>JAWZYU010000001.1:149570823-155221640 GCA_038380435.1 Ryuthela nishihirai | reverse complement strand
CGCACGCCCTACAGAAAAGCCCCCAAACCCACATGCACCAGGGCAAAAGCCAATAAACCTGAACGCACACGCATGGAAAAGCCCCAAAACCCACGCGCACGCGCAGCCCCGGGGAAAAACTCCCAAACCCGTGCTCAAGCCGCGGGGGAAAGGCCCCCAACCCACACTCATGCCTCGTGGGAAAGTCTGCAAACCCGTGCGCACGCCTCAGGGCAAAAGCCCACAAACCCAGTTAGATGCCAACAAACCCACGGCCGGGGCAAAAGCCCCCAAACCGCGGCCTAGCGCATGTCCTGAGGGAAAAGCGCCAAACCCACGCGAACGCTCCGGGGAGAAGTCCCCACACCCGCGTGCCCGGGGCAAATGCCTCCGAAACCCACACGCATGCCCCAGTGCAAAAGCCCCCAAACCGGTGGCCCATGGCAAAAGCACACAAACACGCGGACTAGCGCATTCCCTGGTGCAAAGCTCCAAACCCCGCACACACGTGACGCACCGGGGAAAATCCCCCAAACCCACGTGCACGCAAAACCCCGGGATAAACCCCCTAACCCACACACACAAAACAGCCTGAGGTAAAGCCCCCAAACCCACGCTCACGTCCCGGGGGAAAAGCCCCCAAACCCGAACTCACCTAGCAGAGAAAAGCCACCAAACCCACTCGCACGCCCCGTGGCAAAAGCCCACAAACCCGCACGCACGCCCTACAGAAAAGCCCCCAAACCCACATGCACCAGGGCAAAAGCCAATAAACCTGAACGCACACGCATGGAAAAGCCCCAAAACCCACGCGCACGCGCAGCCCCGGGGAAAAACTCCCAAACCCGTGCTCAAGCCGCGGGGGAAAGGCCCCCAACCCACACTCATGCCTCGTGGGAAAGTCTGCAAACCCGTGCGCACGCCTCAGGGCAAAAGCCCACAAACCCAGTTAGATGCCAACAAACCCACGGCCGGGGCAAAAGCCCCCAAACCGCGGCCTAGCGCATGTCCTGAGGGAAAAGCGCCAAACCCACGCGAACGCTCCGGGGAGAAGTCCCCACACCCGCGTGCCCGGGGCAAATGCCTCTGAAACCCACACGCATGCCCCAGTGCAAAAGCCCCCAAACCGGTGGCCCATGGCAAAAGCACACAAACACGCGGACTAGCGCATTCCCTGGTGCAAAGCTCCAAACCCCGCACACATGTGACGCACCGGGGAAAATCCCCCAAACCCACGTGCACGCAAAACCCCGGGATAAACCCCCTAACCCACACACACAAAACAGCCTGAGGTAAAGCCCCCAAACCCACGCTCACGTCCCGGGGGAAAAGCCCCCAAACCCGAACTCACCTAGCAGAGAAAAGCCACCAAACCCACTCGCACGCCCCGTGGCAAAAGCCCACAAACCCGCACGCACGCCCTACAGAAAAGCCCCCAAACCCACATGCACCAGGGCAAAAGCCAATAAACCTGAACGCACACGCATGGAAAAGCCCCAAAACCCACGCGCACGCGCAGCCCCGGGGAAAAACTCCCAAACCCGTGCTCAAGCCGCGGGGGAAAGGCCCCCAACCCACACTCATGCCTCGTGGGAAAGTCTGCAAACCCGTGCGCACGCCTCAGGGCAAAAGCCCACAAACCCAGTTAGATGCCAACAAACCCACGGCCGGGGCAAAAGCCCCAAACCGCGGCCTAGCGCATGTCCTGAGGGAAAAGCGCCAAACCCACGCGAACGCTCCGGGGAGAAGCCCCCAAACCCGCGTGCCCGGGGCAAATGCCGCCGAAACCCGCACGCATGCCCCAGTGCAAATGCCCCCAAACCGGTGGCCCATGGCAAAAGCACACAAACACGCGGACTAGCGCATTCCCTGGTGAAAGTTCCAAACCCCGCACACACCTGACGCACCGGGGAAAATCCCCCAAACCCACGTGTACGCAACACCCCGGGATAAGCCCCCTAACCCACACACATGAAACAGCCTGAGGTAAAGCCCCCAAACCCACGCTCACGTCCCAGGGAAAAAGCCCCCAAACTCGAGCTCACCTAGCAGAGAAAAGCCACCAAACCCACTCGCACGCCCCGTGGCAAAAGCCCCCAAACCCGCACGCACGCCCTACGGAAAAGCCCCCAAACCCACATGCACCAGGGCAAAAGCCCATAAACCTGAACGCACACGCATGGAAAAGCCCCAAAACCCACGCGCACGCGCAGCCCCGGGGAAAAACTCCCAAACCCGTGCTCAAGCCGCGGGGGAAAGGCCCCCAACCCACACTCATGCCTCGTGGGAAAGTCTGCAAACCCGTGCGCACGCCTCAGGGCAAAAGCCCACAAACCCAGTTAGATGCCAACAAACCCACGGCCGGGGCAAAAGCCCCAAACCGCGGCCTAGCGCATGTCCTGAGGGAAAAGCGCCAAACCCACGCGAACGCTCCGGGGAGAAGCCCCCAAACCCGCGTGCCCGGGGCAAATGCCGCCGAAACCCGCACGCATGCCCCAGTGCAAATGCCCCCAAACCGGTGGCCCATGGCAAAAGCACACAAACACGCGGACTAGCGCATTCCCTGGTGAAAGTTCCAAACCCCGCACACACCTGACGCACCGGGGAAAATCCCCCAAACCCACGTGTACGCAACACCCCGGGATAAGCCCCCTAACCCACACACATGAAACAGCCTGAGGTAAAGCCCCCAAACCCACGCTCACGTCCCAGGGAAAAAGCCCCCAAACTCGAGCTCACCTAGCAGAGAAAAGCCACCAAACCCACTCGCACGCCCCGTGGCAAAAGCCCCCAAACCCGCACGCACGCCCTACGGAAAAGCCCCCAAACCCACATGCACCAGGGCAAAAGCCCATAAACCTGAACGCACACGCATGGAAAAGCCCCAAAACCCACGCGCACGCGCAGCCCCGGGGAAAAACTCCCAAACCCGTGCTCAAGCCGCGGGGGAAAGGCCCCCAACCCACACTCATGCCTCGTGGGAAAGTCTGCAAACCCGTGCGCACGCTTCAGGGCAAAAGCCCACAAACCCAGTTAGATGCCAACAAACCCACGGCCGGGGCAAAAGCCCCCAAACCGCGGCCTAGCGCATGTCCTGAGGGAAAAGCGCCAAACCCACGCGAACGCTCCGGGGAGAAGTCCCCACACCCGCGTGCCCGGGGCAAATGCCTCTGAAACCCACACGCATGCCCCAGTGCAAAAGCCCCCAAACCGGTGGCCCATGGCAAAAGCACACAAACACGCGGACTAGCGCATTCCCTGGTGCAAAGCTCCAAACCCCGCACACATGTGACGCACCGGGGAAAATCCCCCAAACCCACGTGCACGCAAAACCCCGGGATAAACCCCCTAACCCACACACACAAAACAGCCTGAGGTAAAGCCCCCAAACCCACGCTCACGTCCCGGGGGAAAAGCCCCCAAACCCGAACTCACCTAGCAGAGAAAAGCCACCAAACCCACTCGCACGCCCCGTGGCAAAAGCCCACAAACCCGCACGCACGCCCTACAGAAAAGCCCCCAAACCCACATGCACCAGGGCAAAAGCCAATAAACCTGAACGCACACGCATGGAAAAGCCCCAAAACCCACGCGCACGCGCAGCCCCGGGGAAAAACTCCCAAACCCGTGCTCAAGCCGCGGGGGAAAGGCCCCCAACCCACACTCATGCCTCGTGGGAAAGTCTGCAAACCCGTGCGCACGCCTCAGGGCAAAAGCCCACAAACCCAGTTAGATGCCAACAAACCCACGGCCGGGGCAAAAGCCCCAAACCGCGGCCTAGCGCATGTCCTGAGGGAAAAGCGCCAAACCCACGCGAACGCTCCGGGGAGAAGCCCCCAAACCCGCGTGCCCGGGGCAAATGCCGCCGAAACCCGCACGCATGCCCCAGTGCAAATGCCCCCAAACCGGTGGCCCATGGCAAAAGCACACAAACACGCGGACTAGCGCATTCCCTGGTGAAAGTTCCAAACCCCGCACACACCTGACGCACCGGGGAAAATCCCCCAAACCCACGTGTACGCAACACCCCGGGATAAGCCCCCTAACCCACACACATGAAACAGCCTGAGGTAAAGCCCCCAAACCCACGCTCACGTCCCAGGGAAAAAGCCCCCAAACTCGAGCTCACCTAGCAGAGAAAAGCCACCAAACCCACTCGCACGCCCCGTGGCAAAAGCCCCCAAACCCGCACGCACGCCCTACGGAAAAGCCCCCAAACCCACATGCACCAGGGCAAAAGCCCATAAACCTGAACGCACACGCATGGAAAAGCCCCAAAACCCACGCGCACGCGCAGCCCCGGGGAAAAACTCCCAAACCCGTGCTCAAGCCGCGGGGGAAAGGCCCCCAACCCACACTCATGCCTCGTGGGAAAGTCTGCAAACCCGTGCGCACGCCTCAGGGCAAAAGCCCACAAACCCAGTTAGATGCCAACAAACCCACGGCCGGGGCAAAAGCCCCAAACCGCGGCCTAGCGCATGTCCTGAGGGAAAAGCGCCAAACCCACGCGAACGCTCCGGGGAGAAGCCCCCAAACCCGCGTGCCCGGGGCAAATGCCGCCGAAACCCGCACGCATGCCCCAGTGCAAATGCCCCCAAACCGGTGGCCCATGGCAAAAGCACACAAACACGCGGACTAGCGCATTCCCTGGTGAAAGTTCCAAACCCCGCACACACCTGACGCACCGGGGAAAATCCCCCAAACCCACGTGTACGCAACACCCCGGGATAAGCCCCCTAACCCACACACATGAAACAGCCTGAGGTAAAGCCCCCAAACCCACGCTCACGTCCCAGGGAAAAAGCCCCCAAACTCGAGCTCACCTAGCAGAGAAAAGCCACCAAACCCACTCGCACGCCCCGTGGCAAAAGCCCCCAAACCCGCACGCACGCCCTACGGAAAAGCCCCCAAACCCACATGCACCAGGGCAAAAGCCCATAAACCTGAACGCACACGCATGGAAAAGCCCCAAAACCCACGCGCACGCGCAGCCCCGGGGAAAAACTCCCAAACCCGTGCTCAAGCCGCGGGGGAAAGGCCCCCAACCCACACTCATGCCTCGTGGGAAAGTCTGCAAACCCGTGCGCACGCTTCAGGGCAAAAGCCCACAAACCCAGTTAGATGCCAACAAACCCACGGCCGGGGCAAAAGCCCCCAAACCGCGGCCTAGCGCATGTCCTGAGGGAAAAGCGCCAAACCCACGCGAACGCTCCGGGGAGAAGTCCCCACACCCGCGTGCCCGGGGCAAATGCCTCTGAAACCCACACGCATGCCCCAGTGCAAAAGCCCCCAAACCGGTGGCCCATGGCAAAAGCACACAAACACGCGGACTAGCGCATTCCCTGGTGCAAAGCTCCAAACCCCGCACACATGTGACGCACCGGGGAAAATCCCCCAAACCCACGTGCACGCAAAACCCCGGGATAAACCCCCTAACCCACACACACAAAACAGCCTGAGGTAAAGCCCCCAAACCCACGCTCACGTCCCGGGGGAAAAGCCCCCAAACCCGAACTCACCTAGCAGAGAAAAGCCACCAAACCCACTCGCACGCCCCGTGGCAAAAGCCCACAAACCCGCACGCACGCCCTACAGAAAAGCCCCCAAACCCACATGCACCAGGGCAAAAGCCAATAAACCTGAACGCACACGCATGGAAAAGCCCCAAAACCCACGCGCACGCGCAGCCCCGGGGAAAAACTCCCAAACCCGTGCTCAAGCCGCGGGGGAAAGGCCCCCAACCCACACTCATGCCTCGTGGGAAAGTCTGCAAACCCGTGCGCACGCCTCAGGGCAAAAGCCCACAAACCCAGTTAGATGCCAACAAACCCACGGCCGGGGCAAAAGCCCCCAAACCGCGGCCTAGCGCATGTCCTGAGGGAAAAGCGCCAAACCCACGCGAACGCTCCGGGGAGAAGTCCCCACACCCGCGTGCCCGGGGCAAATGCCTCTGAAACCCACACGCATGCCCCAGTGCAAAAGCCCCCAAACCGGTGGCCCATGGCAAAAGCACACAAACACGCGGACTAGCGCATTCCCTGGTGCAAAGCTCCAAACCCCGCACACACGTGACGCACCGGGGAAAATCCCCCAAACCCACGTGCACGCAAAACCCCGGGATAAACCCCCTAACCCACACACACAAAACAGCCTGAGGTAAAGCCCCCAAACCCACGCTCACGTCCCGGGGGAAAAGCCCCCAAACCCGAACTCACCTAGCAGAGAAAAGCCACCAAACCCACTCGCACGCCCCGTGGCAAAAGCCCACAAACCCGCACGCACGCCCTACAGAAAAGCCCCCAAACCCACATGCACCAGGGCAAAAGCCAATAAACCTGAACGCACACGCATGGAAAAGCCCCAAAACCCACGCGCACGCGCAGCCCCGGGGAAAAACTCCCAAACCCGTGCTCAAGCCGCGGGGGAAAGGCCCCCAACCCACACTCATGCCTCGTGGGAAAGTCTGCAAACCCGTGCGCACGCCTCAGGGCAAAAGCCCACAAACCCAGTTAGATGCCAACAAACCCACGGCCGGGGCAAAAGCCCCCAAACCGCGGCCTAGCGCATGTCCTGAGGGAAAAGCGCCAAACCCACGCGAACGCTCCGGGGAGAAGTCCCCACACCCGCGTGCCCGGGGCAAATGCCTCTGAAACCCACACGCATGCCCCAGTGCAAAAGCCCCCAAACCGGTGGCCCATGGCAAAAGCACACAAACACGCGGACTAGCGCATTCCCTGGTGCAAAGCTCCAAACCCCGCACACATGTGACGCACCGGGGAAAATCCCCCAAACCCACGTGCACGCAAAACCCCGGGATAAACCCCCTAACCCACACACACAAAACAGCCTGAGGTAAAGCCCCCAAACCCACGCTCACGTCCCGGGGGAAAAGCCCCCAAACCCGAACTCACCTAGCAGAGAAAAGCCACCAAACCCACTCGCACGCCCCGTGGCAAAAGCCCACAAACCCGCACGCACGCCCTACAGAAAAGCCCCCAAACCCACATGCACCAGGGCAAAAGCCAATAAACCTGAACGCACACGCATGGAAAAGCCCCAAAACCCACGCGCACGCGCAGCCCCGGGGAAAAACTCCCAAACCCGTGCTCAAGCCGCGGGGGAAAGGCCCCCAACCCACACTCATGCCTCGTGGGAAAGTCTGCAAACCCGTGCGCACGCCTCAGGGCAAAAGCCCACAAACCCAGTTAGATGCCAACAAACCCACGGCCGGGGCAAAAGCCCCCAAACCGCGGCCTAGCGCATGTCCTGAGGGAAAAGCGCCAAACCCACGCGAACGCTCCGGGGAGAAGTCCCCACACCCGCGTGCCCGGGGCAAATGCCTCTGAAACCCACACGCATGCCCCAGTGCAAAAGCCCCCAAACCGGTGGCCCATGGCAAAAGCACACAAACACGCGGACTAGCGCATTCCCTGGTGCAAAGCTCCAAACCCCGCACACATGTGACGCACCGGGGAAAATCCCCCAAACCCACGTGCACGCAAAACCCCGGGATAAACCCCCTAACCCACACACACAAAACAGCCTGAGGTAAAGCCCCCAAACCCACGCTCACGTCCCGGGGGAAAAGCCCCCAAACCCGAACTCACCTAGCAGAGAAAAGCCACCAAACCCACTCGCACGCCCCGTGGCAAAAGCCCACAAACCCGCACGCACGCCCTACAGAAAAGCCCCCAAACCCACATGCACCAGGGCAAAAGCCAATAAACCTGAACGCACACGCATGGAAAAGCCCCAAAACCCACGCGCACGCGCAGCCCCGGGGAAAAACTCCCAAACCCGTGCTCAAGCCGCGGGGGAAAGGCCCCCAACCCACACTCATGCCTCGTGGGAAAGTCTGCAAACCCGTGCGCACGCCTCAGGGCAAAAGCCCACAAACCCAGTTAGATGCCAACAAACCCACGGCCGGGGCAAAAGCCCCCAAACCGCGGCCTAGCGCATGTCCTGAGGGAAAAGCGCCAAACCCACGCGAACGCTCCGGGGAGAAGTCCCCACACCCGCGTGCCCGGGGCAAATGCCTCTGAAACCCACACGCATGCCCCAGTGCAAAAGCCCCCAAACCGGTGGCCCATGGCAAAAGCACACAAACACGCGGACTAGCGCATTCCCTGGTGCAAAGCTCCAAACCCCGCACACATGTGACGCACCGGGGAAAATCCCCCAAACCCACGTGCACGCAAAACCCCGGGATAAACCCCCTAACCCACACACACAAAACAGCCTGAGGTAAAGCCCCCAAACCCACGCTCACGTCCCGGGGGAAAAGCCCCCAAACCCGAACTCACCTAGCAGAGAAAAGCCACCAAACCCACTCGCACGCCCCGTGGCAAAAGCCCACAAACCCGCACGCACGCCCTACAGAAAAGCCCCCAAACCCACATGCACCAGGGCAAAAGCCAATAAACCTGAACGCACACGCATGGAAAAGCCCCAAAACCCACGCGCACGCGCAGCCCCGGGGAAAAACTCCCAAACCCGTGCTCAAGCCGCGGGGGAAAGGCCCCCAACCCACACTCATGCCTCGTGGGAAAGTCTGCAAACCCGTGCGCACGCCTCAGGGCAAAAGCCCACAAACCCAGTTAGATGCCAACAAACCCACGGCCGGGGCAAAAGCCCCCAAACCGCGGCCTAGCGCATGTCCTGAGGGAAAAGCGCCAAACCCACGCGAACGCTCCGGGGAGAAGTCCCCACACCCGCGTGCCCGGGGCAAATGCCTCTGAAACCCACACGCATGCCCCAGTGCAAAAGCCCCCAAACCGGTGGCCCATGGCAAAAGCACACAAACACGCGGACTAGCGCATTCCCTGGTGCAAAGCTCCAAACCCCGCACACATGTGACGCACCGGGGAAAATCCCCCAAACCCACGTGCACGCAAAACCCCGGGATAAACCCCCTAACCCACACACACAAAACAGCCTGAGGTAAAGCCCCCAAACCCACGCTCACGTCCCGGGGGAAAAGCCCCCAAACCCGAACTCACCTAGCAGAGAAAAGCCACCAAACCCACTCGCACGCCCCGTGGCAAAAGCCCACAAACCCGCACGCACGCCCTACAGAAAAGCCCCCAAACCCACATGCACCAGGGCAAAAGCCAATAAACCTGAACGCACACGCATGGAAAAGCCCCAAAACCCACGCGCACGCGCAGCCCCGGGGAAAAACTCCCAAACCCGTGCTCAAGCCGCGGGGGAAAGGCCCCCAACCCACACTCATGCCTCGTGGGAAAGTCTGCAAACCCGTGCGCACGCCTCAGGGCAAAAGCCCACAAACCCAGTTAGATGCCAACAAACCCACGGCCGGGGCAAAAGCCCCCAAACCGCGGCCTAGCGCATGTCCTGAGGGAAAAGCGCCAAACCCACGCGAACGCTCCGGGGAGAAGTCCCCACACCCGCGTGCCCGGGGCAAATGCCTCTGAAACCCACACGCATGCCCCAGTGCAAAAGCCCCCAAACCGGTGGCCCATGGCAAAAGCACACAAACACGCGGACTAGCGCATTCCCTGGTGCAAAGCTCCAAACCCCGCACACATGTGACGCACCGGGGAAAATCCCCCAAACCCACGTGCACGCAAAACCCCGGGATAAACCCCCTAACCCACACACACAAAACAGCCTGAGGTAAAGCCCCCAAACCCACGCTCACGTCCCGGGGGAAAAGCCCCCAAACCCGAACTCACCTAGCAGAGAAAAGCCACCAAACCCACTCGCACGCCCCGTGGCAAAAGCCCACAAACCCGCACGCACGCCCTACAGAAAAGCCCCCAAACCCACATGCACCAGGGCAAAAGCCAATAAACCTGAACGCACACGCATGGAAAAGCCCCAAAACCCACGCGCACGCGCAGCCCCGGGGAAAAACTCCCAAACCCGTGCTCAAGCCGCGGGGGAAAGGCCCCCAACCCACACTCATGCCTCGTGGGAAAGTCTGCAAACCCGTGCGCACGCCTCAGGGCAAAAGCCCACAAACCCAGTTAGATGCCAACAAACCCACGGCCGGGGCAAAAGCCCCCAAACCGCGGCCTAGCGCATGTCCTGAGGGAAAAGCGCCAAACCCACGCGAACGCTCCGGGGAGAAGTCCCCACACCCGCGTGCCCGGGGCAAATGCCTCTGAAACCCACACGCATGCCCCAGTGCAAAAGCCCCCAAACCGGTGGCCCATGGCAAAAGCACACAAACACGCGGACTAGCGCATTCCCTGGTGCAAAGCTCCAAACCCCGCACACATGTGACGCACCGGGGAAAATCCCCCAAACCCACGTGCACGCAAAACCCCGGGATAAACCCCCTAACCCACACACACAAAACAGCCTGAGGTAAAGCCCCCAAACCCACGCTCACGTCCCGGGGGAAAAGCCCCCAAACCCGAACTCACCTAGCAGAGAAAAGCCACCAAACCCACTCGCACGCCCCGTGGCAAAAGCCCACAAACCCGCACGCACGCCCTACAGAAAAGCCCCCAAACCCACATGCACCAGGGCAAAAGCCAATAAACCTGAACGCACACGCATGGAAAAGCCCCAAAACCCACGCGCACGCGCAGCCCCGGGGAAAAACTCCCAAACCCGTGCTCAAGCCGCGGGGGAAAGGCCCCCAACCCACACTCATGCCTCGTGGGAAAGTCTGCAAACCCGTGCGCACGCCTCAGGGCAAAAGCCCACAAACCCAGTTAGATGCCAACAAACCCACGGCCGGGGCAAAAGCCCCCAAACCGCGGCCTAGCGCATGTCCTGAGGGAAAAGCGCCAAACCCACGCGAACGCTCCGGGGAGAAGTCCCCACACCCGCGTGCCCGGGGCAAATGCCTCTGAAACCCACACGCATGCCCCAGTGCAAAAGCCCCCAAACCGGTGGCCCATGGCAAAAGCACACAAACACGCGGACTAGCGCATTCCCTGGTGCAAAGCTCCAAACCCCGCACACATGTGACGCACCGGGGAAAATCCCCCAAACCCACGTGCACGCAAAACCCCGGGATAAACCCCCTAACCCACACACACAAAACAGCCTGAGGTAAAGCCCCCAAACCCACGCTCACGTCCCGGGGGAAAAGCCCCCAAACCCGAACTCACCTAGCAGAGAAAAGCCACCAAACCCACTCGCACGCCCCGTGGCAAAAGCCCACAAACCCGCACGCACGCCCTACAGAAAAGCCCCCAAACCCACATGCACCAGGGCAAAAGCCAATAAACCTGAACGCACACGCATGGAAAAGCCCCAAAACCCACGCGCACGCGCAGCCCCGGGGAAAAACTCCCAAACCCGTGCTCAAGCCGCGGGGGAAAGGCCCCCAACCCACACTCATGCCTCGTGGGAAAGTCTGCAAACCCGTGCGCACGCCTCAGGGCAAAAGCCCACAAACCCAGTTAGATGCCAACAAACCCACGGCCGGGGCAAAAGCCCCCAAACCGCGGCCTAGCGCATGTCCTGAGGGAAAAGCGCCAAACCCACGCGAACGCTCCGGGGAGAAGTCCCCACACCCGCGTGCCCGGGGCAAATGCCTCTGAAACCCACACGCATGCCCCAGTGCAAAAGCCCCCAAACCGGTGGCCCATGGCAAAAGCACACAAACACGCGGACTAGCGCATTCCCTGGTGCAAAGCTCCAAACCCCGCACACACGTGACGCACCGGGGAAAATCCCCCAAACCCACGTGCACGCAAAACCCCGGGATAAACCCCCTAACCCACACACACAAAACAGCCTGAGGTAAAGCCCCCAAACCCACGCTCACGTCCCGGGGGAAAAGCCCCCAAACCCGAACTCACCTAGCAGAGAAAAGCCACCAAACCCACTCGCACGCCCCGTGGCAAAAGCCCACAAACCCGCACGCACGCCCTACAGAAAAGCCCCCAAACCCACATGCACCAGGGCAAAAGCCAATAAACCTGAACGCACACGCATGGAAAAGCCCCAAAACCCACGCGCACGCGCAGCCCCGGGGAAAAACTCCCAAACCCGTGCTCAAGCCGCGGGGGAAAGGCCCCCAACCCACACTCATGCCTCGTGGGAAAGTCTGCAAACCCGTGCGCACGCCTCAGGGCAAAAGCCCACAAACCCAGTTAGATGCCAACAAACCCACGGCCGGGGCAAAAGCCCCCAAACCGCGGCCTAGCGCATGTCCTGAGGGAAAAGCGCCAAACCCACGCGAACGCTCCGGGGAGAAGTCCCCACACCCGCGTGCCCGGGGCAAATGCCTCTGAAACCCACACGCATGCCCCAGTGCAAAAGCCCCCAAACCGGTGGCCCATGGCAAAAGCACACAAACACGCGGACTAGCGCATTCCCTGGTGCAAAGCTCCAAACCCCGCACACATGTGACGCACCGGGGAAAATCCCCCAAACCCACGTGCACGCAAAACCCCGGGATAAACCCCCTAACCCACACACACAAAACAGCCTGAGGTAAAGCCCCCAAACCCACGCTCACGTCCCGGGGGAAAAGCCCCCAAACCCGAACTCACCTAGCAGAGAAAAGCCACCAAACCCACTCGCACGCCCCGTGGCAAAAGCCCACAAACCCGCACGCACGCCCTACAGAAAAGCCCCCAAACCCACATGCACCAGGGCAAAAGCCAATAAACCTGAACGCACACGCATGGAAAAGCCCCAAAACCCACGCGCACGCGCAGCCCCGGGGAAAAACTCCCAAACCCGTGCTCAAGCCGCGGGGGAAAGGCCCCCAACCCACACTCATGCCTCGTGGGAAAGTCTGCAAACCCGTGCGCACGCCTCAGGGCAAAAGCCCACAAACCCAGTTAGATGCCAACAAACCCACGGCCGGGGCAAAAGCCCCCAAACCGCGGCCTAGCGCATGTCCTGAGGGAAAAGCGCCAAACCCACGCGAACGCTCCGGGGAGAAGTCCCCACACCCGCGTGCCCGGGGCAAATGCCTCTGAAACCCACACGCATGCCCCAGTGCAAAAGCCCCCAAACCGGTGGCCCATGGCAAAAGCACACAAACACGCGGACTAGCGCATTCCCTGGTGCAAAGCTCCAAACCCCGCACACATGTGACGCACCGGGGAAAATCCCCCAAACCCACGTGCACGCAAAACCCCGGGATAAACCCCCTAACCCACACACACAAAACAGCCTGAGGTAAAGCCCCCAAACCCACGCTCACGTCCCGGGGGAAAAGCCCCCAAACCCGAACTCACCTAGCAGAGAAAAGCCACCAAACCCACTCGCACGCCCCGTGGCAAAAGCCCACAAACCCGCACGCACGCCCTACAGAAAAGCCCCCAAACCCACATGCACCAGGGCAAAAGCCAATAAACCTGAACGCACACGCATGGAAAAGCCCCAAAACCCACGCGCACGCGCAGCCCCGGGGAAAAACTCCCAAACCCGTGCTCAAGCCGCGGGGGAAAGGCCCCCAACCCACACTCATGCCTCGTGGGAAAGTCTGCAAACCCGTGCGCACGCCTCAGGGCAAAAGCCCACAAACCCAGTTAGATGCCAACAAACCCACGGCCGGGGCAAAAGCCCCCAAACCGCGGCCTAGCGCATGTCCTGAGGGAAAAGCGCCAAACCCACGCGAACGCTCCGGGGAGAAGTCCCCACACCCGCGTGCCCGGGGCAAATGCCTCTGAAACCCACACGCATGCCCCAGTGCAAAAGCCCCCAAACCGGTGGCCCATGGCAAAAGCACACAAACACGCGGACTAGCGCATTCCCTGGTGCAAAGCTCCAAACCCCGCACACATGTGACGCACCGGGGAAAATCCCCCAAACCCACGTGCACGCAAAACCCCGGGATAAACCCCCTAACCCACACACACAAAACAGCCTGAGGTAAAGCCCCCAAACCCACGCTCACGTCCCGGGGGAAAAGCCCCCAAACCCGAACTCACCTAGCAGAGAAAAGCCACCAAACCCACTCGCACGCCCCGTGGCAAAAGCCCACAAACCCGCACGCACGCCCTACAGAAAAGCCCCCAAACCCACATGCACCAGGGCAAAAGCCAATAAACCTGAACGCACACGCATGGAAAAGCCCCAAAACCCACGCGCACGCGCAGCCCCGGGGAAAAACTCCCAAACCCGTGCTCAAGCCGCGGGGGAAAGGCCCCCAACCCACACTCATGCCTCGTGGGAAAGTCTGCAAACCCGTGCGCACGCCTCAGGGCAAAAGCCCACAAACCCAGTTAGATGCCAACAAACCCACGGCCGGGGCAAAAGCCCCCAAACCGCGGCCTAGCGCATGTCCTGAGGGAAAAGCGCCAAACCCACGCGAACGCTCCGGGGAGAAGTCCCCACACCCGCGTGCCCGGGGCAAATGCCTCTGAAACCCACACGCATGCCCCAGTGCAAAAGCCCCCAAACCGGTGGCCCATGGCAAAAGCACACAAACACGCGGACTAGCGCATTCCCTGGTGCAAAGCTCCAAACCCCGCACACATGTGACGCACCGGGGAAAATCCCCCAAACCCACGTGCACGCAAAACCCCGGGATAAACCCCCTAACCCACACACACAAAACAGCCTGAGGTAAAGCCCCCAAACCCACGCTCACGTCCCGGGGGAAAAGCCCCCAAACCCGAACTCACCTAGCAGAGAAAAGCCACCAAACCCACTCGCACGCCCCGTGGCAAAAGCCCACAAACCCGCACGCACGCCCTACAGAAAAGCCCCCAAACCCACATGCACCAGGGCAAAAGCCAATAAACCTGAACGCACACGCATGGAAAAGCCCCAAAACCCACGCGCACGCGCAGCCCCGGGGAAAAACTCCCAAACCCGTGCTCAAGCCGCGGGGGAAAGGCCCCCAACCCACACTCATGCCTCGTGGGAAAGTCTGCAAACCCGTGCGCACGCCTCAGGGCAAAAGCCCACAAACCCAGTTAGATGCCAACAAACCCACGGCCGGGGCAAAAGCCCCCAAACCGCGGCCTAGCGCATGTCCTGAGGGAAAAGCGCCAAACCCACGCGAACGCTCCGGGGAGAAGTCCCCACACCCGCGTGCCCGGGGCAAATGCCTCTGAAACCCACACGCATGCCCCAGTGCAAAAGCCCCCAAACCGGTGGCCCATGGCAAAAGCACACAAACACGCGGACTAGCGCATTCCCTGGTGCAAAGCTCCAAACCCCGCACACATGTGACGCACCGGGGAAAATCCCCCAAACCCACGTGCACGCAAAACCCCGGGATAAACCCCCTAACCCACACACACAAAACAGCCTGAGGTAAAGCCCCCAAACCCACGCTCACGTCCCGGGGGAAAAGCCCCCAAACCCGAACTCACCTAGCAGAGAAAAGCCACCAAACCCACTCGCACGCCCCGTGGCAAAAGCCCACAAACCCGCACGCACGCCCTACAGAAAAGCCCCCAAACCCACATGCACCAGGGCAAAAGCCAATAAACCTGAACGCACACGCATGGAAAAGCCCCAAAACCCACGCGCACGCGCAGCCCCGGGGAAAAACTCCCAAACCCGTGCTCAAGCCGCGGGGGAAAGGCCCCCAACCCACACTCATGCCTCGTGGGAAAGTCTGCAAACCCGTGCGCACGCCTCAGGGCAAAAGCCCACAAACCCAGTTAGATGCCAACAAACCCACGGCCGGGGCAAAAGCCCCAAACCGCGGCCTAGCGCATGTCCTGAGGGAAAAGCGCCAAACCCACGCGAACGCTCCGGGGAGAAGCCCCCAAACCCGCGTGCCCGGGGCAAATGCCGCCGAAACCCGCACGCATGCCCCAGTGCAAATGCCCCCAAACCGGTGGCCCATGGCAAAAGCACACAAACACGCGGACTAGCGCATTCCCTGGTGAAAGTTCCAAACCCCGCACACACCTGACGCACCGGGGAAAATCCCCCAAACCCACGTGTACGCAACACCCCGGGATAAGCCCCCTAACCCACACACATGAAACAGCCTGAGGTAAAGCCCCCAAACCCACGCTCACGTCCCAGGGAAAAAGCCCCCAAACTCGAGCTCACCTAGCAGAGAAAAGCCACCAAACCCACTCGCACGCCCCGTGGCAAAAGCCCCCAAACCCGCACGCACGCCCTACGGAAAAGCCCCCAAACCCACATGCACCAGGGCAAAAGCCCATAAACCTGAACGCACACGCATGGAAAAGCCCCAAAACCCACGCGCACGCGCAGCCCCGGGGAAAAACTCCCAAACCCGTGCTCAAGCCGCGGGGGAAAGGCCCCCAACCCACACTCATGCCTCGTGGGAAAGTCTGCAAACCCGTGCGCACGCCTCAGGGCAAAAGCCCACAAACCCAGTTAGATGCCAACAAACCCACGGCCGGGGCAAAAGCCCCAAACCGCGGCCTAGCGCATGTCCTGAGGGAAAAGCGCCAAACCCACGCGAACGCTCCGGGGAGAAGTCCCCACACCCGCGTGCCCGGGGCAAATGCCTCCGAAACCCACACGCATGCCCCAGTGCAAAAGCCCCCAAACCGGTGGCCCATGGCAAAAGCACACAAACACGCGGACTAGCGCATTCCCTGGTGCAAAGCTCCAAACCCCGCACACACGTGACGCACCGGGGAAAATCCCCCAAACCCACGTGCACGCAAAACCCCGGGATAAACCCCCTAACCCACACACACAAAACAGCCTGAGGTAAAGCCCCCAAACCCACGCTCACGTCCCGGGGGAAAAGCCCCCAAACCCGAACTCACCTAGCAGAGAAAAGCCACCAAACCCACTCGCACGCCCCGTGGCAAAAGCCCACAAACCCGCACGCACGCCCTACAGAAAAGCCCCCAAACCCACATGCACCAGGGCAAAAGCCAATAAACCTGAACGCACACGCATGGAAAAGCCCCAAAACCCACGCGCACGCGCAGCCCCGGGGAAAAACTCCCAAACCCGTGCTCAAGCCGCGGGGGAAAGGCCCCCAACCCACACTCATGCCTCGTGGGAAAGTCTGCAAACCCGTGCGCACGCCTCAGGGCAAAAGCCCACAAACCCAGTTAGATGCCAACAAACCCACGGCCGGGGCAAAAGCCCCAAACCGCGGCCTAGCGCATGTCCTGAGGGAAAAGCGCCAAACCCACGCGAACGCTCCGGGGAGAAGCCCCCAAACCCGCGTGCCCGGGGCAAATGCCGCCGAAACCCGCACGCATGCCCCAGTGCAAATGCCCCCAAACCGGTGGCCCATGGCAAAAGCACACAAACACGCGGACTAGCGCATTCCCTGGTGAAAGTTCCAAACCCCGCACACACCTGACGCACCGGGGAAAATCCCCCAAACCCACGTGTACGCAACACCCCGGGATAAGCCCCCTAACCCACACACATGAAACAGCCTGAGGTAAAGCCCCCAAACCCACGCTCACGTCCCAGGGAAAAAGCCCCCAAACTCGAGCTCACCTAGCAGAGAAAAGCCACCAAACCCACTCGCACGCCCCGTGGCAAAAGCCCCCAAACCCGCACGCACGCCCTACGGAAAAGCCCCCAAACCCACATGCACCAGGGCAAAAGCCCATAAACCTGAACGCACACGCATGGAAAAGCCCCAAAACCCACGCGCACGCGCAGCCCCGGGGAAAAACTCCCAAACCCGTGCTCAAGCCGCGGGGGAAAGGCCCCCAACCCACACTCATGCCTCGTGGGAAAGTCTGCAAACCCGTGCGCACGCCTCAGGGCAAAAGCCCACAAACCCAGTTAGATGCCAACAAACCCACGGCCGGGGCAAAAGCCCCCAAACCGCGGCCTAGCGCATGTCCTGAGGGAAAAGCGCCAAACCCACGCGAACGCTCCGGGGAGAAGTCCCCACACCCGCGTGCCCGGGGCAAATGCCTCTGAAACCCACACGCATGCCCCAGTGCAAAAGCCCCCAAACCGGTGGCCCATGGCAAAAGCACACAAACACGCGGACTAGCGCATTCCCTGGTGCAAAGCTCCAAACCCCGCACACATGTGACGCACCGGGGAAAATCCCCCAAACCCACGTGCACGCAAAACCCCGGGATAAACCCCCTAACCCACACACACAAAACAGCCTGAGGTAAAGCCCCCAAACCCACGCTCACGTCCCGGGGGAAAAGCCCCCAAACCCGAACTCACCTAGCAGAGAAAAGCCACCAAACCCACTCGCACGCCCCGTGGCAAAAGCCCACAAACCCGCACGCACGCCCTACAGAAAAGCCCCCAAACCCACATGCACCAGGGCAAAAGCCAATAAACCTGAACGCACACGCATGGAAAAGCCCCAAAACCCACGCGCACGCGCAGCCCCGGGGAAAAACTCCCAAACCCGTGCTCAAGCCGCGGGGGAAAGGCCCCCAACCCACACTCATGCCTCGTGGGAAAGTCTGCAAACCCGTGCGCACGCCTCAGGGCAAAAGCCCACAAACCCAGTTAGATGCCAACAAACCCACGGCCGGGGCAAAAGCCCCAAACCGCGGCCTAGCGCATGTCCTGAGGGAAAAGCGCCAAACCCACGCGAACGCTCCGGGGAGAAGCCCCCAAACCCGCGTGCCCGGGGCAAATGCCGCCGAAACCCGCACGCATGCCCCAGTGCAAATGCCCCCAAACCGGTGGCCCATGGCAAAAGCACACAAACACGCGGACTAGCGCATTCCCTGGTGAAAGTTCCAAACCCCGCACACACCTGACGCACCGGGGAAAATCCCCCAAACCCACGTGTACGCAACACCCCGGGATAAGCCCCCTAACCCACACACATGAAACAGCCTGAGGTAAAGCCCCCAAACCCACGCTCACGTCCCAGGGAAAAAGCCCCCAAACTCGAGCTCACCTAGCAGAGAAAAGCCACCAAACCCACTCGCACGCCCCGTGGCAAAAGCCCCCAAACCCGCACGCACGCCCTACGGAAAAGCCCCCAAACCCACATGCACCAGGGCAAAAGCCCATAAACCTGAACGCACACGCATGGAAAAGCCCCAAAACCCACGCGCACGCGCAGCCCCGGGGAAAAACTCCCAAACCCGTGCTCAAGCCGCGGGGGAAAGGCCCCCAACCCACACTCATGCCTCGTGGGAAAGTCTGCAAACCCGTGCGCACGCCTCAGGGCAAAAGCCCACAAACCCAGTTAGATGCCAACAAACCCACGGCCGGGGCAAAAGCCCCAAACCGCGGCCTAGCGCATGTCCTGAGGGAAAAGCGCCAAACCCACGCGAACGCTCCGGGGAGAAGCCCCCAAACCCGCGTGCCCGGGGCAAATGCCGCCGAAACCCGCACGCATGCCCCAGTGCAAATGCCCCCAAACCGGTGGCCCATGGCAAAAGCACACAAACACGCGGACTAGCGCATTCCCTGGTGCAAAGCTCCAAACCCCGCACACACGTGACGCACCGGGGAAAATCCCCCAAACCCACGTGCACGCAAAACCCCGGGATAAACCCCCTAACCCACACACACAAAACAGCCTGAGGTAAAGCCCCCAAACCCACGCTCACGTCCCGGGGGAAAAGCCCCCAAACCCGAACTCACCTAGCAGAGAAAAGCCACCAAACCCACTCGCACGCCCCGTGGCAAAAGCCCACAAACCCGCACGCACGCCCTACAGAAAAGCCCCCAAACCCACATGCACCAGGGCAAAAGCCAATAAACCTGAACGCACACGCATGGAAAAGCCCCAAAACCCACGCGCACGCGCAGCCCCGGGGAAAAACTCCCAAACCCGTGCTCAAGCCGCGGGGGAAAGGCCCCCAACCCACACTCATGCCTCGTGGGAAAGTCTGCAAACCCGTGCGCACGCCTCAGGGCAAAAGCCCACAAACCCAGTTAGATGCCAACAAACCCACGGCCGGGGCAAAAGCCCCCAAACCGCGGCCTAGCGCATGTCCTGAGGGAAAAGCGCCAAACCCACGCGAACGCTCCGGGGAGAAGTCCCCACACCCGCGTGCCCGGGGCAAATGCCTCTGAAACCCACACGCATGCCCCAGTGCAAAAGCCCCCAAACCGGTGGCCCATGGCAAAAGCACACAAACACGCGGACTAGCGCATTCCCTGGTGCAAAGCTCCAAACCCCGCACACATGTGACGCACCGGGGAAAATCCCCCAAACCCACGTGCACGCAAAACCCCGGGATAAACCCCCTAACCCACACACACAAAACAGCCTGAGGTAAAGCCCCCAAACCCACGCTCACGTCCCGGGGGAAAAGCCCCCAAACCCGAACTCACCTAGCAGAGAAAAGCCACCAAACCCACTCGCACGCCCCGTGGCAAAAGCCCACAAACCCGCACGCACGCCCTACAGAAAAGCCCCCAAACCCACATGCACCAGGGCAAAAGCCAATAAACCTGAACGCACACGCATGGAAAAGCCCCAAAACCCACGCGCACGCGCAGCCCCGGGGAAAAACTCCCAAACCCGTGCTCAAGCCGCGGGGGAAAGGCCCCCAACCCACACTCATGCCTCGTGGGAAAGTCTGCAAACCCGTGCGCACGCCTCAGGGCAAAAGCCCACAAACCCAGTTAGATGCCAACAAACCCACGGCCGGGGCAAAAGCCCCCAAACCGCGGCCTAGCGCATGTCCTGAGGGAAAAGCGCCAAACCCACGCGAACGCTCCGGGGAGAAGTCCCCACACCCGCGTGCCCGGGGCAAATGCCTCTGAAACCCACACGCATGCCCCAGTGCAAAAGCCCCCAAACCGGTGGCCCATGGCAAAAGCACACAAACACGCGGACTAGCGCATTCCCTGGTGCAAAGCTCCAAACCCCGCACACATGTGACGCACCGGGGAAAATCCCCCAAACCCACGTGCACGCAAAACCCCGGGATAAACCCCCTAACCCACACACACAAAACAGCCTGAGGTAAAGCCCCCAAACCCACGCTCACGTCCCGGGGGAAAAGCCCCCAAACCCGAACTCACCTAGCAGAGAAAAGCCACCAAACCCACTCGCACGCCCCGTGGCAAAAGCCCACAAACCCGCACGCACGCCCTACAGAAAAGCCCCCAAACCCACATGCACCAGGGCAAAAGCCAATAAACCTGAACGCACACGCATGGAAAAGCCCCAAAACCCACGCGCACGCGCAGCCCCGGGGAAAAACTCCCAAACCCGTGCTCAAGCCGCGGGGGAAAGGCCCCCAACCCACACTCATGCCTCGTGGGAAAGTCTGCAAACCCGTGCGCACGCCTCAGGGCAAAAGCCCACAAACCCAGTTAGATGCCAACAAACCCACGGCCGGGGCAAAAGCCCCCAAACCGCGGCCTAGCGCATGTCCTGAGGGAAAAGCGCCAAACCCACGCGAACGCTCCGGGGAGAAGTCCCCACACCCGCGTGCCCGGGGCAAATGCCTCTGAAACCCACACGCATGCCCCAGTGCAAAAGCCCCCAAACCGGTGGCCCATGGCAAAAGCACACAAACACGCGGACTAGCGCATTCCCTGGTGCAAAGCTCC
The DNA here is from genome assembly GCA_038380435.1 of Ryuthela nishihirai. Lineage (NCBI taxonomy): Eukaryota > Metazoa > Arthropoda > Arachnida > Araneae > Heptathelidae > Ryuthela > Ryuthela nishihirai. The sequence goes on along the minus strand of JAWZYU010000001.1, from coordinate 155,200,304 downwards.
AAACCCCGCACACATGTGACGCACCGGGGAAAATCCCCCAAACCCACGTGCACGCAAAACCCCGGGATAAACCCCCTAACCCACACACACAAAACAGCCTGAGGTAAAGCCCCCAAACCCACGCTCACGTCCCGGGGGAAAAGCCCCCAAACCCGAACTCACCTAGCAGAGAAAAGCCACCAAACCCACTCGCACGCCCCGTGGCAAAAGCCCACAAACCCGCACGCACGCCCTACAGAAAAGCCCCCAAACCCACATGCACCAGGGCAAAAGCCAATAAACCTGAACGCACACGCATGGAAAAGCCCCAAAACCCACGCGCACGCGCAGCCCCGGGGAAAAACTCCCAAACCCGTGCTCAAGCCGCGGGGGAAAGGCCCCCAACCCACACTCATGCCTCGTGGGAAAGTCTGCAAACCCGTGCGCACGCCTCAGGGCAAAAGCCCACAAACCCAGTTAGATGCCAACAAACCCACGGCCGGGGCAAAAGCCCCAAACCGCGGCCTAGCGCATGTCCTGAGGGAAAAGCGCCAAACCCACGCGAACGCTCCGGGGAGAAGCCCCCAAACCCGCGTGCCCGGGGCAAATGCCGCCGAAACCCGCACGCATGCCCCAGTGCAAATGCCCCCAAACCGGTGGCCCATGGCAAAAGCACACAAACACGCGGACTAGCGCATTCCCTGGTGAAAGTTCCAAACCCCGCACACACCTGACGCACCGGGGAAAATCCCCCAAACCCACGTGTACGCAACACCCCGGGATAAGCCCCCTAACCCACACACATGAAACAGCCTGAGGTAAAGCCCCCAAACCCACGCTCACGTCCCAGGGAAAAAGCCCCCAAACTCGAGCTCACCTAGCAGAGAAAAGCCACCAAACCCACTCGCACGCCCCGTGGCAAAAGCCCCCAAACCCGCACGCACGCCCTACGGAAAAGCCCCCAAACCCACATGCACCAGGGCAAAAGCCCATAAACCTGAACGCACACGCATGGAAAAGCCCCAAAACCCACGCGCACGCGCAGCCCCGGGGAAAAACTCCCAAACCCGTGCTCAAGCCGCGGGGGAAAGGCCCCCAACCCACACTCATGCCTCGTGGGAAAGTCTGCAAACCCGTGCGCACGCCTCAGGGCAAAAGCCCACAAACCCAGTTAGATGCCAACAAACCCACGGCCGGGGCAAAAGCCCCCAAACCGCGGCCTAGCGCATGTCCTGAGGGAAAAGCGCCAAACCCACGCGAACGCTCCGGGGAGAAGTCCCCACACCCGCGTGCCCGGGGCAAATGCCTCCGAAACCCACACGCATGCCCCAGTGCAAAAGCCCCCAAACCGGTGGCCCATGGCAAAAGCACACAAACACGCGGACTAGCGCATTCCCTGGTGCAAAGCTCCAAACCCCGCACACACGTGACGCACCGGGGAAAATCCCCCAAACCCACGTGCACGCAAAACCCCGGGATAAACCCCCTAACCCACACACACAAAACAGCCTGAGGTAAAGCCCCCAAACCCACGCTCACGTCCCGGGGGAAAAGCCCCCAAACCCGAACTCACCTAGCAGAGAAAAGCCACCAAACCCACTCGCACGCCCCGTGGCAAAAGCCCACAAACCCGCACGCACGCCCTACAGAAAAGCCCCCAAACCCACATGCACCAGGGCAAAAGCCAATAAACCTGAACGCACACGCATGGAAAAGCCCCAAAACCCACGCGCACGCGCAGCCCCGGGGAAAAACTCCCAAACCCGTGCTCAAGCCGCGGGGGAAAGGCCCCCAACCCACACTCATGCCTCGTGGGAAAGTCTGCAAACCCGTGCGCACGCCTCAGGGCAAAAGCCCACAAACCCAGTTAGATGCCAACAAACCCACGGCCGGGGCAAAAGCCCCAAACCGCGGCCTAGCGCATGTCCTGAGGGAAAAGCGCCAAACCCACGCGAACGCTCCGGGGAGAAGCCCCCAAACCCGCGTGCCCGGGGCAAATGCCGCCGAAACCCGCACGCATGCCCCAGTGCAAATGCCCCCAAACCGGTGGCCCATGGCAAAAGCACACAAACACGCGGACTAGCGCATTCCCTGGTGAAAGTTCCAAACCCCGCACACACCTGACGCACCGGGGAAAATCCCCCAAACCCACGTGTACGCAACACCCCGGGATAAGCCCCCTAACCCACACACATGAAACAGCCTGAGGTAAAGCCCCCAAACCCACGCTCACGTCCCAGGGAAAAAGCCCCCAAACTCGAGCTCACCTAGCAGAGAAAAGCCACCAAACCCACTCGCACGCCCCGTGGCAAAAGCCCCCAAACCCGCACGCACGCCCTACGGAAAAGCCCCCAAACCCACATGCACCAGGGCAAAAGCCCATAAACCTGAACGCACACGCATGGAAAAGCCCCAAAACCCACGCGCACGCGCAGCCCCGGGGAAAAACTCCCAAACCCGTGCTCAAGCCGCGGGGGAAAGGCCCCCAACCCACACTCATGCCTCGTGGGAAAGTCTGCAAACCCGTGCGCACGCCTCAGGGCAAAAGCCCACAAACCCAGTTAGATGCCAACAAACCCACGGCCGGGGCAAAAGCCCCAAACCGCGGCCTAGCGCATGTCCTGAGGGAAAAGCGCCAAACCCACGCGAACGCTCCGGGGAGAAGCCCCCAAACCCGCGTGCCCGGGGCAAATGCCGCCGAAACCCGCACGCATGCCCCAGTGCAAATGCCCCCAAACCGGTGGCCCATGGCAAAAGCACACAAACACGCGGACTAGCGCATTCCCTGGTGAAAGTTCCAAACCCCGCACACACCTGACGCACCGGGGAAAATCCCCCAAACCCACGTGTACGCAACACCCCGGGATAAGCCCCCTAACCCACACACATGAAACAGCCTGAGGTAAAGCCCCCAAACCCACGCTCACGTCCCAGGGAAAAAGCCCCCAAACTCGAGCTCACCTAGCAGAGAAAAGCCACCAAACCCACTCGCACGCCCCGTGGCAAAAGCCCCCAAACCCGCACGCACGCCCTACGGAAAAGCCCCCAAACCCACATGCACCAGGGCAAAAGCCCATAAACCTGAACGCACACGCATGGAAAAGCCCCAAAACCCACGCGCACGCGCAGCCCCGGGGAAAAACTCCCAAACCCGTGCTCAAGCCGCGGGGGAAAGGCCCCCAACCCACACTCATGCCTCGTGGGAAAGTCTGCAAACCCGTGCGCACGCCTCAGGGCAAAAGCCCACAAACCCAGTTAGATGCCAACAAACCCACGGCCGGGGCAAAAGCCCCCAAACCGCGGCCTAGCGCATGTCCTGAGGGAAAAGCGCCAAACCCACGCGAACGCTCCGGGGAGAAGTCCCCACACCCGCGTGCCCGGGGCAAATGCCTCTGAAACCCACACGCATGCCCCAGTGCAAAAGCCCCCAAACCGGTGGCCCATGGCAAAAGCACACAAACACGCGGACTAGCGCATTCCCTGGTGCAAAGCTCCAAACCCCGCACACATGTGACGCACCGGGGAAAATCCCCCAAACCCACGTGCACGCAAAACCCCGGGATAAACCCCCTAACCCACACACACAAAACAGCCTGAGGTAAAGCCCCCAAACCCACGCTCACGTCCCGGGGGAAAAGCCCCCAAACCCGAACTCACCTAGCAGAGAAAAGCCACCAAACCCACTCGCACGCCCCGTGGCAAAAGCCCACAAACCCGCACGCACGCCCTACAGAAAAGCCCCCAAACCCACATGCACCAGGGCAAAAGCCAATAAACCTGAACGCACACGCATGGAAAAGCCCCAAAACCCACGCGCACGCGCAGCCCCGGGGAAAAACTCCCAAACCCGTGCTCAAGCCGCGGGGGAAAGGCCCCCAACCCACACTCATGCCTCGTGGGAAAGTCTGCAAACCCGTGCGCACGCCTCAGGGCAAAAGCCCACAAACCCAGTTAGATGCCAACAAACCCACGGCCGGGGCAAAAGCCCCCAAACCGCGGCCTAGCGCATGTCCTGAGGGAAAAGCGCCAAACCCACGCGAACGCTCCGGGGAGAAGTCCCCACACCCGCGTGCCCGGGGCAAATGCCTCTGAAACCCACACGCATGCCCCAGTGCAAAAGCCCCCAAACCGGTGGCCCATGGCAAAAGCACACAAACACGCGGACTAGCGCATTCCCTGGTGCAAAGCTCCAAACCCCGCACACATGTGACGCACCGGGGAAAATCCCCCAAACCCACGTGCACGCAAAACCCCGGGATAAACCCCCTAACCCACACACACAAAACAGCCTGAGGTAAAGCCCCCAAACCCACGCTCACGTCCCGGGGGAAAAGCCCCCAAACCCGAACTCACCTAGCAGAGAAAAGCCACCAAACCCACTCGCACGCCCCGTGGCAAAAGCCCACAAACCCGCACGCACGCCCTACAGAAAAGCCCCCAAACCCACATGCACCAGGGCAAAAGCCAATAAACCTGAACGCACACGCATGGAAAAGCCCCAAAACCCACGCGCACGCGCAGCCCCGGGGAAAAACTCCCAAACCCGTGCTCAAGCCGCGGGGGAAAGGCCCCCAACCCACACTCATGCCTCGTGGGAAAGTCTGCAAACCCGTGCGCACGCCTCAGGGCAAAAGCCCACAAACCCAGTTAGATGCCAACAAACCCACGGCCGGGGCAAAAGCCCCAAACCGCGGCCTAGCGCATGTCCTGAGGGAAAAGCGCCAAACCCACGCGAACGCTCCGGGGAGAAGCCCCCAAACCCGCGTGCCCGGGGCAAATGCCGCCGAAACCCGCACGCATGCCCCAGTGCAAATGCCCCCAAACCGGTGGCCCATGGCAAAAGCACACAAACACGCGGACTAGCGCATTCCCTGGTGAAAGTTCCAAACCCCGCACACACCTGACGCACCGGGGAAAATCCCCCAAACCCACGTGTACGCAACACCCCGGGATAAGCCCCCTAACCCACACACATGAAACAGCCTGAGGTAAAGCCCCCAAACCCACGCTCACGTCCCAGGGAAAAAGCCCCCAAACTCGAGCTCACCTAGCAGAGAAAAGCCACCAAACCCACTCGCACGCCCCGTGGCAAAAGCCCCCAAACCCGCACGCACGCCCTACGGAAAAGCCCCCAAACCCACATGCACCAGGGCAAAAGCCCATAAACCTGAACGCACACGCATGGAAAAGCCCCAAAACCCACGCGCACGCGCAGCCCCGGGGAAAAACTCCCAAACCCGTGCTCAAGCCGCGGGGGAAAGGCCCCCAACCCACACTCATGCCTCGTGGGAAAGTCTGCAAACCCGTGCGCACGCCTCAGGGCAAAAGCCCACAAACCCAGTTAGATGCCAACAAACCCACGGCCGGGGCAAAAGCCCCCAAACCGCGGCCTAGCGCATGTCCTGAGGGAAAAGCGCCAAACCCACGCGAACGCTCCGGGGAGAAGTCCCCACACCCGCGTGCCCGGGGCAAATGCCTCTGAAACCCACACGCATGCCCCAGTGCAAAAGCCCCCAAACCGGTGGCCCATGGCAAAAGCACACAAACACGCGGACTAGCGCATTCCCTGGTGCAAAGCTCCAAACCCCGCACACATGTGACGCACCGGGGAAAATCCCCCAAACCCACGTGCACGCAAAACCCCGGGATAAACCCCCTAACCCACACACACAAAACAGCCTGAGGTAAAGCCCCCAAACCCACGCTCACGTCCCGGGGGAAAAGCCCCCAAACCCGAACTCACCTAGCAGAGAAAAGCCACCAAACCCACTCGCACGCCCCGTGGCAAAAGCCCACAAACCCGCACGCACGCCCTACAGAAAAGCCCCCAAACCCACATGCACCAGGGCAAAAGCCAATAAACCTGAACGCACACGCATGGAAAAGCCCCAAAACCCACGCGCACGCGCAGCCCCGGGGAAAAACTCCCAAACCCGTGCTCAAGCCGCGGGGGAAAGGCCCCCAACCCACACTCATGCCTCGTGGGAAAGTCTGCAAACCCGTGCGCACGCCTCAGGGCAAAAGCCCACAAACCCAGTTAGATGCCAACAAACCCACGGCCGGGGCAAAAGCCCCAAACCGCGGCCTAGCGCATGTCCTGAGGGAAAAGCGCCAAACCCACGCGAACGCTCCGGGGAGAAGCCCCCAAACCCGCGTGCCCGGGGCAAATGCCGCCGAAACCCGCACGCATGCCCCAATGCAAATGCCCCCAAACCGGTGGCCCATGGCAAAAGCACACAAACACGCGGACTAGCGCATTCCCTGGTGAAAGTTCCAAACCCCGCACACACCTGACGCACCGGGGAAAATCCCCCAAACCCACGTGTACGCAACACCCCGGGATAAGCCCCCTAACCCACACACATGAAACAGCCTGAGGTAAAGCCCCCAAACCCACGCTCACGTCCCAGGGAAAAAGCCCCCAAACTCGAGCTCACCTAGCAGAGAAAAGCCACCAAACCCACTCGCACGCCCCGTGGCAAAAGCCCCCAAACCCGCACGCACGCCCTACGGAAAAGCCCCCAAACCCACATGCACCAGGGCAAAAGCCCATAAACCTGAACGCACACGCATGGAAAAGCCCCAAAACCCACGCGCACGCGCAGCCCCGGGGAAAAACTCCCAAACCCGTGCTCAAGCCGCGGGGGAAAGGCCCCCAACCCACACTCATGCCTCGTGGGAAAGTCTGCAAACCCGTGCGCACGCCTCAGGGCAAAAGCCCACAAACCCAGTTAGATGCCAACAAACCCACGGCCGGGGCAAAAGCCCCCAAACCGCGGCCTAGCGCATGTCCTGAGGGAAAAGCGCCAAACCCACGCGAACGCTCCGGGGAGAAGTCCCCACACCCGCGTGCCCGGGGCAAATGCCTCCGAAACCCACACGCATGCCCCAGTGCAAAAGCCCCCAAACCGGTGGCCCATGGCAAAAGCACACAAACACGCGGACTAGCGCATTCCCTGGTGCAAAGCTCCAAACCCCGCACACACGTGACGCACCGGGGAAAATCCCCCAAACCCACGTGCACGCAAAACCCCGGGATAAACCCCCTAACCCACACACACAAAACAGCCTGAGGTAAAGCCCCCAAACCCACGCTCACGTCCCGGGGGAAAAGCCCCCAAACCCGAACTCACCTAGCAGAGAAAAGCCACCAAACCCACTCGCACGCCCCGTGGCAAAAGCCCACAAACCCGCACGCACGCCCTACAGAAAAGCCCCCAAACCCACATGCACCAGGGCAAAAGCCAATAAACCTGAACGCACACGCATGGAAAAGCCCCAAAACCCACGCGCACGCGCAGCCCCGGGGAAAAACTCCCAAACCCGTGCTCAAGCCGCGGGGGAAAGGCCCCCAACCCACACTCATGCCTCGTGGGAAAGTCTGCAAACCCGTGCGCACGCCTCAGGGCAAAAGCCCACAAACCCAGTTAGATGCCAACAAACCCACGGCCGGGGCAAAAGCCCCAAACCGCGGCCTAGCGCATGTCCTGAGGGAAAAGCGCCAAACCCACGCGAACGCTCCGGGGAGAAGCCCCCAAACCCGCGTGCCCGGGGCAAATGCCGCCGAAACCCGCACGCATGCCCCAGTGCAAATGCCCCCAAACCGGTGGCCCATGGCAAAAGCACACAAACACGCGGACTAGCGCATTCCCTGGTGAAAGTTCCAAACCCCGCACACACCTGACGCACCGGGGAAAATCCCCCAAACCCACGTGTACGCAACACCCCGGGATAAGCCCCCTAACCCACACACATGAAACAGCCTGAGGTAAAGCCCCCAAACCCACGCTCACGTCCCAGGGAAAAAGCCCCCAAACTCGAGCTCACCTAGCAGAGAAAAGCCACCAAACCCACTCGCACGCCCCGTGGCAAAAGCCCCCAAACCCGCACGCACGCCCTACGGAAAAGCCCCCAAACCCACATGCACCAGGGCAAAAGCCCATAAACCTGAACGCACACGCATGGAAAAGCCCCAAAACCCACGCGCACGCGCAGCCCCGGGGAAAAACTCCCAAACCCGTGCTCAAGCCGCGGGGGAAAGGCCCCCAACCCACACTCATGCCTCGTGGGAAAGTCTGCAAACCCGTGCGCACGCCTCAGGGCAAAAGCCCACAAACCCAGTTAGATGCCAACAAACCCACGGCCGGGGCAAAAGCCCCCAAACCGCGGCCTAGCGCATGTCCTGAGGGAAAAGCGCCAAACCCACGCGAACGCTCCGGGGAGAAGTCCCCACACCCGCGTGCCCGGGGCAAATGCCTCCGAAACCCACACGCATGCCCCAGTGCAAAAGCCCCCAAACCGGTGGCCCATGGCAAAAGCACACAAACACGCGGACTAGCGCATTCCCTGGTGCAAAGCTCCAAACCCCGCACACACGTGACGCACCGGGGAAAATCCCCCAAACCCACGTGCACGCAAAACCCCGGGATAAACCCCCTAACCCACACACACAAAACAGCCTGAGGTAAAGCCCCCAAACCCACGCTCACGTCCCGGGGGAAAAGCCCCCAAACCCGAACTCACCTAGCAGAGAAAAGCCACCAAACCCACTCGCACGCCCCGTGGCAAAAGCCCACAAACCCGCACGCACGCCCTACAGAAAAGCCCCCAAACCCACATGCACCAGGGCAAAAGCCAATAAACCTGAACGCACACGCATGGAAAAGCCCCAAAACCCACGCGCACGCGCAGCCCCGGGGAAAAACTCCCAAACCCGTGCTCAAGCCGCGGGGGAAAGGCCCCCAACCCACACTCATGCCTCGTGGGAAAGTCTGCAAACCCGTGCGCACGCCTCAGGGCAAAAGCCCACAAACCCAGTTAGATGCCAACAAACCCACGGCCGGGGCAAAAGCCCCCAAACCGCGGCCTAGCGCATGTCCTGAGGGAAAAGCGCCAAACCCACGCGAACGCTCCGGGGAGAAGTCCCCACACCCGCGTGCCCGGGGCAAATGCCTCTGAAACCCACACGCATGCCCCAGTGCAAAAGCCCCCAAACCGGTGGCCCATGGCAAAAGCACACAAACACGCGGACTAGCGCATTCCCTGGTGCAAAGCTCCAAACCCCGCACACATGTGACGCACCGGGGAAAATCCCCCAAACCCACGTGCACGCAAAACCCCGGGATAAACCCCCTAACCCACACACACAAAACAGCCTGAGGTAAAGCCCCCAAACCCACGCTCACGTCCCGGGGGAAAAGCCCCCAAACCCGAACTCACCTAGCAGAGAAAAGCCACCAAACCCACTCGCACGCCCCGTGGCAAAAGCCCACAAACCCGCACGCACGCCCTACAGAAAAGCCCCCAAACCCACATGCACCAGGGCAAAAGCCAATAAACCTGAACGCACACGCATGGAAAAGCCCCAAAACCCACGCGCACGCGCAGCCCCGGGGAAAAACTCCCAAACCCGTGCTCAAGCCGCGGGGGAAAGGCCCCCAACCCACACTCATGCCTCGTGGGAAAGTCTGCAAACCCGTGCGCACGCCTCAGGGCAAAAGCCCACAAACCCAGTTAGATGCCAACAAACCCACGGCCGGGGCAAAAGCCCCAAACCGCGGCCTAGCGCATGTCCTGAGGGAAAAGCGCCAAACCCACGCGAACGCTCCGGGGAGAAGCCCCCAAACCCGCGTGCCCGGGGCAAATGCCGCCGAAACCCGCACGCATGCCCCAGTGCAAATGCCCCCAAACCGGTGGCCCATGGCAAAAGCACACAAACACGCGGACTAGCGCATTCCCTGGTGAAAGTTCCAAACCCCGCACACACCTGACGCACCGGGGAAAATCCCCCAAACCCACGTGTACGCAACACCCCGGGATAAGCCCCCTAACCCACACACATGAAACAGCCTGAGGTAAAGCCCCCAAACCCACGCTCACGTCCCAGGGAAAAAGCCCCCAAACTCGAGCTCACCTAGCAGAGAAAAGCCACCAAACCCACTCGCACGCCCCGTGGCAAAAGCCCCCAAACCCGCACGCACGCCCTACGGAAAAGCCCCCAAACCCACATGCACCAGGGCAAAAGCCCATAAACCTGAACGCACACGCATGGAAAAGCCCCAAAACCCACGCGCACGCGCAGCCCCGGGGAAAAACTCCCAAACCCGTGCTCAAGCCGCGGGGGAAAGGCCCCCAACCCACACTCATGCCTCGTGGGAAAGTCTGCAAACCCGTGCGCACGCCTCAGGGCAAAAGCCCACAAACCCAGTTAGATGCCAACAAACCCACGGCCGGGGCAAAAGCCCCCAAACCGCGGCCTAGCGCATGTCCTGAGGGAAAAGCGCCAAACCCACGCGAACGCTCCGGGGAGAAGTCCCCACACCCGCGTGCCCGGGGCAAATGCCTCCGAAACCCACACGCATGCCCCAGTGCAAAAGCCCCCAAACCGGTGGCCCATGGCAAAAGCACACAAACACGCGGACTAGCGCATTCCCTGGTGCAAAGCTCCAAACCCCGCACACACGTGACGCACCGGGGAAAATCCCCCAAACCCACGTGCACGCAAAACCCCGGGATAAACCCCCTAACCCACACACACAAAACAGCCTGAGGTAAAGCCCCCAAACCCACGCTCACGTCCCGGGGGAAAAGCCCCCAAACCCGAACTCACCTAGCAGAGAAAAGCCACCAAACCCACTCGCACGCCCCGTGGCAAAAGCCCACAAACCCGCACGCACGCCCTACAGAAAAGCCCCCAAACCCACATGCACCAGGGCAAAAGCCAATAAACCTGAACGCACACGCATGGAAAAGCCCCAAAACCCACGCGCACGCGCAGCCCCGGGGAAAAACTCCCAAACCCGTGCTCAAGCCGCGGGGGAAAGGCCCCCAACCCACACTCATGCCTCGTGGGAAAGTCTGCAAACCCGTGCGCACGCCTCAGGGCAAAAGCCCACAAACCCAGTTAGATGCCAACAAACCCACGGCCGGGGCAAAAGCCCCCAAACCGCGGCCTAGCGCATGTCCTGAGGGAAAAGCGCCAAACCCACGCGAACGCTCCGGGGAGAAGTCCCCACACCCGCGTGCCCGGGGCAAATGCCTCCGAAACCCACACGCATGCCCCAGTGCAAAAGCCCCCAAACCGGTGGCCCATGGCAAAAGCACACAAACACGCGGACTAGCGCATTCCCTGGTGCAAAGCTCCAAACCCCGCACACACGTGACGCACCGGGGAAAATCCCCCAAACCCACGTGCACGCAAAACCCCGGGATAAACCCCCTAACCCACACACACAAAACAGCCTGAGGTAAAGCCCCCAAACCCACGCTCACGTCCCGGGGGAAAAGCCCCCAAACCCGAACTCACCTAGCAGAGAAAAGCCACCAAACCCACTCGCACGCCCCGTGGCAAAAGCCCACAAACCCGCACGCACGCCCTACAGAAAAGCCCCCAAACCCACATGCACCAGGGCAAAAGCCAATAAACCTGAACGCACACGCATGGAAAAGCCCCAAAACCCACGCGCACGCGCAGCCCCGGGGAAAAACTCCCAAACCCGTGCTCAAGCCGCGGGGGAAAGGCCCCCAACCCACACTCATGCCTCGTGGGAAAGTCTGCAAACCCGTGCGCACGCCTCAGGGCAAAAGCCCACAAACCCAGTTAGATGCCAACAAACCCACGGCCGGGGCAAAAGCCCCCAAACCGCGGCCTAGCGCATGTCCTGAGGGAAAAGCGCCAAACCCACGCGAACGCTCCGGGGAGAAGTCCCCACACCCGCGTGCCCGGGGCAAATGCCTCTGAAACCCACACGCATGCCCCAGTGCAAAAGCCCCCAAACCGGTGGCCCATGGCAAAAGCACACAAACACGCGGACTAGCGCATTCCCTGGTGCAAAGCTCCAAACCCCGCACACATGTGACGCACCGGGGAAAATCCCCCAAACCCACGTGCACGCAAAACCCCGGGATAAACCCCCTAACCCACACACACAAAACAGCCTGAGGTAAAGCCCCCAAACCCACGCTCACGTCCCGGGGGAAAAGCCCCCAAACCCGAACTCACCTAGCAGAGAAAAGCCACCAAACCCACTCGCACGCCCCGTGGCAAAAGCCCACAAACCCGCACGCACGCCCTACAGAAAAGCCCCCAAACCCACATGCACCAGGGCAAAAGCCAATAAACCTGAACGCACACGCATGGAAAAGCCCCAAAACCCACGCGCACGCGCAGCCCCGGGGAAAAACTGCCAAACCCGTGCTCAAGCCGCGGGGGAAAGGCCCCCAACCCACACTCATGCCTCGTGGGAAAGTCTGCAAACCCGTGCGCACGCCTCAGGGCAAAAGCCCACAAACCCAGTTAGATGCCAACAAACCCACGGCCGGGGCAAAAGCCCCAAACCGCGGCCTAGCGCATGTCCTGAGGGAAAAGCGCCAAACCCACGCGAACGCTCCGGGGAGAAGCCCCCAAACCCGCGTGCCCGGGGCAAATGCCGCCGAAACCCGCACGCATGCCCCAGTGCAAATGCCCCCAAACCGGTGGCCCATGGCAAAAGCACACAAACACGCGGACTAGCGCATTCCCTGGTGCAAAGCTCCAAACCCCGCACACACGTGACGCACCGGGGAAAATCCCCCAAACCCACGTGCACGCAAAACCCCGGGATAAACCCCCTAACCCACACACACAAAACAGCCTGAGGTAAAGCCCCCAAACCCACACTCACGTCCCGGGGGAAAAGCCCCCAAACCCGAACTCACCTAGCAGAGAAAAGCCACCAAACCCACTCGCACGCCCCGTGGCAAAAGCCCACAAACCCGCACGCACGCCCTACAGAAAAGCCCCCAAACCCACATGCACCAGGGCAAAAGCCAATAAACCTGAACGCACACGCATGGAAAAGCCCCAAAACCCACGCGCACGCGCAGCCCCGGGGAAAAACTCCCAAACCCGTGCTCAAGCCGCGGGGGAAAGGCCCCCAACCCACACTCATGCCTCGTGGGAAAGTCTGCAAACCCGTGCGCACGCCTCAGGGCAAAAGCCCACAAACCCAGTTAGATGCCAACAAACCCACGGCCGGGGCAAAAGCCCCAAACCGCGGCCTAGCGCATGTCCTGAGGGAAAAGCGCCAAACCCACGCGAACGCTCCGGGGAGAAGCCCCCAAACCCGCGTGCCCGGGGCAAATGCCGCCGAAACCCGCACGCATGCCCCAGTGCAAATGCCCCCAAACCGGTGGCCCATGGCAAAAGCACACAAACACGCGGACTAGCGCATTCCCTGGTGAAAGTTCCAAACCCCGCACACACCTGACGCACCGGGGAAAATCCCCCAAACCCACGTGTACGCAACACCCCGGGATAAGCCCCCTAACCCACACACATGAAACAGCCTGAGGTAAAGCCCCCAAACCCACGCTCACGTCCCAGGGAAAAAGCCCCCAAACTCGAGCTCACCTAGCAGAGAAAAGCCACCAAACCCACTCGCACGCCCCGTGGCAAAAGCCCCCAAACCCGCACGCACGCCCTACGGAAAAGCCCCCAAACCCACATGCACCAGGGCAAAAGCCCATAAACCTGAACGCACACGCATGGAAAAGCCCCAAAACCCACGCGCACGCGCAGCCCCGGGGAAAAACTCCCAAACCCGTGCTCAAGCCGCGGGGGAAAGGCCCCCAACCCACACTCATGCCTCGTGGGAAAGTCTGCAAACCCGTGCGCACGCCTCAGGGCAAAAGCCCACAAACCCAGTTAGATGCCAACAAACCCACGGCCGGGGCAAAAGCCCCAAACCGCGGCCTAGCGCATGTCCTGAGGGAAAAGCGCCAAACCCACGCGAACGCTCCGGGGAGAAGCCCCCAAACCCGCGTGCCCGGGGCAAATGCCGCCGAAACCCGCACGCATGCCCCAGTGCAAATGCCCCCAAACCGGTGGCCCATGGCAAAAGCACACAAACACGCGGACTAGCGCATTCCCTGGTGAAAGTTCCAAACCCCGCACACACCTGACGCACCGGGGAAAATCCCCCAAACCCACGTGTACGCAACACCCCGGGATAAGCCCCCTAACCCACACACATGAAACAGCCTGAGGTAAAGCCCCCAAACCCACGCTCACGTCCCAGGGAAAAAGCCCCCAAACTCGAGCTCACCTAGCAGAGAAAAGCCACCAAACCCACTCGCACGCCCCGTGGCAAAAGCCCCCAAACCCGCACGCACGCCCTACGGAAAAGCCCCCAAACCCACATGCACCAGGGCAAAAGCCCATAAACCTGAACGCACACGCATGGAAAAGCCCCAAAACCCACGCGCACGCGCAGCCCCGGGGAAAAACTCCCAAACCCGTGCTCAAGCCGCGGGGGAAAGGCCCCCAACCCACACTCATGCCTCGTGGGAAAGTCTGCAAACCCGTGCGCACGCCTCAGGGCAAAAGCCCACAAACCCAGTTAGATGCCAACAAACCCACGGCCGGGGCAAAAGCCCCAAACCGCGGCCTAGCGCATGTCCTGAGGGAAAAGCGCCAAACCCACGCGAACGCTCCGGGGAGAAGCCCCCAAACCCGCGTGCCCGGGGCAAATGCCGCCGAAACCCGCACGCATGCCCCAGTGCAAATGCCCCCAAACCGGTGGCCCATGGCAAAAGCACACAAACACGCGGACTAGCGCATTCCCTGGTGAAAGTTCCAAACCCCGCACACACCTGACGCACCGGGGAAAATCCCCCAAACCCACGTGTACGCAACACCCCGGGATAAGCCCCCTAACCCACACACATGAAACAGCCTGAGGTAAAGCCCCCAAACCCACGCTCACGTCCCAGGGAAAAAGCCCCCAAACTCGAGCTCACCTAGCAGAGAAAAGCCACCAAACCCACTCGCACGCCCCGTGGCAAAAGCCCCCAAACCCGCACGCACGCCCTACGGAAAAGCCCCCAAACCCACATGCACCAGGGCAAAAGCCCATAAACCTGAACGCACACGCATGGAAAAGCCCCAAAACCCACGCGCACGCGCAGCCCCGGGGAAAAACTCCCAAACCCGTGCTCAAGCCGCGGGGGAAAGGCCCCCAACCCACACTCATGCCTCGTGGGAAAGTCTGCAAACCCGTGCGCACGCCTCAGGGCAAAAGCCCACAAACCCAGTTAGATGCCAACAAACCCACGGCCGGGGCAAAAGCCCCAAACCGCGGCCTAGCGCATGTCCTGAGGGAAAAGCGCCAAACCCACGCGAACGCTCCGGGGAGAAGCCCCCAAACCCGCGTGCCCGGGGCAAATGCCGCCGAAACCCGCACGCATGCCCCAGTGCAAATGCCCCCAAACCGGTGGCCCATGGCAAAAGCACACAAACACGCGGACTAGCGCATTCCCTGGTGAAAGTTCCAAACCCCGCACACACCTGACGCACCGGGGAAAATCCCCCAAACCCACGTGTACGCAACACCCCGGGATAAGCCCCCTAACCCACACACATGAAACAGCCTGAGGTAAAGCCCCCAAACCCACGCTCACGTCCCAGGGAAAAAGCCCCCAAACTCGAGCTCACCTAGCAGAGAAAAGCCACCAAACCCACTCGCACGCCCCGTGGCAAAAGCCCCCAAACCCGCACGCACGCCCTACGGAAAAGCCCCCAAACCCACATGCACCAGGGCAAAAGCCCATAAACCTGAACGCACACGCATGGAAAAGCCCCAAAACCCACGCGCACGCGCAGCCCCGGGGAAAAACTCCCAAACCCGTGCTCAAGCCGCGGGGGAAAGGCCCCCAACCCACACTCATGCCTCGTGGGAAAGTCTGCAAACCCGTGCGCACGCTTCAGGGCAAAAGCCCACAAACCCAGTTAGATGCCAACAAACCCACGGCCGGGGCAAAAGCCCCCAAACCGCGGCCTAGCGCATGTCCTGAGGGAAAAGCGCCAAACCCACGCGAACGCTCCGGGGAGAAGTCCCCACACCCGCGTGCCCGGGGCAAATGCCTCTGAAACCCACACGCATGCCCCAGTGCAAAAGCCCCCAAACCGGTGGCCCATGGCAAAAGCACACAAACACGCGGACTAGCGCATTCCCTGGTGCAAAGCTCCAAACCCCGCACACATGTGACGCACCGGGGAAAATCCCCCAAACCCACGTGCACGCAAAACCCCGGGATAAACCCCCTAACCCACACACACAAAACAGCCTGAGGTAAAGCCCCCAAACCCACGCTCACGTCCCGGGGGAAAAGCCCCCAAACCCGAACTCACCTAGCAGAGAAAAGCCACCAAACCCACTCGCACGCCCCGTGGCAAAAGCCCACAAACCCGCACGCACGCCCTACAGAAAAGCCCCCAAACCCACATGCACCAGGGCAAAAGCCAATAAACCTGAACGCACACGCATGGAAAAGCCCCAAAACCCACGCGCACGCGCAGCCCCGGGGAAAAACTCCCAAACCCGTGCTCAAGCCGCGGGGGAAAGGCCCCCAACCCACACTCATGCCTCGTGGGAAAGTCTGCAAACCCGTGCGCACGCCTCAGGGCAAAAGCCCACAAACCCAGTTAGATGCCAACAAACCCACGGCCGGGGCAAAAGCCCCAAACCGCGGCCTAGCGCATGTCCTGAGGGAAAAGCGCCAAACCCACGCGAACGCTCCGGGGAGAAGCCCCCAAACCCGCGTGCCCGGGGCAAATGCCGCCGAAACCCGCACGCATGCCCCAGTGCAAATGCCCCCAAACCGGTGGCCCATGGCAAAAGCACACAAACACGCGGACTAGCGCATTCCCTGGTGAAAGTTCCAAACCCCGCACACACCTGACGCACCGGGGAAAATCCCCCAAACCCACGTGTACGCAACACCCCGGGATAAGCCCCCTAACCCACACACATGAAACAGCCTGAGGTAAAGCCCCCAAACCCACGCTCACGTCCCAGGGAAAAAGCCCCCAAACTCGAGCTCACCTAGCAGAGAAAAGCCACCAAACCCACTCGCACGCCCCGTGGCAAAAGCCCCCAAACCCGCACGCACGCCCTACGGAAAAGCCCCCAAACCCACATGCACCAGGGCAAAAGCCCATAAACCTGAACGCACACGCATGGAAAAGCCCCAAAACCCACGCGCACGCGCAGCCCCGGGGAAAAACTCCCAAACCCGTGCTCAAGCCGCGGGGGAAAGGCCCCCAACCCACACTCATGCCTCGTGGGAAAGTCTGCAAACCCGTGCGCACGCCTCAGGGCAAAAGCCCACAAACCCAGTTAGATGCCAACAAACCCACGGCCGGGGCAAAAGCCCCCAAACCGCGGCCTAGCGCATGTCCTGAGGGAAAAGCGCCAAACCCACGCGAACGCTCCGGGGAGAAGTCCCCACACCCGCGTGCCCGGGGCAAATGCCTCCGAAACCCACACGCATGCCCCAGTGCAAAAGCCCCCAAACCGGTGGCCCATGGCAAAAGCACACAAACACGCGGACTAGCGCATTCCCTGGTGCAAAGCTCCAAACCCCGCACACACGTGACGCACCGGGGAAAATCCCCCAAACCCACGTGCACGCAAAACCCCGGGATAAACCCCCTAACCCACACACACAAAACAGCCTGAGGTAAAGCCCCCAAACCCACGCTCACGTCCCGGGGGAAAAGCCCCCAAACCCGAACTCACCTAGCAGAGAAAAGCCACCAAACCCACTCGCACGCCCCGTGGCAAAAGCCCACAAACCCGCACGCACGCCCTACAGAAAAGCCCCCAAACCCACATGCACCAGGGCAAAAGCCAATAAACCTGAACGCACACGCATGGAAAAGCCCCAAAACCCACGCGCACGCGCAGCCCCGGGGAAAAACTCCCAAACCCGTGCTCAAGCCGCGGGGGAAAGGCCCCCAACCCACACTCATGCCTCGTGGGAAAGTCTGCAAACCCGTGCGCACGCCTCAGGGCAAAAGCCCACAAACCCAGTTAGATGCCAACAAACCCACGGCCGGGGCAAAAGCCCCAAACCGCGGCCTAGCGCATGTCCTGAGGGAAAAGCGCCAAACCCACGCGAACGCTCCGGGGAGAAGCCCCCAAACCCGCGTGCCCGGGGCAAATGCCGCCGAAACCCGCACGCATGCCCCAGTGCAAATGCCCCCAAACCGGTGGCCCATGGCAAAAGCACACAAACACGCGGACTAGCGCATTCCCTGGTGAAAGTTCCAAACCCCGCACACACCTGACGCACCGGGGAAAATCCCCCAAACCCACGTGTACGCAACACCCCGGGATAAGCCCCCTAACCCACACACATGAAACAGCCTGAGGTAAAGCCCCCAAACCCACGCTCACGTCCCAGGGAAAAAGCCCCCAAACTCGAGCTCACCTAGCAGAGAAAAGCCACCAAACCCACTCGCACGCCCCGTGGCAAAAGCCCCCAAACCCGCACGCACGCCCTACGGAAAAGCCCCCAAACCCACATGCACCAGGGCAAAAGCCCATAAACCTGAACGCACACGCATGGAAAAGCCCCAAAACCCACGCGCACGCGCAGCCCCGGGGAAAAACTCCCAAACCCGTGCTCAAGCCGCGGGGGAAAGGCCCCCAACCCACACTCATGCCTCGTGGGAAAGTCTGCAAACCCGTGCGCACGCCTCAGGGCAAAAGCCCACAAACCCAGTTAGATGCCAACAAACCCACGGCCGGGGCAAAAGCCCCAAACCGCGGCCTAGCGCATGTCCTGAGGGAAAAGCGCCAAACCCACGCGAACGCTCCGGGGAGAAGCCCCCAAACCCGCGTGCCCGGGGCAAATGCCGCCGAAACCCGCACGCATGCCCCAGTGCAAATGCCCCCAAACCGGTGGCCCATGGCAAAAGCACACAAACACGCGGACTAGCGCATTCCCTGGTGAAAGTTCCAAACCCCGCACACACCTGACGCACCGGGGAAAATCCCCCAAACCCACGTGTACGCAACACCCCGGGATAAGCCCCCTAACCCACACACATGAAACAGCCTGAGGTAAAGCCCCCAAACCCACGCTCACGTCCCAGGGAAAAAGCCCCCAAACTCGAGCTCACCTAGCAGAGAAAAGCCACCAAACCCACTCGCACGCCCCGTGGCAAAAGCCCCCAAACCCGCACGCACGCCCTACGGAAAAGCCCCCAAACCCACATGCACCAGGGCAAAAGCCCATAAACCTGAACGCACACGCATGGAAAAGCCCCAAAACCCACGCGCACGCGCAGCCCCGGGGAAAAACTCCCAAACCCGTGCTCAAGCCGCGGGGGAAAGGCCCCCAACCCACACTCATGCCTCGTGGGAAAGTCTGCAAACCCGTGCGCACGCCTCAGGGCAAAAGCCCACAAACCCAGTTAGATGCCAACAAACCCACGGCCGGGGCAAAAGCCCCCAAACCGCGGCCTAGCGCATGTCCTGAGGGAAAAGCGCCAAACCCACGCGAACGCTCCGGGGAGAAGTCCCCACACCCGCGTGCCCGGGGCAAATGCCTCTGAAACCCACACGCATGCCCCAGTGCAAAAGCCCCCAAACCGGTGGCCCATGGCAAAAGCACACAAACACGCGGACTAGCGCATTCCCTGGTGCAAAGCTCCAAACCCCGCACACATGTGACGCACCGGGGAAAATCCCCCAAACCCACGTGCACGCAAAACCCCGGGATAAACCCCCTAACCCACACACACAAAACAGCCTGAGGTAAAGCCCCCAAACCCACGCTCACGTCCCGGGGGAAAAGCCCCCAAACCCGAACTCACCTAGCAGAGAAAAGCCACCAAACCCACTCGCACGCCCCGTGGCAAAAGCCCACAAACCCGCACGCACGCCCTACAGAAAAGCCCCCAAACCCACATGCACCAGGGCAAAAGCCAATAAACCTGAACGCACACGCATGGAAAAGCCCCAAAACCCACGCGCACGCGCAGCCCCGGGGAAAAACTCCCAAACCCGTGCTCAAGCCGCGGGGGAAAGGCCCCCAACCCACACTCATGCCTCGTGGGAAAGTCTGCAAACCCGTGCGCACGCCTCAGGGCAAAAGCCCACAAACCCAGTTAGATGCCAACAAACCCACGGCCGGGGCAAAAGCCCCAAACCGCGGCCTAGCGCATGTCCTGAGGGAAAAGCGCCAAACCCACGCGAACGCTCCGGGGAGAAGCCCCCAAACCCGCGTACCCGGGGCAAATGCCGCCGAAACCCGCACGCATGCCCCAGTGCAAATGCCCCCAAACCGGTGGCCCATGGCAAAAGCACACAAACACGCGGACTAGCGCATTCCCTGGTGAAAGTTCCAAACCCCGCACACACCTGACGCACCGGGGAAAATCCCCCAAACCCACGTGTACGCAACACCCCGGGATAAGCCCCCTAACCCACACACATGAAACAGCCTGAGGTAAAGCCCCCAAACCCACGCTCACGTCCCAGGGAAAAAGCCCCCAAACTCGAGCTCACCTAGCAGAGAAAAGCCACCAAACCCACTCGCACGCCCCGTGGCAAAAGCCCCCAAACCCGCACGCACGCCCTACGGAAAAGCCCCCAAACCCACATGCACCAGGGCAAAAGCCCATAAACCTGAACGCACACGCATGGAAAAGCCCCAAAACCCACGCGCACGCGCAGCCCCGGGGAAAAACTCCCAAACCCGTGCTCAAGCCGCGGGGGAAAGGCCCCCAACCCACACTCATGCCTCGTGGGAAAGTCTGCAAACCCGTGCGCACGCCTCAGGGCAAAAGCCCACAAACCCAGTTAGATGCCAACAAACCTACGGCCGGGGCGAAAGCCCCAAACCGCGGCCTAGCGCATGTCCTGAGGGAAAAGCGCCAAACCCACGCGAACACTCCGGGGAGAAGCCCCCAAACCCGCGTGCCCGGGGCAAATGCCGCCGAAACCCGCACGCATGCCCCAGTGCAAAAGCCCACAAACCGGTGGCCCATGGCAAAAGCACACAAACACGCGGACTAGCGCATTCTTTGGTGAAAGTTCCAAACCCCGCACACACCTGACGCACCGGGGAAAATCCCCCAAACCCACGTGTACGCAACACCCCGGGATAAGCCCCCTAACCCACACACATGAAACAGCCTGAGGTAAAGCCCCCAAACCCACGCTCACGTCCCAGGGAAAAAGCCCCCAAACTCGAGCTCACCTAGCAGAGAAAAGCCACCAAACCCACTCGCACGCCCCGCGGCAAAAGCCCCTAAACCCGCACGCACACCCTAGGGCAAAAGCCCTTAAACCTGCACACACACCTATGGAAAAGCCCCCAAACCCACGCGCACGCGACGCCCCGGTGTAAAGCTCCCAAACCCGTGCTCATGCCGTGGGGTAAGGCCCCAGAACCCGCACTCATGCCTCGTCGGAAAGCCTGCAAACCCGTGCGCACGCCCCAGGGCAAAAGTCCCCAAACCCACGGCCGGAGCAAAAGCGCCCAACCCCGTGGCTTAGCGCATGCCCTGAGGCAAAAGCCCCCAAACCCACGCGAACGCGGCGGGGAGAAGCCCCCAAACCCACATGCCCGGGGTAAATGCCGCCCAAACCAGCGCACACGCCCCAGTGCAAAAGCCCCCAAACCCACGGCCCAGGGCAAAGGCACCCAAACACGCGGACTAGCGCATGCCCTGGTTCAAAAGCTCCCAAACCCATGCACATGCGACGCACCGGGGGAAAGCCCCCAAACCCACATGCATGCAACGCCCCAGGGATAAGCCCGCAAACCCGCACACACGCGACAGCTTAGGGTAAAGCCCCCAAACCCACACTCACGACCCGGGGTAAAGCCCCCAAACCCGCGCTCACCCAGCAGGGGAAGGCCCCCAAACCCCCTCGCAGCCCTGTGGCAAAAGCCCTTAAACCCGCACGCACGCCCCAGGGAAAAGTTCCCAAACCCACGCTCACACCGCGGGGGGGGGGGAAGCCCCCATACCTGCACGCACGCCCCAGAGAAAAGCCCCCAAACCCACCACACACACACCCCAGGGGGAAAAAGCTTCCAAAGCCGTGCCACGCATGCCCGGGGGGAAAAGCCCCCAATCCCGCGCCACGCACTCCAGGGGAAAAAGCCCCCAAACCCGCGCCATGCACGCCCCAGGGGGAAAAAGCCCCAAACCTGTGCAGCCTGAGGTATGCCCGTTGAAAAGCCCCCAAACCCACGCGACCCGAGACACGCCCGGGGAAAAGCTCCCAAACCCACGCAGCCCAAGGCACGCCTGGAGTAAAGCCCCCAAACCCGTGCGGCCCGAGGCTCACCCAAGGAAAATCATTAAGCCCAGAGAAAAGCATTGAGCATTAAAGTTCCCACTCGTCAACACATAGAGGTCTCTTCGTCCACCTAAGGAAATGCTACCCCAAACACACATGCTACTTCCGCAATAACTGTCTTTTTGACAGAGGTTACTGGGATGATAGTGGGTACCTCATGAAGCTATATTTAACATACATGGTAATACTATATTGAAACAGAAATGGAGGCTGATAAAAAAAACTGAACATAAACTATTGTTCAGAAAAATAACCAAAATCTTAGAATTAGGGACATTGAGATAGCTGAAAATGTATTAACAGATGATGCATAAAATTTAATTAAATTGATTTCAATACAAATAATCAAGTACAACATAAATATTATAGGCAGTTTTCCAGATAGTTTAGGCCTGATATCTCACTAAATATAATTAAATTTTTTTAAGATGAAATTAAGATTCTCCTCAAGTATATTTTCAACTTGTCACTTCAGAAGGAAATTTTTCCGAATAAAATGGAACTAGAAAAAATTCATACCTATTCATAAGAGAAAAAACCTGAAAGACACAAAGAATTATAGATCTATTTCCTTACTGTCAGCTTTCGCCAATATATTTGAGAAATTAATGCATAAAACTATACATAAATTTACATGACAAAATTATAATAATACCAGAACGATATGGTTTTCAACATGATAAATCTACACAAGATGCTCTTATAGACACTTATGATTATATTGTTAATAATCTTGAACATCCCACTGGAATTTTCTGAGTGAGAAACACTTTGGTAATGTCCTCACCAGATGGTCTGAACACATGTAAAAAGTACATCACACAGGGGTTTATCAAATGGAAACGACGACGGCAACTGGAGTAGATGCAATGCGCCTTATGCATATCACAGGGACAACGAAATAATTTTTTTGGAAATATTTTCATGTATCAGAATTTATTAGCATCATCTTTAACTTTTTATAATGTAAATAAATATTTGGTAAAATATATTTATCTTCTCTGAGTAAGTTTTTTTTTAATTAAACCCATCTCTCTAAAAAACTGTAGGTAATAGAACAAATCGGCTGTCAGATTCGGATTCAGCACCCTCAAAAATATGAAAATCAGACAAAATTTTGGGAGGGAATTTTTTGTTTTTGCAGACCTGTGTTATCGATTTGATTGTCTAACCAATGTTCGTGAGATTGGATTATAGACACGAAATTTTAAGAACAGATTTGTAGACTACAGCTAGAAGATACTTCAATCTGATTTCAAACAAAAATTCCCTAAAAAGGTTATTTAAAATTTTTACCATTGAAAATCCAAAATACACTGTTTTCCATAAATTAAGGAAAATCCCTATGCTAAGTCAATGGAAAGCTAACGTCAAAAGTTCTATAACTTCTAAAATAATGTTTTTTTTGTTTTGAAAAATGTAATTGCATTGTTGATAAAGATCTCAATCAAATAAATCAATATCTCGATTTTCAACAATATTCCTTCAGTATTTAACGAGTTATAGAAGTCTTAAGAAACTTATGCAAAACTGAAGAATGGTGAAAGAATTCTTTACACAAAGTTATAAAATACAAACTATTTTTTTAACACTTTGATACAATACTTATTACTAAGTTTTAATTAACATCTGAAGTCAACTTTTGTGGCTGACATTGTTTGGACCTCCGTAGCCCATGGCTGCTTGAGGATGTTGATGATTGTAATCGTTAAATATTAAACTTCCATAACTCATTAAATACTGAAGAAATATTGTTCAAAATCGAGATATTGGTTTATTTGATTAAGATCTTTATCTGCAATAACATTTTTCAAAACAAACTTATTTCAGAAGTTACACAGCTTTGATTTTAGCTTCCCATTGACTTAAAATAGGGATTAGCTTCCCATTGACTTAAAATAGTCTAAACTTGCGAGTGTCCCTGCATTGGACACGCGAAAGTTTAGACTTGCAGCAGAGCGATATCTGCAAGTCTAGAAATGTCTTGCGTGTTACTCTGCTATTATTTACACTTCCACTTTAGTCAAAATTGATATTTCATAGGCTGAGGATGTGATCATGTAAGTAGTTCACAATTTTCATTGGAAACTTTTTTTTATTAAATACATCACGGACATCACGCCTCGTAAACGAGCTAAAATAATCGATTTAGGCGAAAACACTTCACCTACTGCTAGGCAGATAGCAAAAGCAGTTGGCGTCGGGAAATCCAGCGTTTCACGGATCATGAAGGTGCATAAGAAGACAGGGTCCGTGGACACGTCCTGTAAAGGACATTGTGGAAGAAAAACCAGCCCTAGATATGATAGTCGAATTCGAAGAATTAGTATCATAGACCTGAAGACCAATGGAGACATCAAAAGGGGAATTGCGTCTCATGGGGTTAATATAGATGCTTTCACCCTAGGTCGTCGCCTTCAGGAGTGTGGCCGCTGGGCTCAACGCCCCTCCAAAAAAGCAGCTTTTGACACCCGCTATGAAGCAAAAATGGCTATCCTGGGCAAAGAAACATCCAGACTGGACTGTGGAGAATTGGAAAAAAGTGATATTTTCCAACGAAACCCACTTTGAGGTGCATGGCTACAGGTCAAATTTCGTCCGCCGCTCGCATGGAGAAGCTCTTCAATCCGGCCACATCCAGCAAACCTCCAAACACCCACCCAAGGTCATGTTTTGGGGACACTTCACCCCATTGAAGGAATGATGGACAGCAAAAATTACATAGGCGTTCTGGAAACGAAAATGGTCCCAACACTGCAGAAGCCAACGGCGATTGCCTATTTCAACAGGATCTGGCTCCATGCCACAATTCTAAGCTTGCTAAGAGCTTCTTTACCGAGCAAAATTTGAAGGTATTGGAGTAGCCAGGAAATTCACCCGATCTAAACCCCATTGAAAATTTTTGGGCCATTACTAAAGCGCGCATATCTAAGATGGATTACACGACGAAAACCAAAATGATAAAGTGTCATGAAAGTGTGGTACCACGACCCTGAAGGGAAGGAGACGTGTGGAAAGCTAGTGGCATCAGTGGTTGAAAGGGTGAAAGAAGTAATTAAAGCTAAGGGGGTCACATTCACTACTAACTATGTACACAATTAAACAAATAAATATTTAGTTGTGTCTTTGTTACTGCATTTTCCTGTTGTCCCAATTAATTTGCACAGTAATATATGACTTGGTGTGCGACAGATTGCATTTGTACATTTCTATAAACCCAATTTAGGTGCCTTTTTTTAATTTATGGTGCTAACGATATTTATTTTAACTCTTCTCACGGTGTGACCTATTAATTAAATACTCTAAAGAAAATTGCTGATAACGTTATGATGCTAAGTTTTGTCAGCCTCAGCATAAAGACTAGATTGGTGAGGCACAGAAAGCTGCCCTGCACACATGGAAGGCCTCTGATAGTGAAGAGGGTTGATTCCTCACCACCAAACGCCAGTTGAAACTTAGACCTTGTCTCGTACTCATAGTCTCCAAGTTCCTAAAGCATCCATTTTGGCGCAATTCTGGAAATGGTCTGCCACACGTTTCTCTCCCCACTTGGTTTTTGGTTAACAGATCGGCACTGGCCTATCTCCAAGAAAGTTCTGTAGAACACCACCTTGCTTCTGCTGCTTCAGTTACATTTACATAAGACTGGAACTACATGCGCCTAGCAACAGGCTAGCCAATACGGTCACTGAGATCACGCGC
This sequence comes from Ryuthela nishihirai, assembly GCA_038380435.1. Lineage (NCBI taxonomy): Eukaryota > Metazoa > Arthropoda > Arachnida > Araneae > Heptathelidae > Ryuthela > Ryuthela nishihirai. The sequence goes on along the minus strand of JAWZYU010000001.1, from coordinate 155,174,481 downwards.
TGTTTGCCAGATGCCAGCCCACCAATAGGAACACTTGAAATAGCAGAGTTCGAAAAGCACATGCGGGACCGTTTGGTTCTTCTTGTGTCTCCGTTGCATTAAGATGTCAAGGCCGACGTCCCTGTATCTTCACTTTGTATTGGTGCATCACCCAGGACTGGAACGATGGATAGTTGGTTTTGTCTTCTTGTTGTTGCTAGCTAAACTAGTGTCCATGATGTCCAGTGATCTTGACGTCATTTATAAATAACCGACGACGTTAGTAACTACCCGAGATGAGAGGCCAGTCAACCAGCACGCAGCAAATGAACAGAGATAATCCAGAAGTTACTTACACCTCTGGATGGAACAGGTCAGCCAACTTCCCCTGTTCCTATCCACGCCTCTTCACACACTAGTTCGGTAGGGAGTTGACTGCCTGGTTCTCTGTTAATCGTTGAAAATAATCGCCGTCTCTGTTCTTACCTGCCAACTTCAATGCCTTGAAACAATACAGAGAAGGCAGAAATGGCCAAAGATTATTTATTAAAAGATTCAGTGCCCTTGGTACAACACACCCATCATAGAGGATAAAGGGGATGGCGAATTGGATGGCATGGCTCCGCGACTACCATACCTACGCAGATATTGAACGCGTCTTATCATAAATATAGCAGGGAAACTAAAACCTCTACACAGAGGGTAGTAAGGAACTCATTACATTTTTGACTCTAGCAGTCAACTATTTCTGGGGAGGGTGAACTCCAGATTCGCTTACCTGAAGCAGAGGCCAAAATGGTTTATAGCAGCAGCCCCTAAACTACTGCCTAGCCTCATGACAAACTGGCGCCTTCACTGCAACAGGCCAAACGGAACCCCAGTAGTCATGTGCTAGAAACAGAGTGTAATGATTAAATTTTTCTTTCCAGGGACATCGGTCACCGCACATGGCATAGATTCAAACAAGCATTCAGGACTTTGAGAAGATGCTCAAACAAATAAAACTTTCAGAAGATGGTTTACTCACCACATATAAGAACAAGTTCCGAGGGTTATGACCTTAGTAAGTTTAGAGAACGATAAAAAAAAAAACCTAGAAGAACGCATATCGCCTCTGGCGCATATGAGAATATCATTTTCAAAGATAATGGTTTTTCCTTTGCCTACTCTTTCACTCCTTAACAGTTTTAATTTCAGCTAGAGGATGATGGTGATATGTAGATAGTATATTATTAGCAATTATACAGTTATGTAAGCAATGATGAGGGTAGTGATCTGTAAAGAGATATATATTAAAAAACTGCCTAAGTATTTCAAAAATGCGAATTATATTTCATTTCTACCAATCCAACAAAAATAGCTTTCTAATTATCACTCTGCATTCTCTCCAATGGAAACTTCATGACGTTCACATTCCACCACCTAAATTTCAAATTTTTATCTTTTATAAATAGTTGCAATATTATTTTGAAATATGCAAATTTTTCCACCGTTAAAGTGAGAATCGCAATATTTTATCAATTCCTATCTAACCAGAAAAAATAATTTTTCATTTATCTCTAAACACAATTATTTGGTAAAACAAAAAGTTTTTTCTCACCCCCCCCCCCCCCGGGTCTAAACCGCCAACTTATTGTTCACAATGGAAATTTCGTGACCTTCACCTTGCACCAACAAAATCTGAAATTTCTAACATGAATACAACGTTTGCAATATTCTTTTGAATTTTTGGAATTTTCTACTGTTTCCACCGCTAAAGGGCGTAATTATAGTTTTAGAAAGTCGAAAAGTGCATATCGTATTATAATCATGTGTCCAACACAAACACAATTTTTTAATTTATCGCTGTAAACAAAAACGTTTGATGTCTACAGACGACAAAGTGAAACTGTTATCTCGTTTATTAAAGAAAGATGTCTTTCTGCTAAGATCTTATCATTCCAGTTTTCTCTGCAGAAAGCATCTGCTTGAAGGATAATTTTGCTTCTGATTGAAAGGCTTAGTGACAGCTTACCCCCATAGTCCAAAAACAATTCTGATGTTACTGATAACAGAACCAAATCCCTAACATAAGATACCCTTACATTTATAATGCTATAAAAATGATTGAGTTATGCAAATTGAAATAAATTATAGTCGTTTTTCAAAATATTGCCATAGTTAGGTTTTTGGATTTTTTTTAATATTTCAAATTACATACTTTTCATTCTACAGGTAATGGCTATTGTAAAAACTTTAAATGCAAAAAAAAATTGAAACAGTAAACACTGCACACAAAAAAGCAACAAAATTTCAACTTTATTCTATTGTCAGAATTTCAATAAAAACATATCACTTTGAATGTCAAAGCAACAGATATTTCTCATTTCATATCTCAAAGCTTTCATGAGTCAGTCAGGTAACATTTCTAAATACTATCTAAAGGCAAAAACAACAGTGCACCTAGGAGTGCATCTTTGGAGTCGGAAAACATATCTTATATACATGTGCTCTTCTCGGCTATGAGCAGGCACTAGTGGCAAGATTAAATTCAAATTTGCAGGATACTAATGCACACACTTTACCAACATAATGCTCAATACATCTGATTACTGCCTTGCAGTAATCCTAACAAGAAAATAGCTATCAGCATGCAAACAAGTCATTTACCACTGGTGAAGAGCAAATTTTTTTTAGGTTTATGATGCCACATATTCCAGTATTGCATTGTGCTCCACTCCAGGAAAAAAAGGAAACTGATTGATAGTCTTACAGTGACATCTCTCACCTGGGAGCAGGTGAAATGAAAGCAGAAAATAAATAATCCTGAAGGGAATGAATACATCAGTTACATGGAGGGATTCGTTGAGAATGTAGTATCTTGCTTTCCTACAATGAAATGACACGTTAGAACTAGCATTTAATTCACATGGGGAAAATATTTAGTTAATCAGAAAAAAACGAGAACATTTATAGTCACAATTAGCTGAGAAAGAGTTAGCCATTGATAGTCTAGCAGTCAGAATACCTGACATGTAACTGGGAGACATGTTGATGTTCCTCAAGTCTTCTGTTAGATGTTCATCTAGGGGTAAAAGTTTCATCTGCAATGAAAGCGAAATTAATACCATCTACTGTTTTACTGCTATTCGGAAAATTTAGCAGATTCTTTAATTTTAAATAGAAACGAGGGTTTTCAATGATTCCACCATTGGAAATATTTGGGGAGTAGCTTTTATAATCATCTAGGAAGTTCTCTTTTAGCTCCCTTAACAAAACCATATCAGAAAATTGGTCCCTCTTTCGAAGCCATAATTTTGTCCAGATTACAGCAGCTGCTTTTGTCCTACTGAATAAAGACATGGCACCAGTTTCACAAATGTAGTGAAAAAATATAATATAAGCAAAACTCAGATGAACGCACGATGATGAATGCAGATGAAAGCAAAACTCAGAGAAACTGAACTGTTACTCAGAGGTCAGCAGACAGTTAACTAACGTTCCACCAGGATCCACTAGCCTTGGACCGATGGCTGAAAGACAATTGTGTATGGGTAAGTTCAGGGTCCACTGGGCACGCGACAACTGTCATTCACAGATCCAACATGGGCCTGGCTTGACTCCAAACCCATCGTGTATTGCCAGCTTAAGAGGAATGGACCTCGCTGTGGACTTTCGTTATGTGACCTCGATCAAACAGCTCTGGGCAGGATCAGAAGGCAGAGGATCTCTTCTCTGACTGGAAAAGTTCTCGGAAACAGGGAGAGCAAAGGCTAGACAGCAGCGACTGACAGTATTTTCTACACATTATCATTCAATTTCATCTGATATGTTTGCTTCACATAGTTTACTCGGAAACATGGTTTCACTCTAAATATTTTGAATTAGAATGCAAAATCGGAATTTCTTGGATGCCTTAAAATGCTTAAGTCTGAAACAAGCTAAAGCACAAAACTATATTTGCAACTAGTGTAGCAAAGAAAAATTTATTTTTTTTAATTTAATCAATTTTACTGAAATTGGAATCTAAAAACATTTCTTTTTACATTTCCCACATTAGTGTTTCACGAATTTTTTTTTTATTTTTTTATATTTGAAAACTAGACAGATTGCAAGCTTGAACAGTAGTGAAGCGTGCTAGATATGGGACCATTGGGATGAAAACAATTATTTGTTCCAAATGCGAGGTTTAACAGTGAAATTTCATTGTTTTTAAATTTAATCAGTGTTGGAAAACATTATTGTAATGCAACGAAATAACAAAATGATTTTTGAATAACGTTATGAAAAACATTAATGGAATTTCAAAATATTTAAACGATAAAACGTAACAAATAATGTAAAAAATTATTTTTTTATTTTCACAGTTTCTGTGCTTTGATACATTTCAAAATTTTCCTTTTAAGATATACTTAAAAATTTGTGTGAAACAGGCAGATGTAAAATTTACTTTTATGATCAGAGAACAAAGTTCTTCATTGGCACATTCCAGAAGAATTTGGGAAGCATCTGTCTTAGTCACCTTTGTTGCAATTGCACTCAGAAAAAGTGCTTTGTGATAGCCAGATAAGAACTGCAGTGAAAAAGAGAGAGTCTCCATTCATGTAGAAGATAAACAGGCCAATTACAATAGGCTGAAAATGCCTTATATTACAATTCCTTGTGATTGACTTAGACACTTAGAAAAGGAACTAAGTAGGTGGGATAATTTAGGTATAGGATAGAGAATTGCAAAGATGGGCCATTAACTTCTTGGCAATAGTTGAAACTTTCTGTTTTCTTCTTCGCACCAAACCTTCGACCCCCACCCCAAAATATTTCTTTCAATTGAGCAGTGATGACGTGTATCTTGTACTTCTCTTAAGCTCCTTTAAGAAGACACTGCATAAAGTTAAATAGGTAATGTTTTCAATTTCTTTACTTATATTTATTCATTAGATTATTTTTTATTCTATTTTAAGTCTATTTCAGAGAAAACACCTTTCATTATTTTGCATGAGCTATTCTACAGGAAAACATGATAAAAATAGTCCAATGTCATCAAATGATTTGCTGGAAATCTATTTTGATGAAACCAAAAAATTGGAGGCTAAAGAAAATAAAATTTCGGTTTCATAAAATGAATTTGAGAGAGCAAACATAATTTCTACAAAAGATAATATTTTTCACTACTGGAAAAATCAAGACAAAGCATTGCAAAGAATTATTCTAGTAGTACTCAGGTATCTACAGGGAGAGTTTTATTTCTATGCCTAAATTAATTCTCTAAGACAAAAGAAATAAATTGGATTCAAAATTATTCGAAGACATTTTACTTATAAATGATGAATCAACAGTAGAATAACATTGACTGCATCATATCAATATTTTTGAATATATTCCTTTTTTTTTCATTGACTATGTGTTATAATGTTAATATTTCTGAAAGAAATTTCACTTTTTTTAATATCGTCCAGTCATTTTAGCAACTTGTTTTAAAAATATTAATCTGTGCACAAAAAATCGTTTATAATACTAAGAATTATGATTGCATATTAATACTCAGAAATTTTTATTAATAATACTCCATTTCATTCTGAACAATTCCTAGAAATTTGCTTTAAATTTCTTCAGTCAGGGACCTGTTCACCTCCCTTCCCCCAGAAATCTGGATGTCTTATGTGAAATCTCAAACTTGTGTACCTGGTTTGAAATCCAAAAAAGGTGTCTTTGTATAATTTTTATTTTAGTGTCAAATGCCTAATACTAAAAGTAGATATAAAGAAAATAACGATAAATTTTTATTCCATATATCATAGAATATCATGTTAACTTTTCCTGTCCAGTGGAATAATTCAGTAACACCCTACTCAATCTTATTCTCAGACTAACCCCCCCCCCCCCAAAAAAAAAAACTGCATTTTTGAACTCCCCTCAAAACTAAATTCTTGAATCCTCCCCAATGCTAAATTCATGGAACCCCCCTCCCCTCTGTCAAAACTAAACCCTGCTACATGCCTGTCTTCAGTAGTTTTAATTGTATGGCTTACATACATTATTAGAATACATACAGTGATATCAACCTATTTATTCATAACTGTGTCTCCTTAATTGCAATTTTTATTTTATTATTATTCTTAAACCACAATATTTAAGAATCAGTAGCAGAAAAAAATAACCGCAACAATTCTATTTACACACATACATTTATTTCGTTATTAATATTGATGTTTTCTTTTTCCAATTTTTATTTGCTTTTTAACAAATGTATTGATTAAATTAATGCAAACCACTGGATGACGCTATTGCATTAAAAATATTCCAAAACAACGTTATAAAGAATTTTATATTTTGCTATAATGAAAAACATAACAAAAAAATGATACTCAAGTTTTTGGTAGTAAGGAAAAACGTAACGAAATATTTTTCATTTTGTTTACCAATACTAAATTTAATTATTGAAAGTGAAACTGTGATCTGAAAAAAGTGATTTTTTCAGCTTTTTTCCTTAATTTAAAATTTTGTTTCTTTAAAAGGGCAGAAACATTTAATCTAAACCAGACCTGTTCAATCCACAGATCATAAAACAAATAATCAATATACTTAATTTGGCCCCTTTTCCCCACTTTTCTGAGGAATATTTTTAAGGCACCCACTTAACTCTTTTGTCAAATCATTGTACTCGTTAAAAATGTATATTTTTGTTCTTTAATCAAGGAAGTTTCTTGATTCCTTAAAAATATAATTTTTTCCCCAATTCATTGCATTACTCATCAGAAATGTATATTTTCACTTCTAAGAAAATACATTTTCCTGTAGCTCTTGATGAATATCATTCTTTTTCTTAGTAGCTCCTCACTAAGTTTGGTTTCGATGGACATGATCTACACCATAGATTCCCAACGGGGGCGATACCGCCCCCCCAGTGGGCGCTGGAGCCTTCCATGGGGGCGGTAGCGGATCCAGAGGCAAATGGGGGGCGTTGAGGCAGTCAAGAGGGGCGGTCAAATAAATAAATAAATTTAATGGAATTTTCTGTGACAAACTTTTTATCTCTTCTATTCTGTGGTGTCTTCCTGGTGATTCTGGTCATCCACTACCTCATCCGTCATGTACAGCTTTTCAACTGCAGCTTGGAAAATAAGTTCCCTGCTACCGCCTACAAGCGTACTGGTACGTCTGAAGTCGACTGAGATGCTCTCAAAAGTTCTCTTCAAGATCACAGATTGGATATAAGCGTCAATATGTTTTCCCACTCCAAGTTGCTTTGAGTATGCTTTATGGTACGTAGTTACAATACCATCCCACGTCAGAACATAAGGTATAATATTAACATTACACTTGTGAATTAGGCTCAACTCATTAGCCAGCAGATCATACTTCTTCTTTTCAACCTCTACTGTCTGCAGGTTATCCTGAGATGTTATTCCTACTTCAATAATTGTAATCTCATTCAATACCTTATATCATGCACTACTATATCAGGCTTGTTATGTTGGACATGTGTGTCCGTCCTGATAGGCAAATCAACCTTGATGCAATAATAATATAATAATAATAAATTTATTATATTTAATATTTTTTTATAATTATTTTTTTAATAAAATACTTTGAAAATACCTGTTTTCATGAATAAATATTTTATCTAGCTATGTAAATTATCTTATTGTTATCGCGTTAATTAGCATTTTTAAATTAGCATTAGGTATACCTATACCTAATTTGTTTTAGTTTAGAATAGATTGACGGTGACAAGTCCTTGCAAGTTGGTAGGCAAACACGCATTTCATGCAATTTAACATGTTTCGACAAGAATATGGGAGCTTGAAATGAATTGTTTACGGAGCAAGTGCTCCGGCATTGCAAACATACAAGTTAATGCGTGCACAAAATCAAATCTATAAAAGCAATAGCTCTAGGAATGTTTTATTATTTTTATGTGCTTCGCCGTGATAAATAGTCATGAGTGATAAGTGTTAGAAGTCATTATACACATTATTTTTATAACTATCTATAAATCTGTTGAGAAGTTAATTTGTATTTGAAAATGTCTGAATCTACATCTAAAAAGAAATGCCGACAGTACAGTATTGAGTATTTGAAACATGGATTTACGTACTCTCCTACAAACCAATCATTACCTATGTGTTTAATTTGCCGAAAAGTTTTTCAAATGAAGCTATGAAACCTTCTAGGCTACAAGAGCATTTAAATAAAATGCATGCTGATAAGAAGAACAAAGATTTATTCTATTTTCAAGAACTGGAAAAGCAATATTTAAAACAGCCAACTATGTCAAACCTTTTTGCGTCGTCTTCTAAACAAGATGATGATGGACTACAAGCCTCCTATAACGTTTCACTGTTAATTGCAAAAGCAGGAAAACCACACACAATTGGCGAGGAATTAATTTTGCCGGCAGTCAAAGAGATATTAAAAACTGTTCTTCATCATAAGACACCGTCAGATATCATCAAAAAAATTCCTCTCGGTAATAATTCAGTGCAAAGAAGAATAGATGAAATGGCAAAAGACTTTGAAATATCATTATGTGATTACTTAAAGACTTGCAAATTTTCCATTCAACTCGATGAATCAACTCTACCAAATAACGAAGCTCTACTCTTATCATACGTAATAAGATTTGTTTGTAGGTTATTTTACGATTTATAAAAGAAGAAAAAATTCATGAAGTTATTATTTGCTAAAAATTTGGAATCTAATACAAAGGGAGAATCTACATTTAATACCATGCAAAAGTTTTTTCCAGAGAAAGAAATTCCTATTTGCAATATTTTGTATGCTGCTACTGATGGTGCTCCAGCAATGACAGGGCGTCATAAGGGTTTCATAGCGCATTTGAAACAAGCAGTACCAAATGTACTCGCTGTACATTGTATTATTCATCGTCAGCATTTGGTTGCAAAAAATTTGAATGAACGTCTGCATACGTCGCTCCATTACGTTATTAAAGCAATCAATAAGATTAGAAGCAATTCATTTAAAGACCGATTATTTGGTAAGCTTTGTAATGAAAATGATGAAGATTACAATCGCTTGCTGCTGCACACAGAAGTACGTTGGCTCTCTAAAGGTGTTTGTCTGAATCGTTTTTTCAATCTATTTCACTCAGTACTGGACTTTCTTGAAGACAGAGACGAAAAATTGCGCGAAAACCTGATTACGTCAAAAAATGACATCGCTTATTTGACAGACCCGTTTAAAATATTTAATCAAGTTAATATACAATTGCAAGGTGATGAGTTGAATTTAATTAAAACAAAAAATGTCATAGCTGCTTTTGCGGGAAAACTTCTTCTATTCAAACGAAATCTAGGTAGAGGTGAATACAACCACTTTCCCACATTTATCAGCAGTCTCTGCAAAACCAGAAGATTTACTTACTTACTGCCAACACTTGGAAGTTCTTCATGTTGATTTTACAGAGCGTTTCCAAGATATTTTAAACATGAATATACCGAGTTGGGTTTTAGATCCTTTCGCAAACACAGAAATTTGGAAGAGGAACTCTTAGAACTCACGACTAACGAAGTACTCAAAGTAAAATTCAAACATGGATACCAAGAGTTCTCGCTTCAAAAATCAATACCAGTTCTCTACCCTGGATTGTGGGCAATAGTACAGAAGTTTTTAATCGCATTTCCTTCATCCTATATGGCTGAGCGTGGATTCAGTGCAGTAGCTAATTTACTGTCAAAGAAGAGGAACAGACTACACATCACTGAACGTGACGACCTGCGATTGATGTTAACGAAATTGGAACCTGACATTAACAAATTGTTAACACTCCACCAGCCTCAACCATCTCATTAATTTTTTTTTATTTATTATTAATTTTGTGTTTATCTCATTATTTTTTATTTCTTACTGATTCTGTGTTTATTTTTAAAATTTTAATAAACAATTTTATTGTACATTTGGTTGTCGTTTTATTAATTTCTGCTTTATGATTTTTAATAGAAAAATAAACAGATAAATTAGGTACAGATAAGATGCAACAATATTTTAGTATTTCATATAAAATTAACTATTATGGACTAGGGGGGCATTGAAATTTTTGTTCTCTTCTAAAGGGGGCGATGGTCCAGAAAAGGTTAGGAATCACTGATCTACACCATATTTTTCTAGTAGAGCAAAGGGAGATTAAGCATATAAGTTTTCATATTTGAAATTTGACTCTTTTACCGAAAATGTGAAAATGATTTTTTTTATGTTTTTAACAAGCTCTAAATTAGATTTTCATGCAGAAGAACTTAACCCAAATTATATAATCTGAAGTTTTCTAAAAAAAAAAACATTTAATGTTTATGTTTTATTCCGGAGAAATTAAGGAACAAAAATTGATAAATAAAAACCTGTTAGTTAACATAAACATTGACTCTTACTATCTAGAAATTTTTTTCTCCAAGCAGTGTGCCTCATCACAAATAAAAGAGAACATTTTGAGTTTCATAATGGTTTTCTGAATGCTCTCATTTTCTCTCATTGTTAAAAAAATAAGGATAAGTAGCAAAACAATTTGTCATAAAAATAAGATATATTTCCTTTTGCTCATTTCGCTTAAGCTAGAGGGTAATAAGTAACAATGAATTGCATTGTTTTATCTCTGTTAATCATCTCAGAACAGCACTATATTTAGAACAAATAAAGTTTTAAAAAATACCTGTCTTCCTATATGGCCATAAAAAGCATAATATAAAACCTTTACGCATATCAAGGGTGCAATCGGTCATTGAGTTCGTATCCACTTCAAAGGAAGATAGGGCACTGGTAAACTTGTCCAGTAGCTAAATCGACATCCTATCTTCCTTTGAAGTGGATACGAACTCAGTAATCGATTGCAACATTGATATCCTTTAGCTTTATTTTCTACTTTTTAGGGTCCTATAGGAAGATAGGTATCTTTCAAATTTTTTTTTCTTGTCACTAAAAACGCCTACCTTTAAAAATTTTGATATGTGACTCAAACATTGAGCATACTTACACACCCATCCACCGTTTTCGACTAATGTTTGAGGTAGCCCATGACATTACAGACATCCCAAGTGTCAATTTCAGATATGACTTATTAAAGTCGACCCCTGCAAAAATCTTCCCACCCACATTTGATCAGGGGGGAACAGTGGGGGTAAAATACGAAATAGTTTACAACTCTCATTCATCATCATCATCATCATCCTCCTCAAGCAGCCATGGGCTACGGAGGTCCAACCAGACCGCGCAGTTTAATTCTCCAAGCATATCTGTCCTGAACTACATCTGCTGCATCCGGCCAATGCACACCAATTCTAACAAGGTCCTGTTTGACATTGTCTGCCCACCGCATCTTAGGTCTCCCCCTCCTTCTGAGGCCTCTAGGCACACTGTTCATAACCCTATTCGCCAATCTATAATTATCCATACGGGCAACATGGCCAAACCAGCGGCGTCTCTCTCTGCACAATATGCTGCTTAAAGGATGTTGCAGACTCCTTTGCCTAACCTCATCATTAGTTACAAAGTTAAACCACCTAATACCCAAGATACTGCGTAAGCATCTAGAATCAAAAGCATCTAGTTTCCTGTTATCTTATTTACACAGCGTCCCGTTTTCACTACCATAACTAACCCTAGAAAGAACCAAACTATTATACAGTCTAATTTTAGTCTTTAGGTGTATACGCCTATTTCTCCACAATCTCCATAGGTTCTTAAAAGTCCCGGCAGCAATCCCTATTCGTCTGTTAATCTCATGCCGCACATCACCAGTATCTGTTACATAGCTCCCAAGGTAATTAAACTGTGACACCTGCTCAAGACTGCAACCATTCAGATGAACTGAATCACTGCCTACCTGACCAATTTTAATCACTTTAGTTTTCTCTCTGTTTATAACCAAACCTACTCTACTACCAGTCTCATCAACAGGTCGAATGAAAGAGTTCATTTCATCAACATCATTTGCCAAAAGGGCTAAATCATCAGCATAATCTAAATCAGAAATTTTCGTATCTCCAGTCCATTTAAGGCCAAAATCTTTCCCTCGAAGTGAATTTTGCATAACATAATCAATAAGAAAGCTAAAGAGAAAAGGAGACAAAATGCACCCTTGTCGAACACCAGAAGTAATGTTAAACCAGTTGCTACAAGCCTTACCGACTCTCACACATGACTCAGTGTTATTATAGAGAGCTTTCATTATGTTAACTACTTGTCTGGTATACCATATGATCTCAAAATCAACTACAAATTATGACGATCAACAGAGTCGAAAGCCTTTTTGAAATCAACAAAGCTAGCAACCAAAGGTTTCTGAAACTCTAAACATTTCTCAAGAATCTGCCTAAGTGAAAATATCTGATCTACACATCCCCTACCACTTCTGAATCCACAATGCTCATCACGCAATTGCCTGTCAAACAGATTCTTAATTCTATTAAGCACAATCATGGAAAGAACTTTATCTGGAACAAAGAGTAGGCTGATACCCCTATAGTGATCACAAGAACTGCAATCACCTTTTTTGAAAATAGGGATAATAATAGCTCTGGTAAAATCCTTAGGAACCATGCCTTCATCATAAAAGTTATTCAAAATTTCAGTCATCCAAGTGGTAACTGAAACATTCCCAGCTCTCAGCATTTCTGTAGTAATTTCATCTACCCCTGGGGATTTATGAAGTTTAAGTTTAGAAATAGCCAAAATAACTTCAGATTGTGTTATAGGGCCAACATTAAAGCCGCCAATGCATCTATCATCATCACAAACAATGGGAGTGGAACTAACCACATTATTTAGATCATCACTGAAATGCTCAACCCACCTAGCAATGACAGAATCTTCCTCTTCTATAACCTTACCTTGTTTATCCTTCAATCCCTGTATACCTGTCCATTTTCTACCACATAAAACATTAACTATCTGGTACAGCTCTCTGCTGTTGTGCTGCCTAACTGCTTCCTCAGCTTTGTCAGCCAAGCCATCAGGCCAAAGATTCTTATCAGTAGCTAACTGATCCTTTACACGTTTATTAAGCTCTTCGTAATCCTTTCTATTAGGACTAGTAGGGCACTGATTAAGGACATTCCTGCAGTTCCTTCTTTTTGAAATAAGCTCAAGTGCCTTATCACTTAAATAATTCTGCCTCCTCTGCTCCTTTTTTCCTAAAAGAGTACTGTTAGTTTCCAAAAAAGCCTGTTTGAAATGGCCCCATTCTTCCTCAACTTCAGTATTAAGCAAACCATGACTGTCATAATGACTAAGTAACCTATCATGGTAAGCTTTAGCTATAACTGGGTCTTTCAGAGCTTTGGTATTAAAGGTAAATTTTTTAACCCTAGCACAACACTTTTTAAGTTTAAGTTGCAAGACACTTTTAACAAGGTAATGGTCAGATCCAATTTCAGCTTCCCTATATGCCCTGATGTTTCTAACAGAACTAGCCCACTTGCTGTTAATTAATATATAATCAATCATATTTCTATGCAGCCCATAGGTGAAACCCATGTGTATTTATGTATGTCACGGTGTTTGTAATAAGTGTTAGTTATTCTGAAACCATTGAGTTTACTTACCTGTAGGAGACGTTGCCCATTGCCATTGCAGCTACCAATACCAAAAGGGCCAATCACCCCTCCCCAAAGGTCAGAGTCAGTATCAACTTTGGCATTGAAGTCACCTAGAACAAGGGTAATATCTCCTTTCTTGACAGAATTCAAAATATCCTGAAGTTGTCAGTAAAACCTATCCCTCTCATCCTCATCAGCATCCTCAGTGAGGGCATAACAGCAGATAACATTCAAGTCTTTAATGCTTGTCTGAAATTTTGCTGTAAGAAACCTTTCATTAACACACTCATATCCTAGAAGAGCATCACTAGCATGTCTGCTGAGTAGCAGACCCACGCCTTGGTGATGCTTTCCATCCTCCCTCCCTGTAAAGAGAAATTTAAAGTTATTTTTAAGTATCTCACCTTTACCTGTCCATCTGGTCTCTTGCAGCCTAGAATATCTAGGTTATAGCGCTGGAATTCCTGCGTGAGGACATCAAGAGAATAATCTCTATGTAATGTCCTCACATTCCACATTCCTGCAGAGAGAAAATGATTAGTAGGATTTTTAAAGAAATTAGGCTTATTGAGATTGTTAGGGCCAACAATATCAAACAGCCCCCTGATCGCAGGCATGGGGCAAAGACCTGTTCCTCCTCCATTAAAGGCTGAAGTCACCGATGCTGGTAGGAACTTCAGGCACCACCTTTTCAAGTGGACTTTTTCAAGAGCCATATGGCCTGCCTGAGACACATTACTCCAGTTTAGGCTTGACGATGCCCAACTAGCTAAGTAAGGTTCAGGTACCTGCGATGGCCTCTGATTAGGATTATCCACCAGCTGATATAAGGTATCCCATGCCTCTGTTCACTTAGGGCTGGCAACCCAGAAGCAAACAGGAAACACAGCAGCAGATTCTCCCTCAACAGAGGCCCACCAGTGCAGCAAGTCCAGGATCCATAATCAAGCTCAAAATCCATAAATCAGTACAGTCTAGTAGGTATAAATGGTCAGCACCAGGACCCTGTGAAGTTGACCACTCCTCAGCAGGTTTGAAAAAAAAAGAAAAAAGTGGCCATAGATGACCAGATCAGTAGGCCATATTGAACTGGCAGCCCTCCCCTTCCGTTCCCTTCCAAAAGAGAATATCTCTTTTGAAAGGTACTAACGGCCTGCACCACGAGAAGGTGGGGTCGGACATTAAGTGCTAGACCTGGCCGGTTCTGTGCATCATCACTAGGGATTGGTACACAGCTCTCCTTCCAGTTTACACCTAGCTACCATTTACAGGTCCAACTCTCATTACACAAGCTTTTATTTGATACCTAACTCATAACTGTAGGCTCTCACTTTAGGAAAATACAATAGAACGACTTTCTCATTTCCTGGTTTTTAGGGGGAAAGCATCTGGGTCAATTTTTTTTATAGCCTATGACCCTTCCCACATCACAAGCTTTCATTTGTCACATAGCTCATTACTTTCCACACTCGCATTCAGAAGATATAGGGGAACAATCATTTTCATATTTCCCCCTTTTTAGGGGGGAAGAAAGCACGAGGGTCAAATTTTCATAGCCTATGACATTTCCCGTGTTACAAGCTTTCATTTGATGTACATCTTGTTACTTTTGTAATTTATGTTCTGGAGATATAGCAGAAAAATTGTTTTGCATTTATCCTTTTTTAGGAGGGAAGAAAGCATGGGGGTTAATTTGTTATAATCTATGACACTCCACACCTTACAAGCTTTCATTGAAAACATAACTCATTACTTTCTGCACTGGCATTCAGGAGATATAGGGGAACAATAATTTTTACATTGTCCCTCTTTTTAGGTGGAAGAAAGCATGGGGGAAAATTTTTTTTTTCTAGCCTACGACATTCCCTGCATCAGTACCTTTCATTCGACATATAGCTTTTTATTTTCAGCCTTCATGTTCTGGAGATATAGCTTAAGAATAGTTTCACATTTTCCCCTTTTTAGAGGGGAAAGAAAGCATGAAGAGTCAATTTCTTATAGTCTATGACACTCCCCATGTCAGAAGCTTTCACTCAACACATAGTTATATGATACACTGTTTGTTGGAAGTGGCAAACATGGAAGAGCTACCTGTGACAACCTGGGAAATAGTTTGTTCTGAGACAAGAGAATTGCCAGTGGTATCAAATTCTTTCACAATATCGACATTCCCTTTTTAAGTTGTTGTCTTTCAACATGGATATGTTGTTGAAAACTATATTATCAACATCACTCCTGGAAATATTTAAACACCTCAGTTGGTTGTAATTAAAAGTTGGACATGGTTTAAAAAAACGCAGTTCCATGCTCAAGAAATCTGCAGCTTTTTCATCACTTAAATATTGTTCAATGTTTTTAAGAACAAGAGCAGTGTATTTTTTGTGAATGTGTCATCACACTACTGGCTTTTACTAAAAAATTTTACTGCCAAATTGTACATTTCATTGTAGACTTTATGTGATGATGTAAGAGGACAATTTCAGACACAAATTCCAAAGAAAAAAAATTGACCCCCCCCCCCACCACCACCACCACCAAAGAAAATCATTTTTATTTCATTTCTTTAAAGAAAATTTTTTGGTACACCTGATTTCAATTAACTTAAATTAATTTTTCAATCAATTTTTCCATTGTATGTGTGTGTGTGGGGGGGTGCTATATCTTTCCCCCCTACCGGCACCTAAAACTATGACTCATGAAATCTATAATGACTCATGAGTAGGACAGCTGAATTGTTTTTGCACGCAACCAACTTCCTAGGTGTGGCCTTGCATGTTTAATATCTACAGTTTACATCGTATAATTATCAGGGTACATACCTCCTCATGTGAGGAGTAGATTCCTCAGACAGGCATCCGCTGCATTAACATCTTACTGGTTACAACAACATACAACAATGCTCATTTCAGATATATTGCTACTACATATAGTACTGAAATCACAATAGCAACAAGCATAAAACAAATTTTTGTACAGGCTTAATAGTAAATATATGACATTATCTATTATGTTGAATAACAAGATTCAGCATAGATATATAATATAAATCTATAGGAAGATGGGTATTTTTTAAATTTTTTGTATTTTTTTTGTCATTAAAAATACCTACTCTCAAAAACTTTGATATATGACTCAAAAACATCAATCACATTTACCACCATTCATTCATTCAGGCTTGAGGTAGACCATGACATTGGAGACATCATAAGCTTTAATTTGAGGTACAACTCATTAAATTCGACCTAGAAAAAATCCCCCCCCCCCATGTTATCAGAGGGGAATAGTGCAGGCGAAATTCGAAATAGATTACAACTGTCATTATACGAGCTTTCATTTCACACCTAACATATAACTGTAAGCTCTGGCATTCTGATGATATGGCAGAATGACCATTTCCCATTTTTAGAGGGGAAGAAAGCATGGGGGGTCAATTTTTCATTGCCTATGACATTTCCTGCGTTACAAGCTTTCATTTGACATATATCTTGTTATTTTCAGCATTCGTGTTCTGGAGATATAACAGAACAATTGTTTCACATTTCCCCTTTTTTAGGGGGAAAGAAAGCATGGGGATCAATTATTTTTATAGCTTGTGACATTCCCTGCATCACAAGCTTTCATTTGGCACATAAATCAATAAGTTTCTCCATCACATTAAAAATATATGGTGGAACAACATTTTGAACAACTAGAGAATGAAGTTTAAACTTTTGGGAGAATTCGGAAGGTGCAAATCATAACATTTCATCAAAATCTATCCAATCTAATAACAATTTTTAATTTATCTCAATTGAAGTGAACAATGCAAGTGCAAAATATGTTGGAATGACATTTCATCTTAACCAGTAAGGAAGAGTTCAATGCATACCTTGATGTGCCAACTAAAGGAAATGCAACTACCAGTTTTGAACACTGTGCACATCAGGCCTTGAAGAAATACAGTAAAAGGATTGAGTGCATCAGTTGCATACCACCGATGAACAACAAACAGATTATCATCAGTAAAACTTTCTCTCTCATAACTTTAATTTTAAAGTTTTGTTAGTCAGCAGTAGCATATTGGTTCTGTCATCCTCCTTAATATATATATAAGGTAAAGGAAAGATAGCAAGTAGAATTGCTTATTCAGTGTCATTGATTATATGTAAACAGTGATTATATGTAAATGAAACAGTGATTATCAGTAAACAGTGAACAGTTCAGTATCAGTAAGTACACAGTGAACAGTGAACAGTAACAGTGAACAGTACAGTATCAGTAAACAGTGATTATATGTAAATGAAACTTAAATTTTATCTGAAATAAAATCTGATATGGGAATCTCATAGGCTATCTCAAATTGTCACCACTTTCTTCCTCCAAAAATATGTTTTGGGGGTGGAGGTGGGGTTTAGATTTAATGGTTCTAAATTTTAAGCAGTTGTATATCAAATGTAGCCTAAGTCAAGGATACAGAGCATCCTTAGCTTATGCCACAACTGTAGTGTAAGTTAACAGCTGGTAGCTTATGCTAGTTGCTGCATACTGAGTTGCGTCCTTGATGAACATCAGGTAAATCTGCTAGTATGGTATATTTTTAGAGTGTGAGGTAAATCTGAAGTACTGCAACTCACAGACTTCTCTAAGACATTGGAAAATATCTCCATGTCAGTGGCTTAAGAAAGGTGGCAAATAACTAGTCTAAAAAGGAATTAGAATATTTTATTTAATATTAACAATATCTTCAGCACAAAAATAGTTTTTCATAAAATCACAAGACTCAAAAATGCTAAAAACTCACCTGGTACTCTTCTTCAGACTCTACAAGGCCATTAACTGCTACTAATTGGTACTGTCTAGCTTTTAGTGCAGACAAGGGACGTCGAATAAGACGCATGGCATTTGCATTTGATGCTGTGCTATTGAACTGTTCCATTTGAGATTTACTATGACTAGGGTCAAATACTAAAAGTTGAAGATTTCCATCTCTCAGCTCTTCTAGACCTATAACTGTTCTACTGTGACCTAGGTACCAAAAATAATGTGTGTTAGAACCAGTCTTCTGAAAACTTACAATTTATATTGGAAATCAACATTATTCACATATTTTCATTAAAGAAGCTTTGTTATGAAATTAGAAGAGAATTAAGCCAGTGGCCGAGTATTAGTCTGCCTGACTACTGGTTAAAGGGATCCGAGATTGAACCCTTCATAAGATATAAATGTTTCACTTATGTGTTGTATTTCTGTTGAAATCTCACCTTCTTCACAGATCTTCTCTATGGCCTCAGGGGCATGGCTGGGGGGGGGGGATGGGGGAGACTCCCCCGAAGCAAATTGGAATTGGCAATATTCGAAGTGACTTGGTAAAATCAAGGTGAGTTACAAAAAACTGAGATTTTGTTTCCTTTTTTTTTGTAAAATTAAGGGAAGTTGGAAAAATCTAGCCAACTTGTCATAATTTAGGTGAGATGTAAAAATTAGGATATTTTTCTGTAAAATTATGGCAAGTTGGCAAATTTTGAAGTCAATCGGTAAAATACAGGGGAGTTGTCAAAATTGGTATTGTTTTTTCAAAATTAAGGAGAGTTGCAAAATCTGTACAAGTTGACAAAATTCCGATAAGATGTAAAAATTTGGATTCTTTTCTGTAAATTATGAGTTGGCAAAATCTACATCAGTTGGTAAAATTTGAAGAAGTGGTAAAATACAGGTCATCATCATCCTCAAGCAGCCATGGGCTACGGAGGTCCAACCAGACCGCGCAGTTTAATTCTCCAAGCATATCTGTTCTGAGCTACATCTGCTGCATCCGGCCACTGCACACCAATTCTAACAAGGTCCTGTTTAACATTGTCAGCCCATTGCATCCTAGGTCTCCCCCTCCTTCTGAGGCCTCTAGGCACACTATTCATAACCCTATTTACCAATCTATAATTATCCATACAGGCAACATGGCCAAACCAGCGGCGTCTCTCTCTGTACAATATGCTGCTTAAAGGAGGTTGCAGACTCCTTTGCCTAACCTCATCATTAGTTACAAAGTGAAACCACGTAATACCCAAGATACTACCTAAGCATCAAGAATCAAAAGCATCTAGTTTCCTGTTATCTTGCTTACACAGCGTCCAAGTTTCACTACCATAACTAACCCTAGAAAGAACCAAACTATTATACAGCCTAATTTTAGTCTTTAGGTGTATACGCCTATTTCTCCACAATCTCCATAGATTCTTAAAAGTCCCAGAAGCAATCCCTATTCTTCTGTTAATCTCATGCCGCACATCACAATTATCTGTTACATTGCTCCCAAGATAATTAAACTGTGACACCTGCTGAAGACTGCAACCATTCAGATTAACTGAATCACAGCCTGCCTGACCAATTTTCATCACTTTAGTTTTGTCTCTGTTTATTACCAAACCTACCTACTACCAGTTTCATTAACAGCTTGAATGAAAGAGTTCATCTCATCAACATCATTTGCCAAAAGGGCTAAATCATCAGCATAATCTAAATCAAAAATTTTCCTATCTCCAGACCATTTAAGGCCAAAATCTTTCCCTCGAAGTGAATTTCGCATAACATAATCAATAACCAAACTAAAGAGAAAAGGAGACAAAATGCACCCTTGTCGAACACCAGAAGTAATGCTAAAACCAATTGCTACAAGACTTACCAACTCTCACACACGACTCAGTGTTATTAAAGAGAGCTTTCACTATGTTAACTAACTTGTCTGGTATACCATATGATCTCACAATCAACCACAAATTATGACGATCAACAGAGTCGAAAGCCTTTTTGAAATCAACAAAGCTAGCAACCAAAGGTTTCTGAAACTCTAAACATTTCTCAAGAATCTGCCTAAGTGAAAATATCTGATCTACACATCCCCTACCACTTCTGAATCCACATTGCTCATCACACAATTCAACCAGATTCTTAATTCTATTAAGTACAATCATGCAAAGAACTTTCCCATGGAACAGAGAGTAGGCTGATACCCCTATAGTTATCACAAGAACTGCGATCACCTTTTTTGAAAACAGGGATAATAATAGCTCTGGTAAAATCTTTAGGCACCATGCCTTTATCATAAAAGATATTCAAAATTTCAGTCATCCAAGTGGTAACCAAAACATTCCCAGCTCTGAGCATTTCTATAGTAATTTCATCTACCCCTGGGGATTTATGAAGTTTAAGTTTAGAAATAGCCAAAATAACTTCAGATTGTGTTATAGTTTACTTTGTTATAGTTTACAAAGTAAAAAGGTTTGTAAACAAGATAACAGGAAACTAGATGCTTTCGATTCCAGATGCTTACGCAGTATCTTGGGCATTAGGTGGTTCAACTTTGTAACTAATGATGAGGTTACGCAAAGGAATTTGCAACCTCCTTTAAGCAGCATATTGTGCAGAGAGAGACTCCGTTGGTTTGGCCATGTTGCCCGTATGAATAATTATAGATTGGCGAATAGGGTTATGAACAGTGTGCCTAAAGGCTTCAGAAAGAAGGGGAGACCTAGGATGCGGTGGGCAGACAATGTCAAACAGGACCTTGTTAGAATTGGTGTGCAGTGGCCAGATGCAGTAGATGTAGCTCAGGACAGACTTGCTTGGAGAACTAAATTGCACGGTCTGGTTGGACCTCTGTAGCCCATGGCTGCTTGAGGATGATGATGATGATGTGTTATAGGGCCAACATTAAAGCCACCAATACATCTATCATCATTACAAACAATGGGAGTAAAACTAACCACATTGTTTAGAACATCACTGAAATGCTCAGCCCACCTAGCCATGACAGAATCCTCCCCTTCTATAACCTTACCTTGTTTATCCTTCAATCCCTGTATACCTGTCTGTTTTCTACCACATAAAACATTAATTATCTGGTACAGTTCTCTGCTGTTGTGCTGCCTAACTGCTTCCTCAGCTTTGTCAGCCAAGCCATCAAGCCAAAGATTCTTATCAGTAGCCAACTGATCCTTTACACATTTATTAAGCTCTCTGTAATCCTTTCTATTAGGACTAGTAGGATACTGATTAAGGACATTCCTGCAGTTCCTTCTTTCTGAAATAAATATAATAATATAATATTATATAATAAAATAAAAATTCTTCTTCCTCCCTCCCTGTAAAGAGAAATTTAAAGTTATTTTTAAGTATCTCACCTTTACCTGTCCATCTGGTCTCTTGCAGCCTAGAATATCTAGGTTATAGCACTGGAATTCCTGCGTGAGGACATCAAGAGAATAATCTCTATGTAATGTCCTCACATTCCACGTTCCTGCAGAGAGAAAATGATTAGTAGAATTTTAAGAAAAAAGGTTTATTGAGATTGGTAGGGCCAACAATATCAAACAGCCCCCTGATCGCAGGCATGGGGCAAAGACCTGTTTCTCCTCCATTAAAGGCTGAAGTCACCGATGCTGGTAGGAACTTCAGGCACCACCTTTTCAAGTGGACTTTTTCAAGAGCCATATGGCCTGCCTGAGACACATTACTCCAGTTTAGGCTTGACGATGCCCAACTAGCTAAGTAAGGTTCAGGTACCTGCGATGGCCTCTGATTAGGATTATCCACCAGCTGATATAAGGTATCCCATGCCTCTGTTCACTTAGGGCTGGCAACCCAGAAGCAAACAGAAAACACAGCAGCAGATTCTCCCTCAACAGAGGCCCACCAGTGCAGCAAGTCCAGGATCCATAATCAAGCTCAAAATCCATAAATCAGTACAGTCTAGTAGGTATAAATGGTCAGCACCAGGACCCTGTGAAGTTGACCACTCCTCAGCAGGTTTGAAAAAAAAAGAAAAAAGTGGCCATAGATGACCAGATCAGTAGGCCATACTGAACTGGCAGCCCTCCCCTTCCGTTCCCTTCCAAAAGAGAATATCTCTTTTGAAAGGTACTAACGGCCTGCAACACGAGAAGGTGGGGTCGGACATTAAGTGCTAGACCTGGCCGGTTCTGTGCATCATCACTAGGGATTGGTACACAGCTCTCCTTCCAGTTTATGCCTACTTGTGAAAATTGGGATTATTTTGTGTAATTATGGAAAGTTGTCAAAATTGAGATTTGGCAAAATCTTGGGAAAATTATGGGGGAGGGGGGGAATTTGAAGTGACTTGGTAAATTTCAGGTGTGATGTAAAAATATGGATTTTTTTCATAAAATTATAACAAGATGGCAAAATTGAGGCACCTTGTCAAGATCTAGGGGAGATGGCAAAATTGAGACAAATTGGCAAAATTCAAAGTGACTTGGTAAAATTCAGGTGAGATGTGAAAATAGGGATTTTTTTTTTTCCTAAAATTATGGCAAAGTGGCAAAATCAAGGCAACTTGGCAAAATCATGGGAAGCTCACATAATTCAAAGTGACTTGGTAAAATTCAGGCGAGATGTAAAAATAGGGATGCAAAGAACCAGCCAGGCCTAGCACCTAATGTCGAACCCCACCTTCTCATGGTGCAGGCATTTAGTATCTTCTGAAAGAAATACTTCTCTTATAGAAGGAAGCAGAAGGGGAGGAATGCCAGATCATTGTGGCCTACTCATCTGAACAACTATGTCTACTTTTATCCTTTTTTTTCTACTCTGCTGAGGAGTGGTCAACCACACAGGGTCCAGGTGCTGACTGTAGACATTAACTAGACTGGAAAAAGGCTCTGAGCTTGATTATGGATCCTGATATTGCTGCACTGATGGACTTCCGTGGAGGGAAAATCTTCCGCTGTGTTTTCTGTTTGTTTATGGGTTGACAGCCCCAAGTGAATTGATTCATAGGATGTTTTATCAGCTGGTGGATAATCCTGAACAGAGAGGTCATCACATGCACTTGAACTCTTGCTTCTCTGAGCATCGTCAAATTCTACATTGAAGAGTCTTTCAGTGTAGATGGCCTCAGCCTTTAGTAATGGGGGAACGGGTCTTTCCTTCATGTCTGTGATCAGGGGGCTGTTTGATATTGTCAGCATTCCCTCTCTCAATAAATATAGTTTCTTTAAACATCCCCTAACCATTATCTCTCCATAGGTAATTGGAATGTGAGGACATTGCAGAGAGATTATTCTCTTGATGACCTCATGCAAGAATTCCACCATTATAATTTAGACATTCTCGCCTTGCAAGAGACGACATAGACAGATAAAAGTCAGATTCTGAAAAATTTAATTTCTCTTTTCAGGAAGGCATACATTTGCTTCTCTGCAGACACATTAGTGATGCTCTTTTGGGATACGAGTGCATTAATGAAAGATTTCTTACAGCTAAATTTCAGATAAGCATTAAAGAATTCAATGTTATCTGATGTTATGCCCCACTGAACATGCCAGTGAGGATGAGGATAGGTTTTATGGACAACTTCAGGATATTTTGAATTCGGTCAAGAGATATTATCCTTCTTCTAGGTGACTTCAATACAAAGTTGGTCCTGACTCTGATCTTTAGAGAAGGGTGATAGGCCCTTTTGGTATTGGTAGTTGCAATGGCAATGGGCAATATCTCCTACAGGTAAGTAAACTTAATGGTTTGAGAATAGCTAACATTTATTACAAATGCCACGACATACATAAATACACATGGGTTTTACCTGAAGGGTTGCATAATAATATGATTGATAATACACTGATTAACAACAAATGGACTAGTCCTGTTAGGAATACCAAGTCATATAAGGGAGCTGAAATTGGATCTGACCATTACCTTGTAAAAAGTGTTTTGCAACTTAAACTTAAAAAGTGTTGTGCTAGGGTTAAATAATTTACCATTAATTCTGAAGCTCTGAAAGAAACAGTTATAGCTGAAGCTAACCATGCTAGGTTACTTAGTCATTATGGCAGCCATGGTTCACTTACTATTGAAGTTCGGAAAGAATGGTATCATTTTAAAGGCTTTTCTTCAAACTAACAGTACTCTTTTAAGAAAAAAGAGACAGAGGCATAATTATTTGAATGATAAGGCACTTGAGCATATTTTGGAACAAAAGAACTGCAGGAATGTCCTTAATCAATAACCTACTAGTCTTAATAGAAAGCATTACACAGAGCTTAATAAATGTTTAAGGAATCAGTTAGCTGCTGATAAGAATCTTTGGCTGTATGGCTTCACTAACAAAGCAGAGGAAGCAATTACATGTTATTATTAGTTGATAAGCAATTACACAGCACAAGAGCAGAGAGCTGTACCTGAGAGTTAACGTTTCTTTGTGTGGTAGAAAACGGACAGGTATACAGAGATTGAAGGATAAACAAGGTTAGAGAAGGAAGGTTCTGTCATGGCTAGGTGGGCTGAACATTTCAGTGACATTCTAAACAATGTGGTTAGTTCCACTCCCATTGACTGCAATGATGATAGATGCATTACTTGCTTTAATTTTGGCCCTATAACACAGTCTGAAGTTATTTTGACTACCTCTAAACTTAAATTACATAAATCCCCAGGCATAGATGAAATTACTACTGAAATTGTTAGAACTGGAAATGTTTCGGTTACCACATGGATGAGTGAAATTTTGAATATTTTCTATAATGAAGCCATTGTTCCTAAGGATTTTTACAACAGCTATTATTATCCCTATTTTTAAAAAAGGTGGGCTTGATAACTATAAGGGTATCAGCCTACTTTCTGTTCTGGGTAAAGTTCTTTGCATGATGGTGTTTAGTAGAATTAATAATCTGGTTGATGGGCAATAGTGTGATGAGCAGTATGGATTCAGAAGTGGTAGGTGATGTGTAGTTCAGATTTTTACATTTAGGCAGATTCTTGAGAAAAGAAAAGTTTAGAATACCAGAAACCTTTGGTTACTAGCTTTGTTGATTTCAAAAAGGATTTTGACTCTGTTAATCACCATAATTTGTGGTTGATTGTGAGATCTGTGGCATACCAGACAAGCTATTTAATGTAATGAAAGCTCTCTATAATAACACTGAGTCATGTGTGAGAGTTTGTAAGCTTACAGCAACTGTTTAGCATTGCTTCTGGCGTTCGACAAGGGTGCATTTTGTCTCCTTTTCGCTTTAGTTTGGTTATTGATTATATTATGTGAATTCACTGCAAGGGAAAGTTTTGGCCTTAAATGGTGGAGAGATCTAAAAATTTCTGATTTAGATTATGCTGATGATTTAGCCCTTTTGGCAAATGATGTTGAGATGAACTCTTTCATTTGAGCTGTTGATGACTGGCTAGAAGTAGTAGAGTAGGTTTGGTGATAAACAGACCAATCCAGTTAATCTCAATAGTTCCACTCTTGAGCAGGTGTCTCAGTTTTATTATCTTGGGATCTATGTAACTGATACTGGTGACATGCAGCATGAGATTAACAGACAAAATCTATGGACAGCAAAATGCAAAATATGCATTTGAGGTTAGATTTCAAGATATATATTAATGTATATCTCAATACATTACACAATGATATCTCAAATGTAAAACTTTGGACAATGCTGTGAATGTAGTTGTATGTGGCAAACAAATGTTGGAAATATATGGCATGATTAAAAATGATGCAAATTTACAGGTTGATTTCAAAGAGGTAAAACACAAAGGGAAGTCTTGAAAGAAGTCACAAAGGGAATATCTTCCTATATTTCATTTCTTATAAAATCAGTTCCAAAAAGTTTGAAATATAAATAATTACCATGGTGCTGTAAGTAAATGGGAGGTTTCAACTCTTCATCTCTCAAGAAATAATCTTTCACCCAATTGAACATCTCAGGGTGAGTACCATTTGGTCCTGTGGGTTGATGACAATCCACAAGATGACACCTGCAATAAGAATAAAATCAGTAAGCATTAAAATCAAGTAGCACATTTGAATGAAGGACTGAAGCTAATAAAAATTTTATACAAAAACTGTATTCAGATTTAACTCTAATTTATCATAAAAATTAAATCATCTTAATAATACTGTTTATGCTTTTGGTTCCTTAAAAGAAATAGGAGATTCTTATAACTTTTTAATCCAATTTTTTTGCCATAATCCCAAAAACTTTGATGAGGAAAAAAAAGAATGTAGTTTGCATGAGGTTATGCTAAGGGTATGACTTTTTCATCTGATTCTTACTCCCAGATTTAATATTTGGGTTAAACTCTTTAAAAAATGAAAAAAATATATATATGGATTTCATGAGTTTGTAGGTTTTTCTTATAAAAAGAGAAAAGATGAAATTAGTATACCATTGACATATTTCAGTCTCTCATTTGCCATCACTACATAGGCATAAGACAAAGGTCAGAGAACAAACTATTATTATCATTAATTATTTTACATTGGTGGACAAAAGCCGAGTTACAAACATAAAAGCTAATATATCAACATAACTGGGTGGAATTTCAAGAAATTTTTAGAGGTACTCAGACAATGACAAAGAACATATGAAAAAAGGAATGCCACATGAACAGTACTTGCACAGGCACATATAAAACACCACACACATAACGCACACTACAAAGAGAGCACAGATACAGTGTTCGTCATATCATACCTCACATGCTCCAAAGCAGGTCAGCTTGCAGTAGAACACACAGATACTCAGTTTTTGTCCACCAACGTCACTTGGATTCTGTCTTGCCTCTGCCCTAACACATTTAATGTGTCTGCCATTGCAGAGGCTAATGATATGCGTTTCTGACTGCATCACAAGAGGGTTCTACTGTGACACCTTTCAAGGCTTTACACTCTCCATTTCAGTCATGAGCTGCTCAGGAAGCTGCAAGACAGTCCAGACTCTGCCATTGTTATGTCTGCCACTGACTTCTACAGCCAAGTCTTTCCTGCTAGCTCCACTGCTGGTAATATGCTCTTTCCTGATCTTCCACCTTGGAGGAACAGTGATCTTAAGATCGTCTACATCACCTCAGTAGCCTGAAAGAGCGACTCAGATCCTGTGGCTGTCAGACTCCTCTCCACCTCTTATGTCACTGCACAATATAAGAGGTGTACTTAGGTCTACACTGACAGATCTGTTGATTGGGAAAGATGGTGTGCCTACTCTGCATTTGCCATCCCCAACACTGACATCATCAGAGGCTTCTGTCTCCCGCATTTCACTTCCTCTGCCAGTACCGAGCTTCACGCTCTATCCTTGAGGCTGTAACTTTCATCCACAGCCTTGGGAGTGGCAACTTTGTCATCCTCTGCAACTCCATGTCAGCCTTGCAAGACCTCCAGAAGAGAGATAGCAAGAGTTGCACCTGCTTTCTTATTTAGAATATCATAAAGACATGCTCCAAGCTCACCTCTGCAGGTATCATGATCCACTTACAGTGGACCCCAACCATGTTGGGATACCTGGCAACGAGCTTGCTGATCGGACCACTAAAGAGGCACTTGAGAGTCAGAGGTATGTTACTAATTTCCCTCTTTCTCTCAGTGACTGCAAGATTTTTATTTCAAAACTGATGAGCCAATATCGTCTTGCCCAGAGGCAAAGGGACTACAGTTGTTTCTCATTTAGGTACCTGATAGATCCCTCATTCACTGCTCCTAACTTCAGGAACCTCAAGTGATTTGAGGAGACCCTCCTACATCGCCTCTCAGTTGCTTAACTGCTCCTGCTACAATGCTGAAAGAGAAGTTTGTTTTGGGAGCTTCATGCTATCGGAACTACAGATTACTTGATTACCCCACTTCTTGTGGCACTCACCAGAACAAGGAGCTGCTGCAAACACACATGCAACTTCTCACTGATTTCTTTCAGAACATTGGTTTTTTCTGCAAAGTCTAATGTCTTTGATTTTATCTCTACTTTTTTCCCTATCATATTTTTCTACTGACCTTTGTGATATAGCAGAGATGTAGTATTTTCTGCTTCTGCTATCTCGTCCTTCTGTTACGACTGATGTAGGGAGCCCCTCATTGGAGGCTAATTTCCCTATGTTCTTGCATCACCTTGTATTTTGCACTGATGCAAAATGCAGGTACCATATTACATCAGATTAATAAGTTTATTACATTAATCAGTTCTTGCTGTAACCAACTGCTTGCAGAATATTACATTAATATGAGATTCATTAAATGAAAATTTCATATTAATCTAAGAGAAAATTTATTTGTTCCTGACTTATGGCATATTAATAAAATACCAAAATAAATCAGTCAGAACATATTTAGTAATATAAAAAAACATTGCAAATACATTAATAATATTAAAAATATCATTTAGATAAATATATGTTGTGAATTTAAAAAAATTAGACGAAACATCTTGTACAAATGTAATCTCACTAAAGAAACATTGACAATACATATGTTACTGAATGCAAATAATAAAGTGATTTAATAAATATTAAAATCAACAGTTTATGTTGTATTCTATATTGTAGGAGACGTAAACCTGAATGTGACATCTGTTCCCCAAGCAACCAGCGGACTTAACAACAATTATACCACCTTATCAACAATTATGATTAGTTTAGCTCTACTAACTATACATTTAGTATTGCAAGGATCTTAACTACAAGATAAACTCTTGTACAAAGTCAATAGCAACTATCTGACAATATCACTTTATGTTGAACACTAGGAATCATCATACAGATCTATTTAATATATTGCTAGCATTTTAGGTTTACTATTTACCTTACTAGAGAAATAAAACAGAAACTCCACTGACACGTTCTTACTTCTGATCACTTGGAATCAGTAGGTAGAAGAGTTTACAGTTAACAGATGTAGGATTGAAGGAAATTGGTAGTCTGTTACATACACTTCCTATTGTAACTGCCAAGTTGATTCGCTGCAGGCACATCTGAACGTTTTGCTGTTATTCACTTACAGTTGCATAGTTCACAGCTATTATACATAGAACATTCCAGTTTCTCTGTGGTCCATTTTTATCCAGTGGGATCATGTTTACATTTGCACAGTGAAGGTATTAATTGACATCACAATTCACAAGAATAATATTGACTGTGCTTGCATGAACGACACTATGCATGGAACTTCCTATGATTTGTATTACACTCGGTTTAAAACCAATGTAAACAAAATTTTTTACATTTTAAGTTAAAATAAAGTTAAAAGGATTCTGCAACACATTTCGCCAACCATTTAGGTGGTTGCAGAATCTTTTTAATTTTTTTTAAAAACTTGTCTGCCTTTCTCAAGCATACCTAACTGGGGTGGGGAGGGGGTTCAGTCAATAGCATGCCAGGATCATAATCTGCAGTTCCGAGGTTCGAGTCCCAGCTGCGATAGTGAGATTTATCTCTGCAAACTCCCTGTCCTGCCCACAGTCAGTAGGGACACCAATGGGCTTGGAAAGGCTGTCATAATTCGGATGGGATGTTAAGCCGTAGCCCAGTGTGCAAGAGAGCCATACCCTGTGCATGTTAAAGAATATAACGTACACAGTGAGTTGTGGTAACTATAGGGGTAGCAATCTACTTTTGTTCCAGGTAAAGTTCTTTTGCATGGTTGTGCTTAATAGAATTAAGAATCTGGTTGACAGACAATTGCATGATGAGCAGTGTGGATTCAGAAGTGGTAAGGGATGTGTAATTCAGATTTTTTCACTTAGGCAGATTCTTGAGAAATGTTTAGAATTTCAGAAACCTTGGTTGCTAGCTTTGTTGATTTCAAAAAGGCTTTCAACTTTTGACTCTGTTGATCATCATAATTTATGGTTGATCGTGAGATCTTATAGTATACCATACAAGTTAATTAACATAATGAAAACTCTCTATAATAACACTGAGTCATGTGTAGGGGTTGGTAAAGCTTGTAGCAATTGGGTTTAGCATTGCTTCTGGTGTTTGACAAGGGTACATTTTGTACTGTTTTCTATTTAGTTTTGTTATTGATTATGTTATGTGAAATTCACTGCAAGGGAAAGATTTTGGGCTTAAATGGTCTAGAAATCTGAAAATTTCTAATTTAGTTTATGCTAATGATTTGGCCTTATTGGCAAATGATGATGGGATGAACTCTTTCATTAGGGCTGTTGATGAGACTGGTAGTAGAGTAGGTTTGGTGATAAAAAGAGAACACTAAAGTGATGAAAATTGGTCAGGTAGATTGTGATTCAGTTAATCTGAACAGTTGCACTCTTACGCAGATGTCTCAGTTTAATTATCTTGGAAGATATGTGACAGATATGGGTAATGTGTGGCATGAGATTAACAGACTATTACATAAATACATTTTCAGTTCACAATTTCACTTTATGCAGAAATTATCTTTCAAGGAATGTTTCTTACATCCACAATATACTGTCCAGAATAGGAATTACCCAGTTATTACTCATGATTTATTTTATTATGAACAGTCAATTAAAGTATGTCTATCATATAGATGGCTTGTATTTAACTCTTAACTTTTATTGATCTAAATTTACCTGATGTGAAAAGATGAGAGAAATGTCACAACTTCTGTAGCTCCTATCCATTTTCTTGTATTTGTTAATCTGCCACCCAGCTGCTCACAGCCTGGAGGATCAAATCCTTGTTTCCAAGCTGTTTCAATAAGCTCTTGAAGTTTGGAGACAGAAGGAATAGCAAATTGACCTATTGAATGGCATATATCAATAAGATTAGTACTAAGTAAACAATAGATTAAGAATTATTTTGCTTATTTCAACAGTGTTTCATCCAATAATTAAAATAAATATGATACAAAACTGCACTAAAGATTATATATATATATATCTGTTGTAATAAAAGTAGATGTAAACAATATGAAAATGACATCAAAAGTGAGAAACACTTGATGCATTAAATTTATCTCTTTTCTCCTGTCTCATCATTACAGCTTCATAAATAGGGCTTTAATATTTCATTGATTTCACATTAACAAAATACTACCACATGGTACTTATTATAAAAATATATAAAACAAAATCTGTAATATGAAATTAAGATTTTTTTATGTGGCTGCCAAAAATCATCTCAAAATAAGATAGTTCAAAATAACTAAAAAAAATGTGCATTAGTAGTTAAAATTTAAAAGCCATTTTTTCTATGCAATTTTATTTCTATTATTATCATTTCCCCACAGTTGCTTCAGCCAGCCAACAAAGATCTGTGAGACTAATGCATCACACTGACCTATAATCTACAAAAGAAATTTTTATGAAGACTTCATCAGTGAAAGTCAACAATATCATACTTCAGTTGGAATCATTCAATAAATTACAATGCATTCACTATGCAAGCTTTCTGGTCATCACGTGCATTTTTGTATATACTGTAGATACTAAATACTTAGGAAATTATTATTGACATTTTAACTTCACAAGATCTTGATAGTTGTGTGCATTTAAATTTTATAGTCTGATACAGCAGCTATAAAAAATTTTAATTAAAAAATAATACTTTGGCATAAATGTAAAAGGAGTCTCAGTTTAATTGTCTTGAGGATATGTAACAGATACTGGTGATGTGCGGCATGAGATTAACAGACGAATATGGATTACTGATGGGACTTTTAAGAATCAATAGAGAGCATGGAGAAATAGGCATATACACCTAAAGACTAAAATTAGACTGTAAAATAGTTTGGTTCTCTCTAGAGTTATTTATGGTAGTAAAACTTGTACCCTTTGTATGCAAGATAACAGGAAACTTGATGATTCTGATTCTAGATTCTTATGCAGTATCTTGGGCATTAGGTGGTTCAATTTTGTAAGTAATCATGAGGTTAGGCTGAGGAGTTACCAACCTCCTTTGAGCAGCATATTGTGCAGAGAGGGACTCTGTTCCATGGTCTAGGATACGGTGGAAGACAATGTCAAACAGTACCTCGGTAGAATTCGTGTACAGTGGCCAAATGTAGCAGATGTAGCTCAGGGCAAATATGTTTGGAGAACTAAATTGCGCAATCTTTTTTTTTTTACTATATACCTCCATAAAAGCACTATTAAAATAAAATTATTGATTGTTTCTTTTGTGGTCGATAGGTAGTCATTGGAATGAGAGGGGCAGGGGTGGCTTAGTTGGTAGCATGCCAGGCTCGTAATCTACAGTTCCCAGGTTCGAGTCCCAGCTGAGTCAGCATTGAGATTTATCTCCGCAAAATTCCCCGCGCTACCCAGAGTCAGTAGGGGACACCGATGGGCTTGGAAAGGCTGCCGTCCATCGGATGGGACGTTAAGTCATGGCCCCGTGTGCAGGAGAGCCATACCCTGCACACATTAAATAACACGCTGGATGGCCTTGATGGGAGGCTACCATCTGTCTCCCAAAAGCTGCTCCAGTGAGTCCCTTCCCCCAAACTTCTCTCAGCCTTTGGGGTCTTTGTGACCTGGCTTTTTGGGTTGTTTTACCTCTGAGCGGCACTTTTTTGCACACCATGGGCTAAATGGCCAGGTCACATGGACCCCGAAGGCCCAGAGAAGGTTGGAGGAGGGGACCCACTGGAACAGCTGTTGGGAGACAGATGGTAGTCTCCCGTCAAGGCCATCCAGCGTGTTCTTTAACGTGCACAGGGTATGGCTCTCCCACACACGGGGAAACGGCTTAACGTCCCATCCGACGGACGGCGGCCTTTCCAAGCCCATCGGTGTCCCCTACTGACCGTGGGCAGGGCGGGGAATTTTGCGGAGATAAATCTCAACGCTGACCCAGCTGGGACTCGAACCTGGGAACTACAGATTACGAGCCTGGCGCGCTACCGACTGAGCCACCCCCGTCCCCATTGTGACCTGGCCATTCAGCCCATGGTGTGCAAAAAAATGCCACTCAGAGGTAAAACAACCCAGCCCAACTGGAAGGAGAGCTATGCACCAATCCCCTGTGATGATGCATAGAACCGGCCAGGCCTAGCACCGAATGTCCTACCCCACCTTCTCGTGGTGCAGACCGTTAGTACCTTTCAAAAGAGACATTCTCTTCTGGAAGTGAACGGAAGGGGAGGGCTACCAGATTTGCGTGGCCTACTGATCAGGACAACTATGGCTACTTTTCATTTTTTCCTACCCTGCTGAGGAGTGGTCAACCACACAGGGTGCTGGTGCTTACCATATATACCAACCTAAATGGAATTATGGCTCTGAGCTTGATTATGGATCCTGATTTTGCTGCACTGGTGGGCTTCTGTGGAGGGAAAATCTTCCAATGTGTTTTCTATTTGTTTGTGGGTTGACAACCCCAAGTGAATAGATTCACAGGATATGTTTATCAGCTGGTGGATAATCCTAAGCAGAGGTCATCGCAGTCACCTGAACTCTTTGCTTCTACTGGCATCGTCAAATTTTACATTGGAGGAAGTCTTCCAGTATAGATGGCGTCAGCCTTTAGTGGTGGGGGAACAGGTCTTTGCCCCATGTCTGTGATTAGGGGGCTGTTTGATATTGTCACCATTTCCTCACTCAATAAACATAGTTTCTTTAAACATCCCACTAACCATTTTCTCTCCATAGGTAGTTGGAATGTGAGGACTCTGCACAGAACTTTTTCTCTTGATATCCTCACACAAGAATTCCACCATTATAATTTAGATATTCTTGGCTTGCAAGAGACCAGATGGACAGATAAAGGTCAGATTCTTAAAAATAATCTTAAATTTTTCTTTTCAGGGAGGGACAACAATAAACATCACCAAGGCATGGGTCTGCTTCTCAGCAGACATGCTAATGATGCTCTTCTAGGATATGAGTGTGTTAATGAAAGGTTTCTTACAGCAAAAATTCAGACAAGCATTAAAGACTTGAATATTATCTGCTGTTATGCCCCCACTGAGGATGCTGATGAGGATGAGAAGGATAGGTTTTATGGACAACTTCAGGATATTTTGAATTCTGTCAAGAATGGAGATATTACCCTTGTTCTAGGTGACTTCATCGCCAAAGTTGGTACTGACTCTGACCTTTGGGGAGGGGTGATAGGCGCTTTTGGTATTGGTAGCTGCAATGGGCAACGTCTCCTACAGGTAAGTAAACTCAATGGATTCAGAATAACTAACACTTATTACAAACACTGCAACATACATAAGTACACATGGGTTTCACCTGATGGGCTGCATAAGAATATGATTGATATATATTAATTAACAGCAAATGGGCTAGTCCTGTTAGGAATACCAGAGCATATAGAGGAGCTGAAATTGGATCTGACCATTACCTTGTTAACAGTGTCTTGCAACTTAAACTTAAAAAGTGTTGTGCTAGGGTTAAAATTTTTACCTTTAATACTGAAGCTCTGAAAGACCCAGTTATAGCTAAAGCTTACCATGATAGGTTACTTAGTCATTATGACAGTCATGGTTTGCATACTACTGAAGTTGAGAAAGAATCGGATCATTTTAAACAGGCTTTTTTCGACACTAACAGTACTCTTTTAGGAAAAAAGAAGCAGAGGAGGCAGAATTATCTGAGTGATAAGGCACTTGAGCTTATTTCAGAAAGAAAGAACTGCAGGAATGTCCTTAATCAATACCCTACTAGTCTTAATAGAAAGCATTACAGAGAGCTTATAAACGTGTAAAGGATTAGTTAGCTGCTGATAAGAATCTTTGGCTTGATAGTTTGGCTGACAAAGCCAAGGAAGCAGTTAGACAGCACAACAGCAGAGAGCTGTACCAGATAGTTAATGTTATGTGTGGTAGAAAACAGACAGGTATACAGGGATTGAAGGATAAAGATAAGGATAAACAAGGTAAGGTTATAGAAGGTAAGGATTCTGTCATGGCTAGGTGGATTGAGCATTTCAGTGATGTTCTAAACAATGTGGTTAGTTCTACTCCCATTGTTTGCAATGATGATAGATGCATTGGTGGCTTTAATGTTGGCCCTACAACACAATCTGAAGTTATTTTGGCTATTTCTAAACTTAGACTTCATAAATCCCCAGGTGTAGATGAAATTAGTACGGAAATGCTTAGAGCTAGGAATGTTTCTGTTAACACTTGGATGACTGAAATTTTGAATATCTTTTATGATAAAGGCTTCGTTCCTAAAGATTTTACCAGAGCTATTATTATCCCTGTTTTCAAAAAAAGTGATCGCAGTTCTTGTGATAACTATAGGGGTATCAGCCCTGTGTGATGAACAATGTGGATTCAGAAGTGGTAGGGGATGTGTGGATCAGATATTTTCACTTAGGCAGATTCTTGAGAAATGTTTAGAGTTTCAGAAACCTTTGGTTGCTAGCATTGTTGATTTCAAAAAGGCTTTCGACTCTGTTGATCGTCATAATTTGTGTTGATTGTGAAATCATATGGTATACCAGACAAGTTAGTTAACATAGTGAAAGCTCTCTATAATAACACTGAGTCATGTGTGAGAGTTGGTAAGTCTTGTAGCAATTGGTTTTAGCATTACTTCTGGTGTTCGACAATGGTGCATTTTGTCTCCTTTTCTCTTTAGTTTGGTTATTGATTATGTTATGCGAAATTCACTTCGAGGGAAAGATTTTGGCCTTAAATGGTTTGGAGATAGGAAAATTTTTGATTTAGATTATGCTGATGATTTAGTCCCTTTGGCAAATGATGTTGATGAGATGAACTCTTTCATTCGAGCTGTTAATGAAACTGGTAGTAGAGTAGGTTTGGTAATAAACAGAGACAAAACTAAAGTGATGAAAATTGGTCAGGCAGGCTGTGATTCAGTTAATCTGAATGGTTGCAGTCTTCAGCAGGTGTCACAGTTTAATTATCTTGGGAGCAATGTAACAGATAATTGTGATGTGCGGCATGAGATTAACAGACAAATAGGGATTGCTGCCGGGACTTTTAAGAATCTATGGAGAGTGTGGAGAATACAATTAAAAAGACCTTCTTGCTCAAAAATTAATTTAAAATAATTTAAAATTCTCTGTCATTGAGCAATAAAATTTTAGAGTTTATCCTTCAAACTATTTGCATGTTTCTCCTAAGAACTTTCAACATGCAAATAGTTTGAAGGATAAACTCTAAAATTTTATTGCTCAATGACAGAGAATTTTAAATTATTTTAAAAAAATGTGTGGAGAAATAGGCATATACACCTAAAGACTAAAATTAGACTATAATAGTTTGTTTCTTTCTAGGGTTAGTTATGGTAGTGAAAATGGGACGCTGTGTAAACAAGATAACAGGAAATTAGATGGTTTTGATTCTAGATGCTTACGCAGTATCTTGGGTATTAGGTGGTTTAACTTTGTAACCAATGATGAGGTTAGGCAAAGGAGTCTGCAACCTCCTTTAAGCAGCATATTGTGCAGAGAGAGACTCCATTGGTTTGGCCATGTTTCCCGTAAGGATAATTATAGATTGGCGAATAGGGTTATGAACAGTGTGCCTAAAGGCTTCAGAAAGAGGGGGAGACCTAGGATGTGGTGGGCAGACCATATCAAACAGGACCTTATTAGAATTGGTGTGCAGTGGCCAGATGCAGCAGATGTAGCTCAGAACAGACTTGCTTGGAGAACTAAATTGCATGGTCTGGTTGGACCTCCGTAGATCATGGTTGCTTGAGGATGATGATGTATGAACTTGATTGCTCACAAGCAACTGTAGTGCAATACATTGGTAAGGAGTTGAAGTAACCTATATGAACTGATTACTGAACAAGCAAACAGTGACATTTAAGTCTCCAGAAACTTATTGCTAATAAATGCAACCACAATTTCATCAAGAAAATTGTTACGTGCAATAAAAAATGGATCTTTTGAACTATCTGAACACCCAAAAACAGTAGCTTGACCTAGCCCACACTTCATGTCCAAAAATAGGGATGATTTGAAACAAAGGTAATATTGTATGTTTAGTAAAATTCTGAGGGTGTAGTGCACTTCAAACTGATTCCTGTTGGACATGCCATCAATGCCAACCTCTACTCGGCACAACTGGAGAGCATGTACTCTGTGATGTTTCAACACACCCAGGATTGCTAAACAGACATCCAATACTCACTCCTTCAACAAGGCAATGCAAGACCACATATAATACTTTAGACAAAAGAAATTTTTTGACAACTGGCATCACAGTTTCTTTCTCACCCAGTGTATAGTTTGGACCTAGCTCCTTTTGACCACCACCCTTTTGCTCCAAGGCCCGTGTTCTTTGAGGTAGGCAGTTTCAAATGTTTCAGGAACTCTAAAATGAATATTGGGTGTTTTCCCCCCTCCAAAAATCAAGCATGGTATCGAAGAAGAATTGAACAACTTGACAACAGATGGCTACAAACTACTGAATAAATATTGAATAAATGAAATAATTATTAGTGAAAACTATTGAAAATGATAGTTTATATTTCACTGAGTAAGGTTTGTTACATTGTAATAATCATTTACCAGGTAGATGATAAAATACACAAACTTATGCATCAGTCTAGCAAGCAGCCCCTTTGGAGAAAGAGACCCAATATGATGCTTACCTCACTTATCAGCTTGAGGCCCTAATTGAAATATTATACTACCCAGTGCCAACAAATGGCAGGCATCTTTCATTATGTTCTCTTCACACAGTGGTCTCTAAATCATTCAACAATTATATTGTAAAACTGAGATATTCTACAGAATTGCATTTTACATTGTAATAATATTAAATTTGTTTTATCTCACCATTAAACAGTCTGCTGTTGTAACCTGTATGATGAACCAAGGTAGAAAGCATCATCTGTATATTTCTATATCCACAGCCCCAGCCCTTATCTCCATATGTTGAGCCATAGTGATCAACAGTAGAACATAGCCATGTATGATCCACATTGGGTGTAGCCATGCTGAAAGCTCTTATTTTTGGAATTAGACCTAATAGTGCAAAATGCAATAATATTACCTGAAATAAATGCAACTTGAAGTATCTAAAAAAATATAAATTTAGTAAATTTTACTACAAGCAAAATCAAAATTCTGAATAGACTAAATAGAATGTCTCCCAACAATCATGCACATATATTAATTTGATTTTTACTCCTCATCACATCCACTTGTGTGCAGACAGTAGTGAGCTGTGAAATGTATTGCATGCATGATGTAAATATCTTATGATTTTAAACTACTTTTAATGATTTTAATCTTTGGATTGAATTTTAAAGGTTACACTGCACATAGTAACAGAACTTTAAAACTTATCTATATTTGTAATTGTAGTCTTACCAGTATTGGCCTTACCATGGGCTTCAGCTAAATGCTTGCTTATGTCATCTTCATCATTCTATTTCTTGATGTGGTATAACTTACTTGTGCAAATAATGTCTCCCTCGAATTTCAGCTGATGTTATAACCAGCTTTTCTATTCAGTTTCATTATGCATATTATGAAACAATAATATGAGAAGTCTACATGACTAAAGATTACATCAAAAATGACTTTATTTTGAATTCAGCAATATGACCTTCAGAATAAAATCCCACCGATACTGAACGATATATATCTTCCTTTAATTCAGTTTGAAACACAGCACTTTCACTTTATGTAACTGGCATACATTTATAAACTACGTGCAAAATGACATGGTAAAATCTTAAATTTCAGGTTATCATTATTGGTTTTATTACAGTGTCCCAACAAAAGTACAGCAGCATACCCAAGCTCAATGGTATCTCCTTTATCACTGAGGGCTGGCACAATTGAGATTCAAGCTTCAGAACATTAGATTATGGACATGGTGCTACCAAGTCTATTCTTAATTTAGTGATTTTATTCTATACTCTCTAGGGTAGTTATTAGATTTCCTTTTTCAGTTATTTTTTCTTGACCTATCTTCTATGACGAATTTCTATTTCTGTGTTAATGTCAAAGTGATATTGAAATCTTACAGTAGATTTTTATGGACAACTTTGATTGGAATATTTTGTTTTCAGTTTAAGTTCAGTGCATTTTTTTTTTTTCTTTTGCTATATCATCAGTGATTTCCTGAAATATCTGCCGGTCCAGGTAAATTTTATATTACTGACATTTTTATTAACCCTTCTATGGCCCATGTCTTGTACACAAATTGACAGAATCCAAATTGAGAGAGTGATGCTGATATCAATTTTCAGTACAGTACATGAAACTTCAATTAAAAAAAATTGCCATTTAACAATTTTCTTACATATATTTTAAAATTCTGGCAGAAATTTTTGTTGAAATAAAAATTTCATTGCACATAATGCTTGAAAAATAATACTTTTTTCGATTTGATGCATATTTTATTGAACATAGGATCTCCATTGCCCATGGCTGAATGAGGATTCTGTATGTTTATTGAACAATGATATAAATATTTTGTTAAAGCTATCTAATTGCCATTCTTAGAAGGTGATAATAGTATTGCCGATTTGTTTATTATGTTACTCTATGCTGAAGCAATCTCGATTTATGCTCACAAGTTTGATTTAAACTATTATCAACAAATTTTTCCTTAAAATTTCAAAAATCACCTGAAAACTAACAAACTATTATTTTAAAATAGGAAGATTTTAGAACCAATTACAAAGAATATACCTCTACTAGTTAAACCCATGCCAAAAATTTGGCACAAAACGTATTGGTAAGTTCATTCACAGCTTTACACCATTCCAATCACAACTCACGAGAAAAGTATGGCAACAAACAAACTTTAATAATTTCATTCTCAGATTACAACTCCATTCACAAGGTAGGCAACAGCATCACTGTAGAAATCTCAGACACCTTTCAAGGGATCACTCCCAACCCAAGGCAACTAAGAATTCTATGTTACAAAGAGGGTTAGAACTAAGTAGGATCACCCAAGGTTAGTGGACAGGACCACCCTACCAAATTCGAAACCGATTAATTAGCTCGTGACTGCCAATTTCTGCCACCGATGACATCACACAAGTCTGCCCATCTGTTCACCAAGAATCATTGCTATTATAAATGTGATTATTTTTTAAATTTATGCTTTCTTTTAAGTCTTAAAACTATTTCAGTGAGCCTAGAATTATTTTCATCATTCATCCCAGCATTCAATAGTGCTCTCCGACTACCAAAACCAAAACTAAAAATAACTTGTTTGCACAAAAGTCCTGGTAAATATGTCACAGTCTAGCAATACATAACGTTAGTTATTAGTAACAAATGTCAGCAATGTGCATTGTGTGCTTCATAACATCATGAAAAATGGATAACTTTAAAATTAAGTTAGTATTATTTTATTTCTACTTTTATAATTAAAATTTTGTTTTTATTTCTATAGATCTATTATGATTTTATTCCATAGTTTTTGCAAATTTACATCGATCTTTTGGAGTTATGCTGCATCCCTAGGTATGAAAATGGCTGCCTTACAACTTGTTATTTTTACTCCTATCAAATTATTGATTTTTATTCCCATACGCCTTTCAAAGTTATGCTACTGATTATTTCAATGGCTGGCATATAATGCATTTGTATTTACTTTATCAATTTATTGATAATCATCATATGCTAGCCATCGATAATAACATACATGGGATATATATTCCCATGTATGTTATTATCGATCTTTTGGAGGCATGACACATTGTTGACTATGATGATAGGTGGCTTTCAAAAAGCCTTGGTATAGAAATTGGTCCTACGGTTGGAAAGACAATTTCATCAGGGGTGTTTTTATAACTCTGCCCCCCCCCCCCCAAAAAAAAAAAAACACACTCTAAACATATTGGCTGTGCCACCTTGAGCATATTGACGTTTCTAGCTTTGGTAAGTTAACTTTTCAGCACTTTGCAAAGATCCCCAAAATCCAACACCCAAAGGCAAAAAAAAAATATTTAGTGAAAAACACCAAGAAAGTGTTCCTCCATTTCCCAACCAGGACAGAAAGCCCCATGAATGTGAGCAGTTCAAGTCTCCTCATCTAATACTGGCTGTGTTTTAAAATATACCTTATTGAAAAGAATCAAAGAACTCTTTCGTACTGGAGCCTGAACAAACGCTTTCATTTTTTTAATTCCAGTGATTGGAGACACAAGTTTCATTACCGCAATACACGGTTGTGGAAAAAAAAAAAAATTCCGAATAAAAATTTGAAATTTTTTCAACTGTTGGTAATCAAATATCGAAAATAACATTTAAATCTATGACATATATATTTCTTGCCTCTTGATTCCGCTTCAAAAATTATTATAAAGTTTAGAAAAAAACATAAAAGTTTTAAAATAAATCTGAGTCTGCAGTGAAGTATGAGCATGTTCTTTCTGAGGCCTTTAGGCACACTGTTCATAACCCTATTCGCCAATTTCTAATTATTCATATGGGAAACATGGTCAAACCAATGGAGTCTCTCTCTGCACAATATGCTGCTTAAAGGAGGTTGCAAACTCCTTTGCCTAACCTCATCATTAGTTACAAATTTGAACCACGTAATGCCAAAGATACTGCTTAACCATCTGGAATCAAAAGCATCTAGTTTCCTGTTATCTTGTTTACAAAGTGTACAAGTTTCACTACCATAACTAACCCTAGAAAGAACCAAACTATTATACAGTCTAATTTTAGTCTTTAGGTGTATACGCCGATTTCTCCACACTCTCCATAGATTCTTAAAAGTCCCAGCAGCAATCCCTATTCGTCTGTTAATCTCATGCCGCACATCACAATCATCTGTTACATAGCTCCCAAGATAATTAAACTGTGACACCTGCTCAAGACTGCAACCATTCAGATTAACTGAATCACAGCCTGCCTGACCAATTTTCATCACTTTAGTTTTCTCTCTGTTTATAACCAAACCTACTCTATTGCCAGTCTCATCAACAGCTCAAATGAGAGAGTTCATCTCATCAACATCATTTGCCAAAAGGGCTAAATCATCAGCAAAATCAAAAATCAGAAATTTTCGTATCTCCAGTCCATTTAAGGCCAAAAATTTTCCCTCGAAGTGAATTTCGCATAACATAATCAATAACCAAGCTAAAGAGAAAAGGAGACAAAATGCACCCTTGTCGAACACCAGAAGTAATGCTAAACCAATTGCTACAGCCTTACCAACTCTCACACACGACTCACTGTTATTATAGAGAGCTTTCATAATGTTAACTAACTTGTCTGGTATACCATATGATCTCACAATCAACCACAAATTATGACGATCAACAGAGTCGAAAGCCTTTTTGAATCAACAAAGCTAGCCACCAAAGGTTTCTGAAACTCTAAACATTTCTCAAGAATCTGCCTAAGTGAAAATATCTGATCTATACATCCCCTACCACTTCTGAATCCACATTGCTCATCACGCAATTGACTGTCAACCAGATTCTTAATTCTATTAAGCACAATCATGGAAAGAACTTTACCTGGAACAGAGAGTAGGCTTGATACTCCTATAGTTATCACAAGAACTGCGATCACTTTTTTTGAAAATAGGGATAACAATAGCTCTGGTAAAATCCTTAGGAACCATGCCTTTATCATAAAAGATATTCAGAATTTCAGTCATCCAAGTGGTAACCGAAACATTTCCAGCTCTAAGCATTTCTGTAGTAATTTCATCTACCCCTGGGGATTCATGAAGTTTAAGTTTAGAAATAGCCAAAATAACTTCAGATTGTGTTATAGGGCCAACATTAAAGCCACCAATGCATCTATCACAATTACAAACAATGGGAGTAGAACTAACTGCATTGTTTAGAATATCACGGGAATGCTCAGCCCACTTAGCCATGACAGAATTCTCACCTTCTATAACCTTACCCTGTTTATCCTTCAATCCCTGTCTACCTGTCCGTTTTCTACCACACAAAATATTAACTATCTGGTACAACTCTCTGCTGTTGTGCTGTCTAACTGCTCCCTCAGCTTTGTCAGCCAAACCATCAAGGCAAAGATTCTTATCAGCAGCTAACTGATTTTTTACACATTTATTAAGTTCTCTGTAATGCTTTCTATTAGGACTAGTAAGGTATTGATTAAAGACATTCCTGCAGTTCTTTCTTTCCAAAATAAGATCAAGTGCCTTATCACTCAGATAATTCTGTCTCTTCTGCTCCTTTTTT
This sequence comes from Ryuthela nishihirai, assembly GCA_038380435.1. Classification (NCBI taxonomy): domain Eukaryota; kingdom Metazoa; phylum Arthropoda; class Arachnida; order Araneae; family Heptathelidae; genus Ryuthela; species Ryuthela nishihirai. The sequence goes on along the minus strand of JAWZYU010000001.1, from coordinate 155,131,151 downwards.
CCTAAAAGAGTACTGTTAGTGTCCTAAAAAGCCTGTTTAAAATGATCCCATTCTTCCTCAACTTCAGTAGTAAGCATACCATGACTGTCATAATGACTAAGTAACCTATCATGGTAAGCTTTGGTAATAAATTGGTCTTTCAGAGCTTCAGTATTAAAACTAAATTTTTTAACCCTAGCACAACACTTTTTAAGTTTAAGTTGCAAGACACTTTTAACTAGGTAATGGTCAGATCCAATTTCATCTCCCCTATATGACCTGGTTTTCCTAACAGAACTAGCCAATTTGCTGTTAATTAATACATAATCAATCATATTCTTATGCAGCCCATCAAGTGAAACCCATATGTACTTATGTATGTCACGGTGTTTGTAATAAATGTTAGTTATTCTGAAACCATTGAGTTTACTTACCTGCAGATGTTGCCCATTGCAGATACCAACACCAAAAGGGCCTATCACTCCTCCTCAAAGGTCAGAGTCAGTATCAACTTTGGCATTGAAGTCACCTAGCACAAGGGTAATATCTCATTTCTTGACAGAATTCTAAATATCCTGAAGTTGTCCGTAAAACCTATCCTTCCCATCCTCATCAGCACCCTCAGTGGGGGTATAACAGCAGATAACATTTAAGTCTAACGCTTGTCTGAAATTTTGCTGTAAGGAACCTTTCATTAATGTGCTGACAACCTAGAAGAGCATTAATAGCATGTCTGCTGAGAAGCAGACCTACGTCTTGGTGATGCTTATTATCTTCCTTCCCTCAAAAGAGAAATTTAAGATTATTTTTAAGAATCTGACCTTTATCTGTCCATTTGATCTCTTGCAAGCCGAGAATATCTAAATTATAATGGTGGAATTCTTGTGTGAGGACATCAAGAGAAAAAGCTCTGTGCAGAGTCCTCACATTCCAACTACCTATGGAGAGAAAATGGTTAGTGGGATGTTTAAAGAAACTATGTTTATTGAGAGAGGGAATGCCGACAATATCAAACAGCCCCCTAATCGCAGACATGGTGCAAAGACCCATTCCCCCACCACTAAAGGCTGAAGCCATCTACACTGGAAGACTTCCTCCAATGTAGAATTTGACGATGCCAGTAGAAGACTGGTCCTCAGCAGGGTAGAAAAAAAAAGGAAAACAGTCATAGTTGTCGAGATCAGTAAGCCACACTAATCTGGCAGCCCTCCCTTCCATTCACTTCCACAAGAGAGTATCTCTTTTGAAAGGTACTAACAGTCCTTAAAACAAAGCAGCAAAGATATACCAGAATTATTAAAAATAAGGCAATTTTTCTCTCCTACAATCATTTTGAAGTCTCAAGAATGCTTTGGAAGATTATTGCAGTACCAGCCTTGCCATATGCTAATGCAGTTTTAGTACTAAGCCAGGAGATTAGGAACTCTTTTGAGGCAGCTCAAAAGCATATTGGTCCATTTGCCTTAATTCAAGTTTCTTGGTACCAAATTATGTTATCCAAGGGAAAATTGGCTGGAGCACTATTGAACACCACAGGGAGTAAACTGTTATTCTATGGGAGGTCTTTGAATTTGAAAGGTGTCTGGCACCAAGAGTTAGGAACACCATATAATTTTAGAGAACTTTATCTCTTAATCATAAATGCAACATGGTACCTAATGTTTGGAATTCCTTTTTGATTTTTGGTTGGGAAGAAATGTTAGGAAGAAGTAAAGAGAAGATCCCAAGAAATTTGGAAAAGTTAGGTTGGAAAAAAATCGAGCTTTGTGGGAACCTATAGTACAAAGGAAAAATATACGAAAGTTACCTATTTTAATAATACCTCAGGTAGCTTCCTTTGTGTAATGCCAGCCAGAGCATTAGAAACAAACCTTCATTTAAGCAAATTTCTTCCGATCTCACAGTTGTGGATAGGTTGCAGACTTTGTTGAGCACATTATTTTGGAGTGTCGTAAATTGGCTTGTATGAGATCAAATTGGTGGTCAAGCCCAAGAAGCCTCGTCATGGAGTTCTGAAGTGAAACTTTGTTTGCACTTAGGCTTTGGAATTAATTTGTTGAGCACATTATTTTGGAGTGTCGTAAATTGGCTTGTATGAGATCAAATTGGTGGTCAAGCCCAAGAAGCCTCGTCATGGAGTTCTGAAGTGAAACTTTGTTTGCACTTAGGCTTTGGAATTAAATGTAATGTTATCTACAATGAACTCAGCAAAGTTAAACAACTGTTAGAATATTGGCAGAGAGAATTCAAAAGAAATTAAATTTAATTGCCAAATATTTTCTTCCGACGAGAAGGAAGTAAACAACTACAACTAATTAATAGGATAACATAACAAGGGATAATAACCATAAACAAGGATGTTTATGTTATCTTTCTTCTGAGATCTTGCCTTCCTCACATATAGTCTATTATGGTGTATAAACTGACAGTCTCCTATTAGACCTTTGCAGAAGCAGCTGAATCCACATTGCTCATCACGCAATTACCTGTCAACCAGATTCTTAATTCTATTAAGCACAATCATGAAAAGAACTTTACCTGGAACAGAGAGTAGGCTGATACCCCTATAGTTATCACAAGAACTGCGATCACCTTTTTTGAAAATAGGGATAATAATAGCTCTGGTAAAATCTTTAGGAACCATGCCTTTATCACAAAAGTTATTCAAAATTTCAGTCATCCAAGTGGTAACCGAAACATTCCCAGCTCTGAGCATTTCTGTAGTAATTTCATCTACCCCTGGGGATTTATAAAGTTTGAGTTTAGAAATAGCCAAACTAACTTCAGATTGTGTTATAGGGCCAACATTAAAGGGGTAAAGTGGTAGGGGATGTGTAGATCAGATATTTTCACTTAGGCAGATTCTTGAGAAATGTTTAGAGTTTCAGAAACCATAACAGAGAGTGCAGATAGAGACTCCTCTGGTTTGGCCATGTTACCCGTATGGATAATTATAGATTGGCGAATAAGGTTATGAACAGTGTGTCTAGAGGCCTCAGAAGGAGGAGGATACCTAGGATGCGGTGGGCAGACAATGTCAAACAGGACCTTGTTAGAATTGGTGTACAGTGGCCGGATGCAGCAGATGTAGCTCAGGACAGATATGCTTGGAGAATTAAACTGCGTGGTCTGGTTGGACATCCGTAGCCCGTGGCGGCGGCGGTGGTGGTGATAAGCAGCTGCTTGAGGGGGTAATTATTATATATTTTTTAACCTCCATTACTGTCACTATCATTATCAAGGGGGCGGGGGATATGTCCTCTCAACCACCTCCCCAGATTGCCAATACTTTTAGTACAACTAACTTCTATACATCAATTTATAGATTTAACCAATTTTTTCCATTTACAAAAATAGGAAAATAAGAAAATAAATTATTTTCCAACGACGATTATAAATTGAAATATGGGGTTGGTACAAAACAGCAATTTTCAATCTAAAGGGAGAAAAAGAATTAGAGAAAATATTTCTTTATTCAGTCACATATACTGGCTGTTGTTGGTTATGATTATTTAACTAACAATGTGGTTCTGCAATTCTGCAATGCATGAAACCACTACTAGTCTGAAAGTGCAAGGTCAAGTGAATATGGTGGATGCACAAAAATTTCCAAACCACTGTCAACTTCCATTGGGTGTTGAGAGCAATATATAGTTTGACACTAATTTAATATTCAATTACATTTGTTTTATCCCATGAAACAGGGATGCCTTTCTTGTAGTCAGTCCTTTAAATTTATTAACTGTTGATAAAAGCATTTGGAACTGATGCTTCAATTTAATTACAAGAGCCACATTATATACCTTTACCATCCACCATACACTTGAGCTTTTTGCATGGAATTAATATTTTGGGGTGGAAAATGGTGCATCACCTTTGTTGTATCATTGTTGTTTGCATAACACATTATATGCATACAAGCCAGAAACAACAACTAAAAAATTGGGGGGGGGAGGGAATTGCAATGAAATGAACCAGAACACCATTTGGGAAAATTTTCCTCTGTTTTAGTGATTTTTAGCAAATTCCTTAACAATATAGTTAATGTATACCAAAGAGCCAAAACATTACGACCAGCATATCTTTATGCAAATCGAAGCAACTGCAGTTAACAATGGCACATGTGAAGGTCATGAAACAGTATAAATAACACCTGATACTGAGCTCTGTTAATCAGCGTTATTCTTGTTCTTCAGATGGAAAAGGCCAAATTGTAATGGCCAGACAACTGGGTCAGAGCATTTCCAAGATGTCAAGGCTTGTGGGGTGCTCATAGGCAGCCGTGCTTAGTATCTTCAAAAAGTGGTCCGAGGAGGGAAAAACCACGAATCGCCAGCAAGGTGTGGGCCGACCACAGCCCATTGATGCTAGAGGTGAGTGAAACTATCCTGTATGGTACAATCTAACAGAAGGGATACTGTGACGTAACTCACCTGTAATTTGAATGCTGGTGACAAGAGTAATGTGTCACAACACACAGTACATCAAACCCTGCTGAAAATGGGGCTTTGTAGCTGCATTCCGAGTGCTTTGGGCAATGTTCTGTTGAGAAACCCTGGGAGCAGTCATTCATGTGCAGGAAACTATGATGTATAACACCTACATAAACATCATTGCAGACCAGGTACATCCTTTCATGGCAACGATATTCCCCTCTAGTAGTGCCTTCTTTCAGCAGGATAATGCGCCATGCCTCACTGCCTGGATTGTTCAAGAATGGTTCGAGGAACATGAGAAACACTTCAAGGTATTGCTCTGGCCTCCAAATTCTCCAGACATCAATCCAATCGAGCATCTGTGGTTGTATTGGAATAGCATATCAGATCTGCAGTGGCTCCACCACATAACTTACAAGAGTTAATGGTTCTGTTGGTAATGTGTTGGTACCAGATACCACAAGACACCTTTAAAAATGCAGAACCACCTTGTTAGTTAAAAAATCATAATCAACAACAGCCAGTATATGTGACTGAATAAAGAAATATTTTTTCTAAATATACTACTCCCTTTAGTTAACAGTGACTTGACTACACTGCAAGAATTTATCTCCACAAAATTCCCCGCCCTGCCCACGGTCAGTAGGGGACACTGATGGGCTTGGAAAGACCGCCGTCCGTCGGATGGGACGTTAAGCCGTGGCCCCGTGTGCAGGAGAGCCATACCCTGTGCACGTTAAAGAACACGCTGGATGGCCTTGACGGGAGGCTACCATCTGTCTCCCAACAGCTGTTCTAGTGGGTCCCCTCCCCCAACCTTCTCTGAGCCTTCGGGGTCCATGTGACCTGGCCATTTAGCCCATGGTGTACAAAAAAGTGCCGCTCAGAGGTAAAACAACCCAACAACACTGCAAGAAAGGCACCCCTGTTTAATGGGATAAAACAAATGTAATTGCAGATTAAATTAGTGTCAAACTATATATTGCTCTCAACACCCAATGGAAGTTGACAGTAGTTTGTAAATTTTTGTGCATCCACCATATTCACTTGAGCTTGCACTTTCAGACTAGTAGTGGTTTTATGCATTGCAGAACCACCTTGTTAGTTTGAACCAAGATCAACATCATATTAGGTAGATGGTCATAATGTTTTGGCTCTTCGGTGCATATACATAATTTTTTTTTTTTTTGACTCTGTTCTGGTTACTAATATTCTCAAAGTGAGGGGGGGGGGGGTCACCCATTCACTTTACTTAACCAGTTTTACTTTATTTATGTTATAATTATTATCTTGGACTGCGAAAGACTTGCCTGAGAGTCAGAGGTATGTTACTAATTTCCCTCTCTCTCTAGTGACTGCAAGTATCTCACAGCTGATGAGCCAATATCATCTCGCCCAGTGGCAGGACTCCAGTTGTTCCTCTTTTGGATATCTGGTAGACCCTCCTGCATTTTTTCTGAGTTGATGTCGTCTACAGTAACTGTACACTTCACACTCTCAGTAGAGCCTACAGTCCTAACTGTGCCACATGCAGCACACCTGATACTGTATGTCTGAACTGCTCCAGCTACAATGCTAAAAGAGAAGTTTGTTCAGGAGCTTCATGCTATTGGAACCACAGATTACTCGATTACTCCCCTTCTTGGCACTCACCAGAACAAGAAGATGCTGCAAACACACATGCGACTTCTCACTGATTTCTTTCAGAACATTGGCTTTTTCTGCAAAGTCTAATGTCTTTGATTTTATCTCTACTTTTTTCCCTATCATATTTTTCTACTGACCTATGTGATATAGCAGAGATGTAGTATTTTCTGCTTATGCTATTTCGTCCTTCTGTTGCGACTGGTGTAGGAAGCCCCTCATTAGAGGCCAATTTCCCCATGTTCTTGCATCACCTTGAACCTTGCACTAATGCAAAATGCAGGTGCCATATTACATTACATTAGGAAAAGGAACTTCAGGAAAAGGGAGAGACTTAGGATGTGATGGGCACACAATGTCAAACAGGATCTTACTAGAATTGGCCTACAGTGGATTCGAATTTTGCCAACTCACCATAATTTTACATAAAATAATCCCAATTTTTATGTCTCACCCGAATTTTGCCAACTCCCCAAGATTTTGCCAATTCACCTGTATTTTACTAAGTAACTTCTAATTTTTCCAACTGTCCTAGGTTTTGCAAATTGTCTACATTTTTCTAACTCCCCTTAATTTTACAAAAAAAAAACCCCAAATTTTGACAACTGGCATGAGAAATTGCCGGGCGCCTCAGCTATCTGTCAAACTAAAACATACATTTTGGAACGTTACAACTTTTTTTAAAAGCAGGTATAATAAAGCTCTTGTAAAATCCTTAGGAAAAATCCATAAAAAAATATTCAAAATTTCAGTCAGTCATGTGACAACAGAAACATTCCCAGCTCTATGCATTTTAGCAGTAATTTCATCTACCCTTGAGGATTTAATGCAGTTTCAATTTAGAGATAGCCAAAGTAACTTTAGATTGTGATCAACATTAAAACCAGTAATGCATATATTATCACTATAATAGGAGTGGAACAAACTGCATTGTTTTAACATCTCCGAAATGCTCAGCCCATTTATCAATAATAGATTCCTTGCCTGCAATAACCTTGCTAATTTTATTCTCTATCCCTGTGTGAAGTCTGCTTCTCTCCATAAAAATCATTAACTATATGGTAGAACTTTGTGCTATTGTGCTGTATAGCTGCTTCTTCAGCCAGGCTGTCAAGCCAAAGATTCTTATCAGCCTTCAACTGATCATTTGCATGATTATTAAGCTCTCTCTAACAAGAATTATAATCAGTAGGGTGCTGATTCAACTCAGCTTTGCAATTCCTTCTTTCAGAAATATGCTGCACAGCTATTTTGCTCAAATGACTGTCTCCTATGCTCCATGGGGCTTCATTTTACTTTGACTTGCTCCTATGCTCCATTTCACCCAAAATAGCACTGTTAGTTTCATGAAAGGCCTGTTTAAATGTGACATGCTGGATTAGCTGAATTTGGTCAGCCATTGTCAAGGAGAATCTACTTCTGTGTTTTCCAAACATATTCAACATTTTCTTTACACAGCTACATGTAATATGAGGAATCTAAAAATTATTTTCTTGGCATCCTCATATAAGAATATAAACTGTATATTCTAGATATCTGAGCTTGCAAAGAGAGATGATGGAGGGGTTCAATACATAAAAAAATTTTCTTTTTGGATTGAGATAATGAAAAGCATACCAAAGGTTAGTATTATTGTTTAGCAGAAATAATTAATTTGATGCTTTGCACAGTAATAATAAATAAACTTGTTCTGTTACAAATACTAGGTTCATGCAGTTTGTTTGGCTGAATGTTTTTGAGTTTCATAGAGGTCATGCAGAAAAACTAATTGGTTTTGATATTATCTTATTTAAAATGTTCTTACAATTGAAGCTTAAAAAATGTTAAAGGAAATACTTTTGATATTGAAGTTCTGAATAACCTACAAATATTCAAGGTGCACAATCAATGTTATTTAGTAAATATGACCTGATATGTAGGTCCAAATTTCTCATAAGGTGCATTAGGCACTTTGCCTATAAGCACCAATGTATTAGATGCCAGAAGTCAAACGTTATAATTTGTTTATTTAAATATTAGCAAAATTATCTCCTTTTCAATTCTTAAGAGTAAAAAACTAGTTGCAAGAATCAATGTTTCAATACCTGTTCAAATAACTCTCCTGTTAAAATGGAAGGTTTGGTATGTATGGCACAGTGAAGTAGTAGATGTATGGCACAGTGAAGATGCACCTCAAAGTGAAGTTAAATTTGCCTTGATTTGGTTGCTAGGCCTGGTAAAGGTAAATATCAGTACCAGAGTGGATACAACTTACCCTCATGGCAGTGCAAATCCTGGTGGACTGCTATAACTCCTTGGATGAACAACTCCAAGAGGATTTCTTCCTTAGAAATCTTAAGGAGGATCCCCTCAGAGGTCACCCCAAGAAAGGAATTCAGCGATTTTTGGGGTGATACTGTGACATTGCCAACACCACCCATCAATGTAACCTTAACCCTTCGAGGGCCCAGCCTGAAAAACTGGTTTGCATCCAGAGGCTAAGCTATTTTCCCACTATATTTTTTCACTTAATAAAACATTCATCAAATGGAAATAGTATTATTTTTAAAGTTTGAATTATGTACTTTTATAAGATATAAACTGAATAGACAAATTATTATATACACCTACCTAATAACTTGTTGTTTCACCTTTTGACCTCACAACAGCAGCACACATCTTGGTAAGGACTCAATGAGGTGTTGAAAACACGGAAGTGGTATCACTGCCCATGAAGCAAGAATCACCTGTCATAGAACATCTACAGTTACGAATGGGGGTTGGTGGGCTCAAACAGATCTTTCCAGTTCGTCCTACAAATTCTCAATCGGGTTGAGGTCCAGCAATCAAGGGGGCCATTCAAGTATGGTCAACTTATTTGAATGCTCCTGGAGCCAATTGGTTGCCACTTGGGAAGAATGCAGTGTGGCACTGTCCTTTTAAAAAGTGACATCATGGTGCAGAAAGTGAATCTTTATGAATGGGCGTAGATGGTCGACAAGGATGTTCACATGCCTTGTGCTGGTGATGGAGGTCTTGACGGGTACAAAGGGCCCCAAGAAAGCCCATGCAAATGCACCCCAAACTGTTACACTACCTTCACCTGTCTGTATGGCTCCAACTTGGTATGCTGAGTCCATCGCTTCATGTGGTTTATACCACACATGCACCCTCCCATCAGCATGATAAAGTTGAAAACATGATTTGTCAGGCAAGATGAAGTGTTTCCAGTCCTCTGCACTCCAGTAGCGATAAGCCTTTGCAAACTGCAGCCTAATCTTTCAGTGCCTTGTAGTCAACAAGGGTGCACAATGTGGACATCAACGGCCATAGCCTATTTTTTCCATGGTACGATGGAGTCTTTGTGCATAAGCTTGTGGATATGCCATCATTCAATTCTGACATTATCTGCTCCACGGTAGCCATGCAATTCTATGTAATGATACCGGAGTCTGCACTCACCTCAAGAGTCAATTGCACGTTTACGTCCACATTTCTCTCCTGCTAATTGGAAGTTTTGCCGCATTTCATATATCCTTATCATACAACGTGCGGTCTGATGTGGAAATCTCAACAGTTCAGCAGTTGCAGTGATTGAACAACTGGCCTTTCTCGCACCTACTATCTAGTCACAGTCAAACTCACTTATGTTGCTGCTTTTATCCATGATTACTTTGCCATGACTGGTTTCCAATGTGTAGACCTGCTCTATTTACAGGCATTGCCAGTTTCAAGGCTATATTGCACCAAACAAATGACAAAAAGGGGTAAAAGTCATGTAACCCACAACCAAAGTTAAAATGGACACAAACAAAACAGCACAAAAACGATGAGTATAAAAAAGAATAAAAAGAAGCAACAAGTGTATAAATCAACAATAACAATGGGTGTATAGGACCCATGTATGAGCAAAAACAGGAAGAAAATCCAGTAAAAAACTTAAAAATTCATAATAGAATAAAATAACCAGTAAAATGTAAAAATTCAAAATCAGGAGTAAACCGATTCATCAGATAAAACATGTCCGAGTGTATGGGGTTCAGACGTATAATCATGAAAGGTAAAAAATAAATGTCCCTCTAACTTAAAAGCTGGGCAATTGATTAAAATGTGTTTAATAGTTAAAATGGTGTCACGAAATTCATACTTAGGTTCATCATCCGCCTTAAGTAGAAAAGAGTGTGTTTAGAAACGAATTACCTAAGCAGAGCCGACCAAGTACAACTTCCTCCTTGCGATTCCTGCGAAAACAAGACTGCCACGGTTTGACAATGGGTTTGATCTCAAAAAGCTTGTTAGCAACCTGTTCAGACCAAGATCTCTGCCACTGTGCCCGGAGCTCGATGGAAAAACTCTGCTGGAAGTCCAGGTGTAGAACTGGCAGCGGAGAGTTAGTTAGGGGCGTGCCTGACCTGGCAGCAGCATCTGCCGAGTCATTGCCCCTGATCCTGACATGACCGGGCACCCAACAGAAGACAATGTTTGAGGTGGGCTAGACGATGGAGATGCTGGCGGATCTTGGAGAGAACAGGGTGAGCTCGATGCCTCACCAAGATCAAAGCCTGTAGCTAGCTAAGCGAGTCAATGTAAAGCACACACTGATGATGATGCATAACCACCACGTGGTCCAAGGCGAGACTGATAGCATGCAATTCTGCAGTGAAGATGGAACACTGCTGTGAGATCTGGTCTGCAGTGATTACATCACAGCAGACCATGGCTGTTCTCACAGATGTACCGGACTTCGAGCCATCTGTGAAGACAGGCAAGAAGTCCGGATGCTCAGCACGATGGCTGGCAAAGAATTTTCGATACACACAGTCAGGTGTAAAGGCCTTCATTGCCCTGCACAGGGAAAAATCGCAGGAAGGGGAAACAGCGAGCCATGGTGGAAGTGGCTCAGCTGTTGACTGTGCGATGCTATCCAGGCTGGTGTTAATATCTCGCAGGTAACCTCGGACATGCAAACCGAAAGGACGAATGGCAGTCGGCTGATTCTGGTATAACATTATCCACTGGGGACTGAAAATGCAGTCCCAAGTGGGATGGCCTGGCAGGGATTGCAATTTTGCTGCATACTGTAGGGACAACTGCTGACAGCGAATAGATAACGATGGTTTGTCAGTCTCAACATAGAGACTCTGGACCGGTGAAGTGCGGAACGCCCCCGTGCAAACACGGAGGACCTGATGATGGAGGGGGTCCAGCACCTTCACCACCGAATCCCAGGTGGAGTTGTACACCTGGGATCCATAATCCAGTTTCGACTGGACAAGTGCACAGTATAGGCAGAGCAATGAACACTGGTCAGCCCCCCAAGAAAGGGAGGAGAGGGCTTTGAAGATGTTCAATGCCCACGTGCACTTGGACCTGAGATGATGTATGTGTGGCAAAAAAAGTCAATTTCCAGTTGAAGAGGAGACCGAGAAACTTGGTCTCCGCTACAACTGGAATGATGTTACCCCCGAGCCACAGCTCAGGAGCCATCGCCCATATTGAGAGACTGTTCACGGCAGTTTGCAGTTGTCATTCAATAACCCTCATTCTGGACAATGAGCAAAAGATGCTAGTCATCAACAGAGAGGGCATTGCCTAGAGTCGGAGGAAGTTGCCAGGTAATAGAATTTATCTTGACAGCGAAAAGCGTAACACTCAGGATGCAACCTTGTGGCAGACTCTGTTCTTGGGGGAAAGGCAGCAACAGAGTGTTGCTGACATGAACTCAAAAATTACGAGAAGATAAAAAGTTTACGATGAAAATCGGCATGTGACCTTGTAAGCCGAAGCTGTGGAGGTCACGAAGAATGCCAAATCTCCATGCCGTGTCATACACTTTGTCGATGTCGAAGAAAATTGACACCAGGTACTCTCTACATAAAAATGAATTCCTGATCACCAATTCGAGGTGGATCAGGTGGTCTAATGTAGACCTGTGCCTGCGAAAGCCACACTGGATGTTGGAAAGAAGTCCATGATGATCCAAATACCAGACAAACCTGGTATTTACCATTCTTTCCAACACCTTGCAGACACAGCTTGTCAACGCAATTGGACGATAATTGGAAAGAATCTTGGAATCTTTGCCTGGCTTAGGGAAAGCCAAGACAATGGCCTCCCATCAGGAGTCCGGAAACTGCTCCTTGATGTAAATACAATTGAAGAGTCGGAGCAGCCAATCCTTACTCGATGGTGAAAGATGTTGGAGCATAGCATAATGGACATTGTCTGGCCCGACAGCAGATGCACGAGAAGTGTGTAGATCAAGGCAAAGCTTCTCCGCTTTGAATTACCTATTGTAAGACTCCAGGCCATTCGAATAGAAAGACAGCGGAGAGTTTTTGGCCCTGCTCTTCAGAGCCAGAAACTCGGGGAAGTAGGAGGGCAGAGAAGAGATGGGGGAGAATGACTCCCCCAGAGTATTGGCAATTGCTCGAAGATCAGAAATTGCCTGTCCATTGTGCTCCAGGATCAATAATGAGTGGGACATGTATTTCCCACCCATCTTCTGGACCTTATCCCACACGACATTAGAACTGGTCGTGCGGGTGATAGAAAACGTATATTTGATCCAAGATTCCTTCTGGCTCAGGCACCGGACGAATTGAGCTTTTGCCCTGGTGTGTTTGAATGCTTTAAGGTTGGGGAACATCGGATTTCTCCGAAACACCCCCCCAACCCTTGTTCTGAGCCTTATGAGCTGCGGTGCAGTCAGGATTCCACCACGGTTTTGGGAACCGTGGAAACTGAGTCGAGGTCTGAGGAATTATAGAGGCAGTTGTATGGACGATGCAGTCCATCATCTCCGCCACTGCAACATCAAATGGCTCCTGGCTGACAGATTGCCGAGCTCAGACAAGAGCTCGAAGCCACTCCAGTGAGCCTGATCAAGCCTCTACTGGGATACATGCAAAAGATTGCAAGGCCCCCCAAGGGATATGATGCACACCACAGGGAGGTGATCACTTCCATATGGATTGTCCTCGACCTCCCATGTAGAGTGGAAGGATTGAGAAGGAGCAGATAGTGAGATCAATGACAGTGAAGGTGTGGGTTGGGGAGTGGAAGTAAGTACTGACACCGGTGTTCAACAGGAAGAGCGATGGATCCAGGAGCCACTGCTCCAGGACCCTGCCCCTCCCATTGGGGTCAGCACTGCCCCAGAGTGGTATGTGTCTGTTGAAGTCTCCCATGATGAAGGTGGATGGTAGCTGCGAGATGAGGTCATCAAGGTCATCACGGAAAACCGGGTGGTAGATCGACAGAACAGTCAACGAAAATCGCACAAAGAGGCGGATGGCTACTGCCTCTAAGTCAGTGGTGAGGGGTACGATCTGGAATGGAGAATGATTGCTCATGAGGATGGTGACACCCCCACGAGCTGGATCATCTCCATCCCGGTCCTGGCGAATGAGAGAGAAGTGCCAGATAGTGGGATCGTTGGCTGTCTGCAAGAATGTCTCCTGCAGGCACACACAGGTAGGTTCGTGTGCCCCCAGGAGGGCCTTGATGTTGTCAACATTCCTCTGGAATACACGACAGTTACATTATAGGAGTGTGGCCATCTCAGGTCTTAGAAGAAGTGGCGGATGACTTGCATTTATTTTAATCATCGCCAGCGACAGTTTCAGAAAAATGGGGCGGTCTGTGCCCCTGTCCTCGGAGTTGTCCGAGTGATACGGATCAGAGACCGCCGAATGAGGAAGAGTTAAAACTTTCTTCTTGGGCCCCGGCGGGGTCCCCTTGGGCTTGGAAAGTCTTGCTATCTGTGGGCAAGGTGGAGGGGGCCTTCAGGAGGTCGAAGGGAAAGGCACAGAATAGAAACCGGAGTTGATGTCGAGATCAACACCAACTGCGGCTTCACCTGAGTCAAGAGGTACTTCGCAGCAGGGGAGAAAGATTCTGCAGGTGGTACGCTGATGTCGGTCTGCACAGCTACAGAAGCCATCTTAACGATGGGCTGTCTGACAACTGTACCAGCATAGGAGATCTTGCCAGGTGGGGCAGGCGGTGAAGCGAGCTTCCTTGCCTCTGGATAACTTATGTTACGGAGGGTCTTTAGATGCTATACCTCTTTCTCCTCCAGCCAATTTGGACAATTGTGGGAGTATGCGAATGTTCACCATTACAGGTTACACCGCATGCCTTCTCTGCTGTGCAGTCAGGTTCAAGATGATCCTGACTACCACAACGAGCGCAGGTAGGTTTACTCCGGCATGCTGTGGGGGCATGGCTGAACCTCTGGTATTGAAAACAACACAGAGGGTTAGAAATAAACAGCCATACCTCACAGTGTGAGTACCCTGCCTTGATGGAAGGAGGCAGGTGTGGCGTGTTGAAAGTTATTATAAGTACCCGGCTGGGTACTAACTTTCCATTTATGGTATGTCAAAACCCGGTGGACTGCTATAACTCCCTGGAATGAAAGCTCCGAGAGGATTTCCTCCTCAGAAATTTTGAGGAGGCCCCACGAGCAATTGAGCGTCTTGTGTGGAGTGACTTCGACTGCCACTCCACCAATCGCTGTAACTTTCAAAAGGAGCTCCGAATGTTTGGAGCATGCAGTCTCCACCTGCAAGTCACCAGATCTTAGGCGCTTGACAGATTTCGGTTCTCCCGCAAGACCTTTCAAACCCTGTTGATAAAAAAGAGGGGCAAGTCCCCATGAATCTTATCACCCGTAGAGTGGATGACCAGGAACCTCGGGAATGAAGGAAGACACGAAGACGACGGCGATGACGACAACGAAGACAGAGGCTTGTTACGAGCTCTTTTTGCAGCATTCTCTGGTGAATTTCCTTTTTTGGGACTCATGGTTGTTTATAGAGTTTCAGTGCCCGTTGTCCCTACCCACCACGGAGTCCAACAAGGGGATGCCCAATTGGGTGCCAGGGCTGCCCGGGAACCAACCACACCTCCATAGCCAGTGAGCCAAGCCCTCACAATGAAACAAAAGTAAAAGTAAAAGAGAAATGTGAGAATCTCACCTGAGGACGCGCAAAAGAAAAAAGGGGCAAAATAAGGAAAAGTGAGAAACAACTCGTCACATATGAAAGAAAACTAGAAAATTAGTGAACGTGTAAGGAAACTTATAACCCGTTGCCCAGACGTGGACAAGGTACTCACTGTTCTGCACGGTTGACCCTAGCAGACCTGCCCACCAGCTGATTGATCCTGAGGGGGCCACCCCCAGGACCTCCCATTTACCTGAAGCAGAGGCCAAAGCAGTGTATAGCAGTGGCCCCCGAAGTCACTGCCCAGCCCCGTGACAGGCAAGCTCCCCAATGCCAAAACGGCCAAAGGGTCCCCACCATTCATGAGTCGGGGAGAGAAGATGGGGACCCCCAAGCTACTGCCAGGATCCTCCTTTCCCCAGACACACAGGTCTCCACGCATGGCAAACATGCAAGCGAGCGTTCAGGACCCTGTGAAGGTAACCAAGCCAGTGGAACCTTCACAGGGTGGTCCCCTTTCCACAGACACAAGCTCACACCAAGGGGGAATATTAAATGCATGCAGTCTCAACAAGCAAGTGGTCTGATTTTAGGTGCCTGAAAAATTTTGGTGTTCCTGCTAGAAACACCAAAAACAAACCAAAAACCAAATGGAAAATAAAACAGAATTGCAAAGAACTTGTAAACCTTTACTTGGACATGGTACTCACCACACTGCACAGTTCACCCTAGTATGTCCAGTCCACCAGCTAACTGCTCCTGGATGTGCCATCCAAGACACTCCTACTTAACAGAAGAGGCCAAAGCAGTGTGCAGCAGCAGACCTCTAGAGCATTGCTCATCCCCACAACAAACAGGTTTTCTAATGGCAAAACAAGTCAAAGGGGACACTGCTAGTCATCAACCAAGGAAAGTGTTAGAGGGTCCCTGAGTAGCTACTAGAATCTTCCTTTAAAAGGACACAAGTCTCTGCACACAGCACACATGCAGGCAAGCATTTAGGGACCTGTAAAGGTAGCCGAACCAGTAAACCTTCACAGAGTACCACCTTCACCAAGTACAGGAGCTTTTGAGAGGCCCAAATATAACAGCTCATATATTTATTTCAACCTAAAAAAAGTATCAAAATGTTTTAAATAGTTATTTTAAAGCTGAAGACAAAAATGCAGAAAAATTTCATTACATTTTAGCAAGTTGATAGAAAACGGTTTTTAACAAGTCACATCAGATGCTATGACATCAACTTTATCTCTTAATCACTCAATCATCACTTGAGTAATATGACACATTATCAGGAGACTTTGGGATTTTCCCAATAAAACTTTGGTTTTCTGTTAACTCTTCACTTGTTAAGTTCTATCCATCCTTTGTCTGCGAGTTACTGTACAACTCAAATATTGAATGAAAATGTAATTTTTTTCACTTCCCATTTGACAACTGCATGATACTCCCATGCCCAAGTAAATTCAGAAAGCAATATGCTGATCTTTTACTAGAAAATGAGTTATTATAAATAAGGAAGCTGGACTGAAATGTAGTCAAGTGATTTTGCATATATATATACATGATGCAATTCTTTATTGTTTCTCATGTAAAGTGTCCTAATCAAAAAATTTAAAATAGCTAAAAAAAATTATGGGGTATTACATAAATAATGTGGGAGTTAAAGAATTAAAAATATTATAGAAAATTTTAACCAAGTTTCAAAATCTTCACAAATCTTTAAAAGTAGCCCTTTGGTATAGTATCATTAGCATTTTATATTTGTGTAAATAATGAAAATTTAACTTGACTACATTTACCACGTTATGGCAGTTAAAAAATATTTTAACACTGTATAATAATATTAACCCCTAGTGGGTTTGAATTCCCTAGCAATTAATATGATCCACTTTCGTTAATCTTTTACTTGCTGACACTGGGACCTTTAAGTTTTCTCTAAAATAAAGGGGAAACTCTACTAAAAGTTGCATTTTAGCCCTACAATACATTTTTAACATTTCAAAAGTAACCTTTAACAGTTTCATATAAATAGTTTAAATGTAAAAAAATACAGAAAAAAAATTTTTTTGGAAGTTAATCAGTAAAAATTCTGTAGACAAACGTTCAAAGTTGAGGCATTGAAATTTTAATTTCAACCATTTGGAATATCAATCCATGATAGCTAGATAACATCAAAGCATTCTGCACTTCATTTAGCACTCACAAAAGTTTGCGAAAGGTAATAACTTCTTTATATACTATATATATAGGACTTGCAAAAACGGATTAAGGCCTGAGCTATTTTTTTACTTTTGAGCCCACCAATCCATTAATGCCACAGATCCTGGAGTATGGAGGGTAAGGAATATTCCCTGCCGAAGATGATAGGGGAATCTGGGGGTGGGGATTTTCTGAAAAGGGCATTCAATACTCAGTTTTTAATCACACCAACAGGGTTGACAGCATTAAGGAGGGCAGATTATCATATAGAGAAGGTACACAAAATTTGTCAGGGTGGCACAGAGCCAGAAGAAAATAATCCCATCTAATTCATGGACAGACAAATGATTGATACTAGAAATCTTCTTTTTTACTGTTTACTTCATTTAAATACAAAATTTGAGGCTCCTATGAAGATGAGGCCCAGGCATTGGCCCCCATAACCCCTCTGTGAAAGGCCCTATATATATATATATCACATTTTAATGCCAAATAGAGTGGAAGCAACTAGTAATACAGCTAATTGCAACAAACATCGTAGGAGATTAAACAGCACTTAAAAGACTTGAAAATTAGAGTGGTAGATTAAAATAAAACTTAATCACATACCACACTTTGATGCATTACAATGAAAAAGGTTAATTGTGGAATTTTTGAGCACACCTAATATATATTTTTAAGCATATAATATATATTTATATAAATTTCTCCTATTCAATAATATGATGTGTTGCTGAAAAGATGAAAAAGGAAATCAAGGAGTCACTGAAACCGGCAAAAGACATTACCTTTCAGCATAAAGGAGACAAATTTGAAGTATCTGATCAGAATCCAAATTTTGGATACCTCAAATATAATACGTCAGGTTACAACTGCATTATCAGGTGACTGACTCCCAAGTATGTGTAGTATGATGGTCTGAGAAAAATCAAATTATTGATTATTATATTCTAATTCTAACATTTACTGTTACTTTTAAAAATATATATACACACTGAGGATGCTAACTGTTTTCTTTTACCAAGTCTTTTTAAGTGCTGAAATCCTGACTGTTATTCACTCTGCCAAGTCTGCTTTTGAAATGACATCAGAAAATCCTGAAATTGCATTCAGAACAGCAATGTTACCAAAAAGGGTATATCATGAGACATTCAGAAGAAAAACTAATTGCTGGTAGAAGTAACTGAGCTAAAAGTAGCTGATATGATAGAAGATGCATTCATTGGAGGATTCTCTACAGTTAACATCTGAAAATTCAGTTTAAAATGCAGATCCAATACCCATAATATATAAAAAAAAAACACTTTAACATTCATAAATGGAATCCATAGTAGCAGAATTGGCTAGTTATTGTTAGATTCTTCTTCTGTTGTTGTAAACACTGCAAAGGTGTCTTTTAACTGTAACTTTAATTTTTTAAGAAAAAAATTATTATAAATTTAACAAAAGAATTTGGATAAAAATCAAAACTGCTTTAATAGCAGCTGTCATCAGAAAGATAATGATCAATGCACTAAATGTGCTTGTTGCATACATGAGGCCAACAATGCATGGAAAAATAATGAGTCGGTCATCACAGTACATTGGCTGATTTATTCAGCATTTCTGCAGCTACAATATATATATATAATTTTTTAATCTGTAGTTTTGTATGACTTTTTGATCATTTTTGATTTCTACATTTTATTGAAGTAAAAAAATTCCTGATGTGAGACAACTGTTTCATATCAGTTTTTCTTTGACGAGATTTTTGTCCGAACTTTAAGATTTTTATATTATTTTAGCATTGCCCAAATGCTGTATTCCATAACCATCTTTGACATAATTACACTTGTTTCAATTGTTATGTTCAATTATTAACTAATGGAGGTTTTTCTAGTTTTTTCAACATAACAGCATAACTTTAGAATTCATAACAAATAACTCAATTGCTATATATCCATTCAGCTTTACCTGGTTCCATTATTTCTATTCTTTTAATTAGTTTCAGAAAGATTTTATCAATATACATTTTATGGGGTTTTTATATATTCAACCTCACTAAATATGCTAAGTGCAATTTTATATTATCCCTTTCTCCATTTTTAGCACTTTTTCCAATGTTATTTTGCTTACAGTATGCTTTTCACACACAAATCCATGATTCATGGCCATTCCAATGGCAGCTGAAGTCAATTATTAAACATTGCCCCAACACACCCATCATAAAATAAAGTGATCAGTGTTATAAAACTGTAGTCAATATCTTAAGCAATGTGAAAACAGCAGTGAAAAAAAAATATATATTACTTTCCAGTGGTTTCCAAACTTTTTAAGGTTATATGCATCTTTAGTTTTCAAGCATTCATCATTCCCTGAGTTTTCATATAATATTAAGGAGGGGATTCTCAAAATCAAATCTTAAGTTTACAATCTCAAAAAGAGGTGACCATTTTCAATCATTACACTAGTGTATATATACATGCATTAGCAATGGAACTGGATTCAAAAAAGTTATAGCACAGTGTATTATGTGAAGTGAAACTTAGGTCAGAATTATAAAATACAAAGTAAGGTCCAAAAGTTTCTAGCCCAAGGGTATTAAAGAGGTAATAGAATCAAACAATTTTTATTTTTCAATATAATCACCCTTTATTTCAATACATTTTTTAGAACAGCTAATTAACTTTTCTATCATCATCGTCGTCGTCGTCATCGTCATCATCGTCATCATCCTCAAGCAGCCATGGGCTACAGAGGTCCAACCAGACCACGCAGTTTAATTCTCCAAGCATATCTGTCCTGAGCTACATCTGCTGCATCCGGCCACTGCACACCAATTCTAACAAGGTCCTGTTTGACATTGTCTGCCCACCACATCCTAGGTCTCCCCCTCCTTCTGATGCCTCTAGGCACACTGTTCATAACCTTATTCGCCAATCTATAATTATCCATACGGGCAACATGGCCAAACCAGCGGAGTCTCTCTCTGCACAATATGCTGCTTAAAGGAAGTTGCAGACTCCTTTGCCTAACCTCATCATTAGTTACAAGGTTAAACCACCTAATACCCAAGATACTACGTAAGCATCTAGAATCAAAAGTATTTAGTTTCCTGTTATCTTGTTTACACAGCGTTCAAGTTTCACTACCATAACTAACCCTAGAAAGAACCAAACTATTATACAGTCTAATTTTAGTCTTTAGGTGTATACGCCTATTTCTCCACAATCTCCACAGATTCTTAAAAGTCCCGGCAGCAATACCTATTCGTCTGTTAACCTCATGCTGCACATCACCAGTATCAGTTACATAGCTCCCAAGTTAATTAAACTGTGACACCTGCTCAAGACTGCAACCATTCAGATTAACTGAATCACAACCTGCCTGACCAATTTTCATCACTTTAGTTTTCTCTCTGTTTATAACCAACCTACTCTACTACCAGTCTCATCAACAGCTCGAATGAAAGAGTTCATCTCATCAACATCATTTGCCAAAAGGGCTAAATCATTAGCATAATCTAAATCAGAAATTTTCGGATCTCCAGTCCATTTAAGGCCAAAATCTTTCCCTTGAAGTGAATTTAGCACAACATAATCAATAACCAAACTAAAGAGAAAAGGAGACAAAATGCACCCTTGTCGAACACCAGAAGTAATGCTAAACCAATTGCTACACTATACCACTGAAAAAATAATCTGAATTTTTGTCCTTAAAAGGTCTAAAACTGCAGAAATGACTTCTTCATCATTTGTAAATTTTTTCCCACGCAGATCAGACTTCAATTTTGAAAACAAAAAATAGTCGCTTGGTGCTAGGTCGGGGCTGTACAGTGGGTGATTTAATTTCTGGAAACCACATTGCTGAATAGCAGCCTTTGCAACAACTGAAGTGTGCACTGGCACATTGTAGTGCAATAACCTCACTCCCCAGGGCAGCTTTCCTCGGCATTTCTCTTTGATAGTATCTTTCAATTTGTACATTAATCATGCACAATATTCACCAGTAACTGTAGTATTTTGTTCCTTAAAGTCAACTAAAAAAAAATCGCTTTTAAAATTAAAAATTTTAAGCTAAAATTTTTTTAATTTTTTAAAATAATAAAAATTTAAAAAATAATGAAAATAATACAACTTAAAAAAACATTTTTAAAATTAAAAATTCTTTTAAACCTAAACGTCATTTAATTTTTGCCAGGCTTTCACCTTTTTTTGCCAATAATTTAATGACTGTGCGATACTCAAGTTTAAACGTTTTAAAATATTGGGCAACAGAACTTCTATCTGCGATGCTAGCTGGAGTGCTACTGATGCTAGAGCTGCAAAATTTTAACTGCAGTGCAACAAAACATAGGGGGGAGGGGGTTGATGGATTTAGACCTGTCAATTCTTGTTCTAACATGTTCGGGCCGGAAACTTTTGGACCTTACTACACACATTACTTATTTTATTTATATATTATTAATTTATATTATTAATCAAAGTGCATATTATTATTTATTATTATATATTATATATTATTAATTTATAATTATATATTATTAATTTATAATTATATGATTATATATTATTAATCAAAGTGTCATGTCTCCTTTCAGAGTTTGTTATGCTTCCACGAAGGGCATAACTCGTAGTTTGGAAACCACCATCTTAAGGTGTTAACTTTGACCTTATCACTAAAGTCTTTCTGTTCTTCATTCTGAGTGTATGATAGAATTGCTATTATCTTTGATCTTTCATAAATTTAATATTTGTGATGTGGTTAATTTTATCATGCAATTCATGCCCGGGTCAGTGCTTTTCAACCTTTTAACATAGCAGATACAAACCTAAAAAAAATCATAATACTGTGAAATGTTGATGTAAAGAATGCTGGAGTAACAAAATATTCATCATATTGAAATTTTATACCATCACTGGCCAATTTACTATATAAAAATGTTTCATTTTAAATAATACCATTCTAAAAAATTATCAGTTTAATGAAATAAAGTTATCCTGGTATTAAAATATATTTTCACCATAAAACAATTTGCAATCTCACTGTGTTCATCATAGATGCACTTTCTATGTGCGATGTGCTGAGACAGTGTTCTAAATCATCATTACCCTAGCATAACAGGGGTTCTTCAAACTTCGAGATTTACTCAATTCTGTTTGTATTGCATTGTACACGATGATAGCATCTAGCAAAAAAGTTTTTCGAATCAGTTCCAATCCTTATGTTATATTTCATCATTCATTAAAATTAAGTTATTGTTTCATTTGTTCATTACTATTATTGTTTTACTTAAACCTATTAATTAGTTGTTAATATGGAATAATATGGAGGATAAAAAAAATTCTTTCATTATGAGTATTTTGTAACATTTAACTATCCAGCACTTTCTTGTTGCATTTCACTGCAATAAAATTTCAGTATAATGAATATATTTTGGTCACCTGTGCAACTTCATTATATTGACATTTCACTGTACACTAAAATATTGTTACAAAACTCACAGTACACCAAGAATTCCTACAGCTTAGAATTTCAACATTTCCCAAAAAATTCCTCAGATAAGAAGGATACAGAATAAAAATTAAACATTAACTTCAGCAGCATGCATGACACCTGGGGTAAAAATACAGGAGGTAAAAGGCTATGACTGACTGCGGAAGGCCTTTGTTGGCACAAACTGTATGGCAAAACAAAACTTCTACTACAGTTAATGACCTGAGAGAGATGATTGCTAGCAGCACTTCAAAACCCATTTAAACAAGAACTATGTGCAGAGAACTAAAAACTTTGAAACTTGGGAACTGCCCCATAGTATAAAAACTTTTCATTTCTGAAAACAATAGGATTGAAAGACTCCATGGTGTGTAGAGCAGCAACTTAACTACAACATGAATTTAACAATGACAAAATACAACACTGTAGTGGAACTGATTGAAAGAACTTTTTGCTGGATAGTACCATTGCTTACAATGCATTCAGACTCCTGTAGATCTTGAAGTTTCAAAATCCCCATATGTGCTAGGATAATGCTGCAATATTGCTGAATGTAGTAAGAATGACAAAACTGTGTACTGGGTGATATTACAATAACATGTGATGAATAGCGCTGTGATAAGACAGACATTTCACAGTATTTAAATCATTATGGGATTGCCAGATGCTAAAAACCAAAGCATGTAAAGATTTTAAAAAAATACTTTTAATTAAACACAGCTAACTATGATAAAATTTAATCACATGATCAAGCTGTTTACATTTAGATAGCACAGCGTATTACAATTTCTAACCAGAGAACTGCCAAGTATAATACTTGCGTTGGAAACCAAATAACAATAGTACGTTATTATTAGAGTAACCTAAAGTCTATATATAACCTTAAAACATTGTTAAGATAGATTAGATCTAAAAGGAATACATAGATATTTACCATTTCCATTTGCTGGTACAATTGCTATGTCCTAAGGCTTCAGATGTAACATGATGGAATTATCATTGCCAAGATATTATTAAGACACCAGTCCTTGTCTACTGAACAAATTCTGTAACACTAGGCCATGTGAGATGTGTATGCCCTCGATGATTGTTCATTTGTCACTACTTTCCTATCCATATGATTTTAACTCCGTCAGCATATAAATTCCATACATTATACATAGACAGATGGTATTTTGTCCATATTCTATTAGTATTCATTAGAAGTAGCTGCCTTCTGGTTATCTTCCAATATATACATATTTAGGATCCTGATTGCTGACGTCATTGTTCTATTGAGAAGCTTGCATGTCACAGATAGAATCATGTATACTGTAAAATCATTACTTATACTGACCTCGGATTTTAACTCTTGCTTCAATCATCGGCAGCACATTCAGACATGGGCATAAAGTTGTTGTTAACCTCATTACAAAGTTCAGGATGAAACAATGGTAGGTGGTAATTATCTAATGTTGGACAACCTTAGGTAGTTACCACTTACCAGTGTTTCATCCTGAACTTTGTAATGAGGTTAACAACTTATGCCCACGTCTGAATATGCTGCCGATGATTGAAGCAAGAGTTAAAATCCGAGGTCAGCATAAGTAATGATTTTACAGTATACACGATTCTATCTATGACATGCAAGCTTCTCAATAGAACAATGACATCAGCAATCGGGATCGTAAATATGTATATATTGGAAGATAACCAGAAGGCGGCTACTTCTAATGAATACTAATAGAATATGGACAAAATACCATCTGTCTATGTATTAATGTATGGAATTTATATGCTGACGGAGTTAAAATCACATGGATAGGAAAGTAGTGACAAATGAATAATCATCGAGGGCATACACATCTCACATGGCCTAGTGTTACAGATTTTGTTCAGTAGACAAGGACTGGTGTCTTAATAATACCTTGGCAATGATAATTCCATCATGTTACATCTGAAGCCTTAGGACATAGCAATTGTACCAGCAAATGGAAATGGTAAATATCTATGTATTCCTTTTAGATCTAATGTATCTTAACAATGTTTTAAGGTTATATATAAACTTTAGGTTACTCTAATAATAACATACTATTGTTATTTGGTTTCCAACGCAAGTATTATATACTTGGCAGTTCTCTGGTTAGGAATTGTAATACGCTGTGCTATCTAAATGTAAACAGCTTGATTGTGTTATTAAATTTTATGATTTAAAAAAATGTGTGTTGCACATATATTTTAAAAAATTTCCTGTTTACAATTGGGGCAGGGAGTGGCTAACTCGATAGCATGCCAGGCTCGTAATGAATTTACTGATCCAGATGGGACATCTGAAGTTCGAGTCCCAATTGTGTCAGCATTGAGATTTATCTCCAAAAAACTTCCTGTCCTACTCATGGTCAGTAGGGAACATTGATGGGCTTGGAAAGGTCGCCGTCTGTTGGATGGGACATTAAGTAGTGTTCCCATGTGTGGGAGAGTCATATCCTGTGTACACTAAAAAACACACTGGATAGCCTTGACAGGAGGCTATCATATGTCTCCCAACAGCTGTTCCAGTTGGTTCCCTCCCCCAAACTTTTCTGAGCCTTTGAGGTCCTTATGACTCGGCCATTTAGCCGACTGTGTGCAAAAAAATGACGCTCATTAGGTAAAACAACCCAACCTTTTACAAGTTTCATTATAGTGATCATATTTTTTTCTACTGAATATTTACTCCACGTTTGATGTATTAACATTTTACCGTAGTTAATCTTCTGTGGAGCAAAAAATAGATTGGCACACAGGGACTAACAGATAAACATGATAAGGTTATTGAAGGTGTGGAGTCTGTTATGGATAGGTAGAATGAGCATTTCAGAGATGTCCTAAATTATGTGGTTAGTTCTACTCACATTGTCTGTAATGAGGATAAATTCGTTACTGCCTTTAATGTTGACCCTATATCACACAGTCTGAAGTTATTTTGGCTATCTCTATACTACACAAATCTCCAGGGGTAGATGAATTTATTATTGAAATGCAAAGAACTGGGGCTATTTCTGTTGTCACATCACTGACTGAAATCTGAATATTGCTTATGATAAAGGTGTTGTTCCTAAGGATTTTCCAGAGTAAGTTATCTCTATTTGCAAACTAGAAGAACATATATTGCCTCTGGCACATGTGGAAATCTCCTTTCCAAAGAGAATGAAGTTTCTTGCTTACATACTTTTCCATTCATTAGAAGTTTTCATTCAAGCTAATGAATGATGGAGAAAATGCAAACAGCAGCATTTTATTCATAATTATACAACATAAAAAGTATTTGTCTTTTATTCCTTAAATTTAAAAAGTTACTTTTCTCACACCCCTCTGAGAAAAGGGAGCAGACTGTTTCTTGCAGTGAAATATTGCTTGACATTTTGCTTGGAGCACTTCAAAGAATAATAGATTTCATTATTTTGTGACAATTGAATTTAGAATTGTGTTACTTAAAAATACACATGCAGGAATCAAAATGGTCCCAGTCCCATTATCAATACAACATGATATAACTAATGTATCTCTAAATATTAGACGTGTATATTTTAGGAGCTAAGCTGAGAACAAATAAAAAATTTAGTTGACAGGTTATAATGCATCACAGAGAGGTGATACTGGTAGCTCATAATGTATTTATAGATATGTTTCTTACACAGGGTCGAATTAAGAGATATACAAAAATTCAAGTGAGTGGAGCCCAAAGGAAAAGGGGCACACAGTGAGCAGACTCCTTTAGGCTATTCAATCCACTTTCAGAGGGTGTAACTATGTCTTTTTTGCTGTTTACACAATGCCACTTTAGAAATTGAATGCTATTTACAAAGTTGGAAGAAAATTAATTGTGCACTCAACAAATATTGTTTCATTATTAAATAGGTTCATGAATTGAATTTTGTATTAAATAAAAATTTGTAATATTATTCAAATGCATCATATATTGCCTTTATTTCTATTTACATTTTAAACATATGGTTAGAGTTTAAATGTGTTAAGCATGTGGCCTATGCATTTTAAATGAATAAGATCCATGGGTTATGCATATGGGTCCCAAGTCCCTCTTAGCATCTGCAGGGCAAGAAATATTTGCTGGCTCCTTGTTTCTTCCTTGAATATCAGGTATCTAAGCAGGTTTTGTCTTTCTCTTGTTATACTGTGTTCCTTTATTTTTGTGTATTTTCTTCACGTCTTTTCTTTTTTTGTTTACTAATTTCTTTTTTTTTTCACTGTGCTCTCTCGAAGCATTGGGCCCAGAGCAGGTGCCCTGCTTAAGAGTGGGCCTGGCGGGGCTTATGCGTCTTGTTGCATGCTTGAAGCCCATGGGTCTCTTGATCCTGCCTTGTTCATACCTATTGAAAAAATGGCATATCTTTGTTCGATATTGCATATCAATACTATATTTTTTCAATTTACACCCTAACTGTTGTGATGGAATAACATGACAGTCTCAAAATCATATTCTAATCAAATATTTCTAGTCGATTGTTTCGTCAAATACAATTTTTTTGCTATTGTTACTTTTTGCAGAGATTTAGAAATGAGATTAAAATTATCACATCACTTCTCTTTGTCCAGCAATCAAGAAGTCAATCAAGTAGGTACCAATTAAAATAGTCAGTATATGTTTAGAGGTTCGGGGAGTAAGTCTGACTTCCAAAACTGAAAATTAGGGGATATAAAAAGATATTCATTAATCCATAAAAAATTGTTTCTTTAGAATAAACAAATTGCAATGGATTTGCAATCATCTTCGATGATTTTTTTATTCAACCCACCCACCCACCCACCCACACACACACACACACACACCCACACACCTCCCAGACATAGTCAATCATGGATCAGGGCATTCCACACTTGCGAACTTTTCTGGACTCAGAAATATAAGTTTGTTAGGTTAGAAATTTGACCTTCTTGGCTTATGAATTTCCTCATTGACATTTGAAAATACCATATTTTCTTATTAAAAATATTTTAATTTCAGCAATATCAGCTTAATCAAATAAGCACTTCCTCTTAATTTTATAACATTTAAAATAATTAATGAATAAATTGCCATAACGAAAACAAAACATTATTGCTTCCTTCAATAATTGGTTTGTAGGATGTTATAAATATATGCAAAATCAAAATGTGAATGCTCATTGTCTTCATGCAATTCACACTCTTCTCTGGGGACTGCAAATCTTTCCCAAAATGTTGATTAACATTGTCCTTTCACACAAAGAACAAAGAACATTTATTCAAAGAATCCAAAAAACATAAGTATAGAACAAGCAAGATAAACAAGAATAGAAAGAAAGCTGGGAAAAGAGAGCACATAGCTCATCCAGATAGAAATAAATAACGGTATAACATTTCACACACTAAGCTACCTCTACAAAATTATGAATTTATTGTTATTCTACTTCTCTAGTATTATATGATATAAATGGGTCGTTTTGATTATAAAATGTCTAACTTATGTAGTTTTTTTTTCATATCCATTTAACCATATCAAATTATGTCTTTATAAGCACCTGAGTGGAGCTAAAAATGAAAAAATAAAGCAGAAAGAGAACTTTTGGAAAACAATTATAAATATGCAAGTTCCTATTTAATAAAAAATTATGAATTTCTTGGATATAATCCACTACATTCTGAGAAAGAAACCTGTGGTTGTTGCTACGAAGCCTACTTAAGATGGGGAAAGATTTGACATTTTCACAAGGCTGCAGCTTGGGGGACAGAACGAAAAAATTCATGCCAATTTATCACAAGTACATGAGATCATCCTGTTCATATGGCACTATTATGGGATGGATGTGCAAATTCAGAAGGATGGCAGAGCTTCAAAGACTTCCCTTGTACAGGAAAACCAAAGGAGGCTTTGAAAGAGAGAATCATAGCTGATGTTTGTGAGTTCATTAAAGGAAAACCCACATATCACCATTCAGGAAATACGTTTAGATGTCAATGTATCGATTGGCAGTGTGGAAACAATTATTCATCAGCATTTAAAGTTCCAAAAGATCTGTGCCAAATGGGTACCCCACAAACTGACTGAACAGCAAAAACAGCCTAGAGTAGATCAGTGCAAGGAGATGAAGGCACTTTTTGAACCTAGTGGCTCTAAATGATTAACAGACATTGTCACAAGTGATGAGAATTGCAGAAGATGAACCAGTCCTCAAATCCTCTAACAAGACTTTCACTAAAAGAAAAGGATTTTACAATTTTTTTTCAATTCCCAAGAAGTCTTGTCTGTTTTATCAAGCATTAAGGAGAGAAAGCAGTTTAAATGGCATTTTCAGAAGACAAAAAGATTCAATGAAATGTGTTGTGCAAGTCCATATTTTAAACTTTTTAAGTTGAAATACAATTATTTGTTTTTTAAATGCAATATGTTCAATTTAAATGTTGACATAAAAGTTCAGCTGAGATTTACCCTTACCATCTGACTGAGATTCACACTGTATCAATGAGCATCATATATAGCAGATAGTAATAATATTATTATCCAGCAAGTATATCAACCGTAAGAAATCTGATATAAAGCAGCCACATTATAATGGGACTGAAGCAAGCCTTTTTGATGATACCAGAAGAATAATGTGTAGCAGTTAACATCTAATGGCTGCAGATTGCCATCTATAATAACTGATATGTCACTGAACAATAAAAAGACATTCCTTCAGAACATTATGAACTGGCTACTTAAAAATAACTTTAAATTTCTCTTTACAGGGAGGGAGGATGGAAAGCATCACCAAGGCATGGGTCTGCTGCTCAGCAGACATGCTTGTGATGCTCTTCTAGGATATGAGTGCATTAATGAAAGGTTTCTTACAGCAAAATTTCAGACAAGCATTAAAAACTTGAATGTTATCTGCTGTTATGCCCCCACTGAGGATGCTGATGAGGATGAGAAGGATAGGTTTTACGGACAACTTCAGGACATTTTGAATTCTGTCAAGAAAGGAGATATTACCCTTGTTCTTGGTGACTTCAATGCCAAAGTTGGTACCGACTCTGACCTTTGGGGAGGAGTAATAGGTCCTTTTGGTATTGGTAGCTGCAATGGCAATGGGCAACGTCTCCTACAGGTAAGTAAACTCAATGGTTTCAGAATAACTAACACATATTACAAACACCGCGACATACATAAATACACATGGGTTTCACCTGATGGGCTGCATAGGAATATGATTGATTATATATTAATTAACAGCAAATGGGCTAGTTCTGTTAGAAATACCAGGGCATATAGGGGAGCTGAAATTGGATCTGACCATTACCTTGTTAAAAGTGTCTTGCAACTTAAACTTAAAAAGTGTTGTGCTAGAGTTAAAAAATTTACCTTTAATACTGAAGCTCTGAATGACCCAGTTATAGCTAAAGCTTACCATGATAGGTTACTTAGTCATTATGACGGTCATGGTTTGCTTAATACTGAAGTTGAGGAAGAATGGGGCCATTTTAAACAGGCTTTTTTGGAAACTAACAGTACTCTTTTAGGAAAAAAGGAGCAGAGGAGGCAGAATTATTTAAGTGACAAGGCAATTGAGCTTATTTCAGAAAGAAGGAATTGCAGGAATGTCCTTAATCAGTACCCTACTAGTCCTAATAGAAAAGATTACAGAGAGCTTAATAAACGTGTAAAGGATCAGTTAGCTACTGATAAAAATCTTTGGCTTGATAGCTTGGCTGACAAAGCTGAGGAAGCGGTTAGGCAGCACAACAGCAGAGAGCTGTACCAGATAGTTAATGTTTTATGTGGTAGAAAACGGACAGGCATACAGGGATTGAAGGATAAACAAGGTAAGGTTATAGAAGGTGAGGATTCTCTCATGGCTAGGTGGGCTGAGCATTTCAGTGATGTTCTAAACAATGTGGTTAGTTCTACTCCCATTGTTTGTAATGATGATAGATGCATTGGCAGCTTTAATGTTGGCCCTATAACACAATCTGAAGTTAGTTTGGCTATCTCTAAACTGAAACTTCATAAATCCCCAGGGGTAGATGAAATTACTACTGAAATGCTCAGAGCTGGGAATGTTTTGGTTATCACTTGGATGACTGAAATTTT
The DNA here is from genome assembly GCA_038380435.1 of Ryuthela nishihirai. Lineage (NCBI taxonomy): Eukaryota > Metazoa > Arthropoda > Arachnida > Araneae > Heptathelidae > Ryuthela > Ryuthela nishihirai. The sequence goes on along the minus strand of JAWZYU010000001.1, from coordinate 155,100,417 downwards.
GAATAACTTTTATGATAAAGGCATGGTTCCTAAAGATTTTACCAGAGCTATTATTATCCCTATTTTCAAAAAAGGTGATCGCAGTTCTTGTGATAACTATGGGGTATCAGCCTACTCTCTGTTCCAGGTAAAGTTCTTTCCATGATTGTGCTTAAGAGAACTAAGAATCTGGTTGACAGGCAATTGCGTGATGAGCAATGTGGATTCAGAAGTGGTAGGGGATGTGTAGATCAGATATTTTCACTTAGGCAGATTCTTGAGAAATGTTTAGAGTTTCAGAAACCTTTGGTTGCTAGCTTTGTTGATTTCAAAAAGGCTTTCGACTCTGTTGATTGTCATAATTTGTGGTTGATTGTGAGATCATATGGTATACCAGACAAGTTAGTTAACATAATGAAAGCTCTCTATTATAACACTGAGTCGTGTGTGAGAGTTGGTAAGGCTTGTAGCAATTGGTTTAGCATTACTTCTGGTGTTCGACAAGGGTGCATTTTGTCTCCTTTTCTCTTTAGTTTGGTTGTTGATTATGTTATGCGAAATTCACTTCAAGGGAAAGCTTTTGGCCTTAAATGGGCTGGAGATACGAAAATTTCTGATTTAGATTATGCTGATGATTTAGCCCTTTTGGCAAATGATGTTGATGAGATGAACTCTTTCATTCGAACTGTTGATGAGACTGGGAGTACAGTAGGTTTGGTTATAAACAGACAGAAAACTAAAGTGATGGAAATTGGTCAGGCAGGTTGTGATTCAGTTAATCTGAATGGTTGCAGTCTTGAGCAGGTGTCACAGTTTAATTATCTTGGGAGCTATGTAACTGATACTGGTGATGTGCGGCATGAGATTAACAGACGAATAGGTATTGCTGCCGGGACTTTTAAGAATCTATGGAGATTGTGGAGAAATAGGCGTATACACCTAAAGACTAAAATTAGACTGTATAATAGTTTGGTTCTTTCTAGGGTTAGTTATGGTAGTGAAACTTGGACGCTGTGTAAGCAAGATAACAGGAAACTAAATGCTTTTGATTCTAGATGCTTACGCAGTATCTTGGGTATTAGGTGGTTTAACTTTGTAACTAATGATGAGGTTAGGCAAAGGAGTCTGCAACCTCCTTTAAGCAGCATATTGTGCAGAGAGAGACTCCGCTGGTTTGGCCATGTTGCCCGTATGGATAATTATAGATTGGCGAATAGGGTTATGAACAGTGTGCCTAGAGGCTTCAGAAGGAGGGGGAGACCTAGGATGCGGTGGGCAGACAATGTCAAACAGGACCTTGTTAGAATTGGTGTGCAGTGGCCGGATGCAGCAGATGTAGCTCAGGACAGATATGCTTGGAGAAGTAAACTGCGTGGTCTGGTTGGACCTCCGTAGCCCATGGCTGCTTGAGGATGATGATGATGATGATGAAATACTACCTGTCAGCACTAATGGGCAAGCTATTTGCAATGTTATCTAACATCAAGCCAATAAATATTGGATGTACAACCAAAATGGATACCTCGCTTTACCTAAACATAAAGGTAAACAATTTACTTATTCCAGTTATAAAAGAGTAGACAGAGCTATGCTGAAATTGTACAGTCAGTGTAGTGAATAATGTCTTATTGTGTTATAACCATAGGGTTAGAATCCAATCATTGTTGTTTGCTTGTACATAAGACTGTCTGCTTTGTTAAAGCAAAGATTGCTCTCTTGGGTGCTGATACACTAGTGGAAGAAAATAATTAAATTACCTCCTCAAGCATCTGCTCTCCATAGAGGTCTGACAGGAGCCAGTTTAATAGGCTAAAGAGATGAATTTGTGATGAAGGAAAGAACTCAGCAGAAAGACAACAAAAACATCAATGCCTTACCCAGGGCTCAAACCCAGGTCCCTTTGCTCAGTAGCCAAGTGTGCTAATGACTCAGCCATAGGATGGCTATATGCTAATATGGTAGCTAAATGTATATTAATCAAGCTGACATCTGTTTGAAACCCCAGTTCTTCATAATGAGGTAACATATCCCCTGACTTACATATGCAGTGTTAACTGTTGAAATTATTTAACTATTAAACTTACACACTGTGCACACTAGTATTTTCTTATAGATCCATTTTTTTCACTTAGACAGATTCTTGAGAAAAGCTTTGAGTTTCAGAAATTTGTGTTTATGTTATGTGGAATTCTGTGCAAGTATTCTAACAGGGACTGGGTTAATAAAAGTCAAAACAGGGAGACTGGATTTTGAAATAGTCTAGAGATGTGAAATTTTTTTATTTAGATCATGCAGATCATTAGCCCTGTTATCTAATGATGTTGATAAGATGAATTCTTTCATTAGCATTGTTGATGAGACTGGTAATAGAGACGGTTTGGTGATAAACAGAGAGAAAATTAAAATGATGAAAATTAGTCAAGCAGACAGAAATAATAACTATTACATCATCATCCTCTTCCTCAAGCAGCCATGGGCTACAGAGGTCCAACCAGACTGTGCAATTTAGTTCTCCAAGTAAGTCTATCCTGAGCTAAATCTACTGCATCAGGCCACTGAACACCAATTCTAAAAAGGTCCTGTTTGACATTGTCTGCCCACCGCATCCTAGGTCTCCCCTTCTTTCTGAGTCCTTTAGGCACACTGTTCATAATCCTATTCGCCAATCTATAATTATTCATATGGGCAGCATGGCCAAACCAACAGAGTCTCTCTCTGCACAATATGCTGCTTAAAGGAGGTTGAAAATTCCTTTGCCTAACCTCATCATTAGTTACAAAGTTGAACCACCTAATGCCCAAGATACTGCATAAGCATCTGGAATCAAAAGCATCTAGCTTCCTGTTATCTTGTTTACAAAGTGTCCAAGTTTCACTACCATAACTAACCCTAGAAAGCACCAAACTATTATACAGTCTAATTTTAGTCTTTAGTTGTACACACCTATTTCTCCACACTCTCCATAGATTCTTAAAAGTCCCGGCAGCAATCCCTTATTCATCTGTTAATCTCATGCCGCACATCACCATTATCTGTTACATATCTCCCAAGATAATTAAACTGTGACACCTGCTCAAGACTGCAATCATTCAGATTAACAGAATCACAGCCTGCCTGACCAATTTTCATCAGTTTAGTTTTCTCTCTGTTTGTAACCAAACCTACTTTACTACCAGTTTCATCAACAGCTCGAATGTAAGAGTTCATCTCATCAACATCATTTGCCAAAAGGGCTAAATCATCAGCATAATCTAAATCAGAAATTTTCGTATCTCCAGTATATTTAAGGATAAAATCTTTCCCTTGAAGTGAATTTCGCATAACATAATCAATAACCAAGCTAAAGAGAAAAGGAGACAAAATGCATCCTTGTTGAACACCAGAAGTAATGCTAAACCAATTGCTACAAGCCTTACCAACTCTCACACACGACTCAGTGTTATTATAGAGAGCTTTCATTATGTTAACTAACTTGTCAGGTATACCCTATGATCTCACAATCAACCACAAATTATGGTGATCAACAGAGTCGAAAGCGTTTTTGAAATCAACAAAGCTAGCAACCAAAGGTTTCTGAAACTCTAAACATTTCTCAAGAATCTGCCTGAGTGAAAATATCTGATCCACACATCCCCTACCACTTCTGAATCCACATTGCTCATCACGCAATTGCCTGTCAACCAGATTCTTAGTTCTCTTAAGCACAATCATGTAAAGAATTTTCCCTGGAACAGAGAGTAGGCTGATACCCCTATAGTTATCACAAGAACTGCGATCACCTTTTTTGAAAATAGGGATAACAATAGCTCTGGTAAAATCCTTAGGAACCATACCTTTATCATAAAAGAAATCCAAGTGGTAACCGAAACATTCAAAGCTCTAAGCATATCCGTGGTAATTTCATCTACCCCTGGGGAGTTATGTAGTTTAAGTTTAGAAACAGCCAAAATAACTTCAGATTGTGTTATAGGACCAACATTAAAGCCACCAATGCATCTATCATCATTGCGTTGTTGTTGGGTTGTTTTACCTCTGAGCAGCAATTTTTTGCACACCATGGGCTAAATGGCCAGGTCACATGGACCCCGAAGGCTCAGAGAAGATTGGGGGAGGGGACCCACTGGAACAGCTGTTAGGAGACAGATGGTAGCTTCCCGTCAAGGCCATCCAGCGTGTTCTTTAACGTGCACAGGGTATGGCTCTCCCGCACACGGGGCCACGGCTATACGTCCCATCCGACGGACGGCAGCCTTTCCAAGTCCATCGGTGTCCCCTACTGACCGTGGGCAGGGCGGAGAATTTTGCGAAGATAAATCTCAACGCTGACTCAGCTGGGACTTGAACCTGGGAACTACAGATTACGAGCCTGGCGCGCTACCGACTGAGCCACCCCCGCCCCTCTATCATCATTGCAAACAATGGTTTGCAACCACATTGTCTAAACAAACCACATTGTTTAGAACATCACTGAAATGCTCAGCCCACCTAGCCATGACAGAATCCTCCCCTTCTATAACCTTACCTTTTTTACCCTTCAATCCTTGTATACCTCTCCGTTTTCTACTCCACAAAACATTAACTATCTGGTACAGCTCTCTGCTGTTGTGCTGTCTAACTGCTTCCTTGGCTTTGTCAGCCAAACCATCAAGCCAAAGATTCTTATCAGCAGCTAACTGATCTTTCACATGTTTATTAAGTTCTCTGTAATGCTTTCTATTACAACTAGTAGGGTATTGATTAAGGACATTCCTGCAGTTCTTTCTTTCAGAAATAAGCTCAAGTGCCTTATCACTCAGATAATTCTGCCACTTCTGCTCCTTTTTTCCTAAAAGAGTACTGTTAGTGTCCAAAAAAGCCTGTTTAAAATGATCCCATTCTTCCTCAACTTCAGTAGTAAGCATACCATGACTGTCATAATGACTAAGTAACCTATCATGGTAAGCTTTGGCTATAACTGTATCTTTCAGAGCTTCAGTATTAAAAGCAAAATTTTTAACCCTAGCACAACACTTTTTAAGTTTCAGTTGCAAGACACTTTTAACATGGTAATGGTCAGATTCAATTTCAGCTCCCCTATATGACCTGGTATTCCTAACAGAACTATCCCATTTGCTGTTAATTAATATATATATAATCAATCATATTCTTATGCAGCCCATCGGGTGAAACCCATGTGTACTTATGTATGTTGCGGTGTTTGTAATAAGTGTTAGTTATTCTGAATCCATTGAATTTACTTACCTGTAGGAGACGTTGCCCATTGCCATTGCAGCTACCAATACCAAAAGGGCTAATCACCCATCCCGAAAGGTCAGAGTGAGTACCAACTTTGGCATTCAAGTCACCTAGAACAAGGGTAATATCTCCTTTCTTGACAGAATTCAAAATATCCTGAAGTTGTCCATAAAACCTATCCTTCTCATCCTCATCGGCATCCTCAGTGGGGGCATAACAGCAGATAACATTCAAGACTAACTATTACACTTAAATCTAATGCTAAAATGTGCTACAACACGGAATGAATTTCACACAAATTTTGACAACACAGGCACATTTCTGTAACTTTATCTGTAAATGTTTGGTTCTGTAAGAAACATAATGATCATTAGTAACCTTTTTTTAAGCAGCATCACTTTACATGATGCTCAAAATTTTACGTAAAAGCTGGTTTTATAAACACGAGGGATGGTATAGTATTAAAAATAAATTTAATCACAATCTACACTGTTCAAAAAAGGGGTTATTCAAATGCCCTTATTGCTGTATAGCTTGTTTCTAATATACATCACTGCAAACTACAACATTTACTAGTACTAGCTTATTATCATTAACACATATGGTCTTCTACAAGGGAAGTCCTAAGTGTTATTCCTTGCTACTATTACGAGTATTTAATAAGTTCATATATACTCACAAAAGTTGCACCGGTTTGCCATGCTTGCATGTTTTAATATTCCTGTGCAGTGGGTGTCTTGTAGATTTGGCTGGCACACTCAACACTTTTGGGGAGAAACACATTCCCTTTAGTTTACAATACACACTTGAGGTTGTTGACTTTCATGCTGTAGTTGAGTCTCAATGATCTTGTTGTTGTTACCATAGATGTTCTTTCACTTTATGGATTCATGTTGTTAATTTATGTCTGATTCAAATATGCAACTTTTCTCTTTACTATTACTAGTAGCAGGTTTTGATTTATGAGCAAAACTGATGTTTTAAAGGCATTTGAAAATTAAAACACTTAAATCTTTCAACTGAATACATTTAAACTTTCACGTAAAACATTTGACAGTTAAAATACCATCCCATAGTGCTTGCATTTGAACATCCTTCAGTTAATGTCATCGTCAGGTAGTAGACTGACTAGTATGAGCTGAGTATATATAAGGCTGGTCCTCTAGTGGTGAGTGACACGTCCCAGTTGGTAATTATGCATTAGAATGTTCCATGCCACCAGCAGGGAGGTTACATCAGTGTTGCTTTATGCAAATATATTATAAAGTTTTCCATGATGTTTAGTTGATATCTAGTAGGTGGAGAGGATATTATTTTGTAATTTAATTTATTTATAGGTAACTGATGATGTATTATCACTTGAGATAATGCTGTATGGCCTTTTTCGTATTTTTTTCAGTATTCGTTCATCTATTGTTCGATATGTTCTACCAACGTATTTATTTTTATTATCTAATATATTAGAAGGGTCATCTAGTTGTACTACATATATCCCCCCAGAAGTATGCATTTTATCACGATCATTTATTGTTAATATTTTTTATAGTGTTACAGATAATACTGGGTGTCATTAAGTTATAGGGTTGTAGAATCTTACTAATGGTTTGTGAAAATCCTTTTATGTACAGGAAGCTTATAAGTGTATTTATTTAATCTATTTTCGATATTTTGTGCTGGATTAATTTGTGTATTATAATATTTAAATTTATTTTGCTTTTGAATTATTCTATACAACTAAATCATTCCAAATTTCCTGCTTGAATACCTATTTCATATATAAATTTTAATTCATCAGCTAACAGTTGTGGTGTAGAACAATATCTATAAGCTCATAGAAAGTATGTGTTAAAATGCTGCTTTTTTATATTCAGTGGGGTGGGTGGATCAGCAGGAATTAAGTTGGGAATGAATGTAGGTTGGGAAGGCTTAACTCAGCAGTAGGTATGCCTGTTGTGTAACTATGTTAAAGAAAAATAATACACAATAACAAAGTAAACAAATATGAAAATTTAAACAATAATGATATAAAATGAAAAATATTTTTAAATTTTAAGCAAAAATAGTGGAACATCACCCTGTAGATTTTAGTGCCCTAGGTAGCAACCCAATTTTCCAGTATAAATATGGATAACATATGTATGCATATTTGCCAGTAAAAGAACTATCCTTTCAACATAATTGTATGGAAAAAAGATAACTATATTAATACTAAAAAATAAAAATATACTCATTTGGCTTACTTACATTTAGTAATATTTTCCAGTGCCAAATTTTCTTTAAAAAAATAACTTTTCGCCATTATTGACTGAAAGTGACGTATTTTAAAATATCTTGATCTAACACAAAAAAAAAACACTTTGCATAATTAAAAAAAGAAATTTTTCGCATTCTAGACTTTATTTCTTGAAAGACAATGCATACACACAAATTAAACTTCAAGCAGCTATAAGTAGAATTATACAATTTATATACCAGCATAAATATTTTGAAAAATTGTATGAAATCCATACTTTTTTTTTATCTTATACATATTTGTAATATTTAATATTGCTCCTGCAACCCAAATTAATCAAAATGTTCTTTGACTGTTCATCTGCAAAAATACATTACAGATAAAATGGAAAAAGTGAGCAAAATGTCAGTAGGTTGATATGATATAATTGAACAAGCAGAACTTTCCTACTCCACCAGTAGGAAATGTGTTGAAGAGATTCCAAAATCATATTGCCTTTACAGCAGGATTATGGGCTGTTTTACCTCTTGTTTACAAAGCGTCCAAGTTTCACTACCACAACTAACCCTAGAAAGAACCAAACTATTATACAGTCTAATTTTAGTCTTTAGGTATATCGCCTATTTCTCCACACTCTCCATAGATTCTTAAAAGTCCCAGCAGCAATCTCTATTTGTCTGTTAATCTGATGCCGCACATCACCAGTACCTGTTACATAGTTCACAATATAATTAAACTGTGACACCTGCTCAAGACTGCAACCATTCAAATTAACTGAATCACAGCTTGCCTGACCAATTTTCATCACTTTAGACTTATCTTGGTTAATAACCAAACCTACTCTACTACCAGTCTCATCAACAGCCCTAATGAAAGAGTTCATCTCATCAACATCATTTGCCAAAAGGGTTAAATCATCAGCATAATCTAAATCAGAAATTTTCGTATCTCCAGTCCATTTAAGGCCAAAAACTTTCCCTCGAAGTGAATTATGCATAACATAATCAATAACCAAACTAAAGAGAAAGGAAGACAAAAGGAACCCTTGTCAAACACCAGAAGTAATGCTAAACCAATTGCTACAAGCTTTACCAACTCACACACACGACTCAATGTTATTATAGAGAGCTTTCATTATGTTAACTAACTTATCTGGTATACCATATGATCTCACAATCAACCACAAATTATGACGATCAACAGAGTCGAAAGCCTTTTTGAAATCAACAAGGCTAGCAACCAAAGGTTTCTGAAACTCTAAACATTTCTCAAGAATCTGCCTGAGTGAAAATATCTGATCCATACATCCCCTACCACTTTGGAATCCACATTGCTCATCACACAATTGACTGTCAACCAGATTCTTAATTCTATTAAGAACAATCATGGAAAGAACTTTACCTGGAACAGAGAGTAGGCTGATACCCCTATAGTTATCACAAGAACTGCGATCACCTTTTTTGAAAATAGGGATAACAATAGCTCTGGTAAAATCATTAGGAACCATAAAATAAAATAAATAAATAAATAAATAAATAAATACCCCCTCAAGCAGCTGCTTGCCACAGAGGTCTGACAGGAGCCTGTCAGTTTATATGCCACAGTAGAAGGTCTGAGAGGATGGCAGGACCTCAGCAGAAAAACGACACACACATCCATGCCTAATCCGGGGCTCGAACCCAGGTCCCTTAGATCAGTAGCCAAGCATGCTAACCACTTGGCCACATGCCTTTATCATAAAAGACATTCAAATTTTCAGTCATCCAAGTGGTAACTGAAACATTCCCAGCTCTAAGCATTTCTGTAGTAATTTCATCTACCCCTGGGGATTTATGTAGTTTAAGTTTAGAAACAGCCAAAATAACTTCAGATTGTGTTACAGAGCCAACATTAAAGCACCCATTCATTTATCTTAATTGCCAACAATGGGAACAGAACTAGTTTAGAATATCATTGAAATGCTCAACCCACCTAGCCATGACAGAATCCTCAACTTCTATAACCTTACCTTGTTTATCCTTCAATCCCTGTATACCTGTCCGTTTTCTACCCCACAAAACATTAACTATCTCGTACAGCTCTCTGCTGTTGTGCTGTCTAACTGCTTCCTCGGCTTTGTCAGCCAAGCCAAAGATTCTTATCAGCAGCTAACTGATCTTTTACACGTTTATTAAGTTCTCTGTAAAACTTTCTATTAGGACTAGTAGGGTATTGATTAAGGACATTCCTGCAGTTCTTTCTTTCTGAAATAAGCTCAAGTGCCTTATCACTCAAATAATTTTGCCTCCTCCGCTCATTTTTTCTTAAAAGAGTACTGTTAGTTTCCAAAAAAGCCAGTTTAAAATGGTTCCATTTTTCCTCAACTTTAGTGGTAAGTAAACCATGACTGTCATAATGACTAAGTAACCTATCATGGTAAGCTTTAGCTATAACTGGGTCTTTAAGTTTAAGTTGCAAGACACTTTTAACAAGGTAATGGTCAGATCCAATTTCAGCTCCCCTATATGACTTGGTATTCCTAACAGAACTAGCCCATTTGCTGTTAATTAATACGTAATCAATCATATTCTTATTCAGCTCATCAGGTGAAACCCATGTGTACTTATGTATGTCGCAGTGTTTGTAATAAGTGTTAGTTATTCTGAAATCATTGAGTTCACTTACCTTTAGGAGACATTGCCCATTGCCATTGCAGCTACCAATACCAAAAGGGCCTATCACCCCTCCCCAAAGATGAGAGTCAGTACTAACTTTGGCATTTAAGTCACCTAGAACAAGGGTAATATCTCCTTTCTTGACAGAATTCAAAATATCCTGAAGTTGTCCGCAAAACCTATCCTTCTCATCCTCATCGGCATCCTCAGTGGGGGCATAACAGCAGATAACATTCAAGTCTTTAACGCTTGTCTGAAATTTTGCTGTAAGAAACCTTTCATTAATGCACTCATATCCTAGAAGAGCATCACTAGCGTGTCTGCTGAGAAGCAGACCCATGCCTTGGTGATGCTTATTATCTCTCCTTCCTGAAAAGAGGAAATTTAAGATTATTTTTAAGTATCTGACCTTTGTCCATCTGGTCTCTTGCAAGCCTAGAATATCTAAATTATAATGGTGGAATTCTTGTGTGAGGACATCAAGAGAATAAGCTCTGTGCAGAGTCCTCACATTCCAACTACCTTTGGAGAGAAAAATGGTTAGTGCGATGTTTATTGAGAGGGAATGCCGACAATATCAAACAGCCCCCTAATCTCAGACTTGGGGTAAAGACCTGTTCCCCCACCACTAAAGGCTAAAGCCATCTACACTGGAAGACTTCCTCCAATGTTGAATTTGACGATGCCAGTAGAAGCAAAGAGTTCAGGTGGCTGCGATGACCTCTGCTCAGGATTATCCACCAGCTGATAAACATATCCTGTTAATCTATTCACTTGGGTCAGTCAACCCACAAACAAACAGAAAACACAGCAGAAGATTTTCCCTCTATAGAAGCCCACCAGTGCAACAAATTCAGGATCCATAATGAAGCTCAGAGCCATATTTCAGTCCAGTCTAGTAGGTTTATATGATCAGCACCAGGACCCTGTGTGGTTTACCGTTCCTCGGCATGGTAGAAAAAAAAAAGTAGCCGTAGTTGACAGCCCTCCCCTTCCATTCACTTCCACAAGAGAATATCCACGAGAAGGCGGGGTCACCCAAGACAGAAGGAAAGGACACCCAAGAAATCTAGAGGGTGATGTTTCACTATTTTAATTAAAATTTTAAAATATTTTTCATTTTATATCATTATTGTTTACATTTTTATAACTTGTAGAGAGCAAAAACAAATAATATAAAAGAGTAAAATTTATGTATTAAAATATTCTGAAGCAAAAGGTCACTACTTAATGTCATGCCTTGGGTGCAAAAAAAATTTGTCTGTTCCTGCTAAACTTAAAACTGTATATGATTTAAAATATTGTTTTTTGAACATTATTGTATGAAAAAAAAAGTGAATATATTTTTATTTCTTAGTATTAATATAGTTAATTCATTTGGCTTATTTATATTTAGGAATATTTTCCTGTATTATATTTTATCTTTTAAAAAATATCAGCCCTCTTTGGGAATTTTGAAATGAATTATAAGTATATAACATTTGATGTGATGACTGAACAAGAATATCAAAAGCTAGCACAAGCTTAGCTGCAAGGGGTGTTCAAAATGTTTTTACATTCATCTACAGAGCAAAAACCATTGCACTTACCTCAACAAAACTTTTACCATTCTTCAAAGTACTCCTCTCCCACATCTATGCAAAGTTGCAGAAATCTATGCTAATTCTGGAATGCTTGGTGGTACTCGTGTTGTGGAACTCTGAATGAAAGCATTTTGCAAGGTCTTGCATCCTTTAAAAATGCTTCCCAGCAATTTCCACTTTAATTTTTGGAAATGACAAAAAAAAAAAAGCATTGTGCAAGATCAGATGAATATGCAAGATGGAGTAGCTGTTGGATTTTTTTTCCTGCTCCCAATAAGCCATAATTTGCAAGGTTTTGTGAGCAATGGCATTGTCATGAAGAACCTTTCACACACCCACTTGCTGGATGTTGCTCCTTCATCTCCTTAACCATTTTGGGCAAAACATTGTTGCTATAGTACTAGCCATTTATATATATTTTTTCAGATAAGGTGTCCATGGCTACCACTGCTTGGGAATTGAAAAAAATTGTGAATATACTCTTCCTTGCGTGAAAGTCATGCCAGAGAATTTAGGGACACAGATCATCTTCTGCAATCCAAACATAGTTGTCAATATTTCTATGAGTTGTATTGCAATAAAACTACATCTCATCACCTGTGACAATGTCTACCATTTGAGGCCACTAGTTTCAAACATTGCCAGCATCTACTTGCACTTGTCCTTTTTCGCTGTTCTGTCAGTTTGTGGGGTACTCCTTTGACACAGATCTTTCAGAACTTTAAATGTTGATGAATAATTGTTTCCACACTGCTAATCAATATACTGACATCTAAATTTATTACTTGCATGGTGATATGTCGGCTTTCCTTAATGAGTTCATCAACAGCAACAATGGTTCTCTCATTCACAGCCACCTTTGGTCTTCCTGCACAGGAAGGTCTTTAAAGCTCTGCAGTCTTCTCTGAATTTGTGCATCCATCTCGTAACAGTGTCATATGAATAGGCATGATCCCCTATTTTTGTGATAAATTGGCATGAATTTTTTGCGTCATCACCAAGCTGCATCATTGTGAAAATTTAGAATTTTTTTGTCTTTAGTTAGGCCTCATAGCAACAATGGACAGATTTTGCAGACTGAACTTTATGTACTGCTAATGAAGAGAGAAATGATGATATGGCCTTTGTTTTTAACATGTAATGACAAGTTTAGACAAGCTTTCAAGCAGATCATAGCTCGTTAACTTCAAAGGAACGTTAACTTCGTAAATATACAGATACCTGTCAAGAACATTTTGAATGCCTTCCATACCAGCAAACTAGCAGGACCCCTCTATTTAAATATTTCAACAAATTTTCAGAAATCATAGTTGATAATTATGGTATACATGGAATCAGTGTTAAAAAAATAACATTTCTTAACAATAACTATATATGTAGCGAAAAAAAGGATTGAGCTCATTTATGGAGTATTGTACTTCTGAATTACAGAATTAATCAGGTGATCTGCAAAGCAGTTCCCCCCCCCCCCTCGTTCCCCCTGGAAAAATTGATCAAAAAACTACCTTATAATGAATAACCTAAGTGTGGCAAATTTTAATATCTTTTTTTATATGAAGGAATGTATTTTTTTTTTTTTTTTTTTTTTGAAGTACACTATTTTTATTTAGTAATATAAAAAGCATTTTTAAGTATATTTTCAATAAAAAGTTTCCCTTTTTATTTTGTTTTCAGCCATCCTTAGTTGTATTATGGTTATAGCATGTGCATGATCACAACTGCACTCATTAATGAATGGAGTGACTTAAATATTTCTATCTTAGAACATCGATAAGCTTTTTTGTCGACCCTGAAAAAACATTTCTGCCAACACCCACGATGACCTCTCTCCTAAAGGTTTCACTGAATATTTTCTGATAACTTAATTCAGTGGTTTTCAAACTATGGTTTACAAGCAGCTTGGAAGGGGGATTGCATGTAATAGTTTTATATTTGCTTTCTCTGAACCCCGAGGGCTCAGAGAAGGTTAGGGAAGTGAACCCACTGGACGGCTGTTAGGAGACAGATGGTATCCTCCCATCAAGGACATATAGCTTGTTCTTCAACATGCACAGGGTAGGTATTTATCCTAGCTATTCTCAGCCTCAAGAAACAATGACAAGCATATCATGAAGATGGTAAGTATATTCTAAGTATACAATAAATTGAATATTAAAAAAGATATTAGAAGATTCAGAGATATTAAAATTAAAATTGAATATTAAGGAAGATATCACTCTGAAGAACATCGTTAACTTCATAGTGATATCTTCTTTAATATTCATGAAATAATTTGAAAAATATCTCTTCAATTTAAACAATCGTATACTCAAAATATACTTAATATCTTCATGACATGCTTGTCATTGTTTCTTGAGGCTGAGAGCAGCTGGAACAAATACCTTCGCGCACCGTTGGTAGAAAGTTTAAAGCATCAATTAGAGGAGATCTTGATCAGCAGCTGGTAACTCAGTGGTCCAGAGCACCTGATATGTTATCAGGAGAATGTAGGTTCATATACCACTCAGCTCAAGACAATTTTTCCTCTAAAATTGATCAATGTTAACTTCAGTGTGATATCTTCCTTAATGTTAATTTTTATATTTAAATAGTGAGATTGTAGACAAGAAATTAATTACATTTAATAATTATTAAATGTTTTATTAGAATTCATTTCAGATAATTCATTAGGTTCTGTAATTATTTACATAATTAATTATAAATTGTTTCGGAATGAAGAAGTTTAGGGTTGGGTTGTTTTACCTCTGAGCGGCACTTTTTTGCACACCATGGGCTAAATGGCCAGGTCACATGGACCCCGAAGGCTCAGAGAAGGTTGGGGGAGGGGACCCACTGGAACAGCTGTTGGGAGACAGATGGTAGCCTCCCGTCAAGGCCATCCAGCGTGTTCTTTAACGTGCACAGGGTATGGCTCTCCCACACACAGGACCACGGCTTAATGTCCCATCCGACGGACGGCGGCCTTTCCAAGCCCATCGGTGTCCCCTACTGACCTTGGGCAGGGCGGGGAATTTTGCAGAGATAAATCTCAACGCTGACCCAGCTGGGACTCAAACCTGGGAACTACAGATTACGAGCCTGGCGCGCTACCGACTGAGCCACCCCCGCCCCGGAAGTTTAGGGAGTTCATTGAACCCCATTAATGTGTGTCCCTTGAATATGGTAATCTAGTTTTAGCTTAAAAATCATAAGATACAGTAATACTGTCAAGAGCATCTAAAGTCAGCTCAACTCAAACATTAGTAAAGGCAACATAGCCTGTTAATAAATTATGGTTAACACCATAGTATATAATAGTCACAATTCTGAACAGGCAAACGAAGGGGAGACAAATGGGTGGGCAGCCATGTGTGACATCATTGATGGCAGAAATTGGTAGCTTTCCCATGGTTCCATTGCTATTTGGGCAATCAGTCCCAAATTTGGTGGAGTTGTCCTACTTAGTTCTAACCCTGTTGGGGTAACAGATTGGGTTCCTGTTCTATGTGATTTTCATATTCACCTAGAACTGTTTCGACGTTGCCTTTAGTTCCAATGTTTCACATTCTGGCACCATGTGAATGATTATCTCAGTGGATAATTCTATTTGAAGTACCACAGAACAAGAAAATACCATTTACCTGCCATGCTGGCAGTTACAACCCACAGTGAAGCCAGCTACCAGAACTAACCTGTACAAAGCGGTGTGTCTTTTCATCTATGCAAAGTAGTAAAAGCCTCTGTCAGCTGCACAGAGAGTGATGCATCTGGTGCCAAGTCTGGGATTCGGACACTACAGCACAGGACGCCCCAAGGAAATACTCCTGGACCACTGCTTGATGATTTCCACGAACAGACAGAAGGACAGTCACGTGGTTTTGGGATAATGACATTGCAGCAAGAAATGGTCAGGTTTTCATTCCTTATCACTTCCTCCTTTACAGAGAGAACTGTGGGTCAATGAAATGCCAGATAGCTGCCCTTTGTGTACAAGAGAGAAAGGAGCAGAGAGGGAGGAGAGAGAACAGTCTTAGTGAGGAGAGAGAACACAAGTCTTGGTGAGGGGAGAGAATACAACAGTCTTGCTGAAGAGAAGAACAGGATACTTTCTTTAGGCACAAAATACTTGATAGGGTATAGCTGATTTAGGAGTTTCAATGAGAGATAGTCACAATGTATTTGCTGTACTTCTGAAACCCGACTATGTTATGCAAGTTCTAGAGCAATGTCTCCATATTTCTTAGAATTTTATTAAATGAATACTGGAAAATGTATACAGCACTTTGTAAATAAATATCTATGTCTTTTGTTAAAACCATTACCTGCCATTGTTTATTCATATTTCTCATTATGTGTGAGGTTGGCCTTATACCTTAGGCCATATGTTTGGCAGCAATTAAATTGCTGCCTAAGAGATTTTAACTCTTCAATAATTTTATCACAAGTATATATTATATATATTTTTTAAAAGTACAAAGTTCAGCATTTTTGAAAACGATCACGACCAAATTAATACGAAATGGGAGGATTCTTTTTTACCCCATATCACATTCCTAGCTGCCATTGGTTGGGAGTAATCAATCAAAAAGTGACAGAAATTTCTCAGGCCCTGCCATTGCCTACCATATGAATGGAGTAATACATTGTGAGTAGTATGTGTAGAAAGCTGTGAATGAAATTATCAATGGACTTATTTGGAGCCAACCTTTTGGCAGATTTAATTGTGACTAGAGTGGGGGAAACCTGCAAATGAACTTATTATTAGGAAAAGTTATCAATACATTTTGCACCAAACTTTTGGCATGGGTTTAACTAGTTTATTTAGATTTGTAGCAAAAAGAAACATCATGTCAGAAATCGGCTTCTATTAAAGGAAACGGCAGCAATCTTTTGATATGTTACTAATCTGCAGGTCTTGTGCAAATATTACCTAATTATTAGCTTTATGTGCATTGTATACCTGGTCACAAATAACAGCTATCATTAATAGTTTGTTACATTAGTTTATCATTAAATATTAATCCATTTTTTGGAGGAGGCTTAATTTTATAGTGTTCAAACCCTTGGGTTGCAGTAAGTTATTATGAGATGAAACTATTCTGAATTTGGTGGTCCTTACCATTAGTAGGAATTTTTGAACAACAGATACAGAAGCTCTCAAAATTATGTAGCATATAATCAATTTCTCAATGTTTGCTAAATTTATTTGATCTTTTCTCTGTTCAGTTTTCAAATCACATTTTTAAAGTACACCAGATCTACATCATATTTGACTTCCTCATCAGAAGCCAAAAATAAAAAACACCCCTTCAAGCAGCTGCTTGTTTGTCTTCTTCAAATGCATTTTTGCATCTTAATATTCATATTTGAAAGTGATTATGAAAGAAATTTCAGCCAATGTAGATTCCACCGCTCAATGTCAATACTGTTCATTCTCTAGCCACTAAAAGTTCTATGATTAAGGATAATTTAATCATTCATTAAAAACTTAAGGAAGTGAACACGTTTCTTGTGGAAGTGAACGGAAGGGGAGGGCTGCCAGATTAGTGTGGCCTACTGATCTGGACAACTATGGCTACTTTTCTTTTTTTTCTACCCTGCTGAGGAGTGGTCAACCACACAGGGTCCTGGTGCTGACCATATAAACCCACTGGACTGGACAAATATATGGCTCTAAGCTTGATTATGAATCCTGATTTTGCTGCACTGGTGGGCTTCTGTGGAGGGAAAATCTTCCGCTGCGTTTTCTGTTTGTTTGTGGGTTGACAGTCCCAAGTGAATAGATTCACAGGATATGTTTATCAGCTGGTGGATAATCCTGAGCAGAGGTCTTCGCAGGCACCTGAACTCTTTGCTTCTATTGGTATCGTCAAATTATAATTGGAGGAAGTCTTCCAGTGTAGATGGCTTCAGCCTTTAGTGGTGGGGGAACGAGTCTTTGCCCCATTTCTGCGATTAGGGGGCTGTTTGATATTGTCGGCATTCCTTCTTTCAATAAACATAGTTTCCTTAAACATCCTACTAACCATTTTCTCTCCATAGGTAGTTGGAATGTGAGGACTCTGCACAGAGCTTTTTCTCTTGATGTCCTCACACAATAATTCCACCATTATAATTTAGATATTCTCGGCTTGCAAGAGACCAGATGGACAGATAAAGGTCAGATTCTTAAAAATAATCGTAAATTTCTCTTTTCAGGGAGGGACGACAATAAGCATCACCAAGGCGTGGGTCTACTTCTCAGCAGACACGCTAGTGATGCTCTTCTAGGATATGAGTGCATTGCATTAATGAAAGGTTTCTTACAGCAAAATTTCAGACAAGCGTTAAAGACTTGAATGTTATCTGCTGTTATGCCCCCACTGAGGATGCCGATGAGGATGAGAAGGATAGGTTTTATGAACAACTTCAGGATACTTTGAATTCTGTCAAGAAAGGAGATTCTTGCCTTGTTCTTGGTGACTTCAATGCCAAAGTTGGTACTGACTCTGACCTTTGGGGAGGAGTAATAGGCCCTTTTGGTATTGGTAGCTGCAATGGCAATGGGCAACGTCTCCTACAGGTAAGTAAACTCAATGGATTCAGAATAACTAACACTTATTACAAACACCGCGACATACATAAGTACACATGGATTTCACCCGATGGGCTGCATAAGAATATGATTGATTATATATTAATTAACAGCAAATGGGCTAGTTCTGTTAGGAATACCAGGTCATATAGGGGAGCTGAAATTGGATCTGACCATTACCTTGTTAAAAGTGTCTTGCAACTTAAAAAGTGTTGTGCTAGGGTTAAAAAATTTACTTTTAATATTGAAGCTCTGAAAGATCCAGTTATAGCTAAAGCTTACCATGATAGGTTACTTAGTCATTATGACAGTCATGGTATGCTTACTACTGAAGTTGAGGAAGAATGGGATAATTTTAAACAGGCTTTTTTCGACACTAACAGTACTCTTTTAGGAAAAAAGGAGCAGAAGTGGCAGAATTATCTGAGTGATAAGGCACTTGAGCTTATTTTGGAAAGAAAGAACTGCAGGAATGTCCTTAATCAATACCCTACTAGTCCTAATAGAAAGCATTACAGAGAACTTAATAAACATGTAAAAAATTAGTTAGCTGCTGATAAGAATCTTTGGCTTGATGGTTTGGCTGACAAAGCTGAGGAAGCAGTTAGACAGCACAACAGCAGAGAGCTGTACCAGATAGTTAATGTTTTATGTGGTAGAAAACGAACAGCTATACAGGGATTGAAGGATAAACAAGGTAAGGTTATAGAAGGTGAGGATTCTGTCATGGCTAGGTGGGCTGAGCATTTCAGTGATATTCTAAACAATGTGCTTAGTTCTATTCCCATTGTTTGCAATCATGAGAGATGCATTACTGGCTTTAATGTTGGCCCTATAACACAATCTGAAGTTATTTTGGCTGTTTCTAAACTTAAACTTCATAAATCCCCCCCCCCCCCATTTCTGTAGTGATGAAATCACTACAGAAATGCTTAGAGCTGGGAATGTTTCGGTTACCACTTGGATGACTGAAATTCTGAATATCTTTTATGATAAAGGCATGGTTCCTAAGGATTTTACCAGAGCTATTGTTATCCCTATTTTCAAAAAAGGTGATTGCAGTTCTTGTGATAACTATATGGGTATTAGCCTACTCTCTGTTCCAGGTAAAGTTCTTTCCATGATTGTGCTTAATAGAATTAAGAATCTGGTTGACAGTCAATTGCGTGATGAGCAATGTGGATTCAGAAGTGGTAGGGGATGTGTGGATCAGATCTTTTCACTTAGGCAGATTCTTGAGAAATGTTTAGAGTTTCAGAAACCTTTGGCTGCTAGCTTTGTTGATTTCAAAAAGGCTTTCGACTCTGTTGATCGTCATAATTTGTGGTTGATTGTGAGACCACAAGGTATACCAGACAAGTTAGTTAACATAATGAAAACGCTCTATAATAACACTGAGTCGTGTGTGAGAGTTGATAAGTCTTGTAGCAATTGGTTTAGCATTACGTCTGGTGTTCGACAAGGGTGCATCTTGTCTCCTTTTCTCTTTAGTTTGGTTGTTGATTATGTTATGCGAATTTCCCTTCAAGGGAAAGATTTTGGCCTTAATTGGGCTGGAGATACGAAAATTTCTGATTTAGATTATGCTGATGATTTAGCCCTTTTGGCAAATGATGTTGATGAGATGAACTCTTTCATTCGAGCTGTTGATGAGACTGGTAGTAGAGTAGGTTTGGTTATAAACAGAGAGAAAACTAAAGTGATGAAAATTGGTCAGGCAGGCTGTGATTCAGTTAATCTGAATGATTGCAGTCTTGAGCAGGTGTCACAGTTTAATTATCTTGGGAGCTATGTAACAGATAATGGTGATGTGCGGCATGAGATTAACAGACGAATAGGGATTGCTGCCGGGACTTTTAAGAATCTATGGAGAGTGTGGAGAAATAGGCGTATACACCTAAAGACTAAAATTAGGCTGTATAATAGTTTGGTTCTTTCTAGGGTTAGTTATGGTAGTGAAACTTGGACACTTTGTAAACAAGATAACAGGAAACTAGATGCTTTTGATTCCAGATGCTTACGCAGTATCTTGGGCATTAGGTGGTTCAACTTTGTAACTAATGATGAGGTTAGGCAAAAGAGTTTGCAACCTCCTTTAAGCAGCATATTATGCAGGAAGAGACTCCGTTGGTTTGGCCATGTTGCCCGTATGAATAATTATTGATTGACAAATAGGGTTATGAACAGTGTGCCTAAAGGCCTCAGAAAGAAGGGGAGACCTAGGATGCGGTGGGCAGACAATGTCAAACAGGACCTTGTTAGAATTGGTGTGCAGTGGTCTGATGCAGTAGATGTAGCTCAGGATAGACTTGCTTGGAGAACTAAATTGCACGGTCTGGTTGGACCTCCGTAGCCCATGGCTGCTTGAGGATGATGATGATGATGATGATGATGAGCCACCAAAAGTTCTATGATTAAAGGATCGTTTAAGATATTTTTACAAAGGTTTTAAAAAATAACTATAAAAACTATAAAAATATTTTCAGAAGCTTAATTGGTTTGGTTGGTTGTTTGGGGTTTTATGGTGCATGAGCTAATGAGGTTATAATATGCCAAACGAGGTAAAAAGAAGCTAAAAGACAAATACCCCTTAACCAAAGTTAAAGCCATATGCTGTAAAAGGTAAAAGACAAAACCAACAAGATGTATATAACAGAAACAACAATAAAGAGGTAAAACAACAAATATTTATATATATATACATATATATAGACAATGGATAAAACTAACCCAGGTGTAAATGACCTAGGCCAGACGGCAAATAAACAAGAAATCCATAAAATCATAACCTGGTAAAATAACCTGTATATTGTACAAAGGCAAAAATTGGAGGTAAAAAAGTATTTATCAGATAAAATATGTCAGAGTGTAAGTGGTTCAGATGTAAAATCATGAAAAGTAAAATACAAACAACATTCGAGATTAAAACAAGGGCAATGAATTAAAATGTTTGGTAGTTAAAACAGTGTCACACAACTTACACTTAGGTTCATTGTCTGCCCAAAGAAGAAATGAGTGTGTAATAAACGAATGACCTAAGCGTAGTCGAGCAAGTACAACTTCCTCCTTGTGATTCCTGCAGTAACATGACTGCCATAGTTTGATGATAGGTTTGATCACAAAGAGCTTGTTAGTAAGCTGTTCTAACCAAGATCTCTGCCATTATGCCCACAGTTTGATGGTAAAACACTGTCAGGAATCCAGATATGGAACTGGCAATGAAGAGCTGGACAGGGGCAATGCTGACTTGGCAGTAGCATCTGCTAAGTCATTGCCCCTGATACTGACATGACTGGGCACCCAACAGAAATGGATGGTTGTGGCTGCCAGATGATGGAGCTGCTGGCAGATCTCAGAAAGAACTGGGTGAAGTTGATGCCTCACTGAGATCAAAGCCTATAGCTAGCTAAGCGAGTCAGTGTAAAGCACACACTGATGATGATGCTTAACCACCATGTGGTCCAAGGCGAGACTGATAACGTGCAACTCTGCAGTGTAGATGGAACACTGCAGTGGGATCTGGTCTGCAATGATTACATTACAGCAGACCATAGCTGATCCCACTGATGTGCCGAACTTCGAGACATCTGTGAAGACAGGTAAGAAGTCTGGGTACTCAGCATGATGACTGGCAAAGAGTTGCCAGTACACACAGTCAGGTGTAAAGGCTTCCCTGTCCTCCACAGGGAAAAATCACAGGAAGAGGAAACAATGAGCAATGGTGGGAGTGACTCGACTGTGCGATACTATCAAGACTGGTGTTGATGTCTCTGAGGTAGCTTCAGACTTGCAAACCAAAAGGACGAATGGCTTTGGGTTGTTTTACCTCTGAGTGGCACTTTTTTGCACACCATGGGCTAAATGGCCAGGTCACATGGACCCCAAAGGCTCAGAGAAGGTTGGGGGAGGGGACCCATTGGACAGCTGTTAGGAGACAGATGGTAGCCTCCCGTCAAGGCCAACCAGTGTGTTCTTTTAACGTGCACAGGGTATGGCTCTCCCGCACACGGGGCCATGGCTTAACATCCCATCCGACGGATAGTGACCTTTCCAAGCCCATCGGTGTCCCCTACTGACTGTGGGCAGGGCGAGGAATTTTGCGGAGAAAAATCTCAATGCTGACCCAGCTGGGACTTGAACCTGGGACGAATGGCAGTCGGCTGATTAATGTAAAGTATTTCCCACTTTGGACTGAAAACACAATCCCACAAAAACTTAAATCTCAATACACATACAATTTCAGGTTTAAGCTTTCATATCCTAATATAATTTCCCCCCAAGTTCAAATTGATTCACGCAACACATTTCCCAGTTTATTACCTTCAAAATGTCAATCTGATAGCTATATTACATGTTAACCTGAGAGAAATTTATATTAAAATTATTAGAATTAAAAATGTTGGATTATTATTATTAATAGTAACATAAACAATAGAAGTTACTTAATTTTGAAATTTCACCTTGGAATGTAAACTTACTACATCTCTTCCAATACTTCTAAATCACAGAAATATTCATAAGTTTCAAAACTTAATAATTTCACATTACTATTATAAATCTTTTGAAATAACTATTTTATTGTATTGAGATACTGAGCTGAATTTAAAATAAGTAAAAAATATTTGGGCTACATACTTTCTAGCACATTTTAAGGAATTCTATCCAACAACAAATATGAAGTACACAAAAAGTTTGCAAGTAATCTTTTAAATTTTTCTTATTTTGCATTGTGCTAATATATGGTAAAAATAGATCTGATCTTCACATTATTTTTAATCAATAGATATATATATTCCTCAATACCAGTGACAACCTAGAATTTATGTGCATCAACCACATACTTGTCAATCCACATATAGCTTCCTTAAACATAATTTCCTCTTAGCTTGACTTGTATTTTTATCTATCATTATTTTTTTTTCTGTTTGCACACATCTTGCACCCTACTAGATGATTCTATAAAGGACATTTTCTTGGCCAATCTCTTGAAACTGATTAGAATACTAAAGTCAATATGGTACTAACTTTATTTTAATAGTGTTTGTCCCACTGAGGGAAATCCAATTATTGATATGGAATTGATATGGATGATCAGCCTATTGCATTTCAAGACCTAGAAATCTAATCTAGTAGATTGGTGCTTTTTATCCACACTATTGTCCAATTTTAACAAATTCCCCAGACCCTGCTCAATTTCTATTGAGGAAAAGTGCTATTACACTGAATAAATATTGGCTATAGGGTGCCAGAAAGCTTATAACACATGATCATTTCAAACTGCAAGTATTGGTTTTTGGTTTGACTTGAGCTTTTGAAATTGTTTTTTACTTTAATTTTTATTTCATTCAGTATTACTCTTTTTATAAAATTTCTATTTGTTGTATTACCACATTTATATATTGTCCAGCTATTTTCTTTTTCTTCAAGATTCTACATTTCATATCAGATTTTATTTGCTGCTTTATGTTTAATAGAGAATCATCCATTAAACAATATTTCTTTGAAAATCGCCATTAGAGAAAAATCCAATGAATGTCTCATATCACAACAGCCACCTCTAGTGCACAACTTCCATGTCTTTCCTCTCTTACCTCAACTACAGATACTCCACTACCTTTCTTTCTACTGGTAAGCTATGACTACCCTTTCAGTAGCAGTGCTGTCCCAGCAATAGCCACAAGAACTTTGGATACCAATTTGGAAGCAGTCACAACATCATGGGAAATATTCAGACTTCAACCAAAACAAGACCTATGAAAAAGGAAGCAGATAAAAGTAAACATGCAACAAGTTTACTTTTTTACAAATTCAGGATTCAAAAATTTGAAATTAAAACAATAATACTTTAAGTAGAAAACAGACAGGGAATAAAAATTGTGAATTTATAATTTTAAGAATATATTATAAACAGAGTAAAATAAGTAATAATTCTTTGCAATTTTAACATTCAGGGATAGATAAAAATGTAAAAATTTATTATTTTTTTCCACAGTGCTGAATTAATCCTAACCACTTGTAACTAATTTCTTATTAAATATTTATATGGAGAGTTTGGTATATGAGTTCATATATCAAATATTTGATAAAGCTGCTTACTAAAATATTTCATTGACCAAATTATATATTTAATCTTTAAACTTTAATGTAACATGGTTTTTAAAAAAGACAATTCAACTTCAAAACCCTTTCCTTCAGTAACTAATGAACATAACTGAACCATGTTACGTTCCAAGAAAAAACAAGAATCCAATTTTGAACAATAAAATATACTGAGATGCCAGTTTATTAGGTACACCACCCCTTGTCACATAAATGGTTGTTGCCAACATGTAATACGTCACGTGACCGTAATGTGTGTAATAATGTATGGAACCATGATGTGAGATGAGATGGTAAGGGTTGTTACCAGTGAGACTCTGCCACCATCTCCATTTCCAACAACTGTGCAACAATTTATTTCTGCATGATACAACATTCCTGCACAACATATCATTATTGTAGCTATGGAAAAGTTCACTGGAATAATGTTGCTTTCTCCAAGGAAATTTTTGGCATTTTTAAGTTATGCAGAAAAGTAACTTTCTAGCTCACTTTCAAAAATATGCCAGCTCATCTCTCTGCAGCCATTCAAAGTTTTTGTTTTTAGAGGGAAATGAAAATTCTTTTTTGATTTTCAACCTTTAGGACAGTGAAAAATCTTAGAAGCTACTCCTGGTTTTTACAGGAATTCTCATACAAGGATATGGCCTACTAAGACTGAAGTCAATGCTGACCACTGCCTCAGAGTTAACACAACACAAAAAGTTTGTCCTGCTGGAACATTAACTAGTTCCCTAACCACTACCACTATGCCAGTTTAGGCTTTTAGTTTGGATAGGTATTAAAGTAATATTAGATTTCATCTCTTCAGAATCATTCTCGATCTTTAGAGGAAGCTAAATCTGAAAACTGCAAAATTTTAAATGGCAACTTGTAAATTATCTATCCCTGCTGAAAATTCGAAATACGAATGATAGAGATGTGGTAAATGGATTTTTCAGTGATACCAGGATTTTCATACCTTATCCACAGGGTCAAAAATGATCATTTAACAAGAAGCTGAAAAAATTTCATTATTTAATGTCCTTTTATTTACTTTTGACTCTTTTCAAAATGGTTCTAACATTTCTCACAGGCAAACAAAAATATTTTTAATGTAGTCGAGTAATTCATTAATGAGTACAGTTGTGTGGTGTGAAAACACTACTTAGAACTTTTAAGAGAAAAATGTTCTTTGTCTGTTGGATGGTTGCATTTATTTATTACTAAAAACTGATTTTTTTACTAAAATTTATGTTGAAATTGTAGTCAAATGAAATTATTCATTTTTTTTCCTTATTTTTTTTCACAATTATCAAAAATAAGTAAATAAATAAAGTTTAAAATTATGACTGAGCTCAAAGTTTTGTGTGCTATTTTGAGCACACTCGAGCTCTGGCTCAGACATTATAAAGTCTAGGCCCAAACTCACCTGTAGTATATCTGTTAATAGTAAAATACCCCCTCAAGCAGCTGCTTGCCACAGAGGTCTGACAGGAACCTGTCAGTTTATATGCCATAGTAGAAGTAATACAACAATAATTTTGAAACTCCCAAAAGAGAATTTCATTGTGCAATAAATTAATCTTTCATTTTTAATTAATGCTTCACATTAATAAATGATTGATACTTTGAACTGAAACTCGCATATAATTCATTTGTGCTAGGTCTTATCCCAAATGATGAGCATTGGCAGACAGCAAGAGGCAAAGTTGCTCTCTTGGAAAAAAATTGATTAAAAAATTTATTTATGTTGAATAATATCATATTAGTTGTACCACAAATGAATGTCATTTCAATATTTTTGAAAGCATATATTTTTTAATCCAAAAAATGTCATACATTTTTAATAATAAGTTGCCCTTATTTTCTTTTTCTTTTTGTGCATCCTTATTTTCATTATAGTATAATGTATGCAAGACTGCTTTATTTGCTACTATGTTCAATAATGAATGAAACATTGATTTGTTGTTTCATCCTTCCGAATCTGGGAATTCATATCTGGTCAGAATCTGGGAACTCAAATTTCACAGAATAAAATATAATAGGATTCATAGATGTTGGCAGGAATTTTGCAGGGGTGGGGACTGCTGCATGGCCCATATTATATTTCATTCTGTGAAATTTGTGTTCCCAGATTCTGGATCAATTTATTTTCGTAAATAGTAATGTTATGGGGGAAGCAAAAGGTGATTCTAAGCTGATTCTCTCTCAACAGATGGCACTGAATATTTTCTGTTTCCAAGGGGGGGGGGAGTGGGATTGACCACAGGAGGGAGGGCATCAGGAGGCTTGCATATTGTTTGTGCTAAAGAGAGGTCCAATACTGATTTCTAAATAGAGCTGCAATAGGAGAATGCCCCAACGGGAGGTTAATTGCAATAAATTTCTTCATCCTTGAGGTGTCAATTTCTTTTGCATTTTACAGCTGAAATAGTTCCTAGTATTATTTTGCTCTTGAACGTTTTTAGTTTTATTTTTATTAATTTTATTTTGACATAATGTAGGCAAAACTTCTTTTTTTGCATATTTGTAGTTTAGTTTTATTTATATTATATTTATATCATTTATATTATATTACAGTTTCAATTATAATTCATTCTTCCCAAAAACCAAAAGAAATTATACCATATTCAAAGATTCTATGAGTTTTGCACTGTAATGAAAATATTTAACCTCAACGACTAAGGGATTAGCTTACTTGGCTACTGATGAAAGTGACCTGGGTTCAAACCTCGGATAAGAAAACAATTCATTTCTTGTGTCTCTCTGTTGAGATCTCCCCTTCCTCACAGATCATATCTAGGAATATATTTATACTTATATGAATATATTTATACAGGCTCCTGTCAGACATCTGTAGGAAGCTGGTGCTTGAAGAATTTTGTTATGAAAGCTTGCCAGAATCTAAATTGATTCATTCTAAATTTTGAATACTTCAATTTTTAGCCTCTGATTTTCTCAGAACTTGTGAAATTTTCAGCAATTTAGAACATTTGTTTTAAATATTGTACTACCTAAATTAACTTGTTAACGTGCGTTGCAAATGTCTGGAGTAACAGTTGCCACTATGTTATCCTAATGATGTAAAACAATATATGAGGAAACATTTTAGCTATTATTTCTGTGAGGTTACAGTAATTAATTTTTAACAGAAAATTTATTAATTGCCAAGGCTAACTTAGGGCATCTGCTTATAAAGACATTATTTCAGTTTTTATTAATATAAAGACATTATTAGTCTTTATTAATATAAAGACATTAATATAAAGACAGTTATTATAAAGACATTATTTCAGTGTAATGCTAAAATAATTTTAAATTTAATTAAATAGTGAGTGCCACCTTGGTGGCTAAGTGGTATGGCATTGTCTAGGGGTTTCACTGCGACTGCCAAGGTCCGGGTTCGAGTCCCAGGTATGGATGACATGGTCGTTTGTTCTGTCCAATTTGTTGTAACTGTCCTTCAATAACAAAAAGTGTTTACATATCAACATGTTAATAAAATCTCTATGTTCTTACATTAGGACATAAAGAGCAGTAATGGCTATAAGTCTCAGTACCCAATTTGAAAGAAAGAAGTAAATAGTGAGCAAACTTGTTTTGCTACTGAAAAGCATATTTATAAATCCATATTGAAAGCTCTCCTTCCCTTTTTTCCCCCCATTGCAACAAATTGTTATGCACTGCATCAAACATTTTCAGCCAAATCACATTGGGTAAATTTAGTTCTAATGCAGAGATTTTTATTTATTCTGAAATAAAATGACTATTATTAATGATGCTTTCTTTGCCAAAAATTCCAAAAAAAAAAAAGAAATTCAAGTTTTTCTTTGCATGGTTCTTTTTTTTACATTCAGTCATAATAATCATGGAATTTAAAGGGAAAAGCAAATCAAATATTCCTCTTTTCTTATTACACAGAAAATTTGAATTTGATCATACCTTTATAAATCTAGCTCATTAGGGAAAACAGCTATTATCACAATTATTAACTCTACTTTTTTCACTTGTTCTGATATGCACTCATCACTCAATTTACATGGTAGATAGGTTTCTGAAAACCACAGCACAAATAGAGACCAACTATAGGAAAAAAAGGGAGATAGGCTTCACAAAATACCCTTGTCATTAAAAAACCGATACTGAAAATTTTATGTGAATATATTTTTCTCATTTCAGCTCATCATTAATAATAAACATCACACACATAATTACCAAATCCTCAAGTTTCTTTACTCCACTACAATTTTTCTAACTTAAGCAAATCTTTCATTTCATTCTGTAGTTGTGATCCAAAATATTTACCATTGCAAGTATATGATTTTCATTTCCCTTTAAGGGTATTACCTAATACCTAATTTCCGAAACAATTACGGAAAATGTATGACCTAATATCAAATGCTGTTTACATTTAATGCTATCCCAAGGGAAATACTAAATATGCATACATATAGCAGATTCAAATCTAAATTAAAACGATTATTTGGGAAAAACAATTTAGTTGAATATTATATGTGATGGTTTGTGAAATATTTATGATGTAAACCATTATTGTGGCTGAATGACCTATGTTTTATTTAATTTATTCACTTTTGCACAGTTAAGCTTTTTAGTTTTGCAGGTGAAATGGTAAATGCATGGTATTTACTTTTATGAACGAAAATCAGCTAAAAAAAAATTTTTATAATCCTTTTGATGTTGTTTGCTGACTCAGCTCAAAAAAGTTGATATCCCAGTATTCTAATAAAGTTTTGGTATTCCATATTCTAATAAAGTAAGCCGTCTCATGGCTAAGTGGTTAGTGCACTTTATTTATTTTTTAACAAAGTATGTTTCATGCATCTATATAAGTTGGGTTGTTTTACCTCTGAATGGCACTTTTTTGCACACAATGGGCTAAATGGTGTGACCTATTATTTTTACTTTTCCTTAACCAGTTTTATTTTATTTATATATTATTTTGGGGCCTTATATTTCAGTTATATCACCATTTCTCTTTGCCCATACTACAAGAGGAGTTGTACATGCACAACTCCGACTTTTGATTAATAAAAATAAATAAATACCCCCTCAAGCAGCTGCTTGCCACAGAGGTCTGACAGGAGCCTGTCAGTTTATATGCCAGAGTAGATGCTCTGAGAGGATGGCAGGACCTCAGCAAAAAAACAACACGAACATCCATGCCTTACCCGGGGCTCGAACCCAGGTCCCGTAGATCAGTAGCCAAGCGCGCTAACCACTCGGGTTGGCAGCCGCTAATGTGCACGGAAGGATACACCCACTCTTGCATCATATCTAGCGAAAGCACACGATCATCACATTATGCAAATGTGACTTCCGCCAGCGTGCTACATGTCAGTTTGCACACCAGATGTATAGTAAGTGACATTAGGTCATGGAAGAGTTAGAGTTAGTAGCAGCTCAGAGACAGTGTAGAATCAGTGTACAGTGTAGTGTTGAGTAGTTAGCGTGAGGCTGCTACTGTAAGAATTTTAGTTTTGTAAAGAGTTGCTTTTTTGTGGTAAGATTTTTGTGAGTCTAGATTTTTGAAATAAATGTTATTTGTTTTATAAAATGGTTTTACTTTCTAATTTTTTCTCTTGAGCAGAGTTTGATTTATATTCAATTACATTTAAAATTAATGTTGACAATCTTCAAATTTAAGTTCTTTTCTGCAACAAACTAATAATAAGAAAAGAACCTTTATTTAACTGGCAAGAGAAACTGTCTGGCGACCAAGATATCCAGAAAAAAATAACATACTTTTTAGAATGTTACAATAGCCAGATCACATGGATCCCGAGGGCTCAGAGAGGATTAGGGGAAGGTTAACCCCCTGTATGATCTAGTATACATAACCAAACTAGCCCATTTGCTGTTAATTAAAATATAATCTATCATATTCTTGTGAAACACATCAGGTGAAACCCATGTATATTTATAAATGTCCTGATGTTTGTAGTATGTGTTAGTTATTCACAAGCCATTAAGTTTACTTATCTGTAAGAGACATTTCCCATTGCCAAAGGGATTTAAAACTCCTGCCCAAACGTCAAAGTCAGTACCAACTTCTGCAATGAAGTCACCTTAGCACAAGAGAAATATCTCCTTTCTTCAAAGAATTCAAAATATCCTGTAGATGTCTGTAAAACTTAATCCTTCTTATTCTCATCTGAGTCCTATGTGGGGGCATAACAACAGATGGCATTCAAGTCTTTAATTTTTGTTTTAAATTTTGCTGTAAGAAGTCTTTCATTAATGCAGTGATATCCTAGAAGAGCATCACTGGGGTGTCTTCTGAGAAGCAAACTTATATTGTGGAGATGCTTTGCATCCTCCCTCCCTGAAAAGAGAAATTTGAAGTTATTTTAAATAGCTCACCTTTACTTGTCCATTTTAATGTTGTATATGTGGTAAAAATGCCAATTTCCGGTCGAAAATAAGACTGAAAAACTGGAACTCTGCCATAACAGGAATGATGGAATCACCAAGCTGCAATTCTGGGTCCAAGCTCACATTTGTGGCAAAAGTTCACACAAGTAATCTTCTGTAGCAAGAACTGAAACCCAATTGCCATTGCCCAAATGCAGAGATCATTCATGGCAGTTTGCAGCTGCCATTCAATAACCCTCATACTGGAAGCATAAAAAATGATACTATCAATAACATAAAAAGCACTGCCTGCACTTGGAGGAAGCTCTCTAGTGGCTAAATTTATCTTTACAGCAAACAGCATAACACTCAGACTGCAACCTTGTGGAAACCACTGTTTTTGAGGGAATGGCTGAGACAGTGTGTAGCCAACATAGACACAAAAAGAAAACACTGGATGTTGGAAAGAAGGTTGTTGTCTCTAAATACCAGATCTGTCTCACATTGACTATTCTTTCAAACACTTTGCACATGCAGTTCATCAATGTGATGGAATGATAATTGAATGGAATCTTTGAATTCTATTCTGGCTTGGGGAAGGCAAAGACAATAGCCTACAACCAGCAGTCCAAAAACTGCTCCTAGAGAAAATTGTGATTGGAAATTTGGAACAGTTGATTCATACTTGATAGTGAGAGATGATGGAGCATGGCATAATGGACATTGTCTGGCAAAACAAAAGAAGTATGAAAAGACTGCAGAGCAAGGTGCAGCTCTTCCACTGTGAATGGCCTGTTGTTAGGTTCCAGGCCATTCAAGTCCAAAAGAATCAGAGAGCTATCGACCTTGTTCTTCAAGGCCAGTAAACTCAGGTGAAAAAACAGAAGAGGTGGATGAAAAAGTGATCCCCCAAAGTGTTGGCAACTGTTTGGGGATTAGCAATTGACATTGCATTCTGATCCAGGATCGATAATAATTGGGAACAAGTAGCTCCCTCTCATTTTCCAAACTTTATTCCACACAACCTTAGAAGAACTGGTCATGCATGTAAATTAAATCCAACATTATTATGGCTATGGGGTAAATGGTAGATAAGTAGTCACTGAAAGGAGAGCTATGCACCAATCCCCTGTGATGATGCATAGAACCAGCCAGGCCTAGCATCTAATGTCTGACCCTGCCTTCTCGTGGTGCAGACCGTTAGTACCTTCCCAAGAGATACTCTCTTGTGGAAGTGAATGGAAGGGGAGGGCTGCCAGATTAGTGTGGCCTACTGATCTGAAAAACTATAACTGCTTTTCTTTTATTTTTTCTACCCTGCTGAGGAGTGGTCAATTACACAGGATCCTGGTGCTGATCATATAAACCTACTGGACTGGACTGAAATATGGCTCTGAGCTTGATTGCGGATCCTGAATTTGTTGCACTGGTGGGCTTCTATAGAGGGAAAATCTTCCACTGTGTTTTCTGTTTGTTTGTGGGTTGACAGATCCAAGTGAATAGATTCACAGGATATGTTTATCAGCTGGTGGATAATCCTAAGCAGAGGTCAGGTCATCGCAGTCACCTGAACTCTTTACATCTACTGGCATCGTCAAATTTTACATTGGAGGAAGTCTTCCAGTATAGATGGCTTCAGCCTTTAGTAGTAGGGGAACGGGTTTTGCCCCTGTCTGTGATTAGGGGCCTGTTTGATATTGTCGCCATTTCCTCTCTCAATAAACATAGTTTCCTTAAACATCCCACTAACCATTTTCTCTCCATAGGTAATTGGAATGTGAGGACTCTGCACAGAACTTTTTCTCTTGATGTCCTCGCACAAGAATTCCACCATTATAATTTAGATATTCTTGGCTTGCAAGAGACCAGATGGACAGATAAAGGTCAGATTCTTAAAAATAATCTTAAATTTCTCTTTTGAGGGAAGGAAGATAATTAGCATCACCAAGACGTAGGTCTGCTTCTCAGCAGACATGCTAGTGATGCTCTTCTAGGTTATCAGCACATTAATGAAAGCTTTCTTATAGCAAAAGTTTGGACAAGCATTAAAGACTTGAATGTTATCTGCTGTTATGCCCCCACTGAGGATGCCGATGAGGATGAGAAGGATAGGTTTTACAAACAATTTCAGGATATTTAGAATTTTGTCAAGAAAGGAGATATTACCCTTGTTCTAGGTGACTTCAATGCCAAAGTTGGTACTGACTCTGACCTTTGGGGAGGAGTGATAGGCCCTTTCGATATTGGTAGCTGTAATGGCAATTGGGCAACGTCTCCTACAGGTAAGTAAACTCAATGATTTCACAATAACTAACACTTATTACAAACACTGCGACACACGTAAGTACACATGGGTTTCACCTGATGGGTTGCATAATAATATGATTGATTATATATTAATTAACAGCAAATGGGCTAGTTCTGTTAAGAACACCAGGACATATAGGGGTGCTGAAATTGGATCTGACCATTACTTTCTTAAAAGTGTCTTGCAACTTAAACTTAAAAAGTGTTGTGCTAAGGTTTAAAAAAATTTACCTTTAACCCTTACAGTGTCCAACCCGTTGATATACGTACAAAGAATCTGAATTGAGGGGCCAATGATGTATATATATATATACGCATTTAGTACAACAAAAATATATCAATGTTTCAAAAATAAAAATTGTCGTTGTAATTTTATATATATATATCTTATAAAAATATATAATTCAGGCTCCAAAAATAATATTTTGTTTTTTAATTTGATGCATATTTTACTAAACTAGAATATAAATAATTTTATAAAGCCATCTAATTCCCATTTTTTAAAAGTACTAAACAGTATTGCCGATTTGCTTGTTAATGTTACTATATGCTGAAGCAACTTTCTGACTTTTTAATTTATTCACAAGTTTGATTTCAGCTATTATCAACAAATTTTTAATTAAATTTTCGAAAATCTCCTAAAAAACTGTTATTTTTAAAAACCGTAGATTTTGGAAGTAATTACAAAATACATACCGCAATTTTTTTTCCGCTTCAGTCTTTTCTATCATAAACATATTCCAGTATTTGCAAGTTATTTTTATCATTTTCCCCAGCATTCTATGCATCTTTCCTGCCTTAAAATCAAAACTGGAAACAAACACATCCTTCTTAGAAATTCTGGCTGCACCATCATCATCATCTTCAAGCACCCATGGGCTATGGAGGTCCAACCAGACTGTGCAATTTAGTTTTCCTAGCAAGTCTGCCCTGAGCTACATCTGTTGCATCTGGCTACTGCACAACAATTCTAACAATGTCCTGTTTGACATTGTCTACCCACTGCATCCTAGGTCTCCCCCACTTTCTGAGACCTTTAGACACACTGTTCACAACCCTATTCACCAATCTATAATTATCTATACGAGCAACATGGCCAAACCAATGGAGTCTCTCTCTGCACAATATGATGCTTAAAGGAGGTTGCAGACTCCTTTGCCTAACCTCATCATTAGTTACAAAGTTGATTCAACTAATGCCCAAGATACTGCATAAGCATCTGGAATCAAAAGTATCT
Source organism: Ryuthela nishihirai (assembly GCA_038380435.1). Taxonomy (NCBI): domain Eukaryota; kingdom Metazoa; phylum Arthropoda; class Arachnida; order Araneae; family Heptathelidae; genus Ryuthela; species Ryuthela nishihirai. Next base: position 155,066,183 of record JAWZYU010000001.1, on the reverse strand, counting down.
AGTTTCCTGTTATCTTGTTTACAAAGCATCCAAGTTTCCCTACCATAACTAACCCTAGAAAAAACCAAACTATTATACAGTCTAATTTTAGTCTTTAGGTGTATACACCTATTTCTCCACACTCTCCATAGATTCTTAAAAGTCCCAGCAGCAATCCCTATTCGTCTGTTAATCTCATGCCGTACATCACCATTATCTGTTACATAGCTCCCAAGATAATTAAACTGTGACACCTGCTCAAGACTACAACCATTCAGATTAACTGAATCACAGCCTGCCTGACCAATTTTCATCACTTTAGTTTTCTCTCTGTTTATAACCAAACCTACTCTACTACCAGTTTCATCAACAGCTCGAATGAAAGAGTTCATCTCATCAACATCATTTGCCAAAAGGGCTAAATCAGCAGCATAACTTAAATCAGAAATTTTCGTATCTCCAGTCCATTTTAGGCCAAAATCTTTCCCTTGAAGTGAATTTCGCATAACATAATCAATAACCAAGCTAAAGAGAAAAGGAGACAAAATGCACCCTTGTTGAACACCAGAAGTAATGCTAAACCAATTGCTACATGCCTTACCAACTCTCACACACGACTCAGTGTTATTATAGAGAGCTTTCATTAGGTTAACTTACTTGTCTGGTATACCTTGTGGTCTCACAATCAACCACAAATTATGATGATCAACAGAGTCAAAAGCCTTTTTGAAATCAACAAAGCTAGCAACCAAAGGTTTCTGAAACTAAACATTTCTCAAGAAAATCAATCCAAAGTGAATGCACAGTATTCTCTGTTAAGATAGACATCAAACATTAATTAATAGATTCTGAAAAAAATTCATCGCTGCCACGGCGGGAACAACGCCGTGGACAACGAACTCTTTCAGTTTCAGAATATGACCTTATAAATCTTCTTCCTGAGACGTGACTGAGACAGCGGCATCCATACTCAAGGAGATGCAACTTTTTCAGTCGTTGCATTTGATTATCAGATGTTAATGAGAAGGTCGCTAACCTAAGACGTTAATATACAATTAAAAATCAATCCAAAGTGAATGCACGGTATTCCCTGTTAAGATAGACAACGACTGAAAAAGTTGCATCTCCTTGAGTATAGATGGCGCTGTCTCAGTCACGTCTCAGGAAGAAGAATCATAGGGTCATATTCTGAAAGAGTTCATTGTCTGACGCGTGGTGCAATGGTAGCGCACTCTGGCATGAATCTGGAGAGATGCAGGTTCGATTCCCGCCGTGGCGGTGCTAAATTTTTTTCAGAATATATTAATTAATGTTTGATTTCTCAAGAATCTGCCTAAGTGAAAATATCTGATCCACACATCCCCTACCACTTCTGAATCCACATTGCTCATCACGCAATTGACTGCCAATCACATTCTTAATTCTGTTAAGCACAATCATGGAAAGAACTTTACCTGGACAGAGAGTAGGCTGATACCCCTATAGTTATCACAAGAACTGCGATCACCTTTTTTGAAAATAGGGATAATAATAGCTCTCATAAAATCCTTAGGAACCATGCCTTTATCATTTTTTGCTTACAACTGAAGTTGAGGAAGAATGGGACCATTTTAAACAGACTTTTCTTGAAACTAACAGTACACCTTTAGGAAAAGAGGGGCAGAGGAGGCAGAATTATCTGAGTGAAAAGGCACTTGAGCGTATTTCAGTAAGAAAGAACTGCAGGAATGTCCTTAATTAATACCCTACTAGTCCTAATAGAAAGCATTACAGAGAGCTTAATAAACGTGTGAAGGATCAGTTACCTGCTGATAAGAATCTTTGGCTTGATGGCTTGCCTGACAAAGTCGAAGAAACAGTTAGACAACACAACAGCAGAGAGCTGCATCAGATAGTTAATGTTTTGTGTGGTAGAAAACGAACAGGTATACAGGGATTGAAGGATAAACAAGGTAAGGTTATAATAGAAGGTGAGGATTCTGTCATGGCTAGGTGGGCTGAGCATTTCAGTGATGTTCTAAACAATGTAGTTAGTTCTACTCCCATTGTTGGCAATGATGATAGATGCATTGGTGGCTTTAATGTTGGCCCTATAACACAATCTGAAGTTATTTTGGCTATTTCTAAACTTAAACTTCATAAATCCCCAGGGGTAGATGAAATTACTACTGAAATGCTTTAGAGCTGGGAATGTTTCAGTTACCACTCGGATGACTAAAATTTTCAATATCTTTTATGATAAAGGCATGGTTCCTAAGGATTTTACCAGAGCTATTGTTATCCCTATTTTCAAAAAAGGTGATCGCAGTTCTTGTGATAACTATAGGGGTATCAGCCTACTATCTGTTCTAGGGAAAGTTCTTTCCATGATTGTGCTTAATAGAATTAAGAATCTGGTTGACAATCAATTGCGTGATGAGCAATGCGGATTCAGAAGTGGTAGGGGATGTGTGGATCAGATATTTTCACTTAGACAGATTCTTGAGAAATGTTCAGGTTTCAGAAACCTTTGGTTGCTAGTTATGCTGATTTCAAAAAGGCTTTCAACTGTGTTGAGCATCATAATTTGTGGTTGATTGTGAGATCATATGGTATACCAGATAAGTTAGTTAACATAATGAAAGCTCTCTATAATAACACTGAGTCGTGTGTGAGAGTTGGTAAGGTTTGTAGCAACTGGTTTAGCATTACTTCTGATGTTTGACAAGGGTGTATTTTGTCTCCTTTTGTCTTTAGATTTTGGAGATACAAAATTGGATTGATTGGAGATACGAAAATTTCTGATTTAGATTATACTGATGAATTAGCCCTTTTGGCAAATGATGTTGATGAGATGAACTCTTTCATTTGATCTGTTGATGAGACTGGTAGTAGAGTAGGTTTGGTTATAAACAGAGAGAAAACTAAAGTGATGAATATTGGTCAGGCAGCTATCCTGTGGCCGAGTGGTTAGCACACTTGGCTACTAATCTAAGGGACCTGGGTTCAAGCCCCGGGTAAGGCATGGATGTTTGTGTTGTTTTTCTGCTGAGGTCCTGCCATCCTCACAGACCTACTATGGCATAAAAATTGGCAGGCTCCTGTCAGACTTCTGGGGCAAGCAGCTGCTTGAGGGGGTATTTATTAATTTTTTTTATTATTAGGCTGTGATTCAGTTAATCTGAATGGTTGCACTCTTGAGCAGGTGTCACAATTTAGTTATCTTGGGAGCTATGTAACAGATAATGGTGATGTGCGGCATGAGATTAACAGACGACTAGGGATTGCTGCTGGGACTTTTAAGAATATATGGAGAGTGTGGAAAAATATGCAATACACCTAAAAACTAAAATTAGACTGTATAATAGTTTGGTTCTTTCTAGGGTTAGTTATTGTAGTGACACATGGACACTTTGTAAATAAGATAACAGGAAACCAGATGCTTTTGATTCTAGATGCTTACACAGTATCTAGAATTATTAGGTGGTTTCATTAGGTGGTTCAACTTTGCAACTAATGATGAGGTTAGGCAAAGGAGTCAGCAATTTCCTTTAAGCAGCATATTGTGCAGAGAGAGAGACTACATTGGTTTGGTCATGTTGCCCATATGGATAATTTTATATTGGCGAATAGGGTTATAAACAGTGTGCCTAAAGGCCTCAGAAAGAGGGGGAGACCTAGGATGCAGTGGGCAGACAAGGGCAAACAGGACCTTGCTAGAATTGGTGTGCAGTAACCAGATGTATCTCAGGACAAATATGCTTGGAGAACTAAATTGCACAGTCTGGTTGGACCTCAGTAGCCTATGGCTGCTTGAGGAGGAGGAGGATTCTAGACAAAATGGGCTTTCTCCCAGGCACGGATGTGACATATATCACAGGGAAGTATCTCTTCTGCAAAAGTTGTCCTTTACTTCCAATGTAAACAGTGGAAGGACGTAAGAGCAACAGATGGTAAAAACCAATGGCAGTGAAGATGAAAGTTAGGGATTTAAATTATGCACTGAAAACTCCTTAACAGAGAGAAAGAGATTACTTCTGAGGCAAGTGCTCAAGGATCCAACCCCCTCCCACTGGTATCAGTACTACACAAGATGATTGTATCCAATGAGACATTGAAAGGACATGCCTGCTGAGAAGGGATACAGCAACTGCATGACTAGGTCATCAAGGTCTGTTTAGTCACTTAATTGGTTGTTTGGGTTTTATGGTCCATCAGCAACTAAGGCTATAATGTGTCAAAGAAGATCAAAAAAGTGGATAAAAGACAATTATCCAAGAATGAAACTTAAAATCACAAGATAAAGAAAGCCACTTTTTTTTTTCCTGCTAAGAAGTGGTCAACTTTACAGGGTCCTGGTGCTGACCATTTATATATCCCAGACTGAAATGGTTTATGGCTTTGAGCTTGATTATGTATACTGGACTTGCTGCACTGGTAGGCCTCTGTTGAGGAAAAATCTGCTGCTGTGTTTTCTGTTTGCCTATGGGTTGCCAGCCCTAGGTGAACAGAGGCGCAGGATGCCTTGTATCAGCTGGTGGATAATTCTGATCAAAGGCCATCGCAAGTACCTCAGTCTTCACTTTGCTAGTTGGGCATCGTCAAGCCTAAACTGGAGTAATGTGTCTCAAGCAGGTCATCTGGTTCTTGTAAAGGTCCACTTGAAAAGGTGGTGCCTGAAGTTCATACCAGCATGGGTGGCTTCAGCCTTTAGCAGTGGGGGAATAGATCTTTGCCCCATGCCTGCAAACAGGGGGCTGTTTGATATTATTGGCCCTACTTCTCTCAATAAACCTAGTTTCTTTAAAAAAAAAAACTACTAATCCTTTTCTCTCTGAGATGATTAGTAAAATAAATGAAATAAATAATAAGTATCCCCTCAAGCAGCTGCTTGCCACAAAGGTCTGACAAGAGCCTGTCAGTTTATATGCCATAGTAGAAGGTCTGTGAGGATGGCAGGATCTCAGCAGAAAAACAACACACACAACCATGCCTTACCCGGGGCTCGAACACAGGTCCCTTAGATCAGTAACCAAGCATGCAAACCACTCGGCCATGGGACGGCAAAAAGGCAAATAAAAGCAATAACTTAAATTACAAATCTTTCCAAAAGTGCAGAAATACTGATAAATGCCAACAGCAACAATGATATAAAATAAATACCCCCTCAATCAGCTACTACTGGAGAAAAAACTGCAGAGCTCTTTACTAGTACAAGACTTTCACCCCGCATACACTGCTATTTAAAACTACTTAATTCCTCATTTTATCGCGATTACTTCCCATGACCACGCTTTCTCCACCCTAATTTACCTTTCTTTTTAATCCGTTTCAATTTTTACTTGCAAAGTTTCAGCCTGCTAATATTTTCACTCAAGTGCTTCCTGTAAGTTAGCATTCTTTATGTGACCTTTTCTTGTTTCTCATGCTCTTTATTCTAGCTCACCTGATTTACCTTCACTTTCCCATTACTATTAATCACTGTCATGTTCATGCTCTTCTGCATGATATGAAAATGTTTGGAAAAAATTGCATCTCCTTGAGTATAGATGGCGTTGTGTCAGCCACGTCTCAGTGAAGAATTATAAGGTCTTATTCTGAAAAATTTCCTTGTCCGATGCATGGTGCAATGGCAGCGAGCTCTGGCATGAATCTGGAGAGATGCAGGTTCGATTCCCACCATGTCGGCGACGAAAATTTTTTTCAGATTCTTTTAACTAATGTTTGAAGTCTATCTCTATAGGTAATCTGTGTATTTACTATGGATTAATCACAAACTACACTGTTTTTAAAAGGGTATTTTAATTAATTTTATGATATTAATAATTTTATGATATTTTAACTGTCAATATATTTTACATAAAAGTTTAAATGTATTCAGTTGAAAGATTTATGTTTGTTAACTTTCAAATGCCTCTAAAAATCATCGGCTATGCTCATAAATTAAAGCTGCTACTAGTGACATTAAAGAGAAAAGTTGCATGCCAGATTCAGATATAAAGTGACAAGAATACGTAAAGTGGAAAAAACATCTTTGGTAGCAGTAACTGTAAGATCCTGTGATAAGAACAAGACTCAGATACAACATGAAAGTCGACAGCTTCAAGTGTATTGTAAACTATTCGGAATGACTTTCTTCATGAAAGTGTTGAGTGTACCAGTCAAGTCTACAAAATATCTACTGCATAGGATATGAAAACGAGCAAGTACAGCATGCAAGTGCAACCTATGTGAATATATATTGAAGAACTTAAAAAATACTCAAACAAGTAGCAAAGGACAACACTTTGTGCTTCCTCTGTAGAAGTCCATATTTGTTTCAATAATAAGATAGTACTAGTACATATTGTAGTTTGCAACAAGGTAAGAATGAGCTATTGAGCAATAAGGGCATTTGAGTGACCCCCTTTTTAAAACAGTGTAGTTTGTGATTAAATTTTATTTTTGTATTTTACTATTCATTACAGCTTCTAAAATGAATTATATTTGCTTACATCAATTTCTAGGTGAAATCTAGGAAATCTGCCAGAGAAATACATATACTTAAGGGAAACACTTTGGGGATAGAGGCTAAGCCACTCAAAGACATTTTAGTAATTTCCAAGGTTCAGAGATTATCAAACATAAGTTGAAGAAGCGTTGTGCTCCAGTCATTCATTCAGCAGAGAGGTAGTAGAACCTCATACCTAGAGTTTTTATGGGATACTTCTCCCAAAATAGAGATTTTGTATTCAGATCTATTAGATATTACCTTTCCTTGCATTGCAGATGCCTTTGAACTACACCATAACTTTTTCTCCACTTTTTAACAATTAAAATTACAAATTCATACACCATTAAACTCTTCACTGCATCCCTCCACAACCACCACCGCCACCACCTTTTCCATCTTATTCACTTATGCTGGGAAAATAATATATTGGCAACATTTGGCTAAAAACTGTACTGGAAAACCAAACTTCAGTGTGGCATTGAGCATCACTCAACTTGTCCTCGGAAAATACTCAATAATGACACTGAATGGATTAAAAGTGAATTTCAGAAGATTTAGAAAAAAAAATCATTAAATTGAAAAGAGTGAACTACTACTCTAATCACACAATACTTAGAGGAACATATAAATGCTGTGATTCTCCCTGATTGATACATCTGTCATAATATATATACTGTAATTATATGATTATCACAGAACTGAAAATTGGGATTGTAAAAATAAAAAAGCTGCTATAGAAAATTATTACAATGCATCAACTTTTACACAACATATTAGCAACATTAGGTTAAATTACAGTCCTGAGAACTTAAAAGGCAATTTAAATCATCCCTGAAAAAATATTAATATGGTTTTTTTATGCAAGCACATTATTATTACCATCTTTCCCTGAAAATAAGACTGGGTCTTATATTAATTTTTGCTCCAAAAGATGCATTAGGGCTTATTTTCAGAGGATGTCTTATTTTTTCATGTACAAAAAATCTACATTTATTCATGTACAAGAATCTACATTTATTCAAATAGAGTCATGTCATCTTCTTCTGGAACATCATCATAACTCTCCAAACACCGAATTCCAGCCTGAATTTCTTGCAACTCCATTTCCTGTAGAACTATTGATCCCCAATCTCTCATGTCCAGCAATAATTTTAAAATAAATGATAACATAGATTATAATTCAATATTTACAAATACTTAATTATAATCTATATTATCATTTATTTTAAGTATTAATGTCAAAAATATTATTTATTTATATTTAATTATATATTAATATTATTTTATAATTCAATACGTCCGTCGTGTGTTGCAACAGATGTACTAAATGTATCCGTCTGGCTGACAATCTTAACTGGGGCTTATTTTTGGGGTAGGGCGTATATTACGAGCATCCTGAAAAATCATGCTAGGGCTTATTTTCCGGTTAGGTCTTATTTTCGGGGAAATATGGTATATTTAAAAAGGACACATACAATTAAAGTCACCAAAAACTTATGGGTAAATTTGAGATTTAGCCCTTGGCTTCGTAAAAAAAAACAATCACAATCAAATCATGTATTAACACTTTGCTTCAAATGATTAAATTTTGGAAAAGCTACATAACTGAAATGCTATTTCTAAAAAAAACTCTTTTCTTGTTCTTCAGTTATAAAAACTTCTCAATTGTTTACTATATCAGAGTCAACTGTAACAAAGTTCAGAGTTGACTGCACTTTTGTGTCACAAAATTTAAAAACACAAAATTACACGAGCATTACTATATTGTGTAATCTTTCTCATGGTGTTTTAATTTTCCTACAGAATTATATTCTGTATAAAATAGTATCAGGCAATTCCTTGCCACAGATATTGTAACAAGATCATTCAATAGTACAATGATTCTAAAACATTTTGTTCTGGTGAAACACTATTAACTAAAATCTTTGTAAAACACTTTCACACAGCTCCGTGGAACCATGACAACTTTAAATGGGAAACAACTCAATATTATATTTAACAGATAACTGACCACCAACCCATAGATTTTACTTAGATGATTTCCCAAGACAAACTTCTTTGAGTTAAAAATTCAAGTTCATACCTGTAATTTAAACCAAGCTTAAGCACAAACCACTATTTTTCCACTCATATTGCTCCATTCTGGTTTTGAATTTAAGTCTTTTGACTCTAAATAACTTCACAAATACCTATCCGATCTCATATTTGATATCAAGATATTACACTTTGATCTTAACCGTTCCAAAACTGCATAAAAAATTCTAGTCTATACCTGTAAACAGAATTTGGTTCAAACCTAAAATAATCTTATTGTACAAATCACAATTACAATTTTGGAAATTTCTTTACAATTGGCAATGCTGTAGCTGATACTCAGAAAATAATATAATATTACATAAAATAAAATGTAATAGGTCATTTTGGATTACTTTACTTCTGACCAGCACATTTTTTACACACAATTAGCTAAATGTCCAAGGGCTCTGAGAACATTGGTGAAGGAATCCTCTGGACAGCTGTTAGGAGACAGAAGCTTATCATCAAGGCCATCCAGAGAGCTTTTAACAGGCAAAGCGTGCAACTCTCCTGCACTTAGAGTCATGATTTTACATCCTATCCAATGGACCATCATCATCATTATCATCCTCAAGCAGCCATGGGCTACGGAGGTCCAACCAGACCGTGCAGTTTAATTCTCCAAGCATATCTGTCCTGAGCTACATCTGCTGCATCCGGCCACTGCACACCAATTCTAACAAGGTCCAGTTTGACATTGTCTGCCCACCGCTTCCTAGGTCTCCCACTCCTTCTGAGGCCTCTAGGCACACTGTTCATAACCTTATTCATCATCATCATCATCATCAACCTCAAGCAGCCATGGGCTACGGAGGTCCAACCAGACCGCACAGTTTAATTCTCCAAGCATATCTGTCCTGAGCTACATCTGCTGCATCCAGCCACTGCACACCAATTCTAATAAGGTCCTGTTTGACATTGTCTGCCCACCGCATCCTAGGTCTCCTTCTTTCTGAGGCCTTTAGGCACACTGTTCATAACCCTATTCGCCAATCTATAATTATTCATATGGGCAACATGGCCAAACCAACGGAGTCTCTCTGCACAATATGCTGCTTAAAGGAGGTTGCAAACTCCTTTGCCTAACCTCATCATTAGTTACAAAGTTGAACCACCTAATGCCCAAGATACTGCATAAGCATCTGGAATCAAAAGCATCTAGTTTCCTGTTATCTTGTTTACAAAGTGTCCAAGTTTCACTACCATAACTAACCCTAGAAAGAACCAAACTATTATACAGCCTAATTTTAGTCTTTAGGTGTATACGCCTATTTCTCCACACTCTCCATAGATTCTTAAAAGTCCCGGCAGCAATCCCTATTCGTCTGTTAATCTCATGCCGCACATCACCATTATCTGTTACATAGCTCCCAAGATAATTAAACTGTGACACCTGCTCAAGACTGCAATCATTCAGATCAACTGAATCACAGCCTGCCTGACCAATTTTCATCACTTTAGTTTTCTCTCTGTTTATAACCAAACCTACTCTACTACCAGTCTCATCAACAGCTCGAATGAAAGAGTTCATCTCATCAACATCATTTGCCAAAAGGGCTAAATCATCAGCATAATCTAAATCAGAAATTTTCGTATCTCCAGCCCAATTAAGGCCAAAATCTTCCCCTAAAAGTGAAATTCGCATAACATAATCAACAACCAAACTAAAGAGAAAAGGAGACAAGATGCACCCTTGTCGAACACCAGACGTAATGCTAAACCAATTGCTACAAGACTTATCAACTCTCACACACGACTCAGTGTTATTATAGAACGCTTTCATTATGTTAACTAACTTGTCTGGTATACCTTGTGGTCTCACAATCAATCACAAATTATGATGATCAATAGAGTCGAAAGCCTTTTTGAAATCAACAAAGCTAGCAACCAAAGGTTTCTGAAACTCTAAACATTTCTCAAGAATCTGCCTAATTTCTCAAGAATCTGCCCCCTACCACTTCTGAATCCACATTGCTCATCACGCAATTGCCTGTCAACCAGATTCTTAATTCTATTAAGCACAATCATGGAAAGAACTTTAGCTGGAACAGAGAGTAGGCTGATACCCCTATAGTTATCACAAGAACTGCAATCACCTTTTTTGAAAATAGGGATAATAATAGCTCTGGTAAAATCTTTAGGAACCATGCCTTTATCATAAAAGTTATTCAAAATTTCAGTCATCCAAGTGGTAACCGAAACATTCCCAGCTCTGAGCATTTCTGTAATAATTTCATCTACCCCTGGGGATTTATAAAGTTTAAGTTTAGAGATAGCCAAAATAACTTCAGATTGTGTTATAGGGCCAACATTAAAGCTGCCAATGCATCTATCATCATTACAAACAATGGGAGTAGAACTAACCACATTGTTTAGAACGTCACTGAAATGCTCAGCCCACCTAGTCATGACAGAATCCTCCCCTTCTATAACCTTACCTTTTTTATCCTTCAATCCTTGTATACCTGTCCGTTTTCTACCACACAAAACATTAACTATCTGGTACAGCTGTCTGCTGTTGAGCTGTCTAACTGCTTCCTCGGCTTTGTCAGCCAAACCATCAAGCCAAAGATTCTTATCAGTAGCTAACTGATCCTTTACACGTGTTTATTAAGCTCTCTGTAATCCTTTCTATTAGGACTAGTAGGGTACTGATTAAGGACATTCCTGCAGTTCCTTCTTTCTGAAATAAGCTCAAGTGCCTTATCACTTAAATAATTCTGCCTCCTCTGCTCCTTTTTTCCTAAAAGAGTACTGTTAGTTTCCAAAAAAGCCTGTTTAAAATGGCCCCATTCTTCTTCAACTTCAGTATTAAGCAAACCATGACTGTCATAATAACTAAGTAACCTATCATGGTAAGCTTTAGCTATAACTGGGTCTTTCAGAGCTTTGGTATTAAAGGTAAATTTTTTAACCCTAGCACAACACTTTTTAAGTTTAAGTTGCAAGACACTTTTAACAAGGTAATGGTCAGATCCAATTTCAGCTCCCCTATATGCCCTGGTATTTCTAACAGAACTAGCCCATTTGCTGTTAATTAATACATAATCAATCATATTCTTATTCAGCTCATCAGGTGAAACCCATGTGTACTTATGTATGTCGCAGTGTTTGTAATAAGTGTTAGTTATTGTGAAATCATTGAGTTCACTTACCTTTAGGAGACATTGCCCATTGCCATTGCAGCTACCAATACCAAAAGGGCCTATCACCCCTCCCCAAAGATGAGAGTCAGTACCAACTTTGGCATTGAAGTCACCAAGAACAAGGGTAATATCTCCTTTCTTGACAGAATTCAAAATATCCTGAAGTTGTTCATAAAACCTATCCTTCTCATCCTCATCGGCATCCTCAGTGGGGGCATAACAGCAGATAACATTCAAGTCTTTAATGCTTGTCTGAAATTTTGCTGTAAGAAACCTTTCATTAATGCACTCATATCCTAGAAGAGCATCACTAGCATGTCTGCTGAGCAGCAGACCCACGCCTTGGTGATGCTTTCCATCCTCCCTCCCTGTAAAGAGAAATTTAAAGTTATTTTTAAGTATCTCACCTTTACCTGTCCATCTGGTCTCTTGCAAAGCCTAGAATATCTAGGTTATAGCGCTGGAATTCCTGCATGAGGACATCAAGAGAATAATCTCTATGTAATGTCCTCACGTTCCACGTTCCTGCAGAGAGAAAATGATTAGTAGGATTTTTAAAGAAATTAGGTTTATTGAGATTGGTAGGGCCAACAATATCAAACAGCCCCCTGATCACAGGCATGGGGCAAAGACCTGTTCCTCTTCTGCTAAAGGCTGAAGTCACTGATGCTGGTAGGAACTTCAGGCACCACCTTTTCAAGTGGACTTTTTCAAGAGCCACATGGCCTGCCTGAGACACATTACTCCAGTTTAGGCTTGATGATGCAAAACTAGCTAAGTAAGGTTCAGGTACCTGCGATGGCCTCTGATTAGGATTATCCACCAGCTGATATAAGGTATCCCATGCCTCTGTTCACTTAGAAACCCAGAAGCAAACAGCAACCCAGAAGCAAACAGAAAACACAGCGGCAGACTCTCCCTCAACAGAGGTCCACCAGTGCAGCAAGTCCAGGATCAATAATCAAGCTCAAATCCATGAACAAGTCCAGTCTAGTAGGTATAAATGGTCAGCACCAGGACCCTGTGAAGTTGACCACTCCTCAGCAGGGTTGAAAAAAAGGAAAATGTGGCCATAGATGACCAGATCAGTAGGCCATACTGAACTGGCAGCCCTCCCCTTCCGTTCCCTTCCAAAAGAGAATATCTCTTTTGAAAGGTACTAACGGCCTGCACCACGAGAAGGCGGGACATTAGGTGCTAGACCTGGCCGGTTCTGTGCATCATCACTAGGGATTGGTGCACAGCTCTCCTTCCAGTTTACGCCTAGCAGACATTGCAAACCCAAAGATGTACCCTTTCTCATGGACAGCAGGGTGGGGATTAACAAAAATAAATCCCAAAGCAGGCACAACTGGAACTCGAACCTGGAAAACGCAGATTACAATCCTGGAGTGCTAATGACTGTCCAATCCACACCCTTAACAATGATTGTGATCCAGAGGATTAAATTTAAAAACAATATTTTCATTACACTTTCAGACATGTAAGAAACCAATTAGAAGGTGCTGGTGATATTGACATGAAAAGATCTGAATGCAGTTTGTCTGTCATTATAACAATTTCTTTTCCATAATCCTTTTGACAATGTGGAACAGTTTGAGAAACACTGCATAGTGATCAAAATGTGATGAAAGCTAAGACATTATCAGAAACACAACATATACAGGGTGGTTATAATTAAACTGACAGTAGTCAAGAACAATGTAGAGAAGGATCTACTCGACAGATCACAATGAAAAGTGGTGGATATCTTAATAAGAACATGGGGCATAAAATTTGTGAATAAAAAAAAATAGTGTTAGTGCCATCAGTTGACATGGGTGCACTAAAAACATGGTAGAACATGCTAATTTCTCGTGACATTGCAGCCAATCACATATGGGAGTCACATGAGGCACACTATAAAATGTGATGTCTTCCCTGTAATCACTAGAAGGAACATGGGTATCTACAAGAAGGACCGAGCTTTGCTAGTGAAACTCTTACCAATATGGCAGTAATGCTGCCGCTGCATTATGCGAATATCATCTAAAAGATATAAGGACCTTTGTCACTAAATGGACTGAAGATATGATACAGAAATCAAAGAAACAGGTGAGTTTGGTGTGGCTCCGGGTAGAGGCCAGCAGCCTATTACAGAAAGCAATGTAAAAGATATTGCACTTATTGTTGCAGAAATCCAGTCGCAATTGGAGCTAACCATAGTTAGTGTGAGACAGGTATCCCAGCAACTGCAACTTCTGTGGTCAACTGTCCATAAAATTATATGGTCCATCCTGAAATGGTATCCTTATAAAATTCATAGGGTGCAGCAGCTGCAACCACGTGACCCTGAACAGCACACTGACTTCGCTTTGCGATTTCTGGCAAGGATGTAGCTTGATGACATGGCTGATCCCTGAGCAATTGTGGTCACCCAAGCAAAGGTGCTCTGGTCATGTGGGTAACAGAAGTATTTTTGATCAAAGATTCATTTTGGGCCTGGTACGCTTGAAAGTTTCAAGGTTGGAGGATGTCAGATTGCTCTGAAATACTCCCCAAGCTTTGCTTTGAGACTTAAGAGCTGCAGTAGTCAGGATTCCATCAAGGTTTTGGAAATCGAAGAAATTATATCGAAGTTTGAAGAATTGTTAAGGTAGCTGCATGGATGACACAGTCCACCATCTCCAACACTGATTGGATCCTGGTTGACCAAGTGTTGGTTGAACTCACATAGGAGTTCGAAACCACCCGTCAGCCCACCTCGATACTCCTGAATAGTTGCAAGCCCTCCCCCACCACCATGGGAGATGGTACATACTTCGTGGGGAGGTGATCACTTCCATATAGATTGTCCTCAACTTCCCATTAAAGAGTGGAAGAATTGAAGAGCAGATGTCGAGATAAATCAGTGGCTGTGAATATGCAGGTTGGGTAGTGAAAGTTAGTACTGACACTGGCCTTTAACATGGAGAGCAAAGGATCCCGAAGTCATTGCTTGAGGGCCACACCTTTCCCATTTGTATCAGTACCACCCTAGAGAGGTCTGCGCCCATTGAAGTACCCCATGATGAGGAAGGGAGGGGCAGCTGCTCCTCCTTCCATTTAGGACAGTCACAGGAATGCGAGACATGGTCCTCAAAGTCTTCATGGAAGATAGACTGAGCAGAGAGTCAAAGAAAATCTCACAAAGAGGCAGATGGCTACTGTCTCAAGAGTGATGGTGAGGGGTATAACCAGGGATGGAGAATGGTTGCTCATGAAGATGGCAACACTCCCACGAACTGATCCATCTCCATCCTGGTCTCAGTGAAAAAGCAGCCAGATTGTGGGCTCACTGGCTGTCTGCAAATATGTCTCCTATAGGCACACACAGATGGACTTGTGTACCCTCAGGAGGATTTTGATGTCTCATATTCCACCATAATTCACAATTCCATTGTAGGAGTGCAACTATCTCAGGTCTTTAGAGAATGGGCAGACAGTGATTTCTGATTTATTTTGACTGTCACCAGCAATGGTTTCATAAATTTGTGGGAGTTTGTATCCATGTCCTTGGAGTTATCCACCATATGGGGTGGGGTCATTGACTTTTTCTTTAGCCCCCATGGGGGCCCCTTTTTGGGAGGGAGGTCAAGCTGCTCAAAATGGGAAGGAGGAGATCTTCTAGTGGTAGAAGCAGGAACTGAAACTGGAGTCGAGGTACAGTCTGATATGACCATTGTTTTTCCTGCTCCAAGAAGTACTAGTGGTTCACAAGACTCAGATGGTGGAACAAAGATGTCAATTTGACTGCCACAGATACTGGGGGAGCAATAGGCTTCCCAGCAGCCACACTAGCATAGAAGAGTTTGCCAGGTTGAGGTGCAACTATCTTTCTTGCTTCCAGATACAAGATGTTCTGTACAGTTTTCACATTCTGGACCTTTCTCCTCCTCCTTCCATTTAGGACAGTCACAGGAATGCACTGGATGAGCATCACTACAGTTGATACAGCTTGATGTCTCAGCTGTGCAGTCCTCATGAAGGTGAATCCTGACTGCCATAGCAAGCACAAGTAGACTTAACCTGGCAAGCTGTGCAGGCATGACTATAACTCTGGCACTGAAAACAACATAGAGGATTGGGGATATAAGGTCATACCTCACAATGTAAATATCCTGCCTTGATGGAAATAGGCAGGTGTGGTGAACTGAATGTAAGAATTAGCAACTTTGTGGGTACTAATACTAATAATACTTTGTGGTCCCATCTAGGCGAACCGAAACCAGTAGATTGCGATAATACCTTGGGCAGAAAACTCAGAGAGGATCTCATCCTCTAAAACTTTGAGGAGGTCCCATTCGGATATCACATAAGGAATTCAGTGATTTGTGGGGTATCATGGTGACAGCCTCCCCACCAATCACTGTTATCTTCAGGAGGAGCTCTGAGCAGTCTCCTGCTTTACAGCAGGAGACTGTAAACTTACACACTTTAGAGCATACAGTTTTCACCAACTAGTCACCAGATCCTAGGTGCTTGGCTGATTTCGGTCCCATGAGACCTTCCAAACCCCTACTGATAATAAAAGATATACCCCCAAGTACCTGATCACCAATGGATTGGATGATCAAGAATTGTGGGGACAAACAGCCACAGATACAACCACAGATGGGGGCAACAACAAAAAAGGGGGTTTGTGTTGAGCCCTCTTTACAGCACAGGTTGAATCCAAATTAAATTCAATTTTCATGATTGTTGAGTTATGTTCAGTGCCCATGGTTCTCCACTCTCCACGGAGCCTAATAAGGGGACACCCAATCCAGCACCAGGGCTGCATGAGCACTATACTCACACAGCCAATGAGAAGTCCTCATAAATAAATAAAAGGAAAAATAAATGTGTGAGGAACTCATCAAATCCTCACAAAATGAAATAAATCAAAGAAAATAAAAGTGTGAGGAACTGAACTGTCTTCACAAAAGGAAGATAACAGCTAATGGGAAAAATGTGTGGGGAAACTCATTAACCTGTGCTGATGATTGAGATCCTGCTGGCCCACCTGCCTGTCTACTGTCTATAGATTCTTAAAATAGAATGAATTTTTTTTCAAAATAGAATGAATTGAATTTAACATAGCTCCCAAGATCTTCTATATTAACATAGCTCCCAAGACAATTAACCTGTACCTGGACATGGGCAAAGGCACTCACCACACTGCATAGTTAACCCTAACAGGTCCAGCCCACCAGCCGATTGATCCTGAGGGGGCCACCCCTGTACCTACCATTTACCTGAAGCAAAGGCCAAAACAGTGTGTAGCAACAGTACCCTCAAAACTGCTGCCCAACCCCATGTTGAACAGGCTTCCCCCAATAGCAAGATGAGCCCAAAGGGGACCCCACTAGTTACGAGCTGAGGAGAACAGACAAGGACCCCCCAAGCAACTACCAGGATCCTCCTTTCCATGGACACAGGTCACCATGCTAGGCAAACACGAGGGCGTGTTTAGGACCCTATGAAGGTACCCAAACCAGCATAACCTTTACATGGTAGTCCCCTCACCACAGACAGGAGCTCGCACCAAAGAGTGAAAACTTTGAACTTTGGAAACAGTGTCATGATACATATGATGAAGTATTAGGTAGGTTCAATATGAAATCATTATTTCTAAACCAGGAGTACAAATTATTTAATGCCTCATTAGTTGCATTATTCAATTCAGCAATATTACTACTAAACTAGAAGAATGCATATCACCTCTGATGAATATGGGAATCTCATCTTAATTAAGAGAATGAAGCTTTTTGTTTACCTACCTTTGCACTCTTTAAAACTTTTAATTTGAACTAACAGATGATTGGAAAAATGCAAATAGTAATATTTTATTAGTACTTATACAACAAAAGAACAAAAATTATAGTATAGCTTCACAGTGCAGTAATTAAAATTAAATTAATATCTTTAATACTCTATAACACTTTTAAATGTTTTAAAGCACTTCAACAAAATATCTATGCTACCTAAGTTCCTCTCACATCACTTCTACAGTGCAATGTGTAAAATCTCATTTGTTACTTTTGATACTAGGCAGCATTTTGTTGACATGCTTTAAAACATTTAACAGTGCCATAGAGTATTAATGATATCAATTCATTTTACATAAGAAATATTTATCATAAGTTATAAATAAACTCGACATACTTGGTATTAACCTATAAATTACCACTTTGAAGTCGACTTAAATTTTAGATGAAAATTTGTCTTGAGCCAGGTGGGATACGAACCCACGACCTCCTGAAAACATGTCAGGTGCTCTGAACCACTGAGCTACCGGCCGCCAATCAAGATCTCCTCTAATTGATGGTATGAACTATTTCAACCTCCATTACATCATATGTAGGGAGTGTTCTGGCAATTTCGCCACAAGCGGCAGACACATGCCATGTAGATGGAAAGTATTTCCTTACAAGTAATACAGTTGATAAGTAAAGAAAAATTGTCTTGAGCCAGGAGGGATACGAACCCATGACCACAAGAACGAACCACAAGACAATTTTTCCTCTAAAATTTAAGTCGACTTCAAAGTGGTAATTTATAGGTTAATACCAAGTATGTCGAGTTTATTTATTACTTATCAACTGTATTACTTGTAAGGAAATACTTTTCATCTATATGGCATATGTCTGCTGCTTGTGGCAAAATTGCCAGAACACTCCCTTACATATGATGTAATGTAGGTTGAAAAGGTTCATATCATCAGTTAGAAGAGATCTTGATCGGCAGCTGGTAGCTCAGTGGTCCAGAGCACCTGACATGTTATCAGGAGGTCGTGGGTTCGTATCCAACCTGGCTCAAGACAAATTTTCCTCTAAAATTTAAGCCAACTTCAAAGTGGTAATTTATAGGAAATATTTATCTTTTATTACTTCAATTTAGAAGTTGCTTTTCTCACACTCTGAGAAAAGGGAGTAGATTGTTGCTGTCGGTGGAATATTTCTTCACACTCTACCTCTGAAATTTCAAACTTCTACAATAAATAAATCCCTTGTAATAGTTATTATAAGTTTCACCTTTTCCATATTTAGTGGCCTCTAACAAAGTAAATTTAAATAATATAACAACTATTTGTATAATGCAAGTTATATTTCATTAGTACCAATCCAACTAAAAAAGAATTTTGCAATTATCTCTTAACTTAGAGCTTCAGAGCTTTTGCTTTCTCTGCATGTAAATATTACATATAAATAACAAATATTACAGTAGAGCTCTGCATTACAGTAATTAAAATTAAATTAATATCTTTAACACTACTAAATGTTTGAAAGCACTTCAACAAAAGTTCTATACTACCTAGTATCAAAAGTAATGATTGAGATCCTGCCCGCCTGCCTGCCTACACACATACAGAGGTCCAACCAGACTGTAATTTTGCTCTTCAGACATGTGTCTCTTTTGAGCTACAGCTGCTTCATTTGACCACTCTAGGCCAATTCTAGCAAGGTCCTGTTTGACATTGTCAGCCCATTGCATCCTAGGCCTCTCCCTTTTTCTGATACCCTTAGGCACACTATTCATAATCCTCTTTGCCAATCTGTAACTATGCATACGGGCAACATGGCCAAACCAACGCAGTCTCTCTCTCTGCACAATATGCTGCTCAAAAGAGGTTGATGACTCCTTCTTCTAACCTCATCATTAATTACAAAGTCGAACCACCAAATGCCCAAGATACTGCATAAGCATCTAGAATCAAAGGCATCCAGTTTCTTGTTATCCTGCTTACAAAGGGTTCACGTTTCACTACCATAACTAACCTTAGAAAGAATCAAACTATTATACAACCTAATTTTAGTCTTAGGTGTATAAGCCTATTTTTCCATACTCTCCATAGATTCTTAAAAGTCCCAGTGGCAATCCCTATTCTTCTATTTATCTCATGCTACACATCACCAGTATCTGTAACATAGCTCCCAAGATAATTAAACTGAGACACTTGCTCAATAGTACAGACATTTAAAGCAAATAAAGCACCATCATCACTTTAGTTTTTTCCCTGTTTATCATCAAACCTATTCTATTATCAGTATCATCAACAGCCCTAATGAACGAATTCATCTCATCAATATCAGTAGCTAACGGGGCCAAATCATCTGCACAATCTAAATTAGAAATTTTGAAATATCTAAACCATTTAAGGCCAAAATCTTTCCCTTGCAAAGAATTTCACATTACACAATCAATAACCAAACTAAAGAGAAAAGGAGACAAAATGCACCCTCGTCTAACTCCACTAGCAATGCTAAACCAATCACTGCACGACATACTAGCTCTCACACACGATTCAGTGTTAGTATAGAGAGCTCTCATTATACTATTTTATCAGGTATTCCATATGATCTAACAATCAACCACAAATTATGTCGATCAACAGAGTCAAAAGTCTTTTTGAAATCTATAAAGCTAGCAACCACAGGTTTCTGAAACTCTAAACATTTCTCAAGAATCTGTCTACATGAAAATATTTGATCAATACATCCCCTACCACTTCTGAATCCACACTGTTCATCACACAGTGTCCATCAACCAAATTATTAATTCTATTAAGTATAATCATGAAAAGAACTTTACCTAGAACAGAAAGTAAATTAATTCCCCTATAATTGTCACAAGAACTGCGATCACCTTTTTTAAAAATTCAGACAATGATAGCTCTAAGTAAAATCCTTAGGAACAACACCTTTATCATAAAAAATATTGAAAATTTCAGTCAGCCATGTGACAACACAAATGCTCCCTGCTCTAAGCATTTCAGTGGCGATTTCATCCACCCCTGGGGATTTATGCAGTTTTAATTTAGAGGTAGCCAATGCGACTTCGGAATGTGATATAGGGCCATCATAAAAGCCAGTAATGCATCTATCCTCATTACAAAGGGAGTAGAAATAATCGCATTATTTAGAACATCTCTCAAATGCTCAGCCCACCTAACTATCACAGAATCCTCACCTTCAACCACCTTGCCATATTTATCCCTCAATCCCTGTGTACCTGTCTGTTTCTTTCCAAATAAAACTTAAACAATCTGGTACAACCCCCTTCTGTTGTGCTGTCTAACTGCTTCCTCTGCTTTGTCAGCCAAGCTATCAAGCCAAAGATTCCTATCAGCTGTTAACTGATCTTTTACATGTCATGTTTATTAAGCTCGTTGTAATGCCTTCTGTTAGGGCTAGTATGGTTTGATTCATATTAATCCTGCACTTCCTTCTTTCAGAAATGTTTCATAGCCTTATCACTCAAATAATTTGTTTCTTCTGTTCCCTTTTACCCAAAATACTGTTGGTTTCAAGAAAAGATTGTTTAAACTGATCCCATTTTTTCTCAACTTCAGCAGTACGCAAACCACGATTGTCATAATGACTAAGTAGCCTATCATGGTATGCTTTGGCTATATCTGGATCTTTCAGACCTTCAGTGATGAAGGTAATTTTTTTAACCTTAGCACAACATTTCTTAAGCTTCAGCTGCAAGACAATTTTGATCAGGTAATGGTCAGACCCAATTTCGGCTCCCCTGTATGATCTGGTATTTCTAACTGAACTGGCCCATTTGCTGTTAATTTAAATATAATCTATCATATTCCTGTGCAACCTATCAGGTGAAACCATGCATATTTATAAATGTCCCGGTGTTTGAAATATGTTAGTTATTCGTAAACCATTAAGTTTACTTACCTGTAGGAGACATTCCCCATTGCCACTGGAACTACCAATGCCAAAAGGATCTAAAATTGCTGCCCAAAGGTCAGAGTCAGTACTAACTTTAGCATTGAAGTCACCTAGCACAAGAGAAATATCTCCTTTCTTCACAGAATTCAAAATATTCTGAAGCTGGCTGCAAAATGTATCCTCTTTCTCATCAGAGTTCTCTGTGGGGGCATAACAACAGATGGCATTCAAGTCTTCAATTTTTGTTTTAAATTATGCTCTAAGAAATCTTTCATTAATGCATTAACCTTGGAGATGCTTTCCAACCTCCCTGCCTGAAAAGAGAAATTTAAAGTTATTTTTAAGTATCTCACCTTTACCTGTCCATCTGGTCTCTTGCAAGCCTAGAATATCTAGGTTATAGCACTGGAATTCCTGCGTGAAGACATCAAGAGAATAATCTCTATATAATGTCCTCATGTTCCATGTTCCTGCAGAGAGAAAATGATTAGTATGACTTTGAAAGAGACTAGGCTTATAGAGATAGGTAGGGCCAACAATATCGAACAGCCCCCTGATTATAGGCATGGGGCAAAGACCTGTTCCTCCTCCGCTAAAGGCTGAAGTCACCGATGCTGGTAGGAACTTCAGGCACCACCTTTTCAAGTGGAATTTTTCAAGAACCATATGGCCTGCCTGAGACACATTACTCTAGTTTAGGATTGACGATGCCCAACTAGCTAAGTGAGGTTCAGGTACCTGTGATGGCCTCTGATCAGGATTATTCACCAGCTGATATGAGGTATCCCATGCCTCTGTTCATTTAGGGCTGGCAACCTACAAGCAAACAGAAAACACAGTGGCAGATTCTTCCTTAACAGAGGCCCACCAGTGCAACAAGTCCAGAATTCATAATCAAGCTCAAATCCATAAACAAGTCCAGTCTAGTAGGTATAAATGGTCAGCACCAGGACCCTGTGAAGTTGACCACTCTTATCAGTTGAGCAGGGTTGAAAAAAGTGGCCATAGCTGACCAGATCAGTAGGCCATACTGAACAGGCAGCCTTCCCCTTCCATTCCCTTCCAAAAGAGAATATCTCTTTTGAAAGGTACTAATGGCCTGCACCACGAGAAGGCGGGGTTGGACATTAGTTGCTAGAACTGGCCAGTTATGTGCATCATCACTGGGGATTGGTACACAGCTCTCCTTCCAGTTTATGCCTAACTACAATTTACAGTTGATAGCGAGTGTAAATTCATTTTCCGAAGTTCTTGCTGGCAAATGATGAGTCATAGCAGTATTTCAGAAAATGATTTTGTATGCTAATGATTTTCTTTGCAATTGAAGATTTATGGGTTCTTTTGTTTGATTTTTTCGTAGTTTATGTAAGATGTTGTATTGATGTTCTTAAGTCAGGAGTTAAATGGGCATGAATTTTTCCCTATGCATTTGTCTTTGGGGAAGTTTTATCTGTGGAGACTTTCCTAGAAATTTGCAAATTTTGGAGTTTCTGTAACTCTACACCATCTTATTCTCCTCCTTCACACGCAGATCACATTACGGCTATCTGCACATATACTGGTCACTCCAAAGTGCTGAGTCACTGACAGTTCAATTTATGGCACCCCACTCCTCCCCTACAGTCAACAAACAACTGCTTCTAATGCAAGTCTTAAGCTGCTCACTTGCCACCTGACAATGTGCCCAAAGTAAGGATGTGAAATGCATGTCATGGATCTTAAAAATATTACGATCCATGACATCTCATGATCTCATGACACTCATGTTACCATAAGTATCCTTAACTATTACTGATGCTATTGCAATCATGAAACTTTGATCAGAAGAAAAAAAATCATCAGCATACTGAATCACCTTTTGCATTTCTACTGCAACTCATCATTTGCCGGCAACAGCTTCGAAAAATTAACTTGTCACTTGCTATCAACTGTCATCTCTTAAGTTACTCTCAGTATCCATTCTCTATGGTACGGAAAACCTCATTTATTACTTTTGATACTAGGTAGCATTGAACTTTTGTTGAAGCACTTTAAAACATTTAATAGTGTCATAGAGTATTAAAGATATTAATTTTATATGTAAATATTTGGTGTATTATGTACTAGTCATTTGTTTTTATAATTCATTATATTACAAAAAAGTTTTAGCTAATGCTATGTTCTAAATGAAACATAAGCTACATTTGTTACATTTAGTTGTACTAACTGGAGAATAGTGGAAGGCTCTTTGGAAGTTCAGGGCATAACTGAAAGAGGACTGAAATAATTTCATTATAACCATGGTGTCTGTGTGAGTTATCTATATGTACTCTCCTTCATTTGTGGACAACCTCTGTGTTATCAACAAGCCCTTTTTCTCAAACCTAAAAGTGTTTTCAGACATGAAGTAGTTGTGCCAAGCAATTGCATGAAACAAACATGTTAAAAGAGCTACATCTGAGTCAACTTGCTTGCATAAATCATATTCAATATCTTGTTGCACAACATGGTATCATGTGCAAACCAGACCTTAGAACTCAGAAAATTTTTCTTTCTTCCATAATTTTTCATTGAAAGGTCATATTGATCTCAAAAAAATTATAAGAGTGCTATTTTAGATAATTGGTAACCCTACTGGGTCCCTTTCATCAGTAGCCAAGCAAGTTAACTATTTGGACACCGGGACAAGGGATCACAAAAAACATAAAATTTACTATAATGATGGGAGTGCATACACTTTATATCTATGCATTAAAAATTGTAATTTCAAATATTTTTGGATTAGATTCGGTTAGCATCTGGATTTTCCTACTATCATTGGTTAGGATGACTGTTGGTTAGGAAAAACAATTCCTAACGTTTTGGAAATCAAATTCAAATTTTGGAAGCCACTACTCTTACTGATACAAGTAGTTAAACACACTTTATTTTACTGTATATTTCACTGAGAAAAAGGTCAATTCTACTGAGCCTTTCATCCTGTTTCATCTCTAGGTGTATTTCTTTCTACAACTTTGCAAAAATTCTCAATTGGTTGGTTGGTTGGGGTTTTATGGCACAAGAGCAACAGAGACTATGATGTGCAAAACTAGACAGTGAGAAATAGATAAAAATAAAGTATGCTCTCAACCAATAATTCTCAGATAGTTGAATTTTGATACATAGATTCTTTATATAAAAAAAATAAGCTCACCGGACAAAAAATTAGTCACCCCTGGCTGAATGCTATCTAATAGTGCATAACACCTCCGCGCAACCGAGGAACAGCAGAAATCCTATCTGGCATGAATGCCACCAGTGTCCAAAAGTAGTGCACAATCTGTATAATGCACATCAATATTCATCAACTTTTCCAGCAGCAAATATCACAGTTCGGCCAGATTGGCCGGATGGCTGGGATGGCACTTCACTTGTTACTTCAAATAGTCCCACAAATTTTCCATGGATTCAAATCCGGGGATTTGGCAGGCCAGTCGAGATGCTCGAAGGCTTCAGAATGCTCATTGTGCCAATCTGACACACTTCAAGCCCTGTGCACGCGACAATTGTCTTGGAAGACTGGGGTATCCTTCTGGTGTTCACTGTGGAGATGCTGCATAAAAGGCAACATGTGGTCGTCAGTAGTTCCATATAGCCCTTCTGGTTCAAGTGTGATGTCACCGCAACCAAAGGACCCATTTTCTTTTACGTGAAACACCCACAGAACATCACAGAGCCTCCTCCAGTTTGAACAGAACCTTGCACACAGTCCGAATGGAAGGCTTCAACGAGGCTTACAATGCACCCATCGCCTCACATCATTAGAGTACAAGCGAAAACGTGACTCATCTGACCAGATCACATGCTTCCAAGAGTCAACAGTCCAATCTTTGTGGTGCCATGCCCACTGTAGCAGTGCAGCCTTGTGCAGAGCTGTTAACATGGGTCTTTTCTGCGATACTCTGCTCCAAGTGTCCATGACATTTAGTCCCCTTCGGAGTGTTCGTTCAGAAACAGCTTGCTGCAGGCCTGCATTGACTGACTGGAGCAATTCCTGCCTCGTTGCAAAGCAGTTTGCCCTAACAGTACGCGACACACTGCAGCGGTCCCTATTGGTGAGCACAGTCTTTCTGCCACAGTTCTGGTGACAATTAGTGGTGGACTGTGATGTACACCACTGCTGTAATTCCCTTTTACAGTACATTTTGACACACCTGCAAAGGCAACACCTTCTTGTACACTATGCCCTTTGGCTTGGCCAAACGCAATAACACCTTTTTACCACTCATTCAAATCTTTGGCGAAACCCATATTTCACAGAGCGACACAACTACTTCTTGTCACTGTATGAACCCTGTAGCACATGGCACAGCTATTTGTAGGACACATTTATTACTGGTGCACCCTCTGTTGCTGTCGAACAGACATAACCCTCTTACGATGGGAGATGACTAATTTTTTGTCCGGTGAGCTTATCAAGCTAAAGGAGAGTACATCTCTTAGGGGGGGGGGGGGGGTGCAATTACAATTAGTCAAGCAGCATATATTTGTTTAGTTCCAAATTCCATTGAAGGTAACTAAACTAGCATAATCTTCACTGGATGACAATGAATAGGGACTAAAATCACAGAGTGAAAAACAAAGTAAGCAAAAATAAAAGGCAAATTTCAAATTACACTAATGGATACAAAAATTGCAACACCATGAAGCAAGCCTTAAATTTCAGAAAAACCAAGCATAGTGGTAGAGCATGTTACAAGGTAGTAATGATTAACCCTTTCAGTATCATAGTAGCACAAAACAGCAGAGATTTTAAATGGACTTGTCCAATCACTGCTATTCAATCTTCTTCACTACCTCCTATCTGCAGTTTGGGTCGGTATAGTACAAAAAGGGTTAATTATGCAATCACCTGGGAACCTATTAAGGGTGTGTTTAGGAGCCCCCAATATGGGCTCTCAGTATGGGGTTTGGCCCCCACTGGCAGCAATACATACAACTAGAAGTTGAGATATCGATGCATACAGGTCCCTAACGTTGTCCTGCAGCACTTTCCACCATTCTTCCTCCAAATGGAGATGCAGGGTATCTAGTGTATGCGATGGCTGTGGACACTGTTGGAGACATCGACCCAGACATCCCATAGACAATGTTGGATAATACGTGCCATATGGGGAAGTGAATTATCCTGTTTAAAAATGGCACCAAGAGAGCCTCTGCAGGGCACAATGGGGCACAAGAATATTAACGACGTATCATTGAGGTGTAAAAGTTCCCTGGGCAAACACTAAATATGTTCTGGAGTACTGACTGATGATACTCCCCACCAGAACATTGAATGTGAAGACACTGTAGTGCTCCTGGAAGTTTGCCAGATCCTGCAGCTTGCTACTGCAATTCTAAACCCTGATGCAACCTCTTCACCCAAACTGAATCACCACCTAATCTTCACCAAAACAGAAGCATGATTTATATGAGAAGACAATATGGTGCCATTCCCCTTCCCATGACACACATTCATACACCACAGACAATATGTCTGGCAATGATTAGCAGTCAGAGGCAACCTATGCAGGGGATGCAGTGCCTGCAATTCAGTTTCATTCAAATATTGTCTGTTGCTCCATGATGACTGGTATATCCACTGCAGGCACCACATTGCACTGGATTGCTGTAGATATCACACAGGGGTCAGAGGTTGGCTGTTAGCAGATGAAGCAATCTTCTCATGGTGTGGTACATCTGTGGAGACCTGAGCCATGGCAACATGAAGTAGTACCTGTCCTCATCCACTGCTCCAAACAGCTTCTTAGAGGACTCACTGCACAACCAAGATGGTCAGCAATATGATGGGCAGACTAACCTGCCTCATGCATCCCCAAAATATAGCCTCATTTGAACAGGCCTAGCTGCTAATAACGTGCTCATGTTTCTTGCCTTGGCATAACTGAAACACACATGCACTGTTTCACTTACGCTGACTCGCCTGCTGTCTGCTACAGTGGCTTTTATTGGGGTCTCAGGACCAATAGTGCTGCCTCTATGATTCCAAGTAATGTCATTCTGTTTTCACTGGAATCATTAGCTTAGAACCTCCAGTACTACATGTGGTAATGATTTGGTGTCACTGAATTCATCCTTTATGGGTACTGTGATTTTTTGCATCTATGAGTGTAATTCAGATACCAGCAAGAATTATAATTTATCAAGT
Source organism: Ryuthela nishihirai (assembly GCA_038380435.1). NCBI lineage: Eukaryota > Metazoa > Arthropoda > Arachnida > Araneae > Heptathelidae > Ryuthela > Ryuthela nishihirai. The sequence goes on along the minus strand of JAWZYU010000001.1, from coordinate 155,038,652 downwards.
GTTAAATGTATCACATTTATATACATTACAGATTACTTACCAATTAAAATATAGCTATTGCTTTTAAGTAAAATCAAAAAGAACTAAAAATTATTTTGAAATGAAATAAAATTATAGTTTGATTCAGAATACAATTTTCTTACAGGGAAATGGACATACAATGACTATGACCATAATGATAACTACTTACCTTTGGTACAAGAATGTCCATCATCAACTCCATCCCTTTCTGCAATGCATAGTTCCACTTGACGATTGTAATAATCTGCCACACTCATTTCTCCAGCATATACAGCTCGCTGCATATTTGTAATAGATTGTTCCCTGAAATTTCCTTGGTTATCCATACCATATTGGGCTTGTAGTAAGCGAAACTCTCGCTGTTCTCGCAATTTCTGCTCTTCACGCTCTCTTCTTTCCATTTCCAAAGCCAACAAATGATCTGCATTTGCTTCTTCTGCCAATAGCATGACAAAGTAGAATTTAAAAAGAAAAACACCATAATTTCTCTAAGCACTTTTTAGTTTAGCCATATAGTTCATATTTCCTCTCATTTTAAGAGAATAGTTATTATACAAAATAGTGTACAATTTAAGTTCCTAATAAATTTATGTTCATACTGAATTTCATCTTTTATCAATGAGAAACAAACGGAGACTCCTATTGTTACTAAATTAGAATGGCACAAAAAGTTGAGTAGAAGCGTGAAATTAGTAACACATATTTAAAACTGATAATCAAGTTTGGTTAATCAAACCAAAGGAAAGGAAACAATCAGAAAAATCACAGGATGTTACTTAACTGCAAATGGGTCTAACTCTTCATTGCACTTTTCAAAAGGTTCACAGAATATAAGATATGATAAAGTAAAAGGCATCTAAATTCAGTCTAGTAGTAACCAAACAAGTTCCATCCAAATATGCAAAAAATATAAAACAGAAGGAAAACTATCTCAGGTTGATTCAAAAGTAATTATTATTTCATTTCTATCGAATAGTACAGCATGTTCAAGGTGTCAAAAATATCTGTTGGCTTAACCTAAGACAGGTGACAGACCTAACACAAGTCACAAGTTGACTGAGTATTTAACCAGTATTACACTGTACATGTATCCTGTTGGCATGGGTTAAGGGGAGAAATTATCTTGACAAGTTGAGATCCAGGCCAATGACCTTCAGATGATATGTCAGGGGCAGAATGGATATAGTTTGAGCCTGGCAGTGATAATTTTTTCCCGCAACATTTTTTTTTTTGTACAGCCATCTGTAATAGACAAGAGAGACTACTGTGTTAGTATGTAAATCTTCAATCAGCAAAGCTCGAGTCCCCCACCCCACCCCATACACACACAAGTTTACCCAATCCCACTAAGGCATGTATATTTACCATGGTTCTCATTCCAAATAAAACTAAGTCCACTACCTAATTACTAACAGTGTAATATACAGTGTGTTGTACAGAAATGGGAAACAAAAAGGGAAAAATAACGGTATAACATCTCATTACTTAAAAATATAATTATGCTATTTATTCAAAGAGGTAAAAATGTTAACATATCAAATATCTTGATAATCCATGGAACTTAATGCAATATTGTCAATGGCTTTGCCATAATCAAAATTAAAATCTCTCTACATAAGAAATGCTTTTTCAAAAGTCTTGACCAAAAGATGATATTAAATTATTTTTTTAAAACTTTCACCATGGAAAAAAATTATTTTGCAAGAAGCTTATATACATGGCATAGTTATTCTTATAAATGAGTTACATACAGTTATGTATAAAATAATGGTAGCTAGGTAGTCACTGGAAGGAGAGCTATGCACCAATCCCCTGTGATGATGCATAGAACCGGCCAGGCCTAGCACCTAATGTCCGACCCCGCCTTCTCGTGGTGCGGACCGTTAGTAACTTTCAAAAGAGTTACTCTCTTGTGGAAGTGAACGGAAGGGGAGGGCTGCCAGATTAGTGTGGCCTACTGATCTGGACAACTATGGCTACTTTTCTTTTTTTTCTACCCTGCTGAGGAGTGGTCAACCACACAGGGTCCTGGTGCTGACCATATAAACCTACTGGACTGGACAGATATATGGCTCTGAGCTTGATTATGGATCCTGATTTTGCTGCACTGGTGGGCTTCTGTGGAGGGAAAATCTTCCGCTGAGTTTTCTGTTTGTTTGTGGGTTGACAGCCCCAAGTGAATAGATTCACAGGATATGTTTATCAGCTGGTGGATAATCCTGAGCAGAAGTCATCACAGGCACCTGAACTCTTTGCTTCTATTGGCATCGTCAAATTCTACATTGGAGGAAGTCTTCCAGTGTAGATGGCTTCAGCCTTTAGTAGTGGGGGAACGGGTCTTTGCCCCATGTCTGCGATTAGGGGGCTGTTTGATATTGTCGGCATTCCCTCTCTCAATAAACATAGTTTCTTTAAACATCCCACTAACCATTTTCTCTCCATAGGTAGTTGGAATGTGAGGACTCTGCACAGAGCTTTTTCTCTTGATGTCCTCACACAAGAATTCCACCGTTATAATTTAGATATTCTAGGCTTGCAAGAGACCAGATGGACAGATAAAGGTCAGATTCTTAAAAATAATCTTAAATTTCTCTTTTCAGGGAGGGACGACAATAAGCATCACCAAGGCGTGGGTCTGCTTCTCAGCAGACACGCTAGTGATGCTCTTCTAGGATATGATTGCATTAATGAAAGGTTTCTTACAGCAAAATTTCAGACAAGCATTAAAGACTTGAATGTTATCTGCTGTTATGCCCCCACTGAGGATGCCGATGAGGATGAGAAGGATAGGTTTTATGAACAACTTCAGGATATTTTCAATTCTGTCAAGAAAGGAGATATTACCCTTGTTCTTGGTGACTTCAATGCCAAAGTTGGTACTGACTCTGACCTTTGGGGAGGAGTAATAGGCCCTTTTGGTATTGGTTGCTGCAATGGCAATGGGCAACGTCTCCTACAGGTAAGTAAACTCAATGGATTCAGAATAACTAACACTTATTACAAACACCGGACATACATAAGTACACATGGGTTTCACCTGATGGGCTGCATAAGAATATGATTGATTACATATTAATTAACAGCAAATGGGCTAGTTCTGTTAGGAATACCAGGGCATATAGTGGAGCTGAAATTGGATCTGACCATTACCTTGTTAAAAGTGTGTTGCAACTGAAACTTAAAAAGTGTTGTGCTAGGGTTAAAAAATTTAGTTTTAATACTGAAGCTCTGAAAGATCCAGTTATAGCCAAAGCTTACCATGATAGGTTACTTAGTCATTATGACAGTCATGGTTTGCTTACTACTGAAGTTGAGGAAGAATGGGATCATTTTAAACAGGCGTTTTTGGACACTAACAGTACTCTTTTAGGAAAAAAGGAGCAGAAGAGGCAAAATTATCTGAGTGATAAGGCACTTGAGCTTATTTCGGAAAGAAAGAACTGCAGGAATGCCCTTAATCAATACCCAACTAGTCTTAATAGAAAGCATTACAGAGACCTTAATAAACTTGTAAAGGATCAGTTAGCTGCTGATAAGAATCTTTGGCTTGATGGTTTGGCTGACAAAGCCGAGGAAGCAGTTAGACAACACAACAGCAGAGAGCTGTACCAGATAGTTAATGTTTTGTGTGGTAGAAAACGGACAGGCATACAAGGATTGAAGGATAAACAAGGTAAGGTTATAGAAGGGGAGGATTCTGTCATGGATAGGTGGGCTGAGCATTTCAGTGCTGTTCTAAACAATGTAGTTAGTTCTACTCCCATTGTTTGCAATGATGATAGATGCATTGGTGGCTTTAATGTTGGCCCTATAACACAATCTGAAGTTCTTTTGGCTGTTTCTAAACTTAAACTTCATAAATCCCCAGGGGTAGATGAAATTACTACGGAAATGCTTAGAGCTGGGAATGTTTCGGTTACCACTTGGATGACTGAAATTCTGAATATCTTTTATGATAAAGGCATGGTTCCTAAGGATTTTACCAGAGCTATTGTTATCCCTATTTTCAAAAAAGGTGATCGCAGTTCTTGTGATAACTATAGGGGTATCAGCCTACTCTCTGTTCCAGGTAAAGTTCTTTCCATGATTGTGCTTAATAGAATTAAGAATCTGGTTGACAGTCAATTGCGTGATGAGCAATGTGGATTCAGAAGTGGTAGGGGATGTGTGGATCAGATATTTTCACTTAGGCAGATTCTCGAGAAATGTTTAGAGTTTCAGAAACCTTTGGTTGCTAGCTTTGTTGATTTCAAAAAGGCTTTCGACTCTGTTGATCGTCATAATCTGTGGTTGATTGTGAGATCATATGGTATACCAGACAAGTTAGTTAACATTATGAAAGCTCTCTATAATAACACTGAGTCATGTGTGAGAGTTGGTAAGGCTTGTAACAATTGGTTTAGCATTACTTCTGGTGTTCGACAAGGGTGAATTTTGTCTCCTTTTCTCTTTAGCTTGGTTATTGATTATGTTATGCGAAATTCACTTCAAGGGAAAGATTTTGGCCTTAAATGGGCTGGAGATACGAAAATTTCTGATTTAGATTATGCTGATGATTTAGCCCTTTTGGCAAATGATGTTGATGAGATGAACTCTTTCATTCGAGCTGTTGATGAGACTGGTAGTAGAGTAGGTTTGGTTATAAACAGAGAGAAAACTAAAGTGATGAAAATTGGTCAGGCAGGCTGTGATTCAGTTAATCTGAATGGTTGCAGTCTTGAGCAGGTGTCACAGTTTAATTATCTTGGGAGCTATGTAACAGATAATGGTGATGTGCGGCATGAGATTAACAGACGAATAGGGATTGCTGCCGGGACTTTTAAGAATCTATGGAGAGTGTGGAGAAATAGGCGTATACACCTAAAGACTAAAATTAGACTGTATAATAGTTTGGTTCTTTCTAGGGTTAGTTACGGTAGTGAAACTTGGACACTTTGTAAACAAGATAACAGGAAACTAGATGCTTTTGATTCCAGATGCTTACGCAGTATCTTTGGCATTAGGTGGTTCAACTTTGTAACTAATGACGAGATTAGGCAAAGGAGTTTGCAACTTCCTTTAAGCAACATATTGTGCAGAGAGAGACTCCGTTGGTTTGGCCATGTTGCCCGTATGAATAATTATAGATTGGCGAATAGGGTTATGAACAGTGCGCCTAAAGGCCTCAGAAAGAAGGGGAGACCTAGGATGCGGTAGGCAGACAATGTCAAACAGGACCTTGTTAGAATTGGTGTGCAGTGGCCAGATGCAGTAGATGTAGCTCAGGATCGACTTGCTTGGAGAACTAAATTGCACGGTCTGGTTGGACCTCCGTAGCCCATGGCTGCTTGAGGATGATGATGATGATGATGTATAAAATGAACAACGGTTGTTTAATTCACGTAGTATTTGAAATACACAAGTTAAACAATGGTTGCATTTTCTTTTGACATTGCAGCTAATTGCAGTTATTCATTGTCTCTTCTCTCATTTCATCATTTAAATTTTTGTTATCACTGGACACATTGACATTTGGTTCTTGAAATATTATTGTTTGTTTCCCTTGATCTTTTTCTGGAATATAGTCTTGGTAATAAATAGCTAATTAGCAAAATTCCAATAAAGTTCATTACAATTAACGTTGGTGAGTTTGACCAATTTAAAATAATATTTAATGCACGATTTATGCTGTTTAAAGGGAGATGAAGTCTCGCACACGTCCAGGTATGAAACATGTAAATCTGTTGATATATGGGAAAGGCGAGCCATAAAGTTTTAACGTTTTTAATCTAATGCTTTAATTAATTTGTTTTTAACATGCACTGATGTATGCTTGTTCATGGAGTTTGTGGGATGCAAACCTGAAAATAAATTTGAAGCTCAATTATACTGGACATTAACAAATGGAACTGCTTCCTGAGCTTAAGTATATCAAATTACGAGTTTGTTGAAAATTTCAAGCATCAATACCATTGAAATATTCCATCTTTAAGATCAACATAGTTCTGGACTGGTATCTGGAGTATTATACGAATACATCGACCGTTAATACTTGCGAACAGACAGCATATGTGCTACTACTATGATCACCTCTACGATTACATCTGTGTGTACTTGCATCTTTAATGAAGACTGCACCAAAACAGATCATATTATGTCACTTAACCAGCTGTAGCCAGCAGGACTTTCCTTGAAAAATGGTAATGTTATGACTATTACTTTGAACCTTTATAGTTTTAAAGATTGCATTAAGTTCTGTCATACAATTGTAACAACGCATACCATGACTATACATGAGATAGTCAAAGTGTATATGTGATTGCTCCTAGGCTCACTCCCTTTAAACAGCATAAATCGTGTATTAAATATTGTTTTAACTACATTGCTGTGAAAGTATAATTTAATTGACCAATTTAATTAAAGCACCATCTTTATTTGTTCAGTTCTTGGCATTTTCAAATTTTTTGGGATCCAGTAAGGCAATTTCTTTGTTGTAGTAGAATATCAATAATAATGTTAAAAACATTGATTTCAAAAGTTCTTAAAAGGAGATGCTCTACACTTGTCTAGCTTCATAAGTAACTAGTTCGCTTTTAGAATTTAGACTGTTTTTGCTACTGGAATTCACTTTATAGGAATATCTTATTCAATAGTAATAAATTTTGGAATCAGTTATCTTGTGACACCTATTAGCTGGTATCCCCAATTTGCTATTGGCCCCAGCAGCAATCGTCACCCAGCAACCTGGGCCATCTTGGAGCTATCAACTGCTGATCAAAATATATCTCTCTCTATTGCTGATGTCATTCTCATTTCCGAGCCATAGGAGTTGTGCATGACCCCGTCCTTTTGATTGTCAGCCGTTAATGTGGCGTGTAGCACACGACCCCTCTTGCATAATAGCTAGTCCGATTGTCGGATTATTCAAATATTTTCCCGGCGTGCAACAGACACGTGACAGATTTGTATGCAGCATGTTATAACTAAGTGACATTAGGTCACAGAGTCAGAAGTTTTTTTTTTGTGTGTGTGTGTGTGTGTCAGTGTAGCCAGAAATAGTAGAGGTGTCGAGGTCAGAAGTATTGCGAGTAGTATGTGTTGATTCGACTGAGTCTTAGCCATGGGCCATTAAGTAATGAGGGTCTTCTGTCAGTGCTTGGGTATGTAACCAGGAGAGTTGTAGTCATGGAGGATTAATTTTCGTGAAGAATCCAGATGGAGGATGTCCCTATGGACTCTCCCCTTTCTGACATCATGGCCAATGTCATCATGTGACATGTTGAGACCACCATGTTGACCAGGGGTAAATATTTTATGTTATACTGATAATACTCATATTAATATAAGGTTCACTATCCTCCCATTTTGTTGAAAACCTGTTGTGGTACACTCCTACTTACATTTGTTGCCCCCACAGTTAGGGGTCTCCTTCTCGATCTCCAGCACAGATGGCTTGTGACAAATCCACTCACAACAACCATCCTAAATGCAAGCAGCACAACTGCATATAGGAAGGAGGAAGTATATAGGTAGCCTCTCCAATATACCATGGTTACAACATATCATGAGGAAAGCATTACAACCTTATGATATGGCCATAGCTGCCAAAACTCCCAAAACATTATTACACCTAATCAAACTTAACAGGGACCCCGCAGAACGAGTTGGAAGAGTATACCATTATACCACTGTCAAACATATCCACATCATACAAAGGAAAAACAAAGAGAACTGCAGTAACAAGGTTCAAAGAGCATTGTGACATAAAGAACAGTTGATTGACCACAGCATTATCAAAAAAGGCAGTTAACAAAGACTACGTCCCAGCTTTCAGTGAAGCAAGCATCATAACTGCTCCATACAATTCAGTTCACGTTAGCTGTAGCTGAGCAAGTTGTCATTCAGAAGAATATCAACAGGTGCTGCAATGACAAATTGCCCGACTTGCCACATACATGGACACTATTATTATTTGAGACCGGCTGAAAGTAACTGCCAGTTCATAATATCTATGTTCTTTATATGCAAATTATTCTGTATGTAACTGCTTCCTATTGCTACGAAATTCCCACCCCTGCCTATGGACTAAATGAACTGATCTTCACTCCCACCTCAACTGCCTGCACCAAAATATAAACAAATAAAGTAGTAAGGAATGCACCATCACACCTTTTTGTATTCAGAGTGATCCAAAACACGTCTGTATATTTCCTAGCATGAAGTTAAAGCTGATCTACTATCTTGTCTGTAGTGTATCAGATGACTTGTGTTGACTGTCATTACACTGAACTGCTGAACAGCCGTGCCATGAATCAGAGATAACAATGAGCACAGGAGACAATGGCCCAGTAACAGCAACATCCACAAGCCATCTGTGCCAGAGACCGAAAAGGAGACCCCTAACTGTGGTGGAAACAAACATAAGTAGGAGTGTACCACAGCACGTTTTCAACATAACGGGAGGATAGCGAGTCTCATATTAATATTGAGAAATATATATAATATTTGATTTTCTGGAATCGCAGCCTTAAAAAACTTAAATTACTTTTAGAAACTTCCAATAACATCCTTTCATCTATAAAATTTACACATGAAACCAAAGAAAATAATCTTTTACTGTATTTCGATAAACCTAATACAATGAGCATATAATAAATATTTAACTTCTTAAGTTTACCACAAACCTACATATGTACCAAGCTTAATTCCAGATGATTCAAACCACCCCAATCCATATAAAATAGCAACCTTTAACACCTACTTTTATGGTGCTTATCATTCTGTTCCACTTCAGAATTATTAACAACTGAATTAAATCATATTTATGAAATTGGAGTCAAGACCATCTATTGTGCAAATGGAAAAATTGAAAAAAATTAAAAAAGCAAAGTTAAATATAAAATATGCCAATCTTCACAATCTATCCCAACACAAATATATAAATATTTCTTCCCCCTACCTTTCACACCACCATTAGCCTACCTTTTATTGTGAATTTCACATATACAGTACAATATATATTGCATAAATATCACCATAAAATACCAATATAACTATAGAATGGTAATTATTTCATTATAACATCGAAGACTACAAGGATCTTCGACCTTCGGGTGCTTCATAATAAGTGTACCAGCCAATTTCTTTTTTATTTCAAACTAACTGAAAGTCAACCATGATAGTTTTAAACTTCTCTGACTATTTTAAGAGAAAGTTGGGCATGATAGTTTTTGTACTACATCATGGGTACAAGAAACTAAATAAACAATGAAAGGAATCATTGCATGTTACATGCCAAATTAATCAGCATTCAATTCTTTCCATATTTTATGAAAATAAAACATTCATCAAAATGTTTGACTCTCATTTTGTTAAATTACTATGTTTAATGAACCAGAATTGTTAAATCATATAACTGATGTTAAGATTATTCCATGCATGTAATGGTAAATACATTTTCTGGGTTGCTAGTAAATGTTGATTTCAAACAATGAAATTGTTAACCTTAAAATTTAATTAAAAAAAGCATCTCACAATTCAGATATTTAAAAAAACTAATAGACAAAAATAATAATAATGCATATGAACAGAAAAAAAAAACTTCTATTTGAATAATAGGAAAATAAATTTTTTTCTTGAAACAAGAAAATTACTATATTTTTGAATATTTTTCTCTCAATACTATGGTTTGATAAAAGTCCAGGATTTTCCCCATTTGTGCTAAGTCAAATTTAGAATTAATAGATTTACTCTAAATACCATAATGGTCAGAAAAGCTGTGACAATTAGTTGGAATTATTACCTATGAAATTACCTGAATAATTGGACTGTACTACCCATCACAGGACAATACTCATTTCAAGAAAAAAAAAAACATGGAAATTTTGTAGATAATAATTCCAACTAACTGTCTCAGCTTTCCAGACCATTACAGTGATATAGAATAAATCTATTATTTTTAAATCAGCACTTTGACTTAAACCACTTTCTTTTAAATTTAGAACTTTTTTCAATAAATAACCAACCAGCAGAAATAAGTCATGTTAAACAGAATTTAATCCTGAATTCTATAAAAATAAATAATTTAAATAAATTAATAAATACATTAATTTTAATGAGACTTTTACACAGTGATGTAACAAAAAAAATATCTGGCTATGCAATTAAGGCCTAATTTCAGAAAACCTGATTGATAAAAACAGTAAAAATTACATATTAATGGATAGAAAATCTCTCTCTGAATAACATTTACCTGAAAAATGATTTTTATTTCTTTTTATGGAGAGCAATTCAAAAAGTTTTTGACACGTCTAGATTTGCATTCGCTCCGGCAAAGTTAACAATCTATAACTTGTTTGAAAGTTTGTCTAAACTTATCATTACATGTTAAAAACAAAGGCGGTATCATCATTTCTTTCCTTCGTGGCAGCATGTAGTAAAGTTCAGTCTGCAAAAAGATGTGGTTTTATTACTATACAACTTCCAGAAAGATCGACAACTATGTTTGGGCTGCAGATGAACTGTATCCCCAAATCCTCTGACAAGGCTTTCACTCAAGGAAGAAGATGTTCACAATTTTTTTTCAATTCCCAAGGAGTGGTAGTCATGGACACCTTACCTGAAAAAACGACTATAAATGGTCAATACTATACCATTGTTTTGCCCAAAATGGTTAAGGAGATGAAGGAGCAGCATCCAACAACAAGCGTATCAAGAGTTCTTCTTCATGACGATGCCAGTGCTCATAAATCCCAATAAGTTACTTCCTATCTGAAGCACGAAAAAAATCAGACAGACACCCCATCCTGCATATTCACCTGATCTTGCACCATGCAATTTTTGTTTTTTTCCAAAAGTTAAGATGGAACTTGCTGGGAAGCCTTTTTTAGGGTAAAAGACCTTGCAAAATGTGTTCATTCAGAATTGTGGAGTATTTCCCAAACAGGAGTACCATCAAGCATTCCAGAATTGGCAACTTTGCATAGATGCTGGAAGGGAGTACTTTGAAGGACTGTAAAAATTTTGTCGAGGTAAGTGCAAGGTTGTTGTTGCATTTTGGGGATCTTGGAAAAGTGTTGAAAAGTTAGTGCATCACAGCTAAAAAAAGTCAATATCCTCAGAGCATCACAGCCAAGATATTGAGGCAAGAAAAAGGGGAGTTATATTTCCTTCAGTGTAGCATAGGATGAGGTGGGGGGGGGGGAGTATAATGCCCTAGAAAAAATTGCCCACCCAATCACAAGAAGTCTGGTTTTCATGCCAAGAAATCCTTTTTGCTTCTATACCCATAAACCTCATTCATTCTCAGGAAATGACAAAAGATCAATTTTCCCAATGACTGAAAAAACCATAAAAAAATGAACTGAAAAACCATAAAATAATGAAAAAAAAAAGTAACATATAACCTAATGCAATGGTAAAGAAAATCCACAGCAAGTTGTAAGACATCCTCATCATAACTAGTGATGTAGGATAACTCTAAAAGATCAATAATGGCATAAATTTACGGAAACAAAATAAAATCTTTATAAATAAAAATGAAGGTTTAATTACAAAAGTATACATAAAAGGCTAACAGTGAATGAAGATGATATCCAATGTCTAAGGAAATTGAACCAATGTTGCAAACAAACACCATACAAGCCATGGTACACATACATAAAAAAAATCAGTGAGATCTGCATCTTGCATTCTGACTTAATTTGCAAGTAGAAGGGATAAAAAAGTTTTGGTGTGAATCCCGGAAAATTACATTGAATGGGGGGGAAATGGGGGGGAGGGGAATAGATATACTTACTCAGCATTGATTTCAAAATTCTTTGATTTTAAAAAAATAAGATTTTGGTTAATTTTCTACAAAATTATGAAATTAAAAAAAAATATGTTGACAATAATTCAAGTCTAACTTGTGAGCTTAAGTCAGAGAGCTGTTTCAACATAGAGTATGATAAGCAAACATAATACAGCATTATCATATGTCACATCTATGGAATTAATCTCTGGAATAATTATTTATATTGCATCTTAAAAAATCTGCATGAAATGGAAAAGGTAAGTATTATTTCAGTAGTTTAAATTATTTACTTTTATGAGATGTAGAAAAAATATTTAAAGAGAAATTTCTATTTTTTAAAAATTGAAGTTTCATTTGTTGGGATAGTAGCACTGACCAGTGCCTATGGCCCAAGATCTAAAGCTTGGTGGAGATCATGGGAAAATAAGCATATTAAATTTATTTTTTTAAATACCCCCTCAAGCAGCTGCTTGCCACAGAGGTCTGACAGGAGCCTGTCAGTTTATATGCCAGAGTAGAAGATCTGAGAGGATGGCAGGACCTCAGCAGAAAAACAACACGAACATCCATGCCTTACCCGGGGCTCGAACCCAGGTCCCGTAAATATAAGACTAAAATAAGGCGGTATAATAGTTGAATCCTTTCTAAAGTTTATTGTGGTAATGAAACTTGGACCCTATGTAAGAAAGATAACAGGAAACTTGATCCGTTTTATTCTAGATGCTCATGCATTACTTGGGCATTAAGCGATTTCACTATATAAGCAATAATGAGGTGATGCGAAGATATAATCAACCTCCTCTGAGTAGCATTCTATGTAGGGAGCAACTATGTTGAGTTTAGCATGAAGAACTACAGGCTAGTGAATCCAGTTCTGAACAGTGTATATAAAGGTCCCAAAAAAGAGGGAGACCTAGAATGTGATGGGTGGACAATGCCAAACAGGACAACTGGCCTGAAATGACCAAGTGCAAAAAAACTGAAAGAGGAAAGGGGCCCCTCCCCACTTTGAGAATGATAATAAGGATAATAGATGTAAAAAAATAATGAACTTATTTAAGGCCTCTAAAAATGGAGAGGAAATTGTTACACTGCAATAGAAATTCAGTCTGTTGCCTCCCCCCACCACCACCATATGTATGTATGTATGTGTAAGGTTTGTTTTAGCTCTGAGAAGCACGTTTTGCACACAATGGGCAAATGGTTAGGTTTCAAAGACCCCAACCCAAGGGCTCAGAGAAGGTTGGGAAAGAGGACCCACCAAACAGCTCTTCTGAAATGTGCACTGGATAAGACTTTTTCACACGTGGCCAGTTCTCAACATCCCATTTGATGGACAACAGCCTCTCAAAGCCCAATGGTGTCTTCCTTCACACAGAGGGCATAACGGGAGTTAGTGGAGAAATCTCAATGCAAGCATAGTTCAGACTTGAACCAGGTATCTGCAGATTACAAGCCAAGCTTGCTATTGACTGAGCTACTACATACATAATCCTCAAACATCAGTGGATTATGGAGGTTCAAATCAGACTGTGCAATTTATTTCCACTACTATGTCTGTCCTAAGCTACAGCTGCTGCATTTGGCCACTATGCCAATTCTGACAAGGTCCTATTCAACGCTGGCTGTCACTGCATCCTAGTCTATCCCTTTTTCTATGGCGTGCTGGCACACTATTCATAACCCCATTCACCAATCTGTAGCTATGCAAAGAGCAACATGGCTAAACCAACACAAATCTCTCTCTGAACAATATGCTGCTCAAAGGTGGTTGCAGACTCTTTGCCTAACCTTATCATTACTTACAAAGCCCAACCATCTAATGACCCAGATACTGTGTAAACATCTAGAATCAAAGGCATCAGAATAATAGTTTCCTGTTATCTTCAAAAAACACAATTAAAAGATCTTCTTGCTCAAAAAATAACAGATGAACATTAAACTGCCTCATTAATAGAGCCAACAGTATCTATTCTACAATGCATTTGACAAAGGAGAAGGAAAATGGAAATGCCATCACCTATTTGGATATTTTTATTCACAAAGATGATACATAAGCCTTTAAGTTGTCAATATACAGAAAACCTACCTACATACTCCTCAACACACATACATATTCATGTACTCCACGGGTGTACAAAATTCCATCATCTCATAAAAAAGTAAACCAAAGCTATTATTAACATAAAGTTCCCTATTCTCCTGTTGTATTGAAAACCTGCTGTGGGACACATACTTATGATGTTGCCACCACAGTTAGGATGTTGCTGTTGTTAAGCCATTGTCTCCTTCACTCATTGTTTTGATGGTTTCTGGCACAGCTCTGCAGCAGTTCGATGTTATGAGCAATTTACAAAAGTCATCTTATACACCACAAACACAAGAAAGTGAAATGAAGTAAAAGTTTGTCTACTTTCTTGTGTCGTAGTGTGAGAAAACTGAACAGTGAGAAAACTGATTCCCCCCCTATAGTTATCAAAAGAACTGTGATCACCTTTCTTAAAAATATTATAACTTGTTTAATATGGATCATTACATTTTAGTAGAAATTTAATTTTACTTTTTAACAATATTGTAGCAGATGTCGTTCGTTACATCACAGATGCATGTGGCAACAAGTTGTCAAACACTGTTCATCTTCAGGAGTTTGTACCCTAACATACCTTCCTCTCCACAGTTCTCCATTGTCATTCAATTTCAAATTCAATCAATTGGCTTCAATTTCAGCTTCTGTGGTATAACTAAGTATGCCATGCAAGGTTATTTTCACCTCTGAATGACACTTTTTTCCACTAAATGGGCTATATGGCCAGGTCACAAGGACACCAAGGGCTAAGAGAAGATTTGAGGGAGGAGACTTACTTGGTTGGTTGGTTGCTTGCTTGCTTGGTTGGTTATTTGGGGTTTTTTGGCACAAGAGTAACTAAGGATATATTGCGCCAAACAAAAAGACATAAAGGGATAAAAGTCAGGTAACCCACAACAAAAGTTAAAATTCACACTATAAAAAACATTAAAAAGATCAACAAATGTAAAAGTCAACAATAAAATGGGTATATAGGATCAATTAAAAAACACAAACAAGTGCAAAATCTACGAAACATAGTAAAAATCATATACGTGTAAAATAACCAGTAAAACATAAAAATTCGAAAACAGGAGTTAAAAGCAATTCATCAGATAAGAGATGTCCAAGTGTAAGGGGCTCAAACGTAAAATCGTCAAAGGTAAAAACTAAACGTCTGTCAAGGTTAAAAGCAGGACAAGAGATTAAAATATGCTTAATGGTTAAAATGGTGTCACAAAACTTGCACTTAGGTTTGTCATCCATCTGAAGAAAAGAGTGTGTAATAAACAAATGACCTAAGCGGAGCCGAGCAAGTACAACTTCCTCCTTGCAATTCTTGTGAAAACAAGACTGCCATGGTTTGATAATGGGCTTGATCTCCAAAAGCTTGTTACCAACCTGTTCAGACCAAGATCTCTGCCACTGTGTCCGGAGCTCAATGGAAAAATGCTGCTGGAAGTCCAGATATGGAACCAGCAGCAGAGAGTTGGACAAGGGTGTGGCAAACCTGGCAGCAGCGTCTGCCAAGTCATTGCCCCTGATCCCGACATGACCAGGCACCCAATAGAAGAGAACGTTGGTGGTGGCTGCCAGATGATTGAGCTGCTGGCAGGTCTTGAAGAGAACAGGATGAGGTTGATGTCTCGCTGAGATCAATTAGCTGCTATGTGGTCCAAGGCAATGTTGATAGCATGCAATTCTGCAGTGAAGATGGAACACTGCTGTGAGATCTGGTCTGCAATGATTACATCACAGCAGACCATGGCTGATCCCACAGATGTACCAGACTTCGAGCCATCTGTGAAGACAGACAAAAAGTCCGGATGCTCAGCACGATGGCTGGCAAAGAATTGTCGATATGCACAGTCGGATGTAAAGGCCTTCCCCACGCTGCACAGGGAAAAATCGCAGGAAGGGGAAACAGCGAGCCAAGGTGGAAGTGGCTCAGCTGTTGACTGTGCAATGCTATCGAGTTATTGATGTTTCACAAGTAACCTCGGACACGCAAACCAAAAGGATGAATGGCAGTCAGCAGATTCTGATTTAACATTTCCCACTGGGGACTGAAAACGCAGTCCCAAGTGGGATGGCCCTGCAGGGATCGCAATTTTGCTGCATACTGTAGGGGCAACTGCTGATGGCGAATAAGATAATGATGGTTTGTCGGTCTCTACATAGACACTGGACTGGTGAAGTGTGGAAGGCCCCCATGCAAAACATGGAGGGCCTGATGATGTAGAGGGTTCAACACCTTCACCACCGAATCCCAGGTGGAGTCGTACACCTGGGATCTGTAGTCCAGTTTCGACCGGACAAGTGCACGGTAGAGTCGGAGCAAAGAACATCGGTCTACCCCCCATGAAAGGGAGGAAAGGACCTTGAGGATGTTCAATGCCCACATGCACTTGGACCTGAGATGTCGTATATGTGGTAGAAATGTCAATTTATGGTCAAAGATCAGACCGAGAAACTGTGTCTCCGCCACAACTGGAATGATGTTACCCTCGGGCTGCAGCTCAGGGTCCAGATGAAGATTATGCTTGCGGCAAAAGTGCACGCAAGCGGTCTTCTGTGGGGAGAACTGAAATCCATCGACCATTGCCCAAACCGAGAGATTGTTCAAGGCAGTTTGCAGTTGTCATTTAATGACCCTCATGCTAGACGATAAGCAAAAAATGCTAAAGTCGCCAACATAGAGGGCATTGCAATACAGTCGGAGGAAGTTGCTGTGTAACGGAATTCATCTTGACAGTGAAAAGCATAACACTCGCGGCACAGCCTTGTGGCACCCCCTGTTCTTGGGGGAAAGGCTGCAACAAAGTGTTGCTGACACGAATTCAAAAATTAAGAGAATATAAAAAATTTGCAATGAAGATCGGGAAGTGACCTCGCAAGCTGAAGCAATGGAGGTCACAAAGAATGTCAAATCTCCATGCTGTATTGTACGCTTTTTCGATGTTGAAGAAAATTGACAGCAGGTGCTCTCCACATAAAAACGAATTCCTGATCAGCAATTATGAAATTTCACAATTGCCGATTCGAGGCAGATCAGGTGGTCTAAAGTAGACCTGAGCCTGCGAAAGCCACACTGGGTGTTGGAAAGAAGGCTGTGATGTTCCAAATACTGGGACAGCCTGGTATTTACAATTCTTCCCAACAGACGCAGCTTGTCAATGCAAATGGATGATAATTCAAAGGAATCTTGGGATCTTTGCCTGGCTTGGGGAAGGCCAAGATGATGGCCTCCCACCAGGAGTCAGGAAACTGCTCCTCGATGAAAATAGATTTGAAGAGTCGGAGCAGTCAATCCTTACTTGATGGTGAGAGATGTCAGAGCATAGCATAATGGACATCGTCTGGCCCAACAGCAGATGCATGAGAAGTGTGCAGAGCAAGGTGAAGCTCCTCCACTGTGAAAACCTGTTGTAAGACTCCAGGCCATTCAAATGGAAGGACAGTGGAGAGCGTCAGGCCCTGCTCTTCTGAGCCAAAAACTCGGGAGAGTAGGAGGATAAAGAAGAGATGGAGGAGCAGCAATTGCCTTTCCATTGTGCTCCAGGATCGATGAAACAACCTTTAGAAATGCAAGAATGTCTCCTGTAGGCACACCCAGATGGGTTCGTGTGCCCTCAGGAGGACCTTGATGTTGTCAACATTCCTCTGGAATCCACGACAATTCCATTGTAGGAGTATGGCTATCTCAGCTCTTAGAAGTGGCGGACGACTTGCGATTTATCTTAACCATCTCCAGCGACAGATTCGGAAAAATGGGATTGTCTGTGTCCCTGTCCTCAGAGACATCCAAATGACACTGATCAGAGACCGCCGAACAAGTTAAAACTTTCTTCTTGGGCCCCTGCGGGGGCCCCTTGGGTTTGGAAAGTCTTGCTGTCTGTGGGCGAGGTGGAGAGGGCCTTCAGTAGGTTGAAGGGGAAGGCACAGATGCAGGAATAGAAACCGGAGTCGATGTCGAGATCGACACCAACTGCAGCTTCACCTGGGTCAAGAGGTACTTCACAGCAGGCAAGAAAGATTCAGCAGGTGGTACACTGATGTCGGTCTGCACAGCTACAGAAACCATCTTAACAACAGGCTGTCTGACAACCGCACCAGCATAGGAGACCTTGCCAGGTGGGGCAGGCGGTGCAGCGAGCTTCCTCGCCTCTGGAAAACATGTTGTGGAGGGTCTTTAGACGCTATACCTCTTTCTCCTCCAGCCACTTTCGACAGTTGTGGGAGTGTGCGAATGTTCACCTTTACAGGTTACACCGCATGCCTTCTCTGCTGTGCAGTCAGGTTCAAGATGAACCACAACGAGCGCAGGTAGGTTTACTCCGGCATGCTGTGGGGGCATGGCTGAACCTCTGGTATTGAAAACAACACATAGGGTTAGAAATAAACAGCCATACCTCACAGTGTAAATACCCTGCCTTGATGGAAGGAGGCAGGTGTGGTGTGTTGAAAGTTATTATAAGTACCAGACTGGGTACTAACTTTCCATTACAGCATGTTGAAACCTGGGGGACTGCTATCACTCCCTGGGATGAAAGCTCCGAGAGGATTTCCTCAGAAACCTTGAGGATGCCCCACTCAGAGATCACTCCCCAGGAGGAATTGAGCATCTTGTGTGGAATGACTTCGACTACCACTCCACCAATCGCTGTTACTTTCAAAAGGAGCTCTGAATGTTTTGAGCATGCAATTTCCACCTGCAAGTCACCAGATTTAGGTGCTTGACCTCTTAGGTACTTGATCTTAGGCACTTGGCCAGTGAATTATGAGTTGTAGAGCTCATGTTTGGTTTTTGGAATTCAGTGCCTGTTGTCACCACTCACCACAGAGTCCAACAAGGGGACACCCAATTGGGCACTGGGGCTGCCCAGGCACCATACCAACACAGCCAGTGAGCCAAGCCCTCATGACGAAACAAAAGGAAAAGTATAAGGGAAATGGTAAGAAACTCATCGGAGGTCCCACAAAATAAAATAAGCACAAAAGTAATGAAGTGTGAGGAAAGAACTGACCTCACAAAAGGAAGAAAACTATAAAATTAGTGAACGTGTGGGGAAACTCGCAAACCGTTACCCGGACATGGGAAAGGTTTCTCACCGATCTGCATAGTTGACCCTAGCAGGACCTGCCCACCAGCCAATTGATCCTGAGGGGGCTGCCCCACGACCTCCCGTTTACCTGAAGCAGAAGCCAAAGCAGTGTATATCAGTGAGCTCCCAAAGTCACTGCCCAGCCCCATGTCAGACAGGCTCCCCAATGGCAAAACAGCCAAAGGGAACCCCACCAGTCATGAGCGGGGGAGAGAAGATGGGGACCCCCGAGCAACTGCCAGGATCCTCCTTTCCAGGGTCATGGGTCTCAACGCATGGCAAACAGGCAGGCAAGCATTCAGGACCTTGTGAATGTAACCAGGCCAGCGGAACCTGCACAGGGTGGTCCCCTCACCACAGACAGGAGCTCACACCGAGGGGAGAGACTTACTAGGCAGTTATTGGGAGACAGTTAGTTTTCTGTCAAGGCCATCCAGCATGTTCTAAAAGTGCACAGGGTATGCTTCTCCCACACACAAGGCACAGTTTAATGTCTCATCCAATAGAGCCTTTCCTAGCCCATCAGCTCCCCTACTGACTGAAGGCAGGGAGTTTAGCAGTGCAAAGAGCCAATCAGCGTGCAGCTATCAATATGATATATACCAGATGAAATAGCATCATGGCCATCTCCATTTTTTTCCGAGTTTTGGGCACTTAAATTTTATTGTCAAGACTTTAGTAAGTTTAGTTTCTCTCTTTTGTTTTTATGATAGATGACATGAAATTACATGTAATATGGCACTGCTTGTGCTTTATGGCAATGAAATAAAAATATCAAAGGTTACTGACATTTTTTGGCAGAGAGGTGACACCATGAATATTGAAACTGACAATTATTTATTTGAAAGTAATTTTTTTTCTTTGTATTTTGTCTTTAAAACATTTATTTTCAAAATACTAAACTTAACACAACATAATAAACCTATATTTTAATTAGTACTATATGGGCCTAAAATATGGACAAATGTAACTTTATTATCTTCATATTCATCATGTTTTTCTACTGTACATATGATTAGCATTTAACACCTTGTTTCAGCCATCAAGTTCACAATTTTCATCAACAGAAAATATGTTATTCAGAAATGTGAGTGCATAAATTTGCACTGAAAACAAAAAAGCCCGTGTATAATCAGAAAAGAGATCTCAGCTATGACGCTTACAAGCAATGAAATATTCAATTTGTAGCTCACCACCGCTACAGTCCCTCGCCGCATAGTTTAATCAAATTTGTTCTTGCTGAAATGAATGATAATCAGAAAAAAAAATTGATGGTATGAAGAACTTTTAGAAGGTACATCAGGTCAATTAGATACATGTATTTACACAGGCACATAGCCAAAAACTATTTTTGGGAAGTGCCCTAACTAAATTTTCTGAAGAGAGAAATGGGTCCCCTAAAGACAAAGGTTAGTGATGTAAATACATAGATAAATGTGCAATATTCTTTATTTACTAATGGCAAAATAAATGGTTACAGGTAATAGAATAAATGGGATAAAACAATAAACAAATTAAATTTTATTATGAATTTCTTTACCATCCTGATATATATATATATTGGGGGGGGGGGGGGGACACACACCTATCCTGGTTAAATGCTTGGTATCAGGAGGTCTGAATATAGAAAAACAAAAATATTATGGAGTGGTGAGGGTGAGTATTAATACAAATGAATTGAAACAAATCAGAACACCATCCCAGTATTTCTACTTAAGAATTTATTGTCAATGAATAGAACATTGCTTTTTTCTGCACATTAGTTTTCTTTGTCTTCGAGATTTTCGATTTCTTTGCCTTTTTTTTCCAATTACCACACTTTTCCAAGGGGTTGGAAGGAGCGTAACTCCCTCAGATTCGACATGAGATATAATTATCATAATAATATCAGGTTTTACGGAAAATACTTTGCTATGTCTTGAAAGCATCCACAGGATATTGGTTAAAAATCAAAAATTGCATTTCTTTTCAAAAGAATTGACAATAATATCTGAGGAGTCACAATATAAAAGAATTCAGATCGATAATATTAAAGACTTGAATGTTATCTGCTGTTATGCCCCCACTGAGGATGCCGATGAGGATGAGAAGGATAGGTTTTACGGACAACTTCAGGATATTTTGAATTCTGTCAAGAAAGGAGATATTACCCTTGTTCTAGGTGACTTGAATGCCAAAGCTGGTACTGACTCTGACCTTTAGGGAGGGGTGATTAGCCCTTTTGGTATTGGTAGCTGCAATGGGCAACATCTCCTACAAGGTAGGTAACTTCATGGTTTGAGAATCACTAACACCTGTTACAAGCACCACAATATACATAAGTACACATGGGTTTCACCACATGGGCTGCTTAAGAATACAATTGATTATATATTAATTAACAGCAAATGGGCTAGTTCTATTAGGAATACCAGGACATATAGGGTAGCTGAAATTGAATCTGACCATTACCTTGTTAAAAGTGTCTTGCAACTTAAACTTAAAAAGTGTTGTGCTAAAGTTAAAAAAATTACCTTTAATACTGAAGCTCTGAAAGACCCAGTTATAGCTAAAGCTTACCATGATAGGTTACTTAGTCATTATGACAGTCATGGTATACTTACTACTGAAGTTGAGGAAGAATGGGATCATTTTAAACAGGCTTTTTTGGACACTAACAGTACTGTTTTAGGAAAAAAGGAGCAGAGGAGGCAGAATTATCTGAGTGATAAGGCACTTGAGCTTATTTCGGAAAGAAAGAACTGCAAGAATGTTTTTAATCAATACCCTACTAGTCCTAATAGAAAGGATTACAGAGAGCTTAATAAAGGTGTAAAGGATCAGTTAGCTGCTGATAAGAATCTTTGGCTTGATGGCTTGTCTGAGAAAGCTGAGGAAGCAGTTAGGCAGCACAACAGCAGAGAGCTGTACTAGATAGTTAATGTTTTGTGTGGTAGAAAACGAATAAGTATACAGGGATTGAAGGATAAACAAGGTAAAGTTATAGAAGGTGAAGATTCTGTCATGGCTAGGTGGGCTGAGCATTTCACTGATGTTCTAAACAATGTAGTTAGTTCTACTCCCATTGTTGGCAATGATGATTGATGCATTGGTGGCTTTAATGTTGGCTCTATAACACAATCTGAAGTTATTTTGGCTATTTCTAAACTTAAACTTCATAAATCCCCAGGGGTAGATGAAATTACTATGGAAATGCTTAGAGCTTTGAATGTTTCGGTTACCACTTGGATTTCTTTTATGATAAAGGCATGGTTCCTAATGATTTTACCAGAGCTATTATTATCCCCATTTGTAAAAAAGATGATTGCAGTTCTTGTGATAACTATAGGGATATCAGCCTACTCTCTGTTCCAGGGAAAATTCTTTACATGATTGTGCTTAAGAGAACTAAGAATCTGGTTGAGAGGCAATTGCGTGATGAGCAATGTGGATTCAGAAGTGGTAGGGGATGTGTGGATCAGATATTTTCACTTAGGCAGATTCTTGAGAAATGTTTAGAGTTTCAGAAACCTTTGGTTGCTAGCTTTGTTGATTTCAAAAAGGCTTTCGACTCTGTTGATCGTCATAATTTGTGGTTGATTGTGAAATTATATGGTATACCTGACAAGTTAGTTAACATAATGAAAGCTGTCTATAATAACACTGAGTCGTGTGTGAGAGTTGGTAAGGCTTGTAGCAATTGGTTTAGCATTACTTCTGGTGTTCGACAAGGATGCATTTTGTCTCCTTTTCTAATTAGCTTGGTTATTGATTATGTTATGCGAAATTCACTTCAAGGGAAAGATTTTGGGAGCTATGTAACAGATAATGGTAATGTGTGGCATGAGATTAACAGACGAATAGGGATTGCTGCCGGGACTTTTAAGAATCTATGGAGAGTGTGGAGAAATAGGCGTATACACCGAAAGACTAAAATTAGACTGTATAATAGTTTGGTTCTTTCTTGGTTTAGTTATGGTAGTGAAACTTGGACACTTTGTAAACAAGATAACAGGAAACTAGATGCTTTTGATTCCAGATGCTTACGATGCATCTTGGGCATTAGGTGGTTCAACTTTGTAACTAATGATGAGGTTAGGCAAAGGAGTTTGCAACCTCCTTTAAGCAGCATATTGTGCAGAGAGAGACTCCGTTGGTTTGGCCATGTTGCCCGTATGAATAATTATAGATTGGCGAACAGGGTTATGAACAGTGTGCCTAAAGGTCTCAGAAAGAAGGGGAGACCTAGGATGCGGTGGGCAGACAACGTCAAACAGGACCTTGTTAGAATTGGTGTGCAGTGGCTAGATGCAGCAGATGTAGCTCAGGACAGATATGCTTGGAGAATTAAACTGCACTGTCTGGTTGGACCTCCGTAGCCCGTTGCTGCTTGAGGAGGAGGAGGATGATAATGATGATATCACTAATTTCTAAAAATTTGTGAATTAAATATTCAATGCAGCAAACAACACAGAATATGTTTAAAATATTTATCCTAGGAAGCTATTAAATCTTTGATGATAAGATAATGAATAATTAGTATTCAACTCACATAATGAAATTTTTATAACCTTTTAATATCAAACTCATATAATATTTTGAATATCACTTAGTTTTCTCTATCAAGAGACATCAAACGATTGACACCAACAAATTATACAGTGATACACACTCAACAGAACTGGCTTTTCAAAATATGTTATTCAATGAATAAGGAATGAATCTGATTGGTTCTCTGTTGCAGGCACCATAAGGTGTGTGTAGGATATGCCATGATTCTCATGTGGCAAAGTGCAGTGGAGTGACATCACAAAAATCCACACACGCACAAACATAGGCTATGGAGGTCCTACCAGACTGTGTATTCCTAATGCCCAAGGTACTGTGCAAACATATAGAATGAAAAGCATCAAGTTTCTTGTTATCCTGCTTGCATAGGGTCCATGTTTCGCTACTGTAACTAACCTTAGAAAGAGCCAAACTATTACACAGCCTAATTTGTCTTTAGCTATACACACCTATTTTTCCACATTCTCCATAGATTCTTAAAAGTTTCAGTGGCAATCCCTATTCTTCTATTTATCTCATGCCGCATATCACCAGTATCTACATTTGCAGACATCCCTACAAGATTGTTCCTGTCATTTCTCCACAACCACTTAACTCCTCTGCTAAAATTGTATGTTACCATAAATTGCATTGCATCCCACTGTAAATAATTTATATCTCTCATCTTGTACGTTTTTATGTTTTAAAATGTTCTGAGGGGTGTGGTAATTTCAAACTGTCACCAATTATTAAACTTCAGTGACACAATAGTATTACATGGTACATTTCCCAATTTTGTAACTTTAAAACCATATATGTCTACATATGCAAAATATACAGCTTTTCATTATTAATTTTTATTAAAGTAGCTTGGTTTTATACTTTTTAACTTGAACTCTGAGCTGAATAATTCAGATGATTTCAAAGGCACATTTACATTAAAATTTCTTTGCAAACAACAAACCTGACATGGTCTGACAGGTGGCATCCATCATAGATAAATTGTAAGGGAAACAAGATTTCAAAAGAAAGACAACTTAAGCATTCGTGCAAATCTGTGAGTCTGTACCACAGCAAAAGATAATAGTTGCTCAGCCACCAGCAAAACAGACTAAATGATACTGAGCAGTTTCTCAATTAATTTGGGACGTATTTATCAAATAGGTTAAATTACCATTGGTTTGCGTTTGCAAAGAAGTTTTGTTTCTATTCTTTTCCTCTCATATCTGTTCATTGAATTGAAACATTTAGTGTAAATATGTAAAGAACATATGTAACATTATAAAGAAATGTAGAATTACATATATGAAAATATTTTGAAGATAAAATAAATTTAAAACCGATATCTGGATCATCCCCCAAAATTCCAAGAGGAATATGAAAACACTCTAGTTAAAGGGAAGATCCTACTCTGGCCAGGAAGATGCAGTCACTCCATATTCTGTAGTTATCTAATTCCATGAAGAAAACTTAAGATCTATCGTTACCTCTCTAGTACTACACAACCTAAGAATACAATAGTGAAATCTTGCAAAATTCTAATAAAGTAGAATTTTAGCACTCAAACTACAAACCATGGTTTAGTCTAAAAATGGCAAATCTATATTACTTACCTTTAGTTTCCGGTCTCACTCGGTACTTTCCTAAAGATTGATTTATACCTCCACTTGGTAGAAAATTAGCTGAAAATATGTTGCAAAAAAAATTAATTCTTTCTATTTTTAAACATAAATTACATAATTTTAAATTTTTAAACATTTATTTTAGCTCGGTTATATTACCAAGGTAAGAAAAGTGAACTATATTAAAATATATTCAATATGTAACAATAAATCAGTGATATTATCAAATATAGATATTCATGGTGTTAGGCAACTATAGCCATCCCGTGCCCGAGTGGTTAGCACGCTTGGCTGCTGATCTAAGGGATCTAGATTCGAGCCCCAGGTAAGGCATGGATTTTCGTGCTGTTTTCTGCTGAGGTTCTGCCATCCTCTCAGATCTTCTACTGTATCATATAAACTGATAGGCTCTTGTGACAAGCAGCTGCTTGAGGGGGGTATTTATTTATATTTATTGAACAGATTATGTGGTTGTGTTTTGTAGGCATTAGAAAAAACAAGTAATGATATCTTCATACTCAATCATCAGAGCATCCATCACTCAAAAATAATGCCAAAATTGAATAACCAAAACATGAAAAAAATATCCCTTTATATTTAAGTGGAAGCATCTGACCAACCACAACTTTAACAATCGACAGAGGTGCGAAAAAGGGGAAAACAATGGTTACCTGTTAAAACAACACAACTTGCAGGAGCAGAAATCTTTATTTTGTGACTTTGCCAAAAGTCATTCTTTTTCTACTGTAATTTGGATGTGCAAACTCTGCAATTTTGCATCTGTTGTTGTGGATATCACAGAAGTGAAATTTATGTACTTCATGTAATCATTGATTGCACTTGATGAATTTTAAAAGTTACTATCAAAGAAGTATTCACTCTAAGTTTAATGTCAATATCAAATATAAGTGAAAAATTGTTTTCAGTGGGGTGGAATATGAACTCACGACCTCTTGATAACATTGCCAAGTGCTCTAATCGCTGAGCTACTGGCCACTGATCAAGAACCTGCCTTCAAGAGACTTGGAGTTGTGTATTACAGGTATGAAAGTTCATAACATCAATTACAGAAAATCTGGATCGATGGCCTGTAGCTTAGCGATCTGAACACCTGACATGTTATCAGGAGGCCGTGGGTTCGTATCCCACCCTACTCAAAACAATATTATCTCTGCATTTGATACCAACATTAAACTAAGAGTTACAAAAACACAGAAAAATTTCTTCAATTTAAAAGTTACTTGGAATCTCCGATATGTCATTCTAAAAAAAATGTTAAACTTGCATCTGGGTTTATAATATGCAAGTTGAGTGATTAAAACATAAGCTAAAAGTTTATTTTTCCTTCTAGAAAAGTGTGATTTTAATTTTAAAAAATAAAATCAATTTTTTAAATTTAATGTTTTAACATTTAAAAAAAATATTAAAATAAAAAAATTTAAAAACAAATTAAAAACATTAAATTAAAAAAGCCACATCTCATATTTTTTCAATAAAGCTGAAATCTGAGATTGCAGTGGAATCAATAAAAAAAGTATTCAGGTATATTAATTTTATTTCACATTAAAAACCTCTAAATCATTCACTATTAATGGAAAACATAAGGAGAAATAGAAAACACTGGTGCAGTGTACTCTCATCACCATAAAAATAAATAGAAAAAAACTCTTAAAAATTATCAAAAAAAAACTGAAGTTCGATATAAATATTAAATAACACCCTCAAGCAGCTGCTTGCCACAGAGGTCTAACAGCTTACATTTCACTTATTACTCTTGTAAGATGACTTCAGTGGAGTGACTGCCTATGCATGATTTTCCACACATAGCTGTGCTTTGAAGTGTACCAGTAAGAAATAAAAAATACTTTCACCACTGGACTATATAATAGTTTGGCTCTAGGGTTAGTTATGGTAAACTTGGACACTTTGTAAACAGCAGGAAGCTTGATGCTTTCAATTCTAGATGTTTACGCAGTATCTTGGGTATTAGGTGGTTCAACTTTGTAAGTAATGAAAAGGCTAGGCAAAGGAGTCGGCAACCTCCTCCAAGCAGTATATTGTGCAGAGAGAAACTCCGTTGGTTTGGTCATGTTGCCCATATGGATAATTACAGATTAGTGAATAGGTTATGAACAGTGTGTCTAAAGGCCTCAGAAAGAGGGGGAGACCTAGGATGCGATGGGCAGACAAAACCAAACAGGACCTTATTAGAACTGGTGTGCAGTGGTGAGAGGCAGCAGATATAGCTCAGGACAGATGTGCTTGAAGAACTGAATTGCACGGTCTGGTTGGACCTCCGTAGCCCATAGCTGCTTGAGGATGATGATTATGTTACATATTTAGTGGTATTTTATGGAAATAATTTCCAAAAATGGTTTTCGTTTCTCTTCAGAAAAATTTTTTTGCTTCCACCAGTTGCCATTAGGAGTCTAGCAATATAGCATTCCATTAAAACCCAACAAACTAATATAGAGAACAACAT
Source organism: Ryuthela nishihirai (assembly GCA_038380435.1). Lineage (NCBI taxonomy): Eukaryota > Metazoa > Arthropoda > Arachnida > Araneae > Heptathelidae > Ryuthela > Ryuthela nishihirai. Next base: position 155,011,057 of record JAWZYU010000001.1, on the reverse strand, counting down.
AAAATTTAGTGCCTAAGTACCAAAAACTGCTGTTCTGCTTATGAAACACTTTGAAGATCATTAATTGTCTGCCTGGAGATCTACCAACCCTCCAGGGTCAAAGTGTCCTTGTAGCTCCACCTTTCTCCCCCATAGTGGGGAAGTACTACTGTTCTACTCAGTTACAGATATCCTGTGGCTTTGTCCAAAGGAAATTTATCCCTAAAATGTTCAAAGTGAAAAAACAGCTTGTCATTTGAATAAAAATTATGATTACCACATAATTATACAGAATATATGCCCTTATAAATATTTTGAAATAAGTGTAACAATCACCATGCTTTGGCAGGAGCTAATAAATGTTAAAATTTCTTTAAGTAGAAAACTGATGCTAACCTACCTTCACCTCCAAGTGGTCCTAAACGAATTGGAGTGCATGGAGAATGCAAGATTCCATTTGGTGAACGTGGGCTAAAATGTTCTTCTATGTGGGATGCTAATTCCAACCCACATATAAAATTAGAGCATCCACAAACAGGGCAACAATCATTTGAATTTTCATCACCAGGAGTAGCTTGAGTTGATCTGACAGGACTAAGAATATCATGATGATCCATATTGACATGTAATTCTAAATCTGGACTTGTTTCAAAATTTCTGCTGCATAATGGGCATATGAAAAGACTACCCATACTACCATCAGAATTCAAAAAGTCAGGAAATGATGGACTTGTTAAATCAAAATGCTGTCGATTAACATGTTCTTGAAGCTTTGTTGGCGAGGTATTCCTATAATCACACAATGGGCATAATGATTGATCATTTCCCCGAGGACTCAATATCTCTTTTTTTATCCTAGCTGGATTCAAATTTAGTGAAAGATTTGCTCTTTGTGGAGAATTTTCAGCAGCTGGCTGCACAAAGTTATTATTATCTGGAAGTCCATCTGACAATGACAAGTGATTGAGCGAGTCACTTGGAGAAATTGCATACCTCACATTATCTTCAGCTGGGCTAAGATAATCCAAATGTACAGTATTCACATGATAAACCATTTCATCTGCAGATATGTCTCCAAGATCACAAAACGGGCAAGATATGGCTCCTTCTATGTGGGCAACCAACATGTGAGACCTTAAATCATCTTCCAATAATTCTTCTTCCCCACATATGTCACAACAATACAGAGACTCTGGATGTTTTGCAGCCATTACTATTTATATCACAGAAACAATCTATTTACAAGCATATATATATACAAAAGACAACAAATAATTATCCAGAACTAAACTGTTAATTCTCACACGAAAAACGAAAATTCGCCTTTCTTACTGACAGTTTAGGTATTTGTCAATATTTTTGAATAAGGGACTTTTTAAATTCTTAATGATTAAAGTCTAAACACAATATTAATGGACTTTCGAACTGTAATTAGGGTCATTCAAAAATAACTAATACTCCAAAATCAGCTTATAAGCTCTAGTAACTAACAACTGGAGAAAAATAGGAATTTATTTGTCTTTCATTCACAAGTAGAATATTATTAATTTTTAACAAACTCTGCGAACCAATTACCATTCCTTCCTTACTAACCAGACCAACCGGCGTCAAAGCCATTGGTTCATTTCGACTGAATACGGTCACGATTCCTTTGAAGAATGGCCACTGCAGTTGAAAGGAAACTATCATACACGGTTAACACCAAATATATTGTGCAGGATTTTCGATGCAGTTTCCGTCCCCTGGCCGAGTGGTTAGCGGCAATGACTAATAACCTAAGGGACCTGGGTTTCGAGCCCTGGGTAAGGCATGGATGTTCGTACCTCTGTGGCAAGCAGCAGCTTGAGGAGGTTAATATTTATATCGAAAAAACCTTGAATGCCTCACGTTGAAATACTATAGAAGTATTAAGAAATGGAGAGAGAACGTAAGAAGGTAAATGGTGTTTTCATGTGTTAGGCAACTCAATTCCCATTACCATCTCCATCAGGAGTTTAATCCTATACGGCATCAAAAGAAAATTTCAGACTGAACACACAAAGTGGGCCCACGAAAGGTATCAATTGAAAGAATGGAAATTAAGGGAACTGAATCGAGTTTTCCTGGGAGAAAGTTATTGTTTCTCTTCAACCTATTCAGAACTACATGACCATAGTTCACTAGGGAGGAAGTTATCTCATGAGGATTTTTTGCCACTGCTTCGAAAAATCGTTTCGAGAGGTGTTTCATGTGGGTATGTATGTATTTGATGCAGATGTCCCTCTGAAAAGTCGATTAGAGAAAAACCAAGGGACACCAAGAGCAGATCTAATATATTTGTTTTGAAAGGTCTGGATTTTTATGAATATTAGTAATGGTGGTCTTGACCTATAGAGGGGAAGCGTATATGATGATTGGCAGAATAGAAGGATATTGATTAAGGTTATTCCTGCAGTTCTTTCTTTCTGAAATAAGCTCAAGTGCCTTATCACTAAAATAGTTGCCTCCGCTGCTCCTTTTTTCCTAAAAGAGTACTCTTAGTTTCAAGAAAAGCCTGTTTAAAACGGTCCCATCCTTCCTCAACTTCAATAGCAAGCAAACCATGACGGTCATAATGACTAAGTAACCTAACATGGTTCAGAGCTTCAGAATTAAGGTAAATTTCTTAACCATAGTACAAAACTTCTTAAGTTTAAGTTGCAAGACACTTTTAGCAAGTTAATGCTCTAATCCAATTTCAGCTCCCCTATATGACCTGGTATTCCTAACAGAACTAGCCCACTTGTTGTTAATTATTATATATTCAATCATATCTTTATGCAGCCCATCTGGGTTGGGTTGTTTTATCTCTGAGCGGCATTTTTTGCACACCGTGGGCTAAATGGCCAAGTCACATGGACCCTGAAAGCTCAGAAAGGGTTGGGGGAGAGGACTCACTGGAACAGCTGTTGGGAAACAAATGGTAGCCTCCCATCAAGAGTGTTTCTTTAAACGTGCACAGACCAACTTAAAGTCATCTCCCACACATGGTGCCACAGTTTAACGTCCCATCCGACGTACGGTGTCTTTTCCAAACCCATCGGTGTCCCCTACTGACAGTGGGCAAGTAGTGAGAAGAATGAGAGTTCTGGCAGAATGTTAAAGTATAGAGAAACCCATGTTAACCTATGGGAGAAGTTTCGGGGGATTAGGCGTTAAACTAATTTTCAGAAAGTGGTGCGTGTAAAAAGATGAAATGATGGGTTTTATTGAAAAAATGTTGTAGTTAACATACACTTCACCAGATTATTGGGGGACACATCTTAACCGTGATTCACATTTTCAGCAAATTCGCCTGGGCAATAGCTATTAAAAAGAAAAAGGGTAATGAGATTGCCAAAACATTTGTCGAAATTTGTAAACAACGTAAGCCATTCAAGTTACAAATGGATAAGGGAACCGAGTTTGTCAACAAAGAAATTCAAGCACTGTTTAACCAATGAGGTGTCCATTGGTTTGCCACTGAAAATCAGACTAGAGCTCAAATTGTGGAAAGATTTATAAGGACCTAAAGACAAAAATGTGGAAATATTTCACTGCCAATAATACCAGAAAATGGATCGATGTTCTACCAAAACTTGTTAAAAATTAATACTTCTTTTCACAGATCAATAAGAATGACCCCAAAAGAGGCAAGCTTGAAGAAAAATAGAGAAATTGTGCATTTTAATCTGTTTAGTAAAAGAATTAAATCTATTATAACATCAAAATTTAAAATAGGTGAGAGTGAGAATCGTTTACAAGACACCGTTTAGAAAAGGATATCTACCGAATTTTACAGAAGAGATTTTTGAAATCACTCAAGTTCTGTATACAGATCCCACAACCTTTAAGATCAAGGTTCTGAAAAGAGAACCTATCATTGATAGTTTTTACACCCAAGAAATGGTGAAATACGAAAAGCAAGATGACATTTATAAAGTTGAAACCAGAATAATAAAGAGTATTATGTTAAATGGTTTGTCTATGATAATATATTTAATTCCTGGGTCACAGAAGATGATCATTTTAAATAAAGCAAATGGAGATTCAAAATTTTGACTTAGAAGATCAGAATTTCCTGAACAGAAACGTATTAGCACCTCTCTGGCCTTTTAGGCTTTTAATCTGTGTTCCAATCAGGCTCAGGGAAGACGAACCTTTTGTTGAACTTAATATTTAAACATCTCTACTATAATAAAATATTTTTATATGCCGAAGATTAACCTGGCACAGAGTTATTTTTCGACTCCAAAAGACATTCGACTACAGTGTAATTACTTTATATTCTATAATATTCTGAACAAGAAAGATATGTTGCAGATAAATATGGATCATGCAACAGAAATCGGGAAAGATATTTTTAGTAATGTAGTTTCAAAGTCACACGATTTGTTATTAGATAAAAAAACAAGCACATGCATCTGAAGTACAGAAAAAACTCTGGGAAATAAAGATGAAATACATGACAAACTTTGGCGTCATCAGCTCTGAAACCGGCTCCGAAAGTGGACCAGCAGCAATTCCAGGTGTCGGTTTTAAATTAACACACATGGGGACTACGACATGAGTAATAAAAAATTGAAAAATGTAGCGAATCTCGAAGAGGGTTCGGACTCTGTGACAAAACAATATCTACAACAAGAGTCTATAACATTGAATTACACAGGAAATTTTGACGCAAATACTAAAAGAATATCGAATATAGGCAGACCTATAGAGAATAGAGATGCTGCTACCATTCAGTAGTTAATAATACTTCTTTAATTTTTCGGAACAATCGCTACGATGCACGAAACAAACAAAAAATCAATGTTAATGAACCCGATGCATATTCTGGAGTAGTTACAAAATGATATTTGGAAAAATGAGCACTTTGCAAATTGACAATTGTCAATTTGCAAAAATGATGCAAGAAATAAACGCATTAAAAAGCTTGCAGGACCGATCGATTCGTCCAATGCCACTACGAAACACTACGTTGACAACTTGACCACTGTTCAAAATAGTCGAATGAATACACTGGTGAGAAAAAATTATGGGCTTTACATTCCACGAAGCATTGCATTCGTGGAATGTAAAGCCCATCATTTTTTCATGCATTGAAACTATGCTCGTCGAAGCATTGCATTCGACGAGCATAGTTTCAATGCAGAAAAAAAAATCCTTGACATTACCAATCCCGAGTCTGATTCTGCTGCTGTAACTAAGAGATATTTGGAAAAAGTCTCATTAACTGGCGAGAATGTCTTTAAAGTCAACAATAAGAGAATAGGAAACCTCAGGGAACGGAGACACAGCAGAAAGGCGACAACAAAAGGTTACATTGTTGGCGTGACAAAGTTAGATCCTAACTCATCCAATGACTTATTGAGAAATAAAAATGGACTTTTTGCATCAAGTGGAAGCAGTTTCAATGGCGATGCAAATGGAAAACGAATTACAAATGTTTGCACCCCAATTCTAAACAATGATACTGCTACAAAACTATACGTGGATAAAAATACTGTAATTTGCGTTACCTACGGTGATAAACAAGTGAAAGACATTGCAGTCTCATACAATTATACAAATAAACACAAAATTCAACCTACTAACGCCACATATTTTCAAAGATAATTACCATCTATGCATTTCTAATGGATATACAGGGTGAATCTGAAAAAGTGGGCAAAACTTTACGGGGTGGTAGAACGCAGCTATACGAGCAATATTCGTCATAGAATGTATGGTCGGAAGGCAAGCGGTGAGAAGTTAAAAGGTAGTTTTCCACTGTCACATTTAAAGAATGAACACAAGAAGGAGAGGAGATACTTCAGAAAACATTTTATTAACAGGAATGTAATTGAGGTACATGCTCAAAGAAATTGCTCAAAAGAGCTGCCGCCAGCTGTAATGCAGGCTTCACACCTGCGGGATAGGGACCGACGCACATTTGCGAAGACGTTGGGTGCGAGGACCGATCCTTTTATACCATTTCCAACGCCACCTAGCGGATCGCCGTTTGCGTTCCGCCCATACATTCTATGACGAATATTGCTCGTATAGCTGCGTTCTACCACCCCGTAAAGTTTTGCCCACTTTTTCAGATTCACCCTGTATAAGCAAGGTAATCTGTTGCACAACAAATACCTCTTTTATTATAAATTATAGTATCAACTAGGACGATCAAAAATTCATTAAAGTAGTAAGATCGGGTAAGTTGCCGTCCCGTGGCCGAGGGGTTAGCGTGCTTGGCTACTGATCTACAGGACCTGGGTTTGAGCCCCGGGTAAGGCACGGATGTATGCGTTGTTTTTCTGCTGAGGTCCTGACATCCTCTCAGATCTTTTACTTTGGCATACAAACTGACAGGCTCCTGTCAGACCTCTGTGGCAAGCAGCTGCTTGAGGGAGTATTTATTTATTTATTTTTTTAGTAAGACCACAACATCAGCAGTTTTTTCTGTTATTCCCATTGAGGTAATATTATTAGAGACAGGACTGGCAACGGCGCCATGAACATGTACAAAATCTTAAGCCTACTCCTCAGTGAGGCAGAGAGAGAGGCGTGTTTCATTAGCGTAAACAAACCTTTCACCACGCTCTTAGATATACATGAATTGTGTACTAACTACTGAAAAATACTATAAAAGCAGCAATTCGACATTTCACAGGTTAGTAATTTACGAATATTGCAAAATGCTTTTAAATTTAAATTGTTAAAGCAGGAGGCCTAAAAATAAATAAAGCATTTTAAAATACCATTCTGTCATAGTATAATATCAAATGTAGTTCACGATTTTTTTCGTAAATGAAACTAATAATATTTACATATAAAAAGACGTTTTACAGACTGAAACAGCATGGAATTTATACAATATTTTCGTGAATTTTGTTTCTAAAAGAAATATTAAACTTAGACATTAATTATATTTGATTTCTGCTACTATAGGCATTATACTTCTGCTTTGCATTTTTATTTTACCAAAATAACACAAATTGTTTTTTTCCTCAAACGAAACGCATGAAACAAGGATTTTATAATTTTGCATGTCATAAATGAAGTCTAAGAATTTTCTCTTCATATTTGATAAAAAAAATTATGAGTTGAAATGCTAAGGCTTGTCAATTGTGGTTCAAGCTCCACTGTCTCTCTTTAAACAGTAGTCAGTACTATCTGTTCCCAGCACTTTCATCATCATCATCATCCTCAAGCAGCCAATGGGCTACGGAGGTCCAACCAGACCGTGCAATTTAGTTCTCCAAGCAAGTCTATCCAGAGCTACATCAACTGCATCTGGCCACTGCACACCAATTCTAACAAGGTCCTGTTTGATATTGTCTGCCCACCGCATCCTAGGTCTCCCCCTCCTTCTGAGGCCTCTAGACACACTGTTCATAACCTTATTCGCCAGTCTATAATTATCCATACAGGCAACATGGCCAAACCAGCGGAGTCTCTCTCTTCACAATATGCTGCTTAAAGGAGGTTGCAGACTCCTTTGCCTAACCTCATCATTAGTTACAAAGTTGAACCACCTAATGCCCAAGATACTGCGTAAGCATCTGAAATCAAAAGCATCTAGTTTCCTGTTATCTGGTTTACAAAGCGTCCAAGTTTCACTACCATAACTAACCCTAGAAAGAACCAAACTATTATACAGTCTGATTTTAGTCTTTAGGTGTATACACCTATTTCTCCACACTCTCCATAGATTTTTAAATGTCCCGGCAGCAATCCCTTATTTGTCTGTTAATCTCATGCCACACATCACCATTATCAGTTACATACCTCCTAAGATAATTAAACTGTGACACCTGCTCAAGACTGCAACCATTCAGATGAACTGAATTATAGCCTGCCTGACCAATTTTCATCACTTTAGTTTTCTCTCTGTTTATAACCAAACCTACTCTACTACCAGTTTCATGAACAGCTCGGATGAAAGAGTTCATCTCATCGACATCATTTGCCAAAAGGGCTAAATCATCAGCATAATCTAAATCAGAAATTTTCATATCTCTAGTCCATTTAAGGCCAAAATCTTTCCCTTGAAGTGAATTTCACATAACATAATCAATAACCAAGCTAAGGAGAAAAGGAGACAAAATGCACCCTTGTCGAACACCAGAAGTAATGCTAAACCAATTGCTACAAGCCTTACCAACTCTCACACACGACTCAGTGTTATTATAGAGAGCTTTCATTATGTTACCTAACTTGTCAGGTATACCATATGATCTCACAATCAACCACAAATTATGGCGATCAACAGAGTTGAAAGCATTTTCGAAATCAACAAAGCTAGCAACCAAAGGTTTCTGAAGCTCTAAACATTTCTCAAGAATCTGCCTAAATGAAAATATCTGATCCACACATCCCCTACCACTTCTGAATCCACATTGCTCATAACATAATTCAACCAGATTCTTAATTCTATTAAGTACAATCATGCAAAGAACTTTCCCTGGAACAGAGAGTAGGCTGATACCCCTATAGTTATCACATGAACTGCGATCACCTTTTTTGAAAATAGGGATAACAATAGCTCTGGTAAAATCCTTAGGAACCATGCTTTATCATAAAAGATATTCAGAATTTCAGTCATCCAATTGGTAACCGAAACATTCCCAGCTGTAAGCATTTCGGTAGTAATTTCATCTACCCCTGGGGATTTATGTAGGTTACGTTTAGAAACAGCCAAAATAACTTCAGATTGTGCTATAGGGCCAACATTAAAGCCACCAATGCATCTATCATCATTGCAAACAATGGTAGTAGAACTAACTACATTGTTTAGAACATCACTGAAATGCTCAGCCCAACTAACCATGACAGAATCCTCCCCTTCTATAACCTTACCTTGTTTATCCTTCAATCCTTGTATGCCTGTCCGTTTTCTACCACACAAAACATTAACTGTCTGGTACAGCTCTCTGTTGTTGTGCTGCCTAACTGCTTCCTCGGCTTTGTCAGCCAAACCATCAAGCCAAAGATTCTTATTAGCAGCTAACTGATCTTTTACACGTTTAAGTTCTCTGTAATGCTTTCTATTAGGACTAGTAGGGTATTGATTAAGGACATTCCTGCAGTTCTTTCTCTCCGAAATAAGCTCAAGTGCCTTATCCCTCAGATAATTCTCTCTCTTCTGCTCCTTTTTTCCTAAAAGAATATTGTTAGTATCCAAAAAAGCCTGTTTAAAATGATCCCATTCTTCCTCAACTTCAGTAGTAAGCATACCATGACTGTCATAATGACTAAGTAACCTATCATGGTAAGCTTTGCCTATAACTGGGTCTTTCAGAGCTTCAGTATTAAAAGCAAATTTTTAACCCTAGCACAACACTATTTAAGTTTAAGTTGCAAGACACTTTTAACAAGATAATGGTCAGATCCAATTTCAGCTCTCCTATATGACCTGCTATTCCTAACAGAACTAGCCCATTTGCTGTTAATTAATATATTGTTGCGAATTACAAAATGGATAGGCACTGAGCGTGAGTATTAATAACTATATTTTCAAACCAATTACAATACAACGCAAATTGTTACAAAAAAAATATGGATGAAGTGCCTTATAAACAACTTAACTACTATCATGCATAATACATATCATGTTTTTTGTACAGAGTATACAATATCAGCTCTGTCTGTTCTACTAAATACTACCTCTTCACTTTGTTTACCATGTCACTTGAATATCTTCAGACGTAAACAAACTCTCGTCCTGTGCTAGTTCACTAAACTTATCACACTAGCAAAACAAAACAACGGTCCACGCACACATCATATAAAAGATACTTATTTTAACTTAACGCACACTGACTTAGACCATCTGAACGTCCTTTCAGATCTCACAACTCTTTCCACGTGGAGTAGTTGGACGTCGACGAATGTGATATATCACGTCGTTAATCCTGTTAACTACTGTATCAAGATCTGCCAAAGGTCTCTGAAGTCTCAGTGAAAGCTTCTTCCTATGTGGATTTGTTTTCTCTACAGCAGTAGGTGGACACGTATTTTGTTCCACTGTATTCAAAATACGGACGGCTATCTTCTTTAGGAAGGTGACGAGTTTATTGCTTTTGTTTTGCTTCTGGCGATAAAAAGAACATTTCATTCTCACGTGTTTCCTCAGTTTATTCCACATGTCTGTGTCAAAATGGAAGCGAATCACATTATGACGTAGATTTCCTTTCTAACTGAAGCTTCGTCCACAAATAGAATACGTGTAAGGCTTATAGCCCTTGTGAACACGTTTATGTCTCCGCAGGGAGAAGAATCGACTACGAGTTTTGTGCAAAACCTGTACTCGAAAGTTTTCGTCTTTGGATTTTTACTTATGGCTCGTCTTGCCTTTGGTTCGGATTTCACGTCTCCTACCATTTTGCTAGGCTGTTCATAGTGAGGAATATCAGAGGCTGATTCACCTGACGACACAATAGGACACGCAGCTTTACGAAGAAGAGTCTCTGGTAATTGGAACTGCTTCGAGCTCAGGGTTGTAGCTGTACCGTCAAGAGGATGAGGAAACGAAGCAATTTCTATAAGGACATCTATGCATTTCGACTTAGTTTTAGAATTCTGCCAAGTCAATTTTTCCTTATTATTCTTCTTACCAAGTTTAAGAGATATAGGATTATTGCTCAATTGAGACATTTTGCATCCTATGCTGTAGGCTTCTTCATCGACTTCCTTTCTAACTGCTGTGTCTTCCTCCGAATTCACATTCTTGGAGCTCTCATTGTAATTTGCCAGGGAAATATCAGTCATGATTGCCAAATTGTTCATTCTGGAGATCAGCGACGAGTTTTGTAACATGATATTGTCTACTTTAGAGCTCTTGTAGTCGTGATAAAACTTTTCTATATCCTTATAATCTAAATGATTATAATGTCCAAATCTGCACATTGACTGTTCAGAAAAGAAATTCAGCATGGCTACGTTGAGATTATCTGAGGGCTTCACTTCTCTCTGATCGTAACTCTGAGGCTTAGTTTCATCCAGAAAGTTACTGTTATCCGAGCACAGTTATCATAGAAAAAGGAATATCTAAGTCAGTCTTTGAAGAAAAATGGAATTATTACTCATAGAAAAAGGAATATCTAAGTCAGTCTTTGAAGTACTGTCTCTGCCTGAAGCTCCATTACTAGCATCACCTGTTACGCTTCCACGCCATTCTTCGGAATTCTTCTTTCTTAAATCCCCAATTTCTACAAATAATTCGAGTGTGGCTATATGCTTCGGAAAAATCTCTCCGACTTCCCCAGTAACGTCGAATGGCACTTCGTTTCTATGATGAATGGACGCCCCTTCTTTTTCATTGTCGACGATACGATCTGACGACTCTTCTCTACTCAGACCACTCTGCGAAACGTAAACTCTGTTTCGTTCCCCCTCACTACCAGTCTTTACTCTGCCTTTGCGATAATTGTCCATGACACATTTTGCTGACGGCGAGGAGTAGAATATGTTTCGTGTGGATCTCTCTTCAGATCGTGCTCATCTTTTTGAGAAACTATCTCAGTTCTCAACTCATTATTTTGTGCGGTCATTTCGGCTTTCAAGTCATCTTTTTGAGAAACTATCTCAGTTCTCAACTCATTATTTTGTGCGGCCATTTCGGCTTTCAAGTTATCTTTTTGAGAAACTATCTCAGTTCTCAACTCATTATTTTGTGCGGCCATTTCGGCTTTCAAGTTATCTTTTTGAGAAACTATCTCAGTTCTCAACTCATTATTTTGTGCGGCCATTTCGGCTTTCAAGTTATCTTTTTGAGAAACTATCTCAGTTCTCAACTCATTATTTTGTGCGGCCAGGTCACCTATTTTATTGTTTATGTCACTATTTTGACTAGGAAAGTTCACATATTTTATTGTTTATATCACTATTTTGACTTTTAATGTCATTCATCAACTTTACTAATTCATCCATACTTCTAGTTAACGGCATTCAATAAATTATCCACACTCCTAGACACCAAATGTTGCGAATTACAAAATGGATAGGCACTGAGCATGAGTATTAATAACTATATTTTAAAACCAATTACAATACAATGCAAATTGTTACAAAGAAAATATGGATGAAGTGCCTTATAAACAAATTAACTGCTATCATGCATAATACATATCATGCTTTTTGTACAGAGTATACAATATCAGCTCTGTCTGTTCTACTAAATACTACCTCTTCACTTTGTTTACCATGTCACTTGAATATCTTCAGACGTAAACAAACTCTCGTCCTGTGCTAGTTCACTAAACTTATCACACTAGCAAAACAAAACAACCGTCCACGCACACATCATATAAAAGATACTTATTTTGCACTTAACGCGCACTGACTCAGACTATCTGAACGTCCTTTCAGATCTCACAACTTTTTAAACACTGCACTGCTATATTTTCATTCTTCCGAATCGTTCTAAGTTCCAATTCGTTGGCTCAATTAAATCTCACGTAGAAGCACACACGAGGGTTTAAGTCATGTTAAGTCATGAAGTCACTGCTGCTCGTTCATCTGTCGTAACAATATAATCAATCATATTCTTATGCAGCCCATCGGGTGAAACCCATTTGTACTTATGTATGTCGCCGTGTTTGTAATAAGTGTTAGTTATTCTGAATCCATTGAGTTTACTTACCTGTAGGCGACGTTGCCCATTGCCATTGCAGCTACCAATACCAAAAGGGCCTATTACTCCTCCCCAAAGGTCAGAGTCAGTACCAACTTTGGCATTAAAGTCACCAAGAACAAGGGTAATATCTCCTTTCTTGACAGAATTCAAAATATCCTGAAGTTGTCCGTAAAACCTATCCTTCTCATCCTCATCGGCATCCTCAGTGTGGGCATAACGGCAGATAACATTCAAGTCTTGAACGCTTGTCTGAAATTGTGCTGTAAGAAACCTTTCATTAATGCAATCATATCCTAGAAGAGCATCACTAGTGTGTCTGCTGAGAAGCCCCACGCCTTGGTGATGTTTATTATCGTTCCTCCCTGAAAATAGAAATTTAAGATTATTTTTAAGAATCTGACCTTTATCTGTCCATCTGGTCTCTTGCAAGCCGAGAATATCTAAATTATAAGGGTGGAATTCTTGTGTGAGGACATCAAGAGAAAAAGCTCTCTGCAGAGTCCTCACATTCCAACTACCTATGGAGAGAAAATGGTTAGTGGGATGTTTAAAGATACTATGTTTATTGAGAGAGGGAATGTCGACAATATCAAACAGCACACTAATCGCAGACATGGGGCAAAGACCCGTTCCCCCACCACTAAAGGCTGAAGCCATCTACACTGGAAGACTTCCTCTAATGTAGAATTTGACGATGTCAATAGAAGCAAAGAGTTCAAGTGACTGCGATGACCTCTGCTCAGGATTATCCACCAGCTGATAAACATATCCTGTGAATCTATTCACTTGGGGCTGTCAACCCACAAACAAACAGAAAATACAGCGGAAGATTTTCCCTCCACAGAAGCCCACCAGTGCAGCAAAATCAGGATCCATAATCAAGCTCAGAGCCATATATCTGTCCAGTCCAGTGGGTTTATATGGTCAGCACCAGGACCCTGTGTGGTTGACCACTCCTCAGCAGGGTAGAAAAAAAAGAAAAGTAGCCATAGTTGTCCAGATCAGTAGGCCACACTAATCTGGCAGCCCTCCCCTTCCGTTTACTTCCACAAGAGAGTAACTCTTTCGAAAGGTACTAACAGTCTGCACCAGGAGAAGGCGGGTCGGACATTAGGTGCTAGGCAAGCTCCAGAAAACTGCACAGTAGGATTAATTAATGATGCTGTGCCAACTTTATTCACATTTGTAACAAATGCCTGTTTTGAGAGACACTTGTAGACGATATGATAGAAATTGCAGTGAGAACAGGTATTGCCTATAAAAATTATCACTCATGCTGTGTAAGAGGGAAGAGTTCTAGAAAATTTAAGAGAAAGTTGATATCAGTGCAAAATAAAATCCAAAGCTTAAAGAAAATGCTATGGTGAAATTATTGCCAGCTAAGAGCCAAGAAATCAGATTCTTCTACTTGAAAAGAAATATTAGATTTGTTTAAGGCTCAAAAGCTCATCAAGATGACATCGAGACACCAAAGTCTGTGTTTCCAGATATAACTTTAAACCTGTTCAGAAATTCACACCAAAAATGCTGAAAGAAGCAATGACATATTTTATTACCAAGAGGTAAATAGGTTTACCATGAAATTTTCATTCTCCAAAGGGTTATTAAAAATTGAGGTTTTATTTTTTTATTTTTAAAAACACTTATGAATTTGTAAAAAAAATCTTTCCCAATAGCTCCACAATTTTAACTTGGTGCAGATCTGTGGTGGTGGTAATCACCATTATAATTTAGATATTCTCGGCTTGCAAGAGACCAGACGGACAGATAAAGGTTAAATTCTTAAAAATAATCTTAAATTTCTCTTTTCAGGGAGGGGCGACAATAAGCATCACCAAGGCGTGGGTCTGCTTCTCAGCAGACACGCTAGTGATGCTCTTCTAGGATATGAGTGCATTAATGAAAGGTTTCTTACAGCAAAATTTCAGACAAGCGTTAAAGACCTGAATGTTATCTGCTGTTATGCCCCCACTGAGGATGCCGATGAGGATGAGAAGGATAAGTTTATGAACAACTTCAGGATATTTTGAATTCTGTCAAGAAAGGAGATATTACCCTTGTTCTTGGTGACTTCAATGTCAAAGTTGGTACTGACTCTGACCTTTGGGGAGGTGTAATAGGCCCTTTTGTTATTGGTAGCTGCAATGGCAATGGGCAGTGTCTCCTGCAGGTAAGTAAACTCAATGGATTCAGAATAACTAACACTTATTACAAACACCGTGACATACATAAATACACATGGGTTTCACCCGATGGGCTGCATAAGAATATGATTGATTATATACTAATTAACAGCAAATGCGCTAATTCTGTTAGGAATACCAGGTCAAATAGGGGAGCTGAAATTGGATCTGACCATTATCTTGTTAAAAGTGTCTTGCAACTTAAACTTAAAAAGTGTTGTGCTAGGGTTAAAAAATTTGCTTTTAATACTGAAGCTCTGAAAGACCCAGTTATAGCCAAAGCTTACCATGATAGGTTACTTAGTCATTATGACAGTCATGGTATGCTTACTACTGAAGTTGAGGAAGAATGGGATCATTTTAAACAGGCTTTTTTGGACACTGACAGTACTCTTTTAGGAAAAAAGGAGCAGAAGAGACAGAATTATCTGAGTGATAAGGCACTTGAGCTTATTTCGGAAAGAAAGAACTGCAGGAATTTCCTTAATGAATACCCTACTACTCCTAATAGAAAGCATTACAGAGAACTTAATAAACGTGTAAAAGATCAGTTAGCTGCTGATAAGAATCTTTGGCTTGATAGTTTGGCTGACAAAGCCGAGGAAGCAGTTAGACAGCACAACAACAGAGAGCTGTACCAGATAGTTAATGTTTTGTGTGGTAGAAAACAGACAGGTATACAGGGATTGAAGGATAAACAAGGTAAGGTTATAGAAGGAGAGGATTCTGTCATGGCTAGGTGGGCTGAGCATTTCAGTGATATTCTAAACAATGTGGTTAGTTCTATTCCCATTGTTTGCAATGATGAGAGATGCATTGGTGGTTTTACTGTTGGCCCTATAACACAATCTGAAGTTATTTTGGCTGTTTCTAAACTTAAACTTCATAAATCCCCAGGGGTAGATGAAATTACTACAGAAATGCTTAGAGCTGGGAATGTTTCGGTTACCACTTGGATGACTGAAATTCTGAATATCTTTCATGATAAAGGCATGGTTCCTAAGGATTTTACCAGAGCTATTGTTATCGCTATTTTCAAAAAAGTTGATCGCAGTTCTTGTGAAAACTATAGGGGTATCAGCCTACTCTCTGTTCCAGGGAAAGTTCTTTCCATGATTGTGCTTAATAGAAATAAGAATCTGGGTGACAGTCAATTGCATGATGAGCAATGTGGATTCAGAAGTGGTAGGGGATGTGTGGATCAGATATTTTCACTTAGGCAGATTCTTGAGAAATGTTTAGAGTTTCAGAAACCTTTGGTTGCTAGCTTTGTTGATTTCAAAAAGGCTTTCCACTCTGTTGATCGTCATAATTTGTGGTTGATTGTGAGATCATATGGTATACCAGACAAATTAGTTAACATAATGAAAGCTCTCTATAATAACACTGAGTCGTGTGTGAGAGTCGGTAAGGCTTGTAGCAATTGGTTTAGCATTACTTCTGGTGTTCGACAAGGGTGCATTTTGTCTCCTTTTCTCTTTAGCTTGGTTATTGATTATGTTATGCGAAATTCACTTCAAGGGAAAGATTTTGGCCTTAAATGGACTGGAGATACGAAAATTTCTGATTTAGATTATGCTGATGATCTAGCCCTTTTGGCAAATGATGTTGATGAGATGAACTCTTTCATTCGAGCTGTTGATGAGACTGGTAGTAGAGTAGGTTTGGTTATAAACATAGAGAAAACTAAAGTGATGAAAATTGGTCAGGCAGGCTGTGATTCAGTTAATCTGAATGGTTGCACCCTTGAGCAGGTGTCACAGTTTAATTATCTTGGGAGCTATGTAACAGATACTGGTGATGTGCGGCATGAGATTAACAGATGAATAGGGATTGCTGCCGGGGACTTTTAAGAATCTGTGGAGAAATAGGCGTATACACCTGAAGACTAAAATTGGACTGTATAATAGTTTGGTTCTTTCTAGGGTTAGTTATGGCAGTGAAACTTGGACACTTTGTAAACAAGGTAACAGGAAACTAGATGCTTTTGATTCCAGATGCTTACGCAGTAACTTGGGTATTAGGTGGTTCAACTTTGTAACTAATGATGAGGTTAGGCAAAGAAGTTTGCAACCTCCTTTAAGCAGCATATTGTGCAGAGAGAGACTCCGTTGGTTTGGCCATGTTGCCCGTATGAATAATTATAGATTGGCGAATAGGGTTATGAACAGTGTGCCTAAAGGCCTCAGAAAGAAGGGGAGACCTAGGATGCGGTGGGCAGACATTGTGTCAAACAGGACCTTGTTAGAATTGGTGTGCAGTGGCCAGATGCAGTAGATGTAGGTCAGGATAGACTTGCTTGGAGAACTGAATTGCACAGTCTGGTTGGACCTCCGTAGCCCATGGCTGCTTGAGGATGATGATGATGATGATGCAGATATGTAGATGGCCTTCATGGATTTATCATCATTACCTTCAGGTAATTAGCCGTCCCATGGCCGAGTGGTTAGTGCGCTTGGCTACTGATCTAAGGGACCTGGGTTCGAGCCCCAGGTAACGCATGGTTGTGCGTGTTGTTTTTCTGCTGAGGTCCTGCCATCCTCTCAGACCTTCTACTATGGCATATAAACTGACAGGCTCCTGTCAGACCTCTGTGGCAAGCAGCTGCTTGAGGGGGTATTTATTATTTTTATCATTCAGGTAATTATTCACAGCAAAATGCTGAAAGAAGCAATGGCATATTTATAATATATACCAAGAGGTAAATAGGATTACCATGATATTTTGATTCTCCAAAGGCTTATTAAAAATTGAGGTTCTATTTTTTTTATTTTTAAAAAGACTTATGAATTTGTAAGAGAAAATCTTCTTTCCCAATAGCTCCACAATTTCAACTTGGTGCAGATCTGTAGATGGCCTTCCTGGATTTATTGAAGTTTTCTGCATGGAAATTTTACTCATAGTAAGCTGAAGCATATGATATTCACTTTATTATTTGAGGAGAAGTCAATTAGGAAACAAATACTGTTCAATGGCAAATGCTACTGTGGATATGTAGATTATGGTAATACTGTAATGCAAATGATAAAAATTCAGATATAGCTTCTGGAACTCTAATTTTTATGATTGTTTCAGTTTTATATAGCTGGAAAATCCCATAGGTTATTTTTTTAACAGTTGGTTTGTCTGGCTCAAAATATATTTTTATTTACAAATTCAGCCAGGACCATATTTAATTATTTTAAGCTATAAGAGCAAAAGAGGGAAACTATAATAACCTAATGATCTTTAGTTCCAAAGTGCACACATGCAGTTAATAATTAACTGGCTAATAATTAATAAGGAAAATGGCAATTGTTTAACTTTCAATGAAATTAAAATCAATGGGAGCAATAATGAAATGTCCAGTGACATTTTAGGTGTTTCTCACATATGGATAATATCAAGCAATCACAATAAAGCAGTGAAGGTCATTGTATCTCTTTTCTCTGAAATTGAAAAATGTTATTATACGCTGTCTTTATATCAAAAAAATTACGAAAAATTTCTTGCATAGAATGTAAATTAGCATTAACTCTGACCTAATGCAGTCTTCTGTGTCTACACTTATTAACCCTTACAAAGACAATTTTTTTTTCTTTAAGAAATAACTTTTGAGCCTTATTATGAAAAAGTAATGAATGAAATAGTCCACATTACATATCAAAAGAAAAAGCATTTAATTCTGGAAAAAAAGGGTAGGGAAGCAAAAAAAGCATGTTGCAAGTTCTTTTGTAGGGATTTTTGGAAAATGATTAATCTGCTTCTGTCACTTTAAAGGTTAATATTAAAAATTGAGGTTTTCTCGCCCTTCTCACAGTATGTGTAATAAAAAATAATATCTTTTAATGAAAGAAGAAAATAAATGTGACTTTTCATGTTTTTTTAAATGAGGCGCGGATTTGCACTGTTAAGATCTATAAAATTTGAGGGCTTTTGCTTAAACTGAAAGATTTGATCATGTTTTAGATTTTAAAATATATTTACCATTGTTCCTGTTTTAAACGGACTCAAATTAAAATCTGCTAAGTTTACAGTAAATTTAGTTCAGCTTTAATCACATATTAAGAGCATATCGAAATGTTTTTTAATTTTCATAGAAACCTCGATTTGAAAGAGAAGAAATTTCTAGCGTCTTCGCATTTCATCCAATATAAATCAATAAGTGTGTATTAATTAAATCATTTTGCTTTAATTACTACACCGGAATAGCCTAATTGAAATTAAAAACAAAATACAGCAAAGTTCAGCTTCATTTAAATCATTTGTTAAGCATTTTAAAAAAGCTTTCATCGCTATTCGCTGCTAATTCGCTGCTAATTCGCAAGGCATCATGAGTATTTTTGCCTCACTAAGCAGTCGGCAGACACAACCGTCTGTGATCATGGCGGTCAATGCTACGGTAATAGGAGTTTTGTCTCTAGTATTACTACTTCAATGGTTATTCCAGTAAACAACAAATTTGACAGGGGCAGCAAGTTTAGTGTTTCACTTGCTAGACACTATCCAGATCCAAAAGGAAGAAGAAAGGCATCTGGAGTTCTTGTTTCAGACTTTCGTCACTGGGTATATATCTTTATTGTATATAAATAAAGATGAAGGATCTTAAGCAATTACAGTAATATAGATGAAATCTTGAAATCGCGAGCTACTACAAAATCAAACATTGAACACACTATTTTCGGAGAGGAACGAGTTAAGGAAATGCTCGAAGAATTTCACAAACCAGTGGTGGAACGGTTAAAAGGTCTGGAAACTGTGCGTGAAAAAACCATGAAAAATATACAAGATGTAGCGAAAACTTTAGAACCAGAAGAACCCGCTGAGATGCCAGAAGAAAAGTTTGTTTATAATCCAGATTCCAACTTGCAAGATGAAATATTAAACCAATAGAAACTAAAACTTCTGAGTGAAATCTTACAGGCGAGAAATCCCATTCCTGAGCTGAAAGAAATGATTTACCAAACAATCGGGAATCTTCAGAAACTTTGGGGGGGGGGGGGGGGGGGGGGGGGAATAAGGCTACAAAAACCAAACGCTCTGGTATAACTACTGAGAAATATCGAATTATCAATAATCACATTGAGGCACTTAGAAAATATTTAAAGGCGGTTAAAATGATGCTCATTAATTAAAACTCTTAGCAAAAGTTCCACCCCCTGAGCAGCTATTTTGAATGGTCAACTTTTCTCAAATTTTCACTGATGGTCATCTTGGATCATGTTACTCACCACACTGTTGAACCCCTTCTCTTTCCATATCGGATGTGATGTGTTACATGTTTTGGAAAAACCACTCGCACTCTTGACTGCTGTTTTCGGACCCATCTCGAAATTTCGCTAAGTCCAGAAACGTCGGATGACCTCACCCCATCATAGGAGATAGGGTATGGAACAATGTCTTGGAAATAATTTTTCTCCTCATACCGAAACATCCCCTCTCCCCTTTATGATAGATCAGTTATTTTGTAAATAAAGTACCCATTGGAAGAAGACAATCTGTTTTGAAATTTCCCTTGGCACCCCTAAACTTCAAATGTTGTGCCTCTCTTATTAAAATTAGTCTCCATATGGCTGAAGGATGATGCCGTCAGATATTTGTGTTCAGACAAAAGAACACGTTAGGGCTTCGTTTGGAACGATGAAGTGATTTTACGTTAAATTCTTATTTCTGCCATGTCTCAATTCATTACGCTACGTATTTTCATGTTATACTAAACCATTTCAAAAACCACACGATTCAGAGGTAAAAAATTCCTTCTTCCTTACAAATTTCAATCCCCACCCAATTTATTAACTTATTTTCCTTTACTAGTCACTTCAAAGACATCGTGATTGCAAAAGAATAATCAATAAAACTTATTTTTTTAATTCCCGTATATCCATTACGCAACTTAGTCTCAAGGTTAAAACCTTTTATTCCTAATACTTATATTCACTGTATCCTCAGCACATGCTTTCCTAAGAAGTAACGTTACTCAGTAACAATCGATAACAAAATATTATTTCTTCCTCGGAAGAAAAATCAGCTAATTATTTGGGAGTAAGATATCATTTTTTTAAAAATCTGCAATTTTAAAATCTCTCACAGTTTTAAAAATTGTCTTCCTCCGTTTACTGGTGAACGTGTGGTCACAAGACGAATGACTCATCATCACGCTGATGATATTTTATTTCGCGTTGCGACCCGTCGTCAGTACACGCGTGTTCGTTACGTTGTTTACAAGGTCAGTTGTCTTTAATCGATAAAAATAATTTTAAAAAGAGTGTACAAGGTAGAATGTTACAGAACAGTGCTGTCCAACTTCTCTAAGACCGCAGGCCATTTTTTCTTTTGCCAATATTTCGCGGGCCAAAAAAAAAAGGATAAGTTAGGTAATTGTCAAAAAAAAGGTGAATTACAGATGTTTATTTAAAATTTCAATTCAAAACTTGATTTTCTTTGCGGGCCACAAAATTCCTTTTGCGAGCCATATGCGGCCCACTGCTAAAAGAGGAAAACAATTGATACGTTTTGGGTACACTTACATTACATCTAACTTTAGTTCTACATCCAAGTGCAATATGAACTTAAGTGTATGTTAATGGAGGAGGGGACATTAGATTTAACAAATACTATAAAATACATTCGTACACTAAGCTACTAGGATTTATCTATAAAAAATAATGCACTTAATAAGTCTCACTAGTTCGATATACTGATAACCCTCTCAACTTACCTGAATATACTTTATAATATAATAACTAAATAATATATATATTTTTATAACAAACTTCAATCCCCACCCAATTTATTAACTTATTTTCCTTTACTAGTCACTTCAAAGACATCGTGATTATAAAAAAGAAATAATATTTTGTTATAATATAATACTAATATAACTTACCTTATATCCGTCGAAATTTTATTGGCAGCTGGACTGATAGTCAAAATTTAGCAAATACTTCAGCGATTATATCAGTATATCTATGGAACAAGCTACATGAGAACGCTTCTTTGACATGCTATGGGTATAGTGCCTGTAAGTAAGAGTGTGGCAATCGTCAATAGCCTAGCCATTAAAAAGTGGTCTAAATAATGGTTCCCTACAGAAAGGGAGACTACAGTCACATCATAACTAGAGGTCCTGTATAGTTAGATTGTTTCGGTTGTTTTACCTCTGAGCGCACTGTTTTGCACACAATGGGCTAAATGGTCAGGTCACATGAACCCCGAAGGCTCAGAGAAGGTTGGGGGAGGGATCCACTGGAACAGCTGTTGGGAGACAGATGGTAGCCTCCCGTCAAGGCCATCCAGCATGTTCTTTAACGTGCACAGGGTATGGCTCTCCCGCACATGGGGCCACGGCTTAACGTCCCATCCGACGGATGGTGGCCTTTCCATGCCCATCGGTGTCCCCTACTGACCGTGGGCAGGGTGGGAATTTTGCAGAGAGAAATCGCAACGCTGACCCAGCTGGGACTCGAACCTGAGAACTGCAGATTACGAGCCTGGCGCGCTACTGACTGAGCCCCCCCCCCCCCCGCCCCCTGTATAGTTAGAGGCTGGCCTCCTTCTTCTTCTTCTTAAACATCCTATCAATCATTTTCTGGACCTATTTGTAAAGGAGACCTCGGCCTCCTTATCATCAGGTCCACTGGAATAGTTTCGTCGGTGGGAGCAAATGTTAAAGGAGAAAAATTAAAGTTTAGGATGAGTAAACTGGAAATCGATGGATGTCCAAAAGTGGTCCATTGATGATAGAAGTCGCTAATTTCGTGAAAGGTTGAGCTTAAAGGTGGGGCCTGAAGTTAAAATAATGTAGACATAAGTTAATGTGTGTGATGAGTGTTAATTTGGTGTAGTGTAAATAAAAAATTGTGAAAAAGCATGTTTAAGAAGCTACCAAACAGAGCAGAAATGGAAGCTTGCAGTGGGATCCAGTCAAAGTCCTCAGCCAATGAGAGGAGAGGAATTTTGGTATTGGCTGAGAGCTGAATCCAAGATGGAGGCAAATTTAGCAAGCGGTGAGTCGAAAGAGAAAATGGGGTTGCAACAGATAAAAAATTAAATTAGGAATAGGAGCCTAAAAATAGGGGATTATTTGAAGAGAGGGAGATATTTTTTTACTAATTGGAGATAATCGCAAACAGTAAAGTTATCTAATTGTGGGCTTTTTTCCAAGGCAGTTAGATAGAGGTCCTGAAAGTTATGCAGGATAAGGCCAGTGGGCGAAATGGTTTTTTTTAGTGATTTAAGGGAGGAGGGAATCTCCCATTCCGAGGAGGCTAATTTGGGGTTTGCTAAAAATTTTAGGAAATCGATGATGTCTTCGAACGTTTCAGTGAATTCTGGACCGTCTGATTTGTGAGTGGGCTTAGGAGTTGTGACCTGATCGATAATAAAATTTTGAATACTGTCGATGAGGGATGACATACAAGTGTAATTTGAAGCTTTTTGCTTTTTGGAGGGGTCCTGTTTTGGGGACGAGTCAGGTGGTGAGGGGGGTTTTTTCCTTTTTTGATTAGAGTTGTCATCTATTTCTGGTGGAGGGGGTGCTACAGGGGGATAAATTATAACATGGGGGGAGGGAGTACTTACAGTAGTGGATTTTTCGGTAGTCGTCTGTGGGACCATGACGTCCTGTGGAGGTGCAGAGAGTAGGTCCATAATCATAACTTCGTACATGCGCGGTAAAAAGATATTGGTACAGTACTGTTTTACGCCAAATTACTCCGCCAGAAGTAGTTCTAGATAGGAAAAATGTAGTTCTACATAAAAAATGATATCGCGAAACATTATGGGCATGAAAAAGCATGATACTCTATAAGCAGCTAAAATATTTCGTTAGTTTCCTCCAGAAATTTAAATATTAAGAATTAGCTTATATAATAAAAAATTGTTCAATTGGGGTGGCATCCTCACAAATCCCATTTGTACATCCATTTTAATTTGGTAAGTATAAAGTGAAAAAACCTTTGTTTGATTTATTTAGCATAATTGATCGTTTATAGAAGTTTCAGGGCAGTTGCAAATTTCAGTGTTGCTATGTTTAAAGTTATGAAAAGGAGAGAATTATATAGTTTATATTTGCTCGTATTTAACCTCACGTGACGTTTAATACAATTTCAAGTACAACTTGCTGAATACTGTGTCGCTGTAAGAAATTCAGCTCGCCCTGGCTAAAATATAAAGCGGCAAGGCATGATCGCGTCCATTGTACTTCTTACGTAGTAAGGTGTGTTTTGCATGCGGCATCTTAAAGCGATAGGAACCGCTAGCCTCACGATTGCAACGAACAGTTTTAAAAGTATTTTTCTCAATATAACAACTTTTTTTTGCACAGTGCAGTTAAGACGAGATTTTTTAAGACTAATATTTAGAATTATAGATTGTACTCAAATATAAATAAATTACTGAGGTTTTGTTTTTACGTTTAAGAACATTCAAGTCTAATATGCATTGTGGGTATGGTAAAGCTGTTATTGGTTCCTGTCAACTCCATGACCTATGTCCCAGTACCTAACGGTAATAAAATGCTGTGGCATTCAGCACGGGATCCTTCATCCTCTCCAGGACCACTTTGTAAAGGGGGCCTCAGCCCCTTTATCATCTGGTTCAATCGCAAAATTCAATTTTGGGCAGTGTAAGCAACGACTGGCAGAACCAGGACCATAAAGTGCTGGTTTTTCCACATTTCGGCGATTACGCTTAATGGCTCGCAGACCGCCTAGATTCGTTGAAAAATGGGGGGGGGGGGGGGTGAAAGAAGCAAATGGAAGCTGCTACGTCGTAAAAAGTGTTAGAGAGTGGTGGGGAGTAGTAAAAATATCTTTCATGATGGAGGGTGAAATATATAATGCTTTTTGTGGCGCATGCTGTGAGTTGGTGTCAATAAAGTAGATTTTAGTGATTGTGTTGTGTTACACAACGTAGCGTAGCTACCTAGGACATGGGATGGACTGTAATTAAAGGTATGGGATTGAGATAGTTATAAATTTTTAATGGTGTGGAGGAGGAGGGGTCTGGGGTCTTGAATAGGGGTGGAAATTTATGCCCTGGGTGGGCTAAGATAGAACTTTTATATGCTTTAAATCCTCTTGCATTGGTGGGAGTTAACTGTAGAAATGGAATTTTTAGGGGTGAAGAGGAGAGGGGCCTTTAATTAACTGCCCTTAAAAATTTTAAAATGTGCCATTAATTTAATGGGGATGTGAATTGAGATATATGGGGATAAGGAGATGGTTGTTAGCCAGTTAGATTACCAATAATAATGAAGTGGAATGCAGTGAAGTAGACTCGAAGAGGTCCAGTGCAAACTGTGTTCCTTGTGAATTAAAGGATATTTGATACCATAAAATTTTTTCGCTTATAGTGAGGGGTAAGGGGGTTATGGGGGTCTGTTTATGACCAATTGGTGTATTCAGAGTGGTGAAGTGGGGGTTGTGGGTTGACAGGGGGTAATAAAAAATTGAATTAAACGAGAGATTAGAGCATTTTAATACAGAATAATCATGATACTATTAATTTGGAGTATTAAAATGATCAAAACCAATCGGTTAATTCAAATTTTTATTACAGTGAAGTGTATTTTATAATTTGAAGATGTGACAAATAACATAGTACTAATATGTGACGTTTGAACTCGCCAATTGTAATAAATAGAAGTTATTGCATTCTTGTTTAGCCAATTACAACGTTTTAAATTGCTTTTGAAATTTTCAAGGATATCTACGCCATAAGACTTCTATTACAATTGGCGAGTCCAAACGTCACATGTTAGAACATGTGTTACATCACGTGTCATTCGAAGAGTTTACCAAAGAGCCAATCAAAACTATCACTTCAGTGCTCTGATACATAGAGGAATGCGGTTTGTTTTGATCGAACGGCATTTAATTTTCTTCGTTTTAAAAAAATATACTTGCTCAAGAGTTATCTAAGTTTTACTACTTCAAATACTTAGGAATAATCTGCATTTGAATGGTAAAATCATTTCATAAATGCTTCTATGTTTAAAAGTCATTGAAAAGCGAAACGTCCGTAGAGGGTAATGTTAAAAAGGCAAGAATATCGTTCCCAGCGCCCTCTACCGGTATGGGAAACTTTTTCTGTCAGATTTTAATAGGCGAATGCCACATTATACTTATAGGCACTATACTATCGGTAACACAAAAAACCGCATAACTAAAAATTTTCGGGAATAATTAAAAAAATACAAACCTGAGCGAAAAGCTTTGGATACTTATTACTGTTCAGTGGCAGCAGTGAAAGCCAATTCCCCCTGGTGCAGAAATGCGACAGTGATATACCTTTCATGCGAAAGATATGTACTTGATTAACGATCGCGGACTGATGAATTTTTTCCCGTTATAGCAAACGGTTCGATCACCGAACGATTCCCGCACCCACATGCATGGACCTGCAGCGGGCCAACTACGATACATACCAGTGAATTGTGCACTTAATTTTCCTAGTCACCCCAATAATGTCTTTTCACAACCGCAGGGGCATCCTGAGGGCTCGCACTGGTGAGGGACGGAGTTATTTGCTGTGACATATACGTTGTGATTAGGCCTCAGTAAAAGAATTCTGCACTTATGACACAAAAATCGATGTTCTCACGTCGAGCGTACATTGGATATAAGTACACAGGTAGTTGGTAAAATTGTCAGTTCCCCCCCCCCCCCTTCTCTCTACAATTATTTGGCTTGGGGACAGAAATCTCTCATTTTTATTGTTTGATATTGTTACAATTTGCATATTCTCAGGATTTGAAGACAGTTTGGGAAACAGATGGAAATGTATAGAACAATTACAGACCACATCTAAATCAAAAAGGGTTTTCGTGAAAATTATGTTTTATTTTCGCTGTCATTACTAAAGGTAATTTTTCTTTACGTGGAACATCACCTACTGTTGAACGACTCTTCTCAGTGGTGATAAACGTTTGATTTCAAATCCGGAGTCTCATGTCAGTAAGTACTGTTCACACTTTGCTTTTTTGCAAATTGAGTATTGGCTTAACATGTCTGGAATTTTATGAAAAAAATAAAAAATAAATACCCCCTCAAGCAGCTGCTTGCCACAGAGATCTGACAGGAGCCTCTCAGTTTATATGACATAGAAGGTCTGTAAGAATGGCAGGACCTCAGCAGAAAAACACAAACGTCCATGCCTTATCTGGGCTCGAACCCAGGTCCCTTAGATCAGTAGCCAAGCGCGCTAACCACTCGGCCACGTAGGAAGTATAAAAAAATTTTGAAAAAAAAAATTAGTTTCTAGTGAAAAATATCAATTATTATAACAAAAATAAACTTTTTCTGTTCTGTACAATGAATTTAAATAAAGAAAAATTGTTTATTCACATTTTTTATACTGCTCAAAACACACGTGCAACCTTTATTTTCAACTTTTTCCTAAATATCCCTGTTTGGTTGTATGAAAATATGGTAAACTGCTTATGCATGACTAACACTTCGCAATAGGTGGGAGAAGAAATAATTCTGTCATTCATAGATTTGTAGCACAGGTTGGTAATAAGCTTATGCAGAGCCGGACTTTTGCCTTCTGAAGACCTAAGCCAAGTTTAAGAGACCACATAAAAATTCGGAAGTCAAAATATATATATTTATTATTTTGATTGAAGGGAACATTAAAAACTAAACACGAAATTAATGTGGTGAAAACATTGGTATACAGCATGGGTGTCAAACTCAATCTTGTAAAGTGTCAATTTTTCTTTCAAAGTATATTAGCGGGCCGGGATTCAATTAAACACTAATTTTACATAAAAATATCTTTTATTTAAATTTAAAGTATACATCAAAATTAAAATGACATTAAGTCATAACGGTTAAAAAACAGCACATTATTTCGAAGATCCAGATACTTCACATCTTTTCAGCTTCATTATGTCATCGACGTTTTGGATAAGTGCGTGTTCAATAAGGGTTGGGTCGTTGGGTTGTTTTACCTCTGAGCGGCACTTTTTTGCACACCATGGGCTAAATGGCCAGGTCACCCGAAGACTCAGAGAAGGTTGCGAGAGGGGACCCACTGGAACAGCTGTTGGGAGACAGATGGTAGCCTCCCGTCAAGGCTATCCAGCATGTTCTTTAACGGGCACAGGGTATGGCTCTCCCGCACAGGGACCACGGCTTAACGTCCCATCCGACGGACGGCGGCCTTTCCAAGCCCATTGGTGTCCCCTACTGACCGTGGGCAGGGCGGGGAATTTTGCGGGGATAAATATCAACGCTGACCCAGCTGGGACTCGAACCTGGGAACTACAGATTACGAGCCTGCCGCGCTACCGACTGAGCCACCCCCGCCCCGTGTTCAATAAGTATCTGTATCTATGTGTTCAATGTATAGAAAAACTATTTATGAAATTCGAGTATTATTATTTGAGGTCGCGGGCCGCATCGAAATACCCCGGTGGCCGCTCATGGCCCGCGGGCCGTATCTTTGACATGCCTGGTATACAGTGATAACTGTGCAAAACTGAGAAAAGCAATGTTTGAAAAACAGATTAAATATAAAAAAAAGTTCCAGAAAACTTTAAACTCAATTTTTTTAGCTCCTCATATTGTGAGGCCCTAAGCTGCAGCTTAGTTAGCTTATCCATAAGTCCGGCCCTAAGCTTATGGCTCACAAAAATGCGACTTGTATTGTTACTCTGAACAGGTCGGAGAGGTGCGACTTTTCTCGTTCTTTTCCCGAAAATGTTTTTTCGCGACACCGGACAGCTCTGTAAAAACCGGGATGTACAGGTTTCATTTACTTCTTTACCACTGGCAGACTGGCCAGGGTGTCAGCTTGCCCGATGGCAAGTGAGGCCCCTTAAACATTAGACAATATGTTAAAAATGATAGCCTTATAGTTGTGGGTGGGCCCCCTTTGTCTCCTGGCTTTGGGACTCCTTTTTTCCTCCACTGTTCTTTATCATATAATAAAAAGGTTACTTGATGGACTTTTACGTTTTAAAAAATGCAACAAATTTCAACGGGACAAACTTCTCTTCCCTGGCTGAGATCACCGCCTCCTCGAAGACACTGCCTGTCGATTCTCGAAAAAAAGTTTGTTCCTTCTGAACGAAATCTATTCTGCTAGAGGGCGCTGATCATCTAGTAACAACAAGCGTACAGTTCCCTTGACCCCATACGTTTTTAAAATTTAAAGTGTTTTATCGTTTAATGTGCTGCAAATCATCATTTTTGATTACTTTTGTTTTTTTCATCATAACATCCTGAAAGAATAGAAGGTATATATAAATTTTATTTTCAGTTCTAAAGACGCCATGATGCATCCTCAGCTTTTCACCATTCCTTTGTAAAAAGAAACATATCTGGAAAATATAATTAGTATATTCTTTTCAAATTGTACCATGCCAATTTTTGCCTGTAATAAATTAAGTGCAGGTGTCCCATTTTTAAAAATACTTCCAAAATTCCTACTGTATGTTTTGCTTAAAGTGATAATTAGCATATTCCTTGAATAATTAAATATAACTTAATATTAAAAGAAGAATTTTGGAATGATGTTTAATAATTTAGCACTTCCTATTCACCGATAATAAAATGTCCATATTGGTGTTTACGGAGAGAGCTACTTTGATTTTTTTTGGCTTTCAAATTTTTAACACGAAATATACTTGGAAAAAATATATTTTTGACCATTTCAAAGGTGTCTTTTATTCACAAAATATTACAGAAAATTTTCAGAAATTTAATATGAAATTTAATGTATATACAGGGTGAATCTGAAAAAGTGGGCAAAACTTCACAGGGTGGTAGAACGTAGCTATACGAGCAATATTCGTCATAGAAAGTATGGGCGGAAGACAAACGGCGAGCCGCTAGGTGGCGTTGGAAATGGTATAAAAGGGTCGGTCCTCGCACCCAACGGCATTTCTACCGTGGATTGCCGAGAGGATGGCTGGTTATACTAACCACGAAATGGCGGATATGCACTTTTTTGAGCAATTTCTTTGAGCATGTACCTCAATTACATTCCTGTTAATAAAATGTTTTCTGAAGTATCTCCTCTCCTTCTTGTGTTCATTCTTTAAATGTGACAGTGGAAACCTACCTTTTAACTTCTCACCGCTTGCGTTCCGACCATACATTCTATGACGAATATTGCTCTTATAGCTGCGTTCTACCACCCGTAAAGTTTTGCCCACTTTTTCAGATTCACCCTGTATATACAGGGTGTCTCAAAAATATAGGTACAAACTTTTAGGGGAGGTAGATAACATCTAAAGGAATGAGAATCGCATAGGAACCCATAACGAGAAACGTCACCGTAAGTCAATAGGTGGTGCTGTTCATTAGTGCACTAGAGAGGAAATTTCGGATTTCCTCATTTGAGCAGTAGTCGGCTTATGAAGAGCATGCAAAGGTATTCGAACAGGGAGCTGGCAGACATGCACTTAGTGTATGGAATAGCTGAGGGCAATGAATGAGCCGCTCAACGAATGTATCAAGAATGCTTCCCACACAGACATGTACAGGGCCACCGTTTGTTTGCACGTGCGCATCAAAATTTGTGGGATTATGGGTCATTAAGAGGTAGCAGAAGTGAGGGCAGGCCACGTCGACGCATACTCCCGCCATGGAAGAAAGTGTGTTGGATGCCGTGGAGACTAATCCTAGTACCAGCACACGTGCTATTGCCTCTGCCTTAGGAGTGTCTCAATGCAGTGTACAGCGTGTTTTTCACGGCGAGTCCTTACACCCCTTTCATCTCCAAAAGGTTCAGTTACTTCTCCCTGCAGATCATCGCAGTGGTATCTCCAAGAAAGTGCCCAAGATGTGAATTTCCCAGCTTATGTTTTGTTTACTGATGAGGCCAGTTTCACTCGGGATGGCTTACCATAGGATGGATTTACCATCCCGCATGACCTCTGCGAAGTATCTGATCTTTCTGGAACAAGTTCTACCAGGATTACTTGCCCATGTTCCAGCAAATATGAGATGCAACATGTGGTTTTAACATGATGGGGTGCCTCCCAATTATGGAAGGTTGTGTTCGTGCGCATTTGAACATGTCTTTTGGGCGACGATGGATTGGGCGTGCTGGACCAGTTACCTGGCCCCCATTGCTCACCTGATTTAACGAGCGTTGATTTCTTTCTGTGGGGCCCTCAAAGCTACCGTGTATGAATCGCTTGTGGAGTCTGACATGGATCTCATGGCAAGGCTCGCCTGCACTGCTGCTACTATCAAAGAAACTCCAGGTGTGTTCGACCATGTCCGGCAATCAATGCTCCGTCGGTGTCACGCATGCATCCTGTCTCATGGTGGAAACTTCGAGCATCTGCTGGAACATGAAACGTATCATCTAGTACGACATTTGTAATAATTTTGTCCAATAAATGTTTTCCCATTAATCACTGTCTTGTGTCCTTTGAGATCTTGTACCTCTGCTACCACTTTCCCCATGACGTTTCCGGTTATGGGTTCCTATGCAATTCTCATTCCTTTAGATGTTATCTACCTCCCCTAAAAGTTTGTACCTATATTTTTGAGACACCCTGCATATATTCGTAATAAACATTTTTCAAAATTAATTTTTTCAATAATAAAATTTTTCCCACGGCCACAGGGCTTTATGGAGATAATATTGAAGGCTGTACATGATTGTTTATAACTGAAAATGTTTTCAAAACCAGATCTCTGAAAAATAACTTGCACTGTTAGAAAACAATAAGTCCATAAAAACAAAAACAGCAGTAAAAGAAATTATTTTTAAAATTGTACTAGTCTGCAAGTTTAAATACGTATTCCCCAAAAATTTAAGCTCTTTAGCAGTTCCGTTTAAGGAATGTCATAAAACGGCAATTTATTCATTAATTCTCCTAATATTTATGAACTACTTCCACTAACGTCATTACTAAGCAGATTTTATTTTCCCACATTAAATAATTTTGGTTGCTCATGCACTGAAACGCAGTCTCTGTGTATACTTAATGGTCCTATATAGGGAGAGTCTAACATCCTTCTTTAAAAACTGGACCATTTTGTAAAAGGGACCTTGGCCCCTTTATCATCTGCTCCACGAGAAAAAGTTTTTTTTTTTGTATGCGTCAAAAAGTAGGGACCAGTACAAATGAAGTGCTAGCGACCCTACATGTTGGCGATAGGCTTTTGGCCGCAGGCCGCCTAATAATGAAGGAGGTGGTTGAAGTTTGGTGCCAAGGAAGTGCTGCGTCGTAGTTTTGTGGCAAGGGGGTAGAGAGGGGAGAGATTTGGAGTAAAATTCTTCTGGGAGTGAAAATTGTAGCGTGTGTGATCACTGTGTGGCCCATGTTGGCCGGGAGTTGATAAGAAGGGTACAAGGAAAATATTCAAAATCGCCCCGAATCTCTTGCAATTAAGGCTGGCCTAAAATGGTCTGCAGATCTTAAAATTTCTGATTTACAATATGCTGATGATTTAGCTCTTTTGGCAAATGATATTCATGAGATGAACTCTTTCATTCGAGTTGTTGATGAAACTGGTAGTAGAGTAGGTTTGGTTATAAACAGAGAGAAAACTAAAGTGATGAAAATTGGTCAGGCAGATGGTTTGCCACCACTAGTAATTATTTTTGAAAAAGGGTACTTTGGGAGTTCTAGTCTATTGTTACAGAGTATAATTATATATATACAGTGGACCTTCGTTATAGCGCTGCTCGCTATACCGCGCACTCGGTTATAGCGCGGGCGATGTTCGCGATAAGTTCAAACATGTTTATACAGGTCCGTGCGGCGTTAGTGAGTATCGCATTTTATTGTTACTGCATATTGAGTAATTGTGTATGTATTGAGTTCCTGCATGTATTTTGAATAGTGTTTAATTATTGTATGCATGATGAGTAAAAGAAAAGCTTACAGTGTGAAAGAAAAGCTTGACATTATTGCTAAAGTAAAGAGCGGAGTTTCGAAAGCAAACATAAGAAGAGAACATGGCATACCTGAAGGAACTGTAAGGGGTTGGATGGCAGAGAAGACAAAACTGAATTCACATGTTGATAAGCTTGACCAAGATGCTGGGCTTACTCGAAAAAAGACAAGACTTGGAAAAAATCAAAATGTTGACGATTGCCTCTATGCATGGTTTGTGCAAAAAAGAAGTGAAGGTATTCCCGTATCTGGAACTGCCTTAAAGTTGCAAGCTGAAAAATTCCATGTAAGCTTAAAAGCAGAAGGAGATTTTAAGGCTTCTGACGGTTGGTTGTGGCGTTGGCAAAAACGACTTGGCATCTTCCAAATTTCCATTTCTGGTGAAGCAAAGTCTAGTGATATTGAAGGCGCTGCAGAATTTTCCAAACAGTTCACAATTTCCATTAAGGAAGAAGGGTATACTGATGTACAAGTTTATAACTGTGATGAGACTGCATTATATTACAGAATGTTGCCAAGTAAAACCTTAGATCTAAAAAGTAACCCACAAAAGGCAGGATTAAAACTAATCAAGGAAAGGATAACAGCTTTATTTTGTGTAAATAAAGCTGGTAATCACAAGTTGACGCCACTCATTATAGGTAAAAGTCAAAACCCACGATGTTTCAAGTCAATCAATATAAAATCTCTGCCAGTTGTTTATAAAAACAGCATAAAAGCTTGGATGACTTCTAACATATTTCAAGACTGGTTTCACAATTCCTTTGTTCCCTCTGTGCGAAAATTTCTGAGAGGATTGAGTCTAGATCCAAAAAGCTTTGCTTCTCTTAGATAATTGCCCAGCTCATCCACCGGCTGATAACCTTGTGTCTGACGATGGTAAAATAAAAGTAATGTATCTTCCAAAAAATACTACTGCTCTTATACAACCCTTAGATCAAGGCATTATTAGTGCTTTAAAAACAAATTACCGAAGAGAAATGATGAAGTCATTATTAGCATCAGACATTGACGTCAACATATTTTTTTAAAAAATGGATCTCAAAGACGTGTCCTACAGTATTGGACTTGCCTGGCAGGCAATCACATCAGAGACAATTAGAAACTGTTGGAAAAAATTAAATGAATCTAATAATCAAGTTGATTTCGACCAAACCACAACACATTCAGATTCAGCTTCAGAAAATATCTTCACTGAGGCTGAAATTTCTCGTATCCGGGAAATATTGAATGAGCCAGAAATAACTAATGATTCTTTGACTGATTGGTTAGATGTGGACGCTAGAGAAGATAGTATTTGTCAGAATATGACTGATGAAATGATTATCGAATCCATTTGCGGTGACAAAGATTGTCAAGAAGAAACAGAAAATGATGATGAAAGTGCCAGTGGGATAGCTGATATACCGCCAACAACCAAAGAAGCAATAACAGCCATGGAAACTGTTATAAAATGGGCTGAATCAAAAGAAAATATTAACAGTGTCCGATTGTTGCAATTAGCATCTTTCAAAAGGGAAATGATACAGAAGTTATCAAAAAGCAAACAAATAAAAATTACTCACTTTTTTAAGTGATGTTTTGTAATTGAAATGATGTCGAATACATAGATTTTAGTCAAGTTATTGATAGTGTTTGTTTTTACATATTTTCAAGCGTACCTTATGTACGTAAATAAAATAATAAATATATGTATTTATTAAGATGTATAACTATGTTATGTGAATTTTAATAAAACACTTAATAAATAAATTGGTTTTTTTATTAAAATACATAATATATATAGTTGAGGGATGTTTCAGTATATAGCTCAAATCGTTCTGAGTAAATTTATTGTGTCGTCACCGCGCCGCTCGGTATAACGCGGTTCACCTTATAACGCGGTTGTTTCCCGCCCGACATGCGCGTTATATCGGGGGTCCACTGTATATATATTTGAAAACATCAATACAATTGCACTAGGGAAATAAGGTGGTGCAATAATGTGTCCAAAATGCTTCTTTTTTTGTCCCTGTACTGGATCTTTTTTGTCCCTGTACTGGATCTTTTTGGCATCTGGATCTTTTGATGTCCAATGGATCTTTTGAGTAGGAGGTGTCTGCAGGGAGGAGAGTCATATTTCACATATTGAGATGGAGAGTCTGCAGGAAGTTGGAAGGTTAAAGGATTTTGCCAGTACTTTGTATTAAATGGGCCAGGGCCCTGAAATGTGATTTTGCCTTTGTATGGGTGGGGTTTAGGATGGTCTGTAAGGTGAATGTGGTGACTCCAAGTGTAGCAAGTTTGTGATAGAGGGTGTGTCTTTGTGTTGTATATTTGACAGTGTAGTAGGTAGTGGGGGATATCCTCTATCACTTAGCAGTTTGGGCAGAGTGCAGAATGTATTTTTCTAATCATAAATGTCTTTGTTGATGTTCGCTCTGCCAGTTCGGAGTCTGTGTATTGCTGTTTGGGCCCTTCTGGATAGGTAGTTAAGATGTAGTGTGTTTGGAGAGGGTGCTATTTATATAGGGAGAGGTTGGCAAACGGCGATGTTGATTTCTATTGGTTGTCGCTGTCACGTGTCTCATGGGCGTCATTTCTGTGCGTCGATTGTCGATTAGTTCTGTGATAGTTACAGGTGAAGTGTATTGGTTCTATACTGAATTAGATCGCTGTGTTTTAACGTAAATTACTTATTATATTAATCATTTGATATTCATAAACATGATATTAAGCTTGTTAAAATGCCACATTGTGCAGCTTTCGGCTGCACTAATTCTGCAAAGAAAAAGGAAATTGATCAAAGCTTTCCTAAAAGATCGCACTATAAGAAGTATCCGGGCAGCAAAAGCGAAACGGGAATTCTGGAAACAAACAGATTATTCTCGATTGTGTCAGGTAGGTTGAATTTCATTATATCTTTAAAAACGCCGAAAATATAGTTATTCTCAATATTTGAATCTCTCTACTGCTGAATATTCGGATAATATTACTAATACATTCCAAACAGTTTGCAGACCTCAATGACATTATTGTAAAAATCTACATTTAAAATTCACTTACTGAAATGAATGCTGCGTTAGAAATTTGTGTAATCATTCAATTAATTTTAAAATGTTAAACAGCAACGTTTGTTGTTAAATGTTTTCAACTTAATAACTTTAAATATTAAAAGAATGCTGCTAAAAATCGAGAATTTGTGCGAGATCTTTAATTCATTTCTAGTGACATTTTTTAAAAAACTTGTTTTCGCAGTTAAGGAAATTTGGATGCAATTTTCCATTCACATGACATGTAAATGTCGGGAAACGTTTTGTAAAATATTGTATGTAATCAAACATATTCCAAGTTATTTATCTTGAAACAAATAATTAAAATAACTTCAGTGTGTCTATATTCAAACAATTTCATTACTATCATTATCTCCATAAAAAAATGGGGTGGGGGGCTAAGCCAGTAGCGCGCCAGGCTCGTAATATGCAGTTCCCATATTCGAATCTCCAGCTGGGTCAGTGTTGAGATTTATCTCCGAAAAATTCCCCGCCCTGCCCAAGGTTAGTAGAGGGCACCGATGGGCTTGGAAAAGCCGCTGTCCATCAGATGGGAAGTTAATCCGTGGCCCCAGGTGCGGGAGAGTCATACCCTATTCATCTTAAAGGTAGCGCGTCAGGATCGTAATCTGCAGTTCCCAAATTCGAGTCTCCAACTGGGTCAGTGTTGAGATTTATCTCTGCAAAATTCCCCGTCCTGCCCACGGTCAGTAGGGGACACCGATAGGATTGGAAAGGCCGCCGTCTGTCGGATGGGACGTTCAGCCGTGGCCCATGTGTGGGAGAGACATATCCTGTGCACGTTAAATACGCTGGATAGCCTTGACGGGAGGCTACCATCTGCCTCCCAACAACTGTTCCAGTGGGTCCCCTCCTGCAACCTTCTCTGAGCCTTCGGGGTCCTTGTGACCTGGCCATTTAGCCCATGGTGTGTGTCGCTCAGAGGTAAAACAACCCAACACATAAAATAATTTGATTATGGCCAATAGGCAAAGGTCAATGAAAAACAAATGAATTAAATTTTTTAAAATATGTATTCATGAGAGTTCTAATGCATTCCCTCTCTCAATAAACATAGTTTCTTTAAACATTCCACTAACCATTTTCTCTCCATAGGTAGTTGAAATGTGAGGACTCTGCACAGAGCTTTTTCTCTTGATGTCCTCACACAAGAATTCCACCATTATAGTATAGATATTCTCTGCTTTCAAGAGACCAGATGGACAGATAAAGGTCAGATTCTTAAAAATAATCTTAAATTTCTCTTTTCAGGGAGGGACGACAATAAGAATCACCAAAGCTTGAGTCAGCTTCTCAGCAGACACGCTAGTGATGCTCTTCTAGGATACGAGTGCATTAATGAAAGGTTTCTTACAGTAAAATTTCAGACAAGCGTTAAAGACTTGAATGTTATCTGCTGTTATGCCCCCACTGATGATGCCGATGAGGATGAGAAGAATAGGTTTTACGGACAACTTCAGGATATTTTGAATTCTGTCCAGAAAAGAGATATTACGCTTGTTCTAGGTGACTTGAATGCCAAAGTTGGTACTGACTCTGACCTTTGGGGAGGAGTAATAGGCCCTTTTGGTATTGGTAGCGGCAATGGCAATGGGCAACGTCTCCTACAGGTAAGTAAACTCAATGGTTTCAGAATAACTAACACATATTACAAACACTGCGACATACATAAATACACTTGGGTTTCACCTGATGGGCTGCATAAGAATATGATTGATTATATATTAATTAACAGCAAATGGGCTAGTTCTGTTAGAAATACCAGGGCATATAGGGGAGCTGAAATTGGATCTGACCATTACCTTGTTAAAAGTGTCTTGCAACTTAAACTTAAAAAGTGTTGCGCTAGGGTTAAAAAATTTACCTTTAATACTGAAGCTCTGAAAGACCCAGTTATAGCTAAAGCTTACCATGATAGGTTACTTAGTCATTATGACGGTCATGGTTTGCTTACTACTAAAGTTGAGGAAGAATGGGATCATTTTAAACAGGCGTTTTTGGACACTAACAGTACTCTTTTAGGAAAAAAGGAGCAGAAGAGGCAAAATTATCTGAGTGATAAGGCACTTGAGCTTATTTCAGAAAGAAGGAACTGCAGAAATGTCCTTAATCAGTACCCTACTAGTCCTAATAGAAAGGATTACAGAGAGCTTAATAAACGTGTAAAGGATCAGTTAGCTACTGATAAGAATCTTTGGCTTGATGGTTTGGCTGACAAAGCTGAGGAAGCAGTTAGACAGCACAACAGCAGAGAGCTGTACCAGATAGTTAATGTTTTGTGTGGTAGAAAACGGACAGGCATACAAGGATTGAAGGATAAACAAGGTAAGGTTATAGAAGGGGAGAATTCTGTCATGGCTAGGTGGGCTGAGCATTTCATTAATGTTCTACACAATGTGGTTAATTCTACTCCCATTGTTTGTAATGATGATAGATGAATTGGTGGCTTTAATGCTGGCCCTATAACACAATCTGAAGTTATTTTGGCTGTTTCTAAACTTAAACTTCATAAATCCCCAGGGGTAGATGAAATTACTACCGAAATGCTTAGAGCTGGGAATGTTTCGGTTACCATTTAGATGACTGAAATTCTGAATATCTTTTATGATAAAGGCATGGTACCTAAAGGATTTTACCAGAGCTATTGTTATCCCTATTTTCAAAAAAGGTGATCGCAGTTCTTTTGATAACTATAGGGGTATCAGCCTACTCTCTGTTCCAGGGAAAGTTCTTTGCCTGATTGTGCTTAATAGAAATAAGAATCTGGGTGACAGTCAATTGCATGATGAGCAATGTGGTTTCAGAAGTGGTAGGGGATGTGTAGATCAAATATTATTTCTTAGGCAGATTCTTGAGAAATGTTTAGAGTTTCAGAAACCTTTGGTGGCTAGCTTCGTTGATTTCAAAAAGGCTTTCGACTCTGTTGATCGCCATAATTTGTGGTTGATTGTGAAATCATATGGTATACCAGACAAGTTAGTTAACATAATGAAAGCTCTCTATAATAACACCGAGTCGTGTGTGAGAGTTGGTAAGGCTTGTAGCAATTGGTTTAGCATTACTTCTGGTGTTCGACAAGGGTGCATTTTGTCTCCTTTCCTCTTTAGCTTGGTTATTGATTATGTTATGCGAAATTCACTTCAAGGGAAAATTTTGGCCTTAAATGGACTGGAGATACGAAAATTTCTGATTTAGATTATGCTGATGATTTAGCCCTTTTGGCAAATGATGTTGATGAGATGAACTCTTTCATTGGAACTGTTGATGAGACTGGTAGTAGAGTAGGTTTGGTTATAAACAGAGAAAACTAAAGTGATGAAAATTGGTCAGGCAGGCTGTGATTCAGTTAATCTGAATGGTTGCAGTCTTGAGCAGGTGTCACAGTTTAATTATCTTGGGAGCTATGTAACAGATAATGGTGATGTGCAGCATGAGATTAACAGACGAATAGGGATTGCTGCCGGGACTTTTAAGAATCTATGGAGAGTGTGGAGAAATAGGCGTATATACCTAAAGACTAAAATTAGACTGTATAATAGTTTGGTTCTTTCTAGGGTTAGTTATGTTAGTGAAACTTGGACACTTTGTAAACAAGATAACAGGAAACTAGATGCTTTTGATTCCAGATGCTTACGCAGTATCTTGGGCATTAGGTGGTTCAACTTTGTAACTCATGATGAGGTTAGGCAAAGGAGTTTGCAACCTCCTTTAAGCAGCATATTGTGCAGAGAGAGACTCCGTTGGTTTGGCCATGTTGCCCGTATGAATAATTATAGATTGTAATAGGGTTATGAACAGTGTGCCTAAAGGCCTCAGAAAGAAGGGGAGACCTAGGATGCGGTGGGCAGACAACGTCAAACAGGACCTTGTTAGAATTGGTGTGCAGTGGCCAGATGCAGTAGATGTAGCTCAGGATAGACTTGCTTGGAGAACTAAATTGCACGGTCTGGTTGGACCTCCATAGCCCATGGCTGCTTGAGGATGATGATCTCGTTTTCAGGATCACTTTGATACAGATGGGAGAAATTTCGACTCGAATCTTCTCCCACTCAATGGGAGAAGACATTCGAGTTGATGGCCAAAAGAAGTAAAAAAATTCAGCAGTACCAACTGTATTTTTACTTTGCCCAGTATTTAAGGCACGTAAATGCCCTCCCAGAAGAAACCATGTAAATGAAGCTCCTGAAGAAACAAAGGTTTATACGGTTCATAATTATTGTAAAAGAAACTTTTTGGTGGCTGAAGAAACGACTTATAATTTTACTTCATGTAATAACACTTTACTAGTGAACACTGGTAATAGAGAAAATATCGCAGATTGCGTCGTAAATGAAGTTAGTGTTAATGATATATTGGCAATTAATTCATATGGTGACACATCTGAACAGAGTACTTCTTGCTCTTTGTGCGCTAAACTACAGGTTGAGTTTACCAGATTGAAAAAACGTGTAGAGGCACAATATAAAGTGATTAAAAGTGGTTAGAGTTGTAGTCTATTGGTCAAAGGGACCTAGGTTCGATCTCCGGTAAGGCATAGATGTTTACGTTGTATTTCTTCTGAAGTCCCACCATCCTCACTGGTCTCCTAATATGGCATATTAAACTGACAGACTCCTGTCAGACCTCTGTGACAAGCAGCTGCTTAAGGGGTATTTAAATATGTTATTATAGTGTAATAAAGGAAAAAAATCATTTAGAATGTTCTAGTTCTTTATATATATAGCATAATTTTGACAAATTTCAGAATATGTAAAAATATTTTTATAAAGCTTGCTTACGCTACAAATGTTCAACTATTATTTTTGAATAGAATTTGAATATTAATTTAGTAAAAGCATAAAACATAGCCCAAATTAAAATTATTGCCATAACGTATCAGGAATGTAAAGCATTTTTACTCTTTAAGTAAAAATTTAATATCTCGGACTGAATGTATAAAAAACAGTTATTGCTCTAATTTTTGTTATCTTAATTCTTATTTACTTAATAATCAATAAATATTAGTATAAAATACTGAGAACAGAAAGCATTTCCATGATTTTTAAGTAACAAAATCTTATTACAGAGTTGCTCCGTCCTCATGTGTGGTTGGCGAAGCTAGATAATCAGTCAGCTAGCCTAACTGACGCACTCGCAGAGCAGACATGGTGCCCATGAACGCCGTTTGCCAACCTCTCCTTATATAGGACCACTATGTCCCGTGGTCGAGTGGTTAGCGCGCTTGGTTACTGATCTACGGGACCTGGGTTCTAGCCCCGGATAAGGCATGGATGTTCGTGTCGTTTTTCTGCTGAGGTCCTGCCATCCTCTCAGATCTTCTACTCTGGCATATAAACTGACAGGCTCCTGTCAGACCTCTGTGGCAAGCAGCTGCTTGAGGGGGTATTTATTTTTTTTTATTATGTATACTAGGCGGCGACTGCCAACTGGCGGCCAAGGCATGAACTAACGGGAACCGGTTTTTTCGCCTTTTGAGGCTGAATCGACATGCATAGTTCTAGAGGAGGCGGTGCTGAGATAAGAAAATAGCAATTTTCCGGACATTAGTACTATCGATATTTTTTTCGACTATCGATTGCGGTCGATGGTAAAAAAAAAAACTATCGATACATCGATAGTCCGCACCACTACTAGACATACTTGGAGTAGTAAATTATTACGGTCTCTGCTTGAGGTTTATATATACATGTACTAGTTAAACCCCGCCAAAAGTTTCATGTGCACCGAATGTCCTTTGACAATTTTTCCCATTCATTGCTACCTCATTCACATGGTAAGTGACGGCAGCACCGCCAAAAATTTCGATTAAAAAGTTTACTCCAGACCCATGTCAGCTAGGAGTCGTTTCTTAACCCAACGAAAAAAGACCTCAATGAGATCACACACCATATTTGGGCCGATCGCTCAAAGATGTTACAATGTGTACGCACGCGTCTAGCTCGGAATTTACATCTCTTTTATGGGTTGGGTTCTTTGGGTTGTTTTACCTCTGAGTGGCACTTTTTTGCACACCATGGGCTAAATGGCCAGGTCACATGGACCC
Organism: Ryuthela nishihirai; assembly: GCA_038380435.1. Taxonomy (NCBI): domain Eukaryota; kingdom Metazoa; phylum Arthropoda; class Arachnida; order Araneae; family Heptathelidae; genus Ryuthela; species Ryuthela nishihirai. The sequence goes on along the minus strand of JAWZYU010000001.1, from coordinate 154,969,332 downwards.
CGAAGGCTCAGAGAAGGTTGGGAGGAGGGGACCCACTGGAACAGCTGTTGGGAGACAGATGGTATCCTCCCGTCAAGGCCATCCAGCGTGTTCTTTAACATGCACAGGGTATGGCTCTCCCGCACACGGGGCCACGGCTTAACGTCCCATCCGACGGACGGCGGCCTTTCCAAGCCCATCGGTGTCCCCTACTGACCTTGGGCAGGGCGAGGAATTTTTGCGGAGATAAATCTCAACGCTGACCCAGCTGGGACTCGAACCTGGGAACTACAGATTACGAGCCTGGCGCGCTACCGACTGAGCCACCCCCGCCCCTCTCTTTTATGATATGTGTGTGTGTGTGTGTGTAATGTGTATGGGTGAAGATAAAGATCTCTTCAAATCTGAATAGTAACGATATTTCTTCAAATGCAGAGAGTTAGGGAAGCTAAGGCTATAACAATTTAGCTCGTTCTGCAAAAACATCATTCAACACAGGGAAATGTTTAAGGTTTTTGATTTCTAGACAATTCTAAATTCTCGAGAATCCGGAATTCGATATGTGAATTCACAATTCCCGAAAAATATAACTATATGTAATTGTTTCTTTTCTTAGACTTTTCTCAATCTTTTATTTAAAAAAATACCAACAAAATAACAGCATAATTGTAAGATCAAATAAGCATTTTTATATTTATTATAAAACGAACGAAAAGAAAAAAAAAATATTAAACAAAACTTTGGTCTCTTTTATGTTTAATTGAACAATCATAGATAACTGCTTACGAATTATTTAAAGTGATACTTAAAAAAAACACAAGGCATATATCCTTCATCTGATATTGTTTTGTTCTGAAAGAAATATTCGTGAAATCAAGAAATTTCTTTCCTTTTGTGTTGATTTTGATTTCATAATTAAAAGAGCGTCCAAAAGAAGTTTTATGTTTGGTGTTACTTTGTAGAAATTTAACTCCTTTCTCAGTCAGGTAAAATTTTTGACGGATGAAAATGGATTTATTTTCCCCATATTCTCTTCTAGTTCGTTTTTTAAACTTAGCTCGGCATCTGTGTTTAATATAGGAATACTGGATTCTTTAAAAACTTTCTTTAATTGATTTTGCCAATTTTATCATTTCAATTTAGTTACCATAGGAAAGAAATCTGTTTTGTTTCTCTTGTTTTATTCAAAGGGGCCAGATCACAAGGGCCCCGAAGACAGGGAGGGGGACTCAATGGACTGCTGTTAGGAGACGCATGGTAGCCACCAGTTAACAATTATTCGTTTTGCCATCCAGTGTATTCGTTTAACGTGCACAGGGTATGGATCTCCCACACACAGACAATAGCTTAATGTCCCACCCGATGAACGGCAGCCTCTCATTGCTAGCCCAGCTGGGACTTGAACTTCAGAACTGGATTGTGCATCTGGCATGCTACCACTGAGCGAGCCCTATTTATCGTGTAAACAAATCAGATCTCAAAAATCTTTCAGAGCGAAATTAATAATTTATTTTTTGTTTGAATATATATTTTTTAATTTCTTCCAAAAGTTTAGTTATTTAAAACAGAGAAAATTTTTTGCAAGGCACTAAATAAAAAAATTCCTTTATTGGTAAAAGAGTTTGACTTGTTTGCTCAATAAATAAATAAATACTTTCTCAAGGAGCTGCTTGCCACAGAGGTCTGACAGGAGCCTGTCAGTTTATTATGCCATAGCCGAAAGTCTGAGGATGGCGAGACCTTAAACTAGGCTCATTCCAGGTGAAAGAGCGAGCATTTGAAACCATGTAAGTGACGTCACTTACGGGAAAAACATGTTAGCCGATCAAAGGCTCCGAAAGTAGTAGAAGTCCACACAGAGAGACTGCCCGAATAAATATCGATAGGACAACATGTAACGAAAATGGATGAGCATTGACATGGCAAAAACTTTGTAAATGGCTAAACCAGGAATGATGCTTTATAAATTTAATATATGTATACATATGTGAAATAAAGAGAATTTTTTTTAATTTGTGCACCTTATAAAATAAGTGTTTAATGATTGTCTTAGCAAGATGAACAAGACAAATACAGCATAATAGTGGATAGCATATTAAACGGCGTGACCCAATGTGTGGTTGAGCCATACCCATTAAAGAACATACTGGATGGTTTTGATGGGAGGCTACCACCTGTCTCCTAACAACTGCCAGTGGTTCCCCTTTCCCCTTATCTGAGCCCCCAGGGTCCTTGTGACCTGGCCGTTTAGCCCGTTGTGCGCAAAAAAAAAAGTGCAGGTAAAACAACCCAACACTTGATCCCAAGTCTACTCAATCTCATTTCGGACCATCATAAATACATTTGCTTTTCAGCAACTATCAGGGATGCCCTGGCCTACTGTATTCAACGTGAACCATCTCTGGATTTAGCTTTGGGAGCATCATTTCTACTCAAGGATCCTTTCATCTACTTCACTCAAGGTGTCACGTACAACACGAGACGTAGGAAATATCCGATTATTTTTCACAATCTATCACTGGGGAACTTTTTGGCCATTTTCTTTCTTTTTTTGTTTATGCTGGTGCTTTTGTTGAGAACTGTGATCACTGATTAAACCGACATTGGGAATGGCGAAGGGAGGAAAGATAGTCACGATTGTGGCTGTGGAATGGCATCTTGCATTCCAGTCACACAAGAATGCTAATCACAATGCAACACTAGTCTAAAACCTGTTATGTACTAAATTAAGGGCATGTAAAAGTTGTGACACGATATTTTAAAGTAATATTTTACTACCAAGTAAAATATTACTTTAAAATATCGTGCAACAGCTACTGCTGTTGCATTTTGGCCACACTAGACCGATTCTAACAAGGTGCTGTTTGATATTGTGTGCCCATCACTTCCTTGGTCTTTCCCCTTCTCTAAAACCCTTAGGCACACTATTCATAATCCTGTTTGCTAATCTGCACCTATGCATAGCGGCAATATGCCTAAACTCACGCAGTGTCTCTCTCTGCACAATATGCTACTCAAAGGAGGTTGATGACTACTTCTTCCAACCTCATTCATCATCCTCCTCCTCAAGCAGCCATGGGCTACGGAGGTCCAACCAGACCGTGCAATTTAGTTCTCCAAGCAAGTCTATCCTGAGCTACATCTACTGCATCTGGCCACTGCACACCAATTCTAACAAGGTCCTGTTTGACATTGTCTGCCCACCGCATCTTAGGTCTCCCCTTCTTTCTGAGGCCTTTAGGCACACTGTTCATAACCCTATTCGCCAATCTATAATTATTCATACAGGCAACATGGCCAAACCAACGGAGTCTCTCTCTGCACAATATGCTGCTTAAAGGAGGTTGCAAACTCCTTTGCCTAACCTCATCATGAGTTACAAAGTTGAACCACCTAATGCCCAAGATACTGCGTCAGCATCTGGAATCAAAAGCATCTAGTTTCCTGTTATCTTGTTTACAAAGTGTCCAAGTTTCACTAACATAACTAACCCTAGAAAGAACCAAACTATTATACAGTCTAAGTTTAGTCTTTAGGTGTATACGCCTATTTCTCCACACTCTCCATAGATTCTTAAAAGTCCCGGCAGCAATCCCTATTCGTCTGTTAATCTCATGCTGCACATCACCATTATCTGTTACATAGCTCCCAAGATAATTAAACTGTGACACCTGCTAAAGACTGCAACCATTCAGATTAACTGAATCACAGCCTGCCTGACCAATTTTCATCACTTTAGTTTTCTCTGTTTATAACCAAACCTACTCTACTACAAGTCTCATCAACAATTCCAATGAAAGAGTTCATCTCATCAACATCATTTGCCAAAAGGGCTAAATCATCAGCATAATCTAAATCAGAAATTTTCGTATATCCAGTCCATTTAAGGCCAAAATCTTTCCCTTGAAGTGAATTTCGCATAACATAATCAATAACCAAGCTAAAGAGGAAAGGAGACAAAATGCACCCTTGTCGAACACCAGAAGTAATGCTAAACCAATTGCTACAAGCCTTACCAACTCTCACACACGACTCAGTGTTATTATAGAGAGCTTTCATTATGTTAACTAACTTGTCAGGTATACCATATGATTTCACAATCAACCACAAATTATGGCGATCAACAGAGTCGAAAGCCTTTTTGAAATCAACGAAGCTAGCAACCAAAGGTTTCTGAAACTCTAAACATTTCTCAAGAATCTGCCCAAGTGAAAATATCTGATCCACACATCCCCTACCACTTCTGAATCCACATTGCTCATAACATAATTCAACCAGATTCTTAATTCTATTAAGTACAATCATGCAAAGAACTTTCCCTGGAACAGAGAGTAGGCTGATACCCCTATAGTTATCACATGAACTGCGATCACCTTTTTTGAAAATAGGGATAACAATAGCTCTGGTAAAATCCTTAGGAATCATGCTTTATCATAAAAGATATTCAGAATTTCAGTCATCCAATTGGTAACCGAAACATTTCCAGCTCTAAGCATTTCGGTAGTAATTTCATCTACCCCTGGGGATTTATGTAGTTTAAGTTTAGAAACAGCCAAAATAACTTCAGATTGTGCTATAGTGCCAACATTAAAGCCACCAATGCATCTATCATCATTGCAAACAATGGTAGTAGAACTAACTACATTGTTTAGAACATCACTGAAATGCTCAGCCCACCTAGCCATGACAAAATCCTCCCCTTCTATAACCTTACCTTGCTTATCCTTCAATCCTTGTATGCCTGTCCGTTTTCTACCACACAAAACATTAACTGTGTGGTACAGCTCTCTGCTGTTGTGCTGCCTAACTGCTTCCTCGGCTTTGTCTGCCAAACCATCAAGCCAAAGATTCTTATCAGCAGCTAACTGATCTTTTACACGTTTAAGTTCTCTGTAATGCTTTCTATTAGGAATAGTAGGGTATTGATTAAGAACATTCCTGCAGTTCTTTCTCTCCGAAATAAGCTCAAGTGCCTTATCCCTCAGATAATTCTCTCTCTTCTGCTCCTTTTTTCCTAAAAGAATATCGTTAGTATCCAAAAAAGCCTGTTTAAAATGATCCCATTCTTCCTCAACTTCAGTAGTAAGCATACCATGACTGTCATAATGACTAAGAAACGTATCATGGTAAGCTTTGGCTATAACTGGGTCTTTCAGAGCTTCAGTATTAAAAGCAAATTTTTTAACCCTAGCACAACACTTTTTAAGTTGCAAGACACTTTTAACAAGCTAATGGTCAGATCCAATTTCAGCTCCCCTATATGACCTGGTCTTCCTAACAGAACTAGCCCATTTGCTGTTAATTAATATATAATGAATCATATTCTTATGCAGCCCATCGGGTGAAACCCATGTGTACTTATGTATGTCGCGGTGTTTGTAATAAGTGTTAGTTATTCTGAATCCATTGAGTTTACTTACCTGCAGGAGACACTGCCCATTGCCATTGCAGCTACCAATACCAAAAGGGCCTATTACTCCTCCCCAAAGGTCAGAGTCAGTACCATCTTTGGCATTGAAATCACCTAGAACAAGGGTAATATCTCCTTTCTTGACAGAATTCAAAATATCCTGAAGTTGTCCGTAAAACCTATCCTTTTCATCCTCATTGGCATCCTCAGTGGGGGCATAACAGCAGATAACATTCAAGTCTTTAACGCTTGTCTGAAATTTTGCTGTAAGAAACCTATCATTAATGCACTCATATCCTAGAAGAACATCACTAGCGTGTCTGCCGAGAAGCAGACCCACGCCTTGGTGATGCTTATTGTCGCCCCTCCCTGCAAAGAGAAATTTAAGAATCTGACCTTTATCTGTCCATCTGGTCTCTTGCAAGCCAAGAACATCTAAATTATAACGGTGGAATTCTTGTGTGAGGACATCAAGAGAAAAAGCTCTGTGCAGAGTCCTCACATTCCAACTACCTATGGAGAGAAATGATGGGCTGCATAGGAATATGATTGATTATATATTAATTAACAGCAAATGGGCTAGTTCTGTTAGAAATACCAGGGCATATAGGGGAGCTGAAATTGGATCTGACCTTTACCTTGTTAAAAGTGTCTTGCAACTTAAACTTAAAAAGTGTTGTGCTAGGGTTAAAAAATTTGCTTTTAATACAGAAGCTCTGAAAGACCCAGTTATTGCCAAAGCTTACCATGATAGGTTACTTAGTCATTATGACAGTCATGGTATGCTTACTAATGAAGTTGAGGAAGAATGGGATCATTTTAAACAGGCTTTTTTGGACGCTAACAGTACTCTTTTAGGAAAAAAGGAGCAGAAGAGACAGGATTATCTGAGTGATAAGGCACTTGAGCTTATTTCGGAAAGAAAGAACTGCAGGAATGTCCTTAATCAATACCCTACTAGTACTAATAGAAAGCATTACAGAGAACTTAATAAACGTGCAAAAGATCAGTTAGCTGCTAAGATCTTTGGCTTGATGGTTTGGCTGACAAAGCCGAGGAAGCAGTTTGACAGCACAACAGTAGAGAGCTGTACCAGATAGTTAATGTTTTGTGTGGTAGAAAACGGACAGGTATACAGGGATTGAAGGATAAACAAGGTAAGGTTATAGAAGGGGAGGATTCTGTCATGGCTAGGTGGGCTGAGCATTTCAGTGATGTTCTAAACAATGTGGTTAGTTGTATTCCCATTGTTTGCAATGATGAGAGATGCATTACTGGCTTTAATGTTGGCCCTATAACACAATCTGAAGTTATTTTGGCTGTTTCTAAACTTAAACTTCATAAATCCCCAGGGGTAGATGAAATTACTACAGAAATGCTTAGAGCTGGAAATGTTTCGGTTACCACTTGGATGACTGAAATTCTGAATATCTTTTATGATAAAGGCATGGTTCCTAAGGATTTTACCAGAGCTATTGTTATCCCTATTTTCAAAAAAGGTGATCGCAGTTCTTGTGATAACTATAGGGGTATTAGCCTACTCTCTGTTCCAGGTAAAGTTCTTTCCATGATTGTGCTTAATAGAATTAAGAATCTGGTTGACAGTCAATTGCGTGATGAGCAATATGGATTCAGAAGTGGTAGGGGACGTGTGGATCAGATATTTTCACTTAGGTAGATTCTTGAGAAATGTTTAGAGTTTCGGAAACCTTTGGTTGCTAGCTTTGTTGATTTCAAAAAGGCTTTCGACTCTGTTGATAGTCATAATTTGTGGTTGATTGTGAGATCATATGGTATACCAGACAAGTTAGTTAACATAATGAAAGCTCTCTATAATAACACTGAGTCGTGTGTGAGAGTTGGTAAGGCTTGTAGCAATTGGTTTAGCATTACTTCTGGTGTTCGACAAGGGTGCATTTTGTCACCTTTTCTCTTTAGTTTGGTTATTGATTATGTTATGCGAAATTCACTTCAAGGGAAAGATTTTGGCCTTAAATGGGCTGGAGATACGAAAATTTCTGATTTAGATTATGCTGATGATTTAGTCCTTTTGGCAAATGATGTTGATGAGATGAACTCTTTCATTCGAGCTGTTGATGAGACTGGTAGTAAAGTAGGTTTGGTTATAAACAGAGAGAAAACTAAAGTGATGAAAATTGGTCAGGCAGGCTGTGATTCAGTTAATCCGAATGGTTACAGTCTTGAGCAGGTGTCACAGTTTAATTATCTTGGGAGCTATGTAACAGATAATGGTGATGTGCGGCATGACATTAACAGACAAATAGGGATTGCTGCCGGGACTTTTAAGAATCTATGGAGAGTGTGGAGAAATAGGCGTATACACCTAAAGATTAAAATTAGACTGTATAATAGTTTGGTTCTTCCTAGGGTTAGTTATGGTAGTGAAACATGGACACTTTGTAAACAAGATAACAGGAAACTAGATGCTTACGCAGTATCTTGGGCATTAGGTGGTTCAACTTTGTAACTAATGATGAGGTTAGGCAAAGGAGTTTGCAACCTCCTTTAAGCAGCATATTGTGCAGAGAGAGACTCGGTTGGTTTGGCCATGTTGCCCGTATGAATAATTATAGATTGGTGAATAGGGTTATGAACAGTGTGCCTAAAGGCCTCAGAAAGAAGGGGAGACCTAGGACGCGGTGGGCGGACAATGTCAAACAGGACCTTGTTAGAATTGGTGTGCAGTGGCCAGATGCAGTAGATGTAGCTCAGGATAGACTTGCTTAGAGAACTGAATTGCACGGTCTGGTTGAACCTCCGTAACTCATGGCTGCTTGAGGATGATGATGATGATGGAGAGAAAATGGTTAGTGGGATGTTTAAAGAAACTATGTTTATTGAGATAGGGAATGCCGACAATATCAAACAGCCCCCTAATCGCAGACATGGGGCAAAGACCCGTTCCCCCACCACTAAAGGCTGAAGCCATCTACACTTGAAGACTTCCTCCAATGTAGAATTTGACGATGCCAATAGAAGCAGAGTTCAGGTGCCTGCGATGACCGCTGCTCAGGATTATCCACCAGCTGATAAACATATCCTGTGAATCTATTCACTTGGATATAATGTTACAGAGTATGTCATAGTTTAAAATAACCCGTGCATGTTTAAACACAGTGACATACTGCAGAAAGAGTTAGAATGTGTCAAAGTGGCTAAAGAATGAAAAATATGGGTACAATAATGTACTTTTAATGAGGTCTGGTGGCTGCTTATCTGCCCTGAACGGTTAACTGGAATTTAAGCTTTGAAACCGAAAAGTAATGTGACACTTTGACCAGGTTTAAAGATCCTCTTATTAAAATTAAAAGATAGGTTTTTTTTTACGGAAAGGACGATTAGTGAGGGTGGCCTTATGCTTGTCAATTTGGATTGGGTTGGGCTGTTTTACCTCTGAGTGGCACTTTTTTGCACACCATGGGCTAAATGGCCAGGTCACATGGACCCCGAAGGCTCAGAGGTTGGGGGATGGGACCCACTGGAACAGCTGTCGGGAGACAGATGGTAGCCTCCCGTCAAGGCCATCCAGCGTGTTCTTTAACGTGCACAGGGTATGGCTCTCCCATATAAGGGGCCACGGCTTAACGTCCCATCCGACGGACGGCGGCCTTTCCAAGCCCATCCATGTCCCCTACTGACCGTGGGCAGGGCGGGGAATTTTGCGGAGATAAATCTCAACTCTGACCCAGCTGGGACTCAAACCTGGGAACTACAGATTACGAGCCTGGAGCGCTACCGACTGAGCCACTCCCGCCCCTGTCAATTTGAACGTTGAAGGGTACATTAAAAGTGGTTCGGTGTCCTTCTAGAATTATGTCATGGAGAAGCTCCGTAGTGTAGCGTTCTATGTTACGCACACTCAATTTAAAGCCTTTAGCACGGGTGATAGTTTCACTGTTTGAAAGTTCCAGTACATAATTTTTAGGGGCTATTGAGATGTACCGATCTATAGTGACGCTGGATCCATACTGATCGGTTATCTCGCTTTTAAAATGCCCCATGAAATCAGAAGACTCTGGAATGAATGTGTCGCTGGGGGAGGCTTTAAAAATGCACGAATCTGTGTCACTGTAGAGGGCTCGCTGTTTTAATTTGGAAAGCGTACCATATAGAGTGAGACGTGCTTGGGTGGTGATAAATGAGGCCACAACAATATTACCTTTAGGGTTTGTGGGGGTGAATTCTTTAGCGGGTCTGTCGGCCACTAGGATATGATAATCCGAATTGACCACATGGAGGTCAGTGAGAATTTTGGAGCGATCGTTCGCTAAGTCCAATAATTGTATGGGGTTGTTGATGACTTGAGCCACAGGTCTAGAAAGATCTTCTGGTAGCTTCCCCCATAAATTATTCAACGCCCCCTTCGAAAGGCTTCTTTTAGTGCTGTTAAACACGACCTCCTAGGGGTTTATTTTCACCCCTTCTCCAAGAAAAAAATCTTTGCAAAATTTTGATTTTTCGGCGTCTGTGTTGACGTTTGACGGGTAACCTGAATGTTTCTGTTTGGCCTCTAAAAAATCTGACGAATCATCTGTCAGATTTTTATATCAAATGTCATCTGTCTCTATATCAAAATAGAGACAGCTTCCGGTGACTTCACATTCTTTATCCACTTTCACACACTCCAGTTCTTTCTGCACACACTGATGAGGCTCGGAGGTCTGGTAAATGATCCCGCAGTCGACGCACCTGTGTCGATTAGCACAGGTACCGTTGAGAAGATGCGAAGCCAGACACTGTTGACCTTTAAAGTAACCCCGACAGAAGTTGCAGAAGATGCTGGTACTTTTTTTGCCGCAGTCTGGCGTCATACACGCCTGGCAGATATTTTTACAAATGTGAGACTTGTACTGAATGGGTTTGAGGCAGGGTACACAGAAATTCAAATTGCGCAAGTAACCTGCTGGTTTAGTGATGATGGAAAAGTTTTCTGAGTCGTGTAACAGATATAGTTTTTTGCCTGCAAAGATGACTTGAAAGTCCTCCTGCGCTCTGAAGAAGATTCTGCATTCAGGGTACAGGTACGATTGAAAGGTGTGAAGTTCGGGCAGACCGCACTTGCCCTCAGGGACACCAGCCTCACGCAAGGCTTTAGCCTCGTCCCGCTAACGTGGAAGCTTCCGATCGCAGAGATATTTGAACTCTCCAACTGTCATCTTACCCTGCTTTTTTAAACACGGGCCATGTCCTATGCGAGACACAGGTTGTCATTGTTGAAGATGTTGATAACAGAATTTTTACTGGTGTTGAACGCCTCTAGGTCCGCGCTTTGGTCCAGGGGCGTTACTGATACCTCCGAAACGTTCCAGATTGACAGCTGCCAGATCAAAATATAAATCTTCGTCTGTACCCATGGTTGGATTGAAGAATTTTCTCCACTGTAGCCATAAATTTCTCTGCCGTGACCTCATTACGTGGGGTCGTTGATGGGGTTCCGGAGGCATTTGGAGTGGATGCACAGTCTGACATGACTGTATTCCTTCTCTGGCAATAGCTCTTTAAAATTGTTCTTTTGAACTTCCAGAAGAGTGTCAGTAAATTCCAAGGGGGTTCACACGTTCAAAGTTAATTAAACGAAGCGTGTGACTTGTGTCTTATATTTTGAAGAGCAATAGCTTCTGCTCTTCGTGATGATGTAACCTGGTTCATCAGCGGTGGGTGTTGGCATGGTAACAATGGCTGAAGTGCTCGCTGCTGCTCCGTTGTCACGGTAATGGCTGGCATCCTCAGCACAGGCACGGCGGAGGCTACTACGTTCCCTCCTTCACCGACATGCGGCGGCCCGCTGCACAGTCTTTCTGCTCTCTGGCATTTCGACGGTGGCGGTGCCTGTCCCCGCCATCTCTTGAGACTAAGGCGTGATCTTGACACAGGCACTTCATCGGTGTGCGACGTGCTTGACGGACTGCACCCGGTAGAAGGAACCTCTACCATCGCACGCTTCACCGTTGGGATTTGGTCGCTCTTTTTCCATCTTTTGAGGCTAAGGCTTGAAAGTTTTTGGTGGACGTTCCACCCTATCTAAAATAGCATCTAGCTCATGCTGAATGTTGGCTAAGGCTGTCAATTTCTCTTCATAGGTGAGATTCATTGCTTAATGACTTCTTCCGCGCTGTGCAGGAGTTTATAAACCGCTTCATACGCATGTGCGAGCCACCAAACTTTACCTCCCTCCAATGAGACGTTTTAAATTCCTTCCCCCTGTGACCGTGCTGGTTTTTCACGACACTGTTCCGGGAGGTTCTCACACAACCTTTGATCTTAAAGCCATTTCTTTGGATAGGAGGATGCATCACAAGCCTGCTTAAATGTCACACCTGGATCATCCGTCTCCCCACGCTTCTATTGTATACTGACATGAGTTACGCCATTTCTCTAGCGTCCATCTCCCCGCGCTTCTATTGTATATTGACATGAGTTATGACATTTCTCGACGCATTTAGAGTATACCTGGCACGGATCGCCTTAGCACTACCTTTCAATGTTGACGTGAGTTATGGGTTTTTCCGTTACCTTCCCCGCTTCTGTTATAATGGAGCAACGCGCGGACGAGACCTAACCTTGGGGCCTCTCAAAACGATTACCGCTTTCTTATCACCAACCGAAGACTCCCATTCATTGTCAGTAGCGCCCCTTCTGCCGTTGGGTAAGATTCGCTAACTAGCAATGACCCTTCCGAGTGGATGTTACGCCCTTGAAGGTGGGTGGTCAGCCCTTGCTGAAGGTCTCCCCAACTAAGAAGCGTTCCAAAAGGACATTGTTATCAGTGCACATACCTGTCTAAGCGACAGTTACTAAGGATTATGATCACACACTTATGCTCAAAAATTTGCTGTAAGTTTCTTCAGACAGGGATCTTTCTAGGGGGATGGAGGGTTCCCCCCCTAAAATCCAGTTGTCTTAGACGAAATCTGAAACTTGTCTACCTGCTTTGAAATCCAAAACAGGTATTTTTGTATAATTTTAACCCCATATTTTATGCCCGACACTAAATGTAGATGAAAAAAATAACAATTATGAAATTTTATTCCCTGTAGAATACCATATAGCCTTTACTGCGGGGTAGAACATTTTAGTAATTGGGAAACACTACTCAGTCTTAATCTCAGACTCTCCCCACCCCCCCTCCTGAAAACTAGATTCTCGAACCCTATCCGATACTAAATTCAGGGGGCCTCCCCCATTCCTCGAAACTAACTCCTGGTATGTGCCTGTCTTCAGTAGTTTCGATTGCATAACCTACAAACATTATTTGAATACTTACAGTGGCGTCATCCTATTATTTCATAACTAGGTCTCCTAATTACAATTTTTGTTTTATTATTATTTTTAAATCGTAATTTTTAAGAATCAGAAAAAGCAACCGCAATAATTCTATTTACATATATATATATTTCATTATTAATAATAGTTATTAATATTAATAATTTTCCCCTTTTCCAATTTTTTATTTTTTTTTAACCAATGGATTGATTCAACTGGTGCTAACCAATGGACGACACTACTACATATATAAAGTAAAAATGGTAACATATATTTCATTATTTTGCATTTGTACAAAAATTTCGAAATAACAGCGTAACGTAATAACGAAATTTAATTTTTGCTATGACGAAAAACAATATTAAATATTTGGCTGTAACCAAAAGCGTAACGGAACATTTTTCATTTCGTTTGCCAACAGATTTAACCCATTTTATAGGATTAGCTGCTGATTCAATGCTCAGTCACTTCTTAAATATAAATTTTATGAAACAAAATGACTGTATGACTAAAAATAAAAATCTCATTCAAGTTTATTCAAATTTCGATTTCCAACAATAATTCAATATGAAACGACTCATGTAGGGAGGAGCATGGAATTATCCAAAATGCCAAAGTAGGATTTGGTGTTTATGGTTTCTGTCACAACAACCAAAGATCCTAGATCATACCATGAGAAATATCTTTTCACCAAAACACCACTTCCTCCAAACTTCATTGTTGGCACAATGCACTCTGGCATCAAACATTCTCCATTCATCTGCCTAGTCAGGGCCGTGCGGTAGATTTTCTCATTATGATGCAAATCTTCGAAATGCCGCCCCTTAAATGTTTTTTCTTTAAAATAACCTTCAATTGTGATTTAAAAAAAAACTGCACAAAATGTATGAATACTATTTTTAATTTGAAAATATAAACTACTTTAAAATAATGATATCAACTACAACAATCTACTACAGTTTTACCCTTCTAACTTTAACTTTAGCAAATTCGTTAATTAGGGATGTGTAGTCTAGAGTGGCAGCCAATGTAGGTTCAATAGAAATTAATGACAGATTTCTAAGCTTTGTTTGGCTTATTGAACTTCTTAAGTAGTGTTTTATTAATTTTAATTTGGAAAAACTTCTTTCCCCACTAGCTACAGAGACAGGGAGTGTTAATAAAATTCTCAGAGCTACAACAGTATTCGGATACAAAGTAATTAAGTTATTTTGGCACAAATAATTTGAAACATCCAAAGGTTTCATAGAATATGGTAGCATTCGGGATACATCACGTAATTCTTCTTGAAGATCATTTGCATTTATATCTGAATCATTTTCAACCGAAAGTATTGACTGGAGACTGGTACAATAATTTTCTAGCGTTTTGTCATCTATATCCTTGAGTTTTAAAATGTCAGATAAAAACTGAAAATTTTTGCTATTGGTTTCCAGAAGCGTGAATCGTTCATTCAGAGAATTAAGGGTAATGTCCAGAATATAATTGAAAAAGTTTTTTTTTAATTTATTCTCCTCTGTTAAGGGTTGATCGACATCTTCTTTATAGTCAAATTGACGCTTTTTCCTTCTGGCTCTAACTTCAGTTTCGGCAGGAAATTCTGCAACTGCATTCAAGATTCTCTGCAATCTCATTAGCAGAAATTTTCATCTGATCATATCCAGATTGTCTATAACTTTTCACTTTTTGTATGGTTTCGGATAACATCCTTACACAATCTAACAAATTTATAGTTACAGATTGCAATAGCTTCGAGACTGAATTTATTTCAAATAAAATATCATACCAAAGAATTACACCGCATATAAACTTGTAACTTTTAATATTTTTTGCTAACCTTCTTGCTTTAACTTTAGTTTTTGCATCTCTGTTGGTGTCTTCTATTATTTGGAGTAATGCATCATAGATTTCGCAAAGTTGAAATCGTAAAGGTTTTAACGCATCTACTGTGCTTGACCACCTAGTAGCATTCAATGGTTTTAGAGTTAATTGTGAAACATATTTTTTTAACACTTCCCAACGCTTTGTAGAACCAGAAAAAAAAAGTGTAAAGTTCTTGTACAATAGAAAAAAAGTTGTTGTTTCTGTAGAAGAAGACGCTGCATCATTAACAACTACGTTTAAAGAATGACATGCGCAGGGCACATAAAACGCCCTTGGATATTTTTCAAGTATTCTATTTTGTACACCTTTTCTTACTCCTTTCATATTAGCTCCGTTGTCCTAACCTTGTCCTCTAAGCCACTTTAACTCAAAACCTAACTTTTTCAAATGTGTCAGAATAAGTTCTGTCAAACCCTCTCCGGTTGAATCACTAGCTTCAAAAAAACCAATAAAGAATTCTTCAATTTCATATTTATTTTGGATGGAGTTTAAAGGGACAACTCTTATTGTTAATGAGAGCTGTTCAATATGACTTACGTCTGGGGTACAATCGGCGATTATCGAAAAATATTTAGCGATTTTTGTTATTTCGACAATTTTGCTTAAAATTACATTTCCCATCAAATTTATCAATTCATCTTGTATATTATTGCTAAGATAAGTCACAGACCATTTATCAGACTCGCGTTGAACTCTCCTAATATGTTCTTCCATAACTGGATCAAACTCAGAAAGCAATTCTACCAACTTTAGGAAGTTTCCATTATTAGGCTGAAACAAATGTTCAGTTGTTCCACGAAAAGCTAAGCATTGTGAGGCCAATAGTCTAATTATTGACATTATTCTTTTTAGAACTCCTCTCCAATGCTGAATTTCCATATCCATAATTCGTTGATATTCAGCGTCAATAGTTTTTTTCTGCTTTAATCGAATGTCCAATTCTTTTCATGCTCTAAAAGCATTTCTGTGATTTACAGACTTTTCGTGCATTGTGAGGGCTCTTATAAGATTTCCCCAGTCAGAATAACCTTTTTTGGGCCAGTCATTAATAGCAGACGAATTATCAAATAATATACAACAAAAGCAAAAAACGGCATCATTTGTAACAGAGTAAATCAACCAACTTCTCTCAACGACTTCACTATTGCTCAACACTTTTAAATAATGCGAGGGCGAAAATCTACGCCTTCCTTTATTAATAGGAAACTCGAATTCTTTAATTTGATGTGGACCCCTCTCAACCAGTATTTGACGAGTTTCAGATGACATGCAGAAAGCATTCCATAATGCAGGATCAGAAGGAATTTCGCTTAATATCTGCTGGCTGCTACTCGGCTCTTGATGATCTTCTGATGGTGTTATTTTTTGGCTCTCTTCAACAACTTCTTCTGGAAGTGATTGGGGCGGCACTGAGTTTTTATTTGCCAAATCCAAAGCAGTCGCTGTTGATGTGGACGGCTCATCTAAACAGGACTTTTGTACTAAGAATTCCTTCATAACATAGCTTAGCTTTCTTCCTTGTTCCTCTTTCTTTAAGAGTTTCTTTTTTATTGACTTCCAGACAATTTTTTCCTTTTCTGTTCCATACTGTAATAAAAATATTGAATAAAAATTCACAGTCCTTCGCAAAGATGCAACCGGGAGGGAGGGGGGTCATTGAAAATGATTAAATATGATGATGCTTATCATGCTATTAAAATAGGTTAGATAAAAAAAAAAGATAGAAATGAGTTGCAGAGTTAGTAAGATTTGTAGGTAACAGAACATAATAAATAGATAACGAATATCTGTCAAATTGACAGCTAGCAGCCGTTTTGACATATCCCTTTCTTTAACTTGTTATTGTATTGTCTCCTCTTCAAAGTATATGAATTTGTAAAAATAGAGCAATAAATAACGAACGCAAAAGTAGGTAAATGCAAATATTTCCTAAGCAACTCTCTCTCTATCACACACAGAACGCAAAAGTAGCCCAATATTACCTAAATAACACTCTATCTGTCACACAGAGGCACACACTCTCTCTATCACACACAGAACGCAAAAGTAGCCCAATATTACTTAAATAACACTCTATCTATCACACGTTCCGCACCTGAGATATACCCAGTCCATGCAAATGCTACTTTTTAATTCGAGTCCCTATTGTCATAACAATCATTTTCAATGATAATAAGTAACTACAATTGCTGTAAAAAAACAATAATTCTCTTACCTGATCTACGTTTTAAACACAAAAACTGAATTAGTATAAATGCACAAATATTATACTGATACAGATATATTATATATCTGATTTACTGATTTAAATACAGCACAGCCACTTGCCACTTCTCATGACAAACTAACATTAAAATCAAATATTGTCAATAATTGTAAGCTCAAAGCAGAACTATCAACACGTAACATGTAACACGTGCAATTGTCATTTGTGATAATTGCCGCCTCAGCTTTTAGGAGCGGCCGCGCGGTATATTACAAACAAAAATAATAGCTTCGCGCTGTCAGATCAAAAGTCTTTCGGCGAGCACTCGCCAACGATGCACCTGCACCAGAAACCGAGGTCAAAGGGTACCGAAAGCGCTTAGGAGAGGCGTACGATAAATCATAAATCGTATACATCAATATCGGAATAATATAGACCAGGGGTGGGTAATTGTTTTCGTATCTACACTGCGCATGTGTATTGACGTGGCCGTCCTAGTGGAAAATACGAGACGAAAACGAGCACGGGAAGGTCGCGCACGGGAAGGAAATCTCGGTTCAAGGCGGATTTTTCTGACTGTCTTGGCGGACCACAAAAAACTCTTAGCGGGCCGCTCTTTGCCCACCCCTGAGACCAATATAGAAAAGCGTTGCGTAAAGATTTTTAATTATTGAATGGTTCAAATTGTATTTTGATTTCGCTGCTTATGCCGCCCCCTTACGATGCCGCCTGATGCGGCCGCCTCTCTGCATCATAGCACGGCACGGCCCTGTGCCTAGTGATGAGATAGAAACAGTTCAGTCCAGCTTGCACGAGCCAGTTGTTAAAATTTTTGAAGCGTCAGTGAAACATTGGGTTGTTTTACCTCTGAGCGGCACTTTTTTGCACACCATGACGACATTATTTTAAATTTCAATAAAAATGATTCATAATAAAAAAAAGTACAATATTTAAAATTAAATTTTTTTACATCATTCAAATTTTCTTAGTAGAAAGTGCCAGTGGTAGCCATAGAACTTGTTTCCACCTCTCTGTGGGCCAATTATGGTATTTTTTGCACTATGTAAGCAAGACAGCTGATATGCTGTTGCAGCTGTGTTGTTGTTGGACAGTGGTGGTTGTGATGGTTCACCATTCCCTTTTACGTTTCTGTTATTTACGTTATAATTATTATTTGGGGTCCTAAACTGATTTTTAACTATCACCTCACTCTGTCCAACAGCTCTGACTTGCCAAGCAGCAGCAGCTCATTTCGATTGCTGCCGATAAGCCCACAGGACAGTGTGCCAAGGTCACAGTGGCTTGCATCATCTCAGATGAACATTATGCAAATGTGTCTTGATGCATGTTTATGGTACTTGCCAACATGTCTTAAGATGCAATTGATAGCGAGTGTATTCCTAGTAGAAGGGAAGTCAGAGTTGTTATGAGGTGAGCAGGGGAGTCTTGAAGGAGCTCAATGTTTATGTAATTCGATGATAGTGGAAGCAGATTTGAGTCAGCATATTTGATCTGTATATTTGGTGAGTTGATTTCATTAAACAATTTGTTTTATTGAAAACTGATTTGATGGAATATTTTTTCTTGTTGAGCAGAATTAGATTTAAATAAGTTTAATTATACTTAACTTTATAATTTTGGACAGCTCACAAGTTAAGGTTTAATTTTACCATTTATGCTCCAGAAACAAAAGAACCCTAATTTTTGGCATGTATATTATTGCCTGGTACCCAAAATCATAAACTATCCAGCATTTGACTGATTAATATTTGGGAAAGTTACATAGTACCTCCATATTTCCATTTCATAATAACATCTCTGATGGTCGATTATGGATGCTGTAGGCTCTCTGCAATTGCAAGAACTGACAGGCTAGCAATGTGACATTCAACAATAATATTTCTCTCAAAATCAGTTAGCTCATTTCCACATGTCATGACAAGAACCACTAAATCGTGGGAATCATATGCCTTCCTTAGGATCATATGCATAGTGGTCTGACTTGCATGTTTCAATGAGAAGGTGCATTAGACTAAGCAAACAGAAATGTCTGCATCTGTTTTGGAGGATAGTATATTTTAATTCAAACATTCTGCTTTAGCCTGACTTTGGAAAGTTCCTTAGTCAGTCAGTCAGAATTTCATGACACAATATCTAGCAACAACTAAATGCACCAAACCAAACCAGAAAAAATAAACCATATGTAAAAAAGAAACATCTAAATAGGAAAAATTGCCAATATATATATCTTCAGACACAGACAAATGCAAGATTGTGAATTGCCATTACAATTGCATAAACTATAATGCAAAAAAATTTTGATGGAAAAAAACCCAGCACATCATAAAAGATTCAAAAATAGTTGTTAAAAATCATAGGAAAGTTGTCTGAGTGTATCTTGGAATGGCTTGGAAATGACTAAAATATATCATTTACTAGTAAAACTAGGATTGGTAACTGAAAGATGACTAGGTCAAATTGTACCTGACAAATTACACACAAAAATAGATGAATTTAATAATAATGATCTCAGTGGAATCATGACACAAAAAAAGAAATCCTTCTCCCTATGATTCCTGAAAAAAAAAACAAGATTGATGTAGCTGGATTTAATAGAAGTATTTTGATTGTTTCATTTGTCATTGTGCTTGGAGCAAGACTTGCAAACTTGCTAATTGCAATATAATGATAAGTTATTGGATTTTCATTAGAAAGAGGTTAAATCTAATGGATAATTGTGTATTAACCATGTACAGAATGTTTAAGATATGAACCGAGGTAAATTGTTTTGGAATAGAGAATTATTAGGGTGATGAATTATTGAAAATTCTATGTATTTTCTATGTATTCACTAACTTCTAAAATTACAAATTTATGCGGAAGAAAAAGAAGGCTAGGCTGTTCAGCAAATTCCTGATATATTCTTTTCTTGTCTACCACCCGAAAGCTATGAGTTGGTATCTGAGCTATCATTGTTTTCATAAAAAAAATGGTAGCTCAGACACCAACAGATCAGCTCAGATGTTTAGGTGGAGAATTTAGGTAGTTGTTTTCATGAAAAAACTACCTAAATTCTTTACCTAAACATTTCACACTTGCCTAATAATTGCAAATGAATAGCAGTTTAGTGAACTTCATTCCTTCCCATATAAAAATATACTCTACAATCGATAACTGATTGTGAAGTAATAAAAATTTGGTTGTATGGGTTTTTTGGAGTAATGAAAAGTACTCCCAAAACAATTAGGTTGATTATGAATGGAACTAATTGCTAATGTTAATGGGAGCAGAAATTTACACAATGGCAAATGCAAATCTCCTGTAAAAATATTCTTTTTTTAACAAAAAAAAAAAAAACTTTGTGGGGTGGGAAGAAGATGGTACTTATTTATGTGAAGGATGGAGGTAACCATTAAAATTCTTAGGCTTGTTCAACTTTTTCATACAATAAACAAATACACACACAAATGATCCACAGCAAAATCTCATTTTGCATTAATAGATTCTGAAAAAAATTCATCGCCGCCACGGCGGGAATCGAACCCGGGTTCGATTCCCGCCGTGGCGGCGATGAATTTTTTTCAGAATCTATTAATTATTGTTTCTTAACAGGGAATACTGTGCATTCACTTTGGATTTCATTTTGCATATTGGTTAGGTTCCTGAAAATCATGACTTAAACTGAAATGATGGAAATCAGTATACTATTTCACATAAAAAACAACTAAAATATCTCAGGTTCTGAGACAACAATTTTCTCTATTTAAACTATTAATAAATCCAAATTTTACGACATTCAATTACTTAATCAGTAACAATAATAAAGGAAATTGTTACAGAATAGAACTAAAAATACATAATAATACATATTTAAAATATAGCAAAAAAACTGTAAATATAATATTTTAAATAATAAATGTTGATTTTAATTGTAATAAACGTTCACATGTTCTGGCTTGAGAAGTTAATATCTATGAAGAGTTTAGATAATTACTCTGATGCAAGCCCAGATCTAGGGAAAAAATAGGAAATATGGGGAGAGGGGTGATCAGAATGAAAGGGGGCAGGATTAAAACACAATGGCATTCTATTTTAGTGGTCTTTAAAAACATTTTTGAATATGTGTAACATATATTTCCCCCTCTATTCCAGTTATCCCCTGCCCCCTCCTCCCCATCGGGCCCCACTCTATTTAAAGCAATGGTGGCTCAGCTAACAATGCAATGGCCTGATTCGATGATAGATAAGAAGCTGCCCCAAGTCTGCTGAACAGCTTTCTCCATATCTTTAGCAGTTTTAAATAAGTGGACATTTAGCTTTAATATGATATAATTTATGCAATTTGCATGAAATTGATTTTTGACCTTTATTCCAAACATATTTCCATTCTGCAGCATGTGGCTAGCATATAAGGTAAAATGAAACATTATTCAAATTAAATTTTATGCTTACAAAATATGTAACATTCAATATGATGATTATTGATAATTTTAACATCTTTCAAAAACTTTATACAGGTCTGAAAGATTTGCTACTTGAATTACAGTGGTATCTGCAGAAAAATTTTGTGGTGGACAAAAATCTAATTTCATTGCAGGATACAAAATGTGCTCAACAGTCCATTTCCATGATTCTTCTGAGATTCCTTTCTGAAAAATATTAATATTTATTCAACATACAACCAACAGGTGCATATATGTGATTTCCCATTACTTCAACATGAAATAATCATATAAAAGAAAATCTTATATAACTTTAGCATATATACACATCAGTGACATAGTGAAACTCATACAATTATATATGTCATCATCATCCTCAAGCAGTCATGGGGTATGGAGGTCAAACCAGATTACGCAATTTAGTTCTCCAAACAATTGTCTTGAGCTACATCTGCTGTATCTCATCACTGTACACCAATTCTAACAAGGTCCTGTTTGACATTGTCTGCCCCCCTCCTAGGTCTCCCTCTTTCTGTCGCCTTTAGGCACACTGTTCTTAAACCTATTCGCTAATCTATAGTTATGCATACAGGCAACATGGCCAAACCAATGGAGTCTCTCTCTGCACAATATGCTGCTCAAAAGAGGTTGCTGATTCCTCCACCTAACCTCATCACTACTTATAAAGTTGAACCACCTAATGCCCAAGATACTGCATAAGCACTAGAATTATATGTAGATATAATTTGAGGTAATACACATATTTTCTTATGTGTATAAGAATTTTTTTTTCATCACTATAATATCCATCCTCAGAAATTATCTCAGCCAAGTGTTCCTCAAAGCATAATGAATTACTGTCACAAATAGGAAAGGTGGCAAAAGCTGAATGACGAATTAATTCTTGAAAATCATTTTAGACCTGTTCCCCTCGTAGGCCTATATTTTCTGGCTTTTCATGTATTTTGCAGTAGCACAATGTCAGTGAAGGCTATGAAACTAAGATTCCCCAAAAGAAAATTATCCACAATGATTACGATAATGAACTTTATTTTTAGGAATAATAATAAATTTCAATCTTAAAACAAATATTAATAGGGTATAACAGGAGCATAATATATATGTAAAGATTTGCTACTTTTTTTTTAATAGCTGATAAGAATTTTTGGCCTGATAGCTTGGCTGACAAAGCAGAGGAAGCAGCTAGATAGCAGAGCTGTACCAGATATGTTTTGTGTGTGAAGAAACAGGTGGGTCTACAGGGATTGAAGGATAAACATGATAAGATTATTGAAGATGATGATTCTATCATTTGCCAGATGGGCTGAGCACTTCAGTGATGTTCTAAACAATGTGGTTAGTATGGCATACCAGACTCCCATTGTAATGATGATAGATGCATTATTGGCTTTAATGTTGGCCCTATATCACAGTCTGAAGTTATTTCGCTATTTCTAAACTTAACTATATAAAGCCCCAGGGGTAGGTGAAATTACTACTGAAATGTGTAGAGCAGGAATGTTTCTGTTACCACATGACTGATTGAAATTTTGAATATCTTTATGATAAACGCATTGTTCCTAAGGATTTTACCAGTGCTATTATTATCCTAATTTTTTTAAAAAAGGTGATTGTAGTTTTTGTGATAACTATGTGGATATCAGCCAACTTTCTGTTCCAGGTAAGGTTCTCTGCATTATTGGGTTTAATAGAATTAAGAATCTGGTTAAGGGACAATTGTGGATGAGTGGTGTGGTTTCGGAAGTGGTAGGGGATGTATAGATCAGATATGTTCATTTGAGCAGATTCTTGTGAAATATTTAGAGTTTCATAAACCTTTGGTTTCTAGCTTTGTAGATTTCAAAAAGGCTTTTGACTCTGTTGACCATCATAATTTGTGGTTGATAGTGAGATTGTATGATATACCAGACAAGTTAGTTAATGTAATGAAAGCTCTCTATAACAACACTGAGTCGTGAGGTTTCGTAAGGCTGGTAACAATTGGTTTAGCATTGCTTCTGGTGTTTGACAAGGATGCAATTTGTCTCCTTTCCTCTTTAGTTTGGTTATTCATTATGTTATGCAGAATTCATTGCAAGGGGATGATTTTGGGCATAAATGGTCTAGATATCTGAAAATTTCTGATTTAGATTATGCTGATGATTTGAGAGCTTTGGCAAATGATGTTGATCAGATGAACTCTTCATTAGAGCTGTTGATCAAACTGTGGTAGAATTGGTTTGATGATAAAAAGAGAGAAAACTAAAGTGATGAAATTACAGAAGTTTTACAACAAAATGTTTAACAAGAATAATTATCTACTGCAACAAAACGTGGATTCAGCCAATATTTGCAATACTAACACAATTACTGGTTATAGATCACTACACAATTAGGTTTTTAGCACTTTAGCAGTATAAATGCAGAAACTCAATATTAACAGAGTTTGATAAAGACTTTCTTACTTCTGATATGGTTTCCTCTAGTGAATCCTTTATCCAGTCTTTTTCTGGAAATGCATAAAACTTAGCCATCTCTCGACTGAATGTTTCAAAACAATCTTTCTCAGAATCCCAATCCACTTCAGTTGCTAAATGTAGCAGAAGTAGGGGTAATCTCTCCAAAGGTGGGACATAATGATCCATTAATAATGGCAATGAACAAATATTACCTTCCTAAAGACAATACAGAATATGAACTCTAAAATAAAATCATGAGAAAGAAATATTAAATTTAAGATTTTATAAAAAGAAAAAAATTACATTCACAGATTTTTCTCATGATACATCTTGGAATATATGTGTGTATATATATATATATTCTTATAGAACAGGGATGGGCAACCTTTTCTCATTAGCGGGCCAGATGATAATTTTTCAGACTGTCATAGGCCACAATTTTAGTTACTGCATTAAACTCTTTAAATTTCACCCCCCCCCCTCCCCATATTATGTTCAACACACTGAGTAGACAATGAGTTTACAATCAAGGTGATTATACTGATTACAAACAATTAATTTTCACATATACCTATTTATTACAAAACACAAAATGTACTTTTAATTTTAATTAAAACCATTATTTTTTAAATAAAATTAGGATTAAATATATAAGAAATTTGAAGTAAATAGCATAAGCAGATAAAAATGAAATGCAGTTTAATGGAAATTAACATTGACTTTACATACAAATATCACTAAATTGAGAGCTATGTCAGAAACATCAATACTTTCATCAAGAGCCAAAGAAAAATATTCAAATTTCAATGCAGGCCCTGTAAAGAAATATTTTATATTGGTAGCAGGTTCATTGATCCACCTGGATACAATTCTGTGGAATAAACTTGTTATCAATGCCATTTTTTCTCTCTGACAACAAATAAAAAAAAAAACTGTTTCCAGGCACTCCTTTACAAATTCACCATCAGAATAATTTTTACAATATTTTGCAATTTTCCCACTAATAACAAAACTTGCATGCAACAAGCATTAAAGTCTTGAGACCTTTCAGTAAATAAAAATTTTTGCATGTTGAATGCAGCCACAAGTTTCTCAATTTTTTTCTTTCCAGGTCAGTCTTGATAACTTTCATAACTAAAATGTTTACTGCTGTACTGTCTATATTCAATAATTCTCTACATTTTAGTGACAGTCGTGTTCACGGCTCTTTTATTAGCTCAACAGTAGAGTACGTTCAGACAACCCAATCAACTTATGCAAAGTTATATCACGTGAGTCGATGTTGTCTTAAATACAATTTAGGCTGCTGTATAGTGAAAAACACTATATTATAAACAGTGTATATGTAAATTGGGAAAGAAAATAAATATATAATTCCACAAAGTCGGTTGACTGGTTGGTTGTTTAGGGTTTAATGGCGCATTAGCATCTAAGGCTATAATGCGCCAAACGAATGTCCTAGATGCAAACAGATAAAAGTCATGAAACCCTCAACCAATTTTTTAAAATAAACTAGAAATTTAACAAGACATATGTAGAATAATAAAATAACAAGCAGTGAATAACAATAAACAAATGTAGAAATATTTTGTAAAAATAAAAGTAACCAAGTGTAAACGACCTGGGTTAATCATTTATAAAATAAACAGTAGATTAAAACTATAGACAAGTAAAATAACCTGTAAATTGTAAAAATTGAAAGACAGCGTTAAAACAACAATGATCAGATAACAAATGTCCGAGTGTAAGGGGCTCGGATGTAAAATCATCATCATCATCATCATCCTCAAGCAGCCATGGGCTACGGAGGTCCAACCAGACCGCACAGTTTAATTCTCCAAGCATATCTGTCCTGAGCTACATCTGCTGCATCCAGCCACTGCACACCAATTCTAATAAGGTCCTGTTTGACATTGTCAGCCCATCGCATCCTAGGTCTCCCCCTCCTTCTGAGGCCTCTAGGCACACTGTTCATAATCCTATTCGCCAATCTATAATTATCCATACGGGCAACATGGCCAAACCATCGGAGTCTCTCTCTGCACAATATGCTGCTTAAAGGAGGATGCAGACTCCTTTGCCTAACCTCATCATTAGTTACAAAGTTAAACCACCTAATACCCAAGATACTGCGTAAGCATCTAGAATCAAAAGCATCTAGTTTCCTGTTATCTTGTTTACACAGCGTCCAAGTTTCACTACCATAACTAACCCTAGAAAGAACCACACTATTATACAGTCTAATTTTAGTCTTTAGGTGTATACACCTATTTCTCCACACTCTCCATAGATTTTTAAATGTCCCGGCAGCAATCCCTTATTTGTCTGTTAATCTCATGCCACACATCACCAGTATCAGTTACATAGCTCCCAAGGTAATTAAACTGTGACACCTGCTCAAGACTGCAACCATTCAGATTAACTGAATCACAACCTGCCTGACCAATTTTCATCACTTTATTTTCTCTCTGTTTATAACCAAACCTACTCTACTACCAGTCTCATCAACAGCTCGAATAAAAGAGTTCATCTCATCGACATCATTTGCCAAAAGGGCTAAATCAGCAGCATAATCTAAATCAGAAATTTTCATATCTCCAGCCCATTTAAGGCCAAAATCTTTCCCTTGAAGTGAATTTCACATAACATAATCAACAACCAAACTAAAGAGAAAAGGAGACAAAATGCATCCTTGTGGAACACCAGAAGTAATGCTAAACCAATTGCTACAAGACTTACCAACTCTCACACATGACTCAGTGTTATTATAGAGAGCTTTCATTATGTTAACTAACTTGTCTGGTATACCATATGATCTCACAATCAACCACAAATTTTGACGATTAACAGAGTCGAAAGCCTTTTTGAAATCAACAAAGCTAGCAACCAGAGGTTTCTGAAACTCTAAACATTTCTCAAGAATCTGCCTAAGTGAAAATATCTGATCCACACATCCCCTACCACTTCTGAATCCACATTGCTCATCACGCAATTGCCTGTCAACCAGATTCTTAATTCTATTAAGCACAATCATGGAAAGAACTTTCCCTGGAACAGAGAGTAGGCTGATACCCCTATAGTTATCACAAGAACTGCGATCACCTTTTTTGAAAATAGGGATAATAATAGCTCTGGTAAAATCTTTAGGAACCATGCCTTTATCATAAAAGTTATTCAAAATTTCAGTCATCCAAGTGGTAACCGAAACATTCTCAGCTCTGAGCATTTCTGTAGTAATTTCATCTACCCCTGGGGATTTATGAAGTTAAAGTTTAGAGATAGCCAAAATAACTTCAGATTGTGTTATAGGGCCAACATTAAACCTGCCAATGCATCTATCATCATTACAAACAATGGGAGTAGAACTAACCACATTGTTTAGAACATCACTGAAATGCTCAGCCCACCTAGCCATGACAGAATCCTCACCTTCTATAACCTTACCTTGTTTATCCTTCAATCCTTGTATGCCTGTCCGTTTTCTACCACATAAAACATTAACTGTCTGGTACAGCTCTCTGCTGTTGTGCTGCCTAACTGCTTCCTCAGCTTTGTCAGCCAAACCATCAAGCCAAAGATTCTTATCAGTAGCTAACTGATCCTTTACACGTTTATTAAGCTCTCTGTAATCCTTTCTATTAGGACTAGTAGGGTACTGATTAAGGACATTCCTGCAGTTCCTTCTTTCTGAAATAAGCTCAAGTGCCTTATCACTTAAATAATTCTGCCTCCTCTGCTCCTTTTTTCCTAAAAGAGTACTGTTAGTTTCAAAAAAAGCCTGTTTAAAATGGCTCCATTCTTCCTCAACTTCAGTATTAAGCAAACCATGACTGTCATAATGACTAAGTAACCTATCATGGTAAGCTTTAGCTATAACTGGGTCTTTCAGAGCTTCAGTATTAAAGGTAAATTTTTTAACCCTAGCGCAACACTTTTTAAGTTTAAGTTGCAAGACACTTTTAACAAGGTAATGGTCAGATCCAATTTCAGCTCCCCTATATGCCCTGGTATTTCTAACAGAACTAGCCCATTTGCTGTTAATTAATACATAATCAATCATATTCCTATGCAGCCCATCAGGTGAAACCCATGTGTATTTATGTATGTCGTGGTGTTTATAATATGTGTTAGTTATTCTGAAACAATTGAGTTTACTTACCTGTAGGAGATGTTGCATATTGCCATTGCAGCTACCAATACCAAAAGGGCCTATCACCCCTCCCCAAAGGTCAGAGTCAGTACCAACTTTGGCATTGAAGTCACCAAGAACAAGGGTAATATCTCCTTTCTTGACAGAATTCAAAATATCCTGAAGTTGTTCATAAAACCTATCCTTCTCATCCTCATCGGCATCCTCAGTGGGGGCATAACAGCAGATAACATTCAAGTCTTTAATGCTTGTCTGAAATTTTGCTGTAAGAAACCTTTCATTAATGCACTCATATCCTAGAAGAGCATCACTAGCATGTCTGCTGAGCAGCAGACCCATGCCTTGGTGATGCTTTCCATCCTCCCTCCCTGTAAAGAGAAATTTAAAGTTATTTTTAAGTATCTCACCTTTACCTGTCCATCTGGTCTCTTGCAAGCCTAGAATATCTAGGTTATAGCGCTGGAATTCCTGCATGAGGACATCAAGAGAATAATCTCTATGTAATATCCTCATGTTCCACGTTCCTGCAGAGAGAAAATGATTAGTAGGATTTTTAAAGAAATTAGGTTTATTGAGATTGGTAGGGCCAACAATCAAATAGCCCCCTAATCGCAGGCATGGGGCAAAGACCTGTTCCTCCTCTGCTAAAGGCTGAAGTCACCAATGCTGGTAGGAACATCAGGCACCACCTTTTCAAGTGGACTTTTTCAAGAGCCACATGGCCTGCCTGAGACACATTACTCCAGTTTAGGCTTGACGATGCCCAACTAGCTAAGTAAGGTTCAGGTACCTGCAATGGCCTCTGATTAGGATTATCCACCAGCTGATATAAGGTATCCCATGCCTCTGTTCACTTAGAGCTGGCAACCCAGAAGCAAACAGAAAACACAGCGGCAGACTCTCCCTCAACAGAGGCCCACCAGTGCAGCAAGTCCAGGATCCATAATCAAGCTCAAATCCATAAACAAGTCTAGTCTAGTAGGTATAAATGGTCAGCACCTGGACCCTGTGAAGTTGACCACTCCCAAGAAGGGTTGAAAAAAAAGAAAAAAGTGGCCATAGATGACCAGATCAGTAGGCCATACTGAACTGGCAGCCCTCCCCTTCAGTTCCCTTCCAAAAGAGAATATATCTTTTGAAAGGTACTAACGGCCTGCACCACAAGAAGGCGGGGTTGGACATTAGGTGCTAGACCTGGCCAGTTCTGTGCATCATCACTAGGGATTGGTGCACAGCTCTCCTTCCAGTTTACGCCTAGCAACATGATATTAAAATGTGTTTGATAGTTAAAATGGTGTCACAAAACTCACACTTAGGTACGTCATCTGCCTGTAAGAGAAACAAATGAGTAATAAACGAATGACCTAAGCGGAGCTGAGCAAGTACAACTTCCTCCTCGTGATTTCTGCGGTAACAAGACTGCCATGGTTTGATGATAGGTTTGATCTCAAAGAGCTTGTTGGTAAGCTGTTCTGACCAAGATCTCTGCCACTGTGCCCGGAGCTCGGTGGAAAAACGCTGCCGGAAATCCAGATAGGGAACCAGCAATGGAGAGTCGGACAGTGTCGTGGCTGACTTGGCAGCAGCATCTACCAAGTCATTGCCCCTAATCCCGACGTGACCGAGCACCCAACAGAAATGGATGGTGGTGGTGGCTGCCAGACAATGTAGCTGCTGGCGGATCTTAGTAAGAACTGGGTGAGGCCGATGCCTCACCGAGATCAAAGCCTGTAGCGAGCTAAGCGAGTCGGTGTAAAGCACACACCGACGATGATGCTTAGTCGCCACGTGGTCCAAGGCCAGACTGATAGCGTGCAACTCTGCGGTGAAGATGGAACACTGCAGTGGGATCTGGTCTGCAATGATTACATCACAGCAGACCATGGCCGATCCCACTGATATGCCGGACTTCGAGATATCTGTGAAGACAGGCAAGAAGTCCGGGTGCTCAGCACGATGGTTGGCAAAGAGTTGCCGGTACACACAGTCGGGTGTAAAGGCCTTCCCTGTCCTGCACAGGGAAAAATCGCAGGAAGGGGAAACAGCGAGCCAAGGTGGAAGAGGCTCAGCTGTCGACTGTGCGACGCTATCGAGACTGGTGTTAATGTCTCTGAGGTAACCTCGGACACGCAAACCAAAAGGACGAATGGCAGTCGGCCGATTTGTGTAAAGCATTTCCCACCAGACAGAAAACGCAGTCCCAAGTGGGATGGCCAGGCAGGGATCGCAATTTAGATGCATATTGTAGGGACAACTGCTGAGGGCGAAGAGATAAAGAAGGTTTGTCCGTCTCAACATAAAGACTCTGGACCGGTGAGGTATGGAAGGCTCCTGTGCAAACACGGAGAGCCTGGTGATGGATGGGGTCCAGCACCTTCACCACAGAATCCCGGGCCAAGTCGTACACCTGGGATCCATAGTCCAGTTTCAATCGTACAAGTGCACGGTACAGGCAGAGCAAAGAACATCGGTCTGCCCCCCAAGAAAGGGAGGAGAGGACCTTGACGATGTTCAATGCCCGCGTGCACTTGGACCTGAGATGACATATGTGTGATAAAAAGGTCAATTTCTGATCAAATATGAGACTGAAA
Source organism: Ryuthela nishihirai (assembly GCA_038380435.1). Lineage (NCBI taxonomy): Eukaryota > Metazoa > Arthropoda > Arachnida > Araneae > Heptathelidae > Ryuthela > Ryuthela nishihirai. The sequence goes on along the minus strand of JAWZYU010000001.1, from coordinate 154,938,927 downwards.
AACTTGGTCTCCACCACAACTGGAATGATGTTACCCCCGAGCCGCAACTCGGGATCCAGGTGAAGATTACGCTTGTGGCAAAAATGCACACAAGCGGTCTTCTGTGGGAAGAACCGAAACTCATTTGCCGTCGCCCAAACCGAAAGATTGTTCAGGGCAATTTCCAGTTGTCTTTCAATGACCCTCATGCTGGACGAATAGCAAAAGATACTAAAGTCATCAACATAGAGGGCATTGCCTACTGATGGAGGAAGTTGTCTAGCTATAGAATTAATCTTGACAGCGAAAAGCGTAACACTCAGAACGCAGCCTTGTGGCACCCCCTGTTCTTGGGGGTACAGCCGCGACAGAGTGTTACCGACACGGACACGAAAAGAGCGTGTCGATAAGAAGTTGGAGATGAAGATCGGCATGTGACCTCTCAAGCCGAAACTGTGGAGGTCACGAAGAATGCCAAATCTCCAAGCCGTGTCGTACGCTTTTTCGATGTCAAAGAAAATTGACACCAGGTGCTCTCTACGTAAAAAAGAGTTCCTCATAGCCGATTCGAGGCGTATCAGATGGTCAAGAGTTGACCGTTGCCTGTGAAAGCCACACTGGGTGTTGGAAAGAAGGTTGTGGTGTTCTAAATACCAGATGAGTCTAGCATTTACCATTCTTTCCAACACCTTGCACACGCAGCTCGTCAACGCAATGTGACGATAATTAGAAGGAATCTTCGAATCCTTTCCCGGCTTCGGGAAGGCCAAGACAATGGCCTCCCGCCAGGAGTCCAGAAACTGCTCCTCAAGAAAAATGCGATTGAAAAGATGGAGCAGCTGAGCCTTACTCGATGGTGAAAGATGTTGGAGCATGGCATAATGGATGTTGTCCGGCCCAACAGCAGAGGCACGAGAAGAGTGCAGAGCAAGGCGAAACTCCTCCGCTGTGAATGGCCTGTTTTAAGGCTCCAGGCCATTCTAGTAGAAAGACAGCGGAGAGCGTTCCACCCTGCCCTTCTGGGCCAGAAACTCGGGGGAGTAAGAGGAGGAGATGGAGGAGAATGACTCCCCCAGAGTGTCAGCAATTGCTTTGGGATCAGCAATTGCCTGTCCATTGTGCTCCAGGATCGATAACGAGTGGGATGTGTAGTTCGCACCCATCTTCCGGACTTTATTCCACACGACCTTCAAACTAGTCGTGCGGGTGATAGAAGATGTATACTTGATCCAAGATTCCTTCTGGCTCTGGTGTCGGCCGAAACGAGCATTCGGCCAGGTGCGTTTGAACTTTTCGACGTTGGGGGTCGTCGGATATCTCCGAAACACCCCCCAAGCTTTGTTCTGAGCCTTACAAGCTGCGGTGCAATCTGGATTCCACCACGGTTTCGGAAAGCGAGGAAACCGTGTAGAAGTTTGAGGAATTGATGCAGCTGCATCTACGATACAGTCCATTATCTCCGTTACTGCCACATTGATTGGCTCCTGGCTGACAGAATGGTCATTGAGCTCAGAGAGCAGCTCGAAACCATCCCAGTCAGCCCGATCGAGCCTCCACCACGAGACGCGTGAAGGGCTGCAAGGCCCCCCATGGGAGATGGAGCACACCACGGGGAGGTGATCGCTTCCATAGGGGTTGTCCTCGACCTCCCATGTAAAGAGTGAAAGGATCGAGGAGGAGCAGATGGTAAGGTCAATGGCAGTGAAAGTGCGGGTTGGGGAGTGAAAGTAAGTACTGACACCGGTGTTCAACAGGGAGAGAGAAGGATCCAGGAGCCACTGCTCTAGTACCCCACCCCTCCCGTTGGTGTCAGCACTGCCCCAAAGTGGACTGTGTCCATTGAGGTCCCCCATAATAAGGAAGGCGGATGGCAGCTGCGAGACCAGATCATCAAGGTCTTCCTGGAAGACGATGCTCCCGGGTGGAAGATATACAGAGCAGACAGTCAGCGAGAACCCCACGAAGAGACGGATGGCTACCGCCTCTAAGTTGGTGGTGAGGGGTACGACCTGGAATGAAGAATGGTTGCTCACGAGGATGGCGACACCCCCGCGAGCTGGACCATCTCGATCCCAGTCCCAGCGAACTAGTGAAAAGTGCCGGATCGTGGGATCTGTGACTGGCTGCAAGTATGTCTCCTGCAGGCACACACAGATGGGCTGGTGCACCTGAAGGAGGGCCTTGATGTCGTCAAGATTCCTCTGGAATCCACGACAATTCCATTGGAGAAGTGTGGCCATCTCAGGACTTAGAAGAGTGGGCGGATGACGAATTCCTATTCAGCTTAACCGCCGCAGAGGACGGTTTAGTGAATAGGGGGCGGTCGGTATCCATGTCCTCAGAATCGTCCGAGGGGCATGGATCGGTGACCACCCTTTGCGGAGTAGTGATCAATTTCTTCTTGGACCCCGGTGGGGGCCCCTTAGGTTTGGAAGGTCTTGCTGTCTGAGGACAGGGAGGAGGAGGCCTTCCAGTGGAGGTGGAAGGTTGTGTTGCAGGAATGGAAACAGGGGTTGATGTCGAAGTCGTCACCACCCTCGGTTTCGCCTGTATGAGGAGGTACTTCGCTGCTGGCCAGAAAGACTCAGTTGGTGGTACACTGATGTCGGTCTGCACTGCCACCGAAGTCATTGGAACGATGGGCTTCCTAATGACTGCACTGGCATAGGATACCTTGCCAGGTGGTGCGGGCGGTGCAGCAAGCTTTCTCACTTCAGCGTATGTGATGTTGTTCATAACTTTGAGACGTTGTACCTCCTTTTCCTCCTTCCACTTCGGACAGTCGCGGGACTGCCTTTTCTGCTGTGCAGTCAGGATCGAGATGATCCTTACTGCCACAGCGAGCACAGGTGGGCTTGCCCCTGCATGCTGTGCGGGCATGACCTTATACCTGACACTGAAAACAGCGCAGAGGGTTTGGGATATACAACCAAACCTCACAATGTAAATAACCTGCCTTGATGGAAGAAGGCAGGCGTGGCATGTTGAATGTCACAATCAGCACCCGGGTGGGTGCCAATTTCCCATCACAGTGTGTCGAAACCCGGTGGACCGCTGTTACTCTTTGAGGTGTGAGCTCTGAGAGGATTTCCTCCTCAGTGACTTTGAGGAGGCCCCACTCGGTGATCACACCCCGAGAGGAATTCAAAGTTTTATGGGGAGTGACTTCGACAGCCATCCCACCAATTTCTTTGATTTTCAGGAGTAGTTCGGAGTGTTTAGAACAAGCGGTCTCAACCTGCAAGTCGCCAGATCGTAAGCACTTGACAGATTTCGGCTCTCCTGCAAGACATTTCAAACCTTTGTTGACAAAAAAAGGGGACATGTCCCCAAGTACCTGATCACCCAGGGAGTGGATGATCAGGAATCTCGGGAACGAAGACACAGACAAAGAAGACGACGGCGGTGATAACAAAGATGAGGAAGATGGGGGCTCATGTCGAGCCCTGTTGTTGGCAGTGATCGCATTAATTTCATCATTCTCTCTCATGTTTGTGTTTTGTGTGGTTCAGTGCCCGCTGTCCCCACCCTCCACGGAGCCCAACAAGAGGACGCCCAGTCGGGTGCCAGGGCTATGCAGGCACTATACCCACACAGACAGTGAGCCAAGCCCTCACAAATAAATAGAAGGAAAATAAAAAGAGAAATGTGCAGAACAAAAACGTTCTACACAAAAGAAACAAAGCAAAAAATATCAAAATTGTGAATGGCCAAACTGGTCTCACAAAGAAAGGATAACGACAAAAGGAAAATAATCTGTGAGGAAACTTGCAAACCTGTACCCAGACCGTGGGCAAGGTTACTCACCGCTCTGCACGGTTGACCCTAGCAGGACCTGCCCACCAGCCGATTGCTCCTGGGGGGGGCCACCCCAGGAGCTCCCATTTACCGGAAGCAGAGCCAAAGCAGTGTATAGCAGAGGCCCTGGAATCCGCTGCCCAGCCCAGCAACAGACAGGCTCCCCAATGGCAAGACGGCCAATGGGGACCACGCCAGTCATGAGCTGAGGAGAGAAGATGGGGACCCCCGAGCAACTACCAGGATCCTCCTTTCCCAGGACACGGGTCTCGGCGCACGGCAAACACGCGGGCGAGCGTTTAGGAACCCTGTGAAGGTAACCAAGCCAGCGGAACCTTCACAGGGTGGTCCCCCTCACCGCGTACAGGCGCTCACACCGAGGAGGAATTCCACAAAGTACTCCAAGAATAAGAGATAAAGAAAGTTAAAAATTTCCACCTCATTATTTGTAGGTCACTTGAAAAGTATCCAAGGGCAAGATCTGGCTCACAGCCACGGGTTGCCCATGACTGTTACAGAATAAAGTATATCTGGGAAGACTTTACTGATATTACCTTATGTTAAAATGAGTGATGTGTTTCCAACTTAAAGTTTCAATGCAATCCTTTACATAGAGCAGACATAGTTTATACATCCATAATAATATATGTACTAAAAATATAAGATCACAATTGAAATACACATTAATATGTACAGTAAAAACACTCTCGAATGCAATTTTTTTCTATAAAAATCTAAGCTAAATATAGACATCACAAAACCAGAGATCACAATCACAGTAAATGAACTCATCAATCATCTGCAGAGAGCTAAATAAATTGGAGCTAGTGGTCAAAAACATTTAAAGGTGTTAAGAGTGCTTGACATCTGAATTTCTTTGGATGAGACTAGTGTCTCTCAGAATCTGGCATGGGACAAGTCATATAAGTATGAAGAACAACATGTACAGACCAGGAAACTAATTTGTCATATAAACAAATGAAGACCACATATCTTGAACTGCATCTTTAATTTCTTCTTGACACATTAGCAAAAACACGTATCTCGAATGATCATAGTTTGATGAATGCATATATTAAAAAAACCACAACTATCATAATGGTTGAGTTGGGTTATTTTTACCTCTGAGTAGCACTTTTATGCACACAATGGGCTAAATTGGCCTTTGCCTGTCCATCTGGCCTCTTGCAAGCACAAAATGTTCACATTATTCTGCTTGACTTCCTATGACAGGATATCCAAAGAATATCATCAAACACATTACAGGTTGTTGTGGAAAGAAAATGGTTAGTAGGTTTTTCAAAGAAACCAAATTTATTGAGAGAGGTATGGTCAGTATCTAATAACCCCCTAATCAAAGCATGGGGGCAAAGACCATATCCTGTTTACTAGTAGCTGAAGCCACCATGCTGTGGTGGCTGAAAAACAAATTGAGTTTTTTCCCATCAGAATCCATCATGCTCTTTTGAGCACCAGCAAGCTAGTATTTGAGGCACATTAATTCAGTTTAGGATCAGTCCCCCTCAAAGGGAACCACCTTGTTGTTGTGGTGGTGGTGGGGGCCTTGCGTGCCTTAGTGAAGTGGAGGGCTAAGCCGACTAGAGTCGCTCATGTCGGACAGGCCGAAACGGAAAGGCCAGACTAACGAGTTCCCAATCAGAGAAGACTCCACAGGGGAAGCACCATGGTGCGGGGTACTCAGTTGACAGAAGTCAACAGCCATATGGCTTGAGTACAGCTGGAGGTGGGCTGTAAGGTGAAAATTTTAAAAGGAGCTGAAGGAAAGACAGATGAAGGAGTGAGGGAGGAGAAATGTGATAAGTGCAAATAAAATGCATAGGAAGGTTAAGAAAAGGATGAGGATTGGTAAAGAAATTAGATTTGGAATGGAGGAGTAAGACGAATTATTGAGTTGATGGAGGAAAGTGATAAGGAATAAAAACAATACTGGCAGTACAATATAGAAGGATACTGCAGTATAAAGACTGAGGATAGAAAAAGTACAATGTGAACTTACTATAAAGGAGTAGAGGCGTACCAGGTGGCTAAGGGGAGAGACCAAAAATTACAGGTCTGTTACTTTATGGGGGAGGAGGCTTGTGTCAAGGGACACAAGCTCCTCTCCCACATCTTCTATTCTTTTTCAGGTTCACAGGTCTCGGTGTCATTCGGTGAGTTTAGGTTGAGGTCGCAACTCTTTAACACGGGGGAGGAGAGGAGTCCTTGGTCCTTGGACATGGATTCCTCTCCTCCCCCCTTTTTACTCCACCAAATTCCCGTTTCCGAGTTGTAGCTCCATGAGACTTAACCCGGAAACCGCACCCTAATACATCCTAGGTGTGCGGGCCTCACCTCCATAGCTGGACTCAAGAGAGGTTACTGGCCGTAGATTGCTTAAAATTGGGCAATATACCTAATAGAGAAGGTGGCCAGAGGTTCAGGTTAGGATGGGCCCTTTAGGGCAAGTGGGAGTTTTATCATGGTTGCCTCGCCTATGAGTGGCCCACCAGTTTACCGTGGGTGGAGACCTGTAATGTGGAAAAGAGGATCCTGGCGGTTGAGGGTCAGCAAAGCTGGTAGCCCAATACACCGTCCTTGGCCCCTGCTTCAATAAAACGGGCGGTCTGAGCTGGCTCACTCAGATCAATCGGTTCAGAGGCATCCCCTGTCCTACCTCTATGTCTGGGGTGGGTCAGGGGCGGTTGTGAGAGCCAACTGGGTGGAGTTGATTCTTGACGATAGGGGTTGGGTCCGGACCGGGACCCGCACCAGTCCGGGTTTCGGCCCAGATCATGCTCTGATCCGAGGGGAGATCCGAAAACTGGGTATAATCTGGGCGCAGCTCTGAGGTACCTCGAGCAATGATTTATAACTCTGAGGCCTCCCCTTATTGGGCTCGGTTGTGGGTGGAGACCGCCTAGATGGAATACCCATTACCAAATATGAAAAAGACGAAGTTGGCGAGTGAATCAGGCGATACTAAAACGAAACGGACTGGAAAAAAAGACAGTAAGCCCAAAGAGGATACTGATCTTGATGTGGTTGTGGAGGAAGTCCCAGAGATCTCCCCCTCCCACCACAAGCAATAATGGGGAAAGAGATGGGCCTCCAATTAGTACAGAGGACCCAAGCAAAGGAGTAGATGAAGGGTGCCAAAATGATAAGATGGCCCAGGATAGTGTAGAACCCGACAGAAATGAGATGGGTTCGGGGAGACTAGCTAAGGCGGCTGGCCTCCTGGAGGAACTCGCGGTGGCGATGTTCCACTATAGAGTAGAGAAGGAAGTGAAAGACTTAGTAATGGGTGCAGCTATGAAGTTGCACACCATAGTCTGTGATCAGGAGCTCCAGTTAGCTACCATGAAAGAGCGCATCACGGAGAGAGCTGCAAGTCCCCCAGTGACGAAAGAGAAGCCATCAACTTATGCGAAGGCTGTTGGGGGACAAGGGTCAGGGAAGGGTGGTTCAGTAGTTGCTAGAAAGCTAACTCCCCCTAAGCAAAGGCATACCCTGCTGATCTTCTCAAAAGATAAAGAGAAGACAGCCATAGAGGTTAGGGATGCCTAAAGAGTAGTATTAACCCTACAGATCTTAATCTCGGAGTGATGACAGTAAAGCCGATGAGAGCAAACGGCGTCATCGTAGAATGCAGCTCTCAGAGTGACATGGACTGTCTAAAGAAGGCAGTAGACAGCCATGAAGCACTCAAAGATGTTTTAGAAGCCAAGTCAGCCAAAAGGCTAAGGCCAAAAATCATGGTATGCGGAGTTGATAAGGACATCCGCCACAAGGACCATCAGAAGGTCATCCAAAGTCAGAATGGGTTCAAAGAAGAACATGCGGATCTAGCCCCGCTGTTCTCGGTTAAAGCATGAGTGGAAAACACAGTCCACTGGGTGTTGGAGGCTAGTAGTGCCTCACATAGGAAAATGATAGATGTAGGTAAGATAAACGTGGGATGGTCACGTTGTTTTGTAAAGGACTACATCCGAGTGCTCAGATGCTACAAGTGTTACGCATTTGGGCACATGCAAAAGGATTGTGATCAGAAGACGCAACAGTGTTTGCAGTGCGCGGGCAAACACTTGTACAAGGAGTGTAAGAAGCCCAAGCCAAAATACATAGTTTGCAAAAATGCAAACAAGGAACACGGGGCCAAGTACGACATTGGTCACAGTGCAATGGACACAAACTGTCCGTCATACTGCAGAGAATTGAAGTTGTTGCGCAAGCATATTGACTATGGGCAGTAGGCTTCTAGGTGGTCGAAGGGCGAGTCTAAAATTTATTCAGATAAATCTAAACGGGGCAAGGGCTGCAATGGCCCAACTCAGCCAGGAGATAAAAGAAGAAGGAGTCGATGTTGCTCTAGTGCAGGAACCTTACTGCACAGAGAACATCAGAAGGGGGCTCCCTCTGACCAGCAGGCTATTTAGTATCAAAGGAGCCAAGCCAAAAGCTGGAATTGTCGTTTTGAATCCCAAAGTGAATGCCATCCTGGCATATCACACAGATACTGTAGTAGTAGTGGAGATCGGCTATGGGTGATTATTAGTACACGCCATCTTCATCTACTGTCCTCCGAATAACAACATAGAGGACTTGTTGACCGAGTTACAAAATGTCCTGACTCGTGTTAACTCTAAGAACATAATAATAGGAATTGACTTCAATGCAAAGTATCCCATGTGGGGTTCAAATAGACAAGATATCAGAGGAGATATGACTCTGGATTTTATCAACTCTGCTGATATATTTTTATTAAATGATTGGGATACACCAGCTACTTTCCATGGCCCTAGAGGTCACAGCTGGATTGACTTGACCTTGGTAATGCCTCGGATGTTTCCTATGGTTCAGAATTGGTGTGTTAACAATAAGGTCACAAACAGCGACCACAACTATATCATGTTCCTTGTGGGTGGAACAACACCTTGCCCACACTATGTAAAAAGGTTTGCGGTGGGCAGGACTCTGGACTGATGCAAGCTCCTGCAATGTGTGACACCGGAACTGGCAAAGATCAGCCAGTGCATCACTAACATTGGTGATTGTGTATCTCTAAATAACATCCTCAGAGATTTGACGGAGTGTGAATGCTCTGGATGCGAGACAACCTTTGGGTTCAACAGACAACCCAGGATAGGCAGTAGATCGGTGCCCTGGTGGACACCTGAGCTCAGTGTCAAGAGAAAAAGGGTACGAGCTCTAAGAAAAAGGTACCAAAGGTGTCGCAATGGGGATAGAAGTACCAGAGAGGAAGTATACAGGAAGGAACAGGCTGAGTATAAGCTCGCTATACGCCAAGCGCAGCTGGCCTCCTGACAAAAGTTTTGTAGTGATGTCTCTGCCCATTTACTCTGCAGTACAAGCTGGCAACGGAGAAGGACATAAAACCCCTGGAAATTGAATATGTTCGCAAAGAAGATGGGTCCAAGACCTCTTCCTTTTGGCGAAACAATCCAGGTATTATTAGACAATCTATTCCCGAAAGATGAAAGGAGCTCTGATGATGCGGAACATCAACTCCTAAGGGAACACAGCAGGATACCACCGGATATGGCAGATGATGTTCCGTTTATGAAAGAGGAAGTAGGAGAGGTAATCAGAGATATGGCCCAGGGTAAAGCCCCGGAATACGATGGTGACTGCGGAAATCATATCTCGGGTGTTTAATGAACATAAAGATGTGTTCACCCAGCTCTTCAACATTTGCTTGAAACTGGGAATTTTCCCACAAGCCTGGAAACAGGCTGACCTGGTCCTTTTCAATAAGGCAGGCAGAGATCCGGCATACGCAAGATCATACAAACCAATATGTCTGCTGCCGGTGTTGGAAAAAATACTGGATAAACTCCTGACAAATCGAATGTATTTTCACTGTTCTAAGAACAGATTCCTGAACGCTAAGCAATTTGGGTTCAGGACAGACCAGTCCACCATAGCTGCTATCAAACAAGTGGTGGACATAACAAAGGTAAATAAAATGCACAAGATGCATATCTCTCTTATAGCCTTGGACAACGTCTGGTGGCCTGCAATTCTCAGCAGACTAAAAGAATGTTCTTGTCCTAGGAACATTTTCGTTCTAGTGGCCAATTACCTCAGTGGGAGGATGGTTAACTACTCCCATGCTAGCGGGTCAGCCTCAAGAAACTTGGAAAGAGGCTGCCCACAGGGTTCGTGCAGTGGACCGTTCCTCTGGAACTTGGTCGCCGATATTGCCCTGGAGTTGACCCTACCATAGGGCGTCTGGCTCCAGGCCTATGCTGATGATATGCTGCTTGTTATAACAGCTCCCTCCAGAGCGAGACTGCTGGCAATGCAGCATTATCAATACTAGAAGGATGGTGTCTGCGCAATAAGCTTGGGTTCAGCTTTGCAAAGACAACAGCCATGACGGTTGCAAAAGAGGGTGTCCTCAAAAAGAGGTACCCTATTTTTAAATTACAAGGCAAAAATATCTGCCATAGGACGATTATTAAGTACTTGGGGATCACTCTGGATGAGAGGATGAGCTGGATCCCACACTTGCAGGACCTGAAAGCAAAATGCACAAATGTTATGTGTAAACTGGGGCGAATGGCTCGCGTCTCATGGGGACTCAGAAACGAAGTCCTCAAAAAAATTTATCTAAGGGGAAAGGAGCGGATCCTAACATACAGTGCGAGTGCCTGGTGGCACCCGACAGACCACTCCATAATGTGTAGAAAGCTGATTGCAGCCCAACGACCAGCTTTACTGCGAATCACCAGGGCCTACAGGACCACATCTACGGATGCCCTCCTGGTGTTAGCAGGGATCCCTCCGCTATTTTTGACGGTCGGTAAAGAAGCGACCATTTTTAGAGCCCTGCAAGCTAAGGAGAAAGTAACATTCCTCGGAGTTCAGTATGACCCTGAGGATTATGAGATAAATACCGCTAAGTGGGAACTCCATCCCACAAGAAGACTGTGTCCTGATCCATGGAGTTACCATCAGGATTAAGAACCGAGATATACACCAACGGTTCCAGGAGCGAGGATGGTGTGGGCTTAGCCTTCACTGTCTACAATCAAGGAACCAAGGTGTACGACTATAATAGGAAGGTATCAAATAATGGCTCAGCCTTCCAAGCAGAGCTGCTCGCCATCAGAGAGGCCCTCAATTGGGCCCTCAATGACGGCAGTCATGATAGCGACATTTGGCTGTACACGGACAGCCAGGCAGCTCTGCAAGCACTTGAAGATGCGACCAACATGCATTAAATAGTTAATGAAATCAAGTGCATCCTGGGCAATCAGAACCTGCCCAGAGTATCCTTCTCCTGGATCAAGGCACATGTAGGTCATGAAGGGAACGAGCAGGCAGACCACCTGGCCTGCTCAGCAGGTAATAACACTCAACCTGTGCTAGCGGTAAAGACTTCTAAAATTACCCTGAAGTCTATACTATGTCGAAGAGTACTTACTGAGTGGCAGAGGCTCTGGGATACGACTGAGAATGGTCTTCAAACAAAGACGTTCTTGAAAAGGGTCAGTCTATCTCTAAAGTCTTCTGACTACTATTTGACGCAGGTCCTGACGGGACATGGGAGTTTCTCCAAATACCTGGAGCGGTTTAAGATCACTACCCACAGTTACTGCGGCTGTGGAGCTCCAGATGCAGATGTTGGGCACTATATCCTCAGGTGTCCGATTACGGAAGAATTCGCTAACGAACTTAGGGGCTCCCAGGCGATCAATGAGGCAGCAGGCGAGCTGGTCGCGGTGTCATTGAGAGTGCCCATGTCAGGGCACACTTGAGGCACATAGGCTGGCTTGTCTGCTGGCTCCGGGATTCTCTTCTTTGAGACCAGGAGCTGCTTTCACTCTTCTACTTATCTTCCTTTTTCACCCGGGCTGCACTCTGCTCCCCCTTTAACACCACCCATACTCCAAGTCCCTACTGGTCTCCTCTGAAACAACTTCATCTTCTACTTCTAGGCTTCTCTTGCCAAGCATGTGTAGTGTCGTGAGATGGAATACGTGCTTTCCCCATGGGGGGCAGGTCCTTCGGTACCAGCCCCCCACCCCAAAATAAAGAGAGTTTAGGATCAGTGATGCAAAAACTAGTTTCTAGGGTTCAGGCACCTAAAATGGCTTCTGATGAGGATCTTCTCCCAGATGATATAATATATTCTGTGTATCTGTTCAGTTAAGACTGGCAGCTACAAATAAGCAGAAAACACACCATTAGATTCTCCTTCAATGGAAGCCAGCCAGTGCACAAAGTCCATAATCCAAAATAGAAATTACAGCAAGTACACATTCTGTTTGGCATAGTCAGCACTGAAACCCTCTGAAGTTGACCACTCTCCAGCAGGGGTTAAAAAAAAAATGTTGCAAAAGAAGTCCAAATCAGTAGGGCAAAGTGATCTGGTAGCCCTCCATTGCTCATTCCCCTTCAAGAGAGAGAATATTTCATTGAAAACTACTAATGGAAGGAACATTTTAAATACACTATTCTTTAAACAACAACTGTACTGTCTTGGATAAAATGTATTGGATTGGGTTGTTTTATCTCTGCATGGCGCTTTTTTGCACACAATGAGCTAAATGGCCAGGTCACAAGGACCCCAAGGGATCAGGGGTTGGAGGGGATGGGACCCACTGAACAGCTATTACAAGATGGTAGCCTCCTATCAAGGCCAATCCTGCACATGGGGCCACAGCTTATCATTCCAACCAAAGGATGGAGGCCTTTCCATTTGGGTAAAGTGGAACATAGGAGATAGTCATCTCTCTGATAAGGATATGCTTATTTCTGCAGACAGACTTATTAAGACAGCTTATTTCTGAGAAGGGAGGCAAGCTCAGTTGAATAACACCCTACTAAATCTTAACACCCAGCATTACAGTGGGTTAATTTAACCCTTACAGTGGTAAGTTTTTTCTTCTCCAAAAATGCAACTTCTGAGATATAGTTCACATTACATACTAAATGGGAATTAAATTCTGACCAAAAAATATAAAAATTAAAAAGAAAAAAATGGTAGGTAAGGTAACATATTTCTGTGCTAATATCAGTGAAAGTATTTGTGTGTATATATATATTTGCACTAACATTTTGGCACTTAGCCAAGATCCCAAAAATTAAGCACTCAAGGAAAAAAAATTCATGTTTGCTAAAAAAAACGAGTTTTTCACCATTTCATACACACAGGACAGAAAATCCCATTAATGTGAGCAATCCAAGTCACCTTATATAATGCTGACTAGTGTTTTAAAATATACCCCACTGAAAAAACCAGGTTTCAGGTAAATATAATATTATTATTCAGGAAGAAAATTCCTTTCAATAAATATATATAATTTAACTGTTTTTATTCATCACATTTTCTAACATTAAGACTTAATTGCATAGTCCAATCTTTTTTTACTATATCACTGTGAAAAAATCTTATTAAAATTAACATGTTTATAAATTTGTTTAAATTTTTTATTTTCAAGAAATTTGGAGTTAAATTCTGTTTAATTTGGTATATAATATGATCTATTTTGGTTGATTAGTTATTTTTAATAAAATTTTGAAAGTTGACTTGTTTATCTGACAGCACAAATGGCAAAAAACATGGACTTTTCTTAAAGTATGGCACATAGAAAATAAATTATAAAAAGTGTGCAATTTTCTTGTTTGAAGTAAAAATTTATTTTTTGTTATTCAGAAATAAATAGCCTTTCTTTTCATATGCATTATAATTATTTCTGTCAATTAGGGGTTTTTTAATGAACTTTTCTTTGCATTCCTGGATACAATTTTTTACTACATGACTTTAAAAAGTCGTATTAAAATAAAACTAGTTGTCTTTTTAACTTAAATATTTTAATTTTAAAAAAATCCAGAATTAAATGCTGATAAAATTGCCATATAACATGCCATAATTCCTTTCATTAGTTATTTGTCAAAAAAAGTTCTAAAGTTAGATTTTTTTGGCTGAGCATAGGAGAAAATAGCTTGCCCTCTGGATATAAATCAGTTTTTAATGCTAGACACTGGAAGGGTTAATGAAATATCCTTTGTTTTGGCATAAAATCAAATTAATTTCTAGTTAATCATTTAATTCAGAAAAAAGATTCTATGTTTAGTGCTTAAAAATATGAAAAATTCAAAAAGATTTATTTCATTGTTAAAAATTAATACTTTAAGGATTAAAAATAAAAGTGCACTTACTTGATCAATTTCCATCGAAAAATAATCTCCTAACATCTCTGATTTCAGTTTCAAAAAGTTCATAATATATGCAGCTATTTTATCTTTTGGTCCGTCTTCTTCAGACCATCCACTTTCTTCACTATCCAAGGCAAGTAATACTAAATCAGAAATTGCTGCTGGAGTCTAGATGAAATTGATATTAAAAAGATTATTAAAGCATATTTAAAAACACTATTAAAGCATTAAAACTTACTAAATTCTTTCATGCATGTATAACCATAAAACCAAGAACTCAACTGTTTACTTACCTCTGTGGCTGCCTATAGCAAGAATAATGGGTTTGTTGCAAGCATGGATCTAGGGGGGGAAATGGGAATAGGGAGGGAAAAATGCAGATGCAATTAATTCATAGTGTGTATGTGACGTGTGCTGCATATAGTGTCAGCTCAATTTTGTTAATGTTTCATATTTTTTCGATTCTTAATTGTAAAAATATAAGTTAGTATTTTACTTATACTTTTACAATTAAACCTTCATTTTAAAATTATATAGATTTATTTTTATTTCCACATATTTATATGTCATTATCAATTTTTCAGTTATGCTACATCGCAGATTATGATGATGGCCAGCTCACACTGTTGCTTGAATGTTTTTTTTAAACATCATATAAGGTTATATGGTAATTTTTTCTATTATTTCTTCATTTTCCACTGAAAAATATATTGATCTTTTATTGTTTTCTGAGAAATGAATTGAGGTCTTGGATACAGAAGCAAAAAGGATTTCCTTAGGATAGAAATCAGTCCTGGGTGTTTGGCTGATTATTTGGGGTTTTATGAAGAATTAGCAACTAAGGCTATAATGTGCCAAAAGATATAAAATTAAAAAAATTAAAAAATACCTCTCTTCCTATATACACCCTAAAAAGTAGAAAATAAACCTAAAACATATCAATGTGCAATCAGTCATTTAACTTGTATTCATTTCAAAGAAAGATAGGGTGCCAGCAATCCTGTTCAGTTGGCAAATCAGTGGCGTCTTCCTTTGAAGCAAATAAAAATTCAGTGACTAATTGCACCATCGGTATGGCTTAAGTTTATTTTCCACTTTTTTAGGGTGCATATAAAAAAGATAGATATTATTTACATTTTTCAAATTATTTTTGTTCTTTGTCACTAAAAACTGCTACCTTCAGAAACTTTTATTTGATATATGACTCATAAACAAACACATTTTTCCACCTCCTTTTTATGGAGTTGTGTTTGAATAAGCCCATAACAATGGAGACATCACATGCTTTAATTTGAGATATAACTCGTTAAGGTCAACCCCCACAAACTTCCATTCCCTTTTGGGGGGATAGTGGAATGGTTGGGAGCATATTTAAAAGTAGTCTGCAACAGTCCTCATATGAGCTTTCACTTGACATCTAACTCATAGTCATAGGCCATTGCTTTCAAAAGATATAGTAGAACAACTCTTCACAAATTTTCCCCATTTAGTGGAGGGGGAAAAGGGCATGTGATGATTCACCCATTCACTTTTACTTTTCCTTAACCAGTTTGACTTTAAGTTATATTTATCATTTTAAGGATTATCTTCAGTTGGATTTATCACATTTCTCTCACCCAAGTCAAAGGAGTTGTGCATGCACAACCCCGAATTTTGATTGGCAGCCGCTAATGCATATGTTAAGGACACCCCCCCCCCCTCTTGTGTCATAGCCAGTGCGATGGTAAGATATGCAAATGTTTTTCCCAGTGTGCAACACCCATGTATCAGTACATAAAATGTAAGTAGAGAGGCTTGGATAGGATGATGTTAGCTGAGAAATTTGTCAGTTGTTTTTGGGGTTGTTAGTAGAGATGGAGCTAGATGTGAACTTTTAGTTGCTCAGAATATTGTATCCAACAGTTTAATTTGGTGAGTCTTGATTTTTTGGAAATAAACTTTGTTATATGAAATATTTTGACTTTGCTATTTTTTCTCTTGAGCAATGATAATAGATTTTTATCAAGATTTAACTTTAAAAAATTGACAATTTTTTTTAACTATATCACATTGTATGCTGTACATTCAAATGGTTTAATTACTCCTATATCTCAAATTGCGAGAAGTGCAAAGTTATTACAATTCAACATGAGTTTGTGACCCTTTACGTCACAAATTATTGCAATATATATACCAAATAATTCCTAAAAATTATTATCAAGTCATAAATATATCATTATATATCCATAATGTATACTAGACAAACAAGAAATGCAAACAAAATTACCAATAATATTTTTTATTTCTTACTCACTAACTAATGCCTATATACTTAGCAAACCCTCATTTAACTTTATTTCAAAAGTTAATATTGCCTGGTGCCCGATGCTATCAGGAAAATTAGTTAAATTTGGATCAGTCAAAAGATCCACAGTGAAGAAGTTTAACATACTTTTGGAGGTTACAGAGTGCAATAAAGAAAGTGGTGCACCACACAAAGAGACTGTATATACACAGTCGTATCAGAATAATATGACCACCTACCATACATATACTATGGTAGGAGGTTATATTATTCTGATATGACTGTGTATATAGATGCAAAAATTGCATGTTATTTAACGTGATTGTCAAAGTTTAACAAAACTTTTAGCTTACTAGTTGTATTTATCTTATGCTTAATGGCAGCTTAAGCCAATATTTTTATTGAGCAAGAAGTTAACATTTTGTATTAATCAAAGGTACTGCAGTTTCAGCACAGTTATTGCTGATAGTTAAGATCTTTATTGTATTTATGTAAAGATTAGAAGTGTCCAGACAGACAGACATAATAAATTAATGTTTTGATAAGCAAATTTATTTCAAGCTTAGTATAGCTTTAGTACTGTATTGTTGTATAGCAATATCTTTGAGCACCGCTCAAGATAAAAAAAGTTTCAAAATTTTGACAGATCGCTAAAGATGTCTGCTAGTAATATGGCCAATTCTGCCATTATGACTCATGATTTAGTAAAAGTAAAAGATAGGTTGCAGGATGTGATGAAAGAAGCATAAGTGTTAATGAATCTGCTTAAACATCTTCAGGAGAAAAGGGGAAGGACAACAACCCCTAAATTTTCTGGCAATGCTATGTCAGCTCGCGAACATAAAAACTTTGAATGTAAAGTTCCATCAGAAGCAAGTGATAGAGCAGATTATTATCAACCACCTCAATGACGAGTTGCCAATCCATTTATTAATTGTAGTCCTTATGTTAATTGGCCTTTACCTGAGATAAGGTTTGAGGTTTGACATAATAAAGTGCATTGTGTTGCAGTTAACATTGCCTTTGAGATAATTTTTAGAATTGAGAAATGTAAATTCAATTTCAGCTTTAGTCAAATTGGCTCGGCAATACACCACATGAAGAAAATCTGCAAAAACGGCATTAAATCAGCAATGGATGCAATCCTCACCAAAGCAGCAATATTGGGTTGAGTTTCACAAAACGACATTCACGAGGCATGTTGAACACACAGCCCTGCAAAGACTAACAAATCAACTTAAATTATATTTTCATTACATATACGACATCTTATTTTTTTAGGATTACACCCCACATGAATTTAAAGAACTTATAAATACATTTAACAATGTAATTACCTTCCATTAAATTCACACATGAAAAAGAAAATCAAGATAAATTACTATACTTGGACATCTTAATTACAAAATCAACCCCCCATTGTCATACAGCAGTTTATCGCAAACCTGTGTACATCCCCAACATTTCCCCCTATCACTCTGCACATCCCCTAAAATATAAAAAAGCTGCAATAATACCGTACTTCATCAGCGCTTATACTCTTCAAATAAACTGTTATTCGAAAAAGAATTAACATTTATATATAATATAGCCAAACACACAGGATACTCACCTAAATTAATTACAAGAATACATAAGGAAGCTAAATATAAAAGCAGACTTGATTTACAATCCTCTACAACCCAAACAAAATTATAAATATACACACACAGTTTCCCATATCAAATAGGGATATCCAAAACCTTAACTATCATTATGAAGAAATAGACTATAAAGTACCATGTACCATAAAGAGTAATATTAAAACTTTATTAATCAATAACCACGATAAACTTCCCCCCACAAGTGGTGCGTACAACATTCAAATTGATGATCCTGAAAATAAATTACAAAGGAAAAACAGATACATCAGAAAAACATACCGTACATATGATCAGTGTATTAAAAAACATGAATACGATATAAAAACCAATAAACCTACCACAGCCTTAACACAAACTATTTTAGAAAATAAACTTGAAATAAATCATATGAAACACACCTATGGTTGCACCAGCCACAAAATTTCAATTACAATATGCAGAACAATTGCTAATTAATTTAAATATTAAGAATGTCTGCAACATGGAGATTTGACCCCTGCCCCCAGTGTGGAATCTCCTGTTGCGTGATAATGTCAGGAAACACATCACTAACAAGTGACCTCGTTGACCTCGCAAACGACACTAACAATAAGGGACACTCCTATAAATAGCTTAACATCAACACGAAAGCAGGAGCCTGAAAAAGCCTCAAGATGGTATGGGACAAAACTAGTCACAACAAAGGAAGCATTTTAACCTTATAAATATTTCACCTAGCAAATTTTTATTTAAGTTCGACAGTTTAAAACTTGTTACAAATCAAAGAGAAAACTTGAGTACTGCGCCTGAATAGCAATTAGCATTGATAATGTTAGCATCGCATTGTTTCCCAAAATTCTATCAAGTAATGTGTGTGTGTGTGAAACAAAGAAAAAGTGATCATAATGCAATCTACCTTCACAAGCAATCTTTGCAGTAAAGACTGGTGTACAAAACAGAAATGACATCAGACTGATTCCCAATCTGTAAAACAGTTTTCAATACCAGCACAAGAGAAAAGATCATTACCAAGACCCAAAAATGCAACATCTGAGCCAGCTATCAACATCAAAGTGAACGGTAATATCAATTTAGGTCTTACTCAAGTAAAAATAATCTCTATTGTAAATACAGAAAAATTCGTGGAAAATAAAACATACTCTATATCACTGTGAATAAATATATTTTAACTTTTTCTTTAAAAGTTTTAGATGTTAACCACAATTGAAAATTGAAATTGCAGCTGCAGTTCAGTACATTTTCAAATTTATTTTATAGTCCAAAGCAGAATGTTCAGGAAGAAACTGTAAGATGTCCTATCAGTTTAATGTGAATTAAGAGAACCAAGTTGATAGTGAGAAAAATGTGTAGATTTTTTAAAGGAAAATAATGCTAATGAAGAATTTATAAATAATGAACCAAACATCCCAGATGTTGGTTGGTTGTTTGGGGTTTAATGGCGCATCGGCAACAAGGCCATAATGCGCCAAACAAAAGACAAAATAAAACATAAAAGACATAGAACCCCGTAACCAAAAGTTAAAATACATTTGCAACATTGTAAAGTGGTAAAATAACAAAAAACAAGTGTATATGAACAAAGTAAAACAACTGTAGAAATATGAAATAAAATAATCCCAGGTGTAAGAGACCTGGGGTAAATAATGCATAAAGTTAAGGTAAAATCAAATTCGGTTAAAATATCCACAATATTTCAAAAAGGTAAAAACTGAAGATAAAATGCAATGATCAGATAAAAGATGTCCGAGTGTAAGAGGCTCGGACATAAAATTATGGAAATTAAAAATCAGACGTCGTTCAAAGTTAAAAGCGGAGCATGAGATTAAAATATGTTCGATTGTTAAAATGGTGTCACAAAACTCACACTTAGGTACGTCGTCCGCCCGTAAAAGAAACGAATGAGTAATAAACGAGTGACCTAAGTGGAGCCGAGCAAGTACAACTTCCTCCTTGCGATTCCTGCAGTAACAAGACTGCCATGGTTTGATGATAGGTTTGATCTCAAAGAGCTTGTTCGTAAGCTGTTCCGACCAAGATCTCTGCCACTGTGCCCGGAGCTCGGTGGTAAAAAGCTGCCGGAAATCCAGATAGGGAACCAGCAACGGAGAGTTGGACAGGGGCGTGGCTGACTTGGCAGCAGCATCTGCCAAGTCATTGCCCCTAATCCCGACGTGACCGGGCACCCAACAGAAATGGATTGTGGTTGTGGCTGCCAGACGATGTAGCTGCTGGCGGATCTTAGTAAGAACAGGGTGAGGTCGATGCCTCACCGAGATCAAAGCCTGTAGCGAGCTAAGCGAGTCGGTGTAAAGCACACACCGACGATGATGCTTAGTCGCCACGTGGTCCAAGGCGAGGCTGATAGCGTGCAACTCTGCTGATATATAACCGCATTATGTTAGTTATATATCTAAAAAGAATAAAAGCAGCAAAGGCACAGCCCTCTTCATCCATGAAGACATCCCTCAATTACAGATCCACTTCCCTCAAAATGATACCAAACTTGAAACGGTTGCTGTCCAATGCAAATTAGAGCATATAAAAGTCAGCTGCCTCTCTTTGTACAATCCAGGACAAAATATAGATATTAATATTCTAATAACATAGTCAATGCCTGCCCTCAACCACTTCTAATTAGTGGAAATCTAAATGCCCATACTACCTTATGGGGAGGTGAAACAAAACATGTAGAGGGAAAACTATCGAAAATCTATGGCTGTACATGACCTTGTTATATTAAATGATGGATCTGACACTTACTTCCAAACAGGAAAATATTGATCTCCACTAGATCTGACTCATTTCTTAAAAGATTGTGAACAAACTAAATTGGGAAGCACTCCAGTAGGGGAATAATGGGAGTTCTGACTCAGTGGCGGATCAATGCTAATCCTATGGTATCCACCACCCATGTGTTTAGAGCGGTGGTGGATCATTATCAACCTCATTGGTGAGAACTCTCACTGTTTTAAGACTGAAGTCGGCCAATGTCGAAAAGAATACCTCCCTCCAGTGATATATTAATCTGAAATTACATTATTCAGTTAAATTGCAGGTAATAATTGATATATAACATATGGTATTGGATGAAGTACACAACCCACTCATAATTTCCAGAGACAGTCATCTTGGTTTCTAACATCATCACACTCGCCACAAAGTCCCGAGTCCGCAATTTTGAATTTTGACTCCCCCTCTAAAGATAGCGTGCAATACTGCAGTGGGATCTGGTCTGCAATGATTACATCACAGCAGACCATGGCTGATCCCACCGAAGTGCCGGACTTCGTGCCATCTGTAAAGACAGGCAAGAAGTCCGGGTGCTCAGCACGATGGCTGGCAAAGAGTTGCCGGTACACACATTAAGGTGTAAAGGCCTTCCCCGTCCTGCACAGGGAAAAATCGCAGGAAGGGGAAACAGCGAGCCAAGGTGGAAGTGGCTCAGCTGTCGACTGTGCAACGCTATCGAGACTGGTGTTGATGTCTCTGAGGTAGCCTCGGACACGCAAACCAAAAGGACGAATGGCAGTCGGCCGATTAGTGTAAAGCATTTCCCACTTCGGACTGAAAACACAGTCCCAAGTGGGATGGCCAGGCAGGGATCGCAATTTAGACGCATATTGTAGGGACAACTGCTGACGGCGAAGGGATAAAGAAGGTTCGTCGGTCTCAACGTAAAGACTCTGGACCAGTGAGGTGCGGAAGGCTCCCGTGCAAACACGGAGGGCCTGATGATGGAGGGGGTCCAGCACCTTCACCACCGAATCCCGGGCCGAGTCGTACACCTGGGATCCGTAGTCCAGTTTCAATCGGACAAGTGCACGGTACAGGCGGAGCAAAGAACATCGGTCCGCCCCCCAAGAAAGGGAGGAGAGGACCTTGACGATGTTCAATGCCCGCGTGCACTTGGACCTGAGATGACGTATGTGTGGTAAAAAGGTCAATTTCCGATCGAATATGAGACCGAGAAACTTGGTCTCCGCCACAACTGGAATGATGTTACCCCCGAGCCGCAGCTCGGGATCCAGATGAAGATTACGCTTGTGGCAAAGGTGCACACAAGCGGTCTTCTGTGGGGAGATCCGAAACCCGTTTGCCGTCGCCCAAACCGAAAGATTGTTCAGGGCAATTTGCAGTTGTCTTTCAATGACCCTCATGCTGGACGAATAGCAAAAGATACTAAAGTCATCAACATAGAGGGCATTGCCTACTGATGGAGGAAGTTGTCTAGTTATAGAATTAATCTTGACAGCGAAAAGCGTAACACTCAGAACGCAGCCTTGTGGCACCCCCTGTTCTTGGGGGTACGGCTGCGACAGAGTGTTACCGACACGGACACGAAAAGAGCGTGTCGATAAGAAGTTGGAGATGAAGATCGGCATGTGACCTCTCAAGCCGAAGCTGTGGAGGTCACGAAGAATGCCGAATCTCCAAGCCGTGTCGTACGCTTTTTCGATGTCGAAGAAAATTGACACCAGGTGCTCTCTACGTAAAAAAGAATTTCTGATAGCCGATTCGAGGCGTATCAGATGGTCAAGAGTTGACCGTTGCCTGCGAAAGCCACACTGGGTGCTGGAAAGAAGGTTGTGATGTTCTAAATACCAGATGAGTCTGGTATTTACCATTCTTTCCAACACCTTGCACACGCAGCTCGTCAATGCGATGGGACGATAATTGGAAGGAATCTTGGGATCTTTGCCTGGCTTGGGGAAGGCCAAGACGATGGCCTCCCGCCAGGAGTCCGGAAACTGCTCCTCGAGAAAAATGCGATTGAAGAGATGGAGCAGCAGATCCTTACTCGATGGTGAGAGATGTTGGAGCATGGCATAATGGACATTGTCCGGCCCTACAGCAGAGGCACGAGAGGAGTGCAGAGCAAGGCGAAGCTCCTCCGCTGTGAATGGCCTGTTGTAAGGCTCCAGGCCATTCGAGTGGAAAGACAGCGGAGAGCGCTCCGCCCTGCCCTTCTGGGCCAGAAACTCGGGGGAGTAAGAGGAAGACGAAGAGATGGAAGAGAAAGACTCCCCCAGGGTGTCGGCAATTGCTTTGGGATCAGCAATTGCCTGTCCATTGTGCTCCAGGATCGATAACGAGTGGGACGTGTAGTTCCCACTCATCTTCCGGACTTTATCCCACACGACCTTAGAACTAGTCATGCGGGTGATAGAAGATGTATACTTGATCCAAGATTCCTTCTGGCTCTGGCGTCGGACGAAACGAGCTTTCGCCCTGGCGCGTTTGAAATTTTCGAGGTTGGGGGTTGTCGGATATCTCCAAAACACCCCCCAAGCCTTGTTCTGAGCCTTACGAGCTGCGGTGCAATCTGGATTCCACCACGGTTTCGGAAAGCGAGGAAACCGTGTTGAAGTTTGAGGAATTGTTGATGCAGCTGCATCTACGATACAGTCCGTTATCTCCGCTACTGCCACATTGATTGGCTCCTGGCTGACAGAGTGGTCATCGAGCTCAGAGAGCAGCTCGAAACCACCCCAGTCAGCGCGATCGAGCCTCCACCGCGAGACGCGTGAAGGGCTGCAAGGCCCCCCACGGGAGATGGTGCACACCACAGGGAGGTGATCGCTTCCATAAGGGTTGTCCTCGACCTCCCATGTAAAGAGTGGAAGGATCGAGGAGGAGCAGATGGTAAGGTCAATGGCAGTGAAAGAGCGGGTTGGGGAGTGAAAGTATGTACTGACACCGGTGTTCAACAGGGAGAGAGAAGGATCCAGGAGCCACTGCTCTAGGACCCCACCCCTCCCGTTGGTGTCAGCACTGCCCCAAAGTGGACTGTGTCCGTTGAGGTCCCCCATAATGAGGAAGGGGGACGGCAGCTGCGAGACGAGATCATCAAGGTCTTCCTGGAAGACGATGCTCCCAGGTGGTAGATATACAGAGCAGACAGTCAGCAAGAACCCCACGAAGAGACGGATGGCTACCGCCTCCAAGTTGGTGGTGAGGGGTACAACCTGGAATGGAGAATGGTTGCTCACGAGGATGGCGACACCCCCGCGAGCCGGACCATCTCCATCCCGGTCCCGGCGAACTAGTGAAAAGTGCCGGATCGTGGGATCTGTGACTGGCTGCAAGTATGTCTCCTGCAGGCACACACAGATGGGCTGGTGTGCCTGAAGGAGGGCCTTGATGTCGTCAAGATTCCTCTGGAATCCACGACAATTCCATTGTAGGAGTGTGGCCATCTCAGGACTTAGAAGAATGGGCGGACGACGAATTCCTATTCAACTTAACCGCCGCAGTGGACGGTTTAGTGAATAGGGGGCGGTCGATATCCATGTCCTTGGAATCGTCCGAGGGGCATGGATCGGTGACCGCCCTTTGAGGTGCGGTGATTTTCTTTTTGGGCCCCTGTGGGGGCCCCTTCAGTTTTGAAGGTCTTGCTGTCTGAGGACGAGGAGGCCTTCCGGTGGAGGTGGAAGGCTGAGTTGCAGGAATGGAAACCGGGGTTGATGTCGAAGCCGACACCACCCTCGGTCTCGCCTGCGTGAGGAGGTACTTCGAAGCTGGCGAGAAAGACTCAGTAGGTGGTACACTGATGTCAGTCTGCACCGCAACCGAAGTCATTGGAACGATGGGCTTTCCAATGACTGCACTGGCATAGGAAACCTTGCCAGGCGGGGCGGGCGGTGCAGCAAGCTTTCTCGCCTCAACATACGAGATGTTGTTGATGACTTTGAGGCATTGTACCTCCTTTTCCTCCTTCCACTTCAGACAGTCGCGGGAGTACGCCAGATTTTCGCCACTGCAGTTCACACAGCATGCCTTTTCTACTGTGCAGTCGGGATCGAGATGATCCTTACTGCCACAGCGAGCACAGGTGGGCTTGCCCCTGCATGCTGTGCGGGCATGACCGTATATCTGACACTGAAAACAGCGCAGAGGGTTCGGTATATACGGCCGTACCTCACAATGTAAATAACCTGCCTTGATGGAAGAAGGCAGGCGTGGCATGTTGAATGTCACGATTAGAAAGATGTTGTTGATGACTTTGAGGCATTGTACCTCCTTTTCCTCCTTCCACTTCAGACAGTCGCGGGAGTACGCCAGATTTTCGCCACTGCAGTTCACACAGCATGCCTTTTCTACTGTGCAGTCGGGATCGAGATGATCCTTACTGCCACAGCGAGCACAGGTGGGCTTGCCCCTGCATGCTGTGCGGGCATGACCGTATATCTGACACTGAAAACAGCGCAGAGGGTTCGGTATATACGGCCGTACCTCACAATGTAAATAACCTGCCTTGATGGAAGAAGGCAGGCGTGGCATGTTGAATGTCACGATTAGCACCCGGGTGGGTGTTAATTTCCCATCACGGCGTGTTCAAACCCGGTGGACCGCTGTTACTCCTTGAGGTGTGAGCTCTGAGAGGATTTCCTCCTCAGTGACTTTGAGGAGGCCCCACTCGTGATCACACCCCGAGAGGAATTCAAAGTTTTATGGGGAGTGACTTCGACAGCCACCCCACCAATTTCCTTGACTTTCAGGAGTAGTCTTTTTTTTTTTTTCCGAGTGTTTTGAACAAGCGGTCTCAACTTGTAAGTCGCCAGATCGTAAGCGCTTTATGGATTTCGGTTCTCCCGCAAGACCTTTCAAACCTTTATTAACGAAAAAAGGGGACATGTCCCCAAGTACCTGATCACCCGTGGAGTGGATGATCAGGAAATTTGGGAATGAAGACACAGACACAGAAGACGACGGCAGAGATAACGTAGACAACGAGGAAGATGGGGGCTCACGTCGAGCCCTCTTGTTGGCGGCGATCGCATTATTTTCTTCATTCTCTCACGTTTGTTTTTGTGTGGTTCAGTGTCCGCTGTCCCCACCCTCCACGGAGCCCAACAAGGGGATGCCAAGTCGGGCACCAGGGCTACGCAGGCACTATACCCACACAGACAGTGAGCCAAGCCCTCACAAATAAATAGAAAGAAAATAAAAAGAGAAATGTGCAGAACAAAAACGTTCTACACAAATGAAACAAAGCGCAAAAATAAGAATATTGTGAATGCCAAACTGGCTGCACAAAGAAAGGATAACGACAAAAGGAAAATAATCTGTGAGGAAACTTGTAAACCTGTACCCGGACCGTGGGCAAGGTTACTCACCGCTCTGCACGGTTGACCCTAGCAGGACCTGCCCACCAGCCGATTGCTCCTGGGGGGGGCCACCCCAGGAGCTCCCGTTTACCGGAAGCAGAGGCCAAAGCAGTGTATAGCAGAGGCCCCGGAATCCGCTGCCCAGCCCCGCGACAGACAGGCTCCCCAATGGCAAGACGGCCAATGGGGACAACGCCAGTCATGAGCTGAGGAGAGAAGACGGGGACCCCTGAGCAACTACCAGGATCCTCCTTTCCCGGGACACGGGTCTCCGCGCACGGCAAACACGCGGGCGAGTGTTTAGGACCCTGCGAAGGTAACCGAGCCAGCGGAAGCTTCACAGGGTGGTCCCCCTCACCGCATACAGGCGCTCACACCAAGGGGGAAACATCCCAGAAGTTGTTTTGAGTGTAAATAATCATGATGAATCTAACAAGCCAAGAAATTTTCTACTGTTGAGCCATCATTTAGAAGCAGGCAACAATAAATCTTGAAAGCACAAAGCCAGACTCTTCAAAGACAAGCACATAGAGAGATGTCAATGAAATGACGATGATCTGCAGAATGATAACCAGAACATAATTGTCATGGTCGAATGTTTCTGACGTGAGCCCCCCCCCCCCCCTTCTCAGCTGATAGACCACCGCTTCTTGCCATCCCAGCTGCAACAGCATGCACCTGTCACTCCATTTACAAGTGGGGGAGTAAACTGTTTTATGACTATTCGATGGTGTGGACAGGGATCAGCTGCTCGTGTTCCTGGATGCTATACTCCTAACGAAGGTCGTTAGTGTCAGCTTGAGCTATTGGACCACACCTAGCATCATTGCAATGAGGGGGAGAGCTGAACCCTCAATGTGATGTTTCATCTGAAAATATGAAAAGGGCAGTAAGAGGGTAAACATCTTGAGGAGGGGAAGTTTTTAACGAGGCTCAGGAGAGCCGGCTGAACTAGAACTGTGTTCTAGTTGGGACCATGAGATTAGGCCAGCTAATATTGTTTGGGGCAGTTTGTAACTGCTGAGATAAGAGAGTGTGATGCCCCATCATTCACTTTTGCTTTACCTTAACCAGTTTTGTTTAATTTACGTTATATTTATCATTTTGGGGATTTTTATTTCCTTTTTGGCATCACAGCACTCGTTTTCAAGATTCTAGGAGTTGCGCATGCGCCACAACTCCGATCTTCCGACTGTACCGTTAAAGCATGTGCCAAGGACACGCCCCCTCTTGCGTCATAGCTTGCTTCGTTCATCATAGTATGTAAATGTCTTTCCCGGCAAGCATTGCCGGCTCATTGTCAAAAACCGGTGACCTGCGAGTCACAGCGGGGAGTTAGTGCAGTAGCACCAAGCACAGTGCGTGTAGCACAAGAGTAGGAGTTATGTTTTCTTCATTGATGTCTTGGTGAGTTGAATTATTTTGGAAATAAATCTGTTTCGTTATATTCAAAACATTTTGAGTCTGTACAGTTTTTTTCTCTTGAGCAACGCGAATTAAGGATTTTTTTTATATTTAATTACTTGACAATCATTTTGATTCTTACTCATGAACGCTCGCTGGTATTTGAACCCTAAATCAACTTATTATCAACTTATTCTACTTTTGGCAATTTGTTAATTATTGCCTGGCGCCCGTCTAAGCTATCCGGAGCATAAAAACTTCAAGTATTTTGCATTTGTTTGGAGTGTTACAAGAGTATTGTGTCCTTGAGAGTGAATTATGCATTTGAAGTAAATGTGCATAGATGTATACAGAATTAAAAGTGTAAATAGGAATGCTACATATCTGAGTTATTCAGAAAAAGTTGTGCATGTCTCACCCACACAAATGACCACTCACACTGATGAACACTTTGACAGTAGCAGTCAACATAAGCCGAAGAGCCAAAACATTATGGCCACCTGCCTAATATAACGTTGGTCCTCCATGTGACACCAAAACAGCTCTTACCTAGCAAGGAATGGACACTACAAAATTTCTAAAGGTGTCTTGATTTTTCTATGAAAGGTGTCAAAGATTCATCTGGTACCAACACATTACCAGCAGATCCTTTAACTCTTGTAAGTTACGTGGTTGAGCTGCCACAGATCAGATATGCTGTTCCAACACAAATCACAAATGCTCAATTGATGTCTGGGGAATTTGGAGGCCAGGGCAATACTTGAAAGTCTTCCTCAGGTTTCTTGAACAATTTTCGAACAATCCAGGCAGTGTGGCATGGCGCATTATCGTGCAGAAAGAAGGCACTACTAGAGGCGAATACCATTGCCATGAAAGGATGTACCTGGTCTGCAATAATGTTGACATAGGTGGTAGGCTTCATAGTTTCCCGCACATGAATGACTGGACCCAGGGCTTCACAACAAAATATTGCCCAAAGCATTACACTTCCTTCACCGGCTTGTTTTCAACCCACGATGCATCCTGGTGCGAACACTTCAACAGGTAAATGATGCAACATACCCAGTTAGCCAAATGGTGCAACAGGAAAAAGATTCATCAGACCAGACAACCTTCTTCCAATCATTCAAGGTCCAATTTTGATGCTCACATGCACATTGTAAATGCTTTCGATGGTAAACCAAGGTTAGAATGAGCACTTGAAGGGGCCTGTGGCTATGCAGCCCCATTTTCAGCAGGGATAGATGTACTGTGTGATGTGACACATTACTCCCATCACCAGTGTTCAAATTATAGGTGAGTTGCACCACAGTATCCCTTCTGTTGGCTCATACTATACGAGATAGCCTTCGCTCATCTCTAGCATCGATAAGCCAGTCGTGCGCACACTTTGCCAGTGGCTCATGGTTTTTCCCTCCCCAGATCACTTTTTGAAAGTACTAACCACGGCTGACTGTGAGTACCCCACAAACCTTGCCATCTCGTAAATGCTCTGACTCAGTCATCTGGCCATTACAATTTGGACATTGTCAAACTCACTTAAGGGAATTGCAGATTATGATTCTGGCACTCAACTGCATGAGTCACCCCCACTCCTTGGCCAGGTAGTGTAGGTATGTGTACACACACATATGCAGGTAAGTATGCATATTTTTTGAGGGTTAACAATAACAGACACCTTCTCAGATATTTTATTTTCTGAAACATTTGTGCTACCTACATTTTACAGAATAATTAAAGATAAAGTTGATTTCCATTCCAAGGTTTTTATTACAGTCCATAGCAACACAGAAATTTATACTTATATCCCTTTTATAGATAAAAAGTAAAAAATGCAATGAAACTGAAAAAGTTATATTAAGCTTACCAAAAGTCGTAATATTCCAAAGTTGCCAAAATCCTTTAACATTATTTGATAAAACATTTCTTCACTGTAAAACAATATATATATATATCTAAAATAGAGTAATATTTCATATCTATAGCTTCTTACCATAAAAAATTATAAATTTCTCATTTTTTTACACTTTAAACATCTTTGCTTAAGAAAAGAACTGCAGTAGAAATGCTTTTAACTCATTTAAAATTTAATAATGATACTTGATCAGTCACATGCATGGAATCCTTCAGATATGGAAAGATATGCCTATGTCAAATAATGTTATATATTTCCACATCTTAATTACTCCATATATAAAGAATAAGTTGTAATTTATGTAAACTAGAAAAAAACATCAAGAATTGCTACTAGTTTTTATTTCAAGTAAGGGATAATAAATTTGTCTACATTCATGCATTACATGGAATGTTCATTTTTTAAAAATATATACATATTAAAATGCATCAAAACACTCATAGTAAACTACAATTCTCAACTCAATTGACAGATTAAATTATATTAATTTTACCTAACAAACTTTGGTAGATATTTTTCATCAATAAGGTTTGAGACTTATATTTTTTATACCTTCAGAATAAAATTTAACATTTTTCAACTTAACATAATTCCCTAAATGCTCTCATTATAATTTAAATATTGCTGCAAATTTGTTTTAAAATAATTAGGCCTGGCACCAAAAATGGGAAGTTTAACTATGATCATCTCTACTACATATGACACTCAGTCAGCATCATTTCACCATTTTGACTTCTGGGTGTTCTGGGCTGATTCATGCTTTATTTTGCACCAGCAAGTTCGTCATTCTTAACCATGAGCTGCCGCCAAGAGTCTCAAAGATTGGCATCATTATACATGTAAATGGTGTGAATAATAACAAATTTAAATTAGGTTTATTTGCATTTTCATTATAACCAGGAATGTAAAATATTTAAAGTTTCTTGGTAGACAGCAAACAGCCTTCCAGTATTATGGAAAAATAAAAAGTGGTTTTAAACATAAACCCATCTGAAATATCTTTGCACCTTTAGGATGAGTGCACAATTTCTTTCCCCATTCAGTTTGCCCACCACTGTTCTCGAGGATATATTTCTTTTGAAGTGGAATGAAAAGGGGCAACTACCACATCAGTTTGATTTATTGATTTGGTCTTGTAAAGCCAACCAAAATAAAGATTGGCTTTTGTTTGGGGTTTTATAATGCAAGGACAACTAAACCATGTTATGTCAAGCAAGGCATACTACAAAAGAATAAACAGATAAAAAAAATGGTCAAAACCACAACCAAAGTTAAAAACAAAACATAAAGAGAGTAAACAATGCAACAACAATAAAACTGCATAACAAAAAGAAAGGGTATAAAAAAAACTTGTGTATAAGAAGCAGGGCTTTACAGCTAGGGTCTTGAAGCTCCAATCGATTATCATGCAACTTTTACGACAGGATTGGCGAAATAAGTGTGAATTATTGAAACACTTTTAAAATCAGTGACATTGAAAAAGATTTTTCATGTTATAAATTGTAGATTTTGCTACAAATATAAAAAAAAAGAGATGAAAAGTTATAGTTGCGATCAGAAGCAATAGATGGTGAGATCAACTAACGTTAATATATTATCAATTTAAAATTTGTCTTAATGCTAATTTTAATTAAAGAGTTACTATTATTCCTTATAGAAGGTGATTGATGTTATTCAAATCTATAATATACAAAGACAATCTTAAAATGCATTCTTAAACTTTACCTCACAAACTATGGTAGATATTTTTCATCAATAGGTGTAAGACTATAGCTAGGCTTATATTTATACCTTCATTAGCTATTAAGGCTATAGTGAACTAAACCCTAGTTAACATTAAAGTAAGGAATTAAAAAAGATGATTTAATAGGCAATATAGAGTTAGATATTGTGAAAACTGAATTAGTGAAATTCAATATAATAAGTGGATTGAAATAGGTTGCCCCATGTTTTGGCGAAATTGATAATTAAATGGGAATATTGCAAGAGGAGAATTTTTTGCCACTGAATTTTGGTTAAATTGACCACATATTCCAGAAAATTTTCAAAAACCTTTAAGTTTAAAATAGTCATTGTTCTGTTATCCCCAAAAAGTGCAAGATTTTGTTGATAATAAAGATAATTTGGGCTCAAATTCTGCTGAACTAATTTGATAATTACTGAGCTCAAAACACTTGTGAGTTTGTTGGCTGTTTAGTGTGGCCAGCCTCTCCAAACTCAGGATTAGAAAAAAATATCATTTTATTTTCCTTACTGTAGCACCATTTAGAATATTTACTACACCCTCCCAACTAGGGTAGAAGCAAGTGGCAGCTGTCAATGTAAAGTTCTTAACCATCATACTTTACCACTCAAATAGAAAATTTCTAGATGAAACTTTAAAATATTTATTTAAATTTGTTCAGCTTTTCAATTTTTTTGCCCTCAAAAGGTGGAAATTTAAATTAATGTAAAAGTTGGGAAATACAAAGTGTTTATTTTATTAATACTTAACTGAAAATAATTTTTTTAAATCAGTTAACAAAAAAGTTTATTTTTATGTTGGCAACACTAAAAAAGCTATCGACTGTAAAAAAAATATCAATAATTATCATCAATATAAGGTACAGATAAAAATATCACCAAATAGTAAGATGAAATAGAAATATTTTTCCTAACATCAAATAATTTAGATATCCTGTACAATTTACAAAAAGCCAAGAAATAAAAAATTCAAAATTCTTAATTCACATCATCATCATCATCCTCAAGCAGCCATGGGCTACAGAGGTCCAACCAGACAGTGCAATTTAGTTCTCCAAGCAAGTCTATCCTGAGTTACATCTACTGCATCTGGCCACTGCACACCAATTCTAACAAGGTCCTGTTTGACATTGTCTGCCCACCGCATCCTAGGTCTCCCCTTCTTTCTGAGGCCGTTAGGCACACTGTTCATAACCCTATTCACCAATCTATAATTATTCATACAGGCAACATGGCCAAACCAACGGAGTCTCTCTCTGCACAATATGCTGCTTAAAGGAGGTTGCAAACTCCTTTGCCTAACCTCATCATTAGTTACAAAGTTGAACCACCTAATGCCCAAGATACTGCGTAAGCGTCTGGAACCAAAAGCATCAAGTTTCCTGTTATCTTGTTTACAAAGTGTCCAAGTTTCACTACCATAACTAACCCTAGAAAGAACCAAACTATTATACAGTGTAATTTTAGTCTTTAGGTGTATACGCCTATTTCTCCACACTCTCCATAGATTCTTAAAAGTCCCGGCAGCAATCCCTATTCGTCTGTTAATCTCATGCCGCACATCACCATTATCTGTTACATAGCTCCCAAGATAATTAAACTGTGACACCTGCTCAAGACTGCAACCATTCAGATTAACTGAATCACAGCCTGCCTGACCAATTTTCATCACTTTAGTTTTCTCTCTGTTTATAACCAAACCTACTCTACTACCAGTCTCATCAACAACTCGAATGAAAGAGTTCATCTCATCAACATCATTTGCCAAAAGGGCTAAATCATCAGCATAACCTAAATCAGAAATTTTCGTATCTCCAGTCCATTTAAGGCCAAAATCTTTCCCTTGAAGTGAATTTCGCATAACATAATCAATAACCAAGCTAAAGAGAAAAGGAGACAAAATGCACCCTTGTCGAACACCAGAAGTAATGCTAAACCAATCACATCAAGGAAGAGAATTTATATATGAACTTCAGATTGAAAATACCCACTCAACACTAGCTTGTAACGCATGCAAATTTGATATAATTATATTCATTTATAAAATTCCTCATAAAATTTTCACATACTGAGTATATTAAAATGCAAAACTGAGAATGCAATACTTGTATGTTAATTAACTTATGATATATGAGAGAATGCACCTCTCCAAAATGAAGTGCATCATTTGCTTTATACCAATAGTGACAGCCCAACCCAAAGCAAAAATGACATGTTTTCAGCATATACTTTTTCTAGATTTCTTTTACAGGAACTGACCATTCATGCTATTACATAATGAACTACCAGTTACTTCAACCATTTATGCTATTACATAATGAACTACGAGTTACTTCATAGCATATTTCCGATATTAGAAAATTAAGTGTTAGCTACAGTAGTAGGGTCTTTGCAGTTTCATCTTTATTATTTTTGTTTAAATGCATAGCATATTTCAAGATAACATTTAAATCTGCATTTATTATAAGGTATTTACAAATGTAATGAAGTTTTGAGCTGTCCCTTCAAATTCATTATAACGTGGGTTTGACTGTATTTACATTCTCAGAGTTTCATATTACCTACCATATATATATTAAAGTGTTTCTCCATTTGTCCTGTTTGTTTCTTTGATCAAGAACTCCTCTTGAATTAGGAGCCAGGGCCACAAAATTCAACATAACAGCTTTTTCTTATTATGATTTAAAGCAAATGGGTATTTTATCCCTAAACATCACCCCCTCCCTGGTGTAAAAAAAAATGGAGGAATAACTTCTCCTAAGTGGCTGGTTGGTTGGTTGGGGTTTTATGGCACAAGAGCAGGTAGGCTATATTGTGCAAAAAAAAAGACATAAAAGAATAAAACTAAATGAACTTACAACCAAAGTTAAAATTCACAGAAATAAAATGCCACAATAAAGATGAGTATAAATAAGATTAATAAAAAGAATGAACAAGTGTATAAGTCAACACTAAAATGGCTGTATAGGACCTATTTAAAATCAGTAACAAGAACAAAATCTTAGATAACAAAGTAAAAAATCATAAACATGCAAAATATCCAGTGAAACATAAAAATGCAAAAACAGTGGGTAAAATAGAGTCATTAGATAAAAGATGTCCTAGTGTAAGGGTATCAGACATAAAATTATGGAAGTTAAAAAACATGTCTTTCAAAGTCAAAAGTGGGACATGTGATTAAAATATGTTTAATTGTTAAAATAGTGTCACAAACTCGCACTTAGGTTTGTCATCCACCCGAAGAAGAAACGAATGACCAAAGCGGAGCCAAGGAAGTACAACTTCCTCCTTGCGATTCCTGTGGTAACAAGACTGTCATGGTTTGATGATAGGTTGGATCTCAAAGAGCTTGTTGGTAAGCTGTTCTGACCAAGATCTCTGCCACTGTGCCCAGAGCATAATGGTAAAACGCTACCAGAAATCCAGATATGGAACCGGCAATGGAGAGTCAGACAGGAGTGTGGCTGACCTGGCAGCAACATCTGCCAAATCATTGCCCCTAATTCAGACATCACCGGGCACCCAACAGAAATGGATGGTGGTTGTGGCTGCCAGAAAATGTAACTGCTGGTGGATCTTAGAAAGAACAGGGTGGGGTCGATGCCTCAACGAGATCAAAGCCTGTAGCGAGCTAAGTGAGTCAGTGTAAAGCACACAATGACTATAATGTTTAGCCGTCACATAGTCCAAGGCGAGACTGATAGCATGAAACTCTGCAGCGAAGATGGAACATTGCAGTGGGATCTGGTCTGCAATGATTACATCACAGCAGACCATGGCTGACCCCACTGATGTGCCAGACTTTGAGACATCTGTGAAGCAAGCAAGAAGTCTGGGTACTCAGCACAATGGCTGGCAAAGAATTGCCGGTACACACAGTCAGATGTAAAGGCCTTCCCCATCCTGCACAGGGAAAAATCACAGAAAGGGGAAAGAGTGAGCCAAGGTGGAAGTGGCTCGGCTGTCGACTGTGCAACGATATTGAGACTAGTATTGATGTCTCTGAGGTAGCCTTGGACACTCAAACCAAAAGGATGAATGGCAGTTGGCCAATTTCTGTATAGCATTTCCCACTTTGGACTGAAAACACAGTCCCAAGTGGGATGGTCTGGCAGGGATCGCAATTTAGATGCCTATTGTAGGGACAACTGCTGACAGTGAAGAGATAAAGACGGTTCATCGGTCTCAACATATAGACTCTGGACCAGTGAGGTGTGGAAGGCTCCTGTGCTAACATGGAGGGCCTGATGATGGAGTGGGTCCAGTACCTTCAGCACTGAATCCTGGGCAGAATCATACACCTGGGATCCGTAGTCCAATTTCGACCGGACATGTGCATGGTACATGCGGAGCAGAAAACATCGGTCAGCTCCCCAAGAGAGAGAGTAGAGGACCTTGACGATGTTCAATGCCCACGTACACTTAGACCTGAGATGGCGTATGTGTGGTAAAAAGGTCAATTTCCAATCGAAGATAAACCGAGAAACTTGGTCTCCGACACAACTGGAATGATGTTACCTCTGAGCTGTAGCTCGGGATCCAGGTGAAGATTATGCTTGTGGCAAAAGCATATGCAAGTGCTCTTCTGTTGGGAGAACCGAAACCTTGTTTGCCGTTGCCCAAACTGAAAGATTGTTCAGGGCAATTTGCAGTTATCTTCCAATGACTCTCATGCTGAACGAAGAGCAAAAGATGTTAAAATTGTCAACATAGGTGGCATTGCCTACAGATAGAGGAAGTTGTCTAGTAAAAGAATTAATCTTGACAGAAAAAAAAGCATAACATTCAGAACGCAGCCTTGTGGCACCCCCTGTTCTTGGGGTTAAAGCCATGACAGAGTGTTGCTGACACAGACATGAAAAGAACGTGACGATAAAAAGTTGGAGATTAAGATCGACGTGTGACCTCTCAAACCAAAGCTATGGAGGTCACAAAGAATGCCAAATCTCCATGCCGCATTGTACGTTTTTTTGATGTTGAAGAAAATTGACACCAGGTGCTCTCTATGTAAAAAAGAATTTCTGATAGCCGATTCGAGGCATATCAGATGGTCAAAAGTTGACCATTGCCTGCGAAAACCACACTGGATATTGGAAAGAAGGTTGTGGTGTTCTAAATACCAGATGAGTCTGGCATTTACCATTCTTTCCAACACCTTGCAAAGCAACTTGTCAACGTAATGGGATGATAATTGGAAGGAATCTTGCAATCCCTTCCTGGCTTCAGAAAGGCCAAGACAATGGCCTCCTGCCAGGAGTCCGGAAACTGCTCCTCAAGAAAAATGCGATTGGAAAGATGGAGCAGCCGATCCTTACTTGATGGTGAGAGATGTTGGAGCATGGCATTATGTACATTGCATGGCCCAACAGAAGATACATGAGAGATGTGCAGAGCAAGGCAAAGCTCCTATGCTGTGAATGGCCTGTTGTAAGGCTCCAGGTCATTTGAATGGAAGGAAAACAGAGAGCATTCCGCCCTGCTCTTCTGGGCCAGAAACTCCGGGGAGTAGGAAGATGATGAAAAGATGGAGGAGAATGACTCCCCAGAGTGTCGGTAATTGCTTTGGGATCAGTAATTGCCTGTCCATTGTGCTCAAGGATCGATAATTAGTGGTATGTGTAGTTCCCACCCACCTTCCGGATTTTATCCCACACGACCTTAGAACTGGTTGTGTGGGTAATAGAAGACGTATATATTTGATCCAAGATTTCTTCTGGTTCTGACACCAGACAAAATGAGTTTTTGCCCTGGTGCATTGAACACTTCAAGGTTGGGGGATGTCAAATATCTCTGAACCCCCTCCCCCAAGCCTTGTCCTGAGCCTAATGAGCTGCGGTGCAATCTGGATTCCACCACAGTTTCAGAAAACGAAGAAACCGTGTTGAAGTTTGTGGAATTGTTGAGGCAGCTGCCTCTACAATACAGTCCATTATTTACCGTTATTTATGCCACAATGATGGGCTCCTGTTTGACAGAGTGGTCATCGAGCTCAGAGACCACTCCATCGAGCTCAGAGAGCAGCTCAAAACCACTCCAGTCAGCCCAATCAAGCCTCCACTGTGAGACGCCTGAAGGGCTGCAAGGCCCCCCAAGGGAGATGGTACACACCACAGGGAGGTGATCGCTTTCATAAGGGGTTTCCTCAACCTCCCATGTAAAGAGTGGACAGATCGAGGAGAAGCAGATGGTGAGATCAATGGCAGTGAATGTGCAGGTTGGGGAGTGAAAGTAAATACTGACACCAGTATTCAACAGGGAGAGAGAAGGATACAGGAGTCACTGCTCCAGGACCCTACCCCTCCCGTTGGTGTCAGCACTGCCCCAAAGTGGACTGTGTACATTGAAATCCCCCATTATGAGGAAGGGAGATGGCAGCTGCGAGAGAAGTTCATCAAGGTCTTCCTGGAAGACAATTCTCCCAGGTGGAAGATATACATAGCAGACAGTCAGCAAGAACCCCAGGAAGAGGCAGATGGCTACTGCCTCTAAGTTGATGGTGAGGGGTACGACCTGGAATGGAGAATAGTTGCTCACAAGGATGGTGACACCCCCACAAGCTGGACCATCTCGATCCCAGTCCCAGCGAACTAGTGAAAAGTGCCGGATCGTGGGATCTGTGACTGGCTGCAAGAATGTCTCCTGCAGGCACACACAGATGGGCTGGTGTGCCTGAAGGAGGGCCTTGATGTCATCAATATTCCTCTGGAATTCACAAATCCATTGTAAGAGTGTGGCCATCTCAGGACTTAGAAGAGTGGGTGGATGGCGAATTCCTATTCAACTTAACCACCACAGAGGACAGTTCAGCGAATAGGGGGCGGTCGGTATCCATGTCCTTGGAGTCGTCCAAGGGGCATGGATCAGTGACTGCTCTTTGTGGTGGAGTGATTATTTTCTTTTTTGGCCCCAGTGGGGGCCTTTTTGATTTGGAAGGTCTAGCTGTCTGAGGATGGGAAGGAGGAAGCCTTCTGGTGGAGGTGGAAGGCTGAGTTGCAGGAATGGAAACAGGGGTTGATGTTGAAGTCGACACCACCCTCGGTTTCGCCTGCTATAGGAGGTATCTTGCCATAGGTGAGAAAGATTCAGTAGGTGGTACACTGATGTCAGTCTGCACTGCCACCGAAGTCATTGGAACGATGGGTTCACAACTTTCAAGCATTGAACCTCCTTTTCCTCCTTCCACTTGGGACAGTTACAGGAGTACACTGGATGCTCGCCACTACAGTTCACACAGCTTGCCTTTTCTGCTGTCAGGAACAAGGTTATCCTTACTACCACAGCTAGCACAGGTGGGTTTGCCCCAGAAAGCTGTGCAGGCATGACCATATATCTGGCACTGAAAGCAGTGCAGAGAATATCAAAGTTTTGTGGGGAGTGGCCTAACAGCCATCCCACCAATCTCTCTAACTTTTAATAGCAGTTCCGAGCATTTCGAACAAGCGGTCTCAACCTGCAAGTCGCCAGATCATAAGCGCTTGATGGATTTTGGCTCTACTGCAAGACCTTTCAAACCTTTATTAATAAAAAATGGGGACATGTCTCCAAGTACCTGATTACCAGTGGAGTGGATGATCAGGAATCTTGGGAACGAAGACACAAAGAAGACAACAACGTAGATAACAGAGACGATGAGGAAGATGGGGGCTCATGTCAAGCCCTCTTGTTGGCATTGATGGTATCAATTTCATCATTAACTCTCATGTTTTGCTTTGTGTGGTTCAGTTGCCCATCATCCCCACCCTCCACAGAGCCCAACAAGGAATCCCCCAGTCGAGCGCCAGGGCTACGCAGGCACTATACCCACACAGACAATGAGCTAAGCCCTCGCAAATAAATAGAAAGAAAATGAAAACAGAAATGTGCAGAAATAAACTTTCTAGACTAAAGCAATTTTTAGATATAAAGGAACTAAGTGAAAAATAATCAAATTGTGATTGACCAAACTGGCCTCACAAAGAAATTATAACTACAAAAAGAAAATAATTTATGAAGAAACTCGCAAACCTGTACCCGGATGTGGGAAAGGTTGCTCACTGCTCTGCACAGTTGACCCCAGCAGGACCTGCCCACCAGCCGATTGCTCCTGGGGGACCACCCCAGGAGATCCAGTTTACCAGAAGCAGAGGTGCCGGAATCCGCTGCCCAACCCTGCAATGACAGGCTCCCTAATAGCAAGGCGGCCAAAGGGGACCCTGTCAGTCATGAGCTGAGAGAAGATGGAGAACCCCCGAGCAACTACCAAGATTCTCCTTTCCCGGGACACGTCTCTGCACACAGCAAACACAACAGGTGAGCATTCAGGACCCTGTGAAGGTACCTGAGCCAGGGGAACCTTCACATGGTGAGCCACTCACTGCGTACAGGAGCTCGCACTGAGGGGCTCCTAAGCAGTAAGATATAGGAAAATCAAATTTCGCATATAGCTTCCTCTTATCATAAAGCAACATGAGGGTTTGGTTCCCCAACATACCCACTCCCCCAAACATTACACAATAAAGCTAGTAAAAATTAAACATAAGGAAAAGTCTAGTAATAGGTTCTAGTAAGAGCATATTTATCCAAAACTGTTTGGGTTTTTAATTTATTTAAACTCTCTAATAACATACAGAACTGAAAACTAAGTGATTTTTTTTTGGGGGGGGGGGTTATCAAAATTTTGCATTTTTTAGTTTTTTCTTTATGAATAAATTTTGCTCTAATAATTTGCAATAGTTTCACCTTTTTCAAAAGAAAATGCTAAAAAAAAAAGGCAAGAATTATTTCTGTTTTAACTCTTTTACTGCAGTAAAGGTGCAACTCTGTTCCTGCTTCCTATGGGTTAAACTATACAAATGCTCTGCAATTAGAGGAAATCTATTTCCATATCTAGCTGACCATTTCCAGACAGAACAATGGTTGCAAGGTTGTTTACATAGTTGAAACCACAAATTATACCTAAATTGGTGTAATCAGGGAATGTATAAAACTTGAATCTTCCTCTCCTTTGGACAACTAATTGCAAATCTGATTACTCTCTTCACACTGATACTTCAAGGCAGAGCTTACCTTGAAACTTCCGGTTAGAGTGTTCAGAGATTAAGAAACTTCCCTGATCTATTGGATTCATACTTGTAATTGCAATTTCTAATTTAATTTTGGGTAAAATACTTGATGGAATTCCATATGCTTTAGGATTAGCAATCATAATATTCTCATTTGAATGCTAAAAATTCCAAGTTTTGCTTATTCATATGGTAAGGCAGATAAAGGGTTAAAACATCTCTCACTATAGTTGAATATTTTGGATGAGTGATCCTGACCTATTTCATCTGATTTCTACTTCAAAGAAAGTTGGTGAAACATATTTTAAATTTCACAAGGGGAAAAGTCATAAAAATCTGACTACCAACATGGGAGGAATGAGAGAAAAATACTTTTTCCAGCTTTTATGTGCATTAAAAAAGAAATTAATGATCTACATTCAAAGGTGAAAGAAAGCTGTTTTTTCACTGGAAATATTTTATAGTTTTTATTTTTTCTAGATTTGAAACAAGCCACGCAAGAATATTAACCATTGGTGGATGTGCAAATGCATTTCCACAGCCCTGGTCATAAAAAGACTTCTCCATTTTCTGTGACAACTGATGGCAGTAACAATTCTGATGATAGCATTGTACAATTTTATTAGTCAACAAATCGATTTTGATTGACTGTGGAGGGAAATGATTCAGGATTTTTGATCCAGGCATGAGAATTTCTAGTTCCAACATTGCTGGTCATCCGATCTCTTACAGTTTAAATGTTTTTTGGTGGGGGAGGAGGGAAAAAATGTATGGTGGGGGCAAAACCCTTAGTTTGCTATCAGATATGATAAGAGAAGCTGTATGTCACATTTAGCCATCTTAGCTCTTTTCACTTAAATACTTGTGGGGTAGAAATGTTGGGAAACCAAACCCTCACGTTTCTTTATGATAACAGGAAGCCTTATGCCAAATTTGATTATCCTATATCTTATCACTTAGGAGAAGTTATTCCTCTGATTTCTTTTAGAGGGGGGGGGGGGATAGTTAAGGATCAAATACCCATTTGCTTTAAATCATAATAAGAGAAAGCTGTTGTGCTGAATTGTGTTGTCTTAGCTCCTACTGTTCAAGAGGAGTTCTTGATCAAAGAAACAAACAGGACAAATGGAGAAACTCTTTATATATGGTAGACAGATAATATAAAGCACTGAGAATGTGAATACAGTTGAACCCACTTATAATGAATTTGAAGGGACAACTGAAAACTTTGCTACATTTGTAAATTAGTCATAATAAATATTGATTCAAATGTTATCTTTAAATATATTATGCATTTAAGCAAAAATAATAAAGGCAAAACTGTGAAGATAATAAGCTACTTAAATATGTTGTGTTGTTTTACTTATGAGTGACAATGTTTTGCACACAATGGGTTAATTGTAAAGTTCACAAAGACCCTAAGGGCTCAAAGAAGGTTGGGGGAGGGGACACAATGGACAGCTGTTAGGAGATAGATAGTGGTCTCCAGTCAAGGCCATCCAGCATGTTCTTTAACATGCACAGGGTATTGTTCTCCTGCACATAGAGGCCATAGCTTTACATCCCATACCACAGATGGTGGCTTTTCCAAACCCACTGGTGTCCCCATTTGGACTGAGGGCAGGTGAGGGTTTAGTGGACAGAAATCTCAACACTGGTCCAGGTGGGACTTGAATCTGGGAACTACAGATTATGAGCTTAATGCACTATCAACTTCGCCACACACCCCTACCCCACTTAAACACAGCTAATATAGATTGGCTACTTATTTTTTAGCAAGCCATGCATCTAATGAATACTGCTTTTTCTTCTCTATTGAAGCAGTGGACTAATTAGTGGAAAATTTTGAGCTGACTCCCGTGAACCACAGGAAAAATGCTTTAACATGCAGGTATAAAGCTGATCTGATCTTTTTTTCTTGAAGCAGCACCTCTTGATTTTGCAAACTCTGAACGTTAGTTCTTTTTTTTTTATTTTGGGTAAAATACTTGATGGAATTCCATACGTCTTAGGAACATCAGATCACTTTTGTTCTTCCTCAATTTTTGTTTTAAATTTCACCTTCCTGTGCAAAATATAAGAATGTTTCATTTCTGGGACTCTTAGTGAAAAACTTGAATTAGGTGATTATCAGCCTGTATACTTAGTAAAGAATAAAACACAGAATTTATGAAACATACAGCAAACAAGAAATGTTTTGTGATTCATTGTTTACTTGCCCTGCCACTTCTACAATAAAATTCCTAAATGAGATTGTCCCCTTACTCCTAACTATTCACTGATCATCGAGTAATGCCCCCTGGCTATGTGGCAATCAGCAGATCAACAAATTTCATTGTTCAGTGTTCCTAGTTGACCTTAGTTTATTCCTTTTCTTGGAATGCTTGTGTTAACCCAGTACCTGGGGTATTATAAAGATTTTCAATGACTCAATTCGAAACGTACCTAGGGAAGGTGATAGAATCCCCCAGAAGTCAGATGGCCTTGAAAAGTGCATTACTGCCAAAAGATTAACTTTCAGAGGGCAAAAGAAGGGAAATATGTAAATTTTCACCTCTCCATATGCTCTGGCTAAAGGATACTTAACCAAAGAAATTCTCATTATATCAGTAAGAAATGAAGATGTATTTGTAATGAAAAAATACAAACAACATAATTTTGAAACAGACATTAAAAGGGAATGGGCATTGCTTCATTCTAGCCATAATTTCATTATTCCTGACGATTTTGTTATAAATGGGGATGACTGAATTTGATATTTAGGACATCTGTCTCAAGTGTCTTACAGATAGAAACTTAAAAAATTTGCATACATTTTGAACTATCAATATATTAATTTCTGAACAGAGATTATTTGCATTTCAAGAAAGATTTTATTATTTAACAACTTTAAAAAAAAAAACTATTTTGCTGATTGCATATAATT
The DNA here is from genome assembly GCA_038380435.1 of Ryuthela nishihirai. Classification (NCBI taxonomy): domain Eukaryota; kingdom Metazoa; phylum Arthropoda; class Arachnida; order Araneae; family Heptathelidae; genus Ryuthela; species Ryuthela nishihirai. Next base: position 154,895,898 of record JAWZYU010000001.1, on the reverse strand, counting down.
GGTCACAAATTTTTCTTCTGTGAATAACTACTTAGTGTGAAATGATTTTGCATGCAATATCTACCAATCAATCATCAGAATACACATAAATATTTACTCATTAGTTAAAGAATGGATTTCTCAATAATTGGGTAAATTTGACCATTTTGTTGAAAGGAACAGAAGAGTAAAAAACACTGGAAGCCATAGTCAGGAAAATTTTGTGAAATTTTTGAGCTCCAGCAAAACATAGCTGATCCAGGTCCAAAGTCCCGATAAAAAGGCAACAATGGTATAATACAAAAAAAAAAGATGTATAGAACCCATGTAAAAAACAACAAATTAACAGACAAAGGTAAAACATAAAACACACTTAAACTAACCAAGATAACTTAAAAATTGGAAAACTAGTGCTAAAAAAGAATATCAGATAAGTAAAAGGGGCTCAGACAGCAAATGAAAAGAATTAAAATAAATTTGACATTCACAATTAAAAGCTAGACATTTGATTAAAACATGTTTGATAAGTAAAACAGTGTCACACAATGTGCACAAAGGTTTGCTGTCCCAAAGAAAAGAATGTGTTTAAAATCCATGACCTATGTGCAGAAAGTAAAATTCCACCTTGTGATTCCTGGTGGAAAGATGGCTGCTTTGGAAATAAGCCTGATCTCAAAGAGTTTCTTATTAATCTTTCCCAAGCAAAATCTTTGTCACTGTGCATAGACCTCAATGGAAAAACACTGCTGCAAGTCCAAGTAAGGAACCACCAGTGGAGAGCCAGACAGAAGCATGGGCAACCTAGCAACCTAGCAAAAGCATCTGCCAAGTCATTGCTCCTGATGCCAACATGACTGGGAGCAAAACAGAAAAGGAGGGCATATGCAGGTACTAGATGATGGAGCTGGTGGTAGATCTCGGATAGAATGGGGTGAGGCCTCACAGAGATCAAAGCCTGTAGTGAGCTAGGCAAGTCATTGTAAAGCACACACGAATGATGATGCTTAGCTGCTATGTGGCCCAAGACAAGGCCGATAATGTGCAATTCTACAATGAAGATGGAACACTGCAGAGAGATATGGTCTGTTATGATGATGTCACAGCAGACAATGACTAACTCTACTGAAAAAATATGTTGGGCTTCTAATTACCTGTGAAGACAGAAAAGAATACCAAAGGGCACAGAGTGGTGGTTGTCAAATAGTTGTCAATGTGTGAAATCTTTGTCCATTCTGCAAAGAAAAAAATTACAGAAAGAAGAAACAACAAGCCATAATGAAAGTGACTCAGCTGTTGGCTGGCCAACCTGCCTGGTGAAGTTCCTTATTCCAGTGTAGTCATTAGGAAGACCAAGTTCGAATAACTTTAGTAGTAGTGCAGACAGTCATAAATGTACCAACTTTGTAGTTTTTATCACCATCTTGAAACAGTAATCATCCATATATTGTTAAGTGTATCACATTGCAATATGCTAATATTAGCCACAAGTTTGCAGAAAACTGTGGATACTCAAGGCTGGGTACTGTATTTTATGAAAAGGTGTACCACTTATAATTGTGGATAGTGGATACTAGTTCTTGTTTTCTGTGGTTCTGATTTAAACAAATTTTGATCGACACAGTTTGTTAATTTAGGCATGTTCTCAGTTTCCGTGGTTCAAAAATTTACATTTATGCTGTTTGAAATGAACCCTCAAAGTGCAACATGAGAAATATTGGAATTCTACCCATAAAACATCCACTTTGTAGAAAAAACAGAAGAGGTTCACAATTAATTAACAGGTGTGTGCAACAAGTGCAGGCATTTCATTTCATGAATCATTTCCCACTGGGATCAACCCAAGGTTGCCTGACATCCCAGTTTGTGTGGGACTGACCCATTTTGCATAATAAAATCACAAGTCCTGCATTGACAACAAAAAATCATGCAGACCAAGGGCCAAGAAGCAATTAAAATTTTGTTAGATGAGTGGGTTCGAATCCTACTCAGGGATTGGTCTACAGTGGTGAGATGCAGCAGATGTAGCTCAGGAGAGATGTGTTTGGAGAACTAAGTTGCACAATCTGGTTGGGCCTCTGTATCCCATGGCTGCTTGAATATAAAGATGATGAATTATTTCAAGTTATTAGATATAATTTTGTCTTCAATTTCTTAATAATGCCTTTTTGTATCTAATATAGTTTTTTATTTGGACTTATGTACATATAAATACAAAACCCTGCGATTTCTAGAGTAAGTAACACTTACACTTAAGTACCTGGGAATCCAATTAACAACAGTAAATTTTTTTTAGGGAAAAACATTTAAATCAATATTTATAATTAAGTTCATTTTAAGTCATTTCTTTAATGTACTCGTATAATGTTTATTTTTCATTATTTATGTGCATTTATATCAGAAGCATAAGTTTATTTTTTCAGGATATGAATACAAATGTAATAGGATTTTGTCTTGAATTTGACTTCATATAAATGCTCCGATTTAAAAGTTCAAAAATGTGCAAATGTTCTGATTTTTGATAATACATTCTATGTTCACAATTTGAAATTTGGTGATGTTGGATATGCTAATACAAGAATGTACTCCCCATAACCTGGACATTTCAATTAGTTTATATAGGAAAATTCTCATTTTGTTTACATGGTAATTTTTAAGGATCCTTTAACCACCTATATCCAGAGCTTTTGTACTCAAAAATGGGGTTGGGAAAATCCCAAGTGGTGATGGATTACTGTAATACAGAATGGATGCAATAAATGTCAGGTATGAAAAAAGCACGATAATTAATCTAAAATATTTCTGATGTTACAACTGTTTAAATATTTCTAATGAGTAAAATGTTGAGAAATATTTTAAAAAATAAGCAAATTTGTGTTACCTTAGTTTGTTTGTGTTTCCTAAGTAGAGATTTGTCTGATACTGGAATAAAGCATACTTGTGATTGGCACACCCAATAAATGTGTGGCCTTTTATAATCTCAAGAAGACCTTAAAAATACAAAGATAGACATAGATATATTTATATATACACATATTAAATATATATATATACTTATTAAAACAATAAATATTAAGGATAACATTTTTTTAAGAACGTACAGTAGTGGTATGTTGAATAGACAATTGAAAAGGAATGACATAAATACTAAAATGGGAAGTTACATCATTTATTTGTTTTCTATACATCAGGTCTCCCATTCTAAAGCACTATGAGGGCTGTACCAAAAGTAATGCCTGTAGGGCTGTAATGTATGTAATGTATGGGGAATTTGGAGCCCAGGGTAATGCCTAGAAGTCTTCCTTATGTTCCGCAAACCATTCTCGAACAATCTGGGCAGTGTGGCATTGCACATTATCCTGCTGAAAGAAGGCACTACTAGAGGGGAATACTGTTGCCATGAAAGGATATACCTGGTCTGCAATGATGCTTGGTAGGGGGTAGATGTCATAGTTTCCTGCACATGAATGACTGGACCCAGGGTTTCCCAGCAATACATTGCCCAAAGCATTACAGTTCCTCCACCAGCTTGTTTTCATCCCACAGTGTATCCTGGTGCCAATACTTCCCTAGGTAAATGACTCACATGTACCAGATGACCTTCTTACAATCATTCAAGGTCCAGGTTTGATGCTCATATGCCCATTTTAGGCACTTTTTGACTGTGAATTGAGGGTAGCATGGGCACTCAGAGTGGCCTGCAGCAATGCAGCCCCATTTTCAGCAGGATTCAAATGCACTGTATGTTGTGACACATTACTCCCATCACCAGCATTCAAATTACAGGCGAGTTGCGCCACAGTATCCCTTCTGTTGGCTTGTACCATACAGGATGGCCTTTGCTCACCTCTAGCATCAATGAGCTGTGGCCGGCCCATACCTTGCTGTCAGTTTGTGGTTTTTCCCTCCTTGGACCACTTTTTGAAGGCACTAACCACGGCTGACCATGAGCACCCAACAAGTCTTGCTGTCTTGGAAATGCTCTAACCCAATCGTCTGGCCATTACAATTTGGCATTTGTCAAACTCACTTAAGTCCACTGCCTTTCCCTCTGAAGAACAAGAATAACACCGATTAACAGAGCTCAGCATTCAGATGTTATTTATACCATTTCATGACCTTCACATGCACCATCGTTTACCTGCAGTTGCTTCAATTTGAAAAAAGACGTGCTGGCCATAATGTTTTGGCTCTTTGGTGTATGGATATATATATATATATACATACATGCATAACTGGAACCTTCTATTCATTATAATAAACACATTATTATGTATCAAGAATTACTTTTGGTACACCCTAGGTATATCACTGACACATGAACGTTTTCATAACCATTTTCACAATTAGTATCAGTTCAGTATTGAATTTCCTGAAGAACACTATTTACTAGAGAAGATTTAAGCACTTTTCATGATGACAATTTTTTTATCTGAAAGGCATGGAAAGGATAGTCAGCTGTAATTTCTGTTTGTTTGGAGTTGTGAGAATTTATGTTGTGATGATGATCTTCATCAGATGAACTATTGCAATAAGAATTAATACTGCTGTGGAAGCCAACAGTTCTTCCTCATATACATATTTTTTTGATGAAAGAACTGTTTATAAATACAGTCATCCATCATTTTACGTCCGCTCGAAGATATGTCCGTGATCCCATAAGGGAATAAATAACATTTTTGACTATAATTTTGAAACAGACACAAGTGAGCATAAAGTAAAAAGGTTTCTACTTAGCAACAATGTATCATGCGCAGTGGCAACAGTGCATTCAGCAGCAACCTCCCTCGGCAGTAAGCAATTGGCACGTCTTCAACAGTTTCTCTGTAGATTTTGTGTTTGAATAATAGGTTATTTGTGTATTTATCATTAAACATTTCGTGATATTTTGTGCAACATGGCCCCTATATGTCCAATCAAAAAACCTAGTAAAGAATCACAGAAAAAGAGGCAAAAAATTGATCTTGAAACGAAGTTGCAAGTTATATAACAACATGAAACTGGTAAGCCCATCAACGTGATCGCACGACTTTGGATGGTCTCATTCTACAGTGATGATCATTTTGAAAATAAAGATAAAATCGCAGAGGCTGTGAAAAGCTCTGCTTCTATTAAATTGATGATAGTGGCGAAGCAATGACAAGGTCCTATCGGTGATACGGAAAAGCTACTTGCATCATGGATAGAGGACCTGAACCAAAAGTGCATACCCCTTAGCACTATGGCCATAACCACTAAGTCTCTTCAACATGTTGAAGGAGAAAGCAGGGCCCAATTACGACTACGAATTCAATGCTTCTTCCAGTTGGTTCATGAGATTCAAGCAACATTTTGTGCTGCATAATGTGAAAATATGGTGAATCTGCAAGTGCCAATGAGAAGGCAGCCAAGTAGTTTGTGGAGAAATTGGATAAAATTATTATGGAGGAAAATTACTTGCCACAGCAAATATTTAATATGGATGATACCTCGTTTTGGAAAAAAATATCCAAGCAGACATTCATCCACAAAAAGCTAAAATCTATGCCTGGTTTCAAAGCTCTTAAAGACCTTATTATGATTCTGCTAGGGGGTAATGTGGCTGGATATAAACTGAAACCATTTGTGATATGGCACAGTGAGAATCCACGAGCTTTCAAAAACATTAGGAAGCAAACTCTTCCAGTTCATTATCAGAACAATAAAAAGTCATGGATGACTCAAAAATTGTTAGAGGATGCCTTAATCAACTGTTACGCGAGTGAAATGGAAAGCTATTGTATGAAAGAAAATGTAGAATTTAAAATTTTATAATTCTAGATAATGCTCCAGGTTATCCACCTTACATTGGTGACTTCGCCCCAAGATCAAGGTCATGTTTCTCCCTCCAAACACTACTTCATTGATCCAACTGATGGATCAGGGAGTTATTGCAGTGTTTAAGGCTTGTTATCTACAGAGAACCATTCTAGATAATGTTCCAACATAGGAAATAGGCCTGGCAAAAGTTGTACATTCGGGGTCGGTGATTGGGTTGGGTTGTTTTACCTCTGAGCGGCACTTTTTTGCACACCATGGGCTAAATGGCCAGGTCACATGGACCTCGAAGGCTCAGAGAAGGTTGGGGGAGGGGACCTACTAGAACAGCTGTTGGGAGACAGATGGTAGCCACCTGTCAATGCCATCCAGCGTGTTCTTTAACATGCACAGGGTATGGTTCTCCCGCACACAAGGCCACGGCTTAACGTCCCATCCGACAGACGGCGGCTTTTCCAAGCCCATCGGTGTCCCCTACTGACCGTGGGCAGGGCGGGGAATTTTGCGGAGATAAATCTCAATGCTGACCCAGCTAGGACTCCAACCTGGGAAGTACAGATTACGAGTCTGGCGCGCTACCAACTGAGCAACCCCCGCCCCAGTCGGTGATTGGGAGGAGAGCTGATCTACATCCCTTCTGTCATACGCATGCACTCATGCACCCCATGGGCATACAAAATTACAGCTTTCCATTCCCTCACACATAGGGCTTTCTCTGTGTCTTCAAATCAGCAGCTGATTGAAAAGGAAATTCGAAACATCCATTCCATTGCTGCTTCCCATGGCTACAACTCAATAACAATAGACAAATTAATCAGTAAATATAGAAACAAAAACAGAAGAGATACAACTTTTCTCCCAATCACCGACTCTGAACGTACAACTTTTGCCAGACCTATTTCCTACGTTCCTGTCCTACGTGAATCAGTTCGCAAACTACTCAGAGCCCAAATTATAAAAATTGCTTTCAGCCCAGCTCCAAATTTAAAGAAATTAATCAAAAGGGACAGGGACAAATTTAGCCTACTTCAAAAAACTGACATCTATCGATTTCCCCTACATTTACCGGATAATTCCGTTGTATACTACATTGGCAAAACCATACGCTCTTTACAAGGTTCACAGAGCACCAAGCAGATATCAGCCAAAAGAAGCTAACACAGCTGCCTCTGAGCTAGCGGTACAACACACAGCAACAATAGACTGGGAGCATGCCACACTGCTGGCGCATGCGTCCACCTTCTACGGAACCATAGTCCACAAGGCTATTGAAATAATGAACTTGTCTGTCCCCACCTGCAACCGGGACACTGGAATCGCCCTTCACGACATGTGGAAAGAAACTCTTTTTCTAAACAGACCTAACGTTACTATATAGCATCACTTCACTGAAGACAGAGCGCTGTCCCTGCTCTGAAAAGCTTCCGAGTTTTCTCCTAAGAACTTTTAACATGCAAATAGTTTGAAGGATAAACTCTAAAATTTTATTGCTCAATGACAGGGAATTTTAAATTATTTTTAATTAATTTCTGAGCAAGGTCTTTTTAATTATTTAAGATAACTTTGGTAGTGGCTGACCAACAATGGAGCTGCTGGCAGATCTTGGAGAGAACAGGGTGAGGCAGATGCCTCACCGAGATCAAAGCCTGTAATGAGCTAAGCGAGTTGGTGTAAAGCACACACACACTGATGATGATGCTTAGCTCCTATGTGGTCCAAGGCAATGCTAATAGCATGCAACTCTGCAGTGAAGATGGAACACTGCTGTGGGATCTGGTCTGCAATGATTACATCACAGCAGTCCATGGCTGATCCCACAGATGTACCTAATCTCAAAGCATTTAAGCAAGAGCTCTCAGTGGTAAACAAGGGTTCAATTCTAAATGGAAATGTTAATGCCATATATGGGAGATTTCATGATTATCTAAAACATATTTATGATTTTAATTTCCCGTATATAATTGCAGGTAATTCATTTGGTCCGTAAATGGTAGATAGATAATCACTGGAAGAAGAGCTATGCACTCTGTGATGATGCATAGAACCGGCCAGGTCCAGCACCTAATGTCCAACCGCACCTTCTCTTGGTGCAGACCGTTAGTACCTTTCAAAAGAGATACTTTCTTGTGAAAGTGAACGGAAAGGGAGGGCTGCAAGATTAGTGTGGCCAACTGATCTGGACAATTCTGGCTACTTTTTTTTTTCTACCCTGCTGAGGAGTGGTCAACCACACAGGGTCCTGGTGCTGACCATATAAACCCACTGGAATGGACTGAATTATGGCTCTGAGCTTGATTATGGATCCTGAATTTGCTGCACTGGTGAGCTTCTGTGGAGGGGAAATCTTCCACTGTGTTTTCTGTTTGTGGGTTGACAGCCCAAAGTGAATAGATCCACAGGATATGCTTATCAGCTGGTGGATAATCCTGAGCAGTTATTGCAGGCACCTGAACTCTTTGCTTCTACTGGCATTGTCAAATTCTACATTGGAGGGTCTTCCAGTGTAGATGGCTTCAGCCTTTAGTGGTGGGGGAACGGGTCTTTGCCCCATGTCTGCGATTAGGGGGCTGTTTGATATTGTTAGCATTTCCTCTCTCAATAAACATAGTTTCTTTAAACATCCCACTAACCATTTTTACTCCATAGGTAGTTGGAATGTGAGGACTCTGCACAGAGCTTATTCTCTTATGTCCTTACACAAGAATTCCACCATTATAATTTAGATATTCTAGGCTTGCAAGAGACGAGATGGACAAAGGTCAGATACTTAAAAATAATCTTAAATTTCCTCTTTTCAGGAAGAGGAGATAATAAGCATCACCAAGGCATGGGTCTGCTTCTCAGTAGATATGCTAGTGATGCTCTTCTAGGTTATGAGCACATTAATGAAAGGTTTCTTACAGCAAAAGTTTGGACAAACATTAAAGACTTGAGTGTTATCTGCTGTTATGCTCCCACTGATGATGCTGATGAGAATGACAGGTTTTATGGATAACTTCAGAATATTTAGAATTCTGTCAAGAAAGGAGATATTACCCTTGTTCTTGGTGACTTCAATGCCAAAGTTGGTACTGACTCTGACCTTTGGGGAGGGGGAGGAGTAATAGGCCCTTTTGGTATTGGTAGCTGCAATGGCAATGGGCAACATCTCCTACAGGTAAGTAAACTCAATGGATTCAGAATAACTAACACTTATTACAAACACCGTGACATACATAAATACACATGGGTTTCACCTGATGGGCTGCATAAGAATATGATTGATTATGTATTAATTAACAGCAAATGGGCTAGTTCTGTTAGGAATACCAAGTCATATAGGGGAGCTGAAATTGGATCTGACCATTACCTTGTTAAAAGTGTCTTGCAACTTGAACTTAAAAAGTGTTGTGCTAGGGTTAAAAAATTTACCTTTAATACTGAAGCTCTGAAAGACCCAGTTATAGCTGAAGCTTAACATGATAGGTTACTTAGTCATTATGACAGTCATGGTTTGATTACTAATGAAGTTGAGGAAGAATGGGACCATTTTAAACAGGCTTTTCTTGAAACTAATAATACTCTTTTAGGAAAAAAGGAGAAGAGGAGGCAGAATTATTTGAGTAATAAGGAACTTGAGCTTATTTCAGAAAGAAAGAACTGTAGGAATGTCCTTATCAATACCATACTAGTCCTAATAGAAAGCATTACAGAGAGCTTAACCCTTCCAGGGCCCAGGCTGAAAAACAGGTTTCTATCCAGAGGCCAAGCTATTTTCTGCCTATGCTCAGCCAAAAATAACTTTAACTTTAGAACTTTTTTGCCAAATAACTAATGAAAGGAATTATGGCATGTTGTATGCCAAATTAATCAGCATTTAATTCTGGATTTTCTGAAAATCAAGTATTTAACAAAAAAAAGACCATATGTTTTATTTTAATAGGACTTTTTTAGAGTCATGTAGTAAAGAAATGCATCTGGCAACACTAATAAAAATTTATTTAAAAAAAAAACTAGCAGACAAAAATGATTACAATGCACATGAATAGAATGACTATATATTTCTGAATAACAAAAAAATTATTTTTTTGGTTTTAAGTAAATATTTCTCTCGTTTTGTAATTTTTTTCTCGGTACCATACTTTGAGAAAATTCCAGGTTTTGAGCCAATTGTGCTGAGTCAAATAAACAAGTCACCTTTAGAATTTTTTTTTAAAATAACCAATCAACAGAAATAGGTCATGTTATATACGAAATTAAACAGAATTTAATTACGAATTTTATGAAATAATATAAATAAATTTTCAAGCATATTGATTTTAATAAGCCTTTTTCATTGTGGTATGATGAAAAAAAATTATTGCACTATACAATTAAGGCTTCATTTTGGAAAACCTGCTGAATAAAAATAGTTAAATTATATATTTATTGTAAGGAAATTTTCTCCTGAATAATATAATATTCATCTGAAATATGATTCTTATTTCTTTTAATGATTCTTTTCGGTATCGTATATTTTAAACACGACCAGTGTTATACAACGTGACTTAGCCTTCTCACATTCACAGAATTTTCTAAACTATGTAACAGATACTGGTGATGTGCGGCATGAGATTAACAGACGAATAGGGATTACTGCCAGGACTTTTAAGAATTAATGGAGAGTGTGGAGAAATAGGCTTATACACCTAAAGACTAAAATTTGACTGTATAATAGTTTGGTTCTTTCTAGGGTTAGTTATGGTAGTGAAACTTGGACACTTTATAAACAAGATAACAGGAAATAGATGTTTTTGATTCTAGATGCTTACGCAGTATCTTGGGCATTAGGTGGTTCAACTTTGTAACTAATGATTCTGACATCTCTTCACACATCTGATGTCTCTTCCTCTCAATGCTGGACAGTGTAGCAGTGGTTATTGCTGCTCATGGTGGCTACACAAGATGCTGATTTTCTTTGTAATCCACAAGTCTAACCAATTTGCATTTATAATCATTTCATCCTTGTAACATAAGGTATGTATTCACTGAATATGGCTTTGATATCTCTTGTCTTTCCTGGTGCTGCACTTTTAATGGACAACAGTGTATAAAATAATAAATATAAATAAATAAATATTTAGATCCCAATAATAATAATGAATGAAATTGAGGCACAATGGTTTACATCCTAGAGCTATTAAATATGTCACCGAAATACTTGTGAAGAATTTGGTAGCAATTTTCAACCTATGTGTTCAACGGGTAAATTTCATGATCTATTATAGATTAGAAAAGTAAGAGCAATTCATAAATCTGGAGATAAAACTGAAATTTCTAATTATGGAGCAATATCCATATTATCAGTTTTCAGCAAAGTGTTTGAAAAATTAATAAGTATTTGCTTAATAATTTTTTTGATACAAATAAATGTCTATGTGATAAACAGTATGGTTTTCGCAAAAATAAATCTATGAAACAGCTATACTGCATGTTCTTAACATATTACATACCAATTTCAATAAAAGTTTAACTTCTGGCATATATTTTGACTAATCAAAGTCTTTCAACACAATATCTCATGCTGTTCTGCCAATCAAATTATATCATATAGATATAAGGTGTCCTATTCAAAACCTGCTGAAATAACATCTTTACTAATAAGAAATGTCAAAATCAATAATATAAATTCGAGTTCATTAAATATGAGCATGGTGTGCCACAAGGTTCTACTTTGGGTCCCCTTCTATTTTTAATCTATATCAATGACAATTTTAATATTAAATTTTAATAATTTTTTCAGCTACGGGATCCTCATATACAATTAATATAAGTCATAATAATTACCCAAATAATATTCTGCCTGCTCATAAATTTTATTCATACAAAATATCCCTTCTTATGTTTGACTGAATTCCCCAAAATATTCACAAAGGTATCTTAAATTTGTTAACTTTTGATCACAACTGTACTACACATGGTAAAAACAAACTAATTCCTGTTAAAGCAAGGACATCTATGAGGCACAAAAACAAACTCAATAGGGCCATAAATGTGGAATATCTTACCATCAGACCTGAAACTTATTACTAATGAGGTTAACTTTAAAAATAAATTAAAATGGTTTCTTTTGGGGCATATTTAACTTAAATTTCTTATTTGGGATTTGGAAATATTAATTTCGATTTTTGCCATTTCATCATCATCCTCAAGCAGCCATGGGCTACGGAGGTCCAACCAGACCGTGCAATTTAGTTCCCCAAGCAAGTCTGTCCTGAGCTACATCTGCTGCATCTGGCCACTGCACACCAATTCTAATATGGTCCTGTTTGACATTGTCTGCCCATTGCATCCTTGGTCTCCCCCTCTTGTCCTCCCTCTCCCCATCCTTGGTCCTCCCCTAGGCACTGTTCATAACCCCATTCGTCAATCTATAATTACCATAACAGTTATCTTTTCACTGGAAATGCAAGGAGGAAGTTGTGCATGCTTGACATTACTTGGGCCATTCTTTTATTATGTATTCTTTTCTTCTATGGACAGACAATGACACTAAGTGTGAGTGTTATGGCACAGTTTTAACCATCAAACAATAATTTAACTTCTTTTAAAATACTATATATCATCATCATCAAGCAGCCATGTACTATAGAGGTCCAACGAGATTGTATAATTTAGTTCTCCAAAGATATCTGTCCTGATCTACATCTGCTGCATCTAGTCACTGTATACCAATTCTAATAATGTCCTGTTTGACATTTCTGCCCACAGCATCCTAGATCTCCCTCTCTTTCTGACACCTTTAGGCGAACTGTTCATTACCCTATTCACTCCTTTGCATAACCTCACGTGATGCCCCCTCATTCACTTTTACTTAATTTACATTATATTTATCATTTTGGGGATTTAATTTTATTTTTGGCATCACAGCGCTCATTTCCAAGAGCATAGGAGTTGCGCATGCGCAACTCCGAACTTTCAATTGCCACCCGCTAAAGCGTGCATGTACAAGGACTCTTGCGTCATAGCTTGCGGACCTCTTGCGTCATAGCTTGCGGGATCGTCATTTTATGCAAATGTCTTTACCGGTGCAACAGTCACATGTTGCCGAGACTGTATGCTTGATATAACCGTGACATGTTAGTAGAGAGTAGTTAGTTAGAGTTGTAGCCAGAGTCAGTCAGTAGTTGTCAGTAGTAGGAGTCAGTTGGAAGTAGTCACAGGAGTTGGTGTTTGTTAGTTGACAGTTAGAGTTATGAAGAGTTGTTGTTAGTAGCAGCGAGATAGTAATGATGTAGTCGACATCTCATTGAAGTTGGTGAGTGTTTAAAAATATTTTTTTGGAAATAAACTTGTTTGTTATAGAAACTTTTTTGAATCTTTGCTATTTTTTCTCTTGAGCAATGTTAGTTGTTTTGATTGTAAGTTGAATTAGAATTAACAATCATTTAATTTTTGAATTCTTACTCGCTAAGTAACACCCGCTGGTATTCGAACCCTAATTGCACTTTATTTGGCAATGTGTTAATTATTGCCTGGTGCCCGACTTTAGCTATCTGGAGCTTGAATAAATATTGGATCAGACAAAGGGTCCAAAACTTTAAAAACATTTAAATCTTTGGAGCGTTACAGAGTCACGAAAAGAAGTGGAGCACCGAGAACAGGAATTTGCCAGTAAAAGATAGTGGTCCAAGAATAAGGACTGTATATTTATGTATAAATAGTATGTTATTTAATGTGATTGTCAAAGATAGTAATTTTTGAGCTCATTAGTTGTATGTACTATTTATAGATTTATTGGCAGCTTAAGCAAAAATTTTTGCTGAGCAAGAAGCTTAACTTTTTGGTGTATTAGTCAAAGGTACTGAAGTTTCAGCGCAGTTATTGCTGACAGTTAAGATATTTATTGTATGTATGTAAAGATCAGAAGTGTCTGGACACACACACACAGGCACGATAGATAAATTTTTTGATAAGCAAATTTATATTTTTGCAAGCTTAGTTGCAGCTTTAGTATTGAATTGTTGTATAGCAGTACCTTTGAGTGCTCCTCAAGACTAAAAAAAGTTGCATAATTTCCAAAATTCAAAATTTTGGCAGACCGCTAAACATGTCTGCTAATAATATGGCCAATTCTGCAATGAGGACTCCCGACTTAGGAAGAGTAAAGGATAGGTTGCAGGATGTAATGAAGGAAGCAGAAGTGCTAATGAATCTGCTTAATGAGCCTCCGGAGAAAAGGGGAACGACAACAACCCCTAAATTTGCTGACAATGCTACATCAGTTCACCAATGTAGAAACTTTGAATATAAGGTTCCATTTTCTGTTCCATCAGAAGCAAGTGATAGAATAGAGTATTATCAACCGCCACAATGACGTATATGTACTATAGTTAATAGATGCCAATCCATCTATTAACTATAGTACATATGTTAATTGGCCTTTACCTGAGATAAGGTTTGACAGTTCGAAACGTCCGTCATCATGGACATTTGTCAAGTCCATGGAAGAGCATTTCCGTTTACATGAAGTGTCGGCAAAAAAAAAGGTGGTTTTAGCAGCATCTTGTCTAATTGGATGTGCTAAGCAATGGTGGAATAACGTAGGATGTTGTCATGGAATTGAATATTGGAAAGATTTTAAAAGCGAAATTATGGTCATATATCCAGCTTATAATGATTTTATAGAACTAGCTACAGAGTTGTTTTCACAAAGACAAAGGAAAAGAGATGACAGAAAAATTTATCTGGGGTACAGTAGAGTTAACCAGCTGTACGATGCTGATGCCGCTGAAATTCATATTATAAATTGCATATTGTCCCAATTGCTTTTACCCATTAGAGAATTCCTAGAAGTAAGAAACGTAAACTCAATTTCAGATTTAGTCAAATTGGCTCTGCAATATACTGCAAGAAGAGAATCTGCAGATTAACCCAACAATGGATACAATCCCCGCCAAAGCAGCGCTATCAGGTTGAGTCTCGTAAAATGACTCCCACACAACCAGAAGTTACACACTCCTGACAATTTGTGCTGAACGCGCCTAGAATGATGCAGAACAAACAAAGCAGAGAATTTGTTCCACGTCAAGCTTCGAACAATGACACATGACCTAAAACTTTTTAAAAAAACAACAGAGAAACTTTCAGATGTGATTTTTGTGGCCGACTAGGACACACGGAGCAATATTGTTATCAAAGGAATGACAATTCAGGAAACTTGGATTAGGATCTTTGAAGCGAGAGGCCAAAGTTCCTCACAAAAAGTCCTCTCATGAGTTATGTCTTGCCACTATGGCTTTGCCTTTTGTTAAGGCTTGTCACGAAGAAACAAAATTAATAGATCGTAATGATACAGAAGCCAATCTTCCGTTTTCAAAGGAACAAGTTTTAGATATTTATGACAATTGTCAATTAAAAGTGCAGCCACAGTCCCGTGGACTATCTGATTTACCATGTATTTCAAAGCAGAATGTTCAAGAAGCACCTACAAAACGTCCCATTAGTGCAATTAATGCAAATTTAGAGAAACAAGTTTGCGATGCAAAGCAAATAAATAATAAAACTGTTATAGAAGAAAATGATATAAATTTTGTTGATAATGAAGTTTTAAGGGAAATTAATACTGAAAATATTGATGAGAAGCATTCTAAGTTTGTTTTAAAGGAAAATAATGTTAATGAAGTGAATGAGAAAAGCAACCAAGAAATTATTCAGACTGCAAATAATCCTGACAAGTCTGGCAAGTTTGGAAGTCCTCAAATATTGAATCGTCATTTGGAGGCGGACACATATGAACCTAGAGAATACAAAGCCAGGTTCTTCAAAAATCAGCACGTAGTGATGAGATGCCGACGAAACAACCAGAGCCTGCAGAGCGACAACTGGCAGCGAAGCAGTCAACATAGTAGACATAACGTCATGAGCGAGATCTTCAGCAATGGTTTCACTTGAGGGTAGCGAACGACGAAGGAAAGATGTCATCAGAACCCGACTGGATGATTTATCACAATGGAGTGCCAACAATGAAAATTTAAGTATATTATTATTCTTCCATTTGGCACTTTTGATTTATAAATGTTCTCTTTTCTCTGGAATAGAGAGAGACAAAGAAGAATGAAGTCGCTTTATTGTGATTTATATACTTAAAAAAATGTTTAATTTCTTGCTAAAACTTGGGAGTTTCAATATTTATTTTCCGAAAGTGAAATTACTGTAGTTCGAGTTTATACTGTGTGAATAGAATTTTTTTTTTGTATTCTTGTTCGTCGAAGTTCTGTTTGTTATATTGTATTAACGTGATTTAAAATGTATTTTTGTAGATTTTTTCGTTTCAGCTAACTGAAAACTGAAAAATTGTAAGTCGACATTACGAAGTTTAGAAATTGTAAAATGTTTATGGATATGAATGAAGAGAGTGAAAGAGAATTAGTGATTTAATATTTTTTCATTTTTAAGAAATGTTTTGCATTGTAAAATAACGTGCATTCCAAAGTGAATTTATGTATGCAAAAAATGAGATTATGTAAAAAGTGATTTAAATTGGCCAAAATGTTTTCGTCATATTACAAATTATTTACACATTTTTTTTCTTTATTCTTAGATACGATACATGTATATTGTGTTTAAATCTGTTCAGTGTCATCAGTGATATTTATGTGTCAATGATGCGTAATTTGTGGTATGACATTGGCAGCATTTATTTGTATATATATGAGCTGACAATGATGATAACTGAAGAATTTTTTTTTTTTTGGTACCCATTTGAAGCTGTCCCCAATGGCCAAGTCTGGTGACCGAGTTATTACCAGCATAACTCCATTGGGAGGAGGACATTTAGCTCTGAAAGAGGAGGTAACTAATGAACTATTTTATTTCAGCTAGCTCATAATTGCTGTGTATAGGTGAAGAATTAGCGGATGATTACATTCCTGCTGGTTTGTAAAAAATTTGAATTTTCTTAGCTTCACATGTTTGATGTAATTAGGAGGATATAACACAGTGTTTGAATACCAGTTTTTTTATGTGAATTAGGCACAGAAGACTTTAGCTTTCACATATTTTTGATTGTGGTTAGGGGATAAGCGGAAGTTATGCACCCTGCTTGCAACGTATGAAATTTAATTTTTTTTTCTTTAACCTTCTAGAAGTTAAGTAGGATAGGAGTGAATTAACCCGTTTATTGCG
Organism: Ryuthela nishihirai; assembly: GCA_038380435.1. Taxonomy (NCBI): domain Eukaryota; kingdom Metazoa; phylum Arthropoda; class Arachnida; order Araneae; family Heptathelidae; genus Ryuthela; species Ryuthela nishihirai. The sequence goes on along the minus strand of JAWZYU010000001.1, from coordinate 154,878,981 downwards.
CAGTCAAAGTTATGCCAATTTCAAGTTTGTATCAGAATGTGATACTAGGTAGACTGATAATGCTAGTATACAGTTAACTGCCACAGCCATTGTTATATATTTACAATAGGACAGCTGCTACACTTTTGTTAGGAGATTTGGGAGGAGGTACCTTTGATTGCGTTGGAAAATTGTGTCAAAATGAGAATAGATCGTCTTATCAAAATTTGTCTTATCAAAATTTGCGTAAGCATACTTTTACTTATTTATGTTCAACCATGTGTAAATGATGTGAGATGTGTCCTTTTATTCAAAATTTGCTCGTCAAAAATCTGTTAGGTCAAATTTTTGACTCCCTTTGGAAGGGGGAGTTGTGATGTCCCCTCATTCACTTTTACTTTACCTTAACCAGTTTTGCTTAATTTACATTATATTTATCATTTTGGGAATTTAATTTCATTTTTGGCATCACAGTGCTCGTTTCCAAGAGCATAGGAGTTGCGCATGCGCAACTCCGAACTTTCGATTGTCCCCTGCTAAAGCGTGCATGTACAAGGACACTCCCCCTCTTGCGTCATAGCTTGCGGGATCGTCATTTTATGCAAATGTCTTTATCGGTGCAACAGCCACATGTTGCTGAGCCTGTATGCTTGATATAACCGTGACATGTTAGTAGAGAGTAGTTAGAGTTGTAGCCAGAGTCAGTCAGTAGTTGTCAGTAGTAGGAGTCAGAAGTAGTCACAGGAGTTAGTGTTTGTTAGTTGACAGTTAGAGTTGTGAAGAGTTGTTGTTAGTAGCAGCGAGACAGTAATGATGTAGTCAACATCTCATTGAAGTTGGTGAGTGTTTAAAAATAATTTTTTGGAAATAAACTTGTTTGTTATAGAAACTTTTTTGAATCTTTGCTATTTTTTCTCTTGAACAATGATATGCTATCCGGAGTTCTAATTTAATATGGATCAGTCAAAAGGTTCAAAGAGAAAAAGTTTAACAATCTTTGGAGCGCTACACAGAAACCAAGATTTCAAACTTTGTGGCCATTTTGTGCAGTGCAATAAATGTTCAAAGCATATTTTGAAATGTTAACCATACATGAACTGGTTCTCCATGCAATAAGCTTTTATGCAATCAACACCACCAACAACCTATCCCATTGGAACAATGCAAATTAGCAACACAAAATAACACAATGCAAAAATACAATTTTTTTCCAGACACCCTAATATTATTACATAAAAGCATTTTAATCAGTTGAAATATATATATAAAGCATCAGAATTATGCATAAAGTGTATGCTTATACATTTTTTTTTACAATTCTTTGACAACTTAGGACATAAGTATAATACAGTTACCTGGACTGCATAATTCTTTAACTTCTTTTCTAAGAGTAAGTACACTAGTTAACTGTATTGTTCTTCTGCTTGGCAATTCAGACATTGAACTGAAATATGTAAAAATAACTCTTAGTTCATAATAGTTTGATTTATAACTATCATTCTAAATTGTAGAGCATTAAATTTATGCACTGCATTTCATTCCTCCAAAATTTTATCCCAAAGTTATTCCTTCTAATTTATCATAAAATTTTTAAAGAATTTTCAATAAATATTAAAGAACTTTTACTATTTATGTTTTTAGTGACTTCTGCCAGTGCATGATTTATTCTTAAGGACAATGAATGGTCTACTCAAAATAAATGTAAAATTCAACTTTCAATTTGTAAACTGTCTTTCAAACAAAAGAATTCTTGTACTATTCAAGGAATGCTATGATTTACAACATTCTTGAATTATAAGTTCTTGCCTTATAGCATTTAATAATTTCAATGGTTATGATGAGTTAATTCTCATGTTTCTAAAATGCTTATAATGGCAATGATGAGATATCATATCTCTCTTATTTCTTCTCTACTGAAGTAGCTATGACAAGGTTTCTCACAATACATTTGACTGGTTATTTAAAGTTTTTATGGTGCATATGAAACTAAAGTCATGCTGTGCCAAACAAGATCTACTGTAAAAAACAATAAATAAAAATCAATCAAAATTAAAATCAAAAGAGCAGAAGAGTAAAGGGCACAACAATAAAGTGAGCAAGCTATTACCTTGGATGCTCAATGGAACCTGCTGGAATGTTTCAGGGGATGTGAGGTGACATCTTCTAATGTATAAATGGTGGTCCAAGCATTTTCTCAAAAAAGCATGGGAGGAAGGTCGAAAACAGCAATTCTTCCTGTTCTCTCTGTATTAGAGTATTGATTTATACATTACATTAATTCATCTCCTTTGCGATAACCTCATCATTACTTACGACATCTTCTAATGTATTAATGGTGGTCCAAGCATTCTCTCAAAAAAGCATGAGAGGAAGGTCGAAAACAGCAATTCTTCGTGTTCTCTCTGTATTAGAGTACTGATTTATACATACATTTTGATCATATCACATAGTGCACACATGCCAGAAGACTTGAGTCCTGTTCCTGTGGCATGATGAGAACTGCCTCTGCCACAATACAAGCACTTTCTCGAAAAAGAAAAGAAGGGCAGGAACACATTTCTTCTTGCTATCTCTCTAGTGATAATTTATGTAATATATTAAACAAATGATGATAATTGATTTATTTTTTAGTATATTTTTCTTTTTTTTTTTTGGAGGGGGGGGGGGAGTTTGTTGAATTGTGTTTTTTTTCAGTGGACCCAGATTCAGGACACCATGACCATTCATTCCTTGGATGTCATATTGCTGTATCTGAATATACCAATTCTTGATGCAGTGAATCAGCTCAAGGCTGAATGGTTGAAGGAGGTCAGGCCTGTGGCCCAAGAGTACTTTAGTGTATATGAAGACCTGAACCTGGCCATGAACTGGTTTGTTGTCAATGGTAGGACATGGTTCCAGGGAGAGGGTTGGGTTGTTTTACCTCTGAGTGGCACTTTTTTGTACACCATGGGCTCTGAAAATGAAGTAAGGCCTTTTGAAGGTAGGTCAGGGTCTCTGAACAAGACCCCGAACTCTTTTCCTATCTCTCTCAATATATAACCCCCCCCCCCCCCACAAAAAAAAATAATATAAAAAAATACAAGAATATTTAAAAAATATAGCATGTTTCTATATCTGTATTAATCTATGTTTGTGTCTTTTTTTAAGTTTGTGTTGTCCATTATAAAAAACAAAAATAGAACAAAAAAACTAAAAAGTTCACTAAAATAACAAAAATATCTCTTGGTGTTTTGTGCATCTTTAATTAGAAAAAAAAATTAAAAAGTTCACTAAAATAACAAAAATATCTTTTGGTGTTTGTGAATGTAAATCTGTTTGACTAAAATAATTATTTACTTTTAGCATATAATATTGTGCTTTTTTTAAACTATAGTCAGTATTATTTCAATTTGAATCTTTATTTCATTATGTTCCCTTCTTTCCCTCAACAGATTCGAACCCCGATCTTCATTTTGATAACAGGTCCCATCATACGCTTTCCCCCCTTTTCTTTCTGCTCCTCCGTGCTCGTCCTACTGACTCCTTGTCTTCCTGCTTCCCTCTCTCCCACCACACACCCTTCTAGCTTGCCTGTGCAATTACTTCAGATGGCCTTGGCCAGCGACCATTAGCTGATTCCAATGACATACGTTTGTCTCCAACCCTGAACTTGACCTTTAAGTCCCAGCCCAGCACTTTCGTTGATTTCCATGAAGGTGCAGCACTGAGGAATGTCAAAAGCCCTCGCCTCAGGCAGAGGTGAATCGGACACTCAGCTCTTCGCTGTATGAACTTCCCTTCTAAATAGGCGAGTCTAAATCATAGCCTGAATATATCTCTCCTGACTTCCCTGTTAAGCACAGTTTAAATTCACAGATCATACTTCTTTTTCTTACATATTAATCATTTTGCATTTCCCCTTTCCTTCTGCTATTTATTACCTTATATTCTTATATCAGTACATGCTAATTACTACGAGTACTTTTGTTTAAACACTTTAAACTCCTGTTCACTTCAGTTTCCCCCTCCCCCTTTCTTTTCTCATTGTAATTACTATCTTATTCACTTAATCCGTACATGCCAAATACTATATGCACTTTTGTTGAAATGTTTCATTTCTGTTCCCTTCAATGTTTTTTTTTTTTACCCATTTCTCCTTAACTCATTATATCATTCTTTTATTCTGTACCTGTCAACTGCCATATGCACTACTGTTTAAATGTTTTTAATTTCTGTTCCCTTCTTTCTTTCTTTTTCTTTTCTGCTCTTATTGATGATCTTACTCTTTTATTCTGTACAAGCTAATCACTATGTGTACTTTTTTTTATAAAATTCATCTTTCTTTTTTTAATTTTCTCCTTCAACATATTATTGTTCAAGAATTGTTCTATTGTTCTGAACATGTCAATTAATTTTAAAATTTAAATTGATATATGTAATACCATATTATATAACTATATGTACTTCTGATTAAGCATTTTAAATTTTTATTCAGCTCTATTTTGCTTTTCTATTCTCATTTACTCAATTTTGTTACTCATTTATTCTGTACATGCTTATTACTTTGCAAACTTCTGTTAAGGTATTTTAAACTCCCAAACATTTTTTTTTCCATTTTAATATTTAATTATTCAATTCTGTCTCTATTCTTTCATCCTTACCTATTTATTAACATTCCTCTCTTACTCCCTTCTTTTTTTAAATTCTTTAAGATCTATTTTCTTCTTAACTGCTTATTATTATTATTTATAGGGGAGGGGAGGCTCAGTTGGTAGCTGCCAAGCTTGTAACCTGCAATTCTCGGGTTTGGGTTCCAGCTGGGTAAGTGTAGATATTTTTCTCTGTCAACTCACTGCCCACAATTGGGCTTGAAAAGGCCGCCATCCATCGGATGGGATGTTAAGCCGTGGTCCTGTGTGTGGGAGAGCCACACCCATGCTGTGATGCCCCATCGTTCACTTTTGCTTTACCTTAACCAGTTTTGTTTAATTTACGTTATATTTATCATTTTGGGGATTTTTATTTCCTTTTTGGCATCACAGCACTCGTTTCCAAGTTTCTAGGAGTTGCGCATGTGCCGCAACTCTGATCTTCCGACTGTACCGTTAAAGTGCGTGCCAAGGACACGCCCCCTCTTGCGTCATAGCTTTTGCGCCGTTCGTCATAGTATGTTAATGTCTTTCCTGTCATGCGCCGGCCTCATTGTCAAAAACCGGTGACCTACGAGTCACTGAAGGAGTAGCATAAGCAGAAGGAGTAGCATAAGCAGTAGAGTAGTAGAAGGAGTAGCACAAGCGAGTGCACGAGCACAAGGTGCGTAGCACCAAGCACAGTGCGTGTAGCACAGGAGTTGGAGTTATGTGTTCTTCATTGATGTCTTGGTGAGTTGAATTATTTTGGAAATAAATCTGTTTTGTTATAAACCTTTTGAGTCTGTACAGTTTTTTCTCTTGAGCAACGCGAATTAAGGATTTTTTTATATTTAATATTACTTTACAATCATTTTGATTCTTACTCATAAACGCTCGCTGGTATTTGAACCCTAAATCAACTTATTATCAACTTATTCTACTTTTGGCAATTTGTTAATTATTGCCTGGCGCCCGTCTAAGCTATCCGGAGCATAAAACTTCAAGTATTTTGCATTTGTTTGGAGTGTTACAATGCACATTAAAGAACATGCTGGATGGCCTTGATGGGAGGACAACACTCTTCTCCCAACAGCTGTCCAGTGGGTCCCTCCTCCCATCCATCCCTGCACCCATGAGAGATTGGAACATGGACATTATCCCAACTATTAGATCTCATGGTAGTGATAATCTTTTTTTTTTTCATAATATAATAAAAAACAAAGCTCGAAACTCCCCCTTTGAAAACGGTCTACTTTGGGCACAATTCAATTAGAGAGTTACAGTATATATTATAAATTTATCGCTACCAAATCCTACTGGCAATAATTCCTAGGCACAGCTCAAAACTCAAAAGTTTGCATTTTCTTGAAAAGAATAACCAGACGAAATTAGACAATTATTGTGCAATGCAGATCTTTTCAATAGATTCCTTCACCACTGCTTTGCAGCTTCAACGTCAGCTTTCCTTTTGCGTCAATCAGCATACAAGAGTGACATGTGGTGCCTTCCATTAGATATAGTACTATCCTGTATAATGGAGCATTGGATGGCATCATTCAACTATATTTCCACCATGGGCTAAATGGCCAGGTCACATGAACCCTGAAAGCTCAGAGAAAGTTGAGGAGGAGACCCACTGGACAGCTGTTCGGAGACAGATGGCAGCCTCCCATCAAGGCCATCCATCGTGTTCTGTAACATGCATAGAGTATAGCTCTCCCGTACATGGGGCCACAGCTTAACGTCCCATCCAATGGAGGGCAGCCTTTCCAAGCCCATGGGTGTTCCCTACTGATTGAGGGCAGGAAGGGGAATTTTGCGGAGGTAAATCTCAATGCTGACCCAGCTGGGACTCGAGCCTGGGAACTGCAGATTACGAGCCTGGCACGCTACCGACTGAATCACCCCTGCCCCTCCAGGGAGAAGGTGATGGGATCTCCTCTCTCTGGACTTATGGCTGATGTGGTCATGAGACATGTTGAGCAAAAAGCTTTATAAGTATTGTGCAAATCTATCCTCTACTTGTGTTAGATAGATGATATACTCATTTTTTTGGCACCACCCTGTACATGAATTACAATTTAATAAACACATTTAATAATGTATTACCCACTATTAAAATAGCGTATGAAGCAGGAGTAAATAGTGAGCTAACTTATTTGAATATATTATTTATGAGAAACCCAACATTCTGTACTACAGCAGTATACAGAAAACCAACTTATGTTTCTAATATTATCCCTTATACATCTACCTACCCTTTTGATTATAAAAAAAAAACAGCATTAAACACATATTTTATAAGTGTATATCAATATTTGAAGAATATCAGTATGCTCTTAAAAAAAGTTAAAAAAAGAAATACAATTTATTCTAGATATGGCAGAATCAATAGGATATCCTGAAAACCTAATAAATAAAATTAGAAAATCTGCAAAAGATAAAGTTCAACTAAATTCCCAACCTGAACCAACCCAACAAACAAAAGTACCAAATTATGTCTATAATTTTCCATATATATCAGGAATAGAACAAACAGAAGATAATACATTAAATAAATATGAATGTGTTGTGTTGTGTTGTTTTACCTCTGAGCGGCACTTTTTGCACACCATGAGCTAAATGGTCAGGTCACATGGATCCCGAAGGCTCAGAGAAGGTTGGGGGAGGTGACCCACTGGAACAGCTGTTGGGAGACAGATGGTAGCCTCCCGTCAAGGCCATCCAGCATGTTCTTTAACGTGCACAGGGTATGGCTCTCCCACACACAGGGCCACAGCTTAACGTCCCATCCGATGGACGGCGGCCTTTCCAAGCCCATCGGTGTCCCCTACTGACCGTGGACAGGGCACGGAATTTTGCAGAGATAAATCTCAACGCTGACCCAGCTGGGACTCGAACCTGGGAACTACAGATTACGAGCCTGGCGCGCTACCGACTGAGCCACCCCCCGCCCCAAATAAATATGAATATAAAGTGCCTTACACTATAACAAATAGTATTAAAAAATTATTCATTAATGACCAAGATAAACAGCCACCAAAAGCTGTAGTATATGATATCCAGATTCCCCTACCCTGATAATAAATAGTGAAAATAAATATATAGGGAACACTTATAGAACATATATGAGTAAAGAATATTGGAACATAAACAGGACATAAAAGATAAATACAGCCTTACACAGGCAAAACAGAAAAAGATATAAATATAGAAAACTTAATTTATAAATGTCTAGCTGCACCTGCTACTAAATTTCAACTACAATACACAGAAAACATACTTATCAATTTGCATAAAGAGAAGCTCTGCAACACTGAGATCCCATCTCTACTAGCTGCATGAGCAACTTAGCAGAGACCCAAAGAACACTAGGAAACTCCTATTTAAACTTCATGAGTACAAACTTGATGCCAGAAGAAGATCCACAGGAGGAGGGGGCAAAACATGTCATGTATCATGTTTAAAGGTCTTTTAAAAAAATGTTTTAGAAGTTTTGTTGCTAAATGTCAGATTTTAAACATCTTAAGTTAAATAGTTTCTGAGTGAAATAAGACAGAATCAAGTCTAAAGGTAAAAATAATTTACCACTGAAATTTATAGTGAATTGCACATGAATACATCAAACCAAAGTGCAGCCATCAGTGGAGACCAAGGTAATGGACTAGAATAGGTGATGAAATGTGACATGAACTGGTATACGGTGCTCTGCAAACATCGATATAATCTTTGAGCTACCAACAAGTATTGTCCACTTAGTTGGAGGTGAAGTTAAACATCAGTAACCATTATGGAAAAGCGCAACTTGTCAGCAAGATAGCCGAAGAAACAAAAAAAATATCTAAGCCAGCCACAACATCCAGGTATAATGGTAATATGCAACTTTTAACTACTTTGGAACTTTTTCATTGTGCTAAAAAGTGTCTTTAAGTACAATCCAATAAAAGCTGAAATTGTTGCATATATTTCAGCACACAGATATCAGCAATATTCTGTCTAAACTATCTTCCTCAGGAAGGTTTTCACTTACTTTTTACAGCAAAATCACATAAAAATTAAAAGATGGAACTTACCTTTGTTTAATTGTGCTATTTGCTTCCACAGAAATTTCATTAGATCCGGTATTACTACAACCAAAGAAAACATCTAGCTTTTGATCTTTGCAATCTGTCCTTACAAGGTGATTATCACATTTTTTCCTTTCTTTAGAGTCAGTGGATATATGCATACTCTTGTTACATATTTCAGAATTATATTGAGCTCCAGAAAGTAAGGTCTGTTCCAAAAAAAAAAATGAATTATTTTTCATTCAACAATGATCATCTTAACCAGGGACATCCAAACTTTTTTGACTTGGGGCAAAAAAAAAGATAAAATGCTTAAAGTTGCAAGGCCACATGAACAATCAACCACAAGCTGCATTATTCAGTGCCATGTGTGAGCATGAAGGCTATAGTCAAGGTAAAATGACAGTGATTTAATCGACTATGATCCATGCAACATTCAATTACTTACATGAATATTTAAATATAAAAAATGTAAACATAGCACAACTCATGGCATTGTGCAAGTATAATGTTCAGTTTGTTGACATTAACTATATTTTGAAATGCAGTAGTTTTGACCATTTCACTACCATACCAGACCAAAATGGCAAATATCTTAAATGGACTTGTCCAATCAGTGTCATTCCTTTCTCTTCACTACCTCCTACCTGCAGTTTGGACTGATACAGCAGTGAAAGGGTTAAACCTTGGGGCCACATAACGTATAGGACTGGTTACATGGCCATGGACAACAAAATAAGAAGTACTGGGCCAAAGATTGGATACTCTGATCCAAACCAAGGGTGGTGAACTTGCAGCACATGTCCCAATCCATTTGTTCTTCCAAATAAAATTCACCCTGGGTGGCACATGACACATTTACAACAAAACATGAGGTAAGCTGCAGAAAAAGTTTGGTCATCCCCAGTCAAAACACTACTAAATTTGGCAACTTAGAGCAGTGACTGTCAATTTTCCAAGATTCAGAGCATCTGAATGTAATGGTGTTTTCTGTGCAACACCAAGGGTTAATTCTTTTATCTCTGGATGGAACTTTTTTTTACACAGAATGGGTTAAATGGCCAGATCACAAAGACCTCAAGGGCTCAGAGCAGGTGGGAGAAAGGATGGGTGGTTGTTTCCAGTTTAATGATGCATCAGCAGCTTAGATAATCATACCCTTGTTTCTATAAGCATCACCAAACCTACACTGGGAGAAATTTATCCAATATGGATGACTTAAGCCTTTGGTGATGGGGGTAACAGGTCTTTGCCTCATTCCTATTATTAGGGAGCTATCAGATATTGTTGGCACTACCATCCCAAATAAATATAACACTTAGTTGGATTTTTAAAAATGTTATCTTTCCACAGGTACATGGAATGTGAGAACTCTGCATAGAGATTATTATCTTAATGTCCACACCTAAGGCTGAGTTTTTTATTGTCTTTTACCTAGGTCTGAGCAACACTTTTTTTTTGCACATAACAGGCTAAATGACAGGTCACAATGACTCCAAGGTCTCAGAGAAGGTTGGGGGCAGGGGACCACTGAACAATTGTTAGGTGACAGATATAAGTCTCTAATCAAAGTCATCCAGCACGTTCTTTAATACACACAGGGTAGGCTTTTCTACACATGGGAACATGCCTTAATGTCTGAGCCAATGGATGGTGGATTTCTAAACCCATGGTGTCCCTTTCTCACCGGGAGCAGGATGGCAGTTTAGTAGAGATAAATCTCAATGCTGGACCAGGTGGGACTCGAACTTGGGGCTGCAGATTACACACCTAACAAGCTACCGACTAAGCCCCCTCCCCCCATAAACAGGAATCCAGAATTATAACCTAGATATTCTGGGCATGTAAGAGACCAGATGGACAGGTAAATGTATGATATTCAAAAATAATTTTAAATTTCTCATTTCAGGGAGAGAGGGAGAGCTGACAACATTTTTAATCCTTAAGGCACAGATTTCTCCTCAGCAGCATGCTACTGATGATGATCTACAATATGACTGCATTATTGAAAGATTTCTTACAGCTAAATTTCAGACAAGCATTAAATACTTGAATGTTATCTTTTCTTATGCCCCCACTGAGGATGCTGATGAGAAGAGAGATTTTAAAGACAACTTCAGAATATTTTGAATTCTGTCAAGAAGGGAGAAATTACCCTTGTTCTAGGAAACATCAATGCTAAAGTTGGTATTGACTATAACCTTTGGAGAGGGGTGATAGGCCCTTTTGGTATTGGTAGCTGCAACGGCAACATCTCCTATAGGTAAGCAAACTTAATGTTTTGGGAATAACTAACACTTCTTACAAATACTGCAACATACATAAGTAATGGTGGGTTTCACTAGATGAGCTGCATAAGAATATGATTATATATATATTAAATAACAGCAAGTGGGTAAGTGCTGTTATGAATGCCATGTCATATAAGGGAGCTGAAATTGTGTCTGACCAGTACTTGTTTAAAAGTATCTTCCAACTTAAATTTAAGAAGTATTGTGGTCTGTAAATGGTAGCTAGGTAGTCACTGGAAGGAGAGCTATGCACCAATCCCCTGTGATGATGCATAGAACCGGCCAGGCCTAGCACCTAATGTCCGACCCGGCCTTCTCATGGTGCAGACCGTTAGTACCTTTCAAAAGAGATACTTTGTTGTGGAAGTGAACGGAAGGGGAGGGCTGCCAGATTAGTGTGGCCTACTGATCTTGCTTATAGTCTTTAACGTAGTCGTTAAAGTAGCCATAGTTGGTCGTTAAAGTATATATATATACTTTAACGACCAACTATGTCGTTAAAGTTATATATATAACTTTAACGACCAACTACGTATAGTATAGTCGTTAAAGTAGCCATAGTTGTCCAGATCGGTAGATATGATAACCTACTGATCTGGACAACTATGGCTACTTTTCTTTTTTTTCTACCCTGCTGAGGAGTGGTCAACCACACAGGGTCCTGGTGCTGACCATATAAACTTACTGGACTGGACAGATATATGGCTCTGAGCTTGATTATGGATCCTGATTTTGCTGCACTGGTGGGCTTCTATAGAGGGAAAATCTTCCGCTGTATTTTCTTTTTGTTTGTGGGTTGACAGCCCCAAGTGAATAGATTCACAGGATATGTTTATCAGCTGGTGGATAATCCTGAGCAGAGGTCATCGCAGGCACCAGAACTCTTTGTTTCTACTGGAATCATCAAATTCTACATTGGAGGAAGCCTTTCAGTGTAGATGGCTTCAGCCTTTACTGGTGGGGGAACGGGTCTTTGCCCCATGTCTGTGATTAGGGGCTGTTTCATATTGTCACCATTTCCTCTCTCAATAAACATAGTTTCTTTAAACATCCTACTAACCATTTTCTCTCCATAGGTAGTTGGAATGTGAGGACTCTGCACAGAGCTTTTTCTCTTGATGTCCTCACACAAGAATTCCACCATTATAATTTAGATATTCTCGGCTTGCAAGAGACCAGATGGACAGATAAAGGTCAGATTCTTAAAAATAATCTTAAATTTATCTTTTCAGGGAGGACGACAATAAGCATCACCAAGGCGTGGGTCTGCTTCTCAGCAGACATGCAAGTGATGCTCTTCTAGGATATGAGTGCACTAATGAAAGGTTTCTTACAGCAAAATTTCAGACAAACATTGAAGACTTGAATGTTATCTGCTGTTATGCCCCCACTGAGGATGCCAATGAGGATGCGATGGATAGGTTTAATGGACAACTTCAGGATATTTTGAATTCTGTCAAGAAAGGAGATATTACCCTTGTTCTTGGTGACTTCAATGCCAAAGTTGGTACTGACTCTGACCTTTGGGGAGGAGTAATAGGCCCTTTTGGTATTGGTAGCTGCAATGGCAATGGGCAACATCTCCTACAGGTAAGTAAACTCAATGGATTCAGAATAACTAACACTTATTACAAACACCATGACATACATAAGTACACATGGGTTTCACCTGATGAGCTGCATAAGAATATGATTGATTATATATTAATTAACAGCAAATGGGCTAATTCTGTTAGGAATACCAGGGCATATAGGAGAGCTGAAATTGGATCTGACCATTACCTTGTTAAAAGTGCCTTGCAACTTAAACTTAAAAAGTGTTGTGCTAGGGTTAAAAAATTTGCTTTTAATACTGAAGCTCTGAAAGATCCAGTTATAGCCAAAGCTTACCATGATAGGCTACTTAGTCATTATGACAGTCATGGTATGCTTACTACTGAAGTTGAGGAAGAATGGGATCATTTTAAACAGGCTTTTTTGGACACTAACAGTACTCTTTTAGGAAAGAAGGAGCAGAAGAGACACAATTATCTGAGTGATAAGGCACTTGAGCTTATTTCAGAAAGAAAGAACTGCAAGAATGATTTTAATCAATACCCTACTAGTCCTAATAGATAGGATTACAGAGAGCTTAATAAACGTGTAAAGGATCAGTTAGCTGCTGAAAAGAATCTTTGGCTTCATGGCTTGGCTGACAAAGCTGAAGAAGCAGTTAGACAGCACAACAGCAGAGAGCTATACCAGATAGTTAATGTTTTGTGTGGTAGAAAACAGACAGGTATACAGGGATTGAAGGATAAACAAGGTAATGTTATAGAAGGTGAGGATTCTGTCATGGCTAGGTGGACAGAGCATTTCAGTGATGTTCTAAACAATATAGGTACTTCTACTCCCATTGTTTGCAGTGATGATAGATGCATTGGTGGCTTTAATGTTGGCCCTATAACACAATCTGAAGTTATTTTGGCTGTTTCTAAACTTAAACTACATAAATCCCCAGGAGTAGATGAAATTACTACCGAAATGCTTATAGCTGGGAATGTTTCGATTACCATTTGGATGACTAAAATTCTGAACATCTTTTACGATAAAGGCATGGTTCCTAAGGATTTTACCAGAGCTATTCCCTATTTTCAAAAAAGGTGATCGCAGTTCTTGTGATAACTATAGGGGTATCAACCTACTCTCTGTTCCAGGTAAAGTTCTTTCCATGATTGTGCTTAATAGAATTAAGAATCTAGTTGGCAGTCAATTGCATGATGAGCAATGTGGATTCAGAAGTGGTAGGGGATGTGTGGATCAGATATTTTTACTTAGGCAGATTCTTGAGAAATGTTTAGAGTTTCAGAAACCTTTGGTTGCTAGCTTTGTTGATTTCAAAAAGGCTTTCGACTCTGTTGATCGTCATAATTTGTGGTTGATTGAGAGATCATATGGGATACCTGACAAGTTAGTTAACATAATGAAAGCTCTCTATAATAACACTGAGTCGTGTGTGAGAGTTGGTAAGGCTTGTAGCAATTGGTTAAGCATTACTTCTGGTGTTCGACAAGGGTGCATTTTGTCTCCTTTTCTCTTTAGCTTGGTTATATTATAGATTGGCGAATATGGTTATGAACAGTGTGCCTAAAGGCCTCAGAAAGAAGGGGAGACCTAGGATGCGGTGGGCAGAAATGTCAAACAGGACCTTGTTAGAATTGTGGTGCAGTGGCCAGATGCAGTAGATGTAGCTCAGGATAGACTTGCTTGGAGAACTAAACTGCACAGTCTGGTTGGACCTCTGTAGCCCATGGCTGCTTGAGGATGATGAGGATGATGTGGTATGATCAAGAAAATTACCTTAACACTTAAGCTCTGAAAACCCCTTATATAGCCATAGCTTACTCTGATAGGTTATAATAAATAAATAAACACCCCCTCAAGCAGCTGCTTGCCACAGAGGTCTGACAGGAGCCTGTCAGTTTATATGCCATAGTAGAAGATCTGTGAAGATGGTAGGACCTCAGCAGAAAAACAATACGAACATCCATGCCTTACCCAGGGCTCAAACCCAGGTCCCTTAGATCAGTAGCTAATCATGCTAAGTCATTAGAATTTTCATGAAACCAACAGAATTTTTTGAGGGGTAAAGGAACAAAGTATCAGATAACCAAATTGGTTCGTGTGGTTTTACAATGTTATCATTTCAACAAAAAGTACATAAGCACAATTGCAAGTGGTGCACATGCATCAATACACAGTTGAAAGCATGTGGCATGCTGAGTTAGTTGAGGCACAGCATGAATGAAACGCGGTTTGGCAACATAGGGAAGGGTGAGGAAAATATGTCTGCATCAAATAGTTATTTGAGTGTACAGAATTTCAAGAGAACACAATGAGTGAATAGAAGCCCAAAAGTGGTTCAGAATATTTGTATCAGGCAATGAGACACTTGAAGATGCATCCTACAAGGAAAGACCGACCATCATTGATAAAAGTGAACTGAAGGCCATCATCAAGTTGGATTCACATTAAATGTACTAAGAACTTGCAGAAAGATTCCATGACAAATTTCATTTGTTTGCATTTTTACCACCTAGAAAAAGTTTGGAAGCTGAGCAAATGGGTTCCATACAAACAATGACTGCTGATAACAACCAAAAGCCATGATTCACCAACAGAAAAAAAACCAAAGCCCGTGATTCACCAGCAGAAAATCAACAACTCTCCATAGATTATTAAAAGTTCCAGTGGCAATCCTTATTCTTCTATTTATTTCATGCCACACATCACCAGTATCTGTTACATAGCTCCCAAGATAATTAAACTGAAACACCTGCTCAAGAGTGCAGTCATTCAAAACAACTGAAGCATCATCTGTCTGACCAATTTTCATCGCTTTAGTTTTTCTCTGTTTATCACCAAACCTGCCCTATTACCAGTCTCATCAACAGCCCTAATGAACGAATTCATCTCATCAACATCATTAGCCAATAGGGCCAAATCACTGCATAATCTAAATAAGAAATTTTGAAATCTCTAGATCATTTAAGACCAAAAATCTTTCCCTTGCAAAGAATTTCACATAACAAAAGAAATAACCAAACTAAAGAGAAAATAAAACAAACTGCACCCTTGTCTAACTCCACTAGCAATGCTAAACCAATCGCTACAAGCCTTACCAACTCTCATACATGACTCAGTGTTATTATAGAGAACTTTCATTATGTTAACTAACTTTCTGGTATGCCATACGATCTCACAACCAACCACAAATTATGACAATCAACAGAGTCAAAAGCTTTTTGAAACTACAAAGCTAGTAATCACAGGTTTCTTAAATTCTAAACATTTCTCAAAAATCTGCCTAAGTGAAAATATTTGATCAATACATCCATTACCACTTCTGAATCCACACTGTTCATCACGCAGTTGTCCATCAACCAAATTCTTAATTCTATTAAGTATAATCATTCAAAGAACTTTACCTGGAACAGAAAGTAAACTAATTCCCCTATAATTATCACAAGAACTAAGATCACCTTTCATAAAAATAGGAATAATAATAGCTCTAGTAAAATCCTTAGGAACAATACCCAATATTCAAAATTTCAATCAGCCATGTGAGAACACAAATCTTCTCTAAGCTTATCATAGCATCTTCTGTACTTTTATTATCTCTGAACCCAAATTGTTTATCAGAGTAGAAAGCATTACTAACTAGATAAGTATTCAGTCATTTTTTTCACAAGTTTTTCCAAAATGTTTCCAAAGAGTGGAATAATAATATAGGTATTATATCTGGAGCTTCCAGTTACTTGGATCAAGACTTAAACGAAGGAATTTTCTCAAGGAAAAATATCCAAGTGACTTCATTTCAAACTTGTCATGAGCAGTTTGCACCTTACGTCAGAAAGGAAGATGGCCTTGTGTTCTGCTCTGATGTAGATGGCCTGATGAATGTCCTTGGAATCAAACATGACCTTCAAGAATGTCGACTATTCATAGACTACTCGAAATTGAGTCTCAAGGCGGTGTCTCTGCATAATGAAAATCGACTTCCATCCATTCCAGTCGGACACACTGTCTACATGAAAGAAACCTATGACAACCTAAAACAGCTGTTGAACTGTTTTCAATATAGCAGGTATGGCTGGCATTTCTGCTGTTACTTGAAGGTAGTGGCTCTGTTGATGAGTCTACAGCTGGGATATATGAAGTACTGCTGTTTCTTATATGAATGGGACAGCCAAGCAAAGACCTTGCACTAAGTGAAGAGAAACTGGCCTCAGAGGAAATCTCTGAAGGTTGGAGAGAAGAATGTGGAACACCCAACACTGGCAAAAACGCACAAAATCCTGTTACCATCCCTACACATCAAACTCAGTGTGATGAAAAACTTCGTAAAAGCCATGGACCGAACTGCATCAGCTTTCAAGTACTTGGCTGATATTTTCCCTAGACTCAGTGAAACAAAAATTAAAGAGGGAATTTTTGTGGGTCCTCAGATCCATAAGCTGTTCAGAGACCAGATGTTCCACAACCTGCTTAAGGGTGACGAGATAAAGGCTTGGGACGCGTTTCATCTGGTGTCAATTCCTCAAGAACGTCAGTCAGGGCAGACAACCACAAGAAACTGGTTAAGGACATGTTGTCTCTGTATCAGAAACTTGGCTGCAATATGTCCTTAAAGATCCACTTTCTCCATTCCCACTTAGATCCCCCCCCCCCCCCGACAACTGTGGCATGGTTAGTGATGAACATTTTCACCTGGACATTGCAACGATGGAGAAACTGGTCCACTTCAATGTTGGCTGACTACTGTTGGACGCTCGCCAGAGATTATCCTGAGCAGCCGTACAAGTGACAGGCAAAGCAACATTGGAACTAGAAGTGGAGTTTTACCTATACATGTCATATGTATGTATTACTCTATTATAAAAGAAATTATTGCAGATTTCTCAGAAATTTTAGCCAATTTTGCATTTTCATTGTCATATTCATGCTCAGCACCTTGAAATCTTTAAGAAATAGCTATTCTTTTTTTTACCTCAGAGGCATAACTTTTATGAAAATTTGTTGGCCAGTGTAATTTCAAAGAGTATTTTTGTTTCCTTTTTAGTAAATAGGAATCATGACTGCTTTTTTTTAATCTATCAGGAAATACCACTTGCAAGCAATATATTAAAACTGTATGTCAATGGTATAACAATATAATTAAAACATTTTTTTTTTATTTTTGTTGGAATGAAGCCATCATCTCCTGGACTCTTAATTTCCTTAATATGATTAGCAATATCTTGAATCTCTTCTTCAGTAGTTGGAGTTTAAAAAATGGAATTGCTATTCCTAGTAATATAATTACTTACAATATTTAAATTATAGTTGGTTCCCACTGTCATTTTCTGGAATATGAATGAAGAATGTATTAAAATCATTAGCAATTTTCGCAGAGTTATTACTTCCTATTAGTTCAGGATTAGGAAAATTTGGTAAGACAGGCATTTGGTTGTTTGGGGTTTTATGGTGCAATCACAACAAAGCCATATTGCACCAAACAAAAGACAATAAATGATAGAAGACATGTAAAACTTGCAACCAAAAGTTAAAAGAACAACAGAGAAAAACATAAATAAGGTAAAAAGGTCAAATAACAAACAAGTGTAGTAAAACAATGAGTGAAAGAGACACAAAATAAAATCAATCCAGATGTAAATGATGTAATGATTGGCCATCACCCAAACTAAAAGATTGTTCAGGGCAATTTGCAGCTGTCATTCAATGACTGTCATGCTTAACAAAGAGCAAAAGATGATAAAATCATTAACATAGACGGCATTATTTACAGTATGAGGAAGTCATATTATAGAATTTACCTTGACAGCAAAATGCATAACACTCAGGAAGCAGCTATGTAGTATTACACCCCCCATTTTTTGGGGAAAGGCCATGAAAGAGTGTTGCTGACACGGATATGAAAAGTATGAGAAGAGGATAAGTTGGAAATAAAGATCGGCATGGAGGTCACAAAGTATGCCAAATTTCCACATCATGTTGTATACTTTTTCTAATGTTGAAGAAAATTGACATCAGGTGCTTTCTATGTAAAAAGAAATTCATGAATGCCAAGATGATGGCCTCCCAGCAGGAATCGGGAAACTGCTCCTCAAGAAAAATATGGTTGAAAAGTCAGAGCAGCCAATCCTTACTAGATGGTGTGAGATGTTGGAGTATGCCATAATGGGCATTAGCCCAATGGCAGTTGCGTGAGAAGTGTGCAGAGCAAAGCTTCATGGATGTGAATGGCCTATTGTAAGGCTCCAGGCCATTCCAGTGGAAAGCAGGGAAGAACATTCAGCCTTTTTCCTCACTCTCAGAAACTTGGAGCAACAAGAGGACAAGCAAGAGATGGAGAAAAGGATTCCCCCAGAGTATTGGCAACTGCTTGAGGATCAGCAATTACTCATCCATTGCTACAGGATTGAAAATGAGTAGGGCATGCAGTTCTCACCCATCTTCCGAACTTCATCTTATATGACCTTAGAAATGGTAGTGCAGGCGATAAAAGGGGTGTATTTGATCCAAGATTCCTTCTGGCCCTTGCACCAGAGGAAATAGCTTTTCATCCTGGCATACTTGAAACTTCAAGGTTGGAGGATGTTGAATATCTACAAAACACTCCTCAAGCCTTTTTCTGAGCCTTATGAGCTGTGGTGCAGTCAGGATTCCACCATGGTTTCAGAAATCGCGTCAAAATTTAAGAAATTGTCGAGACAGCTGCATAGACAATGGACTCCCATCATCTATGCTGCTGGCTGACATGGTGTTCATCAAAATCATAAAGGAGTTTGAAGCCACACTATTCAACCTGATTAAGCCTCCATTGTAATATGTGTGAAGGCCCCCAAGAGAGATGGTACATATCAAAGGGGGGGGGGGGGGATTGCTCCCATATGGGTTTGTCCTCAATCTCCCATGTAAAGAGTGGAAGGATCAAGGAGGAGAAGACAGTGAAATCAATGGCAGTAAAAATGTGGGTTGGAGAACAAAAATAACTGCTGACACTGGTTTTCAACAGGGAAGTGAAGGATCCAGAAACCATTACCAGGGGACCCCACTCCTCCAATTTGTGTCACTACTGCCCAACAGAGGACTGTGTCCACTGAAGTCCCCCATGATAAGGGGGATGATAGCTGCAAGACAGGATCACCAAGGTCTTCCCAGAAGATGATACTTCCAAGTAGCAGATAGACAGAGCAGAGAGTCAATGAAAATCACACAAAGAGGTGGATGGCTATCACCTCAAGAGTGGTAGTGAGAGGAACGATTTGGAATGGAGAATGGTTGCTCACATGGATGCAACACTCTGTGAGCTGGTCCATTCCATCCTGGTGAATGAGGGAGAAATGCCAAATCATGGGATCAGAGACTATCTTCTGCAAGTATGTCTCTTGCAGGCATACGAAGATGGGCTCATGTGCCCAAAGGAGGACCTTGATGTTATTGTCATATTCATAGATTTCACTACGAGTTTGCCATGTAACTACAGCCTCCTTTGTTAGGCTCCATTCTTGAAATGGTCTGCTGCACGCATGCTCCCCTCTCTCCCATCTGTCCTTTGGTTAATGCATTGAGAGCATTCCACATTTACATAGAACCGCGCCTAATGACAAGAACGCTGGCCAATGAGAAGTCACGCGGACCACACACACTTGCCTGCGTGACGCAAGCCACCAATGGGTAAGCTTGGCATTGCAGAGTTTCGAGAAGCAAGCACAAAACTTTTAGTCAGTCTGCCGAGTAAAGTGAGTCGACAAAATGTTTTTGCTTAAATGTCGTTGTAGCCAGATGCCACCTATGTCGCCCGGTCCAATATCGTTTTTGTAAAATGTCATGTTACTAAAATAGTAAAATAAAAAGTGAGCAATCAGTTATATGAACAGTAACTTGATATAAGCAACTGGATGGAGGGAGTAATACAACAGGCACACAGAACCGCTGGATGGATGAAACAGGTCGACAGTCTTCTTTTTCTTTGTTTTCCCTATTGTAGCATATTCCTTCCCATGCCATTCTCCCATCAGCCTCAGAAGGAAGTTGACTGCTTGGCTTTGTAATGTGTCACGAATGACCATCAGGTCCTTCTCTATTATGTTCCTACCTACCATGTCTGACCCAGAAACAGACAGAGAATGAGAGGATGTGTGCTATACAGCACAGATTTGGTGCCGAGATGTATGAGTTAGTAGATTTAGACAATAAATGTGTGTTATAGTAAAAAATTAAACTTGGTGTGGCTCCACCAATTTTTGTTTAACTTGATTCATATTTTCATTACTTCAACTGCTGGCTGAGAGCCAAGGGAACCATAAGACTAAGGTCTGATTAAAAAAATGGTGCTGGAAAAATGGCAGAGAAAAATAAATAATTATAATTAATTGTACTAACTGCATAAAGTTTATTATATGATCACTGAAATTAGAATTAAAGCCATAATGCAATTAATCACCCCTTGTTTGTTATTCCCCTACTGTTCCCCCTTTCAGTTATGCATGAACAGGGTTGTGCATCATCATCCTTAAGCAGCCATGGGCTATGGAGGTCCAACCAGACCTTACAGTTTAATTCTCCAAGCATATCTGTCATGAGCTACATCTGCTGCATCCGGCCACTGCACACCAATTCTAATAAGATCCTGTTTGATATTGTCTGCCCACTGCAACCTACGCCTCCCCCTCCTTCTGAGACCTCTAGGCACTGTTCATAACCCTATTCGCCAATCTATAATTATCCATACGGGCAACATGGCCAAACCAGAGGAGTCTCTCTCTGCACAATATGCTCCTTAAAGGAGGTTGCCGACTCCTTTGATAAACTCATCATTAGTTACAAAGTTGAACCACCTAATGCCCAAGATACTGCGTAAGCATCTGGAATCAAAAGCATCTAGTTTCCTGTTATTTCGTTTACAAAGTGTCCAAGTTTCACTATCATAACTAACCCTAGAAAGAACCAAACTATTAAACACTCTAATTTTAGTCTTTAGGTGTATACGCCTATTTCCCCATACTCTCCATTGATTCTTAAAAGTCCCAGCAGCAATCCCTATCCTTCTGTTAATCTCATGCTGCACATCACCAGTATCTGTTACATAGCTCCCAAGATAATTAAACTGTGACACCTGTTCAAGATTGCAACCCTTCAGATTAACTGAATCACAGCCTGTCTGACCAATTTTCATCACTTTAGTTTTCTCTCTGTTTATAACCAAACCTACTCTACTACCAGTCTCATCAACAGCCCTAATGAAAGAGTTTATCTCATCAACATCATTTGCCAAAAGGGCTAAATCATCAGCATAATCTAAATCAGAAATTTTCGTATCTCCAGCCCATTCAAGGCCGAAATCTTTCCCTTGAAGTGAATTTCGCATAACATAATCAATAACCAAACTAAAGAGAAAAGGAGACAAAATGCACCCTTGCTCAGAACTTCTCCATATTCTCCACAGATTCTTAAAAGTCCCGGCAGCAATCCCTATCCTTCTGTTAATCTCATGCTGCACATCACCAGTATCTGTTACATAGCTCCCAAGATAATTAAACTGTGACACCTGTTCAAGATTGCAACCCTTCAGATTAACTGAATCACAGCCTGTCTGACCAATTTTCATCACTTTAGTTTTCTCTCTGTTTATAACCAAACCTACTCTACTACCAGTCTCATCAACAGCCCTAATGAAAGAGTTTATCTCATCAACATCATTTGCCAAAAGGGCTAAATCATCAGCATAATCTAAATCAGAAATTTTCGTATCTCCAGCCCATTCAAGGCCGAAATCTTTCCCTTGAAGTGAATTTCGCATAACATAATCAATAACCAAACTAAAGAGAAAAGGAGACAAAATGCACCCTTGCTCAGAACTTCTCCATATTCTCCACAGATTCTTAAAAGTCCCGGCAGCAATCCCTATCCTTCTGTTAATCTCATGCTGCACATCACCAGTATCTGTTACATAGTTCCCAAGATAATTACTACTGTGACACCTGTTCAAGATTGCAACCCTTCAGATTAACTGAATCACAGCCTGTCTGACCAATTTTCATCACTTTAGTTTTCTCTCTGTTTATAACCAAACCTACTCTACTACCAGTCTCATCAACAGCCCTAATGAAAGAGTTCATCTCATCAACATCATTTGCCAAAAGGGCTAAATCATCAGCATAATCTAAATCAGAAATTTTCGTATCTCCAGCCCATTCAAGGCCAAAATCTTTCCCTTGAAGTGAATTTCGCATAACATAATCAATAACCAAACTAAAGAGAAAAGGTGACAAAATGCACCCTTGTCAAACACCAGAAGAAATGCTAAACCAATTGCTACAAACCTTACAACTCTCACACATGACTCAGAGTTATTATAGAGAGCTTTCATTATGTTAACTAACTTGTCAGGTATACCATATGATCTCACAATCTACCACAAATTATGACGATCAACAGAGTCGAAAGCCTTTTTGAAATCAACAAAGCTAGCAACCAAAGGTTTCTGAAACTCTAAACATTTCTCAAGAATCTGCCTAAGTGAAAATATCTCATCCACACATCCCCTACCACTTCTGAATCCACATTGCTCATCATGCAATTGCCTGTCAACCAGATTCTTAATTCTATTAAGCACAATCATGCAAAGAATTTTCCCTGGATCAGAGAGTAGGCTGATACCTCTATAGTTATCACAAGAACTGAAATCACCTTTTTTGAAAATAGGGATAATAATAGCTCTGGTAAAATCCTTAAGAAGAATGCCTTTATCATAAAAGATATTCAAAATTTCAGTCATCCAAGTGGTAACAGAAACATTCCCAGCTCTAAGCATTTCCGTAGTAATTTCATCTACACCTGGGGATTTATAAAGTTTAAGTTTATAAAGTTTAAGTTAGTCAAAATAACTTCAGATTGTGTTATAGGGCCAACATTAAAGCCGCCAATGCATCTACCATCATTGCAAACAATGGGAGTAAAACTACCTATATTGTTTATAACATCACTGAAATGCTCAGTCCACGTAGCCATGACAGAATCCTCACCTTCTATAACATTACCTTGTTTATCCTTCAATCCCTGTATACCTGTCTGTTTTCTACCACACAAAACATTTAACTATCTGGTACAACTCTCTGCTGTTGTGCTGTCTAACTGCTTCTTCAGCTTTGTCAGCCAAGCCATCAAGCCAAAGATTCTTATCAGCAGCTAACTGATCCTTTACACGTTTATTGAGCTCTCTGTAATGCTTTCTATTAGGACTATTAGGGTATTAGGACTGATTAAGGACATTCCTGCAGGTCCTCCTTTCTGAAATAAGCTCAAGTTCATTATCACTCAAATAATTCTGCCTCCTCTGCTCCTTTTTTCCTAAAAGAGTACTGTTAGTTTCCAAAAAAGCCTGTTTAAAACAGCCCCATTCTTCCTCAACTTCAGTAGTAAGCAAACCATGACTGTCATAATGACTAAGTAACCTATCATGGTAAGCTTTAGCTATAACTGGGTCTTTCAGAGCTTCAGTATTAAACGTAAATTTTTTAACTTTAGCACAACACTTTTTAAGTTGCAAGGCACTTTTAACAAGGTAATGGTCAGATCCAATTTCAGCTCCCCTATATGACCTGGTATTCCTAACAGAACTAGCCCATTTGCTGTTAATTAATATATAATCAATCATATTCTTATGCAGCTCATCAGGTGAAACCCATGTGTACTTATGTATGTCATGGTGTTTGTAATAAGTGTTAGTTATTCTGAACCATTGAGTTTACTTACCTGTAGGAGACGTTGCCCATTGCCATTGCAGCTACCAATACCAAAAGGTCCAATCACCCCTCCCCAAAGGTCAGTCAGTACCAACTTTGGCATTGAAGTCACCAAGAACAAGGGTAATATCTCCTTTCTTGACAGAATTCAAAATATCCTGAAGTTGTTCATAAAACCTATCTTTCTCATCCTCATCGGCATCCTCAGTGGGGGCATAACAGCAGATAACATTCAGGTTCAAGTGGACTCCTTTTCAAGTGGACTTTTTCAAGAGCCATATGGTCTGCCTAAACACATTACTCCAGTTTAGGCTTGACGATGTCCAACTAGCTAAGTAAGGTTCAGGTACCTGTGATGGCCTCTGATTAGGATTATCCGATGGCCTATGATTAGGATCAAAGGGATATAATCAGAGGGCATGGGATACCTTATCAGCTAATCAGTTGAGAATAACTATATCAGCTAATCAGTTGATGCAAGGTATGCCATGCCTCTGTCCACTTAGGGCTGGCAACCCAGAAGCAAACAGAAAACACAGCGGCAGATTCTCCCTCAAGAGACGCCCACCAGTGCAGTAAGTCCAGGATCCACAATCAAGCTCAAATCCATAAACAAGTCCAGTCTAGTAGGTATAAATGGTCAGCACCAGGACCCTGTGAAGTTGACCACTCCTCAGCAGGGTTCAAAAAAAAGAAAAAAGTGGCCATAGATGACCAGATCAGTAGGCCATACTGAACTGGCAACCCTCCCCTTCCGTTCCCTTCCAAAAGAGAATATCTCTTTTGAAAGGTACTAACGGCCTGCACTACGAGAAGGTGGGGTCGAACATTAGGTGCTAGACCTGGACAGTTCCGTGCATCATCACTAGGAATTGGTACACAGCTCTCCTTCCAGTTTATGCCTAACTACCATTTACAGACCAGGGGTGGGCAGCATTATCAATATTCCTCTGGAATCCATGACAATTCCTTTGTAGGAGTGGGGTCATCTCAGGTATTAGGGGAATGAGTAGATGACTATTTCCTATTTAATCTTGTCACAGATGATGGTTTAGTAAAAAAAGGATGGTGTGTGTCCATGTCCTCAGAATCATCTCCACCAACCGAGGTGGAGTCATTTCCTTCTTCTTCGGTCCTGGTAGGTTGTCTTCTTCAGTTTGGAAGGTTGAGCTTGTCTGAGGACAGAAAGGTCTTCCAATAGTGGTAGAAGAAGAAGGCACAGGAGGAATAGTAACAGGAATCGCAGTTGAAATAGACACCAACTTCAGCTTCACTTGCTGCGAGAGGTACCTAACAACTGGTGAGAAAGATTCAGATGGTGGAATACTGATGTTAATTTACACTGTCACAGAAGCTGTGGAAATGATGGCTTCCCAGCAGCCACATTGGCATAAGGGAATTTGCCAGGTGAAGGTGGCGGTGCAACCATCTTTCTTGCTTCTGGATATGAGATGTTAGGTATCGTTTTCACATGCTTAACCTCTTTCTCCTTCTTCCATTTCAGACAGTCATGGGAATTCACTGGATGGGTACAAGGACCTCCAAGCAACAACCAGGATCCTCCTTCACAGAAATATGGGTCACTGTGCATGGCAAACATGCAGGCGAGCAGTTAGGACCCTGTGGAAGTATCCAAACCAGCAGATCCTTCACAGGATGAGATCTCTCTACTACATACAGGAACTTGCACTGAGAAGTGCAGTCAATGGAGAAAACTTACTCCTCCTCCTCCTTAAGCAGCCATGGGCTATGGAGGTCCAACCAGACCATGCAATTTAGTTCTGCAAGCATATCTGTCCTGAGCTACATCTGCTGCATCTAGCCACTGCACTCCAATTCTAACAAGTTTGGCATTGTCTGTCCACTGCATCCTACGTCTCCCCTTCTTTCTGAGGCCTTTAGGCACACTGTTCATAACCCTATTTGCCAATCTATAATTATCCATACGGGCAACATGGCCAAACCAACGGGTCTCTCTCTGCACAATATGCTGCTTAAAGGAGGTTGCCAACTCCTTTGCTTAACCTCATCATTAGTTACAAAGTTGAACCACCTAATGCCCAAGATACTGTGTAAGTATCTAGAATCAAAAGCATCAAGTTTCCTGTCATCTTGCTTACAAAGCGTCCAAGTTTCATTACCATAACTAACCCTGGAAAGAACCAAACTATTACATAGTCTAATTTTTGTCTTTATGTGATATTCCAATTTCATCACACTCTCCATAGATTCTTAAAAGTCCTGGCAGTAATCCTTATTCATCTGTTAATTTCATGCTGCACATCACCAGTATCTGTTACATAGCTCCCAAAATAACTAAACTGAGAACCTACTCAAAAGTGGAAAATTCACATTAACTGAATTACAGCCTGCCTAATCAATTTTCATCACTTTAGTTTTCTCTCTATTTATCACCAAACCTACTCTACTATCAGTCTCATTAACATCTCTAATGAAAGAGTTCATCTCAACATTTGCCAAAAGGACCAAATCATCAGCATAATCTAAATCGGAAATTTTCAGATTTCTAGACCATTTAAGCCCAAAACCTTTACCTTGCAGTGAATTTCACATAACATAATGAACAAACTAAAAAGGAAAGGAGACAAAATGCACCCTTGTCGAACACTAGAAGCTACAAGCCTTACCAACTCTCACTCACAACTCAGTGTTATTATAGAGAGCTTTCATTGTGCTAACTTGTCAATATTCCGTACATCATGATCAACCAAATATTTTGTTGGATAATAGAATCAAAGGCCTTTTTGAAATCTACAAAGCTAATACACAAAGGTTTTTGAAACTCTAAACATTTCTCAAGAATCTGCCTAAGTGAAAAAATCCAATCAATGCATCCCCTACCACTTCTGAATCCACACTGCTCATCATGCAATTCTGTCATATCATGACAGCATTGCCATGACCAGGCCCCCACATTGAGAGATACCATTATTTGTAGTCAGGATCAAAACCACTAGTAAGTTAATGATACTAGTCAGGACGATTATGTGTGTGTGTCTGGAGTTGACCGCTCCTCAGCTTTGTGTGGAAATAAGAATTGACATGAAGCATAAAATAGGTCAAACTGAGTTAGCAGCTCTTCTCTGAAGTAGAATATCCCCTTAACAGATTGCAGCATGTGAAGAAGTCACAGACTTCAGTCTGACAAGTTATTTCCATAGTTTTCAGTATTGCTTCATTACAAGGGAATAGTGCACAACTATTCTTTCCCTATATATGTAGCTACCGTTACGCATAAAATAAAATCCAACGAAACAGTAGAAAGATATCCAGTTTATGAGAGAAATAGAATGAATATAAGTTATGAACAGATGAATGAAATATGAGAAATTCTTGGGGGGAAAAATGAATATATTTCATTACATGTATTCTTACCTGTGTTAGGAAAGCACGAGAAGCATTGGATCCTAAAAGTTTTGCATCCACAGCCTGCTGTATCTTTTCTAATATAGCATCTTCATTTAAGAAATGGACTTCATGTTTAGTGGGATGTACATTTACATCTACATTTTGTGGGGCTATATCTAAGCTAAAAAGAGAATTATTTATGCAACATATTATTAATTATGAACAATAAACACAGAATACATAATATTAAACAGCGGAATTATGAAGAACAATAAATACACCTTACACTATTTCATACCTATAGTAACTGGGGGTGTAATATCTACAGGGAAAAACTTGAAAGATTCAAGTTACTGGAACAGAACTATTAAACTGTTAGAGTACAGACTCATTGGCTACTTTATTAGGTATAATTCCATATTATGTCAATAGTAACACAGATACACAACCCAGTAGATTCTTAAATAAGCAATTTAATGAATCACGATAAGTGCTGTTACATTTAATCCTGTCTAAAAGTGATCATATCTGAAGTTATGAGAAGAGCAATAGTTGTTATAACAAACAGTTGAATTTATCTTTAGTTATGATATATTAACTAATCACTAAGATTATTACTAAATCATATATATATCTTTACAAAAATTGTTAAAGTATAGTAGACCGATTAACAAAATATTATTATTTATCAATGCTTGAAGGCTGGTACATCTGCATTAAGAATTTTCATCATGCAATCAATTGATGCCAGTTGATATCACATTATATGGATGTTGTTTACAATTCTCTGCAACCAGTCCTTATTAAACATAAACTGATATAGATGTTAACATGTAGTTGTCGTATGCCATTAGTTCATGCTCAGCTTGAAGTTGTTAATATTGCACAATGATGCAATGACTTTACATTTCTTAGTTGTTGTTACTGACATTAGGTCTGTTGCAGCATATATGTTTTTGGTAGTCATCAATTACTACTGCTGTCACTATTTGATTTTAACAACAGTCTATTGGAGCAATACTTGAGTTATCTTATACAATAAATATTGTTTTTAACTATTACATTGAGCTGAATATTTAACATATTTTGATGTTATTTTCGATGGACAATCTATATTTCAGGTAGTCATCGGTACATATTTTTGCTGATTCCATGATTGCACTTTCTCAATTCTTAAGATTAGACTAATAAACATTTCAAAATAGTCATAAAAGGCCGACTTACAGTCCTGTTAAAATACTTTAAAACCAGAGTCAAGCCTGCATCCAGATGATACTTGGAGTAACGCGTTTTACCATCTATCTTGTTCACTGTATCTTCAGGCTCTGTGTATGATGAACAAAAGTTCCGCTTTATGCCCATCCCGCTTCTTACATCATTACTCGTCAATTGTTACACTTGAGTAGGCGCGCTTGTGTATTAATGCAGCAGGAGATTCCATGCCGATAGCAGGAGAGGAATCTCCATGTTGCATATATTATCAAGTTGTGCATGTATTATCATTTTTCTGTGTATTGCAACTGATATTTCGTTTTAGGGGCAGCTAATGGTTTGTATTCAATGTTATTAATTTGTATGTTATTGTTAGGAATAGTTTGTGCAAAGGATGCATTAGAATTTTGTTTTCGTATGTCTTCTTGATGATCTTGCATTCATGCCAATACATTGGCAAAACTTTCAGACAATATGAAGATAGAATGCGAGAGCATCAAGAAGACATCCGAAAACAAAACTCTAATACAGCCTTTGCACAAACTATTCCTAACAATAACATACAAATTAATAACATTGAGTACAAACCATTAGCTGTCCCTAAAACAAAATTTCAGTTGCAATAAATACATAGAAAAAATTATAATACATGCACAACTCGATAATATATGCAACACGGAGAGTTCTTCCCTGCCATCGGCATGGAATCTCCTGCTGCATTAATACACAAGCGCACCTACTCAAGTGTAACAATTGACGAGTAATGACGTAAGAAGCGGGATGGGCATAAAGTGGAACTTTTGTTCGTCATACACAGAGCCTGAAGACACAGTGAGCAAGATAGATGGTGAAATGTGTTGCTCCAAGTAACATCTGGATGCAGGCTTGACTATGGTTTTAAAGTATTTTAACAGTACTGTTGTAACGCTCCAAAGATTTATAATACTTTTAAAGTTTTGGACCCTTTGTCTGATCCAATATTTATTCAAGCTCCGGATAGCAAAATCGGACGCCAGGCAATAATTAACAAATTGCCAAATAAAGTTCAATTAGGGTTCGAATACCAGCGAGCGTTACTTAGTAAGAATTCAAAAATTAAATGATTGTCAATACAATTAATTTATAATCAAAACTTATCAAATAACCTTGCTCAAGAGAAAAAATAGCAAAGATTCAAAAAAAGTTTCTATAACAAACAAGTTTATTTCAAAAATTATTTTTAAACACTCGCCAATGTAAATGAAAACGTCATCTATATCATCACTATCTCGCTGCTACTAACAACAACTCTCTGTGACTAACACCAACTCCTGACAACTTCTGACTGACTTCTGTGACTAACATGTCACAGTTTTAACAAGCGTACAGGCTCGGCAACACATGACTGTTGAACCGGTAAAGACATTTGCATAAAATGACGAGTGCGCAAGCTATGAGGCAAGAGGGGGCGTGTCCTTGTACATGTGCGCTTTAGTGGATGACAATCGAAAGTTCGAAGTTGCACATGCGCAACTCCTATGCTTTTGGAAATGAGCGCTGTGATGCTAAAAATGAAATTAAATCCCCAAAATGATAAATATAACGTAAATTAAGCAAAACTGGTTAAGGTAAAGTAAAAGTGAATGAGGGGGCATCACACTGTAATTCGGCCTTTTATGACTATTTTAAAATGTTTATTAGTCTAATCTTAAGAATTGAGAAAGTGCAACAGTAGAATCAGCAAAAATATATACCAATGACTACCTGAAATATAGATTGTCCATCGAAAATAACATCAAAATATGTTAAATATTCAGCTCAATGTAATAGTTAAAAACAATATTTATTGTATAAGATAACTCAAGTATTGCTCCAATAGACTGTTGCTAAATCAAATATTAACAGCGGTAGTAATTGATGACTACCAAAAACAATATACTGCAATGGACTTAGTGTCAGTAACAACAACTAAGGAATGTAAAGTTATCGCATCATTGTGCAATATTAGCAACTTCAAGCTGAGCATGAACTAATGGCATAAGACAACTGCATGTTAACATCTATATCAGTTTATGTTTAATAAGGACTGGTTGCAGAGAATTGTAAACAACATCCATATAATGTGATATCAACTGGCATCAATTGATTGCATGATGAAAATTCTTAATGCAGATGTACCAGCCTTCAAGCATTGATAAACAATATTATTTTACTAATTGGTCTACTATACTTTAACAATTTTTGTAAAGATATATATATATGATTTAGTAATAATCTTAGTGATTAGTTAATATATCATAACTAAAGATAAATTCAACTGTTTGTTATAACAACTATTGCACTTCTCATAACTTTAGATATGATCACTTTTAGACAGGATTAAATGTAACAGCAGTACTTATTGTGATTCATTAAATTGTTTACCATGTTAGCTGTGTTAATTTAGCTTAAATAAAAAATCTTAAATAAGCTTTTTACGAAAAACTGTGACTGAAAATAACTTAAAGATCTCAATCAAATCTATTTCAACCTTGATTTCATAATATACATTTAGTATGCAGACTTGTGGAAGCTGAAACATTTAGCATGTTAGCTCATTCTGCAATAAATCATTCAAATTTACAAAAATTAACCTAATTATATTATGAGCTGCTAAAAATACTCTTATGTGTGTTACTAAAGTCTATAATGATTATTGCTTTAATTTTAACTTTTTTTTATTTACTTTTTGGAGCATTCGTTTAAACTGGCATTGTTGCTGTTAAATATTCCAATTTCCATAACTTTCTAAATAGTGAATGAATACTGTTGAAAATCTTCAATCACAATTTTTTTTATAAAAAGCTTATTTAAGAAGTTACTGTTCTTAGCTGAGTTACTACTGATTAAACATGAAACTATACCAAATAAAATGGCCACTGGTGTAGACAGCGCATCTAAAAAACAATGAGACTACTCTTTGAATCTTTTTTTTTAATACAAGAAAAATTATTCACAAGGAATTTGTTCCAGAAGGAAAAGCAATAAATGTCTAATTGACGGCATGATTGTTGCAAAGAATTCGAGAAGTAACACCAAAGGTTCATGAAAACAAGAACTGGTTTTTGTTGCATGATAATGCACCTGTGCATTCCACATTAATTATTTTGGGATTTCTTTCATGAAA
Organism: Ryuthela nishihirai; assembly: GCA_038380435.1. Taxonomy (NCBI): domain Eukaryota; kingdom Metazoa; phylum Arthropoda; class Arachnida; order Araneae; family Heptathelidae; genus Ryuthela; species Ryuthela nishihirai. The sequence continues at coordinate 154,847,016 of JAWZYU010000001.1, read as the reverse complement.
AGGGATTACTGAGATTCCTCCCCCCCCCCCAAATTCACCAGATTTGGCTCTGGTTGATGCCTGTTTCCAAATCTAAAAATGAAGGCAAAAAAGAAATTATCATCCCAGCATTCTATGAGTCTTTCATACTATTCAAATCGAAACTATAACTTAAACTATAAGTAAAAAGAGCTGCGTTGGCCAGAGAAAGACCAGAGTTGTTATTGTGAAGACGTCCTGCAGTGCAAACCACATTACATAAGAGTAGGTGCCATGACCTATTAATTGCTGGGACGGTGCTAATCCAGTAATAGTGGCTATATACTGGATTTTTTACAGTGAGCATTGTTGGATTACACATTGGATAATATAGCCATGCATATTCAGTCAGTATTTATACTTTTATAATTAAACTTTCATTTTCATTTCTGAAAACTTTTTTGCTTTGGTGCACTAACTTTTGAGACTTAGCCAAGTTTGCTAAACTTCAACACCCAAAGAAAAAAATTCATAATGTTTACTAACAAAGGCAGCCAAGAAACTGCCTTTTTGCTTCCTAAACAGGGCAGAAAATACTGTTAACATGAGCAATCCAAGTCACCTTATATAAAGCTGGCTCATGTTTTAAAATATAACACAAATTTTTAACAAAGAATGATTAAAAGAAATAAAATAATGTTTCAGGTTAATATTATAATATTTGGGAAGAAATTTCTGTTTGATTAATATATAATTTAACTATTTTTATTCATCGGGTTATCCAAAATTAAGCATTAACTGCATAGTTCAATCTATTTTTTTCATTACAGTGACAGTCTTATCAAAACCAGTAAGTTTCTAAATTTGTTTAAATCTTTTATTTTTTTATAAAATTCTAAATTAATTTCTATTTAATTTGGTATATAATGACCTATTTTGATTGAGTGGTTATTTAAAAAAATTTTTTTGAAAGTTGGCTTGTTGATTGACTTAGCATTGTAGGCAAAAAGCCTGACTTTTATGAAAGTAAGTTTGGTTGGTTGGTTGGGGTTTAATGGCATAAGGCAACTACGGCCTTATTGTGCCAAATGCATGATATATACCCCCTCAAGCAGCTGCTTGCCACAGAGGTCTGACAGGAGCCTGTCAGTTTATATGCCACAGTAGGATATCTGAGAGGATGGCAGGACCTAGTAAAAAGTAAACTGATAAAAGTCATGGAATCCTCAACCAAAGTTAAAAAAAACAACAGGGAATAAGGAATGAAATAGTACAGGATCAAGAACAAAAAATCTATGCCCAAAAACAATGTGTATAAAGAACAGATGTGTTTCATCCAGCTAAAACCAATTAATCAAAGTACCAAGAACAAAACAGGGGTAATTTTCTTGTTACAAGTAAATATTTATTATTTTTGTTATTCAGAAATAAATAGCCCTTCTATTCATGTGTATTATAATTATCTCTCTCAATTTGTTTTTTTAAATAAATTTTTACTTGCATCGCCAGATACATTTTTTTACTGCATGCCTCTATAACAGCTCTATTAAAATAAAACTAGTTTTTTTTTGGCTGATCATAGTGTAAAAATAGCTGTTCCTCTGAATGTAAATCAGTCTTTCAGGGAGGAACATGGAAGGGTTAAAAGAGAGGTGTAACTAGTGTACAGAGTTCCATGGTGATTATTTTGAATTATTTTCAATGTAAATTTTTTTTCTTGAACATTTTTTTTTTCAGAATTTTTGTCTGATTACTTTCAACTGCACTATGTATTTACTTTAAAAAAATGTTTGGTCACATAGTGTGATTTTTCTTCTATCCCTCTATTCTAATGGTGATTTAAAGAGAATATTCAGGCAAATAAATGTATTAATGAGGTTTTGTGGCAACAAATCCCACAAGCAACTTCTTCAAAAGATTTGAGCTCATGGAGGGAATAGGTGGGGGCTGACATTCACCTCCCCAGCTCAACTGGATTCAATATAGAGCAAGAGTTCAATAATACTATCAAAACAAGTGGATAAGATACTTTTACATTGATATATCATCTAATACATGAAAGTTTGTGTGTTTGTATGTCTGTCTACTTATGCATAAACCACCCAGAAAAGCTAGAGGCACCAAACTTTGCATGAATGTTTCCTTCACCCAGGGAAAGAATATAGGCCAGAGCTGCCAACCTTGCACAACAAAAATTACAATTTAAAAGAATGAAAATTTGGAGAAATTCAAAGGAATTACAGCAACTTATGAAAACTAATCAATTTCCATACTTTGCACAATTTATGTAATACATCGATTATTAATCAATTTTGAATACATAAAAATATAATGATTATTAGCTACTAATTATTAGCGATTAAATTTCCATAATATAAAAAAAATCAAAGTTTCAGCACCTTGACTGGTTATGGGTGAAACCAAACTAGGCCTTCCAATTTACACAATTGGAGTTGAGTGGCAATCATTTTATGATACTCATTAGCCAATTATGAATTAAATTTCTCCCTTATAACAAAAAGCCTAAATCAGTTTTATATTTTTGGTTGTGTTTGACTATGGTCCTACTATTTGACATTGCCCATCGCATCCTAGGTCTCTACCTTTTCTTGAAGCCTTTAGGCATACTGTTCATAATCTTGTTTGCCAATCTGCAGTTGTGCATACAGGCAACATGGCCAAACCAATGAAGTCTCTCTGCACAAAATTCTGATCAAAGGAGGTTGATGACTCCTTCTTCCAACCTCATCATTACTTACAAAGTCAAACCACCTAATGCCCAAGATAACTGCACATGCATCTAAAATCAAAGGGTTGCTAACAAAGGGTGCAATATTGGAGAAGGTAATGGAGAGGGGATAGTTATACTGGGTTTGGAGGGTTGGAGATGGGTGATTGTGAAATTTAAGTTTAGTTTTGTGTAGAATTCTGTTGATAAAGGCATAAATAATAGAATAAACTCGACATATTCAATATCTACTAATAAATCAGCACTTTGAAGTGAATTCTAATTTTAAAGGAAAAATTTTCTTGAGCCGGGTGGGATACGAACCCACGACCTCCTGGTAACATGTCAGGTGCTCTGGACCACTGAGCTACTGGCCGCTGATCAAGATCTCTAACACTATGAACATTTCTATTATGTCTCATACAGGCGCTATTCAGGCAATCTAGCCACATTCATATTAGTAGATATTGAATATGTTGAGTTTATTCCATTATCTATCACTAGCATACTTGTAAGACATGCTTTCCATCTATATGGCAAATAGAAAGATGCTTGTGGTTAGACTGCCTGAATAGCACCTATATGAGACATAATAGAAATGTTCATAGCGTTAGTTAGAGGAGAGTGGTCCAGAGCACCTGACATGTTATCAGGAGGTTGTGGGTTTGTATCCCACCCGACTAAAGACAATTTTTTCTCTAAAATTTGAATCAACTTCAAAGTGCTGATTTATCAGTTGATAAAGGCATTATTATTATATCCAGCATTGTGTCCGGAGGCAAAGATAAAGTTGATTTCGTTTTGGAGGTTGACTGGTGTGTTGCAGGTGTGCAAAACACGATAAAACGCTGGATAGGAAAAGGTACTTTTAAACTGTGTGAGAGCAGAGGCATCAAAAGAAATAAGGGTGGGAGAAAAACTGGATTTCAGAAAACTTTGGTGGTGAGTGTGCCCTGATTGGTTCACTGAAACTAAGGTTCAGAAATGAGAGGGTTCAATCTACCTCATTCTCCTGTGTAAATGAAACGGTAGGATAGAAGGAATTAACTCATCGAAAAATTCGGCAAGCTCCTGCTCCAAGTATTCCCAAATGAGGAAAACTTCGGCAAATCTGTTCCAAAAGGGGGGCTTGAGTGCACATTACTCGATCACGTGCTTTTCAAGGTTACAAAGGACATTGGCAAGCAGGTCTGAAAGAGGAGTGTAAAAATAAATTTTCACATATTGTCAGGAATAAGAGTATTGCTTGAATACTCTGACTTTTTAAGATAGGTTCCAAATGGGATCTCTCTGAGCACTTTAACATTCAATTCAGCTTTGCTCCATTTTTGCTTTAAAGATTGGGGTATCCAGGATAACAAGTTGTGGTGATTTGTCAGCTGAAAGTATTCGGATGGAGGGGTCTTTTTTCATATTATTAATGAGCTTGAATGCCTTGTTAATTTCAGGTGACCTGGAGATATTCGACAAAGCTTGATGAAGTGGTCTAAAAAGCTAAAATTGCAGCTAATCTCTGTCAAGTTCCAGAACCCGATTGACAATGCTTTCTAATTCTGTGATAATCTCTTGGGTGTTACATTTCTGTGGGAGAAAGATAAATTTTGGTCCTAGTTCTAGGAGGTTGGTTTCATCAGCAGTAAATTGGGGGAATGAAATGTTTAAGAAAGGCACTGGAAGCTAGGTTAGTGGTTTTCTAGTGCGACCATATTTCATTTGAAGCTGGTTTAACTTTTTTTCATGCCTTGCAGTGCTGAGCTTCTCTTTCCGTTTTTTGGTGAATCCACCATAAGAGTTCATACAGGTTGGGGGCAGGAATTGTTTTAGCAATCTGTATAGGAAGAGCTGGTAGGTATATTTTTCTCTGTTGCAAATGTTGTGCCTTGTTTGTCAAACAGTTGCACACAGTAATTTCATTTCAGCAGTGTGGATGATCCTTTGTGCAACTCTTCAGTAAACAAGGTGCAACCTTTGCATCAGAGAAAAACAAGACTGCCATCTTCTATGCTGAATGCAACATTTCACCATATAGACCTATCTACTAGTTTACAATTAAATCAAGTGTACTGTTTACCTTATATTTACATAAAGCAGGAACACACATATATACAGGGTGTCCCTGAATTCATGGCCCAAACTTGAGGAGATGGTAGTACACACCGAACCCACCAATATTCGTCATAAAATATGCGGCCGCAAACGCAGTGAGGAGTAGGAAATGAAGGACAGACACAGAGGTTTCCAGAGTGACATTTATTGGAGATCATTACAACAAATACTCAAATGTCCGCCCACCAACGTTGATACAGGCGGCACAACGGCGGAGTAGTGATAAGTGTACCTGCTCGTAAACACCGGGCTTGTCGCACAAATCGGCAGCTGCGATGGACAGTCGGGCTACCAGATCCTCTGCGGACTGCACGGGCATCTCATACAAGACACTCTTCAAATGTCCCAACAGAAAGAAATCGATACAAGAAAGATCGGGCGATCTGGGGAACCACGGGATAGGACCACTGTGCCCAAATCCATCGGTTCCCAAATGTGGTATGAAGATGCTGATGTACGTCCATGCTGAAATGGGCGGGTGCCCCATCGTGCTGGAACCACATAAGGGTGTGGATTGCAGCTGGAACATCCTGAAGCAATTCTGGCAAAACCTGTTGCAGGAAAATACGGTACATTCGCCCATCGAGGCGGTCTGGCAGTAGGTAGGGTCCAATTAAGTAGTCATGCATGATCCCCACCCAGATATTGACAGCGAACTGCTGCTGGTTCGAATTTGGATGTGTACCATGGGGGTTCTGGGCCGCCCACAAATGCACATTATTGACATTCACTACGCCTTCACATGAGAATGTTGATTCATCCGTAAAGAGCACATGCACAGGGAAATCAGGATGTGCAGCACTTTGCTGCAGGAACCACTTGGCAAAATCCATGCACAAGGGGGATAATCAACATCTGTCGATGCCTGCACTCGCTGCAAGTGATAGGGGTGTAGCCCTTCTTCATGCAGTACTCGCCAGACACTGTTCCGATGCACTGCACACCCAGGCTCCGGGCGGCGGATCGCATGTTTGTACCTGGGTTATCTGTCACCATACATAAGGTGTCCTCGCTCATAGCTGGCATTCTGACTGTCCGTGCTCGTTCAGGATCATGTCGACTGACGTGAAAGGTGCCTGCCTCAGACAACTGGTGGTGCAGTCGCACAAACATTTTATGATCGGACACACGACGCATAGGATATCGCTCGCGGTAGTCTTTGCGCCTCTCTACCATTGCCCTCAGCTATGCCGTACATCAGGTGTATATTGGCTTTCTCTGCATTCATAAACTGCTCCCTCTCATGTCTGGTCAATGCTGAGCATGTTGGGGTTTGACCGATCCAGCACTTTTAAGCTGTGCTGCCTCGTCTGTGCCCCCTACCCGCATCGGGCTGCGTTTGCGGCCGCATATTCTATGATGAATATTGGTGGGTTCGGTATGTACTACCATCCCCTCATGTTTGGGCCATGAATTCAGGGACACCCTGTATATATATGCTTTATATATATATATATATATATTCCTGAATATGAACATATATTTACATAAAACAGGAACTTATTATGTCAGTGTACACATACAATCTCTATGGAGTTGTTACATAACACTGATGTTATTCTATCCATTTATGCTGATAGATGCTACCTTGTTTCAGCGAATTTATAACTTGCTGAAGGAACATCCTGTTGATATTTACTCAGACAGCAATTGTTAGCATCTGCAGTTCTGTAGTCTATAGATGTTGACTTCTGCAGGTCTTTAGAAGGGGTCACTCCAGTCCATTTACAGGATAACCACTTAATGTTAGCTCTATCATATGTGGTATTTACTTAGTATGTAGTAATATTCACAATTTCTGTCTTTTATGCAAGCTGATGCTGTGTGAATTATTTAGCTAGATGTTACTGGCCAGTTTTCCAACTGCTTATGTTATATTAACTTATGCACATTTCAACTTAAAAGTTAAAAGTCTAAAAGATCAATTCAAAAGTTTAAAACATTGCATTATGTGTTTCACCACACTCTTGTCACCTTTGTCAAGCATGCAAGAATGAAAGGGATGTCTGCTTAAATGAAATTATCTGTAGGTGGGAAATGTGCATGCAAATGAGATCAGCAGCCCAGCAAAAGATGCTGATGGGAGTGATGCTGCATCAGTGTTGAATAAAAATTTATTGTTATATTTTTAGCATACACCCAATTCTGTTTTTATACGGTAGATAGGTTCCCAAAAAAAAACGTGTTAAAAAAATACAATGCATAAGAAAAAATAGAAGATTGGTTCCAGACATGAAGATCCAGTACAAATAATAAGTTGTTTTCAAACAAATCATATCAAAATCTTTAATTAAATCTTTATTCGATTAAATGTACTTTGACTTGACAAATGTAATTTGCTAATTATATGTACATATATAAAGCAAATTATCATTCATAAAGAAAATAATATATCACTAATTCAAGAATACAAAAGTGCAAAAAAATATGACTGACATATGCTTATTAACTAGATTTTACTGTTGTCACTTTCTGACAATAGATGCATTCGTTTGCATAAGAAAAAATTTTTTTTTTGCAAAACAAAATTTTTTTTCGATTTCTTCTGTTAAATATCCAAACACTTCTAACTAAGCACGAAATGAAAGATCAAGACTAACGAATGTATTGAAGATAAAATTGATACATTTTGGGGAGTTTAGTGCACAAAATGTGTATCTATTGTACATTTCCAAAGTTAAAACTACTTCGAAATATGTGACCATAAAAGAGGCATCTTTGTTACAAATGTAAATTCTGGGAATTTTTTTTCTTGAACAGGAATATTTTTTCAGAATTCAAATGGAGATTTTTTTAAAAAGGTGCCATGTGAGATCCGTTTAAAAAGTGTTAGATCAAAATAAATAATGTAAAAAGAGAATTGAATTTTTTTTCAAAACCGTGTTAAATCAAAATTGTGCAAAAAAAAACTTGTAAAAACAGAATTGGGTGTAATTAAATTGGAATTTAGTAGGAGGTGACATTAAAATTTTGGTCTCATTTAAATAAATCATTAGTTCATTATTTATAGCTATTTCAGCTAATGCCATTTTTGGATGTTTATTCTTAATATCAGTTTCATGTTCTTTAAGCTGTTGCAAAAATATTCTGTACGTTTCCCCACATATTGCTGTTCAGAGTATGCTTTTTGCACTGGATCATTTAAAGTGACTAACAAATTCTTCCTGTTATTGGCATCTTATCATGATCATTTACAATAAGTTTATGTACAGTGTGGGTCATAGTTATTTGCATTTGTATTCCAAATTTTCACAATATATTAGAAATCATATATGCAAAGTTTTCATATAAAGGACATGCTGTAGTATACTTAGCATGTCCTTTATATATTATGTCTAGGTAAGCTCACCAGACAAAAAAATTACCCACCCCTGACTAAATGTCACCTAACAGTGCATAACGCCTCCGTACACCTGAAGAACAGCTGAAATCCTGTCTGGTATGGATGCCACCAGTGTGCGGATGTAGTGCACATCAATATTCATCCACTCTTCCAGCAGCAAATGCCACAGTTCGGCCAGATGGCTGGGATGGCACTTCACTCATTGCCCCAAATAGTCCCACAAGTTTTCTATGGGATTCAAATCCAGAGATTTGGCAGGCCAGTTGAGATGTTCAAAGGCTTCAGAATGCTCGTAATGCCAATCCGACACACTTCAAGCCCTGTGCACTCGACAAGTGTTGTCTTGGAAGACTGGGGTATCCTTCTGGTGTTCACTGTGGAGATGCTGCACAAAAGGCAACATTGGGACATCCAGTAGCTCCATATAGCCTTTCTGGTTTAAGTGTGATGTCACCACAAAGGGTCCATTTCCTCATACGTGAAACACCCCCAGAACATCACAGAGCCTCCTCCAGCTTGAACAGAACCTTGCACACAGTCCGCATGGAAGGATTCATGCGGCTTATGATGTACCTGTCACCTTGCATCATTCGAGTACAAGCAAAAACATGACTCGTCTGACCAGATCACACACTTCCAAGAGTCAACAGTCCAGTCTTTGTGGTGTCATGCCCACTGTAACCGTGCAGCCTTGTGCAGAGCTGTTAACATGGGTCTCTTCTGCAGTACTCTGCTCCAGGTATCCATGATATTTAGTCTCTTCAGAGTGTTCATTCAGAAACAGCTCGTTGTAAGCCTGCATTGACTGACTGGAGCAATTCCTGCCTTGTTGCAAAGTGGTTTGCCCTAACAGTGTGCGACATACTGTGGTGGTCCCCATTGATGAGCACAGTCTTTCTGCCACAGTTCTGGTGACGATTAGTAGTGGACTGCAATGTATGCCACTGCTGGAATACCCTTTGAACAGTACGTTTTGAACACACCTGCAAAGACAGAAACTTCTTGTACACTATGCCCTTTGGCTCAGCCAAATGCAATAACACCATTTTGCCACTCATTCAAATCTTTGGCGCGACCCATGTTTCATGGAGGACTAACACACAAATGGCACATAACCACTTCTTGTCACTGTATGAACCCCATAGCACACCGCACAACTATTTATAAGATACATTTATTGCTGGTGAACCCTCTGCTGTCAAGCTGCCATAACCCTCTTAAGGCGGGAGATGATTAATTTTTTGTCCGGTGAGCTTATTTGCTATGGGTTGCAAGTATTTGTAACACTAACAATAGATTATTAAACTTCTTCTCTTCAGACCTTTTGACTGATCCAAATTAAATAAACCTCCAGATAGCATATCGGACACCACACAATATTAACTTGCCAAATAAAGTTAAATGAGGGTTTATTAAGTATATGGGTGTTACCTATTGAGTAAGAAATCAAAAGATCGTCAAATATTTAAAATTATATCTTTATCAAAATCAATTAACATTGCTCAAGAGAAAAAATAGCAAAGTCAAAATATTCATATAACAAACGAAGTTTATTTCCAAAAAATTCACGACTCACCATATACTGATGAATACAAAAGTAGTCAGACTCCATCTACTATCATTTCTACATTACTACTGACATCTACTCTTCCAACTAACTCTTTCATCACTGTCCCCATGGCACCATGTGTGGGAGAGTAATACCCTGTGCATGTTAAAGAACACAGTGGATGGTCTTGACGGGAGACTACCATCTGTCTCCCAACAGCCGTTCCAGTGGGTCCCTCCCCCAACCTTCTCTGAGCCTTCGGGGTTCTTGTGACCTGGCCATTTAACCCATGGTGTGCAAAAAAGTGCCGTTCAGAGGTAAAACAACCAACTACTGTCCCTGTGACCTAACATCACTTAGTATATATGCAGCATACAACTGACACGTGTTGCACGCTGGGAAAAACATTTGCATAGTCTAACAATTGCGCACTTGTGCTAGCTATGACATAAGAGAGGGCATGTCCTAAACATGCGCATTAGCAGCTGCCAGCCAAAAATCAGAGTTGCGCAACTCCTTTAGCGGATAAGAAGAAAGAAATGTGATTAAGTCCAACTTAAATAATCCCCAAAATGATAAATATAGCGTAAATAAAGTGAAACTTGTTAAGGAAAAGTTAAAGTGAATGGGTGGACCAATCATATATTACAAGTATCACAACTTGCAAACATACTCTAAATGAAAAACTAAATGCTGAGAAAAACTGATATTATTCTTAGTTTCAAATTGGAATGCATGTATGCTGAAATTTAGCTAATCCCTGCTTTAACATGTTGGTTCATATGTGGAATGATCAATTAACAAATTGGCTTAGAAATGTTCCATAAAACACGAGGATGAGAGATTCGAAATAAATTGGTATACATTAAAATTTTATTTCTAATGAAGAATATAACAATCACTTCTCAGGGAAAAACGATAATGAAACTGTGCAGTTTGACTGAACTTTTATAACCACTGATTACTTCAGTGTTTTAACAGGTAAATATTTCAAATCCGTTAAAAAAATGCGTATCACTTTTTAAAATTTGTATATTAAATATTTTAACAAATACATAACCTACCTTATGTACAGAAATGGGTGGCTGTTTTTTGGGAGGTAAGCAGAATAAACTATCTCAATTGCTTTCCGCATAGCAACACTGTCTACCAATCGATCTATATATATAGAGAGAGAGAGAAAATGGCACTGATAAACTGAATATTAAAAATTCATAAAGCACAAACAAGGTTTCCACAGATTAAAAAAATGCAGGAAACAAAAAAATCTATACTGTGTATAACTCTTTTACACAGAAATAACATCTGTCAACAATCTAATTAGCGAACTGCAGTTTTCAGAGTTTTTTAAAACCTAAACTCAGTTGATCCCTAATAGAGATTGTGAAAATTTGCCTTGCTGAGGATCTTTGCCCCATGCTTGTATTAGGAGGCCCTTTGGTACGAGCTCCTACAGGTGGTGAGGGGAGCACCCTGTGAAAGTTCCACTGGTTCGGGTACCTTCACAGGATTTTGAATGCTCACCCACATGTTGGTCATGTGTATCCGTGTCCCATGAAAGGAGGATCCTGGTAGTTGCTCAAGGTCCTCGTCTGCTCTCCTCAGCTCGTGACTAGCAGGGTCCCCTTTGGCTTCAAGTAATTAAGAGGTCCTGGGGTGGCCACCTCAGGATCAGTCGGCTGGTGGGCTGGACCTGATAGGGCTAACTGTGCAGTATGGTGAGTGCCTTGCCCATGTCTGGGTAATGGTTGCAAGTTTCCTCACACATTTATTAATTTTGCAATTTTCGTTCTTTCGTGAGGACGATTTGTTTTCTTGCACATTTTTATTTTTTTTGCTTCTTTTATTTCGTGAAAACTCAGGTGAGTTTCTCTTTTTCTTTTCCATCTTATTTAGTTGTGAAGGCTTGATTCACTGGCTGTGTATTAACGTGTAGGCTTGATCACTGGCTGTCTGGCCAGTACACACTGGCTGTGTGGTATAACCCCAGACTTCCATCAAGGCAGGTTACTTTCATTGTGAAGTATGGCCATATATACTAAACCTTCTGCATTGTTTTATGATGCCAGAGATACAGCCATGCTTGCACATTCTCCCTCCCCCCAAAAATTAGACAGAAATTTCTAGGGGTCGACCGTAATGAGTTATTAGAATAATGCTAAAGTAATGGGAAAAAATGTGAACCACACATTTGCCATTGTCAGGAAATGTGCAGTGGTCTTGTAAACTATGCAAAAGACTGCATGTGTAGCTCCAATACATAATGACATTCTGCACTTACATTTAGTCCACATAAGTGACAAAAGGCATTTCACAATGGCGATGCAAGATGTGTGTATTCAGTCCATCATGCTGCACAAATTCAGAAATGGTGTCAGTATCAGATAGTATTTGTGTTAAACTGTGCAAAGCTTATGGGGACAAAATCATCTCTAAAAGCACCTGTTACTGGTGGTATGACAAGTTCCAGTCAAGTGACTTTCACCTTGGGAATGAACCTTGAAGCAGCAAGCTAGTGGAGTTGAACAATGACTGTTTAAAGGCATGTTTGAATGAAAATCCCCACTGAATATCCAGAGAATTGGTACAGCTACTGAGCACCAATCAGTTCTCTTTGTTCGACATCTACAAAAGCTGGATTATGTGTCAAAACTGGATACCTGGATCCCACATCAGTTGTCACAGTAGAACAATGTGGCTCATTAACTGCATGTACTTCATTGCTTGTTCAGCAAAAGGCCAATGGTTTTCTTGACAGAATGATTACGAGTGAAGTAAAGTGAATCTGTAGCAAAATGGTAACTGCATTCCTGTAAGGTGATGCATTGTCATTTGTGATATTTCAGGGATATAATCCACTGTAAGCTTTTAAACCGGTTTAATCTTTTTTAACCTATCTTCCCATTGCTTTTCATCATCATTTATTGGTTAGAATACAAGGGACAAACTTAATGATATGTGTGTAATGAAAGACTGTGAAATGGGGAATGCCATAAGCTATTAAAAATTTGCACACATTTTCTTACCCCTTAAACAAGAGGAAATATGAAAATGATTGTTCTGCTATATTTTTGGAATGCAAGGGCCAAATGTAACAGGATATGCATTAAATGAAAGTGAGTGACATGGAGAGTGTCAAGGCGCTATAAAAAATTCACACTTTCTTCACCCCCCCCCCCCAAAAAAAGGGGGAAAATATGCATATTGTCCTACTATATCTTTCAAAAGCAAGGGCCAAAAATAACAAGTTATGTGTTATATGGAAGTTTGCAATGTGGGGAGTTATGGGCCTATAAAAATTTGCCCCCCCCCCCCCCCTGCTCTTCCAAAATTGCTTTCTTTCCCAAATTGGCAATTTGGGAAATTTGCCAAAAAAAATAAATAAATAAATAAACCCAAATTGCTTTCTTCCCCTAAAAAAAGGAGAAATGTGAAAATCTTTCTATTGTATCTTTCAAATGTGAGGGCCCACAGTTATGTGTTACGTGTCATATGAAAGCTCATGTGAGGACCATTATATATATACATACATAAAAAATCCTCATGCATCCATGGACTACAGAGATCCTACCAGACTGTGTAATTTTGTTCTCCAGACATGTCTGTCCTGAGCTACACCTGCTGAATTTGGCCACTGTATGCCTATTCTAGCAAGGCCCTGTTTGATATTGTCTGCCCACCACATCTTAGGTCTCCCCTTTTTCTGAAGCATTTAAGGCCCCCACAGAAGTTCAGTTTGGTCTTCGGGTCTACCTAAACAGTCTGGATTTGATCCAGTTTACTGTTTGATCTGGTTGAATTGTACGGAAGCAGGATAGACTGTTCAAGCCAAAATAAGGGCCTAAGGAACTTTCAGAATGGCAGAAGATCAACTGAAGTGTCATCTGACATTTGTGGTGGTACCTGCAGGCCTATTCTCAGCCTGCTCAAGTTTTTATAGCATGAACATTGGTCTTGTGTGCTGTCACTTATATTCATATGCTTGTGCTTTTCTAAAGCTGATGCAGTGTGCAAAAGACTTCATGTTGGAATTTTTTATCTTTCATAAGAATTAGTCTTTGTGTAAATAAATATTGTTGCGGATTACAAAAATGGATAGCCACTGAGCGTGAGTATTAAAAACTATATTTCAAAACCAAATTCAATACAAGGTAAATTGTTACAAAGAAAATATGGATGAAGTATCTTATTAACAAATCAACTATTAACCATACACAAGTCATCAATCTTCCTGCGCAGAGCACACAACATTAGCTCTGTCTATTCCACTAAATATTACCTTTTTACTTGATTACCATGTCGCTTGAACATCCGCGTACACATCACATAAAAGATACCACTTTTATACTTCCCACGTACACAACACATAAAAGATACCACTTTTATACTTCCCGCGTACACAACACATAAAGATAATTCTTTATACTTAACGCGCACTGTCTCAGAACAGCTAACCATCCATTTTCGAACTTCGACCGTTGCACACACGACCGTTACACGCTCCACTGTTCTTCTTCAAATTCTCCCAAAGTTCTTGTTCGTTGGCTGATACTTTTGCTTTCGGTTGCCAGATTCCTTCTGTCATAACAATATTATCATAATTGAATTTTAAAAATAAAATGAATCTTACAACATGCTGGTTGCAAAAAATGGCACCAGTACAGATGACAACTATATACCTATATTATGGTACTACGATTATTTATTGTTCACTGCCAATCAGACTGTTTCCATAAATTCATCATCAAGTATGCAAGACAGTGAAAGTGAGTTAAGTCTAAACACAGCATAATAAGTTAATGGTGAGTCATTGAGTCAAAAAGTTTGGAAATTGTAAATTCTATATTAGCACATTGCCCACCAGCATTTGGCAGGTAGGAAATACATATTTCATTGGGCAATCTTAATGCTGAATTCAGGTTCTATTATAGCCATAAACTGTTTCTTAACATAACAAGTGAATTAAAAGAATATTTTTAAGTGAATTTGGAAGTGTGGATACTAGTATTTGGGCACTTTGGCAAGCACCAATGTGCTAAACACAAAAAAAAAAGGGAATAAAAAAAGTTGTCAAAAACCCTATCTCAGATTCTATTAATCCTTACAGTGTCAGGTTTCTGAAACTGAAATCACTGTGGTGGCATTTTATTTCAAACTTTTTCAGAAAATAAAATAAACAGCTTTAGAACCTCATCCTGAAGTAACTAATGAATATGTGATGTTATATACCAAAAGAAAGAGCATTTAATTGTGCTTAATAAAATGGCAAAAAATTCAAAGAAAAAAAAATGGTAAGGTAAATATTTTAAGCTTTTTTTTTAAACATTGCAAGCTTTTATTGTGTTTTTTCCACTTTATCTTTAGTAAAATTTTTTTTTAATATATTTTCCATTTTTTTCAATTTCATTTTATTATACTAATATAAACAGTTCATAATATTTCTATTATTGCTTAATCTTTCATTTATTTTGTTTTTTCTTACTCATTTATGCATATAACACATAATGCATATTCTTAGAATTTTGACAATCGGCAAACTAAGCAAAGCAATGCCATAAAAATAATTTTGCTTTAAAAACAGATAATTTAAATAAAAAATATAACAGAAAATTGACAAAGAATTATGAAAAAAAAATTTAAATGAAATGTTTCAAAGCATTTAAAGTTTAACTGAATCACTGAATTTGAGAATGAGTGAGTCTCTTTATTATAAAGCTGCATAACTGCAATAAAGTTCAATTCTAAACTTCCAGCAAAAATTTTGGTTAAAAATTGCAATTTTTTTACATTAACTAGTTTATATGTTTTAAATGTAATTAAAAGTATTGATAAATAAAGTCCTACCATTTAAAAATCACACTTTGAGTAATCCTAATGATTTTTGAACTGCTGCCATTACAAATCACTAGTGGATTCATTGTTGATCATTTCAAATTAATTATTGTTTACAATTGCAGTATCCATTTGAGTAGCAATAAAAAATAATTTTAGAAGCATTAAAGTTAAAAAAAAGTTTTAAAATCGAAAGGATGCTAAAACATTGATTGAAAGCTGATATGCATAATTCCCTTATGATGCATTTTTTGGTAGTAAAAAACAATATCTTTAGGTTAAAAGTTTAGAAAACATTACAACTTTAGAAGAGCTATAAATAGCACAAAATGCAGGAAATCACAACCGATCAATAATCTAAGTATGGTACAGCAGAATAAAGACAAACTAAATTGTCGCTACTAGATGCTGTTCATGGTGACTGAACATGCCCATATGTTCCCTCCAGACAGATTTATTTTTAAACTTATTAATAATTTTTTTAAAGTGGATTCAACAGGAAATATATATATATATTATATATCATAGATTTAAATATTATTTTCGATATTTGATTAGAAACAGTTGGGAAAAATTCAGATTTCTATTTGGAAAATATTTTTTACAACCTTGTACTATGGAAACAAAACTTCAATCTCTGACCACTAGAATGCAAAAGTTGAAAATGATTCTTTGGGCTCTGACACAGAAAGGGTTAAAGATAATTGAAATCCAAAGTGAATGCATAGTATTCCCTGTTAAGAAACAATAATTAATAGATTCTGAAAAATATTCATCGCCGCCACGGCGGGAATCGAACCCGCATCTCTCCAGATTCATGCCAGAGCGCACTAACCATTGCACCACGCGTCGGACAACGAATATTTTCAGAATATGACCTTTTAAGTTTTTCTTCTTGAGACGTGACTGAGACAGCGTCATCTATACTCAAGGAGATGCAACGTTTACAGTCATTGCATTTGATTATCAGATGTTAATGAGAAGGTCGCTAACGCTGCAGTATGGTATTGCCCAAGAAAATCCTGTAGAGAAAATTTGGAACCAATCAATTTTCTGGGAAGCTAAGGGGTCCCCAAAAGTTGCTAAAAATTTATGAAATAAATTGTAATTTAGTGGCGCTGATGGAATGCAACCTTGTTCATAGTTGGCATTGATCAGCTGCAAATGCAGACAGAGAAGAACACACCCAGGGTCCTGAAATATGGCTACTTGTTAGCCTGCTTTATAGAGTTATTGTTTCCCTTCATCTATTCTGTTCATCTGCAGACATTTAGTATGTTTTGATTTATGGATAAATTAAAAATAATTTTTGTGTTTTATAGGAATTAGTAAGATATTACGATTTGCATTTTCTTATTCATTCATTAGCTGAAACTATATTATTATTAATAGGCACTAAAGCCAAAAAATATAAACTGCATTCTCTTTGAAAAAAGTATCTCATAACTGTTAATGTGATTTGTATTCTTGTAAGTAGCTGGTATCACAATGTAAATAGGCTAAATCCATTAACAGTTAGGCAGCAGTCAGATTTCAACTAATGCAGGTTATGATCAGAGTGCAAGTTGAGAAATTAATATCCTAATTTGTGGGTTTTTTACTAAGCTATTTTATCATGAAGTTTATTCTCTTGTGTCATAATAAACATTTCATTAATTAACTGTTTACCTGTGCACTATAAATATATGAGTGATTTTAATGTATAAGACTTCAATTTCTAACATGTTCAAATAAGAATTACTATCTTTTTCAATATACATCCCTTGCCTACTTTTTTATTTCTTAATTTGATCGATTGCACAAACTGGCAGCGTGACCAGGGGTGCAACTATGGGGGATGGGGGATGCTCCCCCCAAAGTAACTCAGAGTTGGCAAAATTCAAAGTGACTTTGTAAAATCTAGGTGAGCTGTGAAAATTTTAAATCTTTTTTTTTGTAAAATTAAGGAGAGTTGTCAAAATCGAGGCAACTTGGCAAATCTAGGGCAGTCTGGAAAATAAATAGATGGCAAAATCTAGAGCAGTTGGCAAAATTCGAAGCCACTTAGTAAAATACAGGTGAGTTGGAAAAATCGGGACAACTTGGCAAAATCTTGGGGAGTTGGCAAAATTCGGAGTGACAACAAAATCGTGAGATGCAAAAATTGGGATTTTTTTCTGTAAAATTATGCGAGTCGACAAAAGTTAGGGGCAGTTGGCAAAATTCAGAGTGACTTGGCAAAATCGTGGAGAGTTGGCAAAATTCGGAGTGACTTGGGAAAATTTTGGGGAGTTAGCAAAATTCAGGTGAGATTTAAAATTTGCAATCTCGTTTCTGTAAAATTATGGCATGTTGGCAAAAATTGAAGGAACTTTGCAATATCTAGGAAAGCTGCAAAATTCAGAGTGACTTTGCAATGTCGAGGAGAGTTGGCAAATCTTGGGGGAGTTGGCAAAATTCAGAGTGACTTTGCAAAAATCAGGTGAGATGTAAAAATTGGGATTTTTTTCTGAAAAATTGTGGTGATTTCGCAAATTTCAAATCCATTTGGTAAAATATGGGCAAGTTGTGAAAATTGGGATAGTTTTTGTTAAATTAAGGAAAGTTTACAAAAATCGCGAAAATTTGGCATATTTTGGGGGAGTTTGAAAAATTTGAAGTGACTTGGAAAATTCATGAGAGATGTAAAAATTGGGATTGATTTTGTGAAATTAAGGAGAGGAGATAAAATCGAGGCAACTTAGCAAAATCTACAGGAGTTGGAAAAACTGGAAACCACTTGGTAAAGTACAAGTGAGTTGTAAAAATTGGGATTGGTTTTGCGAAATTAAGGAGAGTTGGAAAAGTCTAGAACTCTTGGCAAAATCTAGAGGATTTGTCAAAATTCGAAGCCACTTGGTAAAATACAGGGGAGTTGTGAAAACTGTGCCTTTCTTGTGCAATTAAGGAGAGTTAATAAAATTCGAAGTGATTTGGCAAATTCAGAGAAGATGTAAAAATTGAGATTTTTTCTGCAAAAATTACGGCGAGTTGACAAAATCTAGGGTAGTTGGCAAAATTTGAATCCACTTGATAAAATATAGGCAAGTTGTGAAAATTGGGATTTGATTTGTAAAATTAAGGAGAGTTGGACAAATCGAGGAAACTTAACAAAATCTAAGGCAGTTGGCAAAATTTGAATCCACTTGGAAAATATGGGCGAGTTGTGATATTTGGGATTGGGTTTGTGAAATTAAGGAGAGTTGACAAAATCGAGAAAACTTGGCAAAATCTTGGGGAGTTTGAAAAATTTGAAGTGTCTTGGCAAATTTAGGAGAGATGTAAAGATTGGGATTGGTTTTGTGAAATTGAGGAGAGTTGGCCAAATCAAGGGGAGTTGGGAAAATTCACACTGACTTGCTATAACTCAGGCGAGACATAAATATAGGGATTACTTCTGTGAAATTATGGCTAGTTGGCAAAATTGGAAGGCAAATGGCAAAATGCAGGAGAGTTGTGAAAATTGCCTCAAACCCTCCCCCCCCCCCCCCACACACACACACACGAGCGAAAATCCAGGTATGAACCTCACAGAGACATTATTTTCTCAGTCGGCAAAATTTGATTTTCGAGTTGTAAAATTTTCGATTTCTCCTCCCCCAACCATAGTTCTTTGCTACGCCCCTGAACATAACATAACAATTCATCAAGGTTCACACTACCTAGAACTGTTCACACTGAAGACACAAGTGAATTGAGCAAATGCCTTCAGGCTTAACATGTGTGGAGTAATTGGCTTTCAGGCCAAACTATTAAGTCCTGAAATTTTACATTAGACCTGAAGGCAAAGCTGTCATTTTGGAGTCCTTTAGGCACACAGTCCATAATCCTATTTGCAAGTCTGAATATATGCATATGGAAACATGGCCAAACTAACTTCCCCCACCATTTTCCACCCTCCCCCTCCTAAAGGGACAGAATTTTCATGAGGTCAATTTTAACGAATTATATCTAAAATTGAAGCTTCTTATGTCTACAATGTCATAGCCTACTTCAAAAAATGGCTCATCTCACCCACCCTAAAAAAGGGGGAGGATAAATGTGGTCGGTGCTTATGTATCAAATGAGTTTCTGAAGGTAAGCATTTTTTATTTACATTTTTTTCTTTGTCACTAAAAACATCTATCTTTGTATATGCACCATAAAAAGCAGAAAATAAACCTAAAGCACTGATTTTATATTCACTTCAAAGAAAAATAGGGCTTTGATTTACTCATTCAACAAAATTGCCAGTGCCCTATCCTCTTTTGAAGGAATATTAATTCAGTGACTGATTGCACCATTAAAGTTAATTAGTTAAATATGTGTTTATTTGAAAAAGTTTAGGTCTGTTAAACCCTCTATTCCCATACAAAATGAAACAATCGATTTTTTTTTTTTTTCAACAACATAAATTTAAAAATAATTAGGGGTAAAATAAGTTTTAGGCAAGGAAAAGGAAGGAAAAGATTTAGGAGAGGAGAAAAGAAGTGAAGTTGTCCCGATTGACACTTCCGGGCTGGAGTCCTTGGGGACGAAGAAAAATGCCTGCCTTTCAGCTAGCCAGCTTGAAGGTCTCAAAGTTCTTAGCAATTTCATGTTTGCTTTTTTTTTTTAAATCTATTTTATCTAATTTTTTGCTTCAATATGGTTTGTTTAGCACTAAAATCAGAATTTTTTTTTAAATTTTGGAAACAAATTTTTTTTTTATTCTGTTTTCTTGATGTTATTTAACTATTTGGTACAGCTCTCTGCTCTTGTGCTGTCTAACTGCTTCCTCAGCTTTATCAGCCAAGCCATCAAGCCAGATTCTTATCAGCAGCAAAATGATCTTTTACACATTTATTAAGCTCTCTGTAATACCTTCTATTAGGACTAGTAGGGTACTGATTAAGGGCATTCCTGCAGTTCTTTCTTTATGAAATAAGCTCAAGTGCCTTATTACTCAAATAATTCTGCCTCCTCTGCTCCTTGTTTTCTAAAAGAGTACTGTTAGTGTCCAAAAAAGCCTGTTTAAAATGATCCCATTCTTCCTCAACTTCAGTAGTAAGCAAACCATGACTGTCATAATGACTAAGTAACCTATCATGGTAAGCTTTGGCTATAACTGGATCTTTCAGAGCTTCAGTATTAAAAGTAAATTTTTTAACCCTAGCACAACACTTTTTAAGTTTAAGTTGCAACACACTTTTAACAAGGTAATGATCAGATCCAATTTCAGCTCCCCTATATGCCCTGGTATTCCTAACAGAACTAGCCCATTTGCTGTTAATTAATATGTAATCAATCATATTCTTATGCAGCC
This sequence comes from Ryuthela nishihirai, assembly GCA_038380435.1. Taxonomy (NCBI): domain Eukaryota; kingdom Metazoa; phylum Arthropoda; class Arachnida; order Araneae; family Heptathelidae; genus Ryuthela; species Ryuthela nishihirai. Next base: position 154,826,198 of record JAWZYU010000001.1, on the reverse strand, counting down.
CATCAGGTGAAACCCATGTGTACTTATGTATGTCACAGTGTTTGTAATAAGTGTTAGTTATCTGAAACCACTGAGTTTACTTACCAGTAGGAGATGTTGCCCATTGCCATTACAGCTACCAATACCAAAAGGGCTTATCAATCCTCCCCAAAGGTCAGAGTCAGTACCAACTTTGGCATTGAAGTCACATAGAACAAAGGTAATATCTCCTTTCTTGACAGAATTCAAAATATCCTGAAGTTGTCCGTAAAACCTATCATTCTCATCCTCATTGGCATCCTCAGTGGGGGCATAACAGCAGATAACATTCAAGTCTTTAACGATAGTTAATATTTTGTGTGGTAGAAAATGGACAGGTATACTGGGATTGAAGAATAAACAAAGTAAGGTTATAGGATGGTGAGGATTCAGTCATGGCTAGGTGGGCTGAGCATTTCAGTGATATTCTAAAACAATGTGGTTAGTGCTACTCCCATTGTTTGCAATGATGATAGATGCATTGGTGGCTTTAATATTGGCCCTATAACACAATCTGAAGTTATTTTGGCTATCTCTAAACTTAAACTTCATAAATCCCCAGGAGTAGATGAAATTACTATGGAAGGGAATGTTTCTGTTACCACTTGGATGACTGAAATTTTGAATATCTTTTATGATAAAGGCATGGTTCCTAAGGATTTTACCAGAGCTATTATTATCCCTATTTTCAAAAAAGGTGATCGCAATTCTTGTGAAACCTATAGGGGTATCAGGCTACTCTCTGTTCCAGGGAAAGTTCTTTCCATGATTGTGCTTAATAGAATTAAGAATCTGGTTGACAGACAATTGTGCGATGAGCAATGTGGTTTCAGAAGTGGTAGGGGATGTGTATATCAAATATTTTCTCTTAGGCAGATTCTTGAGAAATGTTTAGAGTTTCAGAAACCTTTGGTTGCTAGCTTTGTTGATTTCAAAAAGGCTTTCCACTCTGTTGATCGTCATAATTTGTGGTTGATTGTGAGATCATATGGTATACCAGACAAGTTAGTTAACATAATGAAAGCTCTCTATAATAACACTGAGTTGTGTATGAGAGTTGGTAAGGCTTTTAGCAATTGGTTTAGCATTACTTCTGATCAACTCATAATAAATAGGCACTTTAGCGTCGATTTAAATTTTAGAGGAAAAATTGTCTTGAGCCGGGTGGGATACGAACCTGGGAACTACAGATTACGACCCTGGCTCAGAAAGTAATAAATTTTGCACTACTTCAAACTTCCATTAAAAGAGTCCAAATTATGGCATTGCACTGGATAATATCCTAGCTAGTGCAGGGAGTGTGCTTTAAATAACTGTTAGCTCTGGTAAGTTAATTGATTTGTCTACATTAGATTTTTCCCATTTGTGTTTAAAAGTATATGCCTAAATATGTGTTGAGTTACATCATTTTTATTGGAGGTTCCGGATCGCTATTACGGAAGTGAAACTGTATGATTTGTTTTTCCTCTTTTTTTTTGTTTTTCCAAAGCAATATTTCTAAGTTGTTTTTATCATTTATTGTATATATCTTATGAAAGGGGGGAAAAAAACGATATTTTTTAATATGTGATAGGCACATAATAGCTACGTAAGTTTTTGTAATGATCTGAAACTTAGTGCATAGTTGACTGTGGTACTGCACTGTTATGAATATATTGCAAGTGTTGGACAAGAACTGATGCTTTTTACCTTTGTGTTTTGCATTGCTCTTAAAATGTGTACTAGAAGTCTAAAGTATAATTAATTCGAAATTTGACAAAAAATGAGATTATTAGGTATATGTTACCTCAAATGTCAGCTACCCTAGGAAACAACTGATTAAGATACTATAACAAAAAATTAATTTGTTAAATGATAGAACTTATTTTAGTACTATATTTAATTATACTGTGGCAATTTAATAACTAGCATTTTTCTTAACTTTTTCGTAACAGTATCTAATACAAATCTTTCTCAAATGGTTTGATCTCAATTTCAGTTTTAGCTACAACTCTAAAAAAAGTTCCATTAAAATTAAACATATCATTTTTGTTAAAAATTTTATTTTTAAAAATTCTGAATTAGATATGGATTAATTTGGCATACAGCATGCCATAATTACTTTTATTAGTTATTTGGTGAAAAAGTTATAAAGTTGATATTTTTGACTGAGCGCAGTAGGAAAAAAAACCTATCTGGTACAATTCAGTTTTTCATGCTTTTTCAAAAATGCATGGTAAAAAAAAGTGTGTCAAAAAGTGCTAAAAAATATTTTAAATCAGTAAGTTTTGGACATTGACCAAATAACTGACAAATATAAACTAATGTAGTTTAAACTATGTTCAATATTTTGGATATAAAACTGCTAGAAAATACTATTTCAAGGCTTTTTATTTGAACAGCATTTCATAAACACATTCATTAAACATTATTTACATAATATAGGGATAATTGCTTTTAGTTTTAAAAGGTTATCAACTCTGAATCCTATACAAAATCTAATACAGAAAAGAAAAATACTTACTATTTATAAAAAGGAGAAAGATGCATTTCTTGACTGAATAATTTGCATTTGAAATCAATCCTTTTAATTTAAAATTCAATCCTAAGTCCTGACATTCCAAACTAAGCAATTCTCTGAAACAAATAAGAAATTCAATTACAATTTTTCATACTATTTCCTTGATTCTAATATGTGCCCACTTTTTAGTAATAGTATTTTGCAAAAAAAAAACTATAGCAAATGTCTATCTTTAAGCAACACAATTATTTTTACCTATGTCTTCAATTATAAGACGCTATCAATTGCAAGATGCACCCCAATTTCAGAGACATCAAAATGTGACCCCATCTGTGAAAATAGGCAAGAAGTCAGGGTGTTCAAACATAGTGGTTGGCATAGACTTGCTGATAGATGCAGTTGGGTGTGAAAGCTTTACTTTCATCTTTTTTATGAGAAAAACTCCAGAAGGGGAAACAGCGAGTCGAGGTGGAAGTGTCTCTGCCATTGACTGGGCAATGCTATCAAGACTGATATTGATGTCTTACAGGTAGCCTCAGACATACAAAATGAAAGGACTAATGATTGTTGGGCTATTAGTGTAAAGCATTTCCTATCTATGATGAAAAGGTAGTCCCAAGCGAAATGGCCTGGCAGGGAACACAGTTTACAAGCATACCGTAGAGACAACTGCTAAAAGCAAAGAGATAATACTAAGGCTGATGAACTATCTTTAAGTAGAAAGACCCCATGCACACACAGCGAGCCTGATTGTGAAGAGTGTCCAACATCCTCACCACTGAATGCCATGTAGAATCATATGACCGAGATATGTAGTCCATTTTAACTGGACACATGCACAGCATAGGACTAAAAAAACATGGCAGCAGTGGACTAAAAAAAAATGGTTTGCTAGCCAGGAGAGAAAGAGATACCTTGATTATGTCTAATTCCTTCATGCACTTGGACCTGAAATGACAAATATATGGTAAAAATGTCAATTTCCAGTGGAAGATGAGACCAAGAAACTTGATCTCCACCTCAATTGAAATGACCAAAATCCCAAGCTGCACCTTGGAGTGCAAATGAAGGTTATGCATGTGGCAAAAGTGCACACAAATGGTCTTCTGTGGGGAGAACCAAAACCCATTCTCAGTCACCTGAAACAAGAGACTGTTTATAACTGTCTGCAATTGTCTTTCAATGACCATCATGCTGGAGGAAAAACAAATATGCTAAAATCATCAACATAGAGGGCATTGCCTACAGTTGGAGGAAGTTGCCTAGTGATAGAATTTATCTTGACAGCAAAAAGTGTAACACTCAGGATTTCAGGTACCTCCTGTTTTTGAGGTTAAAGCCACAACAGAGAGAAAATCAGTGATGAAGATTGATGTGTACTTTGCAAGTCAAAGGCATGGAGGTCACAAAGAATGGCACAAATCACCATGTCATATGCTATTCTGATGTGGAATGATATTGATACCAGGAACTCTTGAAAAACAAAATAAAATCTGATTGCTGTTTCCAGATGTATCAGGTAGTCTTGACCAATGCCTGCAACAGCCACACTGGGTATTGTCAAAAAGAATGTTGTGTTCTAAATGTCAGATGAATCTGCTGTTTACCATTCTTTTCAACACTTTGCAAAGACAGTTCAACAATTCGATAGGAAAATAATTCAAATAAATCTTTGGCGAAATACTTTGGCTATAGGTAATATGCATGAGAAGAGTGCAGAGCAAGGTGTAGCTCTTCTGATGTGAATGGCTTTTTTTAACAGCTTTCAGCCATTTGAGTACAAAGACAGCAGAAAGCATCTGGCATTGCTATTCTGGACCAGAAGTTTGAGAGAAAAAGAAGAGGAACCGAAGGAAATGATTCCCCCAGAATGTTGACAATTACATTCAATTTTTTTATTACATTAATTTTTTTTCTAGGATTGATAATGAATGGGACATGTAGTTCCTACCCATATTCCAGATTTTATTCCACATGAACTTCGAACTAACTGGTTGTGTGGGTGATTTGAAGAAATATACTTGATCCATGATTCTTTCTGGCTCTGGTGACAGACAAAATAGGTTTCACCCCGACATGCTTCAAGGTCAGGATTTCACCACATGCAACGCTCCAAAGATTATTAACTTTTCAAGTTGGACCTTTTGTCTGATCAAAATTTATTCAAAACTCCGGATAACTTGTCGAGTGCTAGGCAATATTAACTTGCCAATTAAAATTGAAATAGGGTTCGTTTTGTACATCTAGCATTACTTATTGAGCAAGAATTCAAAAAGGATTGTCAAGTTTAATTAAAGTTTAAATCTAATCAAAAATCAATTAATGTTGCTCAAAAGAAAAATAGCAAAAATTCAAAAGTTCCTAAAGCAAACAAACTTTATTTACAAAAAATTCAAAAACTCACCAAATTCAGTTGATGAATACAAAAGTTGGAGTACTAACAACTCACATCTATCTAAATCTCTACTAACAACTCATTCTATCTACACAACTCATACTGATTCAACATACTACTTCAACATATTTCAGCTAACTCCTAACAATACTAACAATTCCAATTCTCTACTCAACTTCCAATTCTCTCTCTACTAATTCTAATTCCTACATCTCTACTATTTCTGACTGTGACCTAATGTCACTTAGTTATAACGTGGGGCGTACAAATCCAGCACGTCTGTTGCACACTGGGAAAACATTTGCATAATCTGACGATCGCGCTAGCTATGATGCAAGAGGGGTCGTGTCCTACACGCCTGCATTAGCAGCTGACAATCAAAAGGTTGGAGTTGCGCACATGCAACTCCTTTGGCTCAGTAATGAGAATTGCAATCAGTCTAAAAACGAAATAATAATCCCCAAAATAATAAATATAATGTTGGGATGTAATAAATATAATAATGGGAAATGAGGAAACTGTGCTCAAGTCCATGGAAAGGTAGAGGCAGCTTCTTGAAGAATACAGTCCATCATCTGCACCACTGCAACAATCACTGGCTCCTGGCTGACAAATTATTGGGCAGAATCAGAGAGTAGTTCAAAACCACTCGAATCAGACAGATTAATCCTCCACTATGACATGCATGAAGGGTCCTATGACAGGGAGGTGATTACTTCCAGGATCTTCTTCATTACATGGGAGATTGATGGGACATCTCATTGTGCAAATATGTACTGACACCGGTGTTCAATAGGGAGAGTGGGAGATCTGCAAGCCATTATCCAAGGATCCCATCCCTCCCAATGGTGTCAGTACTGCTTCAGAGATGGCTGTGTCCAATGAAGAACCCCATGAGAAGTGGGATGGCACCTGTGAGATGAAATCATCTAGGTCTGCCCACTAGATGAAATTTCCAGGTGGTAGATGGAGTCAACAGTCAACAAAAATTCATGAAAAGGTGGATGACAACTGTTTCTAAGATGGTGGTGAGGGACACAACCTAGAATAAAAAAGGGCAGCTCACAAGGATGACAACACTCCATGAGCAAGACCAGTCAGTGGTGGCGAACCTATGGCGTGCCAGAGGTGGCATGTTAAAAAAATTTTCTGGCACGTGTACGATTTACAGGTGATTTCATTTTATGCGCTTATAAATTATGCATTCTTTTAATTGTTACAATATGTAGAATTAAAATTTTGTTTTACACGAAACATACAATTTTTCTTCGCATCAGTCGACCACAGAAACAGAGGCGATAGTAGGCGAAACTGATCACGTGATGCATCTAAAATTGAATGTGGCCATTTTTTCGCATTGTTAGTGATGTGTGTATATGCAATTACAAAATCTGTAATAGTGTTGGTGCAGCCGGTTGACTGTTTGTTATATTTGCAACCGTATGGAGAATCAGTGTTTCTAACATTAAACACCGATTTTCTGACAGTTCATGAGTTTTGACAACTTATATGTTTTGGTTTTTCAATTGAGACGCCAGGTTTTACATACTGAAAATTATAACAATTTTAATACATAATAAAGTGGTAATATAAATAATTCAAATTTTTTAATTTACCTTTTTTGTTTGCAGGACCTCAGCAGAAAAACGTCACATACATCCATGCCTTACCCGGGGCTCGAACCCAGGTCCTGATCTACGGGACCTGGGTTCGAGCCCCGGGTAAGGCATGGATGTATGTGTCGCTTTTCTGCTGAGGTCCTGCCATCCTCTCAGACCTTCTACTATGGCATAAAAACTGGCAGGCTCCTGTCAGACCTCTGTGGCAAGCAGCTGCTTGAGGGGGTATTTATTTTTTTCTTATTATTTATAGTTGGCAACATTAGCCATAATATAAAATTATCATAATGGCAACTTAAACGATGCGTACAAATGGCTGCTCTCAAGAAATAGTGCACGATAAGCTGCGCAAAGCATACTTTCGCCTTCTATCCCCTTCTCTACTTCTGTGGTCGACACATTATAGATAACTAGCGGCGACTAACACATTCGTAGGATTCCCGGACTTTTCCTGTCTCTAATTGCACATACGTTCCTATGCATTTCACCTTCGCGCCGTGCGTCCGCAAGCAGAAAGCAGTGGCAAGTGTATTATTGTTGCATATGTGCACTGTTTTTGCTTTATGTGTGAATTATAAAAGTAATTTAATTTAGGCATTTAATAAAACGTTTGATTTTATTTTTGAATAAATTTGTTACAGTTCTACTTACCATGGCTAGTGTAAATAAAAAACAAAAATTATCAGAATCAAGCAACAGAGAGTTCCAAAGTTGGTGGACTGAAGAGTATGGCATGATTAACAAAGGTAATAAAGCAGTATGTGTTTTATGTTCCGGGACAGTTGTATGCCAAACGTCATCAGTAAAACAACATTATAAGACAAACTATATATCACTCCTTGAGAAAAGCAAGGATGAACAAAAAGAATTTATTGCTCGGGCAATTAAAATAAGAAATATTGAGTCAACATCCCTAAAGAAATTTATCAGAGGTCGTTCAAATATAACTACTGCTAGTTTTTTTACCTCAAACCTAATTGCACACGAAACCTTTTAGTGATGGGGAATATATGAAAAAGCACGGCTAAAATGCGCACCAATTCTCTTTGAAGATTTTGAAAACAAGAAAAAAATTATTCAAAGAATAAAAGATATTCCTTTGGCTAGAAACACGGTGAAATACAGAATCTTAGATCACGGTGAAATATAGAAACACGGTGAAATATAGAAATGGCTAAAAATATAACTCTTCAGCAAAAAATAGATATAAACTCTTCTGGTTTAATTTCTCTCTGCCTTGATGAGATTACTAACATAACTGGATCAGCTCATTTAGCAATTTTTATTCATTATTGTATTGGGAATAATATCAAAGAAGAATTGATCAGTTTAACATCATTAGCAACAACAACAACAAAAGGAATAGATATTTGCAATGCAGTTGTAAATGCACTCGCTGAAAGAGAAATAGATCTTTCCAAAATTGTATCAGTAACTACTGATGGTGCTCACAGTATGACTGGAAAGGAAAATAGTTTTGTTAATTTATTTACCGAACGTATTGGACATTCTGTTCTGGGTTTTCATTGCATTATACATCAGCAGGTTTTATGCACAAAGGATAGTTTCAAGTCGCTGTAAGATTTACGAGTCTTGTAACAAAATTGGTCAATTTCATATCTGCACGCACTTTAAATAAACGAAAATTTCTAGAATTATTAAATGAAGAAAGTCAGTGTACAATGGTTTACTGTACAACAACGTCCAATGGTTAAGTCGTGGACAAGTTCTTCAAAGATTCATTGAGTGTTTAAGATGAATTTAGACTTTTTTTTACATAATGAGAAAATCATTGAAAGATATAATCAATTATTGGACACCAGATGGCTCTCAAAATTAATGTTTTTTACTGATTTGTGCTTACATTTAAATGAATTAAATGTTAAACTGCAAGGTGTTAACAAGACAGTTATTGTCATGTTTGATTTAATCAAAGCATTCAAAGCTAAATTACAAATTTTCAATTGTGATGTTATATTTCAATATTTTCCTTCAAATATTTTCCAAATACATATTCTTTGCAGATCTAGAATCTTATGATAAACCAGATGAAGTTAAATTGACATGAGAGTTTTCTGTAGTTATTCATTCGATAATCAACAAATTTTCTTCAAGATTTAAGTAGTTCAGGCAATTTGCAGAAATATCAAAATTTATTTTACATCAGGACACAACATTAGCAGATAAACTCAATTTGGAGATTTTCGAGTGGCTGAATTTGGAAGATATAGAAATGCAATTAATCAATTTTCAAACCAGTTCTATAACAAAACAAAAGTTTGTCGATTTGAGAAATGACTTGGAAATAATTGAAAATGATCGATTATTGGGCATATATAAAAAGAATGCAGATGAGAAAATTGTGAGAACTTGGAATGCCATTCACGAAACCTTTAGTTGTCTAAAAAAACTAGCGACAACTATATCATCAATTTTCTCCTCTACATATGCTTGTGAGTCATTATTTTCCCGAAATGAATTTTATAAAAGACAGTTTAAGAAATAGAATGACTGAGCAAACTAGTTCGGTGTGTGTATTACTAAAAGTGACAAAATATGAACCTGATATAAAGCATTTGGCATCCAATGGTACAACAGCAAAAATCTCATTAATAAATAATTGATTTTGATTTTTATATGACAAACTTTATGACAAGTTATGCATATACCTTTATGAAATTATATGCTAATTTTTAAACTTGTCTCAATAAAAATTCTGCATAATTAATATTTTTATTAATTTTTTCCTCTATTAAAAACGACCCAACACATCAGCAACTTGATAAACATTATTTGTAAATTTTTGGCGTGCACACATAAAAAGGTTCACCACCACTGAGCTAGACCATTTCCATCCAGGTCCTGGTGAATCAGCAAAAAGTGCCAGACTGCATGCAAATGTCTCCTGCAGGCACATGCAGATAAGCAAGTGTAGCCCAAAGTAGGACCTTAGGCCTGATTAAGATTTCTGTGGAATCCCAACAATTTCATAGTAAGAGTATGGCCATCTCAAGTCCTTGAGGATTGGTCAGAAAATGTCTTTTGCTTTAATATTAAATGTTGCAGACAATGGATTTGTAAAATGAGGGCATTCTATGTCCATCTCCTCAAAATCATCTGAGGACATGGATCTGAGATCGCCATACAAGGAAGTGGAGTAGTATGCTTTTTCTGCCCTGAGGGGTTGGAAGGTAGAGCTGTTTGTGGTCAGGGATGAGGCTTTCCAGAGGTGGAAGTCTCAGAAGTAGGAATAGAAACCGGTGTCAAATGTTGATGCTCAAAATCAATCAGGTTTTACCTGCACCAGGAAGGTACTTGGCCTCAAGTAAGAAAGCTCCAGATGGCTGGACACTGATGACTGCACCACCAATGGAGCTGTAGGAATGATGGACTTCCTACAACTACATTGTCACAAAAAAATCTTTGCAGGTGGTGTGGATGATCCAGCCAGCTTTCTTGCCTCAGGATAGGAAATAATGTTTATTGTCTTAATGCATTGCACCTCCTTCTACTTGTAACAATTGTGCGAATACATCTGATGGGTACCACTGTAATTTATGCAGCTTGCCATCTAAGTTGTACAGTCCAGATCATGGTGGTGCTAACTACCACAGTGAGTACAGATAGGCTTACCCACAGCAACCTGTATGGGCATGATTGTATATCTGGTACAGAACAGAGGATTGGGTGTATACAGTCACACCTTGCAATGAAAATATCCTGCCTTGATGATGGTAGCCAGGATGGCATGCTAAAAGTCAAAATTAGTATTCTGGTGGGCATCATTTTCCCATCCCAATGAACTTGGGGGAATAAGTTGAGAATAGTGAGTTTACAGAATGTAGAACGCTAGTGAGATTTTGTTGGAGCTCAGAGAAGCTATTTTGTTTGACTGTACTGTTAGTTGATTAGAAAATTTTGTAGAAGGAAATTTCACTTTGATAAGACTAGATTTTTTGAAATAAACTTTGTTTTATAAAATAGCTTCCGATTTTTCATTTTTTCTCTTGAGGAGAGAATTTGATATTCGACTAGAATTAACTTTAATAATTGACAATATTTTGATTTGAATTCTTTTCTACTAAGTAACATAAATTATACTAAAAACCCTCATTTAACTTGTAAGATTATTACGCCTAATGTCCGACCCCGCCTTCTTGTGGTGCAGGCCGTCAGTAACTTTCAAAAGAGATATTCTCTTTTGGAAGGGTACGGAAAGGAGAGAGCTGCCAGTTCAGTATGGCACACTGATCTGGTCATCTATGGACACTTTCTTCTTTTTTTTTTTTCAACTCTGCTGAGGAGTGGTCAACTTCACAAGGTCCTGGTGCTGACCATTTATACCTACTAGACTGGATTTGTTTATGGATTTGAGCTTGATTATGGATACTGGCCTTGCTGCACTAGTGGGTCTATGTTGAGGGAGAATCTATCGCTGTGTTTTCTGTTTGCTTCTGGGCTGCCAGCTCTAAGTGAACAAAGGCATGGCATACCTTATATCAGCTGGTCGATAATCCTGATCAGAGGCCTTCGCAGGTACCTGAATCTCACTTAGCTAGTTGGGAATCAACAATCCTAAACTGGAGTAATGTGTCTCAGACAGGCCATACAGCTCTTAAAAAGGTCCACTTGAAAATATGATGCCTGAAGTTCCTACCAGCATCAGTGACTTCAGCCTTTAGTGGAGGAGGAACAGGTCTTTGCCCCATGCCTGCGATCAGGGGGCTGTTTGATATTTTTGGCTCTACCTTTCTCAATAAACCTAGTTTCTTTAAAATACCCACTAATCATTTTCTCTCTGCAGAAATGTGGAACGTGAGGACATTACATAGAGATTATTCTATTGATGTACTCACACAGGAATAACAGTGCTATAACCTAGATATTCTAGGTTTGTAAGAGACCAGATGGACAGGTAAAGGTGAGATACTTAAAAATAACTTTAAATTTCTCTTTACAGGGAGGGAGGATGGAAAGCATCACCAAGGCGTGGGTCTGCTGCTCAGCAGAAATGTTAGTGATGCTCTTCTAGGATATGAGTGCATTAATGAAAGGTTTCTTACAGCAAAATTTAAAACAAAAATTAAAGACTTGAATGGTTATCTGCTTTTATGACCCCACTGGGGACTTTGATGAGAACGAGAAGGATATCTTTTACAGCCAGCTTCAGGATATTTTGAATTCTGTGAAGAAAGGAGATATTTCTCTTGGGTTGGTGTTGTTTTATCTCTGAGCGGCACTTTTTTGCACAACATGGGCTAAATGACCAGGACATAAGGACCCCGAAGGCTCAGAGAAGGCTGGGGGAGGGAACCCACTGGAACAGCTGTTGGGAGACAGATGGTAGCCTCCTGTCAAGGCCATCCAGCGTGTTCTTTAACGTGCACATGGTATGGCTCTCTCCAGCACACGGGGCCACGGCTTAACGTCCCATCCAATGGACGGCAGCCTTTCTCAAGTCCATCGATGCCCCCTACTGACCGTGGGCAGGGCGGGGAATTTTGTGGAGATAAATTTCAACACTGACCCAGCTGGAACTCGAACCTGGGAACTACAGATTATGACCCTGGCACGCTACCGACTGAGCCACCTCTGCCCCAGATATTTCTGTTGTGCTAGGTGATTTCAATGGTAGAGTTGGTACTGACTCTGACCTTTCAGCAAGAGTTTTAGATCCTTCTGGCATTGGTAGTTCCATGGCAATGGGGAACATCTCCTATAGGTAAGTAAACTTAATAGTTTATGAATAAATAACACATACTACAAACATCGGGACATTTATAAATATACATGTGTTTCACCTGATGGGTTGCATAGGAATATGATACATTATATTTTAATTAACAGCAAATGGGCTAGTTCAGTTAGGAATACCAGATCATACATGGGAGCCGAAAATGGATCTGACCATTACCTGGTCACAAGTGTCTTGCAGCTGAAGCTTAAGAAATGTTGTGCTAAGGTTAAGAAAATTACCTTCAAGACTGAAGGTCTGAAAAATCCATATATAGACAAAGCATACCATGATAGGCTACTTAGTCATTAAGACAATTGTGGTTTGCTTACTGCTGAAGTTGATAAAGAATGGCATCAGTTTAAACAGGCTTTTCTTGAAACCAACAGTATTCTTTTGTGTAAAAGGGAACAGAGGAAACAAAATTATTTGAGTGATAAGGCTATGGAACTTATTTCTTAAACAAGAAAGTTTATAAATGATTAATATGAATCAACAGCCTACAGTCATAACAGAAGGCATTACAACAAGCTTAATAAACATGTAAAGGATCAATTAACAGCTGATAAGAATCTTTGGCTTGATAGCATGGCTGACAAAGCAGAGGAAGCAGTTAGACAGCACAATAGTTGGGGGTTGTACCAGATTGTTACTGTTTTATGTGGGAAGAAACAGATAGGTACACAGGGATTGAGGGATAAATATGGCAAGGTGGTTTAAGGTGAGGATTCTGTGATTGCTAGGTGGGCTGAGCATTTCAGAGATGTTCTAAATAATGTGATTATTTCTACTCCCATTGTTTGTAATGAGGATAGATGCATTATTGAAATCCAAAGTGAATGCACAGTATTCCCTGTTAAGAAACATTAATTAATAGATTCTGAAAAAAATTCATCGCCGCTACGGCGGGAATCGAACCCGCATCTCCCCAGATTCATGCCAGAGCGCGCTAACCATTGCACCACGCGTCGGACAACGAATATTTTCAGAATATGACCTTATAAGTTTTCTTCTTGAGACGTGACTGAGACAGTGCCATCTATACTCAAGGAGATGCAACGTTTTCAGTCGTTGCATTTGGTACATCCCTATGTCACATTCCGAAGTCACATTGGCTATCTCTAAATAAAAACTGCATAAATCCACTGGGGTTGATGAAATCACCACTGAAATGCTTCAAGCTGGGAACATTTATGTTGTCACATGGTTGACTGAAATTATGAATATATTTTATAATAAAGGTGTTGTTCCTAAGGATTTTTCTAGAGCTATCATTGTCCCAATTTTTAAAAAAGGAATTACAGTTCTTGTGATAATTATAGGGGAATTAGTTTACTTTCTGTTCCAGGTAAAGTTCTTTGAATGATTATACTTAATAGAATTAAGAATTTGGTTGATGGACAACTGCGTGATGAACAGTGTGGATTCAGAAGTGGTAGTGGATGTATTGATCAAATATTTTCACTTAGGCAGATTCTTGAGAAATGTTTAGAATTTAAGAAACCTGTGATTACTAGCTTTGTAGTTTCAAAAGCTTTTGACTCTGTTGATTGTCATAATTTGTGGTTGGTTGTGAGATCGTATGGCGTACCAGAAAGTTAGTTAACATAATGAAAGTTCTCTATAATAACACTGAGTCATGTATGAGAGTTGGTAAGGCTTGTAGCGATTGGTTTAGCATTGCTAGTGGAGTTAGACAAGGGTGCATTTTACTCCTTTTCTCTTTAGTTTAGTTATTGATTAGGTAATGCAAAATTCTTTGCAAGGGAAAATTTTTGGCCTTAAATGGTCTAGAGATTTCAAAATTTCTGATTTAGATTATGCAGATGATTTGACCTTTTTGGTTGCTGTTGAGGAGAAGAATTCGTTTATTAGGGCTGTTGAAGAGACTGCTAATAGAGTAGGTTTGGTGATAAACAGAGAAAAAACTAAAGTGATGAAAATTGGTCAGGCAGATGGTGCTTCAGTTGCTTTTAATGTCTGTACTATTGAGCAAGTGTCTCAGTTTAATTATCTTGGGAGCTATGTAACAGATACTGGTGATATGTGGCATGAGATAAATAGAAGAATAGGAATTGCTGTAAGGAATTTTATAATATTTTGGTTCTTTCTAAAGTTAGTTATGGTAGTGAAACTTGAACCCTTTGTAAACAAAATATCAGGAAACTTCATGCTTTTGGTTCTAGATGTTTTTGCAGTGTCTTGGGCATTAGGTAGTTCAATTTTGTAAGTTGGGTTGGGATGTTTTACCCCTGAATGGCACTTTTTTGCACACCATGGGCTAAATGGGCAGGTCACAAGGACGTCAAAGGCTCAGAGAAGGTTGGGGGATGGGACCCACTGGAACAGCTATTGGGAGACAGATGGTAACCTCCCATCAAGGCCATCCAGTGTATTCTTTAACATGAACAAGGTGTGGCTCTCCCACACATGGGGCCATGACTTAACATCCCATCCGATGGATGGCAGCCTTTCCAAGCCCATCGGTGTCCCCTATTGACCGTGAGCAGGTCAGGGGGATTTGTAGAGACAAATCTCAACGCTGAACCAGCTGGGACTCGAACCTGGGAACTACAGATTACGGAGCCTGGCACGCTACTGATTGAGCCACCCCCACCCCAACTTTGTAAGTAATGATGAGGTTAGACAAAGGAGTCTGCAACCTCCTCTGAGCAGCATATTGTGCAGAGAGAGACTATGTTGGTTTGGTCATGTTGTCCTTATGCATAGCTGCAGATTGGCAAAGAGGATTATGAACAGTGTACCGAAGAGTATCAGAAAAAGGGGGAGATCTAGGATGCAATGGGCAGACAATGTCAAACAGGACCTTGCTAGAATTGGCCTAGAATGGCCAAATTCAACAGCTGTAGCTCAAAAGAGACATGTCTGGAGAGCAAAATTACAGTCTGGTTGGACCTCCATAGCCCATGGTTGCATGAGGATTTTGTATGTATGTATATATCTATTTTGCAGAAAAAATTTTGCCGACATATGGTACTTCAATCCACATCTCTCCAGAAACATGCCAGAGTATTCTACCATTGAACTAATGCCAGCTCTTGTTTTTTTTCCACTAATTTAAGACTAAACTCTTAACCGAGATTTTCAGGCCAACTATTGGCACCATCTATGATCTCGGGTGGCAACTATGACTTTTTATATTGCACTGAGTAATATGAAAATAAATAATAAAGTCATCATGCTATTTAGCATTATTAATGATTTAAACATAGATGACAATCACAACGTTATCTGCTTACTTTTTGACGTTGATAAATCAATAAATATTTTGTGGAAAAAATTTCGCAGATGTACGGGACTTGAACCCACATCTCTCCAAAAACGTGTCAGAGTATTCTACCATTGAACTAATGCTGGCATTAATCATCTGGGGTACAGTAGAATTACACCAACTGTACACTGCTGATGCCACCGAAATTGGCAGTCTTTTGATTTGAATTCTTTTCTGCTAGTAGCATTTATTATACTAAGAACCCTTATTTAATTTTTTTTGGCATGATCAATTGCCTGGCATTTGAGATATCCAGTAATTTAACATATATTTTGAATCAGTTACAAGATCCATAGTGAAGAAAGTAACACATTTTGGAGTTTTACATGCCATGAAGGAGCCCATTACATAATTGACTCCACCCATCCCTCAACAACAATGGGGTGATTGGAAGATAATATAATTTTGTCAACGCAGTTCTGCAACACAGAGGACTTTGAATGTGAAAATTAAAGGTGATAAATTAGCACAATTTTATTCAAAATTTTATCATTAAATTACACATTCTGCTTACCTAGCTGTATTATTTCCATATAATATTCTAATGTTTTCAAGAGAGGTGGAATTCATTTGTGTGTGAACATCATTGCTGTAGTCCCCAAACTATATGAAAAATGAGAAATAATAGAGAAATTTCATATTAAATACTCAACTGTACAAGAAGCATCTCTTTGCAAAATATAGAATGAGAAAAGGCACAAAACAGATATTTGTTTACAGAAAGATTACTAAATGTTTCCAAAGGTTAACCCTTCCAGGGTCCAAGATGAATATAGACACTGACAGAATCCAAACTGAGATGCCCGAGACATCTATGTTCATTTTTAGTACAACGAAAAAAAAACTTCGATTTAGAAAAAATTGTAACTGTATATCTGAAATAGGTTAGTAAATGTATACATACTTTGTTCATATTCCAGAAAATGTTGGTGGAAATCAAGTTAACTCTCACACTGTAACAGGTCAGTCCCAGGTGGAAGTTTCCACAGCATTGAATGTTGCACAAAATGTCCTGTCAAGACTCTGGGAACAGTTTCAAAAGACAGGAGATGTTCGTTATCGACCAGGACTAGGCCATCCCAAAGCCACAACTTCTGCAGACAATCACTATACGAGTCTTACTCTCCGACAGAACAGAGTGATGACTGCTAGGCAACTTCTTTGGAGCATGAAGCAGCTACAGGAATGAGGGTTTCAAGGCATACTGTTTACAGGAGACTTCATGAGAAATGCCTTCATGCCAAGAGACCTGTTATTTGTGTCCTTCTAACTCCTGTTGCCTGGTGAGCTTGTTTAATGTGGAGCCACTTGGAGTCCGGACTAGTGGATGCATGTTATGTTCACAGATGAATCACAATTTAGCTTAAATACTGATTCTTGACGTATTCATATCTGGAGAGCCAGGGGCCTGAAACAGTCCCTCGAACGTCAGAGAAAGGGGATACTGTAGAAGCAGTGTCGTGATGGTTGGGGCAGGAATCATGATAAACAGGGCGTACAGACCTGCACATCTTTCCAAGTGGCTCTGTTACTGCCCTGTGGTACAGAGACGAGTTCCTGAACTCATATGTCAGGTCATGGTGTCATTCCATGGGTGGTCATATTATTCTCATATGACTGTGTATATGCAAACAAATGTCGCCAATGTCATCCCGATAATTACGCATCATTGACACATCAATATCACTGATGACACTGAACAGATTTAAACACATATATATACATCATATCTAAGAGTAAAGAAAAATTGTATCAACAATTTATAATATAAGATGCTAAAATTTAATCTAATACAATTCCATCCACTTTTTACATAAAAATACATTTTGCACACAAAAATTCACTTCAAAATACAAAATATACCTCAAAATATTTAATCACTGTGTACTAAATTCTCTTTCATTCTCATCATTCGCATGCATAAACATTTTACAATTTCTAACTTAATGTAAGCTTACAAACACTCAGTTCAGTTTTCAGTCAGCTTAAATGAAAAAATCTACAAAAAATACATAAATGCATTTTAAATCATGTTAATATAATATAACAACTAGAACTTCAGATTAACACGAATACACAAAACAATTCTATTCACATCACATTATAAACTCAAACTATAAACCTTGAATAGTCAATTAACTTTTCAAAAAATAAAAATTGAAACTCCAAAGTTTCAACAAGAAATTAAACATTTCAAAATCTCTAAATATAAATCACATTAAATATTGCTTCTCAGTCTTCATCTATTCCAGAGAAAAGAAATAAAACATTATAAATCATTAGTGCCACAGTGGAAGAATAATAATATACTTAAATTTTCATTGTTGGCACTCCGTTGCAATATCCATTAGTTTCCCAGTGACATCCTTCACACATTGATCGATAAGCTAGGTGTAAACACTTCTGAAGATCTTGTTGGTGACGTCATCTATTTTATGTTGACTACTTTTTGCCAGTTGTCACTCTGCAGGCCATGGTTGTTTCGTTGACATCTTGTCGCTAAGTGCGTGGCTTTGAAGAGCCTGGCTTTGTTGTTTACAGGTTTATTGCTGCCTGCTTCTAAATGATGCTTCAACAGTTGAAAATTTCTAAAATTTGTTAGATTCATTAGGATTATTTGCACTCAAAAAATTTCTGGGTTGCTTGGCTTAGTTTCATCTAACAGTTCTTTATTAATATTATTTTCCTTTAAAACCTCTAATTCAAAACTTTGCTCATCAACAATTTCAGCACTATTTTCAAAACTTCTACTTCAAAAAATTTTTCATCAACTAATTTTGTACTATTTTCCTCTACAATTATATCAACATATTTCTCATTATCAATTTGCTTTGCATCATCAACTTGTTTCTCTAAATTTACATTAATTACACTAATAGGACATTTTATAGGTTCTTCTTGAACATTATGTGTTGGACTTCAAGATAACTCAGAAAGCCCAGTGGACCACGGCTGCAATTTCAATTGACAATAGTCAAAAATATCATCTAAAACTTGTTCATTTGAACATGGAAGATCGGTTTCTGTATCGTTGCAATCTATAAATTCAATTTCTTCATGACAAGCCTTAACAAACTGTAAAACAACAGTGGAAAGACAACTCATGAGAGGGCTCTTCTTGAGGAACTTAGGCCTCTCGCTTCAAATATCCTAATATAAGTTTCCCAAATTGTCATTCCTCCTAAAGCAATATTGCTCCGTGTGCCCTTGTCAGCCCAAAAATTACATTTGAAAGTCTTTCTATTATTCGTATCAAAAGTTTCTGGTTTAGTGTCATTGTTCAAAACTTGACACGAAACATAATCTCTGCTTTGTTCGTTCTGCAATATTGTAGGCAGGTTTGGCACAAATTGTCGGAAATGTGTAACTTCCGGTTGTGCAGGAGTCATTTTGCAAGACTCAGCCTGATAATGCTGCTTTGTTGAGGATTGCATCCATTGTTTATTTAATGCCGTTTTTGCAGATTCTCTTCTTGCAGTGTACTGCTGAGCCAATTTGACTAAAGTTGAAATTGAATTTACATTTCATACTTCTAAGAATTCCCTAATGGGCAGAAGTAATTAAGACAATATGCAGTTTATAATGTCAATTTTGGCGGCATCAACATCATACAGTTGGTATAACTCTACTGTACCCCAGATGAATTTTTTGACATCATCTCCTTTCCTTTGTCTTCGTGAAAACAGTTCTGTAGCTAACTGTGTGAAATCATAAGGGAGATAGATTTTCATGAGTTCGTTTCTAAAATCTACCCAATTTTTTATTCCATGACGACATCCTATGTTATTCTACCATTGCTTAGCACATCCAATTAGACAAGATACTACTAACACCACCTTTTCGTTGTCGGGCACTTCATGTACACGGAAATGCTCTTCCATGGAATTGACAAATGTCCACAATGACAGACATTTCGAACCGTCGAACCTTATCTCAGGTAAAGGCCAATTAACATAAGGACTATACTTAATAAATGGATTGGCAGCTCATTGTTGAGGCAGTTGATAATACTTTGTTCTATCACTTGCTTCTGATGGAATAAAAAATGGAACCTTATGTTCAAAGTTTATCAGTTCATGAACTGACATAGCATTGTCAACAAATTTACGAGTTGTTATCGTTCCCCTTTTCTCCCGAGGCTCTTTAAGAAGATTCATTAACACTTCTGCTTCTTTTATCACATCCTGCAACCTATCTTTTACTTTTTCTAAGTCAGGAGTCATTATGGCAGAATCGGCCATTTTACTAGTAGACATGTTTAGCGGTCTGCCAAAATTTTTAAACTTTTTTATCTTGAGCAGCGCTCAAAGATACTACTATACAACAATACAATACTAAAGCTATACTAAGCTTGAAAATAAACTTCTTTTTCAAAAAGTTTATCAATCGTGAGTTCGGACACTTCTAATCTTTACATACATACAATAAAGATCTTAAATATCAGCAATAACTGCACTGAAACTTCAGTACCTTTGACTAATACACAAAAGTTAAGCTTCTTGCTCAATAAAAATTTCAGCTTAAGCTGCCGTTACATCTATAAATAGTTCATATAACTAATGAGCTCAAAAATTGTTAATTAAATATTGATTAAATATTGAACAAACTCGACTTTTTTGGTATACACTAAGTAAATTTAAAAATACAGAAATATAAGCTGTTACTATAAAACCATCTACATCCTTTCTTTCACTCAGAACTTTCCTTTCTTGCCACTTCTAATTATTTTAATGTCAACAACCGGACATGGTTCCAGACAGAGGGTGTCCCTATGGGATCCCCCATCTGGACTCACGGTGATGTTGTCATGTGTCATATTGAGAAAACAGCCTTAGTCAATGCTGATCTGCAACCATCTTTGTACATATAATACGTTGACGATATCTTTATTTTTTGGCCCCACCCAATCAATAAATTACAAGATTTCATCAATACTTTCAATGCAGTTTGTCTTACAATAAAGTTTAAGCATGAATCCGAGCAGAAACAACAAATAGCTTAATTAGATATATTAATAACGAGAAAAGAAAAATCACTGTGAAACAGTGTTTCGAAAGAAAACCCATACACCTAATTATATACCAGTAAATTCTGCACATCCATACAAATATAAGAAAGCAAGTATCTTACTGCACTTTGTTCATGTGTATAGATATTGCTCTGAACAAACATCATTTAATAGAAAAATTGATTATATTAAACGAACAGCAATACAGGCAGGATATTCTCATCAAACACTAAAGCAATGGGAATGTAATGTAAAATATACAGTCTTAAAAGATACCCAAACATTTCCAAATCAAAATAAAATAAATAAAAATTATGCACAGAGTTTTCCTTATAAGACAAAAATATCAGAAACAATGGAAAAAATCCTTAAAGAATATAAATTACCCTACCGACAACAGTAGCAATATAATTAAAAACTTGGTTATTAATGATAGAGATAGGAAAACACCCACAGGAGGGGTGTACGAGATCAATTTACCCGACCCCACAAAAAAATTAAATGGAAAGGAAAATTATATAGGGAAAACTTTCAGGTAATTTAGTACTAGAATGAATGAACACCAGGAAGATATTCAAAAGCAAAAACCCAACACAGCTTTATCACAGTTTTGGGAAATAATCTTCAAATTCATAATTTAACTTATAAACCATTGTCAGCACTACGAACTAAGTTTCAACTTTTGTACGCCGAAAAATTCTTAATTAATACAAATAAGGACAGAATATGCAACACGGAGATCCCACCAATTCTATCAGCGTGGAATCTCCTGTTGCATTAGTATGTTCCCACATTTAAATATTCAACAGTAGGCGCATCATGTAATTTCAAGGAATGTTGGCTGGCTACGTCACTGACAAGACACATATATAAGGTAGTTAGTTGCTGGAATTTAATGAGCCTGAGGATTCCGTAGGCAGGTCTACGGGGAAATGCACTGCTCTATGGTAGATTTGATTGGGCCAATGGTTTAATTGTTTGTCTAAATGTTTTATTGGCCAGTTTGGATGATTAAAACTTTTTACTTTTTAAAAGCTCAAAGTTGGAGGATAGTGCAATAGTGATGTAATAGGAACTATTTCCAAATTGTCTATATACATATATGCTTAAGCATCTACAGAATTGAAGTTCTACAATTAATCACAGAAGTGATGGCTTTACTACATACAAGAGTTAATGAAACTTAGAGGCTATCTGCAGCAATACCTTAACAACTGATAAGAACTGTCCCAAGCATCAGAATGAATGATGTTTAACAGTGAAAATTACAACATCGTAATTAAAGTGAATATCAGGATTGCAATTTGGAATATTGTAGAACTCAGTAATATCTATAGTGACACAAGTACATCTGTGTTAGCATAACAACATCGTGCTAGTTATAAGGACTGGTTGCTGTGGACATTGTGATATTAACAACACACTTGCTCATATACATCTCAAGACAAATTGCATTGCAGTGATGATCCATTTGCTCCTGAGTCAGCCTTCAAGAAAAATGGTAAAAAGTTTTCCTTCTTATTCCTGCTAGTTTCCCTTTGAAATTGATGCTCAAAGGTATAGGTAGTTTTAAGGAATATGTTAACATCAGTATTAATGGATAAACATTAACAAGAATGGCCATGAGCCAACTCTGTTATACTAGTGCTCTTCTCCTACGTTGAGTAAAAGAAAGGATGTAGATGGTTTTATAGTAACAGCTTATATTCATGTATTATTAAATTTATTTACCTAGCTGTGTAGTTTACTTTTTAATATACACTAAGCTATTACCTCTTTTGAGTCAATTCAAATTTCAGAGGAAAAATTGTCTTGAGCCGGGTGGGATACGAACTCACGACCTCCTGATAACATGTCAGGTGTTCTGGACCACTGAGCTACCAGCTGCCAATCAAGATCTCTTCTAATTAACGTCAGTAGCTCAGTGGTCCAGAGCACCTGACATGTTATCAGGAGGTCATGGGTTTGTATCCCACCCGGCTCAAGACAATTTTTCGTCTAAAATTTGAATCGACATCAAAGTGCTGATTTATTAGTAGGTATTGAATAGTCGAGTTTATTTCATTGTTTATCATTAGCATACTTGTAAGACATGCTTTCCATCTATGTGGCAAATAGAAAGCCGCTTGTGGCTAAAATTGCCTGAATAGGGCCTATATGTGACATAATAGGAGTGTTCATAGCATTAATTAGAGATCTTGATCAGCGGCAGGTAGCTCAGTGGTCCAGAGCACCTGACATGTTATCAGGAGGTCGTGGGTTCATATTCCACCAGGCTCAAGATAATTTTTCCTCTAAAATTTGAATCGACATCAAAGTGCTGATTTATTAGTAGGTATTGAATAGTCGAGTTTATTTCATTGTTTATCTCACTGTGCTCTTTTGATGTCTTAGGGAATGTGCTGATGCGCATGGTATTTTTGCACTCATTTTTGCAGATTTTTGATATACTCTTGTTTTAAATGTGGTATTGTTTTCTTTCCAATAGAATGTTGAGGTACGGTAGTGTATTATTATTCTCATGCTCGATCATGAAATTGATAGTGGGGTGTATTGCTTCCATTTCTTTCCTTAAGTTTTCCAGGTAGTTTTCGTTATTTTCTTTGTATATTATTATGATATTGTCTATGTATCTTTTGTATATCAGGGGAGGTGTTTGATGCTTTTTAAGCACTTTTTCTTCTCTTTCTTGGATGGCTATGACTGCGAGAAGTCCGGAGATTGGTGATCCCATAGGGTGTCTTTCTTTTGGTGATATATTTTATTACTCGCTTTCGAATAGTTGTTGGTCGAAACTATGAATGATATAAACCCACTTGGAAAGGATCACTGGCAATACGACAGGGAATATATTTGTGAGAGTAGGAGAGTTAATAGAATTAAGAATAACTTATCCTTTTTAACGGAAGTGAAAAGGCAAAAACCTATACCTAAATTTTTAAATATCAACAAAATGAAATTTCACCCAAATTTAAAACACATCCTAGTGACGAAAAAGATGCTAAATAGCACCATACAAGACACAAGGAAAAATCTCAGGCAAGCTGAGAGAGCAGCCAATGATATATTCTAAAAAGTACAGAATGCATACCCACAAGCAGAAACCCAGTGGATAATCAATAGAAAAGAGGCCCTAATACAATATAACAGTAAAATAACACAGGAAAGACATCAAAAGAAGCTCTAAATGCTTGAAAACAACCAACGAAAAACAAATAAAGCTAGCACAAATGAAAGCAATATCATTACCTCACAGAACATTAATTCACACCTGAACAGATAGAAATTTTGGCACTAGGCCCAAAATATGCATTCGAACCCAACCTACCTAAAATTGCTGCCCAACCTAAAATTGATCCAACCTAAAATTGCTGCCCAATGTCGAAGGGGTCATTAGAGATCTACCAGAGGAGAAAAAGGCCATGGCATGATACCAAATATTTAGAGACTATAAAGTGGAAAAAAATAACTGATAGGACAATTTTCAAACAAAAACAAAAGAAAGACCGATAAAAAAGAAGAGAGATAAAAGGAATCAAAAACGTAAGAATTTTGCCCACCAATAAAACTGACAACATGGTAGTCATAAAGCAAACTAATTACAAAGCCAAACTAAAACATACTCTAAATGAAATAGGAGCAGAAGAAAAAGAGAACAATCCCACTAATGCAATAATTAAACAGTTAGCAGACATCAAGAACCATGAACAACTACCAGAAAGACTAAAAAAGGCATGCCACCCACCAATATATTCAAGCATTTCATTGTTGTTCAACAAGATAAAAACCCATAAAGATGATAAACCACTGTGCCCACTAATAAGCAAATACTCATCACCCACCATAAAATTAAAAGAGCCATGCTCCATTACATGAAACAATTCTTCCCAACTAATGACTATAAAATCAATTCTCCACAAGAATTCGCTCAAATCATAAGGCAACTCAAAATTGAAACCTCTCAAGAAAATGGCATCCTTCGACATAATATCATTATATCCAAACACACCTATCAACAGAGTTCAGAGTATAATAGAAAATAGATTAAAAGAGAGAGATGGTCCAAATCAATCCAAGAGAAATGCAGTAATGAGAACCCTGAAACTCATAACCAGCAACAACTATTTCAAAGCGAATAATAAAATATATCAACAAATGAAAGGCACCCCTATGGGATCACCAATACCTGGACTTCTCACAGACATAGCCATCCAAGAAACAGAAGAAAAAGTGCTTAAAAATCATCAAACACCTCCCCCGATACACAAAAGATATAATGACAATATCATAATAATATACAAAGAAAATAACAAAAACTACCTGGAAAACTTAAGGAAAGAAATGGAAGCAATACACCCCACTATCAAATTCACGATCAAGCATGAGAATAATAATACATTACCATATCTCAACTTCTATTGGAAAGAAAACAACACCATATTGAAACAAGAGTATAAAGAAAATCTGAAAAATAACTGTAATAATACCATATACATCAGTACATCCCCTAAGATATAAAAAGAGTGCAACAAGATCAGCATTTGTCAGGAAAACAGATACTCCAGCAATAAAAAAGCATATGAAACCGAAAAAGAAAACATATAGAAAATGGCACAGAATGCCAACTACCCCATGCAGCTAATTAGAAAAATTGAAATTGAAGCAAAAAGAATCACAAAACGTGACAATCAACCCAACCCTACACAAGAACAAAAAGAAAATTATAAATACACCATAAGCATACCACCAATAAATTGGTTAGAAAAATTATTGAATAGAATTATGAAACCCCACAATCGCATAGTACCCATGGCAACAGCATTAACAATAGAAAGAAGTATAAAAAAAGGCAAGACGAAAAAGAAAAAACGGCAGTTTACAGAATGCCTGTCATAAATCAACAAAAGACACAATGTACTATGAAAAAACCAAAAGATCCTGTAAAATCAAATTTAAAGAGCACCAACAGGACATCAGATATAAAAGAGACACAACAGCACTAGCCAGGTATGCAAAAAATTCAAACACAACACCGAAATTCGATCAAGCACAAATAATAGCAAGCCCCAAAATGGAATATCAATTAAATCTAGCCAAAATATAAGCAATATATAGAAACAGGAAAACCTGCTGCAATGATGATGTAGTGATCCCACCACACCCATGGAAACTGCTCATGAACAAAGGGGAGGATAAGGATACAAATGGAAAGGAGCAATCACTATTAATAGCAACACCCTCCAAAAAAACGTGGACCAACCCACCACAAGCAAATCAACCATGCACAGAGCATTCCAAATCAATAACCACCATTAACCCCTACAACACGCCCAGAAAAAGATGTAAACACTCTCTGAAGATGATGACAAAATGTCATCAAAACTGGTTAGGGACAAAAACTAACTGCAAATAATGTCTGAGCTCATAAGTACATCTCTACACCACAATATAGGATTTAGTGAACTGCAGAGTGAAGTCTGAGTGCCTGTAGAAAGCCCACTATGAAACATCGCTAACCAGTGGGAGGACTGTCGACGAACTCCAACCATGCCGGATGCCAATGGAACAGACACCCGAAGTCGGTAAATCCTTAATGAACTCTAGTATTATTTAATCAGTAGTCTGTACAGGTTAAGTGTGAAGCTGTAGTTTATATGTAATCTGATAAAAACCCGTGTTGAAACTATGAATGACTGTGGTTAATTGATCATAACACCAAACTGCTGAAGAGCTGTACAGGGACCACCAATAACAAAGAGTGCAGGAGACAACAGCCCAACAACAGTAACATCTGCAAGCCATCTGTGCCAGAGACCAGGAAGAAAACTCCTAACTATGGTGGCAACATAGGAGTGACCCACATCAGGTTTTCCACACAATGGGAGGTTAGTAAATCTTACATATATTTATAATATTTAGAGAACTCCCATGATATAAGCTTAATATTACTATTTTCTCATTGAATTTACAACTGGCATTCAACTAGTATGATTCAATTATTAAAATATATTAACGAAAGAAAAAATTTAATTGTGGGTAGGGGCCTCATTAATCATTGCAATGGTAAATAAACTATCATTCACTCTCATCTCTGAAACATAGGGAAGGAGAATGCATATTATATTAATTTTGAAACATTAGTTTATAACAATGCTACTTAAGTGGATGTCTGCAGCATAAGAAATGTATTTTTTAACCCTTGAAAATTTTGAATTAATTTATTTTAAATTTTTTTAAAAAAATACAAAACTAAAAGGTGTTTCTTTTAATAATGAAATATGGAAAACAAAAGTCTGAAAACTGTGAAACATTAAATACATATAATTTTATTATTAATTCTGGTTTTCATGGTTTCTGCCATGGTTTGATAGCAGGTTTGATCAAAAAGCTCTTATTAGCTATCCACTCTGACCAAGATCTTTGCCACTGTACCCAGTACTTGATGGAGAAACACTGTCAGAAGCCCAAGTATGGAATTAGCAGTGGAGAGCTGGATACGGTGTGGTCGACTTGGCAGCAGGATTTGTGATGAGAGACTGATATATTTACAATATTAGAACATATTGAATGCCATACATTATTAACACCTGGCTGTACCATGGATAAGTACCATCTTGGCACTTTCACTTCATATAGCTAATTTCAGCACTGCCCATGGTTATCAAACGGTATGTCAGTGTTGTTGATTGCATACTCTGACAATTAAGGGCTTGCTGCATCATTTTATACAGTTACTTTACAATTAATTTGATATATATATATATAGTCCATTACTATATGAGCATTCTCACTGCATCATGATTTTAGCATCTATGTATAAATTATGCTGTATCTTTGATACATTTCAAAGTGTTTTCTGCTAACATTGCAACTATTGATAGACTGATCACATCTAAACTGCTTTATCCATGTTTTAGAATTTAACTTTATAAATGACAATGTCTTTCAATAAACACTTTTCACTTTACAGTAACATGAGTTATAAATAAGACAGGTTTCTAAAACGGTTTATGGTTAAGCAGATTACAGTTACAATTGATTATTAAACAATAAAGTTACACAAAATTATGAACATATGAATATTAAAATAAGAGAATTTCCACAGAAATATTTTACTAAACATATCATGTAAAACAGAAATACGATATCTAAGACTTCGCAATATTAGCAAATACCTTTTTCAAAGTGAACCCAACAGAAGAATTGTGAATTGCATAATAACACACAAGTTCTGCAATCTTTGCATGTTCCTCTTGTATATTCTTTAACGCCCTTTTCCGAACCACCATGTTATAGAATAGATCTTCAACCTGAGGTTTAAATGACAAATTATTTACAAAATAATTCAGTATAAAACTCTTTGCAATTTAGTAAGAATATAAAAATACAATTAAAAGGACCTTTTTCTCAGAAATTAATTAAAAATAACTTAAAATTCTCTGTCATTGAGCAATAAAATTTTAAAGTTTATCCTTCAAACTATTTGCATATTGAAGTGACACTATGTGTCACTTCAATATGCAAATAGACTGTCCATCAAAAAGCTTCTGAGTTTTATCCTAAAAACTTTCAGCATGCAAATAGCTTGAAGGATAAACTTTAAAATTTTACTGCTCAACGAAAGAGAATTTTAAGCTATTTTTAAGAACATAAACAAAAAAGTATATGGAATACAGAATTATTCCTCTCCTCATTTTGCCCCTCTGTTTTTGAAGACTACAATTGATTTATGGCAGGGTTGGATTGTTTGGGTTGTTTTACCTCTGAGTGGCACTTTTTTGCACACCATGGGCTAAATGGCCAGGTCACATGGACCCCGAAAGCTCAGAGAAGGTTGAGGGAGGGGACCCACTGGAACAGCTGTTGGGAGACAGATGGTAGCCTCCCGTCAAGGCCATCCAGCGTGTTCTTTACCGTGCACAGGGTATGGCTCTCCCACACAAGGAGCCACGCCTTAACGTCCCATCCGACGGACAGCAGCCTTTCCAAGCCCATCGGTGTCCCCTACTGACCATTGGCAGGGCGGGGAATTTTGCAAAGATAAATCTCAACGCTGACCCAGCTGGGACTCGAACCTGGGAATTACAGATTACGAGCCTGGCGCGCTACCGACTGAGCCACCCCCGCCCTGATTTATGGCAGGAACTGACAGAATAGACCAGAATATATCTTCATATTAAATTGGGGTATGAGGAAAGAAGTGGTGGTGATCCCTTTTCAGAGATGTCATCATCCACAATTTGTGGTTGCTTATGAAAAAATCAGGAGAAAATATTCACATCTTGATTTTCATCACCATATTGTACATATATATCTCCAAAGAAATAAGAATATGCCAAGTAGGCATATCCTTATTTCTTTGAGATCTCTAGGAGCAATATCCAGCAGAACCATGTCAACAATGACATCCATCTGGATGTCATTTTTTATCTCATAGCACCCTGCATTCAATGCCATTGCGCTGGAAAAGAATGCTCCAGCACTGTCCAAACTGAGTCCACCAAATGCAATGTGTCTCTGCATCCCTGGTTTTTTTCTCTTTCATATGATGCAAAATGTTCCCTTTTTTATACTTTAGAATAGAATAAAAGAAAACAATTGGAACTGAAATTCTTTGTCTATTATCTTGTTTATGTCTATTGATTATAATATATCTAATCTTTGCAATCTTTTTATATCAGTCTATGAAATATTCATAAACTATTTCTAACGTTTAGTAGATATTTATAAGAGTAATAATTACTATATTCAAATATTTATGAATACTGTGAAACCAGGATGAATTATTAAAGCAAATGAAGATCCAACTCAAATGATTACTGTCTAGTGTGATTATATGAACATAGCATCTTCAGATGAAATGGTACAAAACTTCACATATGTGTTCAAAGTAGAAATGATTTCACTAAGTTGGAAATATAATTTAAAAAAATTGGCATTCAAGAGTTAAGCAGAAAAGAACTTACTATACAAGTTATTTAACTGAAGTATATCATGCATAAGTTAGCAGAACAGACAAGGCTGAGAAACTGAACACTTCATCATCATCCTCAAGCAGCCATGGGCTACGGAGGTCCAACCAGACCACGCAATTTAATTCTCCAAGCATATCTGTCCTGAGCTACATCTGCTGCATCCGGCCACTGTACACCAATTCTAACAAGGTCCTGTTTGATATTGTCTGCCCACCGCATCCTAGGTCTCCCCCTCCTTCTGAGGCCTCTAGGCACACTGTTCATAACCCTATTCGCCAATCTATAATTATCCATACAGGCAACATGGCCAAACCAGCGGAGTCTCTCTCTGCACAATATGCTGCTTAAAGGAGGTTGCAGACTCCTTTGCCTAACCTCATCATTAGTTATAAAGTTAAACCACCTAATACCCAAGATACTGCGTAAGCATCTAGAATCAAAAGCATCTAGTTTCCTGTTATCTTGCTTACACAGCATCCAAATTTCACTACCATAACTAACCCTAGAAAGAACCAAACTATTATACAGTCTAATTTTAGTCTTTAGGTGTATACGCCTATTTCTCCACAATCTCCATAGATTCTTAAAAGTCCCGGCAGCAATACCTATTCGTCTGTTAATCTCATGCCGCACATCACCAGTATCAGTTACGCAGCTCCCAAGGTAATTAAACTGTGACACCTGCTCAAGACTGCAACCATTCAGATTAACTGAATCACAACCTGCCTGACCAATTTTCATCACTTTAGTTTTCTCTCTGTTTATAACCAAACCTACTGTACTACCAGTCTCATCAACAGTTCGAATGAAAGAGTTCATCTCATCAACATCATTTGCCAAAAGGGCTAAATCATCAGCATAATCTAAATCAGAAATTTTCGTATCTCCAGCCCATCTAAGGCCAAAAGCTTTCCCTTGAAGTGAATTTCGCATAACATAATCAACAACCAAACTAAAGAGAAAAGGAGACAAAATGCACCCTTGTCGAACACCAGAAGTAATGCTAAACCAATTGCTACAAGACTTACCAACCCTCACACATGACTCAGTGTTATTATAGAGAGCTTTCATTATGTTAACTAACTTGTCTGGTATACCATATGATCTCACAATCAACCACAAATTATGACGATCAACAGAGTCGAAGCTTTGTTGATTTCAAAAAAGGCTTTCGACTCTGTTGATCGAACACTTCCCAACATGAGTATATCAGCAACAGTGCCAAATGCGACTTTTTGAATAGGGAAAGTAATTAACAAAAATATTGCTCTAATTAAATCATAATACCATTCTGGTTATTCTGTTTCCAAATCACTGAATTAGAATGCTGTTCTGGTACTTGAAACAGAACACTGTTCCGGTATTTGTGTTTCTGAATCATGAATTAGCACATTCCAATATCCAGTACTTGACACTCTCGAATCACTCAGTCTGGGTCTTTCAAAATTTAAACAATTTCTCTGATATTAGTATTACATAAAGCTTAGTAGCAAGAAAGAAGAATTGAGAGTTTAATTACCCTCATCTTTGGGGGAATTTAGTTTTAAGAAATCATTTTTTCAAATTTTCATGAAAATATATGAAATGTATCAACAAAATCTTTCGAAACTTGACATTTTCAAAAATTTTAGTTAATCTTGGTTATGCCAATGATCATATGATGTGTAAGAATTATGTATAATTCTTTAATTATTAAGTTTTCATCTAATTGCCATTGCATAGTGCACTAAAATAAAGGCACTATCATTATTAAAAAATAGAAAACAATTCCTACATCCAAAGTTGAATTTTATAACAGACATCTGTGGAAGAGACATAATTATTTCCCCAAATGGCAATGACATGAAGAGAAACAGTCATATTCTGTCATTGCTAAGAGAAAGTACAAAGGGTATTTCATGACTTTTGATTCAGATCAAAGAAATATATTTATAATGTCAAAAGAGGCAAGGGTCTCAAACTCAAATAATACAGAGGGCAAAATCAGACACTTCTCCACAGAGGGTGAGCTACATTTTATTTTAAATAATCATATAGGGGTCAAATCAGTTACTTTTCAATACAAAGCATGCCACATTTTACTTTAAGTACTAATAAGCAAAATACACTGGTGCACAAACATTAACCCTTCCAGTGTCCACGTCGTCTGTATATGTTCGGAGAATCTGAATTGAGGTGCCAAGGACATATGTATACATTTTTAGTACATAAAAATAATTGATTTTTTTAAAAATAAAATTGCCTTTGTAATTTTATATATATATAACTTATAAAAATATATAATTCAGGCTTCAAAAATAATATTTTGTTTTTTAATTTGATGCATATTTCATTAAACTACAATATAAATAATTTTATAAAGCCATCTGATTGTCATTTCTTAGAAGAACTAAACGGTATTGCCGATTTGCTTGTTAACGTTCCTATTTGCTGAAGCAACCTTCTGATTTAAGCTCACAAGTTTGATTTGAGCTATTATCAACAAATATTTCCTTAAATTTTCAAAAATCTTCTAAAAGTTAACAAAGAAAAACTATTTTTAAAAACGATAGATTTTGGAAGTAATTACGAAACATGTACCGCCATTTTTTCCCCCCGTTTCACACTCTTTTCTATCATAAACCTATTTCAATATTCCCAAGTTATTTTTATCATTTTTCCCAGCATTCTATGCATCTTTCCCACCTTCAAAATCGAAACTGAAGAAAATATATCCTTCTTAGAAATTCTGGTTGCAGCTGCAATTAGTTGTACTTCACTGAGGCAAACAAGACGCAGATGGCTGACACATACAATCTCTATAGCGTGTGCTATAAGTGTTGTTTACAGTTTTGCTCCAGCATATTGGATACCCTTTGTAAAGTTAGTATTTTATTATATTCAAACCTTAGTTTTCATTTCAGTATATTTATTTGCGGTAATTAGCGATTTTTTGGCCGATAGATAAGTATTGATTTTTTCATAGTTATGCTACATTGTATGACCGGCCTACAACTTGTTGCTGCAAACATTTCAACATCGCATTAGGCTACATGTTAATTTTTATTTTATTATTCTAGTATCATTTTCTGAAAATAAGTGAGGTCTTGGATATGGAAGCAAATTAATTTTTGTAGATTTACTTCCGTTATTTAGCGATCTTTCGATCAGCTGATTTATTGATCTTTCCAAGTTATGCTAGATCGAAAGCAGGCTTAAAAGTTGTTGTGGATATTTTATTTAACATCCCATTAGGTTTTATGTAATTTTTATTTTATCATTTCATGTTTTTTTAGTAAAAAAATTTGAGCTTGCACCATTTTCTGAAAATGAATGTCTTGGATACAGTAGCAAAATAGACTTCCTTGCTATGGAAATCAGCAGTCATATGGGAGGGCAATTTCATGAAGGGCTGGTGTTTTGGCGCACAAACCTTTCTGCACTTAGCCAAGATCGCCAAACTTCAACAACCATAGAAAAAAATCGTAATATTTAGCTAAAAAAAGCAGCCAAGGAAGTTTTTTCTATTTCATAACTAGTTCAGAAAAAACCTATGAATGTTTGTATAACAAAGTATATATAACCAAGTCACATTGCATAACACTGGCTGTGTTTAAAATATACAATACTGAAAAGAATCATTAAAAGAAATAAAAATCATATTTTAGGATGAATATTATATTATTTGGGAGGAAATTTCCTTTTGATAAATATATAATTTAACTATTTTTATTCATCAGGTTTTCCAAAGTAAAGCCTTAATTGCATAGTGCAATCTTTTTTTTTCACCATATTACATTGAAAAAGGCTTATTAAAATCAGTATGCTTGAAAATTTATTTATATTATTCATTTTTATAAAATTTGTAATTAAATTCTGTTTAATTTGATATATAACATGATATATTTCTGTTGATTGGTTATTTTTTTTTTAAATTCTAAAGTTGACTTGTTTTGACTCAGCACAATTGGCTAAAAGCCTGGAATTTCCTCAAAGTATGGTACCGAGACAAAAATTACAAAACAAGAGAAATATTTACTTAAAACCAAAAAAAAAAAAATTTGTTATTGAGAAATATATAGTCATTCTATTCATGTGCATTGTAATCATTTCTGTCTATTAGTTTTTTTTTAAATAAATTTTTGAGTTGCCAGATGCATTTTTTTTACTACGACTCTAAAAAAAGTCCTATTAAAATAAAACTTGCTGCCTTTTTGTTAAATACTTGATTTTCAGAAAATCAGAATTATAAATGCTGATTAATTTGGTATACAACATGCCATAATTCCTTTCATTAGTTATTTGGAAAAAAAGTTCTAAGTTAAGATTTTTTTGGCTGAGCATATTGAGAAAACAACTTGGTCTCTAGATGGAAGTAATACTCATTTCAAGTTGAACAAGCATCGAGTTCATGTTGGTGTGGTGTTTTGTATTATGGTGCAGAGACATCATATGGATGCTTTAACATTTAGTAGAGCAATTGATATATTAGAGTAAGACCAATCCCAGACCGAAGTGACTAGGACTGTTAATATACTCCAATCAGCACGTTTAAAACTTTGAAGATGGTTCCAACAGACAGATTATTTTGATGGAAGATAATTCCCACCCTCATAGGTCTTAGACAATCAATGAATTCCTCAAAAGTGAGGATATTCAGAGGATGGAATGGCCAGAATATTCTCTAGACCTGAACCTATACAGCATGTGTGGGATATGGTGAGGAGATGAGCTGGAAGTCATCAACCCTTCCAAGAACCCTTCTTTAGCTTCAGGAAGAGTGGGACCTCATGACCAGCATGATAAACAGTATAAGTTGTTGTGATGCTTGTCTAGCTGTTTGGTGTCATCATACTCCATATTAACCACTCTGTTCTGCTGAAACAGGTCTCTTAGCTATGGACACTCCTACACTGATTTGTATAACACATGGAAATCATGCGATTGGTTTGCTTTATGCCTCACTGTTAATTGTACCATATAATAAAGCACTGGCACTCAAAATATCAAATTTCTTCATTGTTGCATTCTTGAAGTCTTCCAGAATTTTTATATATTTTAATAACTTTGGACTTTTTTTAATTTTAATACTTTGGAACATCAATGTGCTTATAATTTATACATTAATGTACTTATATTTTATATATTTATGTTGTTTTATTATTTAAATGTTATATTCTTTTGA
Source organism: Ryuthela nishihirai (assembly GCA_038380435.1). Classification (NCBI taxonomy): domain Eukaryota; kingdom Metazoa; phylum Arthropoda; class Arachnida; order Araneae; family Heptathelidae; genus Ryuthela; species Ryuthela nishihirai. The sequence goes on along the minus strand of JAWZYU010000001.1, from coordinate 154,791,493 downwards.
TACCAAAAACATATACCCAAGTTTCATTTGCAGTTGAATACTTGCACAAGATCATTGCAATGGAGCCAAGCTAGTATACAACACTTCCCTATGATAATTATAATGGAATGCGTTGCTTTTAGACCCAACATAATGACTTCAAGGGCTGCATGTTTGAGACCCTGGTTCAGTGAGACAGCTTACAACTATTGCTGGTAATATAATGTTTTGGGTGGAAGCATTTTGAAATTAAACAGAACTGACAGAAAGTTATTAATTTCAATCTCACTTAATTTAGATTAAATCTAATACAATAAGCTATTGTGAGAAAGCACCTTATTTGGATAACGTCAAATTAAATTGCATTACAAATAAATAGCAACCCCCCCCCCTCCCCACCACCAATATATATATATATATACACAGAGGACTGCGACAACCTAGAAGCTTTAACAGGTTTGTCCAGGTTTCTCACAGAACATACAAACACATACATAATGCACAAAAATGCCTAGAACTCAAATCCAGACCCCAGCAGCTGCAGTGCCACCACAAACCAACACAATACCACTGCACCATGAAGGAAGCAACCATGATTATGATAGAACACAAATTATGATTCAAATTCAAAAACCAGAATAAATTACATGTATATAATATGTTTCACGATTTTCACCCACTTATTTTCCATAGTTCATTTTCAAATATAAATATGCTTCTGTTGTTTTCACATCTGTAGAATATATTTTGTGGTCTTCAGTCTTTGCCTGGCACCTAAAATCTGACCCTGCCTTCTAGTGGTGCAGTCCATTAGTACCTTTCATAAAAGGTATGGCAGACTGGAAGGTACCAGAAGGGGATGGCTGCCCCCTTGTAACCACAGTCAGGTACAGACATGTGTTCTGTGAGCTCTAAACTGTGCTTTTGTGTTTCAGCTCATGGTTTTTCAGCTCTGGATTTTGGTAACCAGAGCTGAAAGCTTTTCAGTTTTTGGTAATATTTTTTTTATTATTCTCTCTTTCTTCTTTAGTGTATTCTCAATTCTTTGTTTTTATTGATTGTTTTATATCAGGTTCCCTGAATGATGACCATGATTTGAACTCCCCATGAGGTCCTGCCATCCTCACAGACCTTCTACTATGGCATATAAACTAACAGGCTACTGTCAGACCTCTGTGGCAAGCAGCTGCTTTAGGGGATATTTATTATTTATTTTATGGCTACAAGAGGAAGAAAGGTGGTTCTATCACCTAACCTGACCTACAGGAGATGAACCAACTTTTGAAGTGAACAGCCCCTATTTGCTTCATCATTACTGTTCCTGCAACAAGATCTACCAACAAGCCTGCTACTCTTTAATTTCTCACGAATAATTACTGTACAATAAAGTGATCCTGTAAAATATGCCTTTATAACCTAGGAGAGCGCAATGAGTATCACATAATATACATAACTTAACAATCTAATATACTCTACTAAGATCCTTTAAGTGCATGAGTTAAAGGTTTTACCATTAGTTGGTAGAATTAACTGAGTAACATCAAGATACGTGTACATACTAACTTCTATTTTGTGATTGTTAAAATAGGAGTCTCAACCCGCATAGAGGGGTAGACAAAAAAAGGTCGCAATTAGGTTGTTAAGTTATGTATATCATGTGAACTCAATGCGCTCTCCTAGGTTATAAAGGCATATTATACAAGATCACTTTATTGTACAATAAATTTTCATCCTGTGGCCAAGTGGTTAGCGTGCTTGGCTACTGATCTAAGGGACCTGGGTAAGGCATGGATGTATGTGTCATTTTTCTGCTGAGGTCCTGCCATCCTCTCAGATCTTCTACTGTGGCATATAAACTGACAGGCTCCTGTCAGACCTCTGTGGCAAGCAGCTGCTTGAGGGGGTATTTATTTATTTTTTTAAATTATTCGTGAGAAATTAAAGTGTTTTATCCAACTGTGCTTCTCACTAACTAAAGCCTGCTACTGCTAGCTCATTGTCTCAATGGATTTGACTTATTCGAGAGAAAGAAGAACTTCCACCTGTTCTCCAGAAAGAAGCCTTGCCATTCCTGCTCTTTCTCTCGTATTCTAGGAGTACGATTCCCTTAAGCCTATCTGATATATATGATTGAAGCATTCCAGGCCCTTCTTGCGAGTCCAGTAAGGCCCCTTTCCTCTCAACTGCTGATCCTAAGCCTTCTACATCTGTATCTGGAAGCATTCCTGAAGTCTCCTCCCTAGTTTCTGGCTGTGCTCCAGTAGCTTCTACATCTGAACCTGTCAATGTTGCTCCTTCTGACTTATTAGGAACTGACAGTACACCAGCAGTTCCTGCCATTGCCAGTTCTTCTCCATTGAAACATCTGATGTCAAATATTCCCTCACTGACCTTTTCAGCTACATGGAAGCAGACCACCAGAATCCCGAGAACCCTGATGATGGTTTCATCCTTGTCAGCCACAGAAGTAAGACCACCAGCCCTAACCCTCTGTGTAATCAAGTACTTCACATCCTCTCAGCTCCTACAACCCAAACATCCTCTCAGCTGAGATAGCCAAAATTACAGGTGGCTGGATTACCGAGTCTTCTTACATGGGAACAGGAAGCCTACTTGTCAAAGTCAACAGTCCGGCCCTAGCCAATATCTACTCAACAAGATCTCCATCCTGGGTATCCCTGTCTCACATGCACAACTGGAGGGCCTGATCAACAACATTGACACCACAATTCCTGATGAAGTAATTTCTTACTTGAGTGCAAGAATTTCTTACTTGAAACTCTGTCTGATCAAAGAGTGACTGCCATCCAAAGAATGTACCACTTGACCTTCCCACTGATTCTGATGTCATCAAGACCCTTCTGAAGAAAGTCGTCCTTACCTTTAATGGATTCCCCTTGCCTGGAAATGTTGTCCTCAGCTTCTACAGGATTCCTGTCGAAGAGTACACCAATGCTCTACAGCAGTGCATAAAGTGTCAGTGCTTTGAGCACACTGTTAAGAACTGCTGAGAATCCATCTGCTGTAAGCACTGCAGTGGACCACATTCCCACAAGCAGAGTAAGCACACCAACTCTCCAATATCTGCCAACTGTTGTGATGCCACATCATTCACTTTTACTTTACCTTAACCAGTTTTGCTTAATTTACGTTATATTTATCATTTTGGTGATTTTTATTTCCTTTTTGGCATCACAGCGCTCGTTTCCAAGAGTTCGGGGTTGCGCATGCGCAATTCCAAACTTCCGACTGTCACCTGCTAAAGCGCGTGCACAAGGACATGCCCCCTCTTGCGTCATAGCTTGCGCCGCCCGTCAATTTATGCAAATGTCTTTCCCAGCATGCAACATGACACGTGCGGGCACTGTAAGCCTCATTATAACCAATGACATGTTGTCACAGTAGCACTGTAGCTCAGAAGTTAGTCAGACAGAAGAGAGTGTGGTAGTAAGCATGGAGGAGCACAGTTAGTGCAGTGTGTGTAGTCAAAGTTGAGAAATGATGCATCTTCTTCATTGAAGTTATGGTGAGTGTTTTTTGGAAATAAATTTGTTTGTTATTTAAACCTTTTGAATCTTTACTAATTTTTTTCTCTTGAGCAACGTTAATTGTTTGATTAGAATTTATCTTTACACTTTGACAATCATTTAATATTTTTTGAATTCTTACTCATTAACGCTCGCTGGTATTTTGAACCTTAATTTAACTTTATTTTATTTGGCAATTTGTTAATTATTGCCTGGCGCCTGACACAGCTATCCAGAGCATAAAAATAATTGGATCAGACAAAGGGTCCAAACTTTAAAAGTAATCCATTTCTTTGGAGCGTTACACTGTGTTGGGCCCCATGCCACTACCTTTTCTGGATGCTGCATCAGGAAGCTTGCCTGAAAGAGAGGATGAAGAAAGACATTGGTCCTGTCTGATATACTGACACCTCTATACCTACAAAGATCCATTTGAAAAGTTGTCGTGACATTACCTGCCCTAACTCCTAAGAAGATAGTGAGTAGTAGCTAGCTCTTTGACCTTTTTATAGAGGAAGTATTGTCCTCTATAAAACTTGTGAATGAAGCCTTAAACACTTGCTGTTGCTGCTGCTCCTCAAGCCACAATCAATATGTTCTCTAGTACCTCCATGGTCCAGGATCCTCCTATGACTTCGATACCTGACTCCACTCCCCACCAGGTCTCCCAGTTAGCCAAGATGATCAAGAAGTCCAGAAAGAGTAGGGCACCACACCAACTCAAACCAAAGAAGCCCTCCTCTTCCTTGCTCATCATGATTTCAGGAAGGATCACAGAGACTCTGTTCTTCTGCCCACCATTCTCTCCCTCCTGGTGGATGTCATCAAGATTATCGTCACTGCTCTTCCTTATTGGAAGCTAATTTCCCCATGCTCTTACACTACCTGGATCCTTGAAACTTGGGATGGCTGCTAGATCAGTGTAGCCTATTGTTCTGGACTTCTATAGCTACTTTTTCTTCTTTGTACTCTGTTGAAGAGTGGTCAACTCTCCAACAGAGTCTTGAAACTGACCACTTATACCCACTGGACTGGCTAATGGCTTCGAGCTTAATTATGGATCCTTGTTGCGTCAGTATGCTTTGCTGAATTTTCTGTTTGTCTGTGGGTTGATAATCCTGAGTGAACAGATGCACAGGATGCCTTATATCAGCTAGTGGATAATTCTGATCAACGACCATTGCAAGCTGGGGGAATGAAGGTAGGATGGTGCCACTCCATTTGAGAGCATTTCTTGATGCTACTGGCGAGGAGTTTTGATGTCAAAACAAAGTTGAGTTGTTTTACCTCTGAGTAGCACTTTTTTGCACACACTGTGCTAAATAGCTAGGTCACAAGGACACCGAGAGCTCAGAGAAGGGTGGGGAGAGGGGACCCACTGGATAGTTGTTAGGAGGCAGTGGCAGACTCCTGTCAAGGCCATCCAGCATGTTCTTTAATGTGAAAAAGATATGGCTCTTGCACAGAGAAGGCCATGACTTAACATCCCATCTGATGGACAGCAGCCTTTCCAAGCCCATTGGGATTCCCTACTGACTGAGGGTAAAGAGGGGAGTTTTACGGAGATCAATCTCAATGCTGGCCCAGGTGGAACTCAATTCTGGGAACTGCAGATTACAAGCCTGGTGAGCTACCTACTGAATCACACTAGTTCCCATCAAAACAGGAGGAGGATGGTAAACTAATCTTATAAGAAGTGTACTGTAAGATAGATTTGTGTTGACAGAAAGAAGTGAAAACAATTTCAACTCAGAAATTTGTTCGAAGTCTATATAGCTATCAGGGAAGTATCTATTGTTACAGATATAGATTCAGCAGCCACTCAGATGCAGAAATCAGTTGGGTTGTTTTACCTCTAGGCAGCACTTTTTTTCACACAGTGGGTTAAATGCCATGTCACAAGGATCCCGAAGGCTCAGAGAAGGTTGGGGGGAGGATACCCATTGGACAGCATTTGGGAGACATGGTAGCCTCCCATCAAGGCCATCCAGCATGTTCTTTAACATGCAGAGGGCACGGCTCTGCTACACAGGGCCATAGCTTAACACCCCATCCAACAGACTGGTTTTTTTGTTGTCTTAAATTGCACAGCATCTTTAATTGTAATTTCAGATGACAAAAAACCAGTATTAGTGATAGTAGTTGGTGAAGGCCAAGAAAGATAACCTTGGTAACAGCTGAAGACAGGACCACAACCAAACATCATGAAAGACTGTCTACAATTCATCCAATAAAGTGACATGTAATAACCACTTCTACAACCTCCTGCTGCACTTTAACATCAAGCTGAGGTTATAGGACTGGTAAGTTAAGAAAATTTGACCCGCAGCTAGGAGCATCAGACAACTGCTTCAGCATCTTAACGAGGTCAACCTTTGCTGTACCAGCGAGAACCAAGGACTGGTAAATATAATCATTTGTCACTCTCTTAACTCCGGCCAAGTGGCCGGCTCGTGGTTATGTGGTTAGCCAAGTGGTTAGCTCGCTTGGCTACTGATTCCATGGCCAAGTGGTTAGCTCACTTGGCTACTGATCTAAAGGACCCGGGGTTCGAGCCCCGGGTAAGGCATGATTCTGTGTGTTGTTTTTCTGCTGAGGTCCTGCCATCCTCTCAGATCTCCTACTATGGCATATAAACTGACAGGCTCCTGTCAGACCTCTGTGGCAAGCAGCTGCTTGAGGAGGTATTTATTATATTTATTTATTTAAAGGTACAGGATGAGTAGAGATAAATGTAGATATGTCAACTCAGGGACAGAGCATAGAAAAGTAGCCAATGGGCTCATATCTGCTCTTGTTGCTATAAGCTCGTAAATCACACCTGATTGAATAACTTATTGTAATACAGCTATTATCGTGGATTAAATTGAATACTTTTCAAGTTTTAAAGGTTCTGATAAATTTCCATCGTCATTCATATGGCACATGCTTTGGCATGCATTGCTTGCACAATGCATTATATTCACTATTTTTGTAATGTGTCTTGTGCTTGTTGTTGATGTTGAAAGTTGATGAAACAGTCATGGGCTAATTTTTTAAGCTTATTACTTATTAATTTGTTTCCTTCTTGAAATTGAGTGAATATTTCTCAAGCTGCAGGCATATCACAAATATATGTATTATAACATTTTGCATCATTAACATATACACTCAGAAGCCAGTTTATTAGGTACAGTTTCATGCTATATCAATAATAACTCAGATACAGAATCAATAACTTCTTTAATAAGGCTTTTACGATAAAATGTGACTGAAAATAATTTTAAGATCTTAATTAAATCTATTTAAATCTTAATTTCCAAACAATATATATTCAGTATTTAAAGGGTTGTGGAAGCTGAAACATTTACAGAGCTGCCAACTTTATATGATAAAAATTGATTCAAAAGAATGAAAATTTGGAGGAATTAGGAGGAATTACTACCATTTATAAAAACTAATAAATTTCCATATTTTGCAAAATTCATGCAATATATCGATTATTAATCAATGCTTCAATAAATATTAATTACTGGTTACTAATTATTAGCAATTAAATCTCTGTAATGTAAAAAAAACAAACAAGAATTTCAACATCTTGTGAACTTTGATCAGTTATAATAATAATAAAATAATAAATACCCCCTCAAGCAGCTGCTTGCCACAGAGGTCTGACAGGAGCCTGTCAGTTTATATGCCATAGTAGAAGGTCTGAGAGGATGGCAGGGCCTCAGCAGAAAAATGATACACACATCCATGCCTTACCCGGGGCTCGAACCCAGGTCCCTTAGATCAGTAGCCAAGCGCGCTAACCACTCAGTTATGGGTGAAACCAAATTACACCTTCCCATTTAAACAAAGTTTGGCTATGGTCATTTTATGGTACCCATTAACTAATTATGAATTAAATATTCCATCTTATAACAAAAAGCCTAAATCTGTTAAGTTACATTTTTCCAGTGCAAAAAAATTCTGCAGCATGCATTTTTTTATATATATATTAATGAAATTGAACTTAATCATTAATAATAAAAAAGATATTTTGTGGAAAAAAAATTCACCGAGATACGGGACTTGAACCCACATCTCTTCAGAAATGTGCAAGAGTATTTTACCATTGAACTAATGCCAGCTCTGTCTTTTTTCTGCTAATTTAAGACTAAACTCTTCACTTCAATTTTTGGGCCAACTGTTGGCGCCATCTATGATCTCGGGTGGCAACTATTACTTTTTATATTGCATTGAGTAAGATGAAAATAAATAAGTCTCATCATGCTATTCAGCGTTATTAATGATTTAAACCTAGATGACAATCACAGCATTACCTGTTGGCAAAATTTTTTACGCAAAATATTTATTGATTTATCGTCAAAAAGTTGGCAGGTAACACTGTGATTGTCATCTACGTTTAATAAACAATAGGTATGCATCATCCAATGATTAATAATAGCTGAATAGATATATTGCAAAATTCACAATACAGAGAGAGACCAGTGATTTTTCAAGAAAGTGCTTGAATCATTGGCAGTGACAACTTGGCAATGCAGCCTGGTAAAAGACACAGGAATCCACAACCAAAGTTAAAAGTCAATACAATAAAAGGACAAAACCAACAGATATAAAGAATACAAAAACAATAAATATGTTGTGATGCCCCATCGTTCACTTTTGCTTTACCTTAACCAGTTTTGTTTAATTTACCTTATATTTATCATTTTCGGGATTTTTTATTTCCTTTTTGGCATCACAGCGCTCACATCCAAGAGTTTCTAGGAGTTGCGCATGCGCCGCAACTCCGATCTTCCGACTGTACCGTTAAAGCGCGTGCCAAGGACACGCCCCCTCTTGCGTAATAGCTTTTGCGTCATTCGTCATAGTATGTTAATGTCTTTCCCGGCATGCGCCGGCTCATTGTCAAAAACCGGTGGCCTGCGAGTCACTAGGGGAGTTAGTGCAGTAGCACTAAGGAGAGCACAAGGTGCGTAGCACCAAGCACAGTGCGTGTAGCACAGGAGTTATGTTATTTCATTGATGTCTTGGTGAGTTGAATTATTTTGGAAATAAATCTATTTTGTTATATTTTAAAACCTTTTGAGTCTGTACAGTTTTTTTCTCTTGAGCAACGCGAATTAAGGATTTTTTTACATTTAATTACTTGACAATCATTTTGATTCTTACTCATAAACGCTCGCTGGTATTTGAACCCTAAATCAACTTATTATCAACTTATTCTACTTTTGGCAATTTGTTAATTATTGCCTGGTGCCCGTCTAAGCTATCCGGAGCATAAAACTTCAAGTATTTTGCATTTGTTTGGAGCGTTACAATGTGTAAAGCAATAAATATAAGGAAACGAAAGGTAAAACCACCAGGTGTAAAAGAGCCATGTTGTACACAGTATAAATGACAAAGCCAAAAAATTACAATCTCATAAAATAACCTGTATAGCATAAAAAGACAAAGACAGGAGGTAAAAGGATTCATCAGATAAAAGATGTCAGAGTAAGGGGCTCGGACATAAAATTGTGATGGTTAAAATAAAAACGAGATTCTAGATTAAAAGAGGTACAATCACTTAAAATATGTTTAATAGTTAAAATGGTGTCACAAAACTAGGACTTAGGTTTATCATCCACCCAAAGAAGAAATGAAAGAGTAATAAATAAATGACCTAAGCAGAGAAGAGTAAATGTGCTCTCCTCATAAAAATAATTCCTGAATCTCCAATTCGAGGCAGATCAGGTGGTCTAAAGTACACTGGTGCATGTGAAAGCCACACTGAGTGTTAGGAAGAAGGCCATTGCATTCCAAACACAAGACCAATCTGGTATTTAGCATTCTTTCCAACACCTTGAACACACAGCTAGCCAATGCAATTGGACAATAATTCAAATAAATCTTGGGATCTTTGCCTGGCTTGGGGAAGGCCAAAATGATAAGCTCCTGCCAGGAGTGTGGAAACTGTTCCTCAACAAAAATACGGTTGAAGAGTTGGAATAGTTGATCCTTACTTGATGGTGAGAGATGTTGGAGCATGGCATAATGGACATTGTCTGGCCCAACAGCAGATGCATGAGAAGTGTGTAGATCAAGGCAAAGATCCTCTGCTGTGAATGTCCTGTTGTAAAGCTCCAGGCCATTTGAGTGGAAAGTGGAGAGCATTCAACTCTGCTCTTCAGGCCCAAAAACTCAGTAAGAAGAGGAAGAAGAGATGGAGGAGAAGGACTCCTCCAGAGTATTGGGCATCACCAGGGGTTGGGTTGTTTTACCTCTGAGCGGCACTTTTTTGCACACCATGGGCTAAATGGCCAGGTCACAAGGACCCCGAAGACTCGGAGAAGGTTGGGGGTGGAGACCCACTGAAACAACTGTTGGGAGACAGAGGGCAGCCTCCCGTCAAGGCAATCCAGTGTGTTCTTTAACATGCACAGGGTATGGCTCTCCTGCACATGGACCATGGTTTAACATCCCATCCGATGGATGGCAGTCTTTCCAAGCCCATCAGAGTCCCTTACTGACTGTGGGCAGGGAAGGGAGTTTTGGGGAGATAAGTCTCAATGCCGACCCAACTGGGACTCAAACCTGGAAACTGCAGATTATGAACCTGGCATGCTACCGACTGAGCCACCCCTGCCCCGCATTTCCAGGAGATCAGCGATTGCCTGTCCATTGTGCCACAGGTTCGATAATGAATGAGATTGGTAGTTTCCATTCATCTTCCAGACTTTATCCCACAGGACCTTACAACTGGTTGTGTGAGTGATAGAAAATGTGTATTTGATCCAAGATTATTTCTGGCTCTAGTATCGGATGAAACAGGCTTTTGCCCTGGAGCATTTGAATGCTTCAAGGTTGAAGGATGTTGGATATCTCTGAAATACACCCCAAGCCTTGTTCTGATCCTTACAAGCTGCAGTGAAGTTGGGATTACACTATGGTTTGGAAACCATGGAAACTCGGTCAAAGTCTGAGGAACAGTTGAGGCAGCTGCATGGACGATACAGTCCATCATCTCCGCCACTGCATCATTGACTCCTCGCTGACTGTTTATCGAACTCACATAGGAGTTCAAAGTCACTCCAGTTAGCCCAATTGTGAGACATGGGAAGGGGTTGCACCCCCCCCCCCCCTCACACACACACAGGAGATGATACATACCACAGGGAGATGATCACTTCCATATGGATTGTCTTCAACCTTCCATGTAAAGAATGGAAGAATCAAGGAGGAACAGATGGTTAGATCAATGGCAATGAATGAGTGGGTCTGGGAATGAAAGTATGTACTGTCACCAGTGTTCAACAGGAAGAGTAATGGATCCAGCAGTCACTACTTCAGGATCGCTTCCCCCCCCCCTTCCACTGGTGTCAGTACTGCCACATTGAGGACTGTGTCCATTGAAGTCTCACATGAAGAAGAGGGAGGACAGTTGTGATTTCGTAAGCCATACGATATCACAATCAACCACAAATTATGGCAATCAACAGATCCAAAACCTTTATTAAATCAACAAACCTAGTAATCAAAGGTTTTCAAAACTCTAAACATTGCTCAAGAATCTGAGTGAAAATATCTGATCTACACATCCCCTACCACGTCTTAATACACTTTGTCATCACTCAATTGCCTGTCAACTAGATTCTTAATTCTATTAAGCACAATCATGCAAAGAACTTTACCTGGAACAGAGAGTAGGCTGATACCCCTATAGTTATCACAAGAACTGCGATCACCTTTTTTGAAAATAGGGATAACAATAGCTCTGATAAAATCCTTAGGAACCATGCCTTTATCATAAAAGATATTCAGAATTTCAGTCATCCAAGTGGTAACGGAAACATTCCCAGCTCTAAGCATTTCCGTAGTAATTTCATCTACCCCTAGGGATTTATGAAGTTTAAGTTTAGAAACAGTCAAAATAACTTCAGATTGTGTTATAGGGCCAATATTAAAGCCACCAATGCATCTATCATCATTGCAAACAATGGGAATAGAACTAATCGCATTGTTTAGAATATCACTGAAATGCTCAGCCCACCTAGCCATGACAGAATCCTCACCTTCTATAACCTTACCTTGTTTATCCTTCAATCCCTGAATACCTGTTCGTTTTCTACCACATAAAACATTAACAATCTGGTACAGCTCTCTGCTGTTGTGCTGTCTAACTGCTTCCTCAGCTTTCTCAGCCAAACCATCAAGCCAAAGATTCTTATCAGCAGCTAACTGATCTTTCACACGTTTATTAAATTCTCTGTAATGCTTTCTATTAGGACTAGTAGGGTATTGATTAAGGACATTCCTGCAGTTCTTTCTTTCCGAAATAAGCTCAGGAGCCTTATCACTCAGATAATTCTTTTTTCCTAAAAGAGTACTGTTAGTGTCCAAAAAAGCCTGTTTAAAATGATCCCATTCTTCCTCAACTTCAGTAGTAAGCAAACCATGACTGTCATAATGACTAAGTAACCTATCATGGTAAGCTTTGGCTATAACTGGATCTTTCAGCGCTTCAGTATTAAAAGTAAATTTTTTAACCCTAGCACAACACTTTTTAAGTTTAAGTTGCAACACACTTTTAACAAGGTAATGGTCAGATCCAATTTCAGCTCCCCTATATGCCCTGGTATTACTAACAGAACTAGCCCATTTGCTGTTAATTAATATATAATCAATCACATCTTATGCAGCCCATCTGGTGAAAAACGTGTACTTGCAATCACAATGATGGACTTTCCGATCGCTGCATAGGAGACTTTCCGAGGTGAGGCAGGTGGCACAGCAAGCTTTCTTGCCTCAGGATAGATTATGTTATTCAGCATTTTGAGGCATTGTACCTCTTTCTCCTCCAGCCACTTTGGTCAGCCACAGGAGAAGGTTGGATGGTTGCTACTACAATTCACACAGCTTGCCTTTTCTGCTGTACAATCAGGATCAAACATGTCCATATCTTATACACTGAAAACAAAGCAAAGGGTTTGGAATATGTCTGTACCTTGCAGTATAGATAACTTGCCTTGATGGAAGTCATCAGGCGTAGTGGTATTGAATGTGAGGATTAATCCCCAGGTGGGACTAATCCTCACATTCAATACTTAAGTCACTGTGTTGCAAAATTTGGTGGACTGCTGTCACTGCTTGGGGTGAGAACTCCGAGAGAATTGCCACCTCAGAAACCTTGATGAGGGCCCACTCAGAGATCCCACCCTGGGAGGAATTAAGCAACTTGTGGGATGTGAAGTAACCACCACCCCAACAATCGCTGTCACATTCAATAGTAGCTCAGAATGTTAGACAAATGAATTCACAGCTCATCATTGATATACTTAGTATCCGAGACAATATTGGGTTTTATTGACAATTTTTGTAAAATTGTATATTAACCCTTTGAGATCCAGTTGAGGAAACGGTAGTCTTCCTGTAGACCCGAGAGATATAAAATTCAGAAATATACCATTGAAATCACCATTTTCAATAGATTACGAAGAATACGAAAACATAACCAAAACTTGTTTTAAACAAGTATGGATGATGCAACTGGACTCTGCATCATCACTTTTCATGCAGTACACACAAGTTATGCACTTGCGGTGGTAGCGGAACATAACTAGTAACTAACTTTTGGAAACAAATCCCAGAAGCAAAGTATCCCAATCTTCAGAAAACTGGCTTCAGACTACTCTGTTTTTGGGACAATTTACTGCTGTGAATGTCTTTTCTCTGTAATGAAATTTGTCGAGTCAAGACATCGTGCTATCATCACTAACAATACCTCACTGAGCTTCTTAGAACAGCTTTGACATCCTACCAGCCAGATTTTAAACTATTAACTGCAAAAATGAAGACTCAATCAAAGTCTTCAACAAACAAAGATTAAACATATTCTTCTTTGGTGAGTAGGACTACTATATAGTTGTATTTTTTATTATTTATAAATACAATTTTAAAATAATATTTTGTGTGACTCTTGAACATTCAAATATGTATTAAAAAAAATTTTATGTGGCTCTTATTGAAGAACTTGCCCATCCCTGCTATACACCATCTGGTCAATCATCAGGAGCTCATGAGTTCAGATTCCACCCGGCTCAAAACAATTTTTCCTCTACACCCATCTTTATTCTGTTACATAAAACGTGATAGTGGATAGATACTGAGCAAATCAATGATGAGCTGCAAATTCATTTGTCTATCTACAAGGCATTACTGATTATACTAGAGGGGACACAGATCCAATTTGCTCACAAAAAAAAATCAGCCAGGAGGCTCTTGTAGCATGGCTGATATTTTTTCATACATACCTGGGATGGCTCTGAAGAAATAAGAGTCCCCAAAAGCACTCAAGAGTAATTGACCAGATGGTGTATAGCATAACATCAGCAGCAGAAGAGGGGTTGAACAGTGACCATTATGTGATGGTCCACCCATTCACTTTTACTTTTCCTTAACCAATTTTACTTTATTTACATCATATTATCATTTTGGGGATTTATTATTTATTTTGGACTGGATCATAATTCTTTCTCCCAAGCCAAAAAAAGTTGTGCATATGCAACTCCAATTTTGATTGTCAGCCACTAATGCACACGTGTTGGACACAACCCCTCTTGCGTCATAGCTAGCGCGATCATCAGATTATGCAAATGCTTTACCCGGCATGCAACAGACACATGCTAGATTGTACGCAACATGCACACCAAGTAACATTAGGTCACAGATTCAGTATTATTAGTAGGAGCTGAAGTATGTTGAAGTAGTATGTGGAGTATGTTGAATCAGTATGAGTTAGTAGGAGGAGGAGAAGTCAGTAAAGAATGTGTTGTGTAGAAAGGAGTTGTTAGTAGAGATTTAGGTAGAATAAGTAAGAATGAATAAGAATAAGTAAGAACTCAGTAAAGAATGTGTTGTGTAGAAAGGAGTTGTTAGTAGAGATTTAGGTAGATGTGAGTTGTTAATACTCCGACTTTTTGTATTCATCAACTAAATTGACGAGTCTTTGAATTTCTTGGAAATAAATAAACTTTGTTTGATTAAAAATTTTTTAACTTTTTTTTATTTTTCTCTTGAAAAACATTGATTTTTGATTAGATTTAAACTTTAATTAAACTTGACAATCCTTTTTGAATTCTTGCTCGATAAGTAATGCTAGATATACAAAACGAACCATATTTCAACTTTATTTGGCAAGTAAATATTGCCTGATGCCCAACAAGCTATCCAGAATTTTGAATAAATTTGGATCAGACAAAAAGTCCAACTTGAAAAGTTAATAATCTTTGGAGCATTACAATTAGCTCAGTGGTCAGAGCACCTGACATATCATCAGGAGGTCGTGGGTTCAGATCCCACCTGGCTCATGACAATTTTTTCTCCACACCCATCTTCATCCTGTTACATAAAATAGCATGATAGTGGATAGATGTTCAGTAACTCAGAATGTCTTGAGCAAACAGTTTCAACCAGCAAGTCACCAGATCTTAGGTGCTTGACTGATTTGGAACTCACGCAAGACTCTCCAAACCTTTGCTTATAAAAAATGGGGACATGTCCCCAATTGATCACCCATTAAATAAATATGATCAGGAATCTCGAAGAGATAGACACAAATGACAACAGCAACAATGAAAATGAAGATAGGAGTTCATGGCGAGCCCACATGGTGGCATTGGCCAATGAATTTTCTTTTAAGGAACTCGTGGTGGTTTAATTGTGGTTCAGTGCACATGGCCCATACCCACCATGGAGCACAACAAGGTGATGCTCAATCAGGCACCAGGGTTGCACAGGCATTAAACCACACATCCAGTGAGCCAAGCCCTCATAAAGAAATAAAAAGGAAAAGGAAAAGAGAAATGCGAGAAAACTCGCTATAGTCCTCACAAAATATGCGAAAAACTGAAATAGAAGTGCGATAACCAAACTGCCTCACAAAATAAAGACCAAAGCAGTGTGTAACAGCAGCCCTTGAAATTGCTGCCCAAACTTACGACGAACAGGTTCCCATATGGCAAGATGGGCCAAAGGGGACCCCACTAGTCATGAGCTGAGAGCAGACGAGGACCCCTGAGCAACTATCAGGATCCTCCTTTCCAAGAACTGGGTCTCCACGCATGGCCAACACACAGGTGAGTTTTTAGGACCCTGTGGAGGTACTCGAATCAGCGGAACTTTCACAGGGTGGTCCCTTCACCACAGCCAGGAGCTCGCAACCGATGGGTATAGTAGAATAATCATTTTCATATTTCTCCTTTTTTATGGGGGAAGAAAGCATGAAGGTCAATTTTTTTATAGCTTATGACACTCCCCGCATTACAAGCTTTCATTGACACGTAGATTATGGTAAAGTTGGCCCACTGCATTCAAAAAATATGGTGGAACAACTGTTTTGACAAATTTACATACTGACAAACAGACAAATGATGATTCAAAAGCAATGGGAATACAGGTAAAAAGGTACAGTTTTACTACCAAAGCAAACTTTCCATTTTTTCAGCTCTTCTTGAAGGATGTGAAAGTCTATGGAATAATTATAATGATGAATGGAATTGTGCCATTGCATCCTTAGCACAAAAATTATTTTTGCAGTAAAATAATACAGCATAAGAAGAGGAAAAATTACAATCCAAATGAACTTCTTTATTTGCATGTTAAAAGTTTTTTACATGCAAATAATTTCAAGGGTAAACTTTAAAATTTTTTTGTTCAATGACAGAGAACTTTAAATTTTTATTTAATTTTTGAGCAAGAAGGTCTGTTTAATAGTGTAACTATTTTTTACTACTGGAAAAGTTATTTAATAATTTTTTGAAAGTGCCATCAATACACAGCAGTGGTAGACAGGTTATTGAAGTCCAAAAGCAAGGAGCATCCTCAATGCAAGTATGATTACAAGTTCACTGCAGCATCACATAGACAGTTAGAATGATAAGAAAACGACAATGTTGCAAGTACCTTCAATAGCATGGTAATAAACAATAATATACTATGTTAAGGTTAATGTCCATTGCCTTCTGGCAATATTCATGATCAAACAAGACTATAAGCAAGTTGTGAAAAAACTTCATGTGAAACAATTAAAATGACATACTCGATTTTTTACCAATCTTACTATTGCTTTTGACATTTGTCAGTTTGTTGGTTTGTGGATTTGACAAAACATTGTTCCACCATATCTTTCGAACGCAATGGAGAAACTTAATGATTTATATGTCAAATGAAAGCTTGCGACATGCGGATTGATATAGATAATACAAATTTGACCTCCAAAACTCTCTTCCTCCCTAAAAAAAGGGAAACACGAAAAACATTCTTCCTCTTTATCTCCAGAACACTAATGCTGAAAGTAACTAGTTATACATCAAACGAAAGCGTCTGATGCAGGGAATGTCATGGTATATGAAAAATGACCCCTCATGCTTTCTTTCCACCTAAAAGATGGGGGGAGGGATATGATAATGATTGTTCCCCTTTATCCCCAGAATGTGAGTGTGGAAAGTAACAAGCTATATGTCAAATGAAAGCTCGTGACTCAGGGAGTATCACGTGCTATAAAAAACTGACCCCAATGCATTCTTCCCTCTAAAAAAGGGGAAATGTGTATTTTTCCACTATATCTCCAGAATGCAAGTGCTGAAAGTAGCAGGCTATACATCAAATGAATGCTTCTGACAATGGAGAATGTCATAGGCCATGAAAAATTGACCCCCCCCCCCCATGTTTTTTTCTCCACTAAAGAGGTGGGGAAATACGAAAATGATTGTTGCCCTATATCACCTGAACATGAATGCAGAAAGTAACAAGCTACATTCGAAATGAAAGCTTGATGTACGAAATGTCAGAGGCTATAAAAAATTGACCCCCCATGCTTTCTTCCCCCTAAAAAGAGAAAATGTGAAAGTCGTTCTACTATATCTTCCAAACACAAGCACCACAGTTATGAATTAGCTGTCAAATGAAAGCTCATACAATGCCCACCATAAACTATTTCGAATTTTGCATCCCACTATTCCCCCGATAAAATGGGGCAGATTTTCACAGGACTAGTGGGTATTGATTAAGGACATTCCTGCACTTTCTTCTTTCTGAAATGACTATCCCCCCCGATATTTTTTCAGATCCCCCCGATATTTTTCGGTTCAACTTTAACAAGTAGTATTTCAAATTAAAGCTTGTGATGTCTCTCCAATGTCATGGGCTACCTCAAACATGATTCAAAAAGGAAGGAAAAATATGGTCGATATAACCGTGACTGAGTGGTTAGCACGCTTGGCTGCTGATCTAAGGGACCTGGGTTCAAGCCCCAGATAAGGCATGGACGTTTGTGTTGTTTTTCTGCTGAGGTCTTGCCATTCTCACAGACCTTCTACTATCGCATATAAACTGACAGGATCCTGTCAGACCTCTGTGGCAAGCAGCTGCTTGAGGGGGTATTTATTTTTATTTATTTATTTCAAATGAAAGTTTTGTAGGTAGGTATTTTTAATAACAAAAAAAATAAATCAATTAAAAATTTTAAAAAATATCTATCTTTCTATATGGCCCTAATAAGTAGAAAATAAACCTAAAGCATATCGATCACTGAGTTTTTATTCACTTCAAAGGTAGATAGGGCACTGATTTACCTATACAACAAGATTGCTAATACCCTATCTTCCTTTGAAGTGCAACTCAATGACTGATTGCACCATCAATATGCTTTAGTTTTATTTTCTACTTTTTACAGCCATATAGGAACATAGGATTTCCTTAATATTTTAATTTATTTATTTAGCATACAGAAGTGCACCATAAAAATCTAATGTTAAAAATCCTCAATGTAATTGATGCCTCAACATTAGGTACTTCTTCAAGGGAATAAGAGATAGCATGAGACTGTCAGCCATTTAGATGATGATACATTTGCATAACAAACGAACACTGCGACATATATAAGTACACATGGGTTTCACCTGATGGGCTGCATAAGAATATGATTGATTATATATTAGTTAACAGCAAATGGGCTCGTTCTGTTAGGAATACAAGGACATATAGGGGAGCTGAAATTGGATCGACCATTACCTTGTTAAAAGTGTCTTGCAACTTAAACTTAAAAAGTATTGTGCTAAGGTTAAAAAATTTACCTTTAATACTGAAGCTCTGAAAGACCCAGTTATAGCTAAAGCTTACCACAATAGGTTACTTAGTCATTATGAGAGTCATGGTTTGCTTACTACTGAAGTTGAGGAAGAATGGGCCATTTTAAAGAGGCTTTTTTGGATACTAACAGTACTCATTTAGGAAAAAAGGAGAAGAGGAGGCAGAATTATTTGAATGATAAGGCACTTGAGTTCATTTCAGAAAGAAGAAAGTGCAGGAATGCCTTTAATCAATACCCTACTAGTCCTAATAGAAAGCATTACAGAGAGCTTAATAAATGTGTAAATGATGAGTTAGTTGCTGATAAGAATCTTTGGCTTGATGACTTGGCTGACAAAGCTGAGGAAGCAACTAGGCAGCACAACAGCAGAGAGTTGTACCAGATAATTAATGTTTTATGTGGTAGAAAACAAACAGGTATACAGGGATTGAAGGATAAACAAGGTAAGGTGATAGAAGGTGAGGATTCTGTCATGGCTAGGTGGGCTGAACATTTCAGTGATGTTCTAAACAATGTGGTTAGTTCTACTCCCATTGTTTCTAATGATGATAGATGCATTACTGACTTTAATGTTGGCCCTATAACACAATCTGAAGTTCTTTTGGCTATTTCTAAACTTAAACTTCATAAATCCCCAGGGGTAGATGAAATTACTACGGAAATGCTTAGAGCTGGGAATGTTTCTGTTACCACATGGATGACTGAAATTTTGAATATCTTTTATGATAAGGGCATGGTTCCTAAGGATTTTGCCAGAGCTATTATTATCTCTATTTTCAAAAAAGGTGATTGCAGTTCTTGTGATAACTATAGGGGTATCAGCCTACTTTCTGTTCCAGGTAAAGTACTTTGCATGATTGTGCTTAATAGAATTAAGAATCTGGTTGACAGTCAATTGCATGATGAGCAATGTGGATTCAGAAGTGGTAGGTGATGTGTGGATCAGATATTTTCACTTAGAGAAATCACTTATATCATATTTTCACTTTGGTAGATTCTTGAGAATAGAGTTTCAGAAACCTTTGGTTGCTAGCTTTGTTGATTTCAAAAAGGCTTTCGACTCTGTTGATCGTCATAATTTGTGGTAGATTGTGAGATCATATGGTATACCAGACAAGTTAGTTAACATAATGAAAGCTCTCTATAATAACACTGAGTCGTGTGTGAGAGTTGGTAAGGCTTGTAGCAATTGGTTTAGCATTACTTATGGTGTTCGACAAGGGTGCATTTTGTTTCCTTTTCTGTTTAATTTGGTTATTGATTATGTTATGCGAAATTCACTGCAAGGGAAAGATTTTGGCCTTAAATGGGCTGGAGATACGAAAATTTCTGATTTAGATTACGCTGATGATTTAGCCCTTTTGGCAAATGATGTTGATGAGATGAACCCTTTCATTCGAGCTGTTGATGAGACTGGTATTAGAGTAGGTTTGGTTATAAACAGAGAGAAAACTAAAGTGATGAAAATTGGTCATGCAGGCTGTATTTCTGTTAATCTGCATGGTTGCAGTCTTGAGCAGGTGTCACAGTTTAATTATCTTGGGAGCTATGTAATTGATACTGGTGATGTACGGCATGAGATTAACAGATGAATAGGGATTGCTGCTGGGACTTTTAAGAATCTATGGTGAGTGTGGAGAAATAGGCATATACACCTAAAGACTAAATTGCACAGTCTGGTTGGACCTCTGTAGCCTATGGGCGGTGGCGACGACGAATTTATTTTAATTTAAATGCTTTATTTATGCCAATTACCCACATATATGACTGCTTAAAACTATTATTAAATGCCTCTACAAGGGAAAACTAGGCAATGGATTCACTATACAATGGTGGTCTGGAACCTAATGTGTCATATGACCAGGGTACGCCTGTACTCCCACTTTATAAATATAAATGCATCCCCCCCATGCACTTTATAAAATAGCTTAATGGGATATAAAGAGGATTCTTTTAGTTAACTAAAAGAATGCATATTGCCTATGGTGCATATGGTAATATCTCATTTTCAAAGAAAGTGAAGTT
Source organism: Ryuthela nishihirai (assembly GCA_038380435.1). Lineage (NCBI taxonomy): Eukaryota > Metazoa > Arthropoda > Arachnida > Araneae > Heptathelidae > Ryuthela > Ryuthela nishihirai. The sequence goes on along the minus strand of JAWZYU010000001.1, from coordinate 154,770,847 downwards.
TTCAATTTGCCTACTTTTTCAATCCTTAAAACTTTTAACTTGAGCTAATGGCTGATGGGGGAGGGGGGGGGGTGCAAAGAATAATATTTTATTAGTGATTATACATAAAAAAAGTATTTGTCTTTTATCCCTTAAATTTAGAGTTGCTTTTCTCACACCCCTTTGAGAAAAGGGGGCAGAGTGTTGCTGTCAATGGAATAGCTCTTGATACTCTACCACCATAATTTCAAATTCCCACCATAAACAGATACCTTGCAAAAGTTGCTAAAAGTTTTTCTGTTTCCATATTGTGATCTCTAATAATATGAACTAAAACCAACTAAAGATTTGAAAAATGCAAAATATATTTCATTGATACCAAAACAAATAATAAAGTTTTCCGATTATCACTTAACAGTTGCATTTCCCATACACATTTAGTTTCTTAAAACAAAACAGTTGCATTTCCCATACAATGAATTGACCATCACGCCCTGGGTGTGATGGGTCAACGCATTGCTACCAATGGAAACTTCATGACCTTCATTTCACCACCAAAATTTCATATTTCTAGCAAAAATACAGCTGCAATATTCATAAAAAAATTTGGAATTTTTCAAATTTTTCCACCAGTAGAGGGTGCAGTTATAGCTTTTGGAAAATTCAGAAAGTGTAAATCACAATATTAAACCAATACCTATCCAACATGGGGTGGGGTGATTCAGTCGGTAGTGCACCAGGCTCGTAATCTGCAGTTCTCAAGTTTGAGTACCAGCTGGGTCAGCATTGAGATTTATCTCTGCAAAACTCCCCACCCTACCCAGTCAGTAGGGGACACTGCTGGGCTTAAAACGGCTGCTGTCCATCACATGGGACATTAAACATTGACCTGTGTGTGTAGAGCCATACCTAGTGCACGTTAAAGAACACACTGGATAGCCTTGACAGGAGGCTACCATTTGTCTTCTAACAGCTGTTACAGTGGGTCCCTTCCCCAAATCTTCTCTGAGCCTTCGGCTCCTTGTGACCTGGCCATTTAGGTCATTGTGTGCAAAAAAAGTGCCGCTAAGAGGTAAAACAATCCACCTAAATTCCACCACCAAAATTTCAAATATTTAACTACATACATTGTTTGCAATATTCATTTAAAATTTTTGAATATTGGACTTTTTCCACCATTATAGGGTGCAAATTATAGCTTTTCGGATATTCAGAAAGTGCAAATCATAATATTCCATCACTATTTATCCATCATCTTCATCACTGTCATCATCATCCTTAAGCAGCCATGGGCTACAGAGGTTCAACCAGACCATGCAATTTAGTTCTCCAAGTATATGTGTCCTGAGCTACATCTGCTGTATCTCTCCAATGTAGACCAATTCTAATAAGGTCCTTTTTGACATTATCTGCCCACAGCATCCTAGATCTCCCCCTCTGAGGCCTTTAAGGCACACTGTTCATAACCCTATTCACTAATTTACAGTTATGCTTACAGCAACATTGCCAAACCAACATAGTCTCTCTCTGCACAATATGCTGCTCAGAGGAGATTGCAGACTCCTTTGCCTAACCTTATCATTATTTACAAAGTTAAACTACCTAATGCCCAAGACACTGCAAAAACATCTAGAACCAAAAGCATCAAGTTTCCTGTTATCTTGTTCACAAAGGGTTCAAGTTTCACCACCATAACTAACTCTAGAAAGAACCAAAATATTATAGTCTAATTTTAGCCTTTAGGTGTATATGCCTATTTCTCACACTCTCCATAGATTCTTAAAAGTCCCAGCAGCAATTCCTACTCATCTGTTAATCTCATGCCGCACATCACTCCAATTTATTTAATGTCATATGAGAACATTATAGATTTTTATCACTTACACTGAATTTTGCACATATTAAACTTTAATTATATTCTTTAAACATTTGGATATTTATATGGTTTTAAAATATTTAGAATAAAATGTTAGTTTAATTCACTATATCTTTTCCAAGTTAATCATTTTTTTTTAACTGGCTTTACTTTTGATCTTGTTTATACCAGGAAATCCTTTTAGTGACACTGAATATCTATATATTTTGAAGTGTAACACTGAAATCAATTGATGCACACAAAAATTATGGTCACCATAAGAATTAAGGAACATTCAATAAACTTTAAATATCAATTATGTTTATAGTATGAAACATATTACTATTATCTGTGTTCCTTGATTTCCTGCACAGGCTTTTGGAGTCCCTAGAGGTTTCCCATCTGCATAGTTAACCCTATAAAATAAAAAAAAATAAATAAATACCCCCTCAAGCAGCTGCTTGCCATAGAGGTCTGACAGGAGCCTGGCAGTATATATGCCAGAGTAGAAGGTCTGAGAGGATGGCAGAACCTCAGCAGAAAAACGACACGAACATCCATGCCTTACCCGGGGCTCGAACCCAGGTCCCGTAGATCAGTAGCCAAGCACGCTGACCACTCGGCCACGGGACAGCTAGTTACAAAAGAAAAATTATGTTATTGAGGTTGGTTTTTGGTTTGAGATTTTATGGTGCAAAGGCAACTAAGACCAAAGCTAGATATACAGTAAAAGAATAAACAAATAAAAAATCTTTCAAACTCACAAACAAATTTAAAATTAAGATACTAAAAGCTTAACTTTAAAATTAAGATACCTCATGAATAATAATAGTTAAATTATATATTTATTGAAAGGAAATTTCCTTCCGAATAATATAATATTCAACCTGAACTATGATTTTTATTTCTTTTAATGATTCTTTTCAGTATTGTATATTTCAAAAACAGCCAGTGTTATACAAAGCAACTTCGACTCCTCACATTGATAGGATTTTCTGAACTGGTTATGAAATAGAAAAAAACTTCCTTGGCTGTTTTGTTTTGCTAAACATTATGAAATTTTTCTTTGAGTGTTGAAGTTTGGTGATCTTGGCTAAATACAGAAAGGTTTGTGCACCAAAGCAAAAAAAAGAAAAAAGGATTATATCATGAAGTACAGTATTATATTATGAGGTACAGTCAAGGTACTGAGGGGGAGGAGGGTTGCCTTTAAAATCATTCAATATAAACATAAAAACTCATAATTTTTTTAATTATAGTTTCCTAGAGAGTGGTGAGTTCACTCCCCCCTCTAGAAAAGTTATGAGTTTAGCAGAGGGGACACCTTCCTGAAATTGCAGCCCCCCCCCCCCCCCCAAACACACACACACAATAGCTGATTTCTGTAGCAAGGAAGTCTATTTTGCTTCCGTTACCAAGACATTCATTTTCAGAAAATGGTACAAGCTCAAAGTTTTTTCACTAAAAAAAAAATCAAGAAATAACACAAAATAATTTTGAAATAATTTCAAAGAAAAATTACATATAACCTAATGGGATGTTAAATAAAATATCTGCAACAACTTTTAAGCTGGTCTCCAATCCAGCATAACTTGGAAATATCAATGAATCAGCCGATCAAAAGATCACTAACAGAAATAAATCTACAGAAATGAATTTGCTTCCACATCGAAGAACTCATTTATTTTCAGAAAATGATACCAGATCAAAATTTTACTAGAAAAGTAATAAATAATAAAATAAAAATTAGCATAATGTGATGTTAAAATATCCAGAGCAACAAGTTGTAGGCCAGATATACAATGTAGCATAAATATGAAAAATCCATACTTATCGATCAGCCAAAAGATCACAAATTTACAAAAATAAATCTACTGAAATGAAAACTAATGTTTAAATTTAAAAAAAAGTAAATCCAAACTTTACAAAGGGTATCCAATATGCTGGACCAAAACTGTAAAAAATACTTATAGCACACAGAATGGAGATAGCATGTGTCTGCCATCTGCCTTTTGTTTACCTCAGTGAAGCATAACTAAATGCAGCGGCACCCAGAATTTCTAAGAAGGACGTGTTTACTTTCAGTTTTGATTTTAAGAGTGGGATAGATGCATATAATTCTGGGGAAAAAATGATAAAAGTAATTTGGGAATACTGAAATAGGTTTATAACAGAAAAGAGTGTGAAACCAGGAAAAAAAAATGGCGGTATGTACTTTGTAATTACTTCCAAAATCTACCGTTTTTTAAAAATAGCAGTTTTTTTGTAAATTTTTAGGAGATTTTCAAAAATTTAAGGAAAAATTTGTTGATAATAGTTCAAATCAAACTAAGTTTAAATCAGAAGGTTGCTTCAGCAAACAGGAACATCAGCAAGCAAATCGTCAATAACGTTTAATGCTTCTAAGAAATGGCAATCAGATGCCTTTATCAAATTATTTATATTGTAGTTTAATAAAATATGCATCAAATTAAAAAACAAAATTTTATTTTTCAAGCCTGAATTATATTTTTCCAGAGATATACAGAGTGGTTATAATTAACCTTACATTACTCAGGACGATGTAGAAAAGGATCTACTGATGGATCACAGCTAAAAGTGGTGGTTGGGTTGTTTTACCTCTGAGCGGCACTTTTTTGCACACCATGGGCTAAATGGCCAGGTCACATGAACCCCGAAGGCTCAGAGAAGGTTGGGGTAGGGGACCCACTGGAACAGCTGTTGGGAGACAGATGGTAGCCTCCTGTCAAGGCCATCCAGCATGTTCTTTAACGTGCACAGGGTATGGCTCTCCCACACATGGGGCCACGGCTTAACGTCCCATCTGATGGACGGCGGCCTTTCCAAGCCCATCAGTGTCCCCTACTGACCGTGGGCAGGGCGGGGAATTTTGCGGAGATAAATCTCAACGCTGACCCAGCTGGGACTCGAACCTGGGAACTACAGATTACGAGCCTGGCGCGCTACCGACTGAGCCACCCCCGCCCCTTCTAAAAGTGGTGGATATCTTAATAAGAACATGGGGTAGAGAATTTGCAAATAAAAAAAATAGTGTTAGTGCCACCAGGTGGTGTGGGTGCACTAAAATGAAGAAAATACCAAGTTAAACAAACATCACCTTTATTTTACAAATCAAGATTTTCAGTATGTGAACCATTCATATGCAAAATGTGCTGGAAACGTAATACAGCATGGTCCACAGTTAATTCAAACATGTCTCGGGTAATGGCTGCAACATGCTGTGCTATTCTTGCCTTCAGTTCAGCAAGTGGTTCAACATTGCCTTGGTAAACTTGGCTTTTCAAATAACCCCATAACCAAAAATCGCTTGAGTTTAGGTCAGGGGATCATGGTGATCAAGCATTGGAAAACGTTTAAGAAATTATTCTGTCCTCACCAAATGTGTTACACAATTGTGTTGCCATATGTGCAATATGGGGTGTCACCCCATCCTGCATGAAGGCATGATCTCTTCAATGAAAAATTGTAAGATTATAAAGTTTGCGGTAAACCCGCATCATACAGTTACATATCGGAGTGTAGGGGCACATCATGCAGATGTGTAGGTACCCATATTCGGCAGTTGTGCATATTCATTGCTCCATGTAAGGAAAAATGCAACTCATCAGTTCATAAGACTTTCAAAGATCACGTGTTGTCGAGCTGCATCCTCGCCAGAAATCGCAAAGCGAAGTCGGTGCACTGTTCAAGGGTCAAATGGTTGCAGCTGCTGCACCCTATGAATTTTATAAGAATACCATTTCAGGATGGACTGTATAATTTTACGGACAGTTGACCACAGAAGTTTCAGTTGTCGGGATACCTGTCTCGCACTAACTACAGGTAGCTCCAATTCCAACTGGATTTCTGCAACGATAAGTGCAATGTCTTCCACATTGCTTTCTGCAACAAGCTGCTGGCCTCTACCCAGAGTCACACCCAAGTCGCCTGTTTCTTCGAATTTCTGCATCATATTCTTCAGTCCATTTAGCAACAAAGGTCCTTTCCTTATATCTTGCAGACAACGATATTCGTGTAATGCAGCAGCAGCATTACTGCCATTTTCGTAGCAAAGTTTCACTAGCAAAGCTCAGCCCTTCTTGCAGATACCCAGGGTTCCCTCTAGTGATTACAGGGAAGACATCACATTTTATAGTGTGTCTCATGTGACTCTCATGTGTGATTGGCTGCAATGTCACGAGAAATAAGCATGTTCTACCGTGTTTTTAGTGTACCCATGCCACCTGTTGGCACTAACACTAAATTTTTTTATTGGCAAATTCTCTACCCATGTTCTTATTAAGGTATCCACCACTTTTCATAGTGATCCATCGAGTAGATTCTTCTCTACATCACTCTGGGTAGTCAGTTTAATTATAACCACCCTGTATATAAAAAAAATTACAGTGACAATTTTTATTTTCTAGAGATCAATTTTTTTTTTTTTTTTTTTGTACTAAAAACGGATACACACACATCATTGGTCCCTCATTTCCGATTCTGAGAATGGAAATGGACAGACGACATGAAAACTAGAAGGATTAAATATCTCAGGCCATCTAAGCATTCAGTGATTAATTTCTTTTTGTTACATGAAACATGTTTTGTTAACTACAACTGGACTACAACTGGGTTGAATTTGCAAGATATTACGATTTCAGGAGATACACTACAAACAGGGTACTCCCTAATTTTTTACTATGTACAAATATCAACTAAAATTTAAAGAACCAAATTCATGAAAAATAGAAATCTATTTTTTTTCTTAAAAAAAAACAGTCCACAACACTCTAAATAATAAATATGCTGAATGAAATTTACTTGTATGCACATTTTGAGTTTAATGTTTTGGTGCTGATAGTAACATGTGCAACATGGCTGATACTTGCTAAAGCTTCACCACGAAATCCATATGTAATTATTTTGGAAAGGTCTTCAAATTTCTTTAGTTTGCTAGTGGTAAACCTTTCACACACAATATCCAAATCTTCTTTCTTTAAAGAAAACAAGAACTTTAATTAGCCATAGTAGAAAATAATTTTATTGAACATATATACACATATATCATTATTTTAAGAAATATGTGGTTACTCAGTTACAATGTCCAGATATGCAGATAACATTTTTAATACACTGATGAATAGTCCATAATAGTATAGTTGGTAGAAGTACACAAAAGATGAAGCATATTGCAATATATATGTGTCAATTTGAAGAGATATTGGAATAAAGCTCAAACTCATTCTTGATGAAAGTTGATCTATTCCTTTATTCATAAACCTTCAACAAATGCTGCAAAAGAATGTAATGTTTCTTTATTGAGATGGTAGAATTATGCCAAATAAGAGTAAACATAATATACTTGACTTAGAATTCACCACTATTTTGATATAAAAACAAAAATAAATTAACACTCAAGCAGATGCTTTCACAGAGGTGACAAGTCTGTCACAGTATAATATGCCATAGAGAAGATCTGTGAGGAAGGTGAGATCTCAGCAGACAATACAAGAAAACATCCATGCCTTATCTGGGGTTGAAACCTGGGTCTCTTTGATTAGTAGCCAAGGATGCTTATTACATTAAATATTTAATTATATCAACATAATAATGGGTTGTGATTGAAAGTCTAAGTATATTATGCTCACTCTTCTTTGATATAATTTTACCATCTCAGTAATGTTAAATCATTTGCCGCATTTGTTGAAGATTTGTTGAAGAATAATGAAATGGATCAACTTTCATCAAAAAGGAATTTTGAATTTTATTCCAGTATCTCTTCAAACAGTCAGCAACCACTTTAATGGGTATAGTTCTATTTTATATCAATAATAACTCAGATACAGAACTCAGTAACTTCTTAAAAAAGCTTTTTACAAAAAAATATGACTGAAGATAATTTAAAGACTTCAATCAAATCCATTTCAATCTTGATTTTTAACATTATTCATTTCGTTTTTGGAGAGTTATAACCATTAAAATATTTAAGGGAAACAATGCCAATTTAAATCTGCTATGGAGAGTCAATAAAAAAGAGGTTAAAATGAAGCAATAACCATTATACCAAACTTGACTAACACATGTAAGAGTACTAAATAATTACAGAGGAAAAATTGTCATTAGCCAGGTGGGATCCGAATCAATGATTTCCTGATAACATGCCAGTTGCTGTGACTGCTGAACTACACACTGCCAGACAATCATCCTCTATTGGTGGCTTTAGGTGTTATACCATGGAGATAGTCACTGAAAATCTATCTGACTGTAATTGAAGACTCTGGTCTAGAGAGCACTTTCCAGGTTAATGCACACAACAAGCCACATCACACGTCAAGAGAAATGTTACTTTTTTTAGCCACTGCGTCTTTTATCAAGCATGAGGATGCCTTGTTAAATAACACACAATCACAGGTAACTGGCAGTAAACAGCCAAGGGCTACAGAGGTCCAACCAGACCATGCAATTTAGTTCTCCAAGCATATCTTTTCTGAGCTACATCAACTGCATCTGGCCACTGCACACCAATTCTAACAAGGTCCTAACAACCACCACATGGCTAAACAACCGAGTCTCTCTCTGCACAATATGCTGCTTAAAGGACCTTGCCAACTCCTTTACCTAAACTCATCATTATTTACAAAGTTGAACCACATAATGACTAAGATATTGTGTAAGATCTAGAATCAAAAGCACCAAGTTTCCTGTTATCTTGTTTACAAAGCGTCTGTAACTCTAACATTCCCAGCTCTAGGCATTTCCATAGTAATTTCATCTACCCCTGGGGATTTGTGTAGTTTAAATTTAGAAATAGCCAAAATAACTTTAGACTGTGTTATTAGGGTCAACATTAAATCCAGTAATGCATCTATCATCATTACAAACAATGGGAGTAGAACTAACCACACCATTTAGAACATCACTGATATGCTCAGCCCACCTAGCCATGACAGAATCCCCACCTTCTATAATATTACGTTGTTTATCCTTCATGACTCTAAAAATAAAGTCTTATTAAATTGTTTTTACTTGTCATCTTTTTTGTTAAATATTTTATTTACAGAAAATCCAGAATTAAATGCTGATTAATTTGGCATATAACAAGCCATAATTCCTTTCATTAGTTATTTGGCAAAAAGTTCTAAATTTAAATTTAGCCTCTGGATGTAAACAATTTTTTTTTCAGGCTGGATACTAGAAGTGTTAAGAATGCCTTGATCATAAAAAATATTCAGGATTTCAGTTAGCCATGTGACAATAGAAACATTTTCATCTCTAAGCATTTCAGTAATAATTTCATCTACACACAGAGATTTATATAGTTTTAATTTAGAAAGAAATAAATAACTTCAAACTGTGGTTTAATCCAGCATTGAAGCTAGTACGGCATCTATCCTAATGCAAACAATGAAAGTAAATTTAACTCCATTCTTTAGAACATCTCTGAAATGCTCAGCCCACCTAGTCATGACAGAATCCTAATCTTCAATAACCTACTATGTTTATCCCAATTTCATCCCAAACAAAAGATGTGGTTCAACTCTCTGTTGTCATGCTGTTGTGCTGTCTCACTGCTTTCTCTGCTTTGTCAGTCAAGCTATTAAGTCAATTATTCTTATCAACTGTTAACTGACCCTTTATAAATTTATTAAGCTCTTTGTATTGATGTTTCTTATGACTAGTAGGATGTTGAATCAGATTATTCCTGCTATTCCTTCTTTCAGAAATAAGTTTCATACCCTTAACATTCAAATGACTTTATCTCTTCTGCTCCTTTTTAAGCAAAAGAGTACTATTAATTTCAAGAAAAGCCTGTTTAAACTGATCCCATTCTGTCTCAATTTCATTAGCAAGCAAACCACAATTGTCCTAATGACCAAGTAGTTTACTGTGATATGATTTGGCTAAACTTTGGCTAAATTAGGTCAGCTGTTTCCTGATGTCATACAGTGATTCAAAATATCCCAAATAGAGAGAGATATATCAATAAAGCAATAACTGGCTTCAAAGGAAGAATATGTTTAGAATTTACACTCCATAAAAGCAAAAAAAGTTTAACTTAAAATCACATATACCTCAAATGCCATGGAGAATATTGGCAAAGGAATTGTCGAGACAGCATCATTGGTCTATCACATGCTCTGATTATAAAACTAGTAGACAACTCAATAAACCAAGGGTAACATGTATATCGATTGTTGGCATTGCTCTCCAGCATTGTAAACAAGCACTATATTTAAAAAAAGAAAAAAAAACTCCTACCACAAGTAGTATAATGCAGAGTAGAAAAAGGCTTTCAAAATTTGAACTGAAAAAGGGATATGGTTTCATTCAGAAAAAATCCCCTTTCAGCTTTAAAATGGATAAAAGACATAAGATTTGTACAAAAAAAAAAACCAGGTGTACTGCATAATGCTTTGAAACTATAGTACAGATTGCAACAAAAAATTGGTGGGAGTTGATCATACAGATCAATTTCTACAACACCACTTACTAAAATGCAAGAGTTTGAAATGGAGAAAAAGAATTTTTTTTTGTTGAATACTGTGGTAATCAACACATATATTTGTATGCAAAGAGTCTAGCCCATGTGTGAGTCATTATAATTTTAGGCTTGCTCCAATATTTCCATCTGTCTATTGATACTCTCTGAGGGTCTTTTCAACTCAACTCTGAGTCCTTGTGACCTGTCTATTTAGCATATTGCATGCAGAAAAGTGACACTGAGAGGTAAAACAACCCAACTCAACATGCACTAAAAAGAGAACTAATTGAAGACAGAGCTGTGGCAAGCCAGTTTCAGTGGGCATTAAAACTAATTATACAATCACTCCTACCAATCTAACCAGCATGCATTTTCTCAGGAAATCCCCAAATTGAAGGGAAAGGAGCATTCTGTGGTATATAGTGGAAGAAATAAACACCATGTTATTATCAATGAGTGCAAAGAGTAGGAGCTTCTAAGACTGCCATACCAAAACAGATTATTCAAAAGCATGACTATCCTGTTTCAGGTAAATGTACTGAAACACTTTGGTTCATAATTAAATGCTAAGTTAATTCAAGATACAATATGAAATAGTTATAATCTTTAATTATTTAAGCAATATTTAAATGAAATCCCTTTTATCATTGCATTAGTTCTCCCTTAAAAATGATTCTAAAAAAAAAACCTATTAAAATTAAAACATTTACATTCCAGTTAAATGCTTTGCTACATCACTATTCAGAATTAAATGATATTTTCTTTTTTGTTATATAAATGACATACTTTGTCCATTAGCTATTTCAGGATAATGTTCCAGAGTTTTCTGTTGCAAAACTTTGGAACCACTTGATAATTAATTCAGCCACCAGCCAGAGTTCATGGTTAAATTCTCAGTGCTTTAAACCTCTAAATAGTAATTCATAATGGTTCTCTAATAATAATTATAGTGCAAGTTTCTGAAAATCTATACTAACCATTATGCCAGATCCATTATCTTGTATTTGTAGCAATTTTATTCCTCCAGATTTAACAACAATTTGAATACATGTAGCTTGGGCATCCAAACTTAAAAAGAAAAATATAAATTTTTATCACCTATCAGACCACTTACTAACCCATTTTACATCATATGCTTCAAACTGATTTATTCAACAATATCATTACAGACAGACATTTGCTAGTGAGGAGTAAAACTTTATATGTGATTATAAATAAATAACAGATTTTATTTAATAGCTGTGGTTTGTTGGTTAGTTGTTTTGGATTTAATAACACAGGAGCAGCGAGGGCTATATTGTACCAAACAAAGATAAAGAGGAAAAAGACATTTAGTGCCACAACCAAAGTTAAAAGCAACAGAGAAACTATAAAGGATGATACAGAAACAAAAATAGAGAAACAACAATGAGTATAAAAACTTGGAATAAAAAGATTCAACAAGAGTAAAAGTCAACAATCAACAATGGGTGTAGAGGACCCATTTAAAATCGGAAATAAGTGTAAAATCTATAAAACAAATTAAATAGAAATATTATAAACAGTTAAAATATCCTGTAAACTGTAAAACTGCAAAAACGGAGTTAAAAATGAGTCATCACATAAAAGGTGTCCAAGTGTAAGGGGGTCAGACGTAAAAATCACGTAAGTTAAAATCTAGTCTACGTTCAAGGTTAAAATAAAAGCTGGACAATGAATTAAAATATGTTTAATATATAAAATGGTGTCACAAAACTCACACTTAGGTTCATTGTCCAACCATATAAGAAAAGAATGCATACTAAACAAGTGACCTAAGAGGAGCCGAGAAAGTACAAATTCCTCCTTACAATTCCTGTGAAAACAAGACTGCCATTGTTTGATAATGGGCTCGATCTCAAAAAGTTTGTTTGCAATATGTTCAAAACAAGATCTCTGACATTGTGTCTGGAGATGGATGGAAAAACACTGCCGGAAGTCCACATGTGGAATGGGCAGTAGAGAGTCTGAGAGGAGCAGCGGCTGGGCATCCAAAAGAGAATGGTGGTTGTGGCTGCTAAACGATGGAGCTGCTGGTAGATCTTGGGCAGAACAGGGTGAGGCTGACATCTTGCCGGTATCAAAGCCTGTAATGAGCAAAACAAGTAGGTGCAGAGGTAATACTGACTATTATGCTTAGCTGCTATGTAGCCCAAGGCAAGGTTGACAGAGCGCAACTCTGCAGGGAAGATGGAAAACTGCTGTCAGATCTGGTCTGCAATGATAGTATCTGGTTAAAAACATCACAGCAGACCATGGCTGATACCACTGATGTGCTGGAATTCAAGCCGTCTGCAAAGACAGGCAAATAGTTCGGGTGTTCAGCATAGTCTCTGGTAAAGAGTTGCTGGTACTTGCAGTCGGGTGTAAAGGCCTTCCCCATCCTGCAAAGAAAAATGTTGCAGGAAGGGGAAACAGTGAGCCATGGTGAAAATGGTTCAGCTGTCAATTGGACAATGCTATTGAGACTGATGTTGATATCTCTGAGGTAGCCTTGGACATGCAAACCAAAAGGAAAATGGCAGTCGGGTGATTAGTGTAAAGCATTTCCAACTTCGGACTGAAAACACAATCCCAAGTGAGATGGCCCAGCAGGGATCACAATTTAGATGCATACTTTAGGGACAACTGCTGACTGTGAATAGATAAAGATGGCTTGTCAGTCTCAACATAAAGTATTTGGACCATGAAATGTAGAAGGCCTGCCTGTAAACACAAAGGGTCTGATAATGGAGGTGGTACAGCACCTTCACCACTGATTCCCCGGCAGAGTCATACACCTGAGATCTGTAATCCAGTTTTGAATGGACATGTGCACAGTAAAAGTGGAGTAAAGAACATTGTTCCGATCCCCATGAGAGGGAGGAGAGGACCTTCAGGATGTTCCATGCCCACATTGCACTTGGATCGTAGATGACAAATGTGTGAGAAAAAAAATCAATTTCTGGTCAAAGACTGAAAAACTTAGTCTCTGCCACAAATGGAATGGTGATACCTTCGAGCTGCAATTTGGGGTCTAGATAAAGATTATGCTTGCAGCAAAAGTGCACGCAATCGGTCTTCTATGGGGAGAACCTAAATCCATTAGCCAAGAAACTGTTCAGAACAGTTTGCAGTTGTCATTCAATGACCCTCGTGCTGACTGATGAGTAAAAGATGCTAAAAACAAACATAGAGGTTACGTTGGGGAAACATTTACATTAGGACTATGTTGGAGGAAGTTGTCTAGTAAAGGAATTTATCTTGATAGTGAAAAGCAAAATAGTCAAGGCACAACCTTGTTGTTTCCCCTGATCTTGGGGAAAGGCCACGATAGAATGTTGTCAACATGTACATGAAAAGAACGTGAGGAGAGGTAGTTTGAGATGAAAATCAGCATGTGACCTCTCAAGCCAAAGCTATGGAAGTCTTGAAAAATGACAAATCTCCACACCATCTCGTGCACTTTTTCATGTTAAAGAAAATTGACACCAGGCGCTCTCTACATAAAAATTAATTCTTGATTGCCGATTCGAGGCAGATCAGGTGTTCTAAGGCAGACCATTGCCTGTGAATGCCACACTGGGTGTTGGAAAGAAAGTCATGTGTTCCAAATACCGCCCCAATCTGGCATTTACCATTCTTTTCGACACCTTGCACACGCAGCTCATCAAGGTTGGATTGTTTTACCTCTGAGCGGCACTTTTTTGCACACAATGGGCTAAATGGCCAGGTCACAAGGACCCAGAAGGCTCAGGGAAGGTTGGGGGAGGGTACCCACTGGAACAGCTGTTGAGAGACAGAGTAGCCTCCCGTCAAGGCCATCCGGTGTGTTCTTTAACGTGCACAAGGTATGGCTCTCCCGTACAAGGAAACACGGCTTAAAGTCCCATCCAACAGACAGCGGCCTTTCCAAGCCCATCGGTGTCCCCTACTAACCGTGGGCAGGGCGGGGAATTTTGCTGAGATAAATCTCAATGCTGACCCAGCTGATTCGAACCTGGGAACTACAGTTACAAGCCTGGTGTGCTACTGACTGAGTCCTGAGCTCTCTGCAGAGTCTTCACATTCCAACTACCTATGGAGAGAAAATGGTTAGTGGGATGTTTAAAGAAACTATGTTTATTGAGAGAGGGAATGCCGACAATATCAAACAGCCTCCTAATCGCAGACATGGGGCAAAGACCCGTTCCCCCACTACTAAATGCTGAAGCCATCTACACTGGAAAACTTCCTCCAATGTAGAATTTGACGATGCCAATAGAAGCAAAGAGTTCAGGTGCCTGCGATGACTTCTGCTCAGGATTATCCACCAGCTGATAAACATATCCTGTGAATCTATTCACTTGGGGTTGTCAACCCACGAACAAACAGGAAACACAGCGGAAGATTTTCCCTCCACAGAAGCCCGCCAGTGCAGCAAAATCAGGATCCATAGTCAAGCTCAGAGCCATATATCTGTCCAGTCCAGTGGGTTTATATGGTCAGCACCAGGACCCTATGTGGTTGACCACTCCTCAGGAGGGTAGAAAAAAAAGAAAAGTAGCCATAGTTGTCCAGATCAGTAGGCAACACTAATCTGGCAGCCCTCCCCTTCCATTCACTTCCACAAGAGAGTATCTCTTTTGAAAGGTACTAACGGTCTGCACCACGAGAAGGCGAGGTCGGACATTAGGTGCTAGGCCTGGCCGGTTCTATGCATCATCACAGGGGATTGGTGCATAGCTCTCCTTCCAGTGACTACCTAGCTACCATTTATAGACCGATCTTTATCATTTAGGACTAAATTTTTAATAGAATGGGTAATGGTGCTGGGTAATCTAATGTTATGCTTACTTAAAGAGTTTTCAAGTGATTTAGTTATAGTTTTCATGTAAGGGAAACTAATAGCACTTTGCTTTTTACTTTGCATTTGCTGCGTATTAGGTTGAGTATCCCTATTTAATGTATATTTCACAGTTCTTTCCCATTTTTGCAATAAATTACTTGGATACCCTGCTTCCCCTGCGGTTTTTCGAATGTATTGTAATTCTTCTTGGAGTGTTATTCGTTGAGACCAGTATCTGTAGGCTCTAACATAATGAGGGATAATACTTGCTTTTTTTATATTTCATAGGGTGTGATGAGTCAATTGGGATAAAATTAGTTAATATGTTGGTTTTCTGTATACGGTAATCTCGCAAAAATGCGACTTGCGGGTTATATTAATGTCCAGATAAGGTAATTGCCTATTTTTTTCGGATTATATGGTAAACTTGATTGTGGGCATTATATTATTGAATGTGTTTACAAACTCAGCTAATTTTTCAACAAGGTGAGACCAGAAAATTAAGATATCGTCAACGTACTGGATGTATAGGTCAGGTTTTAACTTACATGTGGAGAGTGCCGTTTCTTCGACATGCCTCATGACCACATCGGCCATGAGTCCAGAGGGGAACCCATCGGGACACCCTCAGTCTGGAGCCATGTCCGACCACCGATGTCGAAGAAATTAGATTTTATGGCGAGGTCCAATGCATCATGCATAGCAAATTATTGTGCATGTGAAGGTTGTGCTACACGTAGCCATTTAGCCTTTAGTCGCATCGCTGCATCCAATACCGGGGTATTAGAATACAGCGATACGACATCTAGCGAATGCATTGTTACATTTGGTGTGATGGGCATATTCTGAATTCTAGAAAGAGCTTTGTAACATGATGTTCAAATATTTTTTGTTGGTGGAAAGTACTTTTTCAAAAAAGGGAAATAGGGCTGTTTCCAAGTTATACGTTGTGATTTTCACTTATTAACTAAGGGTCAAAATGGCATATCTATTTTATGCATTTTAATTTTAACAAACATTTGGGGTATATAGGGGTACATCAGCATTATACAGTGCTTTGTTATTTCCTCAGGTATAAACAGGTCATTTTTTAAAATACCCATTTTTGTTATTATATTTGGAATAGGGTTTTTTTTTACAGGTTAACATTTTAAAGCCTCTATGGTTTCTAATACTTTTTCATCATATTGCTCTTTGTCTATGATCACTATTTGGCTTGTTTTATCAGCCAGAACAATTTTAATTTCCCTATTATATTTTAATTCCTGTAATACTTTAATATCATTATTTCATTTTTAGTATTCCTTGTTTGCTGGATAACCCTAAACATTTTATATTGTTCTTTATCCTTTAAATTATGAGGTATTTTATTTAATGATTGCTCTATCTGTGGTACCAACTGTTCAATATTAACAGTATTGTTTTCAAAGGCATATTTAGCTCCCTTTTGCAAGACCCTATCTTGTTCCTTACTTAATTCAAGTTTTGATAAATTTATATAATTCTTATTTTACTGTAATTGTATTTGAATTCGTTTTGTTTTTTTCTGATTTTGTATTAAATTATTTATTTTCTTTTCATGCCTTTTCTGAATCTTTAAAGTATCCTGCTCTATTCTATATGCCACTCTGCCCATAAATTGATTTAAATTATTTGTTTCGAAGTTTAAATAATTCCTATATATATATACTCTTCTTGCTGTCGGATTTCTTTTCGTATTTCATTAATTACTTTTTTTAACATTATTATTTCTGCCCATTGAAAAGTAAAATGTAATTTTCTATTGAACTTTGCTTTATCAATTACCAGTGATTTTGGAATAACTGCCCATTTTTTGCACGCAACCAAAAAGCTCAAACACAGCAATAGGCTGTTTAGAGCGAGGCGACCTTTCATAAACTACGTAGCGCAAGAATAGTTAAAAGTGCAAATCCATGTATGTGCTTTTAACTATTCGTGCGCTTCTAATGATAACAAGTTTAAACACAGCTAAAATTCTACAATAATTTAATAACATGATAATGCTGTGGTACTAAAGTTAAAACATTCTTCCAGGGTAGTAAATTGACTCATCACATCCTATGAAATATAAAAAAGTAAGTATTATCCCTCATTATGTTAGAGCCTACAGATACTGCTCTCAATGAATAACGCTCCAAGAAGAATTACAATACATTCGAAAAACCGCAGGGAAAGCAGGATATCCAAGTAATTTATTGCAAAAATGGGAAAGAACTGTGAAGTATACATTAAATAGGGACTCTCAACCTTATCCGCAGCAAATACAAAGTAAAAAGTAATATGCTATTAGTTTATTTTATATGAAAACTATAACTAAATCACTTGAAAACTCTTTAAGTAAACATAACATTATATTACCCAGCACCATTACCCATTCTATTAAAAATTTAGTCCTAAATGATAGAGATCCGAAACCCCCCACGGGGGAAGTATATGAAGTTGAAATCCCTGACCCTGATAACTTACTAGGGGGTAAAAATAAATACATAGGAAAAACATATAGACAATATGAGACACGGATGCACAAACGTTTTACAGATATAAGCAAAAAGAAGCCTACAACAGTGTTATCAAAAATAATAGTTAAAAACAATATTAAAATTGACAAAATTAATTTTAAACCTGGCATAGCCCCAAAAACAAAATTCCGATTGCTATATGCCGAGACATTACGCATTCACAAGCATCTTGAAGAAGTCTGCAATACCGAGATTCCACCCCTTCCGTCAGCGTGGCGTCTCCTGTTGCAGCGTTTGTCATGAACTGCGCACGCAACACTGATCATGCATTGGGCTGGGTCGGACTGACGGTGGCTACTTAAAACCATCAACTCGTTACCATCTCCCTTGCCTGAGGATGCCACGTGTTATGAGTTTGTGGTGAAACGCATAGTGTATGAACCTGTGAGGTTCTCGTTTTAGACGTTTTTAAATTTTCTTAACATTTTGAAAGCAATGGCGTTACCTACGTTAAACAATGGGTTATAATGACATTTGCTGACTTCCAGTAATAGAGTTACTAAGATCCTTTTCAAGCAGGGGAAAAAGTGCTAATCACCATATGTCAACTGTTTATTACCTTACGTTAACGAATGTGCAACTGAAGATACAATTTCCTTGTATGTTTTCAATGTGTAATAATTATGCAAGTATGTGGTGAAAAGTTCTGCAGTAACAACATCTGGCATAAAAGATTGAACTGATAAAAACCACAAACAACTAGCAGTATAATTGCATTTCAAGCACCAGTGTTGAAAGAAGTTTTTGACCTGAATGTGAAATGTAAAGAAGTACTTCAGTTCACATCATATATGCACATATTGTAAAACTACAGGAGGACTGGTAGCATTTATATACACCAACTGCAGCATGACATTGTTGCTGATAATGCAATTGTATCAGCAATTTTGGTAAATATGTTCATTTTTATATGTAACTCTAGTTGGTCTTTGATATTGGAAGAGTTAACCTTGAGTATGAATGTAAAAATTGAGGTAATTTTAAAGTGTTGTTTTAAGTATATTCCATTATAGTTAATGGTAATTACAGCACTTCCCTGGGCTTGAAAAACTACTCCCCTGGAAGAATGTTTTAACTTTTGGACCACAGCATTATCGTGTTATTAAATTATTAAAGAACGTGCTGGATGACTTTCATGGGAGGCTAGCATCTGTCTCCCAACAGCTGCCCAGTGAGTCCCCCCCCAACAACCTTCTCTGTGCCTCAGGGTCTTTGTAACATGGCCATTTAGCCCATTGTGTGTAAAAAAAGTGCCGCTCAAAGGTAATAAAACCCAATAACGAAGGTGTGAGGGGGTACAGGAAAAAAAGAATGTGAGAGGCATTTTCAAAGAGCATACCTGAGATGTCAGAAAAGATATCACAAATGATCTGAAGTCTTCTATTTGAAACTTTCAGCTTAAGTTTCTCTTAGAGTTTTCTCTGTGACGTTTTACACTGATAAGTACTTATGGCAAATAAGCTACCTGAGGAAATGTTTTTTATTATAGTGTATGCAAAGTCTACTTCTTGCCATCTCTTTCAACAGATATTATCCTTTAAACAATATTTATACACACTAAGGTCTGAAAGTAAATGGATGGCATTCATTTCAGGGCATTATTATGCAACTTTCAACTCAAACATTATTGGATGTTCGGTGCACTGGTATCACCATCTAGCAACAAAGAAATCAAACAGTGTTACAGCAATTACTTCAAAAAACAAAAGAAAATTGCTCAGTGGACCTAATCCAATGCCAGGATAAGCAATTTCTAGCTCCTCATGTTAATGACTGATTCAGATAGCAAAAATAACAGTGAGTAATAAATAAGAATATCGATTTAGTGAAACATCATCTTTATGTGAACCACTAAAATTATTTATGAAGTGTATCCATCCCAGTCAGGGCCAAATTTATATTTCAAGTGTTGTGATGCCCCCTCATTCACTTTTACTTTACCTTAATCAGTTTTGCTTAATTTATGTTATATTTATCATTTTGGGGATTTTTATTTCCTTTTTGGCATCACAGCACTGTTTCCAAGAGTTTTGATTGTCACCCGCTAAAGCGCGTGCACAAGGACACGCCCACTCTTGTGCCCCAGTTTGCGCCGCTCATCAATTTATGCAAATGTCTTTCCCGGCATGCAACATAACACGTGCGGGCTTTGTACCTCTTGTTATAACCTGGTGACATGTTGTCACAGTAGCACAGAAGATAGTAGAGTAGAGAGAGTAGTAGAGCACAGCACAGTTTAGAGATCAGTTTTAATTTAGAGTTTGTTGAAGATGTTTGTTGTAAGAAATGATGTAATATCTTCTTTATTGAAGTTTTGGCAAGTGCTTTTTGGAAATAAATTGTTTGTGATTTAAACCTTTTGAATCTTTATTAATTTTTTTTCTCTTGAGCAACGTTAGTTTGTTTCGACTAGCATTAACATAAAATTTTGACAATCATTTAATATTTTTGAATTCTTACTTATTAATGCTCGCTGGTATTTCGAACCCTAAATTAAACTTTATTTTTGGCAATTTGTCAATTATTGCCTGGTGCCCGACTCAGCTATCTGGAGCATGAAAATAATTGAATTAGACAAAGGGTCCAAACTTAAAAGTATTTCAATTCTTTGGAGCATTACAGAGCCATTAAAAGAAGTGGCGCAACGAACAGGGCTTACCAGTAGTAAAAGAAGTCACACTGAGAATAGGAATTTGCCAGTAAAAGATAGTGGTCCAAGAATAGGGACTGTATATTTATGTATAAATTGTGTATGTTATTTAACGTGATTGTCAAAGATAGTAATTTTTTAGCTCATTAGTTGTATGTACTACTTATAGATATAACGGCAGCTTAAGCCGAAAATTTTTTTGAGCAAGAAGCTTAACTTTTTTGTGTATTAGTCAAAGGTACTGAAGTTTCAGCGCAGTTATTGCTGATAGTTAAGATATTTATTGTATGTAAAGATTAGAAGTGTCTGGACACACACGTACACAGGCACAATAGAAAATTTTTTGATAACAAATTTATATTTTTGCAAGCTTAGTTGTAGCTTTAGTATTGTTGTATAGCAGTACCTTTGAGCGCTGCTCAAGATTAAAAAAGCTTCAAAATTTTAGCAGACCGCTAAACATGTCTGCTAGTAATATGGCCGATTCTGCCATAATGACTCCCAACTTAGAAAGAGTAAAGGGTAGGTTGCAGGATGTAATGATGGAAGCAGAAGTGCTAATGAATCTGCATAATGATCCTCGTGAGAAATGGGGAACACAACAACCCCTAAATTTGCTGACAATGCTACGTCAGTTCACCAACGTAGAAACTTTGAACGTAAGGTTCCATTTTCTGTTCCGTCAGAAGCAAGTGATAGAGCAGAGTGTTATCAACCGCCACAACGACGAGTTGCCAATCCATATATTAACTATAGTCCATATGTTAATTGGCCTTTACCTGAGATAAGGTTCGACGGTTCAAAACGTCTGTCATCGTGGACATTTGTCAAGTCCATGGAGGAGCATTTCTGTTGACATGAAGTGCCCAGCAACAAAAAGGTGGTTTTAGCAGTATCTTGTCTAATTGGATGTGCTAAGCAATGGTGGAATAATGTAGGATGTCATCATGGTATTGAATATTGGGAAGAATTTAAAAACGAAATCATGGACATATATCCAGCTTATAATAATTTTACAGAACTAGCTACGGAGTTGTTTTCACGAAGACAAAGGGAAAGAGATGATATAGAAAAATTTATTTGGGGTATAGTAGAGTTATACCAGATGTACGATGCTGATGCCACCGAAATTGGTATTGTAAATTGCATATTGTCTCAAATGCTTTTGCCCATAGAGAATACTTAGAAGTAAGAAACATAAACTCAATTTCAGATTTAGTCAAATTGGCTCAGCAATATACTGCAAGAAGGGAATCTGCAGCAACTTCATTAAACCAACAATGGATTCAATCCCCACCAAAGCAGCGCTATCAGGTTGAGGTCTCGTAGAATGACTCCCGCACGACCGGAAGTTACACAGTCCCGACAATTTGCGCCGAATGCGCCTAGAATGATGCAGAATGAACAAAGTAGAGATTTTGTTCCACGTCAAGCTTCGAACAATGACACTAGACCTAAAACTTGTTTTAAGAACAATAGAGAAACTTTCAGATGTAATTTTTGTGGCCAAGGACACACCGAACAATATTGTTATCGAAGGAATGAAAATTCGGAAAACTTGAATTAGGATCTTTGAAGCGAGAGGCCAAAGTTTCTCAAGAAAAGCCCTCTCATGAGTTATGTCTTGCCACTATGGCTTTTACCTTTTTTTAGTTAAGGCTTGTTACGAAGAAACTAAACTAATAGATCGTAACGATACAGAAGCCGATCTTCCGTTTTCAAAGGAACAAGTTTTAGATGATAATTATGACAATTGTCAATTGACGGTTCAGCCATGGTCCCGTGGACTTTTTGAATTACCTAGTAGTCCAAAGCAGAATATTCAAGAAGCACCTACAAAATATCCTATTAGTGCAATTAATGCAATTTTAGATAACGAAGTTTGTGAAGTAGAACAACCTTATGAGAAAGCCGTTTTAGTTGATGAAAAGGTTTCTGAAGTAGAAGTTTTTAATACTGATAAAAATATTTTTGAGTCTGATTTAAGGGACAATAACATTAAAGAAGTAGAAAGCAACCAAGAAATTGTTCTGACTGCAAATAAACCTGACGAGTCTGGCAAGTTTGGAAGTCCTCAACTATTGAAGCATCATTTGGAGGTGGACACCAATAAGCCTAGAAAGTACAAGACCAGGTTCCTCAAAAATCCGCACGTAGCAACGAGAAGCCGACGAAACAACCAGAGCCTGCAGAGCGACAACTGGCAGTGAAGCAGTCAACATAGCCAAGATGACATCACAAGCGAGATCTTCAGCAATGCTTTTACTTGAAGCAAGCAAACGACGATGGAAAGATGTCATCGGAACCTGACTGGATGATTTATCACAACAGAGTACCAACAATGAAAAATTTAAGTATATTATTATTCTTCCACTTAGCAATTATTGATTTATAAATGTTCTCTTTTCTCTGGAATAGATGAAGATGAAGAAGAAGCTTTATTGTGATTTATATAATTAGCAATGTTTAATTTCTTGTTGAAACTTTGAAGTTTCAAAGTTATACTGTGTGAATAGATTTCTTTGTATTATTGTTCATCGAAGTTCTAGTTGTTATATTGTATCAATGTGAGTTAAAGTGTATTTTTATAGATTTTTTCATTTCAGCTGACTGACAGCTGAAAACTTGTAAGTCGATATTGGGAAGTTTAGAAATTGTAAAATGTTTATGGATATGAATGAGGAGAGTAAAAGAGAATTAGTGATTTGATATTTTTTCATTTTTAAGAATTTTGTATTGTAAAATAACGTGCATTCCCAAGTGAATTTATGTATGAAAAAAAATGAGATTCATGTAAAAAGTGATTGGCTGAAATGCTATCGTCCTATATTATAAATTATTTACACATTTTTTTCTTTTTTCCCCAGATGGCCAAGTCTGGTGACTGAGTTGTTACCAGCATAACTCCTTCGGGAGGGGGACGCTTAAGCTCTGAAGGGGGAGGTAATTAATAAATTGTTTTATTTCAGCTAGCTCGTGATTGCTGTGTATAGGTGAAGAATTAGCGGATGATTACAATCCTGCTTGTTTGTAAAAATTTGAATTTTCTTAGCTTTGCATGTTTGATGTAATTAGGAGGAGATAACGGTGTTCGAATACCCTTTTTTTATGTAATTTAGGAGAAGAATTAGCTTTCACATAGTTTTTGATTGTGGTTAGGGGATAAGCAGAAGTTATCACCACACTTGCAACATATGTAATTGAATATTTTTTTTCTTTTCTTTAACCTTTCTAGATGATAAGAAAGCTAGGAGTGTATTAACCCTTTTTCATTGTGAAGTTTAAGTTATGCCAATTTCGAGTTTGTAACAGAATGTGATACTAGGTAGGCCGATAATGCTAGTATACAGTTAACTCTCACAGCCATTGGTACATATTTACACTAGGTTAGCTGCAACACAATTTTGTTACGAGATTTGGGAGGAGGTACCATTGGTTGTACTGGAAAATTGTGTCACAGTGAGAATAGTCTTATCAAAATTTGCGTAAGCATACTTTTTACTTATTTATGTTCAGCCATGTGTAAATGACGTGAGATGTGTCCTTTTATTCAAAATTTGCTTGTCAAAATCTGTTAGGTCAAATCTTTTGACTCCCTTTGGAAGAGGGAGTTGTGATGCCCCCTCATTCACTTTTACTTTACCTTAACCAGTTTTGCTTAATTTACATTATATTTATCATTTTGGGGATTTTTATTTCCTTTTTGGCATCACAGCACTCATTTTCAAGAGTTAGGAGTTGCGCATGTGCAACTCCAAACTTTCAATTGTCACCCGCTAAAGCGCGCGCACAAGGACATGCCCACTCTTGCGCCACTCGTCAATTTATGCAAATGTCTTTCGCGGCATGCAACATGACACGTGCAGCTTTGTACCTCTTGTTATAACCTGGTGACATGTTGTCACAGTAGCACAGAAGAGAGTTGAGCACAGTTAGTGCAGTGAGTGTAGTCAGAGTTTTTGGACAGAGTTGAGAAATGATGCAGTATCTGCTTTATTGAGGTTTTGGTGAGTGCTTTTTGGAAATAAATTTTTTGTTATTTAAACCTTTTGAATCTTTACTAATTTTTTTTTATCTTGAGCAACAGTTTGTTTTGATTAGCATTAACATAAAATTTTGACAATCATTTAATATTTTTGAATTTTTACTCATTAACGCTCGCTAGTATTTCGAACCCTAATTAAACTTTATTTTTGGCAATTTGTCAATTATTGCCTGGCGTCCGACTCAGCTATCCGGAGCATGAAAATAATTGGATCAGACAAAGGGTCCAAACTTTAAAAGTATTTCATTTCTTTGGAGCGTTACAGTGTCCCTAGGCACATGCAGCAGCATAGCCTCCTTGTTATTTTTTCTAATATTCTATAAAAACATATAAATTAATTTCATTTAACCATCATAAAGAAAAATAAATGTAAATAAAAATAGGTGTGGCATGTTAACAAAAATAAATAAAATTCCATAACCAACTTCCATTGAAGTTAATGCAATATTAATAATAGATACGATGTTTTAAAGTGACTCTAGGCAGTTGCCTAGGTTTGTCAGTTCCCAGATCTTCCTCTACCCCAGTGGTCAAGTGGGATTAAAGTGTGGTCAAATGGGATCAAAGTTAACACTTGACCATGGAGAGGTCTAGGGGTCCATTCCATAGTCAAGTGTTATATGATAGTCTTCTGCAGTAAAGTCAATTTAACAGGTCTTTTCCAATGATTAAAAGTTGCAAGGGGGTCTGTCCTAGAGAACAAATGATTTTAGAGTCCTTCCCAGTAGTTTAGAGGCTTTTGGTGGTCCATTCAGTTGGTTGAATGTTTTAGTGAATCCCTGCAAGCATGCGAGTGAGTTATGAGATAAGTATATTCTATTTCATGACTATTTTTAAAAAGCTAAGAGGTCATACCTTAGTCACAATCTTCAATTTTATCTTAAATTCAAATCCTGGTACCTCTAGATACATTTTAGTAGTTTCTTATAGCAGGAGGGTTGGCTGTCAATGTGATATTTCCAGGTTTCAGTCCCAACTGTGCCAGTGTCAAGATTTATCTCCTCTAACACCAGTGGGGAAACTACATTATCATGGACCCTGATTCAGAATATTCAAGTGGACCCTTATCACATAATATAAAATGGGGGTCTCCAGTGCAGGATGAACCACTATCATGGGGCCTAAAGCATTATACCCCCCCCCCCCCTGCACCAATGGTAGTTTTGCCAATGCTGCACATACACTGAAGAGCCAAAACATTATGACCACCTACCTAATATGATGTTGGTCTTCCACATGCCACCGAAAAAGCTTTTACCTGGAGAGGCATGGATGCTACAGGATTTCTAAAGGTGTCTTGTGGTATCTGGTACCAACATGTTAACAGCAGATCCTTTAATTCTTTAAGTTACGTGGTTGAGCAAATACAGATCAGATATCAATCACAAACCCCAGATGCTTGATTGATGTCTGGGGAATTTGGAGGCCAGGGCAATACCTGGAAGTCTTCCTCATATTCCAAGGACCATTCTTGAACAATCCAGAAAGTGCAGCATGGCACATTATCCTGCTGAAAGAAGGCAGTACTAGAGGTCAATATACTCGCCATGAAAGGATGTACTTGATCTGCAATGATGTTTAGGTAGGTGGTAGATGTCATAGTTTCCTGCACGTGAGTGACTGGACCCAGGGTTTCCCAGCAGAACATTGCCCAAAGCATTACACTTCCTCCACAGGCTTGTTTTCATCCTACAGTGCATCCTGGTGCCAACACTTCCCCAGGTAAACAACCCACACATACAAGACTGCCCACATGGTGCAACAGGAAATGAGATTCATCAGACCAAATGACCTTTCAATCATTCAAGGTCCAGTTTCAATGCTTGCGTGCCCACTCTAGGCACTTTCGATGGTGAACAGAGGTTAGCATGGGCACTCGTAGCAGCCTGCGGCTACGCAGTCCCATTTTCAGCAGGGTTCAAATGCTGGTGACACATTACTCCTGTCACCAGCATTCCAATTACAGTCGAGTTGTGCCACAGTATCCCTTCTGTTGGCTCGTACCATATAGGATTGCCTTTGCTCACCTCTAGCATTGATGAGCCGTGGTCGGACACCTTGCTGGTAGTTTGTGGTTTTTCCCTCCTTAGACCACTTTTTGAAGGTACTAAACACTGCCGACTGTGAGCACCCCACAAGCCCTGCCATCTCGGAAATGTTCTGACCCAGTCATCTGGACATTACAATTTGGCCTTTGTCAAACTCACATAAGTCTGCTGCCTTTCCCATCTGAAGAACAAGAATAACATTGATTAACAAAGCTAAGCATCAGGTATTATTTATACCATTTCATGACCTTCACACACTCCATCGTTTACCTGCAGTTGCTTCAATTTGTATAAAGATGCGCTGGTCATAATGTTTTGGCTCTTCGGTGTACTTTACATATACATATCCCAAATAAAGCACAATGCATTATTATGTTTTAACAGTGTTACTATTGGATCTTCAGAAAACACT
Source organism: Ryuthela nishihirai (assembly GCA_038380435.1). NCBI lineage: Eukaryota > Metazoa > Arthropoda > Arachnida > Araneae > Heptathelidae > Ryuthela > Ryuthela nishihirai. The sequence goes on along the minus strand of JAWZYU010000001.1, from coordinate 154,744,011 downwards.
TAAAAATTAATTCAGGCAACAGAATAAGTTGTTTCAGAACCTCATATTTTAATGGAATTAAATCACTCAAAATGGAATGGAGATTCAGGAAAGAGAAAACGGTTTTGGGACATACATGGACCTCTATCCTGCCTCGAATATAGGGCCTAGAATAATGGTTATAAATAGGTCCTAGAATTGCAACTGGTGGCATTGTATTTCATTATAAAAAGGATATATCTGTAACAAGTAACAAAGTATCACAGGAAAATGTCCTGTAGACAGGAAACACTGGAAATAATTTGCTTAAAAAATTAGCATTAACAAAATCAAGTCATAGTAAAATTTAAACAAACCTATTTTCTATCATTTCTTTCAATGCATTAACTGGTCTTTGTATCACCTCACCAGCAGCAATTCGGTTTACTACAGCTTCATCCAATTTCTTTATTATTCCTGGTGATGCCATTTGTTTTAGATATTAATCTAATATCACCTGTAAAATATTTACAATGAAAATAGGTATTTTCCGCTTTGCTAATACAAAAGTATATTAATCAAAATTATTATTATTATTATATTAATTCTAAAGCTTATGATTTGGCTTATTACAACTAAAGACCTTCTGACAGAAACAAATGAAGCTAAGCTCACTACAGTGCTATTTCTTTATAGTAATTAGACAAGTATGGCTTGGCTGACAAGGCAGAGGAAGCACTTAGACAGCACAACAGCAGAGAGCTGTACCAGCTAGTTAATGCTTTGTGTAATAGAAAACAGACAGATATACAGGGATTGAAGGATAAACAAAGTAAGGTTATAGAAGGTGATGATTCTGTCATGGCGAGATGGGCTGAGCATTTCAGTGATGTTCTAAACAAGTCGTTAGTTGTACTCCCATTGTTTGTAATAACAGATGCATTACTAGCTTTAATGTTGGCCCTATAACAAAGTCGGGAGTTATTTTGGGTATTTCTAAACTTAAACTACATAAATCCCCAGAGGTTGATGAAATTACTATGGAAATGCTTAGAGCTGGGAATGTTTCGGTTACCACATGGATGACTGAAATTTTGAATTTCTTTTTATGATAATGGCATTGTTCCAAAGGACTTTACCAGAGCTATTATTATCTCTATTTTTAAAAAGGGTGATTGCAGTTCCTGTGATAACTATAGGGGTATCAGCCTACTCTCTGTTCCAAGGAAAGTTCTTTGCATGATTGTGCTTAATAGAATTAAGAATCTGGTTGACAGTCAATTGCGTGATGAGCAATGTGGATTCAGAAGTGGTAGGGGATGTGTGGATCAGATATTTTCACTTAGGCAGATTCTTGAGAAATGTTTAGAGTTTCAGAAACCTTTGGTTGCTAGCTTTGTTGATTTCAAAAAGGCTTTCGACTCTGTTGATTGTCATAATTTGTGGTTGATTGTGAGATCACATGGTATACCTGACAAGTTAGTTAACATAATGAAAGCTCTCTATAATAACACTGAGTCATGTGTGAGAGTTGGTAAGGCTTGTAGCAATTGGTTTAGCATTACTTATAGTGTTCGACAAGGATGCATTTTGTCTCCTTTTCTCTTTAGCTTGGTTACTGATTATGTTATGCAAAATTCACTTCAAGGGAAAGATTTTGGCCTTAATTGGGCTGGAGATACGAAAATTTCTGATTTAGATTATGCTGATGATTTAGCCCTTTTGGCAAATGATGTTGATGAGATGAACTCTTTCATTCGAGCTGTTGATGAGACTGGTAGCAGACTAGGTTTGGTTATAAACAGAGAGAAAACTAAAGTGATAACAATTGGTCAGATAGGCTGTGATTCTGTTAATCTAAATGGTTTCAATCTTGAGCAGGTGTCACAGTTTAATTATCTTGGGAGCTATGTAACAGATACTGGTGATGTTCGGCATGAGATCAACAGACAAATAGGGATTGCTGCCGGGACTTATAAAAATCTATGGAAAGTGTGGAGAAATAGGCATATACACCTAAAGACTAATTAGACTGTATAATAGTTTGGTTCTTTCTAGGGTTAGTTATGGTAGTGAAACTTGGATGCTTTGTAAACAAGATAACAGGAAACTAGATGCTTTTGATTCTAGATGCTTATACAGTATATTGGGCATTAGCTGGTTCAACTTTATAAGTAATGATGAGGTTAGGCAAAGGAGTTGGCAACATCCTTTAAGCAGTATATTGTGAGAGAGAGAGACTCTGTTGGTTTGGCCATGTTGCCCATATAGATAATTATAGATTAGTGAATAAGGTTATGAAAAGTGTGCCTGAAGGCCTCAGAAAGAGAGGGAGAGCTAGGATGTGGTGGGCAGACAATGTCAAACATGACTTGTAAGGCAGATATGTTGGAGAACAAAATTGCATGTCTGGTTGGACCTCCATAGCTCATGGCTACTTGATGATGATGATGATAAAGAAAAAACCCATCCATCTGCCTCCCAGACTCGAGCTTGGAATCCCATTGTTGATATATGTAGACGGCATGAGCAGATCATTTACCAATAATACTCGCAACAGTGCTGTTAGTGGCAGATTGCCCAATAACCACTCACTTAGGACCTTAAAACTTGTTGTTTTTTTTCTTCAGATTTTATTCCTGCAGACAGGTGGTTAGCTTGCTTGGACACTGAAGAAAGGGATCTGGGTTTGTGCCAAAGGTAAGGCATAGATGTTTGTGTTGTTTTTCTGCTGAGGTCCTGCCTTCATCTCAGACCTTCTAGTATAGCACATAAACTGACAGGCTCATGTCAGCCCTCTGTGGCAAGCAGCTGCTTGAAGGATTTTTTTTATTGAGTAAAATATTTCAAAATCAATAAAATCTACCACTTATTTACACTTTTTAGGGTGGGCAGTTAATAACAAAGATGGCACGTTTGTTAAATACACTAAAATTAAGAGATATTTATTTTTGTTTATAATTAAGTTTTCATGTATTATGTGAAAATTTATATATTTTAAATTTTCTGTTTATGCATTTTTCTAATTCAATTTATTTAACCTGATGTGTGCATTTTTCCCATTCCTAAGTTTTTAATGTAATCTCAGACAGTTGGGGGGAAGGGAATCTAAAATCTTTTTCATCTAGAGTCTCAACATACTTTAATTTGCTACTGGCTATTTAAAAAAATTTTGCTTGGTAATGCAAAATTGTGGCTAGAATTTTATAATGAAAATCATCTATTGCGATCTGTCGAATATGGGTGACCAGATGTCCCTATAAAACAGGAACATCTGGTCTTTTGAACATAAATAGGATAGACTAAACATGGCAACACTTCAGTGACGTTCACATGCTGACAAGTGGCAAGAAGAGTTTATTGCAGTTCCATTCCACAGCGATATCCTGTTCAGCTTAAAATGTAACTCACATATTTGTTGAGATAATTTTTTTTATCATTATGGCATATTGTAACATTAACTGCAAAAGTAGATTTTAGAAAAACAGCTCTACATTAAGCACTGTTTCTGAAATGTGTTGTTTTCTGAAAAATGTTATTAGTATTCCAATATAGACCAAATGTTAACCCTGAATCATTTATTGATCCTACTTGTTTGAGCAGTAATCAATTTATTGTGCATTAAATGTTTTATGACATTAATGTTTCATTAATTAAAATAGAACTAAAATTTAGATAATACGAAAATATTGCACAATGGGATCCAACCCTTTGCTTGCCTTGCAGCAGCTACCAGTAAAATACTAATCCCAGCTAACTCATTAGTGACTAAAAATGCTGCTGGACAGAAAAAAATGCTGCTAAAAATTCTGCTAAAAATGCTGCTGCTTTTATAATATGATCCAACCACATCACGTCAATTAATTAATGGTTAATCGCATTAAGATATATATTAATGGATTTTTAATTGTTGAAGTTGAATGAGAAAATACTCAAAACTATCTCCGTCTCCCTTGATAGTGGTGAGTCACTTCTTCAGAGGTTCCAACATCAGCCCCCACTGCATGTTATTCTGCAATCTATAGCAGCAAAACCAAAATAAGTTCCTCTGTCACCAATGTAGCTTTTGAATAGTACCTCAGGATTTCATTAATTTCTTTATTATGAACCTTAGTTCATTTACTAATTATTTAGAGTCATTCATTAAATGCTTATTAATAGTACAGATATTTTTATCACTATTTACCTATAGGTAAATCCAAAAGCTAACTTTGAAGCTCTACTACTTCTAAATAAGCATTTTATAAGAAAATGCGTCCAAGGATAAATTTAATATCTGACAATCTGTGTACTTCTTATTAAAAAAAATGCACAATTTAGAAACTTTTTTATTTCCATTATTTAATGGAAAGAAAATGTTTTCTAAGTGCCTCAAAATGCACTGCAATAAAACATTAGTTAAAACGAGTACATTTCAACAAGTTCCTATCTGTACACGTTTTTGTTTTGATTCCTCATAGCCGATTCTAGCCTGCAGCTCAGCTTCAAGCCAGTTCATTGCAACAATAAAGAGCGTTCAGTCTATCCTACGTACGGTCGAAGGTCTGGTCAATCCTTTAAATTAAATTTTAAAAGTCCTCGGTTACTTCTTTTTAAAACTGATCACCCTATCTGTACAAGTGAAATTACATAGACAGCACTGCTGAAACTTGTTAAAATTTTATTTCACTATAAACCAAATGTTCAATACATTGTTATATTTCCATACCTTAATATCCTTCCTTGGCAAAAAGTAAAATTTGCAACCCAAATTTAAATATACGCATTTGCTTCTGTGGTTAACACGCGATAGTAACTTTTTTTCAAACCCGCTTACACGTCCAAATTAACAGGCATAACATTATTTGAAAATCACACCAATCGCCAAAACTTAGAGTACAGTTACGGTAATATTTGTAACTGTATGTGTGGTATTATACTTTTAGCAGTGAATTACTAAATCTGCTCAATTGGCAATTTTTCGAAAATGTGCGCCAACAAGTTTATTTGCGATTTTTTTTTAATCTACTCTTTGCTGATATGGGGGTAAGGAGATGGTTGTTAGCCAGTTAGATTAGCAGTAATAATGAAGTGAAATGCAGTGAAGTAGACTCGAAGGGGTCCAGTGCAAACTGTATTCCTTGTGAATTAAAGGATACTTGATACCATAAAAAAATTTTCCCTTATAGTGAGGGGTAAGGGGGTTATGGGGGTCTGTTTATGACCAATTGATGTATTCAGAGTGGTGAAGTGGGGGTTGTGCGTTGACAGGGGGTAATAAAAATTTGAATTAAACGATAGGTTAGAGCATTTTAATACAGAATAATCATGATACTAATAATTTGCAGTATTAAAATGATCTAACCTATCGGTTAATTCAAATTTTTATTACTTGAAGTATATTTTATAATTTGAAGATGTGACAAATAACATAGTACTAATATGTGACGTTCAGACTCGCCAATTGTAATAGATAGAAGTAGTGGCGTAGATATCTTTGTAAATTGCAAAAGCAATTTAAAACGTTATAATTGGATAAACAAGAAAGAATAATCATGATACTAATAACTTGCATTCTTGATTAGCCAATTCGTTTCAAAAAAATATACTTGCTCAGGAGTTCTCTAAGTTTTACTACTTCAAATACTTAGGAATAATATGCATTTGAATGGTAAAATCATTGCATAAATGCTTCTATGTTTAAAAGTCATTGAAAAGCGAAAGTCCATAGAGGATAATGTTAACAAGACAAAAATATCGTTCCCAGCACCCTCTACTGGTATGGATACTTTTTCTGCCAGATTTTAATAGGCGAATGTCACACTATTCTTATAGGCACTATAGTCATGGTTTGCTTACTAATGAAGTTCGGGAAGAATGGGACCGTTTCAAACAGGTTTTTCTTGAAAATAACAATACTTTTTTGGGGTAAAAAGGAGAAGAGGAATCAAAATTATTTGAGTGATAAGGCACTTGAGCTTATTTCAGAATGAAAGAACTGCAGGAATATCCTTAATCAACACCCTACTAGTACTAATAGAAAACGTTACAGAGAGCTTAATAAACGTGTAAAGGATCGGTTAGCTGCTGATAAGAATCTTTGGCTTAATGGCTTGGCTGGCAAAGCTAAGGAAGCATTTAAAGAGCACAACAGCAGGGAGCTGTAATAGATAGTTAATATTTTGTGTGGTAGAAAATAGACAAATATACAGGGATTGAGGGATAAACAATGTAAATTTGTTGAAGGTGAGGATTCTGTCATGGCAAGGTTGCAGGGGCGGTCATAAACTCGAGCCTGAAGGTGGTCATTTAGGGGTAGGTGGTCATTAAGGGTCATTTAGGGGTAGGTGGTCATTTAGGGGTTTTTTGTAGTCCACAAATGACATATTTAGCTTTACTAATGGATTTCTTATCAATCAATTTACTTTTTCACAGCTTGCCATTATGTCTCCGAGGGTATAAAAGGTTTTCCCTCCTAAAAAAATGGCGGCCGAACTTTCTATCTCTAATTCTCCTTCAGAAATAAAATAACACTGAAAAAAACAAAAAACACTCACAGATCATTTTCTAAAGTGCACTTCATAGACGTTCACGCATGGACTATTAAGTAAAAAGGATTTGCTTTTGATATTAAATATTGTAAGTGATCCAGCTCCTATTGTAAAATTTTCTGTTGTTAATTCTGAACTTATGGTGAGAACATATAAAAAAGATAATGAGCAATCCAAAGTTGGAAAATATACTTTTCCTCTAAAAATCAGTCACATGGGTGTTTTATATGATTTTTTAAATTGTTTTTTAATAAGGATTAAAACTCCTGAAAATAATATTAGACATTATATTGATTTAATGTGTAATATTTTGAAAGCATTTCTCACGTCTGATGAAAGTAACAACAATCATTTAAAATTCATTGAGAAACAGTTGATACTATTTGGAATAAGTAAGTATGGTTCTAGGTATTCATCAGATGATTTTTTGCATCACTTTTTTTAGCATGGTTCCTCATTGGCCTCATGCATATAATTTTGTTAGAGAAAGTGGAAACATTAGATTACCACATCCTAGTACAATTCGGCGTATTTGTCTCCAGTTCAATGGCAATCCTGCTTTAGAGAAAGTAGATTCAAATTTTTTATCATATGTCAGGCAAAAATATTCTTTTTTGGGTGATACAGATAAAAACGTGATTTTAATGCTTGATGAATTCATCCCACAGTATTTCGATTTCAAATGTGGTAACCTTGTTGGTCTGTCATTTGACACCCAAAACATGGCAACCAATGCCCATGTATTTATAACTAGTTTGCTTTGCAAGTATAAAGATGTAGTTTATATATTACCAGCCAAAACAATAAATACTGATATTCTTTACAGTATTATTTAAAAAAATATTATTGGTGATAGTCTGAGTATGTCATTATGTCTTTTTCCCCCTAAAGTTCAAATTGTATAACCTCATTTAACAGACAAATCAAGACCTTTATTTTTTCTTACTCACCCAGTTCATTTGTTGAAGTGTATCAGAAATAATTGGCTAAATCAAAAAAATATTTAAAAATGTATGTACTATCCACATTTTGCATATAATGGAAATAGTATTTCATCGTTTAAAACTGCATCCTTATCAACCCTTAAAAACTGCATAAAATTGAAGCAAACTCATTGTTAAAATAGTGTTACGACAGATCAGATAAACTTGCGACAAGGGCATGTGACAGGTGTATCATTAACGCTCCTCTATGCTTAGCTGACGATTTACGTTATGAACTGTTTGGAACGATGTTTTGAAATAGTAAGAATTGCGAAAGAAAACAAAAAGTTATAGTGTAGTAGTAAAAGGAAGAAGGATATAGTATATTAAATTAGTGTTGTGTTTATGCTATGTAAAAAGACTGCTCTTGTTTAATTTAAGATGAAGCCTAGTTCCAGTGGAGAAAAGGAATCAACAGTAAAGCGTGTTATTGGGTCTTCTATCAGGGGAGATCAATGTTAAACGTTTCACATGTATAAAGTATTGTTAATATTACCACCTTAGTAATAAAGTGTTAATTTAATTAGTGTAACAAATGAGATTCAATGCAAAGTGGTTTGTCTTTATGCTAAGATGAATAGAAATACTTGTGTTTAGATAAAATTGATTAATCTGTAATTATTTTGTGTCGTAATAAATTACATCATTCATACTTTAGTGATATACATACAGGGTGATTCAAAACTCTTGGGCCAAACTTTAAGGGGTGATAGAACACACCTAAAAATGCATTTTTCGTCATACAATGCATGGTCGGAACTCAAGCAGTGAAGTGCTAGAGTGGGCTTTCCAGTGAACACTTATAAGCGCTGGTTTTCACAATCGTTGTAATTTCTACAGTGGCTTCCAGTCTTTGGACTTCCCTCGCATACCTGTCCGCAGCTCCGTACGTGAAATGCATGTCCACCTTCTCCTGATTCGTGAAACAATCCATCCGTTCTGCAATCCACGGTAGAAATGACGACTTGTGCAAAAACCAGCGCTCATGTGTTCACTGGAAAGCGCACTCTAGCGCTTCACCGCTTGAGTTCCGACCATGCATTGCATGACGAAAAGCGCTTGTTTAGGTGTGTTCTATCACCCCTTAAAGTTTGGCCCAAAAGTTTTGAATCACCCTTTACGTGCTATTTGTGATCTCACGATGTCTTCATCTCTTTCAATTCATATCAATATGGATTTAATCTGTCGTATGAAGCTTTGAACCCAAGTAACCTTGAGAGATAAAATGTTAGTCTTAAATATTTTTAATGACTTTGTAATTAATGGACTTTTAGTAATAGAAGAAAAGCACAAATTGTTACATTACCAAGATACATCAGATTTCATTAAGATTCACCTAGTAAAAGTTTCACTAGTAAAATCACCTTTTAAAGGTGAAAGCTTGAATAAGAAACACCAAATGCCATTAACGTATTCAGAGTCAGATGAAAATTACTCGTTTCTGAATTCTTCCCTGAATTGGCCAGAAAATGGGACAAGATGAGTTTCACAACTGCTATGCTAACGAAAGAAACCCGTTCTGCGTTGACTTAGTACATATTCAGTGCTTCCTATTTTAGCTCTGAGCATAAAACATATTTTACCAGTTAAGTTTCAAACTAATTTAGAGAGTCATTTAAAACCTCTACAGGCAGTTAGCTGGAAGCCAATATAAATGTACGCCAATTATTTGAATGTGAAATAAAATTAAAGAGTGCAGTCACTGTTGAAACTTCCCACTACGTGACAAAATTAAAATAACTGATTTGGATTTTAAAGAAATGAATTTTACGTCCATTAGCTTAAAGTTAAATATTACAGTGCTTCCTTCAGATTTGTCTGATTGTGAGAACTCTCTTCCTGTAATTGCATATGTAGCAGGTTATTGTGGATTTTCAGTTTTGAAAAGTTTGAAATGTAATCATTTACTATTGTGATAAAAAAAAGTAGAATTGGATACAAAATGTATTTACAAAAACTTGACAGAGGCAGTCTTTTTTGCTAAAATGAGATAGTAATTGATGTTGTATTGTTAAATTATATTACTATGAAAAAATTGTGTACTGAATTTGAACAAGAATTTATGGAAATGGCAAATTAAAGAAATGTTACTTTAATCACAACCAGTCTTTTATGTGATGCAGAATTACTTGATTATCATAGAAGTCGTGAATTTGGCCACTGTATTGGAAAAACTCTAAAAATGATTATCTGTTCAACAAATATATTTTTAAACAATTATTGTAAGATAAAAAATGATTGTTTGTTAGAGAATTTTGGAAATAAGAAAAAATGTCAGTTCCAAAAAAAAGGAAGTTGTCTACCTTCAAAATAAATAGTATCCACAGAGTTAACTGTTGGCTTTGAAATTTATATTTTTGAAGTTTTTCTGGCATGTGGGATTTGAACCATATATCTCTCCAGGTATATGCCACAGTGTTCTAAGACCACTAAACTAATAAATTATATAAGTGGAAAAAAGGCAGAGCCGATGTTAGTTTAGTGGTCTTACAATACTGGCTTATATCTGGAAAGCTGTAAGCCTAAATGATTTAATCTTTCTTTACCAGGCTGCATAGAATTATATTTTTAGCAATCGAAGAATGATTAGACTATTTTCTTTACATTTGGGAGGTTAGTTGAGCGATATATTGTCAAATCGTAAGTCAATATAGATTTACAGTTAGCTTTGTAAACCGAAATATATATGTGTGTGTGTGCGCTTGCAGCAAATTGTAGTATGTAAAGTTTAGATGCACTTTTCCTGCTAGTTTTTGAATATGTATTCCTTTCGAAGGTTGTACATATGTCCAAATATTATTCAAATTTGATGAGAGTTCAGAAAAAAATACAGCTGTTTTCCTATAAATTCAGTCTAATCACTAAAAGTATTTCAATTAAATCATAACTGAAATTGTTACAGCTAATGCTATTACAGTACATCATTAATTTTTAGATTCACATTTGTAAATAAAATTTTTCTGAAGAATTTTTTCCTCTTTTTAATATAACACATTAATTTTCTAAAACATCTTATGTCACGATCATATTATGAATGGTACAAAAAAAAAGGATCAGTTATTGACAGCATTTATCGCGAAAAATAAAAATAATAAAAAATAAATACCCGCTCAAGCAGCTGCTTGCCACAGAGGTCTGACAGGAGCCTGTCAGTTTATATATATGTGAAGGAAATTATTTTACTTTGGTTAATATATAACCGAGTAATTATTCGCATTTTACCTTAAACGTATTGTGTCATTGCAATTATATGTAGAACCGATTATGACGTTCCTGGTAATTTATATATCGTTATACATGTTTAGAGAACGTTAAACGACGATTACCCTACATTTTGAGTCATTAATTTAGCATAATTACAAATCAAGATCTATTTTAGTTTCGTCTTCCTTATTATAAGGTTTATCATAGAAAATATTACTCTAATGTGCACATAATCATACAATGTCAATCAGTTTTTGAGCACAATACTAAACAAAAATGCCCACCAGATCTTATATATAAAAAAAGTAAATGCTAGATTTGCGACGGTAGTATTATGTGCCAGGATTCACTGTAGATCCACCGGATGTGACGTCACTTTAGGCTGCAATGGCCTTGTTCTCGAAGGTTACGCCTAACCTCGCGTGAGCGAAGCGACCGCCTTTCATTTGACTGGACGTAGTGGACACACAGTAATGAACAAGTTATGTTTCTAGCCTTTGGGAAAACAATTTTATCTGCTGATTTTAGTGTACATCTTAACTGTGTAGTATTCTTTTTGAAACACGATGAGAAAGAAGTCTTCCATATTGTCCGTCAAATTATAATAAGCCTTACATTGCAGTGCGATTCAATTACAAAAGAAAATCTAATTCATCATCATCATCATCCACAAGCAGCCATGGGCTACAGAGGTCCAACCAGACCGTGCAATTTAGTTCTCCAAGCAAGTCTATCCTGAGCTACATCTACTGCATCTGGCCACTGCACACCAATTCTAACAAGGTCCTGTTTGACATTGTCTGCCCCACCGCATCCTAGGTCTCCCCTTCTTTCTGAGGCCTTTAGGCACACTGTTCATAACCCTATTCGCCAATCTATAATTATTCATGCGGGCAACATGGCCAAACCAACGGAGTCTCTCTCTGCACAATATGCTGCTTAAAGGAGGTTGCAAACTCCTTTGCCTAATCTCATCATTAGTTACAAAGTTGAACCACCTAATGCCCAAGATACTGTGTAAGCATCTGGAATCAAAAGCATCTAGTTTCCTGTTATCTTGTTTACAAAGTGTCCAAGTTTCACTACCATAACTAACCCTAGAAAGAACCAAACTATTATACAGTCTAATTTTAGTCTTTAGGTGTATACGCCTATTTCTCCACACTCTCCATAGGTTCTTAAAAGTCCCGGCAGCAATCCCTATTCGTCTGTTAATCTCATGCCGCACATCACCATTATCTGTTACATAGCTCCCAAGATAATTAAACTGTGACACCTGCTCAAGACTGCAACCATTCAGCTTAACTGAATCACAGCCTGCCTGACCAATTTTCATCACTTTAGTTTTCTCTCTGTTTATAACCAAACCTACTCTACTACCAGTCTCATCAACAGCTCGAATGAAAGAGTTCATCTCATCAACATCATTTGCCAAAAGGGCTAAATCATCAGCATAATCTAAATCAGAAATTTTCGTATCTCCAGCCCATTTAAGGCCAAAATCTTTCCCTTGAAGTGAATTTCGCATAACATAATCAATAACCAAGCTAAAGAGAAAAGGAGACAAAATGCACCCTTGTCGAACACCAGAAGTAATGCTAAACCAATTGCTACAAGCCTTACCAACTCTCACACACGACTCAGTATTATTATAGAGAGCTTTCATAATGTTAACTAACTTGTCTGGTATACCATATGATTTCACAATCAACCACAAATTATGACGATCAACAGAGTCAAAAGCCTTTTTGAAATCAACAAAGCTAGCAACCAAAGGTTTCTGAAACTCTAAACATTTCTCAAGAATCTGCCTAAGTGAAAATATCTGATCCACACATCCCCTACCACTTCTGAATCCACATTGCTCATCACGCAATTGACTGTCAACCAGATTCTTAATTCTATTAAGCACAATCATGGAAAGAACTTTACCTGGAACAGAGAGTAGGCTGATACCCCTATAGTTATCACAAGAACTGCGATCACCTTTTTTGAAAATAGGGATAACAATAGCTCTGGTAAAATCCTTAGGAACCATGCCTTTATCATAAAAGATATTCAGAATTTCAGTCATCCAAGTGGTAACCGAAACATTCCCAGCTCGAAGCATTTCCGCACTAATTTCATCTACCCCTGGGGATTTATGAAGTTTAAGTTTAGAAACAGCCAAAATAACTTCAGATTGTGTTATAGGGCCAACATGAAAGCCACCAATGCATCTATCATCATTGCAAACAATGGGAGTAGAACTAACTACATTGTTTAGAACATCACTGAAATGCTCAGCCCACCTAGCCATGACAGAATCCTCCCCTTCTATAACCTTACCATGTTTATCCTTCAATCCTTGTATGCCTGTCCGTTTTCTACCACACAAAACATTAACTATCTGGTACAGCTCACTGCTGTTGTGCTGTCTAACTGCTTCCTCGGCTTTGTCAGCCAAACCATCAAGCCAAAGATTCTTATCAGCAGCTAACTGATCCTTTACAAGTTTATTAAGGTCTCTGTAATGCTTTCTATTAGGACTAGTAGGGTATTGATTAAGGGCATTCCTGCAGTTCTTTCTTTCCGAAATAAGCTCAAGTGCCTTATCACTCAGATAATTTTGCCTCTTCTGCTCCTTTTTTCCTAAAAGAGTACTGTTAGTGTCCACAAAAGCCTGTTTAAAATGATCCCATTCTTCCTCAACTTCAGTAGTAAGCAAACCATGACTGTCATAATGACTAAGTAACTTATCATGGTAACCTTTGGCTATAACTGGATCTTTCAGAGCTTCAGTATTAAAAGTAAATTTTTTAACCCTAGCACAACACTTTTTAAGTTTAAGTTGCAACACACTTTTAACAAGGTAATGGTCAGATCCAATTTCAGCTCCCCTATATGCCCTGGTATTCCTAACAGAACTAGCCCATTTGCTGTTAATTAATATGTAATCAATCATATTCTTATGCAGCCCATCAGGTGAAACCCATGTGTACTTATGTATGTCGCGGTGTTTGTAATATGTGTTAGTTATTCTGAATCCATTGAGATTACTTACCTGTAGGAGATGTTGACCATTGCCATTGCAGCTACCAATACCAAAAGGGCCTATTACTCCTCCCCAAAGGTCAGAGTCAGTACCAACTTTGGCATTGAAGTCACCAAGAACAAGGGTAATATCTCCTTTCTTGACAGAATTCAAAATATCCTGAAGTTGTTCATAAAACCTATCCTTCTCATCCTCATCGGTATCCTCAGTGGGGGCATAACAGCAGATAACATTCAAGTCTTTAACGCTTGTCTGAAATTTTGCTGTAAGTAACCTTTCATTAATGCACTCATATCCTAGAAGAGCATCGCAAGTAAAATTCCGAGAGAATGTGCATAACTAATAAAACTGATGTTTGCGGAAAACATTTTAAATCCGATGATATGATAATGTTTTGCTAATATTGGAGATATGGCCATATGAGTGGCTCGAACGTAGTGCCCGACTTTCACTTTCTGTGTGGCCCTAATACAAGTTTAAGAGCCAGCAAAATTTCGTAAGTACATATACTTATTATTAGTGAAAATAGTGATTTAGTGATAATAGTGAATAGTGATTTTATAATGAAAATATTTCTTATATTTTGTAACTATTAATTTTATTTTTAAACTACCAATACAAACTCAACTGCTGCACAGCAAAAATTAAAATATTTTTTTTAGTTCCTAAGCTTCCTTCTCTCAATAAACATAGTTTCTTTAAACATCCTACTAACCATTTTCTCACCATAGGTAGTTGGAATATGAGGACTCTGCACAGAGCTTTTTCTCTTTATGTCCTCACACAAGAATTCCACCATTATAATTAAGATATTCTCGGCTTGCAAGAGACCAGATAAAGGTCAGATTCTTAAAAATAATCTTAAATTTCTCTTTTCAGGGAGGGACGACAATAAGCATCACCAAGGGGTGGGTCTGCTTTTCAGCAGACACGCTAGTGACGCTCTTCTAGGATATGAGTGCATTAATGAAAGGTTTCTTACAGCAAAATTTCAGAGAAGAGTTAAAGACTTGAATATTATCTGCTGTTATGCCCCCACTGAGGATGCCGTTGAGGATGAAAAGGATAGGTTTTATGGACAACTTCAGGATATTTTGAATTCTGTCAAGAAAGGAGATATACCCTTGTTCTTGTTGACTTCAATGCCAAAGTTGGTACTGACTCTGACCTTTGGGGAGAAGTAATAGGCCCTTTTGGTATTGGTAGCTGCAATGGCAATGGGCAACGTCTCTTACAGGTAAGTAAACTCAATGGATTCAGAATAACCAACACTTTTTACAAACACCGCGACATACATAAGTACACATGGGTTTCACCTGATTGGCTGCATAAGAATATGATTGATTACATATTAATTAACAGCAAATGGGCTAGTTCTGTAAGGAATACCAGGGCATATAGGAGAGCTGAAATTGGATCTGACCATTACCTTGTTAAAAGTGTCTTGCAAACTAAACATAAAAAGTGTTGTGCTAGGGTTAAAAAATTTACTTTTAATACTGAAGCTCTGAAAGATCCAGTTATAGCCAAAGCTTACCATGATAGGTTACTTAGTCATTATGACAGTCATGGTATGCTTACTACTGAAGTTGAGGAAGAATGGGATCATTTTAAACAGGCTTTTGTGGACACTAACAGTACTCTTTTAGGAAAAAAGGAGCAGAAGAGACAGAATTATCTTGAGCTTATTTTGGAAAGAAAGAACTGAAGGAATGTCCTTAATCAATACAAGTCCTAACAGAAAGCATTACAGAGAACTTAATAAACATGCAAAAGATCAGATAGCTGCTGATAAGAATCTTTGGCATGATGGTTTGGCTGACAAAGCTTAGGAAGCAGTTAGACAGCACAACAGAGAGCTGTACCAGATAGTTAATGTTTTATGTGGTAGAAAACGAACAGGTATTCAGGGATTGAAGGATAAACAAGGTAAGGTTATAGAAAGTGAGGATTCTGTCATGGCTAGGTGGACTGAGCATTTCAGTGATGTTCTAAACAATATAGGTACTTCTATTCCCATTGTTTGCAATGATGATAGATGCATTGGTGGCTTTAATGTTGGCCCTATAACACAATTTGAAGTTATTTTGGCTGTTTCGAAACTTAAACTTCATAAATCCCCAGGGGTAGATGAAATTACTACAGAAATGCTTAGAGCTGGGAATGTTTCGGTTACCACTTGGATGACTGAAATTCTGAATATCTTTTATGATAAAGGCATGGTTCCTAAGGATTTTACCAGAGCTATTGTTATCCCTATTTTCTAAAAAGGTGATCGCAGTTCTAGTGATAACTATAGGGGTATCAGCCTACTCTCTGTTCCAGGTAAAGTTATTTCCAAGATTGTGCTTAATAGAATTAAAAATCTGGTTGACAGTCAATTGCGTAATGAGCAATGTGGATTCAGAAGTGGTAGGGGATGTGTGGATCAGATATTTTCGCTTAGGCAGATTATCGAGAAATGTTCAGAGTTTCAGAAACCTTTGGTTGGTAGCTTCGTTGATTTCAAAAAGGCTTTCGACTCTGTTGATCGTCATAATTTGTAGTTGATTGTGAGATCACATGGTGTACCAGACAAGTTAGTTAACATAATGAAAGCGCTCTATAATAACAGAGTCGTGTCTGAGAGTTCGTAAGGCTTGTAGCAATTGGTTTAGCATTACTTCTGGTGTTCGACAAGGGTGCATTTTGTCTCCTTTTCTCTTTAGCTTGGTTATTGATTGTTATGCGAAATTCACTTCAAGGGAAAGATTTTGGCCATAAATGGACTGGAGATACGAAGATTTCTGATTTAGATTATGCTGATGATTTAGCCCTTTTGGCAAATGATGTTGATGAGATGAACTCTTTCATTCGAGCTGTTGATGAGACTGGTAGTAGAGTAGGTTGGTTATAAACAGAGAGAAAACTAAAGTGATGAAAATTGGTCAGGCAGGCTGTGATTCAGTTAATCTGAATGGTTGCAGTCTTGAGCAGGTGTCACAGTTTAATTATCTTGGGAGCTATGTAACAGATACTGGTGATGTGCGGCATGAGATTAACAGACGAATAGGGATTGCTGCCGGGACTTTTAAGAATCTATGGAGAGTGTGGAGAAATAGGCGTATACACCTAAAGACTAAAATTAGACTGTATAATAGTTTGGTTCTTTCTAGGGTTAGATGGTAGTGAAACTTGGACGCTGTGTAAACTACAGGAAACTAGATGCTTTTGATTCCAGTTGCTTACGCAGCATCTTGGGCATTAGGTGGTTTAACTTTGTAACTAATGATGAGGTTAGGCAAAGGAGTTTTCAACCCCCTTTAAGCAGCATATTGTGCAGAGAGAGTCTCCGTTGGTTTGGCCATGTTGCCCGTATGGATAATTATAGATTGGTGAATAGGGTTATGAACAGTGTGCCTAGAGGCCTCAGGAGGGGGGAGACCTAGGATGTGGTGGGCAGACAATATCAACTAGGACCTTGTTAGAATTGGTGTGCAGTGGCCAGATGCAGTAGATGTAGCTAAGGATAGACTTACTTGGAGAACTAAATTGCATGATCTGGTTGGACCTCCGTAGCCCATGGCTGCTTGAGGATGATGATGATGAAGCTGTAGCTTAGTTTTACTGGTTTCCAGAAATTACTGAAAATCCCTATATTAAGTCAATGGGAAGCTAACGATAAAGCTCTCTAACATCTAAAATAATTTTTTTTTCAAAATTGTGATTGCAAATAAAGATCTCAATCAAATAAATCAATATCTCGTTTTTCAACAATATTTGTTCAGTATTTAATGAGTTATGGAAGTCTTAAGAAACTTAGCAAAACTGAATAGTGAAAGAATTCTTTACACAAAGTTCTAAAATACAAACTTATTTTTTTAAACACTTTGATATAATACTTATTTTTAAGTTTTAATTACTTCTGAAGTCAATTTTTGTGGCTGGCACTGTTATCATTAAATATTCAAACTTCCATAACTCATTAAATACTGAACGAATATTGTTGAAAAGTGGGTTATTGATTTAATTAATTGAGACCTTTATCTGCAACATTTTTCAAAACAAAAAAGAAAATTCATTTTAGAAGTTATAGAGCTTTGACCTTAGCTTCCCATTGATTTAACATAGGAATTTTCCGTAATTTATGGAAACCAGCATATTTGTCATGTATTTACTTGAATTTGAAAAAAAATTCTGCATATATGGTAGTCTTCGGCTAACTATTAAAAAAAGAGAAACTGCATTAGGAATACATTGCTCAAAGAGTTATTCACAAAACAAAAAGAGGAAAACCTGGGACCACTTAAAAAAGAAAACGGAAATCACGCAAAACCCTAATTCTTTAAAAAATAATATAAGTTTGAAAGGAACGTTAATTTTAATTGAATATTTGGCAATTTGATATAACCTATCAGAAAAAAGGAGATATTATTAAACTAGTGCTTCGGCTTTACGTCATTGTATCTCTTATTATTTCTACATTTGCTCTTGCAATTCTGTTCCTATTTATTATCGTAGTGAATATTGAAAGCTTGTCAAATCTGCATTAGAAGCTGATGTTTATATTGGTTGAAAGTAAAAAAAAAAGTTGGAAGTTGGTGTAAGACAAAAATATTATTTTTGATGTTTTAAATCTATTAGATTTTAGTTTCACAGCGAATCTAATAAAAAATAAAAAAAAATGAATATCACAACTATAAAAATGATGTATCCATAAGCTACCTACAAATAAATTCATTATATAATGACCATTACTGTGTTTACAAAAGTAATTAAGAGTTTGGTAATTTATCACGGGATTAAAGGAACACCATGATCTACATAGCATAAAGTTCGATTTTTTTTTTAGTTACACATAACTAATAATAATGGGAAATAAACATGATGTAAATGTTGAGACAAGACATGCAAGTCTTTTTAGTTTATATTGCCAAAATATAAAATAATTCGTGCAAATGTTCAACTGAAATTCGAAAAGTTTTTATCACTGAAAGAAAAACTGTAATTTTTTTTTTGCACAAAAAATAAAATATAACATAAAAATAGACATTTACCAGAATACGTTAAAATAAAATTCAGTATGACGCTTGCATTAATTTAAAACGGTAAAAGCCCGCAAAATATCTTGCAACTCAACCCGAAATGCTGCAGATCAAGATACACAGTTCCCCCCTAACGTGACGTCACGATTTCAACGCCCAGTACTACAGCCCCAGGCTCTCTACCACCTAGAACGTCCTGGGTAAGTAGAGTGGGGACAGTCTCTAAAGATGGTTAGGACATAAAACGGCCCGTAATCCGTTACGTGTGTTCATAAAAGCCATCACACATTTCATTTTTGTCTATTCCAAGAATTGGGTACTATTTCTGACTACCAGAGCAATTAAGAATGTTTACATGTTCCCATGGTTACGAAAAGTACGGTATATCCGTGTAATACGCTGGTTATAAAAGTTAGCAAATGTATGGGAATACGCATAAATTAAAATCATTATGGCCTTTTGCTCATTACAATTGTGATTTCGTTATTTCCGTGATGGTTATAACCAAATTCGACTATATTTTAGTTCACCTGCATCCTCTCTTCCATGCTCAGGCGAAGATAGCACATCCAAATAAACAAATTCGAACAGAGAGATAACTGCAAAAATATTTGAAAGCTTTTATCAAGCTGTCTGATATTTATAAGACCTGTTAAAGGCATTCAAAGGCTACATCTGAGGCCTGATTCAAGAAATACCACACCCAGAAAACGTTCAAATAGTGGTTTATTTATTTCATTGTCATTCTTTGTAAATATTACAAACGTTTTAGCTCATTAAAAAAATCAACAGCCATTATTCTTCCAACAAGTGACTATAGGACATTGTGTGACAACCAGACCACAAATATTGATAAAAAAAGAATGACATATAAAAAAAGAATGCTAGTAAAATTATGTACTGTATACAATTAGAAATTAGTTCCATATACTCACGCCGATTAGAATTTTCTACCATGACAGCAAAGCAGAAAACATGTTTTTAATTGAGCAATAAGATGCCAAATAATGATTTGAACAGAAGGTTAAAAAAAACATACCAGGCAACATGAGTTTGTTATTTTGAAACTTGCAAAGGAACAACAGATACGGACAAAGATTAGAAGCTGAAGTAATTTAAATTTTACCATAGCGAGAAATGATGCTTTACAATTACATATAACTGGTAATAATGGCTAATCATTATTCACAAAATTTATTACCATCTGAAAATGGTTTTAACACCAGGACCAAAAAAAAAAAGTGGGTCAATAACAGTTTGTCCAAACTTGTGGTCATCATAAAGTATGAGGATTCGGAGAACAGGATCATACCAAATCTTTTGTAGGAATGTTCAAATGTTAACTGTTATGAACACAGAATGCTCTTTAAACTGCCAATTATTCCACCGTGAAATGATAAGCTTTGGGCTAATTTATTGATCTTAAGTCTAACCTTAATATTTCTGCTGTGGGAATCACCAGCCTATGTGAAGATTACAATTTACAAATTACATGGCGTTTCATTCGATTTTGAAATTTACATAGCTCTTGCAATTTAGACAACCTTTACAATGACTAATTAACCATTATACAGGTGACCCAAAAGTCGCTTAGGCAATAGGTAAACTGAATTTTAAAAAATTGCTGCATTTGATAGTCCAACTCGTTTTTTTAATCTTTGCTGTAGCTCTATAGATACACAAATACTGTTCAAACGGCTGATTTCAAAGTGGCAAGTCCATAAGAGAAAGCTGCCTCTGTAGTTTGTTTTAAAACCGAATTGGTTATTAAAGTACAGAGAAATTTTTACACATGGTTCAATAAGTACCCATAATCCCTTAGCAGAGCTGCCAAACTTACACCACGAAAATTACAATATGGAATAATGAAAATTCGGAGCAAATAAGAGAGATAATTGAATTAATAAATTCCAAATAAACATATGTATATATTTGTTACAGGGTAGCGATTAAGATAATTTTTAATATAAAAAAAGTATGCAAGATGCAGATTTTGGATGTGGCTCCTGCATCCCCCCCCCCCCCCCCCACAGATGTGCTAGCTACTTAATCTGTATCGCTTTCATAACGCATACTGAAAGTCGCAATTACCCGTCAAAGCACTTTCGAAAAAAAAAAAAAAAACGGACGATTCGTATTTGCTGCTATTTCTTCTCTATGGTAGTGCTAATTTATGCAACATTTAGGTTATTCAGTCATTAATTCATTCCTGTCGGTGGGCCTGATTAATCATTTTCGTTTCTTGAATTCTAGTGACCTGAAAATGACGAACATGGATTGCTGCCGGGACTTTTAAGAATCTATGGTGTGCGTGTGTGGAAAAATAGGCTTATATACCTAAAGACTAAAATTAGACTGTATAATAGTTTGGTTCTTTCTAGGGTTAGTTATGGTAGTGAAACGTGGACGCTTTGTAAACAAAATAACAGGAAACTAGATGCTTACGCAGTATCTTGGGCATTAGGTGGTTCAACTTTGTAACTAATGACGAGGTTAGGCAAAGGAGTCGGCAACCTCCTTTAAGCAGCATATTGTGCAGAGACTCCGCTGGTTTGGCCATGTTGCCCGTATGGATAATTATAAACTGGTGTGCTTAAAGGCCTCAGGAAGAAGGGGAGACCTAGGATGCGGTGGGCAGACAATGTTAAACAGGACCTTGTTAGAATTGGTGTGCAGTGGCCGGGTGCAGCAGATATAGCTCAGATTAGACATACTTGGAGAACTAAATTGCACTGTCTGGTTGGACCTCCGTAGCCCATGGCTGCTTGAGGATGATTATGAAAATGCTACACGAGGTTGAAATTTTTTTTCGAATGGAAATCCGCTATTTTTTTAAACTTTTTTTTGTCTTATGTCCAAAAGAACATGTTAATATATATCTTTTTCTGCTTTTCAGTCTGAAAAAATGATGGTTAAAAAAAAATCCATTTGCTCTGGTAAGCATCACACTATTTGAATTAGTTTATGCCCTTCCTCCGTGTACCTACATAGATTATCGACAGGTTTTGATTTCCACGAATTTGATCTATTTCATCTAGCAAAATTGCAATGCATTCTAAACATTTCTCAAAGTGTAGTTCGTAAGTCCTTAAAAAAATAACGCATAATCTAAATATTATAGTGCAATATACGACTGGTTTCCCCAACACATTTCCTATTTATTGTTTAGTTATGAAAAAGTCATAAAGTGCACACGTAATAAATGACTTACTGCTTTAAGATTTAAACAATGACAGTTTTTTTTTTATATGCATTTATATTTTTTGGTCACAAAACAGCGAAAAAAAAAAGCGTTCCCATCTGAAGTTCGGAAAATCCTAAAATATTGATTTTTATTAGTACCTTAAGTTCTGTCATCACGCAACTTTGCACATCACTTTCAGCCAATATTTTTGTTTTAAAAATTGAAAATCTACTGTTTTTCATTTTGATGCTTCTAGAATTATTTTTATTGCTCCTAAAATATATATACTACAAAGTTGTATTGTTTTACATCTGAGCAACATTTTTTAAGGGATCAGAGGAGACCTACTGGACAGATATTAAGAGATGGTAGCCTACCGTTAAGGCCATCCAGCTCTTTAACGTGCACAGGGCATGGCTCTCCTGCACACGGGGCCACGGCCTTACATCCCATCCGATGGACGGCGGTGTTTCCAAGTCTATCGGTATTCCCTTCCTGATCGAGGGAAGTGTGGTTTTGGCGGAGATAAACCTTCAGTGATACAGGTGTAATTCGAACCTGAGAACTGCAAATTAGGAGCTGGCAGAAATGAAACTATATTACATTATACACCAGAATTTCTGCCCTCAAATCACATCAATTCTGAATTATATTAGAAAATTAATTTTTAAAAGTTAGAACTTATATTTGTGCTATTTTAAATGAAACTGAAAGCAATTTTCGTGATTTGCATTGAGAAATGGCAATATTGGCCATTGTTTTCAAATCAACTTTTCTATAGCAGCAACTTGAGCCAAAAGCGATTATTTCTCAATTTCAAATTTCAGAGCTTAACTTTAATGCTTTGAAAACCACTTCTTTACAGTTTGGTGGAGATTGGTTTAGTCAGTAACGTGCCAGGTTCATAATCAGCAGTTCCCAGGTTTGAGTTCCAACTGTGCTAGTGTTTAGCTTTGTTTTTGCCAACTCTCACCCTACCCTCAATGAGAAAGGAGACAATGATAGGCTTGGGAAGGCAGCCATCTGTCTAAATAGATGTTAGGCCATGAAATGTGTGGCAGGAGAGTTATACCCTGTGAATGTTAAAGAATATGTTGGCTGGGCTTGACAGAAGGCTTACATCTCTCTACAGTAAGCAGTTTTTTAAAAAAGAATTCCATTAAAAATTGTCAATGGACTTTTGGCTCACCCAATATATAAATACAATACATAAATATATTGTCATATACTTCCTATGAACGAATAGCAGGATTTTGAATAAACTTCAAGCGAGTTTGTGATCAATATTCCAATGACACTCATGGAACCATATAAAAAAAATGGATTTTACATGATATGTAAAATTGATTAACATTAAAGGAAAGTGAAAATTCAATACACATTTTTTTCAAACATAATTTTATACTTGTAGCAACTGTGGATAAAATTTGATGTTGCAGGGATAAAAATTAATGTTGCACTTCTTGCTTTCTTTTTAATAAGCTATTGGGCGAGTGGTTAGCACGCTTGGCTACTGATCTAAGGGACCTGGGTTCGAGCCCCGGGTAAGGCATGGCTGTTCGTGTCGTTTTTCTGCTGAGGGCCTGCCATCCTCTCAGACCTTCTACTATGGCATATAAACTGACAGGTTCCTGTTAGACCTCTGTGGCAAGCAGCTGCTTGAGGGGGTATTTATTTATTTTATTATGAAGTACAGGGAGAAACTAATATACACCGTCTCCAACAAACACTACAGATGTGTTCTTAAAAAATAATTCGTTTAAGATGAATTGTTGGTCCTGTACGAATTTCTCATAAGAAATATTTTGGTTAATGCTTCCGTTTTTTGTCTGTTTATTCATACATACAGCACATTTTTACCGGTGAGAAACAATGATAACAATGGGCTATATGGCCAGATGACAAGAACCCCAAGGGCTCAGACAAGGTTGGGAGAGGGGACCCACTGGACAGCTGTTGGAAGACAGTGGTAGCCTCCCATCAAGGCCATCCAACATGTTTTTTACTGTGAACAGGTTAGCATCTCACACACGGGGCTACAGTAGCATTGTCATCCATGAAACAGCCATTACTTGCAGGATGGACTTAATCAGCAACAATGTTCAGATATCCTTGGAGAACAACCTACCTTCCAGCAATATCAGGGGGCCCATTCCGTACCAACAGAACTTGCCCCACAACATGACACCGTCCCCAGAACCTTGAGTTGTGTTTACAAGGCAAGCTGCGTCCATTGCTTCATGGGGCTTCTATCAAATTCTCTGCCTACCATTGGTACAGAACAAGGTGTACCACGACTCGTTGAGCCACGAGTTTTTGGGGTTCAATAGAGCGCTTATTGTGGGTGCCAGTCTGGCATGAGTTTTGTGGCTCTCCCACAAACGATGGTTTAATGCCCCATCCAACAAACTGACTTTTCCGAACCTATCGGTGTCCTCTATTGATAGAAGCCAGGCTGAGTATTGTGAAGATAAATCTCAAAGCTGGGACTCAAACCTGGGAACTGCAGATTACAAGCCTGGAGCACTACCGACTCAGCCACCCCTGCCCAATTTTATAGATAATCACCAAAAAAATAAGATTGAAACGAATAATTGTTTGTTGCAAAAACTGTTGAGTAATGCATACGACCAACTAGGTTTAAAAGCATTTCTACGTCACACATCACAAATCAGAATAACTCTGTATATGTATACACTGTCATTGGTCAGCAACAAGTAAAAAATTATTGTTCATACACACCGGACACTGAATTAGAAACGTAGATGCACAAAAACGTCACTTGTGCAGCGTATATGCAAAATATGTGGTCATGTGCATCATCACATGATCTAAGCAACTATTTAAGACTGCTGCTCATCAGTAGCGTTTATCACAATGGGAAAAACAAAGGATCTTTTGGGGTTTGATAAAGGGCTTATTGTGGGTGCCTGTCTGGCTGATGATTTTAAAAACAGCAGAGCTGACTGGCTTCTCAAAAGCTGAGATATCTCGGGTTTTTAATCAGTGGAAAAATAACCCACATTGCTTGTCTAAGAGGCGTAAGTGTGGTGCGATGACAATCTGTCAAAAACAAGATCACCATCATCTGAGAAGGCTTGTACAGAGAAACAGGACTTCCTGTGCGCAGCAATTGACTGAAGCATTCAATGAAGACTGTTCCCAACCCATATCTCAGCGAACTATGCTCAGGGTTTGGGTTGTTTTATCTCTGAGTGGCACTTTTTTGCACACCATGGGCTAAATGGCCAGGTCACATAGACCCCCAAGCTCAGAGGTTGGGGGAGGGGACCCACTGGAATAGCTGTTGGGAAACATGGCAGCCTCCCGTCAAGGCCATCTAGCGTGTTCTTTAACGTGCACAGGATATGGCTCTCTCGCACACAGCTTAATGTCCCATCCGACGGACGACAGCCTTTCCAAGCCCAGTGGTGTCCCCTACTGACCGTTGGCAGGGTGGAGAGTTTTTGCAGAGATAAGTCTCAATGCTGACCCAGCTAGGACTCGAACCTGGGAACTACAGATTACGAGCTTGGCGCAACTATGTTCAGGGAATTGAAGAGGATTGGTATTAGCAGTCAACATGCCTATACGGAAACCAGTGATTTCTGCGAAGAACTGGAAAGTTTGTGTACAGTGGTGTTAGGAACACAGCGATTGGACATTGAAAAAAAAAACCCATGTGGTTTCTGTTGGTACGGAATGGGTCTCCTGATATTGCTGGAAGGTTGGTGTTCTCCAAGGATATCTGAACATTGTTGCTGATCAAGTCCATCCTGCAATGTTGACTTTTCATCTAGCAGGTAACGGCTGTTTCATGGATTACAATGCTACTGTTCATCATGCAAGATGTGTCCAGCAGTGGTTCAGCAAGCACGACAGCGACTTCCACCGTCTTCCCTGGACAACACAAAGCCCAGATCTGAACCCCATTGTGAATGTATGGGACATGTTAGAAAAACAGACCCAGGAGGAAAGTCCTCTTCCATCAAATCTGTGCCAGTTAAAGGACTGTCTGGCGAATGCCTGATTTGCTGGAGATATAAAGGCACTCCAACAACTTGTGGAATCTATGCCAAACCACATACGTGCTGTAATTTGGACTAAAGGAGGTCCAATTCAATATTGAATACAGGTTTCTACTTCAGTGGCCAGTGTGAGCATATGCTGCATGTCATAACTCTTCAAACACCTTAATTTGTACAGGCAACTATGTAAAATCTTTTTGGAAGTTTTGAAATTATGAACAAGGATGGGTAAGATAGGTGAGGAAAGAAAAGCATCCAAGATTTCTTCATATAAGGTAAATACAATATAAATGACTGTAGGGAAGTGGTGGAGAAATTGTGTTAACTCTAATGACAAGTTGTGTTAGTCCAAAGCTAACCCATCCTTTAAAAACCGTGTTAAACTAAAACTGTGTTAGTTGGGGACTGTGTGCAATGTTCAATCACATTTTTGTACTCCAGTTACTATTTTTAACTTTGTACCCATTATATTTTAAAGCAAATTACTATTACCATAAAAATGCATTTAATATACAACAGTTTTTGAAAAGGCTCTTGGTAGAAGTTTGCTGTGGCTACAGAAAATGCCAGACAAATATTGTCAGAGAACTACTACAAGAACTTGATAACAAAATTATCTTCATCACCACAGTCAGTTGAGTTGAGCGTCAATATACCTTAGAAGGAAGATCATCTGACATTTTTAAATTTTAATATATGTTTTCAGGAAGTTGTGGATTTTACCCCATTACCAACATAACTTTTTCAGCAGACTCTTCACTAAATATAACCTTTGGCATATTGTGACAAGATACTATGAGCACAGATAGTGATCACCCACATTTTGCTTTTGGTCAGAATTATATTTTTTGAGAGCCACAAATCTAGCTCATGCTACTCAAGTGTGTGGTATAATTATAAACTTTTTTTATTCCTTTGAATTATGAGTACAGTGATAAACATAAAAACATACAATGTGCAAATTCAAGAGCAAACTATTTTTTAAACTGGGTAAGAAAAAACATGATGCACATTATTATGACACATACAAGGGTCATCCTAAAAATTATTGGATTAATGCAAAAGTAATTGGAAAAAACTTCAAGCGTTTGCCATTGTCAAGGAATGTGCAGCAGTCTTGTAAACAATGCAAAAGACAATTACTATGTAGCTCTAGTATCTACACTGGTTTCCATAAATTAAGGAATATCACTATGTTAAATTAATGGGAAGCTAAGGTCAAAGCTCTATAACTTCTAAAATAAGTTTTTTTTAGAGATCTCAATCAAATATATCAATACTTCGATTTTCAACAATATTCGTTTAGTATTTAACGAGTTATGGAAGTTTGAATATTTAGCGATAACAATACCAGTCACAAAAATTGACTTCAGAAGTAATTAAAACTTAGTAATAAGTATTGTATCATAGTGTTTAATAAAATAAGTTTGTGTTTTAGAACTTTGTGTAAAGAATTCTTTCACTATTCTTCAGTTTTGTATGTTTCTTAAGAGTGGCATTGCTGTTGTTAAATATTCAAACTTCCATAACTCATTAAATACTGAATGAATATTGTTGAAAAATCGAGATTTTGACCCAATTGAGATATTTATCTGCAATCACATTTTTCAAAACAAAAATACTTATTTTAGAAGTTATAGAGCTTTGATGTTAGCTTCCCATTGACTTAACATAGGGATTTTCCTTAATTTATGGAAACTGGTGTAATAACATTCTGTACTTATATTTAATCTGTCCAAGGGGTAACACACATTTCACAATGATGACTGAAGATGTATGTATTCGGTCCATCATGCTGTACAAATTCAGAAATGGTATCAGTGTCTAAGAGTATTTGTATAGACTGTGCAAAGTCATTTCCAAAAACACCTGTTACTGGTGGTATAACAAGTTCCAGTCAAGTGACTTTCAGCTCAGGAACGAACTTCAAAGCAGCCAGCTAATGGAGTTGAACAATGACCATTTAAAGGCACTGCTGAACATTGTGGGATTTCAGGGGTATCATCCATTATAAGTTTTTAAACGGATCCCAAACCATCAACTCAGATGTCAAATGTGAGCAGTTGGACCACATAAGTGCAGCACTGAAGGCTAAACAGACAGCGTTGGTAAACAGAAAAGGTATGTTCCACCAGGATAATGAAAGGCCCAATGTTGCATTACAGACACAGCAGAAGATGCAGCAGTTGGGCTGGGAAATAAAAAATGCACCCTCCATATTCACTGGACCTGGCTTTTCAGATTTTCATCTGTTCCAATCACTGAACAATATAATTTTGGATAGGAAGTTTTAGAATGACGAGTGAAAGAGTGCATTGTCGACTCGCTGCTACGAAGGACAAGAGTTTCTATAGGAATGGTATCTATAACCTTGTAAATTGTTGGAACATGATCACATCTACTAATGGTAATTATATTCTTAATTAAATGACACATTGGTTAACCATGGGGATAATTATTTCTTTATATCTTGTGTTTTCCCATTACTTTTGCATCAACTTAATAACATATCAAAAATTTCCAAAAGGGTGAACACATATTTTGGAAATGATAAAATATACAATTTACACAGTAGCTGAAGCAGAAAAAACATGGTACTTTAGTCAGAACCTTAAGAAGGTAAATCCCTTTCCAAATAGCATTTTGAATGTCTTTTTTTACAAAAAAACTCTGACCAAAGGAGAAAAGGAAACAAACTCAAATGGATATAACTCAGGTCACATGATTGCATTGAACAATAATTTACAAACTTCGTAAAATATAATTTTATTGTTATATTTTCAATAAGGTACTTTCAAACACTACTGTTGCTGTAGATGAAGTATCACCAAAAGGCAGCTGGTAGTGTCAACAAAATTTACTGTCTGTAATTTAATTCTGAATATGTTGAGGAAGTAGCTTCCCTAATATAAATTGAAAAAGGTGCATGAAATAGGATTGTACTCATGGGCACTGGCAGAGATCTTTTCAAAGGTGGAGAGCAAAATTGTTTGAGTGGGATGCAAAAGAAACACAAATCAATGTTTCAACATAAAAATATTTCTGTTGAGCCATTCATTAATGAGTGCAGTCACAAATAAGGAATCATGCATACATCATACCATAATACAGCTATGGATGCCTGAAAATAAAATGAAATAAAACGCATGAAAAAAATGTTTTTTCATAATAATAAAAATAAACGAAATATTTGTGGGATCCAATAGGTAAAAAAAAACCACCAATATTTACATTCCTTTAAAGAAAAAAAATGCACATTAATTTTTGGTACACATAATCATTAGGCTATTTTTTCTGGGGGAGTCCTACTATTCAGCTGAATACAAATATCCTCAAATTTACTCACAACAGTTGCATTCCCAAGAGGGATTGAATAACTAGAAATTTTCTTTCATGAGAGCAATAATGCTGTAAATGAAGGTTTAGCTGAACATTTCGATAAAGGCACTTTTATGGATGAAATTATCTTATTCCTAATTTTAAATATTATTTATTACAATCCTCAACTCTCATTGATGTTGGTGTAGAATTAAAAAAAAAATCTGTGACTTTTGATATTCATCAAAATGTTTTCACTTACTATTATGACATTTTAATTTTAATTAGCAATTTGTTTGGATTTTTTTTCTACACTTCCAGTAATTTTTGTTACTCTCCTTGCTTCATTGCCTTAAATTTTCCCTGAAAAATATATTTCGTTCAACTTTAATACTGTTTGCTTCTAGGACATAACTGCATTAATGACAGATTTCAGTTGTATATGGATATGACTGATTATATATTAATTAACAGCAAATGGGCTAGTTCTGTTAAGAATACTGTCTTATAGGGTAGGTGAAATTGGGTCTGGCCGTTACCTTGTCAAAAGTGTCTTGCAACTGAAGCTTAAAAAATGTACTAAGGTTAAAAGAATTACCTTTAACAACGAAATTCTGAAAGACCCAGTATAGCCAAAGCTTGCCTTGATAGATTGCTTAGTCACTATGACAACTGCAGTTGGCTTACCACAGAGGTTGAGGAAGAATGACACCATATCGAATGGACATGAAAACTAGCAGCACTGTTTTGAGTATAGGGCATATATATCAGAACTGAAACTCATATTGACAATTATCGATAACATTTCTTAGACATTATGACATCATGGTTTGCTTTAAACTGGAGAAGATAAAAATATCACACCATTTTAAACATGCTATTTTTGAAACAACCTATATTCTTTTGAGTAAAAAAAAACGAGAAAGGAATAAAGTCATTTGAGTGATAAGATTATGAAGTTAATTTCTGAAAGAAAGAATTTCATGAATAAACTGAATCAACACTCTACTAGTCCTAAAAGACAGCACTGCAGAGAGCTTGATAAGCATGTAAGGATTAGTTGAATGCTAATTGGAATCTTTGGCTTCTTATCTTGGCTAACAAAGCAGAGGAAGCAGCTAGACAGCACAGAATTGTACTAAATAGTTAATGATTTGTATGGGAAGAAATAGACTTGCACACAAGGACTGAGGAATGAACCTGGTAAGGTTACTAAAGGTGAATATTCTGTCTTAACTAGATAGGCTGAACATTTCAGAGATGTTCTAAGCAATGTCATTACTTCCACTCACATTGTTTAATTAGGATAGATGCATTACTGTCTTTAATGTTGGTCCTTTACTTTGGTTATCTCTAAATTAAAACCTACATAAATCCTCAGGGGTAGATGAAATTACTGAAATGCTTAGAGCTGAAATGCTTAGAGCTGGCTGAGCCTGTTATCAATGACTGACTGAAATTTTGAATACCTTTTATGATAAAAGCATTATTCCTAAAAAAATTATCACAGCTATTATCCATATTTTTTTAAAAAAAAAGGTGATTGCAGTTCTTGTGATAACTATATCAGCCTACTTTCTGTTCCAGGTAAAGCTCTTTACACGTTGAGCTTGATAGAATTAAGAATCTGGTTGATATATAATTGTGTGAAGAGTAGTGTAAATTCAGAAGTGGTAGGAGATGTATTGACCAGATTTTTTCACTTAGGCATAATCTTGAGAAATGTTTAAGAGTTTCAGAAACCTGTGGTTACTAGCTTCAAATATTTAAAAACAGCTTTCGACTTTATTGTCATAAATTTATTGTTGATCATGAGATCTAAAGGCAATACCCACATGATAGCATAATTATGGCTCTGTGTTATAGAGAACCATAATTATGCTATCATGTGGGTATGCCTTTTGATCTCATGATCAACAATAAATGTGAGTGTTGGTAAGGTTTGTAGCAAATGGTTTAGCATTGCCATTGGAGTTTGACCAAGGTTGTATTTTGTTTCATTGTTGATTTATGTTATGTGGAACTCACTGCAAGGGGAAGATTTTGGCTTTAAATAATCTATAGATTTGAAAAGTCCAAGTTTAGATTATGCTGATGATTCGGCCCTTTTGCAAAATATTAATAAGATAGATAGAGGAGGTCTGGTGATAAACAGAGAGAAAAGTAGAGCGATGAAGACAACTGTCCAAGCAGGTTATACTTCAGTTGATTTCAATGGTTGCATTCTTGAGAAGGTGCCATAGTTTATCTCAGGACTGTTTAACATGATACTAGTGATGTATAGCATGAGATTACAAGAATAGACTGCTGCTTGAATGAAAAAAAAAAGTGTCAGGTAAATCTAATGCCTGAAATTATGATGTATAATAATCTGGCCGCTTCTAAAGTTTGTTATAGTGGTGAAACATGAACCTTTTGTATGCAAATCAACAGGAAACCTGATGCTTTTGATTCAAGATGCTTTGCAGCATATTGGGTATTAAGTAGCTTGACTCTAAGTAATGATGAGGTTAGGCAGAGTCTCCAACCACCTTTGAGCAGCATGCAGTGCAGCAAAAGAGACTGTTGGTTTTGCCATGTTGCTCATATCACTAAGCATAAATTAGTGAATAGGTTTATAAACAATGTGTCAAAATGCCTCAGAAAAAGGAAACCTAGAATGCAGTGGACAGACTTAATTAGAATTGGCATATGGTAGACAAATGCAATAACCCCTAGCTCATGACAGATGTGTTTAGAGGACGAAATTAGTATTGAACCTCTTTAGACCAGTTTCCAACCCTTCTAACAATGGTGCCCTTTGAGCAGAGATTTTGTTCTGCCAACCTGTGATAACATTGCAACCCCCCCCATATGTACGTGTAGAAGCAAGGAATGACAATTGTTGAAAAGTGGTACACAAAGTAACTAACAGTGCCTGTGACAAATGTTAAGAACTAAATCATGCAAGAGATGCAATGACTGAAGAAAGCAATCTTGTAGCTGCAAGGGTTGCATTTTTAAAAACAATGCACAAACAAATTGATCTGACATTTCGAAAATTGTGATGAATTTAGTTTTACTGTAATACTTTCCCAGAAAGAATTCTTGCATTATTGTAATCAACTACCCCCCCCCCCCCCCCCCTCCAACAAGGGATCATGTCCCACTTATGGGTAAAATAATAGTATTAAGTAAAATAATACTTGATATGATGAGTGATATTAAAAAGAGAATACTTTATTTGATGATGATGCTGAAGATTTCTTGAATCTACAAGGTGGTACTAACTGTGTGCTAAGCAGGCTTAGACTAAGACCACTGAACTATAAACAATTCAAAGGGTCTTTTATTGCTTAGCATGTAATTTTTGTGATATTTCACAAGATTTACAGCTCACAACGAAAGTAGGAAAAATATTCCACTGCATATTTTTTCCATAGCTTATTATTAACTCTTCCAGGGCCCAGCCTGAAAAAATGGTTTGCATTCAGAGGCCAAGTTACTTTTTCACTTAATAAAATATTCATCAAATAAAACAATTATTATTTTTCAAGTTATATGTATTTTTTAAAATATAAAAAAAAATTTCCAAACTACAATTTGTTTAAAAAAATTGCTGTTCCAAAAAACAGATATAGCCATCTCTGGCCTCTCATTTTGGATTCTGTCGACATGTATAACAGATAACCCTGGAAGAGTTAACTTCACTGATGGTATGAATACCAAATGTTAATTTAATGATGGTAATATTGAATTTATTGCTTACCTGCACAAAATGTCATAAAAAATAAATTAGGAATAATAAAGGTTGAACAATAAGTTTTGCATCATGTTTTGATCAAATATGCAAGCTGACTTCTAACTGGTTCACTGTGAGTTATTTCCCATTCAAACATAAACACAGTTGTTTCATATATTTATGTTGATTAGCGCTTAATGTGCAAGACCAGCACAAGGCATTTTTGAGCTCCACGCAATGACAAACAAGTGCCCTCTTTCCTTCAGAAAGGTTTTAATAAGAACAATTAACATTATTTATTGTTACTTTCAACAGATTGTAAAATTGAAATAATGATAGCAAAATAGTAAATAAAATTCAATCATGATATTTAAAAAAACCTTTTACTGCATGAAGAAACTTAAAATTTTGGTGCCATGGGCTGCACAAGGTTGCCAAGATATTGGCAAATATGATAAAAATATTTCAGGAAATTTTTTGTATTACAACTTAAGTATAAAATAGTATATAATATTAGTAGGGTACAAAATATTTTTTTTTTCATCCATAGCTGTCACACTTCTCAATTAAAATAGAAAAATAGTTTCACAGCCATAGTAATAACACAACTTTAATACAATAATTTTACCACTCTTTCAACAAAGTGAAATAATCGTTTTTACACTCCTCATAAAAAAAAAACTGCCCTACCCAGGTTGGGTTGTTTCACCTCTGAGCAGCACTTTTTCACACAAAATGGGCTAAATGGCTAGGGCACAAGGACCCTCAAGAGCTCAGAGAAAGCTAGGGAAAGGGAACATACTACACAGCTATTAGGAGACAGATGGTAGCCTCCAGTGTTCTTTAATGTGCACAGGGTATGGCTTAACATTCCAAATGATGGATAGCAGCCTTTTCAAGCTCATCAGTGTACCTTACTGACAGAGTGCAGGGAGTATTGCAGAGATAAATCTCAATGCTGGCCCAGATGGGATTTGAACCTGGGAACTGTATTATGAGCCTGGTATGCTCTTGACTGAGCAACTCCCACTCAGAAGTAGTAGAGCAATGTTTATGCATTTTAATATGGAAGTGCTGGACAGTGATATATACAAATGAAGGAAAGTTTCTCATTGGAGGAAAAGTGGGCAATGTAGATTAAAGAAACAACCCGACCTATTCACCGTCAAAGCGCAATACCACTTAAGTGTCATAAATGGAGGTTTAATCAACTAAGTGTATCACAAATGGATGTTTAATCAACCACATAGAGCAGAATGTTCTATGTGGTGAATTGTAGTGCATTTCAGGATGATATGTTAACAATTGGCTGCTGCTGGCAGCAATGGACATGAGAGGTGTTTCATGTCATAGTTTAGGATCAGGTTATCCTTGAGTGACTACAGATCAGGATGATCAGTAGATTCACCACATGGCTGCCAGTACCAGAAATGTAACTGCCTAACACATATTCAGTGACAGAATGACTGATGATATCTGTCGGTGCCATTTATCAATGTCTGTGCAAAGTTGGAGTGCAAGGGAGGCATCCTCTCCTCTGCATACCACCCACTTTAAGCAACAGGTAAGCAAGATTACAGTGGTGCAACAAATGAGCTGAGTGACATGACAAATGCTGATATATCATCTTGAACAATGAGGAACGCATTTGTCTGGGACAGATGACCTTTCTGCACTGCCAAGATTGCCAAACTTCAACACCCAAAGAAAAAATTCATAATGTTTAGTAAAAAAAAATTCAGCCAAGGAAGTTTTTTTTCTATTTCATAACCAGTTCAGAATGTGAAGAAGTTCCGTGAATGTGAGAAGACCAAATCACATTGTTAAATATATGATACTGAAGAGAATCATTAAAAGAAATGAAAATCATATTTCAGATTGAATATTATATTATTCGGGAGGAAATTTTCTTTCGAAATGTATATAATTTAACCATTTTTATTCAGAAAGCTTTCCAAAATGAAGCCTTAATTGTATAGTGCGATCTTTTTTTTTTTCACCATATCACATTGAAAAAGGCTTATTAAAATCAATATGCTTGAAAATTTGTCTATATTATTTTCATAAAATTCATAATTAAATTCTGTTTAATTTGGTATATAACATGACCTATTTCTGTTGATTGGTTATTTTTTTTTAATTCTAAAGTTGACTTGTTTATTTGACTCAGCACAGTCTGGAATTTTCTCAAAGTATGGTACCGAGAAAACAATTGCAAAACGAGAAAAACATTTACTTAAAACCAAAAAAGTAATTTTTTTGTTATTCAGAAATATATAGTCACTTTATTCATGTGCATTGTAATCATTTCTGTCTATTAGTTTTTTAAAATAAATTTCTATTTGCATTGCCAGATGCATTTTTTTACCATATGACTCTAAAAAAGTCCTATTAAAATAAAACATACCTTTTTCATTAAATGCTTGATTTTCAGAAAATCCAGAATTAAATGCTGATTAATTTGGTATACAAAATGCCATAATTCCTTTCATTAGTTATTTGGCAAAAAAGTTCTAAAGTTTTTTTTTTTTGGCTGAGCATAGAGAGAGAATAGCTTGGCCCCTGGACGGAAACCAGTTTTTCAGCCTGGACACTGGAAGGGTTAAGAATATTTTTGATTTACTTCCTAACCATTTTTGTGTTTGCATTGCTGCAAAAGGTGGCCACACATCATACTGATATTACTGTAATATCCATGTATCTGGCTCACTAAACAGGCTACAAATATGATCATTTTGTTACTTACACCACTACCTTTAAGCACCTTGCCATATATCATAGTCATGCCATTCCTTCTGGGTGGGGCTGTTTTTTCGATGAGGAGTGTATATATTAAAAAATTTAGATAATTGTTGAATGTAGTGAAAATTTATTCAAGGACTAATTTGTGTAGCAATGCTTTCACTGATCTGTGAAAAGTTCCTGATGAGTCCCTGACCTATGACTGGCAAACTGTCTCAAAACAGTTTCTGAAAATGGCACAGCCAAAAGCAGCAAAGGACTACTGTACTCATAATTTAGCAGGATGCATCTTAGAACAATTTTATCTACCATTTCTATTTGCAAATTAATAGAAAGTTAAAAACATTAAGAACTTAAAAATTAAATAAGTTTCATGTAAAATAATTTTTTAAACTAATGTGTTTTGAACAAGTTGACACAGTGCATGATAAATACACCACAAAACTAATTTAAAGCACATGATGCAGATTTATCCCTGATTTTACCTTTTTAATGGAATAAAAAAGTGGATTTTGCTGTTTTACACTTGAGTAGCATTATTTTGTGCTATGCAATGGGTCACTCTTAGCCAGATAATGAGGATCCCATGAACAGTTGTTAGATGCTGATAGCTGCCTTCCACCTAATTCATATAGAATGCTGTTTAAAATGCAGTGTATGGATCTGTTACACAAGGGATGATAACATGTTTCTGTTCTCATTAAATGTGAAATTTCTATTCTCAATAAAAACAAGAGAGGTCAAAAGGCGGAAAAATAATATTGAGAAAGTTGAAGATTAAACCTGTTTAACTTTAGATGAATCATTTCTGAACAATTTTCATGAAAGCCAATTAGTTTTAATAGAGCTGCTAGCCTATAACTGTGCAGCTTAATGAAGTCCATTCAGTTGCTTGAGAATGACAACTAGTTTTTGAAGACAAGTTGCACATCAAGCAAAAAACACCATATCTTTCCATTAATATTATTAACAAATTATCATAATAATGGTAGATCAAGTATTTTTGATTTTATTGTTGATGTTGTATATTTAATATCACAGTGTTAAGGTCTTTTATTTGGTTGAGTAATAAAAGACATTAAAAATATTTTTATTCAATGGGTTAGTTTTTCAAAAAAAAAACAAAAAAAACTACGTAGCTCTCATGCTAAAGAAAGATGGACATTGTGGTGTAACTTAAGTTCCATCCAAGTTAAGATTCTAATTTCCTTAAAAACCTATAAAACTTTGGTATCTGAATACACTGACTATGCTTCTGTTCCCCATTAAAAAACAAAGCAACAGTATATTTATTTTCACACACAACATTTAGTGAAACAGAATATTCTAAATGAGTATATCTCTGTCTGCTTTTAAAATAACTAAGATTTTACCATAAAATTAGGACAATACCATGATTTTAAATTCTAGTGAAATATTTCACAGACCTGGTTTATTACACCATGAATGACTAAGGCACTTTTAATGAAATATTTATTACTTTTAATTCATCAGTTATGATTCACGGAATATCATTAACATCTGTAGTATATACAACATACAGCAATATAAGTAGCACTTAGACACTGAAATTTAGTACAATGATTTATATGCTAAAATATTAGCACTGTTTTCAAATAAATGTATCTAAAGATATGAAAAATATATGTATCAAATTACATTTGCTACATCTAAATTTGAATTTATCACTTTATCAAGATAAAATTCCTTTGTTTTGGCTTAACATTTATGCTAAAAAATTACATTTGTATCTTTTGTTTTGTTAAAATCAAAATCTTAATAATTACTTGAAATTACATTCTGTGTGAAACAAGATTGGTTATTCATCTTCAAAAGTACTTTCTGCTCTACAATGAGTTAAAACTCAGGTCAAAGACCTCAAAGATCAGAACACAGTGAGTTAAGGAAACCAATGGACATCTCTTAAGGTAGACTGCAATCAGTAAAAACTTTTCCAAGGCTATTTATGAAGATCAAGATTTTCACAAGTGTTTTCAAACAGCATGAACAATGTTAATGATTTATAGAAAATAATTTCATAAAAAGTTAGGAAAATACACATTTTTCAGTTATATTAAGTTAAAAAATTAACAAGATATCATTCCAAAAATGTACTATGGATACATTTTGGCATTTTTCTTCAGTACTCAATAGAGCTTAAAACTGAAGAACATGTGATAGATGATCCAGATATTTCACACAATCTGGCAAAAACACTTGAAGAAAGGTACAGTTCATCTGGAACTAGAAGTCCACCGGTACAAGAACTATATCTTTTATTATATACAGAACAATCACATTTTTCTGTATATATCACAAAACACATAACTGTTTACTTACAGATTTTGCGAAGAAACATTAAGTGGCACAATCCAAACTATACAATGAACCTAACTATAGCACCTCAGATACCATATTTTACTTGCAATTCCTTTGTTTCTTCCCTTCATATTGCAGTACATTTTTTGGATAAGGCTGAATCTACCAGATCTGACTGCATTACTCGTATGTACAGGTACCATTACTAGCAGCTGACTGGATTAAATTGCTGTCTTTTATGTGGGTGGGAGTTGTGGAAACTTTGCCATATGATGAGCCTTTGTCTGCTTTTGTGACACTAATCATTACATACATAGCTGATAAAACTGCAAAACAAAATAGACAATATAGGAACATATAACAAAACATGAAACACAGAAGGTAAAAGCAACAGTATATACCACAATTATTTTTTTGATCAAATTATAAGTAAAAAGTTTAATAATTTTAACTTTTGAAGATTTTATTATTACATATTTATAATCAAATCTTATTTATTATTTAATTTCATGATGAAAGCTGTTACAAAGATTTTAATTTTTTTTTCTCAAATTCACAAGGATTGAGGAGTGCATTATGAGATATGGGTGAATTGAACAAATATGTCCTAAGGGCCTAGTATCGTTACTTTTCACACCTCTCATATTAATTTACCATAATTATCAATAACTCTTATAATTATCCTTAGTCATCAACCACCAAAGGAATCTAGAGCAGATAACTTTAAAGGTACCAGTGATGTGTCAGCTGATACAATGGCGATGAAGTTCAACTTCAGCATGGCAGTCCATCCAGCTGATTTTGTGTTCAGATGGTTGACACTTTCCATGTCATACCAGTCCTTTTTCAACAAAAGAACGTTAATCAGCTGGATAGACTGCCATGCTGAAGTTGAACTTCATCGCCATTGTATCAGCTGACACATCACTGGTACCTTTAAAGTTATCTACTCTAGATTCCCTTGGTGATTGATGACTAAGGATAATTACAAGAGTTATTGATAATTAAGGTAAAATTAATGAGAGGTGTGAAAAGTAATGATACTAAGTCTTAGGGCATATTTGTTCAATTCACCCATATCTCATAATGCACTCCTCAATCCTATGAATTTGAGAAAAAAATTTA
Source organism: Ryuthela nishihirai (assembly GCA_038380435.1). Taxonomy (NCBI): domain Eukaryota; kingdom Metazoa; phylum Arthropoda; class Arachnida; order Araneae; family Heptathelidae; genus Ryuthela; species Ryuthela nishihirai. The sequence continues at coordinate 154,704,841 of JAWZYU010000001.1, read as the reverse complement.
AAATCTTTGTAACAGCTTTCATTATAAAATTAAATAATACCTATTTAGCTGTGTCAAAATTATTGATATAATAAAATCTCCAAAAGAAAGTTACTGAACTTTTTACTGCATATTATATCTGAACTGCAAAAATGAAGTTCACAAAGCTTGCATATAATGGAAATGAATGCAAAAAAGAACAATTAGTAAAGACAAAAGAAATATAAATGTTTTTAATATAAAAATTTGTCTATGACCACTTTCTTTTTTTTTTTCCAATCCTGCTGAGGAGTGGTCAACTTTATGGGGTCCTGCTGCTGACCATTTATACCCAATAGACTGGACTGGTTTATAGATTTGACCTTGATTATGGATCCTGGACTTGCTTCACTGGTGGACCTCTGTTGAGGAAGAATCTTCTGCTGTGTTTTCTGTTTGCTTCTGGGTTGTCAGCTCTAAGTGAACAGAGGCACAGATACCTGAACCTCACTTAGCTGTTTGGCACTGTTTTCAAATAAATTGTCAATCCTAAACGGAGTGATGTATCTCAGGCATGTCATACGGCTCTTGAAAAGATCCACTTGAAAACGTGGTGCCTGAAGTTCCTACTAGCATTGGTAACTTCAGCCTTTAGCAGAGGAGGAACAGGTCTTGCCCCATGCCTGCTATCAGGGGGCTGTTTGATATTGTTGGCCCAACCTCTCTCAATAAACCTAGATAGATGGTCAGGTAAAGATGAGATACTTAAAAATAACTTTAAATTTCTCTTTTCAGGGAGGGAGGATGGAAAGCATCACCACGGCGTGGGTCTGTTGCTCAGCAGACATGCTAGTGATGCTCTTCTAGGATATGAGTGCATTAATGAAAGGTTTCTTACAGCAAAATTCCAGACAAGCATTAAAGACTTGAATGTCATCTGTTGTTATGCCTCCACCGAGGACTCTGATGAGAATGAGAATACGTTTTACGGTCAGCTTCAGGATATTTTGAATTCTGTGAAGAGAGATATTTCTCTTTTGCTAGGTGATTTCAATGCTAAATTGGTACTGACTGACCTTTGGGCAGGAGTTTTAGATCCCTTTGGCAATGGGGAATGTCTCTTACTGATAAGTAAACTTAATGGCTTGTGAATAACTAACACATAATACAAACATTGGGACATTTATAAATACACATGGGTTTCACCTGATGGTTGTACAGGAATATGATAGATTATATTTTAATTAACAGCAAATGGGCCAGTTCAGTTAGGAATACCAGATGATACAGGAGAGCCGAAATTGGGTCTGACCATTACCTGGTCAAAAGTGTCTTGCAGCTGAAGCTCAAGAAATGTGCTAAAGTTAAGAAAATTACCTTCAACACTGAAGGTCTTAAAGATCCAGATATAGCCGAAGCATACCATGATAGGCTGCTTGGTCATTATGACAATTGTGGTTTGCTTACTGCTGAAGTTGAGAAGCAACAACAGATCCTAGTAGTAGAGAATGGGAACAGTTTAAACAGGCTTTTCATGAAACCAACAGTACTCTTTTGGGCAAAAGGGAACATAGGAAACAAAATTACTTGAGTGATACGGCAATGGAACTTATTTCTGAAAAAAGGAAGTGTAGGATTAATATGAGTCAACACCCTACTAGTCCTAACAGAAGGTATTACAAAGAGCTTAATAAATGTGTAAAGGATAAGTTAACAGCTGATAAGAGTCTTTGCCTTGATATCTTGGCTGACAAAGCAGAGGAAGCAGAGAGCACAACAGCAGGGGGTTGTACCAGATTGTTAATGTTTTATATGGGAAGAAACGCACAGGTACACAGGGATTGAAGGATAAACATGGCAAGGTGGTTGAAGGTGAGGATTCTGTGATGCCTATGTGGGCTGAGCATTTCACTGATGTTCTAAATAATGTGATTATTTCTACTCCCATTATTTGTAATGAGGATAGATGCATTTACTGGCTTTAATGATGGCCCTATATCACATTCCGAAGTCGCATTGGCTATCTCTAAATTAAAACTGCATAAATCTCCAGGGGTAGATGAAATTACCACAGAAATGTTTAGAGCTGGGAATGTTCCTGTTATCACATGGCCAACTGAAATTTTGAATATCTTTTATGATAAAGGCATGGTTCTTAAGGATTCTACCTACTATTATCCCTATTTTTAAAAAAGTTGATTGTAGTTCTTGTGTTGTCATAATTTGTAGTTGATTGTGAGATCATATGGCATACCTGACAAGTTAGTTAACATAATGAAAGCTCTCTATAATAACACTGAGTTGTGTGTGAGTTGGTAAGGCTTGTAGCAATTGGTTTAGCATTACTTCTGATGTTTGACAAGGGTGCATTTTGCCTCCCTTTCTCTTTATTTTGGTTATTGATTATGTTATGCGAAATTCACTGCAAGGGAAAGATTTTGGCCTTAAATGGGCTGAAGATACGAAAATTTCTAATTTAGATTATGCTGATGATTTAGCCCCTTCGGCAAATGATGTTGATGAGATGAACTCTTTCATTCGAGCTGTTGATGAGACTGGTAGTAGACTAGGTTTGGTTATAAACAGAGAGAAAACTAAAGTGATGAAAATTGGTCAGATAGGCTGTGATTCAGTTAATTTGAATAGTTACAGTCTTGAGCAGGTGTCACAGTTTAATTATCTTGGGAGCTATGTAACAGATAATGGTGATGTGCGGCATGAGATCAACAGACAAATAGGGATTGCTGCCGGGACTTTTAAGAATCTATGGAAAGTGTGGAGAAATAGGCATATACACCTAAAGACTAAAATTAGACTGTATAATAGTTTGGTTCTTTCCAGGGTTAGTTATAGGAAACTAGATGCTTTTGGTTCTAGATGCTTACACAGTATCTTGGGCATTAGGTGGTTTAACTTTGTAACTTTATAACTTGTTAGGCAAAGGAGTCGGCAACCTCCTTTAAGCAGCATACTGTGCAGAGAGACTCCGCTGGTTTGACCATGTTGCCCATATGGATAATTATACATGATTGGGAAACAGGGTTTTGAACAGCGTGCCTAAAGGTCTCAGAAAGAGGGGGAGACCTAGGATGTGGTGGGCAGACAATGTCAAACAGGACCTTGTTAGAATTGGTGTGCAGTGGCCAGATGCAACAGATGTAGCTCAGGACAGATATGCTTGGAGAATTAAACAGCACGGTCTGGTTGGACCTCTGTAGCCTATGGCTGCTTGAGGATGATGATGGTAAAATACAAGTCACTTAGGATTGTTTTGTGAAATTAAGGATAGTTGGCAAAATTCAAAGACAGGTGAGATTTAAAACTAGTTTTTTTTTTGTAAAAATAATGGTGAGGTTGCAAAATTGAAGCATTTAGCAAAATCTTGGCAAAAAAGCTATACCCCCCCCCCCCCAAGTGAAATTCTGTGTACATCCCTGATGGAGACATAAGTAAATCTATGTGAAGTACCTTTTTTTCCCCAGTTCATAAAATCTGATTTCAGAGTTGGAAAATTTTTGATCCCCCCCCCCCCCCCCCCCCCAGCCAATCATGGACTTTTCGCCATGACCCTGATAGGTAGTGTTTGTTTCCTTTTCTCCCTACCAAACATATTCAAGTCTTTTGTTGACAACATGGTGTTTACTGATTTTTCTATCAAGGACTGCTACTTAATATTAAGAGGTGAGTGAGAAAAGCTACTTTTAGTGTGGTCAGGCATACTGATTCCACAGTGTTACATGATGTTAAATTATGAACAAAATAAACACCAGAAATTACTGCTCAATTTTTCCTCAATTATCCTGTAAAAAGAACAAGTGGGAAACAATTATCTGTAAATAATAACAGCAAAAATTACCTGAAAATAAAGAATATACAATAAATATTTAGGGAAAAAACATGGCATATATACACCGAAAGCCAATTTATTATATACACCCCATTCATCCACAATAATGAGGCCAGATGAAGCCCCCTGTGGGCTATAAATAGGTCAGAATCCTACCTGCTGTATAGCATACCTGTGACTGTTATGATGGGTAAACAGTGGCCTGAGTAAGTTTGTGAACAGATAGTCAGTGAGAAGAAAATGATTTGCTCCATAACCATGACTGCAGAACATCTGTGATTCCCTTGTGCAACAGTTGTAAGTAATAGTATAAGTGATAGGGTAGCTACAAATATTTGTCAAAGACCATTCCATATATGATGGCCCTACTGGTTACGGCAGCTGATGCCCACATTGAGTGACCTTGTTAACACTACATCACAGGGCTGAGATTGCAGTGGGTGAAGTAACATCAGCAATGGATCATGGAAGACTGAAAATGGGTAGCCTGGTCTGATGAATCGAGATTCCAATTATAACTGCTGATGAGGAGTTGCGTGTGTGGCATAGACCATGGACTCTTAAATTGGTGTGTTACAGGCTGGTAGAAGTAATGTAATGTTCTGGGGAGAGTTAATGCGGGCACACTTTGTGGCCACATAAACTTGAGACTATAGATATTGAGATACATTGAGACTACCATCACCACACAAGGCTATGTTGATGTACCTATGGTTATCTATTTCTTACAGCTGGATGTCTTCTTTCAACAAGACAATGCCGCATCTCCTCACTCCCATTTGGCGAAGGACTGGTTAGAGGAGCTTTCCAATGAGTTCACAACTCTCAAATGGCCCTGTCACTCTCTGGATTTGAACTTTTTCGAGCATTTGTGTGACGATGGGGATCAATACTTCAAGCCCAAAACCCAAAATCGACAACTCTTGGTGCTTTATAAAGGCTGTCCTGGAATCATGGGCTGCAATACCATCTGAACATTTCCAACTCCTGGTAGAATCCATGCCATGACATGTTGCTGCTGTTGTGAGGGCGAAAGGAGGGCCCAGACATTATTAAATAAATAAATAAATACCCCCTCAAGCAGCTGCTTGCCACAGAGGTCTGACAGGAGTCTATCAGTTTATATGCCATATTAGAAGGTCTGAGAGGATGGCAGGCCCTCAGCAGAAAAACGACACAAACAGCCATGCCTTACTCGAGGCTAGGTGTGTTATAATAAATTGTCCTTTCAGTGTATATGTGCATGTAAAATATGCAAATTCAAAAACTTTTAGGTCTTACCTATAACTATTACACTTGATGCAGCAATCACCACCCATGTATTTTCTGATGAAAGCATTCTAAACACATAATACAGAAATGGAACCCCAACAGACAAAGACCAAAAGAAAGAATTTACAACAGGATATAATCTTTTCTGGAATCTAATGCATCTGCCTGGAAACTTGTTTGTTCTTAAGTACTCATCCATTACATTATCCTGCAATGAAAAATTGATTGCAATATATAATAACAGATGCCAAAAGCATATATTATATTAACTTCTGATTTAATCACAGCTGTTTTGTATATTCAGTATATTTTTACAAGTGAACACAGTGAGCATTAATAAATGACAGATCTATTTCACAATTATCACTGTTTATCCCAACAGTGATAATTATGAAATAAAATCATAAAGATGTTACCAAAACATCTTTTGGCAGATTTTTGCATAATTTTAATATGCATTTTAAGAAATTATAATATGAAGCAAAAGTTTGTCTGCTTGCTTGTGTCTGAGATGTATTAGATATTTGTTGTTAACTGATCATAACACCTAACTGCCACAACTCTGTGTCTGAGATGTATTAGATATTTGTTGTTAACTGATCATAACACCTAACTGCCACAACTCTGTGTCAGAAACCAATTGATAAAGAATGCAGGAGATGGCACCCCAACAGGATCCATAAGCCATCTGTGCCAGAGACTGGAAAGAAGGCCCCTAACTGTAGTAGCAACAATATAAGTAGGAGTGTCCCATATCAGATTTTCATCATAGTGGGATAGTGAACCACCTATGAATATTTAGAGAACTTAGTGACTAAGTGTTAATATTACTTACTGCTTATTTTCAGAGTGATTAATTTAATACATTTCTTTCATAATTTTCTCAATTTTATTAACTGAATATTCAGAAACCTCTTACTTTACCATTGACTTGAAGCAGCCAAAAATAAATTACAAAAATAACAAGTGAAAGGAAAAGTGGATTAAATAAACAATGAAAAAGAGAGAGAAAAATCAAAACCAATAAGACATGGAATTGTGGATTTGGAGAGGACGCTCGAGATAAACAACCTAGTATTCCAATTCCGACTGATAGTAATCCAACAATGTAACATCAGATCTAAATGCAACTTTGTGGAAAAGTGAAGAAAGACAAGAGATCACAACTATACACCATGTGCAACCAGTTGAATGTTTAACCTGGGATTGGTCTTTTAGACAGTCCATGGTATTTTTGGATTTCCATAAATGAATTCCTGAGCATCTGTAAATGTCTGGTGATTTAGCAGACCTTGAATGTTTCTGCTACATACACATGCCTAGTATGCCTAGTCCTTTAGACCAGTGCTTCTCAAAGAGGTGGCAGTAAAGAAAAAAACCCAACATTGATATGCTATAGCACCACAGTTCATATGTTCCAACACTTCACATGATGTCATATCATGCAGAGTAAGGAAAGTATCATGCACATTGACCTACCTGGTTTGAGGCAATGTGTGGCCAGAAGCTCCAGGCACACGTGAGGCTGCACTACACTGGTCCCAGGCACACTGGAAAAAAATTACCAGTTTCCCACATCACAGTTCGAGTCGCACTGCTCAACCCTTTTACTACCATACCGACCGAAACTACAGGTACAAGGTATTTAAGAGAAAGGGATAGCATTGATTGAATTAGTCCACTTAAAATCTTGGCCATTTTCGGCTGGTGTGATAGTGAAAGGGTTAAACTATATCATGACTACTGAAATTGATAATTTTCACACTATATTTTGTCTCTTTCCATTGCATAATGAATATAATTTTGTATGTGAACATTTAAAATATGTTTTGCTCAATTATGGATGCAGAAACCATATTAAATATTACACACAAAAATAAAAAATGTGAATTTCTTTATTTTTTTTCTTTTAAATTTTGCTGAAATATAAAGCATATATTTGGATCTTTTTTTTTAAGAAATAAAGTGTAGAATTATGAAAAATAAAAGAAAAACACAAAGATTAGTGTTCAGAGCATATTTTAAGAACTTAACTTCCAGTCAGTGGCTGCCAAAATACACCAAATGCATACTGCTGGGTTAAAAGTTATCTCGAGAATACTGCTAGATGAATGTATTTCCCAGATTCTTGTTTTGAATTAAAGAATAAAGAAATCTGTTTAGTACTAAGCAAGCTGGAAATTGCCAGATTTTGCCAAGACTTGTATGTAAACTTTCTGCTGCTTAAAACTCATAGAGTGATTCATCAATGTCTTCTGAGCATTGTCAAAATATTAGTTTTTGCATTCAATCTTGTTTATTTAATTGTAAAAAAGTAAAATTACTTATTCATTTTCACTTTTTATAATCAGGATGTGGTTTATGGCTGCTGGCATTCATCAAAATATTAACTAACAAAAGCAATTGTATTTACAAAATGTCTAGTAACAATGAAAAGTTTATTTTCAATAGACTTCAATGTGGAAACGACTGGTGGAATGACAAATGACCATGAGATATTCAACTTTCGTTTATCACTCATTTAAGCTGACTGGCCTGTAAATGGTAGCTAGTCATAAACTGGAAAGAGAGCTGTGTACCAATCCCCAGTGATGATGCACAGAAACAGCCAGGTCTAGTGCCTAATGTCCAACCCCACCTTCTTGTACTGCAGGCTATTAATACCTATCGAAAGGCATTCTCTTTTGGAAGGGGAGGGCTACCAAATGTGGCCTACTGAACTGGTCATTTAAGGTCACTTTTTTCTTTTTCTTTTCCTGCCCTGCTGAGGAGTGGTCTCTTCACTGGGTTCCGGTGCTGACCATTTCTACCTACTAGACTGATTTGTGGCTTTGAGCTTGATTATGGGTGCTGGACTTGCTGCACTGGTGGGCTTCTGTTGAGGGAAAATCTGCAGATGTGTTTTCTGTTTCCTTGTGGGTTGCCAGCCCTAAGTGAACAGAGGTGCAGGATACCTCATATCAGCTGGTGGATAATCCTGATCAGAGGCAATCGCAGGTACCTGAACTCTCACTTACCTAGTTGGGCATCGCCAATCCTAAACTTGCGTAATGTGTCTAAGGTAGGTCATATGGCTCTTGAAAAGGTGATACCTGAAGTTCCTACCAGCATGGGTGGCTTCAGTCTTTAGCAGTGGGGGTACAGGTACTTGACCCATGCCTTGCGATCAGGGAGCAGTTTGACATTGGTTGGCCCTACCTCTCTCAAGAAGCCTATTTTCTTTAAAAATCTTATTAATCATTTTCTCTCTGCAGGTACGTGGAACATGAAGACACTGCATAGAGATTATTCTCTTGATATCCTTACACAGGAATTCCAGCATTATAACCTACAGGTGTTATCAAAATAATGGAAACACGTACTGTTTATGGGGAACATTTTATTAATAAGCTGTAGGCCCACCTCGGACATTCAGAACAGATGCAAACTTATACAAGTAATGCACATACGGTACAAGAATGTGAGATTATTCTTCCTTTAAAATATGACCAGCCCAATTGTGCCAGTGATGCTGGAGGTGGAAAGTGTGATCTGACTTTGCACTCCAGGTATTCCCACAAATGTTCAATAATATTAAGGTCTGGAGATTGAGGTGGCCAAAGTAGTTGCTGTACCTCTTTCTCATACTCTGCAAACCAAAACTTGACACATTTCACACAATACATAGGTGCATTATCTGCTTGAAACCAGGGATGCCCGCAACATTGGGTACAGGTGGTCCCTGAGAATGGATTCATATGTTGTGGATGTGACACGACCCTGCAGAATAACTAATGGCCCTAAGAAATGCCATGATATGGCACCCCACAGCATCAGGGATCCACCTCCATGCTTCACAGTTGGAACCAAACAGTCGGGGTGGTACACTTCTACAGGTTTTCACAGCATGGTTCATCAGACCAGATGATACATTGCCAGTTTTTATGTACTTTGCACACCTTACAGATTTTGTTGCATTGATGTTGGTTAATCAGAGGTTTGTGGATTGCAACATGGCCATAAATACTGGCACAGGTGAAGTTCCCGACAAACTGTAATGATGGAAATAGGATCATTCCAACTGGTGTTTGACTCTGCTGCTATTTGCAGTGCCATGGTCTTGTGCTTCCATTCTACAATTCATGCCAACATTCGCCTATCCATATCTGAAAACTTTGTATGACATCCACAATTTGCAGGTTTGGAGGCAACGACCTGTTATTTTTGATACTTTAATAATAATACATCAATACATCACAATGGAATACAAACACAAATGCAATATATATATATACAGTATAAATACAGTAAAAAATAATTGATAAAAGAAAGAAATCAGAATTTTGGCCACAACTATTTTGAGCCAAGTTTTACAACCCGTCCAGGTTCAAAAGACTTGCATAATTGAACAGCAGTAGCAACAGATAATTGGCTAGCACTATTTTAAAATCAAAATATAATATGCTAAGTTGTATGAATTATGATATTCTCAGAATTGAATCTCAGAAAAATTTCAATATTTAACAAAAAATCTCTAATTTTCTGCTTAAAACTTAGCAAATTAGTTTCATTTTTTATGCTATTTTCTAAAAAATTATAAATCCTTGGTGCAAGGAAAACGAAATGTTTTTCAAAATATTTTTATGACGTAAAGGCACTATACATTGATTATTCCTTCTTGTGTTGTAGGGACGCTTTGCAATATACAGGGTGATTCAAAACTTATCGTTCAAATTTCGTGGGGAGGTAGGGAATACATCAGGAAACCGATTTCATATAGGAAAGTATGTCCGCAAATGTATGCATGCGTATGTAGAGGGCGCTGTGTGTACCCAACCAGTGTACAGCTTGCCCGACCACTCCCACTGTCATCAGTGTATGAGCTGACTTACTAGTGATAAGATGAATCGTTTTACGCATCAAGAGCTAGCGGATATGCATCTCGCATATGGGGCAGCTGGCAAAAGTGGCTGCCGAGCTAGGCAAGTTTACGAAGACCAATACCCCAACAGAAGAATACCGCAGCATCAAATGTTTGCACATGTGCATCGCAATCTGCGCGAACGTGGTTCACTGCGCAGCAACATGCAGGATACGGGGAGAAGACGACTGACGCAGACTGTCAATGTCACAGAACAAGTCCTACAGTCCATCGAAGATAATCCGAATACCAGCACACGAGCTATTGCTCAGCAGCTTGGGGTCTCTCAGTCAGCAGTGTGGTAGATACTGCACAAGGAACGTGTGCATCCTTACCATCTGCAAAGGGTGCAGTTACTGCATCCTGATGATTATCCGAAGCGTGTGGAATTTGCACATTGGTTCATGCAGAAAGGTGCTGTGGACCCCAGTTTTCCAGCTTCTGTCCTTTTTACAGATGAAGCTTCATTCAGTCGTGAAGGTGTGTTCAATACACACAATTCACGTGTGGGCTTACGACAACCTGCATGGTACGAGAAGTCACGATGCGCAACATCGTTTTGCCGTAAATGTGTGGGCTGGAATCATTGGTGACTGTTTGTTGGGACCTTACTTGCTACCACCCCGATTGGATGGCCGGAAATGCCTAATGTTTCTCGAGACAGTGTTACCGACTTTTCTGGGCGCTGTTCCTGCGCATATCCACCGAGATATGTGGTATCAACATGATGGGGCTCCAGCCCATAGCACAATTGTTGCGCGTGATTACCTGAACCGAACATTCGGAGCTCGATGGATCGGTAGAGGTGGACCAATCGCTTGACCACCCAGGTCACCTGATTTATCACCCATGGATTTCTTTTTGTGGGGGGCCATGAAAGACCATGTGTACGAGACCCCCGTCGACAGTGAAATGGACCTTGTTGCACGAATAGTGGCAACAAGGTGTCCTGTGTCCGTGTAAATGGTCGCAATTTTGAGCACCTACTGTGAACCTGTACTTTACCTTGTTGGAATAAAAGTCACATTCGTTACCACTTAACTGTACTGTTTCCTTGGATTCACTTTACTTGTCCATTTTGTTCATGTAGATGACGTTTGCGGACATACTTTCCTATGTGAAATCGGTTTCCTGACGTATTCCCTACCTCCCTAAGAAATTTGAACGATAAGTTTTGAATCACCCTGTATAGCCAATCATGGCTCACATGCACAAACAGGAGAATTTTAAAAATTTGTCGTATATTATAAAAATGAATTAATTTCAGGGATTTAATATCTTTGTAACTTTCATATTGAGTATAAGCTTATATATTTTCTTATGAATATTACTTATATTAGGTTTGTCTCATAGTCTCCCCCCCTCCCCCAACAACAAATCCCATACTGTACACTTGAATAAACCCAAGAAAAATATAAAGTGCAAAAAAAAGGAATTTGTAACAATATTTTTTAAATGATAAAACTTATATAGCGTGTATCTCAAGCTATTAGTAAGTGTCTGAGCATGCATCTTCCATTTTAAGGTACTTTCTATGATTACACCTAAAAATTCATAACTTTTTACTCTTGTAGAGGAACAAAGATAGAGCACATAAGGACGAATGATGTTTTTATTTTTATTTTACTTTAAGTATAAATTGAGTAAATTAATTGCAAGTTACTGTTATGTATTGAAGGAAAACTAGGCTCATTCCAGGTGAAAGAGTGAGCACATGAAGCCATAGATGTGATGTCACTTATGGGAGAAAAACAGGTTAGCTGAGAAAAGGCTCCGAAAGTAGCAGATGTCGATGCAGAAAAAAAGGGACTGCCCTAATTAATATCGATAGGACAGCATGCAACGAAAATGGACAAGCATCGACACAGTAAAAACTTTGTGTAAATGGCTAAACCAGGAATGATGCTTTATAAATTTAATATATGTATACATATGTAAAATAATGAAAATTTTTAATTTGTGCACCTTACAAAATAAGTACTTACACCCTTACACTGTTGGGATTCTGAAACTGAACTCACTGTGGTGGCCATATTTTAAAATGTTTTCAGAAAACAAAATAATTTTAGAACCTCATCCTGAAGTAACTAATAAATGCATGTTACATAACAAATGAAAGAGCATTTAATTGTTCTTAATAAAATGGCAAAAAACTCGAAGGAAAAAAAATGATAGGCTAAAATTTTTAAGCATTTTTTTTTTCAAATGTTGCAAAATTTTACTGTATTTTTTTCACTTTATAAAAAAAATAAATAAATATCCTCTCAAGCAGCTGCTTGCCACAGAGGTCTGACAGGAGCCTGTCAGTTTATATGCCATAGTAGGTCTGAGAGGATGGCAGGACCTCAGCAGAATTATCTTTACTAAATTTTCAAAAATCTATATATTTTTCCTGTTTTTTTTTTCTATATTATTTTATTATTCTAATATAAACAGTTCATAATATTTCGATTATAGATTTAATATTTCATTTATTTTGTTTTTCTAAATTAATTCATGATTTATGCATACAATGCACAATGCATATTCTTAGACTTTTGATGATCAGCAAACTCTAAGCCTATAAGTAATGCAGTGTCATAAAAATAATTTTGCTTTAAAAACTAGATAATGTAAATAAAAAATGAAAAATATATCTGAAAATTAATAAAGAACTATGAAAATTTAAAAAAAAAAAATGTTTCAAACCATTTAATGGTTAATTAATGCACTAAATTTGAGAAAGTCATTTATTATGAAGCTGCATAAATGCTAAGGGAAAGTTTAATTTTAAAATTCGGCCAAGAATTTTGGTTAAAAATCTCAATTTCCTGACCATAATTTGTTTATATGCTTTCATCATCATCAAGCAGCCATGGGCTATGGAGGTCCAACCAGACCATGCAATTTAGTTCTCCAATCATATCTGTCCTGAGCTACATCTGTTGCATCTGGCCACTGCACACCAATTCTAACTAGGTCATGTTTCATGTTTGACATTGTCTGCCCACCACATCCTAGGTTCCCCCCCCCCCTCATTCTGAGGTCTTTAGTCACACTGTTCATAACCCTGTTTCCTAATCTATAATTATCCATATGGCAACATTGTCAAACCAATGGAATCTCTCTCTGCACAACATGCTGCTTAAAGGAGGTTGCTGACTCCTTTGCCTAACATCATTACTTACAAAGTTGAACCACCTAATGCCCAAGATACTGTGTAAGCATCTAGTTTCCTGTTACCATGTTTACAAAGTGTCCAAATTTCACTACCATAACTAACCCTAGAAAGAACCAAACTATTATACAGTCTAATTTTAGTCTTTAGGAGTATACACCTATTTCTCCACACTCTCCTTAGATTCTTAAAAATCCCAGAGGCAATCCCTATTCTCCTGTTAATCTCATGCTGCACATCACCAGTATCTGTTACATAACTCCCAAGATAATTAAACTGAGACACCTTCTCAAGACTGAACCCATTCAGATTAACTGAATCACAGCCTGCCTGACTAATTTTCATCACTTTAGTGACCAAACCTACTCTACTACCAGTCTCCTCAAGAGCTCGAATGAGAGTTCATATCATCAACATCATTTGCCAAAAGGACTAAATCATTAGTATTATCTAAATCAGAAATTTTCATATCTCCAGACCATTTAAGGCCAAAATCTTTCTCTTGCAGCAAATTTCACATAACATAATTAATAATCAAACTAAAGAGAAAAGGAGACAAAATGCACCCTTGTCGAACACCAGAAGTAATGCTAAACCAATTGCTACATGCCTTACCAACTCTCACACACGACTCAGTGTTATTATAGAGAGCTTTCATTATGTTAACTAACTTGTCTGGCATACCTTATGGTCTCACAATCACCACAAATTATGATGATCAACAGAGTCGAAAGCATTTTTGAAATCAACAAAGCTAGCAATCAAAGGTTTCTGAAACTCTAAACTTTTCTCAAGAATCTGCCTGAGTGAAAATATCTGATCTACATATCCACTACCACTTCTGAATTCACATTGCTCATCACGCAATTGACTGTCAACCAGATTCTTAATTCTATCAATCACAATCATGCAAAGAACTTTACCTGGAACAGAAAGTAGGCTGATACCCCTATAGTTATCACAAGAACTGCAATCACTCTTTTTAAAAATAGGGATAATAATAGCTCTGGTAAAATCCTTAGGAATGCCTTTATCACAAAAGATATTCAAAAATTCAGTCATCCATGTGGTAACTGTAACGTTCCCAGCTCTAAGCATTTCCATAGTAATTTCATCTACCCCTGGGGATTTATGAAGTTAAAGTTTAGAAATAGCCAAAATAACTTTAAATTGTGTTATAGGGCCAATGTTAAAGCCAGTAATGCATCTATCATTACATAGAATAGGAGTAGAACTAACCACATTGTTTAGAATATCTCTGAAATACTCAGCCCACCTAGCCATGACAGAATCCTCACCTTTTATAATCTTACTTTGTTTATCCTTCACTCCCTGTATAGCTGTCTATTTTCTACCACACAGAACATTAACTATCTGATACAGCTCTCTGCTGTTGTGCTGTCTAACTGCTTCCTTTGCTTTATCAGCTGAGCCATCAGACCAAAAACTCTTATCAGCAGCTAAGTGATACTTTACACGTTTATTAAGCTCTTTATAATGCTTTCTATTATGACTAGTAGGGTATTAATTAAGGATATTCCTGCAATTATTTCTTTCTGAAATAAGCTCAATGCCTTATCATTCAAATAATTCTGCCTTCTCTTCTTTTTTCCTAAAAGAGTACTGTTAGTTCCCATTCTTCCTCAACTTCAGTAGTAAGCAAACCATGACTGTCACAATAATTAAGTAACCTATCACAGTAAGCTTTAGCTATAACTGGGTCTCGTAGAGCTTCAGAATTAAAGGTACATATTTTAGACATGCCCAGATCACAGGCATGGGGCAAAGACCTGTTCCCCCACCACTAAAGGCTGAAGCCATCTACACTGGAAGACATTCTCCAATGTAGAATTTGATGATGCCCATAGAAACAAGATTGCAGGTGCCTGCGATGGCCTCTGCTTAGGGTTATCCACCAGCTGATAAAATATATCCTGTGAATCTATTCACTAGGAGCTGTCAACCCACAAACAGAAAACGCAGCAGAAGTCTCATTTTTCCTACAAAAAGTTTTCTTTAGAATTTATGAAGCTTGAACTTCAAATTCATCTTTTCTCTAATAATAACATAACAGATTAAGTTCTTAATGGAAGTTACTAATATATACAGTTATTGCATTGTAGTTTATATCATTATTTTAATTTTTTCCTTACATTAGAACTTACTTTTTGCTGATACATTTTATATAAAAAAGCAGAACAAGTATCATCTGACTCAGTTGGAATGTCACTCATAGGAATTCTTCTAACATACATGTCTCCTGGAACTTCATGGCCACAAAGAATGTTCCAAATTGTAGGTTCAACTGAACTTTTTGGAAATGCCACTTGAACATCATAAATTGCATTTACTGTTAACAAAAATAAAAATTAGAAAATGAAAATTTTATAGGCTGATATTACCTAATAAATTAAATTAACTATTATTGGTAATTTAATTCCTTTTGTATATTTGAATCTATTACATTTTTAAAATCTAATTTAAAAATAACATATTTTAGGCAATGATACAATTATTCCAGACATAATTAATCACTAATAGATGAAAGTTGGAAAATCTGAAATTTGGAATAAAATTGTTTCAAAATTTCAAGATATTTTACTTGAAACTTTGTCTTAGGTAAAGCTTTTACAAGTTTTGGATTATTAATGTAGCATTTGAAGGAAGTCAAACCACAGATTTTTTTTCCTCTTTCTTGTGCAATGAAATGCACATTAATATGGTTTAATTGGCATTCAGTATTAGTTAGCTGCAATTAATTAAGCCATCTAATAATATGGTTGAAATCAATTTGTATTTCATGTAAAACTGTTTTGTAACGGTGATTACTATTTGCTAGAAGGATATCATCAGCATATAGATATTTCATTTAACTTAATAGCAATAAATGGAGGGTAATTGATTCCATTTGGGAAAAATCAACAAACAAACATATGTAGCATTACTAACATTAAATGAATTCAATGGTTATGTACAACATCACATATAAGAAAATGGACTGCAGAAAAACGAATCCTTTGGGAATCTTGATATGATAGTAAAAAGATCTAAAACTGATAGCATTTGAGATATTTACATGGTCCATGCTTTGTAAATATTTTCGAAAATGGTCATGGTAGGAGAGATAACATTATGTGAAAGACCATTCTGGACTTTCTGTTACAATTGATGTCATTAATAGATATTAATAGAATGTCATTAATAGATATTAAAAATAAGAATGTTCCAAGACATTAAACCATATGCTGCCATGACCATGAAAATACAGTTCACCAAGCCTGCATATATGGCCACACAGACATATATATATACATACAAAATCCTCATGCAGCCATTGGTTACCAAGGTCCTACCAGACTGTGTAATTTTCCTCTCCAGACATGTCTGTCCTGAGCTACAGCTGCTGCTTGACCACTGTAGGCCAATTCTAGCAAGGTCCTGTTTGCCATTGTCTGCCCATTGCATTATAAAGTCTGCCCCTTTTCCCGAAGCCTTTAGGCATATTGTTCATAACCTATTTGCCATTATGCAACTATGCATACAGGCAATATTGCTGAACCAACAGTCTCTCTCTGCCCAAAATTCTGCTCAAGGGAGGATGATAACTCCTTATTCTAACCTCATCATTATTTACAAAGTCAAACCACCTAATGCCCAAGATACTACTTAGTAATCTAGAATCAAAAGCATCAAGTTTCCTGTTATCATGCTTACAGAGGGTCCAAGTTCCACTACCATAACTACTCTAGGGAGAACCAAATTATTATAGTCTCATTTTAATCTTTAGGTGTATATGCCTATTTTGTCACACTCTCCTTAGAATCTTAAAAGTCCCAGAAACAATTTCTATTTGTCTGTTAATCTCATGCCACATATCACCAGTATCTGTTACATAGCTCCGAAGATAATTAAACTGTGTCACCTGATCAAGACTGCAACCATTCAGATTAACTGAATCAGAGCCTGCCTGACCAATTTTCATCACTTTAGTTAGGAACTTCAGGCACCACTTTTTAAAGTGGACCTTTTCCAAGACCAGAAACTGACCTGCACGAGACACATTACTCCAGTGCAGGATTGGCGATACCCAACTAGCTAAGTGACGATTCAGGTACCTGCAATAGTCTCTGATCAGGTTTACACAGTCATATCAGAATAATATGACCACCGCACAGAATCAGTGTACCCGCCCAGGCACATCACAGAGTGCACATGACAAGATCAACAACATGGAGATATAAACGGGTGGCCATGACAGATGAGCCATAGTGCGTAACGTGAGCACAATGGGCAGAGGTATTGATTTGATGAACGTTCAAAAAGAAATAATCATCGGCTACCCCACCAAGGGTGGAAGCATCTCGGAAACAGCAGACATGGTGGGCTGTTTGCAAGGTGCTGTAGTAAGGTTTACCAAGAATGGACCACTGGCACACTGAGTACCTCCAGATGTCATAATGGTGGCATCTGTGGAGCCCCAAAGGTCATTGTCCCCAGAGGAGAACATCACCTCTGTCGAATTGTAAAGGGCAATTGACGCACAACAGTACAGCAATTGACCCTGGGCACCCAGGTATGTGTCCCTAATAACAGTAGAGTGAACCCTGTTATGTATGGTCTCTGGAGTCGATGCTGTGTAAAGGTGTCCATGTTAACCAAGGTCCATCAGCAACAATGCCTGCAATTTGCACGGGACTACCGTCATTGGACAGTGGCTGCCTGTCCATCCTCGCTGACCACATGCATCCTTTCATGTTGGACATTTACCCTGGTGGTGATGGTGTCTACCAACAGGACAATGCACTCTACCATGTCACGAAGGTGGTGCATGACTGGTTCCAGTAACATGACAGCGATGTCTCCCTTCTCCCTTGGCAGTCGAAGTCGACTGATCTCAACCCCATAGAGCACTTGTAGGGCCATTTGGATCGACAGGTTCGGTGTGTGGACCCACATCATCATCTCCGGTACCTCCATGCTCTGATGGAGTCCGAATGGGCACATGTGCCTCTGGCAACCTTCAGGGCCTCATTGCATCCCTGCCACGCAGTCTCACTGCTGTCATCTGGGCCAAGGGTGGTTATTCCTATTATTAGGTAGGTGGTCATATTATTCTGATACGACTGTGTATATGCTGATATCTAAGTGAACAGAATCACAGGATACCTTATATCAGCTAATATAAAATATCCTGCGACTCTGTTCACTAAGGCTGGCAACCCACAGGCAAACAGAAAACACAGTGCCATATTTCCCTCAATAGAGGCCCACCAGTGCAAAAAATTCAGGATCCATAATCAAGCTCAAAGCCATCAACTAGTCATCTAGTGGGTATAAATGGTCAGCACCAGGACCCTGTGAAGTTGACCACTCTTCAACAGGGCAGAAAAAAGGAAAAAAGTGGCTATAGATGACGAGATCAGTATGCCACACTGATAATAATATAAATTAAAAAGCACATCCAGTAGCTAATGTTACATTTAGTTCTTACACATAATCATTGATTATGTATAATCATAATCACCTGATTATGTGTAAGAATTAAATGTAACACATTGTCATTGTGCTTTTGATATGAATTTTAAGTAGCTAATGTTCTAGCTAGTACAGGATTGCACTATAAATAAGTCAGTTCTGGTGAGTTACTGTATATGTTTTGAATTATATGGGTAGAAATATGCCATGTTGTGATGGTCCACCCATTTACTTTTACTTAACCAGTTTTGCTTTATTTACCCTATATCATTTTGGGGATTTTAATTCATTTTGTGGACTGTCTCAATCCTTGTTCTGAGTTGCAGAAGTTGCACATGTGCAACTCCTGACCTTTTTGTCAACAACTGCTAAAGCATCCGTGGCAGGATATGACTTTTCTTGTGTCATAGCTTGCTAGATCGTCAGTTTATGCAAATGTCTTTCCCGGTGTGCAAGAGACACATGATGGCGTTGTACCCCACTTGTTATAATTATGTGATGCTAAGTCACAGAGTTAGTAGAAAGTAGACAGAATAGTTGAGATGTAGTAGCAGAGTTATTGTGAATTAGTGTAGACAGTTTTTGTCCAAGATGATGTTACTTTAGATAGATGTGAGTTGCTAATACTCCTCTTGGCGAGTTGAATTTTTGGAAATAAACTTTGTTTTAGAAACTTTTAAATTTTTGCTATTTTTTCTCTTGAGCAACATAAATTTTTTAATTGTATTTAACTTTAATCAAACTTGACAATTATTTTTGATTTCTTACTCGATAAGTAATGTTTGATAAATTTGAATAAATTGAACCAGACAAAAAGGTCCAACTTTGAAAAGTTAATAATCTTTGGAGTGTTACAATGTTCCATTTTTTTTATTCTAGGTTCAGGGTCACTATTACAGAAGTGCAGCATTTTTTTTTCCATTTTGTTATATTTTGCTGTTTAAAACTGTTTCAATATTTCTAAACTATTTTTTATTATATATCAGATATACTTTAAGGAAAAAAAAAAACTTTTTTAAAATGTCATCAGCATGTTAGTAATAACAAACATTTTATTTCGATTTAAAACTTAGTATGTAGTTGATTGTAGTACTTGACTGTGTGGTCACACTGCTCAAGGTGGAAATCGCGACACTAAGAAGTAATGAAATTAGAGATATGCAAATGATCAAAGTTCCGCAGTGAATGGAAATACTGGGTGCTCACGAGCCTGTATTATAGCATGATCAACAGTGAGGTTGGTGTACATGCTGTGAAAATGTTTGGAACATGCCTTGGAGATGCCAGTGGGATTGTATGTGCAATTGACACCTTCTGTGAGAGAGCAAATTGTTGATATGCGAGAGCTCAGATTAAAATTTCAAGTGATTGTTGCACACATGGGGCACAATGTGAGCACAGTGCGTCTCATGAAACATCACGGAGCCCAAATGATACAAAGGACAAGTATGGGACCAGCACACCACACCACAGGATGTGAAAATCGCATGCTCCATTAAGAGGGCCATTCATGACTTTCACCATAGAGACTGTGCTGCAAAGTGCTTTGTGGACCACTAGGGTACTGTGGTCTCCACGTAAACCATTTGACAATGTTTTAATGAAGCAGGAATGAGGGAGAGACGTCCAGTCCAACATTTGCCATGGCAATGACATCACCCGTTATGCAGTCTCCACTGGTGTTGAGCGAGGCAACATTGGACTACAGAATGGAGGAGAGTGTTGTTCACAGATGACTTCTGATTCTGTTTCCACATGGCATCGGTGGCATCAACGACATGAGGAAACCTATTCCATTTGTTACCATATGGCTCTCCACCACAGTACAATGGTATGGAGTGGCATCACATATGGCAGCCAGACACTTCTGCTCCATGTTCCTGGCATGCTAAAGGCAAGACATTACATCGATGGCATCATTAATCCTGTGGCACAACCTTTCCTTACGACCAAGCCTGGACAGATTCTGCAGTAGGACAATGCTACTCTTCACACTACCCATGCAATGATGGACACTCTCCAAGGTGTGGACATTCTCCCATGGCTGCCATACTCCCTGGACTTGTCGTCCATTGAGCATGTGTGGGACCATTATGGGGCACTGCCTTCACTAGCTCCCTCTGATAGCAAACCTGGTATAGTTGCATGTCCAATTGGATGCTGTTTGGAACATCATACCTCAGGACACCATTAACCATCTGCTTGATGGAATTCTGAGATGTTTACAGGCTTGTATAACTGCCCAAAGTGGGCCTACTATACTGATGAATATGAATCTCCATTAAATGCACATACCTTGTGTTCTCATATTTCATTTTTTGATCATTTGTACATCTACCCACATAGCACCCATTCTGTCAGCTTTGGGTGTATACATCATTTCCTTTGGGGTGTTACAATTTCCATTTTGAGAAGTGTATACATCTAAGAGCCAAAGCATTATGACCAGTGCATTTCTATGCAAATCAAAGCAATTGTAGGTAAAGGACGGTGTGTGTGAAGGTCATGAAACGGTATAAATAACACCTGACACTGAACTCTATTAATCAGTGTCATTCTTGTTCTTCAGATGGGAAAGGCAGCTGACTTAAGTGAGTTTGATAAAGGCCAAACTGTAAAGGCCAGACAACTGAGTAAGGGGATTTCCAAGATGGCAAGGCTAGTGAGGCGCTCATGGTCAGCAATGGTTAGTACTTTCAAAAAGTGGTCTGAGGAAGGAAAAACCACAAACCGCCAGCAAGGTGTGGGCTGACCATGGCTCATCAATGCTAGAGGTGAGCGAAGGCTATCCCATATGGTATGAGCCAACAGAAGGGATACTGTGGCATAACTCGCCCATAATTTGAATGCTGGTGAAGAGAGTAGTGTCACAACACATAGCAACTCTGCTGAAAATGGGGCTGCATAGCCGCAGCTGCTTTGAATGCTCATGCTAACCTCGGTTCACCACCAAAAGTGCCTACAATGGGAATGCGAGCATAAAAACTGGACCTTCAATGATTGAAAGAAGGTTATCTGGTCCAATGAATCTCTTTTCCTGTTGCATAATGTGAATGGCCAGGTAAGTGTGCATCATTGACCTGGAGAAATGTTGGCACCAGGATGCACTGTGGGATGAAAACAAGCTGGTGGAGGAAGTGTAATACTTTGGGCAATGTTCTGCTGGGAAATTCTGGGTCCAGTCATTCATGTGCAGGAAACTATGACGTCTACTACCTACCTAAACATCATTGCAGACCAGGTACATCCTATCATGGCAACCGTATTCCCCTCTCATAATGTCTTCTTTCAGCAGGATAATACGCCATATAAATGATGAAACAAACTTGACATATTCAATGTCTACCAATAAATAAGCACTTTGAAGTTGATTCAAATTTTAGAGGAAAAATTGTCTTGAGTTGGGTGGGATACGAACCCACGATTTCCTATATGTGACATAATAGAAATGTTCATAGCATTAATTAGAGGAGACCTTGATCGGCGACTGGTAGCTCAGTGGTCCAGAGACTGGATAGCACCATACTTGTTACCAGGAGGTCATGAGTTCGTATCCCACCCGGTTCAAGACAATTTTTCCTCTAAAATTTGAATCGACTTCAAAGTGCTAATATGCCATGCCACACTGCCCAGAATGGTTCGTGAAACATGAGGAAGACTTCCAAGTATTGCCCTGGCCTACAAATTCCCCAAACCTGAATCCAATCGAGCATCTGTGGTTTGTGCTGGAACAGCATATCTGGTCTGTGGCGGCTCAACCACCTAACTTACAAGAGTTAAAGGAAGTGCTGGTAATGTACTGGTATCAGATACCACAAGACACCTTTAGAAATCTTATAGCATCCATACCTCACGGGGAAGAGCTGATTTGGTGGCATGTGGAGGACCAACATCATATTAGGAAGGTGGTCATAATGTTTTGGCTCTTCAGTGTAATCAATAAATATTGGGCAAGTATTGTTTTTTGTTAGTTTCTTATTTAACGTGTTTGTGCAATCTTCAACCGATGTTTGGACAAAGTAAATACAAAAAATTCCGATTTTTTCCCCAGAAATGTTATCTTGACTAGTTAAATCCATGGCAAAAGTTTGTCATGAAACTTATGTACACTGATATTGTTCTGTGTAAAATTTTTTCATCTATACAGAATGACATTAAAAAAAGCTTCACTCCTTTTTGTCGAGCAGTGTAGGGGGGAAGGGGGGCAGAGACATGCTTACAAGCCATTTCTGACAAATTCTGGGGTGGCCAGTGCCTTTGGTCGCTATCCTACATTCATGCCAGCAGAATACATGGATTGAGTAGAGCTCAACCTGTTGCTGCTACAAAGAAAACTTCTGTTAAGCAGTAATTACCCTCCCTAGAGCCTAGAGAAGTGAGTAGCATATTCCATTGTGCTTCCTTGTGCAATGGCACTCCTACCACTGATGGATCCCCAGAGAGGCACTCAGGATCACGGCATCACAGCATTCCTGGGAAAGAGGCCGAAGATGAAAGAAATGCTGAAGCTCCATCCATATTTTACCTCTCCTGATTGGCTAATGCTGACCAATGGAAGGAGCAGATGATAACTTCTGTGTTGAAGAAACATGGGTTGTCAGAGAGGAAAAAGAGACAGAAGGATCTGTGTCTGTTGAGAACCATAGGGCAGTCTGCTGATGTCTGTCAAAGAAATTAAAGAGAGTTGGTTCGTTATTTGGGGTTAAATGGCACATCGGCAACTAAGGCCATAATGCACCAAACAAGACAAATAATAAAAAACAGAAAAAAATCATGAAAACCCACAACCAGAGCTAAAAGCAACATGTAAAGGTGATAAAATACAACACAAAAGCCAATAAAAATAGAGAACGTAAAAGGTCAAGAAGTATAAAACCGGGAAAATAACAAGTGTAGAAAGCCCATGTAAAAAATAATAAGGGTAAAAGATTATAATCGGTTAAAATAGCCACAATAATGTAAAATTTCAAAGCCAGGAGTTAAAAGCAATTCATCTGATAAAAGCTGTCTGAGTGCAAGCAGCTCTGATGTAAAATCATGAAAAATTAAATACAAACGACGTTCGATGTTAAAACAAGGGCAATGAATTAAAATATATTTGATAGTTAAAATGGTGTCACAAAACTTGCACTTAGGTTTGTTGTCCGCCCAAAGAAGAAACGAGTGTGTAATAAACGAATGACCTAAGTGGAGCTGAGCAAGTACAACTTCCTCCTTGTGATTCCTGTGGTAGTATGACTGCCATGGTTTGATGATAAGTTTGATCTCAAAGAGCGTGTTAGTAAGCTGTTCTGACCAAGTATAAAGAGAGAAAGACAATTTTTGTGTTTGCTAGTCTGCTCTTGTAGAGAGTCGAGGATGCTATAATTGTGGCAGTTTAATTTTTTAGTCCCCAAATGATTTGTGTCCAACCACATGAATTGTCTGATGTATTTTTTTCTTTGATTTTATGTTACATGGTATTGAGAAGTCCTCCTTCAGGCATTCTCAGTTAAAATTTTTGTTGGTATTATGAGGCTATTAATTTGTCTACAAGTTATTTAGCTGCTAACAAGTGGCGATTTTTTGTGGTGTTGTTTATAATTTTATGGCAATGTTTAAACAAAAAGATAAATTTTTTAAATACTTTTTTTTTTTTGGATAAAATGGTTCTGTTCAGTTTATGTTTTTTTTTGAGGTTCCGAGCAGAGGAAAAGGCTATTTTAAGTTGTGGGCTTTTCCTGAAGAGCCTATATATTGATTAAATTGTGTCATTTCAATATAATTTTTTAATACGATAATTTTTTTTTTCCTTTGAGAGTTTACATTTTATTTTTCCTTTTATTTTGTTGTTTTATATTTTTTTTAATTAATTTTTAATTAATCTTTAAATTATTTTTTAAAGTAAATATACAGAAATGAATTTGCTTTCATATCCAAGACCTCATTTATGTTCAGAAAATGATACCAGATCATTTTTTTACTGGAAAAGTAATAAATAATAAAAATTAACATATACCTTAATGCGATATTAAAATATCCGCAGCAACAAGTTATATGCCGGCCATATGATATAGCATAATTATGAAAAATCAATACTTATCGATTGGCCAAAAGATCACAAATTTACGAAAATAAATCTACTGAAATGAAAACTAAAGTTTAAATAAAAAAAAGTGAATCCTAACTTTACAAAGTGTATCAGATATAAAATAAATAAAAATAAATCCCCCCTCAAGCAGCTGCATGCCACAGAGGTCTGACAGGAACCTGTCAGTTTATATGCCACAGTAGAAGATCTGAGAGGGTGGCAGGACCTCAGCAGAAAAACAACACATACATCCATGCCTTATCCGGGGCTCGAATCCAGCTCCCTTAGATCAGTAGCCAAGCGCGCTAACCGCTCGGCCATGGGGGCTGGACCAAAATTCTAAAAAACATGGGAGCCACTTATAGCACACGGAATGGAGATACTATGTGTCAGCCATCTGCCTCTTGTTTGCCTAAGTTAGTCATAATATAATTAAATACAGCTGAACCCAGAATTTCTATTTACTTCCAGTTTCAATTTTAAGAGCAGGAAAGATGCATAGAATGTTGAAAAAATGATAAAAATAATTTTGGGAATACTGAAATAGGTTTATGACAGAAAAGAATGCAAAACGGGGGAGGGGGAAATGGTGGTATGTACTTTGCAATTAATTCCAAAATAGCAGTATTTTGTAAATTTTTAGGATATTTTCGAAAAATTAAGGAAAAATTTGTTAATAATAGTTCAAATCAAACTTATGAGCTAAAAACAGAAGGTTGCTTCAGCAAATAGGAACGTTATTGGCAATACCATTTAGTGCTTCTAAGAAATATGCATCAAATTAAAAAACAAAATATTACTTTCAAGTCTGAATTATATAATTTTATAAGATATATATTGTGATGGTCCACCCATTCACTTTTACTTTTCCTTAACCAGTTTTGCTTTATTTACATTATATTTATCATTTCGGGGATTATTTAATTTTTCCGGACATCACAATTCTTGTTTTCAAGCATAGGAGTTGCACATGCGCAACTCCGCCCTTTTGATTTTCAACCGCTAAAGAGCGTGTGTAGGACACAACACCTTCTTGTGTCATACCTAGCACTATCATCATATTATGTAAATGTCTTTCCCAGCATGTAATAGACATGTGAGATTTGTACGCATGTCATAACTAAGTGATGTTAGGTCACAGAGTCAGATTGGGAGAAAGACGAAGAGTGTGTTGTGAATAGAGTGGTGGTGTTGGGCCATGGAGAATGCTGTTAGTGGAAGTTGAGATGATGTTACTGTAGATAGAAGGAGTTGTCGGTACTCCAACTTTTGTATTGAACTGGGTGAGTCTTTGAATTTTTTGGAAATAAACTTTGTTTTTAGAAACTTTTGAATTTTTGCTATTTTTCTCTTTAGCAATGTAAATTGATTTTTTGATTAGATTTAAACTTGACAATCCTTTTTGAATTCTTACTTTATAAGTAACACTTGATAAATACATAACAAACCCTATTTCAACTTTATTTGGCAAGTTATTATTGCCTGGCACCCGATACAGCTATCCAGAATTTAAATAAATTTGGATCAGACAAAAGGTCCAACTTTAAAAGTTAATCATCTTTGGAGCATTACAATGCCAATTTTAAAAACAATCTTTTTTTTTGTACTAAAAACATACATAATCCTTGGCCTCTCAATTCAGATTCTGCGAACTAACAACAAATAAAAAATAAAACTAACTTTTGTATTGAACGTATACAGATGATGTGGGTACTGGAAGGGTTAATTGATAAACATAAAAAAAACAGGAGGGATATATGAAATTCCAGTATTGCAACAAGGCCAATGAAACAAATCATATTACATACAGCAAAGAAATGTGCTATTAGAGTGAAAGAACACTAGAGAGACATACAACAGATGAACCAGACTATGGCATTAGCAAAAAATGTGGTGCAAAATATATAAGGTAATTTCCATACCAGATTTTGAAAATGAAAAAATAATAGCACAACCCCATACACAATATCAATTGGACCTATACGAAAAACTGATTATCTGTGAGAATCAAGGTAAGAGGAAAGAATCTTTAAAACGAACCAATGTGCTTTGAAACATGTTGAGGTTAACATAAGCATACAGATATTGACAAGTAGCAACAATGGCATCTTCCCCCAGCCTATGGAAATGAATGGTCAGGAACACACCTGTCCCAACAGAAGTCCGACATTGCTCACAAATAAGTACCCTTTTTTTCTCAATGTAACAGAAAGATGGGAATTTTCATAGGAATGGGTCATGATATTAATATGTCAGGTCTCTAATTGTCTGAGCTACTCTCCTACCTTTTTTCATCAGTTATATGTGGATAGCTCAAATATTTAAAGCACCTGATATGCTACCGAAAATCAAACTTTGTTACTGACAAAATTTAGTTTTGATGACACCCATTAACAAGGGTCGATAAGAAGTCAAATCATTTTTACCAAATTTCAATGGCAATGAAAAAGAAACATTATGAAGTGACAACAGTGCATTATCTTTTAAAATTATATGAACTTTTATTAATTAGCATTTTAGGCAAATTCTTATAATTGGCATTACTGCTATTAAATATCCAAACTTTCATAACTCTTTGAATACTGCAAGAATCCATCAATAGCAAACATACAGATTACCTGTTGACAAAGCATTCGAGAAATATTTCTGTGGAAGAAACAAGTTTTGCTGATGCATGGGGCTTAATTCACATCTCCCAATTACATGTTGGGTATTCTAATTGAATAAAATTGCCTCTCCTGATCACAGCTGGTACCATAACAACAAGATCAGGAAAATTGATGTCACATTAGCAGATAAATCATGGAGCAGGTGCTAGTTTAGTGGTTAGAATACCAAGTATGTAACTAGGAGATGTGGGTTTGAGTCCCACGCATCAGCAAAACTCATTTTTTTAAAAGTATTTTTTAAAATAATGAATGAATATTGTTAAAAATCAAGATTTAGATAAATTTGAGAATTTTTAAGTAATCTTCAATCACATTTTCATAAAAAAAACTTATTCTAGAAGCAATAGAGCTTTGAAGTTAGCTTCCCATTGAGATAACATGGAGCTATAACTTTTTCACTTGAATGTAGTATCCATATACAGAAGCAGACAGATTATGTTACACATACTAACCATGAACAATATATATTCAATAATATCTGTACCTACTCATGGCAACCTTGTTGATTTGGTAATACTTGCTCTAATTAAATGCAATTATGATTTATTATTCTTTTCCAAATGCCTCTTTCTATTTGCCACCTGTACCATTTTGTTGACCCTTATCTTGATGTTGAATGATCTACCTTATTTTTTGCAAAGTAAAATTTTGAAATATATACTGTTTACATGACTATACTTACTTTTTCCCTTGAGATGTTTTACTGAAAAATTAAAACCTTTTGTTCTAGGTAGCAGATGGTGTTTCAGTTGTGGCAAACCTTTTGCTTTTGCAACTTCCATGCTGGCTTTATGCTTCTCTGAAGTAAATCTTGTGCCCTCACAGAACAAAAGAAGCTAAAAAGAAAAAGCTCATTAAATATAATTGAAAGCCCAAGCTTCTAAAATTTAAATACTAAAGTAAAACTACATATTAATACTTAAAAGTGTCAGGGTCTGAAATTGAA
Source organism: Ryuthela nishihirai (assembly GCA_038380435.1). NCBI lineage: Eukaryota > Metazoa > Arthropoda > Arachnida > Araneae > Heptathelidae > Ryuthela > Ryuthela nishihirai. The sequence continues at coordinate 154,676,547 of JAWZYU010000001.1, read as the reverse complement.
CTTCCTCTGCTGTCCAAGTTAATTCTGCGGTTATCTAAATTTTAGTGATTCACAATGTCTTATTCCATAAATAAGTATAATCATTCAACACTCTTACACATATTACATATTTCTTACTATTTATTTACATACAATATTTCTTGCTATTTATTTCTAAATCCTTTCTTAAATCACTAAATGAAAATTATTTTTACTTTGGTGAAATTTTATAAATAGGTCATTCAAAAAGGGTTGTGCTATTATTTCCTTTTCAGCAAAAGGTTATCAAACTAGAAGAATAACTTTAATAAAATTTCTATAACACTGCACATAATTAAAACAGCAGAAATGAGGTAGTATAATAGTATAATCCAACATGAATAATAAGAGTAAAGTATCTGCATTTAAGGTAACAAGATATTTCAAAATGGGTACCGATGGCAGTTAGAACATGCAAGTCTTTCCTTGAGGTACAATCACTACCCTCTTGAGGTATTGACATAAAATAACTGATATGTAATATCTTACCTTGACAGCATTTACTTTACCTAAAATATGCATATAGTGCCAACATATTTCCTATTAGCAATCATAGTCTATAGAAATACAGAAAAGTGTATTCTAGACAAAGGAGATAATTCTGTACCTGAAAGAAAGACACATCTAAGTGCCATCAGCACCCATTTTGAAGTATCTTGTTACCTTAAATGCAGATGCTGTACTCTTACTATTCATGTTGGATTATACTGCCTCATTTCTGCTGTGTTTTAATTATATACAGTGTTATAGATTTTATTAAATTAGAATAACACGTCACCTCTGGCAAATATGGGATTTTGATTTTCAGATAAAGTTAAGTTTTTAATTTTTTTGCATTTTGCATCCTTTAATAGCAGTAATTTGTACAATGTGTGATTGGAAAATGTAAATAGTAATATATTATTAGCAGTAAACAATGAAAAAAAAATGGCGTATTAATTAACATAAAAAAACAGGTGGGATATATGAAATTCAAGTATTGCAACAAGATCAATGAAACAAATCATATTACAGCAAAGAAAAAATGTGCTATTAGAGTCAAAGAACACCAGAAGAAACAGACTATGGCATAAACAAGAAATGCAGTGATTAGAAAATAAATAATAATATATTATTAGCTGTAAACAATGCAATATATATATATATCTTATTTTCCCTTAAAATGAAAAAGTTGCATTTTCTTATTCCCTAAGGTTAAAGGAGCAAATCAGTTAGTTATTTTAATAATTATTTATTATTACTATATCAAAATATCATAGAAAATTTTAAAATTAAGTTATTAACTTTTAAAAGATAAGAGGCAACTGGCTAAATTCTAACCAACTGCAATTTAAAGGACATTGAAACATCAATTATACTTCTGTCAATAAATTATCTGGGTATCTATTCTTCATCAATGCATTCTACCATAGAATTTCTAATTTCACATTTCAGTATATAATTTGCAATATTACTTCAAGTTTTCTCTACATTTAGTATCCTCTAAAAATGTCAATTAAAGCCTTTCGAAGGATCCAAAAACTATGAATCATCACATTTTGTTAGAACCTATTCAACTCAAAAAGAATTTTTCATTAATCTCTGAAAACAAAAAGTTGTGTTTTCCACCTCACTGGGGGTGAAGGAGCAAACTGTTGCTGCCAATATAAACTCCTTGATCATCATATTCCACAGCTGAAATATCACATTTCTAGCCATTCCAAATTTTTGCAGCATCAGAGAGAGGATGCAATTAAAACTTTTGCGAGATTCAAAAACTGTAAATATTAATACAGTGGACCTTCATTATAGCGCTGCTCGCTATACCGCACACTCGGTTATAGCGCGGGCGATGTTCGCGATAAGTTCAAACATGTTTATACAGGTCCGTGCGGCGTTAGTGAGTATCGCATTTTATTGTTACTGCATATTGAGTAATTGTGTTATGTATTGAGTTCCTGCATGTATTTTGAATAGTGTTTAATTATTGTATGCATGATGAGTAAAAGAAAAGCTTACAGTGTGAAATTTAGTGTCGCCACCGCGCCGCTCGGTATAACGCGGTTCACCTTATAATGCGGGTGTTGTTTCCTGCCCGACATGAGCGTTATATCGGGAGTCCACTGTAGTTACCAATACCTATCCAATCCAAAAAATAATTTTTAAATTATGTCTGAAAAGAAACAATTACCCCCAGATGTGGGATAGGAAACCACAATTTTTGTGGTTTCCTATCCTACATCTGGGGGGTAATGGGGGGATCATTGTTCTCAATGAAAATTTTGTTACCTTAGCATTTCAAATTTCTAAACATAATTACATTGCTTGCAATTGTCATTTAAATTTTTCAACTTTTTCCACCATTAGAAGGCACAATAATAACTATTGGGTGATTCCAAATGAGTAAATCAAATATTTATTAAATCCAAAAAGAATTTTTAAGTTCTCTAAAAATGAAGAAGTTGAACGTATACAGATGGCAGATGACAAAGTGAAAACATTAGTTCGTTTTTTCTCAAAATCAAGCTAAATAAAAAAAACTTGTTTATGGGAGTACTCAACTTTCTCCTTTAGGATAAAAATTATAAAAATATGTCAACAGAGCCTACAACAGACCTGGGCAAAATTATGGCCCGCCACCTCTTTTCGTGCAGCCTGTGAGTACTGATAACAAATAAAGGAAATTTGTAAAAGAGAAAAAGAACATATAGAGGACAAAAAGTTCAACTTTGCTTGGAGCAGATTCTCATTAAAACAAATTAATTTTATTAACTTTATATTGTTTATGTTTCATTTTAGCTTTGCATTGGTTATATATACGTGATTGATTATACATTTTTTTGGTGGCCCTTCAGCTAAAACATTTGCTCAAGTCTGGGTTACAACAATCAATTTCAGAATGGACATAGATACTGAAATTTGTTGGAAACATAGAGCTGTGATTTTCAATGGTAGAGAAAGAGTAGGGAATATTCAGAAATCTCTGAAAATGTGCTGCTTTCAATAGAAAATCAACAGAAAGATGGGTCAAACATGTGAATGTGTCAGAACAAGGAAAAACTGATCTCCCTGATCAATTATGAAGAGTTCACAGTGAAGTAAACAATGAGTTTAACAGTAAATTATATGCACATGTGGATTACATCATTTTTCAGGATCAATGTGTCACATAGAAGGGGTTACTAGAGTTCAGAATAACTGATGACATTTTCCTGTATGTTTTAATTTCTTTCCAATAGAAACAACCATTTTAAAAATTCTTTTAACCAACCATCAGATCAGTGTGTCCTACTGACTGTTCACCTATGGCCACATTTTTCTTTTTTTTTGGCCCAGCTGAGGAGCAGTCGACTTCACAGGGTCTTGGTGCTGACCATTTACACCCACTAGACTGGACTATGGCTTTGAAATTGATTTCAGATCCTGGACTTGTTGCACTGGTGGGCCTCTGTTGAGGCAAAATCTGTTGTTATGTTTTCTGTTTGTTTGTAAGCTGCCAGACCTAAGTGAACAGAGGCAAGGGTTACCTTACAATAGCTGGTGGATAATGCTGATCAGAGATCATCGCAGGCACCTAAATTCTCAACAGGTCAGTTTCTATCTAGATTTCTGGTTCTTGAAAAGGTGGTGCCAGATGTTCCTATCAGCATGGGTGGCTTCAGCCTTTGGCAGTGGGGGAACAGGTCTTTGTCCCATGCTTGAGATTAGGAGGCTGTTTGATATTTTTGGCCCTATCTCTCTCAATAAAACTAGTTTCTTTAAAAAACCTACCAATCATTTTCTCTCTGCAGGTATGTGAAATGTGAAGATGTTGCCTAGAGATTACTCTAAGTCCTCACAGAGGAATTCTAGTGTTATAATCTTGATATTCTAGGTTTGCAAGAGACCAGATGGATAGGAAAAAGTCAGATATTTAAAAATAATTTTAAATTTCTCTTTTCAGGAAGGGAGGAAGGAAAGCATTTACAAGGTGTATGTCTGCTTCTCAACAGACATGCCAGTGATGCTCTTCTAGAATATGAATGCATTAATGAAAGATTTCTCACAGCTAAATTTAAAACAAAAATTAAAGACTTGAATGTCATCTGTTGTTATGCCCCCACAGAGTACTGAGCAGAAAGAGAAAGATAGGTTTTACAGACAACTTCAGGATATTTTGAATTCTGTCAAGGAGATATTTCTCTTGTGCTAGGTGACTTCAATGCTAAAGTTGATACTGACTTGGACCTTTGGGTAGGAGTGTTAGGTTGCTTTGACATTGGTAGTTCCAATTTTTGGCAATGGGGAATGTCTCCTACAGGTAAGTAAACTTAATGGTTTGCGAATAATGAACACATACTGTAAACACAGAGAAATTTATAAATACACATGGGTTTCATCTGATGGGTTGCACAGGAAAATGATAGATCATATTTTAATTAACAACAAATGGGTTAGTTAGTTTAGGACTAACTAAACTAACTAACCCATTTAGAAAAAAAGATCATACAGGGGAGCCAAAATTGAGTCTGACCATTACCTGATCAGACTCAGTTTAAGTAGCATATTGTGCAGAGAGAGATTCCGTTGGTTTGGCTATGTTGCCCATATGGATAATTATAGATTGGCGAATAGGGTTATAAACAGCGTGCCTAAAGGCCTCAGAAAGAGGGGGAGCTAGGATGCAGTGGGCAGACAATGTCAAACAGGACCTTGTTAGAATTGGTGTGCAGTGGCCAGATGTAGCTCAGGACAGACATGCTTGGAGAACTAAATTGCACTGGGGTCTGGTTGGACCTCCGTAGCCCATGGCTGCTTGAGGATGATATATATGAAAAAAATAATACAATGACAATTTTTATTAAAAAAAAAATCAATTTTATTTTTGTTATACTAAAAATGGATGCATATGTCCTAGGCCCCTCATTTCAGATTCTGCGAACATATATAGATGACGTGGATACTGAAAGGATTAAGTAATGTGTTAAGGTCAAGAGAATTACTTTTAACACTGAAACCTTGAAAGATTCAGATGTAGCCAAAGTATAAATGATAAGCTAATTAGTCATTATGACAATCATGGTTTGCTTACTGCTGAAGTTGAGAAAGAACAGGGCAAGTTTAAACAAGCTTTTCTTGAGACATGTACAGTCTATGGCTCTCCAGCACAAGAGGCCACAGCTTAATGTCCCATCTGATGGACAGTGGCCTTTCCAAGCCCATCAGTGTTCCCTAGTGACCAAGAGTAGGGCAGAGAGTTTTGCAGAGATAAATCTTAATGCTAGCAGCTGAGACTTGAACCTGGGAACTGCAGATTATGAGCCTGATGTGCTACCAACTGAGCCACCTCCACCCCTAGGAATGGCTTTTGGATCATCCTGTATATTATCATGTGTTATCATCTGTTTAGAGAAAACTAAAATAACAGTTATTAACATAATATCCAGTAAATAGCAATATAAATGTTAGCACGATTATCTGTGTTCCAAAAACAATATATTAGCATTCTTGTTCACCAGCTTAAAGACTAGATATGGAACAGTTATGAAACTAAAATAATTTATAAGCAATAAATATTAATGATACTCATGACTTTCAACCTACATTTCAACTTGAATTCTCTTACCATCATTGGGTTTTCATAGTCAACAAGGGTGTCCAATTTTTGTCCAAGTGTTAAACAATCCTGCTCCCAGTTCCTTTCAAGGAATATCATCTCACCAAACACAAAACCCCAGCCAATTACAGGAATCTTTTTCAGAGATCTTTTAGCAAATGTCTTGGCATCCTGAAATTAAACAATTTTATTTTGATAACAGATAATAACTATTCATCAAATTCATCACAAAAGTAAAAAAAAATAGTTTTATTTGATAAAAATACAATAAAATTTCCACATAACAAAATTGAGGGGATCACATTTCTTTAGCCATGTTGCATAGAATTTCTTAAAGGGGAACTTGTTTATAAAATATGGTCATTATTGCTTCAATATCAGTGCCCTGGCTATAATGTTACTTTCTCTTAACCTTTTGCTTCATATATTCAGAATTTACTTCATCTTTATTTTAAATGAATATTAGTAACTTGGCATAACTATTCAGCTTCCTTCAGTCTTCTTGCTTGATGGAAGTTTCCAAATTACAGCCATCCTTCTGTGAATTTATGCATCCATCCCGTAAAACAGTGCCATAAGAACAGGCATAATCCCCATACATTTAATAAATCGGCATGAATTTTTTTCATGTCATCAACCAAGCTGCATCCTTTTGAAAATGTAAAATCTTTTCCCATCTTTAGTAGGCTCTATAGACAACAATGAACAGATTTTGCAGACTGAACTTATGTGACACCAGTGAAGAGAGAAATGATGATGATGATCATTATCATCCTCAAGCAGTCATGGGCTATGAAGTCCAACCAGACTGTGCAATTTAGTTCTCCAAGCATATCTGTCCTGAGCTACATCTACTGCATCTGGCCACTGCACACCAATTCTAACAAGGTCCTGTTTGACATTGTCTGCCCACCACATCCTAGGTCTCCCCCTCTTTCTGAGGCCTTAGGAATACTGTTAATAACCTTATTCACTAATCTATAATTACCTATATGGGTAACACTGCCAAACAAATGGAGTTTCTCTCTGCACAATATGCTGCTTAAAGGAGGTTGCTGACTCCTTTGCCTAACTTCATCATTACTTACAAAGTTGAACCACCTACCATAACGAACCCTAGAAAAAACCAAACTATTATAGTCTAATTTCAGTCTTTAGGTGTATATGCCTATTTCTTCACAGTCTTAAAAGTTCCAGAGGCAATCCCTATTCTCCTGTTAATCTCATGTTGCACATCACCAGTATCTGTTACATAGCTCACAAGATAATTAAATTGTGACACTTGCTCAAGAGTGCACCATTCAAAGCAACTGAAACACTATCTGCCTGACCAATTTTCACCACTTTAGTTTTCTCTCTGTTTATAACCAAACCTACTCTACTACCAGTCTCAACAGCTCGAATGAAAGAGTTCATATCATCAACATCATTTGCCAAAAGGACTAAATCATCAGTATTATCTAAATCAGAAATTTTCGTATCTTCAGACCATTTAAGGCCAAAATCTTTCTCTTGCAGCAAATTTCACATAACATAATTAATAATCAAACTAAAGAGAAAAGGAGACAAAATGCACCCTTGTCAAACACCAGAAGTAATGCTAAACCAATTGCTACATGCCTTTCCAACTCTCACACACAACTCAGTGTTATTATAGAGAGATTTCATTATGTTAACTAACTTGTCTGGCATACCATATGATTTCACAATCAACCACAAATTATGACGATCAACAGAGTCGAAAGCCTTTTTGAAATCAACAAAGCTAGCAATCAAAGGTTTCTGAAACTCTAAACATTTCTCAAGAATCTGCCTGAGTGAAAATATCTGATCTAATATCCCCTACCACTTCTGAATTCACATTGCTCATCACGCAATTGACTGTCAACCAGATTATTAATTCTATCAATCACAATCATGCAAAAAACTTTACCTGGAACAGAAAGTAGGCTGATACCCCTATAGTTATCACAAGAACTGCAATCACCCTTTTAAAAATAGGGATAATAACAGCTCTGATAAAATCCTTAGGAATAATGCCTTTATCATAAAAGATATTCAAAAATTCAGTCATCCTTGTGGTAACTGTAACATTCCCAGCTCTAAACATTTCCATAGTAATTCATCTACCCCTGGGGATTTATGAAGTTAAAGTTTAGAGATAGCCAAAATAACTTCAGATTGTGTTATAGGGCCAACATTAAAGCTGCCAATGCATCTATCATCATTACAAACAATGGGAGTAGAACTAACCACATTGTTTAGAACATCACTGAAATGCTCAGCCCACCTAGTCATGACAGAATCCTCCCCTTCTATAACCTTACCTTTTTTATTCTTCAATCCTTGTATACCTATCCGTTTTGTACCACACAAAACATTAACTATCTGGTACAGCTCTCTGCTGTTGTGCTGTCTAACTGCTTCCTTGGCTTTGTCAGCCAAGCCATCAAGCCAAAGATTCTTATCAGTAGCTAACTGATTCTTTACACATTTATTAAGTTCTTTGTAATGCTTTCTATTAGGACTAGTAGGGTACTGATTAAGGACATTCCTGCAGTTCCTTCTTTCTGAAATAAGCTCAAGTGCCTTATCACTTAAATAATTCTGCCTCCTCTGCTCCTTTTTCCCTAAAAGATTACTGTTAGTTTCCAAAAAAGCCTGTTTAAAATGGCCCCATTCTTCCTCAACTTCAGTATTAAGCAAACCATGACTGTCATAATGACTAAGTAACCTATCATGGTAAGCTTTAGCTATAACCGGGTCTTTCAGAGCTTCAGTATTAAAGGTAAATTTTGTTAACCCTAGCACAACACTTTTTAAGTTTAAGTTGCAAGACACTTTTAACAAGGTAATGGTCAAATCCAATTTCAGCTCCCCTATATGCCTTGGTATTTCTAACAGAACTAGCCCATTTGATGTTAATTAATATATAATCAATCATATTCTTATGCAGCCCATCAGGTGAAACCCATGTGTATTTATGTATGTCGCGGTGTTTGTAATATGTGTTAGTTATTCTGAAACCATTAGTTTACTTACCTGGTTGCTAGCTTTGTTGATTTCAAAAAGGCTTTCGACTCTGTTGATCGTCATAATTTGTGGTTGATTGTGAAATCATATGGTATACCAGACAAGTTAGTTAACATAATGAAATCTCTCTATAATAACACTGAGTCATGTGTGAGAGTTGGTAAGTCTTGTAGCAATTGGTTTAGCATTACATCTGGTGTTCGACAAGGGTGCATCTTGTCTCCTTTTCTCTTTAGTTTGGTTGTTGATTATGTTATGCGAAATTCACTTCAAGGGAAAGATTTTGGCCTTAATTGGGCTGGAGATACGAAAATTTCTGATTTAGATTATGCTGATGATGTAGCCCTTTTGGCAAATGATGTTGATGAGATGAACTCTTTCATTCGAGCTGTTGATGAGACTGGTAGTAGAGTAGGTTTGGTTATAAACAGAGAGAAAACTAAAGTGATGAAAATTGGTCAGACAGGTTGTGATTCAGTTAATCTGAATGGTTGCAGTCTTGAGCAGGTGTCACATTTTAATTACCTTGGGAGCTATGCAACTGATACTGGTGATGTGGGCATGAGATTAACAGACCAATAGGTATTGCTGCCGGGACTTTTAAGAATCTATGGAGATTGTGGAGAAATAGGCATATACACCTAAAGACTAAAATTAGACTGTATAATAGTTTGGTCCTTTCCAGGGTTAGTTATGGTAGTGAAAGTTGGACACTTTGTAAACAACAGGAAACTAGATGCTTTTGATTCCAGATGCTTACGCAGTATCTTGGGCATTAGGTGGTTCAACTTTGTAACTAGTGATGAGGTTAGGCAAAGGAGTTTGCAACCTCCTTTAAGCAGCATATTGTGCAGAGAGAGACTCCGTTGGTTTGGCCATGTTGCCCGTATGGATAATTATAGATTGGTGAATAAGGTTATGAACAGTGTGCCTAGAGGCCTCAAAAGTAGGGGGAGACCTAGGATGCGGTGGGCAGACAATGTCAAACAGGGCCTTGTTAGAATTGGTGTGCAGTAGCTGGATGCAGCAGATGTAGCTCAGGACAGATATGCTTGGAGAATTAAACTGACCGGTCTGAAACTGAAACTCCGTAGCCCATGGCTGCTTGAGGATGATGATGATGATGAAATCTTGATTGGTTCAAAGTCATTTACTCACTCTGGTTAGTTTAACTAATCAATTAATTTCTATTTAGCTTTAAATTGTTTTACCATATGAACACAGTTCTGTTTCCATTAGTGATGATACTACTGGCATAAAAAAAGATTAAAAAAGGAATAAACTGTAAATAAAGTATATAACAGTCTGGCTGAGCATCACTTTGTATTGCATGAGATGGAGAGAAAGAAAGATCTTAAAAATCGAATGAAAACAAAAAGAGATGACATGATCAAAGTTGACTATCAGTATTGGTGGTGCTAATATGCTCAATTATATATATTGCTGAAAAGGAAACACATATTTCAATATTGGAAGACCACTACACCATGTGGTATCATGGGATAATTTTTCATCAAACAGAATAGCATCAATTGTAGATGTACACTGTGATGGTTGATCTGTACATTACTCTAATGGAATGTCACTTGTGTTCAGGAGAAAAAGTTCTGCAGTACATTCTTTATGGAAAATAGTACACCTCATGACAAAGAAAATCTGACTTTCTGCAACAGAATTTTGATAGTGGAATAATCTCCTTATACTTTCTCAATGAGATGGTTGTCTGACATCACCCAACAGATTTCTAATTTTGGAGTTACCTGAAAGCACACATTTAACAATCTACACACACTCTACAGCTCAAGGACACTCTTGAGAGGGAGGTGGGAACATACTGGCCTAAATGTTAATTACTGCTGTGTGTCTGTCACCTGGTAAGCATAATGCCTTTTGAATAATGGAGAGGAATGTGCTGAGCATATGCACTGACATTCCTAAGCAGTTTCTGTAACCTTCCTGAAACATTTCAAAACTCATGAGCCACTTTTTCTCCTGAACACTGAAGTGGCATTCCAATAGAGCAGCCAAAAAAAGAAAGTGCCACCATCTATGTGCAAGCACTAAAACTATAAGTCCCTTATTTAATTCCCTCTTTTCTACAAATATCCCTAACACATTGTAAGCTTCACACAATTTCATGTCAGGAAAAACTGATATTCGGCTCTTGCTGATTCTAGGCATCAGTTGCATGTGTTCCTGGGATCATCAGTTTGGAAATATAATGTCTTAATTACTAGACTAAATGCAATAGAATGTCCAGTCTGGTAAAGGAAAGACATCGAGCATTGAATCTTATGCCATGGTAACCACACCACTACAAAATTAAACATAACACATATCTTTGAATGAAAATATACTTACCCCCAGCATGCCAAGCTTATCACACACTATCCAACACATCAGCCAATCAACATCGTATTTGTGATTCATCACCACAATTGAATGTTCTTTACCAAAGTGTTTCAATGTTTCTTCATCACCATACAAGTTACAAGATGTCCCAGACAACCATTCTGATACAGCTAATATCTCTAAAATGTGAATGAAAGCTTTGCATTACACATATTTTGATAATTCATACCATTAAAATTAATCATATAACAAAAGTGTAAAGGTTAAAATATATTCAAATTTTAGTTAAAAAGAAAAAAGAATAAATAAAATCATATCCCCACCCACCATATTCCAAATTGCCGTCATAGAAAACATCCTTATTAATGTAAAATGAACTTAACTCTGCAACACAGACATCGTCCCACCTCCCCAGCTTGGTGTCTGATCCTTAAGGATATCAGCTACCCTCGGAAATACAATGCTCCCCTAAACATGCCTCTCCCTATTCACCTCTGATCAGTGTTCCCATCTTCAATCCTACATGTATTCCCAGATCTCATTAAAACACTAAAACTATCACAAATTCATACTATGATTTGGTAATTAGATAATAACCCCCATCCTAATGCAACCCCCTACCCCTATCGATATGATAACCAATATTAATTTCCTCATTAACACTTTTATTGCTAATTCCTAGCAAAAGTTCACAATGGTTATAAAGTTAATAAAATTACCACTCATTTTAATCCCTATGCAAAAGAACAATAATGCAAATAAAATTTTTTTTTAGTTTAGTCACAAAATGGTTCCTCAAAATTCTCAAATCTTGAAGAGTATCCGTAACTCCACACCCTCTCATTAACCTCCTTCACATGCAGATCACATTATGGCCACCTTCACATATGTCGGCCACTCCGAACCTTGGAGCTGAGTCACCCTGCAGTGCAATTTATTGCACCCCACCCTTCCCTTGCACTCAACAAACAACTGCTCTTAATGCAATGCCTTAAGCTGCTTACTTGCCATCTGACAATGAGCCCAAAGGGATGTGAAATGTATGTCATAGATCTTAACGTTTTTAAGCATTCTATGCTACCATAAATATCAATAACTATAAAATATTTGACACAAATCACTTCATTGGCAAGAGTGGTCTCTAATACAGGAATGACTCACAATTTAACCTCACCAAAATTATTTGTGCTCCCCCGACTAAGTTTAAATTGGATATCGCTGAACAACTGGTGATATACCAAAATAGAGAAGCATGCTGCAACAAAGAAATTTACCACCAACTCCACCCATGGAAACTGCTCCTTGATCAACACAGCATTTCTAAAGCATCCCCCCCCCCCCCACTACCTGAGGCATATGGGCAGGATCATGAAACCGCAACAGCACAACCCACTGTAAACCATACAGCGCAGCCACACAATACACATGCATGTAATCTCTGAAGTAGAACTATTTACCTAACTTCTGAAGAGGACATTAATCGTAGAAACATGTCAAGTTTTGGTGGTCTAAATATCGCTGTGTGATCCGTTCAACAGGAAAGGACTTACTTCATATATTTCTACAAGTGACTAACATCCCTACTATCCTGTATTCACCAATCAAAATGCTATTTTGATTTACTAAAAATAATAATAAAACAGCTTGGATAGTGATTAAGTTTTCAATCATTAGCTATTATTAACGCCACTGCAATTACGAAACTTCAATCAGAAGAAAATTTCATTGTAAGCAACCAATTCATCAGCACATACCACATCACCACCTTGAACCTGCTGCGACTCATTCTGAGGTTTACTTTCACTACCCACCTCTGCAATATGTAAAATCTCATTCATTATTTTTGATACTAGATAGCATAGAATTTTTGTTGAAGTGCTTTAAAACATTTAACAGTGCCATAAAGTATTAAAAAAAACTAAATTTTAATTACTGCATTGTGAAGCTCCACTGTAATTTTTGTAACTTTATCAGTACAAAAATTATATAACTATAACATATTACTAATTAATTCCAGCACCAATAGTAAAAAAAATGAAAGCATTATGTGATGTCAACAAATATAACATACATTAAGCTACTTCAGTGAATGTTTCTTCAATCAGAGGATCTTGTAAGTAGTGATGGCTTAAGTTGCACAACAGTTTACTTAACCTAGTTTACACAGGAGACAGATGGTAGCCTCCCATCCAGCGCATTCTTTAATGTGCACAGTATGGCTTACCTGCACCTGGAGCCATGGCTTAACTTCCCATCCAATGGAGGACCCTTTCCAAGTCCACTGGTGTCCACTACTGACCAAAGACAGGATGGGGAGTTTTGAGGAAATAAATCTCATCACTGGCCAGGTGTGACTTGCACTTGGGATCTGCAGATTATGAGTCTGGTGCACTATCAACTGAGCTACCCTTTAAATTCAGTATATAAATTATTATTTTCTTTAATCAACTGGCATAATACAATTTTTTTACAGCTGTTTGATATCATATTTGGGTTATTTTAATACAGCTAGTAACTGTCTAGAAGTTCTTCAAATGTAGTTATCTTTTAGGAGTTTTTCCAGTTGGTTTGTGTGCTCTTTTTCATACACTCCACCAATGGTAAGAAGCTAAAATGATCACTTATAATATGCAAAAAATACTGTTTTAAGGTGCTTTTAATACTATGAATTATGCAGATCATACAGTTTGAGTGGTTTTTTAAAACTTTGAATCACATAATTTATATATTGAAACAGAGATAAACTCTAAAATATTTTTTTAAAAATGCCTTACGTGACCATGATGAATATATTAAATAATAGTTGATTCTTCTATATAAGTTCTTGTTGACAGGGTAAATGATTGCATAGATCAACAATTGTGCCATGTTCAATATTAAACCACTGATCAGGAAGACAAGTGCCAATAAAGCTTGGGGTATATATGATTTCATCGGCAGCCACATATTTCTTGTAACTACAAGAGAAAAATATCTAACAGTACAATAGCAAGCAGTTAAACAGTGTACAAAAAAGTAAACATTAGAACTTCACACAATGACAAATCACACGTCTCCTTAGATGAAATTTCTCCTATTTTTGTCCCTCTCTGTGGCCATCTTTAGGGGTTATTCGTTAATTGGTGAAACATTGTAGTTGTTCATTAATTGGCTCCACATGTTATTCAAAGCTAAACCAAAATGGCTGTCAATGGTGAGAGCATCTGCTACTTCAATAAGGAGAACATGTAATTTTCATGAAACAAAATTTTGTTCCCATTTTTAAGTTCTTTCAAAATCCTAGGAAGAAAATAAAATTACTTTTCAGAAAGATTCATGATCTCCTGACTCAGATGACCACCACAAACTTTAGCAATGAACAACTGTCCTATGCACCCAATCTTCAGCAATTTAAAACTGTCAGCCAATAGCATTGGAAGACTTACTTGTCTATAAAAAAAAACAATCCCCATTACTAAACAACTACAACACTTCATTTCATCAAGAAAGAAATTGTTCAAGACAACCACAAAGAGGGACAAAAATTAGGAGAAATTTCACTTAAAAGTATGTGCCTTCTGCATTTAAAAATTAATATTATAATTAACAATTGAAGACAGTCATAAAAAAAACTGTTAGTAACTACAAGACCTATATGTGCCACTTTTATCACATTCATTCTCAATCAGTAAATTGAAAAAAAAAAGAGCTTAATGAGGAACTTGCTATGCAGAGTGACTATTCTTGGAAGTCTACTGGTGTATTTATTATTGATGGCAGTGGCAGCTCATTCTATGGAGCACATGAGCACTGTCATCATCATCATCATCCTAAAGCAGCCATGGGCTACGGAGGTCCAACCAGACAGTGCAATTTAGTTCTCCAAGCAAGTCTATCCTGAGCTACATCTACTGCATCTGGTCATGGCACACCAATTCTAACAAGGTCCTGTTGACATTGTCTGCCCACCGCATCCTAGGTCTCCCCTTCTTTCTGAGACCTTTAGGCACACTGTTCATAACCCTATTTGCCAATCTATAATTATTCATACGAGCAACATGGCCAAACCAACGGAGTCTCTCTCTGCACAATATGCTGCTTAAAGGAGGTTGCAAACTCCTTTGCCTAACCTCATCATTAGTTACAAAGTTGAACCACCTAATGCCCAAGATACTGCGTAAGCATCTGGAATCAAAAGCATCTAGTTTCCTGTTATCTTGTTTACAAAGTGTCCAAGTTTCACTACCATAACTAACCCTAGAAAGAACCAAACTATTATACAGTCTAATTTTAGTCTTCAGGTGTATATGCCTATTTCTCCACACTCTCCATAGATTCTTAAAAGTCCCGGCAGCAATCCCTATTCGTCTGTTAATCTCATGCCGCACATCACCATTATCTGTTACATAGCTCCCAAGATAATTAAACTGTGACACCTGCTCAAGACTGCAACCATTCAGATTAACTGAATCACAGCCTGCCTGACCAATTTTCATCACTTTAGTTTTCTCTCTGTTTATAACCAAACCTACTGCAGTACTACCAGTCTCATCAACAGCTCGAATGAAAGAGTTCATCTCATCAACATCATTTGCCAAAAGGGCTAAATCATCAGCAGATCTAAATCAGAAATTTTCGTATCTCCAGCCCATTTAAGGCCAAAATCTTTCCCTCGAAGTGAATTTCGCATAATATAATCAATAACCAAGCTAAAGAGAAAAGGAGACAAAATGCACCCTTGTCGAACACCAGAAGTAATGCTAAACCAATTGCTACAAGCCTTACCAACTCTCACACACGACTCAGTGTTATTATAGAGAGCTTTCATTATGTTAACTAACTTGTCTGGTATACCATATGATCTCACAATCAACCACAAATTATGACGATCAACAGAGTCGAAAGCCTTTTTGAAATCGACAAAGCTAGCAACCAAAGGTTTCTGAAATTCTAAACATTTCTCAAGAATCTGCCTAAGTGAAAATATCTGATCCACACATCCCCTACCACTTCTGAATTCACATTGCTCATCATGCAATTGACTGTCAACCAGATTCTTAATTCTATTAAGCACAATCATGGAAAGAACTTTACCTGGAACAGAGAGTAGGCTGATACCCCTATAGTTATCACAAGAACTACGATCACCTTTTTTGAAAATAGGGATAACAATAGCTCTGGTAAAATCCTTAGGAACCATGCCTTTATCATAACAGATATTCAGAATTTCAGTCATCCAAAGTGGTAACCGAAACATTCCCAGCTCTAAGCATTTCGGTAGTAATTTCATCTACCCCTGGGGATTTATGTAGTTTAAGTTTAGAAACAGCCAAAATAACTTCAGATTGTGTTATACGGCCAACATTAAAGCCACCAATGCATCTATCATCATTGCAAACAATGGGAGTAGAACTAACTACGTTGTTTAGAACATCACTGAAATGCTCAGCCCACCTAGCCATGACAGAATCCTCCCCTTCTATAACCTTACCTTATTTATCCTTCAATCCTTGTATGCCTGTCCGTTTTCTACCACACAAAACATTAACTATCTGGTACAGCTCTCTGCTGTTGTGCTGTCTAACTGCTTCCTCGGCTTTGTCAGCCAAACCATCAAGCCAAAGATTCTTATCAGCAGCTAACTGATCTTTTACACGTTTATTAAGTTCTCTGTAATGCTTTCTATTAGGACTAGTAGGGTATTGATTAAGGACATTCCTGCAGTTCTTTCCTTCCGAAATAAGCTCAAGTGCCTTATCACTCAGATAATTCTGTCTCTTCTGCTCCTTTTTTCCTAAAAGAGTATTGTTAGTGTCCAAAAAAGCCTGTTTAAAATGATCCCATTCTTCCTCAACTTCAGTAGTAAGCAAACCATGACTGTCATAATGACTAAGTAACCTATCATGGTAAGCTTTGGCTATAACTGGATCTTTCAGAGCTTCAGTATTAAAAGTAAATTTTTTAACCCTAGCACAACACTTTTTAAGTTTAAGTTGCAACACACTTTTAACAAGGTAATGGTCAGATCCAATTTCAGCTCCCCTATGTGCCCTGGTATTCCTAACAGAACTAGCCCATTTGCTGTTAATTAATATGTAATCAATCATATTCTTATGCAGCCCATCAGGTGAAACCCATGTGTACTTATGTATGTCGCGGTGTTTGTAATAAGTGTTAGTTATTCTGAATCCATTGAGTTTACTTACCTGTAGGAGACGTTGCCCATTGCCATTGCAGCTACCAATACCAAAAGGGCCTATTACTCCTCCCCAAAGGTCAGAGTCAGTGCCAACTTTGGCATTGAAGTCACCAAGAACAAGGGTAATATCTCCTTTCTTGACATAATTCAAAATATCCTGAAGTTGTTCATAAAACCTATCCTTCTCATCCTCATCGGCATCCTCAGTGGGGGCATAACAGCAGATAACATTCAAGTCTTTAACGCTTGTCTGAAATTTTGCTGTAAGAAACCTTTCATTAATGCACTCATATCCTAGAAGAGCATCGCTAGCGTGTCTGCTGAGAAGCAGACCCCCGCCTTGGTGATGCCTCCCTGAAAAGAGAAATTTAAGATTATTTTTAAGAATCTGACCTTTATCTGTCCATCTGGTCTCTTGCAAGCCGAGAATATCTAAATTATAATGGTGGAATTCCTGTGTGAGGACATCAAGAGAAAAAGCTCCATGCAGAGTCCTCACATTCCAACTACCTATGGAGAGAAAATGGTTAGTGGGACGTTCAAAGAAACTATGTTTATTGAGAGAGGGAATGCCGACAATATCAAACAGTCCCCTAATCGCAGACATGGGGGCAAAGACCCGTTCCCCCACTACTAAAGGCTGAAGCCATCTACACTGGAAGACTTCCTCCAATGCAGAATTTGACGATGCCAATAGAACCAAAGAGTTCAGGTGCCTGCGACGACCTCTGCTCACGATCATCCACCAGCTGATAAACATATCCTGTGAATCTATTCACTTGGGGCTGTCAACCCACAAACAAACAGAAAACACAGTGGAAGACCCTCCCGCCACAGAAGCCCACCAGTGCAGCAAAATCAGGATCCATAGTCAAGCTCAGAGCCATATATCTGTCCAGTCCAGTAGGTTTATATGGTCAGCACCAGGCCCTGTGTGGTTGACCACTCCTCAGCAGGGTAGAAAAAAAAAAAGAAAAGTAGCCATAGTTGTCCACAGATCAGTAGGCCACACTAATCTGGCAGCCCTCCCCTTCCGTTCACTTCCACAAGAGAGTATCTCTTTTGAAAGTTACTAATGGTCCGCACCACGAGAAGGCGGGGTCTGACATTAGGTGCTAGGCCTGGCCGGTTCTATGCATCATCACAGGGGATTGGTGCATAGCACTCCTTCCAGTGACTACCTAGCTACCATTTACAGACCATGAGCACTGTATACTCCTTCAAATAATTAGAAAATAAAATAGATATTTTGAAAAAAAAAAAGTTACTTTTCTCCCATTGGAAAATATTTTGAAAAAAAAAAGTTACTTTTCTCCCATTGGAAAATTATTTATTACTGTATTATTTATATGATATATGAGGTGAAGCATATTTCTTCAATGCCAAAGTTTGATATGAACAGAAACCCCAACTTTTCACTATTAGTGCACAGCTGGTGTGCACTCATGTTTAATATAGTTTATTTAACCCTTCTATGGCCCAGCCTGAAAAACTGGTTTACAACCTGAGGTCAAGCTATTTTTTTTTCATATGCTCTCAGTCAAGAAAAAAAATTAAGTTTAGAACTTTTTTTTTGGCAAATGCCAAATTAATCAGAATTTAATTCTGGATTTTCTAAAAATAAAATATTTAACAAAAAATGACTAATTTTATTTTAATAGGGCTTTTTTTTAGAATCAGGTCACAAAAATGCATCTCGCAATACAATAGAAAGGCTATTTATTCTTGAATAAAAGAAAAAAAAAAATTATTTGAAACAAGAAAATTACTCTCATTTTGCAATTTTTTCTTGGTACCATAATTTGAGAAAAGTCCAGGCCTATTGCCAAGTTAAATGAGCAATCAAATTCTAATAAACAGAAATAGGTTATGTTATATACCAAATTAAACAGAATTTAATTCTGAATTTTAATCAGACTTTTTTTTTACAGTGATGTAGTGAAAAAATAAGTAAATGCTTCATAATTACTTCCAAAATTGTCAATTTTTTTTTAAAATAGCAGTTTTTTGTTAATTTTTAGATTTTCAAATTTTTAAGTGAAAGTGTGTTGATAATAGTTTAAATCAAACTTGTGAGCTTAAATCAGGGGACTGCTTCAGCACAGAGAATATTAACAAACAAATCAGCAATACCATATATCGCTTCTAATAAATGGCAATCAGATGGCTTTAACAAATTATTTATGTCAGAGTTTAATAAAATATTAAATGGAAAAAAAGTATTATTTATCAAGCATTAATGATGGCTATGGTTAATATATACAAATTTCAAAATTCCTCACAGCACCAATTAATTAATGAAATAAAAACTATTTAAATAAAGGTAAGATGCTTTGAAAGTATGTATCCATCCATACATACTATATATACAAAATCCTCAAGCATTCATGGGCTACAGTGGTCCAACCAGACTGTATACAAGATGAAAAAACCTCATGTGTAAAATAGTAAGGTGATTTCACTAAAAACAATGAGAGATGTAAACACTATACAATATAAAAATCTGAGATGTGATAAATCATGGAGTAATAATAAAGATGTAAACAAATACGTGGAAATTTGTGGCAAGTCACGCCAAAACAGGAGTGATTCTAAATAAAATTCTTTCAATTCCAATCAATTTCATATTGGTGTAAAAAACACAGTTGATTTAGATGAAGCACCAAAAAGAATCATTTGATAACTTCAAGAAATGCACTCAATTCACAAAATTGATAGCATAAATAAATGCACAAAATCAATTTAAATCTAGATTTTGGACTTACAGATAAGTTCATCAGCAAAGATGGCACTGTTTGAAATAATAAGTAAGAAGTTAACCCATTAAGCCATGGTCCTCAAATGGGGACCGATGATGCTTGCTGAGTTACAAAATATACTTGAAGATGATGAGTTTTTCAAAGATTTGGAAGAGGATGTTGTTGATGTAGTGGAATTACCAACAGAAAGGGTGGATACAGTGTCGGATTGTGGGGATGTGGATGAAGATGTATTACAGGATACTATGCCACAAGATGTTTGTGGTGAAGTTGAATTACATGTCACTGAGTCAGAAACTGCACCGGAACCAACTATGAAGAAAAAGAAGGTTACTTTATCTTCATCTTGGAAAAAAATCAGTCCAAATTTTTCAAGTGGTTCAAGCACTTCTTCGAATGTAGCTTCAACGGTAAGCGACATCAAACAGAATTTGAAAGGGAAAACTCTAGTTGAAATCTTCGAAGAAATTCTTGATGAATATTTATTAGAGTATATTGTTACTCAGAGTAAAATATTTGCAGAACAGAAAAACTGCCACAATTTTAATTTATCCACTGGTTGTCTCCAAAAATTTATTGGAATATTTTTATTATCTGGATATCATTCTTTACCCCAAGAGCAAATGTACTGGTGTGAAGACGAAGATATCAATATCAAGTCTGAACAAAATTGTATGACTAAAAACAGATTCATAGAAATAAAAAAGTATCTGCATTTCAATAATAATTCTATGATCTCTCAATCAGATAGGTAGACAAATTGTTCAAAATTCGACCTGTTATTGATAAACTGAATAATAAGTTCAAAAAATTCGGATTCAGAACAGCTTTGTGTTGATGAGCAAATGGTCAGATATTATGGCCATCATTTTCTAAAACAATTTATCCAGGGGAAACCTGTAAGGTTTGGATTCAAGCAATGGGCGTTATGTTCTTTCGTCAACGGTTTTTGCTTTCATATGGACGTTTATGAAGGCAAATTTGAAGAACAAGAAGTTAGTGGTTTAGGATCATCTGTTATAATGAAGTTGGCAAAAATATTACAACATCCAGCAGAGTATGAATTGTATTTCGATAACTTTTTTACAAGTTTTGAACTAGTTATAAAATTAAAGGAAAATGGTATCAAGGCAACTGGTACAGCACGATATAACAGGATGAACAAATGTCCTATAAAAAATGATAAAGAAATAAAAAAAGAAAATCGGGGTGTATATGACTATAGATAAATAATAAATAAATACCCCCTCAAGCAGCTGCTTGCCACAGAGGTCTGACAGGAGCCTGTCAGTTTATATGCCATAGTAGAAGTTTTGAGAGGATGGCAGGCCCTCAGCAGAAAAACGACACGAACAGCCATGCCTTACCCGGGGCTTGAACCCAGGTCCCTTAGATCAGTAGCCAAGCACGCTAACCACTTGGCCATGGGATATGACACAAAAAATAAAATTTTTGACATGGAATGATAACAATGCTGTGAAAATAATATCGAACCATTTAGGATTGGAGCCTTTAGATCAGGTGAAAAGGTGGTCTAAATCTGAGAAGAAATATATTCAAATAAATCGCCCTTCTGCTATTGGACAGTATAACCACTACATGGGAGGTGTTGATAAATTAGATTGGAGTGTACAAAAATATCGAATTAAATTCAGAGGTAAAAAGTGGTATTTTCCATTATTTACAAATGCAATTGATGCTGCTGTTTACAATACATATGTACTTTATACAATGGCAAATGAAAACATACCTCTTCTAAGCTTTAGAAGGCAAATTACAAGAGTATATCTCAAAAAAGAATCAATTTCTAATCCTAAAAATCCAAGAGGTCCAAGCGCAATTATAAGCAGTTGTATACCACATGAAATATGGTATGATCCTACTGGCCATATTTTGGAGAGAACATTAGAGGGTAAACAACGTAAATATGCTTTATGTAAAAGTCATGTTAGAAAACAATACCATAAATGCAACGTGGGCCTACATTTAGGGTGTTTTCCCATTTGGCATACTAAAAAATGATTGTATTGTTTTTATAATATATATGTATATAAGTGTAAAATATGTAAATAAAATGTATTAAATGTTATGTTATACTTGCATTAAATGATTAAAACCATACTTAAAATTCGAATTCTGAATCGTAAGATGACTACCAAAAATATAATGTAATTTTTAATAACATTTGTATGACATATTTTTTTAAACATTTTTTAATACTTATTTTCTTTTATCTATACAAATATGAAATTTTGAATAGATTTATTTTCATATTATCTAAACAAATATGAAAAAAATTATAAAAAAAAATTGGCAGTTAATGGGTTAAATTTAAAACAAATGTTATTTTTCAAAGAGAACGCATGATATGCAAAGCATGCTGAATTGTAGTATGATATTCATTATGTTGAAGTTGCATTTCCTTCTGATTTGGAGCTGGGCAAAAAAAATGCTAATTTGTTGAGCTTTGAGTAATTTGCATACTGATCTGCACAACAGAGAAGCGTAAGACATGGATCCACTAAAGGTTGCTGACTGTATGTCAGTGACTGAGAAAAGAGTTGAATATTCTGCTTTTGTTTCCATACCTATTAATTAGCTGTACTATTTTTGGATGGCAATAGAGCAATGCACTGAATAGTATGAGACAAATTTAGCCTCCTTCAAACATCATGCATGTACTGATTCCCCCTACATTTGCTGAACAATTCCACTATTCATTATATCAGAAAAAACATACATTCTCTACAGGAAAGGTTTACAGAGTATCAGGCATATGTCAGCCAAAACAAACCAATGACTGCTGCTGCAAAGCTAGCAATTCAACAAAAAGCTACAACAAACTGGGAGCATGCCACATTGCTAGCATGTGCACCCATATACTACAGAACCATTGTCCATGAGTCTATTGAGATAATGGCCTTCAACTGACACTTTGAACATGATCTTCATGACTCGTGAGGTGGAAGTTTTAAACAGCTCTGTCACCAGATAGTATCATTTCACTGAACACAGAGCATTGCTTTGTTCCAAAGAGCTTCTTGAGTTTCCTATTGAAAATTTTTAATGTGGTAATGGTTTGGAGGGCAAGGTTTAAAATATTTTATTGCTCAATAACAGAACTTTTAGTTATATCCTAAAATTTTTGATCAGTAAGTCATTGGAACAAAAACTAGAGTTTGTCAAAGAGCAGATATATATTTCTTAATCAACAAGCTACAATGTTGGCCATTAAAAGTGCAACACCAGGAAGAACTCATCAGATTGTCCCAAAATATGCAAGATGGGTAGCCCATGGGTGAACATGTAAATGATTCAAAGCACAGCACATAAGCACATCATGTGTGATAGTAAAGCTCCCTGGAAGTGGTATAAGAGGAGATTACAAAGAGCCAGTGTAAAGCACTGGAATTGTGTTTGCTCACAGTTCTTGCACACTAAAGGATCAAGTATGCCACGTCGAAGAACACGGCATCCATATGGCCAGGTTTCTGACTTTGATCGAGGAAGAATTGTGAATTATGGGAAGGTGGATTATCGTACTGAGACATTGGTGCTTGTGTTGGATGGAATGCTGCCACAGTGATGAGAATATGGCGTCAGTGGGTAGAGGAGGAATGAACTCACCAATGTGAGGGATCTCAACAGCCCTGTCACACAAACGAGAGGACAGACATCTTGTGCGCATTGCTATGAATGATCATACAGACACATCAAACACCTTTAGCTTAACAGTCAGGATGTGTTGCACATCAACCAGTGTCAGCAGATACGGTTCGACATCGTCTGTAACATCAGGGCATCTTTGCTTCGGCTACCATTGATTCTACAACACAGGTATATGCGACTGCAATGGTTGCAAGAATGTCGCGCATGGATGTGCGAATTGCATCGCATCGTCTTTTCAGACGAATCCCACTTCAGTATGCAGCACCATGATGGACGAATTCATATCTGAAAGTACTGTGGTGACAGGCTCAGTGAGACATGCATGATGCAGCAACGTACATGTCTGGCCCCTGGTGTTATGATATGGGGTGTCACTGGACTCCACTCATGCACGCGCCTCGTATGCATTACCAGTGCTTTGAACAGCCAGTGTTACATCACTGAGGTGTTGGAGCCTGTGGTCATAGCTTATCTTCAGGGGCTCTGGTGCCATTTACCAACAGGATAATGCCTGACCACATGTGGCATGCATCGTCCAACAATTCCTGGATAGCCACCATGTGACACTTCTGCCTTGGCCTGTGCATTCACCAGATTTGTCCCCAATTGAACATGTCTGGTCCATTATCTCACAACGACTGGCACACCAGCAGCTGCTACAATAGATGAACTTTGGCTACGTATCAAAACTGCATGGACTGACATTCCCCAAACACACATCCAACATCTCATCCTCTCCATGCTGGACCATGTAGCAGTGGTTATTGCCGCTCATGGTGGCTACACAAGATACTGATTTCTTTGTATTCCACAAGTCTAACTGAGTTGTAATCATTTGTTCCTTGTAACATAAGCCATGTGTTCACTAAATATGGCTTTGATATCTCTTGTCTTTCCTGGTGTCGCACTTTTAATGGCAAGAAGTGTATATAGAACTTTTAATATATTATTACATTGTGACATTATAATAATAATCTGCATCTCCCAGTTACATGCTGGGTATTCTGACCACTACATTATCACCAGCTAGTTCATTCCTTAAGTACTTGTTACTCTAAGTCTTCCTGACCCAGTTGCTCATAGCCCATTTATGGTCGGAAATGGCAACTTTTCAGTATTGCTCAAAAGTGGTGTAAATTGGATATTCAAGAGCGGACCATGAGCAACATGGTCAGGAAGACAAATAAACACTATTTTTTGCCCAGCTCTAAATCTGAATTAGTCATAATTAGGTGAGGATTGAACTAGACATTGAGAGTGTAGTGGTCAGAATACCAGGCATGTAACTGGGACTGTAGTGGCAGTGAGAAACTGGGGGATGGGTTTGAGTCTCACTCACAGCAAGTAGCAAAATTATTTCTTGAAACCTATATCAACAGGTAGTCTGTGTATTTACTATTAATTGATTCTTTCATTAGTAACACACTTAACATGAGTGATTATCCAATTTTGACCACTTCTGAGCAATACTGAAAGGCTATCATTCCTGATCATAAATAGCAATACAAGTTCAGGATGATTCAGAGTCACAATTAGCTGAGGAATGACCTAACTGTTGATAACATAATGGTCAGAATATACATGTCTGGTAGGGTGACCACCTGGGAACACTGCGTGCAGTTGGCAAAAAATCTGCTGAGGACCCGCCATCTTCACAGATCCCTCTACTGTGGCGTATTAAACTGACAGGCTCCTGTCAGACCTCTACGGCAAGCAAGCTGCTTGAGGTATTTAATTTTTTTTAAAAAAAGGGAAATGTGTGTTTAAGTCCCACTCACAGCAAAACTTATTCTTTCAGCAAATTACCTATTACTATTTTAAAAAAAAAATATTGAAATAAAAAATTGCAATATTTCTAATTAATTTTTTTTTTTACATCATTCAGATTTTCTTCGTGCAGGGAGAAGTTTGTTAAACATTTGGCAACCCACCCCTGCAAATAAAACCTATATTTATTTTATTGGCATATTTTAGACGGGCAAAATTTACTTTGTGCACATTTGACACCACTAATACTAACAATAAAGGTCTGTAAATGGTAGCTACATACTGTATCTTAACATGTATAAGGAACCCCCTGATTTTTCATCAAAGATATTTTTATTTTAAGATATAATCATTTATTTAAGAATACTATCAATATATAAGAAACCCCCCTATTTTTGGGACCCAATTTTTGGCAAAAAGGGGTTCCTTACAGACATTAAAATATGGTAGTCACTAGAAGGTAAGCTATGCACCAATCCCCTGCGATGCATAGAACAGGCCAGGTCTAGTACCTAATGTCTGACCTGCCTTCTTGTAGTGCAGGCTGTTAGTACCTTTCAAAACAGATACTCTCTTGTGGAAGGGAACAGAAGGGGAGGGTTGTAAGATCAGTGTGACCTACTTTTCTTCTTTCTTTTCTATCCTGCTGAGGAGTGGTCAACCACACAGGGTCCTGGTACTGACCATATACACTTACCAGACCAGACGGAGTAAGGCTCTGAGCTTGATCATGGGTCCTGAATTTGCTGCACTTGTGGGCTTCTGTGGAGGGAAAATCTTCCACTGTGTTGTTTGTGGGTTGACAGCCCCAAGAGAATAGATTCAGGATATGTTTCATCAGCTGGTAGATAATCCTGAGCAGAGGTCATCGCAGGTACCTGAACTCTTGCTTCTACGGGCACCATGAAATCCTACATTGGAGGAAGTCTTCCAGTGTAGATGGCTTGAGCCTTTAGTAGCAGGGAAATGAGCCTTTGCCCCAAGCCTGTGATTAGGGGGCTGTTTGATATTGTCGCCATTCCCTTTCTCAATAAACATAGTTTCTTTAAACATCCCACTAACCATTTTCTCTCCACAGGTAGTTGGAATGTGAGGACTTTGCACAGAGCTTATTCTCTTGATGTCCTCACAAAAGAATTCCACCGTAATAAATTTAGATATTCTGAGATTGCAAGAGACCAGATGGACAGATAAAGGTCAGATTCTTAAAAATAATCTTAAAATTCTCTTTCAGGGAGGGAAGATAATAAGCATCTCCAAGATGAAGGCTTGCTTCTCAGTAGACATGCTAATGATGCTCTTCTAGGATATGATTGCATTACTAAAAGGTTTCTTACAGCTAAATTTCAGAACAAGCATTAAAGACTTAAACTTAAGAAGTATTGTGCTAAAGTTAAAAATTTTACCTTTAATTCTGAAGCTCTGAATGACCCAGTTATAGCTAAAACTTACCACGACAGTTTACTTAGTCATTATGACAGTCATGGTTTGCTAACTACTAAAGTTGAGAACGAATGGGACCATTTTAAACAAGCTTTTTTTTTTTAAAACTAACAGTATTCTTTTGAGTAAAAGGGAGCAGAGGAGGCAAAATTATTTGAGTGATAAGGCAATGGAGCATATTTTTAAAAGAACCATAGAAATATCCTAAATCAACACACTACTAGTCCTAATAGACATTATTACAAAGATCTCAATAAATGTTTAAAGGATCAGTTAGCAGCTGATAAAAATCTTTGGCTTGATGGCTTGGCTGACAAAACTGAGGAAGCAGTTACAGCACAACAGCAGAGAGCTGTGCAAGATTGTTAATGTTTTGCGTGGGAAGAAATGGACAGGTATACAGGGATTGAAGGATAGGGTAAAGTTGTTGAAGATGAAGAATCCGACATGGCTAGGTGGGCTGAACATTTCAGAGATGTTCTAAACAACGTGGTTAGTTCTACTCCCATTGTTTGTAATGATGATAGATGCATCACTTGCTTCAATGTTGTCCCTATATCACAGTACAAAGAAGTTTTGGCTATTTATAAACTTAAACTATATAAATCTCTTGGGGTAGATGAAATTACTACTGAAATGCATAGAGCTGGAAATGTTTCTGTTACCAGATGGCTGACTGAAATTTTGAATATCTTTTATGATAAAGGCATTGTTCCTAAGGATTTTACCAGAGCTATTATTATCCCTAGTTTTAAAAAAAGGTGATCACATTTCTTGTGATAACTGTAGGGGTATCAGCCAATTTTCTCTTCCAGCTAAAGTTCTTTGCATGATTGTGCTTAATAGAATTAAGAATCTCATTGACGGACAATTGTGTGATGATGCAGTGGGCATTCAGAAGTGGTAGGGAATGTGTAAATCAGATTTTTTTACTTAGGCAGATCCTTGAGAAAATTTTAGTTTCAGAAACCTGTGGTTACTAGATTTGTAGATTTCAAAAAGACTTCAGTCTGTTGACCGTAAGATTTTGCGGTTGATCATGAGATCATATGGCACACCAGACAATTTAGTTAACATAATGAAAGCTCTCTATATTAGCACAGAGTCATGTGCGAGAGTTGTTAAAGCTTGTAGCAATTGGTTTAGCAATGCTTCTGGTGTTTGTCAAGGGTGCATTTTGTCTCCTTTTCTCTTTAGTTTGGTTATTGATTATGTAATGGGAAATTCACTGCAAGGGAAAGATTTTGGCCTTAAATGGTATAGAGATCTGAAAATTTCTGATTTAGCCCTTTCAGTAAATGTTGTTGACGAGATGAACTCTTTCATTTGAGCTGTTGATGAGAATGGTAGTAGTAGAGTAGGTTCGTTGATAAACAGAGAGAAAGCTAGTGATGAAAATTGATTAGGTAGACTGTGATTCAGTTAATCTGAATAGTTCCACTCTTGAGCAGATGTCTCAGAAATTATCTTGGGAGCTATGTAACAGATACTGGTGGATGTGCAGCATGAGATTAACAGATGAATAGGAATTGCTGCCGGGACTTTTAAGAATCTATAGAGTGTGAAGAAATAGGTGTCTATGCCTAAAGACTAAAATTAGAGTGTATAATAGTTTGGTTCTTTCTAGAGTTAGTTATGGTAGTGACTTGTACCCTTTGTAAACAAGATAACAGGAAACTTGATGCTTCTGATTCTATATGTTTATGCAGTATCTTGGGCATTAGGTGGTTCAACTTTGCAAGTAATGATGAGGTTAGGCCAAGGAGTCAACAACCTCCTTCCAGCAGTATATTGTGCAGAGAGAGACTTGTTGGTTTGGTCATGTTGCCCATATGGATAATTATAGATTAGTGAATAGGGTTATAAAGTGTGACTAAGGCTGCAGAAAATGGGGAGACCTAGAATATACTGGACAATGTCAAACAGAACTTTTTAGAATAATTGGCGTGCACTGGCCAGATGCATAAGATGTAGCTCAGGACAGATATGCTTGGAGAACTAAATTGCAGGGTCTAGTTGGACCGCTGTAGCCCATGACTGCTTGAGGATGATCATGATGATGAATACTTGTAGAATGTTTGTTTAAATTGTTCTTCCCTATATCCTGTTCACAATACAACATGTTTCTTCATTTTCTGGAACTGATATGAGGAGATTTCTAAAACTTCCCTAATTCTTCTAAAAGTAACTTTTTAATCAACTTATTCTCATTCCACTCTGGATCTATGTTTTCCCGCAAAAACAAAAAATGCATAGCAAGTCAGTGTCTTTTTCTCACACTTTCATTGATTTTCCATAAAAAAAAAACGTAGATGACAATCACAGCATTACCTGCTGACTTTTTGATGTTGATAAATCAATAAATATTTTGCGGAAAAATTTTTGCCAATATACGGGACTTGAACCAGTATCTCTCCAGAAACATGCCAGAGTATTCTATCATTGAACTAATTCCAGTTCCATTGTTTTTCCACTAATTTTAAGACTAAACTCTTCACTGAGACTTTTGGGCCAATTGTTGGCACCATCTATGATCTCAGGTGGCAACTATTACTTTTTAAATTGCAATGAGTAAGATGGATATAATTAAAAGACTATGACTTACTAGAATTAGAAATAGTGCAATACATTAGAAAGCAAGGAAGAAGGCCTACAAGAGAAGAATCACACAAGTGATAAGAGTGTAAGTGACCATTCTGATGATATGATAGTATAGCTATACATCTGCTGCCATTACTTGGTTTATTCAGTCACAGAATTTAAACATAAACTGGACACTTCAATCAATAGCAGGAAAGTTGTCTTCAGCAAATATAAAAAATACTGCAGGCCCAACATAACATTCTATATCAAGAATAACAGATGTGGAAACTATTTAAAATTGTATTAAATAACTTAACTCAGTGCCCAGTATTCAAATATATATGGCAAGATTTTTTTTTTTATAATTTATTACTTATAATTTCTTGTGTAGCCTTCTAATTAATCAACTTAAATTTGATGATGAACATAAATATATCTGAAATTGCAATAATTAGTCAACTATTTTGAATATTTGTAGTAAGTTGTGTTCGGATTAGTTTGTGCCATCCTTTTGTACATTCAGGAAGTGGTGTTTCTTCTGTACCCTTTGTGACATCATGAAATAAAATCCTCTTATTATGTTCCTAAAAACACTATCCTGTGGCTGAGTGGTTAGCGTGCTTTGCTACTGATAAAAGGCACCTGGGTTCGAGCCCCGGGTAAAGCATGGATGTTTGTGTTGTCTTTCTGCTGAGGTCACACCTTCCTGTGTCATATAAACTGAAAGGCTCCTGTCAGACCTCTGTGGCAAGCAGCTGTTTGAGGGGGTATTTATTCTCCTAAGGAATTCTGACTTTCATGATATATTCTGCTTATCTCAAGGGCATCATTTTCATATGAACATTTAACAACTTCTAAGCAAATATCAGTGAAAAAAGTGTATATATATATATTATTGAAATTGTATAATCTTCACTTGTAAACATAGCTATCTCTTTACAATATTGCAATACAATTAGACATATGCAAGGTTATGAATAGTGCATAGGTAGCACTAATTATGTTCAGAACTATTTGGGGTAGTAATGTCAACTCTGTCTTTTTTCCACTAATGTGACTTATCAATCTCCCGTGATTGTTGCACCTGGCCTTGGCATCATCCATGATCATGAATGGCAACTATTTCTTTTTTACTCTTGCACAAATAAGTCTTACTCAATGCAACATTAAAAAGAAATAGTTGCCATTTCCGATCATACATGGTGCTAAGTCAGGTGCAATGATCATGGGAGATTGATGTTACATTAGTAGAAAAAAGATGGAGTCAGCATGATTTTAGTGGTCTTAGAACACTCTGGTATAGTTATAGAGCGACATGGGTTCGAATTCCACATGAAGACAAAACTCATTTTTGCCACCAAAACTATTTATAACACCTATATGATATAATATTTATTAACAAATAAAAATTATTTCAGGTGAAATAGACCCAAACAGAACAACAGGGTTAATAAATTCAAAACATTAATATTTACAAAAGTATTTATGAATTATTTAATTAAAATAGAAGTAAAATTGTAGTTTAGTTGATTTCATCTTGATATCACAATACAGTTCAAATCACCTAACTTACATGGTTTCATATCAACTATTTTACTAACTTAAAACAAAATTAATAATGTTTATTGAGCATTTTAAATAAATATAATCATATTATATGATATGCATAATTCAGGGTGGGAAAACATGTTTAATGCCATTGGTGGCAATTGACAGTTTCTCCATGGTTCCGTGGCTACATGATCTATCGATCTCAAATTTAGTGGGATGGTCCCTCTTAGTTCTAACCCTCTTGGGGTAACCGACTGAGTTCCTAGCTGCCACGGGATGGGAGAGATCCCTCGAAAAGCATCCAAAAGTTCTGGGAGCGCTGCTGTTGCCACTTTGTGAATGGAGTTGAGTAGTAAAAAGGAATGCTGTGAACAAAGATATCAATAGACATACATTTGGCAACAAACTTTTTGAAAGATTTATTTGCAGCTGCAGTGGTCAAAAGTTCTAAATTAATTTATCAATGGGAAGTGTTATCAAAACGTTTCGCACCAAACTTTTGGCGTGGATCAACTAGTTTAAAAATAAAACTGGTAAAATTGTAATTTATATCACAATACAGTTCAAATGACCTTAGGTGGTTTTATAACCAATTATTTCATTCATAAATTTAAAATGATATTAATAATTACTGAAAACATTAAAAATAAAACCTGTAAGATGGCAGTCAGGAACAAACTGAAAAGTTTTTGAAGCAAGGACAGTAGTCCATCTTCAGTGAAGAAACACTATGTGTGATAGTAGGGCTGTAAGAACTTTTCACATGTTATGAAGGGCGATTCCAGTGTCTTGGTTGCAGGTGGGGATGGATGATGTACCGTATTTGCCGGCGTATAGGACACACTTTTTCCCCCTCAAAATACCCCTAAAATATGGGGTGCGTCTTATGCGCCGGTAATCAAAATTATGAGTTGAAATTTCAGTCTAAAACTTTTGGTTTATATCAATATACATATATAAGTATTCTTTTGCATTTTGTCCTTTTGTGAAAGAGTGGTTTCAAATAAATCGTTTCCATATTTTTTTTTGTTCTGTAAAAATAATAAGTTGCGTGATGTATTTTATGTTTCACTACTGATAGAGGGAGCATTCCAGTAAAATAGAGTTCAGATCCACTGACACCTCAAGGTTACGATTCAACCTTTAGATGTCTGCATTAATAAACCATTTAAAGGATTCATGAAGGAGAAATGGAACAGTTGGATGCAGTCTACAGATTTTGAAGTGACACCATCAGGAAGAAAGAAGAGACCTAGCATTTTGCAGATTTGTGAATGGGTCAAAATTCATGGAATGCTGTGAAACATGAGACAGTTATAAAGTCATTTAAGAAATGTGGTATTAGTAACTCACTTGATGGCACAGGGGATGATTTGTTATACGAAGACTCAGTTTCTGAAAAAGAGGCTTCAAGTGGTTTTTCATTTAGTTCTGGAGATGAATTTCTGGGTTTTGAGGATGAACATTAAAAGGTACCTAACTACAATGTTCCCTAGTTACATTTTTTGTATACATAAATAACTCTAAATTGAGTACAGTAAATCTTTATGGAAATTCATGAAACAATGTGGAAATTTTTTTCCCCCTTAAAAATGTGTCTAAAAAGGGGGTGCGTCTTATACGCCGGCAAATACGGTAATTATTTCAATAGCCTTGTGGATGATGGTTCTGTAATAGGTGAATGCACGCACTAGCAGTGTGACTTGCTCTCAGTCTATGGTAGCTGTGTGTTGTATTCTCAGCTTGGCAGTGGCAGTCATTAGTTTGTTTTGGTTGACATCTCTCTGATGCTCTGTGAATCTTTCCAGTAGAGAAATTTTGCAGACACCCCAAGTTCCTTATGAGATGCACAGTGGTAGCTTTTAGTCCATTTTGCAGCAAAGTGCCATTCAGAGCAAAAAAAATCTTGTCCCCCCCCCCCCCCCCGGTCATACACTCTGTTGTAATCTGCACAATTTGTAACACTATACATGCACCCCTGAAATAGCCCCACTGATTTAACACTGCTTATTCAGAAATATAACAATTTTAATTTTACTCAGAAAAAGTAAGAATGCAAACTCAATGGCCTCAATATTATAATTACATTTTTAATTTTTTCAGGTTGAAGAAACAAATACCAGATATTAAAACCACCAAGTTCTCTTGGGTGAAATGCCACAATGGAGTGTTGCTGACATGGAAATTAAAAGTATGAGAAGATAAAATGTTGGAGATGAAGTTCGGTATGTGACGTTTGAAGCCAAAAGCATGGAGGTCATGAAGAATGCCAAATCTTCATACTGTGTCAATTTTTTTTTTGTAGCAACTAATAAATCAGCACTTTAGCGTCGATTTAAATTTTAGAGGAAAAACTGTTTTGAGCCGGGTGGGATACAAACCCATGAACTCCTGATAACATGTCAGGTGCTCTGGACCACTGAGCTACTGGCTGCCAATCAAGATCTCCTCTAATTAGCACTATGAACATTCCTTTTATGTTTCATATAGGCGCTATTCAGGCAATTTAGCCACAAGCAGAATTTATATTTGCCAATAGATAGAAGCATGTATTACAAGTATGCAGATAATAAATAATTAATTGTAATACATGCTTCCATCTATTGGCAAATATAAATGCCGCTTGTGGCTAAATTGCCTGAATAGCACCTATATGAAACATTAAAAGGAATGTTCATAGCGCTAATTAGAGATCTCTATCGGCGGCCGGTAGCTCAGTGGTCCAGAGAACCTGACATGTTATCAGGAGGTCGTGAGTTCGTATCCCACCCAGCTCAAGACAATTGTTCCTCTAAACAAAAAATTTTAATCGACGCTAAAGTGCTGATTCATTAGTTGATATGAAATACGTCGAGCTTATTTCATTATTTATAGTTTTTTTTTGTGTCAAAGAATTTGGACACCAGGTGTTCTCAAAGTAAAAAAAAAATTCCTGATTGCTGACAAGGAGGATTAGGTGGTCTACGGTAGACCATTGCCTACAAAAGCCACATTGGGTATTAGAAAGAAGACAGTGGTGTTCTGAATACCAGACAAGTCTGGTAATTGCAATTCTTTTTAACACCTTGTACATACACAGCTCATCAATGTAATTGGACAATAATTGGAAGGAATCTTGGAATCCTTCCCTGGCTTGGGGAAGGCCAAGATGATGGTCTCCCGCCAGGAATCTCAGGGGAGTACGAAGAAAAGAGAGAAGGGTTCTCCCAGAGTATCAGCAATTGCCTGTTCATTGTATTCCAGGATCAATAATGAGTGGGACATGTAGTTCCCACCCATCTTACAGACTTTATCCCACACAACCTTAAAACTGGTTGTGCAAGTGATAGGAGACATATTTGATTCAAGATTCATTCTGGCTCTGATGCAGGATGAACCAGACTTTCAACCTGGTGAGCTTAAAAAAAGCTTCAAGGTTGGATGATATTGGATACCTCAAAAACACCTACCAAGCCTTGCTCTGAACTTCACAAGCTGCAGTACGGTCAGGATTCCACCACAGTTTCAGAATCATGGAAACCGGCTCAAGGCATAAGGAATAGGAAGCAGCTGCACGGATGATACAGTCTGTTCTCCACCATTACGGCATTGATTGGCTCCTTGCTGACCAAGTGTTCATTAAACTCACAAAAAAGTTTGAAGCCACTCCAATCAAGCTTCCCACAGGAGACAGTACAGACCACGTGAAGGTGACCCCTTTCGTAAAGAGTGGAAGGATCGAGGAGGAAAAGACGGTGAGATCAATGGCAGTGAATGTGTCGGTCAGGGAGTGAAAGTATGTACTGGCACCATTATTCAACAGGAAGAGTGAAGGATCCAATAGCCATTGATCGAGGATTCCACCTCTCCCGTCTGTGTCAGTTCTACCCCAAAGAGGACTGTGTCCACGGAAATTTCCCATGATGAGGATGGGAGATGGCAGCTGCAAGACGAGGTCATCAAGGTCTTCTGGAAGATGATTCTTCCGTGTGGGAGATAGACGAGGCAGAGAGTCAATGAAAATCACTCAAAGAGATGAATGGCTACTGCCTCAAAAGTGATGGTGAGGGGAATGACCTGGAATGGAGAATGGTTGCTCATGAAGATGGTTCATCTTCATCCCAGTCTCGGACCATGGGATTTCTGCAAGTAAGTCACTTGCAAGCACACAGAGATGGGCTCATGTGTCCTGAGGAACTTGATGTCATAATATTCATCTGGAATCCACAACAATTCTATTTTAGGAGTGTAGCTATCTCAGGGGATTAGGTGGACAATTTCCTATTATTTTACCCACTGTTGGCTTGATGGTTTGGCTGACAAAGCCGAGGAAGCAGTTTGACAGCACAACAGCAGAGAGCTGTACCAGATAGTTAATGTTTTGTGTGGTAGAAAACGGACAGGCATACAAGGATTGAAGGATAAACAAGGTAAGGTTATAGAAGGGGAGGATTCTGTCATGGCTAGGTGGGCTGAGCATTTCAGTGATGTTCTAAACAATGTAGTTAGTGCTACTCCCATTGTTTGCAATGATGATAGATGCATTGGTGGCTTTAATGTTGGCCCTATAATACAATCTGAAGTTATTTTGGCTGTTTCTAAACTTAAACTACATAAATCCCCAGGGGTAGATGAAATTACTACAGAAATGCTTAGAGCTGGGAATGTTTCGGTTACCACTTGGATGACTGAAATTCTGAATACCTTTTATGATAAAGGCATGGTTCCTAAGGATTTTACCAGAGCTATTATTATCCCTATTTTCAAAAAAGGTGATTGCAGTTCTTGTGATAACTATAGGGGTATCAGCCTACTTTCTGTTCCAGGTAAACTTCCTTCCATGATTGTGCTTAATAGAATTAAGAATCTGGTTGACAGTCAACTGCGTGATGAGCAATGTGGATTCAGAAGTGGTAGGGGATGTGTAGATCAGACATTTTCACTTAGGCAGATTCTTGAGAAATGTTTACAGGTTCAGAAACCTTTGGTTGCCAGCTTTGTTGATTTCAAAAAGGCTTTCGACTCTGTTGATCGTCATAATTTGTGGTTGATTGTGAAATCATATTGTATACCAGACAAGTTAGTTAACATAATGAAATCTCTCTATAATAACACTGAGTCATGTGTGAGAGTTGGTAAGTCTCGTAGCAATTGGTTTAGCATTACTTCTGGTGTTTGACAAGGGTGCATTTTGTCTCCTTTTCTCTTTAGCTTGGTTATTGATTATGTTATGCGAAATTCACTTCAAGGGAAAGATTTTGGCCTTAAATGGACTGGAGATACGAAAATTCTGATTTAGATTATGCTGATGATTTAGCCCTTTTGGCAAATGATGTTGATGAGATGAACTCTTTCATTCGAGCTGTTGATGAGACTGGTAGTAGAGTACGTTTGGTTATAAACAGAGAGAAAACTAAAGTGATGAAAATTGGTCAGGCAGGCTGTGATTCAGTTAATTTGAATAGTTACAGTCTTGAGCAGGTGTCACAGTTTAATTATCTTGGGAGCTATGTAACAGATAATGGTGATGTGCGGCATGAGATTAACAGAAGGACAGGGATTGCTGCCGGGACTTTTAAGAATCTATGGAGAGTATGGAGAAATAGGCGTATAGACCTAAAGACTAAAATTAGAGTGTTTAATAGTTTGGTTCTTTCTAGGGTTAGTTATGATAG
This sequence comes from Ryuthela nishihirai, assembly GCA_038380435.1. Lineage (NCBI taxonomy): Eukaryota > Metazoa > Arthropoda > Arachnida > Araneae > Heptathelidae > Ryuthela > Ryuthela nishihirai. The sequence goes on along the minus strand of JAWZYU010000001.1, from coordinate 154,639,965 downwards.
TTAAACTTGGACACTTTGTAAACAAGGTAACAGGAAACTAGATGCTTTTGATTCCAGATGCTTACGCAGTATCTTGGGCATTAGGTGGTTCAACTTTGTAACTAATGATGAGGTTAGGCAAAGGAGTTTGCAACCTCCTTTAAGCAGCATATTGTGCAGAGAGAGACTCCGTTGGTTTGGCCATGTTGCCCGTATGAATAATTATAGATTGGCGAATAGGGTTATGAACAGTGTACCTAAAGGCCTCAGAAAGAAGGGAAGACCTAGGATGCGGTGGGCAGACAATGTCAAACAGGACCTTGTTAGAATTGGTGTGCAGTGGCCAGATGCAGTAGATGTAGCTCAGGATCGAATTGCTTGGAGAACTAAATTGCAGGGTCTGGTTGGACCTCCGAGGCCGATGGCTGCTTGAGGATGATGATGATGAGGGGATGTATGGATCAGATATTTTCACTTAGGCAGATTCTTGAGAAATGTTTAGACTTTCAGAAACCTTTGGTTGCTAGCTTTGTTGATTTCAAAAAGGCTTTCGACTCTGTTGATTGTCATAATTTGTAGCTGATTTTGAGATCATATGGTATACCAGACAAGTAGTTAACATAATGGAAGCTCTCTATAATAACACTGAGTCATGTGTGAGAGTTGGTAAGGCTTGTAGCAACTGGTTTAACATTACTTCTGGTGTTTGACAAGGGTGCATTTTGTCTCCTTTTCTCTTTAGCTTTCTTATTGATTATGTTATGCAAAATTCACTTCGAGGGAAAGATTTTGGCCTTAAATGGGCTGGAGATACGAAAATTTCTGATTTAGATTATGCTGATGATTTAGCTCTTTTGGCAAGTGATGTTGATGAGATGAACTCTTTCATTCAAGCTGTTGATGAAACTGGTAGTAGAGTAGGTTTGGTTATAAACAGAGAGAAAACTAAAGTGATGAAAACTGGTGAGGCAGGCTGTGATTTAGTTAATCTGAATGGTTGCAGTCTTGAGCAAGTGTCACAGTTTAATTATCTTAGGAGCTATGTAACAGATACTGGTGATATGCAGCATGAGATTAACAGACGAATAGAGATTGCTGTTGTGACTTTTAAGAATCTATGGTGAGTGTGGAAAAATAGGAGTATACACCTAAAGACTAAAATTAGACTGTATAATAGTTGGTTCTTTGTAGGGTTAGTTATGGTAGTGAAACTTGGATGCCGTGTAAACAAGATATCAGGAAACTAGATGCTTTTGATTCTAGATGCTTGCATAGTATCTTGGGTATTAGGTGGTTTAACTTTGTAACTAATGATGAGGTTAGGCAAAGGAGTCTGCAACCTCCTTTAAACAGCATATTGTGCAGAGAGAGACTCCGCTGGTTTGGCCATGTTGCCCATATGGATAATTATAGACTGGCAAATAGGGTTATGAACAGTGTGCCTAAATGCCTCAGAAAGAGGGGGAGACCTAGGATGCGGTGGGCAGACAATGTCAAACAGGACCTTGTTAGAATTGGTGTGCAGTGGCCAGATGCAGCAGATGTAGCTCAGGATAGACTTGCTAGGAGAACTAAATTGCACAGTCTGGTTGGACCTCCGTAGTCCATGGCTGCTTGAGGATGATGATGATGAATCATCTTTTCCCATTTTCTTCCACTCACAACAAAACACATACTTCTGCATCATAAAAAAAATACCCCCTCAAGCAGCTGCTTGCCACAGAGGTCTGACAGGAGCCTGTCAGTTTATATGCCACAGTAGGAGATCTAAGAGGATGGCAGGACCTCAGCAGAAAAACGACACACACATCGATGCCTAATCCGGGGCTCGAACCCAGGTCCCTTAGATCAGCAGCCAAGCGTACTTAACATTACAAAACAGTTCACTAACACTATAAACAACCACCCTCCTAATATTAAATAATTTCAATTCCTTAATATCTTTAATAACTTATTATTTACCATATCTTAATGAATTTTCCAAAAAACATTTTAATTATTCTAGCTATCACTGAAAAACCCTCATTACATATACGATATATGTGCACTTACCTCTAACTCTACAGTCGTTATCCAAATGAAGTATAAAGCAAAAATGGCGAAAAAAAAATTAAATATAACTTTACACTCCTGTCAAATCACACTTACGACATGTGACTTCACATTACCCACCAAAAGAAACAAATCCAAAATCAAATATAACTTCACACTGTCAAATCACACTTACGACATGTGACTTCACATTACCCACCTAAAAGAAACAAATTAATGGCTATGTCCACACATGCTCTTTCATTTTCAACTTCAACTTTCAATTCTGCTTTTCGACACCGAGTAGCCTAGCGCATGCCTTAGATGAAATGCGTTGGACACATGCCTTCAACTGTCTACACCTGTGCATCAAATAGCTTTCAATTTTTCACCAGTGTAGACGTGAAGTTGCAATGGATGTAACTGATGCTGCTATGTTAGCAGGTATAAGAATGAAGTCGGCTGAAGGTTCCATATCACGTCAAAACAAGTACTTGTAGAGTTATATATAACATAGGTAGAATATATACTGAAACGTTTAGTGAAAACATTATAATAAAAGTTTTATTTTTTGTAATATTATTTTATTAATAATAATTTTATAACAAATATATTTATTAATAATAATTTATAAAGCCAAATGGCTATGTCCACACTTGTGTGTTTTATGTGCACTAGACGCACGCGCTGTGGCACTTGCGTCTAGCGCATCTGACACATGCCTCAAATCAGTTGAACGGCGCCAATTTCAGTGACACATGCAGTATCGCACATACTTCCACCAGTAGTGAATTTTTGTTCAACATTCCGTGCAATTTTGTAGTTTGTCTGGAAGGTTTCATTCTGTTTTTGTAATTATTAAGCTTGTGTTTTTTGTTCACCATGTCATCAGAACAATGGCCTTTATTGAAAATTATAAGTTAAATAATTCATCAGAGATATAAATTATTAAATTATTTTAAATAAATAAACAGATTATAAATTTAAATATTCATCAGACGTGAATATTGAATCACCGGTAGCCAAATATCTAAGTGTGATCGCTAATTCCACTTGAGCTAGCATTGCTTCTCTGAAACAATTATTATTATTATTTTTTCAATCTTCAGCTCCATCATTCCCAAAAAAGCATGCAAAAGTTTTTCTAGACATTTGCGTAAAGTTCTTAAAAAGATCGTTTTCATTTAATTCCAATTCCCTCATTATTCCAAAATTCTGCGTTTTAAAATATTTTTTTTTATATAATCTATATCGATCACCAGTATTTTTCACGTCTTTTTCAGGACTTATACCCGCTAACATAGCAGCATCAGTTACGTCCATTGCAACTTCACATCTACACTAGTGAAAAATGAAAACTATTTGATGCACAGATGTAGACAGTTGAAGGCATGCACTGGACCACTCAGTGTTGAATAGGAATTTCCATCTAAGGCATGCACTGGACCACTCAGTGTTAAATAGCGGAATTGAAAGTTGAAAGTGAAGTTGAAGATGAAAGCACACAAGTGTTGACTAGCCATTGTTTGTTCTGACGACATGGTGAACAAAAAACACAAGTTCAATAATTAAAAAACCAGAACGAAACCTTCCAGGCAAACTATGAAGTTGCACAGAATGTCGAACAAAAAACCACTACTGGTGGAAGTACGTGCACTATTGCATGCGTCACTGAAAATGGCGCCTTTCAACCAATTTGAGGCATGCCTTTGTGCATACATCACATGCGCTAGACACATGCATCTAGCGCACGTAAAACACACAAGTGTGGACATAGCCAAAAAGCCATAGGCCACCAACAGTTACGTTTCTACATCATACTTTACACATCGACGTCACACGCCACTTGAGCAATGCCTTCTATCAGCTGAGGACCGTACTCACTACACTGGCCTGTTTTTCTTCTACATAGTATTGCATATTTCTTATATATATATACTTTAAATTATATATATATATCCTCAATACGCATCTCAAGATAGATGCGAAACAGACTACTTTTACCATTCAGACTTTTTTTTTCACTACGTCGAGAAAAACAAGATGGCGGCTGAGGACCCTATACTGCAGTTCTGCGTAAAATTTAATACTTAGGAATAAGTGTTTATCATTATATTCTGTACTCTGCATATTTTCATTGTACAGCCTCTTCACTGCTAGTAATACCATTGTTTAGGTTATTTGTTTCGAAGTTGAATATTCTGGCCCGTGTAGTGATTACGGTCCTCAGCCGATAGATGGCATTGCTGAAGTGGCGTGTGACGTCGAAGTGTAAAGTATGATGTTGATTTGTAAAGTATGACGTAAAAACGTAACTGTTGGTTATTGGTGGCCTATGGCTCTTTGATTTGTTTCTTTTGGGTAGGTAATATAGAATCACGTGTTATGTGTGTGATTTGACGAGAGTGTGAAGTTACGTTTGGTTTTTTTCGCCATTTTCGCTTGATGACTTCTTTGGATAACATACCTATATGGTAAGAGGTAAGTTCGTGTGTATTATATATAGTTAATATATGTGGGGGGGGGGGGGGTTCAGTGATAGGTAGGATAGGAATAATTAATATGTTCTAGCTTTTTTTTAAAAATTGGTTTGGATATGGTTTGTAATTAGTTATTAAAGATATTTAGGGGCCCATGTAGTGGGGGAGTATGCAAGTTTTTGCGTGTGGGATTGAAAATGGCGATAGTAAAGAACACATGTATTTTGTTAGAATAGTTTGGGGGTGAATTGAATGTTTTTTTAGTAGTTACGTGTAGTATGGTAATTATTAATGTATTATAGTGATTTATTAATTTTGTTGTATATTTAGGAGTCTTCTAAATTTAGTTATATGATTTATCGTTAATATGTGGAAGCGTCTGGCGACTTTTTTGATGTAGTAATTCTGGGTATTGTAGAATTGTTGGTGTGTGAAAAAACGGCAGTTTTTGATGGAGTCAGGAAAGAATGAAAAATTTAGAGGTGGGGTGAGAGTGGCGGAGTCGATAGCGTGCTAGGCTTGTAATCTGAAGTTCCAAGGTTCGAGTCCGAGCTATGTCAGCGTTTAGATTTATCTCGGCGTATTTTCAAACTCGGCTCATAGTAGGGGACACTGATGGGCTTGGAAAGGCCGCCGTCCGTCGGTTAGGATGTTAAGCCGTGGCCCTGTATGTGGGAGAGTTATACTCTGTGTACGTTAAAGAACACGTTGGATGGCCTTTACAGGAAGTTACTGTCTCCCAACAACTGTTCTAGTGGGTCCCGTACCTTCTGTGAGCCTTCGGGGTTCATGTGATCTCGCCATTTAGCCCATGGTGTGGGAAAAAAGTGGGGGCTCAGAGGTAAAATGACAATGTAATTTAGGGGAGGGTTTTTTGAGCTGTAAGATGTTTTTTTTGTCAGATTTTTGTTTTGGGGCTTTTTTTATATAATTCAGTCGGCGGTGCACTGTTTCCGATTCTCGTGTTTTTCGGTTTGTGTTGTCGGGGAGGACATTATTTAGTTTTGGGGCTTTTTTATAATTCGATCGGCGGTGCACTGTTTCCGATTTTCACGTTTTTTGGTTTGTGTTGTCTTGGAGGACATTATTTAGTTTTGGGGCTTTTTTATAATTCGATCGGCGGTGCACTGTTTCCGATTTTCACGTTTTTTGGTTTACGTTGTGTGCGAGGTTGGTTTTGTGGAATTGTGGTGGTTAAGTGTATATTAAGAGAAAATAATTTTTTGGGGTAAATTATATTTCGTGAGAATGTGAGTTGTCGCCATGCTTGTGTTGGGTATGAGCTGGCTGATTTGCATATTGGTATTTTCATTGTGCTTTATTTGGGTTGTTGCGTATGAGGTGGTTGATTTGCATATAGGTATGTTGGTGGTGGTTTCTTATAAGGTTGGAGTCTGTTGTACTTTTAGTAATATGTGTAATGGCTTCCAATAGTTTAGATGTAGCGGCAGGTGGACCTCGTATGGTCTTAAGGGACTTTACCCTGCTGTTTGAGAAATCAAAAAAAGATGGAATTATGTTTTTGCAAGATATTGGTTTGCTCGCAGCAGGGTATGAATGTCCAAGGTATAGTAAGGCCATGGTGCTGGCCCCGACTGATACAACAAGTGATGGTTATAGGTGGAATTGCCGGAAGAGGATTGGCGGGGTCCAGCACGATAGTAGAAGGAGTATTAGAAAGGGCTCGTGGTTCGAGAGGTCCCATCTGTCGCTGGAAGAGATTGTGAAATTGACGCACATGTGGGCGTTTGATTATCCTCAGAGGATTGCCGAAATCTGAACACAATATCTGATTGGTATTCTTTTTGTCGAGAGGTGGCAATAGATGTTGTGGTTGCCAGGTCGCAGCCGATTGGTGGGCCCGGTACTATTGTCGAGATTGACGAGAGCAAGTTTGGAACCAACAAATACCACCGGGGGAGATACCGGGAAGGTCGTTGGGTGTTCGGTGGAGTGGAAAGGGACTCCGATAAGTGTTTTCTTGTTGTTGTTCCTGACCGCTCTACTGACTCCTTGCTTGCTGTTATCAAGGAGAAAATTTTACCTGGGTCTACGATTTATTCAGATTGCTGGCGATCATATAACTGTTTGAGTGAGGAGGGTTTCGTCCACCTCACAGTCAACCACTCTGTTTCGTTTGTTGACTATGAGACAGGGGTCCACACTAACACTGTGGAAGGAATGTGGCGGCATGCAAAAAATGAGATGACTAGAGGCCGTGTGGACGATGATATGTTTGACAGCTATCTGGCTGAATTCATGTATAGGAAGCGGCTGCGGCACCAGTCAGACCCGTTTCTGAGTTTCGTGGAGGACATTAAACATCTGTATCCACCCCATGTGCGTGATGAAGTAGCATGAACCACGAGCTGTGGTGAGTAGTATTTTAGTTTTTGTTTAAGTTAGTAGTTTTTAATTTTATGTTTTTGTGCTTAAGTGGTTTTGTTTTTGATGTTAGTAGGTTTATTGTGTTTTGAAAAGAGGAGGGGGAATGGTGGAAGTGGTTTGCTGTATGTAGGAAGGCAATCGTTTTATTTTTTTTGGATTTGCCACTTTTATGAGCTTTCATTCTGTAATTGACGGTTACGAGGTTTTTTTTGCGGTAATTTAATTTTTTTTACGTTTGTTTGTGTTTGTTACTATGGTTACGGTGCGTTGCGTTTGACGTAAACTCGGGTTTTTCGTTACTATGGTAACGAAAAAAACAATCTTTTTTCTAGAAACCCCTGTTTGTGTTAGGGTCTCGGGAGTTGGGGGAATCAACTAAAAGGGCCGTTTTGTTACGTTGCGTCAAAAACAAAATGGCGGCTGAGGACCGTGAACTGTACTACTGCCAATATTCTTTCTAATGGGATATTGAAACAAGTTTTTCATTAGTTTAAATCTCATATTTAATTTTTTTTGTTATGGAAATAATTTTTAGAACTGCTTTCATATAATTCTGGAAAAACTAAATTTCTTGGTCGCCATTAGTCAAATGTTCAATCAAGACAACACATTGCATTGTGTTAAAAAAAATTAACGCTTGAACACCGTAAAACTGCAGGTTTGCTATTATTTTATTCTCCTCCACTTTACTATTTCAGCTGTTACTTCATTAGTTTTAAAAAGGATAACATAAGGTCATGAGTCTTTCTATTTCTGACTATATCGGTAGCTAGTTTATACCAAGAATGATAAACAATTTTTTCTTACAAAAACTAAGGTATTCAGTACAAGGTTAAATATGTTTAATAGTAGCTTTACTTAGTTTACACTAGGTATATAAAGGTAAACTATATTACCTGATAACTGACTCTTCGAAAATAAATTAAACATAAAACAAATATTTACACAATTCACAGTTTCGCCATACATCTAACTCCTACGCTATTAGTATAATCAGCCACGGTTATGGTTTACTTACAACAAAACTTTATCATAGACCGGTAAAAGAGGTAGGCGAAGTATGGACGTCATTACGTTGAACCCGTGGCCAGCGAGTTTGAACCCGACGAGTCAAGCAAAAGTCACGTGACTCGACTCTAGAAAGCTTTCAACAATTAGTGTGTAATTGTGAGGCATTGTACGATTATATTTATATCTAAAACGTAGCGTTAGAATTGTATTTAGACAGAAAATGGTTTCTACGTGTTCTCATGGAGATAGGAAGATAACAGGAGGAGCCCTAAGCACTTGAAAATGATGCTTCGGCGACTGCGTGGCAGCCATGTTGTTCTATTCAGAATATTGATCAGTAGTATAGGTGAGTAACGAAGCGTTGCACTATAAGAATTTAATTTTTTTCGACATTTGTATTATGGCAGCCTGTTAAGCTTACGGCTGCACGAATCGCCCTTCATAAAAGATACCAGGAATTACCTTTCATCGGTAAGTTTGTCATTTTTATAAAAGCTTAAATAATTATATAATGATACAAGCAACTTCGTGTTGAAATTACGCCACTATGAAATCGGTTTTATTTCGAGTTACAAACCTCGATTCTTCACCAGATTTTTTTTTTATTTTCTTCGGATTGTACTCAGTGATAAATGTGGAGATGTACTTCTTATATTGATTGATTGATTTTACGTTACACTTATTTGAGAATTCCTTCTGCAGGCTTTCTCAGTTAAAAAATTTTTTTGGCTGTAATTGAATATTAGTGTGTATTCTATTTAATGGATTTACATACTTTTAAATAGAGGTGATTAAAATATCAAGGAGTTTCTTTTTTGTTTTTTATTTTATTTTAGGTGGAAGTATTTTAGGTGGAAATGCCCCCTTTTTTTCTTGGAATTGGAGTCATATTTTTGAATTTCTTTTTAGATTAATTTAATGTATCTGGTGTAAATTGTCATAGGTGAGTGACAGCGATCATTAGTTAGGGTGAAAATTTTTCAAATTGTTTAAATAATTTTAGTTAAAAGAGGAGAGAGTGTAATGCTTTTCTCCTTTTCGTTAATTCTTCTGACAGGGTTCTAATTGCCCCTTTTAAGGTGAATACTGAAGTTATTTAATTCCGTATGGATTTCAAATAGAGTGAGTTTATTGCTTGTAGTTATTTTATTTTTACTTTGGTTGAGGGGTAGGTTAGGCGTACATAAAGGGAGATATGAGAGACTGAGGAGTCGAGCACTGAGATGTCGGGTTCAAGCCACTGTCTGGAACGTTGCCTTTTTTTTTTTAAATGGATATTATATTCCGTTCACCTGTGAATATATATTTTTTTCTTTTTTTTTATATTTTTTAAATTTTTTATTATTTTTGATTAGTATAATTTTTAGATGCTTTTTTTTTCATATAGTTTTTTCAGATATTATTTTGAAATTTTCCTTTGTGGCTGAGGAAGGATGTATTTCAATCCTTATGAGATTTTTTTTGAGAGATTGTAATAATTGTGTATTTTGTATTGATTGTTAACTCTGGTTGAGGGAGGAAAATGAGCATGAGATGGGGGAGAGATGTGAAGCTGAGGGTACAAACATAGGGCTGGTGGCTTAAATGGGCTTTCTCTTAGTCGTAAAAAAATAATCTTCCCGTATATAACGCACAGTAAAACTGAGTATAGCACGTAAAAAGTAAGCTTGATTGCAGCAGCAGACGCTTTGTTTTGAATGCAACAATATGGCTACCGCCCTGCTGCATCAGCATCATTTTCCTTGGATAGGGAAAGCGGGTTATGGAGTCTCCTGTCATTCCGTGCGTGTGCGTGTTCTGCGTATTATTGCAATGAACGATTACAGACAGGGCCGTGCGGTAGATTTTCTCATTATGATGCAAGTCTTCGAAATGCCGCCCCTTAAAAGTTTTTTCTTTAAAATAACCAATTGTGAATTAAAAAAAACTGCACAAAATGTACGAATACTGTTTTTAATTTGAAAATATAAACTACGTTAAAATAATATCAACTACAACAATCTACTACAGTTTTACCCTTCTAATTTTAACTTTAGCAAATTCGTTAATTAGGGATGTGTAGTCTAGAGTGGCAGCCAATGTAGATTCAATAGAAATTAATGACAGATTTCTAAGTTTTGTTTGGCTTATTGAACTTCTTAAGTAGTGTTTTATTAATTTTAATTTGGAAAAACTTCTTTCCCCACTAGCTACAGAGACAGGGGGTGTTAATAAAATTCTCAGAGCTACAACAGTATTCGGATACAAAGTAATTAAGTTATTTTGGCACAAATAATTTAAAACATCCAAAGGTTTCATAGAATATGGTAGCATTCGGGATACATCACGTAATTCTTCATGAAGATCATTTGCATTTATATCTGATTCATTTTCGACCGAAAGTATTGACTGGAGACTTTTACAATAATTTTCTAGCGTTTTGTCATCTATATCCTTGATTTTTAAAATGTCATATAAAAACTGAAAATTTTTGCTATGGGTTTCCAGAAGCGTAAATCGTTCATTCAGAGAATTAAGGGTAATGTCCAGAATATAATTGAAAAAGTTAATTTTAAATTTATTCTCCTCTGTTAAGGGTTGATCGACAGCTTCTTCATAGTCAAATTTACGCTTTTTCCTTCTGGCTCTAACTTCAGTTTCGGCAGGAAATTCTGAACTGCATTCAAGATTCTCTGCAATCTCATTAGCAGTAATTTTCATCTAATCATATCCGGATTGTCTATAACTTTTCACTTTTTGTATGGTTTCTGATAACATCCTTACACAATCTGACAAATTTATAGTTACAGATTGCAATAGCTTCGAGACTGAATTTATTTCAAATAAAATATCATACCAAAGTATTACACCGCATATAAACTTGTAATTTTTAATATTTTTTGCTAACCCTCTTACTTTAACTTTAGTTTTTGCATCTCTGTTGATGTCTTCTATTATTTGGAATAATGCATCATAGATTTCGCAAAGTTGAAATCGTAAAGGTTTTAACGCATCTACTGTGCTTGACCACCTAGGAGCACTCAATGGTTTTAGAGTTAATTGTGAAACATATTTTTAGCACTTCCCAACGCTTTGTAGAACCAGAAAAAAAAAGTGTAAAGTTCTTGTACAATAGAAAAAAAAGTTGTTGTTTCTGTAGAAGACGCTGCATCATTCACAACTATGTTGTCATAGCCTTTTCCCCTAAGCAACTTTAACTCAAAACCTAACTTTTCCTTATTCTGTAGAACACCAAAAAATGATGTTCTGCGCAAGGCACATAAAACGCCCTTGGATATTTTTCAAGTATTCTATTTTGTACACCCTTTCTTACTCCTTTTATATTAGCTCCGTTGTCATAGCCTTGTCCCCTAAGCAACTTTAACTCAAAACCTAACTTTTCCTTATTCTGTAGAACACCAAAAAATGATGTTCTGCAGAATAAGTTCTGTCAAACCCTCACCGGTTGAATCACTAGCTTCAAAAAAACCAATAAAGAATTCTTCAATTTCATATTTATTTTGAATGGAGTTTAAAACGACAACTCTTATTGTTAATGAGAGCTGTTCAATATGACTTACGTCTGGGGTACAATAGGCGATTATCGAAAAATATTTAGCGATTTTTGTTATTTCGACAATTTTGCTTAAAATTACATTTCCCATCAAATTCATCAATTCATCTTGTATATTGTTGCTTAGATAAGTCACAGACCATTTATCAGACTCGCGTTGAACTCTCCTGATATGTTCTTCCATAACTGGATCAAACTCAGAAAGCAATTCTACCAACTTTAGGAAGTTTCCGTTATTAGGCTGAAACAAATGTTCAGTTGTTCCAAGAAAAGCTAAGCATTGTGAGGCCAATAGTCTAATTATTGACATAACTCTTTTTAGAACTCCTCTCCAATGCTGAATTTCCATATCCATAATTCGTTGATATTCAGCGTCAATAGATTTTTTCTGCTTTAATCGAATGTCCAATTCTTTTCATGCTCTAAAAGCATTTCTGTGATTTACAGACTTTTCGTGCATTGTGAAGGCTCTTATAAGATTTCCCCAGTCAGAATAACCTTTTGTGGGCCAGTCATTAATAGCAGACGAATTATCAAATAATATACAACAAAAGCAAAAAAACGGCATCATTTGTAAACAGAGTAAATCAACCAACGTCTCTCAACGACTTCACTATTGCTCAACACTTTCAAATAATGCGAGGGCGAAAATCTACGCCTTCCTTTATTAATAGGAAACTCGAATTCTTTAATTTGATGTGGACCCCTCTCAACCAGTATTTGACGAGTTTCAGATGACATGCAGAAAGCATTCCATAATGCAGGATCAGAAGGAATTTCGTTTAATATCTGCTGGCTGCCAATGCTACCCGGCTCTTGATGAACTGATCTTGTTATTTTTTGGCTCTCTTCAACAACTTCTTCTGGAAGTGATTGGGGCGGCACTGAGTTTTTATTTGCCAAATCCAAAGCAGTCGCTGTTGATGTGGATGTGGATGGCTCATCTAAACAGGACTTTTGTACTAAGAATTCCTTCATAACATAGCTTAGCTTTCTTCCTTGTTCCTCTTTCTTTAAGCGTTTCTTTTTATATTGACTTCCAGACAATTTTTTCCTTTTCTGTTCCTTACTGTAATAAAAATATTAAATAAAAATTCACAGTCCTTCGCAAAGATGCAACGGGGGGGGGGGGGGGGTCATTGAAAATGATTAAATATGATGATGCTTATCATGCTATTAAAGTAGGGTAGATAAAATAATGATAGAAATGAGTTGCAAAGCTAGTAAGATTTGTAGGTAACAGAACATAATAAATAGATAACGAATATCTGTCAAATTGACAGCTAGCAGCCGTTTTGACATATGCCTTTCTTTAACTTGTTATTGTATTGTCTCCAGTTCAACGTAAATGAATTTGATAAAAATAGAGCAATAAATAACGAACGCAAAAGTAGGCAAATGCAAATATTTCCTAAGCAACTCTCTCTCTATCACACACAGAACGCAAAAGTAGCCCAATATTACCTAAATAACTCTCTATCTATCACAAAGAGGCACACGTTCCGCACCTGAGATATACCCAGTCCATGCAAATGCTACTTTTTAATTCGAGTCCCTATTGTCATAACATAATCATTTTCAATGATAATAAGTAGCTACAATTGCTGTAAGAAACAATAATTCTCTTACCTGATCTACTTTTTAAACACAAAAACTGAATTAGTATAAATGCACAAATATTATATTGATACAGATATATATCTGATTTACTGATTTAAATACAGCACAGCCACTTCTCATGACAAACTAACATTAAAATCAAATATTGCCAATAATTGTAAGCTCAAAGCAGAACTATCAACACGTAACACATGCAATTGTCTTTTATGATAATTGCTGCCTCAGCTTTTAGGAGCGGCCACGCGGTATATTACAAAACAAATAATAGCTTCTCGCTGTCAGATCAAAAAAGTCTTTCGGCGAGTGCTCGTCAACGATGCACCTGCACCAGAATCCGAGATCAAAGGGTACCGAAAGCGCTTAGGCAGAGGCGTACGATAAATCGTAAATCGTATATGTTCCGGCAATGTATGAAAAGCCGGCATTCTATAGAAAACCCGGCGTTTTTAGGCAATGTATGAAATATGAGAATTATTACATACTTTCCCTAGCATTGTATAGAATACCTAAGCATTATATAGAATGATAAATACTATTTCGGCAAAGTATGAAAAAGGCTTTTATTGAAAAGATGCATGTGAAAATGTAAGAAGTACAAAATATAAGATACGGGATTTTTCTACAAAAAGAGAAAAATACCGTTGCTGAACTACCGCCAGAAATATTAACATCATATAACGTGTAACGAATCTGTCATCCGCATTATAAAAGACGCCCCAAATGAGGTAAAGCCAAGTGAGAACGAATCAGTAAAGTGTTGAATATTCGAAGTTTGCAATTCGAGTTAGGATACTCGTATTTCACTTTACTACTTGTCAAATCTATTTCAGTGGAGTTCCGAGATGCTTGTGATATGTCGTTTTTTGATGACTTTCTTAAATCTCTTTTTTGACCTTAACTCTCTTTCTATGGAAGCTAGGGTTCTCAAACTTTGGGATCCCTATTGAGGCAACCCTCTTTTACACTCTTACAACGCTAGGGGGCGCTTTTCCGAATGGAAGGGTGTCTTTTTGGTGTCCAAAGTGACCAACTACAGCGCTCTTTTTTACCGAAACTAGGGACTGGCGGATCTGGCAATCAGGATGAGCCTATAGGGGACCCAGGGGAACATTTACTGGTCAATTCGAATTGGACTGAGTGCTCTGGCTCTCTGTTTGAGGCGAGCGTCGAGAGTCACATGACTCGCATTGCGACATTAAACATCACTGCCGGGAGTATTTTATACTTTGCCGATTTGCCTTTTGGCATTCTATAGAATGCCTAGGAAATGTGTGAAATATGAATCGTTTCATACATTGCCGGCTAGTTTTAGGTATTATATACAATGCCTAGGCATTCTATAGAATGCCGGATTTCAAACTTTGCCGGTGACATATACATCAATATCGGAATAACATAGACCAATATAGAAAAGCGTTGCGTAAAGAATTTTAATTATTGAATGGTTCAAATTGTATTTTGATTTCGCTGCTTATGCCGCCCCCTTACGGTGCCGCCTGATGCGGCCGCCTCTCTGTATCATAGCACGGCACGGCCCTGATTACAGAAAGGAAAAGTAATATCGTTTCACAGCTAAATGTTTTCATTCAAATTGATTCTCTCTATCATCAACGAATGATGTGGTATGCAATTCAGGGGCGTAGACAATGATAGATACTTCGAATGCACAACGAAATTAAATAAAAATAGGTAAAAAAGATGCAGGTTTTTTTAGGTGGAAAATATTCGTGGTTTCTGAAAATCAGAAAACTAGCTACATTGAATTCCATGATGGAGGGTGAAATGTATAATGCTTTTTGTGGGACATGCTGTGAGTTGGTGTCAATAATGTAGATTTTAGCACTTGCGTTGCGTTACACAACGTAGCGTAACTACCTAGGAAATGGGATACACTCTAGTTAAAGGTATGGGATTGAGATAGTTATAAATCTTTAATGGTGTTGGGGAGGAGGGGTCTGAGGTCTTGAATAGGGGTGGAAATTTGTGCCCTGGAGGGGCTAAGATAGAACTTTTATATTCTTTAAATCCTCTTGCATTGGATGGAGTTAGCTGTAGAAATGGAATTTTTAGGGGTGAGGGGGAGAGGGGCCTTTAATTAACTTCCCTTAAAAATTTTAAAACGTGCCATTAATTTAATGGGTATGTGAATTGAGGTAGATGGGGGTAAGGACATGGTTGTTAGCCAGTTAGATTAGCAATAATAATGAAGTGGAATACAGTGAAGTAGACTCGAAGGGGTCCAGTGCAAACTGTTCCTTGTGAATTAAAGGATATTTGATACCATAAAAATTCTTTTCCCTTATAGTGAGGGGAAGCCGTCCCATGGCCGAGTAGTTAGCACGCTTGGCTACTGATCTAAGGGATCTGGGTTCGAGCCCAGGTACGGCACGGATGTATGTGTCGTTTTTCTGCTGAGGTCCTGCCATCCTCACAGACCTTCTACTCTGGCATATAAACTGACAGGCTCCTGTCAGACCTCTGTGGCAAGCAGCTGCTTGAGGAGGTATTTATTTATTTATTATTTATTTATTATAGTGAGGGGTAAGGGGGTTATGGGGATCTGTTTATGACCAATTGGTGTATTCAGAGTGGTGAAGTGGGGGTTATGGGTTGACAGGGAGTAATGAAAATTTGAATTAATCAATAGGTTAGAGCATTTTAATACAGAATAATCATGATAGTAATAATTTTCAGTATTAAAATGATCTAACCTATCAGTTAATTCAAATTTTTATTACTTGAAGTATATTTTATAACTTGAAGATGTGACAAATAACATAATACTAATATGTGACATTTAGACTTGCCAATTGTAATAGATAGAAGCCTTGGCGTAGATATCCTTGTAAATTGCAAAAGCAATTTAAAACGTTATAATTGGCTAAACAAGAAAGAATAATCATGATACTAATAACTTGCATTCTTGTTAAGCCAATTACAACGTTTTAAAATGCTTTTGCAATTAACAATGATATCTACGCCATAAGACTTCTGTTAAATTGGCTGAGTCCAAACGTCACATGTTAGAACATATGTTACATCACGTGTAATTCGAGGAGTTCACTTCAGCGCTCTGATACATAAAGAGGAATGCAGTTTGTTTTGATCCAACGGTCATTAATTTTCTTCGTTTTAAAAAAATATACTTCCTCAAGAATTCTCAAGTTTTACTACTTCAAATACTTAGGAAAAATGTGCATTTGAATGGTAAAATCATTGCATAAATGCTTCTATGTTTAAAAGTCATTGAAAAGCGAAACTTCCATAGAGGGTAATGTTAAAAAGGCAAGAATATCGTTCCCAGCGCCCTCTACTGGTATGGGACACTTTTTCTGCCAGATTTTAATAGGCGAATGCCACACTATATTTATAGGCACTATAGCAAAAGTATCCCTCAAGTAGTTATTGATAATATGGGTGAATCAGAATATGAGATATTTGAGAGAAAAGGTTAATAATCAAGAAAGGCTGGGAAATAATGAAAATACAGCTTATGAAAAATGATGGAAACAGAAACAAAAAAAAACGTGTTAATAAGGCATAATGATAAATTGGGCGGATCTAGGGGAGCAAGGGGGGGCCATGCCTCCCTCCCCCCAGAATGCGAATAAGGGTAAAATTTGCAAAAAATTATTCAACTTATTTATATTTCATAGATCTTCAACAAAGTTTTTAAAAACTTGTGAAATGGAGGGGTAAAATATTACACAGTCGTATCAGAATAATATGACCACCTACCTAATAATGCGAATAACCACACTTGGCCCGAATGACAGCGGTGAGACGGCATGGCATGGACGCAATGAGGCCCTGGAAGGTTGCCAGAGACTCATTCGTGCTCATTCGGACTCAAGCAGAGCACAGAGGTTCCAGAGATGATGTGGTTGTGGGTCTGCACCACAAACCTGTTGATCCAAATGATCTCACAAATGCTCTACGAGATTGAGGTAGGGCGATTTCGCCAGCCAAAGGAGAACGGAGACATCACTGTCGCGTTCCTGGAACCAGTCATGCACCACCTTAGCGACATGGCAGGGCACATTGTCCTGTTGGTAGACACCATCACCACCAGGGTAAACGTCCAACATGAAGAGATGCATGTGGTCAGTGAGAATGGACAGGTAGCCATTGGCGTTCAGGGACCCATCCAGTGGTACCAGCAGTCCCAGGTGCCACTGCCACATCAGTGCTGTCCAACTTCTCTAAGACCGGGGGCCATTTTTTCTTTTTCACGATCCAAATAAATTTTCGCGGGCCCGTAAAAATTTTTATTTCAGGGGTCAAAAAAAGAATAGGACAGGATAGGTAATTGAAAAGTCAGTTCATGTCACCTCAAAAAGTGCCCTCTATCCGGGATGCACCGTCAAGCGTATTGTTGCCGCTTTGCACGTATGGACTTACGTAGGGTTGTGTTTTTATTATGGATTTCTCGTAATCTTAATGGATGTGAGTGATGGCGATTAACTTTTCACCTTTTTTGAGGTTCTTTCTTTCCCTATTTCTCTTATCTTTGTAATATATGTTATAACTGTGTTTTCTTCGGAAAATGTGGTGTGTGAAAACAGTCAAACTGACGATGAAACTAGATAAATAATGCCTTGCCTATCAGAGTTGCAGGGCGCACCCCCCCCCCCCCAAAAAAAAAAAAAGCTGAAAGGTTTAAATTTCCAAACAGAGAACTTTACGCATTGTTTGGAAAATAAAACTAAAGTTTCACAGTCTATTATATCAGACAGCTACGCTTTAGAGATTTCAAAAGAGTTACGAAAGTTGGGCAATGTCTAGAACAAACTTCTACCTGCTTTTGGGAATGGTGGAGCCGAAGATCGAAAAAAAATAATTGTTTCAGAGAAGCAATGCCAGCTGAAGTGGAATTAGCGATCACACTTATATATTTGATTACCGATGATTCAATATTCATGTCTCTGATGAATATTTAAACCTATAATCTGATGAATTATTTAATTAATCTTTTTATTTATTTAGATTAATTTAATAATAAGCACTTGTACCTGCTAACATTTATATCTCCGATGAATTATTTAACCTATAATCTTCAATAAAGGCCAATGTTTGTTCTGACGACATGGTGAACTAAAAACACAAGCTCAATAATTACAAAAACAGACCCAAACCTTTCAGACAAACTACGAGGTTGAACGGAATGTTGAACAAAAATCCACTGGTGGAAGTATATGCGCTACAGCATGCGTCACTGAAAACGGCGCCGTTCAACTGATTTGAGGAATGCCTTTGTGCATACGTCACATGCACTTGATGCATGCACCGCAGTGCGTGCATATAGTGCACATAAAACGTACAAGTGTAGACATAGCCAATTGCTGCAATATTGTGTGTCGATTGCCCTTTACTAGTCGACGGAGGCGACGTTCTCCTCTGGGGTTGATGCCATTTGGGGTCCACAGTTAGGAGATCTGGAGGTACTTGGTGTGCCTGCGATCCATTCTTGGTACACCCTTACTATAGCACCTCACGAACAGCCCATGAAGTATGCTGTTTCTGAAACACTTCCACCCTCGGCACAGTAGCCGATGATCATTCCTTTTTGAATGTCCATCAAATCAATACCTCCGCCCATTGTGCTCATGTTATGCACTATGGCTCATCTGTCCTGGGTGGCAGCTTATATATCTGTGTGGTCGACCTAGTCATGTGCACTGTGTAATGAGCCTGGGCGGGTATTATTGTGATTCTTTGGGTGGTCATATTATTCTGATACGACTGTGTATACTGCATTAGAAATCAAGTGCCCTTTCACATTTTTTCTGCTCAATTGTGTCAAAGAGAATTAACTTCATCTTAACATTGTAAAGAAGCTTCTACATAGAAGCATATTATAATTCAAGCAAATGTTCTCTTTTTATGAAACAGTGATTTCCGTTGTAAATATTCAGAATAATTTTTTCGTCCACGATGAAAGCTTTCAAAAATCGCATTAGGGTACATGAATCAGGAAAAAGGGAGGAGGGCACCATTGCGCAAGTAAATACCTTAAATTAAATTTTACTGGAAAACAATGATGATGAATTTGGAAAATTTAATCACCATCATGGTAACAACCTGTGCCCCCCCCCCCCCCCCCAAGAAACTTTTCTGGCTATGCCCCTATTCCTGATATTTATTACATGATAAAATATTGAAGTTGCCCTATGGTTGCTATAATAGTTTCTGTAGTTAAACTGAGTCGGAGTTGCACATGTGCAACTCCGATCTTTTGATTGTTAGTCGCTAATGCGCATGTGTAAGACACGACCTCTCTTGCGTCATAACCAGCGCGATCGTCAGCTTATGCAAATGTTTTTCTGGTGTACAACAGACACATGCCGGATTTGTACGCCGCACATAAAACCAAGTGAAGTTAGGTCACAGTGTAGTAGAATTGACAGAATGGGTTAGTTAGATGTAATATTGAAGTGCAGAGAGAAATAGTACAGATGTAGTAGTCAGAATGAGTTAGTGGAGAGAGTGCTGTTAATGGAAGTTAAGATTTTGATAGATGTGAGTTGTTAGTAGTCCAACTTTTGTATTGAATTTGGTGTGTCTTTGAATTTTTTGGAAATAAACTTTGTTTGTTTTAGAAACTTTGGAATTTTTGCTATATTTCTCTTGAGCAACGTTAATTGATTTTTAATTAGATTTAAGCTTTAATTAAACTTGACAATCCTTTTTGAATTCTTACTCGATAAGTAACGCTAGAGAAATTCCTAACAAACCCTATTTCAACTTTATTTGGCAAGTTAAAATTGCCTGGCGCCCAACAACGCTATCCAAAATTTTGAATATACAGGGTGTCCCTGAATTCATGGCCCAAACGTAAGGGGATGGTAGTACACACTGAACCCACCAATATTCGTCATAGAATATGTGGCCGCAAACGTAGTGAGGAGTCGGAAATGAAGGACAGACACAGAGATTTACAGAGTGACATTTATTGGAGATCATTACAACAAATGCTCAAACATCCGCCCACCAACGTTGATACAGGCGGCACAACAGCGGAGTAGTGATCAGCGTATCTGCTCGTAAACACTGGGCTTGTCACGCACATCGGCGGCCAGGACGGACAGTCAGGCTACCAGATCCTCTGTGGACTGCACGGGCATCTCGTACAAGACACTCTTCAAATGTCCCCACAGAAAGAAATCGATGCAAGAAAGATTAGGCGATTTGGGGGGCCACAAGATGGGACCACAGCGCCCAATCCATTGGTTCCCAAATGTGGTATGAAGATGCTGACTCATGCGATGAAAATGGGCATACTTTTGGTATTGATACTTGCAATGACAATGAAATCATGCTGGAACCACATAGGGGCACGGATTGCGGCTGGAACATCCTGAAGCAATTCCGGAAAAATCGGTTGCAGAAAAATACGGTACGTTCGCCCATCGAGGTGGTCTAGCAGTAGGTAGGGTCCAATTAAGTAGTCATGCACGATCCCCGCCCAGACATTGATAGCGAACCGTTGCTGGTTCGAATTTGGACGTGTACAGTGGGGGTTCTGGGCAGCCAGAAATGTGCATTATGTACATTCACTATGCCTTCACGTGAGAATGTTGATTCATCCATAAAGAGCACATGCACAGGGAAATCAGGATGTGTGGCACTTTGCTGCAGGAGCCACTGGGCGAAATCCATGTGCAGGGGATAATCAACAGCTGTCAATGCCTGCACTCGCTGCAAGTGATAGGGGCGTAGCCCTTCTTCAGGCAGTACTCGCCAGACACTGTTCCAATGCACATCCAGGCTCCGGGTGGCGGATCGTGTGCTTGTACCTAGGTTATCTGTCACCATATGCAAGGTGTCCTCGCTCATAGCTGGCGTTCTGACCGTCTGTGCTCGTCTGGCATCATGTCAACTGACGTGGAAGGTGCCTGCCTCAGACAGCTGGCAGTGCAGTCGCGCAAACATTTTATGATTGGGCACAAGTTGCATAGGATATCACTCAAGGTAGAGTCTTTGCATGTCTCTACCATTGCCCTCGGCTAAGCTGTACATCAGGTGCATATCAGCATTCTCTGCATTTGTAAACTGCTCATCTCGTGTCTGGTCGATGCTGAGAATGCTGGGGTCTGGCCGATCCAGCACTTTTAAGCTATGCAGCCTCGTCTGCACCCCCTACCGGCACTGGGCTGCGTTCGTGGCAGCATATTCTATGACGAATATTGGTGGGTTCAGTGTGTACTACCACACCTTCATATTTGGGCCATGAATTCAGGGACACCCAGTATTTGGATCAGACGAAAGGTCTAACTTGAAAAGTTGATAATCTTGGGAGCATTACAAAATTATTAGGTTTACAGAACGATCGAAACGATTGGACAGGCGCGAGCTGATGTCAGAATTGCGGACTAAACACAGATAAAAGCAACCAAAGCTATCTGGTTGACAAAACGTTGCACAAATTGTTTTAAACCGCTAAAGATGCTGTTGTCGACTATCTGATGCAGACATCGACAGCGATTCCAGAAGCTAACAGACTTTGAGCATGGAATAATTATCAGCCTTAGAGAAACTAGTTTGTCGTAAAGAGATGTACTCAACCTTGTTGACCGCAATCCCAGCACCATCATACACATATTTTGCCAATAGGTTCAAGATGGATACAGCACATGGCGATAAGATCACGAAGACAACATATGATCACAGAGTGACAGGACCACCATTTGTGATGTATGGCTTTGCGTGACAGATTTGCAACTACAATGCAACTGGCAACAAGTAACACATCGAATACCAGGGCAGAGAGTATACCTACCAGGTTGATGGTAAACAACAGGCTTTTACAGTTTTCATTGCAAACCTGTCGTCCTGCACAACGTTTGCCCCTCACATCTGCCCACATGCAAGCACGTCTTCAGTGGTGTCGCCTCAGACAGAACTGGAATGAACAAGAGTGGAGTATCGTGGTGTTCAGCGATGAATCTCATTTTTTGGGCAGAACGAAAGTAGACAATGTGTTCGCCGTCATCCAAGGGAATCATGCGACATCATCACACAGCTCCAGTACCTGGTGTCTTGGTGTGGGGTCCATTAGTCAGACATCTCGGTTGGAACTGGTCATCATAAGGGGATATCTAACTGTCCAATGATATGTTACCAACAATTTACAGCCAGTGGTTCTCCTATTTGTTCAGCAGCACAGAACCGTTTACCAGCAAGATAACGCCAGTACCCACACAGCCCACATTAGTCTGCAGTATCTACAAGAGCATACGTTCTGATACTACTATGACCAGCATGTTCGCTGGACCTTTTACCTATTGAATACGTCTGGGACATGATGGGCTGATAGCTCCAACAACACCCAAAATGTGTGCCAACACTGTCACTGAAATGGAACAGCGACTTCAGACTATTTGACATTCTATCCTTCAGGAGGATATTATAGAGCTATACCATAGCCTTTCCTGCCGTGCTCATGAATGAATTGCTGGCGGGATGGTTAACATCATATTAATTATACCACTTTACCGGGTAGATAAAGTGGTAATTTTCCATTTTTTTTTATAATGTAATCAATCGCACATCTTAGTGTATCCTAACAGCCTCCTGCGCTTCAATAAAATGCATTAATCCTTCCAGGTGTTGCAATCTTTTTTCCTGTAGTGTATTTGCAAAAGGGAAGCATAAAAAATGCTAAAACGTTTAACTGATTTAGAGCAAAACAAACAAGAATAATTGAATTGCTTTCATTTGGAATTAGAAAGATCAGTGTAAAAAAGTTGAAAATACCAAAAATTGACAGTTTTACAAAACAGAAAGAGAAAATCGAGAGTTCTCTTAAAAGAGTCCAGTCCAGTAATGCTGATGTCACAAATGAGTGGTACGGCCTTCTCCTCTAGGTGGTGTTGACAGAACCCTCTAGGTCTAGCACCTTATGTCCGATCCTGCCTTCTCGTGGTACAGGCTGTAAGTACATTTCAAAAGAGATAAAATATTTTCACTTGAAAGGGAACGGAAGCAGAGGGCTGTCAGATCAATGTGACCTACTGATCTGGTCATCTGTGGCCATTTTACATTTTTTTCTGCCCTGCTGAAGAGTGGTCAACTTCACAGGGTCCTGGTGGTGACCATTTTTACTTACCTGACCGGATTGGTTTACGGCTTTGAGTTTGATTATGGATCCTGGACTTGCTGCACTGGTGGGCCCCTGTTCAGGGAGAACCTTCTCCTGTGTTTTCTTGTTTGTTTGTGGGTTGCCAGCCTGAAGTGAACAGAGGCATGGAATACCTTATATCAGCTGGTGGTTAATCATGATCAGAGACCATTCAGGTACCTGAACCCTCACTGAGCTAGTTGGGTATCACCAATCCTATATTGGAGTAATCTGTCTCATACTGGTATTTAGTAATGAATCTCGTTTTTGTTTTGTCAGAACGATAGTAAACGTGTTCGCTGTCATCCAGGGGAAAGGTACACCACCCCAGGATGACGCTTGCTTCATCCAGTGCTTCTGGTCTTGGAAAAGGGCCACTTTGAAAGGTGGTGCCTTAAAAGGTGGTCTGTAAATGTTAGCCAGGTAGTCCCTGGAAGGAGAACTATGCACCAATCTCCTGTGATGATGCATAGAACGGGACAGGCTTAGCATCTAATGTCCAACCCCGCTAATGTTCTCATGATGCAGGCCGTTAGTACCTTTCAAAAGATATACTCCCTTGTGGAAGTGAACGGAAGCAGAAGGCTGCCAGATTAGTATGGTCTACTGATCTGGACAACTATGGCTATTTTTTCTTTCTACCCTGCTTAGGAGTGGTCAACCACACAGGGTCCTGGGGTTGACCATATAAATCAACTGGACTGGACTGGCTCTGAGCTTGATTATGGATCCTGAATTTGCTGCACTGGTGTACTTCTGTGGAGGGAAAATCTTCCACTGTGTTTTCAGTATGTTTGTAGGTTGACAGCCCCAAGTAAATAGATTCGCAGGACATGTTTATCAGCTGGTGGATAATCCTGAGCAGAGGTCATCGCAGGCACCAGAACTCTTTGCTTCTATTGGCATCGTCAAATTCTACATTGGAGAAAGTCTTCCAGTGTATATGGCTTCAGCCTTTAGTGGTGGGGGAACGGGTCTTTGCCCCATGCCTGCGATTAGGCGGCTGTTTGATATTGTCGGCATTCCCTCTCTCAATAAACATAGTTTCTTTAAACATCCTACTAACCATTTTCTCTCCATAGGTAGTTGGAATGTGAGGACTCTGCACAGAGCTTTTTCTCTTGATGTCCTCACACAAGAATTCCACCGTTATAATTTAGATATTCTCGGCTTGCAAGAGACCAGATGGACAGATAAAGGTTAGATTCTTAAAAATAATCTTAAATTTCTATTTTCAGGTAGGACAGCAAAAAATTTCAGACGAACATTAAAGGCTTGAATGTTATCTGCTGTTATGCCCCCACTAAGGGGGCGGGGGTGGCTCAGTTGTTAGTGCACAGGATCATAATCTGCAGTTCTCAGGTTCGAGTCTCAGCTGACTCAGCGTTGAGATTTTCCTCCGTTAAACTTCCCGCCCTGCCCACGGTCAGTAGGGGACAACTATGGGCTTGAAAATACCGCCGTCCGTCGGACGGGACATAAAGCCATGGCCCCATGTGTGGGACAGACATACCCCATGCAAGTTAAAGAACACACTGGATAGCCTTGATGGGAGATTACCATCTGTCTCCTAACAGCTGTTCCAGTGGGTCCACTCCCCCAACCTTCTCCGAGCCTTCAGGGTCCTTGTGATCTGGTCATTTAGCTCATGGTGTGCAAAAACGTGCCGCTCAGAGGTAAAACAACCCAATCCAAGTCCCCACTAAGGATGCCGATGTGGATCAGAAGGATACATTTTATGGACAATTTCAGGATATTTTAAATTCTGTCAAGGAACGAGGTATTACCCTTGTTCTAGGTGACTTCAATGCTGAAGTTGACACTGACTCTGACCTTTTTGGGAGGTGTGATAAGCACTTTTGGTATTGATACTTGCAATGGCAATGGACAACATCTCCTACAGGTAAGTAAACATTTTTGGGAGTTAACAGTACACTTTTAGGAAAAAGGGGGAGGGGCAGAATTATTTGAGTGATAAGGCATTTAAGTTTATTTCAGAAAGAAAAACTGAGGAATGGCCTTAATCAGTACCCTACTAGTCCCAATAGAAACCATTACAGAGTGCTTAATAAACGTGTAAAGGATTAATTAGCTGCTGATAAGAGTCTTTGGCCTGATGGCTTGGCTGATAAAGCCGAGGAAGCAGTTAGACAGCACAACAGCAGGAGCTGTACTAGATAGTTACCATCGCTAGGTGGGCTGAACATTCACAGATCTTCTAAACAATGTGGTTAGTTCTATTCCCATTGTTTGTAATGATGATAGATGCATTACTGGCTTTCACGTTGGCCCTATAACACAATTTGAAGTTAAGCATTACAGGGTCTGTAAATGGTAGCTAGGTAGCCACTGGAAGGAGAGCTGTGCACCAATCCCCTGTGATGATGCATAGAACCGGCCAGGCCTAGCATCTAATGTCCGACCCCACCTTCTCGTGGTGCAGACCGTTAGTACCTTTCAAAAGAGATACTCTCTTGTGGAAGTGAACGGAAGGGGAGGGCTGCCAGATTAGTGTGGCCTACTGATCTGGACAACTATGGCTACTTTTCTTTTTTTTCTACCCTGCTGAGGAGTGGTCAACCACACAGGGTCCTGGTGCTGACCATATAAACCCACTGGACTGGACAGATATATGGCTCTGAGCTTGACTATGGATCCTGATTTTGCTGCACTGGTGGGCTTCTGTGGAGGGAAAATCTTCCGCTGTGTTTTCTGTTTGTTTGTGGGTTGACAGCCCCAAGTGAATAGATTCACAGGATATGTTTATCAGCTGGTGGATAATCCTGAGCAGAGGTCATCGCAGGCACCTCAACTCTTTGCTTCTATTGGCATCGTCAAATTCTACATTGGAGGAAGTCTTCCAGTGTAGATGGCTTCAGCCTTTAGTGGTGGGGGAACGGGTCTTTGCCCCATGTCTGCGATTAGGGGGCTGTTTGATATTGTCGGCATTCCCTCTCTCAATAAACATAGTTTCTTTAAACATCCTACTAATCATTTTCTCTCCATAGGTAGTTGGAATGTGAGGACTCTGCACAGAGCTTTTTCTCTTGATGTCCTCACACAAGAATTCCACCATTATAATTTAGATATTCTCGGCTTGCAAGAGACCAGATGGACAGATAAAGGTCATATTCTTAAAAATAATCTTAAATTTCTCTTTTCAGGGAGGGACGGCAATAAGCATCACCAAGGCGTGGGTCTGCTTCTCAGCAGAAACGCTAGTGATGCTCTTCTAGGATATGAGTGCATTAATGAAAGGTTTCTTACAGCAAAATCTCAGACAAGCGTTAAAGACCTGAATGTTATCTGCTGTTATGCCCCCACTGAGGATGCCGATGAGGATGAGAAGGATAGGTCTTATGAACAACTTCAGGATATTTTGAATTCCGTCAAGAAAGGAGATATTACCCTTGTTCTTGGTGACTTCAATGCCAAAGTTGGTACTGACTCTGACCTTTGGGGAGGGGTGATTGGCCCTTTTGGTATTGGTAGCTGCAATGGCAATGGGCAACGTCTCCTACAGGTAAGTAAACTCAATGGTTTCAGAATAACTAACACATATTACAAACACTGCGACATACATAAGTACACATGGGTTTCACCTGATGGGCTGCATAGGAATATGATTGATTATATATTAATTAACAGCAAATGGGCTAGTTCTGTTAGAAATACCAGGGCATATAGGGGAGCTGAAATTGGATCTGACCATTACCTAGTTAAAAGTGTGTTGCAACTTAAACTTAAAAAGTGTTGTGCTAGGGTTAAAAAATTTGCTTTTAATACTGAAGCTCTGAAAGACCCAGTTATAGCCAAAGCTTACCATGATAGGTTACTTAGTCATTATGACAGTCATGGTATGCTTGCTACTGAAGTTGAGGAAGAATGGGATCATTTTAAACAGGCTTTTTTGGACACTAACAGTACTCTTTTAGGAAAAAAGGAGCAGAAGAGGCAGAATTATCTGAGTGATAAGGCACTTGAGCTTATTTCGGAAAGAAAGAACTGCAGGAATGTCCTTAATCAATACCATACTAGTCCTAATAGAAAGCATTACAGAGAACTTAATAAACGTGCAAAAGATCAGTTAGCTGCTGAGAAGAATCTTTGGCTTGATGGTTTGGCTGACAAAGCCGAGTAAGCAGTTAGACAGCACAACAGCAGAGAGCTGTACCAGATAGTTAATGTTTTGTGTGGTAGAAAACGGACAGGTATACAGGGATTGAAGGATAAACAAGGTAAGGTTATAGAAGGTGAGAATTCTGTCATGGCTAGGTGGGCTGAGCATTTCAGTGATGTTCTAAACAATGCGGTTAGTTCTATTCCCATTGTTTGCAATGATGATAGATGCATTGGTGGCTTTAATGTTGGCCCTATAACACAATTTGAAGTTATTTTGGCTGTTTCTAAACTTAAACTTCATAAATCCCCAGGGGTAGATGAAATTACTACATAAATGCTTAGAGCAGGAAATGTTTCGGTTACCACTTGGATGACTGAAATTCTGAGTATCTTTTATGATAAAGGCATGGTTCCTAAGGATTTTACCAGAGCTATTGTTATCCCTATTTTCAAAAAAGGTGATCGCAGTTCTTGTGATAACTATAGGGGTATTAGCCTACTCTCTGTTCCAGGTAAAGTTCTTTCCATGATTGTGCTTAATAGAATTAAGAATCTGGTTGACAGTCAATTGCGTGATGAGCAATGTGGATTCAGAAGTGGTAGGGGATGTGTAGATCAGATATTTTCACTTAGGCAGATTCTTGAGAAATGTTTAGAGTTTCAGAAACCTTTGGTTGCCAGCTTTGTTGATTTCAAAAAGGCTTTCGACTCTGTTGATCGTCATAATTTTTGGTTGATTGTGAGATCATATGGGATACCTGACAAGTTAGTTAACATAATGAAAGCTCCCCTATAATAACACTGAGTCGTGTGTGAGAGTTGGTAAGGCTTGTAGCAATTGGTTTAGCATTACTTCTGGTGTTTGACAAGGGTGCATTTTGTCTCCTTTTCTCTTTAGCTTGGTTATTGATTACGTTATGCGAAATTCACTTCAAGGGAAAGATTTTGGCCTTAAATGGACTGGAGATATGAAAATTTCTGATTTAGATTATGCTGATGATTTAGCCCTTTTGGCAAATGATGTTGATGAGATGAACTCTTTCATTCGAGCTGTTGATGAGACTGGTAGTAGAGTAGGTTTGGTTATAAACAGAGAGAAAACTAAAGTAATGAAAATTGGTCAGGCAGGCTGTGATTCAGTTAATCTGAATGGTTGCAGTCTTGAGCAGGTGTCACAGTTTAATTATCTTGGGAGCTATGTAACAGATACTGATGATGTGCGGCATGAGATTAACAGACGAATAGGGATTGCTGCCGGGACTTTTAAGAATCTGTCGAGAGTGTGGAGAAATAGGCGTATACACCTAAAGACTAAAATTAGACTGTATAATAGTTTGGTCCTTTCTAGGGTTAGTTATGGTAGTGAAACTTGGACACTTTGTAAACAACAGGAAACTAGATGCTTTTGATTCCAGATGCTTACGCAGTATCTTGGGCATTAGGTGGTTCAACTTTGTAACTAATGATGAGGTTAGGCAAAGGAGTTTGCAACCTCCTTTAAGCAACATATTGTGCAGAGAGAGACTCCGTTGGTTTGGCCATGTTGCCCGTATGAATAATTATAGACTGGCGAATAGGGTTATGAACAGTGTGCCTAAAGGCCTCAGAAAGTGGGGGAGACCTAGGATGCGGTGGGCAGACAATGTCAAACAGGACCTTCTTAGAATTGGTGTGCAGTGGCCAAATGCAGTAGATGTAGCTCAGGATCGACTTGCTTGGAGAACTAAATTGCACTGTCTGATCGGACCTCCGTAGCCCATGGCTGCTTGATGATGATGATGATGGTCATGATGATGATGATGATGATGATGATGATGATGATGATGATCCCTATTTTTAAAAAGAGTAATCACAGTTTTTTTGATAACTATATGGGTATTTGTCAACTTTATGTTCCACGTAAAGTTCTTTACATGATTGTGCTTAATAGAATTGAGAATCTGGTTGACAGGCAATTGCGTGATGAGCAATGTGAATTCGCAAGTGGTAGGGGATGTGTAGATTCAGATTTTTTCACTCAGACAGATTCTTGAGAAATGTCTAGAGTTTCAGAAACCTTTGTTTACCAGCTTTGTTGATTTCAAAGTCTTTCGACTCTGTTGATCTGTTGATCTTCATAATTTGTGGTTGATTGTGAGATCGTATGGAATACCAGACAAGTTGGTTAACATAATGAAAGCTCTCTATAATAACACTGAGTCATGTGTGAGTGTTGGTACGGCTTGTAGCAATTGGTTTAACATTACTTTTGGTGCTTTAACAACCCCTTTGGTGGGAATTTTTTTTTAAATACAATATGTATGTAAACACTAGATGGCGCCACAATTGAAAGTTTTGGATGGTGGTTGGACTTGAAAAGTTTTCGGCTGAGGGCAGAAACCAAGATGGCGGAATTCAAAATGGCGGACGAAAGTCAAAATCCGGGAGTTTGTGGTGACGTTAGGATTCTAAATGGTGGGAATCAAGATGGCGGAGTCTGGACTTTGAAATTTCAGATGAGTTAGAAACCAAATTGGCGGGACTTATTTGGGAGTTTATAGTCAAAATGGCAGGGGGTTTATAATAAAGGGGGATAGGACTTTTGTTAAGGGGTTAATTAATTAGTTATGAAATTTAGGTCTTTATTATTTGCTTATGTTCAATGGTAGAACTTTTCTGATCTAAAATATAGTTGCCAATAAATTATCTTTAAATATTGAGCAGAGTCGTTCAAATAACTTAGTGCAACTTCAAATCAACTGGGAGCTTCCCCACCACCAGATTTTCTTGCTGGCAACTTAGAACAACAGAAATTTAAA
This sequence comes from Ryuthela nishihirai, assembly GCA_038380435.1. Taxonomy (NCBI): domain Eukaryota; kingdom Metazoa; phylum Arthropoda; class Arachnida; order Araneae; family Heptathelidae; genus Ryuthela; species Ryuthela nishihirai. The sequence goes on along the minus strand of JAWZYU010000001.1, from coordinate 154,609,863 downwards.
TAAAAATTAGTCAAGTTCGCCACCAAAATGGATGCACTTTAGCTCGTATTCGAATTCGAATTCACATTAGATTTTACAAGTTTCATTTCGGTATCGTTGATAAAGTCCCATTTTAGATTTTTTTTCTTCGTGAGATAGTACAGCTATGGTAAAATCTTGGACTTCCAGAATTACATCAATATAACTGTGGAAGGAAGAAATAAATCTTTTTTTTTTACAAGTACCTAGATGAGCAAAAAGGACGCCTATAGTGTATTTTTACATTAGTGACAGCAGAGGTTTTCCCGTTACATGATATAGTACAATCATGTTCTGCCATAGAATGTATAAATTGTTACAACCCAAATAGATCTTTTAATATCTTCACAGAAGTTATTTTCGTCAATTTTTTTAATCAAAATTAACTGCAATTCATGATTAAAATTATTTTATTCACTCCTCCCACTCAAACCATCAGCCGCATATTTATTGGCTCACACTGCTCTTGAGCAAAATAGCCACAAGAAGTCTGCTGGTTCCAGCTAATGGCAAGGCTGCCATCCACCGAATGGGACGTTAAGCCGTGGCCCCTGTGTGCAAAAGAGCCATAATCTGTGCACATTGAAGGACACGCTGGATGGCCTTGATGGGAGGTTACCATCTGTCCTCCAACCTTCTCTGAGCCTTCGGGGTCCTATGTGACCTGGCCATTTAGCCCATTGTTGCAAAAAAGTGCCACTCAGAGGTAAAACAAACCAACTCTGGCTGATGGTTTACCCTAAGCATCTTGACACATTTTTTGAACTGTCGAGTGTCTTGACGTATGAAAATAAAACACCAAAAGCACCGTTTATGTGAAGGAGCGAATGCTGGAACAAAGAACTTCAAAAATGCTTAAAAAATTGATGAAATAACCACAAGGTGCTATATAAGCTTCACAAATAGATACAACCAAGAAACATCTTAGTTTCTTCAAATAGGTATATTCAGTTTTATCCTCTAAGCAAAATTAACTTTGTAGTTGGTTTTAGTTTCCTTGCCACTCGAAGGAATCGTGAATTATAGCTTTACCATAGATATAGCAAAGAGTAACTATAAACAGTGGACATAAAAATGGAAGTATCCTTATCTTTATGACAATGGAGAATAAAATTCAAGGCTCCATTACTGTTAAATAAGTTTTTCCGGAAACGTATGACTAAAGACAAATACAGGGCGATCAAAAAGTCGCTGTGCACCTGATAAGGAGTGAGAGATTTGTACTTGTACAATTACAATAAATGTTGAAAGTATGTCCCGCACGTCTCGACATTTAGTGACATGCCGAACCGTGTTCTTGAAGATGTCATTCAGTACAGCACGGTACACATTCCGAATGTATTCTGCGATGGGCGTCTTTAAATCATCAACTGTGCGGGAAATATCCGAATACATGGAGTATTTAATCGTACCCCAGAGATAAAAATTGGGCGGGGAGAGATCTGGAGTTCTTGGAGGCCAAATGTTTTTCAAAATCTGTCCCCAAACACGTTGTGCAAGAGTGCCATAGACATATGCGATGTGTGGTCTGTGGCGCCATCTTGCTGAAAGTAGGCATTGTTAATTTCATCTTCTGACAATTGCACAAATAAAGGATAAAGAATATTGTCAGAGTATCGTTGGGAGTTGAGTTTCAGAGAAAAAAATGGGTCCGACTATGCACCTACGTGAAATTCCAACCCAAACACCAATCTTCTGATCATGCAGTGGCGACTAGTGGAACTCATGGGGATTGTGTGAGGACCATAGGCATGAGTTTTGACAGTTTACATACCCTAACAAATGGAAGTACACTTCGGTTGTGAAGAATGTGACATCCAAAATGTCGTTCTTCACAGTCAAGAAAGTCTACAAACCACCTGCAGTACGCACTCCGCTTACTACTGTTGGCAGGTTTTAATTCATGCACGGATGTGATTTTGTAAGGGTGTAGGCCTAGGCATAAGTAAAAAGGGAATTGGGGGAAAAAGACCTTGGCGGATATTTACGCCTAGGCATAGGCATAGGAGTAAGGATGTAGGTCTGGGTGGATATTGCAGACCATATGCTTCGGAGCATGCAGTCTGCAATATCCAACACTTTCTGCTCTGTCAGTATTGATGGCCTACCAGATCTGGGCATGTCACACACGGAACTGGTTTCCCAGAATTTCTGAATCAATTGCCGCACTGCATTATGATGGGGCACCTTGGTTTCCGAAAAATGTGCCTGGATTCGTTGTTGAATGTCTTGTGTGTATTTTCCGCCACACTGAAACACATGTTCCACATGGAACGTATGCTCCTCAACAGATAACACCATTGCCACAACGCACGTCTACAGTGCCTGACTGCTTGGCTCAATGTGGTTCACTGACTGCTTGGCAGGCAGGTGACCGTGTCTGCATATCTCCCACAACATCACACTAACGCCATCATGTGTCCCCAAATGTCTCGAGACACACTAGACACACTTTCAACGCTTATTGCAATGGTACAAGTATTCCTCATCGGGTGCATGGAAACCTTTTGTTCACCCTGTATAAGATATTCTAAATTTCGATTTTGAACAACCGTTCAGTACTTAAAAAGTTCTAGAAGTTTGAATATTGAATAACAGAAATGTCAGTCATAAGGATTCACCTTAGAAGTTAATTGAAACTTAAAAAATGAGCATTATTTCAAAAATATTTAATAAAGTAAGTATATGTTTTAAAATTTTGTGCAAATAATTCTTTCCATAATTGTCAGTTTTACACAGTTCGTTAGGCCTAACTCTGCTACTGTTAAGTATTCGTGTTTCCATAGCTCATTAAATAACCAACAAATATTGTTTAAATTTGAGATTTAGATAGATTTGAGTGAGATTTAAATTTATCTTATCGTACTTTCATATACAAATCATATTGTGGAAATTACAGATCTTCCAATTTGGCTCTCCATTGACTTCACAGGGGAATGTTTCCATTTTTCTGTCCAGTATCTGTATATATACACTGGCAACAAAACAGTGATCTCTGTCTACACTGCTAGCGACAGCCATTTTGGTGGCAGAAAAAACTTTATTTTCGTGAGTAGCTCTTAATAAATAAAATAAATACCCCCTCAAGCAGCTGCTTGCCACAGAGGTCTGACAGGAGCCTGTCAGTTTATATGCCAAAGTAGAAGATCTGAGAGGATGGCAGGACCTCAGCAGAAAAACGACACATACATCAATGCCTTACCCGGGGCTCGAACCCAGGTCCCTTAGATCAGTAGCCAAGCGCGCTAACCACTCGGCCATGGGACGGCTTTATTATTTATTTATTATTATTTTATTTCTTATTCATTAAACTAGTTTAAATATTATTATAAATCGGTATTGGTGGTACACTATCTAATTTCCCTTTACTATATCTATCTGTAAATGGTAGCTAGGTAGTCACTGGAAGGAGAGCTATGCACCAATCCCCTGTGATGATGCATAGAACCGGCCAGGCCTAGCACCTAATGTCCAACCCCGCCTTCTCGTGGTGCGGACCGTTAGTAACTTTCAAAAGAGATACTCTCTTGTGGAAGTGAACGGAAGGGGAGGGCTGCCAGATTAGTGTGGCCTACTGATCTGGACAACTATGGCTACTTTTCTTTTTTTTCTACCCTGCTGAGGAGTGGTCAACCACACAGGGTCCTGGTGCTGACCATATAAACCTACTGGACTGGACAGATATATGGCTCTGAGCTTGATTATGGATCCTGATTTTGCTGCACTGGTGGGCTTCTGTGGAGGGAAAATCTTCCGCTGTGTTTTCTTTTTGTTTGTGGGTTGACAGCCCCAAGTGAATAGATCCACAGGATATGTTTATCAGCTGGTGGATAATCCTGAGCAGAAGTCATCGCAGGCACCTGAACTCTTTGCTTCTATTGGCATCGTCAAATTCTACATTGGAGGAAGTCTTCCAGTGTAGATGGCTTCAGCCTTTAGTAGTGGGGGAACGGGTCTTTGCCATATGTCTGCGATTAGGGGGCTGTTTGATATTGTCGGCATTCCCTCTCTCAATAAACATAGTTTCTTTAAATATCCCACTAACCATTTTCTCTCCATAGGTAGTTGGAATGTGAGGACTCTGCACAGAGCTTTTTCTCTTGATGTCCTCACACAAGAATTCCACCGTTATAATTTAGATATTCTCGGCTTGCAAGAGACCAGATGGACAGATAAAGGTCAGATTCTTAAAAATAATCTTAAATTTCTCTTTTCAGGGAGGGACGACAAAAAGCATCACCAAGGCGTGGGTCTGCTTCTCAGCAGACACGCTAGTGATGCTCTTCTAGGATATGAGTGCATTAATGAAAGGTTTCTTACAGCAAAATTTCAGACAAGCGTTAAAGACTTGAATGTTATCTGCTGTTATGCCCCCACTGAGGATGCCGATGAGGATGAGAAGGATAGGTTTTATGAACAACTTCAGGATATTTTGAATTCTGTCAAGAAAGGAGATATTACCCTTGTTCTTGGTGACTTCAATGCCAAAGTTGGTACTGACTCTGACCTTTGGGGAGGAGTAATAGGCCCTTTTGGTATTGGTAGCTGCAATAGCAATGGGCAACGTCTCCTACAGGTAAGTAAACTCAATGGATTCAGAATAACTAACACTTATTACAAACACCGCGACATACATAAGTACACATGGGTTTCACCTGATGGGCTGCATAAGAATATGATTGATTACATATTAATTAACAGCAAATGGACTAGTTCTGTTAGGAATACCAGGCCATATAGGGGAGCTGAAATTGGATCTGACCATTACCTTGTTAAAAGTGTGTTGCAACTTAAACTTAAAAAGTGTTGTGCTAGGGTTAAAAAATTTACTTTTAATACTGAAGCTCTGAAAGATCCAGTTATAGCCAAAGCTTACCATGATAGGTTATTTAGCCATTATGACAGTCATGGTTTGCTTACTACTGAAGTTGAGGAAGAATGGGATCATTTTAAACAGGCTTTTTTGGACACTAACAGTACTCTTTTAGGAAAAAAGGAGCAGAAGAGGCAAAATTATCTGAGTGATAAGGCACTTGAGCTTATTTCGGAAAGAAAGAACTGCAGGAATGCCCTTAATCAATACCCTACTAGTCCTAATAGAAAGCATTACAGAGACCTTAATAAACTTGTAAAGGATCAGTTAGCTGCTGATAAGAATCTTTGGCTTGATGGTTTGGCTGACAAAGCCGAGGAAGCAGTTAGACAGCACAACAGCAGAGAGCTGTACCAGATAGTTAATGTTTTGTGTGGTAGAAAATGGACAGGCATACAAGGATTGAAGGATAAACAAGGTAAGGTTATAGAAGGGGAGGATTCTGTCATGGCTAGGTGGGCTGAGCATTTCAGTGATGTTCTAAACAATGTAGTTAGTTCTACTCCCATTGTTTGCAATGATGATAGATGCATTCGTGACTTTAATGTTGGCCCTATAGCACAATCTGAAGTTATTTTGGCTGTTTCTAAACTTAAACTTCATAAATCCCCAGGGGTAGATGAAATTACTACGGAAATGCTTAGAGCTGGGAATGTTTCGGTTACCACTTGGATGACTGAAATTCTGAATCTCTTTTATGATAAAGGCATGGTTCCTAAGGATTTTACCAGAGCTATTGTTATCCCTATTTTCAAAAAAGGTGATCGCAGTTCTTGTGATAACTATAGGGGTATCAGCCTACTCTCTGTTCCAGGTAAAGTTCTTTCCATGATTGTGCTTAATAGAATTAAGAATCTGGTTGACAGGCAATTGCGTGATGAGCAATGTGGATTCAGAAGTGGTAGGGGATGTGTAGATCAGATATTTTCACTTAGGCAGATTCTTGAGAAATGTTTAGAGTTTCAGAAACCTTTGGTTGCTAGCTTTGTTGATTTCAAAAAGGCTTTCGACTCTGTTGATCGTCATAATTTGTGGTTGATTGTGAGATCATATGGTATACCAGACAAGTTAGTTAACATTATGAAAGCTCTCTATAATAACACTGAGTCGTGTGTGAGAGTTGGTAAGGCTTGTAGCAATTGGTTTAGCATTACTTCTGGTGTTCGACAAGGGTGCATTTTGTCTCCTTTTCTCTTTAGCTTGGTTATTGACTATGTTATGCGAAATTCACTTCAAGGGAAAGATTTTGGCCTTAAATGGGCTGGAGATAGGAAAATTTCTGATTTAGATTATGCTGATGATTTAGCCCTTTTGGCAAATGATGTTGATGAGATGAACTCTTTCATTCGAGCCGTTGATGAGACTGGTAGTAGAGTAGGTTTGGTTATAAACAGAGAGAAAACTAAAGTGATGAAAATTGGTCAGGCAGGCTGTGATTCAGTTAATCTGAATGGTTGCAGTCTTGAGCAGGTGTCACAGTTTAATTATCTTGGGAGCTATGTAACAGATAATGGTGATGTGCGGCATGAGATTAACAGACGAATAGGGATTGCTGCTGGGACTTTTAAGAATCTATGGAGAGTGTGGAGAAATAGGCGTATACACCTAAAGACTAAAATTAGACTGTATAATAGTTTGGTTCTTTCTAGGGTTAGTTATGGTAGTGAAACTTGGACACTTTGTAAACAAGATAACAGGAAACTAGATGCTTTTGATTCCAGATGCTTACGCAGTATCTTGGGCATTAGGTGGTTCAACTTTGTAACTAATGATGAGATTAGGAAAAGGAGTTTGCAACCTACTTTAAGCAGCATATTGTGCAGAGAGAGACTCCGTTGGTTTGGCCATGTTGCCCGTATGAATAATTATAGATTGGCGAATAGGGTTATGAACAGTGTGCCTAAAGGCCTTAGAAAGAAGGGGAGACCTAGGATGCGGTGGGCAGACAATGTCAAACAGGACCTTGTTAGAATTGGTGTGCGGTGGCCAGATGCAGTAGATGTAGCTCAGGATAGACTTGCTTGGAGAACTAAATTGCACGGTCTGGTTGGACCTCCGTAGCCCATGGCTGCTTGAGGATGATGATGATGATGATATCTATGGGTACGACCAGCATTTTCCTGCTGGCAACTGTGCATCAAAATTTAAATATCTGTGAGCACAGTTTGACATTAAAATGGAAGTTCTTTAGTTAGTAGTAAAACTCGCATTCAGATTAAATTTGGCAAATTTTATTTAATATCTTTGTTAATGTGCTGTTTTCTTTTACTCATTTCATTAGTCCATATCACCAAGATATTAGAACTATAGCGAAATCTTTTGCTTCTATAAATTGCCCCAATAGAGCTGGGAAGGAAAGCAACCTGTTTATTAGAACTAAGTATATTTTACTGTTTAAAAATCCACTCTTTCTTATTGACAGTCGATTAATAGGATAAAACTTTGCACTGTATATGTAGAAGAAACAATAGATACAAATAAGACAGTTGCAACTGCTCTGTTACCAGGGGTCATATTCAAAATATTTAACAAACGGTAACGTAATATAAATTAATATGTAAATCAAAAATATAAATCAATATATAAACCAAAAATTAAAAAAAAAGTGTATGAGTGTTCATGAGTGTGTAAGGAACGTACATGCGTTAAAGTTCCCTTCTATTCTCTAAATAAACTGATCTATGATTTAACATAGGGAACTACATCAATCTCTTCCTACCTCTTTTCCATTCATTTCAATCCAAGGTGCTTCGCAAACATCTTTTAGCCAAGTTTCAGGATTCATAAATTGAAAGAACTTAAAAGTTAATTATATTTTTCACTTTCGTCATCAAACAACAAACGCATTTTCATATAATTTAATAGATATTCTAATAGTTTTTCTCTTGGAATTGATACTTTTTTTTTGTTTCAAATGGTCTATTTCTTCGTTCCTATAATACCTTCTGCTTCTCTTTCATCGCATCCTTTATTTAGTTTTATATGTTCCATCACTTTTATCGTCAGCTTAAAAAAGCGACAGATTATCAAATTAATCTGCGTTTAAGCAAATTATCTGTTTTAGTGTCAGATTATCAAATCAATCTGTCAGCTTTAATAATTGAAACATTTCTTTCTTGTAAAGCTAAATCTTGACATCTCCGTTAGAGTGCCGTTTATTAAAGTCAAATCTCTAAAAAAAATCCATTTTCCAAATGTTTAACTATTCCCATTTCACAATTTCTATTAAAGTGAATGTATAAGGTTTGATACAATTTCCAAACTACTTTTGCAGCTCTAGCACTACAAGCTTCCCATCGAGATCCAAATATTCTTCCAAATTTGATTATTTGAATTCCCAGCACTTCAGGTAATTATTTAATTCTCTCTGATGCTTATTTAATGTGTGATAGCAAACATAAAGTTTATGGAGAAAACATTTAAAGTGATTTACCTGATTTAAATCTTTTACTGCATCATCCAGAGATAACTGAATATGGTGACTTAGAGAGTGACAAATTAAAACATCCAAATATTTTTCTAAAAATTTGGCTGAAATTACATACTTTCTCCCTGCATTACATTGGCACCGTCTGTACAAAATCCAGTAAGGTTTCGATGCAAATATTATTGAAACCATATTTCTCGAGCACCGAGCACTGGCAATAAAGTTTGATAAATTATTTCAGACGTTACTTCCAGCTCCACGAGATCAATAAAAACCATTAAACTATCTTCAAAATCTTGAATTTCGAATTTTAAGTAAATGATCAAAACACTTTTATGTGAAACAGTTGAAGCTTTGTCGATAATGATTGAATATTTTGTTGCCTTGATTTTTTAAATTTTCCAAAAAGTTGTTTTCCTATTTCAGTAAGTATATGTTTTGCAACAAGCGGGACCATAAATCTAGATTACAATGATACGCCCATATCGATATTGTTCTTTTTTTGAAGTTAGTTTTATTGACACTCGTCGGTAAAATATTTTTTGGAAGTTTTTATTATTTCAAATGCTTTATTGTGTGAAACTTATTCATGATGTTCTTTTAATTTTTTATCTCATTGATGATTGCAAATTTTCTTTACTTCAACCATGAGCTTTAACAGAACATGATTGCCATTCTTAATGAATTATGTAAGTGTTCTGGATTCGAGTATGAATGTTGATGAAGTTTCCCTGCTGAAGTCCTGCCATCCTCACAGACCTTCTACTATGGCGTATAAACTGACAGGTTGCTGTCTGATCTCTGTGGCAAACAGCTGCTTCAGGGGGTATTTTTTTAGAACTTTCAACATTCAAAGATACAACTTTTGAGCATCATTTGCATTCAATACTTACATCACTAGCAATAATAAGTCACACATATTTTTTGTTGAAATAATGAAGTTTTATTTCATTCCAAAAATATAAATTATTTGTTCTGTTTTGTGCTGATTCTTGCACAGTATCAAAAGACGTTCCAAGCTGTTCCAGAAGACATTCCAGGCTTTGTTTCATTATTAATATCTTTCCTCCATTTTTGTTCCCTTACAGATTCAGAAGATTCATGTTTATGATATTTAGAAGGAAAATTAAAAAATTTATCCAAACTCTGTTGTCTCTTCATTCTCGATGTTCGTTTTTAATATTTTATTATAAATTTTTGAATTTATAAATATCAAAACACATCATAATTACTACTTACACAAGAATTAAAATGCACTAACAATAAAACCAAAGTAGAAACTGAACTATTTAGAAGCAGTAGCAACTATGTAATTTGAGGTTAATGATAACCTGGTGATTCCCCCAAAACAGAGGGCCTGGGATGACTCAGTCGATAGCATGCCAGGCTCTTAATCTGCAGTTTCCAGTACTGGGTCAGCAGCATTGAGACTTCGCAAAGCTCTCCACCCTCAGTAGGGGACAGCAATGGGCTTGGAAAGGCCGCCATCTATCGGATGAGATATGAAGCAGTAGTCCCGTGTGCAGGAGAGGCATATCCTGACACACTGGATGGCCTTGAAGGGAGGCTGCCATCTGTCTCCCAAGAGCTGTCCAGTTGGTCCCCTCCACCCAATCTTCCCTCAGCCCTAGCGTCCTTGTAACCTGGCAATTTAGCCCATTGTGTGCAAAAAAGTGCCACTTAGAGGTAAAACAACACAGCCTGTAAAGCACAGAGTAATTCCTAAAGAATGTACAATGCAGTAGTGCTGCCAACCGTTAATACACAAAAAATGAAATGGTCCGAACTGTTAGATAGTGTTGTGAATGTTTCTCAGATGTTGCTACGACAGGAGGCCCGTTTATCAAAGATCATCATGGCATCCTACAAAAATTAGTCTGAACTAAGGAGTTTATAGTAGAATTTATATTTTTAATTTATTGTTTATGGTAGTTATTAATTATCCTTTAACAATCGGCACGGAGGTATTTCAATATTTTTACAACATGTGCGTACTGACTGAATATCAGCCCTTATGTTACATATCTAAGTCACTTTATGCTGTGCTTTTGTTTTGAGAGTATTTCGAAAGTAAGGCAAGTATATTATAAAACTAAACAAACTTTTCCATTTGCTTCCTTTTCCCGTTAGCACTATATATAACTAACTTTCATGTCTCATAAATTGAAAAAAATTGCTTTCCTTCGAAGAAATAAAGTGAGTAAATTGTTTTGATAACTTCCATCATTTGGTCAAAATTCAAATAAAAGCAATAGGAAATCCTTGAAAATGAAAAAAAGAAAATTCTTCTAGCCCGAAACCCACCATCGGCAACTCTCGGTGCTCTGCAGACGGCTGTCCTAGAATCGTGGACCGCCGTACCATTCGAATGTTTCCAACTCCAGCTAGAGTCTATGCCAGCACGTGTTGCTGTTGTTGTGAGGGTTATTAGGTGGGTGTTAAAACAAATCCTCCTTTCAATCTGCAATGGGATGCCATATGTACTCTTTCAGCCTCAATGTTGCCACAATGATACGAACATGCTGGACTCGAATTTTCAGTTCACCATATTTTAGTAATTTATACTTGTGTACAGTTACCTTAGACGGGACACTATTTCCCGCGAACTTGTTCAGGATTTCGGCATAAGGCATGATCCCCTCTCAGATAGGAAAGCCTCCCTCCTCAGGAGCTCCAAATGTGAAAATAAAATACTAATTACGGCATATAAGACGCAACCCCATTTAAGCAAGGAATATTTATGAAAAAAACTTTTTAATGTACCTAAAGCAATAAATTTCAACTATTAGGATTAAAATTATACGCGTTTGGGAAATAACTGTTTTCACACTTTACTAGCAAAATTTCCATACTGTTAGCTTTTTGTATTAATAGATGATACGAATGATGTTTTATTCATTGAAAAATATGTAAATGCATGATTTATTGCTTTTTATACCGAAATTGTCGTAAATTTGAGTTTTGGGTGACATAATTTTGGAAACCTCCGGATTCGTCCCTTCCCCCTCTCCCCCAACTAAATATCCTAGGCGCACTCCTGCCCTCTATATTACCTCTCCGCCTACCTAATGAACTTACGTCGCTAAGGAAGATAAATTTTAAATTTCTAGTCGGTATTTTGAACCCCTTTCGATTCAGTAAATGTAGCTCAGGACAGATATATTTGGAGAACTAAATTGCACAATCTCGTTGGACCTCCGTAGCCCATGGCTGCTTAAGGATGGTGATGATTTTACCATGTTGCGTTATTACATCAATAAAGTTTCTTAACGCACTTAACGTTTAAACCTAAAGGTTCGCAAATTTTAAGTGAACAGGAATAAAAAGTATCTGCTTAATGACATTCAAAAGTTCATCCCTAAAATCGTTTCAGCAGATTCGTTATAAAACGTTTCCGAAGTAGTTGTAAAATGAACGTGTTTCGAAGATCAGTAAAATCGCCTACCTGAAAAGAAACGAGGAGAGTTGAAACAGCGTTCTACTTTGCCAGTCGAATTGACTTCCTTTGCAGCAGAAGCAGGCTTATCGGCGAATTGTTGTTTGGCAGCAGGTGAAGGAGCTGCCGGGAGCAGAGTGCATTCATCGCATGCACTCGCGTGACTCGGACAAAGTGCAAACGACGGAGCACTCAGTTGCTCTTTGACCCTGGTATCGAAGAGAATTGCTTGGACGGCGCAAAACTGTGCTTATCAAGGAGTTGCGAAAATACTTCCTAAACAGAAATGGCGGTGCACACAAAGCACGGATCTGCATAGCAAGCAAACGTTAAAATGTTGACATACAAACTAGACTCTCTCATGAATGAAGAGAAGTGGCATCTGCCATTAAAGAACCGCATTTTCACTCTTCAGCATTTTGTTCATGATAGACTTTTCCAGCTAAAAGGAGGTGAGGTTATGATATATATAATTTTTTTTTGGGGGGGGGGGGGCACTGATCAAAGAATTTTTACATAAATAAGAACTAGAAGAGGTTTTTCAACATATCTGTTCAACTAACAAGGAAGATATCACTCTGAATTTAACGTCGATGAATTTTAGGGGAAATATTGTCTTCAGCAGGGTGGGATACGAACCCACCACCTCCTGATGATAGGTCAGGTGCTCTGACCACTTAGCAAACGGTCGCCCGTCACCTGACATGTTATCAGGAGGTTGTGGTTTCGTATCCCGCTCAAAACAAATTTTCCTCTAACATTTGATCGACATTAATTTCGGAATGATAAATTCGTTGATTAAGAACTAGACCTCTGAATAATAATAACTAGACCTCTGAACCGATGACAGAATATTATCCTCTGAAGTTCTTTGCGTCGGCATCCTAAATGCAAATGTGTCCTTGTCCTGTCAAGGATCAAAAAGGGTTCAAAATTTCTTACTAAAGTGCTTGCTTGATAAAGAGGAATCACCAGCTAGCCCGGGAGCGGGGAGGGTGCTGAGTTCCCAGTGCTCCCTCTGGTTACGATCTGTCTGTACAGCACAGGATTCAGATCAATGCCAAACGATAAACCTAAATTCCCTTTGTTATCGCCACCATAGGCTAGTATCCCCTTAATATATCACGCGAGGTCATCACAGTCGACAGTAAAGAAGTCAGCCACAACTCATTATCACCATTACGATTATTAACCTATTGCTTCCGCTCAGAAATCAGAAAAAAACTGATTTCGCGAGTCGCGTGTTTAACATCCGTGGTTTATAACAATGTTCACATGGATTTTCTAGTATTTTTTTCGTTCCAAATAACATTAAGGTGTTTATTTTGCCATAAAATAATTATAATTAATTTTAAGTTACTAATGGCTTATAATATGAAGAACTGAAAAATAATTTACCATCCTACACTTTTGCATTTATATATGTTTTACGTTCTTTCAGAAAAATTTTTTTTCTGTCTAATAGAGATTCAAAATTTGAGCGCAAACTCATCTCTAGGACACAGAGGAGCCTACCAATAACAATCTATCACTCTGCTTTGAAGGAAAAATCGTTCTGTTCACTGTGCTATTCTTTACTTCATAAGGGTTCATATGAAACATACGATAAAGGTTTGAATAATAGCATGGGCTACAATTTGTAATTTCTTCCTTCTTCTGCCTGGTCAAAGTGTTATGAACACCAAATTATCTGCAAAGTACCATGAAACAAACCAATGAATGCAAAATTTCTTACACACGTTAATATTCTACGTCACTATAAAATCTTATAAAAGCCGTAAAGGCATGGCGGAAAGCGAAGTGCGACATAGGTAAGAAGAGTAGAGGCAGGAAGGAATAAAACGAAAAACGATTTCACGGCAATCAATTTATATCAAAGAAAAGTTTTTTTTTTGTCCGTTAAATTTATTAACATCATCATTATCCTCAAGCAGTCATGGGCTACGGAGGTCCAACCAGACCGTGCAATTTAGTTCTCCAAGCATATCTGTCCTGAGCTACATCTGCTGCATCTGGCCACTGCACACCAATTCTAATAAGGTCTTGTTTGACATTGTCTGCCCACCACATCCTAGGTCTCCCCCTTTCTGAGGCCTTTAGGCAAATTGTTCATAACCCTATTCGCCAATCTATAATTATCCATACGGGCAACATGGCCAAACCAGCGGAGTCTCTCTCTGCACAATATGCTGCTTAAAGGAGGTTGCAGACTCCTTTGCCTATGTTATGCCTCAATTATTCTTTCGGCCTAACGAACAAAATTAAATTAAATCCAAATTCTTCCCACGCACAGCATCCGCCCACGAAACATCTGTTTTTTTCCTCAAGAGGAGCTGGGGGATGGCACGGCCGCTGCGCACAAGTACATGCAGGAAGCAACAAGGAGACCGCCATAAATTCACCTCTCTTGACACCAGGGAGCAGATGATTGCAGCGCATTTCGCTATGTCCGACTCTGAGTGTCAAGATACTGCTGGACACGTGTGGCGTGAACCCAGCTTGAAGGTCAGATCGCAGACCCCTCCTAGCCACTCGACACCACATTATAAGCCATCATCAAACCCATGAGAACGACTCTGGCCAGAAGATCACGGGAAGTTTCGGACAGCAACCGGGCAACCACATTAATCAACAGGGTGGTAATAGCAGTATAAATGGGGGACGAAGAAAGGAGCAGGAAAGTTGCCCACATACATTCCGAGAGACACAGAGATGCGAAGATAGACTTCCACACCGACTTAGAGCCCGGGTGTGACACGAGGGTCCTCGCGCACCACGGAGATCTCCAGTTGAGATGGGCCGCTAAAAAGGTGACAGAATATACTCGTGCACTGAATAATCATTGATTGCGAGATGCGAATCCCTTGTGCCTCCCAAGCCTAATGAAGTGGCCAACAGTCCCGGGATAATGGCGAACGACTTCGAGCCCCCCCCCCCCCCCCCCGGGCGATCTTCGCCGAAGGAACAGCGAGATGATGCCATAGCTGCCTCCCAATGACGGACGGACATCAGCAGTGGGCCCCGCTGGAAAAAACTCTTCTAATATGAGGTACGAAGTATCACCCTTTTCCTCTGGTTAAAAGTGTCGCAGGTCTAAATTAGAAGATGTGAAATTAAGTTTTGGCAGTGCTTTCCCAATAGACAATTAGTGTGCTTTAAAGTAGCCAGAATTATGGCAAATTATCCCATCTTTAAATTGATTATTAAATGCCATATTTATATTTATGCAAAACCAGAGTGAGTATCCAAACTATTCACAAAATTCTTACATCTCCTCCGCCAAGGGGAGGGCTTCGGTTCATGCGGCTTCTCTT
Source organism: Ryuthela nishihirai (assembly GCA_038380435.1). Lineage (NCBI taxonomy): Eukaryota > Metazoa > Arthropoda > Arachnida > Araneae > Heptathelidae > Ryuthela > Ryuthela nishihirai. The sequence continues at coordinate 154,594,795 of JAWZYU010000001.1, read as the reverse complement.
TTCTAACAGATAAAACCATTATCAGTTGGAGGGGAGAAGAAATCACAACGCGATCACATTTGTCTACAAGTTATTGTACCTGAAACCGAGGAGGTGCGTAACCACTAACCTCATCATTACTTACATAGTTGAACCACCTAATGTTCAAGATACTGTGTAAGCATCTAGAATCAAAAGCATCAAGTTTCTGTTATATTGTTTACAAGCGTCCAAGTCACTACCATAGCTAACTCTAGAAAGAACCAAACTATTATACAGTCTAATTTGTCTAGCCTGGCTGGCTAGGTCTCTTCATTAGCATGGGAAGTGTTAATCGCCTGCGGCAAAACCCGATGATTTCAGTGCTCCAGCGACATGGCTTCCCTGGCTCTCGGACTCTCACTGCGCATCACAATGTATCCGAGTCTCTCTGGGTGTGTGTGTATATCTCTAGCTCCTTTGTTCGTTCCCCGTTGTATAGTACCATTACCACGGAGTTGATTAATGTGGTTGCTGTCAGAAACTTGCAATGATCTCCTGGCTGGAGTCGTTCACATGTGTTGGGCGGCGGTATCAGATGTCCACGAGGGGTGGGCGAGGTGATCTTCAAACTGGACTCACGCTACGTGTCCAGCGGTATCTTGACACTCAGAACAGCGAAGTGCTCAGCAGATGTCTCTTGGGCGGATGTTATGCGTGGGAAAAAATTGGATTTAATTTAATTTTGTTCGTTAGGCTGAAAGAATAATTGAGGTATAACAATCAGTAGTATCTGTTACATAGCTCCCAGATAATTAAACTGATACATCTGCTTAAGAGTGCAACAATTCGGATTAACTGAACCACAACCTGCCCGATAAATTTTCATCACTTTAGTTTTCTCTTTGTTTAAACCAAACCTACTCTACTACCAGTCTCATCAACAGCTCGAATGAGAGAGTTAATCTCATCAGCATAATTTAAATCAGAAATTTTCGTATCTCCAGCCCATTTAAGGCCAAAATCTTTCTCTTGCAGTAAATTTCGCATAACTTAATTACCAAACTAAAGAGAAAAGGAGACAAAATGCACCCTTGTCGAACACCAGAAGCAATACTAAACCAATTGCTACAAGCTTTACCAACTCACACACACGACTCAGTGTTATTATAGAGAGCTTTCATTATGTTAACTAACTTGTCTGGTATACAATATGTCTGGTATACCACAATCAACCGCAAATTGTAGCGATCAACAGAGTCAAAAGACTTTTTGAAATCAACAAAGCTAGCCACCAAAGGTTTCTGAAACTCTAAACATTTCTCAAGAATCTGCCTAAGTGAAAATATCTGATCCACACATCCCCTACCACTTCTGATCCACATTGCTCATCACGCAATTGCATGTCAACCAGATTATTAATTCTATTAAGCACAATCATGCAAAGAACTTTACCTGGAATAGAAAGTAGACTGATACCCCTATAGTTATCACAAGAACTGCGATCACCTTTTTTGAAAATAGGGATAATAATAGCTCTGGGAAAGTCCTTAGGAATCATGCCTTTATCATAAATGATATTCAAAATTTTAGTCATCCATGTGGTAACTGAAACATTCCCAGCTCTAAGCATTTCCGTAGTAATTTCATCTACCCCTGGGGGATTTATGAAGTGTAAGTTTAGAAATAGCCAAAATAACTTCAGATTGTGTTATAGGGCCAACATTAAAGCCACCAATGCATCTATCATCATTACAAACAATGGGAATAGAACTAATCACATTGTTTGAAACATCACTGAAATGCTCAGACCACCTAGCCATGACAGAATCCTCACTTGCTTATCATTCAATCCCTGTATACTTGTCCGTTTTCTACCACACAAAACATTAACTATCTAGTACAGCTCTCTGCTGTTGTGCTGCCTAACTGCCTCCTCTGCCTTGTCAGCCATGCCATCAAGCCAAGGATTCTTATCAGCAGCTAACTGATCATTTACACATTTATTAAGCTCTTTGTAATAATTGGTCTATTAGGAGTAGTAGGGTATTGATTAAAGACATTCCTGCAGTTCTTTCTTTCTGAAATAAGCTCAAGTGCCTTATCACTCAGATAATTCTGTCTCTTCTGCTCCTTTTTTCCTAAAAGAGTACTGTTAGTGTCCAAAAAAGCCTGTTTAAAATGATCCCATTCTTCCTCAACTTTAGTAGTAAGCAAACCATGACTGTCATAATGATTAAGTAACCTATTTCGGTAAACTTTTGCTGTAACTGGGTATTTCAGAGCTTCAGAATTAAAGGTAAATTTTTTTAACCTTATCATAACACTCCTTAAGTTTAAGTTGCAAGACACTTTTAATAAAGCAAATGTCAGATTCAGTTTAAGCACCCCTGGTTAGCGCACTTGGCTACTGACCAAAGGAATCTGGGTTCGGGTCCCGGGTAAAAAATGGACGTTTGTGTTGTTTTTCCGCTGAGGTCCTGCCATCCTTACAGACCTTCCACTATGGCATATAAACTGACAGGCTCGTGGCAAAACTGTGGCAACCAGCTGCTTGAAGGGGTATTTATTTTTATTAATTTTACATGCCCTGGTATTCCAAACAGAACTAATCCATTTGCTGTTAATTAATATATAATCAATCATATTCCTATGCAGCTCATCTGGTGAAACCCATGTGTACTTATGCATGTCGCGGTTTTTGTAATAAGTGTTAGTTATTCTGAATCCATTGAGTTTACTTACCTGCAGGAGACGCTGCCCATTGCCATTGCAGCTACCAATACCAAAAGGGCCTATTACTCTTTCCCAAAGGTCAGAGTCAGTACCAACTTTGGCATTGAAGTCACCAAGAACTAGGGTAATATCTCCTTTCTTGACAGAATTCAAAATATCCTGAAGTTGTCCGTAAAACCTATCCTTTTCATTCTCATCGGCATCCTCAGTGGGGGCATAACAGCAGATAACATTCAAGTCTTTAACGCTTGTCTGAAATTTTGCTGTAAGTAACCTTTCATTAATGCACTCATATCCTAGAAGAGCATCAGTAGCGTGTCTTCTGAGAAGCAGACCTACGCCTTGGTGATGTTTGTTATCGTTCCTTCCTGATGTCCATCTGGTGTCTTGCAAGCCGAGAATATCTAAATTATAACGGTGGAATTCTTGTGTGAGGACATCAAGAGAAAAAGCTCTGTGTAGTGTCCTCACATTCCAACTACCTATGGAGAGAAAATGGTTAGTGGAATGTTTAAAGAAACTATGTTTATTGAGAGAAGGAATGCCGACAATATCAAACAGCCCCCTAATCGCAGGCTTGGAGCAAAGACCCATTCCCACACTACTAAAGGCTGAAACCATCTATTCTGGAAGACTTCCTCCAATACAAGTTTGTCGATGCTGGTAGAAGCAAGAGTTCAGGTATCTGTGATGGCCTCAGATCAGGATTATCCACCACCTGATAAAACGTATCCTATGAATCTATTCACTTTGGGTTGCCAACCCTCAAACAAACAAAGAACACAGCAAAGATTTGCCCTCCACAGAAGACCACCAGTGCAGCAAATTCAAGATCCATAATCAAGCTGTCTTATTCCAGTCCGGTTGGTGTATGGTCAGTACCGGACCCTGTGTGGTTGACTACTCCTCAGCATGGTAGAAAAAAAAGAAAAGTAGCCTTAGTAGTTCAGATCAGTAAAGAATGCTAAGCTGGAAGCTCTCCCCTTTCGTTCCCTTCCACAAGAGAGTATCTCTTCTGAAAGGTACTAACGATCTGCCCCACGAGAAGGTGGGGTCAGACCTGTACAGTTCTGTGCATCATCACAAGTGATTAGTACATAGCTCTCCTTCCAGTGACTACCTAGCTACCATTTACAGACCTATAACAACAAACGGTTAACAATTGAGGTACTAAAATGTGGTGAGTACATCTTGGTATAAGGGGGGCGCTCTCGACTGTACTCGGCAGTCCTCCTCAGGGCGGACAAAGTTCCTTAGAGATGGGGTAAAACTGAATTGTACTTGCCACTTGCAAGTGGGTATGACTCTTGTAACGGAAGCATCCTGGCATTGGATTCAGATATCTGCATCGCAGATTTCATCAGTCCGTTGCCAACTGACACGTAGAAATAGAAATATCTGCTAAATATGGAAATCTGTGTATTACTTTATAAAGCATTATGCGAATCGATTTTAAAATATGGAATAGTTGTGCATGGAACAACTAACTTAACTGATATAAATAAAATAGGAAAACTGCAATCTATAATAGCTAAAAATATTATTCTATTTCATTTTCAAAAATATTACAAAGTTCAACAGATAGATTAAAATTTTCAAACCTATTACATGGATGTGTGTGTCGTTTTTCTGCTGAGGTCCTGCCATCCTCTCAGATCTTCTACTATGGCATATAAACTGACAGGCTCCTGTCAGACCTCTGTGGCAAGCAGCTGCTTGAGGGGGTATTTATTTATTTTTATTTATTATCATACAGTAATTTATATAAAGAACATTTAATAATTAAAATTTTTTTGACGAAACATGCAAACTAAAAATTCAACACAATAAAAATACGAGACTCCAAAACCAAAGTATTGCAAAATGGCTACTTTTAGAAATAATTACGGAAAACGTACCTCCGAATATCAAATACCATTTATATTTAATGCTATCCAAAAAGAAATACTAAATATAGATTCTTTTAGTAAACTGAAAATCGAACTGAAAAAATATTTTGGAATTTCAAATTAGTGAATAGTATGTGTTGTGTGAATTTATTGGGTGTACACCATTTTTGTGGCTGAAATGACCTTTGTTTAATTCTTTCATTTTCATGCAGATAAACTATTTAGCTTTGCGGGTCAAATGGTAAGTATACTGCATTCTTTACTTTTATGAATAAAAAACTATATTCTTAAAAAAAAATGATCGTGCGAGCAGATTCAGCATAATAATAATCATAATTGATTAGGTTCCAATGCAGAGGATCAGGGGGAGGAGAATAACGGGGCTCTGGAGGGGTGTCGAGTTGGGGGGTGTGCTGCGGGAAAGAAAGGCGAAGTCTGTTAGGAACTCACGAAGCAAGGTGCATCAGCAATCAGGAGGAAGGAGCGTATTAGAGTTGCAACATGTCTCTGAAGGAGATTTGGAGCGTGTCTCGGGAAGCAACTTGAGTTGTAAGGTGCAGGTAGGGTTGCCAGATGCCAGTGCTCTAAAAGGAGGACACGAAAGGTAGAAACGGAGGATAAAGGAATTTTCAATTTGTGAAATAAGATTTTTCCTACTAGGGTTTATTTCAAGTACCTATTAACAGTTCAGTCAGAAAAAGGCATAACTAATTATTCAGTACACTTCAAAATGCATGATTTGCCGATTTTTATTCAAACTTGATAAGAAATCAAAGGTTGTTTAAATGGCATAGTGGTTAGTAACTATCTACTGTTCCAGAAGGCAAACTTTGCGTGTTTCTGTTACCTCTGACCGGTGCCTACGTAATGGAATGCCTGCCGATTTCAAGACATGAAGCGGCAGCAGCGCTAGTTACATTTTCGTCCGCTTGGCCGTATTATTTGGCGCTGGCGATCCGCTGTTTTGCTTGCTACTTGTTTCGTAGCAGTATAGGTTATTACGCTGTTTACCGCTTGCTTCAAAATTGGATTCTGATACGGATTTGTTCGTAGTAATTATTTACTATTCTGTCTACTTTCTGCTGTTTTTAACTAGAAGTCTGAACGATGATGCAGTATTGTGTGATGTTTTGCAGAAGCGAAACTCGGTTTCAATCGAATCTCTTCTAAACTGGATCTGCAAGACACATGGCTGCATCAATATGTCGGCAACGTAATTATGACATGAGTAATTGGAAAAAAATTTCTGAGATCACTTTTGAATAAATAATATTTTGGAATCGCAGAAACCATTACAATATATGGAACCGAGTTACACTGCCCTAACAAAATATTAGAGAATTTCTGTGTTATGTGAATGGGAATCTTACTATAAATTCAAGATTATAATTTTATCTATTTAAATCTCGATTTTTCAACAGCATTCGTCTAGTATTTAAGGATTCATTATTCCCGTTTGTATCTCTGAGAAAGATTCTAGTTTATTATTCTTGATTAGCCATCTGTCTGATTATTTACCATATGACTTCGATCAGATTGCTATATACTTACTATTAGCGTAGGTTAGCTTACCGCGGAACGGTGCTGCCCTCATGTGCGCGCTTGCTAACACGGAGAATCGCGGAAATCGGCAGGCATTCCCATATTGTGAGGATACACAGAACACTACCAAAATGTATTGGAACATTTTCATGCTCTTGCAAATGGCAAACCTCATTTAAAACTTTTTAACTTTCAAAAATATGCCTTTTTGTAGAAAAATGCCACGGGAGATAAATTATAGATCTCAATCCGATTTATCGAAATTTTTATTTTAATCTATATTTGTTGAATATTTAAATAGTTATGGGCAGTGGCGTGTGCAAGGGGAAAGTTTATGTGTGATGTATACGCATCATAAATTCTTTGCAATTTTATGCTTCTGAAATATTTAGAAACTATTAAGCATTGATGTAAATTGTACCACTGGTTTTTATTTACTTATTAGTTGCTTTTTTTAATATTTACATATTGATTACCTGTCTTAATCTTTTGAAAAAAAAAATCAAATTCCCTCCCTCGCTCTTCAAACATACTTTCAAGATGCGCTATTCGTTACGAAAGCTGAAATATTTGCCAGCATACCTTGCTGTTACGTAAGTCTTAAATAGTATTTTAATATTGAAGGAAACTGAAAACCATTTCAAAACTTGCAAAATCGCATTTACTTTAAGAACAATTTTAAACTTCTCAGGTAAGCTCGTACGACTAGTAACAGTGCTGTTCAGAGACTAACCCACGGGAGGGGGGGGGGAGAGGATTTAACTTGTCTATCTGCTTTGAAATCCAAAACAACTGTTTTGTATAATTCTATTTTTTTTAAAACACCCCTCTAGTAGCTGCTTGGCACAGAGGTCTAACGAGAACCAATCAGCTCAATAGAGAAGTTCCGTGAGTGTGGTGGGACCTCAGCAGAAAGGTAACACAATACCCATGTCTTACCCGGGCCCCTTGGGTGAGCAGCCAAGCGAGCTAACCTCTCTGGGCTATTTGCGAATCCGTTGGGGTCAACCGAAATTGGGGTGGCCGGGGTTTCAATTTCTCAAAATTCCCATTCACTTAACATGAACAGTTGAAATTTATTCAAAATAACTGTTGTCTCTAATAAATTTGGAAAAAGGAATACATCAACCTAAACTAATTTCTGATTAAACAATAAAAATTGAAAGTTTTGCAAAATAACTGTTGCCACCAGTAAATTCGAAATAATGAATTCATTAAACTAATTTATTCCTGATTTCGCGTGATAAACTCATTGTTCAGTTTGCTGCATCAAGAGCACGATCGTCCGTAAATACTGAAGTCGTTTTAATTAAGCACGAGCTGAACCGTAACCATCGAGACTCAAGACATTTTTACTGATGACGTCATATGTTCTGACGTCAGCATTCGTGGATCTATCATCTTGACACCCGTAGCTGCTTGTGTGTTTGTTGGCGGGATTTTTTAATGTTGTGTTATCTTCGAAGTGGTGCTTTATTTTTCTGTGATTAAGTTTTTACTTGTGAATCATAGTTTTTGAAGAAATGCCTCATCCTTGTTCTGTTGCTGGCTGTAGAGGAAACTATAACTATAGTAAACTATAACTATAGTAACCTATAGTATAGTTATAGTAAACTATATATATAGTAAACTATAACTATAGTAATAAACTATAACTATAGTTATAAATATAGTAAGAAATGTGCGCGTTTACAGTTTTCCCCAAGATGAAGAGTTGTGCAGAAAATGGTTTCTAGCAATAAGAAGAGAAAACTTCACAGTAACAAAATTTAGCAAGGTATGTTAATTTTTTTTTGCCTTTTTGTAATAGCAAGTATATTTTTGATAAAATTTTGAGATTGCTGAAATCCTAGCAAAATTGCAATATTTGGCAAGAGTATATAAAATGGTTTGAATGATAATTGTGAAGAATATGTTGTGCCATACATTCATATAACTTAACTACTATACGTTTAGTCACAATTGGTTGTTTATTTATCCTCTTCTATTTGCATCGTGGTTGTTTATGCTGAGGGAGGATATTGAATATGAGATTTTTATATAGTTATGTGAAATATAGGTTTAAGAAATAGTGATCACAAAACAACATATATATATAGTACAGAGCATTAGTCACTCATTAATAGTTTGGATGACCTTGGGAAATATTAGGAATGAACTATGCATTTAGAAACCCATATTTCTTAACTTTTACTTGAAAGTGTCTTAGGTTTTTGCAAATCTGATTTTCACATTTTCCTCAGAGTTTTAATGTGTTAATTAGTTTTAATCATTTTCAAGAGAACAGGCCATTCATTACTTAATGTTTGAATGCCAAGTCGTCAGATAAAATTTGTGCATTATGAATAAATAATGAATGCCTGTGTAACATAAATTATGTAGTGATTGATCATTTCACCTACAAATATACATAGCATAACAGAATTGTTTATATACAGAAATCATAGAGTTGAAAAAGGCACATTATTGCCACGTTGAAAAATGAAATGTTTTACTGGATCATTATAAGTCAAATGTAAAATATGTCTCAAATTAGGTTTCTGCAAGATATAAAAAGTTTCTAGTATTGATGTTTCATTAAACAGATACCATAAATACTGTAGGAATGAACTAATGCATAATACAAATTCATCATTGCCTTATATTTGTAATTCAAGATATATTTTAATGGGTCCAATATTTTTTGCAATTATTGTACTCACTTGAACAATATAATTGAAGTTCACATCTCTCAAAACACAGAGAAACTTGATTTGTTGACATATTTGGACTTTTGACCATTTACAATAATTTTTACTTTTCCTACTGTTTTTATAAAGCATATATAACTGGAATAACACAACAGTGTTGTAGATTAAGTTTAATTGATCAGTAACAATCAGACAAAAAAAAACTTTAACATATAAAGCACAACACACTTAATGGTGTTCATCTTTCTCTCTAGGTTTGTGAATTACACTACAAAGAGAGTGATTTTCAAAGATGTTCAAGTGCATTCGATGAGAAAACTGGTAAGATGGTTACTGTGCAATTGAAAGTCTCCAGATTAATTCCTGGTAGCATTCCATCAAAACTCTAGCTCCTATAGTAAAATTTTCTGTTGTTAATTCTGAGCTTATGGTGAGAGCATATGAAAAAGATAATGAGCAATCCAAAGTTGGAAAATATACTTTTCTTCTAAAAAATCAGCCATATTGATGTTTTAAATGATCTTTTAAATTGTTTAATAAGGGTTAAAACTCCTGAAAGTAATATTAGACATAGTACTGATTAATGTGTAATATTTTGAAAGTACTTTGCACATCTGATGAAAGTAATAATCATTTAAAATTCATTGAGGAACAGTTGATACTATTTGGGTTAAATAAGTGTGGTTCAAGGTAGTCATCAGATACGATGATTTTTGCATCACTTTTTTTAGCATGGCTCCTCATGCATATAATTTTGTTGAAGAAAGTGGAAACATTAGATTACCATATCCTAGTACAATTCGGTGCATTTGTCTTCGGTTTAATGTCAATCCTGCTATAAAGAAAGTACATTCAAATTTTTTATCATATGTCAGGCAAAAATATTTTTTTGAGTGATACAGATAAAAAAAGTGATTTTAATTCTTGATGAAATTCATCTCAAACAGTATTTGGATTTCAAATGTGGTAACCTTGTTGGTCTGTCATTTAACACACAAAACATGGCAACCAGTGCCCATGTATTTATAACTAGTTTGCTTTCCAATTATAAAGATGTAGTTCACATATCACCAGCCAAAACAATAAATGCTGATATTCTTTACAGCATTATTTAAAAAAATTATCATTGGTTTGGAAGAAATTGTTTTTTTATGATATGTGTCGTAGCTGACAATTCTATCAATCATAAGAGTATGACATTATGTCTTTCTCACCCAAAGTTCAAATTGTATATCCTCATCCATCAGATAAATCAAGACCTTTATTTTTTCTTACTGACCCAATTCATTTGTTGAAGTGTATCAGAAATAACTGGCTAAATCAAAAACATATTGAAAAATGTATGTACTATCCACATTTTGTAAATAATGGATATAGCATTTCATCGTTCAAAATTGCATCCTTATCAACCCTTAAAGAACTGCATAAAATTGAAGCAAACTCATTGTTAAAATATGGATTTAATCTGTCGTATAGAGCTTTGAACCCAAGTAACCTTGAGAGACAAAATGTTAAATTAGTTTCAAATATTTTTAATGACTTTATAGTAGACTTGTAGGAGAAAAGCACAAATTGTTACATTACCAAGATACATCAGATTTCATTAAGTTCATTTTAACATGGTGGCATATTGTAAATGTAAAATCACCTTTTAAAGGTGAACGCTTGAATAACAAACGCCAAATGCCACTAACGTGTTCCGAGTCAGATGAAAATGTCTCGTTTCTGAATTCTTTCCTGAATAAATGTATGCGTCATTTTTCTGCTGATGTCCTGCCATCCTCACAGACCTTCTACTATGGCATATAAACTAACAGGCTCCTGTCAGACCTCTGTGGCAAATAGCTGCTTGAGGGGGTATTTTACTTTATTGTTGGCTAGATAAATGGGAGCAGATGAGTTGCACAACTGGTATGCTAACGAAAGAAACCCATTCTGTGTTAAGACAGTACATATTCATTGCTTGAAATTGCTTCATATTGTACCGCTGAACTCAAAATATATTTTACTTGGTATATCAAACTGTTCAAACTGATAATTTAGAGAGTCGTTTCGGCCTCTACAGGCAGTTAGCCAATATAAGTACGTCAATTATTTGAATGTGAAACAAAATTAAGAGTGCAGTCACTGTTGAAACTTCCCACTAAGTGGTAAAATTAAAATAACCGATTTGAATTTTAAAGATGATTTTAAGGAAATGAATTTTATGTCTATTAGCTTAAAATTTAACATTACAGTGCTTCCTTCAGATTTGTCTGATTGTGATAACTCTCTTCCTGTACCGCAAAAATTCCCCGCCCTGCCCACGGTCAGTAGGGGACACCGATCGGCTTGGAAAGGCCGCCGTCCGTCGGATGGGACGTTAAGCCGTGGCCCCGTTGCGGGAGAGACATACCCTGTGCACGTTAAAGAACACGCTGTATGGCCTTGACGGGAGGCTACCATCTGTCTCCCAACAGCTGTTCCAGTGGGTCCCCTCTCCCAACCTTCTCTGAGCCTTCGGGGTCCATGTGACCTGGCCATTTAGCCCATGGTGTGCAAAAAAGTGCAGCTCAGAGGTAAAACAATCCAATCCAATCTCTTCCTGTAATTGCATAAATAGCAGGTTATTGTGTATTTTCAGTTTTGAAAAGTTTGAAATGTGATCATTGTAAATATTTACTATTACGTGATAAAAAAAAGTAGAATTGGATACAAAATGTAAGTATTTACAAAAACTTGACAGAGACAGTCTTTTTTGCCCAAATGAGATAGTAATTAATGTTGTATTGTTAAATTATATTACTATGAAAAAACTGTGTACTGAATTTGAACAAGAATTTATGGAAATGGCAAATTAAAGAAATGTTACTTTAATCACAACCAGTCTTTTATGTGATGCAGAATTACTTGATTATCATACAAGTCGTGAATTTGGCCACTGTATTGGAAAAACTCTAGAAATGATTATCTGGTGTTCAACAAATATATTTTAAAAAAATAACTGTTTGTTAGAGAATTTGGGAAATAAGAAAAAATGTCTTAGTGCCAAAAAAAAAGTTGTCTACCCTCAATAAATAGTATCCACAGAGTTGTACTCCACTGTTGGCTTTGAAATTAATAGAATACCACTGTATATAGTTAAATAGAAAACCACTGTTGGCTTTGAAATTAATAGTTTTGTTGGCATGTGGGATTTGAACCATATCTCTCCAGGTTTATGCCACAGTGTTCTAAGACCACTAAACTAATAAGTTCTATTAGTGGAAAAAAAGGCAGAGTCTTAGTTTAGTGGTCTTACACCAGTGGCTTATATGCCTAAATGATTTAATCTTTCTTTACCAGGCTGCTTAGAATTTACAAAACTTGTTTCTATTTAAGAATTACTAAACTAATTTCTTAACATTTAGGAGGTTAGTTGAGCGATATATTATCAAATCTTAAGTCAATAGATTTACAGGTAGCTTTGTAAACCAAAATGTGCATGCAGTAAATTGTAGTTTGTAAAGTTTGTCCAAGTTGTCCATCCATGTCCTATAAATTCAGTCTAATCACTAAGAAAAAGTATTTCAATTAAATAATAACTGCAATTGTTACAGTTAAAGCTCTTACAGTATATCATTAATTTGTAGTTCACATTTGTCAATAAAATTGTTCTGAAGAATTTTTGTTTTTTTTTTCCTTTTAATATAACACACTAGTTTTCCATAACAATTTATATGTCATGATTATAACATGATTTATGTCATGATTATAAATCATGACATATAAATATGTATATACATATATATAACATATATATAAATAACATATGTCAATGGTATAAAAAATGGATTAATTATTGACAGCATTTATGAGGAAAAATATGTGAAGGAAATGATTTTATTTTTGTTAATATTGTTGCGGATTACAAAAATGGATAGCCACTGAGCGTGAGTATTAAAAGCTATATTTCAAAACCAAATTCAATACAAGGTAAATTGTTACAAAGGAAATATGGATGAAGTATCTTATTAACAAATCAACTATTAACATGCACAAGTCATCAATCTTCCTGCGTAGAGCACACAATATCAGTTCTGTGTATTTTACTAAATACTACCTTTTACTTGATTTACCAGGTCACCCGAAGATCTTCACTCGTAAACCAATTCTCGTCCTGTGCTAATAACTTTTCACACACTAGCCGAACAAAAAGACAGTCCGTGTAGACATTCGAAGTTAGCCATAAAAGTTCCCACTTTTATACTTCCGCGTATACACAACACATCAAGTTACTTCTTGATACTTAACGATAAAAGATCCCACTTTTATCCTTCCGCGTATACACAACACATCAAGTTACTTCTTGATACTTACGCGTACTGTCTCAGAACAGCTCACCGTCCATTTTCGAACTCTCCGACCGTTACAACACAACGACCGTTACAATACAAAACCGTTAACGCTCCACTCTTCTTCTCCAAATTCTCCCAACGTTCTTATTCGTTGGCTGAAACTTTTTGCTTTCGGTTGCCAGATTCCTTCTGTCGTAACACTGCCCCCTTCCTAGGTCTTGTTCGTCCCGAACAATTCTGGATTCCAAAGTTTCTTCAGTTCTTCGATGAAACGGGGCCAAACGATCCACGTGAACCACCTTGCACTTTGTAGCTGGACGTCGACGAATGCGATATACCACGTCTGTGTCAAAATGAAAGCGAATCTCATTATGACGTAGATTTCTTTTCTGACTGAAGCCTCGTCCACAAACATAATACGTGTAAGGCCTATAGCCCTTGTGAACACGTTTATGTCTCTGCAGGGAGAAGAATCGACTAAGAGTTTTCGTGCAAAACCTGTAAAAAGTTTTCTTCTTTGTCGAAAGTTTTCTTCTTTGGATTTTTACTTCTATCAAGAGTAACAAGGAATGAAAGTCATTAGTGACATAAAATCTAGGGAGAAGTTTCATCCTCCAGTCTGACCCTTTTGTCAGTTGACTTTCCCTTAATTCAGAACTGTCGTGATGAACCTTCAGCCATATTTCACCTGATTCCATTTGATCCCCAAGGTGCTTCACAAATATAATATCAGCTCCATAATTCTTTTTAGCTCTTCGGTCCATCTCCTCCTTCCATACTCTTGCTAGAACTGCAGCTTCTAATCCGACAACCTTACCTGTTTCTCCTGTATAAGTGAAATCAGTGATGTGTCGGGCTGCTAGCAATATTTTTTCTTTACCTTCACATAGCCAGCTTGCAACATCTTCAGATACTCCTTGTTCTATTAACATGTTACGAAACTTGTTCAAAGCATTGCCGTTATGCAGAACCTTACGAACACGTGATGCTTCATCTACCCTATTATCCACAATGTTCACAAAACGCAGAAGTTCTCCTAACTCTTCGACGAGCTCTTGCAGTTCCAAGGATCCGTTACCAAGGAAACACTGAACAGCTTCCATCACTTCCAGAGAGCTGTCAACAGAGTTTTCAAGAGGTGAATCCATGTTGCTGATAACAGCTGAACAACTCAAACTCTTCATTCCACGAGCTTGTGATGCTGCAACCACTTTCTTAACTAAATCAACAGCAACATCTTCTGTACTGATGAGATCAATAGCTCCTTTTCCGAATTCAACATCATAAACCAAAGCACACACTCCTTCAGCCAGCTTTTTGGACACAATTGAGCATCTCATTAGAGGAACGCTATCTACGGTAGCCGTCAGATCCTTGCAGCGGTAAATCTCCTTATCTGTTGGCACCAGCTCCTCTGTCTGTCCTACGATGCAGCATCCGACGTCTTCCATCATCTGCTCGATTTTATCTTTAGTGCAGTCGACTGTGAAGCCAGGGATGGATTCCAATTTGTACAGAGTATCTCCCGTCAATTGGAGAGCACGACCGGAGATCATAGGGACCTTGAGACCTAAAGCAGCAAGTGCAGGAGCCAAGACAAGACTCACTTTGTCGCCGACACCTCCTGTACCGTATTTATCTACCATCCGATGGCGCCACTCGGGTCTCCAGCAAAACACATGACCCGAGGAGGTCATAGTTGCTGTTTCTTCGGAATTCACTTTCTTGGAGCTCTCATTGTAATTAGCCAGGGAAACATCAGTCATGATTGCCAAATTGTTCATTCTGGAGATCAGCGACGAGTTTTGTAACATGATATTGTCCACTTTAGAGCTCTTGTAATCGTGATAAAACTTTTCTATATCCTTATAATCTAAATGGTTATAATGTCCAAATCTGCACATTGACTGTTCAGAAAAGAAATTCAGCGTGGCTACGTTGAAATTATCTGAGGGATTCACTTCTCTCTGATCGTAACTCTGAGGCTTAGTTTCATCCAGAAAGTTAGTCTTTGAAGTACTGTCTCTGCCTGAAGCTCCTTTACTAGCATCACCTGTTACGCTTCTAAGCCATTCTTCGGAATTCTTCTTTCTTAAATCCCCACTTTCTATAAACGATTCGAGTGTGGCTATATGCTTTGGAAAAATCTCTCCGACTTCCCGGGTAACGTCGAATGGCACTTTGTATCTATGATGAATGGACGCCTCTGCTTTACTCAGACCACTCTGCGAAACGTAAACTCTGTTTCGTTCCCCCTCATTACCACTCGCTACTCTGCCTTTGCGATAATTGTCCATGACGCATTTTGCTGACAGCGAGGAATAGAATACCTTTCGTGTGGATCTCTCTTCAGATCGTGCCAGACTTGTATACCTAGGTATTTTGAAGTGCAAAGCGTACTGTATAGTCTCACAGCTCTCTGATTGTTCTTCACAGTTCCTAGACATGTCACCAGCGACATAGACACTCTGCCATGCATCACCAGTAGTTGCGTGGTCAAAGGCATTATCTGCGCTACCTCTACAATTCTTGATTTCCAGTAGCAGATCCACATTTTTATATGCGTTGCCTTTCTCTTTTTCTTTTCCATGTTTACAATCTAACTTAACACTATCAAGATCATCTTTTTCACTGACAAATTCAACATTTAAACAATTGCATTGTCTATTGAGTTCGGTTTTAAAATCCTTGAACTGTGTAGCCATATAGGCTTTCAAGTCATCTTTTTGAGAAACTATCTCAGTTCTCAACTCATTATATTGTGCGGCCATATCGGCTTTCAAATCATCTATTTTATCGCTTTGGGCAGCTAGATCACTTTTAATATCAGTCATCTGCGTAGTCATATCGGCTTTGAAGCATTTTATCAACTTTACTAATTCATCCATACTTCTAGTTAACGGCATTCAATTAATTAATCCCGCTTCTGACACCAAATGTTGCGGATTACAAAAATAGATAGCCACTGAGCGTGAGTATTAAAAGCTATAATCCAAAACCAAATTCAATACAAGGTAAATTGTTACAAAGGAAATATGGATGAAGTATCTTATTAACAAATCAACTATTAACATGCACAAGTCATCAATCTTCCTGCGTAGAGCACACAATATCAGTTCTGTGTATTTTACTAAATACTACCTTTTACTTGATTTACCAGGTCACCCGAAGATCTTCACTCGTAAACCAATTCTCGTCCTGTGCTAATAACTTTTCACACACTAGCCGAACAAAAAGACAGTCCGTGTAGACATTCGAAGTTAGCCATAAAAGTTCCCACTTTTATACTTCCGCGTATACACAACACATCAAGTTACTTCTTGATACTTACGCGCACTGTCTCAGAACAGCTCACCGTCCATTTTCGAACTCTCCGACCGTTACAACACAACGACCGTTACAATACAAAACCGTTAACGCTCCACTCTTCTTCTCCAAATTCTCCCAACGTTCTTATTCGTTGGCTGAAACTTTTTGCTTTCGGTTGCCAGATTCCTTCTGTCGTAACAATATATAACCGAGTAATTATTCGCATTTTACCTTATTTTTAAACATATTGTCATTGTAATTATATGTAGAACCGATTATGACGCTCCTGGTAATTTATATATCGTTATACATGTTCAGAGAACGTTAAACGACGATTACTCTGCATTTTGAGTCATCAATTTAGCACAATTACAAATCAAGATCTATTTTAGTTTCAATGTCTTCCTTATTTTAAAGTTTGCCATAGTTGTTGGGTTGGGTTGTTCTACCTCTGAGCGGCACTTTTTTGCACACCATGGGCTAAATGGCCAGGACACATGGACCCCGAAGGCTCAGAGAAGGTTGGGGGAGGGGACCCACTGGAACAGCTGTTGGGAGACCGATGGTAGCCTCCCGTCAAGGCCATCCAGCGTGTTCTTTAACGTGCACAGGGTATGGCTCTCCCGCACACGGGGCCACGGCTTAACGTCCCATCCGACGGACGGCGGCCTTTACAAGCCCATCGGTGTCCCCTACTGACCGTAGGCAGGGCGAGGAATTTTGCGGAATTTGCCATAGTAATATTACACTAATGTACATATATACAATGTAATCATACTATGTCAATCAGTTTTTGAGCACAGTATCAAACAAAAATGCTCACCCACTTTATAAAAAAGTAAATGCTCGATTTGCGATGGTAGTACTACGTGCGCAGGAAGCACTGTAGATCCACCGGATGTGATGTCACTTTAGGCTGCAAAGGCCTTGAGTCTCGAAGATTACTGCTGAACGCGAGATATCACGAGCCGAATCACAAGGACCTCGAATGCTCAGAAATGAAAGCCTCAAAGCCTAAATTCGTATCGGAAGTTAAAATCATTGATTTTGAAAAATATGCAAAAGCTAATAAAAGTATATACTGTTAACGACAGATGAACGTGCTACAATGAACCCGTAATGTAATGTGTCGTTTTGATGCTCGCGTGTACTGCAGCGTGAGAATACGTCATCAACCACTTCGAACGAATTTTAAAAAAAAGGAATAAGGGAGTTGTAATTAGGAAGAATTTGTGTGAAGGAAAACATAGTTTGTTTTAGTCTGTGCACTGTAGTATAGAGAAGAAATGTTTTTATTCTGTGTATGTGCGGGAGGTTAAATAAGTTTAATAGTTTGGATCTTGTTAGTGAACGAGTAAGAAAAAGAATTCATCGTCTTGTGCGTGGTGATCAATGTCTGAAAAGAATTGGTTCTGAGAAACCAGTATATTTAGCCGCAGTTTTGGAGTGCTTGATGACTAAAACCTTAGAAAGAAGTCATTTGGTGTATAGTTAATTTAATTGTTTAGGAATTGGTAAGATTAATTTCGATAGATTACAGGTTTGTTCACAAATATGATTGTGTCACTTATTAAATGATGTAAAAAGCCTTATTTACGCTTTGAGTGTAGGTAGTAAGAATTATAGAGGAAACAACTCTTTGTAGGAAGAGTAATAAGGTGCTATGTTCTTCTGAAGGTTTATTTTAATACTGATGAAGATTTGTGTTGGTTGAATTTAGTTTATATAAATATTTTCATTCATAGTTTTGTAATAAATTACATTATTTTAGAATTATAATTGTTAAATATTATTTTTTGAACTCACGCGCAGTTTTCATCCGTTTAATTCGTAACAATACAAATAATTAATAAATGTTTAAAATATCATGTTCAGCAATAAACAATTTTGTTTAATAATAATAATTTTTCGGTACCTTTACACTTTTTATGCACCTCGGATCATAATTAAATTTCTTTTTTCTATAAAGTTACATATGCCTGGCAAATTGTATCTGAGGAACTCTGGTGGGTATGAAGTGATTTGAAAAGTTCAATTATCCGAGGAAGGAAATTCCGGTTTTTATTTTAGAAACTTCTGACGTGGGGAGGATTATGGGTACCTCGAACTATGTCCATTTCTTTTCTCCCCTAAAAGAGAATGAGAAAATTTTAATCGGAAGGTCGGATTGAGTGGTTTTTCCTCCGAGCGACAGTTTCTTGCAGACAATGGGATGAATGGTCAGGTCCAGTGGCGGCTCGTAGCTAAAATTAGTAGGGGTGCTGCTCCAGAAAATGTTTAGCCTTTGTTTTAAAATTGTGTAAAAGGAAAAAAAAAAACGAAAAAAAAAATGAATCAAATAGAATAGCTGGAAGCAGGATAATAATCTAATTCTACACTTTATCACATTCAAGAATATGGTACACGGTTTTTAAGCACAACACACGCGGAACAAAAAAAACTACCTTCAACCAGCACGCCAGGGTCGGCACTGCGGGAACGACAGTGCTCTCTCTACTTTGCAGCCTCGCGTGTAGCTTACTATGTGCTCATGCGCACAACAGTCAAACACCTCGCCGCTAGTACTGTGAAGCGCACAGTTCCATACAAAGATTTTTGTATCTTTTTCATAAACTGGGGGATGGCTACTGACATTAAGCTTAAGGATTATATATTGTACAAGTATAAAGAAAGAATTAAAGAAAAAAGGACTCATTATATTAAATGTTATCGATAATATCAAGTTGAAATTGGGGGTGCTGCAGTTCCACAGTGCCTATACGCGAGCCTCCACTGGTCAGGTCACAAGGACTCCGAAGGCTCAGAGAAGGTTGGGGAAGGAGACCCACTGGAATAGCTGTTGGGAGACGGATGGTAGCCTCCCGTCAAGGTCATTCAGCCTGTTCTTTAAAGTGCACAGAGCCTGGCTCTCTCTTTCTCTCTCTCATACACGGAGCCACGGCTTAATGTCCCATTATGACGGACGGCAGCCTTTCCTAGACCATCGGTGTCCTCTACTGACCGTGGGCAGGGGCTTTTGCGGAGATAAATCTCAAAGCTGACCCAGCTGGGACTCGAACCTGGCAACTACAGATTACGATTCTGGCGCACTATTGACTGAGCCCGCCACCCCCCGAAGGAGATCGAGTGTAATTATATTTATGCCAAGTGAAAGCTTGCGATGTGAGGAGCGCCACCTACTCTACATTTTAGAAAGCTTCAGACCAGAGCAACGCAAGCTATTAATAGACCTGAATAAATAAAATTGCTTTTTCTGACTTAAAACTATTCCTGTAATTTTAACAACAATGACTTAAGAGCAACTCGGTTAAGTTTTTGGGTTAACCTATTGATTGCAACTTACAATGGAAAATTTCGTATAAAATACTTTCTTAAAATTATATTTATTGTTTACAAAGTATTTTACATTAAGAGATAAACTGATTTTACTTTTTGAGATGATTCTCTCTATGGGTCAATTCTTATATTCAATAAGATTTTGAGGTGAATATTATTAAAATATCATTTTCACCTTATTAAGAATTCAGAAGGGGGAAAAACTGTTTACCTTCATTCACTTGTTGCGTCTATGTTTCTCTAATATACGATTAAATATTTTGTCACTCGGTAAACTTTATACAGATATGTCAGTATTTCGATTTTTCTCATAGAAATTTCGAAATGTTTTTACATATTACAGTTTTGAACAATTCTATCAACATAAAGATTTATTAAAAGTCCACGCCCAAATAAGAAAATTTACCAGAATGATATGGACCATTTTGCACTGAAAGGTTATTAATAATTTTTTCTTCTCTCTATATATAGAAAAAGGAAACTAGTTAAACGTTATTTATAAAAAGAATTCAAAATTTTTATTTTGCAGTGAAATAACACCAAATTGCTCTACTCTTAACAAAATGTATTGTGCAATTCCATTTAGGTTTTATATCTGAACTATTCACTCAATGCGACGTAACTGATAACTGGGGGTTGTTCTGCTATTTTGATAATTAACGCTCTTTAGGGTTATTGTAATCATGCTCAGTGAAATATGGTGCCGTAGTCTTATTTTAGCGCCAAATGTAATATGCAAATTAAATCTATCAACATTTGTCACTCAAATTGTTTATTTGATTAATATGGTCACCAGTATAGCTCATTATGACCACTTATTCAGAGAAATATTTTTTATTTCAATGTTTTTATATGCCTTGTTACAAACGGTTTTGCATTTTTGTGACTTAATATAATTCGTAATAAATGCAATTAGGAATAATGACTGAAAGAAAAGGAATTTATTTCTGTTTGATCTGAAAAGTTGCTAATTCCGATTGCTTCATTTGCTTACGAGTAATTTTGTGAATGAATCGCCCATCTGGTAGCAGAACTCGTGCGATGTCTCTTTGTGCGGTGTTGCGCGTGGGAGTGCTCAGTTCGTCCTTGAGCCAAGAACGTTCTACAGATGCCTCTCCTTTTTTAACCCCGGAGCAACAGTGGGCCGAGCAAGTGCACGCGGAGGCTTTACTCCATTCGTGCGCTTTACATCTCGCTCGACGAAAGTCGTTTGCTTCGCAATTATTTCGTTCCTGACGGCCACGAGAGCAAGAGCTCGAGCCACTCGGGATTGATTCTGATAATCTGTATCTCGGAATTGAAACCCTCGCCGTCAGTCGTGCACGCTGATCTTCCCAAAATACCGTCGTACCTTGAGCCAGAAGGTTATTTTGAGCGACGCGGACATGCTGTGTACGTTGTTGCCGTGCTCCTCATCTGCCTCTTAACATCCGTCCTCGGAACGGTCGTCCTCGACCTCGGCGGCCGGTAGCCAGCCCAACAACTGTCACTGTCGTCACCTGTTTCGTCTGGACCTGAAGATGTACGTCAGAAGCCCAAGTGCAAACGATGCCCATTAATCGTAGGCATCGAAGACGCCATTCAGCGCTCACCATGGGGCCACGAAGAGCGAAAAAAGGTCAGCAATGGTGAGATCTGTTTGCTCATTTTATTTGCCATTTAGAAACGTAACAGTGGGCTAACTGAGGGCAAGGATTTCTTCGAAGGTGAACTTTACAAAGTGATTCTTTGCCTTCACCACCGCCAGTGGCGAGTTTACACCAGTTTCAATATATCACCAATTCAATTTTATATAAAAAAACAAGGTCCAAAATAACAATTACTTAAGGAGTCCATTCCTTTCTGCTTATTGGTAACCAAAGTTGTCCCAATTTCAAAAATTATATTATTTAATTACGTGGCAGAGTTCCTTTTCAAACCGTTCTCCAGAATTTTGCCCTCTGTATGACAAGCGCCTCAGAATTATTTCAAAAATGCCCATTTCCAAAAAATCATCAAGAAATCATTTTAAAAAATAGAATGGCATCCTAGTATTATAAGTTTCTTACACTTCATTCGATCTCTTTACTCCACAATCACCCTTTCTGCAGACCTTACTCTCAGCGCTCAATCGCGTACCAAAAACAAATGACAACCTTCTTTCACTTTAGAAATATTTCCTATCTACGCAAAATATATGATGTAAAAATGTCTTTGCTTTACACATATTTCTCACAGATGTTAAATAGGTGATACAAAAATGGCAACCTTCATTTCCTTCAGGGACGAAATATTATTCCACTTTATTTAAAAACACATTTCTTATTTACGAGAAATATATGATGGGATAATAACAACTTTCCTTCACTTTAGCAATATTTCTCGTTCAAGCAAAATATATGTTTCAAAATTGACGATTTTTTTCCATTTTATGAACGAACGATTCCTAGGGAATATATACAGTGAGAAAATTGCAAACTCCAACATTTCAACTTTGCAAACATTTTTATCTACCCAATTTGGTAGAACATAAAGACTTTCCCTCAATTTAAGAACATCTCTTTTTTAAACAAAACATATGATGAAAAAAAAGCAGCACGCCTTTACTTATGAAATATTTGTTTCCTTGAGGAACACACACATGATGCAGAAATGGCGGCAGTGCTTCGCTTCACGAACATACATAAGAAAAATATATAATTTGGAAATGACAACCTTCGGTCACTTTAATGATACTTCTTACTTATGCAAAATATATGATGCGAAAATAACATTCCTCACTTTAGGAACATACGTATCAAAAATATATGATGTGGAAAGGACAACCTTCGGTCACTTTAATATATTTTGCATAAGTAAGAAATATCATGATGCGAAAATAACATTCCTCACTTTAGGAACATACATATCAAAAATATATGATGTGGAACTGACAACCTTCGGTCACTTTAATGATACTTCTTACTTATGCAAAATATGTGATGCGAAAATAACATTCCTCACTTTAGGAACATACGTATCAAAAACATATAATGTCAAAATGGCAAACTTCAGTCACTTCACGTATACTTTTTATTTATGCAAAATATATGATGCGGAAATAACATCCTTCACCTTAGGAACATATATATGAAAAGTATATGATATGAAAATGACAACCTTCGGTCACTTTATGGATACTTCTTATTTACGTAAAATACACTGGTTTCCATAAATTAAGGAATATCCCTATGTTAAGTCAGTGGGAAGCTAAGGTCAAAGCTCTATAACTTCTAAAATAAGTTTACGGTAAATCAATTTTTTGTTTTGGAAAATGTGATTGCAGATAAAGTTCTCAATCAAATAAATCAATATCTCGATTTTCAACAATATTCGTTCAGTATTTAATGAGTTACAGAAGTTTGAATATTTAATGATAACAGTGCAAGCCACAAAAATTGACTTCAGAAGTAATTAAAACTTAAAAATAAGTATATATCAAAGTATTTAGAAAAATAAGTTTGTATTTTAGAACTTTGAAAAGTGTAAGAAAAAAAAGTTTGAAGAAGAAAAAAAGTTTGAAAAGTTTGAAGAAGTGTAAAGAATTCTTTCACTATACTTCAGTTTTGCATAAGTTTCTTAAGACTTCCATAACTCGTTAAATACTGAAGGAATATTGTTGAAAAACGAGATATTGATTTATTTGATTGAAATCTTCATCTGCAATCACGTTTTTCAAAACAAAAAAAACTTATTTTAGAAGTTATAGAGCTTTGTCGTTAGCTTCCCATTGACTTAAAATAGGGATATTCCTTAATTTATGGAAACCAGTGTATACGATTCGAAAATAACACCCTTCATTTTAGGAACAAACACAAGAAAAATATATGATGCGAAAATGAAAACCTTCAGTCACACTATTGATATTTCTTACTTATGCGAAATATGTGATGCGAAAATAATATTCTTTCTTCGCATTAGGAACATATGAAAAATACATGATGTGAAAATGATAACTTTTGGTGATTCATGCTATTCCTTTTTATTTATGCAAAACATATTATGCGAAAATAAAATCCTTCCTTCGCTCTAGGAACATACAGAAGAAAAATATATGTGAAAATGACAACCTTCGTTCACTCTATGGATACTTCTTATTTACGCAAAATATAGGCTGCCAAAATAACCCAATCCCTTCGCTTTAGGAACATTTGTGATTGAGATTGTACGAATGAATGTAAAAGATATATAAAATAATTTTGAAGGACGTTTTATGCTCCTATGAACACTTAACAATTTTTCTTTAATACATTAAGACTAATTCAGATAGTCATTTGTACAGATTTGTGAAAGAACTAAATTAAAACTTTTATTTTCCTTTTCTGTTATTTTACGGCGTATTAATACATCTTTCCATTTTCTGCTGGAAATGAGAGATTAATTGCGGTCTTAAGGTGATGGGCGCAAAAAGGAAATGAGAATTTCTATCTTACATTAAGTGGCGCTGAAATGAGACCCGGATTTTCGATTAGGGACGCCGTCATTCGAAAACTAAGATTTATTAATTCAAGTAACAAAAGAATTATGAAATTTTTTTATTTGAACCAGTTGCAAATATGTATGGAATCTCTCTTTATAAAGTACTCTCTCACCTGACAATAGAAAACGAACTTTTAAAGAATATGGATTGTGAGGAAATACACTAAATATATAACCAAACGTATTGGGATACTTCCAGGTTAGCTAAAAGGAAAAAAAAATCTCATTCAAAGCTCTCTAACTTCGGAAATAAGCTATTTACAGAAAAATGTTGTATGAGATAAATTATAGATCTCAATCAAATTTCGATTTTTAAAATATTCTTTTAATAGTTAAAGCATTATATAAGAAATACCTGACACCAGATTCTGCTGTTACATTCATACTTATTGCATCGAAAGGATCGTATTGAGTTTTACTCGCAAAGAATGCTTGCAACGTAGGGAGCGCCATCTACTATATAATTTTAGAGTTTCAGACCTCCACCAGTTGAGAAGGGAATCTTTCACTAGGGACGGTGAAACATTTTAACTCTCATCTAGTGCAATCATCTAGAAGCAAAAACGGAGAGACCGAAACGATCGTAATTAATATTACGCCAAATGGAAAATTGCGATGTAAAGATTGCCATCTATTGTAAAATTTGAAAAGTTTCAGACCTCCCCTAGAAGAAGGAGATAAAATTTTATCAGGTGAGGCTTTCTGTTCCAGGTGAAGATCTTTGCATGATTGTGCTGAATAGAATTAAGAATCTGGTTGACAGTCAATTGCGTGATGAGCAATGTGGATACAGAAGTGGTAGGGGATGTGTAGATCAAATATTTTCACTCAGGCAGATTCTTGAGAAATGTTTAGAGTTTCAGAAACATTTGGTTACTAGCTTTTTTGATTTCAAAAAGGTTTTTGACTTTGTTGGTCATCATAATTTGTGGTTGATTGTGAAATCATATGGCATACCAGACAAGTTAGTTAACATAATGAAAGCTCTCTATAATAACACTGAGTCGTGCGTGAGAGTTGGTAAGGCTTGTAGCAATTGGTTTAGCATTACGTCTGGTGTTCGACAAGGGTGCATTTTGTCTCCTTTTCTCTTTAGCTTGATTATTGATTATGTTATGCGAAATTCACTTCAAGGGAAAGATTTTGGCCTTAAATGGACTGGAGATACTA
This sequence comes from Ryuthela nishihirai, assembly GCA_038380435.1. Taxonomy (NCBI): domain Eukaryota; kingdom Metazoa; phylum Arthropoda; class Arachnida; order Araneae; family Heptathelidae; genus Ryuthela; species Ryuthela nishihirai. The sequence continues at coordinate 154,569,352 of JAWZYU010000001.1, read as the reverse complement.
AAATTTCTGATTTAGATTATGCTGATGATTTAGCCCTTTTGGCAAATGATGCCGATGAGATGAACTCTTTCATTCCAGTTGTTGATGAAACTGGTAGTAGAGTAGGTTTGGTTATAAACAGAGAGAAAACTAAAGTGATGAAAATTGGTCAGGCAGGCTGTGATTCAGTTAATCTGAATGATCGCAGTCTTGAGCAGATGTCTCAGTTTAATTACCTTAGGTGCTATGTAATAGATACTGGTGATGTGCGGCATGAGATTAACAGACGAATAGGGATTGCTGTTGTGACTTTTAAGAATCTATGGAGTATGGAGAAATAGGCGCATACACCTAAAGAAAAAAATTAGACTGTATAATAGTTAGGGTCTTTCTAGGGTTAGTTAGAGCAGTGAAATTTAGATGCTTTGTAAACAAGTTAACAGGAAACTAGATGCATTTGATTCTAGATGCTTATACATTATATGGGCATTAAGTGGTTCAACTTTGTAATAATGATGAGGTTACGCAAAGAAGTTTACAACCTCCTTTGTGCAGCATATTGTACAGAGAGAGACTCCGTTGGTTTGGCCATGTTGCCCGCATGGATAATTATCGATTAGCGAATTGGAGTTATGAAAAGTGTGCCTAAAGGCCTCAGAAAGAGGGGGAGACCTAGGATGCGGTGGGCAGACAATGTCAAACAGGACCTTGTTAGAATTGGTGTGCAGTGGCCGGATGCAGCAGATGTAGCTGAGAATAGATGCGTTTGGAGAACTAAATTTAACAATCTATTTGGACCTCCTTAGCCCATGGCTGCTTGAGGAGGAGGAGGAGGAGGAGGAGGAGGAGGAGGAGGAGGAGGAGGAGGAGGAGGAGGAGGAGGAGGAGGAGGAGGAGGAGGGCAGAAGAGGAAGTAATAGGTACGAGTCTAATACGAAAAGGAAGATTGAAAAGTAGGAAGTACCATCGACTATATATTTTAAACATTTAAATTATATATTAAATTTCAGTTCTCCCGAAGATGAGGGATATAAATTTTCACTAGGTGGTAGAGGACAGGTCGAAATGATTATAATGTGTTTTATGCCAAATGAAAGCGTGCGGCGTGCCATATACCATACATTATAAGGAGTTTCAGGCTTTCCCTAGATGTGGGAATAAATTTTGATCAGTGGATAGCGGAGGTGTCGGAACGTTCGCTTTGAGTTTTATGCCAAATACAAGCTCCGACCTATGGACTGCCATCTACTATATATTCTAACGAGTTTCAGACATCCCTTATAAGAGGAGAATATAATTTTTATCAGCGGAGGTTTTGAAATGATCAAAATATATTTGATGACAAATGAAAGCTTGCAACGTGGGGAGCGCCATCTACTGTGCACGTTAAAGAGTTGCAGACCTCCCCAAGAAGAGGGAATAAATTTTTTCTTAGGGGTAGCAGGGGGGTTGAACCGGTCATAACGGGCTACATGCCAAATGAAACTGGCTAGGATAATGACATTCACTGCGTAATTTGAAGAGGTTGAGGTCTGCGCAAGAAAAGGGGGAATAAGTTTTATCACGGTTAGCGGAGGGTTCGAAACGACCGTAAAGTTGTATTTCAAATGAAAGCTTTTGACGTAAGGAGTGATATCTACCATATACTTTAAGATATTTATAAAGTTTGAAACCTCTCCTAGAAGAGGGTAATAAATTTTTATCATGGGGTGAGAGAAGGTTATTAGGGATTCAAACGACCGTAAATTGTTTTGTGCAAAATTAAATTTTCCGATGTCTTCCAAGTGGGGCCTCCAAGGTTCCTGAGGAAATCCTCTCGCAGCTCTCCTCCCAGGGAGTGAAGGAGTTGGCTGGGTTTCACAATGCCGTGATGTGAAATTAGTACCCAAGCAGGTACTAATCCTTACATTAGATACTTCACCCGATTTCCATCAAGGCAGGCTGTGCTCATTGCGAGGTACAGCCGCACATTACAAACCCTCAGAATTGTTTTTAATGCCAGAGGTGTGGTCATGCCCGCACAGCTTGCCGGGGAAACCCACCTGTGCTCGTTCTGGTATCCAGGATCACCTTGATCCTTACTGCACAACTGATAGGCAAGCTGCACAAACCGCAGTGGCAACCATCCAGACTTCTCCCACAAATATCTGAAGTAACTGGAGGAAAAGGAGGTACAAAGCTTCAACATCATTAACAACATATCCTATCCAGAGGCAAGAATGCGCGCTGCACTGATTGCCCCACCTGGCTAGATCTACTGTGTCGGTGCGGCGTCCATCGATTGTCCCCCGTTCAAAACAAAGCCCATCATTGTGATGACTTCCGTGGTGGTGCAGACTGATATCAGTGTTTCAATGTTCGAATCTTTCCATCAGAATGTGAAGTACCTCCTTACCCATTCGAAACCACAGTTTGTTCTCAACTTCGACATCAATGCCGGTTTCTGTTCCTGCATCAGCGCCTTCCACTACCACCTCCTTCATGACATAAACAACGAGACTCTGCAAACCTAAAGGGGTCCACTAACCGCCTCCTCGAGCAACAGTCTCAGATCGTTATCCCTCGTTGATTCCGAGGACATGGAACACATCAATTTTCTCCAAAACCGTCAACGGCGACAGTTAAAATAAATAGGAGAATGGGAGGACGACGATTTCCTAAGACCTGAGATGGCCACACTCCTACAATGCAGTTGTCGAGGATTTCAGAAGAATCTTGACGACATCAATATATTCCTGAGAGCACACGAGCCAATCTGTAAGACAGTCACTAATCTCACGATCCCAGCATTTCTTCTCGTTCGCCAGGACGGATATGAAGATGGAACATCTTGAGGGGATGTCGCTATCCTCGTGAACAACTATTCTCCGTTCCAGGCAACATTCCCCGCAACACCATTCTCGAAGCGGTAGCCATCCGCCTCTTTGTGGGATTTTCTTTGCCTGTTTGCTCTGTTTATCTACCATCTGGAAGTATCTTCCTGGTAGACCTTGATGATCTTGTCATCCAGCTGCCATTTCCCTTTCTTCTCGTGGGATACTTCAACAGACACAGTCCACTTTGGGGCAGTACTGACACCAATGGGAGGGCAGGGGGCCCTGAAGCAATGCCTCCTGGATCTGTCGCTCTCCCTATTGAGCATTGGTGTCCGTACCTACTTTCATTCCCCACCTTCACTTCCACTTCCATTGATCTCACCATCTACTCTTCCTCGATTCTTTCACTCTTTACATGGGAGATCAAAGACAACCCTTGAGGAAGCAATCACCTCGCTGTGGTACCATCTGTCGTTGCTGCCTTGCAAACCTTCATGCATATCAAAGTGGAGGCTTGATAAGGCTGATTGGAATGGCTTCAAACTCCTTTGTAAGATTGATGAACACTCGGTCGACCAGGAGCCAATCAATGTTGCAGTGGCGGAGATGACAGACTGTATCGTCCATGCAGCTACCTCGACTGTTCCACAGACCTCGACCCATTTCCACGATTTCCGAAATCGTGGTGAAATCCCGACTGCCTCGCAGCTCATAAAGCTCAGAACAAGGCTTGGGGGTGTTTGGGAGATATCCGACATTCTGCAACCTTGAAGCTTTGAAGTGCACCCTGGGAAAAGCCCATTTCGCCTGGCACCAGAGCCAGAAGAAATCTTGAGCACAATGAACTGGCAATTGCTGATCCCCAAGCAATTGCCAACATTCTGGGGGAGTCCTTCTCCTCCATCCCTTCTTTTTTTTTCATACTCCTCAGAGTTTCTGGCCTTGAGGAGCAAGGCCTAAACATCCTCCGTTCTTTCCACTCAAATGGCCTAGCCTTACAACAGGCCATTGACAGTGGAAGAGATTCACCATGCTCTCTGCATCTCCTGCATCTGTCATTGGGATAGACAACGTCCATTATGCCATGCTCCAACATCTCTCATCATCGAGTAAGGATCGGCTGCTCTGACTTTTTTCAACCGTGTTTACCTTCAGGAGCATTTTCCAGACAACTGGCGGGTGGCATGAAAGGATCCCATGATTCTTCCCAATTACCACCTCATCACGTTGAGGAGTAGTGAAGCAAGGTGTTAAAAAGAATAGTACATGCCTGACTGGTCTGATATTTAAAATATCACAACCTTCTTTCCAGCACCCAGTGTGGCATTTCCAGGCAACGGTCTACCTAAACCATCTGATCCACCTCGAATCAGCGAGCAGGAATTCATTTTTAAGTAGAGAGCACTTGGTATCAATATTTTTCGACATCGAAAAATCGTCATTCTTCGTGGCCTCCGCCTTCATTCACAGATTTTTTTTTCATCTTCTCGTTCTTTTCGTGTCCATTTCAGCAACTCTCTCTCTCTCAAGTCCTTTCCCCCAGAACAAGAGGTGCCACAAGGCTGCGCATTGTGTGTTATACTTTTCGCTGTCAAGATCAATTCCATTATTTGACACCTTCCTCCGACTATAGGCAATGCCTTTTATGTTGACAATTTTAGCATCTTTTGCTCATCGTCCAGCATGAGGGTTAATGAACAACAACTGCAAACTGTCCTGAACAGTCTCAGTTTGAGAGACGGTCAATCTGTTTCGGTTCTCCCCACAGAAGACCTCTTGTGTTCACTTTTGTGTTCACTTTTGCCATCAGCATAATCTTCATCTGGATCCTGCAACAGCTCGGAGGTTCCATCATTCTACTTATGGCAGAGACTGTTTCTCAGTCTCATCTTCGACCGGAAATTGACCTTATTACCATACATACATCATCTAAGGTTCAATTGCATTGAACATCCTCAAGATCCTCTTCTCCACCTGTATTATGCACTTGTCTGGTCAAAACTGGACTACAGATCCCAGGTGTATGATTCTGCCCGGGACTGAATGTCCTCTTCATCATCAGGCCCTCCTTGTTTGCACGGGGGCCTTCAAGATTTCACCAGTCCAGAGTCTTTACATTGAAACCAACGAACCATCCTTATCTATTTGCCATCAGCAGCTGTCCTTACAGTACTCATCAAAACTGCTATCCCTGCCAGGCCATCTCACTCGAGACTGCGTTTTCAGTTCTTAGTAGGAAATGCTTTACACAAATCGGCCGACTGCCGTTCTTGCATGTCCAAGGCTACCTAAGAGTCATCAACATCTGCCTGGATAATGTTGTCCAGTGAATAGCTGAGCCACTTCCACTGTGGCTCACAGTCACTCCTTCCTGCCATTTTTCCCTCTCCAGGACGGGGAAGGCTTCAACACCCGATTGTGTATACCAAAACTCTTTGCCAGCCACTGTGCTGAGCACCCGGACTTCTTGCCAGTCTTCACAGATGGCTCGAAATCTGGTGCAACAGTGGGATCAGCCACGGTCAGCTGCGATACTATCATTGCAGACCAGATCCTACAGCAGTATTCCTTCTTCACTGTAGAGTTGCACACTATCAGCCTCGCCTTGGACCACATAGCAGCTAAGCATCATCCTCTGTGTGTCCTCTACCCCGACTCACTTAGATCGATAGAGGCTCTGATCTCGGCGACATCGGCATCTCCCTGTTCCCTCCAAGACCCTCCAGCAGCTTCATTGTCTGGCAGCCGTAACCACCCTTCTCTTCTGTCGGTGCCAGGTTATGTCGGGATCAGGGACAATGACTAGGCAGACACTGCTGTCAAATCTGCAATGCCAATGTCAGACTCTCTACTGTTGTTTCCACACTTGGAATCTATTAATATTTTTCCACTGAGCTAGGGGCACAGTGGCAACGGTCTTGGTCCGAAAAACTTGGTAACAAACTCTTTCAGATCAAGCCTACTATCAAACCGTGGCAGTCACGTTTTCACAGGAATCGCAAAAAGTACGTTGCACTTGCTCGGCACCGCATAGGTCATTCGTTTATAACACATTCTCTTTGTCGACAAACCGAAGTGCAAATGCCGTCACACTATTTTAACCCTCAAACAAATTTTAATAGAATGTATCGCTTTGGAACGACGTTTGCGTTTTAGTTTTCAAGATTTTACGTCTGAGCGACTTACACTAGGTTAATTTTATTTACTACATTTATACCTATTTCGTTTTGCCTCTTACTTCTACGTTTGTTCTTAGATTTTCACCTTTTTTCCTTTGCATTTTAACTTTTGGTTGCGGGTTCCATGTCTTTTACCATTTTGCCTCTTGTTTGGCGCATAATAGTCCATTTGCTAATGCGTCATTAAATCCCAAACAACTAACTTACCAACCTCCGTAGATGAGGTGGATGAAATTTCACCAGGGATAGTGGAAGTGACGAAACGATCTTATGAATTTTATACCAAATGAAATATAAATGTTTCATAATTTCTTGTCTCTATTACCTTTACTAGAATTCTGAAAGGAGGAGGGGGAGGGGGGTGCCGTCATGACCTCTCCGACATCTAGCTCTGCTTGCAATTACTTTATTACTTCTTCTAAGAACTGAAACGACATAATTTTTCTGTTACTTAAACAAATTCTAAAATATAAAAGATGGCGCCCTCTTACGTTGGTGTCCCTAGGCAAGTGCCTAACTTGCCTTATGGGAAATCGGACCTGCAACGAAGTTCATTGACTTCGTCGATAAGGTTGTCTATTATATACAGTCGTATCAGAATAATATGACCACCTACTATAGTATATGTATGGCAGGTGGTCATATTATTCTGATACGACTGTGTATACATTTTCAAATACATGTCTGATAAATGACGTAGGTGACTTTGGAATAACGCGCCTTGCACAGGCCTGTCTGTGAATACACCTCCCAATTTAATGCAGTACTTAATAAACTTATTTGTAGACCATTTCCTTTGTTTTAAAACTCACTGAAGAGCTATATCACAAAAATTGGATAATTACTTGAAAATATTAAGAATTTCTTTTCAGTTGGTAAGATGGCTAAATATCATCTCCCCTTCGTTGATAAGATTCGATTGAAAAGATGACTAAATGTTGTCTTCCCTTCTGCTAGTCAATTTCAGTTTTGTTCTTTCAAGCCAAGGAAAGATTTTTATAGGAGACGTGGACCAATCCCACCTTTAATTGAAAACAGAGTGTATTAAAGTTCCTTGTTGCTCGGCCATATTTTTTCTTTGAAAAAAGCAGTTTAATAAATTGTTTTTGTTTTCCGGGAATGATTTTTGAATGGCTGATATATTAATTCTTTTCTAATAAATAACGAAATTATACAGGGAGAAGAGAAACGCAAAAATCATTACCTAAATCGGAATTTCATCCATTAGAAAGAAATTTTGGACATAAATGAGTGAAAAAAATTAACTGCTTGAACACCACACCACCTATTTCGTCAGATGAGCGTGCCTCGTTTAACTTCATGGCCTGGCTCTAGTGAGGACGAGAGTAGGTGAAGCTAAGGGGCTCATTCGATTGGCTGCTGCAAGGCAAACGAGTTCATGAAACATGATGCACCAAATGAAAAAATAAATTTGAACAGATGAAAATATGTGTTCTGTGTTTATTATTCAAATGCAGAAAAATTAACATTTACTGGAGGTTGCTTCGAAAATAATTCCAGGTATTCGGAACAAAAAAAAACACACTTTTAATTCATGAATTTTCATTTATCTCGAGATTTTCATATCCATTTCATTTCTATTTTAATGATTGGTTATTCACTGCCATGACTCATCCTCCATAGGCAGCGCCCTCTGAGTCGATAGCATGCAAAGGACTCAAAAGCAGACGAATCTGTCAGCTCAGACTGAAGAGTTCCGTGCTTTTATTTGCTCTTCATTTTCCTCTGTCGGATGAAGTCCAATACTCTTCTCTAACAAATTCCTGGGAACTTCCAGCAGGTTACTCGCACAGGAATGAGCAAGGTCCTCGAATCCTTTTAAGAAGAAGGAACGAGACTTCGAAACAACATAATAATAATAAAAAACAAATCCCATCATCCTCATAAAGAGTCCCTTGTTAACTCATGGGCTCATCTTGTGCTATCGTAACGGATTTATGAAATCCACTGGAAGTTTCTTAAATAATTGCAAACAAAAGAAATTGTGCCTCGTCGCAAATCTGTCAATTTGAATGCGGTTTGAATACGTTCAAAGCTAAATTTTTCTATTTTACAGCGTAGCAACTTATTTTAAAAAATATCTAAAATATTTCATACAATAAGCAAATGGGATCAGAAAGCATGAAGGGTATTTTTTGTGCAGGTGGGATGACGGCAGTCCTATCGCCACGTGCAGACCCTTTTGAACAGTGATGGCAAGTCGTCAGATCGCCAACATGCATCTGTTTCTGGAGATGAAGGAGAAATTTCCTGAACTGCCTGACGACCTCATCAGACGATATGTTACTAAGGTATATTATTCCATTTTTTCAAGTTCAACGTTGTCAGAGTTATAAGCAATAACTATCAGTTATTATATTGTTTTCAAAAACGGAATACTAGTGTCCAAAGGTTATGTACAATTCACGAACTTTAAATATCTCATCATCATCATCCTCCTCCTCAAGGAGCCATGGGCTACGGAGGTCCAACCAGACAATTTAATTCAGTTCTCCAAACACATCTATTCTCACCTACATCTGCTGCATCCGGCCACTACACACCAATTCTAACAAGGTCCTGTTTGACATTGTCTGCCCACCGCATCCTAAGTCTCCCCCTCTTTCTGAGGCCTTTAGGCACACTTTTCAGAACTCCAATTCGCTAATCGATAATTATCCATGCGGGCAACATGGCCAAACCAACGGAGTCTCTCTCTGTACAATAAGCTGCACAAAGGAGGTTGTAAACTCCTTTGCGTAACCTCATCATTATTACAAAGTTGAACCACTTAATGCCCAATATAATGTATAAACATCTAGAATCAAAAGCATCTAGTTTCCTGTTAACTTGTTTACAAAGCATCTAATTTTCACTACCATAACTAATCCTAGAAAGAACCAAACTATTATACAGCCTAATTTTAGTCTTTAGGTGTATACGCCTATTTCTCCACACTCTCCATAGATTCTTAAAAGTCCCGGCAGCAATCCCTATTCGTCTGTTAATCTCATGCCGCACATCACCATTATCTGTTACATAGCTCCCAAGATAATTAAACTGTGACACCTGCTTAAGACTGCAACCATTCAGATTAACTGAATCACAGCCTGCCTGACCAATTTTCATCACTTTAGTTTTCTCTCTGTTTATAACCAAACCTACTCTACTACCAGTCTCGTCAACAGCTCGAATGAAAGAGTTCATCTCATCAACATCATTTGCCAAAAGGGCTAAATCATCATCATAATCTAAATCAGAAATTTTCGTATCTCCAGTCCATTTAAGGCCAAAATCTTTCCCTCGAAGTGAATTTTGCATAACATAATCAATAAGAAAGCTAAAGAGAAAAGGAGACAAAATGCACCCTTGTCGAACACCAGAAGTAATGCTAAACCAATTGCTACAAGCCTTACCAACTCTCACACACGACTCAGTGTTATTATAGAGAGCTTTCATTATGTTAACTAACTTGTCTGGTATACCATATGATTTCACAATCAACCACAAATTATGACGATCAACAGAGTCGAAAGCCTTTTTGAAAGCTACAAAGCTAGCAACCAAAGGTTTCTGAAACTCTAAACATTTCTCAAGAATCTGCCTAAGTGAAAATATCTGATCTACACATCCCCTACCACTTCTGAATCCACATTGCTCATCACGCAATTGACTGTCAACCAGATTCGTAATTCTATTAAGCACAATCATCCAAAGAATTTTCCCTGGAACAGAGAGTAGGCTGATACCCCTATAGTTATCACAAGAACTGTGATCACTTTTTTTTAAAACATGGATAATAATAGCTCTGGTAAAATCCTTAGAAACCACGCCTTTATCATAAAAGATATTCAAAATTTCAATCATCATTTCATAAAATATCATAAAATATTATCATGTCATAAAAGATATTCAAAATTTCAATCTAAGTGGTAACCGAAACATTCCCAGCTGTAAGCATTTCCGTAGTAATTTCATCTACCCTTGGGGATTTATGAAGTTTAAGTTTAGAAACAGTCAAAATAACTTCAGATTGTGTTATAGGGCCAACATTAAAGCCAGTAATGCATCTATCATCATTACAAAAATTGGGAGTAGAAATAACCACATTGTTTAGGACATCACTGAAATGCTCAGCCCACCTAGCCATGACAGAATCTTCACCTTCTATAACCTTACCTTGTTTATCCTTCAATCCGTGTATACCTGTCCGTTTTCTACCACACAAAACATTAACTATCTGGTACAGCTCTATGCTGTTGTGCTGTGTAACTGCTTCCTCGGCTTTGTCAGCCAAACCATCAAGCCAAAGATTCTTATCAGCAGCTAACTGATCTTTTACACGTTTATTAAGCTCTCTGTAATCCTTTCTATTAGGACTAGTAGGGTATTGATTAAGGACATTCCTGCAGTTTCTTCTTTCTGAAATAAGTTCAAGTGCCTTATCACTCAAATAATTCTGCCTCCTCTTCTCCTTTTTTCCTAAAAGAGTACTGTTAGTATCCAAAAAAGCCTCTTTAAAATGGCCCCATTCTTCCTCAACTTCAGTAGTAAGCAAACCATGACTCTCATAATGACTAAGTAACTTATTGTGATAAGCTTTAGCTATAACTGGGTCATTCAGAGCTTCAGTTATTAATGGTAAATTTTTTAACCTTAGCATAACACTTCTTAAGTTTAGGTTGCAAAACACTTTTAACAAAAACACTTTTAACATGATAATGGTCAAATCCAATTTCAGCTCCCCTATATGACCTGGTATTTCTAACAGAACTAGCCCATTTGCTGTTAATTAATATATAATCAATCAAACTCTTATGCAGCCCATCAGGTGAAACCCATGTGTACTTACTTATGTTTGTCGCGGTGTTTGTAATAAGTGTTAGTTATTCTGAATCCATTGAGTTTACTGACCTGTAGGAGACGTTGCCCATTGCCATTGCAGCTACCAATACCAAAAGGGCTTATTACTCCTCCCCAAAGCTCAGAGTCAGTACCAACTTTGGCATTGAAGTCACCAAGAACAAGGGTAATATCTCCTTTCTTGACAGAATTCAAAATATCCTGAAGTTGTCCGTAAAACATATTCTTCTCATCCTCATCGGCATCCTCAGTGGGGGTATAACAGCAGATAACATTCAAGTCTTTAATGCTTGTCTGAAGAAACCTTTCATTAATGCACTCATATCCTAGAAGAGCATCACTAGCGTGTATGCTGAGAAGCAAACCTAAGCCTTGGAGATGCTTATTTTCCCACCCTGAAAAGAGAAATTTTAGATTATTTTTAAGTATCTGACCTTTACTTATCCATCACCTGTTGAGCAACATGTGGCTCCGACTCTTTGCCGCTCACTTTCTGTTGAGCAAGATTTGGCTCTGACTCTTGCAAACTCAGAATGTCCAGTTTTAAATGCCGGAATTCCTGTGTGAGGACATCAAGGGATTATCTCACATTTTCTATGCAACGTCTTCACATTCCATGTGCTTACAGAAACAGAATAATTTGTTGGATTTTTAAAGAAACTATGTTTATTGAGAGAAGGAATGGCGACAATATCAAACAGCCCCCTAATCGCAGACATGGGGCAAAGACCCATTCCCACACTACTAAAGGCTGAAGCCATCTACACTGGAAGACTTCCTCCAATACAAGTTTGTCGATGCTGGTAGAAGCAAGAGTTCAGGTACCTGTGATGGCCTCAGATCAGGATTATCCACCACCTGATAAAACGTATCCTGTGAATCTATTCACTTGGGGCTGGCAACCCGTAAAAACAAATAGAACACCGCAGAAGATTTTCCCTCCACAGAAGCTCACCAAATTCAGGATCCATAATCAAGTTCAGAGTTTTAATTCACTCCAGTAAGTTTATAATGTAAGCAACCAGGACTCTGTGTGGTTGACCACTCTTCACCAGAGTAGAAAAAAAGAAGAAATGTAGCCATAGTTGTCCAGATCAATAGGCCACACTGATCTGGCAGCCCTCCCCTTCCTTTCCACAACAGAGTATCACTTTTAAAAGGTATTAAAGGCCTGCACCACGAGAAGGAGGGGTCGTACATTAGGTGCTAGGCCTGTCCGGTTCTGTGCATCATCACAGGGTAGTAGTGAATAGTTCTCCTTCCAGTGACTATCTAGCTACCACTTACTTCATAAAACGTGAAAATTAGCAAAGTTGCATATTTTTTGTTTCAATGAAATGGAATATACGGAAGATAGAAATCCAAAAAATCACCTGGCTAGACGAAATTTGCATAAGTGACTCAAAAAGCAAACCCGGAGTGCTATAAAAAGTGTCTCCGACTCTGTGCCATTCACTTCTTGTTGAGCAAAAGGTGGCTGCGATTGTGCAACAATTCACTTCCTGTTGAGCAAGATGTGGCTCCGACTCTTTGCCGCTCACTTTCTGTTGAGCAAGATGTGGCTCTGATTCTGTGCCACTCACTTCTTGTTGAGCAAAAGGTGGCTCCGACTCTTTGCCGCTCACTTTCTGTTGAGCAAGATGTGGCTCTGATTCTGTGCCACTCGCTTCTTGTTGAGCAAAAGGTCGCTCCGACTCTGCGCTGCTCACTTCTTGTTGAGCAAGATGTGGCTGCGACTCTGCGCAGCTCACTTTCTGTTGAGCAAGATGTGGCTCCGACTCTGCTTCACTCACTTCCTGTTGAGAAAAAGGTGGCTCCGACTCTGTGCCACTCCCTTCCTGTTGAGCAAGATGTGGCTCCGACTTTGCGCCACTCCCTTCCTGTTGAGTAAGGTGTGGCTCCGACTCTTGCGCCACTCACTTCCTGTTGAACAAGTATTACTGTGTTCATGTCGGTAGAGAATTTCGTAACAACAGTATGATACGGACACATCATATGGATGCAAATAGGGCAATCGGTATGTTATCAAATCTTTACTCATCCCAGATTAATGTGACTAGTACTGTAAATGTCCTCCATACTTTTAAGACTACCCTGGACGTCCTCCAGAGTAGAGACCATTTCAACAGACTAATCACATTGTTGACGTTAGCTGTAGATGAATACAAAAGTGACAACAATTATCTTGAGCCAAAAGCTCGACGTCATAAGATAATGTTAGTCAGTCAACCCTCTGAAACTTTCCGCATCCAAAGGGAGGACGTATCGTGGTGAACCGTTTGTTGAAGGCTTCACCAAAGACGGCACTGTGACAGAAAAATCCAACTGTTTGTATTGCTCTCAATCCCTACCACGTGAGGGCCAGACTAACACGGTGCAGACATCATAATTTTCACTCATTATTCAGCATGCTGAAAGTGACTAAATATTTTTTAAAAAGGCACCAGAAAAGATGCTTAAATTTGCATATTAGTGTAATGGGTGATGTTCTTAGAGAACCAGCTAGTGAAATTCACATGTATTGATATATGTCGTGGTGTTTGTGATAAATATTAAGTTATTCTCAAACCGTCAAGTTTACTTACTTGTAGGAGATGTTCTCCATTGCCATTGCAACTACCAATACCAAAGGGATCTATCACCCCTCCCCAAAGGTCAAAGTGCTAACTTTAACATTGAAGTCACCTAGCACAAGAGGAATCGCCCTTCCCAAAATTCAAAAGATCACGATGTTGTCTGCAAACCATTGTTTCACATTCTCATCAGAATCCTCGTTGGGGGAATAACAACAAATAACAATCAAGTCTTCAATTTCAGTTCTAAATTTAGCTGCAAGAAATCTTTCATTAATGCACTCATATCTTAGAAGAGCATCACTGGCGTGTCTGCTAGGAAGTAAGCCTACGCTTTGCAAATGCTTTCCCTTCCCCCACCCTGAAAAATGAAATTTAAAATTATTTATAAGTACCCGATCTTTTCCTGTTCACCTGATCTCTTGCAAGCCCAAAATATCTAGATTATAAAAGCTGGAATTTTTGTCTGAGAACATCATAGAATTTTCTTTATGAAGAATCCTCACTTCACAAGAACGTGTGGAGAGAAAATGATTACTGGGATTTTTAAAGAAACTATGTTTATTGAGAGAGATAGGGCCAACAATATCAACAGCTCCGTAATCGCTGGCATGGGGCAAAGATCTATTCCCACAGTATTAAAGTCATATCACGATCGATAATTATACACAGTGCCTCAATATTTCATTTTTTTTAGTAATCACTCTTCATCTAATTTTGCCTGCGTCTGCTAACTTATTTTCTTTCTTTCAACAGCATTTTGAAGACCACGAGATGTGCCTTCAACTTCTTAATCAAGAAAATCAAAATCATCTGTTCTCAAGTCAGCCGTTTGCAGACATTCCTTTGTCTGATCATCCGTGTACCATTAATATAAACAAAGGAATCTCTGCTACTGCGAAAGGTGGTGGAAGAGGAACAAAACTTTTATATAGCAATCGCATTCCATATGGGCAAAGTATCGTGCTTACAACTCAGCCGAGATTTCATCGTTTGCCACCACATCACCATCATCAAGAGAAAACGCAGCAGCCATCATTTACTGCATCTGTGAACGGGCATCACTTTGGCTCCTCCTTTGGAATCTCCCACTTTCTGGGTAAAGAGTTGAAAGTTCCTAAATCAGGGGACGATCCTCTGGTTGAGAGGAAGAAGAGTTTATCTGCCTCATCGAGGAACTATCCCACTTCTAGTCAGGGTAAAGTGCATCCGAAGCAGTTATGTCTAGATCACCCTAAATCCACATCTCATCCAAAGCAGTTATGTCTAGATCACACTGAATCCACATCTCATCCAAAGCAGTTACGTCTAGATCTCACTGAATCCACATCTCATCCAAAGCAGTTATGTCTAGATCTCACTGAATCCACATCTCATTCAAAGCAGTTATGTCTAGATCTCACTGAATCCACATCTCATCCACAGGCACAGGAATCGGGTGGAACGGCCACTTCCTTAGCAGACTTCAGAAGTGGATCAGAGTGCTCCCTCATGACATCTCCTCCCATTTCTCAGATGAAACGTCATGCTGTCAAGTTGAGCATAATCCCTGCTTCTCCGCACCAATATTATCACCACCATCCCATCGCTGCTGCATCTCGCTCTCCGTCTGCAGGCAAACACACCACTTCTGTCAATCTACAGTTGCGTTGTCCGTCGTCTGATCAGCATCCTATAGAGATTATGACGTCACCCATCAACAAAGATAGCACTTCTGACATGAATGATTTCGATTCTCACGTGCAGATATCGATTAGCTCAATGGGTGCATCGTTTACAGCCAGAAGACTTCAGAAATCTCCAGTTTCCCAGTTTCATCCGACATCGCTGACAGTGTCTCCAGTCTCTCAGTTTCATCCGACTTCGCTGACAGTGTCTCCAGTCTCCCAGTTTCATCCGACTTCGCTGACAGTGTCTCCAGTCTCCCAGTTTCATCCGACTTCGCTGACAGTGTCTCCAGTCTCCCAGTTTCATCCGACTTCGCTGACAGTGTCTCCAGTCCCCCAGTTTCATCCGACTTCGCTGACAGTGTCTCCAGTCTCCCAGTTTCATCCGACTTCGCTGACAGTGTCTCCAACCATTCAGCATTCCTCAAAACCCCCGAAACGACCAGATTTCCTGAATATACCAAGTACTAATATTCCGTCGCCGAGATCTAAACAAATTCTCAGTGCCGAAACAAGACAGCCAAGAGAAATATCTTCCTTTCGGTTGAAATCCTTCGTACAACACTCAGAAGAGCCATTTCTCTCAGGAATTCCAACAGGACAAGAACCCGCGAGAACTAAATCGGATCGGTTGCATTTGCTCCCTTCTCCCTATCAGGACAAAAGTGTTTCGATACCGAATTGGCCAATTTCCGACAGGAAGTATTTTTCGTCACGTGTTGCTCGAGAATGTGCAAGTCGCTCAGCTGAAAGGATTGCAAATGAAGAACTTACGTATATCCAAGGTAAGAAAAAGAGCGCCATATACATCTATATACACACACATATATATACTTCTATAATATATATATACAGACACATATATAAGTATACATCTATATATATTGTACATACCGTATACATCTATCAATGACGTCAGACTACTTAGTCCTAATGAAAGCTTGGACCTCCGAATAGGCAGTAAATTTCACTGACGCCAATTATAGCGTTTTAAATGTCAAATTTAAGCTGATGACGTGATTGCAGGTGGGTATAATGGTAAGGTATTCCCCAATTTTGGTTCTGCCGAATTTATGCTATGGTGCATCATCGATGGCTTTGCTTCATCAGGAATCAGTTTTATTTTACCGCGTGCATTATAATTGTAATGAAAAGTTAACAAATTTAAACTATCTCTGAATATTTTGGTGGATTCGGGATATTTTGAATGAATAAAATTTACCATCAAGTAAAATATTATTTGGGCAATTTTTGATTTGCATTGCGAATCCTGTAACTCTAAAAAATTTATTTAATAAAATTCGCATTTGATTACGGTTAAATTCAATCGTCTTTTCCCAGACTAGATGGCATTAGTTTACATGTGACATAATCAAAGTATGAAAGAAAATTAAATTAATCATTTCTTACCAATGAACATTTATATTTACTACAATATTTTTACTTATTTTGTTACAGATAAAGTTTATATGCGAGTTTCATTTTAAATTATCTTTAACACTTTAATACATAATACGTCAATACATCACAATGCAAAATACCTATACAGTAGAGATAAAATAAAAGCAACTGATAAAGAAAGAAACCGGAATTTTGTTCATAACTATTTGAAGCCAAGGAGTTTTACAGCCCGTCCTGGTTCAAAAGACTTGCATAATTGAACAGCAGTAGCAACAGATAATTGGCTAGCACTCTTTTAAAATCAAAATATGCTAAGTTCTATAAATTATAATATTCCAAGTTAATTGAATCTCAGAAAAATTTCTATATTTTAAATATTTAACAAAAAATCTCTAATTTTTTATTTAAAACTTTGCAAATTAGTTTCATTTTTACTATGCTATTTTCTAAAAAATTATTAATCCTTGGTGCAACGAAAATGAAATGTTTTTTCAAAATATTTTTAGGAGGTAAAGGCACTATACATTGATTATTTCTTCCCCGTGTCGTGGGGACTCTTTACACTATCTAGCCAATCATGGTTCACATGCACGAACAGGAGAATTTTAAAAACATAGATTTGTCTTATATTATGAAAGTTAATTAATTTCAATTATTTAATACGTTTGAAACTTTACACATTGAATATAAGCCTATATAATTCCTTATGAATATTATTTAGATTAATTAAGTTTGTCTCATAACCTCCCCCCCCCCAACAACATATTACATATTGTATACTTGAATAAACCCAAGAAAAATATGAAGAGTGAAGAAAAAAACTTGTAACGATATTTTTTAAATGATAAAGCTTATATAATGTGTATCTCAATCTATTTGTAAGTTTCTGAGCTTGCATCTTCCACTCTTTAAGCTGCTTTCTATGATTACACCTAAATATTTATCATTTTTTATTCTATTACAGTATAGTTACACACTTGTGTTAGGTTATAATGCAATTTATGATACTTGATTTCAAAATCAGTGCCACCTTCATGAACTCAAAAAATATATACTTTGATTTTTGAGTATTTAAACATAATTTATTTCTAGTAAACCAATTGCTTGTTTTATTAAAATCAAACTCAATTTTATTTTTAGCTCATTTAAGTTGTCTGCAGTATATACAACTGCAGCATTATCTGCAAAACATGTTAGTGATCCATATATCGAGAGAACAGAAATCATTTATAAATATTAAGAATAAAATTTGTCCCAGGACAGAACCTTGAGGGACTCCCTTCTTAATATTTAGATAGTTACTGTATAGGGTACCCAATACAAACTGCTTGTTTTTTGTTTGATAAATAGCTTTTGAACCATTGATATGCAATACTTCTTATTCCACTATTATATAACTTATGTAACAAAATTTTGTGATTCACTGAATCAAAGGTTTTGCTAATATCTAGAGACACTGCAACTGTCTCTTTGTTTTCATTAATATTTCTATATATTATTAGTAACATTAAGTATTGCTTTTTCAATATTTTTATTTTCTCTGCAACCAAATTGAGCATTACAAAGAAAGTTGAATTTAGTATAAAAATTAATCAATCTGACTTTCATAATTCTTTCTAATACCTTTGTAAATACTGGTAAAATAAAAATTGGCATGTAATTTGCAATTGAATCTTTATTTCATTTTAAAAATTGGTAATACTATAACAGTTTTAATAATCATAAAATACTCTATTTTGTAGTGAAAAATTTATTAACTTTGTTGGATAATCCAAATGATACTGGTTTATAATTTTTAACCTTTTTACAGATTTATTATCCAATCTAGATTTTTTATTACTTTCTAATCTATTTATAATATTATTTATTTCCATTTCATTTGTATTTTTTTATGTAAATGGAATTTAAGCAGGTATTTCTATCACATCCATTGCTATTTATTATACAATTTTCTTCATAAGTATCTGCACATATATTAATAAAATATGAATTACTGTCATTGGCCAGCTTATATACGTTTTCAGAGTGTGGTATAAATGATTCCTTCCCCCCCCCTGTAATTCTATTTATTAGTTCCCATTATTTTCTTTGGTTTTTTCCACATGACTTTAGTTTATTTTTATAAATGTCTCTTTACTTTCATAAATATTCTTTTTAAGTAACTTACAATAAGATCTGTAATATGTCTCATATTGTGATAGCCCTGATTATTTTTGTATTTATTATATAATTTTTCCTTAGTATTTATAGCATTCAGTAAATCATTTGTTACTCATGGCTGGTTTAAGTTTTTTTATTTAAATTTTATGCTTTTTCACTTTTGTAAATTTCTCTGTTTAACTTAAGTCTGTAAAACATTTCTGAAAGCAAATATCAAAATTTCTAATATTTAAATCATCACTAAATGACAAATTTTTAATATTGTTTTCATATTTGTGAAAAATCTCTCTCTTTTCTTATCACTACACTTTGTTTTATTGCTTAAAATGTTTGAATCCTCCTCCAGAGCAACCTTGATTATAACAGGAGAGTGATCAGTTATAGCAGTATGATATACTGCTACTTTTATTACATTTTTTGTGAAATCTCTATAGAATACATGATCCAAACAACTAATACTGTCCTATGTTATTCCTTATAGGTGCATGTATGTATTGTTTGAACCCATAATTTGACAATATATTTAAATAATCATTTGTTGTTCTAGAATCTTTTAATATATAAATATTTATATCCCTTACAAGTAATGTATTTTTTTTTGGACATGTTTTTAAAAATTCTTTCAATTCCTTATTGAAAATATCTGTGGAAAAACCATGAGCTCTATATATTAAAACTATTGAAAATTTTAAATTAGTTTCAAACAAATAAATTCCTTCTGCACTATGCATAAAAAGTTTCCTTTGCTTTACTTGAAACCTATCTATTTTTATGAATGCTGAAACCGCACCTGATTTATTGTATTCTCTACACTGGTAAAAGAGCTCAAATCCACTTATCTGATAATTATTTATATTCTCTCCTTTAGCCCATATTTCTGTCAACTATATAATTTCAATATTATTCAAAGTAGTATCTAAATTTACAATTATAACTCATTTAAATTTTGGTTTGCACTACTAATGTTGCAATGCACAATACAAATATCAGATTCTAACTTAATAATAAAGTGTGTCAATTCAGACTGTTTTTGGATAATTATAGTTTTGCCATCTTCCTCTGAAACTTCCAATATTTCATCCAATTGTTCTCCACTCATTGTATTCACTACAGTTTATCCAAATCTCCTCTTTCCTAATTCTGTACACTCTTGATTCAGATGACTTTCTCAAATATATTTTTCCTTCTTTAATCCAGGCATACCTATATCCAGGTTCATTTTTAAATTGTCTAACCCCGTAAAATAGGTTTTTCAAATACTTTGTTAGATGCTCATTTACATAAACCCTGATATCACTGAATTCTGAGCTTATCATATTAGCTGCAAGGTTCCTATGTGTTTTTGCTTTCTCAGGCCATTGATATTTAGATCTCACATCCCTAAATTTTACCACAATAAGTTTTGGTTATTTTATAAATTGCTGTAACTCTATGTGCTACAACAGTATCATCCTTTTCTTGAATATCAAGCTTGCTTTAATACACCTTGAACAAATTTCAGCACATTTTCATTTTGTGCCTCAGGTATTCCAGTAATCTCTATGTTGTTTGCCTTGGATCTTAATTCTAATTCATTAATTTCAAACCTGATATCTTTTACTTGTTGCTTTAATTCATTGGTTTTTTAATTAAATGTTGATTTTCTTCCTTAAGCTTCTTGAATTCTGATTTAAATTCATTGAATGTGGTAATGTGTTCTGCCAATTTATCTTGATTAAAGTATAGTGCAATTTTTAATATCCTTTATTTCACTCATTAAAGAAACATTCACACCTTTAATTTCTTTTATTTCATTTATTAAGAAGCTGGATTATATCTTTAATCTCTTTTTTGATATTAATCATGAAATCCATCAACCCCAACTTTAAGGCAACAACAATCTCTCTCAGATCACTACCATCAGACACCTCACTTTCCAAAGTTTTAGCAGTACCTTTCTCTTGAGTTATGTTTTCTTGATTTATTTGAATGTTTTTCGATGATTCTGTTCCATTCAAAGCATTATTCACCCAAATTAAGCACATCCACTTACTCCTTTGCTCCTTGGATAATTTTCTGAATTTACTTTCACTCATACCCACATATTTAAGGTGAAAAAATTGTTTACATCCAGTTACACAGTTTATTCCCTCTCTTACATCAAAAATTTTTGCTTCACAGGATCTGTCAAAATTACTCCAGGATATTTAATATTATTTGCAATGGTGATCTGATGGTTACGGACAGAAACCTGTTGATTATATTTAAAGATTTCCGATTCGAATGGAAAATGATTCCCTTAGTTTTCATGTGATTGAGTGTCAAAATATTACACTGAAACCAGTTCATGCATTTGTTGATTTCAATATTTGCGATTTCTATTGCATTATTGACATTGATATGAGAAAAGAATAAACTAGTGTTATCTGCATATGCGACTTAAATTGTTACTAATATTAAATGTGTCATTAACGTAAATTATAAATGAAAAGTGGGCTCAAAGTAGAACCTTGTGGCACACCAAGCTCATTAATTAATAAGTTGGAATTTATATGATTAATTTTGACATATTCTTTTCTATAGTAAGGTTTGAATTGGACCCCTTATACCAATGTGATATAATTTGTCCAGCAAAATAGTATGAGATATTGTGTCAAAAAGCCGTGGATAGGTAAAACAATATGCCAATAGTTGTTAAACTCTTGTTGATAATGGCATGCCACATGTTATGAACATGCAGTATAGCTGATTCAATGGAATTATTTTTGCAGAAGCCGTACTGCTAATCACGTAGACATTCATTAATATCAAAAACATTTATTCATCTATACCTCTCCAAACATGAAACCAATCCAAATATGCATAAAATGAAACCATATGATATGAAGAGAAACAATAACAAAAATAGCTTCCCCATTTAAATACGGGGCAAAATATCTATTGTTAGTGACAGTGTCTCCTGAGAGGTAAAAAAAAATATGAAAAAATTTTTACTGATTTATAAAAACACTATAAATGACTATTTCCTTTTTAAAAAACTCTTTGTGCAAATTGTTCGATTCTTCTTCGATACCATGCCTGGTCCTTGGAGTTAAAAAAACTCCCATCCGTTTTCGACTTCCTCAAATATTCGAAACTGCCGCCTACCTCAAAGAAATTGAACCGTGGAGTGAAAGAGGAAGTCCGAAGGAGCTAAGTCCGGACTATACACTAGGTGAGGAAGAAGCTCAAATACCAGTTCCCAAAGTTTTTCTTTGGTCCAAATTGTGATGTGCGATTTTACGTTATGTTATTGGAGGAATACCTGATATCTATTTACCAATCCTGGATAGTGTTGAAGCATTAGAGAGTGCACTGAGTAGGGGTTGCAATAGGGTATACCTCAAAACTGCACCGAACACACAACATTGCCTTCGTTTCGAATCGTGCGCTCCCTAGGACAGGAAGTGTGCACTGGACGGGGTCAAACCGTTGCTTTTGATTTGTTCCACTGTTCAAAAAGATCCATTCTTTTCTCATCGCATGCAACCATTCGCTTGATGAAGCGGTGGTCGAGAGCATTGGCGAGGAGTTTCTTGCAGACTTCAATAATCCTGTGTGCTTGTTCAGTGGTCAATTCACGTGGAACACTACAGCAAATACTGCCAACCCTTTCCAATGCATTGTAGAAACTGCCCGTGAGCAACCAAGTTCGGACGAGACCCTGGTGATTGTCGATGGATCAGCTTCAACAGCGTGACACAGAATGTTGACACAACATCTACCAACACTGGCCATCCCAATCGCAGTTTACCTTCGAGGCTCGTGTGATGTTTGAATTTCTTGAATGAGGCTCGAGCAGCACGAATGGAAACTTCCCTCCCCCCTTCCACTCGTCTATTTCTCAAGCCGTTGTAGCAGTTTTTAAAACGAATTTGAAGACTTAACTCACTCGTTGTACATTTCTAACGATGGTAACTAGTAATGATTATTGACGGATGCAATAGACCTTATACTTTCCATAAGTATTCAGAGGAATGCAAATGCAACACGGTGAAATGTCGTCGTACAGGTTTTGCATGGCGAAAAACGCACAAACTTAGTAAGAATCAATCTAGTAAATACCGATAGCAAATAAATACCATCAGCGTATTCAGCTATACCAGGAAAACGACGACAGTGAAAAACAATTATTGTGCTATCGTAAAAATATTTGTTGGAAGAAAAAATATTAATGACCGTTACTATTATAAGAAAAAATATTAATGAAGGTTACTATTATAAGAAAAAATATTAATGAAGACAAGCATTGTAAGAATTACATACATACAATATATACAAAATCCTTATGCAGTCATGGGCTATGGAGGTCCTACCAGACTGTGTAATTTTCCTGTTCAGACATGTTTATTCTGAGCTACAGCTGCTGCATTTGTCTTCTAGCAAGGTATTTTTTCACACTGTCTGCCCATCGCATCCTAAGTCTCCCCCTTTTCCCGAAGCCTTTAGGCACACTGTTCATAATCTTGTTCGCTAATCTGCAGCTGCGCATACAGGCAATATGATCAAACTAACAATCTCTCTCTCTGCTTAAAATGTTGTTCGAAGGAGGTTGACGACTCCTTTGCCTAACCTCATCATTACTTACAAAATTGAACCACCTAATGCCCAAAATACATAAGCTGCAAAATATATGCGTATGCATCTAGAATCAAAGGCATCAAGTTTCCTGCTATCCTAATTACAAAGGGTCCATATTTTACAAGGTACCATAACTAACCCTAGAAAGAATATATCATGTGACCATGGTGTGTAGTATAAATCAGGCAGACCGATTCGAGTATCAATTACAGTTGTATTCAGCATCAGAATGGGCAAAAGGAGCGAACCGATTTTGAAGGTTGCATGATAGTTGGTGCTAGGCGTTTCGGCTTTAGCATCTCCGAAATGGCCATACTCCTTGGCTTTTCACACACATCCGTTTCAAAGGTTTACCGAGAATGGTGTGAAAAGTAAAAATTGCCAGTGATCAGCGATCTTGTGGACTAAAACAGCTTGTGGATCACAGGGATCAAAGGAGATTATCAAGAATCATACAAGCGAACAGACAGGCCACAACCAGGCAAATGACATCAGAATTAAACATTGGTGTACAGAAGGTCATCTCCGAACGCACCACATATCGGACCCTGTAGCGAATGGACTACAACAGCCGTCGACCATACCGAGTGCCAATGTTGTCAGCGAAGAACATGAAAGTGCATCTCTAGTGGGCACAGCGTAATGGACAGTGGACAGTTGAGGACTGGAAAAGGGTAGCCTTGTCAGACGAATCAAGGTTCCTTTTGCATCAAGTTGATGGAAGGATCGGAATTTGATGCAAGCAATGTGAGGCCATGAAGCCATCTTGTCTGGTGTCCACAAACAGGTCGGTGGTGGCAGTGTGATTGTGTGTCAAATGCTTTCCTGGCACACATTAGGTCCCCTGGTACCCATTGAAAGGAGATCTGAGTGCCATGGCATATTTAAACATCGTTGCTTTTCATCTGGATGGACACATTCAGCATGATAATGCACCTGCTCACAAGGCACGTATTGTCACCGAATGGTTCCAGGAACATGTCGACGAATTTTCCTTGCTTCATTGGCCTACACAATCCCCAGATCGAAACACTATCGAACATCTTTGGCACAAGGTGATAAGGGCTCTTCGTAGTGAGATTGGTGCCGTCCAATTTTCAGCAACTGCATGACACGATCATTTCTGCAGGGTACAACATTCCTGCACAACTCATCCAGCAATTTGTAATTTCCATGCCCTGAATTTGAGCTGTTCTGAAGGCCAAAAGAGGCGCAACGCGCTACTAAGTTGGTGTACCTTATAAACTGACATTTCAGTGCATATACAAATATATGTACTTGATAAAACTTATCTCCTACCGCTTCCATTTCATAGGAGCGTTAAAGCTCCTTTACCTTCACTTAAGGAATAGGACAATTGGGAGGTAACAAGGAGATCCCAAGTTGAAGTCGGGGAGGCGGATGGGGTTCAGTCACCCTTGTATACCTCTGATTAGAATAATGACTTTACAAACGTGAGTTTTTTGTCTCTGATTTCAAGTTTCTTTCTTCACATGCTTTCCCTCTGGCTGAGACGTTCTTCATTCATCCTGGAAAACAGCAACAAAGGTCCTGATATTCCGGGTAATTTTCTCTCTCATTGATTCATGAAGAAAAAGTATTTCCCTAAATATTGAAGCCACAACTGAATTAAAACAATTCTTGACACAGGGGAGGGGGAGGGATTTGTTCAATCACTATTGAAATGAAATTCGTCAAAAAGAGAAAAGACCAGTGTCGATCAATTCCCGTTGCATTACCCTTTACAGTCACCACGGCACTTTTCCGCTCATTGCACCTGAACCCTTCTCGCCTTCCATTCCTCTGGGAGAAGAATTACATAAAAATATAAGGCGTCTGCTGTACTCAAGTATCCACAAAGAATAGTCATCTTCAATTTATCGTATTTAAAGGAGACCAATGGTGCATATCCTTAGTAGAGGAAAATGGGGATTTTATTTTCGGAGGTGGTTGGGTAGGTAGAAATATTAAAACTTAAGCTATTATTTTAAATTCAGTTTTTATGCCTTTACAGAAATCACTGCCGATTTCTTTTCATTTAATATCCATAAGAGAGCGAAAGCAGCATGGCGCTAAGTTCGAGATAACAAAGGACTCTCACGACATGGTTGACGTCCTTTCTCCCTTTGCAGTTCTTCTCGAGCATCAAAGGGCCAGGATGGAAATGCTGCGTGAGGAACTCAGTCATGAGAAGGAAGTACGAGCTAAACTGAGGGTGGAAGTTAGTTCCATGGAACAAGCTTTGTCCCAGAGGAGACTGAAGAAGAGCACCTTCTCACAGGTAAAGAGAGTTCAAGATATTCATTCGTACAGCTAACAATATTCCAACGGAAACATTATCACAAATAAGAATATTTCAAGACAATCATTGTCACAGGTAACGATATTTCAATAAACATTCTCACATATAAGGAGATTTCAAGACAATCATTGTCACAGGTATATATATATAATAATATTTATATAGTAATATTTCAATAAAAGCGTTCTTACAGGTAAGGATATTTCATTAGAAACGTTTTCAGAAGCAGATTTCCGTAGAAATATTTTTCACAAATAAGGAATTTCAAGAGAAACGTTCTCACAGGTAAGGAGATTTTAAGAGAAGCATGATAAGAAGAAGTGATGATATTTCAAACGAAAGTTTCTCACAGATCAGGAGATTTCAGTAGACGTGCTCACAATTAAGGATATTTCAACAGAAATGTTCTCACAGATAAGCAGATTGCCGCATTTTCACAAGAAAGGAGATATCAAAGGAAATATTCTTGCAGGTAAGGAGATTTCAGGAGAAACGTTCTTTCACATAAGGAGATTTCAATAGAAACATTATCGCAAGGAGATTTTAATAGAAACGTTCTCACAGGTAAGGAGATTTCAGTAGAAATACTCTCACCAATAAAATGTCAAGAGAAACATTCTCGCAATTAAGGTATCAAAGACAAACGTTCCCACAGGTAACGATATTTCAATAGAAACATTCTCACAACTCAGATTTCAAGAGAATATTCTCACAATTAACAGTATTTAAATTGACAGGTTCTCAGATGTAAGATTTCGGTAGAAATATTTTCATAAATAAGGAGTTTTCAAAAGAAACATTCTCGTTAATAAGATTTCAATAGAAACATTGTCAGAGGTAAGGATATTTCAATAGAAATATTCATATAGGTAAACATATTTCAATAGAAATATTGAGATATATAAGGAGATTTCAATAGAAACATTGTCACAGATGAAGAGTTTTCAAGAGAAACGTTATGCAGGTAAGATTTTGTGAGAAACTTTGTCACACGTAAGGCGATTTCAGTAAAAATGTTCTCACAAGTAAGGAGTTTCCAAATAGAAATATTCTAGCAGGTTAGGAGTTGGGTTGTTTTACCTCTGAGCGGCACTTTTTTCCACATCATCATCATCATCCTCAAGCAGCCATGGGCTACGAAGGTCCAACCAGACCGTGCAATTTAGTTCTCCAAGCAAGTCTATCCTGAGCTACATCTACTCATCTGGCCACTGCACACCAATTCTAATAAGGTCTTGTTTGACATTGTCTGCCCACCGCATCCTAGGTCTCCCCTTCTTTCTGAGGCCTTTAGGCACACTGTTCATAACCCTATTCGCCAATCTATAATTATTCATACGGGCAACATGACCAAACCAACGGAGTCTCTCTCTGCACAATATGCTGCTTAAAGGAGGTTGCAAACTCCTTTGCCTAACCTCATCATTAGTTACAAAGTTGAACCACCTAATGCCCAAGATACTGCGTAAGCATCTGGAATCAAAGGCATCTAGTTTCCTGTTATCTTGTTTACAAAGTGTCCAAGTTTCACTACCATAACTAACACTAGAAAGAACCAAACTATTATACAGTCTAATTTTAGTCTTCAGGTGTATACGCCTATTTCTCCACACTCTCCATAGATTCTTAAAAGTCCCGGCAGCAATCCCTATTCGTCTGTTAATCTCATCCCGCACATCACCATTATCTGTTACATAGCTCCCAAGATAATTAAACTGTGACACCTGCTCAAGACTGCAACCATTCAGATTAACTGAATCACAGCCTGCCTGACCAATTTTCATCACTTTAGTTTTCTCACTGTTTATAACCAAACCTACTCTACTACCAGTCTCATCAACAGCTCGAATGAAAGAGTTCATCTCATCAACATCATTTGCCAAAAGGGCTAAATCATCAGCATAATCTAAATCAGAAATTTTCGTATCTCCAGCCCATTTAAGGCCAAAATCTTTCCCTTGAAGTGAATTTCGCATAACATAATCAATAACCAAACTAAACAGAAAAGGAGACAAAATGCACCCTTGTCGAACACCAGAAGTAATGCTAAACCAATTGCTACAAGCCTTGCCAACTCTCACACACGACTCAGTGTCATTATAGAGAGCTTTCATTATGTTAACTAACTTGTCTGGTGTACCATATGATTTCACAATCAACCACAAATTATGACGATCAACAGAGTCGAAAGCCTTTTTGAAATCAACAAAGCTAGCAACCAAAGGTTTCTGAAACTCTAAACATTTTTCAAGAATCTGCCTAAATGAAAATATCTGATCCACACATCCCCTACCACTTCTGAATCCACATTGCTCATCACGCAATTGACTGTCAACCAGATTCTTAATTCTATTAAGCACAATCATGGAAAGAACTTTACCTGGAACAGAGAGTAGGCTAATACCCTTATAGTTATCACAAGAACTGCGATCACCTTTTTTGAAAATAGCGATAACAATAGCTCTGATAAAATCTTTAGGAACCATGCCTTTATCATAAAAGATATTCAGAATTTCAGTCATCCAAGTGGTAACCGAAACATTTCCAGCTCTAAGCATTTCTGTAGTAATTTCATCTACCCCTGGGGATTTATGAAGTTTAAGTTTAGAAATAGCCAAAATAACTTCAGATTGTGTTATAGGGACAACATTAAAGCCACCAATGCATCTATCATTATTGCAAACAATGGGAATAGAACTAACCGCATTGTTTAGAATATCACTGAAATGCTCAGCCCACCTAGCCATGACAGAATCCTCACCTTCTATAACCTTACCTTGTTTATCCTTCAATCCTTGTATGCCTGTCCGTTTTCTACCACACAAAACATTAACTATCTGGTACAGCTCTCTGCTGTTGTGCTGTCTAACTGCTTCCTCGGCTTTGTCAGCCAAACCATCAAGCCAAAGATTCTTATCAGCAGCTAACTGATCTTTTACACGTTTATTAAGTTCTCTGTAATGCTTTCTATTAGGACTAGTAGGGTATTGATTAAGGACATTCCTGCAGTTCTTTCTTTCCGAAATAAGCTCAAGTGCCTTATCGCTCAGATAATTCTGTCTCTTCTGCTCCTTTTTTCCTAAAAGAGTACTGTTAGTGTCCAAAAAAGCCTGTTTAAAATGATCCCATTCTTCCTCAACTTCAGTAGTAAGCATACCATGACTGTCATAATGACTAAGTAACCTATCATGGTAAGCTTTGGCTATAACTGGGTCTTTCAGAGCTTCAGTATTAAAAGCAAATTTTTTAACCCTAGCACAACACTTTTTAAGTTGAAGTTGCAAGATACTTTTAACAAGTAATGGTCAGATCCAATTTCAGCTTCCCTATATGCCCTGGTATTTCTAACAGAACTAGCCCATTTGCTGTTAATTAATATATAATCAATCATATTCCTATGCAGCCCATCAGGTGAAACCCATGTGTACTTATGTATGTCGCGGTGTTTGTAATATGTGTTAGTTATTCTGAAACAATTGAGTTTACTTACCTGTAGGAGACGTTGCCCATTGCCATTGCAGCTACCAATACCAAAAGGGCCTATTACTCCTCCCCAAAGGTCAGAGTCAGTACCAACTTTGGCATTGAAGTCACCAAGAACAAGGGTAATATCTCCTTTCTTGACAGAATTCAAAATATCCTGAAGTTGTTCATAAAACCTATCCTTCTCATCCTCATCGGCATCCTCAGTGGGGGCATAACAGCAGATAACATTCAAGTCTTTAACGCTTGTCTGAAATTTTGCTGTAAGAAACCTTTCATTAATGCACTCATATCCTAGAAGAGCATCACTAGCGTGTCTGCTGAGAAGCAGAACCACGCCTTGGTGATGCTTATTGTCGTCCCTCCCTGAAAAGAGAAATTTAAGATTATTTTTAAGAATCTGACCTTTATCTGTCCATCTGGTCTCTTGCAAGCCGAGAATATCTAAATTATAATGGTGGAATTCTTGTGTGAGGACATCAAGAGAAAAAGCTCTGTGCAGAGTCCTCACATTCCAACTACCTATGGAGAGAAAATGGTTAGTGGGATGTTTAAAGAAACTATGTTTATTGAGAGAGGGAATGCCGACAATAACAAACAGCCCCCTAATCGCAGACATGGGACAGAGACCCGTTCCCCCACCACTAAAGGCTGAAGCCATCTACACTGGAAGACTTCCTCCAATGTAGAATTTGACGATGCCAATAGAAGCAATGAATTCAGGTGCCTGCAATGACCTCTGCTCAGGATTATCCACCAGCTGATAAACATATCCTGCGAATCTATTCACTTGGGGCTGTCAACCCACAAACAAACAGAAAACACAGCGGAAGATTTTCCCTCCACAGAAGCCCACCAGTGCAGCAAAATCAGGATCCATAATCAAGCTCAGAGCCATATATCTGTCCAGTCCAGTGGGTTTATATGGTCAGCACCAGGACCTGTGTGGTTATTATTGAGAGCTACTCCTCAGCAGGGTAGAAAAAAAAAAGAAAAGTAGCCATAGTTGTCCAGATCAGTAGGCCACACTAATCTGGCAGCCCTCCCCTTCCGTTCACTTATACAAGAGAGTATCTCTTTTGAAAGGTACTAACGGTCTGCACCACGAGAAGGCGGGGTCGGACATTAGGTGCTAGGCCTGGCCGGTTCTATGCATCGTCACAGGGGTTTGGTGCATAGCTCTCCTTCCAGTGACTACCTGGGCTAAATGGCCAGGTCACATGGACCCCGAAGGCTCAGAGAAGGTTGGGGGAGGGGACCCACTGGAACAGCTGTTGGGAGACAGATGGTAGCCTCCCGTCAAGGCCATCCAGCGTGTTCTTTAACGTGCACAGGGTATGGCTCTCCCGCACACGGGGCCACGGCTTAACGTCCCATCCGACGGACGGCGGCCTCTCCAATCCCATCGGTGTCCCCTACTGACCGTGGGCAGGGCGGGGAATTTTGCGGAGATAAATCTCAACGCTAACCCAGCTGGGACTCGAACCTGGGAACTACAGGTTACGAGCCTGGCGCGCTACCGACTGAGCCACCCCCGCCCCAGGTTAGGAGATTTCAGTAGAATAATTCCCACAGGTAAGGAGATTTGCTGAGAAACACTGCCACAGGGAAGGAATTTTCAAGAGAAACGCTGTCACAGATAAGATTTCAAAAGAAACATTTTCGCACGTTTGGAGATTTCGTGAGAAACATTCTCACAGGTATGGGAACTTCAATAGTAAGATTCTCACAGGTAAAATATCTGTGAGAATGTTTCTATTGAAATCTCCTTACCTTCGTGCATGTTTCTATTGCAATCTCCTTACCTATATGAATGTTTCTATTGAAATATCGTTACCCATGGAGAATATTTCTCACGGGCAACGGGTATGAAATAAATTCAATACACAGTACTTCACGCTATCATAAATGCGTAGACTGGAAATATTGGTCACAAAAGTAGAGAATTGCGTAGGTTTCCCATAATACTTCTAAGGGTTGCTTGTAACAGACCTCGGGCAGGTCAAGGTCAGTTCGTTTCAAAACACAGACTTCACAGGAGTAGGGGGTTAATTTCAATAAAAACATTCTGACAAGTAAGATTTCAATAGAAACATTCTCGCAGGTAGATTTGGTGAGAAAAATTCTCGAAGATAATGAGATTTCAATAGAAATAATCTCACGAGAAGGTGATTTTAATGGAAATGTCTGAGCACACCAGCAGCTGTTAGGCTTCGTGTAGCTCCCGATTCTAGGTATATTTTAAAGTCATAATTTTGTTATTTCTGCATCAGTAATATAATCGACTATTTCAACAGTTAACATCCTGATAAGTAAGTGAATGATCGTTTAGTGTCAGTTTTAAAATAGTAATCTTTGTTTCTGACAATAACATACCCTCGTGCCTTCGACCATCCTACTCCTGTGAAGTCTCTGTTTTGAAACGAACTCATCTTGACCTGCCCAAGTCTGTTACAAACGTTCCTTAGAAGTATTATGGGAAACCTACGTAATTCTCCACTTGTGTGACCACCAATCCCCTCTGATGATGCATAGAACCGGCCAGGCCTAGCACCTAATGTCCGACCCCGCCTTCTCGTGGTGCAGACCGTTAGTACCTTTCAAAAGAGATACTCTCTTGTATAAGTGAACGGAAGGGGAGGGCTGCCAGATTAGTGTGGCCTACTGATCTGGACAACTATGGCTACTTTTCTTTTTTTTTCTACCCTGCTGAGGAGTGGTCAACCACACAGGGTCCTGGTGCTGACCATATAAACCCACTGGACTGGACAGATATATGGCTCTGAGCTTGATTATGGATCCTGATTTTGCTGCACTGGTGGGCTTCTGTGGAGGGAAAATCTTACACTGTGTTTTCTCTTTGTTTGTGGGTTGACAGCCCCAAGTGAATAGATTCGCAGGATATGTTTATCAGCTGATGGATAATCCTGAACAGAGGTCACTGCAGGCACCTGAACTCTTTGCTTTTATTGGCATCGTCAAATTCTACATTGGAGGAAGTCTTTCAGTGTAGATGGCTTCAGCCTTTAGTGGTGGGGGAACGGGTCTTTGCCCCATGTCTGCGATTAGGGGGCTGTTTGATATTGTCGGCATTCCCTCTCTCAATAAACATAGTTTCTTTAAACATCCTACTAACCATTTTCTCTTCATAGGTAGTTGGAATGTGAGGACTCTGCACAGAGCTTTTTCTCTTGATGTCCTCACACAAGAATTCCACCATTATAATTTAGATATTCTCGGCTTGCAAGAGACCAAATGGACAGATAAAGGTCAGATTCTTAAAAATAATCTTAAAAATCTCTTTTCAGGGAGGGACGACAATAAGCATCACCAAGGCGTGGGTCTGCTTCTCAGCAGACACGCTAGTGATGCTCTTCTAGGATATGAGTGCATTAATGAAAGGTTTCTTACAGCAAAATTTCAGACAAGCGTTAAAGACTTGAATGTTATCTGCCCCCACTGAGGATGCCGATGAGGATGAGAAGGATAGGTTTTATGAACAACTTCAGGATATTTTGAATTCTGTCAAGAAAGGAGATATTACCCTTGTTCTTGCTGACTTCAATGCCAAAGTTGGTACTGACTCTGACCTTTGGGGAGGGGTGATTGGACCTTTTGGTATTGGTAGCTGCAATGGCAATGGGCAACGTCTCCTACAGGTCAGTAAACTCAATGGTTTCAGAATAACTAACACATATTACAAACACCGCGACATACATAAGTACACATGGGTTTCACCTGATGGACTGCATAGGAATATGATTGATTATATATTAATTAACAGCAAATGGGCTAGTTCTGTTAGAAATACCAGGACATATAGGGGAGCTGAAATTGGATCTGACCATTATCTTGTTAAAAGTATCTTGCAACTTCAACTTAAAAAGTGTTGTGCTAGGGTTAAAAAATTTGCTTTTAATACTGAAGCTCTGAAAGACCCAGTTATAGCCAAAGCTTACCATGATAGGTTACTTAGTCATTATGACAGTCATGGTATGCTTGCTACTGAAGTTGAGGAAGAATGGGATCATTTTAAACAGGCTTTTTTGGACACTAACAGTACTCTTTTAGGAAAAAAGGAGCAGAAGAGACAGAATTATCTGAGTGATAAGGCACTTGAGCTTATTTCGGAAAGAAAGAACTGCAGGAATGTCCTTAATCAATACCCTACTAGTCCTAATAGAAAGCATTACAGAGAACTTAATAAACGTGTAAAAGATCAGTTAGCTGCTGATAAGAATCTTTGGCTTGATGGTTTGGCTGACAAAGCCGAGGAAGCAGTTAGACAGCACAACAGCAGAGAGCTGTACCAGATAGTTAATGTTTTGTGTGGTAGAAAACGGACAGGTATACAGGGATTGAAGGATAAACAAGGTAATGTCATAGAAGGGGAGGATTCTGTCATGTCTAGGTGGGCTGAGCATTTCAGTGATGTTCTAAACAATGTAGTTAGTTCTACTCCCATTGTTTGCAATGATGATAGATGCATTGGTGGCTTTAATGTTGGCCCTATAACACAATCTGAAGTTATTTTGGCCGTTTCTAAACTTAAACTTCATAAATCCCCAGGGGTAGATGAAATTACTACAGAAATGCTTAGAGCTGGAAATGTTTCGGTTACCACTTGGATGACTGAAATTCGGAATATCTTTTACGATAAAGGCATGGTTCCTAAGGATTTTACCAGAGCTATTGTTATCCCTATTTTCAAAAAAGGTGATCGCAGTTCTTGTGATAACTATAGGGGTATTAGCCTACTCTCTGTTCCAGGTAAAGTTCTTTCCATGATTGTGCTTAATAGAATTAAGAATCTGGTTGACAGTCAATTGCGTGATGAGCAATGTGGATTCAGAAGTGGTAGGGGATGTGTGGATCAGATATTTTCACTTAGGCAGATTCTTGAGAAATGTTTCGAGTTTCAGAAACCTTTGGTTGCTAGCTTTGTTGATTTCAAAAAGGCTTTCGACTCTGTTGATTGTCATAATTTGTGGTTGATTGTGATATCATATGGTATACCAGACAAGTTAGTTAACATAATGAAAGCTCTCTATAATAACACTGAATCGTATGTGAGAGTTGGTAAGGCTTGTAGCAATTGGTTTAGCATTACTTCTGGTGTTCGACAAGGGTGCATTTTGTCTCCTTTTCTCTTTAGTTTGGTTATTGATTATGTTATGCGAAATTGACTTCAAGGGAAAGATTTTGGCCTTAAATGGGCTGGAGATACGAAAATTTCTGATTTAGATTATGCTGATGATTTAACCCTTTTGGCAAATGATGTTGATGAGATGAACTCTTTCATTCGAGCTGTTGATGAGACTGGTAGTAGAGTAGATTTGGTTATAAACAGAGATAAAACTAAAGTGATGAAAATTGGTCAGGCAGGCTGTGATTCAGTTAAGCTGAATGGTTGCAGTCTTGAGCAGGTACCACAATTTAATCATCTTGGGAGCTATGTAACAGAAAATGGTGATGTGCGGCATGAGATTAACAGACGAATAGGGATTGCTGCCGGGACTTCTGATTTAGATTATGCTGATGATTTAACCCTTTTGGCAAATGATGTTGATGAGATGAACTCTTTCATTCGAGCTGTTGATGAGACTGGTAGTAGAGTAGATTTGGTTATAAACAGAGAGAAAACTAAAGTGATGAAAATTGGTCAGGCAGGCTGTGATTCAGTTAAGCTGAATGGTTGCAGTCTTGAGCAGTTACCACAATTTAATCATCTTGGGAGCTATGTAACAGAAAATGGTGATGTGCGGCATGAGATTAACAGACGAATAGGGATTGCTACCGGGACTTTTAAGAATCTATGGAGAGTGTGGAGAAATAGGCGTATACACCGAAAGACTAAAATTAGGCTGTATAATAGGTTGGTTCTTTCTAGGGTTAGTTATGTTAGTGAAACTTGGACACTTTGTAAACAAGATAACAGGAAACTAAATGCTTTTGGTTCCAGATGCTTACGCAGTATCTTGGGTATTAGGTGTTTCAACTTTGTAACTAATGATGAGGTTAGGGAAAGGAGTTTGCAACCTCCTTTAAGCAGCATATTGTGCAGAGAGAGACTCCGTTGGTTTGGCCATGTTGCCCGTATGAATAATTATAGACTGGCGAATAGGGTTATGAACAGTGTGCCTAAAGGCCTCAGAAAGAAGGGGAGACCTTGGATGCGGTGGGCAGACAATGTCAAACAGGACCTTGTTAGAATTGGTGTGCAGTGGCCAGATGCAGTAGATGTAGCTCAGGATAGAGTTGCTTGGAGAACTAAATTGCATGTTCTGGTTGGACCTTCGTAGCCCATGGCTGCTTGAGGATGATGATGATGATGATGATGATGAAGTACTGTGTACTGAATTTATTCTGTATAGAATCTCATCATTATGGTAAATGCCAATGTGAACGATAATCCAGCTGTTTCCCTACTTAAAATAAATTCTGCCACACTGCTTATTAACTTTTTATCACAGACTGAGAACATCTGTTTGCTTTTTAATAAAATCTGCGTTAAAAAACCTGGTTACCAGAGTGACAATAGCCTAGGAAGAAGTTGATGAGATCTTTGAGGAGTCTCTTCAAGAAGAATCTGATCACAATGTTTCCCTTTCGCCTCAAGTTAATCCATCGGATATTTTCCCTTTATCTGACTAACGTTAAGAGTATTTTACCTTTTCTCCTTCAATTTACATTAACCAGTGACGCCAGCGGCTATCCTATTTCCACCCCTGACAACAATCGTCCTAATCTATATACTCCTGGCAACAGCAAATCTACTCAGCAGTCTTCCTCTAGCTCGCAGGAATCTAGGCCACAGGTTGCTGCCGAAACCCATTCGACTAGCTCAAAATTATTCGTCTTAGGCACTCGAGATGTTCCTAATGTTACTATGGTGAGCATTCCCACGAAATCAATAGATTTAGCTTTAATAGTACTGCAAATTACATTGGCAGTATGCTTGACAACGCAGACATTACTTAGGAACGTGTCAAACTTCGAACGAAAAATATCGATCTCTGTGCTTCCTTTGTCATTATCTGTGATAATCAAAATTTGGATTACGTTTTAAATCCGAATTTATGGCCAAGAGTTTACTTGTACTTTTATTACTGAGTTTAGAGGGATACCAAGTTATTCAGTCTAACTCTCACTCCGATCAAACTGTCGTTTGAAACTCTTTAATACGAGCGCTGTGGATTTAGAAGAAGGTGTGGCCGTTCACAGTGGTAATTTGCGGATTTCTTTACGCTTTCCCTACCTATTATCGTTCTACTCATTTTCCATATTAAAGCCGTGACTCAAAAAGCGAACAGAGATTGATTTTTCTTAGGATATTATACCACTCAGATTTAAAGACCTCTTCGGTCCGTATTCGCTAATACAGTCAGAGCAGCTGAGGGGTTCAGTTTTGGCCAGTATCGACACCACAAATTTTACAGAATGACATGGATTGTTGGCATTCTAGATATTACAGGACTTGGCACCTTTTTGTGCTAACGAGGCCTTATTTTAGAGGGAGACGGGAATAAGGGGACAGAGGAACATAGGCCGTCTGGGCGCAAGGCATTATTTTAGAGGGAGGCGGGAATAAGGGGACAGAGGAACATAGGCCGTCTGGGCGCAAAGCATTATTTTAGAGGGAGGCGGGAATAAGGGGACAGAGGAACATAGGCCGTCTGGGCGCAAGGTGAGTGGCCTTTTCGTCTCTTTGTTGGAAGTCGCGCCTGCCGTGGAGTTGCGAGAGGGTATCGCTCGCTGGGAGAGCAAGTTTTTATGGTGCAAAGAATTGGAGCAATTGGTGCAAAGAATGGAGAGCAATTTTAGAGGGAGACGGGAATAAGGGGACAGAGGAACATAGGCCGTCTTGGCGCAGTGGTAGGGCTTCTCAGGGGACAGAGGAACATAGGCCGTCTTGGTGCAGTGGTAGGGCTTCTCAGGGGACAGAGGAACATAGGCCGTCTGGGGCAATGGTAGTTCTTCTAAGGGGACAGAGGAACATAGGCCGTCTGTGCGCAATGGTAGTGCTTCTTCCTTTGTCCTTTTCCTCCGTAGCCTTTAACTGAGCCAGAACCATTGGTTGAGGTGCGGAAGCATGGGTCCTTCGAGGAATATAGCGAACCGACTTTCACGAGGATAGACGACTTGCCGTCAAAAACTTGCTCTCTCTCAGCGAGCGATACCCTCTCGCAACTCCACGGCAGGCGCGACTTCCAACAAAGAGACGAAAAGAAAAGGCCACTCACCTTAAATTTCTAGTCCTCTCATTGGTGGGTGGGTGGGGGGGAGTGCCCAACTAAACATTTCTTTTATATTATTCTTCGGGTCCGTATTAGCGAATACGGACCCGAATTCTGATGACATCTTGACCTCCTGATTGGTGGTCGTTGCCAGCGTTGCACGTGGCGATCGAATGATACGTATGCAGACTGGAATAGACAGAGGGGGGGGGGGACGCAGGGAACTTTCCAGACTGCTTCTTTGGCATGGCTCTCTTTCGGCGTGCTTCACAGTAACAAGTCCAGCAGGCGAAATAAAGGAACGAGAAAGGTGAAAACTGGCAGAAAGCGGCAAACCATTTCAAAAATGGCACCAGTTCGAGATTGCAGACAAAAATCCAACCATATAACAAGAATACAGTTACGACAAAACGTAAAAATTCACAATCCAACAACCAAAGAATTTCTAACGATTTCAAGTGCGTAGAGCTATTTCCATTAATTCACGAATTCGATTCTTTGCACCATTTCATCTTTGCTCACAACTTGGACATATTATGCGTTGCGGAGAAAGTTTTGTGTGCCTAAAAGGATGTTTTATATTTCGTAAGGATAAATGGAATACTAAAGGAGATGAAGTGTGTATATTCATAAGAAAAAAACATAACACTGTACTATCAATGCCTTCAAAGGGGTATGAAATTATTGGGATTAACATTTATTCGTCTCGTACTCAGAGCCTACATCCCTCCGTCTAGTGGTAGCAGCCATTCTTATATAGATAGCTTCCTCGATTGTGTTGAATATGTCGAGTAGTTCTTAGTGGAGACTTTAATTTTGCCAATATCGACTGGGCAACTCCATTCTCTAGAAATAATGATCAAGGGTTTGCCATCTCACGACTAAATTCTCTAGGATTCGAGCAACTTACCTTTCCCAGACGAGGCGAAAATTACCTCGACTTGGTTTTCTGCAATTGCAATACGTTCATGCTGAACATTGAAGCATTCCTCTGATACGGGAGAGCATATGCACGTTAAAGAACACGCTGGATGGCCTTGAAGAGAGGCTACCATCTGTCTCCCAACAGCTGTTCCAGTGGATCCCCTCCCTCAACCTCCTCTGAGCCTTCGGGGTCCTATGTGATTTGGCCATATAGCCCATGGTGTGTAAAAAAAGTGCCGTTCTAAGGTGAAAAAAGTGCCAGTCTGTGTCTTTTAACCTCGATCTCTACCCTTCTACGCAAATCTATCCTAAGGCACTGGATATTGCAAATGCAGATTACGATATTTTATCTGAGTTGATCACTAACATGTTCTCTTATCACAGTTCTGCTCATCCTGAATGCTTTGACCAATTGGCAGCTGATTTGCCTACAGGTATCCATTCATGTCTGCAACCAATTCCACGTATTTCTGTTAAAGGTAAGACCTTCAATCCTCACCTACAGAAATTTGCAAAGTTAAATGCGTAGAAATGACAATAATTCTATCAATAAGCAAATCATAGTGAGAGAAGATGTTTCACAAGAATCTGCCTCTGAGCATCTTTTTCATCTTGAAAAAAAAAATACCCCCTCAAGCAGCTGCTTGCCACAGAGGTCTGACAGGAGCCTGTCAGTTTATATGCCACAGTAGGAGATCTGAGAGGATGGCAGGACCTCAGCAGAAAAACGACACACACATCCATGCCTAATCCGGGGCTCGAACCCAGATCCCTTAGATCAGTAGCCAAGCGTGCTAACCACTCGGCAACGCTAAAAATTCAAATGCCTTTTACAAAGATGCAAGAGGTGAAAGGTGCACGAGCTATTCCTCCTTTCAAACAACACGGTGGTTCGATTGTTACTTGAAACCAAGAAAAAGCGTCACTATTTGCAACTACTTTTGCTAGCGTCTACGTTGTTGATGTACCTAAAATATTTTCTTCCTGTGACCAGTGAACTGACCCTCTGTTCTCGAGCATGTTCGACCCTCAAAATGTCAGCACTGCCATTTCATTGATTCCCACCAAATCGTCACCTGGACCATAAAAAAATCCCACAAACTCTTTATAAGTGGCTAAAATCTATCTCCTTCGGCTCCTGCCTGGACTGAAGCCAGAGTCATTCAAGTTTACAAGAGGAAAGGTGATCCCACTGATCCTACCAATTACCATCCAATCTCTCTGACGAACATCGTTCCCAAAATAATGGAACGCTGCATTCTGTTCAAGCTTCTTCATTTCCTTCAGGTGAATAATATTCGACAAGAACAGTTTGGTTTCATGCAGATGGCTCCTCTGCAGTGCAGTTACTTCAGTCTAGGAATCATTGGGCTACATCAATCGATGCCGGTCTTCCAATATTATTATCTAGACTTCAAAAAAGCATTCGATAAGGTAAAGAGATCACTAGTGTTCGAACACACACACGGTAGACTGCGAATTCCCCAGATCATCGTAAGATTAATCTGCTTATTTTTCTCTAACGCTCTTAACGAATATGAATTGAAGATGCCCTTTCTCCAACCAGGGATGTAGCCTGTGGTGTTGTTCATGGATCTGTTGTTGGGCCTATATATCTTGCGTTATTCTCCTCAAAGACACCTCCTGTTCTACGAATAGTTTCCTCCTACGTATTTGTCGATGACATTAAATTTTATGCCACTTCTGCTTGTTTGGATTGAACGGGCAGATGACCGTTAGCTCCTCCAAGCGCCAGGAAAAACCAAAGTATCTTGCTACCGGATGTGGGAGCTTCCACAAGGTCATCAATCTGCTCCCTTCGCAGGTAGCGATGACCAGCACTTTTCTCCCCTGTGTGGACAAAGGACACCACGTGTCGTCGGTGGGCGCAAACAGCGAAGGAACAGAGAAGCACGGCAAAGTCGGCGGCAGAAAAAGTACCCAGCCGGGGCCATTGTTCGGCCATATTTGTAGTACAGTTCGAGGCCCTAGTGGAGGGTCGATGTAAATATTTTCTAAATATAGTATATAATATTGTGAACAATAAATGTGTTGTACATATCTGTACAGTCTTCTGTTGATCCATGCGACCACCCAGCTCCCCTATTCCACACAGCATTAGGCACCTTTTAAAATAATGCTCGGGACCCCTGCCGATTCCTAAAGATTTGTGATCTCACGAAAACACCTTCTGACATTGGACAGCTCCCCAATCATGGGGTTGTAGTTATCAATGGCTCCCCAATCATCTCAATTAGATTTGAGTGTTACCATTTCTTCCTACCTTTCCTTTTCCTTACACTGCCTTACACTGCCAAAACATCACTAAGAAAGCCAGCCTTGTAGCCTTCATGATTTTGCGCTGCTATAAAAAATGTCATAGGCCCACACTTTTCAAGGCTTATTAAGTAAGTATTTGTTTTCCTACTCCTGAATAACCATTGCCAATCTGGTCTCCCAACATGATCGCTGACATCCTCTAGTTTAGAGGTTCTCAACGTCGGGTACGAGGTAAAATTTTTGGGGTACACCGTGAGAGCTCAAAAGTCGCTAGATAAAAAAAAAATAAATAAATACCCCCTCAAGCAGCTGCTTGCCACAGAGGTCTGACAGGAGCCTGTCAGTTTATATGCCATAGTAGAAGGTCTGTGAGGATGGCAGGACCTCAGCAGAAAAACGACACACACATCCATGCCTTACCCGGGGCTCGAACCCAGGTCCCTTGGATCAATCCATGCCTTACCCGGGGCTCGAACCCAGGTCCCTTGGATCAGTAGCCAAGCGCGCTAACCACTCGGCCATGGGACGTTATATATATATATTGGTGCGAATTTTTAAATGGATAGGCACTGAGCGTGAGTATTAATAACTATATTTTCAAACCAATTACAATACAATGAAATTGTTACAAAAATATGGATGAAGTATCTTATAAACAAATTAACTACTATCATGCATAAGTCATTAACCTTTTTGTACAGAGTATACAATATCAGCTCTGTCTGTTCTACTAAATACTACCTCTTCACTTTGTTTGCCATGTCACTTGAATACCTTCATCGTAAGCAATCTCTCGTCCTGTGCTAGTTCACTAAACTTTTGTTACTAACAACGGAAAACAAACACCCGCGCACACACTAATAAATATACTAATTATTTTCACTTAACGCGCACTGACTCATACTATCTGAACGTCCTTTCAGATCTCTACAACTTTAACACACTTAACGCGTAAATACTCAGATGAACTTCATCTTAAACAATACCACGCCTTACTGCATTACATTTCTCCCATTTTCATTCTTTCGAACTGTTCTAAGTTCTAATTCGTTGGCTAAAAATGAATCTCAGGCAGGAGCACACACAGCGTTGTCACGTTTTGTCATGAAGTCACTGCTGCTCGTTCATCTGTCGTAACAATATGTTTTACTTTATTCCCATTGTTATACTACAACTATGGTTTTCTATCTATACAAGGGGTACGCCAGTTACATACACATTTCCAGAGGGTACGTGCAGCATAAAACGTTGAGAACCACTGATCTAGTTGAATGTGCACTCAGATGGTTTAGTAAGAGACAACCTGGACGTTCCTACTCAAACTACAAGGAATGATTAAAAGTTCTCAACATTCACTCTTTGGAATGGAGAAGGTTGTTTCATGATTTAAAAACCTGCTACAACATCATTTACAATCTCATCGATTCAAATCTGGATGAGCCTTTATTTCCTGTCTTGGACCTTGGCAGAGCAAGGAGGCGTCCGCTGTGTATTCATGTTCCTCATGCGAGAACAAACTACAAACGTCATTCCTTCATATGCCGAGTTGCTCGTATCTGGAACTCTCGACCTCCTGATGTTGTTCTGATGTCCCCAATTTTATGCATTTTTAACGTTCGACTAAAGCAAGTCGATTTAATCTGATTTTTTTAATGAGCTTTGTTGTTTTAATTTCGATTTAAGTATTATGTTTTATCTTTTGTCAAAGTGGTTATTATTGCTTCAAAACTGTAATGCTTTTCTTTCCTCAGCCTTAAATTTAAAGACATCCCTTGTATGCAGTTTTCCTCTTCTGTGATATTAAACACATTGTAAATATCTCTCTCTTCCTTTTCAAAATCCTCACAACTGCTGACAATTCAGCACTGTACTATTCATGTCTGTTTACACACTTGACATTCCACCGATGGGCTTGGAAAGGCCGCCGTCCGTCGGATGGGACGTTAAGCCGTGGCCCCGTGTGCGGGAGAGCCATACCCTGTGCACGTTAAAGAACACGCTGGATGGCCTTGACGGGAGGCTACCATCGGTCTCCCAACAGCTGTTCCAGTGGGTCCCCTCCCCCAACCTTCTCTGAGCCTTCGGGGTCCATGTGACCTGGCCATTTAGCCCATGGTGTGCAAAAAAGTGCCGCTTAGAGGTAAAACAACCCAACCCACACTTGACATTTTGTATTTCTTGTTTTCGACATGTATTGAGCGGTGGTAGTGTACATTTTGTACCTTCCTCTCAATAGAATAAATCAAACTATATAATTCTCATAAGAGATTTCAATACAAACGTTCTCAAAGGTAACTAGATTTCCAATGACGTTTCTTCCAAGATAAAAAGATTACCACTGAAACCTGCTCGTAGATAAGGAGACTGCAACTTGTCGCAGATACGGAGAGTGCCAAGGAAACCTTAACGAGAAGGAGATTGCCACCTGAAAATTTCCTTTTTCATCAATCCTCCTTCTGGGCAGATCTGAAAATTTCAAAACGTTCTGTCAACAAACTTATCATAAAATTTTTGAGAAATTTTTAGAAAAGATAACTGTTAATTTAAACAACGGAAAGAGATCTGAACTGACGCCATACTCTTCACACAACCCCTGTGCTGCTTCAAGATTAATCATTCCGAAATCGCTGAACTTATGGGGTTTATTTTCTTCATTTCTTTTTAATCTTTCTTAAAGGAACAAGGCAAGGGCGAAACATCAGTATCTCCTGTGACGCGCCAGTTGCTCTACTAATTTGAATTAAGGAGAGGGCAATTCACACTTGCTTAAAGTTGGGCTATGAAGCTCTACCTTGTGAGTCTATGTGGAGGCGCTCAGGCGCTATTCATACCGACAGGAAACCAATTCTTTAACCACTAATCAAGTAATATTACACCTTGGGTTATTCAGATGCACAACATCGAAGTTCTGGATGGAATTAACCTCACATGCTATAGAGAGGCAACCATTTTACCTAGGTCTCCCCTTTTTCTGAGGACTTCAGATACACTATTCATAACCCAATTCGCTAATATATATAGTTCTGCATATAGGAAACGTGGCCAAACCAACGCAGTCTCTCTGTGTTGGCAATATACTGCGCAACGGAAATTAGCGACTCCTTTGATTAAACTCATCATTAATTACAAGATCAAACCGGCAAATGCCAAGACAGTGATGTAACTTTGTAATTTGTCTGTCGGGGTGAACGACTGTTACTCTCTCTCCCCCAATCTGCAATGCTTCATTTCTGCCGTTCTCTGAACTGAGGGCAGCAAACGGGAAGAAATCGCAAAACGGGCAAAACGAATAATATAAATTCAGAATTATTCCTTCTTAAAGGCCACTTTTTTTCGCCTCTGGATTGTAGCGTCAGGACGACTGCCGCCCCCCCCCCCCATTCATTTACGCCACTGGCCCAAAATATTGCGTAAACATCTCGAATCAAAGATGTCAAGTCTTTCTGCTATCTTCCTGTTACA
Organism: Ryuthela nishihirai; assembly: GCA_038380435.1. NCBI lineage: Eukaryota > Metazoa > Arthropoda > Arachnida > Araneae > Heptathelidae > Ryuthela > Ryuthela nishihirai. The sequence continues at coordinate 154,525,427 of JAWZYU010000001.1, read as the reverse complement.
ACTAACTATAAAAAGATCCAAACTATTATACAGTCTAATTTTAGTCTTTGGGTGTGCACGCCTATTTCTCCACACTCTCCTAGATTCTTAAAAGTCCCAGCAGCAATCCCTATTCGTCTGTTAATCTCATGCCGCACATCACCATTATCTGTTACATAGCTCCCAAGATAATTAAACTGTGACACCTGCTCCAGACTGCAACCATTCAGATTAACTGAATCACAACCTGCCTGACCAATTTTCATCACTTTAGTTTTCTCTCTGTTTATAACCAAACCTACTCTACTACCAGTTTCATCAACAGCTCGAATGAAAGAGTTCATCTCATCAACATCATTTGCCAAAAGGGCTAAATCATCAGCATAATCTAAATCAGAAATTTTCATATCTCCAGTCCATTTAAGGCCAAAATCTTTCCCTTGAAGTGAATTTCGCATAACATAATCAATAACCAAGCTAAAGAGAAAAGGAGACAAAATGCACCCTTGTCGAACACCAGAAGTAATGCTAAACCAATTGCTACAAGCCTTACCAACTCTCACACACGACTCAGTGTTATTATAGAGAGCTTTCATTATGTTAACTAACTTGTCTGGTATACCATATGATTTCACAATCAACCACAAATTATGACGATCAACAGAGTCGAAAGCCTTTTTGAAATCAACAAAGCTAACAACCAAAGGTTTCTGAAACTCTAAACATTTCTCAAGAATCTGCCTAAGTGAAAATATCTGATCCACACATCCCCTATCACTTCTGCATCCACATTGCTCATCACACAATTGCCTGTCAACCAGATTCTTAATTCTATTAAGCACAATCATGGAAAGAACTTTACCTGGAACAGAGAGTAGGCTGATACCCCTATAGTTATCACAAGAACTGGAATCACCTTTTTTAAAAACAGGAATAATAATAATGCTGGTAGAGTCCTTAGGAATCATGCCTTTTATCATAAAACATATTCAAAATTTCAGTCATCCAAGTGGAAACCGAAACATTACCAGCTCTAAGCATTTCCATAGTGCATATTAATTAATTGCCCCATGGAAGAAGATTTGTAGATCTCTATGGGGCCATTATTTAAAATAGGTTGGGAGAGGTCACTCGAACCAGCTTATTCCTTAGCCCTATAAACCTTCGGAAGCGTATTTCTGGGTGAAAGAGGAGGGGATCCCTGAGGAAAAAAGGGACCAGGAAAATATCCCCAGGCATTTGAAAGACAGTCAAATAGCGCGCTTTTGCTACTTTCATAGTCAGCTGGCGCGTTCGTGGAAAATTACTGTAGTGTTTGAAAACAGAGCACGAGTGTTTCCTAATGGGGTGGGGGTCCTTAGTGCCCACCCCATTTCAAAGTGCTTGTCTTTCACACGGAGGTTACTATTCCTTACTCAGCAGATTTAGCAAATAATTCGGCGTACCTTAAGTACCATTTCCCCTTTATCAATTACTTTATCTTACTGGTGCCTAAAATAATTATGGGACGTAATTGTGTGTGGGGAGGGAGGAGCTTCTGCCACCCTCCTCACCGTTACCATCGTCTTCAGCGGGCTGTAGCCATGAATTCTTGGTGGGCTACTTAGCGCTACACAACGTAAACTTCAGTCGGTTACAATTTTAGTGAACTTCTGGGGTGCACTTGGCAAAAATAACTCTATAGTTTGATTTTTTTTCATTCATTGATATTTAAAGTACTTGAAATGTTCGTTTGAAACATTAATGAGAAATTTCCAACAATGTGATAATATAAAAAATATTTCTATTTCGTTTGAGATGGAAGAGCTTCAAAATCTGAGGGAGGAAAACAGAAACCTCCGTGTGGAATGCAATTGTCTTTTGATGGAAGTGGATCTCTGCAATGCCGGTCAAGGTAAGTTCAAATATGATCTATGTTCATTTCAGCCCCCTAGCGACTGAATTCTCCACCACCACTCCTTCCAAGCAAAAACGAAGCATGCACTCATCCATTGCGCAGTCTTGAAATGTCACTGACATTCGCAACGAATCAGTACTGCGAAAAAGGAAATATTCTGAATTAGGGAATATGAGAGAAAAGAGATTAATTCTGAATTAGGGAATATGAGAGAAAATAGATTATTTCTGAATTAGGGAATATGAGAGAAAAGAGATTATTTCTGAATTAGGTAATATGAGAGAAAAGAGATTAATTCTGAATGAGGGAATATGAGAGAAAAGAGATTATTTCTGAATTAGGTAATATGAGAGAAAAGAGATTAATTCTGAATTAGGGAATATGAGAGAAAAGAGATTATTTTTGAATTAGGGAATATGAGAGAAAAGAGATTATTTCTGAATTAGGTAATATGAGAGAAAAGAGATTGATTCTGAATTAGGGAATATGAGAGAAAAGAGATTATTTCTGAATTAGGGAATATGAGAGAAAAGAGATTATTTCTGAATTAGGGAATATGAGAGAAAATAGATTATTTCTGAATTAGGGAATATGAGAGAAAATAGATTATTTCTGAATTAGGTAATATGAGAGAAAATAGATTAATTCTGAATTAGGGAATATGAGAGAAAAGAGATTATTTCTGAATTAGTGAATATGAGAGAAAAGAGATTATTTCTGAATTAGGGAATATGAGAGAAAATAGATTATTTCTGAATTAGGTAATATGAGAGAAAAGAGATTGATTCTGAATTAGGGAATATGAGAGAAAAGAGATTATTTCTGAATTAGGGAATATGAGAGAAAATAGATTATTTCTGAATTAGGGAATATGAGAGAAAATAGATTATTTCTGAATTAGGGAATATGAGAGAAAATAGATTATTTCTGAATTAGGTAATATGAGAGAAAATAGATTAATTCTGAATTAGGGAATATGAGAGAAAAGAGATTATTTCTGAATTAGTGAATATGAGAGAAAAGAGATTATTTCTGAATTAGGGAATATGAGAGAAAATAGATTATTTCTGAATTAGGGAATATGAGACAAAAGAGATTATTTCTGAATTAGGGAATATGAGAGAAAAGAGATTATTTCTGAATTAGGGAATATGAGAGAAAATGGATTATTTCTGAATTAGGGAATATGAGACAAAAGCGATTATTTCTGAATTAGGTAATATGAGAGAAAAGAGATTAATTCTGAATTAGGGAATATGAGAGAAAAGAGATTATTTCTGAATTAGGGAATATGAGAGAAAATAGATTATTTCTGAATTAGGTAATATGAGAGAAAAGAGATTAATTCTGAATTAGGGAATATGAGAGAAAAGAGATTAATTCTGAATTAGGTAATATGAGAGAAAATAGATTATTTCTGAATTAGGGAATATGAAAGAAAATAGATTATTTCTGAATTAGGGAATATGAGAGAAAAGAGATTATTTCTGAATTAGGTAATATGAGAGAAAAGAGATTAATTCTGAATTAGGGAATATGAGAGAAAAGAGATTATTTCTGAATTAGGGAATATGAGAGAAAATAGATTATTTTTGAATTAGGGAATATGAGAGAAAATAGATTATTTCTGAATTAGGGAATATGAGAGAAAAGAGATTATTTCTGAATTAGGTAATATGAGAGAAAAGAGATTAATTCTGAATTAGGGAATATGAGAGAAAAGAGATTATTTCTGAATTAGGGAATATGAGAGAAAAGAGATTATTTCTGAATTAGGGAATATGAGAGAAAAGAGATTAAATCTGAATTAGGGAATATGAGAGAAAATAGATTATTTCTGAATTAGGGAATATGAGAGAAAAGAGATTAATTCTGAATTAGGGAATATGAGAGAAAAGAGATTAATTCTGAATTAGGGAATATGAGAGAAAATAGATTATTTCTGAATTAGGGAATATGAGAGAAAAGAGATTATTTCTGAATTAGGTAATATGACAGAAAAGAGATTAATTCTGAATTAGGGAATATGAGAGAAAAGAGATTATTTCTGAATTAGGGAATATGAGAGAAAATAGATTATTTCTGAATTAGGGAATATGAGAGAAAACATTTTATTTCTGAATTAGGGAATATGAGACAAAAGAGATTATTTCTGAATTAGGGAATATGAGAGAAAAGAGATTATTTCTGAATTAGGGAATATGAGAGAAAAGAGATTATTTCCGAATTAGGGAATATGAGAGAAAAGAGATTTCTGAATTAGGGAATGTGAGAGAAAAGAGATTAATTCTTAATTAGGGAATATGAGAGAAAAGAGATTAATTCTGAATTAGGGAATATGAGAGAAAATAGATTATTTCTGAATTAGGGAATATGAGAGAAAAGAGATTATTTCTGAATTAGGTAATATGACAGAAAAGAGATTAATTCTGAATTAGGGAATATGAGAGAAAAGAGATTATTTCTGAATTAGGGAATATGAGAGAAAATAGATTATTTTTGAATTAGGGAATATGAGAGAAAATAGATTATTTCTGAATTAGGGAATATGAGAGAAAAGAGATTATTTCTGAATTAGGTAATATGAGAGAAAAGAGATTAATTCTGAATTAGGGAATATGAGAGAAAAGAGATTATTTCTGAATTAGGGAATATGAGAGAAAAGAGATTATTTCTGAATTAGGGAATATGAGAGAAAAGAGATTAATTCTGAATTAGGGAATATGAGAGAAAATAGATTATTTCTGAATTAGGGAATATGAGAGAAAAGAGATTAATTCTGAATTAGGGAATATGAGAGAAAAGAGATTAATTCTGAATTAGGGAATATGAGAGAAAATAGATTATTTCTGAATTAGGGAATATGAGAGAAAAGAGATTATTTCTGAATTAGGTAATATGACAGAAAAGAGATTAATTCTGAATTAGGGAATATGAGAGAAAAGAAATTATTTCTGAATTAGGGAATATGAGAGAAAATAGATTATTTCTGAATTAGGGAATATGAGAGAAAACATTTTATTTCTGAATTAGGGAATATGAGACAAAAGAGATTATTTCTGAATCAGGGAATATGAGAGAAAAGAGATTATTTCTGAATTAGGGAATATGAGAGAAAAGAGATTATTTCCGAATTAGGGAATATGAGAGAAAAGAGATTTCTGAATTAGGGAATGTGAGAGAAAAGAGATTAATTCTTAATTAGGGAATATGAGAGAAAAAGATTATTTCTGAATTAGGGAATATGAGAGAAAATAGATTATTTCTGAATTAGGGAATATGAGAGAATAGAGATTATTTCTGAATTAGGGAATATGAGAGAAAAGAGATTATTTCTGAATTAGGGAATATGAAAGAAAATAGATTATTTCTGAATTAGGGAATATGAGAGAAAATAGATTATTTCTGAATTAGGGAATATGAGAGAAAAGAGATTATTTCTGAATTAGGGAATATGAGAGAAAAGAGATTAATTCTGAATTAGGGAATATGAGAGAAAAAGATTATTTCTGAATTAGGGAATATGAGAGAAAGTAGATTATTTCTGACTTAGGGAATATGAGAGAAAAGAGATTATTTCTGAATTAGGGAATATGAGAGAAAAGAGATTATTTCTGAATTAGGGAATATGAGAAAAAAGAGATTATTTCTGAATTAGGGAATATGGGAGAAAATAGATTATTTCTGAATTAGGGAATATGAGAGAAAATAGATTATTTCTGAATTAGGGAATATGAGACAAAAGAGATTATTTCTGAATTAGGGAATATGAGAGAAAAGAGATTATTTCTGAATTAGGGAATATGAGAGAAAATAAATTATTTCTGAATTAGGGAATATGAGAGAAAAGAGATTATTTCTGAATTAGGGAATATGAGAGAAAAGAGATTATTTCTGAATTAGGTAATATGAGAGAAAAGAGATTATTTCTGAATTAGGGAATATGAGAGAAAATAGATTATTTTTGAATTAGGGAATATGAGAGAAAATAGATTATTTCTGAATTAGGGAATATGAGAGAAAAGAGATTATTTCTGAATTAGGTAATATGAGAGAAAAGAGATTAATTCTAAATTAGGGAATATGAGAGAAAAGAGATTAATTCTGAATTAGGGAATATGAGAGAAAAAGATTATTTGTAAATTAGGGAATATGAGAGAAAATAGATTATTTCTGAATTAGGGAATATGAGAGAAAAGAGATTATTTCTGAATTAGGTAATATGACAGAAAAGAGATTAATTCTGAATTAGGGAATATGAGAGAAAAGAGATTATTTCTGAATTAGGGAATATGAGAGAAAATAGATTATTTCTGAATTAGGGAATATGAGAGAAAACATTTTATTTCTGAATTAGGGAATATGAGACAGAAGAGATTATTTCTGAATTAGGGAATATGAGAGAAAAGAGATTATTTCTGAATTAGGGAATATGAGAGAAAAGAGATTATTTCTGAATTAGGGAATATGAGAGAAAAGAGATTATTTCTGAATTAGGGAATATGAGAGAAAAGAGATTTCTGAATTAGGGAATGTGAGAGAAAAGAGATTAATTCTGAATTAGGGAATATGAGAGAAAATAGATTATTTCTGAATTAGGGAATATGAGAGAAAATAGATTATTTCTGAATTAGGGAATATGAGACAAAAGAGATTATTTCTGAATTAGGTAATATGAGAGAAAAGAGATTATTTCTGAATTAGGGAATATGAGAGAAAATAGATTATTTCTGAATTAGGGAATATGAGAGAAAACATTTTATTTCTGAATTAGGGAATATGAGACAAAAGAGATTATTTCTGAATTAGGGAATATGAGAGAAAAGAGATTATTTCTGAATTAGGGAATATGAGAGAAAAGAGATTATTTCTGAATTAGGGAATATGAGAGAAAAGAGATTATTTCTGAATTAGGGAATATGAGAGAAAAGAGATTTCTGAATTAGGGAATGTGAGAGAAAAGAGATTATTTCTGAATTAGGGAATATGAGAGAAAAAAGATTATTTCTGAATTAGGTAATATGAGAGAAAAGAGATTATTTCTGAATTAGGTAATATGAGAGAAAAGAGATTATTTCTGAATTAGGGAATATGAGAGAATAGAGATTATTTCTTATTAGGGAATATGAGAGAAAAGAGATTATTTCTGAATTAGGGAATATGAGAGAAAAGAGATTATTTCTGAATTAGGGAATATGGGAGAAAATAGATTATTTCTGAATTAGGGAATATGAGAGAAAATAGATTATTTCTGAATTAGGGAATATGAGACAAAAGAGATTATTTCTGAATTAGGGAATATGAGAAAAAAGAGAGTATTTCTGAATTAGGGAATGTGAGAGAAAAGAGATTATTTCTGAATTAGGGAATGTGAGAGAAAAGAGATTATTTCTGAATTAGGGAATATGAGAGAAAAAAGATTATTTCTGAATTAGGTAATATGAGAGAAAAGAGATGTTCATTTCAGCCCCCTAGCGATTGAATTCTCCACCACCACTTCTTCCAAGCAAAAACGAAGCATGCACTCATCCATTGCGCAGTCATGAAACATCACTGACATTCGCAATGAATCAGTATTGCGACTGGAATTAGTGACGTCTCCTATTCCGTTCAGGAAAGAGTTTCAGGGGCCCTTAATTGTGTCGAATGTTGTACAGAAGTTATTAGAGATACATCAAGTTGAAAATCCCATAATAAGTGTTAACATTTCTATGAATAAGCCTGTGTAATGATTTTGAATAAACAAAATAAACAAAGTCTCATAAAAATATCGTACAAATCGGAGGAATCACAAATTAGGGAATATGAGAGAAAAAAGATTAATTCTGAATTAGGGAATGTGAGAGAAAAAAAGAGATTAATTCTGAATATACACCCAATTCTGTTTTTACACGGATTTTTTTTACACGATTTTGATTTAACATGGTTTAGAAGAAAATTCCAGCTCTCTTTTTACACGATTTATTTTGATCAAACACGGTTCAAACTGCGCCTTTTTAAAAATCTCCATTTGAATTTAAATCTGAAAAAATATTCCTATTCAAGGAAAAATTCCTGGAATTTACATTTATAACAAAGATGCCACTTTTATGGTCACATCTTTTGAGGTAGTTTTAACTTTGAAAATGTACTCTAGATACACATTTTGTGCACTAAAATCCCCAAAATAAAAACTACACTAACATAACTACACAACAAGTTTTCTCTATTTTATTTTCTATTTTATGGAAAAAATGTACGAAACCTACTTCATTCAGAATAAAGTGGCAACATTGAGTTCCGGGAATTCCCCTCAATTTTATCTTCAATACATACGTTAGTCTTGGTCTCTCATTTCGTGTTTAAAATTAGAAAGGTTTAATAGAAGAAATCCAAAAATTTTTTGTTTTTTGAAGTTTTATGTGCGTACTATAAATTTATTAAATTTTGCTGATATGTAATATGGAATTTTTCATCATCCGATTTATTAATTACAATTCAAATATTTTTCGTAAGCCTTGGATAATTGAACTATACAAAAGCAGAAAAGGAAAGCTATCTCTTTGAATACTAAGATCGAAATTTTAGATAATCTTGCAGCTGGAGAAGGTTCAACATCCATAGGTAAATATGGTATTGTACTGGTTTTGCCAATAAGTGTACTGGGTTTAAACGTCTGGAACCAATCTTCTATTTTTCCTTATGCAATGTATTTTTTGCACGTTTCTTCGGGACCCTATCTACCGTGTAAAAACCGAATTGGGTGTATTTCGTTTTATTTCAAATTCAATGGCTCGTTACTTGAAGGGGAAAGTCTCGTGTAGAGGTGGCCAAGACCATCAGAAGCAAAGAATCTCTTTCACCTCTCACTCCCATCAGAAGCAAAGAATCTCTTTCACCTCTCACTCCCATCAGAAGCAAAGAATCTCTTTCACCTCTCACTCCCATCAGAAGCAAAGAATCTCTTTCACCTCTCACTCCCATCAGAAGCAAAGAATCTCTTTCACCTCTCACTCCCATTATCAGTAAATAAACGGAGACATCTCGGTGGTGACGTCAGCAGGGCCATCCACGGTCTAGTTCATTCCTCACTTTCCGGAAAGAAAATATTAGGTTTGCGCATGCTCAGAGTTCTCTGTCGTTTGATTCCTTTAGTTCCGAAAAAAAAAATTTTTTCCCATTATGTTTTTTCGTCATTCGTTTCCATTTAAAATAAAATGATAAAATGTAGAAAAGAAAAAAAACTCTCTTCCTATATTGACTCTAAGAAGCGAAAAGTAAAATATTCCGATGACGAAATCACTTATTGAATTCATATTAACTTAAAGGAGAGAAAATGTGGCAAAAATGATCTGTTTCATGATCCAGAGAAAATTAAACCCAAACAACTGTCAACAAGCGGTTTCTGAACTTGCCAATACCACGGAACACTTCACATTTTTACATTTCGCCTGCAGAATTTTCTATCGCTGTAACCTTAATCGATCAGTAGTAAGTTACGGAGAAAAACATGCTTCTCAAATAATAATTCCCCGATACTTTGATAAACATCTGAAATGATCTTTTTCCTTCAAAAGTAACAGAGACATTTCCATGTGCAACGGAATCATCCTGAAATCAATCGAAAGTCAGTTAGAGGAAAGAAAGTCTACTTCTCTCTCTTCTCCTTCATTCCTTCTTATTCTCCTTAACTTCTCCCTCTTTTCCTTTATTCTCCTTAACTTCTCCTTCATTCCTCCCTATTCTCCTTAACTTCTCCCTCTTCTCCTTTATTCCTCCCTATTCTCCTTAACTTCTCCCTATTCTCCTTAACTTCTTCCTCTTCTCCTTTATTCCTTCTTATTCTCTTTAACTTCTCCCTCTTCTCCTTTATTCCTTCTTATTCTCCTTAACTTCTCTTCTCCCTTATTCTCCTTAACTTCTCCTCTATTCCTCCCTATTCTCCTTAACTTCTCCTTTATTCCTCCCTATTCTCCTTAACTTCTCCCTCTTCTCCTTTATTCCTTCTTATTCTCCTTAACTCCTTCACCTTCGTATTCCACAGAATAGGAAGGAGTTAAAGAGAATGGTCCTTGCTATTCTATACAATATTCCTTCCTATTCTGCTTAACTCTTTCCTGTTCTCCTAAACTCCTTCCTATTCTTCTTAAATCACTGGGGAAAAAATTTCATTTCTCGGCCAGAAATAAAATTCTACAAAAGATAGATGGATGACATCCTCTGCATCTTCAGCACAACCGACAGAAACCTCCCGGAAGATTTTTTAAACAAAATTAACTCATTGGAAAAAGACTCAGAATGTACAATAGAAATAGGAAAAGAAAACATCATCAACTTCTTAGATATCACGCTAAAAATAATAGATGGAAAAATTTCAATCACTATTTACAAAAAACCAACCAATATAGGAAAAATACTAAACTTTCGCTCTAACCACCCAACATATATAGAGAAAAATTTAATCGATCAAGTAATAGAGAAAATTCAATTACAAAACACAGAAGAAGAACAAACAATAGCGCAAATTAAAACACTTTAAATAAATCTTGCAGAAAAACCATTATCCAGCCAATTTCATCCTAAAGGTAAAAAAACAAAAAAGTAAATAAATCAAGTGAAACGAAAGAAAAACCGTACTTTAAAAAATTACCTTATCATAAAGTTTTTTTTTTAAACCCCAAGAGTGAGCAATACATTCCATATAAGAATAGCACCAGACCAGGACAAGAAATTAAAAAAATACACCCCAAACATCAAACAACAAGAAAAAAATATATACAGCGAAAGTGGAATAATTTATAAAGTATCATGTGAATGTAAAAAACCATATATTGGAGAAACAGGAAGAACCCTAGAAACAAGAATAAAAGAACACAAAGCTGCAATAAAAAACAAACGAAATAAAACAGGACTGGACAGATACAAGGAAAAAACTAATCATAAAACAGATTGGAACACAACAACAATAATTAAGAAAGAAAAAAATGCATTCATAAGAAAATCAGAAGAAGAATTATTAATACAATCAACAGATGGCGCCATGAACGATATGCTTCGTTAATGTTTTATTGGTTACCTATAATCTGGCAATCACTACTACAAAAGAAATTTCCACGAAAGCTGCACCTCCTCAGAAGACGACCCCAGTCAGGGGTCGAAATATTAGGAAAGTTACAAGTAAGTGAATCCTGATCTTGAGTTTTTATATTATAATACACTAGCTGTTCTAAGACAGCCATGAATACAATTATTACCAAATATCAAGGTGTCCAAGGCAACCGTTAGGAAGTTATTGCGAAATAAACGCACACAAACCCATACATGGCAGTGATTACCGTTTCCTGTAGGGATAGCATAGTAAATGTTTTAGAATGCGGCAAGCCCCTCCCCCTTTTTTTTTGGAACTTCGGTACTGTAGCTCGGACGACAACCAGAAACACTGTGCATTTTTGAAGCGTATACCACGATTTCCCGATGAGTTATGGCTGCCACAGAGACATTCTTTTATTCTTAGAGATGTAAAAAACTTCCCATAGAATCTCCCTAATGAGTTGCGAATTGATCCATTGTCATGCGCAGAATCTTGCTTTTCATTGGCTTTCGTGGTTAAGCGTAATAAGCCACGATTCGATAAGAAACATTTTGAGGGAGATTTGCAGTTCCACTTTTTATGTGAAACAAAGTTCAGAAAAGTTTTGTCGGAAAGGAAATCGAGAAGGCGATGAAATGAATTCTATCCGCTTTCTTTTCAGTTTCTCTTGGAATGACGGATGAAGATTTTTACTCGAACATTTTCACAGGACCAACTGGCCCCATCCCACCAGTGGGAGAAGAGGAACAAGGAGGTAAACTTCATTTTAATTTTACTGATTTCATCTCTTTAACTTTAACAAGAGTCCAAAAACACAATGAAAAATTGCAATCTGTATTCCTCACAATATATTATATTCGAACAGAGAAGGCAACTTTTTCCTATCCACAAACCACTTTTCAGTATCAATTTTGCACTGAGCGTAACGACCGATTAACACGTAAATCACACGGTTATATTATATAGATTAAAAATATATTAGTAGGTTATAGATAGACTAATAATAGCATAAATGTTATAGAGAGATTAATAATAGGTTATAGCAGTGGTTCTCAACCTTTTATGCATCACATACCCCCGGAAATGTGTATGTAACTGGATACCCCTTATATAGATAGATAAAACTATAATTATAATATAACAATGGGAATAAAATAAAACATATATACAGTATATAACATATATCTAGCGACTTTTGAGCTCTCACGGCGTACCCCAAAAAATTTTACCGTGTACCCCTCTCGTTGAGAACCCCTAGGTTATAGATATATTAATAAAAGCTTAATAGGTTATTGATAGATTAATAATACCTTAATGAGTTATAGATAGATTAATAGCTTAATGGGTTACAGATAAATTAATAATAGCATTGTACGTTAATAATAGATTATACATACAACATACAAAATCCTCATGCAGCCATGGGCTATGGAGGTACAACCAGACTGTGTAATTTTCCTCTCCAGACATATCTCTTTTGAGCCACAGCTGCTGCATTTGGCCATTCTAGGCCAATTCTAGCAAGGTCCTGTTTGACATTATCTGCCCATCGCATCCTAGGTCTTCCACTTTTTCTGATACCCTTAGGCATACTGTTCATAATCCTATTTGCCAATCTGCAGCTATGCATACTGGCAACATGGCCAAACCAACGTAGTCTCCTCTCTGCACAATATGCTGCTCAAAAGAGGTTGATGACTCCTTCTTCTAACCTCATCATTACTTACAAAGCCAAACCACCTAATGCCAAGATATTGCGTAAGCAACTGGAATCAGAAGCATCAAGTTTCTTGTTACAAAGGGTCCATGTTTCGCTCCATAACTAACTTCAGAAAGAACCGAAATACAGGCTAATTTTAATCTTTAGGTGTAGATGCCTATTTTTCCCCACTCTTTAAAGATTCTTAAAAGTCCCAGCAGCAATCCATATTCTTCTATTTATCTCATGCCGCACATCAGCAGTATCTACTACATAGCTCTCAAGATAATTAAACTGAGACACTTGCTCAAGAGTCCAGCCATTCAAAGCAACTGTAGCACCGCCTGCCTGACCAATTTTAATCACTTTAGTTTTTTCTCTGTTTATCACCAAACCTACTCTGTTACTATTCTCATGAACAGCCCTAAAGAATTCATCTCATCATCATATATCAACAGGGCCAAATCATCTGCATAATCTAAATAAGAAATTTTCGTATCTCCAAACCATTTAAGGCCAAAATCTTTCCCTTGCAGTGAATTTCGCATAACATAATCAATAACCAAAGAGAAAAAGAGCAGCCTCGTCTAACTCCACTAGAAATGCTGAATCAATTGCTGCAAGACGTACCAACTCTCACACATGACTCAGTGTTATTATAGATAGCTTTCATTACACTAACTAACATTACATTTACATTACACTAACTTATCAGGTATTCCATATGATCCAATCAACCACAAATTATCTCGATCAACAGAGTCAAAAGCCTTTTTGAAATTTATAAAGCTAGCACCACAGGTAATGCATCCCCTACCACTTCTGAATCCACACTGTTAATCACGCAGTTGTCCATCAACCAATTTCTTAATTCCATTAAGTATAATCATGCAAAGAACTTTACCTGAAACAGAAAGTAAACTAATTCCCCTATAATTATCACAATAACTGCGATCACCTTTTTTAAAAATTGAGACAATGATAGCTCTAGTAAAATCCTTAGGATTACCTAATCCTTTTATCGTAAAAAATATTCAAAATTTCAGTTAGCCATGTGACAACACAAATGCTCCCAGCTTTAAGAATTTCAGTGGCGATTTCATCCACCCCTGGGGATTTATGCAGTTTTAATTTAGAGATAGCCAATTCGACTTCGGAATGTGATATAGGGCCATCATAAAAGCCAGTAATGCATCTATCCTCATTATAAAGGGAGTAGAAATAATTGCATTATTTAGAATATCTCTCAAATGTTCAGCCCACCTAACTATCACAGAATCCTCACCTTCAACCACCTTGCCAAGTTTATCTCTCAATCCCTGTGTATCTGTTTGTTTCTTCCCACATAAAACATTAGCAATCTAGTACAACCCCCTGCCATTGTGCTGTCTAACTGATTCCTCCTGCTTTGTCAGCCATGTTATCAAGCCAAAGATTCTTATCAGCTGTTAACTGATCCTTTACTTGTTTATTAAGATTGTTGTAATGTCTTCTTGTTAGGACTAGTAGAGTGTTGATTCATATTAATCCTGCACTTCCTTCTTTCAGAAATAAGTTCCATAGCCTTATCACTCAAATAATTTTGTTTCCTCTGTTCCCTTTTACCCAAAAGAGTACTGTTGGTTTCAAGAAAAGATTGTTTAAACTGATCCCATTCTTTATAAGTGCAGTAATAATGACTACGTAGCCTATCATGGTATGCTTTGGCTATATCTGGATCTTTCAGACCTTCGGTGTTGAAGGTAATTTTCTTAACCTTAGCACAACATTTCTTAAGCTTCAGCTGCAAGACACTTTTGACCAGGTAATGGTCAAACACAATTTCGGCTCCCTTGTATGATCTGGTATTCCTAACTGAACTGGCCCATTTGCTGTTAATTAAAATATAATCTATCATATTCCTGTACAACCCATCAGGTGAAACCCATGTGTATTTATAAATGTCCCAATGTTTGTATTATGTGTCAGTTATTCACAAGCCATTAAGTTTACTTACCGGTAAGAGACATTCCCCATTGCCAAATGGACCTAAAACTCCTGCCAAAAGGTCAGTACCAACTTTAGCATTGAAGTCACCTAGCAAAAGAGAAATATCTCCTTCATAGAATTCAAAATATCCTGAAGCTGGCTGTAAAACATATCCTTCTCGTTCTCATCAGAGTCCTCTGTGGGGGAATAGCAACAGATGACATTCAAGTCTTTAATTTTTGTTTTAAATTTTGCTCTAAGAAATCTTTCATTAATGCAGTCATATCCTAGAAGAGCATCACTGGCGTGTCTGCTGAGAAGCAGACCTACTCCTTGGAGATGCTTTTCAGAGGTAAAACAACCCAGATTTTCCATTCTGTGTTTCCGGTTAGTGCAAATTAAACGGAAACGGTCCCTAACATTAACGGTCCCCAATTAAAAACACATCATTCAGAAAAGGAATATTGAAATTTGTAGTTATCACATGCTTTGGCGGTTTCACAAAATGATGTTCTAATTTTCATTAAAAGTCAATTTCTGTTTCTAATAATTTTCTGGAGAAAAGTGACCAAAAAAGCTACAGATTCAGTTACTTGCTAGAAATATTAATGTCGTATTCTTCCATAATATGAATAGAAAAGTGAAAATATTACTCAATAATACTAAGAATTGAAATAGGATAAGCAAAACTCTGTCCTGTGACAGAACTGAAATGATTAAAAAATGTGTGGCGAAGAGCGAGCTTAGTGAAATAAACAGGTCACGTCATAGCTTGGTGCATCGGCTTTTGATTGAATTTCGCCATTCAAATATTTAGATTCAAATGACAAGATAGCCATAAATGCAGAGCAGATAAAGTAGAAGAGATTAAAACCCATTCTTTACACTTTTAAGGAATCTGAGTTCAACAAAATGTATGAGATAATGATGAAAAGAGAATCCTTACGAAGGATATTTCGAAAAGGTTGCGAACTACTTCGTCGGTCAGGCCCTGTTTTGTAACAGGAATGGTAGCATTGAATCTCACAGACCCATCATATGTTGCTTAACATTAAAACACTTGTATTTCGATTTTTTTTATAAACTTATTTTTTTACTAATCTGAAGCATATTCTTATCATTGATGTAAATATTAATTTGTTTTAGGCCGTAAATAACAGTCCTAATATTTTTCTTTCAATAACTAATGTTTTACAGTTGTATGCTTGTGAATGACATTAAGATTGCGCTTAATCTGAATTGGATAATGTTATAACAGGTCACAGAAATTCTTAACAAAAGCCAAGAAAAGAATCGATTCTATATTTGAGAGCGTTTGCAGTCTTTTTCTCTGTTTCACCAAAAAATGTTACTAAACGCTAAGAGCAAGGACCGCCAAACTTCCTCTAATCATAACTTAGAGCAATGTAAGACTTTGGAGTCCAAAATATACCCCCTCCCCCTCTGAAAAAGTGGTGGTGAACCACTGCCGAAGCAGCATGACTTTTTGAACAGGGGAAGCAATTACCGAAAGCATTACTGAAATCTTATACAAGAAAATTTATGACGCGTTCCATAATATTTATAATGAAGCGAAATCTACGTGCACAGAAAACATGAAAAAGAAATAAGACCAGACAAAATGTGGATCAATAATGTCAGACCTCTGTGGCAAGCAGCTGCTTGAGGGGGTATTTATTTTTTTAATTCAATCAAAAATGAAATGACTATTAGGGATAAATTGTGGAAACGATACATTAATAACAAAAATAAAGAAGACTTACGAAGATCACTATACGACAGCTAGAAACAAGGTCAATAATCTGGTTAAGAATGCAAAAAGAGAATATTATTTTCAGCTTTTTGAAAATGCTGCTGGTAATACTAAAAAAACATGGAATTACATTAATGAAATTACTGACGTAAGCTTCAAAAGAAATACCGATGATGTAAATCTTAAAGAGTATGTCAAAAGATTTGACAATTAGTCAAATCGTACAGAATTTTAGTAACTAATTTCATTGCATCTGTGTCTGATTTAAAGGAAAAAAAAACCTGTCCAATGTGTCTTTTCAGATATGATTACAACGTCCAGTACACAGAACTCGATGTATTTTCAAGATATAGACAAAATTGATGTATTCAAAATAATCAAAGAAATGAGTCATCAGATATCAGCTGGTATTGATGACATACATATAAAACACATAAAATAATCTGTAGTGAACAAATTTCAACTACTATAGCTAAACTAATAAACATATATTTGACCAAGCTTATATCCCAACTATGCTTAAAACTTCTATAATAAAATAAATTTATAAATCTGGAAAAAAATGCGATATTAAAAATTACAGGCCCATTGCTATATTACCAACAATTGAGAAAATTATGGAGAGATATGTAGCTGATAAAATCTATAGTTATCTTTACAAATTTAATCTATTACATCATCATCCTCAAGCAGCCATGGGCTACGGAGGTCCAACCAGACCACGCAGTTTAATTCTCCAAGCACATCTGTCCAGAGCTACATCTGCTGCATCCGGCCACTGCACACCAATTCTAACAAGGTCCTGTTTGACATTGTCTGCCCACCGCATCCTAGGTCTCCCCTTCTTTCTGAGGCCTTTACGCACACTGTTCATAACCCTATTCGCCAATCTATAATTATTCATACGGGCAACATGGCCAAACCAACGGAGTCTCTCTCTGCACAATATGCTGCTTAAAGGAGGTTGCCGACTCCTTTGATAAACTCATCATTAGTTACAAAGTTGAACCACCTAATGCCCAAGATACTGCGTAAGCATCTGGAATCAAAAGCATCTAGTTTCCTGTTATCAAGTTTACACAGCGTCCAAGTTTCACTACCATAACTAACCTTAGAAAGAACCAAACTATTATACAGTCTAATTTTAGTGTTTAGGTGTATACGCCTATTTCTCCACACTCTCCATAGATTCTTAAAAGTCCCGGCAGCAATCCCTATTCGTCTGTTAATCTCATGCCGCACATCACCAGTATCAGTTACATAGCTCCCAAGGTAATTAAACTGTGACACCTGCTCAAGACTGCAACCATTCAGATGAACTGAATCACAACCTGCCTGCCCAATTTTCATCACTTTAGTTTTCTCTCTGTTTATAACCAAACCTACTCTACTACCAGTCTCATCAACAGCTCGAATGAAAGAGTTCATCTCATCAACATCATTTGCCAAAAGGGCTAAATCATCAGCATAATCTAAATCAGAAATTTTCGTATCTCCAGCCCATTTAAGGCCAAAATCTTTCCCTTGAAGTCAATTTCGCATAACATAATCAACAACCAAACTAAAGAGAAAAGGACACAAAATGCACCCTTGACGAACACCAGAAGTAATGCTAAACCAATTGCTACAAGACTTACCAACTCTCACACACGACTCAGTGTTATTATAGAGCGCTTTCATTATGTTAACTAACTTGTCTGGTATACCATATGATCTCACAATCAACCACAAATTTTGACGATCAACAGAGTCGAAAGCCTTTTTGAAATCAACAAAGCTGGCAACCAAAGGTTTCTGAAACTCTAAACATTTCTCAAGAATCTGCCTAAGTGAAAATATCTGATCTACATATCCCCTACCACTTCTGAATCCACATTGCTCATCACGCAATTGCCTGTCAACCAGATTCTTAATTCTATTAAGCACAATCATGGAAAGAACTTTAGCTGGAACAGAAAGTAGGCTGATACCCCTATAGTTATCACAAGAACTGCGATCACCTTTTTTGAAAATAGAGATAATAATAGCTCTGGTAAAATCCTTAGGAACCATGCCTTTATCATAAAAGTTATTCAAAATTTCAGTCATCCAAGTGGTAACCGAAACATTCCCAGCTCTGAGCATTTCTGTAGTAATTTCATCTACCCCTAGGGATTTATGAAGTTTAAGTTTAGAGATAGCCAAAATAACTTCAGATTGTGTTATAGGGCTAACATTAAAGCTGCCAATGCATCTATCATCATTACAAACAATGGGAGTAGAACTAACCATTAAAGCTGCCAATGCATCTATCATCATTACAAACAATGGGAGTAGAACTAACCACACTGTTTAGAACATCACTGAAATGCTCAGCCCACCTAGCCATGACAGAATCCTCACCTTCTATAACCTTACCTTGTTTATCCTTCAATCCTTGTATGCCTGTCCGTTTTCTACCACATAAAACATTAACTATCTGGTACAGCTCTCTGCTCTTGCGCTGCCTAACTGCTTCCTCAGCTTTGTCAGCCAAACCATCAAGCCAAAGATTCTTATCAGTAGCTAACTGATCCTTTACACGTTTATTAAGCTCTCTGTAATCCTTTCTATTAGGACTAGTAGGGTACTGATTAAGGACATTCCTGCAGTTCCTTCTTTCTGAAATAAGCTCAAGTGCCTTATCACTTAAATAATTCTGCCTCCTCTGCTCCTTTTTTCCTAAAAGAATACTGTTAGCTTCCAAAAAAGCCTGATTAAAATGGCCCCATTCTTCCTCAACTTCAGTATTAAGCAAACTATGACTGTCATAATGACTAAGTAACCTATCATGGTAAGCTTTAGCTATAACTGGGTCTTTCAGAGCTTCAGTATTAAAGGTAAATTTTTTCACTTTAGCAGAACACTTTTTAAGTTTAAGTTGCAAGACACTTTTAACAAGGTAATGGTCAGATCCAATTTCAGCTCCCCTATATGCCCTGGTATTTCTAACAGAACTAGCCCATTTGCTGTTAATTAATATATAATCTATCATATTCATATGCAGCCCATCAGGTGAAACCCATGTGTATTTATGTATGTCGCGGTGTTTGTAATATGTGTTAGTTATTCTGAAATCATTGAGTTTACTTACCTGTAGGAGACGTTGCCCATTGCCATTGCAGCTACCAATACCAAAAGGGCCTATCACCCCTCCCCAAAGGTCAGAGTCAGTACCAACTTTGGCATTGAAGTCACCTAGAACAAGGGTAATATCTCCTTTCTTGACAGAATTCAAAGTATCCTGAAGTTGTTCATAAAACCTATCCTTCTCATCCTCATCAGCATCCTCAGTGGGGGCATAACAGCAGATAACATTCAAGTCTTTAATGCTTGTCTGAAATTTTGCTGTAAGAAACCTTTCATTAATGCACTCATATCCTAGAAGAAGAGCATCACTAGCATGCCTGCTGAGCAGCAGACCCACGCCTTGGTGATGCTTTCCGTCCTCCCTCCCTGTAAAGAGAAATTTAAAGTTATTTTTAAGTATCTCACCTTTACCTGTCCATCTGGTCTCTTGCAAGCCTAAAATATCTAGGCTATAGCGCTGGAATTCCTGCATGAGGACATCAAGAGAATAATCTCTATGTAATGTCCTCACGTTCCACGTTCCTGCAGAGAGAAAATGATTAGTAGGATTTTTAAAGAAATTAGGTTTATTGAGATTGGTAGGGCCAACAATATCAAACAGCCCCCTGATCGCAGGCATGGGGCAAAGACCTGTTCCTCCTCTGCTAAAGGCTGAAGTCATCGATGCTGGTTGGAACTTCAGACACCACCTTTTCAAGTGGACTTTTTCAAGAACCATATGGCCTGCCTGAGACACATTACTCCAGTTTAGGCTTGACGATGCCCAACTAGCAAAGTAAGGTTCAGGTACCTGCGATGGCCTCTGATTAGGATTATCCACCAGCTGATATAATGTATCCCATGCCTCTGTTCACTTAGAGCTGGCAACCCAGAAGCAAACAGAAAACACAGCGGCAGACTCTCCCTCAACAGAGGTCCACCAGTGCAGCAAGTCCAGGATCAATAATCAAGCTCAAATCCATAAACAAGTCCAGTCTAGTAAGTATAAATGGTCAGCACCAGGACCCTGTGAAGTTGACCACTCCTCAGCAGGGTTGAAAAAAAAAGAAAAAAAAGTGGCCATAGATGACCAGATCAGTAGGCCATACTGAACTGGCAGCCCTCCCCTTCCGTTCCCTTCCAAAAGAGAATATCTCTTTTGAAAGGTACTAACGGCCTGCACCACGAGAAGGCGGGGTCGGACATTAGGTGCTAGACCTGGCCGGTTCTGTGCATCATCACTAGAGATTGGTGCACAGCTCTCCTTCCAGTTTACGCCTAGCTACCTTAATCTCAATATGGTTTCCAAAAAAATAAGAGCAGCAGCTTACTTTTAGAAAATTTTGCTGATACTGTCAATGGCAATTTAAATACAGGTCAACTCGTATGTTGTATCTTTTTAGATTTAAGTAAAGCCTTCGATACCTTGGATTCCGATATTTTGCTCAGGAAGTTGGAAAGAATTGGCATTAGAAGTAAACTTCTCAGGTGGTTTAAAGCATATTTAAATGATTGATACATTACCACCAAAATAAAAGATTACAAAAGCTCTCCTCGGGCTTCACAGTATGTGTACCTCAGGGGTCAATTTTGGGTCCATTGCTATTCTTAATATATATTAACGACTTAGATATTAAATTTTCTGGCTCTATCTCTCTATGCGCCGATGATACTGTATTAGTCAATTATGATTATAATTTGGAAACAATTATTTGCAACTCCCAACTTGATCTTAACAAAACTACGAAATGGTTAAATAAGAATCACATTTATTTGAACAGTAA
Source organism: Ryuthela nishihirai (assembly GCA_038380435.1). Classification (NCBI taxonomy): domain Eukaryota; kingdom Metazoa; phylum Arthropoda; class Arachnida; order Araneae; family Heptathelidae; genus Ryuthela; species Ryuthela nishihirai. Next base: position 154,504,190 of record JAWZYU010000001.1, on the reverse strand, counting down.
TAAGACCAAAGTTATGTATATCCTCTCACCTGGTACAAAAATTACAAGGTAGAATCTGTCAAAACTCACTCCAATACATGTATAAACGAAACACATTTTCAGTTGAGGAAAAGCGATGACTCTGTCTGTCCAGATTTAGAACAGGTAACATCATTTAATTATTTAGGTTTAATTATTGATAAACATTTCAGATGGAAGACCCATATTCATAATTTATGTGATATAGGCTTAGAAGATGTGTCTATAAAATCTATAAATTACAGAGTGTAGTTCCCACTAACGTATGTGTCTTAGTGTACAAGTCTTTATCTGAATCTATTATTCGATATGGCTTATTAGTTTATGGTTCAACTTACTCCTCTCACATTGACCGCATTTCTAGAATACAAAGCAGTTTCTTAAAAACAATATTGATTTCTCACCCTATTTTAAACTCCAGCCTCAAGAAGGAAGATTTTTTAAGTTAGCCAACCTACCAGTCTACGATTTATACAAGTATATCACAATTCTAAAATGTTACTTTAGTAAAGACTTCAAAATGGAAAAAAACCTCTGCATCCAGCAACAAGGTCAAGCACTAAGGGATACTACATATTGCCTAAAATCATTAACTATGGTAAAAATACTCGAGCGTACCAAGTACCATTCATCTTTAACTCAGTGCATCTATTACAGCTTAAAAGATACTACTCTCTCTCAAAAATAAAACAAAAAATTGGTTATTTGAAAACATGTCAAATTAAAATTTCGATTTTTATATTTTACAAGTGAAATGTTTGTTTTCATATTTCTCTACTTATTTTATTTGATAATCATCTACATCTGTGAAATAGCGTACTATTTGTGATTGTAAATTATTTCATTATGTTAAAATTACAATAAAACTGATCCAGATAATGTATAATTTCCTGCAGATAGGCCCCTGGCTTCGTAGGATCATAATCATTATGTATTAAATACGATGTTCAATAAAATACTATTATTATTAAAAAATATTATTATTATTATTATTATTCAGAGTAAATATTTCTAAAAGAAATGCCTAACTTTCTTAATCATATTTAAATATTTTTAACAATGTAAAAAAAATAATAAAAGTGCAACATATATATTCCACCCATGAAAGAAAATGAAAAGGTTATTAATTGGGTATTAATCAACCGATTATTAAATAATGTTCTTTTTTTAATATTATCCTTACTCTTCCTGTGAAGTATAAACACTTTAATTTTCTTTATTAAAGTGTTTATCCATCATCATCATCAAGCAGCCATGGGCTACGGAGGTCCAACCAGACCGTGCAATTTAGTTCACCAAGCAAGTCTATCCTGAGCTACATCTACTGCATCTGGCCACTGCACACCAATTCTAACAAGGTCCTGTTTGACATTGTCTGCCCACCGCATCCTAGGTCTCCCCTTCTTTCTGAGGCCGTTAGGCACACTGTTCATAACCCTATTCGCCAATCTATAATTATTCATACGGGCAACATGGCCAAACCAACGGAGTCTCTCTCTGCACAATATGCTGCTTAAAGGAGGTTGCAAACTCCTTTGCCTAACCTCATCATTAGTTACAAAGTTGAACCACCTAATGCCCAAGAGACTGCGTAAGCATCTGTAATAAAAAGATTCAAGTTTCCTGTTATCTTGTTTGGGGCGGGGGTGACTCAGTCGGTAGCGCGCCAGGCTCGTAATCTGTAGGTTCGAGTCCCAGGTGGGTCAGCGTTGAGATTTATCTCCGCAATATTCCCTGCTCTGCCCACGGTCAGTAGGGGACACCGATGGGCTTGGAAAGGCCGCCGTTCTTCGGATGGGACGTTAAGCCGTGGCCCCGTGTGCGGGAGAGCCATACCCTGTGCACGTTAAAGAACACGCTGGATGGCCTTGACGGGAGGCTACCATCTGTCTCCCAACCGCTGTTCCACTGGGTCCCCTCCTCCAACCTTCTCTGAGCCTTCGGGATCCATGTGACCTGGCCATTTAGCCCATGGTGTGCAAAAAAGTGCCGCTCAGAGGTAAAACAACCCAACCCAACCTGTTATCTTGTTTACAGTGTCCAAGTTTCACTACCATAACTAACCCTAGAAAGAACCAAACTATTATACAGTCTAATTTTAGTCTTTAGGTATATGCGCCTATTTCTCCACAATCTCCATAGATTCTTAAAAGTCCTGGCAGCAATCCCTATTCGTCTGTTAATCTCATGCCGCACATCACCAGTATCTGTTACGTAGCTCCCAAGATAATTAAACTGTGACACCTGCTCCAGACTGCAACCATTCAGATGAACTGAATCACAGCCTGCCTGACCAATTTTCATCACTTTAGTTTTCCCCCTGTTTATAACCAAACCTACTCTACTACCAGTCTCATCAACAGCTCGAATGAAAGAGTTCATCTCATCAACATCATTTGCCAAAAGGGCTAAATCATCAGCATAATCTAAATCAGAAATTTTCGTATCTCCAGTCCATTTAAGGCCAAAATCTTTCCCTCGAAGTGAATTTCGCATAACATAATCAATAACCAAACTAAAGAGAAAAGGAGACAAAATGCACCCTTGTCGAACACCAGAAGTAATGCTAAACCAATTGCTACAAGCCTTGCCAACTCTCACACACGACTCAGTGTTATTATAGAGAGCTTTCATTATGTTAACTAACTTGTCTGGTATACCATATGATTTCACAATCAACCACAAATTATGACGATCAACAGAGTCGAAAGCCTTTTTGAAATCAACAAAGCTAGCAATCAAAGGTTTCTGAAACTCTGAACATTTCTCGAGAATCTGCCTAAGCGAAAATATCTGATCCACACATCCCCTACCACTTCTGAATCCACATTGCTCATCACGCAATTGACTGTCAACCAGATTCTTAATTCTATTAAGCACAATCATGGAAAGAACTTTACCAGGAACAGAGAGTAGGCTGATACCCCTATAGTTATCACAAGAACTGCGATCACATTTTTTGAAAATAGGGATAACAATAGCTCTGATAAAATCCTTAGGAACCATACCTTTATCATAAAAGATATACAGAATCAGTCATCCAAGTGGTAACCGAAACATTCCCAGCTCTAAGCATTTCTGTAGTAATTTCATCTACCCCTGGGGAATTATGAAGTTTAAGTTTAGAAATAGCCAAAATAACTTCAGATTGTGTTATAGGGCCAACATTAAAGCCACCAATGCATCTATCATCATTGCAAACAATGTGAGTAGAACTAACCACATTGTTTAGATCATCACTGAAATGCTCAGCCCACCTAGCCATGACAGAATCCTCCCCTTCTATAACCTTACCTTGTTTATCCTTCAATCTGTGTATACCTGTCCGTTTTCTACCACACAAAACATTAACTATCTGGTACAGCTCTCTGCTGTTGTGCTGTCTAACTGCTTCCTCAGCTTTGTCAGCCAAACCATCAAGCCAAAGATTCTTATCAGCAGCTAACTGATCTTTTACAAGTTTATTAAGTTCTCTGTAATGCTTTCTATTAGGACTAGTTCGGTATTGATTAAGGACATTCCTGCAGTTCTTTCTTTCCGAAATATGCTCAAGTGCCTTATCACTCAGATAATTCTGTCTCTTCTGCTCTTTTTTTCCTAAAAGAATACTGTTAGTGTCCAAAAAAGCCTGTTTAAAATGATCCCATTCTTCCTCAACTTCAGCAGTAAGCATACCATGACTGTCATAATGACTAAGTAACCTATCATGGTAAGCTTTGGCTATAACTGGGTCTTTCAGAGCTTCAGTATTAAAAGCAAATTTTTTAACCCTAGCACAACACTTTTTAAGTTGAAGTTGCAAGACACTTTTAACAAGATAATGGTCAGATCCAATTTCAGCTCCCCTATATGACCTGGTATTCCTAACAGAACTAGCCCATTTGCTGTTAATTAATATATAATGAATCATATTCTTATGCAGCCCATCGGGTGAAACCCATGTGTACTTATGTATGTCGCGGTTTTTGTAATAAGTGTTAGTTATTCTGAATCCATTGAGTTTACTTACCTGCAGGAGACGCTGCCCATTACCATTGCAGCTACCAATACCAAAAGAGCCTATTACTCCTCCCCAAAGGTCAGAGTCAGTACCAACTTTGGCATTGAAGTCACCAAGAACAAGGGTAATATCTCCTTTCTCGACAGAATTCAAAATATCCTGAAGTTGTTCATAAAAACTATCCTTCTCATCCTCATCGGCATCCTCAGTGGGGGCTAACAGTAGATAACATTCAGGTCTTTAACGCTTGTCTGAAATTTTGCTGTAAGAAACCTTTCATTAATGCACTCATATCCTAGAAGAGCATCACTAGCATGTCTGCTGAGAAGCAGACCCACGCCTTGGTGATGCTTATTGTCGTCCCTCCCTGAAAAGAGAAATTTAAGATTATTTTTAAGAATCTGACCTTTATCTGTCCATCTGGTCTCTTGCAAGCCGAGAATATCTAAATTATAATGGTGGAATTCTTGTGTGAGGACATCAAGAGAAAAAGCTCTGTGCAGAGTCCTCACATTCCAACTACCTATGGAGAGAAAATGGTTAGTGGGATGTTTAAAGAAACTATGTTCATTGAGAGAGGGAATGCCGACAATATCAAACAGCCCCCTAATCGCAGACATGGGGCAAAGACCCGTTCCCCCACCACTAAAGGCTGAATCCATCTACACTGGAAGACTTCTTCCAATGTAGAATTTGACGATGCCAATAGAAGCAAAGAGTTCAGGTGCCTGCGATGACTTCTGCTCAGGATTATCCACCAGCTGATAAACATATCCTGTTAATCTATTTACTTGGGATTGTCAACCCACAAACAAACAGAAAACACAGCGGAAGATTTTCCCTCCACAGAAGCCCACCAGTGCAGCAAAATCAGGATCCATAATCAAGCTCAGAGCCATATATCTGTCCAGTCCAGTGGGTTTATATGGTCAGCACCAGGACCCTGTGTGGTTGACCACTCCTCAGCAGGGTAGAAAAAAAAGAAAAGTAGCCATATTTTTCCAGATCAGTAGGCCACACTAATCTGGCAGCCCTCCCCTTCCATTCACTTCCACAAGAGAGTAAGGTACTAACGGTCTGCACCACGAGAAGGCGGGGTCGGACATTAGGTGCTAGGCCTGGCCGGTTCTATGTATCGTCACAGGGGTTTGGTGCATAGCTCTCCTTCCAGTGACTACCTAGCTACCATTTACATCTATAGAGAATAAAATTTTGGGATATTTTTATCATTGCAACATTCAATTATCGAAAACTCTGGAAAAAATCTAAAATTATCTTTAGATATGATACAAAGTAGAACATTATCTGGTCTTTGGCTTGTAAACCGAAACTGCAGTATTTTAATTTATGCACTTTTGAAATGTAATCACAATACATGTAACTTGCATAGTAAGATAAATTTAAGCATTAGTAACATAAAGGAAGCAGGGTGTTTCAAAATGACTCATAAATCTGGGATTTGCACACAAATTTACTGGTAAAGCAAGATGGTATGTAAAGAGGGACAAATCAAAACCTTACCAACTGAATATTCTTTAGGGATTATGACTGTAGAATTGCATAATTAGATTGCTTTTACAACTTCTTTGAAACCCAACTTGTTCAGTCCAATGAAAAGCATATTCTTAGATATTGCCACTATATTTCGAAATGACGGACTATAACTCCAAAATAAAACATGCATATACCCCATGATTCGTACCATCACATAAAATTATAGTAGGTTACAGAAAATGTCTTGTAACTATTACTGCAAATTTAGTGTTTTAGTATATTTACTGGATTCTCTTTTGCAATGGTTTGCATTTTTCTTTTTTTACCATGAGTAGATATTTTTTCTTTGAAATGAACTTTTATATTTCTCACACAGATATTCATTTCAGAATACCTTAGTTGCAGTAAAAGGTATGTTCACAATTAAATTAAAATTTGGCATAATTTAATAATCGAAAATCATAAAGATTGCAAAGGCTGTGATCAATGAGATCGAACAAACTCCAAGTGAATACAAAAAGGTAAATAGCAGATTCTAAATGATATGGTTTGCAGTAGGTAACAAGAGTTCACATTTTGTAGTAGGCAATTGAAAATGTCACAAGCTTCAGTAGAATTTCAATTATGTGTTTCGCATGAGATCTAATATGAAAGCACTTGTGTGCCTTTAACCATCGATCAGGCATATTGAAGACTGCATACCTCTTTAAGTAATACTGTAATATGGCTAAAACACAAAGAAATTGGGAAACGTTTCACAACACTCAAATACCAACCACAACCGTTGCTGGACGGACTACGTGGTTAGCGTGACATCACTTCCGATCTTTGGTCCATTGGCTTCCGTTATAGGAGGTGTTAATTCAATGCTCAGGATATCTGATATTATCAACAGCCAATCACAGCTTCTGATCAACATAAAAACTTGACGCAGTTATATAATAGCGGTAAATGTACAATTTCCGTTAGTGCTATTTGAAATATTAAAATTAACTTGCGTATCCTTCTTACAACCTTTGCTTACTCCAGGTTGCAAACCACTAGTCTAGACGAAATAGTGAAATTCTCGGAAATATAGAGTAGATAATATAAAGCACTGAAAGAGTAGTGGCAGGGATGGCTCAGTCGGTAGTACGCCAGGCTCGTAATCTGCAGTCTCAGCTGGGTCAGCTTGAGATTATCTCCGCAAAATTCCCCGCCCTGCCCACGGTCAGTAGGGGACACCAATGGGCTTGAAAAGGCCGCCGTCCGTCGGATGGGACATTAAGCTGTGTGGGAGAGCCATAACCTGTTTACGTTAAAGAACACACGGGATATCCTTGACGGTAGGCTACCATCTGTCTCCCAACAGCTATTCCAGTGAGCCCCCTCTCCCAACCTTGTCTGAGCCTTCGGGGCTCTTGTGACCTGTTCATTTAGCTCACTGTGTGCAAAAAAAGTGCCGTTCAGAGATGAAACAACCCAACTGAAAGGGTAAATATTTACTACATACTGTATTTAGAGCATTTGAGTGTCGTGCAGATGGAGTGTTCTAATATTTTTAACTATCGAGTTATCTATATAGAAATTAGTAATACAGTTAGCAGAGATTATTTGCATTTCGAGTGAAACGTGATTGTGTGTGGTGGACTTCTGCTAATAACTACTTACTGTGGAATGGTAATGTGTGCAATGTCTACTAACCAATCGTCATCAGCAAACAAAAAATTTATTCCACAATTATGACCTCAAAAAAACAAGTGCAATTGAGGCAGGAAAAAAGTAAAAGAAAGGAAGGGAGCAAGGAACTGGAATTCCATCATTGCGGAATAACACTTTTCTCTCCGTTTTAGAGGGGTTTAAAAAATTCATTGAAATATAGACAAGCTTAATAATTTTGTGCCTCCATTACTCTTATTAGCATTTTCAAAGGCGCGGGAGAGAGTCAATCCTTCACCTCCTTGATCAGGTCGCGAATAGGAATGAATTTCTTATTACTTACGTCATTTGACAATGTTTTTTTTTTAAAGAATATAATTTTTATTCTTAAGAGTAAAGAATACAAATACATTTACAATTTGACCCGCAAAGCTTAACAGCTTTTCTGCAGGAAAATGAATAAATTATATTAAACATAGGTCATTCAGCCACAGAAATGGTATACATCACATAAATCCACAAAACACAACACAGAATCAGCCAACTAGAAAATACCAAATAATTTTTTAATTCCATTTAAAGTCTTCTAAAAGAATCTATATTTAGCTCTAATGAAGAGAATAGTAAAAAGAAAACGGAAGTAGGAGTCGGAAAAAGTTCGAAAGATTTTTCACCTCGATCAAAAATTGTTTCGGGCAGCTCCAATTCTAAAGCCTGCTGCTGTCAAAGAGGTTCATTTCTTCACCACTGTCTGCCCAACGTCATCCAAGATTGCACTGATGCGAGACACAATTCGTTCGACGGACACATTTCTTTTGCACACAGAGCTAAATGTTCAGATCAGCGGGATCCAAAGGGCTCCGAGTTGGGTCGGGGAAGAAGACCCACTGGACGGCTGTTAGGTAACGATGGAAACCTCCTACAAGAACATCCAGCATGTTGTCTAATGTGCAGAGTGTATGGATCTTCAACACAACAGGTCATGACTAACCTTCCCATAGGACTGATGACTAACCTTCCCATAGGACTGATGACTAACCTTCCCATAGGACTGATGACTTCCTTTCCAAGCCCATCATTATTGCATTTCTCACCAAGGTTAGGGCATCAGATAAATATCAACACTGACACAGTTGGGATTCGAACATAACATCAGATGATGATCCTGGTTAACCAATCCCCAATCTTAAATCTAAATGAATGATTAAATGAATCTCCTCATCTGTCATTAAAAACGACTCGAGTATAGTGTGATGTTGGCTGAATGCAAATCGAAAATCAATTATTTCACATTACCATCTCCTCAAGAAATAAATTGCCGAAGAAAAACGGGGTACAAAAAGTCCTTTTCTGGTTTTAAAAATTGGATAAAATAGAATGGAAAATGGCAGAATGCTGAATCTTTTTTGCATCATGTTACATAACTAAAGAATTTTTATTTCTTATTTACAGATTGTAGTTAGTTTTTTTTATGCGAGGTCAGCAGAAGGTTGAATTAAAATGCTGATTGTTGATAAGAAAATTCAAGATGTCACCTGGCATGTTGAGTCAAAATCTGTGACAACTTTTAAAGTACAGAGAATTCAACTGCTACATCAGATTAAAAAAAACTCAGCTTATAAATTTGCAAAAACGAACTCAATTCATAAAGACAATCATTACGTAAAACGAGTGGCATTCTCTAAGGAAGACATCGTTCCAAAAATGTGGATATTTTAACCTTCATAATGTGCGTCAACAACGTTCTGAAAAATCCATACGAGTTGGGCGAACACATCCTTGATAGTCCAAGACTTAGTGTTTGGTTTCAGTGAAAAGCACAACACAGGGACAGTTTATTTTAACATGGTTGAGAATTGTGTTGGAAGAGTTGCAGTCATTTCTTATTTTCATCTATACAATGAAGGTTGTGAGTAACTTTCTTAGGGGATATTTTTGTGGCGTAGAGAGAGGACTAATCATTTTCTCTCCAACCCTGAATATTATTAATTTACTATTCATTTATTCGTTATTAACTGTTGATTAAATCATTATAATTCAACAGACTAAGAGTGATTCAATGATGAGTATATATCAGTGATGAATGTACCCGAGATTTAGTTCCGAGAATAAGACTTCAGAAGAATAATCCCAATATAAATGGTCATAACCTTGACGTCTACGAATAACTGCTTACTGTGCAATGGTTATGTGTGAAATGCCTACTAACTACTACTAATCGTCATCACTAAACATGCAAAAAAATTGCCGCTCAGAGGTAAAACAACCCAAACCATCACTAAGCATAAAAAATTTACTCATCGATTACGATCTAGAAAAAAATTAAGTGAAGCAATCGAGGAGAAAAGTATTAAAAAAGGAGGAGGGCGAAAAAATTCGAACTCCATTACAGAGAATAACACTTGAGTAAGGTTTCCCAATTACTGAAATATTCCACCGGACATGAAATGTAAAAATGATAGTCTATATGGAATGAGATTTTCATACTTTTCTTTTCTTTTTTTAATCCATTTTTAGTATCGGAAATATGAGGTTAAAATAATATTATACAAAGACAACTATTTTGGATTTGAAAGTAGATACAAAGTAGGTTAAAGATTTCGTATAAAACGATGGGATTTCAAAGGAGGTCCGGACCCTACGGTTGAGTAATGCTGGGAATTAATTTGTGTCACCTGTCTATTTATGTTCACTCTATCTTATTCCTTACATTTTAAAGATTTTTTCCACTTCATGTTCAAATTATTATGCAACGATTTCAATTTTGTTTTCGCATTTAATGAGAGCTAACTCAATGTATCGTTTGGCATAGGTTCTTCTTTTCTGCAAACACCTGCAAAGATAGAAACTTCGAAGATCGAATTCCCTATGATGCCAGGATCATCCAATGAGGAGGACGAAGGTGATGATGACGACGAAAAAAATAAATGGAGATGTAAGAAGTGCACTTTTGCAAATCATCCAGCGATGAAAAAATGCGAAATCTGCGAACTTCCAAGAAATACAAGTAATTTTTTATGACGCTCAAAAATTTTACTTTGGCTCTCTAAACCGGTAATCGATAATTGTGTGAATAGAATCCGAAACAGAAATGCAGAAGAGGGGTTATAATATGGGAATTATTCTCCAAACGATTCCCCACCTCTCCTCCGTTCCTTTTAAGAACGCCAATCGAATCGCAGTGGTGAGATTAACCAAAAGATCGTTCCTAAATTAAAACCTCGAGAGGGGAAGAAAGTGGCCACAGAAAATATGCCATGGGATGAGGAGTGTTCGGTGAATGGCGACATCCGCTATGGAAAGAGAGTTACATCAACGAAATGAATTATTAGTTCTTTTTCCCTTTTATGCAAAATATTTTCTTTGAAAACGAAACTCATATCTTCAACTCTCTCCTCCCCCCCCCCTCCCTCAAAAATATGGATCCTGAGACAGTCCCTTCTTCAAGGAGGCAGGCAGCGTCCTTCAACATATTTCATCCATTGGCCATTTCTAAAAGAAAGTAAACCTGGCAGCATAGCATTGAAAGCATAAATATACCCATTTTCAAATTATTTTAACTCGCGATATGCTGTACATATTTAAATAAAAAATTAATTAATTATTTAGATTTCTTTTTCAATACCAATTCCCATCTTGCTGTAATCAATCCACGACTTAACTGTTTTACTTAATCCTAACATCGCTCTAAATCGAAAGAGCAATTTGAGAAATAATGATTTTTTTTAAAATACTAAAGCTATTCTTTTCTTAATCAAGATTAACCTTTAAGGGCAAACGATTATTAAACGTGTGTCATTTGTTTTGCAAAAAAAAAAAGTGTCAGAGGTAAAATTTATTGAATACATTCTTTTTCTTCCCCTAGAGGCGTATCATTTTTACATTCGATTTTGTAGTTTTTCTTCATTACACATTTGTACTTTGCTAATATATAGTGCAAAACAAAGTGTAAAAAAGTTTCGAAATTTACCGTTTTCAATAATTTCTCTTCTCTTTTTTTCTTTTGTTTAATTTTTTGCAATTGGCTCCTGATTTTTCGCTTCAGTCGGGCCTCAAATAAATCCCAATTGTTTAATTTTCATAGTGCATTTAGAAAGAAATCAATTCACTGCAGAATCACGTTTCAAATATTTCTTTGCTCTGTTCTTGTCCTCGTCTCTCAACTTTTATCTTCAACAACTCACTCTTAATTATTTTTGTCCCTCTTTTAAAATTAGGTTTTAAATTACGATTTATTATTGTAATGAAATCGATCAGATGATTTTTCATGCCTACTCCTTTCCACCCTTCAAAATATTTTCATCATCATCATCATCCTCCAGCAGCCATGGGCTACGGAGGTCCAACCAGACCGCGCAGTTTAATTCTCCAAGCATATCTGTCCTGAGCTACATCTGCTGCATCCGGCCACTGCACACCAATTCTAACAAGGTCCTGTTTGACATTGTCTGCCCACCGCATCTTAGGTCTCCCCCCCCCTTCTGAGGCCTCTAGGCACACTGTTCATAACCCTATTCGCCAATCTATAATTATCCATACGGGCAACATGGCCAAACCAGCGGAGTCTCTCTCTGCACAATATGCTGCTTAAAGGAGGTTGCAGACTCCTTTGCCTAACCTCATCATTAGTTACAAAGTTAAACCACCTAATACCCAAGATACTGCGTAAGCATCTAGAATCAAAAGCATCTAGTTTCCTATTATCTTGTTTACATAGCGTCCAAGTTTCACTACCATAACTAACCCTAGAAAGAACCAAACTATTATACAGTCTAATTTTAGTCTTTAGGTGTATACACCTATTTCTCCACAATCTCCATAGATTCTACACATCCCCTACCACTTCTAAATCCACATTGCTCATCACGCAATTGCCTGTCAACCAGATTCTTAATTCTATTAAGCACAATCATGGAAAGAACTTTACCTGGAACAGAGAGTAGGCTGATACCCCTATAGTTATCACAAGAACTGCGATCACCTTTTTTGAAAATAGGGATAATAATAGCTCTGGTAAAATCTTTAGGAACCATGCCTTTATCATAAAATTTATTCAAAATTTCAGTCATCCAAATGGTAACTGAAACATTCCCAGCTCTGAGCATTTCCGTAGTAATTTCATCCACCCCTGGGGATTTATGAAGTTTAAGTTTAGAAATAGCCAAACTAACTTCAGATTGTGTTATAGGGCCAACATTAAAGCCAACAATGCATCTATCATCATTGCAAACCATGGGAGTAGAATTAACCACATTGTTTAGAACATCACTGAAATGCTCAGCCCACCTAGCCATGACAGAATCCTCACCTTCTATAACCTTACCTTGTTTATCCTTCAATTCCTGTATATCTGTTCGTTTTCTACCACATAAAACATTAACTATCTGGTACAGCTCTCTGCTGTTGTGCTGTCTAACTGCTTCCTCAGCTTTGTCAGCCAAACCATCAAGCCAAAGATTCTTATCAGCAGCTAACTGATCCTTTACACGTTTATTAAGCTCTCTGTAATCCTTTCTATTAGGACTAGTAGGGTACTGATTAAGGACATTCCTGCAGTTCCTTCTTTCTGAAATAAGCTCAAGTGCCTTATCACTTAAATAATTCTGTCTCCTCTGCTCCTTTTTCCCTAAAAGCATACTGTTAGTTTCCAAAAAAGCCTGTTTAAAATGGCCCCATTCTTCCTCAACTTCAGTATTAAGCAAACCACACCCTTTTAAAAAAGTTGAAAACGGTCTTTGCTAGAAGTATTCTCAACGAAAAACTGCTTACTTCGTGCGATTTCTCCAGTGGCCAAAATAACTCGTGCCATTGCTACTAATATGTTATTACTAGTTGTACCCACGCCAAATGCATTGATAACTGTTGTCGTCGATAATTTCATTCATAACTTTCCACCACTCCAATCACAATTCAATCCCGTCAAAAGTTTGGCGCCAAACCTATGTCGATCGATGAGTTCCTTCGCGGCTCTCTACATATACTACTTCATTCACGAGGTATGCAACCACAGCGCCCCAGAAATCTCGGACGCTTTTCGAGGGATCACTTCCGACCCGCGACACCAAATTTATGACCGATCGCTCAGGCAGCCAAGGAACCACTGGAAAACTGTCACCGATGAAGTCACACGTGTCCACTCGTCCGGAATTACGCCCATTATATAAAAATAATAATAAATACCCCCTTTAGTAGCTGCTTGCCACAGAGGTCTGACAGGAACCTGTCAGTTTATATGCCAGAGTAGGTCTGAGAGGATGGCAGAACCTCAGCAGAAAAACAACACAAACGTCCATGCCTTAACTCGGGGCTCGAACCCAGGTCCCTTAGATCAGTAGCCAAGCGCGCTAACCACTCGGCCACCGGACATATGATGGTGATATTTCAGTGGCTTACCCAGAAATTTCCAATAGTGGGATTTTGACGTTTCATTGTATGGGTGGGGGATGACGGCTCAGGTCTCGGGTTTTCGGCGATTTCCTTGGAAAATATGCATTTGCCAACTTAAGGAGATTAAATCCCAGCCTAAAGTAACCATTGCATTACTACATGTGATGAACATGTTTATCCCCTTCAAAGACTTTTCTGTGAAAACCGACGCTACACAATATTCCCAGGACACGATTATCTGAAAGGCGTTTCGAGATAACGGTTTTATACATAAAAGTTGGAAATTTTCTTTCGTAAACATTTTCTGAAGAGGGTGTTACTTGATGTCTTTGAGGAAATCAAAATCCCTCAGGTAGTTCGCAATATCCAAGTAGAGTAGAACTTCCATTAATCAACCTATTTATGAGTGGATCGAATAAGTCGAAATGTCGGATATTTCAGAAAAAAAATGACATAATTAAGAAACACTGGAATGTTAATAAGCATAATGTTAAATATGAAATTATATTGAGAGAAGAAGTGAATAACTGTCAAAGTGATTTAACATCATTTTAACTCTGTAAAAAAGCCACTACAAGTATCTAATCTGATATAGATATTTAGACGATTGTGAATGATTGACATACTGACTGATTGATAGCGGTTGGGTTGTTTTACTTCTAAGCGGCGCCTTTTTGCACACCATGGGCTAAATGGCCAGGTCACATGGACCCCGAAGGCTCAGAGAAGGTTGGGGGAGGGGACCCACTGGAACAGCTGTTGGGAGACAGATGGTAGTCTCCCGTCAATACCATCCAGCGTGTTCTTTAACGTGCACATGGTATGGCTTTCCCACACACGGAGTCACGGCTTAAAGTCCCATCCGTCGGACGGCGGCCTTTTCAAGCCGATCGGTGTCCCCTACTGACCGTGGGCAGGGCGGGGAATTTTGCGGAGATTGATAGGGGCTAACGCTCATTCTAACTACGATGCAGAAATGGTAGGAAATTATTGAAAATTCTTGAATCTTCTCTGAAAATTTGTACCTGGGGGTAATCAGGGTCGTAGATATGGGAAAAAATCCGAAATTTGACCTCGTACATGTGCTTCAAGATCAAATGGGGGTCACGTAGAAGGAAGACCTTGATCTACCAGTGCTAGAAACGTGAAAATTGGAGTTTGGGGTGTTTCGGGTTAGGGGTTGTAGATCTCAGAAATGTTACGAAATTTCGGATCCAGGAAGGAGTGAGGGTGTTCCTTCGAGGTCAAAGGTCGAATCCCAATCTGCTGGCGATAGAGTGCTACAAATTGGTGGCTACGGACATTTTCGGTCGTAGTTCTCAGAAATGTAAAATTTTGGATGTGACGGGTCCTTCAAATAGTGATACGGTGGTGCTAGAAAGCTAAAAACTAATGGTTGGGGATACTTTTGGTCGTAGCTCTTAGAAATATTGCGATATTTTGGATGCAATAGGTGTTCAAAGTCAAATAGAGGTCGGAATGACCATTTGGAACAGAGGTTTCCAAACTTATTTGTCCTACAGCCTCCTTTTCAGCAAAAAAAAATTACTCAGCGCCCTCCTGGAAATCTACCTTCTTTAAGCGAACAAAAAGAAAGATGCAGTGACAAATTTGCGTTCTTTTATGTATCTATATTTCTACCTACGTCCTACAACATAGCAAAGAAAGATGTTGTTGTAAATAAGACACCTTAAAGCTTGAAATTATAAAATTATTTATTAAAATCAACCATAGTAACATTCGCATTACACACAGAAAATTAAGATAACGAAGGAAAATTTTATGTGTTTATTTGGAAAATAAAGTAATCACTACGACTTTAACTCTATGTTACACAACAGATGAAACATGTACGAACGGTTTTTCATAAATTTGTAATCTTCCCTTCTTTCTTTATGGTTCTGGTTCCACCGCCCCCAATTGCACCCGAGGCTACTACCGACCCCCTGGATCATTCCAGCGCCCCCCAGGGGGTGGTAACGCCCACTTTGGGAATCTATGATCTAGAACAATCGGTGACTTCGGCACCTCTTCATTTCCTAATATCAAAACGATTGTGAGCAATTAACTGACGATCTAACACGATGCAGAAATGGCAGAGCTCTCAAAATGTGCACCTAGTCGTAATTTGGCTCCTTGATCTCGAAAAAGATCCCAAATTTGACCTACATGTTCTTCAAGGTCAAATAAAGGTCATGTAGAGATCAAAGCTTGATCTGGAAACGTGAAAATATTGTTGTCGGCAGCAATGCATTTTATAGTCCTCGGGCGCCTTTCTTTTTACGCGACATAACAAAACGGTACTTATTTGATGATTCCCCCCCACACACACACACCTTTTCCGAACAGCAGTTTCTAGAAAAAAAAAGATTGATTTTTTCGTAACCATGGTAATGATAACTCAGGTTGGTTGATATTGTGTACACTTTTTGTACACAATGGGCTATATGGCCAGGTCTCAAGGGCCCCGAGGACTCAGAGAATGTTGGGGAGAGGACCCACTGGAACAGCTGTTGGGAGGCGGATGGTAGCCTCCCGTCAAGGCCATCTAGTGTGTTCTTTAACGTGCACAGAGTATGGCTGTCCCGCACACGGAACCATGGATTAATGTCTCATCCGACGGACAGCAGTCTTTCCAAGCCTGTCGGTGTCCCCTACTGACTGTAGGCAGGGTGGAGAGTTTTGCGGAGGTAAATCTCAACGCTGACCCAGCTGGGACTCGAACCAGGGAACTGCAGATTTCGAGCTTGGCACACTACCGACTTGAACCATCCACGCCCCTGATAATTCAGGTTTACGTCAAACGATACATACAATTACCATGGTTACGATCATTTACATTTTAAACAAAGGCAATGCAACCAAAATTTCCGGCAATTCCCCCTTCCCTTCCATAAAAAATTGAAAACTCATTACCACTATTTATTAACAAATAAAATTATCCTAAAAAAACCTCTTAAACACACAAACCACGTCAGTAAAACACAATTGTCTTCCCACATACTACAAATTGCTCCAATCCCGTCCCCTCTTTTCCTAATATTTAAAAACCTCTATAAATACATTCCCAATATATATTTTACAAATCCATTTACCTGACCGTTCCCGCAAATTATCCAAAAATTTAAAATATCAAATCCCGCACGTGACTTCAAGTTACCCACCCAAAAGACACGAATCGTATAACCTTAGGCCACCAACAACCTACACTTACTCTAACGTTACGTTTCTATTCCATACTTTACGCTTCGACGTCATAAGTTTCCTGAGCAGCGAAATATCTAGACTGAGGACCATGAAAAGCCACCTGGCGCCCCTGTACGATAACTACTCCTTTACTTAACTTTTCATCCGTACACAAAAAAACACAAATAAAGGTTTTAAAAGATATTATAAAAAAAAGTACTTAACTTCAGTCTGCTTTATTCCTTGTGTAGGAATATCGTTTGGCAGTTGAGGAGCAACTTAACTGTCGGAGGGTCAGTGGGGCTGCTGTTCCTAAAGACACCATCACTTTAAAATCGTACCTAATGTAGAAGGCATTGTTGAATGACGATAGAGCTCGTGCACTCAAACCATTTGTGTTGCCACCATCATGTTCCTAAACTTTGTTTCGCTAACTTTGTTTCACTAAACTTTGTTTTCGCTTTGAAAGAACGCAGAGGAAATCTTCCTCAAAGAGTTTCTTGTCCAATCGTGGTTTATTACGCTTCACCACGAAAGTCAATGAAAAGCAATGATGCGATGCATGAAAATGTATCAGTCCTCATCTCGTTACCGAGCTTCTACGCCAATTGATTTTCCTCTATAACAGTGGCGGACTGGGCCACCGAGACACCGCGAGATTTCTCGGTAGGACGGCCACAAAATCTTGCCTCGAGGACAATCGGTAGCCGATTCTTAATTAGCAAAAATTTGAGATAAGGACCATGGTCAAATGTGGTGAATTGGTTGAGGTAAAATATAAAAGAATGGAATCGAAATCTCAGGGGCGTAGGCCTTCGCGAAGTAGTTGCAAAACATGGACAGTAGGCAGACGCGAAGGAGGAGGCTATTGCAAAATGGAAAAGTATTGGGACAGAAGTCGATAATACAATTTTTAGGAATCACAAAAATTATATATGACATTGAAGCTAATTCTCCAGTGTATTTGCAATTGCTATTTTTTTCCCGTAAAGTTTAGGAATTAAAAAATGCAGTTTTTCCAACTAAAAAAGTGTTTTTTAAAAATTTATTTTAATATCATTATTTCTAACTATGCGAAATTGTTTGAAAAGATCTGAAAACTATTTTTCTGCTCTTTTGCGATGACATAAAATAAAACAAATATGTGTGTGATGAGGCTTTTCTTTGACATGTTTTTTGTGACATTGTGAAAAGCAGTAAAAATTCCTCATGATTCCGAAGCCGAATTCCACACCAGGCTAACCGTTAGATTGCAACTTTTGTAATCTGCAAAAAATATATATATTGCTCCAAGGTGCTCCCACGAGTGAAAGATGTCTTTATGTTATAGAAGAGAGACGGTCGACAGTAGTGATTCTCAAAGTGAGCCATGTGCCCCCCCCCCCCCCCAGGAGGCCACGTGGAAGAAGAGGACCACGAGCAAAACAAGGTTGAGGAACAGTGGTCTAAAGTAGAAAGTGCCTTGTTACAACAATGACAAGATCGAAAATGTGACAGATGAGTTAAGTACGTATATGAAATCTTTGAAAATCTGGATTCTCAGCAGCATTTCATCGAAAATTTAAAGATTACAGGTAGCAAAAACATTGCACGGCTTAAGACGCGTCTTAACAGTTTCAAAATAAATTGCGAACAAACACTCCAAAAACTTATTAAATACCTGTTTAATATTATAAATGGTTGGAAGCACTGATGTTTTTATGGACTGTTCAGACGTTAACACTAAACTATTAATAGCAGAAAATCTTCCCGAAGAGAGAATCCGAAAATGAATAGTAATGGTTTGTGAAATATCTAACGACTAGGAGTTACATAATGCGATAGATCATTTCCGGGTGAAGTTTCTAATATAGTTGTGGACAGCACAATAAATTCAATTCAGGGTTGTTTTCAAAATCAACAAAAATTATTCGCCGACATATGTTAGATCTAGTGGCGGATTACTGCATAAGCGCTCGCTTGAGGCCTTAACATTCATAAGGGGCTCAAAACAGTCAAAACTATATTTTATTCAGTAAAATATTTCGCAATCAGTGTAAGTTACTACTTACATACACACCACATGTTTTTTGTTAAATCATACACTAGAAAGAGCAGATATTTATTTTTATTTATAGCTCTTTCGTTCATTTTTCAGTATTTGCAAGTTTGTATGATACATATGAAATTTTATATTTATGCATTTCTGTAATTCATTTAATCTCCTGTATGCATTTTTGCCATTCATAAGTTGTAAAAACTTTCTAAGTACCCCCCCCCCCCAACATACACACACACACACACACACACACCCTACTCCCGAATAGTTGAGGGTTTTCCGAAGTTTTTGCCTCCGGAGCCATTAGAATACCTTTAATCCGACACTTTTTAGATCCAAAGAAATTTCAAGAAAATGAGCGAAAATCTTGTCGGAAGATTTGAGGAAGAGATTCATCTTTTGCAACCTAAACGTATGTATTTGTCAATCTGTCTGGGAGTTGAAATAAAACCACGTCTCACTCACTACCTGTGACAATGTCTATTAACCGTTGAGTGGTCACTAGCTTCAAACATTGCTGGTATCTCCTTGCACGAGTCGACTCTAGCCCTTTTTTTGCCGTTCTCTCATTTTGTGAGATACCTATTTGGCACAGAGCTTTAAATGTTGATGAATAATTGTTTCCACACTGACACCTAAATTCTCTACTTGCATGGTGATGTGTGGGTCTTCCTTAATGATTCACGAACTGCAGCAGCGATGGTTCTCTCGGTCACAGCCTCCTTCGGTCTTCCTGCACGAGGGAGGTCTTCGACGCTCTGCCGTCCTCTGAATTTGCGCATCCATCCCACAACAGTACCATATAAACAGGCACGATCCCCATAATATTTGTGATAAATGGGCCTAATTTTTTTCGCGTCATCCCCAAGCTGCATCCTTGTGAAAACCTAAAATCTTTCCCCGTCTTTAGTAGACGCCATAGCAGCAATAGTACAAATTTCGCAGACCGAACTTTACGCGCTGTCAGTGAAGAGAGAAATTGTTTTTAACACATACTGACAAGTTTAGATAAGCTTTCAAGCAAGTCGTCACTCATTAACAGCAGGAACGGGTGAAAATCTGCAGACACGTGTCAAGAACTTTTTGGAAGCCCTCCGTAGTCTGCTTCAGAACTGAATGGCATTACATTCTATAATCCGCTTGACGACGCAATTCAATAGCCCTGCGTTTTATTGTAACCTACAAAGTTAATTGAATAGTCCTGCAATTTTTAATCCGCCTGAGGACGTAATTAGCATTTTATACTCTCATTGAGAATGTAACTCAGCGTCTTTGTGCTGAATTTACATATACAGTATATGTACGTATAACAAAATTTCCATATATATATATATTGTGGCTGTGAGAATTTAGTCTCGGGGTGGGGGTGGAGCTTAAAATTTTCTTGTAATATTTCGCGCTGATAATTAAGGCGCGCAAAACAGTTTCGAGTGTATTACTTTACTAAATGCAGTACCGTTGACATGGTGTAGCATAAAGGCAGCCTGCCTCACGGAGCCTGTGATGGTCCACCCACTCACTTTGACTTTTCCTTAACCAGTTTTGCTTAATTCACGTTATATTTACCATTCTAGGGATTATTATTTCATTTTGTGATAATTTAGAAGAGCTTATAAATAGTTTTATTGTGCGATATCCCAGTAGAGAAAACATTTAATTAATCATCATCATCCTCAAGCAGCCACGGGCTACGGAGGTCCAACCAGACTGCGCAATTTTGGAGATTTTCTTATATTTTTGTCTTATAATCCATCAGGGGCGATATTTGCCTGTCTCAAGGCGCGATCTTATCTGGCGACAGCCATGACTAAATGCTTATTAAAATGAAAGAAAACCGACAAGGTATTTAAATATTAATGTAATATATTATTTTTATTATTTATTCCAACTCGGAGTCTGTTTTAGTATATATATATATATTTCAGAAATGTTAATGGGGCCAGATGACGAGGAGCCATTGCTATTTTGAAATATTATAATGATATGTGTACTGAATAATAGGTTCTCTTCGTTCCGAAAGCGAATAGTACATAGCCTTTCCTATAGAGGATGTATATCATATACTTTCATACCAAATTTTATTACGCTATCAATTGAAAAACTGTGGTATTTATTTATTTATTAAGTATTCTGGATTTATTTCATTCTCAATTGTTTTTTTTTCTCCTTCAGGCTACATTGATTGCGCTTCCAATTATTGTCACGGCGTAGATTCAGGATTTGTTCCTTCACCTGAGGAGAGAGGGAATATATTATCAAGAAGAGCGATTGGCAGTGTTCAGATTTGTGTGACTCAAAATGTTCCGTCATCTTCCTCGAAAGGTTTAAAACTGCAATTGACACACAGAGTTCATAGGTAGCACCTGTACGAACTAGGCATACAATAAATTTATTCAATCTCAAATTTCAAGTTCCATAGAGATCTTTAAGTTTTCAGAAACTGTAAATGCCTCAGAAAAATATTCATTTTTCGAAAGAACGATTACTGTATATTGTGCCTTATTTATTATGAGACTGTATATGAAGTCAGAAGCTTGTGAACGTCATTTTATACATTGTGCAATTGTAGCAATTGTCTGATAATGTAAATTAATTTGTATAGCAATGCTACAT
This sequence comes from Ryuthela nishihirai, assembly GCA_038380435.1. Classification (NCBI taxonomy): domain Eukaryota; kingdom Metazoa; phylum Arthropoda; class Arachnida; order Araneae; family Heptathelidae; genus Ryuthela; species Ryuthela nishihirai. The sequence goes on along the minus strand of JAWZYU010000001.1, from coordinate 154,482,816 downwards.
GTTCAGCATTTTCCAATGAATTAAGTTGCGATTTTTTTCATCACATTTCAACCGATTGAAACTAATGGGAATGTATGTGTTTTCCTCTTTGTAAATAGGTATAGGAAAAGAAAGGTATCCTCTATTCCACTGAAGGTGACATTAAGTGAAAGCTGAAACAAACAGCTATCTTCTGCAAGTAGTGGTATCATCCAGTCGGTTCTGTAGAACCAGTTTTTATAAACGTTATTCATATCTGTACCAATGTTTAAAAGAACTTAAATAGCAGAAAATTTTGAATTCAAAATCACACTAAAAGCATCCGTATTTAATAATGAAACAAATATACATACCTAATCCATGTTGTGGCAGCTTCTTTTATTGACTTAAAATGGTGAATCCTCTATTGCATTTTCGTATTTTGTTGTATGCTAAAAATATAATGGTTGTATAATAAAAATGATGAGTGGCGAAAACCGGTTATTAGTTTATTAAAATGACACCACTCTTTGCAAAATTGGGTAGTAACTGGTGGATTAGGGTGGGTAGGAAATCTAGGGGAGCCTTAATCGGTGAGTAAGAGCCTTTATTTTCGGTTACGTTAGCAGGCGGGTATTAGTTTTTTGAGCATCAATAACTGAAAACTATTTCGTTTAAAATAATTTGCTCCAGTCAATTTTAAACCTATATACTTTAATTTTTGCGAATTCTGCTTTATTTCTGAGAGAGAGAGGGAAAAACCTCGAGAGAATAAAATTTTATATGCTTTATATTTCTTTAAACTTTGCATAGGTTTGTAATACTTAATAGTAGGCTCTGCACCCATAACTAATCAAAACACATTTTGAATATTCATTCGCAAAATTTCTAGGTTGTCATAATTAAAGTTCCCCGTTTCAAATCATGCGAAAAAGATCATGCGAAAAAAAATCGAAGTTCGAAAACTCGCCAGCAAAGGAGAGCTATGCACCAATCCCCTGTGATGATGCATAGAACCGGCCAGGCCTAGCACCTAATGTCCGACCCCGCCTTCTCGTGGTGCAGACCGTTAGTACCTTTCAAAAGAGATACTCTCTTGTGGAAGTGAACGGAAGGGGAGGGCTGCCAGATTAGTGTGGCCTACTGATCTGGACACCTATGGCTACTTTTCTTTTTTTTCTACCCTGCTGAGGAGTGGTCAACCACACAGGGTCCTGGTGCTGACCATATAAACCCACTAGACTCGACAGATATATGGCTCTGAGCTTGATTATGGATCCTGATTTTGCTGCACTGATGGGCTTCTGTGGAGGGAAAATCTTCCGCTGTGTTTTGTTTGTTTGTGGGTTGACAGCCCCAAGTGAATAGATTCACAGGATATGTTTCTCAGCTGGTGGATAATCCTGAGCAGAAGTCACCGCAGGCACCTGAACTCTTTGCTTCTATTGGCATCGTCAAATTCTACATTGGAGGAAGTCTTCCAGTGTAGATGGCTTCAGCCTTTAGTGGTGGGGAACGGGTCTTTGCCCCATGTCTGCGATTAGGGGGCTGTTTGATATTGTCGGCATTCCCTCTCTCAATGAACATAGTTTCTTTAAACATCCCATTAACCATTTTCTCTCCATAGGTAGTTGGAATGTGAGGACTCTGCACACAGAGCTTTTTCTCTTGTCCTCACACAAGAATTCCACCATTATAATTTAGATATTCTCGGCTTGCAAGAGACCAGATGGACAGATAAAGGTCAGATTCTTAAAAATAATCTTAAATTTCTCTTTTCAGGGAGGGACGACAATAAGCATCACCAAGGCGTGGGTCTGCTTCTCAGCAGACACGCTAGTGATGCTCTTCTAGGGTATGAGTGCATTAATGAAAGGTTTCTTACAGCAAAATTTCAGACAAGCGTTAAAGACTTGAATGTTATCTGCTGTTATGCCCCCACTGAGGATGCTGATGAGGATGAGAAGGCTAGGTTTTATGGACAACTTCAGGATATTTTGAATTCTGTCAAGAAAGGAGATATTACCCTTGTTCTTGGTGACTTCAATGCCAAAGTTGGTACTGACTCTGACTTTTGGGGAGGAGTAATAGGCCCTTTTGGTATTGCCTTTTGGTACAGCTGCAATGGCAATGGGCAACGTCTCTTACATGGAAGTAAACTCAATGGATTCAGAATAACCAACACTTTTTACAAACACCGCGACATACATAAGTACACATGGGTTTCACCTGATGGGCTGCATAGGAATATGATTGATTATATATTAATTAACAGCAAATGGGCTAGTTCTGTTAGAAATACCAGGGCATATAGGGAAGCTGAAATTGGATCTGACCATTACTTGTTAAAAGTATCTTGCAACTTCAACTTAAAAAGTGTTGTGCTAGGGTTAAAAAATTTGCTTTTAATACTGAAGCTCTGAAAGACCCAGTTATAGCCAAAGCTTACCATGATAGGTTACTTAGTCATTATGACAGTCATGGTATGCTTGCTACTGAAGTTGAGGAAGAATGGGATCATTTTAAACAGGCTTTTTTGGACACTAACAGTACTCTTTTAGGAAAAAAGGAGCAGAAGAGACAGAATTATCTGAGTGATAAGGCACTTGAGCTTATTTCGGAAAGAATTGCAGGAATGTCCTTAATCAATACCCTACTAGTACTAATAGAAACCATTACAGAGAACTTAATAAACGTGTAAAAGATCAGTCAGCTGCTGATAAGAATCTTTGGCTTGATGGTTTGGCGGACAAAGCCGAGGAAGCAGTTAGACAGCACAACAGCAGAGAGCTGTACCAGATAGTTAACGTTTTGTGTGGTAGAAAACGGACAGGTATACAGGGATTGAAGGATAAACAAGGTAATGTTATAGAAGGGGAGGATTCTGTCATGGCTAGGTGGGCTGAGCATTTCAGTGATGTTCTAAACAATATAGTTAGCTCTACTCCCATTGTTTGCAATGATGATAGATGCATTGGTGGCTTTAATGTTGGCCCTATAACACAATCTGAAGTTATTTTGGATATTTCTAAATTTAAACTACATAAATCCCCAGGGGTAGATGAAATTACTACGGAAATGCTTAGAGCTGGGAATATTTCTGTTACCACTTGGATGACTGAAATTCTGAATATCATTTACGATAAAGGCATGGTTCCTAAGGATTTTACCAGAGCTATTGTTATCCCTATTTTCAAAAAACGTGATCGCAGTTCTTGTGATAACTATAGGGGTATTAGCCTACTCTCTGTTCCAGGTAAAGTCCTTTCCATGATTGTGCTTAATAGAATTAAGAATCTGGTTGACAATCAATTGCGTGATGAGCAATGTGGATTCAGAAGTGGTAGGGGATGTGTGGATCAGATATTTTCACTTAGGCAGATTCTTGAGAAATGTTTAGAGTTTCAGAAACCTCTGGTTGCTAGCTTTGTTGATTTCAAAAAGGCTTTCGACTCTGTTTATCATCATAATTTGTGGTTGATTGTGAGATCATATGGTATACCTGACAAGTTAGTTAACATAATGAAAGCTCTCTATAATAACACTGAGTCGTGTGTGAGAGTTGGTAAGGCTTGTAGCAATTGGTTTAGCATTACTTCTGGTGTTCGACAAGGGTGCATTTTGTCTCCTTTTCTCTTTAGCTTGGTTATTGATTATGTTATGCGAAATTCACTTCAAGGGAAAGATTTTGGCCTGAAATGGACTGGAGATATGAAAATTTCTGATTTAGATTATGCTGATGATTTAGCCCTTTTGGCAAATGATGTTGATGAGATGAACTCTTTCATTCGAGCTGTTGATGAAACTGGTAGTAGAGTAGGTTTGGTTATAAACAGAGAGAAAACTAAAGTGATGAAAATTGGTCAGGCAGGCTGTGATTCAGTTAATCTGAATGGTTGCGTCTTGAGCAGGTGTCAGTTTAATTATCTTGGGAGCTATGTAACAGATAATGGCGATGTGCGGCATGAGATTAACAGACGAATAGGGATTGCTGCCAGGACTTTTAAGAATCTGTGGAGAGTGTGGAGAAATAGGCATATACACCTAAAGACTAAAATTAGGCTGTATAATAGTTTGGTTCTTTCTAGGGTTAGTTATGGTAGTGAAACTTGGACACTTTGTAAACAACAGGAAACTAGATGCTTTTGATTCCAGATGCTTACGCAGTATCTTGGGCATTAGGTGGTTCAACTTTGTAACTAATGATGAGGTTAGGCAAAGGAGTTTTCAACCTCCTTTAAGCAGCATATTGTGCAGAGAGAGACTCCGTTGGTTTGGCCATGTTGCCCGTATGAATAATTATAGACTGGCGAATAGGGTTATGAACAGTGTGCCTAAAGGCCTCAGAAAGAAGGGGAGACCTAGGATGCGGTGGGCAGACAATGTCAAACAAGACCTTGTTAGAATTGGTGTGCAGTGGCCAGATGCAGTAGATGTAGCTCAGGATAGACTTGCTTGGAGAACTAAATTGCACGGTCTGGTTGGACCTCCGTAGCCCATGGGTACTTGAGGAGGAGGAGGAGGAGGATGATGATGATGATGATGAAAGGAACAAGGGATTGTTGGAGCATAATATGAGGGCAAAAATCAGTTCTATGTGGAGCAGTTCGCAGGCTGCTATCGAACGATAACATTGTGGACAGCAGCATAACTCAAACAACAAGAACAAATTAGTTACAAATGCAATTTGGATTAGTAACACGTAGTATTAAATACTTACTACCCATTACATTTATTCGATGAACAATTATGAAGCAAACTTCTATTGTTCCTAATCAAATTGCTATTACAAATTATTACCTTTATAAATTATGTTACTGCGAAAAACAATAAAATTTCCTTGCTTCATTGTTCACAGGAAACAAAAAAGAGTAAACGTAAATTTCAATTTCGCTTTTCCTCCAATGTTTTCAATGTATTAATTTTCAAAGGCATTGATTATTTTCTAACAAACAAATGAAGAACAGTGGAAATGAAATATATAAAATACTTCTTATGAGTGATTTTTAAAGTAGGTTATAAAAAATAAAGCAAGATACTTCACAGAAATAAAAACCCACTAGAGCAGTGATTCCCAACCTTTTCTGGACCATCGCCCCCTTTAGAACAAAAATTTCAACGCCCCCCTAATCCATAATAGTTAATTTTATATGAAATATTAAAATATTGTTGCATATTATCTGTACCTAATTTATCTGTTTATTTATCTATTAAAAATCATAAAGCAGAAATTAATAAAACGACAACCAAATGTACAATAAAATTGTTTATTAAAATTTTAAAAATAAACACAGAATCAATAAGAAATAAAAAATAATGAGATAAACACAAAATTATTAATAAATAAAAAAAATTAATGAGATGGTTGAGGCTGGTGAAGTGTTAACAATTTGTTAATGTCGGGTTCCAATTTCGTTAACATCAATCGCAGATCGCCACGTTCAGTGATGTGTAGTCTGTTCCTCTTCTTTGACAGTAAATTAGCTACTGCAATGAATCCACGCTCAGCCATATAGGATGAAGGAAATGCGATTAAAAACTTCTGTACTATTGCCCACAATCCAGGGTAGAGAACTGGTATTGATTTTTGAAGCCAGAACTCTTGGTATCCATGTTTGAATTTTACTTTGAGTGCTTCGTTAGTCGTGAGTTCCAAGAGTTCCTCTTCCAAATTTGATGATTCTTCAGTATCTGTGTTTGCGAAAGGATCTAAAACCCAACTCGGTATATTCACGTTTAAAATATCTTGGAAACGCTCCGTAAAATCAACATGAAGAACTTCCAAGTGTTGGCAGTAAGTAAGTCTTCCGGTTTTGCAGAGACTGCTGATAATGTGGGAAAGTGGTTGTATTCACCTCTACCTAGATTTCGTTTGAATAGAAGTTTTCCCGCAAAAGCAGCTATGACGTTTTTTGTTTTAATTAAATTCAACTCCTCACCTTGCAATTGTAAATTAACTTGATTAAATATTTTAAACAGGTCTGTCAAATAAGCGGTCATTTTTTGACGTAATCAGGTTTTCGCGCAATTTTTCGTCTCTGTCTTCAAGAAAGTCCAGTACTGAGTCAAATAGATTGAAAAAACGATTCAGACAAACACCTTTAGAGAGCCAACGTACTTCTGTGTGCAGCAGTAGGCGATTGCAATCTTCATCATTTTCATTACAAAGCTTACCAAATAATCGGTCATTCAATGAATTGCCCCTAATCTTATTGATTGCTTTAATAACGTAATGGAGCGACGTATGCAGACGTTCATTCAAATTTTTTGCAACCAAATGCTGACGATGAATAATACAATGTACAGCGAGTACATTTGGTACTTCTTGTTTCAAATGCGCTATGAAACCCTTATGACGCCCTGTCATTGCTGGAGCACCATCAATAGCAGCACGAAAAATATTGCAAACAGGAATTTCTTTCTCTTGAAAAAACTTTTGCATGGTATTAAATATAGATTCTCCCTTTGTATCAGATTCTAAATTTTTTAGCAAATAATAACTCTTCATGAATTTTTTCTTCTTTTATAAATCGTACGTATGATAAGAGTAGAGCTTCGTTATTTGGTAGAGTTGATTCATCGAGTTGAATGGAAAATTTTCAAGTCTTTAAGTAATCACATAATGATATTTCAACGTCTTTTGCCATTTCATCTATTCTTCTTTGCACTGAATTATTACCGAGAGGAATTTTTTTGATGATATCTGACGGTGTCTTATGATGAAGAACAGTTTTTAATATCTCTTTGACTGCCGGCAAAATTAATTCCTCGCCAATTGTGTGTGGTTTTCCTGCTTTTGCGATTAACAATGAAACGTTATACGAGGCTCGTAGTCCATCATCATCTAGTTTAGAAGACGACGCAAAAAGGTTTGACATAGTTGCCTGTTTTAAATATTGCTTTTCCATTTCTTGAAAATAGGATAAATCTTTGTTCTTCTTATCAGCATGCATTTTATTTAAATGCTCTTGTAGCCTAGAAGGTTTCATAGCTTCATTTGAAAAAACTTTTCGGCAAATTAAACACATAGGTAATGATTGGTTTGTAGAAGAGTACGTAAATCCATATTTCAAATACTCAATACTGTACTGCCGGCATTTCTTTTTAGATGTAGATTCAGACATTTTCAAATACAAATTAACTTCTCAACAGATTTATAGATAGTTATAAAAATAATGTGTATAATGACTTCTAACACTTATCACTCACGACTATTTATCACGGCGAAGAACATAAAAATAATAAAACATTCCTAGAGCTATCGCTTTTATAGATTTGATTTTGTGCACGCTTTAACTTGTATGTTTGCGATGCCGGCGCACTTGCTCCGTAAACAAGTCATTTCAAGCTCCCATATTCTTGTCGAAACATGTTAAATTGCATGAACCGCGTGTTTGCCAACCAACTTGCAAGGACTTGTCACCGTCAATCTATTCTAAACTAAAACAAATTAGGTATAGGTATACCTAATGCTAATTTAAAAATGCTTATTAACGCGATAACAATAATTTACATAGCTAGATAAAATATTTATTCATGAAAACAGGTATTTTCAAAGTATTTTATTATATTAAAAAAATTATAAAAAAAAATATTAAATATAATAAATTTATTATTATTATTGCATCAAGGTTGATTTGCCTATCAAGACGGACACACATGTCCAACATAATAAGCCTGATATAGTAGTGCATGTTAAGGTATTGAATGAGATTACAATTATTGAAGTAGGAATAACATCTCAGGATAACCTGCAGACAGTAGAGGTTGAAAAGAAGAGGAAGTATGATCTGCTGGCTAATGAGTTGAGCCTAATTCACAAGTGTAATGTTAATATTATACCTTATGTTCTGACGTGGGATGGTATTGTAACTACGTACCATAAAGCATACTCAAAGCGACTTGGAATGGGAAAACATCTTGTAGCTTATATCCAATCTGTGATCTTGAAGAGAACTTTTGAGAGCATCTCAGTCGACTTCAGACGTACCAGTACGCTAGTAGGCGGTAGCAGGGAACTTATTGTCCAAGCTGCAGTTGAAAAGCTGTACATGACGGATGAGGTAGTGGATGACCAGAATCACCAGGAAGACACCACAGAATAGAAGAGATAAAAAGTTTGTCACAGAAAATTCCATTAAATTTATTTATTTATTTGACCGCCCCCCATTTGCCTCTGGATCCGCTACCGCTCCCATGGAAGGCTCCAGCGCCCACTGGGGGGCGGTATCGCCCCCGTTGGGAATCTATGCACTAGAGTATGACTCGTTTGCGAGTGTAATTTTGCATATGAATACAAATTTTCATACAATATTTTGCTCCTAACACATGATGTACAAAAAATTACCATTTACACTAAAATATTTTATATTAACACTCTATGCATATATACTTTTTTCCAAAAGTACAATCATTACGGACAAAGGTTCCTAAACACTACATCAAAGAGTTAATTATTTTAATTTTGCTTTTGGTCCAATAATAGCAAAGATTCAATATTGTCAAAAGTAAAAAATCATAATTTTACTTGTTTAATAAAATGTTGTTCATTGTTCATGGTTTTAATTTCATTTGGCAAAGCATTGAATAATTTGCTTGACAAATGAACATAATGTTTATGGTAATATTTTCATTAAATCTAACATTAACCAATTGCAAAATATTTGAAGACCGGGTATTCCTAACAGGTACTCTGATTAAGTTATTATTCTAATTTTGTCTAACATGCTTTATTACTATATATATATAGTTTGCAAAGCTGAAAAATTTCCATCTTAGCGTATTCTTGAACATGATTATATTTTCTTAATTTTAGTATGCATCTAATAACATGATTTTGTGCATATTCTAACGGTTTTATAGTAGTGACACGAGTTCCTCCCCAATATATTAATCCATAAAGCAAATAAGATTTCACCCAGATTTATAAATTAATTTTAACGTAGATAAATCTACGAAATTTCTTATGAAATAAAGTTTTAATATTATACTACTAATTTTGTTTACTATATTATTTAGATGAATTTTCCAAGCTAATTTTTTATCAATTTGAACCTCATGGTAATTATAATTATCTACGTCTTCTACTATTTCACAAGAACATTCTGCATCTAAACAATTTGTCTTGTGGTAAATAAGTTGGTTCCTGTAAAAATCCTATTTTCCCTCATTATGAAATACATATATTTAGTTACGTTTAAATGTAACCTGTTTCCATCAAACCACTTTCGGAATTACCTAAGATCCCTATTTATCATTGTAATATGTTGATATTACTTCCTGAATAGATCAAAGCAGTGTCATCAGCAAAGGCTACTAATGCACTATTGCACCCGTAATTACAAAAGTCATATATATACTAAGAACAATAGTGGTCCCGAGATTGATCCCTGTGGTACTCCATATTTAATTGGTAACTTACTACTCATAATATTGCCTACTTTAACTATTTGTTTTCTATCTTCTATATAGCTTTTTAACCAAGAAAACATTTTGCCTCTTATCCCAATCTGTTTAGTTTTTTAAACAAGTCGTGTGAAATCGAATCAAAAGCTTTCCGTATATCTAAAAATAGAGCAACTCTTTTCTGATCTGTGTCCATATTTTTATAGATTTCTGAAGTTAATTTCAGAATAGCCTCTTCCGTTCCCTTCCCCTTCCTAAAGCCGAATTGATTGGATGGAAATAACCGATAGAATCCCGAAAATGAACCCATTTCTACTTCTCAGTCTTTTCAATTAATTTCGATAAGAATGTCAACAATGAAATAGAACGATAATTTTCTAACATATTTTGATTTCCTTTCTTGTAAACTGGGACAACAATGGCAGTCCTCAGAAAAAACATCATCTTTTAATGATTTATTTATGAGGTAACACATAATTGTCTTTATTTCCTCATACACATTCTTAATGGCATAAGCTGAAATGCCCCTCTGTACCAGCAGCTTTACTAATATCAAGTTGTCTTACTTTGTCATTAATTTTATACTCATGAACATAGGCATGAAAAAGGAATTAATTTTATTTTCTATATTTCGTAAAATAGAGTTTATGTCATTCGATTAACGCGACTCTTGTGATCTCTCCATCCTCCTCCTCCTCAAGCAGCCGTGGGCTACGGAGGTCCAACCAGACCGTGCAATTTAGTTCTCCAAGCAAGTCTGTCCTGAGCTACATCTATTGCATCTGGCCACTGCACACCAATTCTAAGAAGATCCTTTTTGACATTCTCTGCCCACCGCATCCTAAGTCTCCCCCTCCTTCTGAGGCCTGTAGGCACATTGTTCATAACCCTATCGGCCAATCTATAATTATCCATATGGGCAACATGGCCAAACCAGCGGAGTCTCTCTCTGCACAATATGCTGCTTAAAGGAGGTTGCAAACTCCTTTGTCTAACCTCATCATTAGTTACAAAGTTGAACCACCTAATGCCCAAGATACTGCGTAAGCATCTGGAATCAAAAGCATCTAATTTCCTGTTATCTTGTTTACAAAGTGTCCAAGTTTCACTACCATAGCTAACCCTAGAAAGAACCAAACTATTATACAGTCTAATTTTAGTCTTTAGGTGTATACGCCTATTTCTCCACACTTTCCATAGATTCTTAAAAGTCCCGGCAGCAATCCCTATTCGTCTGTTAATCTCATGTCGCACATCACCATTATCCGTTACATAGCTCCCAAAAAAATTAAACTGTGACACCTGCTCAAGACTGAAACCATTCAGATTAACTGAATCACAGCCTGCCTGACCAATTTTCATCACTTCAGTTTTCTCTCTGTTTATAACCAAACCTACTCTACTACCAGTCTCATCAACAGCTCGAATGAAAGAGTTCATCTCATCAACATCATTTGCCAAAAGGGCTAAATCATCAGCATAATCTAAATCAGAAATTTTCATATCTCCAGTCCATTTAAGGCTAAAATCTTTCCCTTGAAGGTGAATTTCGCAAAACATAATCAATAACCAAGCTAAAGAGAAAAGGAGACAAAATGCACCCTTGTCGAACACCAGAAGTAATGCTAAACCAATTGCTACAAGCCTTACCAACTCTCACACACGACTCAGTGTTATTATAGAGAGCTTTCATTATGTTAACTAACTTGTCAGGTATACCATATGATCTCACAATCAACCACAAATTATGATGATCAACAGAGTCGAAAGCCTTTTTGAAATCAACAAAGCTAGCAACCAAAGGTTTCTGAAACTCTAAACATTTCTCAAGAATCTGCCTAAGTGAAAATATCTGATCCACACATCCCCTACCACTTCTGAATCCACATTGCTCATCATGCAATTGACTGTCAACCAGAATCTTAATTCTATTAAGTACAATCATGGAAAGAACTTTACCTGGAACAGAGAGTAGGCTGATATCCCTATAGTTATCACAAGAACTGCGATCACCTTTTTTGAAAATAGGGATAACAATAGCTCTGGTAAAATCCTTAGGAACCATGCCTTTATCATAAAAGATATTCAGAATTTCAGTCATCCAAGTGGTAACCGAAACATTCCCAGCTCTAAGCATTTCTGTAGTAATTTCATCTACCCCTGGGGATTTATGAAGTTTAAGTTACTTATGTATGTCACGGTGTTTGTAGTAAGTGTTAGTTATTCTGAATCCATTGAGTTTACTTACCTGTAGGAGACGTTGCCCATTGCCATTGCAGCTACCAATACCAAAAGGGTCTATTACTCCTGCCCAAAAGTCAGAGTCAATACCAACTTTGGCATTCAAGTCACCAAGAACAAGGGTAATATCTCCTTTCTTGACAGAATTCAAAATATCCTGAAGTTGTTCATAAAACCTATCCTTCTCATCGGCATCCTCAGTGGGGGCATAACAGCAGATAACATTCAGGTCTTTAACGCTTGTCTGAAATTTTGCTGTAAGAAACCTTTCATTAATGCACTCATATCCTAGAAGAGCATCACTAGCGTGTCTGCTGAGAAGCAGACCCACGCCTTGGTGATGCTTATTGTCGTCCCTCCCTGAAAAGAGAAATTTAAGATTATTTTTAAGAATCTGACCTTTATCTGTCCATCTGGTCTCTTGCAAGCCGAGAATATCTAAATTATAATGGCGGAATTCTTGTGTGAGGATATCAAGAGAAAAAGCTCTGTGCAGAGTCCTCACATTCCAACTACCAATGGAGAAAAAATGGTTAGTGGGATGTTTAAAGAAACTATGTTTATTGAGAGAGGGAATGCCGACAATATCAAACAGCCCCCTAATCGCAGACATGGGGCAAAGACCCGTTCCCCCACTACTAAAGGCTGAAGTCATCTACACTGGAAGACTTCCTCCAATGTAGAATTTGACGATGCCAATAGAAGCAAAGAGTTCAGGTGCCTGCGGTGACTTCTGCTCAGGATTATCCACCAGCTGAGAAACATATCCTGTGAATCTTTTCACTTGGGGCTGTCAACCCACAAACAAACAGAAAACACAGTGTAAGATTTTCCCTCCAGAGAAGCCCACCAGTGCAGCAAAATCAGGATCCATAATCAAGCTCAGAGCCATATATCTGTCCAGTGGGTTTATATGGTCAGCACCAGGACCACTTCTCAGCAGGGTAGATAAAAAAGAAAAGTAGCCATAGTTGTCCAGATCAGTAGGCCACACTAATCTGGCAGCCCTCCCCTTCCGTTCATTTCCACAAGAGAGTAACTCTTTGAAAAGTACTAACGGTCTGCACCACGAGAAGGCGGGGTCGGACATTACGTGCTAGGCCTGGCCGGTTCTATGCATCATCACAGGGGATTGGTGCATAGCTCTCCTTCCATTCCTTAAAGTCGAACCCCGCAAAAATCCGCCTCCCCACTTTTATCAGGGGGAATAGTGCGGGTAAAATTCGAAATATTTTACGACGGTCATTATATGAGCTTTCATTTGATAACGAACTCGTAATTGTAGACCCTCACATTCGCAAGATATAGTAGACCAACTTTAACAGTTTTCCATTTTCAGGGGGAAGAATGCATGGAGATCAATTTTTTATAGTCAGACATTCCTAGCGTTAGAAGTTTTCATTTGACACATAGCTTGTTACTTTCTGCACTCGCATTCAGCAGATATAGGGGTACAATCATTTTTATATTTCCTCCCCTTTTTAGGGGGAAACACGTAGGGTTAATTTTTCATAACCTATGACATTTCCCGAATCAAGCATTCATTTGACATATAGCTTTTTAGATATATTACTTAGAGATATGGCGATTAGAGATATTAAATTTTCGATCTCTTCTCCCCCAACCTTAGTCCCTTCGCTATGCCCCTGTTTGCATAGTCAGTGCACAAGTCAAATACGTATATAAAGACATGCGACTGAAAACGCCGAAGTGTGTGTGTGCTAGCCTTCCAAAATCAGCAATAAGACATGCAGTATTCTGAACATATCGAGGGAAAAACCATTGGACAATTCATTGAGGTGGAACCATAGGAAGACCGGAAGCAGAGATATCTCAAGATGATATGGATTATTCTGTTGTTAGCCGCATGTTGAGGCAATTTCAACGGACTCAAAATATTTCTGGAAGCCCTAGACAAGGACATCATTAGGGGATTTCAGTAAGGGACGAATTGGATCATAGGAAAAAGTTCCATCAGCATTGATGTCTTATGCTTTAACAGAGGGAGGAACTGTGTTTTCCCATGCCTGCGATTAGGGGGCTGTTGCATACTGTTGATTCTAACTCATTCATTAAACTTAATTTCTTTTAAAAATCTGCTAATCATTTTCTTCCCACAGGTACTTGAAATGTGAGGACACTGCATTCAGAATATTCTCTTGATGCCTTAACAAATGAATTCAAGCTTTATAGCCAAGATCTGCAATACCAGATGGACAGATAAATGCCAGATACTTAAAAATAATCTTAAAATTTCTCTTTTCTGGGAGGGAAGATGGAAAGAATCTCCAAGGCGTATGTTTGTTTCTCAGCAGACATGCCAGTGATGCTCTTCTAGGATACGAGTGCATTAATGAAAGGTTTCTCATAGCTAATTTTAAAAACTAAGATTAAAGACCTTAATGCTATCAGTTGTTATGCTTCCACAGAGCATTCTGAGGAGGATGGTACAGGTTTTACACAGAACTTCGGGATATTTTGAATTCTGTCAAGGACATATTTTGTTTTGTGTTAGGTGACATCAATGCTCAAGTTCGTACTTACTCTGACCTTTGGGCAGGGGTTAGTCCTTTGGTACTGATAGTTCCAGTGGCAATGGGGAACATCTCTTAGAGGTAAGTAAACTTTGGTTTCAGTTGATTGGTTGGGGTTTTATGGTGCATTAGCAACTACGGCTATAACGTGCCAAATGAAATAACGGTACGATAATAACTAGTAGGCTACAAACACTGTAACATTTATACAAACACTGTGACATTATATATATTAGCAGCAAGGCAAATTGGTGACTGGAGTAATGTTGGAACATGGTTGGAAAGGAATATGATCGATATGTATCAAATAACAGTAAATGGGCTGGTTCTGTTAGGAATACCTAGCCTTTTAAGGGAGTCGAAATTGGGCCTGACCATTACTTTGTTGAAAGGGAATTGCAACTGAAGCTTAAGAAATGGGCTAAGGGTAAACGAATATCTTCAACACTGAATCCCTCAAAGATCCAGATATAACAAAATTCGCAATGATCAGTTACTTTAGTCTCGGGACAATCGTTGTTTACTCACAACTGAAGCTGAGGAAGAATGGGACCATTTTTAACAGACTATTTTTGAAACCAACTATACTCTTTTGGGTAAAAAGGTGCATACAAGACAAAGTCATTTGAGTGTTAAGGCACTGGAGCTTATTTCTGAAAGTAAGAATTGCAGGAAAAACTGAATCAAGACCCTGCTAGTGTCATACCCTACCCCAGCACTGTTGTGGAGAAGGCAGACCTGGGGGGCAAAAAAAAAAGGAAAGCAAAGGTGTAAAAAAAGGGGGGTGGGGTTCTATGTGTTGCTGAATAGCTTTGCACTGCAGGCAATTCTGTAGTCGCAATTTCTGTGGAGACAGTCGGCCTCTTTCTCTCTCCAAACTGGTTGTGTGATTACTTGTGAACTCAACCAGGACAACCACACAGCTAATAACATAAGAAAGCAAGATTTATTGAGCATCAGAGATTTACTGCAAGAAGGGCAGTGACAAGGCAGTAGCTCGATTTCAGTGCAGCTGCAGCCTCAAAAGCTAAAGCTTTCTAATTCATTTGTGGCAACTAAAGGGGAAAGAGGACGACCATGGTACAAACTGCATTACCTTACATTCGAACTCCGTTACAGATGACTCAGGTCCTCAGTTTGTGGATGCTGATCAGTCCCAAGGCATTATACAGGCTTGACCATCTCTACAGTTTCGATGACACATAGCAAGGGTTTTGTCAAGAAGGCAGAAAGAGTGTTCATTCTGTTATGGTTCAATGACTCTTTCCATCGGATTAGTGGTTTAGGCTCCGTAGATGGACCTTATACCTTACCTCCAGTTGCCTGGCAGGTGTTGCCCGGCATGTGGCTTGCAACATTAGCAGCAAGGCAAATTGGCGACTGGAGTAATGCTGGAGCACAGACAGGGAACCTTCACCCTGGCAGTGGGAGCTGCAGAGGCTCATAAAAGTTCCTTTTGACAGCAGTTGGTCCTTTCAATGGGTTTTACTTCTAAATGGAACATTTTTGCACACAGTTGACTGAACAGCCAGGTCACATGCAGCAGTAAATATAAGAGAAAACTGAGGAAAGAGGAAGTCTCCTGTTAAGGCCATTGAGTATGTTCTCAAACGAGTACAGGGCATCACTTCCCTGCATATGGGACCACGGCTTTAGATCCCACCCGACAGATGGTAGCCATTTCAAACCAACTGGTGTTCCCCTTTCTGACCAAGGGCAGAGTTGAGAAGATAAACATGGTTAGGTTGTTGGAGGTGAGAATTGTCATACCTAGATGGGCTGAGCATTTCAAAGATGTTCCAAACAATGTGGTTTGTTCTACTCTTTGTTTGTATTGATGATAGATGCATTACTGGCTTTAATATTGGCCCTATAACAGTCTGAAGTTATTTTGGCTATTTCTAAACTTAAACTACATAAATCCCTCTAAGCATTTCATAGATGAAATTACTACTGAAATGCTGTAGTTCCCAGGTTCGAGTCCCAGCTGGGTCAGCGTTGAGATTTATCTCCGCAAAATTACCCGCCCTGCCCACGGTCAGTAGGGGGCACCGATCGGCTTGGAAAGGCCGCCATCCGTCGGATGGGACGTTAAGCAGTGGCCCCGTGTGCAGGAGAGCCATACCCTGTGCACGTTAAAGAACACGCTGGATGGCCTTGGCGGGAGGCTACCATCTGTCTCCCAACAGCTGTTCCAGTGGGTCCCTTCCTCCAACCTTCTCTGAGCCTTCGGGGTCCATGTGACCTGGCCATTTAGCCCATGGTGTGCAAAAAAAGTGCCGCTCAGAGGTAAAACAACCCAACTCAACCCAACTACTGAAATGCTTAGAGCTGGAAATGTTTACGTTACCACATGGATGATTGAAATTTTTAATATCTTTTATAATAAAGGCATTGTTCCTAAGGTACAATGCATTTATCAGAGCTGTGTTATGAGAGATATCTTTATCAGAGCTATATTATTTATTAATGTTACCAGAGCTATTATTACCATTATTTTTAAAAAAAGGCGATCGCAGTTCTTGTGATAACTCTAGGGTACCAGCCTGCTTTTCGTTCCAGGTGAAATTATGCACATGATTGTGATTAATAGAATTAAGAATCTGGTTGACAATCAACTGCGTGATGAGCAATGTGGATTCAGAAGTTGGGCTGTTTTACCTCTGAGCGGCACTTTTTTGCACACCATGGGCTAAATGGCCAGGTCACATGGACCCCGAAGGCTCAGAGAAGGTTGGGGGAGGGGACCCACTGGAACAGCTGTTGGGAGACAGATGGTAGTCTACCGTCAAGGCCATCCAGCGTGTTCTTTAACGTGCACGGGGTATGGCTCTCCCGCACACGGGGCCATGGCTTAACGTCCCATCCGACGGACGGCGGCCTTTCAAAGCCCATCGGTGTCCCCTACTGACCGTGGGCAGGGCGGGGAATTTTGCGGAGAGATATCTCAACGCTGACCCAGCTGAGACTCGAAACTGGGAACTACAGATTACGAGCCTGGCGTGCTACCGACTGAGCCACCCACGCCCCAGGATTCAGAAGTGGTAGGGGATGTGTAGTAGGTATTTTCACTTACGAAGATTCTTGAGAAATGTTTAGTTTCAGAAACCTTTGATTACTAGCTTCGTTGATTTCAAAAAGGCTTTTGACTCTGTTGATCGTTATAAATTGTGGTTGGTCGTGAGATCATATGGCATATCAGACAAGTTAGTTAACATAATGAAAGTTCTCTATAATAACATTGAATCGTGTGCGAGAGTCGGTAAGGCTTCTAGCAATTGATTTAGCATTGCTAGTGGAGTTAGACATGGGTGCATTTTGTCTCCTTTTTAGTTTGGTTATTGATTATGTTATGCGAAATTCTTTGCAAGGGAAAGATTTTGGCTTTAAATGGTCTAGAGATCTGAAATTTTCTGATTTAAATTATGCTGATGATTTAGCCCTTTTTGCAAATGGTGTTGAGATGAACGCTTTCATTCAAGCTGTTGATGAGACTGGTAGTAGAGTAGGTCAGCAACCTCCTTTGAGCAGCATATCATACAGAGAAAGAGACTGTTGGTTTGGCCATGTTGCCCGTATGGATAATGATAGATTAGCAAATAGGGTTATGAGCAATGTGGCTGAAGGCCTCAGAAAGAGGGGAAGACCTAGGATGTGGTGAGCAGACAATGTCAAACAGGACCTTGCTAGAATTGGTGCATAGTGGCCAGATGCAGCAAATGCAGCTCAGGAGAGATGTGTTTGGAAAACTAAATTGCACAATCTGGTTGGACCTCCCATAGCCTGGCTGCTTGAAGATGACGATGACTAATACTACAATTCTTCGAAGCTTCATTCAGACAGTATACTGTGAAAAATATATCTTGTGATACATTTCACTCACATCAAGATTATATCTTTCAATAAGTGAAATGTATTTTAACTTCTTGTTTTAAAGAACAAATTAATAACATTAAGCAGGTACCTACTCTACTGCTCTACATTCAAATAAATGTAATTAGTTGTATTATTGAATATGTCTGTAAATGGTAGCTAGGTAGTCAATGGAAGGAGAGCTATGCACCGTTCCCCTGTGATGACGCATAGAACCGGCCAGGCCTAGCACCTAATGTCCGACCACGCCTTCTCATGGTGCAGACCGTTAGTACCTTTCAAAAGAGATACTCTCTTGTGGAAGTGAACGGAAGGGGAGGGTTGCCAGATTAGTGTGGCCTACTGATCTGGACAACTATGGCTACTTTTCTTTTTTTTCTACCCTGCTGAGGAGTGGTCAACCACACAGGATCCTGGTGCTGACCATATAAACCCACTGGACTGGACAGATATATGGCTCTGAGCTTGATTATGGATCCTGATTTTGCTGCACTGGTGGGCTTCTGTGGAGGGAAAATCTTCCGCTGTGTTTTCTGTTTGTTTGTGGGTTGACAATCCCAAGTAAATAGATTAACAGGATATGTTTATCAGCTGGTGGATAATCCTGAGCAGAAGTCATCGCAGGCACCAGAACTCTTTGCTTCTATTGGCATCGTCAAATTCTACATTGGAGATAGTCTTCCAGTGTAGATCGCTTCAGCCTTTAGTGGTGGGGGAATGGGTCTTTGCCCCATGTCTGCGATTAGGGGGCTGTTTGATATTGTCGGCATTCCCTCTCTCAATAAACATAGTTTCTTTAAACATCCCACTAACCATTTTCTCTCCATAGGTAGTTGGAATGTGAGGACTCTGCACAGAGCTTTTTCTCTTGATGTCCTCACACAAGAATTCCACCATTATAATTAGATATTCTCGGCTTGCAAGAGACCAGATGGACAGATAAAGGTCAGATTCTTAAAAATAATCTTAAATTTCTCTTTTCAGGGAGGGACGACAATAAGCATCACCAAGGCGTGGGTCTGCTTCTCAGCAGACATGCTAGTGATGCACTTCTAGGATATGAGTGCATTAATGAAAGGTTTCTTACAGCAAAATTTCGTACAAGCGTTAAAGACCTGAATGTTATCTGCTATGCCCCCACTGAGGATGCCGATGAGAATGAGAAAGATAGGTTTTATGAACAACTTCAGGATATTTTGAATTCTGTCAAGAAAGGAGATATTACCCTTGTTCTTGGTGACTTCAATGCCAAAGTTGGTACTGACTCTGACATTTGGGGAGGGGTGATTGGACCTTTTGGTATTGGTAGCTGCAATGGCAATGGGCAACGTCTCCTACAGGTAAGTAAACTTAATTGTTTCAGAATAACTAACACATATTACAAACACCGCGACATACATAAGTACACATGGGTTTCACCTGATGGACTGCATAGGAATATGATTGATTATATATTAATTAACAGCAAATGGGCTAGTTCTGTTAGAAATACCAGGACATATAGGGGAGCTGAAATTGGATCTGACCATTACCTTGTTAAAAATGTCTTGCAACTTAAACTTAAAAAGTGTTGTGTTAGGGTTAAAAAATTTGCTTTTAATACTGAAGCTCTGAAAGACCGTTATTTGCTAAAGCTTACCACTATAGGTTACTTTGTCATTATGTCAGTCATGGTATGCTTACTACTGAAGTTGAGGAAGAATGGGACCATTTTAAACAAGTTTTTTTGGACACTAACAGTACTCTTTTAGGAAAATAGGAGCAGAAGAGACAGAATTATCTGAGTGATAAGGCACTTGAGCTTATTTCGGAAAGAATTGCAGGAATGTCCTTAATCAATACCCTACTAGTACTAATAGAAAGCATTACAGAGAACTTGATAAACGTCTAAAAGATCAGTTAGCTGCTGATAAGAATCTTTGGCTTGATGGTTTGGCTGACAAAGCTGAGGAAGCAGTTAGACAGCACAACAGCAGAGAGCTGTAGCAGATAGTTAACGTTTTGTGTGGTAGAAAACGGACAGGTATACAGGGATTGAAGGATAAACAAGATAAGGTTATAGAAGGTGAGGATTCTTCATGGCTAGGTGGGCTGAGCATTTCAGTGATATTCTAAACAATGCGGTTAGTTCTATTCCCATTGTTTGCAATGATGATAGATGCAATGGTGGCTTTAATGTTGGCCCTATAACACAATTTGAAGTTAATTTGGCTGTTTCGAAACAAACTTCATAAATCCCCAGGGGTAGATGAAATTACTACAGAAATGCTTAGAGCTGGGAATGTTTCAGTTACCACTTGGATGACTGAAATTCTGAATATCGTTTATGATAAGGGCATGGTTCCTAAGGATTTTACCAGAGCTATTGTTATCCCTATTTTCAAAAAAGGTGATCGCAGTTCTTGTGATAACTATAGGGGTATTAGCCTACTCTCTGTTCCAGGTAAAGTTCTTTCCATGATTGTGCTTAATAGAATTAAGAATCTGGTTGAAAGTCAATTGCGTGATGAGCAATGTGGATTCAGAAGTGGTAGGGGATGTGTGGATCAGATATTTTCACTTAGGCAGATTCTTGAGAAATGTTTCGAGTATCAGAAACCTTTGGTTGCTAGCTTTGTTGATTTCAAAAAGCTTTCGACTCTGTTGATCGTCATAATTTGTGGTTGATTGTGAAATCATATGGTATACCAGACAAGTTAGTTAACATAATGAAAGCTCTCTATAATAACACTGAGTCGTGTGTGAGAGTTCGTAAGGCTTGTAGCAATTGGTTTAGCATTACTTCTGGTGTTCGACAAGGGTGCATTTTGTCTCCTTTTCTCTTTAGTTTGGTTATTGATTATGTTATGTGAAATTCACTTCAAGGGAAAGATTTTGGATTTAAATGGGCTGCAGATACGAAAATTTCTGATTTAGATTATGCTGATGATTTAGCCCTTTTGGCAAATGATATTGATGAGATGAACTCTTTCATTCGAGCTGTTGATGAGACTGGTAGTAGAGTAGGTTTGTTTATAAACAGAGAGAAAACTAAAGTGATGAAAATTGGTCAGGCAGGTTGTGATTCAGTTAATCTGAATGGTTGCAGTCTTAAGCAGGTGTCAGAGTTTAATTATCTTGGGAGCTATGTAACAGATACTGGTGATGTGCGGCATGAGATTAACTGAAGAATAGGGATTGCTGCCGGGACTTTTAAGATCTATGGAGAATGTGGAGAAATAGGCGTATACACCTAAAGACTAAAATTAGACTGTATAATAGTTTGGTCCTTTCTAGGGTTAGTTAGGGTAGTGAAACTTGGACACTTTGTAAACAACAGGAAACTAGATGCTTTTGATTCCAGATGCTTACGCAGTATCTTGGGCATTAGGTGGTTCAACTTTGTAACTAATGATGAGGTTAGGCAAAGGAGTTTGCAACCTCCTTTAAGCAGCATATTGTGCAGAGAGAGACTCCGTTGGTTTGGCCATGTTGCCCGTATGAATAATTATAGACTGGCGAATAGGGTTATGAACAGTGTGCCTAAAGGCCTCAGAAAGAAGGGGAGACCTAGGATGCGGTGGGCAGACAATGTCAAACAGGACCTTGTTAGAATTGGTGTGCAGTGGCCAGATGCAGTAGATGTAGCTCAGGATAGACTTGCTTGGAGAACTAAATTGCACGGTCTGGTTGGACCTCCGTAGCCCATGGCTGCTTGAGGATGATGAGTATGATGATGATTTAAAATGTTTGAAAGTGTAATAGAATCGTATGAAAAGTTAGAAAATTGGAAAGTTATTTAAATACGTATTAAAGTATAAAATATTTGAAAACGAACTATAGGCAGTGATCTGGTTCAATTTTACTAACCAGGTCTTTTTTTTAATTATTTTTAACATATATAAATATGAAATGGATCTAATTGAATCACTCTTCATTTACATTAATCAGCCTTCAAGTTGGCTTAGTTCTTGTAAATTGAAATATACCATGTGCAATCATTATGATGGCTTATACAGAAGGAAATTGCCAGATACTAAGTTTATGTAAAAACTTTTGCTCCTAATGTGACAAATTTATAAAACAGAATTATGCATCATTTTGCTTTCTTCAGTATTCGTGAATTTATATGTTTAGTGAATATATTGCAGGTCCCGATAGAGATTTAATGGACTATCCCACATTTCCTATTAAAACAAGGTTTGCTTCTGAGAGAGAGAGAGGCTGAAATGTCCATGAAAATGGCATGCACAAGACTGGGAGAGAGGCAGGGCATCATGACAATGTGCCAGCCAACACTGCTCTCTGTTCAGCAGTTTTTGGCCAAAAATAACATGGCGATGGTCCCCCTACTCACCACCAACATGCCACTTCTTCCTGTTCCACAAGATGAAGTACCATCTTAAAGGTGAATGATTTGACTGTGTTAAAGTTGATTTGACTGTGTTAAAGTGATTCAGGCAGAATTGAAGGAGGCACTGAACAACATCTCAAAATAGGAGTTTAAGGTACTTTCAGTAGTGGTAAGCACTGGGCTAGCTGTAATAGCTCTGAAGAACAGGGATGTACTCCAAAAATTGGTCATCTTATACAAAATCTCAAACCTATCACCAGCTTTGAAATTCAAAACAGTTTGTATAATTTTATTTCAGCCAAATAGCAGATTAGTCCAACACTTAAAATATATTTAAAAAAACAAATATAAAAATTTTATTCGATATAGAATATCATTTTAACCTTTCCTGTCCAGTGGAATATTTCAGTAACTGGAAAACTTCTCATCTTATTCTCAGCCACCTCCCCCCAACAAAAAAAATTTAAAATCAATGCCCTCCCCCTAAACTATATTGTCAAACCCTCCCAAAACTACCCCCCCCCCCCAAAAAAAAAAAACAATTATATCTGTTAAAACCATATACAAACCTACTGATAAGCTTTGCCTTAGTGAGAATTTTCATGTAAAATAATTGAATAGAAGATACTTTGGAAAATAAATTGGAACTAAAAGTTGGCACTTCAAAATTGAAGTTGAACTTATGAAAAAGTTCCATAAGTTTGGCATACGTCTTTACTTTAAAAAAAAATTTTTATCTACTTTTTGGCTATACTGTTTAGCCAACACTCAAAATCCAAAAAGATCTCTAATTACACTTCAATGATTAATGAACAGAAGGGACCTGATTTCATCAGTTAACAGTTAAGCTCATAACAAAAGGTCCTTTCTCTGCTGTTCCCCAGCATGAATGTTTCAGGATTTTTTTTTTAAAAAAAGAAGGGATTATCTTGAAGTAGATGAGGAATGCACCATTCACCAGAAAGATGTCTCATATAGAGAGCATCGCAGGATGCCATTCAATTACTACAAAAGTCCTTAATCCCCTAAATTTATAATCTGATATAATACTTATAATTCATCTCTTTTAGTTTCTTGATTCTGTTTAAAATATGTTCATTTTAACAGAAAAATTAAATACAATTTAATTTCCTAATAAACTGTAAGAGATGGGTACATTTTCCAACTGAGGTAGGGTCAGGGTCAGAAATAACTTGTACTTTGAAGTTCACAAGTACAATATAGCTTTTTCAAAAAGAAAAATATCTTTAAGATACCTCTGTAAGCAGCTGGCCTATTCTCAATAAATTTGCAATTCATTTGTATCTTTGGAATGGGAGAAGGAACAAAATGAAAAATTATTCGAATAACTAAATAAAAGCAATGTACAAGTTTAGCACTAATGAAATTTTTACAGTAAATTATCATTACTATGGAAGTTTAATACATGTAATAATTCTTATTGATTACTTAGAGAACAATAAAGCACAATCTCTGAAATTTAACTCTTAAAATAAAACTAAATACAAAGCATTTGATATTAAGTTCACTACTTTTTAGACACAGAGATAATGAGTCAAATAAGCATGAGTGTTCAAAAAACATCGGAGAATGGAAAATGAGCCATTTCTGGGCATAGCAGATCGGCCAAAAAGCAAACAGTTCCAGCAATTCCTTCATACAAACTGTTTGGGCTATCAGGTGTACGAGCTGATTTGAATTCATCAGTAAAGATAAAGTTGGCAAATTGTACAGCACGATAGAGATGTTTGGATTCTCTGGTTAAGCGATAAAGTAACAAAAATACATAACCACTTCCTGCTATTCCATGGCAAATTCCTGGCCCTTTCCTTAAAAGCCCTTTCCTCCACACAATTTCACCACAAGCCAAACAGGACTGTAAATATTTTTTTTCTCCCCATCTCAGATAAGCTTTAGCCATTAGATACACTACTCCTGTAAACAAAAAGAAAATATTTAATCCAACTATAAAATAAAAACAAACTAAAATCACAAAATAAAAGTTAGCAACACATCACAATGTTCAAGAGTTCATAAAAGTTCACTATAATGCTATATGTAAAAAATATGCACAAACAGCAGTTGTGAGCAATGTTAAAGTATCAAAAGGATTTTAGTGAGAGATAAGAGAAGCACTTACAAAAACCACCTCATTAAAAGAAAGTGACAGCCTGACTACAACAATGCAGCTTGATGAAAAAACACCTGTTTCCATAGGAGCTTCTCTTACTCCTCACCTAAATCCTTTTGACATTGTAACATGACAAAGAGACTATACAGTTTTGGTACAATACAAAAAACTGGAATGGATGTTTTGAATTTCTTTTCAAGCAGCAGCTCGTTTGAAGACACGCCGAAGGCCCTATGTGTGAGGGTGCAATACAAAACATTTTATGTATAATGGCTGCCATATGCACATATTTTTACACACAGCATTATCATGAATGTTATTAAAGAATTCATGATAATACTTATCAAAGAAGACTTTAAAAAGCTGCTGCTTATTTACACGGAATGACCTAATGATATATGTAACAAAAAATAAATCTAAATGTCAATTTCTTTGCATAAATCAGTGTTGTCCATCCAATTCTTTTCTTCCAAGGTCCAAGAACAGTTTTCAAGCAGAACAAAGAATGAGGTAAATCTCCAACTAGAGCTAGCATGGTGTTTTAACATTTTCTCTTACAAAAAATATATTTGGGACACTATTTTCATAAATTAATTACACACAAAACAGCAGAAAACAAAGCCTTACATAGCAGAAAACAAAGACTTTACATACTTTTTAAATGCTCTGGTCTGTAAATGGTATACACTAGAAGGAAAGATGTGTACCAATCCCCAGTGACGATACACAGAACCACCCAGGCCTAGCACCTAATGTCTGATCCCATTTTCTCATGGTGCAGGCCATTAGTATCTTTCAAAAGAAGGATGAAAGGGGAGGGGTGTCAGATCAGTGTGGCCTCTGATCTGGTCATCTATGGCACTTTGTTTTTTGCTTACTGAGGAGTAGTCAACTTCATAAGGTCCTAGTGCTGACCATTTATACCCACTGGATTAGTTTACAGTTTTTAGCTTCAATACGGATCCTGGAGTTGCTGCACTGGTGGACCACAGATGAAGGAAAATCACCTATTGTGTTTTCTGTTTGCTTGTGGGTTACCATCCCTAAGTGAACCGAGGCACGGGATGCTGCATACCAGCTGGTGGATAATCCTGATCAGAGACCATCGCAGGTATCTGAACTCTCACTTTCTAGTTGGGTATGCCAATCCTACACTAGATTAATTTGTCTCAGGCAGGTCAGTTTCTATTGTGATTCAAATTCTTGAAAAGATCCACTAGAAAAGGTGGTGCCAGATGTTCCTATCAGCATGGGTGGCTTCAGCCTTTGGCAATGGGGGAACAGATCTCTGCCCATGCCTGTGATTAGAGTGTTATTTGCTATTGTTGGCCCTACCTCTCTACATAAACCTAGTTTCTTTTAAAATCCTATTAATCATTTTCTCTCTGCGGGTACATGGAATGCAAGGATGTTGCATATTGTTCTCTTGATGTCCTCACAGAGGAATTACAGCACCTAGATATTCTAGGTGCTGTAATTCCTCTGTGAAGTACTGTAAAGTACTTCCACAGACTTGTACTGTAAAATACTTCACTTTGCTGTAAAGCTACTTCAAGTTACCCTACTTTATTATTATTTTTGAAATTAAATTTTTGTGCATAGAGTTTCTACTTGTTTAGTGTTAGAGTTGGAAAATTTAAATAAAAGTGCATTTTCTGACCTATTACCATTTTCATTATAAAATAGTTAAATTTAAAAATCTGAAAATTTCTTTTGCATTGATCTATTTTGCTTACTGCAATTATTGACTTGCTTCTGCTCTGCTCTGTAATTAAAGAATTATAATTTTTTTTTACTGAAAGCATGAAAAAATGTTTAAAAAGTGAACTTTTTCCCTTCAAACTTAATTAATAGTGGCTAAACTTTAAAAAATCTCAAAAACAATACATTTAGCAGCTCATTACTTTATTTGGCATATAACATAACAAAAATTATAAATACGCCCTTTAATGATGGAAAAGTTGAAAATTGCAAAATTTAAACCGAATATTAAATATGATATATTTATAACAGAAATTTTTAGTTTTGATTGTGGAATGTAAAGGTCATTAAATTTTCTTTAGGAAGAATGAGTTGACCTCTTAGACCAAAGCAGTTGGGAAAACGCAACTTTTCGGTTTTAAGAGATAATTGCTTGCAAATTAGAGAAAAATTGAAAATTTCTTTTCACTTTTCAGTTTGGATAGGTGTTGATGAACTTTCTGAATACCATAATGCCTAAAATTGGATCCTCTAACATTGGAAAGAAATCAAAAATTCCAAAGTTTTTAAAAAATATTATGAATGATATATTAATGCTATAAAATTGGAATTTTTGTGGTGTAATGTGGAGGTTAAAAGGTTGTCAGTAATCAGTTGACCTCTTAGGACAGGGTGAGTGGGAAATGCAGTTATTTGTTTTAAGAAACATTTGAAAAACTCTTTTTTTAGTTGGATTGGTATTAATGAAATTCAAAATTTTTAAATACTTTGGTAGTTTTAATTTATATTGTTAAAGATCACTAAGAGAGACATTCAAAATATTTTTGAAATGCTTCTGTGTAACTAAAACCATTGCACTTACATCAATAATACACTGCTGGCCATTAAAATTGCAACACCAGGAAAGACAAGAGATATCACAACCATATTTAGTGAATACACAGCTTATGTTACAAGGATCAAATGATTATAAATACAACTCTGCTAGACTTGTGGAATACAAAGAAATCAGTATCATGTGTAGACACCACGAGCGGCAATAACCGCTGCTACACGGTCTGGCATTGAGAGGATGAGACGTCGGATGTGTGTAATGTAATGCGTACGAGGCATGTGCGCAAATGGATCCAATGGCACCCCATACCACACCACCAGGGACCAGACCTGTATGATTGCTGCATGATACATGTTTCACTGAGCCTCTCGCCACGATACTACCAGATACAGATTCGTCCATCATGGTACTGCATACTGAAGCAGGATTCGTCTGAAAAGACGATGCAATGCTATTTACACATCCATGCACAACATTCTTGACACCATTGCAATTACATATGCCTGTGTTGCAGAATCAATGGTAGCCGAAGCAATGGTCACCTAGCAAAGATGCCCCGATGTTGCAGATGACATCAAACTGTATATGCAGACAATGGCTGATTCTCTCCTCTCATTTGTTTGTGTGACAGGGCTAAGCAAACAATGACAATGGTAAAAAAGGCTGGAGTCGACTCATGCAAGGAGTTGCTGGCAATGTTTGAACCTAGTGGCTCCAAACAGTTAACAATGAGATGTGGTTTTATTACTATACACTCCCAGAAAGTTTAACAACTATGTTCAATTTGAGTTGCAGAAAATGAACCCTCACGTCGGTGAGTTCGTTCTTCCTCAACCCAGTGACGCCATATTCTTATCACTGTGGCAGCATTCCATCCAACACGAGCACCGATGTCTCAGTATGATAATCCGTCTTCCCGTAATCCCACAATTCTCCCTCGATCAAAGTCAGAAATCTGGTTGTATGGATGCCGTGTTCTTTGATGGGCATACTTGATCCTTTAGTGTGCCAGAACTGTGACCAAACACAATTCTAGCGCTTTACACAAGCTCTTTGCAATCTCCTCTTATACTAATTCCAGGGGGGAGGGTACTGGTGCACATGATGTGCATATGTGCTGTGCTTTGAATCATTTACATGTTCTCCCATGGGCTACCCATCTTGCATATTTCGGGACAATCTGATGAGTTCTTCCTGGTGTTGAACTTTTAATGACCAGCAGTGTACTTTTATTGTCCTTTAAACTAATCTCCTCTAGAATCTATTCGAAGTTTCAGATGTTTACACTAATTTAGGAATGCTTGGTGGTACTTCTGTTGGGAAATACTCCACAACTATGAATGAACCCATTTTGCAAGGCCTTGCAACCCTGAAAAAAGCTTCCCAGCAAGTTTCTTTTTAATTTTTAGAAACAATCAAAAATTGTATGCTGCAAGATTGGGTGAATATGCAGGATGGGGTAGCTTTTGGATTTCTTTCTGCTCCAGATAGACTCCAGGCCGTAACTAACAAGGTTTCATGAGCACAGGCATTATCATGAAGGAGAATCCTTGACACGCCTGTTGTTGCATGCTGCTCCTTCATCTCATTAACCACTTTGGGCAAACAATGTTGGTGTCATATTGGCCATTTATAGTCATTTTTTCAGGTAAGGTGTCCAATGTTACCATTCATTGTAAATTTAAAAATATTATGAACAGAACGTTCATAATATTTTATTCAGCAAAAGTCTTGTCAGAGGATTTGAGAATGTGGTTCATTTTCCGCAACTCAAACATAGTTGTCAAACTTTCTGGGAGTGTATAGTAATAAAACCACATCTCATTACCTGTGACAATGTCTGTTAACTGTTTGGAGCCACTAGATCCAAACAGTGCCAGTATCTCCTTGCATGAGTCGACTCCAGCCTTTTTTGCCATTCTGCCAGTTTGTGAGGTACCCATTTTGGCATAGATCTTTCAGAACTTTAAATGTTGATAAGCAATTATTTCCACAATGCCAATCAATACAGTGACATTTAAACTTATTACCTGAACTGTGATAAGTGGGTTTTCTTTGATGAGTTCACTAACAGCAGTGATGGTTCCTCCTGTTCACTGCCTCCTTCAGTCTTTCTGCAC
Organism: Ryuthela nishihirai; assembly: GCA_038380435.1. Lineage (NCBI taxonomy): Eukaryota > Metazoa > Arthropoda > Arachnida > Araneae > Heptathelidae > Ryuthela > Ryuthela nishihirai. Next base: position 154,453,685 of record JAWZYU010000001.1, on the reverse strand, counting down.
GAGGGAGGTCTTTGAAAATCTGCCATCCTTCTCTGAATTTGCACATCCATCCCATAACAGTGCTATATGAACAGGCATGATCCCCCTATACTTGTGATAAATCGTAATGAATTTTGTTCGAGTTGTCTCCAAGCTGCATCCTTATGAAAATGTAAAACTTTTCCCCTTCTTTAATAGGCTCCTTAGTGACAGCGTGCAGATTTCGCAGACAGAACTTCATGTGCCGCCAGCAAAGAGAGAAAGGATGATATGACCTTTGGTTTTAACACGTGATGACAAGTTTAGACAAGATTTCAAACAAGTCATAGCTCCTTGACCTTAGAGGAACGAAGTGCAAATCTACGGGCACATGTTGTAACGCTCCAAAGATTATTAATTTTTCAAGTTGGACCTTTTGTCTGATCCAAATTTATTCAAAATTCCAGATAGCTTTGTCGGGCACCAGGCAATATTAGCTTGCCAAATAAAGTTGAAATAGGGTTCCTTAGGTATTTTGTCTAGTGTTACTTATCTAGTAAGAATTCAAAAAGGATTGTCAAGTTTAATTAAAGATTAAATTTAATCAAAAAAATCCATTTATGTTGCTCAAGAGAAAAATAGCAAAAATTCAAGTTTCTAAAACAAACAAAGTTTATTTCCAAAAAATTCAAAGACTCACCCTCGATTGATGAATACAAAAGTTGGAGTACTAACAACTCACATCTATCTAAATCTCTACTATCAACTCCATCTATCTACACAACACATACTACTAACAATACCAATTCTCTCTCTCTTCGCAATACTAATTCTGACTCCTACATCTCTACTACTCACAATACTCATTCTCCACTAACTGATTGACTCTGTGACCTAACATCACTTAGTTCTAACATGCCATGTACAGTCCGGCACATGTCTGTTACACACCGGGAAAACATTTGCATAATCTGACAATCGCACGTATTAATGGCTGGCAATCAAAAGTCAGAGTTCACAACTCCTACAGCTCGGGAAAGAGAATTGCGATCAGTCAAAAAAAATGAAATAATAATCCCCAAAATGATAAATATAACGCAAATAAAGCAAAACTGATTATGGAAAAGTAAAAGTGAATGGGTGGACCATCACAACTCCTCCTCCCAAAGGGAGTCAAAATTTGACCTAACAGATTTTGACGAGCAAATTTAGAATAATAGGACACTTCTCATGTCATTTACACATTGCTGAAAATAAAATAAAAATATGCTTACGCAAATTTTGATAAGATGATCTACTCTCACTTCGACACAATTTTCCATCACAACCTAAGGTACCTCCTCCCAATCCACCTATCAATGTGTAAAGCTAACTATTGTATATTACATACCAATTGCTGAGGCAGTTAACTGCATACTAGCATTATCGGACTATCTAGTATCACATTCTGATACAAACTTCAAAAGTTGCATGAAATAACCTGTACAAAAAGCTGGTTAATCTTACTCCTATCCTAAGCAGGATAGGAGTAAGAAAAATTAAGTAAAGAAAAAAAAATTCAATTACATCAAATTCTGCTGTTTTACAGAATATAATTACAGATGTATCAAGCAGGCTACAAAAAGTCTGCTTTTTCCCCTAACCACAGTTCAAATATATGAAATCTAAATCTTCTCCTACCATACATAAAAAAAAAAACGGATATCGGAACACAATTAAATCCTCCTAACTACATCAAACATGCAAATTTAATAAAATTCAATTTTAACAAACAAGCAGGAGTTAATAATCCGCTAAATCTTCATCATCATCCTCAAGCAGCCATGGGCTAAGGAGATCCAACCAGACTATGCAATTTAGTTCTCCAAGCAAGTCTGTCCTGAGCTACATCTACTGCATCTGGCCACTGCACACCAATTCTAACAAGGTCCTGTTTGACATTGTCTGTCCACCGCATCCTAGGTCTCCCCCTCCTTCTGAGGCCTCTAGGCACACTGTTCATAACCCTATTCGAAAATTTATAATTATCCATATGGGCAACATGGCCAAACCAGTGGAGTTTCTCTCTGCACGATATGCTGCTTAAAGGAGGTTGCAGACTCCTTTGCCTAACCTCATCATTAGTTACAAAGTTAAACCACCTAATACCCAAGATACTACATAAGCATCTAGTTTCCTGTTATCTTGTTTACACAGCGTCCAAGTTTCACTACCATAACTAACCCTAGAAAGAACCAAACTATTATACAGTCAAATTTTAGTCTTTTTAGTCTTTTCCATTCAGATTAACTGAATCACAGCCACAATCAACCACAAATTATGGTTTACCACATGTTCTCACAATCAACCACAAATTATGACGATCAACAGAGTCGAAAGCCTTTTTGAAATCAACAAAGCTAACAACCAAGGGTTTCTGAAACTAAATATTTCTCAAGAATCTGCCTAAGTGAAAATATCTGATCTACACATCCCCTACCACTTCTGACTCCACATTGCTCATAATGCAATTGACTGTCAACCAGATTCTTAATTCTATTAAGCACAATCATGGAAAGACCTTTACCTGGAACAGAGAGTAGGCTGATACCCCTATAGTTATCAAAAGAACTGCGATCACATTTTTTGCAAATAGGGATAACAATAGCTCTGGTAAAACCCTTAGGAACCATGCTTTATCATAAAAGATATTCAGAATTTCAGTCATCCAAGTGGTAACCGAAACATTCCCAGTCTGAGCATTTCTGCAGTAATTTTATCTATCCCTGGGGATTCATGAAGTTTAAGTTTAGAAATAGCCAAAATAACTTCAGATTGTGTTATAGGGCCAACATTAAAGCCACCAATGCATCTATCATCAGTGCAAACAATGGGAGTAGAAGTAACCACATTGTTTAGAACATCACTGAAATGCTCAGCCCACCTAGCCATGACAGAATCCTCCCCTTCTATAAACCTTACCTTGTTTATCCTTCAATCCCTGCATACCTGTTCGTTTCTACCACACAAAACATTAACTATCTGATACAGCTCTCTGCTGTTGTGCTGTCTAACTGCTTACTCGGCTTTGTCAGCCAAGCCAAAGATTCTTATCAGCAGCTAACTGATCTTTTACACGTTTATTAAGTTCTCTATAATCCTTTTTATTAGGACTAGTAGGGTACTGATTAAGGACATTCCTGCAGTTCCTTCTTTCTGAAATAAGCTCAAGTGCCTTATCACTTAAATAATTCTGCCTCATCTGCTCCTTTTTTCCTAAAAGAGTACTGTTAGTTTCCAAAAAAAGCCTGTTTAAAACAACCCCATTCTTCCTCAACTTCAGTAGTAAGTAAACCATGACTGTCATAATGATTAAGTAACCTATCATGGTAAGCTTTAGCTATAACTGGGTCTTTCAGAGCTTCAGTATTAAAGGTAAATTTTTTAAATTTAGCACAACACTTTTTAAGTTTAAGTTGCAAGACATTTTTAACAAGGTAATGGTCAGATCCAATTTCAGCTCCTCTATATGACCTGGTATTCCTAACATAACTAGACCATTTGCTGTTAATTACTATATAATCAATCATATTGTTATGCAGCCCATCGGGTAAAACCCATGTGTACTTATGTATGTCACAGTGTTTGTAATAAGTGTTAGTTATTCTGAAACCATTGAGTTTACTTACCTGTAGGAGACGTTGCCCATTGCAGCTACCTATACCAAAAGGGTCTATTACTCCTCCCCAAAGGTCAGAGTCAGTACCAACTTTGGCACTGAAGTCACCTAGAACAAGGGTAATATCTCCTTTCTTGACAGAATTCAAAATATCCCGAAGTTGTCCATAAAACCTATCCTTCTCATCCTCAGTGGGGGCATAACAGCAGATAACATTTGTCTTTAATTCTTGTCTGAAATTTTGCTGCAAGAAACCTTTCATTAATGTATTCATATCCTAGAAGAGCATCACTAGCATGTCTGCTGAGAAGGAGACCCACGCCTTGGTGATGCTTTCCATCCTCCCTCCCTGAAAAGAGAAATTTAAAGTTATTTTTAAGTATCTCACCATTACCTGTCCATTTGGTCTCTTGCAAGCCTAGAATATCTAGGTTACAGTGGTGGAATTCCTTCGTGAGGCCATCAAGAGAATAATCTCTATCTAATGTCCATGTTCCTGCAGAGAGAAAATGATTAGTAGGATTTTTAAAGAAATTAGGTTTGTTGAGATTGGTAGGGCCAATAATATCAAACAGCCCCCTGATCGCAGGCATGGGGCAAAGACCTGTTCCTCCTCCACTAAAGGCTGAAGTCACCAAAGTTGGTATGAACTCGAGGCACCACCTTTTCAAGTGGACTTTTTCAAGAGCCATATGGCCTGCCTGAAACACATTACTCCAGTTTAGGCTTGACGATGCCCAACTAGCTAAGTAAGGTTCAGGTACCTGTGATGGCCTCTGATTAGGATTATCCACCAGCTGATATAAGGTATCCCATGCCTCTGTTCACTTAGGACTGGCAACCCAGAAGCAAACAGAAAACAAAGCGGCAGAATCTCCCTCAACAGAGGGCCACCAGTGCAGCAAGTCCGGGATCCATAATCAAGCTCAAATCCATAAACAAGTCCAGTCTAGTAGGTATAAATGGTCAGCACCAGGACCCTGAAGTTGACCACTCCTCAGCAGGTTTGAAAAAAAAAAGAAAAAAAAATGGCCATAGATGACCAGATCAGTAGGCCATACTGAACTGTCAGCCCTCCCCTTCCGTTCCCTTCCAAAAGAGTATCTCTTTTGAAACTTCCATTCCCTTCCAAAAGAGAATATCTCTTTTGAAACTTCTGTTCCCTTCCAAAAGAGAATCTCTTTTGAAAGGTACTAACGGCCTGCACCACAAGAAGGCGGGTCGGATATTAGGTACTAGACCTGGCCAGTTCTGTGCATCATCACTAGGGATTGGTACACAGCTCTCCTTCCAGTTTACGCCTAGCTACCAACCTAAACACAATAATCATAAGCTAGCTGAAATAAAAAATGAATTAGTTACTTCACCTCATTGAATTTTACGTCCCCCTCCTAAAAGAGTTTTGATAGTGATCATCTCGGTCAAACTAGTCTATGTTGTTGGGGACAGCTCTAAAAGGGTACCAAAAACCTCAACATCATGGTCAGCTCATATATATGCAAATGAATGCTGTCAATGTCATCCCGATAATTACACATTATTGATGCATCAATATCACTGATGACACCAGACAGATTTAAACACATATACATACATCGTATCTAAGAGTAAAGAAAAACTATCAATAATTTATAATATATGATGTTAACATTTCATCTAATACAATTCCAGTCACATTTTACATGAAAACACAATTTGCATACAAAAAAATTTCATTTCAAAATACAAAATACACCTCAAAATATTTAATCAATGTATACTATAAATTCTTTATCATTCTCATCATTCATATCCATAACCATTTCACAATTTCTAAACGTAAACTTACAACATTTTCAGCTTTCAGTCAGCTGAAACGAAAAAAGTACTACAAAAATCATAAATGCTCTTTAAACCACGTTAATACAATATAACAAATAGAACTTCAGATGAAAAGAACACATAAAAAATTCTGTTCACATCACATTATAAACTCAAACTATAAACCTTGAATAGTAAATTCACTTTTCAAAAATAAATATGGAAACTCCAAAGTTTCAACAAGAAATTAAAAATTTCGAAATCTTTTCGAAGCCAATATCCTGAAGACAAATCTAGTGTTCTAATTAAATTTCTTGCCAGCCAGTTGTGTCAGTAGATTCTGAATAATAGGTAGTGGATATCTATCAGGGACTGTGACAGTATTTAGTTTTCGACAGTCCACACAAAATCTCAAATCACCAGTTTTCTTTTTAACGAGGACGACCAGTGAAGCCCAAGGGTTAAAACTTGGTTCTATTATCCCATCCTTTAACATTTCTTTAATTTATGCAGAGATTATTTCTTCTTTACATGGAGGATAATGTATGGTTTGCTATAAACAGGTCTATTATTGCCCGTGTCAATATGATGCTCCAAAAACTGACATCTACCAGGCTTGTCGTTAAAAAGTTCATAATTAGCATTGAGCAGAGCTTCTAACTTAACTCTCTCATTACTATCTAAACGAGTGCTGTCAGCATGTTTTCTAATATCCGATTTTATCTGATCGACATCGTTTTTCTTTCATTGTTGCTTTCAGCAAAATAGTATTATTAGTAAAATCAAATTCAATCAAGTGTTTTCGTATTGCATCTATTCCTATCAAGGAGTCATATAATAATTCATTTATTACTACAAATTCAAGTCTTATCTCCACATTATTTAAAGTGATAGGTAACTCAATAGTTCCTTGCGGAAAACACTGCTTGGGAGAACAAGCCAAGTTCAAAGGTTCACGGGACCACGGCTGCAATTTCAGTTTACAACTTCTCTGAATTTTATCCCATACTTTCTTATGTAGACATGTAATATCAGCTCCTGTGTCAATATGAGCTATGAATTCGGTTTTGTCATGATAAAGCTTCACAAAAGGTAAACGTAGGACATTATGTATACCCACAGTGGCAAGACTTAACTCATGAGAGGGCTTTTCTTGAGGAACTTTGGCCTCTTACTTCAAAGATCATAATTTAAGTTTCCCAAATTGCCGTTTTTTCTGTAGCAATATTGCTCTGTGTGCCCTAGTCGGCCACAAAATTTACATCTGAAAGTCTTTCTATTATTTGTAGCTTGACGCGGAACAAATTCTCTGTTTCATTTGTTCTGCAGCACTGTAGGCGAGTTCGGCACAAATTGTTGGGACTGTGTAATTTCCAGTCATGCGGGAGTCATTTTGTGAGATTTAATCTGATAGTGCTGTTTTGGCGAGGATTGCATCCATTGTTGATTTAATGCTGTTTTTGCAGATTCTCTTCTTGCAGTGTACTGCTGAGCCAATTTGACTAAAGTTGAAATTGAATTTACATTTCATACTTCTAAGAATTCCATAATGGGCAAAAGTAATTGAGACAATATGCAGTTTATAATGTTAATTTTGGTGGCATCAGTATCATACATCTGGTATAATTCTACTGTACCTCAGATGAATTTTTAGATATCATCTCCTTCCCTTTTCTTTGTGAAAACAGTTCTGTAGCTAATGTAACACTCCAAAGTAATGCAAAATACTTATAAGTTTGGACCCTTTTTCTGAGCCAATTACGTTTATGCTCCGTTCAGTCAGGCGCCAGGCAATAATTAACAAACTGCCAAATAAATAAATGAAGTTAAGTTAGGGTTCAAAATACCAGCGAGCGTTAATGAGTAAGAATCCAAAAATGATTGTCAAGTTTAATATCTAAATATAATCAAAACTTAATTCACGTTGCTCAAGAGAAAAAATTAGTAAAGACTCAAAAGGTTTAAATAACAAACAAATTTATTTCCAAAAATCGCTCACCAAAACTTCAATGAAGAAGATACATCAACTGAGCACTCTTCTGTGCTACATGCTTATGCTCTACTCACTGTCTATCTGACTCTCTCTATGTGCTGCTACACTATGTGCACTTACTTGTGCTATACTGTGCTCCTTACTATGTGCTGCTGTGACAACGTCATCAGACTTTTAACAAGAGCCGAATGTGTCATGTTGCACGCCGGGAAAGACATTTACATAAAATGACGAACAACGCAAGCTATGACACAAGAGGGGGCATGTCCTGGTGCACGCACTTTAGCGGGTGACAGTCGGAAGATCGGAGTTGTGCATGCGCAACTCCTAACTCTTGGAAACAAGCGCTGTGATGCCAAAAAGGAAATAAAAATCCCCAAAATGATAAATATAACGTAAATTAAACAAAACTGGTTAAGGTAAAGCAGAAGTGAACGATGGGGCATCACAACTCCCCCTTCCAAAGGGAGTCAAAAGATTTGACCTAACAGATTTTGATGAGCAAATTTTGAATAAAGGACACATCTTACGTCATTTACACATGGCTGAACATAAATAAGTAAAAGTATGCTAACGCAAATTTTGAATAAGACGAACTATTCTCAATTTGACACAATTTTCCAGCACAATCAAAGGTATCTCCTCCCAATCCTCCAACAAAAATGTGTTGCAGCTATCCTATTGTAAATTATACCAGTGGCTGTGGCAGTTAACTGTATAGCATAATCGGTCTACCTAGTATCACATTCTGATACAAACTCGAAATTGGCATAACTTGAACTGTACAGAAAAAACGGGTTAATGCACTCCTATCTTTCTTAACTTCTAGAAAGGTTAAAGACATAAAAAGAAAAAAGATCAAATTACATGTGTTGTTAGCGGGGTGATAACTTCCGCTTTTCCCCTAACCACAATCAAAAAATACGTAAAAGCTAAATTCTTCTCCTAAATCACATAAAAAAACAGGTATTCGAACACCGTTATCTCCTCCTAATTACATTAAATACGCAAAGCTAAGAAAATTCAAATTTTACAAACAAGCGGGATTGTAATCATCCGCTAATTCTTCTCCTATACACAGCAATCACGAATAAAAATCATTAGATACCTCCCCCTTCAGAGCTAATGTCCCCCCTCCCAAAGGAGTTATGGTAACAACTCGGTCACCAGACTTGGCCATTTAGGGACAGCTCCAAAAAGGTACACAAAAAAATTCTGCCGACGTCATTATGGTCAGCTCAGATATATACAAATAAATACTGCTAATGTCATCCCAAAAATTACGCATCATTAAAACATAAATGTCACTAATGACACTGAACAGATTTAAACACATATACATAAATCGTATCTAAGAATAAAGAAAAAAAAAGTGTAAATAATTTATAATATACAATGATAGCATTTCAGCCAATCACTTTTACATGAATCTCATTTTTTTTTACGTACATAAATTCACTTGGGAATGCACGTTATTTTACAATACAAAATTCTTAAAAATGAAAAAATATTAAATCACTAATTCACTAATTCTCTTTCACTCTCCTCATTCATATCCATAAACATTTTACAATTTATAAACTTCCCAATACCGACTTACAAATTTTCAGCTATCAGTCAGCTGAAACGAAAAAATCTACAATAATACTCTTTAAATCACGTTAATACAATATAACAATTAGAACTTCGATGAACAAGAATTAAAAAAAAAATTCTATGCACACAGTATAAACTCGAACTACAGTAAATTCACTTTCCAAAAATAAATATCGAAACTCCAAAGTTTCAACAAGAATTTAAACATTGCTAACTATATAAATCACAATAAAGCTTCTTCTTCGTCTTCATCTATTCCAGAGAAAAGAGACCATTTATATATAAATCAACAAGTGCCAAGTGGAAGAATAATAATATACTTAAATTTCATTGTTGGCACTCTGTTGCGATAAATCATCCAGTCAGGTTCCGATGACATCTTTCCGTCGTCGTTGGCTTGCTTCACGTAAAATCGTTGCTGAAGATCTCGCTCGTGACGTCATCTTTGCTATGTTGACTGCTTCGCTGCCGGTTGTCGCTCTGCAGGATCTGGTTGTTTCGTCAGCATCTTGTCGCTACGTGCGGATTTTTGAAGAACTTGGTCTTGTACTTTCTAGGCTTATTGGTGTCCACCTCCAAATGACGCTTCAACAGTTGAGGACTTCCAAACTTGCCAGACTTGTCAGGAATACTTGCGGTCGGCACAATTTCTTGGTTGCTTTTTTCTTCATTAAAATTAGATTTCCTTAAAGCAGACTCAAATATATTTTCATCATTATTAATTTCCGTTAAAACTTCTACTTCAGAAACCTTTTCATCAACTAAAACGGCTTTCTCATAAGGTTGATCTACTTCACAAACTTCGTTATCTAAAATCGCATTATTTGCATTAATGGGACATTTTGTAGGTGCTTCTTGAATATTCTGCTTTGGACTACAAGGTAATTCAAAAAGTCCACGGGACCGCGGCTGCACTGTCAATTGACAATTGTCATAATTTTCATCTAAAACTTGTTCCTTTGAAAACAGAAGATTGGCTTCTGTATCGTTACGATGTATTAGTTTCTTCGTGACAAGCATTAACAAAAGGTAAAGCCATAGTGGCAAGGCATACTCATGAGAGGGCTTTTCGTGAGGAACTTTGGCCTCTCGCTTCAAAGATCCTAATTCAAGTTTCCCGAATTTTCATTCCTTCGATAACAATATTGCTCGGTGTGTCCTTTTCGGCCACAAAAATTACATCTGAAAGTTTCTCTATTTTGTTTAAAAAAAGTTTAGGTCTAGTATCATTGTTCGAAGCTTGACGTGGAACAAATTCTCTGCTTCGTTCATATTCTATAGTTCTAGGCGCGTTCGGCCCAAATTGTCGGGACCATGTAACTTCCGGTCGTGCGGGAGTCATTCTACGAGACTCAACCTGATAGCGCTGCTTTGGCGGGGGCTGCATCCATTGTTGGTTAAATGCAGTTGCTGCAGATTCTCTTCTTGCAGTATGTTGCCGAGCCAATTTGACTAAATCTGAAATTGAATTCACATTTCGTACTAATTCTCTAATGGGCAAAAGCAATTGAGACAATATGCAATTTACAATATCACTTTCAGCGGCATCAGCATCGTACAGCTGGTATAACTCTACTGTACCCCAGATAAATTTTTCTATGTCATCTCTTTCCCTTTGTCTTCGTGAAAACAACTCTGTAGCTAGTTCTGTAAAATCATTATAAGCCGGAAATATGTCCATGATTTCGTTTTTGAAATCTTCCCAATGTTCTATGCCATGACGACATCCTACGTTATTCCACCATTGCTTAGCACATCCAATTAGACAAGATACTGCTAAAACAACTTTTTTGTTGCTTGGCACTTCATGTAAACAGAAGTGCTCCTTCATGGACTTGACAAATGTCCACGATCATGGATGTTTCGAACCGTCGAACCTTATCTCAGGTAAAGACCAATTAATATAAGGACTATAGTTAATAGATGGGTTGGCAAATCGTCGTTGTGGCGGTTGATAATACTCTGCTCTATCACTTGCTTCTGACAGAACAGAAAATGGAACCTTACGTTCAAAGTTTCTATGTTGGTGAACTGACGTAGCATTGTCAGCAAATTTAGGGGTTGTTGTCGTTCCCTTTTCTCCCGATGATCATCAAGCAGATTCATTAGTACTTCTGCTTCCATCATTACATCCTGCAATCTACCCTTTACTCTTTCTAAGTCGGGAGTCATTATGGTAGAATCGGCCATATTGCTAGCAGACATGTTTAGCCGTCTGCCAAAATTTTGAATTTTGAAAACCTTTTCTTAATCTTGAGCAGCGCTCAAAGGTACAGCTATACAACAATACTAAAGCTACAACTAAGCTTGCAAAAATATAAATTTGATTATCAAAAAAGTTTTTCTATCGTGCCTATGTACGTGTGTGCCCAGACACTTCAAATCTTTACATAAAATAAATATCTTAATTATCAGCAATAACTGCGCTGAAACTTCACTACCTTTGACTAATACACAAAAAAGTTAAGCTTCTTGCTCAACAAAAATTTTCAGCTTAAGCTGCCGTTAAATCTATAAATAGTACATACAACTAATGAGCTCAAAAATTACTTTGACAATCACGTTAAATAACATTAAAATTTATACACAAATATACAGTCCCTATTCTTGGACCACTATCTTTTACTAGTGGCGAGTCTCTGTTCGGGCGCCACTTCTTTTATTTAGCTCTGTAACGCTCCAAAGTAATGCAAAATACTTATAAGTTTGGACCCTTTTTCTGATCCAATTACGTTTATGCTCCGGATAGTTCAGTCGGGCGCCAGGCAATAATTAACAAATTGCCAAATAAATAAATGAAGTTAGGGTTCAAAATACCAGCGAACGTTAATGAGTAAGAATCCAAAAATGATTGTCAAGTTTAATATCTAAATATAATCAAAATTTAATTCACGTTGCTCAAGAGAAAAAATTAGCAAAGACTCAAAAGGTTTAAATAATAAACAAATTTATTTCCAAAAATCGCTCACCAAAACTTCAATGAAGAAGATACATCAACTGAGCACTCTTCTGTGCTACATGCTTATGCTCTACTCACTGTCTATCTGACTCTCTCTATGTGCTGCTATGCGCACTTACTTGTGCTACGCTGTGCTCCTTACTATGTGCTGCTGTGACAACATGTCATCAGACTTTTAACAAGAGCCAAACGTGTCATGTTGCACGCCGGGAAAGACATTTACATAAAATGACGAGCGACGCAAGCTATGAAGCAAGAGGGGGCGTGTCCTTGTGCACGCGCTTTAGCGGGTGACAGTCAGAAGATCGGAGTTGCGCATGCGCAACTCCTAACTCTTGGAAACGAGTGCTGTGATGCCAAAAAGGAAATAAATATCCCCAAAATGATAAATATAACGTAAATTAAACAAAACTGGTTAAGGTAAAGCAAAAGTGAACGATGGGGCATCACACTAATTGAGTGAAATCATTATAAGCTTGACAGATTTCCAAGAGTTCACTTTTAAAATCTCCCCAAAACTCTATTCCATGACGACATCCTATGTTATTCCACCATTACTTAGCACATTCAATTAGACAAGATACTGCTAAAACCACCTTTTTGTTGCCAGGCACTTCATGTAAACAGAAATGCTCTTCCATGGACTTGACAAATGTCCTTTAAATATTGAATAAATTAGACTTATTTAGTATACACTAAGGAATTTCCACTTTTTAAGTCAATTTAAATGTTTAGAGGAAAAACTGACTTGAGTCGGGTGGGATACGAACCCACAACCTCCTGATAACATGTCAGATACTCTCAAATGTCCACGATGACGGACGTTTCGAACCGTCGAACCTTATCTCAGGTAAAGGCCAATTAACATAAGCACTACTGTTAATAATTCGATTGGCAACTTGTTGTTGAGGCAGTTTATAATACTTTGTTCTATCACTTGCTTCTGACAGAACAAAAAAATGGAACCTTATGTTCAAAGTTTATTGATTCGTGAACTGACGTAGCATTGTCAGCAAATTTAGGGGTTGTTGTCATTCCCCTTTTCTCCCGAGGCTCTTTAAGTATATTCATTAACACTTCTGCTTCTTTCATCACATTCTGCAACCCATTTTTTACTTTTTCTAAGTCAGGAGTCATTATGGCAGAATAGGCCATATTGGTAGCAGACATGTTTAGAAGTCTGCAAAAATTTTGGAAATTTTGAAACTTTTTTTTATCTTGAGTAGTGCTCAAAGGTACTGCTACATAACAATACAATACTAAAGCTAGAATAAGCTTGAAAATAAACTTGTTTAACAAAAAGTTTATCTAGCGTGTGTCCGGACACTTCTAAACTTTACATACATAAAGATCTTAACTATCAGCAATAACTGCAGTGAAATTTCGGTACCGTTGACTAATACACAAAAGTTAAGCTTTTGGTCAACAAAAATTTTTGGCTTAAGCAGCCGTTAAATCTATGAATAGTACATCTAACTAACGAGTTCAAAAACTTGTTATCTTTGACAATCACATTAAAAAAAATTTATACATATATATACAGTCCCTGTTCTCGGTGTGCCACTTTCTTTACTTCTCTGTAGCACTCCAGAGATTATTAACTTTTCAAGTTGGACCTTTTGTCTGATCAAAATTTATTCAAAATTCCAAATAGCTTTGTCAGGTGCCAGGCAATAACATCTTGCTAAATAAAGTTGAAATAGGGTTTGTTGTGTATATAGCATTACTTATTGAGTAAGAATTCAAAAAGGATTGTCAAGTTTAATTAAAGTTTAAATTTAATCAAAAAATCAATTAACGTTGCTCAAGAGAAAAATAGCAAAAATTTCGGTTTCTAAAACAAAGTTTATTTCCAAAAAATTCAAAGACTCACCCTCGATTGATGAATACAAAAGTTGGAGTACTAATAACTCACATCTATCTAAATCTCTACTAACAACTCCTTCTACCTACACAACACATACTACTAACAATACCAATTCTCTCTCTCCTCACAATGGGGCGGGGGTGGCTCAGTCGGTAGCGCGCCAGGCTCGTAATCTGTAGTTCCCAGGTTCGAGTCCCAACTGGGTCAGCGTTGAGATTTATCTCCGCAAAATTACCCGCCCTGCCCACGGTCAGTAGGGGACACCGATGGGCTTGAAAAGGCCGCCGTCCGTCGGATGGGACGTTAAGCAGTTGTCCCGTGTGCGGGAGAGCCATACCCTGTGCACGTTAAAGAACATGCTGGATGGCCTTGACGGGAGGCTACCATCTGTCTCCCAACAGCTGTTCCAGTGGATCCCCTCCCCCAACCTTCTCTGAGCCTTCGGGGTCCATGTGACCTGGCCATTTAGCCCATGGTGTGCAAAAAAGTGCCGCTCAGAGGTAAAACAACCCAACCCAACCTCCTCACAATACTAATTCTAACTCCTACATTTCTACTATTCACAATACTCATTCTCCACTAACTAACTGACTCTGAGACCTAACATCATTTAGTTATAACATGCCTCGTACGATCTGGCACATCTGTTGCACACCAGAAAAACATTTGCATAATCTGATGATTGTGCTAGCTATGATGCAAGAGGGGTTGTGTCCTACACACACGCATTAACGGCTGGCAATCAAATGTCGGAGTTGCGCATCACAACTCCTATGGCTCGGAAATGAGAATTACAATCAGTCCAAAAAAATTAAATAATCCCCAAAATGATAAATATAAAGTAAATAAAGCAAAGCTGCTTAAGGAAAAGTGAATGGGTGGACCATCACAATGTTGAGAACTTTTTTGTACACCCTCTGTAAATATAGAAAGTGTGAAAATTTTAACAAAAGTTGCAAATGATCCGTTTATGGTAGAAATTAGAAATTTCGGTGACAGAGTATCAAGAGATATTCCACTAACATCAATAATCTAGTGGTTAGGGCGCTTGGTTTCTGATCTATGGGACCTGGGTTCGAGCCCCGGGTAAGGTATGGATGCTTGCGTTGTTTTTCTGCTGAGGTCCTGCCATCCTCTCAGACCTTCTACTATGGCATATAAACTGACAGGCTCCTGTCAGACCTCTGTGGCAAGCAGCTGCTTGAGGGAGTATTTATCTATTTTTTTTTCTCAGTGGGATGTGAGAAAAGCAACCTTTTAAATTTAAGGAATAAAAGACAATTTTTCTATGTTGTATAATTACTAATGAGATACATACGATGAAAAATCACAGTGTTGCCTGTTACTCATTTGGCATTGATAAATCAATAAATATTCAGCGGAAAAAATTTTCGCCGACATAGGGGTTTTGAACCCGCATCTCTCCAGAAACATGCCAGAGTATTCTTCCAGTTGAACTAATGCCAGCTCGTCTTTTTTTCCACTGAATATTTAATGAAATACTACTATATTAATTTTTCTTCCTCATCCATTAGCTCATATTAAAACTTTCAAGGGTGAAAAAGTAGGTAAATGAAAAAATTTGTTCTCTTTTAAACCGAAATTCCCGTGTCTACTTGTCTTGAATAAAGAGTAATTTTAGGAACAATATATTTTTGTGTCATATGAATCTCGATATGTTTAAACATTAAAAAATGATTTATTCCTCAAATTGATATTTAAAAAATAAGTGTATTAATAATATTTATAATAAATAATTAGTTATTACAGTTAATTTACAGTTACATGTAGTTAATATTTCCTTGTGCTCATACATGTGTACATACACCTATGATCACTATAACAGGGCTGAGCTATTCATCTTGCACACCAGTGGCCATAAGCCTCACAGCAGCCCTGCTTTTAGGATATGACTGCATTAATGGAAGATTTCTTATAACTAAATTTACAAAAATTAAGACTTGAATATCATCTGTTATTACATCCGCACAGAGGACTCTGAGGAGAACGAGAAAGATAGGTTTTTACAGACAGCTTCAGGATATTTTGAATTCTGTCAAAAAAGGAGACATTTCTCTTGTGCTAGGTGACATCAATGCTAAAGTTGGTACTCACTCTGACCTTTGGGCAGGAGCTTTAGGTACCTTTGGTATTGGTAGTTCCAATGGAGTGGGGAAAGTCTCCTACAGGTAAGTAAACTTAATGGTTTGCGAATAACAAACACATACTACAAACACAAGGGACATTTATAAATACACATGGTTTCACCTGATGGGTTGCAGAGGAATATAAATTATATTTTAATCAACAGCAAATATGATAGTTCAGTTAGGAATACTAGATCATACAGGGGAGCCGAAATTGGTTCTGACCATTACCTGGTCAAAAGCGTCTTGCAACTGAAGCTTAAGAAATGTTGTACCAAGGTTAAAAGAATTACTTTTAACACTGAAGGTTTGAAAGATCGAAATGTAGCCAAAGCATAAAATGATAGGCTAATTAGTCATTATGAAAATCGTGGTTTACTTACTGCTAAAGTTGAGAAAGAATGGGATGTTTAAAAAGCTCTTTTGGTTAAAAAGGAACAGAGGAAACAAAATTATTTGAGTGACAAGGCTATGCAACTTATTTCGAAAAGAAGGAAGTGCAGGAATAATATGAATCAAAACCCTACTAGTCCTAACAGATGACATTACAAAATTTTAAAAAATGATAATCATAGTTCTTGTGATAATTATAGGGAAATTAGTTTACTTTCTGTTCCAGGTAAAGTTCAATATTAAAGTTCACATGGATTACCAGATAAGTTATTTAGTGTAATGAAAGCTCTCTATAATAAAACTGAGTCGTGAGAGTTGGTACATCTTGCAGCAATTGGTTTAGCATTGCTAGTGGAGTTAGACAAGGGTGCATTTTTTTCCTTTTCTCTTTAGTTTGGTTATTGATTATGAAATGCAAAATTCTTTGCAAGGGAAAGATTTTGGCCTTAAATGGTATAGAGATTTCAAAATTTCTGATTTAGATTATGCAGATGATTTGGCCCTGTTGGCTAATGACATTGATGAGATGAATTCATTCATTAGGGCTGTTGATGAGACTGGTAAAAAGAGAAAAAACTAAGGTGATGAGAATTGGTCAGGCAGATGGTGCTTCAATGTGGCTGGACTCTTGAGCAGGTGTCTCAGTTTGAATGGCTGGACTCTTGAGCAGGTGTCTCAGTTTAATTATCTTGGGAGCTATGTTATAGATACTGGTGATGTGTGGCATGAGATAAATAGAAGAATAGGGATTGCCACTGGGACTTTTAAGAATCTATTGAGAGTATGGTAAAATAGGTGTATACACCTAAAGACTAAAATTAGGCTGTATAATAGTTTGTTTCTTTCTAAGGTTAGGTATGGTAGTGAGACATGGACCCTTTGAAAGCAGGAGAACAGGAAACTTGATGCCTTTGATTCTAGATGCTTACACAGTATCTTGGGCATTAGGTGGTTTGGCTTTTTAAGTAATGATGTCAGAAGGAGGAGTCATTAACCTCCTTTGAGCAATATTTTGTGCAGAGATCGTATATATATATATAAAAAGAGAGAGAGATCGTATATATAATATCGTTTTTTGTTATAGCAAAAATTAAATTTAATTATAACATTACATTAACATTGTTTCGAAATATTTTTAGTACAAATGCAAAATAATGAAATATATGAATAGTGAAATATACAGTTCGCATCAGTTCAATCAATCCACTTGTTAAAAACAAATAAAAAAAATGGAAAAAAAGGAAATTTTTCAATATTAATAATAATTATTAATAATGAATTAAATATATATAAATAGAATTGTCGTGGTTGCTTTTTCTGCTATTTATTAAAAATTTTGGTTTAAAAATAATAATGAAATAAAAATTGCAATTAGAAAACCCAGTTATGAAATAATAGGATGACACCACTATAAATATTCTAATAATGTAGGTAAGGTATACAATCAAAACTACTAGAGACAGGTACATACCAGGAGTCAGTTTTGGGGGATGGAGGAGGGTCCCAGAATTTAGTATCAAAGAGGGTTCAAAAATCTAGTTTTGAGGAGGGGGGAGAAAAAATTGGGTGGGTTTAGTTTGGGGGCAAGTCTGAGAATAAAATTTGAGTAGGTTATCCCAATTACTAAACTATTCCACCCCCCAGGAAAGGCTATATGATATGCTTATACAGAATAAAATTTTTTACATCTACTTTTAATATCGGGCATAAAACATGGAGTTAAAATTATACAAAAAAACACCTGTTTTGGATTTCAAAGAAGGTAGACAAGATTATTTCAAAGAAGGTAGACAAGATTGAGATGATTCAATGAAAATTACCTCCTTTATTTTTCTCAATAACATACATTAACAAATTTGCAAATATGCACAATGGAAATATTTCAGGGGGGGGAGAGAGATTAAAAGTTTGGTGTGAAGATCAAAACAAAGTTTTGACTGCTGTCAAGAATTTAATGGCCCTTTCCTCCAATTCTCTATCCTATATTCAAATTATTCCACTTACATAGTTCATTTTATGTGTCTAAGCTGATCACAGGGAATTATACCACGACTGATATTTTTGCCCTATTGTAATTGCCGTTTCCTTTTGCATGAATTGAGACTCACCCTTTGTTTTCCACTCCTGCTCTCATCTGGCTATTAGAAATCTATTTCTCTGATGCCAGTTGTGAAAAAGGTGGCTGAGACAGCTACTTCGCAAGTTCTTTGTGCATTGATAATAAAAGTAAATTGCACATCTGTTTCACAAAAGTTTCTAAGTATATCTTCATAAAGGAAAATTAATCTGAAACATATCAACACGAAACAGTGAAAATAATGAAATAACGAAATTAATTTCTCTGTTATTTGTTATGTTTTATCGTTATAAATATTTTGAAATTCTGTTAGCATTTTCCATAACATTATTCCAAAATTATTTCATTACTTTATAATAATGGTTTCCACCACTGGCAAATAGGATTAAGAGCAATGTGCCAGAAAGCTTCAAGAAAAGGGGGAGATCTAGGATGTGATGGGCAGACAATGTCACACAGAACCTTGTTAGATTTGGCCTACAGTGACCAAATGCAGCAGTGTAGCTCAGGAAAATTACAGTCTGGTAGGACCTCCATAGACCATGGCTACATGAGGAGGGAGGGAGGGAGTGTGTGTATGTATGCATGCATGTAAATACAAAAAAGTTGAATGTCTACAGATAGACAGATGACAAAGCAAAAACACTAGTTCTTTTTTTTTAATGAGATGAAAATGAACATGAGGCAAAAACTATTTTCTGAATACAATCATAATGATAAAATTCAACCAAAATTGATATTGATCAGTGGTGAAGCATCTATGGAAGCAAGAGAAGCAGTGGTTCCCTTAAAATTCTCATGAATAAAAAGAAAAAAAAAAGATATTTATATTTTATGCATATATATATTCTATACTTTTCATTTAAAAAGTAAAAAAAAAAAATCTTAACTTTAGTTAATTTGAACAAAAAACTTCTATCTCAAAAATATTCTTCGAATTTACTGGTAATATTTACTCTGTATAATAAATAGAAGCAACAGTCTACCAAGCAAATTGAGCTAGAAGTGAATGAAAAAATCTCACTTCACTGCCTTTTGGCATCACATCACACACTGGATATCTAAGTTTCTATCCTCAGCAGGCAGAAATTAATAGAGATGGAGGTGATGGCAGCAGTCACTTTTTCACTCTTTAACATTTCAGAGTTCTGCTACAGAGGTACAGTGCATGCTCCAGACGTAGCTCGAAACCACCAATCAGCGTTCTGCTGCAAACTAATTGAAGGCAATAAACGGCATTAGTTTGGCAGATAACTATGAAGAAAATATCAAAGGTAAGTTGGTTTTTAAATAATGATATAAACTCGACAGATTCAATCAAGTAACAAATCAGCACTTTAGCGTCGATTTAGATCTTAGAGGAAAAATTGTCTCGAGCCGGGTGGGATATGAACCCACAACCTCCTGATAACATGTCAGGTGCTCTGGACCACTGAGCCACCGGCCGCCGATCAAGATCTCCTCTAATTAGCGCTATGAACATTCCTTTTATGTTTCATATAGGCGCTAGTCTGGCACTTTTAGCCACAAGCGGCATTTATATTTGCCAATACATGGAAGCATATATTACAAGTATGCAGATAATAAATAATGATATAAACTCGACAGATTCAATCAAGTATCAGCACTTTAACTGCAGTTATCATCAGCACTTTAACTCAGTGTCGTGGGTTCGTATCCCACCCGGCTCGAGACAATTTTTCCTCTAAGCTCTATATTGACGCTAAAGTGCTGATTTGTTACTTAAGTTGTTTTTTGATATATTTTATCATGGGTTTTTTTTTTTGTGTGTTTCTTGGAATATATAACTTAAACTGGGAGAGATTATTATTGCCAAATTCCAAGTATGTGTCGTATCTAATAAATAACTTATCATAAGCATCCTTGAAAATTGTTTCGATTTCTCTGAGCCAATTCCTATATAGCAGATTTGCTGAGGAAGATGAGCAAGGTCTCTAGATGCTCAATGAAAGGACAAGTTCCATTTTTACCTTTATCATTCTATGTCCAAAAGGGAAATATACTTGATACTGCCCGATTTTCACTCCCTCCAAATTAAGCACAAATTAATTTTGATATACTTCTTCGGCGGCAAACCCATTCAGTGCTTTTGCCTTCTCATGACACCATCAGAAAGATGGCATTCGCTGAAATGATTTCTAACTTGTTTGAATTATACTACTGCTCATTTTTGCAATAATAACTAGTAAGTATATTCTAATGCTTATAAGCAGATAATAGAGAGTATATAAAACAGTTATCAGTGGAAAAAAATGTAGAAAATTACTAATAGTATAATCTGTTAAGACTATAGTTGTAACTCAGTGAAATGTGATTATTATGATACATTTCACTGATTTTTTGAAAGCGAAGGCATTGCAATATCTTCCAGTAAAAGATAGGTTAAAATGTGAGAAGATTATTTTACTAATGTATCTGTGAATATTTTTTCTTATTGCATATGATCATAGTTTTAGTGTAATAAACTTTCTATGAGGTACAGTGGCAGATGCAGAATCTTCCAATGGAAAGGTGTTGACACGTTCAATATCACTGGGGGAGGGGGGTAATGTACCTAAGTCGCATTTTCAAGGACTACCTCAGAAAATATGTTAATTGTACCCTCAAGAGAAGAGGTGCCACTGATGAGATCCTTGGGTTGTTTTACCTCTGAGAGGCACTTTTTTCCACATCATGGGCTAAATAGCCAGGTAGCATGGAGCCTGAAGGCTCAGAGAAGGTTGAGGGAGGGGACCCACTGAAACAGCTGTTGGGAGACAGATGATAGCCTCCCATCAAAGCCATCCAGCATGTTCTTTAACATGCACAAGGTATGGCTGTCCCGCACACGGTGTCATGGCTTAATGTCTCATCAGTGTCCCCTACTGACCGTGGACAGGGTGGGGAATTTTGCAGAGATAAACCTCAATGCTGACCCAGCTGGGACTCAAACCTGGGAACTGCAGATTACGAGCCTGGTGCACTACCGACTGAGCCACCCCCACCCCAGGTCCTTGGGTATGCCATGATGAGACAAAATGTTCATGATTTCTAATTATTTGTTGTTCAATCTAATCCTTTCATGTCCTATATTTTGCTTCTGTTTTAAAGCACCAATGTACTTCTAATGCAAAACTAATATAAACTTTTTACGAATTTTATTATTAACCTAAAATATATCAAGATTTTTAAGAATTATTTTTTGGCTATATTCATTGGCTCATCATATTTTATATTCATTGGCTAATAAAGTAGCCATGAAATCTTATTAACCTAAATTAATCCCCCAAAGACCAAAAAACATATTCTGTGGCCTGTGTAGAATTTGAAAACTGCAAAAAATGCATATTTGTTGTTTAATTCATGTATTTAAGTTTAAATATTATGTATAGCATTGAGTTGTGCCTTAAAGAGTTGAAATAATTTTTTTAAGTATTGGGCCACAAATTTTGGAAACAATGACAATTTTTGCAATGAAAAATAGAGATTTTTTAAATGTTTCGCTTAAAGAACCAAATGAAACTAAATAGGTTTGTTCAAAAACATGAAATTACATGTATTAAAAAAGTTTGGAAAGAGCTGGAGAAAATAAATTCTAGAAACCCCAAATTGCCCACATCATTCTAGTATCGACATTTTGTGGCTGACCTTTGGAGGTGGGTCTAATTTTCTGGGAGAAACCCATATAGTGCTCTAAGTTACTCTGAGATGAAGCTGTAGACGAAGTTTGACGATCCGAGCTCTGACTGTCCTAGGAGGAGATCACAAACAAGCAGAGAGGCAACACTCTAAAACATATATTAAATAAATCATTTGTTTGCTTATACACCCATATTTTTTATACTGCTCAAAACAAATATGCGACCTTGATTTTCAATTTTTTTCTTAATGTCCCAGTTTGATTATATAAAAATATGGTAAGCCTATATATATGTACGCAGACAGACAGAAATGTTTGCTTTAAAAACTATAGAATTACCCAAACTCAGAGATTCAGAAATATCAAGAACCAGTACAATGTTCTGTTCCAAATTCTTATTTGGGGACATCAAAGAATGCCGTTCCAGTTCTATGAATTGAAAACATAAGTAACATAATGGAATTTCTTTTAATGATTCCAAAACATACGTAATGTAAAGGTGTTATGACTCATGATTGAAACCTAAGTGCTAAAATGCAGTTACAGTTTAATGAGTTAGAAACATAAGTACCAGAATGATGCTTATGTTTCCAACTCATGATTTTTTTTAATGATTTGGGAACATAAATACTGGAATGACATTCCGATTGAATATGGGCAATGCTTTGAAAATTGCTTCCCCTATTCAAAAAGTCATGCTTCGTCACTGATATTGATAAAGTTAAATAAGAATTACATGTAAATACAACCAAAATATATTATGCAACTTTGATACAGAAAACAGATGCTCAAACTGTTGCCAGGGGGTTACTTGTGTCCCACTGGAACCTTAATTGTGGCCCACAAACACGACGAAGCTTCCATAAAATATTTTTAAAATATACGTGTAATAGAGTGACGTGCACAAATTTTCAAATTGGCCTGAGACTTCCAAAAGGTTGAGCACCCCTGCTTTAAGATATAAAGCAAATGCTGCTTATTTAACAAGCCAAAGAGAACCTGGAAGCAAAACTAAAAGAATGCCAATAATTAATCTTTCTTCTTATGTGCTGAAAAGTCTGTCACCAATCCAACTCTAATACTTGCAGAACTAAATCAATGTTTCAGCTAGGAAGGTAACACATCATTAAAAACAATTCACAATTATTCTGCTTAACTAAAATGCAAAGTTGACTAATTAAATTAAACTTAAATAAAATAAAAATTAAAAAGGCAGACAAATATATGTGAGGGCAGTATAACATATATGATACAAAAAAGTTGGAAACCACTGCATACATTTGTTTGGAGAGTTAAAAATTCTCCCTTTCCCAGATTTAAGCAATGATTTAACTGGGTAAGGAACAAATGAAATATATATTTACCAGGAGCTCCATGGCACCAGTGAATTAATTCATCTTCTTCACATCTCAGATTTGCCACTTCATCCATGGCACATGGAAAATTACCACTGGCATTCTGAAGACTAAGTACAAAATCAACCGATCCTTTAATATCTTTCTCTGATTCTGGATTCATACTGAGAAAGTCTGGAAAACTTAGTAATATTTGCAGTATTGATGAGAGGCCATGAGCAGCACCTAAGGGAAAAAAAAAAGTAATAAAAATTTTGCCAATTGCAACCATAATCAACACTGCATAGGTCTCTCAAATAAAAACTACAAAATCATCATAAAATGCACAATTGACAAAAAAAAATGCCCTTTTTCAAAGTACATCCACTCAGAAAAAAAATTAAAAAATGAGTAGTTTATCGTATCAGTTCAAACAAAAATTTCTTGAATCACATTTGAATACAAAATTGTACATTAGTCACGACGACACAAGTGTTTGTGATCTTGATAGCAACCGTCCATCAAAATGAATTGCTGATCACAACTCAATCTAATAGAAAGGAGAATTGATGATGGTTAAAATAAAAAGTCCCCAAATAATAATTATAACACAAACTTGTTAAGGAACATAAAACATTCTATCTGTATGACATTTCAGACAGATGTTCTAAATATCCATATCAATAGTGTCAAACCTGTTTAATGAAGTTGATAATAATGAAATTATGGCTAAAATGAAGCAATGTCCATTATCCTTCAATATCTGTTTTAAAACTACACTGGTTTCCATAAATTAAGGAAAATCCCTATATTAAGTCAATGGGAAGCTAACGTCAAAGCTCTATAACTTCTAAAATAAGTTTGTTTGTTTTTTTTTCGTTTTAAAAAATGTGATTGCAGATAAAGATCTCAATCACATAAATCAATATCTCGATTTTTAACAATATTCGTTCAGTATTTAATGAATAAATATTTTGTGGAAAAAATTATTGACATTAAAATGTCACCCAGGTAAAGCTGTAATTGCTCACCTATGTTTAAGAATTTAACGAGTTATTAACCAGCCACAAAAATTGACTTCAGAAGTAATTAAAACTTAGTAATAAGTATTGTATCAAAGTGTTTAATAAAATTAGTTTGTATTTTAGAACTCTGTGTAAAGAATTCTTTCACTATTCTTCAGTTTTGTATAAATTTCTTAAGACTGGCATTGCTGTTGTTACATATTCAAACTTCCATAGCTCATTAAATACTGAATGAATATTGTTGAAAATTGAGATATTGATTTATTTGATTGAGATCTTTATCTGCAATCACATTTTCCAAAACAAAAAAACTTATTTCAGAAGTTATAGAGCTTTGATGTTAGTTTCCCATTGACTTAACATAGGGATTTTTCTTAATTTATGGAAATCAGTGTATGTTGTTTGTACTTTATATTACAACTCCTTTTTCCTTTCTTTATTGATATAATGGGCATTTCTTTCATTAAGGATATTTCATTCAGAGTATATGAAATAAGTAATAAAGTAATTTGAATAAATATAGAGGAAAAACTGTCATTAGCATGGTGAGATCAGAACTCACGATCTCCTAATAACACATCGGGTGCTCTGACCACTGAGTTACTGGCCTCTAAACAATCATCCTGTATTGGTGGCTTTAAGCATTACATCATTGGAAATGTATCCGACTGTTAATTGAAAA
Organism: Ryuthela nishihirai; assembly: GCA_038380435.1. NCBI lineage: Eukaryota > Metazoa > Arthropoda > Arachnida > Araneae > Heptathelidae > Ryuthela > Ryuthela nishihirai. The sequence continues at coordinate 154,428,556 of JAWZYU010000001.1, read as the reverse complement.
GTCTGGTCTAGAAGGCACTTTCCAGGCTAGTGCTACAACCAGCCAACATCAAGCAACAAGAAGTTTTTTTATTTGCCAACAAGCCTTTAATCATGCATAAGGCTTCACAATGCAATAATAGGCAATTGCATGTAGGCAACTATTGGTGATATACATTGAATAAATATAGAAGAAAAATTGTCATTAGTCAGGTGGGATTCAACCCACGACCTGATACATGCCAGGTGCTCTGCCCACTAAGCTACTGGCCACTGAACGATCACTCTCTATTGGTGGCTTTAAGCATTATACTATGGAGTTAGTAATTGGAAATGTAGCTGACTGTAATTTAAGACTTTATTCTACAAGATATTTTCCAGGTTGTTAAATTAATTTATTATAATTAAATTAATTTATTTAATTTTCAACACTCAGTGCATAACAGAAAATACAGTGATATTAAAAAAAAATTCTAATACAAAAATTCAAATATGAACATGAATCTTAAACATACAAAATAGTTTTCACTTAATGTAGTTACAATAGCTTATCTGAAAATTAGTAATGATGATTGTAATATCAAAATCATACTTGAGTATTACTCATTTGTGAGTTAATCAAATCGATTTGCATTATGATGCGTATATTTAAAATTATTAACTTTGCTCTCCTATTAATAAAGTGAAATTTTTACCACAAGCATCATCATCATCCTCAAGCAGCCATGGGGCTACGGAGTAAAACCAGACTATGCAATTTAGTTCTCCAAGCATATCTGTCCTGAGCTACATCTACTGCATCAGGCCACTGCACACCAATTCTAACAAGGTCCTGTTTGACATTGTCTGCCCACCGCATCCTAGGTCTCCCCCTGCTTCTGAGGCCTCTAGGCACAATGTTCATAACCCTATTCGCCAATCTATAATTATCCATATGGGCAACATGGCCAAACCAGTGGTCTCTCTCTGAATAATATGATGCTTACAGGAGGTTGCAGACTCCTTTGCCTAACCTCATCATTAGTTACAAAGTTAAACCACCTAATACCCAAGATACTACATAAGCATCTAGAATCAAAAGCATCTAGTTTCCTGTTATCTTGTTTACACAGCGTCCAAGTTTCACTACCATAACTAACCCTAGAAAGAACCAAACTATTATACAATCAAATTTTAGTCTTTAGGTGTATACGCCTATTTCTCAACAATCTCCATAGATTCTTAAAAGTCCTGGCAGCAATCCCTATTCGTCTGTTAATCTCATGCCGCACATTACCATTATCTGTTACATAGCTCCCAAGATAATTAAACTGTGACACCTGCTCAAGACTGCAACCATTCAGATTAACTGAATCACAACCTGTCTGACCAATTTTCATCACTTTAGTTTTCTGTCCATTTATAACCAAACCTACTCTACTACCAGTCTCATCAACAGCTCGAATGAAAGAGTTCATCTCATCAACAACATTTGCCAAAAGGGCTAAATCATCAGCATAATCTAAATCAGAAATTTTCTAATCTTCAGTCCATTTAAGGCCAAAATCTTTCCCTTGAAGTGAATTTTGCATAACATAATCAATAACCAAGTTAAAGAGAAAAGGAGACAAAATGCACCCTTGTCGAACACCAGAAGTAATGCTAAACCAATTGCTACAAGCCTTACCAACTCTCACACACAACTCGGTGTTATTGTAGAGAGCTTTCATTATGTTAACTAACTTGTCAGGTATACCATATGATCTCGCAAACAACCACAAATTATGACGATCAACAGAGTCGAAAGCCTTTTTGAAATCAACAAAGCTAACAACCAAAGGTTTCTGAAACTCTAAACATTTCTCAAGAATCTGCCTAAGTGAAAATATCTGATCTACACATCCCCTACCATTTCTGAATCCACATTGCTCATCACGCAATTGACTGTAAACCAGATTCTTAATTCTATTAAGCACAATCATGGAAAGAACTTTACCTGGAACAGAGAGTAGGCTGATACCCCTATAGTTATCAAAAGAACTGCGATCACCTTTTTTGAAAATAGGAATAACAATAGCTCTGGTAAAACCCTTAGCAACCATGCTTTATCATAAAAGATATTCAGAATTTCAGTCATCCAAGTGGTAACCGAAACATTCCCAGCTCTGAGCATTTCTGTAGTAATTTCATCTACCCCTGGGGATTTATGTTAAGTTTAGAAATAACCAAAATAATTTCAGCCTGTGTTATAGGACCAACATTAAAGCCACCAATGCATCTGTCATCATTGCAAACAATGGGAGTAGAACTAACCACAGTGTTTAGAATATCACTGAAATGCTCAGCCCACCTAGCCATGACAAAATCCTCACCTTCTATAACCTTACCTTGTTTATCCTTCAATCCCTATATACCTGTTCGTTTTCTACCACACAAAACATTAACTATCTGATACAGCTCTCTGCTGTTGTGCTGTCTAACTGCTTCCTCAGCTTTGTCAGCCAAGCCAAAGATTCTTATCAGCAGCTAACTGATCTTTTACATGTTTATTAAGTTCTCTGTAATCCTTTCTATTAGGACTAGTAGGGTACTGATTAAGGACATTCCTGCAGTTCCTCTTTCTGAAATAAGCTCAAGTGCCTTATCTCTTAAATAATTCTGCCTCATCTGCTCCTTTTTTCCTAAAAGAGTACTGTTTCCAAAAAAAGCCTGTTTAAAACAGCCCCATTCTTCCTCAACTTCAATAGTAAGCAAACCATGACTGTCATAATGACTAAGTAACCTATCATGGTACGCTTTAGCTATAACTGGGTCTTTCAGAGCTTCAATATTAAAGGTAAATTTTTTAAATTTAGCACAACACTTTTTAAGTTTAAGTTGCAAGACACTTTTAACAAGGTAATGGTCAGATCCAATTTCAGCTTCTCTATATGACCTGGTATTCCTAACAGAACTAGCCCATTTGCTGTTAATTAATATATAATCAATTAATAATCAATCATATTCTTATGCAGCCCATTGGGTGAAACCCATGTGTACTTATGTATGTTGCGGTGTTTGAAATAAGTGTTAGTTATTCTGAAACCACTGAGTTTACTTACCTGTAGGAGACGTTGCCCATTGTCAGAACTAGCCCATTTGCTGTTAATTAATATATAATCAATTAATAATCAATCATATTCTTATGCAGCCCATTGGGTGAAACCCATGTGTACTTATGTATGTTGCGGTGTTTGAAATAAGTGTTAGTTATTCTGAAACCACTGAGTTTACTTACCTGTAGGAGACGTTGCCCATTGTCATTGCAGTTACCAATACCAAAAGGGCCTATTACTCCTCTCCATAGGTCAGAGTCAGTACCAACTTTGGCATTGAAGTCACCTAGAACAGTGTAATATCTCCTTTCTTGATAGAATTCAAAATATCCTAAAGTTGTGTGCATATTATGAGTAGATCATTAGTTTAACAGCATGCATAATAACAATATCAGGAAAAATAATTTTTAGAAAATATATGAAAAATATTTCTCACAAGGTTAGGCTCTTTACCCTCGTGGCACTATTTTGTGCACAATGGGCTAAATGGTAGGTCATAAGACACCGAAGGCTCGGAGAAGATTGGGGGGAAGGGACCCACTGGGCAGCTGTTAGGAGGCAGATGGTAGCTTCCCATCAAGGCTATTGAGCACGTTCTTTAATATGCACAGGATATGGCTCTCCTGCATAGACAGTCACAGCTTAACGTTCTCACAAGGTTAGGCTCTTTACCCTCGTGGCACTATTTTGTGCACAATGGGCTAAATGGTAGGTCATAAGGACACCGAAGGCTCGGAGAAGATTGGGGGGAAGGGACCCACTGGGCAGCTGTTAGGAGGCAGATGGTAGCTTCCCATCAAGGCTATCGAGCACGTTCTTTAATATGCACAGGATATGGCTCTCCTGCATAGACAGTCACAGCTTAACGTCCCATCCAATAAATGGCAGCCTTTCCAAGCCCTATGGTGTCCCCTACTGACTGAGGGCAGGGTGAGGTTATTAGGAGATAAAGTTCAATGCTGGCACAGATGGAACTCGAACCTGGGAACTGCAGATTATGAGCCTGGCATATTACTGACTGAGTCACTGATTTTCCCTTATGAATTCAGTTATGCATTTTAATGTATTGCATATGTGAAAATTTTATGAGGAATTTAATAAATGAAGAAAATTATTAGTATCAAATTTGCATGCTTCACATGCCAGTATTGAGTGGCAGTTTTCAATTCAAAAGGTGGTTTATAATGACATCAGATTTTGAATGAAAAATTATCTTTTTGGAGACTATTCCTTTCCTTGATATGAATCAAGAGTTCTAAATTTTTTATTTATTAGCTTTTGGCAAATTTCAAGGGATATCTATATTGTTTGATGTTAGGCAAAAATATTTCTATTTCATCTTACTACTAATGATATTTTGGTAATTTCTGTCTGTTGGTAACTCTGGATCTGATAAGAAATTTCTGTAGTGTGCTTTGTTTTAATTGATGAGCAAACTGTAAATAAATCAATACAGTTGAGCATTAATTTAGAAATTTGGGTTATATTCAGATATTATATTGAAAAATATTAAAACCTCTTACAGAATATGAAGCTGGATTAAAATTGAAAATGATTAGTTTAAATTTCTTTCTTTGGCTGTAGCCTGGAGTTACCTGGAACCAAGCTTCAAGACCCTCTCTTCAAAGCCCTGCTCCTCAGTAATTTTAAAATGCAAATTAAATACCCTTTCAAGCATCTGCTTGCTACAGTGGTCTGACAGGAGCATGTCAGTTTAATATGCTATAGAGAAGATATCTGAGTAAGACAAGACCTCAGCAGAAAGAACAACACAAACATCCATGCTTTACCCTGGGCTCAAACCCAGGTCCCTTTAATCAGTAGCTCAATGCAATTTAAAATTGAATTACAGCATTGAAAACTAGAGTTTTTCTACCACCAAGGCTGTTAAGGGAATGTGTGCACATCATACTTAGCAAAGTTGAAGGCAGCCACAGAACAACAAAAATATATTTTTGACTGCATTTTTTTTAATATAAAACCCACTATAAAAAGGCAGAGTATTCTATTTTGCACACAGGTGGCAACAAGTGTAACAGCAGTCCTGGTACTATATATATATATCACACATATCATTTTTACTATTACTCAAAAGAAATACTTTTTCCTAAATATTTCCTAGGTAAATAATTCATAGTCCTAAATATTTCACAGGTAATAATATATTTCTTACCTAAATATTCAGTACCATAATACGCATACATTAGAGGACTTTGGGAATGAGACTGATTTGCATACTTCTTTCCAGAAGAGATCATAGCTTGACAGAGAATAAAAGCTTTATCTTTAGGAATGACCTTTAAAATACATATTCAAATTAATAACAAAAATAAATTGAATTACAAACTTCATATATTATAAAAACAGGGAAAATACTTTATTATTAATAATGATAATCACTAAACACAATTTATTTCCATTTGAGTATACAAAATAATGAAATCACCAAAAAGTTTCACCTTGTTATAAGGATTATTAATAATAATAATAATCACTAAACACAATTTAGTTCCATTTGAGTGTACAAAATAATGCAATCAGCAGAAAGTTTTACCTTGTTATAAGGATTGTTTAACCATTATTTCATTATAATCTTATTATTTTCCTTATCAGAGATGAGTTCAGACCGAGTCCAAGTCCAGTCAGGCCATGACTCAAAATAGCAGACACAACTTTGGGCTCAGGCTCAGAATAATTTAAATTTCAAATATTTCTTGCATTTGTGAAAAAAAATAAACAAAAATATTTAAAGAAATTATTATAATTTCAATCTTTTAATCAGTCTTTAGTAGTTAAAAATAGAACCATAAGGCTTTCGAATTTTTTTAACATATTCTCTATCTGTAATTACCTCAGGAGCTGTGTAAACCGATACTGGTGATTTGCAGCACAAGATAAACAGAAGAAATGAACTGCTACTAGGACCTTTAAGAATCTATGGAGAGTGTGAACAAATATATATATATCTAAAGACTAAAATTAGGTATAGATAATACATACTATATAATCAAAGGTATCCAGACACTCACACATCCACAATCTCCTGGTAATAGAAAAGGAATTAATATCATATTGGTGAACCCTTTGCTGCTATCACAGCCTCCACTCTGAGGAGGAGGCTTTCCACTAGATTTTGGTATGTTGCTGTGGGAATTGCCTGCCATTCTATCACAAGAGCATTAGTGAGGCCGGTCACTGATGTCGAGTGATTCAGCCTGGCTCGCAGTTGGCATCCCATATGTGTTCCATGGGGTTGAGATTAGGGTTCTGTGCAGGCCAGTCAAGTTCTTCTTACACCCATCTCATCAAATCATTCCTGCACGATTCTCGCTTTGTTCACAATGGCATTGTCGTGATACAGGATAGGGTCTTCACTGAACTGTTGCCATAAATTTAGGAACACAGAATTGTCGAAAATGTCATTATAAGTTGTGGCATTCAGAGTCCCATTCACTGGAACTAGGGGGCACAGTCCAAACCATGAAAAACCCCAGAGCATGATGCCTCCTTCACCAAACTTCACAGTTGGCATAACACAGTCTGGCAGGTAGCTTTCACCTGGCATCCTCCACATCCAGACTTGTCCGTTGGACTGCCAGATGGTGAAGAATGATTCATCACTTAAGAGAATGCAGTTCCACTGCTCAAGAGTCCACTGGTCCCATGCTTTACACCACTTCAACTGACACTTAGCATTGATCTCGTTGATGTTAGACTTGTGTGCAGCTGCTTGGTCAGGGAAATCCATTTCCTCCAGCTTGCAACCAACTGTTATGGTGCTGGTATTGCTTCCAGAGGCATTTTGGAACTCAGTGGTGAGTGTTGCAACCAAGGACAAATGACCACCACTCAATTCACACCACTCGCTTCACACCACCCACTTTAGCACTTGGCAGTCCCATTCTCTCATTTTACGTGGCCACTGCGTTACGATTGTGCTGTTGTTGCTCCTAGGCATTTCCACTTCACAATAACATCACTCACAATTGATCAGGAAATGTCCTGAACTGACTTGTTGCTAAGGTGGCATCCTATGAGAATGCCATGTTGAAAATCACTGAGCTCAGCTGTACAGCACATTCTCCTGTTCATCAGCCCACATGCATCCTTTTTTACCTGTTTGGGTCATGGCTGTGGCATACATAGGCGAATCCACTACTCAGAAAGTGTGTTCGAATACTTTTGATCATATAGTATAGTTTAGCCCTGTCTAAAAGTTAGTTATGGGAGTAAAACTTGGGTCTTTGTAAGCAAGATAACAGGAACCTTTATGCTTACGCAGTATCTTGGGTATTAGGCAGTTTGTTTGTAAGTAATGATGAGGTTAGGTAAAGTAGTCAGTAACATCTTCAAGCAGCATATTGTGGAGAGAGAGGCTGCATTCATTTGGCCATGCCGTATGCATAACAATAGTTTAGTGACTAAGGTTATGAATAATGAGCCTAAAGGCCTCAGAAAAAGGGGAAAACCTAGGATGAATTAGTCAGACTATATTAAACAGGACATTACAATTCCATAGCTCAGGGCAGATACGTTTGGAGAACTTAGTCTTTTTGCACTTCTGTGTTGTCCATCAGTCTGTCTGTCTATCTGTGACCTTTATGGTTGTTATATCTTCTTTTAAAGAAAAATTCCATCAAACACCAAAATACTTCTACTGTGTTCCAAACTCAACTATATTTGCATTGATTTCTCACTATATATTAGATAATCTAGATATGTTGGTCTTGTATAAGGTTCAACATAATTCTGGGGATGGTTTGCTATCTCATGAGTGTAACCTTCCTATGGCAGATATTAGTAAGCATGCCAGCAGTTCAACATTATCATGGTCCGTAGTAGAATCCATTCCTTTATTCTACTAATTTATCCAAATATTTTGCAAAAGTACTATAAAGCACTTTATACTATTTCCTTCAATTTCACCAAAAAGCCATTTAGCTATCCATCAGCCTTTTTATATACATTTGCACATTCCAACTTTTGACTCATCTATCTCTACTGCTTTTATCTTCCACACTATTCTCTGATTACTGAGAGATGACAGCAACTGCTTCACCTTTGTGTACTACAGAGCACTCCGTCTTCAGTGAAGTGATGCTATGTACTGACGTTGGGTCCATTTAGACAAAGAGCTTCTTTCCACATGTCGTGTAGGGTGATTCCAGTGTCTCGGTTGCAGGTGGGGACGGACGAGGTTATTATTTCAATAGCCTCGTGGACTATGGTTCCGTAGAAAGTGGATGCACGCACAAGAAGTGTGGCGTGCTCCCAGTCTATTGTTGCCGTGTGTTGCACTGCTAGCTCAGAGGCGGCCGTCGTTAGGTTCTTTTGGCTGACATCAGTTTGGTGCTCCGCGAACCTTTCTTGCAAAGAGCGAATGGTTTTGCCGATGTAGTACACAACGGAATTATCCGTCAATTGTAGGGGAAATCGGTATATGCCCGATTTTTGAAGTAGGCTATATTTGTCCCTGTCCCTTTTGAATAATTTCTTCAAATTTGGAGCTGGGCTGAAAACAATTTTGATACTATGGGCTCTGAGTAATTTGTGGACCGATTCACATAGTACAGGAACGTAAGAAATGGGTCCAGCAAAAATAGTACGCTCGGGGTCGGTGATTGGGAGGAGAGCCGAATCTCTTCTGTTTTTGCTTCTATATTTGCTGATAACTTTGTCTATTGCTGTTGGGTTGTAGCCATGGGAAGCAGTGATGGAATGGATGTTTAAAATTTCTTCTTCAAGCAGTTGCTCATTTGAAGACACGGTGAAAGCCCTATGTGTGAGGGAACGGAAGGCTGCAATTTTGTACGCCCATGGGGCGCATGAGTCTGCACGTATGACAGAAGGGACGTAGGCTTCCGGTATGCACGTATGACAGAAGGGACGTAGGCTTCCAGTATACCGACGTCGTCAAGGCTCCTGTGTCATCTTTTTGAATGAAAACATCTAAATAGGGGACGGCATTTCTATTTTCCTCCTCCTTCGTAAAGCATATCATGGGATATATATTGTTGGCAGAGTCAATGAGGCTGTTTAATTGCTCATTGCTGCCGTTCCAAATTAAAAATATATCGTCGACGTAGCGACACCAGAAGAAGGGTAAAATTGCTGCTGAGTTGAATAATTTTGTTTCAAGATCTTGAAGGACAATTTCGGATAGGATACCGGAAAGGGGTGAACCCATGGGGGCCCCTGAGTCCTGCCTGTAGATTTGGTTGCCGAACTTGAAATAGTTGTTTTCGGTGACGAGTTTTAGAGCCTCATGAATGGCGTTGATTTCGGGAAGGGAAAATTTTTGCGTTTCAATAATTTTTGTCCGAAACAACATGACTGCATCAAAAACTGGAGTGGATGGGAATAAAGAGACTATGTCAAGTATGACAAATTTGCTGTCGGGAGGAATGGACAGATCCTTGAGTCTGTTGAGAAATTCTGCTGTCGACTTTACAGAAAATGGGTGATCGGAAATGAAGTTGGATAGAAATTTCGACCAAACTCTTTTCAAGAAAGAAAGTTGGAGAAGTTCTTTTGCACACGAGCAGCCGGATGGGATAATTTTCTTTGTGCACTTTGCACTGGGCAAACATTCACAGTGCTTGGCAGTTGGATGGCACTGAGCTCTTCTTGAGGTCCTTGGGGAGCCACCTGTTGTTTTTTAGCCTGCAGACCTTGTTTTTGATGCTACTGGTGGGGTCAATATTTAAACAAGTGCAATGGGAGCTATTTATGAAGTCCAAAACTTTGGCATCATAGTCACTCTTGTCCATTATGACAAACTGGCATGTTTTATTGGCTAAAGTGACAACAATGTCAGGGGTGTTTTGAACGTTTTTTAATGCCTGAAAATATTCCGATGAAAAGTTCCTATCTGAGTAGGATGGAGAATTTTGTTGGGATTTTATGAATTTGAGGACTTTTTGTCTCATAGCATTAATTTTATGCTCTTCCAAATGTTCACGCGCATTATTAATATTTTCAACTTCGGATATTATTTCTTTTTTGTCCAAAATTCTGTGGAAAGGGCTGAATTTAGGGCCATGTTCCAGAGCAGCCAGCTCGTTAGGGGGAAAAATTTTATTGGACAGATTAATAACAGGAAGGGGTTTAAAGATAGGGCAAAAAGGCTTATCTGAAGTTTGAGTGAGCCACTGGATCTTTTTAAGATGTTTTCGTCTGGTGTCGTTCTTGCATTTTCTTCTGTGTAGTGGAGCCTTTCTAGTAGATCCGTAAGCACGAGGGGAGGGTAGCTGTAGCAGAAGTCCTGGTGCGCCTGGTAAGCCTCTGTTTCAATTCTTGAAATGTGCCGTCTTTTCTCTTGTATTAGCGCAAGGAGAAGCTTGACTTCCGCTGCACGCAGCACATGTTGACATGAGCCAGGGAGGCTGCCGCGTGTTAGACGGATCAATTGTGGGATAACATTGTTGCGTCGGCAGTTCAGAAGAAACCACATCTGTTCCAGATTCACGACAAGTTTTATCCGTAAAGACCGTAACGTTTTCCAATGTTGGTAGTAGGTCATTTCGCAGAGATGAACTTTAAGTATACAATTAAAAGACCTTCTTGCTCAAAAATTAATTTAAAATAATTTAAAATTCTCTGTCATTGAGCAATAAAATTTTAGAGTTTATCCTTCAAACTATTTGGATGCTGAAAGTTCTTAGGAGAAAACTCTCAGAAGCTTTTCAGAGCAAAGACAGCGCTCCGTCTTCAGTGAAGTTATGCTATGTACTGACGTTGGGTGTGTTTAGACAAAGAGCTTCTTTCTACATGTTGTGTAGGGTGATTCCAGTGTCTCGGTTGCAGGTGTTGATTCCGGTATCCTATCCGAAATTGTCCTTCAAGATCTTGAAACAAAATTATTCAACTCAGCAGCAATTTTACCCTTCTTCTGGTGTCGCTACGTCGACGATATATTTTTAATTTGGAACGGCAGCAATGAGCAATTAAACAGCCTCATTGACTCTGCCAACAATATATATCCCACAATATGCTTTACGAAGGAGGAGGAAAATAGAAATGCCGTCCCCTATTTAGATGTTTTCATTCAAAAAGATGACACAGGAGCCTTGACGACATCGGTATACCGGAAGCCTACGTCCCTTCTGGAACCTATGTCCCTTCTGTCATACGTGCATACCGGAAGCCTACGTCCCTTCTGTCATATGTGCAGACTCATGCGCCCCATGGGTGTACAAAATTGCAGCCTTCCGTTCCCTCACACATAGGGCTTTCACCGTGTCTTCAAATGAGCAACTGCTTGAAGAAGAAATTTTAAACATCCATTCCATCGCTGCTTCCCATGGCTACAACCCAACAGCAATAGACAAAGTTATCAGCAAATATAGAAACAAAAACAGAAGAGATTCGGCTCTCCTCCCAATCACCGACCCCGAGCGTACTATTTTTGCCGGACCCATTTCTTACGTTCCTGTACTATGTGAATCGGTCCACAAATTACTCAGAGCCCATAGTATCAAAATTGTTTTCAGCCCAGCTCCAAATTTGAAGAAATTAGTCAAAAGGGACAGGGACAAATATAGCCTACTTCAAAAATCGGGCGTATACCGATTTCCCCTACAATTGACAGATAATTCCGTTGTGTACTACATCGGCAAAACCATTCGCTCTTTGCAAGAAAGGTTCGCGGAGCATCAAACTGATGTCAGCCAAAAGAACCTAACGACGGCCGCCTCTGAGCTAGCAGTGCAACACACGGCAACAATAGACTGGGAGCACGCCACACTTCTTGTGCGTGCATCCACTTTCTACGGAACCATAGTCCACGAGGCTATTGAAATAATGACCTCGTCCGTCCCCACCTGCAACCGAGGCACTGGAATCACCCTACACGACATGTGGAAAGAAGCTCTTTGTCTAAACGGACCCAACGTCAGTACATAGCATCACTTCACTGAAGACAGAGCGCTGTCTTTGCTCCGAAAAGCTTCTGAGAGTTTTCTCCTAAGAACTTTCAACATCCAAATAGTTTGAAGGATAAATTCTAAAATTTTATTGCTCAATGACAGAGAATTTTAAATTATTTTAAATTAATTTTTGTTCAAGAAGGTCTTTTAATTGCAAACAAAGTACTACAAGAAAAAGACATATATTGGCAAAACCTTCCGAAACTTCGAAATTTGCTTGGAGAAAACCAGTGGGACTTCTGAAACAAACTGCAACTCACAGCTCTCCTGCAATCTGCTATCCCTAAAGAAACTACTCCACAGTTCGACATGGCCAAAATAACAAGCTCTCCACCCTTAAATACGAGCTGAAAATAATGGAAGACCTCATCTACATCAATAAATTTTGTATGCAACAAGAACATAATATTGCCCCCTTCAGCCTGGAAACTGTTGTTAAAAGGAACGTATAAACTCCTTATTTAACCACATTTTGCACATCAGGTAAACCTGGACCCTGCCAACATTTAGACCAGGGCTCGCACCCCGGCACTGCCACCAAAAACAAATAGAACATCACAACTGGGGAGGGGGGGGGGGCAAACGACAGAAACAAAATTGCCATACCACCCCAGATAGCGCAACAAAATATCTATGAGAAATATAACCTTCTCAAATTCAAATTTAGCTTAACAGTTTAATTGTCAATTCAAATTTATTTCACACTTCTGTTACATTACAAACATGTAATTTAAAGCTTATAACAACACAAAGCAATAAATGTTTTTCTCTTGTGATGCTCCACATATTCACTTTTATTTTACTTTAACCAGTTTTACTTTATTTATATTAATCATTTTAGGGATTATCTTCAGTTGGATTTACCACATTTCTCTCACCCAAGCTGCTAAAGAAGTTGTGCATGTGCAACTCTTACTTTTAACTGACAGTCACTAATGCACATGTAAGGACACACACCCTCTTGCATCATAGCTAGTGTGAGTACATGATATAAGATTATACAAATGTTCTTTCCCAGCGTGCAACACACACGTCAGTTGCACACCGCATGTATAGTAAGTGGCATTACGTCACGGAGCTAGGAGTTTTGAAGTTAGCGGAGAGGTTTTTGAAGTCAGTTGCTAGTAGTTAGCTTTTGTTGTTGAGTAGAGATGGAGTTGGAGAGTGTAGAGTCAGTAGAGAAAATATTAGTGAGAGGTCTGGAGAGGACAATGTTAGCTGAGAAGTTTGTCAGTTTTGGAGATGTTGTTTAAATGAGCTTTAGTTACTCAAAATATTGTATTTATCAGTTTATTTGGTGAGTCTAGAATTTTTTGGAATTCAACTTTGTTTGCTATATTGACTTTGCCATTTTTTCTCTTGAGAAATGATAACTGATTTTTATTAAGATTGAACTTTAATAATTTGACTATCTTTTGATTTCTTACTCACTAAGTAATGCCAATATACTTAGCGAACCCTCATTTAACTTTATTTGGCATGATTAATTGCTTGGCACCCGATGCTATGTGGAAAAATTAGTTTAATTTGGATCAGTTAAAAGGTCCAAAGAGTAGAAGTTTGATAATCTTTTGGAGCGTTACAGAGTAAATAAAGAAAGTGGTACACTGAACACAGGGACTGCATATATTATAAATTGTATGTTATTTAATGTGATTGTCAAAGTTAACAAATTTCTGAGTTCATTAGTTATATACATACTAATCATATTTAACGACAGCCTAAGCTGAAAATTTCCATTGAGCAAGAAGCTTAACTTTTGTATCAATCAAAGGTACTGAAGTTTCAGCACAGTTATTGCTGATAGTTAAGATCTTTATTGTATTTATGTAAAGATCAGAAGTGTCCAGACACACACACACAAGATAAATTTTTTGATAAGCAAGTTTACTGCAAGTTTAGTATAGCTTTAATATTGTATTGTTGTATAGCAGTAACTTTTGAGCACTGCTCAAGATAAAAAAAAAGTTACAAAATTTCATAAATTCAAAATTTTGGCAGATTACTAAACATGTCTGCTAGTAACATGGCCAATTCCATCATTATGACTCCCAACTTAGTAAAAGTAAAGGATTTGTTGCAGGATATGATGATTGAAACAGAGGTGTTAATGAATCTGCTTAAAGATCCTCGGGAGAAAAGAGGAATAACAACAACCCCTAAATTTGCTGACAATGCTATGTCAGCTCATGAACATATAAACTTTGAACATAAAGTTCCATTTTTTGTTCCGTCAAACGCAAGTGATAGAACAGAACATTATCAACCACCTCAACGACAAGTTGCCAATTAACTGTAGTCCATATGATAATTGGCCTTTACCTGAGGTAATGTTTGCCAGATTGAAATGTCTGTCATCGTAGACATTTGTAAGATCCATGGAAGATCATTTCTGTTTACATGAAGTGCCCAGCAACAAAAAGATGGCTTTCGCATATCTTGTTTAATTGAATGTGCAAAGTAATGGTGGAAATTTATCCACCTTATGATGATTTTACACATCTAGCTACAGAATTTTTCTCACGAAGACAAAGAGAAGGAGATGATATTGAAATATTCATCTGGAGTACAGTAGAGTTATACCAGCTGTACAATGCTGATGATAATAAATTGCATTATGTCGCAGTTAACATTGCCTTAGAGAGAATTTTGTAGAATTGGAAAATGTAAATTAATTTCAACTTTAGTCAAATTGGCTTGGCAATACAATGCAAGAGAATCTGCAAAAACGGCATTATATCAACAATGGCTGCAGTCCTCACCAAAGCAGCGATATTGGGTTATCTCACAAAACGACTCCCACACAACTGGAAGTTACAAAGTCCCAACAATTTGCAAAGAATGCATCTACAACGATGCAGAGATTATGTTCCGCATCAAACTTCAAATGATATAACTAGACCAAAACCTTTTGCTACAAATGAGTGAAACTTTCAGATGTAATTAGGCACATGTAGCAATACTGCTACTCTTCCAGCATAATTAACAATTTTTGAAAGTGTAAAATACAAAACTCTACGTGAGCCAAAGCTCGTATGAGAGATATTAGATTTAGAAAATGTGAAATAGTCTATAGCAACAGTGTTAATTATTTATCACGTACATATAAATAAACTCATTGACATTATGACTAAAATGTATATTTAAATGCTGTAGTCAAGCAAGGCATAATCACTATAATAGATTTTCTACATTTTGCACAAGTATCCATTTCATAATTAATTTTAAAAAGATTTCTTTCATTTTTTTATGTTTATTAGGTAAACAGCTGAATACTTTAGGAGCCTGGCATACATAATGCTTACAAAAACTGTTTTTTGGGAGAAATCGAATTTAAAAGAACCGGTGTTGAAAATCTGGTATTTTGTTCAACACTAAATATTATTGACGTTAAAATGTCAACCAGGTAATGCTGTGATTGTCACCTATGTTTATTGAACACTTTTACACTTGAATCATCCCAATCTTTTTGCCTGATATTCAAGCTTTTTACTAATCTTTTATGTACAATTTCCATGTGAGGTTACTATCTATAAATACTCACTATAAATAACTAAATTAACTATACAATTAATTTACAAACAACTCCCACTAAGCCGAAGCATATCAGGGAGAATAACATAATGTGACAGATAGAATTCACTTTTGACAGATAAAAGTTCACTTGAAACTTCAGTAATTTAAATTTTGGAATTTATGCAACTTATCTACAATGTTTTACTGTATAGTACCAAAATTCCAGACTGCTCTTTTCAACACTCAAATGCACAGGCCCAATGCAGCTTGGAGAGCACTTCCAAATCATCCCCTTTCATAGTACCTCAGGGGCACACTGGTCTGTGCTTGATCTTGGCAATCCTGTGCAGGTCACATGTGCATCTACCAACTGAGCACATCACATCTCTATCTCATCCCTCGCCTGATGACGTGCCAAAGCAGACAGCACGAAACACGCCGCAATGCCTGGTTACCAACATCTCGTATAGGCAACTGGCTCAGTACACTAAAAGGAGTGCAAAGTTTAGAATGACACCCAGTGACTCATACCACAGAGGAAGCAAAGTGCAATACCACCACACGTAACAACTCTATCAACAAGAGGCAACAATACCAGACCTGTGAAAACATCAACTACTGAGAACAACACATAACCCGGAATTGTCTTCCTTGAACAACTGATAAAGCCCTTGAAGAATGAAGAAAATGCAGGTATGACTATTTAATGCAAACTTCACCACACTGATCTATGACCATTTGTGACTAAAGGTTGTTCTGCATTTTACTAACTGAAATCTGGTCACCCTCACTACACATCACAAAATCATTCAACATTTGTATTCCTAACTTTGTTCCCTTAAAAACTTGATTTTATCGATTGCTCATCTGTACCAAAGGATACTCACAGCCAAATGGTCTGGGAGTTACAAAGTTGTGTTTGAGTGCAGGCAGCAAAGCACACTGGTAGTGAGGTCGGTAGCCTCTCCATTCAGTGCGCAGGCGCAAGAGTGTCAATGCTGTCCCGTGAAGTGAATCATTAACCATAACATTAGTAATATTTCAATATTTATTTACTCGTTATCAAAGAAATGATCATACTCCAAATTTTGTACGTTTCTATGGAGCATAATGTACAACATATGCCAGTTTTAATTTTTTATATATGGGGCCACATCACTTTTTTTTTCATATTTTAAAATTTTCAGTTTTTTTAATTTATTTTCAAAACTGTATTACATTTTTTAAATTTGATTTTTCAACAAATTTATATTCCAAAATGTACATTAATACATCAAGTTTGGTCTTCTCATCTACTATAGAAGCAAAGAAAAAAAGGGAAAACCTTTAATCACAATTTGTACATTTTCCTCTTAGGTTAAATGGTTATAATTCTTACAAAAAAATTTTTGACTCAAAATATTTTGGACAGTCATCTTATGTGTACCTATCTGTTCCTGCACCCAAGAGGAAAATATACAACATTTATTACAAAGATCACTGAAATCTGTGATGGGTGGTGAACTGGCCTGGTTGAATTGATATGGAATGACCTTACAGTGTTTATAGAGTTAACTTATTCTATCTTTAATTAGAATTGATTAAATACCAAACCAAAATAGAAACTAGCAAATGAAACCAGCTATTCACCTGGTATAGGATGTCAACTACTATGGCTACCGCCACATATCTTCAAAAAATTCGGTCCCTAGATTAGCACTTTTACCCAACCAATTTTTAATCACCCTGTGTGCAAGCAAAAAAATCATGAAATTTGTTTCTATCCCATAAAACTGGACCAAACTCAAATATTCTGTATTCACAACTTTCACGTTTTTCCCACAAAGCATCACCCCTATTTCCTGTCATTTTTACAATTTTCACAAGATCAACACTTCCCAGCGCAATAATCAATCCCCACTCACTCCTACCTAACAGCATTCCTATGCAACAATTTTTTTTCTTTATATCCATATTCTTCTATCACTCTACAGACTTCTCATTAAACAAACAGTAATACTCAGTGACAAAATACTCCCATACCAAAATAATTCTAACTCCATAACTGATCAAAATTCCGAAGTGCTTTCTAAACTTAGCTTACCAATTACAAACACACCAATTAATCATGATTCCAACTCTCACAAACACTTTAATAAGTGTAAAGAACATACTCTAAATAACAACCAAGATCTTTATCTGCCATCACATTCTTCAAAACAAAAAAACTTATTTTAGAAATTATAGAACTTTAACTTTAGCATCCAACTGACATAACATCAGAATGAGTGGTCATAATCCAATGATCACTGTGTATAGGCTCATATTATTTTAAACAGAAACCAATATTGGAAAAAATATATGATCAATATTGGTGGAACCAATATATAGCTAATTTATGCAACTCATCATCATCATTCTCAAGCAGACATGGGCTACAGAGGTCCAACCAGTTGGGCAATTTTGCTCTCAAAACCTATCTGTCCTAAGCTACGTCTGGCCACTGCACACCAATTCTAACAAGGTCCCGTTTGACATTGTCTACCCACAGCATTTTAGGTGTCCTCTTTCTCAGGCCTTTAGGCACAATGTTCATAACCCTATTCGCTAATTTATAATTAACTAGATAGATGGACAACATATATACAACATTACAGTATGCAGGTAAAGTTTTCTTACCTCCATTGCAAACTTTTTATTGAGAACCAATAATCCACATAAATATCCTGCTCTTCCAACGAATAATTCGTCTGATCCACATTTAAGAAAATTATCTGGTCTACATACGTCTGCAAGTGCAGAGTACCGAGCAAGAAAAGCGTCACGCTCATTTGTTTTCCCAACTGCATCCATCAGTAGGGCTGCAGTGGCATAAACCCCACCTGCTCCAAGAAGAAATGATGCTTGAGTAGATTTTTCAGATTTCACATTCGGAGAGTCAATATATGACAAAGCATGATCTATGTACTGTTCACTTTTTACTAGTAGTTCTGCTTTCATACTCTGAAACGCAGTGCTTTGGGAGAGATAGTAACACATATACGATATTCCAGCAACTCCAACATACAAACCACCTTCGCAGTCTTCAAATTCAGTTCCTTGCGAAGCGTATATTTTATTCATGTAGCTTAAACATCTTTCACTTAAAGTGTCTCTGAATATTTCAACATCGCCACCTTTATAATCCAGCAAGTTGTTGACAAAGTATCTTTTCGGCCTCCACATATTTTCATCAATTTATACGACCAAAATGAATTTACTCTGCTACATTACACAAACAAGTTAACGTCATGGAGGTAGGTAGATAACACGAGGAGCCCTAAGCACTTGAAAATGATGCTTCGGCGACTGCGCGGCAGCCCTATTGTTCTATTCATTACATTGATCAGTAGTACAGGGGAGTAGCCGTCCCGTGGCCGAGAGGTTAGCACGCTTGGCTACTGATCTAAGGGACCTGGATTCGAACCCCGGGTAAGGCATGGATGTATGTGTCGTTTTTCTGCTGAGGTCCTGCCATCCTCACAGACCATCTACTTTGGCATATAAATTGACAGGTTCCTGTCAGACCTCTGTGGCAAGCAGCTGCTTGAGGGGGTATTTATTTTATTTCTTTTTATAGGTGAGTAACGAAGTGTTGCGTTATAAAAAATTAATTTTTTTCGACATTTGTATTATGGCAGCCTGTTAAGCTTACAGCTGCACGAATCGCCCTTCAAAAAAGATACCAGGAATTACCTTTCATCGGTATGTTTGTCATTTTTATAAAAGTTTAAATAATTATATAATGATACAAGCAACTTCGTGTTGAAATTACGCCGCTATGAATTCGTTTTATTTCGAGTTACAAACCTCGATTCTTCACCAGATTTTTCTTTATTTTCTTCGGATTGTACTCAGTGATAAATGTGATGATGTACTTCTTATATTGATTGATTGATTGAATGATTTTACGTTACACTTATTTGAGAATTCCTTCTGCAGGCTTTCTCAGTTAAAATATTTTGTTGGCTGTATTTGAATATTAGTGTGTATTCTATTTAATGGATGATGAATTTACATACTTGTAAATAGAAGTGATTAAAATATCAGGGAGTTTTTTTTTTATTTTATTTTAGGTGAAAGTATTGATATTATTATTTTTTTAAATGTTTCAGAGTTTAAATTCCTCTCTCTTCCTGATTTAATAAGTTCAGTGTAAAAAGGGAAAAGTAAATTACAATAAAGTATTTTCATAAGGTGAGAAATATCATCTTTCTTTTTTTTTTTTAATTTGGATAGCATTGAAGGATTTTGTTTAAATGCCCCCTTATTTTCTTGGATTGGAGTCATATTTTTGAATTTCTTTTTAGATTAATTTAATGTATCTGGTGTAAATTGTCATAGGTGAGTGACAGCGATCATTAGTTAGGGTGAAAATTTTTCAAATTGTTTAAATAATTTTAGTTAAAAGAGGAGAGGAGAGTGTAATGCTTTTCTCCTTTTCGTTAATTCTTTTGATAGGGTTCTAATTTTCCCTTTTAAGGTGAATACTGAATTTATTTAATTCTGTATGCATTTTAAATAGAGCAAGTGTATTGCTTTTAGTTATTTTATTTTTACTTTTGTTGAGGAGTAGGTTAGGCATACATAAAAGGAAGTATGAGAGACTTTGGGTTGTTTTACCTCTGAGCTGCACTTTTTTGCACACCATGGGCTAAATGGCCAGGTCACATGGGCCCCGAAGGCTCAGAGAAGGTTGGGGGAGGGGACCCACTGGAACAGCTGTTGAGAGACGGATGGTAGCCTCCCGTCAAGGCCATCCAGCGTGTTCTTTAACGCGCACAGGGTATGGCTCTCCCGCACACGGGGCCACGGCTTAACGTCCCATCTGACGGACGGCGGCCTTTCCAAGCCCATCGGTGTCCCCTACTGACCGTGGGCAGGGCGGGGAATTTTGCGGAGATAAATCTCAATGCTAACTCAGCTGGGACTCGAACCTGGGAACTACAGATTACGAGCCTGGCGCGCTACCGACTGAGCCACCCCCGCCCCCAGTATGAGAGACTGAGGAGTCAGGCACTGAGATGTTGGGTTCGAGCCACTGGCTACAAAGTTGCTTTTTTTATTTTATTTTTTTAAAGGATGTTATATTCCCGGGATTTTATTTTTTGAGAGATTGTAATAATTGTGTATTTTGTATTGATTTCTAAATCTGGTTGAGGGAGGAGAATGTGCATGAGATGGGGAAGAGATGTGAAGCTGAGGGTACCCACACAGAGCTGGTGGGTTCGAGCCACCATCTGGTTTTGTTTTGGATTGTTAGATAGTTTTTTTTGTATATATTTATTTTTAGTTCTTTTTTTTACTTCTTATATTAGCAACAGCAATATATTTATAAATAAGCAAAAATTCAGGGCTGTAGCTACCTCTAGAAATCGGGAGTGTCATCACACCAGAGTTTTTTTTCCTTTTACGAGTTTAGAGGTGTGTTACAAATTTTACATATTTATTTCAAACTTAATTCTATGGTTTACTGTTCGGTACTGTTTTATTTAAATAAATTTCTTGAAAAGATACTTTAATTTTTGCACTGTAAACCATGGCCGAGTGGTTAGCGCGCTTGGCTACTGATCTAAGGGACCTGGGTTCGAGCCCCGGGTTAAGGCATGGTTGTATGTGTTCTTTTTCTGCTGAGGTCCTGCCATCCTCTCAGACCTTCTATTATGGCATATAAACTGACATGCTCCTGTCAGACCTCTGTGGAAAGCAGCTGCTTGATGGGGTATTTATTATTTTTTTAAACTGAAATGCACTGTCAGCTTATGGCCAATACATAGAAATTATCTTTTATTTCAGCTTCCCATTAAATAAAGAGAGACGAGAAGCATTATAGACAACAGTTTTGGTAATGTTTCTGTTTGATTAGTTTCACGAATTTTTGATTTTATCACAAAACAAAGAATTTTGATGATGACATACTTTGTCTGTAGAAAATGTTAATTTCCTCATCTATAAAAAAATATCTTGGATAGATGTGATTGTACCTTTATCCATTATCTTTAATATTATAAAATTTTAAACAAAGTCAGTACAAAGTTTAAAAATGTCTAATCAATACTTAAAGGTTATGTGGTTTAAATAAAGCCCTGAGATCTTGGGGCTTCATATCAGAACAACACACATATTGCTACAATCAGAACAGTGAATAGGAATAGTATAACTGCAATTTAAAGTTTTTAATAATGATGTAATACAAACCAGGTTACAAGTGACTTCCAGTATTTAAAATTTAAAGAGTTATAACTAAATGTTATAAATCATAATTTTAAGCTAATTTGCATCACTTTCTGCACTTTGTTGTCAGAGAAGGAAACAGTTAACAGAAAAATTCTCGAAATAAAACAGTAGACTTAATTTATCAATAAATAGTAAATCCGGAGCTACCTGTTGACTTTGAAGTCAAAATGAAAATTCAGTACACTCATAATTGTCTTAATAGTGGGTGTCATAACTTATTAACATATTTTTGGAGTTAAATCTTTACTATTGGGAAAAATCACTGGAAAGCATTTCAATGTAGGTGTGTTATAAATGATTTTTCCACCAAAGTTTAAAGTGTTTTTAAACTCTACCATTTTGGCTCCTACACTATTGGCTTTATTTAGTTTTGTTAGGCAAATTTTTTTATTCTTGTGAAATCAGAATTTTTTTTTTTAACATAAAATAGCTATTTTCTGAATTTTACAAATGTGATTTTTTTGCGATTTAAATGCTGCTATTGCACATAATTTTTATGTTTTATCCATAAAATGTTTTCTACTGTTATCAGTGCAGTATAAATAAACTTTTAAAATCTTGTAATTGTTTGTTATTGTCCTATTCAAAGAAATGCATAAATAGTTCTGCTATACAGTAATTCTGTATGGAAATATTCATTGCATTGAAAAATACAATATAAATTCCAAATAGCTTAAATGGGATTTCTCTTAGTCGAAAAAAAAAAATCTTCCCGTATATAACGCAGAGTAAAACTGAGTATCGCACGTGAGAAGTAGGCTTGATTGCAGCGGCAGACGATTCGTTTTGGAAGCAACAACATGGCTACCACCCTGCTGCTTTAGCATCATAACCTTCGACAGGGAAAGCGCATTAGGGCGACAGGGAAAGCGCATTAGGGCGTCTCCTCTCATTCATACCTCCGTGCTCGCTCATTACTGATCGCCGAGAACTTGATTACGAGTTTGCTACATTATAGGAAAATGCATGGAGGTAGGAAGATAAGGAGAGGCCCTAACGCGCTTTTCCTGTCGAAGGAAAATGATGCTTAGGCAGCAGGGCGGTAGCCATATTGTTGCATTCAAAACAAACCGTCTGCCGCTGCAATCAAGCCTACTTTTCACGTGCTATACTCGTTTACTGTGCGTTATATACGGGAAGATTATTTTTTTACGACTAAGAGAAAGCCCATTTAACCTATTTGGAATTTATATTGCTTTTTTTTAATGCAATGAATATTTCCATACAGAATTACTGTATAGCAGAACTATTTATGTATTTCGTTGAATACGACAATAACAAACAATTACCAGATTTTGAAAGTTTATTTATACTACACTGATAATAGCAGAAAACATTTTATGGATAAAACATAAAAGTTATATGCAATACATTACATTTGTAAAATTAAGAAAATAGCTGTTTTACGTTAAAAAAATTCTCATTCCACAAAAATAAAAAAAATTTATGCTTAACAAAACTAAATAAAGCCAATACTATAAGAAGTAAAAAAAAAAGAACCAAAAAAATATATATATTTATACAAAAAAACGCCCCAGATGGTGGCTGGAACCCAACAGCTCTATGTTTCTACCCTCAGCTTCACATCTCTCCTCCATCTCATGCTCATTCTCCTCCCTCAACCAGAGTTAAAAATCAATACAAAATACACAATTATTACAATCTCTCAAAAAAAAATCTCATAAGGATTGAAATACATCCTTCCTCAGCCACAAAGGAAAATTTCAAAATAATATCTGAAAAAACTGTATGAAAAAAAAAGCAACTAAAAATTATACTATGCAAAAATAATAAAAAATTAAAAAAATATAAGAAAAAGAAAAAAATATATATATCCACAGGGTGAAGGGAATATAATACCCATTTAAAAAAAAAGGCAACGTTCCAGACAGTGGCTTGAACCCGACATCTCAGTGCCTGACTCCTCAGTCTCTCATACCTATCTTCACGTATGCCTAACCTACCCCTCAACCAAAGTAAAAATAAAATAACTGCAAGCAATAAACTCGCTCTATTTGAAATCCATACAGAATTAAATAAATTCAGTATTCACCTTAAAAGGGACAATTAGAACCCTATCAGAAGAATTAACGAAAAGGAGAAAAGCATTACACTCTCCTCTCCTCTTTTAACTAAAATTATTTAAACAATTTGAAAAATTTTCACCCTAATGATCGCTGTCACTCACCTATGACAATTTACACCAGATACATTAAATTAATCTAAAAAGAAATTCAAAAAGATAAGACTCCAATCCAAGAAAAAAAGGCGGCATTTAAACAAAACCCTTAAATGCTATCCAAATTTTTAAAAAAAAAGAAAGATGATATTTCTCACCTTATGAAAATACTTTATTGTAATTTACTTTCCCTTTTTACACTGAACATATTAAATCATGAAGAGAGAGGAATTTAAACACTGAAACATTTAAACAAAATAATATCTAACACTTCCATATAAAATAAAAAACAAAAAAGAAACTCCTTGATACTTTAATCACCTCTATTTAAAAGTATGTAAATTCATCATCCATTAAATAGAATACACACTAATATTCAAATACAGCGAACAAAATTTTTTAACTGAGAAAGCCTGCAGAAGGAATTCTCAAATAAGTATAACGTAAAATCAATCAATCAATATAATCAGTACATCTTCACATTTATCACTGAGTACAATCCGAAGAAAATAAAAAAAAAATCTGGTGAAGAATCGAGGTTTGTAACACGAAATAAAACCGATTTCATAGCGGCGTAATTTCAACACGAAGTTGCTTGTATCATTATATAATTATTTAAACTTTTATTAAAATGACAAACTTACCGATATAAGGTAATTCCTGGTATCTTTTGTGAAGGGCGATTTGTGCAGCCGTAAGCTGAACAGGCTGCCATAATACAAATGTGGAAAAAAATTAAATTTTTATAGCGCAACACTTCATTACTCACCTATACTACTGCTCAATGTTCTGAATAGAACAACATGGCTGCCGCGCAGTCGCCGAAGCATTTTGAAGTGCTTAGGGCTCCTCCTCTTATCTTCCTACCTCCATGGGAAAATGCAACGCAAAAGTTGTTCGGTTAGCGGAAGTGACGTTATCCACCAAAGTGAGGCATCAACTCATTGCATGCTGGGATAATCATCTTGTTTATTTCGTTTTTAATTAAACTTTGTTTACCTCTCTTTAGCGTGATTATCATCATCATCATCCTCAAGCAGCCATGGGCTACGGAGGTCCAACCAGACCGTGCAATTTAGTTCTCCAAACAAGTCTATCCTGAGCTACATCTACTGCATCTGCCCACTGCACACCAATTCTAACAAGGTCCTGTTTGATATTGTCTGCCCACCGCATCCTAGGTCTCCCCTTCTTTCTGAGGCCTTTAGGCACACTGTTCATAACCCTATTCGCCAAACTATAATTATTTATACGGGCAACATGGCCAAACGAACGTCGCTTTTTTTTTTCTGCGCAATATGTTGCTTAAAGGAGGTTGCAAACTCCTTTGCCTAACCTCATCATTAGTTACAAAGTTGAACCACCTAATGCCCAAGATACTGCGTAAGCATCTGGAATCAAAAGCATCTAATTTCCTGTTATCTTGTTTACAAAGTGTCCAAGTTTCACTGCCATAACTAACCCTAGAAAGAACCAAACTATTATAGTCTAATTTTAGTCTTTAGGTATATACGCCTATTTCTCCACACTCTCCATAGATTCTTAAAAGTCCCGGCAGCAATCCCTATTCGTCTGTTAATCTCATGCCACACATCACCAGTATCTGTTACGTAACTCCCAAGAGAGTTAAACTGTGACACCTGCTCAAGGGTGCAACCATTCAGATTAACTGAATCACAGCCTGCCTGACCAATTTTCATCACTTTAGTTTTCTCTCTGTTTATAACCAAACCTACTCTACTACTAGTCTCATTAACAGCTCAAATGAAAGAGTTCATCTCATCAACATCATTTGCCAAAAGAGCTAAATCATCAGCATAATCTAAATAGGAAATTTTCATATATCAGCCCATTTAAGGCCAAAATCTTTCCCTTGAAGTGAATTTCGCATAACATAATCAATAATCAAGCTAAAGAGAAAAGGAGACAAAATGCACCCTTGTCGAACACCAGAAGTAATGCAATTGCTACAAGCCTTACCAACTCTCACACCCGACTCAGTGTTATTATAGAGAGCTTTCATTATGTTAACTAACTTGTCTGGTATACCATATGATTTCACAGCGTGATTATAGCGTGATGTAAAAATATGTCTTCTTAATTTGGAAATTATTAACTTCTCATCTAAATTTTAACCATTTCTAATGCATAATTACTTTCAGTCTATTCCAGAAAACAGCGAGAATAGCGTTTCATTTTAAAGTTTCAGTGCACTGTAATGTAATTCATACATAAATAACAATATTTTTAATAACTTTTAATCATTATTAAGTACTTTTTCAGTTGAGAAGTTTTATGAAATTCCGTATATATCGCGCAAAATTATCAGCAATTCATAAAAAAAAATTGACATTTTGCTATAGTGGAATAGAAATTTTTTTCCCCCACTACACAACGGTGACCAGTGTTGTACTAACAAAGTATATATTTCTTCAATTTTGTTTTATAATTTGCAGCTTTAAAGAAATAGTTGGAAATCTTTTTCTGGTGTAAAATAGACCATAGATTGCATTCAGTACCTGATTAAAGCAGATGCTATCTAGGATTTGGCGAATTGCCCCAAATACACAGAGAGCTCTCAAAAGAGAATTAATTTCACGTTTTTGTAGTTGGTTGGGTTGATTTACCTCTTAGCGGCCCTTTTTTGCACATCATGGGCTAAATGACAGGTCACAAGGACCACGAAGGCTCACAGAAGGTTGGAGGGGACCCACTGGAACAGCTGTTGGGAGACAGATTGTAGCCTCCTGTCAAGGCCATCCAGCATGTTCTTTATTGTGCACAGTGTATGGCTCTCTACACACAGGGCCACAGCTTAACATTCCATCCGACGAACAGCGGCCTTTCCAAGCCCTTCAGTGTCCCCTACTGACCGTGGGCAGGACGATTTTGTAGAATATGTAAATTGTCCAAAGAGTATAAAAAAATAAAAATAAATACCCCCTCAAGCAGCTGCTTGCCACAGAGGTCTGACAGGAGCCTGTTAGTTTATATGCCACAGAGGTCTGACAGGAGCCTGTTAGTTTATATGCCACAGGAGATCTGAGGGGATGGCAGGACCTCAGCAGAAAAACGACACACACATCCATGCCTGATCCGGGGCTCCAACCCAGGTCCTTTAAGATCAGTAGCCAAGCGTGCTAACCACTCGGCCACGGGACGGCTAAAATGAATTCCCACACCGGGAATCGAACCCGGGCCTCCTGGGTGAAAGCCAGGTATCCTAACCACTAGACAACGTGGGAAGTCCAAAGAGTGCTAGTTGATTAGTTATTACTAACGTTCGACAACCAAAGCGAGGCCATCAACTCGGTAAATGCTCAGAGTATTTGGTTAACCTAATGGAGATTACATTTGAGTGAGTACGAGGTAAGCATTTTTTGGTAAAATTTAATAGTATATGATACAACTGAATTTTTTTTGTTATGGTAGTAATTTATCGTACTGACTTAAAAACAAATTGTTTATCACTCTACGTATATTTACCTAGAAATTCCCATATTGTAATGGTTAAAACAATTTCAAAATGAAATATGCTACATTTATAAAAATGTGAAATAAAAATTATGAACAAGATTATAATTAAGAATTAGTGATTTTAATCGTAAGGAGATATTTAATGCAGGCTTGCAGTTTACGTTGCTTATGCGTCATTTCTTTTAAGCATAGCAGTAATGCGTTCATAAGTAATAATATATAATCATATCTTTTAGAGAGCTGAGCGATTTAAACTGCAAATGTTCTGCATTGAATAGTTCCGTTTTTGCTATTTTCGCATAGTAATTTTTTTTTCTTTAATACCAAGCATTCTGCATCTAGTAGTAATGTAAAATTGATTTGTCCGTCCTTTAACGAATGTGTTTCTAAATATTTGTAGTTATGCATGGTGTGTTGCAACAGCATTCTCTATAAATTAAATTGCTCTTCTCTTTTTTTTATAATTAGGGTGTTTTCGCGTAGGAAGAGTAGTCAACACTGGCATCTACTTTGCAAGTGGCATGTTCATTGGGCTTAGCAATGGTAACTCTAAAATTTCACACTCGCATCTACGGGAAGAAATTTATTTCTCCTTAATAATTCCGATGGAAGAATAATGTAACCTTCTATTGGACACTATCCAAATTTATCTGTAAAGATGCACTAAAATGTAAGATTACATTGAATACTTTATAGGACATTATTTAAGTAGATTTTCTATCTGGGCTATGTCAAATGGTACCTGCATTTGCATGGGGGAAATGCCTAACATGTACTGTCAGACTTTTCACAATAAATTGAAATATTATTTTGACCAAAGGTTTAATTTCCAGATAGAAAGTTTGTTGACAACTTTGCAAGTGAAAGTTTATTTATATACTATAGGTATAAAATTTTGACAAATGTCTCAAAATCAAATACCTTCTCCCCAACTTTCTGCTTCACTTCATATAACAGAGGGTTACAAATTTCTGATGTCTCTAACATAAGTTTAGACAACTGGTATGTTAAATCTCAGACATGGTAGTCCCAATATATTGTATTTGTATATTATTGCAAGTGTGAGACTGGCATACTAATTATGAGAAGAATCAAATAAACCCATTATTTTCAAAACAAAAAAAAGACAACAAATCTTCAGTTAACAGTGTAACAAAAAAAATAAAAATAGAAACATAACCTTGTGTGTAAATATGTCCTATTCCTTTTGGTAAAGTTCTTTTTCTTCATATGTAGGGGTGGAGGTGATTCAATTGGCAGCACACCAGGCTCATAATCTGCAGTTCCCAGGTTAGAGTCTGATCTGGGCTAGCATTGAGATTTATCTATGCAAAAAACCCCACCCTACCTTCTGTTAGGTACGCCAATGGGTTTGAAAAGGTCATCATTCATTGGATGGAATACAAAGCAGTAGACCAATGTGCAGGAGAGCCAACATACCCTGTGCATGTTAAAGAACACGCAGGATGGCCTTCATCCGAGCTACCATCTATCTAGTGGGTGGCCTGGCTATTTACTTCATTGTGTACAAAAACATACTCAAAGGTAGCCCAATTGCAGCCTTCATTATATCCTTTGGTATTTTTATGATATATAGGTTACATTAAATGTTTTTCTTTTTCCTTTTGATATAAGACATGGATGTTTGTGTTCTTTTCTGTTGAGGTCCTGCCATCCTCTCAGATCTTCTACTGTGGCATATAAACTGACAGCTACCTGTCAGACCTCAGTGGCAAGCAGCTGCTTGAGGGAGTATTTATTATTAATTTTATTTATATATAAATATGTAAAAACTTGACTAATAACATATATCAAAAGTATCAATATCCATATTGCAAACTACATAATTATAATAATAAAATTCCCTCAAGCAGCTACTTTCCAGAGGTCTGACAGGAGCTTCTCAGTTTATATGCCATAGTAGGTCTGTGAGGATGGCACGACATCAGCAGAAAAACAACATGAACAATCCATGCTTTACCTGTGGGTTCGAACACAGGTTACTAAACAAAAAAAAAATATATATATATACATCTCTCAAGCAGCTGCTTGTCACACAGATCTGAAAGGTGCCTGTCACTGCAATATGTGAGAGAGAAGTTCTGTGAAAATTGTAAATTGAAAGTCAATAATGGATCATTATTGAAATTTTTAACATGAAAAAAAAAATGGATAGCTGTGCAATATTATTCTACAGTAATATACACATTGCATGTCATAGTATCCTACCAAAAATATATAGGAATGTATGAGAAGTGCCTCAATATTATAAATATTCTGCATATATATATTTTTCCTAATAACCTTAGATCAACAAGGTTAGATCTTCAGCTAATGGAAACTAATGCACCTGAATATTTAAACTTTATTTAACCTTAGTATCACAATGTGGTTTATTCATTATTTGTATCACAAGATGGGATCATATGTGACCCCTCATATTTATATAGCAAATTGGCCTATTTCTAAAATAAAACTCTACTAGAAATATTACACCAAGAAAATGTTAAGGGGAAATCAAAATTGTGTTTGGATTTTATACTTCATAAAATAAAATTAAAAAACATTTTTAAATTAAGTTTACATTACAGTAATTAAGTTTACATTTTTTAAATTAAGTTACAATTAAGTTACAGTTTAAAACCCCATTTTTTTTCTAGTTTTTGCATTCGTTGCAAATGTTATTATGGCCCAGCAAACTTTTGAAACATTTACAACAAATTCATGTATTATTTGCTTACTGTCATCTCTATATAAGTAGAAATGATATAAACACAATGACTACTATAATTGGATCTTAGATGTCGTAGTCATATAAATAAATAAAATTTTAGAATAGATGTTTGTATACAAACCAACCTACCCTTTACATAACAGTCAGGATATCTCTTTAAAGCAATATTAGTCAGGTGCATTAGTTTCCATTACGTGAAAATCTAACCTTGTTGACATAGGGTTATTATGATAAATATAAATTCAGAATATTCATAATATTGCAGCACTTCTCATACATTCCTGTATATTTTTGGCAGGATACTATGGCATGCAATATGCATATTACTGTAGAGTAATATTATACAGCAATACATTTTATTTTCATATTAAAAATTTCAATAATGGTCCATCAACTTTCAATTTATAATTTTCACAGAACTTCTCTATCGCATATTAAAGTGACAGGCACCTGTCATACCTGTGCGGCAAGCAGCTGCTTGATAGGTGTATATTTTTTTTCATTTAGTAACCTGGGTTTGAACCCATGGGTAACTAAGTTACTAAATGAACATGTTTTTCTGCTGATGTCCTGCCAATCTCACAGACATTCTACTATGGCATATAAACTGACAGGCTCTGGTCAAACCTCTGTGGGAAGCAGCTGCTTGAAGATATTTTTTTTATTATAATTATGTAGTTTACAATATAGATATTGGTACTTTTTATATATGCTATAATTAGTCAAGCTTTTTATGTATATTTATACCACCTCAAGCAGTTGTTTGTCACAGAGGTCTGACAGAAGCCTGTCAGCTTATATGGCATAGTAGAAGGTCTGAGAGGATGGCAGGACCTCAGCAGAAAACGACACAACCATGCCTTACCTGGGTCCCTAGGATCATTAGCCAAGTACACTAACCACTCAATCAAGGGACGACTACCAAAATAAAAACATTTAATGTAACCTATATATATATATATCATAAAAATCCCAAAGGATATAATGAAGGCTGCAATTGTGCTACCTTTGAGCATATTTTTGCACATGAAGTAAATAGCCAGGCCACCCACTCGATAGATGGTAGCTCGCACGAAGGCCATCAAACATGTTCTTTAACATGCACAGGGTATGATGGCTCTCCTGCACATTGGTGTACTGCTTTGTGTTCCATCCCATGAATGACAACCTTTCCATATCCATCGGTGTATCTAACAGAGGGTGTGTGTGTGTGTGTGGGGGGGGGGTTGCATAGATAAATCTCAATGCTACCCCAGATCAGACTCTAACCTGGAAACTGCAGATTATGAGCCTGGTGTGCTGCCAATTGAATCACCTCCACTCCTACATATGAAGAAAAAGAACTTTACCAAAAGGAATAGGACATATTTACATGCAAGGTTTTTTTTTTGTTACAGTGTTAACTGAAGATTTGTTGTCTTTTAATGTTTTTAAAATAATGCGTTTATTTGTTCTTGCAATAATATACAAGTACAACAATATATTGTAACTACTGTGTCTGAGATGTAACATACCAGTTGTCTAAACTTATGTTAGAGACATCAGAAAATTTTAACCCTCTGTTATACGAAGTGAAGCAGCGAGTTGAGGAGAAAGTATTTGATTTTGAGACATTCGTCAAAATTTTATACCTATAGTATATAAATAAACTTTCACTTGCAAAGTTGTGTCAACAGACTTTCTATCTGGAAATTAAACCTTTGCTCAAAATAATGTTTCAATTTATTGTGAAAAAACTCAGTACATATCAGTGCCTGTATTTGCATGGGGGTAATGTCTATGAACATGCCACTTGCAAAGTAGATGCCAGTGTTTACTCTTCCAATGTGAAAACACTCTAATAATAAAAAAAGAGAAAAGAAATTTAATTTACAGATAATGCTGTTGCAACACATAATGAACCATGCATAACTACAAATATTTAGCAACACATTCGTTAAAAAATAGGTAAACTAATTTTTCATTAGCATTTCAATTAAAAGTCACTGATACAGAATATTAGTTAGAAATGAAAACAAGAATTGCTTCTAGATACAGAATGCTTGGTATTAAAGAAAAAAAAAATACTACTAGATACTGATTGCTTGATATTAATGGGGGGAAAATTACTACTATGCGAAAATAACAAAAACGGAACTATTCAATGCAGAACATCTGCAGTTTAAATCGCTCAGCTCTCTAAAAGATATGATTATGTATTATTACTTATGAACGCATTACTTCTATGCTTAAAAGAAATGACGCATAAGCAACGTAAAGTGCAAGTCTGCATTAAATGTCTCCTTACGATTAAAATCTCTAATTCTTAATTATAATCTTGTCCATAATTTTTATTTCACATCTTTAAAAATTCAGTTCACAATTTATGACTTTATTTTAATGTTATTAAAGATGTAGCATATTTCATTTTGAAATTGTTTTAACCATTACAATATCGGAATTTCTAGGTAAATATACGTAGAGTGATAAACAACAATTTATTTGTTTTTACGTCAATATGATAAATTACTACCATAACAAATAAAAGCCCGTGTAGTGGTCTCCATTACGTTAACCAAATACTTCCAGCATGCACCGATTTGGTGGTCGAACGTCACTTCCGCCTTGTCCAACAATGATAGACTACAGCAGCCGTGGACTACAGGCCTCACAATTGCTAGAAAAAGGCACCTTTATCAGAACCTCCTATAATATTAAATCTCATTAGATGGCGCGTAAACACTTCTCAAACAAACCGGTTTCTTCAGCTGTTTTCGTGTAAAAGTAGCGAGGAAAAACTTAAAATTTCATGAATGTAAAGAACCCTGGGAAAAAAAATATGCTACATTTATGTTTGTAACTTACATGTTGTTTGTTAACATTTTTAAACGGAAAGTGTTTTTATGAAGAAAAGTCGTATAGATTTGGATAACAAGGCAATTAGAGGCGCAAGGATACATACCATGTGATTCACGACCCAACTTTCTCCCTCACCCCTCAGCTTCAGGGAAGGGGGTTCTGAAGGTAATCCAATTTGCAGTCAGTTGTCTAACGTTGCAGGGGGAGTCCCATCCATTTGAAATCGCATACACCCTTTGAACACATGATACTTATCTTTTGTAACCTTTGATCTTCAACTCCTGTCCCTTTGTTTTTATATCATATGCACCTGTTCTGGACCGACACATTGGAAAACAACATATCAACATTTTTAAGAATAGAGAAAATTTGAAAAATTGTGTATTAAAAATTTTTAGTTTTGAAACGATCGCAGTTTTAAATCCGAACGCAGAAAGCACTCTAATGAAAATCTATGCAGACAACATGGTTTGTTTGTCTGGTGTTTGCGCGCCATCTGGCCGATATTCTTTTCATAAGAGTGCCTCGAGAAAACTCCAATTGGGCAGACCTGTACTCTATCATTGTTGGCCAAGCTTCCGCTAACCGTATATATTTTTGTCGCATTTTCGTATAATGTTCCAGAAATTAAGACGATCAACAGAGTCAAAAGCCTTTTTGAAATCAACAAAGCTAGCAAGCAAAGGTTTCTGAAACTCTAAACGTTTCTCGAGAATCTGCCTAAGTGAAAATATCTGATCTACACATACCCTACCATTTCTGAATCCACATTGCTCATCACGCAATTGACTCTCAACCAGATTCTTAATTCTATTAAGCACAATCATGCAAAGAAATTTCCCTGGAATATAGAGTAGGCTGACACCCCTATAGTTATCACAAGAACTGCGATCACCTTTTTTAAAAATAGGGATAACAATTAAATCCTTAGGAACCATGCCTTTATCATAAATAAAATTAATCTTTCTTGCAATATGTTTTATAGCAAAAGGGTAAAGTCGGAAAATTTAACGTTTTGCTAAAATACCA
The DNA here is from genome assembly GCA_038380435.1 of Ryuthela nishihirai. NCBI lineage: Eukaryota > Metazoa > Arthropoda > Arachnida > Araneae > Heptathelidae > Ryuthela > Ryuthela nishihirai. The sequence goes on along the minus strand of JAWZYU010000001.1, from coordinate 154,394,549 downwards.
TATATATATATGAATGAAGAATACACAAATATGAAACTGTTAGGTTTGCAACAATTGGGAAATATACGTGAATATTTAAAAAATTCTCAATAGAAAAAAATATTCACCCAATGAAATTTCCTTTAGACCACTGATTAGCAATAACTAACTTATATCGTATAGACTCTGGACAAAACCAAGCATGAAATATATCCAACACTTAAAATTATATTTTAAAAAAGTATACCTAAAGACCAAATTTGTTCACATTCATTTGTACATATTAACTCAAAATAACCACAAACATAGGAAGAGATTGATTGTAACTGCTTTGTAGTTAGGTGTGCAGCTGTGATGGCGCTGCCATCGTCTCGGGGTTACCATGGGTCCTATGGTAGGTGCGCATCGAAATCATCTTTCTGTGTGTATTATCATAGTGTAAGTTAGAAATTCTTAACATGTTTTTTTCAACTTCACAAACATTAGAAGTAAATAAATTTCAACTTTGTAATAACGACAGTATAACCTGAACTGTGTACATTGTGCGCTTTTCTAATAATCAGCGAGTGATTTAAAAGAAATATGCTTACAAAATTTAATGAATGAGACAGACGTAACTAGGTAGGTCCTAAGGTTTTAATTTGCAGTTATCGTTATGTATGTAGGCAACTAAAGGTTTATTTAAAATGATGTTGCATATAGGAGACAATGGAAAAGAATACCAAATTCTTTTACGAGTTTAATTTTATTTATGTTCATGCATGCTGTCGGATTGATCACCTTTTAAAGTATTAATGTAGTTTCTTATCCCTGATTAACTCTATGGCCGTGTTTGAAATTTCTGTTAGCCTGCAGTTCATGGTACAACATTGTGCTATGTGAAGAAATATAACATGAGGAAAGATAACGTAACGTATGACTCAACGGTCGGTTGACACCGTCTACTTCCGAGATTTGTGATGGCCTCTGTATCCACAAAAAAAAATCTCGTTGGAGCCCAACTGACATTGATAAACAAGAAAAGGTTAAACAAATCACCGTATATTTGCAGTATTAATAAGCCCCCGGAACTCTAAACCGTCAGTAGTTGTAGTTAACATCCTTCATCATTCGACTGGACCACTTTGTAAAAGGGGCCTTGGCCCATTTAGCATCTGGTCCACAAGCAAAAGTGGCTCTGGGAACAATATGGGTCTATGGGAAAGACCAGTACCAGCAACCCCACAATTTGGCGAAGAGGCAAATGGCTTGCAGGCCGCCTAGAGATGGGGAAAGCAAAAAGCAGAGTTATCAGTGCCCTGTTGTATGTGGGGTGGAGTATGGGAATAGATATTAATTTCCAAGTTCTTTGAGGTGATGTTGAGTGTGTAAAGTGTGATTTGAGTGGTAATGAATGGGGGGGGGGGTTACAGAAGTGGAGGTTAGAAGTGAAGTCCAATTGCAAAAAACTGGAAATCGCCCAATCTGTTGAAGGGGGGGGGGATAGAGGGTGGGATAGGACATGGAATAGACTAGTTAGTGTGGGTCTATAGTAATCTCCCTTGAAGGGGGGTGTGAGTGAAAATATTTTTTTCTTCTCTGTCCCTCCACTCCCCATCTTTTGCCAGGAAATAATCAGAGGAGTGTGAAAGTCTTTAAACCATCAGAGACCAATAAAGCATGAATATCATGATCAATGCGCTCTCCATCCACATTTTAAAACCCCCAGAACAAAATAATCTTCCACAGACATTTTAGTAAGCACCTATGCTATACAATGAACTGTCACTACATACTTTTGAAACATGACAATACCATTAAAGCTCCCCCCCCCCCCAAGAAAAAAAAAATCTATTAATGAATGCCCAGTGTTGTATTTTGAAAATGTGTCATTTTTTTTTTCGCTGGGGGAGTTGTTTTTCTTTGGAATAGGTTAAAAAAGGGGTAGTAAGTATTAAAAAAGCAATGAATGTGTGATTAAAAACCAGTGCTATATTTTGCATCAGTGCTTAGGAGTTGCTAAATGGTTACAAAAAAAAAAAGTGCAAAAAATATTGAAGCATGTACATTTGGGAGAGAAGGAGGGTTGAACCACTCTTGGCCTATGTAATGGGATAATGGGAATTCCTGCTGAATTCAAGATATGAAGTGACAGCAGTACTAGTTATATTTTTGTCTGCTGTGGTGCAGGCAATCAGCTGTTGTGCTTACTACTTGCTTTGTAACAATATGTTACTAAGTTGTTTACCGCTAGTTTAAAAATTAGGTACTGATATGGATTTGTTCATATGTGATTTATTTACTGTTTTGTCTATTTGCTGTTTTTTTTTTTAACTAAAAATGTGATTGATGGTGTAGTGTTGTGTGATATTTTGCAGAAACAAAGCTCAGTTTCTATCGAATCCCTTCCAAGCTCAATCTGCGAGAGAAGTGGCTGAATAAATATATCGGCAACATAATGTTGACATGAGCAATTGGAAAAAGTTTCAGAGATCCTTCTGAATAAATAATATTTTGGAGTCATATGAATTGTGAGCAAGGGAAAGTTATTCCCATTAGACGATTATCTTTACAATACCTCAAATACCTCAAAATGATGATTATCTTTACAATATACAGAACTGAGTTACACTATCCTATGAAAATATTAGAGAATTTCTGAGTTATGCAAATGGGAATCTAATTTCGAAGCTCTTATAAGTCCTAAAATATTCATTTAATGGAAAAATATTACTGAAATTAAAGATCATTATTTTACCTATTTAAATCTTGATTTTCAACAGCATTCATTTATTATTTTAGTAATTATGAAAACTAGAATATTTCACAACAATAATGGCTCATAAGAATTTACCTCAGATATTAATTGAAATTTAATAAGTATTATTTCAAGTCATTTAATAAAATGTGCATTTTAAAAGTTTGCATAATTGTTATTTTGATATTAGATAATTATGAATGGTTTTTATAAAACAAGACCATTGTTTAATATTCCAGCTTCCTTAACTCTTTAAAGACTGGACAAATATCATCATAAACCAAGATTTAATTAAATATGAGTATGATCTTTAATTTATCTTCAGTTTTTCAGTAAATGTATAAAGTGCATATATGTAAAATCTGAGTTTGTGTTTATCAGTTACCTAGATAGCTGCAACATCCTTACAAGGTAGAGCCAAGTACCCTTCTGTACACACTCTCTCTCACACAGGGCAGCTCGAAAAGAAACCAGCCCTAACAGTATGATGGTCCACCCATTTACTTAACCAGTTTTACTTTATTTATTATATTTATCATTTTGGGGATTATTTCATTTGGACTGATCACAATTCTTACTTCCAAGCCTTAGAAGGAGTTGCACCTGTGCAACTCCGACCTTTTGCCAGCTGCTAATGCATGCGTGTAGGACACGACCCCTTTTGCGTCATAGGTAGTGCAATTGTCAGATTATGCAAGTGTTTTCTTGGCGTGCAACAGACACATGCCAGATTTGTATGCTGCATGTTATATAACAGAGTGATATTAGATCACAGAGTTAGAATTGAAAGAGTTAGTATTGTTAGTAGTGGATTAGAATGAGAATTGGAATTGTTAGTAGTATGTTGAGTAGAAAGAATGATGTTAGCAGGAGCTGTAGTATCTGGAATCAGTATGTTTAGATAGAAGGAGTTAGTAAAGATTTAGGTAGATGTGAGTTGTTAGTACTTCAACTTTTTTGTATTCATAAACTAAATTTGGTGAATCTTTGAATTTTTTGGAAATAAACTTTGTTTTAGAAACTTGAATTTTTGCTATTTTTTGCTTGAGCAACGTTAATTGATTTTTGATTAGATTTAAACTTTAATTAAACTGTACAATCCTTTTTGAATTCTTACTCAATAAGTAACACTAGATAAATACAAAACGAATCCTATTTCAACTTTATTTGGCAATGTTACTATTGCCAAATAAAAAGTTACTATTGTATAATAAAAAGTTACTATTGTATAATAAAAAGTTACTAAAAAGTTACTATTGCCTAATGGCTGACAAGCTGTCCAAAATTTTGAATAAATTTGGATCAGATGAAAGGTCCAACTTGAAAAGTTAATAATCTTTGGAGCGTTACAACAGGTCAAAGGAGACACCTGTCTAAAATCTTTTATCTTCAGTCACAGTTTTTCACGAAATGTATATTTTGAATTATAGAGCATCAGATTTAAATTCTCGTTAACATAACATGGAAAGATAATGCTATAGCTAATCTGAGCTATTAAATATTGTCACCATCAAATTAAATACCCAGTCTCCATTAAATGACATTATTAATTTGAAATATCTAATATTTGAATTTGTAAGTATTACAGCTGTTAAAAAAGTGTTGCCAAATTTGTTCTTGAAAAGAAGATGTAACCCTGTTACCATCTACATTCCTGCCAAGGTTATGCAAAAATAAATTATTTCATTGTTCTATTAATGATCAAAATCATATAAAAATCTTTGCAAAATAATAATTCATAAATTATTAAAACCATTTTTAACAAATTATGGCATAAATGTACTTAAGAAGCTGTAGAACTGAACGAGCTAAATTCTAAACGCTTCTCAAGAAAAATGCTTATATTTTGTAAATATTTCAGCTGTGAAACTTGACAGTATTTGAGCTCTCCCCCTTCCTCCATGTTATCAGAAATGAAACGTAAATAAATAAAAGCACTGATCTCGCACCACCATATTTTGGGTATAATATTGTTGTTATCAATTTAAAAATTTTCACTGGTTCAAATATGTCACTTTAAAAATAGTGCTAGGTATAGTAGTAAAAGTGTTGCTCATTTTCTTGGGACCTTGTCACTCTTGTTCCCCCATCGTCACTCTCTTAATCCAGTTCCTTAAAGGACTAATGGAATGTTGAAGTTTATAACAGTTTGTCAGCATTTTGAACTGCACAAATGCATGTATGATTCAGGGTGGATTAAGTAATTGGGTGCCCTGGAACCAAGTTCTAAATAGGAGCCTTAGAGCTATGTTCTAAATGGAGCATCTGTATCTTTATAAATTGAAAAATAATGAAAATTGAACTACTTCATGTAAAATCATCGATTGAGGTGATAAAAAATAAAATTTCTTTTAACAAGTAAAAAAACTGGAGGGGCCCTATAGATCCTGAGAAGTAACATTGAAATTAAAAGCTAACATATGGAGAGTCGATTTTGTGTTGTAGCATAAACTTTGTGTCTAATTGCATTTAAAAACTATTACTTTTAATCATTAATTTCTTTTTAAACAAATTTTCAGCTTCATGCTTATTTTAAAAATATTAGGTATAATATCAAAATGATCATGTTTTAATCTATTGCTTATGCTAAATCTATTTCTGTTGCTTAATATTGTTATTCATTTCCCTTTACAATAAGCTATATTGCAATAGCAATTAAAATTAATGAACTAGGTAAAGAATTGCTTTCGGTAAAATTTAAATTTTGTTCTTTTAAGAATTACTGTTAAATAATATTAGTGTTAAATAATATTATTCACTCATTATTAATATTTAAACACTCAAAAGTTTAAGATTTTAATGGATAATAATTTTCAATTGTGAAACTTCTCTGGTAAATTATTTTTAAACATATTTTTCCTTAAAGTAAATTTAAATCATTATTCTCTTTGTATCTCTAAGAAAGATTCTAGTTTATTGGCTCCTCGGTGCAAACTCCTGTCTGTGGTGAGGCGACCACCCTATGAAGATTCCACTGGCTCGGGTACCTTCACAGGGTCCTGAACACTCGCCAGCGTGTTTGCCATGCACGGAGACCCGTGTCCCTGGAAAGGAGGATCCTGGCAGTTGCTTGGGGGTCCCCGTATTTTCTCAGGTCATGACTGGTGGGATCCCCTTTTGCCGTTTTGCCATTGGGGGATCTGTCGTTTGGTTGGGCATGCAGTTCAGGGGCCGCTGCTGTACACTGCTTTGGCTTCTGCTTCAGGTAAATGGGAGGTCCTGGGGTGGCCCCCTCAGAATCAATCTGCTGGTGGGCAGGTCCTGCTAGGGTCAACTGTGCAGAGTGGTGAGTAACCTTGTCCATGTCCAGGCAACTGTTTACAAGTTTCCCCACGGATTTATTTATTTTGAAGTTTTCTTTCATTTGTGAGAACGAGTTGTTTCTCACTTTATTTTATTTTTCTGCTTCTTTGATTTTGTGAGACCAAGGTTGGGATTGTCACATTTCTCTTTTCGTTTTTCTTTTGTTCAGTTATGAAGGCTTGGCTCACTGGCTGTGTGGGTATGGTGTCCAGGCAGCCCAGGCACCCAATTGGGCATCCCCTTGTTGGACTCTGTGGTGGTTGGGAACAATGGACACTGAAACCCAAAAACCAAACATGAGTTCTATAACTCAAAATTCACCAGCCAATGCTGCCAAGAAGGCTCACCATGACCCCATCTTCTTTGTCTTCATGATTGTCTTCGTGTGTGGACTTCAATGAACACAGTCCACTCTGGGGCAGTGCTGACACCAATGGGAGGGGTGGGGTCCTGGAGCAGTGGCTCCTGGATTCTTTGCTCTCCCTGTTGAACACCAGTGTCAGTACTTACTTCCACTCCCCAACCTGCACATTCACTGCCATTGATCTCACTATCTGCTCCTCCTCGATCATTCCACTCTTTACATGGGAGGTCAAGGACAATCCATATGGAAGTGATCACCTCCCCGTAGTCTGCACCATCTCCCGTGGGGGGCCTTGCAGCCCTTCACATGTATCCCGGTGAAGGCTTGATTGGGCTGACTGGAGTGGCTTCGAGCTCTTGTCTGAGCTTGATGAGCACTCTGTCAGTCACGAGCCAATCAGTGTTGCAGTGGTGGATATGACGGACTGTATCGTCCATGCAGCTGCCCCTACAATTCCTCAGACCTCGACTTGGTTTCCATGGTTCCCGAAACTGTGGTGGAATCCCGACTGCACCGCAGCTCATAAGACTCAGAACAAGGCTTGGGGGGAGGGGTTTCCAGAGATATCCGACATCCCCCAACCTTGAAGCATTCAAATGCACTAGGGCGAGAGCCCATTTCGTCCAGCGCCAAAGCCAGAAGGAATCTTGGACCAAATATACACCTTCTATTACCTGCACGACTAGTTCTAAGGTCGTGTGGGATAAGGTCCGGAAGATGGGTGGGAACTACACATTCCACTCATTATCAATCGTAGAGCACAATGGATAGGCAATTACTGATCCTTGGGGCAATTGCCGACATTCTGGGGGAGTCATTCTTATCCATCTCTTCTTTATCCTCCTACTCTCCCCAAGTTTCTAGCCCAGAAGAGCAAGGCCGAATGCTCTCCACTGTCTTTCCATTCTAATAGCGTGGAGTCTTACAACAGGAATTCACAGCGGAGGAGCTTCGCCTTGCTCTGCATACTTCTCGTACATCCGCTGTCAGGCCAGCCAATGTCCATTATGCTATGTTCCAGCATCTCTCACCATCTAGTAAGGATCGACTGCTTCGACTATTCAACCGTATTTTCATCGAGCAGCAGTTTCCAGACTCCTGGTGGAAGGCCATCGTCTTAGCCTTCCCCAAGCCAAGCAAAGATCACAAGATTCCTTCGAATTATCATCCAATTGCGTTGACAAGCTGTGTCTGCAAGGTGTTGGAAAAAATGGTAAATACCATGCTGGCCTGGTATTTGGAACATCACGGCCTTCTTTCCAACACCCAGTGTGACTTCTGCAGGCACAGGTCTACTTTAGACCACCTGATCTGCCTCGAATCGGCAATCAGGAATTCGTTTTTATGTAGAGAGCACCTAGCATCAATTTTCTTCGACATCAGAAAAGTGTACAACACGGCATGGAGATTCAGCATTCTTCATGACCTCCACAGCTTCGGGTTCATGTCAGCAACACTCTGTCACGGCCTTTCCCCAAGAACAGGGGGTGCCACAAGGCTGCGTCCTGAGTGTTACGCTTTTTGCTGTTGAGATAAATTCCATTACACGGCAACTTCCTCCAACTGTAGGCAATGCCCTCTACGTTGATGACTTTAGCATCTTTTGCTCATTGTCCAGCATGAGGGTCATTGAGCGACAACTGCAAACTTCCCTGAACAATCTCTCAGTTTGGGCGACGGCCAATGGGTTTCGGCAATCCCCACAGAAGACCGCTTGTGTGCACTTTTGCCACAAGCATGATCTTCATCTGGACCCCGAGCTGCAGCTTGGGGATAATATCATTCCAGCTGTGGTGGAAACCAAGTTTATCGGTCTCATCTTCGACCGGAAATTGACCTTTTTATCTCATATTTGACATCTCAGGTCCAAGTGCAAATGGGCATTGAACATCCCCAAAGTCCTCTCCTCCCTTTCTTGGGGGGCAGACCGGTGTTCTTTGCTCCATCTCTACCATGCACTTGTCTGGTCGAAACTGGACTATGGATCCCAGGTGTACGACTCTGCCCAGAATTTGGTGCTGAAGGTGCTGGACCCCTTCCATCATCATGCCCTCTATGTTTGCATGGGGACCTTCACTTCACTGGTCCAGAACCTTTATGTTGAGACTGACAAACCTTCTTTATCTATTTGCTATCAGCAGTTGTCCCTGCAGTATTCTGCAAAATTGCTATCTCTGCCTGGCCATCCCACTTGGGACTGCGTTTTCAATCCCCAGTGGAAAATTTTATACCAGAATTGGCTGACTGCCATTCGTCCTTTTGGTTTGCATGTCCAAGGTTTCCTGCAAGACATTAACACCAGTCTCGATAGCATTGCACAGTCGATTTCCATCTTGGCTTGCTGTTTCCCCTTCTTGTGATTTCTCTCTTTGCAGGACAGGGAAGGCCTTTACACCCGACTGTGTGTATCAGCAACAGGACTTCTTGCCTGTCTTCATAGATGGCTCGAAGTCCAGTACATCTGTGGGATCAGCCATGGTCTGCTGTGATGTAATCATTGTAGACCAGATCCCACAGCAGTGTTCCATCTTCACTGCAAAGTTGCATGCTATCAGCATTGCCTTGGACCACATAGCAGCTAAGCATCATGTTTGGTGTGTGCATTACACTGACTTTCTTAGCTCGCTAAAGGCTTTGATCTTGGTGAGACATCGACCTCATCCTGTTCTCTCCAAGACCTGCCAACAGCTCCATCGTCTGGCAGCCACCACCACCGTTCTCTTCTGTTTGGTGCCTGGACATGTCAGGATCAGGGGCAATGACTTGGCAGATGCTGCTGCATGGTCAGCCATGCCCCTCTCCACTGCCAGTTCCATACTTGGACTTCCGGCAGCATTTTTCTATTGAGCTCCGGGCACAGTGGCAAAGATCTTGGTCTGAACAGGTTGGAACAAGCTTTTCGACTCAAGCCCATTTTCAAACCGTAGCGGTCTTGTTTTCACAGGAATTACAAGGAGGAAATTGTACTTGCTCGATTCTGCTTAGGTCATTCTTATATTACACATTCATTTCTTCTTCAGGTTGATGACAAACCTAAGTGCGAGTTTTGTGACACCATTTTAACCATTAAGCATATTTTAATTCATTATCCAGCTTTTAACTTAGAGAGATGTTTGTTTTTTACCTTTCACGATTTTACGTCCAAGCCCCTTACACTCAGACACCTTTTATCTGATGCATTCTTTTTTTCCTCCCGTCATTGCATTATTATGTTTTACCAGTTATTTTACTGGATTGTAATTTTATGGCTTTTTCATTTATACCCCTGTCCAACCTGGGCCATTTACAGCTGGGTTGGTTTTCCTTTTATATATTTCTATTTATTGCTTTACACTTCTTTTTTATTTTTGCATTTTTTATATCTGTTCGTTTTGTCTTTTCGCTTTTACTCTATTTCCTTTTAACTTTGGTTGTGGGTTTCTGCTTCTTTTACCCTTTTATTTGTTTTGTTTGGTGCATTATGGCCTTAGCTGCCAATGTGCCATTAAACCCCAACCAACTAACTAGTTTATTGGATTAACCATCCATCTGATTCTTTGCTATATGACTTTGAACAGATTGCTATATACTTACTGTTAACATAGGTTAGCTCTCTGCAGAACAGTGCTGCCCTCATGTGACTAGTTCTGGAGCTTCCTACACACACTTGTTAACATGGGGATTCACGAAAATCAGCAGCATTCCCACCACTCAAACCTCCTCCCCCTTAAATACGCCCCTGGCATCAGCTAAAACACAGACATGCATATTAGATATTTAATTTTAAGCATTTTAGATTAGATTGCCCCACAGTTCCCGCTTAGTATAATAAACTGGTGTAATTATAGGTATGTGTTGAAAGGGCCCTTGAATTCCAATTTTCAGCATAATTTACATTTCTTAGTGAAAGAATTGGGCCAGCAAAAAAAAAAGCTGTGCATAGGGCCCACTGACAGTAAATCCAATTTTGATAATAAATGATAGACATGTATTTAAATATAAATTGTCTGCAATATTATGCACCTTTGAGGCAAACTTTTACACCTTCGTGCTACATATATAGGAATAAATAGAAATGGATGAAAAAAAAATGCAGATTCACCCCTCTTCCCCAAAAGAGAATTCATAAATTTTCTTCACCTTAGATTTGAAAAAAATCAAGAACTAAAGGTCACATGATGAAAATGCATTATATCGCTATCATACTTTACTTTTTTTCACATGTGTTACTTTACGTTCTGTTGCTTCTCATAGTGCCATCTAGTGAGCTGAGTTCTGTAAATTGCAGACAAACACTTTGTGGTCAAGCATGAATTTTATGAAGACTGAGAATTAAAAATGCTGTTTATAGTAGTGCGACCTTCCTACATAGGCAGAACAATACAACTGATATTCTTGGATATTTTTAGGTGTTAACTATGCAGGTAAGCAATTTTATGTGTATTAACCTTATGTTTTATGTCTTATTTTTTTCTACCTAAATATTGCTTAGTTCTAGTTATTTAGTGATATGCTGTGTTCAAAATAATTTAAAAATAACTTAAAATTCTTTGTCATTGAGCAATAAAATTTTAAAGTTTATTCTTCAAATTATTTGCATGTTAAAAGTTTTTAGGAGAAAACTGAAACGTTTTAGAGCAAGGACAGTGCTTTGTCTTCAGTGAAATGACACTATACGGTGACATTAGTTGTCTCCAATAAGATTATAAATTTTGGGGTTATTTATATCTAACAGATATTTAGGCATTGTTTAGTGATATATACAGTAACGGCTTGGAAGTGTTTAAAATGTGTAGCTGATATTTTCATCATTTTTCTACTATTATACCCATATATATTATTTTATTCCTTTGTTCAGGAATGGGTGTGACTTAAAATACATCAAATCATATCTAGTTTCATCATTTTTACCTAACTTCGTATTGCTTTTGGCTTTGACATTTGTCGGTTTGACAAAACAATGTTCCACCTTATCTTTCAAATGCAATAGAGAAACAATAATTTATGTGCAAAATGAAAGCTTTTAATGCGGGGACAGAATTCCAAATATCCCAAAGTTGTTAGTAAAACACCTATCTTTCTTGTTTTGTCAGAGCCCTCTGTGGGGACATAACAGATAACATTCAAGTCTTTAATCATAGTTTTAAACTTAGCTGTAAGAAATTTTTCATTAAGTAATATTAGAAAAGTATCAGCAGTATGTCTGCTGAGTAGCAGGCTTATGCCTTTCAGATGCGGTAGCGCGCCAGGCTCGTAATTTGTAGTTCCCAGGTTCAAGTCCCAGCTGGGTCAGCGTTGAGATTTATCTCCGCAAAATTCCCCGCCCTGCCCACGGTCAGTAGGGGACACCGATGGGCTTGGAAAGGCCGCCGTCCATCTGATGGGACGTTAAGCCGTGGCCCCGTGTGCGGGAGAGCCATACCCTGTGCACGTTAAAGAACATGCTGGATGGCCTTGACGGGAGCTACCATCTGTCTCCCAACAGCTGTTCCAGTGGGTCCCCTCCCCCAACCTTCTCCGAGCCTTCGGGGTCCATGTGACCTGGCCATTTAGCCCATGGTGTGCAAAAAAGTGCCGCTCAGAGGTAAAACAACCCAACCCAAGCCTTTCAGATGCTTTGTCTTTTCACCCTGAAAAGAGAAATTTAAAATTATTTTTAAGTATCTGGCATTTACTTGCCCATCTAATCTCTTGCAAAGCCAAAATATATAGGTTATAACGTTATAATTCTCTTGATATCTTTCACGGGAATTCTATCTCTGCACCATCCTCACTTTCCATGTCCCTGTGGAAAGAAAATTATTAGCAAGATTTTTTTTTTGAAGTAGATTTATTGAGAGAGGTAGGGCCAATGATATCAAATAGCCCCACTAATTGCAAGCATGATGCAAACGTCTGTTCTTCCATTGCTAAAGGCTTAAGCCACCAATGATAGTCAGAGCTTTCAGACATTACATATGGACCTTTTCAAGAACCAGAATGAAAATAGAAATTGACCTGTCTGAGACACATTATTCCAGGGTCAGTTGGTGATGCACATAGATGTAAGTATTCAGGCATTTGCAATTCACGATTTTTCAAGCTGACATAAAATAACCTGTAGATCTGTCCACTTAGGGCTGGCAACCCACAGGCAAAGAGAACTCAGTGGTAGTTTCCCTTAACACAGGCCCACTGGTACAGCAAGTTAAGGATCCATAATCAAGCTCAAAGCCATAAGCCAGTTCTGTGAGTTTATAAATGGTCAGCACCAAGACTAAAGTTGACCACTCAGCAGCACAGAAAAAAAATATGGCCAGATCAATAGGACATACTGATCTGGCAGTGTGGCCTATTGATCTGGGCTCCTTTCCAGAAGAGAATATCTCTTTTGAAAGTTATTGGAGTCCTACACCATGAAAGGTGGGGTTGAGCTTCAGGTGGTATGCCTGGCCAGTTCTGTGCATCATCACATGCAATTGGTACTCTTTCATTGTATGCCTAGCTACCATTTACAGATACTTTTGTTATATTTCAATTTGTTTCACTAGTTATAAGCCACTCAGAGTGAAGTTGAAGACAGTTTTGATATCCGTATGTAATACTTTAAAAGTGTAACATATATTAAAAAAAGATATCAACTTAGATAAGAAAGTAGCTTATATTATTTATTTTTTATAATAGGGCGGAGTTATACAGGAATTTAAAAAAGTGTCATGGCAGTACCTTGTTGCAGCTAAAAAATTTTGCCTGAAATTTAAAGTGCCGTATTCCAGAAACTATATGTTGTAGGAAACTGAAATTTTATTGGGGTTTGAACCAATGTAAGAAGTATCCCCCCTGTCGAATTTTGTGAAATTCTTTGTTGGGTGGTGCCATCTTGACAAAATATTGGTGGAATTTAGATGAAAAGACTCCTTGACAGGTGGCTTCTATCCTCTCCAATGAATCCCTTACCCAGCTCTGAGCCCTTGGAGTTGCTGTGATCTAGTCATTTAGCCCACTTTGTGGTTAAAAGTGCTGCTCAGAGGTAAAACAACTCAACTAATGCTTTCAATTGATAAATTGTTTGACTACCCCAAGTGGACAGATACTTGCTGTAGTTGTGTAAAGTATAATGCTAAATATCTTTTTGTAATGCTGTTATCTATAATATATTATTTATGTCTTTCCAGGAATTATTAAAAATGGATGTAAATAGTGGCTTTAAGGGAACTCATGAAGAGTCTTGTAATGAAAGTGATGAAAATAGTATTGACATTTACTCAGATCTAGATGAAAACTGTGAACTTAACAACAACTTCAGTGAAGATGCTCCAACCAATGTAAAGGAAACATTTTCAGTAGTTCAAAATCTTATACAATCCTTTAATGAAGATATGCTTACTGATTTGCAGAATGAAAAAAATTCCAAAGATTCCTATGATATCTTGAATTCTGCTAAACCTCAAAATGTTCTTGAAGATTCAAGTGTCAAAGAAGAAAAATCAGTGTGTGCAGAAATGGATCTCTTTAGTGAACTTTTAACAACAGAGGTAAAAGAAAAACAAGAAAAAGCTGAGAAAGTACGCAATTCATATTTTTCTTTTTAAAATTATTAAATGAGTTTTTTGTTTTTTTTTATTTTGTAAAAGATTTATTTTTATTATAAATGTTTTATTGAAGTAAGTTAATATCAACCGAAATAGTTAAAAATTAATACCTTTCTGGAATTCCCATTTATTATAACTCTAACAGTTAGTGAAATCATACCAGAGGCAAACATCTGGAGGGTTTGGGAAGATGATCTATGATAAAAAACTATTGTCAGTCCAATTTTAAATCATTCTTAATATTGATATATTCAAATGCTGAATTTCTGGGAGAAACATGTACTGCAAAGTTCACTTTTCTTTTAATATTTTATGTGTTGTAAAGTAACCTTTGTGAAGTTTTTAAATTTATATTTTAAATTTCCAAATGCTACACTGAAAGTATCTGGTGCCCAAGGTTTGAAGTGAAATATCTAAGCACATAAATTATCTAAACAGTGACAGATTGGTAGTTACATGTATAATGAATTTTCATCATATGATGTCATTAATAGCACATGTGAATGTGTCAGCTGACAATCGAGTATGTATACTGCCAAGAGAACACCAACAGGTAACCTTGGAGTAAAAAAAAAATACCAGCTGGTGTACATACACAAGATGGCGATTACTTGCATTCCCTTTCCAAGAGAAAAGAAACTGTATAGTCTTCTCATTAGGTCTGGAAGCAACTGTGAGCTTACTACATTATGTTCGTATTGCTCTGTAAGTCTTAAAATTCTTAAAGTATAATTCACTCAAATGAAGCTTTCATTTCCATCTTTTCAATACTTGTTTTTATAAACAGTGGATATAATAAGTAGTATATATAATTATAAAAGTTTTATAAACAGTATATATAATTATAAACAGACATATTTTATCTGATGATTCCTTTTTAGCCCCAGTTTTTGCTTTTTTATGATTTCTTGGTTGTTTTACTCATCTTTAATATTTTACCTTGGCATTTTATGTTTTACCCTTGTTATTGATGTTTACATGGGTCCATTACACCCATTGTTGTTATTGTCTTTTACAATGGTTTTACACCTGTTGTTGCTTTTCTGCTTTTCTTGTGTTTTTTGGTAGTTTAATTTTTGTGTCTATTGGTAGTTCCAATGGCAATGGGGAAACGTCTTGTACAGGTAAGTAAACAATGGCTTTCAAATAACAAACTCCCACTACAAACTCCAGGGCATTTATTTTTTTAAGTTTTTAATTTAAGTTTCACCTGATGGGTTGCACTGGAATATGATAGATTTTATTTTAATTAACACCATATAGACTAGTTCAGTTAGGAATACCATATCATACAGGGGAGCCAAAATTGGTTCTGTCCATTACCTGGTCAAAAGTATCTTGCAACTGAAGCTTAAGAAATGTGCAAACATTAAGAGAATTTCTTTTAACACTGAAGGTTTGAAATATCCAGATGTAGCCAAAGCATAAAATGATAAGCTAATTAGTCATTATGACAATCTTGGTTTGCTTACTGCTGAAGTTGAGATAGGATTAGAAAGGGATCAGTTTTAACAGGCTTTCCTTGAAACTAACAGTATTCTTTTGAGTAAAAGGTAACAGAGGAAACAAAGTTATTTGAGTGATAAGGCTATGGAATTTATTTCTGAAAGAAAGGAAGTACAGGAATAATGTGAATCAACACCGTACTAGTCCTAACAAATGACATTGCAATGGTCTTAATAAAGGTGTAAAGGATCATTTAACAGCTAATAAGAATCTTTTACTTCTTAGCTTGACTAGCAAAGCAGAGGAAGCAGTTAGACTGCAGGGGATTGTACCAGATACTCAATCTTTTGCATGGGGGGATGCAGAGAGGTACACAGGGATTGAGGGATAAATATGGTAAAGTGGTTGAAGGTGAGGATTCTGTGATGGCTAGGTAGTGCTGCTCAGGGGTAAAACAACCCAACCTCAACCCACTAACACCATATTCTTATTACTGTGGCAGCATTCCATCCAACATAAGCAACGATGTCTCAGTATGATAATCTGCCTTCCCTGTAATCCCACAATTCTCCCTCAATCAAAGTCAGAAATCTGGTTGTAGGGATTCTTCAACGGGGCATAACTTGATCATTTAGTGCGCAAGAACTGTGAGCAAACACAATTCCAGTGCTGACTTTTTGTAATCTCTTATACCACTTCCAGGGGATGTTACTGTCACACATGATGTGCATATGTGCTGTGCTTTGAATCATTTACACGTTCTCCCATGGGCTACCCATCTTGCATATTTCGAGACAATCTGATGAGTTCTTCCTGGTGTTGCACTTTTAATGGCCATCATTGTATTAAAGTAATGAAATGCTTCAGAAAATACAGCAATTTTAATTTTTTTAAAATTTTTACTAAATTTAAAATGCACAAAGTATAGTAGAGCTTTCAATTTTCTTAAACGATGCTTATAACATTTTACTTGTCATAATCTTAATACCAGTTAAACATTCTTTTTTTTTTGTATATAACATGACCTAATTCCTGCTGAGGTCCTGCCATCCTCTCAGATCTTTTACTTTGGCATATAAACTGACAGGCTCCTGTCAGACCTCTGTGGCAAGCAGCTGCTTGAGGGGGTATTTTTTTAATTTAATTCTATTGATTGGTATTTTTTTTAAAGAAATTTTGAAGTTGACATGTTTATTTGACTGCTAACAGCTGGTGAAAATCCTGAACTTTTCTCAAAGTATAGTACCATGAAATACATTTAAAAAGAGAGTAATCAATATTTTTTCTCTATATGTAATGCTCAGAAAAGCTGAGACAATTAATTAGAATTATTATCTATGAAATTACCGTTTTTTTTTTATATCATTCCTAGAAAAACGCCCATGGTAATTTCATAGATGATAATTCAACTAAGTGTCTCAGCTTTTCCGACCATTATAGTGATATAGAGAAAAATTATTGATTTTAAATTAGCATTGTGACAAACCACTTTCTTTTAAGAGAGTAAGTTTCTTTACTTAAGAAAAAATTTATTTTCCTGTTAATCATAAACAAATAGCCTTTCTATTGATATCATTATTATCATCCTCAAACGACCATGGACTACGGATGTCCAACCAGATTGTGCAGTTTAGTTCTGCAAACACATCTCTCCTGAGCTACATCTGCTGCACTTCGCCACTATAGACCAATTACAACAGGTCCTGCTTGACATTGTCTGCATACCACATCCTAGGTCTCCCCCTCTTTCTGAGGCCTTTAGGCACACTGTTCATAACCCTATTTGCTTAATCTATAGTTATGCATATGGGCAACATGGCCAAACCAACGGAATCTCTCTCTGTACAATATGCTGCTCAAAGGAGGTTGCTGACTCCTTTCCCTAACCTCATCATTACTTACAAAGATGAACTATCTAATGCTGAAGATATTGCTAAGCATCTAGAATAAAAAGCATCAAGTTTCCTATTATCTTGTGTGCAAAGGGTCCAAGTTTCACTACCATAACTAACCCTAGAAAGAACCAAACTATTATACAATCTAATTTTAGTCTTTAGGTGTATATGCCTATTTCTCCACTCTCTCCATACAATCCTAAAAGTAGCAGCAATTCCTATTCTTCTGTTAATCTCATGCTGCGCATCGCCATTATCTGTTACATAGCTCCCAAGATAATTAAACTGAGACACCTGTTCAAGATTTTCTCTCTGTTTATCACTAAACCTACTCAACTACCAGTCTCATCAACAGCTCTAAGTAAAGAGTTCATTATTCCTCTTTGGGGGAAGGCTTATTCTACTGAATTTGACTGCTTGCTAATTGCCCTTAAATCTATTTTTTTTTTATATCAAATACCTCACGTGGCTGTCCGAATTTTGGTAATTAAATCCATGAAATATGTAGAAATCCTTTTGTTTTCAGTGGGTTTGGTTCATTTATATTTATAGTGCTAAAGAAATGGGTGAATTGTTTCTTTGTTATGTGAAGTCAAATCACTGTTACAGAGGAACTTTACATAGTTTTGGTGACCTTGACCTGAATCAGTGTCTCCCATGCCCTGCATCCTGCTGTCGGCTGACCGCATCTCCCTCGCTGACATCCTGCTGCAGAGCCAGGGCTACAAGCAATATATTGTAGCTTTTGCATTGCGAGGAACTTTAGCACAGAGTATGACTGAAGAAATTAAAAGGACTGATCTTTGTGAAAATTTTGTGAGCTGTCACCTTCATTTATAGTTCAATATGTATGGTGTCCGAGTATCTGCATATCAGTGACACTAAGACATCTATGAGGGGTTACTGTGAATAAAATCGGCAAGAATATTTCCCTCTAGTATCGTGAATACTAATTCTTTACAATATGTCTGCAACCAGCTCTCCGTCTTCTCTAAAGAACTGTAGACATCTAGAAAAAATTCTCAAAATGAAGGTACCAAAAGTCTTAAAGGCAAGGGAAGCTTAGGCAAAAATTCTTACTTTAACTATCCAGCTAAAAATTCAAATAAAAATTTAAACATTGAAAATGTTTCAAAAATTATGGGGAACTTAAACACTATGGATAAAAAAAAATTCATAGAGAACAATATTTCAGAAATAAGATCCCAAAATGAATCCTTTTTTAGAAATACAAATTGAAATCAAAAATTGCAAAGAATCAATAAATATAATGAAGAACAATATGAATAATTTGATCAAAGATATTTGTGGCAGAATAGATGCTTTTGAAAATAGAAAGGCGTAATAATATCTCTATTGTTGATTTGCTGGAAACCGAGAATGAAAGCTGGGACAGAACTGAAAAGAATTGGTGAATCAACTATTTGCTGAAAAATTAAAATTCGATAATATAAAAATTGAAAGAGCTCATTGAGTAGGAAGACCAACTAATAATCGAAAACAAATAATAATTGTAAAGTTATCGAGTTATAATGATAGGATAAGTGAAATATTGAGAAAAATAAACATATGCTTAAGGGCTCCTCAATCTATATTAATGATGATTTCACCGATTCTGTGAGAAAAGCAAGAATGGAATTGCTGAAATTTATTGAAGCAAAGAATACTGCAGGGAAAAGATATTCTTTATAGTTCGATAAACTGAAATATGAGGCTGTAATAAACAAATATAACCCTTCCATTGGATATAAGAATAGTAAAGAAATTACTGATCTTTTATGTGTGTTAAAAACAAAATTCTCATTTCTTTTATTTACTGAAACATGTTATACTGATATAAAAGGTTACATTCAAATTCCAAGTTATGAATTAATACATTTAAACAGAAATGGTAAATGAGGGGGAGGAATAGTGATTTATTATCAACATGACTTTCATGTAGAGGTAATTGATAATTTGAATATGTGTTGCAAATTCATTGCAGTGGGTGTTTTTAAAGTTTCAAATTGTGGTTATGTCATGTGTTTATAGGCTTCCAAATGGTAATATGCAACTGTTTCTGGATCACATGGAATTCATTTTACACTATATAGCTCTGAATCACATAAATGTCTATATTTTTGGAGATTTCAATATAAAAGTGGAATTAACAGGATTAAGTTCTGTAATTAATTTCTCAGAATTGGTAAAAGTGTATGACTTAAAAATAACAACCTCACTACCAACAAAAATCACAGAAACTTAGAGTTCCATATTCAATCTTTGTATAACTACATAACATGTCTGATCTATGTATTGACAGGCCCAATTTCTGACCATCTATCACTAATTAGCATTATTTTTGAAGAGATTACCACACACAAATACATTCAGATTCTACTCTGTTAAGAATTTAAGTAAATTCAAAGAGGTAATGAAACTCAATTGGGATGCAGTTATACAGGAAAATGAGGTTAATATGCCTACAATAAAGTTATTTTCACAGTTAGTAAACATTATCAAGTATGTTTTACAGAGATGAAATCCAAAACAAAACTAATCATCAGAACTATAAACCATGATTATCAGAGGAATTAAAGCTTAAAATTAAAAGAAAAATAATATGTATAAAAAGTTTATTAGGAATGAAAAGTTTGTTGAATACAAGCAATTCAGGAATAAACTAAATCATGAAATAGAGAAAATTTTGACTATTTTAATGAGAAATTAACCACACACAAAGGTAATAGTGAAGAAACATGGAAAATAATTAACAAACTTATTTATAAAGAGAAAAAATGAATGATATTAAAGAAATTAGAGATAAAAATAATGTTGTTATAGATAATCCTGAAGCCATGGTTAACACTTTTAAAGAGTATTTCTTGAATGTAGGGAAAACAATCTAGGAGCAGATGATTACTTTGATTCCATTTCTATGGATTACCACTTTACAATTCTTTCTTCATTTCACCAGTATATCAAAAAGAAATTGAAAATGCGATAAAGACATTGCCCAATAAGAAAAGTTGTCGTATAGATGGTATAACTGCTAAGCCAATCAAAGGGATTTCAAACATAATTGCACCTTTTTCAACACATATTGTAGCATCTCTCTTAATAAAGGTATTTTTCCATATAAAGCAACTAAGTGAAATCCAAAATCTTTCTCTTGCAGTGAATTTTGCATAACTTAATAAGTAACCAAACTAAAGAGGAAAGGAGACAAAATGCACCCTTGTCAAACACCAGAAGCAATGCTAAACCAATTGCTACAAGCTTTACCATCTCTCACACATGACTCAGTGTTATTATAGAGAGTTTTCATTATGTTAACTAACTTGTCTGGTATGCCATAAGATCTCATAATCAACCAAAAATTATGATGGTCAACAGAATCAAAAGCCTTTTTGAAATCTACAAAGCTAGCAACCACAGCTTTCTGAAACTCTAAACATTTCTCAAGAATATGTCTGAGTAAAAATATCTGATCTACACATCCTCTACCACTTCTGAATCCACATTGCTTATCATGCAATTGATTGTCAACCAGATTCTTAATTCTATTAAACACAGTCATGCAAAGAACTTTACCTTGAACAGAAAGTGTTCTGATACCCTATAGTTATCACAAGAACTGTGATCACCTTTTATAAAAAAAATAGGGATAAACATCATCATCCTCAAGCAGCCATGGGCTATGGAGGTCCAACCAGACTGCGCAGTTTAATTCTCCAAGCATATCTGTCCTGAGCTACATCTGCTGCATCCGGCCACTGTACACCAATTCTAACAAGGTCCTGTTTGACATTGTCTGCCCACCGCATCCTAGGTCTCCCCCTCCTTCTGAGGCCTCTAGGCACACTGTTCATAACCCTATTCGCCAATCTATAATTATCCATACGGGTTGTTGGGTTGGGTTGTTTTACCTCTGAGCGGCACTTTTTTGCACACCATGGGCTAAATGGCCAGGTCACATGGACCCCGAAGGCTCAGAGAAGGTTGGGGCAGGGGACCCACTGGAACAGCTGTTGGGAGACAGATGGTAGCCTCCCGTCAAGGCCATCCAGCGTGTTCTTTAACGTGCACAGGGTATGGCTCTCCCGCACACGGGACCACGGCTTAACGTCCCATCCGACGGACGGCGGCCTTTCCAAGCCCTTCGGTGTCCCCTACTGACCGTGGGCAGGGCGGGGAATTTTGCGGAGATAGATCTCAACGCTGACCCAGCTGGGACTCGAACCTGGGAACTACAGATTACGAGCCTGGCGCGCTACCGACTGAGCCACCCCCGCCCCACATCCATACGGGCAACATGGCCAAACCAGCGGAGTCTCTCTCTGCACAATATGCTGCTTAAAGGAGGTTGCAGACTCCTTTGCCTAACCTCATCATTAGTTACAAAGTTAAACCACCTAATACCCAAGATACTGCGTAAGCATCTAGAATCAAAAGCATCTAGTTTCCTGTTATCTTGTTTACACAGCGTCCAAGTTTCACTACCATAACTAACCCTAGAAAGAATCAAACTATTATACAGTCTAATTTTAGTCTTTAGGTGTATACGCCTATTTCTCCACAATCTCCATAGATTCTTAAAAGTCCCGGCAGCAATACCTATTCGTCTGTTAATCTCATGCCGCACATCACCAGTATCAGTTACGCAGCTCCCAAGGTAATTAAACTGTGACACCTGCTCAAGACTGCAACCATTCAGATTAACTGAATCACAACCTGCCAGACCAATTTTCATCACTTTAGTTTTCTCTCTGTTTATAACCAAACCTACTGTACTACCAGTCTCATCAACAGTTCGAATGAAAGAGTTCATCTCATCAACATCATTTGCCAAAAGGGCTAAATCAGAAATTTTCGTATCTCCAGCCCATTTAAGGCCAAAAGCTTTCCCTTGAAGTGAATTTCGCATAACATAATCAACAACCAAACTAAAGAGAAAAGGAGACAAAATGCACCCTTGTTGAACACCAGAAGTAATGCTAAACCAATTGCTACAAGACTTACCAACCCTCACACATGACTCAGTGTTATTATAGAGAGCTTTCATTATGTTAACTAACTTATCTGGTATACCATATGATCTCACAATCAACCACAAATTATGACGATCAACAGAGTCGAAAGCCTTTTTGAAATCAACAAACCTAGCAACCAAAGATTTCTGAAACTCTAAACATTTCTCAAGAATCTGCCTAAGTGAAAATATCTGAGCTACACATCCCCTACCACTTCTGAATCCACATTGCTCATCAAGCAATTGCCTGTCAACCAGATTCTTAATTCTATTAAGCACAATCATGGAAAGAACTTTACCTGGAACGGAGAGTAGGCTGATACCCCTATAGTTATCACAAGAACTGCGATCACCTTTTTTGAAAATAGGGATAATAATAGCTCTGGTAAAATCTTTAGGAACCATGCCTTTATCATAAAAGTTATTCAAAATTTCAGTCATCCAAATGGTAACTGAAACATTCCCAGCTCTAAGCATTTCCGTAGTAATTTCATCCACCCCTGGGGATTTATGAAGTTTAAGTTTAGAAATAGCCAAACTAACTTCAGATTGTGTTATAGGGCCAACATTAAAGCCAACAATGCATCTATCATCATTGCAAACAATGGGAGTAGAACTAACCACATTGTTTAGAACATCACTGAAATGCTCAGCCCACCTAGCCATGACAGAATCCTCACCTTCTATAACCTTGCCTTGTTTATCCTTCAATCCCTGTATACCTGTTCGTTTTCTACCACACAAAACATTAACTATCTGGTACAGCTCTCTGCTGTTGTGCTGTCTAACTGCTTCCTCAGCTTTGTCAGCAAGGCCATCAAGCCAAAGATTCTTATCAGTAGCTAACTGACCCTTTACATGTTTATTAAGTTCTTTGTAATGCTTTCTATTAGGACTAGTAGGGTACTGATTAAGGACATTCCTGCAGTTCCTTCTTTCTGAAATAAGCTCAAGTGCCTTATCACTTAAATAATTCTGCCTCCTCTGCTCCTTTTTCCCTAAAAGAGTACTGTTAGTTTCCAAAAAAGCCTGTTTAAAATGGCCCCATTCTTCCTCAACTTCAGTAGTAAGCAAACCATGACTGTCATAATGACTAAGTAACCTATCATGGTAAGCTTTAGCTATAACTGGGTCTTTCAGAGCTTCAGTATTAAAGGTAAATTTTTTAACCCTAGCACAACACTTTTTAAGTTTAAGTTGCAAGACACTTTTAACAAGATAATGGTCAGATCCAATTTCAGCTCCCCTATATGCACTGGTATTTCTAACAGAACTAGCCCATTTGCTGTTAATTAATATATAATCAATCATATTCTTATGCAGCCCATCAGGTGAAACCCATGTGTGTTTATGTATGTCGCGGTGTTTGTAATATGTGTTAGTTATTCTGAAACCATTTAGTTTACTTACCTGTAGGAGACGTTGCCCATTGCCATTGCAGCTACCAATACCAAAAGGGCCTATTACTCCTCCCCAAAGGTCAGAGTCGGTACCAACTTTGGCATTGAAGTCACCAAGAACAAGGGTAATATCTCCTTTCTTGACAGAATTCAAAATATCCTGAAGTTGTCTGTAAAACCTATCCTTCTCATCCTCATCAGAATCCTCAGTGGGGGCATAACGGCAGATAACATTCAAGTCTTTAATGCTTGTCTGAAATTTTGCTGTAAGAAACCTTTCATTGATGCACTCATATCCTAGAAGAGCATCACTAGCATGTCTGCTGAGCAGCAGACCCACACCTTGGTGATGCTTTCCATCCTCCCTCTCTGTAAAGAGAAATTTAAAGTTATTTTTAAGTATCTCACCTTTACCTGTCCATCTGGTCTCTTGCAAGCCTAGAATATCTAGGTTATAGCGCTGGAATTCCTGCATGAGGACATCAAGAGAATAATCTCTATGTAATGTCCTCACGTTCCACGTTCCTGCAGAGAGAAAATGATTAGTAGGATTTTTAAAGAAATTAGGTTTATTGAGATTGGTAGGGCCAACAATATCAAACAGCCGCCTGATCGCAGGCATGGGGCAAAGACCTGTTCCTCCTCCGCTAAAGGCTGAAGTCACCGATGCTGGTAGGAACTTCAGGCACCACCTTTTCAAGTGGACTTTTTCAAGAACCATATGGCCTGCCTGAGACACATTACTCCAGTTTAGGCTTGACGATGCCCAACTAGCTAAGTAAGGTTCAGGTACCTGCGATGGCCTCTGATTAGGATTATCCACCAGCTGATATAAGGTATCCCATGCCTCTGTTCACTTAGAGCTGGCAACACAGAAGCAAACAGAAAACACAGTGGCAGACTCTCCCTCAACAGAGGCCCACCAGTGCAGCAAGTCCAGGATCCATAATCAAGCTCAAATCCATAAACAAGTCCAGTCTAGTAGGTATAAATGGTCAGCACCAGGACCCTGCGAAGTTGGTGCTAGACCTGGCCGGTTCTGTGCATCATCACTGGGGATTGGTACACAGCTCTCCTTCCAGTTTACGCCTAGCTATCCTTAGGTGTGTTTATCATAGTGTTTATCATAAAATATATTCAAAATTTCGGTAAGCCATGTGGTAACTGAAACATTCCCAGCTCTAAGCATTTCCGCAGTAATTTCATCCACCCTTTGGGTTGGATGAATTGGGGATTTATGAAGTTTAAGTTTAGAAATAGCCAAAATGACTTCAGATTGTGTTATAGGGCCAACATTAAAGCCAGTAATGCATCTATCCTCATTACAGACAATGGGACTAGAACTAATCACATTGTTAAGAACATCTCTGAAATGTTCAGCCCACCTAGCCGTGACTAAATCCTCAACTTCAATAATCTTGCTTCTTTATCCTTCAATACCTGTGTACACTGAAGAGCCATTGAATTAGGGATAGCAATCTAATAACGTGTTGGAACCCCTCAGGCCTAGAAAACGGCCACCACACGATGGGGCAAGGACTGCATAAGCTTGCGTAAATGTTCCACAGGTATGGCAACCCATGCATTCTCCAGAGCTGTCCACAATTCTCTCAAGGTCGTCACTAATGGGACATGGGTCCGAACACTCTGCTCGACAGTATCCCAAAGATTTTTGATGGGATTTAAATTTGGGCTTCTAGGTGACTGATTCATTATTTCAAAGTCAGCAGAATGCTCCTGCAACCATGCAGTAGCCAACCTGGACCTGTGAGATGAACAGTTGTCTTGCTGGTAGACACCATCTCCATTTGGATGCATGATGGCCATAAATGGGTGTAAATGGTCAGCCATGTGTTCTATGTACCGGGAGGCATTGAGAGTCATCGATACATGCACCAAAGGTCCCACAGACGTCCAACTGAAGACACCCCAGGCTATCATTGAGCCACCACCAGCTTGTACTGTTCCTACCTGACATGCAGGATCCATGGCTTCATGGAGTTGGTCCCATACCCTGTCGCCCATTGGCATGATGAAGTTTAAATCAAGATTCATCACTCCAGGCTATCCGTTGCCAATTGGCGATGATCCAGTTTTGATGTTCTTTAGCCTAGGCAAGGCGTTGAGCCCTGTGTCATGCCGTTAGAAGTGGGACTCTTAGCTCGGCGGCTCCTGAAGCCAAGACTATGAAGTGAATGTTGCACTGTCCGTGCACTGACTTTTTGGCTGGAACCCATGTTCAGATGGAAGGTGATTTCAGATAATGTCTGGTCTCTTTCAGTCTGTACGATCTGGGTCAGACAGCGAAGCCCATGATAATTCAAGGCTGGTTGTCCTTTGCAGTTTGTCTGGGTGCTTTTTTTTTTTGCTGGAATTTTCATATTCCTGGAACACTCTTGAAACTGTCGTACAAGAAAATCCAAGTTCGTTGACAATTTCAGAGATCGAGTGTCCCATCTGTTGGGCACCTACGATCTGCCATCTATCAAATGCATCTAAATCCTACACTTTTCCCATTATGCTTCTCACGAAGAATACTTGGGGAAGCCAAAGCTGACAGCTATATATGACCAGAGTTTCAGCCATGCATGCGCACAAATGCGGGACTTGCGATACTGAATTTGGATAATGTCTCCTATCCCTAATTCAATGGCACTTTAGTGTACCTGTCTGTTTTTTTTTTTCCCCACACAAAACATTTACTATCTGGTGCAGCTCTTGCTGTTACCCTGTGTAGCAGCTTCCTGGGCTTTGTCAGCCATGCCATCTAGTCCAAGATTCTTATTAGCTGCTAACTGATCCTTAACACTTTAATTAGTTCTTTGTAATGCATTATCTTAGACTAGTAGGGTATTGATTAAGGACATCCTTGTAGTTTTTTTCTTTCCCAATATAAGCTCCAGCACTCCACTCTTGTAAGTTACATGGTTGAGCTGCTGCAGATCGGATATGTTGTTCCAACACAAACCACAGATGCTCGATTGGATTGATGTCTGGGGAATTTGGAGGCCCAGGCAATACCTAGAAGTCTTCCTCATGTTCCGCAAACCATTCTCGGGTAATGTGCATTATTCTGCTAAAAAAAGCACTACTAGATGGGAATACTGTTGCCATGAAAGCATGTATCTGATCTGCAATGATGTTTAAGTAGGTGGTAGACGTCATAGTTTCCTGCACATGAATGACTGGACCCAGAATTTCCCAGCAGAACATTGCCCAAAGCATTACATTTCCTTCACCAGCTTGTTTTCGTCCCGCAGTGCATCCTGGTGCTGACACTTCCCTAGGTAAATGACACACGTGTACCCAGCCGTCCACATGGTGCAACAAGAACTGAGATTTATTGGACCAGATGACCTTCTTCCAATCATTCAAGGTCCAGTTTTGATGTTCACTTGCACATTGTAGGCACTTTCGATGGTGAACTGAGGTTAGCATGGGTACTCAGAACAGCCTGCTGCTACATGGCCCATTTTTCAGCAGTGTTCGATGTACTGTGTATTGTGATACATTACTCCTGTCACCAGCATTCAAATTATGGGCGAGTTGCACTACAATACCCCTTCTGTTGGCTCATACCATACAGGATAGCCTTCACTCACCTCTAGCATCGATGAGCTGTGGTCAGCCCAAACCTTGCTGGCAGTTCATGGTTTTTCCCCTCATGGACCACTTTTTGTAGGTACTAACCATAGCTGACCATGAGCACCCAAAAGCCTTGCTGTCTTGGAAATGCTCTGACCCAATCGTCTGGCCATTGCAATTTGGCCTTTATCAAACTCACTTAAATCTGCTGCTTTTCCCATCTGAAGGAAAAAAATAACACTGATTAACAGAGCTCAGTATCAGGTGTTAATTATACTGTTTCATGACCTTCACATGCACCTCCTTGGAAGCAAGTTAACAGGAAACATGATACTTTGATTTTAGATACTTGCACAGTATCTTGGGCGTTAGGTAGTTTGGGGTGGGGGTGGCTTGGTTGGTAACGTACAAGGCTTGTAATCTGCAGTTCCCAGGTTCGAGTTGAACTGGGTCAGTGTTGAGATTTACTTCTGCAAAACTCCCTGTTCTGCCCACAGTCAGTAGGGGACACTGATGGGCTTGTAAAGGCTGCTATGTGTTGGATGGGATGTTAAGCTGTGACCCCTTGTGTAGGAGACCCATACTCTGTGCATGTTAAAGAGCAAGCTGGATGGCCTTGACTCAAAGCTACCATATGTCTCTCAACAGCTGTTGCAGTGAGTCCCCCTCTCCTACCTTCTCTGAGCCTTTGGAGTCCTTGTGACCTGGCCATTTAGCTCATTGTGGACAAAAAAGTGCTCCTCAGAGGTAAAACAACAGCAACAACCAAACCCATTCGCAGTGTAAGTAATAATGAAGTTAAACCAAGGAGCAATCAACCACTGTGAGTAGCATCCTTTGTTGGGAGTGACTGCATTGGTTTGGCCATGTTTCCTGAATGCAGAAGTACATAGTAATGAAAAGTGTTCCTAAAAGCCTCAGAAAAAAGAGGAGACCTAGAATGCAATGGGTCAATGAAATCGAACATATTATTAGAATTGGTTACAGTGACTAAATGCAACATCTGTAGCTGAGGATAGATATATATGGAACACTAAATTGCATAGTCTGGTTGAACCTCCATAGCTGCTTGAGGTTTAAACCAAATTGCTACTCTAAGTTATGCCAGGCTGACTGGAATGTAAATGAGTGGCAATAGCAGCCAAATGCTCTTTTATAGCAATCCCAATTTGTATGTTTGTGGTTGCATCAATTAGTTGTGCATGTATTTTTTTCTGCATTGCAAAATTTACATGTACACCACATTTCAGGTTATTTCCTTATGATTTGCAATACCACATTATCCATTAAGATTGAACACCATTGTGTAATAATGAAAGTATGATGCACTTTACCATAATATAGACTACACAATAGAATGGGAGCAACTAAAGGCTAAAAAAAAAATTATAGCTTTGTTCTCTAGCTGAACATGACAATTTCCTTATTTTCCCAAAATGTCCCCTGTATCTACCATATTTCTTCTCCCTTTTCATTGACACTGCATGTTTTTTGCATGACAAAGTATGATTTACTCTAATATGACTACCTGAACATGACACTGATGTGACTGACCAATGCTGCAGGTGCTGATGTAGCATTTATATTGAGTGTTGTTATGATTTCCAGTTAGCTAGCCCTGTAAAGTCCCTTGCATTGTAAACAGTGCATTTAAAATCAAGGGGAAAATTGTAATTAGTTTCCACTGTAAAATTCTTCCTCTTGGACCTAATTAATAAAATAAAAATATTTATTACAATATTTTATTTTTCTGCAAGGTAGCATCACTCTGATGGTGCCAATGTTGCAGAATTTATATTTATAGCAATAAATCAAACTGAGCAAAGTCTGGTTTGTAAACCATAG
Organism: Ryuthela nishihirai; assembly: GCA_038380435.1. NCBI lineage: Eukaryota > Metazoa > Arthropoda > Arachnida > Araneae > Heptathelidae > Ryuthela > Ryuthela nishihirai. The sequence goes on along the minus strand of JAWZYU010000001.1, from coordinate 154,365,434 downwards.
TTAATCATTTATATGTTTCACATATTGAGATTAATTCATATTGTTTAAGAAGAGTCAAGTACTACTGCATTGTTTTTCATTAACTATGTTTATTATAGGCAAAAACAGAATACAAAAACCTGCTTATAGAAAATGCCGAGTTAAAGAAATCAAATGCTGATATGAGATTAGAAAATGTGGACCTAAGGAAGCAAAATGCTATTTTGAAAAAAAATATCTGTGCTCTATTTAAGACAGCAAAGGAAGAAATGGCACGCAAAGATGCCTTGATTGCTGATCTTAGAGACCAGTAAGTAACAATCTTACCTTACCAATGAAATAGATTATTTTTCTTGAAATTTAGGAAATCTGTTGCCATAAAACTTTTTTTTTTTAATTCATGTTAATATTGATTTGTGAATAGTAATTGTTTTTTAACCAATAAATATACATTTGTTTTTCCTATAAATAATCCAAGTTAGGCTTTTCTGGGTTGTTATATTACATATTACAGAAATAACACAAATATACACATTGAAATTTAACATGCACACACACACACATACATGAAAAATTTTGAACTATCAGAATCCTCAAATATTTTAATAATTCAAATCCAAAATATTTCGCACCTTCAGGATTTTGACAACGTGATTTACCTTAGTATATTATACATAAATTCAATATATGCAAACCCCATAAGAAAAACTTTTGACTTTTTTTTTTTTGAACAAGAAAATATTGCCAGAGAAACTTCTTAATTTATTAGATAAGCTATTGAACATTTTGGGGGCTAAATGCATTGAATGCTTAAGTATCTCCTTTTTAACTAATGGAACAATATACTGTTTCCCCTCCATATCCAAATGATGTTCACATATTTTTTCTTGAAGATAATTTTTTTTTTAAGAATATAATTTTTTATTCCTAAGAGTAAAAAATACAAATACATTTACCATTTGACCCGCAAAGCTAAATAGCAACATAGGTCATTCAGCCACAAAAATGGTGTACATCAAATAAATCCACAAAACACAACGCATAATAATCAGCTAAATAGAAAATTCGAAATAATTTTTTAATTCCATTTTCAGTCTTCTAAAAGAATCTATATTTAGTAATTCTTTTGGAATAGCATTAGATATAAGTGGTACTTGATATTCGGAGGTATGTTTCCCGTAATTATTTCGAAAATTTTGTCATTTGTAATAACCTTGGTTTTTGAAGTCTTGTATTTTTATTATGTTGAATTTTTAGTTTGTAAGTATTGACAAAAAAATTTTCATTATTAAATTATATTTATATAAATTGCTGTAGGATAAAAGCTTTAAAAATTTTAATCTATCTGTGGAAGTTTTTTGCAAATGGAATAATATTTTTAGCTATTATAGACTGCAGTTTTTCTATTCTAATTATGTTAGTTAAGATAGTTGTTCCATGCATAATTATTCCATAATTTAAAATAGATTCGCATATTGCTTTATAAAATAATACACAGGTTTCCATATTTAGTACATATTTCAATTTTTGAATTTTTATCGCTGATATTCTCAAGCTTTCACATATATGGGATATACGGCATTCCACCTAAAATATTCATCGAAAATGATTCGTAAGTATTTTATTTGATTTACTTGCTCAACAAGTGGGCAACTACATAATGATTCACAATTTGAATAATGATTCACAATTAAATTCTATATACATATATCATTAGTTAATATACATAAAGATATCTTAAAGGTAATATATTTATATGTACATATTTATAATGTACATTAGATGATCTATTAACTCTTCCAGTGTCCAACCTGAAAAACAGGTTTCCATCCAGGTGCCAAGCTATTTCCTGCCTATGCTCAGCCAAAAAAAACTTTTAACTTTAGAACTCTTTTTGCCAAATAACTAGTGAAAGGAATTGTGGCATCATGTATGCCAAATTAATCAGCATTTAATTCTGGATTTTCTGAAATTATAATATTTAACAAAAAAGACCACATGTTTTATTTTAATAGGACTTTTTTTGGAGTCATGTAGTAAAAAAGTGCATCTGGCAACACCAAAAATTGAAAAAAAAAAAACTGATAGAAATGATTACAATGCACATGATTAGAATGATTATATATATTTCTGAATAACAAAAAGATTACTTTTTGGTTTTTTCGCTTTGTAATTTTTTTCTCAGTACCATACTTTGAGAAAATTCCAGGCTTTTAGCCAACTGTGCTGTCAGATAAACAAGTCAACTTTAGAATTTATTTTAAAAATAACCAATCAATGGAAATAGGTCATGTTATATACCAAATTAAACAGAATTTAATTACAAAATTTATGAAAATAAATAATTAACAAATTTGCAATATGTGATATGTTGAAAAAAAAGATCACAATATACAATTAAGGCTTCACTTTGGAAAACCTGATGAATAAAAATAGTTTAAATTATACATATATTTATCAAAAGGAAATTTCCTCCCGAATAATATAATATTCAACCTGAAATATGTCTGTAAATGGTAGCTAGGTAGTCACAGGAAGGAGAGCTATGCACCAATCCCCTGTGATGATGCATAGAACCGGCCAGGCTTAGCACGTAATGTCCGACCCCGCCTTCTCTGGGTGCAGACCATTAGTACCTTTCAAAAGAGATATTCTCTTGTGGAAGTGAACGGAAGGGGAGGGCTGCCAGATTAGTGTTGCCTACTGATCTGGACTACTATGGCTACTTTTCTTTTTTTTTTCTTCCCTTCTGAGGAGTGGTCAACCACACAGGGTCCTGGTGCTGACCATATAAACCCACTGGACTAGACAGATATATGGCTCTGAGCTTGATTATGGATCCTGATTTTGCTGCACTGATGGGCTTCTGTGGAGGGAAAATCTTCCGCTGTGTTTTCTGTTTGTTTGTGGGTTGACAGCCCCAAGTGAATAGATTCACAGGATATGTTTATCAGCTGGTGGATAATCCTGAGCAGAGGTCATCGCAGGCACCTGAACTCTTTGCTTCTATTGGCATCGTCAAATTCTACATTGGAGGAAGTCTTTCAGTGTAGATGGCTTCAGCCTTTAGTGGTGGGGGAACGGGTCTTTGCCCCATGTCTGCGATTAGGGGGCTGTTTGATATTGTTGGCATTCCCTCTCTCAATGAACATAGTTTCTTTAAACATCCCATTAACCATTTTCTCTCCATAGGTAGTTGGAATGTGAGGACTCTGCACAGAGCTTTTTCTCTTGATGTCCTCACACATGAATTCCACCATTATAATTTAGATATTCTCAGCTTGCAAGAGACCAGATGGACAGATAAAAGTCAGATTCTTAAAAATAATCTTAAATTTCTCTTTTTAGGGAGGGACGACAAAAAGCATCACCAAGGTGTGGGTCTGCTTCTCAGCAGACACGCTAGCGATGCTCTTCTAGGATATGAGTGCATTAATGAAAGGTTTCTTACCACAAAATTTCAGACAAGCGTTAAAGACTTGAATGTTATCTGCTGTTATGCCCCCACTGAGGATGACGATGAGGATGAGAAGGATAGATTTTATGAACAACTTCAGGATATTTTGAATTCTGTCAAGACTGGAGATATTACCCTTGTTCTAGGTGACTTCAGTGCCAAAGTTGGTACTGACTCTGACCTTTTGGGGAGGTGTAGTAGGCCCTTTTGGTATTGGTAGCTGCAATGGCAATGGGCAACGTCTCCTACAGGTAAGTAAACTCAATGGATTCAGAATAACTAACACTTATTACAAACACCGCGACATACATAAGTACACATGGGTTTCACCTGATGGGCTGCATAAGAATATGATTGATTACATATTAATTAACAGCAAATGGGCTAGTTCTGTTAGGAATACCAGGGCATATAGGGGAGCTGAAATTGGATCTGACCATTACCTTGTTAAAAGTGTGTTGCAACTTAAACTTAAAAAGTGTTGTGCTAGGGTTAAAAAATTTACTTTTAATACTGAAGCTCTGAAAGATCCAGTTATAGCCAAAGCTTACCATGATAGGTTACTTAATCATTATGACAGTCATGGTTTGCTTACTACTGAAGTTGAGGAAGAATGGGATCATTTTAAACAGGCTTTTTTGGATACTAACAGTACTCTTTTAGGAAAAAAGGAGCAGAAGACGCAAAATTATCTGAGTGATAAGGCACTTGAGCTTATTTCGGAAAGAAAGAACTGCAGGAATGCCCTTAATCAATACCCTACTAGTCCTAATAGAAAGCATTACAGAGACCTTAATAAACTTGTAAAGGATCAGTTAGCTGCTGATAAGAATCTTTGGCTTGATGGTTTGGCTGACAAAGCCGAGGAAGCAGTTAGACAGCACAACAGCAGAGAGCTGTACCAGATAGTTAATGTTTTGTGTGGTAGAAAACGGACAGGCATACAAGGATTGAAGGATAAACAAGGTAAGGTTATAGAAGGGGAGGATTCTGTCATGGCTAGGTGGGCTGAGCATTTCAGTGATGTTCTAAACAATGTAGTTAGTTCTACTCCCATCGTTTGCAATGATGATAGATGCATTGGTGGCTTTAATGTTGGACCTATAACACAATCTGAAGTTATTTTGGCTGTTTCTAAACTTAAACTTCATAAATCCCCAGGGGTAGATGAAATTACTATGGAAATGCTTAGAGCTGGGAATGTTTCGGTTACCACTTGGATGACTGAAATTCTGAATATCTTTTATGATAAAGGCATGGTTCCTAAGGATTTTACCAGAGCTATTGTTATCCCTATTTGTCTAAAAAGGTGATCGCAGTACTTGTGATAACTATAGGGGTATCAGCCTACTCTCTGTTCCAGGTAAAGTTCTTTCCATGATTGTGCTTAATGGAATTAAGAATCTGGTTGACAATCAATTGCGTGATGAGCAATGTGGATTCAGAAGTGGTAGGGGATGTGTGGATCAGATATTTTCAATTAGGCAGATTCTTGAGAAATGTTTAGAGTTTCAGAAACCTTTGGTTGCTAGCTTTGTTGATTTCAAAAAGGCTTTCGACTCTGTTGATCGTCATAATTTGTGGTTGATTGTGAAATCATATGGTATACCAGACAAATTAGTTAACATAATGAAAGCTCTCTATAATAACACTGAGTCATGTGTGAGAGTTGGTAAGGCTTGTAGCAATTGGTTTAGCATTACTTCTGATGTTCAACAAGGGTGCATTTTGTCTCCTTTTCTCTTTAGCTTGGTTATTGATTATGTTATGCGAAATTCACTTCAAGGAAAAGATTTTGGCCTTAAATGGGCTGGAGATATGAAAATTTCTGATTTAGATTATGCTGATGATTTAGCCCTTTTGGCAAATGATGTTGATGAGATGAACTCTTTCATTCGAGCTGTTGATGAGACTGGTAGTATAGTAGGTTTGGTTATAAACAGAGAGAAAACTAAAGTGATGAAAATTGGTCAGGCAGGCTGTGATTCAGTTAATCTGAATGGTTGCAGTCTTGAGCAGGTGTCACAGTTTAATTATCTTGGGATCTATGTAACAGATAATGGTGATGTGCGGCATGAGATTAACAGACGAATAGGGATTGCTGCCGGGACTTTTAAGAACCTATGGAGAGTGTGGAGAAATAGGCGTATACACCTTAAGACTAAAATTAGACTGTATAATAGTTTGGTTCTTTCTAGGGTTAGTTATGGAAGTGAAACTCGGACACTTTGTAAACAAGATAACAGGAAAACTAGATGCTTACGCAGCATCTTGGGCATTAGGTGGTTCAACTTTGTAACTAATGATGAGGTTAGGCAAAGGAGTTTTCAACCTCCTTTAAGCAGCATATTGTGCAGAGAGAGACTCAGTTGGTTTGGCCATGTTGCCCGTATGAATAATTATAGATTGGCAAATAGGGTTATGAACAGTGTGCTTAAAGGCCTCCGAAAGAGGGGGAGACCTAGGATGCGGTGGGCAGAGAATGTCAAACAGGATCTTCTTAGAATTGGTGTGCAGTGGCCAGATGCAGTAGATGTAGCTCAGGATAGACTTTGCTTGGAGAACTAAATTGCACTGTCTGGTTGGACCTCCATAGCCCATGGCTGCTTGAGGATGATGATGATGATGATCGTCATTAGCCTCAAGCAGCCATGGGCTATAAAGGTCCAACCAGATTATACAATTTAGTTCTCCAAACACATCTGTCCTGAGATACATCTGCATATCGCCCTGTAGACCAGTTTTTAAAACAGTCCTGTTTGACATTCCCCCCCCCCTCTTTCTGAGGCCTTTACACACTGTTCATTAACCTATTAGCTGATCTATAGTTATGCATACAGGCAACCTGGTCAAACCAAGTCTCTCGGCATAATATGCTGCTCAAAGGAGATTAACTACTCCTTTGCCTAACCTCATCATTACTTACAAAGTTAAACCACCTAATGCCCAAGATACTGCATAAGCATCTAGAATCAAAAGATTCAAGTTTTCTGTTATCTTATTTATAAAGCGTCCAAATTTCACTACCATAACTAACCCTAGAAAGAACCAAACTATTATGCAGTCTATTTTTAGTCTTTAGGTGTGTACGCCTGTTTCTCCATACTCTCCATAGATTGTTCTAAGTTCCAGCAGCAATCCCTATTCATCAGTTAATCTCATGTTGCACATCACCAGTATCTGTTACATAGCTCCCAAGATAATTAAACTGTGACACCTGCTCAAGACTACAACCATTCAGGTTAACTGAATCACACCTGCCTGACCAATTTTCATCACTTTAGTTTTCTCTCTGTTTATAACCAAACCTACTCTACTACCAGTCTCATCAACAGCTCGAATGAAAGAAAGAGTTCATCTCATCAATATCATTTGCCAAAAGGGCTAAATCATCAGCATAATCTAAATCAGAAATTTTCATATCTCCAGTCCATTTAAGGCCAAAATCTTTCCCTTGAAGTGAATTTCGCATAACATAATCAATAACCAAGCTAAAGAGAAAAGGAGACAAAATGCACCCTTGTCTAATACCAGAAGTAATGCTAAACCAATTGCTACAAGCCTTACCAACTCTTACACATGACTCAGTGTTATTATAGAAGGCTTTCATTATGTTAACTAACTCATCTGTTATGCCATAAGATCAACCACAAATTATGATGATCAACAGAGTCAGAAGCTTTTTTGAAATCAACAAAGCTAGCAATAACAGGTTTCTGGAACTCTAAACATTTCTCAAGAGTCTGCTTAAGTGAAAAAATTTAATCTTAACATATCCTACCACTTCTGACAGCAGACTCCTCGTCACACTATTGTCTGTCAACTAGATTCTTAATTCTATTAAGCACAATCATGCAAAGAACTTTCCATGGAACAGAGAGTAGGCTGATACCCTTATAGTTATCACAAGAACTGCGATCACCTTTTTTAAAACTAGGGATAATAATAGCTCTAGTAAAATCGTTAGGAACAATGCCTTTACCATAAACGATATCCAAAATTTCAGTCATATAATAGTTCAAAAGTCCCAATGTGTGAAATGTATAATGCAAGATTTTTTTTTTCTATTTGAATTTCCATCTATTTGTAAGTGTGAATATTGCTTCATTAAACCAAACTTTACTGACTTGTCTTCAGTGTATTTCATCTGGGCACTTCTAATAACAAGAATCTTTCGCAGCGTACATCTGTCTATAACAGTGCTTTTTAAGGTGTTATTATCCACGTATTGTACACTTCAGTAGTAATTACATCTGCCTCTGGGTATTTATGTAGTCTAATTTTAGAAATAGCCAAAATAACTTCAGACTGTGTTATAGGGCCAACATTAAAGCCACCAATGCACCTATCCTCATTACAAACAATAGGAGTAGAACTATCCACATTGTGTGCAACATCTCCAAAATGCTCAACCCACCTAGCCATGACAGAATCATGACCTTTAATAACTAATCTTGTTTCTTGTTTATCCTTCAATCCATGTATACCTGTCTGTTTTCATTCATACTAAACATTAACTATCTGGTACAGCTCTCTACTGTCTAGCTGCTTCCTCAGTTTTGTCAGCCAAGCCATCTAGCCAAAGATTCTTATCAGCTGCTAATTGATCCTTTACATGTTTATTAAGCTTTTTGTAATGCTTTCTGTTATGACTAGTAGGGTATTGATTAAGGATATTCCTGCAGTTCTTCTGCAGCCCATTTGATGAAACCCAAGCATAGTGATGTAATGTAATGCTCCAAGATATATGTTATACATTGAATAGCTGATCGAGCTCCAGACAATTAATCTTGCCAATAAAGTTAAATGACGGTTCTCCTCTTAGTATGATTAGTGTTACATTTCAGAAAAGAAATTAAATCAAAAGGTTGTCAATCATTAAAGTTAATTCTATACAAAATATCAAACTCTGCTCAAGAGAAAATATAAGAAAGTCAAACCTCTTTCATAAAACAAATAAAATTTATTTCCAAAAATCTAGACTCACCAAAATGCAACTTCCTTCTACGAAATATCTGAGCAACTAACTGCTCACTCTAACGAAACCACTCCTCTCTGAGCTCCAACGGACTTCTCCACTGAGCTCTCACATTCTAACAGTCTAACAACTGATTCTGTGACCTAATGTCGCTACATGTGTGGTGTGCAACTGACACGTGTGTTGCACACTGGCAAAGTCACATTTGCATAATTTCATGAACTTGTGCTCATGCTAGCTATGACATACGAGAGGGCATGCCCTTCCACAAGCATTAGCTGCTGTCAATCAAAAATCAGAGTTGTATATGCACAACTCCTCTTGTGGCATGGGCATGAAAAAATGATGATTCAACTGAAATATAATGCCCCAAAATAATTATCATAATGTAAATAAAGTAAAACTGGTTAAGAAAAAGTGAATGGGTGAACCATCACAATATATCACAGTGTTTGTAATAAGTGTTTGTTTTTCTGAAACCATTAAGTTCACTCACCTGTAGGAGACATTTCCCAATGCCATTGCTGCTACTAATACCAAAGGGACCTTTCACCCCTCCTGTGGAAGGTCAGAGTCAGCTTCATCTATAGCATTGAAGTCACCTAGAACAAGATCCTATCTTGACAGAATTCAAAATATTCTGAAGTTGTCCATAAAAGCTATCATCCTCATTGGCATCCCCAGTGGGAGCATAACAACAGATAACATTCAAGTATTTAATGCTTGTCTGAAATTTAGCTGTAAGAAGCCTTTCATTAATGCACTGATATTCTAGAAGAGCATCACTAACATGCTGAGAAGCAAACCTTTGTCTTTAAGATGATTCTTTTCTTCCCTCCCTGAAAAGAGAAATTTAAGATTATTTTTAAGAATCTGACCTTTATCTGTTCATCTGGTCTCTTGCAAGCCAAGAATATCTAAGTTATAATAGTGAAAAATCTTATATGAGGACATCAAGAGAATAATTTCTGTGCAGAGTCCTCATATTCCAACTACCTGTGGAGAGAAAATTGTTAGTGGGATGTTTAAGGAAACTATGTTTATAGAGAGAGAAAATGCTGATAATATCTAACAGCTCCCTAATCTCAGGCATGAGGAAAGACCTGTTTCCCCCACTAATAAAGGCTGTAAGTACACAATTGAAAGAACCTTTTAATGCTCAGAAATTAATTAAAAATAACTTAAAATTCTCTGTCATTGAGCAATAAAATTTTTAAGTTTATCCTTCAACTATTTGCATATTAAAAGTTTTTAGGAGAAAACTCGGAAGCTTTTCGGAGCAAGGACAGGGCTTTTTCTTTAGTGAAGCGACACTGTGTGATGATGTTAGGGGTGTTTACACAAAGAGCTTCTTTCCACATGTCATGAAGGGTGATTCAGCATTCCCACAAGGAACAACAATAAAATCAAGAACATATGTGAACTTATACCTGGACACTACCCACCACAGGATAATTGACTCATCTATCCATCGAATATCATCACAAGGAAAAAAACCAATGTAAATCCATAGATAGTATTCCATCATGTCTCAGTTTTTCCAACAATTATAATCATATAGAGAAAATTTTAATAGGTTTAGATGTCAGTGTATCAGTTGGTAATGTGGAAACAGTTATTCTTCAGCATTTAATGTTTCAAAAGATCTGTGCCAAATGGGACCTCCCATACTGGCAGAACTGTAAAAAAGGGCTAGAGTCAACTCGTGCAATGTGATGCTGGAAATGTTTGAACCTATTGGTGTCAAAAGATTAACAGACATCATCTACCAGTGAGGAGACATGGTTTTATTACTATACAACTCACAGAAAGATGACAACTATATTTAGGTTGCGGAATATGAACCACATCCCCAAAGCCTTCAACAAGGCTTTTGCTCAAGGAAAGGGTGTTCACAATTGTTTTCAGTTCCCAAGGAATGGTAGCCATGGACCTTACCTTAAAAAAATTATTTTAAAAGGCCAATACTGTACCAACATTGTTTTGCCCAAATTGGTTAGATAGATGAAGGAGTAGCATCCAACAATGAGCATGTTAAGGGTTCTCCTTCATAATAATGCCAGCCAAGTGCGTACAAAACCTGGCAAGTTGCGGCTTATCAGGAGCAGGAAAGAATCAAACAGCTACCCCATCCTGCATATTCATACAATCTTGCACCATGCAATTTTTGGTTGTTTCCAAAATTTAAAAAGGAAATTGGTGGAAAGCCTTTTTCAAGGGTGCAAGACCTTGCAAAATGGTGCATTTAGAGTTGTGGAGTATTCCCCAACAGGAGTACAATGAAACTTTTCAGAATTGGTATAGTCATCTGCAACTTTGCATAGATGCTGGAGGGGAGTACTTTAAAGGAGAGTAAAAGTTTGAGTAAGTACAATAGTTTTTGTTTGGCAGATGCATGTCAAGAACCTTTTGAATGTCTCTTGTACCATTAGGGGTGTGGGCAGTTAAGCATTTAGTCAAAATGCAATGTAATTGGAACTTACCATTATCTTGCATAAAAAGAAAAATGGTTGCATTGTATCATGAATTGCCCAAAATTATATTTTATCATTTATCATACATTATAAAAGTAAAGACTGTTTTTTGTTTTAAAACACATGATCAGCACATAATTTAAAAAATTACCCCTCAAGCATCTGCTTGCCACCTAGGTCTAACAGGATGCTGATTCCAAGTAAACTAATATTAGTGACATGAATTGATATTTAAGATAGATTAAAATTTATTTTATTCATTCATCATCAATATTACATGTACATGTTTTAGTGGATTATTACATCATCTTAAACCTCAGAATATTTCTACCGTGAAAATGAAAAGAAGTATTGGTAGAAAGTGAAGAAAACCATCAGTTTTCTGAAGAGCAACTCAATTATATAAGGCAGTAATTATAAAAGTAAAGTACAGAACTTGCTAAAATTCAAAAATTGATGTATGATAAATACACAGATTACCTGTTGACATATAATTCAAGAAATAATTTTGTGGGGGGGAAATTATTCACCGGTGAGTTTCACACTCATCATCAAATCATTTTTTCCACAAAATTATTTCTTGAATTGTATGTCAATAGGAAATCTTTGTATTTATTATTGATTATTTCTTGCATTAATAACTCTTTAGTGCGAGTGACTTTCTTAAATTTAATAAAAGTTTATAACACTACATATGATATATAAATAAAACCTAGCAGGAGTAAGGCAGTATAATCCAACAGTAATGGTAACAATGATGTATCAGGATCTATGGTAACAAGAGTTACCAAGATGAATGCCAAAATGGCATGTAAGATGTATTTGTCTATATTTGGGTACAATGTATCTCCTTCACATGGAATAATATTTCTATGTGTCTATAATGCAATTCTTTATGAGAGATAATAACAATATATGAGGTTTGTAGGTAAATGTAAATGCTGTGCAAGACAAGTTGTTAGTATTTGATGTTTTTATAGTTCAATGATTAATATATAAATTAAGCACAGTGATATTGCTTACAATGTTACATGCACCTTCCATCATATTCAGTGACAACTGTTCTTCATAATACATTTAATTCCCAAAATATCACTGTTAAAATCTAAGCTGTTCTCAGATACTAATATTTTTGCAAAAATTGACTTCAGTTATTCAATTTTACCTTGTGGCAAAAAAAAACAAGCTTTTGTTATGTATTAACTTTCTTAGTGGCGATTTTACTGCTAATAAATTGTAAGGTGTCAGCTAGCAAAGTCTCACTCTGTAGTCATTGTCCTTTTGTGTGATGGCTGATACACTCATTTCAAGATTACTGTTCGGCATCCGGTGTTCCATATTTCTTGTGCACCTTATTTACCACTTTGGGTTGCCAGTACTTTCACTTAGTTGATAGTTCTTCTCCTTGAAGATACCAGTCCATGCTATTGCACTGGTAGTACATTTCTCTGACTTGCAGTTATTTCTTTGTGAGCACAGCACTTTTGATGGATATCCAGTTTCATATCACTCTCTGAAAACATGCTTCCCTAGCCTCTATTTCAACTTTTCCTACTTTCAGTTTAAAACATAAATTAAAAGCAAGTTTAATAAACATGGTCCCCAGACAAGTTTCATCCATGGCATCTTCACCTGTAGCCTTTGATGGTATTGAAGCTATATTTATAGAATTGGCCCTGTGGTGTTGCTACAGAGACTCATTTTACCCCTGATGCAAGAGTAGATCCATGCTTTAGCACTTTAGTTCTATATGAATTATAGGTAATTTATGTTCCAAAATTGCTTGAGTTGATGCTGTTTTTCCTGATTGATATTTGAGATCTGCTTCATGTTCTTTTTGTCTTTTCTCTATTTGCCTATACATTTTTCTATGTACTTATTTTTATTTGTTATTTTGTGTTTGGGGTCATCTATTTCGACCTGATATATGCTCCATGTGGGTGGCATTATATCTTGATCATTATTTATACATAGTGATTTGACATTACTTTGTATAGTTATGGGGATAGTTATTTGTTGTTTTCTTAAAATGGTTCTTACACTGTTAGTCAGTGCCCCATAATACAGAATGGTTTGGTATATTTTACCATTTCTGTTATCTGTTGGGCTGGTGTAGGTTGTGTTTCTTTACTATATTTATATTTATTTGTTTTAAGAATTTTTTCTATATATTTCTTCTGATATCCTGCTTGCTGTCCTATTCTCTATATCTATATATTGCAGTTCCTGTTGCAATGTTTCCTTTGTGGAGCAGTATCGTAATGCTTTTAAAAATGTGTTAAATGCCACCTTTTTATAGTTAACTGGATGCGTAGAATTTATAAATATAATACTGGGTGTATATATATCATTTTTTGATATACTCTAGTGTGACATTTTTCCTCTTTTCTCTCTATTAGAATATCCAAATATGGCAATTGCCCATCTGCTTCTGACTTGTGAGTAATCTACTAATAAATTGTCTTGAGCCGGGTGGGATATGAACCCACGACCTCCTGATAACATGTCAGGTGTTCTGGACCACTGAGCTACTGGCCATTGACAATTTTTCCTCTAAAAATTTGAATTGACTTCAAAGTGATAATCTATTAGTAGATACCAAATATGTCAAGTTTATTTCATTATTTATGACTTGTGAGTAAATTGTATTTGTCATCATCATCATCCTCAAGCAGCCATGGGCTTCGGAGGTTGAACCAGACCCTGCAATTTAGTTCTCCAAGCATATGTGTCCTAAGCTACATCTGGCCACTGCATACCAATTCTAACGAGGTCCTGTTTGACTGTCTTCCCAATGCATTCTAGGTCTCCCCATCTTACTGAGGCCTTTAGGCATACTGTTCATAACCCTATTTGCAAATCTATAATTATCCATACAGGCAACATGGCCAAACCAACAGAGTCTCTCTCTGCATAATATGCTGCTTAAAGGAGGTTTCCAACTCCTTTGCCTAACCTCATCATTACTTACAAAGTTGAATCACCTAATGCCCAAAATACTGTGTAAGCATCTAGAATCAAAAGCATCAAGTTTCCTGTTATCTTGTTTACAAAGAGTCTAAGTTTATACAGTCTAATTTTAGCCTTTAGGTAGCATAACATTAATGAAGATGTCCATCAGGTTTTAAAGGTTGGTTGGACCATAATCCCCAAAAAAAGCAAAATATCATCGATGTACCTGATATAATGCTGGTTTCAGTTAGTATGTTGTAATGCAGTGGTTTTCAACATGGTGGAGGACAGCATCCACCATGAGGCCTGACATGGGGGATGCCATTGGCACCCCTCCCTTCTGCTCCCATGCTGCACCGTCAACCATGAACCAGTTTGATAAGGTGACCAGGTCCAAGGCCTCATGCACACTAAAGTACCCTTGAGTCTGGCCTCCTCCAGCCATTTTGTTTTTAGTCGCATCACTGCATCCAGCACTGGTGTGTCAACATCAAATGAGTGTAATGTGGTCATATATTGTATGTGTATTTTGTATAGTATTCACTGCTGCATAGCAGGATTTTACTATACAATTATTATTCAGAAAATGCAGAGCAAAAAAAAGATACCAGTGTGTGAGAACAGCTTAGAATTTTAACATTTTTTTTTTGTGAATTAAATATATTTTAACATTAGTGCTGTGAATTGTAAAAGATTTAAACTATTCTTCAGAATTTTATTGTTCTGCACAAGTACTTATCCAGTTTACTTGCATATGTGTTAAATATGAGTTTATTTTTGATTAGTATGAATTGTTTACTGTAAATGAAATTCAGAAGCACTGGTATGATCATTAAATTTTGCCTTTTCTTGATGAAGCAGTTGACAATATTTTTGAGTGTGAGTTTTTCTTTATATTTCTTTATAATTTTTAAATAAACATCTTGACCAAAAATAAAACCCCAGCTTTTTTTAATTTAAAATTATGACATACAATTTGTTGGATTTTGGCTTTTGCATTGCAGTATTTTGTTTTTGTTTTTACAGATTTGATGGTATAATATTTCGGCGTTCAAGACTTTTGGCAGCTGCAAACAAAGAGCCTAATAAAGCAGATGAAAGAGTATCAAGTTATTTGAAAGAGAATGGCTCAGTGGAAAAGCTAAAACCAAGACGTTATTCTGATCCTTCCGATTCAAGGAAAGAGAGAAGAAAAGGGAAGTCACAACATCCTGGTGAGGATACTACTGATTTATCATATAGTAATGAGCACTGGAGCAAACACAATGAGCATCATAGGATAAGAACAACCGAAGAATGTTTAGATCATCAGCAAAGCATAAAGCATGAAGATGAGCACAAAAAAATACCGAAAAGGAAAAGAAGTAAGAAATTCAGTGGGGAATCAAAGCTGTCATCAGATGATTCTATATATGTAGATATTGACCAAGAGAGAAAAAGGCGGGAACTGATTAAAGGAAAAGAACATTTGGTAGAGGATATGTTATCCAAACCCCATACCAGTTCATTGAATAAGTTATGCAAATACCAAACGTTAGATGAAAGAAGAGATGGAAAAGAAGTGTTCAGAAATTCTGTAAAGAAAGGGAATATTGATTCAGACTGTGAGAAAATGAGTATTTCTGAGAGTGATTTTAATGTAAGAAAGCACAAATATGAAAATCATTCAGTTGTATCGACCAGTCACAAACATAGACGTAAACCCAAAAGTGCTCCTAAACATTCGTCTAGGCATAAAAAAAGGAAAAAAACAAAGGATATTCTTTGTGATGATGAATTACGCCAAATATATACAGATTATCACAAAAATTTAGCTAATGTCCATAAAGAAGACATTGAAACTCTGAATAGTGATGAAGACAAGAGTAAAGAACTTGAAAAGGCTATATCTAATTTGAGTGAAGAAGAAAAGAATATTAAAATGAAGGCCATAACAGCTACAAATCCATCCATCAGAAATTTAATGTCTGAGGAGGAATACGAAAAAGACTGTATTCCTGAGTATAAAAAGAAAAATACTGAAGTGATAAAAATATTGAGAAAAGCTTTCGATAAAGAACGTGAAAGATTGTATTCAGATTACCATCCTATAGAATTTTTCCCTAACAGTGAAATCCCTGATAATAGTACATATGGTGAAGAGTATAATATTCCTTCAAACTGCTACACTAGCAATACAGGATACAACTTTGAAAATGATTACATATGGTACAATGATTGTGAAAGAATTAGTTCTGAAGAGGATTATGGTATTAGTTATGAAACATATGTAATGGAAAAAGATCAAGATGAAAAGTATTGTTCAAAAAAGAACAAAAAGCTTAATGAGGTTCAAAATAAAAACACGCATCTAAAAAGAACACATAACAGTCTCCTTAAGAGGAATTCAAAGGATTCATTTGACAAATCACAAGAACCTGAAAATAGTATAAATGCAAATAGCATCAAGAACATAGAAAAGAAAAATAATTCTTTTAAATCTGACAGTAAGAGCATCACAGCAGCTGGTGAAGTGCCAGAACTACTAAAAGAAGACACCTTGAAGCTGTTTGGTTACCTTGGTAAGGCTGTTCCATTGGTAATACAGAAAAAAGTAATGGGCCGTGTTAAAAACCTACAGAAAAAGTTCTGACAACAATGGAGTGATAATTGACAGCCGATTGGTACTGTATAGCACATTACTGAGACTGATATTTTTACTGTATAAAGGAAAATGTTTCTTAATGAGTATATATATATATCTACTATGCATGGCTTTCATTTGCCAGTTTTGCATAAATCTGAAAATTTTAATTTTGTTCTTCCTCAAAGCTCATATAGTGCACATTTTAAATCATGAATAATTTTCAAATTATGTCATATTAATTATATAGCACATTGAAAAATTATAACAAAGGCCTTCACAAACTTGACATGGTTCATTGGTGAAAAAAGACTGAATTTTTTAACCAAGCACAAGGTTTTGAAGTTCTGAGTTTTTCATTGCTAGATTGACAGGTGGCTCATAAATGTTGGTCAAAACCAACAAGGTTGGTAACCCTGCACTAGTGTAGCAGTGGCTTATGACTCTCAGTTTTGGTGAGATAAATTTATTTTAAATATCAGAATCACAGCAAGTTTTTTTTTTCTCTCTTGCAAAGATTGCATATATTTTAAATTTGGAAGGAAGCGAGAGAGAATGGGCTGGGGTGTCCAAGTAACTAGATTTCAGTAGACAAGAATCAATTCCAGTTTTCATAAAGAAATTATTCTCGTGATGTACAGTTGCATAGCATCAGGGGAGTCTATGAGACAGCCTCTTGAAAAGAAAAATGGACCAAAGAAGTTAATTTAAATTTATTTATAAGAAATTCCAATATATAAAAAGTTCATTAGTTATAATAAATTCCATTTGTATTATTTTGCTAAAATTATATTATTAGCATTGTAATGTGTTATGCCTTGGAACACTAACAAAATAATGGCCATGAATCTGGAAGAGGAGCTTGAAGCATTTTAAGTTCATCAAAATTTGTGTGCAACATCAATTGCACATCCCATTTGCCTGTGTTTACCAAATGGGATTTCTCATTCTAATCTTCCTGTGTGAAGGACATGATTTTTTTCTCTTTCACAACGTGGTGTGCAGTTTCACATTTTCTTGGAGGATTACCTGATGTCTGTTTACTAATCCTGGACAGCGTTGAAGCAACAGCTCCAGTTGTGCTGAGTAGAGGTCGGAATTGATAGCATGCCAGTCGGGGACCAGTTCAAAGTGCACTATACCCTCAAAATTCCACCATCACAATATTGCCTTCATTTTGAATCTTCCCCTCCTTGGGATGGGAAGTGTGGACAGCCCTGGGGCAAGTCACAGTCCTGGCTACCATACTAAAGTGTTGCAAATACTGAACTGCATTTGCTTGTGAGCAACAACCAAGTTCAGATAAGAGCCTGTAAGTGCTTCTCTATAGATCAGCTTCAACAACATGGCACAGGATATTGTAACCTATTGATATTGGCCCTCTTGATTATGGCTTACTTTGGAAGCTCATGTCACCACCTTTGACCCAAGCTTGGGCAGCATGAATAGAGACTGACCCAACATCTTCCACTTTATATATTTCTCTGGCTGCTGCTTAGATAGCTCTTATACCTTTTTTATAGTAATGACAAAATTGTACAAATTTCAAAACTTAACTCACTCATTGTACATTATTTCTGATGATAGAAACCAAGACTCCGATACTTGCAATAGTTATGGACTTATGCAGTGCTCTTTTTACTTTCCCTTAGTATTACATTCAGAGGTATGCAAATGCAACATTTGTCACTTACATATTTTGCCTAATGAGAAACACAGACTTATGAATCACCCTGGTATGAAGTATTTTCATAAATGTCTAATAAATGGGTTGGGTTGTTTTACCTCTGAGCAGCACTTTTTTGCACACCATGGGCTAAATGGCCAGGTCACATGGACCCCGTAGGCTCAGAGAAGGTTTGGGGAGGGGACCCACTGGAACAGCTGTTGGGAGACAGATGGTAGCATCCTGTCAAGGCCATCTAACGTGTTCTTTAACATGCACAGGGTATGGCTCTCCTGCACATGGGGCCACGGCTTAACGTCCCGTCCGACGGACGGTGACCTTTCCAAGCCCATCAGTGTCCCCTACTGACCGTGGGCAGGGAATTTTGCAGAGATAAAACTCAACGCTGACCCAGCTGGGACTCGAACCTGGGAACTACAGATTACGAGCCTGGCGCCCTACTGACTGAGCCACCCCCGCCCCCAATGTCAAATAAAAAAAAAATCACTTATTGAATGGAATAATAATGCAGTATCATAACCATGAAATTTTCTGATTTTATTCATTCTGACTGATTCAGTGTTTCTGCAATTAAAGTAAAATTTTGAAACCGCTTCCAACCAAAGGGCTATCAACTTAAAGTAGATACCATTATCATACCAGAAATAAACTGCTATTGTACTGTGATTGCCAATTTTTAACATCAGGGCAGCCGTAATTAGTTTATTTCCCATTCTTAAAGATATGATTTGATCAAAAAATAAATTTTAAGATATTTTTTCCTTTTTATCATATACACTATCATTTGCAAGGTTAAGATCAAATCTAAAGTTTGTGTGTGGGCCAAGTGTATTCTTTTCCCATTCTCCAAATTTTCCTGGTGGGCACCTTGCAGTAGCTGATTTAGAGGCCCATGGGCCCTAAGCAAAACAATATTTAGGGGCCCTATGGTGTATAGTTGAAATGACTTACAATTTTGAAAGCAATTCACAACGATTTGGGGGCCCCTCAGTAGCTGGGGCGATAAGCAGACAGTCTGCTTATTATCCATAGAAATATCCATATGCCATATTATCCACAGAAATTTTCCAGAGGTGTGCGTTAAGAACTTTCTTTGAAAGAGTGCCATTGCTATCTTTTTAGATAATGAATGCAGCTTCTTAGAATACTACTTAGTATAAACGGTATGTGGAAATTTATTCAAAACGGAAACTTGTTTGAAACAAATTTGCTTGACGGAATTTTGTTCGAAAGACAGGCCACTAGAGGAGGGCTCCCCGTAGGGCATTAGCGTTTTAGGCCTTGTGCTGTCCTTGAAGAACCTCTGGAAGGGAGGCAGGAGGGATGTGGGAACCGAAGAATGGCAGCTGAAAAGGATCATCGTGGTTTAGATCTTTTTAAGTGTAAAGTGCAAACCTTGTTTTCTAGTCAAACTTGTCCCTATTTATTTCTTCGCAATTTTCACTATTACATTAAGCTACAGTCAGCTTCTTATAAAAAGGGTTGTTCAAAATTATAAACTGCAGTATTTTTCAAACTCTGTAGTTGTTTTCTAATAACACTAGTACCAATATTTCAAATAAAGAAAATACTAATTTAAAAAGTACCCATCTTTCTATATACGTCATAAAAAGTAGAAAATAAATCTAAATCATATCAATGGTGCAATCAGTCACTGAGTTTGTATTCCTTCAAAGTCCCACTTCAGAGGAAAATCAAAGTATTTCTTTGAAGTCATCCCACTTCAAAGGAAAATAGGGCCTGCCAATCTTGCTGAGTAGTTAAATCGGCACCCTATCTACCTTTGAAGTGAATATGAACTCCATGACTGATTGCACCATCGATATGCTGTTGTTTTATTTTCTACTTTTTAGGGCACACATAGGAAGATAGTTTTTTTTTATTGTTTTTAAAATTATATTTTTTCTTTGTCACTAAAAGCACCTATCTTCAGAAACTTTCATTTGATACATGAACATCAATCACATTTTTCCTCCCCCTGTTTTTGTAGTCGTGTTTAATGTAGCCCATGATATTGGAGACGTGACAAGCTTTAATTTGAGATAAATCTCATTAAGGTTTTCCCTCGCAAAAATCTCCCCCCCCCCCCCAAGGGAGGGAAGAGAATGGTGAAGGATAAAATTAGAAAGAGTCTAATACATCATATGAGTACAACTGTTTGACAAATCCACAAATCAACAAATGATGAGCAAAAAGCAGTAGGGAGATAAAAAAAAAAATCCTCTCAAGCAACTGCATGCTACAGGTCTTAACAGCCAGGTGTGTGAGGATGTCAGGATCTCAGCAGAAACAACAAATATCCACGCTTTTCCCGAGACGCGAAACCCATAAGAATAATGAAAGCTGCAAGGAATTAAACGGTACTTAGATTGTCTGGGAATCAAATTTTCACTCTGCCCAATCTAAAACAAAGCCATCTCTTTTGTCACCACTCTTCCCAGATCCACTCCCTCTCCGATAATCTCCCAGTAACAAAGAAAAGATTTTATTGAGGCGAATATCTCCTTTTGGCCTCTCAAACTGTTGACAAAATATTGCTCAAACAACTTTCATTCGAACAAGTTTCCGTTGAACAAATGTCAAACAAATTACACCAAACCAGTATAATCATTTCTAGTGCTTTTATTAACTATATTTGTTACAAAAAAGACAAAATATAACAAAAAAAAACATTTCCAGGTGGCATGAGTGCCTTACTTTTTGTGGATTCCCTTGTGTCCACTCCCTTTGCATGCACTACGTGATAGAATTTTCCGGAAAGACATTGAATGACAGTAACTTGTAAAGTCTGAACGTTTCACTGTACTAACTTTTGATATGAGTTGTTAGAAGTTTCTTGACTTCTTTAAACTTGGGCAGGTCACTGTGAAAACGGTTTAGTAGGGGAAAAATGCATTGCAATAATTGTTAGCTGAATAAAAGGCTATGGGTTTGTTAATGAAAACACAAAATTGACTAATTAGTGTAGCTATTTCATTTTTAACCAGTCTGTAAATTAATTGAATCATTTGGACAATTACCAACATTATAAAGCAATACATCATCATCCTCAAGCAGCCATGGTATATGGAGATCCAACCAAACCATGCAATTTAGTTCTCCAAGCATATCTGTCCTGAGCAACATCTGCTGCATCTGGCCACTGCACACCAATTCTAACAAGGTCTTGTTTGACATTATCTGCCCACCGCATCGTAGCTTTCCTTCTCTTTCTGAGGCCTTGGGCACATTGTTCATAACCCTATTCCCCAATCTATAAATATCCATACGGGCAACATGGCCAAACCAAGTCTCTCTCTACACAATATGCTGCTTAAAGGAGGTGGCCGACTCCTTTGCCTAACCTCATCATTAGTTACAAAGTTGAACCACCTAATGCCCAAGACTGCTTAAAAATCTAGTTTCCTGTTATCTTGTTTACAAAGCGTCCAAGTTTCACTACCATAACTAATCTAGAAAGAACCAAACTATTATACAGTCTAATTTTAGTCTTTAGGTGTATACGCTTATTTCTCCACACTCTCCATAGATCTTTAAAAGTCCCGGCAGCAATCCCTATTCGTCTGTTAATCTCATGCTGCACATCACCAGTATCTGTTACATAGCTCCCAAGATAATTAAACTGTGGCACCTGCTCAAGACTCCAACCATTCAGATTTAACTGAATCACAGCCTGCCTGACCAATTTTCATCACTTTAATTTTCTCTGTTTATAACCAAACCTACTCTACTATGTTTCATCAACAGCTCGGAAGAAAGAGTTCATCTCATCAACATCATTTGCCAAAAGAGCTAAATCACAGCATAATCTAAATCAGAAATTTTCATATCTCCAGCCATTTAAGGCCAAAATTATTCCCTTGCAGCATATTTCGCATTAACATAATCAATAATCAAACTGAAGAGAAAAGGAGACAAAATGCACCCTTGTCGAACACCAGAAGCAATACTAAACCAGTTGCTACAAGCCTTACCAACTCTCACACACGACTCGGTGTTATTATAGAGAGCTTTCATTATGTTAACTAACTTATCTGGTATGCCATAAGATCTCAAGATCAACCACAAATTATGACGATCAACAAAGTCAAAAGCTTTTTTCAAATCAACAAAGCTAGTACAAGTTTCTGGAACTCTAAACATTTCTCAAGAATCTGCTTAAATGAAAAAACTTCTGAATGCACACTCCTCATCACACGATTGTCTGTCAACTACATTCTTAATTCTATTAAACACAATCATGCAAAGAACTTTAGCTGGAACAGAGAGTAGGCTGATACCCCTACAGTTAACACAAGAACTGCGATAATAATAGCTCTGGTGAAATCCTTAGGAACCATGCCTTTATCATAAAAGATATTCAGAATTTCAGTCATCCAAGTGGTTACCGAAACATTCCCAGCTCAAAGCATTTCTGTAGTAATTTCATCTACCTCAGGGGATTTATGAAGTTTAAGTTTAGAAACAGCCAAAATAACTTCAGATTGTGTTATAGGGCCAACATTAAAGCCACCAATACATTTATCATCACTACAAACAATGGGAGTAGAACCACATTGTTTAGAACATCACTGAAAGGCTCAGCCCACCTAGCCATGACAGAATCCTCCCCTTCTATAACCTTACCTTGTTTATCCTGCAATCCTTTTATGCCTGTCTGTTTTTTACCACATAAAACCTTAACTATCTGGTACAGCTCTCTGCTGTTGTGCTGCCTAACTGCTTCCTCAGCTTTGTCAGCCAAGTCATCAAGCCAAAGATTCTTATCAGTAGCTAACTGATCCTTTACACGTTTATTAAGCTCTCTGAAATCCTTTCTATTAGGACTAGTAGGGTACTGATTAAGGACATTCCTACAGTTCCTTCTTTCTGAAATAAGCTCAAGTGCCTTATCACTCAGATAATTCTGCCTCCTCTGCGCCTTTTTTTCCTAAAAGAGTACTGTTAGTTTCCAAAAAAAGCCTGTTAAAACATTCCTGATGTGGAGTCTGTATGCCCTCCACAGTACTGTCGACAGGGTGTAGCACAGAGGCAGCCTGCCTCACGGCTCCTGTGATGTTCCACCCATTTACTTTTCCTTAACCAGTTTACCTTAATTACGTTATATTATAATCCATCAGGGACGATATTTAATTGTTTGCCTCAGGGCACGATCTAATCTAGCGACGGCTGTGGCCCTCCATTACTCATGCCTCCCCAAACCATAACTCCACCTCCGTTTCTAAACAAAAGAGGGTGTGTTCCTAATTTTTGCCAGATGAAGACTCGTCAATTATGCTACAAGCTGAACTCATTAATGAATTGAACTGACTGCCTCTTGTCAGTGCTCCAGTTGCAGCGTCTTGCAAACCATTTTCTGAGTGCTACAGTGACGGGTTAGAGGAATGCATGCCATCAGTCACCGAGAATTAAGCCATGCATGGAAAGGTAATTATTTGTGTGGATACCCACAATCCGTGGCTGCAGTAAACCCCTGTTGCAGTTCCGTAGGGACATTCTGTCGGCGATTTCGATGGACCATCAAAGACAGACAACTGTTATCCTTTGGTGTAGTTAATGATGGACGACCTTGACCTGTCCCTAGAACATTTACTATTTCTCAAAAATAATTCCATAATCTGCAGTTCCCAAGTTTGAGTCATGGCTTGACCAACATTGAGATTTATTTCCGAGCTGTGGCTCTTTGTGCAGGAGGGCCATACTCTGTGCATGTTAAAGAACACTGGATGGCATTGGCGGCATGCTACTATCTGTCTCCTAACAGCTATCCAATGGGTTCTGTTCCCCCAACCTCTGAGCCTTTGAGGTCCTTTTGACCTGACCATTTAGCCCCAATGTATGCAAAAAAAGTGCCGCTCAGAGGTAATCCAACCCGCTTGTTCATTTGCTCTCAACTATTGTAACAGTGGAAATAAACAGTTAAGAGCCGGATCTTTGAATCTTATCACGAAGTGAAACCAAAATTTTCGGAAATTATGTAACATATTCAGTCACATAGTTCTCATTAATTATGTTTATTTTCATCTTATTTCAGTTGTATACTGATAAATACAGTATGTACTTAATATATTGGAGTTGTGTCCCTTTTTTTGCTGATATAGGGGTGCGTGATTACAAAAACTTTGAGAACCACTGCTCTAACCAACTTAAAACCAAAATCTTTCTAACTTGTTTGGTATGTATTATGATCTCAAAATCAACCAAAAATGATTAACAGAATCAAAGCCTGTTTGAAATCTACAAAGCTAGTAATCACAGATTTCTGAAACTCTAAACATACCTCAAGAATCTACGTGAAAAAATCTGATCTGTACATCCCCAGAACTTCTGAGGGTGTACTAATCAGATTTTTTTTTTACAATTGTACCAACTGATGGTCATGCAATTGTCCATAAACCAGATTCTTAATCCTATTAAGTACAGTCATGCAAAGAACTTTATTTGGAACCAGAGGCTGGCAAAGGTTCTATGGTTGGGGGGGGGGAGAGAAGAGAATGAAAATTTGCCAACTCGAAAATCAAATTTTGCAAATTGAGAAAATAAGTAATTTCGTTATATTTCTTCTGACAATGATGTATCATGAATTTTTCTGTGTGGGAGGGGACAGCTTTCATAATTTTTGGATTTTGCAACCTGCCATGATATTCATCATCATCCTCAAGCAGCCATGGGCTACGGAGGTACAACCAGACCGTGCAATTTAGTTCTCCAAGCAAGTCTATCCTGAGCTACATCTGGCCACTGCACACCAATTCTAACAAGGTCCTGTTTGACATTGTCTGCCCACCGCATCCTAGGTCTCCCCTTCTTTCTGAGGCCTTTAGCCACACTGTTCATAACCCTATTCGCCAATCTATAATTATTCATACGGGCAACATGGCCAAACCGACGGAGTCTCTCTGCACAATATGCTGCTTAAAGGAGGTTGCAAACTCCTTTGCCTAACCTCATCATTAGTTACAAAGTTGAACCACCTAATGCCCAAGATACTGCGTAAGCATCTGGAATCAAAAGCATCTAGTTTTCTGTTATCTTGTTTACAAAGTGTCCAAGTTTCACTACCATAACTAACCCTAGAAAGAATCAAACTATTATACGGTCTAATTTTAGTCTTTAGGTGTATACGCCTATTTCTCCACACTCTCAATAGATTCTTAAATGTCCCAGCAGCAATCCCTATTCGTCTGTTAATCTCATGCCGCACATCACCATTATCTGTTACATAGCTCCCAAGATAATTAAACTGTGACACCTGCCCAAGACTGCAACCATTCAGATTAACTGAATCACAGCCTGCCTGATCAATTTTCATCACTTTAGTTTTCTCTCTGTTTACAACCAAACCTACTCTACTACCAGTCTCATCAACGGCTCGAATGAAAGAGTTCATCTCATCAACATCATTTGCCAAAAGGGCTAATTCATCAGCATAATCTAAATCAGAAATTTTCGTATCTCCAGCCCATTTAAGGCCAAAATCTTTCCCTTGAAGTGAATTTCGCATAACATAATCAATAACCAAGCTAAAGAGAAAAGGAGACAAAATGCACCCTTGTCGAACACGAGAAGTAATGCTTAACCAATTGCTACAAGCCTTACCAACTCTCACACACGACTCAGTATTATAGAGAGATTTCATTATGTTAACTAACTTGTCTGGTATACCATATGATTTCACAATCAACCACAAATTATGACGATCAACAGAGTCGAAAGCCTTTTTGAAATCAACAAAACTAGCAACCAAAGGTTTCTGAAACTCTAAACATTTCTCAAGAATCTGCCTAAGTGAAAATATCTGATCCACATATCCCCTACCACTTCTGAATCCACATTGCTCATCACGCAATTGACTGTCAACCAGATTCTTAATTCTATTAAGCACAATCATGGAAAGAACTTTACCTGGAACAGAGAGTAGGCTGATACCCCTATAGTTATCACAAGAACTGCGATCACCTTTTTTGAAAATAGGGATAACGATAGCTCTGGTAAATGCAGCCCATCAGGTGAAACCCATGTGTACTTATGTATGTCACGCTGTTTGTAATAAGTGTTAGTTATTCTGAATCCATTGAGTTTACTTACATGTAGGAGACGTTGCCCATTGCCATTGCAGCTACCAATACCAAAAGGGCCTATTACTCCTCCCCAGAGGTCAGAGTCAGTACCAACTTTGGCCCCTCCCTGAAAAGAGAAATTTAAGATTATTTTTAAGAATCTGACCTTTATCTGTCCATCTGGTCTCTTGCAAGCCAAGAATATCTAAATTATAACGGTGGAATTCTTGTGTGAGGACATCAAGAGAAAAAGCTCTGTGCAGAGTCCTCGCATTCCAACTACCTATGGAGAGAAAATGGTTAGTAGGATGTTTAAAGAAACTATGTTTATTGAGAGAGGGAATGCCGACAATATCAAACAGCCCCCTAATCGCAGACATGGGGCAAAGACCCGTTCCCCACCACTAAAGGCTGAAGCCATCTACACTGGAAGACTTCCTCCAATGTAGAATTTGACGATGCCAATAGAAGCAAAGAGTTCAGGTGCCTGCGATGACTTCTGCTCAGGATTATCCACCAGCTGATAAACATCCTGTGAATCTATTCACTTGGGGCTGTCAACCCACAAACAAACAGAAAACACAGCGGAAGATTTTCCCTCCACAGAAGCCCACCAGTGCAGCAAAATCAGGATCCATAATCAAGCTCAGAGCTATATATCTGTCCAGTCCAGTAGGTTTATATGGTCAGCACCAGGACCCTGTGTGGTTGACCACTCAGCAGGGTAGAAAAAAAAAAGTAGCCATAGTTGTCCAGATCAGTAGGCCACACTAATCTGGCAGCCCTCCCCTTCCGTTCACTTCCACAAGAGAGTATCTCTTTTGAAAGTTACTAACGATCCGCACCACGAGAAGGCGTGGTCGGACATTAGGTGCTAGGCCTGGTCGGTTCTATTCATCATCACAGGGGATTGGTGCATAGCTCTCCTTCCAGTGACTACCTAGCTACCATTTACAGACCGATCCATGATGTTGCAAAAAAAAAAATACTTTTCCAATTTCCTAATTTTTCCCAAATCCCGTAGAATTTTGCCACATTTTCTCAATTGTACCAACTCTTTAATTTCACAAAACCTTTTCCATTATTAACAACTGACTTGTATTTTACAAAGTGGCTTCAAATTGTTCCAACTGTCCCTATATTTTGCAAAGTTTTTTCGATTGCCCAAACTGTACTTAATTAAACAAAACCAATCCTACTTTTAACTATCTTCATATTGCTTTTGGCTTTGACATTGGTCGGTTTGTGACAAAAAGTTGTTTTGCCATATCTTTCGAACACTACTTGGGAAAGAATGATTATGTGCCAAATGAAAGCTCGTGACGTAGGGAGTGTCAGACTAATAAAAATTTGACCCTCAATGCCTTCTTCCCCCCCTAAAAATTGGCTGCTCTCTTATAGAAAAGAAAGGGGGAGAAAAAATGCAGATCAGTGTGCCATAATCTGGACAACTATGACTACTATTTTTTTCTACTCTGCTGAGGAATGGTCAACCACACAGGGTCCTGGTGCCGACATATATACCTACTGGACTGGAATAACGCCCTGAGCTCGATTATGGATCCTGAATTTGCTGCACTGGTGGGCTGTGGAGGGAAAACCTGCTGTGTTTTCTGTTTGTGGGTTGGCATCCCCAAGTAAATAGATTACAGGATATGTTTTATCAGCTGGTGGATAATCCTGAGCAAAGGTCATTGCTGACACTTGAACTATTGCTTCTACCAGCATCGTCAAATTCTACTTTGGAAGAAGTCTTCCTGTGTAGATGGCTTCAGCCTTTAGTAGTGAGTGTTATTTTACCTCTGAGCGGCACTTTTTTGCACACCATGGGCTAAATGGCTTAGTAGTGAGGGAATGGGCCTTTACCCCCCCCCATGCCTGAGATTAGGGGGCTGTTTGATACTGTCCGCATTCCCTCTCTCAATAAACATAGTTACTTTAAACATCCCAGTAACTATTTTCTCTCCATAGGTAGTTGGAATGTGAGTACTCTGAACGGATATTATTCTATTGATGGTCTCACACAAGAATTCCACAGTTATAATTTAGATATTCTTGGCGTGCAAGAGACCAGATGGACAGATAAAGGTCATATTCTTAAAACTCAGTTTCAATTTCACCTTTCGGGGAGGCGAAGATAAAAAGCATCTCCAAGGTGTTGGTCTGCTTTTCAGCATACATGCTACTGAGCTCTAGGATAGGGCTTCTCAACATGGGGTACGCGTTAAAAAGCGTTGGGGGTACGAGCGTACCCCAAAAAACTTCAAAAGTAACTAGATCCTCAAAAGTAGCTAGATCTAGTAACAAGTCCATTTCACTGATTACCCAGTAAAATGTTCATAATTTTAGAAGATTTGTTTATGTCATTTTTTATGTTTACCGATATATGTAATTTATGAATACAAAATTTAATGCGTGTATATATATATATGTTTTATTCCCATTGTTACACTATAACTATAGTTTTATCTATCTATACAAGGGATATGCCAGTTACATAAACATTTCCAGGGGTTACGTGAAGCATAAAAGGTTGAGAACCACTGCTCTAGGATATGAGGCAATTAATGAAAGGTTTCTTACAGCAAAATTTGAGACACGCATTAAAATCTTGAATGTTATCTACTGTTATGCCTCCACTGTGGATGAGAAAGATAAGTTTTATGGAAAACTTCAGAATATTTTGAATTCTGTCAAAAAAGGAGATATTACCCATGTTCTAGGTGACTTCAATGCCAAAGTTGGTACTGACTCTGACCTTTGGGGAGGGGTGATAGGCCCCTTTAATATTGGTAGCTGCAATGGGAAACGTCTACAGTTAAGTAAACTTAGTGGTTTGAGAATAATTAACACAATATAAACACTGTTACATAAGTACACATAGATGTCACCAGATGGGCTACATAAGAATATGATTGATTATACAGGGTGTCTCAAAAATATAGGTACAAACTTTTAGGGGAGGTAGATAACATCTAAAGGAATGAGAATTGCATAGGAACCCATAACCGGAAACGTCACCGTAAGTCAATAGGTGGAGCTATTCATCAGTGCGCTAGAGGGGAAATTTCAGATTTCCTCATTTGAGCGGTAGTCGGCTTACAAAGAGCATGCAAAGGTATTCGAACAGGGAGCTGGCAGACATGCACTTAGTGTATGTAATAGCTGAGGGCAACGGACGAGCCGCTCAACGAATGTATCAAGAACGCTTCCCACACAGACATATACTAAGCCACCATTTGTTTGCGCATGCGCATCAAAATTTGTGCGATTATGGGTATAACATTATGAAATGTATCATCTAGTATGCGATTTGTAATAATTATGTCCAATAAATGTTTTCCCATTAATCACTGTCTTGTGTCCTTTCACATCTTGTACCTCTGCTACCACTTTCTCCATGACGTTTCTGGTTATGGGTTCCTATGCAATTCTTATTCCTTTAGATGTTTCCTACATCCCCTAAAAGTTTGTACGTATATTTTTGAGACACCCTGTATATTATTTAACAGCAAATGGGCTAGTTCTGTTAGGAATACTAGGTCATATAGGGGAGCTGAAATTGGATCTGACCATTACCTTGTTAAAAGTGTCTTGAAACTTAAACTTAAAAAGTGTTATGCTATGGTTAAAAAATTTGCCTTTAAAACTGAAGCTCTGAAAGACCCAGTTATTTGCTAAAGCTTACCACTATAGGTTACTTTGTCATTATGTCAGTCATGGTATGCTTACTACTGAAGTTGAGGAAGAATGGGACCATTTTAAACAAGCTTTTTTGGAAACTAACAGTTCTCTTTTAGGAAAAAAGGAGCAGAGGAGGCAGAATTATTTGAGTGATAAGCCACTTGAGCTTATTTCAGAAAGAACTGCAGGAATGTCCTTATTCAATACCCTACTAGTCCTAATAGAAAGCATTACAGAGAGCTTAATAAACGTGTAAAGAATCGGCTATTGATAAGAATCTTTGGCTTCACTATCAAAGTCGAGGATGCAGTTAGACAGCAGAGAGCTGTACCAGATAGTTAACGTTTTATGTGGTAGAAAACGGACAGGTATAAGGGGATTGAAGGATAAAAAAAAGGTTAGATTATAGAAAGTGACGATGCTGCCATAGATAAGTAAGCTGAGAATTTCTCCGATGTTTTAAACTTTATGGTTAGTTCTCCCATTGTTTTTAATGATGATAGATGCATTACTGGATTTAATGTTGGGCCCATAACACGGTCTGAAGTTATTTTGGCTATTTCTTAACTTAAACTACATAAATCCGCTGGGGTAGACGAAATTATTACGGAAATGCTTAGAACTGACAAACTTCTCAATTAACATCATCTCATTCTGCACTATCATTACTACTTTCCTTCTAACCTTACTTCTAACACTCTACTCCCTCCATGACCTAACGACACTTAGTATATTACATGCGGTGTACAACTGACAGGTGTGTGTTACATGCTGGGTAAAAAAACATTTGCATAATCTCAAGATCGCCTGCTCGCTATTACTCAAAAGGGGGCGTGTCCTTAACGCATGCATTAGCGACTGTCAATCAAAAGTCGGTATGCCCATATGGAACTCTAGCGGATCGGAAGAGGAAATAGTGATTAAGTCCAGTAAGTAAATCCCCAAAATAATGTAACATAAATAAAGTAAAACTGGTTAAGGAAAAGAAAAAGTGTGCTGTAATGCAATGGTTGCTCACTCTATCCTACTCTATCTCGTTCACAACGAGCAGAGCAAAATGAGCAGAAACGACTACTTAGTGTAGTTTTTAACGTGAATAAATCAAGTTTCTTGGCTATCTAAAGGACCTGGGTTCGAGGCATGGATGTATGTGTCGTTTTTCTGCTGAGTTCCTGCCATCCTCACAGATCTACTATGGCATATAAATTGACAGGCTCCTGTCAGACATCTGGCAAGCAGCTGCTTCATAGGGTATTTTTATTTTTTATTAACTCTAAAATGCAGTAAGCGTTATAATAAGAATTAATGCCTTAATTTCTTCAAGTAAGTTTATTTAATTTAGGGTGTTTTAAGTCAAAATAATTTATAGTTCATGATTAGAGTTATTCTACTGGTAAAAAGCTTTGTTTACAGTTTCAATTTATATGCCACTAATAATCGTAAGCTATATTAATGATTATAAATTTCATTTTAACCAGCCAATCTTAGAGCAATGGTTTCTAAACATGAAATGTGTGGAGAAAGGCAAAACATTAATATATTCAGTGCCCATTTCAAACCAAATTGTTACAGGAGATATTTAGCAAGAAAGAAAGTTATATATTATAAATTTAATAGATGAAAACTGAACGTGTCCAAAAGTATGCTTACCAAACATAAATATAAGTGAATTAATTTATTACAAAGATATAAAAGCCTAGAAATAAAGCAATCTTACCTAAACACAAGTTTTTGTCTTCATCAATATGAAGTTAAACCATAAAAGGAATGATTTATTTTGCTTAACTAATATTTTTTTATGTTTACAATGTTTTGAATATTTACTCCTAGTATAAAATATAGCCTTTCATTTCATAACATTTAATGGAGAACTCAAATTACTGTTGAAATTCCTTTGTGATTCCATGGTTACTTTAACAACTCTTTACACCTTATTTTAACAAGGCTTCAGATGGTGATCTCTCCCTAAAGAGGACCCAAAACAAACTTTTCCTGTTGGCTTCTTTTCACCAATGGAACTAAGCTTGATCTTGAACAAAAATTCAGATCTCATTATTTTGTGCAGCTATTTCGGCTTTCAAGTCATCTTTTTGTCTAGAAAGGTCACCAATTTTGCTGTTTATGTCATTATTTTGACTAGCAAGTTCACCAATTTCACCTCTTGTATCAGTCATTAATTTACTAACTCATCCATACTTCTAATCAAAGGCATTCAAAATAATATTAATACCCGGCTGCTGACACTAATTGATATGAATTCAAAGAGATGAATATTTGCCTTAAATTCGAAAATAGCGTATGTATACCAAACTAAAGTATGAATGACGTAATTTATTACAAAGGCACAAAATTTATACAAATTAATCAATCTTAACACAAATATTTCTATTCCTCTTAGCATAAAAACAAACCATAAAAAGGACGCTGTACTATGTCTAACTAATTATCATTGCTTAAACCACAATGCTGTTAATATTCAGTTCCTATGACAAAATAGAATATTTTACTTTGTAACATCCAACAAACAAACTAAATTATATTGAATTTCATTTGTTTTAGAGGACTACCTTAGTAATGCTTTATGCCTTATAGATGCGAAATATCTATCGTTGGTTTCTCCTGATAGAGGACTCAGAAGTAATTTTACTGTTTATTCTCTTTCACCACCGGAACCAGACTTATCTTAAATCAAATGATAACAGTCTTCTTACGTAGTATCACACAACACTCTCAATGCAATATTTCCTTATTTCTTCACTACTACACTACATTTTTTTGTTTTCTTCCACAATTCAAAGCATCTCCGTTCTAAACAGGTGATAACGTAATTCTCACGCTGAAGCATAGGCATGTCATAAGTCCATTGTAGCACGTTCATCTGTCGTAATAATATAACAACATCACGCTTAAGCCAAGACAAAGAAAATCTTTTTGATATTGTTCTCCAATAATCAGGCTGCAAATGATCGTCCAACTTCAACAGAATTTTTAATAACTATACAATGCTTAAGTTTCTACAGCATTGCAAAGTCCACAACTAGTGGTAACAGTGAACCAGAAATTATAAATTCTCTTGTTGGATCACAAGATAGAAAAATTAATAATTCAAATATGCTTTTAAAGTTGGATGATTTATATCAACTTGTTGGATAAACAAACTATATTTGGGCAGCTATATCATCTTTAACGCCAATATTTTGACTAGAAAGTTCACTAATTTTGCTGCTTTGGCAACTTGTTGCTTGTTTTGGCAAGTTATTCAACTTGTTGGATCACAAGATAGAAAAATTAATAATTCAAATATGCTTTTAAAGTTGGATGTGTTATAGACTCATAATTTGTTTTTAGGTAATTATCAATGCTTCAATAATGATCCACAAAGTCAGTTACTGATTTATGTTGCAGGATATGTGGCAAGGAAATGTAATGCAGAAACTGATTGCAAGAAAATATGTCTAGCTTCTCCTGAGGAAAAGACTGGATTTTTAGTTACACTGACAAGTAACTTTGATAAAGGAGGCTTTTTATATCCATCAGAAGAGCTTATGAAACTAATCAACCAACTAGAACAGTGTCTCGCAAACTGTGTGCCGCGAGAGATTTTCAAATTGACACTAGATATTCCAAAGATTTCATTTTGATTGACTTGTGTTATTGACGTGCTTTAATAAAAATCTTTCAGATTTTATCAACTGGGATCTTGTAAGTATTTATCAAGCTTTTTCCAAATTTTGGTATTAATTTTTGATTATTTCAAGCCATAGAATGGACAAATATTTAAAACAAACACCGAGTTATGAATTAAAGAACGAGAGCAAATCTTCAAGTAAAACCAGGCTGATGACTTCAACAAAGCGCAAATATAATGACGATTATATAGAGTTTGCTTTTATTCTTTTTTAGGTGTGCCGCGGAAAAAAAAATTACATTCAGTGTGCGGCAGAAAAAAAATTAGATTCAGTGTGCTGCAGAGTAAAAATGTTTGCGAGACATTGAACTAGAAGATTCAATTACCTGGTATTTAAATACTCATGAACTACAACAAGACAGTATATTAGATATTATAGATTTGTTTATGAAGAAAAAAAACAATGTGGTTGTCTTACACACAGGAAAAATCTGCATGCAAAATTGTTAAATTATATTTATTGTCCAGGGTGCATTTTTACATAAAGGGATATAACAAAACCAAATTTGAAAGCAGAGAAAAATGGAAATATCTAAAGTTGAGAAAATGTAAATATTGGAAAGGAGCAATCACATCCGCAAATTATTAATTAATTAAAAGAAAACTTAAATATTTAGAAAATGTTTTTCAACTCTTCTTAATTTCACCAGAACAATCCCAATTTTCACACCTCGTCTGTATTTTACCAAGTGGATTCGAATTTTGCAATCTCCATTTGATATTGCGAAGTTGCCTCGATTTTGTCAACACGCCATAATTTTACAGATAAAAGACTGCAATTTTTACATCTCACCTGAATTTTTGCCAACTCTCCTAGATATTGGCGAAGTTGCCTCGATTTTCCCAACAAGCCATAATTTTACAGAAAAAATATTGCAATTTTTACATCTCGCCTGAATTTTGCCAATTCCATAATTTTACAGAAAAAATCGCAATTTTTACAACTCACCTGAATTTTGCGAAGTCACTCCGAATTTTGTCAACTCCTTAAGATTTTGCCAACTGCCCATAGATTTTGCCAACTCGCCATAATTTTACAGAAAAAAATTCCAATTTCTACATCTCACCTGAATTTTGCCAACTCGCCTGTATTTTACTAAGTGGTATCGAATTTTGCCAAATACTCTAGATTTTGCAGTCTCTCCATTTTCCAAACTGCCCTAGATTTGCCAAGTTGTCTCGATTTTGACAACTTAATTTTACAAAAACAAAAATTACAAATTTTCACAACTCACCTGGATTTTACAAAGTCAGTTTGAATTTTGCCAACTCCAAGTTACTTTTGGGTGGGAGAACCCCCTCATAGCTATGCCCAGTTTCCATGCTTTTTTCTTTTTTGGTATTTTAAAGTGATGGTAAGAGATCAAAATTTCGATTAAATGAAAAATCTGATAAAAATGGTGTAAAATAAAATTTTATCTTTAGTCCAAAATACACTGCTTGGCATTGAAAGTGCCCCACCCAGAAGGACATGTCGTACAAACATGCAAATAGAAAGGTGGGTGTGTGCAGTTGAGATATGCAAATGACGATAATCCGGAGCCAATTACATGTGTGGCTCAAGAGATAAAAGGTACAAGAAATAGCAGAGATGGTATTGTGTGTATGCAGGTGAAAGGCATGCGAATGGTTAAGATTAGATGGTTCTGCTAGAAAATTGATCAGTGAAGGCTGAAAATGCCTGGTACATGCAGTTGGCATGTTTTTTGCCATTTGGATGCTTTTGAGAGAGGAAGAATTATAGGCCCATGTGAATTTGGATGAATTACATGTCATGTCGCTGCTCATGTTCATTGGGATGCATAAACTGTTGGATGCTTTTGGCAACAGTGATGAAATGAAGGTTCTAGTGTGTGTCACAGAGGGAGTGGTGCCGTCCAGCAAACGTTAGCACAGCTTGATAGGCGCATTTTTTAATATGCTCGTTCGTCACCACAGAACACTAGGCGATATTTGATGGGCTGTGTCAGCAGACATGGACGTCCCCATAACGACCCAAACGGTAAATCGAAGGTTGCATGAGGCATACCTACGCCCTAGGAAACCATTATGTTGACTGCAAACCATCGCAGCATTCATCTGACTTGGTGCCAAAGTGCAAACTGGAATCACGAATGGAACACTATTGTGTCTAGTGATGAATAAGGTTTTTGTCTTGGTGATGAAAATTAACGGGTCCGTGTATGGTGACCCTGGCGAGAGGAAGTGTTCAGCTTTTGTTTGCGACTGGCACACCCAGAGGCGTAGGAACAGGTTGGCATCGGGGCAATTGCCAAGGGCGCTGGAATCAGTGAGCGGTGCTGAGGTGAGCCATTCCACGATATCTGACGTTTATGTGCAAAATAAAATCGCACGATTAGCTGCCCGTAGTTCGATGAATACGTATTGTTTTACATCGTATCGTCAAGACAGCATATTATAGATTTTCGTTACTTCCTACAAAAATATTTTTTTTCTTTATCGGCGAACAATTTGCCCCCCCCCCCCCTGCACCGCGCATGCTATAAAACAGCTTTGGGGCGCAATTTTCAACTGTTCATATTATTTTTACAAATCACTCCGTTACAAAATAAAATTCTGTTACATAGGTATCTTTTTCTTTGAACGGGAGTTCGTAATTTGTACATTATATTGAATTATTATGTTCTTAAACCCCGGGATTGTTTAAGATCAACATGAGGACATGAGCGTACATCATCACTTTGTTTCCTATCAGTCGAGTGAACCGATTCAAAAAATTGCTTTTGATGAAATTATTAACGATTTTGCCAACGAAAAAGTAGGAAAAATAAAATACTTAAAAAAATAATTACTTGCATTATTAATTGCAATTATTTATGTGCAATTAATATTTATTCATGTAACTGTATTAAAATAACGACATAAATATATATATATATAATATAAATAACGTGTTTATTTTTTTTATTAATAACTGAAAAAGGGCGGACAATTACAAATTTGCCAAGGGCGCCAAAAGCCTAACTACGCCTCTGGACACACTGCCTGTCAGCCATGAATAATGATACGGGGTGTTATTTGATATGACAACAGGTCACCTCCTGTCCACATTACGGGAACACTGACAGATGCCTGATACTTGAGTGAGGTTCTGCAGCCCATTTTATTATCATTCCTAGGAGGAATGCAGAGTCCATTTTTAAGCATGACAACACCTGTGTACACATTGCTAGGGTCTCCAGACAATGCAACATGTTCAAGTATTGCCATGGCCAGCACAATCTCCAGGTTTATCCCAAATAGAAAATCTATGGGACCACATTTGACGATGTATGTAATCCTCTCACCGGCTGGCGCGGAATCTCGATGATAATGGGAGCAAGTCAACACTGCTTGGATCATACCCGTCAACTGTATGACTCCATGCCATGCCGTATTTCCGTTCACGGAGGTGCAACCACCTACTGAGGCAGTCACATTGTGCTGCATTATCTCATCTTCTAACCGCTTTAAGTGGCTGCAAATTAAATCATGGTATGCCAATATGTATTGCTATGTGTGTGCTACATTTCACCACTATCCCTTTACTCCTTCTGGGTGGGGCAATATCAATGTCGTGCAGTGTAATTTAGTATGTAATTCTTCACCGAACAGATAAATGATATACAGTAATATACATTTTTAATAATAATATATTGCTATAAAATAGAAAATCTTCCAAAAAATCTATTTCAATTCAATAAAGTTATTGAACCTGCCGACTGCTTAAAGGAAGCAAGAATGACCATGATGCATGCGAATTGTCTTTGGACAATGATGAATGCTATTAAATAATGTGTACCAAAGTGATTTAAGTGAGGCATAACCTAGTTTTTTTTTTTTTTTTTTTACTTTCATTGAGGTTATTCCAATACGATATTTAAAGCAAGAAATAGAAATAATTAATGCACATTTATCAATTTATATCGAATGAGAAACGGAGACACTGGGTTTTTCACCTTGATGAGTTAATCTTATTTGTGATCCAGCCTTGCACCAAAGGTATAGCATCTTTTTTATTTTATTTTTTCTATTTTATATATCTTCCTGTCTCCTAATACCTGCATTTCCTCTCTGGATCCAATGGGTGTTCTTCGCTGGGAAAATTTCGTCAGTGCCGAGCTCTTGACGTCATTTTTTTAACCTGGCCAATTAACCGTTGTGGAAATAAGAAAGGTGCTTGGAGGAAATTATCTTAAATTTTTTTCCTCCTAAACCATAGAGGACTGTAACCGTATATGATGAAATTTTTTAGGTTTTAGACACTGAGCTAATGCTTGTGGGCAATATTTTTTTTACCTGATATAAATCTTTGAATTCTTGAAATCTAAACATTATGAAGGTTTAAAGTGAGTTTTGAATGTTAAATTGTGTATGGCCGTTTCTGTTAGTTTAAATTCATAATCCCCTTACAACCGTCCCGTGGCTGAGTGGTTAGCGCGCTTGGCTACTGAGCTAAGGGACCTGGGTTCGAGCCCCGGATAAGGCATGGATGTTCGTATTGTTTACTGCTGAGGTCCTGCCATCCTCTCAGATCTTCTACTGTGGCATATAAACTGACAGGCTCCTGTTAGACCTCTGTGGCAAGCAGCTGCTTGAGGGGGTATTTTTATTATTTTACAATCCCCTTACCTAGAGATTCAAGGGGGGGGGGTGCAGTGTAGAAATATAGTTTTAGGAGCAGAATTTTTACTTAATTCGTTTTAATGTTTTTTTATTCTGTTCCATGTAATAACCTGTTTATTAATTTATTATGTGTAATTGTGAACTTTATAGTACATAAAAGAGTTTGTATTGCCATCTGATTTTTCCTTCCACTTTTAGTCATACTGTTCTTTAGACCTTGGCCACTGTAGGATGGTATTCACTGTGACTCCTAATTTACTGGTAGCTGTAGTTTTCAGTATGAGACACGATTACAACGGATTAGTTTCAGTATGAGAATGGCTAATAGCAAGCAAGCATTCCTTTAGTTCATATGAGCAAAGCCTGTTATGTAAAATGCTTAATGTTCTCAAAGGGGAGGGCTGCCAG
Source organism: Ryuthela nishihirai (assembly GCA_038380435.1). Taxonomy (NCBI): domain Eukaryota; kingdom Metazoa; phylum Arthropoda; class Arachnida; order Araneae; family Heptathelidae; genus Ryuthela; species Ryuthela nishihirai. Next base: position 154,326,818 of record JAWZYU010000001.1, on the reverse strand, counting down.
TTCAGTATGGCCTGATCTGGTCGTCTACAGCCACTTTTTTCTTTTTTTCAAACCTGCTGAGGAGTGGTCAACTTCACAGGGTCTTGATGCTGACCATTTATACCTACTAAACTGCACTTGTTTATGGATTTGAGCTTGATTATGGATCCTGGACTTGCTGCACTGGTGGGCCTCTGTTGAGGGAGAATCTGCCGCTGTATTTTCTGTTTGCTTTTTGGGTTGCCAGCCCTAAGTGAACAGAGGCATGGGATACCTTATATCAGCTGGTGGATAATCCTAATCGGAGGCCATCGCAGGTACCTGAACCTTAGCTAGTTGGGCATCGTCAAGCCTAAACTGGGGTAATGCATCTCAGGCAGGCCATATGGCTCTTGAAAAAGTCCACTTGAAAAGGTGGTGTCAGAAGTTCCTACCAGCATCGGTGACTTCAGCCTTTAGTGGAGGAGGAACAGGTCTTTGCCCCATGCCTACAATCAAGGGGCTGTTTGATATTGTTGGCCCTATCAGTCTCAATAAACCTAATTTCTTTAAAAATACTACTAATCATTTTCTCTCTGCAGGGACATGGAACGTGAGGACATTACATAGAGATTATTCTCTTGATGTCCTCACACAAGAATTCCATCGTTATAATTTAGATATTCTTGGCTTGCAAGAGACCAGATGGACAGATAAAGGTCAGGTTCTTAGAAATAATCTTAAATTTATCCTTTCAGGGAGGGAAGACAAATATCAACAAGGTGTAGGTCTACTTCTCAGCATAATGCTTGGTGATGCTCTTCTAGGATATGAGTGCATTAATGAAAGGTTCTTGCAGCAAAATTTCAGACAAACGTTAAAGACTTGAATGTTATCTGCTGTTATGCCCCCACTGAGGATGCCGATGAGGATGAGAAGGATAGGTTTTATGGACAACTTCAGGATATTTTGAATTCTGTCAAAAAAGGAGATATTACCCTTGTTCTAGGTGACTTCAATGCCAAAGTTGGTAGTGACTCTGACCTTTGGGGAGGGGTAATAGGCCCTTTTGGTATCGGTAGCTGCAATGGCAATGGGCAACGTCTCCTACAGGTAAGTAAACTCAATGTATTCAGAATAACTAACTCTTATTACAAACACCGTGACATGCATAAGTACACATGGGTTTCACCTGATGGGCTGCATAAGAATATGATTGATTACATATTAATTAATATCAAATGGGCTAGTTCTGTTAGGAATACCAGGGCATATAGGAAAGCTGAAATTGGATCTGACCATTACCTTGTTAAAAGTGTCTTGCAACGTAAACTTATAAAGTGTTGTGCTAAATTTAAAAAATTGACCTTTAATACTGAAGCTCTGAAAGACCCAGTTATAGCCAAAGCTTACCATGATAGGTTACCTAGTCATTATGACAGTCATGGTATGCTTACTACTGAAGTTGAGGAAGAATGGGATCATTTTAAACAGGCTTTTTTGGATACTAACAGTACTCTTTTAGGAAAAAAGGAGCAGAGGAGGCAGATTAAGGGGCACTTTGATAAGGCACTTGAGTTTATTTCAGAAAGAAGGAACTGTAGGAATGTCCTTAATCAGTACCCCACTAGTCCTAATAGAAAGGATTACAGAGAGCTTAATAAATGTGTAAAGGATCAGTTAGCTACTGATAAGAATCTTTGGTTTGATGGCTTGGCTGACAAAGCCGAGGAAGCAGTTAGGCAGCACAACAGCAGAGAGCTGTACCAGATAGTTAAGATTTTATGTGGTAGGAAACAGACAGGCATAAAAGGATTGCAGGATAAACAAGGTAAGGTTATAGAAGGGGAGGATTCTGTCATGGCTAGGTGGGCTGAGCCTTTCAGTGATATTCTAAACAATGTGGTTCTACTCCCATTGTTTGTAGTGGTGATAAATGTATTGGGGACTTTAATGTTGGCTCTATAACACAATCTGAAGTTACTTTGGCTATTCCTAAACTTAAACTTCATAAATCCCCAGGGGTAGATGAAATTACTACAGAAATGCTCAGAGCTGGGAATGTTACCACTTGGATGACTGAAATTTTGAATAACTCTTATGATAAAGGTATGGTTCCTAAACATTTTACCAGAGCTATTATTATCCCTATTTTCAAAAAAGGTGATTGCAGTTCTTGTGATAACTATAGGGGTATCAGCCTACTCTCTGTTGCAGGGAAAGTTCTTTGCATGATTGTGCTTAATAGAATTAAGAAACTGGTTGACAGGCAATTGCATGATGAGCAATGTGGATTCAGAAGTGGTAGGGGATGTGTGGATCAGGTATTTTCAATTAGGCAGATTCTTGAGAAATGTTTAGAGTTTCAGAAATCTTTGGTTGCTAGGTTTGTTGATTTCAAAAAGGCTTTCGACTCTGTTGATCGTCATAATTTGTGGTTGATTGTGAGATCATATGGTATACCAGATAAGTTAGTTAACATAATGAAAGCTCTCTATAATAACATTGAGTCGTGTGTGTGAGTTGGTAAAGCTTGTAGCAATTGGTTTAGCATTACTTCTGGTGTTCGACAAGGGTGCATTTTGTCTCCTTTTCTCTTTAGTTTGGTTATTGATTATGTTATGCAAAATTCACTTCAAGGGAAAGATTTTGGCCATAAATGGGCTGGAGATACGAAAATTTCCGATTTAGATTATGCTGATGATTTAGCCCTTTTGGCAAATGATGTTGATGAGATGAACACTTTCATTCGAGCTGTTGATGAGACTGGTAGCAGAGTAGGTTTGGTTATAAACAGAGAGAAAACTAAAGTGATGAAAATTGGTCAGGCAGGTTGTGATTCAGTTCATCTGAATGGTTGCAGTCTTGAGCAGGTGTCACAGTTTAATTATCTTGGGAGCTATGTAACAGATACTGGTGATGTGCGGCATGAGATTAACAGATGAATAGGGATTGCTGCCGGGACATTTAAGAATCTATTGAGATTGTGGAGAAATAGGCATATACACTTAAAGACTAAAATTAGACTGTATAATAGTTTGGTTCTTTCTAGGGTTATTTATGGTAATGAAACTTGGACACTGTGTAAACAAGATAACTGGAAAGTAGATGCTTTTGATTCTAGATGCTTACGTAGTATCTTGGGTATTAGGTGGTTTAACTTTGTAACTAATGATGAGTTTAGGCAAAGGAGTCTGCAACTTCCTTTAAGCAGCATATTGTGCAGAGAGATACTCCGCTGATTTGGCCATGTTTCCCGTATGGATAATTATAGACTGGCATATAGGGTTATGAACAGTGCGCCTAGAGGCCTCAGAAGGAGGGGGAGACCTAGAATGTGATGGGCAGACAATGTCAAACAGGACCTTGTTAGAATTGGTGTGCAGTCGCCGGATGCAGCAGATGTTGCTCAGGACAGATATGCTTTGAGAATTAAACTGCTTGGTCTGGTTGGATCTCCATAGCCCATGGCTGCTTGAGGATGATGATGTTAATGCATATATAAAGCATATTAACAGTTGAATAAAGAGTAAAAAATTTATGCATTCCACCTAAGGATGGTTCATAAATCTAAAAATTTGCCATGTGTGTGCCCAAGATCACTTTTAAAAAACATTAAAATAATCAAAAGGTTAAATACAAAACATCACATTAAGGTTTAAGAGTACCAGCCATTAAAACTAAAAGTCTGACACATCATAAAAAAGATAAAGGAATTATGTTTTTATGAATTTTTGGACCAACAATCATTGCCAATCTAACTAGCTGTTAGATATCTGTTTTATCTATTTCAGAAAATAAAATTTAAGTATGAAATAAGATTTGTAATAAGTTCTTGGTTAAACACAAAAATAATTTCTTATAATATTATAATCAATATATAAGTAATATCTTAGGTCTGGAACTAGAAAAGGGGAGGGGAGTGCAGAAAGCAACATTCCCTTGAAAATGTTAAAGACGTAATATTAAAATATTTAAAAGTCTGTCCTGTGTCTGAGTGGTTAATGTGCTTCGCTACTGATCAAAGGGACGTAGGTTCAAGCCCGTGTGAGAGCCAGAAATGTAGGTATGGGGGATGCCCCCCCAAAAAGTAAATTGGAGTTGGCAGTCTCCTTTGACCTCTCAGATCCACAAGCTGTTTTCATCCACAGGATTGCTAATCACTGGTAGTTTTTACTTTTTGAGCCATTCTTGGAAACCCTTGAAATGGTTGTGCATGAAAAGCCCAAAACGATAGCTGTTTGAATAATGCTAGAACTGGCACACCTAGCACCAATGATTATGCCAATTTCAAGTTGTTCGGGATGCTTATTTTGTCCATTCTGATGCTCAATCCAACTCTAATGCTTGAAGAGCTAGTGTGCCTGATTTATGCCATATGCAGCAGTCATATGACGTGTTGGAATGAACCATTTATGTATCAAAGGTAGTATACCTAATAAACTGGCATCTCAGTGTTTTTCAACAGTCCTATGTTATACATGGTGACTTGAACTGCTCCTATAAATATATTTTCTGTCCTGTTTCTTAAATGGAGGAAAACTTTAGTGGCTGATTTTTTTTTACTAAACTGTGTGAATATTTTCTTTGGGTGTTGAATTTTTGTATCTTGGCTAAGTGCCAAAAAGTTATTGCATTAAGGCAAAAATAAATTAGTCTGTATTGCCAGAGTGGCATGGCAAAGATATTGATTGGGTAAAATCATAAAAAAGTAAAGACAATAAATATTTTGTGGAAAATATCTCCCCAACATACAGGAGTCATCATGCTGTATGTGGGCAAAATGTTTTCTACGAAATATTTATTGATTTATAGATGTTAAAAAGTCAGCAAATAACACTGATTGTCATTTATGTCTTTTAAAAACATTCAATATAAACTTAAAAACTCAAAACTAAAAAAAAAATTGGCAAGGGGAGAGTAAAACAGTGTTGGGGGTGGGGGACTTAGTTTCTAAAATTGCTCTCCAACATGAGGACTGATTACCGTGGGAAGTCCTTTTTGCTTCTGTATCCAAGACCTCATTCATCTTCAGGAAACGATACAAGATCAAAGTTTTTTTACTGGGAAACAAAAAAGTAATAAAAGAAAAATTAACCTATAACCTAATGTGACGTTAAATCAAATATCCACAGTAATAAGTTGTAAGCCAGCCATCTGATGTAGCATAACTCCAAAAAAAAAATGCTAATAATCGATAGACCAAAAGATCAATAATTTACAGAAATAAAGTAAATTTCCAGAAATGAAAACTAAGGTTTAATTGTAAAAAAGGAAATAAAATATGTTATGAAGGGAGTGTATATCCAATTTCTTGAGAGGAAGTATTTGGACTTAAGTCATCCATGCAAACAACTACCATGCAGCCACTTTGCAGATGGATCTCCCCACTTTTGCATATGTGAATGAAAAATTAGAATACCTATAACTTCCTCTGCCTTGATGTCATTTGCTGCAGCCAGTCTTGAAGAAGTTTTTGCCAGGAAGACTTTTTTTTTTTAGTTATAGTTTTGGTTTGGAGAGTGGAAAGATGCATAGAATGCTGGGATAAATGATAAAAAATAATTCTACGAATATTAAAATAGGTTTAAGGCAGAAAAGAGTGTAAAATTGGGGGAATAAACAGGGATCCATACTTTGCAAGTAACTTCGAATATCTTTTGTTTTTAAAAACTGCTGGCAATACAACACTCAGCAACCATAGACTGGGAGCATGCTACACTGCTAGCAGGTGCATCCACTTACAATGGAACCATAGCCCATGAGGCTATTAAAATAATGACCTTGCTCATCCCCACCTGCAACTGAAACACTGGAATCACCCTTCATGACGTGGAAAGAAGCCTTTACAGCTCTAACGACACCATATAGTGTCACTTCACAGAAGACAAGACACTGTCCTTGCTCTGAGAAGCTTCTGAGTTATCACCTAAAAACTTTTAACATGTAAATAGTTTGAAGGAGAAAGTTAAAAATTTTATTGCTCAGTGACAGAGAATTTTAAGCTATTTTTAATTAATTGATGAGCAAGAATGCCTTTTAAATTGTGTACTTGAAGGATTTTTTTGTTGTTGTTGTACTGAAAGCATAGACCTCTTGGTCCTCTCATTTCAGATTTTGTCAATGTCACGTTTGTCTTGACCCTAGAAAAATTAAAAACCATATAAATGGATTGGAAGTTACAAAATGATATTCTGGATTGACATTTTCACTGGCCTCCACCCAGTGCTGTCTTAGCAGTATTGTAGGCCCCTGGGCAAAGCAATGCACTGGGCCCCTCCCACCCACTTATGGGAATAAAAATGTAAATGGTCAATAAAATTAAGCCTACAGATTTATTGGTACTTTTAACAAAATCAATGTTTAAACATAAAAATCATGCTGTAAAGTGAGGTTAATCAACACAAACTTTTACGAAATTTAGAATTGTGGGGCTCCTGGGCAAGTGCCCAGTGTACCCATGCCTTAAGATGGCCCTGCCCCCACCCCCAAACTTTCTAGATCTAGGCCTGGTCTAGACAGAATGTTTCCATCTATCTTCTGAAAGCTATCCATCCCTTACCCCTTTACCTCTCCATGGTTTAATTAGAAATAACAGCCAATTTTCTTGTAGAGCAAAGTTTGAATATTTAGATTGGGAAAGGTTAATTACATGCCACGTGCTTTTTGTTAACTCAGCATTTGTGAAATTTCACAATTAATATGAATCATGCTCAATTCAGATACAAAACGCGAATGCTGCACTTTTGTGACCTACAGAACAATTTCACTCTTACAAATAATATGGTTTGATGAATCATTTCCTGATCCTAAAATTTAACTTAAAAATTGTTGCAAGGAATTGAAAGTGAATAATGCTGCCTAATGAACCTTAGAACTTCTAAGTGTCATTGCATGATTCAATATTAGGTAGAAGTGTGCCGAATTCAGATAAGTAATGCAAAGGTCAATTTGGCAGATAACATTTATGGTTACAGAATCTTAGCAGCTCTGTTTTCATTTGCATATTGGCTTTTTTCCAATTCTTTGTAGCTGTAAGTACTTTAAAATTGAGCTTAGCATGCTGTTTATGCTTTGTTACCATTGTCTCTAATTTCTGTTCCTTTTGAGAGAGTCTCCTTGTAATGTCCTGTGCCCATCTATAGTTGATAATGTCTTCTTGCCATTCCTCTTTTGCAGCAAAGTTGTTATATAACACTGTCAGCATGGTCTTGCATGTAGTATAATTATAGTATGAACTTGATTGAGCCTGATCAACTCACTTTATAAACTATTGAAATAAATATCAAGGTTCTGAAAGGTATGTGTCATATTCAAGGACACAAATATAACATGCTGTAATGATGGAAGTACCTTGTAATACAGAGGCAGGGATGGCTCAGTCAGTAGCTTCCCAAGCTCACAATCTGCAGTTCCCATGTTCAAATCCTGCCTGGGCCAGCGTTAGATTTATCTCCACAAAATTCCTCCCTGCCCTCAGTCAGTAGGGGACATCAATGGGCTTGATAAAGACCGCTGTCCATCAGATGGGACGCTAAGCTGTGACCCCAAGTGTGAGAGAGTTGCACCCTGTGCATGTTAAAGAACATGCTGTATGGCCTTGACAGGAGGCTACCATGTCTCCTAACAGCTGTTCAGTGGGTCACCTGTCCCAACCTTCTCTGAATCATTTGGGGTCTTGTGACCTGGTTATTAGCCCATTATGTGCAAAAAAAGTGCTGCTCAGAGATAAAATAACCCAATTTTGTAATACATGCAAAAATATTTAATGGAACCCTGAATTAATAAAATAAAAAATAAATACCCCCTCAAGCAGCTGCTTGCCACATGACAGGAGCCTGTCAGTTTATATGCCAAAGTAGAAGATCTGGGAGGATGGCAGGACCTCAGCAGAAAAACGACACAAGAAAAAACATTTGCAAAATTTTGAGGACATCTTTGACCACAGTGTTCTGCAGTTGCTCAGATCTGCTCTGATGTTCATCATGAATAATTCTTTTTGGTGTAGAAGGGCCTGGCCCTAACATCACCATGGTTGTTAGGTGTATAAATAAATAAATGAATAATTGTTTTCTTCTTATTTTCCTATCAGTTTGCATTCTGATATATTTTCCCAGAGTTTTTATTCATTCATTCAGTATGTATACAGTGTCTATCAAGTCGCACTCAGTATTTTCTAGAATGTATCAACTGGGTTCGAGTCCCGGATAAGGCATGGATGTGTGTGTCGTTTTTCTGCTGAGGTCCTGCCATCCTCTCAGACCTTCTACTATGGCATATAAACTGACAGGCTTCTGTCAGACCTCTGTGGCAAGCAGCTGCTTGAGGGGGTATTTTATTATTTTATCAATTTTGAAAACTACGCCATTTTAATCAAAAAGAGCCCAGAGTCCTAGTTTTACCATGGAGCCATTTATGAAGCATTATCACCCAGTCTTTTTTTACTTTTTTTTAATTATTACAGGGGAGGGAGGGGGGAGCATTTTTGTGAGAGGGATAAATTTCTGGGTCCAAACTCCAGTGTATTGCACAAGTTAAAATGAGAAGAAGCTGTATATTGAATTTCGTGTTCAGTTCTTACCATTTAGGAGTTTTTGATCAAACAAAATCTCTAAACTGTATAGTAGATTAATATGTAATTTAATATAATAAGTGGATATCACATGAACTAAACCAAAGGAACATTGTTTGGTGTAATAAATTGGACATGCAGGTCTATAGCAGAACCTGATTATGAAAGTGCTTCTTTACCAAAACAAAGATTAAAAAAAAAAATGCTTCAGTAAAAACAGTTGACTGATTTTATTAATAGTAACTCAGGTAAAATCATGTAGAAGTTAGAGTAAATGAAAAATTAGCTGAAGACTTAATGATACTAGGCTAACTCGGTGAGAACATCTGATATATTATCTGGAGATCATGGGTTCAGGTTCCACTCCTGTAAAAACTAAAATTTTCATATAATTCTTTTTGTATTTAAATTCTCAGAAAGCAAATGATAAGAATACATTATCTTAACACTAGTTTGTTTCTTAAATATGAATTGCTAAGAAGTTGTCAACCACACAGGGCCCTGGTGCTGACCATATAAGCCTATTGGATTGGACTGATATATGACTCGGAGCTTGATTATGGATCCTGAATTTGCTGCACTGGTGGGCTTCTGTGGAGGGAAAATCTTCTGCGGTGTTTTCTGTTTGTGGATTGACAGCCCCAAATGAATAGATTCACAGGATATGTTTATCAGCTATTGGATAATCCTGAGCAGAAATCATCACAGGCACCTGACCTCTTTGCTTCTACTGGCATCTTCAAATTTTACATTGGAGGAAGGCTTCCAGTGTAGATAGCTTCAGCCTTTAGTGGTGGGGGAATGGGTCTTTGCCTCATGTCTGCGATTAGGGGGCTGTTTGATATTGTCTTCATTCCCTCCCTCAATAAACATAGTTTCTTTAAACATCCCACTAACCATTTTCTCTCCATAGGTAGTTGTAATGTGAGGACCCTGCACACAGCTTTTTCTCTTGATGTCCTCACACAAGAATTCCACCGTTATAATTTAGATATTCTTGGCTTGCAAGAGACCAGATGGATAGATAATGATCAGATTCTTAGAAATAATCTTAAATTTATCCTTTCAGGGAGGGAAGACAAACATCAACAAGGTGTAGGTCTACTTCTCAGCATACATGCTTGGTGATGCTCTTCTAGGATATGAGTGCATTAATGAAAGGTTTCTTGCAGCAAAATTTCAGACAAGCGTTAAAGACTTGAATGTTATCTGCTGTTAGGCCCCCACTGAGGATGCCGATGAGGATGAGAAGGATATGTTTTATGGACAACTTCAGGATATTTTGAATTCTGTCAAGAAAGGAGATATTACCCTTGTCCTAGGTGACTTCAATGCCAAAGTTGGTACTGACTCTGACCTTTGGGGAGGGGTGATAGGCCCTTTTGTTATTGGTTGCTGCAATGGCAATGTCTCCTACAGGTAAGTAAACTCAATGGTTCAGAATAACTAAAAACTTATTACAAACACCATGACATACATAAGTACACATGGGTTTCACCTGATGAGCTGCATAAGAATATGATTGATTATATATTAATTAACAGCAAATGGGCTAGTTCTGTTAGGAATACCAGGTCATATAGGGGAGCTGAAATTGGATCTGACCATTACCTTGTTAAAAGTGTCTTGCAACTTAAACTTAAAAAGTGTTGTGCTAGGGTTAAAAAATTTACTTTTAATACTGAAGCTCTGAAAGACCCAGTTATACCCAAAGCTTACCATGATAGGTTACTTAGTCATTATGACAGTCATGGTATGCTTACTACTGAAGTTGAGGAAGAATGGGATCATTTTAAACATGCTTTTTTGGAAACAGTACTCTTTTAGGAAAAAAGGAGCAGAGGAGGGAGATTGAGGGGCACTTTGATAAGGCACTTGAGCTTATTTCAGAAAGAAGAACTGCAGGAATGTCCTTAATCAAAACCCTACTAGTCCTAATAGAAAGCATTGGAGTAAAGGATCAGTTAGCTGCTGATAAGAATCTTTGGCTTGATGGCTTGGGTGACAAAGTTGAGGAAGCAGTTAGACAGCACAACAGCAGAGATCTGTACCAGATAGTTAATGGTTTGTGTGGTAGAAAACGGACAGGTATACACAGATTGAAGGATAAACAAGGTAAGGTTATAGAAGGGGAGGATTCTGTCATGGCTAGGTGGGCTGAGCATTTCAGTGATGATCTAAACAATATGGTTAGTTCTACTCACATTGTTTGCAATGATGATAGATGCATTGGTGGCTTTGGGTGACAAGTGAAACAGGACCTTGTTAGAATTTATGTGGCCAGATGCAGCAGATGTAGCTCAGGACAGACTTGCTTGGAGAATTAAATTGCACAGTCTGGTTGGACCTCTGCAGCCCATGGCTGCTTGCTGATGATGATGATTAATAGCAGTAGTAGAGGCAAAGAATTATCCATAACCAAAGAATTCAAGAAATATTTTTTGTTGAAAATGTCGAGTTTAACTGTGAGTGGGAATCAAACTCACATCTGAATACATGCTAGGTCCTGTGGCAGAGTGGTTAATGTGCTTGGCTACTGAACTAAGGGACCGGGGTTCGAGCTCCAGGTAAGACATGGGTGTAGTGTCATTTTTCTGCTGAGGTCCTGTCATCCTCTTAGACCTTCTACTGTGGCATATAAACTGACAGGCTGCTGTCAGACCTCTGTGGCAAGCAGCTGCCTGAGGGGGTATTTATTTATTTATTTTTTTAACCATTAAACTATCTGTGGCTAGCTCGTTTTCCAGTCATATTTTTATAGTCAAAATTTGCTAGAAAATGAGCCAGTCTAGTAGTTTAGAACACCTACCATGTACTCAGGAGACATGGATGCGAGTCCCACTCATGGCAAAACTAAATTTTTTTCAGGAAAAAATATTTTTTCAATAAATTGCTCTTTTCAAAGTTGACAATATTTGTATCATAAGTTTGGATTTTATAAGTATAATAAATTTTATAAATATAAATACATTTATAAATATACATGGATTTCACCTGATGGGTTGTACAGAAATATGATAGATTATATTTTAATTAACAGCAAATGGGCTAGTTCAGTTAGGAATACCAGATCATACAGGGGAGGTGAAATTGAGTCTAACCATTACCTGGTCAAAAGTGTCTTGCAGCTGAAGCTTAAGAAATGTGCTAAGGTTAAGAAAATTACCTTCAACACTGAAGGTCTGAAAACTTCAGATATAGCCAAAGCATACCATGATAGGCTGAAAGAAGGAAGCACAGGATTAATATGAATCAATACCCTACGAGTCCTAACAGAAGGCATTACAAGGAGCTTAATAAACATGTAAAAGATCAGTTAACAGCTGATAAGAATTTTTGGCTTGATAGCTTGGCTGACAAAGTGGAGGAAGCAGTTAGACATCACAACAGCAGGTGGTTGTACCAGATTGTTAATGTTTTATGTGGGAAGAAACAGACAGGTACACAGGGATTGAGGGATAAACATGGCAAAGTAGTTGAAGGTGAGGATTCTGTGATAGCTAGTTGGGCTTAGCATTTCAGAGATGTTCTAAATTAGCGGTTCTCAACATGGGGAATGTGTACCACTTGGGGGCATGTAAAATTTTTTTGGGGTACGCCATGAGAGCTCAAAAGTCGCTAGATCTAGGAACAAAGTAAAAATAACTATTGTTATACTATAGTTTTATCTATTTATACAAGGGGTACGCCAGTTACATACACATTTCTAGGGGGTACATGAAGCATAAAAGGTTGAGAACCACTGTTGCAAGTAATGTGATTATTTCTATTCCCATTGTTTATAATGAGGATGGCTGCATTACTGATTTTTATGATGGCCCTATGTCACATTCTGAAGTCACATTGGCTATTTGTAAATTGAAACTGCATAAATCCCCAGGGGTGGACAAAATCACAACTGAAATGCTTACAGCTGGGAACATTTGTGTTGTCACATGGGTGACTGAAATTTTGAATATTTTTTATGATAAAGGTGTTGTTACTAAGGATTTTACTTAGAGCTATCATTGTCCCAATTTTTAAAAAAGGTGATCGCAGTTCTTGTGACAATTATAGGGGAATTGGTTTACTTTCTGTTCTAGGGAAAGTTATTTGCATGATTATACTTAATAGAATTAATAATTTGGTTGATGGACAACTGTGTGATGAACAGTGTGGATTCAGAAGTGGTAGGGGATGTATTGATCAAATATTTTCACTTAGAAAGAATCTTGAGAAATGTTTAGAGTTTCAGAAACCTGTGTATACTAGCTTTATAGATTTCAAAAAGAGTTTTGACTCTGTTGATTGACATAATTTGTGGTTGATTGTTAGATCATATGGATTACCTGACAAGTTATTTAGTGTAATGAAAGCTCTCTATAATAACACTGAGTCGTGTGTGAGAGTTGGTACATCTTGCAGCAATTGGTTTAGCATTGCTAGTGGATTTTGTCTCCTTTTTAGTTTGGTTATTGATTATGTTATGCAAAATTCTTTGCAAGGGAAAGATTTTGGGCTTAAATGGTCTAGAGATGTCAAAATTTCTGATTTAGATTATGTAGATGATTTGGCCCTGTTGGCTAATGATGTTGATGAGATGAATTCATCCATTAGGGCTGTTGATGAGACTGGTAATAGAGTGAGTTTGGTGATAAACAGAGAAAAAACTAAAGTGATGAAAATTGGTCAGGCAGACGGTGCTTCAGTTGCTTTGAATGGCTGTACTCTTGAGCCAAGTGTCTCAGTTTAATTATCTTGGAGCTATGTAACAGATACTGGTTATGTGTGGTGTGAGATAAATAGAAGAATAGGTATTGCTGCTGGGACTTTTAAGAATCTATGGAGAGTGTGGAAAAATAGGTGTATACACCTAAAGACTAAAATTAAGCTGTATAATAGTTTGGTTCTTTAGAAGGTTAGTTATGGAAGCGAAATATGGACCCTTTGTAAGCAGGATAACAAGAAACTTGATGCCTTTGATTCAAAGTGCTTACGCAGTATCTTGGGCATTAGGTGGTTTGACTTTGCAAGTAATGATGAGGTTAGAAGGAGTCATCAACCTCTTTTGAGCAGCATATTGTGCAGAGAGAGACTGCTTTGGTTTGGCCATGTTGCCTGTATGCATACCTGCAGATTGGCAAACAGGATTATGAACAGTGTGCCTAAGGTTTTCAGAAAAAAGGGGGAGACCTAGGAAGCGATGGGCTGACAATGTCAGGACCTTTCTAGAATTGGCGTAGAGTGCCGAAATGCATCAGCTGTAGCTCAGAAGAGACTGTGTGGAGAGGAAAATTACACAGTCTGGTTGGACCTCCATAGCCCATGTCTACATGAGGATTTTGTATGTATGTAAGTATGCACTTGTCCATAAATTAAGGAACAACCTGAAAATCAGGTTTGGATCTGCTGCATGTAAATTTGAAGTTAAGTGTATATAAACACTGTAAGAATAACAGGTTGAAAAATGAAATAAAACTTTTAATTCCCAAAATTATGTAAAAATGATACGAAGGTAAAGATCAACCGCGATAGCTGAAGTGTTTAATATGGAGTGTGGTCACCTCTTACTGCTATGCAGGCCTTACAACAGTGTCACACACTGTTGAAAAAACTGTTCAACAATGCTGTGGGTAGTAATGAAGCTCTGGGAGGCTTGCAGGAAGGACATTCAGGGAAGCAAGTTTCCCAAGAGCATTGCCTGTATGTTCTATCAGATTTAGGTTAGGAGACCTCTGACCACTCGGTACTATTTTCCATATAACAGTCTTCAAGGTAAAAACAGTTTAGGTGGGTGTTATACTGTAGGAGAAAGTATCACATATTGCACATGCATGTGGTTGAATGAAAGGATTCAAAATTTTATCCTTGTACTTGCAACTGGTAATGTAGCCTATTGGAAGCACATACAGATCTGTGCAGCTGCCCAAAGATAGTTCTCCCCGAAACCACGATGCTACCAGAACTGTAAGCATGCCTTTCATAGATATTTGTGTCATAATAGCATATTCCTGGTTCCTTCCATGTTATAGAACACCAGATTTCTGTTCATCCATAAAGAGCATAGACTGCGATTGACGTTGGATCCAGTTGAACTGATGTTTGCAGCAGTTGAAATGTCCCTCCTGTGGTGTTGGGTCAGGGGGATGCACACTTCATGAAGCCTTGCATTTACAGTAGTGGCAGATATTGGCATTCCACTTGCTGCTATAAGGGCTGATTGCAGTTGATGTGGTGTTAACATCCTGTTCTTCTGGGTGTATAACTTCAGATAGTGGTTCTCTCTTGGGGTTATCATCTACTACTGAATCATCTGGATACTCTCTGTCCTTGGAATTTCTGCCAAAGTCTCTGCACTACTGAATGACTCACATTAAGCCACATGACAACATCTGCTTGACTTTGACTGGCCTATAGATTGCTGCCACTCTTCTGAGAAATATTGTCTGCTAGACATACCCAACAAATCTACTATCTTGATAACACCTTGCACTTTGCAGGAGAACAGCTTCAAAACTCATGCTCTTTATACTTGCATTTGTATATACTGCTGCCAGCAGCTCCATTAACTGGCAGCCATAACCACCATTCTCTTGTTGGGGCGGGGGTGGCTTAGTCGGTAGCGCGCCAGGCTCGTAATCTGTAGTTCCCAGGTTCAAGTCCCAGCTGGGTCAGCATTGAGATTTATCTCCGCAAAAATTCCCCGCCCTGCCCACGGTCAGTAGGGGACACCGATAGGCTTGGAAAGGCTGTCGTCCGTCGGATGGAACGTTAAGCCGTGTCCCCGTGTGTGGGAGAGCCATACCCTTGCACGTTAAAGAACACGCTGGATGGCCTTGACGGGAGGCTACCATCTGTCTTCCAACAGCTGTTCCAGTGGCTGTCCCTCCCCCAACCTTCTCTGAGCCTTTGGGGTCCATGTGACCTGGCCATTTAGCCCATGCTGTGCAAAAAAGTGCCGCTCAGAGGTAAAACAACCCAACCATTCTCTTGTTGGGTGTCTGGTCATGTGAGGATCGGGGGCAACGACTTGGTAGATGCTACTGCCAAGTCAGCCTTGCCTCTGCCCCACTCTCCAATGCTAGTTCCCTTTGTGGACTTCTTGGAGCTTTTTTCCACTGAGCTCTGGGCACAGTGGCAGTGATCTTGATCTGAACAGGCTGGTAATAACATATTGAGATCAAGTGTATTGTCAAACCACAGTAGTCATTTTTGCAGGAATAGCAAGGAGGAAGTTAAACTTGCTTGGTTCCACTTTGGTCATTCACTTATACTCATTCATTTCTTCTTTGGACAGATGAACCAAAGTGTGACACCATTTTAACAAGACATGTTTATTTTATTAAAAAATAAATATGTCTTGTTAAAAAGAAAGATTAAAGGGTATACATTTCAAATGTATCGCCTTTAACCCTGAACGTTTCAATTTTAGCTTTCGTGATTTTACATCTGAACCCCTTACTCTCAGACATCTTTTATCTGACAAATAATTTTTAACCCCCGTTTTTGAATTTTTACATTTTACTGGTTATTTTACTAAAATTTAATATTTGTACCTGTTTGATCTTTTGACTTGTTATTCTGGGGGTCCTATACACCCATTGTTATTTTTGTAATTTGCAATTGTTGACATAGCCGTAGTTGCTCTTGCATCATAAAACCCCATCCAACCAAGAGCTGCCAACACCATTCATTTGTATATCATACCTCAGTCATGTGTTGTATTTTACATAATGGACATGACTTAAAATACTATTGCTAATTTTCACTTTTATTGGTTAAGTGTACTTCCATCATACTAGTTGGTATGTTTTCCTTTACAGACCATTGGATATTGAAGGCAAAATGAAATAAGAAATAAAAAATACCATTCCTGACTGTGGCTTGTTGGTATCAACCTAATAGTTAACCTGTACCTGCTGGTATATGAACCTTGTAGTCCTCATTCCACTTCACTGTTACTGTAGCTTGTAGCATAACAAAATTCTCACTGCTCCAGAAAATATGTACCATCACTTTATTAGACTTAAAAATTTTACAAATGCTAAAATCACAGATCACATAAAGAACAAATACCAGATTCTATCAATACATTCAGGCATAACATTGCCATTATCATAGCCTTTAGTTTTAGGAAGATGCAATTAATAATTCGGTTCATGACATACCACAATGGCTTAACCCTTAACATGCCATGACCTATAAAATCAAGTTCACAAAGTCTACATATACTACCATAAACCATAAAATCAGTCTTTAGTACCATAAAAAAAATGAACAAAAATTTAGAAATTTTAAAACTCCTAAAAAGTGCTAATTTTTTCAAGTTATTCCTCAACTTGATGTTTCAGAAAATAAAAAGCCCATTCTCTTCCTCAAACTTTTATTAGCACAGTCCAAATTGCACTATCACTGTAGTTGCTGTTCTAAATTTAGAACATTCCCCCATTGGCTGGCTGAGAGCTCCAGTGAGTTGTTTTATAAACCTCCTACCATCTGTTTCTCAATAAAATGAATACTAAGGAAACATTTTTTTATTGGAGGTTTTCAATATTGCCAGATGTAATTTTTTACTGCATGCCTGTATAAAATACTCAATTAGAGGATCTTCTTGCTCAGAAATTAATTAAAAGTAACTTAAAATTCTCTGTCATTGAGCACTAAAATTTTAAAGTTTATCCTTCAAAATCTTTGCATGTTAAAAGTTTTTAGGAGAAAACTCAGCTTTTCAGAGCAAGGATAGCACTCCATCTTCAGTGAAGTGACACAATGTGGTGATGTTAGGGCTGTTTAGAGTGTCTTTCCACATGTCATGAAGGGCGATTCCAGTGTCTCAGTTGTAGGTGGGGACGGGCGAGGTCATTATTTCAATAACCTCCCGGACTATGGTTCCATAGAAAGTGGATGCAAGTGCTAGCAGTGTGGATGCTCCCAGTCTATTGTTGCCCCATGTTATATTGCTAGCTTGGCAGTGGCCATCATTAGCTTGTTTTGGCTGACATCTATTTGATGCCCTGTGAACCTCTCTTGTAGAGAACTTAATGGCGTTTCTGATGTAGTAGACAACAGAATTATCTGGCAAATGTAGGGGAAATCAGTATATGCCTGATTTTTGAAGTAGGCTAAATTTGTCTCTGTCCCCTTTTGATAATTTTCTTCAGGTTTGTAGCTGGGCGGAAAACAATTTTGTTATTTTGGGCCCTGAGCAATTTGTGGACTGATTCAGACAAATTACTCTTTTTTTATATATTTATATTTGTTACAACAGATGAACATGCTACAATGACTTGTAATTTGATATATTGATGCTTGCATGTGCTTTAGGCTGCAAATTACATCACTAACCACTATGAGCATTGAATCAACTTAAAAAATAAGGAATAAGGGAGTTGTAATTAGGAAGAATTTGTGTGAAGGAAAACATAGTTTTAGTCTGTGCACTATAGTATAAAGTAGAAATGTTTTTCTTTGGTGTGTGTGTGTGTGGGTGGGAGGTTAAGTAAGTTTATTAGTGTGGATCTTGTTAGTGAATGAGAGAAAAAGAAAGGAATTCATCACCTTCTACATGGTGATCAACGTTTGAAAAGAATTGGTTCTGAGAAACCAGTATATTAGCTGTAGTTTTGGAGTACTTGATGACTAAAACCTTAGAAAGAAGTCATTTGGTGTATAGTTATTTAGTTGTTTAGGAATTGGTAAGGTTATTCTTGATAGATTGCAGGTTTGTTCACAAATGTGATTGTGCCACTTATTAAATGATGTAAAGAAGCCTTATTTTATGCTTTGAGTGTAGATAGTAAGAATTGTAGAGGAAACAGCTCTTTGTAGGAATAGTAATAAGGTACTAAGTTCTGAAGATTTATTTTTATAACTGATGAAGATTTTTGTTGGTTGAATTTAGTTTATATAAATGTTTTCATTCCTACTTTAGTAATAAATTACATTATTTTAAAATAATTTCTGTTAAATATTATTTTTGAACTCGTGCTCAGTTTCCAACTATTAAATTCATAACAATATTATATATATTATTTCTCTTTTCAACATGCCAAAATTAATTCCTTTTTCTAAAGTTCTTTTTTTTTGCCTGAGCACAGTTGAAAAGGAGCCTGGCTGCAGGGTACAATATAGTTTTTCAAGCCTGGCATGGTAAAAGTTAAGTTTTATTTAATAAAAAATATTCTTTTTGACCTCTGTTATTGAGTGCCTTCTAGTATCATTTTTTGTATACTTTTGTCACAAAATAAAAAATAAATACCCCCTCAAGCAGCTGCTTGCCACAGAGGTCTGACAGGAGCCTGTCAGTTTATATGCCATAGTAGAAGATCTGAGAGTATGGCAGGACCTCAGCAGAAAAACGACACATACTTCCATGCCTTACCCAGGGCTTGTCACAACTATCTTCCAATATTTTGTCATTTTCATGCTTTTGTGAAACCAAAAGTAATCTTCAGGGAAAGGGTTTTTGATTATGTTGCCATTAATGCACTGTTCTCTTTGCTTACATATCTGTAGATAAATTCTCAGCTAACTCTTGATATTTTTTGGTAGTAAATACACAGATTAACTCTTGACAATAGACAACAGTCTGACATAGAATTCAAGGTATATTTTGAAGGAAAAAATTACTTGTTGATGCGCCAATCTGAATCTTGCACTTCCCCATTCCATTCCAGGTGTTTTAACCACTAAACTATCATCGCTATTTATATGCTAATTGTGACTTTTAAATCTTTCTGATCTTGTTGCTCATGGTGCCATCTGAGATTGGAAAGGCAACTTTCCAATATTGCTTAGTATAGATGAAAAAACATGCTAAAGTGTTATTAATGCAAGAATCAATCAATAGTAAATAAAGGCACAGACTACCTGTCACAATTAGTGGATAAATGAGGGAGCTGGTGCCAAAATGGTACTTAGTTCTTATATTGGCCATCTCTTTGATATTCTTCTATTGTTTACTGTTCCCTTTGTTTTTTGCTATATAAGATTGTAGAAAGCCAGTAATTTTTACATGTAACAACTATACATGACTTTTGTGCATTTCTATTATAGGAGTTTTATGATATCTTTTTTTTCTTTTTTGTTCCTTAATATATGGAAATTAGTGTAATTTGCATTTCAAACAATTCCAGTATTCATTTAATTTGGAAAACTCAGCATAAAATGCATAAGCATTAAAATTAAGCTGGAACCATTCTCTATAAATTATTGCAGTGTTATTTTATATACTTAAACTGATGAGCATAAAGTATACATTTATTAAGGCAACTGGGTTGACATTTTACATGTTTTGAGTATTCTAGGTCTATTTTTCATCCATTGCTCCATGAGCATAAGCCAAGATTGTGCAAACTTCATAAAATGGGAAATTTCTTATTGAGTGGCAACATAGCCATAATTCATCTTATGAATGTTATGTATCTTCAATGTTTACCTTGGGTGGCATGAAACATTAAAGCCTCCCCGAATATAGAAAATGTTTTTTTTTAATTTTCCTCAGGTGCTCCATGTGTAATTAATACCTTAAGGTGCTCTCTGGTCCACCAAAAATTGTGAAATACACTGCTTTAGGTCTTCATTATCAGAGTTGGATTGGGTTCTTTTACCTCTGAGTTGCACTTTTTTGCACACAATGGGCTGAATGACCAGATCACAAGGACCCTGAGGGCTCGGAGAAGGTTGTGGGGGGAACCCAGTAGATGGTTGTTAGGAGATAGATGGTAGCCTACCATCAAGGCCATCCAGCATATTCTTTAACATGCACAGAGTTATGGCTTAACATCCCATCCGATGGATGACGGCCTTTCCAACCCATCAGTGTTCCCTACTGACCGAGGGCAAATTGGCAAGTTTTGTGGAGATATATCTCATTGCCAGTCGAGCTGGGACTCTAACCTGGGAATTACAGATTACAAGCCTGGCATGGTACTGACTGAGCTATTACTGCCCCTTTCTTTATTAGAGGAATATAATAATAAAAAAAATAAATACTCCCTCAAGCAGCTGCTTGCCACTGAGCTCTGACAGGAGCCTGTAAGTTTATATGCCATAGTAGAAGGTCTGAGAGGATGGCAGGACCTCAGCAGAAAAACACCACAAACGTCCATGCCTTATCCAGGGCTCGAACACAGGTCCCTTAGATCAGTAGCCAAGCACGCTAACCACTCGGCCAAAGGACGGAGGAATATAGAAGCTTAAAAGTGTAATTTATGGTGTAAATCTGAAATTTCAGTTCAAATGTCATCTTACATATTGAAAATTAAAATAAATTACCCCTAAAGCAGCTGCTTGTCACAGAGATATGAGAGGAGCCCCTCAGTTAAATATGCCATCGACAAGGTCTGTGAGGTAGGCGACACCTCAGTTGAATGGCAACACAAACATCCATGCCTTACCTTGCTTGAACCTTGGTCCCTTTGATCAGTAGCCAAGTTTACTAACCACTCTGCCACTGAGGACAAATTAACAATGAGAAAATATACCATATACTCATTAATAAGGTATGTTTGCATCTTTAATGTTGACTGTAAATAATGGCTGAATGTGTTTGTTTCTTTTTTTTTATACAAAGAATGGAGATAACATAGAAGTTCTATAAAGCTTGTAATTATTTCTCATACAACATACACTATATGATCAAAAGTATTTGGAAACTTGCTCATCCACAATCTCCTGGTAAGGAATTAATATCACGTTGGTCCACCCTTTGCTGCTATCACAGCCTACACTCTGTGGGGAAGTCTTTCCTCTAGATTTTGGTACATTGCTGCAGGAATTGCCTGCCATTCTGCCACAAGAGCATTAGTGAGGCCAGTCACTGATATCAGACATTTCGACCTGGCTTGCAGTCTGCCTTTCAATTCATCCTAAAGGTGTTCCATAGTGTTTAGATCAGGGCTCTATGCAGGCCAGTCAAGTTCTTCCACACCCATCTCATCAAACCATTCCTGCATGGTCCTCACTATATTGATGGGGACATTATCATGTTGGTAGAGGAAAGGGTCTTCACTGAGCTGTTGCCATAAATTTGGGAACACAGAATTGTTGAGAATGTCATTATAGGCTGAGATGTTCAGAGTTCCATTCACTGGAACTAGGGGGCCCAGTCCAAACCATGAAAAACAGCTCCAGAGCATGATGCCTCCTCCACCAAACTTTACAGTTGGCACAACACAATCAGGCAGGTAGCATTCACCTGGTATCCTCCACACTCAGACTTGTCTGTCAGACTACCAGATGATGAAACACGATTCATCACTCCAGAGATCACTGTTCCATTTCTCAGGAACCCACTAGTGTTGTGCTTTACACCACTCCAACCGACACTTGGTGTTGATCTTGTTGATATTAGGCTTGTGTGTGGCTGCTCAGACATGGAAACCCATTTCCTGCAGCTCACGACGAATTGTTATGGTGGTGTTGTTGCTTCCAGATGGCAGTCTCTTTGGAACTCAGTGGTGAGTATTACAACTGAAGACAGGCAATTTTGTTGCACCACCCACTTCAGCACTCGGCAGTCAGTTCTGCTCTGTCATTTTATGTGACCTACCAGTTCGTGATTGTGCTGTTGTTGCTCCTAGGCATTTCCACTTCACAATGACATCACTTACAGTTGATTATGGCAGCTGCAGTAGGGCCGAAATATCCCAAACTGACTTGTTGCTAAGGTGGCATCCTATGACTGTGCCACAGTGAAAGTCACAGCTCTGCCATATGGCTCATTCTCCTGTTCATGTGTGTGTATGAGGTTTGCCAGGTCACGTGCTGTAATGCTCTAAAGATTATTAACTTTTCAAGTTGGGCCTTTTGTCTGATCCAAATTTATTCAAAATTCCGGATAGCTTTCCGGATTTTCTTATTGGCAGCTAAATGATCCTTTACATGTTTATTAAGTTCTCTGTAATGCTTTCTATTAGGACTAGTAGGGTATTGATTAATCACATTCCTGCACTTCTTCCTTTCCAAAATAAGCTCAAGTGCCTTATCACTCAAATAATTCTGCCTCTTCTGCTCCTTTTTTCCTAAAAGAGTACTGTTAGTTTCGAAAAAAGCCTGTTTAAAATGATCCCATTCTTCCTCAACTTCAGTAGTAAGCATACCATGACTGTCATAATGACTAAGTAACCTATCACGGTATGCTTTAACTATAACTGGGTCTTTCAGAGCTTCAGTATTAAAGATTAAAATTTTTAACCCTAGCACAACACTTTTTAAGTTTAAGTTGCAAGACACTTTTAACAATGTAATGGTCAGATCCAATTTCAGCTCCCCTATATGACCTGGTATTCCTAACGGAACTAGCCCATTTGCTGTTAATTAATATATAATCTGTCGTATTCTCACACAGCCCATCAGGTGAAACCCATGTGTACTTATGTATGTTGCAGTGTTTGTAATAAGTGTTAGTTATTCTGAAACCATTGAGTTTACTTACCTGTAGGAGAGGTTGCCCATTGCAGCTACTAATACCAAAAGGGCCTATCACCCCTCTCCAAAGGTCAGAGTCAGTACCAACTTTGGCATTGAAGTCACCTAGAACAAGGGTAATATGTCCTTTCTTGACAGAAATCAAAATATTCTGAAGTTGTCTGTAAAACCTATCCTTCTCATCCTCATCGGCATTCTCAGTGGGGACATAACAGCAGATAACATTCAAGACTTTAATGCTTGTCTGAAATTTTGCTGTAAGAAACCTTTCATTAATGCACTCATATCCTAGAAGGCCGTCCCATGGCCGAGTGGTTAGCGCGCTTGGCTACTGATCTACGGGACCTGGGTTCGAGCCTCCGGGTAAGGCATGGCTGTTTGTGTCGTTTTTCTGCTGAGGTCCTGCCATCCTCTCAGACCTTCTACTCTGGCATATAAACTGACAGGCTCCTGTCAGACCTCTGTGGCAAGCAGCTGCTTGAGGGTTTTTTATTTATTTTATTTTTTTACCCTAGAAGAGCATCACTAGCATGTCTGCTGAGAAGCAGACTCACACTTTGGTGATGCTTATTATCTTCCCTCCCTGAAAAGAGAAATTTTAGATTATTTCTAAGAATCTGACCTTTATGTGTCGATTTGGTCTCTTGCAAGCCGAGAATATCTAAATTATAATGGTGGAATTTTTGTGTGAGGACATCAAGAGAATAAGTTCTGTGCAGAGTCCTCACATTCCAACTACCTATGGAGAGAAAATGTTTAGTGGGATGCTTAAAGAAACTATGTTAATTGAGAGAGGGAATGCCGACAATATCAAACAGCCCCCTAATCACAGGCATGGGCCAAAGACCTGTTCCCCCACCACTAGAGGCTGAAGCCATCTACACTGGAAGACTTCCTCCAATGTAGAATTTGACGATTCCTGTAGAAGCTGGAGTTCAGGTGCCTGTGATAACCTCTGCTCAGGATTATCCTCCAGCTATTAAAACGTATCCTTTGAATCTATTCACTTGGTGCTGTCAACCCACAAAAAAAAAGCACAGTAGCAGATTTTTCCTCTATAGAAGCCCACCAGTGCAGCAAATTCAGGATCCATATTCAAGCTCAAAGCATTAATCCAGCCCAGTAAGTTTATGTGGTCAGCACCAGAACCCTGTATGTTTACCACTCAGCAGGGTAGAAAAAAAAAAGAAAAGTAGCGATAGTTGTCCAGATCAGTAGGCCACACTAATCTTTCAGCCCTTCTCTTTCGTCCACTTCCACAAGAGAGTATCTCTTTTGCATGGTACTAATGGCCTGTGCTACAAGAAGGCAGATTCGGACATATCTTTTATTATGTATTTTCAAAATAAAAAAAAAATTCTAATTGCTTTTTAACATCTGTTTATAACTAATGCTTTTAGAAATGCACAATTTGTAATGACACTTACTGGCATGTTACAGGTGTTTCGACTTCAGCATGGTGAAACTTCACATTAAACATGGAGATGAGAGTCAGTTTCTGTTTGAAACAAATGTCAGCATTGAAATTGAAGAACTTTTGAAAGATATTTTAGAAATATACAATGGAAGACTGAAAGTTGAAAGAATTTGTAATGGTAAGCTGTTCTAATATTTTTTGTGTGCTTTGATACTATAGTCAATTATTTGTATTGGTCCTTTCTACAGTCAGCGCATTAATTAAGCTTAACATCCTGTCTCTGAGTAAAGAGAACTAGTTCTTTAGTTAATGCTGGTATATATTAGTGGGGCTTATTCTAAAAGAACACTTGAGCTATGAACTACCTAGAAGGAGCGAGGTTTTTCCCACTCAGTAGCACACCAGGAGTTGTAATGCTCCAAAGATTATTAACTTTTAAAGTTGGACCTTTTGTCTGATCCAATTTTATTCAAATTCTGGATAGCTGTATCGGGCGTCAGGCAATAATAACTTGCCAAATAAAGTTGAAATAGGGTTTGTTAATATATTTATCAAGCATTACTTATCGAGTAAGAATTCAAAAATGATTGTCAAATTTAATTAAAGCTTAAATATAATCAAAAATATCAACTAATGTTGCTCAAGAGAAAAAAATGGCAAAGATTCAAAAGTTTCTAAAACAAACAAAGTATATTTCCAAAAAAATTCACTCACAAAGAGGAGTATTAGCAACACATCTATCTAAAGTAACATGATCTCGGACAAAAACTCTGTCTACACTGATTCACAATAACTCTGCTACTATATCTCCACTACTCAATTCCTCACTCTTTCTCCTCATTCTACTCTGTCTACTACTATGTGACCTAAAGCCACTAAGTTAACAAGCGGTGTACAAAGCCGGCATGTGGCTATTGCATGCTGGGAAAGACATTTGCATAAACTGACAATCGTGCAAGCTATGATGCAAGAGGTCATGTCCTGAACACGCGCTTTAGCGGTTGTCAATCAAAAGGTCGGAGTTGTGCATATGCAACTCCTACACTCGGAATGAGGATTGAGACAGTTCACAAAATGAATTAAATCCCCAAAATGATAAATATAATGTAAATAAAGCAAAACTGGTTAAGGAAAAGTAAAAGTGAATGGATGGACTATCGCAGAATGAGTTCCAGCATTAAGATTTATCTTCCGTAACTAACCATCACACTGCCCCCAGTTAAAAAGGGGACCCCACTAACTTTTGGCACATTGCCAGCATCCTCAAAATTTACCACCCAAAGGAAAAGTGCATGGTGCTCAGAAAAAAAAGGAATCAAGAAACTTTTTCCATTTTTTTTCTTTTTGGTATTGGTAAGTCATGGTTTGCTTACTGCTGAAGTTGAGAAAGAATGGGATTCCATAAACAGGACAAAAGAATTCCAATGGGAGTGAACAGTGCAAAGTCATTTTGTGAAATTCTGGCCCATGTTTTAAAACGGGTTGTCAAACTGTGTTTTGGCCTTAGATCCCTTTATAACAATGAAAAATTATGCGGAGCCTCTGTCTCATGTCTCTTCTAATATATGTGTTTATATATTTATTTTATTTATTCGTAATTATTATATACATAGAAACCAAAAATACACTTCTTGAATCATTATAATTGTTCATTGGAGGTTCTACCTATTGATGTTTACTGCACTAAAATCGAAAACTTTAAAGAATTTTGTAAATATATATTTCTTAATTCATTTAATTTTAATCATAAATAACTAGAGAAATAAATGACAAAAATGAAACATAACATTTTATTTTTATTAAGAAGAGCAGCATTGGTTTGCATTTTTGAGAAGTTCTTTAATGTCTGGCTTAATAGATGACAGCTGGATTCGCATGTCTGCTTATGCATTCATTCTGTTGTGATCTTTTGTTTTGGCTGAAGCATATAAAGAAGACTTGGCATCACAAAGTTATGTAGTTGGAAAAAGGAGTTTTTTAAGAGCTTTTTCCGATGATTGCAAATATCTTGCACTCTAGTATAACGCAATGGCTCATTTAAAAAAAAAAACGTTTTAAAGTATTGCAATAAAAAATAAACTAGACATCTGTTATTTGCATTTTTAAGGTGAATTTTAGTATTGAATAATTTTTGTGGAAAAAAGGAATTTGCCAGTTCATGGGACTCGAACCCATATATCTCCAGATTCAGTCAGCCAATCAAAATACTTCATTTTCAACACTTTAGACTATACATTTAGTACAATATAAACAACCCAAAAGCATTCGCTTATCTAGGTTGTTATAGTTAGCATTACATGAAATAACAAAAAAAAGTTCAACTTATTTCTCACAAATTAATTACAGCCTAATGATTCACACAAGGTGGATTGTGACAAACTATACTATTTTCATGCAAAGTGTTCTAACTACTAAATTAGAATTGGCTTGTCATCCTCTCATTAATGTGACCTGTCTGTCATCCCACATGTGTCGCCGATGTCACCATCTATGATCAAGATGACAACTTCATTTTCCAATGTTGCTCTGAATAAGATGTAAATAAGAGTCACTTCACCTCTCAACGTGAATTGGCAAACTCATTTTTTCCACAAAAATTATTTAATGACTGATAGTTTTATTGTATTATTCAGAAAGAAATTTCCTTTTCATTGATATATAATTTATAAAAATAAATAAATACCATCTCAAGCAGCTGCTTGCCACAGAAGTCTGACAGGAACCTCTCAGTTTATACACTCTAGTAGAAGGTCTTAGAGGATTGCAGAAAGATTCTCAGCGGAAAGACAACACAAGCATCCATGCCTTACTTGGGGGCTCAAATCCAGGTCCCTTTGAACAGTAGCCAAGTGTCAACTGCTGGCCATTTTATTCATTGGGTTTTTCCAAACTCAGACCTTAATTGCCTAGTCAGACATATTTTTCCACTACATAACTGTGAAAAAGTCTTATTAACCCTTACAGTGTCTATGTCCATTATACACATTGACAGAATTCAAAGTGAGAGACCAAAGACGACTATATTCTTTTTTATTGCAACACATGAAACTTAAATTAAAAAAATAGAATTTGCATTTGAAAATTTTCTTACATATATCTTATAAAAATAGATAATTTAAGCTCCAAAGGTAATACATTTTTTGTTTGATTATGGTAGCTAGGTAGTCACTGGAAGAAGAGCTATGCACCAATCCCCTGTGATGATGCATAGAACCGGCCAGGCCTAGCACCTAATGTCCAACCCCGCCTTCTCGTGGTGCGGACCGTTAGTAACTTTCAAAAGAGATGCTCTCTTGTGGAAGTGAACGGAAGGGGAGGGCTGCCAGATTAGTGTGGCCTACTGATCTGGACAACTATGGCTACTTTTCTTTTTTTTCTACCCTGCTGAGGAGTGGTCAACCACACAGGGTCCTGGTGCTGACCATATAAACCTACTGGACTGGACAGATATATGGCTCTGAGCTTGATTATGGATCCTGATTTTGCTGCACTGGTGGGCTTCTGTGGAGGGAAAATCTTCCGCTGTGTTTTCTTTTTGTTTGTGGGTTGACAGCCCCAAGTGAATAGATCCACAGGATATGTTTATCAGCTGGTGGATAATCCTGAGCAGAAGTCATCGCAGGCACCTGAACTCTTTGCTTCTATTGGCATCGTCAAATTCTACATTGGAGGAAGTCTTCCAGTGTAGATGGCTTCAGCCTTTAGTAGTGGGGGAACGGGTCTTTGCCCCATGTCTGCGATTAGGGGGCTGTTTGATATTGTCGGCATTCCCTCTCTCAATAAACATAGTTTCTTTAAACATCCCACTAACCATTTTCTCTCCATAGGTAGTTGGAATGTGAGGACTCTGCACAGAGCTTTTTCTCTCGATGTCCTCACACAAGAATTCCACCGTTATAATTTAGATATTCTCGGCTTGCAAGAGACCAGATGGACAGATAAAGGTCAGATTCTTAAAAATAATCTTAAATTTCTCTTTTCAGGGAGGGACGACAAAAAGCATCACCAAGGCGTGGGTCTGCTTCTCAGCAGACACGCTAGTGATGCTCTTCTAGGATATGAGTGCATTAATGAAAGGTTTCTTACAGCAAAATTTCAGACAAGCGTTAAAGACTTGAATGTTATCTGCTGTTATGCCCCCACTGAGGATGCCGATGAGGATGAGAAGGATAGGTTTTATGAACAACTTCAGGATATTTTGAATTCTGTCAAGAAAGGAGATATTACCCTTGTTCTTGGTGACTTCAATGCCAAAGTTGGTACTGACTCTGACCTTTGGGGAGGAGTAATAGGCCCTTTTGGTATTGGTAGCTGCAATAGCAATGGGCAACGTCTCCTACAGGTAAGTAAATTCAACGGATTCAGAATAACTAACACTTATTACAAACACCGCGACATACATAAGTACACATGGGTTTCACCTGATGGGCTGCATAAGAATATGATTGATTACATATTAATTAACAGCAAATGGACTAGTTCTGTTAGGAATACCAGGGCATATAGGGGAGCTGAAATTGGATCTGACCATTACCTTGTTAAAAGTGTGTTGCAACTTAAACTTAAAAAGTGTTGTGCTAGGGTTAAAAAATTTACTTTTAATACTGAAGCTCTGAAAGATCCAGTTATAGCCAAAGCTTACCATGATAGGTTACTTAGTCATTATGACAGTCATGGTTTGCTTACTACTGAAGTTGAGGAAGAATGGGATCATTTTAAACAGGCTTTTTTGGACACTAACAGTACTCTTTTAGGAAAAAAGGAGCAGAAGAGGCAAAATTATCTGAGTGATAAGGCACTTGAGCTTATTTCGGAAAGAAAGAACTGCAGGAATGCCCTTAATCAATACCCTACTAGTCCTAATAGAAAGCATTACAGAGACCTTAATAAACTTGTAAAGGATCAGTTAGCTGCTGATAAAAATTTTTGGCTTGATGGTTTGGCTGACAAAGCCGAGGAAGCAGTTAGACAGCACAACAGCAGAGAGCTGTACCAGATAGTTAATGTTTTGTGTGGTAGAAAACGGACAGGCATACAAGGATTGAAGGATAAACAAGGTAAGGTTATAGAAGGGGAGGATTCTGTCATGGCTAGGTGGGCTGAGCATTTCAGTGATGTTCTAAACAATGTAGTTAGTTCTACTCCCATTGTTTGCAATGATGATAGATGCATTGGTGGCTTTAATGTTGGCCCTATAACACAATCTGAAGTTAGTTTGGCTGTTTCTAAACTTAAACTTCATAAATCCCCAGGGGTAGATGAAATTACTACGGAAATGCTTAGAGCTGGGAATGTTTCGGTTACCACTTGGATGACTGAAATTCTGAATCTCTTTTATGATAAAGGCATGGTTCCTAAGGATTTTACCAGAGCTATTGTTATCCCTATTTTCAAAAAAGGTGATCGCAGTTCTTGTGATAACTATAGGGGTATCAGCCTACTCTCTGTTCCAGGTAAAGTTCTTTCCATGATTGTGCTTAATAGAATTAAGAATCTGGTTGACAGGCAATTGCGTGATGAGCAATGTGGATTCAGAAGTGGTAGGGGATGTGTAGATCAGATATTTTCACTTAGGCAGATTCTTGAGAAATGTTTAGAGTTTCAGAAACCTTTGGTTGCTAGCTTTGTTGATTTCAAAAAGGCTTTCGACTCTGTTGATCGTCATAATTTGTGGTTGATTGTGAGATCATATGGTATACCAGACAAGTTAGTTAACATTATGAAAGCTCTCTATAATAACACTGAGTCGTGTGTGAGAGTTGGTAAGGCTTGTAGCAATTGGTTTAGCATTACTTCTGGTGTTCGACAAGGGTGCATTTTATCTCCTTTTCTCTTTAGCTTGGTTATTGATTATGTTATGCGAAATTCACTTCAAGGGAAAGATTTTGGCCTTAAATGGGCTGGAGATAGGAAAATTTCTGATTTAGATTATGCTGATGATTTAGCCCTTCTGGCAAATGATGTTGATGAGATGAACTCTTTCATTCGAGCCGTTGATGAGACTGGTAGTAGAGTAGGTTTGGTTATAAACAGAGAGAAAACTAAAGTGATGAAAATTGGTCAGGCAGGCTGTGATTCAGTTAATCTGAATGGTTGCAGTCTTGAGCAGGTGTCACAGTTTAATTATCTTGGGAGCTATGTAACAGATAATGGTGATGTGCGGCATGAGATTAACAGACGAATAGGGATTGCTTCTGGGACTTTTAAGAATCTATGGAGAGTGTGGAGAAATAGGCGTATACACCTAAAGACTAAAATTAGACTGTATAATAGTTTGGTTCTTTCTAGGGTTAGTTATGGTAGTGAAACTTGGACACTTTGTAAACAAGATAACAGGAAACTAGATGCTTTTGATTCCAGATGCTTACGCAGTATCTTGGGCATTAGGTGGTTCAACTTTGTAACTAATGATGAGATTAGGAAAAGGAGTTTGCAACCTCCTTTAAGCAGCATATTGTGCAGAGAGAGACTCCGTTGGTTTGGCCATGTTGCCCGTATGAATAATTATGGATTGGCGAATAGGGTTATGAACAGTGTGCCTAAAGGCCTCAGAAAGAAGGGGAGACCTAGGATGCGGTGGGCAGACAATGTCAAACAGGATCTTGTTAGAATTGGTGTGCAGTGGCCAGATGCAGTAGATGTAGCTCAGGATAGACTTGCTTGGAGAACTAAATTGCACGGTCTGGTTGGACCTCCGTAGCCCATGGCTGCTTGAGGATGATGATGATGATGATGAATATTTTGTTAAGCTGTGATATAATTTGTTAAAGCCATTTTGATCATTTTTCTGACCTGATATATGGCAAAGCTGATTTGCTGGTTTCCATTTTTCCATGTTCAAGAAACCTGATTTAATTAAGTTCATGAGTTTGATCTGAACTATTGCAAACACATTTTGTTTAAAGTTCCAAATTCTCTGGAAATTAATCAAAAATTGCTATTTTTAAAATAGGAGAATTTTTGAAAGCAATTATGAAATAGATACCTCTATTTTTTTCGTTTTACTCTCTGTTCTTCCTTAAAATTATTTAAATATGCCTAGAATTATTTCTGTTATTCAACAGTGCTCTCCTGCTACTAAAATCAAAACCATAACTAAACATGACTTGTTAGTGCAAAACTGCTGGTAAACTAAATCATGTCCCAGCAAGACATGGGTGTCAGCAGGTGGTCACAGTGTGCTGCATATAGTGTCATCCACATTGGATAACTTTTTCAAATCAGTTAGTATTTTATTTTTTGTACTTTTATAATTAAAGTTTAGTGTTATTTCTATAAATCTATTCTGTTTTTATTTCTGTAAATTTATATATATCAATCTTTCAGAGTTATGCTTCATCGCTAAATGTAATGATGACCGGCTTACTTTTTTTTACTTCTATTGGTTTATTGATGTTATTCCTGTAGATCTTCCACAGTAATGCTACATCACTAGTTGTGACAATGGGCGACATACACTTGTTCATTTCTACTTCTATCAATTTACTGTTTTTATTCCCACATATATGTGTCATTATTGATCTTTCAGAGTTATGATACATCGCTAGTTGTCATAATGGCCAGATTACAACTTTTTGCTGCAGTTATTTTTTTAAATATCACATTAGGTAATAATATCATTTTCCAGTTAAAAAAATTTTCTTTTATCTTTTCCTGAAATTGAATGTTGTCTTGGATACAGAAGCAAAAAGCTTGGCATAGAAATCAGTCATCTTGTGGGTGGAAGGGCAATTTTGACAGGGTGTTATAACTCCCCCCTTTTCTATCGCTATGCTGAGGGCATTCTCCGCTGAAAAGTTTAATATTTTTAAACAAATTATTAGTTTTTGAGTTGATGTTGAATAGTTTTGAAATACATTGCCACTCTGAGGATATTGACTTTTTTTAGCCTTGGTGCACCAACTTTTTGGCACTCACGATCCCCATATAACCTCAAGATCCTCAAAATGCAACAACATCCTCCTCAAACAGTCATGCACTGCAGAGGTCCAACTAGAGTTTGCAATTTAGTTCTCCAAACATATCTATCCCAAACTACATCTTCTGCATCTGGCCACTGTACATCAGTTCTAACAAGGTCCTGTTTGACATTGTCTGCCCACCACATTCTAGATCTCCCCCTCTTTCTGTAGCCTTTAGGCACACTGTTCATAACCCTATTCACTAATCTATAATTATTCATACAGGCAACATGGCCAAGCCAATGCAGTCTCTGCAAAATATGCTGTTTAAAGGAGGTTGCAGACTCCTTTGCCTAACCTCATCAATTTGCAAAGTTGAATCACCTAATGTCCAAGATACTGCTTAAGCATCTAGAATCAAAAGCAACAAGTATCTTGTTTATAAAGCATCCAAGTTTTACTACCATAATTAACTCTAGAAAGAATCAAACTATTAAACAGTCTAATTTTAGTCTTTAGGTGTATATGCCTATTCCTCTACACTCTCCATAGATTATTAAAAGTCTCGGAAGCAATCCCTACTCATCTTAATCTCATGCTGCACATCACCAGTATCTGTTTTATAGCTCCAAGATAATTTATCTGAGGCACCTGCTTAGGAATGGAACTATTCAGATTAACTGAACCACGTCCTGCCTGACGAATTTTTATCATTTTAGTTTTCTCTCTGTTTATCATCAAACCTCTTCTGCTACCAGTCTCATTAACAGCTCAAATGAAAGAGTTCACCTCATCAACATCATTTCCCAAAAATGCTAAATCATCAGCATATTCTAAATCAGAAATTTTCAGATCTCTAGACCAGTTAGCTCAAAATCTTTCCCTTGCAGTGATTTTCACAAAACATAATCAGTAATCAAATTAAAGAGAGAAGGAGACAAAATGCACCCTTGTCGAACACCAGAAGCAATGCAAAACCAATTTCTACAAGCCTTACCAACTCTTATACATGACTAAGTGTTATTTTAGAGAGCTTTCATTATGTTAACTTGTGTGGTATGCCATATTATCTCACAATCAACCACAAATTTTGACAATCAATAGAGATACATATGATTTCTTGCATAATCCTTTGAGGGTGCATTTTAAACCATGTGAATTTTTGGATCACACAAATTGAGAATATGCCGAAATTTATAAATGCATAAATCCAAATTAACATAAATGAAAACCATGCAATATGAGAACTACTTGTATTCACTCAGTATTTAGAGTTACAGCAGATAGAAATATTTCACAATAGTAATGCATCATAAAACTTACCTCAGAAATTAATTAAACTTAAATGATAAATATTGTTTCACACCATTTAACGAAATATTCAGTTTAGAATTTTGCATAATGATTTTATTTCAAATTAGGCAATTGTGAATGAGTTTTATAAACAAGATAATTTATTGTTAAATATTGTAACTTCCATAACTCCTTAAATAGAAAACAAATAATATTGAAAATCAAAATTTAAATAGATTTAATATGATCTTTAATGCAATCTAATGAAACCACACTGTGAACATCATAAATTTAATAAAATTAAGCACTGTAAAAGTAAATCATAGCAGGAGTACAGCAATATGATCAAACAGCAATGGCAGCATTGGTGTATCAGGATATATGTAAAAAGAATTTTCACAATGAATGTCAAAATGGCATACAAGTTGTATTTGGGTATATTTCAGATGCAGATGGTAATCCTGTAATGTAGAACAACAATATCTATGTAGAACTGAATTTCTTCAGACAGGTGATAACAAAATTTGACCTTTATATGTCAAGCTAATCATCAAGTAAGGCAAGTTGTTAATTTTGATATTTTTTACAGTCCAGTGATTATTTTCAGGTGCACAAGTTATATAAATAAATAAAATAAATATTACCTCAAGCAGCTGTTTGCCACAGAGGTCTGACCAGGGACTATCAGTTTATATGCCATAGTAGGTCTGTGAGGATGGTGGGACCTCAGCACAAAGACAATACAAACATCCATACCTTACCCAGGGCTAGAACCCAGGTCCCTTTGATCAGTAGTCTAGTGCTCTAACCACTCGGCCATGAGACAGCACTTTACCTTATTACTTTACCCAATTCGCTCTACCAATTTTTTGTAGACTAGACCAGTAACTAGTCATTGTAGCTTAAGAGGATATATGGTAATATATTATGATATATTTTACATGTTCCTTTTAATTTGATATATTCTTATTGAAATATATGCTTATTTTTCATAACTTTAGTATTTTAGTTAGAAAAAGGTTTCATATTACCATTCCTAAAACATGTTTCGCAGTCTACTAGTTTGACCAAATCTTCGGTAGGCCTACTGATATATTGTCTTTTGAAATGTGTGTAGAACCATAGCAAAGCAGAAGGATGCAGCAGTGGAATGACAGTCTTTTCTAACTAAAATACTAAAGTTATTAAAAATAAGCAGATTAAAAGTAACATAAAATATATCATAATACATGCCAAATGCCTTCTTAAGCTCCAGTAACTAAATACTGGTCTAGTTCTACAAAAAATTGGTAGTGCAAGTTTGGAATTGAGTAAGGTAAGGTAAAATATGAAGGTCAGGTAAGCAGACTTTAGTAAGGTAATGTGGTTAGGTAACTAAGAACAGTTCTGTGTAGGTGGACATTATAACATCTAGGCTGCTGCCTTGTTTTGGTTAGTATTATATAACTGGTGCACCTAAAAATAATCATTGGACTGTAAAAATCAAAATTAACTTGCCTTGCATGGCGATTATCTTGATGCCCTTCATCGGAGGCTAATTTCACCATTATCTTACAAACACTGAATCTTGCAAATCCAGAAATTTGTTATCTGTCTTAAGAAATTCAGTTCTATAAAAAAAAAATCCCCTCAAGCAGCTGCTTGCCACAGAGGTCTAACAGAAGCCTGTTAGTTTAATGCGCCAGAGTAGAAGGTGCGTGAGGATGGTGGATCCTCAGCAGAATGACAACACAAACATCTATGCCTTACCATGGGCTCAAATCCAAGTCCTGTTGATCAGTAGTGAAATGCACAAACCACTTGACCATGAGGACAGCTCAGTTCTATAGAGATATAGATATGTTGTTCTACATTGATAAAACCATAACACTGTATAAAGGTAAAACATAGCATGAGTACAGCAGTATGATCCAACAGCCATGGCATATGAGGATATTTGCTGACAAGAATTTACAAAATGGATGTCAAGGTGGCATACAAGTTATATTTATGTATATTTCAGATGATATCCTTTTAATTAAATTTATGATCTTTAATTTACACTGAATGCTTTTGAATGAATTTAGCTTCAAAGTTAGACTAGAAATTCTCTAATATTTTGCTAGGGCAGTGTATGTCAAAAACATAAAAATGTTATGTTGATAATTAAGAATATTTTTGTTCATAGTTGTTATAACTATGGTTTCTAGTGTTTATGGCTAACTAAATTATTACAGCGTTGTTACTATTGTGAGTAAAAATAGTATAAGTTTTAATATTTTCAGAAATTGAAGATATGGCAAAACATGGTGTGTTTCTTCCACCACGAATGCAGGGTCTCACAGATGAGCAAATTAAAGAATTACACCTTAAAGATGAATGGACTGACAAATTGATTGCTCCTGGTAATTTTGTTCAGCAGAAAGATCCCATAGGAAGGAGAAATGGAAAAGGTATTTTAGTGATTTAGAAAATGAGGAATTAGCAATAACTTCACATATTTGTTAATCCAAGTACTATTTGCAATAGAGAGGTAGGAGAGTTCAAAAGTTCTTATCTAATATACACCAAAAAGCCAAAGCATTATGACCAGCATGTCTTTATACAAATCGAAGCAACTGCAGGTAAACGATGTGGCATGTGTGAAGGTCATGAAA
The DNA here is from genome assembly GCA_038380435.1 of Ryuthela nishihirai. NCBI lineage: Eukaryota > Metazoa > Arthropoda > Arachnida > Araneae > Heptathelidae > Ryuthela > Ryuthela nishihirai. The sequence goes on along the minus strand of JAWZYU010000001.1, from coordinate 154,290,632 downwards.
TGGTATAAATAACACCTGATACTAAGCTCTGTTAATCAGTGTTATTCTTGTTCTTCAGATGGAAAAGGCAGCAGACTTAGGTGAGTTTGACAAAGGCCAAATTGTAATGTCCAGACGACTGGGTCAGAGCATTTCCGAGATGGCACGGCTTGTGGGGTGCTCACACTGAGCCATGGTTAGTATCTTCAAAAAATGGTCTAAGGAGGGAAAAACCATTAACTACCAGAAAAGGTGTGGTCTGACCACGGCTAATCGATGCTAGAGGTGAGCAAAGGCAATCCTATATGGTATGAGCCAACAGAAGGGATACTGTGGCACAACTCGCCTGTAATTTGAATGCTGGTGATGGGAGTAATGTATTACCAGCATTCAAACCCTGCTGAAAATGGGGCTGCATAGCCAGAGGCTGCTCTTGAGTGCCCATGCTAACCTCAGTTTGTGATGCCCCATCATTCACTTTTGCTTTACCTTAACCAGTTTTGTTTAATTTACGTTATATTTATCATTTTGGGGATTTTTATTTCCTTTTTGGCATCACAGCGCTCATTTCCAAGAGTTAGGAGTTGCGCTTGCGCAACTCCGATCTTCCGACTGTCACCCGCTAAAGTGCGTGCACAACGACACGCCCCCTCCGTCATATTATGTAAATGTCTTTTCCGGCGTGCAACATGACACGTGTCTGGTTCTTGTTTTAAACCGGTGACTTGCTAGTCACAGGGGTAGTAAGTGGGCAGTCAGTTAGTGTAGAGGCAGTAGCAGTAGAGAGTTAGAGTGAGTGTAGAGAGAGACAGTGCCTACTGCACGGAGTTGTTGAGTGAGAGAGAGGAGGAGAAGAAGAGAGAGTGTTGTAGCACGGTGAGTTGAACTTTTTTGGAAATAAATCTGTTTGTTATTTTAAACCTTTTGAGTCTTTACAGTTTTTTCTCTTGAGCAACGCGAATTTAGATTGATAGCATCTAGACTTTTGACAATCAATTTTGATTCTAACTATTTACTCATTAACGCTCGCTGGCATTTTGAACCCTACTTTAAACTTGGTCTACTTTTTTGGCAATTTGTCAATTATTGCCTGGCGCCCGTCTCAGCTATCCAGAGCATAAAACTAATTGGATCAGGAAGAAGGTCCAACTTTAAAGTATTTTGCATATTATTTGGAGCGTTACAGAGGTAAAGAAAAGAAATGGCGCAGCGAACAGGGACTCGCCAGTATTAAAAGATAGTATATATATAACTGTGGATAAATTTTGTATGTTATTTAACGTGATTGTCAAAGATAGTAATTTTTTGAGCTCAGTAGTTGTATGTACTATTTATAGATTTAACGGCAGCTTAAGCCGAAAATTTTTGTTGAGCAAGAAGCTTAACATTTTTGTGTATTAGTCAAAGGTACTGAAGTTTCAGCGTAGATATTGCTGATAATTAAGATATTTGTTGTATGTAAGGATTAGAAGTGTCCGGGCACACAGGTACGTAGGCACGATAGAGAAACTTTTTTGATAAGCAAATTTATATTTTTGTAAGCTTAGTGTAGCTCTAGTATTGTTGTATAGCAGTACCTTTGAGCGCTGCTCAAGATTAAAAAAGGTTTTCAAAATTTTGGCAGACCGCTAAACATGTCTGCTAACAATATGGCCGATTCTGCCATAATGACTCCCGACTTAGAAAGAGTAAAGGGTAGGTTGCAAGATGTAATGATGGAAGCAGAAGTGCTAATGAATCTGCTTGATGATAATCGGGAGAAAAGGGGAATGACAACAACCCCGCAATTTGCTGACAATGCTACGTCAGTTCACCAACGAAGAAACTTTGATCATAAGGTTCCATTTTCTGTTCTGCCAGAAGCAAGGGATAGAACAGAGTATTTTCAACCGCCACAACGACGAGTTGCCAACCCATCCATTAACTATAGTCCTTATGTTAATTGGCCTTTACCTGAGATAAGGTTTGACGGTTCGAAACGTCCGTCATCATGGATATTTGTCAAGTCCATGGAGGAGCACTTCCGTTTACATGAAGTGCCAAGCAACAAAAAAGTTGTTTTAGCAGTATCTTGCCTAATTGGATGTGCTAAGCAATGGTGGAATAACGTAGGATGTCGTCATGGCATAGAACTTTGGGAAGAATTCAAAAGCGAAATCATGGACAAATATCCGGCTTATAATGATTTTACAGAATTAGCTACAGAGTTGTTTTCATGAAGACAAAGAGAAAGAGGTGACATAGAAAAATTTATCTGAGGTACAGTAGAGTTATACCAGCTGTACGATGTTGATGCCGCTGAAATTGATATGTAAATTGCATATTGTCTCAATTGCTTTTGCCCATTAGAGAATTCCTAGAAGTACGAAACGTGAATTCAATTGCAGATTTAGTCAAATTGGCTCGCCAATACACTGCAAGAAGAGAATCTGCAGCAAATGCACTTAACCAACAATGGATGCCATTCCCGCCAAAGCAGCGACATCAGGTTGAGTCTCGTAGAATGACTCCCACACGACCGGAAGTTACACGGTCCCGACAATTTGCGCCGAACATGCCTAAAATAATGCAGAATGAACGAAGTAGAGACTTTGTGCCACGTCAAGCTTCGAACCATAACACTACACCTAAAACTTTGTTTAAACAAACTAGAAAGACTTTAAGATGTGTTTTTTGTGGCCGACTAGGACACACGGAAAAATATTGTTATCGAAGGAATGAAAATTCGGGAAACTAAATTCGGGATCTTTAAAGCGAGAGGCCAAAGTTCCTTAAGAAAAGCCCTCTCATGAGTTAAGTCTTGTTACTGTGGGTATACATAATGTCTTACATTTACCTTTTGTGAAGCTTTATCACGATAAAACCGAATTCATAGCTGGCATTGATACAGGAGCTGATCTTACATGTATACATAAGAAAGTATGGGATAAAATTCAGAAAAATTGTAAACTGAATTTGCAGCCGTGGTCTGGTGGACCTTTGAACTTAGCTTGTGCTTCCAAGCAGTGTTTTCCACAAGGAACTGTTGAGTTACCTATCACTTTAAATAATGTGGAGATAAGACGAATTCTTAATAAAAAGTGAATTATTATATGACTCTTTAATAGGAATAGATGCGATACGAAAACACTTGATTGAATTTGATTTTGCTAATAATACTATTTCATTGAAAGCAAAAATGAAAGAAAAACTTGATATCGATCAGATAAAATTGGATATTAGAAAACATGCTGACAGTGCTCGTTTAGATAGTAATGAGAGAGTTAAGTTAGAAGCTCTGCTCAATGCTAATTACAAACTTTTTAACGACAAGCCTGGTAGATGTCAGTTTTTGGAGCATCATATTGACACGGGCAATAATAGACCTGTTTATAGCAAACCATACATTATCCTCCATGTAAAGAAGAAATAATCTCTGCATAAATTAAAGAAATGTTAAAGGATGGGATAATAGAACCAAGTTTTAACCCTTGGGCTTCACTGGTCGTCCTCGTTAAAAAGAAAACTGGTGATTTGAGGTTTTGTGTGGACTGTCGAAAACTAAATGCTGTCACAGTCCCTGATAGATATCCACTACCTATTATTCAGAATCTACTAACACACTGGCTGGCAAGAAATTTATTAGCACACTAGATTTGTCTTCAGGATATTGGCAGGTGTCCATATATCCACCAGATCGGCCCAAAACAGCTTTCCTCACAAAAGATGGACTATTCCAATTTCGTTGCTTACCATTTGGCTTAACAGGAGCACCCGCCATGTTTCAATGTCTTATGTCCGTAGTTCTGGGTGACCTAAAAGGAAAAATTTGTGAAGTATACTTCGATGACATAGTTATTTTTTCTACTGATTTGTCAGAGCATCTACGTGATTTGAATTTGGTATTTGCAAGGTTAAGAGAAGCCGGACTCACCATAAAGTTGTCCAAATGCACATTTCTCCGAGAAGACGTTCAATACCTCGGTTTCAATGTCAATACAGATGGAGTAAGAACATTACCTAATAAGGTTGAAGCCATAGAACGATTTCCCACACCGCGCAATTCGAAACAACTTGGTTGATTTTTAGGAATGTGTGGTTGGTACTGACAATTTGTCCCTAATTTTGCTAATTTGGCCGAAACTTTGTGTGAATTACGTTGAAAGCGAAAGCGGTTCCACTGGACACCTATTTGCGATACAGCATTTCAGACCTTAAAAGATGCATTGTGTCATGCTCCCGTGTTGGCCTTGCCGCAGTTAGGCAAACCCTTTAACATCTACACAGATGCTTCCGATGTCGGTCTCGGTGCCGTGCTGAGCCAAGTACAGAATGACAATTGTGAACACGTCATCATGTATGCCAGTCGCAGTTTGAGTCACACTGAAAGAAACTATACAGTGACTGAAAAAGAATGTCTAAGCGTAATATGGGCTCTAGAAAAATTTAAAGTACAATTAGACACATCCGACATTACCATTTTTACCGACCATGCTGCTTTACAATGGTTACAGACATCCAACAATCTAACAGGTCGTCTAATGCGCTGGGCATTATGCCTACAAGAATTCAATTTCAAGGTCGAGCATCGAAAGGGAAGTGCACATCAGCTACCGGATGCATTATCCCATGCTCCTGTGTGGCCGGCAGAAGTTACGCCAGAGCTCGAAGATAAGCCTTTTGCTCCCTCACTCGCCACAATAGTTCCCATCGAATACAAGGAACATTTAATTAAGGAACAACAAAGAGATTTAGAATATGGAAACGTGTATCATTATTTGAAAACTGATGAATTACCTCTAGATCCTAGTATAGCTTCAAGTATTGTTGGAAGAGCCAGACATTTCAGATTAATTAATGATATTTTGTACTACTGCAGACGACCGAGTCAAACAGGCAGTTATCGCCCATTTATTCCCAGGGATTTAAGAGTACGTACTCAGAGAATTACATGATGTACCTTCAGCTGGACATTTAGGTACACGGAAAACATATCAGAAAGTGGCCAAAAGATCATATTGGCCAGCTTTGAAAAAAGACGTAAAAACCTATGTAGAAACATGCCTAATTTGTCAAACCACAAAATTCGATCAGAACCATCCTTGTGGTCTTATGAAAAGCACAACCTTCAATGAACCCATGGAAATAGTTGGCATGGATTTAATGGGCCCGTATCCACAAATGCAAGCGGGATCCCAATATATTCTGGTCTTAGTAGATTATTTTTCGAAATGGGTCGAAATATTTCCTGTTAGAAATGCAACAGCAACAATCGTAGCAAAGAAATTTGTAAATGAATTTATATGCAGATACGGGGTGCCCAAGAGTATAGTTTCGGACAATGGGCCCCAATTCATTTCAAATGTGCTTGCTGAAGTATGTGAAACGTTTCAAATAAAACACATATATACAACTCCATATCATCCACAATCAAATTTGACCGAAAGAATTAATCGAAATATTGGTAGAATGATAGCTGCTTACGTTGAAAATAGACATAGTACATGGGATAAATATTTGCAACAGTTTTCCTTTGCTTTATGCACTTCATTACATGAAACCACCAAATTCATGCCTTCAAGGATATTTCTTGGAAGAGAACTAACATTACCCTGGGACAGACTCATTGGCCAACCCGCATCTCCACAATCCATTGGTTTAGAACGGAACAGCATATTAGAGCCATTTCAAAGGCACAAGATAATTCCCTACAAGTACAACAAAAGCAACAAGAGGATTATAATAAAAGACGACGACATATGGAATTTAAAGTAGGTGAGAAGGTTTTGATTAAAACGCATCATAAGAGTGATAAAGAAAGAGGATTTATAAAGAAATTTGCACCATTATATGCTGGACCATATGTTATAAGGAAGAAACTTTCGCCTCTTCTGTATGAATTGGCCAATATGACCACTAATGCCTCAGTAGGATACTTTAATGTTGTGAATATAAAAAAATATAAAACGTCTATAGAATTTTCTAGATCAGAAGTAGATGCTCCACAACAAACCCAGGAGAAAGAGGGCTCTGATGATGAACCTTTACCAAGCAGAAGAGAAAAGAACAGATTAGATTATCACCTATTACACACGACAGGACAAAGACTGACAAAGCCAGATTCAGCTGTTCCATCGACGTCAAGAGCGTGATGAAAAGCCGACGAAACGACCAGATCCTGCAGAGCGACAACCGGCAGCGAAGCAGTCAACATTGCCAGAGATGACGTCATGAGAGAGATCTTCAGTAACAACTTTACGTGAAGCCACCCAACGATGACAGAAAGATGTCATTGGAACCCGACTGGATGATTTATCGCCACGGAGTGCCAACAATGAAATTTAAGTATATTATTATTCTTTCACTTGGCACTTGTTGATTTATAAATGTTCTCTTTTCTCTGGAATAGATGAAGACAAAGAAGAAGCTTATTGTGATTTATATAGTTAGCAATGTTTGAATTCTTGTTGAAACTTTGGAGTTCGATATTTATTTTTGGAAAGTGAATTTATTGTAGTTCGAGTTTATACTTGTGTGAATAGAATTTTTTTGCATTCTTGTTCATCGAAGTTCTAGTTATTGTATTTACGTGAGTTAAAAGGTATTTTTGTAGAATTTTTCGTTTCAGCTGACTGATAGCTGAAAATTTGTAAGTCGGTATTGGGAAGTTTATAAATTGTAAAATGTTTATGGATATGAATGAGGAGAGTGAAAGAGAATTAGTGATTTAATATTTTTTCATTTTTAAGAATTTTGTATTGTAAAATAACGTGCATTCCCAAGTGAATTTATGTATGTAAAAATAATGAGATTCATGTAAAAGTGATTGGCTGAAATGCTATCATTGTATATTATAAATTATTTACACTTTTTTTTCTTTATTCTTAGATACGATTTATGTATATGTGTTTAAATCTGTTCAGTGTCATCAGTGATATTTATGTGTCAATGATGCGTAATTTTTGGGATGACATTGGCAGTATTTATTGGTATATATAGATGATGACCATGATGATGACGAGAGCAGAATTTTGTTTTTTTTGTGTACCTTTTTGGAGCTGTCCCCAAATGGCATAGTCTGGTGACTAAGTTGTTACCAGCATAACTCCTTTGGGAGGGGGACGTTAGATCTGAAGGGGGAGGTAATTAATGAATTTTTATTTCAGCTAGATCACAATTTCTGTGAATAGGAGAAGAATTAGCGGATGATTACAATCCCTCTTGTTTGTAAAATTTGAATTTTCTTAGCTTTGCGTATTTGAATGTAATTAGGAGGAGATAACGGTGTTCGAATACCCTTTTTTTTTATGTGATTTAGGAGAAGATTTAGCTTTCAGGTATTTTTTTATTGTGGTTAGGGGAAAAGCGGAAGTTATCACCCCGCTAACAACAAATGTAAATTTTTTTTTTCTCTTTTTATGTCTTTAACCTTATAGAATTTAAGGAAGATTAGGAGTGAATTAACCTGTTTTTTCTGTACAGTTCAAGATATGCCAATTTCGAGTTTGTATCAGAATGTGATATTAGATAGACCGATGATGCTAGTATACAGTTAACTGTCACAGCCACTGGTATGTATTGACACTAGGATAGCTGTTAAACACTTTTTTGATAGGAGGAAAAGGGAGGAGGTACCTTTGGTTGTGCTGGAAAATTGAATCAAAGTGAGAATAGTTCGTCTTATCAAAATTTGCGCTAGCGTACTTTTACTTATTTATTTTCAGCCATGTGTAAATGACGTAAGATGTGTCCTTTATTTGAAATTGCTCGTCAAAATCTGTTAGGTCAAATCTTTTGACTCCCTATGGAAGGGGAGTTGTGATGCCCCATCGTTCACTTTTGCTTTACCTTAACCAGTTTTGTTTAATTTACATTATATTTATCATTTTGGGGATTTTTATTTCCTTTTTGGCATCACAGCGCTCATTTCCAAGAGTTAGGAGTTGCGCATGCACAACTCCGATCTTCCGACTATCACCCGCTAAAGTGCGTGCACAACGACACGCCCCCTCCGTCATATTATGTAAATGTCTTTTCCGGCGTGCAACATGACACGTGTCTGGTTCTTGTTTTAAACCGGTGACTTGCTAGTCACAGGGGTAGTAAGTGGGCAGTCAGTTAGTGTAGAGGCAGTAGCAGTAGAGAGTTAGAGTGAGTGTAGAGAGAGACAGTGCCTACTGCACGGAGTTGTTGAGTGAGAGAGAGGAGGAGGAGAAGAGAGAGTGTTGTAGCACGGTGAGTTGAACTTTTTTGGAAATAAATCTGTTTGTTATTTTAAACCTTTTGAGTCTTTACAGTTTTTTCTCTTGAGCAACGTGAATTTAGATTGATAGCATCTAGAGATTGATAGCATTTAGAGTTGCTTATTACTCCCCCTTCCCCCCCCAAAAAAAGTGGTTCTTTGGACTGCTTCAAAGAACTTAGGATCAAAATTGTGTCAATTTATTTGTCTACAGGTAGTAGCACTTTTCATTGCAAAAAACTCAATGAGTAAATGGCTGAAATTGTACCTTACAAGGAAATCATTATATGCATGGTGTTTAGCTTGCAGATGAATGTGGAATTTATGATATGCATATATCCTTAGTAATGGGTGTAGCCCTTAACATAAGAATAAACCACAACTCACAAAGCAAAAAGATTCACAACAGTTGTACAATTTATTTTTTTTGGCCAATCTTTGGATTTTTTTTTGTCAAAAAATTTTCCCAAACATTGCACCTTCACTATTAATTGTTTAAATGCCCAAAGCAATTTAACTGTTTTTTTTTTTCTTATTAGTACTAAGTAATTTTTAATAATAAATTTAGAGATTACCTATTGAAATATAATTGAAGAAATAATTTTGTGACAAAAATGATCTGCTGATGAGGTGCTCTAACTACTAAGCTATCACCAGCTGTGTCATTTATCCACTTAGTTGTGACATTTTAAATCTCGCTGACCTTGTCACTCATGATGTCATATATGATCAGGAAAGGCAACTAATCCAATATTGGATTAAAATTATTTATTGAATTATGTGTGAACAGGGTAATCTGTGAATTTATTATTGATTAATACCTTGCATTGATAATGCTTTAGCATGAGTGTCTTCCTTACTGAACTCTATATATTGAGCAATATTCGATTAATTACCTTTCCAGATCTTAGATAATGCTATGAGTAACAAGGTCAGTGAGATTTAAAAAGTCACAGCTAAATGGATAAATGAGTGGTTAGAGCTTAGTGGTTAGAGACCTAACATGTAACTGGGAGTCGTGGGTTTGAATCCCCACTCATCAGAAAAATCATTTTTTCCGCAAAAATTATTTTTTAACCTTTATTTCAGTTTGAATATCTTATTTTGTTTTCCACAAATAAACATTCTTTCATTTGATATGTAACATCCTAATGCCCAACTTATCCTTTTCACAACACTGTAATTTCATTACTATGAAGGCTAACCATGTTGTGCATATGATTTTGAAATGCTACAGCAAGTGTAATACAAGCACCTTGAAAAGCATTCATCATCTATGTTCGGCCCATTCTAGAATGTGCATCTCCGGTATGGTCTCCTTACCCTGTGTGTGATATTGAAACTGTTGAAAAAATCCAGAAATCTTTTGCAAAAAGCTATTGGGCTTTCAATCCAAAAACAAATCGTATCAACAGAGATTAAGTGAACTATCACTGCACTCTCTCGATGGAGACGACTTGAGTATGATTTAATCATATGCTACAAAATCATCCTCGGACTTTTGTACATTAATCTCGAACAACCTTTATTTCACATAGTCAGTAGCAGGACTAGACAACACCCACTGTATATTGACATACCATTTGCAAGAAGAGATTCCAAATACCATTTCTTCGTAGAGGTAGGAAGAGTATGGAATGATTTTCCAGTGGACGTAGTTATTTCTTCTACTGTAGCTATTTTTAAAAAGCATCTATGGAGCATAGACACATGTAAATATCTTAAATGCTATAAGTTTTAAATGTTTCATTTGCTTTCATCTCAAGATTTCCAAAAGATTCATTCATCTGCAGTCCATTTTTTTTTTAAATATATAATGTTGTACATAATCACTGAATTCATTTTGTTTGTAGTGCCATATATGTTTGCTAATTCTCCCAAATGGAATCAGTGTAAATAATATATATCTTCCATTTCATCATCATCATCATCAAGCAGCCATGGGCTACAGAGGTTCAACCAGCTGTGCAATTTAGTTCTCCAAGCAAGTCTATCCTGAGCTACATCTACTGCATCTGACCACTGCACACCAATTCTAACAAGGTCCTGTTTGACATTGTCTGCCCACCGCATCCTAAATCTCCCCTTCTTTCTGAGGCCTTTAGGCACACTGTTCATAACCCTATTCACTAATCTATAATTATTCATACAGGCAACATGACCAAACCAACGTAGTCTCTCTCTGTACAATATGCTGCACAAAGGAGGTTGTAAACTCCTTTGCGTAACCTCATCATTATTACAAAGTTGAACCACTTAATGCCCAATATAATGTATAAGCATCTAGAATCAAAAGCATCTAGTTTCCTGTTAACTTGTTTACAAAGCATCTAATTTTCACTACTCTAACTAACCCTAGAAAGAACCAAACTATTATACAGTCTAATTTTAGTCTTTAGGTGTATGCACCTATTTCTCCACACTCTCCATAGATTCTTAAAAGTCCTGGCAGCAATCCCTATTCGTCTGTTAATCTCATGCCGCACATCACAATTATCTGTTACATAGCTCCCAAGATAATTAAACTGTGACACCTGCTCAAGACTGCAACCATTCAGATTAACTGAATCACAGCCTGCCTGACCAATTTTCATCACTTTAGTTTTCTCTCTGTTTATAACCAAACCTACTCTACTACCAGTTTCATCAACAGCTCGAATGAAAGAGTTCATCTCATCAACATCATTTGCCAAAAGGGCTAAATCATCAGCATAATCTAAATCAGAAATTTTCGTATCTCCAGTCCATTTAAGGCCAAAATCTTTCCCTTGAAGTGAATTTCACATAACATAATCAATAACCAAGCTAAAGAGAAAAGGAGACAAAATGCATCCTTGTCGAACACCAGAAGTAATGCTAAACCAATTGCTACAAGCCTTACAAACGCTCACACACGACTCAGTGTTATTATAGAGAGCTTTCATTATGTTAACTAACTTATCTGGTATACCATATGATCTCACAATCAACCACAAATTATGACGATCAACAGAGTTGAAAGCCTTTTTGAAATCACAAAGCTAGCAACCAAAGGTTTCTGAAACTCTAAACATTTCTCAAGAATCTGCCTAAGTGAAACTATCTGATCTACACATCCCCTACCACTTCTGAATCCACATTGCTCATCATGCAATTGACTGTCAACCAGATTCTTAATTCTATTAAGCACAATCATGGAAAGAACTTTACCTGGAACAGAGAGTAGACTAATACCCCTATAGTTATCACAAGAACTGCGATCAACTTTTTTGAAAATAGGGATAACAATAGCTCTGGTAAAATCCTTAGGAACCATGCCTTTATCATAAAAGATATTAAAGATTTCAGTCGTCCAAGTGGTAACTGAAACATTCCTAGCTCTAAGCATTTCTGTAGTAATTTCGTCTACCACTGGGAATTTATGAAGTTTAAGTTTAGAAATAGCCAAACTAACTTCAGATTGTGTTATAGGGCCAACATTAAAGCCACCAATGCATCTATCATCATTACAAACAATGGGAGTAGAACTAACCGCATTGTTTAGAACATCACTGAAATGCTCGGCCCACCTAGCCATGACAGAATCCTCCCCTTCTATAACCTTACCTTGTTTATCCTTCAATCCCTGTATACCTGTCTGTTTTCTACCACACAAACCATTAACTATCTGGTACAGCTCTCTGCTGTTGTGCTGTCTAACTGCTTCCTCGGCTTTGTCAACCAAACCATCAAGCCAAAGATTCTTAGCAGCAGCTAACTGATTTTTTACATGTTTATTAAGTTCTCTGTAATGCTTTCTATTAGGACTAGTAGGGTATTGATTAAGGACATTCCTGCACTTCTTCCTTTCCAAAATAAGCTCAAGTGCCTTATCACTCAAATAATTCTGTCTCTTCTGCTCCTTTTTTCCTAAAAGAGTACTGTTAGTTTCGAAAAAAGCCTGTTTAAAATGATCCCATTCTTCCTCAACTTCAGTAGTAAGCATACCATGACTGTCATAATGACTAAGTAACCTATCACGGTATGCTTTAGCTATAACTGGGTCTTTCAGAGCTTCAGTATTAAAGATTAAATTTTTTAACCCTAGCACAACACTTTTTAAGTTTAAGTTGCAAGACACTTTAACAATGTAATGGTCAGATCCAATTTCAGCTCCCCTATATGGCCTGGTATTCCTAACGGAACTAGCCCATTTGCTGTTAATTAATATATAATCAATCATATTCTTATGCAGCCCATCGGGTGAAACCCATGTGTACTTATGTATGTCGCATTGTAATAAGTGTTTGTTATTCTGAATCCATTGAGTTTACTTACCTGTAGGAGACGTTGCCCATTGCCATTGCAGCTGCCAATACCAAAAGGGCCTATAACTCCTCCCCAAAGGTCAGAGTCAGTACCAACTTTGGCATTGAAGTCACCTAGAACAAGGGTAATATCTCCTTTCTTGACAGAATTCAAAATATCCTGAAGTTGTCCATAAAACCTATCCTTCTCATCCTCATCGGCATCCTCAGTGGGAGCATAACAGCAGATAACATTCAAGTCTTTAACGCTTGTCTGAAATTTCGCAGACCCTCGCCTCGGTGATGCTTATTGTCGTCCCTCCCTGAAAAGAGAAATTTAAGATTATTTTTAAGAATCTGACCTTTATCTGTCCATCTGGTCTCTTGCAAGCCGAGAATATCTAAATTATAATGGTGGAATTCTTGTGTGAGGACATCAAGAGAAAAAGCTCTGTGCAGAGTCCTCACATTCCAACTACCTATGGAGAGAAAATGGTTAGTGGGATGTTTAAAGAAACTATGTTTATTGAGAGAGGGAATGCCGACAATATCAAACAGCCCCCTAATCGCAGACATGGGGCAAAGACCTGTTCCCCCCACCACTAAAGGCTACATTGGAAGCCTTCCTCCAATGTAGAATTTGACGATGTCAATAGAAGCAAAGAGTTCAGGTGCTGCGATGACTTCTGCTCAGGATTATCCACCAGCTGATAAACATATCCTGTGAATCTATTCACTTGGGACTGTCAACCCACAAACAAACAGAAAACGCAGCGGAAGATTTTCCCACCATATTTTATTACTATTAAATGATCTATGTATGTGTTAGTCACTGCAGAATAAGATTATAAAGTTCAGTTGCTTTTCTGCTGAAAAAAGTGAAAAATTATCTTAACTACAGTTGAAATCATTGTGGGAAACTTGACACTTTAAACCTTTAACACCCAAAACAGCAAATTTGAAATGGACTAGTCCAAATAGTACTATCTTTTTGTATGTACTACCCTTTTCTGAGATTTCTTGGGCATTAAAGGGTTCAGTAATAAATTATCATAGGAATAGTCTTGTAGACAAGGAACACTTGAAATAATGAGTTGAAAAAAAATTGGTTGTCCTGACTGAGATTCAAACCCAGAAACATGCTGGGCATCTTAACTGCTACACCACCGAGGAACTGACTATTTCTTCACTAATGACATATATAAGCCTTCCTGTTGAATCACCAGTGGCACCATGTATTATCAGGAGTTGGGCAGCCAAGCAGCCACTTTTTTGATCGTAGTAATATTTATCACCTATGCTCATAGCGTTATATAAACTATTCAGTAATAAATTATCACAGGAAACATCCTGTAGACAAGAAAACTCATTCTTTCAATTCGTTATTTCAAGTGTTCCTTATCTACAGGACTATTCCTGTTGATAATTTATTCCTGAATAGTTTATATAATGCTGTGAGCGTGAGTAACAAATATTACTACCATTAAAAATATGGCAGCTGGCTGCCAACTCCTGATAATAGATGGTGCCACTAGTGACTCAACAGGAAGGCTTATATGTTGCTTAGTTGAAGAAATGGTAAATTCTTCAGTGTTCTAGCAGTTAAGATGCCTGGTATGCTTCTTGGAGACCTGGGTTCGAATCCCAGTCAGAACAACCAATTTTTTCAACTCATTAAAGTGTTTAAGATTAAGAGGAAAATCTAAAGACAAAGAAGCATATTACTATCATTGGAATCAACACCCAAGATATTTCATTTCCTCATTCTAAATATAGTGAATGAACATATAATTAAGTCTGTTCATTTGATATGAAAATTTAAGCTTAATATTCTAAATAAGATGTAAAATGTAGAATTTTCATTTACGATTTTTTGCTTTGATTTTATTCTAAAACAAATTGTACTATTTTTAATCCCAAAATAGCTCCTGTGGAAAAGATTGCTGAAGTCCTCAGGAACACTTCAAGTGAATCGAAAGCTAAAATATCAAAGGTGTGTAAATTTTAATTTTGTAGTCCTCAGAACCAGGAAAATGCTGTGGAAAACAGAGTCTGAAATACCTAAGTGACCTCTGGGTTTTTTTCCAACTTGAAAAATGTTAAAAAAATAAATACCCCCTCAAGCAGCTGCTTGCCACAGAGATCTGACAGGAGCCTGTCAGTTTATATGCCACAGTAGAAGATCTGAGAGGATGGCAGGACCTCAGCAGAAAAACGACACACACAACCATGCCTTACCTGGGGCTCGAACCCAGGTCCCTTAGATCAGTAGCCAAGCGTGCTAACCACTCGGCCACGGGATGGCTGTTCCCTGAAAAGGGAAATTTAAAGTTATTTTTAAGTATCTCACCTTTACCTGTCCATCTGGTCTCTTCCAAGCCTAGAATATATAGGTTATAGTGCTGGAATTCCTGCATGAGGACATCAAGAGAATAATCTCTATGTAATGCCCTCACATTCCATGTATTTGCAGAGAGAAAATGATTAGTAGGATTTTTAAAGAAACTAGGTTTATTGAGATATGTAGCACCAACAATATGAAACAACCCCTGATTGCAGGCATGGGGCAATGACCTGTTCCTCTTCCACTAAAGGCTGATGTCACCAATGCTGGTAGGAACTTCAGGCACCAACTTTTCAAGTGGAAGTTTTCAAGACCCATATGGCCTGCCTGAGACACATTACTCTAGGATTGATGATGCCCAACTAGCTAAGTGAGGTTCAGGTACCTGTGATTGCCTCTGATCAGGATATTCCACCAGCTGATATAAGGTATCCCATGCCTCTGTTCACTTAGGGCTGGCAAACAGAAAACACAGTGGCAGATTCTCCCTCAACAGAGGTCCACCAGTGCAGCAAGTCCAGGATTCATAATCAAGCTCAAATCCATAAACCAGTATAGTAGGTATAAATGGTCAGCACCAGTACCCTGTGAAGTTGACCACTCCTCAGTTGGGTTGATAGAAAAAGTGGCCATAAATGACCAGATCAGTAAGCCATACTGAACTGGCAGCCCTCCCCTTCCTTTCCCTTCCAAAAGAGAATATGTCTTTTGAAAGGTACTAACGCCCTGCACTATGAGAAGGTGTAGTCAGACATTAGGTGTAGACCTGGCCAGTTCTGTGCATCATCATTTCGTTTTACACAGCTCTCTTTCTAGCTACCATTTACAGACTAGCAGCACTATATAAAGGTAAATAAAAATAAATGAATTTTGCCAATCCCACTTATTAAACGTTTTAAAGTTACAGTGACTATTCATTCATTTTTATTTTATGTTTATACTGTATTGTATCACAAAAATTTTTCGTTTTTACAGCATTTTTACTTTCGTTTTACAAAAAAATTTGACTTTCAAACTGGGTGGCTGAAGAAACAACAGCCCCCCCCCCCCCCCAATGATTTTGAAAGTTTAGTGATACTATTCATTTGTTTTGGATTGTATTGAGGGCTGTTTTGTCTTCAAACTCCACCTAGCTATTTCAAAATCTTAGCAAGGCCATATGTTTGTACCAGTTTGTATCATAAAAATTTTTTTGTTTGTTCCATATTTACTTAACCCTTCCAGGATCTGTGTTGATTACAAATTGACAGAATCTGAAATGAGAGGCCAAAGATGACTATATCTGTTTTTTGAAAACAGAAATTTCAGTTTGGAATTTTTTAACTTTAAAAATAATACTCTATCCACCAAGTATTTTAACTACTATCAAGCTGTTCTTAATCAAATAGGTAAAGATGGGTGTAGTGGCCTCACATCCTCCTGATGATATGTCAAGTGCTCTGACTGCTGAGCTACTGGCCTTTGATCAATCTCTCCTCCACTGTTGATGTTATGCTACACACCATCTAGAAATCATTGTCATTTTAAGCACATTTGGGGACTCCATCTCTGCAAGCCTTCTTAACCATAGACACATGACAACACACTACAAGAGCCTCCTGGCTGATGTGTTTTTTTTTGTTAGCAAATCAAGATTTGTATCACTTTTGGTCCAGTCAGTAGTATGTAATATATATAGAACAGGTAAATTCACAGCCCACGATTGATTTCATCAAGTATTTTAACCACTATCAAACTGTTCTTAATCAGCAGGGTTAATCAACATGTTATCAGGAGGATGTAAGTTCAGATCCCACCCAGCCTAAGACAATTTTTCCTCCACACCCATCTTTACCCTGTTGATTAAGAACAGCTTGATAGTGATTAAAATACTTGATGAAATCAATTGTGGACTGTGAATTTTCCTATTCTTTATATATATATACTGGTACTACTGACTGGACCAGAAGTGATGCAGATCATAATTTGCTCAAAAAAAAATCAGCCAGGAGGCTCTTGTGGCATGTCGTGTGCCAACAACTAAGAAGGTTATGTGGAGATAGAGTCCCTAAATGCACTTAAAATGACATTGATTGCTAGATGGTATAACATCAGCAGTGGAGGAAAGATTGATCAGCAGTCAGAGCACCTGATGTGTCATCAGGAGAATATTGGTTCTGATCCCACCCAGCCCAAGACAATTTTTTACCCTACACCAATCTTTACCCTGTTGATTAAGAACAGTTTGAAAGTGGTTAAAATATTTGATGAAATCAGTCATGGGCTGTGAATTTCCCTGTTCTATATATATAAATACTTTTTCTATTTTATGGAGAGTTTATTAACTCTTTTTGATACCCAGGAAATTTCAGAAAAGGATAGAGGGTATTAAAGACATAGCAATAGCACTACTTGGATGAGTCCATTTCAAATTTTGGCTGTTATGGACATTAAAGGATTAAGTGAAAAAATATAGTTAAAAAATTATAGTGAAAAACTAACTTGGCCTCTGGATGTAAATCAGTTTTTCAGGCTGGACCCTGGTAAGGTTATTCAAGTATTAAACAAGGGGGTGTCATTTCTCCAGCCCCCACCAAGTGATTTTAAATTTCAGCAATGTTATTCGTTTGCACATAAAAAATTTTCATTTGTACTGATTTTTCTGAAGAGTTATTTCACTATGTTTTGGTTGGTTTGAAACTAGCTGTCTTGAAAATTTTGCAATGCCACCCATTTGTGCTATATTTGTACCAGATTATGCCACAGGAATTTTCTTTTGTACCACATTTACTTACATGTTTTTCAACTTTCAATCTTGGGTGGGAGAAAAACATCAGCTTTCTTCCTCCACACCAAATATATATTCGAAATCGTTTTTTTCTTTTTGCAAAATTAGACCTGTAGTTAGAGGTAAAAACATAGTGCAAAGCAGGAGAATGTAGTACTGAGTTGGCACTTTCACCCTTAAATTTAAAAAGTGGAATTTAGCAGTCAATAGACCTCGTTTTTTGTAGATTTGTGCATGTAGAATTTGCATTTGATATAATTAGGTTTGAAGTTACAGTTTTAAATCATTATCATCATTCTCAAGCAACCATGGGATATGGAGATCCAACCAGACTGTGCAATTTAGTTCTCCAAGCATATCTGTCCTGAGCTATATCTACTGCATCTGGCCAATGCACACCAATCTAACTAGGTCCTGTTTGACATTGTCTGCCCACCGCATCCTAGGTCTCCCCCTCTTTCTGAGGCCTTTAGACACACTGTTCATAACCTTATTCACTAATCTATAATTATCCATACAGGCAACATGGCCAAATCAACGGAGTCTCTCTCTGCACAAAATACTGCTTAAAGGAGGTTGTCGAGTCCTTTGCCTAACCTCATCATTACTTACAAAATTGAACCACCTAATGCCCAAGATATTGCATAAGCATCTATAATCAAAAGCATCAAGTTTCCTGTTATCTTATTTACAAAGCGTCCAAGTTTCACTACCATAACTAACCCTAGAAAGAACCAAACTATTATACAGTATTTTTAGTCTTTAGGTGTATATGCCTATTTCTCCACACTCTCCATAGATTCTTAAAAGTCCCTACAGCAATCTCTATTTGTCAGTTAATCTCATGTCTCATGTCAGTTAATCTCATCTGTTACATCGCTCCCAAGATAATTAAACTGGGACCACTTCTCAAGACTGCAACCATTCAGATTAACTGAATCACAAGCTGCCTGACCAATTTTCATCAATTTAGTTTTCTCTCTGTTTATCACCAAACCTACTCTACTACCAGTCTCATCAACAGCTCTAATAAAAGAATTCATCTTATCAACATCATTGGCCAAAAGGACCAAATCATCAGCATAATCAAAAACATTTCCTGATCTCTAAATCATTTAAAAATGCAAAATGCACTCTTGTTGAAGACCAGAAGCAATACTAAACCAATTGTTACGAGCTTTACCAACTCTCACACATGATTCAGTATTGTTATGAAAAATTTCATTATGTGAACTAACTTGTCTGGTATGCCATACGATCTCACCATCAACCACAAATTATGACAATCAACAGGGTCGAAAGTCTTTTTGAAATCGATAAAGCTAGCAACCAAAGGTTTCTGAAACTCTAAACATTTCTTAAGAATTTGCCTGAGTGAAAATATCTGATCTTACACATCCCCTACCATCCCCTACCAGAGTTTTAATTCTGTTAAGCACAGTCATGCAAAGAACTTTACCTGGAACAGAAAGTAGGCTGATGCCCCTATAGTTATCACAATAACTGCGATCACCTTTTTTAAAAATAGGGATAATAATAGCCCTGGTAAAGTCCTTAGGAACCTTTGCCTTTATCATAAAAGATATTCAAAATTTCAGTCATCCACGTGGTAACCAAAACATTCCCAGCTCTAAGCATTTCCATAGTAATTTCATCTATCCCTGGGGATTTAAGCTTAGAAATAGCTATACACTGTAATATAGTGCTAACATTAAAGCCAGTAATGCATCTATCATCATTACAAACAATGGGAGTAGAACTAACCACATTCTTTAGAACATCACTGGAATTCTCAACCCACCTAGCCATGAGAGAATCCTCACTTTCTATAACTTTCCTTCAATCCCTGTATACCTGCTTGTTTTCTACCACACAAAACATTAACTAATTGGTACAGCTCTCTGCTATTGTGCTGTCTAACTGTTTCCTGGTCTGTAAATGGTAGCTAGGTAGTCACTGGAAGGAGAGCTATGCACCAATCCCCTGTGATGATGCATAGAATCGGCCAGGCCTAGCACCTAATATCCGACCCCGCCTTCTCGTGGTGCAGACCGTTAGTACCTTTCAAAAGAGATACTCTCTTGTGGAAGTGAACGGAAGGGGAGGGCTGCCAGATTAGTGTGGCCTACTGATCTGGACAACTATGGCTACTTTTCTTTTTTTTCTACCCTGCTGAGGAGTGGTCAACCACACAGGGTCCTGGTGCTGACCATATAAACCCACTGGACTGGACAGATATATGGCTCTGAGCTTGATTATGGATCCTGATTTTGCTGCACTGGTGGGCTTCTGTGGAGGGAAAATCTTCAACTGTGTTTTCTGTTTGTTTGTGGGTTGACAGCCCCAAGTGAATAGATTCACAGTATATGTTTATCAGCTGGTGGATAATCCTCAGCAGGGGTCATCACAGGCACCTGAACTCTTTGCTACTACTGGCATCATCAAATTCTACATTAGAGGAAGTCTTCCAGTGTAGATGGCTTCAGCCTTTAGTGGTGGGAGAACAGATCTTTGCCCCATGTCTGCGATTAGGGGACTGTTTGATATTGTCGGCATTCCTTCTTTCAATAAACATAGTTTCCTTAAACATCCTACTAACCATTTTCTCTCCATAGGTAGTTGGAATGTGAGGACTCTGCACAGAGCTTTTTCTCTTGATGTCCTCACACAATAATTCCACCATTATAATTTAGATATTCTCGGCTTGCAAGAGACCAGATGGACAGATAAAGGTCAGATTCTTAAAAATAATCTTAAATTTTTCTTTTCAGGGAGGGACGACAATAAGCATCACCAAGGCGTGGGTCTACTTCTCAGCAGACACGCTAGTGATGCTCTTCTAGGATATGAGTGCATTGCATTAATGAAAGGTTTCTTACAGCAAAATTTCAGACAAGCGTTAAAGACTTGAATGTTATCGGCTGTTATGCCCCCACTGAGGATGCCGATGAGGATGAGAAGGATAGATTTTATGAACAACTTCAGGATACTTTGAATTCTGTCAAGAAAGGAGATATTAGCCTTGTTCTTGGTGACTTAATGCCAAAGTTGGTACTGACTCTGACCTTTGGGGAGGAGTAATAGGCCCTTTTGGTATTGGTAGCTGCAATGGCAATGGCAACGTCTCCTACAGGTAAGTAAACTCAATGGATTCAGAATAACTAACACTTATTACAAACACCGCGACATACATAAGTACACATGGGTTTCACCTGATGGGCTGCATAAGAATAACACAATCTGAAGTTATTTTGGCTGTTTCTAAACTTAAACTACATAAATACCCATGGGTAGATGAAATTACTACTGAAATGCTTAGAGCTGCGAATGTTTCGGTTACCACTTGGATGACTGAAATTCTGAATATCTTTTATGACAAAGGCATGGTTCCTAAGGATTTTACCAGAGCTATTGTTAACCCTATTTTCAAAAAAGGTGATCGCAGTTCTTGTGATAACTATAGGGATATCAGCCTACTCTCTGTTCCAGGTAAAGTTCTTTCCATGATTGTACTTAATAGAATTAAGAATCTGGTTGACAGTCAATTGCATGATGAGCAATGTGGATTCAGAAGTGGTAGGGGATGTGTGGATCAGATATTTTCACTTAGGCAGATTCTTGAGAAATGTTTAGAGTTTTTTTTGGTTGCTAGCTTTGTTGAATTCAAAAAGGCTTTTGACTCTGTTGATCGCCATAATTTGTGGTTGATTGTGAGATCATATGGTATACCTGACAAGTTAGTTAACGTAATGAAAGCTCTCTATAATAACAGTGAGTCGTGTGTGAGAGTTGGTAAGGCTTGTAGCAATTGGTTTAGCATTACTTCTGGTATTAGACAAGGGTGCATTTTGTCTCCTTTTCTCTTTAGCTTGGTTATTGATTATGTTATGCGAAATTCACTTCAAGGGAAAGATTTTGGCCTTAAATGGACTGGAGATACGAAAATTTCTGATTTAGATTATGCTGAAGATTTAGCCCTTTTGGCAAATGATGTTGATGAGATGAACTCTTTCATTCGAGCTGTTGATGAGACTGGTAGTAGAGTAGGTTTGGTTATAAACAGAGAGAAAACTAAAGTGATGAAAATTGGTCAGGCTGGCTGTGATTCAGTTAATCTGAATGGTTGCATTTTTGAGCAGGTGTCACAGTTTAATTATCTTGGGAGCTATGTAACAGATAATGGTGATGTGCAGCATGAGATTAACAGACGAATAGGGATTGCTGCTGGGACTTTTAAGAATCTATTGAGATTGTGGAGAAATAGGCGTATACACCTTAAGACTAAAATTAGACTGTATAATAGTTTGGTTCTTTCTAGGGTTAGTTATGGAAGTGAAACTCGGACACTTTGTAAACAAGATAACAGGAAAACTAGATGCTTACGCAGCATCTTGGGCATTAGGTGGTTCAACTTTGTAACTAATGATGAGGTTAGGCAAAGGAGTTTTCAACCTCCTTTAAGCAGCATATTGTGCAGAGAGAGACTCCGTTGGTTTGGCCATGTTGCCCGTATGAATAATTATAGATTGGCGAATAGGGTTATGAACAGTGTGCTTAAAGGCCTCCGAAAGAGGGGGAGACCTAGGATGCGGTGGGCAGAGAATGTCAAACAGGATCTTCTTAGAATTGGTGTGCAGTGGCCAGATGCAGTAGATGTAGCTCAGGATAGACTTTGCTTGGAGAACTAAATTGCACGGTCTGGTTGGACCTCCGTAGCCCATGGCTGCTTGAGGATGATGATGATGAACTGTTTCCTCTGCCTTATCAGCCATGCCATCATGCCAAAGATTCTTATCAGTAGCTAACTGATCCTTTACACGTTTATTAATATTAAGCTCTCTATAATGCTTTCTCTTAGGATTTAATCTTAGCACAACACTTCTTAAGTTGCAAGACACTTTTAACAAAGTAATGGTCAGATCCAATTTCAGCCCCCCTATATGACCTAGTATTCCTAACAGAAGCAGCCAAGCTATCAATCCAAAGATTCTTATCAGCCATCAACTGATCATTTAGGCACATATTATTTGTAATGTCAGCTGTTAGGACTAGCAGGGTGCTGATTAAAGTTATTCCTGCAGTTCTGTAGGAATAACTGTGACTTATCAATCAAATAATTTTGCCTCCTCTGCTCCTTTTTTTCTCCAAAATAGCACTGTTAGTTTCAAGAAAAGCCTTTTTAAAACGGTCCCATTCTTCTTCAACTTCAGTAGTAAGCAAACAATTACTGTCATAATGACTAAATAACCTATCATGGTAAGCTTTAACTATAACTGGGTCTTTCGGAATTAAAGGTAAATTTTTTTAACCTAAGCACAACACTTCTTATGTTTAAGTTGCAAGACACTTTTAACAAGGTAATGGTCAGATCCAATTTCAGCTCCCCTATATGACCTAGTATTCCTAACAGAACTAGACCATTGCTGTTAATTAATATATAATCAACCATATTCTCATGCAGTTCATCTGGTGACACCTATATGTCTTATGTATGTTGCGCTGTTTGTAATAAGTGTTAGTTATTCTCAAACCATTAAGTTTGCTTACCTGTTGGAGATGTTGCTCATTGCAGCTACCAATACCAAAAGGGCCTATTACCCCTCCCCAAAGATCAGAGTCGGTACCAACTTTGGCATTGAAGTCACCTAGAACAAGGGTAATATCTCCTTTCTTGACAGAATTCAAAATATCCTGAAGTTGTTTGTAAAACCTATTTTTCTCATCCTGATTGGAATCCTCAGTGGCATAACAGCAGATAAAATTCAAGTCTTTAATGCTTCTCTGAAATTTTGCTGTTAGAAACCTTTCATTAATGCACTCATATCCTAGAAGAGCTTTCCCTTTACCAAGTGGTTAACATGCTTGGTTACTGATCTAAGGGCCATCCTCTCGGACCTTCTAATAAAAAAAAAATATCTCCTCAAGCAGCTGCTTGCCACAGAGGTCTGACAGGAGCCTGTCAGTTTATATGCCATAGTAGAAGGTCTGAGAGGATGGCAGGACCTCAGAAGAAAAACGACACATACATCTATGCCTTACCTGGGGCTCGAACCCAGGTCCCTTAAATCAGTAGCCAAGTGTGCTAACCACTGCGCCATGGGACGGCTCAGACCTTCTACTATGGCATATAAACTGACAGGGTCCTGTCAGACCTCTGTGGCAAGCAGCTGCTTGAGGGGGTATTTGTTTTATTTATTTATTTATCCTAGAAGAGCATCACGAAGCATGTATGCTGAGAAGTAGACCTATGCCTTGGAGATGCTTATTATCTTCCCTCCCTGAAAAGAGAAATTTAAGATTATTATAAAGAATCTGATCTTTATCTGTCCATCTGGCATCTTGTAAGCCGATAATATCTAAATTATAACGATGGAATTTTTGTGTGAGGACATAAGAAAATAAACTCTGTGCAGAGTCCTCACATTCCAGCTATCTATGGATAGAAAATGGTTAGTGGAATGTTTAAAGAAATACGTTTATTGAGAGAGGTAATGTCGACAATATCAAACAGCCCCCTAATCGCAGGCATGGGCAATGATCCGTTCCCTCACTACTAAAGCTGAAGCCATCCACACTGGAAGACTTCTTCTAATGTAGAATTTGACGATACCAGTAGAAGCAAGAGTTCAGGTGCCTGCGATGACCTCTGCTCAGGATTATCAACTAGCTGATAAAACATATCCTTTGAATATTCACTTGGTGCTGTCACACACAAACAAACAAAAAGCACAGTAGCAGATTTTCCCTCTATAGAAGCTCACCAGTGCATCAAATTCAGGATCCATAATCAAGCTCAGAGCCTTATTCCAGTCCAATCCAGTAGGTTTATATGGTCAGCATCAGGACCCTGTATGGTTGAC
Organism: Ryuthela nishihirai; assembly: GCA_038380435.1. Classification (NCBI taxonomy): domain Eukaryota; kingdom Metazoa; phylum Arthropoda; class Arachnida; order Araneae; family Heptathelidae; genus Ryuthela; species Ryuthela nishihirai. The sequence continues at coordinate 154,266,196 of JAWZYU010000001.1, read as the reverse complement.
CACTCCTCAGCAAGGTAAAAATAAGTAGCCATGGTTGTCCACATCAGTAGGCTGCACTTAGTAGTTTTAATTTATGTCATTACACATCACTAAATACAGAAATGGCAAAACCATTAACAACTTTTTCAAATGATTTGTATCTGACAAAAATTTCAAATTTCGTTGGTAGCTTTTCAAGCAATATATCACTGGCAGCAGTAATCTGCCCACTTTTCTTAAAGGAGTGTGGATAATGCAACTTTTCTAGATTTAAGGAATAAAAGACATGCTTATGTTGCATAATTACTAATAAAATACTATTTGTATTTTCCCAATCATCCATTAGCTCAAATTTAAACTTTTAAGGAGTCGACAGAGTAGGATAAAGAAACTTCATTCTCTTTGAAAACGAAATTCTCATATGTGCCAGAAGTAATATGTGTTCTTTTAGTATATTGTTTTAAATGAGCTGTATTAAGATTAATATGCTTTCTGTTTTTATCAAAGATTTGATTTTCCAAAAATTTGCTATTAATTGTTCTTTATTTTGGTATATGTCATGATCTGTTTCTATCTATTATTTCAGGTTAAGGTTTTAAAATTGTTCTATTTAGTTGTGGAAGCACTTCAAAATTAGCCCACCTACCAGATGGTATTCAGCTTTGTAAATTTGGCTTAGTAATACACCATGCATGCAACTCTGTAATCTAGGTTTAATCTGAGGCATTTCTACCTCAAAGACTAGACTAGTTTTAATTAGTCATATTCAGGATTTTAATATTGTTGATTTTTGATGAGTGTATATACACTATGTTGAAAGAAGTCACTGGACACCAGAGTGTTTGACAAAATGTCGCATTCATTGAAATTTCAATAGGGTGTCGGCCCACCTTTGGCCGTAATTACACTCTGCACTCTTAGGCATACCTTCAATCAGTTTTTGATAACGTGCGGCTAGTATTTTGTGTCATTCATCCATCAACATGGTAGTTAGTGTCGACAGGGAAGTGGGATGTGTTGGTAAGGCTCACAACTGATGTTCGAGTTCATCCCAAAGGGCCTCTGTTGGATTCAGGGCAGGGCTCTGAGCAGGCCAGGGCATGTTCTCCACACCTGAGTCATGAAACCACTGCTGAATGGACCTTGCAGTGTGACATGGTGCGTTATCATTTTTATAGACGTAGGACCTCTCTCCATAGTACTGGAACAGTGTTGGTAGCATATAATTGTTTAGAACATCCAAGTACATCTTGGCATTCGTGTTACTGACTATATTAACCAATGGTCCAAGTCCATGCCACTATATGCAATTCCAAACCATCACACTACCACCACCAAACTTCACAGATGGGACGATACACTGCCGCAGGTAATGTTCACCAGGCATTTGCCATACCCAGCAGTGACCATCGGATCGGAACAGCGTGAAATGTGATTTTCGTTCCATAAAATTTGTTTCCATTGGTCCAGGGACCAATTCCAATGAGCTTTGCACCAGGCTAGATGTTATGCATGTTTAGGAGTTATCAGTGGTTTGTATGCAGCTGCTTGGCCATGGAAATTCAACTTATGCAGCTCCATACGAACCATCCTACTGCAAACACTAACACCTGTGGACTCTGGAAACGTTTTGGCAATGGTAGCAGCAGATGAATGACGAGAAGAATGTACCACATGTTTCAGAGCTCTTCAATCTCTTTGTCAGTTTTTGTGGTCTGCCCAACCATTTCTTGACTGTTGTGACATCTTCACGTTTCTATTTAGTAATCACATCCTGCATAGTTGACTTAGGATGCTCTAATTTGGCTGCAGTCACACATACAGATAAGTTACTCAAATGGCATCCTATAATGAACCCTCTCTGGAAGTCAGTTAAACTCAGCATGTTCACTCATGTTTCGATCGTCTCCACTGAAGCCTGTTTTGTGCCAACGCTCTTCTTATACCCTGCTAGTACTGATCACATGACTGGAAATTATGTTTTCCCTTTGCCAATCAGGTGTCGGACACTTTTCAACGTAGTGTATTACCTAATAGAGCTTTGACTATATTACAAAACTTTCTATTTTACACAAATGTAAGAGAGTTGGTTTAGTAATTTTAATTTTTTATTTAGAAATTGGTTCTGTCAGATATTTGTCTAACACAGGCAGACATTAAGGATGTACTTGACATGCTTCAAGGAGCAATCATGATAGCATTTCCAATGGGATTACCACCATATGATCCTGTGAAGCAGGAACTAGAAAATCAAGAAGATCTTGCTGGTACTCAGGTATTTTCTCTCCCCCCCTCCTTTTGTGTGTGTGTGTGTATATATTACCACATTTTTTACTTATAAAAAAAATTAATCAACTATTGCCAAATTTAATCTTTTTTATTCATGCATGTTAAGTTTTTTTAACTTTAAAAAAAAAAATCTTAGTTATTATTTTCACTGTATCACCTGTCTGCTCATCTGTTTGGAGGCATTCAACTCTTTTTTGGTTTTTGCAGATAAATGAAAAATTCTTTTAAAGTTGGGGGGGGGGGGGGCTAAGTTGTTAGTGCGTGAGACTTGCAATCTGCAGTTCCCAGGTTTGAGTCCCAGCTGGGTCAGTGTTGAGATTTATCTCCACAAAACTTCCTACCTTGCCCATGGTCAGTAGGAGACATTGATGGGCTTGGGAAGGCTGCTGTCCGTCGGATGGGATCCATGTGTGTGGAAGAGCCATGCGCACGTTAAAGAATATGCTGGATGGTTTTGACAGAAAGCTACCATCTGTCTCCCAACAGCTGTTCCAATGGGTTCCCTCCCCCAACTTTCTCTGAGCCTTCGGGGTCCTTGTGACCTTACCATTTAGCCCATGGTGTGCAAAAAAGTGCTGCTCAGAGGTAAAACAACCCAACCCAAATTCTTTTAAAGTTAGGTAAGTGCTAATGAAACATTGGGATTTGCATTTTCTGAGTCTTCTAATAATTTAAATTTCACTATTTGAGAGCCCTAAAGTTGAAAAATGTTAAACTTGTTAAATGATGTTGTAAACAACCTATTCATGTCAAAAAATTTTGGTCATTGAGTGTGATGGTCAGGTCAAATTTAAATTTCACTATTTGAGAGCCCTAAAGTTGAAAAATGTTAAATTTGTTAAATGAATGTTGTAAGCAACCTATTCATGTCAAAAAATTTCAAATTTTGGTCATTGAGTGTGATGGTCAGGTCAATTCTATTCTGGTTTGTGTGTAAGTATTAATTAAATATTATGATTTGAATTTTTTGAATCATCCATTAGTTTGAATTTCCATTTTAAAGAGAACTAAAGTCATAAAATGATAAACTTTTTCACTTTGAAAATGAGTGTACCATATACATCAGAGATAATATGCTGTTCTTCTAGTCATAGTATGTGTAAAATCTCCTTAATAAGTTTTGATACTTGATAGCATACAACATTTGTTGAAGTGCTTGAAAACATTTAACAGTGTCATAGAGAATTAAAGATTTCAATTTTAATTACTGCACTATGAATCTCTACTGTAATTTTTGTTAAGCTGATATTTGGAAAATGCCATTTGCATTTTCCAAATATCCCAAAATGTATAATTGCACTCTCAAAACATAGTAAAAAATTTAAAATTTCAAAATTTTTAAAGAATATTGCAAATGATATATTTATGCTATAAATTTGACATTTTGGTGGTGGAATGTGAAGGTCATTATATCGATATACAGATGTTAAATAAGGAAGTCACTCATACTAAGTGTTATTAATGCAAGAATCGATCAATAATAAATTCACAGGTAATCGTGCAATTGACATGAAGTAGCAGTCATGGAACAATACTTAGTATGTTACATACAACATGTGGTATGTTAATATGGAGTATGATCACCCCTGACAGTCATGCAGCTCAAGCAATGACTCCTAATACTGTTTGAGGGTATTGATGAGGTCTTTAGGGATTAATGACCACTCCTCAACAAGTGCTGTTCTGAGGTCATAGAGTATTCTGGGAGGGGGCTGCGGAGCTCCAATACATCTCCCTAGAGCATCCCATACATGCTCAATGGGATTGTGGTCAGGAGATTTGGGTGACTACTCCATTCAGCAAATATCTTCTTCGAGAAAAATCGTTGACCACTGATCTCGATGAGGACGTGTTATCATCCATAAGAATAGAATCTGGATCAATGGCTCTCTGGAATGGTCTGACATATGGATTCAGAAACTCATCTCTGAACCGCAGAGCAATAACAGAGCCACTTGGAAAGATGTGCAGGTTTGTATGCCTTTCGTCATGATTCCTGCCCCAACCATCATGCCATAGCCACCAGAATAGTCCCTTTCTCTGATGTTTGAGGGACTGTTTTGGGTCCCTGGTTCTCTCCAGATGCCAATATGTCACGGATCAGTACTTAAGCTGTATCATGATTCATCTGTGAACATAACATGTACCCACTGCTCTGGACTCCAAGTGTGATGTTGGCTACTCCATGTTAAACGAGCTCGCTGGGTGGCGAGAGTTAGAGGAACACAAATAACAGGTCTCCTGGCATAAAGGCATTTCTCACAAAGTCACCTGTAAACAGTATGCTTTGAAACCCTCGTTAGGAACAACTCAGAAGCTTTTCAGGGCAAGGATAGCATCAATCTTCAGTGAAGTGACACTACATGATGGTGTCAGGGCTGTTAACTTCTTTCTGTTGTTAAGGGTGGTTGCAGGTGGGGATGGGCTAGGTCATTATTTCATAGTCTCATGGATGATGGTTACATAGTAAGTGGATGCACTTTCTACAGTGTGGTATGCTCCCAGTCTATGGTAGCTGCTTATTGTATTGCCAGCTTGGCAGCAGCAGTCATTAATTTGTTTTGGTTGGCATCTGTCTGATGCTCTGTGAACCTCTCCTGTAGAGAACATATGGTTTTTCCAATATAGTAGACAATGAAATTATCCTGTAGAGAATGTATGGTTTTTCCAGTATAGTAGACAATTGAATTATCCAACAAATGTAGGGGAAATCTGTAATGCCGTTTTTTGAAAGTGGCTAAATTTATATCTGTCCATTTTTTATAATTTACTACAAAGAAAACAAACTACAGTCATGTGAATGATTGTCATGGTCTTCCATGGCTGACAAAAGCATATAATATATTTTGTAGTTTCAGTGGGAGCTATGGATTGGGTATAACTAATATTGCATTTAGCCAATGGTATCTGAAGCATGAATTGTTTGCTATAAAATTGCTCAGCTGTTTTATGTGTGCTCTCGCTATTTCTACCATACTTAAATACTTTAGTATCGTAATTTTTATTCATTTTTTTACTGTAAATTTTCAATTGAACTGTCTGATAAACAGTCTCATGCTTGATAATATCAACTACACCAGTCAATCATATGTTGTATTCAGGATGTGAGGAACAAATTCCTGCTAGCATATAGGCATCTTTATGTATAAGCATAGGTATACTAAAGTATTCATCGGTGAATAAAATACACCCAATTCTGTTTTTACATGGATTTTTTTTTTACACGATTTTGATTTAGAAATATAGAAATATATAAATCGAGAATTGGAAAAAAATTCCAATTCTCTTTTTGCATGATTTATTTTGATCTAGCATGGTTCAAATGACACCTTTTTAAAAATCTCCATTTGAATTTGATTCTGAAAAAAAAAATTCCTATTCAAGAAAAAATTCCTAGAATTTATACTTATAACAAAAATGCTGCTTTTATGGTCACATTTTTCAAAGTAGTTTTAACTTTGAAAATGTACAATAGATACACATTTTGTGCACTAAAATCCCCAAAATAAACTACACTAACATAACTACACAACAAGTTTTCTCTATTTTCTATTTTTTGGAAAAATTGTACAAAACCTACTTCATTCTGAATAAAGTGGCAACATTGAGTTCTGGGAATTTCCCTTAATTTTATCTTCAATACATATGTTAGTCTTGGTCTCTCATTTTGTGTTTAAAGTTAAAAGTGTGTAGATCTCTAATAGAAGAAATAAAAAAAAAATGTTTTTTGAAGTTTTGTGTGCGTAAATTTGGTCTGTAAACGGTAGCTAGGTAGTCACTGGGAGGAGAGCTATGCACCAATCCCCTGTGATAATGCATAGAACCGGCGAGGCCTAGCACCTAATGTCCGACCACGCCTTCTCGTGGTGCAGACCGTTAGTACCTTTCAAAAGAGATACTCTCTTGTGGAAGTGAACGGAAGGGGAGGGCTGCCAGATTAGTGTGGCCTACTGATCTGGACAACTATGGCTACTTTTCTTTTTTTTCTACCCTGCTGAGGAGTGGTCAACCACACAGGGTCCTGGTGCTGACCATATAAACCCACTGGACTGGACAAATATATGGCTCTAAGCTTGATTATGAATCCTGATTTTGCTGCACTGGTGGGCTTCTGTGGAGGGAAAATCTTCCGCTGCGTTTTCTGTTTGTTTGTGGGTTGACAGTCCCAAGTGAATAGATTCACAGGATATGTTTATCAGCTGGTGGATAATCCTGAGCAGAGGTCTTCGCAGGCACCTGAACTCTTTGCTTCTATTGGTATCGTCAAATTATAATTGGAGGAAGTCTTCCAGTGTAGATGGCTTCAGCCTTTAGTGGTGGGGGAACGAGTCTTTGCCCCATTTCTGCGATTAGGGGGCTGTTTGATATTGTCGGCATTCCTTCTTTCAATAAACATAGTTTCCTTAAACATCCTACTAACCATTTTCTCTCCATAGGTAGTTGGAATGTGAGGACTCTGCACAGAGCTTTTTCTCTTGATGTCCTCACACAATAATTCCACCATTATAATTTAGATATTCTCGGCTTGCAAGAGACCAGATGGACAGATAAAGGTCAGATTCTTAAAAATAATCGTAAATTTCTCTTTTCAGGGAGGGACGACAATAAGCATCACCAAGGCGTGGGTCTACTTCTCAGCAGACACGCTAGTGATGCTCTTCTAGGATATGAGTGCATTGCATTAATGAAAGGTTTCTTACAGCAAAATTTCAGACAAGCGTTAAAGACTTGAATGTTATCTGCTGTTATGCCCCCACTGAGGATGCCGATGAGGATGAGAAGGATAGGTTTTATGAACAACTTCAGGATACTTTGAATTCTGTCAAGAAAGGAGATTCTTGCCTTGTTCTTGGTGACTTCAATGCCAAAGTTGGTACTGACTCTGACCTTTGGGGAGGAGTAATAGGCCCTTTTGGTATTGGTAGCTGCAATGGCAATGGGCAACGTCTCCTACAGGTAAGTAAACTCAATGGATTCAGAATAACTAACACTTATTACAAACACCGCGACATACATAAGTACACATGGATTTCACCCGATGGGCTGCATAAGAATATGATTGATTATATATTAATTAACAGCAAATGGGCTAGTTCTGTTAGGAATACCAGGTCATATAGGGGAGCTGAAATTGGATCTGACCATTACCTTGTTAAAAGTGTCTTGCAACTTAAAAAGTGTTGTGCTAGGGTTAAAAAATTTACTTTTAATATTGAAGCTCTGAAAGATCCAGTTATAGCTAAAGCTTACCATGATAGGTTACTTAGTCATTATGACAGTCATGGTATGCTTACTACTGAAGTTGAGGAAGAATGGGATAATTTTAAACAGGCTTTTTTCGACACTAACAGTACTCTTTTAGGAAAAAAGGAGCAGAAGTGGCAGAATTATCTGAGTGATAAGGCACTTGAGCTTATTTTGGAAAGAAAGAACTGCAGGAATGTCCTTAATCAATACCCTACTAGTCCTAATAGAAAGCATTACAGAGAACTTAATAAACATGTAAAAAATTAGTTAGCTGCTGATAAGAATCTTTGGCTTGATGGTTTGGCTGACAAAGCTGAGGAAGCAGTTAGACAGCACAACAGCAGAGAGCTGTACCAGATAGTTAATGTTTTATGTGGTAGAAAACGAACAGCTATACAGGGATTGAAGAATAAGGTAAGGTTATAGAAGGTGAGGATTCTGTCATGGCTAGGTGGGCTGAGCATTTCAGTGATATTCTAAACAATGCGGTTAGTTCTAATCGCATTGTTTGCAATGATGATAGATGCATTAGTGGCTTTAATGTTGTCCCTATGACACAATCTGAAGTTATTTTGGCTGTTTCTAAACTTAAACTTCATAAATCCCCAGGGGTAGATGAAATTACTACGGAAATGCTTAGAGCTGGGAATGTTTCGGTTACCACTTGGATGACTGAAATTCTGAAAATCTTTTATGATAAAGGCATGGTTCCTAAGGATTTTACCAGAGCTATTGTTATCCCCATTTTAAAAAAAGGTGATCGCAGTTCTTGTGATAACTATAGGGGTATCAGCCTACTCTCTGTTCCAGGTAAAGTTCTTTCCATGATTGTGCTTAATAGAATTAAGAATCTGGTTGACAGTCAATTGCGAGATGAGCAATGTGGATTCAGAAGTGGTAGGGGATGTGTGGATCAGATATTTTCACTTAGGCAGATTCTTGAGAAATGTTTAGAGTTTCAGAAACCTTTGGTTGCTAGCTCCGTTGATTACAAAAAGGCTTTCGACTCTGTTTATCGTCATAATTTGTGGTTGATTGTGAGATCATATAGTATACCTGACAAGTTAGTTAATGTAATGAAAGTCTCTATAATAACACTGAGTCGTGTGTGAGAGTTGGTAAGGCTTATAGCAATTGGTTTAGCATTACTTCTGGTGTTCAACAAGGGTGCATTTTGTCTCCTTTTCTCTTTAGCTTGGTTATTGATTATGTTATGTGAAATTCACTTCAAGGGAAAGATTTTGGCCTTAAATGGACTGGAAATACGAAAATTTCTTATTTAGATTATGCTGATGATTTAGCCCTTTTGGCAAATGATGTTGATGAGAGAACCCTTTCATTCGAGCTGTTGATGAAACTGGTAGTAGAGTAGGTTTGGTTATAAACAGAGAGAAAATTAAAGTGATGAAAATTGGTCAGGCAGGCTGTGATTCAGTTCATCTGAATGGTTGCAGTCTTGAGCAGGTGTCACAGTTTAATTATCTTGGGAACTATGTAACAGATAATGGTGATGTGCGGCATGAGATTAACAGACGAATAGGGATTGCTGCCGGGACTTTTAAGAATCTATGGAGAGTGTGGAGAAATAGGCGTATACACCTAAAGACTAAAATTAGACTGTATAATAGTTTGGTTCTTTCTAGGGTTAGTTATGGTAGTGAAACTCGGACACTTTGTAAACAAGATAACAGGAAAACTAGATGCTTACGCAGCATCTTGGGCATTAGGTGGTTCAACCTCATAACTAATGATGAGGTTAGGCAAAGGAGTTTGTAACCTCCTTTAAGCAGCATATTGTGCAGAGAGAGACTCCGTTGGTTTGGCCATGTTGCTCGTATGAATAATTATAGATTGGTGAATAGGGTTATGAACAGTGTGCTTAAAGGCCTCAGAAAGAAGAGGGAACCTAGGATGCGGTGGGCAGACAATATCAAACAGGACCTTGTTAGAATTGGCGTGCAGTGGCCAGATGCAGTAGATGTAGCTCAGGATAGACTTGCTTGGAGAACTAAATTGCACGGTGTGGTTGGAACTCCGTAGCCCATGGCTGCTTGAGGATGATAATGATGAATATAAATTTATTAAATTTTGTTGATAGGCCTATTTTTCTATTATACCATGAAAAAAATAGGCTATGGCAGTCGATGTCCACATCGTGTCACCTTGTTGACTGCAAGCACTGAAAGATTCGGTTGCAGTTTGAAAAGGCCTATTGCAACTGGAATGCGGAGGACTGGAAACATGTCATCTGGTCTGATGAATCGTAGTTTCAACTCTATCATGCTGATGGGAGTGCATATACCACACGAAGTGATTGACCCAGCTTGCCAAGTTGGGGTCGTACAGGCAGGTAGAGGCAGTGTAACAGTTGGGGTACATTACATATATCCTATATTTTATATTGTGAGCCTGCCACACACACTTCTTCGAAATGTCCTAACATGGGGTACTGCTTATGCCCTACACCTGAAGCAGCTACTTGCCACAGAGGTCTGATTGGAGCCTGTCCATTTATATGCCATAGTAGGTCTGTGAGGATTGGGGCCCCTCATAGCCATCGAGACATCTGCCACTCACACAAGGTATGTGAACATCCTCACTGATCATCTACACCCATTTGTAACGATTCTCTTTCTGCACCATGATGCCATCTTTCAACAGGAGAATGCCACACTGCATACTTCCCAAGTGGCAACCAATTGGCTCCAGGAGTATTCATGTGAGTTTACCACACTGGAATGGCCCCTTGATCACTGGACATCAACCCTATTGAGAATTTGTGGGAAAAATTGGAAAGATCTGTTAGAGCCTGCCAACCCCAACCAGGAACTGTGGGTGCTTTACAACAGGTGATCTTTGCTTCATGGGCAGCAATACTATCTCTGTGTTTTCAATACCTCATTGAGTTCTTACCAAGATGTCTGGTTGCTATTGTGAGGGCAAAAAGTGGAGCAACAGGTTATTTGGTAAACTACTATGGCATATAAACTGACAGGCTCCTGTCAGACCTCTGTGGCAAGCGGCTGCTTGAGGGGGTATTTATTTATATTTATATTTTTTTATATAATAATATCCATGGTTGTGTATCTCCATTTTAGTTTGTATGTAAGGTATTAGATTTGCAGATCACAGTTTTTCCAATTGCAACCTTTTCAGGGAATATAGCCTACAATTGGCAAGGTTTTTTTTTTGTATCAATATTTGTCTTCATCAGAAGAAACAAAAAGTTTATTTTTAGCAACCTATTAAATAAGAAACAAAAACTAATTTATAACCAGTATTTTATGCACATATGGAATTTACACTAAATCAAGCTTAAAAACCCAGTGAATCTGTTATTACAAGAGAATAATATCACACTCACAAATAAGATTATTTTGAAATAAAAGAAACTTTCATTTTTAGTTAATGTTAAACAGTAATAAATTATTACTTTGATCTGAGGCACATATGTATTTCATTGATTCGTTTGCACTGTGTACTTATCCTGACTGGTTTTAAGCTTGTTTAAAACGTATAAGTATAACTGCTTGATAGCTCAAGATGGAAAACTCTGTTCCAGCAATAAACTGTAAATTACTGGAATGAATTAAAAGCTGAAAGTATCAATAACATAATGCTTTTAAACAGAAAGATGCATTGCACAAAATAAAACTCCAATGGCAAATTTGCAGAGCAGCATCAATTTTGTACAAATATATTGTTGCCACTTATATTGAAATTGGATCAATTGCATTTTTGAACCACAATGATAGGTCATTCAGAACTGACCATTGCTGATAATTCAAAAATTTATTGTGAGGCAAGTGGTGTCATATATCTGCCAGGATAGGTTTCTTTGTGCCTGAACAGTATTGCACTTCTTTGAAATGTCCTAACATGGGGTACTGTTTATGCCCTACACCTCAAGCAGCTACTTGCCACAGAGGTCTGATTGGAGCCTCTGTGGCCTGTCCATTTATACACTGGCAGTGAGGATGGCATCTGTGAGGATGACAAGGACCTCAGCAGAAAAACGACATGAACATACATGCCTTACCCAGGGCTCGAACCCAGGTCCCTTTGATCAGTAGCCAAGCATGCTAACTGCTCGACCACAGGATGGCATATACATATAACGCCCTCATAAAAGGAAAAAGGAGCTTAAACTTGTTTTTATAATATATATAATGTACATTAGATTGAAAAATCCAAGATCCAACTGAATTCTGAACCCAAACCCTTGGTTAGGGCATAAAATATATAATAATAATAATATGTCTACCAGTTCTTGGAGGAGAAGAGAGGAGATATACTACATCAGAACTCAAAGCAACAAAGCTCACCACCTTTTGACTGCCTTTACATTTCTCATGGTATGACTACTGATGTTTTTTCTGCATATTGAACAGACTGGCCCTTGCTTTCATACTGCTTCGTTTCATGTCTTTTTCATCCTAGTTTTAATGACCATCAGCATATTACCATAAAAAAATTGTTGAAAAGGCACCACTTTTGAAGAATGTGCTTAGTAGGAGCTACTGCTCCCCCCCCCCCCCCTAGCTACACCACTGAGTGATATACAAATGGCAACACTAGTTATTCAGGTGATGCAAATGCACAGGTTGCTCAATCACTTGTATTGTGGAGTTGATTATAAGACCTCTTGATACGGTTCTGGACTAAACATTGGTTATTGTTCAATCAGGAGTGAGCATTGTGCTTCCATACTAACACACTGAGTAATATGTGGGATGAAGAGCCTGCAGATATGGCAAATAGTTGTTCAGCAGCACAGGTGTTCTGTTGATTCTCCTCATACAAAATCGCCACCTCGCAGTAATCTGTGCAAGTATGCAGGAGTGATGCACACTCCCACTTGAACAAGGACCAATGTTTAGGTTGGAATAGTGGTGAGGGGTTTTACAGCCAACTTTATGACACATAGCTGTGTGATCTGTGTGCTGTTTGCCTCTTACTACATACAGTGTGAGCAGCATCCCATAGTTGATATGTTCTGAGGAATGTGTGCAATACCTTTCATAAAAAGAAATTTTTCCTGGTGGACATATGACACTGCTTGTGTCATATGAAGGCCATTGAAGCTTCAGAAATGGTTAGTTCCAGATGACCTTTCATTGCTGTATTAATCATTATTAATAGGATTTCACTGGTAGCAACAAATACACTACAGGAAATAAAAAAAATGCAACACTTGCAAGAAGTTATGCAAATGTGATGAAATTTAGGGAGGCAGTAGTATATGGAAATAATTAGGTTTGCAGGACGATCGAAATGATTGGACAGGCACAAGCTGATATCACAGGTGCAGAGCAGTCAAACACAGATAAAGGCAACCAAAGCTCCCTGGTTGACAAAACATTGTGGAAATTGTTCTAAATTGTTAAAGATGCCTTTAACAATTTAGCAGATGCAGATGTCGTCAGCCATTCCAACAGTTAAAACTTTGAGCATAGAAGAATCATTTGCCTTAGAGAAGCTGGTTTGTTGTATAGAGATGTGGCCAACATAGTTGGTGGCAATCCCAGCACCTTTGTACACATATGGCACCAGTGGGTTCAAGAAGGATCTAGCACATACCGACAAGGATCAGGAAGATGATTTATGACCACAGAGTGATGGGACTGCCATTTGCGATGCATGGCATTGCGTGACAGATTTGTGATTACAATGCAACTGCAAAGGGACTGGCAACAGGTAACACAGCAAATACCTACCAGGTGGATGGTAAACAACAGGCTTTTACAATTTTCATTGTGAGCCTATTGTCCGGCACTGTGTTTGCCCCTAACATCTGCCCACATGCAAGCATGTCTTCAGTGGTGTAGCCTCAGACAGAACTGGAACAAAAAAGAGTGGTGTACCGTGGTGTTTAGTGATGAATCTCGTTTTTGTCTTAGTCAGCATGATGGTAGACAATGTGTTTGCCATCATCCAGTGGAAAGAAATGCCACCCAGTGCGTGCGACATCATCACACAGCTCCAGCACCTGGTGTCTTGGTGTGGGGTGCTATTAGTCAGACATCTCGGTCAGAATTGGTCATCATAAGGGATCTCTCGCTCACCGGACCTTTCACCTATTGAACATGTCTGGGACATGATGGGCCGACAGCTCCAACAACACCCAAGAGGCAAACCACTGTCGCTGAAATAGAACGGTGACTTTGCGCTATTTGCTGTTCTCTCCCTCAGGAGGACATTTTAGAGCTTTACAATAGCCTTTCCTGCTGTGTTCACGAATGCATTGCTGCGTGGGGCAGTCCAATATCGTACTAATTATCCCACTTTACCAGGTAGGTAAAGTGGTAATTTTCCATTTTTTTCTTATTTTGATAATGTAATCAATCACACATCTCAGTGTATGCTAACAGCTGCCTGCATTTCAATAAAATGGCATTAATCCTTTCAGGTGTTGCAATTTTTTTCCTGTAGTGTATTTGTATGTAATTGGTGCTACTTTGCAACTTAGCCATTGGAATTTTGGTGCTGTCTGTAATATTTCTGAAGGCAACATTTATAAATTCAGCAATTTGCTACCAGTAGTGCTGCGATTGTGCTCATCAGGAAGAGTACCCGACTTTCCTAAACATCCATTGCTTCTATATGCATGGGATTACTCATTCCTGAACTATTAAGGACTATACATCATCCTGTATATATTTTATTAATCCAAATAAAATGAGGTATTTACATTTAGAAACTTTTGTGTAAACTCAATATCACCTGTCAGGTCAAGTGATTAATTATTCATAAGCTGAATCTGGCCCATGAGTTACCTGTTACTGATGATCACTGAATGTGTGGTTAGTGACATACATTTCAAAGCAGTGGCCTTTCACTAATTCACAGTTTTCATTATACTAACTGAAAAATATATATTGTTCATAGCCAGGTAAGCACATATATTAATTATTTAACCTATTAATATCTAATTTTTAATTAATTATATATTTGGATAGTAAAAAATGTTCTATTTATTGTTTTCTTATTGTATAACTTAAATTTAGAGTACTATGTTAAAACTGATGAATTGTTTTAATCTTAGGCATCACTTGAAGTAATTGAGGAAGCTCTTGCACAGTTGTGGTGGGCAGGAAAAGAATTACAGAGAGGAAAAAAATTATGTCACTATATTGGAAAAAATGAAAAAACAAAACTTGTGGTTAAACTTCAAAAGGTAAGAGAAGATTAAAATATACGAACAAATATTAAGATTGTTTAAAAATAAAGAGAATTTGTTGCAGAAAATGCTATGATTTGTCCTTTTATGTATAGTTGGAATGGACAACTATGAACAAATATTTTATTCAGTATCAAAAAGAACTACATAAATAATTTATGCATAAATTCCATAATAAATGCAGTAATTCCTTCTAACCACTTTCCACATATCTGGTAGAACCTCAATTTGAATTTAAAACTACTTTTGTTTCTGTACTACAAGAAACTGTTGAATTGTAATGGGGAATTTACTGGTATTGTTTAAACTGTTGGGATACGATCAAAATTAATATCACCATTTGAAAGAGTTTTAAGGAAATGGCCTGGTTTTCGACAGGTTGAACTTTCCTGTTCAGTTAAAAAAATAAAATACAACCACTTGTAATAACTGAATCACAGCCAGTTCTGGAATTTTTGAGTACAGGGAAATTTGAATATTTTGCAATATGGATATTCATTGTATTCAAAATATAGTTTCAAAGTTTATGATATTTATTTTACAATCAATGCAAGTTTTGTAGACATTTTTCTCATTAGTTTTCAAATTATACCTTTTGTAAAAAAAAAGTCCTTAGTTTTCAGTAAACAGTAAAAGCTTACCTGCTTCTAAATTTATTGGTGCATTACATTATCTTAGGCATCACTTAAAGTAATCGGTGAAGCTCTTGCAAGTTGTGGTAGGCAAGGAAAGAATTGCAAAGAGGAAAAAAAAGTTATTTCCTCTATTGGATAATAACCTTTCTCTCTAATTTCAGTTATTATACATTACTTTATGGTTTTCCCAAGTCTTTTTCTGATGTCAGTGAGTTTTAGATTTGCTTTACTACCTCTGTCATAATTCTAGATCACAGTTCTTTGTATTCATTAAAGTTTATGCAATTCATAGCTGGTAATAAATCAGGACCAGGCAGTATGAAAAATTCATCCATCAGTCTCTTCAGTTCAAATGTTAAACCTCTTAACCTTTACATGTTGCAGCCTGAAGAATCATTTTCATATTTCCCATTCTAGTGGTTGGAGACCAAAAGAGGTTCACTTCCATAGTACGAGGTTGTAAAAAAAAAAATTTCCCTATAGAAATCTGAATTTTTTTCAACTGTTTCTAATCAGATATCGAAAATAACATTTAAATCTATAATATAATTTTTTTACCTGTTGATTCCGTTTGAAAAAATTATGATAAAGTTTAAAAATAAATCTATTTGAGTCGGATGCGCATGTTCAATCACCGTAAACAGTGTCAAGTAGTGCCGATTCAATTCATGCCTTTATTCTACAGTACTGTGCTCAGATTATCAGTTGGTTGTGTTTCCCACTCTTTTGTGCTATTTATAGCTCTTCAGAGTTGTAATGCTTTCTAAATTTCTAATATAAGGATATTTTTTATTATCAGAAATTGCGTCATCCGGGAACTACACACATCAACTTTCCATCAACATTGTAGCAGACTTTCAATTTTAAAGACTTTTTTTTTATTTACTTTAATGCTTCTCAAATTGATACTGCAATTATAAACAATAATTGATTAGAAACAATTGAAAGTGAAACTGGTGGCAATCAGAAGAAGCATTAAGATTACTCAGAGTGTGATATTTAAAAGGTAGGACTTTATTTTGTTGAAATGTAATTAAAAGTATTGATAACTAAAGGTAAGGTAAGGAAATGTGATTTTTAAACCAAAATTTCTGCCAGAATTTTAGAATTAAACTTTTCTGTAGAAGTTATGCAGCTTTATAATAAAGTGACTCATTCTCAAATTCAGTGCTTCAGTTAAACTTTAAATGCTTTAAATCATTTTATTCAATTTTTTTTCATAATTCTTTATCAGTTTTCTGATATATTTTTCAATTTGAAGAAAAAGTGGAAAAACACAGTAAAATTTTGCAATATTTAAAAAAAAATGCTTAAAAAATTTAACACCATTTTTTCCTTTGAATTTCTGCCATTTAAGCACAGTTAAATGTTCTTTCTTTTAGTATATAACATGACATATTTCATTCATTAGTTACTTCAGGATAAGGTTCTACAGCTATTTAATTCGTTTTCTGAAAACACTTTAAAATAAATTCAGTCACCACAGTTTCAGAAACCCGGTATTGCAAGGATTAATTATGCTCTAATTGTTTTGTCACTTCAGCTAAGGCATTATTAATTCACACAAGCCACTGCTGAGGAGTAATCAAACACATAAGGTCTTGGTGCTTACATTTTTACCTAGCAGACTAGATAATGGCTTTAAGCTTTATTATGGATTCTGAACTTGTTGCACTGAAGGGTTTCTGTTAAAGTAAAATTTACATCTGTGTTTTCTGTTTGTGGGTTTAACAGGCTTGAGTGAATAGATGCACAAAGGATACCTTTTATCAGCTGGTGGGTAATCCTGATTAGAGGCCATCACAGGTACTGAACCTTTGCTTCTATGCGCATCACCAAACTTATATTGGAGGAAATTTCCACTGGCATGGGTGGCTTCAGCCTCTAGCAGTGAAAACTGCTAAAAGCTGAAGGTCTTTGCCTCATTGGAATACAGGTAGAGGAATACATGTCTTTGCCTCATGCCTATGATTAGAGGGCTATTTGATACTGCTGGCTTTCTTATTACACATTGTTACTTTAAAAATCCCACTAATAATTTTCTTTCCACACATGTAGAATATAAAAATACTTCATAAAGATAATTCCCTTGATGGTATTACAAAGAAATTCTGCCATTATAACCTAGATATTCTGAGCTTGCAAGAGATGTGATATACAAGTAAAGGTCAGATACTTAAAAATAATTTGAAATTTATCTTCTCAAGGAGAGAGGATAGAAAGCATCTTCAAGGCCTATGTTTGCTTCCCAGCAGACATGCTAGTGATGCTGTTCTAGGATATGACTATGTTAATGAAAGGTTTGTTACAGCTAAATTTAAAGCTATGATTAAAAACTAAAGTTATCTATTGTTTTATGCCCCCACTGAAGACTCTAATGAAAATAAGACAGATATGTTTTATGGATAACTTCAGAATATTTTGAATTTTGTCAAGAAGTAGTTACTACCTTTGTAGATTACAAAAAGGCTTTTAACTCTGTTAATTGTCATAATTTGTGGTTGATTGTGAGATCGTATGGCATACTAGAGAAGTTAGAATAGTGAAAGCTCTCTATAATAACACTGAGTTGTGTGAGAGTTGGTAAGGCTCATAGCAAATGGTTTAGCATTGCTTCTGGTGTTCAACAAGAGTGCATTTTGCCATTTAAAAGTTTTTTTAATTAAAACTTTAATTAAATGCTAGCTACTTTCTGATTTTTTTAGATAATTGCATTCTCAATTAATTGCATCCTCAATCCTAATTGCTCCCTCTTTTTAGATAATAGCATCCTCAAAGGAGGGGGGCATGTCCCCCTCCCCTCCCTTTGCCAAAAATCCAACCCTGGGGAAAGGTCATATATTTAATTGTGGATAATTTCTGACTTAGATTATGCAGATGATTTAGCCCTTTTGGCAAATGATGTTGATGAAATGAATTCTTTCACTAGAGCTGTTGATGAAGCTGGTAATAGAGTAGGTTTGGTGATAAACAAAGAAAACTAAAGTGATGAAAATTGATCATGCAGGTTGTGCTTCATTTTTTTTAAATGGTTGAACCCTTGAAGAAGTGTCTCAGTTTAATTATTTATGTAGCTATGAAACAGATACTGGTGATGTGCAGCATGAGATAAACAGAAGAATAGGACTTGCTGTTGGGACTTTTAAGAATCTATGGATAGTTTGGTGTGCTTAAAGGCCTCAGAAAGAAGGGTAGACTTGGGATATAGTGGGAAATGTCAAACAGAATTAACTTAAACAGAACGTCTTAGAATTTGCCCACAGTGCCCAAATGCAGCAGCTGTAGCTCAAGACAGGCATGTTGAGAGAACTAAATTGCACTGTCAGGTTGGATCTCTGTTACCCATGGTTGCTTGAGGATTTTATATGTATGTATGGACAGATGGATGGATGAATGCATGCATGCAGTAGTAATATTTTCTTTATTAAAAATTATTTAATGTGTTGTTTAGAGAGGGCGTGGTGCACCAGCAAGAGAGCCAGTCATAAGTGCAGAAGAAAATAAAAAACTAATGTTGCTTGCTTACAGACGACAAGAAGAGTTAAAGGTATGTTTTAATCTTTAAATGCTTTGGCATCTCCAGAACTTTTGTTTTTTGTGAACTAATTTTCATTAGACGAAGGATTTGCTTTTGTTTGTGTTTGTTAATCTGACTAATGATCATACTTTGTAATTTATGATAGTTAGTGATTAGAACACATTTTTTCATGTAATGTATATTTATTACAATTTGGAACTGTATTTGAAACAACCTTTCAAACTATAAAAAATATTCCTGCCCAACAATACAGACTGGAGTAAAAGAGGATAGAAAGTTCATAGTTTAACATGATTATATGAATCCATACACTACCTTAAAATTTTTAATCAATAATTTATGGCTTTGATACTGTCGCTCAAGCTGTAAAATAGAAGCTAATGTTGGAGTAAGAGTTTAAATGTGAGATAGAATAGCAATGACTATTGATATGGTACTATTTTTGTATACAAGACAGATATTATAAAATTTATTTATAAATTTTTTTTTGTATACAAGACAGATATTTATAAATTTATTTATAAGGGATTGTCACCCCTTATAAATAAAAAGCATAATTAAATTTAACAATGAAAGTTTATTAATCCTTAAAGTGCTGAGTTTTAAATGATGAATTCTGCTGGTGACCAAATTAATTTGAAATGATCCTTTCAGGGTATCTTGAAGTAGTTACTAAACATAAGTATGTTACTGTAATAAAGAAAAATGTTTAGCTAAAATTGGATACATATTATAATTTTAATAGTTTTACCCCAGTAATGAAATAAAAAGCATTTTTCTTGGATTTAAATCATTCTGTGAAATAACTCTTAAAGTGCTGGAAGTAAGTTAGAGCTCAAAGCCAAATGCAGTATCATATGAATTGGGAACTAGTTACCAAGACAATATGCTCTAAGTACTTATTCCACCCCCCCCACCCCCAATAAATAGAAATTGGCCATTTAAAAGTTTTTAATTAATACTGAAAAATTTTTTTTTTTTGAAATAAATATGATGATAAATATATATCAGCCTGTAAATGGTAGCTAGGCGTAAACTGGAAGGAGAGCTGTGTACCAATCCCTAGTGATGATGCACAGAACCGGCCAGGTCTAGCACCTAATGTCCGACCCCGCCTTCTCGTGGTGCAGGCCGTTAGTACCTTTCAAAAGAGATACTCTCTTTTGGAAGGGAACGGAAGGGGAGGGCTGCCAGTTCAGTATGGCCTGCTGATCTGGTCATCTACGGCCACTTTTTTCTTTTTTTTTCAACCCTGCTGAGGAGTGGTCAACTTCACAGGGTCCTGGTGCTGACCATTTATACCTACTAGACTGGACTTGTTTATGGATTTGAGCTTGATTATGGATCCTGGACTTGCTGCACTGGTGGGCCTCTGTTGAGGGAGAGTCTGCCGCTGTGTTTTCTGTTTGCTTCTGGGTTGCCAGCTCTAAGTGAACAGAGGCATGGGATACCTTATATCAGCTGGTGGATAATCCTAATCAGAGGCCATCGCAGGTACCTGAACCTTACTTTGCTAGTTGGGCATCGTCAAGCCTAAACTGGAGTAATGCGTCTCAGGCAGGCCATGTGGCTCTTGAAAAAGTCCACTTGAAAAGGTGGTGCCTGAAGTTCCTACCAGCATCGGTGACTTCAGCCTTTAGCGGAGGAGGAACGGGTCTTTGCCCCATGCCTGCGATCAGGGGGCTGTTTGATATTGTTGGCCCTACCAATCTCAATAAACCTAATTTCTTTCAAAATCCTACTAATCATTTTCTTTCTGCAGGAACGTGGAACGTGAGGACATTACATAGAGATTATTCTCTTGATGTCCTCATGCAGGAATTCCAGCGCTATAACCTAGATATTCTTGGCTTGCAAGAGACCAGATGGACAGGTAAAGGTGAGATACTTAAAAATAGCTTTAAATTTCTCTTTACAGGGAGGGAGGATGGAAAGCATCACCAAGGCGTGGGTCTGCTGCTCAGCAGACATGCTAGTGATGCTCTTCTAGGATATGAGTGCATTAATGAAAGGTTTCTTACAGCAAAATTTCAGACAAGCATTAAAAACTTGAATGTTATCTGCTGTTATGCCCCCACTGAGGATGCTGATGAGGATGAGAAGGATAGGTTTTACGGACAACTTCAGGACATTTTGAATTCTGTCAAGAAAGGAGATATTACCCTTGTTCTTGGTGACTTCAATGCCAAAGTTGGTACCGACTCTGACCTTTGGGGAGGAGTAATAGGTCCTTTTGGTATTGGTAGCTGCAATGGCAATGGGCAACGTCTCCTACAGGTAAGTAAACTCAATGGTTTCAGAATAACTAACACATATTACAAACACCGTGACATACATAAATACACATGGGTTTCACCTGATGGGCTGCATAGGAATATGATTGATTATATATTAATTAACAGCAAATGGGCTAGTTCTGTTAGAAATACCAGGGCATATAGGGGAGCTGAAATTGGATCTGACCATTACCTTGTTAAAAGTGTCTTGCAACTTAAACTTAAAAAGTGTTGTGCTAGAGTTAAAAAATTTACCTTTAATACTGAAGCTCTGAATGACCCAGTTATAGCTAAAGCTTACCATGATAGGTTACTTAGTCATTATGACGGTCATGGTTTGCTTAATACCGAAGTTGAGGAAGAATGGGGCCATTTTAAACAGGCTTTTTTGGAAACTAACAGTACTCTTTTAGGAAAAAAGGAGCAGAGGAGGCAGAATTATTTAAGTGACAAGGCAATTGAGCTTATTTCAGAAAGAAGGAATTGCAGGAATGTCCTTAATCAGTACCCTACTAGTCCTAATAGAAAAGATTACAGAGAGCTTAATAAACGTGTAAAGGATCAGTTAGCTACTGATAAAAATCTTTGGCTTGATAGCTTGGCTGACAAAGCTGAGGAAGCGGTTAGGCAGCACAACAGCAGAGAGCTGTACCAGATAGTTAATGTTTTATGTGGTAGAAAACGGACAGGCATACAGGGATTGAAGGATAAACAAGGTAAGGTTATAGAAGGTGAGGATTCTCTCATGGCTAGGTGGGCTGAGCATTTCAGTGATGTTCTAAACAATGTGGTTAGTTCTACTCCCATTGTTTGTAATGATGATAGATGCATTGGCAGCTTTAATGTTGGCCCTATAACACAATCTGAAGTTAGTTTGGCTATCTCTAAACTGAAACTTCATAAATCCCCAGGGGTAGATGAAATTAGTACAGAAATGCTCAGAGCTGGGAATGTTTTGGTTATCACTTGGATGACTGAAATTTTGAATAACTTTTATGATAAAGGCATGGTTCCTAAAGATTTTACTAGAGCTATTATTATCCCTATTTTCAAAAAAGGTGATCGCAGTTCTTGTGATAACTATAGGGGTATCAGCCTACTCTCTGTTCCAGGTAAAGTTCTTTCCATGATTGTGCTTAATAGAATTAAGAATCTGGTTGACAGGCAATTGCGTGATGAGCAATGTGGATTCAGAAGTGGTAGGGGATGTGTAGATCAGATATTTTCACTCAGGCAGATTCTTGAGAAATGTTTAGAGTTTCAGAAACCTTTGGTTGCTAGCTTTGTTGATTTCAAAAAGGCTTTCGACTCTGTTGATCGTCATAATTTGTGGTTGATTGTGAGATCATATGGTATACCTGACAAGTTAGTTAACATAATGAAAGCTCTCTATAATAACACTGAGTCATGTGTGAGAGTTGGTAAGTCTTGTAGCAATTGGTTTAGCATTACTTCTGGTGTTCGACAAGGGTGCATTTTGTCTCCTTTTCTCTTTAGTTTGGTTGTTGATTATGTTATGCGAAATTCACTTCAAGGGAAAGCTTTTGGCCTTAAATGGGCTGGAGATACGAAAATTTCTGATTTAGATTATGCTGATGATTTAGCCCTTTTGGCAAATGATGTTGATGAGATGAACTCTTTCATTCGAACTGTTGATGAGACTGGGAGTACAGTAGGTTTGGTTATAAACAGAGAGAAAACTAAAGTGATGAAAATTGGTCAGGCAGGTTGTGATTCAGTTAATCTGAATGGTTGCAGTCTTGAGCAGGTGTCACAGTTTAATTATCTTGGGAGCTATGTAACTGATACTGGTGATGTGCGGCATGAGATTAACAGACGAATAGGTATTGCTGCCGGGACTTTTAAGAATCTATGGAGATTGTGGAGAAATAGGCGTATACACCTAAAGACTAAAATTAGACTGTATAATAGTTTGGTTCTTTCTAGGGTTAGTTATGGTAGTGAAACTTGGACGCTGTGTAAACAAGATAACAGGAAACTAGATGCTTTTGATTCTAGATGCTTACGCAGTATCTTGGGTATTAGGTGGTTTAACTTTGTAACTAATGATGAGGTTAGGCAAAGGAGTCTGCAACCTCCTTTAAGCAGCATATTGTGCAGAGAGAGACTCCGCTGGTTTGGCCATGTTGCCCGTATGGATAATTATAGATTGGCGAATAGGGTTATGAACAGTGTGCCTAGAGGCTTCAGAAGGAGGGGGAGACCTAGGATGCGGTGGGCAGACAATGTCAAACAGGACCTTGTTAGAATTGGTGTGCAGTGGCCGGATGCAGCAGATGTGGCTCAGGACAGATATGCTTGGAGAAGTAAACTGCGTGGTCTGGTTGGACCTCCGTAGCCCATGGCTGCTTGAGGATGATGATGATGATGATGATGAAATATATATCTCGTAAACCTGTAAATGGTAGCTAGGCATCACTGGAAGAATAGCTGTGCATATTTCTCTCTGATGTACAGAACTGGACAGGGGTAGCACCTAAGGTCTAATTCCCACTTTATTCTGATGCAGGTTGTTGTACCTTTCAGGGAGATATTCACCTGAAGGGGAATGGAAGGGTAGGGCTGCCAGATCAGTGTAGCCTACCTTTGGACTTCTGTAGCAATGTTTTCCTTTTTTCCCACCCCTGCTGAGGTGTAGACAACTACACATGATCTTGATATCAACCCAACAGTCTACTATCTGCGCTTTTGATTTTGGACTTTATGCATTGCTGGTTTCTGTTGAAGAAGAAACTGCTATATTATCTGCTTTTATGTGGGGTGCCAGTCCTAAATGAACAGATGCATGAGATACTTTATATCAGTTGGCAGATGATCCTGATGCCATTACAGATATCTGGACACTTGAAACTGGTTGTTGTATTACCAAGTCTAAATTGGAATAATGTATCTCAGACACTGACTTACTGGCACCCAAAAAAGTGATGGATTCTGATAGTAAAGAACTCAATTACTTGTCCGAGT
Source organism: Ryuthela nishihirai (assembly GCA_038380435.1). Classification (NCBI taxonomy): domain Eukaryota; kingdom Metazoa; phylum Arthropoda; class Arachnida; order Araneae; family Heptathelidae; genus Ryuthela; species Ryuthela nishihirai. The sequence goes on along the minus strand of JAWZYU010000001.1, from coordinate 154,242,067 downwards.
TTTTACCAAAATGGTGGCTTCAGCTGTTAGTAAATGGGGAATGGGTCTTTGCCCCATGCCTGTAATTAAGGGATTGCTTAATATTGGCTATTTTTCTCTCAATAAACTAATTATTTTCTATATATTAAGCAAAGGCAAGCCAGCCTGGATCTAGAAAAAAATGGGAGGGGGGGGGGCAAGTAATGCAATCAAGGCCATAATTGGGGGGAGGAGTAAGAGACTGGATTGCCATTGCAGTTTAACATTTTCCCCGTTGTTTTAGAGATTTTTAAAAAATATCACAAAAAGTGCCTGAAATGTGCAAAAGTTTAATAATTTTCAGGTTCCATTACCCTTACTAGCATCCTCAAAGGAGGGGGCATTTCCCCCTCCTTTCCCCAAAGATCCAACCCTGGGTAAAGGTCACATATTTAAAAATATCTTAAATTTCTCTTTACGGGACATAATAGTAGCAAATACCTACAAGTTGCAACTATGCTTCTCAGCAAGAAAGCCAGTGATTGCTCTTCTGAGATAAAATAAATACCCCTCAAGCGGCTGTTTATAAATGCATTAATAAAAGGTTTCTTACAGTTAAATTTAAAACTGGGATTAAAGAAAGGCTTGAATGTTATCTGTTAATATGTCCCACTGAGGATTCAGATGAGAATGAGAAACATAGGTGTTATGAATAGCTGCAGGATGTTTTGAATTCTGTCAAAAAAAGGAGATATTAGTCTTGTGCTTCTTCAGTGCCAAAGTTGGTACTGACTCTGATCTTTGGGTAGGAGTAATGGAACCTTTTGGTATTGGTACATGCAATAACAATGGAGAATTTTACCTACAGTTAAGTAAACATAATGGTTTTACCATTATGACAATCATTGTTTGTTTACTACTGAGCTAAGGATGAATGGACCATTTTAGGCTGTTATTAAAACCAGTAATATTTTTGGGTAAAATGGCAGATAGGAGACAGAATTATTTGAGTGATAAATTGATATGATAAAGGTAATCAGCCTACTTTTTTTTCCAGGTACAGTTCTGTGCATGATTGTGCTTAATAAAATTAAGAATTAGGTTGATGGATAAAAATGTGTAATGACTTAATTAAATTTGAATACACAGTGATACATTATTAAAAGAGGCTGAATCACGAACTACACTGTTTAAAAGGATTATTGAAATGCCCTTATTTCCCATTAGCTTATCTCATATACATCATTGCAAAATGCAACATGTAATAGTACTAGCATATTATTCTAACAACACAAAGATTTCTACATATAGGAAACATGAAGTGTTGGCCTTTGATACTAATCAAGTATTTTATGAGTTCTTATATATACTCAAATATATTATACTGGCATGTTGTAATTGCTTAGTTGTATGTCCTGTGAAGTAGATGTTTTGTAGTTCTGTAGACTTGGCTGGTACTCTCAACACTTTTGTGGAGAAACATAGTCCTGGTTATATATGGTGCATTTGACACTTGTTGACTTCCATACTGTAGATAAACCTTATTGTCACAGGTTATTATAAGCTCACCAGACAAAAAATTAGTCATCTCCCGCCATAAGAGGATTACGTCTGTTCGGCAGCAACAGAGGGCACACCAGTAATAAATACAGCATACAGATAGCTGGGATGTGTGCTATGGGGTTCATACAGTGAAAGAAGTGGTTGCATGCCACATGTGTGTTAGTCGTTCCATGAAACATGGGTCACGCCAAAGAAGTGAATGAGTGGCAAAAAGGTGTTATTGCGTTTGGCTGAGCCAAAGGGCTTAGTATACAAGAAGTTGCTTTGCTTGCCTTGTCGAAATGTACTGTCCAAAGGGTCTTCCAGCAGTGGCGTACATTGCAGTCCACCACTAATCATCGCCAAAACTGTAGCAGAAAGACTGTGCTCACCAATAGGGACTGTCACAGTGTGTCATGCACTGTTAGGGCAAACCACTTTGCAACGAGGCAGGAATTGCTCCAGTCGGTCAATGCAGGCCTACAACAAGCTGTTTTCAAACGAACACTCTAAAGGGAACTACATGCCATGGATATCTGGAGCAGAGTACTGTGGAAGAGACCCATGTTAACAGCTATGAACAAGACTGCACGGCTACAGTGGGCACAGCACCACAAAGACTGGACTGTCGACTCTTGGAAGCATGTGATCTGGTTGGATGAGTCATGTTTTTGCCTGTACTCGAATGATGTGAGGCGATGGGTACATCGTAAGCCGCATGAAGCCTTACATGCGGACTGTGTGCAAGGTTCTGTTCAAGCTGGAGGAGGTTCTGTGATGTCCTGGAGGTGTTTCAGGTACGAGGAAATGGGTCCTTTGGTTGCAGTGATGTCACACTTGAACCAGAAGGGATATATGGAGCTACTGAATGACCACATGTTGCCTTTTGTGCAGCATCTCCACAGTGAACACCAGAAGGATACCCCAGTTTTCCAAGATGACAATTGTCGCGTGCACAGGGCTTGAAGTTTGTCGGATTGGCACAATGAGCATTCTGAAGCTTTTGAACATCTTGACTGGCCTGCCAAATCCCCAGATTTGAATCACATAGAAAACCTGTGGGACTATTTTGGGCAACAAGTGAAGTGCCGTCCCAGCCATCTGTCCGAACTGCGGCATTTGCTGCTGGAAGAGTAAATGAATATTGATGTGCACTACATCCGCACACTGGTGGCATCCATGCTTCGGTCGCACAGAGGCGCTACAGGCTATTAGGTGACATTCAGCCAGGGGTGACTATTTTTTTGTCCGGTGAGCTTAGTTGCAATTATCATAGATGTTTTTTCACTTTACAGATATTTGCTGTTAACTTATATCTGATGATAACATGCAGCCTTTCTATTTAGTATCGTTAATTGCAGGTTTAATTCTTGAGCATATTTAAAGGCATTTTAAAGTTAAAAAGATAAATCTTTCAACTGAATACATTTAAAGCTTTCGCATAAATCATATTAACACTTAAAAAATCCCCCCATAGTAGTTCATTGTCAAAGGTTCTTATCTGCTGTCAACTGATTATTTACATCATTAAATTCTGTAATGCCATCTGTTAAGATCAGTGAAGTTCTGATTCAACTCGGCTCTGCATTCCTTTCAGGAAGCTTGCCTGTCATGGCTGAATAAAAGTCATATCCTGAGTGGCCCAGCCAGGATATTGAGGAAGGGGGTCATAAACTGTTATTAAAAAGCATTCAATATAAACTCAAAAGCTAATAATTGTTTAAAAATAGATTTTTTTGGTGGTGGTGGTGGTGGGGTGACAAAATTGTGCTCCCAACTGCTGGAGGAGGAGGAGGAGGACTGATTTCCATGCTATGGAAATCCTTTTTGCTACCATTATCCACTGGCTCATTCATTTTCGGGAAACAATGAGTTCTGTTTTCAGTTTTATCGCTGAAAAACAAAGAAGCAATTAAAAAAATTAGCATATAATCTAATGCAATGTCAAAAAAAATCCGTAATAATAATAAATGTTGAACCAATTGCTACAAGTTTTATTAACTCTCACGCATGACTCTTATTATACAGAGCATTCATTATTCTAAATTGTCTAGTATGCCATATAATCAACCACAAATTATTATGATCAACAGAGTCAAAAGCATTTGTGAAATCTGCAGGTTTCTGAAAATCAAGTATTTAACAAAAAAGACGATATGTTTTATTTTAATATGACTTTTTTTAGAGTCATGCAGTAAAAAAAAGCATCTATCAACACAAATAAAAATTTCTTTAAAAAAACTAATAGACAGAAATGATTACAATGCACCTGAATAGAATGGCTATATATTTCTGAATAACAAAAAAAAAATTTTTTTTTGGTTTTAAGTAAATTTTTTTCTCGGTACCATACTTTGAGAAACTTCCAGGCTTTTAGCCAATTGTGCTGAGTCAAATAAACAAGTCAACTTTAGAATTTAAAATAAAAATAACTAATCAATGGAAATAGGTCACATTATATAACAAATGGAACAGAATTTAATTACGAATTTCATGAAAATAAAATAAACAAATCTGCAAACGTATTGATTTTAATAAGCCTTTTTCAATGTAATATGGTGAAAAAAAAAAGATCACACTATACAATTAAGGCTTCACTTTGGGAAACCTGATGAATCATCATCATCATCATCCTCAAGTAACCATGGGCTACGGAAGTCCAACCAGACCATGCAATTTAGTTCTCCAAGCAAGTCTATTCTGAGCTACATCTACTGCATCTGGCCACTACACACCAATTCTAACAAGGTCCTGTTTGATATTGTCTGCCCACCGCATCCTAGGTCTCTCCCTCCTTCTGAGGCCTCTAGGCACACTTCATAACCCTATTCGCCAATCTATAATTATCCATACGGGCAACATGGCCAAACCAACAGATTCTCTCTCTGCACAATATGCTGCTTAAAGGAGGTTGCAAATTCCTTTGCGTAACCTCATCATTAGTTACAAAGTTGAACCACCTAATGCCCAAGATGCTGCATAAGCATCTGGAATCAAAAGCATCTAGTTTCCTGTAATCTTGTTTACACAGCATCCAAGTTTCACTACCATAACTAACCCTAGAAAGAATCAAACTATTATACAGTCTAATTTTAGTCTTTAGGTGTATACGCCTATTTCTCCACACTCTCCATAGATTCTTAAAAGTCCTGGCAGCAATCCCTATTCGTCTGTTAATCTCATGCCACACATCACCATTATCTGTTACATAGCTCCCAAGATAATTAAACTGTGACACCTGCTCAAGACTGCAACCATTCAGATGAACTGAATCACAGCCTGCCTGACCAATTTTCATCACTTTAGTTTTCTCTCTGTTTATAACCAAACCTACTCTACTACCAGTTTCATCAACAGCTCGAATGAAAGAGTTCATCTCATCAACATCATTTGCCAAAAGGGGTAAATCATCAGCATAATCTAAATCAGAAATTTTTGTATCTCCAGTCCATTTAAGGCCAAAATCTTTCCCTTGAAGTGAATTTCGCATAACATAATCAATAACCAAGCTAAAGAAAAAAGGAGACAAAATTCACCCTTGTCTAATACCAGAAGTAATGCTAAACCAATTGCTACAAGCCTTACCAACTCTCACACACGACTCACTGTTATTATAGAGAGCTTTCATTATGTTAACTAACTTGTCAGGTATACCATATGATCTCACAATCAACCACAAATTATGATGATCAACAGAGTCGAAAGCCTTTTTGTAATCAACGAAGCTAGCAACCAAAAGTTTCTGAAACTCTAAACATTTCTCAAGAATCTGCCTAAGTGAAAATATCTGATCCACACATCCCCTACCACTTCCGAATCCACATTGCTCATCACGCAATTGACTGTCAACCAGATTCTTAATTCTATTAAGCAAAATCATGGAAAGAACTTTACCTGGAACAGAGAGTAGGCTGATACCCCTATAGTTATCACAAGAACTGCGATCATCTTTTTTTAAAATAGGGATAACAATAGCTCTGGTAAAATCCTTAGGAACCATGCCTTTATCATAAAAGATATTCAGAATTTCAGTCATCCAAGTGGTAACCGAAACATTCCCAGTTCTATTTTTTCTGTAGTAATTTCTTCTACCCCTGGTGGGGATTTATGAAGTTTAAGTTTAGAAACAGCCAAAATAACTTCAGATTTTGTTATAGGGCCAACAATAAAGCCACCAATGCATCTATCATCATTGCAAACAATGGGAATAGAACTAACCGCATTGTTTAGAATATCACTGAAATGCTCAGCCCACCTAGCCATGACAGAATCCTCACCTATAACCTTACCTTGTTTATCCTTCAATCCCTGTATACCTGTCCGTTTTCTACCACACAAAACATTAACTATCTGGTACAGCTCTCTGCTGTTGTGCTGTCTAACTGCTTCTCGGCTTTGTCAGTCAAACCATCAAGCCAAAGATTCTTATCAGCAGCTAACTGATCTTTTACACATTTATTAAGTTCTCTGTAATGCTTTCTATTAGGACTAGTAGGGTATTGATTAAGGACATTCCTGCAGTTCTCTCTTTCCAAAATAAGCTCAAGTGCCTTATCACTCAGATAATTCTGCTCCTTTTTTCCTAAAAGAGTACTGTTAGTGTCCAAAAAAGCCTGTTTAAAATGATCCCATTCTTCCTGAACTTCAGTAGTAAGCAAACCATAACTCTCATAATGACTAAGTAACCTATCATGGTAAGCTTTGGCTATAACTGGGTCTTTCAGAGCTTCAGTATTAAAGGTAAAATTTTTAACCCTAGCACAACACTTTTTAAGTTTAAGTTGCAAGACACTTTTAAGAAGATAATGGTCAGATCCAATTTCAGCTCTCCTATATGCCCTGGTATTCCTAACAAAATTAGCCCATTTGCTGTTAATTAATATGTAATCAATCATATTCTTATGCAGCCCATCAGGTGAAACCCATGTGTAATTATGTATGTCGCGGTATTTGTAATAAGTGTTAGTTATTCTGAAACCATTGAGTTTACTTACCTGTAGGAGACATTGCCATTGCAGCTACCAATAACAAAAGGGCCTATCACCTCTCCCCAAAGGTCAGAGTCAGTACCAACTTTGGCATTGAAGTCACCTAGGACAAGGGTAATATCTCCTTTCTTGACAGAATTCAAAATATTCTGAAGTTGTCCGTAGAACCTATCTTTCTCAACCTCATCCTCAGTGGGGGCATAACAGCGGATAACATTCAAGTCTTCAATGCTTGTCTGAAATTTTGTTGTAAGAAACCTTTCATTAATGCACTCATATCCTAGAAGAGCATCACTAGAATGTCTGCTGAGAAGCGGACCCACGCCTTGGTGATGCTTATTGTCATCCCTCCCTGAAAAGAGAAATATAAGATTATTTTTAAGAATCTGACCTTTATCTGTCCATCTGGTCTCTTGCAAGCCGAGAATATCTAAATTATAATGGTGGAATTCTTGTGCGAGGACACCAAGAGAAAAAGTTCTGTGCAAGTCCTCACATTCCATATACCTATGGAGAGAAAATGGTTAATGGGATGTTTAAAGAAACTGTGTTTATTGAGAGAGGGAATGCCGACAATATCAAACAGCCCCCTAATCGCAGACATGGGGCAAAGACCCGTTCCCCCACCACTAAAGGCTGAAGCCATCTACACTGGAAGACTTCCTCCAATGTAGAATTTGACGATGCCAATAGAAGCAAAGAGTTCAGGTCCTGTGATGACCTCTGCTCAGGATTATCCACCAGCTGATAAACATATTCTGGGAATCTATTCACTTGGGGCTGTCAACCCACAAGCAAACAGAAAACACAGCGGAAGATTTTCCCTCCACAGAAGTCCACCAGTGCAGCAAAATCGGGATCCATAATCAAGCTCAGAGCCATATATCTGTCCAGTAGGTTTATATGGTCAGCACCAGGACCCTGTGTGGTTGACCACTCCTCAGCAGGGTAGAAAAAAAAAAGAAAAGTAGCCATAGTTGTCCAGATTAGTAGACTACACTAATCTGGCAGCCCTCCCCCTTCCGTTCACTTACACAAGAGAGTATCTCTTTCGAAAGGTACTAACAGTCTGCAGCACGAGAAGGTGGGGTTTATTAGGTGCTAGGCATGGCCGGTTCTATGCATCATCACAGGGGATTGATGCATAGCTCTCCTTCCAGTGACTACCTAGCTACCATTTACAGACCCTGATGAATAAAAATAGTTTAAATTATATATTTATCGAAAGGAAATTTCCTCCCGAATAATATAATATTGAACTTGAAATATTATTTTTATTTCTTTTAATGATTCTTTTCAGCATCGCATATTTTAAACACTGCCAGTGTTACACAATGTGACTTGGCCTTCTCACATTCACAGGATTTTCTGAACTGGTTATAAAATAGATAAAAAAAAAACTTCCTTGGCTGCTTTTTTTACTAAACATTATGAATTTTTTCTTTGGGTGTTGAAGTTTGGCAATCTTGGCTAAGTGCAGAAAGGTTTCTGCACCAAGGACCAGCCCTTCCCGAAATTGCCGTCCCAAATGATCGCCGATTTCCTTAGTGAGGAAGAGTATTTTGCTTCCATATACAAGACATTCATTTCAGAAAATGGTACAACTGAAAGTTTTTTATTAAAAAAACAAGAAATAATAAAAGAAAAATTACATATAACCTAATGGAATATTAAAATATCCACAACAACTTTTAAACCGGCCTCTGATCTAGCATAACTTGGAAAGATGATAAATCAGCCGATTGAAGATCGCTAACTAACGGAAGTAAAGAAAAATAAATAAATAAATAAATAAAAATAAACTACAGAAATGAATTTGCTTTCATATCCAAAATCTCATTTATTTTCAGAAAATGATACTATATCAAAGTTTTACTGAAAAAGTAATAAATAATAAAATAAAAATTAACATATAGCCTAATGCGATGTTAAAATATCCACAGCCACAAGTTCTAGGCCTGCCATACGATATAACTATGAAAAAAATCAATACTTATCGATCGGCCAAAAGATCGTTAATTTCCAAAAATAAATCTACTGAAATGAAAACTAACCATGGTTTAAATGTAAAAAAAAAATATTAACTTTACAAAGGGTATCCAATATGCTGCACCAAAACTGTAAAAAACACTTACATCACATGGAATGGAGATAGTATGTGTCAGCCATCTGCGTCTTGTTTGCCTCAGTGAAGCATAACTAATTAAATGCAGGTACAACCAGAATTTCTAAGAAGGATAAGTTTACTTCCAGTTTCAGTTTTAAGAGCAGGAAAGATGCATAGAATGATGGAAAAAATGATAAAAATAATTTTGGAAATAATGAAATAGGTTTGTGACAGAAAAGTGTGTGAAACAGAAAAATAAAATGGCGGTATGTACTTTGTAACTACTTCCAAAATCTGCCATTTTTAAAAATAGCAGTTTTTTTGTTAATTTTTAGGAGGTTTTCAAAAATTTAAGGAAAAATTTGTTGGTAATATTCAAAGCAAACTTGTGGTGAGATTAAATCAGAAGGTTGCTTCAGCAAATAGGAATGTTAGCAAGCAAACTGGCAATACCATTTAGTGCTTCTAAGAAATGGCAATCAGATGGCTTTATCAAATTATTTATATTGTAGTTGAATAAAATATGCATGAAATTTAAAACAAAATATTATTTTTTAAGGTTGAATTATATATATATAAATTGCAATGATAATTTTTATTTTTAAAAACTCAATTTTTTTTTTGTTGTATAAAAAACGGATACATACGTCTTTGGCCCCTCTTTTCTGATTCTGCAAACATATATAAGGGGCGGGGGTGGCTCAGTCGGTAGCGTGCCAGGCTCGTAATCTGTAGTTCCCAGGTTCGAGTCCCAGCTGGGTCAGCGTTGAGATTTATCTTCGCAAAATTCCCCGCCCTGCCCACAGTCAGTAGGGGACACCGATGGGCTTGGATAAGGCCGCCGTCCATCGGATGGGACGTTAAGCCGTGGCCCCGTGTGCAGGAGAGTCATACCCTGTGCACGTTAAAGAACACGCTGGATGGCCTTGATGGGAGGCTACCATCTGTCTCCCAACAGCTGTTCCAGTGGGTCCCCTCCCCCAACCTTCTCTGAGCCTTCGGGGTCCATGTGACCTGGCCATTTAGCCCATGGTGTGCAAAAAAGTACCGCTCAAAGGTAAAACAACCCAACCCAGCAAACATATACAGACGATGTGGATACTCAGTACCGTTAACAGGGTATAGCACAGGGGCAGCCTACCTCACAGCGCCTGTGATGGTCTACCCATTCACTTTTACTTTTCCTTAACCAGTTTTGCGTAATTTACATTATATTTATCATTTTGGGGATTATTATTTCATTTTGTGGACATTGCAATCCTCGTTCCGAGCAGTAGTCTCTTGTAATAAAAACAAAATAGCAATTGATTTTCGCACATTTTTGTCTTATAATCCATCAGGGGCGATATTTAATTGTCTGCCTCAGGGCGCGATCTAACCTGGTGACGGCCCTGTGGATACTGGAAGGGTTAATAAAATACATACACCTCTCTTCGCTCTGCAAATCCAGTTCTTTTGGTACTCCTGAGTATAGATGTATGTAATCTGCCATTTCTTCCATTCCTGAACTCCTTTTCTTAGTCTCTGTTAGTTCAATAAGATCAGTCTTCATTCTTTGCATCTCTTGAGTAATCTCTCTCCATTTCATTGTAATTCGCTGTACATTCCAAGTTGCCAAAAACAAGGTACGTTTCCATAACCTGAGTCGTTTACCATAATATCCATCTGGCTTAATACTCCTGAAGTTTTCTTTTGCAAGTGACTCTTTTACAAGAGACAGAGTGCAGGCTTGTCATCTCAACCCCCAACCTGGAGGAACAGGATGTTTCTTTTAGTCTGGCACCTACTCTTTGACCTGTCCAGCTTGGGTGGCCCTACCAGTAGCAAGCTACCACCAGCATAACTCTCTGGGTCACTGGTGCACACAACAGTAATAAATGAATAAAAACATATTAAATTTCATTATTCGTAGCTTTTTTTTTTATCTATTGTAGGCAGGACAAGAGTTGTAAGAAAAATATTTATCATACTAAAAAAAACATTTAACTTACCTGTTTTTTTTTATTAATTAGTGAGTTTAGGATTAAATATTCTTTCCTTTGGCATATAACATGATTTATCTATATTCATTACACTAAACAACAAATTTTGACCTTTGACATGTTTCAGAAGTGCAAACAGCTGTTTCTTATATAAATCGAGGTGCTGATCATGAAAATGACAAAAAAAAAATGTTTTATTGGCTATGGTTTTCGAGATACTGTCACTTTACCTGTATTTCATCATTCGCTGAAGACTGCATATAGGTCTACAGCAACTGCTGCCACTTCCCCTGTTGCTTACATACCAAATCTTGAGAATCTCTCATTGCAACTCCCGGTATTGTGTTGCCTCGAATGATGCAAAAGCTCATGGGTATTGTGTTGCCTCGAATGATGCAAAAGCTCATGGGTATTGTGTTGCCTTGAATGATGCAATAGCTCCTGGGTATTGCGTTGCCTCGAATGATGCAATAGCTCCCAGGTATTGCATTGCCTTGAATGCTGCAATAGCTCCCTGGTATTGTGTCACTTTGGTGCTTCATACAGCACACAAAAAACTTAAATCGGTATATACTGCATATGGATACAGTCTCCTGTATTTTCAAAACTAAAGTCAATCACCGTTTTTTAATGTCATAATCATATTTAGCACCTCGAAATTAGTAAAAAAATGGTTTTCATTTCCAAAACATTTTCAGTGTTGAACACTGTTATTTATTGCCCAGTGAATGTCTTAAAGTTTTCTGTTTGCCTGAAAAAATTGAAAAATAAGTGAGCCTGCAGAGTATTTGAAATTTTTTTTCATATGATTGTATTTAATTTTAATATTGCAAACTATAGATAAAATAACCAAAATATTTGTGTTACTATGCATAAAATACGAAAAACTGCATATATGGAAATTTTTTTCCAGAAACTGGAAGATGCTGAAGATGATAGTTACTTAAATGCTGAATGGGCTGATAGCAGTGTGCTGAAGAAATCATTCCAGGGTTTGAAAAATATCAAATGGCACCCTCATTGATGAGTATTTGTGTTTGTTTTCTGATGTTTTGCATTTTCTGATAGGCATTTATTCACAATAAATTCTATCAAGAATTAGTTCATACCCTTTGAATTAAATGTTTTGTAGCAAACAATATTAGAAATATTCATTTGTTAAAATAACAGTTTTTTTTTAATTCAAATAGCAGAACTATATTTGAAAAATAAAAGTATCAAAATAGATGTATAGACCACCTTTTTGTAGTTGTGTAATTGTACTGTTTTTTTTTCAAAGGTTAGCAGTAAGATTGTTTTCTTTGTGCCTGAGTTTGGAGACTGTGACCCCATTCCCTTAATATGAACTGTACAGATATATGTTGAGTAGAATAAAGATCTTGCATTCTAGTAGTGGCACTAGGATATGGATTCAACCCTGGGTAAGGCATGAATGTTTGTGCTGTTTTTTGCGGAAGGCGGGACCTAAGCAGAAAAACAGCACAAACATCCATTCCTTACCCAGGGTTGAATCCAGATCCCAGTGCCACTCAAAAATTCTGCTTGTGTAAAAAGCATCTTAATTTTTTTTTCACACCATAAAACCCAAACCAACCTTGGTTTTTTTTTAGCTGGGTAATTGGTCATTTATAAACAGGATTCTAGTGTGTGTGTTATTTTCTCCATATACAATAAGTATAAATAGCATTTCTGCTTTTTTTTTATCAAGAAATTTTCCATACATTTATAGTAACTTCTTTTTTCTAGCTTTTTCTTTGATTTTATTCTGCATTTAACCAATAATCCTTACGAATGAAATTCTCACTTTGAATTCACTAATTGTCTCCTATTAAAGTCATATTTTCTGGAAATAGCCATTTTGAGATCCTGGGAGAATGAAAATACACCTATCCCTCGATTTACACTGAAGATAGGTTCCGCACAAAACCGAGTAAATCAAAATCTTGGATTCTGTTATGTAAAACCGTGTAAAATAAAAAAAAAAACATTAAAATGTGCATAATTCAGTCATTTATTTACGTAAAACAAAACATCTTGAAAAACATAAAATGACACTTCATTCATAACATAACAAATATATGTAGGTAATATAAGTACATATTTAATTCATTTTACATTAGGAACAAAAAATATAAGATAATTAAAAAATTAACAAGTTTAATTACTGTCATCACTTTCATGGATTATCAGTCTTTTCTTCCTGATTGGTATGATGTCACTTTCATCATTCGATAGTTCTTGATGCGATTCTGGTTCAAAATTTGATGAATTAGGGACAATCTCAGATCGATGAGACTTTGTAATGAAATCCATAATTAACAATTGTGTAGGTTTTTTTGTTAAATCTTTATAGACCTCCTCATATTGATTTTAGCACTTACTAATATCCCACTGGAATCGGAGAGCTCGTTCAACATTCGGGTCATTTTGTAAAAAATGATTACCCAATTTCCTCCCCAATTCAAGTCCTACGCTGATGACTCTTGCTGTGAACGCAACTGGTTCAGATTGCTCTTCATCAGGATCATTGTCTTCATCACGTTTATTTGTTTCATGAATCATGTTAACTAAATCTTCCTCATCTAGTTCTTCATCAGCCATTATTTCTTCAATATCTGCCTCAGCTAAATCCTCAAAACCTTCTCCTCCTATGTATGCGCCAACTCAGTGATCTAAGAATATTCATGCTTTAATGGTAATCTATAATTCTCACCTTCAACAGCATCTGGCCATATTGCTTTCCAGCAGGCATTGAGCGTTGATTGTTTAATCTGGGTATATGACAGTCCAACATGCTTAACACAATCTAAGATTGTAAATTTCTTCCAAGCATCCATAAGAGTAAGAGATCCTTCATTCTCCATTTGTTCTAAAATATACCTGAAGGTTTGCTTGATATACAGTGCCTTGAAAGTCGAAATTATCCCTTGATCTAACGGCTGTAATAAGGAAGTTGTATTCTTTGGTAAAAAAACAATTTGTACATTTTCGTGTTGTAAATCTTGAGGATGGCCTGGTGCATTATCAATTAATAGAAGGGCCTTAAAAGGCAATCCCCTTTTACTTAAATAACTTTTGACATCTGGGACAAACAAGTTATGAAACCATTCATTGAAAACCATGGCAGTGACCCATGCTTTCTTATTAGCCATCCAATAAAAGGGAAGGTTTTTGATGTTTATTCCTTTAAATGAGCGTGGTGTTTTCGATTTGTTAATAACCAATGTTTTCATTATATGATTGCCTGAAGTGTTGCTACAGAAAAGAACTGTTATACGACTTTTCGCTCCCTTATGACCACTAGCTGATTTGTGAGCTTTAGCCAAATAGGTTTTTTCTGGCATTTTTTTCCAGAATAACCCGGACTCGTCAGCATTGAAGACCTGGTCAGGAGTGTAGGAGTTGGCGGCAATGATTTCAGCAAATTTTGCTGGATATTGTTGTGCTGCATCCGAATCAGCAGATGCTCTTTCACCTTTCAATCTTAGATTATGTAAAGAATGTCTTTGTTTAAATCTCTCGAACCAACCATGGCTTGCGGAAAAAAATACCCTCTTTTCATCTGGCGAAGTTGACGGTAACTGATTCTTAAGTGTTTCATAAATCTTTAAAGCCTTATTTGTAATGGCACTGGTATCAGTTGGAACCCGCTTTTGAGTTTGGTCTTCTAGCCATATCACTAATGCCTTTTCCATATTTTCCATTGTAACATCTCTTACATATGAAATCGTGCTCATACTCGTGCAAGATCCAGCTGCTACACTTTTTCTAATGGAGTCTTCATTTTTTCTTATTGTCCTTATTGTGGCTTCATTCATGGAGTAAAATTTAGCAACATCTGTTACGTAGACGATCTAATATTTTAATTTTTGTTTCTAAAGAAATAACTTTTCTTTTGATTTTTTTAAAAAATCTTTTGGCATTATAAAACCTTAAAAAATTTAGGTAAATTATAAAAATTCCAGAAAAACTATAAATGTTGGAAACTTACCAGTAGATATTTAAATAATAAAATAAAAAAACGCACAATGATGTAAAGCTTTGCTGCTAAAATGATAATGCACTACTTCACATGAACCAGATAGCTTTACTATTGTGAAATACTACGGGGATTCCCTGTGTTGTAAAATATAGGGGAATCCCCGTCCCTGTTGTTGCCAGTGTTACCAAAGGAATGAGATTAAAAAATGACTTGAAATATATATGCAGCTGAATATACATTTTTACCAGTTTTTTTGAAATCCGTTATTTTATCAACCGTGTAAAACAAGTACCGTGTAAATCAGGGGATAAGTGTGTGCTTAGATATTTGACCATCAGTAAACTCAGTCTAAGGAAAGTGGTTATTAAAAATTAATTTCAGTTTAAAAACATGATAAGTTGTTAAAAAAAAATATCTAAGGAAAAATAAAGAACTCTGAAAGAAATTGAATAAAAAATATTTCAAAGCATTTAAAGTTTAACTGAGTATGAAATTGAGAATGAATCATTTTAGTATGAAACTGCATGGTTTATTTTTAAAAATGCGCAAAAATTTTGGTTCAAAATTCCAATTTCCTAATGTTAATTAGTGTATTTGTTTTGATATCATTAAAATTATCGCTAAAATAAGTTCTACCTTTTACAAATTGCACTTTTAGGCTAATTGCATAATCCTATGATTCTTCTGATAAAAATCACTGCTAGTGTCATTTTTGATCATTTCAAATTAATTATTCTTTATAATACAGTATATCTATACAGTAAATCTAAAGTCTGCTAAAATATTGACCAAAAGCATTATGCAAAGTTCTGGGATGATGCAACTTCCAGTAGTAATCAATAACTTACATTAAAAGTTTAGAAAGCATTATAACTCTACTATAGCTATAAGTAAGTCAACATACCAGAAATCAAAAACTGATCTTTAATCTACTATGGGTAAGGCAGAAAAAAGCATAAACTAAATTGTTACTACTTGATTCTATTTACGGTGATTCAACATGTGCATATGATCACTACAGGCTCAAATAAGGTTTTCCTTAACTTTTTCATAATTTTTCAAGTGGAATCAACAGGAAAAATATCTATATATCGTAGACTGAAATGTTATTTTCAAGATCTGATTAGAAAGATTTTTAAAAAAATGCTAATTTCTGTTTGAAAAAAAATTACGATCATGTATTATGCAACAGTAGACTACTCTGGGCCGTTACAATTGGAAAAGTGAAAACAGTATACCCAGCTTTGATATGCAAAGGGTTAAAATATTATGATGAAAAAAATTATAAAGAAATAGTAGCAGCTAGTTTTAAGTGATTTTTTTTTTTTCATAATATTATTCAGAAAGAAAGTTCCTTTCCATTGATATATAACTATTTTTTTCATCAGATTTTCCAAAATTAACCTTAAATTTCATTGCTACATTCTTTTTTTTCCACTAGATCATTGTGAAAAAAGTCATTAAAATTAATATGTTTGTAAATTGTTTAAATATATTAATTCATAAAATCCAAAATTAAATGCTGTTTAATTTGATATGTAACATGACTTATTTCTGTTGATTGGTTATTTGGCAAAAAAAATAGCTTGGTCCGTGGTTTCATTCAAGTTTTCTTTTTTTGATGGGTGTCAATGTCTTTACACAGCACTGTGGTTGCTTGGCTCAAGATCATATCAAATTATTAGCAACAGCAAGTCAGTTCTTTCTGGAATAGGAGACTTGGCCTCTAATTGAAAATATTGAGATTTGCCTCATTTGAAATCTGAAAAATTCCCACAATCAAAAAATGGCCACCACTGCCCCATACCAACATAATGTGACAGCAAAATATTTAATAAGAAAGCTGCATATTTCCGTTTTGTTTTCTTTAAAACATTATCTTATGCACTTGTATTATGGTAGCATCATGCTTTGGCTACCTGGGTTAGGATTAAAAAAAAATCTCGCTCATAATAAAAATAATAAAAGCCCCTCAAGCAGATGCTTGCCGTAGAGGTCTTACAGGAGCCTATCAGTTTATACGTCAAAATAGAAAAACTATGATGATGGTGGGAGAGTTTAATAAATGAATCTTGAGGTTAGCTTTAGAATATTGTTATCTGTCTAATAAAATATAAGGCAAATCATCATCTTCTTCAAGCAGCCATGGGCTAAGGAGGTCCAGTTATTTCTAAAACCTTGCAGTTTAGAGCAAAATCCCAATTTCTTGTAAAAAAAAATGCCCAATTGCTGTAGCGGTGGCAAAAAGTTCCAAATATATCTGTGTTTTTACTTGTTTTTTCAGGCAATTTATACCCACTAAATTATCAACTTTACATAACTTATTGTTTATTCTGAAATGTTTTAGTATACTTACAAATCTTTTTTCTGTTTTAAAATATTTTAAAGAGTTTTTTTCTGATATTTTGAAAAATTATAAGTTACAAATACAGGGTAATACCAAGATTGAATAGGCTTTCATAACAACCAATCAGGTGCTCTGTCATGCTGACATATCACAGATGAGAAACCATAAAATTGGGGTTGTTGATTTTTTTTTTTTGCACACTTCAATATACTTTAAAACTAAATTTGTGGATATGGAAAAGTTGTACATTGCATTCAACATTTTGTACATTGTTAATAAAGAATATTTATGGGAAGGAAGGGGAGAGCTGCCAGTTCAATATGGCCTACTGATCTGGTCATCTATGGCCACTTTCTTCAGTTTTTTTTTTTTTCAACCCTGCTGAGGAGTGGTCAACTTCGCAGGGTCCTGGTGCTGACCATTTATACCTACTAGGCTGCACTTGTTTATCGATTTGAGCTATTATGGATCCTGGATTTTCTGCACTGGTGGACCTCTGTTGAGGGAGAATCTATTGCTGTGTTTTCTGTTGGATTCTAGGTTGCCAGCCCTAAGTGAACAGAGGCATGGGATACCTTATATCAGCTGATGGATAATCCTGATCAGAGGTCATCGCAGATACCTGAACCTCACTTAGCTAGTTGGGCATCGTCAATCCTAAACTAGAGTAATGTGTCTCAGGCAGGCCATATGGCTCTTGAAAAATTCCACTTGAAAAGGTGATGCCCGAAGTTCCTACCAACATCGGTGACTTCAGCCTTTAGCAGAGGAGGAACAGGTCTTTGCGCCACGCCTACGATCAGGGGACTATTTGATATTGTTGGCCCTACCTATCTCAATAAACCTAGTTTCTTTAAAAATCCTACTAACCCATTTTCTCTCTGCAGATACGTAGAACGTGAGATCATTACATAGAGATTATTCTCTTGATGTCCTCACGCAGGAATTCCAGCGCTATAGCCTAGATATTCTAGGCTTGCAAGTGACCAGATGGACAGTAGAGCTGAGATGCTTAAAAATAACTTTAAATTTCTCTTTTTCAGGGAGGGAGGATGGAAAGCATCTCCAAGGTGTAGGGTTTGCTTCTCAGCAGACACGCCAATGATGCTCTTCTAGGATATGACTGCATTAATGAAAGATTTCTTAGAGCAAAATTTAAAACAAAAATTAAAGACTTTGATGTCATCTGTTGTTTGCCCCCACAGAGGACTCTGATGAGAACGAGAAGGATATGTTTTACAGCCAGCTTCAGGATATTTTGAATTCTATGAAGGAGATATTTCTCTTTTGCTAGGTGACTTCAATGCTAAAGTTGGTACTGACTCTGACCTTTGGGCAGGATTTTTAGGTCCCTTTGGCATTGGTAGTTCCAATGGCAATGGGGAATGTCTCCTACAGGTAAGTAAACTTAATGGTTTACAAATAACTAACACATACTACAAACATGGGAACATTTATAAATATACATGGGTTTCACTGGATGCGTTGCACAGGAATACTATATATTATATTGTAATTAATAGCAAGTGGGCTAGTTCAGTTAGGAATACCAGATCATACAGGGGAGACGAAATTGGGTCTGACCATTACCTGGTCAAAAGTGTCTTGCAGCTGAAGCTTAAGAAATGTGCTAAGGTTAAGAAAATTACCTTCAACACTGAAGGTCTGAAAGATCCAGATATAGCCAAAGCATACCATGATAGGCTATGTAGTCATTATTACAATCGTGGTTTGCTTACTGCTGAAGTTGAGAAAGAATGGGATCAGTTTAAACAATCTTTTCTTGAAACCAACAGTACTCTTTTGGGTAAAAGGGAACAGAGGAAACAAAATTATTTGAGTGATAAGGCTATGGAACTTATTTCTGAAAGAAGGAAGTGCAGGATTAATATGAATCAACACTCTACTAGTCCTAACAAGAAGACATTACAACAATCTTAATAAACAAGTAAAGGATCAGTTAACAGCTGATAAGAATCTTTGGCTTGATAACATGGCTGACAAAGCAGGAGGAATCAGTTAGACAGCACAATGGCAGTGGGTTGTACTAGATTGCTAATGTTTTATGTGGGAAGAAACAAACAGATACACAGGGATTGAGAGATAAACTTGGCAAGGTGGTTGAAGGTGAGGATACTGTGATGGCGAGGTGTAGTGAACATTTCAGACAAGTTCTATATAATATGATTATTTCTACTCCCATTGTTTGTAATAAGGATAGATGCATTACTGGCTTTAATGAAGGCCCTATATCACATTCTGAAGTCACTTTGGCTATGTCTAAATTAAAACTGCATAAATCCCCAGGGGTGGATGAAATCACCACTGAAATGCCTAGAGCTGGGAACATTTGTGTTCTCACATGGCTGGCTGAAATTTTGAATATTTTTTATGATAAAAGTGTTGTTCCTAAGAATTTTTTTAGAGCTATCATTGTCCCAATTTTTAGAAAAGGTGATCGCAGTTCTTGTGACAATTATAGGGGAATTAGTTTACTTTCTGTTCTAGGGAAAGTTCTTTGCATGATTATACTTCATAGAATTAATAATTTGGTTGATGGACAACTGTGTGACGAACAGTGTGGATTCAGAAGTGGTAGGGGATGTATTGATCAAATATTTTCACTTAGGCAGATACTTGAGAAATGTTTAGAGTTTCAGAAACCTGCGGTTACTAGCTTTATAGATTTCAAAAAGGCTTTTGACTCTGTTGATCGACATAATTTGTGGTTGATTGTTAGATCATATGGAATACCTGATAAGTTAGTGTAATGAGAGCTCTCTATAATAACACCGAGTTGTGTGCGAGTGTGGGTATGTCTTGCAACGATTGGTTTAGCTTTGCTAGTGGAGTTAGACAAGAGCGCTTTTTGTCTCCTTTTTAGTTTGGTTATTGATTACGTTATGCGAAATTCTTTGCAAGGGAAAGATTTTGGGCTTAAATGGTCTAGAGATTTCAAAATTTCTGATTTAGATTATGCAGATATATTGGCCGTGTTGGCTAATTACGTTGATTAGATGAATTTATTCATTTGGTAATAGTGGGTTTGGTGATAAACAGAGAAAAAAAACTAAAGTGATGAAAAGTGGTCAGGCAGACGGTGCTTCAGTTGCTTTGAATGGCTGTACTCTTGAGCCAAGTGTCTCAGTTTAATTATCTTGGGAGGTATGTAACAGATACTGGTTATGTGCGGCATGCATCTTGTCTTCTAATAGCTGTCCAGTGGATCCCCTTTGCCCAAACTTCTGAGTCTTTATGACCAGCCCACTGTGGAACCAAAAGTGACACTTAGGGCCTTTGGTTATTTTTTGTAGCCACCATATGGAGATTTAGGCCTTTTTTCAGTCTTTTGTCAGAAGGACAGCTTGGATATTTGGCAATACACCTCCTTGAGCAATGGTTATTCCAGACAAAAGATTGTTCAATTCTTCGTCGTTATGGATGGTCAGCTGCAGATGACGAGGAATAATCCTAGTTTTCTTATTGTCACGAGCTGCATTTCCAGCTAATTCCAGAGATGTAGGAAACCTTTTCTATGCCTTTGACTGCAGATGAAAAAAGAAGTACCAAGAAAAAAGATCTTTTGAGAATTAACTTTAGTTATTTTGGCCTCACTATTTAAGAAGTATACCAGGGATACACAAACCTTTTTGGGATTGGGCCAAATGCAAAATATGTCTGTTTGAGCCAGTAGTTGGGACAAAGAACCCAAGGGTTGAGAGAAGGTTGGGGAAAGAGAACACATAGGACAGACGAAAGTCTCCCATCAAGGCTGATCTAGTTGTTAACATGCACACTTCCATTCCAATAGCAATTTGCAACTTGGAATTATGTTACCTTGTTAAAAGTGTCTTGCAACTTAAAAAGTGTGCTAAGGTTAAAAAATTCACCTTTAACTCTGAAAGACCCATTTAGAGCTAAAGCTTATCATGATAGGTTACTTAGTCATTATGACAGTCATAGTTTGCTTACTACTGAAGTTGAGGAAGAATGGGGCCCTTTTTAAACAGACTTTTCATGAAACTTTGACTCTTTTGGGTAAAAAGGAGTAAAGGAAACAAAACTGAGTGATAAGGAACTGGAGCTTATTTTCGAAAGAACTGTAGAAATACCTTTAGTCGATGCCCTACTAGTCTTAGAAAGCATTACAAAGAGCTTTATAAATGTGTAAAGGATCAGTTAACAGCCGATAGAACCTTTGGCTTGATTTGATAGCTTAGCTGAGGAAGCAGCTAGACACAAGATAGTAAATGTTTAGTGTGGGAAGAAATAGGTACACACGGAAAAACGTAGGTTACTGCTGAAGGCGTGTATTCTGTCATGGCAAGGTGGGTTGAGCCTTTCAGTGATGTTCTAAAATGCGATTAGTTCTACTCCACTTGTTTGTAATGATGATAGATGCATTACTGGCTTTAACTTTGACCCTATATCACAGTCTGATGTTATTCTGACTATTTCTAAACTTAACATAAATCCCCAGGGACAACTGACATAGGCAATGAAATTACTTTGAAAATGCTTAGAGCTGGGAATGTTTCGGTTACCACTTGGATGACTGAAATTTTGAATCTCTTTTATGATAAAGCATGATTCCAAAGGATTTTACCAGAGTTATCAATATCCCTATTTTTAAAAAAGGTGATCGCAGTTCTTGTGATAACTATAGGGGTATTAGCCTACTCTCTGTTCCAGGGAAAGTTCTTTGCATGATTGTGCTTAATAGAATTAAGAATCAGACAAGCAATGCTGATTCAAAAGTGTTAGGGGATACCTAGATATTTTTACTCATGCAGATTCTCGAGAAACGCTTAGAGTTTCAGAAACCTTTGGTTGCCAGCTTGATTTCAAAAAGGCTTTTGACTCTTGATCGTCATAATTTGCGGTTGATTGTGAGATCATATGGTATACCAGACAAGTTAGTTAACATAATGAAAGCTCTCTATATTAACACCGAGTCGTGTGCGAGAGTTGATACTGCTTGTAGCAATTGGTTTAGTATTGCTTCTGGTGTTCAACAAGAGTGCATTTTGTCTCCTTTTCTCTTTAGTTTGGTAATTAAGTTATGCGAAATTTACTGCAAGGGAAAGATTTTGGCCTTAAATGGGCTGGAGATACGAAAATTTCAGATTTAGATTATGCTGATGATTTAGACCTTTTGGCAATTGATGTTGATGAGACTGGTAGTAGAGTAGGTTTCTTTATAAACGGAGAGAAAACTAAAGTCTTGAAAATTGGTCAGGCAGGCTGTGATTCAGTTAATCTGAATGGTTGCAGTCTATGGAGAGTGTGGAGAAATAGGCATATACACCTAAAGACTAAAATCAGAGGGGCGGGGGTGGCTCAGTCGGTGGGGTGCCAGACTTGTAATCTGTAGTTCCCAGGTTTCGATTCCCAGCTGGGTCAGCGTTGAGATTTATCTCCACAAAAATTCCCCGCCCTGCCCACGGTCAATAGGAGACACGGATGGGCTTGGAAATGTCGCTGTCCGTCGGATGGGACGTTAAGCCGTGGCCCAGTGTGTGGGAGAGCCATACCCTGTGCACGTTAAAGAACACGCTGGATGGCCTTGACGGGAGGCTACCATGTCTCCCAACAGCCGTTCCTGTGGGTCCCCTCCCCCAACCTTCGGGGTCCATGTGACTTGGCCATTTAGCCCATGGTGTGCAAAAAAGTGCCGCTCAGAGGTACAACAACCCAACTAAAATTAGACTCTAATAGTTTGGTTGTTTCTACAGTTAGTTACGGTAGTGAAACTTGGACCTTTGTGAAAAAGATAAACAGTATCTTGGGAATTAGGTGGTGGTAGTTCAACTTTGTAAGTAATGATGAGGTTAGGCAAAGGAGTCGGCAACCTCTATTCATAACATTATTCGCCAATCTATAATTATACATACGGGCAACATAGCCAAACCAATGGAGTCTCTCTGCACAATATGCTGCTTAAAGGCCTCAGAAAGAGTGGGAGACCTAGGATGCGATGGGCAATGTCAAACAGGACCTTGTTAGAATTGGTGTTCAGTGGACAGATGTGCTTGGAGAACTAAATTGCACTGTCTGGATGGACATCTGTAGCCCATGGCTGCTTGAGGAGGATGAATTTATGATCTAGTGCTTTTCTAAGTATTTCAAAAGGATAGTTAAAGGATTTTGTACTTGATTGTACTCTTCTTCCGAGTTAAAAATATATAAGGTGAGCAGTAAATAATCCTAGTGAGCACAATACTACGGTGTGTATTTTGCTCACTGGGATTAGGTGGATATGGGAGGGTGGGTAAGTAGGTGCGGAGTACTTAGTTGGGATGTCTAATTTTAATGCAGGTCAAAATAGTTAAAATTTCCTTGGCTTCCACATTAGATTTGTTACACACAGACACAATACGCTAATTAAAATATGTCGGAGGGCACATCTATGTGGTGGTGGGGGGTCAAAAGGATCGCCAAGGTGAAAGTTTACCCTCTGACCTATTGAGATAATAAATAATGTGTTTATAGTTCTAGGTGTGACAAGGAATAACCTGATCCCGAAATCTTCCAAGACTTTTCCTGAAGTAAAATGTTCACAATTTATTTCAATTTACAAGGAGTGGTCAACTTGGAAAAGTTACCAGAAAAAATGACTATAAATAGCCACTACCACACCAACGTTGTTTTACCAAAATGGTAAGGAGATGAAAGGGCAGCATCTAACAACAGTGGTATCAAGAGTTCATGATGACAATGCCAGTATTCACAAAACCCAGCATGTTACAACCTATCTGGAATAGGAGAAAAATCTAACAGCTACCTATCCTGCACCATACGATTTGGTTGTTTCCAAAAATTAAAAAACTTGCTGGGAAGACATTGCAAAATGCTTTCATTCAGAATTGGCATAAATGCTGGCAGGCAGTACTTTGAAGTGCAATGGTTTCAGTTCTGCAGATAACTTTTTAAACGCTCCTGGTAGCATCAGGGAAGTTGTTTCAAGAATTAGTTTGACTGGACCTCTGCAGCTCATGGATTGCATTTCATAGCTTTTTCTAGGGGCGATTAGTAGACAGTTATAATAAAAAATAAAATAAATACCCCCTCAAGCAGCTGCTTGCCACAGAGGTCTGACAGGAGCCTGTCAGTTTATACAGGGTGATTCAGAATTCATCAATATTTAGTGGGGAGGAAGGGAATAAGAAAAGAGAGATTTCACATAGGAAAGTATGGGGGCAGACGAACGTATGGTGGTGTAGAGGGCGCTGTGTGTACACACCTCTCATACAGAAGCACAGCTGTTTGACGCGTGCAGTCAGTTGTCATTCGACAAGGTGAATTTGCAGAAGTAACATGAACCGGTATACGTGGTATGAATGTGCAGATATGCATGTAACTTACGGTGCGGCAGGAGAAAGATGTCTTCGAGCCAGGCAATTGTATGCAGCGCGCTTCCCAAACCGCCGTGTGCCACAGCATCAAATGTTTTCACGTATTCATCGCCAACTGCGTGAAACAGGATCGTTTGCTGCTAGTAATGTTAATCGAGGGAGGCGCAGATCGGCACGGACAGTAGCAGTAGAGGAAGCTGTCCTACAGGAAATCGAGGAACAACCTGGTGCCAGCACACGAGGTATGGCTAGGCAGTTTGGAATTTCGCAAGCAACAGCGTGGCGGATATTACACGATGAAGGGTTACATCCGTTTCATCTGCAACGAGTGCAATTAGTGGCAGCAGACGACCATCCCAAGCGTGTTATTTTTTCAGTGGTTCATGCAGAGAACAGCCGTTGATCCCAATTTCCCAACGTATGTTCTTTTCACCGATGAGGCGTTGTTCACTCGAGAGGGTGTCTTCAACACACACAATTGGCATGTGTGGGCTCATCAGAACCCACACGGTACAAGACCTGGAGCTGCGCAACAACGTTTTGCTGTCAATGTGTGGACTGGGATTGTCGGTGACTGTTTGTTGGGCCCGTATTTACTACCATCCCGTTTGGACGGTGCCAAGTACCTAACATTTCTTCAGACTGTGTTACCGGATCTTCTGAACGAGGTTCCTGATGGTAGTCTCCGGCGAATGTGGTTCCAGCATGACGGCGCTCCTGCACATTTCGCAAATGCTGTGCGTGCTTACCTACGCAGACAGTTTGGTGGTCAATGGATTGGCCGCGGTGGACCGGTTTCTTGGCCACCACGTTCACCGGATTTATCTCCAATCGATTTCTTTGTATGGGGTGCTATGAAAAACATGGTGTACGAGACCCCTGTTGATAGTGCTATGGATCTTGTAGCACGCATATCAGTTGCTGCTTCAAACATCCGGGAAATGCCAGGCATCTTCCACAGGGTCCGGCTGTCCATGCAACGCCGTTGTGAGTCATGCATTCTAGCACATGGTCGGCAGTTCGAGCACCTCTTGTAAGTCTGTACAACCAATGCAAAGAAATGTTACATGTAAGATAATAAATGTTTTTTCCTTACCACTTCCTTCTTATGTGTTCTTTCCATCATTGAACTGGGGTCATTTTGCCCTACTACATGGCATATGCGCCCATGCTTTCCTATGTGAAATCTCCTTCGTTTCTTATTACCTACCTCCCCACCAAATATTGATGATGAATTCTGAATCACCCTGTATACCACAGTAGGAGATCTGAGAGGATGGCAGGACCTCACTAATGTAAAAGTTGTTTCAGAATGAACTTAACCATGTTATGAAAATATTTTTATGTATTTAATAGTTTTCTGGGAAAAAAATTAGTTTCTACAATATGTGGGATTCGAACCCAAGTCTGTCCAGATACATACCAGTGTTTCAAGACCACAAAGCAACATTAAAAAATGAGTTCCCTGATTATAGGATGGTGTCATTTGTGACAGATTGATAAGTCACAATAAGGGATGAATAAGCTGGCGTTAGTTTAGTGGTCTTGGGACACACTGGCATGAATCTGGAGAGTTCAAATCCCTCGCACGTTGGGGAAACCATTCGCTTCGAAGTCAACAGGTAACTTCTGTATTTGAGAATTTTAAGAGAATCATTGCTTCACCACTGAACCCAGAAATGTCTGTAAAAAGAAAAATTTTAAATCATTTGCAACGATTCTGCTCAATTTTATTTGACTCATTTGCAACATAGATGTACAAGAGGAAAAAAAACTATTCTTTCAACTAAAGTTACTGTTACAATAAAGGAATGATACATAAATTTTTATTACATTTGATGACTGAGGAGTTAACTTATGGAGAAATTTCAGCTTTGTCATCGCCTCGTTTAAGTTTATAATCCTTCAAAGCTGCTTTGATGGCATCTTCTGCAAGCACTAAAATAAAAATATTTCGCGAGTAAGAAAGATGAAATCTGTGACTAATATATATGGAGCACTTACATCGTCAAAGCATTAGAGACAATATTTCAACTTCAATATTTTTATATTATTTTAATTCATGATATGCAGTAACTTGGAACTATTTGTTGTTAAACCAAAGATTTTCCAAAAAAAATTCTTTAGAAGGCATGGAAATGTCTTCAAAAAATTTTTTCTTGTCTAATACAACTCTCATTTTAAAAAGGGGGAAAAATGTGTTTCGAGATATCACCTTATGCAAAAATGGCCCAGTTCTAGCTAACGCTTGCCATGATATGATACATAGTCATTATGACAGTCATGGTTTGCTTACTACTGAAGTTGAGGAAGAAAGGGACCATTTTTAACAGGCTTTTTTGGAAACTAACAGTACTCTTTTAGGAAAAAAGGAGCAGAAGGGACAGAATTATCTGAGTGATAAGGCACTTGAGCTTATTTCAGAAAGAAAGAACTGCAGGAATGTATTTAATCAATACCCTACTAGTCCTAATAGAAAGCATTACAGAGAACTTAATAAATGTGTAAAAGATCAGTTAGCTGCTGATAAGAATCTTTGGCTTGATGGTTTGGCTGACAAAGCTGAGGAAGCAGTTAGACAGCACAACAGCAGAGAGCTGTACCAGATAGTTAACGTTTTGTGTGGTAGAAAACGGACAGGCAAACAGGGATTGAAGGATAAACAAGGTCTAGGAAGGAAGGATAAACAAGGTCTAGGAAGGAAGGATAAACAAGGTAATTCTGTCATGGCTAGGTGGGCTGAGCATTTCAGTGATGTTATAAGCAATGTGGTACTTTACTCCCATTGTTGGCTTTAATGTTGGCCCTAAAACACAATCTGAAGTTATTTTGGCGGTTTCTAAATTTAAACTTCATAAATCCCCAGGGGTAGATGAAATTACTACGGAAATGGAAGCTGGGAATGTTTCGATTACCACTTGGATGACTGAAATTTTGAATATCTTTTATGATAAAGGCATGGTTCCTAAGGAATATACCTTAGGAACCTTAGAGCTATTGTTATCCCTATTTTCAAAAAAGTTAATCGCAGTTCTTGTGATAACTATAGGGGTATGAGCCTACTCTCTATTCCAAGTAAAGTTCTTTCCACGATTGTGCTTAATAGAATTAAGAATCTGGTTGACAGTCAATTGCGTGATGAACAATGTGGATTCAGAAGTGGTAGGGGATGTGTGGATCAGATATTTTCACTTAGGCAGATTCTTGAGAAATGTTTAGAGTTTCAGAAACCTTTGGTTGCTAGCTTTGTTGATCGTCATAATTTGTGGTTGATTGTGAGATCATATGGTATACCTGATAAGTTTGTTAACATAATGAACGCTCTCTATAATAACACTGAGTCGTGTGTGAGAGTTGGTAAGGCTTGTAGCAATTGGTTTAGCATTACTTCTGGTGTTTGACAAGGGTGCATTTTGTCTCCTTTCCTCTTTAGCTGGTTATTGATTATGTTATACGAAATTCACTTCAAGGGAAAGATTTTGGCCTTAAATGGACTGGAAATACGAAAATTTCTGAATTAGATTATGCTGATGATTTACCCCTTTTGGCAAATGATGTTGATGTGATGAACACTTTCATTCGAGCTGTTGATGAAACTGGTAGTAGAGTAGGTTTGGTTATAAACAGAGAAAAAACTAAAGTGATGAAAATTGGTCAAGCAGGCTGTGATTCAGTTCATCTGAATGGTTGCAGTCTTGGGCAGGTGTCACAGTTTAATTATCTTGGGAGCTATGTAACAGATACTGGTGATGTGCGGCATGAGATTAACAGACGAATAGGGATTGCTGCCGGGACTTTTAAGAATCTATGGAGAGTGTGGAGAAATAGGCGTATACACCTAAAGACTAAAATTAGGCTGTATAATAGTTTGGTTCTTTCTAGGGTTAGTTATGGTAGTGAAACTTGGGCACTTTGTAAACAAGATAACAGGAAACTAGATGCTTTTGATTCCAGATGCTTATGCAGTATCTTGGGCATTAGGTGGTTTAACTTTGTAACTAATGATGAGGTTAGGCAAAGGAATCTGCAACCTCCTTTAAGCAGCATATTGTGCAGAGAGAGACTCCGCTGGTTTGACCATGTTGCCTGTATGGATAGGCAAATAGGGTTACGAACAGTGTGCCTAAAGGCCTCAGAAAGAAGGGGAGACCTAGGATGCGGTGGGCAGACAATGTCAAAGAGGACCTTGCAGTCCAGATGCAGATCAGGATAGACATGCTTGGAGAACTAAATTTCAGTCTGGTTGGACCTCCATAGCCCATGGCTGCTTGAGGATGATGAAAAGAAGCAATCTTTTTTCTGAGTAGAAAAAATCTGCGTAGTGAAATAAGAAAATGCAAAATCTTCCCATAACGTGGAATACTGCACTTAAAAGAGCAAAATTAACCAAGAAGAATGTTTTTGCGAAATTACATTTAGGTAAATTTTTGCCTAACGTTGGAAGTATTATATTTCTGGCAACCTGATGAAAAATAAGTATTTTAGTCATCAGTAGACTATTACACTGATTTACTTGCGAAACTTTTCTTATCCACACATTGTTTGTAGGGATAAAATTTTAAGTTCCATGTCTCAAAGGAAAAGTAGGCATTGCTTATGAAGGAAAAATTCCCAACGTACAGTGAAATATTCAATATAATAAAAATAAAATTTCCGACCCCAGCCAATTGACCACAAAAAAGTTTCATTGCAACAAATACCTGGATAACGAAAAAGAGAAAATCCTAAACAAATATGTACATTTTAACATCTGGTAATGGCATCATGATTTAAGTACTGCGAAATATCTAATAATCGCAGCTCTACCAATCACGCCTGGCAATCATTTTTGCTGATCACACTGCGTGGCATGGATGCTCTCTATGCACGTGCCAGCATAACACTTCAAAGCAGCGTTACTATCATAAAAGGGTATTTTTGAAATTTGACATCTACACAATTCTGATTGTACTGAATTTTAAGAAAGTGTAAGTTAAGGCAAAACTTTCTTTCAAAGCACTTCCAAATGTCGGCCCTTGGCTACTACTGGATCAAAGAGACATAGATTTGAGCATGGATGTTTGTTTCTGCTTATGTCTTACCTTCTTCTGGGGCAAATAAACTGACACTCCTGTCGGACCTCATTTGTCGATTTTCATTTCTTTGTTATTAGTAGCTAATACGATAGATATAAATGTTACTAATTTGTTAGTAGCAAAAAAAATACTTTTTGAACAGTAAACTCTAATTGTAAATTTCTTTCCTAATGATATTGTACCATATCAGTATAGAGAATAAATTTTGCTCACCCACTGTCATTTTTTTTTTTGTTACCCTCCTAACAGACTATCTGATCATCTTTAACACAATCCAAGTAACTTTTTAGTGTATAATAACAATGTAATTATTGAGGCATCCAATCCACATCACCCCAGCAGTGTGAGCAGACTTTTGACTCACAAGTAGTCCAAGGAAACATTTAACTTCATATGTAGAATTACAGCTGATAAAAATAAATATCCCTTCCAGCAGCTGCCTGCCACAGAGGTCTGACAGGAGCCTGTCAGTTTATACGCCTTAGCAGAAGGTATGAGGATGGCAGGACCTCAGTAGAAAAACGACACGAACATCTGTGTCTTATCTGGAGCTCGAACCCAGGTACCTTAGATCAGTAGCCAAGCAGGCTAACCACTCGGCCACGGGATGGTTATAACTCATGCTAATTAAAAAATTTCTATGAAATATTACATGGTTGGTTGGGGCTTTATGGCACAAAGGCCATGATGCTCCACAACAAGGCAGAAAGGAGAAAAAGATGTAAAGGTCACAAACCCACAACCAAAGGTCAAAGCACACAACAATATAACACTAAAACAACAAAGGGGAGAGATAAAAAGAGGCTTGGATATAAAATTATGGAAGTTAAAATAAAATTTACATTCGACGTTAAAAGGGTATAATGGATTAAAATATGTTTTACCATTAAAATGTGCCGCAAAACTCACACTAAGTTTGTTATCCACTCTTAAAAAAATGTGTAAAAAATGACCTAAGTGGAGCCATGCAAGGACAATGTCCTGCAAAAATATAGCTGCCACAGTTTGATCTCGAAAACTTTATTACCAATCTGTTCAAGCCAATATCTCTACCACTGTGCTCAGAGGAGCTCAATGGAAAAACACTGCAGGAAGTTCAAGTATGGGACTGGCAGAGTAGAGTCGGAGAGGGGAATAGTGGACTTTGCAGTGGCATCTGCCAAGTCATTGCCTCCGATTCCAACAGAAGAGGATGGTGGATGTGGTATCTGGTCTAAATGGTACTATCATTGCAGACCATGGCCAATCCCACTGATGTGCTGGACACTGAGCCATCTGTGAAGACAGGCAAGAAGTCTGGGTGCTCAGTACAGTGGCTGGCAAAGAGTTTCCAGTACATGCAGTCAGCCTTCTACATCCAGCAAAGAGAAAAGTTGCAGGAAGGGGAAACAGTGAGCCACAGTGGAAGTGGCTTGGCTGTCGACTGGGCAATGCTGTCAAAACTGATGTCTCACAGGTGGCCTTGGACATACACACACACACACACAAAAAGGACAAATGACAGTCAGAGGATTCTGATAAAGCATTTCCCACTAAGGACTAGTCCCAAGTGAGGTGCCCCAGCAGGGATAGAAAATTTTGACATATTGTATGGGCAACTGTTAACAGCAAATAGATATAGTTCGGTCTCAAAGTAAACTCTGGAGCTGTCAGGTGTGGAAGGCCTCCATCAAACACTGAGAGCCTGATGGGTTGTTTTACCTCCGAGAGGCACTTTTTTGCACACAATGGGTTAAATGGCCAGGTCACAAGGACCCCAAGGGCTCAGAGAAGGTTGGGGGAGAGAACCCACTGGAACAGCTGTTGCGAGACAGATGGTAGTGTCCCGTCAAGGCCAACCAGTGTGTTCTTTAATGTGCACAGGGTATGGCTCTTCTGCACACGGGACCATGGTATAACAGACGATCCGACAGACGGCAGCCTTTCCAAGCCCATCGGTGTCCCCTACTGACTGTGGGCAGGGAGTTTTGCGTAGATAAAAAGACTTCGGGGAGAGGGAAAGTTTTATAAGAGCATTTAAATACTTTCTCAGTTATCTTTCTTTAAAAATTAGTAGAGGTACACAGTGCAGTAATTAAAACTATTTAATTCTCTATGGCACTGTTAAATGTTTTTAAGCACTTCAACCCATGGACTATGCTATCAAGTATCAACATTTATTAAGGAGATTTACATACCTGTCATAGAGGATGGGTAGTAACAGGAACTTCCGGGATGCTTTCGGTGACAAATTTAATAATCATTTAATAATCAATGTTCTTGCTGGCAACTAACATCTTAGTGAAGATTAAAAGAAGGATAACAACTGCCAATGGTCTACCCTCTTGGCAAAGGAAATAACCATTTATACCTATGATAGTGTAGGGTGCTTAAAATAGTTTTTGATCCATGATGTGCGTTTCGCACCCTTCCTTTAGGTGCATTGTCACGTGGGAAGTGAGGAGCTTAAGCTAATGCAGGAGGGGCAGTTGGTTGTTGAGTGCGGGGGAGGGGTGGGGTGCCATAAATTGACATATCAGTGGCTCAGCTCCAAGGATCAGAGTGGTCGAACGGACGTGCAGGTGGCCGTAATGCAATCTACATGTGACGGAGGTTGGGAGAGGGTGTGGGATTATCGGAAATCGACAAGATCAGCGAGTGTCGAGGGAAGCTTCACTATTTGTGGCTAATATTTTCATAATTATGAGTGAGGTACTTTTAGTGATTAATAAATTTCGTAAACTGAATTTTGGAGTTAAGGAAATTACTTTAGTGAGGGTCTGAATAATGGTATTCATATCGGTATTGCTATTAGGAGTTGTGTGGGTGGGTGGGGGGGAGGAACATTAATCGGCGATTTTAGGAGGCATTATGGAGGTGTTCTAAAGGATTTGGTGAGTGTGCATTAGTGCAGGTGGGGATTGACAATGAGAGAGGAGAGTGTTTATTTAGGGGGGGGGGGAATTTCTGAGATGTATGTTATATCCCTTAAGGATCAGATGCCACACTGGGGTAAGGGGGACAATGTCTGTGTTGCAGAGTTCAGTCAGTTTTACGTTAATGAGGATATTTTCTGTGATGACTAGTTGGAATTTGGTAGGTGTGGATATTATAATTTTAGCGGAGTGTAAATCAGGGGCAGATTGTTTTCAGTGATTGTTTGAGATAGTGCAGTTTTTTGTAGTTTATTTAAGATGTCGTATTTATGCTCTTTAAGTCAGGCATTAAATGGGCGTGAGGTTTTACCTATGTATTTGTCTTTGAGGAAAATTTTACCTGTGGGATCTTTGAGTTAGATGTAGTAAACTCCTCCAGATCTGGGTATATAGTCACAATCATTTCGAATGAGTTTGGATATAATGTGTGAAATTTTAATTGGGACTTCATAATGGAAAGGTTTTGGGATATTTTTAACAGAGTATGTGAAATTATTATTGATGTATGGAGAGCTATTGTGTATTTTTGCTTTTCTTTATTTACAGGTGTTGGAGGGTTTTGGGATTGTTTACATTTGATTTGTTTGTGAATTTTGTTGATGGTGTTGTGAGGTATATCCGCCCTGTTCAGCGAGTTCAAAAATGTATTTTATTTCATTGTTGAATGCTTCTTGCATATTGCAATATTTATAGGCTCTGGTAAAGTGTGAGTAGAAGGTTGATAATTTGTATTTGTTTGGGTGGGCAGAGGTGCTAGTTATTATGTTAGGTATGAATGTAGGTTTTCTGTATACAGATGTGTACATTTTAGTATAGGTACGGTGTAAGTTTATGTCTAAGAACAGTAGGTGTCCATTTTGTTCCTCTTTGTGTTTAAATTTAATGGTTGGGTGGATTGCGTTAAATTCAGATAGTAATTTCTTTAATTCTTCTTTGGAGTGTTGCCAGATAATTAATATATCATGCATTAGTGGGAGGATTTGATGTACATGAAAAACTGGTTTCTACATGACATAGAACCGCTTCTGCCAACAATCCAGAGAGTGGGGAGCCCATTGGAACATCTTGGTTTTGGACGAAGATTTTGCCGTCGGTTTGAAACCAGTTCGCTTTTAGTGGCTAGGTCAAGGGCCTCCTGTGTGCTGAAATATTCAGGTGTCGTGGGTCTGGCCACTTCAAGCCATTTGGCTTTAAGTTGCATCGCGTACTGGTGTGTTAGGGTAGAGTGCGACAACATCAAATGAGTGTAGAGTGCAGTCGGGGGTAACAGTTATTATTTTAAGTTTGTTGATTAGGTCCACATCTGACTGTATTGTACTGGTTGTGGGTGGGAAATATGGGGTAAAGAACTGAAAGAGTGTTTTCTCTAGGTTATATGTGGGAGAATTTTGTTTGGCAACTAGTGGTCTAAAAGGGTTTCAGAGGTTTGTGTAATTTAATTTTGACAAATAACTGGGGGATATTTGGGTATAATGGGGGTTTGTAGGCTTTGGCTAAGTTTGCCGGTAAACAAGGGTCAGTTTTCAAGTGTGCTAGTTTAGTTAAATTTGTAGGGAGTGAGTCTTATGCTATTTCCAATGCTTGTAATTCGTCAAGGGTTAGTTTTAATTTACTGATGTAATCATTTGTGTCTAATAATACCAACTGATCAGTTTTATTGGCGAGTTATTTTAATGCTATTATATTTTTTTAGGTTTTGGAACATTTTGATTTCGTTTAGAGTTAGTATCAGGTTGGGTATTGTTGTATGCCTGAATGCTGCATTAGAATTTAAATCTCAATTTGTCTTTGTGTAGTTCAGGTTTAGGGTTAATTATTTGTTCTAACTGTGGGATGATTTTGTGCAGGGGTGGTGGTGGGGGGGGCAGGAATGCAAACTTCGGCCCTTGTTGTATTCAGATAGTAATTTCTTTCGATAGAGATTCTAATTTTTCTTGCTGTTGCGTTAGTTGTAAGGATAAGGTTCAAGAATGGAATAGATTTAGGAGTACAACACAAAACCAATAATGTTTGTTCTTTGGCCTATGTTGCATGACCCACCACCCCCTGTGAGTGTGTAACACAAGTAGCAAGGCATAAATGTCATACTAATTGCTTATCATTGTGACTGTCAGAGCTGTAGTTCACTACATAGTTATTGACTCTCCAGGTGGCTGGAACATACACTGATCAGCCAAAACATTAAAACCACCTATCTAATATGATGTAGGTCCTCCTCTCATTGCCAAAAGAGCTCTCACCTGATGAGGCATAGATTCAATGAGATGGTTAGGTGTTGCTTGATATTTGATACCATGACTGCAACAGCAGATCCCGTAAATTACATGGTTGGGGTGATGCTGCTCGTACCCGTTTCCCCAACTCAAACCACAAATGCTCGATAGAATTCATGTCCGGCGAATTTGGGGGCCATGGCAATAAATGGAATTCCTCATGTTCTAGGAACCATTCCTCAACCTTCTTCGCAGTGTAACATGGTGCATTGTTTTGTTGAAAGACGACATCTTTGCCAGGGAATACAGTCACCATAAGGGGTGTACTTGGTAAGCCACGATATTCAGGTAGGTGACAGCTGTCAGAGTTTGCTCTACAGGGATAATTAGCCCAAGTGTTCCCCAAGAAAATATTGTCCAGACCATCACACTCCCTCCAGCCACTTGCATCTGTCCCATAGGGCATCCAAGTGAGAAGGCTTCTGTGAGTAAATGTCATACAGGAGTTTGTCCACATGGTGTAACAAAAAACAGGATTCATCTGACCATGCGACCCTCTTCCAGTCTTATATGGTCCAATGTCGATGATTATGTGCCCACTGCAAGTGTTGATGATGGTGAATGGCTCTGAGCATAGGCACACGAATGGGTCTGCAGCTGCGGAGACCCATATCCAAGAGCTTAAAATGAACTGTGTGAACACAATGGGCTCTTTACCATAATTAAAATTATGGGTAATGTCAGCCACAGTAGCCCTCCTGTTGCTGCAGACAAGACGAGATAGCCTGCACTGACCTCTGGCATCAGTGAGGAGTAGCCGGCCCATGCTGTGTCAGATAAATCCTTTGCTTTTCCAAAGTTGAGGTGAAAAGAAATACTGCCTGTGAGAGCTCTGACCCAGGTATTATATATATATATATCATTCGTGACCTTGGCACGTTATACTGATTGGCTGCAAGTGCGCTTCTTTGCATAACGTAGAGGTGGTTTTAATGTATTGGTTGATCGGTGTATTCTCCCCGTTACAGCTACGTGGTCCTCTAATGTGTGGTGGGGCTGCCATATCAGTACCAACTGTTGCTTAAGCCATACTCTGGTACTAACAAAGAAGAGATAAGGATAAAAAAATAACACCAGAAGGGTTAATGCAGTATTTAGAAAATTTTACCTAGGTGTAATCTTATAAAGAACTTTTTCTTTACCTAGGGAAGCAGTATGGGGGTAGCTCAGTCTGTAGCATGCCAGGGGACCAGGTTGAAATCTTGAATTTCTCATAGACTTAACATTAGTGATTAAATACCAGTGTAGACTGGGTTGAATTTTTCTGTTCATAAATGGTAAGAGCAGAGCTGTCAATCTCATACAACAAAAATTACAATTTGGAAGAATGAAAAATTGGAGGAAATAAGAACACTTATGAAAACTAATAAATTCCTGTATTTGTAGAAGGGCTTGTAAATGGTAGCTAGGCGTAAACTGGAAGGAGAGCTGTGTACCAATCCCCAGTGATGATGCACAGAACCGGCCAGGTCTAGCACCTAATGTCCGACCCCGCCTTCTCGTGGTGCAGGCTGTTAGTACCTTTCAAAAGAGATATTCTCTTTTGGAAGGGGACGGAAGGGGAGGGCTGCCAGTTCAGTATGGCCTACTGATCTGGTCATTTATGGCCACATTTTCCTTTTTTTTCAACCCTGCTGAGGAGTGGTCAACTTCACAGGGTCCTGGTGCTGACCATTTATACCTACTGGACTTGTTTATGGATTTGAGCTTGATTATGGATCCTGGACTTGCTGCACTGGTGGGCCTCTGTTGAGGGAGAGTCTGCCGCTGTGTTTTCTGTTTGCTTCTGGGTTGCCAGCTCTAAGTGAACAGAGGCATGGGATACCTTATATCAGCTGGTGGATAATCCTAATCAGAGGCCATCGCAGGTACCTGAACCTTACTTTGCTAGTTGGGCATCGTCAAGCCTAAACTGGAGTAATGTGTCTCAGGCAGGCCATATGGTTCTTGAAAAAGTCCACTTGAAAAGGTGGTGCCTGAAGTTCCTACCAGCATCGGTGACTTCAGCCTTTAGCGGAGGAGGAACAGGTCTTTGCCCCATGCCTGCGATCAGGGGGCTGTTTGATATTGTTGGCCCTACCAATCTCAATAAACCTAATTTCTTTAAAAATCTTACTAATCATTTTCTCTCTGCAGGAACGTGGAACGTGAGGACATTACATAGAGATTATTCTCTTGATGTCCTCATGCAGGAATTCCAGCGCTATAACCTAGATATTCTAGGCTTGCAAGAGACCAGATGGACAGGTAAAGGTGAGATACTTAAAAATAACTTTAAATTTCTCTTTACAGGGAGGGAGGATGGAAAGCATCACCAAGGCGTGGGTCTGCTGCTCAGCAGACATGCTAGTGATGCTCTTCTAGGATATGAGTGCATCAATGAAAGGTTTCTTACAGCAAAATTTCAGACAAGCATTAAAGACTTGAATGTTATCTGCTGTTATGCCCCCACTGAGGATGCCGATGAGATTGAGAAGGATAGGTTTTACGGACAACTTCAGAATATTTTGAATTCTGTCAAGAAAGGAGATACTACCCTTGTTCTAGGTTACTTCAGTGCCAAAGTTGGTACTGACTCTGACCTTTGGGGAGGAGTGATAGGCCCTTTTGGTATTGGTAGCTGCAATGGTAAATGGGCAACACCTCCTACAGGTAAGTAAACTCAATGGTTTCAGAATAACTAACACTTATTACAAACACCGCAACATACATAAATACACATGGGTTTCACCTGATGGACTGCATAAGAATATGATTGATTTTATATATTAATTAACAACAAATGGGCTAGTTCTGTTAGGAAACCAGGGCATATAGGAGAGCTGAAATTGAATCTGACCATTACCTTGTTAAAAGTGTCTTGCAACTTAAACTTCAAAAGTGTTGTGCTAGGGTTAAAATTTTTACCTTTAATATTGAAGCTCTGAAAGAACCAGTTATAGCTATAGCTTACCATGATAAGTTACTTAGTCATTATGACAGTCATGGTTTGCTTACTACTGAAGTTGTGGAAGAATGGAACCATTTAAAACAGGCTTTTTTGGAAACTAATAGTACTCTTTTAGGGAAAAAGCAGCAGAGGAGGCAGAATTATTTGAGTGATAAGGCACTTGAGCTTATTTCAGAAAGAAAGAACTGCAGGAATGTCCTTAATCAGTACCCTACTAGTCCTAATAGAAAGCATTACAAAGAACTTAATAAACGTATAAAGGATCAGTTAGCTACTGATAAGAATCTTTGGCTTGATTGGCCTTGCTGACAAAGCTGAGGAAGCAGTTAGACAGCACAACAGCAGAGAGCTGTACCAGATAGTTAATGTTTTGTGTGGTAGAAAACGAACAGGTATACAGGGATTGAAGGATAAACAAAGCAAGGTTATAGAAGGTGAGGATTCTGTCATGGCTAGGTGGGCTGAGCATTTCAGTGATGTTCTAAACAATGTGGTTAGTTCTACTCCCATTGTTTGCAATGATGATAGATGCATTGTTGGCTTTAATGTTGGCCCTATAACACAATCTGAAGTTAGTTTGGCTATTTCTAAACTTAAACTTCATAAATCCCCAGGGGTGGATGAAATTACTACGGAAATGCTTAGAGCTGGGAATGTTTCAGTTACCATTTGGATGACTGAAATTTTGAATAACTTTTATGATAAAGGCATGGTTCCTAAAGATTTTACCAGAGGTATTATTATCCCTATTTTCAAAAAGGGTGATCGCAGTTCTTGTGATAACTATAGGGGTATCAGCCTACTCTCCGTTCCAGGTAAAGTTCTTTCCATGATTGTGTTTAATAGAATTAAGAATCTGGTTGACAGGCAATTGCGTGATGAGCAATGTGGATTCAGAAGTGGTAGGGGATGTGTAGATCAGATATTTTCACTTAGGCAGATTCTTGAGAAATGTTTAGAGTTTCAGAAACCTTTGGTTGCTAGCTTCGTTGATTTCAAAAAGGCTTTCGACTCTGTTGATCGTCATAATTTGTGGTTGATTGTGAGATCATATGGTATACCAGACAAGTTAGTTAACATAATGAAAGCTCTCTATAATAACACTGAGTCGTGTGTGAGCGTTTGTAAGGCTTGTAGCAATTGGTTTAGCATTACTTCTGGTGTTCGACAAGGGTGCATTTTGTCTCCTTTTCTCTTTAGTTTGGTTGTTGATTATGTTATGCGAAATTCACTTCAAGGGA
Organism: Ryuthela nishihirai; assembly: GCA_038380435.1. Lineage (NCBI taxonomy): Eukaryota > Metazoa > Arthropoda > Arachnida > Araneae > Heptathelidae > Ryuthela > Ryuthela nishihirai. The sequence continues at coordinate 154,203,352 of JAWZYU010000001.1, read as the reverse complement.
AAGATTTTGGCCTTAAATGGGCTGGAGATACGAAAATTTCTGATTTAGATTATGCTGATGATTTAGCCCTTTTGGCAAATGATGTTGATGAGATGAACTCTTTCATTCGAACTGTTGATGAGACTGGTAGTACAGTAGGTTTGGTTATAAACAGAGAGAAAACTAAAGTGATGAAAATTGGTCAGGCAGGTTGTGATTCAGTTAATCTGAATGGTTGCAGTCTTGAGCAGGTGTCACAGTTTAATTACCTTGGGAGCTGCGTAACTGATACTGGTGATGTGCGACATGAGATTAACAGACGAATAGGTATTGCTGCCGGGACTTTTAAGAATCTATGGAGATTGTGGAGAAATAGGCGTATACACCTAAAGACTAAAATTAGACTGTATAATAGTTTGGCTCTTTCTAGGGTTAGTTATGGTAGTGAAACTTGGACGCTGTGTAAGCAAGATAACAGGAAACTAGATGCTTTTGATTCTAGATGCTTACGCAGTATCTTGGGTATTAGGTGGTTTAACTTTGTAACTAATGATGAGGTTAGGCAAAGGAGTCTGCAACCTCCTTTAAGCAGCATATTGTGCAGAGAGAGACTCCGCTGGTTTGGCCATGTTGCCCGTATGGATAATTATAGATTGGCGAATAGGGTTACGAACAGTGTGCCTAGAGGCCTCAGAAGGAGGGGGAGACCTAGGATGCGGTGGGCAGACAATGTCAAACAGGACCTTGTTAGAATTGGTGTGCAGTGGCCGGATGCAGCAGATGTAGCTCAGGACAGATATGCTTGGAGAATTAAACTGCGCTGTCTGGTTGGACCTCCGTAGCCCATGGCTGCTTGAGGATGATGATGATGATGATTTGTAGAATTTATGTACAGTACTGTGCAAATTAGTTGGGACAATAGGAAAATGCAGTAACAAAGACACAACTAAAATATTTATTTGTTTAATAGTGTAGTTAATAGCGAATGTGACCCCCTTAGCTTCAATTACTTCTTTCACCCTCTCAACCATTGATGCCACTAGCTTTTCACACATCTCCTACATTTCAGAGTCGTGGTACCACACTTTCATGACATATTCTATTATTTTGGTTTTCGTCGTGCAAACCATCTTAGATATGCGCGCGTTAATAATGGCCCACAAATTTTCAATGCGGTTTTAGATCGGGTGAATTTCCTGGTCACTACAATACCTTCAAATGTTGCTGGGTAAAGAAGCTCTTAGCAAGCCTAGAATTGTGGCATAGAGCCAGATCCTGTTGAAATACCCCATCGCTATTAGGAAACTGCTTCTGCAGTGTTGGGACCATTTTCATCTCCAGAACGCCTATGTATTTTTTGTTGTCCGTCATTCCTACAATGGGGTGAAGCGTCTGTGGCCCGGAAGCTGTGAAACATCCCCAAAACATGACCTTGGGTGGGTGTAATCTTCAAAAAGGCTTTTGACTCTGATGATCATAATAATCTAATAATAATCTGTGACTGATTATGAGCTTGACTTGAAATGTGATAATATAGTTAACCTAATGATGGCTCAACATTGAGTTATGAATTGATAAAACTTAAGAGTAATTGGTTTAGCATTACTACTGGAGTTCAACATGGATGCATTTCATCTCCTTTTATCTTTAGTTATTAAAAGGGCATTTAAAAAGTTCTTGACATGTGTCTACATATTTGCACTCATTCCTCCACAGTTAACAAGAAATTTGTTTGAAAGCTTGTCTAAACTTATCATTACACATTAAAAACAAAGGCCTTATCAGGCAGTGAGTAAAGTTTATTCTGCAAAATTGTGTTATTGCTATGAAGCCTACTAAAGATGGGATAAGATTTTACATTTTCTCAAGGAGGCAGCTTGAGGTTGACACAAAATTCATGCCAATTTATCATAAGTATATGTGGATCACGTCCATTTATATGGCACTTTTATGGGATGGATGCACAAATTCAGAGGAACAGCAGAGTTTCAAAGATCTTCCTCATGCAGGAAGATTGAAGGAGCTGTAACCGAGAAAACCATCACTGCTGTTCATGAACTCATTAAGGAAAACCTATGCATCACCATTCAGTTAGTAAGTTTAAGTGTCAGTGTGGAAACAATTATTCGTCAACATTTAAAGTTCCGAAAGATCTGGCAATATGTGAACTTAGTGGTTCCCAAATGGTTAACAATTGGGAGACCGATAGTAGCCACCTGTCAAGGCTATCCAATATGTTCTTTAACATGCACACACTATGGCTCTCCCACACACAGTGGGCATGGCTTAATGTCATCTCTGACAGACGGCAGCCCTTTCCAAGCTCATCAGCGTTCCCTACTTGACAGAGGGCAGGGAGTTTTGTGAAGATAAACTGAACGCAGTAACTGCAGATTAAAAGCTTGGCATGCTACTGACTGAGTCACCTTGCCCCATCACAGGTGATGAGATGTGGTTTTATTACTACACTGGTTTCCATAAATTAAGGAAAAATGAGAAAAATCACAATAATTCGCCAAAAAATTGTGCAATCCTCACCAATCTTGTTGATGTAACCAGTAAAGTAATGCCAAGTGAGCATATCGTATGCAAATTAGTCTGTGTTACATCAATTTGTGTAATCGGATAGTAGTATAAAAATGGGTTTTTTGGAGTGGATTATTTTGTGTTGTAAATGTGAGTAAAGAAATTCGAAATTGCCATTTCATAGGAATAACCTCAAGATATCATTTGCCAACTGAACTGCAGTGGACAGCTATTGGCCAGCTCGAAGAATGTCAAAGTCAGTCGTGGCATGATGGCTGAATGCGAGTCCTTCTGTGGTCCATAAATTGTGGAATTAATTTCTTAGCATGGATTTCGCATCTCTCAGAGGTTTAACCGAGGAAGGACTAGAGTTACAACCGTTGTACAAGACTGATATCTGTGATTAGCAGCATGAAGGAGCAGGACGTCTACTCCCTCTAAGCCACAATCCTCTCTTACAGCAGCCACTGGGAAGACTGTATCAATTCTTACTGTGCGTAGAAGACTTCATGAGGGAGATCTGTATGCTAGAAGGCCAGTAATTTGTATACTCCTCATGTAACATTAGAAGAGAGAGCGGTTGAATTGGGCACGCATGCATGTTAATTTGGACAGCAGAGCAATGGAGGTCCGTACTCTTCACAGATGAGTCCATATATACTTGGAGTGATTTTGGACATTGTTTGATATGGAGAGAACGAGATCATCACAGTAATATTCATCAAAGAGACATTTATGGCGGAGGTAGTGTGGGTGTTTGGGGGGGGGGGGGCATTTCCTTAGGTGGGTTGGGTTGTTTTAATGTTTTACCTCTGAGCAGCACTTTTTTGACCACCATGGGCTAAATGGCCAGGTCACAAAGACCCCAAAGGCACAGAGAAGGTTGGAAGAGGGGATCTACTGGAACAGCTGTTAGGAGACAGATAAAAGCCTCCTGTCAAGGCCATCCAGCATGTTCTTTAACGTGCACAGGGTATGGCTCTCCTGAACATGGGACCACAGCTTAACGTCCCATCCAATGGACAGCAGACTTTCCAATTCCAAGTCCATCGGTGTCCCCTACTGACCATGGGCAGGGAATTTTGCAGAGATAAATCTTAACGCTGACCCAGCTGGGACTTGAACCTGGGAATTGCAGATTACGAGCCTAGCGCTTCCTTAGATGGATGCTCTGCTGACCGGTTTGGGCCCCGGTTGGACAGAGCTAAGACCATCTTGAGGTCGAAGGCATTGCTGACCGGTGTGGGACCCGGATGGACATGCTAAGACCTTCATCTGGTAGACTCAGTCGAGTCGTTTGGGGCCCTGCTGAACGACTTGGTCCGTCTAGTAGGCCAGGGCCCCAATTTCAAAATCTGGGTGCAACTAAGAGTCTCCACCCCGGGAGTCGAGTCAACTTGGATCTATATCTTTGTTTGTGACTAAACAGGGAATAGATTAAATTTAGGTTTTGACCGATGGATGAGCTTTCCTTCTATAGGACTGATTGCCATTAGGTAGTCGGGGATGAGCTGTATCTATACGGTACTGTCTTGCCCCTGACTGTAGTTAGTGGTGAAAATGGCATTTCCCTACACTGGTAGTGCCTTTTGGCGGAACTAGTGGGTCTTGTCTTATATATATATATATTTTTTTTTCCTGTCCTATAGACAGCCATTCAAGGCAACTTAACCCTTCCAGTGTCCATGTCATCTGTACACGTTCGGAGAATCCGAAAAAATATGCGGAGAATGTATGCACACGTTTTTAGTACAACAAAAAATATCAATTTTTAAAAAATAAAAATTGCCATTGTGATTTTTTTTATTTGTATCTTATAAAAATATATAATTCAGGCTTCAAAACCAATATTTTGATTTTTAATTTGATGCATATTTTACTAAACAATATAAATAATTTTATAACACCATCTGATTATTTTTTAGAAGCACTAAATGGTATAGCTGATTTGCTCGTTAACATTCCTATTTGCTGAAGCAACCTTCTGATTTAAGCTCACAAGTTTGATTTGAGCTATTATCAACAAAATTTTCCTTAAATTTTTGAAAATCTCCTAAAAATTAACAAAAAAACTGCTATTTTTAAAAACTGTAGATTTTGGAAGTAATTATAAAATACGTACCATCATTTTTTTTTCCGTTTCACACTCTTTTCTGTCATAAACTTATTTTAGTATTCCCAAGTTATTTTTATCATTTTTCCCAGCATTATATGCATCTTTCCCACCTTCAAAATTGAAACTGGAAGTAAACACATCTTTCTTAGAAATTCTGGTTGCAGCTGCATTTAATTAGTTATGCTTCACTGAGTCAACAAGATGCAGGTGGCTGATAAATGATATCTCTATTGTTCCTGTGTGCTGTGTTTTTTTCAGTTTTGATCCAGCATATTGGATACTATTTCTCTAGTTTTTTTTAATATTTAAACCTTAGTTTTCATTTTAATAGATTTATTTTCGGAAATTAGCCATCTTTTGGCCAATCGATAAGTATTGATTTTTCATAGTTATATCGTATGCCAGGCCTACAACTTGTTGCTGTGGATATTTTAACATCGCATTAGGCTATATGCTAATTTTTATTTTTTTATTACTTTTTCCAGTAAAACTTTGATAATAGCATCATTTTTTGAAATTGAGGTCTTGGATATGCAAGCAAATTCATTTCTGTATATTTACTTCCATTAGCTAGCGATCTTCGGAGGCCGGCTTAAAAGTTGTTGCAGATATTATATTTAACATCCCATTAGTTTATGTGTAATTTTTCCTTTATTATTTCTTGTTTTTTAATTAAAAAAAAACTTGAGCTTGTAACGTTTTCTGAAATTAAATGTCTTGGATACGGAAGCAAATAGACTTCCTTGCTACGGAAATCAGCCATCATTTGGGAGGGCAATTTTGGGAAGGGCTGGCCCTGGGTGCACAAACCTTTCTGCACTTAGCCAAGATCGCCAAACTTCAATACCCAAAGAAAAAAATTCATAATGTTTAGTAAAAAAAAAATCGGCCAAAGAATTTTTTTTTCTATTTCATAGCCATTTCAGAAAATCTCGTGAATGTGAGAAGGCTAAGTCAGGTTGTATAACACTGGCCATGTTTAAAATATACGATACTAAAAAGAATCATTAAAAGAAATAAAAATCACATTTCAGGTTGAATATTATATTATTCAGGAGGAAATTTCCTTTCAATAAATATATAATTTAATTATTTTTTTTTCAGCAGGTTTTCCAAAATGGAGCCTTAATTGTATAGTGCGATTTTTTTTTCACCATATCACATTGAAAAAGGCTTATTAAAATCAATATGCTTGAAAATTTATTGATATCATTTATTTTAATAAAATTCGTAATTAAATTCTGTTTAATTTGGTATATAACATGACCTATTTCCATTGATTGGTTATTTTTCTAAAAAATTCTAAAGTTGACTTGTTTATCTGATTCAGCACAGTTGGCTAACAGCCTGAAATTTTCTCAAAGTATGGTACCGAGAAAAAAATTACAAAATGAGAAAAATATCTACTTAAAACCAAAAAAGTAATTTTTTTTGTTATAGTCATTCTATTCATGTGCTTTGCAATCATTTCTGTCTATTAGTTTTTTTTTTAAATAAATTTTTATTTGTGTTGCCAGATGCATTTTTTTACTACACGATTCTAAAAAAAGTCCTTTCAATATAAAACACATGGTCTTTTTTGTTAAATATTATAATTTCAGAAAATCCAGAATGAAATGCTGATTAATTTGGCATACAACATGCCATAACTCCTTTCATTAACTTTAGAACTTTTTAACGAAATAACTAAAGTTTTTTTGGCTGAGCATAGGCAGAAAATAGTTTGGCTCCTAGATTGAAACCTGTTTTTCAGGCTGGACACTGGAAAGGTTATGCACCATCAGCATGACCAATTTTCATCACTTTAATTTTTTCTCTGTTTATCACCAAACCTACTCTATTACCAGTCTCATCAACAGTCCTAATGAACGATTTCATCTCATCAACATCAGTAGTCAACAGAGCCAAATTATCTGCATTATCTAAATCAGAAATTTTGAAATCTCTAGACCATTTAAGCCCAAAATCTTTCCCTTGCAAAGAATTTCGCATAACGTAATCAATAACCAAACTAAAAAGGAGACAAAAAGCACTCTTGTCTAACTCCACTAGCAAAGCTAAACCAATCGTTGCAAGACATACCCACACTCGCACACAACTCGGTGTTATTATAGAGAGCTCTCATTACACTAACTTATCAGGTATTCCATATGATCTAACAATCAACCACAAATTATGTCGATCAACAGAGTCAAAAGCCTTTTTGAAATCTATAAAGCTAGTAACCGCAGGTTTCTGAAACTCTAAACATTTCTCAAGTATCTGCCTAAGTGAAAATATTTGATCAATACATCCCCTACCACTTCTGAATCCACACTGTTCGTCACACAGTTGTCCATCAACCAAATTATTAATTCTATGAAGTATAATCATGCAAAGAACTTTCCCTAGAACAGAAAGTAAACTAATTCCCCTATAATTGTCACAAGAACTGCGATCACCTTTTCTAAAAATTGGGACAATGATAGCTCTAAAAAAATTCTTAGGAACAACACTTTTATCATAAAAAATATTCAAAATTTCAGCCAGCCATGTGAGAACACAAATGTTCCCAGCTCTAGGCATTTCAGTGGTGATTTCATCCCACTGAAATGCCTAGAGCAACATTCAGCAGTAACCTGGGGATTTATGCAGTTTTAATTTAGACATAGCCAAAGTGACTTCAGAATGTGATATAGGGCCTTCATTAAAGCCAGTAATGCATCTATCCTTATTACAAACAATGGGAGTAGAAATAATCATATTATATAGAACTTGTCTGAAATGTTCACTACACCTCGCCATCACAGTATCCTCACCTTCAACCACCTTGCCAAGTTTATCTCTCAATCCCTGTGTATCTGTTTGTTTCTTCCCACATAAAACATTAGCAATCTAGTACAACCCACTGCCATTGTGCTGTCTAACTGATTCCTCCTGCTTTGTCAGCCATGTTATCAAGCCAAAGATTCTTATCAGCTGTTAACTGATCCTTTACTTGTTTATTAAGATTGTTGTAATGTCTTCTTGTTAGGACTAGTAGAGTGTTGATTCATATTAATCCTGCACTTCCTTCTTTCAGAAATAAGTTCCATAGCCTTATCACTCAAATAATTTTGTTTCCTCTGTTCCCTTTTACCCAAAAGAGTACTGTTGGTTTCAAGAAAAGATTGTTTAAACTGATCCCATTCTTTCTCAACTTCAGCAGTAAGCAAACCACGATTGTAATAATGACTACATAGCCTATCATGGTATGCTTTGGCTATATCTGGATCTTTCAGACCTTCAGTGTTGAAGGTAATTTTCTTAACCTTAGCACATTTCTTAAGCTTCAGCTGCAAGACACTTTTGACCAGGTAATGGTCAGACCCAATTTCGTCTCCCCTGTATGATCTGGTATTCCTAACTGAACTAGCCCACTTGCTATTAATTACAATATAATATATAGTATTCCTGTGCAACGCATCCAGTGAAACCCATGTATATTTATAAATGTTCCCATGTTTGTAGTATGTGTTAGTTATTTGTAAACCATTAAGTTTACTTACCTGTAGGAGACATTCCCCATTGCCATTGGAACTACCAATGCCAAAGGGACCTAAAAATCCTGCCCAAAGGTCAGAGTCAGTACCAACTTTAGCATTGAAGTCACCTAGCAAAAGAGAAATATCTCCTTCATAGAATTCAAAATATCCTGAAGCTGGCTGTAAAACATATCCTTCTCGTTCTCATCAGAGTCCTCTGTGGGGGCAAACAACAGATGACATCAAAGTCTTTAATTTTTGTTTTAAATTTTGCTCTAAGAAATCTTTCATTAATGCAGTCATATCCTAGAAGAGCATCATTGGCGTGTCTGCTGAGAAGCAAACCCTACACCTTGGAGATGCTTTCCATCCTCCCTCCCTGAAAAGAGAAATTTAAAGTTATTTTTAAGCATCTCAGCTCTACTGTCCATCTGGTCACTTGCAAGCCTAGAATATCTAGGCTATAGCACTGGAATTCCTGCGTGAGGACATCAAGAGAATAATCTCTATGTAATGATCTCACGTTCTACGTATCTGCAGAGAGAAAATGGGTTAGTAGGATTTTTTAAAGAAACTAGTCATCCAATTACTTTGATATAGTCATTGAGATAGGTAGGGCCAACAATATCAAATAGTCCCCTGATCGTAGGCGTGGCGCAAAGACCTGTTCCTCCTCTGCTAAAGGCTGAAGTCACCGATGTTGGTAGGAACTTCGGGCACCACCTTTTCAAGTGGAATTTTTCAAGAGCCATATGGCCTGTCTGAGACACATTACTCTAGTTTAGGATTGACGATACCCAACTAGCTAAGTGAGGTTCAGGTATCTGCGATGACCTCTGATCAGGATTATCCATCAGCTGATATAAGGTATCCCATGCCTCTGTTCACTTAGGTCTCTGGCAACCTAGAATCCAACAGAAAACACAGCAATAGATTCTCCCTCAACAGAGGTCCACCAGTGCAGAAAATCCAGGATCCATAATAGCTCAAATCGATAAACAAGTGCAGCCTAGTAGGTATAAATGGTCAGCACCAGAACCCTGTGTAGTTGACCACTCCTCAGCAGGGTTGAAAAAAAGGAAAAAAGTGGCCATAGATGACAAGATCGATCAGTAGGCCACATTGAACTGCCAGCCCTCCCCTTCCAAAAGAGAATATCTCTTTTGAAAGGTACTAACGGCCTGCACCACAAGAAGGCAGAGTCAGACATTAGGTGCTATACCTGGCAGGTTTTGTGCATCATCACTGGGGATGATTGGTACACAGCTCTCCTTCCAGTTTATGCCTAGCTTTATTTACAGACTAAAATGTTTTTAGTGTAAAATATTTTATACCATTCTGAAACTAGCACTGTAATTCATGTTCCCTTTATGGGCAATTTTTGACAGCCGGGGCAGTTCTTACCTCGAGCTCAAGACCTTACTTCTACCTCAACAGCAGAGTTAAACTTAAGGTATAAGTTCGGAATAAAAGTTCAAATAATTCTTCTGCGTGTGTAATTCAATTTTCATTGGAATTAAACTACGCCAATATTTAAATAAAACTGAAGTGGGTGAGGGAGTGGAGATAAATTGCTTGAATGAAATATGGCCTGAAAACAACATTTTGTGTATCTATGATCCAGAGATCTATGACTATTCAAATGGTGTCTCTTGAAGGCAAATTTGTGACCCACAGAGCATGTATGAAGTATATGAAAACTACAAAAATGTATTTTTCACAAAATATGTGAAACAAAGGGAAAAGATTTGAAATATACTTCATATACAAACTTTTGCTGCATCACTATAGCAATATGGAACAGATTGTGAAAAGCATTTACTATGGGCAATTTGGGACTTTTTATCTTTAAGAAAGCTTGGGTTAACATTCTTAAACAGTATTACTTAAATATTTTTGGTCATCATTGTCAACTAACAAAAAATCGTAGATTTTACTCACTAGAACAATGCAACTTTACAGGAGGTAATCGAAGTTCCTTGGCAATTTCAGTGTTTTTTATTTTCAATGCTTCATCAACCTATTAAAAGATGGTAGAGAATCACAAATTATATCAATAAATACGGCATATTAAGATTATTTACATATGTTTTTATTAATACATAGTTTTAGAACAGTTTTTGCCTATACTTAAAAGTTATTTCCAGAAAAGGGAAAAATATTTGTTGAAAAAAAAAAAGCCAAGCTTTACTAATGGCAAACACTGGAATCTAGCATTTAAAAAGGTTAACTAAACATTCCGTGTTTAAAGTTTAGATTAAAATATTGATCAGTATACTACATCAAAGTCTTTACATAAAGTTTAAGAAAGCAATTTCAATAATTTTAAATTAACCCTTCCAGGGTCACCATTAATTATACATGATGACAAAATCCAAAATGAGAGGCCCAAGACATCATGTTTCTGAAACACATGAAACTTTGATTAAAAAAAAAATTGCCATTTGAAAATTTTCTTGCACGGTAGTAAGACTCATATAGTGATTGTCTGCAACAGTTGTGGCTCTGGGATGGCCTAGTCCTGGTCGATGATGAACATCTGCTGTCTGTTGAAACTGTATTGACAGCACATTTTGTGAAACATTCAATGCTCTGGAAACTGGCCTGCTTCCATCCTTCCAATTGCTCTCCGCCACTGAAAATCATCCGTACGATATCTTTGGAACATAATCACTTCGACCTGCCACAGAAGTGAAAGCTAAAGTTGCCTAGAACAGTTACAAGCTGCAAGTTGACCCATGCACCTTTTCAACATATTCCTAATTTGCATATTACAGCTTACATGTAGCAACTGTATATGCAGGATAGTTTTCCCGCATAGTGTATTTTCCATGTTGCCCATTTTCAGTGTATTCTTTTACATATATTGGCAGCTATATATGTTTTTGTTGATTATCCTTTAATTTTGAGCATCAGTGTATTATCAAAATTTTATTCTTCAAGCTTTGAAATTCTCCCAAAAATTTACCACAAACTTATTTTAAAATTGGAAGATTTTGGAATTATGAAGAGCATACTTATTTCCTTCACCCCCCACCCCCATTTTACTCTTTCCTTTATTTCAATATTCCTAGAATCATTTTTATCATTTATCCCAGCTCCTCAAATTGAAACTATAACCAGAGCTTGTTGTTCAAGCCCAAGGTGTAAACTAGGTCACGGTCAGGCAAGATGCAAATGCCACTAATCACTTTATACATGCAAGGCATGTATTATATTCTGTGTATTATTTACAGCATTGGCCCAATACATTGGATATCATCTCCATTCATTCAGTTAGTATTCTATTTTACACTTTTATAATTAAACTTTCGTTTTTACTTCTATATGTATATTTATTTTGATTTTATTATCGATTGAACTATTAGTCGAGCATCAATATTTTGAAGCTATGCTACATTGTGACTGGTTTGCAACTTATTGCTGCACATTTTTAACATCACATTAGGTTATGTTGATTTCTCTGTGTTCCAGTGAAATTTTTTTTATATTTTGTTTCTGAAAATGAATCAGGTATTTCTTACATAAGTAAAACTGATTTCCATGCCAAGAAAATCAGTCCTCTAATGGAAGGACAACACTCACTACCCATGCACCCCCTTTTGGCAATTTTTTTAATTATAAGTTTTTAAGTTAATATTGAATGGTTTAAAGAAGTTTACCCCCCCCCCCCCACCTCCTTTCAATATCTTGGATGTGCCACTCTGAGGAATGCAGACTTTACCTAGATACAATAATTTCGTGGCACTTACCAGATATCTCAAAGGAAAATGCATAATAAAAGAAAATTTACAATTAACAACCTTTGAATTTAGATGCTTTGTTCTTTGCTCTAATGCCTAGATGGTTAAGGATTAAAATACCTTAACTCAATAAATAGAAGGATTTCAAATGTAAATTGTAGCTGTGCTTCAGACAATAGATGGCAGCACATTGCAGGGAAAGGCAAGCTACAAACTGGTGCCGAATGAACTATAATACAGTAACAGGCTTTCAATTGTTGCTGCCTCCTGACATTGAGGTACACTGGCTATGGAAACACAAGATTTGTGCTCTCCACATTGGTCGAATTTCTTTGTACTCTGTATCGTCAGGTGGTGGTTGGGCCTAGTCCAGGGACCAAGGCATAACTTGTGCACTTCTTCAGAGCTCCTTAGTAAGACTAGTACAATTCCTTGTTTAGAATGTGCAGTGTTATACAGAAGTCTCATTCATCAAGATGTACAAGTCTCTCTATAAAATAGTACCCTATACATATCCTTGTACAGATATGCGACGTTGCAGAGAGCACCACTGAATGCTGGGATGAATGATAAAAATAATTTAGGCATACTGAAATAGGTTTAAAGAAAAAAAAGAGCGCAAAACAAAAAAAAGGCTAAATATTTTACAACTGCTTCCAAAATTCTGATTTTAAAGAGCAGTTTTTGGTTAATTTTCAGGTAGATTTTGAAATTAAGAAAAAAAAATGAGTTGCAATGGTTCCGATTAAACTTATGAGCTTAAATCAGTGTCTCGCAAACTGTGTGCCGCAAGAGATTCCAAGTGTGCCACGAGAGATTTTCGAATTGACACAAGATATTCGAAAGATTTCATTTTGACTTGATGTGTTATCAACATGCTTTAATATTGACGTGCTTTAATAAAAATCTTTCAGATTTTATCAACTGGGATCTTGTAAGTATTTATCAAGCTTTTTCCAAATTTTGGTATTAATTTTTGATTATTTCAAGCCATAGAATGGACAAATATTTAAAACAAACACCGAGGTATGAATTAAAGAACGAGGTATGAATTAAAGAACGAGAGCAAATCTTCAAGTAAAACCAGGCTGATGACTTCAACAAAGCGCAAATATAATGACGATTATATAGAGTTTGCTTTTATTCTTCTTTAGGTGTGCCGCGGAAAAAAAATTAGATTGAGTGTGCTGCGGAAAAAAAAATTAGATTCAGTGTGCCGCAGAGTAAAAAATGTTTGCGAGACATTGGCTTAAATCAAGGGTTGCTCAAATGTAGAAAAATAAAAACATGAAAATCAGCTTTACTGTACATCACCTAAAAAATGGTGATCACATCACTGCAACAAATTGCTTATATTGTAGCAAAATAAAATATGGATCAAATGAAAAAAGCATTTTTTAAGCTTTGAATTTGTGTATTTTTATAAGATATATGCAAGGAAATTTTCAAATGGCATTTATTTTTTTAAAAAATGCAAAATTTCTTCAGTTATACTTAAAACAGATATTTCCAGGCTCTTATTTCGAATTCTGCCAATGTGTATAGGTGACAAGGACTCTAGGTTACTGAAATGTAAAACTAAAAAAAAAATAGTTCTCTTTCAACTATTTGCATCTAATAAAGGCCACCAGAATCACATATCGAAATGTTGTTGCTTCAGTAAGTTACAATGATTAGAAACTTGCTTTATTTGCAAATAAAAATAGCATTTCTCGCATTTTGACTTTGAAATTTTTTACATTTATGTAGTATTTTTATCTCACAATTCTGCATGTGTTTTTTTGTTTGATGCTTGTTTTGTTTAAAATTTTTTAAAGAAAATTTTCATAGGGGTTCCACATAAATATATATTGGCTGGGTTTCATTGGTCTGAAAAAAAAAATTTAAGAAACACTAATCTAAAGTACCATTCTGGAACAACACTATTTACTGGACTCATATTGATCGCAAAACTGCTTTAGCAAATTTGGGGTAGCTGCATTTTGGGGCCAAATGTACTTCATCTGTTTTTCCACTCCTTTTGATTTGCTTGATTAATCTGTTATGAAAATGCTGATAGCATCTACCATCAGTTTCATTGCAAGTGCAAAAGATTACATCATTTGTACTTCTCAGTAAAGAGATTAAGTAAATTTCAAATTTCTTTATAATAGTCATTGAGTTATTTTGTTTTCGTTTTTCTAAAAAAAATCTTTTTTGAAGTTTCTGTAAGCATATTCATTAATGATACTTATCTCTGATCACAGCAGTTACCTAAAGAGCTCCTAATTCCAAGCTTGAATAACCTTCAGAATGTAGAGTTTAAGTTGATTTCAGCAAATCTTATCTTTTCCCATTGTGCAAAAGGATACTTGATCCTTTCAGATAATTAATGATGTTCATCATATAGTTACATGTTTCTGTTCTGCAAAGAATGTCATTTGAACTTGAATTGTTATGGACAGACTTCTCATCCCCAAATGTTTCAATCAAAAGTAATGTGCTGGAATTCTTAAGCTCCCTATTTTTTTTTAGAAAGAATAAGATGGGCTTGAGGTAAGTATCTGAATATATCACAGCATGGAACCAACAAATACATCTTGTAATCACAAGAACTGGAAAGAGATTCACTTTCAGATCAAGAATAGCTCAGTTTAAAAATTACACAAAAATCACACTGAAGTCATCTCTCAAATGATAGCAAGACAACCACAAATTAACCAATGCAAAGCCAAAATCGAAACAAACTTTACATGAACTCAACCTACCATAAACTTTGGGATCAACCTTGTTTCTCTACTGTTAGACTTCTCTTTTGCCAGTTCACTTCTTCTCTGGGTTCACATCTGTCGAATTCATAATCTGTAGTTCCCAGGTTCGAGTCCCAGCTGGGTCAGCATTGAGATTTATCTCAGCAAAGTTCCCCACCCTGCCCACAGTCAGTAGGGGACACTGATGGGCTTGGAAAGGCCGCCGTCCGTCGGATGGGACGTTAAGTCGTGGACCCATGCCTGTGGGAGAGCCATACCCTTTGCACGTTAAAGAACACGCAGGATGGCCTTGACGGGAGGCTACCATCTGTCTCCCAACAGCTGTTCCAGTGGGTCCCCTCCCCCAATCTTCTCTGAGCCTTCAGGGTCCATGTGACCTGGCCATTTAGCCCATGGTGTGCAAAAAAGTGCCGCTCAGAGGTAAAACAACCCAACCCATCTGTCGAATCTGTCTCCCTCTCTGAATTTTATATCAACATCACACAAGAGACAACACCCAATAAATCATCTCCTTTAGCATTAACTATATTAATGGGTTCCTGCAAGACACCATGACTTATCATCATGCCATTCCTATATTGTTTAGTCTCTGCCCAAGGGAAGTTTGGACATTAATAGTCTGCCATGGGTTAGGGAACATAGTTTCCATTTACAAAGTAGCATTACAATAAAATGCAAAATAGGTGGTGCATTGAGAAAGTCGGTGCTTATCAATACGTAGTACTTGGATGTCCTCGTCCAATAGGTGTGACCTTTATGGACTTGTCATCCTTCCCACTATAAATCTGCACCACCCATTTCAACTGAGGACAGTTATAGCATTCTGGATTAGTGCCACAAGTTACCAACTGACCTCCATGACCTGTGTCCATACCAACTTCACCGATGCACCAACAATCCCAACAAAAATTTGGGGGGAGGAAGTTAATCTGACAGTAGTCTTGAACAACACTCATGTTCAGCAAATGATGTGACAATGTGTCACTTCAATCAGTGTTTTGCCATTCAATAAGATTGAGAAACACTCTTGGGCCATATAAAAAAATGCTGTTTTTCATTTGAGTAACAACAAAACACACTGTCTCCAGAAATGCAATTTATCACAAATGTGTGGATTTTGCATTTTATCATGATTTAAAATACTGTTTAAAGAAGTTTCAATCTCCTTTGGATGACAAAAAAAAAATGCTAATTCATTTTTCAAGTATTTTGCATTTATCACAAAAAAATATTCCTAATGATGATACATTGGGCATATAAAACATAGTATGTATGAATTATAAAATTTTGTGGTAGATGGCATATATTGTTTATTCTTAACACTTCAAGATATGACTTTCGTTAGCTCAAAAAAGAATAGCACTGAATGAGTGTAATGGAAGCTTTGGTAAAAAAGACACTGCACACACAGCAACAACCAAAAAATAAGAGGGTACTTACAGATTTACCTTTTACCCATTCAGTAGCTAGTGAACTTGAAGCAATAGCAGAACCACATCCAAACGTTTTGAACTTGGCATCAATAATCTTCCCATCATCACCCACTCTGATCTATTATAATAAAATACAAAATAAAATCAGTTGCATTACTTATGTTTGTCAAACATGCATCTGATTTACACTTGTATGCATAATAATAAAAGTTTAATAAATCATTATGGTTTGTCTGTGGTATTTTATGGTGCATCAGGAACTAAAGTTATATATAAACATAGTACATCAAATGAGTCAACTAAAAAAGCAAATGACTCAAAAGAAGGAATGTTAAATTGATCAACAAAAACAAGAGTAAAAGTAACAGATAAATGAACTTATGTACATCACATGAACAATTTCCCAGAAAAGCTTCACAGACTTGGCTGATGCAACCTAGCTGACTGCCGAGAAAAGCATGAAACAACCAATGGCAAGCGTCCACTCTGACTCCCCATGCTACATGCACAGGTACTTTCAGACATCTTGACTTCTCGTTCTTACTTCGTCCTGTTGCCATCAACTGAGGTGGATGCGCACACAGCCAAAGAACCGAGGTATACCAAAGAATGCCACTTCCCCTTTCCTGAGAAATCACCTGTAATGACGCACAGAACTTGCCAGTCCTAGAACCTAAAGTCCAATCCCACTTTCTTGTGGCCAGATGTTTGCAAATTGCTTGCATCTACACTGTCATGAGCATTTTATCAAAGAAAAAGTGGACACATTCTTGGGGAAGGAACATTCCTCACTCATTACTTGCAGATGAAAGGACAATTATTTATACAACATCAATATGGCAGTCAAAATTATTGATCTCAAAAATGAATTTAAACAAATTAGAACAGAAGTAATAATAGTTATATTGAACTTTAACCGAAACATAACTTTCAGTTGTTTATGTAGTTATCATTTTAATTTTCTTCAACTCAGAGCTTTATTTCTTTGTAATGAATTTCCATAGCCCTTTAAATTCTTAATACTATTTAGATAGGATTGAGATTGATCTCCTGTTAATCTCCTTTCCATGGATAATGAACGGACTTCTGCTAATGGGAGCAGTGTATTTTTGAGTGGAACACTTTTTATTTCAGGCAGAATCATCTGCCCACTCAGGACAACCAATTATTGCATTGAAATATGAGTAGTAGGAGACAAGTTTATTACAGACACTGAAATTGCTATTTTTCTACATTTACATATTGATCAGAACTGCAGTATATATATGTTTTGTAAATATCCACTTGAGAGTTAAATACTAACTCTAGTGGAACTTGAATATGTATTAGCTACGTATTTAAATATTGTACAAATAAACTGAATTCAGGCATTGAATTCACCAGTGTTTCTTCATTTTCTGTAGCATCAAAGTCATTTAAAGCAAAGGTAAAAAACTTTTTTTTGGCAACTCACCAAATAGAAAAGTATTATGTATGTTGTGGGCTAATCATTAAGAGAGAAGTGCAATAAGAACACCAAAAAAATTGACTTTTTTAAATACATTTTACTTGTCTTACGTATATGTATAAAATAATCAGAAACAAATTAAAAATTAAATATAGTACAGTTTATTTTAATGTCAATATTGAAGTCTGCTTGTTGAAGCTGTATGTAAAAGATGGGACTGGATCCCAGAAATGAGCTGCTGAACATTCGGCTTGTTATTCAAAATTTTGTCTTATTAAAACACCATTCTCTTTAGTAGAGTCAGATAAAAATTAAATAAAGTACAAACCACAGCTAGTTACTACTAATTTAATTTTCATGATATTTAGCTGTACATTACAATCTGAGTCACTATCTCCCCTGCCCGGTAATTACAATTCACCTTTTACTCAATCACAGGTATGTTGTTTTTAACACAAGATCTCAGATGGTAAGTATTAAATTCTAATTTCTACTAAAGTCTATCTTTAATGTAAAGGAGACATAGGGAAATAAGATATTGCCAGTTCAGTTGTCTAGTGTTGGTTCACTCAGTTGATTTTTGGCACTGTTTTTGGCCGTGATGTACGTATTCAGCTGTGATGTTTGAGTATGTACATATTTGGTTTACAGACCAAATGTACGTATTTGGTCTGTGATTGAAAAAAAGGTGAATTGTAATTACTGGGCAGGGGAGATAGTGACTCAGACTGTAATGTACAGCTAAATAGCATGAAAATTAAATTAGATAAAAATTATTTATATTTTCCAATTTTTCAAGCAGACTGGATAAATCATTAAAAGGGCCCGAGTTTGTGCACCTAAGTTAAATATCGGGATCAGGAGTTAGCACCTCCTTCGTCCTCATGATATATCAGTAAACATTTTCCTTTTTACCTAAAGTCAGCATGTCCTGACTTCCTCTTGATTCACTCCATAATAGAAAAAATAGTAAGACTCCTAATCCTCAAAAGAAATAACTTGATGTTATTCAACACAAAGCCATTAAACTATGTCTCGGACAATTGCGGACAATTGCCTACAGAGTCGGTGCTTTCCCTCAAGATGGAGACAAGTCTTCCTCCCCTGAAAATTAGAGGTAAACATACACTGCTTAACCATTTCCTATATATATCCAACATCCACCTTTCATTCTAGACACTCACTCTTAAAGAAACTGATACATTCCTCTGGGAAATCCCATATCATATGGACTATCAGGAACAGCGACTTGCAAGAGGCTATTAATTTCTTCAATGATATCCTAAATTTTGCAGCCACTCCCACATACTGGACATACATTTTGCTAGATATCACTTCCTCACACCCCTCATTATTCACAGAACACTCCCCTGAAAACTTCCTTGACAAACACATAATGATAGGCATAATCAACCATATTCCCCCACAGCACCAGGGTGAATGAAGGAAGGGTGGTGCTACTTGGCGAGAGAGCATTTCTTGACAGTCATTGGCTGAGTTTTGACATCACAAAAGAGAGACGATGATGAACAAATCTTATAAAACACGTACGGCAAGATAAATTTCTGTTCACAGAAAAGGTGTAAAATTGCAATTCCAATTTCCTTTTAACTGCTTGAGGTCTATCTAGCTATCAGGGAAATATTTATTGCTATAAATATACCCTCGGTGGCCACTTTATTAGGTACAGTTCCTGTTACGTCAATAGTAACTCAGCCAAGGCCAACTAGAAAGACAGGCCATGACACTGAGGCGATCCTCAACCGTCACGTGATCAACTTAGTCCGGTAGCTGCAAACGCCACTCGATTCGTTCGCACAGAACCTTGTATCTCGTTTTTGCGATTTTATTTCGCTTTTTTTCGTATCGTTAAATCACATGAAAAATTCCTTGTGTAGAACAAATAATGGCTGTATTCTTTTTCCACTTTTTTGTTTAGCCTTTTATATAGCGAATTTAAATTTGATAGTTAATTTAAAACTAGCTGATTTTTACAAGAAACCTAATTTTTTTTTCTTTCTTCATACCCCATTTAATCTAATTTGTGATAATTCTTAAAATAGCAGCAGTTTCCTTAAAAAAAATTAAAGGCATAATATTATAGTGTTTAGAATAATGAGCAAAATCAGAAAACCAGAGGTGTATTTAAACGGGTGGTTTGGGATATGTATATACAAATGTATATAATTTTTAATTCTTTTTTTTAAAACATTTAACAACTGCAAGGCATTGATTCAGAATACACCACTGGTTTTCATTCGCCCGACTCAAATATAATTTAAAAAATATATACTTTCAGTGGTCACTTATTAGATAAATTTCCATGATATGCAAACAGTAATCGAGATTTTACAGTGCAATAACTTCTTAAAATTATTAAGG
Source organism: Ryuthela nishihirai (assembly GCA_038380435.1). Taxonomy (NCBI): domain Eukaryota; kingdom Metazoa; phylum Arthropoda; class Arachnida; order Araneae; family Heptathelidae; genus Ryuthela; species Ryuthela nishihirai. The sequence goes on along the minus strand of JAWZYU010000001.1, from coordinate 154,183,473 downwards.
AAAATTGTGACAGTAGCTACGTTGCACGTTTGGTATTTAATTATGGAATATTTAATAACAGTTATTCCACTTTATATAACTGCTGTCGCGTAAACAGGTTGAAATGGAAGCAATAACCGGTACATTAAACTTTAGTAAGATAAATACTGTGAAAAGTATGAATACATTTTAGTAGTTCACATACTAATTTCCATCAATTTTGAACGAGCTAAGTTAAATATTTCTACCTTCATAACTATTTAAATACTGAACCTCATATTTCTAAAAACCTAGATTTAATGGTTTATTTTCAATTGCATTTTCCTATGAAAAGCACAATGAAAAAATTGCTGTGCCCTATTGACAGGAGTGTACATAATAAAGTGACTGCTTAGCACTTCTGATTGCCACATTTAATAGGACAGTTTAATGAACAGAAACAGCATATTTGATAGGAATGAACATATTTTTCATCTTTATTTGATGTAGTTTACAACAAATTATTTTTAGTGCAAACATGGGCAAAATGTCCCTGAGGCAACATAATACAAATACAGTGAGGAATATACAGATTTGAATAAAACTTGTACTGTATTCAGCAGTAATATTTTAGAATATGATACAGAAAATTACAAAACTCATAAAAAATTAAGATTTTCTGCATATTGATTTTAACAATATACTAGTGTATATCACAGCTTTGGAATATATTTAAGTAAATATTTCACTACACTTTTTTTTGTTTCTTTTCAACTCATAAAAGATGCCCAATGAAGATGTGACAAGAAATATATTAGATCATGTAATATCAGTTCATTATAAAACATTTATCTAGTAAATTGATTTTAATGAAAATTATGTATCTCTTCTTAAAAGACTCATACATAATCTAGAACATGAAAGATATCCTAAAATTCATTAATTTTGCACTCGCATAACACATCACAGCTTCTGAAAGAACATAATATACTGCAAAAGTAATTTTCAGACACTAAATTTTGCCAACATTCTTGGCACTCAATAAATTTGTTTAAATTTCTTACCGAATTTCTAATGATAATAAACAACATAAGCAACTCAAAAGCAAACACTTGACTAGTTGACATTATTTTTAAAGTCATATTTATGAAGTTACAAAATTTTATTAACTGATCAGTCATTTAATATTGAAAAGGATCAATACAACCTAATTCTCATGAACCACCTGAAATAAGCAATATATAATATAGATAATATTTCTTCAAATTGAGAATGTCAGTAAAAGGATGATTATTTTATTTAGAGCAAATAATGGGTGTTGCAAACTGATGACGAGTCAGATTGAACACCTATATCTAAGAGATAATGTTGAACCCAAAAAAAATAACTTGTTGGTTACAACAGTTTAAAATGGTATAAAAATTAGTGTCATTTTTCCTTCACAGAATATTGGTAAAATTCAGCTTTCATAACTCTTTAAAAAGGCATATTAAAGGTTCTAAAGGTTATGTATTTTCAGGTGAATAGGAGAAAATGAATTAAAGAGAATACGAATTTTACATCTTTCAAATACATGTATGAGCCTGAAGCATAACAATGGGAGAACACATTAGTTAATCATGCATAATTTATTTACTGCATAGGCTCAGGTAATAAATATGTTAAGACAGAGAATATTGCTGTTTGCAAAGTCAAAATTAATAGATTATTGTAAATGGCATATTAAGTTCAAGGTACAAAAATTGCCAAATAATATAATTTTTTTTTGAGTGACTTGACTAGGGAATTCAAACCTGGGAACTGGATACCAATATGCAACAGATAATATTGAATCCACAAACAACTTTTTTTCTTCTTTATAATTATAGAAATGTATTATGTGCTCATATATATCAACATATATTATATTTCTTTTCGAAAATCTCTAGCTAGCAATCACAGCCAGATAAAGCAAGCATTATATATTCATATATATAATACTGTTAAATTACAGTCCATAAATACTCTCAACCTCATAGAGCTGTATTGTCGTGTGAAAATCCAGTAAAACTCTTGGTGGCACAGTGGCAGGTGTGGCTCAGTTGGTAGAATGCCAGATTCATAATCTGCTGTTCCCAGGTTTGAATCCCATCTGGGATCTTATCTGTCAATAGGGGACACTGATGGGTTTGGAAAAGACACCATCTATAGAATGAGACATTAAGCCATGGGCCCCATACCCTGTGTATGTTAAAGAACACTCTGGATAGCCTTGATGGGAGGCTACCACCTCTCCAGTGTGCTGCCTCCCCTAAACTATCAGCCCTTGGGAACTGTCCATTTAGCCCATTGTATGAAAGGAAGTGCCATTCAGAGGTTAATAAAAAACAACTGGTAGACACATAGTATTCTAATATATACATAGTATATGGCCGAGTGGTTAGCGCACTCGGCTACTGATCTAAGGGACCTGGGTTCGAGCCCCGGTTAAGGCATGGCTGTTTGTGTCGTTTTTCTGCCGAGGTCCTGCCGTCCTCTCAGACCTTCTACTATGGCATATAAACTGACAGGCTCCTGTCAGACCTTTGTGGCAAGCAGCTGCTTGAGGGGGTATTTTTTTTGTATTTTGTGTTGCATTAGATTTTTTTATAAACCTTTAGAATGATTTTGTAAATAAAACTGTAATTTTCATTAGGTAATGGTTATAAACTGAACGTCCACTCTCACTACAAGTATTCAGCAATATAAATTAATATCTGATTAATTAAATTTTAATGTTTCCATACTATTTTTGAATTTAAGCTTTAATGACATTATCTGCTATTTCATGGACATAAAAACAACATGAAAATATTTTTTTTCCTCATAGAATAACCAAAAATTAAAGGGTTTTAAATTTAGAAGAAATTCATTAAATTAGAAAGAAAAATAACTGGTTTTGGGTTCAACAATATCTTTTGCATATTGGATTTCAATCTGACTAAGCCATTAATAGTAACATCCATTATCTGATCTACATAAAATAATAAATAATTATCCTTTTATTGACATTTTCAATTTCAAAAATTGTGATCGACATGATATACTCTAAAGACTGATAAAACCTGTTCCTATGGATACATAGTTACTCTACCTAGATATATGATATATATATTATGAATAAGAATACAAGTACAAATTTTGCAGTTCAAACAAGTGCTGATAGCATATTTATGTCTAAACTACTTTTCCCTTCAACGTATAAAACTTATTAGCTCAAAAACAAAAAAGATTGCTAAGAGAATTGTTTGTGCAAAGAATATCAAACATGGACTCGACAATTTTTGTGGGCAACGACAAATATCTGGTTTGCCCCTTAAAAATAAAAAAGTACCCCCTCAAGCAACTGCTTGCCACATAGGTCTGACAGGAGCCTGTCAGTTTACATGCCATAGTAGAAGGTCTGAGCAGATGGCAGGACCTCAGCAGAAAAACAACATGCACATCCATGCCTTACCAGGGGCTCGAACCCAGTTTATGAAATGAAAAATGCTAGCATTCAGTAATTAACCTGATCATCCACACATTTATAGCAATTTGCAAAAGTATTAAATATGAGTAGTTAAAATATCAAATAATTCATGCTCTCAACTTCAAAACTAGGCCAAACAAATTGTATTGTGTTTGTGATCAAAGGAACATGAATTGAAGTCCCAGGTAAGGCATGGATGTTTGTATTGCGCCTTTCTGCTGAGATCACACCTTCCTCTCAGACCTCTAAGGCATATTACACTGGCAGGCTCCTGTCAGACCTCTGTGGGAAGCAGTTGTTTGAGGAGGTATTTATATTTTTCATGTAAAACATTTGCATCAATAAAGTCGAAAAAAAAATTCAGTTAATTAGTTTTCCAATGCCATTCACTGCGCTGGGGCTCTTGTTTAGGAATAGTAAAAGTTGAGGTATGTTGTTCTCCATCATAGTTGGACCGGCATCCAGCAACACTACAGTGTCTAGGCATGATTTCCTCACCTATGAATTGCAAGGGACCAGTAAATTATTCTATTCACATTCCTCTTTACGTCAAAAAAGTAAAAGTACTGAGCAACTTACAACATTAAATGTGGTTTTCATTCTTTGATGAATAAAATGTGAATATTACTACAAATCATTGACTAATTATCTTAATAGTCATGGTATGTAAGAGAATTAAAAGTCTGTAGCTCTATATAATGATTGAAATTCTTGTTAATGATAAAAATTTGGGAACTAATGTAATACATAATCTTAATATTTAATAGTTATGGTATGCAAGAGAATGGAAAGTGTGCAGCTCTATATAATAAGTGAAATTTTTTTAGTGATAAAAATTTGTGAATTAATGTAATACGTTGTACATTTTGCAGGTCTCATATGGTGTTATTCACAGAAACAAAAAAAAAACCATAGTTATCAAACAAATAAAAACAACACAAGCATCATTTATTAACTGCACTGCACAAGTAACATTTCTGTTCATACTACTTTATCAGTGCTGTTAAAGTAGTCAAAATCATTTTCAATTAGAAACAAGTCAGTTATGAATTTGGTCAATATTATTAACTCATGTACCAGGCAGGAAATTTACTAAATCTGAACATTTAAAAAAAAAGCTTGTCAGCAGGAATTAAAAATCATGATTGATCAATTGTTTATTAAACAGAACATTCTATCACTCTATAGCAAAGCTTTGTTTATATGATTCGAAAAACAGGATATATTAATTGGCTATTCCCCTAATAATCTAATGAAGGCCACAGAAAAATTCAATATTGATTTCTCAGACAATAATTAGTATGGTGACTATAAAATACCTCTAAGGTGATACAGCAAGGTAGGTAAATATAGGGCCATATCATAGCTGTATCAGAAAACTCTGTGCAAAAGAGAAATGATTTACTCAAGAGATCTGGTAGCTACTCTCAAAGCAAAATCACGTAACAAAATGTTACTTAAGTTTTAAAAAGCAATTGCTCATTTCTCAACTCATATAATAATTGTGTAACACATTAGTAATATTTATGTATAATTGCACTGCCACTTTAAAATGTGACTTTTACCAGAGCATTAAAAAAAACTTAATAGTTATTAAATTAAACCATTAATAGCTAGTTATAAATAAACCATTAATAGCAAAATATCATGGATAAATTAAAATATGCTGTTATTAGCAATGAAAGAATAAGTTTTTGCAATTTCTGCATTTAAAATATTGTCAATTAATACCAGAGGTCCCTATGCTCAGATCAGATTTTATGATCATATCTATGCAAGTAACATATATAAAAGTTACTGAACAGTTGTGTTTAGTATTCACAAAGATTACATTTGATTATTGATAGCATTTCATATCACAACTGTGCTCTTTCGATGGCACTATTCAAATATAAAAATTTAAAGGACATTAAGTTCTGCTCTGAAATAATTCTAAAAGTTAATTTCAGCAAAGGAATCTACGACGTTACCTGTTAATTTAAAGCATACATTAGAAAAAATAGTTTATACAAAACATTGGAAAATTTATTTGCAGTTTAATACTTAAAAAAATAAATCAGGGGATTCAAAAATAACTATTGTAGCGGTTCATATTTCGATACGGGCAATTTCAATTTTTCACTCTATAAAAAAATTACGTATATTACTAAGTTTAATTCCTTCAATTTTTTCAATCAAAACAGCGATAAGTTATATAAGGGCAGCCAAAAAAGTTTCTAACTTAATGAAAGACCATCTCATTCAACACATTGAAACTAGGCCTAAGAGAGCAATGCACTCAAAACACTTTTCAAGCACTAAATAATTACCTTTATCAAACCACTAACTACAGGAAATATTTCATGCTACAAATAATAATAATAATGAGAAATGCTTACCTCTTTGGGGTAATCCAAATGTAGTTTGAAGAAAAACACTATTGCAGTCCCATTTCCACAATGAACGAAGCAAGCGACTGTATCATGCACCTCGGACTAAGTTGATCACGTGATATTCCAGTGTCATGGCCTGTCTTTCGCGTGGGCCTCGTAACTCAGCTATAGAACTCAATAACATCTTAAATAAGCACTTTTTGAAAAAGTGTGACTGAAGATAATTGAAAGATCTGTTAAATCTATTTCAATCTCACTTTTTAACAATATTTGCTCACTATTTAAAGTAAAGGAAATTAGACTATTTAACAGCAATAATTCCAATTTAGGTAATTGCTCTCAAAAGTTAATATAAACAAGTTAAAATTAAAACAATTATTCTTATGCTACTTTACCAATACGTCTATGACAGTTTTCAGCAATTCACATGACAAATTAGATTAATTTTTCACTAATTTTGAATGATATTTTGCACAATTAGCTAATTTGCTACAGGTTTTAGCATTCACAACTCTTGAAATACTAAACATATATTGTTGAAAATTGAGATTTAAAGAGATTTGACTGAGTTCTGTATCTGTGTTACTAATGACATATTTGGAACTGTACCTAATGAAATGGCCCTTGTTGTTGATATTACGGAATTCAAAATTGTATCATTTGTACTTCATATCAAATCTGTATGATTCTGGGAAATTATTCGATTTTGTTCTTAATATTAAATTTGATCGAATTAAAACACATCTTAATTTATTTCAATTTACAATATTTCCAACTATGATAACCCTTCCAGTGTCCACGCCGTCTGTATATATTTGCAGAATCCAAAATGAGAGTCCAAGGATGTATGTATACGTTTTTAGCACAGCAAAAAAATAGATTTTTAAAAATAAAAATTGCTGTTTTAATTTTTCATATATATATATATCTTATAAAAATATATAATTAAAAAAAATAAAAATAAATACCCCCTCAAGCAGCTGCTTGCCACAGAGGTCTGACAGGAGCCTGTCAGTTTATATGCCAAAGTAGGAGGTCTGTGAGGATGGCAGGACCTCAGCAGAAATTTTAAGGCTTGAAAAATATTGTGTTTTAATTTGATGCTTGGGTTGGATTGTTTTACCTCTGAGCAGCACTTTTTTGCACACCATGGGCTAAATGGCAGGTCACATGGATCCTGAAGGCTCAGAGAAGGTTGGGGGAGGGAACCCATTGGAACAGCTGTTTGGAGACAGATGGTAGCCTCCAGTCAAGACCATCCAGCGTGTTCTTTAACGTTCACAGGGTATAGCTCTCCCGCACATGGGGCCACGGCTTAACGTCCCATCCTTTTAATTTGATGCATATTTTATTAAACTACAATATAAATAATTTGATAAAGCCATCTGATGACCATTTCTTAGAAGCACTAAACAGTATTGCTGGTTTGCTTGTTAACATTCCTATTTGCTGAAGCAACCTTCTGATTTAAGCTCACAAGTTTGATTTGAACTATTATCAAAAGTTTTCCTTAATTTTATATTTAAATTTAAATTTTCATTTCAGTTGATTTATTTTTGGAAATTAACGATCTTTTGGTTGATAGATAAGTATTGATTTATCATAGTTATGCTAAATCAGATGGCTGGGCTACAGCTTGTTGCTGTGGATATTTTAACATTGCATTAGGATATATGTTAATTTTTATTTTATTATTTATTACTTTTCCAGTAAAACTTTGATCCAGTATCATTTTCTGAAAATAAATGAGGTCTTGGATATGGAAGCAAATTCATTTCTGCAGATTTTTTGTTAGTTAGCTATCTTTCAATCAGCTGATTTATCGACCTTTCTGAGTTATGCTAGATCAGAGGCCAGCTTAAAAGTTGTTGTGGATATTTTATTTAACATCCCATTAGGTTATATGTAATTTTTCTTTTATTATTTCTTGTTTTTTTAGTAAAAAAACTGAGCTTGTACCATTTTCTGAGAATGAATGTCTTGGATATGGAAGCAAAACAGACTTCCTTGCAAAGGAAATCAGTTGTCATGTGGGAGCAGGGTCATAACGAAGGACTATGGTTGGGGGGGGGGGGGGAGATGCCAAAAAATTTCCAATTCGAAAATCAAATTTTGCCAACTGAGCAAATAATGTCTAGATTTCACTCTGTGGGGATGGGGGGGAGGGATTGAGGCAATTTTGCCTACTCCCCTACATTTTACCAACTCACCATAATTTTACATCTTCCCTGAATTTGCCAAGTCACTTCAAATTTTATCAACTCTCCTTAATTGCATAGGAAAGGCACAATTTTCACAACTCCCCTGTATTTTACCAAGTGGCTTCGAATTTTGCCAACTGCCCTACATTTTGTTATGTTTCCTAGATATGTCTAACACTCCTTAATTTCACAAAATAAATCCCAATCTTCAAAAAATCATGTATATTTTACCAAGTAGATTCGAATTTCGCAGAGTTCTTGGTTTTTCCAACTCTCCTTAATATCACAAAACCAATCCCAATTTTTGCAACTCACCTGTACTTTACCAAGTGGTTTTCAGTTTTGCCAACTTCCTTAGATTTTGCCAAGTTGCCTCAATTTTACCACCTCTCCTTAATTTCGCAAAACAATCCCAATTTTTACATCTCTCTAGAATTTGGCAGTTAATTTCAAATTTTTCAAACTTCCTAAAATTTTCGCAAGTTTTCTCGATTTTGTCAATTATCCTTAATTTCACAAAAACAATCTCAATTTTCACAACTAGCCCGTATTTTACCAAGTGGATTCGAATTTTGTCAACTGTCCTAGATTTTGCCAAGTTTCCTTGATTTTGCCATCTCGCCACAATTCTACAGAAAAAAAAAATCAAAATTTTTACATCTCACCTGATTTTTGCAAAGTCACTCTGAATTTTGCCAGCTCCACCAAGATTTGCCAACTCTCCTAAATATTGTGAAGTTGCCTCGATTTTTGCCAACATGCCATAATTTTACAGAAAAAAGATTGCAATTTTTACATCTCGTCTGAATTTTGTCAACTCTCCACGATTTTGCCAAGTCACTCCGAATTTTGCCAACTTCCCCTAGATTTTGTGAACTTGCCATAATTTTACAGAAAAAAATCCCGATTTTTACATCTCAGCTGAATTTTGCCAAGTCACTCCAAATTTTGCCAACTGCCCCTAGATTTTGCCAACTTAACATAATTTTACAGAAAAAAATTCAAAATTTTTACATCTCACCTGAATTTTGTGAACTCCCTACGATTTTGCCAAGCTGTCCAAATTTTGCCAACTCACCTGTATTTTACTAAGTGGCTTCAAATATTTTCAACTGTTCTAAATTTTGCCATCTGTCCATTTTCCAAACTGCCCTATATTTGCCAAGTTGCCTCAATTTTGACAACTCTCCTTAATTTTGCAAAAAAACAAGATTACAAATTTTCACAACTCATCTAGATTTTACAAAGTCGCTTCGAATTTTGCCAACTCCGAGTTACTTTGGGGGGGGGGGGTCTCCCAAGAAGGATTTCCACCCGAATTACCCAAGGAGGGCAATTTCGGGAAGGCGTCCCCTCCATTAAATTCACTGTGAAAGATTCACTTCTCCCCATCTAGAAAAATTTTTTTTTCTTAAATCACAAGCTTTTATGTTTATATTCAATGATTTTAAAGTCAACCCTCAGTACCTTGGCAGTGTCACACAGACGATATATGGCTGTTTTTTTTTTTTCGTTTTAGTGCACAAACCTTTCTGCACTTAGCCAAGAGTGACAAACTTCAACACTCAATGAAAAAAAATTATAATGTTTAGTAAAAAAGACAGCCAAGAAAGTTTTTTTTCTATTTCATACCAGTTCAGAAATCCCATGAATGTGAGAAGTCCAAGTCACTTTGTATACTGAATATTCACCACTTTGTAAGTCAATTTCATTTTAGAGGAAAAATTGTCTTGAGCCAGTTGGGATATGAACCCATGACCTATAACATGTCAGGTGCTCTGGACCACTGAGCTACCGGCCGCCGATCGAGATCTCCTCTAATTGATACTGAGGTCATGGGTTCGTATCCCACCCGGCTCAGGACAATTTTTCCTCTAAAATTAAATCAACTTATAAAGTGGTGAATATTTAGTAGATTACAATCAAAGCATCAGCAGTAGAATAAACATAAATACAAATTGATAGAGCAGAATAGCAACTTTGGATCCTGGAGAAATTTTCTTAACAAATTGAAAACTGTATTTAAGCCAAGTCAGATCATAAATGCCTTTTGGATGGGAAAAAAATTTTTTTTTGCTATTATCCTTACGATTATTTATTAAATCTCCCCAGTGTCCAGCCTGAAAAACTGGTTTCCATCCAGAGGCCACTTTTTCTCCCTATGCTCAGCCAAAAAAAAAAAATTCAACTTTAGAACTTTTTTGCCAAATAACTAATGAAAGGAAGATTACAATCAAAGAATCATTATGCCATGTTATATGCCAAATTAATCAGTTGAGTTTATTCAATATTTAATCAATTGTATACTTGGAAGATATACTTTCCATCTATAAGGCATTTATTTGCCGATTGTGGCTAAGATCGCCCAAACAGCGCCTATATGTGACATAATGGAATATGTACTGTAGGTTGAGAATGTTCATATCATCAATTAGAGGAGATCTTGATTGGCAGCCGGTAGCTCAGTGGTCCAGAGCACCTGACATGTTATCAGGAGGTCGTGGGTTCGTATCCCACCCGGATCAAGACAATTTTTCCTCTAAAATTAAATCGACTTACAAAGTGGTGAATATTTAGTATATACCAAGAAAGTCGAGTTTATTCAATATTTAGTCAATTGTATACTTGTAAGATATACTTCCAGCTACAAGACATTTATCTGCCGATTGAGGCCAAGATCGCCCGAACAGCACCTATATGTGACATAATGGAATATGTACTGAGGTTGAGAATGTTCATATCAATTAGAGGAGATCTTGATCGGCGTCTGGTAGCTCAGTGGTCCAGTTGGTTGGTTGTTTGGGGTTTATTGGCGCATTAGCAACTAAGGCTATAATGCGCCAAACGTATGTCCAAAAAGTAAAAGGATAAAAATCGTGATACCCCTCAACCAAAGTTAAAAATAAATTACAAGACCAACACAAAAATACAATTCAATAAAATAGAACATATAGAACAACAATAAAAAAATGTAAAAAAAATGGTATAACAATACAAACATAAAAAAACCAGGTGTAAGCTGCCTGGGTTAAACATGTAGAAGAAACAGGGGAGTAAAACTATAAGCGAGTAAAATAACCAGTAAACCATAAAAATTGAAAGATAGAGGTAAAATTACAATGGTCTGATAAAAGATGTCTGAGCGTAAGGGGCTCGGACGTAAAATCATGAGAGTTAAAAAATATACATCTTTCAAAGTTAAAACAACGACATTCAATTAAAACATGTTTGATCGTTAAAAAGATGTCACAAAACTCACACTTAGGTTCGTCGTCCCCCCGTAAAAGAAACAAATGAGTAATAAACGAATGACCTAAGCGGAGCCGAGCAAGTACAACTTCCTCTTTGCGATTCCTACGGTAACAAGACTGCCATGGTTTGATTGATAGGTTTGATCTCAAATAGCTTGTTCGAAAGCTGTTCAGACCAAGATCTCTGCCACTGTGTCCGGAGCTCGGTGGTAAAACGCTGCCGGAAATCCAGATATGGAACCGGCAATGGAGAGTCGGACAGGGGCGTAGCTGACCTGGCAGCAGAATCTGCCAAATCATTGCCCCTGATTCTGATGTGACTGGGAACCCAACAGAATTGGATTGTGGTTGTTGCTGCCAGACGATGTAGCTGCTGGCGGATCTTAGTCAAGATCAAAGTCTGTAGCGAGCTAAGCGAGTCAGTGTAAAGCACACACCGACGATGATGCTTAGTCGCCACGTGGTCCAAGGTGAGGCTGATAGCGTGCAACTCTGCAGTGAAGATGGAACACTGCAGTGGGATCTGGTCTGCAATGATTACATCAGAGCAGACCATGGCCGATCCCACTGATGTGCCGGACTTCGAGCCATCTGTAAAGACAGGCAAGAAGTCCGGGTGCTCAGCACGATGGCTGGCAGAGTTGCCGGTACACACAGTCGGGTGTAAAGGCCTTCCCCGTCCTGCACAGGGAAAAATCACAGGAAGGGGAAACAGCGAGCCATGGTGGAAGTGGCTCAGCTGTCGACTGTGCAACGATATCGAGACTGATGTTAATGTCTCTGAGGTAGCCTCGGACACGCAAACCAAAAGGACGAATGGCAGTCGGCTGATTTGTGTAAAGGAGTTCCCACTTCGGACTGAAAACGCAGTCCCAAGTGGGATGGTCAGGCAGGGATTGCAATTTAGATGCATATTGTAGAGACAACTGCTGATGGCGAAGAGATAAAGATGGTTCATCGGTCTCAATGTAAAGACTCTGGACCGGTGAGATGCGGAAGGCTCCCATACAAACACGGAGAACCTGATGATGGAGGGGGTCCAGCACCTTCACCACCGAATCCCGGGTCGAATCGTACATCTGGGATCCGTAGTCCAGTTTCGGTCGGACAAGTGCACGGTACAGGTGGAGCAAAGAACATCGGTCCGCCCCCCAAGAAAGGGAGGATAGGACCTTGACGATGTTCAATGCCCGCGTGCATTTGGACCGGATGAGATGACGGATGTGAGGTAAAAAGGTCAATTTCCGATCGAATATGAGACCAAGAAACTTGGTCTCCGCCACAACTGGAATGATGTTACCCCCGAGCCACAGCTCGGGATCCAGATGAAGATTATGCTTGTGGCAAAAGTGCACACAAGCTGTCTTCTGTGGGGAGAACCGAAACCAGTTTGCCGTTGCCCAAACCGAAAGATTGTTCAGGGCAATTTGCAGTTGTCTTTCAATGACCCTCATGCTGGACGAAGAGCAAAAGATGCTAAAGTCATCAACATACAGGGCATTGCCTACTGATGGATGGAGGAAGTTGTCTAGTAATAGAATTAATCTTGACAGTGAAAAGCCTAAGACTCAGCACGCAGCCTTGTGGCACCCCCTGTTCTTGGGGTCAGTGGTCCAGAGCACCTGACATGTTATCAGGAGGTCGTGGGTTCGTATCCCACCTGGCTCAAGACAATTTTTCCTCTAAATATTTGAATCAATTTACAGAGTGGAAATTATTAGTGGATACAGATGGAATGGTGGAAGTCACAGAAACTAGTTTTAATATTTATACTTGAAAAGATTGCTATAAAAGCTCCCTAAACACACTAGAAACCCCAGGCAATCACTATGTTTCCTGAATTACTGGTATCTCATTCCTGCAGTGATGACTTGGTTATTGTGATGTAGGTATATTGGACGTTAATACATTTTATAAAAATTATTGTATTTTCAATGATTGTATTTTTATATAAATATATTGTATTTCCCTGATCACTAAGGTTATTGTATGCATGTTATTGTATCGGTTTTTGGTTTGCTTTCATGTGTATTATGTGCAACTGACCAGTTATGCTGATTGTATTGCTTTTGTTCAACCGGAAAGAATAGTTATTTCCTTCAATGGTGTCACAAAATGGTGCATAGGGAGGGAAATCTCACTGCACTAGGTCATATGGTAATCATTGTTTCTAATTCTACTTCATTAGGGAACATTCTATAATATGGAAAATAGTAATCTTCATTTTCCCTTCCTGAAATTCAAAAACAGAGTAATGGAGAACTTTAACTAAAACCCAACATATATCACAGAAAAACTACACGTTCTTGTGGAGAAATGAAACTAAATTTCTAGTCACGCTACTGGACTAGTGTAGTCCAAATAAAAAAAACAAACTAAACAGTGTTATTCCTAGTTCTTTTGGTGTCCTGGGCAGGAAAATTATTTGCCCAGGATTATCATGGTGCCCTACTGCCATTGGCACCCTGGACAAACACTCCTGCACCTTGGCATGGCCCTATTCTTAAGATAATATCAGAATAAAGAAATATTTTTCCTGAAATATTAAGGAAAGGAGGTAATTACGTTACACCAACAGTTCATATGTTTTGGAATAAATTTGTTTTTTCATTATGAACAGTTGACCAAAAATAAAGCATAATTTACCATTTTCAAGCTATTCAAACTGAAATCTGCCCCAATTTTTGCCAATCAAAATCTGGTCACCCTATTATTTCTCAACATTTGTATTGCTAAATTTGTTCCCTCAAAAATTGAGCTTTCTCATTTGCTCATCTGTACCAAAGGATATGATCATTGACAGCAGTATTATAGCTGTGAGTACAAGCTCTATGGTAATTGGTGCTACAAAGTCGCATTTGAGTGCAAGCAGCAAAGCACTTCAGTAGCCTCTCCACCTAGTGTGCAGGCACAAAAGCATCAGTGGAGTACTCTGAAGTGCACGATTAGTGACAATAGAGGTGCAACTTCAGTTTTTCCCCTCCTTACCTGAGAAATGATCATATTTTGTACAAAGTTTCTATGGAATACAATGTACGTGTCAGTTTAATTTTTTATCTACAAGGCCACGTTGTCTTTTTTTCACAACTTAAAATTTTCAGTTTTTGTATTTTTTTTAAATTGTAAATACATTTTGAAAATTTGATTTTTTTATTGAATTAATAATCAAACTAATTAGAACACCAAATCTGGTCTTCTCATCTACCACAGAAGAAAAAAAAAAAAGAAACTTTTAGTCACAATCACAATTTGTATATTTTTCCCTTAGGTTTGGTTGGTTGGGTTTTGTGGTGCAAGGGCAACTAGGCCATATTGTGGCAAACACAAATCTGTAAAAGAAATCAATAAAATCATATAAACCTACAACCATAATTAACATAACAAGTGTAAAATACAAAAACAACAATGGATGTAGAGAACCTTGTTTAAAAGAAAAAACAAGTGTATAAAACAAGTATCAATGATAAAAAAATCATAGATGGTTAAAATACCCTGTAAATTCTAAAAAGTCGAAGACAGATGGTATAAAGGAATTATCATATAAAAGATGGGCTAGTGTAAGGGGCTTAGCTATAAAATCATGGAAGTTAAAATGCGTATGCCATTCAAGATTAAGATATGCATTCCAGTAAAATATGTTTATAGTTAAAAACAGTGCAGCAAAAATCGCACTTCAGGTTCCTCATCCACTAGTAGAAGAAATGAATGAGTAAAAAACAAATGACCCAAGTGGAGCCATGCAAGTACAACTTCCTCCTTGCAATTCCTGCAAAAATATGATTGCAATGGTTTGATAATAGGTTTGATCTCAAAGAGCTTGTTGGCTAACTATTCAGACCAAGATCTCTGCCACTGTGTCCAGAGCTCAATGGTAAAACATTGCTGGAAATCCAGATATGGAATCAGCAACAGAGCCAGACAGGGGCATGGCCAACCTGGTAGCAACATCTGCCAAGTCACTGCCCCTGATGCAAACATGACCAGGCACTCAACAGAAAAGAATGCTTGTCATGGCTGCCAGACGATGAACCTGCTGATGGATCTTGAAGAGAAGAGGGTAAAGCCAATGCATCACAGAGATAAGTTGAAACAAGATAAATGAGTCGGTGTAAAGCACACTCTGACAATGATGCTTAGCTGCCATCGTCCAAGGAAGGCTGACAGTGTGCAACTTTGCAGTGAAGATGGAACACTGCTGTGGGATCTGATTAGCAATGATTACATCACCGCAGACTAGGGCCAATCCTACTGAAGTAATGGACTTCGAGCCATCTGTAAAGACAGGCAAGAAGTCCGGGTACTCAGCAAGGTGGCAGGCAAAGAGTTGCTGATATACACTGTTAGTCAGGCCTTCCCGTCCTAAAAAAAGGCACAGAAAGGGGAAACAGCGAGCCATGGTGGAAGTTGCTCAGCTGTCAACTGGCAATGCTATCAAGACTGATGTTGATGTCTCTGAGGTAGCTTTGGACCCACAAACTGAAAAAGACAAATGGCAGTTGGGTGATTAATGTAAGGCATCTCCCACTTGGGACTTAAAAAGCAGTCCCAAGTGAGATGGTCTGCCAGGGATTGCAATTTAGATACATATTTTCCTCTTAAGTTAAATGATTATAACTCCTAGCAAAATTTTTTTAGCCAAAATATTTTAAGCAATTAGGCATCATATGTATCAACATTTATGCCAAAGATCATTGAAATTTGTGATGTGTGAACTTTTTTCAAAATTTTGGTTGATTTGATATGAAATGACCCACTACCATCTGTAACTGTTGATTGTGCAACACGTTCTTTCTTGTAAGCTTCTTTCAATAATTGCAGTTTTTGAAACACTTTTCCCATATTACACGCAAAATTTTATCACACAATACTGTTCAGTTTTAATATCCTTAATGTAAAAAACTTGAAAGAAAGAAGTCACAAAAATGTATTTAATATGCAACTACAAAGATAAATATAAATAAATACCCCCTCAAGCAGCTGCTTGCCACAGAGGTCTGACAGGAGCCTGTCAGTTTATATGCCAGAGTAGAAGGTCTGTGAGGATGGCAGGACCTCAGCAGAAAAAACGACACAAACATTCATGCCTTAGCTCCCTTTAAACAATTTCTATGCATAATAGAACTCCGCAATAGTCCTGCTCTAAACCAAACAGAATATTACAGAAGCTATTTTCTAAATTATTCTAGGTCAAATGAAATTAACAGAGCTCCACCTTCTAAGAGATTATTTAAATATTTCATTCAGTTTAACACATATTTTAATTTTACCATGCTACACAATTTCAGTCAACATTTCATTTTTAGTATGATTACATATTTGTAATAAACTTTAATGCAAAATAGTAAAACAAATATATATATTACCTGCAATTTCATGACATCACCACATGCAGGTGCTCCAACTAAGCCAGTACCAACTTGTTTATCAGTTTTGTCAAATGAGCCAACATTCCTTGGGTTCTCATAATGATCTATCACCTAAAAATGGATAAGGTTTCTCTTTTAAATGATAGTAAAAAGGGCTCCTTATATATTAAAAACAATGTTATTTCAAACTATGATTTTTAAAATGCCTACAAGTAATGTGCTTGTGCAGTTTTTATTAAATGATCATAATACAGTGATTCTTTGGTCACCTGGAAAACTTAAAGAAGGCTCCTTTTGTAATTCTTTTCAACTTATTCAATCTTTTACCTACATTAGAATCAATATGTTCTCTTTTGCTCATCAGTCAGGGATCGACATGTTCAGGATAAATGGCAGACTGAAATGTGGACAAGTTCATGGTAAATGGTGAGAAAAACCTTTTTTCATTCCTGAGTTAACCTGGGAAACACAAGCTCGTACTTCTTTGTTTCAGCACTAACTGGAGAACAAGTTGCAAACAAATATTTTTCAGGGCCTAGCCACTTTTTCAAACCTGATGAGCTGTTTGAAGGTTATAGCTGAAGTTTTTGGTCTTAATAATATGAAAATTTCTGATTTAGATTATGCTGATGATTTGGCTATTGATGAGATTAACTCTTTCACTAGGGCTGTTGATGAAACAGGTAATGGAGGTGAGGTTTGTGATAAAAGAGAAAAATTATGAAAATTGGTTAGGTAGCGTGATCTTCAGTTGTTTTGAATGATTACAACCTTGAGAACAAGTGTTTGAGTTTATCCAGGAATTGTTTACAGATACTAGTGATTTGCAGCATTTTATTATTAATTTTTAGATGTTAAAAATTTTGTGGAAATATTTGTTGCTGTATTATCATCATCATCCTCAAGCAGCCATGGGCAACGGAGGTCCAACCACACCGTGCAGTTTAATTCTCCAAGCATATCTGTCCTGAGCTACATCTGCTGCATCTGGCCACTGTACACCAATTCTAACAAGGTCCTGTTTGACATTGTCTGCCCACCGCATCCTAGGTCTCCCCCTCCTTCTGAGGCCTCTAGGCACACTGTTCATAACCCTATTCGCCAATCTATAATTATCCATACGGGCAACATGGCCAAACCAGTGGTCTCTCTCTCTGCACAATATGCTGCTTAAAGGAGATTGCAGACTCCTTTGCCTAACCTCATCATTAGTTACAAAGTTAAACCACCTAATACCCAAGATACTGCGTTAGCATCTAGAATCAAAAGCATCTAGTTTCCTGTTATCTTGTTTACACAGCGTCCAAGTTTCACTACCATAACTAACCCTAGAAAGAACCAAACTATTATACAGTCTAATTTTAGTCTTTAGGTGTATACGCCTATTTCTCCACAATCTCCATAGATTCTTAAAAGTCCCAGCAGCAATACCTATCCGTCTGTTAATCTCATGCCGCACATCACCAGTATCTGTTACATAGCTCCCAAGGTAATTAAACTGTGACACCTGCTCAAGACTGCAACCATTCAGATTAACTGAATCATAACCTGCCTGACCAATTTTCATCACTTTAGTTTTCTCTGTTTATAACCAAACCTACTCTACTACCAGTCTCATCAACAGCTCGAATGAAAGAGTTCGTCTCATCAACATCATTTGCCAACAGGGCTAAATCATCAGCATAATCTAAATAAGAAATTTTCGTATCTCCAGCCCATTTAAGGCCAAAATCTTTCCCTTGAAGTGAATTTCGCATAACATAATCAACAACCAAACTAAAGAGAAAAGGAGACAAAATGCACCCTTGTCGAACACCAGAAGTAATGCTAAACCAATTGCTACAAGACTTACCAACTCTCACACATGACTCAGTGTTATTATAGAGAGCTTTCATTATGTTAACTAACTTGTCTGGTATACCATATGATCTCACAATCAACCACAAATTATGACGATCAACAGAGTCGAAAGCCTTTTTGAAATCAACGAAGCTAGCAACCAAAGGTTTCTGAAACTCTAAACATTTCTCAAGAATCTGCCTAAGTGAAAATATCTGATCTCACATCCCCTACCATTTCTGAATCCACATTGCTCATCACACAATTGCCTGTCAACCAGATTCTTAATTCTATTAAGCACAATCATGGAAAGAACTTTACCTGGAACAGAGAGTAGGCTGATACCCCTATAGTTATCACAAGAACTGCGATCACCTTTTTTGAAAACAGGGATAATAATATGATGTATTAAATATATATATATTTCTATTTTTGGTGGGGTTTTTTATGGCCAATATTTTAGATTGGCAGTTTTTCCATTTGGAGACTTATTTGGCGGATTTGTCTTGCACATAGGTTGGATATGTATGGGGCACTTAGTATGGAATATATATGGTGGTTACTAAATGATTTTGTGGAAAAAGTCATAAGCGTGCGGTAAAGTTTTGAGCTTTTTACTGTTTTTATAATTTTACAATCAAAAGAAATACTGAAATTTAAATTATTCTTAGGCTGAACATAACTACCAGAAGTCATATGTGCTACTTTGAGCCAGTCGAGCCTGAATGGAACTGATCTAATGAGGGGGTTAAGACTGGCAAATACAGTATGATCAGGTACATATCCACAATTTGTTTATGGGGTGCTAAAAAAGATTTTTATTAACAGCCTAGAAAATTTTTTGACATACCACATACAGCAGTATAGTCAAGACTTCTGTGTTTGCAGGATGGGGGTTGTTGGTTGTTTTATCTCTGAGCAGCAATTTTTTGCATATAATGGGCTAAATGGCCAGGTTACAAGAACCCCAAAGGTTCAAAGAAGGTTGGGGGTGGGGACCCACTGGAACAGCCATTAAGGCCATCCAGCGTGTTCTTTTACACACACAGGGTATAGCTCTCCTCACGTGGTCACGGCTTAATGTGCCATCCAATTGAGGCAGACTTTCCAAGCCCATCGGTGTTCCCTACTGACCATGGGCAGGGCAGGGAGTTTTGCAGAGATAAGTCTCAATGCTGACCCAGCTGCCCCCAACCCCAGGCAGGGTGCGGACTGCCTCATTTTTGTATATATGCAATCTTAGCTATAAAACTATAGGTAGCTTTAGAATGCAACAAAAGTATGCAATATGTATGTACAACTATTTATAATGAATGGGTCATAGCAAGTTATCTTTTATTTTCAGCAATCTAAAACATGATGGCAGAACAGAGAATGATTATAATCAGGAACATGGTCAGTAGTGGGGAGGGGAGGATGGTAATACCCCAAGGGCCTGGGGCTCAAAATGGAAAAGATGAAACTTAATTTAACAGCAATACAATTTAATGTGAATAAGGTGTAATAATTTGTATTGAGCCTATTTTTTTCTACAATGCAATCTCTTCATGCAGATCGTGCATTCATTGTTAGTTGAACTTTATAACGATTGCTGTTGTTGCAAAAATAATTCATTTCTGGTTAAAAATATTCTTTATCAATTGTTAGAGTTAACTTGCTAGTTACAGTCAATTATGGATCACTTGATGACCTTAGTTCATTAGTTTCAAACAATATCTACAGAGTCATATCAGAATAATATGACCACCCACAGAATCACAGTGTACCTACCCAGGCATGTCACAGAGTGCACATGACAAGGTTGACCACACAGAGATATAAGTGGTCAGCCAGGACAGATGAGCCATAGTGAGTAAATTGAGCACAATGGGCAGAATTATTGTTTTGACGGATGTTCAAAAAGGAATGATCATCGGCTACAGCGGCAAGGGTAGAAGCATCTCGGAAACAGCAGACTTCGTGGACTGTTCGCAAGGTGTTGTAGTAAGGGTGTACCAAGAATGGGATCGCTGGCACACCAAGTACCTCCAAATGTCATAACTGTGGAGCCCCAAAGGCCATCGACCCTAGAGAACATCCTCCGTCGACTGGTAAAGGGCAATCGACACGCAACAGTGCAGCAATTGACCACTCAAATGAATGCTGGGGTACCCAGGTACATGTCCCTGATAACAGTAGAATTATCATTGTTACACATGGGTCTCTGGAGTCAACACTGCGTAAAGGTGCCCATGTTAACCTAGGTCAATCGGCAACGATGCCTGCAGTTCGCACAGGACTACAGTCATTGGACAATGGAAAAATGTTGCCTTCTCTGACAAATAGAGGTTTCTACTCCACAGAAGTGATGGGTAGTGGCGGATACAGCGTTAAGATACACAAGAACCAATAGAGCACTTGTGAGACCATGGAGCTCTCATAGAGCATTTGTGGGGCCATTTGGTTCGGCGTGAGGACCCATAACCACGTCATCTCCGGAACCTCTGTGCTCTGCTGGAGTCCGAATGGGCATGTGTGCCTCTGGCAACCTTTAAGGGCTTCATTGCATCCATGCCACATCGTCTCGCTGCTGTCATCCAGGCTAAGGGTGGTTGGTTATTCCCATTATTAGGTAGGTGGTCATATTATTCTGATACGACTGTGTATGATGACAATGAAAAGAAAAGGAAATAGAATTTACACAATAAATGAACTATTGGGAATATGAACTTAATACTACCCTAGTTATTGAAATATAAGCTGAACAAAATAATTTGTTACCTACATTCAGATATTAGGCTTAAAAACATAAATAACTTGCAAAATTTAGAAAATAGCTATCTTACTATATGCACCCTAAAAAGTAGAAAATCCACCTAGAGCATATCAATAGTGCAATCAGTCATTCAGTTCGTATTCACTTCAAAGGAAGATAAGACGCTAGCAATCTTATTGTGTAGGTAAAATGGTGTTTTATCTCCCTTTGAAGTGAATACTAACTCAATGACTGATTGCACCATCAATACGCTTTAGGTTTATTTCCAGTTTTTGGGTGCCTAAGATAGGATTTTTAATTCTTTTACAAAACATTTTTTATAAATAGGTCAATGATAAACAAATTATGGAATATGAACATATGAAATAAAGTCCATTCCTTACTGACAATATACATTAAATAAGTTATTATTGCACTTTATGTTACTTGTTTGTCGTGTTCTGTTAATTTGCACTTTGGGTTACTACAACAACCTATAATTTCCACAGTAATCCAAAGTGCAAAATAACCTTGTAAAATACTGCTTAGATTCATAATGATTATATGAATATTACATTTAAAAAATTACCAATGTTCAAAATGGGGGGGAAATGCATACATTATATTCTTTTTATAATATCTAACAAAACAACTAGCCACTTAATGGCAAAAATGTTACTTCAGCTGCAAGTACTGAGGAATCTAATAGTCACAACTTGCAACCTAAATACTAAATGCACAAATCAATATGAAGCAGTTTAAACAAAAAAAAAATAGTCAGAGAAAAAATATCTAGCTGGATGGATGGCTACTGAGGTCAAAGATTTTTTTCAGCTATAATACTTAGGAATGCAATAGTCTTGTCTCACCACCTAAAGGCAAAAAAAAAAAATGCAAATATAGAAAAATTTAACAATTAACAATTCCCCCACCACCACAAGGTCTGGACCAGTAGAGTTCTTCAATACTGATCACAGTAATTTTGGTAATGGAGATTAGTAAATGGGGTAATGGGGTGTAGTAAATTTGTCAATGTAGATTAGGTTACCAAGCAATGCAAAGTAAAAGACAAATATTATAATAATAATAAATAGGACATAAGGAAAGGACATAAAGACCAAATTTACACTTTATGCTATAAAGAAATAAATCTAAATCACCTGAAGAACAATACAAATTTCTTACCATTTACCACCTCTAAAAACTTACTTTGAAACTGAAAAATAAATCAAAAACTAGGCCACACAGAAACAATCTAATAAACTGCAAAAGCACACTATGGCACTGACATACTGAACACTTTTTCACTTATGTTACTTTATACATCTTGCTTGCATTCCGTTATGCCCTTAGTTACGTTCTGTCATACAACATATGATAAATCACGGCACCATCAAGCTGAGCGATTTAAACTGCAGAAATATCCTTAAGGCATTACTTTATATATATATTTATCAAATTTGTCAAAAATATTCTGCCACGGCAAAATATTTCATAAATTTATTTTCCTTTCATAACACCATAAATATAAAAGTTAATTACCATAACAAAACACCAAATTTTAAAATATGCACTACAGATCTGCACTTTAAAAATGTACTGTGGGCTAAATAATCTAATGTGACTAGGGTTGCCAGAGCATTTCTTTTCAAGAGAATGTGTTCTCTTTTTTTTCCCCTCTTTTTTTGCATCGAAATGTCTTTTTTTCAATGAAAAATATTTATGAAATATATCTTGTGGTGATTCAATTGACTTGCTGGCAGCCCCAGCAACAATGTTGAGGAACAACACTGCAAGAGGTAGCCAGATTTCATACATAACTTCACAACAGATCAAATATTAAACGGTATATAACCTCAGTAGTCAATAATCGCAGGATAAGTCCTATAGACATGGAACTCATGAAATCATGAGCTGAAGCTTCTTTTTCTTCAGCTCATCATTTCAAAGGTATATAACCTATTTTGACCTTTCCAACAAAGAACATCATATGTTATTAAAATGTAAATTATAATTAATATAAAACAAAGCCTTCTTTTTTCTGTAATGTTCAAGGTCACCTGGATGCAGCTTTCCTTCCTTAAAGAGGACCTTGGTCCCCGGGCAGAGGCATTAAAACATTGCAACAATGACTAATGTGAGCAGATATTCTGCGGGATGCTCTAGTAATAGAGTAATGTCATTATAACACCTTTTTTGTATTCACATTCTCTGCATATCCTTCAGTGGCCCTATGCTGATTTTATAAAATATAAATATCATTTTTATATACCAATTAACAATATTTAAATTTCATGTCTGTCCTTTTTTAAAGAAATTTTTGGAAAAAAGTGTTCTTAAACTTGCTTCTAACACCCAATATTTTTTAGCAGTTCTTCTAGTAATGTAATTCTCAAAAAGAAAAATAAATCTCTTTTATAGATAATGGGGACAGTACCTTGGCTTTGAGATTATGGGGGAGAGGGGCCTACTTTGCTAGATAAAAACTAAATGGTGGCATGAGTACCAAATTCTAAATAATTAACTCACTTTCTAAAGAAAAACTGGCAGCTCTCCTAAAAACGCATCCTTTGGTGTTAGATGGAATTAATGTGCTTCTAAACTGCACTTCTGCCAATATTTACATGAATGTCATTGTCGCATCCATTTTTTCCCCACAAGAAAATTTGTAAATTGTTACGCTGAGTGAAAGCATTTTAAATTATTTGCAATGCAAAAGGAAATAGATCACGAACTACGGCGTAGTATGTAACTTAACGCAAAATTCTTCATTCGGTTTTAGTCACTCACACAGATGTATGAAAGAAAAATAATTACGTTGCTGTGGTAAGATGAACGTCTCATATCTGAAACTTGAATTCTTGCTACAGGACTAAGACTTCTTGAAAACGATCGTAAAAACGCCATACTTAGTACGCAGTCACCAATTCTGTTTGCCGTCTTACAACAAATAGTGTTACCACTCTTCAATACAAAACTAAATATAATTATTTATACGGATACGGCTTTGACCTTCATTACGTTTATTCGCCATGTCTTCGATAATTTGCCGATCTGGAAGCAAATTTTTTTTTAGCCAAACCCAAGTTTGTCTACAACCATGCTTAGTTCTTCAGAATAACTCTTTGATCTGAATATTTTGCGATACTCTAAAACTATATGACTCATCATTTCTTCTCGCAGAGGAAAAAGACAACAGATTGGATTTAGGGTGAAAGTTTTTCGAAGCCAGTATCTTGTTTCCAATCACCGGGTCCGGGCTTTGAATACCAGACTACTCCTCAGAATGCCGTCGTAAAAGTTTTACCACTTGTATACGACTTTCTTTCCCTATATAATTCAAGGCTGGATTTTGTGCGTAAATCATTTACCAATAGTTGATATCTTCGACAAAACATACATAGGATAGACTGCTTGCTCTCTATTTTTGCAATTAACCGGTTTGAAGCTGAGAAATTCAGGCAACAATCAACTGAGAGAAGGCAAAACAAAGACGTGTACATACAAGAACTTGTTGAAATGTACTCGCTTAAATAAATGTTGGTTTATTGCAATAGGAATTTGGGCATAGCCAAATATTTTCTTTCATTACTATATCAGTTGTGAATTTGCTAAACTCTAGATTTCTTAATGGTAAATACCAGATCTTAAATTTATCCACTGTTGTATCAGGTACATCTGCTGGTAACAACTGTGCAAGTTTGCAAAAAAGATGCTTTTCGACAAAAGCAGCCCAAACATCGAACCATAGTCATACATCTTCTCGTAAAACTCTTATTTCAGAAGTTATACAGTTTCGAAGTCCGCTTTTGATTTTACTTAAGGTTAAAGAGTGATAATGAAAAGAAAATGTATCATATACCCCCCCCCCCCCCCCCCCCAATAACGTGTTGATTCACCTTTCACCCTCACAACAACAGCAACATGTAGCATGGCCTCTACCAGGAGCTGGAAACAGTCGGGTGGTATTACAGCCCGTGCTTCCAGGACAGCCATCTGTAGAGCATCGAGAGTTGCAGGATTATGGGTTTTGGGCTGGAACGCATCACTCCACTTCGTGCCACAGATGCTCAATAGGGTTCAAATCTGGTGACTGAGAGGACCATTCGAGGGTTGGGTACTCACTGGAATGCTCCTACAGCCAGTCTCCCTAATGGGAGCTATGAGGTGGGGCTTTCTATTGTTGAAAGTTGGCATCCTACTGTGGGAAATGGATAGTGATGAACGGGTGTAGGTATCAATATAGCCTTGTGTGGTGATGATGGTCATAAACACAAGGGGACCCAAAGTACCCACGTAAACACGCCCCCAGAACGTTGCATTGATGCCTTTGATTCTAGATGCTTATGCAGTATCTTGGGCATTAGGTAGTTTGACTTTGCGTTATGATGAGGTTATTTTGCGGTCCATAACCTCATGAGGTCTACACCACACAACCTCCCATTGGCGTATTGTAGTTGGAACCTCGATTTGTTGGACCAAGCTACCTGTTTCTAATTTTCCTTGGTCCATTGGTGATGTTCCTTCGCCCCCTCCAAATTCATAGCCCAAAGATGTGCTGTTAACAAGGTACTCGATGTAAGCTTTGGATGATATAGCCCAGTCGTGCCATCGTATATTGAATGGTCTTTGTAAAATCCTTTGAAGCCACCCTATCATTGGATACTGATATTATCATCTACAGTGTGGCCCTCTGTTCCAACAATACAATAAAGGAGAGGTGGCGCTCACCTCAAACATCAACAACTCGATTACATTTTTTCCGTCAGCAGGTTTAGACATAGTCCTGGTACACAAGTGCAACAGTCGCATGTAGAAATCCGAGACGTTCTACAGTCACGATGTGGAGCATCTCAACTTTCTCGCATTGACTATCAGCTCAAGATCGAATTCGCTCAGGTCATCATGTTTACCCATCATAACAGTCATAGGTATGCTAGGCAGCACGGGGGGGGGGGGGGGGGGGGGGTTAGTGGTTTGGGTGCCAGGCTCCTAATTCTGCGTTCTGTTCGAGTCTACCCTGGGCCAGCCAGCGTTTATGGATGGGTGCGGTATGTGTAATAAATTTTGCTTTCAGTGTAATGGTTTAGTGCTAATAAGTGCTTAATGTAGAACGGTGAATAATTTTTAAACCTACTAAGGTTCATAATAAAGAAATCAACAGTGAAATCGCGAGGTTTCACTCATTTCAAAAGCTATAGTGGGGATAGAGGAATCGATTTTGTCTTCGCCACTGATTCCAGATTCGCATGCGATGGGTACCAAGGTTTGGAGAACCGAGAAAGCAGCTCAAGGGAGTCATGCAGAGTTGCAAGTATTGTCTCAGTGTCTCCTTCTGCCTCCTTTTAATTGATAAAAATTAAAAATATTTTAATTTGATTAACAATTCATTAATGAACACCTTAATACATTAATTGACGTCTTGATGTGCTTGGATTGCATCAAAGAATGTAGAACAGAAGCCATTTTTGTCACTCATGAGTTAGCTGCACAAAAATCTCAATGATATTGTGGTTCAACTTGGGCATTAGGTAGTTCAACTTTGTAAGTAATGATGAGGTTTGGCAAAGTAGTTCGCAACCACCTTTGATTCTCAATTTTATTTAATGTCCCGCTTAAACGTTTTTATGGTTTCTAGTTAATCTTTTTAAGGTAGCAAGTTCAAGTTTTTTACTTCTTAATGCTCTATATAAGTTGTTCCTTGTGAATCTAAACCCACTTCTGATTGCAAAAATAATTCTGGTTCCTAAAACAAACAATGTACCGAATCTGGATCATTTCTTCCAATTTTTTGAAAAATCATAAGCTCATTTAAAAGTATATTTTTATTTTTAAGCAAGATATTTTCATTTCTTAAAAATATGGTTTTTGCCAATTCTTTACTTATTATAAATGTATGTTTTCGTTTTTAAGCAGAGAAATTTTCTTGCGGCTCTTTAAGAATCCAGTTTTTTTTCCTTCCTTGATCTTCACTAAGTTTGTGTAAAGACGAGTCTGTTTTAAAGATACATATTCAGGTTATTTGTTCTTTTTGGATTACTTCTTATATATTTGTTTAAAATCATTAAGCATTATAGATCAGTATAGTATCATTACTCATCCAACCAGATCACATGCTTCCAAGAGTCTTTGTGGTGCTGTGCCCACTGTAGCCGTGCAGAACTGTTAACATGAGTCTCTTTTGCGGTACTCTGCTCCAGATATCCATGACATGCAGTTCCCTTTAGAGCGTTAGTTCGGAAATAGCTTGTGGTAGGCCTGCATTGATTGGATCAATTCCTTCCTTGTTACGATGTGGTTTGCCCTAAGAGTGCGTGACACACTGTGGCAGTCCCTATTGGTGAGCAGTATTTCTGCCACAGTTCTGGCGATGATTAGCGGTGGACAGCGATGTATGCCACCCACCCCCATTTAAGAAACCACTATTAATAAATGGGGGAATATCTGAAATTAAAGCTTCTGATGTTTCCAATGTCATGGGCTACCTCAAATACGACTCCAAAAGGGAGGATAGATGTGATAAGTGTTTATGCGTCATATTTCAAATGAAGTTCCTCAAGGTTGGTGTATTTAGTGACAAAAGAATATATGAATAAATTAAAATATTACCTCTCTTGCTATATGCACTCTGAAAGTAGAAAATAAACCTAAATATCGTTGGTGCTATCAGTCACCAAGTTCGTATTTACTTGAAAGATAGGGTGCTGACAATCTTGTTGAGAGTAGGTAAATCGCGTCCTATCTTCTTTCGAAGTGAATACGAACTCAGTGACTTTTGAACCATCGATATGCTTTAGGTTTATTTTCTATTTTTTAAAGCATATATAGAAAGATATGAATTTTTTTTAAACTTTTCAGTTTATTTAATTTTTTTTCTAAAATCTACCTTTGCAGTTAATGCTACAATATGTAATGAATTTTTTTTTTAATTTTCCGAATGAATAAATATGTGGCATAATAATAAATAATTAAAACCATAATTTTCGAAAAATAAAACTTTTGCTATCTTTTATCAGGAACTTTTTTTTCTTCCCATTTAACTACTTTATTCAGCCGTTTTTCACGCAATTCAATCTTTCAAGCTACATAATGATACCTACTGTTTTAATACCTTAGTTTTATTTTTAAGAAAATCTTTTAAACGATTTTTATTAATGGAATTTTAATTAATTTTTTCAGATTATTTCTCCAAACATTCACTAGCTAGAATTTTCACTGGTAGAAAATGCTAACGCCAAAAATTTAAAATCTCAAGGATACCCTCTAAAATTCGAAGTTTTAAAATTCCAAAACCTAAAACGTGCAAATGATTTATTCATGCTAGAAATTCGGAACTTTGGTGGTAGGATGTGATCAAGAGGTTTATACCGTTAGCAATTATTTCTCCCCTTACCATACGGAGGGCGAGAGAAATAAAACCATTTGTTTTAAGAGCTGAATGAAAAACTATTTTTGTTGTATTTTTTGCAATTATTTATGTTCATTTGTATATAATTCGTTGGTGATAATAATTTACGATAATTCCACTCTTTTTCGAGAGGGGGGGGGGGGGTCAACCCTTACATTGCTTAGAGCCATAATTAGAAGCTGCTGCATACCAAATTTGATGATCTTAACTCTTACCATTTTGGGAAAAATATTTTATGTTGAGGGCTTTTTTTTTTGTGGGGAAGGTTGGGGGGGGGGGGGGGTTGGATGGATATGAACCTTGTTGCTTAAAGTGAGGATGTGGAAGCTTTATATCAAATTGGGCAAGCCTACCTTTTAGTACTTAGTAGAAATTCCATGGTATTTGTGTTTTGGAATGCAAGAAAGATGGGAGGTCAAATCTCTATAATTCTTTAATCTACTATTACTTGAAGTTGTGTACCGAATTCAATAATCATAGCTCTTACTGTTTAAAATTTAAGAGAAATTCCTTTCCATTTATTCTAAGGAGAAAATATAATGGACTTTCAGGGAGTGATTATTTTGAGGAAAGGGAAGTATACTTAGTGTTGCTAGAAGTTGAAAATATGAAAAGAGAACTTTTCCCAAAAATTTCTTTGAAAAAGGATAGACATGAAATTTAAATTGTTGATAGGTATATAAAAATATGAATTTTATATTTTATAAAATCAGCACAGTGCCACTGAAGGATATGAAGAAAGCATGAATACAAAAAGGTGTTATATTACTATATTACTAGAGCATCCCACAAAGAATATCTGCTTGCATTAGCCATTTTTGTAATGTTTAATGCCCTCGCCTGGGGATTAAGGCCCTCTGGAAGGAAGGGAAGCTGCATCAATAGGTGACCTTGAACATTACAGAAGGAAAAAGGCTTTGTTTTATATTAATTATAATTCACATTTTAATAATGTTCTTAGTTGGAAGGGCCGAAATAAATGTTATATAACTTCTAATATTTGATCAGTTGTTGTGAAGTTCATCCTCCTCCTTCTCAAGCAGCCATGGGCTCCGGAGGTCCAACCAGACCATGCAGTTTAGCTCTCCAAGCATATCTGACCTGAGCTACATCCGCTGCAACTGGCCACTGCACACCAATTCTAACTAGGTCCTGTTTGACATTGTCTGCCCATTGCATCCTAGGACTCCCCTTCTTTCTGAGTCCTTAAGGCACACTGTTCATAACCCTATTCACCAATCTATAATTATCCATAGGGGCAACATGGCCAAACCAGCGGAGTCTCTCTCTGCACAATATGCTGCTTAAAGGAGATTGCAGACTCCTTTGCCTAACCTCATCATTAGTTACAAAGTTAAACCATTTAATACCCAAGATACTGTGTAAGCATCTAGAATCAAAAGCATCTAGTTTCCTGTTATCTTGTTTACACAGCGTCCAAGTTTCACTACCATAACTAACCCTAGAAAGAACCAAACTATTATACAGTCTAATTTTAGTCTTTAGGTGTATACGCCTATTTCTCCACAATCTCCATAGATTCTTAAAAGTCCCTATTCATCTGTTAATCTCATGCCGCACATCACCGGTATCTGTTACATAGCTCCCAAGATAATTAAACTGTGACACCTGCTCAAGACTGCAACAATTCAGATTAATTGAATCACAGCCTGCCTGACCAATTTTCATCTGCCTTGCTGAGGAGTGGTCAACCACACAGGGTCCTGACCATATAAACCTACTGGTTGTGAAGTTACACATGTGAAATCTGACTGTCTCTTGTCCTGTGGTGGTGTTCCTCCTCAACGTTGTTACTGCGGTTGCCAGCAGGTCAATTAAGTCACCAGACGTCATATTTCAGAAATATTTTTGATTGGATAAAGGGAACAAAAGAGGGCATTTCATTTTCATATTTTTAAGATGCTCTGGCAACCCTAAGTATATTGTATACTGAATTTTGTGGTCCAAGTTCTTACTATTTAATAGGAGATCTGAACATTTGTTTTGGTGGGGAGCATTTTTTGGGGGTGGAAAAAAGTTATGGGTTCTAACCATTACATTTCTCTAAGCTACAATTAGGGAAAGTTGTGTATTAAATTTAAATTTGTGATTAGACCCATAAAGCTACTAAGTTTATCTGCAGATTATGACAGAACAAACAACCATGCCATCACCAGGACTTGAACCTGGACCCCAGCAGTTGCAGTGTTACTGCAAAGTGATGCAATATCACTGCACCACCGAGGTGACTAAATTTAGTGATCCAAATCTTAACATTTAGAAGCAGATCCTATCAGTTCCTAAAAATTGGGGATCAGTTTTTAGGGGGAAGAAAAAAAATTAAGAATCTTAACCCTTACATTTCTCTAAGCTATGATTAGGGCAAGCTGTATGCTGAATCTGGCAGTTCTAGCTCTTTTCATTTAAAAATGCCTGCTCTACTACTTTTTTGTGGGAAGGGGGGGGGGGGTGTTGGTGCTAACCTTAGCATTGATACGAGTTATAATTAATGGAAACAGCATACTGAGTTTGACTGTTCTAGCTCTTACGATTTAGTAGTTCCTACCACTTTTTTAGGGGAGGGGAGCATTTTGCAGGTCCAAAGCCTTAAATTGGTCTAAGCTACTATTGGAGGAAGCAGCTACTGAGTTTGGATGTTCTAGCTTTTACCATTTAAAAGCAGTTCCTATCACTTTTTAAAGGGGGTGGGGATTTGGGGGCTCTCAGAAATATAGCATTCTTTTCTTGTCTGGTATTTAGAAATGCTTTGATGTCATTTTCAAATATATAACTGAACTATGGGTTACTGAAAGAGAAAAAAAAAAGGATATTGCTTATGGCCTAAAATAGATTATTATTCATAAATAAGGATTTGTTTCAAATTAAAAAAAGTTTTATAAAAAAAACAACAGACATACCATGCATTTAAATGCTAAGAAACATATCATGGATCTGTCAGACCCAATACAACTATTTTTGTTACAGAACAGAGCATGACAAAAGAGTTTAAAAGAAATGCATGACATTGTTATCTGCACGTTTCTGGAGAGATGGGGGTTCAAATCTTGCATGTCAGCGAAATTTTTTCCGTAAAAACATTTATTGATTTATAGACATTTAAAAGTCAACAGGTAATGCTGAGATTATAAATTATTGTGGAAATTATTTAATGTAAAAAGACATTTCTTTTTTGCACTGAACAGTTTTGAAAAAATTTACAAAAGTCATTTTACTAGAAATGTATTGAAATTTACACTGCAAGATGAATATAGTGTTCTGTTTGCTTTATACCAATCAAATAAAGTTAGTATTAATTTTAATATATCCTGCATTAAGAAATATACTTGTTGATGGAAGGCAAGCAACCATGTAAATTGTGGACTTGAAATGAGCTTCATTTGCTTCCACCTAGTGGCACTGAGTGCAGGGCAGGCAGCCATGCAGTGGGCACCAAACGAGTTTCCTTTGACTTTCGACTGGTGGAGTTTTAATACAATAGTTGCTCACTCTATTCTACCTCATTTGTTACATGATAGCAGATATGAATTGATGCATTCCTTCTTTTAAATTTATCGATGACAACAGTTATTTTGAATATATCTCAGAAATAGGAAGAGGCAAGGAGTATAGAATGATATATTGTACAAATGATCATTATTTTAAATAAACGAAATGGATTAAATGTTTATTCATGCATTGAATCATATTCCATGTATCCTTCTGGGTGATCTGCTGATGGATTTGTTAGACAATGATTAACTATTTTTAGGAAATCAAATTTCCATATTGCACAAATTCCATGCCAACTCATTGTCAAGGATCTGGTGATGGGCACAAACAAATGATCATTGACCATGCCAAATGCTTGTTTCATGAATTTGTTGAGTGTCTCCTGTTCTTCTATACTCCAAAGGAAGAGCAGACACCTTAAGCATTTAAAGCTGATGCTGGAGTGACTGCAGGGCAGCCATGTTGCTCTATTGAAAATATTAGCTCTCTAACCACAGTAAGAAAATGATTTCGGCTGAATAAAAACCTGATAATTTGAGATTTTTATGTTATGGCTGCCTGTTCAGCATTTAACTTTATGATTTGCCTTCAAAGAACATACTGGGAATTGCATTTCACTATTAAGTTTATCAAAAATAAATATAAATTATGCTAATATGCAAAAATCTTTCTCTTGTATATATGCCATTATGAAATCAGAGTTTTAATTCAATTTACAAACCTTTACTAATTTATGCAGATTTCTCCATTTCTTTAGGTTTAATGCACTAATGAAGTCAGAGAATATATATGAACACTACGTTACATTAAGTTTAAGGAGATGCTTGATGTTGAGAATAAGAATGAAAATGTCTCATTCTGCCTGATTGACATATCTAGAAATCTCTCGATAAATATTTTGCTTAATAAAAATAAATAAATAAATACCCCCTCAAGCAGCTGCTTGCCACAGAGGTCTGACAGGAGCCTGTCAGTTTATATGCCAAAGTAGTAGGTCTGTGAGGATGGCAGGACCTCAGCAGAAAAACGACACTAACATCCATGCCTTACCCGGGACTCGAACCCAGGTCCCTTAGATCAGTAGCCAAGCGTGCTAACCACTCGGCCATGGAAAAGCTTAGTAATTGAAAATTTTCTTAGTGTTCTTGATAAAGGCACACATATATTTGCATTTCATCTTCATCATCATCCTCAAGCAGCCATGGGCTGCAGAGGTCCAACCAGATTATGCAATTTAATTCTCAAAACACTCTCTCCTGAGTTACATCTGCTGCATCTTGCCAATGGAGACCAATTCTAAGGTCCTGTTTGACAATGTCCACCCACCTCATCCTAGGTCTCCCCCTCTTTCCGAGGCCTTTAGGCATACTGTTCATAACCCTATTCATTCATCTATAATTATCCATACAGGTAACATGGCCAAACCAGCGGAGTATCTCTGCACATGCTCCTTAATGGAGGTTGCAGATTCCTTTGCCTAACCTCATCATTACTTACAAAGTTGAACCACCTAATGCCCAAGATACTGCATAAGTATCTAGAATCAAAAGCATCAAGTTTCCTGTTATCTTGTTTACAAAGCATCGAAGTTTTACTACTATAATTAACCCTAGGGAGAACCAAACTATTATAGTCTTGTTTACAAACAGCAAAGGAAAAATTTTAAAGCATTCATTTTTGTCTTCCTGCTGAGGTCTCACTTTACTCACAGACCTTTATAACATATTAAACTTCTGTGGCAGGCAGCTGTTTGAAGGGATTGGATTGTTTTACCTCTCAGCAACACTTTTTGCACACAATGGGCTAAAGGGCCATGTTAAAGGACTCCAAAGGCCAAGAGAAGGTTGGGGGAGGGGACCCAATGGATAACTGTTGGAAGACAGACGATAGCCTCCCATCAAGGCTGTTCTTTAACATGCACAGGCTTTTTACTATAGTTGCCATTGTGCCATAAAACCCCAAACAACCAACATGTACAGTATACAGATCTCCTGCACATGGGGCCTTGAATTGATGTCCTATCCAATGGATGGTGGTCTTTACCAAGCCCATCAGCGTCTCTCTACAGACCAAGGGCAGGAAGTTTTGTGGAGATAATCATATTTCAAGGCTTTTAAAACAGTGGGAAAATATTAAAAAAATAAATATCCCCACAAGTAGCTGCTTGCCACAGAGGTCTGGCAAAAGCGTCAGTTTACATGCCATGTTATTAGCTTTATAGTGTCCCCCCCCCCCAATCTTTTTATTTTCTAGATCTAGCATGAGTCTCAAATGTCTGAGCATCAAACAAAATGTTGTTTGTGCTGAGACTAACACTATTAAAGAAGCATAAATGTTAGATTTATTGTTTTTAAATATAAACACATCTTCCAAAATTTAGCTACATTATTGATTAGTATTAAATTTCCAGCATTTGCATACGACGATAGAGATGCAATCCCTTAAAAATGTTTGTATTTGAAAAAAAAAAAGTTACGTAATTGGTAATGCAGCAAAGGTAAGCAATGGTAGTGACATTTTGTGAATATGTCAGATGGCTAGTAAATAACATTTCCAAATCAAAAATAGTTTATTGTCATAAGGTTCTACTTTCTAAAAACTTTTAACATGTGCATAAAATAAGACCACTAAACATAATAGCTGTTCTATCTGTGCTGTGATAATGGTGTTATGTTTTGTTAACACTAATTCCCATCTTTGATAGAATTGATATTTTTCACTAAAGGTTAAACACTATTGTCATATATTTTTAGGAATATCTTTCCAATGTATGTAATGTGAATATTTTTTACTGCCATAAAGCTGCATAATTTCCTTGCAGACCAGAAGGTAAAGGTCCACCAGCAGCAAATAGTCGTGTCCCAGAAGAATCATAGCAATGGGTATACAAAGCTGGACAATATTCAAGGTGAGGAAATACTTCATGAAACACATTGTCAGGATATATCAAGCCATTTGTAGCTCTTAAAAGTGCTGATCTTCCAGCCTGTTCTAAATATTTACCTGTTCTTATATCATAAAAGAGTAATGCTCCTACTCCAGTTCCCACTGTAAGCAAATGTCCTTTAAAACTAAGAGATCTTATACCACATCCTTCATATCTAGCTTTTATAGTCTTAATTGTTTTCAGACTAGAACTTTCTAGCAAAGTTATGTGAGAACGAGAACCAACAGCATATACTTTATTTTCTGTGTGATAGGCTAGACAAACATTTTCTTGACAATAAGGCAATTTTATGGACAGCTTTTGTTGAAATGTTGTCATATCCCAAAGGTGTATATATGCATTCAATGTTAGTGCAACAAGATCATATTTTGGATTGAAGATTAAAGCTCGTACCTTCTCTGCTTGATTACAAGTCTTCACTATTACTGGTTTCATAGATAGATAATATGGGCACCGATAATCAGGTAAATTATGTTTCATTTCAGTCACATGCCATAAAGCAAGGGTATTATCTCTGGAGCCAGTAACAAAAAATTCATCATCAAGCCATTTGATGTCAAAAATCCAATCTTTATGTGCTCCTTCTCCAACACATATTGGGTCGAATGTTGGTAAGTGATACACTGCTACATCATTAGACTGTTGCCCTCCAGTGACCAGCATTGTTTTTGAAGGATTAGTTGCTACAGCATGTATGCCACATGGATTTTCAAGAGGAACACTATTGTCACTACCCTGAAGAGTTGGAATATTGATAATATTTTGAGAAATAACGTCGAAAATTAACAATTTGTTGCATTTAGTTCCCAAAACTATTTGCTGTTCTGAGAGCCATTCAGAACAAAACACCTTATTCGTTTTCTTAAGTGTAATAATAAATTCATGAAATAAGCCATTTTCCACCATATGTTTAGTTCCATATTCCTTTAACCTTACACTATAAGCCCAGGCCAAATGACTTAATTCCGTGTTCCTAATTAAGTTCAGTAAGTTGACCATTTTCCTATTTGAACTTGATATGCACATAGTCTTTCGTTCTGCACAGCTGTCACATAAACACGTAGCCGACACTGCTGTTAATTTCTTTCCTTTTTAACTGTACATCACAGAATGAGAATATAAAATCCAGGATGATATTGGATCCGAGGTAAAACAGCTGACTCTTCATTCTTACCATTTTTTTTTCGCATAGTAATTCATGTTAGATTTTAATATGAAGCCACAATACGTTATTTGGTCTAACGAATACAGAAAAGAATTCAACTACAACATCCATGTAGTTACGGTTTATGATGAAGAATAAGAAATGAACAGTTACAATGAATCCTATTTTTTTCCTTCTTCTTCTAAGTGTAAGAAGAGGGTTACCAGACATCGAGGTGTTACCAGATGCCAGTGTTCTAAAAGGAGGACAGAAAAGGTAAAAATGGAAAACATGTTTTGAATTTGTGACAAAAAATAAGTTTTTTCCTACCAAGTTTTATTTCAGTACCGATTAATAGTTTAGTCAGGAAAGGCATAATTCTAATAATTCAGTACACTTCAAAATATACGACGTACTGATTTTTTTTAATACTTGATAAGCAATGAAGGGTTATCTGGCCTTTAGTGGCACAGTGATTAGTAACCATCTGCTGTTGCAGGGGCAAACTGTGTTTCTATTAACTATAACTGAGGAAGTGGTGAGCAGAAACTTCGGTCTTGATCTTGTATGAGAAGGCTTGTACAAACCACGAGTAGTTACTTAATTCCTTCGCTGTCCATTTATGTTGCAAATAACAAAATATAACTGCTGTTAACTTTCCTAGCTCCAGCTACCGGTGGAGAGAAGCAAAATTTTATGCAATTATCTAAAGCACATACGTTTTTCAATATGGCATGTAAATTGCACATATTGAGAGCACAGAAAATAGTCGCTTTTACAATAGAGAATTATTTTAGCATTCACAATTTGCATTTAAAGTGTATATTTTCACGGTTAACAGTAAATTGTATTCTAGTCATGGGTTCAAGAAATTAAAAAAAGGAAAATTTAAAAAAATGCGTGCCTTAATTTTCATTTAAAACATGTTATGAATTTGTACTAAAAGGAGAACCTTTCAGGTTATTTTGAAAATTCTGGGAGGGCACGAGATGAAAAAGGATATATTTTCCTTTTGAAGGGCACGTGGTAACCCTATGTAAGACTGACTTTCTTTTTTTTTGCTCCAATATTTGACCCAAGTAGTAACAAATGTTTCCCCACGAAAAAGATTCCATTGAAAAAGATTTAGTCTTTTCAGGAGTTTTTGTTCCAATAACGTTTCTCATAATAAGTAAGCAAAGCCTTCAATACTTCACTCACATTCAATGAATGATTAACTCAACAGAATTGACAGCATATATTTGCATGAACAAAGTATCGATATAAAGTACAATGTTCCCGGTTTTTTAACTGATTTCATATTTATATTTTTCTATCAGTTGGTCACTTTTTAATGCTACACGTATGAAGCATGTTACTTGCTGGTTACTCGGATTTATATCTGGCAAAATCATTTTCAGCCAACAAATATATAGGAGTGAAAGAATAAAGGAATCCACACAGATATTTTAAAGAAGTAATTTTTGGGAAGAGGGAAGAGATAAGTTAAAGGAATATTGGGATGGGAAAGCAAATTACTCTGATGATCGCAGATGGCGTACAGCCAATACATCCTGGTATTGGTACAGCAAAACCATAGATAAATTTAATTACATAAACATATGACACTCCCATAGGGCCTATGGTAGTTTTGCCGAGTATTCAGTGTCGCTAATGTGTCGCTAACCACATAGTTGCTAATGCATATGAGCACCTTAGGCAGTTCGGCCTCCAACTCCATAGATGTATTGTAAAGCAATTGAATTGCAACGGCTTTGTAATTTCTTTTTAAGGATAAATGTTTTCTATCTTGAAGTTCTTCTAATAATTTTTTTGCTAAGTTATGCCACATCGGATATTTGCACATATTAACACGTTAAAGGAGAAGAAAAACAAGTAAAAGCAAAGTTGACGGTGAAATAAAATCGTTGTATTCACATTGGGGATCAAACCAGGAACCTTTACCTTAGAAGCAGCGAGACACACCTTTACATTAACAACTGCTTGTTGATTGAAGTGTTAAAAAGGTATTCTAAGATTTTCATCATCATCATTCTCAATCAGCTGTGGGCTACGGAAGTCCAACCAGACTGTGCAATTTAGTTCTCTAAGCATGTCTGTCCTGAGCTACATCCGGTCACTGCACACCAATTCTAACAAGGTCCTGTTTGACATTGTCTGCCCACCGCATCCTAGGTCTTCCCCTCTTTGTGAGGCCTTTAGGCACACTGTTCATAACCCTATTCGCCAATCTATAATTATCCATACGGGGAACATGGCCAAACCAGCGGAGTCTCTCCACAATATGCTGTTTAAAGGATGTTGCCGACTCCTTTGTCTAACCTCATCATTAGTTACCAAGTTGAACCACCTAATGCCCAAGATGCTGCGTAAGCATCTAGAATCAAAAGCATCAAGTTTCCTGTTATCTTGTTTACAAAGCGTCCAAGTTTCACTACCATAACTAACCCTAGAAAGAACCAAACTATTATACAGTCTAATTTTAGTCTTTAGGTGTATACGCCTATTTCTCCACACTCTCCAAAGATTCTTAAAAGTCCCGGCAGCAATCCCCATTCTTCTGTTAATTTCATGCTGCACATCACCAGTATCTGTAACATGGCTTCCAGATAATTAAACTGTGACACCTGCTCAAGACTGCATCCATCCAGATTAACTGAATCACAGCCTGCGTGACCAATTTTCATCACTTTAGTTTTCTCTCTGTTTATAACCAAACCTACTCTACTACCAGTTTCATCAACAGCTCGAATGAAAGAATTCATCTCATCAACATCATTTGCCAAAAGGGCTAAATCATCAGCATAATCTAAGTCAGAAATTTTCATATCTGCTGCCCATTTAAGGCCAAAATCTTTCCCTTGAAGTGAATTTCGCATAATATAATCAAACTAAAGAGAAAAGGAGACAAAACGCACCCTTGTCGAACAGCAGAAGTAATGCTAAACCAATTGCTACCAATACCAACTCTCACACACGACCCAGTGTTATTATAGAGAGCTTTCATTATGTTAACTAACTTGTCTGTTATAACATATGATCTCACAATCAACCACAAATTATGACGATCAACAGAGTCAAAAGCCTTTTTGAAATCAACAAAGTTAGCAACCAAAGGTTTCTGAAACTTCTCAAGAATCTGCCTGAGTGAAAATATCTGATCTACATATCCCCTACAACTTCTGAATCCAATTGCTCATCACCTGACAACCTGCCTGTCAACCAGATTCATCACCTGACATGTTGCTTGTCAACCAGATTCTTAATTCTACTAAGCACAATCATGCAAAGAATTTTCCCTTGAACAGAGTAGGCCGATACCCCTATAGTATATAGTGTGGCAATCGTCAATAGCCTGCCATTAAAAAGTGGTTCAAAAAATGGTCTACCGACAGGGGGACTAGAATCGAAATATAACTTCGTGCATGCCAGTGAAAAGATATTGATATAGTACCGCTTTACGCCAAATTACCCCGCCGTAAGTAGTTCTAGAGAGAGAAAAACTAGTTTTTCTTAAAAAAATAATAATATCGCGAAACATTGTGGGCATGTAAAAACCTGATACTCTATAAGCCGTTAAAATTTTTCATTAATAGCCTTCCGAAATTTAAATATTAAGAATTACATTACAAAATAAAAAATTGTGTCATTGGAATGGCATTCCGACTCGTATATCTGTACCGCAATCTGTACAGCCATAGCCGTCGACGCAGCATAATTTGGTAAGTAGCTAAAAGCTAAGTATAAAGTCATTTGTGAATTAATGCATAAACGTATTTTATCAACTATAAAATCTACGATAAGTGGAAAATCAGTTATATCAGCGTGTTTAGTTAACTTTCTTGTTCAACTGCAATTATATCAGTAATTTTATCGCTACATATGCATTTCTTTATGTTTCGAGAGCACTTTCGGAAATAGAAGTTAAACTATTTATTTTGTTCAAAACTTCGTGAATAATTAGATTCATTGTGAAACGATAATTAAGGAATAATACTGAATAATATATGATATTATTAATACATTCCTAAGCTATCTTAACATATCCTGCTGTTATCATAGTGGTTCTGAAAATGGCAGTTTTTATTATTACTAGGACATGAGTAAGTTGTGCAGTAAGGAAATTTGATTTCCTAAAAATAGTTGATTTTGTGGCTAACAAATATATCTACAGATCACTGGAAAGATACAAGAAATAGCATTCAATAAGTGAATAAACGTTTGATTTATTTAGCATAAGTGATCTTTTATACAAGTTTCAGAAGAGCTGTAAATTTCAGTGTTGCTGTGTTTAACGCTATGAAAATTAAAGAATTAGATAGTTATATTTGCTCGTAATTGAACCTCGCGTGACATTTGTCGTGGTCCATTGTTCGTGGTCTGTAAATGGTAGCTAGGTAGTCACTGGAAGGAGAGCTATGCACCAATCCCCTGTGATGATGCATAGAACCGGCCAGGCCAGGCCTAGCACCTAATGTCCGACCCCGCCTTCTCGTGGTGCAGACCATTAATACCTGTCAAAAGAGATACTCTCTTGTGGAAGTGAACGGAAGGGGAGGGCTGCCAGATTAGTGTGGCCTACTGATCTGGACAACTATGGCTACTTTTCTTTTTTTTCTACCCTGCTGAGGAGTGGTCAACCACACAGGGTCCTGGTGCTGACCATATATACCAACCTGAATGGAATTACGGCTCTGAGCTTGATTATGGATCCTGATTTTGCTGCACTGGTGGGCTTCTGTGGAGGGAAAATCTTCCGCTGTGTTTTCTGTTTGTTTGTGGGTTGACAGCCCCAAGTGAACATATTCACGGGATATGTTTATCAGCTGGTGGATAATCCTGAGCAGAGGTCATCGCAGGCACCTGATCTCTTTGCTTCTATTGGCATCATCAAATTCTACATTAGAGGAAGTCTTCCAGTGTAGATGGCTTCAGCCTTAGTGGTGGGGGAACGGGTCTTTGCCCCATGTGTGCGATTAGGGGGCTGTTTGATATTGTCGGCATTTCCTCTCTCAATAAACATAGTTTCTTTAAACATCCCAGTAACCATTTTCTCTCCATAGGTAGTTGGAATGTGAGGACTTTGCATAGAGCTTTTTCTCTTGATGTTCTCACACAAGAATTCCACCGTTATAATTTAGATATTCTAGGCTTGCAAGAGATCAGATGGACATATAAAGGTCAGATTCTTAAAAATAATCTTAAATTTCTCTTTTCAGGGAGGGACGACAATAAGCATCACCAAGGCGTGGGTCTACTTCTCAGCAGACACGCTAGTGATGCTCTTCTAGGATATGAGTGCATTAATGAAAGGTTTCTTACAGCAAAATTTCAGACAAGCGTTAAAGACTTGAATGTTATTTGCTGTTATGCCCCCACTGAGGATGCGGATGAGATTGAGAAGGATAGGTTTTACGGACAACTTCAGGATATTTTAAATTCTGTCAAGAAAGGAGATATTACCCTTGTTCTTGGTGACTTCAATGCCAAAGTTGGTACTGACTCTGACCTTTGGGCAGGAGTAATAGGCCCTTTTGGTATTGGTAGCTGCAATGGCAATGGGTTGGGTTGTTTTACCTCTGAGCAGCACTTTTTTGCACACTATGGGCTAAATGGCCAGGTCACGCGGACCCCGAAGGCTCACAGAAGGTTGGGGGAAGGGACCGACTGGAACAGCTGTTGGGAGACAGATGGTAGCCTCCCGTCAAGGCCATCCAGCGTGTTCTTTAATGTGCACAGGGTATGGCTCTCCCGCACACGGGACCACGACTTAACGTCCCATCCGACGGACGGCGGCCTTTCCAAGCCCATCGGTGTCCCCTACTGACCGTGGGCAGGGTGGGGAATTTTGCGGAGATAAATTTCAACGCTGACCCAGCTGGGACTCGAACCAATGGCAATGGGCAACGTCTCCTACAGGTAAGTAAACTCAATGGTTTCAGAATAACTAACACTTATTACAAACACCGTGACATACACAAGTACATATGGGTTTCACCCGATGGGCTGCATAAGAATACGATTGATTATATATTAATTAACAGCAAATGGGCTAGTTCTGTTAGGAATACCAGGTCATATAGGGGAGCTGAAATTGGATCTGACCATTACCTTGTTAAAAGTGTCTTGCAACTTAAAAGTGTTGTGCTAGGGTTAAAAAATTTACTTTTAATATTGAAGCTCTGAAAGATCCAGTTATAGCCAAAGCTTACCATGATAGGTTACTTAGTCATTATGACAGTCATGGTATGCTTACTACTGAAGTTGAGGAAGAATGGGATCATTTTAAACGCTTTTTTCGACACTAACAGTACTCTTTTAGGAAAAAAGGAGCAGAAGTGGCAGAATTATCTGAGTGATAAGGCACTTGAGCTATTTTGGAAAGAAAGAACTGCAGGAATGTCCTTAATCAATACCCTACTAGTCCTAATAGAAAGCATTACAGAGAACTTAATAAACATTTAAAAAATTAGTTAGCTGCTGATAAGAATCTTTGGCTTGATGATCTGTTGGCGTCTAATTTGTTTTGATAATTTTCTCTTCAGTTTTTCTTCTTAATTTCAACTAACCATATAACCAACCCTATGAAATTCTTACTTTTTCTGATGGAAATAATGATTAATTTGGTTGCTGATAAGTTGTGGGTGAGCATGAATGTCAATATAACTATGATTTCCCAATGTTCCCAGCAACCATCTCATTAGCTAGATTTGACAATTGCTAGGGATTCATTGCAAAGGACGACCGGATTTTTGGTGCCCCCTGCCTAGGTACGTCCCTGCTTCGGAAATAGTAAGAGTGTCCTATCGATTCTGCATTACACTCCATTGAGAAAAACGTTAAAACATAAAATGGTGATTTTTTTTTAAAGATATTGGGAAACCTCATGGAAAGACCCAATGCAAACATATCCAGAGTGAACAGATTAATAAATCATCATCATCATCATCCTCAAGCAGCCATGGGCTACGGAGGTCCAACCAGACCGTGCAATTTAGTTCTCCAAGCAAGTCTATCCTGAGCTACATCTACTGCATCTGGCCACTGCACACCAATTCTAACAAGGTCTTGTTTGACATTGTCTGCCCACCGCATCCTAGGTCTCCCCTTCTTTCTGAGGCCTTTAGGCACACTGTTCATAACCCTATTCGCCAATCTATAATTATTCATACGGGCAACATGGTCAAACCAACGGAGTCTCTCTCTGCACAATATGCTGCTTAAAGGAGGTTGCAAACTCCTTTGCCTAATCTCATCATTAGTTACAAAGTTGAACCACCTAATGCCCAAGATACTGCGTAAGCATCTGGAATCAAAAGCATCTAGTTTCCTGTTATCATGTTTACAAAGCGTCCAAGTTTCACTACCATAACTAACCCTAGAAAGAACCAAACTATTATACAACCTAATTTTAGTCTTTAGGTGTATACACCTATTTCTCCACACTCTCCAAAGATTCTTAAAAGTCCCGGCAGCAATCCCTATTCGTCTGTTAATCTCATGCCGCACATCACCAGTATCTGTTACGTAGCTCCCAAGATAATTAAACTGTGACACCTGCTCAAGACTGCAACCATTCAGATTAACTGAATCACAGTCTGCCTGACCAATTTTCATCACTTTAGTTTTCTCTCTGTTTATAACCAAACCTACTCTACTACCAGTTTCATCAACAGCTCGAATGAAAGAGTTCATCTCATCAACATCATTTGCCAAATGGGCTAAATCATCAGCATAATCTAAATCAGAAATTTTCGTATCTCCAGCTCATTTAAGGCCAAAATCTTTTCCTTGAAGTGAATTTCGCATAACATAATCAACAACCAAACTAAAGAGAAAAGGAGACAAAATGCACCCTTGTCGAACACCAGAAGTAATGCTAAACCAATTGCTATAAGACTTACCAACTCTCACACACGACTCAGTGTTATTATAGAGAGCTTTCATTATGTTAACTAACTTGTCAGGTATACCATATGATTTCACAATCAACCACAAATTATGACGATCAACAGAGTCGAAAGCCTTTTTGAAATCAACAAA
Organism: Ryuthela nishihirai; assembly: GCA_038380435.1. Classification (NCBI taxonomy): domain Eukaryota; kingdom Metazoa; phylum Arthropoda; class Arachnida; order Araneae; family Heptathelidae; genus Ryuthela; species Ryuthela nishihirai. The sequence continues at coordinate 154,139,210 of JAWZYU010000001.1, read as the reverse complement.
GCTAGCAACTAAAGGTTTCTGAAACTCTAAACATTTCTCAAGAATCTGCCCAAGTGAAAATATCTGATCCACACATCCCCTACCACTTCTGAATCCACATTGCTCATCACGCAATTGACTGTCAACCAGATTCTTAATTCTATTAAGCACAATCATGGAAAGAACTTTACCTGGAACAGAGAGTAGGCTAATACCCCTATAGTTATCACAAGAACTGCGATCACCTTTTTTGAAAATAGGGATAACAATAGCTCTGGTAATATCCTTAGGAACCATGCCTTTATCATAAAAGATATTCAGAATTTCAGTCATCCAAGTGGTAACCGAAACATTTCCAGCTCTAAGCATTTCTGTAGTAATTTCATCTACCCCTGGGGATTTATGAAGTTTAAGTTTAGAAACAGCCAAAATAACTTCAGATTGTGTTATAGGGCCAACATTAAAGCCACCAATGCATCTATCATCATTGCAAACAATGGGAATAGAACTAACCGCATTGTTTAGAACATCACTGAAATGCTCAGCCCACCTAGCCATGACAGAATCCTCACCTTCTATAACCTTACCTTGCTTATCCTTCAATCCCTGTGTACCTGTCCATTTTCTACCACACAAAACATTAACTATCTGGTACAGCTCTCTGCTGTTGTGCTGTCTGCTTCCTCGGCTTTGTCAGCCAAACCATCAAGCCAAAGATTCTTATCAGCAGCTAACTGAGCTTTCACACGTTTATTAAGTTCTCTGTAATGCTTTCTATTAGTACTAGTAGGGTATTGATTAAGGACATTCCTGCAGTTCTTTCTTTCCAAAATAGCTCAAGTGCCTTATCACTCAGATAATTCTGCCACTTCTGCTCCTTTTTTCCTAAAAGAGTACTGTTAGTGTCGAAAAAAGCCTGTTTAAAATGATCCCATTCTTCCTCAACTTCAGTAGTAAGCATACCATGACTGTCATAATGACTAAGTAACCTATCATGGTAAGCTTTGGCTATAACTGGGTCTTTCAGAGCTTCAGTATTAAAAACAAATTTTTTAACCCTAGCACAACACTTTTTAAGTTTAACTTTCAAGACACTTTTAACAAGGTAATGGTCAGATCCAATTTCAGCTCCCCTATATGCCCTGGTATTTCTACAGAACTAGCCCATTTGCTGTTAATTAATATGTAATCAATCATATTCCTATGCAGCCCATCAGGTGAAACCCATGTGTACTTATGTATGTCGCGGTGTTTGTAATATGTGTTAGTTATTCTGAAACCATTGAGTTTACTTACCTGTAGGAGACGTTGCCCATTGGCATTGCAGCTACCAATACCAAAAGGGCCAATCACCCCTCCCCAAAGGTCATAGTCAGTACCAACTTTGGCATTGAAGTCACCAAGAACAAGGGTAATATCTCCTTTCTTGACAGAATTCAAAATATCCTGAAGTTGTTCATAAAACCTATCCTTCTCATCCTCATCAGCATCCTCAGTGGGGGCATAACAGCAGATAACATTCAGGTCTTTAACGCTTGTCTGAAATTTTGCTGTAAGAAACCTTTCATTAATGCACTCGTATCCTAGAAGAATACTTTCATCAAAAGCGCAGAAAGTAGCAATTTAAATTTCAGAAAGAAAATATGCAATTTTCTGATAAGAAATGCAAAAAAAAAAAACCATTTTCCCTAGAATAACCTCAAAATTAAAACAGCACAAAAAACGATAAATATGCTTATATTTTTGAATAAATTGGATAAAACTGATTACCTTCACAGCAGAATCTGGAGGGGAGGGGGATTACTTTCTTCTCTTAATTTCTTTTAAACCAAAAATATATGGATTTATCAAAAACCAGATATTTACATTTTCTTCTTCTTGGAAACGGAGTCTGCCATGCAGTTTGTTTGCAATTATTGGGATCTGGATTTGAGTTACGGTATGACATGGTCACTGGCGCCAGATTTTTAAATTTTCACGGGGGGAGAGGGGTTATGGATTGTTTTACCTCTGAGCAGCATTTTTTGCACACACTGCTAAATTGCCTGGTCGCAAACGTTTAGAGAAAGTTGGGGGAAGGGGGCCCACTGGACAACTGTTGGGAGGTAGCTGGTAGCCTCCCGTCAACGCAACCCAGCACGTTCTTTGACGTGCACAGGGTGTGGCTCTCCCCCCACATGGGTCATGGCTTAACATTCCATCCAATGGACAGCAGCCTTTCCAAGCCCTTTGGTGTCCCGTACTGACCGTGGACAGGGCAGGGAGTTTTGTGGAGATAAATCTCAATGCTGGCCCAGCTGGGACTCGAACCTGGGAACTACAGATTACGGGGCCTAGCACGCTACCATCTCAGCCACCCCCGCTCAAATGTGGGAGGGGGCTCCAATTTTTCAAACATTTTTATGGAAATGTTTTTCCTGCGATTTCTCATTGGTGGGGTTTTAGAATATGTAAGGTTATAAATGATTTACATTATAACTCTCTGATATTTATAAAGTTAACATTTCCAAACAGAAGTTTATGATGTACAATTCAGTTTTTGTGATACATTCATTAACCAATGAGGAAAAATTCTTCTCCTAGACCATAAAATCCACACTTTACGTATTAAATTTAAAAAGGCCTTGGGGGGGGGGGGGGAGACCTAGGATACTGTGTGTAATGTCAAACACAACCTTCTTAGAATTGGCATATAGTGGCCAAATACAAGATCTGCATAATCTTGTAACTGCAGAATACTATAGCTCAGTACAGATATATTTGTAGACCTCTGTAGCCCATGTGGCATGAAGGATTTCGTATATGTAGGTATGCATTATTCAACTAAATTTACTCTTAAAGTGTATACGACTATTTCTCCACTCACCATAGATTTTAAAAGTTCAAGCAGAAATCCCTATTCTTCTGTGTATCATGCTGCATATCACCAGTATCTGTTACACAGCTCCCGATTACAGACACTTGCTCAAGAGTACAACAGTTCAAAGTAACTGAAACATCATCGGCTTAACCAATTTTGATCATTTTAGTTTCCCCTTTATCACCAAACCTACTCTATTACCGGTGTCATCCACAATGCTAATGAAAGAGTTCATCTCATCAACATCATTAGCCAACAGGATCTAATGGAATCTAATTGATAAATTTGTAAATCTCTACACCGTTGATAGGTAAAATCTTCATCTTAAAGAGAATACCTCATAACGTAATGAATGACCAAACTAAAGAGGAGAAAAATGCATCCTTGTCTAACGTTCACTAGTAATACTAAACCAATCACTACAAGCCTTACTAACTCTCACACATTATTCAGTGTTATTTTAGAGAGCTTTCATTATGTCAAGTAGTCAGGTATGCCATATGATCAACCATAAATTATGTCGATCAACAGAGTCAAAAGCCTTTTTGAAATGCATAAAGCTAGGAACCACAGGTTTCTGAAGCTGTAAAACATTTCTCAACTGTCGAAGGGAAATTTGAGGTATAAAGCCCCTACCATTTTTGAATTCGCACAGTTCCTTACACAGTTGTCCATCAACCAAATTCTTGGGTTGTTTTAGGTCTAAGCGATAGTTTCTTGCATACAAAGGGCTAAATCGCCAGGTCACAAGGACTCGGAGAAGGTTAGGAGGAGACACACTAGAGAGCTGTTGGGAGATAGATGGTAGCCTCCAGTCAAGGCCATCTTGCGTGCTCTTTAACATGCACGGAGTATGGCTCTCCTAGATACGTTTAATGTCTCATCCGTTGGACAGCAGCTTTTCCAAGATCATCGGTATCCCCTACTGACTATGGGCAGGGCAGGAAGTTTTGCAGAGATCAATCTCAACACTGGCAGAAATTAGACTCGAACTTAGGAACTGCAGATTACCAGCCTGGTGCACTAACGACTGAGCCACCCCCACCAAATTATTTTGATATCCTCACATAAGAATTTCACTGTTCATATTTAGATGACGACTGAGACACCCCCACCAAATTATTTTGATATCCTCACATAAGAATTTCACTGTTCATATTTAGATATTCTCAACTGCAAGGGCCAAATGGCTAAAGAGTGGTCAGATTCTTAAAAATAATCTTAAATTTCTCTTTTCAGGTTGGCAATATTAAAAGCATCTCCTGGGTGTAGGTTTGCTTCTCAGCAGATACGCTAGTGATGCTCTTCTAAGATATGATTGCATTAATGAACGGTTTCTTACAGCTAAATTTCAAACAAATATTAAAGCCTTGAATGTTATCTTTTGTTATGCTCCCCTGGGGATGCTGATGAGGATGAGAAAGATAGGTTTTACAGACAGCTTAAGGATATTTTGAATTCTGTCACAAAAGGAGACATTACTCCTTTTAGGCGACATAATGCTAAAGTTAGTACTGACACTGACGTTTGAGGATGGGTGATAGGTACTGGTAGCTGCAATGGCAATGTCTCCTACAGTTAAGTAAACTTAATGGTTTGAGAATAACTAACACTTTTTACAAACACCGTGGCAAGCTTAAGGACACACGAGTTTCACCAGATGGGCTGCACAAGAATATTAAATTATATTAATTAACAGCAAGGTACTGGTAGCTGCAATGGCAATGTCTCCTACAGTTAAGTAAACTTAATGGTTTGAGAATAACTAACACTTTTTACAAACACCGTGACAAGCTTAAGGACACACGAGTTTCACCAGATGGGCTGCACAAGAATATTAAATTATATTAATTAACAGCAAATGGGCTGAAATTAGATCTGATCATTACCTTATTAAAAATGCATTGCAACTTAAACTTAAGAAGTGTTGTGCTAAGGTTAAAAAAGTTACCTTTAACACTGACCCAGTTGTAGCTAAAGCTTACCGTGATAGGTTGCTTAATCATGGCTTGCTTACTACTGAAGTTGAGGAAGATTGGGACCATTTTAAACAAGTTTTTCTTGAAACTAACAGTAGTGCTTTGGATAAAAAGGAGCAGAAAAAGATATTTTTAGTGATAAAGCACTGAAGCTTATTTTTGGAAGAAAGAACTGCAGGAATGCCCCTTATATCCTACTATTCCTAAGAAAAAAGCATTGCAAAGAACTTAACACGTTGGGAATATTAATCGACAAAGTATAATTAACCAAGGACGTCTCTTTTAATGTATTGGCAATGATTTAATGTGTTTTGGAATAGGAATGAATGTTTCTTTAATATAGTAAGGCTTTTTAACGGTGTTTTTGTTAATTTTAATCGTGTACCACGGTGGTACACAATGACCCTAATGAATATTTCTTCCTTGCAGCAGTCATGTACCACTGGTGGTCACTAAAAGTTTTCAGATAATTGAAAAGTAAAAGATGAGTTCGAGGCCTGAAAAAAACTTTGCTTTACTCAAAAAAAAAACAACTGCCTGATAAAAGCTAATCATCGAATATGGCTTCAAAATTGCCAGCACCTGTGCTTCACTGTCAGCCATCAACTGCAGGTGTTACTTACAAATCCGTTATCATTAAAGGAACTTGCTACATCGTTATATGAGGCACCAGAACAATCATATCATCTTCAAAATCTTATCGATTTGAGGATTCTGAGGGCTCGTACAGGGCTTTTGATTCTGAGTACAACACAAGTGGTTTATTTACAAAGATACACCAATCCTACAACCATAGTAGCAATGTAGAATCTAACAGAAAAAAACCCAGATATTGGAACTGCATTAGAAACAATAAACTCGTGTAACACCTGTCGATATTATCTGCTGCACAAGAAACCTGCAATGTACGATCATCTGTGGAGTAACAAACGTAAAAGTGTCAAGATCCTAATAAAACTTAATAAAAATGTAAAGGATCGGTTGAGTTGTTTCGCCTCTTAGCTGCACTTTTTTGTGCTTAATAGGCTAAATGGCCATTTCACAAGGACCCCAAGAGATCAGAACTTGGGGACCCACAGGAAAGCTATTAAGAGACAGATGGTAGCCTCCTGTCAAAACGATACAGCATTCTTTAACGTGCACAGGGCATTGGCTCTCCGCACATAGAACCAGGGTTTTACATCCTATCCAGCAGAATGCCCATCTTGTAAAGGATCAGATAACAGCTTATAAGAAACTTTGGCTTGATAACTTAATTGACAAAGAGGAAGCAACTAGACAGCTGTACCAGATAGTTAATGTTTTGTGTCCTGGAAAACGTACAGGTATACAGGGATTGAAGGATAAACATAATAAGGTTTTGAAGGTGAAAATTTTGTCATGGCTAGGTGAGCTGAGCTGTTTCAGTGATATTCTAAACAATGTGGTTAGTTCTACTCCCATTGTTAGTAATGACGATAGACGCACAACTAGCCTTAATGCTGGCCTTATATTAGAACCCGATTTTATTTTGGCTATTTCTACTCTTAAAAACCCGAATCACCATGAGTAGATGAAATTACTACTGAAATGCTTAGAGTTGGGAATGTTTCTGTTATCATATGGCTCACTGAAATTTTAAATATCTTTATGATACAAGCATTGTTCCTAAGAATTTTACCACAGTTATTATCCCTATTTTTAAAAAAGGGGAACGCAGTTCTTGTGATAACTATAGGGGCATTTGCCTACTTTCTGTTCAAGGTAAAGTTCTTTGCATGATTGTGCTCAATAGAATTAAGAATCTGGTTGACCGGCAATTGCGTGATGAACAGTATAGATTCAGAAGTGATAGGGGATGTATTGATCATATGTTTAGAGTTTCAGAAACCTGTGGTTCCTAGCTTTATGCATTTCAAAAAGGCTTTTGACTCTGTTGATCGACATAATTTATGGTTGATTATATGGCATACCTGACTAGTTGACATAATGAAAGCTCTCTAAAATAACACTGAATAATGTGTGAGAGTTAGTAAGGCTTGTAGTGATTGGTTTAGTATTACTAGTGAACGTTAGACAAGGATGCATTTTTCTCCTCTTTAGTTTGGTCATTCATTACGTTATGAGGTATTCTCTTTAAGATGAAGATTTTACCTATCAACGGTGTAGAGATTTACAAATTTATCAATTAGATTCCATTAGATCCTGTTGGCTAATGATGTTGATGAGATGAACTCTTTCATTAGCATAGTGGATGAGACCGGTAATAGAGTAGGTTTGGTGATAAAGAGAAAACTAAAGTGTTGCACTTTTGAACAATGTCTATTTAATTAAATCGGGAGCTGTGTAACAGATACTGCTGATGACATGCAATAAACAGACGAATAAGGATTTCTGCTTGGACGTTTAGAATCTATGTAGAGTGTGGAGAAATAGGTGTGTACACCTTAGGGGTAAAATTAGGCTGCATAATAGTTGTTTTATGAACAATATGGTTCTAGGGTTGTTTATGGTAGTGAAAATTGAACCCTTGGCAAGCGAAATAACATGAAACTGTGCTTTGATTCTAGATACTTTTGAAGTATTTTGGGCATTAGGTGGTTTGACTTTATAAGTAATGATGAGGTTAAGCAATGAATTTGGTAAATTCCTTTCAGCAGCGTATTGTGCAGGGAGAGTCTCTGTTGGTTGGCATTTGCCCAAATGCGTAACTATAAATTAGCCAATAGTGTTACGAAAGAGAATAGCAAATAGGCCTCAGAGAGCTAGACCCAGAATGTGATGGGTAGACAATGTCAAACAGGACCTTGTTAGATTTGGTCTGCAGTGGCTAGATGTGTTTGGAGAACTAAATTGAACATTATGGTTAGACCTCCATAGCTGCTTGAGGATGATGATAAACCAAAGTAGACAGTATAGGACTGATTCACAAAGTGAATCTTCGATTGGTGTGTACAGTACATCAACGATTACAGAATGAATATAAAAATGTTATGTTAATTTAGATATGACAAATAATGAATACTAAATTATAAATTCGCTTATTCCTTGTGGTTATTTTTGGTGGGTAAAAAGGACGTGCCGACCCTGCCATGTGTATTTATAAATGTTCCGATGTTTGTAGCAAGTGTTATTCTCACATCATTAAGCTTACTTACCTGGAGGAGCTGTTCCCCATTGCAGCTACCAATACCAAAAGGGCCCCTTAAATTCAGTAGTAAGCAAACCACAATTATTATTTTGTAGCCTACTGTGGTATGTTTTGCCAATATATGGATCTTTCAGTGTTAAAGGTTATTCTCCTAACCTTTGAATATTTCTTGAACTTTTGATCAAGCAGTTGTCAGGGCCAAATTTGGCTCCTATATATGATCTGGTATTCCTAACTAGTGCATTTGCTGTTAATATAAGCTCACCTGACAAAATATTAGTCACCCCTGGCTGAATGTCACCTAATAGTGAGTAACGCCTCCGTGCGACCAAAGAACAGCTGAAATCCTATCTGGCATGGATGCTACTAGTGTACAAATGTAGTGCACATCAACATTCATCCACTCTTCCAGCAGCAAATGTCACAGTTCGGCTAGATGACTGGGACGACGCTTCACTCGTTTCCCCAAATAGTCCCAGAAGTTTTCTATGGGATTCAATTTCGGGGATTTGGCGGGCCAGTTGAGATGTTCAAAGGCTTCAGAATGCTCGTCATGCCAATCCAACACCATAAGCCCTATGCACGCTACAATTATCGTCTTGGAAAACTGGGGTATCCTTATGGTATTCACTGTGGAGATGCTGCACAAAGAGCAACATGTGGTCGTCCAGTAGCTCCATATAGCACTTCTGGTTCAAGTGTGATGTTACTGCAACCAAAGGACCCATTTCCTCGTACATGAAACACCCCCATGAATCACAGAGCCTCCTCCAGCTTGAACAGAACCTTGCACACAGTCCGCACGGAAGACTTCATGTGGCTTGCGATGTACCCGTCGCCTCGTATCATTCGAGTACAAGCAAAAACGTGACTCATCTGACCAGATCACATGCTTCCAAGAGTCAACAGTCCAGTCTTTGTGGTGCTGCACCTACTGTAGCCATGCAGTCTTGTTCAGAGCTGTTAACACGGGTCTCTTCCATGGTACTCTGCTCCAGATATCCATGACATGCAGTTCCCTTCGGAGTGTTCGTTCAGAAACAGCTTGTTGTAGGCCTGCATTGAATGGAGCAATTCCTGCCTTGTTGCAAAGCGGTTTGCCCTAACAGTGCATGACACACTGCAGTGGTCCCTATTGGTGAGCAGTCTTTCTGCCGCGGTTCATGTTGATGATTAGTGGTAGACTGCGATGTACGCCACTGCTGAAAGACCCTTTGGACAGTACCTTTCGGCACACCTGCAAAGGCAGCAACTTCTTGCACTCTATGCCCTTTGACTTGGCCAAACGCAATACCTTTTTGCCATTCATTGACATCTTGGTGCGACCCATGTTCCACGGAGCAACTAACACACACATGGCACACAACTTCTTGTCATTGTATGAACCGTGCAGCGCACGGCACTGCAACCCATCAGGTGAAACCCACGTATATTAATAAATGTTGGGTTGCTTGTAGTAAATGCTAGCTATTCTCAAACTATTATATTTACTTACCTGTATATGTTCCCCATTACCATTGAAACTACCAGTGGGAAAGAAACTTAAAAGCCCTGCCCAAAGGTCAGCTTCAGTACCAACTTTAGCATTGAGGTCCCCCTACCACAAGAGTAATTGTGATAGCCTTGTAGAATTATAGTAACCTTGACAGAATTCAAAATATCGCGCAGTTTCTGTAAAATCTTTATTTGTCATTCTCACCAGAATCCTCTTTGGGGGCATAACAACAGATAACATTCAAGTCTTTAATCTTAATTTTAAATTTAACTCTACAAATCTTTCATTAATGAAGTCATCCTAGAAAAGCAAACCTACACCTTGGAGGAGATACTTTCCATCCTCTTTTTGATAGGAGTAATTTACAATTATTTTTAATTATCTGACCTATAGCTGTCCATATAGTCTTTTGCAAGTGCGGAATATCTATGTTATGCTATTGGAATTTCTGTGTGAGGACGTCGAGAAAATAATCTCTATGCAACATCCTCACAATTCCATTTACCCGTGAAAATGGTTACTTGTATTATCAACAATATCAAACATCTTCCTAATTTCAGGCACGGGGCAAAGACCCCATTTCCCCCACCCCATTTCAGCAGAGAATATTTAGGAAAAACAATTTTTAATGCATTTAACGTTTACTCGTATTAATATGGAATACAACACTCAAATAAATCTTCAGTGATAATTTTGGTACGTAAACTTAATAGTATGTGACAGAAAACATGGATTTGGTGTAACAGTAGAAAAAAAGAACTTTCCAAATATAAAGCATTAAAAAAGTCAATGAAAATATTTTGCATAAGAGAAAACAGAAGCTGCTTACTACAGCAGAAGACAGTTAAAGTTAAAACACCTAGTTTAAAAGAAAAAAAATAAATTAATCTACAAAAAAGTCGATTTTTAGTATTTGAGAATTTTCTAACGAGTTAAAAAGAAAAAAATATATATAAATTAATCTATAAGTCGATTTTTGGTATTTGAGATTTTCTATCCAAGTTTTTTAGTTAGTTTATTCCAAGTTTCAATATGGAAAATATATTAATGGGTTGATCAAAAGATTTTTTATTGAAAGTTCATTTTTATGCTTAGAATAACGCAAAACCATTTTCATCATTGACAAGCAACAACAGTTAAGGCTTTAGGCGTTATTCAGGGAGATTTATTAGACTATCGGAGACCTGAGACGATTTCGCATCTCACACATTGGATGTAGGGTGATTTTTGCTTTTCTGGAAAAAAGTTAATTTCATATGCGTAAAATACATGTTGAATCTGTGTCAAGAGGATGGGGGGAGGCTACTCATAAAACCAATCTTTAGTGGAGGGTAAAACAGAGTATACAGATTGCATCTTAAAAGTGAAATCAGGACAGCACCAGTATAGTTCAGCTAGTTATTTATAAAGGTATGGAAATAAAAACAAAAGTTTACTAAAAGATACACCAAAGAGCCAAAACATTATGACCACTTGCCTAATATGATGTTGGTCCTAAACGAGACATCAAAAGAGCTCTTACTCGGCAAGGCATGGACACTATAAGATTTCTAAAGGTGTCTTGTGGTATCTGGTATCAACACGTTACCAGCAGGTCCTTTAACTCTTGCAAGTTACGTGGTTGAGCCGCTGCAAATCGGATATGCTGTTCTAACACAAACCACAGATGCTCGATTGTACTGATGTCTGGGGAATTTGGAGGCCAGGGCAATACCTGGAAGTCTTCATGTTCCATGAACCATTCTCCAACAATCCGGGCAGTGTGGCATGGTGCCTTATCCTGCTGAGAGAAGGCACTACTAGAGAGTAATACCGTTGACATGAAAGGATGTTTAGGTAGGTGGTAGACGTCCACATGGTGCAACAGGAAATGAGATTCATCACACCAAGCAACCTTCTTCCAATCATTCAAGGTCCAGTTTTGATGCTCGTGTGCCCATTGTAGGTGCTTTCAATGATGAACTGAGGTTAGCATGGGCACTCGGAGCGGCCTATAGTTACCCAGCCCCATTTTCTGCAGAGTTCGATGTATTGTGTGTTGTGATGCATTACTCCCACATCAGCATTCAAATTATGGACGAGTTTGCCACAGTATCCCTTCTGTTGGCTCATACAATATGGGATAGACTTCATTCATCTCTAGCATCAATGAGGTGTGGCCAGCCAACACGTTGCCGGTGGTTCATGTATTTTTCCTCTTCACACCACTTTTTGAAGGTACTAAAACATGGCTGACAGTAAGCAACCCACAAGCCTTGCTGTTTTGGAAATGCTCTGATCCAGTCGTCTGGCCATTACAATTTGGCCTTTGTTAAACTCACTTAAGTCTGCTGCCTTTCCCATCTGAAGAACAACACTGATTAACAGAGCTCAGTATTAGGTGTTATTTATACTGTTTCATGACCTTCAAACGTGCCATCGTTTACCTGCAGTTTCTTCAATTTGCATAAAAACGGACTGATCACAATGTTTTGGCTCTTTGGTGTATAACAGCTACCCCAAAAGTGCACCTTTCCACGAATATTTATGACAAGAAAGAAGGTTCTGAACAACCACATGAATCCAGTCATAATGGCACTTTGGGTACCATAACAGCTGCCTCTTTTTCACTTGATTCCAGGAAATATAGTGGTTTTAGTTTCACTTTTGGAAAGTTACACGCTGAATGCTGGGTTGAATAAAAATAATTCTAGAAACAATGAAATAAGTTAAAGTGGAAAAAAAGAAAGATTTAAACAACAATAATAATACGTATTTCGTAATTACTTCCAAAATTCTCCGATTTTTTTAAAAAGGAAAGGTTTTTGGTTAATTTTTGGGAAAATTTCAAAACTTTACGAAATAAATGTGTTGACAACAGTTAAAATTAAACTTGTGAAGTGAAATTGGAGTTTTGGTTGAACATGGTGTAACGAAAGGTAAAGGAAAGAGACATTACCTTACACTGCATCTGTGGATTGGTGATCTGAGAGCTGGAAGAAATCATTTATATTGCATCTTAATAAAAGTAAAAGCTAAAAAAAAATGTAAAAGGTAAGTCATTATTTTACAAATTTCAATTATCTACTTTTATGAGACGTAAATAAATTTTCAAAGGGGAATTTCTATTTAAAAAAAAAATCAAAGTTTTATTTGTTGTGCTAATGATGCTGACCAATACCTATAATCGTGGATCTGCAGAAATTTGACATATGCAACAGCGCAGATGACTTGGAAAGATTTGATGTGAACATGTTATGGTCTTACCGCACACAGGGTCATCTTAGTGTCCCATCCAACAGATGGCAACTTTTCCATGCCAGCTAGTGTTCCCTTTCTGACAGAGGACACAGTGGAGGGTTATCAGAGACAAATCTCAACACTGGTGCAGTTGGGATTTAAACTGCAAATTATGAATTTGGTATGCTACTAACTGAGCAAATCCCCACTCCCAATTTATCAGGAATAGAAGGCATTTTACAACTCAAATAATCGTAGTTGCCTCTGTTCAGGAGTATAATAGCTAATTTCATATGGCCTGGCTATTGAAGTAGCCCATTCTGTGTCATATTATAATTTATTCATATTTATGTTAATGTTGTTTTTAGGTATCTGAAAGATTTCCTTTGGAGAGAAAAAATTTGTGAATTTGTTTTCCATCAGAGTTTATATATTTTGTTTTGCATCATGTAATTGTTTTCCTGGGCATCGCAGATATTTATGCAATCTTAATTAGCACACAAATCTGTTTATGATGCTGAAATCAGAATTATAAAACTTGTATCAGAGTAGCAAAAGTATTGCTGTTCAAGGGAGTAGAAAATCCTGTACTTCTCTTGATAGAACATACTCATTTGCTAAATCTAAAACATACCACCTCCAATACGAGACCTGTAAAGAATTAACTGAATTACCCTGAATTTGGCAGGAGAAAAAACTGGAGAAAAGTAACCTTAGATAGCTATGATATTAGTTATTTACCAAATGTACAAATTTCAATGTTGTATAATCTAGTACATTACTCGTATACATTACTTAAAAACTTTTTATTTACATATTTGGTTTATATATATAAGGTATAATTTTATACTGCAAGCTGTAAAGCTGTCACTCAGAAATTATATTTATGATATTTAGCAAAATTATATTAAAGAAAAAGCTATTAGAAACTTCTTTCCATGCTGGTAAATGTAAAACATCTTACCCTTTTGTTGGGACCAAAGAGTATAACACTAAAAATTTTTTTGCATTAGTCATATGTAGTCAGTATGCTGTGGGTAAAAACAATCTATCCCAGCAGTCAGTGACCTATAGTTGTCTTGAAATTTGTAGGCTCTATATTAAACACAAACTGGATAAAAATTGCAAAATATTATATTGTAACAAACTCTGCTGATTGCAAAGTCTACTTATTTCTCATGCAGCTACAAATTTCAAAATGGTAAACATGAAAAACAATTGTGACCATCTACAAAACTTTAAACTTTTACTAAGTTCAAGCATGTTTAATCTAGTGCTTATAAATATTAAGACTATGAAATAAACAAAACCAGTGTGACTTCTTGCTACTAACTGGCTTTACCTTAAATTTAATTATTATAAAATTTAAATTTACTTATATAAAATTATTAGTTTTTCATCAAAAAATTTTCTTCAAGCTTTTTCAAATGGCCTGTCACTTACAATAACAAAAAACGCATTACATGCAGCAAAGAATCTCTCAAAACCTAAAAAAAAAAGGCATTTTACTTTTCTACAACAGGAAAAGTTTCTAAATGATTATTTTTAGAATTAGAGCTGAAAATTATAAGCAATTATGTTAGCAATCTAAAGTACTGAACTGATACAAGCCTAGTACGTTATAGCCCATTTAAAAGAAGCAAAAACCTATAACATTGTTTTGTTAAATATAAAATATGCCTTGGAATTTCCTATTCATTTTGAAATCAAACGACAATAGCCCATCACTGATTTTAATACTTGGAAAATGTATTTATGATTACATTTGAATTTTTCAAAAATAGTTTGAAAACAAAAGAATTATTAAAGTAGTTGTTATTTTGTAAATTTTGCTCCTATGTCATGTTACACACTATTGCACCTCTCTTAGCCTAATTTTTCAGAAATTAAAAATAGCTCTGAAATATTCTTTAAACAGAATTTTTTTCATTTTATTTTGAATACATGACATAACTTTTTAACACTGAAGAAATAGAACGCTTCATAAACCTGTTATTTTTCTCCTACATAAAACAATCTATTTATATCTATAATGTTCATTGGAAGATTTGATTTCATTTATATTATTTATTACATAATTTTTGTATATGCAAAATAAATATATTTGCTCTTATTGGCTATGTCACAATCAACTGCACTTTTCAGCTAAAGAATAAAATGATCACAGTATCATCTTGATAAACACATGAAACAGTTAAAATTATTTTACAAAGATGTCTAAAGATACCAATGTACATTTGTTTGCTTGTGTTTTTTTTTTGCTGTGAATAATTACTATACTTGTATTATTGAACTAAATCCAGATTCCTTTTTTATGCAGTTGCAAATATGAGTATTGGCTTAGATTCATTATTTGAAAATTAAATAGTTCAGAAACTAAGCCAAACATTGTGTCAGGCGTACATACTATAATCTTTCTATCTTTACATTTGCATCCAACATGTGAGAATCCCACACTTGACTTCATCAGATTAAACTGATACAATGTTAAATGAACTCCTAGCAATAAGTCCAGGAGCATATGATCAGTTCTTGGAAGAAAGCAAAAGCTCCCTTCATAATGTCAACAGGGAACAGGAATCACATAACCATAGTACCAATAGAGTTAATTTTAAACAACTACAGTGGTGCTATCAGCTTGCTACTTTGTATGCAGGATTTTTCCCCTTGATTGGAAGTGGATGGGCTTCTGTATTAAGCACCCACGAGTCCAGAGGAATAAGATAATCATCAGAAAATAAGAGATACAAGTATTTTAAAGTTTCTGCTAGAAAGAAACTTTGTTGAACATCATCTTTAGAGCTATCTGTGACATAGACATTCTTTAGTCCAGAAAAGCCTCCATCTACTCGACAGTGCTTCTCAATTGCCTATAAAAAGAAAACAGTAAATATATTGCTATATTTATTGTGCTGTAATAACTGGCTTAATGTCCACAATTACATTCACATACAAAAAGGAAAAAAAAATATTTTAAAAACTTTCAATTTTTATTTATCAAACACTTGATTTTTTAATTAAGATGTAATCCATACTAAGTTAATTATATTAAATATACAGTGATAGATAGTTAAAAAACAAACATAAATGACAATCACAGCATTACCTGTTGACATTTTAATGTCTATAAATCAATAAATATTTTGTGGGAAAAAGTTTCGCTGACATACGGGTCTTGAACCCACATCTCTCCAGAAACATGCCAGAGTATTCTACCATTGAACTAATGCCAGTTAGTTTTAAATCATTAATAATGCTAAATAGCATAAAGAGATTTTATTATTTATTTCCATCTTACTCAGCACAATAAAAAAGAAATAGTTGCCACCCAAGATCACAGATAGCAAGAATTGTAGGTGTTACCTACCTAATTAAATTTTCCCCTACCCTAATTAAAAGACCAATCGACAAAAGAAGGCCTACATTACCCACTTGATTTGTTAGAATAGTCAATATACCAGCATTCAATGATTTCAAGTTCTGATAATAAATGGATGAGTTTAAAGTCTTACATATTGGAAAAAAGACAGAGCTGGCATTAGTTCAATGGTAGAATACTCTGGCATGTTTCTGGAGACATGCGGGTTCAAATCCTGTATGTTCGCAAAATTTTTTTCACAAAATATTTATTGAGTTAAAAAACAATTTAATTGCAATTGCACTGTTTAAGAAAATAGCTCAAATGCCTTCAAACAAAGTTCATTAGCTTAGATACGAGATTAGCTGTGCTAAATCCATCATTGCCCTTTACAACATAGTATATAGAGATGGCATATTGCTGAGGAAAGTAGATTAACACTTTAACTAAAGTTCTACATCAGTAAAAAAGTATCACAGGAAAACGTGCAGACAAAAAACACTTGAAGCAATTAGCTGAAAAAAAAATTGGTTATCCTGACTGGGATTGAACCCAGGTCTCCCAGAAGCAGGCTGGGTGTCAACCGTTAGATCAACAAGTTCACAAATTTCACCAACTCAACCCTTAGTTTTCAACATTCGTGTTGAATTACACAGCTTTGTGATTGTTTAAAGATTTCATTGTGATTTTTTTTTACAAAAATCTAATGTAGTCTCCTGTACATTTAACACATAATAGCTTTAAATAGTATGAAAAAAAATTAAAAACTTTAAGTTGGGTTGTTTTACCTCAGAGCGGCACTTTTTAGCACACCATGGGCTAAATGGCCAGGTCACATGAACCCTGAAGGCTCAGAGAAGGTTGGGGGAGCGGGAACAGCTGTTGGGAGACAGATGGTAGCTTCCTGTCAAGGCCATCCAGCATGTTCTTTAACGTGCACAGGATATGGCTCTCCCGCACATGGAGCCATGACTTAACGTCTCATCTGATGGACAGCGTCCTTTCCAAGCCCATCAGTGTCCCCTACTGACTGTGGGCAGGGTGGAGAATTTTGCAAAAAATTTTAAGACTAATCAAATAAGTTTTTATGTCACCTCATAATTGTTTACAATTACATTCCACAAATGTATTATTTTTAAAGTTTTGAAAATGATCGAGTTTTTTCTTTATCTCTGACATTCAGTCTTGGCCCTGTGTGCTCTCCTGCACATAAAACAAAGCTTAATGTCCCATCCATCTGATTTTCAAGCCTATAGGTATCCCCTTTCTCACAAGGACAGAAAAAATAGAGTTAAGAGAGAAAACCTTCAACAAAAGCACAGTCGTGAATTGAAAGTAGGACAGCAGTTTACAAGGTTTGCATGAACTACAAAGAAAATATTATCTATGTAAAAAAAAATGAAATTTTATTCATGCTTGTTCTAAATGGTCTCCTGTACATTGTATTGTATCTCCTAATGGTCTCCTGTACATTGTATTGTATCTCCTGTACATAAATTGATTTTAATAAATATTTTGTTGAAAAAATTTCACTGACATACAGGACTTGAACCCGCATCTCTCCAGAAACATGCCAGAGTATTCCTACCGACTGAACTAATGCCGGCTCATCTTTTTTCCACCAATTTACTTAAAATTTTCAGCGAGTTAAAAAAAGATGAGCCAGCATTAGTTCAATAGGTAAGAATACTCTGGCATGTTTCTGGAGAGATGTGGGTTCAAGTCCTGTATGTCAGCGAAATTTTCCCCCCAAAACAGTTATTGATATATTGACATTAAAATTTTACCCAGGTAACGCTGTGATTGTCACCTGTGTTTAAATTGATTTTGCTTTAAATTTTATGAATCACAAAAATGTTCCATGTTTAGTTCATGATGGTAATTTTAAGCTTTGAATACGTTTACAGATGAAATCATATTAATTTTTCACAGTACACAGTTTTTAAATCCTTTGAGCAGTATGAATGTATATTTACGTCATACCTTAGCCGGCCTACAGTAGTACGAATGTACATATATATTCTGAATTTTGCACCAAAGCAGTACTGCTGTTAACTGATGTCTAGTCTGATATTTTAACATATTACTATTTGGTCATTTGTTTGTTGAACATTGGGACATCATTCTTAGTTTTATGAAGTTTTGGAAATGAATTTTGCTATTATTAGAGCAAGTGGTTTTGAACACATTTGTTTGTGTGAATAATTATTTGCAGAAGAGCTAACATTTCTAAGTGTATCATTGTTTATTCTTATTCGTGAGTATTATTTATTGGTTATTTTATTTCTTATAAATAAATTATCCAGATGTAGGTATTTTTATTTATTTTTGTTATAATTTGTGTCAATAGGTTAAAATCAAAAACTTTAAACAGAACTACTTGTCATCTGATTTAAAAAAAAAAAGTGAAAATAACAAAAAAACAAAAACAAATTTACTCCAGGTGGCTGGCCACGACTACAAAAATTCACTGCTCAAAGAATTAATAATGAAATAATAGTAGCAACAGTTGGTTGCAACAAATATTGCTTTTCTGGTGAAATATTGTAATTTTTTGCATATTTTGTACATAATTATAAAATATTTATAGGAATGTCTTCATTAATGATTAAATAAGTACATGTGAACTGAAATGAATGATACTAATTTTTATCGTATAAATTGCAAAAATTGTAAGATATCTAAGTTATCACTGGTAAAAAGTATCACTAAGTAGTATACTGGTAAAAAACTTATTAAGGTATAATAGATGGTGTATTTAGCTATTTATTTCTAGCGTTTCAAACATGGCAAATTAAAGAGAAATTATGTATATACTTTAATGCAATGCTATTTTTGAAGAAGTAGAGATGCCTTATTGTGAAAATAGTTGCAAAGGTTTTCATTTTTCATGAGTTGGCATTAGTGACACAAAATGTAGGAATATGTCCAAAGAAAAGAAGAAATGTATCTGCCCACAATGCAGTAAAGGAAAACATCTAATGCAGCAGAAAACAGGCAAGTGAAAAAGAAACATGCCAAACAACAGTTACAGATCAGCAGTCCATAAATAAGATAGATCTCTTATGTGTAACAGAAATTCTAACTATTTTCAAAGCTGAAATTAATGATATAATTATTGCATTAGGAAGGACATCACTGGTATTAGAAATGATAAAACAGACATAAAAAAATCCCTAGAATATAATTACAACATGACACATGATGGCATAAAATCATTTAATGGTTTTAAAGTAGAGTTTCAATTGTTAAGGGAGGAATATCAGACATTAATAAATCAAAATCAAGATTAGAAAAATCAGCTAAAAGAACCTAGAACTGAGATCTAAATGCAATAACATTGAGATATGTGTAATACCTGAGGATCAGAATTAAAACACCCTGAAAATAGTGGAGAAAGTTGCAAATGCATTTGGGCATTCAGGAGAAGGATGAAATGGTGACTGCACACAGTGTGCTAACAATGAATAAGAATAAAATTAAACCAATAGTCAGCGTTAAGGATACAAATATCAGGAATAAGTGGATACAGAGGGAGGAAAGACAAATAGGATCTGACAGTAAATATGATAAAGTGACTTTAAGGATAACAGACTCTTTTCAAATGAACATCTATGTAAGCATACGAAAAGACTACTCTACTCAGTTAAACAATTTAAACTGAATCCAATTTATCCAATGCATATCAATATGTTTGGATAAAAGAGGGGAAAATATATCTCAGGAAATCTTCAGACACAAAAATACACAGAATAACAAGTGAAGATGATCTCTCACAAATAAAATGAATTCCAAAACTGTATTCATATGAAATGTTACCTTCTGAAACTGTTGCGCTGAATGGTTTTCCTGAATTTAAGTGCAGCTGTAATGTTTTAAAAGTTACTATATATCTTTTTTCATTCAACAATAGGAATTTTGACCAGAAGTTCAATGATATGATTGAAAATGCACCTAATATTGATGATTAGAATTTTCAACAATTCAGTAACTCTTCTTAAACCACAGTGGAATAATTAACTCAAACCAGAAAATTAAATATTTATTGTTTGAAGAACATAATGTAAATTGAAAATGGATAGGCACTGAGCATGAGTATCAATAAGTATATTTCAAACAAATTACAATACAATGCAATAACTTATAAACAAACTAACTGCTATCATACATAAGTCAATAACCCTTTTTCTACAGAGCATATAAGACCAGCTCTGTCTGTTCTACTAAACTACTACCACTTCACTTTGTCTGTCATATCTCTTGAATACCTTCACTTCAGGCATAAACAATCCTTTGTCTTTAGTTAGATCACTAGATTTATCTTATTAGCAAAACAAAACAACCACCCGCACACACACCAATAAAGATATTTCTTGTTTTTATTTATAATGCACTGACTCAGACTATCTAAACCTAATTTTTGATCTACACAACTCCAGCACACTGAAATTCTATTATTCTCTTTTTTTAGGTCGGTTCTACATTCAAATTCGTTTGTTGTATAATTCTCACACACAAGTAAATGCGAGCGTTCATGTCATGTTTTGTCATGAAGTCACTGCAGCTCGTTCACTGTCATAACAATATTAAGAATTTAATATTTGACAAACTTGATTGCAATGACACAGATAAAAACAAAGTATATGACAAATGGTTGCAAATGGCAACTCAACGTAATTCTTTTGGGTCCATTCTAAGGTCCAAGAACAGAAAGGCAAAACAAAAATGGATTACTAGTGAAATCATTGCATCTATAAACAAAAAAAAGGAAAGCTATATAAAAAATCTAAATGTATCCTGGTCTTATATCTATAGAAAGGGGATATAAAGAATACTCTGAGCTGCTGAAATTCAAAATCAATGAATCAAAATAAAATTATCACAGGAAATATTTTTACAATTGTGGTAAAAATAGTAAAAAAAACAACGACAATGGAATCACATAAATAGTTTAATAGGGAACCACAAGAAAATCCCACAACACCAAAATGGAACAACATAATAGAATTAGTTGAAGATATTAACAATAATTTTATTGAAACAATCTCTCTAACCATCAATGCATTTAATACTGAAGAAACAATTTGTTCATAGTTTCAAAAGAATTCAACTGCCTCCAAAATTTCATGTATTTAGAAAATTTAAATGAGGCTGAAGTAGGTAGAATTATTCAGACCCTGGAAATAATAAAGCCCCAGGCTTTGACAGAATCACAGCTGAAATGCTAAATATCATTGCTAACTACCATTCTCCAAGCCTCATAAGAATCATTAACATTTCTGTTGAACATGGAATATTTTATAAGTTAAAATCTGCTACTGTTTCACCCATTCATACAGTACTGTGCAAATTAGTTGGGCAATAGGAAAATGCAGTAACAAATACACAACTAAAATATTTATTTGTTTAATAGTGTAGTTAATAGTGAATGTGACCCCCTTAGCTTTAATTACTTCTTTCACCCTCTCAACCATTGATGCCACTAGCTTTCCACACATCGCCTACATTTCAGAGTCGTGGTACCACACTTTCATGACATTTTCTATTATTTTGGTTTTCGTCGTGCAAACCATCTTAGATATGCACACTTTAATAATGGCCCACAAATTTTCAATGCGGTTTTAGATCGGGTGAATTTCCTGGTCACTACAATACCATCAAATGTTGCTGGGTAAAGAAGCTCTTAGCAAGCCTAGAATTGTGGCATGGAGCCAGATACTGTTGAAATACCCCATCGCCATTAGGAAACTGCTTCTGCAGTGTTGGGACCATTTTCATCTCCAGAACGCCTATGTATTTTTTGCTGTCCATCATTCCTACAGTGGGGTGAAGCGTCTGAGCATGTGAAGCGTGGTGGGTGTTTGGGGGATTGCTGGATGTGACCGGATCGAAGACGTTCTCCAGGCTTCACTTGTCCCAACTAATTCACACAGTACTGTAAATCAGGTGACAAAAAATTAATCAGTAAATACAGGTCTATTTCCATTTTACCCAGTTGGGATGGAGGTGGCTCAGCTGGTAGTGTGCCAGGCTTGTAATCTGCAATTCCTAGGTTCAGTCCCACCTGGTCAATGTTGAGATTTTCTCCGAAAAACTCTCTGCCCTCAGTCAGTAGGGGATATCAATAGGCTTGGAAAGGCAGCCATCCATCAGATGGGATGTTAAGCTGTGCCCCTGTGTGTGGGAGATCCATACCCTGTGCACGTTAAAGATGTTGGATGGCCTTGACAGGAAGCTGTCTCCTAACAATTGCCCAGTGGATTCCCTTCCCCCAACCATCTGAGCTTTTGGGATCCTTGTAATTTGGCCATTTAGCCCATTGTGTGCAAAAAAAGTGCCACTCAGAGGTAAAACAACCCAACCTATTTTATCCAGTCTTTCTAAAGTTACTGAAAAAATGATGAAACATAGACTTTTAAATTTCTTAAATAAAACCAATTTTTTTTCTAATAAACAATTTGGATTCTAAGGACATAAAAACAGCAAACAGTGTATATTAAAATTAACACAAAAAATTTACAAAAGTATTGATTCTAGTAAAAAACTGCATTTCTTGTAATAAAAATTACAGTAGAGGTTCACAGTGCAGTAATTAAAATTAAGTTGAAATCTTTAATTCTCTATGACACTGTTATATAATAACAGTAATTAATTATATAATAACAGAGAATTAACGATTTCAACTTAATTTTCTCGCATTCTTGTATATTTTTAAATACAAGAAAAGCATTTGACACTGTTAATATTACTTTATTACTATTTAAATTATCTTATTATGGAATCAGAGATCAAAGCTTAACTGGTTCAGAACATATCTTTGTAACAGAAAAAAAAACAGTTAAGATTAATGGACATCAAAGTAATTTCATGGAGGTAAAACAAGGGATTCCTTAGGGCTCCCTTTTGGGTCCAATTTTATTTTCATCTTTATTAATGATCTTTGTGAGATAAATTTAAATGGCTCACTTCTATGCTATGCTGATAACACAGATTTTATATATTTCATTGATAACATGTCTGACCTAAAATTGCCTATGGAAAATGACATAAGTCAAAACATAATGAATGGTTCAATTGCTAAAAGTTTAGCTTCTTGATCTAAATCTGAGTTGGGTTGTTTTACCTCTGAGCAGCACTTTTTTGCACACCATAGGCTAAATGGCTAGGTCACAATGACCCCGAAGGCTCAGAGAAGGTTGGGGGAGGGGACCCACTGGAACAGCTGTTGGGAGACAGATGGTTGCCTCCCATTGTGTTCTTTAACATGCACAAGGTATGGCTCTTCTGCACACAGGGCCACAGCTTAATGTCCCATCCATTGAACAATGGACTTTCCAAGTCCATTGGTGTCCCCTACTGACCATGGGCAGGACGGGGAGTTTTGAACAGATAAATCTCAAAGCTGACCCAGTTGGGACTTGAACCTGGGAACTGCAGATTACGAGCCTGGCATGTGACCAACTTAGGAACCATCCTTTATCATAAAAGATATTCAAAATTTCAGTCATCCAAGTGGTAAACATAATATTCCCAGCTCTAAGCATTTCCATAGTAATTTCATATACCCATGGAAATTTATGAAATTTAAGTTTAGAAACAGCCAAAATAACTTCAGATTCTGTATAGGGAAAACATTAAAGCCACCAATCCATCTATTATCATTGCAAACAATGGGAGTAGAACTAACCACATTGTTTAGAACATCACTGAAATGCTCAGCCCACCTAGCCATGACAAAATCCTCACCTTCTATAACCTTACCTTGTTTATCCTTCAATCCCTGTACACCTGTCCATTTTCTACCACACAAAACATTAACTATCTGGTACAGCTCTCTGCTGTTGTGCTGTCTGACTGCTTCCTCGTCTTTGTCAGCCAAGCCATCAAGTCACAGATTCTTATCAGCAGCTAAGTGATCCTTTACATGTTTATTAAGCTCCCCTATATGCCCTGGTATTCCTAACAGAACTAGCCCATTTGCTGTTAATTAACATATAATCAATCATATTCTTATGCAGCTCATCAGGTGAAACCCATGTGTATGTATGTATGTTGCTACCAATACCAAAAGGGCCTATCACTCCTCCCCAAAGGTCAGAGTCAGTACCAACTTTGGCACTGAAGTCACCTAAAACAAGGGTAATATCTCCTTTCATGACAGAATTCAAAATATCCTGAAGTTGTCCGTAAAACCTATCCTTCTCAATCTCATCGGCATCCTCAGTGGGGGCATAACAGCAAATAACATTCAAGTCTTTAACGCTTGTCTGAAATTTTGCTGTAAGAAACCTTTCATTAATGCACTCATATACCAGAAGAGCATCACTAGTGTGTCTGCTGAGAAGCAGACCCCTGCCTTGGTGATGTTTATTATCGTTCCTCCCTGAAACGAGAAATTTAAGATTATTTTTAAGAATCTAACCTTTATCTGGTCTCTTGCAAGCCGAGAATATCTAAATTATAATGGTGGAATTCTTGTGTAAGGACATCAAGAGAAAAAGCTCTGTGCAGAGTCCTCACATTCCAATTACCTATGGAGAGAAAATGGTTAGTGGGATGTTTAAAGAAACTATGTTTATTGAGAGAGAAAATGACGACAATATCAAACAGCCCCCTAATCACAGACATGGGGCAAAGACTTGTTCCCCCACCACTAAAGGCTGAAGTCATCTACACTGGAAGACTTCCCCCAATGTAGAATTTGACGATGCCAGTAGAAGCAAAGAGTTCAGGTGCCTGCGATGACCTCTGCTCAAGATTATCCACCAGCTGATAAACATATCCTGTGAATCTATTCACTTGGGGCTGTCAACCCACAAACAAACAGGAAACACAGCGGAAGATTTTCCCTCCACATAAGCCCACCAGTGCAGCAAATTCAGGATCCATAATCAAGCTCAGAGCCATAATTCCATTCAGGTTGGTTTATATGGTCAGCACCAGGACCCTGTGTGGTTGACCACTCCTCAGCATTATTCCTAGTTACTCATGGTAAAACAAGTCAAAAGGGTTTACTATTTGAAATGCCTTTACCCATAAAAAATCTTGCAAAGACATTTTCTATATCTTGCACCTAAAATGTTAAGTTTTAAAATGAGAACTAAAAGAAATCCAGCAACTTTCAAAAAACAAATTACATAATAATATTCTAAATATATCAGATTTTGAAAACATTCTCAGATAATGAAAATAAAAAGATTATGTTGTACTTTTGGGAAATTTCCAATATTGCTAAATTTCATACATTAGTTACAAATACTACCTGGACAGGCTGATATGCTCCTTGATTCTAAATGTGAAATATTTCATTTTTATTTTTTGTCTATTTTGAGTTTTTCTTTTTCTTAAGTGCTGCATATATATTTTAATCACAGCTCATATTTATTACACTGTACTTGTCTTTATTACAGACTCTTAAGACAGTCATTCACCACACCAAAGTAGAATTTTTTTTTATAAATGGAAATACTGCATCATTTCCAGCTTCCC
Organism: Ryuthela nishihirai; assembly: GCA_038380435.1. Classification (NCBI taxonomy): domain Eukaryota; kingdom Metazoa; phylum Arthropoda; class Arachnida; order Araneae; family Heptathelidae; genus Ryuthela; species Ryuthela nishihirai. The sequence goes on along the minus strand of JAWZYU010000001.1, from coordinate 154,113,701 downwards.
ATTGCATATTACATATTCACAATTACAGCAAAAATTCAATGTCTTATGATTCGTCTCTATTGTTCCAATCTTCATGACACCCCATGCTGGGTACATAGTCTTAATTGAACTGAGGTCCTATCATTCTTTATAGTAATTATATCACAATTGTGCAGCATGTTACAGAGGTTTGAGTCCCAACTGGGTCAACATTGAGATTTATCTCTGCAAAACTTCCTGTCCTGCCCACAGTCAGCAGCAGGCACCGATGGGCTTGAAAACGCCGCTGTCCATCTGATGGGATTGTTAAGCCATGGCCCCATGTGTGGGAGAGCCATACCCTATGCACATTAAAGAACATGCTGGATGGTCTTGACTGGAGTCTACCATCTGTCTCCCAACAGCTATTCCAGTGGGTCCCCTCCTCCAACCTTTTCTGAGTCTTCGGGGTCCTTGTGACATGGCCATTTAGTCCATTGTGTGCAAAAAAGGGGTCACTCAGAGGTAAAACAACTCAACCCAACAAAGCAGCATGTTACTTGCTCTAAAGTCACTTGTACTCATCATCTAAGGATTGCAAATTCTTACTTTCTGAACATTTACTGTGGCCAACTTGTCTCATACCAATTGACATCACATCTTTACATTTTAGTTCTTACGTTAATGGTTTGCTGCACTTTCACTTTGAAATGTGTGAAAATTTTCTACAATACATAGCAACACAATTGTGCCATGCAATGCATTTTATTATATTAAGCATTATATTTAATGGAATACTGTCAAATTCAATATGAGAGTACTTATGGCTTCCTATAGAGTCACTTTTTTAAGTTTTATTCTTATTAATTAATAAATAATTACAAAATTATGTTTTCAGTTATTGAGATGTGACAAATCAAATGAAAATATATAAATACAAGTTAGAATTATTTTTTATATTTTGTACAAAGTTCAGAGTAGAATACAATAGCTTTGACTTACATGTGCAAATTTTATGAAACTTTCACTTTTACTAACAGGAAAGATGCTATAGCTTTAACCCTTTGACTTTCACAAATATTGCCCAGATGGGAAGGAAATGAAGCCTATTCATATACAGACATCTCCCGATGGTTAAGGGAGATGTAGCCATTTCTTTGAATATCCTCCTCTCTGTCAATAGATGACATGAGGTGTCAGATACACATTTCACAGATAAAAGATAAGCCATCTCAGAGTGCTTAAAGTTACATCCCCCCTCAAGTAACTACTTGCCACAGAGGTCTAACAGGAGAATGTCAGTTTACATACTATAGTGAAGAATCTGTGAGGAAGACAAGACATTAGCAGTAGAACAACATAAACATCTGTACCTTACTTGGGGATCAAAGGGACCTCCCTTTGATCAATAGTCAAGCATGCTGACTACTTGGCCAGGGATGGCTCTCAGAGTGCTTATGGAGATTGTTTTTAGAAATCATTTACAATTAGTCCATGATGGTAATTTTGAGCTTTCAATATTGTTACAGATTAAATCACACAGTAATTTCACAGTAACCAATTTTTCACAAAAAAAAACATACTGTCCTAGAAATTATTCCTAGTTTGTACATGCCTTTCATGCAAAGACATGCTTTACTACAATAGAAGTCACTGCTGATTACTGCCTCAGTTAGGGCTAACATTACAAACAAAGTTTGCCTAACCACTATGACCATTGAGGCTTAAAATTGCATTTAATCCTGAATATTGCCAGCACAGTGAGCCCATTGCCCATTTTGCAAGATTCAGCCCCCCCCCCCCTCATATATATATATATATAAAGGAATGGGAACCGATATGAATGTGAAGTGATTTGTTGCCCTCCATTATCCTGGGTGTTCCACACTGAAAACCATTTAAATATCACAAGAAACCCTTCATCCTCTACATATTGCAAGTAAAAATTCAACAATCTTTTATAAATTTTTATTCAATAGTTTGGTTCTAAGTGAATAAAATATCATATTATGAAAATTAGGTGAAATTGCATATTTTACATATTAGGCAAAATTCCATTTTGTAATGTAGTAATTTTGGGCATGTTACTGTAGAAATATTTTTAAGCCAGTCAGTTAATGAAGCAATAATCTAGTTAAAGAGTTGTAAGGTTCACTATAATGCTGTAGGGTAAAAGTACATATATACGGCAGGCATTGGTATTGTCCCCAAAAATAGAAGACATAGCATCAATAAAGAAATTTACACCATTCCATCAGCCTGGAAACTTCTTCTTGATAATAACACAGAAAAAACCATATTACCCCATACTACAGCCATAATGAACCAGCCTAGGGACCCACCACTGAAACATCTAGGTCAGAAATACACCAGTGCACATGCACCAACTTCGGACCATTAACCACTTCCACATGCCCAAACTTTGACCTTACATTTGAAAAAGCTGCTGCCAAATAAACAGCGAAACTGATTGTGTGCCTCCCGTGCATGCAACATCCATCAAAGGAAGAGAACTGGAAGCTGACTTGACCGCAACGCTGATGCATTGAAGTCAACTCTAAATAAGTACTTCTTTCATCCCTCTGCAAAAAATTCTTTGACACTTTAACAACACCAACAGCTGCCATATATACATACTTTTACCTACAGCATTATAGTGAACCTTTACAACCTCATGCTGTTTTCAACTTTATTTTGTAATAATCTAGTTAGTTCTATTCTACTATAATTTTGGTGAGGCTACCACATTGTTTACATGATAGACTGTTAATAACAATTCAATTGCTAAATTATAGCTTTCTGCTAAGAAGGTAATTGTCAAGCATAGCCATGGATTACAGATAAACAAGTAGGGTGGTAATTGATAACTATATGTTACCATTGCACTTGTTAACTTCATTAACAGGTAGGATGAAAAAAGTTGAATTTCAAATCATTAAGTTCATAAAAGAGTTAATAAATATCACTAAACTTTCAAATGAACTAAAACAGCATTCAGTTGAAAATTTTCCAGTTAAAATGCTATTACAGTTGTGAAGAGGACAGTGAAGGTGCTAATCACTGCTGCATTTACCAAAAAGGTTTTGGATTCACAACTTGAATAGGTAATTATTTTTCACTGTTCTCTGTCCTTCCTCTCACTAATATTATTGTCAGGAGAAAGTAATAAAATAATAAGCAAAATGCAGAAAACCTATATTTGTGTAAATTTGCCTTTTTTTCTCTACTTAACAGTATTTATATGTGATATCTAAATGAGGAAGGATATTACTGCCTACCTGGGCAGCTTCCCACCCCCATTGTCTGTATTTGGGATCTTTGGTGAGGCGCCACAAGAAGAAATAACTCTCAATAACTTCTGGCCTTTGTATGTAGTACTTTTCATTTTGCTTGAGTGCTCTTGCTTCACTACTTTCTGAAAAGCGGAATGACTCTGGTCCAAGTTTGGTTGCTATATTAAATGAAAAAAAAATGGTATGAAATGAATAAATATGGCTAAACAGCAAGAAAATATCTCATATTCTATGGTTAGAAATTAAGAAGCATAATCTCAACACATTAAAACTATCAAACTAAAACAGATATTCTTACATAAGAAGTGTCAATTCACTTAACTGAAACTAAATAGTAGGGCTAAAATAACCCTTACACTATTATAAGTACTCTGTTCAAGGTTGGTTAAAGGTACTTTTTATATGTCAACACTCATTTAGGGATCAGTCATATTTTTATTATTTGATACAATTCACTAATCAAGTGACATAATTCTTTGTACATTAAATTAAAAAATATTTTACAATATAAAATTAATAAAATTTTTATAAAGTTTAATAAGCTAAAAAAATTCTATAAAATACCATTCAAATTTGAGATGGGGTGCTATCCACCAGTTAGTTAAATAAATAAAGCATTTTAAAAGAAAGAGATATTCTTACAAAAATATTTTTAATTGTAATAAACTTGCATGGTTATTTGGAAAGTATAATGGTGAAGAAGTTCAGATAAGAGATAAAAAGTCCTTATATACTGTAGAGGTAGGTGCTGTGCAATCTGAAAAGCCATCATCAATGACTTGTAGCTATATCCATAGGTCCAACACGAATTGCAAAGTCTGGTAACAGGGCTTTGAAGCTTGGCTCCAGCTCCAGCAAAATTATGAAGTAAACTAATCATTTTTCAATTTAATACAACTTGATATTTCTTAACATTTGAATTTTATTCATAGTAAGATATTTCATGTGATCCATATTTTTAAATTTAAGCTGAGCTTTATTGTTGCTTTATTTACTTTTTGCAACAAATTATACTCATATATATTTTACTTAGTATTTACATAAAGCAAACAACAAAATTTTCAAAGCAGATCAAGAGTTTTCAAATAAAAATATCAATAGTAATATGAAACAGAAATACTTTTGCTTAAGCTAAAATTATTTGGATATCCCTAGCAATTCACAAAAAGCTAAGAAATGAAACACTCAAAAACTCTTAATTCTTACATAGAAAGAGTACAGATGCCAGAAGATAATTTTCCATTCAAGATATGGTCTGTATAAATTAACTTCAGCACTGAAAAACAACTGCTCAACACTAGTTTGTGATGCATGAAAACTTAATAGAACTAACAATTATATTTATTTATCCAATTCTTCATAAAAGTTTACTAATAGAGTATATGAAAATACAAAAAAGAGAATGCAACATTTGTCTTATAATGTGATACACGAGAGTATGTACATCTCCAACATAAACCATATTACTTACTTCAGTGGTTTCCAAACTTTTTATAATGGCTCCCCTCTTTCTCAGCTTAGTGAAGATTTCAGTGCACCCCCCTCTCCCCACCACAATTCAGTATTATTATGCCAACCCAAATATATGTGAAGTGACAAGGAATGAAAATTTTTGAGATATAGCAAACAGATAAAGGAACTAAAAATACATGTGACAACATTGCCACCTGGCAAGAAACAAAAGCTACTGTTTGTAATGTTGAACTTCAAATAATGCAACATTGGAATATTTAAATTTCAATTAAATTTCACACCAAGAAATCTTATAAATACCAGCATTGCTTGGGTTCTTAATTCAATTACACTCTCTAATATATGTATGTACATAGGTGAATCATTTAATTTGTGGACTGCTGTTGCCAACAATGAGCAGATTTTGTGTGAATTAATACATGATATATGGCAATATAATGACTCTTCAAGGGCATGGAGCAAGTTGAAATACAATGCAATATAGTCACAAGAAACAGCAAAACAGTACACAGTCAGTCTGTCACTTCATTTACTTCAGAAAGTTCATTTTTGTTGATTTTTTGCAAAAAAAAAAAATCTTGTAGTGGTAGGTAATACATTATTGTGTTTGTCAAGGCTTAACTCTTCCTGGTTCCCTGATGAACAAAGATGTTGACAGAATCCAAAATGAGAGGCCCAGATGAACATAGCTGTCTTTTGTACAACACAAAAAATAGTAGTTGCATTTGAAAAATTTCTTACATATATCTTTTAAAAATAAATAATTTATTATATTAAATAAATAATTTGAAATATATTTTCTTTTTTCATTTGATGCATATTTTATTAAACTACAATATAAATAATTTGATAAAGTCATTTGATTGTCATTTCTTAGAAGCATTACACAGTATCACCAGTTTATTAACATTACTCTATGCTGAAGCAACCACCTGATTTAAGCTACAAGTTTGATTGGAACTACACTACAGGAAATAAAAAAAATGCAACACTTGCAAGAAGTTATGCATATGTGACGAAATTTAAGGAGGCCCTCTATATGGAAATGATTTAGGTTTGCAGGACGATCGAAATGATTGGATAGGTGCGAGCTGATGTCACAGGTGTGGTGGAGCAGTCAACACAGATAAAGGCAACCAAAACTCCTTGGTTCACAAAATGTTGTGGAAATTATTCTGAACTGCTAAAGATGCCCTTACACAGATGTCTACAGCCATTCCAACAGTTAACAGACTTTGAGAGAGAAGGAATCATCGACCTTTGAGAAGCCAGTTTGTAGTACAGAGATGTGGCCAACTTTGTTGGCTGCAATCCCAGCACCACCATACACATGTCACCAGTGGGTTCAAGAAGGATTCAGCATATGCCGACAAGGATCAGGAAGACGATGTATGACCACAGAGCAACAGGACCACTGTTTGCGATGCATGGCATTGTGTGACAGATTCGCAACTGCAAAGGGACTGGCAACAGGTAACACATCGAATACCTACAAGGCGGATGGTAAACAACAAACTTTTATAGTTTTCATTGCGAGCCTATTGTTTGGCACTGCATTTTCCCCTAACATCTGCGCACATGCAAACACATCATCAGTGGTGTTGCCTCAGACAGAACTGGAACAAACAAGAGTGGAGTAGTGTGGTGTTTAGTTACAAATCTCGTTTTCGTCTTGGTCAGCATGATGGTAGACGTGTTCATTATCATCAAGGAGAAAGGAATGCTACCCAGTGTGTGCAGCATCGTCACACACCTCCAGGACCTGGTGTCTTGGTGTGGGGTGCCATTAGTCGGAACTGACCATCATAAGGAGATCTCTAACTGCCTAACGATATGTTACCAACATTTTGCAGCCAGTGACTGTCCCATTTGTTCAGCAGCACAGAACCTTTCACCAGCAAGATAACACCCGTCCCAACATTAGTCTGCAGTATCTATACGAGCAGAACATTCAGGTAGTACCATGGCCAGCACGCTCACCGGACCTTTCACCTAATGAACACGTCTGAGATACAATGGGCCAACAGCTCCAACAACACCCAATAGGTGCACCAACTACTGTTGCTGAAATGGAACAGCGACTTTGCGCTATTTGGTGTTCTATCCCTCAGGAGGACATTATAGAGCTGTACGATAGCCTTCTCTGACATGTTCATAAATGCATTGCTGCACGGGGTGGTTCAACATCATACTAATTATACCACTTTATTGTAGTACCTGGGTAAGTAAAGTGGTAATTTTCCATATTTTTTTGGATAATGTAATCAATCGCACATCTCAGTGTATGCTAACAGCTGCCTGTGTTTCAACAAAATGATATAATATATATAACCCTTCCAAGTGATGCAATTTTTTTTCCTGTAGTATATTATATACAAAATTTTCCATAAATGTTCACAAATCTCCTAAAAATTAATTAAAAAAAACCAAAAAAAAAAAAAAAAAAAAAAAAAAAAAAAACCCTGCTATTTAAAAAAAATGGAAGATTTTGGAAGTAATTGCAAAGTACATAATTCTGATCCCCCCTTTCCATTTTACACGCTTTTCTGCCTTAAACATATTTCACTATTCCTAGAATATTTTTCATCATTTATCCCATCATTCTACACATGGTTCCTGCTCTTCAAATCGAAATTCTAAGCCATAGCTAGTTATTGTGAAACTGCCAAAAGTGTCACAAGGGATGGGAGAGCCAGGTGCCATGACCTAGTTAATTGGTGGCATGTGTGGCAGTCAAGTGACTACAAAGTGGATTGTTTACAGCAAGCACTGTTCTCATACTTTGAATAAATTCACCACACACCTAGTTAGTATTTATACTTTTATACTGTGATGGTCCACTCATTCACTTTTACTTTTCCTTAACCAGTTTTACTTTATTTACATTATATTTATGATTTTGGGGATTATTATTTCATTTTAGACTGAACACAATTCTCTTTTCCGAGCCATAGGAGTGCAACTCCGACTTTTGATTGTCAGGCACTAATGTGGGCGTGTAGGACACGATCCCTCTTGCATCATAGCTAGTACGATAGTCAGCAGGGGTGTAGTTATGGGGGGGGATGGGGGACTCCCCCCAAAGTAACTTGGAGTTGGCAAAATTCGAAGTGACTTTGTAAAATCTAGGCTAGTTGTGAAAATTTGTAATCTTTTTTTTTGGTAAAATTAAGGGGAGTTGTCAAAATCGAAGCAACTTGCCAAATCTAGGGCAGTTTGGAAAATGGAGAGATAGCAAAATCTAGAGCAGTTGGCAAAATAGGTACAACTTGGCAAAATCTTGGGAGTTGGCAAAATTCAGAGTGACTTGGTAAAATCTTGGGGAGTTGACAAAATTCGGAGTGACTTGGCAAAATCATGAGATGTAAAAATTGGTATTTCTTTCTGTAAAATTATGACGAGTTGGAAAAATCTAGGGGCAGTTGGCAAAATTTGGGTAACTTTGGAAAATTGTGGGGAGTTTGCAATTTTTACATCTCACCTGAATTTTGCCATCTTTTTTATGTAAAATTAAGGTGTGTTGGCAAAATCGAGGCAACTTTGCAATATCTAGGAGAGTTAGCAAATCTTGGGGTAATTGGCAAAATTCCGAGTGACTTTGCAAAAATCAGGTGAGATGTAAAGTTTAGGATTTTTTTCTGCACAATTGTGGCAAGTTGGCAAAATCTAGGGCAGTTGGCAAAATTCGAATCCACTTGGGAAAATACCGGTGAGTTGTGAAAATTGGAATTGTTTTTGCAAAATTAAGGAGAGTTGACAAAATCGAGAAAACTTGGAAAATTTTTGGGAGTTTGAAAAATTTGAAGTGACTTGGCAAATTTAGGAAAGATGTAAAAATTGGGATTATTTTTGTGAAATTAAGGAGAGGTGACAAAATCGAGGCAACTTGACAAAATCTAGGGGAGTTGAAAAAAATGGAAACCACTTGGTAAAGTACAGGTGAGTTGTGATAATTGGGATTGGGTTTGTGAAATTAAGGAGAGTTGACAAAATTGAGAAAACTTGGCAAAATCTTGAGGAGTTTAAAAAATTTGAAGTGACTTGGCAAATTTAGGAGAGATGTAAAGATTGGGATTGGTTTTGTGAAATTTAGGAGAGTTGGCCAAATCAAGGGGAGTTGGGAAAATTCACACTGACTTGCTACAATTCAGGCGAAATGTAAATATTGGAATTATTTCTGTGAAATTATGGCTAGTTGGGAAAACTGGAAGTCACTACCTACTAATATTTGTTATCATTATTTATTTGGAAGTCACATGGCAAAATGCAGGAGAGTTGTGAAAATTGCCTCAACCCCCCCACCCCCAGAGCGAAAATCCAAGTATGAACCTGACAGATACATTATTTTTTCAGTTGGCAAAATTTTATTTTCGAGTTGGAAAATTTTCAATCCTTTCCCAACCACAGTCCTTCGCTCCGCCCCTGATCGTCAGATTATGCAAATGTTTTTTCTGGCGTGCAACAGACGTGCTGAATTGTACACAGCATGTATACTAAGTGATGTTAGATCATAGAGTTAGTATTGTTAGTAGGAGCTGAAGTACGTTGAAGTAGTATGTGGAGTATGTTGAATCAGTATGAGTTAGTAGGAGAAGTCAGTAAAGAATGTGTTGTGTAGATAGAAGGAGTTGTTAGTACTCCAACTTTTTGTATTCATCAACTGAATTGGTGAGTCTTTGGATTTTTTGAAAATAAACTGTTTGTTTTATGAATATTTTGACTTTGCTATTTTTTCATCTTGAGCAACGATTAGTGATTTTGATTTTGATATAACTTTAATTAAACTTGGCAATCTTTTTTTGAATTCTTGCTCAATAAGTAATGCTATTATACATAACGAACCCTATTTCAACTTTATTTGGCAAGTTAATATTGCCTGGCACCCGATAAGCTATCAGGAGTTTGAATCTATTTTGGATCAGACAAAAGGTCCAACTTGAGAAAGTTAACAATCTTTGGAGCATTATAGAGCAGTAAAGAAAGTGGTGCACCGAGAACAGGGACTGTATATATCTATGTATAAATTGTATGTTATTTAACATGATTGTCAAAGTTAACAAATTTTTGATCTCATTAGTTATTTGTACTAATCATAGATTTAATGGCAGCTTAAGCCAAAATTTTTGTTGAGCAAGAAGATTAACTTTTGTGTTAGTTAAAGGTACTAAGTTTCAGTGCAGTTATTGCTGATAGTTAAGATCTTTATTGTATGTATGTAAAGATTAGAAGTGTCCAGACACATGATAGATAAACTTTTTGATAAGCAAGTTTATTTGCAAGCTTAGTATAGGTTTAGTATTGTATTATTGTATAGCAGTACCTTTGAGCACTGCTCAAGATAAAAAAAAGTTTCAAAATTTCCAAAATTCAAAATTTTGGAAGATCGCTTAACATGTCTGCTAGTAATATGGCCGATTCCGTCATAGACTCCTGCCTTAGAAAAAGTAAAAGATAGGTTGCAGGATGTGATGAAAGAAGCAGAAGTGTTAATAAAACTGCTTAAAGAGCCTCGGGAGAAAAGAGGAACGATGACAACCCCTAAATTTGCTGACAGTGCAATGTCAGTTCATGAACCCGATAAACTTTGAACATAAGGTTCCATTTCTTATTCCGTCAGAAGCAAGTGATAGAACAAAGTATTATCAACTGCCTCAACAACGAGTTGCCAATCCATTTATTAAATATAGTCCTTATGTTAATGTCACCTGAGATAAGGTTCGACGGTTTGAAATGTCTATCATCATGGACATCTGTCAAGTCCATGGAAGAGCATTTCCATTTACATGAAGTGCCCAGCAACAAAAAGGTGATTTTTGAAGTATTCTGTTTAATTGGATGTGCTAAGCAATGGTAGAATTATATAAGATGTCATCATGGCAGAGAATTTTGGGAAGACTTTAAAAACGAACTTTTGGAAATTTATCCTCCTTTTAATGAATTTACACAGTTAGCTACAGACCTGCTTTTATGAAAACAAAAAGGAGATGATATCGAAAAGATCATCTGGGGTACAGTAGAGTTATACCAGCTGATGTTGCCGAAATTAATAGCTATGATAATGATGTTGCTGAAATAAATAAACTGCATATTGTCCCAATTACTTTTGTCTGTACAAGAATTTTTAGAAGTATGAAATGTAAATTCAATTTCAACTTTAGTCAAATTGGTTTGGCAGTACACCACAAGAAGAGAATCTGCAAAAATGGCATTAAATCAACAATGGATGCAATCCTTGCCAAAGCAGTGTTATTGGGTTGAGTCTCACAAAATGACTCCCGCATGACCAGAAGTTACATGGTCCTCACAATTTGTGCTGAACGCACTTACAACAATGCAGAACGAATGAAGCAGAGAGTATGTTCTACATCAAGCTTCTAACAATGAAATTAGACCAAAAACTTTTGCTACGAATAATAGATAACTTTTAGATGTAATTTTTGTGGTTGACTAGGGCACATAGAGCAATACTGCTACAGAAAAAACGGCAATTCAGAAAACTTAAATTAAGTTCCTCAAGAAAAGCCCTCTCATGAGTTATGTCTTACCATTGTTGGTACACATAATGGTTATTAATTTACCTTTGGTTAAGCCTTGTCACGAAGAAACTGAATTAATAGATCGCAATGGTAGAGAAGCTGATCCTTCACATCCAAAAGTTTTAGATGATATTAACGACAATTGTGAATCGAAATTGCTGCCATGTCCTAGTTTATTGATCGACATGGGAAGGAAGTTACCAGGAAATGACTGGATGATGATTTATTGCAATGGAGTGCCAACAATAAAAATTTAAGTATATTATTATTCTTTCATTGTGGCAATAATTATTTGTGATGTTTTATTTCTTTTCTCCAGAATAGATGAAGACAGAGAAGATCGAAGCAATATTTATTGTGATTTATACTTAGAGATTATGAAATGTTTAATTTAGTGATGAAACTTTGAAGTTCTGATATTTATTTTTTTTGAGTGAATTTTTGAGTGAAAAAGTTATTCAAAGTTTCTAGTTTGAGTTTATAATATGAAATAGAATTTTTTTTTACAAAATGTATTTTTTTACAAATGTATTCTGGTTCATCTGAAGTTTTAGTTGAACCATAAAGAATTATACATTATATTAAGGTGATTTCAAGTATAAATTTTTGTAGATTTTTTTCGTTTTAGCTGACTGAAAGCTGAATTGAGTGTTGTAAGTTTAGAAATTATAAAAATGTTTATGGATGTGAATGAAAGATAATTTAGTATACAGTGATAAATATTTTGAGATATATTTATGTATTTGAAGTACATTATTGTAAAATTTGGATGGAATTGTATTGGATGAAATGTTAGCATTACATATGATAAATTATTGATACAGTTTTTCTTTATTCTTAGATACGATGTATGTATATGTGTTTAAATCTGTTTGGTGTTATCAGTGATATTGATATGTCAATGATGTGTAATTATCGGGATGACATTGGCAGCTTCTGTTTGGATATATATGAGCTGATCATGATGTCTTGAAGTTTTTGTACCTTCTTTGAGCTGTCCCCAACAACAAGACACAACCACAGATCCTGATATGCCATTGCTATCTTTACTGTTGGATTATACTATTATGCTTCTGCTATGTTTTATTTATATATCATATACAATGTTATAGAGTTTTATTAAATTTATGATGCATACACTGTGATTTTATTACATTTTTGTTTCAAGAAAAGCCTGTTTCAAATGGCCCAATTCTTCCTCAACTTCAGCAGTAAGTAAACCCTGACTATCATAATGATAAGTAACCTATCATGGCAGGGGCCTAGCGAAGGACTATGGTTGGGGGAGGGGAGATTTAAAATATTTTACAACTCAAAATTCAAATTTTGTCAACTGAGCAAACTTACTTAGATTTTCAGGGGGGGGGGGGGGGATTTTCACAACTCTCCCAACATTTTGCCATTTGACTTCCAATTTTGCCAACTAATCGTAATTTGCCATTTAATTTTGCCAACTAGCCATAATTTCACAGAATTAATAATTCCAATATTTACATCTTGTCTGAATTGTAGCAAGTCAGTGTGAATTTTTCCCTTCATTTGGCCAACACTCCTTTATTTCACGAAACTTATTCCAATCTTTACATCTCTCCTTAATTTGCCAAATCACTTCAAACTTTTCAAACTCTCCAAGATTTTGCCAAGTTTTTTCGATTTTAGTTAACTACCCTGAATTTCACAAACCCAATACCAATTATCACAACTCGCCCGTATTTTCCAAGTGGATTCAATTTTGCCAACTGCCCTACATTTTGTTAAGTTTCCTCAATTTGTCCAACACTCCTTAATTTCACAAACCCAATCCCAATTATCACAACTCACCTATATTTTACCAAGTGGATTCGAAAAAATTGCAATTTTTACATCTTTCCTGAATTTGCCAAGTCACTTCGAATTTTATCAACTCTCCTTAATTGCACAAGAAAGGCACAATTTTCACAACTCCCTGTATTTTACCAAGTAGCTTCGAATTTTGCCAAGAGTTCTTGGTTTTTCCAACTCTCCTTAATTTCACAAAACTAATCCCAATTTTTACAACTTACCTGTACTTTACCAAGTGGTTTCCAGTTTTGCCAACTTCCCTAGATTTTGCCAAGTTTTCTCGATTTTGTCAACTCTCCTTAATTTTACAAAAACAATCCCAATTTTCACAACTCGCCTGTATTTTACCAAGTGGATTCGAATTTTGCCAACTGCCCTAGACTTTGACAAGTTTTCTCAATTTTGCCAATTCGCCATAATTTTACAGAAAAAAATCCCAATTTTTAAATCTCACCAGATTTTTGCAAAGTCACTCTGAATTTTACCCCCCCCCCCAAGATTTGCCAACTCTCCTAGATATTGTGAAGTTGCCTCAATTTTGCCAACACGCCATAATTTTACAGGAAAAGAGATTGCAATTTTTACATCTCACCTGAATTTTGTCAACTCTCCATGATTTTGCCAAGTCAGTCCAAATTTTGCCAAATGCCACTAGTTTTTGCTAACTGCCCCTAGATTTTGCCAACTCTCCTAGATTTTGTCAACTCGCCATAATTTTACAGAAAAAAAATCTAAATGTTCACATCTCACCGGAATTTTGCCAACTTCCCATGATTTTGCCAAGTCACTCTGAATTTTGCCAACTGTCCCTAGATTTTACCAATTCGCCATAATTTTACAGAAAAAAATCGCAATTTTTATATCTCACCTGAATTTTGCCAACTCCCCAGGATTTTACCAATTCATTCCGAATTTTGCCAAGTTGTCCCGATTTTCCCAACTACCCAAGATTTTACCAAGTCACTCCGAATTTTGCCAACTCCCTAAGATTTTTTGAAGTTGTCCCGATTTTGCCAACTCACCTGTATTTTACTAAGTGGCTTCGAATTTTGCCAACTGCTCTAAATTTTGCCATCTCTCTATTTCCCAAACTGCCATAGATTTGCCAAGTTGCCTCGATTTTGACAACTCCCCTTAATTTTCCAAAAAAAAATAAATAAAAAATTTTCACAACTCACCTAGATTTTACGAAGTCGCTTCGAATTTTTCAAACGCTGAGTTACTCTGGGGGGGGGGGGGGGGAGCCTTCCCCATCCCCCCATGGCTATGCCCCTGTATCATGGTAAGCTTTGGATATAACTGGGTCTTTCAGCACTTCAGTGTTAAGTCAACATTTTTAACCTTAGCACAACACTTCTTAAGTTTAAGTTGCAAGACACACTTTTAACAAGGTGATAGTCAGAACCAATTTTGGCTCTCCTATATGACCTGGTATTCCTCACAGAACTAGTCCATTTGCTGTTAATTAATACATTATCAGTCATATTCTTATGCAACCCACATGTATTTATATATGTCATGGTGTTTGTAATAAATGTTAGTTATTATCAAATCATTAAGTTTACTTACCTATAGATGTTCCCCATTGCAGCTACCAATACGAAAAGGACCTATCAACCCTCCCCAAAGGTCAGAGTCAGTACCAACTTTAGCACTGAAGTCGCTAGTATGTATCTCAACAGTATTCAAAATATTCTGAAGTTGTCTGTAAAACTTATCGTTCTCATCCTCATCAGAGTCCTTGGTGGTGGCATAACAGATAATATCCAAGTCTAGCATTCAAAACTAACAAAAAATAAAAAAAAAATTCTTTGCTAATAAAAGCAGAAGTCTACTGAAAGTTTACTGAAATATTGATCAAGAACAGTGATGGAAAACATTACATGTAAAGAAATGTTAATGGAATTTCAAAACATTTATATTACAATAAAACATAATAAATAATGGAAAAAATAATTTTGCTATTTTATTATTTTTGTGGTTGTGTTGATAAAATTTAGCATTTACCATTTTTTTTTCTTTGTCAGAAATATTTAGAAACTTAAATCTCTGTCAATTTAACTTTTGCTATCAACAAGCTATCTCAATGACACATTCCTGAACAATCTGAATGAAAGCAGCTGTCCTAGCTACCCTCCTTGGAATTAGAGCCCAGAGAAAGGGAGATGTGATAGCCACAAATAATAGTGGCAATGACAGAGAAAAGATTGGATGCAATCGTGCAGAAGGAACAGCAGGGCAGTTACAATAGGGTGAAAATCCCAGACTTCTTGCAATACTCTGTGATATGCTTAAACACTTGGAGATGGAATTCTCTAGGTGGGGTGATTTGGGTATTGGATAGACAGCTTCAGTTGGTGATTTTCGTAATAGGGGTTAAATGCAAAAAGTTTGAAAATTTCTCTGAATTAATTGCATTGCTCTACTTTAATAACAGTAAGAGACATTTAGGAGTTTTGACCAACTGTATGGTAATAAAATTTTACATTTGTGAAAAAAAAGAACTAAAAGAATGAATTTTTAGATTCCAACATTATAAAATAGTTCTTAACCCATCATTGCCTGATTTAACTACAGTCAGAATTGGATTGAGGTTCAGACCTGTTTCACAGTTAAGAAATTTTGAAATTTTAGAAAATGAATCTAAAAATGCACTTTTAGACTTGAAAGGGGTTAGATTTATAAAAATCTCAAAATTTATATAGTTAACTTCTAATCTTATTTACCATATTTTGCTTGCAGCTCTACTCTGCAGTAAAGCAGAATACAAATTTCTTGAAAATTTGCAATTCCATAACTTTGAAACCATAAACTCATAGTTTACAGCACTAAATAAGATAAAATATAATTTTTTTTTAATTTTTAAATTTAATGGGCTTTAGCCCATTTAGTGAAATTGGGGTATGCAATATGTGCTTCAGTTTTCCTCTTGTATATTTTCAGATTTTTTTAAACATCTTCAGTTTCATAACCCAAAAAAACTGGATACAATCATAAACCATTAACAATGTGCAAAATATGAAAAGAAGGTATTAAAACAGAGAAATGTTAAGTTTTTTAATTTGATATCCTTTTGCTGTTATTAGTCAAAAAGTGCATTTTTCAGAATTTCCTACCAACTTTTAAATTCCATAACTTTACAAGATTTAACCACAAACTGATTACGGAAAGTAAGGAATGTAGAGAAATGAAAGATAACTTCTTGAGTGAATCCCAGATTTTGAAACAAACTTTAAAAGGGAATCTAAAAATATATTTCTCCAGTTTTTTCTTAGTTTTACAAATTTATAATCTTTAAATTTATAATGCTATCAGGAGGTCGTAGGTTTGTATCCCACTTGATTCAACACAATTTGTTCTCTAAAATTGATCTATGTCTTCAGAGTGATATCTTCCTTCATAATTTATAATCCTAAAGCTGACCAAAACACCTAATGGGCATATAGGTAGCTAAAGTACGAAAATGGAGATTAAAAGAAATTTTAAGTTGTCTTTTAATAACTTCAAATTTTATAATTCACTTATTTATTCTATTACTCTAATTCACATCACACATAGAGCTTCCCTAAAGAGTACTTCAATACCAAGTAAATTGATCACCTTTCCTCCTTAAAAAAAAATAAAATAAATACCCCCTCAAGCAGCTGCTTGCCACAGAGGTCTGACAGGAGCCTGTCAGTTTATATGCCAGAGTAGAAGGTCTGAGAGGATGGCAGGACCTCAGCAGAAAAACGACACTTACATCCATGCCTTACCTGGGGCTGAAACCCAAGTCCCATAGATCAATAGCCAAGTGTGCTAACCACTGTATAAATTTAGCAATTAATTTTTTATCAGTTCTTTGGGTTGTTTTACCTCTGAGTGGCACATTTTTGCACACCATGGGCTAAATGGCCAGGTCACATGGACCCTGAAGACTCAGAGAAGGTTGGGAGAGGGGACCCACTGGAACAGCTGTTGGGAGGCAGATGGTTGCCTCCCGTCAAGGCCATCCAGCATGTTCTTTAACGTGCATAGGGTATGGCTCTCCTGCACATGGACCATGGTTTAATGTCCCATCCAACAGACGGTGGCTTTTCCAAGCCCATCGGTGTTCCCTACTGACCATGGACAGGGCGGGGAATTTTGTGGAGATAAATCTCAATGTTGACCCAGCTGGGACTCGAACCACTTTTAATCGGTAATCTAAACATCAATAATTAAACTATGATAACTTTTTGCAACAGGGATGCAAATCACCCTCTTACCTATTTTTTGCCTAAAGGGACTTTCAAAGCACTTCTGGTTGTAATTCAGTTTGTTACCATAAGATTATTTAATAAAAAAATAATATTAATAAATTATTTAAATATAACATAGAATATGCAATGAAATTGCTAAGTTTCGTCCATTCGATTGACTGCATGAGCAGGTCAGAAAGATTTTAAAGGGCTCAGAAATGGATAGAAGATGGACAACTGTTAATAGTAAGATTTTTCATCCAGATCAGGTCTGGATCTAGTAAAAAAAATTTAAGGAAGGAGCGGACTAGTGACAATATATATCTAGAATTCCATTCAGGTGACAAATTTCTTCTCTGTTTTAGGGGTCTTGAGTCAGGTGGGATCTGAGCTCATAGCCTTCTGATGATGTGTCAAAGTGCTCTGATCACTGAGTTACCAGTCGATCAATTATCCTCTACTGTTAAACACCATCATCACAGAATAAGAGGCTAGTGGCTGTCTTATCACTTCAGGTGAAGGATCTAGATTGCAGTGCTTCCAAGCATGGGCCTATAACCAGCCACATTCCATGGGACATTTGACTAGCATTTTTTAATATGAGTAATCCTCAATTTTCATGTACAGTTCATAGTTATCTCTGGTACCTACATCTATGTATACATTATTAGTTACCATTAGTAAAATTTTATATCACAGTCCTTCATAGTCACAAAGTTTTGAATACTATTAGAATTAATATCATTGTATGATACAGTATGATATTAATCTATCAATGACAGCCATGAATTCAATTGTCACTATTATGATGTAAGTTAAAGTTGGTATAGAGGGAAAATTGTCTTGAGCTGGGTGGGAGCTGAGCTCATGACCTCCTGATCATATGTCAGATGCTCTGACCATTGAGCTACTGGCCACTGATCAATTATCCTCTATTGTTGATGTTAAATCCTGTCATCATAGAACCAACCACTAGTGGCCATCTAATAGCTCAAGTGAAAGATCCAGGATGGGTCTATAAAAATTAAGATGATACAAATAGTTACTAATGGCAACTGATAAATATAATATTACGTACGTATACATTATGTATTTTTTCAAAATATTATATTAATTATAGAAAACCAAATGAAAAAAATGTTAAAACAAAACACTTTACAGAATGAGCATTTAACTGCAGCAAAAGCAGCACGAGTGCTCCTTGGTTAATATGAGGCTACAGTTTCATTTCGTGCTTTCAAAAATGATATCAAAGTTTGACTCATTTCCAGTCTGCCAATGTGAAGAAGCATATTTTAACATACTCATCCTCTCAGACCTTCTACTATGGCATATAAACTGACAGGCTCCTGTCAGACCTCTGTGGCAAGCAGCTGCTTGAGGGGGTATTTATTATTTTTTTATTATTTATCCTGATACTTCAATGTATATAGTTATAGTGCTGCAAAATGAATGCATGGATAGTGCACATTTCTTACCTCATATACAAATCAGTCCAAATATTCCTTAACATTCTAGTTTAATAGTTGTTTACTCACCAGTTCTATCATATGACTCATGGCATGTATGTGTTATATCTTTCCCTAACTGTAAGTACTGGTCCTTTTTATCTGAAGGCACTGATTCTGCAGCAAAAGCAAAGAGTCCACCTGAGAGTTAAAAGATTTTTGAGTAAGAAATAAATATATAAGAAATATCATTAAAATCTTTTGCTCACAGTGCAAGATAAAAGAATTTACATGCATGCATGCACGCATGCATGCACACACACACATTAAAATCTTTTGCTCACAGTGCAAGATAAAAGAATTTACATGCATGCAAGCACGCACACGCGCGCGCGCGCGCACACAACACACACACACACACACACACACACACACACACACATACATACATACATACATACATACATACATACATACATACATACATACATACATACATACATACATACATACATACATACATACATACATACATACATACATACATACATACATACATACATACATACATACATACATACATACATACATACATACATACATACATACATACATACATACATACATACATACATACATACATACATACATACATACATACATACATACATGAGTAAGAAAGAAAATTTTATGTTTGAATACACATTTTAGTTTTGCAAAGCAGGATTCTAAAATATAAATTTATGATTATAATATTATTGATATATTTTCAAATTCATTTTGCATTCCCATGCTGTATTAGGTCAACCAATAATTTGCAATGTATCTTTAGGCTATCTTGGCACCATTAGTCCATCCTGGTTGAGTGGTTAGCATATCTGACTATTAAACCAGCAGACATGTTCCTGTGTATGTATGTTGTATTGGTTGGTTTAGGTTGTTTTAACTCTGAGCAGCATTTTTTCTGCACTCAGTGGGCTACTAGCCAGGTCACAAGAACTCCGAGGGCTCAGAAGGTTGGGGGAAGGGGACTCAAGGGATAGCTGTTAGGAGACGGATGGTAGTCTCCTGTGAAACCCATCCACAGTGTTCTTTAAAACACAGGATGCACAGGGTATGGCTCTTCCACACGAGGCCACGGCTTGGATGCAACCAATGGACAGCAGCCTTTCCAAGCCCATAGGTATCTCCTACTGACTGAGGGTAAGATGGGGAGTTTTGTGGAGATAAATCTCAACACTGGCACAGGTGGGACTCAAACCTGGGAACTACAGATTCCAAGCCTGGCATGGTACCGACTGAGCCACCCCCACCCCATATTGTATGAGAAACCATGACAAGACCAACAGAGTTTCTAGGTTATCTCAGTCCTTTATGTAGGGAAACACCATCTTCCCTTAAAAAAAAACAGTTCATATCTTTGTAAGCTTTGTGCAGATTTTCATAGACTAAAAGGTTGTAATTTTCTGTTACTATTACTACATTTTAAAATAATATCTAATTAATTATACAGAACCAAATAATGTTTATTGATTTTAAATAGCATGAGATGCTATTTATACAGTGTGAAGGTTTTTTTTTCAACCAACCAATAACCAAAGTAAACAATGTGTAGCCTACATTAAATTTTAGAGTCCTGTCACAAAGGGGTGGGGGTGGCTCAGTCGGTAGCGCGCCAGGCTCGTAATCTGTAGTTCCCAGGTTCGAGTCCCAGCTGGGGTCAGCGTTGAGATTTATCTCCGCAAAATTCCCCGCCCTGCCCACGGTCAGTAGGGGACACCGATGGGCTTAGAAAGGCCACTGTCCGTCGGATGGGACGTGGCCCCGTGTGCGGGAGAGCCATACCCTGTGCACGTTAAAGAACACGCTGGATGGCCTTGACGGGAGGCTACCATCTGTTTCCCAACAGCTGTTCCAGTGGGTCCCCTCCCCCAGCCTACTCTGAGCCTTCGGGGTCCATGTGACCTGGCCATTTAGCCCATGGTGTGCAAAAAAGTGCCGCTCAGAGGTAAAACAACCCAACCCTGTCACAAATTAATTTCTGGAGTGAACAATGAAAAAAAAAATCTGTTTCTGATAATAGTGATAAATGATTTTTGTTTTATTCCTTACTAAACATGAACATCAAATTCAGAAAAAGCGTTTGTGTAATGAAAAACCATTCTCATTATGCGACATCAGGATGAAAGTAGTAATGCATAATCAAGGGCTGGCACTCTCTTCCCCATGTTAGACAAGTAATCACTTGTTCCATTACTTTGGGTTAATGTTTTTGATATATAAAACCAGATTACAACCTGCAACAATAGTGAAATGAAAAAAATCATTAAATTATAGAAATGTCACAGAAATAATATACAGTATACACACTGACAGAAATTAAAAAAAGAACACCATTAACAATTGAAGCGTAATCTATGAGATTTATTTAGTAGAAACAACTTGTTGAGAAAGCACAGTGATCATGTGTGAAGTGATTCAATGTTTATTTTACATTTTAATAAGTATTACATTTTACAGAAGGCACATTTTAATAAGGTGTTGAACCACCTCAAGCAGCAATACAAGCTTCCAATCTGGCATGCAATCGGTCGTACAAATGCTGGATATCACGCTGGGGGATACCATTCCATGTGCTTTCAACTTGGATGCGTAATTCAGCATTGGTCATTGCCTGCCACAGTCTGTGGAAGAGTCTTTGTCTGATCCAGTCCCAGACATGCTCGATTGGAGACAAGTCCAGAGAGCCTGCTGGCCAAGGGAGTTGGTGCACTGCCTGAAGAGCATCTCGAGTTGCCTGGGTGGAGTGTGGGTTGGAGTTATCCTGCTGGAATATCGCATTTGGGATTACACTCAAATATGGCATGAGACCAGCTGTATGATGTCGCTGATGTACGTATTGCTATTCAGTGTACCCTGTACAAACACCAGACACGTACAAGAGTGATAGTTAAATCACTCCCCATGCCATGATGCCCAGTGTGTTGCTGGCGGATGCACGATGGAAGAAGCCGCTCACCTCGTCGCCTTTGGATGTGTAAATGACATCAGACGGAACGTCTGATGTCATTTACACATCCAAATGGCTTTCAATCTCGGACGGCCATCAGACATTCCTAAGCAGAGTCGACCTTCATCACTGAAGACTACAGACTTCTCTCCAATGAACTCGTTCTTGACACCACTGCAAACATGCTTGACAGTGACGAGGTGACAGTAATAACCATGCCAGCAGCATGTGTGCCTGTAGTCCTGCTTCCAAAAGATGATTGCGTATTGTTCTTCTACACACCCTTGGTACAACAGAGGGTCGAATTTGTGATGGTGTCCACTCTGTCACTGCTGCCCTCCTATACGCCAATCTTCTTGTGCGTCTGTAACTCTGTGTTGCCTGGAACCACGTCTGCGAGTGTGCAAATGCTCTTCTCACCATTGATGCCACCATCATACCATTGCTGATATCTCTCGTCCAACCTGGTGTGCAATTTGAAGAAAAGACCAACCTGCTTCCTGAAGACCCACTATGCAGCCTTGCTCAAACTCCGCTAACTGAACAAATGTTGTGCACCTGCATTGTCCAGGCATGGTAGCTTCTTCAAAGAGCACTGAATAACATGACACAAGATGAATAACTTCTTTCTTCACACCCTAGTCCTTAAATACACGCTGCATACATTTGCATGTTGTCGTCCTCAGTGACGTCATTATTTCATCCAATGGCTTTCAATCTCGGATCACGGTTTCTGCTGTCTTTAACTATTAACATATCATAATATAACATTCCTAAAGGAATTCCTTCTGGGTGTTCTTTTTTCAATTTCCACCAGTGTATTTGAAATTACTATGTGTAGTCTTAGTTTAGAAGAAGTCTGCATTTTTTCGAAGAAGTTTTTTCGAAGAAGTCTGCATTTTGTTGACTAGTAAGTCTGGAAATGTGGATTATGGGGGGGGGGGGGTTATATGTAAAATGAGTCCATTTTATAATGTAATTAAGAGGAATATGTATATGCCTTAGGTTTATTAAAACTAAAACACATTTTCCACAGCCCATTAATAGATAAAAATTAATTATTTAATTACTTTTAAGATTATAAATATATATAAATAAATATTTTAAAAATTTTACATATAAAGTTTTAATTTTTTACAGATGCAAATGCATAAAATATATTTAAATGACAACACCAAAATGTAATCACCAATGTGTGCCCCTGGACTGATATTCTTTGACAGTGGCAAAAGGATGCAAGGAAGGCTCTATCAGTTACTTGATGAAGGCCCTTGGCTGAGGACAATCAGGATCTCCAGGAGTCTTCTTTTGCAGTTTTGCTGAAGAAAGAAAGCAGTGTTGGCTGCTTCATTTTCTTCTTCCTCTCCTGTAGGATTTCAGAATAAAGGCTGCCACTTTATTCACTAAACTTACATATTTGCTTGCTCTTTTGGCAGCATTTTTAATAGGACCTTCTTGCACTTTTATAGCCAGACATGGGTGCATGTCTAAGTTCAAATTTGATTTGCACTCCACAAAATAAAGAAGAAAAAATTCAGCTAAACTTAATTATCCAATGCATTGATCAGCTTCACAATGTGGTTTGTTTACTGTGTATGTACAGTGATTAGTTACCATGGTAATCTGGCCTTTTAGCCAAGAGTGCACATCCTAATAGGCCAGGTTACCATGGTAACTAATAACCCTAGCTATTAGTTACCATGGTAACTAATAATCCTGGATATTAGAGCAAGACATAGAGTGAAAGTTCCATGAAAACTTAATTTTTAGGGAATTCTTTTGACCCATCATATAGGTGAATCATTGAAACCAAAGAGTGAAAAGTTGTAAAACATATTCTAAGAAACAATCAATAGGTGTAAAAGAACCAGTGTAAATGCCAAAAATCAATGATTATGTATTCTATTAAACTATCCACTAAATTAAAAAAAGTAAAAATTTGCTCTATAAATGAATCATTTGATAAAATATGTCTGAGTGTAATGGCTTCAATGGGATGAACACAAAATTAACAATTAACTGCAATCCTCCTCCTCCTCCTCAAGCAGCCATGGGCTACGGAGGTCCAACAAGACCGTGCAATTTAGTTCTCCAAGCAAGTCTATCCTGAGCTACATCTACTGCATCTGGCCACTGCACACCAATTCTAACAAGGTCCTGTTTGACATTGTCTGCCCACCGCATCCTAGGTCTCCCCTTCTTTCTGAGGACTTTAAGGCACACTGTTCATAATCCTATTCGCCAATCTATAATTATTCATACGGGCAACATGGCCAAACCAACGGAGTCTCTCTCTGCACAATATGCTGCTTAAAGGAGGTTGCAAATTCCTTTGCCTAACCTCATCATTAGTTACAAAGTTGAACCACCTAATGCCCAAGATACTGCGTAAGCATCAAGGATCAAAAGCATCTAGTTTCCTGTTATCTTGTTTACAAAGCGTCCAAGTTTCACTACCATAACTAACCCTAGAAAGATTCAAACTATTATACAGTCTAATTTTAGTCTTTAGGTGTGTATGCCTATTTCCCCACACTCTCCATAGATTCTTAAAAGTCCCGGCAGCAATCCCTATTCGTCTGTTAATCTCATGCCGCACATCACCAGTATCTGTTACATAGCTCCCAAGATAATTAAACTGTGACACCGGCTCAAGACTGCAACCATTCAGATTAACTGAATCACAGCCTGCCTGACCAATTTTCATCACTTTAGTTTTCTCTCTGTTTATAACCAAACCTACTCTACTATACCAGTCTCATCAACAGCTCGAATGAAAGAGTTCATCTCATCAACATCATTTGCCAAAAGGGCTAAATCATCAGCATAATATAAATCAGAAATTTTCGTATCTACAGTCCATTTATGGCCAAAATCTTTCCCTTGAAGTGAATTTCGCATAACATAATCAATAACCAAGCTAAAGAGAAAAGGAGACAAAATGCACCCATGTTGAACACCAGAAGTAATGCTAAACCAATTGCTACAAGCCTTACCAACTCTCACACACGTTTCAGTGTTATTCTAGAGAGCTTTCATTATGTTAACTAACTTGTCAGGTATACCATATGATTTCACAATCAACCACAAATTATGACGATCAACAGAGTCGAAAGCCTTTTTGAAATCAACAAAGCTAGCCACCAAAGGTTTCTGAAACTCTAAACATTTCTTAAGAATCTGCCTAAGTGAAAATATCTGATCTACACATCCCCTTCCACTTCTGAATCCACATTGCTCATCACGCAATTGACTGTCAACCAGATTCTAAATTCTATTAAGCACAATCATGGAAAGAACTTTACCTGGAACAGAGAGTAGGCTGATACCCCCTATAGTTATCACAAGAACTGCGATCACTTTTTTGAAAATAGGGATAACAATAGCTCTGGTAAAAAAAATCCTTAGGAACCATGCCTTTATCAAAAAAGATATTCAGAATTTCAGTCATCCAAGTGGTAACCGAAACATTCCCAGTTCTAAGCATTTCTGTAGTAATTTCTTCTACCCCTGGTGGGGATTTATGAAGTTTAAGTTTAGAAACAGCCAAAATAACTTCAGATTTTGTTATAGGGCCAACAATAAAGCCACCAATGCATCTATCATCATTGCAAACAATGGGAATATAACTAACTGCATTGTTTAGAATATCACTGAAATGCTCAGCCCACCTAGCCATGACAGAATCCTCACCTATAACCTTACCTTGTTTATCCTTCAATCTCTGTATACCTGTCTGTTTTCTACCACACAAAACATTAACTATCTGGTACAGCTCTCTGCTGTTGTGCTGTCTAACTGCTTCTCGGCTTTGTCAGCCAAACCATCAAGCCAAAGATTCTTATCAGCAGCTAACTGATCTTTTACACATTTATTAAGTTCTCTGTAATGCTTTCTATTAGGACTAGTAGGGTATTGATTAAGGACATTCCTGCAGTTCTTTCTTTCCAAAATAAGCTCAAGTGCCTTATCACTCAGATAATTCTGCTCCTTTTTTCCTAAAAGAGTACTGTTAGTGTCCAAAAAAGCCTGTTTAAAATGATCCCATTCTTCCTCAACTTCAGTAGTAAGCAAACCATAACTCTCATAATGACTAAGTAACCTATCATGGTAAGCTTTGGCTATAACTGGGTCTTTCAGAGCTTCAGTATTAAAGGTAAAATTTTTAACCCTAGCACAACACTTTTTAAGTTTAAGTTGCAACACACTTTTAACAAGGTAATGGTCAGATCCAATTTCAGCTCCCCTATATGCCCTGGTATTCCTAACAAAATTAGCCCATTTGCTGTTAATTAATATGTAATCTATCATATTCTTATGCAGCCCATCAGGTGAAACCCATGTGTACTTATGTATGTCGCGGTATTTGTAATAAGTGTTAGTTATTCTGAAACCATTGAGTTTACTTACCTGTAGGAGACATTGCCATTGCAGCTACCAATAACAAAAGGGCCTATCATCCCTCCCCAAAGGTCAGAGTCAGTACCAACTTTGGCATTGAAGTCACCTAGGACAAGGGTAATATCTCCTTTTTTGACAGAATTCAAAATATTCTGAAGTTGTCCGTAGAACCTATCTTTCTCAACCTCATCCTCAGTGGGGGCATAACAGTGGATAACATTCAAGTCTTCAATGCTTGTCTGAAATTTTGTTGTAAGAAACCTTTCATTAATGCACTCATATCCTAGAAGAGCATCACTAGAATGTCTGCTGAGAAGCGGACCCACGCCTTGGTGATGCTTATTGTCATCCCTCCCTGAAAAGAGAAATATAAGATTATTTTTAAGAATCTGACCTTTATCTGTCCATCTGGTCTCTTGCAAGCCGAGAATATCTAAATTATAATGGTGGAATTCTTGTGCGAGGACACCAAGAGAAAAAGTTCTGTGCAAGTCCTCACATTCCATATACCTATGGAGAGAAAATGGTTAATGGGATGTTTAAAGAAACTGTGTTTATTGAGAGAGGGAATGCCGACAATATCAAACAGCCCCCTAATCGCAGACATGGGGCAAAGACCCATTCCCCCACCACTAAAGGCTGAAGCCATCTACACTGGAAGACTTCCTCCAATGTAGAATTTGACGATGCCAATAGAAGCAAAGAGTTCAGGTGCCTGTGATGACCTCTGCTCAGGATTATCCACCAGCTGATAAACATATTCTGGGAATCTATTCACTTGGGGCTGTCAACCCACAAACAAACAGAAAACACAGCGGAAGATTTTCCCTCCACAGAAGCCCATCAGTGCAGCAAAATCAGGATCCATAATCAAGCTCAGAGACGTAATTCCATTCAGGTTGGTATATATGGTCAGCACCAGGACCCTGTGTGGTTGACCACTCCTCAGCAGGGTAGAAAAAAAAAAGAAAAGTAGCCATAGTTCTCCAGATTAGTAGGCTACACTAATCTGGTAGCCCTCCCCCTTCCGTTCACTTACACAAGAGAGTATCTCTTTTGAAAGGTACTAACAGTCTGCAGCACGAGAAGGCGGGGTTTATTAGGTGCTAGGCATGGCCGGTTCTATGCATCATCACAGGGGATTGGTGCATAGCTCTCCTTCCAGTGACTACCTAGCTACCATTTACAGACCTGCACCTTTTAGGCAAAGTAAATGTCATCCAAGGCAAGATGCTACAAAATAGTTATTATTTCATGTCAGAACCTCAAAAGGGTAGTGACTATGAAGTCATACAGTGAAAGTGCGTGAAACTATTTTTAAGTTGAAGGTAAATATGCCATGCAATGTGAATTGTTGTGTATTTGATGCTACTCTACAGTTCAATGACTGTTTTTTAAGTGCACAGATATCGCTAACCAAGGTCAGTACACTGATGTTATTAAGCTCAAGTTTTCAAAGTAAATGGTCTGCTTAACCTGACCAATTACCTTACATTACAGAATTCATTACTTGCACTACCAATTACATATGAGACTAGCATAATATCTAGTTATTGGAGCTTTTTAAACATCAGGTAATGTAAAAGGTAATAATACTTTTTCGTTTATCATTTAGTTAAATTTTGATATTATGACATATTATAAGACTTAGTTATTATTAAGATTACAATTATTTGTTGGATGTCTGTGCTCTGCTGCGGTCAGATACATTTCTTCACCCAAGAGTTTGGTCACATCTTCAGCAGGCAAGTGAAGAAAGATTGCTATTGAGTTATATAAGGCTGGCACTGTGTCAATTTACATATGTATTGGAGACGATCTCCAATGGGAGCTGATATCCTTGGAAAGTAGTTTCCATGGTGACAGCAGTGGGTGAATGTCAGTATTACATAGTGTGTGTTGTTTTATGTTAATGATTAAGTTTCCCATGTAGGATAGTTGGAATTTAGTGGGTGGGGAAATAATTATTTTATATTCTGTTATAGTGGTGGGTAGTTTATAGTCAATGATAGTTTGTGCCAATGCAGTGGTAGGTTTTCTTTTTTTTATATCAGTGTTATGTTTTTTAAGTCTAAGGGGAAAAGGTTGGTAAGTTTTTCCTACATATCAGGTGAGTGGAGAGATTTTATGTTGGGGATCTTGCATTTTGATGTAATAAATACCTCCTGAGAATGGGATAATGTGATCCTTACTGGATGTGTAAGAAAAATTTAAAAACCTTTTTTCCCTTAGACCTAAAGAACATAATACTGATATATATATAAAACCCACCAATGCATTGGCTCAAACTATCATTGACCATAAACTACCCACCACTATAACAGACAATAAAAAGTATTATTACCTTTTACATTACTTGATGTCTAAAAAGTTCCAATAACTAGATATTATGTCAGTCTCATATATAATTGGTAACACAAGTAAAGAAATCAGTAAGGTAATAACAGATCAGGTAAGCAGACCTTGGCACTGAAATATCGTCATCATCCTCAAGCAGCCATGGGCTATGGAGGTCCAAACAGATTGTTAAATTTAGTTCTAGAAACATGTCTGTCCTGAGCTACATCTGCTGC
Source organism: Ryuthela nishihirai (assembly GCA_038380435.1). Taxonomy (NCBI): domain Eukaryota; kingdom Metazoa; phylum Arthropoda; class Arachnida; order Araneae; family Heptathelidae; genus Ryuthela; species Ryuthela nishihirai. Next base: position 154,084,968 of record JAWZYU010000001.1, on the reverse strand, counting down.
ATCTGGCTACTGTAGCTCAATTCTAACAAGGTCCAGTTTGACATTGTCTGTCCACTACATCCAAGGTCTCCCACTCTCTCTGCAGCCTTTAGGCACACTGTTCATAACCCTATTTACTAATCTAAAGTTATGCAAACAGGTAACATGCCCAAAGCAATGTAGTCTCTCTCTGCACAATATGCTGCTCAAAGGAGGTTGCCAACTCCTTTACCTAACCTCATCTTTACTTCCAAAGTCAAACCATCTAATAATGTCCAAAGTCAAACCATCTAATAATGTCCAAGATACTGCATAAGCATCTAGAATCAAAAGCATAGAGTTTCCTGTTATCTTCTTTACAAAGAGTCCACGTTTCACTACCATAACTAACGCTAGAAAGAACCAAACCATTACAAAGTTCAATTTTAGCCTTTAGGTGCATATGCCTATTTCTCCACATTCTCCATACCTTCTTAAAAGTCCTGGCAGTAATCCCTATTCGTCTGTTTATCTCATGCCACACATCACCAATATCTGTTACATAACTCTCAAGATAATCAGACACCTGCTCAAGACTACAACCATTCAGATTAGCTGAATCACAACCTACCTGATCAATTTTCATCACTTTAGTTTTCTCTCTGTTTATTGCCAAACCTACTCTATTACCATTCTCATCAAAAGCTCTAATGGAAGAATTCGTCTCATCAGCATCATTTGCCAAAAGGGCCAAATCATCAATATGATCTAAATGAGAAATTTTCAGATTTCTAGACCAATTTAATCCAAAATCTTCCCCTTGCAGAGAATTTTGCATAATGTAATCAATAACAAAACTAAAGAGGAAAAGAGACAAAAATCCATCCTTGTCAAACACCAGAAGCACTGCTAAACCAATTGCTATAAGCTTAACCAACTATCACACATGACTCAGTGTTATTATAAAGAGCTTTCATTATGTTAACAAACTCATTTGGTATGCCATAAGATCTCATGATCAATCACAAATTATGTCTCAACAGAGTCAAAAACATTTTTGAAGTCTATAAAGCTAGTAACCACAGGTTTCTAAAACTCTAAACATTTATCAAGAATCTGCCGAGGTGAAAATATTTGATCAATACATCTCCTACCACTTCTGAATCCACATTGCTCATCACACAATTGACTGTCAACCAGATTCTTAATTCTATTAAGCACAATCATGGAAAGAACTTTACCTGGAACAGAGAGTAGGCTGATACCCCTATAATTATCACAAGAACTGCGATCACCTTTTTTGAAAATAGGGATAACAATAGATCTGGTAAAATCCTTAGGAACCATGCCTTTATCATAAAAGATATCACATATGGCGGACTGAAATTTTAAATAATAGAAACATTCCCAGCTCTAAGCATTTTAGTAGTAATTTTTTCTACCTTGGGATTAAAATTAAAGTTATTTAATTCTCTATGACACTGTTAAATGTTTTTTAAGCACTTCAACGCATATTTCCTTCGACAAGGTGGGTAGACCATTGGCATCCATTATCCCTCTTTTAATATCCACTGAGACGTCACTTGCTGGCAAGAACGTCGATTATTAAATTTGTCATCGAAAGCATCCCAGAAGTTCTTGTTACTACCCATCCTCTACGGTATGGTATGTAAATCTCTCCTTAATAACTGCTGATACTTGATAGCACAGTCCATACATTGAAGTGCTTAAAAAACATTTAACAGTGTCATAGAGAATTAAATAATTTTAATTTTAATTACTGCAATGTGTACCTCTACTCTAATTTTTTGTTAACTTGGGATTAATGCAATTTAAGTTTAGAAACAGCCAAACTAACTTCAGACTGTATTATAGGGTCAACATTAAAGCCAGTAATACATCTATCATCAAACTACAATGGGAGTAAAACTATCCATTGTCACAAATGAGCCTACTCTTGTGAAACCTCAAAAGCTTTTGCATACTGTTAAACATTATCTGAAATAAAAATTATCTTATCTATTTAGAACATCACTGAAATGCTCAGCCCACCTAGCCATGACAGAATCCTCACCATTCTATAACCTTACCTTGTTTATCCTTCAATCCCTGTATACCCATCCATTTTCTACCACACACAATATTAACTATCTGGTACAGCTCTCTGCTGTTGTGTTGTCTAACTGTTTCCTTGGCTTTGTCAGCCAAGCCAGCAAGCCAAAGATTCTTATCAGCAGCTAACTGATCCTTTACACATTATTAAGTTCTCTGTAATGCTTTCTATTAGGACTAGTAGGGTATTGATTAAGGACATTCCTGCAGTTCTTTCTTTCTGAAATAAGCTCAAGTGCCTTATCACTCAGATAATTCTGCCTACTTAGATCCTTTTTTCCTAAAAGAGTACTGTTAGTATCCAAAAAAGCCTGTTTAAAATGGTCCCATTCTTCCTCAACTTCAGTAGTAAGCAAACCATGACTGTTATAATGACTAAGTAACCTATCATGGTAAGCTTTAGCTATAACTGTGTCTTTCAAAGCTTCAGTATTAAAGGTAAATTTTTTAACCTTAGCACAACATTTCTTCAGTTTAAGTTGCAAGAAACCTTTAACAAAGTAATGGTCATATCTAATTTCAGTTCCCCTATATGACCTAGTATTCCTAACAGAATTAGACCATTTGCTGTTAATATATAATCTATCATATTCTTATGCCACCCATCTGGTGAAACCCATATGTACTTATGTATGTCGCAGTGTTTGTAATAAGAGTTAGTTATTCTCAAACCATTAAGTTTACTTACCTGTAGGAGACGTTGCCCATTGCCATTGCAGCTACCAATACCAAAAGGGTCTATCATTCCTCCCCAAAGGTCAGAGTCAGTACCAACTTTGGCATTGAAGTCACCAAGAACAAGGGTAATATCTACTTTCTTGACAGAATTCAAAATATCCTGAAGTTGTTCATAAAACCTATCCTTCTCATCCTCATCGGCATCCTCAGTGGGGGCATAACAGCAGATAACATTCAAGTCTTTAATGCTTGTCTGAAATTTTGCTGTAAGAAACCTTTCATTAATGCACTCATATCCTAGAAGAGCATCACTAGCATGTCTGCTGAGAAGCAGACCCATGCCTTGGTGATGTTTATTATCGTTCCTCCCTGAAAAGAGAAATTTAAGATTATTTTTAAGAATCTGACCTTTATCTGTTCATCTGGTCTCTTGCAAGCCAAGAATATCTAAATTATAATGGTGAAATTCTTGTGTAAGAACATCAAGAGAATAATCTCTGTGCAGAGTCCTCACATTCCAACTATCTATGGAGAGAAAATGATTAGTGGAATGTTTAAAGAAACTATGTTTATTGAGAAAGGGAATGCCAACAATATCAAACAGCCCTTTAATAGCAGGCATGGGAAAAAGATCTGTTCCCTCACTATTAAACGCTGAAGCCATCTACACTCTTGGAACATCTATACTCTACTGGAAGATTTCCTCCAATGTACAATTTGACAATGCCCATAGAAGTAAGAGTTCAGGTGCTTGTGATGACTAGCTGATAAAACATATCCTGTGAATCTATTCACTTGGGGCTGTCAACCCACAAACAAAGAGAAAACACAACGGGAGATTTTCTTTCCACCGTAGCCCACCAGTGAAGCAAATTCAGGATCCGTAATCAAGCTCAGAGCCATAATTTTGTTCAGGTTGGTATATATGGTCAGCACCAGGACCCTGTGTGGTTGACCACTCCTCAGCAGTGTAGAAAAAAAAGAGCCATAGTTGGCCAGACCAGTAGGCCACACTGATCTGACACTCTCTTATGGAAGGGGAGGACTAGTTGTTTTGATAGATACTAATGGTCTGCACCACAAGAAGTGGGATTGGACTTTAGGTGCTAGGTCTGACCAGTTCTGTGCATTATCACAAGGGATAGGTGCATAGCTCTCCTTCCAGTGACAATCTAGCTACCATTTACAGACTGGCTCTGAAATAGGTCAGGGAAATTGATCTCGGTAAGGTACAGTTCTTTACCCCATATTTCCCAGCCACACCCAGTACCATACAGTCAGGCACGGACCTAATCAACAAACTTAAAACCATAATTGTTACCCCCGACTGCACCCTACACTCATTTGACATCGTCGCACTCTATCCTAACACACATGTACTTGTTGCAACTATGCGACTTAAAGCCAAATAGCTTGAAGCATCCAGACCCACAGCACCTGAATATTTCAGCACACAGGAGGCCCTCAACCTAGCCACTAAAAGCAACTGGTTTCAAATCGACAGCAAAGTCTTCGTCCAAAACCATGGTGTCCCAATGGGCTCCCCCCCCCCTCTGGATTGTTGATGGAAGCAGTTCTACATCACGTAGAAACCAGTTCTTCATGTACATCAAATCACCCACTACTTTGTGCCTGATACATTGATTATATATTAATTATCTGGCAACACTTCAAAGAAGAATTGAAGAAAATAGTATATGAATTTAATGCAGTCCTCCCAACCATTAAATTTACACACGAAGAGGAACAAAACAGAGATCTACCATTCTTAGATATCAACTTACACCATATCTCCACTAAACTATACACATCTGTATACAGAAAACCTACATTCATACCTAACATAATAACTAGCACCTCCGCTCACTTAAACAACTACAAATTATCAACCTTCTACTCACACTTTACCAGAGCCTATAGATATTGCAATACGCAAGAAGAACTTAACAATGAAATAAAATACATTTTTGAACTCACCGAACAGGGTGGATATACCTCACACATCATCAACAAAATTCACAAATGAATCAAATGCAAACAATCCCAAAACCCTCCAACACCCCCCATCAACAATAAAGAAATGCAAAAATACACAATAGCCCTACCATACATCAATAATAATTTCACATACTCTGTTAAAAATACCCTAAAACCTTTCCATTATAAAGTCCCAATTAAAACGTCGCATACTATATCAAAACTAATTTGAAATGATCGCGACCATATACCCAGCTCTGGAGGAGTCTATTACATCTAACTCAAAGACCCCACAGGTAAAATTTTCCCCAAAGACAAATATATAGGTAAAACATCATGCCCATTTAATGCCTGACTTAAAGAGCATAAATACGACATCTTAAATAAACTACAAAAAACTGCACTATCTCAAGCAATCACTAAAAACAATATGCCCACTGATTTTCACTCCGCCAAAATTATAATATCACCACCTACCAAATTCCAACTAGATGTTGTAGAAAATATCCTCATTAACGTAAAACTGATAGAACTCTGCAATGCAGACATTGTCCCCCTTCGCCCAGTGTGGCATCTGATCCTTATGGGATATAAGATAACCTTGGAAATACCACGCACCCCCCTAAACACTCTTCTCTCTCATTGCTGATTCCCATCTGCCACCTGCACTAATGCACACCCACCAAACCCTTTAGAACACTTCCATAATGCATCCTAAAATCGGCGATTAAAGTACCCTCCCCCCACACACACAACTCCCAATAGCAATACCGATATGAAAACCATTATTCAGGCCCTCACTAACATAATTACCTTAACCCCTAAATTCAGTTTACGAAATTTATAAATTCACTAAAAGTACCCCACTCATTATAATTATGATTTACTAGCCACAAATAGTGAAGCTTCCCTCAGCACTCGCTGATCTTGGTGATTTCCCATAATCCCACACCCTCTCCCAACCTCCGTCACATGCAGATCTCACTACGGCCACCTGCACATTTGCTGACCACTCCGATCCTCGGAGCTGAGCCACTGGCAATTCAATTTATGGCACCCCACCCCTCCCCCGCACTAAACAACCAACTGCCTCTCCTGCATTAGCTTAAGCTCCTCCAAAGGGCACAAAACATGCGTCATGGATCAAAAACTGTTTTAAATACTCTATGCTATCAAAGGTATAAATGGTTATTTCCTTCGACAAGGTGGGTAGACCATTGACATCCATTATCCTTCTTTTAATCTCCACTGAGATGTTATTTGCCGACAAGAACGTTGGTTATTAAATTGTCCTGTTACTACCCATTCTCTACAGTACATAAATCTCTCCTTCATAACTTTTGATACTTGATAGCATAGTCCATGTGTTAAAGTGCTTAAAAACATTTAACAGTGTCATAGAGAATTAAAAACTTTGATTTTAGACCCTAAGGAATGCCATGATATGGCACCCCACAGCATCAGGGATCCACCACCATGCTTCACACTCAGGGTGGTACGCTTCTGCAGGTTTTCGCCAGACATACACTCTACCAGTGGTGGGGAAACAATGTGTAGCACAATTCATCAGACCAGATGACATATTGCCATTCTTTAGCATCCCAGTTTTTATGTGCTTTGCACCACCTTACAGATTTTGTTGCATTGATGTTGGTAATCAGAAGTTTGTGGATTGCAGCATGGCCACAATTACCGGCACGATGAATTTCCCGATGAACTGTTATGACGGAAAACGGGATCATTCCGACTGGTATTCAACTCTGCTGCTATTTGTGGAGCCGTGGTCTTGTGTTTCCATTGTACAATCCGTGCCAATGTTTGCCTATCTCTATCTGACAACTTCGTATGGCATCCACAATTTGCACATTTGGAGACAACGCTCTGTCCTTTTCGATAGGTAGTAATAATCTTCGATACAGTTCTGCAGGTTACACCTACTATTTCTGCAATTCTGGTTACTGAAGCTCCTGCAAGATGCACACCAATGATCATGCCTTTTTGGAAGTCACTGAGATCTGACACTGCCAACAGCTACAACAGCTGTTTCACCTGAGCCTGTGGCATTGCTATGTGATAGCTGGCACTGCACTTCTCTCCTTCATATACCTCATATCACCCTGTGATATGTATATGGTGCATTTTGTGCACTGCAGTTGCCGTCGATATTTCCATCATTTTGATAAACCCCTGTAGCTCCTATTAGAAATCATATTCTATAGACCTATAGAAAAGTGTATTCTAGGCAAAGGAGATAATTCTGTACGTGAAAGAAAGATTTGTGTTATATGCCATCAGCACCCACTGGAACAGCTGTTGGGAGACAGAGGGTAGTCTCCTGTCAAGGCCACCCATGCATGTTCTTTAATGTGCAACATGGTATGGCTCTTCTGCACACGGGATCACTGTAGCTTTTCCAAGCCCATCAGTGACCTGTATGATGATGTGGCAAGGTGGGGAGTGTTGTAGAATGTGCAGAAGGACACACACCCTCTTGCACCATAGCTAGTGCGAGACATCATTTTATGCAAACGTAACTTCCACTAGCATGCTTAACACATGTCAATTTGCAAACCAGATGTAAAGTAAATGATGTTAGATCATGGGGCTGTCGAGTTAGAGCATTTAGCAGTGATGTAGAGAGGTAGCTAGCTGTAGGAGCTCAGAGACATTACTAGAATCAGTGTTAGTGAGAAAGTTAGTTACTGTGAGAAGTTATTTTTTGTAAAGAGTTGCTTTTTTGTGAAAAGATTCTTGGTGAGTCTAGATTTTTTTGAATAAACATTATTTGTTTTATGAAAAGGTTTTGACTTTCTAATCTTTTCTCTTGAGCAGAATTTATTAAGATTGATTAGTTTAAAATTTATATTGACAATCACTAATTTAAGTTCTTTTCTGCAGCAATGCTACTATAAATAAGAATCCTAATTTAAATAATTGGCAAGAGATTTTGCTGTGTCTGAGCTATCCAGAAACAACTAAACATACATTCTGGAACATTATGATACACTCGATTTTATGGTATTGTCACCTCGTATAATGCTGACCCATGTTTCAAAATATACCACAATGAAAAGAATCATTAAAAGAAATAAAAAAATATTTCAGGTAAATATTATGGTATTTAGGATGAAATTTATTTTCGATTAATATATAATTTAACTATTTTTATTCATCAGTCATTAAGCTTCAATTGCGTAGTCTGATGTATTCTTTCACTATATCACTGTAAAAGGTCTTATTAAAATTAATGTTTGTATATTTGGTTAAATTTTTTATTTTCATAAAATTCATAATTAAAATCTGTTTAATTTGGTATATAACATGACCTATTTTGGTTGACTGGTAATTTTTGGAAGAATATTCAACAGTTTTGTTGATATGACTCAGCACAGTTGGCAAAAACTAGGAATTTTCTCAAAATATGGTACTGAGAAAAAAAATTACGAAAAGGGAATAATTTTCTTGCTTCAAGTAAATATGAATTTTTTAATTATTCAGAAATAAATAGCCTTTCTATTTATGTGATTTATAATTATTTTTGTCTATTAGTTTTTATAAAATAAATTTCTATTTGCATTGCCATATGCATTTTTTTTACACCAGGACTCTAAAAATGCCATATTCAAATAAAAACAGCTGTCTTTTTTGGTTAATATTTCATTTTCAGAAAATCCAGAATTAAATGCTAATTTGGCATATAACATGCCATAATTCTTTTCAAAATCAAAAAAATTAACTTTAGTTTTGGCTGAGCAGAGTGAAAAAAATACCCCCAGGAAATAAAAAATGCAACACTTGCAAGAAGTTATGCAAATGGGACGAAATTTAGGGAGGCAGTAGTATATGGAAATGATTAGGTTTGTAGGATGATTGAACGATTGGGCAGGCACAAGCTGATGTCAGAGGTGCGGAGCAGTCAAACACAAAGGCAACCGAAGCTCCCTGGTTGACAAAATGTAGTGGAAATTGTTCTAAGCTAATAAACATGCCCTTACACAGACATCGATAGCTGTTCATTGCGAGTCTATCGTCCAGCATTGTGTTTGCCCCTCACATCTGTCCACATGCAAGCACATCTTCAGTGGTGTTGCCTCAGACAGAACTGGAACAAACAAGAGTGGAGTAGCATGGTGTTTAGTGACAAATCTCGTTTTTGTCTTGGTCAGCATGACGGTAGACGTGTTCACTATCATCCAGGAGAAAGGAATGTTACCCAGTGTGTGCGGCATCGTCACACAGCTCCAGCACCTGGTGTGGGGTGTCATTAGAGCAAAATTTTCAGGTACTACCATGGCCAGCACCCTCACTGGACCTTTCACCTTTTGAACATGCCTGGGACATGATGGGCTGGCAACTCCAACAACACCCAAGAGGTGTGCCAACCATTGTTGCTGAAATGGAACAGTGACTTTGCGCTATTTGGCATTCTATTCCCCAGGAGGACATAATAGAGCTGTACGATAGTGTTCCCTGACATGTTCATGAATGCATTTCTGCACAGGGTGGTTCAACATCATACTAATTATACCACTTTACCAGGTAGGTAAAGTGGTAATTTTCCATATTTTTTTGATAATGTAATCAATCACAAATTTTAGTGTATGCTAACAGCTGCCTGCGTTTAAATAAAATGATATTAATTCTTCCAAGTGCTGCAATTTTGTTTTCCTGTAATGTAGCTGGGCCTCTGGATGTAAACAGTTTTTCAGGCAGGACCCTGGAAGGGTTAAAGAGCGAAAGGAAAAAGTCTATTTAAAAATGAAAGCACATATTTCTAATGAGTAATGAATTGGAAAAATAGTGTGGTTTTAAGGAATCAATAAAATATTCTGATCAGAAATATACATTTTTAATGAATACTATGAATTGGAAAAATCATTTAGCTATGCACAATGTCCTTTAATTATCACAAGAATTGCAATAACGTTTCTTAAGAATAGGAATAATAATAATAGCACTTAGTCAAATATTTTGTTAAAACATCTTTATCTAAAAAAATATTCAACACTACAGTCAGCTGTGTGAAAACAGGAATATTCGATATGTGTGATTGTGATGGTTCACCATTCACTTTTATGTTCCCTAAACAATTTAATTTATTTATGTTATAATTCTTTTTTTATGACCTTTCATTTTCTTTGAACCATCACCTCTCTCCATCCACAAGTATGTTGCTGACTGCACAACTTTTTTCGATTGATGGCCATTAACTGCTGATGTCAAGGTAATAACTACTTGCATCATCATTAATGCACAATCTCGTATGCAAATGTAGCTCACAGGTTTGATGTTAGACACATACCACATTTGTGTGTTAAGCCAGTGTGGGGCTAAGAGTTTTGAGTTGTGAGTGGAGGAGTTAGTGGAGTGGAGTAGAGAGTTGGTGGTAAAGAAGTAGTTGATGGTTTATTTTGTGGAAGAGTCAGTATATGAAGTGTTTTGTAGAAGGAATTATTTAGTGAGTTAAGACCTCTGTGGCAAGCAGCTGCTTGAGGGGGATTTATTTTTTTTTTTATTTATATTCAAATAAAACTTCTATATTTTAAGAAATTGCATTTGACTTTATTTTTTTCTCTTGAGCAGTGATAAGTTTAGTGTTATTGGATTAACATTATTTTTGGACAGTCGTAAATTTTTTTCTGATATTATGCTCGTTCTAATACAGAACCCTAATTTATTTTTTGGCAAGATTATTTGCCTGGTGCCCAAACTACAAGCTATCTGGTAGTTTAAAATAACATATTTTGGAGTATTACAATGCCCTTATAATTATCACAAGAATGCAATAATTTTCCTTGAGAACAGGAATAATAATAATACTTAGTCAAATCCTTTGGTAATACAACATTTATCTTAAAAAATATTCAACACTACAGTCAGCCATGTGAAAACAGAAATATTCCTAGCTCTAAGCATTTCAGTAGTAATTTCATCTACCCCTGGGGATTGATACAGTTTTAATTTAGAGATAGCCAAAGTAACTTCAGAATACAATATATAGAGTCAACATTAAGTCAGTAATGCATCTATCCTCATTACAAACAATGGAAGTAGAACTAACCACAGTGTTCAGAACATCTCTGAAATTCTCAGTCCTTTTAACACTGACAGAATAATAACCTTCCATAAAGCCCTACTATGTTAATCCCTCAATTCCCTACATGCCAGTGGGACAGGGGTGGCTCAGTCAGTAGCATGCCAAGCTTGTAAACTGTGGTTCCCAGTTCAAATCCCATCTGGGCCAACATTGAGATTTATCTCTGTAAAATTCCCTGCCCTCAGTCAGCAGTAGGGTACATCAATGGGCTTGGAAAGGTGGCTGTCCGTCGGATGGGATGTTAAGCCATAGCTCCATGTGTGGGAGAGCCATACCCTATGCACATTAAAGAACACACTGGATGGCCTTGAAGAGAGGCTACCATCTATCTCCCAACAGCTGTTCAGTGGGTCCTCTCCTTCCAATCTTCTCTGACCCTTCGGCGTCCTTGTGACCTGCCTATTTAGCCATTGTGGGCAAAAAAAAGTGATGCTCAGAGGTAAAACAACCCAACCTATATGCCAGTCTCTTCTCCCCCTCCCACAAAAAAAATTGCCATATTGCGCAACTCTCTTTTATGCTGTCTAGCTGCTTCATCTGATTCGTCAGCTATACTATCAAACTAAGGATTCCTTTCATATGATCCTTTATGTGTTTATTATGCTCTCTGTAATGCTATCTCTGTTAGGTTTGGTAGGGTGTTGAACCAGTTTAAATGTGTACTTCTTTCATAAACGAATTTGATTACTTTATCACTAAAATTACTTTGTCTCCTCTAGTCCTTTTCCTCAGTAGAGTACTATTGGTTTCAAGAACAGTCTACTTAAAATGCTTCTCATATTCCACAACTTTAGTAGTAAATAAACAATTTATTGTCATAATGATTGAGTAACCTATCATAGTGAATTTTGGCAATTTCTAAGCCTTTCAGAGCTACAGTATTAAAGGTTATTCGTTTAACCTAACCATATTTCTAAGGTTGAGCTGCAAACCATTTTTAACAAGGCAATGGCCAGACCTAATGCCATGCCTGGGTAATTTTGTGGCCGTGGAAAATGAGGGAAGATTTTTGTTCCTGAAGCAAGAGTGATTTTGCAATGTATCAAATAGTTCATTTTTGCAGAAAGTAATAAAAATTTCTGATGCAATAATTTGAAATTGTGCATTAAGTTTGATTTGTTCCTGGGTCAGATGCCCCACTTATCCCTGTCTGACACACTCCTGGTCAGACCCAATTTTGGCTCCCCTTTATGATCTGGTGCTCCTGACAGATCTATCCCATTTGTTGTTAATTAATATGTAATGATCATATTACTATGCAGTCCATTAGGTGAAACCCATATGCATTTATAAATATCACTGTGTTTGTAGTATTAGTTATTTTCAAACCATTAAGTCTACCTACATATAGGAGACATTCCTGATTGCAACTACCAGTGTGAAAAGGATTTATTACTCCTTCCCAAAGATCAGTAAGTACCAACTTTGGCATTGAAGTCACCCAGCATAAAAGTAATACCTCCTTTCTTGACACAGTTCAAAATATCCTAAAGTTATTCATAAAACTTCTTTTTGTCATTTGATGAGGGAATCACAACATATAACTTTCAAGCTAATCCCCCAATTTCAATTTAGGTGTTGGAAATCTTTCATTAATGCAATCATATCCTAGAAGAGCATTAGCAGCATTTCTGCTCAGAAGTCATAACCTGCAGATGTTTGTGAATGTCTCATCTTGAAAGGAGAAATTTAAGATTGTTCTTAAGTATCTGACCTTTTACCTGTTCATATGACGTTTGCAAGTCCAGAATGCAAAATTATAATGCTTGAATTCTTATGGAAGAACATCAAAAGAATAATCTCTACATAGAATCCTCATATTCCTTGTGAATGTGGAAGGAAAATTGATTAGCAGGGATTATTTTTATTAAAAAAAAAGGTTTATTATTGCATTGAATGCCATATCATTCATTTATGAATGACGCTAATAGTTTGCCTGGTGCCACGTCATACATATATGTATGACGCTATATTTTTGTTCAGAGCCATGCCATACATAATTGAATGATGTGGCCAAACAAGTTAAAATTTTATTGAGGGGGCTGTATCATTCATATATGAAAGACACAAAAAATTTTATTTTATAGAGGATTTAACATGACAAGTGATATAATAATTAACATAAAATGACATTTAGAGGTAGAAATGACAACAATTGAAGAAAAAAAGTCACATGGCCCAAGGGAAAATCTTATTGAAATCAGCTTGGCATGCAATGTGTAAAGGAGGTAGGCCAACAATATCAAACAGCTCCTTAAATATAAGCGTGGACAAAGACTCATTCTGATACTGCTAAAGGCTGGTAGAAACTTCAGACATCATATTTAAGTAGACATTTTCAAGAATTAAAGATAAACTGACAGGCTCAAACACATTATTCTAGATTAATTCAGTAATGTCCCTAGAAACAAGAATTTAGGTACTTACAACGACCTTTGATAAGGATTATCCACCAGCTGATATAAAGTATCCTCTGCAGCTGTAAATGTTTTGCTGGAAACTCAAAAACAGAAACTACAGTAGATTTTCACTTGAGAGAGGACCATTAGTGCAACAAGTTTGGGATCCATAATCATGTTCAAATTTATTCGATAGTATTAGATAGACCTCGTTGGAAATTTCTGGATATGCCACTGCATGACATGTTTTCTATACATAATCCTCAAGAAGCCATGGGTTACACAGGTCCAACCAGACTGGGCAATTTAGTTCTCCATACAATAATCTTTCAATTCTTACAGGCAATCCAAAGCAGTCCTTTGTCTCTTTCTGCACAATACACTGCTCAAAGGAGGCTGCTGACTCTTTTGTGTAACCTCTTAATTACTTGGGGCAGGTGTGGCTCAATCAGTAGTGTGTCAGGCTCATAATCTGTAGTTACCAGGTTCAAGTCTCACCTGGGCCAGCCTTGAGATTTATCTCTGCAAAACTTCCTGCCCTGCCCTCAGTCAGTAGGGGTCACTGATGGGCTTGGAAAGGCCACCATTTGTTGGATGGGAATAAAGACTTGCCCTATGTGTGGGAGAGCCATACCCTGTGCATCTTAAAGAACACACTCAATGGGCTTGACAGGGGGGTCACTATCTGTCCTAAACAGCTATCTAGTGAATTCCCTCCCCCCAACATTCTCTGAAACTTCAGGTCCTTGTGATCTGGCCAATTAGCCCATTGTGTGCAAAAAAGTGTTACTCAGAGGTGAAACAACCCAACCTTCATTATTACTTACAAAGTCACTCCACTTAATGTTCAGGATACTGTGTAAACATCTAGAATCAAAGGTTTCAAGTTTCCTGTTATCTTGGTTACAAAGGGTCCATGTTTCTCTACTGCAACAAACTTTTTTAGAAAGGATCAATCTATTATATAGACTAATTATAGTCTACAGATGTATATCCTATTTTTCCATAATTTCCACAGATCCTTAAAAATTTCAGCAGCAGTCTTTTTTTCTGTTTATCTCATGTTGTACATTACCAGTATCTGTAATATCACTCCTGAGATAATTAAAATGAGAAATCTGCTACAATACACAATCATTCAAAAATATTGGAGAATCATTCACCTTACCAATTTTCCTCACTTTAGTTTTCTCTTTGTTTATCACTAAAACTATCCTATTATCATCCTCATTAACAGCTTTAAGAAAAGCATTCATCTCTTCAACATCATTTGACACATGGGACAAGTCATCAGCATAACTAAGCCAGATATTTACCAATCTCTACACCAACTAAGATTTCAGTCTTTCACTCCCAAGGAATTCCTCATAACATAAAAATACGACTCAGAGTTATTGCCATCATTATATTAATCAACTTATGAAGGATGCCAATATGGCCTCAAAATCAACCATAAATTATATCAATCAAGAGAAATAAAAGTCTGAAATCTGCAAAGCAAGTGACCATAAGTTTTTGAAACTCTACACATTTCTCAAGAATCTGTCTAAGTGCAAAGATTTAATCTATAGCAGCTCCTACCACCTCTGAACTCATATGATTCATTTCATAGTTGTCCATCAAGCAAAATTTTAATTCTGTTATGAACAATAATGGACAGAACTTTACCTGAAACAGAGAGTAGACTGATCTCTCTAATTACCACAAGAACGCAATCCCTTTTCTTGAAAATAGGGATTGCAACACCTCTAGTAAAACCCTTAGGAACAAACTACTTATCATAAAAATCATTTCACATTATTGTCAGCCATCTGTAAAGAATCATCACTACCTTAAAGCATTTCAGCTGTGATTTCATCTATCCCTGGAGATTTGTGTAGTTTTAATTTAGTGAAAGTGTTAAGTAACTTCCGATAATGTAATAGGGCTATCATTAAAGTCAGTAATAGAGCCATGTATCATTGCAAGCAATGGGAGTAGAAATAACTGCACTGCTCAGGACATCGTAATGCTCAGCCCATTTCAACATGACAGAGACCCCATTTTCAATAATCTTTCAATCCTTATCCCTTAATCCCTGTACGATTCTGTTTTCTCCAACACAAATATTAACTATCTGATACAAACTCTCTGTTGTTGTGCTCTCTAATAGATTTCTCTGTTTTATCAGTCATGCTATCAAGCCAAGGATTCTTATTAGCCTTCAAATGATCATCTGCATGATTATTAAGTGCTCTATAATGCCATCTGTTAATATCAATAGAGTGGTGATTCAACTTGGATCTGCAGTCTCTTCTTTCAGAAATAACTTGCTTAGCTTTATCACTCAAATGGTTGTCTCTTATGCTCCACTTCCCCAAACACCCAAAACAATACTATTGGTTTTGAGAATAGTATATTTAAAACGGTCCCATTCATCCTTAACCCCAGTAGTAAACAATGACTGTCATATTTACTGTGTAACCTTTTATGATAACTTTGGATGCCTGAGGATCTTTCAGAGCTTCAATGTTAAAAGTAATTCTTTTAACCTTAGTGCAACATTTTATAAGCTTCAGTTGCAAGACACTTTTAACAAAGAAATAATCAAACACAATTTCAGCTCTCCTACATGACCTAGTGTTCCTGACAGAACTAGGTCACTTGCAATCATGTTTCTATGCAACCAGTTTACTTGTCAGTAGATGTTCCCCATTTGTGATTGCAACTACCAATGCCAAAAGGATCTATCATGCCTGCCCAAAAGTCAGAGTCAGTATGAACTTTGGCACTGAAGTGACCCAGCACAAGAGTAATATCTCATTTTTTGATAGAATTTAAAATATCCTGGCACTATTTGTAAAACTTATCTTATTCTTTTGCATCAGAGTCTTCAGTGAGAGCATAGCAACAGATAATATTTATGTTTTTAATACCTTGTTTCCATTTTAGCTCTATAAAATCTTTCATTAATGCATTCGTATCCTAGAAGAACATCACTGGCATTCTTACAAAGAAGCATCGTAGTTACACCATGTAAGTGTTTGCTATCATGGTTGTAAAAAGAGAAATTTAATATTATTTTTAAGTATCAGACCTTTACCAGTCTGGTCTCTTGCAAGCCTAAAATGCTTAGGCTATACTACCGAAATTCCTCTGTGAGGATATCCAGAAAATAATCTCTGTTAAGAGTCCTTACATTCCAAGTTTTTATGGATAAAAGATGGTTAGTAGTTTTTTTAAAAATAACTAGGTTTATTGAGAAAGGTATGGCCAATATCAGACACTTCTTAATTGCAGGCATGGTGCAAAGACCATTCCCTGTTTACTAGGAGCTGATGCCACCATGCTGGGAGGAACTCAGACAAGTAATGGAGTTTTTTTCCATAAAAATCCATCCAACCTTTTTAAGTGCCAGCAAACTAGTGTCTAAGACATACTACTTCAGTTTATGATCATTGATGCCAAAACTAGTTCAAGGGTTTAGGTACCTGCAATGGCTTCTGATCAGGATTATCTACCAGTAGATAAAAAGTATCCTATGTATCTGCTGGAAAAAATGCAGAACACAATAGTAGTCTCCTTCAACAGAAACACACCAGTGTATAAAATCCAAATATCACAATCATAGCCAGTTGGGTTGGTTTAGATCAGTGATTCCCAACCTTTTCTGGACCATCGTCCCCTTTAGAAGAGAACAAAAATTTCAACGCCCCCCTAGTCCATAATAGTTAATTTTATATGAAATATTAAAATATTGTTGCATATTATCAGTACCTAATTTATCTATTAAAAATCATAAAGCAGAAATTAATAAAACAACAACCAAATGTACAATAAAATTGTTTATTAAAATTTTAAAAATAAACACAGAATCAATAAGAAATAAAAAATAATGAGACAAACACAAAATTAATAATAAATAAAAAAAATTAATGAGATGGTTGAGTCTGGTGGAGTGTTAACAATTTGTTAATGTCGGGTTCCAATTTCGTTAACATCAATCGCAGATCGCCACGTTCAGTGATGTGTAGTCTGTTCCTCTTCTTTGACAGTAAATTAGCTACTGCACTGAATCCACGCTCGGCCATATAGGACGAAGGAAATGCGATTAAAAACTTCTGTACTATTGCCCACAATCCAGGGTAGAGAACTGGTATTGATTTTTGAAGCCAGAACTCTTGGTATCCATGTTTGAATTTTACTTTGAGTTTTTCGTTAGTCGTGAGTTCTAAGAGTTCCTCTTCCAAATTTGATGATTCTTCAGTATCTGTGTTTGCGAAAGGATCTAAAACCCAACTCGGTATATTCATGTTTAAAATATCTTCGAAACACTCCGTAAAATCAACATGAAGAACTTCCAAGTGTTGGCAGTAAGTAAGTAAATCTTCTGGTTTTGCAGAGACTGCTGATAGTGTGGGAAAGTGGTTGTAATCACCACTACCTAGATTTCGTTTGAATAGAAGTTTTCCCGCAAAAGCAGCTATGACGTTTTTTGTTTTAATTAAATTCAACTCATCACCTTGCAATTGTAAATTAACTTGATTAAATATTTTAAACAGGTCTGTCAAATAAGCGATGTCATTTTTTGACGTAATCAGGTTTTCGCGCAATTTTTCGTCTCTGTCTTCAAGAAAGTCCAGTACTGAGTCAAATAGATTGAAAAAACGATTCAGACAAACACCTTTAGAGAGCCAACGTACTTCTGTGTGCAGCAGCAAGCGATTGTAATCTTCATCATTTTCATTACAAAGCTTACCAAATAATCGGTCATTCAATGAATTGCTTCTAATCTTATTGATTGCTTTAATAACGTAATGGAGCGACGTATGCAGACGTTCATTCAAATTTTTTGCAACCAAATGCTGACGATGAATAATACAATGTACAGCGAGTACATTTGGTACTGCTTGTTTCAAATGCGCTATGAAACCCTTATGACGCCCTGTCATTGCTGGAGCACCATCAGTAGCAGCAGACAAAATATTGCAAATAGGAATTTCTTTCTCTTGAAAAAACTTTTGCATGGTATTAAATATAGATTCTCCCTTTGTATCAGATTCCAAATTTTTAGCAAATAATAACTCTTCATGAATTTTTTCTTCTTTTGTAAATCGTACGTATGATAAGAGTAGAGCTTCGTTATTTGGTAGAGTTGATTCATCGAGTTGAATGGAAAATTTGCAAGTCTTTAAGTAATCACATAATGATATTTCAACGTCTTTTGCCATTTCATCTATTCTTCTTTGCACTGAATTATTACTGAGAGGATTTTTTTTGATGATATCTGACGGTGTCTTATGATGAAGAACAGTTTTTAATATCTCTTTGACTGCCGGAAAAATTAATTCCTTGCCAATTGTGTGTGGTTTTCCTGCTTTTGCGATTAACAATGAAACGTTATACGAGGCTCGTAGTCCATCATCATCTTGTTTAGAAGACGACGCAAAAAGGTTTGACATAGTTGGCTGTTTTAAATATTGCTTTTCCAGTTCTCGAAAATAGGATAAATCTTTGTTCTTCTTATCAGCATGCATTTTATTTAAATGCTCTTGCAGCATAGAAGGTTTCATAGCTTCATTTGAAAAAACTTTTTGGCAAATTAAACACATAGGTAATGATTGGTTTGTAGGAGAGTATGTAAATCCATATTTCAAATACTCAATACTGTACTGCCGGATTTCTTTTTAGATGTAGATTCAGACATTTTCAAATACAAATTAACTTCTCAACAGATTTATAGATAGTTATAAAAATAATGTTTATAATGACTTCTAACACTTATCACTTACGACTATTTATCACGACGAAGCACATAAAAATAATAAAACATTCCTAGAGCTATCGCTTTTATAGATTTGATTTTGTGCACACATTAACTTGTATGTTTGCGATGCCGGCGCACTTGCTTTGTAAACAAGTCATTTCAAGCTCCCATATTCTTGTCGAAACATGTTAAATTGCATGAACCGCGTGTTTGCCTACCAACTTGCAAGGACTTGTCACCGTCAATCTATTCTTAACTAAAACAAATTAGGTATAGGTATACCTAATGCTAATTTTAAAATGCTTATTAACGCGATAACAATAAGATAATTTACATAGCTAGATAAAATATTTATTCATGAAAACAGGTATTTCAAAGTATTTTATTACATAAAAAAATTTTAAAAATATAAATTTATTATTATATTATTATTGCATCAAGGTTGATTTGCCTATCAGGACGGACACACATGTCCAACATAATAAGCCTGATATAGTAGTGTATGAAAAGGTATTGAATGAGATTACAATTATTGAAGTAGGAATAACATCTCAGGATAACTTGCAGACAGCAGAGGTTGAGAAGAAGAG
The DNA here is from genome assembly GCA_038380435.1 of Ryuthela nishihirai. Taxonomy (NCBI): domain Eukaryota; kingdom Metazoa; phylum Arthropoda; class Arachnida; order Araneae; family Heptathelidae; genus Ryuthela; species Ryuthela nishihirai. The sequence continues at coordinate 154,065,411 of JAWZYU010000001.1, read as the reverse complement.
GAAGTATGATCTGCTGGCTAATGAGTTGAGCCTAATTCACAAGTGTAATGTTAATATTATACCTTATGTTCTGACATGGGATTGTATTGTAACCACGTATCATAAAGCATACTCAAAGCGACTTGGAGTGGGAAAACATATTGACGCTTATATCCAATCTGTGATCTTGAAGAGAACTTTTGAGAGCATCTCAGTCGACTTCAGACGTACCAGTACGCTAGTAGGCGGTAGCAGGGAACTTAATGTCCAAGCTGCAGTTGAAAAGCTGTACATGACGGATGAGGTAGTGGATGGCAAGAATCACCAGGAAGACACCACAGAATAGAAGAAATAAAAAGGTTGTCACAGAAAATTCCATTAAATTTATTTATTTATTTGACTGCCCCTCTTGACTGCCTCAATGCCCCCCATTTGCCTCTGGATCCACTACCGCCCCCATGGAAGGCTCCAGCGCCCACTGGGGGCTGGGAATCTATGGTTTAGATCATAGATATCCAACGGGGGCGATACCGCCCCCCAGTGGGCGCTGGAGTCTTCCATGGGGGCGGTAGCGGATCCAGAGGCAAATGGGGGGCATTGAGGCAGTCAAGAGGGGCGGTCAAATAAATAAATAAATTTAATGGAATTTTCTGTGACAACTTTTTTATCTCTTCTATTCTGTGGTGTCTTCCTGGTGATTCTGGCCATCCACTACCTCATCCGTCATGTACAGCTTTTCAACTGCAGCTTGGACAATAAGTTCCCTGCTACCGCCTACTAGCGTACTGGTACGTCTGAAGTCAACAGATGCTCTCAAAAATTCTCTTCAAGATCACAGATTGGATATAAGCTTCAATATGTTTTCCCACTCCAAGTCGCTTTGAGTATGCTTTATGGTACATAGTTACAATACCATCCCACGTCAGAACATAAGGTATAATATTAACATTACACTTGTGAATTAGGCTCAACTCATTAGCCAGCAGATCATACTTCCTCTTCTTTTCAACCTCTACTGTCTGCAGGTTATCCTGAGATGTTATTCCTACTTCAATAATTGTAATCTCATTCAATACCTTTTCATGCACTACTATAACAGACTTATTATGTTGGACATGTGTGTCCGTCCTGATAGGCAAATCAACCTCGATGCAATAATAATATAATAATAATAAATTTATGATATTTAATTTTTTTTATAATTTTTTTTAATATAATAAAATACTTTGAAAATACCTGTTTTCATGAATAAATATTTTATCTAGCTATGTAAATTATCTTATTGTTACTCATCCGTCCCCACCTGCAACCGAGACACTGGAATCACCCTACACGACATGTGGAAAGAAGCTCTTTGTCTAAACGGACCCAACGCCAGTACATAACATCACTTCACTGAAGACGGAGCGCTGTCTTTGCTCCGAAAAGCTTCTGAGAGTTTTTCTCCTAAGAACTTTCAACATCCAAATAGTTTGAAGGATAAACTCTGAAATTTTATTGCTCAATGACAGAGAATTTTTAAATTATTTTAAATTTTTAAATTAGCATTAGGTATACCTATACCTAATTTGTTTTAGTTAAGAATAGATTGACGGTGACAAGTCCCTGCAAGTTGGTAGGCAAACGCGGTTCATGCAATTTAACATGTTCCGACAAGAATATGGGAGCTTGAAATGACTTGTTTACGGAGTGAGTGCGCTGGCATCGCAAACATACAAGTTAATGCGTGCACAAAATCAAATCTATAAAAGCGATAGCTCTAGGAATGTTTTATTATTTTTATGTGCTTCGCCGTGATAAATAGTTGTGAGTGATAAGTGTTAGAAGTCATTATAAACATTATTTTTATAACTATCTATAAATCTGTTGAGAAGTTAATTTGTATTTGAAAATGTCTGAATCTACATCTAAAAAGAAATGCCGGCAGTACAGTATTGAGTATTTGAAATATGGATTTACGTACTCTCCTACAAACCAATCATTACCTGTGTTTAATTTGCCGAAAAGTTTTTTCAAATGAAGCTATGAAACCTTCTAGGCTGCAAGAGCATTTAAATAAAACGCATGCTGATACGAAGAACAAAGATTTATCCTATTTTCGAGAACTGGAAAAGCAATATTTAAAACAGCCAACTATGTCAAACCTTTTTGCGTCATCTTCTAAACAAGACGATAATGGACTACAAGCCTCATATAACGTTTCATTGTTAATCGCAAAAGCAGGAAAACCACACACAATTGGCGAGGAATTAATTTTGCCGGTAGTCAAAGAGATATTAAAAACTGTTCTTCATCATAAGACACCATCAGATATCATCAAAAAAATTCCTCTCAGTAATAATTCAGTGCAAAGAGGAATAGATGAAATGGCAAAAGATGTTGAAATATCATTATGTGATTACTTAAAGACTTGCAAATTTTCCATTCAGCTTGATAATCAACTCTACCAAATAACGAAGCTCTACTCTTATCATACGTACGATTTATAAAAGAAGAAAAAATTCATGAAGAGTTATTATTTGCTAAAAATTTGGAATCTGATACAAAGGGAGAATCTATATTTAATACCATGCAAAAGTTTTTTCAAGAGAAAGAAATTCCTATTTGCAATATTTTGTCTGCTGCTACTGATGGTGCTCCAGCAATGACAGGGCGTCATAAGGGTTTCATAGCACATTTGAAACAAGCAGTACCAAATGTACTCACTGTACATTGTATTATTCATCGTCAGCATTTGGTTGCAAAAATTTTGAATGAATGTCCGCATATGTCACTCCATTACGTTATTAAAGCAATCAATAAGATTAGAAGCAATTCATTGAATGACCGATTATTTGGTAAGCTTTGTAATGAAAATGATGGAGATTACGATCGCTTGCTGCTGCACACAGAAGTACGTTGGCTTTCTAAAGGTGTTTGTCTGAATCGTTTTTTCAATCTATTTGACTCAGTACTGGACTTTCTTGAAGACAGAGACGAAAATTTGCGCGAAAACCTGATTACATCAAAAAATGACATCACTTATTTGACAGACCCGTTTAAAATATTTAATCAAGTTAATTAACAATTGCAAGGTGATGAGTTGAATTTAGTTAAAACAAAAAACGTCATAGCTGCTTTTGCGGGAAAACTTCTATTCAAACGAAATCTAGGTAGTGGTGATTACAACCACTTTCCCACATTATCAGCAGTCTCTGCAAAACCGGAAGATTTACTTACTTACTGCCAACACTTGGAAGTTCTTCATGTTGATTTTACGGAGCGTTTCCAAGATATTTTAAACATGAATATACCGAGTTGGGTTTTAGATCCTTTCGCAAACACAGATACTGAAGAATCATCAAATTTGGAAGAGGAACTCTTAGAACTCACGACTAACGAAAAACTCAAAGTAAAATTCAAACATGGATACCAAGAGTTCTGGCTTCAAAAATCAATACCAGTTCTCTACCCTGGATTGTGGGCAATAGTACAGAAGTTTTTAATCGCATTTCCTTCGTCCTATATGGCTGAGCATGGATTCAGTGCAGTAGCTAATTTACTGTCAAAGAAGAGGAACAGACTACACATCACTGAACGTGGCGATCTGCGATTGATGTTAACGAAATTGGAACCCGACATTAACAAATTGTTAACACTCCACCAGCCTCAACCATCTCATTAATTTTTTTTATTTATTAATAATTTTGTGTTTATCTCATTATTTTTTATTTCTTATTGATTCTGTGTTTATTTTTAAAATTTTAATAAACAATTTTATTGTACATTTGGTTGTCGTTTTATTAATTTCTGCTTTATGATTTTTAATAGATAAATAAACAGATAAATTAGGTACAGATAATATGCAACAATATTTTAATATTTCATATAAAATTAACTATTATGGACTAGGTGGGGGGCGTTGAATTTTTGTTCTCTTCTAAAGGGGGCGATGGTTCAGAAAAGGTTGGGAATCACTGGTTTAGATGGTCAGCATAGAGACCCTGCAAAGTTGACCACTCTTTAGCAGTTAAAAAAAAAACAGCCACACAAGTCCAAGTCATTAGGCCAAACTGATCTGGCAGCTCTGTCCTGTTCTCCTTCAGGTTAGAATATATTTCCCTGAAAGGCACTATACCACAAGAAGTGGAATCAGACTTTAGGTGCTATGCCTGGCCAGTTCTGCACATCATCACAGAAGAACAGTGCACAACTCTCCTTCCAGTTAAGATTAGCACCCATTTCCATTTCTCAACAACTGCATAATTTCTCATCTATTTCCAAATGCTTGGGCAGTATATTGTTGACATCAATGGTCATTATATTGAACAGTTTGATGTACATTAACATCTTTGTTGTTTTAACTCTGAGTAGCACTTTTTTGCACACAATAGGGCTAAATGGCCAGGTTACTAAGACCCCAAGGATTCAAGGTTTGGGGGAGGGACCCACTGGACAGACAATAAATGGTAGTCTCCCATCAAGGCCATTAAACACGTTCTTTAACATGCACAAGGCATGGTTCTTCTGTACATGGAGCTGTGGTCGATGAAATGATTTAATATCAGAATGTCTGAATGTTAATACAAAGCTGATATCTACTTGATAACATAACTTTCCAACCTGAGGGGCTATATCCCCTGACCAGTACAGTGTTAACTGTTGATATATTTTAATTATTATGACACTGGTAGAAGTAAAAAACATTACATAGATCACTTACCAGCAAAACAAGCCAGATGGTCCATTTTATGTTCTATCCTATCATACTTCAAATCAGCCAAATATCTGAGACCACTCTTTGAAGTCTGCACTAGCTTTTCAGAAATTGCCTATAATATGGATATTGATATAAAAAAAAAACAAGTAAACATTATTTCATGAATACTTTTGTTCTTTCAGCTATTTAACTAATAAACTAGATAAAAATCTAAAGATAATGTTTAATTCACGATTATGCTGTATGACTAAAAACTTTTGAGCAACTAGTCTACATTAAGCTTAACACTATCTTCACATATTCAAGCTATGAGTTTTATTTATCATGGTAAACTATGACTTAAGGAGACTTCTATATATATAAAAAGTTCCCAAGTAAATACAATGGTTATGTTGTTACATTGTTATGCGCCATGTCGAAGAAACAGCCTTGAAAAAGCAAAATATAAATAATTATACCTACGTTATGCAGATGATACATTAATTTTTGGGACCACCCTGTACACAAACTAGAAAGATTAATAGATACATTTAATAATATTATGTCTACCATAAAATTCACACATGAATCAGAAGTTAATGGAGAGTTACCATATCTTGATGTATTAATTAAATGTGAATGTTTAAGTTGTACTACTATGGTGTATCAAAAATCTATGTTTACCCCTAATTTAATATCATATGACATCACATACCCTATTAATTATAAGAAATCTGCAAAAAATGCATACTTCATACAAGCCTACAGATACTCACCTAACACTAAAATACTACAGAAAGAAGAAATAAAAACAATATATGATACACTATATTGCAAAAAGTGTCTGGACACTTTCAAGTTAAGTAAACGAATAGCCACATTCAAATCAACCCAACTTAGAAAATAAGCTTTTTACGGAAAAAGTCACTAGACATAAATTGAAGATCTGGGTCAGAGTTCTCTAAATCTGTTTTCTATAATATTAATCTAATATTTAAAGAGTTATGGAAGCTGAAACATTTAAGTGAAACTTTTGCTAATTTTGAAAATTTACTTCAAAAAGTTAAATCACAAATGTTATAACAGCTGTTCGAAATATAAATGCAATATTTGAATTTTGTGAAAGGTTTTTTGATGTTTTCATCAATTTTGGGGGAAAATGTTTTGGAAGTGTGGTGTGTGATAACATCTTTTGTTAAATATTATAGCTTCCATAATTCTTAAAATATTAGATTAATATTATAGAAAATAGAGATTTAGAGATCTCTGACTGATATCTTCAATTTATGTCTAGTGACTTTTTTCTGTAAAAAGCTTATTTTTAAAGTTAGGTAAATTTGAAGTGGCTATTTGTTCAATTAACACGAAAGTGTCTGGACACTTTTTGCAATATAATGTATAACTAGGTTTGTGGGATATCCCAATAAATTCGTGGATAAAATTAAGAAAACAGCCAAATTTAAAATGCAGCAAACAACACAACCTAATCCTGCACAAATATTAAATAAAACATACATACAGTTTACTTTTTTTTATACATATACTGTATGTATAAAATATACATACAGTTTTCCTTATATTAAGTTAGACCTTATTTTTTTATTATGAATTAAAAATGCCACATACAGTAAATAATACAATCAAAAAATCTTATAATTAACAACAGAGATAAATGTGTTCCAACAGGAGGGATATATAATGTAGAAATACCAGATGCTGAAAATAAATTGGGGGAAGGGGGAAATCAATACATAAGGAAAACATACAGGACATTTGAACAACATATATTAGAGCATCAACAGGATATAAAAAATTAATAGTGTTATCACAAACAATACTTCAAAATCAAATACAAGTAGAGAATTTAACTTATAAGGCTATAGTAGCACCACCAAATAAATATCAATTAAAATATACCGAAAATATTTTGATTAATTTACATAAAGAGCACTTGTGCAATACGTAGATTCCACCCCTTCTGGCGATGTGGAACCTTCTGCTGCACGAGCAACATGATGAAAACTCACTGATAGGGGAAGATTCCTATTTAAAGCCTTACATCATGTGGTATAATGCCAGATGAAGTCCTGCTGCTGCAGGGATGAAACATGTCATCTTGACAGTGTGAAGAGGGGGGGTCCCCCATTGGATTTTAATGTTGATGTCTATGATTTTAAAGTTTGTAAACTTGAATTTGAGTTTAATGAGTCTTTTTAAAGATGTTTTAACATTTATTGAGTTGGAGGTAAAGTTCGTTAAATTCTTTTAAGATGTTTAAATGTAGAATAAAGGGATCTTTTTGAGCAACCTGTGTTCTATGAGATGAGTTCAGAAGAATGTGTAATGCAGCCTAGGAGGTGGTGGTGAATCACATTCAGAAGTCTTCAATGCAAAAACCTGGACTGGTATCCAGACTTTGAATGGAAAACATCAGTGCTATACATCAGCAACTGCCAATGGCAATCCAGATGAAATCCTGGAAGCAGGGCCCTGCAAGAATAACACAAGGAGGATAGCACAACCGGCTGAGCCAGCAGGAATTCTGGAAGACATCTAAGAAATGGTAACAATTTAGATCTTCACTTGGGAACTTTTTATAGATATAAAAGTCTCCTTAAGTCACAGTTTACTATGATAAATAAAACTCATAGCTTGATTATGTGAAGATAGTGTTAAGCTTAATGTAGATTAGTTGCTCAAAAGTCTTTAGTCATACAGCATAATCGTGAATTAAACATTTTTAAACGAATTGCTGTATAGTTTAAATTATTAAAAATCTAAAATCCTAACAATATTAATTACTATTAGTAACCCAATTTTAAGATACAAAAATTTAAGTCTGTCTTTTAGTGAACAATAAAAGTACCTGGACATAGTTCTGGACTTCTCTATTATTGCTGGCTTTTACCATTTTGCTTCTTTCTTTCCCAATCTACCTTTACACTGTTTTTGAAAGTGTTTTTTAGTTGCTAAAATGAATTTACTCTTTTAATTGGTCAATTAATTTAAAAATGTCCAGTCTACTAAGGCAATTGTACTATTTAAAATTAATGCATTTTCTATATTTGACAATTAGCCTTTAAAAATATCCGAAATAAATTTTGCTGTATGATTTTAAATGCATTTATTTTTTCAAATGTATTGTAACAAATGTGCAAGTTTCAACTAGAAAAATTCAATTTAAAGTACAAAAGTTTACCTTCTCACTGTTTAAATCAGTCATGGGCAATCCATGGCCTGTGAATATTGCCATGCAGATTAAGAATAAGAGATAAAAAATTAATTAAAGTGCTTTCTGGAATACCAATTTTTCTTTCTTTCCCAATCTACCTTTTCACTGTTTTAGAAAGTGTTCTTTAGTTGTTAAACTGAATTACGACAACACCAATCCACATAATAGACTTTACACATAGGAGTAGATTTGCTTTTCTGAATAAACTGTTCAGTTCCCAATTAAAGGTTTATTAATGCTTTTAGCTAAAAAAAATATTTATACAAAGGTCTCAAGACTCTGATGCTATTGTGCATGCAAGTTCTATTATTAGTGAGAAAATTGCATAATTTTACAAAAATCATTCTGATGGCAAATTTTTAAAGGAGTGCCTGCAGTTTTTAGTATGATTTGTCCAGAGAAAAAATTATGATGATAGCATAAGTTATCCCACAGAATCGTAATCAGGTGTATCAATGAACTTGCTGCCACTATAGAAAATATCTTTACAGAGCTTGCAAAGAAATTTGAATATGTTTCTTTGGCTCCTGATAAAAGTACCAATGCTTCTAACACAGCTTAATTGGGGATTTGTATATGAAGTCGATGTCAATTTGCATTAAAATGCTTTTCATTTTTATCTAATTCTACTATTTGCATTCAAAATCTAATGTATTTTTTTCCTGATTTTAAATGAAAATGATAGGTTTTTTTTTCATTAAAATTATAAATGTACATGTTGCTTTTTGAAATAAATAGGTATATATAAAAATTTACTATTTTAACTATTTACCTATATTGTCTACTCAGAGCTTTGGACATGATGGTGGTGATGGTGAAGAGGGGGGGGGGGGGGTTAGAGTGTTTAATGCAATAAGCAAGGATCTGGCCTATGGCACTCTGAAAAATCATCACCTGGCCTGCTGATGAGAAAAGGTTCCCATCCCCGATTTAAATAAATAAAACCATAATTATTTTTGCTCCAATGCTTATAGAAGGTTCACATATAATGCAAGGAGCAGAAAAAAAAAATGTGTCCCACATATTAAAAATTTCAATCACCCTATGCAAGAATTTTGGTCAGCATGACAAAGGAGACATAAATAAATTTATAAAATAATTTGAAATAATAAAATATTTAATCAGGAAAATGGCATATTAACAGAACATATATAAGGTACGTTTTTGGGGGGTGATGGCTCTTACAACATAACCTATTATGAGCAGGAAGAAATATGAAAAGCAAAACTAAACCTTTCTAAAAGAAAATTTTGGATGTGTTTGAAACACATCCGAACTTTGTCAGCATTTGAAAAGCTAAACCTGATAAAATAGCTGCTGTCACATGATACACAAAAATAATTTATTCTGTTTGAAAGATGCTTTGAGCATATTACTTTAACTTTGGCTTCATACTGTGAATTACATCAAGATAATTAGCTACTAGTATTTTTAACTTTTATAAATAAAGTTGCATCCCAGTGAATGAGTGGTTAGCATGCTTGGCTACTGATCAAAGTGACATTGGTTCAAACTCCGGGTAAGGGTGAATGCTTCTTTTCTATGATGCTTTTCTGCTGAGGTCTTGCCTCCCTCACAGATCTCTACAGTCCATTATATTGTCAGGCTCCTATCAGACCTCTGTGGTAAACAGTTGCTTGGAAGATAATTTAAATAATGTTAATAAATAAAGTAAGAAATGTTTCAACATCTGGCATTATATATTTTTGTCATATATTCTCAAGTTTAAAAAAAAAACATTGCAGAAAGTTAATTTATCCACCACTGCATTGAAGTTATTCCCTTTCTGCTTGTATCTGATCAGGAAGATGTTTTCCATTTGGCCTCCATTAAAAAGTAAAGAACACTGATTTATGTTAATAGTGAATATGTCCAAATAGCTTTAGAAGTGAACCATCAATCATTATCTGTGTTCTATTGTTTTCAACCTGAAGCAGATATTTATGTCAAAGAAAATTCCTAATTTGCACATGAAATGGTGAGCAAACAAAACTTTTCATCTTTACCATACACTGATATCTTTATACCCTATCTTCTAGTCTGTATTAGATGAAATATCTCTTCATCTGTTTCTTTGTACTAGTATGTGCTAAATATCTTTATAGATCTTTTGATTTAATTACATTGCCTTTTAACAGAATTATATCTTTTGACTTTACCATAATACATACACCATGTTACAAAAGGGTTGGGTTGTTTAGGGTTTAATGGCGCATTAGCAACTAGGGCTATAATGAGCCAAACGAATGTCCAAGATGTAAAAAGATAAAAGTCATGGAACCCTCAACCAATTTTTAAAAATAAACTAGGAATTTAATGAGATAAATGTAGAATAATAAAATAACAAGCAGTGAATAACAATAAACAAATGTAGAAATATTTTGTAAAAATAAAAGTAACCAGGTGTAAACAATCAGTAGAGTAAAATTATAAAAAAATAAATACCCCCTCAAGCAGCTGCTTGCCACAGAGGTCTGACAGGAGCCTGTCTGTTTATATGCCATAGTAGAAGGTCTGAGAGGATGGCAGGACCTCAGCAGAAAAATGACATATACATCCATGCCTTACCCGGGGCTCGAACCCAGGTCCCTCAGATCAGTAGCCAAGCGCGCTAACCACTCGGCCATGGGACGGCAAGAGTAAAATTATAGACGAGTAAAATAACCTGTAAATTGTAAAAATTGAAAGACAGCGTTAAAACAACAATGATCAGCTAACAAATGTCCGAGTGTAAGAGGCTCGGACGTAAAATCATGAAAATTAAAAAACAAACGCCTTTCAAAGTTAAAACATGGACACGATATTAAAATGTGTTTGATGGTTAAAATGGTGTCACAAAACTCACACTTAGGTACGTCGTCCGCCCGTAAGAGAAACGAATGTGTAATAAACGAATGACCTAAGCGGAGCCGAGCAAGTACAACTTCCTCCTTGCGATTCCTGCGGTAACAAGACTGCCATGGTTTGATGATAGGTTTGATCTCAAAGAGCTTGTTCGTAAGCTGTTCTGACCAAGATCTCTGCCACCGTGCCCGGAGCTCGATGGTAAAACGCTGCCGGAAATCCAGATATGGAACCGGCAATGGAGAGTCGGACAGGGGCGTGGCTGACTTGGCAGCAGCATCTGCCAAGTCATTGCCCCTGATACCGACGTGACCGGGCACCCAACAGAAATGGATGGTGGTGGTGGCTGCCAGACGATGTAGCTGCTGGCGGATCTTAGTAAGAACAGGGTGAGGCCGATGCCTCACCGAGATCAAAGCCTGTAGCGAGCTAAGCGAGTCGGTGTAAAGCACACACCGACGATGATGCTTAGTCGCCACGTGGTCCAAGGCGAGGCTGATAGTGTGCAACTCTGCAGTGAAGATGGAACACTGCAGTGGGATCTGGTCTGCAATGATTACATCACAGCAGACCATGGCCGATCCCACCGATGTGCCGGACTTCGAGCCATCTGTGAAGACAGGCAAGAAGTCCGGGTACTCAGCACGATGGCTGGCAAAGAGTTGCCGGTACACACAGTCGGGTGTAAAGGCCTTCCCCGTCCTGCACAAGGAAAAATCACAGGAAGGGGAAACAGCGAGCCATGGTGGAAGTGGCTCAGCTGTCGACTGTGCAACGCTATCGAGACTGGTGTTGATGTCTCTGAGGAAGCCTCGGACACGCAAACCAAAAGGACGAATGGCAGTCGGCCGATTAGTGTAAAGAATTTCCCACTTCGGACTGAAAACGCAGTCCCAAGTGGGATGGCCAGGCAGGGATCGCAATTTAGAAGCATATTGTAGGGACAACTGCTGACGGCGAAGAGATAAAGATGGTTCGTCGGTCTCAACATAAAGACTCTGGACCGGTGAAGTGCGGAAGGCTCCCGTGCAAACACGGAGAGCCTGATGATGGAGGGGGTCCAGCACCTTCACCACCGAATCCCGTGCCGTGTCATACACCTGGGATCCGTAGTCCAGTTTCGATCGGACAAGTGCACGGTACAGGCGGAGCAAAGAACATCGGTCCGCCCCCCAAGAAAGGGAGGAGAGGACCTTGACGATGTTCAATGCCCGCGTGTACTTGGACCTGAGATGACGTATGTGTGGTAAAAAGGTCAATTTCCGATCGAATATGAGACCGAGAAACTTGGTGCACACAAGCGGTCTTCTGTGGAGAGAACCGAAACCCGTTTGCCGTCGCCCAAACCGAAAGATTGTTCAGGGCAATTTGCAGTTGTCTTTCAATGACCCTCATGCTGGACGAAGAGCAAAAGATGCTAAAGTCATCAACATAGAGGGCATTGCCTACTGATGGAGGAAGTTGTCTAGTTATAGAATTAATCTTGACAGCGAAAAGCGTAACACTCAGAACGCAGCCTTGTGGCACCCCCTGTTCTTGGGGGTACGGCTGCGACAGAGTGTTACCGACACGGACACGAAAAGAGCGTGTCGATAAGAAGTTGGAGATGAAGATCGCCATGTGACCTCTTAAGCCGAAACTGTGGAGGTCACGAAGAATGCCGAATCTCCAAGCCGTGTCGTACGCTTTTTCGATGTCGAAGAAAATGGACACCAGGTGCTCTCTATGTAAAAAGGAATTCCTGATCGCCGATTCGAGGCGGATCAGGTGGTCTAAAGTAGACCGGTGCCTGCGAAAGCCACACTGGGTGTTGGAAAGAAGGCCGTGATGTTCTAAATACCAGATGAGTCTGGCATTTACCATTCTTTCCAACACCTTGCACACGCAGCTCGTCAATGCGATTGGACGATAATTGGAAGGAATCTTGGGATCTTTGCCTGGCTTGGGGAAGGCCAAGACGATGGCCTCCCGCCAGGAGTCCGGAAACTGCTCCTCGAGAAAAATGCGATTGAAGAGATGGAGCAGTCGATCCTTACTCGATGGTGAAAGATGTTGGAGCATGGCATAATGGACATTGTCCGGCCCTACAGCAGAGGCACGAGAAGAGTGCAGAGCAAGGCGAAGCTCCTCCGCTGTGAATGGCCTGTTGTAAGGCTCCAGGCCATTTGAGTGGAAAGACAGCGGAGAGCGCTCCGCCCTGCCCTTCTGGGCCAGAAACTCGGGGGAGTAAGAGGAAGACGAAGAGATGGAAGAGAATGACTCCCCCAGAGTGTCGGCAATTGCTTTGGGATCAGCAATTGCCTGTCCATTGTGCTCCAGGATCGATAACGAGTGGGACGTGTAGTTCCCACTCATCTTCCGGACTTTATCCCACACAACCTTAGAACTAGTCGTGCGGGTGATGGATGACATATACTTGATCCAAGATTCCTTCTGGCTCTGGCGTCGGACGAAACGTGCTTTCACCCTGGCGCGTTTGAAATTTTCAAGGTTAGGGGACGTCGGATATCTCCGAAACACCCCCCAAGCCTTGTTCTGAGCCTTACGAGCTGCGGTGCATTCTGGATTCCACCACGGTTTCGGAAAGCGAGGAAACCGTGTAGAAGTTTGAGGAATCGTTGATGCAGCTGCATCTACGATACAGTCCGTTATCTCCGCTACTGCCACATTGATTGGCTCCTGGCTGACAGAGTGGTCGTCGAGCTCAGAGAGTAGCTCGAAACCACCCCAGTCAGCCCGATCGAGCCTCCACCGTGAGACGCGTGAAGGGCTGCAAGGCCCCCCACGGGAGATGGTGCACACCACGGGGAGGTGATCGCTTCCGTACGGGTTGTCCTCGACCTCCCATGTAAAGAGTGGAAGGATCGAGGAGGAGCAGATGGTGAGGTCAATGGCAGTGAAAGTGCGGGTTGGGGAGTGAAAGTAAGTACTGACACCAGTGTTCAACAGGGAGAGAGAAGGATCCAAGAGCCACTGCTCCAGGACCCCACCCCTCCCGTTGGTGTCAGCACTGCCCCAAAGTAGACTGTGTCCGTTGAGGTCCCCCATAATGAGGAAGGGGGATGGCAGCTGCGAGACGAGATCATCAAGGTCTTCCTGGAAGACGATGCTCCCAGGTGGAAGATATACAGAGCAGACAGTCAGCGAGAACCCCACGAAGAGACGGATGGCTACCGCCTCTAAGTTGATGGTGAGTGGTACGACCTGGAATGGAGAAAGGTTGCTCACGAGGATGGCGACACCTCCGCGAGCTGGACCATCTCCATCCCGGTCCCGGCGAACTAGTGAAAAGTGCCGGATCGTGGGATCTGTGACTGGCTGCAAGTATGTCTCCTGCAGGCACACACAGATGGGCTGGTGTGCCTGAAGGAGGGCCTTGATGTCGTCAAGATTCCTCTGGAATCCACGACAATTCCATTGTAGGAGTGTGGCCATCTCAGGACTTAGAAGAGTGGGTGGACGACAAATTTCTATTCAGCTTAACCGCCGCGGAGGACGGTTTACTGAATAGGGGGCGGTTGGTATCCATGTCCTCGGAATCGTCCGAGGGGCATGGATCGGTGACCGCCCTTTGAGGAGGAGTGATGAGTTTCTTTTTAGGCCCCGGTGGGGGCCCCTTCAGTTTGGAAGGTCTTGCTGTCTGAGGACGGGAAGGAGGAGGCCTTCCCGTGGAGGTGTAAGGCTGAGCTGCAGGAATGGAAACCGGGGTTGATGTCGAAGTCGACACCACCCTCGGTCTCGCCTGCGTGAGGAGGTACTTCGCAGCTGGCGAGAAAGACTCAGTAGGTGGTACACTGATGTCAGTCTGCACCGCAACCGAAGTCATTGGAACGATGGGCTTTCCAATGACTGCACTGGCATAGGAACCGTATATCTGACACTGAAAACAGCGCAGAGGGTTCGGTATATACGGCCTTACCTCACAATGTAAATAACCTGTCTTGATGGAAGAAGGCAGGCGTGGTGTGTTGAATGTAACAATTAACACCCGGGTGGGTGTTAATTTCCCATCACGGCATGTCGAAACCCGGTGGACCGCTGTTACTCCTTGAGGTGTGAGCTCCGAGAGGATTTCCTCCTCAGTGACTTTGAGGAGGCCCCACTCGGTGATCACACCCCGAGAGGAATTCAAAGTTTTATGGGGAGTGACTTCGACAGCCACCCCACCAATTTCTTTGACTTTCAGGAGCAGTTCAGAGTGTTTAGAACAAGTGGTCTCAACCTGCAAGTCGCCAGATCGCAAGCGCTTGACGGATTTCGGCTCTCCCGCAAGACCTTTCAAACCTTTATTTACAAAAAATGGGGACATGTCCCCAAGTACCTGATCACCCATGGAGTGGATGATCAGGAATTTTGGGAACGAAGACACAGACACAGAAGACGACGGCAGAGATAACAGTGACGACGAGGAAGATGGGGGCTCATGTCGAGCCCTCTTGTTGGCGGCGATCGCATTAATTTCATCATTCTCTCTCATGATTGTTTTTGTGTGGTTCAGTGCCCGCTGTCCCCACCCTCCACGGAGTCCAACAAGGGGACGTCCAGTCGGGCGCCAGGGCTACGCAGGCACTATACCCACACAGACAGTGAGCCAAGCCCTCACAAAGAAATATAAGGAAAATAAAAAGAGAAATGTGCAGAACAAAACATTCTACACAAATCAAACAAAGCGTAAAATAATAAAAATTATGAATGGCCAAACTGGCCTCACAAAGAAAGGATAACTACAAAAGGAAAATAATTTGTGAGGAAACTTGTAAACCTGTACCCGGACCGTGGGCAAGGTTACTCACCGCTCTGCACGGTTGACCCTAGCAGGACCTGCCCACCAGCCGATTGCTCCTGGGGGGGCCACCCCAGGAGCTCCCGTTTACCGGAAGCAGAGGCCAAAGCAGTGTATAGCAGAGGCCCCGGAATCCGCTGCCCAGCCCCGCGACAGACAGGCTCCCCAATGGCAAGATGGCCAATGGGGACCACGCCAGTCATGAGCTGAGGAGAGAAGACGGGGACCCCCGAGCAACTACCAGGATCCTCCTTTCCCGGGACACGGGTCTCCGCGCACGGCAAACACGCGGGCGAGCGTTTAGGACCCTGCGAAGGTAACCGAGCCAGCGGAACCTTAACAGGGTGGTCCCCCTCACCGCGTACAGGCGCTCACACCGAGGGGGTGTTACAAAAGTGTCCTAGAACTTTTTAAAAATGGCTGTTATTTTTTTTTTTTGCCTAATCAGAGCTAAAGGTGGAACCACTTTTAGCTCTGATTTAAGCTTCAATCCTTCTAGGCAATTTCTACAAGTTTTTGGTATCTAGCTGAAGGAATATTGTACAACTCCTCTTGCAAAGCTGTCACCAATTGGATGGTCAAAGTGGGCTGAATTAGTCTGGTATAATTCAGTTTTTCAGGGTTGACATTGTAGGTCAACCTTGAAAATAATCTTGATATAAACATTGAAAGTCAAGTGCAAATATTTTCAGCATATGCACCATCATCAATTAAAAGACATCTATAGTCACCAATTTTTTGCACTTCAGCAAGAGTCTGTTTGCTGTTGTTGGAATTTGCAAATAGTATGAAGACTGTTTCTGCATGGACTATGCTTTGGTAACTCCTTGCAGAAATTGGTAATACTTTTCATAACTATTATGAAAAAAATCACAATGGTTTGAGATCTGCAAAGTATGATGGCCAAAACCAATCATATCTGAAACATGCAGGAAATTGATTCAGCAGAATTCAGTTATATAAATGAACATTGAGAACATTAAGCATTAAGCACTCCATTTGCAGTAAATAGTCAAGCCTCATTCCAATGAAAAAAATGTTTCCTTAAAATTGACACCCATGCCTGGCAGAAGTTTTCTATGGGGTATCATACTGACAAGCTTCTGTCAGACATCTCTGACAAAAAAAGCTGCCTGAAGGTTAATTTTTTTTTTGTTGAAAAAATTCAAATTGGCAAATAGTTTTTTAAAAATGAGGTTCAAAATGCAGGATTTTTGAGGTTGTGCTGAATAAATATTTACGTTTTTTTTTGCTCCAAAGTAACTGAAATATTCATAAGCATTTTATTGTTGTAAAAGTTGGAATAAACAAATATGACCAACTAGTCCATAAGATGATAAACTAACTTCAGCAGAGTCTGTAAACATTTGCAGTGCTTGATCATCCTCTCCTCCTGATTGTATCCAAGATTTTAGAAGGTATTCATAGAAGCTATCACCCAATGCTCCCATGGACATGTGATCTAGAAAATAAAAATCAATACATGTCATTACAGAAATATTAATCTAAAAATTTTTCTACATGGAATAAAATCTAAAGTAGACCTTTCTCAAAATTAACTATTCAAAATTACCATCATATAAAACTCAAAAACTTTTAGGAACAAGGACAATGCTTAGTTGTCAATCATTCAAATGACACTAATTGGAGAAAACAAGGAGGGGAATCAGTTGAAAACTACTCTCTGTACATTGGATCCCATTATCTTTACATCCCAATTACAAGTGAGACCATTATCTTGAGTGCTTTGTGAACACTCATTCCATATTAAGAGGTTCTAGATACTAACAGTATAGATTCTTTCATTCTAGGATCAGTTCATACCCCAAAATAACTAAAATATACATTAGTGTAGATATATAATTTCAAGTACATGTAAAATCTGAATTCCAGTAAACTGAGAGCAAATTAACTTAAGTGGCCTTAACTGGCATAGTGGTTAGAGAGCTAGCAACTGTGATAGCACAGTAGGAGACATCGCTGGGCTCTGGAAAGGCCACTGTCCATCGGATGGGATGTTAAGCCGTGGTCCCGTGTGCGGGAGACTCTGTGCACATTAAAGAACACGTTGGATGGCCTTGATGGGAGGATACTATCTGTCTCCCAACAGCTGTTCCAGTGGGTCCTCTCCCCCCCAACCTTCGGAGTCCACGTGACTTGGCCATTTAGTCCATGGTATGCAAAAAAGTGCCACTCAGAGGTAAAACAATCCAACCCAACTGTTCCAGCAAGGCAAACAATGTGTGTATTGTTAGCTCTGAAGCAGTGGCCAATAGTGACTTTGGTTTAATGGGAAATGAATGCCCTTGTATGAGAAGACCTGTAAAAGCTAGGAGTAGCTTCTAGGATTCTTCTTTGTCCTATATGTGAAAAAAACTGACAAGTTTCATCCAGAGATGAATATAAGCTCACCCGACAAAAAATTAGTCAGCTCTATAATTTCTCACCTAATACTGTGTAACATCTCCCTTCATGTAAATTACAGCAGCAATCCTGTTAGGTATATCTGTTATGGTATCCACTCTGTTCCAGATAGTTCCAAAGATTTTAAATGGGTTACATGCAGTGACTTTGTGGGTCAGTCAAGGTGTTCCAATGTTGCCTCATTCTCTTCATGCCAGTCACAAACAGTTTTGGCCTTATGACACTGCAGTTGTCATCTTGGAACACTAAATAAAATAAAATACCACCTCAAGCAGCAGCTTGCCACAGAGGTCTGACAGGAGCCTGTCAGTTTATATGCCAAAGTAAAAGGTCTGTGAGGATCTGGAGTGTCTATATTGTGTAGACCTCTATATCAGTGAGTGCCTATATCAATATAGACACTGGAGTGTCTAATTGTGTTTTTCCTTCACATCAAGTATAAAAGGAAACACTTGATTGTCCAGGATCTGTATACTGCCTTACTGATTTAACCCTTCCAGTGTCCACGTCATCTGTATATGTTCGGAGAATCTGAATTGAGGTGCCAAGGACGTATGTATACGTTTTTAGTACAACAAAAAAATTGATTTTTTTTAAAAATAAAAATTGCTGTTGTAATTTTTTTTATATATATATCTTATAAAAATATATAATTCAGACTTCAAAAATAATATTTTGTTTTTTAATTTGATGCATATTTTATTAAACTACAATATAAATAATTTTATAAAGCCATCTGATTGCCATTTCTTAGAAGCACTAAACAGTATTGCTGATTTGCTTGTCTCCTTGCTCTTCATTATATTTATATTATTGCAGAATTTCACTAATAACTACTTGATAGTACTGTGTGGTGTGTTTGAAATAATCAAACTGATGTCAAATGAACTTATTTAAATACTCTGGTTTCCAAAAATTAAGGAACAACCCTATGTTATGTCAATGGAAAGCTAATGCGAATCTCTATAACTTCTAAAATAAGTTTTTTTGCTTTAAAAAATGTGATAGTAGATTAAGATCTTAACCAAATATATCAATATCTCAATTTTCAATACTATTCGTTCAATATTTAATGAGTTATGGAAGCTTGAATATTTAACAATAACAATGCCAGTCACAAAAAAATTTCAGAAATGAATTAACCCTAGTAATAAGTATTGTATCAAAGTGTAATAAAATAAGAGTGTATTTTAGAAGTTTTTGTAAAGAATTCTTTCATTTATCATCAGTTTTGCATAAGTTTCTTAAGACTGCCATTGTTTTTATTAAACGTTCAAACTACTATAACTGACTACATTACTGAACAAATATTGTTGAAAATATCAATATATTTGATTGAGATCTTTCTCTGCTATCACATTAAAAAACAACTTATTTTAGAAGTTATAGAGCTTTGATGTTAGCTTCCCATTGACATAACATAGGATTATTCCTTAATTTATGGAAAATAGTGTTAAATAAAACAGATGCTATTTATAAGAAGCTTGGTAATTTGATTTGGTTTACTTAATAAATAAATGAACAAACTGAGGTCAAATAAAATCACTCTGATTAATATTTGTCAACAAATGCAAAATAAAATAGTATTTGAGACCTTGTTATGCTACACTCAAACCAACTAGTTACAAATCAAAACATCTTATTTGCAGTTCAGCACCTTAAGAAATGCTCAGTAATTAAATATCATCTCACTTGTTATTAATTAATAATATATTACACTTAAGCATACAAAATAAACATTCTTAGTACAAGACACAGACAACTGGATTACACTCTCTTTGCATTTTTTGCTGGCTTTCTTTTACTATTGCCAGTGCAACTAAGCTTTATCTTAAACAAAATCTACACAAATTTATTATTTATTCTCATCTTCAAGTGGCTGTTTTTCATAATTTCCTGCACAAGGCAACATTAACAACTGTTTGCACACAGATCAAAATTTAACACTGAAATCAATCACAATTAAAAATTTAACTGTCGATTCTATTGCATGCATGACATATTCTTCACAACACCTGGAGCACCTTGTGATAAAATATGCATGCATTATGATGTTCAACTGTTGCATGCTCACACATGATTTCAATACTATATATTAATTTATATCACACTACAATTGGTAACTATCAATCCTTTTTAACAGGCTGGTACCTAGGAAAAAAGGGGAGGAAAGTGATGCAATCAAGACAGAAAAAGATAAGGGAAGGGGGGCAAATGACTGGATTTACATTGCAGTGTAACATTTCCCTTTTATTTTCGAAGTTGATGCTAAATATCATCATCATCATTCTCAAGCAGCCATGGGCTACGGAGGTCCAACCAGATAGTACAATTTAGTTCTCCAAGCAAGTCTGTCCTGAACTACATCTGCTGCATCTGCCCACTGCACACCAATTCTAATAAGGTCCTGTTTGACATTGACTGTCTATGGCATCCTAGGTCTCCCCTTCTTTCTGAGGCCTTTAGGCACACTGTTCATAACCCTATTCGCCAATCTATAATTATCCATATGGGCAACAAGGCCAAATCAATGGAGTCTATCTCTGCACAACATGCTGCTTAAAGGAGGTTGCTGACTCCTTTGCCTTACCTCATCATTAGTTACAAAGTTGAACCACCTAATGCCCAAGATACTGCATAAGCATCTGTAATCAAAAGCATCAAGTTTCCTGTTATCTTGTTTACAAAGCATCCAAGTTTCTCTACCATAACTAACTCTAGAAAGAACCAAATTATTATAGTCTATTTTTAGTCTTTAGGTGTATATGCCTATTTCTCCATATTCTCCATAGATTCTTAATAGTCGTGGCAGCAATCCCTATCCACCTGTTAATCTCATGCCACACATCACCAGCATCTGTTACATAGCTCCCAAGATAATTAAGCTGTGACACCTGCTCAAAACCACAATCATTCAGATTAACTGAATCACAGCCTGCCTGATCAATTTTCATCACTTTAGTTTTCTCTCTGTTTATAAATAAACCTATTCCAGTACCAGTTTCATCAACAGCTCGAATGAAAGAGTTTATCTCATCAACATCATTTGCCAAAAGGGCTAAATCATTAGCATAATCTAAATCGGAAATTTTTGTATCTCCAGCCCATTTAAGGCCAAAATCTTTCCCTTGAAGTGAATTTCGCATTAACATAATCAAACTAAAGAGAAAAGGAGACAAAACACCCTTGTCGAACACCAGAAGAAATGCTAAACCAATTGCTACAAGTCTTACCAACTCTCACACACGACTCAGTGTTATTATACAGAGCTTTCATTATGTTAACTAACTTGTCTGGTATACCATATGATCTCACAATCAACCACAAATTATGACGATCAACAGAGTCGAAAGCCTTTTTGAAATCAACAAAGCTAGCAACCAAAGGTTTCTAAAACTTTAAACATTTCTCAAGAATCTGCCTAAATGAAAATATTTGATCTACACATCCCCTACCACTTCTGAATCCACATTGCTCATCACACAATTGACTGTCAACCAGATTCTTAATTCTATTAAGCACAATCATGGAAAGAACTTTACCTGGAACAGAGAGTAGGCTGATACCCCTATAGTTATCACAAGAACTGCAATCACCTTTTTTGAAAATAGAGATAACAATAGCTCTGGTAAAATCCTTAGGAACCATGCCTTTATCATAAAAGATATTCAAAATTTCAGTCATCCAAGTAGTAAACATAATATTCCCAACTCTAAGCATTTCCATAGTAATTTCATCTACCCCTGAGGATTTATGAAGTTTAGAAATAGCCAAAATAACTTCAGATTGTGTTATAGGGCCAACATTAAAGCCACCAATGCATCTATCATCACTGCAAACAATGGGAGTAGAACTAACCACATTGTTTAGAACATCACTGAAATGCTCAGCCCACCTAGCCATGACAGAATCCTCCCCTTCTATAACCTTACCTTGTTTATCCTTCAATCCCTGTATAGTTATTCGTTTTCTACCACACAAAACATTAACTATCTGGTACAGCTCTCTGCTGTTGTGCTGTCTAACTGCTTCCTCGGCTTTGTCAGCCAAACCATCAAGCCAAAGATTCTTATCAGCAGCTAACTGATCTTTTACATGTTTATTAAGTTCTCTGTAATGCTTTCTGTTAGGACTAGTAGGGTATTGATTAAGGACATTCCTGCAGTTCTTTCTTTCTGAAATAAGCTTAAGTGCCTTATCACTCCAATAATTCTGCCTCCTCTGCTCCTTTTTCCCTAAAAGAGTATTGTTAGTTTCCAAAAACGCCTGTTTTAAATGGTTCCATTCTTCCACAACTTCAGTAGTAAGCGAACCATTGACTGTCATAATGACTAAGTAACTTATCATGGTAAGCTTTAGCTATAACTGGTTCTTTCAGAGCTTCAATATTAAAGGTAAAAATTTTAACCCTAGCACAACACTTTTGAAGTTTAAGTTGCAAGACACTTTTAACAAGGTAATGGTCAGATCCAATTTCAGCTCCCCTATATGCCCTGGTATTCCTAACAGAACTAGCCCATTTGCTGTTAATTAATATATAATCAATCATATTCTTATGCAGTCCATCAGGTGAAACCCATGTGTATTTATGTATGTCGCGGTGTTTGTAATAAGTGTTAGTTATTCTGAATCCATTGAGTTTACTTACCTGTAGGAGACGTTGCCCATTGCCATTGCAACTACCAATACCAAAAGGGCCTATCACTCCTCCCCAAAGGTCAGAGTTAGTACCAACTTTGGCATTGAAGTCACCTAGAACAAGGTAAAATAATATAATCATCATCATCATCCTCAAGCAGCCATGGGCTACGGAGGTCCAACCAGACTGTGCAATTTAGTTCTCCAAGCAAGTCTATCCTGAGCTACATCTACTGCATCTGGCCACTGCACACCAATTCTAACAATGTCCTGTTTGACATTGTCTGCCCACTGCATCCTAGGTCTCCCCTTCTTTCTGAGGCCTTTAGGCACACTGTTCATAACCCTATTCGCCAATCTATAATTATTCATACGGGCAACATGGCCAAACCAACGGAGTCTCTCTCTGCACAATATGCTGCTTAGAGGAGGTTGCAAACTCCTTTGCCTAACCTCATCATTAGTTACAAAGTTGAACCACCTAATGCCTAAGATACTGCGTAAGCATCTGGAATCAAAAGCATCTAGTTTACTGTTATCTTGTTTACAAAGTATCCAAGTTTCACTACCATAACTAACCCTAGAAAGAACCAAACTATTATACAGTCTAATTTTAGTCTTTAGGTGTATACGCCTATTTCTCCACACTCTCCATAGATTCTTAAAAGTCCCGGCAGCAATCCCTATTCGTCTGTTAATCTCATGCCGCACATCACCATTATCTGTTACATAGCTCCCAAGATAATTAAACTGTGACACCTGCTCAAGACTGCAACCATTCAGATTAACTGAATCACAGCCTGCCTGACCAATTTTCATCACTTTAGTTTTCTCTCTGTTTATAACCAAACCTACTCTACTACCAGTTTCATCAACAGCTCGAATGAAAGAGTTCATCTCATTAACATCATTTGCCAAAAGGGCTAAATCATCAGCATAATCTAAATCAGAAATTTTCGTATCTCCAGCCCATTTAAGGCCAAAATCTTTCCCTTGAAGTGAATTTCGCATAACATAATCAATAACCAAGCTAAAGAGAAAAGGAGACAAAATGCACCCTTGTCGAACACCATAAGTAATGCTAAACCAATTACTACAAGCCTTACCAACTCTCACACACGACTCAGTGTTATTATAGAGAGCTTTCATAATGTTAACTAACTTGTCTGGTATACCATATGATTTCACAATCAACCACAAATTATGACGATCAACAGAGTCGAAAGCCTTTTTGAAATCAACAAAGCTAGCAACCAAAGGTTTCTGAAACTCTAAACATTTCTCAAGAATCTGCCTAAGTGAAAATATCTGATCCACACATCCCCTACCACTTCTGAATCCACATTGCTCATCACGCAATTGACTGTCAACCAGATTCTTAATTCTATTAAGCACAATCATGGAAAGAACTTTATCTGGAACAGAGAGTAGGCTGATACCCCTATAGTTATCACAAGAACTGCGATCACCTTTTTTGAAAATAGGGATAACAATAGCTCTGGTAAAATCCTTAGGAACCATGCCTTTATCATAAAAAATATTCAGAATTTCAGTCATCGAAGTGGTAACCGAAAGATTCCCAGCTCTAAGCATTTCCATAGTAATTTCATCTACCCCTGGGGATTTATGAAGTTTAAGTTAAGAAACAGCCAAAATAACTTCAGATTGTGTTATAGGGCCAACATTAAAGCCACCAATGCATCTATCATCATTGCAAACAATGGGAGTAGAACTAACCACATTGTTTAGAATATCACTGAAATGCTCAGCCCACCTAGCCATGACAGAATCCTCCCCTTCTATAACCTTACCTTGTTTATCCTTCAATCCCTGTATAGTTATTCGTTTTCTACCACACAAAACATTAACTATCTGGTACAGCTCTCTGCTGTTGTGCTGTCTAACTGCTTCCTCGGCTTTGTCAGCCAAACCATCAAGCCAAAGATTCTTATCAGCAGCTAACTGATCTTTTACATGTTTATTAAGTTCTCTGTAATGCTTTCTTTCCGAAATAAGCTCAAGTGCCTTATCACTCAGATAATTCTGCCTCTTCTGCTCCTTTTTTCCTAAAAGAGTACTGTTAGTGTCCAAAAAAGCCTGTTTAAAATGATCCCATTCTTCCTCAACTTCAGTAGTAAGCAAACCATGACTGTCATAATGACTAAGTAACCTATCATGGTAAGCTTTGGCTATAACTGGATCTTTCAGAGCTTCAGTATTAAAAGTAAATTTTTTAACCCTAGCACAACACTTTTTAAGTTTAAGTTGCAAGACACTTTTAACAAGGTAATGGTCAGATCCAATTTCAGCTCCCCTATATGCCCTGGTATTCCTAACAGAACTAGCCCATTTGCTGTTAATTAATATGTAATCTATCATATTCTTATGCAGCCCATCAGGTGAAACCCATGTGTACTTATGTATGTCGCGGTGTTTGTAATAAGTGTTAGTTATTCTGAATCCATTGAGTTTACTTACCTGTAGGAGACGTTGCCCATTGCAGCTACCAATACCAAAAGGGCCTATTACTCCTCCCCAAAGGTCAGAGTTAGTACCAACTTTGGCATTGAAGTCACCAAGAACAAGGGTAATATCTCCTTTCTTGACATAATTCAAAATATCCTGAAGTTGTTCATAAAACCTATCCTTCTCATCCTCATCGGCATCCTCAGTTGTGGCATAACAGCAGATAACATTCAAGTCTTTAACGCTTGTCTGAAATTTTGCTGTAAGAAACCTTTCATTAATGCACTCATATCCTAGAAGAGAATCGCTAGCGTGTCTGCTGAGAAGCAGACCCACGCCTTGGTGATGCTTATTGTCGTTCCTCCCTGAAAAGAGAAATTTTCGATTATTTTTAAGAATCTGACCTTTATCTGTCCATCTGGTCTCTTGCAAGCCGAGAATATCTAAATTATAATGGTGGAATTCTTGTGTGAGGACATCAAGAGAAAAAGCTCTGTGCAGAGTCCTCACATTCCAACTACCTATGGAGAGAAAATGGTTAGTGGGATGTTTAAAGAAACTATGTTTATTGAGAGAGGGAATGCCGACAATATCAAACAGCCCCCTAATCGTAGACATGGGGCAAAGACCCGTTCCCCCACTACTAAAGGCTGAAGCCATCTACACTGGAAGACTTCCTCCAATGTAAAATTTGACGATGCCAATAGAAGCAAAGAGTTCAGGTGCCTGCGATGACTTCTGCTCAGGATTATCCACCAGCTGATAAACATATTCTGTGAATCTATTCACTTGGGGCTGTCAACCCACAAACAAACAGAAAACACAGTGGAAGATTTTCCCTCCACAGAAGCCTACCAGTGCAGCAAAATCAGGATCCATAATCAAGCTCAGAGCCATATATCTGTCCAGTCCAGTAGGTTTATATGGTCAGCACCAGGACCCTGTGTGGTTGACCACTCCTCAGCAGGGTAGAAAAAAAAGAAAAGTAGCCATAGTTGTCCAGATCAGTGGGCCACACTAATCTGGCAGCCCTCCCCTTCCGTTCACTTCCACAAGAGAGTATCTCTTTTGAAAGTTACTAACGGTCCGCACCACGAGAAGGTGGGGTCGGACATTAGGTGCTAGGCCTGGCCGGTTCTATGCATCATCACAGGGGATTGGTGCATAGCTCCCCTTCCAGTGACTACCTAGCTACCATTTACAGACCAATAATATAATAAAAAAAAATAATAAAAATTAAATAAAAAAAATAAAAAAAAAAAATAAATAAATAAAAAAAATATAAATATAAAAAATATTAAATTAAATATTATATAAATAATATATCTCCTCTCTTGACAGAATTCAAAATATCCTGAAGTTGTCCATAAAACCGATCCTTCTCATCCTCAGTGGGGGCATAACAGCAAATAACATTCAAGTCTTTAATGCTTGTCTGAAATTTTGCTGTAAGAAACCTTTCATTAATGCACTCATATCCTAGAAGAGCATCACTAATGTGTCTGCTGAGAAGCAGAAAATGATGCAGAAATATGCACAAGTTTAATCATTTTTGACCTTCATTACCCTTACTAACATTCTCAAGTTGGGGGAGAGGCATGCCACCCCCTGTAGATCTGGCTCTGTTTTCTAATAACTCTTTTCCATTAAAATATTGCAAATCACTATCATAATCTTATTAAACAATAATGCTAAAAAATAACAAATATTGTACAGGCTGTTAGTACCTTTCAAAAGAGATCTCTTCTGGAAGGAAACAGAAGGGATAGCTACCAGAGTAGTATAGCCTATTGATCTGGCCATCTATACCATATTTTCTTTTCATTTTATGCCCTGCTGAGGAGTGGTAAAATTCACAGGTCCTAGTGCTGACTGTTTATACCCACTGGCTGGTTTATGGTTTGAGTTTGATTGGATTCTGGACTTGCTGTACTAGTGGGCCTCTGTTATAGGAAAATCTGCCATGCTTATGGGTTGCCAGCCCTAAGTAAACATGCATAGGATACCTGATCAGATAATCCTGATCAGAGGCAACTGCAGGTACCTGACCCTTACTTCTATGGACATCGCCAACCTACCCTGGAGTAACATGTCTCAGGAAGTTCAGTTTCTATTTCGATTTTGTTTCTTGAAAAGGTCCAGTTGTAAAGGTGGTGACTAAAGTTCCTACCAGCACTGTAAGGATCCCTGTATGGATCATTGTAAGATATCTTTACTTGTCATCATGAAATGGCAGAGATTTTGTGACATATTGGCTGCTAATAATGAAGCTAAATTAATTAATGGACTTAATTAAAACAATAACAACAAGAAATAACTATAACAATAACTCAAATTTAATGACTAACAATAATAAAATGCATGGATGGGAACTGCTTTGAAAGAACTTTTTGCTGACACTACCATTATTTACAATGCAATAGAATTAGAATAATAAATATATCAAGTATAAAAATACCTTTTATGTTAGGAAAATGTAGCAACTGCTTTAAGCATTATGCAGGCATGAGAAGAGAGTATGCAAAGCACGAGATTGACAAAAAATGCATGCCATGCAATATACAATAGTATATAATTCATAGCACTGTGATTGGTTACACATTTCACAACATTTAAATCATTTTTGTCATACTGATATTAATTAAAATGAAACATTTTTATATAGAGATGTATAGTAAATTGGCCATATACTGAATATTTTATTATTCTGGCACTTACTATACTGACATTTCACTGTATAATTTGAAGAAAAAAGTCTTAGGATACATATTTAAAACTTACAAAAAATTGAGAAATATAATAAAAATAAAAGCGCAAGAAAAAAAAAAGCTTTTTGAAATTCTGATGGCTGATGAAAGAACAAAATAAAACTTCTACTTACGTTGTCCCCAACGTCCTGTCTTTGGATTAAGATAATTTGGAAAGAGTCCTTGAGGTTTTTCCATCTTGGTAAGGAAATTGCGAATATGGGTAACCTTCTGCTTGTACACAGGATTTCCTGTGATATCACTCAAATATGTAAATTCCAGATGAAGAGTGCCAAATTCTGCCAAAATAGAACTGGAACTGGAAGCCCATGCATAATTCTTGCTTGCACCACTATAAGTAGAAAAAAATCAAAATGAAAAATGCAAAATGCAAAAAGTTTGTTAAAGAATGTAATTGTAATGAAGCTGCACTGTTATAGAATGAATATTATGTTTAACTCAGCTCTGTAAGACACACTATAATAAAAAAAAAATGTAAGCTGTAAAGATACACAATATTTTTTCAATGGTTGAAATCTTGAATCTGAAGCTTTCCTAGTGATTCACATTATTAATTTTCAGGTAATACGAAATGTTGGTTCAAAAGCAGTGCTAGATCTAGGGGCAAATCTTGCCAACCCTTCCACCCTCAATTTTTTTATAGATCCAGGACTATTCAAAGGTTGATACATACAATAAAAAAATTATTGCTCAGGAAGTTTCTTGCTACAGAGATCATCTGATAAGATCATGTTGGTAAAATATGTCATAGAATAAGACTTTAGCAAACTCAGCAAAATGACAACACAAAAAAAAAATTGCATGCCTCTTCTGGGGTCAGATTTATGCCCTGAAATAATATATAAGAATATTAAAGGAGTGGGGGGTAATACTATATTTAACAGAAAACAGAACAACATAATCAGCTTAATAAATCCTGAATTGATGGAGGTGAAATTGAAGACAAAATGAAATCCAGAGAAATGATAGCATAATGGATGAGTGGTACACTAAAATATGAACTCATTATATATATATATAAAACTGGATGATGTATGAAGACAATAAATATAAAAAAGAAACTGCAATGAAACCAGTTAGAACAAAATGGAAAAATTATTGAACTACAAGAAGCTTGAAGGAAAATCATTAACATAAAGAGCACACACAACATCAGGTAAGTTAGAGAGAATGGTAGAGTCAAAGTACAATAAAGATATTGGGTGAAAAGGAAAACCTGCAAAGGAAACAGAAATTAATAAAAACATGATTAGTGGTTGGTGTCACAAGTCATAAAATTCCTTAATGAAAGGTTTGTGCTTTCCCCTAATATCACCTTTCTTCCCTTTATGATGAAGTATTTCTTCAAATGTTGATAGGGAAAACAATTTTCGGATTTTTTCCGAGATCTATGACCCGGATTATCCCTAGGTGCAAATTTTCGGAGCTGTACCATTTCTGCACCATAGAGTGATCCACTATCAGTCAGCCTTCAGTCACTCACTTAAAATCATCTATATATAAATATGAACATTGGATTGTAAATTTGTAAGTTAACAAAAAGAAAATAATCAGAAAAATTCGGCATTTTCTTCGTTTATACATTCAATTTTTAAAAAATTTCAAGACTTGAACATTTATACATTCAAGTCTTGAAATATCTGTAAAAACGACAGGCCTGGCATAAATTATTTGTAACCTTTCATAGTGTACAACATAATAAAAATTTGAATTAACCGATAGGTTAGAACATTTTAATACTGCAAGTTATTAGTACCATGATTATTCTTTCTTGTTTAGCCAATTGCAAAGTTTTAAATTGCTTTTGCAATTTACAGTGATATCTACACTGTAAGATCCTATTACATCTTGGCGAATCCAAATGTCACATGTTAGAACATATATTATATCACGTGTCATTCGAAGAGTTTTACCAAAGAGCCAATCAAAACGATCACTTCAGTGCTCTGATACATGAAGAGGAATGCAGTTTGTTTTGATCAAACAGCCATCAATTTTCTTCATTTTATAAAAAATATACTACTCCAGTGTTCTCTGAGTTTAACTAGTTCATTTAAAATACTTAGGAATAATGTGCATTTGAATGGTGAAATCACTGTATAAATGCTTCTAGGTTTAAAAGTCATTCAAAAGCGAAACGTTCATAGAGTGTAATGTTAACAAGGCAAGAATTCCGTGTCCAAGTGCCCTTCTCAGGTATGGGATACTTTTTCGCTCCAGATTTATTAAGCGAATGACACACTATTACTTATAGGCACTATAATACCACTAACCACATTATTTCCTTACCTTAATACCTTTCAAAAGAGATATTTTCTTTTGGAAGAGGGCTGCCAGATCAGTGTGGCCTACAGATCTGGTCATATATGGCAACTTTTTTTCCTACCTTGCTGAGGAGTGCTCAACTTCACAGGTGCTGACCATTTATACCCCCTAGACTGGAATACTTTATGGCTTTGAGTTTGATTATAGATACTGGACTTGCTGCACTGGTGGGCCTCTGTAGAGAGAATCTACCACTATGTTTTCTGTTAGTTTGTGGGTTGCCAGCCCTACGTGAACAGAGGCACGGAATATCTTATATCAGCTGGTGGTTAATCCTGATCAGAGGCCATCGCAGGTACCTGAACTCTTGCTTCTATGGGCATCGTAAATCCTAAACTGGAGTAGTGTCTCAGGCAGGTCATATGGTTTTTGAAAAGGTGGTGTCTGAAGTTACTACCAGCATGGGTGGCTTCAGCCTTTAGTGGTGGGGGAACAGATCTTTACCCTTTGTCTGCAATTAGGGGACTGTTTGATATTATTGACCTTACCTCTCTCAATAAACCTAGTTTCTTTAAATATCCTACTAATCATTTTCTCTCTGCAAGTTACATAGAGGTCATTCTCTTGATGTCCTCACACAGGAATCCTAGTGTTATAGCCTAGTTATTCTAGGCTTGCAAGAGACCATGGACAGAAAAAGATGAAACAACTTCTAATTTTAAAAGAAAACAATTTTAAATTTCTCTTTTCAGGGAGGGAGAGTGGAAAACATCTCCAAGGTATAGGTTTGCTTCTCGGCAGACATGCCAGTGGTGCTCTTCTAGAATATGACTGCATTAATGAAAGATTTCTTACAGCTAATTTTAAAACAAAAATTAGACTTATATGTCATCTGTTCTTATGCTCCTACAGAGGACTCTGTTGAGAATGAGAAGGATATGTTTTACAGACAACTTCAGGATATTTTGAATTCGGCAAGGAGATATTACTGTTGTGCTATGTGACTTCAATGCTAAAGATAGTACTAACTCTGACCTTTGAACAGGGGTCTTAGGTCCCTTTGACATTGGTAGTTCCAATGGCAATGAGGTAAGTCTTTAAAGACTTGAATGTCATCTGTTGTTATGCTCCTACAAAGGATGATGATGAGAACAAGAAAGATGGATTTTATGGACAGCTTCAGGATATTTTGAATTTTGTCAAGAGATATTACACTTGTGCTAGGTGATTTAAATGTTAAAGTTGGTACTGACTCCTACCTTTGGGCAAGCCGAATAGGTCCTTTGGGTATTGGTGGTTGCAATGACATTAGGAAACATCTCCTGCAGGTAGGAAAACTAAATGGTTTGAGAATAACTAATACATTCTACAAACACAGGGAGATTTATAAATACACATGGTTTTCTCCTGATGGATTGCATAGGAATATCATCAACTATATATTAATTAGCAGCAATTGAGCTAGTTCTGTTAGGACTATCAGGTCTTATAGGCAAGTGGAAATTGGGTCTGACCTTAATTTGTCAAAAGTGTCTTAACTGATACTTAACAAATGTTGTCTAAGGTTAAAAAAAAAAACCTTTAACACTGAAGCCCTAAAAGATCCAGATGTAACCACAGCTTATCATGATATATTGCTTAATCATTATGACAGTCATGATTTCCTTATTAATGAAGATGAGGTAGAATAGTACAATTTTAAATAGGCTTTTCTTGAAACTAATATTAGCATTCTGGGTAAAAAGGAGCAGAGGAGACAAAGTTATTTGAGAGATAAAGCATTGGACTTACTTTTGAAAGAGAGAAGGGCATGAATAATCTTAATCACAACCTTGCTATCCTAACATGGCATTACAAAGAGCTTAATAGGTGTGTAAATGATCAGTTGAAGGCTGATAAGAATATTTGGCTTGATAACTTGGCTGAAATAGCAGAGGAAGCAGTTAGGTAGTGTAACAGCAGAGGGCTGCACCAGACAGTTAATGTTTTGTGGCAGAAGAAACATACAGGTACACAAGCTTTTAGGGATAAACATGATAAGATTATTGAAAGTTTATCACGGCTAGGTGCTTGAGCACTTCAAGGATGCTCTAAACAATGTGGTTAGTTTTAGTCCCATTGTTTGTAATGACAATAGATGAATTACTGGCTTCAATCTTGGCCCTATATCACAATTAGAAGTTACTTTGGCTATCTCAAAATTAAAATTACATATATCCCTAGGGATAAATGAAATTATCAGCTAAATGCTTAGAGCTGGATATGTTTCTATTGTCAGATGGCTGATTGAAATAATGAACATTTTTCATGACAGAAGTGTTGTCCCTAAAGGATTTTACCACAGCTATTATTATTTCTATTATTTTAAGAAACGTGATTACAGTTCTTGTCCTAACTATAAGGAAAACTGTCCATTTCCTGTTGCAGGTAAAGTTCTTTCCATTATTGTGCTTAATAGAATTAAGAATTTGGTTGATGGACAACTGTGTGATGAACAGTGTAGATTCAGAAATGTAAGGGTATGTGTAAATAAAATATTTTCATTTAGGCAGATTCTTGAGAAATGCTTAGAGTTTCAGAAACATATGATTACTAGCTTTATAGATTTCAAAAAGGCTTTTGACTGTTAATCGGCATAATTTGTGGTTGATCGCTATCTCATGTGGAATTCCAGACGAGTTAGTTAATATGATGAAAGCTCTTTATAGTAACACTGAGTCATGCGTGAGAGTTGGTAAAGCTTGGAGCAATTTATTTAGCATAGCTTCTGGTGTTTGACAATGGTCCATTTTGTCTCCTTTCCTCTTTAGTTTGGTTATTGATTATGTTACGCAAAATTCTTTGCAAGGGAAAGATTTTGATTTAAATGGTCTAGAGATCTGAAAATTTCTGATTTAGATTATGCTGATAATTTATCCCTTAATTAAAAAATTGCCTAAATACAGTGAAAAAAAATCATAAGATTCATTATCACATAATCACTGTTACAATGTAATGACCTTAAATAAATTAGCACTTCTACTTCCTATATATCTTTAAGCTTACATGCAATAAGACGATACAACCATTAAGTTATAATTGGCCAAAAGAATCTTAACATTTAAAGTCATGAGGGAAAGTTTTTACTAGTGGTAATCTGTCTGTTATTATGTAGTGACAGGTAGCTGATGCACTCAATCTTTCAACAGGTGTCTTCAAGTCCCGATGCTGTAACTTGCTTTTGATGTTTAGAAGCAATATTCTGCTATTCCTTTTAGTTGACATATTAGGAATGGGTTGAAGACTATCATGATAATTATGATGAGATGTCAGTCCAGCTGTTGTTGCATTTTCACACTTCACTGGAGTTATTAAGTTGATAAGGGATAATTCTATTCACATCTCTCTTCTCATTATATATTAGCCATTATAAACTTGTAGCCAGTTCATAAAGATCATTAACTGTTACTTATACATTCAATTTAAATCAATGTTAAAATCTTATAAAATAATACAAAGACAATCGATATTTCCAAATAGGATAGATCCACGGCAACACATTTCATCTCTGACTTCCTCAGGCAGTGTGCTAACTTAGTAATGATGTACGAATATATAGGAAAGGTTCAAGGTGTTGTAGGTGAAATTAGCCTCCAATGAGGGGCTCCCTACACGTTACAACAGGAGGGCGAGATAGCAGAGGCAGAAGAAACTACCTCTCTCTATCTCTTGAAACTATTAACTATACTAATCTCATTAAAGTAAAAAAGACATTAGACCTTGCAGAAGAGGCCAATGTTCTGAAAGACACCAGTGACCAGTCACAAGCACGTTTGCTGTAGCTTCATGTTCCGGTGGGTACCAAGAAGGGAGGTGATGGAATAGTTGGTGGTTCCAATAGCATGAATATTGGGCTATTTCACCTATGAAGCTCCTGGAACAAAGCTTCTCTTTTAGTATTGTAACGGGAGCAGTTGAGCAGTACATGAGATACAGTCTCAGGTGTGTTGCATGTGGCACAGTTAGGACTGTAGGCTCTACTGAGAGTGTAAAGTGTAGAGTTGCTATAGATGACACCAACTCGGAGACGATGGAGGAGGGTCTCCTCAGATCTGTGAAGATCTCCAAGATTAGGAGCAGTGAGAGAAAGGTCTACCACGTACCTGAAAAAAAGAACAACTGGAATCCCTCTGCCACTGGGCTAGATGATCTTGACATCAGTTCTGAGACAAAACTTTTGCAGTCACTGAGAAAGAGAGGGCAATTAGTTACATACCTCTGGCTCTCAAGGGCCTCCTTTGCAATCCAATCAGCAAGCTCATTGCCAGGTATCCCTACATGGGAGGGGATCCATTGGAAATGGATTGTGATACCAGCGGAAGTGACCTTAGAGCATGTCTCCATGATTTCTGAATGAGGAAGGGGTTGTAGCTCTTGCTGTCTCTCTTCTGGAAGGCTTGCAAGGCTGACTTCGAGTAACAGAGGATTGCACTTCTGAGGTTGTGGATGAAAGCTACAGCCTCAAGGATAGTCTGAAGCTCAGCACAGGTGGAAGAAATGAGATGCAGGAGACGGAAGCCTCTCATGATGTCAGTATTGGGGATGGCAGAGGCAGCCTACCATCTCTCCCGATCAACAAATCCATCAGTGTAGACCTCAGTACATCTCTCATATCGTGTAGTCACATAGGAGGTGGAGAGAAGCCTGATGGTCACTGGATCTGAGTTGCTCTTTCAACCTAGAAAAGGGACAGTGACATTGATCATAAGATCACTGTTCCTCCAGGGTGGAAGGTCAGGAAAGAGCGTATTGCCAGCAGTGGAGCTAGCAGGGAGGACTTGGTCGTAGAAGTTGTGGCACACACGGCGATGGTAGAGTCTGGCCTGTCTTGTAACTTCCTGAGAAACTCATGGTTAAAGTGGAGAGAGTGGAGCCTCAAGAGATGACACAACATATCTCTCTTCTGATGCAGGCGGAAAGGCATGTCATCAGCCTCTGCTATGACAGATGCATTAGGTGTGTTAGGGCAGAGTCTGAGGCAGAGATATAGTGTGGATAGTGGCCAACTTGCTCAGCAGTGAAGCAGAAGCATTGCTCAGAAGGTGACCACTGAAGTTGATGCTGGAGAGGATCAAGTGCCAGTACAAGACCAAGAGGGTCTTGTAGGAACTTCCCCAGTGGGTACCAGCAAGAAAAGAAGTATATTTCTCTGAGGGGTGGCAACTGTCTTAAGATGCTGGTGTGAGGTCCCCAGGTCAGCCTATTGTCCAGGACAACACCAAGGAACTTATGCTGTTTGACGACCCTGATGTCATCTGGTCCAAGCAGGATAGTTCCTTCAGTAGGCATTCAGTGATCTACAAGTCACATGATCTAACAGTAAATTCAATGCCAATGGTACTGGCTTAATGTCGGTGTTACATAATGTATCTTGATTTAAATATATTATTAAATTTTTCATATAATTGTGCTTTTGTTAAAAGTGAAGCAATAATTCTCAATTGCAATGCATAATTAATCAAATTAGATTGCAGTATAGTCTGTGTTAGTGCTGTTTAACTTAAACTATTTCTTAAATTGTATCCATGTTCCTTTAATACATACCAGAATTTTCAAATACACTATGAATTTTAAGTAAATATGAAATATCTGTACCATTAAAAATAACAAATAATATAAAGTCATTAGTAGTTAATGACAGAGACAACAGTTCACCAACTATGTGGAAACACAGAACACACAGAAGAAGAAGGAGAGGTGGAGGCAGAAGTCAAAATCTTAGACTTTGACTTTTACCTCCATCTCTCCTTCTGTGTGTGGTCTATATAATAGAAATTGATGATAAAGATAATAAATTAAGAAATAAAAATAAATGTATAGAAAACACTGACCAACAGATGGCAGCATGGATTCAATTTAAGAAATAATTTAGGTAAAACAGCACTAACACAGACTATACTACAACCTAATTTGACAAATTATACACTACAATCAAAAATTATTGCTTCACTTATAACAAATGCACAATTATATGGAAAATTTAATAATATACTTAAATCAAGATACATTATGTAACACCAACATTAAGCCAGTACCATTGGCATGGAATTTACTGTTACATCCTGTGACTTGTAGATCACTGAATGCCTGCTAGAGGAACTATCCTATATATTCCTATATCATCTCTAAGTTAGCACACTGCCCAAGGAAGTCAGAGATGAAACACATATTGCAGTGGGTCCCTCCTATTTGTGAATGTTGATTGTCTTAATATTGTTTTTTAAGATTTTAACATTTATTTAAATTGGATGCATTAAGTAACAGTTAACGACCTTGATGAACTGGCTACAATTTTATAATAGCTAATATATAATAAAAAGATACAGTGATTAAATAAAATTCGAAAATTAACTTGAACAATGAATGTATATAATTTTTTCATAACTTGCATTTGGGATATTCTTCTGCATTTAACTC
The DNA here is from genome assembly GCA_038380435.1 of Ryuthela nishihirai. Lineage (NCBI taxonomy): Eukaryota > Metazoa > Arthropoda > Arachnida > Araneae > Heptathelidae > Ryuthela > Ryuthela nishihirai. The sequence goes on along the minus strand of JAWZYU010000001.1, from coordinate 154,028,878 downwards.
AGTGAAGTAATAGCAAAACTTCATCTATGTCCCTGTTTTAAAATAAAAATATATCTAAGGCATCAGAATGGATATATTTAAGAAATACTTGTGCATCATTCTATTAAATAATTGTTTCTACTCTGCATACAGTTTAATCATAACTCTTATAAACTTAGGATTAAACTTTGTAAATAACTAATATTACTTACGTTTTCAAATTGACAATTGCATATGGGATTCCAGTAGGAGTATTAAAGGCTGGTAGTAGTTTCTGTGCAACATGATCAGCTTTTTCTTTGTACATCTAGATGAATATAAACTAATTAATTCCTTCCTATTTCAACATATGTATCAAATATAGCACATGAATTTAATGAAAATGATTATTTATTGGTTGTAAATGATAATTTTGTAAGAAGTTGACAATTCATTTAAAATAATAGCACTATTGTAGCTAAATCTTTTGTTTTTATGTGTACAAGTTGTTTGTTTCTATCAGATGTTTATAAACATCAGCCCTCTAGTCAAGGCGTAAACAGAAAAATAACTTCCCAGGTCAGCTGATTGGTTTGCCTCTACCTTACACCTTGCCTTGATGGTAGTCTGTTGCTATTTAGGAAATTTTAGAAGTAAGATTTTTGCAAACCACAGCATATATCAATAAGCTCATTATTAAACTAGTCATTTTCATCCACAGCACTTACTTCTCAAAGTATTTAACCAGAAAGTTGGGAATTGAATCCATGACTTAAAGATCTTGAGCCAGTAGCTGTGGTCAGAGCATTTGGCATGCCATCAAGAGGTCATGCGTTGGATCCCACCCAAACCCAAGACAATTTTTCCACTATACCTATTGTCAACTTGATACTTATAGAGTGAAAAAGTCGTTAAATAGTTTATCATTAAATTATTAGCATCGTATTCAATTCATTCGGTCATTTACTTTAAAACTACATCTTTCCTCAACTAAGATACAGCATCCACTCAACACATCAACTGCCTAGATCAATTACATTTTCAAGTGGGTTGACTTTCTCATTTTTGAATTTATGTTATTTTTGTAAGCCAGAAGTGAAAACAAAATACATGAGCAGGCTGCAAGTTAAGGAAAAAAATAAAAAAAAATTATATTTACACATTACATTTTATATTTTTTTACCCATTCATCTGCTTTTCATGTTTCTTTTACAAAACCAAACATTTTTTTTGTTTTACTTTTATTTTTTGTATTTTCACATATTTTCCACAGGATAAAAAAAAATTTTTTTCAGTTGGATTTACCTGTGGGTGACTATTTGGACAGTATTTGGCTAGATTCTTTAGAGCTCATTTTTTGTAAAATATATATAAATGCCAACTTACATCACTGCATACAGAGAAAGATAATTGCACATGGGTTAGTAGTAGCCTACTCAAAATTTTGCAGCAATTATGTTTGACAAGCTTGTTTTTCCAGAGAATGCTTATCTAAGGGGATGATTCATGAAAAAGGAATTCATTGAAATATTCACATTTTTTACCACTTACAATTTATTTTTCTTAATTTTGGCACTAACACTTCCTTGTAACTGTATGGTCTCATTTACTATATACTTTAATTCAATAACTCTTTTGCTGAATGTGTCAAAACAATTTCCAATCATGAATAAGTATACCTAATTACAATGGCATCTCCTTTGATTTGGTATAGATCTGTTTAAAAAAATAAACTCCAACATACTTGAACGAGTTCCAAAAGATTTCTGTTTTAATTCCATAATTACAATGGAACCACACAGAAGCATCTACTTCAATGTCATTGTGGCACTAATCATGCCTGCTCGTGTCATCATCATTATCATCATCAAGCAGCCATGGAGGTCCAACCAGACAAGGCAATTTAGTTCTCCAAGCAAGTCTGTCCCGAGCTACATCTGCTGCATCTAGCCACTGCACACCAATTCTAATTAGGTCCTGTTTGACATTGTCTACCCACTGCATCCTTGGTCTCCCCCTCTTTCTGAAGTCTTTAGGCACACTGTTCATAACCCTATTCGCCAATCTATAATTATCCATACGGGCAACATGGCCAAACCAACGGAGTCTCTCTCTGCACAATATGCTGCTTAAAGGAGGTTGCCGACTCTTTTGCCTAACCTCATCATTAGTTACAAAGTTGAACCACCTAATAATGAGCAAGATGCTGCGTAAGCATCTGGAATCAAAAGCATCTAGTTTCCTGTTATCTTGTTTACACAGCGTCCAAGTTTCACTACCATAATTAATCCTAGAAAGAACCACACTATTATACAGTCTAATTTTAGTCTTTACGTGTATATGCCTATTTCTCCACACTCTCCATAGATTCTTAAAAGTCGTGGCAGCAATCCCTATCCATCTGTTAATCTCATGCCGCACATCACCAGCATCTGTTACATAGCTCCCAAAATAATTAAGCTGTGATACCTGCTCAAAACCGCAATTATTCAGATTAACTGAATCACAGCCTGCCTGATCAATTTTCATCACTTTAGTTTTCTCTCTGTTTATAAATAAACCTATTCCAGTACCAGTTTCATCAACAGCTCGAATGAAAGAGTTTATCTCATCAACATCATTTGCCAAAAGGGCTAAATCATCAGCATAATCTAAATCGGAAAATTTTGTATCTCCAGCCCATTTAAGGCCAAAATCTTTCCTTTGAAGTGAATTTCGCATTAACATAATCAAACTAAAGAGAAAAGGAGACAAAACGCACCCTTGTTGAACACCAGAAGAAATGCTAAACCAATTGCTACAAGTCTTACCAACTCTCACACACGACTCAGTGTTATTATACAGAGCTTTCATTATGTTAACTAACTTGTCTGGTATACCATATGATCTCACAATCAACCACAAATTATGATGCTCAACAGAGTCGAAAGCCTTTTTGAAATTAACAAAGCTAGCAACCAAAGGTTTCTAAACTTTAAACATTTCTCAAGAATCTGCCTAAATGAAAATATTTGATCTAGACATCCCCTACCACTTCTGAATCCACATTGCTCATCACACAATTGACTGTCAACCAGATTCTTAATTCTATTAAGCACAATCATGGAAAGAACTTTACCTGGAACAAAGAGTAGGCTGATACCCCTATAGTTATCACAAGTGACTGCGATCACCTTTTTTGAAAATAGGGATAACAATAGCTCTGGTAAAATCCTTAGGAACCATGCCTTTATCATAAAAGATATTCAAAATTTCAGTCATCCAAGTAGTAAACATAATATTCCCAACTCTAAGCATTTCCATAGTAATTTCATCTACCCCTGAGGATTTATGAAGTTTAAGTTTAGAAATAGCCAAAATAACTTCAGATTGTGTTATAGGGCCAACATTAAAGCCACCAATGCATCTATCATCACTGCAAACAATGGGAGTAGAACTAACCACATTGTTTAGAACATCACTGAAATGCTCAGCCCACCTAGCCATGACAGAATCCTCACCTTCTACAACCTTACTTGTTTATCCTTTAATCCCCGTATACATGTCCGATTTCTACCCACAAAACATTAACTATCTGATACAGTTCTCTGCTGTTGTGCTGTCTAACTGCGTCCTCGGCTTTGTCAGCCAAACCATCAAGCCACAAATTCTTATCAGCAGCTAACTGATCCTTTAAACGTTTATTAAGCGCTCTGTAATGCTTTCTGTTAGGACTAGTAGAGTATTGATTAAGGACATTCCTGCAGTTCTTTCTTTCTGAAATAAGCTCAAGTGCCTTATCACTCAAATAATTCTGCCTCCTCTGCTGCTTTTTCCCTAAAAGAGTACTATTAGTTTCCAAATAAGCCTGTTTTAAATGGTTCCATTCTTCCACAACTTCAGTAAGCAAACCATGACTGTCATAATGACTAAGTAACTTATCATGGTAAGCTTTAGCTATAACTGGTTCTTTCAGAGCTTCAATATTAAAGGTAAAAATTTTAACCCTAGCACAACACTTTCGAAGTTTAAGTTGCAAGACACTTTTAACAAGGTAATGGTCAGATTCAATTTCAGCTCTCCTATATGCCCTGGTATTCCTAACAGAACTAGCCCATTTGTTGTTAATTAATATATAAAATCAATCATATTCTTATGCAGTCCCTCAGGTGAAACCCATGTGTATTTATGTATGTTGCGGTGTTTGTAATAAGTGTTAGTTATTCTGAAACCATTGAGTTTACTTACCTGTAGGAGGTGTTGCCCATTGCAGCTACTAATACCAAAAGGGCCTATCACCCCTCTCCAAAGGTCAGAGTCAGTACCAACTTTGGCATTGAAGTCACCTAGAACAAGGGTAATATCTCCTTTCTTGACAGAATTCAAAATATCCTGAAGTTGTCCGTAAAACCTATCCTTCTCAATCTCATCGGCATCCTCAGTGGGGGCATAACAGCAGATAACATTCAGGTCTTTAACACTTGTCTGAAATTTTGCTGTAAGAAACCTTTCATTGATGCACTCATATCCTAGAAGAGCATCACTAGCGTGTCTGCTGAGAAGTAGACCCATGCCTTGGTGATGCTTATTGTCGTCCCTCCCTGAAAAGAGAAATTTAAGATTATTTTTAAGAATCTGACCTTTATCTGTCCATCGGATCTCTTGAAAGCCTAGAATATCTAAATTATAATGGTGGAATTCTTGTGTGAGAACATCAAGAGAAAAAGCTCTGTGCAGAGTCCTCACATTCCAACTACCTATGGAGAGAAAATGGTTAGTGGGATGTTTAAAGAAACTATGTTTATTGAGAGAGGGAATGCCGACAATATCAAACAGCCCCCTAATCGCAGACATGGGGCAAAGACCCGTTCCCCCACCACTAAAGGCTGAAGCCATCTACACTGGAAGACTTCCTCCAATGTAGAATTTGACGATTCCAATAGAAGCAGAGTTCAGGTGCCTGCGATGACCTCTGCTCAGGATTATCCACCAGCTGATAAACATATCCTGTGAATCTATTCATTTGGGGCTGTCAATCCCCAAACAGAAAACACAGCAGAAAATTTTCCCTCCACAGAAGCCCACCAGTGCAGCAAAATCAGGATCCATAATCAAGCTCAGAGCCTTATATCAGTCCAGTCCAGTAGGTTTATATGGTCAGCACCAGGACCCTATGTGGTTGACCACTCCTCAGCAGGGTAGAAAAAAAAGAAAAGTAGCCAGAGTTGTCCAGATCAATAGGCCACACTAATCTGGCAGCCCCTCCCTTCCATTCCCTTCCAAAAGAGAATATTTCTTTTGAAAGGTACTAACAGCATGCACCACGAGAAGGCGGGGTCGGACATTAGGTGTTAGACCTGGGCGGTTCTGTGCATCATTACTGGGGATTGGTACACAGCTCTCCTCCCAGTTTATGCCTAACTATCATTTACAGATCAGCTTTTGTGTGCAGTGTTTAAATCTTCCATTACCCATTGGTGCTGTATGCACGTCACATTTCCACAGTTGAAAAGCTTAGGTGCTGGTCATCACTTACATAACAAATGAAACTTTGATTTTTGAAAAATATACATTAAAACATTTCAGCAGGAATGTCTATCTTAAAACCAAGCATGAAAAATAATTTTTTCGACTTGGTGCATTGCATACTTTATTAAGCTACAGTATAAATAATTTGTTAAACCAATTCGATCCCTATTTTTTTTACGTGCTATGTGGCTTTGCTGCTCTACTGTTCAGTTATTCCATGTTAAAGCAACTTCCTAATTTGAGCTCATAAGTTTGATTTGAACTATTGTGATCTAATTTTTCTTTAAAGTTTTGAAATTCTCCCAAAAAATAACCAAAAACTATTTTGTTAAATCAGAAGACATTGGAAGCAATTATTAAGAATGTCCATTTTTATTTCTATTTGTCCATTTCAATATTTCCAGAATTATTTTTATCATTTATCCCAGCATTCAGCCCATAATTTCCCATGATTGAAACCAAAACTGCTTGGTTCCAGGAATATAATGTGTAAATTAGGTCATGGCACAGCACAAGATGCAGATGTCACTAATTGATATACATGCAAATTGTAGTTTGACTGCAGTGCCCATCTGATTTCCATAAACATTAGATATCATCTCCATTCATTCAATTAGTATTTTATTTATACTTTTAAAATTAAACCCCTTCATTTTTGTTTCTATAGATATATAAATCTGTGGAATAAAATCAAAATATATCATTACTGATCATTTGGTATTAGGAAGAGCTGCCAAACTTGCATGACAAAAATTACGATTTGGGACAGTGAAAATGTGGAGGAAATCAGAGCAGGGCAGTTCTGCAATTTATGGTGCTCAGGTGCCATTTTTTAATGCAATAATGCATTGCATCTGATGGAATGCTCGACTTCTGGACTCCTAGAGATGATAAAAAGATTTAATTTTTTCAGAAATACAAAATTTCTTAATATTATTTCTGTAACCCCCCTCCCACACACACACATTAGATATGCGATTTAAATTAATCACAAAAGAAATGTTTCAATATCACATTAGAAAGAATATTCGGCAAAAGTGCTGATCTGGCGATGGCAGCCATCTTTAGTTTTTGAAACTGACAGTCCTCAGATCAGCATTTTACCAAATATTCAACTTCTTGGAAGTTCTACAAATAATAACCTAATAATCGTATTAACAGCAGTAAAGAGGTTGTACAACGAGAATATACTGAGTAAAGAATATAATGACAAATGTTTATTCCTAAGCAAAAAAATTTGTTTACAATAAAAGTAATGGTATCTAGACACATTTTCCTAACTGCACATATTGTTATACGGGCGAATGTCAGTCAGTACCATCCGAGGCTATTTGTTTCAACAGCTATTATCACTAACAAACTAATGTTCATTCCGAAATTAAAAAAAAAAACTTGCAAAAATCAATAATTTCATCAGAGACTGCTATTCAAACAAGCACATATCACTAAACAATGAATTGCCATTCTACAATTTAAGAAAACCCCAATACAAAATTATCGGAGATAACCATTTTAACCTAAACATACTGCTAAACAACCACTCTGCCCTTTTTACTGACCAAAGCTTAAAAAACAATTCACTTTTGATCCACAGCAATAAAAAAACCCCTGGAACTAAATAATCCCATCAAAGACATATGCCTGAAATCAATAGCCTGAAAAACGTGAATATCCTAAATAATGAACTGCCGATCCAAAGTATAAAAAAGTTCCCAGAACTAAATACTCACATCAGAGAAAACAAGCCTAACACAATCGTAAGCAATGCACAGCCATTCACATTATTAAAAAATACCCAGAACAAGATAATCTCATTGGAGACAACCATTTTAAAAGGATGTTTTTAACACACTATTTTAAACAAAGATTTAAAACATTGTTAAAGATTAATTAAATATCATAAATTGTCTGCAACTTTCAGTACTTACCTCAGGCAAAATTTATACCTTTATGCTACATATATAGCAATTAAATCCAAATTGCATTTAAAAAATGCAATTATATGTTAGTTAAATCTGTATTTATTAAGAAAGTTAGGTTCTGAAAATAAACTCCTTTCATTTACCTTAGGAGGTTAGACCGGCAAAAAAAAATCAAGAACCAGAGGCCACACAACATACTAACAGAGAATCAAATAAATCGTTCGATACGATGAAAAGCTATCATACTATATAAATTTGCTTATTTTTTTTAATCCTACTAAAAACAAATGTTAGGGCTTTGAACCCAAGTTTTAAACTTACTTTACACACCTTAAGGTAAGCCACTCGTGGCGTCACTAGCGAGCTGAGTGCCATAAACTACAAGGTTACTGCCAAAACAAACATGCACAAGACCCATTCAAGTTGCAATGTCAATCATGGCCCACAGATAGGGAAGTTCTCTAATTATTATTTCCTTCACTATGAAGTTTCTGATTCTAAATAATCCAATTAGCATTTAGTTTACTAGAGCCGGGAGAGTTGGGTATTGGTTTAATAAACACATTTAGACACACTCAATGACTTTCAACTCTGTAAAAGAATTTAGGCGTGAACTTTGCCATGTATTCTATCCAGAAATGGTAGGCTGGAGTCATTTATCTCCTCTGATTGGTGTGCAGGTGAGCCCACAAGCAAGCACAGATTAGGGAGTGTGAACACAGCTGCACATTTAGTACAGTAAAAGAGCTAAATCAGAAACAATTCTTCCCTTTCATTAACATTCCCCTATTAGGAAAAGGACAAAAATACTATACAATTTGGAGGCAGACTTTTGTAAGTGCAAAACCAAAAAACCCTAAAAATCAGATTTTCAACAACAAAATCGAATTTTAAACCAAAAATCAGATAAAATTTGAGTAGTTGGCAGCTCTATGTCATGCTACATCCCCATTTTTTTTTTAAACATTGCTTTAAGTTAAAAAAAAATATTTATTGGCTTTCTATTGAAAAATATTTTGATCTTATATCATTTCATGAGAATGAATTGTTCTTGAATGAGAAAAAAAGTTATTCCTAATGATATTTCCACAAGTATCCTTATTTTCAAAAAATGGGGATCACTAAATATTATTTATGGAAAAATGTTTTGTTGACATGTGGGATTCGAACCCATGTCTCTCCAGAAACATGCCAGGGTATTTTACTGATGAACTAATGCTGGAACGTCTTTTCTCTCCACTAATATGACTTATCAATGTTCAAGGTGTTGTACATATGGTGAAATTAGCCTCCAAATAAGGGGCTCCCTGAACCAGTCACAACGGAAGGGCGAGATAGCGGATGCAGAAGAAACTGCCTCTCAGCTATCTCTCAAAGCAAAAAAAGAGTACTAATCAGGAGGAAGAAAAATAGAGAACATTAGACCTTGCAGAAGAGGCCAATGTTCTGAAAGAAATCAGTGACCATACGGAAGCGCACTCGCTGCAGCTTTGCATTATGGTTGTTTCAAGAAGGGAGGTGATGGAGTAGTCAGTGGTTTAGATAGCATGAAGCTCCCATAACAAAGCTTCTCTTTCAGCATTGTAGCGGGAGCAGTTGAGTGACCTTGGAGCAAGTTTCCATTATCTTCTGGATGAGGAAGGGGTTGCAGCTCTTGCTGTTTTGCTTCCGGAGAGCTTCCAAGGCTGACTTGCAGTCACAGAGGATGACAAAGTTGCCACTCTCGAGGCTGAGGCTGAAAAGTGCAGCCTCAAGTATAGCATGAAGCTCTGCACAGGTGGAGGCGGTTAGATGCGAGAGACTGAGACCTCTGGCGATGCCAGTATCGGGGATGGCAAAGGCAGCACGTTGCCTCTCCCAGTCCACAGATCCATCAGTGTAGACCTCAGTACATCTCTCATATTGTTCAGTGACATAGGAGGTGGAGAGAAGTCCGATGGCCAATGGATCAGAGTTGCTCTTCCAACCATGAGAAGGGTGAGCGACATTGATCATAAGATCACTGTTCCTCCAGGGTGGAAGGTCAGGGAAGAGAGTATTGTCAGCATCTGGAGCTGGCAGGATTGACTCGGTCACAGAAGTCCTTGATGGACAGGGCAATGGCAGAGTGAGGCCTATCATGAAACTTCCCGAGAAGCTCATGGTTAAAGTGCAGGAAATGGAGCCTCGAGAGATGACACAGTATATCTCTCTTCCAGTGAAGGCGGAAAGGCATGTCATTAGCCTCTGCAATGACAGACACATTAGGTGTGTTAGGGCAGAGTCCGAGACAGTGGCGCAGAGATATAGTGTGGACAGTGGCCAACTTGCTGAGCACTGTAGCAGAGGCACTGCTCAGAAGGTGACCACTGTAGTTGACATGGGAGAGGATCAAGTGCCGGTACAAGACCAGGAGAGTCTTGCAGGAACTTCCCCAGTGGATACCAGCAAGGAAAGACAGTATATTTCTCTGCGCAGTGGCAACTGTCTTAAGATGCTGGATGTGAGGCCCCCAGCTCAGCCTGCTGTCCAGGATCACACCAAGGAATTTATGCTGATGGACGGCCTTCATGTGATCTAGCCCAAGCAAGAGATGAGGGAAAGTGGGTGGAAGGCATCTCCTCATGAGAACCATGGCCACAGTCTTATCAGTGGAAAGAGTAAAGCTTAGGTTGTCGAAGAAGTTGACGACCGTGTCCACAGCTAGTTTCATCACGAGCTGAGCATAGTAGGGGTCCTGGCTAGGGAACCAGATGCAGATATCATCTGCGTAAATGGAAATACCCACTCTATCCTCGAGTTGAGAGGGTAGGCCTTACAGCAAGATGTTCAGTAACATCGGGATCAGGACACCCCCTTGAGGTACTCCATGATTGATGGTGTGGGAGACGCTGAGCATGTTGCCCAGCTTCATGTGAACAGTTCTGTTGGAGAGGTATGCTGCGATCCATTGGATGATATTTCCTCTGAGGCTGAGATCCTGGAGCCTGCAGAGAATATCCGAGTGTGACAGGGAATTGAATGCCTTCTGGATGTCGACGAAGACAGCGACAGTAGTCTCTCCCACGGACAGCGCCTGATCAGCAGGAGAAGTGAAGTTGATGAGATTGTCCGACGTGCATCTACTTTTGTGGAAACTTGAGGGGCTGTCAGGGAGGAGTACTACTGAGAGCTACAGACATGCGTTTTCGAGCTCCCAACTTTACCTTAGAGTACTTTTTTCGCCGATTCTTTGGTTGAGTCTTCACTTGTCTGCTGCTCCTTTCCTGTTGTTGTTCAAGGATTTCTTCAGCTGCCATTGGTAAGCGTTTTTTCTAATACTTCTCTAGTTATTTTTTGTGCTCTTGCTTAGGCTCTGGGAATGATTTGTTCACTCCAGGGATTTAAGCGAAAGAAAGGAGGGTCTGTGAGCTCTCCTGATTTGATGCCCTCAGACCCTCCTGTTAAATGTACTGTCCCTAGAGTGTCGCGGTCCACTGTGGCAAAGACTTCTTGCGCCTTGCCACAAAGGACAGTGCGGACTTACTCCAGGGAGGAGAACCTCCACCAGTTCTACTGTCAAGATGTCTTGCCCTTGCACTCTCTCTCTGTGCCCAGGGGTAAGACCCTCTTAAGGTCTCCCTGTGCTCCTGCTCCAGGCCCCTCAGGCATTTTTTCTGAAGGGCTGGGCCTTTCCACTTCTGCTTCTGTGAGTGGAGAGACCTCTTCTTCCACTGGCTCTTTCCCGGCTACTTCTTCTCCCGTCACCACAATGTCCACGGTCTCATTTTTGTCTGATGGGGCCCCTGCTGCTGGTGCTGCTATTGCACAGTCAACTGTTCATGACAGTGTTTTAGCAGACCTTTCCTCTGCCAGCCCAAACCCAGCAGATACTCCTGAGATTGAGCAGCTGTTCATCGACTTCTCCAATATGATGGACATCAATCAAAAACTGCCTCAGGATTCTGATGACGGCTTCGTTGTTGTCAACCATAAGAAGAAGAGCACCAAGACGATTCCTCTTATTGTGACCTCGGCCCCCACTCGTCTCTTGAGCTCCTACAACCCGAACCCCATCTCCACAGAGATTGTGAAGATTCTTGGGGCATGGATTGTGGACGCTTATTACTGGAGACGGGAGCTTACTCGTCAAGGTCAACTCTCCTGACCTTCTTGAATTGAGAAACTTCTGTGCACCACCCATTCTGGGTATCCCCATAACTGTGGATTACCCAGTCTCTTACTTCCTGCCACAGGGCCTCATAAAAGGTATTGACACCTCTCTTACCGATGAGGCGATCCTTGATGTCCTCTAGGATCAGAGAGTGACAGCGGTTAGTCGTATGTACCACTAACTTCCCTCGGATTCTGGGGTCAACAAGATTCCCCTTAAGAAGGTAGTCCTTGCCTTCAACGAATTCCCCTTACCAAGATCCCTCTTAAGAAGGTAGTCCTTACCTTCAATGAATTCCCTTTACCTGAGTTTCTACCGGATCCAAATGAAGCCTCGCACCAAGGCCCCATCTCAGTGTCTAAAGTGCCAACACTTCAGGCACATTGCAAAGAATTACAGAGGTACGGTGCAGTGTAAGTGCTGAGTGCACCTCACTCCCACAAGTAGTGCAAGCACACCGGGCCCCCTATCTGTGCTAACTGTGGTGGACCTCATGCCGCCATCTTCTCTGAGTGCTGTGCCAAAAATCTTGCCTGTGAAAAGAAGAGGGAAGCCATTGGTCCTGTGCACTCTTTGCACAGCACCAAGGTTGGGAAGGTCCCTCTTCCAAGCTCTGTGGTAACACCCTCACCACCTAAGAAGTCCATGTGCAGCAGGCATCTCTTTGACACCTCAGTCAGTTTTGCAACTGCCACGAGGGGTCACGTGACCTCTGCTGCTGCCATGGAGGTAGTGAACAGAAGGTGCCTCTGCTTCAAGCACAGGCACCTTCTCTTCCTGCTGCTTCCCTGGCCCCTATTGTTACCCTTCCTGTGGTGATGCCTCTCTGCCCCTGTCCCTGAGGCCCCTTGTGCTGCAGGTACCTCCATGGTGCAGGATTCCATTGCAACCTCTGCAGCGGACTCCTGTCCCATTCAGGCCAAGCAGGTAAAGAGGAAAGGAAGAACAGGGCTGCTTGTCAGTCTGATCTGAAGAAGCCCTCATCCTCCTTGATGCATCACAATTTCAGGAACGACCACAGGGACATGGTCCTCTTGCCCACCATTCTCTCTCTACTCGTGGATGTCATCAAGGTCATAACTTCCGCTCTTCCTGAGGAGTCTCAACCTCAAACTTTGACAATCCTCAACCAGTTGGCCTCCCTCATATCACACTTTGTGGACTGCTAGACACTCTGTGTTGATTAGCTTTTCTCCAAGGTTTCTTGTTCCCACCCGACTATGAGCATGGCCAACGGAGTGACTAACATCCCTTCCATCCTTCAGTGGAACTGCAGGGGCTTCAGGAGCAAGGCTGCCGATGTCAGGAATTACATCAACATTATGCCAGTTCCCATCCTTGCTCTCTGTGAGGCCAACCTCCCTGATCACTATATCTTCAATCCCTATATTGTGCACACGAGCAAGAGTCATCCGCTCTCCAGCAATGTGGCAATTCTTGTGCATAAGAATGTCATGCATCATACTATTGATCTCACTTTCACCGATGCAAACAGTGATTTCATAGCATGCAGCATCCAGTTGAACATCCATGATATCACCCTGATATCCTGTTACATTCGGCCTTGCACTGCCTTTCCTGTATCCACCTTACAGGATATTCTATTGCAGTGCCCTCAGCCCTGGATTCTCAATTGGGATCTTAATACCCACGGCCCATCCTGGGGCGGAGACATCAGTGATCAGCGAGGGGGATATCGAGAATGTCATCTTGCAGCGCAATCTCTTTATTGTCAACGATGACTCGTCCACATTCTACAGACCTCCGAGTACTTACAGTTCCATTGATCTGACCCTCTGTCAGGCCCTCTTGTGCTTCTTTCTAATGGACAACTGTAAATTTTTTATTAAATGATTGGTCGATGGCCATGGCAGAGATCGCACCATCTGTTACTGGGAATAGAGTGAAGTAATTGTACATAAAAATATGTTCATATATTTAGAGTCAAACACACAGATACAGTATTATCAGTGATAAATTCAACAACACTATATATATATATATCTTCCAGCATTGGTCAAAGTCTCAGATGGTCAGTTGACCCTGACACCTGGGGCAGTGACCACTTTCTGCTGCACATCTCCTTGCTTCCCAAGGGAAATGCAGCTCCAAGAACATCGAAGCTTACCGACTGGCAGCTCTTTCAGCAGATCTCATCTGAAGGACTCACAGCCATCAAAGCTACAGATCTCAGCGCAGTGTCAGAGGCTCTCGCTGCTGCCTCTGATGCCTGCACTGTTACGATCTCGACACCTGGGCATCTCCCCCTCTGGATATTCCCCTACAAGTCACTGCTCCTGTAATTTCGGCGCCATCTATTATCTGGGACAGTCACTTATTATGGCTTATTTATTGTTGAAATGGTGTCACAGTTTTTGTAATAAATACAGGAGTGGTGGGGTCTGAAAACCTGGCCGTCTTTTACAAAATCTCAAACTCGTTGACCTGCTTTGAAATCTAAAGCAGTTGTCTTTGTATAATTTTATGCCTCATAGTATATACCCAACATTAAAAATAGGTTTAAAAAACAACTGTAAAATTAAATTTTATTCCATATAGAATATCATTTTAACCTTTCCTATCTAGTGGAATATTTTAGTAATTGGGAAACCCTACTCATGTTATTATCAGACCTCCCCCCACAAACTAAATCCTGGGTATGTGCATACTTCATGGCGTCAATATTCAAGTAACCTATTGAAATCCAGTTACAGATATACTCTAACCAGTCATACAGACTAAATAAAAATGTATTTATATCAGTAACATGTGGAACATTAAAACACAAAAATAATTTTTTTTTCTTAGTAATCTTCAAAAAGAGAGTCTCAGCTGGTTGTTACATATGTTACAAATGTATTAGCATCCCATTATTACAAAGAACATAGAAATAATTCAATTTTCTGAAAAACCCTAAGGTCAGGAAGCTGGAGGTTATTTTGCTTCTCTTTCTTTCTCCCCTTAGTTAACTTTAATAAATCATCCTGATTTAGACTAGGAGAGAGGAAGTGCTCATTAGGATGAGCTAGAAATGAGCTGTCTGCCCAAATAAATAAATATGTTAGAATAATATAGAGGGAAAAATTGTCATTAGCTGGGTAGGATCTGAATCCACGACCTCCTGATAACATGTCAGGTCATGGATTCAGATCCCACAAGGTTAATGGCAATTTTTCCCTCTATCTTATTCTAACAAACTACTACCAGGTGTGTATCTGATAAATTCTATTATTGTATATAAATATGATTACATGTCTTGTAACCATGCTTCAGCAAAAAAAAAGATTCTTACTCACTGTCTGAGAATATTTTTCGTTGCTATTGAAGAAGGTGTACATTTGGAGTGAGCCATTTAAGGACATTTTGCCCTAATTTTGATCGCTTAATCGAAGTCATAAGCCAGACCTGCTACTGAATTACTAGGACACCCCTAACTTAGACAGAGTTGTCCCACCATTGACTTGTTTGGGGTTTTCTGGCACAGTGGCAACTGAGGCCATTATGCAGCAAATAAAAGGAAAATAAATTAAAAAAAGACATGAAAACAGAAAGCCAAATTTTAAAAGAGCAATACAAAAATGCGAACACTTTAAAAAGGTAAAACAAACAAGTATATTAATAATGTAAAAAACAATGATAAAAAATACAAGTAAAATCAACCCAGATGTAAAGGCTAAAATGTATTACTAGATATTTTAGAACGACGAAGAAACAGACATAGAAGCTGGCAGTGACAACAAAGATGAGGAGCTTGTTTTGAGCCCTTTTAGCAGCACAGGTGAAACCAAATTAAATTTGGATTTCATGGCTGTTGAGTAGTAGTTCAGTACACATGGTCTCCACCTACCACAGAGCCCAAGAAGGGGATGCTAAATTGGGTGCCAGGGCTGCATGGGCCAATGAGCCAAGCCCCACAAATTAAAGCAAAAATTAAAGAACAGTGAGGAACTCCCCTGAATTCCCATAAAGTAAGCAAATAATAATAATAATGAGTGTGTGAGGAACCAAAGAAAGATAATGGCAAAAGGAAAAATATAGTGGGGAAACCTGTTAACTTGTATTTGGACTTGGGCAAGGTACTAACTGTACTGCATTAGAGTTGGCTCTAGAAGGTCCAGCCCACCAACTGATTGATCTTGAGGGGGCCACCCCAGAACTTCCCATTTACCTGAAGCAGAGGTCAAAGCAGTTTGTAGCAGTGGTCTTCGAAATCACTGCCCAGATCTGCGACACAGGCTCCCCAATGACAAAACAAGCCAAAGAGATCCCCACTAGTCGCGAGCTGAGGACAGCAGATGAAGACCCCTGAGCAGCTACCAGGATCCTCTTTTCTAGGGATACAGGTCACTGTGCAAGGCAAACACATGGATGAGTATTTAGAACCCTGTGAACTCTTGAAGCAGCTTAACCTTCACAGGATAGTCCCCTCACCATGGACAGGAGCTCACACTGAGGGGTGTCCCACGATTGAAAAGTTTCATTTTTGTTACTTCTACTCTTCCCTACCAATTCTATAAGTCAACTGCTTATGCTCAGGCAGTCTGCTCACCTTCAAAACTTATTTCTTGTGTATGACTGTGTCTACCTTGTAGATACAGGAGCTCATTTGGGAACAGTGATCTTCACTGCCTGGCCAAATCATTATGAACACCTACCAAATACATCACCAGCCTTCTGTAAACAGACAGAATAGATGGGACTCAACATGGCATGCTTTCCACATACTCTTGAGTACAATGGAAGGATTTTGATTCATTCTTCCTGCAAAATGGCTTGAACACCTCTCAAAGCAAAGAGAGCATAGGTCTGTGCCTTTGAATAGCATGTTCCAAATTGTCATAAGTTTTCAATTGGATTAAGATCCAGGTGATTGTGCATGCCAGAGAAGGTGATAAAAGTTCATTTCACATTCCTCAAACTACTTCTGTATAATTCAAAAGTGATGAATCAATGCATTATCATCCTGGAATTTGCCATCTCTACTGGTAAAAATTATTCATCATTGGCAGCACCTGATCATCCAAGATGCTTTTATATTTCTGGGAAGTGATGTGACCCTGCATAGATACTAGAGGATGCAATCCATGCCAAGAGAATACTTCCCATACCATCACACTCCTCTAGCAGCTTGGAACAGTAGAAACTACACATGATGGGTCCATTTCTTCATGATGTTGTCACCACATTTTAAGTTGGCTATCTGTTGAAAACAGTGTATAACATGATTCTTCTGACCATATAAATATATTTCCAGTCTTCCACTGACCAGATTTGCCACTCCATACAAGTGGATCTTTGAATCGTTTTCATAAATGAAAGGCTTTCATATCATATGATAGTTCCCAAATTTCAAGGTTGTCAATTCTCTGCACATAGTTCTGACTGAAATGTGTTTTGAAGTACTGTTAGAAGTAAATCTATCTCAGTTGAACTGTAGCAGCTCTGTTTTACACTTTTTTTTTTGAGTTTAGTACATTTTTTTGAGACAATTGCCATTCTCCATACACTTGGGATATTGTGCTCTGTGATTTTCCACTGAGTCCATCACCTCCATTATGGAAGCTTCTGTTCATCATGCTCCAACAATGAACCCCCTTTCAAAGTCAGTCAGATGAGCCTTTTTACTCATAGCACACTTGACTGCTTTCCACCATATCTTTATGGCTTTTATAGGATTTCATAGTGACACAAAATACTAACATTAGTAAGAACTTTTGCATACATTGGCCAGTCAGTGTACATCCATTCTTCAGGCAACATTTCCTTTTAAAGAGATTTGTAATCAGTTAGCCAAGTAAAAGCTTCCAGCATAATGAGTGCCATATACTACATACTTTACGGAGTTTCAGATATCTCCTAAAAAGGGGGGGGGGATAAAATTTTTGTCAAGGGAGAGGGGGGAGCATGGAGGGGAAATAGATCATAATGCGTTTTATGCCCCTGAAAGCTTGAGATATGGAAAATACCATCTACTACATGCTTTAGAGAGTTTCAGAGCTGAGTAATGTCGGGCAAATCTCCTAGTGCTTAATACAGACAATGTGAGGTTGTTAAAAGTATTCTGAAATATTTCATACAACTAAGTAATATTATTATAATTTACAAGAAATTACACAGATTAACTTATCAGGTAAAATTCTGTTTGAAGCCTGTGGCCGTGGCTTTGCTTATCAACTGGTTAACCAATCTACACTTTATTGAAAAATTAATTATTATATCTTACCACATCTCCAGTCATTGCATAACAGGACAGCAAACCTCCAATGAAACGAATGTTGGTTTCAAATACAGATATCTCAGAGTTCTAAAATAAAGTTACAAAAATTTATTAATTGAAAGAAATATTGCAAATTTGCATTACCACAAATAGGCATAAATTTACTAAGATTAAGTGTTTCAAGAAATGTAATTTAACAGTGCCTCTTTTGAAGCCTTTAATAGAAGTAAACTCTAAAACCTTTTCGGTGAGGTGTTAATTTTCTTTATGAGAACCTTTGATGATATCCTAGCTTCATTTCTGGGATAGATACCAATTTACTGATGATCACAAATTATCATTCATAAATTATGTAATGCTGCTTTAGCTAAATTTCACTCTCCCCCTATTTAATGACATGTAATGCTTGAATATATACTCTTATATTATGTAAGTTTTTTAAAGGCGGCTAATTGTGATATCCCTATACAGTCCATGAGGCAAAAATTAGAAAAATAAGGGAAAATGGCTCATGGTTGAGTGATAAGAATACTATTGAAAGAAGTGGAGAGACAACAACCAGCAACATCTAATCAACATAAAAAAATCCAAGTACTCTAAAGCTTTTGTCACCTTCTCCATAACCTAGCTCATTAGTCTCAGTGGCAAAGCTTTTTTAATAGGAGAAGAAATTACAAAAAACAGTGTTAAAAATGGAACTGGTACTTAATGTTTATGAATCTTTCAGTTGTTTTTCAAGATATTGATAAGATTTTTTAAGATGTGATATTTACTTTTGGACAAGAATATCTGTAATCCAACATTATGTAATTCAGCAAGTATCTTAATTCGACATAATACCCTTGCTTGATATGATTTTGTAAAAAAATTTCGATATAACCATTGATAATAAAGTTAAATTTATTACTTTGTAATCAATATGAACCCCCTAATCTAAGCAGTACTCAAATATGGCTCATTAATCATGATTTAAATTACATGGAACAAAATGTGTTATTTTTAGACTTCTTGAAAAATATGCAAAAATAGTAAAAAAATATGCAACTGCCATTAACCCCTACAACATGACCAGGAGAAGATGTAACACCCTCTGAAGATGATGACAAAAGTCATCGAAACCAGTTAGGGGCAAAAAAATTAACTGTAAATAATGTGCCAGCTCATAAGTGCATCTCTACACCACAGTAGAGGATTTAGTGAACTGCATGGTGAAGGATGAGTGTTTTCAGAAAGCCCACCCCCACAATGAAGTGTCGGTAACAGCCAGTGGGAGGACTGATGATGAACCCTGACAGCGCTGGATGCCAATGGAGTGAAGGAAGCAGACGCCTGAAGTCTGTAAATCCTTTATGAACTCTAACATTATTTGAATGGAGTCTATACAGGTTAAGAGTGCAATTACATTTTATACGTAATTAAATTATATATTAGTCGATAGGAAATTTCTTCCTGAATAATATAATATTTACCTGAGACATGTTTTTTATTTCTTTTAATGATTCTTTTCAGTGTGGTATATTTTAAAACACAGGTCAGTTATATACAAGGTGACTTGGATTACCCACATTATGGGATTTTCTGTCCTGTTTATAAAATCCCGTGGTCGAGTAATTAAAATCCCGTGGTCGAGTAGTTAGCGCGCTTGGCTACTGATCTAAGGGACCTGGGTTCGATCCCCGGGTAAGGCATGGATGTTCGTGTTGTTTTTCTGCTGAGGTTCTGCCATCCTCTCAGAACTTCTACTCTGGCATATAAACTGACAGGCTCCTGTCAGACCTCTGTGGCAAGCAGCTGCTTGAGGGGGTATTTATTATTATTTATTTATGATATGGAGCAAAACTTGGCTGCTTTTTTTTAATAAACATTATTTTTGTGTGTGTTGAATTTTGGGGATCTTGGCAAAGTGCTGAAAAGTTAGTGCACCAAGGGGGAAAAACATCTATATTTTCAGAGTGGAACTGCCAACATATTGGGAGGAGGGGGAGGGGGTAAACTCTTTTAAAACCATTCAATATAAACTTTAAAACTTATTTTTGATTTAATTTTTCCAAAGGTGGAGTAAAACACCCTCAGTGTAAAAGGTGGGAAAACACTTGCTGAAATTGTCCTCCCACAGGACAAGATTTCTGTGGCAAAGAAGTCGTTTGTGTTTCCAAGACCTCATTCATTTTAAAGAAATGATAAAAGATAAATTAAAATCTTTTGATTTGAAACTGAACAAATAATAACAGAAAATTTAACATATAATCTAATGCAATGTTAAAATGGAATCTGAAACAACTAGTTGTAAGTCGCTCATTGTCAGAGCGAGTCATAGTCACTGGTGAAGCACAAGTCCAAAAGATCGGTTGGATTGTTTTACCTCTGAGCGGCACTTTTTTGCACAGAATGGGCTAAATGGCCAGGTCACATGGACCCCGAAGGCTCAGAGAAGGTTGGGGGAGGGGACCCACTGGAATAGCTGTTGGGAGACAGATGGTAGCCTCCCGTCAAGGCCATCCAGCGTGTTCTTTAACGTGCACATGGTATGGCTCTCCCACACACGGGCCACGGCTTAACGTCCCATCCGACGGACGGCGGCCTTTCCAAGCCCATTGGTGCCCCCTACTGACTGTGGGCAGGGTGGGGAATTTTGCGGAGATAAATCTCAACGCTGACCCAGCTGGGACTCGAACCTGGGAACTACAGATTACGAGCCTGACGCGCTACCGACTGAGCCCCTCCCCCAAAAGATCGGTAATTACCTGCAAATCTACAGTACAAAAATTACAGTAGAGGTTCACAGTGCAGTAATTAAAATTAAATTGAAATCTTTAATTCTCTATGACACTGTTAAATGTTTTTAAGTACTTCAACAAATGTTCCATGTTATCAAGTATCAAAAGTAATTAAGAAGAGTTATATGTACTGTACTGCAGAGGATGGGTAGTAAGAGGAACTTCCAGGTGTTTGTGTGACAAGTTTTATCTTCGATGTTCCTACTGGCAAGCCAAACGAAATTCTTCCACATAACATAGAGAAAGCATTTTTTTCAGTTTTTTACCCCATATTTTCTCCACACACACTCAATACCATCCAGTCAGGCACAACCTCCTGATAACATGTCAGGTGCTCTGAACCACTGAGCTAATGGCCGCTGATCAATATCTCCTCTAATTAACGCTATGAACATTCCCTTTACGTCATATGTTTATATGCGACATAAAGGTAATGTTCATAGCATTAATTAGAGGAGATCTTGATCGGTGGTCCAGAGCACCTGACATATTATCAGGAGGTCGTGGGTTCGTATCCCACCCGACTCAGACAATTTTTCCTCTAAAATTGAAATCGACATCAAAGTGCCTATTTATTACTGGATGTTGAACTGTCGAGTTTATTTGAGTTTATCTCAATATTTATTGCCATTCTACGTCATGAAGAATCCACAGTTCTCCATGTATGTTAAATCCACCCACTACTTTATGTCCGCTATATTGACGATATCTTAATTATCTAGCAACACTCCAAAAAAATTTAGGAAATTACTATCTGAATTTAATGCAGTCCTCCTCACCTTTAAATTTACACATAAAGAACAAAACAGACACATACCTTTTTTAGATATCAACTTACACTTGTACCTTCACTAAACCACATACCTCTGAATACAGAAAACCTACATTCATACCTAACATAATAACTAGCACTTTCGCTCACCCAAACAACTACAAATTATTAACATTCCACTCGTACTTTACCAGAGCCTATAAATACTGCAATACCCAAGAAGCACTAAACAACAAAATACATTTTTGAACTCGCTGAACAGGCCAGATATACCTCACACACCATCAACGAAGTTCACAAATGAATCAAATGCATACAATCCCAAAATCCTCCAACACCCATCAATAGAGAAATGGAAAAAAGACTTCACAGGAAAATCTTTCCCAAAGACAAATACATAGGAAAAACCTCATGCCCATTTAATGCCCAACTTAAAGAGAAAGAATATGACATCTTGAGTAGTTAGCACGCTTGGCTACTGATCTAAGGGACCTGGGTTCGAGCCCCAGGTAAGGCCTGGCTGTTTGTGTCGTTTTTCTGCTGAGGGCCTGCCATCCTCTCAGACCTACTATGGCATATAAACTGACAGGCTCCTGTCAGACCTCTGTGGCAAGCAGCTGCTTGAGGGGGTATTTATTTTTTTATTTATTAAATATACTACAAAAAAGGCACTATCTCAAGTAATCACCGAAAACAATCTACCCACAGTTTTTCACTCAGCTAAAATGATATTATTTCCACCTACCAAATTCTAACTAGCCATCACAGAAAATATCCTCATTAATGTAAAATTAACCAAACTCTGCAACACAGACATTGCCCCCCTTCCTTCAGCATGCATTCTGATTCTTAGGGGATATAACCTACACCTTGGAAATACTCCCCCCCCCCCCTTTAACACTTTCCTTTCTCATCGCTGATCCCCAGTTCCAATCTGCATTAACACACATACCCCCAAACCCTTTAGAAATCTTCCATAATGTATCCTAAGAATTGGCGATTAAAATATCCCCCCCCAACACACACACATAATTCCCAATATCTATACCGATATGAAAACCATTATTCAGGTCCTCACTAACATATTTATTTTAACCCCAAAATTTAGTTTATGAAATTTATAAACTTAATAAAAGTATTCCACTCATTTACAATCCCAACGTAATGCACATGAAACCAAAGAAATTTTTTTAAAAATCTATTCACAAAATGAAACTTTCCTCGAGACTCACTGATCTCAGAGAGTTCCCATAATCCCACAACCTCTTTCCAACTTCTGTCAAATGCAGATCGCATTATGGCCACCAGCCAACCACTCCAAATCTCGGAGCTGAGCCACTGACAATTTAATTTATGCCCCCCCCCACCCCCACGTACAACAACCAACTGCCTCTCATGCATTAGCTTAAGCTGCTCACTTCCCACCTGACAATGCACCCAGAGTAAGGGTGCAAAATGTGTGTCATGGAACTCAAAGTTTTTTAAGCAGTCTATGCTACCAACAATATCATTTCCTTCACTAAAACAAATAAATAATCAGCATCCCTCATCATTTTCTCAAATTCTACTGAGGCATCACTTGCCAGTAAGAATGTTGAAGATTAAACTTGTCACTTGCAAACATCCCAGAAGTTCCTCTTACTATCCATCCTCTGTGGTAAGGTACGTAAATCTCTCCTTAATAACTTTTGATACTTGATAGCAGAGAACATTTGTTGAAGTGCTTAAAAACATTTAATAGTGCCATAGAGAAAAAGTTTTCAAATCTACAGAAAGGGAAAGAAACAAGTTATAAGCCAGCTATTAATGCTGGCTTATAACTTGTTGTTGTTGTTTGGCTTATAACTATTTTATACAGACGAGAAGTCATGCTGCGCAACATTGTTTGCCGTAAATGTGTGGGCTGGAATCATTGGTGACTGTTTGTTGGGACCTTACTTGCTACCGCCCCGATTGGACGGCCGGAAATACCTAATATTTCTCGAGACAGTGTTACCGACTTTTCTGGGCGCTGTTCCTGCGCATATCTGCCGAGATATGTGGTATCAACATAACGGGGCTCCAGCCCATAGCACAATTGTTGCGCGTGATTACCTGAACCGAACATTCAGAGCTCGATGGATCAGTAGAGGTGGACCGATCGCTTGGCCACCCAGGTCACCTGATTTATTGCCCATGGATTTCTTTTCGTGGGGGGCCATGAAATACCATGTGTACGAGACCCCCATCGACAGTGAAATGGACCTAGTTGCACGAATAGTGGCTGCCGCAGGCATTGTCCGTGATATGCCAGGCGTTTTTGAAAATGTTCGGCGGTCAATGCAATGGCGCTGTGAATCCTGTGTCCGTGTAAATGGTCGCAATTTTGAGCACCTACTGTGAACCTGTACTTTACCTTGTTGGAATAAAAGTCACATTCGTTACCATTTAACTGTACTGTTTCCTTGTGTTCACTTTACTTGTCCATTTTGTTCATGTAGATGACGTTTGCGGACATACTTTCCTATGTGAAATCGGTTTCCTGACGTATTCCCTACCTCCCCACGAAATTTGAACAATAAGTTTCGAATCACCCTGTATACCAAATTAAGCAAAATTTAATTATGAATTTTATGAAAATAAATAATATAAACAAATTTGCAAGCATATTGATTTTAATAAACCTTTTTCAATGTAATATGGTGAAAAAAAAAAGATTGCACTATACAATTAAGGTTTCATTTTGTAAAACCTGCTGAATAAAAATAATTAAATTATATATTTATCGAAAGGAAATTTCCTCCTGAATAATATAATATTCAACCTGAAATATGATTTTCATTTCTTTTAATGATTCTTTTCAGTATCGTATATTTTAAATAAGAAACTATTCTATGATGTTAAACAGTTTGGATATGAACACAATTACAAATATATATGGACTAAAGAAGGAAAAGTGTATATGAGAAAAAATGACAATTCTCGAGTGTTACATATAACAAATGTTAATGATTTAATTAATATTCCTTAAATTCTGAATAATTTAGATCATATAGATTCTAATATTTTTCCTTTTTATAATAATAAGTGTTCAAAATTTGATAATATAATAGACTTTGGTAATTAATAGATTCTGAAAAAAATTCATCGCCGCCACGGCAGGAATCGAACCCGCATCTCTCCAGATTCATGCCAGAGCGCGCTAACCATTGCACCACACGTCGGACAACGAATATTTTCAGAATATGACCTTTTAAGTTTTTCTTCTTGAGACGTGACTGAGACAGCGCCATCTATACTCAAGGAGATGCAACGTTTACAGTCATTGCATTTGATTATCAGATGTTAATGAGAAGGTCGCTAACGCTACCGCGTTAAATATATAATTGAAATCCAAAGTGAATGCACAGTATTCCCTGTTAAGAAATAATAATGGAGAGATGCGGGTTCGATTTCCGCTGTGGCGGTGATGAATTTTTTTCAGAATATATTAATTATTGTTTCTTAACAGGGAATACTGTGCATTCACTTTGGATTTCAAGACTTTGGTAATTTCATTAGACATGATTTATACAATTGCTTTAATATACTTCACCTAAATATCCGTAGTTTAAGAGCACATTTTGATGAATTATTAATTTTATTGTCTACTGTTAATATTATAACATCTAAGTTGTAATTAAGTGAAATATGGGTGAAAGATGATGAAATCAGTTTATTTAATATAATAGGATTTCGTATGATTTATAAATGTAGAGACTACAATAAATCAGGTGGCATAATCTTTTATTTAAAAAAAAATATTTGATTTTCATAATATTAACATTGAAATGAATACTGCTGATAATATAAATGTATATGATAAAGTAACTGATCTTTATATTATGGCATTATATAGGATCATAATTATTCAACTCGTGATTTTCTGGAAGAACTAGATTCAATTTTGCATACTATCAAATACAAAAATGTTTTATTTATTGGAGATATCAATATTGATATAAGTAATGATAACACTAATACTAATGAAAATTTCAATATATTATCAGCAAATGCATTTGAATCTTTCATAAACGACTATACAAGAATTTATAATCACTCTAAAAGTTGCATTGATCATATCTTTATTAGAGAAAACAAAAAGTTTACCTTTATTGCTTACTAAAGGAGTGCCTCAGGGCTCAGTTTTAGGACCTATTTTATCACTGATTTATTTCAATGATTTCTTTTTTAATAACTTAAAAGGATATCTATATCCTATGCCGATGATACTGCTACAGTATATAGAAGTAATAATTTTGAAGGATTAAATTCGACTATATCTCATAATTTAAAAGAAATTCAGTTATGGTTTCATCAAAATCATCTTACACTAAATATCGAAAAATCGTATTCAATGTATTTCAATATCACTAACACGAGTTATTTCAAAGAAAAAAAAAACATATATCATATATTTACTTGTGATAATAATATTTTATGTACATGTGCAGATATTAAACAAATTAAAACATACAAATATTTGGGAATTAATATTCATAATAATTTGAAGTGGAATAGTCATACAAATAAAATTGCAAAACGTTTAAGATACTTCCTAATTAAAATATATCATCTAAAGAAAATTGTAAGTACTTCCTTTCTCATAACTATTTACTATTCACGGATTCAATTTATTTTACAATATTGTTTAATTAGTTTGGGAGGAACGTATTTAAATTCTTTAAATAAATTAATAACATTACGAAACAGAATTCTGAAGGTTATTATGAATAACAATATTACAAATTTTAAAAATATGATTATTGAAAATAAAATTTTGGATTTAAGACAATTATATATTTATAAAATCCTTATGTTTGTATTTAAAAACCCAGATTTCTTAAAATTGCAACATACAAAACTAAATCTTAGAAATAGAGAACTTTATTATGTACCTTTTTCAAGGAAAGAAATTATCCATAAACATTTCATGATTCTAGCTCCACAAAATTTTAATAAATTACCGAAAAATATAAGGGAAGAAAAACATGAAAATATATTTAAAATAAAAATTAAACAAAGATTATTACACATAAATAATATTGAGTCTTTATTTCATTGTTAAGTGATGTTCCTTATTTCATGTCATTAATGAATAAATCTAAAATTATTAATTTTTCCACTCTTTAGCCTTTAATTCTGTATTATAAAAATGCATATTGTTAAAAACTAATAATTTAATTTGACAACCTGTAAGAGCATAAAGTTCATTGGTTGATCTTATATGGCTTCTATTTTATTGCATTTCATTTCACAATAAAAATTTTACATTACATGGGTTTATTTATATCAGTTGTATATTTTGTTCAATTATTCATATCGAATTATGGATTTTATTTTAACTCATTATTTTGTATAAGCATTATTTATTTATTATTAAGTGTATTATATGTTATATATAGTCAATAAATAATTATTGTTGTTATTATTATTATTATAAACACGGTCAGTGTTATACAACGTGACTTGGCCTTCTCAAATTCATGGGATTTTCTGAACTGGTTATGAAATAGAAAAAAAAAACTTCCTTGGCTGCTTTTTATTAAACATTATGAATTGTTCCTTTGGGTGTGTAAATATGGTTAGGTGATGCCATCCGATGCTCCACTATACAGGATAGTACATCCAATGGAAGGCACCACATGTCACACTCGTGTGCTGATCGACATGAAAGGAAAACTCACATTAAAGCTGCAAAGCAGCAGAGAAGGAACCTATCAAAAAGATCTGTATTACACAATAATTGTCTAATTCCGTCTGTACATTCAATTCGAGAAAATGGAAACTTTTTTAATTTTGAGCTGTGTCAAGGAATTATTGCCAATAGGGATTGGTAGCAATAAATTCGGAATATATACTGTAACTCTGTAATTGAATTATGCCCAGAGTCGATCGTTTTCAAGAGGGAGTTCCGAGCTTTGTTTTTTATTATATAAAAAAAAAAGATTATCGCTACCATGAAATCAATTAGTTGGGACTAATGTCCATGTTCCGAGCTCTCGTGGGTACAAGTATGGTTGGGTGTACTCCCACACACTGGACCACGGCTTTACGTCCCATACGATGGACGACAGCCTTTTCAAGTCCAACAGTGACCACTATTCACTGTGGGCAGGGAGTTGGAAGAGAAAAATCTCTACACATGCACAGCTGGAACCCAAACCTGAGTATTGCAGGTTACGAGCCTGGCACACTATCAATTGAGCCTCCCCTACCCCATAATAAAAAAACACTTAAGAAAAAAAAATAAAGAATAGAAAAAAGGGAGTAAGAGAAGAATGTATTAAAAATAGGTAAAGAAAAGAAACTGAATAAAATAATAAGTTAAAAAAAAGGAGAAAAATAAAATAGATGTTTGGGAGTTTAAAATACTTTAGCAGAAGTTTTTACAAAGTAATTAACATGTACAGAATGAAAGAGTAAGAAAATTGATAAAATGAGAATAAAAAAAAATAGAGGTAAACAGAATTTTAAAATATATAATCAGAAGTAAATATAGTAAATTAATAATGCGTTACATACATCAATTGAAAGTCTAAATTTAGTTGACATGTACAGAATAATAGGGTAAGATAATATGTTAAAGGGGAAAGTAATAGAAATCAGAAGTGAACAAAAATTAAGAACAAGGAAGAAAAATCATATACAAAAGTACACATAATGATCAGCAGGTACAGAATAAAAGTGTAAAGTAATAAATAGGATGAGAAAAGAAATAAAATGAATGGAAAAGAGATGGAAAGGGAACAGAAATTAAAACATTTATGCAGAAGGGCATATACTATATGACATACACAGATTAAATTAATAAGATGGTAATTACAAGAGAAAGGGGGAAAAAAACGGAAGTGTATTCAGGCTGCGAATTAAACTCGCCTATGTAGAAGGGAATTTCATACAGTGAAGAGCCTATGTAGAAGGGAATTTCATACAGTGAAGAGCTGAGTGTCCTTCGATTCACCTCTGCCTGAAGCGAGGGCTTAAGATATTCCTCAGTGCTGCTTCTGCGTGAAAAGCAGCGAAAGGGCAGAGACTTTAAAGGTCAAGTTCAGGATCGGAGACAAAGGTATGTCATTGGAAATGGCTAATGGGTGCTGACCAAAGCTGTTTGAAGGGATTTGCAGTGGCAAGCTATCAGGGTGTGTATGGCAGGAGGGAGATATCGATGGAGGCAGGAAGACAAGGAGCCAGTAGGAGGAGCACAGAAGAGCAGAGTAAAGGGGGGAGAGGGAAAGCTTAGGACAGGACCTGTTATCTGAATCAAGGTCAGGGTTCGGATCTATGGAGGGAAAAGAAGGGTACATACATAATGAAATAAAGATTCAAATTAAAATAACATTGACTACAGTTAAAAAAAAAAACCATTATTATGTACTATAAAGAAATAATTATTTTAGTCAAATAGAAACATGTATACTGACACTGCATAGATTTACATTCACATACACCAAGAGATATTTTTGTTATGTTAGTAAACTTTTTTTTCTCTCTTTTTTTGTTAATTAAACATCAAGATATGTTTTTGTTATTTTAGTGAACTTTTTAGTTTCCTTTGCTATTTTTTCTTACATAATGAACAGCACAAACACACACACACACACAAAAAAAATCACAGACATAGAAACATGCTATATTTTTGAAATATTTTTTACTTTTTTTACATATTTTTTTTCTGGTTTTTATAATAGAGGGAGATAGGAAGAGAGTTCGGAGTCTTGGTCAGAGATCCCGACCTACCTTTGAAATGCCTTACTTTATGTCCAGAAACCTGCCTACCACTGTGAATGAAATTGTTTTATGTGATTGCCTCTTGAGCGAAGTTTTTTTTTTCTTTGGGTGTTGAAGTTTGGCGATCTTGGCTAAGTGCAGAAAGGTTTGTGCACCAAGGACCAGCCTTTCCCAAAATTGCCCTCCCAATTGATGGCCGTTTTCCGTAGCAAGGAAGTTCTATTTTGCCTCTGTATCCAAGACATTCAATTTCAGAAAACAGTACAAACTCAAAGATTTTTTATTTAAAAAAAAAACAAGAAATAATAAAAGAAAAATTATATATAACCTAATGGGATGTAAAATAAAATATCCGCAACAACTTTTAAGTTGGTCTCCGATCTAGCATAACTCAGAAAGGTCAATAAATCAGCCAATGAAGATCACTAACTAATGGAAGTAAATATACAGAAATGAATTTGCTTTCATATCCAAGATCTCATTTAATTTCAGAAAATGATACTATATCAAAGTTTTACTGGAAAAGTAATAAATAATAAAATAAAAATTAACATATAGCCTAATGCGATGTTAAAATATCCACAGCAACAAGTTGTAGTCCAGCCACACGATATAACATAAGTATGAAAAAAATCAATACTTATCGATTGGCCAAAAGATCGCTAATTTCCGAAAATAAATCTACTGAAATGAAAACTAAGTCAGTGAAGCATAACTAATTAAATGCAGGTGCAACCAGAATTTCTAAGAAGGATGTGTTTACATTCAGTTTCGATTTTGAAGGTGGGAAAGATGCATAGAATGCTGGGATAAATAATAAAAATAACTTGCTGAAATAGGTTTATGACAGAAAAAGTGTGTGAAACGGAAAAAAAAAATGGTGGTACATATTTTGTAATTACTTCCAAAATCAATCGTTTTTAAAAATAGCAGTTTTTTTGTTAATTTTTAGGAGGTTTTCGAAAATTAAAAAAAAATTTGTTGATAATAGTTCAAATCAAACTTGTGAGCTTAAATCAGAAGGTTGCTTCAGCAAATAGAAACGTTAACAAGCAAATTGGCAATACTGTTTAGTGCTTTTAAGAAATGGCAATCAGGTGGCTTTATAAAATTATTTTTATTGTAGTTTAATAAAATATGCATCAAATTAAAAACAAAATATTGTTTTTGAAGCCTGAATTATATATTTTTATAAGTTATATATATATAAAATTACAACAGCAATTTTTATTTAAAAAAAAATCGATTTTTTTTGTTGTTGTTGTACTAAAAACGTATACATACATCCTTGGCCTCTCAATTCAGATTCTCCGAACATATACGTGGACACTGGAAAGGTTAAAGGTATGCTATTATTGAACATTTACATGCCATTTTGAAGTAATGATTTCCTAATTTGAATATCTCATTAAATATTCACAGAATTTTGTTTGTTTTTCAGATATTGGTGGGATATACGATCATGGATTTTGAGCACAATGTATTTTAAAACATCAGTTTGTGCTTAATATTAGGAAGAATTTTGAAACTTTAAGAAAAAAATTTGTTTATAATAGTTCAAATCAAACTTGTGAGCTTCAATCAGGGGGTTGTATCTTCTTGGACTGTTTGATACTGCTGGCACTACCTCTCTCAATAAATGGTTTCTTTAAAAATCTCACTAATCATTTTCTTTTTATAGGTATCTGGGAATGTGAGGACTCTGTATAGAGATTTTTCCTCTTAATGTGCTCATACAAGAATTCCAGAATTATAGCTTAGATATTCTGGGCTTGTAAAGAGATCAGGTGGGCAGGTAAAGGTCATATCCTTAAAAATAATCTTTTCACAACAAAGAATAGAAAGCATCTCCAAGGCATAGATTTGCTTCTCAGCAGAAACACAGTGATGCACTTATAGTATATGACTGCATTAATGAAAAATTTCTATAACCAGATTTAAAATTAGGATTAAAGATTTAAATGTTATCTTTCATTATGTCCCACTTATGTTTTCATTTGTGACACAAAAAATGTTTTTCTCTATAAAATTGCACGTTTTAAAGAAATTGATATTATTTACAAAATTCAAATAAGGAAACAAAGGATATTTTCATGCTGTAAATATCAGTATTTTAACCACATCTATGTTTTGCCTGAGCTGGTCTTGGTAAGTGATTTCATTTCAAAACTGCAGCACTCAAATTAGTCTTAGGCAAAATGATGCTTTGATTCTGAAAGCAAAAATTCTTTGATTAAAAGCGCCTTAGTAGATGAGAGAATCATACTGTTAAATTTCTGACCTTTTTCTCAACCTTAAATGGGTTATGTTTTTGCTTGATTCGCTTATGCAGTTGCCAAAGTGGAGATTGATATATCGGGTGCTATATATCAACGTATATTTTTTTGCTTTGAATTTGGTTTTGGAATGTTCATTTAATTTTTATGGCTTATAGTTTTTTTCATTATATAGTAATTTATATTAAGTTCAATTTATAAGTAGAAATATCTTCTCATAATCCATTTTTTGTTAAAATATTAGAATTTACTAATACAGAGTGTACCACTTTAAATGCAACCCAATACTGTACATATATATTTTCAAAGTTACAGGGGATATAAATGTAATACATAAAAAATAGTAAGATGAAAAAATTTAGTTTCGCTGTGAGTGGGATTCAGACCCATGCTTCCTAGTAACATGCCGGTCATGCTGACCACTGCAACAGTGGCTAACCTTTTCTTCAGCTAATGTGGCTTATAGACTTACCTGCATATTATCTGATACTCTCATGGTACCATCTGTATCAAGAAATAGACAACCAATTTGTCTCACATGATTGAACTTAATATTTGTCACTCACACTCATGGCATTTATAATTCAGTAGTAAAGTATCACAGGAGATATTCTGCAGACATTGGACTCATGAAATAGTAAGCTGAAAAAACCGTTTTGCTGTGAGTGGGATTCAAACTCATGTAAAGTTAGCTGCTGATGGTGAAGTGGTCAGCATGTTAATAAGGAGGTTTGAGTTTGAATTCTACTCATGGCAAAACAAATTTTTTTCAGTTATTTCATGTCACATGTCTACATCTCCTGTGACACTTTACTAATAATTTCTTTATAATAATTTTAAAATATCCCCATAAAAAAAAAGTCAGGTGGTGTGATGTTTGGGGATTGTGGTAGTCAAAGGCCACTCCCAACAATGCTTCAACAAAGAAGTCCTGCAAGAAAGCCATTGTTGTGTTCACAATATGGGCAGTTACCCCATCATGCCGAAACCTAGTGTTGTTACTAGGTTTTTTCTTAAAAAACATTGTTTTTCTTTCATTACTTAAACAGTTCTGCTCTCACTCTTAAACAGCTCTGTTCTGTGCTTTAAATGGTATACCCTGTATCTTACTGAATACTTCCAAAAAACAGCCAGAATATTATTACATAGTAAAATATCATCTGAAACCTTTATCAGCAAATGGAATTATTGGGTGGAGAAATAATTTAAAACATGTTATAAAAAAATGCATAATTTTTGAAACAGAACTTTGAATAAAGCATATCATGGAAGTGATTTAAATGACCACACACATACAATATCTTTAAAAAGCCATGGTTACAGAGGTCCAGCCAGATTGTGCAATTTAGTTCTCAAAAAATATTTGTCCCTGGGCTACATCTACTATATTTTGACAGTGTAGACAACTTCTAACAAGGTCTTGTTTGACATTGTCTGACCACATCATCCTAGGTCTCCCCCTTTTTCTGTTGTCTTTGGGCGCACTGTTCATAACCCTATTCACTACTCTGTAGTTATGTATACAGGCAACATGGCCAAACATTGCAGTCTCTCTCTCTCTGCACAACATGCTACTCAAAGATGGTTGCTGACTCCATTTAATCAACCTCATCATTACTTACTAAATCATCATTACTACTAGCCTTAACACTGCCTAAGCATTTAAAATCAAATGAATCAAGCTTCCTGTTATTTTACTGACAGAGTCCAAGGGTCCTGTAAATTATAACTATAAATTTTTTTTTAAAGTGAACTGGCAATAACTTTTTAATCTAATTCACAGTGTATAATAACTATAAGGATTAGTAACACAGTGTTACTGCTGCTTACATATAATTATTAAAAAGGCATTAACTTCAAGACCAAAACTGGTGCAGTTCTGGTCTTGAATAGAATTGATTTAATAGATGTGAACAAATATTTATATTGAAATTAAGGAACCCTAATTTCAGTATGATTCAAGAGTTTTCTTGGTCCCCCCCCCAATAAAAGGCAATTTCTATGCTAACTTTATGATTGCCCATTTTAAATAATTACTTGTGCAAAATGTAAATAAAGTGCTAAAGAATGGTGAGAAATACTAATATGCATTATTTCTGGATGAATGCTATGCAAACATGGAATAGATCAACAAGATTGTAAGTTGATTTGTAAGGCTCATCTGGCAATATCATAGGCATATCTCAGGTTTTTTATTCAAAATAGAACTATTAAATGACATGATGCAAAAATTATATTTTTCACATTCTGTGTAAAGCTAATGCAAAATTCTGCATATATTTTTGCTACCAATATTGACTACCTACCCCTTGGTCTAGGTTGAGATTGGCAGCTATCCAATCTCTGCCTTTCTGGTAGTCATCCATCAACTCCATGATGTACAGTGTGTCCAGTCCATCGATGATTGTAGCTCCCATTGCTGTCTTACCAAAGATGCCTGCTGAGTGGCCACGTTTAGAGAGTGGTCGCAGTTCATTCTGACCCCATGCATATTGGACATAGTTGTCCCAGGCATGCTTCATCATCTATGAAATGGAAATTAGTGTTAACATTAAATCAAATAAGCAGATGATAATACATTTCTAAAATACTTCATAAAATTTTTAGCTATTAATCAGAATAATGAACAATCATCTTTCTGGCCTTAACACCATTTTTATGTACAAACACATGCACAAAATGCTAACAATATGCTCAATTATTGGCTAAATAGATGGCCCAATTTCCTTTGAAACATCTTTTTA
The DNA here is from genome assembly GCA_038380435.1 of Ryuthela nishihirai. NCBI lineage: Eukaryota > Metazoa > Arthropoda > Arachnida > Araneae > Heptathelidae > Ryuthela > Ryuthela nishihirai. The sequence continues at coordinate 153,994,823 of JAWZYU010000001.1, read as the reverse complement.
GTCCTGCTAGTGGAACAGATGCTACACAGTTCACTACAATACACAATTTTCAAAATATGTTTTGAGATAATGAAGCAAGTTTGATGATTAACACAAAAAAAATAGTGATTTTCTTGCTAACAGTGCTTTTCATAGCTAGAGGATATCATAAATATCCATGATGCTTTTCTCATTCCTAGTGTGCATGGCAGAGTTTATCATTCTTAAAAGCTCTTTATGAGCATCATCCACTAACTCAGGTAAGGTTTGAAAAAATGCAAAGTACATCTAGTCATCTTTTTAAATCCATGACATAACGTATTAGGCTGGAAAGAAAGTAATGTTGTTTTTATGTGCAGCAACTTTTACCTTGTAGTTAATAATGAGTGTAGAAGATGTGTATTATTTAAATATTTTCTTTTTTTTTAAATTTTAGAAGCATCTGAAAGAAATGTTTGACTTATAGTCCATAGAAATGAGTGCAAACAAGGTGAACATAAGACACTGTATGCTCTATGAGTTCAAAAAGGGTTCATCAGCTTCAGAGGCAATGAGGAACATAGGCACTGTCTATGGAACTGTTGTGTTAAATGTCAGGAAATGCCAGCGATGGTTCACTAAATTTGTTCAGCCCTCGTTCTGGAAGACAGATCAGTTGACAGGAATGCTCTCCAAGCTGTAGTTGAAGATAATCCTAAGTTGACAGCTCGAGAAATGGTATAACAGTTCAATACAATCCATACAGCAATAATAACCCATCTTCATGAGCTTGGTCAATGGGTCCCACATGATCTGACTGGTGCTCAGCTTAATCAGAGAATCAACATTTATTCACCATTAAAAAGAAGGCATGGTAGTGAACTACTTCTCAAAAAAATCATCAATAGTGATGAAAAGTGGGTCCTTTAAAAACATATTCAGCATAAGAGACAATGGTTAAGACCCAATGAAAAATCCATGCCAGTATCAAAACAAGAATTGCACACTAAAAAGGTAATGCTTTGTGTTTGTTGGGATGTGAAGGATGTCATCTATCATGAGATTTTGAATTATAATAAAAACTATCACTGCTGATAAATATTCTTATTAACTGGAAGAATTGCACCAGTCTCTGTTAAGAACAAGAGCTGCAGTGATCAATCGAACAGGAGTGTTACTCTTGCAAGATAACACAAGACCACACATAGCAAAACAAACCCAAGAAAAAAACTCTCACTTTGAATATGGAAGTTTTACCTCATCCACGCTATTCTCCTGATCTCTCCATCTGCTACATCGAATTATCACCTTTTCAAGTCCTTACAACACTACTTTAGATGAGAAAGACAAAGAGCTCCAAAATGACAGACATGTTTTTTGCCTCTAAACCCAAAGAATTTTATGCATGAGGCATTAATAACTTGCCTATAAAATGGAATTATGTGATCAAAAATGAGGGAAAATATTATGATTAAATTTGGAATTTATGAATAAATTTAAGTCAATTATAGAAGTTGAAAAAAAAAATACAAAACAAAACCACATTACTTTCTTTCCAACCTAATAACATGGCTTCTTCAAGCCGTTTCCCATAAAAACAATATTTATTTGAAATCTACAACAAGAATTACACATTTAAGTCAGTTTACCACAAAAAGTTTGGAAATTAACTTGCAAATGATAGTATAAAAATATGATTGATTACATATTAACATCAAATGGGCTAGTTCTATTAGGAACACTAGGTCATATAGGGGGGCTGAAATTGGATCTGACCATTACCTTGTTAAAAGTGTGTTGCAACTTAAACTTAAGAAGTGTTGTGCTAAACATAAAAAAGATTTAAGCTTTAGCTATAACTGGGTCCTTCAGACCCAATAATGACTAAGTAAGACCCAATAAATGACACTTCAATAATAATGACTTTCTCAATATATTATTATATATATAGTCATAATATAATCTATAATATATATAGTCACAATACAGTCTATAATATATTATTATATATAGTTATTATAATAATGACTTCTTCAAATAATGACTTCAGACCCAAAAATGACTAAGTAAGACAGATTACTTAGTCATTATGACAGTCATGGTTTGTTCTATTGAAGTTGTAGAAGAATGGGACCGTTTTAAACAGGCATTTTTGGAAACTAACAGTACACTTTTAGGAAAAAAGATTCAGAGGAGGCAAAATTATTTGAGTGATAAGGCACTTGAGCTTATTTCAGAAAGGAAGAACTGCAGGAATATCTTTAATCAATACCCTACTAGTCTTATAGAAAGCATTACAGAGAGCTTAATAAATGTGTCAAGGATCAATTAGCTGCTGATAAGAATCTTTGGCTTGATGGCTTGGCTGACAAAGCCAAGGAAACAGACAGCACAATACCAGATAGTTAATGTTTTCTGTGGTAGAAAACAGACAGGTATACAGGGATTGAAAAATAAACAAGAAAATGTTATAGAAGGTGAGGATTCTGTCATGGCTAGGTGGGCTGAGCATTTCAGTGATGTTCTAAACAATATGGTTAGTTCCATTCCCATTGTTTGTAATGATGATAGATGCATTACTGGCTTTTAATGTTGGCCCTATAATACAGTCAGAAGTTATTTTAGCTATTTCTAAATTAAAACGGCATAAATCCCAGGGGTAGATGAAATTACTACGGAAATGCTTAGAGCTGGGAATGTTTCGGTTACCACTTGGATGACTTAAATTTTGAATATCTTTTATGATAAAGGCATGGTTCCTAAGGATTTTACCAAAGTTATTGTTATCCCTATTTTCAAAAAAAGTGATCGCAGTTCTTGTGATAACTATAGGGGTATCAGCCTACTCTCTGTTCCAGGTAAAGTTCTTTCCATGATTGTGCTTAATAGAATTAAGAATCTGGTTGACAGTCAATTGCGTGATGAGCAATGTGGATTCAGAAGTGGTAGGGGATGTGTGGATCAGATATTTTCACTTAGGCAGATTCTTGAGAAATGTTTAGAGTTTCAGAAACCTTTGGTTGCTAGCTTTGTTGATTTCAAAAAGGCTTTCGACTCTGTTGATCGTCATAATTTGTGGTTGATTGTGAGATTATAATGTATACCTGACAAGTTAGTTAACATAATGAAAGCTCTCTATAATAACACTGAGTCGTGTGTGAGAGTTGGTAAGGCTTGTAGCAATTGGTTTAGCATTACTTCTGGTGTTCAAGGGTGCATTTTATCTCCTTTTCTCTTTAGCTTGGTTATTGATTATGTTATGTGAAATTCACTTCAAGGGAAAGATTTTGGCCTTAAATGGACTGGAGATATGAAAATTTCTGATTTAGATTATGCTGATGATTTAGCCCTTTTGGCAAATGATGTTCATGAGATGAACCCTTTCATTTAAGCTGTTGATGAAACTGGTAGTAGAGTAGGTTTGGTTATAAACAGAGAGAAAACTAAAGTGATGAAAATTGGTCAGGCAGACTGTGATTCAGTTAATCTGAATGGTTGCAGTCTTGAGCAGGTGTCACAGTTTAATTACCTTGGGAGCTATGTAACTGATACTGGTGATGTGCGGCATGAGATTAACAGACAAATAGGTATTGCTGCCGGGACTTTTAAGAATCTATGGAGATTGTGGAGAAATAGGCGTATACACCTAAAGACTAAAATTAGACTGTAAAATAGTTTGGTTCCTTCTAGGGTTAGTTATGGTAGTGAAACGTGGACGCAATGTAAACAAGATAACAGGAAACTAGATGCTTTTGATTCTAGATGCTTACGCAGTATCTTGGGTATTAGGTGGTTTAACTTTGTAACTAATGATGAGGTTAGGCAAAGGAGTCTGCAACCTCCTTTAAGCAGCATATTGTACAGAGAGAGAGACTCCGTTGGTTTGGTCATGTTGCCCATATGAATAATTATAGATTAGTGAATAGGGTTATGAACAGTGTGCCTAAAGGCCTCAGAATGAGAAGAGACCTAGGATACAGTGGACAGACAATGTCAAACAGGACCTGTTAGAATTGATGTGCAGTGGGCAGATGCAGCAGATGTAGCTCAGGATGGATACACTTGGAGAACTAAATTGCACGGTCTGATTGGACATCCATAGCCCATGGCTGCTTGATGATGATAATGATTAAGTTAAAAAGCACAGTGAAATTGATTAGATAAGTCAAGTATATCTAATCTCTTGTTTTTTATTATCATTCTGTTTAAATGTATTAGATTAGATAAGTTTTTATGTAACAAGATTAGATAAGATTTAATCAAACACAAAATCCCTGTTTAACAAGAACTTAAATGTTCTCAGACTACATTTTGATTGCTAGGTTTTGCAATTAACAATCTATACCTTACTCAAGGTAAGCGGGATGATTAATTTTATGGTCATAGGACCATATTCTAGAAAAGTAGAAAACTTTAAGATGTTTACAGTTCTAGTTGCACAGCATAATGGGTTAAGATTGTAATATTTTACCAGTTCTTGGAAGATGGCTCTTGTAGCTGTTATTAAACTGCAGTTAGTGTCATGGATGCTTGCTCTTGGTAAGATGAAAGTTCTTGTTATGGACAATAATGTTGATGTGTCCAACACTGATGTTCTTTATGATGAGATACAGGTCTGCCATTGAAACCAATGGTATCCATCTTGATTATCCAACAATTTCTTACACACACACTAAAGCCAGAATTCACCACATACAAACAAGTTGCTGTAGCCTTTAGATAAAAAAAAAATACCCCCTCAAACAGCTGCTTGCCACAGAGGTCTGACAGGAGCCTGTCAATTTATATGCCATAGCAGAAGGTCTGAGAGGATGGCAGGACCTCAGCAGAAAAACAACACGAACATCCATGCTTTATCCAGGGCTCGAACCCAGGTCCCTTAGATCAGTAGCCAAGTGTGCTAACCACTTGGCCACAGAACTAGTCATAAAAATCTGTCTTTTTTAAGTCATTGAAGTTTTAATTTTTACACTTTTAACAATAATGTTCTAATCATTGTCATACTTGTTTCTTCCACTACTAAAGGCTTAAACCACCCATGCTCGTAGGACTTTCTCCAGTGTAGGTTTGGCAATGCCATAGAAACAAGGGTTAAGGTATCTGTGATGACCTCTGAATCGAATTATCCACCAGCTGATATCAAGCATCCCGTGCATCTAGTCACTCTAGGCTGTCAACCCACAAACAGAAAATACAGCAGATTTTCCCTCAAAGAAGCCCACTAGTGCAGCAAGTTCAGGATCCATTTCAAGCTCAAAGCTATAATTCCTTTCATGTTGGTATATATTGTCAGTACCAAGACCCTGTGTGGTTGGACACACTTCAGCAGGGTAAAAAAAAGATGAAAAAAGTAGCCATTGCAGTCAAGCTCAATAGCCCACACTGATTTGGCAGACCTCTCCTTCCACAAGAGAGTATCTTCTGAAAGGTACTAATGATCTGCATCACAAGAAGGCAGGGTCAGAATTTAGGTGATAGGCTTGGCTGACTCCATGTATCATCACAGGGGATTGGTGTACAGCTCTCCTTCTAGGGTACACCTAGCTAACATTTACAGACTGATCTAAATTTGAAACAGGGATTAAAGAACTGAATGCTATCTGTTAAGCTCCCATTGACACTTTGATGCAAACAAGATGTGTTTCATGGAAAACTTCAAGATATTTTGAATTCTGTCACTAAAGGGGATAATATTTTTGTGCTGGGTGCTAGTACAAAACTCAGTACTTCTCTGACCCTTGGGCAGGAGTGATAGTTTTTTGGCACTGGTAGTTCCCATACAGAAATGGGGAATGTATCCTACAGATTAGGAGACTTAATACTTTATTTGAGTCAGTTACATTAATTTCATCTTTCATTCTTTTAAATTTTAATCATTTGAAAATGATAAAAAATGCAGCCTTGTACTACAGAAACAACTGTTTTTAGTCAAATATAGAAAATAACATTTAAATCTATATTTTTTTTCTGTTGATTCTGCTTGAAAATATGATAAAGTTTAAAAATACCCCATTTGTTTCTGTGTAGCATTACACTCACTGCTTCAGTCACCATAAGTATACCATAAGTTATAAAACATTAGTTTACTGCTTTCTTCTGCTGTACAGTATAAAGATATTGATCGGTTTTGGTTTGAATGTCCTATATTCACTTTGCAGTCAAGAAGAGTTGTAATGGCTTCTAAACTTTTAACATAAGGTATTGAATTTTATTACTACTGGAAGTAATGTCATCTAGAAATTATGCACATCACTTTCAGTTGATATTTTAATAGACTTTTGATTTTCAACATTTTATTCCCTTCAATGCTTCTATATTTATTTTCCATTGCAGTATATAATCTTCAAATATATATTGCAATTTGAAAGAATAATTAAAATTTGACCAAAAATGAAACTGCTATAATGATCTCAAATGGTGACTTTCCTCATACAACACTGGATTAGGTGATTAATTTTAAAAAGCAATTTTTAAAAGGCAGGGCTTATTTTAGAGATATTTTAAATTACATTTTAATACAATATGCCAATTAATAAGAGAAAATCGTGATTTGTAACCAAAATTTCTGCTATTTTTTTTTAAATAAATTTTTTTTTATAGTAGTTGGGTCAGTTCATACCAAAACGATTCATTCTTGATTTCAGTACTTCACAGTTAAGCTTTAAATACTTTGAAATATTTTTATTCTATTTTTTTCACAGTTCTTTATCTCTTCTTTAAACAGAATGATAATAAAAAACAAGAGATTAGATATACTTGACTGGGATCTTTAATTTACTTTCATCACATTTTCTCATCAAATGCTTATTTCAGAAGTTATAGGACTTTGAAGTTAAGTTTCCACTGAAATAACATGGAAGGGAGTGGTAATGACCACTGATATGTACGTGTAATGCACTCTCAATGGCTGGAATTGGCAGGGACTCCCAAAGGCTGCAGAGAAGAAATCAAGAAGTAATAATAATGTCCTAATGCTCTTAATAGGCAGTTAATGAACAACAGAAAATTATTATAAGCCATTTAAAGTGCATTATAAACAAATTAACAGTAAAATATTGAAGAAATATTCAATAGGTACAGGGGGACAGAAAAAATTATTTGGCTTTGCTGCAAAAGCTGGTTGTGCTGCTGGGGTGAGTGTTGAACCTCTGCTATCAAGGGTTGGGTCCCCTTTCTCTTATTATTTTGTCATTAGTGTGCTCCCTGAGATCAGTAATTTACAAGCAGTAAGTACCTAAGATAGTAGAAGGCACTCCAAAGGGTGAAGTTATTGATAATCTGGTAAACAGTGATAATAATGTCTTAGTGTTATTAATAAGCCTTTAATGAACAACCTAAATACACTTTTAACCAGTAATGCCCAGCCAGCATATCATATGCAAATTACTCTAGGTTGCATCAATTTGCGTAATCAGATAGCAGCATAAAAACGGGTGTTTTGGAGTGGATCGTTATTTTGTGTTGTAAATGTGAGCAAAGAAATTCGAAATGGCCATTTTGTAGGAATGACCTTGAGACATTATTTGCCAAATGAACTGTGGTGGAGAGCTATTGGTTAGCTTGAAGCAGGCCAAAATTAGTCAGATGTAGCACAATGGCTGAACGCGAGTCCTGTGTCCATAGACTGGAATCAATTTCTTAGCACGGATTCCACATCTTGGAGGTTTAGCTGAGGAAGGGCTAGAGTTATGACTGCTGTACAAGACCGATATCTGCGATTAACAGCATGAAGGAGCAAGACGTCTACTCCCTCTCAGCTATGATGCTCTCTTTCAGCAGCCACTGGGAGGGTTATATCAGCTTCTACTGTGCATAGAAGGCTTCATGAGGGAGGTCTGTATGCTAGAAGGCCAGTAATTTGTATACCCGTCACATCACAGGAGAGAGCAGTTGAATTGGGCATGCATGCATGTTAACTGGTCAGAAGAGTGATGGAGGTCTGTACTCTTCACAGATGAGTCCAGATATTGCTTGCAGAGTGATTCTGGATATTGTTTGATGTGGAGAGAACGAAGTACCACTATCATTCCAGTAACATCCGTCAAAGACACAGTTAAGGTGGAGGTAGCATGTGTGTTTGGGGTGGCATTTCCTTAGGTGGATGCATAGACCTCTATGTGTTGATGAGTAGGAACCTCAATGCTCAAAGGTATAGAGATGATATCCTGGATCCTTATGCTGGTGCAATAGGTGAAACATTCGTCTTACAAGACGATAATGCTCTTCCACACAGAGCCTGACTAGTGGAACAATACCTACAAGTGGAGACCATTATGCGCATGGAGTGGCCAGCTTGATCTCCTGACCTAAATCTGATTGAGCATGTGTGGGATGCTCTAGGGAGACGTGTTGCTACCCTCACCCGCCACCTGAAACAAAGGGGGGAGCATATTACTGCTTTAAAGGAACGATGGTCGTTACTCCCTACTGAGCTGATTCACACCTCAGTAGGGTATCTTAAACAGCACGGAACATTGTTGTTGTGCCTGCATTGCTGTAAGGGGTGACCACACTCCTTTATTAAAGAACTTTGCCCATTGTATTCAGACACCTCATTTCTGAACAAGTTCCTGTGTTATTTTTCGATGAAAAATGTTTCTAGTGTAAAATATTTTATACCATTCTAAAACTAGTATTGTAATTCATGTTTTCATCAAATTTCATTAAAATTATTCATATAGCTTTTCATAATTTTTCTGAGTTTTCCTTAATTTATAGAAACCAGTATAATTAGTAAACCAATTAAAGATCATAATGAAGAAATTAGCAGTGAAATAGCGAGGTAATATTGAAAAAGTACAAAGGGGATGGTGGAACCAATTTTGGATTAGCTCCGATAGATTCTAGTTCAACATAAAAGGGGAATGCTGCGTAAGCAACCCACAGCTATCGAGGAAGGCATATGCAGTTCTGGGAATCATCTCATTTTAACTAGTGATTAAAAATATGATGTAAAATTTGATTAACAATCCATTAATGAACATCTTAATACAATTAATCATGAATTGACGTTGTGATGTACTTGGATCACATCAAACAGCATAGAAAAGCAGTGGTTTAACAGCGTAGAATAAAGGTAGAATAACATCGTAGAACTGGTGTTTTAATGGTAGTGGCTTGCCTTCAGCAAGCAGCAGACATGCATGGCGAGTGATATTTTAATTTTAATTACTAAAACAGTAGTAAACACATAAAACAATGAATGAAATCTAAAATGATTAATGCATCAAATAACAAGGATGATAAAAACGATTGATGGCAGAATATATATAGATCAGAAAGAAAGCAGGGTTTCATCTGTTAACTCTCAGCGTTTGATTACTGGAGACCATTATTTTACCAGTATTGCTGCTGACGGCATATGGCAGGGGAAGAGAAGAGTCACAGCAGTCCTGGACAAGCACTGTAGCCTGTGTCATTTGCATATTATCTGAGTATGTTTTATTTTAATTAAACAATAATTAACATCACAAAATTAATGCATTGCAAATTAATTAGTAATCAAACAAGTACGATCATTAACAGATCTCCGAGCAAAATAAAGATAAAAAAACTGGCAATTTACTTTGTACACGACTTCAACTCCGATGGCCACCAACTTTATTTTTGAAACCAAGGGTCCTCGGATTGGCACTTTTGCCAATAATTTTTAATTTATCTCTAGAGACGAAAAAGGTTAACACCAGGTGTCAAATAAATGAGGTTGTTATATGTGTATTATTGCATGTAATTCATCAGATCCGAATATTTTTAATCTTTTATACTTAAAAAAAAAATGGAATATATATTGAAATATATCTATTTACTAGTACCTATGTCAGATAAAAACAAGGTTCTTGTATAAGCCTATTATGGCATGTGATTCACTGGATCTGAACATTATCAAGATTTATTTACTTAAAAAAAAAAGGTATTTTTGTAATAATAAGCAAAAATGGGAGATATTCAAATATATCCAATATCCCAAAAACAGTTATACCAATGATGTAGTTGGGTCTGTCAGAACCTTTCATTACTTAAATGAGTTGAAAAAAATTGGTTGTGACTGGGATTTGAACTCGGGTCTCCCAAAAGCATGCCAGTCAGGACAACCAATTTTTTTTCAAGTGTTCCTTGTCTACAGGACTTTTCCTGTGAGAATTTTACTGAACCATTCATTACAATTAGGTGTCCTATAGTGTAACATGGGTGGATCTAAGCAAAATTCCACCAAGGTGTAGTAAATGAGTGGGCTAAAAAATACTAAGAAATGGGTCCTAGCCAGCATCATTTAAAAAATATTCAAGATACAAATCATCTAGGTCTGTGGAACCCAACATGACATTTTGTATAAAATCACCGAGTATGTTATAGCAAACAAATGTAATGCACGTGCTTTTAAATAAGGTTATAACTGTATTAGGAATTGCTATGCCACTGCAAACTGCCATTGAAAAGTTCAGAATAATATATAGTAAGGAGACAAGCTTTAAGATTCTATGCATTTTCTTCTTCATTTAAACTTGCTCATTGAGATAAAATGTAATAAAAATGGTTGTAAAACAAAAATTCATCTTAATGTGTAACAAAGTTTTTAATTTAAAAATAGTTATGGTGTTCCTTATAATTTTATAATTGTTTTGAACTTATATTTTTAACACCAACTTTTAATCATGTGGGGAAAAAATCATATTGATCAATCAATAATAAATTTAGATTACCTCTTGACATAAACTTCAAGAAAGGATTTTGTGTAAAAAATAAGTTTTCATGATGAGTGGGATTCAAACCCTGGCATGTAACTAAGAGGTGGGAGTTTGAATCTCACTCATCAGTGATATTCATTTTTTTTAACAAAATTATTTCTTGCATGATATTGTTTTTTTGAAATACTTGCCCAGTTGTTGAAATTAAATCTCTAATGACTACTATTAATGTGATTTCCATAACTTCACATATTATTAGCAGAAATTCGTAGTCATTTGTACTCTTACCTCTTTAATTTTATTCCTCTTTTCTTTAATCGCGGGATCTGCTGGTTCACCACCTCGAATCCCAGGGCCACCAGGATGATCTCTCACAATATCACTTGGCTGAGATGCACTATCGACTTGAATTTCCTTCTGTAGCAGATCTGGTATTTGGGGAACATTGCTTAACCACTGGTTCTGTGACTGAAAATCTGATTCTTTAATGTGTCCTGGTTCTACAGAAGAGCCAATTTGTTTCTGGGCATGCAAATGATCTAACTTCGACTGATCACTTTTAACCAGCGGATTTTCTACCTGAGCTCGGTCCATATTTTCTTTCAAATTCTTCACTCTCTCTTTTTCAAGATCTTCTTGAATTTTCAAAATTAACTTAGCTCTATCTACAATTTTATGAGGATCTACATTATTTACATCATGATGTCTCACTACATTCGCACCGTCTTGATATTGAGGTGGAGGAGGTAATAACAAATCTGAACCTGCATCTCTGATGTGACGATATGCAGTATTAATAGATCCAGATCTAAACTCTGGAAGGAAAAACACTGTTCCGATGCATACAGCTACAAATGTTCCAAGCACTAAGAGAACTATGTATTTTTCCCTTAATCGTAATGTTTTTCTCCCAGAAGAAGCTACTGGTGCACCGTTTATGTAACGTTGGTAAGTAGGCAATAAACCACTAGCCGCCATTTTGCATGTCTGCGTGTAAAGACGTATCAGCATGCGGTAAACTTGATTGTCAATAGATGGCGCATCAGTTTCCCAAAATATAGAGGCCCTATATAGGTAGAGGTTGGCCATCTCAAAATTAGACGTCATATTTTGTCGTCGCTCGGATTGTTTGGCGTGCACAGCTGAATGGTATTCCACGGTACTAATGGATTCCGGAAAAGGATAGGGTAACATTTGATACAGATTTCAGTGTTCATGAGTGGAAGCACTTTAGAAAACGGCTGAAAAAAGAAAAGTAAATTTTAGGGCTTTTTTTAAAAAAAAATAAAACATATAATTTCGCTTTCTTGTCTGTCCTTCTGTAGACATCGAACTTTTTGTTTATACTGATAAATAAAAATCTTTTTCGTGTTAGATAGGTATTAATGATATATTACGATTTGCATTTTTCGAATCTCCCAAAATTTATAAATACGTCCTCTAACGGTGGAAAAAGTTGAAAATTCCAAAATATCAAACAAATGTTCCAAATAATGTAGTGATGTCAGATATTTGAAATTTTGGCATTGAAATGTGAAGGTTACGAAGTTACCATTAGCAACAATCACTTGACCTTTTAGACCCAGGGGGAGGTGAATGCAACCCTTTTTTTGTTTGTATGTTTTAATAGAAAAGTGTATATTTTTAAAGATAAATTAAAAAATTCTTTTGGATTAAACAGGTTTGATTAAATATTACAATTTGGATTTTGCGAATTTCCCAAAAACTATAATTGCGCCCTCTAACGGTGGAAAAAATGGAAAAATTCCAAAATTTAAAACGAATGTTGAAAACGATGTAGTTACGCTACAAATTTGAAATTTTGGTCATCGAATGTTACAGTCTTGAAAATTCCATTGACAACAATGAGTTGACCCTAAGCCTAAGATAGGTAAGAAACGGAACGGTTTTGTTTTAAGAGATAATTGGAAATCTCTTTTTTAGTTGGTTACTAATGAAATGTAATTCGCATTTTCAAAGGTAGTTTTAATTTATATCATTAGAGATCACTAAATATCGAAACCGTAAAACTTTAACGAATGTTTCAAGTGATCTGTTTATGGTAGAAATTTTAGCGTGTAGAGTTCTGTCATGGTAGAAATTCAACTGACAGCAATGATCTGCCTGCTATTTTCATAGGTGCGAGAAAAAAGCAACTGTTTAAATTTAAGAACTGAAAGACAAATACATTTTATGTTTTATAATTATTAATAAAATACTACTATGTGCATTTCCCCCATCATACATTAAAAAAATAAACAAATAGCCCCTTAAGCAGCTGCTTGTACAGGGGTCTGACAGGAGCCTGTCAGTTTATACGGCATGGTAGAAGCTCCATGAGGATGGCGGGACCTCAGCAGAAAAACAACACGAATATTCATAATTAAAACTTTTAAGGAGTGGAAAAGTAGGCAAAGGAAGAACTTCATTCTCTTTGAAAATGAAATTCCCACATGCGTCAGAGGCGATATGCGTTCTTCTAGTTATTTTGCACTTTTAGTACCTCTGACAGTGGAAATTCGAACAACTGTATAATTGAGAAAATAAACTATTAATATTTTATTACTACCTGTTATGTGTAAAAAAAAATTTCATTTATCTCTGAAAGCAGAAAAGTTGCATTTTACTAATGGGACAAATCATTACTAATAGTGTAAACCACTTGATCATTACACTCTATGACCAAAAATTTATATTTCTAGCAAAAATAGGTCGTTTGCAATATTTATTTAAAGATTTGGTATTTTCCAGCTTTTTTCCGCCGCTAGAGGTCGCCTTTCGAGTTTTTATTTACCCCTTTAACACTCTCTGACACTGGAAATTCCAACTGATGGGGATTCGAAAAATGTAAATATTAATATTTTTGGGGAAAAAAATTTCGCCGACATACGGGATTCGAATCCGCATCTCTCCAGAAACATGCCAGATTATTCTAACCTTTTGAACTAACGCCCGCTTTTTCCACAAAAAACATTTTTTGATTTATAGACGTTTAATCGTACTCTGTAACGCTCCAAATAATATGCAATAATACTTTAAATGTTTGATCCAATTAGACTTATGTTCCGGATAGCTGATACGGGCGCCAGGCAATAATTAACAAATTGCCAAAAAAGTAGACTAAGTTTAAAGTAGGGTTCAAAATGCCAGCGAGCGTTAATGGGTAAGAATCAAAAAATGATTGTCAATTTTAAGATTTAATATTATCAAAACTTAAATTCGCGTTGCTCAAGAGAAAAAATTGTACAGACTCAAAAGGTTTAAAATAACAAACAGATTTATTTCCAAAATCAACTCACCAAGACATCACTCTCCCTTCTTTCTTATTCTACATCTCCGTGCACTAGGCACTATACACAACTCCTCACTCCTGAGTGCCTCTACACTCTATGCGCTTGTGCACTTACTTGTGCTTGAGCTTCTGTGAGTGAGTGAGTGAGTGAGTGTATGTCCACATGAGGCGGACCAAAAATGGGATTTTTGGCCTAGAAGCCTTTTATCCCTAAGAAAATTTTGAAAGATGTTTAATGACGAAAAACAGAAGAAAAACGACCAGATGCAAAAACGAAAGTTTCCAGGGCAAGAATCAGAGCCTGATGTTGAAGAGCAAGAATATCACAAAGAGACCAGGGAGCAAGAGGAAAATTGTGATTTTTTCTATAGGAAAGGTACATATTCTGTCGTTCCAGCTCATAATATTTGCATTGAATAATGTAGTGAAATGTTGATTCAACTTCTGGGCAGAAAGGACAAAGGGGTGATTCAGAAAGTTTACACTTGAAAAGGAAAGCATTGAGAGGAGCAACCTCACCTCGAAGGCGGCAAATGAGAATTTCTGATGAACGTGAGGTATACATGATCGTCCGTTTTGGTTGAAATCTCGGAAGATATGGTTGAAATCTCGGATATATGAAGAATTCCACTCAGATTCTAGAATTTGGCGAATATATTTGGAAGCAGTAGCTAAAGCATCTTCTAAATAGAAGAGGGAGAGACTGGTTGCTTGAGGAAAAGAAGCTCCAACCTTGGCATGTCTGTCCGCCTCTTCATTGATGTCGATACCATGATGTCCAGGAACCCAGATAAATTGCATACTAGAAACAATCCTAGATTATTCCATAATTTGATTATGGAGAGCTAGGATTGCAGAATGAGATTGAGAGGAGATGTTGAGTAGACCGGAGAGAACCGCTTTGCTGTCAGTTAAAATGATGTAGTCTTTAGCCTCGGTAGTGTATTGTTGTAAAGCAATTCTAATAGCTTCAGCTTCCGCGCTGAAAGTGGAAAAAATATGATGGCGACTGATAGCCACATTCACTTGTAATTGTGGACATGTGATGCCCAATCCAACGCCATTACGGGATTTTGATGCGTCTGTTCCAATAATTTTTTTTTATTCCATTGATTATGTCGGATCAGGTTGAAATCATGCAGAATATCACAATGATGATTATCAAAAGAATGTTGAAACGGGAACTTATTTATTGTGATCTGTATCTGAGGAGTAGACCAGGGAGAGTGATTTAACTCTCTGGAAGAGGGTTTGTCGTCAGGAATCTGTGAGGTCATCATTAGGTCATTAGCTATAAGCAAGAATGGTCTTTGTGAGGTTTTCCATTTATAATATTTGAGATAATGCGGCGCTTGACATGCATTGCGAAACGGTGAGGCATACGGAGAGCAACGTTCTTTCAAATATATTTCGGTTGCCATCAGGCGAGCAGCTATGTTCAAAGGTATAGTTGATGTCAGTGCATAGAGAATTGGGAGAGGTGTAGCTCGGGAAAGTCCAGTGGCTGCTCTTAAGGCAGCGTGATAAATTGGATTAATGATGTTCCAATTTGATTGTGGAACAGAAGATAGAAAATGACCACAGTATAAAAACTTTGCACGTAAAGTGGCATTTGCGATTGTAAGGAGCGTGGCACTAGGTATGTTATGTTTCTTAGCAGCAATACCTCGTATGATATTGAGAATTTTTTGGCCAGATTCACGAAGATGTAAAAAATGATTCTTCAAAGAGCCTGTTTTCTGAAGATGAATTCCTAGGATTTTTATTGTATTTACCCATGGGATGGGTAAATTATGCAGGTACAGAGGATGTTTTATTGTCTTCTTTCTCCGGGTTACAAGCATGGCCGAACTCTTTAGAGCGGAAAAGGACAAACCCCAAGATTTAGACCACTCATAAATAAGTGAAAGATTTTCCTGACATTTTTTGAAAAGAGAATGAAAATTGGCAAGCGAGCCAAAGAGGATGATGTCATCAGCATATATGGATATGGTGAAGTTATTGGATATTCGGCTGGGTAGATCAGATAAAAAAACATTAAACAAGAAGGTGAGAGCACGCTACCTTGAGGAATGCCAATAGTTGGATACTGTATGTCCGAAAAGTGTCCACGCCAACGCGTCCGAAATCTGCGATTCATGAGGTAATTCGTAAACCATTTGTGACAATTGCCTTTAATTCCAATTTGAAGAAGTTTATGAAGAAGAGCAGGAATGGACACAGAATCATATGCTCGTTGGATATCTAAATGCAAAATAATTGCAACATGCTTACGTTGGAAAGTTTCATTAGTATTGAGGATTAAAGGAGATAATGCATGCCCTGTACCTTTAAAAGGAACTGAGCCATGAATCTCAGGTGGAAGAAATGCTGTGTTAATTAGAATCCACGATAGGCGTGACCAAATTATGCGTTCAAAGATTTTGACCATGATTGACGTTAATGCGATGGGTCTGTATGATTGAATGTCAGTTCCATCTTTACCTGGTTTTTTGATGGGAATAAGAGTGGACATCGTCCAGGATTGACGAATAATGCCAACTGACCATATTTGATTAAAGGTAACCAGTAATTGTCCCAAAAGGTTATCAGGAATCTTCTTAATCATGGTTGCCGAGATGTTGTCTGGACCCGGAGATGTTTTCCGTTGTTGTTGTATAGCCAGTTTTAATTCTGCTATATTAAAAGGCAAATCTAGGATTGAGGAGAAATCAAATCCAGAAGGAGAGATTTCTGGATGCTGTAATACAGAATCAGTAGTCGCCCATTGAGTGGCAAACAAATTGGCTTGTTCCTGAGCTTGGACACAAATGGTGGAATTATGAATGAGGAGGTTCGTGGATGTTGAAGATGGAGATCCTAAAAAATGTTGAAGTCGACGATAGTGTGAGAAGATGTTGGTAGATGAACGAATAATGTTGGATATGTGATTCCAATATCTCTGTTTTGCACGTGAAATGGTAACTTTAAGTTTAGCTACACTGTGTTTATAATTCATCCAATCAGACTTTAGCAAAGATGATCGTGCAATGAAAAAATTACGATGTTTTTTTGCCAATGCTTTTTTGCATTTTGTATTCCACCATGGAGTCAAAGATTTTCTATAATGTCTGCGAGTGATAATGGCATTTTCCACAGCTAAAAGAATATGCTTTTCAAAATCGTCATAACAAGTAATTTCAGATAGGTCGGTGTTCTCTAAAAATCGTTGAAAGGAACTATAATCAATTTGTTTGTTTAAAAGGAAGGAATCTACATGCTGTAACGAAGAAGTATTATGATGAAAAATCTGTATTATAATGGGATGGTGATCACTACCCCAAGTTGATGGGATGACGCGCCAGGAACTATCTAAAAAGATATTTTCGGAACAGAACGTTAAGTCGATACATGACGAGGTTAAGAAGCTTCGTCTGGTGGTTGTGCCAGAATTCATTAAACACATAGAGGAATTTTGAAGCCAAGAGGCAATTTGGAGTCCGGGGGTGGAGGAAAAAGAACCCCATAGTGGATGATGAGCATTGAAATCTCCGCCAATCAGTGAAATCGGAGGTAGTGTAGTTTCCAGATAATTAAGGATATTAGGACCATAAATGGCATCCGGGATATATACATTAACAATTATGAACGATTTGTGTTGGAAAAATATTTCAATCGCCATGAATTCTCCGGTGCAACAAGATGGATTATCTGGAATGTCGAGGATACGACTGGAAAGAGAAGCTTTGACAGCAATCATAAGGCCACCACCACGTCCAGTAACACGATCTTTCCGATAAATAATATAATTAGGGATAATGCCGAGTGGTTAGCACGCTTGGCTATTGATCTAAGGGACCTGGGTTCGAGCCCCGGATTTAGGCATGGATGTGTGTGTCGTTTTTCTGCTGAGGTCCTGCCATCCTCTCAGATCTCCTACTGTGGCATATAAACTGACAGGCTCCTGTCAGACCTCTGTGGCAAGCAGCTGCTTGAGGGGGTATTTATTATTTATATATTTAAAATGAGAAATAGAATCACGACAAGTTTCCTGTAACAAAATGATATCCGGGGAAAAGGAAGAAATTCCAAGCAACAGGAGAGAAGAGTTCGCACGAAGGCTTCTGGCATTCCATTGAAGAAAAAGAAGACACATAAAAAGAAAAAGGAGAAACGGAGGAGGGAACGAATTATTTCTTCCCCTTAGACTTTTGTTTTCCTTTATGAGTTATGTAAGGACTGTCAAGAAAATCCATAGCAGAAAAGTTATTGATGGAATCATCAGGGTCCTGTGGAACATTGATATCCATAGTAAAAGTAGAAGGTTGTGCAAAATGTAACTGTGCAGGTTGGAGTAAAGGAATAGTCATATTCATTGTCGCTCTATGTTCCGGAATACTCAATCTTGAGGACGTTTTCAGAGAAGCATTCTTATCCATGGCAATTTGTGCAGAAGATATGTCTTGAGGATTAAGTGGTTTAGAAATAGGTGCAATCTCAATTCTGCTTTGGGTAGTTGAGTCAGTCTGTCTTGATAATTCCGGCATGAAAGAGGAGAACATGACTGATAAACGCTTCTGGAATTCAGACAGAGCCTTTTCTATTAATGATGTGATAAGATGTGACATCCCATTGTACATTTCTTGAGTTGTAGTAACATCCGATGGAGGCATTAGATTTTTCCGGGTTGTAGATGCATATGTCTGTCTTGAGGGTAATATGGCCGCTCGAGCTGCAACATATGTAGTATGTCTGGTACATTTATAGTTGAGAATAGTGGTTTCAAGTTGGCGCTTCGGACACTGAAGGGAGGTGGCTTCATACCAATCGCCACATAAACAACAATGTAGTTCAGAAGATGTACAAGAGGTAGCATGATGCTCCTCACCACATCGGGATCATCGAGGTTTGCTTCGACATGTTTTCTTTCCGTGTCCAAATCTGCAACAGTTATCGCACTGTCGTGGTCTATCTGCGAAAAGGGTGGGATGATGTATTTCCCACCATAAAATTATTTTGTGGGGCATTTGTAGATCAACAATTGTTATTAACACACTTGGTAAGGGAGACATTGTGTTGCCATCACGTTTGAAAAAACGACGAATCGAATAAATATGATGACCTTGAATTGATAGTTCCGTAAATAAGTCAGCGATAGAGATTTCAGTATTAATGTTGCGAAGTAGAAATTTAGTTGTTAATGATTCTATCAAGATTTCATGCTCAACTGGAGTATTTAATATCTGTGTGATATTTAGTAACTCAAGGGTGCATTCGACGGAAGTTGTTGTGATTATCAAGTCGTTCGTCTTAGTGCGTTTGACGATTAAAATATTTCTGGGTTTGAAAGTTGAGCTGTCAGCTGCTGCTTCAAGAAATTAGGTTTAGCCGTGGATATGGGCTTCGAAATACCTTTTATCCTAATGGAGAAAGATGTGCATCCATTTGATTTAGCATAAGATAACAGATCAGAGTTATTCATAAACGTTTTGGAATATAGAGACTGAAACTGTTGCTGCATTGCAGAGTTGTCACTACGTAAACGTTTTGACCCTCCAGAGGGATCATCCATTTTGAAAATACAAAATTAAAGTACACGCAGAAACTGCTGTGCGTAGGGCAGAACTTCCACACCAAAGTCTGTCAAAAAGTCTATAGACACCGACGGGAAAAAATAAAAATAGACACAGACCTGAAAAGCTCCGAAATATACCCACACCTAGGGTGAAGAAAAGACGCTCACGTAGTACACTCACTACCGAAGAGTAGAAAAAAAAAAGGATCAGGGACCAGCTAACGCTTTCTGAGACCTTTTGTAATGATTCTAATGACGTCATTAGCTGATATGCATAGGAGAACGGACGGATTTTCAGCTTCTGTGACTCGCATGTCACCGGTTTAAAAGACAATAGCCGGCGTTGCATGCCGGGAAAGACATTAACATAAAGTGATGAACGACACAAGCTATGACGCAAGAGGGGGCGTGTCCTTGGCACGCGTTTTAGCGGGACAGTCGGAAGATCGGAGTTGCGCGTGCGCAACTCACAACTCTTGGAAATGAGCGCTGTGATGCCAAAAAGGAAATAAAAAAAAGTCCCCAAAATGATAAATATAACGTAAATTAGGCAAAACTGGGTAAGGTAAAGCAAAAGTGAACGTTGGGGCATCACAACACAGGAAACGCTGAGATGATCAAATATTATTTAAATCATTAATAACGCAAAATAGCGTAATGTCACTTCATTATTTATTTCATCTTAGAGCACTAAAAAAGAAATAGTTGCCACCCGAGATCATTGATGGCGCCATAAGGAAGCGCCAAAAATTCACTGGAAGAGTGATAATCATTATTAGTGGAAAAAAGACTGAGACGGCATTAGTTCAACAGGTTAGAATACTCTGGCAAGTTTCTGGACAGATGCGGGTTCGAATCTCGTATGTCTGCGAAATTTTTTCCACAAAAATATTTATTAATTTATAGACGTTTAAATGTCTACAGGAAACGCTGAGATTATCAAATATTGTTTAAATCATTATTATTTTGTTAGTGCCTGTAAAACAAAACAAAGATATATATATTTTGTTTCGTTTATCTCCGTAAAAAAATTTTATTTTCGCGCCTCCCCCCACCCTTTGGCTAAAGACGGCAAAACCTTGTTGCCATTGTAAACTTTCTGACCATAACACTCTACCACCTTCTTCAGAAATGTTTAGAGTTTCAGGAACCTTTGGTTGCTAGTTTTGTTGATTTCAAAAAGGCTTTCGACTCTGTTAATCGTCATAATTTGTGGCTGATTGTGAGATCATATGGTATACCAGACAAGTTAGTTAACATAATGAAAGCTCTCTATAATAACAGTGAGTCGTGTGTGAGAGTTGGTAAGGCTTGTAGCAATTGGTTTAGCATTACTTCTGGTGTTCGACTAGGGTGAATTTTGTCTCTTTTTCTCTTTAGTTTGGTTATTGATTATGTTATGCGAAATTCACTTCAAGGGAAAGATTTTGGCCTCAAATGGTCTGGGGATACTAAAATTTCTGATTTAGATTATGCTGATGATTTAGCCCTTTTGGCAAATGATGTTGATGAGATGAACTCTTTCATTCGAGCTGTTGATGAAATTGGTACTGGAATAGGTTTATTTATAAACAGAGAGAAAACTAAAGTGATGAAAATTGATCAGGCAGGCTGTGATTCAGTTAATCTGAATGATTGCGGTTTTGAGCAGGTGTCACAGCTTAATTATCTTGGGAGCTATGTAACAGATGCTGGTGATGTGCGGCATGAGATTAACAGATGGATAGGGATTGCTGCCGAGACTTTTAAGAATCTATGGAGAGTGTGGAGAAATAGGCGTATACACCTAAAGACTAAAATTAGACTGTATAATAGTTTGGTTCTTTATAGTTTGATTCCAGATGCTTACGTAGTATCTTGGGTATTAGGTGGTTCAACTTTGTAACTGATGATGAGGTTAGGCAAAGGAGTCTGCAACCTCCTTTAAGCAGCATATTGTGCAGAGAGAGGCTCCACTGGTTTGACCATGTTGCCCATATGGATAATTATAGATTGGCCAATAGGGTTATGAACAGTGTGCCTAGAGGCCTGAGAAGGAGGGGGAGACCTAGGTTGCGGTGGGTAGACAATGTCAAACAGGACCTTATTAGAATTGGTGTGCAGTGGCCGGATGCAGCAGATGTAGCTCAGGACAGATATGCTTGGAGAATTAAACTGTAAGGTCTGGTTGGACTTCCGTAGCCCATGGCTGCTTGATGATGATGATGATGATGATGATGATGATGATGATGATGATGATGATGATGATGATGATGATGATGTAGGTAGAGGTTGACCATCTCAAAATTGGATTTTGATCCATTAGTTTTAAACCAATTCAAGCGTCCTGAGATTCTGGACGCCATGTTTTGTCTTCGCTCGAATTGTTTAGCGTGTATAGTTGAATGGTATTGCACGAATACTTATGGATTTCCAAAAAGGGTAGGGTAATATTTTATAGAGATTTCAGTGCTCACGATTGGAAGCACTTTAGAAAACGGCTAAAACAGAAAAGTAAATTTTATGGCTTTTTTTTTAAAAAAAGAGTAAATAATTTTGCTTTGTTGTAGACATCGAACTTTTTTGTTTATACAGATAAATAAAAAATTATTTTTGTGTTCGATAGGTATTGATGAAATATTACGATTTGCACTTCCGGAATTTTCCAAAAAATATAACTACGCCCTTTAACTGGAAATTTTTGAAAATTCAAAAATTTCAAAACGAATATTTTAACGATGTATTTATGTTAAAAATTTGAAATTTTGGTGTTGTAATGCAAAGGTCACGAAGTTATCATTGGCAACAATGAGTTGATCCTTTAGATTGGAGAGGGGGGGAGGGGGGAGCAACTTTTTTCGGTTTTAACAGAAATTTGTATGTTTTTAGAGATAAATCAAAAATTATTTTTCTAACTATACTGGACCTCTATATTTTGGTAGAGTTAGAGCAGTGTCTCGCAAACTTTTTTATTCTGCGGCACACTGAATCTAATTTTTTTTCCGCGGCACGCTGAATCTATTTTTTTTCCCGCGGCACACCTAAAAAAGAATTTTTGATGGTTACGTAAAAAGAGGAAAATTGAAGTTTCGTCAAATGCATTTTATTTGAAATAAATATAATAATAAATATAATTAATCATAACTCGATGTTTGTTTTAAATATTTGTCCTTCTACGGCTTGAAATAATCAAAAATTAATACCAAAATTTGGAAAAAAGCTTGATAAATACTTACAAGATCCCAGTTGATAAAATCTGAAAGATTTTTATTAAAGCACGTCGATATTAAAGCACGTCGATAACACAAGTCAAGTCAAAATGAAATCTTTGGAATATCTAGTGTCAATTTGAAAATCTCTCGCGGCACACTTGGAATCTCTCGCGGCACACAGTTTGCGAGACACTGAGTTAGAGGCTAGTCATCTCGGTGATTGACTGCCATTGGTTGATTGAGTCACATGGTTTATGACACCATGTGCGTTAGTGTGTGTACCTAGATAAAGCTTCTCAGTTGTTATGTTTTATACATTTCTACCGCTTTTTTTGCCTATAAAAGCTTCCATATTTTATCAATGCCTCACTGCATTGCATTTGACGGAAAATTCTACGTACAGAAATAAATTAATGAAGATTTTTCCACAAAATTCCGTCAGAAGACAGCAATGGGCTGCAAAAGTGAAACGAGCTAACTGAAATCCAACAAATAATTACTTTTTAGTTAGCTTGCAAAACGGACTAATATTTTTACTTTGTCGTCTGTGTTTTCAATGTTGGTTCGTTCGTTCGTCTGTTTGGCGGTCTGTTAACTGTTGCTCGTCTGTCTTTTAGCGTTGCATAGGTACTGATAAAATATTACGATTAGCAATTTTAAACTTTCTCAACAGCGGTCTCTAGCTATGAAAAAATGGAAAATGCTAAAATTTCAAACGGATATTGCAAACGATCTATTTATATTGGAATTCTGAAATTTGGGTAGTAGAGGGTTATGATCAGAAGGTTTACAATGACAGCAAGGCTTTGCCCTCTTAACCTCAAGGGGGTGGGAATATGAAACTTTTTATTTTAAGATGTGAACGAAAAGAATTTTTTTACATGTAATAAAATATTAATATTTATATTTTTCGAAATTTTTGGAAATCCATAAGTATTCCTGCAATACCATTCAACTGTACACGCTAAACAATTCGAGCGAAGACAAAACATGGCGTCCAATTTTAAGATGGTCAACCTCTACCTATATAGGGCCTCTACCAAAATATAAATAAATAAATAAATACCCCCTCAAGCAGCTGCTTGCCACAGAGTTCTGACAGGAGCCTGTCAGTTTATATGCCATAGTAGAAGGTCTGTGAGGATGGCAGGACCTCAGCAGAAAAACAACACAAACATCCATGCCTTATCTGGGGCTCGAACCCAGGTCCCTTAGATCACTAGCCAATATCAAATAAATATATTGGACAGTCCCGATTTTGAGTTTTTTTCCGGCCGACTATAATTCTTTCCCGCGGACTAGTCAGATTGCTTGTTTTTTGTGGTATATATATATATGTATTTTAGTTCTACTAGTATGCATTTTTTTGCATTTATTGTTACATACGTCCACGCACATTTTAATGATAAATTTTTAATATAAAACTATTATGGAAATACTTCTTCACTACTGTAATATAGCAAACTCTTCCCGTGGAAGGATTTACAAAATTTGCTAAGGATTTTTGGTATTTGGTTACACGTTTGAAAGGAATCGTACTCACAAACTAAAAGATTTACCGGATATTTTTATGCATATAACAATCTGCAATAATAAATTAGATTTGCATACCCTTTTTAAAGAAAGGAAATAAATTTTAAATATTTGTTAAAAAAAAACTATGTAAAAGGAATCGGTGTCCGACCTTTGGGCACCTGCGCACCAGATCATAATACATATAATTTATTTCCCACCATGCAGCAGTAACTCTTTCAAACTTTTTGCTTTTACTCTCAAACATTCTAACAGGGATCCTGGTCGGAGTCATCAATGAAGTCGAGAACCTCTGTGGCCGGAAGCATAGATATAGTAAAGGGGAATTAGTGCATTGGCAATAAAAGTGTGACCACAGCCTACTTTGCTAGCGATCGTCATTTTGGTGACAGAAAAGGAAAAACATTCTCTTCTCACAAGCAATTTTTATTTCAGCAATAAATTATCACAGGAAAACGTCCTGTAGACAAGAAATACTTGAAGTAATGAATTGAAAAAAATTGTTTATCCTCACTGGGGTCAGGACAATTAATTTTTTTCAACTCATTACTTCAAGCAATTCCTATTTATTGAACTCCTTAGAATGTTATCGAATTGACATTAAAAGGAAATGTATCTGATTGCCTACAAATTTGGATAATACTGAAACAAAAGAAGTGTTTTCGCTTTCGTTTTAAGATATATCATTACTTTTTCTTTTAACTTCCAATGACGGAATTGCGAAAAAATAATTAAGTCGCAATATTTCTTTACTGTATTAAATAGATGGGAGTGGAATAACTGCATCAGTGCTAGAGAAGAGAAAATTAGTAGAAAATGAAAATGTTTCTATAGTGCTGCAACATATTTGCTTTGCTTTCAAAATGCTTTCAAATGGGACACTCAGTATAAAGTGACTTAGACATACTAAAGAGACAACTATCCTTTTTATAAATATTGTTCTTTCTGTACAGCATATCTCATACTATTCTTTTTCATTCTCTGTCAGTATCTTAAGGGTTTCATTTTCTTTCTTAACCTTTGTTATTCCTTCTCTCTGAATATCTGAAAGAATTTCCTTTTTTCCTTTGCCATCATTATTTTCTCTCTCTGAGTATCTTGAAGTTTCCTATTCTTTCTTTACTTTCACTATTCTTTCGCTCTCAGTATCTTAAGAATTTTCTTTTCTTTCTTTGCGTACATTATTCTTTCTCTCTGCGTATCTTAAGAGTTTCCTTTTCTTTCTTCGCCCTCATTATTCTTTCTCTGAGTATCTTTAGAGTTTCCTTTTCCTTCTTTACCTTTACTATTCTTTCCCTCTCAGTATCTTAAGAGTTTCCTATTCTTTCTTTGCTTCGTTATACTTTCTCTCTGAGTACCTTGAGAGTTTCCTATTCTTTCTTTACCTTCACTATTCTTTCTCTAAGTATCTTAAGAGTTTATTTTTCTTTCTTTGCTTTCATTATTCTCTCTCTCTGAGTATCTTGAGAGTTTCTTTTTCTTTCCTTACCTTCATCATTCTTTCCCTCACAGTATCTTAAAAGTTTCCCTTTCTCTTTGAATATTTTAATAGTTTCCTTTTCTCTTCTAATCGCTATTCTTTCTCTCTGAGTATCTTAAGAGTTTCCTTTCTCTCTAAATCTTCATTTTTCTTTCTCCCTTAGTATTTCAGCAGTTTTTTTTCTTTCTTAATCTACATTATTCTTCCTCTCTCGTTATTTTAAGAGATTCTTCCTCTCTTCCTTTTTTCTTTACCTTCATTATTCGTTCTGTCTCAGTACGCTAAAAATTTCCTTTTCTTCCTTTGTTTTCATGATTCATTATCTCTGAGTATCTTCAGAATTTATTTTTCTTTCTTTACCTTCCTTACCATTTCTCCTTCAGTATATTATGAGTTTTCTTTTTCTTTTCCTTTCTTTACTTCATTACTTTTTCTCCATCAGTATGTCAAAAGTTTCCTTTTCTTTCTTAATGTTCGTTATTCTTTCCTTCTCACTACCTGAAGAGTTTTCTTCATTTTATTTCCCTTCATTATTCTTTCTCTCTCAGTATCTTGACAGCGAACTAAAATATTTTTCACTGTACATCTTACTCAATAAACAAAAAACTTTTCTTTGGAGCTAAATAATTCAAGTTGAGGAATGGTTAGAATTCTTATGAACAAAATATGTAATCATTTTTCTGAGAAAAGGAGAAACATTAAGGGTAATAAAAATTAGAAATAGAAAGGGCTTTGATAAACTTTTGATAAATTGACTGTTTTTTGTTGAATAAATATAGAGCAAAATTTGTCAGTAGGTGGGACCTGAACTCACAACCTTCTGAGAACTTGGCAGGTGCTCTGACCGCTGAGCTTCCAGCCACCTAACACTTAATCACTTTTAGTGGCTTTAAAGATTATACCATAGAGTTAGTCATTGGAAGTGTATCTGACTATAATTGAAGACTCCGGTCTAGAAGGCACTTGCCACGTCAGTGGATATTGCCAGCCCTCATTAAACGTCAAGAGGAATGTTTTTTTATTTTCATTTTTCACTGTTTAAAAAATAAACTACTCCTAGGTGTAGTTTCTAAGATTCTTCTCTGTCCTATATACCGAAAAAAGTTTTTAAACAAAGTTTCGAAATAAACATGATCAGAGGGAATCGCAAGTACATGAACTCTTGCACCTAGGGGCTTCTCAGCAGACATGCTAGTGAAGCTCTTCTAGGATATGAGTGCTTTAATGAAACTGAGGATGACGATGAGGATGAGAAGGATATTTTGAAATTTCTCAAAAACGGAGATATTACCCTTGTTCTAGGTGACTTCAGTGCCAAAGTTGGTACGGACTCTGACCTTTGGGGAGGAGTGATAGCCTTTTTTGGTATTGGTAGCTGCAATGGGCAACATCTCCAACGGGTAAGTAACTAATGGTTTGAGAATAACTAATACTTATTACAAACACTGCGACATTCAAAAGTATGCATGGGTTTCACCTGATGGGCTGCATAAGAATGTGATAGATTGTATACACAGTCGTATCAGAATAATATGACCACCTACCACTGTGTATATTAATTAACACCAAATGGGCTAATTCTGTTAGGAAGATCAGGTCATATAGGGAAGCTGAAATTGGATCTGATCATTACCTTGTTAAAAGTGTCTTGCACTTAAACTTAAGAAGTGTTTTACTAAGGTTAAAAATTTTACCTTTAATTCTGAAGCTCTGAAAGACCCAGTTATAGCTAAAGCTTACCATGATATGTTAATTAAACATTATTACAGTCATGGTATGCTTACTACTAAAGTTGAGGAAAAATGGGACCTTTTCAAATAGGCTTTTTTGAAACTAACAGTACTCTTTTAGTAAAAAGGGGCAGAAGAGGCAAAATTATTTTAGTGATAAGCCACTTGAGCTTATTTCAGAATGTAAGAACTGTAGGAATGTCATTAATCAATACCCTACTAGTTCTAATAGAAATCATTACAAAGAGCTTAACAAATGTGTAAAGGATCAGTTAGCTGCTGATAAGAATCTTTGGCTTGATGGCTTGGCTGAAAAAGCCAAGGAATCAGTTAGACAACACAACAGCAGAGAGCTGTACCAGATAGTTAATGTTTTGTGTGGTAGAAAACGAACAGGTATACAGGGATTGAAGGATAAACAAGGTAAGGTTATAGAAGATGAGGATTCTGTCATGGTTAGATGGACATTTCAGTGATGTTATAAGCAATGTGGTTAGTTCTACTCCCATTGTTTGCAATGATGATAGATGCATTGGTGGCTCTAATGTTGGCCCTATAACACAATCTGAAGTTATTTTGGCTATTTCTAAACTTAAACTTCATAAATCCTCAGGGGTAGATGAAATTACCACTCAAATGCTTAGAGCTGGAAATGTTTCTGTTACCACATGGCTGACTGAAATTTTGAATATCTTTTATGATAAAGGCATGGTTCCTAAGAATTTTACCAGAGATATTATTATCATCCCTATTTTCAAAAAAAGTGATCGCAGTTCTTGTGATAACTATTGGAGTATCAGCCTACTTTCTTTTCCAGGTAAAGTTCTTTGCACGATTGTGCTTAATAGAATTAAGAATGTGGTTTACAGACAATTGCGTGATGAGCAATGTAGATTCAGAAGTGGTAGGGGATGTGTAGATAAAAATTTTTCGCTTAGGCAGATTCTTGAGAAATGTTTAGGGTTTCAGAAACTTGTGGTTCCTAGCTTTGTTGATTTCAAAAAAGCTTTAGACTCTGTTGATCGTCATAATTTGTGGTTGATTGTGAGATCATATGGTATACCAGACAAGTTAGTTAACATAATGAAAGCTCTGTATAATAACACTGAGTTGTGTGTGAGAGTTGTTAAGTCTTGTAGCAATTGGTTTAGCATTACTTCTGGTGTTCGACAAGGGTGCATTTTGTCTCCTTTTCTCTTTAGTTTGGTTATTGATTATGTTATGCGAAATTCACTTCAAGGGAAAGATTTTGGCCTTAAATGGGCTGGAGATACGAAAATTCTGATTTAGATTATGCTGATGATTTAACTCTTATGGCAAATGATGTTGATGAGATGAACTCTTTCATTTGAGCTGTTGATGAGACTGGTAGTAGAGTAGGTTTGGTGATAAACGGAACTAAAACTAAAGTGATGAAAATTGGTCAGGCAGTTGGTGCTTCAGTCGCTACGAATGGTTGCACCTTTGAGCATGTGTCTCAGTTTAATTATTTGGGAGCTATGTAACAGATAATGGCGATGTGCGGCATGAGATTAACAGACGAATAGGGATTGTTGCCGGGACTTTTAAGAATCTATGGAGAGTGTGGAGAAATAGGCGCATACACCAAAAGACTAAAATTAGACTGTATAATTTAATTGGTGGTTTAACTTTGGCATTAAGTGGTTTAACTTTGTAATAATGATGATGGTTAAGCAAAGGAGTCGGCAACCTCCTTTAAGCAGCATATTATGCAGAGAGAGACTCCGTTGGTTTGGCCATGTTGTCGTATGGATAATTATAGATTGGCGAATAGGGTTATGAACAGTGTGCCTAAAGGCGTCAGAAAGAGGGGAGACTTAGGGTGCAGTGGGCAGACAAGGTCAAATAGGACCTTGTTAGAATTGGCGTGCAGTGGCTAGATGCAGCAGATGTTGCTCAGGACAGATATGCTTGGAAAACTAAATTGCACGGTCTGTTTGGACCTCCGTAGCTCCTATCTGCTTGGCGATGATGTAAGCTCATTCTTTCTCTCTTTTTTCTTTCAATATCATATGAGTTACATTTCTTTGTTTTCATTCGCCATTCCTGTTCTGTCGGTGTCTTAAGAATTTCTTTTTCTCCCTGAAAATATGAAGAGTTTCCTTTACTTTTTCCATTCTTTCATTATTTCTATTTTTTAGTATCATATGAACTACCCTTTCTTTCTTTTCACTCGTCATTACTTTTCTCTCAGAATGCTAAAAGACTTCTCTTTTCTTTCTTTGCCTTCGTGATTTTTTTTCTCTGAGTAACTTAAGAGTTTCAGTTTCTCTCCTCACCATTCCTTCGGTTTCAGCATCACATGCGTTATCTTTTCTTTTATTTCACTCGACACTACTTTCCTCTCTTAATCCTGAGAGTTTCCTTATCCTTCTTTGCTTTTTTATTTGTATTTTAGTTCTCAATGCTTTGCGGTAATAACTTTTCAGTTCCTTTCCTCAAGCAGCTTTTTCTCTGAGTATCTTCGTGTTCCTTTAAAATTCACAGAACTTTTATTTTTCTGAAATCCATTTCTTTTCTTCAATGTCTTTCCTTTAATTAGGTCCCTTAATTCTATTTTAGTGTTTTGTTTTCCCACTCTTTAGCTCATTCATTAAGCTTCTTCTTTCTCATTACCTATGATTCCTTCAATTTTTCTAGAGCTTTTATTTTTCCGATATTCCATATCTTCTTAGAGTTTGATTTTGAGTTTATTTGTTTGACACCCTGCCTCCTCCTAATTTCGAGCACTCTTCTTCCCCATTGTCTTCGATCACTTTTCCCTTTGGGACACTTTTTTTCCATTGCCGTCGTTTTCTCTTCACCCACACTCCAGCATCCTTGCTTCTTCTCCTCCTTCTCTTCTTAGTCGGTTTCGGTTTCTCAGAGTTCCTTCGCTGAGTTTTAAACCTCATTTTCTCTCTTCGAGCAGCATGATTTCTATTTCCTGCTGAGTGCGCAGGCGCCGTCCTCTTTTTCGTAGTTCTCTTCACCCCACAAGCCATCAATTGTCACTCCCAATTCACGGCAGGACATCAATGAGAACCGCCGCGGAATTTTAAGTGTAGTGCTTGAAGGAAGCCCTCGAAGCGGCCTCTTTGAAATGTCGGCTCTACCTCGCACCCCCCTTCCTTTCCCCATACTCCGGTACTCAGTGGCCAACGAGAATATCTGTTGGCCAGTTGGCACTTCAATTAATGTGATGTGAGGCAGGGATGAGGAATCACAAGCAACAAAGTTTGTCTTTTGGTGGCTGGACATTTTTTCCTCTCCACGTATTTTACAATCGCCATCCTCACTTCCTTAACGGAAGAGTTTGCATTTTCTCACCGATGCCAGTTGAATCCATTAGCACTCGAAACATCTTCCTCGACTGAGAGAGTGAATTCTAACACGATACAATTGCTAACCTCATTGAGAGAAGAATACTAAGATGCAATGGATGGAATCCGTGTCCAGAAGGTTGGATCTAATCATCGTTGATAGGGAAGACCCCAACATGAAACGATTGCTAATCTCATTGATAACAGGAATACTAAGATAAAATGAATGGAATTCACTTCCAGAGCTTGGGATGGAATCGTCATTGAGATTGTGAATTCTAACACGATACAATTGCTAACCTCATTGAGAGAAGAATACTAAGATGCAATGGATGGAATCCGTGTCCAGAAGGTTGGATCTAATCATCGTTGATAGGGAAGACCCCAACATGAAACGATTGCTAATCTCATTGATAACAGGAATACTAAGATAAAATGAATGGAATTCACTTCCAGAGTTTGGGATGGAATCGTCATTGAGAGAGTGAATTCTGACACGAAACAATTGCTAACCTCATTGAGAAGAAGAATACTAAGATGCAACGGATGGAATCCATGTCTAGAAAGTTGGATCTAATCCTCGTTGATAGGGAAGACCCCAACATGAAACGATTGCTAATCTCATTGATAACAGGAATACAAAGATAAAATGAATGGAATTCACTTCCAGAGTTTGGGATGGAATCGTCATTGAGAGAGTGAATTCTGACACGAAACAATTGCTAACCTCATTGAGAAGAAGAATACTAAGATGCAACGGATGGAATCCATGTCTAGAAAGTTGGATCTAATCCTCGTTGATAGGGAAGACCCCAACATGAAAAGATTGCTAATCTCATTGATAACAGGAATACAAAGATAAAATGAATGGAATTCACTTCCAGAGTTTGGGATGGAATCGTCATTGAGAGAGTGAATTCTGACACGAAACAATTGCTAACCTCATTGAGAAGAAGAATACTAAGATGCAACGGATGGAATCCATGTCTAGAAAGTTGGATCTAATCCTCGTTGATAGGGAAGACCCCAACATGAAAAGATTGCTAATCTCATTGATAACAGGAATACAAAGATAAAATGAATGGAATTCACTTCCAGAGTTTGGGATGGAATCGTCATTGAGAGAGTGAATTCTGACACGAAACAATTGCTAACCTCATTGAGAAGAAGAATACTAAGATGCAACGGATGGAATCCATGTCTAGAAAGTTGGATCTAATCCTCGTTGATAGGGAAGACCCCAACATGAAACAATTGCTAATCTCATTGATAACAGGAATACTAAGATAAAATGAATGGAATTCACTTCCAGAGTTTGGGATGGAATCGTCATTGAGAGAGTGAATTCTGACACGAAACAATTGCTAACCTCATTGAGAAGAAGAATACTAAGATGCAACGGATGGAATCCATGTCTAGAAAGTTCGATCTAATCCTCGTTGATAGGGAAGACCCCAACATGAAACGATTGCTAATCTCATTGATAACAGGAATACTAAGATAAAATGAATGGAATTCACTTCCAGAGTTTCGGATGGAATCGTCATTGAGAGAGTGAATTCTGACACGAAACAATTGCTAACCTCATTGAGAAGAAGAATACTAAGATGCAACGGATGGAATCCATGACTAGAAAGTTGGATCTAATCCTCGTTGATAGGGAAGACCCCAAAATGAAACGATTGCTAATCTCATTGATAACAGGAATACTAAGATAAAATGAATGGAATTCACTTCCAGAGTTTGGGATGGAATCGTCATTGAGAGAGTGAATTCTGACACGAAACAATTGCTAACCTCATTGAGAAGAAGAATACTAAGATGCAACGGATGGAATCCATGTCTAGAAAGTTGGATCTAATCCTCGTTGATAGGGAAGACCCCAACATGAAACGATTGCTAATCTCATTGATAACAGGAATACTAAGATAAAATGAATGGAATTCACTTCCAGAGTTTGGGATGGAATCGTCATTGAGAGAGTGAATTCTGACACGAAACAATTGCTAACCTCATTGAGAAGAAGAATACTAAGATGCAACGGATGGAATCCATGACTAGAAAGTTGGATCTAATCCTCGTTGATAGAGAAGACCCCAACATGAAACGATTGCTAATCTCATTGATAACAGGAATACTAAGATAAAATGAATGGAATTCACTTCCAGAGTTTGGGATGGAATCGTCATTGAGAGAGTGAATTCTGACACGAAACAATTGCTAACCTCATTGAGAAGAAGAATACTAAGATGCAACGGATGGAATCCATGACTAGAAAGTTGGATCTAATCCTCGTTGATAGGGAAGACCCCAACATGAAACGATTGCTAATCTCATTGATAACAGGAATACTAAGATAAAATGAATGGAATTCACTTCCAGAGTTTGGGATGGAATCGTCATTGAGAGAGTGAATTCTAACACGAAACAATTGCTAACCTCATTGAGAAGAAGAATACTAAGATGCAACGGATGGAATCCATGACTAGAAAGTTGGATCTAATCCTCGTTGATAGGGAAGACCCCAACATGAAACGATTGCTAATCTCATTGATAACAGGAATACTAAGATAAAATGAATGGAATTCACTTCCAGAGTTTGGGATGGAATCGTCATTGAGAGAGTGAATTCTGACACGAAACAATTGCTAACCTCATTGAGAAGAAGAATACTAAGATGCAATGGATGGAATCCATGTCTAGAAAGTTGGATCTAATCCTCGTTGATAGGCAAGACCCCAACATGAAACGATTGCTAATCTCATTGATAACAGGAATACTAAGATAAAATGAATGGAATTCACTTCCAGAGTTTGGGATGGAATCGTCATTGAGAGAGTGAATTCTGACATGAAACAATCGCTAACCTCATTGAGAAGAAGAATACTAAGATGCAACGGATGGAATCCATGTCTAGAAAGTTGGATCTAATCCTCGATGATAGGGAAGACCCCAACATGAAACGATTGCTAATCTCATTGATAACAGGAATACTAAGATAAAATGAATGGAATTCACTTCCAGAGTTTGGGATGGAATCGTCATTGAGAGAGTGAATTCTGACACGAAACAATTGCTAACCTCATTGAGAAGAAGAATACTAAGATGCAACGGATGGAATCCATGACTAGAGAGTTGGATCTAATCCTCGTTGATAGGGGAGACCCCAACATGAAACGATTGCTAATCTCATTGATAACAGGAATACTAAGATAAAATGAATGGAATTCACTTCCAGAGTTTGGGATGGAATCGTCATTGAGAGAGTGAATTCTGACACGAAACAATTGCTAACCTCATTGAGAAGAAGAATACTAAGATGCAACGGATGGAATTCATGTCTAGAAAGTTGGATCTAATCCTCGTTGATAGGGAAGACCCCAACATGAAACGATTGCTAATCTCATTGATAACCGGAATACTAAGATAAAATGAATGGAATTCACTTCCAGAGTTAGGGATGGAATCGTCATTGAGAGAGTGAATTCTAACACGAAACAATTGCTAACCTCGTTGAGAAGAAGAATACTAAGATGCAACGGATGGAATCCATGTCTAGAAAGTTCGATCTAATCCTCGTTGATAGGGAAGACCCCAACATGAAACGATTGCTAATCTCATTGATAACAGGAATACTAAGATAAAATGAATGGAATTCACTTCCAGAGTTTGGGATGGAATCGTCATTGAGAGAGTGAATTCTGACACGAAACAATTGCTAACCTCATTGAGAAGAAGAATACTAAGATGCAACGGATGGAATCCATGTCTAGAAAGTTGGATCTAATCCTCGTTGATAGGGAAGACCCCAACATGAAACGATTGCTAATCTCATTGATAACAGGAATACTAAGATAAAATGAATGGAATTCACTTCCAGAGTTTGGGATGGAATCGTCATTGAGATTGTGAATTCTAACACGATACAATTGCTAACCTCATTGAGAGAAGAATACTAAGATGCAATGGATGGAATCCGTGTCCAGAAGGTTGGATCTAATCATCGTTGATAGGGAAGACCCCAACATGAAACGATTGCTAATCTCATTGATAACAGGAATACTAAGATAAAATGAATGGAATTCACTTCCAGAGTTTGGGATGGAATCGTCATTGAGAGAGTGAATTCTGACACGAAACAATTGCTAACCTCATTGAGAAGAAGAATACTAAGATGCAACGGATGGAATCCATGTCTAGAAAGTTGGATCTAATCCTCTTTGATAGGGATGACCCCAACATGAAACGATTGCTAATCTCATTGATAACAGGAATACAAAGATAAAATGAATGGAATTCACTTCCAGAGTTTGGGATGGAATCGTCATTGAGATTGTGAATTCTAACACGAAACAATTGCTAACCTCATTGAGAAGAAGAATACTAAGATGCAACGGATGGAATCCATGTCTAGAAAGTTGGATCTAATCCTCGTTGATAGGGAAGACCCCAACATGAAACGATTGCTAATCTCATTGATAACAGGAATACTAAGATAAAATGAATGGAATTCACTTCCAGAGTTTGGGATGGAATCGTCATTGAGAGAGTGAATTCTAACACGAAACAATTGCTAACCTCATTGAGAAGAAGCATACTAAGATGCAACGGATGGAATCCATGTCTAGAAAGTTGGATCTAATCCTCGTTGATAGGGAAGACCCCAACATGAAACGATTGCTAATCTCATTGATAACAGGAATACTAAGATAAAATGAATGGAATTCACTTCCAGAGTTTGGGATGGAATCGTCATTGAGAGAGTGAATTCTGACACGAAACAATTGCTAACCTCATTGAGAAGAAGAATACTAAGATGCAACGGATGGAATCCATGTCTAGAAAGTTGGATCTAATCCTCGTTGATAGGGAAGACCCCAACATGAAACGATTGCTAATCTCATTGATAACAGGAATACAAAGATAAAATGAATGGAATTCACTTCCAGAGTTTGGGATGGAATCGTCATAGAGATTGTGAATTCTAACACGAAACAATTGCTAACCTCATTGAGAAGAAGAATACTAAGATGCAACGGATGGAATCCATGTCTAGAAAGTTGGATCTAATCCTCGTTGATAGGGGAGACCCCAACATGAAACGATTGCTAATCTCATTGATAACAGGAATACAAAGATAAAATGAATGGAATTCACTTCCAGAGTTTGGGATGGAATCGTCATTGAGAGAGTGAATTCTGACACGAAACAATTGCTAACCTCATTGAGAAGAAGAATACTAAGATGCAACGGATGGAATCCATGTCTAGAAAGTTGGATCTAATCCTCGTTGATAGGGAAGACCCCAACATGAAACGATTGCTAATCTCATTGATAACAGGAATACTAAGATAAAATGAATGGAATTCACTTCCAGAGTTTGGGATGGAATCGTCATTGAGATTGTGAATTCTAACACGATACAATTGCTAACCTCATTGAGAGAAGAATACTAAGATGCAATGGATGGAATCCGTGTCCAGAAGGTTGGATCTAATCATCGTTGATAGGGAAGACCCCAACATGAAACGATTGCTAATCTCATTGATAACAGGAATACTAAGATAAAATGAATGGAATTCACTTCCAGAGTTTGGGATGGAATCGTCATTGAGAGAGTGAATTCTGACACGAAACAATTGCTAACCTCATTGAGAAGAAGAATACTAAGATGCAACGGATGGAATCCATGTCTAGAAAGTTGGATCTAATCCTCTTTGATAGGGATGACCCCAACATGAAACGATTGCTAATCTCATTGATAACAGGAATACAAAGATAAAATGAATGGAATTCACTTCCAGAGTTTGGGATGGAATCGTCATTGAGATTGTGAATTCTAACACGAAACAATTGCTAACCTCATTGAGAAGAAGAATACTAAGATGCAACGGATGGAATCCATGTCTAGAAAGTTGGATCTAATCCTCGTTGATAGGGAAGACCCCAACATGAAACGATTGCTAATCTCATTGATAACAGGAATACTAAGATAAAATGAATGGAATTCACTTCCAGAGTTTGGGATGGAATCGTCATTGAGAGAGTGAATTCTAACACGAAACAATTGCTAACCTCATTGAGAAGAAGAATACTAAGATGCAACGGATGGAATCCATGTCAAGAAAGTTGGATCTAATCCTCGTTGATAGGGAAGACCCCAACATGAAACGATTGCTAATCTCATTGATAACAGGAATACTAAGATAAAATGAATGGAATTCACTTCCAGAGTTTGGGATGGAATCGTCATTGAGAGAGTGAATTCTAACACGAAACAATTGCTAACCTCATTGAGAAGAAGAATACTAAGATGCAACGGATGGAATCCATGACTAGAAAGTTGGATCTAATCCTCGTTGATAGGGAAGACCCCAACATGAAACGATTGCTAATCTCATTGATAACAGGAATACTAAGATAAAATGAATGGAATTCACTTCCAGAGTTTGGGATGGAATCGTCATTGAGAGAGTGAATTCTGACACGAAACAATTGCTAACCTCATTGAGAAGAAGAATACTAAGATGCAATGGATGGAATCCATGTCTAGAAAGTTGGATCTAATCCTCGTTGATAGGCAAGACCCCAACATGAAACGATTGCTAATCTCATTGATAACAGGAATACTAAGATAAAATGAATGGAATTCACTTCCAGAGTTTGGGATGGAATCGTCATTGAGAGAGTGAATTCTGACATGAAACAATCGCTAACCTCATTGAGAAGAAGAATACTAAGATGCAACGGATGGAATCCATGTCTAGAAAGTTGGATCTAATCCTCGATGATAGGGAAAACCCCAACATGAAACGATTGCTAATCTCATTGATAACAGGAATACTAAGATAAAATGAATGGAATTCACTTCCAGAGTTTGGGATGGAATCGTCATTGAGAGAGTGAATTCTGACACGAAACAATTGCTAACCTCATTGAGAAGAAGAATACTAAGATGCAACGGATGGAATCCATGACTAGAGAGTTGGATCTAATCCTCGTTGATAGGGGAGACCCCAACATGAAACGATTGCTAATCTCATTGATAACAGGAATACTAAGATAAAATGAATGGAATTCACTTCCAGAGTTTGGGATGGAATCGTCATTGAGAGAGTGAATTCTGACACGAAACAATTGCTAACCTCATTGAGAAGAAGAATACTAAGATGCAACGGATGGAATTCATGTCTAGAAAGTTGGATCTAATCCTCGTTGATAGGGAAGACCCCAACATGAAACGATTGCTAATCTCATTGATAACCGGAATACTAAGATAAAATGAATGGAATTCACTTCCAGAGTTAGGGATGGAATCGTCATTGAGAGAGTGAATTCTAACACGAAACAATTGCTAACCTCGTTGAGAAGAAGAATACTAAGATGCAACGGATGGAATCCATGTCTAGAAAGTTCGATCTAATCCTCGTTGATAGGGAAGACCCCAACATGAAACGATTGCTAATCTCATTGATAACAGGAATACTAAGATAAAATGAATGGAATTCACTTCCAGAGTTTGGGATGGAATCGTCATTGAGAGAGTGAATTCTGACACGAAACAATTGCTAACCTCATTGAGAAGAAGAATACTAAGATGCAACGGATGGAATCCATGTCTAGAAAGTTGGATCTAATCCTCGTTGATAGGGAAGACCCCAACATGAAACGATTGCTAATCTCATTGATAACAGGAATACTAAGATAAAATGAATGGAATTCACTTCCAGAGTTTGGGATGGAATCGTCATTGAGATTGTGAATTCTAACACGATACAATTGCTAACCTCATTGAGAGAAGAATACTAAGATGCAATGGATGGAATCCGTGTCCAGAAGGTTGGATCTAATCATCGTTGATAGGGAAGACCCCAACATGAAACGATTGCTAATCTCATTGATAACAGGAATACTAAGATAAAATGAATGGAATTCACTTCCAGAGTTTGGGATGGAATCGTCATTGAGAGAGTGAATTCTGACACGAAACAATTGCTAACCTCATTGAGAAGAAGAATACTAAGATGCAACGGATGGAATCCATGTCTAGAAAGTTGGATCTAATCCTCTTTGATAGGGATGACCCCAACATGAAACGATTGCTAATCTCATTGATAACAGGAATACAAAGATAAAATGAATGGAATTCACTTCCAGAGTTTGGGATGGAATCGTCATTGAGATTGTGAATTCTAACACGAAACAATTGCTAACCTCATTGAGAAGAAGAATACTAAGATGCAACGGATGGAATCCATGTCTAGAAAGTTGGATCTAATCCTCGTTGATAGGGAAGACCCCAACATGAAACGATTGCTAATCTCATTGATAACAGGAATACTAAGATAAAATGAATGGAATTCACTTCCAGAGTTTGGGATGGAATCGTCATTGAGAGAGTGAATTCTAACACGAAACAATTGCTAACCTCATTGAGAAGAAGTATACTAAGATGCAACGGATGGAATCCATGTCTAGAAAGTTGGATCTAATCCTCGTTGATAGGGAAGACCCCAACATGAAACGATTGCTAATCTCATTGATAACAGGAATACTAAGATAAAATGAATGGAATTCACTTCCAGAGTTTGGGATGGAATCGTCATTGAGAGAGTGAATTCTGACACGAAACAATTGCTAACCTCATTGAGAAGAAGAATACTAAGATGCAACGGATGGAATCCATGTCTAGAAAGTTGGATCTAATCCTCGTTGATAGGGAAGACCCCAACATGAAACGATTGCTAATCTCATTGATAACACGAATACTAAGAAAAAATGAATGGAATTCACTTCCAGAGTTTGGGATGGAATCGTTATTGAGAGAGTGAATTCTGACACGAAACAATTGCTAACCTCATTGAGAAGAAGAATACTAAGATGCAACGGATGGAATCCATGTCTAGAAAGTTGGATCTAATCCTCGTTGATAGGGAAGACCCCAACATGAAACGATTGCTAATCTCATTGATAACCGGAATACTAAGATAAAATGAATGGAATTCACTTCCAGAGTTAGGGATGGAATCGTCATTGAGGGAGTGAATTCTAACACGAAACAATTGCTAACCTCATTGAGAAGAAGAATACTAAGATGCAACGGATGGAATCCATGTCTAGAAAGTTGGATCTAATCCTCGTTGATAGGGAAGACCCCAACATGAAACGATTGCTAATCTCATTGATAACAGGAATACTAAGATAAAATGAATGGAATTCACTTCCAGAGTTTGGGATGGAATCGTTATTGAGAGAGTGAATTCTGACACGAAACAATTGCTAACCTCATTGAGAAGAAGAATACTAAGATGCAACGGATGGAATCCATGACTAGAAAGCTGGATCTAATCCTCGTTGATAGGGGAGACCCCAAAATGAAACGATTGCTAATCTCATTGATAACAGGAATACTAAGATAAAATGAATGGAATTCACTTCCAGAGTTTGGGATGGAATCGTCATTGAGAGAGTGAATTCTGACACGAAACAATTGCTAACCTCATTGAGAAGAAGAATACTAAGATGCAACGGATGGAATCCATGTCTAGAAAGTTGGATCTAATCCTCGTTGATAGGGAAGACCCCAACATGAAACGATTGCTAATCTCATTGATAACAGGAATAATAAGATAAAATGAATGGAATTCACTTCCAGAGTTTGGGATGGAATCGTCATTGAGATTGTGAATTCTAACACGATACAATTGCTAACCTCATTGAGAGAAGAATACTAAGATGCAATGGATGGAATCCGTGTCCAGAAGGTTGGATCTAATCATCGTTGATAGGGAAGACCCCAACATGAAACGATTGCTAATCTCATTGATAACAGGAATACTAAGATAAAATGAATGGAATTCACTTCCAGAGTTTGGGATGGAATCGTCATTGAGAGAGTGAATTCTGACACGAAACAATTGCTAACCTCATTGAGAAGAAGAATACTAAGATGCAACGGATGGAATCCATGTCTAGAAAGTTGGATCTAATCCTCTTTGATAGGGATGACCCCAACATGAAACGATTGCTAATCTCATTGATAACAGGAATACAAAGATAAAATGAATGGAATTCACTTCCAGAGTTTGGGATGGAATCGTCATTGAGAGAGTGAATTCTGACACGAAACAATTGCTAACCTCATTGAGAAGGACTATACTAAGATGCAACGGATGGAATCCATGTCTAGAAAGTTGGATCTAATCCTCTTTGATAGGGAAGACCCCAACATGAAACGATTGCTAATCTCATTGATAACAGGAATACAAAGATAAAATGAATGGAATTCACTTCCAGAGTTTGGGATGGAACCGTCATTGAGAGAGTGAATTCTAACACGAAACAATTGCTAACCTCATTGAGAAGAAGAATACTAAGATGCAACGGATGGAATCCATGTCTAGAAAGTTGGATCTAATCCTCGTTGATAGGGAAGACCCCAACATGAAACGATTGCTAATCTCATTGATAACAGGAATACTAAGATAAAATGAATGGAATTCACTTCCAGAGTTTGGGATGGAATCGTCATTGAGAGAGTGAATTCTGACACGAAACAATTGCTAACCTCATTGAGAAGAAGAATACTAAGATGCAACGGATGGAATCCATGTCTAGAAAGTTGGATCTAATCCTCGTTGATAGGGAAGACCCCAACATGAAACGATTGCTAATCTCATTGATAACACGAATACTAAGAAAAAATGAATGGAATTCACTTCCAGAGTTTGGGATGGAATCGTTATTGAGAGAGTGAATTCTGACACGAAACAATTGCTAACCTCATTGAGAAGAAGAATACTAAGATGCAACGGATGGAATCCATGTCTAGAAAGTTGGATCTAATCCTCGTTGATAGGGAAGACCCGAACATGAAACGATTGCTAATCTCATTGATAACCGGAATACCAAGATAAAATGAATGGAATTCATTTCCAGTGTTAGGGATGGAATCGTCATTGAGAGAGTGAATTCTGACACGAAACAATTGCTAACCTCATTGAGAAGAAGAATACTAAGATGCAACGGATGGAATCCATGTCTAGAAAGTTGGATCTAATCCTCGTTGATAGGGAAGACCCGAACATGAAACGATTGCTAATCTCATTGATAACAGGAATACTAAGATAAAAAAATAATGGAATTCACTTCCAGAGTTTGGGATGGAATCGTCATTGAGAGAGTGAATTCTGACACGAAACAATTGCTAACCTCATTGAGAAGAAGAATACTAAGATGCAACGGATGGAATCCATGTCTAGAAAGTTGGATCTAATCCTCGTTGATAGGGGAGACCCCAACATGAAACGATTGCTAATCTCATTGATAACAGGAATACTAAGATAAAAAAATAATGGAATTCACTTCCAGAGTTTGGGATGGAATCGTCATTGAGAGAGTGAATTCTGACACGAAACAATTGCTAACCTCGTTGAGAAGAAGAATACTAAGATGCAACGGATGGAATCCATGTCTAGAAAGTTGGATCTAATCCTCGTTGATAGGGGAGACCCCAACATGAAACGATTGCTAATCTCATTGATAACAGGAATACTAAGATAAAATGAATGGAATTCACTTCCAGAGTTTGGGATGGAATCGTCATTGAGAGAGTGAATTCTGACACGAAACAATTGCTAACCTCATTGAGAAGGACAATACTAAGATGCAACGGATGGAATCCATGTCTAGAAAGTTGGATCTAATCCTCTTTGATAGGGAAGACCCCAACATGAAACGATTGCTAATCTCATTGATAACAGGAATACAAAGATAAAATGAATGGAATTCACTTCCAGAGTTTGGGATGGAACCGTCATTGAGAGAGTGAATTCTAACACGAAACAATTGCTAACCTCATTGAGAAGAAGAATAATAAGATGCAACGGATGGAATCCATGCCTAGAAAGTTGGATCTAATCCTCGTTGATAGGGAAGACCCCAACATGAACCGATTGCTAATCTCATTGATAACAGGAATACTAAGATAAAAAAATAATGGAATTCACTTCCAGAGTTTGGGATGGAATCGTCATTGAGAGAATGAATTCTGACACGAAACAATTGCTAACCTCGTTGAGAAGAAGAATACTAAGATGCAACGGATGGAATCCATGTCTAGAAAGTTGGATCTAATCCTCGTTGATAGGGGAGACCCCAACATGAAACGATTGCTAATCTCATTGATAACAGGAATACTAAGATAAAATGAATGGAATTCACTTCTAGAGTTTGGGATGGAATCGTCATTGAGAGAGTGAATTCTGACACGAAACAATTGCTAACCTCATTGAGAAGGACAATACTAAGATGCAACGGATGGAATCCATGTCTAGAAAGTTGGATCTAATCCTCTTTGATAGGGAAGACCCCAACATGAAACGATTGCTAATCTCATTGATAACAGGAATACAAAGATAAAATGAATGGAATTCACTTCCAGAGTTTGGGATGGAATCGTCATTGAGAGAGTGAATTCTGACACGAAACAATTGCTAACCTCATTGAGAAGAAGAATACTAAGATGCAACGGATGGAATCCATGTCTAGAAAGTTGGATCTAATCCTCTTTGATAGGGAAGACCCCAACATGAAACGATTGCTAATCTCATTGATAACAGGAATACAAAAATAAAATGAATGGAATTCACTTCCAGAGTTTGGGATGGAATCGTCATTGAGATTGTGAATTCTAACACGAAACAATTGCTAACCTCATTGAGAAGAAGAATACTAAGATGCAACGGATGGAATCCATGTCTAGAAAGTTGGATCTAATCCTCGTTGATAGGGAAGACCCCAACATGAAACGATTGCTAATCTCATTGATAACAGGAATACTAAGATAAAATGTATGGAATTCACTTCCAGAGTTTGGGATGGAATCGTCATTGAGAGAGTGAATTCTGACACGAAACAATTGCTAACCTCATTGAGAAGAAGAATACTAAGATGCAACGGATGGAATCCATGCCTAGAAAGTTGGATCTAATCCTCGTTGATAGGGAAGACCCCAACATGAACCGATTGCTAATCTCATTGATAACAGGAATACTAAGATAAAATGAATGGAATTCACTTCCAGAGTTTGGGATGGAATCGTCATTGAGAGAGTGAATTCTAACACGAAACAATTGCTAACCTCATTGAGAAGAAGAATACTAAGATGCAACGGATGGAATCCATGTCTAGAAAGTTGGATCTAATCCTCGTTGATAGGGGAGACCCCAACATGAAACGATTGCTAATCTCATTGATAACAGGAATACAAAGATAAAATGAATGGAATTCACTTCCAGAGTTTGGGATGGAATCGTCATTGAGAGAGTGAATTCTGACACGAAACAATTGCTAACCTCATTGAGAAGAAGAATACTAAGATGCAACGGATGGAATCCATGTCTAGAAAGTTGGATCTAATCCTCGTTGATAGGGAAGACCCCAACATGAAACGATTGCTAATCTCATTGATAACCGGAATACCAAGATGAAATGAATGGAATTCATTTCCAGAGTTAGGGATGGAATCGTCATTGAGAGAGTGAATTCTGACACGAAACAATTGCTAACCTCATTGAGAAGAAGAATACTAAGATGCAATGGATGGAATCCATGTCTAGAAAGTTGGATCTAATCCTCGTTGATAGGGAAGACCCGAACATGAAACGATTGCTAATCTCATTGATAACAGGAATACTAAGATAAAAAAATAATGGAATTCACTTCCAGAGTTTGGGATGGAATCGTCATTGAGAGAATGAATTCTGACACGAAACAATTGCTAACCTCATTGGGAAGAAGAATACTAAGATGCAACGGATGGAATCCATGTCTAGAAAGTTGGATCTAATCCTCGTTGATAGGGGAGACCCCAACATGAAACGATTGCTAATCTCATTGATAACAGAAATACTAAGATAAAATGAATGGAATTCACTTCCAGAGTTTGGGATGGAATCGTCATTGAGAGAGTGAATTCTGACACGAAACAATTGCTAACCTCATTGAGAAGGACAATACTAAGATGCAACGGATGGAATCCATGTCTAGAAAGTTGGATCTAATCCTCTTTGATAGGGAAGACCCCAACATGAAACGATTGCTAATCTCATTGATAACAGGAATACAAAGATAAAATGAATGGAATTCACTTCCAGAGTT
Source organism: Ryuthela nishihirai (assembly GCA_038380435.1). NCBI lineage: Eukaryota > Metazoa > Arthropoda > Arachnida > Araneae > Heptathelidae > Ryuthela > Ryuthela nishihirai. The sequence continues at coordinate 153,949,917 of JAWZYU010000001.1, read as the reverse complement.
TGGGATGGAACCGTCATTGAGATTGTGAATTCTAACACGAAACAATTGCTAACCTCATTGAGAAGAAGAATACTAAGATGCAACGGATGGAATCCATGTCTAGAAAGTTGGATCTAATCCTCGTTGATAGGGAAGACCCCAACATGAAACGATTGCTAATCTCATTGATAACAGGAATACTAAGATAAAATGAATGGAATTCACTTCCAGAGTTTGGGATGGAATCGTCATTGAGAGAGTGAATTCTGACACGAAACAATTGCTAACCTCATTGAGAAGGAGAATACTAAGATGCAACGGATGGAATCCATGTCTAGAAAGTTGGATCTAATCCTCGTTGATAGGGAAGACCCCAACATGAAACGATTGCTAATCTCATTGATAACAGGAATACAAAGATAAAATGAATGGAATTCACTTCCAGAGTTTGGGATGGAATCGTCATTGAGATTGTGAATTCTAACACGAAACAATTGCTAACCTCATTGAGAAGAAGAATACTAAGATGCAACGGATGGAATCCATGTCTAGAAAGTTGGATCTAATCCTCGTTGATAGGGGAGACCCCAACATGAAACGATTGCTAATCTCATTGATAACAGGAATAGAAAGATAAAATGAATGGAATTCACTTCCAGAGTTTGGGATGGAATCGTCATTGAGAGAGGGAATTCTGACACGAAACAATTGCTAACCTCATTGAGAAGAAGAATACTAAGATGCAACGGATGGAATCCATGTCTAGAAAGTTGGATCTAATCCTCGTTGATAGAGAAGACCCCAACATGAAACGATTGTTAATCTCATTGATAACAGGAATACTAAGATAAAATGAATGGAATTCACTTCCAGAGTTTGGGATGGAACCGTCATTGAGATTGTGAATTCTGACACGAAACAATTGCTAACCTCATTGAGAAGAAGAATACTAAGATGCAACGGATGGAATCCATGTCTAGAAAGTTGGATCTAATCCTCGTTGATAGGGAAGACCCCAACATGAAACGATTTCTAATCTCATTGATAACAGGAATACTAAGATAAAATGAATGGAATTCACTTCCAGAGTTTGGGATGGAATCGTCATTGAGAGAGTGAATTGTGACACGAAACAATTGCTAACCTCATTGAGAAGAAGAATACTAGATGCAACGGATGGAATCCATGTCTAGAAAGTTGGATCTAATCCTCTTTGATAGGGAAGACCCCAACATGAAACGATTGCTAATCTCATTGATAACAGGAATGCTAAGATAAAATGAATGGAATTCACTTCCAGAGTTTGGGATTGAATCGTTATTGAGAGAGTGAATTCTGACACGAAACAATTGCTAACCTCATTGAGAAGAAGAATACTAAGATGCAACGGATGGAATCCATGACTAGAAAGTTGGATCTAATCCTCGTTGATAGGGAAGACCCCAACATGAAACGATTGCTAATCTCATTGATAACAGGAATACTAAGATAAAATGAATGGAATTCACTTCCAGAGTTTGGGATGGAATCGTCATTGAGAGAGTGAATTCTGACACGAAACAATTGCTAACCTCATTGAGAAGAAGAATACTAAGATGCAACGGATGGAATCCATGTCTAGAAAGTTGGATCTAATCCTCGTTGATAGGGAAGACCCCAACATGAAACGATTGCTAATCTCATTGATAACAGGAATACTAAGATAAAATGAATGGAATTCACTTCCAGAGTTTGGGATGGAATCGTCATTGAGAGAGTGAATTCTGACACGAAACAATTGCTAACCTCATTGAGAAGAAGAATACTAAGATGCAACCGATGGAATCCATGTCTAGAAAGTTGGATCTAATCCTCGTTGATAGGGAAGACCCCAACATGAAACGATTGCTAATCTCATTGATAACAGGAATACTAAGATAAAATGAATGGAATTCACTTCCAGAGTTTGGGATGGAATCGTCATTGAGAGAGTGAATTCTAACACGAAACAATTGCTAACCTCATTGAGAAGAAGAATACTAAGATGCAACGGATGGAATCCATGTCTAGAAAGTTGGATCTAATCCTCGTTGATAGGGAAGACCCCAACATGAAACGATTGGTAATCTCATTGATAACAGGAATACTAAGATAAAATGAATGGAATTCACTTCCAGAGTTTGGGATGGAATCGTCATTGAGAGAGTGAATTCTAACACGAAACAATTGCTAACCTCATTGAGAAGAAGAATACTAAGATGCAACAGATGGAATCCATGTCTAGAAAGTTGGATCTAATCCTCGTTGATAGGGAAGACCCCAACATGAAACGATTGCTAATCTCATTGATAACAGGAATACTAAGATAAAATGAATGGAATTCACTTCCAGAATTTGGGATGGAATCGTCATTGAGAGAGTGAATTCTGACACGAAACAATTGCTAACCTCATTGAGAAGAAGAATACTAAGATGCAACGGATGGAATCCATGTCTAGAAAGTTGGATCTAATCCTCGTTGATAGGGAAGACCCCAACATGAAACGATTGCTAATCTCATTGATAACAGGAATACTAAGATAAAATGAATGGAATTCACTTCCAGAGTTTGGGATGGAATCGTCATTGAGAGAGTGAATTCTGACACGAAACAATTGCTAACCTCATTGAGAAGAAGAATACTAAGATGCAACGGATGGAATCCATGTCTAGAAAGTTGGATCTAATCCTCGTTGATAGGGAAGACCCCAACATGAAACGATTGCTAATCTCATTGATAACAGGAATACAAAGATAAAATGAATGGAATTCACTTCCAGAGTTTGGGATGGAATCGTCATTGAGAGAGTGAATTCTGACACGAAACAATTGCTAACCTCATTGAGAAGAAGAATACTAAGATGCAACGGATGGAATCCATGTCTAGAAAGTTGGATCTAATCCTCGTTGATAGGGAAGACCCCAACATGAAACGATTGCTAATCTCATTGATAACAGGAATACTAAGATAAAATGAATGGAATTCACTTCCAGAGTTAGGGATGGAATCGTCATTGAGAGAGTGAATTCTAACACGAAACAATTGCTAACCTCATTGAGAAGAAGAATACTAAGATGCAACGGATGGAATCCATGTCTAGAAAGTTGGATCTAATCCTCGTTGATAGGGAAGACCCCAACATGAAACGATTGCTAATCTCATTGATAACAGGAATACTAAGATAAAATGAATGGAATTCACTTCCAGAGTTTGGGATGGAATCGTCATTGAGAGAGTGAATTCTGACACGAAACAATTGCTAACCTCATTGAGAAGAAGAATACTAAGATGCAACGGATGGAATCCATGTCTAGAAAGTTGGATCTAATCCTCGTTGATAGGGAAGACCCCAACATGAAACGATTGCTAATCTCATTGATAACAGGAATACTAAGATAAAATGAATGGAATTCACTTCCAGAGTTTGGGATGGAATCGTCATTGAGAGAGTGAATTCTGACACGAAACAATTGCTAACCTCATTGAGAAGAAGATTACTAAGATGCAACGGATGGAATCCATGTCTAGAAAGTTGGATCTAATCCTCGTTGATAGGGAAGACCCGAACATGAAACGATTGCTAATCTCATTGATAACAGGAATACTAAGATAAAATGAATGGAATTCACTTCCAGAGTTTGGGATGGAATCGTCATTGAGAGAGTGAATTCTGACACGAAACAATTGCTAACCTCATTGAGAAGAAGAATACTAAGATGCAACGGATGGAATCCATGTCTAGAAAGTTGGATCTAATCCTCGTTGATAGGGAAGACCCCAACATGAAACGATTGCTAATCTCATTGATAACAGGAATACTAAGATAAAATGAATGGAATTCACTTCCAGAGTTAGGGATGGAATCGTCATTGAGAGAGTGAATTCTAACACGAAACAATTGCTAACCTCATTGAGAAGAAGAATACTAAGATGCAACGGATGGAATCCATGTCTAGAAAGTTGGATCTAATCCTCGTTGATAGGGAAGACCCCAACATGAAACGATTGCTAATCTCATTGATAACAGGAATACTAAGATAAAATGAATGGAATTCACTTCCAGAGTTTGGGATGGAATCGTCATTGAGAGAGTGAATTCTGACACGAAACAATTGCTAACCTCATTGAGAAGAAGAATACTAAGATGCAACGGATGGAATCCATGTCTAGAAAGTTGGATCTAATCCTCGTTGATAGGGAAGACCCCAACATGAAATGATTGCTAATCTCATTGATAACAGGAATACTAAGATAAAATGAATGGAATTCACTTCCAGAGTTTGGGATGGAATCGTCATTGAGAGAGTGAATTCTGACACGAAACAATTGCTAACCTCATTGAGAAGAAGATTACTAAGATGCAACGGATGGAATCCATGTCTAGAAAGTTGGATCTAATCCTCGTTGATAGGGAAGACCCCAACATGAAACGATTGCTAATCTCATTGATAACAGGAATACTAAAATAAAATGAATGGAATTCACTTCCAGAGTTTGGGATGGAATCGTCATTGAGAGAGTGAATTCTGACACGAAACAATTGCTAACCTCATTGAGAAGAAGAATACTAAGATGCAACGGATGGAATCCATATCTAGAAAGTTGGATCTAATCCTCGTTGATAGGGAAGACCCCAACATGAAACGATTGCTAATCTCATTGATAACAGGAATACTAAGATAAAATGAATGGAATTCACTTCCAGAGTTTGGGATGGAATCGTCATTGAGACAAAATACTTTTTATGTTGCATAACTCCTAATAAAATATCGACTATCTTCATTCTCCATCATTCATTAGCTGAAAATGTAACTTTTAAGGAGTGAAAGAAGTAGACTAAGACTTCGTTCTCTTTGAAAGCGAGATTACTGTATGCGCCAGAGGAATTATTAATTCTTCTCGTTTTAGGTCTAAAGCACTTCTGTTTTCGTCTCGGTGAGTCTGGTGATGCTCTTCCGTTTGGAAATGGGAATGATGATTGCCTTCACTTTATGCACTGGCACCATTCTTCTTTTTATGAAGATGGAGATTTTAATGTTTCGTAGAACGTCGACAAATTTTCATTCGGTGCAATCGTCTCACAGATCGATTTCCCTTTACAAGCCGATTATTCTTTATTATTTCACCTATCGTTTGCGTAATCTGTCGTGACATAAAATTAGCGTAACGAGCCGTGTCCATTTTATTTATAAAAGTCGTACGCATACGTACTTTATTTTTTACATTTATTTACCATATTAAAATATCACTTTTAATAAGCACTTGAGTGGAAGGGAAAGCAGAAAACGTCAGAAATACAGCTTTTAGAAACGAAAGAGATCATTAAGTTCCTATTATCATCATCATTAAGTTCCTATTTAACGAAAATGGCGAATTTCCTGGACATAATCCACTAGGATCTTACGAAGAAATTGCAAAATTTCTCTGTGGCCCAAGGCAGTAGTTTTGCTGCAAATATTCCATTTGAATTTGCCCTTGAAGAACCGGGAGATGTATCTCAGATCAATCTAATAAAAATATTAAATCGCAATATTCCGTTACCCTACTTTTTCACTGCTTAAAAGTTTTAATTTGAACTAATGGATGATGAGGAACGAACTAGTATTTAGTATTGATATAGTAAGCAAAGAGTAGAATTTTATTTATTAATCATACAAAACATTTAAGAAAAAAGGATTTTGTCTTTTATTCCTTAAATTTGGAAAGTTGCTTTTCGCACACATCTCTGAGAAAAAGTGGCAGATATTTGTTGTCAGCAGAATATCTTCGACGCTCAACCACCGAAATTTCAAATATCTGTCTTAAACAGATCACTTGCAACATTCGTTCGATTTTACTGTTTCCGCATTTAGTGATCTCTAGCGATATAAATTAAAACTACTGGAGTATTTGAAAAATACGAATTATAATATTTCACTGGTACGAATCCAACTAAAAAGAGTTTTCCAATTTTCTCTTAAAGCGAAACAGTTAGCTTAACCATCTTGGGCTTAAAGGGTGAATTCATTTCTGCCAATGGAAACTTGATATAGCCTTCACATTCCACTACCAAAATTTTCAATTTTGAGAATTTTTCCACCGTTAGAGGGCGCAATTATTTCAACTTTTAGGAAAAATCGGAAAGTGAGAATCGTAATATTTCATCGATACCCATCCAACACAAAAATAATTTTTAGTGTATCTCCATAAACAAAAAATTGGATGTTGAACGACAGACAGATGATAAAGTACAAACTACTCGTTTTGTTTTAAACGGGATAGAAATGGACAAAGTCAGTATTTGGAACTTTTGAATCCGGGAAATCGAATTCTTCCAGACAGGGGCAGAGATATCATGAAGGGGAGGTCCCCCCAAAAAAAGTAAATCGGAGTTGGCAAAATTCGAAGTGACTTGTAAAATGCAGGTGAGTTGTGAAGACTGGGATTTCTTTTGTGAAATTAGCCGTCCTGTGACCGAGTGGTTAGCACGCTTGACTACTGATCTAAGGGACCTGGGTTCCAGCCCCCGGTAAGGCATGGATGTATGTGTCGTTTTTCTGTTGAGATCCTGCCATCCCCACAAACCTTCTACTATGGCATATAAGCTGACAGGCTCCTGTCAGACCTCTGTGGCAGCAGTTGCTTGAGGGGGTATTTATTTTTTTTTATTTGTGAAATTAAGGGAGTTGGCAAAATCGAGGCAACTTGGCAAAACTCCCCTTGATTTGGCCAACTCTCCTTAATTTCACAAAACCAATCCCAATCTTTACATCGCTCTTAAATTTGCTAAATCACTTAAAAATTTTTAAACTGCCTAAGATTTTGCCAACTCTCTTTAATTTCACAAAACTAATCCCAATTTTCATAACTCGCCTGTATTTTACCAAGGGGATTCGAATTTTGTCAACTACCTTAGATTTTGCCAACTGCTCTAGATTTTGCCGTCTCTCCATTTTCCCAACTGCCCTAGATTTGCCAAGTTGCCTTGATTTTGTCAATTATCCTAGATTTTGCTAACTCTCCTTAATTTTACACAAAAAAATTGCAAATTTTCACAACTCACCTAGATTTTACGAAGTCGCTTCGAATTTTACCAACTCCTAGTTACTTTTGCGGGGGGGGGGGGACCTGCCTCCCCCAACCCCCCATAGCTACGCCCCTGATTCTATATCCCACACTCAATGTCATCCATTTTGACCAATTGACTGTAGTAGTCATATCCTCCTTGCTTCGCAGTTTGATATTGTCCTGTTTCATCTACTGCAAAGTATCGTATGATATTTTAACACGTCTCCATTTCGACAAGGAATGTTTAGAAAAGCCATCCTGTAGCCAAGTGGTTAGCGCGCTTGGCTTCTGATCTAAGGGACCGGGATGGCATGGATGTGTCGTGTTTCTGCTGAGGACATGCCATCCTCTCAGACCTTCTGCTGTGACATATAAACTGACCTCTGTAGCAAGCAGCCTGCTTGAGTTTTTTTTTTTATATTTAGAAAAAAAAAATTCATTTATTGTTTATTCCTACTAATATGTGGAACATGATAAGTTAAGAGTGTATGTAAATGAAATAAATCTTCATTGATAATTCTAGTCGGTAAACTTAGCAGCACGCGGCATAAAAGAGGAAGTTTGTATCACAATGGAAAAAAGAACTTTCGAAATATAGTGCATAAAATTTAAAAAAGTTTATGCTGATGTCTTGATTCTACTCGACTCGCAACAGAAAGTTAATCCACGATGTTCAGCAAAACTATCACGGCCTCTAAAAATGCTAATTTCGTGGTATTTGAGATTTTCTACCCTTAAAATAAAACAGTTTCTCCAAAATTTCATAGTATGACAAATAAATTAATGGGCCGATTAACAATTTTTTTGAACGTTCATTCACATGCTTAGCACAACGAACCTCATCCTATCTCGTTTCTACGCAACAATGATTATATGGCGGGGGGGGGGGGTGCATTCATTAGCCAACGGAAGACCACAACTTCGCATAGGAGGACACAGGTGTGTGTGTGTGGGGGGGGGGTTGAAAAATGTCATTTTTTTCGAAATGCACTTCTAGAGTAAAAGTTGAATCCTCTGTCAATTAAACAGATAGGAAAAAAAATACATAAAGGTAAATTATGAATTAATTAATGGCATTACTTGATTCGAACATTCGCAAAAAAAAGTTTTAAAAAAATGTTTTTTAATGTAATAAAAGAGTTTGACACAAAAATATTATTTCATTTTAGCCTTTCCTTAAAATTTTTATGAAATTTTGGTTTCAAATTTATATATATTATCGTATCATGTCACACAGGAAGTTAGGGTACAAGGGGCTCAGATTTGTCTTTCTGTCTAGGGCCCGAAAATGTCTAAATGCGGCCCTGCTTAAAGCTTATTCCTTTCAGATGCTACTCTGCAGACATTTCTGTCTCCTACATTTCAAATTCCGATTTCCATCTTCATCGTTCCTTCGTCTTTCCACCTCTTTCATTTCAGAAAAACCTTTTTTTTCTTCAACCTTTTCCTTTTGCTTCGCCAATCTCGAGAGTCGTGAGGGACGATTATCGGGAGAGGAAAAGGAAGGGAAATGGCGCGAGAAGGATGAAAAGCAGACGATAGAAGCGTCGACGTTGAATCGTCGGCCGCCATCTTGGACGAGTTGCGTGTCCCAGTAGCCGACAGAGGGCGCCCGCCCGCCTGGGTTGCACTTCACTTTTGTGTCAACAAGCGGAGCTTTGATGTTCGCCGCCGGCCAGTCGCGAGCTGACGGCAGAAGGCTGCTCGCCGCCGTCAGGATGGATTGTGGAGATGCCACCTCCGCACCCACGGAGAAGAAGAACGTCTCGGAGGCCAAGGCCCCGCTGCTTCTCGTGCGGATAGTCGCTCGCTAGGGCTCGACGCAGACGCCCCGCCGGACCACGATCAGGTGAGTGTCTTCAATCAAGAAGGGGGGCGGGGTGGGGGAGGAGAGGAAATCAACACTCTCCAATCACAGTCATGATAAAAGTTTTCGCTTCCGTGTGGCCGAGTGGTTAGCGCGCTTGGCTACTGATATACGGGACCTGGGTTCGAGCCCCGGGTAAGGCATGGATGTTCGTGTTGTTTTCTGCTGAGGTCCTGCCATCCTCTCAGATCTACTGTATCATATAAACTGACAGGCTCCTGTCAGACCTCTGTGGCAAGCAGCTGCTTGAGGGGGCATTTATTTTATCCGTTAGCACCGTTGGCTGAGGAGCGAAGGGATCTGGGTTAGAGTCCAGGATCAAAAAGGGGATATTTCTTTTCTGATATCTTTTGGCAGAAATATCTCCTTCCTCACAGACCTATTACATCGTCACAACTCCGTTACAAGCAGAGGCTTGAGTTTTTTTATATATTGTACGCTAGCAGCTGCTTGAGGGGGTATTTATTATTTATTTATAATAGATAACGTAAACTTCCTTTTGTTAACGCAAAATATTTTTTAAAACTATTTTTAATGTGTTAATTTGAACTGGTAGTCCAGGTGGCCGAGTGATCATTGGCTACAGATGAACGGGACCGTGCTAAAGCCTCGAGGTTCCTTTCTTCTGTGTCTCTGAGCTCTTGCATTCGTTACAGATCTCTTCTGCAGTGGCAGGCTCTTGTCGAACCTGCGTGGCAAGCAGCTGCGTCACCAACTGATTCACTCTTATGGACTTTAATAATATAATTAAGAGGGAAAGTCGCCACAGCCGATGACGTTCGAAGCTGTCTTTCGAGAGAAAACAGATTCCAAGGGTCTTGGAAAGAATGACATCGGATATGATACAAATCGCATGCGACGAAATGTAATTCCGCGTGCATGTAAAAGAAGAAGACGGGAGCATTCTCTCTCTCCTCCCCAGGAGCTCCTCCCTCCTCCTCCTCCTCAGAACTCTTTCAGTCTGAAGTGCACCAGGATCGTAATCTGCAGTTGCCAGGTCCGAGTCCCTGCTCGGCCAGCATTAAGATTTGTCTCCGCAAACTCTCCGCCCCGACCTCGGTCAGTAGGGAACACCGATGGACTTGGAAAGGCCGCCGTCCGTCGCATGGGACGTTAAGCCATGACCCCTTGTGCTGGAGAGCAACACCTTGTGCACGTTAAAGAACACATTGGATGGGAGGCTGCCATCTATCCTCTAACAGCTGTCCAATGAATCCCCTCCCCCCCCCCAACATTCTCCGAGTCCTCGGGGCACTCTTGACACTGCCATTTAGCCCATTTTGCGAAAAAAGTGCCACTCGGAGGTAAACCAAGCGAACCAAATCCTTGATAAGGAAAACAAGCGACGCAAATTAGGATTAGGAACAGCAAGGAAGGAAATATTCGAAGATATGTCGTCTCCTTGCTCGGTAAGGGAAACCTTTCAGATAAAAAAATTATCCCTGGTAAGGGAAACAATGGACGCAAGTTATGATTACGTGTATTAAGGAAATCTTTGGAAATGTGACATTTCCATGTATGGTAAGGGAAACCTTTCAGATAACATAGTTGTCTCTTCTGTAATGGAAGCAAGTTATGTTAATTTCTGTAGATCTGTTATCTGCTTTGAATGGTAAGGGAAACTTTCCAGATAACAAATCTTACTCCTTCGTAAGGGAAACAATGGAGGCAAATTTTGATTAGGTTCGGTAAGGATAGCTTTCTACACGTGTGAAGCGAAGTATTTCGAATAACATATTTTCTCCTTGGTAAGGAAAACAACGCAGGTAATTATATTTACGCTAGGTAAACAAAATATGCCGTCCCGTGGCCGAGTGGTTAGCGCGCTTGGCTACTGATCTACGGGACCTGGGTTCGAGCCCCGAGTAAGGCATGGATGTTCGTGTTGTTTTCTGCTGAGGTCCTGCCATCCTCTCAGACCTTCTACTATGGCATATAAACTGACAGGCTCCTGTCAGACCTCTGTGGCAAGCAGCTGCTTGAGGGGGTATTTATTTATTTATAAACAAAATATGAAGCAGAAACGTAGGAAACATTTCTCAAAGGTTTTCCTTACTAGAAAAGGATATAACACATATCCAAATATTCCCTTACTGCCCATAATTATAAGTTACCTCTATTATTTATCTTAGCCATCCCGTGGCCGAGTGGTTAGCACGCTTGGCTACTGATCTAAGGGGACCTGGGTTCGAGCCCCGGATTAGGCATGGATGGATGTGTGTGTCGTTTTTCTGCTGAGGTCCTGCCATCATCTCAGATCTCCTACTGTGGCATATAAACTGACAGGCTCCTGTCAGACCTCTGTGGCAAGCAGCTGCTTGAGGGGGTATTTATTTATATTTTTATTATATATTATTTATCTTACCGAAGAGAAAGATATCATATGAGAATGGTTTCCCTTACCATAAAAGAAGATAATGCATCTGCAAAGATATCATAACCAAGCATAATCATAAGTTACCACTATTGTTTCTCTTACTGAAGAGAAAGAGATGTTATCAGAAAGGTTTCCCTTACCACACAAGAAGATAATATGTCCCCAAAGATATCCTTACCAAGCATAATCATAAGTTACCTCTATTATTTCTCTTACCGAAGAGAAAGATATGAGAAAGGTTTCTCTTACCGAAGAGAAAGATATGAGAAAGGTTTCCCTTACCACTCAAGAAGATAATACATCCCCAAAGATATCCTTACTAAGCATAATTACAAATTACCTCTGTTATTTCGCTTACCGAAGAGAAAGATATGATATGAGAAAGGTTTCGCTTACCACACAAGAAGATAATACGTTCCCAAAGATATCCTTACCAAACATAATCATAAGTTACCTCTGTTCTTTTACCGAAGAGAACGATATGTTATCAGAAAGGTTTCCCTTAGCATAGGAGAAGATAATACATCTCCAAAGATATCGTTACCAAGCATAATCATAAGTTACCTCTATTACTTCTTTTACCGAAGAGAAAGCAATGTTATCAGGAAGGTTTCCCTTACCACACAAGAAGATAATACTTCCCCAAAGATATCCTTACCAAGCATAATCATAAGTTACCTCTATTACTTCTCTTACCGAAGATAAAGATATGTTATGAGAAAGGTTTCCCTTACCACACAAGAAGATAATACTTCCCCAAAGATATCCTTACCAAGCATAATCATAAGTTACCTCTGTTATTTCCCTTATCGAAGTGAAAGCTACATTATCAATGCCGAAATTGCAATGCTTCTGACGCGGGGTAGAGTGGAAAATATGAAAATGATTCTTCCCTTGTATCTGCTGAAAGCGAGTGGAGAAAGGCATGAGCTATTTCTCAACTTAAAGTTTGTGAGCAGGGAGTGTTGTCGTAGGGTGTAGGAAATCAACCCCTCTGCCATGCTTTCCTCCTTCAAATAAAAAAAGGGAAAACATGAAACTCGTTGTAGTATATAAGCTTCCGAACTCGAGGGCACACAGGTACAAGTTAAGGCGTCAGATGAAAGCTCGTATAATGTCAGTCGTAAACTATTTCGAATTTCCCCTCACTATCCCCCTCCCCCTCCGATAAAATGGGAGGGATCAGATTTTCGCGGGGTTCGATTTTAACGAGGCGCATCTCAATTTCAAGCTTGCGACGTCTCCAATGCCTTTGGCTACCTAAAGCATTACTCCAAAAGGGGGGGGGGAAATGTACTCGATAGTTATGAGCCAACATATCAAATGAAAGATTCTGAAGGCAGGCGGTTTTAGTAACAAATATATATATATAGGAATAAATTAAAAAGTTTAAAAAATACCTATCTTCCTGTAATGGTCCTAAAAAGTAGAAAATAAACCTAAATCATATCGATGGTGCAATCAGTGACTGAGTTGGTATTCACTTCAAAGGAAGAGAGGGCTCCAGCAATCTTGTCGAGTAAGTAAATCGGCGTCCTCTCTTCCTTTGAAGTGAATACGAACTCAGTGACTTATTGCACCATCGATTTAGGTTTATTATCTCATTTTTAAGGCCATTATAAGAAGATAGGTGCGTTTTAATTTATTATATTTTTTTTGATTATCAGGAGTGAGTGTCAAATATAGAATGAAAGAATACTTTGAAAAGAGAGTAATCGCTCTCCATGCAACTAATTAAAATAATAATAATAAATAATACCTCCTCAAGCAGCTGCTTGCCACAGAGGTCTGACAGGAATACGCCAGTTTAATACGCCATAGTAGAAGGTCTATGAGGGTGGCGGTACCTCAGCAGACAAACACCAGCCATGCCTTAATCCCGGGTTCGAACCCAGTTCCCATATGATCATCAGCGAAGCGTGCTAACCACTAGGGAGGCGGGATGACCAACTGGTTAAGAGAGATAATTATGTTGTTCTACCAAATGGGAGATGCGACGGGCCACGTGATTATGGCGGAAACAGATTCAGTGAGGAATTAGTTCTTCTTCCTTTTGGAAAGCAATTATCGAAATGAACGGAATTTGTTTTGGTGAGAACAGCTGCAAATTAATAGAGGATTTTTTTTTGTTTCTTTTTCATTGCATTATTTATTTTTTGCCAAATATGTTTATTAGCCCAATAGAGCAACAGCATCGTGCCCCAATCATTGGCAGCTGAATTAACTGAATCTGAAATGAGGGTTAATTATCTCGTGAGCTTGTGACAGATTCTGGCAACACGAGATGCGCACAACGGGAGACATGGATACATTCATTTTTAACACTTCTAGGGAAGCGTTACAACTGAGGCACTTCATTTTATCTGATGAATAGTTTTATCTGTTTTTTTTTTAAATTTTGTTAGGTGAGGAAATTTTTTAGAGTAGATACTCGAACATTTTAATGATTTGGATTCGAAATGTTTAAGTGTGGGGTATTTATTTTAAGCCGTCCCGTGGCCGAGTGGTTAGCACGCTTGGCTATTGATCTAAGGGACCTGGGTTCTTCTCTGATATGTTATCAGAAAGGTTTCCCTTACCATACAAGAAGATAATACATCCCCAAAGATATCCTTACCAAGCATAATCATAAGTTACCTCTGTTATTTCTTCTACCGAAGAAAAAGATATGAGAAAGGTTTCCCTTACCACACAAGAAGATAATACGATGTAATAATATATCTGATAACCTCTCAGAGAAAGTAATAATTGAGGAAACTTATGATTATGCTTGGTAAGGATATCTTTGGGGGCATATTATCTTCTTGTAGCCCCGGGTAAGGCATGGGTAAGACTCTTTCACTCCTGATAATCAAAATGCCCCAGGTAAGGCATGGATGTTTGTGTTGTTTTTCTGCTGAGGTCCTGCCATCCTCTCAGACCTTCTACTATGGCATATAAACTGACAAGCTCCTGTCAGACCTCTGTGGTAAGCAGCTACTAAAGGGGATTTTTTTTATTTTTATTTACAAGTACAGGGGTCTTGAAGATGTCAATGATGATGAGATTAGAGGAAGGATAGATACAGGATTTACCAAAATAATGAAAACACCAACGGCGACTGGAATACACGCTATGCGCTCTATGCATATCACAGGGACGACGTCACCCGCTATGTGAGGTGTATATAAAGGAGAGAAGTACGATGTCGGCTATCACGTAGCAGTGCCACAGGCGCAGGGGAAACAGCTGTTGTGTAATTGTCGACAATGTCAGATCTCGGTGACCTCCAAAAAGGGGTGATCATTGGTGCGCATCTTGCAGCAGCTTCAATAACCAGAACGGCGGAAATAGGTGTAACACGAGGAACTGTATCGAAGATCATGACTATCTATCAAAAAGGACAAGACGTTGCCTCCAAACGTGCAAATTGTGGACGTCATACGAAGTTGTCAGATGGGGATAGGCGAATGTTGGCACGGATTGTACAACTTAAACAGAAGAGCACGGCTCCACCAATAACAGCAGAGTTGAATACCAGTCGGAATGATCCCGTTTTCCGTCATAACAGTTCGTCGGGAAATTCATCGTGCTGGTAATTATGGCCATGCTGCAATCCACAAACTTCTGATTACCAACATCAATGCAACAAAATCTGTAAGGTGGTGCAAAACACATAAAAACTGGGATGCTAAAGACTGGCAACGTGTCATCTGTCTGATGAATCAATTTACACATTTTTTCCCACCACTGGTAGAGTGTATGTCTGGCGAAAACCTGCAGAAGCATACCACCCCGACTGTGAAGCATGGAGGTCGATCCCTGATTCTGGGAGTGGCATATCATGGCATTCCTTAGGGCCATTAGTTAATCTGCAGGATCGTGTCACATCCACAAGATACGAATCCATTCTCGTTGACCATCTGCACCCAATGTTCTGGGCATTGTTCTCTAATGACCATCCCTGGTTTCAAGCATATAATGCACCCTTGCATTGTGCAAAATGTGCCAAGTTGTGGTTTGCAGAGGATGAGGTACAGCAGCTATCCTGGCCACCTCAATATTATTGAACATTTGTGGGAATATCTGGAGCACAAGATCAGATCAGACTTTCCACCTCCAGCATCACTGGCACAATTGGGCCATATTTTACAGGAAGAATGGTCCCACATTCCATTATCGAATGTGCATGATCTGTATATTCCACGTCGAATTGCATCTGTTATGAACACCAGAGGGGGGCCTACAGCTTATTAATAAAATGTTCTCCACAAACAGTAAGTGTTTCCAATATTTTGATAAATCCCTGTAAATCGTCTTACAGCAACATGGCATAGCCAATAACATCCAATGGAAATGGGGGAGGGGATGTCGGATAGAATTTCATTCGTCTCCACTTATATTTTCCCCCATGGGCAGAGAATCGAGTGTTTCAAAACGCGTCTAAAATGCTTTAAATGTGGAGGGAAAGGCCTCGCGTCAGCTGACTGTGCCTTGCCCTTCGTCTCACGAGGAGGCGATCGCCACCGCTCCCGACGACCGAGGCGCCTCTTAATCACTGGCAGCAGCCACGTGCGAGATCGGAGATCGGCGAGTGGCACGCGCCTTCTTCACTTCCTCGTGCGAATACGTTGGGGGAGGGGGTGAGAAAAGGTTTGCGGTGCACGTGAGGCTATTAAAGAACGCGAGAGACACAGGATGGTCGCGAGAGAATGCAACGTCAAATGGAAACAATTTCGTAGACAAAAGTTTCCCTTTCGTGTTAGAGTTTTTCCAGAATATATGATCCCAGATGTTTCTGGTCCTTCGTCTTTTGCATTCATTTCGTGGAACTGTATTTTTTATTACCTGTCTTTTTATTAATATTTCATTCGTTGGTTTCTGCGGCAAAATCAATTCTTTTGCCACATCTTTCGAACGCGAGGGCAAATGTAATGCGCCAAATGAATGCTCGTGACGCAGAGAGGGTCATTGGCTGTTAAAATTTATCCCCATGCTTTCCTCCCCCCCACTGGCAAACGGGAAATTAAAAAATTGTTGTCCTACTATACCTTTAGAACACAAAGGCCCACGGCTACGAATTAGGTGTCAAAAAAAAAACTCTTACCGGGACACCGTCCCAAGTACTTCGAGTTTTGCAGCCTCTCCCCCGCCCCCTTTTTTTCTCTCCTCCGAAAATGGAACGGCGATTTCGCGAAGGTGAATCCCAACGGGTTATATCTGAGAGCTTGTCTATGATGATGTTCTGTAACGCTCTGCTGGACTGAGCAGTTGGCGCGCCTGGCTCGAGGGTCAGCTGGGCCAGCATTCAGATTTATCTCCGCCAAATTACACCATCCCGTCTCTCAGAAAGGGGACACCGATGTGTTGTCAGAGGCCACCGTCAGAGAACCCGCGATGAGGAGGGAGGGGGGCACGGTTAGGGGGTCCCTGCAAAAATGTTCAAAATTTATGGTGAAACTTGATATATAACTATATAAAGAAACAATCAGGATTTTTTTTTCCTAGAGTTTTGAACGAAAAATAGCAAACCGTGAACAATCAGCTTCGTTTTCCTCTTAGAAGGAATTTTAAAAATCGTTTTTAGAAGTAGTTTTTAATTTTAGTTTAAAAATTTCTCTTCTTGAGGGCCAGAACTCGTTGCCTCAAAACTGGGCCGTGAACTTCGTTAACCTAAGACCATAAGTGTTGTTGTGGCGTCGTTTTCTTCTTTCGATTTGCAACAAACAGGGCAGAGAAGAATCTTCTGGCTTTCACAGGTCTTCTGATGCGAGGACATGCCCTACTAAGGCCGAAGACCACTGCTGACTCAGAGTTAACATAAAGTTTGCCATGCTGGAAAGCTTTTTCCTTCCGACTGCCGATAAGTCCAACCTCCTGTTTAACTCTTAAGACCAGAAATGTTTCCAATATTGTCGCTTTTTTTTTTCATTTTTCCTATTCCATTGCTGCTCTTACATTATTTTTAGATCGTCTTCAAAAGAAACGAGCTAATGTTTTCGCTTTGTCGTCTGTCTGTCCGTCTGTAGACATCGAACTTTATTGTTTTTCAGGGATAAATTTAAAAGTTTTTTTGGGTTGGATAGTTGTGGATGATATATTACGGATTCACACTCTCAGAACTCCCAAAAACTGTATTTGCCCCCTCTGACGGTTGAAAATTGTAAACAATCTATTTGGGCTGGAAATCTGATATTTTAGTGCTGGCATGTGACGATCAAGGGGCTTGTGCTGACAGCCACCAAGTCAGTGGAAAAATTCTTTTCGAGTGGAATAGGTACTAAAGAAATAAGAAGATTCATAGTTTTTAAATCATCCAAATGACCGCGACTTAGCATCGCTAGAGGGCGCTAAATGAGAAATTTCTGAAACTAGAAGTAATAATTGCAAACGACATTTTAATGCTAGAAATTCTGGTGATAGAATGCGTTAAGGAACGGAATAATGCGTAGTCCTATGTGCTTTAATTAAACTGCAAATTGGTTAAACTTCGATCGGTTCCTTCTTGTTTTTATAAATTTAGTTCATTTTAAAATTATTCATAATATTTCCACAGAGTAGTAATAAATAAATAATTTTATTTTTCCTACATCGATGATTTGCCCCTCAGCCCTAGAGGTAAGAAAATCCAACTTCTTCCTTTTAAGCGATAAATGAGATAGGCTTTTGGCGTTTCATAGGGCTAATAAGATGTTGTTGTTATTATTGTTACTTACATTTTCCAATCACCCATTAGTGCGAATTACTTCTGTGCAAATACTGAGAAAATGAAAGAGTTTCATTTCTCCGGAAACGATCATCCTTCATTCGTCACAGACGACATCTTATCCTTCTAGTTTCTGAATAGAGGAAGGAATTAATCATTTTCAAAATAATTCAGTTGTAATTGAGTGCTGCTCAGAGATAAAAACAACCCCCCCCCCCCGCGTGGAATAACTGAGAGGGGATCGTTGCCACTTGAGCGACATCAAAATGCTGTCTAAGTAAAGCATTGGATTATGGGATCGCAAGCGAAAGAAGTAGACGATGTCCGGGTTTCAATCCCAAAAGTGTACTTCTGTATCTGGGAGGGGCCCGACTCTTAGCAATAAGGAGCTTCAAGATTAATAGACAGGAAGATATCTGGAATTGATTTCAACAATGAAGAATGTACAAATGATGTTGACAAATAGGTTGACAAAGGGAGCTAAACAATCATCATCATCATATTACATAATAGCCGTAATTCCGGGCGGTCGCTCACGTGTGACGTCATAGGTGGCAGGAATTGGCAGTTTCCTCATGGTTCCGGGGTTACTTGAGCGGTTGGTCCCGAATTTGTTGGGGGTGTTCCCGCTTATTTCTGACCCTCTTGGTGTGACGGGTGAGGTTCCTAGCTTCTGTGGGTCGGGAGTGATCCCTCGAAAGGCGTCCGAGATATCTGAGGCGCTGCCGTCGCCTGCCTTGGATCGATTAATGTACTTATCGATTAACGTAGGTGTGGTGCGAAGGAACTTACTGAAGAGATTCGCGTCTCGATATTACTAGTATGTAAATAAATGCTTTGTCGTCATCTACATAAGTGGTTTACAAAGTGGGGTGCGCGAAGAAAATTTAATGATTCTATTTATCATTATTATTTAAAGTCTCAGAATGATCAACGAGACACACACAGAGAGAAAGGGGGATGAAACCTCAGGATGATCCCCAAGAGAAACTGAAAGCTAAAGCCTCAGAATGATCAATAAGATACAGAGAGAGAGATCAAGATTCAAAATGAATCCCAAAAGACACGGAAAGGAAAAGCCTCAGGATGATCCCCAAGAGACACCGAAAGCTAATGCCTCAGAATGATCAATAAGATACAGAGAGAGAGATCAAGACTCAAAATGAATGCCAAAAGAGACGGAAACGAAAAGCTTCAGAATGATCCCCAAGAGACACCGAAAGCTAAGCCTCAGAATGATCAATAAGATACAGAGAGAGAAATCAAGACTCAAAATGAATCCCAAAAGAGACGGAAAGGAAAATCCTCAGGATGATCCCGAAGAGACACCAAAAGCTAAAGCCTCAGAATGATCAATGAGATACAGTGAGGGAGACAGATCAAGACTCAAAATGAATCCCAAAAAAGACGGAATGGAAAAGCCTCAGGATGATCCCCAAGAGACACCGAAAGCTAAAGCCTCAGATCAATAAGATACAGAAAGAGAGAGATCAAGACTCAAAATGAATCCCAAAAGAGACGGAAAGGAAAAGCCTCAGGATGATCCCCAAGAGACACCGAAAGCTAATGCCTCAGAATGATCAATAAGATACAGAGAGAGAGATCAAGACTCAAAATGAATCCCAAAAGAAACGGAAAGGAAAAGCCTCAGGATGATCCCCAAGAGACACCGAAAGCTAAAGCCTCAGAATGATCAATAAGATACAGAGAGAGAGATCAAGATTCAAAATGAATCCCAAAAGACACGGAAAGGAAAAGCCTCAGGATGATCCCCAAGAGACACCGAAAGCTAATGCCTCAGAATGATCAATAAGATACAGAGAGAGAGATCAAGACTCAAAATGAATGCCAAAAGAGACGGAAACGAAAAGCTTCAGAATGATCCCCAAGAGACACCGAAAGCTAAGCCTCAGAATGATCAATAAGATACAGAGAGAGAAATCAAGACTCAAAATGAATCCCAAAAGAGACGGAAAGGAAAATCCTCAGGATGATCCCGAAGAGACACCAAAAGCTAAAGCCTCAGAATGATCAATGAGATACAGTGAGGGAGACAGATCAAGACTCAAAATGAATCCCAAAAAAGACGGAATGGAAAAGCCTCAGGATGATCCCCAAGAGACACCGAAAGCTAAAGCCTCAGATCAATAAGATACAGAAAGAGAGAGATCAAGACTCAAAATGAATCCCAAAAGAGACGGAAAGGAAAAGCCTCAGGATGATCCCCAAGAGACACCGAAAGCTAAAGCCTCAGAATGATCAATAAGATACAGAGAGAGAGATCAAGATTCAAAATGAATCCCAAAAGACACGGAAAGGAAAAGCCTCAGGATGATCCCCAAGAGACACCGAAAGCTAATGCCTCAGAATGATCAATAAGATACAGAGAGAGAGATCAAGACTCAAAATGAATGCCAAAAGAGACGGAAACGAAAAGCTTCAGAATGATCCCCAAGAGACACCGAAAGCTAAGCCTCAGAATGATCAATAAGATACAGAGAGAGAAATCAAGACTCAAAATGAATCCCAAAAGAGACGGAAAGGAAAATCCTCAGGATGATCCCGAAGAGACACCAAAAGCTAAAGCCTCAGAATGATCAATGAGATACAGTGAGGGAGACAGATCAAGACTCAAAATGAATCCCAAAAAAGACGGAAAGGAAAAGCCTCAGGATGATCCCCAGGAGACACCGAAAGCTAAAGCCTCAGATCAATAAGATACAGAAAGAGAGAGATCAAGACTCAAAATGAATCCCAAAAGAGACGGAAAGGAAAAGCCTCAGGATGATCCCCAAGAGACACCGAAAGCTAATGCCTCAGAATGATCAATAAGATACAGAGAGAGAGATCAAGACTCAAAATGAATCCCAAAAGAGACGGAAAGGAAAAGCTTCAGAATGATCCCCAAGAGACACCGAAAGCTAAGCCTCAGAATGATCAATAAGATACAGAGAGAGAGATCAAGACTCAAAATGAATCCCAAAACAGACGGAAAGGAAAAGCCTCAGGATGATCCCCAAGAGACACCGAAAGCTAATGCCTCAGAATGATCAATAAGATACAGAGAGAGAGAGATCAAGACTCAAAATGAATCCCAAAAGAGACGGAAAGGAAAATCCTCAGGATGATCACCAAGAGACACCGAAAGCTAAAGCCTCAGAATGATCAATAAGATACAGAAAGAGAGAGATCAAGACTCAAAATGAGTCCCAAAAGAGATGGAAAGGAGAAGCCTCTGGATGATCCCCAAGAGACACCGAAAGCTAAAGCCTCAGAAGATCAATAAGATACAGAAAGAGAGAGATCAAGATTCAAAATGAATCCCAAAAAAGATGGAAAGGAAAAGCCTCAGGATGATCCCCAAGAGACACCGAAAGCTAAAGCCTCAGATCAATAAGATACAGAAAGAGAGAGATCAAGACTCAAAATGAATCCCAAAAGAGATGGAAAGGAAAAGCCTCAGGATGATCCGCAAGAGACACCGAAAGCTAAAGCCCCAGAATGATCAATAAGATACAGAAAGAGAGAGATCAAGACTCAAAATGAATCCCAAAAGAGAAGGAAATGAGAAGCCTCAGGATGATCCCCAAGAGACACTGAAAGCTAAAGCCTCAGAATGATCAATAAGATACAGAGAGAGAGATCGGCTCAAAATGAATCCCAAAAGAGACGGAAAGGAAAAGCCTCAGGATGATCCGCAAGAGACACCGAAAGCTAAAGCCCCAGAATGATCAATAAGATACAGAGAGAGAGAGATCAAGACTCAAAATGAATCCCAAAAGAGACGGAAAGGAAAAGCTTCAGAATGATCCCCAAGAGACACCGAAAGCTAAAGCCTCAGAATGATCAATAAGATACAGAGAGAGAGATCAAGACTCAAAATGAATCCCAAAAGAGACGGAAAGAAAAAGCTTCAGAATGATCCCCAAGAGACACCGAAAGCTAAAGCTCAGAATGATCAATAAGATACAGAGAGAGATCAAGACTCAAAATGAGTCACAAAAGAGACAGAAAGGAAAAGCCTCAGGACGATCCCCAAGAGTCAGCGAAAGCTAAAGCCTCAGAATGATCAATAAGATACAGAAAGAGAGAGATCAAGACTCAAAAGGAGTCCCAAAAGAGACGGAAAGGAAAAGCCTCAGAATGATCAATAAGATACAGAGAGAGAGATCAAGACTCAAAATGAGTCCCAAAAGAGACGGAAAGGAAAAGCCTCAGGATGATCCCCAAGAAACACCAAAACCTAAAGCCTCAGAATGATCAATAAGATACAGAGAGAGAGATCAAGACTCAAAATGAATCAAAAAAGAGATGGAAAGGAAAAGCCTCAGGATGATCCCCAAGAGACACCGAAAGCTAAAGCCTCAGAATGATCAATAAGATACAGAAAGAGAGAGATCAAGACTCAAAATGAATCCCAAAAGAGACGGAAAGGAAAACCCTCAGGATGATCCCGAAGAGACACCAAAAGCTAAAGCCTCAGAATGATCAATAAGATACAGAGAGAGAGATCAAGACTCAAAATGAATCCCAAAAGAGACGGAAAGGAAAAGCCTCAGGATGATCCCCAAGAGACACCAAAAGCTAAAGCCTCAGAATGATCAATAAGATACAGAAAGAGAGAGATCAAGACTCAAAATGAATCCCAAAAGAGGCGGAAAGGAGAAGCCTCAGGATGATCCCGAAGAGACACCAAAAGCTAAAGCCACCGAAAGCTAAAACCTCAGAATGATCAATAAGATACAGAGAGAGAGATCAAGACTCAAAGTGAGTCCCAAAAGAGACGGAAAGGAAAAGCCCCAGGATGATCCCCAGGAGACACCGAAAGCTAAAGCCTCAGAATGATCAATAAGATACAGAAAGAGAGAGATCAAGACTCAAAATGAATCCCAAAAGAGAAGGAAATGAGAAGCCTCAGGATGATCCCCAAGAGACACTGAAAGCTAAAGCCTCAGAATGATCAATAAGATACAGAGAGAGAGATCGGCTCAAAATGAATCCCAAAAGAGACGGAAAGGAAAACCCTCAGGATGATCCCGAAGAGACACCAAAAGCTAAAGCCTCAGAATGATCAATAAGATACAGAGAGAGAGATCAAGACTCAAAATGAATCCCAAAAGAGACGGAAAGGAAAAGCCTCAGGATGATCCCCAAGAGACACCAAAAGCTAAAGCCTCAGAATGATCAATAAGATACAGAAAGAGAGAGATCAAGACTCAAAATGAATCCCAAAAGAGGCAGAAAGGAGAAGCCTCAGGATGATCCCGAAGAGACACCAAAAGCTTAAGCCACCGAAAGCTAAAACCTCAGAATGATCAATAAGATACAGAGAGAGAGATCAAGACTCAAAGTGAGTCCCAAAAGAGACGGAAAGGAAAAGCCCCAGGATGATCCCCAGGAGACACCGAAAGCTAAAGCCTCAGAATGATCAATAAGATACAGAAAGAGAGAGATCAAGACTCAAAATGAATCCCAAAAGAGAAGGAAATGAGAAGCCTCAGGATGATCCCCAAGAGACACTGAAAGCTAAAGCCTCAGAATGATCAATAAGATACAGAGAGAGAGATCGGCTCAAAATGAATCCCAAAAGAGACGGAAAGGAAAAGCTTCAGAATGATCCCCAAGAGACACCGAAAGCTAAAGCCTCAGAATGATCAATAAGATACAGAGAGAGAGAGAGAGAGAGATCAAGACTCAAAATGAGTCCCAAAAGAGACAGAAAGGAAAAGCCTCAGGATGATCCCCAAGAGACACCGAAAGCTAAAGCCTCAGATCAATAAGATACAGAAAGAGAGAGATCAAGACTCAAAATGAATCCCAAAAGAGATGGAAAGGAAAAGCCACAGGATGATCCGCAAGAGACACCGAAAGCTAAAGCCCCAGAATGATCATTAAGATACAGAGAGAGAGATCAAGACTCAAAATGAATCCCAAAAGAGACGGAAAGGAAAAGCTTCAGAATGATCCCCAAGAGACACCGAAAGCTAAAGCCTCAGAATGATCAATAAGATACAGAGAGAGAGATCAAGACTCAAAATGAATCCCAAAAGAGACGGAAAGAAAAATTCTCAGGATGATCCCCAAGAGACACCGAAAGCTAAAGCCTCAGAATGATCAATAAGATACAGAAAGAGAGAGATCAAGACTCAAAATGAATCCCAAAAGAAACGGAAAGGAAAAGCCTCAGGATGATCCCCAAGAGACACCGAAAGCTAAAGCCTCAGAATGATCAATAAGATACAGAAAGAGAGAGATCAAGACTCGAAATGAATCCCAAAAGAGACGGAAAGGAAAACCCTCAGGATGATCCCGAAGAGACACCAAAAGCTAAAGCCTCAGAATGATCAATAAGATACAGAGAGAGAGATCAAGACTCAAAATGAATCCCAAAAGAGACGGAAAGGAAAAGCCTCAGGATGATCCCCAAGAGACACCAAAAGCTAAAGCCTCAGAATGATCAATAAGATACAGAAAGAGAGAGATCAAGACTCAAAATGAATCCCAAAAGAGGCGGAAAGGAGAAGCCTCAGGATGATCCCGAAGAGACACCAAAAGCTAAAGCCACCGAAAGCTAAAACCTCAGAATGATCAATAAGATACAGAGAGAGAGATCAAGACTCAAAGTGAGTCCCAAAAGAGACGGAAAGGAAAAGCCCCAGGATGATCCCCAGGAGACACCGAAAGCTAAAGCCTCAGAATGATCAATAAGATACAGAAAGAGAGAGATCAAGACTCAAAATGAATCCCAAAAGAGAAGGAAATGAGAAGCCTCAGGATGATCCCCAAGAGACACTGAAAGCGAAAGCCTCAGAATGATCAATAAGATACAGAGAGAGAGATCGACTCAAAATGAATCCCAAAAGAGACGGAAAGGAAAAGCTTCAGAATGATCCCCAAGAGACACCGAAAGCTAAAGCCTCAGAATGATCAATAAGATACAGAGAGAGAGAGAGAGATCAAGACTCAAAATGAGTCCCAAAAGAGACAGAAAGGAAAAGCCTCAGGATGATCCCCAAGAGTCAGCGAAAGCTAAAGCCTCAGAATGATCAATAAGATACAGAAAGAGAGAGATCAAGAGTCAAAATGAATCCCAAAAGAGACGGAAAGGAAAACCCTCAGGATGATCCCGAAGAGACACCAAAAGCTTAAAGCCTCAGAATGATCAATGAGATACAGTGAGGGAGACAGATCAAGACTCAAAATGAATCCCAAAAGACAAGGAAAGGAAAAGCCTCAGGATGATCCCCAAGAGACACCGAAAGCTAAAGCCTCAGAATGATCAATAAGATACAGAAAGAGAGAGATCAAGACTCGAAATGAATCCCAAAAGAGACGGAAAGGAAAACCCTCAGGATGATCCCGAAGAGACACCAAAAGCTAAAGCCTCAGAATGATCAATAAGATACAGAGAGAGAGATCAAGACTCAAAATGAATCCCAAAAGAGACGGAAAGGAAAAGCCTCAGGATGATCCCCAAGAGACACCAAAAGCTAAAGCCTCAGAATGATCAATAAGATACAGAAAGAGAGAGATCAAGACTCAAAATGAATCCCAAAAGAGGCGGAAAGGAGAAGCCTCAGGATGATTCCGAAGAGACACCAAAAGCTAAAGCCACCGAAAGCTAAAACCTCAGAATGATCAATAAGATACAGAGAGAGAGATCAAGACTCAAAGTGAGTCCCAAAAGAGACGGAAAGGAAAAGCCCCAGGATGATCCCCAGGAGACACCGAAAGCTAAAGCCTCAGAATGATCAATAAGATACAGAAAGAGAGAGATCAAGACTCAAAATGAATCCCAAAAGAGAAGGAAATGAGAAGCCTCAGGATGATCCCCAAGAGACACTGAAAGCGAAAGCCTCAGAATGATCAATAAGATACAGAGAGAGAGATCGACTCAAAATGAATCCCAAAAGAGACGGAAAGGAAAAGCTTCAGAATGATCCCCAAGAGACACCGAAAGCTAAAGCCTCAGAATGATCAATAAGATACAGAGAGAGAGAGAGAGATCAAGACTCAAAATGAGTCCCAAAAGAGACAGAAAGGAAAAGCCTCAGGATGATCCCCAAGAGTCAGCGAAAGCTAAAGCCTCAGAATGATCAATAAGATACAGAAAGAGAGAGATCAAGAGTCAAAATGAATCCCAAAAGAGACGGAAAGGAAAACCCTCAGGATGATCCCGAAGAGACACCAAAAGCTTAAAGCCTCAGAATGATCAATGAGATACAGTGAGGGAGACAGATCAAGACTCAAAATGAATCCCAAAAGACAAGGAAAGGAAAAGCCTCAGGATGATCCCCAAGAGACACCGAAAGCTAAAGCCTCAGAATGATCAATAAGATACAGAAAGAGAGAGATCAAGACTCGAAATGAATCCCAAAAGAGACGGAAAGGAAAACCCTCAGGATGATCCCGAAGAGACACCAAAAGCTAAAGCCTCAGAATGATCAATAAGATACAGAGAGAGAGATCAAGACTCAAAATGAATCCCAAAAGAGACGGAAAGGAAAAGCCTCAGGATGATCCCCAAGAGACACCAAAAGCTAAAGCCTCAGAATGATCAATAAGATACAGAAAGAGAGAGATCAAGACTCAAAATGAATCCCAAAAGAGGCGGAAAGGAGAAGCCTCAGGATGATCCCGAAGAGACACCAAAAGCTAAAGCCACCGAAAGCTAAAACCTCAGAATGATCAATAAGATACAGAGAGAGAGATCAAGACTCAAAGTGAGTCCCAAAAGAGACGGAAAGGAAAAGCCCCAGGATGATCCCCAGGAGACACCGAAAGCTAAAGCCTCAGAATGATCAATAAGATACAGAAAGAGAGAGATCAAGACTCAAAATGAATCCCAAAAGAGAAGGAAATGAGAAGCCTCAGGATGATCCCCAAGAGACACTGAAAGCTAAAGCCTCAGAATGATCAATAAGATACAGAGAGAGAGATCGGCTCAAAATGAATCCCAAAAGAGACGGAAAGGAAAACCCTCAGGATGATCCCGAAGAGACACCAAAAGCTAAAGCCTCAGAATGATCAATAAGATACAGAGAGAGAGATCAAGACTCAAAATGAATCCCAAAAGAGACGGAAAGGAAAAGCCTCAGGATGATCCCCAAGAGACACCAAAAGCTAAAGCCTCAGAATGATCAATAAGATACAGAAAGAGAGAGATCAAGACTCAAAATGAATCCCAAAAGAGGCAGAAAGGAGAAGCCTCAGGATGATCCCGAAGAGACACCAAAAGCTTAAGCCACCGAAAGCTAAAACCTCAGAATGATCAATAAGATACAGAGAGAGAGATCAAGACTCAAAGTGAGTCCCAAAAGAGACGGAAAGGAAAAGCCCCAGGATGATCCCCAGGAGACACCGAAAGCTAAAGCCTCAGAATGATCAATAAGATACAGAAAGAGAGAGATCAAGACTCAAAATGAATCCCAAAAGAGAAGGAAATGAGAAGCCTCAGGATGATCCCCAAGAGACACTGAAAGCTAAAGCCTCAGAATGATCAATAAGATACAGAGAGAGAGATCGGCTCAAAATGAATCCCAAAAGAGACGGAAAGGAAAAGCCTCAGGATGATCCCCAAGAGACACCGAAAGCTAAAGCCTCAGAATGATCAATAAGATACAGAGAGAGAGATCAAGACTCAAAATGAATCCCAAAAAAGACGGAAAGAAAAATTCTCAGAATGATCCCCAAGAGACACCGAAAGCTAAAGCCTCAAAATGATCAATAAGATACAGAGAGAGAGAGATCAAGACTCAAAATGAATCCCAAAAGAGACAGAAAGGAAAAGCAACTTAATGATCCCCAAGAGACACCGAAAGCTAAAACCTCAGAATGATCAATAAGATACAGAGAGAGAGATCAAGACTCAAAGTGAGTCCCAAAAGAGACAGAAAGGAAAAGCTTCAGGATGATCCCCAAGAGACACCGAAAGCTAAAGCCTCAGAATGATCAATAAGATAGAGAAAGAGAGAGATCAAGACTCAAAATGAGTCCCAAAAGAAACGGAAAGGAAAAGCCTCAGGATGATCCCCAAGAGACACCGAAAGCTAAAGCCTCAGAATGATCAATATGATACACAGAGAGAGAGAGAGATCAAGACTCAAAATGAGTCCCAAAAGAGACAGAAAGGAAAAGCCTCAGGATGAATCCCAAGAGACACCGAAAGCTAAAACCTCAGAATGATCAATAAGATACAGAAAGAGAGAGATCAAGACTCAAAATCAATCCCAAAATAGACAGAAAGGAAAAGCCTCAGGATGATCCCCAAGAGACACCGAAAGCTAAAGCCTCAGAATGATCAATAAGATACAGAAAGAGAGAGATCAAGACTCAAAATGAGTCCCAAAAGAGATGGAAAGGAGAAGCCTCAGGATGATCCCCAAGAGACACCGAAAGCTAAAGCCTCAGAAGATCAATGAGATACAGAAAGAGAGAGATCAAGACTCAAAATGAATCCCAAAAAAGACGGAAAGGAAAAGCCTCAGGATGATCCCCAAGAGACACCGAAAGCTAAAGCCTCAGATCAATAAGATACAGAAAGAGAGAGATCAAGACTCAAAATGAATCCCAAAAAAGACGGAAAGGAAAAGCCTCAGGGTGATCCCCAAGGGACACCGAAAGCTAAAACCTAAGAATGATCAACCAAGTTAGAAAGAAATGATTGTGATGGACTCTCTGCTCTGGAATGTGATTTGCTGTGCCAAATGTCTTGGCCGCTGGAGGACGATGAATTTGTTCTTTAATTATCTCACCTTTACTTCAGTGAAATGACAGGTTTGCTGGTTGTTATACCCATACCGCCATACCATACTTATATATACCGCCATACCCATACCGCCTCAGACTTGCTGCGTAAAGTGATATATAGAGATTTGTCCATCAATTAATGCACGAGATTTGTATAGGGACGACACAGTTTATTTAGACTAATATACAATCACTTATTGGGGATGCTCTCAACTCCATAGACCTTTGCTGCTACAAACAATTATGCAATGAGGTGGAGAACCGCACAATTTGCAGGTTCTTGCATTACTGACCTCAAACTGGGTGAAAGGATAATTAGCCTTTGCCTACAATGTGGTTCACACAGAATCCACAGAACTGTATTGGATTCACCAAGAATCTGGATTCTCACTTAGAATCGAACCCTCTCCTCATGAGTTTTTCTTTGAGTAAGAGCGGCGTCCCTTGACATGTGTCCAAATGACCTTCCCGCTCGACAGCTGTGCTCAAAACTGTTATTTCATTATTCGTGGCTCACCTCCTGTGCTGACACTCGCACCCCAGGCTCGTTGTAAAAAGGCCATAAAAAGCTTCTAGGTCACGTCAACCCTTGCAGCAGCCAGCTCAGACCCGAAAACATCTTATGAGTCACATCCCCACAATAGCACTTCCAAGAACACACTTAAAACATAAAAATATTTACAATAACAATAATACAATAAAATGCAACAATAAATAAAAATAAATAAATTAGAGGGACATGACAAGGATGCCTCAGAATGATCAGAAAAGAGAGACACAATGCCTCAGATTGATCAATCAGATAGAGATGAAGCCTCAGAATGATCACCAAGAGACACCGAAAGCTGATGCCTCAGAATGATCAACAAGATATATAAAGAGTAAATGTCTACGAATTTTTCCCAACAGATACCCAATAAGCTTTCACAATAAGCTAAACATCAGAATAATCTACAAGAGACACCGAAAGCTAAAGCTTCGGTGTCTCTTGTAGATTTTTCAGAATGCAACCTAAGACACATTGAAAACTAAACACTCAGAATGAACCGCAAGATATCTAGAGTGACTTTGCTCGAGAATAATTTCCAAGAGATGTGAAAGGGAAAACAGTTAGAATTATTTCGAAGAAATGTGAAAATGTTAAGCATCAGAACAATCTGCAAGATATTAGAAAAGGTGGAATTAAAAGCTTCAGAATGATCCACAAGGTATGTTGAGAGATAAAGTCTCAGAATGGTTTGAAAGCGATGGAAAAAGGAAAAGTCCCAGAATGAACACCAAAAAGATATGGAAAACTGAAATCTCAGAATGACTTGAATAGTCATTCTGAGGCTAAAATCAGAAGCTAAAACTTAAACTAAAAACTAAAAACTTAAAAATGATCCTAAAGAGACAGTGAAAGCTAAATTATCAGAATGATCCCCAAGAAACACTGAAAGCTAAAGCCTCAGAATGATCATCAAATGACATGGAAGGCTAGAGTCTCGGAATGCACTCTAGCAGATGCGAAAAGCTAAAGCCTTAGCTTGATCTTCAAATGATGTGAAAAGCTGAAGTCTCGGAATGATCTCCATGAGATGTGAGAATCTGAAAGCCTCAGAAAGATATCCAACAGGTGTAAAAACCTAAAGCTCAGAATGATATCCCAGAGAAGTATAAAAACCTAAAGCCTCAGTTTATCTCCAAGGCATGCGAACGGTAAAGCCACGGAACATGTCTAAGCAGCCCGGATCTAGATAAAAATCGAGGGGGGGGGGGGCAAGAGACTAGATTTCTAATGCAGTTGAAAAATGCATGGAATATGAGTTTCAAAATCTTTTATCTCTTTTACCATTATTAGCATTCTGAACGGGGGTTAATGACCCCCCCCCCCTAGATCCGGCTCTGTGTCCAAGTAAGGTAGAAGACCTCAGAATGATCTGAAAGAGATGTGAAAAGCCAAAACCTCAGAATTAATCAGCAAGAGATCTGAAAAGGTTAAGCCTCAGAATGATCTCCAGAGAAGAATGAAAATGTAAAACCTCAAAATGATCTCCAAGCGATATGAGAAGCTGAAAGCTTAGAATGACCTCTAATAGAAGTTAAAAGGGGAATTTTTCGAATGACCCCTCATTTCGATGTGAGTAGCAAAAGCCTAACAATTATCTCCAAGAGATCTGAAATGCTGCAGCCACAGAATTGTCTCTAAGAGATGTGAAATGCTGAAGCTCCAGAATGAACATGAAGAGATGCGAAAACCTATAGCCTCAGAATAATATCCAAGAGATGTTGAAAGCGAAATCCTCAGAATGATATCCAAGAGATGTGAAGAACTGAAACCTCTGAATTTGCTTCAAGAGATGTGAAAAACTGAAGCGTCAGAATGATCTTCAAGAAATGTTGAAAGCTAAATCTTTAGAATGATCTCCAAGAGATGTTAAAAGCAAAATCCTCAGAATGATCTCCAAGAAATGTTGAAAGCTAAATCTTTAGAATGATATCCAAGAGATGTGAAAAACTGAAACCTCTGAATTAGCTTCAAGAGATGTGAAAAACTGAAGCTTCAGAATGATCTCCAAGAAATGTTTGAATGCTAAATTTTTAGAATGATATCCAAGAGCTCTTGAAAGCTAAATACTCAGAATGATATCCAAGAGATGTGAAAAACTGAAACCTCTGAATTAGCTTCAAGAGATGTGAAAAACTGAAGCTTCAGAATGATCTCCAAGAAATGTTGAAAGCTAAATATTTAGCATAATATCCAAGACATGTTGAAGCTAAATCCTCAGAATGATATCCAGAAGATTTAAAAAGTTGAAACCTCTGAATTAGCTTCAAGAGAGGTGAAAAACTGAAACTTCAGAATGATCTCCAAGAAATGTTGAAAGCTAAATCTTTATAATGATATCCAAGAGATGTTGAAGCTAAATCCTCAGAATGATATCCAAGAGATGTTGAAGCTAAATCCTCCGAATGATAACCAAGAGATGTTGAAGCTAAATCCTCAGAATGATATCCAAGAGATGTTGAAGCTAAATCCTCAGAGTGATATCCAAGAGATGTGAAAAACTGCAACCTCTGAATTAGCTCCAAGAGATGTCAAAAACTGCAACCTCTGAATTAGCTTCAAGAGATGTGAAAAACTGATGCTTCAGAATGATCTCCAAGAAATGTTAAAAGCTAAATCTTTAGAATGATATCCAAGAGATGTTGAAGCTAAATCCTCAGAATGATATCCAAGAGATTTGAAATGCTGAAACCTCTGAATTAGCTCTAAGAGGTGTGAAAAACTGAAGCGTCAGAATGATTTCCAGCAAATGTTGAAAGCTAAATCTTTAGAATGATATCCAAAAGATGTTGAAACTAAATCCTCAGAATGATATCCAAAAGATGTTGAAACTAAATCTTCAGAATGATATCCAAGAGATGTGAAAAACTGAAACCTCTGAATTAGCTCCAAGAGATGTGAAAAACTGAAGCTTCAAAATGATCTCCAAGAAATGTTGAAAGCTAAATCTTTAGAATGATATCCAAGAGATGTGAAAAACTGAAACCTCTGAATTAGCTTCAAGAGATGTGAAAAACTGAAGCTTCAGAATGATCTCCAAGAAATGTTTGAATGCTAAATTTTTAGAATGATATCCAAGAGCTCTTGAAAGCTAAATACTCAGAATGATATCCAAGAGATGTGAAAAACTGAAACCTCTGAATTAGATTCAAGAAATGTGAAAATCTGAAGCTTCAGAATGATCTCCAAGAAATGTTGAAAGCTAAATATTTAGCATAATATCCAAGACATGTTGAAGCTAAATCCTCAGAATGATATCCAGAAGATTTAAAAAGTTGAAACCTCTGAATTAGCTTCAAGAGAAGTGAAAAACTGAAACTTCAGAATGATCTCCAAGAAATGTTGAAAGCTAAATCTATAGAATAATATCCAAGAGATGTTGAAGCTAAATCTTTAGAATGATATCCAAGAGATGTGAAAAACTGAAACCTCTGAATTAGCTTCAAGAGATGTGAAAAACTGAAGCTTCAGAATGATCTCCAAGAAATGTTGAAAGCTAAATATTTAGCATAATATCCAAGACATGTTGAAGCTAAATCCTCAGAATGATATCCAGAAGATTTAAAAAGTTGAAACCTCTGAATTAGCTTCAAGAGAGGTGAAAAACTGAAACTTCAGAATGATCTCCAAGAAATGTTGAAAGCTAAATCTTTATAATGATATCCAAGAGATGTTGAAGCTAAATCCTCAGAATGATATCCAAGAGATGTTGAAGCTAAATCCTCCGAATGATAACCAAGAGATGTTGAAGCTAAATCCTCAGAATGATATCCAAGAGATGTTGAAGCTAAATCCTCAGAGTGATATCCAAGAGATGTGAAAAACTGCAACCTCTGAATTAGCTCCAAGAGATGTCAAAAACTGCAACCTCTGAATTAGCTTCAAGAGATGTGAAAAACTGATGCTTCAGAATGATCTCCAAGAAATGTTAAAAGCTAAATCTTTAGAATGATATCCAAGAGATGTTGAAGCTAAATCCTCAGAATGATATCCAAGAGATTTGAAATGCTGAAACCTCTGAATTAGCTTCAAGAGATGTGAAAAACTGAAGCTTCAGAATGATCTCCAAGAAATGTTGAAAGCTAAATATTTAGCATAATATCCAAGACATGTTGAAGCTAAATCCTCAGAATGATATCCAGAAGATTTAAAAAGTTGAAACCTCTGAATTAGCTTCAAGAGAGGTGAAAAACTGAAACTTCAGAATGATCTCCAAGAAATGTTGAAAGCTAAATCTTTATAATGATATCCAAGAGATGTTGAAGCTAAATCCTCAGAATGATATCCAAGAGATGTTGAAGCTAAATCCTCCGAATGATAACCAAGAGATGTTGAAGCTAAATCCTCAGAATGATATCCAAGAGATGTTGAAGCTAAATCCTCAGAGTGATATCCAAGAGATGTGAAAAACTGCAACCTCTGAATTAGCTCCAAGAGATGTCAAAAACTGCAACCTCTGAATTAGCTTCAAGAGATGTGAAAAACTGATGCTTCAGAATGATCTCCAAGAAATGTTAAAAGCTAAATCTTTAGAATGATATCCAAGAGATGTTGAAGCTAAATCCTCAGAATGATATCCAAGAGATTTGAAATGCTGAAACCTCTGAATTAGCTCTAAGAGGTGTGAAAAACTGAAGCGTCAGAATGATTTCCAGCAAATGTTGAAAGCTAAATCTTTAGAATGATATCCAAAAGATGTTGAAACTAAATCCTCAGAATGATATCCAAAAGATGTTGAAACTAAATCTTCAGAATGATATCCAAGAGATGTGAAAAACTGAAACCTCTGAATTAGCTCCAAGAGGTGTCAAAAACTGAAGCTTCAGAATGATCTCCAAGAAATGTTGAAAGCTAAATCTTTAGAATGATATCCAAGAGATGTGAAAAACTGAAACCTCTGAATTAGCTTCAAGAGATGTGAAAAACTGAAGCTTCAGAATGATCTCCAAGAAATGTTGAAAGCTAAATTTTTAGAATGATATCCAAGAGCTCTTGAAAGCTAAATACTCAGAATGATATCCAAGAGATGTGAAAAACTGAAACCTCTGAATTAGCTCCAAGAGATGTGAAAAACTAAAGCTTCAGAATGATGTCCAAGAAATGTTGAAAGCTAAATCTTTATAATGATATCCAAGAGATGTTGAAGCTGAATCCTCAGAATGGTATCCAAGAGATGTCAAAAACTGAAGCTTCAGAATGATCTCCAAGAAATGTTGAAAGCTAAATCTTTAGAATGATATCCAAGAGATGTGAAAAACTGAAACCTCTGAATTAGCTTCAAGAGATGTGAAAAACTGAAGCTTCAGAATGATCTCCAAGAAATGTTTGAATGCTAAATTTTTAGAATGATATCCAAGAGCTCTTGAAAGCTAAAA
The DNA here is from genome assembly GCA_038380435.1 of Ryuthela nishihirai. Taxonomy (NCBI): domain Eukaryota; kingdom Metazoa; phylum Arthropoda; class Arachnida; order Araneae; family Heptathelidae; genus Ryuthela; species Ryuthela nishihirai. Next base: position 153,915,272 of record JAWZYU010000001.1, on the reverse strand, counting down.
ATACTCAGAATGATATCCAAGAGATGTGAAAAACTGAAACCTCTGAATTAGATTCAAGAAATGTGAAAATCTGAAGCTTCAGAATGATCTCCAAGAAATGTTGAAAGCTAAATTTTTAGAATGATATCCAAGAGCTCTTGAAAGCTATATACTCAGAATGATATCCAAGAGATGTGAAAAACTGAAACCTCTGAATTAGCTCCAAGAGATGTGAAAAACTAAAGCTTCAGAATGATGTCCAAGAAATGTTGAAAGCTAAATCTTTATAATGATATCCAAGAGATGTTGAAGCTGAATCCTCAGAATGGTATCCAAGAGATGTCAAAAACTGAAGCTTCAGAATGATCTCCAAGAAATGTTGAAAGCTAAATCTTTAGAATGATATCCAAGAGATGTGAAAAACTGAAACCTCTGAATTAGCTTCAAGAGATGTGAAAAACTGAAGCTTCAGAATGATCTCCAAGAAATGTTTGAATGCTAAATTTTTAGAATGATATCCAAGAGCTCTTGAAAGCTAAATACTCAGAATGATATCCAAGAGATGTGAAAAATTGAAACCTCTGAATTAGATTCAAGAAATGTGAAAATCTGAAGCTTCAGAATGATCTCCAAGAAATGTTGAAAGCTAAATTTTTAGAATGATATCCAAGAGCTCTTGAAAGCTAAATACTCAGAATGATATCCAAGAGATGTGAAAAACTGAAACCTCTGAATTAGCTCCAAGAGATGTGAAAAACTAAAGCTTCAGAATGATGTCCAAGAAATGTTGAAAGCTAAATCTTTATAATGATATCCAAAAGATGTTGAAGCTGAATCCTCAGAATGGTATCCAAGAGATGTCAAAAACTGAAGCTTCAGAATGATCTCCAAGAAATGTTGAAAGCTAAATCTTTAGAATGATATCCAAGAGATGTGAAAAACTGAAACCTCTGAATTAGCTTCAAGAGATGTGAAAAACTGAAGCTTCAGAATGATCTCCAAGAAATGTTGAATGCTAAATTTTTAGAATGATATCCAAGAGCTCTTGAAAGCTAAAAATACTCAGAATGATATCCAAGAGATGTGAAAAACTGAAACCTCTAAATTAGCTTCAAGAGATGTGAAAAACTGAAGTTTCAGAATGATCTTCAAGAAATGTTGAAAGCTAAATTGTTAGAATGATATCCAAGAGCTCTTGAAAGCTAAATACTCAGAATGATATCCAAGAGATGTGAAAAACTGAAACCTCTGAATTAGCTCCAAGAGATGTGAAAAACTAAAGCTTCAGAATGATGTCCAAGAAATGTTGAAAGCTAAATCTTTAGAATAATATCCAAGAGATGTTGAAGCTGAATCCTCAGAATGGTATCCAAGAGATGTGAAAAACTGAAACCTCTGAATTAGTTCCAAGAGATGTCAAAAACTGAAACGACAGAATGATCTCCAAAAAATGTGAAAAAAGCTGAAAAACTGACAGGCTCCTCTCAGACCTATGTGGCAAGCAGCTACTTGAGGGGGTATTTATTTATATTTTATTCATGAATAAAAGGTTCGTCAGAGATAAAACTTGCGAGCACGTTTAAATATATCTCTGGCTGTTATTTATGCGGGGCTATGTGAATTATAAGTGTTTCCTCATTGAGGAAATGAGTAAACATTATGAGTTGGTTTTTCCTCCTTTTCGCAGTTTTTCCACTGAAGCTCTTTTAAAACTGGAAAAATACATACCTGCTGATGAACATTGCCAAACAATCGTACATGAAATGATAGCAGTTTTGCATTTAATGCCTGCATGATTAATAGTTTAAACTTGGCATAAATATAATTACACTCGATCTCCTTCGCCTTCGGGCGGTGGCGGGCTCAGTCAATAGTGCGCCAGAATCGTAATCTGTAGTTCCCAGGTTTGAGTCCCAGCTGGGTTAGCTTTGAGACTTATCTCCGCAAAAGCCCCTGCCCACGGTCAGTAGAGGACACCGAATGTCTAGGAAAGGCTGTCGTCCGTCATAATGGGACATTAAGCCGTGGCTCCGTGTATGAGAGAGAGAAAGAGAGAGCCATGCCCTGTGCAATTTAAAGAACAGGCTGAATGACCTTGACGGGAGGCTACCATCCGTCTCCCAACAGCTATTCCAGTGGGTCTCCTTCCCCAACCTTCTCTGAGCCTTCGGAGTCCTTGTGACCTGACCATTCATCCCATTGTCTGCAAGAAACTGTCGCTCGGAGGAAAAACCACTCAATCCGACCTTCCGATTAAAATTTTCTCATTCTCTTTTAGGGGAGAAAAGAAATGGACATAGTTCGAGGTACCCATAATCCTCCCCACGTCAGAAATTTCTAAACCAAAAACCGGAATTTCCTCCCTCGGATAATTGAACTTTTCAAATCACTTCATTACCCACCAGAGTACACGAGCGTCCGTGGATATTGAAGTCGTTCTAATTAATAATAATTAATAATTCTTTTGATTCTGCACACTGAACAATGAGTTTATCACGCGAAATCAGAAATTAGTTTGATGCTTTCAATATTTCAAATTTAATGGTGGCAACAGTTATTTTGAAAAACTTTCAACTTTAAAGTTTAATCACGTGAGATCAGAAATTAGTTTAATTTCGTGTTTTGCAACTTAAACTTAAAAAGTGTTTTGCTGGGGTTAAAAAATTTACCTTTAATACTGAAGCTCTGAAAGACCCAGTTATAGCCAAAGCTTACCATGATATGATACATAGTCATTATGACAGTCATGGTATGCTTACTACTGAAGTTGAGGAAGAATGGGATCATTTTAAAGAGGCTTTTTTGGACACTAACAGTACTCTTTTAGGAAAAAAGGAGCAGAAGAGACAGAATTTTCTGAGTGATAAGGCACTTGAGCTTATTTAGGAAAGAAAGAACTGCAGGAATGTCCTTAATCAATACCATACTAATCCTAATAGACAGCATTACAGAGAACTTAATAAACGTGTAAAGGATCAGTTAGATGCCGATAAGAATTGATGAGTTGATTGATGAATTGATTGATGAATTGATAAGCTTGATGGTTTGGCTGACAAAGCCGAGGAAGCAGTTAGACAGCACAACAGCAGAGAGCTGTACCAGATAGTTAATGTTTTGTGTGGTAGGAAACGGACAGGTATACAGGGATTGAAGGATAAACAAGGTAAGGTTACAGAAGGTGACGATTCTGTCATGGCTAGGTGGGCTGAGCATTTCAGTGATATTCTAAACAATGTGGTTAGTTCTATTCCCATTGTTTGCAATGATGATAGATGCATTGGTGGCTTTAATGTTAGCCCTATAACACAATCTGAAGTTATTTTTGCTATTTCTAAACTTAAACTTCATAAATCCCCAGGGGTAGATGAAATTTTGAATATCTTTTATGATAAAGCATAGTTTCTAAGGGCAATGTGCATTAAAAAGTGGTAGGGGATTTGTAGATCAGATATTTTCACTCAGGAAGATTCTTGAGAAATGTTTAGAGTTTCAGAAACCTTTGGTTGCTAGCTTTGTTGATATCAAAAACGCTCTCTATAATAACACTGAGTCGTGTGTGAGAGTTGGTAAGGCTTGTAGCAATTGGTTTATCATTACTTCTGGTGTTCGACAAGGGTGCATTTTGTCTCCTTTTCTCTTTAGTTTGATTATTGATTACGTTATGCGAAATTCCCTTCAAGGGAAAGATTTTGGCCTTAAATGGTCTGGAGATACGAAAATTTCTGATTTAGATTATACTGATGATTTAGCCCTTTTGGCAAATGATGTTGATGAGATGAACTCTTTCATTCGAGCTGCTGATGAGACTGGTAGTACAGTAGGTTTTGTTATAAACAGGGAGAAAACTAAAGTGATGAAAATTGGTCAGGCAGGCTGTGATTCAGTTAATCTGAATGGTTGCAGTCTTGAGCAGGTGTCACAGTTTAATTATCTTGGGAGCTATGTAACAGGTAATGGTGATGTGCGGCATGAGATTAACAGACGAATAAGGATTGCTGCCGGGACTTTTAAGAATCTATGGAGAGTTTGGAGAAATAGGTGTATACACCTAAAGACTAAAATTTGACTGTATAATAGTTTGGTTCTTTCTAGTTTGATTCCAGATGCTTACGCAGTATCTTGGGCATTAGGTGGTTCAACTTTGTAACTAATGATGAGGTTAGGCAAAAGAGTCGGCAACCTCCTTTAAGCAGCATATTGTGCAGAGAGAGACTCCGTTGGTTTGGCCATGTTGCCCGTATGAATAATTATAGATTGGCGAATAGGGTTATGAACAGTGTGCCTAAAGACCTCAGAAAGAAGGGGAGACCTAGGATGCGGTGGGCAGACAATGTCAAACAGGACCTTGTTAGAATTAGTGTGCAGTGGCCGGATGCAGCAGATGTAGCTCATTACAGATTTGCTTGGAGAAATAAATTGCACGCTCTGGGTGGACCTCCATAGCCTATGGCTGCTTGAGGATAATGATGATGTATTCCTTCTTTCAAATTTATTGGTGGCAACAATTATTTTGAATAACTTTTCACCGTTAATGCTAAGTCTATGGGGATTTTGAGAAATTTAAACCCGCCTACCCCAATTTTGGTTCACCCCAGCAGGTTTGCAAATATTATACTATTTTAAATACTATATTGTTCCCCTGGGAGAAGGGAAAATTAATACAAAGTTTGATGTTTCTAGGTCTTCTGGAGGCCGAGTGCATAAGGGGACAGACAAACAAACAAACTTTCTTCTTTATATATTAGTTATTTAGGTTTTCAATTTTATTAATATATATATATCTCAATATTCGCTTATTGATAACTATGTTTTATATTCTAAAATGTAAATAAAGCAAGCGATGTTAATTTATTTTGACACTGTTAGGAATGAAATATATAGTATATACCATATCTAACAGTAGGAGACTCAATTTTTCAAAGTGGCAAAAATAAATTATTCTCTTCATGATTATTTATCATTAGACATTAAACCAAATAATGTATTAAGTTTTATGCTGAAATCATAATATAAACTCAGTGTGATATTACTGTTAATTTTTGAAGTTCTTGTTGCGAAAATTAAAACAGATTTTCTGTATCGTAAAATTCTCCGATTCTTACTTTGGCAGTACAATCCTCATTTCTTTTTCTTCCGAAAGGAACTTATTTAATAACTTTAAATTTCTCAGCCTATCATTCTCAATTGCACTACTCGACTAGATACACACAATATTATAGCTACTTTTATTATGCAGATTACATTTTAACCATATATAATTCAGGAAAAGCCTAATTTATTGTGATTACATTTAAACATTATATAAATTAAATAAATAAAATAAATACCCCCTCAAGCAGCTGCTTGCCACAGAGGTCTGACAGGAGCCTGTCAGTTTATATGCCACAGTAGAAGGTCTGAGAGGATGGCAGGACCTCAGCAGAAAAACGACACAAACAGCCATGCCTTACCCGGGGCTCGAACCCAGGTCCCGTAGATCAGTAGCCAAGCGCGCTAACCACTCAGCCACAGAACCCTGCATTTTCATTTTACAAACTCAAGAGCAGATTGAGTTATATTTTGCCTCAAATTCAAAGGTTATTCTAGATTGTTTCACCTTTCGATAAATGATTGGAAGTTGCAACAATAAACATATTGCAATATTTTATCGTTTTCTTAAGGTGTTATTATCTTCTTAAGGTGTTTATGTTTTACTGGAAGATTAATGATAATATTAATAATTATTGCTTAATAATCAGTTGATTAATACTAGTATCATCCAACTCCAACCCCCCCACGTACAGTGTTTTCCCCCTATGACGTCACTGACCACGCCCACTTATACATCCCCACTACTATCCTCCTTATTAATATTCATAACTTACTAATTAATGTTCATAATTCATTTGTTAATTAAAAAAAACCTTATCAAAAGTGCCACTCCCTTATTAAAAAGCCTCCTTTTATTAAACAGTTATCAAAAGTGTCGCCCTCTCATTAACCCCCCCCCCCCTACGTCCACCATTTCGAATTCTGACGTCATCACCTTCGTGCCACAAACTTTGCCGTTCGTCCGCCATCTTGTATTCTGACCTCGAAATAATTATAAGTCCCGAGCCCGCCATCTTGGTTTAGGACGTCATTACACTCGCCACAAAGTCACGAAATATTCAGGGTTCAGGGTGTTGTATATATGGTGAAATTAGCCTCCAAATAAGGGGCTCCCTACACCAGTCACAGTGGAAGGGCGAGATAGCGGATGCAGAACAAACTGCCTCTCGGCTATCTCCCTCTCAAAAAAAAAAAATGGTTCTATTCAGGAGAAAGTAAAATGCAGAACATTAGACCTTGCAGAGGAGGCCAATGTTCTGAAAGAAGTCGGTGACCATACGGAAGCGTGCTCACTACAGCTTTGCATTAAGGTTGTTGCCAAGAAGGGAGGTGATGGAGTTGTCAGTGGTTCCGATTGTATAAAGCTCCCGGAACAAAGCTTCTCTTTCGACATTGTAGCGGGAGCAGTTGAGCGGAACGTGGGATATAGTCTCAGGTGTGCTGCAAGTGGCACAGTCTGGGCTGTAAGCTCTGCCAAGAGTGTGAAGCGTAGAGTTGCTGTATATGACACCAACTCGAAGACGATGAAGGAGGATCTTCTCAGATCTGAGGAGATTACCGAGGTTAGGAGCAGTGAGAGAAGAGTCAACCAGGTACCTGAATGAGGAACAGTTGCTGTCCTTCTGCCACTGAGCAAGACGGTACTGGCTCATCAGTTGTGAGACAGAACTCTTGCAGTCGCTGAGAGAGAGAGATGGGAATTAATTACACACCTCCGACTCTCCAGTGCCTCTTTCGTGGTGTGATCAGCGAGCTCATTGCCAGGTATCCCTACATGGGAAGGAATCCACTGGAAATCAACCGCGATTCCAGCAGAAGTGACCTTCGAGCAAGTCTCCATAATCTTCTGGATGAGGAAGGGGTTGCAGCTCTTGCTGTCTCACTTCTGGACAGAAGTTTCCGAGAAGCTCATGATTAAAGTGCAGGGAATGGAGCCTTTCTCTTCCACTGAAGGTGGAAAGGCATGTCAGCCTCTGCAATGACAGACGCATTAGGTGTGTTAGGGCAGAGTCCGAGACAATGTCGCAGAGATATAGTGTGGACAGTGGCCAACTTGCTGAGCACTGTAGCAGAGTCACTGCTCAGAAGGTGACCACTGTAGTTGACACGGGAGAGGATCAAGTGCCGGTACAAGACCAGGAGGGTCTTGCAGGAACTTCCCCAGTGGATACCAGCAAGGAAAGACAGTATATTTCTCTGCGCAGTGGCAACTGTCTTAAGATGCTGGATGTGAGGCCCCCAGCTCAGCCTGCTGTCCAGGATCACACCAAGGAATTTATGCTGATGGACGGCCTTCATGTGATCTAGCCCAAGCAAGAGATGAGGGAAAGTGGGTGGAAGGCATCTCCTCATGAGAACCATGGCCACAGTCTTATCAGTGGAAAGAGTAAAGCTTAGGTTGTCGAAGAAGTTGACGACCGTGTCCACAGCTAGTTTCATCACAAGCTGAGCATAGTAGGGGTCCTGGCTAGGGAACCAGATGCAGATATCATCTGCGCAAATGGAAATACCCACTCTATCCTCGAGTTGAGAGGGTAGGCCTTACAGCAAGATGTTCAGTAACATCGGGATCAGGACACCCCCTTGAGGTACTCCATGATTGATGGTGTGGGAGACGCTGAGCATGTTGCCCAGCTTCATGTGAACAGTTCTGTTGGAGAGGTATGCTGCGATCCATTGGATGATATTTCCTCTGAGGCTGAGATCCTGGAGCCTGCAGAGAATATCCGAGTGTGACAGGGAATCGAATGACTTCTGGATGTCGACGAAGACAGCGACAGTAGTCTCTCCCACGGACAGCGCCTGATCAGCAGGAGAAGTGAAGTCGATGAGATTGTCCGACGTGCATCTCCTTTTGTGGAAACTCGAGGGGCTGTCAGGGAGGAGCATCACTGAGAGCTACAGACGTGCGTTGGCAAGGGAACCAGATACAGATATCGTCAGCGTAAATGGAAATACCCACTCTATCATCGAGTCGAGAGGGTACGCCTGACAGCAAGATGTTCAGTATTCCAAGTCTGGCTAACTGCAGCACCATCTAGTGTTTAATACACATACTATATTTAAAAATATATATATTTTCTACAGCTCGTCTCGAACCCGCGCCCCTTGCGTTTATCAGCGAGTTAATTACGAACTTTTTTATTCCTTATTAATTAACTTACGAATAAATTATATTTTTATTTCTTCTATTTATTTTTTATTCCTTATTGATTAAACACTTATCAAAAGTGGCGGCCCCTTTATTAATATGCGCCCCCTTAATTAAAACGCTTATCAAAAGTTCAACCCCCCCCCTCATTAAAAACCCTTATTAATATGCGCCCCCCCCCCCCCTTTATTAAACCCTTATCAAAGGTTCCACCCATCCTCTCCCTTTGACGGGCATCTTCGATGGCCGACCTGCAATCTCCTCGTTCCCTGAAAAGCCCTCCTCCCCTCCTTGGACGGCCAACCCTTCTCAGAATTTCCATCGACGGCCATCTTGGATGACGTCACAGACAAACTCAATCCTCGAAATTATTCTGAGTCGGCCATCTTAGTTTCTGACGTCATCACACTCGCCACAAAGTCCCCAAAAAATTTGCGAAACCCGCATTCTGTGACGTAATAGAATGTGCTAGAAAGATCTAGAAAATGTTGCGCATTCTAGCCAAGTCTCAGAAAATTCTGGAATGTGTGATGCAATCACCATGTCCAGAATTGTAAACCCCTGAATCATTCTACCCTTCTCTCAGAAGCTATCATGGATGTCGAGAAATCAAAAAATCTCTCAAAATAATTGCAAAGTCTCAAAATAATTGCAAAATAATAGCAGAGTGCAACTAAACTTTCGGTGGCAACGTCCCCGGCATCCCTCCTCATCCCTTTGGCAGCCCTCTTCGATGGCCAACCTATAAAACTCGTTATTCATTAAAAAGTCATTGAAAGGGAATGAAATTCGGATCTAGAAATGAACTATTTGAAAAAAACCATCACCGCCCATTTCATTTTCGGACCTAATAAGCAAAATTCGTTAATCGATATTCTACGCCTTTCTCAGGATGGAATCGAGTCGGTAAAAAACATTTAAGATTTTTATTTCAAAGATTTCCCTAATATTTTTGAGCAGAGAGCAAAAATATCGGATTCTACTTCTTTTGTAAGTCTCTCGTTTTGAATGTAAACCAAGAGCTTCATTATAAATAAAAAAATTAATTCTCTTTCAGGCAGCCTAGTTTTTTTGAAAGCCAAAACAGTGATTCTATAAAAGCAGGTTTTGCATTTTCTCACTCTTAAGACATATTTTAATTCAGCGTCAAAGGTCGTTAAGAAAAAATTTTGATTAAAAATTTTCAGTGAGGCGTTTTATGTTTTTTCGCGCCATTTTCTCATCACATCTGTAAGCACGAACGCTCTGCTGTCATGGCAACCAAAGGCATCGCCTTGGTTCCGACGACGAAGTTGAATCTCCTCCTTCATCTGGCATCTCCTCTTTAAAAGAGATTCGCGAAACCTCGAGGCAAGAGCTCGCGCCATCTGAGAGCGCGCAGAATGAGGAGGAGGAGAAGGAAGAGCAGAAACGTCCGAAATTATCCGCCATGGATCTGTTGACTCGGATGTTGGGCGCATCCACGCGAGACCAAAATGACTTTGGTGGTGAAACCCCCGAATGAAAGTGAGATCATCCACTCATCCGATGACATCGGAGCACGAAATGGGGGAGGAATATCCTCCTCCCCCGTCGCGCCTCATGAAGCGGATTTCGACCGCAACGGGGATTATTTCGTCATCCTGGCAAAGGAGCTGAAGTTGAGCATCTCTGCCTTGCAGACCGAATAAATCTTGGTCCGTTACCAAGGCTACAAACGCCATCACCCAAATGATCTGCATCCGTTTCTGAAAGTCCCATTTCGAGACTGTAGAAGCGTCGAGATTGGATCTGTTCGGCGGCTTCATCACCAGGAGAAGCGCTCGCCATGTCTCGAGCTCTGCGGTCCTTACTGGTGATGGATGGATGGCGTGTGGCCGTCCACAATGGCCGCCTACACTCGGGCCGGCAGCCATCAGCACAGCCTTCAAACGGACCGCCGTGCGCCACTCGGCCGTAAATTATAGACTCCGCGCATCTCTTTAATTACGACGAGGGGCCGACTTGCGGGAACGATCTGCGCAGCAAGGGAACGAGACTGATTCTCTGCTCCTGATTGGGACTTTTAAGACGCATCATTGCCTCTTGAAACGATCCTGAATTCGGCTGCAGAGGAGAAAGGCAAACGGATGATGGAGCACGAGCAGCAGCGGCAGAAAATTGCAGATGATTTCGATTCACTCGATGCGGGGAAAGGATTTCGATGCAGAAGTTGCGAAGGAAGGCGAAAGGATTTCTGTGCATTTTCTGTGGGGGGAGAGGGATGAAGGGAAAGGAATTTTCATGCTCTATCTGTCTCTGGGGAGACGAAGGGATTTCTGTGCATTATCTGGGGGGGGGGGAATGAATGGAGGTACCCTTTGGGGTGGATGGATGAAGGAAGGCAAAAATCCCTCCGTTGAGGGAGATGAAGGAAGGAATCAGGATAATCGATGATTTTGATGTAAAATGATAAATGAAGGGGAAAATGTTTCGATGAAGTCACTTTAAAAGAATTATGGATGGCTGAGGAAGGATATTTCTAAGCATTGGCTTTGGAGATGAGAAGGACAAGGAAATGCTTTCGACGCTTTCATTGCACAGAAATGAAAGGATTTTAAAGCGCTTCCTTTGAGAAAAAATTAAACAATATTCGATGAATTAGTTGTGGGGGGGGGGGGTGGCGACAAAAATAGATCGTTTTTTAAGTTGGCAGTGAAAAAAAAAATATTTTTTTCCCAAGTGGAGAAGAAAAGAGAATGTGTTTAAATAGAGGGGAAAAAAATCCATTTTGAAGTGGAGGTTGTTTGTCTTAAAATGGAGGCTGGAAGAAAAAATATTTATTCATTTGCGAAGAAGAAAATATTCTTTCTTCGAGTGGCAACTGAAAAATTGTGGATTCTTCAAATGGCTACGAGCCATCATTTATTATTGGTTGGTTGAGAGGAAAGTGCAAAAATATACGTTAACACCGCTCAAGACGTCAGAAACAGAGAAATATTTAAAATGCGGTTAGCAATTTGAGAACATATAATTACATGAAATGTCAAAAGTTAAAACTTAAAAACATATTAGAGACTTGGCCAAGTCGACTGTATTTAGGCGATCTTTGAAAATACGCAAAGTTGAGGACAACACAACATCAGGAGGTAGAGAGAGTTCCAAACACGACAGACTCGGCGACATGTGAAGGAATCATATTGACAGTTTGTTCTCGCATGAGGAATATGGATTTACACTGAGGATGCCTCCTTGTTCTGCTTAAGAGTCCAAGACATGAATCAATGGCTCGACCTGATTTGAATAGAGAAGGTTGTTAATGATTTTATAACAGTTTTTTAGATCGTGAAGCAACCACCATTCCAAGGAGTGAACATTGACCACTTTCAGTCGCTCCTCGTAGCTTCAGTTGGGCAGTCCGGGTAGTCTCTTCTAAACCATCTGAGTGGTCGTTCAACTCGACTGATGGCAGAGATCATGTGGGGAGAGCAAACAGGAGATGCGGATTCGAGAATAGGCAAAGCAAAAGCAGCGCGTGCCTTGAAAAGAGTGGGCCTTTGGCACTTCTGATGGCAGCGAAAAATCAACGAAGACGATACGGTTGGCTTTTCAGGAGATGTAAAGAAAATGAGAGATTGGGAGAAATGGCAACACCCAAATCCAATTCCAGTCCTGTGCGAATTAGTTGAGACAAGCGAAAGAACGCTAAGTCCCTTCCGCTGCAGAGTCTAAACTTGTTCGTAACCATCTGCTGTAAGTCGAAACTTGCGCATGTCCCTGCAATGGACTGCAATGGCGCGTGTCCCTGCAATGGACACGCAAGTTTAGACTTGCAGCAGAGCGATATCTAAAAAAAAATAAATACCCCCTCAAGCAGCTGCTTGCCACAGAGGTCTGACAGGAGCCTGTCAGTTTATATGCCATAGTTTGTCTGTCGTGTTACTCTGATATTATTTACACTTCCACTTTAGTCGGAATTGATATTTCATAGGCTGAGGGCGTGATCATGTAAGTAGTTCATAATTTTCATTGGAAACTTTTTTTATTAAATACATCATGGACATCACGCCTCGTAAACGAGCTAAAATAATCGATATAGGCGAAAACAATTCACTTACTGCTAGGCAGATAGCAAAAGCAGTTGGCGTCGGGAAATCCATCGTTTCATGGATCATGAAGCTGCATAAGGAGACAGGGTCCGTGGACACGTCCCGTAAAGGACATTGTGGAAGAAAAAGAAAAACCACCCCTAGAGATGATAGTCTAATTCGAAGAATTAGTATCATAGACCCGAAGAAGACCAGTGGAGACATCAAAAGGGTGATTATGTCTCATGGGATTAATATAGATACTTCCACCGTGCGTGGTCGCCTTTAGGAGTGTGGCCGCCGGGCTCGACGCCCCTCCCAAAAGCAACTTTTGACACCCGCTATGAAGCAAAAAAGGTTATCCTGGGCAAAGAAACATCGAGACTGGACCGTGGAGAATTGGGAAAAAGTGGTATTTTCCGACGAAACCCACTTTGAGGTGCGTGGCTACAGGTCAAATTTCGTCCGCCGATCGCCTGGAGAACCTCTTCGATCCGGCCACATCCAGCAACCCCCCAAACACCTACCCAAGGTCATGTTTTGGGGATGTTTCACAGCTTCCGGGCCACAGATGCTTCACCCCATTGAAGGAATGATGGACAGCAAAAAGTACATAGGCGTTCTGGAGGCGAAAATGGTCCCAACACTGCAGAAGCTGTTTCCTAACGGCGATGGAGTGTTTCAACAGGATCTGGCTCCATGCCACAAATCTAAGCTTGCTAAGAGCTTCTTTACCCAGCAACATTTGAAGGTATTGGAGTGGCCAGGAAATTCACCCAATCTAAACCCCATTGAAAATTTGTGGGCCATTATTAAAGCGCGCATATCTAAGATGGATTGCACGACGAAAACCAAAATGATAAAAAGTGTCATGAAAGTGTGGTACCACGACCCTGAAGTGTAGGAGATGTGTGGAAAGCTAGTGGCATCAATGGTTTAGAGGGTGGAAGAAGTAATTAAAGCTAAGGGGGTCACATCCACTATTAACTGTGTACACAATTAAACAAATAAATATTTTAGTTGTGTCTTTGTTATTGCATTTACTTATTGTCCCAACTAATTTGCACAGTACTGTAAGGTGATGTACTGATGATTGGGGGGCCGTTGATAACGTAATTTTGCTTTCGATTGCTATGACCCAAGTGCACGATAGTTGTTTTGTCTGCAGGAAGTGATATGATAGAGTCCCGTCTTCGATGCTGTCGCATGCAAACTGGATGGAACGACGAATGTCTAAAGGAGCAGAATTGGCATCAAATTTAATGTCATCAGCAAATACGAGGCAGGGACTGGTCGTAGAAGAGAAGGATGCTTGAGGCGAACAATGCGAAAAGTATATGCCCAAAAACAGATCCTTGAACAACAACCACTGCTCACATCTCTAATTGGAGAGAGGGCATCTTCAGCTCTTTACCTTTTGAGAGCGGTTGTTGGGAAATAATGCACAGATTAATCTTACGATGATCTGGGGAATTCGCAGTCTACCGTGTGTGTGTTCGAACACTAGTGATCTCTTTACCTTATCGAATGCTTTTTTGAAGTCTAGATAATAATATTGGAAGACCGGCATCGATTGATGTAGCCCAATGATTCCTAGACTGAAGTAACTGCACTGCAGAGGAGCCATCTGCCGTGAAACCAAACTGTTCTTGTCGAATATTATGCACCTGAAGGAAATGAAGAAGCTTGAACAGAATGCAGCGTTCCATTATTTTGGGAACGATGTTCGTCAGAGAGATTGGATGGTAATTGGTAGGATCAGTGGGATCACCTTTCCTCTTGTAAATTGGAATGACTCTGGCTTCAGTCCAGGCAGGAGCCGAAGGAGATAGATTTTAGCCACTTATAAAGAGTTTGTGGGATTTTTTTATGGTGCAGGTGACGATTTGGTGGGAATCAATGAAATGGCAGTGCTGACATTTTGAGGGTCGAACATGCTCGAGAACAGAGGGTCAGTTCACTGGTCACAGGAAGAAAATATTTTAGGTACATCAACAACGTAGACGCTAGCAAAAGTAGTTGCAAATAGTGACGCTTTTTCTTGGTTTCAAGTAACAATCGAACCACCGTGTTGTTTGAAAGGAGGAATAGCTCGTGCACCTTTCACCTCTTGCATCTTTGTAAAAGGCATTTGAATTTTTAGCGTTGCAAAGATGAAAAAGATGCTCAGAGGCAGATTCTTGTGAAACATCTTCTCTCACTATGATTTGCTTATTGATAGAATTATTGTCATTTCTACGCATTTAACTTTGCAAATTTCTGTAGGTGAGGATTGAAGGTCTTACCTTTAACAGAAATACGTGGAATTAGTTGCAGACATGAATCATTGGTTGCCAATTGGTCAAAGCATTCAGGATGAGCAGAACTGTGATAAGAGAACATGTTAGTGATCAACTCAGATAAAATATCGTAATCTGCATTTGCAATATCCAGTGCCTTAGGATAGATTTGCGTAGAAGGGTAGAGATCGAGGTTAAAAGACACAGACTGGCACTTTTTTCACCTTAGAACGGCACTTTTTTTACACACCATGGGCTACATGGCCAAATCACATAGGACCCCGAAGGCTCAGAGGAGGTTGAGGGAGGGGATCCACTGGAACAGCTGTTGGGAGACAGATGGTAGCCTCTCTTCAAGGCCATCCAGCGTGTTCTTTAACGTGCATATGCTCTCCCGTATCGGAGGAATGCTTCAATGTTCAGCATGAACGTATTGCAATTGCAGAAAACCAAGTCGAGGTAATTTTCGCCTCGTCTGGGAAAGGTAAGTTGCTCGAATCCTAGAGAATTTAGTCGTGAGATGGCAGATCTATCTCGCAGATGAAACGAAAAAAGTATTCTGCCTTCAATTAGCGATGAAGCAAAGAGTCTTCAGAAATAACGATCTTCAGAAATAACGATTTTCTTAACAAATGGCAATGGAGCAAAGATTTTGTTGATGTTAATTTGCTCTATCCCCTTGTAGAGTGCTAATCGACGATGTTAATTTGCTCTGTTCCCTTGTAGAGTGCTAATCGACGATGTTAATTTGCTCTGTTCCCTTGTAGAGTGCTAATCGACGATGTTGATTTGCTCTGTTCCCTTGTAGAGTGCTAATCGACGATGTTAATTTGCTCTGTCCCCTTGTAGAGTGCTAATCGACGATGTTAATTTGCTCTGTCCCCTTGTAGAGTGCTAATCGACGATGTTAATTTGCTCTGTTCCCTTGTAGAGTGCTAATCGACGATACTGATTTGATGTGTTCTCTTGTAAAGTGTTAAATGCAGAGGCTTATTTTCTGTATTCTCCCTCTTAAAGTGTTAATTGGTGATTTTAATTTGCTCTATCCCCTTGTAGAGTGCTAATCGACGATGCTAGTTTGCTGTAGTTGCGTTTTTTGGTAGAGCGTTGATATGAGATGGTAATTTGCTTGTTCCTTTGTAGAGTGGTGTCGTCATGTCCGGGAGTTATCGTCATTTACATGTGCTGCTTCTCGTGCTGTCCGCTCTCGCTTGGCCTCGTGCTTCGGCTTCCGGTTCTCTCATCTCAGAGCTCGGCCCGACTCCCGCCACTTTCTCCCGCGTGCTGAGACCGGACCTGCACGTGCTGCTCAACTCACGGGGATTGGCGAAGATCAGCAACCCTGGCCTCGAGCTCATCCGCCAACTGCTTCACGAACTGCACGAGTGCAAGGCAGGCAACACTCCGATCATGCGCAAAGTGATGCTCGCCAACAGGACGATCACGTGCAACGATGGCTCTCCTTCAGGGTAAGTACTTTTCTTCTTCCTTCCGTTCAACCTCCCCGAATCCCTTCTCGATTCTTATCTTCTGCAGATCGCCATTTGTATTTGAAACGAAATGGAACTTCCGATTCTGGCCGGCAGCCAACAGAAAAGAGGCGAAGTCGAGAGAGGGCTTTGGCGGCACTCTGCTGAAACGTTCAAGAATCTTAGCAAGCGTTGAAAGGAAGGAACCTTTAACGTTCGCTGTGAACGAGGCAATAGGAAGTCGGATGCATTGGATGGTAGATGCGTCGTCATTCATAACGCACGCTTAAGTTTCAATCAGGTGGTGATTAGTTGAGGGAGATATTGCGATCATTTGGCGGTGTAAGCGCTGGCAGATGGAGTTATTTGCAGACGGAGTGATGGCGCTTCCAGCAAATCTCCACCGAGGAAGGGTCACCCCAATGACAAATGAAACTTCTTGCAATTCTAAATCACATTTGGCAGAAACACAACTATCCAATTTCCTGGTCTAAATTATTTATCATTTTCATTCTTAAAGCTGGTAAAAATCCATCTCACATTTCATCGTACAGACCAATCTCTCTTCTTTCGAACTTTTATAAATTATTTGAAAGACTTGTTTTTAGAAGACTTAATTGGTGTATTGAATCACAAAACGTATTTCCAAATAGTTTCTTTGGCTTTAGAAGAGGTAATTCTTCTAAAGAATGTGTTTCCTTACTCTTAACAGACACCTACCTGGCAAAAAGTAAAAATAAATTTTTTCCTCTCCCAGGCTTTTGACTCAGTTTGGCTTCAAGGTCTCCTTCAACAAACTGATTTCTCTTGGTGTCAAAGGCCATACACTCAATTTTTTTAAATTTTGCTTTATTAAAAAATTTTTGTCAATATTGATTCAATTCTCTCCAAACCATTCCCTATTTTACAGGGATTACCTGAGGGCTCAATTTTGAGTCCATTGCTTTTTAATATTTATATTGCTGATATATTTGAAAATCCTCTCCCGTTAAATAACTATACCACTTATGCAGATGATATCATTTTTTGGAGCTCTGATAAAAATCTACATACACTTCAAGACAGAATTCAAGCACAATTAAAACTTAATGAATTTTGTAAAACTTGGTACTTGTCTATTAATTTTGATAAAATCTTTTATATGTCTTTTTATAAAGCAAAATCTACAAATCAAGATAATACAAGATCCACCTGAAATTTCAATTTATGCAAAATTCAACAAGTACGCTCGACAAAATATTTCGGAATCTGGCTCAACTGGAATTCTCATTTGCAACATCAACATCGTAAAGGTTGGAAACTATTAAATTTTTTTAAATTTCTTTCTTCTACAAATTGGGGTCCCCCCCCCCCCCCCCCCGATTATTTAATTCTATTATACAAAACACTTGTTCGACCCAAAATTGAATTTGGGCTTGAATTTACATTGGGAACTGGAGATAATAAACTTAAAAAATTTAATATATTACAAAATCAGTTTATCAAATATTCCCTTGGACTTCTAAAAAGAACTCCTTCTATTGCTTTCATTTGGGAAACTGCATTGGCCTCATTTCAAAACAGAAATAAAATTCTCATGATAAAATATCTTATCTGCCTCTTTCTCAAAATTCCTTCTCATCCTTTTATTGTAAACTACTTAAATAATAAAAATATTTTTCAAAAATATAGAAGCATCCTTCAGGATGATTTAGTGCTTAAACTGATTTTCAATCTCTCCTCATCAGGAGAAAACTTTCCTTACATTGCAGATTGAGGTTTTCGCAGACCAGAAATTCAACTAAGTATTCCTTTTATAACTCAGAAAAAAAATCTCTCTCCTGAAACTTTAAAGGCTCTTGCTAAATCATTTTGTAATAATTCTTATCAAAATTGTCTTGGTATCTACACAGAGGGTCAGTTAAAAAAGACCCAATCTGCTCATCAGCATTCTTTATTCCAACTATTAATTATTCAAAAACTTTAAAACTTCCACCTATTACATCTATTACACATGCAGAAATTGTTGCAATACTTGAAGCTATTTTTTACATTACACATAGCTATTATAAAAAAAATTGTGCCATCTTTTCAGACTCTAAATGTGCATTAAATATTCTGTCACAAGATTTATATTATACATAATATCCCCAATTTATTTATCAACTTTTAAATTGAAATTTATTAAACTTTATATTTATTAGCCGTCCCATGGCCGAGTGGTTAGTGCGCTTGGCTACTGATCTAAAGGACGTGGGTTCGAGCCCTGGGTAAGGCCTGGCTGTTTGTGTCGTTTTTCTGCTGAGGTCCTGCCATCCTCTCAGACCTTCTACTATGGCATATAAACTGATAGGCTCCTGTCAGACCTCTGTGGCAAGCAGCTGCTTGAGGTTTTTTTTTAATATTAACAAATTTTAATAAAAGATTCCTTCAAAACCATATTTCACTTCAATGGATACCATGCCATTGTGGTATTAATGAAAAAGCTGATGAGATAGCTAAAAATGCATCTAATCTAACTGACATTTCACAAACAACTTATTTTTATTTCCAATTTAAAAGAATCATAAATAAACATGAATTTTTTCTCACAAATATTGTTTTAAAATTAATGGAATGATTAATAATAATTTCAGATTTTATCTTTCTCAAAATATTCAATTTCATGTAATTTTAATTTGTCTAGAGCATTGCTAACTAGAATTTTTCGATTGAGGACTGGCTTTCCTGCACTTAATCCATTTCTCTTTGCAATCTCAAAATCTAATTCACCAAACTGCTTAACTTGCAAAGTTCCAGAATCAGTTCGCCATATTTTACTTAATTGCCCCAAATATAATTATGAAAGATCTAAATTGATTTCCTCTCTTAGAGAAAATAATATTCTGGAATTAACAACTAATATTCTTTTATCTCATCCAAATCTTAAAATTAGGAAAACTATTTATGAACTTATTGAACAATTTCCTCTTAATACTGGTCTTTGGTATAGAATTAAAAAAAACAAAAAACTTTTGAACTTAATGTTTTAACTTTTACTTTTGAACCCTCAAAACTGAGGTTCCTCTTTTTTTTCTGATTTATTTTCAATTTTACTATTTTTTTTATTTTACTTTTAAGTTATTCTAAATTTGTTTCTTTAATATACGAAATTTTTCTACCCCTCCCCCCTTTCCTTTTGACATTTTTTTTTCTCTAAAGCTTCATGTCCTTGGACATGAATCTTTTCCCTTTTCCGTACTGAAGCTAGCTGAATTCTCATTGGTCACTTTGGAAAGCCGTTCAAGAGGACATCCCAGAACGTTGTAACGTTGATCTATCTATCATTTCGGAAGGGTTTCGAAAGTTTAGAATGCCGATCAAGAATCGATGGGATCGATCCACCGAGGCGTCGATTCCCAGCTCCGATGAGTGTTGCGTAGCACTCTACGTCACGTGCGCGTTATTTTCGATGGTAAGTGACGTCATCGGCAGACGCTCCCGTGCGATGACGAGAGGAAATGAAACCTTTCGTCAAAATTATCACCGGAAATAAATTGGAGATATATTTTATTTTTCTGGAAATCTCTATGATTCGCAACAATCATTTGATACCTAAAGAGATGTCGAAAAGGAAACTTTTAGGAGCAGACCACGGAGTGTCGGCAAGAATTTTTATGGTGGGGTTGGGGTTCGAGATAGAAATATTTAGGTCGAAACGTTCATTAATAATTGCTTCCACTTGCGAATACAGCAATTATGCATCATACCGAAAAACAAAGATTCCCGAAAAACAAACCATGAAAATGGAAAACTTATTATTGAAAATTTCTACGAAGTGTATTTATTTATGTTTTGCTGGAAAAGAATGTTAAAGCTTAAAATTGAATTAGAGAGAATGAATGTGTAGAAAACAGATGAACTTAAAGAGCGGGTTTGTTCTTTGGCAAGAGCAGAAAAGAAAGTTGGATCATGAAGAGTGTGCCTGCATCTGAATGATAATTTCAAAAGGGGCATTCCAACAAGAGACTAAACTGAATCTGAAATTGCAGGTGAAAAGTATTTTTCAAAGCTTGATGCTAAATCAGGATTCTATCAAATTCCCTTAGATCTAAAAAACCCGAAATGATTCTCTTCGAATCCACCCTTTGGCAGATATTGTTTCCTATCTCTTCCATTTGGCATTGCATCAGCACCAGAGATTTTTCATAAAACAGTAAGGGAAATTTATGATGGGCTAGAAGGAGTTCTAGAGTATGTAGAATGGAGTTCAATTAAAGAACACGATGATAGATGAAGGCACAAATTAGAACGAAACAAGCTGCACTCACGTTGAACAAAGAAAAATGTCAATTTGGTTTTTATAGGAAGAAATAACTTTCTTATTGACTCAAAATGGAGAAATGCCTGATCCTGCGTAGATTGAAGCAATTGTGAATATGCCAGTTCCGAAGACGATACCTGAAGTTCATAGAATACTTGATTACGTACCTGGGGAAGTGCTCTTATCAGAAAAGACTGCAGCATTAAGAAGTCTTATAAAGAAGCATAATGAGATGGCATGGAAATACATAATATGCTAACAAACAAACCCAGTTTAAAATATTTTGATATTAAAAAACGATATTAAAATATCTACTGATGCATCCAGAAATGGTATAGGAGCAGTTTTGCTACAGCTGCATCAAAACGAATGGAAACCTGTGGCATATGCTTCAAGAGCTCTAGCAGAAACTGAAACAAGTTATGCCCAAATAGAAAAGGAAGCTCTAAGCTTAGTTTTTGGATGTGAAAGATTTCATGACTACATATATGGTAGAAATGTTTCCTTAGAAACTGACCATAAGCCCTTAATAGCAATAAATAAAAAAGGAATATCAGAAATACCATTAAGACTACAAAGATTGTTTTTAAGACTATTAAAATGTCAATTTAATCTTCAGTATGCCGTCCCGTGGCCGAGTGGTTAGCGCGCTTGGCTACTGATCTAAGGGACCTGTGTTCGAGCCCTAAGTTAAGTCATGGATGTTCGTGTCGTTTTTCTGCTGAGGTCCTGCCATCCTCTCAGACCTTCTACTATGGCATATTAACTGACAGGCTCCTGTCAGACCTCTGTGGCAAGCAGCTGCTTGAGGGGGTATTTATTTATTATTTATGTTCCAGGAAAACAATTTGTTACACCTGATACATTTTCAAGAGCAGTAATTCCAGGTACAGAGAGGAGCTGAACAGAAGAATTAATGTAAATCCACATAAATTCTATTATAAATGCCTTGCCAGTTAGTGATATAATGTTACAATAAATAAATCAAGAAGCAACTAAAGATGAACTATTACAAAGTTTTGAAGAACAGATAATTCAAGGGTGGACAAATGATGTAATAGCGGGACAATACGGATCTCATAAATAGGAACTGACATTTGTAGATGGTCTTCTACGGAAAGGTACCAGAATCGTAATACCAGAAACACTTAAACAAGAAATGTTGATTAGAATACATGAGGGGCATTTGGGTATCGAAAAGGGTAAAAGGAGAGCAGACAATTATTGTATTGGCTTAATATGAACTCTGATATTGAGAAGAGTGTGAAAGAGTGGTCCACGTGCCAGAAGTTCCCTTATAAACAGCCAAATGAACCATTGATTCAGAGATTCCTTCGCCGCATGTGGGTACAGATTTATTCCAATATGCAGGGAAGAGTTTCGTAGTTGTTCATACTCTAATGACCCAGAAGTTGAAGTCTTACATGATACTTCGTCGAAAATGTGATTGGAGCACTAAAAAAAAAATGTGTGCAAGACGTGGATCAAATGGGATAGCGGAAAAAGGTGTAAAAATAGTAAAACGTTTGTTAACCCTTTCACGACTAAGGGAAACATTTTTCCCATTTTAAAAAATGGTGATTGTCGTATTTAATTATAACCTTATCTGCATTTTTTACACAGAATGTCAAAATAGAACGTATGCCGAACGCAATTACGTGAACGGGAACGTTTAGAAAACAAAAACAGAACTGTCAGGACGCATAATATATGTACTATGTGCAATGTCCATCTTTGCCTCACTAGCAAAAGAAATTGCTTCGCAGAATATCATAATTAGCACATCATTTTGTATAGTAATTTTATTTCATAATTTTGTGTTATTTTAGTTAACATTTTGTTCTAATAAACCAATAAATAAAAGACATTGCATAATAAGCCTAACTATAATTTGTGTTACCTTTATAGTCCACTGGGAAAAATATTTCCCATAAAATTCCAAAAAAACTACACATTGTTATGTATTTTTCTTATGATTTTTATTTATTTTACGTCTAAACAAACTAAAATAAACAGTTACATACTAATATTTACTCTTAGAAACCTTATGGTACTGAAAGGGTTAAAGAAAGTTAAAGATTCCATAAATTTCGATACACAGTACTGGTTGATTGGGAACTTGGGGCTGTCAAATTATCGTAGCACACCACTAGAAGATGGAAAATCACCAGCTGAACATCTGATGGGAGGGAAAGTCGGAACAAAACTTCCCTCTCTTGTTTTGTTCAGAAAATATTCAGAGAGTTTTTTGAGCAAAATTAACTCATTCGAAAAAGTCTTAAAATTTACAACAGAAATAGGAAAAGAAAACATTATCGATTTCTTGGATATCGGACTAAAAATTAGAGATGAGAAAATTTTCATAGAGATGTAGAGGGCGGCACTTGGGCAAAGTTAATGAAAAAGTTAACTAAGTTAAAGTTAAGTTAATTAAAGTTTAGTTTAATAAAGTTAAGTTTAAAGTTAATGACTAAAAATTAACTCGTTAAGAGTTAAGTAAAAAGTTAAGTCCAAAATTTTAAGATTTATACTACAACAGAGTAAAAAAAAACTATTTACGATATCACAAAAAAAAAGACTTTGTTTTACACTGCCGGAAATTGAAAAACGAACACCCAGAAGGAATTCCTTTAGGAACGTCATATTATAATACTAGCTGAACTTACCCGGCGCTGCCCGGGTGTTTTCTTGCACAGCATCCCCCGTGTTGCTCGGTGATTGGTTTAAAAATCAAGTTCTCACTTGGCCCGTAGCTTCATTTCTACCCAAATTGTGACAGCTCGTATCTCACTTTTAATCTGCATATTCTGTTGTTTCCTGCACTAAAAGTTAGTGAATATCTCCCCCCCCCCCGGCATTTTATCACAGTTTGAACACGAAGAATTTCATGGTGTTGCAAAGGTCATTGCTGACTCGGCGCGCTCTCTCAGAGCCCCGTGGCAAACGATCGAGATATTTTTATTTCGTCAGATTTTGGCATTCTGTAATTCCCGATGTATATCACCGAAAGGTCCTAAATTTCGCAGACTGGTTCCCCGTGCCCGACCCCATTTTTTGGTTAGAAAATCAGGTCCCTAGCTGCAATGGAACCCCTAAATAATGCTTTTGGAAATGTGGGGAATCTGGCAACGGCATCAGATTTGCAGCAGAACATTCAAATGCTATTTTAAATCTTTACTTTCATAGTTAAGGAGCAGAAAATGGCAACAGTAAATTTGATAGCGATTCTCATTTCCCGTAGGAATAGCATGGTAAATATTTTTGGTTCCAGCAAGCCCTCTCTTGGACTTTCGACTTGAAATTTGGCACTGCAATCCGGACCACAACCAGAAACGTTCTCCGAAAATTTGGAGGGTGTACGTTGATTTCCCGATGAGTTATGGCTGCCACAGACACACAGACAGACTCACAGACAGACAGACAGACATCTTCTTTTATTATATAGATGTTAGTCGAGTGGTTAGCGCACTTGGCTACTGATCTTAGGGACCTGGGTTCGAGCCCCGGGTAAGGCATGGATGTGTGTGTCGTTTTTCTGCTGAGGTCCTGCCATCATCTCAGACCTTCTACTTTGGCATATAAACTGATAGGCTCCTGTCAGACCTCTGTGGCAAGCAGCTGCTTGAGGGGGTATTTATTTTTTTTTTAATAGTTAAGGGAAACAGAAACCGTGATCCAAGATTGAAAGTTATTGGGCGAAATAATGACGTCACTGATGATAACAACATGCAAATGTACACAGCACGTATTTAAGTACTAGGGCGTGAAGAAAGAAGTTATTCGTCTTGTGTCGTGTTGTTCAGTGCTCTTTGAAGAAGCTACCAGGCCTGGACGATGCAGGCACGCAACATTTGTTCAGTTAGCAGAATTTGAGCGAGGGTGTATAGTGGGTCTTTGGGAAGCAGGTTGGTCTTTTCGTCAAATTGTACACAGCGTTGGACGAGAGACAAGTCTGGAGAGCGTGCTGGCCAAGGCAGTTGATGCACTGCCTGGAGAGCATGTGAGTTGCCCAGGCGGAGTGTGGGCAGGCGTTATCCTGCTGGAATATCCCATTTTGGATTACACTCAAATATGACATGACGACCCATTGTACGATGTCGCTGACATATGTATTGCTGTATGTATGCTGAACAAACACCAGACATGTACGAGAGTGATAGCTATTCGCTCCCCACACCATGATGCCCGGCATGGGCTTTGTGTGTCACTGATGGATGCCTGATGGAAGAAGTCACTCACATAGTCGCCTTCGGACGCATAAACTACCATCAGACACTCCTAAGCAGAATCGGCTTTCATCACTGAAGACCACAGACTGCCATTGGAGGGAACTCCAATGAACTCGTTCTTACACCACTGCAAACGTGCTCGACAGTGATGAGGTGACAGTGGTAACCGTGCCAGCGGCATGCATGCCTGTAGTCCTGCTTCCTAAGATGATTGCCTATCATTCTTGTAGACACCCTTGGTACGACAGAGAATCAAATTTGTGATGCCGTTGCCATCCGCTCTGTTTCCACAGTCCTCCTGATACACTGATCCACGTGTGAGTCTGTAACTTTGTGTTGACGTGAACCACATCTGCGAGTGTGCGAATGCTCTTCTGACCATCGATTCCGCCATCGTGTCACTGTCGATACCTCTCGTCCAACGCTGTGTACAATTTGACGAAAAGACCAACCTGCTTCCCAAAGACCCACTATACACCCTCGCTCAAATTCTGCTAACTGAACAAATGTTGCGTGCCTGCATCGTCCAGGCCTGGTAGCTTCTTCAAAGAGCACTGAACAACACGACACAAGACGAATAACTTCTTTCTTCACGCCCTAGTACTTAAATACGTGCTGTGTACATTTGCATGTTGTCATCATCAGTGACGTCATTATTTCGCCCAATAACTTTCAATCTTGGATCACGGTTTCTGTTTCCCTTAACTATTAACATCTATATAATATGACGTTCCTAAAGGAATTCCTTCTGGGTGTTCGTTTTTCAATTTCCTCCAGTTTATAAGTTAAAAAAAAAACGCTATTTACAAGCTCTATTAAATTTGAACAGCACCTCAGAATTGGTATCTGTAATTCAGCCCTCCGCTTACTAAGAATGGCCACCAATTCTCAGCTTATGCTGAAGAAGGAATGGTAGTGTTAAACGGGACAAAAAGTTTCTTAATAGCACCTGTCATCTCTCCAGTTGAAGAATTCAAACATTGATTCATCGAATTTTCAGGAATCAATCTCTTCTTCAAATTGAAAGAAATCCTTTGGCTTCTCAGGCTCTCGTTTTTCCACACCTCGAGCTTCACGCGGAGACACTGCAGCTACGAGAGCTGGTTTTAACTGAGCTCGTTCGTTCTAACTGCACTGGTTTCCATAAATTAAGGAATATCCCGATATTAAGTCAATGGGAAGCTAAGGTCAAAGCTCTATAACTTATAAAACATTTTCTTTTGTTTTGAAAAATGTTGCAGATAAAGATCTCGATCAAATAAATCAATATCTTAATTTTCAACGATATTCGTTCAGTATTTAATGAGTTACGAAAGTTTGAATATTTAGGATAACAATGCCAGCCACAAAAATTGACTTCATATGTTAAAACTTAGTAATAAGCACAGTATCAAAGTGTTTAAAAAAATAAGTTTAAATTTTATAACTTTGTGTAAAGAATTCTTTCACTATTCTTCAGTTTTGTACAAGTTTCTTAAGACTTCCATAACTCATTAAATACTGAAGGAATATTGTTAAAAAACGAGATATTGATTTATTTGATTGAGATCTTTATCTGCAATCATGTTTTTGAAAACAAAAAAAAATTGTTTTAGATGTTTTAGAGCTTTGTCCTTAGCTTCCCATTGACTTAATGTAGGGATTTTCCGTAATTTATGGGGAGTAATTCATTTCAATCATCTTAACTTGGCTCGCTCGTCCTAACTAGTTCATCTCAATCGCCTTCACTGGGCTCGCTCGTCCTAACTAGTTCATCTCAATCGCCTTCACTGAGCTCGCTCGTCCTAACTAGTTTTTTCCAATCGCCTTCTCTCTCGTCCTAACTAGTTCATTCCAATCGTCTTCACTGGGCTTGCTCTTCCTAACTACTTCATTCCAATCTCCTTCACTGAACTCGCTTGTCCTAACTAGTTCATTCCAGTCGCCCTCACTGGGCTCGCTCATCCTAACTAGTTAATCCCAATCGCCTTCACTGGGCTTGCTCTTCCTAACTACTTCATTCCAATCTCCTTCACTGGACTCGCTCGTCCTAACTAGTTCATCTCAATCGCCTTCACCTGGGCTCGCTCTTCCTAACTACTTCATTTCAATCACCTTCACTGGGCTCGCTCATCTTAACTAGTTCATTCCAATTGCGTTCACTTGGCTCGCTAGTCCTAAATACTTCATTTCAATCGCCTTCACTGGGCTCGCTCTTCCTAACTACTTCAATCACCTTCACTAGGCTCACTCATCCTAACTAGTTAACTTAAATCGCTACTTAGGATGATTAATCATCCTAACTAGTTCATCTTAATCGCGTCCACTGGGCTCACTTGTCCTAAATACTTCATTTCAATCGCCTTCACTGGGCTCGCTCGTCCTAACTAGTTAATCCCAATCGCCTTCACTGCGCTCGCTCTTCCTAACACTTCATTTCAATCACCTTCACTGGGCTTGCTCGTCCTAACTAGTTCATCTCAATCGCGTTCACTTGGCTCGCTCGTCCTAAATATTTCATTTCAATCGCGTTCACTGGGCTCGCTCTTCCTAACTAACTTCATTTCAATCACCTTCACTGGGCTTGCTCGTCCTAACTAGTTCATCTCAATCGCGTTCACTTGGCTCTCTCGTCCTAAATACTTCATTTCAATCGCCTTCACTGGGCTCGCTCGTCCTAAATACTTCATTTCAATCGCCTTCACTGGGCTTGCTCGTCCTAACTAGTTCATCTCAATCGCGTTCACTTGGCTCGCTCGTCCTAAATACTTCATTTCAATCGCCTTCACTGGGCTCGCGCTTCCTAACTACTTCATTTCAATCACCTTCACTGGGCTTGCTCATCCTATCTAGTTCATCTCAATCGCGTTCACTTAGCTCGCTCTTCCTAACTACTTCATTTCAATCGCCTTCACTGGGCTCGCTCTTCCTAACTACTTCATTTCAATCGCCTTCACTGGGCTCGCTCTTCCTAACTACTTCATTTCAATCGCTTTCACTGGGCTCGCTCTTCCTAACTACTTCATTTCGATCACCTTCACTGGGCTTGCTCGTCCTAACTAGTTCATCTCAATCGCATTCACTTGGCTCGCTCGTCCTAAATACTTCATTTCAATCGCCTTCACTGGGCTCGTGCTTCCTAAATACTTCATTTCAATCGCCTTCACTGGGCTCGCGCTTCCTAACTACTTCATTTCAATCACCTTCACTGGGCTTGCTCATCCTAACCCCCCCCGATAGGGGACCACCTTGTCGTGGTGGGGGGGCCTAGGGCCCAGCAACCCGGCTGAGGAGGCATTGCCGGTCGGGAGGATCCCTAGCTGGAGCAGGCCAGAGGATTTGCCGGCTGTAGTGGGCACCAGCTGGAGCATTCCAAGGTTTTGCCGGTTGGGGTGGTCCCTGGCTGGAGCATTGCTGAAGCCACCCGAGGTTGAAGACGCTGCTGGCCGGCTTGATTGCCGGTCGGATGGTGACGGCGTTGGAGACCTCACCTCTCAGGAGACCTGTGTGGTCTGTTCGACGGCTCTGCCGAAAGGCACGAGCTGTCAAAAAAGTCTGGGTCTTACTAAGAGTCTCCACCCCGGGTGCCGATCGAGCTTGGATCTTCTATATCCTTGCACATTTGCAAACCGGGGAATAGATTAAAGTTAGGTTTCTTCCGGTGGTCAGCTTTCCTTCTATAGGACTGCTGCCATGTGAGGCCGGGGTTGAGGTGCGCCTATAGGGCGTATTCCTTGCCCTCGGCTCTAGATAGTCATGGCTTTTCTTTAACCAGGTAGTGCTGTCAGGCGGAACCGGGAATTGCCGTGGTTGCACAAGATCGCAACATAGAGATCCATTGCTCATCCTAACTAGTTCATCTCAATCGCGTTCACTTGGCTCGCTCGTCCTAAATACTTCATTTCAATCGCCTTCACTGGGCTCGCTCGTCCTAACTAGTTAATCCCAATCGCCTTCACTGCGCTCGCTCTTCCTAACACTTCATTTCAATCACCTTCACTGGGCTTGCTCGTCCTAACTAGTTCATCTCAATCGCGTTCACTTGGCTCGCTCTTCCTAACTACTTCATTTCAATCGCCTTCACTGGGCTCGCTCTTCCTAACTACTTCATTTCAATCACCTTCACTGGGCTCCCTCATCCAAAGTAGTTCATTTCAATCCTCTTAACTGGTCTCTCGACATTTGACTGTTGACAACGATTCAGAAAACTTCAAGATTTCGCATTTGAAAATTGGGAAATCCTGGGAAATTAATGATTAACGCCTGAGAAAAAAATCGTTTAACATGAATTCAAAAAATTAATGCGTTAGTTGAAAAGTTAATAACGAGTTATGTTAAAAATTAAAGAAAATATTAACTTCACTGGGTAACATATAAAATGGCTTTGAAATGAAAATAGCCAATCTTTACTAATTTCGAGGTGCTGAACACGAAAATGACAATAAAATTTGTCGATTGGCTCTTGTTTAGGAGAGATAGAGATGGTCATGTATAAACGACTCAGTCCGCATTGAGTACATTGGTAACCATTTCACAATGCTGTATTTTAAACTCCAGATTGCAACATATTGCATTGTATTGCATCATCCCGTTATATACACAACCCCCGGAGGTATTGCATCATTGTCTGATGCAATGTAGTTGAGTCGTGACATCGCAACTTTACAATCGTGGAAAAAGATGATGCAGTCATTAGTTGTAAGCGACGTCTCGTAGGGTGAGCAAGTCTTTTGAGCGACTCCCATTTACCCTTGAGTCATAAGTCCAATACAAGTGATCCTTGCAGTTTTAATCCAGCAGTAGTGATGCCTCGTAACTGTGCTAATAGTGAAAATACGTTTTGTTACAGTTACGGGGCGATACAGTTAAGTGACGTTTGCAAGTCATAAAAGAGCCATCACTCCAATAATGAAAGCGACGTATTAGTTTTATTTTGGATGCAAGATCGGGGACCAGGACAAGGCCTGGGCCCCACGCATTTGCGTGCAAGAAATTTTCTGAAGTGGCTGAAAGGCGAAAAATTGGCGATGCCATTTGCTGTTCCTACCGTTTGGAGAGAGCCAAGCAATCACTCAAATGACTGCTTCTTCTGCATGGATCCACCTGTTTCTGGAGGCATCACAAGGAAAAAGAAGTGGACAATTGCGTTCCCGAATATACAATCTGCTCTCTGACCAGTTCCGCAAGGTGAAGGCTTTCCCATTCCCGAACCTCCAAAAGAATTATTTTCCATCTATTCAGGCAATGAGAAGGGAGAAGAACCGGCATCCGGTTCTCCGCAGCCTTTGGTGTCTAATGATGATCGATATGTCTGCCACGGTGCGTCATCTGCGCCACACATTTTCACCGAAGAAGAAATGAGCGATCTTGTTCACGATCTGGAGCTGTCCAAGACCAAATCAGAGTTACTTGGATCAAGACTTAAAAAATGGAATCTTCTCAAGGAAATATCCGAGTGACTTCGTTTCGAACTCGTCATGAGCAGTTTGTGTCTTACTTCAGAAAGGAAGATGACCTTGTGTTCTGCTCTAATGTAGATGGTCTTATGAATGCCCTCGGAATCAAACATGACCCTCAATAATGGGAACTATTCATAGACTCCTCAAAATTGAGCCTCAAGGCAATGTTGCTGCATAATGAAAATCAACTTCCATCCATTCTGGTCGGACACGTTGTCTACATGAAAGAAACCTAGGACAACCTAAAACAGCTGTTGAGCTGTCTTCAATACAGCAAGTATGGCTGGCATCTGTGACTTGAAGGTAGTGGCTCTGTTGATGGGTCTGCAGCTGGGATATATGAAGTACTGCTGTTTCTTATGAGAATGGGACAACTGAGCAGACTTTGCACTACGTGAAGAGAAAATGGCTTCAGTGGAAATCTCTGAAGGTCGGAGAGAAGAATGTGGAACACCCAGCACTGGCAGAAATGCACAAAATCCTGCTACCATCCCTACACAAACTCTGTGTGATGAAAAACTTCATAAAAGCCATGGACTGTTAACTGCATCAGCTTTCAAGTACTTGGCCCACAAATTACCTAGACTTAGCGAAGCAAAAATTAAAAAGGGAATTATTGTGGGTCCTCAGATCCACAAGCTGTTCAGAGACCAGATGTTTGACAACCAGCTTCAGGGTGATGAGAAAAAGGCTTGGGACACATTTCGTCTGGTGTCAACTAAATTCTTCGGGAATGTCAGCACAGACAACTACAAGAAACTGGTTAAGGACATGTTGTCTCTGTATCACAAACTTGGCTGCAAATTCTCCATTCCCACTTAGATTTCTTCTCCAACAACTGCAGCATGGTTCGTGATGAGCATGGTGAATGTTTTCACCAGGACATTGCAAGAATGGAGGAATGATACCAGTGGTCCACTTCAATGTTGGCTGACTACTGTTGGATGCTCGCCAGAGATCATCCTGAACAGCAGCTGTACAAGCGCCGTCGGAAATAGAAGCAGTTTTACCAATACGTCATGTGTACTTATTACTCTACTAATAAGAAATTATTGCGTATTTCTCAGAAATCGTAGCCAATTTCACATTTTCATTGTCATATTCGTGTTCAGCACTTTGAAATCTTTAAGAAATGACTATTTTTATCTCAGAGGCGTGACTTTTATGAAAATTTGTGGCCCAGTGCTTCTAACGTTTAGAGGACATCATTGACCTCGGAAAATATATATTAACTCTTCAGTACTTTCATGGCTTTATATATATATATTAATTTAAATATAAAAATATTAGCGCTATAACGAATCGGCGCTTTTAATAGGGAAGTGCTCAACGAGGTTTGCCTGTGGAATCTTTTGCAAGGGGTAATCGATATCTTGATACTGGAATCGATAGAGGAGAGAGCTCCAAGACTCGCCGCTCTTTGCACGAGGAGAAGAAATCCATTCATCAGAGTTCGCATTCATTGAACGAGTGCTCTCGACTTCCAATTTTCCATTAGGAAAAATCTCCTAACTGGTACTTTTCCCGCAGCAATTTCAGTTACTCACAAAATCCATTCAAGAAGACCATTTCTGCTTCCTGTGCAGCAGATAATTTCTTTAGGGGGTGGGGTGGGGGAGCAAGTAGGATGATTGTTATTGCGATCAGACAAGCTTTTCTCAAAATCTACCCGTTTGGTTCTGTTCCATCATCCCTGCATCCTCCATCTTCCCTTCCTTTTCATTGAATTCATTCCGCCAGAAGTTCCTCCTCATCGTTCATTCTCGGCACGTGCATCTCTTCCACTCCTCCGCGGTGCCTCTCGTTCTTCTTCTCCCAATCCTTTACCACCACCCTGTTTCTTCACCCCTCCCCCTCTCTGACAATGAATTCTCCATCCTGCTCGCACTCCTCGTGCAGCATCCGTGCCCAGGTGCTGTGATCTCAGCTCCGATAGCAAACGCATTCCTTCACACCTCCGAGCGCGAGTCGCATTCCGACGAAGCGGGATCGGAAAAAGCCGACAAAGTCGCCGCCTGTTTGACGCCACGCACGTGCCCGCGTTGCCTACGAAACCAAGTGGTGAGCACGAGCCGTTCGTATGTGAGGGGGAGGAAGGGGATGGCAGAGTGGTTGCCTCGAACGGATCAGCAGCAGAGACACTTGGTGCCGCAACCGAGTGGATCCCCCCCCCTCCCAATGAGAATATTTTTCCCCTTTTTCCGTCAACGGAATTATCTACGCATTTTTTTTTATTTCTCCTCTCCATCATTTAATCCGTTTCAAGAGCGGAGATTTTGTATCATTCAGCTCTTCGGAAGATTCAATGATTTTGAAAAGAAAATATTTCTCCCTTCGTGAATCGACAGGAATTCTTCTTTTCTGTGTTTTCAAACCATAATTTCATTCATCAGTTATGCATTTATGTCCCATAATGCACTTTGTTGCGTCCACTTCTGTTCCCATCGCTTGTACCGAAGAGGATCCTCGCCGGCTTTCGTCTTCCACTTCTTACCACCATTTCAAGTGACTTTCGCAATCGCAAAGGTCACTGGTAGATGCACTCCATGATGAAAAGCTTTGCTGCTGCGAAACTATGCTCTCATAAACTGACGGATTTTGTTGCTGAAAGGCAGGATCGGTTTAAAACAACTGTCGGATATCCCTGGCCAAAATGGAAAGAAGTTGGCTCCTACTACATTACCCAAATGCTTTTAAAAAGAAAAAATAAATACTTCCTCAAGTAGCTACTTGACACAGAAGTCTGACATGAGCCTGCCAATTTAATACTTCAAAGTAGAAGGTCTGTGAGGATGGCGAGACCTCAGCAGAGAGACAAGAGATGTGCCTTACCCAGGGCTCGACCCAAGGTCTCTTAGATCAGTAGCCAACCGCGCTAACCACTCGAACAATTCGTACAATTTTATAAAACAACTTTATTACCGATAAAATAAATAATGGAAAAAAAAGGGAAAAATCTAGTTTTTTTTATTCCTAATCCTGTCCACTATATATATTAAGATGAAAAACATTTCTTTTCATTTGGTTGGTATTCGATAATTATCGGCCGCCACATCAGCTGAAGAGGAAACGTTACCGATGGTGACCTAGAGCAGTGGTTCTCAACCTTTTATGCTTCACGTACCGCTGGAAATGTGTCTTTAACTGGCGTACCTCTTGTATAGATAGATAAAACTATAGTTATAGTATAACAATGGGAATAAAACACATATATCAGTGGTTCTCAACCTTTTAAGCTTCACGTACCCCCTGGAAACCCAGGGGTATCTATCTATTTATCTATACAATTTTATCTATCTATACAAGAGGTACGGCAGTCTTTAACTGGCGTACCTCTTGTATAGATAGATAAAACTATAGTTATAGTATAACGATGGGAATAAAATAAAAACACATATATCAGTGGTTCTCAACCTTTTATGCTTCACGTACCCCTGGAAATGTCTTTAACTGGCGTACCTCTTGTATAGATAGATAAAACTATAGTTATAGTATAACAATGGGAATAAAATAAAACACATATATCAGTGGTTCTCAACCTTTTATGCTTCACGTACCCCTGGAAATGTGTCTTTAACTGGCGTACCTCTTCTATAGATAAATAAAACTATAGTTATAGTATAACAATGGGAATAAAATAAAACACATATATCAGTGGTTCTCAACCTTTTATGCTTCACGTACCCCTGGAAATGTGTCTTTAACTGGCGTACCTCTTCTATAGATAGATAAAACTACAGTTATAGTATAACAATGGGAATAAAATAAAACACATATATCAGTGGTTCTCAACCTTTTATGCTTCACGTACCCCTGGAAATGTCTTTAACTGGCGTACCTCTTGTATAGATAGATAAAACTATAGTTATAGTATAACAATGGGAATAAAACACATATATCAGTGGTTCTCAACCTTTTAAGCTTCACGTACCCCCTGGAAACCCAGGGGTATCTATCTATTTATCTATACAATTTTATCTATCTATACAAGAGGTACGGCAGTCTTTAACTGGCGTACCTCTTGTATAGATAGATAAAACTATAGTTATAGTATAACGATGGGAATAAAATAAAAACACATATATCAGTGGTTCTCAACCTTTTATGCTTCACGTACCCCTGGAAATGTCTTTAACTGGCGTACCTCTTGTATAGATAGATAAAACTATAGTTATAGTATAACAATGGGAATAAAATAAAACACATATATCAGTGGTTCTCAACCTTTTATGCTTCACGTACCCCTGGAAATGTGTCTTTAACTGGCGTACCTCTTCTATAGATAAATAAAACTATAGTTATAGTATAACAATGGGAATAAAATAAAACACATATATCAGTGGTTCTCAACCTTTTATGCTTCACGTACCCCTGGAAATGTGTCTTTAACTGGCGTACCTCTTCTATAGATAGATAAAACTACAGTTATAGTATAACAATGGGAATAAAATAAAACACATATATCAGTGGTTCTCAACCTTTTATGCTTCACGTACCCCTGGAAATGTCTTTAACTGGCGTACCTCTTGTATAGATAGATAAAACTATAGTTATAGTATAACAATGGGAATAAAA
Organism: Ryuthela nishihirai; assembly: GCA_038380435.1. Classification (NCBI taxonomy): domain Eukaryota; kingdom Metazoa; phylum Arthropoda; class Arachnida; order Araneae; family Heptathelidae; genus Ryuthela; species Ryuthela nishihirai. The sequence goes on along the minus strand of JAWZYU010000001.1, from coordinate 153,880,733 downwards.
TAAAACACATATATCAGTGGTTCTCAACCTTTTATGCTTCACGTACCCCCTGGAAATGTGTCTTTAACTGGCGTACCTCTTGTATAGATAGATAAAACTATAGTTATAGTATAACAATGTAAATAAAACACATATATCAGTGGTTCTCAACCTTTTATGCTTCACGTACCCGCTGGAAATGTGTCTTTAACTGGCGTACCTCTTGCATAGATAGATAAAACTATAGTTATCGTATAACAATGGGAATAAAATAAAACACATATATCAGTGGTTCTCAACCTTTTATGCTTCACGTACCCCTGGAAATGTGTCTTTAACTGGCGTACCTCTTCTATAGATAGATAAAACTATAGTTATCGTATAACAATGGGAATAAAATAAAACACATATATCAGTGGTACTCAACCTTTTATGCTTCACGTACCCCTGGAAATGTGTCTTTAACTGGCGTACGTCTTGTATAGATAGATAAAACTATAGCTATAGTATAGCAATGGGAATAAAATAAAATGCATATATCAGTGGTTCTCAACATTTTATGCTTCACGTACCCCCTGGAAATGTGTCTTTAACTGGCGTACCTCTTGTATAGATAGATAAAACTATAGTTATAGTATAACAATGGGAATAAAATAAAACACATATATCAGTGGTTGTCAACCTTTTATGCTTCACGTACCCCTGGAAATGTGTCTTTAACTGGCGTACCTCTTGTATAGATAGATAAAACTATAGTTATAGTATAACAATGGGAATAAAATAAAACACATATATCAGTGATTCTCAACCTTTTATGCTTCACGTACCCCTGGAAATGTGTCTTTAACTGGCGTACCTCTTGTATAGATAGATAAAACTATAGTTATAGTATAACAATGGGAATAAAATAAAACATATATCAGTGGTTGTCAACCTTTTATGCTTCACGTACCCCTGGAAATGTGTCTTTAACTGGCGTACCTTTTGTATAGATAGATAAAACTATAATTATAGTATAACAATGGGAATAAAATAAAACACATATATCAGTGATTCTCAACCTTTTATGCTTCACGTACCCCTGGAAATGTGTCTTTAACTGGCGTACCTCTTGTATAGATAAATAAAACTATAGTTATAGTATAATAATGGGAATAAAATAAAACACATATATCAGTGGTTGCCAACCTTTTATGCTTCACGTACCCCCTGGAAATGTGTCTTTAACTGGCGTACCTCTTGTATAGATAGATAAAACTATAGTTATAGTAAAACAATATAAATGAAATAAAACCTATACAGCGTGAATCTGAAAAAGTGGGCAAAACTTTACGAGGTGGTAGAACGCAGCTATACGAGCAATATTCGTCATAGAATGTATGGTCGGAACACAAGCGGTGAGAAGTTAAAAGGTAGTTTTCCACTGTCACATTTAAAGAATGAACACAAGAAGGAGAGGAGATACTTCAGAAAACATTTTATTAACAGGAATGTAATTGAGGTACATGTTCAAAGAAATTGCTCAAAAGAGCTTTCGTGGTTAGTATAACCAGCATCCTCTCGGCAATCCACGGTAGAAATGCCGTTGGGTGCGAGGACCGACCTTTTATACCATTTCCAACGCCACCTAGCGGCTCGCCGTTTGCGTTCCGCCCATACATTCTATGACGAATATTGCTCGTATAGCTGCTTTCTACCACCCCGTAAAGTTTTGCCCACTTTTTCAGATTCACCCTGTATTTAAAACATATATCTAGCGACTTTTGAGCTCTCATGGCGTACTCCACATTGAGAACCGCCTTCTCTAGTGGTTATTGTACTTGGCATGTTACTGAAAAACGTGCATTCGAATGTCATTGACTGCAGAGCAAAATTTTTTTTAATGTAGTTTTTATTATATCATTCATATTTTATAATCTGCGGAAAAAACCGATGATGAAATGATTTCGTTTTTAAATGATAGCAAAAGTCTCTTAACCGAAAGTCCGGATCATCGAGGGACTGAAAGCAGATCGTTGGTGATTTATCAAGGCTAGTGAATGTTTGCAGCGCCATCTTGCGCTTTTCTTATTTTAAATACTCAATGTTTCGGTTGCCACCAGTGAAAGCAGTCTCGTGCACAATCACGTCATCTCCCCCGTAATGGCATCAGATCATTTTGATACGGAATTTAAAAGACGAAAACGTTTTCAAATGTTTCAATTCAGATTTTTGACATTAGAACTTGGGATTTTCCACTGATTCAGAAGATTCCACAAGGAAGATTTTTGCGTCGTCGAAATCTTGAAAAAAAAGGGGGGGGGGGGGAGTCCTTATTCGTCAACAAAATTTTTTTTTCTTCTACTTGATATATCTGGAGAGCAAGAATTAATACTTAATGATATGGAACATGATCGCGCAATGCCCCTCTTTTCTTTAAATCCAAATTAATGTTCTTTGTAATGAAAATAAAATTTTTTAATCGTTAAGTAGATGAAAAGATAGTTAAAATTACTATCACAAGTGTAACATAAAGTGTAACAAAGTAAAGTAAAATATGCGAAAAATACTTTGACATTCCATATTCAAATAACGCATGTTTCGTGCATCTTCGAAATAAATGTGTGCATTGATAAAGTTCCTAAAAATAAAATTATGCATGAATTATTTATAATATGCAAATAAACGTATAAATTGATATAAAAAAATGATTCAATATATTATTTATCATAATATTAAAGATTTGGCATTCTATCGATCTTACCCTCTAAACAAAACTTTTTTTTAGAGGGTAAGATTTGCATTTGAATAATCCTCTGGATAAAAAAAAATTCAGAATAAATTGCAAAATGTAGAAATGAGTTTATAGCTAAAACTACGAATGGCTTCAGGCAGAAAAATAGAACGTAGGGAATGTCTATTTCTCCATGCTAACCTATTACAGGCCATGGATTGGAAAAATTTACCGTATATAGTAGGGGGGGGGGGGAAATGCAATTATACAAAATAACTGCCAACTGCAAAAAAAAAGTTGGGAAAAACTCACCCTTAAAGTGACCTGATTGACGTTATCACACTCTATAACAATTGCAATATTTAAATTTTTCGAAGGGAAAGAGCGGAACTTTCTAGAAGGATAGAACTTGAGATATTGAGTTGTTTCACTTCTGAACGGCACTTTTTTGCACACAATGGGCTAAATGACCAGGTCACAACGACCCCAAAGTTTGAGAGAAGGTTGGGGAAGGAAATCCACTGCTGAGTATCCTTTCGAGTTTCTCCTTTAAAGTGCACAGATTGTGATGACTCCCCTTCACGACGAGGACTCCTCCTCCTCCGACAACTTTAAAGTGCACAGATTGTGATGACTCCCCTTCACAACGAGGACTCCTCCTCCGACAACTTTAAAGTGCGCAGATTGTGATGACTCCCCTCACGACGAGGACTCCTCCTCCTCCGACAACTTTAAAGTGCACAGATTGTGATGACTCCCCTTCACGACGAGGACTCCTCCTCCTCCGACAACTTTAAAGTGCACAGATTGTGATGACTCCCCTTCACGACGAGGACTCCTCCTCCTCCGACAACTTTAAAGTGCACAGATTGTGATGACTCCCCTTCACAACGAGGACTCCTCCTCCTCCGACAACTTTAAAGTGCACAGATTGTGATGACTCCCCTTCACGACGAGGACTCCTCCTCCTCCGACAACATTAAAGTGCACAGATTGTGATGACTCCCCTTCACGACGAGGACTCCTCCTCCTCCGACAACTTTAAAGTGCACAGATTGTGATGACTCCCCTTCACAACGAGGACTCCTCCTCCTCCGACAACTTTAAAGTGCACAGATTGTGATGACTCCCCTTCACGACGAGGACTCCTCCTCCTCCGACAACTTTAAAGTGCGCAGATTGTGATGACTCCCCTTCACGACGAGGACTCCTCCTCCTCCGACAACTTTAAAGTGCACAGATTGTGATGACTCCCCTTCACAACGAGGACTCTTCCTCCTCCGACAACTTTAAAGTGCACAGATTGTGATGACTCCCCTTCACGACGAGGACTCCTCCTCCTCCGACAACTTTAAAGTGCACAGATTGTGATGACTCCCCTTCACGATGAGGACTCCTCCTCCTCCTCCGACAACTTTAAAGTGCACAGATTGTGATGACTCCCCTTCACTACGAGGACTCCTCCTCCTCCGACAACTTTAAAGTGCACAGATTGTGATGACTCCCCTTCACGACGAGGACTCCTCCTCCTCCGACAACTTTAAAGTGCACAGATTGTGATGACTCCCCTTCACGACGAGGACTCCTCCTCCTACGACAACTTTAAAGTGCACAGATTGTGATGACTCCCCTTCACGACGAGGACTCCTCCTCCTCCGACAACTTTAAAGTGCACAGATTGTGATGACTCCCCTTCACGACGAGGACTCCTCCTCCTCCGACAACTTTAAAGTGCGCAGATTGTGATGACTCCCCTTCACGACGAGGACTCCTCCTCCTCCGACAACTTTAAAGTGCGCAGATTGTGATGACTCCCCTTCACGACGAGGACTCCTCCTCCTCCGACAACTTTAAAGTGCACAGATTGTGATGACTCCCCTTCACGACGAGGACTCCTCCTCCTCCGACAACTTTAAAGTGCACAGATTGTGATGACTCCCCTTCACGACGAGGACTCCTCCTCCTCCGACAACTTTAAAGTGCACAGATTGTGATGACTCCCCTTCACGACGAGGACTCCTCCTCCTCCGACAACTTTAAAGTGCGCAGATTGTGATGACTCCCCTTCACGACGAGGACTCCTCCTCCTCCGACAACTTTAAAGTGCGCAGATTGTGATGACTCCCCTTCACGACGAGGAGGACTCCTCCTCCGACAACTTTAAAGTGCACAGATTGTGATGACTCCCCTTCACGACGAGGACTCCTCCTCCTCCGACAACTTTAAAGTGCACAGATTGTGATGACTCCCCTTCACGACGAGGACTCCTCCTCCTCCGACAACTTTAAAGTGCACAGATTGTGATGACTCCCCTTCACGACGAGGACTCCTCCTCCTCCGACAACTTTAAAGTGCACAGATTGTGATGACTCCCCTTCACGACGAGGACTCCTCCTCCTCCGACAACTTTAAAGTGCACAGATTGTGATGACTCCCCTTCACGACGAGGACTCCTCCTCCTCCGACAACTTTAAAGTGCACAGATTGTGATGACTCCCCTTCACGACGAGGACTCCTCCTCCTCCGACAACTTTAAAGTGCACAGATTGTGATGACTCCCCTTCACGACGAGGACTCCTCCTCCTCTGACAACTTTAAAGTGCACAGATTGTGATGACTCCCCTTCACGACGAGGACTCCTCCTCCGACGACAACTTTAAAGTGCACATATTGTGATGACTCCCCTTCACGACGAGGACTCCTCCTCCTCCGACAACTTTAAAGTGCACAGATTGTGATGACTCCCCTTCACGACGAGGACTCCTCCTCCTCCGACAACTTTAAAGTGCGCAGATTGTGATGACTCCCCTTCACGACGAGGACTCCTCCTCCGACGACAACTTTAAAGTGCACAGATTGTGATGACTCCCCTTCACGATGAGGACTCCTCCTCCGACGACAACTTTAAAGTGCACAAATTGTGATGACTCCCCTTCACGACGAGGACTCCTCCTCCTCCAAGATATCCAATTCACCGAAGATCACAAGCCACTGAAAGGGAAAGCTGCATATCTCTAGAAGTAAATTTCAAATCGAAATTCCTCCATTAATCAGAATATTGCTTCAGCAGGGAATCAAACTTACTGTTTAATTTTATTAAGTTATTTTGTTGCAATTATTAAAACCTAATCGTATTTAATAACTTGAATAGAGTATGTTTTGCATTAACTGCTTGTTATGTATTTAGATTGCCATCAACTGTTCTTCTTGTTTTGATAACACCGATGATTTGGCAACATTAAAAATTCAGTGACGTCACGTTTAGGGGATGGCGTCCGTTTAGCTTGCTATGAGCATTTCACGTTGAGTTGCAGGACGCTTTTACCGTTTTAAAATAATGTAATAACGGAATACAACGGAATATGCCAAAATAATATTGAAGTTTATTTTGGCATATTCCGTTGAAGGTTTTATCTTACGCACTTTTATTTCATGGATTATTGTATTTCATTTTTTTACAAAAAAAATTAGTCAGCACAGATTTTACTTTCAATGATAAAGTAATATTCGGAATTTCAGTTGAATACCTGCAAGAATTTTTTTTTAATTTTATTTTAGTAATATCAATTAAAAACATTTGCATGTCTTGCCTCAACATTTACATCTCATATTTATTTCACATTATTACCAGTTACGGTTAATGAAAATTTAAACCTCTGTGGTATTTGTGAATCGTGGTGTACCTGTATATATCCCGTGAGAAATGACCAAACTTCGAATACACTTTTGTAACCAAAGAAACGGTCATTAAATAAAATGGAAACGTTTACCTTGAAGTTCTAAATTATCTGTTGGCCATCTATGGATACATCATTTTTATAGTTGTGATATTCGTTTGTTAGAAATTCCTAATTTTTATAATTGTGATTTTAGATTCACTTATTTGGTCTGATATATTGTTAAGATTGCTAGGTAACTAAAATCTAATAGATTTAAAAACAAATCGAAAACAATATTGTTTTTATTATTTATAATAAAATAAATAAATACCCCGTCAAGCAGCTGCTTGCCACAGAGGTCTGACAGGAGCCTGTCAGTTTATATGCCACAGTAGGAGATCTGAGAGGATGGCAGGACCTCAGCAGAAAAACGACACGAACAGCCATGCCTAACGACCATATAAATATTAGTGTACAATGGCAGACGTTCATTATTCAATATCAGTGATGATATTAGTGAGCAGAAGCAGCAACTGCGAGAGCAAAAGGAAGAGAGGGATCACTTTTCATGAAGCCAAAAGCACTGCTTTAATAATATTTACATTTAATTTTGCAATACATTTGGTTACATCTAGTTGTCAAATATTTAATTGCAATTATTTTTTTTTTCTGACATTACCTTTATTTTTAAAGAGTCTGGATTTTGTGTGATTTCCCTTTTTTGTTTTCCCTAAGTGGTCCCCAACTTTCTTTGAATAATTGTTTAGCATTATATCTGTAATGCCCATCAGGCAATGCTTTAAATAGCCAGCAAAAGGATTTCCCGCATTCGCGGATTTCCTCCTCAGTCTCCAGCATATCCATGGCAAATGATATTAAGTCATTTTTCGTTTCTTAAAAGCTGCTCCTCATTCACCTGTGATGCCAATTGCAAGAACACTAAGTGGCTTATAAGAGTTGGCGTAAATAGCTCATTTAGCGGCTAAAGTAAGGTCATCCCTATGAATAACTTTCACGTATAAGGCAGCTCTTCATCCAATTCGAACTCTTTTTGTACATCGGCTGTTTGCGATGTGCATGCATTACAATTTGATGAGGCCTCTCTCTGCCTTGTAAGCAGCAAAGCCTGCGATGAACACTTGCAGTTTTTTCTCATCGCTAAAATCATTTCTTTTATTCTATGTTCTTTGATCACAAATTTTGTTTCCCTCACAAATGGTGATACTTTTTTCACCTTCTTCGGAAGGAAATTCCAAAAGAAAACCGTTAACCGATATATTGCCAAATTTACTACTCCTAATTTTCAGTAAATTGGCACTTCATAGCTTTTTCTCTGACTGAAGTACTTCTTGTACAGTAACATTAGAGATTCTTTGTACAGTAACATTAGAGATTCTTTGTACAGTAACATTAGAGATTCTTTGTACAGTAACATTAGAGATTCTTTGTACAGTAACATTAGAGATTCTTTGTACAGTAACATTAGAGATACTTATCTATGGAATACAAATCTTGCATAGTTTATAAAGCAAACAACCACTTTTATCAACGTCTATTTTCCATTTGTTTTTTTTTGCACAGTTTGAGCTAATGTTATCTACATACCTATTTAAAAAATCATTAAAATCATCTGTTGCATTTTTTTGGTTAAACAGTTTGAAGCCCATTCCTCTTCTCTTAAACGTATTTGCTCTCTTCGTTAACGAACTGTCCTCTTCTGAGGAGTTTCAATTGATAAGTACGAGGGCAAATGCGGAGAAATTCCTTGATGAGCACCAGGAATAAGCTTCGACCCATCTCTCTTCACACTCAAGGTGGAACCATCTTTTTTTAATCGTATCCACAGTTACAACATCATCCGATGTAAAATGTTTCACACAGACAACAGTTTCATTAATTATATGCAAATTGTCTCTCGGAATTTTACGTATCCAAAGTTGTTTTTCTTTTTCGTCTTTGCGGAAACGAAACACTGCAACGTAAGGGCTCCTCATAATTAGAATGACAACTTGGAACACAACGTAAGGGCTCCTCATAATTAGAATGACAACTTGGAACACAAAACTTTCTCGTCACATTAAAGAAATCAATCTGCTCTACACAGAGTCAACACTCAATTGCCAGATAAAACTGCTTTCACTAACGCGACAAAAATAGCTTCAGCTTCTTACTCTGTGTCCACTACGTCGAGTGAAAGAAGGCGATCCACTCGCCCACGCGAAGTCAATCGCCCCCTTCCGCGACGTGGCACACGACTGACGTCACAATGCCCAGGCCATCTAGAACTAATTGTCCATCTAGAACGCCCTTCTTCTGATCCGACCCCGCCTTCTCATGGTGCAGACCGTTAGTTCCTTTCAAAAGAGATTCTCTCTTGTGGAAAGGAACAGAAAGGTGGAAAGATCCAGATGCCAGCTCAGTGTGGCCTACTGATCTGGTCATCCATAGCGACTTTTTTTTTTTCTGCCCTGCTGAGAAGTGGTCAACTTCACAGGGTTCTGGTGACCATTTATATACCCACTAGACGACTGGTATATGGATCTTGGATTTGCTGCACTGATGGCCTCTGTTGAGGGAAAATCTGCCGCTGTGTTTTCTGTTTGCTTTTTGGATTGCCAGCCCTAAGTGAACAGAGGCATGGGATACCTTATATCAGCTGGTGGATAATTCTGATCAGAAGCCATCACAGGTACCTGAGCTCTCACTTTAGCTAGTTGGACATCGCCAATCCTAAACTAATGTGTCTCACGTAAGTCATACGGCTCTTGAAAAGATGGTGCCTGAAGTTCCTATCAGAATGGGTGGCTTCAACCTTTAGAGGTGGGGGAACAAGTCTTATCCCCATGCCTGCGATCAGGGGGCTGTTTGATATTGATGGCTCTACCTCTCAATAAACCTAGTTTCTTTAAAAATCCTACTAATCATTTTCTCTTTGCAGGAACGTGGAACGTGAGGACATTATTCTCCTTATAGAGAATACTCTATAAGGAGATATATTCTTCATTATTCTCGTTATAGAGATTATTCTCTTGACGTCCTCACACAGGAATTCCAGCGTTATAAACTACATATTTTAGGCTTGCACGCGACCAGATGGACAGGTAAAAGTCAAATGCTTAATAATAATTTTAAATTTCTGTCTTCTGGAGAGAGGATGGAAAACATCTACAAGGTGTAAGTTTGCTTCTCAGCAGAAACGCCAGCGATCCTCATCTAGGATATAATTGCATTAATGAATGATTCCTTACAACAAAATTTAAAACAAAAATTAAAAACTTGAATATTATTTGTTGTTACGTCCCCATAGAGGACTCTGTTGAGAACGAGGATAGGTTTTACAATTAACCTTTGGATATTTTGAATTCTGTGAAGAAAGGAGATGTTTCTCTTGTGCCAGCCGACTACAATGCTAAATTTGGTATTCACTCTGACCTTTGATCAGTATTGTTAGGTTCCTTTGACATTGGTAGTTCTAATGGTAATGGGGAACGTCTCTTACATGTAGGTCAACTCAATGGTTTGCTAATGACTATCATGTACTATAAACACCGGGACATTTATCAGTATACATGGGTTTCACCTGATGGGTTGCACATATATGATAGATTACATTTTAATTAACAGCAAATGGATTAGTTTGGTTAGGAAAACCAGATCATACAGGGGAGCCAAAATTCGGTCTGGCCAAATTCCATCTGGTAAAAAGTGTCTTGAAACTGAAGTTTAAGAAATATTATGTTAAGGTTAAGAAAATTACCTTAAAACTGAAGGTCTGAAAGATCCAGATATAGCCAAGGCATACCATGGTAGGCTACTTAGTCATTATGACAATCGTGGATTGCTTACTGCTGCAGATGAGAAAGAATGGGATCAGTTTAAACAATCATTTCTTGAAACCAACAGTACTCTTTTGGGTAAAAGGGAACAGAGGAAACATAATTATTTGAGTGATAAGGCTATGGAACTTATTTCTGAAAGAAGGAAGTGCAGGATTAATATGAATCAGCACCCTACTAGTCCTAACAGAAGGCATTACAACGAGCTTAATAAACGCGTAAAGGATCAGTAAATGCTGATAATAATCTTTGTCTTGATATCTTGGCTGATGAAGAGAGGAAGCAGAGAGCACAAGAGCAGAGTGTTGTAAAGCAGGTTGTTAATGCTCTATGTCGGAAGAAACGGACAGGTACACAGGGATTGAGGGATTAAATATGGCAAGGTGGTTGCTGAAGGTGAGGATTCTGTGACTGTGATGGCTAGGTGGGCTGAGCATTTCAGAGAAGTTCTAAATAATGTGATTATTTCTATTCCCATTGTTTCTAATGATGATAGATGCATTAGTTGCTTTAATGATGGTCCGTGGCCTAGTGGTTAGCACGCTTGGCTACTGATCTAAGGGACCTTGGTTCGAGCCCCTGGTAACGCATGGATGTATGTGTCGTTTTTCTGCTCAGGTCCTGCCATCCTCTCAGATCTTCTACTATGGCATGTAGACAGGCTCCTGTCAGACCTCTGTGGCAAGCAGCTACTTGAGGGGGTATTTATTATTTATTTATTTATATCAGATTACAAAGTCGCTTTGGCTATCTCTAAATTAAAACTGCATAAATCTCCAGCGGTGAACGATATTACTACGGAAATACTTAGAGCTGAGACCATTGGGTTGTCACGTGGTTGGCTGAAATTTTGAATATTTGTCATGATAAAGGTTTTGTTACTAAGGATTTTACTATAGAGCTATTATTGTCTCAATTTTAAAAAAGGTGATTGCAGTTCTTTGTTAATTATAGTGAAATTAGTTTACTTTCTGTTACAGATAAAGTTGTTGGCTAATGATTAGGGGCTTAGCTATGGGGGGATGGGGGGAGGCTCCCCACCAAAAAAGTAACTCGGAGTTGGCAAAATTCGAAGCCACCTAGTAAAATCTAGGTGAGGTTGTGAAAATTAGCAATTTTTTTTTGTAAAATTAAAGAGAGTTGACAAAATCTAGGGCAGTTGGGAAAATGGAGAGACGGCAAAATCTAGAGCAGTTGGCAAAATTTGAAGCCACTTAGTAAAATACAGGTGAGTTGGCTAAATCGGGACAACTTGGCAAAATCTTGGGGAGTTGGCAAAATTCGGAGTGACTTGGCAAAATCGTGGGCAGTTGGCAAAAATCGAATCCACTTGGTAAAATACGGGCGAGTTGCGAAAATTGGGATTGGTTTTGTGAAATTAAGGAGTAAGTGACTTGGCAAATTTAGGAGATGTGTAAAGATTGGGATTGGTTTTGTGAAATTAAGGAGTAAGTGACTTGGCAAATTTAGGAGATGTGTAAAGATTGGGATTGGTTTTGTGAAATTAAGGAGTAAGTGACTTGGCAAATTTAGGAGATGTGTAAAGATTGGGATTGGTTTTGTGAAATTAAGGAGTAGGTGACTTGGCAAATTTAGGAGATGTGTAAAGATTGGGATTGGTTTTGTGAAATTAAGGAGTAAGTGACTTGGCAAATTTAGGAGATGTGTAAAGATTGGGATTGGTTTTATGAAATTGAGGAGTAAGTGACTTGGCAAATTTAGGAGATGTGTAAAGATTGGGATTCGTTTTGTGAAATTAAGGAGCAAGTGACTTGGCAAATTTAGGAGATGTGTAAAGATTGGGATTGGTTTTGTGAAATTAAGGAGTAAGTGACTTGGCAAATTTAGGAGATGTGTAAAGATTGGTATTGGTTTTGTGAAATTAAGGAGTAAGTGACTTGGCAAATTTACGAGATGTGTAAAGATTGGGATTGGTTTCTGTGAAATTAAGGAGTAAGTGACTTGGCAAATTTAGGAGATGTGTAAAGATTGGGATTGGTTTTGTGAAATTAAGGAGTAAGTGACTTGGCAAATTTAGGAGTTGTGCAAAGATTGGGATTGGTTTTGTGAAATTAAGGAGTAAGTGACTTGGCAAATTTAGGAGATGTGTAAAGATTGGTATTGGTTTTGTGAAATTAAGGAGTAAGTGACTTGGCAAATTTACGAGATGTGTAAAGATTGGGATTGGTTTCTGTGAAATTAAGGAGTAAGTGACTTGGCAAATTTAGGAGATGTGTAAAGATTGGGATTGGTTTTGTGAAATTAAAGAGTAAGTGACTTGGTAAATTTAGGAGATGTGTAAAGATTGGGATTCGTTTTGTGAAATTAAGGAGTAAGTGACTTGGCAAATTTAGGAGATGTGTAAAGATTGGGATTGGTTTTGTGAAATTAAGGAGTAAGTGACTTGGCAAATTTAGGAGATGTGTAAAGATTGGGATTGGTTTTTGTGAAATTAAGGAGTAAGTGAGTAGGCAAATTTAGGAGATGTGTAAAGATTGGGATTCGTTTTGTGAAATTAAGGAGTAAGTGACTTGGTAAATTTAGGAGATGTGTAAAGATTGGGATTGGTTTTATGAAATTGAGGAGTAAGTGACTTGGCAAATTTAGGAGATGTGTAAAGATTGGGATTGGTTTTGTGAAATTAAGGAGTAAGTGACTTGGCAAATTTAGGAGATGTGTAAAGATTGGGATTGGTTTTTGTGAAATTAAGGAGTAAGTGACTAGGCAAATTTAGGAGATGTGTAAAGATTGGGATTCGTTTTGTGAAATTAAGGAGTAAGTGACTTGGTAAATTTAGGAGATGTGTAAAGATTGGGATTGGTTTTATGAAATTGAGGAGTAAGTGACTTGGCAAATTTAGGAGATGTGTAAAGATTGGGATTGGTTTTTGTGAAATTAAGGAGTAAGTGACTAGGCAAATTTAGGAGATGTGTAAAGATTGGGATTGGTTTTGTGAAATTAAAGAGTAAGTGACTTGGTAAATTTAGGAGATGTGTAAAGATTGGGATTGGTTTTATGAAATTGAGGAGTAAGTGACTTGGCAAATTTAGGACATGTGTAAAGATTGGGATTGGTTTTGTGAAATTAAGGAGTAAGTGACTTGGCAAATTTAGGAGATGTGTAAAGATTGGGATTGGTTTTGTGAAATTAAGGAGTAAGTGACTTGGCAAATTTAGGAGATGTGTAAAGATTGGGATTGGTTTTGTGAAATTAAGGTGTAAGTGACTTGGCAAATTTAGCAGTTGTGTAAAGATTGGGATTGGTTTTGTGAAATTAAGGAGTAAGTGACTTGGCAAATTTAGGAGTTGTGCAAAGATTGGGATTGGTTTTGTGAAATTAAGGAGTAAGTGACTTGGCAAATTTAGGAGATGTGTAAAGATTGGGATTTGTTTTGTGAAATTAAAGAGTAAGTGACTTGGTAAATTTAGGAGATGTGTAAAGATTGGGATTGGTTTTATGAAATTGAGGAGTAAGTGACTTGGCAAATTTAGGTCATGTGTAAAGATTGGGATTGGTTTTGTGAAATTAAGGAGTAAGTGACTTGGCAAATTTAGGACATGTGTAAAGATTGGGATTGGTTTTGTGAAATTAAGGAGTAAGTGACTTGGCAAATTTAGGAGATGTGTAAAGATTGGGATTGGTTTTGTGAAATTAAGGAGTAAGTGACTTGGCAAATTTAGGAGATGTGTAAAGATTGGGATTGGTTTTGTGAAATTAAGGAGTAAGTGACTTGGCAAATTTAGGAGTTGTGCAAAGATTGGGATTGGTTTTTGTCAAATTAAGGAGTAAGTGACTTGGCAAATTTAGGAGATGTGTAAAGATTGGGATTTGTTTTGTGAAATTAAGGAGTAAGTGACTTGGCAAATTTAGGAGTTGTGTAAAAATTGGGATTGGTTTTGTGAAATCAAGGAGTAAGTGACTTGGCAAATTTAGGAGATGTGTAAAGATTGGGATTCGTTTTGTGAAATCAAGGAGTAAGTGACTTGGCAAATTTAGGAGTTGTGTAAAAATTGGGATTGGTTTTGTGAAATCAAGGAGTAAGTGACTTGGCAAATTTAGGAGTTGTGTAAAGATTGGGATTGGTTTTGTGAAATTAAGGAGTAGGTGACTTGGCAAATTTAGGAGATGTGTAAAGATTGGGATTGGTTTTGTGAAATTAAGGAATAAGTGACTTGGCAAATTTAGGAGTTGTGTAAAGATTGGGATTGGTTTTTGTGAAATTAAGGAGTAAGTGACTTGGCAAATTTAGGAGATGTGTAGAGATTGGGATTCGTTTTGTGAAATTAAGGAGTAAGTGACTAGGCAAATTTAGGAGATGTGTAAAGATTGGGATTGGTTTTGTGAAATTAAAGAGTAAGTGACTTGGTAAATTTAGGAGATGTGTAAAGATTGGGATTGGTTTTATGAAATTGAGGAGTAAGTGACTTGGCAAATTTAGGACATGTGTAAAGATTGGGATTGGTTTTGTGAAATTAAGGAGTAAGTGACTTGGCAAATTTAGGAGATGTGTAAAGATTGGGATTGGTTTTGTGAAATTAAGGAGTAAGTGACTTGGCAAATTTAGGAGATGTGTAAAGATTGGGATTGGTTTTGTGAAATTAAGGTGTAAGTGACTTGGCAAATTTAGCAGTTGTGTAAAGATTGGGATTGGTTTTGTGAAATTAAGGAGTAAGTGACTTGGCAAATTTAGGAGTTGTGCAAAGATTGGGATTGGTTTTGTGAAATCAAGGAGTAAGTGACTTGGCAAATTTAGGAGATGTGTAGAGATTGGGATTCGTTTTGTGAAATTAAGGAGTAAGTGACTTGGCAAATTTAGGAGTTGTGTAAAAATTGGGATTGGTTTTGTGAAATCAAGGAGTAAGTGACTTGGCAAATTTAGGACATGTGTAAAGATTGGGATTGGTTTTGTGAAATTAAGGAGTAAGTGACTTGGCAAATTTAGGAGATGTGTAAAGATTGGGATTGGTTTTGTGAAATTAAGGAGTAAGTGACTTGGCAAATTTAGGACATGTGTAAAGATTGGGATTGGTTTTGTGAAATTAAGGAGTAAGTGACTTGGCAAATTTAGGAGATGTGTAAAGATTGGGATTGGTTTTGTGAAATTAAGGAGTAAGTGACTTGGCAAATTTAGGAGATGTGTAAAGATTGGGATTGGTTTTGTGAAATTAAGGAGTAAGTGACTTGGCAAATTTAGGAGTTGTGCAAAGATTGGGATTGGTTTTTGCCAAATTAAGGAGTAAGTGACTTGGCAAATTTAGGAGATGTGTAAAGATTGGGATTTGTTTTGTGAAATTAAGGAGTAAGTGACTTGGTAAATTTAGGAGATGTGTAAAGATTGGGATTGGTTTTGTGAAATTAAGGAGTAAGTGACTTGGCAAATTTAGGAGTTGTGCAAAGATTGGGATTGGTTTTTGTCAAATTAAGGAGTAAGTGACTTGGCAAATTTAGGAGATGTGTAAAGATTGGGATTTGTTTTGTGAAATTAAGGAGTAAGTGACTTGGCAAATTTAGGAGTTGTGTAAAAATTGGGATTGGTTTTGTGAAATCAAGGAGTAAGTGACTTGGCAAATTTAGGAGATGTGTAAAGATTGGAATTCGTTTTGTGAAATCAAGGAGTAAGTGACTTGGCAAATTTAGGAGTTGTGTAAAAATTGGGATTGGTTTTGTGAAATCAAGGAGTAAGTGACTTGGCAAATTTAGGAGTTGTGTAAAGATTGGGATTGGTTTTGTGAAATTAAGGAGTAGGTGACTTGGCAAATTTAGGAGATGTGTAAAGATTGGGATTGGTTTTGTGAAATTAAGGAGTAAGTGACTTGGCAAATTTAGGAGTTGTGTAAAGATTGGGATTGGTTTTTGTGAAATTAAGGAGTAAGTGACTTGGCAAATTTAGGAGATGTGTAGAGATTGGGATTCGTTTTGTGAAATTAAGGAGTAAGTGACTTGGCAAATTTAGGAGTTGTGTAAAAATTGGGATTGGTTTTGTGAAATCAAGGAGTAAGTGACTTGGCAAATTTAGGAGTTGTGTAAAGATTGGGATTGGTTTTGTGAAATTAAGGAGTAGGTGACTTGGCAAATTTAGGAGATGTGTAAAGATTGGGATTGGTTTTGTGAAATTAAGGAGTAAGTGACTTGGCAAATTTAGGAGTTGTGTAAAGATTGGGATTGGTTTTTGTGAAATTAAGGAGTAAGTGACTTGGCAAATTTAGGAGATGTGTAGAGATTGGGATTCGTTTTGTGAAATTAAGGAGTAAGTGACTTGGCAAATTTAGGAGTTGTGTAAAAATTGGGATTGGTTTTGTGAAATCAAGGAGTAAGTGACTTGGCAAATTTAGGAGTTGTGTAAAGATTCGGATTGGTTTTGTGAAATTAAGGAGTAGGTGACTTGGCAAATTTAGGAGATGTGTAAAGATTGGGATTGGTTTTGTGAAATTAAGGAGTAAGTGACTTGGCAAATTTAGGAGTTGTGTAAAGATTGGGATTGGTTTTTGTGAAATTAAGGAGTAAGTGACTTGGCAAATTTAGGAGATGTGTAGAGATTGGGATTCGTTTTGTGAAATTAAGGAGTAAGTGACTTGGCAAATTTAGGAGTTGTGTAAAAATTGGGATTGGTTTTGTGAAATCAAGGAGTAAGTGACTTGGCAAATTTAGGAGATGTGTAAAGATTGGAATTCGTTTTGTGAAATCAAGGAGTAAGTGACTTGGCAAATTTAGGAGTTGTGTAAAAATTGGGATTGGTTTTGTGAAATCAAGGAGTAAGTGACTTGGCAAATTTAGGAGTTGTGTAAAGATTGGGATTGGTTTTGTGAAATTAAGGAGTAGGTGACTTGGCAAATTTAGGAGATGTGTAAAGATTGGGATTGGTTTTGTGAAATTAAGGAGTAAGTGACTTGGCAAATTTAGGAGTTGTGTAAAGATTGGGATTGGTTTTTGTGAAATTAAGGAGTAAGTGACTTGGCAAATTTAGGAGATGTGTAGAGATTGGGATTCGTTTTGTGAAATTAAGGAGTAAGTGACTTGGCAAATTTAGGAGTTGTGTAAAAATTGGGATTGGTTTTGTGAAATCAAGGAGTAAGTGACTTGGCAAATTTAGGAGTTGTGTAAAGATTGGGATTGGTTTTGTGAAATTAAGGAGTAGGTGACTTGGCAAATTTAGGAGATGTGTAAAGATTGGGATTGGTTTTGTGAAATTAAGGAGTAAGTGACTTGGCAAATTTAGGAGTTGTGTAAAGATTGGGATTGGTTTTTGTGAAATTAAGGAGTAAGTGACTTGGCAAATTTAGGAGATGTGTAGAGATTGGGATTCGTTTTGTGAAATTAAGGAGTAAGTGACTTGGCAAATTTAGGAGTTGTGTAAAAATTGGGATTGGTTTTGTGAAATCAAGGAGTAAGTGACTTGGCAAATTTAGGAGTTGTGTAAAGATTCGGATTGGTTTTGTGAAATTAAGGAGTAAGTAACTTGGCAAATTTAGGAGATGTGTAAAGATTGGGATTGGTTTTGGGAAATTGAGGAGTAAGTGACTTGGCAAATTTAGGAGATGTGTAAAGATTGGGATTGGTTTTGTGAAATTGAGGAGTAGGTGACTTGGCAAATTTAGGAGATGTGCAAAGATTGGGATTAGTTTTGCGAAATTGAGGAGTAAGTGACTTGGCAAATTTAGGAGATGTGTAAAGATTGGGATTGGTTTTGTGAAATTAAGGTGTAAGTGACTTGGCAAATTTAGGAGATGTGTAAAGATTGGGATTGGTTTTGTGAAATTGAGGAGTAGGTGACTTGGTAAATTTAGGAGATGTGTAAAGATTGGGATTGGTTTTGTGAAATTGAGGAGTAGGTGACTTGGCAATTTTAGGAGATGTGTAAAGATTGGGCCTGGTTTTGTGAAATTGAGGAGTAGGTGACTTGGCAAATTTAGGAGATGTGTAAAGATTGGGATTGGTTTTGTGAAATTAAGGACTAAGTGACTTGGCAAATTTAGGAGTTGTGTAAAGATTGGGATTGGTTTTGTGAAATTAAGGAGTAAGTGACTTGGCAAATTTAGGAGTTGTGTAAAGATTGGGATTGGTTTTGTGAAATTAAGGAGTAAGTGACTTGGCAAATTTAGGAGTTGTGTAAAGATTGGGATTGGTTTTGTGAAATCAAGGAGTAAGTGACTTGGCAAATTTAGGAGTTGTGTAAAGATTGGGATTGGTTTTGTGAAATTAAGAAGTAAGTGACTTGGCAAATTTAGGAGATGTGTAAAGATTGGGATTGGTTTTGTGAAATTGAGGAGTAGGTGACTTGGCAAATTTAGGAGATGTGCAAAGATTGGGATTGGTTTTGTGAAATTGAGGAGTAAGTGACTTGGCAAATTTTGGAGATGTGTAAAGATTGGGATTGGTTTTGTGAAATCAAGGAGTAAGTGACTTGGCAAATTTAGGAGTTGTGTAAAGATTGGGATTGGTTTTGTGAAATTAAGGAGTAAGTGACTTGGCAAATTTAGGAGTTGTGTAAAGATTGGGATTGGTTTTGTGAAATTAAGGACTAAGTGACTTGGCAAATTTTGGAGATGTGTAAAGGAGAGTTGTCGAAATCAAGGGGGGAGTTGGGAAAATTAACATTGACTTTCTTCAATTTCTTTTAAATTATGGCTAGTTGGCGCAATCGGAAGTCAAATGGCAAAATGCAGGGGAGTTCCGAAAATTGAAATTGCCTCAACACCCCCCCCCCCCCTCGGCCCTACGGAGCGAAAAACTAGGTACATTATTTTCTCAGTTGACCAAACTCGATTTTTGAGTTGGAAATTTTTTGATATCCCCCCCCCCCATAACCATAGTCCTTCACTACTCCCCTGTGCATTTTTACGCTTATAGAATTAAGAATTTTGTTGATGGACAACTGCGTGATGAGAAATGTGGATTCAGAAGTGGTAGGGGATGTGTGGATCAGATATTTTCACTTAGGCAGATTCTTGAGAAATGTTTAGAGTTTCAGAAACCTTTGGTTGCTAGCTTTGTTGATTTCAAAAAGTCTTTTGACTCTGTTGATTGCCATAATTTGTGGTTGATTGTGAGATCATATGGTATACCAGACAAGTTAGTTAACATAATGAAAGCTCTCTATAATAACACTGAGTCGTGTGTGAGAGTTGGTAAGGCTTGTAGCAATTGGTTTAGCATTACTTCTGGTGTTCGACAAGGGTGCATTTTGTCTCCTTTTCTCTTTAGCTTGGTTATTGATTATGTTATGCGAAATTCACTTCAAGGGAAAAATTTTGGCCTTAAATGGACTGGAGGTACGAAAATTTGTGACTTAGATTATGTTGATGATTTAGCCCTTTTGGCATATGATGTTGATGAGATGAACTCTTTCATTCGAGCTGTTGATGAGACTGGTAGTAGAGTAGGTTTGGTTATAAACAGAGAGAAAACTAAAGTGATAAAAATTGGTCACGCAGATGGTGATTCAGCTGCTTTGAATGGTTGTTAACTTGAGCAAGTGTTCTCAGTTTAACTATCTTGATAGATGTTTAACAGATGCTGGTGATGTGCGATATGAGATAAATATAGTAATAGGGGTTGCTGCCAGCATTTTTAGGACTCTATAGAGAGTTGGGAAAATAGGCGTATACTTCTGAAGACTAAAATTAGATTGTAAAATAGTTTGGTTCTTTTTAAGGTTTCTAAGGTTGGACGCTGTGTAAACAAGATAACAGGAAACTAGATGCTTTTCATTCAAGACGCTTACGCAGTATCTTGGGCATTAGGTGGTTCAGCTTTGTAACTAATGATGAGGTTAGGCAAAGGAGTCGGCAACCTCCTTTAAGCAGCATATTGTGCAAAGAGAGACTCCGTTGGTTTGGCCATATTGCCCGTATGGATAATTATAGATTTGCAATAGTGTTATGAACAATCTGCTTAAAGACCTCAGAAAGAGGGGTAGATCTAGGATGCGGTGGGCAGACAATGTCAAACTGGACCTTGTTAGAATTGCTGTGCAGTGGCGAGATGCAGCAGATGTAGCACAGGACAGATATGCGTGGGGAACTATACTGGTCACAAAAATTAGGGGATATTTCGTCGCTTCATATTCATTTTGAAATATCCCCTAATTTTTGTGAGCAGTGTAAATTGCACGGACTGATTGGATCTTTTTCATGCACCTCAGATCATAAATTTCTTTTTTCTATAAAGTTACAAATGCCTGGCAAATTGTATCTGAGGACTCTGGTAGGCAAGAAATGATTTGAAAAGTTGAATTATCCGAGGGAGGAAATTCCGATTTTGGTTTAGAAACTTCTGACGTGGGGGAGGATTATGGGTATCTCGAACTATGTCCATTTCTTTTCTCCCCTAATAGAGAAGGAGAAAATTTTAACCGGAGGGGAAGAAGATCGATCGAAATGATATTTATGCGGAATGAAAGCTTGCGACGAGGGAAATGTCATCTGCTCTACGTTCCAAAGAGTTTCAGACCAACGCCGGGTAAATCTGCTAGTAATAAATATAATTGAAACTGACAGCAAAAATAAAGACGAAGGTTTGCGTTGCTGGAGTGAAATAAATGTAACTATTTGTGAAGACAAATTTTCACGTAGATTTAAAACCTAAATTGAAATTACTTACCGTCGTGTGTCAGTTGTTTCGTTACAAAACTGATGCACCCTTAAGTTATATATGAAAAGCAGAATTTTCTAGGAGACTGTAACGAAGACATGCTCCTTGCTTATTATGCAGACTGCTTCTTTTATGTGCCAATGAAATGGCACTGATGTAACAGAATTCTGATGGAAGAGCTACTTTTATGTGGGACTTCCTCTCTTGGCTGACATCTTTGGTGGGCCTTTGATACGCTTCTTGTTTGAAGGATTTGTTCTTTGAACAAATGCCTTCGTTGCAAATGATGCACCTGAGGATGGTGACATTTCGTACCTCTGTGTTTGAGAGTCGGCGGGAGGAACATTCAAGGAGGCGCAACGGAAGAAGAGGAAGGCTTTTCAAAAACCCATCACTGAAATTGAAATCGAAGAATCGGCTCTTTATATCCTTGCACATTTGCAAACCGGGGAATAGATTAAAGTAAGGTTTCTTCCGGTGGTCAGCTTTCCTTCTATAGGACTGCTGCCATGTGAGGCTGGGGTTGAGGTGCGCCTATAGGGCGTATTCCTTGCCTCCGGCTCTAGATGGTCATGGCTTTTCATAACCAGGTAGTGCTGTACAAGCGGAACCGGGAATTGCCGTGGTTGCATAAGATCGCAACAAAGAGATTCTTCCTTCTCCCAGCGGACGGTCTCTTTGATGTTGGAAATTCGTTTCAGTTGGCAGCCAATCAAAAGCCATGCGAATGAGCTTTGTAAATCAGTTAATACTTTATAGTTCTAACAGTAAATGATAACAATGTTTGAGCCTTCATTTAGTCAGATTTTAATTTTCATTTATCGAACCACAATTTAAAAACCTTTCCAGTCCAAGTTATAAACTTTTGTTTCGCATGCGTTCGTTGCTAAAGAGCATTTTGTTGCTTCCTTTAAAAATGAAGAATATGGATATCAATATTTTTTATAAGATTTTACACAAAGTTAGGATTGGAAAAAGTATCACTTAACTGAAATCAGGACTGAAGTCAGTAATATGGCAAACATTTGGCTCCATTTTTAATGGTGGATGTGATAAAGAGGTAAATATGGTTGGTTGTTTCAGGTGTGGAAAAGAGTACACTGACACTGGACAAAATTCTGGAACATCGAACATTATTAAGCAGAAATGTGATGTTGGGCACAGAAATGTGATGTTGGTCAGAGGCATAACAGCAATATGCAACGATGAATCGGAATGAAAAAAAATGTCAAAGTGTCTGCGATATTGAAAGCATCCGCTACAAAACACCGAGTGACTTTTGTGACCAAGAGCATTACAGCCTTCGAGATTGTGTTTGGGGATAGTTTAATGAAGATGGCAAAGTTTCTTTTCGACGTAGCAGCAGGAAATGCCAAAGAACGTTTGCTACATCCAACTACAATTTCTAGAACATTAAAAGACCCCTCTACGTGTCTCTGATAAAGTGTTTCGTGTGAAGTTAAAAAGGCTTCCAATGATGTGGGTGAAGCCACGATATTGGGCTTGTGGAGGGATTTCTACAGAAAAAACAATTATTTGGGAGTAACTCTGCATCACATTAGAAATGGAAAACTTCCCCCTCTTGTTTCAAGCACACGGGAATTTGGAAATGAGATTAATGAAACAGGAGACAATATTAGGTCTGAATAAATTCGAAATTTGAGATCATTCGATCTATATGAAGAAATGAATAAAATTGTGTTTGTAACTGACGGAGGAGCAAAAGGTTTGGCTGCACCTCCTTAGTTCTCTAAAGTTAGTTGTTCCACTCACACTTTGAATACTGTGCTGCATCACATGACATGAAGTGTAAGGGGGGAGGAAAATAAAAACATAAAGGATATGATCAGTTCCTGTCGCACTCTCCCTACATTCTTCATGATCTGGGTTGCAGAGTCGCTTACATCAATCGCTGAAGGGCGATTTACATAACAGATGGAACAGCAACCTTCGTACCTCAATCAGTTCATAATTGGGGAAGATCCTCGGGGTTCTTACGGAGAAGAACCAAGAAGAATTAATAGACACTCTCGAGGCAAACATGCTGGGTGAGTCCATTTCCCTTGTGACTTCCTTCAAAGATGCTCCTGATGAATTGAAAGCGCGCCTATCCTCTCCCCATCTAGCAACATTATGGAAACTGATGCTTCTAGCTGAGACTAAATCCGAAGACGCGGATTTTCTCCGAAATTTAAAAAAGAAAGCTGCAGATAAAAGGGTTATGACATCAATCCATAAACTAGTAACTTTCTTACATCCAAAATACAAGGGCTTGAAATTTCTTACAGAACTAGAAAAGAAATCTGAAGCGACTGCGGGACTCTGACTCATGTGCCGCAGGGTCTCGCGGATAGAAGAAGCTCTAATGAGGTCTGCAGAAGGAAGGGGGAGAGTTCTCTCTTGCTCACACTTCAACGGATCCGAATGAAAGGGCGACTTTGGCCCTGCGACTTGGCTAAGAAGTCCTCGGGAGGGAGGGAGGCGCTGCGCCCACCTGAAACGGTTCTCGTTGTTATGTGAAGGGTTTTAAATATTAAATATCTATCTATCTTTTGGACACGGAGTGTCTCGATTCCTTTATGAGCTTTCATTCGTCTGAGATTCCCTCAAATAAAATAAGAGAGGTCTTCACGGCTTTTAACTTGGAAAAGGAAGTAAGAGAGGATTATCATAAAAAGAAATAATAAAATAAATCCCCCCTCAAGGAGCTGCTTGCCACAGAGATCTGACACGAACCTCTCGGTTTAACATAAGCCATAGCAGAATGAAAATCATTTTCGTAACTAATCATTGTGTTTGCCTTTTCAGTCATTTTAATAGTTACGACGTTTTATGAGTTCTGCGAATTTTTGCTTTTTCGTTTTGGTATAGCTGAATGTTTTAACTTATCTCGCTTTTCGTTTTTTGGTTTCTGAATTTGTCAAAACAATTGTTTCACCGTATTTTTCGAACGTGACGGAAAGACGAAATGATTCAAATGATTTACGTGTTCAATGAACGCTTATGAAGGAGGCTATAGAAAAATTTCCCTCAAGCTTCCCCTCCCACCCCCCTAAATTTCGGAAATTTGTGGAAATTTGGATTTGTTTACTAAATATTTGGACCACGAGGAGCAACAAGTTTTCTATCAAATGAAAGCGTCTGCCGTTCGCAGTGAGAGCTATCAAACCTAATCCCGCCTAAAAAAGTTCTTTTCGAGTTTGGAGCATAGATTTTGGAAGATTAAAATTTTTCGCTTTTCACATTGTTCGCTCTCCAATGTGGAAAATTTAAATTGGAAAATGCAAAGAGTAATAATTTATTTCCATTTACCTAACTCGAAAATAATGTTAAAACCAAAAACATAATGAAAGTTTATTTCTATATGTTGGCAACACTTAAAAACTATCGATAGAGCAATCGATTGTTTTTGAAAACAAATCGGTGTTTAAAGCCATCGATCCTTTCCTTCTTTCGCGAGAGGGCGCAAAATGGAACCAAGCAGCTGTCTTGCCACAGAAGTCTCTCGGCTGAGGAGAAAAAACTGGTTGCCAAGCGCGTTAACCACTCGACCAGCTGGGAAGAATTATTGTAAAAAACGATTTGTTAATTATTTATATCTTTTATCATATAGAATTGTGTGATGAAGTATAAGATGTGCATTGTCCCACCAAAAAAATCCTTCGTTGAGCCCTTGGGCCTCATTAACAACCGGAATGAAAAGAACGCCATTTCAAAATCATCAGTATTACCTAGAGCGAGATATTTTCCGATCTCTCTGGAATTCCCTTTCTTTTAAATTGTTTCTACATTTATTTCATTCTGACTCCAAAGCAGTAAAATAAGAACATTAAGGAAATTCCGAGAGCAATTCTCTTCTCATCTGAAAAGAATCGTTTGCAGACCGTTTGCACTGAGCGCACCGTCCCCGAGCGTCCTGCATGCGCTGCTCGCCCGATTGGCCTCATTCGCGTGGCCCTGTCGGCGAGATGCAAAGAGAACCGCTTCTCCCGGAGGAGCGGAGTCCTTACCTTCTTAACCCCCTCTGTCTCTCCCCCCCTACCACTCCCACCCTCTCCCGACAACCCCTCCCTCCTCTTGGAGGGGGAAGGGGGCTGGGGGTTATATCCCGCAGCGCCATCTGGGGCTGATTCTGCTAATCCTCCGGAGAAACAGGTTTCGGACTTGGGCGAAAGCGCACGCTCTCCCACTGCGAGCACTTCCTTCCGTCCGCAAGTGACGTCAGCAGCGGCGCCTTTGAGCGAGCTCTGAGCGACTGTTCCGCTCCTCGTGCCACAGATCGTATCACTCGCGTGCGTCTCAGAAGTTGCCTCAAAACGATGCCCATTACCACGTGATTAATGGCAGCTTTTCGATGCGGGGGGGGGGGGGGGAGGAGATAGGTGGCGCTTGGTGCGAGGGATACGGAAGTGAAGCATTTGGCGCTCTTTTGTTCGCTCGCATAAAGGGAATCTCTGAATTGGCTGATACATCACCCACTTCACAGACAAGCGAAATCTGAAGATAAGTTTGACTCTAGAGAGAGGAAGGGAAGTGTGGTCAATGAAGTGATGATGATGGGGCAGAAAACGAAACCATTCCCATCATCTACTGTGACCACAGAATAAAGGAGGCAAAATTTCATGCTTAAGAAAAGCCATATCATCATCCTAAAGCAGCTACATTCTACGGAGCTCTAACCAGCTTCTGCAATTTAGTTCTCCAAGCATATCTGTCCTGAGCTGCATCTGGCCACTGTGCGCCAATTCTAACAAGGTCCTGTTTGACATTTTCTACCACCGCATCCTAGGTCTCCCCCTCCTTCTGAGGCCTTTAGACACACTGTTCATAACCCTATTCACCAATCTATAATTATCCATATGGCCAACATGGCCAAACCAGTGGAGTCTCTCTCTGCACAATATGATGCTTAAAGGAGTTGCAGACTCCTTTGCCTAACCTCATCATTAGTTACAAAGTTGAACCACCTAATGCCCAAGATACTGCACAAGCATCTAGTTTTGTGTTATCTTGTTTACACAGCGTCCAAGTTTCATTACCATAACTAACCCTAGAAAGAACCAAACTGTTATAAAATACCCCCTCAAGCTGCTGTTTGCCACAGAGGTCTGACAGGAGCCTGTCAGTTTATGTGCCATAGTAGAAGGTCTGTGAGGATGGCAGGACCTCAGCAGAAAAACCACACATACATCCATGCTTTACCCGAGGCTCGAACCCAGGTCCCTTAGATCAGTAGCCAAATGCGCTAACCACTCGGCACAGTCTAATTTTAGTGTTTAGGTGTATACACCTATTTCTCTACACTCTCCATTCCCAGCTCTAAGCATTTCCGTAGCAATTTCATCTACCCCTGGGGATTTATGAAGTTTAAGTTTACAAACAGCCAAAATAACTTCAGAATGTGTTATAGCGCCAACATTAAAGCCAGTAATGCGTCAGTCATCATTACAAACAATGGGAGTAGAACTAACCACATTGCTTAGAACATCACTGAAATGCTCAGCCCACCTAGCCATGACAGAATCCTCCTCTTCTATAACCTTACCTTGTTTATCCTTCAATCCTTGTATGCCTGTCCGTTTTCTACCACACGAAACATTAACTATCTGGTATAGCTCTCTGCTGTTGTGCTGTCTACTTCCTTGGTTTTGTCAGCCAAGCCATCAAGCCAAAGATTCTTATCAGCAGCTAACTGATCCTTTACACGTTTATTAAGCTCTCTGTAGTGCTTTCTATTACGATTAGTAGGGTACTGATTAAGGACATTCCTGCAGTTCCTTCTTTCTGAAATAAGCTCAAGTGCCTTATCTTTCAAATAATTCTGCCTCCCCCTGCTCCTTTTTTCCTAGAAGAGTACTGTTAATTTTCAAAAAAGTCAGTTTAAAATTATCCCATTCTTCCTCAACTTCAGTTGTAAGCAAACCATGACTGTAAGCTTTAGCTATAACTGAGTCTTTCAGTGCTTCAGAATTAAAGGTAAATTTTTTAAACCATAGCATAGCACTTAAATTTAAGTTGCAAGACACTTTTAACAAGGTAATAGTCAAATCCAATTTCAGCTCCCCTATATGACCTGGTTGCCATCCC
This sequence comes from Ryuthela nishihirai, assembly GCA_038380435.1. Lineage (NCBI taxonomy): Eukaryota > Metazoa > Arthropoda > Arachnida > Araneae > Heptathelidae > Ryuthela > Ryuthela nishihirai. Next base: position 153,853,869 of record JAWZYU010000001.1, on the reverse strand, counting down.
GTGTCCAAGTGGTCAGCACACTTGGCTACTGATCTAAAGGACCTGGATTCAAGCCCCAGGTAAGGCATGGATGCTCGTGTCGTTTTTCTGTTGAGGTCCTGCCATCCTCTCGGACCTTCTACTATGGCATATAAACTGACAAGCTGCTGTCAGACCTCTGCGGCAAGAAGCTGCTTGAGGGGGATTTATTTTATATTATTATATGCTCTGGTATTCCTAACAGAACTAACCCATTTGCTGATAATTAATGTATAATCAATCGTATTCTTATGCCGTCCATCAGGGAAAACCGATGTATACTTATGTGTATCGCAGTGTTTGTCATAAGTGTTAGTTATTCTCAAACCATTAAATTTACTTGTTGGAGACGTTGCCCATTGCCATTGGAGCTACCAATACCAAAAGTGCCTATCACTCCTTCCCAAAGGTCAGAGTCAGTACCAACTTTGGCATTGAAGTCACCTAGAACAAGGGTAATATCTCCTTTCTTGACAAAATTCAAAATATCCTGAAGTTGTCCATAAAAGCTATACTTCTCATTCTCATTTGGGGCATAACAGCAGATAACATTCAAGTCATTAATGCTTATCTCAAATTTAACTGTAAGAACGCTTTCATTGATGCACTCATATCCTAGAAGAGCATCACTAGCGTGTCTGCTGAGAAGCAGACACACGCCTTGGAGATGCTTATTACCGTCCCTGCCTGAAAAAATAAATTTAAGATTATTTTTAAGAATTTGATATTTATTTGTCCGTCTGGTCTCTTGCAAACCGAGAATATCTAAATTATACATACATACAAACATGCATACAAAATCCTGATGCAGCCATGGGCTACGAAAGTCCAACCAGACTGCGTAATTTTCCTCTCCACAAGTGTTTCTTTTGAGCTACAGCTGCTGCATTTGGCCACTCTAGGCCAATTCTAGCAAGGTCCTGTTTGACATTATCTGCCCATCACATCCTAGGTCTCCCGCTTTTTCTGATACCCTTAGTTGCACTGTTTATAATCATGTTTGCCAATCTACAGCTGTGCATACGGGCAGCATGGCCAAATCAACACAGTCTCTCTCTGCACAATATGCTGCTTAAAGGAGATTGCAGACTCCTTTGCCTAACCTCATCATTAGTTACAAAGTTGAACCACCTTAATGCCCAAGATACTGCGTAAGCATCTAGAATCAAAAGTATTAAGTTTCTTGTTATCTTGTTTACATAGCGTCCAAGTTTCACTACCATAACTAATCCTAAAAAGAACCAAACTATTATACAGCCTAATTTTAGTCTTTAGGTGTATACGCCTATTTCTCCACACTCTCCATAGATTCTTAAAAGTCCCAGCGGCAATCCCTATTCTTCTATTTATCTCAGCTGCACATCACCAGTATCTGTGGACATAAAGAGAATAATCTCTGTGCAGAGTCCTCACATTCCAACTATCTGTGGTTAGTGGGGTGTTTAAAGGAAGTATGTTTATTGAGAGAGGAAGTGCCTACAATATGAAAAGTCCACTAATTGCAGACATGGGGCAAAGACTCGTTCCCCCACAATGTAGAAGGCTGAAGCCATCAACAACCTCCCGGAATGCAGAATTTAACTATGTTCGTAGAAGCAAGTGTTCAGGTATCTGTGATGGCCTCTGTTCAGTATTATCCAGCAGCTAATAAAACATATCCTATGAATCTATTGATTTGTGATTGTCTACCCAAAAAGAAATAGAAAAGAGAGTTCAATTTTTCCTCAAGAGAGGCCCACCAATGCAGCAAATTCAGGATCCATAATTCAAAGCCATTATCCAATCTAAATGGTCAGCACAAGAAACCTGTGAGGTTGACCACTCCTCATAAGGGTAGAGAAAAAAAGAGGAAAAGTAGCCATAGTTGTCCAGATAAGTAGGCCACACTGACCTGGCAATCCTCCCCTTCCACAAGAGAGTATCATTTTTGAAAGGTACTAATGGCCTGCACCACGAGAAGTCACGGTTGGACTTCAGGATTCTGTGCACCATCAGAGGAGATTGGTGCACAACTCTCCAGTATGTGCTTAGTTCCCGTTTACGATGTCCTAGGCATTGGGAATAGGAGAATGGGGCATTGTTGCCCTTTTCAATTTAAAAATTCCGTTTGCCACCAGGTCAAGTGCTTCAGCTCGAGGATATCGTCACAACTTCATCACCAACCATGGAAATGAGTGATGTGTGTTGGCTCAGTGACTAAGTGCTCCTCTTACTTCACCTGATGGTCTCATATTTGAAACCTCCATGTGTCAACATCGAGATCTTCCTTACTCACCTGGCTTGCCCCAGGGAAGAGAGTGGATTCTGCAAAGAATCCCTCTCTCCCAGAAGGGACATTGAGCCATGTTTCCCATGAGCAAGGGAGTCATATCCTGTGCAATTCAAAGAAGGTGATGAAATGATTTCGAGGCGAGTTCTCTTTGTGGCTCGTTTCATGGTCATTAGATTACCTTCCCCCCATAGCCAAAAAGCTCTGAACTCCTGGGGTTCTAACTTTTTAGTTGGTGGCCTGTCTAAGGTCTATCCTATCTAAGGTGACCTAGCTAGGTGGCCTGTCTAAGGACAGGTGACCTGGAATGTTTAGTCGCCTATAAACATAAAATTGATTTCAGAGGTAAAAGAGAATAGCATTTTAACTAAAGAAATCTCTCACATCGCGGTCAATTGATTGGCAGTAGAAGAGCTGGTATTCTCTAAATGATATAAAAGAGAAATCGGTGGCACTTCCACAGGCACAGACATCGCTTTACTTGCGAATTCCGTTTAAAATTAAAAGTTATTTACTTTCGCAGTAATTTCGCAGATGCTGGTAGAAAAGATACTTCTTCTCACGATCCATTTCCCCATTTTCAAAATTAATATTCTATTTTGCAGGTATTACATCAGAGAACATCCAGACAGCAAAAGATGGATTCTCTTTCTCGAAGGTAAGTGGAATCAAAATGCTCTTGGACAAGAGCAAAAATTAGTTTATTCTTGGAGATATTTAAAATAGACAGATGACAGAAACAAAAAGACTCTTTTCGTGGATAATTCCTTACACAATTTTGAAATTGTCTTGAATTAAATCCACCGGGTGTCTGCTCTCTTTACAACATAGAAATCCATTGGGTCTCCATTCTCCCTACAGCAACAGAATCCAATGGGTCACCATTCTCCCTACAGCAACAGAATCCATTGGGTCACCATTCTCCCTACAGCAACAGAATCCAATGGGTCACCATTCTCCCTACAGCAACAGAATCCAATAGGTCACCATTCTCCCTACAGCAACAGAATCCAATGGATCACCATTCTCCCTACAGCAACAGAATCCATTGGGTCTCCATTCTCCCTACAGCAACAGAATCCAATGGGTCACCATTCTCCCTACAGCAACAGAATCCAATGGGTCACCATTCTCCCTACAGCAACAGAATCCAATGGGTCACCATTCTTCCTTCAGCAACAGAATCCATTGGGTCTCCATTCTCCCTACAGCAACAGAAACCACTGGGTCACCATTCTCCCTACAGCAACAGAATCCAATGGGTCACCATTCTCCCTACAGCAACAGAATCCAATGGGTCACCATTCTCCCTACAGCAACAGAAACCACTGGGTCACCATTCTCCCCACAGCAACAGAAACCACTGGGTCTCCATTCTTCCTACAGCAACAGAATCCACTGATCTCTGTTCTTACACCAATGGAAACCACTGATCTCCATTCTCCCTACAGCAACAGAATCCACTGGTTCACCATTCTTCCTACAGCAACAGAATCCACTAGGTCTCCATTCTGACTACAGCAACAGAACCCACTGCGTCTCCATTCTCCCTACAGCAACAGAATCCACTGATCTCTGTTCTCCTTACACCAACGGAAACCACTGATCTCCATTCTCCCTACAGCAACAGAATCCAATGGGTCACCATTCTCCCTAGAGCAACAGAACCCACTGGTTCACCATTCTCCCTACAGCAACAGAATCCACTGATTCTCTGTTCTCTCTACACCAAAAGAAACCGATGGGTCTCCATTCTCCCTACAGCAACAGAATCCACTGGATCTCCATTCTCCCTACAACAGAATCCACTGGATCTCCATTCTCCCTACAGCAACAGAATTCACTGGATCTCCATTCTCCCTACAACAGAATCCACTGGATCTCCATTCTCCCTACAGCAACAGAATCCACTGGTTCTCCATTCTTTCTACACCAATAGAATCCACTGGTTCACCATTCTCCATATAGCAACAGAATACACTAGGTCTCCATTCTCTACAGCAACAGAATCCATTTGATCTCCATTCTCCCTACAACAGAATCCACTGGATCTCCATTCTCCCTACAACAACAGAATCCACTGGTTTTCCATTCTCCCTACACCAATAGAAAATACTGGTTCACCAATCACCATACAGCAATAGAATCCACTAGGTTTCCATTCTCCCTACAGCAACAGAATCCACTGGGTCTCTGTTCTCCTTAGACCAATGGAAGCCACTGGATCTCTATTCTTTCTAAACCAACAGAATCCACTGGTTCGCCATTCTCCCTACAGCAACAGAATCCACTGTTTCTTCATTCTCCCTACAGCAACAGAATCCACTAGGACTCCATTCTCCCGAGACCATAAGACTGTCTCTATTCTCCTTACACCAACGGAGTTCCACTGGGTCTCTGATTTCCATATACCAATGGAATTCACTGTCTCCGTTTTCCCTAACACAATGGAATCCAAGGCATCTCTGTTCTTCTTACACCAACAGAATCCACTCTGACTCTGCTTTCCCTTCCCCATCGGAATCCACTTCTTCTGTGTTCTTCTTTCACCAACAGAATCCACTGGGTTTCTGTTGTTCTTACACCAACGGAATCCACTAGGTCTCTGTTCCCCTTACACCAACGGAATCCTATCAGTCTCTGCTTTCCCTTCACAAACGGAATCCACTGTCTCTTCTTTCCCTACACCAACGGAATCCACTAGGTCTCTGTTCTTCTTGCACCAATGGAATGCACTGTCTCTGTTCTTCTTACACCAACCGAATGCACTCTGTCTCTGCTTTCCCTACCCCATCGGAATCCACTGGTTCTGTGTTCTTCTCACACCAACGGAATCCACCGGGTTTCTGTTCTTACACCAACGGAACCCACTGTATCTCTGCTTTCCACACACTAACTGAATTCACCTTGTCTCTGCAATCCCCAAACTAACGGAATATTCTTGGTCTCTGTTCTCCTTACACCAACGGAATTCACTAGGTCTCTGTACTCCTTTCACCAACGGAATCCACTCTGTCTCTGCTTTTCCTACACTAACGGAATCCACTCTGCCTCTGCTTTTCCTACACCAAGGAATCCACTCTGTTTCTGCTTTCCCTACCCCATCGGAATCCACTGGTTGTGTGTTCTTCTTACACTAACGGAATCCACTGGGTTTCTGTTCTTCTTACACCAACAGAATCCACTGTATCTCTGCTTTCCACACACTAACTGAATTCATCTTGTCTCTGCCCTCCCCAAACTAACGGAATCCTCTTGGTCTCTGTTCTCCTTACTCCAACGGAATTCACTAGGTTTCTGTTCTCCTTTCACCAAAGGAATCCACTCTGTCTCTGCTTTTTCTACACCAAAGGAATCCACTCTGTCTCTGCTTTTCCTGCACCAATGGAATCCACTCTGTTTCTGCTTTCCCTACCCCATCGGAATCCACTGGTTGTGTGTTCTTCTTACACCAACGGAATCCACTGGGTTTCTGTTCTTCTTACACCAACAGAATCCACTGTATCTCTGCTTTCCACACACTAACTGAATTCATCTTGTCTCTGCCCTCCCCAAACTAACGGAATCCTCTTGGTCTCTGTTCTCCTTACTCCAACGGAATTCACTAGGTTTCTGTTCTCCTTTCACCAAAGGAATCCACTCTGTCTCTGCTTTTCCTACACCAAAGGAATCCACTCTGTCTCTGCTTTTCCTACACCAACGGAATCCACTCTGTCTCTGCTTTCCCTACCCCATCGGAATACACACCAACAGAATCCACTTGTGTTCTTCTTACACCAACGGAATCTACTGGGTTTCTGTTCTTCTTACACCAACGGAATCCACTGGGTGTCTGTTCTTCTTACACTAACGAATCTACTCAATCTCTGCTTTCCATATACTAACTGAATTCCCCTTGTCTCTGCCCTCCTTACACCAACAGAATCCACTGGGTCTCTGTTTTCCTTGCACCAATGGAATCGACTGAGTCTCTGTGAAATGTATTTGTCTCTCTCAATCCTTGTGAAATGGGCGACGTATATTTCTCTTGCTGAATCCTCGTCCAATTAGTCACATATATTTTTCTTACTGATTCCTGATGCAATATGTGACTTTATTTCTCTTTCTGATTCCACGTGTAATGTCTGACGTATATTTCTCTTTCTAATTCCTCGTTTCTTTGACATCAAATAGCCTACGACACGACGTGGCGATTTGGCATTCTTTGTGACCTCCATAGCTCTGACTTGAGAGGTCACATGCCGATCTTCATCACAAACTTTTTATCTTCTCGATCATTTCGTATTAATGTCAGCAATTCTATCGCATCGTTTCCCCCAAGATCAGGGGTTTCCACAAGGCTGCATCATGAGTGTTACACTTTTTACTATCAAGATAAATTCCATTACAAGCAACTTCCTCCATCTGTAGGCAATGCCCTCTATGCTGATGACTTTAGTATCATTTGCGCGTTGTCCAGTATGAATGACAACTGCGAACTGCCCTGAACAATCTCTCGGTTTGGGCGATGGCGAATGGCTTTCGGTTCTCCTCACAGACCACTTGTGTGCACTTTTTCTGCAAACATAATCATCTGGACCCCGAGCTGGAGCTTGGGGGTAACATCATTCGAGTTGTGGTGGAGAACATGTTTCTCAGTCTTATCTTCGATCGGAAATTGCCTTTTTTACCACACATACGATATCTGAGGCCCACGTGCACATGGGCATTGAACATCCTCAAAGTCCTTTCATCCTTCTCTTGGGGGAGGGGCAGAACGATGTTCATTGCTCCATCTCTACCGTGCACTTACTTGTCTGGTCGAAATTCAACTACTACACTACTTGTCTGGTCGAAACTGGACTATGGACACCAGGTGTACCACTCTGCCCGAAATTCGGCGGTAAAGGTGCTGAACCCCCTCCACCATCAGGCTCTCCATGTTTGCATGGGGGCCTTTCACCTTTTACCTCTCCAGAGTCTTTACATTGAGACTGACAGCAGTTGTCCCTGCAATATGCAGCGAAAATGCGATCCCTGCCTGGCCATCCACTTGGGACTGCGTTTTCAGTCCCCAGTGGGATATGTTATATCAGAATTGGCCGATTGCCATTCGTCTTTTTGGTTTGCATGTCCAAGGTTACCTGCAAGACATTAGCAGCAGTCTCGATAGCATCGCACAGTCGACAGTTGAGCCACTTCCACAGTGGCTCGCTATTTCCCCTTGTGATTTCTCCCTGTGCAGGACGGGGAAGGCCTTTACACCCGACTGTGTGTAAATGCAACTCTTTGCCAGCCGTCGTGCTGAGTTCCCGGACTTCTTGACTGTCTTTACAGATGACTCGAAGTCCAGCACATCTATGGTATCAGCCATAGTTTGCTCTAATGTAATCATTGCAGACCAGATCCACTGCAGTGTTCCATCTTCACTGCAGAGTTGCATGCTATCAGCCTTGCCTTGGACCTCATGGTGGCTAAGCATCATCGTCGGTGTGGGCTTTACACCAACTTGCTTCATTCGCTACAGGCTTTGATCTCGGTGAGGCATCGGCCTCACCCTGTTCTCTCCAAGATCCACCAGCAGCTCCATCGTCTGGCAGCTGTCACCACTGTTCTCTTCTGTTGGAAAAACGCTGCCAGTTCCTTACTTTAACTTCCGGCAGCGTTTTTCCGTCAACTCCACAGTGGCAGAGATCTTGGTCTGAACAGGTTGGCAAGAAGCTTTGCGAGATCAAGCCAATTGTCAAACTGTGGCAGTCTTGCGTTCGCAGGAATCGCAAGGAAGAAGTTTTACTTCCTTGGCTCCACTTAGGTCATCGTTTATCACTCACTCCTTTCTTCTTCAGGTGGACGACGAACCTAAGTACGAGTTTGGTGACACCATTTTAACAATCAAACATGTTTTAATCTCATGTCCTTCTTTTCATTTTGAATGATGTATGTTATTTAACTTTCATGATTTTACGTCCGAGCCCCATATACTCGGACATCTGTTATCCAATGGCTCTGTTTTAACCACGATTTTTACGTTTTACTGCTTATTTTACACGTTTATAATTTTTTAATATGTTTCGTACATTATACACTTGTTTGCGGTTTTCAATGAGTCCTACACATCCATTTTTATTGTTGAGTTACACACTTGTTGATTCCTTTTATTCTTCATTTTTATACTCATCTTTATTGTGATGTTTTGTTTCTGTCAATTTTAATTTTGATTGAGGGATAACTGACATTTATCCCTTTCATGAGGCGCAATGTAGCCTTCGCTGCTGTTGCTCAAGCAAGATTAACATATTATTTTAACTCATTCCTCGTGGGAAGTGTGATGTATATATCTCTTACATATTCCTGGTGCAATCAGTGACGTATATTTCTCTTTCTGATTCCTCATGCAATGTGTGAAATGTATTTGCCCCCACTCAATTCAAATGCAAGAATAACGTATATTTATGTTACTCATTCCTCGTGTGAAGTGTGACGTATATTTCTCTTACGTATTCGTGGTGCAATGAGCGAGGTATTTTCTTTTTCTGATTCTTCATGTAATGTGTGAAATGTATTTGCCCCTCTCAATTCTCATGCAAGTATGACGTATATTATTTTACTCATTCCTCGTGTGAAGTGTGACGTATAATTCTCTTTCTGATTCCTCATGCAATGTGTGAAATGTATTTACCCCTCTCAATTCTCATGCAAGAATGAGGTATATTTATTTTGCTCATTCCTCGTGTGAAGTGTAACGTATATTTCTCTTACATATTCCTGGTGCAATGACTGACGTATATTTCTCTTTGTGGTTCCTCGTGCAATGTGTGAAATGTTTTGCTCGTCTCAATTCTCATGCAAGAATGAGGTATATTTATTTTACTCATTCCTCGTGTGAAGTGTGATGTATATTTCTCTTACATTTCCCTGGTACTATGAGTGACGTATATTTCTCTTTGTGGTTCCTCATGCAATGTATGAAAATGTATTTGCCCCTCTCAATTCTCATGCAAGAATGAGGTATATCTATTTTGCTCATTCCTCGTGTGAAGTGTGATGTATATTTCTCTTACATTTCCCTGGTGCAATGAGTGACGTATATTTCTCTTTCTGATTCCTCATGCAATGTGTGAAATGTATTTGCCCCTCTCAATTGTTATGCAAGAGTGACGTATATTTATTTTACTCATTCGTCGTGTGAAGTGTGATGTATATTTCTCTTTGTGGTTCCTCATGCAATGCGTGAAATGTATTTCAATTAAAATATAGTGGAAATAAGGGAGATAGAGAACTAGAAATTGTTATACATTTCACACATGCACTATTTATTTATGTGTGAAATGTATTTCAATTCTCATGCAAGAATGACGTATATTTATTTTACTCATTCGTCGTGTGAAGTGTGACGTATATTTCCCTTAGGTATTCCTGGTGCAATAAGTGACGTATATTTCTCTTTGTGGTTCCTCGTGCAATGTGTGAAAATGTATTTGCCCCTCTCAATTCTCATGCAAGAATGAGGTATATTTATTTTACTCATTCCTCGTGTGAAGTGTGACGTATATTTCTCGTACGTATTCCTGGTGCAATAAGTGACGTATATTTCTCTTTGTGGTTCCTCGTTCAATGTGTGAAAATGTATTTGCCCCTCTCAATTCTCATGCAAGAATGAGGTATATTTATTTTACTCATTCCTGGTGTGAAGTGTGACGTATATTTCTCTTAGGTATTCCTGGTGCAATAAGTGACATATATTTCTCTTTGTGGTTCCTCATGCAATGCGTGAAAATGTATTTGCCCCTCTCAATTCTCATGCAAGAATGACGTAAATATATTTTACTCATTCCTCGTGTGAAGCGTGACGTATATTTCTCTTAGGTATTCCTGGTGCAATGAGTGACGTATATTTCTCTTTCTGATTCCTCAGGTGGTTGGTACTGCTTCGACCAGAGGAGCTGCGAACACCGATGGACCAAAATGCGGCATCTGATGTCATCGACTCTTTGGCCGGAGACAAGGAGCGGTAAGAATGGAAAGGGAAAACGAAACTTCCGTCTTGGATTTCGCTCTTCTCTCCTGCACTGTGTGACCGTGGTTGTAATTTTCTCGGCTGCTCTGACCCTTGCTTCTTTGGAGCACTCTGTACCACGCTCTGAATCTCGTGTGCAGCAGCGTTCCGTGAGGATTTTGCCACCCTTCCATCCCCAATTCTTCAGAGCGTCGATGTCCACGTCACGTGCTCATTGAGCAGATTGTCATGGAGCGTTCGGGAGAGAGGTCAGTGAAGAACTAACCCTGGGCTATCGACGATGCCATGTCACGAGATGTCCAGGTAGTTCTAACATTTCAGAAATCAAAATTTCCATTGAGGAATATTTCTGTAGATTGAATGGTTTAATTCCCCATCGAATCCAATTGGACAGGACTCATCTGCAGCAATGGCTGAAGCCAACTTTCCTTTTCATTCCTATTGGTTTATTTCTGATGCGGATATGATACACTTATGAAATGGAGGGCTTTTTTGTGTCAATAAATGTTGTTATTATCATTTCCCCATCTCCCTTATTTACCCTGTTACTGCTCTTTCGGTATTTCCCCTATTTCACTTTTTCCCCTATCTCCACTCTTTCCCTATCTGCTGTATTTCCTTATTTCCCCTAGGTCTCTATCGCCTTTATACCCTCTGTTCCATATTCTACCTATTTCAGTGTTTCCCTATCTCCTTTATTTCCTCTCTTACCATTTCCCCTATTCACTATTTCCTTATCTTCTTTATTTCCTTTATTTAGTATTTCTGTATCCCACTTATTTCCCCTTTTCCACTAGTTCTCTATCTCCCTTATTTCCTCTGTTCCCTATTACCCCTATTTCACTATTTCCCTATCTCCCTTATTTCCTCTGTTACCTATTTCCCCTATTCACCATTTCCTTATCTCCCTTATTTCCTTTATTTAGTATTTCTGTATCCCACTTATTTCCCCTTTTCCACTAGTTCTCTATCTCCCTTATTTTCTCTGTTCCCTATTACCCCCTGTTTCACTATTTCCCTATCTCCCTTATTTCCTCTGTTACCTATTTCCCCTATTCACTATTTCCTTATCTCCCTTATTTCTTTAATTTAGTATTTCTGTATCCCACTTATTTCCTCTTTTCCACTAGTTCTCTATCTCCCTTATTTCCTCTGTTCCCTATTACCCCTATTTCACTATTTCCCTATCTCCCTTATTTCCTTTATTTAGTATTTCTCTATCCCACTTATTTCCCCTTTTCCACTAGTTCTCTATCTCCCTTATTTCCTCTGTTCCCTATTAACCCTGTTTCACTATTTCCCTATCTCCCTTATTTCCTCTGTTACCTATTTCCCCTATTCACTATTTCCTAATTTCCTTTATTTAGTATTTCTGTATCCCACTTATTTCCCCTTTTCCACTAGTTCTCTATCTCCCTTATTTCCTCTGTTCCCTATTACCCCTATTTCACTATTTCCCTATCTCCCTTATTTCCTCTGTTACCTATTTCCTCTATTCACTGTTTCTTTAATTCCTTTATTTAGTATTTCTGTATCCCACTTATTTCCCCTTTTCCACTAGTTCTCTATCTCCCTTATTTCCTCTGTTCCCTATTACCCCTATTTCACTATTTCCCTATCTCCCTTATTGACTCTGTTACCTATTTCCCCTATTCACTATTTCCTTATCTCCCTTATTTAGTATTTCTGTATCCCACTTATTTCCCCTTTTCCACTAGTTCTCTATCTCCCTTATTTCCTCTGTTCCCTAATACCCCTATTTCACTATTTCCCTATCTCCCTTATTTCCTCTGTTACCTATTTCCCCTATTCACTATTTCCTTATTTCCTTTATTTAATATTACTGTATCCCACTTTTTTCCCCTTTTCCACTAGTTCTCTATCTCCCTTATTTCCTCTGTTCCCTATTAACCTTGTTTCACTATTTCCCTATCTCCCTTATTTCCTCTGTTACCTACTTCCCCTATTCACTACTTCCTTATTTCCTTTATTTAGTATTTCTGTATCCCACTTATTTCCCCTTTTCCACTAGTTCTCTATCTCCCTTATTTCCTCTGTGTCCTATTACCCCTGTTTCACTATTTCCCTATCTCCCTTATTTCCTCTGTTACCTATTTCCCCTATTCACTATTTCCTTATTTCCTTTATTTAGTGTTTCTGTATCCACTTATTTCCCCTTTTCCTCTAGTTCTCTATCTCCCTTATTTCCTCTGTTCCCTATTAACCTTGTTTCACTATTTCCCTATCTCCCTTATTTCCTCTGTTAGCTACTTCCCCTATTCACTACTTCCTTATTTCCTTTATTTAGTATTTCTGTATCCCACTTATTTCCCCTTTTCCACTAGTTCTCTATCTCCCTTATTTCCTCTGTTCCCTATTACCCCTGTTTCACTATTTCCCTATCTCCCTTATTTCCTCTGTTACCTATTTCCCCTATTCACTATTTCCTTATTTCCTTTATTTAGTGTTTCTGTATCCACTTATTTCCCCTTTTCCTCTAGTTCTCTATCTCCCTTATTTCCTCTGTTCCCTATTACCCCTATTTCACTATTTCCCTATCTCCCTTATTTCCTCTGTTACCTATTTCCCCTATTCACTATTTCCTTATTTCCTTTATTTAGTGTTTCTGTATCCCACTTATTTCCCCTTTTCCACTAGTTCTCTATCTCCCTTATTTCCTCTGTTCCCTATTACCCCTATTTCACTATCTCCCTTATTTCCTCTGTTACCTATTTCCCCTATTCACTATTTCCTTATTTCCTTTATTTAATATTACTGTATCCCACTTTTTTCCCCTTTTCCACTAGTTCTCTATCTCCCTTATTTCCTCTGTTCCCTATTAACCTTGTTTCACTATTTCCCTATCTCCCTTATTTCCTCTGTTACCTACTTCCCCTATTCACTACTTCCTTATTTCCTTTATTTAGTATTTCTGTATCCCACTTATTTCCCCTTTTCCACTAGTTCTCTATCTCCCTTATTTCCTCTGTTCCCTATTACCCCTGTTTCACTATTTCCCTATCTCCCTTATTTCCTCTGTTACCTATTTCCCCTATTCACTATTTCCTTATTTCCTTTATTTAGTGTTTCTGTATCCACTTATTTCCCCTTTTCCTCTAGTTCTCTATCTCCCTTATTTCCTCTGTTCCCTATTACCCCTATTTCACTATTTCCCTATCTCCCTTATTTCCTCTGTTACCTATTTCCCCTATTCACTATTTCCTTATTTCTTTTATTTAGTGTTTCTGTATCCCACTTATTTCCCCTTTTCCACTAGTTCTCTATCTCCCTTATTTCCTCTGTTCCCTATTACCCCTATTTCACTATCTCCCTTATTTCCTCTGTTACCTATTTCCCCTATTCACTATTTCCTTATTTCCTTTATTTAATATTACTGTATCCCACTTTTTTCCCCTTTTCCACTAGTTCTCTATCTCCCTTATTTCCTCTGTTCCCTATTAACCTTGTTTCACTATTTCCCTATCTCCCTTATTTCCTCTGTTACCTACTTCCCCTATTCACTACTTCCTTATTTCCTTTATTTAGTATTTCTGTATCCCACTTATTTCCCCTTTTCCACTAGTTCTCTATCTCCCTTATTTCCTCTGTTCCCTATTACCCCTGTTTCACTATTTCCCTATCTCCCTTATTTCCTCTGTTACCTATTTCCCCTATTCACTATTTCCTTATTTCCTTTATTTAGTGTTTCTGTATCCACTTATTTCCCCTTTTCCTCTAGTTCTCTATCTCCCTTATTTCCTCTGTTCCCTATTACCCCTATTTCACTATTTCCCTATCTCCCTTATTTCCTCTGTTACCTATTTCCCCTATTCACTATTTCCTTATTTCCTTTATTTAGTGTTTCTGTATCCCACTTATTTCCCCTTTTCCACTAGTTCTCTATCTCCCTTATTTCCTCTGTTCCCTATTACCCCTATTTCACTATCTCCCTTATTTCCTCTGTTACCTATTTCCCCTATTCACTATTTCCTTATTTCCTTTATTTAATATTACTGTATCCCACTTTTTTCCCCTTTTCCACTAGTTCTCTATCTCCCTTATTTCCTCTGTTCCCTATTAACCTTGTTTCACTATTTCCCTATCTCCCTTATTTCCTCTGTTACCTACTTCCCCTATTCACTACTTCCTTATTTCCTTTATTTAGTATTTCTGTATCCCACTTATTTCCCCTTTTCCACTAGTTCTCTATCTCCCTTATTTCCTCTGTTCCCTATTACCCCTGTTTCACTATTTCCCTATCTCCCTTATTTCCTCTGTTACCTATTTCCCCTATTCACTATTTCCTTATTTCCTTTATTTAGTGTTTCTGTATCCACTTATTTCCCCTTTTCCTCTAGTTCTCTATCTCCCTTATTTCCTCTGTTCCCTATTACCCCTATTTCACTATTTCCCTATCTCCCTTATTTCCTCTGTTACCTATTTCCCCTATTCACTATTTCCTTATTTCCTTTATTTAGTGTTTCTGTATCCCACTTATTTCCCCTTTTCCACTAGTTCTCTATCTCCCTTATTTCCTCTGTTCCCTATTACCCCTATTTCACTATTTCCCTATCTCCCTTATTTCCTCTGTTACCTATTTCCCCTATTCACTATTTCCTTATTTCCTTTATTTAATATTACTGTATCCCACTTTTTTCCCCTTTTCCACTAGTTCTCTATCTCCCTTATTTCCTCTGTTCCCTATTAACCTTGTTTCACTATTTCCCTATCTCCCTTATTTCCTCTGTTACCTACTTCCCCTATTCACTACTTCCTTATTTCCTTTATTTAGTATTTCTGTATCCCACTTATTTCCCCTTTTCCACTAGTTCTCTATCTCCCTTATTTCCTCTGTTCCCTATTACCCCTGTTTCACTATTTCCCTATCTCCCTTATTTCCTCTGTTACCTATTTCCCCTATTCACTATTTCCTTATTTCCTTTATTTAGTGTTTCTGTATCCACTTATTTCCCCTTTTCCTCTAGTTCTCTATCTCCCTTATTTCCTCTGTTCCCTATTACCCCTATTTCACTATTTCCCTATCTCCCTTATTTCCTCTGTTACCTATTTCCCCTATTCACTATTTCCTTATTTCCTTTATTTAGTGTTTCTGTATCCCACTTATTTCCCCTTTTCCACTAGTTCTCTATCTCCCTTATTTCCTCTGTTCCCTATTACCCCTATTTCACTATTTCCCTATCTCCCTTATTTCCTCTGTTACCTATTTCCCCTATTCACTATTTCCTTATTTCCTTTATTTAATATTACTGTATCCCACTTTTTTCCCCTTTTCCACTAGTTCTCTATCTCCCTTATTTCCTCTGTTCCCTATTAACCTTGTTTCACTATTTCCCTATCTCCCTTATTTCCTCTGTTACCTACTTCCCCTATTCACTACTTCCTTATTTCCTGTATTTAGTATTTCTGTATCCCACTTATTTCCCCTTTTCCACTAGTTCTCTATCTCCCTTATTTCCTCTGTTCCCTATTACCCCTGTTTCACTATTTCCCTATCTCCCTTATTTCCTCTGTTACCTATTTCCCCTATTCACTATTTCCTTATTTCCTTTATTTAGTGTTTCTGTATCCACTTATTTCCCCTTTTCCTCTAGTTCTCTATCTCCCTTATTTCCTCTGTTCCCTATTACCCCTATTTCACTATTTCCCTATCTCCCTTATTTCCTCTGTTACCTATTTCCCCTATTCACTATTTCCTTATTTCCTTTATTTAGTGTTTCTGTATCCCACTTATTTCCCCTTTTCCACTAGTTCTCTATCTCCCTTATTTCCTCTGTTCCCTATTACCCCCATTTCACTATCTCCCTTATTTCCTCTGTTACCTATTTCCCCTATTCACTATTTCCTTATTTCCTTTATTTAATATTACTGTATCCCACTTTTTTCCCCTTTTCCACTAGTTCTCTATCTCCCTTATTTCCTCTGTTCCCTATTAACCTTGTTTCACTATTTCCCTATCTCCCTTATTTCCGCTGTTACCTACTTCCCCTATTCACTACTTCCTTATTTCCTTTATTTAGTATTTCTGTATCCCACTTATTTCCCCTTTTCCACTAGTTCTCTATCTCCCTTATTTCCTCTGTTCCCTATTACCCCTGTTTCACTATTTCCCTATCTCCCTTATTTCCTCTGTTACCTATTTCCCCTATTCACTATTTCCTTATTTCCTTTATTTAGTGTTTCTGTATCCACTTATTTCCCCTTTTCCTCTAGTTCTCTATCTCCCTTATTTCCTCTGTTCCCTATTACCCCTATTTCACTATTTCCCTATCTCCCTTATTTCCTCTGTTACCTATTTCCCCTATTCACTATTTCCTTATTTCCTTTATTTAGTATTACTGTATCCCACTTTTTTCCCCTTTTCCACTAGTTCTCTATCTCCCTTATTTCCTCTGTTTGCTATGACCCCTAATTTACTATCTCCCTTATTTGCCCTATGTCTTCTAATTCCTTATTTTCCCCATTTGAGTGTTTCATGTGTTCCTTATTTCTCCTATTTCCTTCTCTCCTAATTCCTCTATTACTCCTATTTCCACTATGTCTCTTATTTCCCCTGTCTCCCTTATAGGTCCTTTTATATGTTCCCTATTCCCACTATTTCTCTCTGTCCCTTAATTCCTCTATTCCCTGTTTCCCCTATTCCCCCTATTTCACTATCTCCTTTATTCCCCTGTTCCCTATTCCCCCTATTTCAGTACTTCCCTATCTCTCCCTTATTACCCCTCATCCCTATTCCACTACTTTCCTATCTCCCTTTTTTCCCCTGTTCCGTATTCTCCCTATTCCATTCTTTCCCTATCTCCCTTATTTCCCCTCTTTCCTATTTTCCCTATTTCAGTATTTCCCTGTCTCCCTTATTTCCGCTTTACCCTATTTCACTATCTCCCTTATTTCCCCTCTGTATTCTATTTCCCTATTTCCCCCATTTGACTGTTTCCCGTATTCCTCTATTTCTCCTATTTCCACTATTTCCCTTATTTCTCCTTTTTCCCTATTTCCCTGATGCCAGAAGAAGAGAAAATGCGCAGAGAGCGTGTCCAAAAAAAAAAATTGAGGTCTTTTAGAATTTCTTGGTGCGAAAGAAGAATTAGTGGCACAAAATGTCTGCCGTTTTGATGGAGAACGAACTGGAAATTTCTCACTTACTTTTATTATTTCCATCATCAATATATTTTTAAAGGGGTTTCAAAATGTTCCACATGGTTAAAAAAAAGAATTATTTCTGATTAGCCTAATGTGAATTTTGTACCTAATGCATCCCACCTCATTACACATATCTCAACCTATTTTCTTCGCTTTGGCCCGAAATGTTTCCGAATGGTGACGTCAGAGCTACTTCCAATAAGCGAAATCCTTCACGCCAAAGGATGATTTCGAGAGCTGAACCATCAAATCCGTGTAAAGCCCACAAATGCTGCCAAATCCCAATTCATAATTAAGAATCAATCAAATGCAATTCTCCTCTGAGTGAGAAATGGAGGTACGAAATGATACGAAATGAAAATTTGAGATTTTTTTTGCAATTCTTCCTCTGGAGAGACAATCTCTTGCTTTCGATTTAAGATAAAAGTTCTTTTATGTTCAGGCAGTTTATGATAAACTGAAAACTGTTTTCCAAATTGCAAATTCGTATCAATGTATTCGGCTTTTCCCAAAGTAACTGAAAGATTTCGTGAGCTTCAGAATTCTTAATTTATTTTGCTGTCGCATCTGTTCTCGCTCGTGCATCATTCCTCCTTCATGGCTGGAACCAGCGGATGTGTTGCTTTGATGATTTCTCCGCGAGACAATCCTCCCCTTCACCCCATTGCGTTCACTCAGGTCTCCGTTGGGATTCGGATGTAAAATGCGTACATTTTCCATAAGCGGCGTTTATTCCTTTCCCAGGTTCCATTATCTGTTGCCACACGTTCAAAAAGATGAGAACTTGAGAAATTCTGACTGCGAAGGAAAGCATTTCAGGATTTACCAGTGGGAGGCGGGGTTGGGAAAGTGTCAAGCGCTGCGTCAGCATGCATTGTTTGCAAACCCATCGGCCTTGGGAGGAAATGACCTCTGCCCATTGGATTAGGAATCTGCTTTTGTTTCCATTTGCCTTTCAAATGATGATCCAACTCCATATCGAAGTCATTTCACTTTTAAGGTGAAATTTTACGACTGGAAACTTGCATATGCTAATGAATAAATAAGAGATCTTTCACAAACTTCACTCCATCGATGAATTTCATGAATGCTCATTAGAAGCCATCAGATTCCTATCCACAGAGGAATTTTCTTAGACTTACTCGAGGAACATGAAATAAAATCAATTTTCCCTCAAGCATCTGTTTGCTACAGAAGTCTCAGAAGAGCCTGTCAATTTAATACGCCATTGATATAGTGTTTAGTAGGGTATAGTGTTTATAGTGTACGGTAGAATACGGTGTACATAGGTGTAAAGTGTTTACAGTGTGTAGTGAGACCTACAACAGGAAGACAACACCTTACCCAGGGCTCGAACATAGATCCCTTTGATAAGTAGCCAAGACTGCTAACCACAAAGCGCACACAGAAAGGAAAAGGAGGAAAAAGCCAACATCAAATTATGTCAAATTTTAATTTTCATTAAGGAAGTTAAGTTCACTAAACGAACATAGAATATTAGTTTTACAAAAGTCAGTTTATTTTGTTGTTGATGTTCTCTTAATCGCTTCATTGAAAAGGATTCTTTTCTTTTCCCCTACAGTGGGAGGAATATTATCTCCAGATGCAGAAGAGAATCCCTACTGGTGGGATGCTAATCAGGTGTAAGTAGAAGAGGGAGTCGACGTCATAAGGTTTGAAATTTCATAACTGATCATTACCATCAATTGGTTTGCATAAAATATTTCATAACTAATCATTACACTCAATTGCTATGCAAAAAATATTTTAAACCAGGGCTCGGCAAATGTTGAGACTGATGCCCAATTCTTTATGTGATATTATATTTATGCTACATATTCTAAATATCAATTATTAAAAATTTTAAATCTGCTGACTGACACATCGGGTTTACACTATTAGAGGCAAGAAGTCATCATCATCATCCTCAAGAAGCCATGGGCTACGGAGGTCCAACCAGACCGTGCAGTTTAATTCTCCAAGCATATCTGTCCTGAGCTAAATCTGCTGCATCCGGCCACTGTACACCAATTCTAACAAGGTCCTGTTTGACATTGTCTGCCCACCGCATCCTAGGTCTCCCCCTCCGTCTGAGACCTTTAGCCACACTGTTCATAAACCTATTCGCCAATCTATAATTATCCATACGGGCAACATGGCCAAAGCAGTGGAGTCTCTCTCTGCACAATATGCTGCTTAAAGGAGGTTGCAGACACCTTTGCCTAACCTCATCATTAGTTACAAAGTTAAACCACCTAATACCCAAGATACTACGTAAGCATCTAGAATCAAAAGCATCTAGTTTCCTGTTATCTTGTTTACACAGTGTCCAAGTTTCACTACCATAACTAACCCTAGAAAGAACCAAACTATTATAAGTCTAATTTTAGTCTTTAAGTGTATATGCCTATTTCTCCACAATCTCCATAGATTCTTAAAAATCCCGGCAGCAATACCAATTTGTCTGTTAATCTCATGCCGTACATCACCAGTATCAGTTACGTAGCTCCTGAGGTAATTAAACTGTGACACCTGCTCAAGACTGCAACCATTCTGATTAACTGAATCACAACTGCCTGACCAATTTTCATCACTTTAGTTTTCTCTCTGTTTATAACCAAACTGTACTACCAGTCTCATCAACAGCTCGAATGAAAGAGTTCATCTCATCAACATCATTTGCCAAAAGGGCTAAATCATCAGCAGAATCTAAATCAGAAATTTTCGAATCTCCAGCCCATTTAAGGCCAAAAGCTTTCCCTTGAAGTGAATTTCGCATAACATAATCAACAACCAAACTAAAGAGAAAAGGAGCCAAAATGCACCCTTGTCGAACACCAGAAGTAATGCTAAACCAATTGCTACAAGACTTACCAACTCTCACACATGACTCAGTGTTATTATAGAGAGCTTTCATTATGTTAACTAACTTGTCTAGTATACCATATGATCTCACAATCAACCACAAATTATGACGATCAACAGAGTCGAAAGCCATTTTGAAATCAACAAAGCTAGCAACCAAAGATTTCTGAAACTCTAAACATTTCTCAAGAATCTGTCTAAGTGAAAATATCTGATCCACACATCCCCTACCACTTCTGAATCCACATTGCTCATCACACAATTGCCTGTCAACCAGATTCTTAATTCTATTAAGCACAATCATGTAAAGAATTTTCCCTGGAACAAAGAGTAGGCTGATACCCCTATAATTATCACAAGAACTGCGATCACCTTTTTTAAAAATAGGGATAATAATAGCTGTGGTAAAATCTTTAGGAACCATGCCTTTATCGTAAAAGATATTCAGAATTTCAGTCATCCAAGTGGTAACAGAAACATTCCCAGCTCTAAGCATTTCCGTAGTAATTTCATCTACCCCTGGGGATTTATGAAGTTTAAGTTTAGAAGTAGCCAAAATAACTTCAGATTGTGTTATAGGGCCAACATTAAAGCCACAAATGCATCTATCATCGTTGCAAACAATGGGAGTAGAACTAACCACATTGCTTAGAACATCACTGAAATGCTCAGCCCACCTAGCCATGACAGAATCCTCACCTTCTTTAACCTTACCTTGTTTATCCTTCAATCCCTGTATACCTGTCCGTTTTTTGCCACAAAAAACATTAACTATCTGGTACAGCTCTCTGCTGTTATGCTGTCCAACTGCTTCCTCGGCTTTGTCAGCCAAACCATCAAGCCAAAGATTCTTATCAGTAGCTAACTGATCCTTTACACGTTTATTAAGCTCTCTGTAATCCTTTCTATTAGGATTAGTAGGCTATTGATTAAGGATATTCCTGCATTTCCTTCTTTCTGAAATGAACTCAAGTGCTTTATCACTCAAATAATTCTGTCTCCTCTGCTCCTTTTTTCCTAAAAGAATACTGTTAGTTTCTGAAACAGCCTGTTTAAAATGGTCTCATTCTTCCTCAACTTCAGTAGTGAGCAAACCATGACTGTCATAATGACAAAGTAACCTATCATGGTAAGCTTTAGCTATAACTGGGTATTTCAGAATTTCGGATTTAAAGGTAATTTTTTTAACCTTAGTACAACACTTCTTAAGTTTAAGTTGCAAGACACTTTTAACAAGGTAATGGTCAGATCCAATTTCAGCTCCCCTATATGACCTGGTATTCCTAACAGAACTAGCCCATTTGCTGTTAATTAATATATAATCAATCATATTCTTATACAGCCCATCAGGTGAAACCCATGTGTACTTATGTATATGTAGTGTTTGTAATATGTGTTAGTTATTCTGAAACCATTGAGTTTACTTACCTGTAGGAGACGTTGCCCATTGCCATTGCAGCTACCAATACCAAAAGGGCCTATCACCCCTCCTCAAAGGTCAGAGTCAGTACCAACTTTGGCACTGAAGTCACCTACAACAAGGGTAATATCTCCTTTTTTGACAGAATTCAAAATATCCTGAAGTTGTCCGTAAAACCTATCCTTCTCATCCTCATCGGCATCCTCAGTGGGGCATAACAGCAGATAACATTCAAGTCTTTAATGCTTGTCTGAAATTTTGCTGGAAGAAACCTTTCATTAATGCACTCATATCCTAGAAGAGCATCACTAGCATGTCTGCTGAGCAGTAGACCCACGCCTTGATGATGCTTTCCATCCTCCCTCCCTGTAAAGAGAAATTTAAAGTTATTTTTAAGTATCTCACCTTTACCTGTCCATCTGGTCTCTTGCAAGTCTAGAATATCTAGGTTATAGCGGTGGAATTCCTGCGTGAGGACATCAAGAGAATAATCTCTATATAATGTCTTTACGTTCCACGTTCTTACAGAGAGAAAATGATTAGCTGGTTTTTTAAAGAAACTAGGTTTATTGAGATAGGTAGGGCCAACAATATCAAACAGCCCCCTGATCGCAGGCATGGGGCAAAGACCTGTTCCTCCTCTGCTAAAGGCTGAAGTCATCGATCCTGGTAGGAACTTCAGGCACCACCTTTTCAAGTGAACTTTTTTAATAGCCATATGGCCTGTCTGAGACACATTACTCCAGTTTAGGCTTGACGATGCCCAACTAGCTAAGTAAGGTTCAGGTACCTGCGATGGCCTCTGATTAGGATTATCCACCAGCTGATATAAGGTATCCCATGCCTCTGTTCACTTAGGGCTGGCAATCTAAAAAGCAAACAGAAAATACAGCGGCAGATTCTCCCTCAACAGAGGCCCACCAGTGCAGCAAGTTCAGGATCCATAATCAAACTCAAATCCATAAACAAGTCCAGTCTAGTAGGTATAAATGTTCAGCACCAGGACCCTGTGAAGTTAACCACTCCTCAGCAGGGTTGAAAAAAAATAAAGTGGCCATAGATGGCCATATCAGTAGGCCATATTGAACTGGCAGCCCTCCCCTTCCGTTCCCTTCCAAAAGAGAATATCTCTTTTGAAAGGTACTAATGGCCTGCCTTAACAAGTACCGCAGAACAAGTAGAACAGCGAACAGAATTTCAAAATTTCCCTCGAATTCGAAAAATTACCCGCGGGAATTCCCTGAAACAGAGAAATTTTTTATGGGCGCTGAAGGAAGATCGATTTTGTAGAGCTCTCGTTTGCAGAATTTTCTTCTCTTTCATTCGATCAAAATACGGAGATTGAGCTTCAGTGGCGCGAGAAATTGAAGAAAGAGCAGTTTGAGGTTATGATTCAATTTGCTGAGAAAGTTGCATAAAAAATTTTTTGTTAATAGAAGTAATAATAATAACTTTATGGATGCTTAATGAGATTGTTATTTATTTCCATAAAAGATTCCGCTAATCCTTACGACAGCAGGATTCATCTCAAGCATATAAATGGTGCAATTAACAAAGAAATTCCTTTCCTTTTTGAGAAGTGATCTCGAGGCAGAGTTCCATTATCATCGTTTTTCGAGGGAAGAAGTTCAACGGATTTCACGATATAAAGTTGTTTTTCCTAATTTTCTCTCGGATTTAATTTTTACCATTTAAGGACGCTAAAGTTTGGAATTCAGAAAACATTTTCCCTTCGCAAAAGAACATTCTGCATTTGTGAAAGACGGGTCAGACTTTTCAGTTACTTCACTCCTTTTCTGCCTCTTGTATATTTAGTTGTTTTCTTTTAAGATAATAGACAGAAATGTGTATAAATCATGAGCATTTTTAAAGGTTTTTTTAATTAAAAAATCCTCAAAAAAATTTGAAAATTTTTCGAGAGTGAATTTGTTTCTTCAATACCGCCCCCTTAATCGGTAAAGTAGAGAAAATTCCGACTATTGGCCGACCGTAAGGAGAGACAGCGCCACCTGCTTTTCGTTGAAAGGAGAAAACGTCTGACCTTGACTCTCAAAAAAGGAAGTTTTAGTTACAGAGCCCTCTGTCGGCAACTCCCGTATTGAACCTCTCATGGAGCGCTGGTAATGTGAAAATCCTTGAAAAATATTGCATCTGATGGAATAGATTAATTGTTGATTAATGATCAAATGCAGCATTTTAAGAAGTCCAGCAGGTATCTGGTATTTAAGAAACTGAAATATTTTGAAGCCTAAATTTCACGAAGATTGCATAAACCACGGGTTTGAAATAACAAATATAATATTTGGATTCTGTTTTCATAGATGGTTCTCGCACAGTTTCAAAATGTCATATTCTCAGATGATGGTCCTTGAAGAAATGGAGAGTCAGAATTCAAATTCTCAAAAGCTACCACCAGTCGTCGTTTAACCGACACAGAAACATCTATCCGTCAAAAGCAGAAAAGAAGGAAACTCAAAATGTGGGCGATCGTTTTCTGTAAAGGGAGGAGGGGCGTCAATTCTTCGATACGATTACGTCATCGAATATTACTATTTAATTTTTTGCACGAAAGAATTTCAGTGTGTCGTGTTTTATTTCAGTATGGCAAATAGCCATCGATCCAATATTGCTTCGTACCTCACTGATCTGAAAGCTAAGAATCCGCATGTTCCTTCATTTGTGACAGATGCCTTGATTAAGGATCCCAATGTTGCTTCATACCACACTGGTCTGATGACAAAGGATCCCCATGTTGTTTCACACTATGCTGATGACATGGCTAAGAATCCCCATGTTTTCCCAAATGATACTGATGATGGCTAAGAATTCCCATGTTTTTCCAAATGATACTGATGATGGCTAAGAATCCCCATGTTTCACACAATGCTGATGACATGGCAAAGGATCCCTAGGCTGCCTCATACATCGTAGATATGGTGGCTAACGACCCTACTTTTTTTTTGTTACTTTGCTGTTCCCGTGGCTAAGTATTCCTATCTCTCTGACCAATTAGCTAAGAATTCGCATGTTGCTTCGTTTGTCACAGATGGTTCCGCAACAGCCTGCTTCTTGACTGCCTGGAGACCTGCTGACCCTCCGGTGTCAAGGTCAGCCCTTGTGGCTTGACCCTTTCTCCCCCAAAGTGGGAAAGTACTACTGTTCTACTGAGTTACAGATATCCTGAGACTTTGCCAAAGGAAGTGTACCCCTAAAATGTTCAATGAGGTGAAATAAATAAAAGTATCCCCATGTCGCTTCATACAATCTGACGACTAAGAATCCCTGTGCTGTTTGATACATTGCTGATACCATGGCTATGCAGACCCATATTCCTTATCCATTAGCCAAGGATCTCCATGGTATTTCATAGGTCCTTTATCCCATGGCTAACAATCCCCATATTTCTTCATAGTTCATTTATCCCATGGCTAAGAATCCACATGTTCCGCGACAATTCGTTTATCCCATGGCTAACGATCCCCATGTGTCGTCATAGGTCGTTTGCTCCATGGCGAACGATCTCCATGTTTCTTCAGAGTTCATTTATCCCATGGTTAACGATCCCCATGTTTCTTCAAAGTTCATTTGTCCCATGGCTAAGAATCCACATGTTCCTCGATAGTTCGTTTATCCCATGGCTAACGATCCCCATATTTCTTCATAGTTCATTTATCCCACGGCTAAGAATCCACATGTTCCTCGACAGTTCATTTATCCCATGGCTAACGATCCCCATGTGTCGTCATAGGTCGTTTGTTCCATGGCGAACGATATCCATGTTACTTCAGAGTTCATTTATCCCATGGTTAACGATCCCCATGTTTCTTCGAAGTTCATTTGTCCCATGGCTAAGGATCCACATGTTCCTCGACAGTTCGTTTATTCCAGAGCTAACGATCCCCATGTGTTGTCATATGTCATTTGCCCCATGGCTGAGGATACCCAAGTTTCTTCATAGTTCGTTTATCCCACGTCTAAGAGGGCGGGGGTGGCTCAGTCGGTAGAGTGCCAGTCTCGTAATCTGTAGTTCCCAGGTTCGAGTCCCAGCTGGGTTAGCGTTGAGATTTATCTCCGCAAAATTCCCCGCCCTGCCCACGGTCAATAGGGGACACTGATGAGCTTGGAAAGGCCGCCGTCCGTCGGATGGGACGTTAAGCCGTGGCCCCGTGTGCGGGAGAGCCATACCCTGTGCACGTTAAAGAACACGCTGGATCTCCTTGACGGGAGACTACCATCTGTCTCCCAACAGCTGTTCCAGTGGGTCCCCTCCCCCAACCTTCTCTGAGCCTTAGGGGTCCTTGAGACCTGGTCATTTAGCCCATGGTGTGCAAAAAAGTGCCACTCAGAGGTAAAACAACCCAAATCCCACGTCTAAGGATCCCATGTTTCTTCAGAGTTAATTTATACCATGGTTAACGATCCCCAAGTTTCTTCATAGTTCATTTATCCCATGGCTAAGGATCCACATCTTCCTCGACAGTTCGTTTATTCCAGAGCTAACGATCCCCATGTGTCGTCTTAGGTCATTTGTCCCATGGCTAAGGATACCCAAGTTTCTTCATAGTTCGTTTATCCCATGTCAAGGATCCCCATGTTTCTTCAGAGTTCGTTTATCCCATGGTTTACAATCCCCATGTGTCGTCATAGGTCGTTTGTCCCATGCCTAACTATCCCCATGTTACTTCATTGGACGTTTATCCCATGGCTAAGGATCCCGATGTTTCTTCATAGTTCACTTATACCATGGCTCAGGATCTGCATGTTCCTGATTCCGTGGAAGTAGATCCCCATGTTGTTGCATCTGTCGCTTATGTGGTGGCTAAGAATTCCCATATTGCTTCACACATCGCTGATCAGATGGTTTACGATTCCCATGTTGCTTCAATCGTTGCTGATTCCATTGGGGCAGAGGATCCTCATATTGCTTCATACATCGCTGATTGGATGACTAAAGATCTCAATTTTACTTCAAAGATCAAATATCAAATGCTTCATAGGTTGCTGATTCCATGAGCGAGGATCGCCATCTTGCAACAGTAGTCAAAACTTTTCTGCAGAAACGAGAAGCTAATCTCAGATAATTCCAGGAGCTCAGTGTGATCAAGAATCGTGACGAAAGGTTTAGTTGTTAGAGCCAAATCAATTCTTCTTTTCGCATGGCCATCTTAGACTGCAATGATCGAGGTAATGTTCTTCAGGATGAGGTAATGATCTTGTACGAAAGGATTTCCCCTTTGCCTGACAACTGTTTTGTCATTCCAGGTTCGTTCCCTACTGTTCGAGCGATGCGTGGAGTGGAGCAGCACGAGCTGTACGAAAAGGTGAGCACCAAATATCATCTCTTCGAATCTCTCACCTATTTCCTAACCTCATCTTCCTGAATTTCAAAAGTTAAGTGATGAAGTGTTAAGCTTACGAAGCAAACCTCCTCCATTCAGAAGAGCTATCATTGCAACATTCACTTCCCAATATCCATCTCCAACGAACTAGATCGACCTCTCTCCGTTATCCATCTCCACAGAATGAGATCGACCTCTCTCCATTATTCATCTCCACCGAATTAAATCGAGCTTTCTCCAAAATATATCCCCACTGAATGAGATTGATCTCTCTTTCCATTATCCATTCCACTGAATGAGACTGATGTCACCTCATTATCAATCTCCATCTCTCTCCATTATCCACCCCCCCCCCCCATTCGTCGTAATTCGTCAATTCTTTCTATTTTGGACAGGTCAAGCTATCCATTCTTACTAAGTTGGACAGGTAAATTTGTCCATTCTTCCTCTGCATGGCATATTAATCTATCCATTCTTCTTAAGTTGAACAGGTGAATCTGTCTATTCTTCCTCTGTAGGACATATTAATCCGTCCTATCTTACTAAGTGGAACAGTTAATCAGTTCTGTCTTCCTAGGCCTCACAGGTTAATCCGATCATTTGCACTGTATGAGACAAATTAATTCGTCCATAATTTCTAGGTGGGACAGGTCAATCTATCCATCTTCCTAGGTCGGACGGATCAATTCATCTATTCTTCTGTAGGACATGTTAATCTGTCCTGTCTTGCTACATGGGCAGGTCAATGTATACATTCTTCCTAGGTAGGACAGATCAATTCGTCTCTTCTTTTTCTGTAAGACATGTTAATCCGTCCTCTCTTCCTAGGTGGAATAGTCAATCCATCCTCTCTTCCTAGGTGGAATAGTCAATCCGTCCTCTCTTCCTAGGTGGAATAGTCAATCCGTCCTCTCTTCCTAGGTGGAATAGTTAATCCGTCCTCTCTTCCTAGGTGGAAGAGTCAATCCGTCCTCTCTTCCTAGGTGGAATAGTCAATCCGTCCTCTCTTCCTAGGTGGAATAGTCAATCCGTCCTCTCTTCCTAGGTAGAATAGTCAATCCGTCCTCTCTTCCTAGGTGGAATAGTCAATCCGTCCTCTCTTCCTTGGTGGAATAGTCAATCCGTCCTCTCTTCCTAGGTGGAATAGTCAATCCGTCCTCTCTTCCTAGGTGGAATAGTCAATCCGTCCTCTCTTCCTAGGTGGAATAGTTAATCCGTCCTCTCTTCCTAGGTGGAAGAGTCAATCCATCCTCTCTTCCTACGTGGAATAGTCGATCTGTCCTCTCTTCCTAGGTGGAATAGTCGATCCGTCCTCTCTTCCTAGGTGGAATAGTCGATCCGTCCTCTCTTCCTAGGTGGAATAGTCGATCCGTCCTCTCTTCCTACGTGGAATAGTCGATCCGTCCTCTCTTCCTTGGTGGAATAGTCAATCCGTCCTCTCTTCCTAGGTGAAATAGTCAATCCATCCTATCTTCCTAGATGGAATAGTCAATCCGTCCTCTCTTCCTAGGTGGAATAGTCAATCCGTCCTCTCTTCCTAGGTGGAATAGTCAATCCGTCCTCTCTTCCTAGGTGGAATAGTCAATCCGTCCTCTCTTCCTAGGTGGAATAGTCAATCCGTCCTCTCTTCCTAGGTGGAATAGTCAATCCGTCCTCTCTTCCTAGGTGGAATAGTCAATCCGTCCTCTCCACCTAGGTGGAATAGTCAATCCGTCCTCTCTTCCTAGGTGGAATAGTCAATCCGTCCTCTCTTCCTAGGTGGAATAGTCAATCCGTCCTCTCTTCCTAGGTGGAATAGTCAATCCGTCCTCTCTTCCTAGGTGGAATAGTCAATCCGTCCTCTCTTCCTAGGTGGAATAGTCAATCCGTCCTCTCTTCCTAGGTGGAATAGTCAATCCGTCCTCTCCACCTAGGTGGAATAGTCAATCCGTCCTCTCTTCCTAGGTGGAATAGTCAATCCGTCCTCTCTTCCTAGGTGGAATAGTCAATCCGTCCTCTCTTCCTAGGTGGAATAGTCAATCCGTCCTCTCTTCCTAGGTGGAATAGTCAATCCGTCCTCTCTTCCTAGGTGGAATAGTCAATCCGTCCTCTCTTCCTAGGTGGAATAGTCAATCCGTCCTGTCTTCATTGGCTGGACAGGTCAATCGCTCCGTTGTGAGACAAGTTAATTCGTCCATTCTTTCTTGGTGGAACAGGTCAATCTATCCATTCTTCCTACGTTGGACAGATCAATTCGCCTATTCTCTTTTTTTGTAAGCAATACTAATCCGTCTGTCTTTCTAGGAGGGACTAGTCAATTCATCCTGTCTTTCTACATGGGACCCCTACATGGGTTTTTCTACATGGAAATTCATCTACTTATGTCTACTCATGTCTTTCTACATGGAAATTCATCATTTCTACATGTCTTTCTACATGGGACGTCCATTTACCCTCTCTGGAACAATTTAATCCGTCCTGTCTTCTTAGGCAGGATAGGTCAATCCACCCATTTCCACT
Organism: Ryuthela nishihirai; assembly: GCA_038380435.1. Taxonomy (NCBI): domain Eukaryota; kingdom Metazoa; phylum Arthropoda; class Arachnida; order Araneae; family Heptathelidae; genus Ryuthela; species Ryuthela nishihirai. The sequence continues at coordinate 153,824,302 of JAWZYU010000001.1, read as the reverse complement.
CTGTGGGAAAGGGTTAATTCATACGCTCTTTCTAGGTGGGACAGGACAATCCCATCAATTTTCCTTTGGTTGGACAGGTCAATGAAACGAATTATATCCAAATACTCGTGCAGTGCATGAGAATTGTGGTGATTATTCTAACATGCAATAACCATATCACATGCTATTATAAAGCCAAGATTTCAAATATTCTGCAACGACATTTATGGTGACAAGGAGAGACAGGGCTCACAACACTGATGTGAATGAGGTTAATGTTGATGGATGCAAATTAAATGAATTATAGGAATTTAAGAACTTTCTCATATGGTCTGGAAACTTACAATTGTAACAATCCCCATGCGCCGTTCGAAACGTGGCTTTGAAATGGAGTTTTCTTGGCGACGTGAATGAGTCCCCCTGGTGGCGAGAATTCCGACGCTGTCGTCTGTTTCGAGGGACTGGAGATGTTAATGGGATTAGGAGAGATATTAATGGAATTAGGAGAGAGATTAATGGAGTTAGGAGAGATATTAATGGAATTAGGAGAGATATTAATGGTATTAGGAGAGATATTAATGGAATTAGGAGAGATAGTAATGGAATTAGGAGAGATAGTAATGGAATTAGGAGAGATAGTAATGGAATTAGGAGAGATATTAACGGAATTAGGAGAGAGATTAACGGAGTTAGGAGAGATATTAATGGAATTAGGAGAGATATTAATGGTATTAGGAGAGATATTAATGGAATTAGGAGAGATAGTAATGGAATTAGGAGAGAGATTAATGGAATTAGGAGAGATATTAACGGAATTAGGAGAGATATTAACGGAATTAGGAGAGATAGCAACGGAATTAGGAGGGATAGTAATGGAATTAGGAGAGATAGTAATGGAATTAGGAGAGATAGTAATGGAATTAGGAGAGTCGGTGATTTCAGAAAACAAGAATGTTTCTCCTTCCCGATAAAAGAAGAATTTCGCTTCATTATGCAAAAGAAGAGCGAAATATAAAAAGATAATCAATTTTCTTGCAGCTTATCTGACTGTTGAGGAAATTGAAAATCGAGGAATATTTAAGCAAACGCTGCTCATGTTAATATCGGAAAGATCATTTATATTAAATACTGTTCAGAAATTCCAGCAGTATTTATTCTTTTTAATTCCGATATACCGCTTAATCCCAAGTTTCTGATCCTTAGCCATTAACATACATGCAATTAATTATTCTTCCCAGTGAATTTTCTTCTTTTAAATATTCCCAAACCTCTTTTTGATGAGTAGCCACCTGCTACTAACCTATTTAGAATCGAAGCTTAATTAGCGCTTAAATATTTTAGTGGTACTGTGGTCGTGTTTTTGGAGCCAATTAATAGCGAGCAGGATCTTGCAAGAGAATTCGCAGCAGACGATTCACAAGCGAAGAGAACAAACGCTTTCTGTGATACAAAAGATTTCTGATTGCTATTGTTTTTATCTGATTAATACCTTTCCTATTATTGGAATTAAAGAATAATGAATGTAACTTTTTACCGCCTCAAAAGCTTTTTTAATTATTGATATTTAATAATTAATTCAATATATTAAATGATTAATATTTATTATTAGTTGTCTAATTATCAAAATCTTTATATCAGGTGACTTCTCCTTTATGGGTTCTCTTATTGTGTTAGAGGTTGTGAAAGATTTGCTTCCCAGAGGCATCCTAACTGCAGAGCTTTTGCTTCTCGCTGGCAGCAGGTAAGTCAACGCACTCCTTCCCGCGATTCATCGAATACTTCGCAGGGAACATACAGAGATATAAAGAGATATTTTATTCATCTTCATCGCCATATCACATAACAGAGGCAAAAACGTTGTTACATTTCATCCACAACTCCAATCTCCAGAAAATATCTCTGATCATTATGTAGCATATATAAAAGAGATTGCATAGCCAAATTCTTGCTAACACTGTACCGCATTTCAAGTTTCAATATCATCTTCTCATTCATACAGACAAAAATAATCCTCAAGCAACAAGGAGTCCAACCAGATTGTGCAATTTAGTTCTCCAAACACATCTGATGTAGTACAGTTGTTAACACGTCTCTCTGAGCTGCATCCAGCCACTGTAGACCAATTCTAACAAGGTCGCCCTTGGATATTCCCCACCACATCCTTAGTCTCCCCATCTTTCCGAGACCTTTAGGCATACTGTTCATAACCTTATCCACAAATCAATAATTATCCACATGGGCAACGTGGCCAAACCAGCAGAGTCTCCCTCTGCACAATATGCTGCTTAAAGGAGGTTGCAGACTCCTTTGCCTAACCTCGTCATTAGTTACATAGTTGACCCACCTAATGCTAAAGATACTGCGTAAGCATCTAGAATGAAAAGCATCTGGTTTCGTGTTATCTTGTTTACAAAGTGTCCATGTTCTCTACCACACCCCTAGAAAGAACAAAACTATTACAAAGTATAATTATAGACTTTAGGTGTATACACCTATTTCTTCACACTCTCCATAGATTCCTAAAAGTCCCAGAGGCAATCCCTATTCACCTGTTAATCTCATGTTGAACATCACCATTATCTGTTACAAAACTCCCAAATAACTAAACTGAGACACATGCTCAAAGGTGCAACCATTCGGAGTGACTGAAGCACCAACTGCCTGACCAATTTTCAAATTTTCATCACTTTAGTTTTCTCTCTGCTTATCACCAAATCTACTCTGCAACCAGTCTCATCAACAGCTCGAATGAAAGAGTTCATCTCATCAACATCATTTTCCAAAAGGGCTAAATCATCAGCATAATCTAATTCAGAAATTTTAGTGTCTCCAGACCATTTAAGGCCAAAATCTTTCCCTTCCAATGAATTTCGCATAATGTAATCAATAACCAAACAAAAGAGAAAAGAATTAATTAATCAATTAATTAATTAACATTTAATTATTATTAATAATTAATTAATTATTAATAATTAATTAATAAATTAATTTTTAAAACAAAATGCACCCTTGTCAAACACCAGAAGTAATGCTAAACCAATTGCTATAAGCCTTACCAACTCTCACACACGACTCAGTGTTATTATAGAGAGCTTTCATTATGTTAAGTAACTTGTCTGGTATGCCACACATCATTCATTATATAAACTACTTGTCTGGTATGCCATATATCATTCATTATATTAACTAGTCTGGCATGCCATATATCACTCATTATATTAACTGCTTCTCTAGTATGCCATACATCATTCATTATATTAACTACTTGTCTGGCATGCCATACATCACTCATTATATTAACTACTTCTCTGGCATGCCATACATCACTCATTATATTAACTTCTTGTCTGGCATGCAATGCATCGCTCATTATATTAACTACTTATCTTTATGCCATACATCACTCATTATATTAACTACTTTTCTGGCATGCCATACATCACTCATTATATTAACTACTTGTCTCGCATGCCATACATCACTCATTATATTAACTACTTGTCTGGCATGCCATACATCACTCATTATATTAACTACTTGTCTGGCATGCTATACATCGCTCATTATATTAACTACTTGTCTGCTATACCATACATCACTCATTATATTAACTACTATTCTGCTATGCCATACATCACTCATTATGTTAAGTAACTTGTCTGGTATGCCATATATCATTCATTATATTAACTACTTGTCTGGTATGTCATACATCACTCATTATATTAACTACTTGTCTGGTATGCCACATATCACTCATTATATTAATTACTTGTCTGATATGCCATACCAGAAAAGTAGTTAATATAATGAGTGATGTATGTCATACATCACTCATTATATTAACTATTTCTCTGGCATGCCATACATTACTCATTATATTAACTACTAGTCTGGTATGTCATACATCACTCATTATATTAACTACTTGTCTGCTATGCCATACATCACTCATTATGTTAAGTAACTTGTCTGGTATGCCATATATCATTCATTATATTAACTAATTTCTGGTATGCCATACATCATTCATTATATTAACTACTTTTCTGGTATGCCATATATCACTCATTATATTAGTTACTTGTCTGATATGCCATACCAGAAAAGTAGTTAATATAATGAGTGATGTATATCATATATCACTCATTATATTGACTACTTCTCTGGCATGCCATACATTACTTATTATATTAACTACTAGCCTGGTATGTCATACATCATGCATTATATTAATTTCTTGTCTGGTATGCCATACATCACTCATTATATCATCTACTTGTCTGGCATGCCATATATCATTCATCATATTAACTACTTGTTTGGCATGCCATACATCACTCAATATATTAACTACTTCTCTGGCATGCCATACATCATTCATTATATTAACTACTTGTCTGGTAGCCATACATCACTCATTATATTAATTACTTGTCTGATATGCCATACCAGACAAGTAGTTAATATAATGAGTGATGTATGTCATACATTACTCATTATATTAACTACTAGTCTGGCATGTCATACATTACTCATTATATTAACTACTAGTCTGTCATACCATACATCACTTATTATATTAACTTCTTGTCTGGCATGTCATACATCATTCATTATATTGACTACTTGTCTGGCATGCCAAACATCACTCATTATATTAGCTATTTGTCTGGCATGCCATATATCACTCATTGTATTAGCTATTTGTCTGGCATGCCATATATCATTCATTATATTAACTACTTGTGTGGCATGCCATACATCGCTCATTATATTAACTTCTTGTCTGGCATGCCATACATCATTCATTATATTAACTACTTGTCTGGTAGCCATACATCACTCATTATATTAATTACTTGTCTGATATGCCATACCAGACAAGTAGTTAATATAATGAGTGATGTATGTCATACATTACTCATTATATTAACTACTAGTCTGGCATGTCATACATTACTCATTATATTAACTACTAGTCTGTCATACCATACATCACTTATTATATTAACTTCTTGTCTGGCATGTCATACATCATTCATTATATTGACTACTTGTATGGCATGCCATACATTGCTCAGTATATTAGCTACTTATCTGTCATGCCATACATCATTCATTATATTAATTACTTGTCTGGTATGCCATACATCACTCATTATGTTAAGTAACTTCCCTGGTATGCCATGCATCATTCATTATATTAACTACTTTTCTGCATTGCCATACATCACTCATTATATTAACTACTTGTCTGTCATGCCATACAACATTCATTATATTAACTTCTTCTCTGGCATTCACCATCATCATTATCTGGCATTCATCGTTCATTATATTATCTACTTGTCTGGTATGCCATACGTCACTCATTATGTTAAGTAACTTGTCGGGTATGTCATACATCATTCATTTTATTTACTACTTGTATGAAATGCCATACATCATTCATTATATTAACTACATATCTGGTATATCATACATCACTCATTATATTAACTACTTGTCTAGCATGCCATACATCACTCATTATATTGACTACTTGTGTGGTATGCCATACATCATGCATTATATTAACTACTTGTCTGGTATGTCATACATCACTCATTATATTAACTACTTGTCTGGTTAACCATATCTCACTCATTATATTATCTACTTGTCTGGCATGGCATACATCATTTAATATATTGACTACTTCTCTGATATGACATACATCACTCATTATATTAACTAATTTTCTGGCATACCATACATCACTCATCATATTAACTACTAGTCTGGTATGCCATACATCACTCATTATATTAACTAATTGTCTGGTATGCCATACATCACTCGTAATATTAATTAATCATCTGGTATGCCATACGTCACTCATATTAACTAATTGTCTGGTATGTCATACATCACTCATTATATTAATTAATTTTCTGGCATGCCATACATCACTCATTATATTAACTAGCTGTCTGGCATGCCATACATCACTTGTTATATTAACTACTTGTCCTCATGCCATACATCACTCATTATATTAACTACTTGTCTGGTATGTCATACATAACTCATTATTTTAACTACTTGTCTGGTATGTCATACATCACTCATTATATTAACTACTACTCTCGTATGCCATACATCACTCATTACATTTTCTACTTGTCTAGCATACCGTACATCACTCAATATATTGACTACTTCTCTGGTATGCCATACATCACTCATTATGTTAACTGCTTCTTTAGTATGCCATACATCACTCATTATATTAACTACTTTTCTGGTATGCCATACATCACTCATTATATTAACTACTTGTCTGGCATGCCAAACATCACTCATTATATTAACTACATGTCTAGCGTTCCATGTATCATTCATTATATTAAATACTTGTCTTGCATGCTATACATCACTCATTATATTAACTACTTGTCTGGTATGCCATACATCACTCATTACATTTTCTACTTGTCTAGCATGCCATACATCACTCATTATATTAACTACTTGTCTAGCATGCAATACATCACTCATTATATTAACTACTTGTCTGGTATGCCATACATCACACATTATATTATCTACTTGTGTGGCATGCCATACATCACTCATTATATTAACTACTTTTCTGATATGCCATACATCACTCATTATATTATCTACTTCTCTGGCATGTCATACATCACTCAATATATTGACTACTTCTCTGGAATGCCATACATCACTCATTATATTAACTGCTTCTTTAGTATGCCATACATCACTCATTATATTAACTACTTTTCTGGTATGCCATACATCACTCATTATGTTAACTACTTGTCTGGCATGCCAAACATCACTCATTATATTAACTACATGTCTAGCATTCCATATATCATTCATTATATTAAATACTTGTCTCGCATGCTATACATCACTCATTATATTAACTACTTGTCTGGTATGCCATACATAACTCATTATATTTTCTACTTGTCTAGCATGCCATACATCACTCATTATATTAACTACTTGTCTGTATGCCATACATCACACATTATATTATCTACTTGTCTGGCATGCCATACATCACTCATTATATTAACTACTTTTCTGATATGCCATACATCACTCATTAACTAGTTGTCTGGCATGCCATAGATCACTCATTATATTAACTACTTTTGTGGTATGTCATATATCATTCATTATATTAACTACTCGTCTAGCATGCCATACATCACTCATTATATTAACTACTTCTCTGGTATGCCATACATCATTCATTATATAATTTACTTGTCTGGCATGCCAAACATCTCTCATTATATTAACTACTTGTCTAGAATGCATACATCACTCATTATATTTACTTGTCTGGTATGTCATACATCACTCATTATATTAACTACTTGTCTGGTATGTCATACATCATTCATTATATTTACTACTTGTCTAGTATCCATACATCACTCATTATATTATCTACTTCTCTGGCATTCCATACATCACTCAATATATTGACTACTTTTCTGGTATGCCATACATCACTCAATATATTGACTACTTCTCTGATATGCCATACATCACTCATTATATTAACTGCTTCTTTAGTATGCCATACATCACTCATTATATTAACTACTTTTCTGGCATACCAAACATCACTCATTATATTAACTACATGTCTAACGTTCCATATATCACTTATTATATTAAATACTTGTCTCGCATGCTATATATCACTCATTATATTAAATACTTGTCTCGCATGCCATATATCACTCATTATATTAAATACTTGTCTCGCATGCCATACATCTCTCATTATATTAACTACTTCTCTGGTAAGTCATACATCACTCATTATATTAACTAATTGTCTTGTATGACATACATCACTCATTATATTAACTACTTGTCTAGCATGCCATACATCATTATTATATTAACTACCTGTCAGGTATGTCATACATCACTTATTATATTAATTACTTGTCTGGTGTGTCATACATCAATCATTATATTAACTACTTGTCTGGTAGGCCATCCATTACTCATTATATTATCTACTTCTCTGGTATGCCATACATCACTCAATATATTGACTACTTCTCTGGCATGCCATACAACACTAATTATATTAACTACTTTTGTGGTATGCCATACATCATTCATTATATTATTTACTTGTCTGACATGCCAAACATCACTCATTATATTAACTACTTGTCTAGCATGCCATACATCACTCATTATATTTATTTGTGTGGTATGTCATACATCACTCATTATATTAACACTTGTCTAGCATGCCATACATCACTCGTTATATTAACTACTTTTCTGGTATGCCATACATCATTCATTATATTAACTACTTGTCTAGCATGCCATACATCACTCATTATATTATCTACTTGTCTGGTATGCCATACATCACTCATTATATTATCTACTTGTCTGGTATGCCATATATAACGCACTATATTATCTAATTGTGTGGCATGCCATACATCACTCATTATATTAACTACTTTTCTGGTTTGCCATACATCACTCATTGTATTAACTACTTGTCTAGCATGCCATACATCACTCATTATATTAACTACTTGTCAAGTATGTCATACATCACTTATTAATTACTTGTCTGATGTGTCATACATCATTTATTATATTAACTACTTGTCTGGTATCCGCAAAATTCCCCGCCCTGCCCACGGTCAGTAGGGGACACCGATGGGCTTGGAAAGGCCGCCGTCCGTCGGATGGGACGTTAAGCCGTGGCCCCGTGTGCGGGAGAGCCATACCCTGTGCACGTTAAAGAACACGCTGGATGGCCTTGACGGGAGGCTACCATCTGTCTCCCAACAGCTGTTCCAGTGGGTCCCCTCCCCCAACGTTCTCTGAGCCTTCGGGGTCCATGTGACCTGGCCATTTAGCCCATGGTGTGCAAAAAAGTGCCGCTTAGAGGTAAAACAACCCAACTTGTCTGGTATGTCATACAACACTCGTTATATTAACTACTTGTCTGGTATGTCATACATCATTCATTATATTAACTACTTGTCTGCCATACATCACTCAATATATTGACTACTTCTCTGGTATGCCATACATCACACAATATATGAGTGATGTACATGCCATACATCACTCAATATATTGACTACTTCTCTGGTATGCCATACATCACACAATATATTGACTACTACTCTGGTATGCCATACATCACTCATTATATTAACTGCTTCTTTAGTATGCCATACATCACTCATTATATTAACTACTTTTCTGCTATGCCATACATCACTCATTATATGTATTAACTACTTGTCTAGCATGCCATACATCACTCATTATATTATCTACTTGTCTGGTATGCCATACATCACTCATTGTATTAACTACTTGTCTGGCATGCCAAACATCACTCATTATATTGTAATGCTCCCAAACAAATGCAAAATACTTGAAGTTTTATGCTCCGGATAGCTTAGACGGGCGCCAGGCAATAATTAACAAATTGCCAAAAGTAGAATAAGTTGATAATAAGTTGATTTAGGGTTCAAATACCAGCGAGCGTTTATGAGTAAGAATCAAAATGATTGTCAAGTAAATATTAAATATAAAAAAATTCTTAATTCGCGTTGCTCAAGAGAAAAAATTGTACAGACTCAAAAGGTTTATAACAAAACAGATTTATTTCCAAAATAATTCAACTCACCAAGACATCAATGAAGAAACATAACTTCTGTGCTACACACACTGTGCTTGGTGCTACGCACCTTGTGCTCTCCTTAGTGCTACTACACTAACTCCACTCTACCTTAGTGACTCGCAGGCCACCGGTTTTTTACAATGAGCAGGCACATGCCGGGAAAGATATTTGCATACTATGACGAACGACGCAAGCTATGACGCAAGAGGGGGCGTGTCCTTGGCACGCGCTTTAACGGTACAGTCGGAAGATCGGAGTTGCGGCGCGTGCGCAACTCCTAGAATCTCTTGGATGTGAGCGCTGTGATGCCAAAAAGGAAATAAAAAATCCCCAAAATGATAAATATAACGTAAATTAAACAAAACTGATTAAGGTAAAGCAAAAGTGAACGATGGGGCATCACAACATTAACTACTTGTCTAGCATTCCATACATCACTCATTATGTTAACTCCTTGTCTGGTATGTCATACATCACTCATATTAACTACTTGTCTAGCATGGCATACATCACTCATTATATTAACTACTTGTCTGGTATGTCATACATACATCACTAATTATATTAACTACTTCTCTGGAATGCTATACGTCACTCAATATATTGACTACTTCTCTGGTATGCCATACATCACTCATTATATTAACTACTTCTTTAGTATGCCATACATCACTCATTATATTAACTACTTTTCTGGTATGCCATACATCATTCATTATATTAACTACTTGTCTAGCATTCCATACATCACTCATTATATTATCTACTTGTTTGGTATGCCATACATAACTCACTATATTATCTAATTGTGTGGCATGCCATACATCACTCATTATATTAACTACTTTTCTGGTTTGCCATACATCACTCATTGTATTAACTACTTGTCTAGCATGCCATACATCACTCATTATATTAACTACTTGTCTAGCATGCCATACATAACTCACTATATTATCTAATTGTGTGGCATGCCATACATCACTCATTATATTAACTACTTATCTGGTTTGCCATACATCACTCATTGTATTAACTATTTGTCTGGCATGCAAACATCACTCATTATATTAACTATTTGTCTAGCATTCCATACATCACTCATTATGTTAACTACTTGTCTGGTATGTCATACATCACTCATATTTACTTGTCTGGTATGCCATATGATCCCACAATCAACCACAAATTTTGATGATCAACAGAATCAAAAGCCTTTTTGAAATCAACAAAACTAGCAACCAAAGGTTTCTGAAACTAAACATTTCCCAAGAATCCGCCTAAGTGAAAATATCTGATCTACACATCCCCTACCACTTCTGAATCCACATTGCTCATCACGCAATTGACTGTCAACCAGATTCTTAATTCTATTAATCACAATCATGCAAAGAACTTTACCTGGAACAGAGAGTAGGCTGATACCCCTATTGTTATCACAAGAACTGCAATCACCTATTTTGAAAATAGGGATAATAACAGCTCTTTTAAAATCCTTAGGAACCATGCCTTTATCATAAAAGTGTTTCAAAACTTCAGTCATCCTTGTGTTAACTGAAACTTTCGCAGCTCTAAGCATTTCAATATTAATTTCATCACCCCCTAGGGATTTAAGTAGTTTTAGTTGAGAAATGGCCAAAATAACTTCATATTGTGATATATGGCCAACATTAAAGCCAGTAATGCATTTATCATCATTACAATGGGTATAGAACTAATCATTGTTTAGAACGTCACTGAAATGCTCAGCCCACCTAGCCATGACAAAATCCTCACTTTCTATAAACTTCTATAATCTGACCTTTATTTTTCCATCTGATCTCTTGCAAGCCAAAAATATCTGCATTATAATGGTGGAATTCTTGCATGAGGACATCAAAAGAATAAGCTCTGTGTAGAGTCCTCACATTCTAATTATCTATGGAGAGAAAATGGTTAGTGTGGTGTTTAAAGGAATTATGTTTATTGAAAGAGGAAGTGCCTACAATATGAAAAGTCCACTAATTGCAGACATGGGGCAAAGACTCGTTCCCCCACAATGTAGAAGGCTGAAGCCATCAACAACCTCCCGGAATGCAGAATTTAACGATGTTCGTAGAAGCAAGTGTTCAGACATCTGTGATGGCCTTTGTTCAGTATTATCCAGCAGCTAATAAAACATATCCTATGAATCTATTGATTTGTGATTGTCTACCCAAAAAGAAATAGAAAACAGAGTTAAATTTTCCTCAAGAGAGGCCCACCAATGCAGCAAATTCAGGATCCATAATTCAAAGCCATTATCCAATCTAAATGGTCAGCACGAGGAACCTGCAAGGTTGACCACTCCTCAGAAGGGTAGAGAAAAAAGAAGAAAAGTAGCCATAGTTGTCCAGATAAATAGGCCACAGTGATCTGACAATCCCCCTCTCCCCGTTCCGTTCACTTCCACAAGAGAATATCTCTTTTGAAAGTGAACTGACTACTGAACAAGGAAACCATTGCCTCGACGTCTGCAGGAAACTCGGTGCTAATCAATGCTACCACCCATTTACCAAGTGAATTGTTAGATGCAATGAAAGAATTAATCTTTTTCAACCATCCAAAAGCAGTAGTTTGATTGAAGCCAGCCTGTACTTCCAGGTCCAGAGAGGGACGTTTCGAAATGAAGGCAACATTGTGTATTTGGTTCAATGTTGAAGTGATAGTGCACTTCGAACTGGTTCCAGAAGGACGTGCCATCGATCCTCACATCTACTCAGCACAACTGGAGTGCATGCACTCTCTGATGTATTACACAGGATTGCTAAACGGACATCAGGTACTCCTCGAAGAAAACGCAAAAGAACATACACCAGATTTGAACCAAAGAAAAACTTTGGGAACACATGGCTCATTTTCTTCGAGATAGGTGGTTTCAAATATTTCAGGAAGTCGAAAACGGATATTGGGAGGTTTTCACTTCCAAGGATAAGCATGATATCAAAAAGGAATCGAACAACTTGGTGATAGATGGCTACGAACTATTGAAAATGACGGTTAAATATTTTGCTGAGTAAGGTTTGTTATTTGTCTTGTAATAATCATTTCTTAAGTAGGCAATATAATGCACAGACTTATGAATCACCGTACTAATGAAAAATTTATTTTAAAGTCAAAACTTCCCATACTGCGTAGACCTAAGCAGTATGGGAAGGATGCCACTGAATCTCATAGATCAGTTGCTTAACCAATGAACAGTAAAGACATAGATTACGTGTTGAGAGAGAATTGAAGAAATAATTTTGCTTAGTGCAGCCTACGTCTTGCAGGGAACACATGGCAGGTCTTCTGACTACCGAACTATATACGTCTGCTTTATCAGCTACCTGATAAATGAACTCTCTGTTGAGAGTTTAGCAGTACAAACCCTTGACAAATATCTCTGAGACATCGGTTCGAGTGGTACTCAAGGCGAAACGAATTTTTTTCAGAAAATTAACTTCTTCGGGTGTTGATATTTTGTCTTCCATAGTTTTTTTTGCTGTTGCTCTGAGATGTAATTCAAATCTTCGTTTTTTGGTGCATTAAAACGCCATTCACTTTACTAGAACAAGAAAAAAATTATGTTATATATTTTAATTTTCACGACTACCAGATAAAATTGTTCAAAGAGCTGGAGTTTCTACACCCCTATTCGAAACTCTCCATGAAAGAGTAGGAGTTGTAGCTCCTTCATTACATGTGAAAGAGATGATATGCACCTCCTCAGTTGCATATCAAAGAGAGGACCGACATATCCTTTCCATCAAAGGCGAAAATCTTTAGCTTTAGCAAAAGGAGGAACTACATCCCCTAAGTGGGGAATCAAAGGGGGGGGGGGGGATCCTGCATTTCTTTACCTTTCTGAAAGGGAAGAACTGTATCACTTTAGCTATGGATCACAGAGGGATCCTGCATGTATTTACGTTTTTGAAAAGGAGGAGCTGTATCTCTTTGGCTATGGATCAAAGAGGGATCCTGCATATCCTTTATGAAAAAGTGGAACAGGATCTCTTTATAGCTGTTTGTTTGAGATTTGCTTTAAATAAATTCATTTCAAATTGTGCTAAAAGTTTTCCAATATGAAATGAATATCTGTGAAGTTTGCCATTTGGCTAAGTTTAGTTTTTGGGCCTTTCAGGAGACTTCGTAACGTTTGCCACGTGAAAGTCCCCTTCACCGTCTTCTCTTATTTACGAACGCTGATGACTACTAAGTGACGAAATGAGCTCAATTTCATTTTGAGAATAACAATGCTTGGCAGTTTCAAATACTCTTCTCCCATTTGATCCTCCTCAGAGTCAACATTCCAGATGAGTCATTTGGGTGGCGAAGTTTTAGAAAAATTTGTATTTTTTGTTGTAAAAAAAGTTATTTTTTTTTCTGCTAATGAGATAAAAGATTTGTAGCCAGCATCTTGTGAGATGTGGTTTTATTTGCAGTGTATTTTTGCAGCGCTGGTGGTACCGGAGTCCTCATCAATCTAGACAAGGTGGCCGACTTTTTGCGACAGCTGAAATCCTCCATTGAAGTGAGAGGACTTGCGGACTCAGGATGGTTCCTTGACAACGAACCTTACGAGCCATTGGAGTGTGCAGATCCTCAGAGATGTGCCCCTGTTGAGGCGATCAAGCTAGGGATAAGGTGAGCTCCTTTCATTAGCATCCTTAACAATGGTCACGACACGAGATTTCTTCAACGTTTTGTGATCTCATTATCGCATCTGGCCCTTTTTGCAATGACGATGATTGAAACTGGTATCAGGAAATCAGAATTCTCTCTGCGTTATGCTCCGGAGACATTTCTGTTGACACCGTCATGTTGTGACGCCATTTTTGTTTGCGCTGTTACGTGGCGATGGGGTTTACTTTCTGTTCGCCACTTTTCTGCCATTTTTATTGGTTGCACTATTATGATGGCATTCAACAAATGAATGTGTTCTAAATAAAATATTGCAGAGAAAATTCTCTGCATTGAAAGGGTGAGTAGTACAACCAAGTTAACAAACGTGGCAGATAATAATCCTTTGAAATTTAAACTAATGTTATCGGAAAAAAAGTAGACTTTGAATCAATTGATATCAGCAGAAGATATTGTAATTCTGCCTTGTTCTGGGATTCTGGACAAGAACGATTTTTTACCCAGAAAAGATTTCTTTTTAATTTCTACATAATCTCAAAAAAAATATTTAATTCATTTCCATTATTTAAAAAAACAATTACAAAATTTAAGAGGAAATAATTTCTTTTGTTTCTGATGAAGAGGTGATTGGAAAATGATTCGAAATGGGAATTAAACTTATTGCATGGTTCGTATCAACTGCTAAACTAATTAATGAGATTCCCAATTCACCCAGAAAGGATCAATTTCGACAAGGAAAGAAATTCTATTTGAAACTGGAACATTTCTCCCGATATGGAACTGGAATCGTTTCAAGTGTCCAGTTGTTTATTGAATTCACGCAGAGAATTGATATTGTCACTTCCATCCTTTTCTGAAAGTGGAGTTCCATGAAAGGCATGTGAGAGGGAGAAGCGAAAATCCTCTAGAAGGAATGAAAGACATTGATTAGGAATTGGAAAAGAAGCGGTACTAAACTTGTTCAGCAAGTGCTGCTCTTTCCTGTCCCTTTGCCATTGGGGTTCTTGTGACCTGCTCCTACTACATCACACCATAGAAAAAGCACAAATATTTTCTGTTGCCAGTGCTAAGAAATGAGGTCGTGAGGAGGTTTTCTTCTCACACAGTTTCTTTGTCCATTTCAGACTGTGGAATGGCCAAGTCCCTCTGCGCTGCCAAAGGAAGTATCCGGCGAGTGAGCTGTGGAGATGCTATTTCGGCTACAGGATCTATGCCACGTTACAAAGTAAGATTTTTGAAGTCGAAGTCGGCATCTTTAAGGGAGAAGCTTTTGAAAGTGAGAACTGGGGACATTTCATTTCCAATTCTCAGTTCAACTTTAAATATGTGTCATTTATTTTATCAAAATGTTTTCATCACATTTCCTTTTCTCAACCCAGAATTCCGCATCTTTGTCTTTAGAGTAGGGAACTGAAAAAAAGTCCTCAATCTTTAAAAGTGGAAACAAATAAATAGGATTTTTATTCCCTCTAAAAGTCTAAGTTCTACAATTAGAATTCTCTACAGCTCCAACTTATAAGCTGAAAACAACGAAAAGATAGCAAGATATTTTTAGACCGGATCACAGAACATTAAAGAGATTTCTATCTATCCCAGACCTATCAGCTGAGAAAATGACTGTTTTCCCTTTCTCAATCTTACAAGAAAACAGAAAACAAAGAGAGTTATCTCAGTCTGAAATATTCATGTCAACACAAAACAATGACAATATTTTTAGTATCTAGTAGCTAATATCTAGTAGCACGCACACACACACACACATGCACACACACACGCACACGCAGTCGTATCAGAATAATATGACCACCCCCAGAATCACAGTGCCCAGGCACATCACACAGTGCACATGACAAGGTCGACCACACGAAGATATAAGCAGCCAGCCAGGACAGATGAGCCATAGTGCACAACGTGAGCACAATGGGCAGAGGTAGTGATTTGAGGGATGTTCCAAAAGGGATGATCATTGGCTACTGCACCAAGGGTGGAAGCATCTTGGAAACAGCAGGCTTCATGGGCTGTTCACGAGGTGCTGTAATAAGGGTGTACCAAGAATGGACTGCTGGCACACTGAGTACTTCCAAACATCATAACTATGGATCCACAAAGGCCATCAACCCCAGAGGAGAACATCACCTCTGTCGACTGGTAAAGGGCAATCAATGTGCAACAGGCAGCAATTGACCACTCAAATGAATGCTGGGGCACCCAGGTACGTGTCCCTGATAACAGTAGAGCGAACTCTGTTACGCATGGATCTCTGGAGTCGATGCTGCATAAAAGTGACCATGTTAACCAAGTTCCATCGGCAACGACACCTGTAGTTCGACTGCCATCATTGCACAGTGGAAGAGTGGAAAAAGGTTGCCTTCTCCAATGAATCGAGGTTTCTACTCCACAGAAGTGACAGGCAGTGGCGGATGCGGCATCAGAAACGTGAGAACCAACACCCGGACATGCTTGTTGGTCAAGTACAGGCCGGAGTGGCAGTGTGCATGTCTGGGGGATGTTTTCCTGATATGACCTGGGACCGCTGGTACCACTGGATAGCTCCCTGAATGCCAATGGCTACCTGTCCATCCTTGCTGACCACATGCATCCCTTCATATTGTATGTTTGCACTGGGAGTAATGATGTTTACCAACAGGACAATGCCCCTACCATGTCGCTAAGGTGGTGTGTGAGTGGTTCCTTGAACACAACAGTAATGTCTCCGTTCTCCCTTGGCCTGCGAAATCGCCCAACCTCAATCCCTAGAGCACTTGTGAGACCATTTGGATCGACAGGTTTGGCGTGCTGACGCACACCACTTCATCTCCGGAATCTCTGTGCTCTGCTGGAGTCCGAATGGGCACGTGTGCCTCTGTCTACCTTCCAGGGTATCATTGCGTCCATGCCACGCTGTATCGCCACTTTCATCTGGGCCAAGGGTGGTTATTCTCATTATTAGGTAGGTGATCATATTATTCTGATACGATTGTGTATATATGTACATAAATACTGATGTATGTGCATGTGTACATATGCATCCATCCAAATTCTTAATGCAGCCATGTCCTACAGAGGGCTTTTCAGACTGAAACGTTTCTCTTCATACAAGTCTCTCCTGAGCTGCATCTGGCCACTGCATATAAATTCTAACAAGGTCCTGTTTCACATCGTCTGCCCACCACATTCTAGGTCTCCACCTCTTGCTGAGGCCTTTAGGCACACTGTTCTTAACCCTACTCACTAATCTGTAATTATCCAGATGGACAGCATGGCCCAACCAACAGAGTCTCTCTATGCACAATATGCTGCTTAAAGGAGTTTACTGACTCCTTTGCCTAACCTCATCATTACTTACAAAGTTGAACCACCTAATGCCCAAGATACTATGTAAGCATCTAGAAACAAAACTATTAAGTTTCCTTTTACCTTTTTCACAAAGTGCCCATGTTCGCTACCAAAACTAACCCTAGAAAGAGCCAAACTATTACAAAGTTTAATTTTAGTCTTTAGATGTATATGCCTATTTCTCCACACTCTTCATAGATTCCTGGCAGCAATCCCTATTCGTCTGTTAAACTCATGCCGCACATCACCAATACCTGTTACATAGTTCCCAAGATAATTAAACTGAGACACCTGCCCTAGACTGTAAGAATTCAAATTAATTGAACCACAGCCTGACTGACCAATTTTCATCACTTTAGTTTTCTCCCTGTTTATAACCTAACCTACTCTACTACCAGTCTCATCAACAGTTTGAATGAAAGAGTTCACCTCATAAACATCATTTGCCAAAAGGGCTAAATCATCAGCATAATCTAAATGAGGAATTTTTGTGTTAAGGCCAAAATCTTTCCCATGAAAGTAAATTTCGCATAACTTAACAACCAAACTAAAGAGAAAAGGAGACAAAATGCACCTTTGTCGAACATCAGAAGCAATGCTAAGCCAATTGCTACAAGCCATACCAACTCTCACACACGACTCAGTGTTATTATAGAGAGCTTTCATTACGTTAACTAACTTGTCTGTATACCATATGATCACACAATCAACCACAAATTATGACGATCAACAGAGTCGAAAACCTTTTTGAAATGAGCAAAGCTAGCAACCAAAGGTTTCTGAAACTCTAAACATTTCCCAAGAATCTGCCTAAGTGAAAATATCTTATCCACACATCCCCTACCACTTCTGAATCCACATTGCTCATCACGCAATTGCATGTCAACCAGATTCTTAATTCTATTAAACACAATCATGCAAAGAACTTTACCTGGAACAGAGAGTAGGCTGATACCCCTATAGTTATCACAAGAACTGCAATCACCTATTTTGAAAATAGGGATAACAATAGCTCTGGTAAAATCCTTAGGAACCATGCCTTTATCTTAAAAGTTATTCAAAATTTCAGTCATCCAAGTGGTAACTGAAACATTGGTCTGGATATCTGAAAAATTTCTAATTATCATGCTGATGATTTAGCCCTTTTGGCAAATGATGTTGATGAGATGAACTGTTTGATTCGAGTTGCTAATGTGACTGGTAGTAGAGTAGGTTTGGTTATAACCAGAGAGAAAACTAAAGTGATGAAAATTGGTCAGGCAGGCTGTGATTCAGTTAATCTGAATGGTTGCAGTCTTGAGCATATGTCTCAGTTTAATTATCTTGGGAGCTATGTAAGAGATATTGGTGATGTGTGGCATGAGATTAAGAGACGAATAGGGATTGCTGCCAGGACTTTTAAGAATCTATGGAGAGTGTGGAGAAATAGGCATATGCACCTAAAGACTAAAATTAGACTGTATAATAGTTTGGTTCTTTCTATGGTTAGTTATGGTAACGAAACTTGGACCCTTTGTAAACAAGATAACAGGAAACTTGATGCTTTTGATTCTAGATGCTTATGCAGTATCTTGGGCATTAGGGTTGGGTTGTTGGGTTGTTTTACCTCTGAGCGGCACTTTTTTGCACACCATGGGCTAAATGGCCAGGTCACAAGGACTCCGAAGGCTCAGAGAAGGTTGGGGGAGGGGACCCACTGGAACAGCTGTTGGGAGACAGATGGTAGCCTCCCATCAAGGCCATCCAGCGTGTTCTTTAACGTGCACAGGGTATGGCTCTCCCGTACACTGGGCCACGACTTAACATCCCATCCGACGAACGGCGGCCTTTCCAAGCCCATCGGTGTCCCCTACTGACCGTGGGCAGGGCGGGGAATTTTGCGGAGGGCATTAGGGAGTTCAACTTTGTAAGTAAAGGTGAAGTTAGGAAAGGAGTCTGAAACCTCCTTTGTGCAACATATTGTGCAGAGACAGAGACTCCGTTGGTTTGGCCATTTGCCCATATGAATAATTATAGTTTAGCGAATAGGGTTATGAAGAGTGTGCCTAATTGCTTCAGAAAGAGGGGGAGACCTAGGATGAGGTGGGCAGACAATGTCAAACAAGACCTTGTTAGAATTGGTTTGTAGTTGCCAGATGCAGCCAATGTAGCTCAAGATAGATATGCTTTTAGAACTAAATTGCATGGTGTGGGTGGACCTCCATAACCTATGGCTCTTGATGATGATGATGATGACGATGACGACGACGATACGATGTTCCCCATTGCTATTGGAACTACCCATGCCAAAGGGACCTAGCAACCTTGACTAATGTATTGCCTGTGATCAGGATTATCCACCAGCTTACATAAGGTATCCTGTGCCTCTATCGACTTAGGGCTGGCAATCCACAAGCAAGCAAAAAACAAAGCAGCAGATTCTCCCTCAACAGAGGCCCATGAATGCAGAAAGTCCAGAATCCATAATCAAGCTGAAATTCAGTAGACATGGTTGATACCCACTAGACTGGACAGCTGAAAACAGTCCAGTCTAGTGGGTATAAATGGCAGAACCTGGACCCTGTGAAGTTAACCACTTCTCAGCAGCGTTGAAAAAAAGAAAAAAGGAGTGTAGATGACCAGATGAGTAGGCCACACTGAATTGGCAGTCCTCCCATTCCAAAAGAGATATTCTCTTTTGAAAGGTTAGGAAAACTATTACGGTCTGCATCACTGGAAGGCAGGGTCGGACATTAGGTGCTAGATCTGGCTGGTTCTGTCACAGCTCTCCTTCCAATTCATGCCTAGCTATACAGAAATTAAGAGCTATACAGAACATTAAAGAGATTTCTTTCTATCCCAGATCTCTGAGCTGAGAAAAACGAACGTTTTCTCTTTCCTGATCTCTTAAGACCACAGAAAATGAGTTTTGTCCGAACATTGTCTTATTTGAATATTGGAATACATTCAAGTGCAAAACTTGAGTTACAATTTTTTTCTGTCTTATTATTTTAAAAAATATGTGGAATCAAACAGCCAAAATTGAATTACTTACGCATTGAAATTCTTTTATATCTCATATAAGGAAACTAGGTGGGAAGAAAGCTGGGGGGGGGGTCAATTTTTTAATAGCCTATGATACTCCTCACATCACAAGCTTTCATTTGGCCCATAAATCATTACGTTTTTCCATCACGTTTGAAAGATGTGGTGGAACAACTTTTTATGAAATTCACAAACTGACCAACCAACAAATGTCAAAGCCAAAAGCAATAGGAAGATAGACATGCTTTTCTAATATTTTTTACCTTCAGAATCTGTACAATTTCCTTTTCAAACATGAAATATTAAATTCAATACGATTTCAGTAAGGAAAAAATCCTACACAACTAATCTTCAAATTTGGTGATATGGCAAAAAAATACGTTCTTAAGTAGCGGAAAAATATTAATTGTTATGTTTTAGTTTTACAAAAAACTTTCCACACCATAGATCATCATCAGCTTTTACTAAAAAAAGTAAAACTACGATGTAAGAGGAGACTCAGGGACACAATGGTTTAAAAACCACTTGGCAGGCAGAACAATAATTATGTAAATAGAAAATTCATGCAACATCAGTGAAAATATAAAATTTGGAGTTCCTCAAAGGTCAATTTTGGGACCATTTCTAATATTAATTTATATAAATGAAATGATGAATATAGACTTGAGGAGCAGAATATATTTGTATGCAGATAATATTTTGCTTTTAACTAATGGGAAAAACATAGAGGAGTGCATTCAAATTATTAAAATAGATTTTAATAAAATTTTAAGATGGTTAAATTTTATCAAAAAATTTAAATAATAAAAAAATGGATGAACATACATTCACCCTGAATCAGTTTAAATGAGGTCTGTTACATAAAATCTCACATGGTAAAGTGCAAAAAGAATTTTTTTTTTTCAAATAATTCAGCCGTATTTTAATAGAAAGCATCAAATATTAAATATTTAGCTATTTATTAAGATAGATTATTCAGACGGAATGAACACACAAGATACATTGTTGAAAAACAGATTAAACGCAATGAAAATGCAAAAACTAAGATACGCTGTAAATACCGACACATGCATTATGTGTTACAAATCAATCTGTGAATCTGTTTTAAGCTATGGAATAATCATTCAAGGAACTGAAAACTTCACTAATGTTCAGCCAATAATATCAACGTTATTATTCCAATAAAGGAGTGTAATCAGTTAAAAACTTTAACACAGAGTTCTAAATCATCTCAACTAGTTATGTTACCGAAATCCCAAAAAATACACATTAATTTTAAATACCTTTTTCAATAACACATACAAAACGAAAATGTAACATAATAAAAATGCAAGACTTTCAATGCCTCAATTATTACAAATTACCAAAAATCAGGAACAATTACGGAAAATGTTCAACTGATTTCAAATCCTTTTGTGTTTAACACACTTTCAAGAGAAATATTAATATGCTTTGAAAGTTTTACTAACTTAAAAAAAAAATTAAAAGAGCATTTAAGATTAGAAAACATTGGACCAATGATATAAAAAAGTAAACGAAAGAAAACTGTGTCTATATCATTTTGGTGTTTATAACTATTTTCAGCTTGTTATTAGCTAAATTTTGATTATAAATTGTTTGTAAATTATTTGTGATATATTTTATACACAAATTGGAATTATTCAGTCTCCAGCAGATAACAGCTTTGCTGGTCATCATGTTAAAAATATGTACACTTGTGTCAAGTCAATTACTTGAATGAAGAACAAATTTTTTCAAACAAAATATTCGTATGGTGAATATGCAAATCAGGGATTAAACTCCTCCGAACCTCCAAACGTTCCAATAATCGTCAGTACAAATGGCTTTCTGTAACAGGTGTCTGTACACTGTTCATTTTCGGCCTCCAAACAACGAATTGTTACTTCAACTGAGCGTGTGGAGGGATTGTTCTGGATTTGAGTCCACCTTCCTCTTCTGTTTCAGGTCCGCTGTTCGTGTTCCAGTGGTTGTTTGATGAAGCTCAGATGACGGCGGACAACGTTGGAGCTCCCGTCTCCAAATCCCAATGGGACTACATCCATCAGATGGGAAACGAACTGAGGAATTCACTGCAGAACGTCACGTGAGTATTTCTATGAAAACAACTAAGAAGAGATTCCTAGGCTCAAGCTAGGTAGAAAAACTTCAAATTCATAAGACGATGTCTTTCCTTTCATTCCAAATGCCTCTTCTATATTTTAGGTATTAAATGCCTTTAAAAGTAATGATGAGGAACACGAAGCAATAGGTGGCAACTGCGTTGGTTTGGCCATGTTCATAAGTAGAGCTGCAGATTGGTGAAGAGGTTTTTCAGCAGGCTAAAGGCATCGGGGAAAGGAGAAGACCTAGGATGCGGTGGACAGACAATGACAAAGACCTCTCTGGAATTGGCCAGCAGGGGCCAAAGGCAACACTTCTAGCTCAGAACAAATGTTCTGAGCTTTACAATATCTGTGTTTCGAAGATTTACACAATCTGGTCAGACCTCCTTAGCAAAAGGCTGCTTGAGAATTATGGATGCATGGGTCCTTGAGGATTATGAATGGATGAGTGCTTGAGGATCATGGATACTTGAGGACTATGGATGATTAAGTGGATGGGTGCTTGAGAATTATGAATTGATGGGGGCTTGAGGATTATGAATGGATGAGTGCTTGAGGATCATGGATACTTGAGGACTATGGATGATTAGGTGGATGGGTGCTTGAGAATTATGAATTGATGGGGGCTTGAGGATTATGAATGGATGGGCGCTTGAGGATTATGAATGGATGGGCGCTTGAGGATTATGAATGGATGGGCGCTTGAGGATTATGAATGGACGAGTGCTTGAGGATCATGGGTGGATGGCTGCTTGAGGACTGTGGATGATTCGGTGGATGGGTGCTTGAGAATTATAAATTGATGGGGGCTTGAGGATTATGAATGGATGGAGTTCGATAATTGTGAATGTATGTGGGCTTGACGATTACGAATGGATGGGTGGTTGA
Source organism: Ryuthela nishihirai (assembly GCA_038380435.1). Taxonomy (NCBI): domain Eukaryota; kingdom Metazoa; phylum Arthropoda; class Arachnida; order Araneae; family Heptathelidae; genus Ryuthela; species Ryuthela nishihirai. The sequence continues at coordinate 153,800,596 of JAWZYU010000001.1, read as the reverse complement.
GGATCAGGTGCGGATGGATACTTGAGGACTGTGGATGGTTGGGTGCTTGGGAATAATGAATTGATGGGGGCTTGACGATTATGAATGGATGGAGTTTGAGGATTGTGAATGGATGTGGGCTTGAGGATCATTGATGGATGGGGGCTTGAGGATCACAGATGAATGGGTGCTTGAAGATCACAGATGAATGGGTGCTTGAAGATCACAGATGAATGGGTGCTTGAAGATCATAGATGAATGGGTGCTTGAGGATTATGAATGGATGAGTGCTTGGATGAGATCATGGGTGGATGGGTGCTTGAGGACTGTGGATGATTGGGTGGATGAGTGCTTGGGAATTATGAATTGATGGGGGCTTGAGGATTATGAATGGATGGAGTTTGAGGATTGTGAATGGATGGGGGCTTGAGGATTACGAATGGATGGGTGCTTGAGGATTACGAATGGATTGGTGCATGAGGATCATTGATGGATGGGTGCTTGAGGATCATAGATGAATGGGTGCTTGAGGATCATAGATGAAGAGGTGCTTGAGGATTATGAATGGATGTGTGCTTGAAGATCATGGGTGTATGGGTGCTTGAAAATTTTGAATTGATGGGGGCTTGAGGATTATGAATGGATGCGTGCTTGAGGATCATAGATGAATTTGTGCTTGAGGATTATGAATGGATGTGTGCTTGAAGATCGTGGATGGATGGGTGCTTGAGGACTGTGGATGATTCGGTGGATTGGTGCTTGAGAATAATGAATGTGATGGGTGTTTGAGGATTATTAATGGATGAGTGGATGGGTGCTTGAGTATTACGAATAGGTGGATGGGAGCTTGAGGAATATAGATGAATGGATGGAGGGCTGCTGTGGGTTATGAATGGATTGGTGCATGAGGATTATGATGGGTGCTTCAGGATTATGAATGGACGGGTTGAGGGTGCTTGAGTGCTTTGATAGGGGGGAGGCGGGAAGATTAGTTTATGTTCGATAATATCACGTATACCAAAAATTAGTGTCATTTTCTATATAACGGAATATAATCTTTTTCTTTTACGTTTTTCAAAAGATATCATTTTTATTTTTTAGTCTCAAAAATTTTTTTACTACTATTTTCATTAAATATTTTCCCATTTCTGATTTCGTTTTCAGGCATCCTTAGTGAAATTGAGGTATAATGTATACGAAATAATCCCTTCATTAATAAATGGCTCAACATAAATATTTCTGTTTTGAAACATTGATTGTTGTTTGTCCCCCACCTCCCTTCCTGAAATGCCCTACAAAATGTGAAAAATATCTTCCACCAATATCCTTAAATCTGCATATGGGTTGATCAATTGTTCGTTACTCGAAATCTCAGTGTTTCTCTTCCATAACTCTCGTGACATCCTCTCGGTATTAAAGTTATTTTCCATTTGTAACGGATGTCCGCTGATGGCTGAATGGTGGATTCAACTGACAGGCTTCTCTCAGATGTTTGTGCAAAGAATCAGCTGCCTGGAAAGTGATTTCTATTTGAGTCTTCCTACCATTTCGAAATCAAAAGAAAGAGTTTAATCACTTGGACTTCGCCGAAAGCCTTAGCAGAAACTGTGTTGGCAGTGCATTTCGTCTGCTCCTTGTAGACAACGTCAAGTTGCGTTTTTGTTATAAGCAGAATTTCGTGAACACCAGAAGAGTACTTATTGAAAACAATTTGAACGGAATAGAAGAGTAGGAAATAATATAATGTTCCAGTGGTGTACTTAAGGAGAAGGAGATTACAATTCTCCCTTGATGGCTTCAATAGCAAATATTTTGTAAGGAAATCTTCAAAAAACAGAATCAGCGAGTTCAATTCCCCTACCTCCCCAAACATCTGATGCATTTTGTTGAAAAATGTTGTACTCTGACATGTTTTGTCCAACTGCTTACTCTTATATATTTTATTGAATCCCCTTACATTCTCACATGCTTCAACCTAATCTCTCACATTTTCGTATATTTTGTTAAAACCCCTTACATTCTGACATGCTTTATCCTAACCTCTGACACTCTGTTTTGTTAGATCTCCTTACTTTCTGACTGGCTTTGTTGTAACCTCTAACACTGATATCATTTGTTAAAACCCTCCTGCACTCTGACATGCTTTGTCCTAATCTCTTCCACTCAGATATGCTTTGCTAAATCCCCTTATATTGTGACCTGCTTTATTCTACCCTCTTCCAATCTGTATTCTACTCTAAAAGAGAAATATTGATTATAAATAAATCATATGATAAAGCTGTTATCATTACTCTTTTGATTCATCAAATATTATGAAAACGTGGATGATCTGACGCTCTTAGGTTGTTTACATTTCATAATATCATATAAAATTAACTACGATAGTGTTTCTGCTGCCATCTGCAATCTATGTACATCAGGGTTGTTGAACACATTTAATCACGGAACATTTTTTCTTATGGAAATACTGTTGGATCACTCTAAAATTTTCTGAAATAAAAGATGGAGGTAATTCTACCATTTATTGTTAATTGGAAATTAAGGTTATGTCAATATTTATTCTTTTTGAAATCGCGCAGCAAAAATATTTGCGTTTCTTATATATAGAATATTTGTATTTCTTATATATAAAATATTTGTCATTACCAATGGAAAGTGATTTATAGAACATAATTCTGAATTGATCTTCAACATAAGTATTTTCCATACAATGGAATCTTGAATACCTAATATATCTACTTTAAGAAGTATGGATTTTTTTTTTTTTTCATCATTTTCACTTAGGAAGAATAAATTACTACATGAAACCGTAAAATGTTTCTGTTTCTATTGCATTCTCTTAGCAAAACTACAAATAAAAGAAAGTGTTATAAAATTATGACGATTTACTTTCATTAGGGAACAAATCATCATATCAGTTACTTACTTGTAATAAGACTTCTAAGCCTTGAATTTTTTTTTATTTCTTCCACATGATGGTATTAACAGAACAAATGCATTTTTTTTTCTATTTCTTTCCCAGTAATGAAGTCTAAAATTAGTTGAATACTAATTTTACTATTTTTGCGATGTATTTATAAGTTTAAAACACCTATTTTTGCCCAAACCAAGCGGTGAACCATGGATCTTGTTCATGTCTAGGACTCTTCCATAGCACTGCGTTGATGACGTCATAAACAGAACGTTCGTGCCTGGTAGGCTTCTGGACCAGAGTCTTCAATTACAGTCCACTACATTTCCAATGACTGATTCTATGGTGTAACGCATAAAGCCACTAATAGAGGATGACTGTTCAGCAGCCAGCAGCTTAGAGGTCAGAGCACCTGACATGTTATCAGGAGCTCGTGGGTTCAGATCCCACCCGGCTCAAGACAATTTTTTCGTTTTATATTTACCGTTAAAGAAATTCAAAAATTATTTCATTGTTACGTTATTTCGTTATTACGTTACAATAACGTTTTCCAACACTGTTTGTCACACATTCATTTCCTCTACGGCTAGATGACGAACCAAATTTCGAGGTTTGGTGACGTCATTTTAACCATCAAACATATTTTGATCTCATGTCTGGCTTTAAACTGTGAGAGTCGTATTTAAAATAAATGAGGTGGGGGGGGGGAGATGATAATCCCTTTAACAAAGGATGGAGATCACTTCGAAGCTCTATTGGGCTTTTCCTGATTTCTCATACAACATAGAATCATATACGAAGGGATGTTTGCCAACTAGTCTGTAGTCAGGTATGCTAACTACTAGACCAACTATGCGCTTTTTTTTTAATTTTAGTTCTTGTCACATATTGTCCAAGTCTTTTACACGTGGACACCTTTTTATCTGATGACACTTTTTTTAATCTTTGTTTCCCTATTTTTACTCTTTACTGGTTATTTTAAACCTCTATAAATAGTTTTACTTTGATTTTTGTATTTTACATTTCTTTCTGCTTTTTATATGGTCCTGTACATCCATTGTTAAGTTTTTTTAAAATATATTATTATTGTTTCCTTTTTGCTTGGTTCCTTTTACACCATTTTTTTTCATATAAAGCTTTTTTTCGTGCCTTTCCATTTTCTATCATCTTCCTGTCTTCTTTAGCGCATCGTGAGTCGATCTTCTCTTCCGCCATAAAACCGGAAACGAAGAAATCTTTGGGAATAAGTCTCGACAGGATGTCATATTTACTTCCATTCCTTCCTTTCTCTCTTCGATGAATTCATCTGAAAACATCTTAATCTTTTCGTCTGCATTTGTGGAATAGAAATACACAAAACTCTTTGACTGTGTTACGAATGTCAATAATTATTGTTCTCTAATTCTCTTTACAGCGCTGTTTTTGCCCCTTCTTGTATATCGCACATCGTTTTGACCAAAAGGTAAGACATTGTCAAAAGATTTCTTTCTATTATTAAATGCTACTCTGAACAGTTATTTTTGTGCCTCTTGAAACAATGGCTGAATTCTAATCGTTGTTTTAAAGAGGAAATTTGGTGATAAGAAAAATCAAGATTTCTAACTGGACCAAGAAATTCAGATTGCATCATTGCAACGATATTTGGATTAGCAAGTCAATGGAAAGAAAACAATTGAAAAGGAATTTAATTCGATGATTCCGGAAAGAGAGAATGCATTGCAGAGGACTTGGATGAAACTTACCCAAAGGATGAGGATGCATTGCAGAAGACTTGGATGAAACTGACCCAAAGGATGAGGATGCATTGCAGAAGACTTGGATGAAACTGACCCAAAGGATGAGGATGCATTGCAGAAGACTTGGATGAAACTGACCCAAAGGATGAGGATGCATTGCAGAGGACTTGGATGAAACTGACCCAAAGGATGAGGATGCATTGCAGAAGACTTGGATGAAACTGACCCAAAGGATGAGGATGCATTGCAGAAGACTTGGATGAAACTGACCCAAAGGACGAGGATGCATTGCAGAAGACTTGGATGAAACTGACCCAAATGACGAGGATGCATTGCAGAAGACTAGGATGAAACTGACCCAAAGGACGAGGATGCATTGCAGAGGGGGTTGGTGAAACAAGCGAAAGATATATTCTTGCATTGCACAGATGATGGGTGGAAAAAAAACATGTGAGAGTGTATCGTGTGAGAGATAAAGGGATTCAGTTAAAGGGTGACAGAGTCAAAAGAGAGGAGAATGCATTGCAGAAGAAGAGGTGACTGAAACAGGAAAAGAGACGAGGATGAATTCTAGAGGAGGTGGGTGTAAAAGCCAAAGGAGATGAGGATGCTTCGCAGAGGAGTTGGGTGAGACAGGCAAAAAACAGAGGTTGCTTTTCACAAGAGATGAGTGAAACAGGCAAAAGTGATGAGGATGCTATTAAGAGGCAGAAGCAGTTTAGGAGGCATTCAAATTTATTTTCAATAAGTATTATCTATAATTATATTACATAAAAAATCCCACTAAGCCGAAACTTATCAGCGGGAATGTACATATATGTTTTTACAGATATGATCTAGATCGCCTCAGTAGTACAAAAAATGAAGGAGAAAAAAAAGGTAATAAATGAGTAAGAAAACCGACAAAATGATGAACATTTGCAAATAAAAACATCACTTTTTCATCAACCACTGAAATAATTTATCTTTAACATCACAATTTTTTTTAAGTTAACTATTTCTCTAGGAAGCAAGTTAAATAGGTAGGGAATGTAACTATATATATATATAAATATATACTAAATATATATTTAAATGCTACAAATCGTAGTCTTGAACACATCCAATCAATATGTTTATTCCACTTCATTTTCAAGCCTAGGTAAATTATTTCATTTACTTCTTCTATTTTAGGACAATTGCATGTACCAGGTGATAAACCATCCAGCCTAGTACAACTTATTCGATGCTTAGAAATTCTTCTATTAAGTGTAGGTTGTTGAGAACCAATACACATATATTTAGTTTTTTTCTCGTTTACACTCAGCTTGTTAAGAGCAAACTAGTTAACTGCTTTATTGAAATCACTTTGTAGATTGCAAATAGCGTATTCTAAATCAGAGTGGAAGTTGATTAGCACTGTATCATCAGCATACATATATAATTTACTATCGAAATTAATATTAGCCAAATCATTTATGTATATTTGAAATAGCATAGGGCCGAGATTAGATCCTAGTGTAACTCCAAAATTGATCTGAAATTTATCGCTAAAATTATCATTTATTTTCATAACTATTTCTCTATGTAATAAGTAGCTTTTAAACCATTCAAAAATATTTCCTCTTATACCAAGTAAATATAATTTCTGTAGCAAGATATCAATGTCAACTGAATCAAATGCTTTATTTAAGTCCATAAATACCGCAATGCATTTCTTTCCTATATTTAAATTAATATTTATATTATTAATAAGATCTTCCAAAAGAATTTGTGTTCCCATACCTTTATGGAACCCAAATTGCTGACTTGACAGAAAATTAATTTTATTCAAAATATTTTGCAAGCGATCTCCAACGTATTTTTCCATTATCTTATCAAAAATTGTTAATAGAGTGATTGGTCTATAATTATTAAAATTCTTTTTTGATCCACTTTTATATACCGGACGAATATTTCCAATTTTCATAGCTATTGGGATTTGCGAATTTTCAAAAATTTTATTTATAAGAATTATTATTACATGAACAAAATTGCATTTCCTTTCCTTTATGCATTTTGGTTTAATATTGTCAAATCCAGAAGATGAGTTATATTTTAAGTAATCTATAATATTGGCAACATCGAAGTTACTAGCTAGTGGAAAATGCATAGAATTCTTATTTATCAAACATAATTCATAAACCTTATCTGACCTAGTATTCATCGTCGCAAATTCTGTTTGCATCTCACTAATAATTGTTACAAAAAACTTAACAAAACTAGTTAGAATTTCTTTTGGAGTGTTATTGAGGAGGATTTAAGTAAAACAGGCGAAAGAAGAGAGGATTTGTTGCAGAAGAGGTGTGAGAGTGTAAAGATCTTGAATGAAGCGCATGAGAGAGTAAAGTGTTATAATGTAGCGTCTGAGAGTTAAAAGGGATTCAGTGAAGCATGTGAGAGTGTAAAGTACTTGAATGAAGCGTGTGAGAACGTAAAGTGTTTCAATGTAGCGTGTGAGAGTTAAAAGGGTTTCAGTGAAGCACGTGAGAGTGTAAAGAGCTTGAATGAAGCGTGTGTGAGCATAAAGTGTTTTAATGTAGTGTGTGAGAGTTAAAAGGGATTCGGTGAAGCATGTGAGAATGTAAACTACTTGAATGAAGTGTGTGAGAGAGTAAAGTGTTTCAATGTAGCATGTGAGAGTTAAAAGGGTTTCAGTGAAGCACGTGAGAGTGTAAAGAGCTTGAATGAAGCGTGTGTGAGCATAAAGTGTTTTAATGTAGCGTGTGAGAGTTAAAAGGGATTCGGTGAAGCATGTGAGAATGTAAAGTACTTGAATGAAGTGTGTGAGAGAGTAAAGTGTTTCAATGTAGCATGTGAGAGTTAAAAGGGATTCAGTGAAGCATGTGAGAGTGTAAAGAGCTTGAATGAAGCGTGTGTGAGCATAAACTGTTTTAATGTAGCGTGTGAGAGTTAAAAGGGATTCAGTGAAGCATGTGAGAGTGTAAAGAGCTTGAATGAAGCGTGTGTGAGCATAAACTGTTTTAATGTAGCGTGTGAGAGTTAAAAGGGATTCAGTGAAGCATGTGAGAATGTAAAGTACTTGAATGAAGCGTGTGAGAGCGTAAACTGTTTCAATGTAGCGTGTGAGAGTTAAAAGGGTTTCAGTGAAGCACGTGAGAGTGTAAAGAGCTTGAATGAAGCGTGTGTGAGCATAAAGTGTTTTAATGTAGCGTGTGAGAGTTAAAAGGGATTCGGTGAAGCATGTGAGAGTGTAGAGGGCTTGAATGAAGCGTGTGTGAGCATAAAGTGTTTCAATGTAGCATGTGAGAGTTAAAAGGGATTCAGTGAAGCATGTGAGAGTGTCGAGGGCTTGAATGAAGCGTCTGAGAGCGTAAAATGTTTTAATGTAGCGTGTGAGAGTTAAAAGGGATTCAGTGAAGCATGTGAGAATGTAAAGTACTTGAATGAAGCGTGTGAGAGAGTAAAGTGTTTTAATATAGCGTGTGTGAGTTAAAAGGGATTCAGTGAAGCATGTGAGAGTGTAAAGGGATTCAGTGAAGCGTGTGAGAGCGTAGAGTGTTTTAATGTAGCGTGTGAGAGTTAAAAGGAATTCAGTGAAGCCTGTGAGAGCGTAAAGTGTTTTGATGTAGCGGTGAGAGTTAAAAGGGTTTCAGTGAAGCATGTGAGAGTGTAAAGGGCTTCAACGATGTGTGTGTGTATGTGAGTGAGCATAAATAGTTTCAATGTAGCGTGTGAGATTTAAAGGATTCAGTGAAGCATGTGAGAGTGTAGAGGGCTTGAATGAAGCGTGTGAGAGCGTAAAGTGTTTTAATGTAGCGTGTGAGAGTTAAAAGGGATTCAGTGAAGCATGTGAGAGTATAAAGAGCTTGAATGAAGCGTGTGTGAGCATAAAGTGTTTTAATGTAGCGCGTGAGAGTTAAAAGGGATTCAGTGAAGCATGTGAGAGTGTAAAGGGCTGGAATGAAGTGTGAGAGCGAAAAGTGTATTAATGTAGCATGTGAGAATTAAAAGGGATTCAGTGAAGCAGGTGAGAGTGTAAAGGGCTTGAATGAAGTGTGTGTGAGCGTAAAGTGTTTCAATGTAGCGTGTGTGAGCATAAAGTGTTTTAATGTAGCGTGTGAGAGTTAAAAGGGATTCGGTGAAGCATGTGAGAGTGTAAAGGGATTGAATGAAGTGTGTGTGAGCATAAAGTGTTTTAATGTAGCGCGTGAGAGTTAAAAGGGATTCAGTGAAGCATGTGAGAGTGTAAATGGCTGCAATGAAGCATGTGTGATCATAAAGTGATTTAATGTAGCGTGTGAGAGTTAAAAGGGATTCAGTGAAGCATGTGAGAATGTAAATGGTTTGAATGAAGCGTGTGAGAGCGTAAAGTGTTTTAATGTAGCATGTGAGAGTTAGAGTTAAAAGGGATTCAGTGAAGCATGTGAAAGTGTAAAGGGTTTGAATGAAGCATGTGAGAGCGTAAAGTGTTTTAATGTAGCGTGTGAGAGTTAAAAGGGATTCAGTGAAGCATGTGAGAAGGTAAAGGGTTTGAATGAAGCGTGTGAGAGCGTAAAGTGTTTTAATGTAGCGTGTGAGAGTTAAAAGGGATTCAGTGAAGCATGTGAGAGTGTAAAGGGCTTGAATGAAGCGTGTGTGAGCATAAAGTGTTTTAATGTAGCGTGTGAGAGTTAAAAGGGATTCAGTGAAGTATGTGAGAGTGTAAAGAGCTTGAATGAAGCGTGTGTGAGCATAAACTGTTTTAATGTAGCGTGTGAGAGTTAAAAGGGATTCAGTGAAGCATGTGAGAATGTAAAGTACTTGAATGAAGCGTGTGAGAGCGTAAACTGTTTCAATGTAGCGTGTGAGAGTTAAAAGGGTTTCAGTGAAGCACGTGAGAGTGTAAAGAGCTTGAATGAAGCGTGTGTGAGCATAAAGTGTTTTAATGTAGCGTGTGAGAGTTAAAAGGGATTCGGTGAAGCATGTGAGAGTGTAGAGGGCTTGAATGAAGCGTGTGTGAGCATAAAGTGTTTCAATGTAGCATGTGAGAGTTAAAAGGGATTCAGTGAAGCATGTGAGAGTGTCGAGGGCTTGAATGAAGCGTCTGAGAGCGTAAAATGTTTTAATGTAGCGTGTGAGAGTTAAAAGGGATTCAGTGAAGCATGTGAGAATGTAAAGTACTTGAATGAAGCGTGTGAGAGAGTAAAGTGTTTTAATATAGCGTGTGTGAGTTAAAAGGGATTCAGTGAAGCATGTGAGAGTGTAAAGGGATTCAGTGAAGCGTGTGAGAGCGTAGAGTGTTTTAATGTAGCGTGTGAGAGTTAAAAGGAATTCAGTGAAGCCTGTGAGAGCGTAAAGTGTTTTGATGTAGCGGTGAGAGTTAAAAGGGTTTCAGTGAAGCATGTGAGAGTGTAAAGGGCTTCAACGATGTGTGTGTGTATGTGAGTGAGCATAAATAGTTTCAATGTAGCGTGTGAGATTTAAAGGATTCAGTGAAGCATGTGAGAGTGTAGAGGGCTTGAATGAAGCGTGTGAGAGCGTAAAGTGTTTTAATGTAGCGTGTGAGAGTTAAAAGGGATTCAGTGAAGCATGTGAGAGTATAAAGAGCTTGAATGAAGCGTGTGTGAGCATAAAGTGTTTTAATGTAGCGCGTGAGAGTTAAAAGGGATTCAGTGAAGCATGTGAGAGTGTAAAGGGCTGGAATGAAGTGTGAGAGCGAAAAGTGTATTAATGTAGCATGTGAGAATTAAAAGGGATTCAGTGAAGCAGGTGAGAGTGTAAAGGGCTTGAATGAAGTGTGTGTGAGCGTAAAGTGTTTCAATGTAGCGTGTGTGAGCATAAAGTGTTTTAATGTAGCGTGTGAGAGTTAAAAGGGATTCGGTGAAGCATGTGAGAGTGTAAAGGGATTGAATGAAGTGTGTGTGAGCATAAAGTGTTTTAATGTAGCGCGTGAGAGTTAAAAGGGATTCAGTGAAGCATGTGAGAGTGTAAATGGCTGCAATGAAGCATGTGTGATCATAAAGTGATTTAATGTAGCGTGTGAGAGTTAAAAGGGATTCAGTGAAGCATGTGAGAATGTAAATGGTTTGAATGAAGCGTGTGAGAGCGTAAAGTGTTTTAATGTAGCATGTGAGAGTTAGAGTTAAAAGGGATTCAGTGAAGCATGTGAAAGTGTAAAGGGTTTGAATGAAGCATGTGAGAGCGTAAAGTGTTTTAATGTAGCGTGTGAGAGTTAAAAGGGATTCAGTGAAGCATGTGAGAAGGTAAAGGGTTTGAATGAAGCGTGTGAGAGCGTAAAGTGTTTTAATGTAGCGTGTGAGAGTTAAAAGGGATTCAGTGAAGCATGTGAGAGTGTAAAGGGCTTGAATGAAGCGTGTGTGAGCATAAAGTGTTTTAATGTAGCGTGTGAGAGTTAAAAGGGATTCAGTGAGGCATGTGAAAGTGTAAAGGGTTTGAATGAAGCATGTGAGAGCGTAAAGTGTTTTAATGTAGCGTGTGAGAGTTAAAAGGGATTCAGTGAAACATGTGAGAAGGTAAAGGGTTTGAATGAAGCGTGTGAGAGCGTAAAGTGTTTTAATGTAGCGTGTGAGAGTTAAAAGGTATTCAGTGAAGCATGTGAGAGTGTAAAGGGCTTGAATGAAGCGTGTGTGAGCATAAAGTGTTTTAATGTAGCGTGTGAGAGTTAAAAGGGATTCAGTGAGGCATGTGAAAGTGTAAAGGGTTTGAATGAAGCATGTGAGAGCGTAAAGTGTTTTAATGTAGCGTGTGAGAGTTAAAAGGGATTCAGTGAAGCATGTGAGAAGGTAAAGGGTTTGAATGAAGCGTGTGAGAGCGTAAAGTGTTTTAATATAGCGTGTGAGAGTTAAAAGGGATTCAGTGAAGCATGTGAGAAGGTAAAGGGTTTGAATGAAGCGTGTGAGAGCCTAAAGTGTTTTAATGTAGCGTGTGAGAGGTAAAAGGGATTCAGTGAAGCATGTGAGAGTGTAAAGGGCTGGAATGAAGCATGTGTGATCATAAAGTGATTTAATGTAGCATGTGAGAGTTAAAAGGGATTCAGTGAGGCATGTGAAAGTGTAAAGGGTTTGAATGAAGCATGTGAGAGCGTAAAGTGTTTTAATGTAGCGTGTGAGAGTTAAAAGGGATTCAGAGAAGCATGTGAGAAGGTAAAGGGTTTGAATGAAGCGTGTGAGAGCGTAAAGTGTTTTAATGTAGCGTGTGAGAGTTTAAAGGGATTCAGTGTAGCATGTGAGAGTGTAAAGGGCTTGAATGAAGCGTGTGTGAGCATAAAGTGTTTTAATGTAGCGTGTGAGAGTTAAAAGGGATTCAGTGAAGCATGTGAGAATGCAAAGGGCTTGAATGAAGCGTGTGTGAGCATAAAGTGTTTTAATGTAGCATGTGAGAGTTAAAAGGGATTCAGTGAAGCGTGTGAGAGTGTAAAGTGTTTTAATGTAGCGTGTGAGAGTTAAAAGGGATTCAGTGCAGTATGTGAGAATGTAAAGGGTTTGAATGAAGCGTGTGAGAGCATAAAGTGTTTTAATGTAGCATGTGAGAGTTAAATGGGATTCAGTGAAGCATGTCAGAATGTAAAGTGCTTGAATGAAATGAGTGAGAGCATAAAGGGCTTCGTTGAAATATGTGAGAGTGTAATGGGTGTGAATGAAGTCGGTGAGAGTGCAAAGGGTTCGAAGAAAGCATATCAGTATGTTGAATGAAGTATTTGTGAGACTGCAAAGAGCTTCAGTGAAGCGGGTGAGAGTATAAAATGCTTCAGTGAACTTTGTGAGAACATAATGAGCGTGAGTGAAGTGTATGAGATTATAAAGGGCTTGAATGAAACGTGTGAGAGTGTAAAGGGTGTGAGGGAACGTTTTAAAGTGTAAATAGCTTGATTGAAGCATGTGGGAGCATAAAGTGTATGAGTGAAGCGTGTGAGAGACTAAAAGGCTTGAATGACGTGTGCGAGAGTGTAATAGGACTTCAACGAAGTGTGTGAGACTGTAATGGAGTGCGCACACCGCACTAATTTGCAACAGCAATTCCATGATGATTGCAGTTGCCTGTTAAAAATATGTGTGCAAAGCTGAGGAATCGCAATTCAGTTGCGACGCGAAAATTGTTCTGGCTACTTCTCCGGAGTGTCATTGCAAACGATTGCACCGATTGGGTCTCAGATTATTATTGAAAGATTTGGATACAAGAATGGTTTCGGAAATTACATTAAAATGTTAAGATTTCACCTTTCCTTTCCAAAAATGTGGTTACATTACTGCTTCTTAATACACTGGATGAATATTCAGCGGTCATTTTATTTGGAACAGGTCTGCCTTATTTTAATACAAATTCTTAATTTCAATTAAAAATCGGAGGTTCTTCGTGAATCAGATTTTAAAATGAGGCTGAAAGTGTGAAATTGACCTTGAGGATTCTGTGCAGTGTAAAAAAGGGTTCGTACCGAGTACATCATAAACATTGGCTGACTTTTGCCAGGAAGATGGAAAAAACAGACGCCTGATGGGAAGCGCATTGTGTCGTTAAGGCCGATTTCAATTGGTATTTATTATTAGTATTATTATTCTTTTAGTGGGAGAAGGTATATACAGTAAATCAATAATTAGTACGGACAAGTCCATAACAATTATTCCTATTTTCTGTTTACCACTGGCAGCTCATTAGAAGTTTGTCGGAGATTATTGGCGCCGCTAGAAATGAATGAGAGAGGTGAATTCGAACCATCAGAATCCCTCTTCGGAAATACTTCGAAGAACTTGTTCCTATCTTCTGTGTTGAAGTTGTTAGGCGAATGATCGCAGTTCTGGCTTTCTGCGATACATTCTCCTTACCTTATTATACCTTATTATTATTATTCCAATATAAAATAATAACCAATGTGTGTCTGCAACTTCTTGCCGCAGGATGAACCCCAAAGGTGATCTGTGAGAAAGGGGAGACATCCGCAGAAAGGAAAAGCCTCATCTCTAATATATCCGGGGCCTGGAATCACTAGCGATCCATCGCAATTCTAAACAGATAAAACTTCTTTCTCTCATCAAATGTTGTTTTCGCCTACGAGTGACGATGTCGTGAGGTTCGGGTTAGACAAGAACAGAAATGGAACTGAGACGCTTACGATCCTGATGGGGATACGGAAATAATTGCCGTAGCGGAAGTGGGGTTGCATCCGTCACTTCCCGTTGGACAGAAATTACGGTACTTGCATCATGAAAAGTCAAAATAGTCTTGCTCTTACGCCATTTTTAAACAAATAATTTTCTTTTTTAACATTCTCTCCTAGGCCTAATACACAGAACTATTTTTTTTTTCTTGTATTTTTCCATCTAATCCCCTTTTCACGACCGAAAGCAGCGCAGTCGGCAGAACCTCTTCTACTTTAACATGGCCTTTTTATCATGGCCTTTCACCAACATTACTATCAAGAAGAATTTCTCTCTCGAATTTCGCTTCCTCGTCATGTGATCGCCAAATTCGCCCTTCCTCTGTATTTGGGCATGGTGTACCCGTTCTAATTTCCTCTTCCATGCATTATGGGTCACGTGGCGAAATGCAAACCAGACAGAGAAGAAAAATACTCTGTATCTGAGAGATAAATGGCTGAAATCAGCTTAAAATTGGTATCATTTACAAAATAGTTCCAAAACGCAGGATTACTTTCAAAAGTTCAAAGCAAGAGAGTGTGGGATTCAGAAAATTCTTCTCCACCGTTCATTCCCTGCTGCGCCACCTGACGGTCACGTCCATCGGCCAGATCCACCGATGAGCCAATTGCCGGCAGGGCGAAATCCTTCACTTATTAACAGACCAGGTGCGGATTGCTTTTCCCGAAATTAAAAGTATTTCCAACCTAATGCCAGAGCAGCGATACTTTTCGTCTGTGAGCTCCGAGGCCGTCGTGGACTTTGCTGTTATAGCGGTTAAGTCTTTTCCTGAGAAGATATCGAGATGCCAGGAGTAGCTCGAAAGATAATTCTCTGCTGTTAGGAGGAAATTAAAAATCAAAGAACTAGCAAAGAGTTGCACAAAGAATGCAAAAAATGCTAATCATGAAAGTTCCGAAGAAAGATTAAAAAATTCAAATGAATACATAATTTCGAATTAAAATTACTTTTGCACTTTTGTTGAGGAGTCCGATTGCGAACTCTTGTGAAATGTCGAAAGAAAAATTTCTCGCACGTCATCAGCCACCTACGACTTCCATTGCTGAAACCATTTCAGAAAGGATTGATTTTTTTTTAACTTTTTCAATTTGCTTGTCCCAGAGGGAATGGCATCGAATGTCATCCCTTGAATTCCTACAGATGAACAGAAACAGACGAATGTACTAATCTCCTTCCTTCCTTTCATATCTCCAAATCTCATGGCGACATGACTTGTATTTGTTCGTAACAGCGTCTGCGTTGAAAACTTGAAAAATAAGAATTGCTTCTAATGTTCCTTGATGGCATCCTCATTGTTTCTTGGTTTCCTTCATTGCAGAGACTGGAGACAAGTCAAAATCAACAAGGTGTCCCTTCCTCAGGCACTGCGTTGCTGGGAGCTGCAAGAGCATGAACATAATCATCATCATCATCATCCTCATCATCGCCTCTATGACCCCCTTGTCTCAGATGCTGAGAACATCAGGTGAGCATTAGGTTGACTCATTTCAGCATTAGAAGTATAGCCAGGTGGGTCAGATGTAACGAAACATAAAATGGAAGGATTACATGTCTTGAGACGATGCTATAGAGCATTTCATATCTGTTCCTATCTCTATAGCCTGCAGAATAAGATTCGAAGCTCTCTTTCTCAGACAGCTTTGAATTTTAGTTTTCAGGACACATAAAGTTAACAAAATTCCTCTTCAATCAGCTGCTTGCCGTAGAGGTCCTACAATGACCTTTCAGTAGAATACGCGACAGAAGATAAGATCTGAGTGAGGAAGGAAAGATGAGAAGCATCCTTATCTTATTGAGACAAGAAGCATCCTTATCTTATTGAGTGTTAACTGAAGCCAAGGCGTTAACCACTTGGCTAAAATGGAGATTTCAACTTTTAATTTATGCATTTTATGCAATGTTCTGCTAAGAACATTCTGCTAATGAAAGAAACGAAAACCATTTCAGTAGCGTAAAGAAAAAATAACACATTCTTTCATAGATTCCGTTTTTAAATCTCATAATCAAAAACAAATCGACCGAGTCTCATTCAAGTTTTCAAGAAACCGGGGAAAGACCAAAATGGGATCTGTAAGTGAATTTGAAGAAGAGATTTTCAACTGCATAGTTAAGAGGTTTTCAGAGTTGGGTTGTTTTACCTCTGAGCGGCACTTTTTTGCACACAATGGACTAAATGGCCAGGTCACCTGGACCCCAAAGGCTCAGATAAGGTTAGGGTTTAAGGCTCAGATAAGGTTCGGGACCCCGAAGGCTCAGATAAGGTTCGGGACCCCGAAGGCTCAGATAAGGTTAAGGTTGTTTCTTTAGAGGACCCACTGAAACAGCTGTTGGGAGACAGATGGTAGCCTCCCGTCAAGGCCATCCACCGTGTTCTTTAACGTGCACAGGGTCTCTCCCTCCCGCACATGGGGCCACGGCTTTACGTCCCATTCGACGGACGGCAGCCTTTACAAGTCCATCGGTGTTCCCTACTGACCAAGGGCAGAGCGGGGAGTTTTGCGGAGATAAAGAGGTTTTTAGGAACCTCCTTTAACGATCTCCGATCGATTCCAATTCAATGAACATTTCGATTCGGTAATTCATTTCCATTCATATCCATCACAAAAGCTGCTCTCAAGATTTCCTTAGCTTCGATCGAAAACGGTAAAACCTGATGTTGCTCATAATAGCCGACAAATAAATAAGATTCTTTTAAATGAATTATTCTTGAAACGTCATAGGAACGGAGTCTCGTGATTCCCTTTATTTCGAGGGCGAGACTTCACTCAATGGGTGGCGCACCAGGCTCATAATTTGATGTTCACAGGTTCGAGTCCGATCTAGTCTGTCCTCCGCTAAATCGTAACCCTTCCCTCGGCCAATAGGGGACGGTGAGGGGCTTGAAAAGATCGCTGCCAATCAGATAAGAAGACATTAAGCGGTGGCCCTGTGTGCGTCCTAACCGCGTCCACGCCAAAAGACCCGCTGAATGGCTTTCCCTCTGTCTCTTAGCAGCTGACCAGTAAGTCTCCTTCCCCCCAACCGATAAGCCCTTGGGGTCCAGGTGACCTGGCCATTAACACTAGGCACCGGAAGTGGCAGCGCAAATTTGTGGTCGCCGTTTTTCCATTTCCTACAAAAATATATATATTTTTTTTCTTTTGATTTCAAACCAGAAAGAAAGGATACAATCCGATAGAAATTAAAATAGGAATTCTAATGATAACTAATAAAATCATTTTTTTCGAAACTGTAATTAACGTAATAAATTAATATTAGGCATTGCATTACTTATAACACTGAAATTATAATAATAACCTTAAGATTATAGGAAATCAATCACTGACATAAATGATCTTGTTCGGTGCAGGATGACCTTAGTTGCCTGGAGACATAAAACTCGAACCAACTCGTTGAAATGCAATTTCAGAACGAGTCGCGCTTTTCATGAATTTGGAGAGTTTCCAGCCGGTATAAGAGCAGCGTCTGCTATCAAATGTTTCAGGGTCAATAACACTTTAAGTACCAAATTAATATCTTTTTATTTGGATCAATTTGATTGAGGTCTACAATTTGCAGTTTTCTGTCATAAGTTCATATTCAAAGCGACGGAGATTTCAAGGAGATTTTAATCATTAATTATGGAGTTGGAACGAAAGTGTATATGGTTAAAACTAAAGTGTATGGAAATGTGTATAGGGTTATAAATAATGTGTATGGAGTTGGAACTAATGTGTATATGGTTAGAACTAAAATCTGAAGTAACATCAAAGCAGCTTAATTTGGCTGGCAATGTAGAGTACACGGTTAGAACTAAAGTGTATGGAGTTGGAACTAAAGTGTATACGGTTAGAACTAATGTGTATATGGTTAGAACTAAAGTGTATTGGGTTGGAACTAATGTGTATAGTGTTAGAACTAAAATGTATATGGTTGGAACTAATGTGTATAGTGTTAGAACTAAAATGTATATGGTTGGAACTAATGTGTATAGTGTTAGAACTAAAATGTATGGGGCTGGAACTAATGTGTATAGGGTTAGAACTAATGTGTATGGAGTTGGAACTAATGTGTATACGGTTAGAACTAAAATGTATGGGGTTGGAACTAACGTGTATACGGTTAGAACTAAAATGTATGGGGTTGGAACTAATGTGAATATGGTTAGAACTAAAGTGCATAGAGTTGGAACTAATGTGTATATGGTTAGAACTAAAATGTAGGGGTTGGTGTATAGAGTTGGAACTAAAGTGTATACGGTTAGAACTAATGCGTATACGGTTAGAACTAAAATGTATGGTGTTGGAACTAACGTGTATACGGTTAGAACTAAAATGTATGGGGTTTGAACTAATGTGTATATGGTTAGAACTAAAGTGTATGGAGTTGGAACTAAAGTGTATATTGTTAGAACTAAAGTGTATATTGTTAGAACTAAAGTGTATGGAGTAAGAACTAAAGTGTATACGGTTAGAATTAAAGTGTATGGAGTTGGAACTAAAGTGTATATGTTTAGAACTAAGATGTATGGGGGATTGGAACTAATGTGTATAGGGTTAGAACTAAAATGTATGGGGTTTGAACTAATGTGTATACGGTTAGAACTAAAGTGTATGGAGCTGAAACTAAAATGTATAGGGTTAGAACTAATGTGTATACGATGAGAAATAAAATGTATGGGGTTGGAACTAATGTGTATACAGTTAGAACTAAAGTTCACAACACTATAAGGTTAGAACTAAAGTTCACAACACTCTATAAGGTTAGAACTAAAGTGTATGGAGTTGGAACTAATGTGTATATGCTTATAACTAAAGTGTATGGAGTTTGAAATAATGTGTATGGTTTGAACTAAAGTGTATTTGGTTGGATCTAAAGTGTATGGAGTTGCAACTAAAGGGAATAGGGTTAGAACTAAAGTATATAGAGTTGGACTAAAGTGCATAGGGTTAGGACTAAAGTGTATAGGGTTCGAAGTGAAGTGTATTTGGTTGGAACTAAAGTGTATGGGTTTGCAACTAAATTGTATAGGTTTAGAACTAAAGTATATATGTATAGGCAAGGACTAAGTGTATAGGGTTGGAACAAAGTATATAGGGTTCAAACTAAAGTGTATAGGGTTAAAATTAAAGTGTATGTGGTTGGAAATAAAGTGTATGGGGTAGAAACTAGTGTATAGGGTTCAAACTAAAATGTATGGGTTTGGAACTAAAGTGTATAGGGTTGTAATTAAAGTGTATAGGGTTGTAATTAAAGTGTATAGGGTTACAACTATAGTGTATAGGTATGGCACTTAAGTTTATAGGGTTGCTACTAATGTGTATAGAATTAGAACTAAAGTGTATGGGGTTGGAAACAAAGTGTATAGAGTTGGAACTAAAGTATATAGGGTTGGACTAAACTGTATAGGATTGGAAATAAAATGTATAGGGTTCAAACTAAAGTGTATTTGGTTGGAACTGAAGTGTATGGTTTTGCAACTAATAATGTATAGGGTTAGAACTAAAGTATATAGGAATAGGCCTGGACTAAAGTGTATAGGGTTGAAACTGAAGTGTATAGGATTCAAACTAAAGTGTATGTGGTTAGAGCTAGAGTGTATAGGGTTGGACTAAACTGTGTAGAATTGGAAATAAAGTGTATGGATTTGAGCTAAATTGTATAGGTTCAAACCAAAGTGTATTTCGTTGGATCTAAAGTGTATGGAGTTGAAACTAAAGTGTATAAGGTTAGAACTAAAGTATAAAGGTATAGGCCTGGACTAAAGTGTATAGGGTTGGAACTAAAGTGTATAGGATTGACTCTAAATTGTATAGAGTTGGAACTGTAGTATAAAAAGTTACAACTAAAGTGTATAGGGTTGGAAGTAAAGTCTATAGGGTTCAAACTAAATTGTATAGGGTTGGAAGTATGGTGTGTAGGGTTCGAACTAAAGTGTATAGAGTTAAAACTGTAATGTATAAGGTTGGAAGTAAGTGTACAGAGTTGGATTTAAATGCATAGAATTGGAACTAAATTGTATAGGGTTGGAAGTAAAGTGTATAGGGTTGGAACTGTAGTACAGAAAGTTAGAACTAAAGTTTATAGGGTTGGAAGTAAAGTGTATGGGGTTTGAACAAAAGTGTATAGAGTTAGAACTCTATTATATAGGGTTGGAAGTAAATTGTATAGGGTTGCAATTAAATGCATAGAATTGGAACTAAATTGTATAGGGTTGGAAGTAAAGTGTATAGGGTTCAAACTAAAATGTATAAATTTGGAAGTAAAGTTTATAGAGTTGGAACTAAAGTTTATAGGGTTGGAACTAAAGTGTATAGAGTTAGAACTATAGTGTATATGGTTGCAACTAAATGCATAGAATTGCAACTAAATTCTATGGTGTTCTAAGTGAAGTGTATAGGGCTGGAACTAAAGTGTATAGGCTTAGAACTAAAGTCTATATGGTTGGATTCAAGTGTATAGGGTGGGAAGTGTGTATATGGTTGGAATTAAAGTGTATGGGTTTGGAACTAAAGTGTATAGTATTGTTTCTAAAGTGTATATGGTTGGAAATAAATTGTATAGGTTAGAACTAAAGTGTATAGGGTTGGAATTAACATGTTTAGGATTGGAACTAAATTGTAGAGAATTGAGAGAATTGCAACTAAAGTGTATAGGTTTGGAACTAAAGTGCATAAAGTTAGAACTAAAATGTATATTGTTGGTATTAAAGGTATGGAATTGGAACTAAATTGTATAACGTTGTAACTAAAGTGTTTGGGGTTGGAATTGAAATGTACAAGATTGCTACTAAAGAGTATAGGGTTACAGAATTCTAGAAAAAAATTCTAGAACTAGAATTCCGGAAATCGTTAAACTGAGACACAGTGGTCTCAATTGTTGCACCATGGCACACTAGAATTCCAATAATTGTCAATTGATGGAGACTGTGTGCTCTGAATTGTTGTGCCATGGCACTCTAGAATTCCAATAATCGTGAAATGATGGAGACTGTGTGCTCTGAATTGTTGTGCCATGGCACTCTAGAATTCCAATAATCATGAAATGATGGAGACTGTGTGCTCTGAATTGTTGTGCCATGGCACTCTAGAATTCCAATAATCGTGAAATGATGGAGACTGTGTGCTCTGAATTGTACCATGGCACTCTAGAATTCCAATAATCGTGAGATGATGGAGATGTTGTGCTCTGAATTGTTGTGCCATGGCACTCTAGAATTCCAATAATCGTGAAATGATGGAGACTGTGTACTCTGAATTGTTGTACCATGGCACTCTAGAATTCCAATAATCGTGAAATGATGGAGACTGTGTGCTCTGAATTGTGCCATGGCACTCTAGAATTCGAATAATCGTGAAATGATGGAGACTGTGTGCTCTGAATTGTTGTGTCATGGCACTCTAGAATTCCAATAATCGTGAAATGATGGAGACTGTGTGCTCTGAATTGTTGTGCCATGGCACTCTAGAATTCCAATAATCGTGAAATGATGGAGACTGTGTGCTCTGAATTGTTGTGCCATGGCACTCTAGAATTCCAATAATCGTGAAATGATGGAGACTGTGTGCTCTGAATTGTTGTGCCATGGCACTCTAGAATTCCAATAATCGTGAAACGATGGAGACTGTGTGCTCTGAATTGTTGTGCCATGGCACTCTAGAATTCCAATAATCGTGAAACGATGGAGACTGTGTGCTATGAATTGTTGTGCCATGGCACTCTAGAATTCCAATAATCGTGAAACGATGGAGACTGTGTGCTATGAATTGTTGTGCCATGGCACTCTAGAATTCCAATAATCGTGAAACGATGGAGACTGTGTGCTCTGAATTGTTGTGCCATGGCACTCTAGAATTCCAATAATCGTGAAACGATGGAGACTGTGTGCTCTGAATTGTTGTGCCATGGCACTCTAGAATTCCAATAATCATCAAACGATGGAGACTGTGTGCTCTGAATTGTTGTGCCATGGCACTCTAGAATTCCAATAATCGTCAAATGATGGAGACTGTGTGCTCTGAATTGTTGTGCCATGACACTCTAGAATTCTTGTAATTGTGAAATAACACAGATTGAATGATTTGAATATCAGAGTTTTTCGTTCTTTAATTACTAAAATGCATTGATTTTGGTGTTCAGTGACAGTGCTCAGAATCACTTCCCTGCAGCATCAGAAACATGTTGAAATCGATTAAGGTGGTAAAAATGTGTTGCCCCTCATATGGTTGGTAATATTCTTCTGAAGAGATGGCAGTGAGAAGTGCTCCCCCCCCCCTCCACTTCTCACTGCCATCTCTTGAGAAGCTAGTCAGTCTGTAATGCTCGAGGTTCATATACATATATGCTGCTCCCAGACGCAAATATTAATTCTTTGAGGGTTTTAGCTGTTAGCTTTTTCTGCACAGCTCGATGTCGCAATGCAACATTCGAGCTGTGCAGGAGACCAATCCTTACGACATTAAGGATCTCCATCATCTGCCTCCTAACAGCTATCCATTGAGCCCTTTTCCCCTTATCCAGAACCTGAAACCTAGGGATCATTCTGATCTAACAGGTTAGGTCGTTGTGTGCACTTAATCGGATACAAATCAATCTCAGTAGTGATTTGTATCCAATGCAAACCATTATAATGAAATACATATTTTATTACATTCTATGTGAGACGCCTATTCTCTTCATTCCAATGGCAGCATGGTGTCAGACATGCGATCGGTGGAAGAAAAGAAAGGTAGAGAGCAAAGGTCAGAAGAGGGAGCAGTACTCAGTCGAGAAGAGAAAAGGAAGCTGAAGAGGAAGGAGAGGAAGAGGAGGAGACAGAACAGGAACCGGAAGAGGAGAAAAAACAGCAGAAAAGAATGTAAGTATTTTACACTTGAAACACATTGTTTTCCACCCTTTTCAAATATTAAATCTTTATACTAACAAAGTCCATGGATTAAAAAGAATGATGAATTCAAGGACTCTTTCGCAATGTAAGTGGGAAGATTTTAAAAATTAATATATATATTATGAGTACAGTGCTTTTAGATCTTGGATCACCCCCCCCCCCCCTTGTTGGCCTGCATGTTGGTGACAATTCGAACTGAATTTTTTCCCATTCTAAATGTGAATTTTATATCAAATTCTCTCTTTTCTTAGTTAAGAGGTTTCGTCATGAATATTTCATCTTCCTCATCCTCTTCTGGTTCTTGTGTGAATTTTCAACCAAAACAATGATTGCAATCCATTTCGTTTCATTTCCATCGAATGAGAAATTGATAACCCACATCAATATTAATACATCATGACATGCCACTTACACTGACCAGTAAGGTACGAACGATCAGTAAGCTAAGCATTCAATCTTCTGCATTCTTTCAGTATCAAAGATAGAGTCATGCCCATAACGTTTGCTCTAGTAAATCCAAATGTGTTCATTGGGACAGTCAACATCAAGATGATCGGAACTACTCAGAATACTCAAAAACTCTTGTCAACTGTACTAGCGACCAATTCAGTGCTTTCTTAAGAATGCCGTATTACAAACAAGAAGACTCTTTGAAAAGAGAACGTTGCACTTCCCACCACCCATGGCAAAATTTTTAATTCAAATGTGATCAAAGAAAGCAATTTCTTTAAGTGTAGGTTCCACTTTCTCAATGTTCAATCCCTATGAATAAATATTTCTTTATGATGATGAAACTTCGTTAATCTCCTTTCCTGTGGTTAAGTTGTTGTTCTAGGTTGGGTTGTTTTACCTCTGAGCGGCACTTTTTTGCACACCATGGGCTAAATGGCCAGGTCACAAGGACCCCAAAGGCTCAGAGAAGGTTGGGGGAGGGGACCCACGGAACAGCTGTTGGGAGACAGATGGTAGCCTCCCGTCAAGGCCATCCAGCGTGTTCTTTAACATGCACAGGGTATGGCTCTCCCACACACGGGGCCATGGCTTAACGTCCCATCCGACGGACGGCTGCCTTTCCAAGCCCATCGGTGTCCCCTACTGACCGTGGGCAGGGCGGGGAATTTTGCGGAGATAAATCTCAACGCTGACCCAGCTGGGACTCGAACCTGGGAACTACAGATTACGAGCCTGGCGCGCTACCGACTGAGCCACCCCCGCCCCTCCTGTGGCTAAGTATCCACTTGGTTCTGATGAAACCTTCTGAATCTTCTCTGTGGCTTAGTATCCCTTGGTGCAGATGAAACCTCTTGAATCTTCTCTGTGGCTAAGTATCTCTTGGTTCAGATGAAACCTTTTGAATCTCCTTGTCTCTGGCTAAATATCCACTTGGTTCTGAAGAAACCTGAATCTTCTCTGTGGCTTAGTATCTGTTGGTGAAGATGAAACCTCCTGATTCCCCTTTTCTCTGGATTAGTATTTCTTTGTGCAAATGAAATGTTCTGAATCTCATTCTCAGTGGCTACTATCTCTTCGTTCAGATGAAACCTCCTGAATCTTCTTCTCTGTGGCTTAGTATCGCTTAGTGCAGATGAAACCTCCTGAATCTCCTTCTCTGAGGCTAAGTTTCTCTTGGTTCAGATGAAACCTTTTGAATCTCCTTGTCTCTGGCTAAATATCCATTTGGTTCTGAAGAAACCTTCTGAATCTTCTCTGTGGCTTAGTATCTGTTGGTGAAGATGAAACCACCTGATTCTCCTTCTCTCTGGCTTAGAATTTCTTTGTGCAAATGAAATGTTCTGAATCTCATTCTCAGTGGCTAAGTATCTCTTCGTTCAGATGAAACCTCCTGAATCTTCTTCTCTGTGGCTTAGTATCGCTAGGTGCAGATGAAACCTCCTGAATCTCCTTCTCTGAGGCTAAGTTTCTCTTGGTTCAGATGAAACCTTTTGAATCTCCTTGTCTCTGGCTAAATATCCACTTGGTTCTGAAGAAAGCTTCTGAATCTTCTCTGTGGCTTAGTATCTCTTGGTGCAAATGAAACCTCCTGAATCTTCTCTGTGGCTTAGCAACTCTTCGTGCAGATGAAACCTCTTGAATCATCTTTTCTGTGACTTACTATCTCTTGGTGCAGATGAAACCTCTTGAATCTTCCTTTCTGTGGCTTAGTGTCTCTTTGTGCAAATGAAACCTCCTGAATCTTCTTTTCTGTGGTTTAGCAAATCTTGGTGCAGATGAAACCTTTTTGAATCTTCTTCTCTGTGACTTAGTATCTCATGGTGCAGATGAAACCTCCTGAATCTTCTCTGTGACTTAGTATCTCTTGGTGCAGATGAAACCTCCTGAATCTTCTCTGTGACTTAGTATCTCTTGGTGCAGATGAAACCACCTGAATCTTCTCTGTGACTTAGTATCTCTTGGTTCAGATGAAACCTCCTGAATCTTCTCTGTGACTTAGTATCTCTTGGTGCAGCTGAAACCTCCTGAATCTTCTCTGTGACTTAGTATCTCATGGTGCAGATGAAACCTCCTGAATCTTCTCTGTGACTTACTATCTCTTGGTGCAGATAAAACCTCCTGAATCTTCTCTGTGACTTAGTATCTCTTGGTGCAGATGAAACCTCCTGAATCTTCTCTGTGACTTAGTATCTCTTGGTGCAGATGAAACCTCCTGAATCTTCTCTGTGACATAGTATCTGTTGGTGCAGATGAAACCTCCTGAATCTTCTCTGTGACTTAGTATCTCATGGTGCAGATGAAACCTCCTGAATCTTCTCTGTGACTTAGTATCTCTTGGTGCAGATGAAACCTCTTGAATCTTCCTTTCTGTGGCTTAGTGTCTCTTTGTGCGAATGAAACCTCCTGAATCTTCTCTGTGACTTAGTATCTCATGGTGCAGATGAAACCTCCTGAATCTTCTCTGTGACATAGTATCTCTTGGTGCAGATGAAACCTCCTGAATCTTCTCTGTGACTTAGTATCTCATGGTGCAGATGAAACCTCCTGAATCTTCTCTGTGACTTAGTATCTCTTGGTGCAGATGAAACCTCCTGAATCTCTCTGTGACTTAGTATCTCTTGGTGCAGATGAAACCTCTTGAATCTTCCTTTCTGTGGCTTAGTGTCTCTTTGTGCAAATGAAACCTCCTGAATCTTCTCTGTGACTTAGTATCTCTTGGTGCAGATGAAACCTCCTGAATCTTCTCTGTGACTTAGTATCTCTTTGTGCAGATGAAACCTCCTGAATCTTCTCTGTGACTTAGTATCTCTTGGTCCAGATGAAACCTCCTCAATCTTCTCTGTGACTTAGTATCTCTTGGTGCAGATTGAACCTCCTCAATCTTCTCTGTGACTTAGTATCTCTTGGTGCAGATGAAACTTCCTCAATCTTCTCTGTGACTTAGTATCTCATGGTGCAGATGAAACCTCCTGAATCTTCTCTGTGACTTAGTATCTCTTGGTGCAGATGAAACCTCCTGAATCTTTTCTGTGACTTAGTATCTCTTGGTGCAGATGAAACCACCTGAATCTTCTCTGTGACTTAGTATCTCTTGGTTCAGATGAAACCTCCTGAATCTTCTCTGTGACTTAGTATCTCTTGGTGCAGCTGAAACCTCCTGAATCTTCTCTGTGACTTAGTATCTCATGGTGCAGATGAAACCTCCTGAATCTTCTCTGTGACTTACTATCTCTTGGTGCAGATAAAACCTCCTGAATCTTCTCTGTGACTTAGTATCTCTTGGTGCAGATGAAACCTCCTGAATCTTCTCTGTGACTTAGTATCTCTTGGTGCAGATGAAACCTCCTGAATCTTCTCTGTGACATAGTATCTCTTGGTGCAGATG
The DNA here is from genome assembly GCA_038380435.1 of Ryuthela nishihirai. Lineage (NCBI taxonomy): Eukaryota > Metazoa > Arthropoda > Arachnida > Araneae > Heptathelidae > Ryuthela > Ryuthela nishihirai. The sequence continues at coordinate 153,774,132 of JAWZYU010000001.1, read as the reverse complement.
AAACCTCCTGAATCTTCTCTGTGACTTAGTATCTCATGGTGCAGATGAAACCTCCTGAATCTTCTCTGTGACTTAGTATCTCTTGGTGCAGATGAAACCTCCTGAATCTTCTCTGTGACTTAGTATCTCTTGGTGCAGATGAAACCTCTTGAATCTTCCTTTCTGTGGCTTAGTGTCTCTTTGTGCGAATGAAACCTCCTGAATCTTCTCTGTGACTTAGTATCTCATGGTGCAGATGAAACCTCCTGAATCTTCTCTGTGACATAGTATCTCTTGGTGCAGATGAAACCTCCTCAATCTTCTCTGTGACTTAGTATCTCATGGTGCAGATGAAACCTCCTGAATCTTCTCTGTGACTTAGTATCTCTTGGTGCAGATGAAACCTCCTGAATCTCTCTGTGACTTAGTATCTCTTGGTGCAGATGAAACCTCTTGAATCTTCCTTTCTGTGGCTTAGTGTCTCTTTGTGCAAATGAAACCTCCTGAATCTTCTCTGTGACTTAGTATCTCTTGGTGCAGATGAAACCTCCTGAATCTTCTCTGTGACTTAGTATCTCTTTGTGCAGATGAAACCTCCTGAATCTTCTCTGTGACTTAGTATCTCTTGGTCCAGATGAAACCTCCTCAATCTTCTCTGTGACTTAGTATCTCTTGGTGCAGATTGAACCTCCTCAATCTTCTCTGTGACTTAGTATCTCTTGGTGCAGATGAAACCTCCTCAATCTTCTCTGTGACATAGTGTCTCTTGGTCCAGATGAAACCTCCTGAATCTTCTCTGTGACTTAGTATCTCTTGGTGCAGATGAAACCTCCTGAATCTTCTCTGTGACTTAGTATCTCTTGGTGCAGATGAAACCTCCTGAATCTTCTCTGTGACTTAGTATCTCTTGGTGCAGATGAAACCTCCTGAATCTCTCTGTGACTTAGTATCTCTTGGTGCAGATGAAACCTCTTGAATCTTCCTTTCTGTGGCTTAGTGTCTCTTTGTGCGAATGAAACCTCCTGAATCTTCTCTGTGACTTAGTATCTCATGGTGCAGATGAAACCTCCTGAATCTTCTCTGTGACATAGTATCTCTTGGTGCAGATGAAACCTCCTGAATCTTCTCTGTGACTTAGTATCTCATGGTGCAGATGAAACCTCCTGAATCTTCTCTGTGACTTAGTATCTCATGGTGCAGATGAAACCTCCTGAATCTCTCTGTGACTTAGTATCTCTTGGTGCAGATGAAACCTCTTGAATCTTCCTTTCTGTGGCTTAGTGTCTCTTTGTGCAAATGAAACCTCCTGAATCTTCTCTCTGACTTAGTATCTCTTGGTGCAGATGAAACCTCCTGAATCTTCTCTGTGACTTAGTATCTCTTTGTGCAGATGAAACCTCCTGAATCTTCTCTGTGACTTAGTATCTCTTGGTCCAGATGAAACCTCCTCAATCTTCTCTGTGACTTAGTATCTCTTGGTGCAGATTGAACCTCCTCAATCTTCTCTGTGACTTAGTATCTCTTGGTGCAGATGAAACCTCCTCAATCTTCTCTGTGACATAGTATCTCTTGGTGCAGATGAAACCTCCTGAATCTTCTCTGTGACTTAGTATCTCTTGGTGCAGATGAAACCTCCTGAATCTTCTCTGTGACTTAGTATCTCTTGGTGCAGATGAAACCTCCTGAATCTTCTCTGTGACTTAGTATCTCTTGGTGCAGATGAAACCTCCTGAATCTTCTCTGTGACTTAGTATCTCTTGGTGCAGATGAAACCTCTTGAATTTTCCTTTCTGTGGCTTAGTGTCTCTTTGTGCAAATGAAACCTCCTGAATCTTCTTTTCTGTGGTTTAGTAAATCTTGGTGCAGATGAAACGTTTTTGAATCTTCTCTGTGACTTAGTATCTCATGGTGCAGATGAAACCTCCTTAATCTTCTCTGTGACTTAGTATCTCTTTGTGCAGATGAAACCACCTGAATCTTTTCTGTGACTTAGTATCTCTTGGTTCAGATGAAACCTCCTGAATCTTCTCTGTTACTTAGTATCTCTTGGTGCAGATGAAACCTCCTGAATCTTCTCTGTGACTTAGTATCTCTTGGTGCAGATGAAACCACCTGAATCTTCTCTGTGACTTAGTATCTCTTGGTTCAGATGAAACCTCCTGAATCTTCTCTGTGACTTAGTATCTCTTGGTGCAGCTGAAACCTCCTGAATCTTCTCTGTGACTTAGTATCTCATGGTGCAGATGAAACCTCCTGAATCTTCTCTGTGACTTACTATCTCTTGGTGCAGATAAAACCTCCTGAATCTTCTATGTGACTTAGTATCTCTTGGTGCAGATGAAACCTCCTGAATCTTCTCTGTGACTTAGTATCTCTTGGTGCAGATGAAACCTCCTGAATCTTCTCTGTGACATAGTATCTCTTGGTGCAGATGAAACCTCCTGAATCTTCTCTGTGACTTAGTATCTCATGGTGCAGATGAAACCTCCTGAATCTTCTCTGTGACTTAGTATCTCTTGGTGCAGATGAAACCTCCTGAATCTCTCTGTGACTTAGTATCTCTTGGTGCAGATGAAACCTCTTGAATCTTCCTTTCTGTGGCTTAGTGTCTCTTTGTGCGAATGAAACCTCCTGAATCTTCTCTGTGACTTAGTATCTCATGGTGCAGATGAAACCTCCTGAATCTTCTCTGTGACATAGTATCTCTTGGTGCAGATGAAACCTCCTGAATCTTCTCTGTGACTTAGTATCTCATGGTGCAGATGAAACCTCCTGAATCTTCTCTGTGACTTAGTATCTCTTGGTGCAGATGAAACCTCCTGAATCTCTCTGTGACTTAGTATCTCTTGGTGCAGATGAAACCTCTTGAATCTTCCTTTCTGTGGCTTAGTGTCTCTTTGTGCAAATGAAACCTCCTGAATCTTCTCTGTGACCTAGTATCTCTTGGTGCAGATGAAACCTCCTGAATCTTCTCTGTGACTTAGTATCTCTTTGTGCAGATGAAACCTCCTGAATCTTCTCTGTGACTTAGTATCTCTTGGTCCAGATGAAACCTCCTCAATCTTCTCTGTGACTTAGTATCTCTTGGTGCAGATTGAACCTCCTCAATCTTCTCTGTGACTTAGTATCTCTTGGTGCAGATGAAACCTCCTCAATCTTCTCTGTGACATAGTATCTCTTGGTGCAGATGAAACCTCCTGAATCTTCTCTGTGACTTAGTATCTCTTGGTGCAGATGAAACCTCCTGAATCTTCTCTGTGACTTAGTATCTCTTGGTGCAGATGAAACCTCCTGAATCTTCTCTGTGACTTAGTATCTCTTGGTGCAGATGAAACCTCCTGAATCTTCTCTGTGACTTAGTATCTCTTGGTGCAGATGAAACCTCTTGAATTTTCCTTTCTGTGGCTTAGGGTCTCTTTGTGCAAATGAAACCTCCTGAATCTTCTTTTCTGTGGTTTAGTAAATCTTGGTGCAGATGAAACGTTTTTGAATCTTCTCTGTGACTTAGTATCTCATGGTGCAGATGAAACCTCCTTAATCTTCTCTGTGACTTAGTATCTCTTGGTGCAGATGAAACCTCCTGAATCTTCTCTGTGACTTAGTATCTCTTGGTGCAGATGAAACCTCTTGAATCTTCTCTGTGACTTAGTATCTCTTGGTGCAGATGAAACCTCCTGAATCTTCTCTGTGACTTAGTATCTCTTGGTGCAGATGAAACCTTCTGAATCTTCTCTGTGACTTAGTATCTCTTGGTGCAGATGAAACCTCTTGAATCTTCTCTGTGACTTAGTATCTCTTGGTGCAGATGAAACCTCTTGAATATTCCTTTCTGTGGCTTAGTGTCTCTTTGTGCGAATGAAACCTCCTGAATCTTCTTTTCTGTGGTTTAGTAAATCTTGGTGCAGATGAAACCTTTTTCAATCTTCTTCTCTGTGACTTAGTATCTCATGGTGCAGATGAAACCTCCTGAATCTTCTCTGTGACTTAGTATCTCTTGGTGCAGATGAAACCTCCTGAATTTTCTCTGTGACTTAGTATCTCTTGGTGCAGATGAAACCTCTTGAATATTCCTTTCTGTGGCTTAGTGTCTCTTTGTGCGAATGAAACCTCCTGAATCTTCTTTTCTGTGGTTTAGTAAATCTTGGTGCAGATGAAACCTTTTTGAATCTTCTTCTCTGTGATTTAGTATCTCATGGTGCAGATGAAATCTCCTGAATCTTCTCTGTGACTTAGTATCTCTTGGTGCAGATGAAACCTCCTGAATCTTCTCTGTGACTTAGTATCTCTTGGTTCAGATGAAACCTCCTGAATCTTCTCTGTGACTTAGTATCTCTTGGTGCAGATGAAACCTCCTGAATCTTCTCTGTGACTTAGTATCTCTTGGTGCAGATGAAACCTCTTGAATATTCCTTTCTGTGGCTTAGTGTCTCTTTGTGCGAATGAAACCTCCTGAATCTTCTTTTCTGTGGTTTAGTAAATCTTGGTGCAGATGAAAACTTTTTGAATCTTCTTCTCTGTGACTTAGTATCTCATGGTGCAGATGCAACCTCCTGAATCTTCTCTGTGACTTAGTATCTCTTGGTGCAGATGAAACCTCCTGAATTTTCTCTGTGACTTAGTATCTCTTGGTGCAGATGAAACCTCCTGAATCTTCTCTGTGACATAGTATCTCTTGGTGCAGATGAAACCTCCTGAATCTTCTCTGTGACATAGTATCTCTTGGTGCAGATGAAACCTCCTGAATCTTCTCTGTGACTTAGTATCTCTTGGTGCAGATGAAACCTCATGAATCTTCTCTGTGACTTAGTATCTCTTGGTGCAGATGAAACCTCTTGAATCTTCCTTTCTGTGGCTTAGTGTCTCTTTGTGCAAATGAAACCTCCTGAATCTTCTTTTCTGTGGTTTAGTAAATCTTGGTGCAGATGAAACGTTTTTGAATCTTCTTCTCTGTGACTTAGTATCTCATGGTGCAGATGAAACCTCCTTAATCTTCTCTGTGACTTAGTATCTCTTGGTGCAGATGAAACCTCCTGAATCTTCTCTGTGACTTAGTATCTCTTGGTGCAGATGAAACCTCTTGAATCTTCTCTGTGACTTAGTATCTCTTGGTGCAGATGAAACCTCTTGAATCTTCTCTGTGACTTAGTATCTCTTGGTGCAGATGAAACCTCCTGAATCTTCTCTGTGACTTAGTATCTCTTGGTGCAGATGAAACCTCTTGAATCTTCCTTTCTGCGGCTTAGTGTCTCTTTGTGCAAATGAAACCTCCTGAATCTTCTTTTCTGTGGTTTAGTAAATCTTGGTGCAGATGAAACCTTTTTGAATCTTCTTCTCTGTGACTTAGTATCTCATGGTGCAGATGCAACCTCCTGAATCTTCTCTGTGACTTAATATCTCTTTGTGCAGATGAAACCTCCTGAATCTTCTCTGTGACTTAGTATCTCTTGGTGCAGATGAAACCTCCTGAATCTTCTCTGTGACTTAGTATCTCTTGGTGCAGATGAAACCTCTTGAATCTTCTCTGTGACTTAGTATCTCTTGGTGCAGATGAAACCTCCTGAATCTTCTCTGTGACTTAGTATCTCTTGGTGCAGATGAAACCTTCTGAATCTTCTCTGTGACTTAGTATCTCTTGGTGCAGATGAAACCTCTTGAATCTTCTCTGTGACTTAGTATCTCTTGGTGCAGATGAAACCTCCTGAATCTTCTCTGTGACTTAGTATCTCTTTGTGCAGATGAAACCTCCTGAATCTTCTCTGTGACTTAGTATCTCTTGGTGCAGATGAAACCTCCTGAATCTTCTCTGTGACATAGTATCTCTTGGTGCAGATGAAACCTCCTGAATCTTCTCTGTGACATAGTATCTCTTGGTGCAGATGAAACCTCCTGAATCTTCTCTGTGACTTAGTATCTCTTGGTGCAGATGAAACCTCCTGAATCTTCTCTGTGACTTAGTATCTCTTGGTGCAGATGAAACCTCCTGAATCTCTCTGTGACTTAGTATCTCTTGGTGCAGATGAAACCTCTTGAATATTCCTTTCTGTGGCTTAGTGTCTCTTTGTGCAAATGAAACCTCCTGAATCTTCTCTGTGACTTAGTATATCTTGGTGCAGATGAAACCTCCTGAATCTTCTCTGTGACTTAGTATCTCTTTGTGAAGATGAAACCTCCTGAATCTTCTCTGTGACTTAGTATCTCTTGGTCCAGATGAAACCTCCTCAATCTTCTCTGTGACTTAGTATCTCTTGGTGCAGATTGAACCTCCTCAATCTTCTCTGTGACTTAGTATCTCTTGGTGCAGATGAAACCTCCTCAATCTTCTCTGTGACATAGTATCTCTTGGTGCAGATGAAACCTCCTGAATCTTCTCTGTGACTTAGTATCTCTTGGTGCAGATGAAACCTCCTGAATCTTCTCTGTGACTTAGTATCTCTTGGTGCAGATGAAACCTCCTGAATCTTCTCTGTGACTTAGTATCTCTTGGTGCAGATGAAACCTCTTGAATTTTCCTTCTCTGTGGCTTAGTGTCTCTTTGTGCAAATGAAACCTCCTGAATCTTCTTTTCTGTGGTTTAGTAAATCTTGGTGCAGATGAAACGTTTTTGAATCTTCTCTGTGACTTAGTATCTCATGGTGCAGATGAAACCTCCTGAATCTTCTCTGTGACTTAGTATCTCTTGGTGCAGATGAAACCTCCTGAATCTTCTCTGTGACTTAGTATCTCTTGGTTCAGATGAAACCTCCTGAATCTTCTCTGTGACTTAGTATCTCTTGGTGCAGATGAAACCTCCTGAATCTTCTCTGTGACTTAGTATCTCTTGGTGCAGATGAAACCACCTGAATCTTCTCTGTGACTTAGTATCTCTTGGTTCAGAAGAAACCTCCTGAATCTCTCTGTGACTTAGTATCTCTTGGTGCAGATGAAACCTCTTGAATCTTCCTTTCTGTGGCTTAGTGTGTCTCTGTTCGAATGAAACCTCCTGAATCTTCTCTGTGACTTAGTATCTCATGGTGCAGATGAAACCTCCTGAATCTTCTCTGTGACATAGTATCTCTTGGTGCAGATGAAACCTCCTGAATCTTCTCTGTGACTTAGTATCTCATGGTGCAGATGAAACCTCCTGAATCTTCTCTGTGACTTAGTATCTCATGGTGCAGATGAAACCTCCTGAATCTCTCTGTGACTTAGTATCTCTTGGTGCAGATGAAACCTCTTGAATCTTCCTTTCTGTGGCTTAGTGTCTCTTTGTGCAAATGAAACCTCCTGAATCTTCTCTGTGACTTAGTATCTCTTGGTGCAGATGAAACCTCCTGAATCTTCTCTGTGACTTAGTATCTCTTTGTGCAGATGAAACCTCCTGAATCTTCTCTGTGACTTAGTATCTCTTGGTCCAGATGAAACCTCCTCAATCTTCTCTGTGACTTAGTATCTCTTGGTGCAGATTGAACCTCCTCAATCTTCTCTGTGACTTAGTATCTCTTGGTGCAGATGAAACCTCCTCAATCTTCTCTGTGACATAGTATCTCTTGGTGCAGATGAAACCTCCTGAATCTTCTCTGTGACTTAGTATCTCTTGGTGCAGATGAAACCTCCTGAATCTTCTCTGTGACTTAGTATCTCTTGGTGCAGATGAAACCTCCTGAATCTTCTCTGTGACTTAGTATCTCTTGGTGCAGATGAAACCTCTTGAATTTTCCTTTCTGTGGCTTAGTGTCTCTTTGTGCAAATGAAACCTCCTGAATCTTCTTTTCTGTGGTTTAGTAAATCTTGGTGCAGATGAAACGTTTTTGAATCTTCTCTGTGACTTAGTATCTCATGGTGCAGATGAAACCTCCTTAATCTTCTCTGTGACTTAGTATCTCTTGGTGCAGATGAAACCTCCTGAATCTTCTCTGTGACTTAGTATCTCTTGGTGCAGATGAAACCTCCTGAATCTTCTCTGTGACTTAGTATCTCTTGGTGCAGATGAAACCTTCTGAATCTTCTCTGTGACTTAGTATCTCTTGGTGCAGATGAAACCTCTTGAATCTTCTCTGTGACTTAGTATCTCTTGGTGCAGATGAAACCTCTTGAATATTCCTTTCTGTGGCTTAGTGTCTCTTTGTGCGAATGAAACCTCCTGAATCTTCTTTTCTGTGGTTTAGTAAATCTTGGTGCAGATGAAACCTTTTTGAATCTTCTTCTCTGTGACTTAGTATCTCATGGTGCAGATGAAACCTCCTGAATCTTCTCTGTGACTTAGTATCTCTTGGTGCAGATGAAACCTCCTGAATTTTCTCTGTGACTTAGTATCTCTTGGTGCAGATGAAACCTCTTGAATATTCCTTTCTGTGGCTTAGTGTCTCTTTGTGCGAATGAAACCTCCTGAATCTTCTTTTCTGTGGTTTAGTAAATCTTGGTGCAGATGAAACCTTTTTGAATCTTCTTCTCTGTGACTTAGTATCTCATGGTGCAGATGAAACCTCCTGAATCTTCTCTGTGACTTAGTATCTCTCGGTGCAGATGAAACCTCCTGAATCTTCTCTGTGACTTAGTATCTCTTGGTTTAGATGAAACCTCCTGAATCTTCTCTGTGACTTAGTATCTCTTGGTGCAGATGAAACCTCCTGAATCTTCTCTGTGACTTAGTATCTCTTGGTGCAGATGAAACCTCTTGAATATTCCTTTCTGTGGCTTAGTGTCTCTTTGTGCGAATGAAACCTCCTGAATCTTCTTTTCTGTGGTTTAGTAAATCTTGGTGCAGATGAAACCTTTTTGAATCTTCTTCTCTGTGACTTAGTATCTCATGGTGCAGATGCAACCTCCTGAATCTTCTCTGTGACTTAGTATCTCTTGGTTCAGATGAAACCTCCTGAATCTTCTCTGTGACTTAGTATCTCTTGGTGCAGATGAAACCTCCTGAATCTTCTCTGTGACTTAGTATCTCTTGGTGCAGATGAAACCTCTTGAATCTTCTCTGTGACTTAGTATCTCTTGGTGCAGATGAAACCTCCTGAATCTTCTCTGTGACTTAGTATCTCTTGGTGCAGATGAAACCTCCTGAATCTTCTCTGTGACTTAGTATCTCTTGGTGCAGATGAAACCACCTGAATCTTCTCTGTGACTTAGTATCTCTTGGTGCAGATGAAACCTCTTGAATCTTCCTTTCTGTGGCTTAGTGTCTCTTTGTGCAAATGAAACCTCCTGAATCTTCTTTTCTGTGGTTTAGTAAATCTTGGTGCAGATGAAACCTTTTTGAATCTTCTTCTCTGTGACTTAGTATCTCATGGTGCAGATGCAACCTCCTGAATCTTCTCTGTGACTTAATATCTCTTTGTGCAGATGAAACCTCCTGAATCTTCTCTGTGACTTAGTATCTCTTGGTGCAGATGAAACCTCCTGAATCTTCTCTGTGACTTAGTATCTCTTGGTGCAGATGAAACCTCTTGAATCTTCTCTGTGACTTAGTATCTCTTGGTGCAGATGAAACCTCCTGAATCTTCTCTGTGACTTAGTATCTCTTGGTGCAGATGAAACCTTCTGAATCTTCTCTGTGACTTAGTATCTCTTGGTGCAGATGAAACCTCTTGAATCTTCTCTGTGACTTAGTATCTCTTGGTGCAGATGAAACCTCCTGAATCTTCTCTGTGACTTAGTATCTCTTGGTGCAGATGAAACCTCTTGAATCTTCCTTTCTGTGGCTTAGTGTCTCTTTGTGCAAATGAAACCTCCTGAATCTTCTTTTCTGTGGTTTAGTAAATCTTGGTGCAGATGAAACCTTTTTGAATCTTCTTCTCTGTGACTTAGTATCTCATGGTGCAGATGCAACCTCCTGAATCTTCTCTGTGACTTAATATCTCTTTGTGCAGATGAAACCTCCTGAATCTTCTCTGTGACTTAGTATCTCTTGGTGCAGATGAAACCTCCTGAATCTTCTCTGTGACATAGTATCTCTTGGTGCAGATGAAACCTACTGAATCTTCTCTGTGACATAGTATCTCTTGGTGCAGATGAAACCTCCTGAATCTTCTCTGTGACTTAGTATCTCTTGGTGCAGATGAAACCTCCTGAATCTTCTCTGTGACTTAGTATCTCTTGGTGCAGATGAAACCTCCTGAATCTCTCTGTGACTTAGTATCTCTTGGTGCAGATGAAACCTCTTGAATATTCCTTTCTGTGGCTTAGTGTCTCTTTGTGCAAATGAAACCTCCTGAATCTTCTCTGTGGCTTAGTATCTCTTGGTGCAGATGAAACCTCCTGAATCTTCTCTGTGACTTAGTATCTCTTTGTGCAGATGAAACCTCCTGAATCTTCTCTGTGACTTAGTATCTCTTGGTCCAGATGAAACCTCCTCAATCTTCTCTGTGACTTAGTATCTCTTGGTGCAGATTGAACCTCCTCAATCTTCTCTGTGACTTAGTATCTCTTGGTGCAGATGAAACCTCCTCAATCTTCTCTGTGACATAGTATCTCTTGGTGCAGATGAAACCTCCTGAATCTTCTCTGTGACTTAGTATCTCTTGGTGCAGATGAAACCTCCTGAATCTTCTCTGTGACTTAGTATCTCTTGGTGCAGATGAAACCTCCTGAATCTTCTCTGTGACTTAGTATCTCTTGGTGCAGATGAAACCTCTTGAATTTTCCTTTCTGTGGCTTAGTGTCTCTTTGTGCAAATGAAACCTCCTGAATCTTCTTTTCTGTGGTTTAGTAAATCTTGGTGCAGATGAAACGTTTTTGAATCTTCTCTGTGACTTAGTATCTCATGGTGCAGATGAAACCTCCTGAATCTTCTCTGTGACTTAGTATCTCTTGGTGCAGATGAAACCTCCTGAATCTTCTCTGTGACTTAGTATCTCTTGGTTCAGATGAAACCTCCTGAATCTTCTGTGTGACTTAGTATCTCTTGGTGCAGATGAACCCTCCTGAATCTTCTCTGTGACTTAGTATATTTTGGTGCAGATGAAACCTCCTGAATCTTCTCTGTGGCTTAGTATCTGTTGGTGCAGATGAAACCTCCTGAATCTCCTTCTCTGAGACTAAGTTTCTCTTGGTTCAGATGAAACATTTGAATCTCCTTGTCTCTGGATAAATATCCACTTGGTTCTGAAGAAACCTTCTGAATCTTCTCTGTGGCTTAGTATCTGTTGGTGAAGATGAAACCTCCTGATTCTCCTTCTCTCTGGCTTAGTATTTCTTTGTGCAAATGAAACGTTCTGAATCTCATTCCCAGTGGCTAAGTATCTCTTGGTTCAGATGATACCTCTTGAATCTTCTTCTCTGTGGCTTAGTACCGCTTGGTGCAGATGAAACCTCCTGAATCTCCTTCTCTGAGGCTAAGTTTCTCTTGGTTCAGATGAAACCTTTTGAATCTCCTTGTCTCTGGCTAAATATCCACTTGGTTCTGAAGAAACCTTCTGAATCTGCTCTGTGGCTTAGTATCTGTTGGTGAAGATGAAACCTCCTGATTCTCCTTCTCTCTAGCTTAGTATTTCTTTGTGCAAATGAAACGTTCTGAATCTCATTCCCAGTGGCTAAGTATCTCTTGGTTCAGATGATACCTCCTGAATCTTCTTCTCTGTGGCTTAGTATCGCTTGGTGCAGATGAAACCTCCTGAATCTCCTTTTCTGAGGCTAAGTTTCTCTTGGTTCAGATGAAACCTTTTGAATCTCCTTGTCTCGGGTAAATATCCACTTGGTTCTGAAGAAACCTTCTGAATCTTCTCTGTGGCTTAGTATCTGTTGGTGAAGAAGAAACCTCCTGATTCTCCTTCTCTCTGGCTTAGTATTTCTTTGTGCAAATGAAACGTTCTGAATCTCATTCCCAGTGGCTAAGTATCTCTTGGTTCAGATGATACCTCCTGAATCTTCTTCTCTGTGGCTTAGTATCGCTTGGTGCAGATGAAACCTCCTGAATCTCCTTTTCTGAGGCTAAGTTTCTCTTGGTTCAGATGAAACCTTTTGAATCTCCTTGTCTCGGGTAAATATCCACTTGGTTCTGAAGAAACCTTCTGAATCTTGTCTGTGGCTTAGTATCTGTTGGTGAAGATGAAACCTCCTGATTCTCCTTCTCTCTGGCTTAGTATTTCTTTGTGCAAATGAAACGTTCTGAATCTCATTCTCAGTGGCTAAGTATCTCCTGGTTCAGATGAAACCTCCTGAATCTTCTTCTCTGTGGCTTAGTATCGCTTGGTGCAGATGAAACCTCCTGAATCTCCTTCTCTGTGACTTAGTATCTCTTGGTGCAGATGAAACCTCCTGAATCTTCTCTGTGACTTAGTATCTCTTGGTGCAGATGAAACCTCTTGAATCTTCTTTTCTGTGGCTTAGTGTGTCTTTGTGCAAATGAAACCTCCTGAATCTTCTTTTCTGTGGTTTAGTAAATCTTGGTGCAGATGAAACTTTTTTGAATCTTCTTCTCTGTGACTTAGTATCTCATGGTGCAGATGAAACCTCCTGAATCTTCTCTGTGACTTAGTATCTCTTGGTGCAGATGAAACCTCCTGAATTTTCTCTGTGACTTAGTATCTCTTGGTGCAGATGAAACCTCTTGAATATTCCTTTCTGTGGCTTAGTGTCTCTTTGTGCGAATGAAACCTCCTGAATCTTCTTTTCTGTGGTTTAGTAAATCTTGGTGCAGATGAAACCTTTTTGAATCTTCTTCTCTGTGACTTAGTATCTCATGGTGCAGATGAAACCTCCTGAATCTTCTCTGTGACTTAGTATCTCTTGGTGCAGATGAAACCTCCTGAATCTTCTCTGTGACTTAGTATCTCTTGGTTGAGATGAAACCTCCTGAATCTTCTCTGTGACTTAGTATCTCTTGGTGCAGATGAAACCTCCTGAATCTTCTCTGTGACTTAGTATCTCTTGGTGCAGATGAAACCTCTTGAATATTCCTTTCTGTGGCTTAGTGTCTCTTTGTGCGAATGAAACCTCCTGAATCTTCTTTTCTGTGGTTTAGTAAATCTTGGTGCAGATGAAACCTTTTTGAATCTTCTTCTCTGTGACTTAGTATCTCATGGTGCAGATGAAACCTCCTGAATCTTCTCTGTGACTTAGTATCTCTTGGTGCAGATGAAACCTCCTGAATCTTCTCTGTGACTTAGTATCTCTTGGTTCAGATGAAACCTCCTGAATCTTCTCTGTGACTTAGTATCTCTTGGTGCAGATGAAACCTCCTGAATCTTCTCTGTGACTTAGTATCTCTTGGTGCAGATGAAACCTCCTGAATCTTCTCTGTGACTTAGTATCTCTTGGTTCAGATGAAACCTCCTGAATCTTCTCCTCTGTGGCTTTGTATTGCTTGGTGCAGATGAAACCTCCTGAATCTCCTTCTCTGAGGCTAAGTTTCTCTTGGTTCAGATGAAACCTTTTGAATCTCTTTGTCTCTGGCTAAATATCCACTTTGTTCTGAAGAAACCTTCTGAATCTTCTCTGTGGCTTAGTATCTGTTGGTGAAGATGAAACCTGCTGATTCTCCTTCTCTCTGGCTTAGTATTTCTTTGTGCAAATGAAACGTTCTAAATCTCATTCTCAGTTGCTAAGTATATCTTGGTTCAGATGAAACCTCTTGAATCTTCTCTGTGGCTAAGTATCTCATGGTTCAGATGAAACCTTTTGAATCTCCTTGTCTCTGGCTAAGTATCCACTTGGTTCTGAAGAAACCTGAATCTTCTCTGTGGCTTAGTATCTGTTGGTGAAGATGAAACCTCCTGATTCCCCTTTTCTCTGGATTAGTATTTCTTTGTGCAAATGAAATGTTCTGAATCTCATTCTCAATGGCTACTATCTCTTCGTTCAGATGAAACCTCCTGAATCTTCTTCTCTGTGGCTTAGTATCGCTTGGTGCAGATGAAACCTCCTGAATCTCCTTCTCTGAGGCTAAGTTTCTCTTGGTTCAGATGAAATCTTTTGAAAATCCTTGGCTCTGGCTAAATATTCACATGGTTCTGAAGAAACCTTCTGAATCTTCTCTGTGGCTTAGTATCTGTTGGTGAAGAAGAAACCTCCTGATTCTCCTTCTCTCTGGCTTAGTATTTCTTTGTGCAAATCAAACGTTCTGAATCTCATTCTCAGTGGCTAAGTGTCTCTTGGTTCAGATGATACCCCCTGAATCTTCTTCTCTGTGGCTTAGTATCGCTTGGTGCAGATGAAACCTCCTGAATCTCCTTCTCTGAGGCTAAGTTTCTCTTGGTTAAGATGAAATCTTTTGAATCTCCTTTTCTCTGTCTAAATATCCACTTGGTTCTGAAGAAACCTTCTGAATCTTCTCTGTGGCTTAGTATCTGTTGGTGAAGATGAAACCTCCTGATTCTCCTTTTCTCTGACTTAGTATTTCTTTGTGCAAATGAAACGTTCTGAATCTCATTCTCAGTGGCTAAGTATCTCTTGGTTCAGATGATACCTCCTGAATCTTCTTCTCTGTGGCTTAGTATCGCTTGGTGCAGATGAAACCTCCTGAATCTCCTTCTCTGTGACTTAATATCTCTTGGTGCAGATGAAACCTCGTGAATCTTCTCTGTGACTTAGTATCTCTTGGTGCAGATGAAACCTCTTGAATCTTCCTTTCTGTGGCTTAGTGTCTCTTTGTGCAAATGAAACCTCCTGAATCTTCTCTGTGACTTAGTATCTCTTGGTGCAGATGAAACCTCTTGAATCTTCCTTTCTGTGGCTTAGTGTCTCTTTGTGCAAATGAAACCTCCTGAATCTTCTTTTCTGTGGTTTAGTAAATCTTGGTGCAGATGAAACCTTTTTGAATCCTCTTCTCTGTGACTTAGTATCTCATGATGCAGATGAAACCTCCTGAATCTTCTCTGTGACTTAGTATCTCTTGGTGCAGATGAAACCTCCTGAATCTTCTCTGTGACTTAGTATCTCATGGTGCAGATGAAATCTGCTGAATCTTCTCTGTGACTTAGTATCTCTTGGTGCAGATGAAACCTCCTGAATCTCCTTCTCTGAGGCTAAGTTTCTCTTGGTTCAGATGAAACCTTTTGAATCTTCTCTGTGAATTAGTATTTCATGGTGCAGATGAAACCTTCTGAATCTTCTCTGTGACTTAGTATCTCTTGGTGCAGATGAAACCTGCTGAATCTTCTCTGTGGCTTAATATCTCTTGGTGCAGATCAAACCCTCCGAATCTTCTTCTCCATAACTTTGTATCTGTTTGTGCCAATGAAACCTTCTGAATCTTCCTTCCCTGTAGCTAAATATCTTTTGATGCAGACAAAACCATGTTTGCTATCAGCTTTCCTATTTACTGAGGCTTCTTCTTCCTGCTATAGAAAGATTTTTTGCTTTCGTGCTAACATCTCATCCTCCCAGACCAAAGGAGCCCTGCATAGTCCAAAAAATTATTTGTCCCTCCTCATTCTGAAATGGATGCATCTGTCTTGGGATCCAAGTATATAGGCAATGTCCACCCTCTATTTCCAAAATCGTAAATTTTGAAATCATTAATCTTTGTTTTCCCATTCTAAAAGGGCCTTAAAACGGAAATGGAATCGTCGCGGATTCCATGGAAATATGGAAGGTATTCAGGGCTCACCTGCATATGCCCACAGGAGACTTGCAGACATCTGACACTTTTTTCCTTATTCATGTTGAGGAAAGGAAAGGGCCAGCTGACGTGAAGTGTCATCATTCTCCATTCCAGGTGATACCTGTTACCACCTTAAAAGCGGTTGTGTATAGAGCTGATGCCATTTTTCTCTTCATGGTATTCCCATTGACCATCAGTGTCAGTTTGTAGTTTTACTCCCCTACCTGAACTTCCATTCATCTTAGAACATGTTTCTCATCAATCCTCCCAATCTTTACAATGAGGTTTGAGAATTTGGCTTACGAACACGATCACTGCCCTGTGATGTGTGACATCTTTCACGGAGGCATGGTGATCCTTCACGTGAATCTTAGTGGAGTTATTGGAACCCTTCACGTGAATCATGATGGGGGATTGATTGCACTCCTGAAGTGGTTTTAAATTCCTCTATCATCTTGAAGCAGACTTTTCTTTTGGAAGTAGACTTTTCTCCATCTGCATCATGTACTTCTCCATTCTAATTTGGAACATTGATCTCTGATACATGCATCAGTCCAGGATTGTGAAGTGAGGATGTTGACTTTCCCCTCCACTACGACACCTCTCTGTGTGTGTGTGCAATGACCTTCTACACCTCTCCAGTCCAGAGTCTAATGATAAATGCTGAGGTCAATGAACCCCTTTTATCTCTATGCCATCAGCACTTGTCCCAAGAGAATGCTTAGAAATGGCCATCACACTTGTGGAAATTGTTCCCTTTTAATCACCTGAATGTCATTTATTCTTTTGTTTTGCACGTCCAAGGCTTACTGTCTGACATCAACATCAATCTCGATAACTTCACTTAGTCATTAGCCAAGCCACTTTTGCTCTGACTCATCAATTCCCTTTCCTGTGATTTTTCCTGTTTCGCAGGGTGTGGAAGGCTTTCACATCCGACTCTGCATCGTCTCAGTGTCATCCACATTGCTGCACATTCAGACTTTATCGACAGCTGAAAATCTGGGGCCTTAGCCCCTTGGTGCGAGCTCATGCACATGGTGAGGGGACCACCCTGTGACTTGTATTCGAATTCATCAGGGCATGGAACTTACAAAATACTGGATGCGTTGTGCAGGAATGTTGTACTATGACGAAATAACAGTATTGTGTAGTTACTGCAAATTAGATGGCGACACAGCTCACCGTGAACAGCCCTTTCTACCTCATGCCAAAGATGCTCCATAGGATTTAGATCTGGAGACTGTGTGGGCCAATGAAGCAAGGAAAACTCGTCGGCTTGTTCCTGGAACCATTCGGTAATGATAGGCTTCAGGAACAAACTTCAATTCTGATAGGGTTTAGACCTGGAGACTGTGTAGGCCAATGAAGCAAGGAGAACTCGTCTGGTTGATCCTGGGATCATTCGATGATGATATGTGCCTTATGAGCAGGTGCCTTATGTTGAACATATCCATCTTAGTGAGGATAAACTGTAGCCGTGAGGGGATGAAATTGCTCAGCAACGATGTTTAAATATGCCATGGCATTCAGATGTTCTTCGATGGGTATTAGAGGGCCTAATGTCTGCCAGGAAAACATTCCTAACACTGCCACCACCAGCCTGTACTGTTGACACCAGACAAGATGGCTCCATGATCTCATATTGCTTGCTCCAATTCTGATCCATCAGAATTTTAACACAGTGAAATTCCATATAAAAGGAACCTGTGTTCCTTTTGCATCATGCTGATATCAGCACTTGATATAGTCAACAGCTGTTGTAGTTAATTCTAGACCAGGTCCAATACATAGTGCATTCAGAGATGACCTTCTGCACACCAATGTTTATTTCTGCTCTGACCCTTCTGTTCACCTGCATGATTCTTGCCAATCTCCTTTCATCTCCCCTCCGCCCTGATCCATAAGATGGTTTTGCTCACAGAATCCCTTGGTACAAACTCCTGTCCATAGTAAGGGGACCACTCTGTGAAGGTGCCCTGGTTCTTGTATCTTCACAGGATCCTAAACTGTCGCTTGCATGTTTGCCGTGCACAGAGAACCATTCCCTGGAAAGGAGGATCCTGGAGTTGCTCAGGGGTCCACGTCTGCTCTCCTCAGCACATGACTAACAGGGTCTCCTTTGGCCATTCTTGCCATTGGGGAGTCTGCTTCTCGCGGGAATGGGCAGCGATTTCGAGAGCCGCTGCTACACACTGCTTTGGCCTCTGCTTCAGGTAAATGGGAGGCACTGTGGTCAATCCTTTTCAGGATCAATCGACTAGTGGACTGGACCTGCTAGGGCCAACTATGCAATACGGTGTGTAGCTTGCCCACATCCAGGTACAGGTTTAGGAGTTTTCACACACCTTTTTTTTCCTTTTGTAGTTCTCTTTCTCTTTCTTTTGTGAGGACAGTTCATTTCCTCACACTTTTCCAGTTTTTCCACTTATTTCATATTGTAAAGACTCAGGTGAATTTCTCACATTTCTTTTTCCTTTTATTTCTCTATGAGGGTTTGGCTCATTGGCTGTGGTATAATGCCCATGCCTCCTTGGCACCCAATCAGGTGTCCCCTTGTGGGGTCTGTGGTGGGTGGGGTCCAAGGGACTGAACGACCTAAAAACCATGTTCCATTAATGAATTTCGTTGGGGAATGCTGTAAAGAGAGCTAGACACTAGCCCTCATCTTGGCCGTCCTCTTCTTCATTGTCTTCTCATCGCCATCAGCTTCTGTGTCTGTTTGCTCAGCCCCACGTTTCCTGACCATCCATCTGATGGGTTATCATGTACTTGGGGACATGCTCCCATTTTTTATCAATGAGGTTTCTTGGAAGGTCTCAAGAGATAAATAAACTAACTACTATCATACACAAGTCAATAACCTCTTTTCTATAGAGCATATAAGACCAGATCTGTCTGTTCTACTAAACTAATACCTCTTCACTTTGTCTGTCATATCTCTTGAATTCCTTCAATTCAGGCGTAAACAATCCTTCGCCTTTTGTTAGATCACTAAGTTTATCTTACTAGCAAACACAAAACAACCACCCGCACACACGCACCAATAAAGATTTCTTGTGTTTACTTATCGCGCACTGACTCAGACTACCTGAACCTGCTTTCAGATCTCCACAACTTTTAACACACTGAAATTCCATATTGTCTTTTTTTAGGTCGGTTCTACATTCAAATTCGTTTCTTGTATAATTCTCACGCACAAGCAAATGCGAGCGTTCATGTCACGTTTTGTCTTGAAGTCACTGCAGCTCGTTCATCTGTGGTAACAATATTAAACCCGGGTCGTTTACAACTGGGTAGATTTCATTTTTTGTTGTTATTACCCATACTTGTTATTTTACACTTGTTCATTTACATCTTTCCAATTTTCGTGTACTTATCGTTTTATTGATGATCTCATTTGTGCCTAGATAGGAAGTAGCTAATACCCGGCATGAAGGGTCTGGAAGAGATCGCATTTGAGCCAAAGAAACTTCCTGTACTTGTGAGATATTGCTGTCGATATTTGACAAGGTTACATAATAGTTAGTTCTTTCTAGGATTATTTATGGTAGAGAAACTTGGACGCTATGTAAACAAGAAAAGATGAAACTAGATGCTTACATATTATCTTGGGTATTAGGTGGTTTAACTTTGTAACTAATGATAAGGTTAGGCAAAGGAGTTGGTAACCTCCTTCAAGCAGCGTATTGTGCAGAGAGAGACTCCACTGTCTCTGCACAATATGCTGCTTAAAGCATATGCAGATTGGGCCATGTTGCCCGTATGGATAATTATAGATTGGCGAATAGGGTTATGAACAGTGTGCCTAAAGGCCTCAGAAAGAGGGGGAGATCTAGGATGCAGTAGGCAGACAATATCAAACAGGACCTTGTTAGAATTGGTGTGCAGCGTTCGGATGCAGCAGATGTAGCTCAGGGCAGATATGTTTGAAGAATTAAATTGCACGTTCTGATTGGACCTCCGTAGCCCATGGCTCCTTGAGGATGATGATGATATATCACAGGATTACTTATCACAAAGAATTTAGAAGACTATTGGACAGGTAAAAAAGTAGTTCCAGAATGAGGCTATGAAAGTTATGAAATTGCATTTGAGATTTAGGTCAATAAATTTCTATTTAAATTATTGGATATACATATTTTTAAGATTTTTTTTTTATTTTACTTATAAGGAATATAAAGGAAGCATTATTTCTTTTGTCGTCTTTTTTTAAAATTCGTCAAATGTTTCTTTTTTCGATGCGGTTGATCGAGAAATTTCATTCGCATCGAAAAATTTGATTTTTCGATGCGTCCATGACAACAGGCATGAAAACAAATATCACTACTCAGAGTTTCACAGAAAGAGATTTTTAGAAGAAAAAATTCAGCGACCATTTCCCATATCGAGGCGGAAAGGTGGCATGCAGTGTAAAAGATTTCGTACTTTACGGAAACCAGATGAGGTTAGAGTTGTTTTAACGCTGAGCGGCACTTGTTTTGCACACCATGGGCTAAATGGCCAGGTCATAAGGACCCCGAAAGCTCAGGAGAAGGTTGGGGGAGGGGACCCACTGGAACAGCTGTTGGGAGACAGATGATAGCCTCCTGTCAAGACCATCCAGCGTGTTCTTTAATGTGCACAGGGTATGGCTCTCCCACACACGGGCGCACGGCTTAACGTCCCACCCGACGGACGGTGGCCTTTCCGAGTCCGTCAGTGTCCCCTACTGACCGTGGCCAGGGTGCGGAATTTTGCGGAGATAAATCTCAACAATGACCCAGCTGGGACTCGAACCTGGGAATTACAGATTACGAGCCTGGCGCGCTACCGACTGAGCCACCCCCATCCCACAGATGAGGCGATAAGGGTCAGTTTTTTGCTCTCCTATATTCGTATGTTTCGAATGTATATCCAACCGTATTTCTTTCGTAAGCCTTGAACGCGCATTTACCATTGGCAGCGATAATGACGAGTGTAGCAAGCGCGTGCGATCAGCGAGGGCACGGACTCTCTTCCTTTGGGCCAAACTTTCATCTTTCTCATTCGAAAGATTTCCTTTCGAAGTGATGACGAAAAAGAAGAAACGGAACAGGCTGAAAAGATCGGAATCATCCACGTGGACCAATGTGCGTCGGTTTATTCGACCGAAGGGGACGATGCACTGGAGAGGCGAAATTGTTATTCGTCACGTGGGAGAAAAACATGAATTGGAATGTAACAATGAGGAAAACTTAACCTTTTAGGGAAAGTTTCCAATTACGGACAATAAATGTTTACAATCTCAATTCAAGATTCAAATTTAACAAATAGTTTGTAAGTTACAAGGATTGCAGTTATTAAACTGGAAATATATCTTTCCCTAAAACGTTAAGTTTTCCTCATTGTTACATTAACTAAGACTTGAATAAGATTCTGTTCCAACGGGAAGTCTGTTGCTTAGGAACATTTAAAGGTCAAATGATCAATGGAAAATAAACATTGTTTAAAAAAAACTACCTCGCTGCCAAACGACAAACCTATTCTTATATCGATAGAAATGTTAAATAAATTCTGAGATAATGATGATGCCATTTTCTCAAAATCTGACCATTAAAATAGCGAGAGCATGCCTGTTTGATACATTTAAAAACAGATGCCTATTTGATACATTTTTCAATTCTTTGCAGCTCTTCTTTTCAAAGAAGCAGCGTTATCTGACAGAGTTAAGAAATTTTCAAGAAAGGCAAATGTTTGGCAATCGTTTCTTTATAATCACCAAAATGATAATGGCTAGACATCTTGTCAAATGGTTGGTTCGCACCCAAATCCTAGTAATTTCAGTATTTTATTAATATTAATATTAAATTAGTTAAGAAGTCCTAACCTGCATTTGATGAATTACGTTTTTGTTTTAATTATGCTAATTGGATGAGTGCATAATGTTATATATTTGCTGTTAAGTATCGGTAGCCCTATTCTGTTCCGCCCCTCCCCTCCCCCTCCCCTCCCCCACCCCTCCTGTTCCTCTCTCCCTCTATAACTAGCACCACTTTCTCCTCTATCCCCATTTCTCAGTGCTGCCCCCTACACGCCACAGGAGCCGTGACAAACGCTCTCTCTTTCCGGAAGACCTCCGCGTCCGCCACCGCTGGACCTTGCACGAAGACCTCTGCTACCATTGGCTGGTGGACGACTGCTCGTGGCCTCAGTGCAACCGAGCCTGCCCTCGCCTGCAAAACCCCTTCACCGGAGAGGAGTTGGATTTTATTGAACTTCTGAAGTCCTTTGGCCTCGACATGAGTAGCGTGGCCAATGCCTTGGGGATCGACCTGGTCACCCTCCACGACATGGATCACGACACGCTGCTTCAACTTCTCACTCAACAGACAAATAAATAGAATCTCCAAATCATTCGCTGGCATCAACCTTTGCGGTCTCATTCCCACCTCACCTGCCTCGCAGACGATATTCTGACTTTGTTTCTTCATTGTTCCTCCACCATTCCTTTACCTTCCTCAGCCAAAGACTTCTCGGGCTCTTCACACAAGTTGTCCAAGAAGAGGAAGCCACTCGGAGCAGCCGAATTGTTGCCACCTTCTCCATTCCCTGCCACGTGAGCAGCTGTTGTGATGGCATTTTGTTCTCGTACTCAATGTTTGTGAAGCGAATTCCTCGTGCAACGTCTCTCAGCCAATGAAGAGCTCTCTTCCTCCAAATCAGATTGCTTCGACGTTCGTTAAAGAGGATATTTGAACGCAGAAGACACAAAATGTCTGCTGCAGAAGTCATTCGATTCTCAAGCTTCGAGAAGAAATCATTTGCTGGGATCCACAGAGCATTGTAGATTAAAAATATACCTCCTTGGTGTGAAGCGGTTGTAGTACTAAGTCATAATTACATTTTGTTTATTTAGAAAAAAAATTGTAAATAACATTTATCGAATATGTATTTGTTGTAACAAATGTTCATTGTTTTCGTCAAACAAAATAGTGGCCATTTTTAGTATTTATGAGTGGAAAGAAACAGATGCAACATTAAGGAATGAATCGTTTGGCATCTCAAAATTTCGTCATTGAGAGAGGGAAAGTTCCTTTCCAAGGAACTGTAGGGGAAAGAGAAGAGCTCCCATCCCTTGCGAAGAAAATCAGAATTATTTTCACCAAATTATTGTATTTAAAACTGAAAATGGATTTTGTCTTGATTTGGAAAATAATCGGCAGTGTTAAACAAAAATTGCTTTAGTTTTTGTATTTTATGTTCAACTGTATTTACATCCATTAAAGAATGTTATTTTAAAATGATAAAAAAACTAAAAAACAATTAAAGTTTACACAGCAGTTTTAAAATTGATTTAAATTTACTTTTTACATAACTGCCTTTGTAGACAGATCAATGCATCTTCTGCTACTTCTGAATCCGAATTTCATATCTATATAATAAAAGAACATGTCTGTCTGTATGTGTGACTGTGGCAGCCATAACTCATCGGAAAATCAAGATATACGCTTCCAATTGTTAGAGAATGTTTCAGATTGTGGTCCGGATCGCAGTGCCAAATTTCAAGTCGAAAGTCCAAAAAGGGGGCTTGCTAGAAGCAAAAATATTTGCCTTGCTATTCCTACGGGAAGCGAGAATCGCTGTCAAATCTATTCAAGTCTGCTCCCTAACTGTGAATGTAAAGAGTTCAAATAGCATTTAAATCTACTTCCGTTGCCAGATTCCCCACGTTTCCAAAGGCATTATTTCGGCGCCCCATTGCAGCTAGGCACCTGATTTCCTAACCAAACATGGGGTCGGGCAGGGGGAAAGAAATTTGGGACCTTTCGGTCAAGTACGTCGGGAATAACAGAATGCCAAAATTTGACGAAATAAATATCTCATCGTTTGCCACGGGCTCTGAGCGAGAACGCCGAGCCAGCAATGACCTTTGCAACACCGGGGGGAAACTCTTCGTGTTCAAACTATGTAAAATGTCGCGGAGGGGTAGGGGGTGGTGGAATACTCACAACTCTAACCATTAGTGCAGGAAACAGAATATGCAGATTAAAAGTAAGACACGAGATGTCACAATTTGTGTAGAAACGAAGCCACGGGCCAAGTGGGAACCTGATTTTTAAACCAGTCACTGGGGCACAAGGGGGCCGATGTGGAGGAAATTTGGACTGTGCAGACGAATATCACGGAAGCCATTGAGCGGCAAAATCTGAGTTAACGGAAATCAAAATCTCGATAGCTTACGCAGAAACTAAGCCACAGGCTATTACAGAGATTGCTGACGTCAACAACGATCCAAGCCAACACCGGACAAATTTCTTCCTGTTGAAAATCTGTGCTAAAGTGTCGAGGGGGGATACTTATAAAATTTACCTTTAGTGTGGTGAAAATAAGAATATACAGATCAAAAGTGACTCCCGGGCAGCGCCGGATACGTTCAGCTGGTATCAATCAAATGATTCCTGATATTCGCCACAATTAGGCAGAAGACATAGAACAGAAAGCAGATTCTATCCTTCCGGGATGGCGGTAAACAAGGTAAGCAATATATATGGGGTGTAAAAATTTTAAGAGCTTTCCCGATAATCACTTTATATATTTTTTTCATGCATTACGTATGATTAGAGCCCGAAAAAATGTTTCGGAGATGGGGGTTAGGACCACATTTGCAAAGAAGTGCAACATCACCATTCTTGGATCTCTAGTTATCAGAAGTGCAATCGCCTTTCTTGGAAATGCAAATCATTCAAATTCTCGAATAAAACCCTTGAGAAGGACTATCACATTCAATTATAACAAATATTCCATATTTCAGTCAACTCTGTGAGAACAGAAATATGCCCTCGGCATTTCAACAGTATCTTCCCCTGGAAACGTGTGAACAATGGCATAGCTAGAAAATTCCAATCTGTGGGACAGGGGTTCACATATCGAGCCTGTGGGAGAGGAGTTAAAACATCGAGCCTCTGGGAGAGGGGTTTAGACATTGAGCTTGTATGGAAGCGGCTGACACATCGAGCTCGTGGGACAGCTGTTCACATATCGAGCTGGTGGGAGAGGGGTTCACACATCGAGCCTGTGGGAGGGGGGTTTAGACATTGAGCTTGTGTGGAAGTGGCTGACACATCGAGCTCGTGGGACAGCTGTTCACATATCGAGCTGGTGGGAGAGGGGTTTAGACATTGAGCCTGTGTGGAAGCGGCTGACACATCGAGCTCGTGGGACAGCTGTTCACATATCGAGCTGGTGGGAGAGGGGTTCACACATCGAGCCTGTGGGAGGGGGGTTTAGACATTGAGCTTGTGTGGAAGTGGCTGACACATCGAGCTCGTGGGACAGCTGTTCACATATCGAGCTGGTGGGAGAGGGGTTTAGACATTGAGCCTGTGTGGAAGCGGCTGACACATCGAGCTCGTGGGACAGCTGTTCACATATCGAGCTGGTGGGAGAGGGGTTCACACATCGAGCCTGTGGGAGGGGGGTTTAGACATTGAGCTTGTGTGGAAGTGGCTGACACATCGAGCTCGTGGGACAGCTGTTCACATATCGAGCTGGTGGGAGAGGGGTTTAGACATTGAGCCTGTGTGGAAGCGGCTGACACATCGAGCTCGTGGGACAGCTGTTCACATATCGAGCTGGTGGGAGAGGGGTTCACACATCGAGCCTGTGGGAGAGGGTTTCACACATCGAGCCTGTGGGAGGGGGGTTTAGACATTGAGCTTGTGTGGAAGTGGCTGACACATCGAGCTCGTGGGACAGCTGTTCACATATCGAGCTGGTGGGAGAGGGGTTCACACATCGAGCCTGTGGGAGAGGGGTTTAGACATTGAGCTTGTGTGGAAGCGGCTGACACATCGAGCTCGTGGGACAG
The DNA here is from genome assembly GCA_038380435.1 of Ryuthela nishihirai. Lineage (NCBI taxonomy): Eukaryota > Metazoa > Arthropoda > Arachnida > Araneae > Heptathelidae > Ryuthela > Ryuthela nishihirai. Next base: position 153,748,804 of record JAWZYU010000001.1, on the reverse strand, counting down.
CTGTTCACATATCGAGCTGGTGGGAGAGGGGTTCACACATCGAGCCTGTGGGAGAGGGATTGACGTATAGAAATTGTGGGAAAGCGGTTCACACATTGAGCGTGTGGGAGAGTGGTTGACATATCGAGCCAGTGGCAGAGGGGTTGACACATCAGACCTGTGGGAGAGGAGTCCACACACTTAACTTGTGGGATAGGGGTTGAAGTAGCGAGACTCTGGGAGAAGGGTTCACACATCGAGCTTGTGGGAAAGCGGTTCACATATTGAGACTGTGGGAGAGGGTTCACACATTGACTTATGGGATAGGGGTTGACATATCGAACCTGTGGGAGAGGGGTTCACGCATCGAGCATGTGGGAGAGTGGTTCACGCATCGAGCATGTGGAAGAGGGTTGAAAAAGAATTGTAAAATTATTTTTAAGCATATGACCTTCACACGTACATCTGTTCTATTGCAAACGTAGAATATCTAATTTATAATGGAGGACGTGAAGAAAATAATTTCCATGCAGTCCTGAATTTTATATACCTCTGGAAAGGAAATGATTACTGGGATTTTTGAGGAAACTATATTTATTGAGATAAGTAGGGCCAACTATATCAAACAGCTCTCTAACCGCATGAGCAAAGACACATTCTGCATCTACTAGAAGCTAAAACTAAATTTAACTGTAAGAGTATTTTCATTAATGTGGTCATACCCTAAAATAGTGAAGAAGAGTATCACTTGTGCATCTGCAGAGAAGCAAACCTCTGGACCCTCTACGCCTTGCAGATGCTTTCTGTCCTCTAACTCTGGAAAGAGAAATTTAAGATTATTTTAAGTAGCTGACTTTCACCTCACATCTGGTTTCTTGCAAACTTACACTATCTAGGACCTCGTACAAAGGTGTTGAGATTTATTTCCGCAAAATTCTCCTCCTTGCTCTCAGTCAGCAGACGACACACCGATGGGCTTGGAAAGGCTTCTCTCCGTCGGATATGTCATAAAGCCATGGCCCCATGCACGTGAGAGCAGTAATCTATACACGTTAAAGAACACTCTGGATGGCCTTGATGGGAGGCTACTATCTATCTCCTAACCTTCTCGGAGTCCTTGTGACCTGGCCATTTAGCCCATTGTGCGGAAAAGATTTCCCATCAGAGATAAAACAACCCACCCCCACACGAATACATAACGGAGCTTTTTACCTGAGAATCCATTTCGTTTCTTCCAACACCAGAAGCTGAATCTGAGACAAATTACTGTAGTTTACGATCGACTAGGGAGCCTATAACTGAAGAGAGACTAGAGAGCCTATAATAGAAGAGAGGCGCCATAATGTTTCATTCAACGTGATTGATCAATCCCAATGTTTTTCTGCCAACTTCCAACGCTGTTTACTTGGAAATGCATTGAAAACGTTCGTTTGCAAGACGTAGTTTATTATTTTGAGTGCAATAAGCTTGTTTTTCGTGTGAAATAGAAGCTTTTATTTGTTTGTTTGTTTTTTTTATCTAGAACATCAAATTGCATCAATTGCCCCCCTTTTTTTTTTGTATAGATCCAGACCTGGTTTGAAGTATTCGTGTATTGACCTATTTCAATATGCTTAAACTTGAAAAAGCCGATCGAACAAAAGTTAGAAAATTGACTGTCTTGTGGAGTGAGTCTTTTTTTTGTTCAATATGCACTTAATAATCAAATGTAGACGATCATCCTCCTGTTAAACGCTACTCCACATATTGGGCTGAGAACTTTCGGCTTATAGAAAGGGATCTTCCACAAAAAATCTGAGAAAAGAAATTAGAAAATTAAAATATAAGAAACAATCTTTTATGTGCATTTAGTTACTTTTAATCAATTTAGCGCTACATTACAATTATTACTACACCAGTAGTAAATAATAAAAAATAAAATAAAAAATATTGCACTTGTGTTACAGTTTTTATTTTATATTAGGTGTGGCTCAGTCGGTAGCGGGTCAGGCTTTTAATCTGCCGTTCTCAGGTTAGATCGCCAACTAGGCAACAATAAGATTTATCTCCTCTAAACTCTTCTGCAGAAAAGGGAGCATTGATGGGCTTGGAAATGCAGCCTCTATTTGATGACGCTTTAAGCCTTTGCCTCCATTTGCAAGAGATCCTTTCATTGATGGGCTTGGAAATGCAGTCTCTATTTGATGACGCTTTAAGCCTTTGCCTCCATTTGCAAGAGATCCTTTCCATTGATGGGCTTGGAAATGCAGTCTCTATTTGATGACGCTTTAAGCCTTTGCCTCCATTTGCAAGAGATCCTTTCCATTGATGGGCTTGGAAATGCAGTCTCTATTTGATGACGCTTTAAGCCTTTGCCTCCATTTGCAAGAGATCCTTTCCATTGATGGGCTTGGAAATGCAGTCTCTATTTGATGACGCTTTAAGCCTTTGCCTCCATTTGCAAGAGATCCTTTCTCTGTGGGGACAATAAAGAACACACAAATGGCTCACGTCTGCATTCTAACAGATGCCCACTGGGATCATTCTGCTAACTTTCTCTCAATCCTTGGGGGTCCTTGTGACCAGGCCATTGAGTAATTGTGTACAGAAAAGTGTATATCAGAGGTAAAATAACCCAACATTCTATTATTGCTCTAAAACTTTGGCTGGGCACCTTCTGAAAATATTTTATGGACTAGGTGCATGATAATTTTGATAACATGTATCAAAAGCCAATAATTTCATTTGTCTTTGAAATGTCAGATCTGTTTATTTATTTAAAACCAATTGTTTGTAAATAATATTTGTAACAAAAATGCATCTAGAAGCTAAAAAAATACACTTATAAAAAGAGCTTATAAAGCGGAGGTGCATAAACAGTTTTCGCATAGCAAAATATTCATCGTCATCGTCATCCTGAAGCTGCCATGGGCTACAGAGGTCCAACTCGACCGTACAATTTAGTTCTCCAAGGATATCTGTCCTACTGCATCTGGCCACTGCACACTAATTCTAACAAGATCCTGTTTGACATTGTCTGCCACCGCATCCGAGGTCTCCCCCTCTTTCTGAGGCCTTTAAGGCACACTCTTCACAACCCTATTCGCCAATCTATAATTATCCATATGGGCAACATGGCCAAACCATGGTTCTGACACAATATGCTGCTTAAAGGAGGTTGCAAACTCATTTGCCTAACCTCATCATTAGTTACAAAGTTGAACCACCTAATACCCAAGATAATGCGTAAGCATCTAGAATCAAAAGCATCCAGTTTCCTGTTATCTTATTTAAAAAGTGTTCCAAGTTTCACTACCATAACTAAACCTAGAAAGAATCAAACTGTTATACAGTCTAATTTTAGTCTTTAGGTATATACGCCTATTTCTCCACACTCTCCATAGGTTCTTAAAAGTCCCGGCAGCAATACCTATTCGTCTGTTAATCTCATGATGCACATCACCAGCATCTGATACATAGCTCCCAAGAAAATTAAACTGTGATACCTGCTCAAGACTGCAACCATTCAGATTAACTGAATCACAGCCTACCTGACCAATTTTCATCACTTTAGTTTTCTCTCTGTTTATAACCAATCATACTCTACTACCAGTTTCATCAACAGCTCGAATGAAAGAGTTCATCTCATCAACATCATTTGCCGAAAGGGCTAAATCATCAGCATAATCTAATTCAGAAATTTTCGTATCTCCAGTCCATTTAAGGCCAAAATCTCTCCCTTGAAGTGAATTTCGCATAACATAATCAATAACCAAGCTAAAGAGAAAAGGAGACAAAATGCACCCTTGTCGAACACCAGAAGTAATGTTTCATTATGTTAAATTGTGTGGTATGCCATATTATCTCACAATCAACCACAAATTATGGCAATCAACAGAGTCGAAAGCCTTTTTGAAAACAAAACTAGCAACCAAAGGTTTCTGAAACTCTAAACATTTCTCAAGAATCTGCCCAAGTGAAAATATCTGATCTACACATCCCCTACCACTTCTGAATCCACATTGCTCATCACGCAATTGCCTGTCAACCAGATTCTTAATTATATTAAGCACAATCATGGAAAGAACTTTACCTGGAACAGAGAGTAGGCTGATACCCCTATAGTTATCACAAGAACTGTGATCACTTTTTTTGAAAATAGGGATAATAATAGCTCTGGTAAAATCTTTAGGAACCATGCCTTTATCATAAAAGATATTCAAAATTTCAGTCATCCAAGTGGTAACCGAAACATTCCCAGCTCTAAACATTTCTGTAGTAATTTCATCTACCCCTGGGTATTTATGAAGTTTAAGTTTAGAAGTAGCCAAAATAACTTCAGATTGTGTTATAGGGCCAACATTAAAGCCACCAATGCATCTATCATCGTTGCAAACAAAGGGAGTAGAACTAACCACATTGTTTAGAACATCACTGAAATGCTCAGCCCACCTAGCCATGACAGTATCTTCACCTTCTATAACCTTACCTTGTTTATCCTTCAATCCCTGTATACCTGTCTGTTTTCTATCACACAAAACATTAAGTATCTGGTACAGATCTCTGCTGTTGTGCTGTCTAACTGCTTCCTCAGCTTTGTCAGTCAAGCCATCAAGCCAAAGATTCTTATCGGCATCTAACTGATCCTTTACACGTTTATTAAGCTCTCTGTAATGCTTTCTATTAGGACTAGTAGGGTATTGATTAAGGACATTCCTGCAGTTCTTTCTTTCCGAAATAAGCTCAAGTGCCTTATCACTGAGAAAATTCTGTCTCTTCTGCTCCTTTTTTCCTAAAAGAGTACTGTTCGTTTCCAAAAAAGCCTGTTAATAATGGTCCCATTCTTCCTCAACTTCAGTAGTAAGCAAACCATGACTGTCATAATGACTAAGTAACCTTTCATGGTAAGCTTTAGCTATAACTGGGTCTTTCAGAGCTTCAGTATTAAAGGTAGTTTTTTTTTAACCTTAGCACAAATTTTTAAGTTTAAGTTGCAAGACACCTTTAACAACGTAATGGTCAGATCCAATTTCAGCTCCCCTATATGCCCTGGTATTCCTAACAGAACTAACCCATTTGATTTTAATCAATATATAATTAATCATATTCTTATGCAGCCCATCTGGTGAATACCATGTTTACTTATGAATGTCACAGTGTTTGTAATAAATGTTAGTTATTCTGAATCCATTGGGTTTACTTCCTGTAGGAGTAGTTCCCCATTGCAGCTACCAATAGCAAAAGTACCTATAACCCTTTTCCAAAGGTCAGAGTCAGTACCAACTTTGGCATTGAAGTCACCTAGAACAAGGGTAATATCTCCTTTTTTGACAGAATTCAAAATATCCTGAAGTTGTTCATAAAACCTATCCTTCTCATCCTCATTGGCATCCTCAGTGGGGGCATAACAGCAGATAACATTCAAGTCTTTAATGCTTGTCTGAAATTTAGCTGTAAAAAACCTTTCATCAATGCACTCGTATCCTAGAAGAGCATCACTAGCATGTCTGCTGAGAAGCAGACCCACGCCTTGGAAACACTTTTTATCTTCCTGAAAATAGAAATTAAAGATTAGTTTTAAGAATCTGATCTTTTTCTATCTCTTGCAAGCCGAGAATATCTAGGTTATAAAGGTGGAATTTTTATGTGAGGACATCAAGAGAATAATCTGCAAAGAATGTATAATAGTTAGTTCTTTCTAGGGTTAGTTATGTTAGTGAAACTTGGACGCTTTGCAAACAGGATAACAGGAAACTTGATGTTTTTGATTCTAGATGCTTACACAGTATCTTGGGTATTAGGTGGTTCAAATTTGTAAGTGATGATGAGGTTAGGCAAAGGACTTAGTAACCTCTTTTGAGCAGCATATTTTGCAGAGAGAGAGAGAGACTGTGAAAACCTATATTTTATTTGCTTTCATAAGATTTTCAATACTAATATAAAAATTAGTGTATTATTTTAATTGCTTTCATATATTTATTAGAGAATAGGTACCTTTTTATAAGTGAAATATTTCAAAATGCAGTATAAAAACTTATGGAAAAAAAAACAACAGAGAAGAAAATATTTTTCTGCATCTGAGTGAAACATTTTTATCCCAATTCTTGGTTAACTTATCTTGGGATATTTGCAATCCATATTTAAAAAAATTATTCCAGCTTATGTAAAATAGTCTTAGTAGTGTTTCTCAACAAAAAACTGTTGGCAAGATTGACACTTTGCCTAAAGTCATAGCTCTTATTCCCAGCTATCTAGGGGATAGTGATGGCTCAGTCAGCTTGCAATCTGAAGTTCCCAGGTTCGAGTCACATCTGGGTCAGCGTTGAGATTTATCTCCACAAAACTCCCCGCCCTCCCACAGTCAGTAGGGACACACTGGATGGCCTTGAAGGGAAGCTACCATCTGTCTCCAAACAGCTGTTCCAGTGGGTCTCCTCCCCCAACCTTCTCTGAGCCTTTGGGGTCCATGTGTGCAAAAAAAGTGCTGCTCAGATGTAAAACAATCCAACCCACATTTCGATGAAATGAATTCTAATTCTTAACTCTTGACATAATAATTACTATCAGTGATGCAATGTTCAAAAATTTTGTTGATATGTACTTTTATGAATATATAAAGAAATGATGTAAATTTCAAAAAGTTTGCCATATCAGAAAGTGACTTTCTGGAATTTCAATTGGAAATAAAAAATGTTTCCAAGACTCAGAGTTTAAATATTGAACTTCAGCACTGTATCATTAAAAATTTTCAAAAAAAAAATCTTGTTCGGTTGTTTTACCTCTGAAAAAAATGCATCTTGTTGGGTTGTTTTACCTCTGAGTGGCACTTTTTTGCACACCATGGGCTAAATGGCCAGGTCATAAGGCCCCGAAGGCTCAGGAGAAGTTTGGGGGAGGGACCCACTGGAACAGCTGTTAGGAGACAGATGGTAGCCTCCTGTCAAGACCATCCAGCGTGTTCTTTAATGTGACAGGGTATGGCTCCCCACACACGGGGCACGGCTTAACGTCCTATCCGACGGATGGTGGTCTTTACCAAGCCCATCGGTGTCCCCTACTGGCCGTAGGCAGGTCAAGACCATCCAGCGTGTTCTTAATGGACAGGGTATGGCTCCCCACACACGGAAACACGGCTTAACCTCCTATCCGACGGACGGTGGTCTTTACCAAGCCCATCGGTGTCCCCTACTGGCCGTAGGCAGGTCAAGCCCATCGGTGTCCCTACTGACCGTAGGCAGGGCGAGGAGTTTTGCGGAGATAAATCTCAACGCTGACTCAGCTGGGATTCGAACCTGGGAACTACAGATTACGAGCCTGGCGCGCTACCGACTGAGCCACCCCCAAAGCATCTTGTATTAAACCATTTACATGAATAAAAATATTTTCTGAAAAAACAACTAAATACTTGGAATAAATATATTTTTGTAGGTCAAGGTATTATTGTCTTAAAGAGTTTAGCAGAAGAAAATAATCTAAATAAAATCTAATAAAACTAAATACCTAACAAATGTTGGGAAACATGAAAATTAAAAATTTAATAAAATTTGTCAATTAATTTCCTTTCCATTGACCACATTAATTCGAAACAAAGTAGAACCTCTATCATTTACTGTATGTGAAAAAAGTAATGTTGCAAGCAGCTCGATGACAATACCAAAAAGTAATGTACAGTATTTTATAAGTAAATTGATTTTATTTACAGCAGCTGTGAGAAGTATCAATAAATCTATAGGCTTAATTTTATTGACCGTTTACATTTTTATTCCCGTAGCCGTCCCGTGGCAGAGTGGTTAGCGCGCTTGGCTTCTGATATAAGGGACCTGGGTTCGAGCCCCGTGTAAGACATGGATATATGTGTCGTTTTTCTGCTGAGGTCCTGCCATCCTTACAGACCTTCTACTATGGCATGTAAACTGACAGGCTCCTGTCAGACCTCTGTGGCAAGCAGCTGCTTGAGGGGGTATTTTTTTTAGGTGGGTGGGTAGGGGTCCCAGTGCATTGCTTTGCCCAGGGGCCTACAATACTGTTAAGACGGCACTGGGTGTAAGGTGTGTATACGGGGACTATAAAGAATGAAACGGAACAGCTGTATTCTATACGCGACATATGTGATTTATAACTGAATTGCAGAATAGCTCTAGTGAACGAAATGCAATCGCTGTCAAATGTTTCTTGGATACCAAAGGGGGCGTGGCATTTCCGCAGTTGGCGTCAGCGTCTACTATGGGAAACTGCTCACATGCTCCCTCCTGTTCTTCCTACCTCCATGTGTTAAACAGGACCTTGTTAGAATTGGTGTGTTATGGCCTGATACAGCAGATGTAACTCAGGACACATAGGCTTGGAGAACTAAATTTCACAGTCTGATTGAACCTCCGTAGTCCATGGCTGCTTGAGGATGATGCTGATGAAAACCACTTCAAATCTTTGCACATGACTAACTGTTTTGCTTTTTGTTCGAGAGCTGTTCAGATCCAATCTTCATTGATTTTAATCTTTATGTAAGCAAGTCACAAGCAAGTAGAGGTTCAAACACTATTTTATGACGCTATCATCGTGAGTGAGAAATATTACTACCATCATATGTGGCAACTTAGCTGCCCGATTCTTGATAATAGATGGCGCCACTGGCGAATCAACCCAAATGCGGGAATGCTTCTACATCACACTGTTGATGATATGCCCCTCATTTGAGGCTAATCTCACCATGATCTTACAGCACCTTGAATTTAGCTGTTATGAGGCCCGGCATTACCAATTTCCCTCTCTCAGCGACAGCAAGATTTTTGTCTCACAGCTGATGAGCTAGTATCATCTCACCCAGTGGCAAAGGGACTCCAGTTGTTCCGCTTTTAGGTACCTGGTAGACCCCTCTCTCACCGCTCCTAACCTCCAGACCTCCGCAGATCTGAGGAGACCCTCCTCCATCGTCTCCGAGTTCGTTCATCTACAGCAACTCTTCGCTTCACACTCTCAGTAGAGCCTACAGCTCTAACTGTGCCACATGCAACACAACTGAAACTGTATCTCACGTACTGCTTCTGCTACAATGCTGAAAGAGACGCTTTGTTTCGGGAGCTTCATGCTCTCGGTATCAGGGATTATTCCGTTTCCTCCCTTCTTGGGATCCACTAGAACAAGAAGCTGCAGAGAATGCGCATGTCACTACTAACTGATTTCCTCTTCTGCAAAGTCTGTCTTTTACTAGATTAACGAGATTAATATTGTTAATAGATTAATGAGATAGCAGAGAAGTATTATCTTCTGCCTCTGGTATCTCGTCCTCCTGTTGTGACTGGTGTAGGGAGCCCCTCATTGGAGGCTAAGTGGAAACCTGGGTTCGAATCCCATTCAGGACAACTAATTTTTTTTTAACTAATTGTTTCTTTTCTACAGGACGTTTTCCTGTGATACTTTATTACTGAATTCAAAATCATCATCATCATCATCCTCAAGCAGCCATGGGCTACGGAGGTCCAACCAGACCGTGCAATTTAGTTCTCCAAGCAAGTCTATCCTGAGCTACATCTACTGCATCTGGCCACTGCACACCAATTCTAACAAGGTCCTGTTTGACATTGTCTGCCCACCGCATCCTAGGTCTCCCCATCTTTCTGAGGCCTTTAGGCACACTGTTCATAACAATATTCGCCAATCTATAATTATTCATATGGGCAACATGGCTAAACCAACGGAGTCTCTCTCTGCAAAATATGCTGCTTAAAGGAGGTTGCAAACTCCTTTGCCTAATCTCATCATTAGTTACAAAGTTGAACCACCTAATGCCCAAGATACTACGTAAGCATCTGGAATCAAAAGCATCTAGTTTCCTGTTATCTTGTTTACAAAGTGTCACTACCATAGCTAACCCTAGAAAGAACCAAACTATTATACAGTCTAATTTTAGTCTTTAGGTGTATAAGCCTATTTCTCCACACTCTCCATAGGTTCTTAAACGTCCCGGCAGCAATCCCTATTCGTCTGTTAATCTCATGCCGTACATCACCATTATCTGTTACATAGCTCCCAAGATAATTAAACTGTCACACCTGCTCAAGACTGCAACCATTCAGATTAACTGAATCACAGTCTGCCTGACCAATTTTCATCACTTTAGTTTTCTCTCTGTTTATAACCAAACCTACTCTACTACCAGTCTCATCAACAGCTCGAACGAAAGAGTTCATCTCATCAACATCATTTGCCAAAAGGGCTAAATCATCAGCATAATCTAATTCAGAAATTTTCGTATCTCCAGTCCATTTAAGGCCAAAATCTTTCTCTTGAAGTGAATTTCGCATAACATAATCAATAACCAAGCTAAAGAGAAAAGGAGACAAAATGCACCCTTGTCGAACACCAGAAGTAATGTTTCATTATGTTAACTTGTGTGGTATGCCATATTATCTCACAATCAACCACAAATTATGGCAATCAACAGAGTCAAAAGACTTTTTGAAATCAACAAAGCTAGCAACCAAAGGTTTCTGAAACTCTAAACATTTCTCAAGAATCTGCCTAAGTGAAAATATCTGATCTACACATCCCCTACCACTTCTGAATCCACATTGCTCATCACACAATTGCCTGTCAACCAGATTCTTAATTCTATTAAGCACAATCATGGAAAGAACTTTACCTGGAACAGAGAGTAGGCTGATACCCCTATAGTTATCACAAGAACTGTGATCACTTTTTTTGAAAATAGGGATAATAATAGCTTTGGTAAAATCCTTAGGGACAATGCCTTTATCATAAAAGATATTCAAAATTTCAGTCATCCAAGTGGTAACCGAAACATTCCCAGCTCTAGCATTTCCATAGTAATTTCATCTACCCCTGGGGATTTATGAAGTTTAAGTTTAGAAACAGCCAAAATAACTTCAGATTGTGTTATAGGGCCAACATTAGAGCCACCACTGCATCTATCATCATTGCAAACAATGGGAGTAGAACTAACTACATTGTTTAGAACATCACTGAAATGCTCAGCCCATCTAGCCATGACAGAATCCTCCCCTTCTATAACCTTACCTTGTTTATCCTTCAATCCTTGTATACCTGTCAGTTTTCTACCACACAAAACATTAACTATCTGGTACAGCTCTCTGCTGTTGTGCTGTCTAACTGCTTCCTCGGCTTTGTCAGCCAAACCATCAAGCCAAAGAATCTTATCAGCAGCTAACTGATCTTTTACACGTTTATTAAGTTCTCTGTAATGCTTTCTATTAGTACTAGTAGGGTATTGATTAAGGACATTCCTGCAGTTCTTTCTTTCCGAAATAAGCTCAAGTGCCTTATCACTGAGAAAATTCAGACTTTTCTGCTCCTTTTTTCCTAAAAGAGTACTGTTAGTGTCCAAAAAAGCCTGTTTAAAATGATCCCATTCTTCCTCAACTTCAGTAGTAACCATACCATGACTGTCATAATGACTAAGTAACCTATCATGGTAAGCTTTGGCTATAACTGGATCTTTCAGAGCTTCAGTATTAAAAGTAAATTTTTCAACCCTAGCACAACACTTTTTAAGTTTAAGTTGCAACACACTTTTAACAAGGTAATGGTCAGATCCAATTTCAGCTCCCCTATATGCCCTGGTATTCCTAACAGAACTAGCCCATTTGCCGTTAATTAATATGTAATCAATCATATTCTTATGCAGCCCATCAGGTGAAACCTATGTGTACTTATGTATGTCGCGGTGTTTGTAATAAGTATTAGTTATTCTGAATCCATTGAGTGTACTTACCTGTAGGACACGTTGCCCATTGCCATTGCAGCTACCAATACCAAAAGGGCCTATTACTCCTGCCCAAAGGTCAGAGTCAGTACCAACTTTGGCATTGAAGTCACCAAGAACAAGGGTAATATCTCCTTTCTTGACAGAATTCAAAATATCCTGAAGTTATTCATAAAACCTATCCTTCTCATCCTCATCGGCATCCTCAGTGGGGGCATAACAGCAGATAACATTCTAGTCTTTAACGCTTGTCTGAAATTTTGCTGTAAGAAACCTTTCATTAATGCACTCATATCCTCTAGAAGAGCATCACTAGCGTGTCTGCTGAGAAGCAGACCCACGCCTTGGTGATACTTATTGTCGTCCCTCCCAGAAAAGAGAAATTTAAGATTATTTTTAAGGATCTGACCTTTATCTGTCCAAATGGTGGAATCTTGTGTGAGGATGTGAAGAGAAAAAGCTCGGTGCAGAGTCCTTACATTCCGACTAGCTATAGAGAGAAAATGGTTAGTGGGATGTTTAAAGAAACTATGTTTATTGAGAGAGGGAATGCCGACAATATCAAACAGTCCCCTAATCGCAGACATGGGGCAAAGACCCATTCCCCCACTACTAAAGGCTGAAGCCATCTACACTGGAAGACTTCCTCCAATGTAGAATTTGACGATGCCAATAGAAGCAAAGAGTTCAGGTGCTGCGATGACTTCTGCTCAGGATTATCCACCAGCTGATAAACGTATCCTGTGAATCTATTCACTTGGGGCTGTCAACCCACAAACAAACAGAAAACACAGCGGAAGATTTTCCCTCCACAGAAGCCCACCAATGCAGCAAAATCAGGATCCATAATCAAGCTCAGAGCCATATAATCTGTCCAGTCCAGTGGGTTTATATGGTCAGCACCAGGACCCTGTGTGGTTCACCACTCCTCATCAGGGTAGAAAAAAAAAAGAAAAGTAGCCATAGTTGTCCAGATCAGTAGGCCACACTGATCTGGCAGCCCTCCCCTTCCGTTCACTTCCACAAGAGAGTATCTCTTTTGAAAGGTACTAACGGTGTGCACCACGAGAAGGCGATTTGTCCGAAAATGTTCCATTAAACCGCATGTTAAAAAATTAACTGAGAAAATCTAGTAAGCTATAGATAGAGGCCATATATAGGTAGAGGTTGGCCATCTCAAAATTGGACGCCATGTTTTGTCGTCGTTCCGATTGTGTGGAGTACAAAGCTGAATGGTATTGCACGAATATTTATGGATTTCGGAAAAAGGAAGCTAATATTTGATACAGATTTCAGTGCTCGCGATTTGGAAGCACTTTAGAAAACGGCTAAAAGGGAAAAGAAATTATTAGGGCTTTTTTTTAAAAAAAGAGATAATTTCGCTTTGTTGTCTATCCCTCTATCCGTCTGTAGACATCGAACTTTTTGTTTATGCAGATAAATAAAAAATTCTTTCTGTGTTGGATAGGTATTAATCAAATATTACTATTTGCATTTTTTGAATCTCCCAAAAGTTATGACTACGCCCTCTAACGGTGGAAAAAGTTGAAAATTCCAAAATATCAAACGAATATTCCAAATATCATTTGACTCTTAGACCCATGGGTGGGGGTGAATGCAACTTTTTTAACAGAAAATTGTGTTTTTAGAGATAAATTAAAAATTCTTTTTGGGTTGGACAGGCATTGGTGAAATATTACAATTTGCATTTTCTGAATCTCCCAAAAGCTATAATTGCGCCCTCTAATGGTGTCAAAAAATCAAGAAATTCCAATATTTAAAATGAATATTGCAAACGATGTATTTATGCTAGAAATATGAAAATTTGGTCGTGAAATGTGACAGTCTTGAAGATTTCATTGACAACAATGAGTTGACCCCTACGCCCAAGGTAGGTAAGAAACAGAACGATTTTGTTTTAAGAGACAATTAGAAATCTCTTTTTTTAGTTGGTACTAATGAAATATAATTCGCATTTTAAAAAGGTAGTTATAATTCATATCATTAGAAATAACTAAATATCCATATGACAGAACTTTTAACGAATGTTCCAAGTGACCTCTTTTGGTAGAAATTTCGACGGTAGCGTTCTGTTTTGATAAAAATTTCACTGACAGCAATGATCTGCTCATTATTTTCAGAGGAATGATAGAAAAGCAACTTTTCTAATTTGAGAACTAAAAGACAAATACTTTTTTACGTTGTATAATTATTAATAAAATACTACTATGTGCCTTTTCCCCCATCATACACTAAAAATAATAATAATAATCCCTCAAGCAGCAAGCAGCTGCTTGCCACAGAGGTCTGACAGGAGCCGTTCAGTTTATACACCATAGTAGAAGGTCCATGAGGATGGCAGGACCTTGGCAGGAAAATAACACGAACACCCATAATTAAAACTTTTAGGGAATGAAAAGTAGGCAAAGGAAGTTCTCTTTGAAAACGAGATTTCCATATGCGCCAGAGGCGACATGCGTTCTTTAGTTATTTTACATATTCAGTACCCTCTGGCAGTGGAAATTCGAACTACTGCATAATTAGTAAAATAAACTATTAATATTTTATTAGTACCCAGAAACACAAAAAATGTTATTAATTTATCTCTGAAAGCAGAAAAGCTGCATTTTACTAACACCCCCTTGCTATAACGAGGCAAATTATTATTGCTAGTGTAAACCATTTGACAATTACACTCTATGACCAAAAATTTAAATTTCCATCATAAATAGATCGTTTGCAATATTTGTTTAAAGATCTGGTATTTCCAGTTTTTTTTAACCGCTAGAGGCCGCCTTTCGAGTTTTTATTTACCACCATTAGTATTTTCTAACAGTGAGAATTCCAATTGATGGAGTATTCGAAAAATGCAAATATTAACATTTTGTTAATACCTCTAACCCCCCCCCCCCCCCCCAAAAAAAAAAAAAAAATAAAGATCGTTTCGTTTATCTCTTAAAATAAAAAATTTTATTTTCGCACCTCTTTTGGCCTTGTTGCCGTTGTAAATCTTCTGACCATAACACTGTACTACCAAATTTTCGGAATTTTAGTGTAAATAGTTTGTTTGCAACATTCTTTTGAAATTTTAGCATTTTCCGTCATTTTCCACCGCTAGAGGGCGCTATTAAAGCTATTGGAAGTTTTTAAAATTGCAAATCGCAATATTTTTTTTAAATCTATCCAACCCAAAAAAGAATATTTCATTTATTTCTAAAAAGAAAAAGTTGATTGTCTGTAGACGGACAGACAGGTGGAAAGACAAATGGACAGACAACGGTTAACAGAGAGACGGACAGACAGCCGAACAAATATTGCCATAAGCAGACGACAAAGTGGAAACATTAGCTCGTTTTTTAAACGAACCTTAAAAGAAATTATTTGTTGGTTTTCAGTTAGCTCCTTTCCCTTTTGCAGCCGATTGCTGTCTTCTGGCGAGTTTCTGGGAAAAAATATTCTTTAATTTATTTCTGAGTGGAATTTTTATACCCAACTACAGGTCAGTAAGGCATTGATAAAATATGAAAGCTTTTACAGGCAAAAAAAACCGGTAGAAATGTATAAAATTGTAAAAACAGAAGTTTTAACTAGGTACACACACTAACTCACAGGCTTTCATCTCACGGTACAACAAAACATGGCTTCCCTCCCATTGCAACATCACCCATAATGAGACTGCTGACTCACTTGCTAAACAAGGCCTCACACTCACTGCCCCAAATTACCACACTGTCAGCATATACACAAATATTTTTTATCGCACATGGACCCAGAATTGGGTCCAACACACTACAGATGAAAACACATTCAGACCCAAAATAGCACCCTCTCTAAACACACTACATCTTAACTACCTATCCAGAAGGTCCCAAATAGCAATACACAGACTCCGAACTGGCGGAGCGAACATCAACAAAGACTTATTTATGGTTAGAAAAATACATTCTGCACTCTGTCCAAACTGCCAAGTGATAGAGTATATCCCCCATTACCTACTACACTGTCAAATATACAACACACAAAGACACACCCTCTATCACAAACTTGCTACACTTGGAGTCACCACATTCACCATACAGACCATCCTAAACCCCACCCATACAAAGGCAAAATCACATTTCAGGGCCCTGGCCCATTTCATACAAAGTACTGGCAAAATTCTTTAACCTTCCAACTTCCTGCAGACTCTCCAACCACACCTCCAACTCAAAAGATCCATTGGACACCCAAAAGATCCAGATGCCAAAAAGATCCGAAGGGACAAAAAAGATCCATTACAGGGACAAAAAAGAAGCATTTTGGACACATTACTGCACTACCTTATTTCCCTAGTGCATTTGTATTGATATTTTAAAAAAAAATGTATACTCTGTACAGTAGACTAGAACTCCCAAAATACCCTTTTTCAAAAATGGTTACAACCAGTGGTGGGAAATTTAAATATTCACACCCTAAATCACTAAAATACACCTCTCTTAACATTTCTGATACCATCCACTAACACCTACAGCCATAAGACAACCCTCTTCAATGAAATCGTAGACACTGGATTACAACTGAATGTACAATTATAAGTAGATATCTCATGTTTAACACACACACCTATTTTGAACACCCAAAACCCCCCAACCCCTCTCCCCCATTCCAAAAATACCCATTATTCGCTAATTTATCAATAACGTAGCTCACCCCACCCTTTAAAATCAAATTTAAATTTTAAATTAGTCAGTAGCTCTCATTTTTGCTAAGCCTTTTGAGGCTCCAGTCCCTGCGCGAGACTTCACTGCATCACACACTATCTCATAAGGTTAACCTACCAGATTACACTTTTCCCTCCCCACCCAAGAATTGTTCACCGAATTTTACCAATTTTTCCATGAAGATACCTACACAAGAGGGCAGATTTAGAGAAGAAAAAATTATTTTCTCTGCCCCCCCCCCAAGGGAAATTAAACCGGCCCCCTAATTTTTCACCTATTCCATCCCCCCTCTACCTCCCCCACCTCAAAAATTTTCCCCCTCCCTCCACTTGAAATGGGGCGATTTTGAATTTTTACATTTGGACCTTGCACACTTCTTACCAAACCCTGGCCAACATGGGCCACAAAGTGATCACACACTCTACAATTTTCACTCCCAGAAGAATTTTAACTCCAAATCTCTCCCCTCCCCACCCCCTTGCCACAAAACTACGACGCAACACTTTCTTGGCACCAAACTTCAACCACCTCCTTCATTATTAGGCGGCCTGCGGCCAAAAGCCTATCGCCAACATGCAGGGTCGCTAGCACTTCACTGTACTGGTCCCTACTTTTTGACGCATACTGCCCCCCCAGAAAAATTTTTCTCATGGACCAGATGATAAAAGGGCCAAGGTCCCTTTTACAAAATGGTCCAGTTTTTAAAGATGGATGTTAGATTCTAACTACACAGGACATCTAGCTATAGAAGAATCATCGAGGTAATATTACTAGAGGTAGGACTGGCAACGGACGCCATGAATATGTACAAAATCTTAAACCTACTCCTCAGAGAGGCAAAGAGAGAGGCTTGTTTCGATAGCGTAAACAAATCTTTCACCACGATCTTAGACATACTTGAATTGTGCACTAACTACTGAAAAGTACTGTAAAAGTAGCAATTCGATATTTCATAGGTTAGTAATTTAAGAAATTTTTGTGAAATGGTTTTAAATCGAAATTGTTAAAGCAGAGAGGCTAAAAATAAATAAAGCATTTCAGAATACCATTCGGTCCTAGTATAATATCAAATGTAGTTAACGATTTTTTTTCATAAATGAAACTAATAATATTACATATGAAAAGAAAGTGATTTACAGATTGAAACAGTATAAATAAAAAAAAATAAATACCCCTCAAGCAGCTGCTTGCCACAGAGGTCTGAGTATGGAATTTATAAAGTATTTTCGTGAATTTTGTTTCAAAAGGAAATATGAAACACTAGACATTAATTTTGTGAGATTTCTGCTTTGCATTTTTATTTGCTAAAATAACACAAATTACTCTTTTTTTCCTCAAACGAAACGCCTGAAATACGGATTTTATAATTTTGAATGTGATAAACGAATCCTAAAAATTTGCTTTTAATATTTGATAAAAAAATTTTTATGAGTTGAAATGCTAAGACTTGTCAATTTTGGTAGCTGCTCCACTGTCTCTCTTTAAACAGTAGATAGTACTATCTGTTCCCAGCATTTTACTGTTTTAAAAATAAAGCTCCAGAAAATGGCACAGTAGGATTAATTAATGATGCTTTGCCAACTTTATTCGCATTTGTAACAAATGCCTGTATTGAGAGACACTTGTAGAAGATGTGATAGAAATGGCAATGAGAACAGATATTGCCTATAAAAATGATAACTTATGCTATGTAAGAGAAGTTCCTGGAAAATTTAAGAGACAGTTGATGTCAGTGCAAAATGAAATCCAAAGCTTGAAGAAAATGCTATGGTGATATTATTGCCAGCTAGGAACCAAGCAATCAGACGCTTCTTCTTTCAAAGAAATATTAGATTTGTTTAAGGCTCAAAAGCTCATCAAAATGACTTTGAGACACCATAGCCTATGTTTCTAGATATAACTTTAAGCCTGTTCAGAAATTCACAGCAAAATGCTAAAAGATGCAATGGCAAATTTTATTGCCAAGAGCCAAGATATTATATTTTCATTCTCCAAAAGACTTATTAAAAAAAAAATATTTTTTTTTAAAGGCTTATGAATTTGTAAGAGAAAAATTTCTTCCCCAATAGCTCCACAATTTTAACTGGGTGCAGATCTATAGATGGCCTTCCTGGATTTATTGAATTTTTCTGCATGGAAAATTTTACTGATAGTAAGCAGATGCATATAGTATTCACTTTATTATTTGAAAAGTCAATTAGGAAACAAATACTGTTCAATGGCAAATGCTATTGTAGATATTTAGATTATGGTAATAATGCTAACGATAAAAATTCAGATATAGCTTCTGAAACTCTCATTTTTATGTTTGTTTCAGTTTTATATAGCTGGAAAATCCCAATAGGTTATTTTTTAACAGTTTGTTTGTCTGGCTCAAAATATATTTTTATTTACAAATTCAGCCAGGACCATATTTAAAAATTTTTTAAGCTATAAGAGCAAAAGAGGGAAACTATAATAACCTAATGATCTTTAGTTCCAAAGTGCACACATGCAGTTAATAATTAACTGGCTAATAATTAATAAGGAAAATGGCAATTGTTTAACTTTCAATAAAATTAAAATCATTGGTAGCAATAACGAAATATCCAGTGACATTTTAGGTTTTTCTCACGTGGATAATATCAAGCAGTTACAGTAAAGCAAAGGCCATTGTGTCTCTTTTCTCTGAAATTGAAAAATGTTATAAGCTGTCTTTATAGCAAAACAATTAGGAAAAATTTCTTGCATAGAATGTAAATTAGCATTAACTGACTGACCTAATGCAGTCTGCACTTATTAACACTTACAAAGACATTTTTGTTTCTTTAAGAAACAACTTTGAGCCTTATTATGAAAAACAAATGAATGAAATAGTTCATATTACATATCAAAGGAAAAAACATTTAATTCTGGAAAAAAATGGTAGGGAAGCATAAAAAAGCATGTTGCAGGTTCTTTCGTAATGATTTTTGGAAACTGATTAATCAGCTTCTGTCACTTTAAAGGTTAATATTAAAAATTGAGGTTTTCTCGCCCTTCTCATAGTATGTGTGTGCAATTGCAAAAATTACTGAACAGTGTCTACCAGGAGAAAACTTTATATTCTCAACAACAACTATTTCATACCTAATTAAAAAATTCAGGTCAATGTCCTACATAGGCTTCAATGCATGTTGGTGTTCATATCACTAGATAGTCATATCAGTAATAGGGAATAGGATGTGGAAGTTGACAATCATGCTTACAATATGAAAAAGAAACATTACAAAAGAATATGCTAAAATTAGATTCACCATTTAGAGACACAAATGACAGAAAAATTAAAAGGCAACATATTAGAGCAAACATCTAAATTTGCACAAAATACAGTGACAAAAATATACTTTGCAGTAACTTCACTTCTTATATTCTGTGTGTGTGTGATATGAATTTCCTACTGCCTCAGCTGAAATGAAAATAGTTTGCATTTTTGTTTTCTTTCTTATTATAGCATGAAATTTCAATTATGTCATTTGTGTGTGTGTGACCTTGGATTTCCTTCTACCTTAGCTGATATAAAAGTTTACAATATTTGTATTTTGTTGCATGAAATTTCAATCATGTCGTTTGTGGGAGGGGGTCTTGCCTTTCCTTCTGCCTTAGTTGAAATGAGAGAAAGTGTAAATCATTGTTTTTTATATATATAGCAAGCAATTTTAATTATGTCATTTGTGTGTGTGTGTGTGACCTTGGATTTCCTTCTGCCTCAGCTGATATAAAAGTTTAGAATATTTGGTTTTTATTGCATGAAATTTCCACCATGTCATTTGTGTGTGAGGGGGGGGGCAGCGCCATATTAACCATTAAGCAAAATAAGCACGTGCTTAGGGCACCAAGGAAGGGGGGCACCACAGAGTTTTTCCCCTAGCTGTGATGCCCTTAACTCTCAACTTTCTTTAACTCAACTTTAGTCGAATTTTTTATAATTGTCTTTTATCTGCCGTGTTCGACTTTAATCTGAATGGTTAAAAAATCGCTTTCATTGGTATGGTGAGTGACTAAAATTTCATTAGTAAGTACCTTCGACCCTTATTGAGTCTTAATGTCTTGTCAGTAAAGCATTGGAAGGGCCGAGGTGGGCACCATTGTTGGGCTGCACTTAGGGCATCAGTTGGCCTTAATCCGGCCCTGGGGGGGAGGGGGGTCGCTTTTGAAATGAAAGTGTAAATTGTTATTTTTTTATATGTATAGCACGCAATTTCAATTATGTCATTTGTGTGTGTGTGTGACCTTGGATTTCCTGCCTCAGCTGATATAAAAGTTTACAATATGTGATTTTTGTTGCATGAAATTTCAACCATGTCATTTGTGTGTGTGTGTTGTCTTGCCTTTCCTTCTGCCTTAGTTGAAAGGAGAGAAAGTGTAAATTATTTGCTTATATATATTGCATGTAATTTCAATTATGTCATTTGTGTGTGTGTGGCCTTGGATTTCCTTCTGCCTTAGCTGATATAAAAGTTTACAATATTTGTTTTTTCATAGCAATAAATTTCAATTATGCCATTTGTGTGGGAGCTGGGGGCTTAAATTTCTTTATGCTTCAGCTGAATAACAAATATAATATTTGGGTTTTTTTATAGCATGAAATTAAATTGTGTCATTTATTGGGAGGAGATTTGATTTCCTGCCTCACCTGAATTAAAAAAAAAAGTTTACATTATCTGATTATTTCTTTTAATTTTTAATAGAAATTAATATTTTTTAATGAAAGAAGAAAATAAATGTGATTTTTCATGTCTTTTTAAATGGGGCGCGGATTTGCACTATTAAGATCTATAAATTTTGAGGACTTTCGCTTAAGCTGAAAGATTTGATCATGTATTAGATTTTAAAATATGTTTACCATTGTTCCTCTTTTAAACGGGCTCAAATTAAAGTCTGCTAAGTTTACAGTCAATTTAGTTCAGCTTTAATCTCATATTAAGAGCATATCGATTTTTTTTAATTTACATACAAAACCTCGATTTGAAAGAGAAGCAGTTTCCTGCGTCTTCGCTTTTCATCCGATATAAATCAATAAGTGTGTATTAATTAAATCTATTTTGTTTAGATTCCTACACTGGAATAACCTCATTGAAATAAAAAACAGCGAAGTTCTGCCTCATTTAAATCATTTCTTAAGCATTTTTAAATAACCTTCATCGTTGTTTGCAGCCAATTCGCAAGACATCATGGGTTTCTTGCCTCATTAAGCAGTCAGCAAGACACAGCCGTCTCTGATCATGGCGGTCAATGCTACAGGAATCGGAGTCCTGTTTCGAGTATTACTACCTCAATGTATTAATTAAATTTTGTTGTTTTAATTACTACACTGGAATAACTTCATTGAAATAAAAAACAGGAACGTTCTGCATCATTTCAATCATTTGGTCGTCGTTCATTCATTATCGTTTACCAGCAGTCGCAAGCAGTTTGCAAGCACATCCGCCTCTCATCATGGCTGCCAATGGTACGGCCTACTTCCATCGGTACGGGAATCGGAGTTCTGTCTAGTATTACCATGGAGGTAGGCACCAATCCCCTGTGATGATGCATAGAACCGGCCAGGCCTAGCACCTAATGTCCGACCCCGCCTTCTCGTGGTGCGGACCGTTAGTAACTTTCAAAAGAGATACTCTCTTGTGGAAGTGAACGGAAGGGGAGGGCTGCCAGATTAGTGTGGCCTACTGATCTGGACAACTATGGCTACTTTTCTTTTTTTTTTACCCTGCTGAGGAGTGGTCAACCACACAGGGTCCTGGTGCTGACCATATAAACCTACTGGACTGGACAGATATATGGCTCTGAGCTTGATTATGGATCCTGATTTTGCTGCACTGGTGGGCTTCTGTGGAGGGAAAATCTTCCGCTGTGTTTTCTGCTTGTTTGTGGGTTGACAGCCCCAAGTGAATAGATTCACAGGATATGTTTATCAGCTGGTGGATAATCCTGAGCAGAAGTCATCGCAAGCACCTGAACTCTTTGCTTCTATTGGCATCGTCAAATTCTACATTGGATGAAGTCTTCCAGTGTAGATGGCTTCAGCCTTTAGTAGTGGGGGAACGGGTCTTTGCCCCATGTCTGCGATTAGGGGGCTGTTTGATATTGTCGGCATTCCCTCTCTCAATAAACGTAGTTTCTTTAAACATCCCACTAACCATTTTCTCTCCATAGGTAGTTGGAATGTGAGGACTCTGCACAGAGCTTTTTCTCTTGATGTCCTCACACAAGAATTCCACCGTTATAATTTAGATATTCTCGGCTTGCAAGAGACCAGATGGACTGATAAAGGTCAGATTCTTAAAAATAATCTTAAATTTCTCTTTTCAGGGGGGGACGACAATAAGCATCACCAAGGCGTGGGTCTGCTTCTCAGCAGACACGCTAGCGATGCTCTTCTAGGATATGAGTGCATTAATGAAAGGTTTCTTACAGCAAAATTTCAGACAAGCGTTAAAGACTTGAATGTTATCTGCTGTTATGCCCCCACTGAGGATGCCAATGAGGATGAGAAGGATAGGTTTTATGAACAACTTCAGGATATTTTGAATTCTGTCAAGAAAGGAGATATTACCCTTGTTCTTGGTGACTTCAATGCCAAAGTTGGTACTGACTCTGACCTTTGGGGAGGAGTAATAGGCCCTTTTGGTATTGGTAGCTGCAATGGCAATGGGCAACGTCTCCTACAGGTAAGTAAACTCAATGGTTCAGAATAACTAACACTTATTACAAACACCGCGACATACATAAGTACACATGGGTTTCACCTGATGGGCTGCATAAGAATATGAGTGATTACATATTAATTAACAGCAAATGGGCTAGTTCTGTTAGGAATACCAGGGCATATAGGGGAGCTGAAATTGGATCTGACCATTACCTTGTTAAAAGTGTGTTGCAACTTAAACTTAAAAAGTGTTGTGCTAGGGTTAAAAAATTTACTTTTAATACTGAAGCTCTGAAAGATCCAGTTATAGCCAAAGCTTACCATGATAGGTTACTTAGTCATTATGACAGTCATGGTTTGCTTACTACCATACGAAGTTGAGGAAGAATGGGATCATTTTAAACAGGCTTTTTTGGACACTAACAGTACACTTTTAGGAAAAAAGGAGCAGAAGAGGCAAAATTATCTGAGTGATAAGGCACTTGAGCTTATTTCGGAAAGAAAGAACTGCAGGAATGCCCTTAATCAATACCCTACTAGTCCTAATAGAAAGCATTACAGAGACCTTAATAAACTTGTAAAGGATCAGTTAGCTGCTGATAAGAATCTTTGGCTTGATGGCTTGGCTGAGAAAACCAAGGAAGCAGTTAGACAGCAAAACAGCAGAGAGCTGTACCAGATAGTTAAGGTTTTGTGTGGTAGAAAATGCACAGGTATACAGGGATTGAAGGATAAACAAGGTAAGGTTATAGAAGGGGAATATTCTGTCATGGTTAGGTGGGCTGAGCATTTCAGTGATGTTCTAAACAATGTAGTTAGTTCTACTCCCATTGTTTGCAATGATGATAGATGCATTGGTGGCTTTAATATTGGCCCTATAACACAATCTGAAGTTATTTTGGCTGTTTCTAAACTTAAACTTCATAAATCCCCAGGGGTAGATGAAATTACTACGGAAATGCTTAGAGCTGGGAATGTTTCGGTTACCACTTGGATGACTGAAATTCTGAATATCTTTTATGATAAAGGCATGGTTCCTAAGGATTTTACCAGAGCTATTGTTATCCCTATTTTCAAAAAAGGTGATTGCAGTTCTTGTGATAACTATAGGGGTATCAGCCTACTCTCTGTTCCAGGTAAAGTTCTTTCCATGATTGTGCTTAATAGAATTAAGAATCTGGTTGACAGTCAATTGCGTGATGAGCAATGTGGATTCAGACGTGGTAGGGGATGTGTGGATCAGATATTTTCACTTAGGCAGATTCTTGAGAAATGTTTAGAGTTTCAGAAACCTTTGGTTGCTAGCTTTGTTGAT
Organism: Ryuthela nishihirai; assembly: GCA_038380435.1. Taxonomy (NCBI): domain Eukaryota; kingdom Metazoa; phylum Arthropoda; class Arachnida; order Araneae; family Heptathelidae; genus Ryuthela; species Ryuthela nishihirai. Next base: position 153,724,424 of record JAWZYU010000001.1, on the reverse strand, counting down.
TTCAAAACGGCTTTCGACTCTGTTGATCGTCATAATTTGTGGTTGATTGTGAGATCATATGGTATACCAGACAAGTTAGTTAACATTATCAAAGCTCTCTATAATAACACTGAGTCGTGTGTGCGAGTTGGTAAGGCTTGTAGCAATTGGTTTAGCATTACTTCTGGTGTTCGACAAGGGCGCATTTTGTCTCCTTTTCTCTTTAGCTTGGTTATTGATTATGTTATGCGAAATTCACTTCAAGGGAAAGATTTTGGCCTTAAATGGGCTGGAGATACGAAAATTTCTGATTTAGATTATGCTGATGATTTAGCCCTTTTGGCAAATGATGTTGATGAGATGAACTCTTTCATTCGAGCTGTTGATGAGACTGGTAGTAGAGTAGGTTTGGTTATAAACAGAGAGAAAATTAAAGTGATGAAAATTGGTCAGGCAGGCTGTGATTCAGTTAATCTGAATGGTTGCAGTCTTGAGCAGGTGTCTCAGTTTAATTATCTTGGGAGCTATGTAACAGATAATGGTGATGTACGGCATGAGATTAACAGATGACTAGGGATTGCTGCCGGGACGTTTAAGAACCTATGGAGAGTGTGGAGAAATAGGCGTATACACCTAAAGACTAAAATTAGACTGTATAATTGTTTGGTTCTTTCTAGGGTTAGTTATGGTAGTGAAACTTGGACACTTTGTAAACAAGATAACAGGAAACTAGATGCTTTTGATTCCAGATGCTTACGCAGTATCTTGGGCATTAGGTGGTTCAACTTTGTAACTAATGATGAGATTAGGCAAAGGAGTTTGCAACCTCCTTTAAGCAGCATATTGTGCAGAGAGAGACTCCGTTGGTTTGGCCATGTTGCCCGTATGAATAATTATAGATTGGCGAATATTGTTATGAACAGTGTGCCTAAAGGCCTCAGAAAGATGGGGTGACCTAGGATGCGGTGGGCAGACAATGTCAAACAGGACCTTGTTAGAATTGGTGTGCAGTGGCCAGATGCAGTAGATGTAGCTCAGGATAGATTTGCTTGGAGAACTAAATTGCACGGTCTGGTTGGACCTCCGTAGCCCCTGGCTGCTTGATGATGATGATGATGATGATGATGATGATGATGATGATGATGATGATGATGATGATGATGATGATGATGATAAGAGGAGGAGCCCTAAGCACTTGAAAATGATGCTTCGGCGACTGCGCGGCAGCCATGTTGTTCTATTCGAAACATTGATCAGTAGTATAGGTGAGTAACGAAGTGTTGCGCTATAAAAATTAAATTTTTTTCAACATTTGTTTTATGGCAGCCTGTTCAGCTTACGGCTGCACGAATCGTCCTTCAAAAAAGATACCAGGAATTACCTTTCATCGGTAAGTTTGCCATTTTTTATAAAAGTTTAAATAATTATATAATGATACAAGCAACTTCGTGTTGAAATTACGCCGCTATGAAATCGGTTTTATTTCGAGTTACAAACCTCGATTCTTCACCAGATTTTTTTTTTATTTTCTTCGGATTGTACTCAGTGATAAATGTGAAGATGTACTTCTTATATTGATTGATTGATTTTACGTTACACTTATTTGAGAATTCCTTCTGCAGGCTTTCTCAGTTAAAAAATTTTGTTGGCTGTAATTGAATATTAGTGTGTATTCTATTTAATGGATGATGAATTTACATACTTTTAAATAGAGGTGATTAAAATATCAAGGAGTTTCTTTTTTGTTTTTTATTTTATTTTAGGTGGAAGTATTAGATATATATTTTGTTTAAATGTTTCAGTGTTTAAATTCCTCTCTCTTCATGATTTAATAAATTCAGTGTAAGAAGGGAAAAGTATATTACAATAAAGTATTTTCATAAGGTGAGAAATATAATCTTTTTTTTTTTAATTTGGATAGCATTTAAGGGTTTTGTTTAAATGCCCCCTTTTTTTCTTGGATTGGAGTCATATTTTTGAATTTCTTTTTAGAATAATTTAATGCATATGGTGTAAATTGTCATAGGTGAGTAACAGCGATCATTAGGGTGAAAATTTTTCAAATTGTTTAAATTATTTTAGTTAAAAGAGGAGAGGAGAGTGTAATACTTTCCTCCTTTTCGTTAATTCTTCTGATAAGGTTCTAATTGTCCCTTTTAAGGTGAATACTGAATTTATTTAATTCTGTATGGATTTCAAATAGAGCGAGTTTATTACATGTAGTTATTTTATTTTTACTTTGGTTGAGGGGTAGGTTAGGCGTACATGAAGATAGGTATGAGAGACTGAGGAGTCAGGCACTGAGATGTCGGGTTCAAGCCACTGTCTGGAAGGTTGTCTTTTTTTTTAAATGGATATTATATTCCCTTCACCGTGTGGATATATATATATATTTTTTTGCTTAGTATAATTTTTAGTTGCTTTTTTTTTCATGTAATTTTTTCAGATATTATTTTGAAATTTTCCTTTGTGGCTGAGGAAGGATGTATTTCAATCCTTATGAGATTTTTTTTTTGAGAGATTGTAATAATTGTGTATTTTGTATTGATTGTTAACTCTGGTTGAGGGAGGAGAATGAGCATGAGATGGGGGAGAGATGTGAAGCTGAGGGTACAAACATAGAGCTGGTGGGTTCGAGCCACCATCTGGGGCTTTTTTTTGTATAAATATATATTTATATATATATTTTTAGTTCTTTTTTTTTTTACTTCTTATACTATTGGCTTTATTTAGTTTTGTTAAGCAAATTTTTATTTTTATTTTTGTGGAATGAGAATTTTTTTAACGTAACACAGCTATTTTCTTAATTTTACAAATGTAATTTTTTGCGGTTTAAATGCTGCTATTGCATGTAACTTTTATGTTTTATCCATAAAATGTTTTCTACTGTTATCAGTGTAGTATAAATAAACTTTTAAAATCTTGCAATTGTTTGTTATTGTCGTATTCAACGAAATACATAAATAGTTCTGTTACTTAACTTTCCTATCAGCCTTGGGTAAGATTGGGTGAAAATCCCAGTGGAGCCCTTGGCAGGAAGGAGTAGACAGGTTAGCCTAATAATTTACTTAAATTGTAGTTCTATTTTTAGCTAGGATTTTCTAGATATCTGAAGTGTTACTAAAGTCTACAGCGGATCTCTTGTGAGTTTCTGATTATTTTAGATCAATTGCAATCAATTTACAGTTAATTTCTTCTACTAAAACTGGTCTGAACCGGTTTCCTAATTGCAGTTGTAGCCGTCATCTTCGGCAGTTGCAACCGCTCGAATTTCAGATTTCGATTTTCGATTTCTGTTTTATTTACCTGTTTTATCCTTTTGATATTGATATATATATATGTTATATATATATCCTGAATCTACATTCTCACTGGTATAGCTTTTGTTTAATATTTATATCTAAATTTAAAGCTTTTGAAAATATCAGGTTCTGAGATGGATTCCACTTTTGTTCCGGTCCTGACTGAAAGCTACTGCCGTAGTGATGTCAATCCGGACGACATAGAGACCTCTGCAGGTCATGTCCCGTTGGATAATTCTCAGATCGTTTATAGCGCACAAATCTGTGCATTTCTCTCTGAGAAAAATAAAACTCTAGTTGATTTGAACTCAGCTATTTTCAAAATACCTTCCATGAAGGATTTACACAGTCTTCTTCCTGAAGACAGATCAAAATTTAATGAGGTAATTTTAAATCGATTTTACATTGAAAAAGACATAAATGAGCATGTCTGTGACGATACTTGCTCCAGCCAAACAATAGTTTTAGAGGCTATCCAAGACTTAAATCATATTCCAAAGCATGGATGGACATTTTTCAAGACCATGTCAATGCCTCTGCTAAACAAAGCAGGAAAGAAGGGGAAAAAATCTCCAAAAAAGGGAAAGGTCATAAAAGGGCCTTATCACCTACCGCAGTTCCAACTCTGGCCTCCAAGACGAGATTTTCGACCTTGGAGGAGGAATTTTTGGATGCTCCAGCCACTGAAATGGAAGCTTCAGATTCGACTCCCACACATAAGGAGACTAGAAATAATAAAGGAAAGATTCCTCCAATTATTATTCGCTCTCCTAAGAGCTGGATGAACACTCATAAACAACTTACAAAAATTGCTGTTGAAGCATTTACTGCCAAGACCTCTGGTGAAACAGTCAGAGTACAAACTAGATATCCAGATGACTATAGGTCATTCGTTAAATTTTTTGAAGCTTCTAAACAGCAATTTCACACATACAAATTAAAAGAAGAGAAGAATCTCAGGGTGGTCATTAAAAACCTACCTTATGACATTACTTCTGATGATGTTCATACTGCTCTAGTTAACTTGGGCTTCACAGTCTTAAAAATCTCACAGCTGAGACGTAGCAAAGACAAATGCCTGATCCCTGTCTTTTTGGTGGAATTACCCAAGGATGTTACTAATAAAAAGATCTATGATTTAACTGACCTCTTCCATTTGAAGATCCATGTGGAAAGTTATAGAACCAGAAAATCTCCGACACAATGTCATAATTGTCAAAGATATGGCCATGCACAAAGTGGATGTTTTAATCTTCCGCGTTGTGTGAAATGTGCTGGAAGCCACGTCGCAAAAGACTGCCTTAGGAAAAAGGACGAAAGCCCACCTAAGTGCGCTAATTGTGGTCTTGGACATACGGCCAATTACAAAGGATGCTCTCACTATCCTTCCAAGGAGGTTTTGATAAATCCAAAAGTAAGAACTAACATAGCCCTACCTCCAAAGGCAGTCAGCACTCCTGTTACCCCAGAAAGATCTTACGCAAGTGTTGCTGGGAAAGTTGCTCTAGCTGCTAAACCTTCTGGCAATGCGAAACCTTTACCGAAAAGAAGGCATCCAGCTACTGTACCTCCTGATTCTGCTGCATCTACAAGCGAGCAGTTCGATACAACAATTTTAAATGATCTGAAGGAGATCTTATTGATCTTTAAAAACTTCAATGTTTCAAATTTTATATTAATGGCTAAAACATTAATAAAGGAATACCAGAATGCCAACGGCCTTATGGGCAAACTCACAGTTGGATTAAAGGCGTTCGATTACGTACTCGCTTCCCTGTCGTCACATGGAGCACAACAGTAAAAAGAATCACCTCAAGATTTTTTACTGGAATGCGAATGGTATTCTAACCGACCTTTGGGAGTTCCAACACTTTTTAACTGACTCCCAAGCTGATATTGTTCTTTTGGGTGAAACCCATCTTAGGGCTTCTGAAAAATTAAAGTTCCCTAACTTCGAGGTCTACAGGTCGGATCGACAACATAACAGAGGAGGAGGTACTGCTGTTGTCGTCAAAAGATCCATCAAACACCATCTTGTACAAACTGTAGGCTTCGAAACGTTGGAGGTCACTGCTATAGCAGTTGATGATATTCATTTTGGAAACCTGAATATTTATGCGGCATATAAACCGCCTAATTCAGGCATAAATCTGAATGATTTCAAAATGATTTTTGATAATGGTAGTCCTACAATATTAGCGGGAGACCTTAACGCAAAAAATGTTATATGGAACTCTAGATCTTGTAACAAGAGCGGAAAAATCCTGCTCGATTATGCCACAGCCAACGGCATTATTGTGGATGCTCCCAGTGAGCCCACAATTTATCCCTACAACACCATGCATCGACCGGATACAATTGACATGGTCATGTTTGGTAATTTCTCGCCATCTTATGACCTTTGTGTCCATGATGTCCTGAACTCTGACCACTTACCAGTCTGCCTGACTCTCTTCTCGACCGTTTCCCTTGTCTCGGATGATATTAGAGTCGTAAACTGGGAACTTTTCAAAACCAATGTCAATGGAAAAGTATCCGGATCCTGTAATCCTTTATCTCTCAGGAGAATTGAAGATGCAATTACCAACTTTACAGATCTTTTGATTCAAGCCAGAAATGAATCCAGCATCACTCATAAACCAAATAGAGACTTCTACACCCTTCCCAGATTTCTTTCTGATCTTGTCAAGCAGAAAAACAAAGCGAGGCATAAATGGCAAAGATCAAGAGATGCTCAAGACAAGAGAGCCTATTATGCACTTAAGATGGAAGTAAGGCAAGAACTTGCAGATCACAGAGGACTTACTTGGAGGAAAAAGATTACCTCACTCTCTACAAGTGATGGTTTCATCTGGAAGATGGTAAAGGCGTTAAAAAATCCTCATGTTAATTACCCCCCTATCCACGGAAAGGATGGACTTTGTTACAGAGAGGATGAAAAGTGCGAAGCATTTGCGGATGCCCTTGAGGTCCAGTTCCAAGAAAATTCTGACCTATCAGATGATAACACCTGCGACAAAGTGGAGCATACTCTTTTCCGTTTCTCCCAAGCTGATAGATCAAGAATTCCTTTTACTACTCCAACAGAACTGACTCAGGCAATCCGCAAACTGAAACTAAATAAGGCCTCAGGCCCTGATGATATCTCTAACAGGATGCTGAAGAACCTCCCGATTAAAGCTATCAGGTATCTCTGCAATATTTTTAATTTCCTTCTCCGGCATAACATCTTTCCGAAAGTCTGGAAAAATGCTTACGTGAGACTCATACATAAACCAGGCAAAGACTCATCCTTGGCTGACAGTTATCGACCAATTAGTCTCTTGTCTTGTTTAGGGAAATTGTTTGAACGAGTTTTGCTCAATAGACTGGAAGAATTCCTCTCACACCATCATATTTTACCTGAGTCACAGTTTGGATTCAGAAGCAAGAGATCCACTCAGCACCAAGTCCTCAGAGTGGTTGAAACCATTGCTGAAGCCTTGAATAAAAAGGAGATTGTTGCCGCCGTCTTCCTAGATGTGGCCAAGGCCTTTGACCCCGTCTGGATAGACGGCCTTATCTACAAACTCATCAAAATTGGGATTCCTTCAGGCCTGACAGGTATTCTTCAATCGTACCTTACTGACAGAACCTTCCAGGTTCGTATCAAATCCTATACCTCCACGAGGAGAGTGGTGGCCGCCGGAGTCCCGCAAGGCTCTCTCCTAGGCCCCACTCTCTTTTCATTGTACCTATATGACATCCCTTCTTCTGATCGGGTTGTCATGGCCCAATACGCTGACGACATTGCTCTCCTTTCGCCTTCACTGGGAGTTAAGTATGGAACCAGAAGACTCCAGGAAAGCCTGGATGAATTAGACTCCTGGTATGACACCTGGAAATTAAAGATCAACATTGACAAGAGCAATGCCATACTCTTCAGCTCCAAGAGGATCAACAACCCTCAGCCCCTACAATTCATGGATCAAGACATCCGATGGCAAGACACTGTAAAATATCTTGGAGTCACCTTACAGAAGAAACTAAGATGGGATCCCCATATTCACGGGGTTATCACGAAGGTGAACGCCGTCCGATGCCAGCTGGGACCCCTTCTCAGAAGGAACTCCATCCTCTCGATTGACCATAAGCTTCTGCTATATAAGATGGTCATTCGTCCCATAATCTCATATGCTTCCCCTATATGGGCGAACACCACGGCGACTAATATCCACAAGATACAGGTCTTGCAGAACAAAATTCTGAGATGTGCAGTCGATGCCCCTTGGTTTGTAACAAACAAACAAATCCACAAAGATCTGGGTATCGACCATATTTTTACTTACTTCAAAATTATATCTCGTGAATTCTTTGAAAAGGTCCAGAGTAATCCTCACGAGATTATTTCCAACTTGTTTGACTACGACCATGAAGTATTAAACAGAATCAAGAGACCTAGAATGATGGCTTTTAGCACGGATAGTCATCCATTTTAGGTCTCATGTGCATCCCTACAGTTAGGAACTTTTATGTATACTGTCCCTCGGGACCCACCAGTGGTGGTTCAACTGATATTGTGTTCTACACTGATGCCTATTAGGCACAAACTCCGATGGAAGAGATTATGGGTACTATGCACCTGGTACTCTGTAAATCAATGACCGATCTACGATCTACGAGTATAGCACGTGAAAAGTACGCTTGATTGCAGCGGCAGACGGTTTGTATTTTTCCTTGGACAGGGAAAGCGCGTTAGGGCGTCTCCTTATCTTCCTACCTCCATGAGTATTACTACCTCAATGAGAAAATATGAAAACAGTCTTTTTTACTGCATTTCTTGAATAAATGACTGAAATAGTATTATATTCATTAAAATTTATATTAATTCATTTAAGTCGACCTTCCTTGTCACTTTAATTATTTATATTTATTATTAATAAGGATCGCATTCGAATATTTGGTCCCTCTCATTCGCTAACATAAGGAGTTAAAGGATTTGTTTTAATTCTTTCAGCTTCTTCAGATATTTGCATGGGAAAAATTTGATTTTTAATTGTAATAGCTTTATCTTCTGTAGTTTATCCGTTAATTATCGACATTGTCATTTGTTCGAAAAATATTTTGTGAAAAATATTCGAGTGATTCTTCTTTTCATAAAGGAGTCGTTCGCGAACTACTGATCATCTGTGCTATTGATCACTTTAAAAAACGTGGCTAAGATTTCACATTTAGTATCTTCTGTGATAATAATATGGCGTCTACTGTAGAAGATTACGATCAGGTATCAGTGACTTCAATTTCTTTTTAAATAATTTTGTTTGAAGTTTTAATGCCAATGTTTTTTAGGCCTTTTTTCTAACTTTTAAGTAACCTTAATAAGTACTCATTAATTATGATCACTCCTGCTCATACGTTTTGTCAATGGGAAATTAATTTCGAAGGTTTATAACTTCTAAAATAAGCGTTTTATGAGAAAATGTGATTGACGACAATTTAAAGAGCTCCATCGAATTTATCTAAATCTCAGTTTTCAACAATACGCAAATTGTAGCAATATGCCATTCCTTATTGTTCACCTTTGTGTGCTCATGTGTTTTGGTATTTTAAACAGATTGAGTATTCCAAACTTCACTTTTGCTCTATTTTCCTTGCGTTATCTTTTTTTTTATTAGATAGTGGCATTTATGTTTCACTTGTATTTGATGTCCCATTTTGATGCCCTATTTTCCAGACACATTCCCTGGATGCAAAGTTCTCTGTCTGGCAAATAAATACCTTTTGAGTTTTTTTTTTACATTTTGTAAATATTAAATTAATTGTATAACATATAGCAGATCTTTCACTGACAGCATAGTAGTGGTAACACTGTCATAAAAAAAATTCATTTAGTAATGCAAGTGGCTGAAACAAGCTAGAATTTTATAATGAAAGTCATCAATTACTAGCTGTCAAAGGATTGACCTAATGTCCTCATTTATCAGTGACATCTAGGCAATCCTTCAAATTGAATTTTCAAAAATCCTGGATCATTTCATTTAAATCTGGCCACCCTATTTAATATCATATAGTTCCACTTGACCCACTAATGAAGAAACCACGCCAAATGTTTGTAAATGATGGTAGAACTGACTATCTTACAAATATCATCATCCTTATAGGGAGTTATATTTAATAAGGTTTCAAACACAGTAGTTGGTTAAATTAGTTTAATTACCACAATAATGCTGTTGTATAATATTTTCCAAATGAGCACACTTTCTGCTCTGTGATTAAAGGCAGAATTAAGGAGAGCTAAAAATGATTGTTATATGTATGGTTTTCAAAGCTGTGGAAAAAATAATAAATGTTATTATTAATAATGTTATTATAATGAAATGAATGTCATTATTAATAATGTTATAATAATTATAATAAAATTATTAATGTTATTTTTAACATATTGTTAGCAATGTATTAGGTTAATGATATGTTAGGGACAAAAGTAAAGAAAAATATTGTACCTTCTTACGAGAACACAACTGAATTGGTTGATGACATGAATAGAAATTTTATCCTAGGTATTACACATCTGAATTTTGAAATTAATAATCAGTATGGATTAAGTTATTCGTGTGATATAAATTGTTTATCACAATCTCTTTATATGGAAAATATGGATGATGTAGAAATTGGTAAAGAGCGTTTAGCAATAAGTAAAATAAAGCCTCTGTGTATGATGGTATTACAGTGTCCATGTTAAAAAAAATAAATAAATACCCTCTCAAGCAGCTGTTTGCCACAGAGGTCTGACAGGAGCCTGTCAGTTTGTATGCAAAAGTAGAAGATCTGAGAGGATGGCAGGACCTCAGCAGAAAAACAATACATTACAACCATGCCTTATCCGGGGCTCGAACCCAGGTCCCTTAGATCAGTAGCCAAGTGCACTAACCACTCGGCCATGGGACGGCTACACAAATTGCTAAATATAACAAACGTTTTTACTTAATTAATTTATCACTACAACAAGGAAAAAATGCTTTAATTTCCCCAATTTACAAATCGGGTTATAAACAACTGTTGACTAATTATAAACCAATCTCATTGTTGTCGGTGTTTTCTAAATTAATTGAAAAAATTGTTAAAAAAAGACTTGTAAGTTTCTTAAATCAACATATCTTTTTTTTTTTCCAAGAACCAGTTGGTTTTAGGAAAAGAAAAAACATTGAACAATTTATTCTGAAGCTAATGGAAGGTATTTACAAAAGCATTGATGCAGATAAAAAAACATTGATACTGTTTCTGGATCTATAAAAAGCTTTTGATACAGTGGATCAGGAAATACTATTAAAAAACTCTTTGCCAATGATATAAGAGGACATATTTATAATTGGTTTAAAAGCTAGCTTTTAGCAAGAAGTTGGGTGGTAAAAGAGAATAAGGAAATAAGTTCATGTAAGGTAATTAAAAAAGGTGATGCAAGGCTTTGTATTTGGTCCCATCTTGTTTCTAATTTACATCAGTGGTTCTCAACTTTTATGCTTCACATAGATAAAACTATAGTTATAGTAAAACAATGGGAATAAAATAAAACGCATACATATATAACATCTGTCCAGTGACTTTTTAGCTCTCACGGTGTCAGGGGTTAGTGAAGGACTATGTTTGGGGGGAGAGAAATCAAAAATTTTCCAACTCGAAAATCAAATTTTTCCAACTGAGCAAATAATATCTCTGTCATGTTTTTACCCTAGATTTTGGCTCCTTGGGGGTGGAGGGGAGGGGGGTTAAGGCAATTTTCACAACTCTCCTGCATTTTGCCATTTGACTTCCAAGTTTGCCAACTAGCCATAATTTCACAGAAATAATCCCAATATTTACATCTCGTCTGAATTGTAACAAGTCAGTGTGAATTTACCCTTGATTTGGTCACTCTCCTTAATTTCACAAAACCAATCTCAACCTTTACATTTCTCCTAAATTTGACAAGTCACTTCAGAATTTTCAAACTCCCCAAGATTTTGCCAAGTTTTCTCGATTTTGTCAACTCTCCTTAATTTCACAAACCCAATCCCAATTATCACAACTCACCCGTATTTTCCAAGTGGATTCGAATTTTGCCAACTACCCTAGATTTTGCCAACTCGCCGTAATTTTACAAAAAAAAATCGTAATTTTTACATCTTCCCACAATTTGCCAAGTCATTTTTAACTTTATCAACTCTCCTTTATTGCACAAGAGAAGCACAATTTTCACAATTCCCCTGTATTTTACCAAATGGTTTTGAATTTTGCCAACTCCCCTAGATTTTGCCAAGAGTTCAAAATTTTTCAAACTCTCCTTAATTTCACAAAACCAATCCCAATTTTTATAACTCACCTGTACTTTACCAAGTGGTTTCCAGTTTTGCCAACTTCTCTAGATTTTGCCAATTTCTCAAAAACAATCCCAATTTTCACAAATCACCCGTATTTTACCAAGTGGATTTGAATTTTGCCAACTGCCCTAGATTTTGCCAAGTTTTCACGATCTCACCACAATTTTACAGAAAAAAAAAATCCCAATTTTTACATCTCGCCTGAATTTTGTCAACTCCCCAAGATTTTGCCAAGTCACTCCTAATTTTGCCAACTACCCAAGATTTTACCAAGTTATTCCAATTTTGCCAACTCGCCTGTATTTTACTAAGTGTCTTCGAATTTTGCCAACTGCTCTAAATTTTGCTGTCTCTTCATTTTCCGAACTGCCCTATATTTGCCAAGTTGCCGCAATTTTCACAACTCCCCTTAATTTTACAAAAACAGATTACAAATTTTCACAACTCACCTAGATTTAATGAAGTCGCTTCGAATTTTGCCAACTCCGAGTTACTTTGGGGGGAGGAAGCCTCCCCCCATCCCCCCATAGCTACGCCCCTGCCTGCACTTTGCCAAGTGGTTTCCAATTTTGCCAACTTCCCTAGATTTTTCCATGTTGTCTCGATTTTGCTATGGTTCTTAATTTCACAAAAACAACTCGATTTTTACATCTCTCGTGAATTTGCCAAGTCACTGCATATTTTTCAAACTCCCCAGAACTTTACCAAGTCATCACAATTTTGTCAACTTTCCTTAATTTTACAAACCCAGTCCCAATTATCACAACTTGCCTGTATTTTACCAAATGGATTTGAATTTTGCCAACTACCCTAGACTTTGGCAAGTTGCCTCGATTTTTGCCAACTCACTGTAATTTTACAGAAAAAAATTGCAATTTTTACATCTTCCCTGAATTTGCCAAGTCATTTTGAATTTTATCAACTCTCCTTAATTGCACAAGAGAAGCACAATTTTCACAATTCCCCTGTATTTTACCAAATGGTTTTGAATTTTTCCAACTCCCCTAGATTTTACCACGAGTTCTAAATTTTTCCAACTCTCCTTAATTTCACAAAACCAATCCCAATTTTCACAACTCACCTGTACTTTACCAACTGGTTTCCAATTTTGCCAACTCCCCTAGATTTTTCCAAATTGCCTCAATTTTACCACTTTTCCTTAATTTTGCAAAAAACAATCCCAATTTTTACATCTCTCCTGAATTTGCCAAGTCCTTCAAATTTTTCAAACTCCCCAAAATTTTGCCAAGTTTTCTCGAATATTGTCAACTCGCCCTAATTTCACAAAAACAATCCCAATTTTCACAAATCACCCATATTTTGCCAAGTGGATTCGAATTTTGCCAACTTGCCACAATTTTACAGAAAAAATCCCAATTTTTATATCTCACCTGATTTTTATAGTCTCTCTGCATTTTGCCAACTCTCTAGATTTTGCAAAGTTGCCTCGATTTTGCCAACACGCCATAATTTTACAGAAAAAAGATTCCAATTTTTTCATCTCACATGAATTTTGCCAAGTCACTTCGAATTTTGACAACTCCCCACAATTTCGCCAGTTCACTCCAAATTTTGCCTAGTTGTCCCAATTTTGCCCACTCACCCGTATTTTACTAAGTGTCTTCGAATTTTACCAACTGCTCTAGATTTTGCCATCTCCATTTTTCAACTGCCCTAGATTTGCCAAGTTGATTAGATTTTGCTAATTCCCCTTAATTTTACAAAAAAAAAATCAGATTATAAATTTTCACAACTAACATAGATTTTACAAAGTCACTTCGAATTTTGCCAACTCCGAATTACTTTGGGGGAGGGGAGCTTCCCTCAAACCCCCCCCCCCCCATAGCTATGCCGCTGCACAGTGTTACCCCATAATATTTTACCGCGTACCCCATGTTGAAAACCCCTAAGTTACATTAATGATTTATGTGATTTACTTTTAAGAGGATCATTGCTATGTTGGTGATATTGCAGTAGTTTGCACAACAGATACTATTTTAGAAATGGAAACAAGTGTAGAAAAAGATCTTTTAAAAATACGTAGGTGGCTAGTTTTGAATAAATTAAACTTGATATTTATAAAAGTAAGTTTCTTTATTCTGAATTGCTGAAAATAGATACTCTAATAAAAATTAAATATCATTATTTAATTGCTTTATTAATCAGAATTGTATATGCCCTAAATTAGAAAGTATATAATTAGAATTATTTGGGGGTTGAACTGGATTCTTCTTTAAAATGGAGGACTTGTACAAATAAGATTACAAAGCAATTAAGATATATATTATTTAAATTTTATCATATTCAAAAAATAGTAGATAAGAAATTTTTAACAACACTATTAACCCAGGCATAATAATGCCTGGGTTTATTCTAATATATAGCATGGTTTGTGTAGTTGGGGAGGTGATTATGATATTAATTTATCTAATTGATTTATGGTACGTAAAAACATATTACATATAGTGTTCGATGTTAATTTTTCTACTTTAGATCCATCTACTTTAATTCATTTTCATCATATTAGATATATTTATATGTATAAAATTCTATTAAAGCTATTTAATTCTCTATGACACTGTTAAATGGTTTTAAGCACTTCAACACATGGACTATGCTATGAAGTATCAACAATTATTAAGTAGAGATTTACATACCATGCTGTAGAGGATGGGTAGTAACATGAACTTCCAGGATGCTTTTGGTGACAAATTTAATAATCAACGTTCTTATTGTCAAGTGACATCTCAGTGGAGATTAAAAGAAGGATAATGGATGCCAATGGTCTACCCGCCTTGGTGAAGGAAATAATCATTTACACCTTTGATAGCATAGAAATGAACATAGACTTTGACAGAATCTGAAATGAGAGGCCCAAGTTGAACATAGACATCTTTTGTACAACAAAAAAATTCAATTTTTTTAAATCAAAAATTGGCCATTTGAAAATTTTCTTACATATGCCTTTTTAAAAAATATGTAATTTAAGCTTGAAAAATAATATTTTCTTTTTTCATTTGATGCATATTTCATTAAACTACAATATAAATAATTTGATAAAGCCATTTTATTGCTATATTTTAGAAGTGCTATGCAGTATTGCCAATTTGTTTGTTAATGTTACTCTGTATGGAAGCAACCACCTGATTTAAGCTCACAACTTTTATTTGAAGTATTATAAACAAATTTTCCTTTAAAGTTTAGAAAATAAAAAAAAATTGCTATTTTTAAAAAGGGAAGATTTTGGAACTAATTGCGAAGTACTTTCTTCCCCCCCCCCCCTGTTTTACACTGTTTTCTGCCTTAAACCTATTTCAGTATTTCTAGAATTATTTTTATCAGTAATATATATAGTATATATATCAGTAATGTATATAGTATATCCCAAGATAATTAAACTGTGACACCTGCTAAAGACTGCAACCATTCAGATATAACTGAATCACAGCCTGCCTGACCAATTTTCATCACTTTAGTTTTCTCTCTGTCTATAACCAAACCTACTCTACTACCAGTTTCATCAACAGCTCGAATGAAAGTTCATCTCATCAACATCATTTGCCAAAAGGGCTAAATCATCAGCATAATCTAAATCAGAAATTTTCATATCTCCAGCCCATTTAAGGCCAAAATCTTTCAATTGAAGTGAATTTCGCGTAACATAATCAATAACCAAACTAAAGAGAAAAGGAGACAAAATGCACCCTTGTCGAACACCAGAAGCAATGCCAAACCAATTGCTACAAGCCTTACCAACTACCACACACGACTCAGTGTTATTATAGAGAGCTTTCATTATGTTAACTAACTTGTCTGGTATACCATATGATTTCACAATCAACCACAAATTATGACGATCAACAGAGTCGAAAGCCTTTTTGAAATCAACAAAGCTAGCAACCAAAGGTTTCTGAAACTCTAAACATTTCTCAAGAATCTGCCTAAGTGAAGATATCTGATCCACACATCCCCTACCACTTCTGAATCCACATTGCTCATCACGCAATTGCCTGTCAACCAGATTCTTAATTCTATTAAGCACAATCATGGAAAGAACTTTACCTGGAACGGAGAGTAGGCTGATACCCCTATAGTTATCACAAGAACTGCGATCACCTTTTTTGAAAATAGGAATAATAATAGCTCTGGTAAAAATTTTTAGGACCATGCCTTTATCATAAAAGATATTCAAAATTTCAGTCATCCAAGTGGTAACCAAAACATTCCCAGCTCTAAGCATTTCCGTAGTAATTTCATCTACCCCTGGGGACTTGTGAAGTTTAAGTTTAGAAATAGCCAAAATAACTTCAGATTGTGTTTAGGGCCAACATTAGAGCTAGTAATGCATCAATCATCATTGCAAACAATGGGAGTAAAATTAACTATATTGTTTAGAACATCACTGAAATGTTCAACCCACCTAGCCATGACAGAATAATCGCCTTCTTTAACCTTACCTTGTTTATCCTTCAATCCCTGTATACCTGTGCATTTTCTACCACACAAAACCTTAACTATCTGGTACAGCTCTCTGCTGTTTTGCTGTCTAACTGCTTCCTTGGTTTTGTCAGCCAAGCCATCAAGCCAAAGATTCTTATCAGCAGCTAACTGATCCTTTACACGTTTATTAAGCTCTCTGTAATGCTTTCTATTAGGACTAGTGGGGTATTGATTAAGGACATTCCTGTAGTTCTTTCTTTCCAAAATAAGCTCAAGTGCCTTATCACTCAGATAATTCTGCCTCCTCTACTCCTTTTTTTTCTAAAAGTGTACTGTTAGTGTCCAAAAAAGCCTGTTTAAAATGATCCCATTCTTCTTCAACTTCAGTAGTAAGCATACCATGACTGTCATAATGACTAAGCAACCTATCAAGCCTTGGCTGTAACAGGGTCTGTCAGAGCTTCAGTGTTAAAAGTAAATTTTTTAACTTTAACACAACACTTTTGAAGTTTAAGTTGCAAGACACTTTCAACAAGGTAATGATCAGATCCAATTTCAGCCCCCCTATATGACCTAGTATTACTAACAGAACTAACCCATTTGCTGTTAATTAATATATAATCAATCATATTCTTGTGCAGCCCATCGGGTGAAACCCATGTATACTTATGTATGTCACAGTGTTTGTAATAAGTTAGTTATTCTGAATCCATTGAGTTGACTTACCTGTAGGAGACGTTGCCCATTACCAGATTCACAAAAGGGCCTATCACTTCTCCCCATAGGTCAGAGTCAGTACCAACTTTGGCATTGAAGTCACCTAGAACAAGGGTAATATCTCCTTGACAGAATTCAAAATATCCTGAAGTTGTCCATAAAAATTTTCCTTATTCTCATTTGGGGCATAACAGCAGATAACATTCAAGTCTTTAATGCTTGTCTGAAATTTAGCTGTAGGAAACCTTTCATTAATGCACTCATACACTAGTGATGCTCTTCTAGGATATCTGCTGAGAAGCAGACATGCCTTGGTGATGTTTATTGTCTTCCCTCCCAGAAAAGAGAATTTTAAGATTATTTTTAAGGATCTGACCTTTATCTGTCCAAATGGTGGAATCTTGTGTGAGGATGTGAAGAGAAAAAGCTCGGTGCAGAGTCCTTGCATTCCGACTAGCTATGGAGAGAAAATGGTTAGTGGAATGTTTAAAGAAACTATGTTTATTGAGAGAGGGAATGCCAACGATATCAAACAGCCCCCTAATCGCAGACATGGGGCAAAGACCCATTCCCCCACCACTAAAGGCTGAAGCCATCTACACTGGAAGACTTCCTCCAATGTAGAATTTGATGATGCCAGTAGAAGCAAAGAGTTCAGGTGCCTGCGATGACCTCTGCTCAGGATTATCCATTAGCTGATAAACATATCCTGTGAATCTATTCACTTGGGGCTGTCAACCCACAAACAAACAGAAAACACAGTGGAAGATTTTTCCTCCACAGCAGCCCACCAGTGCAGCAAATTCATGATCCATAATCAAGCTCAGAGCCATTTATATGGTCAGCACCAGGACCCTGTGTGGTTTACCACTCCTCAGCAGGGTAGAAAAAAAAAGAAAAGTAGCCATAGTTGTCGAGATCAGTAGGCCACATTAATATGCAGCCCTACCCTTCCATTCACATCCTGAAGAGAGTATCCTCTATTTCAGAAAGAAAGAACTGCAGGAATGTCCATTATACCCTACTAGTCCTAATAGGAAGCATTACAGAGGTACTTTTGAGGTACTAACGGTCCGCCCCACGAGAAGGTGGGGTCGGACATTAGGTGCCAGGCCTGGCAGGTTCTATGCTTCATCACAGGGGATTGGTGTGCATAGCTCTCCTTCCAGTGACCACCCATCTACCATTTTCACACCATAAAATGTAATGGACTGTGAAACCATCCAAAAGCATTCAGAAATGTATCTTCAATGTGCTGTTACTATCTTGTAAGATTATATTCATTGCTATTGTTTAATCTTTTAATGGTGTTAGTGTGATAAAGTTTTAACTTCATATCATAGTGCTTTAATTCTTTAATTTTTTCAATGTCTGTATTCAGTTTTAAATACGTTTGATTAAATTAATGGATAAATTTGTGCTATTTTGATGCAACAAAATATATTTTTGTCCGTAGTTTGATGATGATCTTGTTGAAAGCCAAGAACCTCAAAGCGGAGATAAGAGAAAACGTTTGTTTTCTAAAGAATGTAAGTATTTGTTTAACAGCTATGACTACAATATGTTACAGATTAAGTGCCCCTTTTATAGGAATTTACTTCATCATTAAATGATGTTGAAGTTTCTTTAAGATTAGTTTCCTAAAATTTCATAGTAAACCAGTTATAACAACTGGAGATGTAGTAGAGATCTCAGTTTTGTACCAATCAACATCTGAGCAATGTCAAGTGTAATTCTTGCCTAAATTATCAGTCCACTTTTTGTTGTTGTTTTTTTTTTGCTAATTAAGTTTATAAGATGTCCTGCAAAAGAGATCACTACATACACTGTGATAATACTGGTTTACAAGGTTACTGTAGCTACCTTTAACTATTTTTCAGGTGCTGATTTCAGAACTGGCCTTAAAAAATGGCTAGTACATCACTTTTTTGTGTTATTGGTCATTTTGACTTCTTTTATATCTTCCTATACCAACAGCTCCAGGCAACTGGGAGGATAGTAGTTATTTTACTTTTTGTGGCTGGCAACACATTGCCAAATGGGAGAAAACATGTAACCTAACCTCAGACCAACAGGAATTACTCTTACAATGAAAACCCATTCCTGTTGTTTTCATTGTAAGAGGAACACTTGCTGTATGTTGAAGAGTAAATTTTGATGTTTAAATGGCACAAAAGCAGTGTCGCAGATATGTTAATGTTCCAGATAAGTTTTGTTGTGTGTGTGGAAATTATATTTTAAAATCCCACAGTTGTTCTTTGACAAAGATTGTGAAGAAAGCCTATAACTTGTATTTTGGATGTCATGTTGGAAATCGGGACAAAACATGGACTCCACATGTCTGCTGCATTTCATGTTTTGTTGGCCTGAGTGAATGGTTGAAAGGTAAGATAAAAATCCATGCCCTTTGCAGTTCCATTGGTTTGGCATGAGCCAACTAGTCACTTGCATGATTGCTATTTTTGCTTAACTAAAGTGTTGGGCTTTTCAAAAAAGGACAAAAGCAAAATGTAATATCCAAATGTGCCTTCAGCCATAAGGCCAGTCCTCATAGAGAAGATCTTCCTATACCAACATTTCCAACCAACTGGGAGGAGATGGATTCACATTCATCAGAGGAGGATTTGAGGCACATACAGATCCTGATCATACATACACCCTTAAAAAGTTAGATGAGCCTCGTCTGATTCAGCAAACTGAACTAAATGGTCTTGTTCAAGACCTAGGACATTCCAAACAACGAGCTGAGGTTTTAGGTTCAAGACTTCAAGAGTAGAATCTTCTGGACAAGGGTACCAGAATTTCTCTGTTCAGAAAGAGAAATCTGTCTTTATTTGCTTATTATGAGATGCAAGATGATTTGTGTTTCTGCACAGATATTTCAGGGCTAATGGAAGAAATTGGAACCATTCCCGACCCTAAGGAGTGGCATCTATTTTATAGATTCGCCAAAATTCAGCTTGAAAGCTGTCCTTTTGCATATAGCAAACCAAAAACCTTCTATTCCAGTGATACATGCTGTGAGAATGAAGGAAAGTTGTGAAAGAATGGAAAAAATACTCACTGCTATAAAATATGGCCAGTTTAAGTGGACAATATGTGGTGACCTTAAAAGTCATATCTCTCTTGCTTGGGCTTCAAGAAGGTTTCACAAAATTTTGCTGTTTTCTGTTTTGTGGGACAGTAGGGCCAGAATGGATCACTACAAAACAAAAGACTGGCCCAAAAGAGATGTTTTTATTCCTGGAAAGAGTAGTGTGAGGTATAAGCCTCTAGTTGAACCATCTGATGTTCTGCTCCCACCACATCACATCAAACTGGGGCTTATGAAAGACTTTGTAAAGGTATGTACAAAACTGGTAAAGAATTTTTGCAGTTGAAGGAAATATTTCCAAAACTAAGTGATGCCAAACTCAAAGAAGGGATTTTTGCTGCTCCTCAGATCAGGAAGCTACTGATTGATACTGTCTTCGGAGAAAAACTGAATATGAAGGAGCACATTGCATGGAAAACCTTCATGTCTGTGGTCCAGGGTTTTCTGGGGAATCACAAAGAGAAAAACTACCATCAGCTCATTCAAGATCTTCTCAAAACTATGAAAATCTTGGCTGCCAAATGTCTTTGAAGATCCATTTCTTACACTTGCATCTCAACTTCTTTCCCAAGAACTTAGGAGCTGTCAGTGATGAGTAAGGGCAAAGATTTCACCAGGATATCCGAACCACGGAGGAGAGATACCAAGGCAGGTGGGACCCAGCAATGATGGGTGACTACTGCTGATTCTTGCAGAAGGAAGATACCTCAGCACATGAAGAACAAAAATGAACTTGTAAGTATAAAAGATCCTTACCCATGTTTTCTTATTTTGCATTTTAATATTATTTCATTTGTTATTTTATATTCAGTGGTCTATAACTCTGATGTTTCTAATTTTTTTCACTGTAATCTTGTAATTAATTAATGAGTTTTAAGTTGCAATTTAATAAAATATTCACATTAATTTTCATTTCCTGGATATGCATATTCATTGAAATTTGAAATACATCAAACCATAATTTAGAGAGAAAAAAAACTATATGTGCTATAGAGTTTTTCACAGCTGTATTTGAATTCAGTACCCCAAAATTAGTTTAAAACATCCTATTTGACCAATGTTATATAAAAAAAAAAGTTTTTATTTCTGTCTGGTGTAATTATATTGGGCCAAAATTATTTTCCTACAAATTCCCCCACTTGATTTAATTTCAGTGGTTAAAGTTTGGAAAAAATGTGATTGAATTAATCCTTCCCAAATTCAGCTGTTTTATCTCTCTGATCAGGTAAAAAAAATAATTTGACAAAAATTAACTGTAAAGCAAAAAAAGTTCTAATGAAAGGACTTAATCAGCATTTAATTCTGGATTTTTTTTTTAAATAAAATATTTAACAAAAAAGACTACTAATTTCATTTTAATTGAACTTTTTTAGAGCCATATAGTAAAAAAATGCATCTGGCAACACAAAATTTTATTTAAAAAGAAACTAATAGCAATGATTATAATGCACATGAATAGAAGGACCCTTTATTTCTGAATAACAAAAAAAAATTCTTGTTTAAAGTAAAGATTTCTTCAATTTTGTAATTTTTTTCTCCATACCATACTTTGAGAAAAGTCCATGCTTGTTGCAGAGTCCAATAAATAAGTCAACTTAGAATATTTTTAATACATACCAAATCCACAGAAATAGTTCATGTTATATACCAAATTAAAGAGAATTTAATTCTGAATTTTATTGAGTAAAAAATATAAACATTGTAGTAATATATTAGCCATCCCGTGGCCGAGTGGTTAGCATGCTTGTCTATTGATGTACAGGACCTGGGTTCAAGCCCCGGGTAAGGCATGGATGTTCGTGTTGTTTTCTGCTGAGGTCCTGCCATCCTCTCAGACCTTTTACTATGGCATATAAACTGACAGGCTCCTGTCAGACCTCTGTGGCAATCAGCTGCTTGAGGGGGTATTTATTTTTTTATTTAGTAACATTAATTTTAATAACCTTTTTTTAGAGTGGAAAATAAAATAAAAAAAATAGGTACATATTTCATAATTACTTCCAAAATGTTTTTTTTTTTAATAGCAGTTTTTTTGTTAATTTTTTGGAGATTTTCAAAAACGTATGGGGAAAATATGTTGATAATAGTTCAAATCAAATTTATGAGCTTAAATCAGGTGATGCTTCAATACAGAGTAATGTTAACAAACAAATCGCAATACCGTATAGTGTTCTAAAATATGGCAATCAGATGGCTTTATCGAATTATTTATATTGTTTAATAAAATTTGCATCAAATGAAAAAATAAAATATTTTTTGAGCTTGAGTTACATAGTTTTAAAAGATACATATATATATATAAAAAATTTAAAACATCAGTTTTTGAAAAAAAAATTGAAGTTTCTTGTATTGTACAAAAAAGTTTATAGATGCCCTCGACCTGGAAGGGTTAATCCTTCCAGGGTCCAGCCTAAAAATCTGATTTACATCCAGAGGTCCAGCTAATTTTTCACTATGACCAGTCTTAAAATATTAACTTTAGAACTTTTTTTTGCCCAATAACTAATGAAAGGAATTATGGCATATTATTTATCAAATTGATCAGCATTTAATTCTGGATTTTCTGAAAATATAATACTTAACAAAAAAGATAACTAGTTTTATTTTAATAGGGCTTTTATAGAAACATGTAGTAAAAAAAAATAGAGTAAAAAATGCATCTGGCAATGCATCTAAAAATTTATTTAAAAAAACCTAATAGACATGATTAGAATGCACTTGAATAGAAAGGCCATTTATTTCTGAATAGCAAGAAAATTACTCCTTTTTGTAATTTTTTTTCTCAATACCATACTTTGAGAAAAGTCCAGCCTTTTTGCCAATTGTGCCGAGTCATATCAACAAGTCAAATTTGGAATTTTTTTAAAAAATAACTAATCAACTGAAATATATCATGTTATATACCAAATTAAACAGAATTTAATTACGAATTTTATTAAAAAAATTTAATCAAATTGTAAAGCATAGTAATTTTAATGACTTTTTTACACTATTAAGGTGAAAAAAAAGGACTATGCAATTAAACTTAATTTTGGAAAACCTGATGAATAAAAATGGCTATATATTCATCGACAGTATATTTGATTTGAAAGAAAATTCTTCCTGAATAATATAATATTTACATGAAACAGGATTTTATTTCTTTTAGAGATTTTTTATCAGTGTGATATATTTTGAAACATTGGCCAACAATTATACAAGGTTACTTGGATTGCTTTGCATTAATGGGATTTTCTGTCTGGTTTAGGAAATGGAGGAACAGTTTCTTGACTGCTTTTTTTTTTTACTAACATTACAAATTTTTTCTTTGGTTCTTAAATTTTAATCTTTACTAAGTGCTGAAAAGTCAGTCCACCAAAGCAAAAAAAAAGTCTATATAGTCAGAGTGGCACAACCAAGATATTGAGGGAGGGGTAAAAACTCCTTATTTATTTAATTAAATATTTAATTAATTTAAAGAAAAAATTATTTTGCTAAAGAGGGGGGAGTAAAACATCTCAGTGAGTTTAATGGGGGATAAAAACCCTTCCCACATGAGGGCTGATATCCCTACCAAAGAAGTACTTTTTGCTTCCGTATTCAAGACCTCGATCATTTTCAGGAAACAATACAAGGTCAAAGTTTTTTTTTACTGAAAAAAGGAGAAATAAAAAAAAAACTAATATCTAGCCTGATGTGATGCTAAACTATCCACAGCAACTAGTTATAAGCCAGCCATCCGATGTACCATAACTCTGAAAAATTGATAAATATCGATCGGTGGAAAGATCAATAATTTACAGAAATGAAAAGTGAAGTTTAATTTAAAAAAAAAAAGGAAATAAACTCTGTGTAAAGTTAGTATTTTATAATCCAATTTGTTGGGAGGAAGTATTTGACTTAAATCATCCATGTAAACAACTTGCCATGTCAAAGAATTCCTTTTTGCTTCCATATCTAATACCTCATTCATTTTCAGGAAATGATACAAGATCAAACTGTTTTTACAAAAAAAAAATACTAAAATTAGGAATTAAAATTAGGGAAAGAAATAAAACAATTTGGTCGGCATATAACCTAATGCAATGTTAAATAATATCCACAACAATTTGTAATTGTAAAGTCGACCATCCAATGTAGCATAACTCTAAAAGATCAATAGCTCAGCTGACAGCAACATCAACAATTTATGGAAATAAAATAAATCTACAGAAATGAAAATTAAGGTTAATATTGGCCAGAAGATGATGCCCTTATCCTCTCTCCCAGAAGAACTTTCTATAAACATCCACTATAGATCCACTTTACTGCATATGTGAGCAATAACGAGGTCACTGCACTCAACTGCACTTGCTGCAGTGATGTAACTTTGCAACAACTCCAATTCGGCTTGCTGCTTTCGTTTCTAAGAAGGATCGTGTTACTTACAGTTTTGATTTTAAGAGTGGGAAAGACACGTAGAATGCTGAGATAAATGATATAAATAATAAAAGTAATTCTGGGTATACTGAAATAGGTTTATGGCAGAAAAGAGTGTAAAACATGAAAAGAAAATGGCGGTATTTTCTTCGTAATTACTTCCATAATCCACCGTTTTTAAAAATAGCAGTTTTTTTGTTAATTTTTTAGGAGATTTTCGAAAAATTAAGGAAAACTTTGTTCATAATAGTTCAAATCGAACTTGTGAGTTTAAATCATAAGCTTGCCTCAGCTAAAAAGCTAAAACCAGCTAAAGAGAAAGGTTAACAAGCAAATCGGCAATACTATTTAGTGCTTCTAAGAAATGGCAACAGATGGCTTTAACAAATTATTTATGTCGTAGTTTAATAAAATATGCATCAAATGCAAAAAGAAAATATTTTTCACACTTGAATTGCATATTTTTAAAAGTTATGTCAAAAAAATTCAAATGGCAATTTTTTTTTTCTTCAAAGTTTTATGTATTGTACAAAAGGCATCTATTGACGTCCTTGACCTCTTGTTTCAGATTCGCTCAACATCTATGTTTGACAGTGACCCAGGAAGGGTTAAGCTAGTTATACCACTAAAGATGATATTCATCATCCTCAAGCAGCTATGGAGGTTCAACCAGATTCTGCAATTTAGTTCTCCAAACACATCTGTCCTAAGCTACATCTTCTGAATCTGACCATTGTAGACAAATTCTAGCAAGATCCTGTTTGACATTATCTGCCCAACACATCCTTGGTCTCGCTCTCTTTCTGAGGCCTTTAGGCACACTGCTCATAACCTTATTCTCTAATCTATAGTTATGCAAGCAGGCAACATGGCCAAACGAATGGAGTCTCTGCACAATATGCTGCTCAAAGGAGGTTGTAGACTCCTTTGTGTAACTTAATCTTTACTTATAAAGGTGAACCACCTGATGCCCAAGATACTGCATAAGCATCTAGAATCAAAACCATCAAGCTTCCTGTTATCTCATTTACAAAGGGTCCATTTCATTATCATAACTAACTCTAGAAATAACCAAACTCTTATACAGTCTAATTTTAGTCTTCAGGTGTATATGCTTATATATTTATTCCCATGTGCCAGAGAGAGTGCACATTAAAGAACATACTTGATGGGAGACTACCATCTATCTCCCAACAGCTGTTCCAGTGGGTCTCCTCCCCCAACCTTCTGTGAACCTTGGGGTCCTGTGACCTGGCCATTTAGCCCATTGTGTGCCAAAAAGTTCCTCTCAGGGGTAAAACAACCCATTGTGTGCCAATTCTAGTATAATATTTTCACCTCATCAAATTCATGTTTATTTTTTAAATGTTCCCTTGAATCAGTGTAATAAATATATATTTCAACTTTCAAATTTTTGGAGCCTTTTAAACTTGTCATAGCTTATTGCCTCAAATTTTTTATAGCTTAGCGCCTCAGAAGGTCAAAGCCTGGCCCTGCATAGCTCCCAAGATAATTAAACTGAGACACCTGCTCAAAAGTGCAACCATTCAGATTGACTGGACCACAACCTGTCTGACCAATTTTTATCACTTTAGTTTTTCCTGTGTTAATCACCAAACTTACTCTACTACCAATCTTATCAACAGCTCTAATGAAAGAGTTCATCTCAATAGCATCATTTGCCAAAAGGACCAAATCATCAGCATAACCCAAGTAAGAAATTTTCAGATTTCTAGACCATATAAGCCCAAAATCTTGTAGTGAATTTTGCATAACAGGTTCAAGGGTTGTGTTAGGTATCTGTTAGAGGGACTGCCTTATATAGGAATGTAATGTATCATAATGACTACACTGCCTGATGAAGCTTATGTGAAATGTGTGCAGCAGTGCTTTTAACGGGGGGATCTTTTGGTGTTTTGAGTTTTTTGAATATTAAAGTCTAATGTTTTTTAATATCGGGGAGTTCTTATGTTGGAGTTGCCTGAATGGTGTGTGAAAAAGCTGTAAAAGTAACCCTATGGTTGATGGATAAGAAGAGTGATAAATACCGCAAAATAATTGAGTGCACATATAGCGATAGTGTCGACTTAGTCAAGAGTGTGTAAACAGGACTGGCATCTCAGCAAGTGATAGACCACAAATATCATCAACAGTGTCTCTAAATGAGTGCATCAGCCTGCAAACTCCAAGGATTTCACTACCACAGTTGGATAAAGCAGTAGAAAACATCTTTCCTCTCTTACCACTTTAAGACTAATTTAAAGTATATTCAACTATGATATAATTGACTATCACCTATCTCGTGTAATGAGATTGAGGTTGATAGTGATTTTTTTAAAGGCTTACTTCACTAGGCTGAAGTAAGTCTGTCCATCTGATCTCTTGCAAGTTGAGAAGATATAAGTTATAACAGTAGAATTCTTGTGTGAGGACATAACGAGAATAATCTCTGTGCAGAGTCCTTACATTCCAACTACCTGTGGAGAGAAAATGGTTAGAGGGATATTTAAAGAAACTATGTTTATTGAGAGAGGATTTGCTGACAGTATCAAAAGCCCACTAATTGCAGACATGGGGCAAAGACCTATTCCTCCACTACAAAGGTTGAAGCCATCTATACTGCAAGACTTCCTCCAATACAGGTTTGATGATGCTTTTAGAAGCAAAGGTTCAGGTACTTATGAAGGCCTCTGATTAGGATTATCCATTGGCTGATAAAAGATATCCTATTAATCTACTCACTTGGGGCTGTCAACCCACAAACAGAAAACAACTGAAGATTTTCCCTCAACAGAAGCCCACCAGTGCAGCAAACTGGATTCATAATCGATCTCAGAGCCATTATTCCATTCAGTCTGGTATTATATGGTCAGCACCAGGATCCTGTGTGGTGGACTGCTGTCTCTTAGCAGGGTAGAAAAAAAAAAGTAGCCATACTAGTACATATCAGTTGGCCACACTAGCAGTCCTCCCCTTCTGTTCACTTCCACAAGAGAGTATCTCTTTTGAAAGGTATTAACAGTCTGTACCACTAGAAGGCAGGATTAGACTTTAAGTGCTGGCCTGGCCATTTCTCTGCATCATCACAGCAGATTGGTGCATAGCTCTCCTTCCACTGACTGCCTAGCTACTATTTGCAGAGTTAAACAAGTGCAGTACAATTCTATACATTCTCAGTATGATTCAACCATGCCATTTTCTTGTAATTATGTCATCAAAACATATTCAATTATGGCATTTTCAGTAAATAGTAAGATACTATAAAGTCAAAGTATAAACTTGCAAACCAAGAACCCAAATACATGGTTGTCATCAAGAGTTGCCCCTAGTGACAGTATCTTAAATATTTGCGTACCATTTGCATGCTATGACTAAAATCACCATAGCTCTTCTATCTCTTAGATTTTTTCCAGACTACTTGGACCAAGGTATCTTGAAGAACAATGGACAATACCACCACAAAGTAAGTTCATTGGGAATTAAAATCCCAACTTCAGGGATTAATATCACTAGTATAACCTGTATAATGGAATAAGAATTTTTGGTTTAAAATCCAAATATCCAAAATCTATCTCCAAATTGTATTATTTCTTCCTCCAATGCAGGTTTGACGATGCCTTTAGAAGCAAAGTTTCAGGAATAACCTATATATATTCTTCTCCTGGGTGAAGGGAACATTCATACAAAGTTTGGAGCCTCTAACAACCCTTTTCCTAAAAGGAGAGTATTAATGAAAGGAAAGAACTGTTTCTGATTTAGCTCTTTTTACTGTGCTAAAGGTACATCTGTGTCCCCTCTCCCTAATCTGTGCTTGCTTGCGAGACTCACCTGTGCACCAATAGAGCAAGTACTCTACTGAGTAAGTATGCATCATCACAGGGGATTAGGGGGAGAGCTATGCATCATCACAGTGGATTGGTGCATAGCTCTCCTTCCAGTGACTACCTCTCTACCATATAAAGGTATAAATCTTGCCTCTGCTAAGTACTGAAAATTGCAAACAATTTATGATATTTAGTTAATGCATATTCCCTATTATTGTGTTAAGGGGGAAATGGGACGATTTCTTCTTTAGCAATATTCTCTTTTTAAAACAGTTGTCTCCGATGAGATGATCTTGTTCTGTTTTTTTTTAAATAATGCAGATGGTGATGCATTGTTTATAATAATTTGTGCTTTTAGGCATGTTATCTGTAATGGAATTATTTACTCCTGGAGCTTTTTTACACTGCAGATCTGGGGTGAATTGTTCATGATAATCCATGTTTTTAGGTGTGTTTTCCCTGATGGCATTATTTAGTTCTGGGGGCTTTTTTTACTGAGGGTCAGCAGTGAATTGTTCAGATAATTTTTAGGCTTGTTGTCTCTGATGGTATTTTTTTTATTTCCATAGGAGTTTTATACTGAAGACTGGCAGCAAGTTGTTTACCATATAAGTGCATATATTTTAATACATATATTTTAAGTGCATATATTTTAATACATATTAAAATCTACAGTTTACATTGCATTTTATATTAGGGATTCTCATCATGGGGTACATGGTAAAATTTTTTGGGGTTACGCCTTGAGAGCTCAAAAGTCGCTAGATCTAGTAACAAAGTAAAAATAACCATTGTTATACTATATAGTTTTATCTATCTATACAAGGGGGGTACGCCAGTTATATACACATTTCCAGGGGGTATGTGAAGCATAAAAGGTTGAGAACCACTGTTCTGTATCATAGGAGACACACCCCTTAATGCTAGACCTGTTCCCCAAGTAACCAGCAATCTTCAACAGTTATACCATTTACCAACAATTATGGTTAGTTTAGATCTACTAACTATACATACAGTATTGAAAGGATCCTAACTACCAGATAAACTCTTATAAAGGTCAGTAGCAACTATTTGACATTATCAATTTATGATGAATACCAGGATTCATCATACAGATCTATCTAGTATATTGCAAACATTTCAGATTTACTGTTTACCTTATTAGGAGAATAAAGCAGAAAATCCACTGACAAGTTCTTAGTTCTGAAAATCCACTGACAAGTTCACTTAGAATCAGCTGGAACAAGGGTTTACAGTTGACAGATGTATCATTGTTGGCAATTGGTAGCCTGTTACTTGGACTCATCTTGTTGTAACTGCCAAGTTGATTTGCTGCAAGCACATCTGAACATTCTGATGTTATTCACTTATGGGTGCATAATCTATAGCTACTGTATTGTATGTAGTACCTTCCAGTTTCTCTGCAGTCTGTTTTTATCCAGTAGAATCACTTTTACACTTGCACAGTTAAGATGTTAGTTGATGTCATAATTCACATGGATGATATTGGCTGTGCTTGCATGAAGGACAGTATGCAAGACTATATTCCTACTATTTGTATTACACTAGGTTTAAAACCAATGTGCAATGAAACTTTTAACATCAGAAAAGAGTTCCACGACATGTTTTGCCGACCTCTTGTCGGCTTTGTCAAGCGTGCCTAATTACAATGGTAGGCTGTTTGAATGACATTATCTGTTACTTGGAAAAATTTATGTAAATGGGATTAGCAGCCCCAAAGCAGCAGATTTCATGCTGAAGGCAGAGGTGCTGCATCAGTATTGCATATCGTATTTGCATATATGTTTATCAATAAAACTTCCATATAGTTAAGTTGAATTTAGTCAGTGTATTTAAGATTTTTGTCATAATCTCATTCATTATTAAATTATTATTTATTGCCATTTATGCTAGTGTAGTATTCAATTGTTTGTTATTGATATCAGTCTGATGTTCTTTGAGACATTGGGAGAACAGTCTTAAGGTTCATCCCACATATCTATTTTTAGAATATATTTTATTATGAGGGTCATCCAAAGTGATGAGATATATTTTCCCTGTCAGTGACATATTATCCCAATCATTTTTAATTATTTTTTGTACAGTATGTGTCATTGCTATTGGTACTACTATTCAGAATTATTTTTGAATTTTAACTACCATATATGTTAAATTTCTGTACATTGGGCATGCTATCGTGTACATGGGTTTATTTCCTCATTTAGTGGTTGAGCTGCTGCAGGTTGCTAGTCTGCCCTATATTTATACTTAATTTTATTGTGTATTTTATTGATGTGGCTTTTGGGTTGTTTTCCTCTGAGCAGCACTTTTTTTGCACACAATGGTCTAAATGGCCAGGTCACAAGGGCCCTGAAGGCTCAGAGAAAGTTGGGGAGGGACCCACTGGAACAGCTATTAGGAGATAGATGGTAAATCTGTCCTGTCAAGGCCATCCAGTATGTTCTTTAACGTGCACAGGGTATGGCTCTTCAGCAGATAGAGTCAAGGCTTAATGTCCCATCCGACAGATGACAACCTCCAAGACCATTGGCGTCCCCTACTGACTATGGTCAGGTCAGGGAGTTTTGCGGAGATAAATTTCAACGCTGACCCAACTGGGACTGCAGATTATGAGCCTGGCACACTACCAACTGAGCCACTCCCACCCCCTCTGGCTTCTGGTATAACATGCATCATAACCTATGTTAGTATATATATATTGTAAAATTACAATATACACAGTCGTATCAGAATAATATGACCACCTACCATACATATACTATGGTAAGTGGTCATATTATTCTGATATGACTGTGTATATACCAATATATTACACCACCAGCTAAATTTCAACTTAACTATACAGAAAATTTATTCATAAACATATATGCAAATGTGATGTGCAATATTGATGCAGCACCCCTGCATTCTGCATGGAATCTGCTGGACTGCCAATCCCATTTGCATAATTTTTATGGGTAACAGATATTGCCATTAAACAAATTTTTTGTCACTCACAAAGCTCTGAAACAAAAACAGCTCATCTGTAAAAGCATTGCCAGACTCTTGCAAGGAGCTGTATATCATGGAGACTATATTGCACTTGAAAACTTGTATTTTTATTGCCAGTGGGAATTTTTTTTTAATTCTTACTCACCATATGCTGTCTACATGTTTTGTTCATGTCATTTGGACTCCAGAGTTCTTGGGGAAACCTACATTGTAGGGTATTGTAGTATGAAGGTCATTACCTGCCCAAATGTTTTGACTGTTTCTGAATTTCTCAAAAGCATAACATATAATATATTTACTTTTTGCACAGTATTTGTTAAAATATTTTTAAAATTAAAAATAAACTTTCCTAGACACATTATGGTAATATTAACAACTTTCATAATATGTTAAAGAAAATTTTCTAGTTGTATGCTTAATGCAAGTGATGCTATTCAGCACTGAATATAGATCATTATATGCTATTGTAAGTAGCCAAAATAACTACACAAATTATTCCATAGCACATCATTGGGTTACTAAGCATTTAATCACTATTAGACTTTTTAACAACAATGGGTGTAGAAGATGTGGTGTTGGCAACAATGGATGTAAAAGAAAAATTGTTTGGAGCCATGTGGATTTTTTTTCTTCTACACCAGGCATGGGGATACATTTTAGTTGAAGGGCCACATAGAAAACTGAAATGGAAGGGTGGGCTGCCAAAGATTCATATAATCAATAACATCTATATATAGCCAATGGGGGGAAAAATGAAAATGTAACATAATGAATTTTAATTAAATAATAATGTTTATTTTAATGAGAATTTACTTCATTGAAGTTGGACAAGTTGTCCAACTTCAATGAAAAAAAGCTAATTTTCACAAAGTTTAGATTTTTTTTGTCATCAGTAGCTCTCAGACCACTCAGACAGAGGTGGCAGGTTGCAGTTTGCCCAGACCTGCTCTACACCCATTGTCATCATGATATATAAACAACATAATAGTGATTAAACCAATGGTATGCTGTGGATTGATTTTGTTACTATAAAGTAGTAGTGATTGTACTAGAAGTGAGTAGACTGAAATTTTCTCAAAAAATAGGATATGTTTGGAGCCTGTCTGGCCATGTTGTACAGCCTGGAATGGCTTTGAAGGATAATCTCCAAATGCATTCAAAAGGTAGTGACTGACCCTATGATATGTAGTTTAACATCAGCAATAGGGGAGAGATCGATCAGCAGCTGGTAGCTCAGCTGTTGGAACATCTGACATATAAACAGGAAGTCACTGGTTTGGGTCCCACCCAGCTCAAATCTGTTATTCCTCTACACTCATTGTCATCATGATTCTTAAACAGCCTAATAGTGATAAAATGCTTAATAAGCTGAAAATAATATTTTTCTTTTCAGTGCGATGTATGATGTATGGTTTTGGGGATGACCAGAATCCATACACTGAATCTGTGGACCTTCTGGAAGATCTTGTCATTGAATTCATCACTGAAATTGTGAGTATTGCATATCACTAACTTTTCAAATTTAAAAAATTGTAACGAACAGTCTTTTATATTTTTATATACTTTTTAAATTCTAACTTTATCATCATCATCCTCAAGCAGCCATGGGCTATGGAGGTCCAACCAGACCGAGCAGTTTAATTCTCCAAGCATATCTGTCCTGAGCTACATCTGCTGTATCCAGCCCCTGCACATCAATTCTAATAAGGTCCTGTTTGACATTGTCGTTCACTATATCCTAGGTCTCCCCCTCTTTCTGAGGCCTTTAGGCACATTGTTCATAACCCTCTTCACTAATCTATAATTATCCATATGGGCAACATGGCCAAACCAACAGAATTTCTCTCTAAACAATATGTTGCTTCAAGGAGGTTGCTGACTCCTTTGCCTAACCTCATCATTACTTACAAAGTTGAACCACCTAATGCCCAAGATACTGCATAAGCAACTAGAATCAAAAACATCAATTATTGTGGGAACTTTGTAAACAAGATAACATTTCTGTTATCTTGTTTACAAAGTACCCACATTTCACTACCATAACTAACCCTAGTAAGAACCAAACTATCATGAAGTCTAATTTTAGTCTTTAGTGTATACGCCTATTTTTCCACACACTCCATAGATTCTTAAAAGTCCTGGCAGCAATCTCTATTCGTCTGTTAATCTCATTACCAGTATCTGTTACATAGCTCCCAAGATAATTAAATTGTGACACCTGCTCAAGACTGCAACCATTCAGATTAACTGAATCACAGCCTGCCTGACCAATTTCCATCACTTTAGTTTTTTCTCTGTTTATAACCAAACCTACTCTACAACCAGTCTCATCAACAGCTTGAATGAAAGAGTTCATCTCATCAACATCATTTGCCAAAAGGGTTAAATCATCAGCATAATATAAATCAGAAATTTTAGTATCTACAGACCATTTAAGGCCAAAATCTTTCCCTTGCAATGAATTTCGCATAACGTAATCAATAACCAAACTAAAGAGAAAAGGAGACAAAATGCACCCTTGTCGAACTCCAGAAGTAATGCTAAACCAATTGCTTCAAGCCTTACCAACTCTCACACACGACTCAGTGTTATTATAGAGAGCTTTCATTATGTTAACTAACTTGTCTGGTATACCATATAATCTCACAATCAACCACAAATTATGATGATCAGCAGAGTCAAAAGCCTTTTTGAAATCAACAAAGCTAGCAACCAAAGGTTTCTGAAACTCTAAACATTTCTCAAGAATATGCCTTTACCTGGAACAGAGAGTAAGCTGATACCCCTATAGTTATCACAAGAACTGTGATCACCTTTGAAAATAGGAATAATAATAGCTCTTGTGAAATCCATAGGAACCATCCCTTTATCATAAAAGATATTCAAAATTTCAGTCATCCAAGTAGTAAACATAATATTCCTAGCTCTAAGCATTTCCATAGTAATTTCATCTACCCCTGGGGATTTATGAAGTTTAAGTTTAGAAATAGCCAAAATAACTTCAGATTGTGTTATAGGGCCAACATTAAAGCCACCAATGCATCTATCATCATTACAAACAATGGGAGTAGAACTAACCACATTGTTTAAAACATCGCTGAAATGCTCAGCCCACCTAACCATGACAGAATCCTCACCTTCTATAACCTTACCTTGTTTATACTTCAATCCCTGTATACCTGTTCTTTTTCTACCACACAAAACATTAACTCTCTGGTACAGCTCTCTGCTGTTGTGCTGTCTAACTGCTTCCTCGGCTGCTACCTTACCTTGTTTATCCTTCAATCCCTGTATACCTGTGCATTTTGTACCACACAAAATATTAACTATCTGGTACAGCTCTCTGCTGTTTTGCTGCCTAACTGCTTCCTTGGCTTTGTCAGCCAAGCCATCAAGCCAAAGATTCTTATCAGCAGCTAACTGATCCTTTACACCATAGATTCCCAACAGGGGCGATATATCGCCCCCCAGTGTGCACTGGAGCCTTCCATGGGGGCGGTAGCGGATCCAGAGGCAAATGGGGGGTGTTCAGGCAGTCAAGAGGGGCGGTCAAATAAATAAATAAATAAATTTAATGGAATTTTCTGTGACAACCTTTTTATCTCTTCTATTCTGTGGTGTCTTCCTGGTGATTCTGGTCATCCACTACCTCATCCGTCATGTACAGCTTTTCAACTGCAGCTTGGACAATAAGTTCCCTGCTACCGCCTACTAGCGTACTGGTACGTCTGAAGTCGACTGAGATGCTCTCAAAAGTTCTCTTCAAGATCACAGATTGGATATAAGCTTCAATATGTTTTCCCACTCCAAGTCGCTTCAGAAACTTTGTCAACTATGTCAAACCTTTTTGACATAGTTTGAGTATGCTTTATGGTACGTAGTTACAATACCATCCCACGTCAGAACATAAGGTATAATATTAACATTACACTTGTGAATTAGGCTCAACTCATTAGCCAGCAGATCATACTTCCTCTTCTTCTCAACCTCTACTGTCTGCAGGTTATCCTGAGTTGTTATTCCTACTTCAATAATTGTAATCTCATTCAATACCTTTTCATGCACTACTATATCAGGCTTATTATGTTGGACATGTGTGTCCGTCCTGATAGGCAAATCAACCTTGATGCGATATTAATATAATAAATTTATATTTAATATTTTTTTATAATTTTTTATATAATAAAATACTTTGAAAATACCTGTTTTCATGAATAAATATTTTATCTAGCTATGTAAATTATCGTATTGTTATCGCATTAATAAGCATTTTTAAATTGGCATTAGGTATACTTATACCTAATTTGTTTTAGTTAAGAATAGATTGACGGTGACAAGTCCTTGCAAGTTGGTAGGCAAACACGCTGTTCATGCAATTTAACATTTTCAACAAGAATATGGGAACTTGAAATGTCTTGTTTACGGAGCAAGTGTGCCGGCATCGCAAACATACAAGTTAATGCGTGCACAAAATCAAATCTATAAAAGCGATAGCTCTAGGAATGTTTTATTATTTTTATGTGCTTCGTCGTGATAAATAGTCATGAGTGATAAGTGTTAGAAGTCATTATAAACATTATTTTTATAACTATCTATAAATCTGTTGAGAAGTTAATTTGTATTTGAAATTGTCTGAATCTACATCTAAAAAGCAATTCCGGCAGTACAGTATTGAGTATTTGAAATATGGATTTACGTACTCTCCTACAAACCAATAGTTACCTATGTGTTTAATTTGCCGAAAAGTTTTTTCAAATGAAGCTATGAAATCTTCTAGGCTACAAGAGCATTTAAATAAAATTCATGCTGATAAGAAGAACAAAGATTTATCCTATTTTCAAGAACTGGAAAAGCAATATTTAAAACGGCCAACTATGTCAAACCTTTTTGCGTCGTCTTCTAAACAAGATGATGATGGACTACGAGCCTCATATAACGTTTCATTGTTAATCGCAAAAGCAGGAAAACCACACACAATTGGCGAGGAATTAATTTTGCCGGCAGTCAAAGAGATATTAAAAACTGTTCTTCATCATAAGACACCGTCAGATATCATCAAAAAAATTCCTCTCAGTAATAATTCAGTGCAAAGAAGAATAGATGAAATGGCAAAAGACGTTGAAATATCATTATGTGATTACTTAAAGACTTGCAAATTTTCCATTCAACTCGATGAATCAACATCAGAATCAACGTTCAGAATAACTAACACATATTACAAACACTGTGATATACATAAGTATACATGGGTTTCACCTGATGGGCTACATAAGAATATTATTGATTATATACTAATTAACAGCAAATGGACTAGTTCTGTTAGGAATGGCGAGGAATTAATTTTGCCGCCAAATAATGATGACAGGGCGTCATAAGGGTTTCATAGCGCATTTGAAACAAGCAGTACCAAATGTACTCGTTACTTACTGCCAATACTTGGAAGTTCATGTTGATTTTACAGAGTGTTTCCAAAATATTTTAAACATGAATATACCGAGTTGGGTTTTAGATCCTTTCGCAAACACAGATACTGAAGAATCATCAAATTTGGAAGAGGAACTCTTAGAACTCACGACTAACGAAAAACAGAAGTTTTTAATCGCATTTCCTTCATCCTATATGGCTGAGCGTGGATTCAGTGCAGTAGCTAATTTACTGTCAAAGAAGAGGAACAGACTACACATCACTGAACGTGGCGATCTGTGATTGATGATAACGAAATTGGAACCTGACATTAACAAATTGTTAACACTCCACCAGCCTCAACCATCTCATTAATTTTTTTTATTTATTATTAATTTTGTGTTTATCTCATTATTTTTTATTTCTCATTGATTCTGTGTTTATTTTTAAAATTTTAATAAACAATTTTATTGTACATTTGGTTGTTGTTTTATTAATTTCTGCTTTATGATTTTTAATAGCTAAATAAACAGATAAATTAGGTACAGATAATATGCAACAATATTTTAATATTTCATATAAAATTAACTATTATGGACTAGGGGGCATTGAAATTTTTGTTCTCTTCTAAAGGGGGTGATGGTCCCGAAAAGGTTGGGAATCACTGCTTTACACGTTTATTAACCTCTCTGTAATTCTTTCTATTAGGATTAGTAGGGTATTGATTAAGGACATTCCTGCATTTCCTTCTTTCTGAAATGAACTCAAGTGCTTTATCACTCAAATAATTCTGCCTCCTCTGCTCCTTTTTTCCTAAAAGAATACTGTTAGTTTCCGAAAAAGCCTGTTTAAAATGGTCTCATTCTTCCTCAACTTCAGTAGTAAGCAAACCATACTGTCATAATGATAAAGTAATCTAACATGGTAAGCTTTAGCTATAACTGGGTATTTCAGAATTTCAGATTTAAAGGTAATTTTTTTAACCCTATCACAACACTTTTGAAGTTTAAGTTTCAAGACACTTTTAACAAGGTAATGGTCAGATCCAGTTTCAGCTCTCCTATATGACCTGATATTCCTAACAGAACTAGTCCATTTGCTGTTAATTAGTATATAATCAATCATATTCTTATGTAGCCCATCAGGTGAAACCCATGTATACTTATGTATATCACAGTGTTTGTAATGTGTGTTAGTTATTCTGAAACCATTGAGTTTACTTATCTGTAGGAGACGTTGCCCATTGCCACTGCAGCTACCAATAAGGCCTATCACTCCTCCCCAAAGGTCAGAGTCAGTACCAACTTTGGCATTGAAGTCACATAGAACCAGGGTAATATCTCCTTTTTTGACAGAATTCAAAATATCCTGAAGTTGTCCATAAAACCTATCCTTCTCATCCTCATTGGCAACCTCAGTGGGGGCATAACAGCAGATAACATTCAAGTCTTTAATGCTTGTCTGAAGTTTTGCTGTAAGAAACCTTTCATTAATGCACTCATATCCTAGAAGAACATCACTAGCATGTGTGCTGAGAAGCAGACCCATGCCTTGGTGATGCTTTCCATCCTCCCTCTCTGTAAAGAGAAATTTAAAGTTATTTTTAAGTATCTCACCTTTACCTGTCTATCTGGTCTCATGCAAGCCTAGAATATCTAGGTTATAGTGCTGGAATTCCTTTGTGAGGACATCAAGAGAATATACTGTATGTAATGTCCTCACGTTCCACGTTCCTGCAGAGAGAAAATGATTAGTAGGATTTTTAAAGAAACTAGGTTTATTGAGAGAGGTAGGGCATAGTGGAGAGTATCAAATAGAAAAAATAGAGTAGAGAATATTAAACAGCCCCCTGATCGCAGGCATGGGGCAAAGACCTGTTCCTCCTCCACTAATGGCTGAAGTCACCAATGCTGGTAGGAACATCAGGCACCACCTTCTCAAGTGGACTTTTTCGAGAGCCATATGGCCTGCCTGAGACATATTACTCCAGTTTAGGATTGATGATGCCCAACTAGCTAAGTGAGGTTCAGGTACCTGCAATGACCTCTGATTAGGATTATCCATCAGCTGATATAAGGTATCCCATGCCTCTGCTCACTTAAGGCTGGCAACCCAGAAAGCAAACAGAAAACCCAGCAGCAGATTCTCCCTCAACAAAGCCCCATCAGTGCTGCAAGTCCAGGATCCATAATCAAGCTCAAATCCATAAACAAGTCCAGTCTAGTAGTATGTAAATGGTCAGCACCAGGAACCTGTGAAGTTGACCACTCCTCAGCAGGGTTGAAAAAAAGAAAAAAAGAAAAAAGTGGCCATAGATGACCCACCCGATCAGTAGATCATGCTGAATTGGCAGCCCTCCCTTTCCGTTCCCTTCCAAAAGAGATTATCTCTTTCGAAAGGTACTAATGGCCTTCAACATGAGAAGGCGGGGTCAGACATTAGGTGTTAGAACTGACCGGTTCTGTGCATCATCACTGGGGATTGGTATTGGTACACAGCTCTCCTTCCAGTTTATGCCTAGCTACCATTTACAGACCAAATAAGAGTTATGACATGATCTGCAAATTATATTTTTATATACTTTTTAAATTCTAACTTTATACGCTATGATTATAATATATTTTAATAAGAGTTATGACATGATCTGCAAAAGTTGACATTTGTATATATTATTAACTGAGTCATCCATGTGTCACTCTTCAAAGCAGCAAAGTGTTTTGTGATGCAGATGGAACATGTACTGCATAACCATGGTTACAAGCTAGCCACTGTAATCTAGGGTGATTTAAGGAACTGTTAAGTCAATTCTATTGGGGGGCACTTTTTCTGGTCATTGGCTGGATGTTTTGATGTTGCAACAAAAATACAATAGCAGACAATTTAACAAGTCTGTTTAACCCTTCTAGTGCCCAACCTGAAAATGAATGAAACCACATGCCAAACTTTTCTTTCACTGCACTCAACCAAACAAAAAAGCATCTTTAGCCCACTTGACTACTGATCAAAGGGACCTGGGTTTTGAACCCTAGGCATGAATGTTTGTGTTTGCCTTTTTGCTGAGGTATTGCCTTACTCACAGATTTTCTCTGTGGTGTATTAAACTGGCAGGCTTCTGTCCAACCTTAGTGACAAGCAGATGCCTTAGAGGGGGGTAGGCAGATTCTTGAGAAATGTTTAGAGTTTCAGAAACCTGTGGTTACTAGCTTTATAGATTTCAAAAAGGCTTTTGACTCTGTTGATCGACATAATTTGTGGTTGATTGTTAGATTGTATGGAATACCTTATAGGTTAATAAATATTCAGCGGAAAAAATTTTCAACGATATATGGGATTTGAACCCGCATCTCTCCAGAAACATGAGCTGGCATTACTTCAATTGGAAGAATACTCTGGCATCTTTTTTCCTCCCGCTAATTTTAAGACTTAACTCTATCATGGAGTTTTTCGGGCCAACCATTGGCGCCAACTATGAGCTTCGGTGGCAGTTATTACCTTAATATTGCACAGAGTGAGATGGAAATAAATAAGTCTCATCACGCTATTTAGCGTTTTTAATGATTTAAACAAAGATGATAATCACAGCGTTACCTGTTGCTCATTTGGCATTGATAAATCAATAAATATTCAGTGGAAAAAATTTTCGACGACATACAGGATTTGAACCCGCATCTCTCCAGAAACTGCCAGAGTATTCTTCCAGTTGAACTAATGCCAGCTCGTCTTCCCCCCCCCCCCCCCCCTGATTTTAAGACTTAACTCTATCACGGAGTTTTTTGGGCCAACCATTGGTGCCAACTATGAGCTCCAGTGGCAATTATTGCCTTAATATTGCACAGAGTGAAATGGAAATAAATAAGTCTCATCACACTATTTAGCGTTATTAATGATTTAAATATTAAATTTTTTTTCCGCTGGATATTTATTGATTTATCAATGCCAAATGAGCAACAGGTAACGCTGTGATTATCATCTATGTTTAAATCATTAAAAACGCTAAATAGCGTGATGAGACTTATTTATTTCCATCTCACTCTGTGCAATATTAAAGTAATAACTGCCACCGAAGCTCATAGTTTGCGCCAATGGTTGGCCCGAAAAACTCCATGATAGAGTTAAGTCTTAAAATTAGCGGGAGGAAAAAAGATGAACTGGCATTACTTCAATTGGAAGAATACTCTGGCATGTTTCTGGAGAGATGCGGGTTCAAATCCCATATGTCGGCAAAAAAAAATTCTGCTTAATATTTATTGATTTATCAATGCCAAATGAGCAACAGGTAATGCTGTGATTATCATCTGTTTAAATCATTAATAACGCTAAATAGCGTGATGATACTTATTTATTTCCATCTCACTCTGTGCAATATTAAGGCAATATTTGCCACCGGAGCTCATAGTTGGCACCAATGGCTGCCCCGAAAAACTCCGTGATAGAGTTAAGTCTTAAAATTAGCGGGAGGAAAAAGACGAGCTGGCATTAGTTTAACCGGAAGAATACTCTGGCATGTTTCTGGAGAGATGCGGGTTCAAATTCCGTATGTCGGGAAAAAAAATTTCCACTTAATATTTATTGATTTATCAATGCCAAATGAGCAACAGGTAACGCTGTTATTATCATCTATGTTTAAACCTGATAGGTTAGTGTAATGAGAGCTCTCTATAATAACACTGAGTCATGTGTGAGAGTT
Organism: Ryuthela nishihirai; assembly: GCA_038380435.1. NCBI lineage: Eukaryota > Metazoa > Arthropoda > Arachnida > Araneae > Heptathelidae > Ryuthela > Ryuthela nishihirai. The sequence goes on along the minus strand of JAWZYU010000001.1, from coordinate 153,683,232 downwards.
TGTACATCTTGCAGTGATTGGTTTAGCATTGTTAGTGGAGTTAGACAAGGGTGCATTTTGTCTTCTTTTCTCTTTAGTTACTGATTATATAATGTGAAATTCTTTGCAAGGGAAAGATTTTGGCCTTAATTGGTCTAGAGATTTCAAAATTTATGATTTAGATTATACAGATTATTTGGCCCTGTTGGCTACTGATGTTGATGAGATGAATTCTTTCATTAGGGCTGTTGATGTACCTAGTAGTAGAGTAGGTTTGGTGATAAACAGAGAAAACTAAAGTGATGAAAATTGGTCAGGCAATTGGTGCTTCAGTCACTCTGAATGGTTGCACCTTTGAGCATGTGTCTCAATTTAATTATTTGGGAGTTATGTAGCAGATACTGGTGATATGTGGCATGAAATTAACAGGTGAATAGAGTTGCCGCTGGAACTTTTAAGAATCTATGGAGAGTATGGAGAAATGGGCATATACACCTAAAGTCTAAAATTAAACGTTGTAAATGTTTGGTTCTTTCTAGGGTTATGGGAGTGAAACCTGCACCCTTTGTAAGCAGGATAACAAGAAACTTTGCCTTTGATTCTAGATGCTTATGCAGTATCTTGAGCATTAGGTAGTTTGACTTTGTAAGTAATGATGAGGTTAGAAGGAGTCATCAACCTCCTTTGAGCAGCATATTGTGCAGAGAGAGACTGCTTTAGTTTTGCCATGTTGCCTGTATGCATAACTGCAGATTGGCAAAGATGATTATGAATAGTGTAACTAAGGTTATCAGAAAAAGGGGGAAACCTAGGATGCGATGGGTAGACAATGTCAAACAGGATCTTGCTAGAATTGTCCTAGAGTGGGCAAATGCAGCAGCTGTAGCTTAGAAGAGAACATCTGGATAGGAAAATTACACAGTCTGGTTGGATTTCCGTAGTCCATGGCTGCATGAAGATTTTGTATGTATGTATATTTTTCCTCAATTTCAACAGTAAGCAAACCATGACTATCATAATGACTTTATAGCCAATCATAGTATGCTTTGCTATATCTGAATCTTTCAGAGACTAGACCCATTCTGCTATTGCTAGAGACTGAAGCCACCCATTGTGGTCCACTTTTTCAAATGTTTTCTTCTTGAATTCCTTTAAAAAAAATTTTTAGGGGAAATCAGGTCAATCTTGATAGAAACTGACCTGTCTGAGACATTATTCCAGGGTTAGGATTGGCAATGCCCAACTAGCTGAAGTATGAATTCAGGTACCTGCGATGGCCTCTGATCGGGATTATCCACCAGCTGATATAATGTATTCTGTGCCTTTGCTCACTTTGGGCCCTTTATCTCGCCTATCTTACCTTGTTCATAATTTCAGTGCTTCCAAAAATATTTTTCACATATTTCCTACACAAATTAATGTGTTTTTAAATAGCTGTAAGACATAATATTTTAAAAATTAGAGTAGAGGTACACAGTACAGTAATTAAAATTAAAGCTATTTAATTCTCAATGACACTGTTATATGTTTTTAAGCATTCAACACATGGACTATGCTATCAAGTATCAACAATTCTTAAGGAAAGATTTATGTAACATGCCACAGAGCAGTAGTTCTCAAACTTATACGCTTCACTTACCTAGTTATAGTATAACAGTGGGAATAAAATAAAACACTGACTTTGTTCTAGATCTACTGGCTTTTGTGCTCTCACCGTGTACCCCACATTGAGAACCCCTTCTGTAGAGGACAGGTAGTAACAGGAACTTCCGGGATGCTTTCTGTGACAAATTTAATAATCAATATTCTTGCCAGCAAGTGACCTCTGAGTGGAGATTAAAAGAAGAATAATGGCTGCCAATGGTCTACTCGCCTTGGCGAAAGAAATAATCGTTTATACCTTTGATAGCGTAGAGTGCTTTAAAAAGTTTTTGATTCACCACGCACGTTTTGTGCCCTTTCAGCGCATCGTCAGGTGGGAATGAGGAGCTTAAGCTAATGCAGGAGAGGCGGTTGTTGAGTGTGGGGGAGGGGTAGGTTGCCAGAAATTGAAATGTCAGTGACTCAGCTCCGAGGATTGGAGTGGTCGGCGGATGTGCAGGTGGCCATAATGCGATTTGCACGTGATGGAGGTTGGGAGAGGGTGTGAGATTATGGGGAATCACCAAGATCAGCGAGTGTTGAAGGAAGCTTCACTATTTATAGCTAGTAATTCATAATTATAATGAGTGGGGTACTTTTAGTGAATTTATAAATTTCATAAACTGAATTTTGGGGTTAAGATATTTATGTTATTGAGGGTCTGAATAATGGTTTTCTTATTGGTATTGCTATTCGGAGTTGTGTGTGTGGGGGGGGAGGGGGTGCATTAATCGTTGATTTTAGGAGGCATTGTGGACGTGTTCTAAAGGGTTTGGTGGGTGTGCATTAGTGCACGTGGCAGATGGGGATCGGCGATGAGAGACGAGAGTGTTTAGGGGGGCGTGGAATTTCCGAGGTGTATATTATATCCCCTAAGGTCAGATGCATGCTGTGGGGAGGGGGACAATGTCTGTCTTGCAGAGTTCAGTCAGTTTTATGTTAATGAGGATATTTTCTATGATGGCTAGTTGGAATTTGGTAGGTGGGGATACTATAATTTTAGTGGAGTGAAAATCAATCGGCAGATTATTTTCAGTGATTGTTTGAGATAGTTCCTGTTTTTTGCAGCTTATTTTAAATGTATTTATGCTCTTTAAGTCGGGCTTTAAATGGGTGTGAGGTTTTAGCTATGTATTGTCTTTCGGGAAAATTTTACCTGTGGGGTCTTTGAGTTGGACATAGTAAACTCCTCCAGAGCTGGGTATATGGTCGCAATCGTTTCGAATGAGTTTGGATGTAGTGTGTAGCATTCTAATTGGGACTTTATAATGGAAAGGTTTCAGGTTATGTTTAACAGAGTGTGAAATTATTATTGATGTATCGTAGAGCTATTGTGTATTTTTTGCATTTCTTTATTTACAGGTGTTGAAACACCTGTAAATAAAGAAATGCAAAAATACACAACAGCCCTACCATACATCAATAATAATTTCACATTTCCCAAAGACAAATGCATAGGTATTTAATGCCTGACTTAAAGAGCATAAATATGACATCTTAAATAAACTACAAAAAACATCACTATGTCAAGCAATCGCCAAAAACAATCTGCCAACTGATTTTCACTCCTCTAAAATTATAGCATCCCCACCTACCAAATTCCAACTAGCTGTGACAGAAAATATCCTCATTAACATAAAACTGACTGAACTCTGCAACACAGACATTGTTCCCCTCCCCCCAGAGAGGCGTATCTTAGGGGATATAACATACACCTCGGAAATCCCCCCCCCACTAAACACTCCTCGCTGATCCCCATCTGAACCCTTTAGAACACTTCCACAATGCCTCCTAAAATCAACGATTAATGCACCCCCCCCCCACACACACACAACTCCCAATAGCAATACCAATAAGAAAACCATTATTCAGACCCTCAATAACATAAATATCTTAACCCCAAAATGCAGTTTACGAAATTTATTATTTCACTAAAAGTACCTCACTCATTACTATGAATTACTAGCTGCAAATAGTGAAGCTTCCCTCGACACTCACTGATCTTGGCGATTTCCCATAATCTCACACCCTCTCCCAACCTCTGTCACATGCAGATCGCATTATGGCCACCCACACATCTGCGACCACTCCAATCCTCGGCGCTGAGCCACTGACATGTCAATTTATGGCACGCCACCCTTCCCCCTTCCCAGGAGAGGCAGTTGCTCAACAACCAACTGCCTCTCCTGCATTAGCTCCTCACTTCACACCTGATGATGCGCCAAAAGAAAGGGCACAAAATGTGAATCTCTATGCTGTCAAAGGTATAAATGATTATTTCCTTCACCAAGACGGGTAGACCATTGGCAACCATTCTCCTTCTTTTAATCTCCACTCAGACGTCACTTACCGGCAAGAATATTGATTATTAAATTTGTCACTGAAAGCATCCCGAAAGTTCCAGTCACTACCCATCCGTTTCGGCATGGTACTTAAATCTCTCCTTAATAACTGTTGATACTTGATAGCATAGTCCATGTGTTGAAGTGCTTAAGAACATTTAACAGTGTCGTAGAGAATTAAATAGCTTTAACATAATATATTTACGAATAATAAAGAGCATTTCAAATATCACTGACTGATGACAAGGTATGCATATACAATTCACCATAATTGGTTAAATATTAACACTTTTCACCAGTAGAGTAGAAATGCTTGTAGTCATCTTCATTACTTGAGAATAATTAACTAAAAGCATTTAAGTCATCTTTCTGTATTCCACAATCAATCTATACAAGTGATGATGAACCATTGCAAGCTCGTGTGCCAAAATTGCAGAAATAAGAGAACGTAATACTTTAAACTACTTCAAGAATGCTATTTATGATTGCTAAGGTTGCAAATCCATGTATCTTACAGCAGAAATTAAATTACACAAAATGCTAAGGATTTAAATAGAAGGATATGAAACATTAAGTTCTGATTTGCCATTATAGAAGGGAAAAACTGAAAAATGAACATTTAACTATCATAATCAAATCTAGTAATAAATAGGCACTTTGATGTAGATTTCAATTTTAGAGGAAAAATTGTCTGAGCCAGGTGGGATACGAACCCACGATCTCCTGATAACATGTCAGGTGCTCTGGACCACTGAGCTACGGCCGCCGATCAAGATCTCCTCTAATTAGCACTATGAACATTCCCTTTATGTCACATATAGGCGTTATTTTAGGCAATTTTTACTCCTAGCGACTTTTTATTTGCCAATAGATGGAAAGCATGTCTTACAAGTATGCTAATGATAATAAATATTGAGATAAACTCGGCGGTTCAACATCTAGTAATAAATAGGCACTTTGACGTCGATTTCAATTTTAGAGGAAAAATTGTCTGAGCCGGGTGGGATACAAACCTACGACCTCCTGATAACATATCAGGTGCTCTGGACCACTGAGCTACCGGCCGCCAATCAAGATCTCCTCTAACTGATGTTATGAACATTCTCAACCTATGTTCCTAATATGTAGGGAGTGTTCAGGCAATCACGCCTCAAGTGGCTTTTTAATGCCTTTTCCTAGATGGAATGCATGTCTTAGTGGATACTTAATGAGTTGAGTTTAATAATAATTATTTGTAGATTGCGTACTTGTATGACATGCATTCCATCTAGGAAAAGGCATTAAAAAGCCGCTTGAGGCAGGATTGCCTGAACACTCCCTACATATTAGGAACGTAGGTTGAGAATGTTCATAACATCAGTTAGAGGAGATCTTGATTGGCAGCCGGTAGCTCAGTGGTCCAGAGCACCTGACATGTTATCAGGAGGTCGTGGGTTCGTATCCCAACTGGCTCAAGACAATTTTTCCTTTAAAAATTTGAAATCGACACTAAAGTGCTGATTTGTTAGTTGATATGGAATACGTTGACTTATTTCATTGTTTATTATCTGCATACTTGTAATACATGCTTCCATCTATTGGCAAATATAAATGCCGCTTGTGGCTAAATTACCTGAATAGCGCTAATTAGAGGAGATCTTGATTGGCGGCCGATAGCTCAGTGGTCCAGAGCACCTGACATGTTATCAGGAGATTGTGGGTTCGTATCCCACCCGTCTCAGACAATTTTTCCTCTAAAATTGAAATCGACGTCAAAGTGCCGATTTATTACTAGATGTTGAGCCATCTAGTTTATCTCAATATTTATTATAATCAAATCATTCCATCACACATGAGTTTTCACTTACTATGCCTAGTGCATCGTTGATGCTACACCACCGTTATCAAAATGAAGTGAATTCCTTTGGCTGAGAGGGTAAAATAGCTCTCTTAGATATAGTAATAAATTGAAACCATAACTAAATTTTGAGATATGGAGAAGTGCTTTAAAGGAAATCAGTGAATAGATGACAGATTTAGTATGTATATTTTTATGATGCAGTGTTTTGTGCAGTGTGTAATGAGTTATTTGAGGAGATCTTTGTAACATATGGGTGCATTATCTGGAAGTTAATAAGTCATTGATTATAACAATGTAGTTGCTGTCTTCCTACCAATAATTCATCCATAAATATGTATTGAATTGCTAGAATTGTTGATTCCATCTGTACACTAACTACAGATACATATTTCTTTTTCATCACCCACTTGCAAGACAACAAAAATCTCCTGGTGTGCCATAGGTTTCACATCACTGATCTATACTGCAATGAAATAAAACTACCTTTAGCCATATTTTTGTTTTTGCGCCGAGTGGTTAGCATGCTTGGCTACTGATCTAAGGGACCTGGGTTCGAACCCCGGATTTAGGCATGGATGTGTGTGTGTCGTTTTTCTGCTGAGGTCCTGCCATCCTCTCAGATCTCCTACTATGGCATATAAACTGACAGGTTCCTGTCAGACCTCTGTGGCAAGCAGCTGCTTGAGGGGGTATTTATTTTTTTATCATTGTTTCTTTTCTGGGGGGAAAAATGGCTTACATGTATGAAATGTATATTAACAAATAAAAAATTTGTGATGTTAGCCAAAGTATTGTCCTAATGAAGGAATAAAATTAAAAATTGTTAATCAGATTAGGGTTATAGAATGCATCCTTCCCAAATTGCATTACTTCTTGCGAGAAATTCATATCAGACACACAATTTTACCTTATGTGTATTTTTGGAAGAATGCATCTATCATATTTGCTGGGGACTTGGTGGTATAATGGCCAAAATGGAGAGGAAAAAATATTAGACACAGACCATAGTAAAAAAGTATTGAGACTGAAATAAAAATATGCAGTGTGCATATCATTCTGTGATCACACATGAAATGGTTAACATGTATTTGCACTTACTATGAAAATATCTGCAACTGTTGCATATATATCTGCAACTATTACACTTGTATATTTGCTATAGGTGCACTGAAATATGACCTTGTCAGTCCCACTTACCATTGCATTGTTTTGTATGATGTGCTTTTATACATTACTACGCTATCAGAAACTCATTTGAATGCGCCAGTATCAAGTTACATGTAAAGCTAGAGAAAAGCCCCAATGAAACACATGAATCGTTTTGAACACTTATTGAGATAAGGCTCATCCAGAGCACATTTTTATGGTTCAAGTGTTTTCAAGAGAGCCGAGAAGGTGTGAAAGATGACCCTTGCAGTGGACAACCAAAAATGACCTCCAACTCCGAATTAGTGGATAGAGTGTACAATTTACTCACAAGCAGGGCCAAATTTTGGAGGAAATGGCATGCCCCCCCCCCCTTCCTGCAGAATGCTAATAATTGTAATAGAGGCAAAAAATTATTAATCCTATTTATGTTTCATGCATTTTTAATGACTTGTAAAAGGGAGGGAGAATTATAATGCATTGGAAATCCAGTCTATCCCCTCTCACAATTTGCATTTTTCTGGCTTGAAAGTAAAATTGCCTTAGTAAAATAATACACTGAAAGCATAATTTATTATACACACTTCACTCATCCATAGACCAGCTCTACTCCCCCACAATAATGCTTCCAGTCAAAATCCCTTGCAGACTATAAATAGGTAAGATACCTACCTGCTGTATAGCATACTTGTGACTATTACAGTGGGTAAACATGCCAACACAAGCAAGTTTGAATGTGGGCAGATAGTCAGTTCGAGGAAGATGGAGTGTTCGATATCTGCAACTATTGCTCTTGTATACGAGATTTACATCGTTAAACTAGCAAAACCTGCAGCCGCCAGGAAAAATGTGGCCGTAACTGGGCCATTGATATGAGCACTGCCTTTCCTTTATAGGAACTGAGGCCACAATGCTGATGCTAATGTCGGAATTTAACAACAGGGCAGTTACAAAGGTTTGTGCAAAGAACATTCGATGTATGATGTAATGACTGGGCTATGGAATGGCCCACTCACTCTCCAGACTTGAATTCTATTGAGCATCTGTGAGATGAAGTGGAATAATGCATTCGAGCCTGAAACCCACCACTGGCAACTCTTGGTGCTTTACAGAAAGGAAGTGTTATCATGGAAAGGAAGTGTTATCATATCAGAAAGGAAGTGTTATCTTTACACCTGGAAAGGTTCATGCAATGATATGTTGTTGTGAGGATGAAAGATGGGCCCACACATTATGTTGTGTTTGTGTTGTAACGCTCCAAAGATTATTAACTTTTCAAGTTGGATCTTTTGTCTGATCCAAATTTATTCAAAATTCTGGATAGCTTGTCGGGCACCAGGCAATATTAACTTCCCAAATAAAGTTGAAATAGGATTCGTTTTATATATCTAGTGCTACTTATTGAGTAAGAATTCAAAAGGATTGTCAAGTTGAATTAAAGCTTAAATCTAATCAAAAATCAATGTTGCTCAAGAGAAAAATGGCAAAAGTCAAAAAATTTTAAAACAAAGTTTATTTCCAAAAAATTTAAAGACTCGCAAATTCAGTTGATGAATACAAAAGGTTGGAGTACTAAAAACTCGCATCTGCCTAAATATCTACTAACAACTTCTATCTACACAACACATTCTTTCTTACTTCTCCTACTACATCATTCTCTACTCAACTTCCACTAATAATAGTACTTCAACATATTTCAGTTCCTACTAACAGTTTCAATTCTGACTCTGTGACCTAAATTCCCTTAGTATACATGCTGCGTACAATCCAGCATATGTCTGTTGCACACCAGGAAAAACATTTGCATAATCTGACTATCGTACTTGCTGTGACACAAGAGGGGTCGTGTCCTACACGCGCCATTAGCAGCTCACATTGAAAAGTTGGAGTTGCACATGCGCAACTCCTAGGGCTCGGGAAAAAAGAATTGTGATCAGTCCAAAAATTAAATAAATCCCCAAAATGATAAATATAACGTAAATAAAGTAAAATTGGTTAAGGAAAAGTGAATGGGTGGACCATCACAGTGTGTGTGTAATCAATTGGCCCTGATTGAAAAACGTATTGAAGAAGTCGAGCTCTGAACGTGATTTCTTTTTGAGATAACATGGAACTGTTTCCATTTTTCTGTCTGGTACTGTATTTTGCTATCTTCACAAAACTCCCCGCCCTGCCCACGGTCAGTAGGGGACACTGTCAGTAGAACACACCCCTATTGACCGTGGGTAGGGTGGGGAGTTTGGAAAGGCTGCTGTCCGTCGGATGGGATGTTGAGCTGTGTCTCCGTGTGCAGGAGAACCATACCCTGTATACGTTAAAGAACATGCTTGATGGGAGGCTACCATCTGTCTCCCAACAGCTGTTCCAGTGGGTCCCCTCCCCCAACCTCTGAGCCTTTGGGGTCCTTGTGACCAGACCATTTAGCCCATGGTGTGAAAAAAAAACTCCGCTTAGAGGTAAAACAACCCAACCTGTATTTTGCAAGAAAATTTTTGAAGACCACTAAAACAAAGTAAGCATTATATGTAAGAGTGGCATTCTAATTTGTTCTGGCTCAATAGAATCACTTCCTCCAATATTTTTCCAGACCAGAACTGCATGAAAGTTACCTTCTATTAATACTGACTGAATATATAGTTACCCCATGATAACACTTCCTTTTTTTTGGCTGTACAGAATTTGATAATTCTAAATAAAGTTCAGAAACAGATAAAATTCAGATTCAATAGAAGAATTGTTGAAACTTTTTAGTTGTGTTGGATATTTATGAATACACATAGATCCTGGGAAATGTGAACTAAAGTTTTTTTTATGTGAACTATGCGCCTCTGAAGATATTATTTAGTGAAAATTATTCCTTTGTTGATCACATTTATATGTATAATATGTGACTTTAAAGTCAAAGGTTATTCAAATGTTCTTCAAATTTTTAATATGCATATTATTATGAAGTTGCGTTTTATTACTCTATATAAATAACCTTGCAGACACACAAAGCAATGGAAATTGGTCGAACAGGACGTGTTCAAGTCGAAGATATTGTATTTCTAGTGAGGAAAGACCCCAGAAAGTATGCACGTGTAAAAGATCTTCTTACAATGAATGAAGAACTGAAGAAAGCCAGGAAAGCATTCGATGAGGTTAAATATGCATCAGTATGACACATCATCATAAATAAAAGATTATGCTTATGTAAACTGTTCTATTTTTGAAACCATTGAGCATGTGCTTTGTGCATCAACTGTAAAACATATATATATTGTGTATATATAAGTATTGGTGTTAACCTGTGTTGTTGAGGTTTAACATTTGTTTGGAAATATGGAGAAATATTATGTTAGTAAGTGGTAAAAGTAACTTGCTGAGCCTAACTTTGTGTGACGATTTAATTTTTGTGTATAAAAAGTCTTAACTCCCCACAGTGATCAAGGGTGCATGAATATAGCAAGATCAAGTGGGTTCACTTGAAAACTCTCAAAATTTAAAAGGTTGTAACCTAAAAAAATTTGGAATTAGTCATGACATGCCAGTTTACCACAGATCACATAAATATTAGTAAACCTTAGATGTGCAATTGTCCAAAACATTAGGAATTTAAAAAGTTTCTAAAAGGAAATTTTGTTTTTTTTCCCCTCTTGTTTGGTAGATGAGAACAAAATTGGTGTATTAGTTTAATTTTCGATTGTAAATTGCATAGATTTATAGATAAAACCAAAAGAATAACATTGGCTCTGGCAAATATGGGATGCCCATTTTCAAAGAGAATGAAGTTTATTTTCCACCTTTAGCGCCCTCTATTAGTGAAAATTCAAATTACTGAGTGATTGGAAAATGCAACTAATATTTGTTAGGATCTGTAAAACAGATACCAAAAAAAATTATCTCTTAAAATAGTTTCCTCAGCAAGGAACGCACCAAAGGGCAGAACACCCCCATCCCCTCAAAAATCGGGGCGGGGGTGGCTCAGTTGGTAGCGCGCCAGGCTCGTAATCTGTAGTTCCCAGTTTTGCGGAGATATATCTCAACGTTGACCCAGCTGGGTCAGCATTGAGATATATCTCCGCAAAATTCCCCGCCCTTCCCACGGTCAGTAGGGGACACCAATGGGCTTGGAAAGGCCGCCGTCCGTCGGATGGGACGTTAAGCCGTGGCCCCGTGTGCGGGAGAGCCATACCCTGTGCACGTTAAAGAACACGCTGGATGGCCTTGATGGGAGGCTACCATCTGTCTCCCAACAGCTGTTCCAGTGGGTGCCCTCCCCCAACCTTCTCTGAACCTTCGGGGTCCATGTGACCTGGCCATTTAGCCCATGGTGTGCAAAAAAGTGCCGCTCAGAGGTAAAACAACCCAACCCTCAAAAATCATGTCTTATACCAAATCTCGATCTTGTCTACCAGCTTTGAAATCCAAAACAGTTGTCTGTGTGATTTTTCTTTAGCCCCATATTTTACATGAAGAGCCAAAACATTATAACCACCTGCCTAAATAAATGTTAGGTCCTCCACATGCCACCAAAACAGCTCTTACCGGGCAAGGCATGGACGCTACAAGATTTCTACAGTTATCTTGTGGTATCTGGTACCAACATGTTAGCAGCAGATCCTTTAACTCTTGTAAGTTATGTGGTTGAGCCACCGCAGGTCGGATATGCTTGATTGGGTTGATGGCTGGAGAATTTTTCCCAGCAGAACATTGCCCAAAGCATTCCACTTCCTCCACCAACTTGTTTTTGTCCCATGGTGCATCCTGGTGCCAACACTTCCCCAGGTAAATGACGTACACATATCTGGCAGTCCACATGGTTCAAGAGGAAACGAGGTTCGTCGGACCAGATGACCTTCCAATCATTCAAGTTCCAGTTTTGATGCTCATTTGCCCATTGTAGGCTCTTTTGATTGTGAACCGAGGTTAACATGGGCACTCAGAGTAGCCTGTGACTACATAGCCCCATTTTCAGCAGGGTTCGATGTACTGTGTGTTGTAACACATTACTCCTGTCACCAACATTAAAATTACGGGTGGGGTCCACGAGGGTTACACCATAATATCACTTCTATTGACTCCTATCATACGGGATAGCCTTCGCTCACCTCCAGCATCGATGAGCTGTGGTCAGCCCACACCTTGCTGGTGGTTCATGTTTTTATCCCAGAAACATTCTCATGGACCCCACCCCTCTGAAACTAAATCCTGGGTATGTGTCTGGCCTCAGCCACCTAGGAGTAAAGGAAGCAAATCTTACTGCCAATGCAAGCCTCTTAGCCATCAAAATCTTCCAAAATTTTTAAAAAAATGCGTTTTCCAACTTATTCCATCGTTAGAAAGTGATATTGACGTTTTTTCACTTTCTGCTTTTAGCACTATATAATAATAGAAAGTCGACTTAATGGATAAGTCTGAAAAAGCAAATAATAATTTATCAGTACCCCGTGGCCTAGTGGTTAGCGCGCTTGGTTTCTGATCTACGGGACCTGGGTTCGAGCCCCGGTAAGGCATGGATGTTCGTGTTGTTTTTCTGCTGAGGTCCTGCCATCCTCTCAGATCTTCTACTATGGCATATAAACTGACAGGCTCCTGTTAGACCTCTGTGGCAAGCAGCTGCTTGAAGGGGTATTTATTTTATTTATATAACACAATTTGTCATTTATCTCAAAAATATTTTCACTCTGCACAGAATCATTGCTGCCAATGTAAAGATCATAGTAGTATCATAGAAATCATTCATCACTGCACTGCAACTGGTGCCCCTGGAAAGGAGGATCCTGTTCACACTGTGACTGGCAGAGTCCCCTTTGGCATGTCTTTCTATTGGGGAGTCTGCTCGTCATGGGACTGGACTGCTGCCTGCAACACACTGCTTTGGCTTCAGATTGAAGTGCCTGCTCTCTTCCCCCCCCCCCCCATTCTCTCTCATACCACTCACTAGGACTAAGTGGCAGGACCTACTTGGATTAACTGCAATGAGGGCCTTACCTATGTCTGCGAGTTTCTTCGTACTTTTGTTTTTCATTTTCGTGAGGTTTAGAATCACCGGCTGTTGTATTGGTATGGCACCTGTGGAGCCAATCGGGTTTGCTTTCGTTGTGCTCAATGGTGGGTGGGGACCATGGGCACTGAACCTCTGAGGAGCACTTTTTTTTAACACATTGGGTTAAATGGCCAGGTCACAAGCACCCCAAAAACTCTGAGAAGGGAACCCATTGGACAGCAATTAGGAGACAGATGGTAACCTATCATCAAGGTCATTTAGCGTGTTTAAGTATGGCTTTCCTTGCACAAGAGGCCACGGCTTTGTCCCATCTGATGGCTGGTGTTCTCTATTAGCCCATAAGTGTCCCCTTTCTCATCGACGGCAATGTGGGGGGTTAGCAGAGATAAATCTCAACGTTTGCATTGTTGGAACTCGAACCTAGGAATTACAGATTATAGTCTGATTGGTTATCGATCTAGGCACCACCTTCCACACTTAATATTACTCATTAATATGTTCCATTAAAACATATTAATGAGTAATATTAATTTTTTTAATTTTTGTTCCTCTGCTTGCATTCCAATTACATACAAATAATTCAGAATGAAAGACCACTGAATTTTTCACCTCCCTACAAATTCTTTCTATCCTCACCTCCTTCACAATTTCGATAGGTCGAAGCTGGGAGAAATTTTAACTCTCGATCAACTTGGAATTTTATTGTCAATGCAAGAGTGTACGAAGCAGGTTCTTCCCGTACCGCGAATGAAGCCCAGCAGAGCTTTCAAGAGCAAAAGTTCAGCTATTAACTGAAACTCCGCATAAACTTAATTTTCATTGACCAACGAAAACAGATATTGAAGCGAGAATGGTAATCTAAAGAATTACCCTGTCTATGGAGGCTATACTGTTCTGAGAGCACACCATATGGACGGTGTTTTTCCAGGTAACTGCCGTCTTCTGCATATTCACGGTGACTCTCCCCTCCATCCTTTCCCCTTTCTGCTAGCTACCATAGGTTACTCCTCCCATCTTCATCCTCTAATTAATCATGTCTGCTTTTGTTCCGCAGTTCCTGATCATTTATTCCATGGGTGAGCAGGTATTTGGGAACATGTCTCCTTCATTAATAAGGGTTTGGAAGATCTCTCTGGAATACCGGAATCGGTCAAATGCGTGAGAACTGCTAACTTGGTGGTAATAACTATGCTCTAAGCATTCGGAACTCCTTAAGGTTGCAGCAATTGGTGTGAGGGGGGGGGGGGCGCTTCACAATGTCCCCTCGCAATTTACTGAATTCCTAGTACAATACTATCAGAGCTCACCACCCAAGGAGTGGATTGCAGGCCATCTGGATGAAAAACTAGTACCCACCATTCAACTCGCAATGCCTACCTACTGCCATCAAGGCAGGATATTTACATTGCACCCAAACCTTTGCATTATTTTCAGTGCCAGAGATAGTCATGCCCACACAACTAGCCAGGGTAACCCTGTGCTAGTAGTGTCCATTCAGCATATTCGTGTGGCTGGATTGGAAGGATAGCATGTCAAAATGATAAGAACATCTTGTATCTGGAAGCAAGGTGCTAGTGTAGCTGCTGGGAATCCTTTGGTTCCCACATCTGTGGTGGTGCAAACCATCATTAATGTTCCACCCACTGAATGTTTCTTGCTAGCCACTCAGTAGCTTCTAAAACACACAACTGCAGCTGCTGTCCACGACACCAATTGCAGTTAGTTTCTATTCCTGCTTTCACCTCCGTAAGCCTTCTACCTACCTGCCCACAGACAGCTAGAACTTCCAAACCTAATAAGAACTCTTCACATGGTGTTTTCCGATTCGTATCCCTTGCAATCATCAGAGAGTACCTGGTCAATTCTCGGTAAAACTTGAAATGTCCCTATACCTGCAATCGAATTAGTATGGATCCCAGAGAAATTTTGACAACATCAAGACCTTTAGGCACATGTACTAATCTGTGTGTGCCTGCAGGAAACACTTCCAGACAATTATTGATCCCAGAAACCGACAATTTTCACTGATTCACCAGAATGGAGATGATCCAGAGAATGGGAGTGTCTCCATCCTTGTGAGCTACCATTCCAAGTTATACATCTCGCCACCAATTTAGAGGTGATCAACCCTTTTCCTATGATTTCCTTTGACTGCCTGCCCTGTATATTTTCCAGAAAGACTGACATCTTGCAGCTGCCCTTCACTTGGTGAATTTCAATGGAACAGTCCACTTGAAGGATCTTTACTGGCATCGACTGGAGGAGTGGGGGTCCTTTAGTAATGGCTTGTGGATTCCTTGCTCTCTCTGTTAAACACCAGTGTCACTACATATTTTCATTCAACCCTCACTGTCATTGACTTTTCCTCTCTTTACATGGGAGGTTGAGAACAACCATTGTGGAAATAATCACTTTCCCCATGGTGAGCCTTGCTACCATCGTGATATCAGGATGGAGGATTGATTGGAGTAATTTTGAACACCTCTGTGAGTTCAACCCACACAGTCACCCAGGAACCAATCGGTATTTTGCTGGGACAGATGATGCATCGTCCAAGCTGCTTCAACAATCCCTCAAGCTTTGACATGGTTTCCTCCCTTTCCAAGACTATGGTCGAATCTCATTTTATCACAGTTATAAGGCTCAGAACAAGGCTTGTGTGTATGTGGGGCGGTATTTCAGAAATAGCCGTCTCTTCCTGTTATACAAGCAATTGCTAACCCTTTGGGCAAATCGTTCCCTCCATTTTTTCATGTTCCTATTCCTCAAGTTTCTGTCCCTGAAGACCAAGGCTGAACACTGCATGCTCTCTCTCCACTTGAATGACTAGAAGCCTTACAACAGGCCATTCACAGTGGAGAAGTTTCAGCTTGTTCTGCACTCTTTTTTTTTTGTGAATCTGATGTCCGATTAGACAACTTCCATTATGCCATGCTCCACAATCTCTTGCCATCAAGTAAAGATCAACTGCTCTTGCTATCCCAACTCCCAAATTTTTTAATTTTTCTCGAGCAGATTTGACTTGGCCTTCCCAAAGCCATGAATGGAACCAAAGATTCCTTTGAATTACCAACCTATTGCATTGACTTGCTCTGTGTGTAAAGTTTTGGAAAGAATGATAAATGCCAGATTCGTGTGGTATTTAGAACATAACAGCCTTCTTTGGAACACCCAGTGTAGCATTAACAGACTACTCTTAAGTCATCTGGTATACCTCGAATCAACTATCAAAAAATTCAGCTTTAAAACGAGAATACCTGGTATTAGTTTTCTTTGACATCAAAAAGCATACTTCACGGCCTGGAGATTTGGCATTCTTCAGTCTCAGGTCACGTGCTGATGTTCATCTCCAACTTATTACCATCATAAGCTTTTTGTGTTGGTAGCACACTGTACACATGGAGTACCACAAGATTGAGTTGTTCTTTTCGCTAGCTAGATTAATTCTATTACTAGATAACTTTCTCTGACGCTGGTATTCATCATCATCAAGGCCGTCTGGAGAGCAGACCGATATTCTTTGCTCTGTTCGTACTCAGTCTGACGGATCTCGGGTCTACGATTCTGCTAAGTTCTTCAACTCTCCATCATCAGACTCTCCACCTTTGTGTTTGCACTGGGGCCTTCTATAGTTCAACAGTTTAGAACCTTTTTGTTAAGGCTAGTGAACTATATTTCTTCACTGTCAGCAGTTTCAACAGCAAGCATCTAAATTGTAATATTGTGCCATCCCACTTGGAACTTTTTTAGTCATAAGTGGGAACTGCTTTCCACTTATTTGCACAAATGCCAATTATTATTTCGATTCGCATATTTGAGACGCTTAACATCAGTCTTGACAGTATTGCACAGTTGACAGCTGAGACACTTCCACCCTGCTACACTGTTTTGCCCTTCCTGTGATTTTTCTCTTTGCAGGACACGAAAGACCTTTACACTGAATTGCATGTACTAGTAACTCTGCCAGCCATCACCCTGAGCTCCTGGACCATCATCACAGATGGCATGTCGATAGGGTTGGCCATGGTCTGTGATATCATTGCAGACCAAATTCGTTGCAGCGTTCCATCTTCACTGCAGAGTTGCATGCTAGTAATCTTGCCTTGTATCACTTGGCAGCTAATCATCATTGGTGCGTGCTTTACATTGACTTGCTGCAGGCTTTGGCCTCACCCCATTCAAGAAATGCTAGCAGTTCCATCGCTTGCCGTCCACTGTGACCATTCTTTTGGCTGCCCGGTTACAGTTTGGGGAGGGGGTGATGCTGCCAAGTAGGCTCTCCCATCTCCAACACTTCACGACCAGGTCCATGACTCAATTCCTGCAGTGGTTTTCCATCGAGTTCGAGACACAGTGGTAGAGGTATTCGTCAGAACAGATTGATAAAAAAATCTGAGATTAAGCGTGTTGTGAAATCGTGGCAGTCATCTTTATGCAGGATTTGTTTGAATAAAATGAAAACATTTACCCATCATTCCGTTTTAGTTCCTAATTATCGTTCTTTCGGTTTGGTTAAACTTTTGCGATTGTGTGGTTAATATTTAATTATCTTCATCTAGTTTAAGGAATAAATCAATTATAAGATATTAGGATTTCGCTCTTACTTTCTCACATGAAATAAGCAGAACTTATTCAGATTATGGATGAAATAATTGATTTCTAGTTTTTTGACTAGGGGTACTTTTAGGTGTCATTGAATTAGAAAATGGGCTTTTGTAATGCTGTCTATCTCTCTTGTGCATGCATATAGCACTTCGACAGCTGAAAGTATTGAGTTGAAATTTTATGTTTCGCATATTTCCATTTGTGTCTGTGGCCTCTGATTACCAACATCAATGCAACAAAATTTGTAAGCTGTTGCAAAGCACATAAAAAACTGGGATTCTAAAGATGGCAGGGGGTGGCTCAATCGATAGCCTGCCAGGCTTGTAATCTGTAATTTCCAGGTTCGAGTCCCAGCTGGGTGAACTTTAAGATTTATCTCCGTAAAGTTCCCCGCCCTGCCCACTGTCAGTAGGGGATACTGATCGGCTTGGATGGGACGTTAAGCTGTGTGCTGAGACTGAGTGTCATCTGGCGAAAAACTGCAGAAGCATACCACCCCGACTGTGAAGCATGGAGGTCAATCCCTGATGCTGGGAGTGGCATATCATGGCATTCCTTAGGGCCATTAGTTATTCTGCAGGATCGTGTCACATCCACAAGATACGAATCCATTCTCGTTGACCATCTGCACCCAATGTTCTGGGCATTGTTCTCTAATGACCATCCCTGGTTTCAAGCATATAATGCACCCTTGCATTGTGCAAAATGTGCCAAGTTGTGGTTTGCAGAGGATGAGGTACAGCAGCTATCCTGGCCACCTCAATATTATTGAACATTTGTGGGAATATCTGGAGCACAAGATCAGATCAGACTTTCCACCTCCAGCATCACTGGCACAATTGGGCCATATTTTACAGGAAGAATGGTCCCACATTCCATTATCGAATGTGCATGATCTGTATATTCCACGTCGAATTGCATCTGTTATGAACACCCGAGGTGGGCCTACAGCTTATTAATAAAATGTTCACAAACAGTGTTTCCATTATTTTGATAAACTCCTGTATATAAGCAGCCTATTCTAAAGCATACTCTGGTCGTGAACTATCTATGATATGAGCCAACCATAAAACGTGGGGCTGACCACCTAATACCAAGATGCTGTATAAATATTTAGAAATAAATCCATCAAGACCTGTTATTTCCTGTTGTCATAACTAACATGAAATCCAGAACTGTTCTGGACGAACAAGATCTAAGGAGAGGGGACAGTGTTACGACAGATGAACGTGCTACAATGAACCCATGATAGATGTGTCATTGACGATCGCGTATTCTTTAGCTTGACAATTACGTCATCAACTGGTTGGAACTAAGAGAGACTTTGAACAATAGAAATTGAGGAAAACGGAAGTTTTCGTTTAGTAGTTAAAAAAGAATGTATTGTATTGATATTTGGTTAATGTTATGTGATTCTGAGTTAAAAGTGTGTTTATATTCTGTTCAAGATGAAGCCTACTTCCACTGGTGAAAAGAAGCCAACAGGAAAATTTTAAGTCCTCTTTAAGCAGAGATTATCATCTGATGCCTCAAATAAATAAGGAGTAAAGAATTGTTAAGAACTATGGTATCACAAAGGAATTTCAACAGATATCTGAGTTCATTAAATGTTATGAAATAAAAGGTTATATTTTGTACTTGGAATAAATATTGAAAACATTGTAGTGTAAACATTAGAAAATTAGTTAAAGATAATAAATCGTTCTTTTTATGGTTTAACTTCATACCGATGAAGATAAAAACTTTTGTTTAAATAAGATTATTTTATTTGTATGTTGTTATGCCTTTATAATAAATTATTTCACGTTGCCATCCTCTTAGACCTACTTTGGCATATAAACTGACAGGCTCCTGTCAGACCTCTGTGGCAAGCAGCTCCTTGAGGGGGTATTTTTTTTTTTACTTATATTTATGTTTGGTAAGCATACTTCTGAACTCGCTCTCAATTTTCGTCTATTTATAAAAATATTCAAAATCTGTGGATAGTATCTATTTACTGAATGTGACTAAATAGTTCATAAAAACTAGATGGACCTACCCTAACGACGGGAGGAAATGCTTCGGAAGTTTAACTAATTGGTGCGACTCCAATAACTGCTACTGCACTACCCCACCCTCCTCGAAATTGCTGATGATACCAGCCAACTATGACTGACTCTCGGCTGCAACAGACTGGGGATTGACTAATGTCATATTTTATTTCCTGCATCTGTGCTAGTTGTGTTTTCTCGGCCAATTTTGAAAGGATGCCATGTGCAATGCATTGTTCTATGCAGTGACTCAGGTTACCAAAGTTCCTCTTTAATTACCATGGTACTGGACTGCTCTGATTGTTGTGCACTTTCGAAACATCCATTGTTTCTTCACTGTGTGTACTCAATTTTATGCTCAAGTTCTCCAAACATAAAAGTTGTTGTGTTGGAGTGTTTCGAGTTGTAGATGTTGGAAACATTACGAAATGTATCCGAAAGATCCTTCGAGGTCAAATATACATTTACCGGTACTAGAGAGCTAAAAATTGGATTGTACATCTCGGAAATGTGCAATTTTGTTTGTGATGGGTCCTGCAAGGTCAAACATAGATCTACCGGTGCTAAAGGGATAAAAATTGGTGTCTAGGGGCATTATGAGGCCTAGATCTCGGTAATTTTGGATGCGATGGGTCCTTTAAGGTCAAAGGTCAGATTTCTATATTTTGTTACTAGAGCGCTAAAACTTGGTAAATAGGTCTATTTCGATAGTAGGACTCATAAATATTAAGAATGTTCAGATCCAGTGTTAAAGGTCAAATGGGGATCGGTGTGATGGGCTAGAAATCAAGAGGTGCTGAAGGCACTGATTGATTTCTAAACCAGTCGATTTTGAACCAATTGTAGTTTAATTAATATACGTGTGACTATCAGTTCTCTTCTTCATCAACATATTCAATCACCAGAATTTCTAATATCTAGCATAACTACATTTACCATTCTTTAACGATGGTAAAGTATGAATTATCGTATTTTATAACTACCTACTCAACTCAAATGCTTAGAGAGAATTAAAAAGAATTTTTTTTTTATTAAGCTCTCAAAACAGCTGCGTTTTGTCACCTACCCTGGTGGTGAAGGGACAAATTATTGCTGCCAAAATAAACTTTTTTGTCATTATACTCTATAAATAAATAAATAAATACCTCCTGAAGCAGCTGCTTGCCACAGAGGTCTGATAGGAGCCTGTCAGTTTAATATACCATAGTAGAAGGGATCTGTGAGGATGGCGGGTCCCCTAGCAGATTTTGTGGCCAACTGCACACGGTGTTTCCAGGTGGTCACCCTCCCAGGTACTGACTGCACCGAACCGGTGTTTTCAGCTTGGTACTGCCATTGGTTTATTATACTCTACCACTAAAATAAAACTCCACGCACTCCAGAACGCGAATGCCAAAAGTAACAAGCTATAAGTTAAATGAAAACTTCTGTGGCGGGGAATGTCTTAGGCTATACAAAAATTACCCCTGTGTTATCCTCCTTCCCTAAAAAAGGAAAAAAAAACATGAAAACTATTTCTCCGCCATATCTCCAGAACGCGAATGCCGAAAGTAACAAGCTATACGTCAAATGAATGCTTCTGATGCGGAGAATGTCATAGGTTACGAAAAATTGACCCAACATGCTTTATTCCTCCGTAAAAAAGGGGGAAATGTGAAAATGATTGTTCTCTTATATCTCCTGAACACGATTGCATAAAGCAACAAACTACAGGGTGATTCAGAATTCATCATCAATATTTAGTGGGGAGGAAGGGAATAAGAAAAGAAAGAGATTTCACATAGGAAAGTATGGGGGCAGACGAACGCATGGTGGTGTAGAGGGCGCTGTGTGTACACACCTCTCATACAGAAGCACAGCTGTTTGACGCGTGCAGTCAGTTGTCATTCGACAAGGTGAATTTTCAGAAGTAACATGAATCGGTATACGTGGTATGAATGTGCAGATATGCATGTAACTTACGGTGCGGCAGGAGAAAGATGTCTTCGAGCCAGGCAATTGTATGCAGCGCGCTTCCCAAACCGCCGTGTGCCACAGCATCAAATGTTTTCACGTATTCATCGCCAACTGCGTGAAACAGGATCGTTTGCTGCTAGTAATGTTAATCGAGGGGGGCGGGAGGCGCAGATCGGCACGGACAGTAGCAGTAGAGGAAGCTGTCCTACAGGAAATCGAGGAACATCCTGGTGCTAGCACACGAGGTATGGCTAGGCAGTTTGGAATTTCGCAAGCAACAGCGTGGCGGATATTACACGATGAAGGGTTACATCCGTTTCATCTGCAAAGAGTGCAATTATTGGCAGCAGACGACCATCCCAAGCGTGTTATTTTTTGTCAGTGGTTCATGCAGAGAACAGCCGTTGATCCCAATTTCCCAACGTATGTTCTTTTCACCGATGAGGCGTTGTTCACTCGAGAGGGTGTCTTCAACACACAATTGGCATGTGTGGGCTCATCAGAACCCAAACGGTACAAGACCTGGAGCTGCGCAACAACGTTTTGCTGTCAATGTGTGGACTGGGATTGTCGGTGACTGTTTGTTGGGCCCGTATTTTCTACCATCCCGTTTGGACGGTGCGAAGTACCTAACATTTCTTCAGACTGTGTTACCGGATCTTCTGAACGAGGTTCCTGATGGTAGTCTCCGGCGAATGTGGTTCCAGCATGACGGCGCTCCTGCACATTTCGCAAATGCTGTGCGTGCTTACCTACGCAGACAGTTTGGTGGTCAATGGATTGGCCGCGGTGGACCGGTTTCTTGGCCACCACGTTCACCAGATTTATCTCCAATCGATTTCTTTGTATGGGGTGCTATGAAAAACATGGTGTACGAGACCCCTGTTGATAGCGCTATGGATCTTGTAGCACGCATATCAGTTGCTGCCTCAAACATCCGGGAAATGCCAGGCATCTTCCACAGGGTCCGGCTGTCCATGCAACGCCGTTGTGAGTCATGCATTCTAGCACATGGTCGGCAGTTCGAGCACCTCTTGTAAGTCTGTACAACCAATGCAAAGAAATGTTACATGTAAGATAATAAATGTTTTTTCCTTACCACTTCCTTCTTATGTGTTCTTTCCATCATTGAGCTGGGGTCATTTTGCCCTACTACATGGCATATGCGCCCATGCTTTCCTATGTGAAATCTCCTTCGTTTCTTATTACCTACCTCCCCACCAAATATTGATGATGAATTCTGAATCACCCTGTATATGTCAAATTAAAGCTTGTGAAGTGGGGAGTGCCATAGGGTACAAAAAGGACCCCTTCATACTTTTTCCCACCTAAAAATGGGAAATATTGAAGTCATTATGCTATATCTTCCGAACGTGAGGGCCTACAGTTATGAGTTAGGTGTCAAATGAAAGCTCATATCACGACCTTTTTAAACTATTTCAAATGTTACGCTCACTATTCCTCTCTGATAAAATAGGGGGACGAATTTTCGCGGGGGCCGACCTTAACGAGTCGTATCTCAAATTACAACATATGACGTCACCAATGTCATGGCTACCTCAAACATGACTACAAAAGGGAGGAAAAATGTGGTCTTCGTTTATGTGTGCTATATAAAATGAAAGTTTTTGAAAGTAGGTGTTTTTATTGATAAAAGAAAATATAAATAAATTTTTTTTAAAAATCGTATCTTTCCATATTGTTGACACATCTTCCTTTGAAGCGAATACGAACTCAGTGACTGATTGCACCATCGATATGATTTATGTTTAATTTGTACTTTTTAGGGCCATTTAAGAAGATAGGTATTTTTAAAATATTTTAATTTATTTATATTTATTACCTATTTTCCTAATGCTTTTGGCTCGTCATTTGTCATTTTGTTGGTTTCTCCAAAATATGGTAGAGTATAATAATAAAATTCTGCAAAATGGAAGCTTATGACGCTGGGAATGTTATATGCTATGAAAAATGGACTTCTCGTGCTTTCTTCCCCCTTGAAAAAAGGGGAAATAAGAAAACGATTGTTGTGTTATAACTTAGAAACGCAGTGGCCGAAAGTAACAAGTCGTGCATCAAATGAAAGCGTGTGCCGTGATATTACAGGTGAAAAAAATTTTCACCCCCTGTTTCTTTTCCCCTAAAAGAAACCCTCCCCTCCCGATAGGGGACCACCTTGACGTGGTGGTGGGGGAGGAGCTGAATGGTGCCTCTGTGAAGTAGGATCACCGCCTGTTGTTTCTTCATTTGCATGATGGGATGTGGCCTTTGGTGGCAGGGCTTGTGAGGGTCTGCAGACTGGTTTGGGAGAGGCCAGTCCAGTGGGCTTATTCGCTTGCTCAGGGAAGTTTTAAGTTACATCCCCGATGGAGGGGCTGCGGCTGAGAGTTCTGAGGACTGGTGTTGGGGGGCACCGGTCCAGTGGGCTCATCGGTGCAGCCTCAGTAAAGTTGGGGTACAAACTGCTTCTGGGGGCAGTGGGTGTGTGGCACTGATGGAGAGGACAAAGTTGAAGGCTTGCAACTGGAAAAGATCCTCGGTTGACAGACTTATCGATGGAAAAGCCAAACTAAGAGTCTACCCCGGGAGCCGAGTCAACTTGGATCTATATATCCATTTTTGTGGCTAACCGGGGAACAGATTAAATTTAGGTTTTGACCGATGGATGAACCTTCCTTATATAGGATTTCGCCATAGGTAGTCGTGGATGAGCTGTGTCCTTGTGGCACTGTCTTGCCCCAACGTAGTTAGTGGAGATTATGGCATTCTCCCCATAGTTGGTGTGCAGCCATATGTTGCGGTACAACTGGGATTTGCCTTTACCTAATGTATAATGTCCCCTAAAAGAGGGGAATATAAAAACGTTTGTTCCACTATATCTTCCTAAAGCAAGGGTCTACAATTACGAGTTAGGCATCAAATGGCAGCTCATATGAGGACAGACGTCGAATGTTTCGAATTCCCCTCCCAACATTCTCTCTTCCCTCCCCCTAAAAAGAGCCATTTTTCTCGAGGGTCGACCTTAACGAGTTTATATATCACAAGTTAAAACTTGTAACGTTTCCAATCTTAAAAATGACTCTAAACAGGGGAAGGAAAAAATGTGGTCGATGTTTATGAGTTATACAGTATCTAATAAAAGTTTCTGAAGGTTGGTGTTTTTAGTGACAAAGAAAAAATATAAATGAAAAACAATCTTTCCATGTGTGCTCTAAAAGTTAGAAAATAAAACTGCATATCGATGATGTAATGAGTCACTGAGTTTGTATTCACTTCAAAGGAAGATAAGGCGCCGATTTACTTACTTACTAAGATTGCCAGATCCCTATCTTTGAAGTGAATAGGAATTCAATGACTAATTGTACTATCGATATGTCTTATTTTTATTTTCTACTTTTTAGAGTGAATATGGGAAGAGATTTATTTAATTTTTTTTATTTATATATATATTTACACTTGCTTAGTTACAGTGTGAGACGAATATTCATGGAATCTATTGAATTTTGACAGCAAATTTGCTATTAATACTAGACTAGTGAACTTTTGCCCAAGAGGGGGTAGTGGGTAATTATTTTGTGCTTGCACTACCTAACGTTTTTGTGAGAATCGTTTTTATTCCAAAAATAAGACTGTTTTAAATATGGTGAAGTTTTAAAAATCAAATCTTATTACTGCTTCGGATTTGAGTTGATGTAAGCTCATAGATATGATTTGTAAAGAATGTGTAGCCTGGGGGGAGGGGCTTGGTCAGTACTGCACCAGGCTCATAATCTACAGTTCCCAGATTTGAGTCCATCCTGGGCCAGCATTAAGATTTATCTCTGAAAAACTGTCCACCCTGCCCTTGGTTAGTAGGAAACAACAATGGGCTTGGAAAGGCTATCGTCCATCGGGTGGGATGTTAAGCTGTGACCCCATGTGTGGGAGAGCCATACCCTATGCATATTAAAGAATACACTGGATGGCCTTGACTGGAGACTACCATCTATCTCCCAACAGCTGTTCCAGTGGGTCCCCTCCCCAAACCTTTGAGCCTTCGGGTCCCTGTGATCTGGCCATTTAGCCCTTTGTGTGCAAAAAAAGTGCCACTCAGAGGTACAACAATGCAACCCAACCCAAAAATTTATCCTTTTCATTGCTTTGGGTCTGAAGTGTATAACTAAACATCACTAGAGGAGTGTAACTCTCAAGTAAGAAATTAATAATAAGTAAAAATACTTTCTACTACAAAATAAAAGTAATTGATTTAACGTAAGCTTACATTTCAGTGGATTACCAAAATATACAAAAGAATTTGGCCAACTACTACTCAGTATTCAACTTTTATTTCCTGAACATCAAATTTAGTTTAAAATTTCTATCTCACAAGGTAGCTGTACTGAAATTCTTAGTAACAACCAGTATGATACCGATTGGAACACCGTTTTCTCCTTCACGCAATATATTAAGTAACAGCCAAAATGATTTTATTAGTAATTATTATTAAATATTCATTTATATTAGTAGCAATTGTCTGAATGTTAATACATAATTTCCTGAAGACAAAAATCTCGCTGTCCATTTAAATTACACAAAATGCGGTTCAACAATTATAGAAAATGGAAGCTTCATTAAAATAGTGCGAAACGCTGTACACAGCTTTCGTTGGGAAGCTATATTGCTGATAACTCCTGCACACCACAGTGTCTCTATTAAAATAACTTCAAATTTCCTATTGCCTAGGAATACTCTTATTTAATCCATAACATATGCATTGCTTTAACTAATGCATATTTATATAACTACATATATTACTAATGTATATAACTACATATAGTTAAAGCATATAACTAAACATATTACTAATGTGTATAACTACATATATTTTTCCTATACAGTATAATAAAATATTACATGAGGGTACCATTAATGGTGCCTCCTCCATTACTGCTGAGTTTTCAATAATCACATAGTGGCGTTGTTGTAATCAATGATATAATCCAGGTATTACTGCAGACCTGCTTTACAGCTGTCCAGTACTAACTTTAATAAGCGATGTGGCAAATGATTGACACTAGCATGGTAAATGATAGAAATTTCTGGGCTCACTTCAAGTTTGCCCTGTAACTGTTTGTTTAGGCTTATAATTAAGGGGAAGCAAAGCAGATTCGAGTGCATTACTTTACAAAAGACCTATTGAAATGAAACGAAACTGGCAAGATGTCTCAGGAAAGAATATACATGTAAAATATTTTTTTATTGTTCATCCTATTTACAGTTTAATATTTTTTAGTATTTATTTCAGAAATGGTGGGCCTGTTTGGGTTGTTTTTACCTCTGAGCGGTACTTTTTTGCACACAATGGGCTAAATGGTCAGGTCACAAGGACCCCGAAGGCTCAGAGAAGGTGGGGGAGGGGACCCACTGGAACAGCTGTTAGGAGACAGATGCTAGCCTCCCGTCAAGGCCATCCAGTGTGTTCTTTAACGTGCACAGTGTATGGCTCTCCCGCACACAGAGCCATGGTTTAACGTCCCATCCGTTGGACGGCGGCTTTTCCAAGCCCATCAGTGTCCCCTACTGACCGTGGGCAGGGCGAGGAGTTTTGCAGATATAAATCTCAACGCTGACACAGATGGGACTCGAACCTGGGAACTGCAGATTACGAGCCTGGCACACTACCGACTGAGCCATTCCCGCCCCAAGTAGACCTGGTCCTTCCACCTCTTAATAATGATTGCTCATATATGGTGGATAGAAAGGTAATTGTTCAGCTCTAAAGTCTTCCATGACTCTAGTGCTTGACTATTACCGACATTATTCTGTCATATCCTCAATATTCTAAGCATGACACAGCATACACAACTTTCTAATTACTAGACACTTTATAAAGATAGAAATGTTGAAGCCACAGAATTCAATACGTACTAGAGGGAGAACTCGTATGTGTGCTCCATGAACCAGTAAGGAAGTATGGTCAGGGACGAATAGGTGAGCAAAATACCAGATTTGTAGCTGAAGTACATGCATCTGTTTAGTTTCCTACATATATTACGAAAGCATTATATGGATATATATATTTTACTTTTAACTGTAGAAAACTTTTTTTTCCGCATGTACCAAACTCTATTTATTGAGAATAGGTAACAATCACATCACTCTCCTGCGTTTGTATTTGGTCAGCGCGCAGGGTTGCGCAGTCTGTAGTGCACCAGGTTCATAAAATCTCTGTAACAAAAGCTTCCCACTTTGCACTTGGTCAGTGGGGGACACCGAATGAGTTTGGAAAGGCCACCATCCATCACATAAGACGTAAAGCTGTGGCCCCATGTATGGGAGAGTCATACCCTGTGCACGTTAAAGAGCACTCTGGATGGTCTTGACAGGAGGCTACCATCTGTCCAGTGGGTTCCCTCTCTCAATCTTTGCCCATCGGCATCCTTGTGACCAAACCATTTAGCCCATTGTGTGCAAAAAAGCGCCGTTGAGAGGTAACGCAACCAACCCTGCGTTTGGA
Organism: Ryuthela nishihirai; assembly: GCA_038380435.1. NCBI lineage: Eukaryota > Metazoa > Arthropoda > Arachnida > Araneae > Heptathelidae > Ryuthela > Ryuthela nishihirai. The sequence goes on along the minus strand of JAWZYU010000001.1, from coordinate 153,655,208 downwards.
TACATACCATGATTCACCCCCGTGGATTCACCCATAGATACAATGAAAGGGAACTAGATAGTGCACCACCAGCATTTGGCTGCTAGCAACTTTTCACCAAAATATTTATAGCTGTGAGCCAAGTTCATTTCGTGCCTCCTAACGTTCCATAAAACTTGTAAACAGGATTCTACCTGATTATCTAAATAAATAAAAATAAATACCCCCTCAAGCAGCTGCTTGCCACAGAGGTCTGACAGGAGCCTGTCAGTTTATATGCCACAGTAGAAGGTCTGAGAGGATGGCAGGACCTCAGCAGAAAAACGACACAAACAGCCATGCCTTACCCGGGGCTCGGACCCAGGTCCCGTAAATCAGTAGCCAAGCGCGCTAACTACACATCCTAAAAACAATTACTGGAAATTTTTTGGTTCGTCACCACAATTACTGGAAATTATTTGGTTCGTCACCAAAATAAAGGTTCTTTAGTTCATATTAGCATTTATATATAGGTTCAGATTTTTCGAGTTCCATTTCAGTACCTTTCATAAAGTGTGTTATAACGTTTTACTAACTCAACAAGATTAATGCTTTATCAATGATTTCCTGGAACAAACTAATTATATCAATATTTGCTTTTTTTGTTCTTGTAAAATATTCTTTCAAATACATAGTGATATCTTCAATCCCTTTTATAGATCAAACAACTTGGATATCAGCTAAACTATATTCTTATAGAATATATGCTGGCATAAAAATCAGTGTTAATTGTGATTAATATTGCACACCACTTCATAAGTATTAGAGTTATCAGCTTATAAAGTTCTAAACTTGGGAGGTGTATTGAAACTTAGCGTGAAGTCTAAAATTAATTTTTTAAATGATTTCATTTTCAACTCGGACACATTCTAAGCAACAAGTGAATATTGTAAAGACTGAGAAAAATATATTTTTATTCTTACCGCTCTATACTGCATTGCTGCAGATTATTTCACTATAGACGTTAATAGTAATAGATAATAAAAAATTCCCCTTCAGGCAGCTGCTTGCCACAGAGGTCTGATAGGAGCCTGTCAGTTTATATGCCATAGTAGAAGGTCTATGAGGATGGCAGGACCTCAGCAGAAAAATAACACTTACATCCATGCCTTATATCTGGGACTCGAACCCAGGTCCCTTAGATCAGTAGCCAAGCGTGCTAATTACTCGGCCATGGGACGTACATATAAAAAAACATAAAAAATTGGTATATATATATATCATGGAATTTTGTTTTATATAATGTTTTACTATAGTAATTTAAATTTAATACATATAAAATCAAGAAAATGGTAAATATGAATCTAGTGTGCAGCCAGTCATATTTTTAGAAATAGTAGTTTTTCATGTTGCTGTGACATAGTGGAAATTAATGATGAGCTTAGTATTCAACTCATGATGTTTTAACATGCATGTTACTGGAGATTTCTTTTCCAGTAATTGTTTTTAGGATGTGTAGTTAGCGCGCTTGGCTACTGATTTACGGGACCTGGGTCCGAGCCCCGGGTAAGGCATGGCTGTTTGTGTCGTTTTTCTGCTGAGGTCCTGCCATCCTCTCAGACCTTCTACTGTGGCATATAAACTGACAGGCTCCTGTCAGACCTCTGTGGCAAGCAGCTGCTTGAGGGGGTATTTATTTTTATTTATTTAGATAATCAGGTAGAATCCTGTTTACAAGTTTTATGGAACGTTAGGAGGCACGAAATGAACAATTAAACTATTTAGTTTTGCTATTCTCTATAAATAAAAAGGTCATTTGTGTACATCAAATAAAATAATAAATGTAAAATATCCCCTCAACAGCTGTTTGTCACAGTATTCTGATCGGAGGCTGTCAATTTATACACCTTAGAGATCTGTGAGAAAGGCGAGATCTCAGCAGAAAGACAACACGAAAAGACATGCCTTTCCCGAGGCTAACACTTGGCCACCGAACAGCTGGTCAAACAATATAAGAATGTTTTTTCATAAGAAATGACTTATAAAGTATGTTGTTGATTATAATATATAACTTAAATTTCGACTGTTTGTTCTGTTTATATTTGCTAGCAAAAGGAATTCAGTTAATAATTAGTCATGATTACAGTTAGTCTATTTGATTATTAAGATAATTTTTTAAGTGTTTGTAATGTAAAAATAATTATTTTATCGATTAAATTTGTTTGCTAATCATCAGTTTGGTTGAATCCAGTACTGTCAAATAAACATTACAGAACAATATTATAGCGACGGTTTCATACTTTTTTTTTCGCATACCAACCTACCAACAAATATACAACATTCATTTTCTGCACAAGTACCAGAAAATAGATTGAAAAATAAAAAAAATCGTCATTTAGAATATTAATATCGCGTAAATCATTCCCCGCCCTGCCCACGGTCAGTAGGGGACACCGATGGGCTTGGAAAGGTCGCCGTCCGTCGGATGGGACGTTAAGCCATGGCCCCGTGTGCGGGAGAGCCATACCCTGTGCACGTTAAAGAACACGCTGGATGGCCTTGACGGTAGGCTACCATCTGTCTCCCAACAGCTGTTCCAGTGGGTCCCCTCCCCCAACCTTCTTTGAGCCATCGGGGTCCATGTGACCTGGCCATTTAGCCCATGGTGTGCAAAAAAGTGCCGCTCAGAGGTAAACAACCCAATCCAACCCGTAAATCGGAAAAAAATAATGGATTCCAGTATTGTAGGAACCAGATCTTTTGAAAAGGCTGTCGTGTTTCCCAATCTTCACTATCTATTTTATATTCAACATATTTTTGAATAAATATTCATGTGCTCTCTCCATGAGCTTCCATACTTGTTCGTGTTATTGAGTAGTGTTGATCTCGGACACAATTCCAGGGAAAAAACACCAGCAGAACATTCGAATATAACTACTTCCGTACCATTGCTGTATTCTTGTGCCCTCTATATGAACAGAAATTATTTTAAAATTTCGTATTTTACTTAACTAAATGTGAAACTATGTAGATTATTTCAAAACCGGAAAAATTAAACACACCTGGTTTATTTTAATTTTGAAAAGTGTTTTAAATTATGATTGAATAATAAACATCTATGAGCCAATCAAAGATCAGTTCTCTATTCTTTAAATTCAGTTGTTCAGTTTGAACTATAACGTTGAACTTCGTGATAGTGAGTTATACTAAAATTCTTTTTGTACTCGTCTTAGGTTTACGAAAGGTAAGATATATAATGAAAAATTATGTAATTCGAATCGCATATTTATTTCTGAATGTGAGAAATTGATCTTTTAGTTACATATAGTAGAACAAAGCTGTTCAGTTGGACTCAAGTTATCCATTATGGCGCTTTTATTGATGTAGGCATTACATTTCGTTGTTCGTATTACTGATTTGATTTAATGAGGCCGGTAGAATTTAGACATACATTCGACTTGTTTTCTTATAAATAAACAACCCTAAAGGACTAGAAACTTCAAATTGGTTAGAACAATATGTACTGTGGTTGGGATATAGTTAACCGTAAGCCAGAGGTTCTAGACATGGGGTACGCGGTAAAATGTTTTGGGGTATGCCGTGAGAGCTCAAACGTCGCTAGACCTAGTAACAAAGTCGCTAAATTGGCAACATTGCTGTGCAAAAATGTCATTTTTTTGTATTTATCGATATATGTAATTTATGAATACAAAATTTAATATATATATTTTATTTTATTCCCATTGTTATACTATAACTATAGTTTTATCAATTTATACAAGGGGTATGCCAGTTACATACACATTTCCAGGAGGTACTGAAGCATAAAAAGTTGAGAACCACTGGTCTGAGCTAACGATGCTCGTACTAGACACATTTGCACTACTAAACATTGTGAGTAAAAAAAATAAGTAGAAGTTAAATTATGTGGTAGATTCAACCCATTGTAAGGGGAAGAGATGAAGGTTAAGATATAAAGTATCCCACTATTAATATACAGTATGCTTGTTAAAGTGTTCTGTGGATTTGTTGCTGCGTTCTAGTTATGCCCGCTGTGGAGAATCGTAAGTGATAACTTAGCAGTAAGACAAGGCTTTTATGTTCCTACGAGAACAGTTTCTTCTCAGACCTAATCTAAAATGTTGTTTAAGCCATTAATAAAGTTGTCATATTTTAGAATTATGGTTAGAAGTGCTACATAGATTCCTCTGCACTCAAAATTTATGACAGACTTGAAAGTACAAAGGCAAAACAAAGTCCTAACAGTGTGGATACAGATTTAATCTTTATTATGGCTAGTATGGGATGCATGTTGCAAATGTGTTGACAAAATGAGCCTTGCTTTAAAAGATCTTCCTCAACCTCAATAGTTCTTAAGAAACCAATCCAACAGTTTCTTTTGTATTATTTCTTTTATCTATCTATATAATTTGCAGGTCTTCAGCTGAAAAGGCTTGTATTTACACTTAAAAGCCATTAAGGCTAATCTCATTGAAGACATTTTTGTAAAAACAGTACTTGGCATAAAAGTTCCACACTGAAAAATGCCACTGAGATATGAAATATAACCATAATTTTAAGATCTGCATAAAAAGAGGAAGGTAGACATTTATTATGAGATGTGAATGATGTAACTGCAGATGGATAGCATATAAGAAGCAACATTGCTGCTTCTCTATTGAACAGAGTGAGAAACCAAAATGAAAAGTAAAGACTGCATTATATCTAAATTATGCAAAGAAAGTAGAACTATAGGCACTGTAAAATGTCATATTTTAATATTAAAAAATTCTCTTGAATTGCTACATGGGATCTGTTAAGACTTGCAAAACAAACTTTTGTGTGCCATTTTCAAGAGTCACTCATTTGATAGCTTGCCAGGCCTGTAATCTGCAGTTTATGGGGCAGTTACAGCCCAAAACGGCAGAGGTTTTGAAATGGACTAGTCCAAATAGTGCTATTTTTTTGTCTTTACTACTCTCTATCTACAAAATAAAAAATATGTTTAAATATCACATTAGAAATGTTCAACTTCTTGGAAAGTTCTACAAATAATAACTTTAACAAGTATATTACTTGCAGTAAAGAGGGATACATCAAGAATATGCAGAGTAAAGAAAATAATACACTTATTCCTAAGCATAATTTATTTTTCTGCAAATAAAAACTGAAATGGTATCTAAGTCATATTTTTCCAACTGTGCATATCACTATATCACAAACATAACTTAGTACCATCCAAGGTTACTAGTTTCAATGATATTGCTAAAATTCATTCTGTAATTTAAAAATGGAAAAATCAATAATCTCATCAGAGATGGCTATTCTAACAAGTGCATACCACTAAATAATGAATTGCCATTCTACATACATGGAAAATCCACATGTAGCCATGGGCTACAGAGGTCCTACCAGAAATAATTTTGATCTCCACATCTGTCTGTCCTTAGCTACAGCTCCTGCATTTAGCCACTGTAGGCCAATTCTAGCAAAGTCCTGTATGGCATTGTCTGTCAAATGCATCCTAGGTCTCCCCCTTTTCCTGAAGCCTTTGGGCATACTGCTCATAATCCTATTTGCCAATCTGTAGCTATGCATATGGGCAACAAGGCCAAACCAACACTCTCTTACACAAAATTTGGCAGTAGTGCACATCACTTTCCTCAGTCACCATTTTTTTTTTTCAACGTAGCAAAATGATCCTTTTTGACGATTCCCACAACCCTCCAGACCTTAACCCAAACAGGAGTTTCTGGAAAAAATTTTTTTTTGCCATGGTAATGATAACCTGAGTTCATGTCAAATGCAACGTACCGTTACCATGGTAATGGTACTTTGCATCGTAAATAAACATAAAATACGATTCTACTAAAAAACATCTCAACCATGAATTACTAAAAAAAATTCGAATCATGAAAAAAACATAAACCAACACAACACACTTGCCCCTCTTTTCCCAATACTTAAAAACAGTCCACAACTATATTTTCACAAACTAAACAAATCAAGTCACACATACAAAACTGAACCTAAATAAATCACCAGAATTAATCAAATCGAACCCAATATTAAAAACAATGGAATCATGAGCAATTCATCACCAATCGGCATTATAAAAAAAGTCGCTGAAACTAATCTCATCGCAGACAACGTATATCAAAACACGGGAAAATCTGAAACAGTGCACCGCTGATCCAAATTATAAAAAGGCCTCTGAAACTAAATCTCATTGCAGACAACACATATCAAAATAGAGGAAAGTCGGAAACAGTGCACCACTGATCCAAATTATAAAAAGCCCTCTAAAGTAAATAATCTCATTGGAGACAACACATATCAAAATACCAGAAAATCAGAAACAGTGCACTGTCAAACCAAATTATAAAAAAGCCCCCAAACAAAATAATCTCATCAGAGAACACATATCAAAACTCATGAAGATCAGAAATAGTGCATCACTGATGCGAATTATAATAAAGCTCCTGAAACTAAATAATCTCATCAGAGACAACACATATTAAAACACATGAAAATCGGAAACAGTGCATCACTGATCCAAATTATAATAAAGCCCACGAAACAAATAATCTCATCGGAGACGACACATGTCAAAACACCAGAAAATCGGAAATAGTGCACTGCCGATCCGAATTATAAAAAAGCCAAAGCTAAATAATCTCGTCAGAGACAGCAAAAATAATATACCCTCCATATCATATTACTCAACCCACCCCTAAATTGCTCTTTATCTTCCTGACTCCATAAAAAAACTGCCAATTTCCCACACTGACAATTCTACATACTACCCAAAATTTCTATATAAAAAAGCCGCCAAACACTTCCACATATTAACAATATATCATATTAGTAACTTTAAAAGACATATTAATTTTGTTAGATATTTATATCATTATAATACATTAATAATTATACTATATGTGAACTAATAATCACTCAATTAATCCATTACTGCCACCATGTCCCACACAGAAAACCTTCCAACATTCTTTCCCCCAAACATACTCTACCCCCCCATACCCTTCTACATTAAAATTCTCTGAAAACTCACGTTTCACCAAAAACTATTCTAAAAAACTTAACACCTCATAAAAACTCATTTTTAACCACTTATTTTCCCCACATTCTAAACTTTTGCTATTTTCTTTCACACTTGCAACAAAACACTACATCATACTAAACACAAAAAAAATTTAAAATAATTCTAACTGGTTCTAACCATTCCTCCCTTCCCCTTCAAATGCCCCCACTCCAAAGAACTTATGAAAAACATTCCCCCCACACACAATCACAAAAAGCTACCCGAACTTCCACTTCCAAAGGACAGCCATAATTTTAGTCATACAAAACAGTTGACTAACACTTTCAACAACACCTTCCTATTATGAAATGGTTTCAATTCTGAAATATCTTAAATAACTTATTATTTACCATATTTTAACCAAATTTAAAAAAATCAATGGGAACATATTAATTACCCATATTCTACCTATCATTAAAAATCCCTCATTAAATATATTATACCTATGCACTTACCTCTAGCTGTAGTGGGAATCTTATCTGAAGGAGTTATCCAGCAAAATTGGTGAAAAAAAGCAAACATAGTATTACACTCATGTGAAATCACTACTTCATGTTACCTACCCACGAGGAACAAATCATAGAACCATAGGCCACCAACAATCAACAGTTACATTTCTATGTCATACTTTACACTTCAATGTCACATGCTTCTTGAGCAGTGCCATGTGTTGACTGAGGACTGTGAACAGTACACTGATCCAAAACACTGCTCAAAGGAGGTTGTTCACTCCTAACCTCATCATTACTTACAAACACCTAATGCCCAAGATACTGTGTAACCATCTAGAATCAAAGGCATCCAGTTTCCTGTTATCCTGCTTACAAAGAGTCCATATTTCACTACCATACCTAACATTAGAAAGAACCAAACTATTATACAGTCTAATTTTAGTCTAGGTGTATGCGCCTATTTCTCCACACTCTCCATAGATTCTTAAAAGTTCCGGCAGCAATCGCTAGTCTGTTAATCTCATGCCGCACATCACCATTTTCTGTTACATAGCTCCCAAGATAATTAAACTGTGACACCTGCTCAAGACTGCAACCATTCAGATTAACTGAATCACATCCTGCCTGACCAATATTCATCACTTTAGTTATCTCTATCACCAAACCTACTCTAATACCAGTCTTATCAACAGTCCTAAAGAAAGAATTCATCTCATCAACATCATTAGCCAACAAGGCCAAATCACCTGCATAATCTAAATCAGAAATTTCGAAATTTCTAGACCACTGAAGCCCAAAGTCTTTCCCTGCAGCAAATCTGCATAACATAATAACCAAAAAGAAAATGCATCCTTATCAAACACCAGACGCATTGCTAAACCAAATGCAATAAGCCTGACCAACTCTTACACATGACAATGTTATTATAGACTGTTTAATATTATAGCTGTTGTTACAATAACTTTCCCTTCCTGTCCACAGTTGTGGGGTACTGATGGACTTGCAAAGGCTGCTGTCTGTCGGATGGGATGTTAAGCTGTGGCCCCATGTGCGGGAGAGCCATACCCTGTGCACGTTAAAGAACAAGCTGGATGACCTTGACGGGAGGTTACCATCTCTTCCAACAGCTGTTCCAGTGAGTCTCCTCCCCCAACCTTCTCTGAGCCTTCGGGGTGCATGGGACTTGGCCATTTAGCCTATGATGTGCAAAAAAGTGCCACTCAGAGGTAAAACAACCCAACCCAATACAATAACTAATTTGGCAGGTATTCTATGTGATCGAACGATCAGCCACAAAAAAAAAATCTGCAATTGAAGAGAACTTCAGGTTATTTTGCAGTTTTAGGTTACTGTGGGAGGAATAAAGTTGTCAGGGCTACATCCTCTGACCCATCCAATGTCCAGCCTGAAAAACAGGCCAAATTTAAATTTAGAACTTTTTTGTCATAAATAATGAATTCTGGCATGTCATTTGCCAAATTAATCAACATTTAATTCTGTATTTTCTGAAAATAAAGTATAATGAAAAAGCGACTAGTTTTATTTTAATAGGACTTGTTTTTTTTAGTCATATAGTAAAAAAAAATGCATCTGGCAACACAAAAATTTATTTAAAACACTAATTGACAGAAATGATTTTAATGCACGAATAGAAAGCCTATTTATTTCAAAATAAAAAAATATTTCTTGTTTAAAGTAAACATTTCCTCCATTTTGTAATATTTTTCTCCATACCATACTTTGAGAAAAGTCCAGGCTTGTTGCAGAGTCCAATAAACAAGTCAGCTTTAGGATATTTTTAAGAAATATAGATAAATAATTACAAACACAGCTACACTTTATCAAGTTTAATTGTCATGATTTTCAGCTGTTATTACACTGTAAAAAACTAAAATATTCCTAGGGTGGTTGCCAATGATAACCGTTGCTTCCTTATCCAAGGTATATTGAATCTGGTGCAATATTCCCAATTTACACTTTATGCCTCTTTTCTACTCTAAATCTACCTTTACAATCTTGACTACCTTTTACATCACCTTTGTTAGTAAAGGTAGATTTAGAGTAGAAAAGAGGCATAAGGTGTACATCAGGGTTATTGCAACAGAGGCAATATTCCTTGGATAAGGAAGCAATTGTTGATATTGGCAACCACCCTAGGAATATTTTAGTTTCCTAAAGTGTAATAACAGCTAGAAATCTTGAAATAACTAATCAATAGAAATAGGTCATATTATATATCCCCTATGATGATGCATAGAACCGGCCAGGTCTAGCACCTAATGTCTGACCTCGTCTTCTCGTGATGCAGACCGTTAGTACCTTTAAAAAGAGATACTCTCTTGTGGAAGTGAACGGAAGGGGAGGGCTGCCACATTAGTGTGGCCTACTGATCTGGACAACTCTGGCTACTTTTCTTTTTTTCTACCCTGCTGAGGAGTGGTCAACCACACAGGGTCCTGACCATATAAACCCACTGGAGAGATATATGGCTCTGAGCTTGATTATGGATCCTGATTTTGCTGCACTGGTGGGCTTCTGTGGAGGGAAAATCTTCCGCTGTGTTTTCTGTTTGTTTGTGGGTTGACAGCACCAAGTGAATAGATTCACAGGATATGTTTATCAGCTGGTGGATAATCCTCAGCAGAAGTCATCGCAAGCACCTGAACTCTTTGCTTCTATTGGCATCGTCAAATTCTACATTGGAGGAAGTCTTCCAGTGTAGATGGCTTCAGCCTTTAGCAGTGGGGGAACGGGTCTTTGCCCAATGTCTGCGATTAGGGGGCTGTTTGATATTGTCGGCATTCCCTCTCTCAATAAACATAGTTTCTTTAAACATCCCACTAACCATTTTCTCTCCTTAGGTAGTTGGAATGTGAGGACTCTGCACAGAGCTTTTTTTCTTGATGTCCTCACACAAGAATTCCATCATTATAATTTAGATATTCTTGGCTTGCAAGAGACCAGATGAACAGATAAAGGTCAGATTCTTAAAAATAATCTTAAATTTCTCTATTCAGGGAGGGACGACAATAAGCATCACCAAGGCATGGGTCTGCTTCTCAGCAGACAAGCTAGTGATGCTCTTCTAGGATATGAGTGCATTAATGAAAGGTTTCTTATAGCAAAATTTCAGACAAGCATTAAAGACTTGAATGTTATCTGCTGTTATGCCCCCACTGAGGATGCCGATGAGGATGAGAAGGATAGGTTTTATGGACAACTTCAGGATATTTTGAATTCTGTCAAGAAAGGAGATATTACCCTTGTTCTTGGTGACTTCAATGCCAAAGTTAGTACTGACTCTGACCTTTGGGCAGGAGTAATAGGCCCTTTTGGTATTGGTAGCTGCAATGGGCAACGTCTGCTACAGGTAAGTAAACTCAATGGATTCAGAATAACTAACACTTATACAAACACCGCGACATACATAAGTACACATGGGTTTCACCCGACGGGCTGCATAAGAATATGATTTAATTAACAGCAAATGGGCTAGTTCTGTTAGGAATACCAGGTCGTATATGGAAGCTGAAATTGGATTTGATCATTACCTTGTTCAAAGTGTCTTGCAACTTAAACTTAAAAAGTGTTGTGCTAGGGTTAAAAAATTTACTTTTAATACTGAAGCTCTGAAAGACCCAGTTATAGCCAAAGCTTACCATGATAGGTTACTTAGTCATTATGACAGTCATGGTATGCTTACTACTGAAGTTGAGGAAGAATGGGGCCATTTTAAACAGGCTTTTTTGGAAACTAACAGTAATCTTTTAGGAAAAAATGATCAGAAGAGGCAGAATTATCTGAGTGATAAGGCACTTGAGCTTATTTCGGAAAGAAAGATCTGAAGGAATGTCCTTAATCAATACCCTACTAGTCCTAATAGAAAGCATTACAGAGAGCTTAATAAACGTGTAAAGGATCAGTTAGATGCCGATAAGAATCTTTGGCTTGATGGTTTGGCTGACAAAGCTAAAGGAAGCAGTTAGGAAGCACAACAGCAGAGAGCTGTACCAGATAGTTAATGTTTTGTGTGGTAGAAAACGAATAACTATACAGGGATTGAAGGATAAACAAGGTAAAGTTATAGAAGGTGAAGATTCTGGCATGGCTAGGTGGGCTGAGCATTTCAGTGATATTCTAAACAATGTGTTTAGTTCTATTCCCATTGTTTGCAATGATGATAGATGCATTACTGGTTTTAATGTTGGCTCTATAACAAAGTCTGAAGTTATTTTAGCTATTTCTAAACTTAAACTACATAAATTTCCAGTGATAGATGAAATTATTATGGAAATGCTTAGAGCTGGGAATGTTTCAGTTACCACTTGGATGACTGAAATTTTGAATATCTTTTATGATAAAGGCATTGTCCCTAAAGATTTTACCAGAGCTATTATTATCCCTATTTTCAAAAAAAGTGATCACAGTTCTTGTGATAACTATAGGGGTATCAGCCTACTCTCTGTTCCAGGTAAAGTTCTTTCCATGATTGTGCTTAATAGAATTAAGAATCTGGTTGACAGGCAATTGTGTGATGAGCAATGTGGATTCAGAAGTGATAGGGGATGTGTGGATCAGATATTTTCACTTAGGCAGATTCTTGAGAAATGTTTAGAGTTTCAGAAACCTTTGGTTGCTAGCTTTGTTGATTTCAAAAATGCTTTCGACTCTGTTGATTGCCATAATTTGTGGTTGATTGTGAGATAATATGGCATACCACACAAGTTAACATAATGAAAGCTCTCTAAAATAACACTTAGTCATGTGTAGAGTTGGTAAGGCTTGTATCAATTGGTTAATATTACTTCTGGTGTTCGACAAGAGTTCATTTTGTCTCCTTTTCTCTTTAGCTTGGTTATTGATTATGTTATGTGAAATTCACTTCAAGGGAAAGATTTTGGACTTAAATGTACTGGAGATACGAAAATTTCTGATTTAGATTATGCTGATTTAGCCCTTTTGGCAAATGATGTTGATGAGATGAACTCTTTCATTTGAGCTGTTGATGAAACTGGTAGTAGAGTAGGATTGGTTATAAACAGAGAGAAAACTAAAGTGATGAAAATTGGTCAGGTAGGCTGTGATTCAGTTAATCTGAATGGTTGCAGTCTTGAGCAGGTGTCACAGTTTAATTTTCTTGGGAGCTATGTATCAGATGCTGGTGATGTGCATCATGAGATTAACAGACGAATAGGTATTACTGCCGGGACTTTTAAGAGTCTATGGAGAGTGTGGAGAAATAGGCGTATACACCTAAAGACTAAAATTAGACTTATAATATCAAAAGATTTTTCTAGGGTTCGTTATGGTAATGAAACTTGGACGCTGTGTAAACAAGATAACGGGAAACTAAATGCTTTTGATTCTAGATGCTTATGCAGTATCTTGGGTATTAGGTGGTTCAACTTCGTAACTAATGATGAGGTTAGGCAAAGGAGTTTGCAACCTCCTTTAAGCAGCATATTGTGCAGAGAGAGACTCCGTTGATTTGGCCATGTTGCCCGTATGAATTATTATAGATTGGTGAATAGGGTTATGAATAGTGTGCCTAAAGGCCTAAGAAAGAAGGGGAGACCTAGGATGCGGTGCGCAGATAATGTCAAACAGGACCTTGTTAGAATTGGTGTGTCGTGACCAGATGCAGTAGATGTAGTTCAGGACAGACTTGCTTGGAGAACTAAATTGCACGGTCTGGTTGGACCTCCGTAGCACATAGCTGCTTGAGGATAAAGATATACCAAATTTAATAGACTTTAATTCTAAATTTTATCAAAATAAAAATTTTAAACACTGTAGTAACAGATTAATTTTAATAACACTTTTTATAGTAGTGTGGCCGATTGGTTAGCACGCTTGGCTACTGATCTAAGGGACCTGGGTTCGAGCCCCGGATTTAGGCTATGGATATGTGTGTCGTTTTTCTGCTGAGGTCCTGCCATCCTCTCAGATCTCCTACTGTGGCATATAAACTGACAGGCTCCTGTCAGACCTCTGTGGCAAGCAGCTGCTTGAGGGGGTATTTTTTTTTATACCAGAAAAAAAGATACATATTTCATAATTGCTTCCAAGATTTTCTATCTTTAAAAATAGCAGCTTTTTGTTAATTATGAGGATATTTTAGAAACTTTAAGGAAAATTTTGTTGATAATAGTTCAAATCAAACTTTTGAACTTAAATTAGGGGATAGCTTCAGCATAGAGTAATAGTAACAAATTGTAAATACCTTATATTGCTTTTAAGAAATGGCAATGAGATGGCTTTAACAAATTATACATGTCATAGTTTAATAAAATATGCATCAAATTAAAAAAGAAAATATTTATCAAGCCTGAATTATATATTTTTTATAAGATGTAAAAAAAATTGAAACGTCTTTTTTTTTTGTTTTTTCTGTTGTACTAATCAAAAGAGATATTCTCTTTTGGAAGGGAATGGAAAGGGAGGGCTGCCAGTTCAGTATGGCCTACTGATCTGGTCATCTATGACCACTTTTTTCTTTTTTTTTCAACCCTGCTGAGGAGTGGTCAACTTCACAGGGTCCTGGTGCTGACCATTTATACCTACTAGACTGGACTTGTTTATGGATTTGAGCTTGATTATGGATCCTGGACTTGCTGCACTGGTGGGCCTCTGTTGAGGGAGAGTCTGCCGCTGTGTTTTCTGTTTGCTTCTGGGTTGCCAGCTCTAAGTGAACAGAGGCATGGGATACCTTATATCAGCTGGTGGATAATCCTAATCAGAGGCCATCGCAGGTACCTGAACCTTACTTAGCTAGTTGGGCATCGTCAAGCCTAAACTGGAGTAATTTGTCTCAGGCAGGCCATATGGTTCTTGAAAAAGTCCAATTGACAAGGTGGTGCCTGAAGTTCCTACCAGCATCGGTGACTTCAGCCTTTAGCGGAGGAGGAACAGGTCTTTGCCCCATGCCTGCGATCAGGGGGCTGTTTGATATTGTTGGCCCTACCAATCTCAATAAACCTAATTTCTTTAAAAATCCTACTAATCATTTCTCTCTGCAGGAATGTGGAACGTGAGGACATTACATAGAGATTATTCTCTTGATGTCCTCATGCAGGAATTCCAGTGCTATAACCTAGATATTCTAGGCTTGCAAGAGACCAGATGGACAGGTAAAGGTGAGATACTTAAAAATAACTTTAAATTTCTCTTTACAGAGAGGGAGGATGGAAAGCATCACCAAGGCGTGGGTCTGCTGCTCAGCAGACATGCTAGTGATGCTCTTCTAGGATATGAGTGCATTAATGAAAGGTTTCTTACAGCAAAATTTCAGACAAGCATTAAAGACTTGAATGTTATCTGCTGTTATGCCCCCACTGAGGATTCTGATGAGGATGAGAAGGATAGGTTTTACAGACAACTTCAGAATATTTTGAATTCTGTCAAGAAAGGAGATATTACCCTTGTTCTTGGTGACTTCAATGCCAAAGTTGGTACCGACTCTGACCTTTGGGGAGGAGTAATAGGCCCTTTTGGTATTGGTAGCTGCAATGGGCAACGTCTCCTACAGGTAAGTAAACTAAATGGTTTCAGAATAACTAACACATGTTACAAACACCGCGACATACATAAACACACATGGGTTTCACCTGATGGGCTGCATAAGAATATGATTGATTATATATTAATTAACAGCAAATGGGCTAGTTCTGTTAGAAATACCAGGGCATATAGGGGAGCTGAAATTGGATCTGACCATTACCTTGTTAAAAGTGTCTTGCAACTTAAACTTAAAAAGTGTTGTGCTAGGGTTAAAAAATTTACTTTTAATACTGAAACTCTGACAGACCCAGTTATAGCTAAAGCTTACCATGATAGGTTACTTAGTCATTATGACAGTCATGGTTTGCTTAATACTGAAGTTGAGGAAGAATGGGGCCATTTTAAACAGGCTTTTTTGGAAACTAACAGTACTCTTTTAGGGAAAAAGGAGCAGAGGAGGCAGAATTATTTAAGTGATAAGGCACTTGAGCTTATTTCAGAAAGAAGGAACTGCAGGAATGTCCTTAATCAGTACCCTACTAGTCCTAATAGAAAGCATTACAAAGAACTTAATAAACGTGTAAAGGGTCAGTTAGCTACTGATAAGAATCTTTGGCTTGATGGCCTTGCTGACAAAGCTGAGGAAGCAGTTAGACAGCACAACAGCAGAGAGCTGTACCAGATAGTTAATGTTTTGTGTGGTAGAAAACGAACAGGTATACAGGAATTGAAGGATAAACAAGGCAAGGTTATAATAGAAGGTGAGGATTCTGTCATGGCTAGGTGGGCTGAGCATTTCAGTGATGTTATAAGCAATGTGGTACTTTACTCCCATTGTTGGCTTTAATGTTGGCCCTAAAACACAATCTGAAGTTAGTTTGGCTATTTCTAAACTTAAACTTCATAAATCCCCAGGGGTGGATGAAATTACTACGGAAATGCTTAGAGCTGGGAATGTTTGTTACCATTTGGATGACTGAAATTTTGAATAACTTTTATGATAAAGGCATGGTTCCTAAAGATTTTACCAGAGCTATTATTATCCCTATTTTCAAAAAAGGTGATCGCAGTTTTTGTGATAACTATAGGGGTATCAGCCTACTCTCCGTTCCAGGTAAAGTTCTTTCCATGATTGTGCTTAATAGAATTAAGAATCTGGTTGACAGGCAATTGCGTGATGAGCAATGTGGATTCAGAAGTGGTAGGGGATGTGTAGATCGGATATTTTCACTTAGACAGATTCTTGAGAAATGTTTAGAGTTTCAGAAACCTTTGGTTGCTAGCTTTGTTGATTTCAAAAAGGCTTTCGACTCTGTTGATCCGTCATAATTTGTGGTTGATTGTGAGATCATATGGTATACCAGACAAGTTAGTTAACATAATGAACGCTCTCTATAATAACACTGAGTCATGTGTGAGGGTTGGTAAGTCTTGTAGCAATTGGTTTAGCATTACTTCTGGTGTTCGACAAGGGTGCATTTTGTCTCCTTTTCTCTTTAGTTTGGTTGTTGATTATGTTATGCGAAATTCACTTCAAGGGAAAGCTTTTGGCCTTAAATGGGCTGGAGATACGAAAATTTGTGATTTAGATTATGCTGATGATTTAGCCCTTTTGGCAAATGATGTTGATGAGATGAACTCTTTCATTCGAACTGTTGATGAGACTGGTAGTACAGTAGGTTTGGTTATAAACAGAGAGAAAACTAAAGTGATGAAAATTGGTCAGGCAGGTTGTGATTCAGTTCATCTGAATGGTTGCAGTCTTGAGCAGGTGTCACAGTTTAATTACCTTGGGAGCTGCGTAACTGATACTGGTGATGTGCGGCATGAGATTAACAGACGAATAGGTATTGCTGCCGGGACTTTTAAGAAACTATGGAGATTATGGAGAAATAGGCGTATACACCTAAAGACTAAAATTAGACTGTATAATAGTTTGATTCTTTCTAGGGTTAGTTATGGTAGTGAAACTTGGACGCTGTGTAAGCAAGATAACAGAAACTAGATGCTTTTGATTCTAGATGCTTACGCAGTATCTTGGGTATTAGGTGGTTTAATTTTGTAACTAATGATGAGGTTAGGCAAAGGAGTCTGCAACCTCCTTTAAGCAGCATATTGTGCAGAGAGAGACTCCGCTGGTTTGGCCATGTTGCTCGTATGGATAATTATAGATTGGCGAATAGGGTTATGAACAGTGTGCCTAGAGGCCTCAGAAGGAGGGGGAGACCTAGGATGCGGTGGGCAGACAATGTCAAACAGGACCTTGTTAGAATTGGTGTACAGTGGCCGGATGCAGCAGATGTAGCTCAGGACAGATATGCTTCGAGAATTAAACTATGCGGTCTGGTTGGACCTCCGTAGCTCATGGCTGCTTGAGGATGATGATGATGATGTACTAATAACGGATATAATGCATCCTAGACATTGGAAGTGTTAACAGTTAATAGGCTTCACTGCATCACTGTTGTGCATTTCACTGAAGCACATACTTAAGCTTAGTAACCGAAACTACAATCTCAGCGTATTAACTTAATGTGCAATAGCGTGCTTCTACCTCTGAATTTAATATTGGTGTATTACAGTGAAATCTCTGTGCAGACTTAGGATAGTAACCTAAATTTCAGTTGCCAGACTTTGTCTTTTGTTGATAATATGCATTCCAAATGTAATAAATGACATAGTTCTGCATTTTTACAAAAGTTTTCTGATGTTTTGATGGTTCACACTAATTTTTTTTAGTTTTTAAGAAAAATAACAGGTTTCACTTTGTTGTCTGTCATCCTGTAGACATGAAAATTTTTGTATATTGAGATAAAAATTCTTTTTATGTTGGATAGGTATTGTGATATACTATGGTTTGCACTCTCCCCTATCTCCCAAAAGCTATAATCATGCCCTCTAATTGTAAAAATATATAAAAATTCTAAAATTTCAAAGAATATTCCAAACATTATATATATATGCTAGAAGTTGGAGATTTTGTTGGCATGGTTTGGTTCTTTTTTTATATCTGCATGAAATTTCCATCCATTACACAAAAGAAAATTATGGAAATAATTTTTGTAGATCCTCAAATATTTAAACTGATGTTGGACAAGGAATTTGAAGAAATTATAAATTAAAATGAAAAGGAAACTTGGATTGTCTTCAGTAGTGTTACAAAGTTTTTTGGGAAGCAAAGATCCAAATTGCAAAACAATTGTAGAAGATATGCTACAGAGCATCAGAAAACTGGATTTCAATATGTATGTGAAGTTGCACTTTTTGCATTCTCATGTAATGTTTCCCTGAAAATTTAAAGGGGTGGGGTGGCTCAGTCGGTAGCGTGCCAGGCTTGTAATCTGCAGTTCGCAGGTTTGAATCCCAGATGGATTGTTGAGATTTTTCTCTGCAAAATTCCCTGCCTTGTCCTAGATCAGTAGGGACACTGATGGGCTTGGAAAGGCCACTGTCCATCTAATGGGAAAGGTGGCCCCATGTACACAAGAGCCATATCCTTTGCATGTCAAAGAACACTCTGTATGACCTGGATGGAAGGCTACCATCTTGCAGCTGCAATATCTATTGCATTTTGAAAGATAAACCACTGTCAAAAATAAAACAAAAACTGGTTATCAGAAAATGTGGCAAAATAATATTTTGGTCTTTTATATGTTACAAATAAAATACTTTATTATATTTCTACTCATTTTAACTTTTTTAATCATCTACATCATATAAAATTACTTACTATTTACGATTGTAAATTAGTTCATTGTATGAAATAGAACTGTTCCATATAATATAAAATTTCCTGCAGATAAACCCTGTCTTCACAAGATTATATTCTTTACACATGTATTGTATCATTTATTTATTAACTTTAATATTAATTGAAGCTATTTGTTTACAGTATTTTTTCCACTCTAAATATGCCATCCCAAGATAGACTGAAAAGCTTCAAGAACAAAGGTAGAGATCAAGAGGTAAGGAAGAAAATCATAAAGAAATTAATTAAAAGTGGAATTAAAGCATGCCAAAAGCACTATTGGTCAAATTGCAATTTTAAAGGCTAAAGAAAAATTTATATATTTATAGTTAGTTTAGTAATTTGTATGCAGACTTAAAAATTGCACCTAATCATCATCATCATCATCCTCAAGCAGCCATGGACTACGGAGCTCCAACCAGATTGTGCAATTTAGTTCTCCAAGCAAGTCTGTCCTGAGCTACATCTACTGCATCTGGCCACTGCACACCAATTCTAACAAGGTCCTGTTTGATATTGTCTGCCCACCGCATCCTAGGTCTCCCCTTCTTTCTGAGGCCTTTAGGCACACTGTTCATAACCCTATTCGCCAATCTATAATTATTCATACGGGCAACATGGCCAAACCAACGGAGTCTCTCTCTGCACAATATGCTGCTTAGAGGAGGTTGCAAACTCCTTTGCCTAACCTCATCATTAGTTACAAAGTTGAACCACCTAACACCTAAGATACTGCATAAGCATCTAGTTTCCTGTTATCTTGTTTACACAGCGTCCAAGTTTCACTACCATAACTAACCCTAGAAAGAACCAAACTATTATACAGTCTAATTTTAGTCTTTAGGTGTATACGCCTATTTCTCCACACTCTCCATAGATTCTTAAAAGTCCCGGCAGCAATCCCTATTCATCTGTTAACACTTTCAGGACCATAAGGTTTCTAAGAGTAAATATAAGTATGTAACTGTTTATTTTAGTTTGTTTAGACGTAAAATAAATAAAAATCATAAGAAAAATACATAAACAATGTGTAGTTTTTTTGGAATTTTATGGGAAATATTTTTCCCAATGGACTATAAAGGTAACACAAATTATAGTTAGGCTTATTTTGCAATGTCTTTTATTTATTGGTTTATTATAACAAAATGTTAACTAAAATAATACAAAATTATGAAATAAAATTACTATACAAAATGATGTGCTAATTATGATATTCTGCGAAGCAATTTCTTTTGGTTGTGAAGCAAAGATGGACATTGCACAGATGCAACATTATTGCAAAGATGGACATGGACTAAAAGTTCCCGTTGACATAATTGCGTTCGGCATACGTTCTATTTTGACATTCTGTATAAAAAATGCAGATAAGGTTATAATTAAATACGACAATCACCAATTTTAAATGGGGAAAAATGTTTCGCTTAGTCGTGAAAGGGTTAATCTCATGCCGCACATCACCATTATCTGTTACATAGCTCCCAAGATAATTAAACTGTGACACCTGCTCAAGACTGCAACCATTCAGATTAACTGAATCACAGCCTGCCTGACAAATTTTCATCACTTTAGTTTTCTCTCTGTTTATAACCAAACCTACTGTACTACCAGTCTCATCAACAGTTCGAACGAAAGAGTTCATCTCATCGACATCATTTGCCAAAAGGGCTAAATCATTAAAAAAAAATAAAAAATAAATACCCCCTCAAGCAGCTGCTTGCCACAGAGGTCTGACAGGAGCCTGTCAGTTTAGACAAAATGCACTCTTGTCGAACACCAGAAGTAATATTAACCAATTGATACAAGCCTTACCAACTCTACACATGACTAAGTGTTATTATAGAGAGCTTTCATTATTTTAACTTGTGTGGTATGCCATATTATCTCACAATCAACCACAAATTATGGCAATCAACAGAGTCGAAAGCATTTTTGAAATCAACAAAGCTAGCAACCAAAGGTTTCTGAAACTCTAAACATTTCTCAAGAATCTGCCTAAGTGAAAATATCTGATCCACACATCCCCTATCACTTCTGAATCCACATTGCTCATCATGCAATTGCCTGTCAACCAGATTCTTAGTTCTCTTAAGCACAATCATGTAAAGAATTTTCCCTGGAACAGAGAGTAGGCTGATACCCCTATAGTTATCACAAGAACTGTGATCACCTTTTTTGAAAATAGGGATAATAATAGCTCTCATAAAATCCTTAGGAACCATGCCTTTATCATAAAAGAAATCCAAGTGGTAACCGAAACATTCAAAGCTCTAAGCATTTCCATAGTAATTTCATCTACCCCTGGGGATTTATGAAGTTTAAGTTTAGAAATAGCCAAAATAACTTCAGATGGTGTTATAGAGCCAACATTAAAGCCACCAATGCATCAATCATCATTGCCAACAATGGGAGTAGAACTAACTACATTGTTTAGAACATCACTGAAATGCTCAGCCCACCTAGCCATGACAGAATCTTCACCTTCTATAACTTTACCTTGTTTATCCTTCAATCCCTGTATAGTTATTCGTTTTCTACCACACAAAACATTAACTATCTGGTACAGCTCTCTGCTGTTGTGCTTCCTAACTGCTTCCTCAGCTTTCTCAGCCAAGCCATCAAGCCAGAGATTCTTATCAGCAGCTAAATGATCCTTTACACGTTTATTAAGCTCTCTGTAATGCTTTCTATTAGGACTAGTAGGGTATTGATTAAGGACATTCCTACAGTTCTTTCTTTCCGAAATAAGCTCAAGTGCCTTATCACTCAGATAATTCTGCCTCCTCTGCTCCTTTTTTCCTAAAAGAGTACTGTTAGTGTCCAAAAAAGCCTGTTTAAAATGATCCCATTCTTCCTCAACTTTAGTAGTAAGCAAACCATGACTGTCATAATGACTAAGTAACGTATCATGGTAAGCTTTAGCTATAACTGGGTCTTTCAGAGCTTCAGTATTAAAGGTAAAATTTTCAACCCTAGCACAACACTTTTTAAGTTTAAATTGCAAGACACTTTTAACAAGGTAATGGTCAGATCCAATTTCAGCTTCCATATACGACCTGGTATTCCTAACAGAACTAGCCCATTTGCTGTTAATATATATCAATCATATTCATATACAGCCAATCAGGTGAAACCCATGTGTACTTATGTATGTTGCAGTGTTTATAATAAGTGTTAGTTATTCTGAATCCATTGAGTTTACTTACCTGTAGCAGACATTGCCCATTGCAGCTACCAATACCAAAAGGGCCTATTACTCCTGCCCAAAGGTCAGAGTCAGTATCAACTTTGGCATTGAAGTCACCAAGAACAAGGGTAATATCTCCTTTCTTGACAGAATTCAAAATATCCTGAAGTTATTCATAAAACCTATCCTTCTCATCCTCATACTCAGTGGGGGCATAACAGTAGATAACATTCAAGTCTTTAACGCTTGTCTGAAATTTTGCTGTAAGAAACCTTTCATTAATGCACTCATATCCTAGAAGAGCATCACTAGCGTGTCTGCTGAGAAGCAGACCCACGCCTTGGTGATGCTTATTGTCGTCCCTCCCTGAATAGAGAAATTTAAGATTATTTTTAAGAATCTGACCTTTATCTGTCCATCTGGTCTCTTGCAAGCCGAGAATATCTAAATTTTAATGTTGTAATTCTTGTGTGAGGACATCAAGAGAAAAAGCTCTGTGCAGAGTCCTCACATTCCAACTACCTAAGGAGAGAAAATGGTTAGTGGGATGTTTAAAGAAACTATGTTTATTGAGAGAGGGAATGCCGACAATATCAAACAGCCCCCTAATCGCAGACATGGGGCAAAGACCCGTTCCCCCACTACTAAAGACTGAAGCCATCTACACTGGAAGACTTCCTCCAATGTAGAATTTGACGATGCCAATAGAAGCAAAGAGTTCAGGTGCTTGCGATGACTTCTGCTCAGGATTATCCAGCAGCTGATAAACATATCCTGTGAATCTATTCACTTGGGGCTGTCAACCCACAAACAAACAGAAAACACAGCAGAAGATTTTCCCTTCACAGAAGCCCACCAGTGCAGCAAAATCAGGATCCATAATCAAGCTCAGAGCCATATATCTCTCCAGTGGGTTTATATGATCAGCACCAGGACCCTGTGTGGTTGACCACTCCTCAGCAGGGTAGAAAAAAAGAAAAGTAGCCATAGTTGTCCAGATCAGTAGGCCCCACTAATCTGGCAGCCCTCCCCTTCCGTTCACTTCCACAAGAGAGTATCTCTTTTGAAAGGTACTAACGGTCCGCACCACAAGAAGGCGGGGTCGGACATTAGGTGCTAGGCCTGGCCGGTTCTATGCATCATCACAGGGGATTGGTGCATAGCTGTCCTTCCAGTGACTACCTAGCTACCATTTACAGACTGTATACAGGGTACAATTAAATATATCTCTTATAATTCAAATTTTTTTTTTGTTTATTTGCAGGAGATGAGGAGGCGAAGAACAGAAGTAAATGTTGAACTACGTAAGCAAAAGAAAGATGATAATTTACAGAAGAGGAGAAATGTTGTTATAGATGATGACCCAGTCAGCCCATTGCAGCCACAAAATAAGGTTGAGTGTTTAATTTAGCATTTGAAAATATATGTGAGATTTGGTGTTGCAACTGAAAAGAGTCTTAAGAATTAAATTGTTATCTGTGCAAGAAATGATTGAAATGTTCTGAAATTCTATCATAATCTTGTTAAATCTGATCTGCTTTATAGCATATTATACTGACATGTTCCTTGTCAGTATATAATTGTGTAAATCAAAACTGATTGCATTTTTTGACCATGTAAAACCGAAACCATGCAAATCAAAGGATAGGTGTATTGATCTTTTGGCATTTTGCTACATTGTTAGTTATGGTGATTGCCAGCTTACAACTTTTCTTGTTTTTACTGCTATTAATTTTATTCCTGTATATTTATGTTATTGATCTTTTGGAGTTATGATACCATAACACTCCAAAGTATGTTATTATTTTCTGGATAGCTGAATTCAGGTGCCAGGCAAATTAATCTTGCCAAAAATTAAATAGGGTTCCTTTTTAAATGAGCATAAGACAAGGAAAATTTTAAATTATTGATTGTCCTAAATATGTACTTAAATCAGTATTGCTAAAACAAAGCTCTGCTCCAGGGAAAAAAATAAAGTCAAATACATAAATTACATGAAATTGAAAAAGTTCATTGTATTCTTGACTCACTAATAAAAAACTTCTACAAAAGACTCCTCTAAATCTTTCAGCAACACTATTCACAAAGCTCAAAACATCATCGTTATGATTACAGTCACTCCTCCTTCACCTCAACACCAACTACTAACTACTCGACTCAGCCTTAAACTAGTTTAAAGGCAAACATGGCATGTGCCGACATCGTACTTGAACCCACATTTGCATGCAATGATAATGACTAAGTGACTGGGACCTTGCTTATGGCAATTTGTGGCTGTCAATCAAAACAGAGTTGTGCAGTCGGTAACACTAGAGGTGGAGAGAAATGGTGATTCAAAGGAATGAAATGCCTCAAAATCATAATTATAACATAAAATTGGTTAAGGAAACGTAAAAGTGAATGGTAAAGCATCATAAACATACATATTACCAACAGGTGCATATCTGTGATTTCCTATTATTTCAACATGAATCCTTATGCTTGATGCAAAACGTGTTGGCTTAAAAAAAAAATGCCATGTGTTTTGACGTTTGATGTGGGTGGTGTGCACCAAACTGTAAAGTGCCTTCTAAAAACCATCTTCAATTACAGTCAGATACATTTCATTTGACTAACTCTATGGTATAATGCTTAAAAGCCACTAATAGAGATTGCCAGCTTATAACTTATTTCACTTTTGCTTCTAGCAGTTTATTGATTTTATTCCTGTATATTTACATTATCAATTGTTTGGAGTTATGATACATCACTAGTTATGATGATGGCCAGCTTAAAACTTTTTTCTGTGGATATTTTAACATTGCATTAGGTTATATGTTAAATAATGAAATAAGCTCGACATATTCAATCAAGTAACAAATCAGCACTTTAGCGTCGATTTAAATCTTAGAGGAAAAATTATCTTGAGCCGGGTGGGATACAAACCTACGACCTCCTGATAACCTGACATGTTATCAGGAGGCCGTGGTTTCGTATCCCACCTGGCTCAAGACAATTTTTCCTCTAAGATTTAAATCGATGCTAAAGTGCTGATTTGTTACCAGGTTATATGTTAATATTTTTTACTTCATTTGCCAGTCAAAAAGTGATCTTTTATCATTTCCTGTAAATGAATGCGATCTTGGATACAAAAGTGAAAAGCCTTGGCATGGAAATTAGTCCTATGGTTAAAGGACAATTTCATCAAGGGTGTGACTCCCCCACTTCAGTGGCTATGCAGAGGGTATCCCTCCCCCCTCCCCCCTCTCTTAGTGCAGTAACTTTTCAGCACTTTGTTAAGATTCCCAAAATGCAACACCCCCCCAAAAAATATGCAAAATGTGCAGCAAAACTAAAGTCAAGACACTGTTTCTCTACTTCGTAAATGGGACAGAAAACCCCATGAATGTGGCAATCCATGTCGCCTTGTATAACACTGGACTGTGTTTTGAAATATACCATACTGAAAAGAATAATAAATTGTTGAAGTAAAATAATTTCACAGCTTTTTACATAAATTCAAAGAAGTTAGCAATTATGTACTATTAATGTTTTAGGGTAATTTAAAGATGTACACCTGCATTGGTTAAATGCATAGCTGTAAATGCCTTCATACCTAGTGCAGAATATTGTCAAAATCCAGTTCTTCAGCGCAGCATTGTTTTAAGATGTGCAATTAGAGGTTCCTTGTTTCAAGGTTAATACAGCAACCATGAATGGAAAAGTGCTGTGATAAACCTCCAACTGCATGTCTTAAACAATGCTGCTCTGAACTGATTTTAACAATATTCTGCAATAATGTATATAAAGGTATTTATAGCTGTGTATTTAACCAATGCAGGTGTATACTTTAAATTGCCCTACAGCTTTAACCCTTCCAGTGTCTACGTCGTCTGTATACATTCACAGAATCCGAAATAAGAGGTCAAGGACTATGTATGCTTACTATACTGCAATGTATGCATTTTTAGTACAAAAAATAATTATTTTTTAAAGATAAAAATTGACTTTGTCATTTTTTTTTTATATATCTTATAAAAATATATATAATTTGGGCTTTAAAAATGTTTTTTAATTTAATGCATATTTTATTAAACTACAATGTAAATAATTTGATAAAGCCATCTGATTGCCAGCCATTTCTTAGAATCACTAAACGGTATTGCTGATTTGCTTGTTAATGTTCATATTTGCTGAAGCAACCTTCTGATTTAAGCTCACAAGTTCGAGTTGAACAACAGGTATCAACAAATTTTTCCTTAAATTTTCGAAAATCTAAAAATTAACAAAAAAAAACTTATTTTTAAAAACAGTAGATATTGGAATTACAAAATATGTACTGCCATTTTTTTTTCTGTTTCACCCCCTTTTGTCATAAACTTGTTTCAGTTTCCCAAATTATTGCAAGTTTTTATGTTTATAATGAATGATTTTAAAGGCAACCACTCCCCCCCCCCCCTTCTTGGCTGTGCCATACAGATGATATAACACTGTTTGTTTTTTTTTGCATTGGTGCACAAACCTTTCTGCACTTAGCCAAGATGGTCAAACTTCAACACTCAAAGGAAAAAAATTCAATAAGTTTTTCTATTTCATAACCAATTCAGAAAATCCTGTGAATGTGAGAAGTCCAAGTCACTTTGTATAACACTGGCCTTGTTTAAAATATATGGTACTGAAAGGAATCATTAAAAGAAATAAAAATCATATTTCAGATTGAATATTATATTTTTCTGCAGGAAATTTCCTTTCAATTAACGTATAATTTAACTATTTTTATTCTTCAGGTTTTAAGGAATAAAACCTTAATTATATGGTGCAAGCTTTTTTTTCATCATATCACATTGAAAAAGGCATATTAAAATCAATATGTTTGTAAATTTGTTTATATTGTTTATTTTCATAAAAATTGTAATTAAATTCTGTTTAATTTGGTATATAACATGATCTGTTTCTGTTGACTAGTTTTTTTTTCTTAATTCTAAAGTTGACTTGTTTATCTGACTCAGCACTATTGGCTAAAACCCTGGAATTTTCTCAAAATATGGTACTGAAAAAACAATTACGAAATGAGAGAAATATTTACTTGAAACCAAAAAAAAAATTAATTTTTTTGTTATTCAGAAATGGCCTTTATGTTCATTTGCATTATACCCGTTTCTGTCTATTAGTTTTTTTTTTTAAATAAATTTTTATTTGTGTTGCCAGATTTTTTTTTACTACATGACTCTAGAAAAAGACCTATTAAAATAAAAATTGTTGTCTTTGTTAAATATTTTATTTTCAGAAAATCCAGGATTAAATGTTCATTAAGTTTGCATATAACATTGCCATAATTCCTTTCATTAGTTATTTGGCACAAAAGTTCTAAAAATTTTTTTTTTGGTTGAGCATTGGAAGAAAATAGTTTGTCCTCTGGATGGAAACCAGTTTTTCAGGCTGGACACTGGTAGGGTTAATAGTACATAATTGCTAACTTGCATAAATTCTAAATTCAGGAATAGATTGATGTAAAATTTAATGTTCAATCGATCAGGTTTTCTAATATCAAGCCTCAATTGCGTTGGATTATATTTTTTTAATTATGTCACTGTGTAAAAGCCTTAAAATTAATATTTTTGGAAATTTGTTTAAATTTTTATCATAATATTCAGGATTAAATTCTGTTAATTTGGTATATAACATGGCTTATTTATGTTACTTGGTTGGTTCTTAAAACATTTCATTTGACACAGTACAATATTGGCAAAGAAACCTGGACTTTTCACAAAGTATACTACTGAGGAAAAAAAGCAGAAGGTAATATTCTTGTTTCAAGTAAAAATTTATTTTTGTCTTTTTTTTCATTTGTATTGCCACATGATTCTTTTTACTATATGACTAAAAATAGTAAATCTACTGAGTTACCTGTTTGCTTTGTATTCAATAAATCAAGTTTGTAAAAACATGTTTTGCTGACATGTAGGATTCGAACCCAAATCTCTCCATATACATGCCAGAATGTTCAAGGCCACTGATGCCAACTATCCATTTTCCACTAATGTAACCTATCAATCTCTGTTCATTGTTGCACCTTATCTTGGCACCATCTATGATTGTAGAAGGCAACTATTTTTTATATTGCATTCAATAAGATGTAAATAAATAAGTTGCTATGCTGAAAGTTTTATTAGACAAATTAATAAATAATAACAATGGTGATGGGAGATCGATAGGTTGCATTAATAGGAAAAAAGTTCTGTTCCAGGGAAAGTTCTTTCCATGATTGTGCTTAATAGAATTAAGAATCTGGTTGACAGTCAATTGTGTGATGAGCAATGTGGATTCAGAAGTGGGAGAGGATGTGTGGATTAGATATTTTCACTTAGGCAGATTCTTGAGAAATGTTTAGAGTTTCAGAAACCTTTGGTTGCTAGCTTTGTTGATTTCAAAAAGGCTTTCGACTCTGTTGATCGTCATAATTTGTGGTTGATTGTGAGTTCATATGGTATACCAGACAAGTTAGTTAACATAATGAAAGCTCTCTATAATAACACTGAGTCATGTGTGAGAGTTGGTAAGTCTTGTAGCAATTGGTTTAGCATTACTTCTGGTGTTCGACAAGGGTGCATTTTGGCTCCTTTTCTCTTTAGTTTGGTTGTTGATTATGTTATGTGAAATTCACTTCAAGGGAAAGATTTTGGCCTTAAATGGACTGGAGATTCGAAAATTTCTGATTTAGATTATGCTGATGATTTAGCCCTTTTGGCAAATGATGTTGATGAGATGAACTCTTTCATTCGAGCTGTTGATGAGACTGGTAGTAGAGTAGGTTTGGTTATAAACAGAGAGAAAACTAAAGTGATGAAATTTGATGAGGCAGGCCTTAGTTCAGTTAATCTGAATGGCTACGGTCTTGAGAAGGTATCTCAGTTTAATTATCTTGGGAGCTATGTAACAGATACTGGTGATGTGTAGCATGAGATTAACAGACGAATAGGGATTGCTGCCGGAACTTTTAAGAATCTATGGAGGTGTGGAGAAATAGGCATATATCCCTAATGACTAATATGTAATAATCCTTTATATGCAAAATGTAATAATCTGTATATAAATAACATCTAAAAATGAATAATTTGTATAATAGTTTTGGTCTTTCTAGTGTTAGTTGTGGTAGTGAAGCTTGAATGCTTTTTAAACATGATAACAGGAAACTATGCTTTTGATTCTAGATTTGGTGTGCAGTGGCCAGATGCAGTAGTGCTTCTGGCCACTGCACACCAAATCCACTAAACTGCACAGTCTGGTTGGATCTCTGTAGCCCATGGTTGCTTCAGAGGGTTGATGATGTATCCAAGTGTCATTGTCTTGTTTATGTGGCAACTAAGGTAAAATGATGTAATTGTTGCAACAGTTCAGAAAAATAACATTTTTTTGTGAAGAATCAATTGTTGCAATATGTTGCAGTATTCAAGGTGATCAATTCTTGGTCTCTTACCCTAGATTCAGTTTGAACCAGTATAAAATACTACTGTGAGACAAAGCAATTTTTTGAGCACTTAAAGTTTCACTGTCTGTAGCAAAGTCTAAAGTTTCTCTGGTAAATTATATTACAATTTTTGCAATTTTATAAGCATATTTTTAAATGATACACATGTTTTATCAATTTTAATACATGACAATCTCGTCAGCTTCAAAAGAGCTGTAATCAATAGTAGCATTCGATAATGATTGAGAGATCTAGGTTTACATAAAGGATTATTGTTTGAATTTACTACTAAAAACAATTTACTATGTGTAAAATTTGTTTACTCATTTTCAGGTAGTTTATATTTTATATGTCTGAATTTAAACTGATATATTGGTTAAATATATTCTTACTGGACAATAAAAATTTAAAATGTTGCTTTCCTTTAATAGCAAACTGCAACCATGTCAATGGATGAAATTGTTAGAGGAATATCCAACTTGGATCCTTCCCTTCAGTTCCAGGCTACACAGTCTGCTAGAAAGATCTTATCACGGGAAAGAAATCCACCTATTGATTCTATGATTGAAGCTAATGTTGTTCCATTATTTGTTCAGTTTTTAGGTTGCACAGATAAGTGAGTCAGGCCATTTATTTCTTTATGTTTTGAGCAATGAAATATTTGATGTTATAAAATATAGATAAAGATAGAGTAAATATTGATATCTTTGTATATTTATTTCTTCATAAAACTAATACTTGGGCAGAGATTTGTCAACTAGGAAAAAAACTAGGCACTAAGCAATAAAAAGTATTTTTCATGCTGTGCCCAAGTCATCAGATATTTGTTCCTTAACAAACCAATCTGTAGTGCAGAGAAAGATAAATTTGTAGATGTATTAAAAAAATATTTATTTCTCTATTTACTATAAAAAGAAGTAAAAATGGTTCTAATAATATAAAATAACTGAGTAATTCTATATAAATTTTTTAATTCTATATCTCTGTTATCACATTAATAAAGTTATTGAGGAATATATTATGGATAGTTGGTTTTTTTTTTATCTTTGAGTGGCACTTTTTCTTGCACAGTGGGCTAAATGGCCAGGCCACAAAGACCCTGAGGGCTCAGAGAAGGTTGGGGGGAGTGGACCCACTGGATAGCTGTTAGGAGATAAATGGTAGCTTCTTATCAAGGCCATTAAGTGTGTTCTTTAATATGCACAGAGTATGGCTCAAGGTCACTACTTTTATTCCCATCAGACAGCATCCTTTCCTGGCTCATCAGTGTCCCCTGATGATTGAGACATAGTGCGGGTTTTCGAAGATGAATCTTAACACTGTCTCAGGTGGGACTAACTTGGAACTGCAGATTATGAGCCTGGCACTTGGGAGTAGTAATCAAGTCAGAGGAATGGACATTACTGTAAGTATCCAGTAGTGATAAGTATCTTCAGTGCAGGTAACATCGAAAGTGCATTGCGGTATCACGAATACAGCAGGGGCAATGATATTTATCTCCACAAAACGCCCTTGTCCATAGTGGACACTAATGAGCTTGGAAAGGTCACCGCCCATTGGATGGGATGTTAAGCCATGATCCTGTGTGCAGGAGAGCCATACACTGTACGTGTTAAAGATCATGCTGGATGGCTTTGACGGGAGATTACCATGTCTCCTAACAGCTGTTCAATGGGTCCCTTCTCCCAACCATCTCTGAGCCCTTGAAATCCTTTTGACCTAGTCATTTAATCCACATATGCAAATAAAATGCTGCTCAAAGGTACCCAATGAATGCAATGTAAAGTTGGGGAGCTATATTGTAGTTCCTAAATACATCTAATGACATGGTATTAGATGAAGATATATGATTTTGAGGGTTGGTCATTGTATTCTGGAGGCGTGACATAACAAAACTATAAGCAAATTGTGAAATGATTTATTGTAAAACTGCTAAAATGGCATACCCAACTTTTAGCTTATTGTTATTAATGCATTATAAAGTTTCTCCGCCCTGCCCGCGGTCAGTAGGGGACACCGATGGCTTGGAAAGGCCACTGTCCGTCGGATGGGACGTTAAGCCGTGGCCCCGTGTGTGGGAGAACTATACCCTGTGCACATTAAAGAACACGCTGGATGGCCTTGACGGGTGGCTACCATCTGTCTCCCAACAGCTGTTCCAGTGGGTCCCCTTCCCCTACCTTCTCTGAGCCTTCGGGGTCCATGTGACCTGGCCATTTAGCCCATGGTGTGCAAAAAAGTACCACTCAGAGGTAAAACAACCCAAGCATTATAAAGTAATAAATCTTAAGCATGTTTCATGCCTTTATGACAGTTCTTTATGAGGATGTGCCTAACATAATAAGGATGTGGAGTGCCTATACATAATGAGGATGTGCCTAACATTAAGCAGAGCTGCCAACAGCTCAGATCTGCTTGATTGTGAGTTCAACTACACACTAATATCATACAGATCAACAGGAATTAACAGCTGATCCCAATGGATTGGCTTAATGGCTTTGAGCTTGATAATGGTTCCTGCACTGATGGGCCTTTGTTGAGAGGAAACTTGATAGCTGTACTTTCTGTTTGCTTTGTCTGTTACCACACAAGATGAACAGCCACAAGTGAACATATGCACAAGATATCTTGTAATAACTAGTGGATAATTCTGACCAGAGGCCATCAAAGATACCTGAACTTTTCTGTGGGCATTCCCAATCCTACCCTGCAGTAATGTGTCTCATGCAGGGGAGTTTTTATTTTGATTCTGTTTCTTGAAAAGGTTCACTTGCAAAAGTGGTGTTGTCAGAAGTTCCTATCTAGCATTGGTGGCTTAATCCTTTAGCAATGGAGGAATAGATCTTTGCCCCATGGCTGCAATTAGGGAGCTGTTTGACATAATGAAAATTTAACTTAATCACAAATAATTAGTAACTAAAAATCAACTAGTATGCATCTTTCATTGATGAACAATCAAATAACTTAAATAGTCCATAAATTAACACTATGGTACAGAAGAAACAGTATACAATGTGATTGTCTATGAGTTTTGATAAAGTGCTTTCACCAGCAGTGCAACTCTAGGCTTGTGGCATGAGAAGTGATTTGCTGCAGCCATAATCAAAATCTGCAAATTGCATACTTTATTTTGTGTAATTTTGAACGAATCACTAATAATTAGTAATTAATAATTGATATATGTTCATCATGCATTGATTAACAGATATATTTCATAAATTGCAGCAAATACTAGAATTTATTAGGTTGCATGTGCTCATTATTTTCATTCTTCAAACTCATAAATTTTATGGTGTGCAGCTGGTAGCTCTGCATTAAAGCATGGTTTGAAGTTTTTTTTAACACCAACATTATATATATATCATCTATATATGTCATTTACAGGTATTTGTGAGCTATGATATGGCCCCTTGTGTAACATTCCATTACCATCTCATGGTACTACATGTATGGAGGATGATTATCACTATTGGTTACTTACAATGTTGTCCATTCTTGTAACAAACTTATCTGCAACATATTCCTCAGCAACTTTGTTAAGCAGTCCTTCACTTTGCTTTCGAAATTTCATAGAGAACTATGTGAATGTTCTAGTTGAAAGGACCCATTGCAAAAGAAGAGGCATATGTGACTCATTTGCATTTTAATTTATTAGCTCACCACCGCATGATCCATAAACATGGATGGGAAATTATTAATCCTTCCAATGTCCAGGACATCTGTATGCATTTGAAATGAGAGGCCAAGGATGTATATATCCATTTTTAGTACAATAAAAAAATTAATTTTTTAAAAATAAAAATGTAGTTTTAAGATTTTATACATAATTTATAAAAATATATAATTCAGGCTTGATAAATAATATTTTATTTTTACATTTGCATATTTTACTAAACCAACCTTCCCATGGCCGAGTGGTTAGTGCTCTTGGCTACTGATCTAAGAGACCTGAATCTAGGTCCTTAGATTGAGCCCCGGGTAACGCATGGATGTATGTGTCGTTTTTCTGCTGAGGTCCTGACATCCTCTCAGACCTACTATGGCATATAAACTGACAGGCTCCTGTCAGACCTCTGTGGCACAGCTGCTTGAGGGTATATTTTAATTTACTAAACTATGACATAATTTGTTAAAGCCATCTGATTTTCAGTTCTTAGAAGCAATATATGGTATTGCCAATTTATTTGTTAATGTTGCTCTGTGCGGATGCAATCCTCCAATTTAAGTTCAGAAGTTTAATTTGAACTATTATTAGCAAATTTTTTCATAAAGTTTCTAAAATATCCTGAAAATTAACAAAAAAACTGCTATTTTTAAAAATGGGAGATTTTGGAAGAATTATGAAATATGCACCTATGTTTTTCACTATATCACTGTAAAAAGTTGTATTAAAATTAATGTTTCTACATCTGTTAAATTTTTTAAAATAAAATTCAGAATTAAATTCTTTAATTTGTTATATAACATGACCTATTTCTGTTGATTATTTATTTAAAATATTCTAAATGTGACTTGTTTATTGGACTCTACAACAAGCCTGGACTTTTCTCAAAGTATGATATGGAGAAAAAAATTACAAAACAGAAGAAATGTTTACTTTAAACAAGAAAGTTATTATTTTTTTGTTATTCAGAAATAAATAGCCCTTCTATTCATATTCATTATAATAATTTCTATTTATCAGTGTGTTTTAAATAAATTTTATTTGTGTTGCCAGATGCATTTTTTTTTACTACATGACTCCAAAAAAAGTCATATTAAAATAAAACTTGTAGTCGGTTTCGTTAAATATTTTATTTTCAGAAAATCAGTAATTAAATGCTGATCAATTTGGCAGAAACATGCTATAAGTCCTTTCATTAGTTATTTGGCAAAAAAGTTCTAAATTGAAAAATTTTTTGGCTGAGCACAGGGAGAAAATACTTTGGCCTCTGAATGGAAACCAGTTTTTCAGGCTAGACACTGGAAGGGTTAATAATGTAGTTCAAGTTTGCTGTAGTCAATCTTATCAGAAAGATGAAAATTATCTCACTTGTCATAATATTTGTCCTTCATTTTGATGTGATATGAATTAGATTGTGTGTGGTGCCCCCAGAAGCCCTAGTCTAGCATTTTGCTACCACAGCCATCCTGTCACAATGCCCCTGGTTCTAAGTCAGCAAGCTTAGAATCAGTAACATAATGACTTAGGTTGAATTGTGATATGTAGTTTACATGTAAGCCTGTGCAGAACAAATTGATATCACATTTTGGCTTATTTTAATAACTAGCTGTATAAGTTATTTCACTTTAAAAATTCACTTTAAAAACTTCTATTTAAATTTGTATGTTACTAGTGCATTGAACTTACTGCATTGCATCAAATTTTACAATAAGTCAATATAGCATGGTAAAAATTCAGTTAACAGGAACATAAAAGGCTATTGACATTTAGCTGCTATATGTTGTTCTGTTGTGTGGTACTGGAAAGAAGCACACCCATTATGTTAAATATTGGTCCATAAAAGGCAATAATTTGTTGTAATACATGATATTTTGAGCTGCAATTTTTAAGTCCATGACAACCATTTTTACCTTTGAGCATACAAAGGGTTGGGTCAGTTGTGTAAGACCAACATCAGAATTTCATCTTGTAGCATGTGATATTTTGGTGCATGCATACACTGCTGAAGGAAGTACATGCAGCCTGTAGCATATCTTGTAGTTTAACTGAATGCAATTGCTTAATATGTCTTTAAAACAACATAAAAAGAAGTGCATCTGATAAACTGTTCCATGATGCATTTCTTTCCCAGACATTGGGTGCATCATCAGGTGGATATAAAAGTGAGCTGCACTTGTTGGGTGTATGCGAGAAGTGGGGAGATTAAATAAAAATCCTCAGCAGCTGCTTGCCACAGAAGTCTGGCAGGAGCCTGCCAGTTTGTAATGTCATAGAAGACCTGGGAGGTTTGAGTCCCAGCTGTCCTGCATTGATATTTACTCATCTAACCTTTGCCAGCCCTTGGTGAGAAAAGGACACCAGTGGGCTTGGAAAGGCCACTGCACATCAGATGGGACATTAAGCCATGGTCCCATGTGCAGAATTATACTCTGTGTGCATTAAAAAATGTTGGATGGCCTTGGTTGTTGGATGGCCTTGATTGGAAGCTGTAATCTGTTACCTAATGGCTGTCCAGTGAATTCCCTTCCTCAACCTTCTGAGCCCTTAGGGTCTTGACCTGGCCATTTAGCCCATTGTGAATAAAAAAGTGTTGCTCAGAGGTATTATGATACATACAGTGGATATAATTGAATTTAGTAGCTTTTAGAATTTTATTAATAGTAGAAATCCAAAGTGAATGCACAGTATTCCCTGTTAAGAAACAATAATTAATAGATTCTGAAAAAAATTCATCGCCGCCATGGCGAGAATCGAACCCGCATCTCTCCAGATTCATGCCAGAGCGCGCTAACCATTTGCACAACGCGTCAGACAACGAATATTTTCAGAATTTGACCTTTTAAGTTTTTCTTCTTGAGACGTGACTGAGACAGCGCCATCTATACTCAAGGAGACGCAACGTTTACAGTCGTTGCATTTGATTATCAGATGTTAATGAGAAGGTCGCTAACGCTACCGCGTTAAATACATAATTGAAATCCAAAGATACTGTGCATTCACTTTGGATTTCAATTATGTATTTAACGCGGTAGCGTTAGCGACCTTCTCATTAACATCTGATAATCAAATGCAACGACTGTAAACGTTGCGTCTCCTTGAGTATAGATGGCGCTGTCTCAGTCACGTCTCAAGAAGAAAAACTTAAAAGGTCAAATTCTGAAAATATTCGTTGTCCGACGCGTGGTGCAAATGGTTAGCGCGCTCTGGCATGAATCTGGAGAGATGCGGGTTCGATTCCCGCCGTGGCGGCGATGAATTTTTTACAGAATCTATTAATTATTAATAGTATGTGTTGACTATTTTTAGCTAGTTTATAAATGTAGTAAATTTCTTTATTTACGGATTCTTGGGTATTGCCATATCAATAGCCCTTTGTAAAATGAAATATAAGTGAAAAGTAACTTGTGCACATGAAAAACTTACCTCTTACTGAGAGAAGGGACCCCATTGGTTATGTATGCCCTTCTCCTGGACAGGTAGTTCACAACTAGTCAGTAGACATCTGGAACAGGAAATGGAAAAATGTATATTGGTATTGTAATTCCTCCCTCACAAAGGATTCCATTTTTGCACGTAGTTAGTGCAGATAGTTCATGTGTTACAGCTGAATGACAAACCTCTGAGCACTTTGAATTTGTATGTTCAGAAGAGTATGAGGACCAATTCTTTGACCCTTCTGACACTTTCCTGATATTATGCCTTTAGGCTTCTTGCTTTGGTTATGTCAAGGATATGCTTATCAGCCACTTATTGACAGCATTGTAACATTTTGTACTAACTAATGCTTTCAGAATGACAAATGATATATTTGCCAAAACTTGACTGGAGTGGGTATTGTTGGATATGCTCAAGGTCAATAAAGATAACTGTTGAGGTGGACTGAAGCAGATATAAGATTTTAATTAATTATGCAACAAGATGCAGAAAAAAAACTTTTTTCGTTTTCTTGTAGTAAATTTTAAAACCAGAAAAGGATTTTGTGGACATTTTAATTGTATTAGGAAAAAATGCACAATGAACTACGTTTTAGGAATACTTCTACCATGTTATGAGAAGACTTGCTGAGTCATTCCATGTCAAATCAACCAAAATTTTTAAAAAAAGTTCACCACCAATCACAGATTTCAATGATATTTGGCATAAATGTTAGTACAAATAAGATGTCTAATTGACAAAAATATTTTGAGTCAAAAAAAATTTTGTAATCATTTAAATTTAAGAGGAAAATATATAAACCCTGAATGTGACTAAACAATTTTCTTTTTCTCTTTGTT
The DNA here is from genome assembly GCA_038380435.1 of Ryuthela nishihirai. NCBI lineage: Eukaryota > Metazoa > Arthropoda > Arachnida > Araneae > Heptathelidae > Ryuthela > Ryuthela nishihirai. Next base: position 153,617,882 of record JAWZYU010000001.1, on the reverse strand, counting down.
CTATGGTAGATGAGAAGGCCAAAATTGGTGCACTGATGTAGGTTTTGACTATTAATTCAATTTAAAAAATCAAATTTGAAAATTGTAATAGTTTTGAAAAAAAAATTCAACTGAAAATTTTAAAATGTGAAAAAAATGTGTCCCAATAGATAAAAAATTAAAACTGACATATTGTACATTATACTGCATAGAAACATATGAAATTTGGAGTATGGTCATTTCTTTGATAACAAGAAAAAAAAATATTGAATTTCTACAATGTTATCACTAATGATGCACTTCAGGGGACCACATTGTGATGCACATGTACACTAGAGGAGACGCATGAAGAGGCTACCAACATGCTTTGATGCTTGCACTCGAGCACGATTTTGTAACTCCAACTTTTTACTCTTTTTTTTTTACAGACAACCAAACAAAAAAGCCCAATTTTTAGAGGGAAAAAATTTAGCAATGCAAATATTGAGTGATGCGTAGGGCAACAAGATTTCAATTGGTAGAAACAAGGACAGGCTATTAAATGTTCAGACTTCAGTTCATATAACTTGAAAATGGTAAATTATGTTTTATTTTTGGTCAACTGTTCTATAATATTTAATGAAAAATTTATTCCAAAACGTGAAACTTTTGGTGTAATCATGATTACCTCTGTTTTTCAATCTTTGAAGAAAAATATTTCTTTGCTAATATTATCTTAAGAACAGGGCTGGGCAGGAAAGCTGCCAATGGCAGGGGGACACAGTGATGGGTTTAATCTAATAATAGAAACTGTAATTTTTTTTTTCATTCACTACATAATATTAAAATAAAAAATATATATAAAATAATTTTCTTGCCCAGGGTGCCAAAAGAGTACAAATGACACTGCTCAGTTCTTTGCTTTTGGACTACACTAACCCAGCAGCGTGGCTTCCTATTGTAGAATTGGGAGCAGATTGATACCATAGCAACCAGTGAGATTCAGTGGTGATACGATTGAAGGAAATAATAATTATTCTTTCTGTTAGAACTAAAGCAATAAATCAGCATAATTGAAGTCAGCCGCACATAACACATGTGAAAGCAAACCAATGCAATAACATGAAAGCAATAACCTTAGTGAGCAGAATTTTTCATATAATTGGTTATCAGCATCCAGTATACTTAGATCAAAATAGCCAAATCATTGCTGCAGGATCGAGATACTGAATGCTTCAGAAAAGGTGAATAGAGTGATCACTGCACGATAATTTGTGGTAGCAATCTATTTGCTTATAAAATTAAAAAGTATTAATATTTTTCTAGAGAAAATGCAATGCCAAAGTACTTTCTGACATTAGCTGCTACATTTCTAGAGAAATATGAATATTTTTAGTCATATTATTTCGAGAAACAAATTATATTTATAGATTTCCACACTTATTATTCCAATAGGATAAATAAGTCATCTTGTTGTTTAAACCTTTTGAAAACCATATTTTTTTCCATTCCTTACTATACAACTTGAATTAATATTGTGTAGTCTAGTAAATGAAAAAAAAGTTTTTGTTATTAGATTAAACCTATTGCGACACCTCTTTGCCATTGGCACCCTGGGAGACTTTCCCACCTAGCCCTGTTCTGAAGATAATATCAGCAAAGAAATATTTTTCCTCAAAGATTGAAAAACGGAGGTAATCACAATTTACATCAATAGTTTCACGTTTCAGAATAATTTTTTGTTAATTATTATTATAGAACAGTTGATAAAAAAATAAAGCATAATTTACCATTTTCAAGTTATATACGAACTGAAGTCAGAACCTTTAAATTAACTTGTCTTCATTCTTACTGATCAAAATCTTGTCGCCCTATGTGTCGCTCAACATTTGTATTGTTAAATTTTTTCCTTCTAAAAATTGGGCTTTTTCGTTTGCTCGTCTGTAAGAAAGGATATGAACTTCTATCAACAGCAGCATTATAGCTGTGAGTAGCAGCCAAATGGTAGTTGAAGTTATAAAATTGTGTTTGAGTGCAAGCAGCAAAGCACATCGGTAGTCTCTCCATGCATCTCCTCTAGTGTGCACGAGCGTCAGTGTGCTCCCGTTATTGAATTAATATCCTTTATTGAATTAATAATCAAAATCTGCATTGGTACACCAAGTTTGGCCATCTCGTCTACCATAGAATCAAAGGAAAAAAGAAAACCATTTAGATACAATTGCAATTTGCATATTTTCCCCTTAGGGTAAATGATTATAACTCCTTACAAAAATTTTTTTACTCAAAATATTTCAGGCAATTAGACATATTATGTGTACTAACATTTATGCCAAATATCATTGAAATCTGTGATGGGTTGTCATCACAACCATCACAGATTTCAATGTGCCGAACATTTGTTCTGCACATTGAAACAATGTGCGTGAACAAGCCTGGTTGAATTAACATGGAATGACCCTGCTGTCATATTACTTGTATTCATTACTCTGAGTTTTCATAACTTTTGGGATGGAGTTGACTCGGTAAGTAGCACACTAGGCTTGTAATATGTAATTCCCAGGTTCAAGTTGAGATTTATATCTGCTAACCTCACTCTGACCCTGTGTTCAGGAGAGCCATACTCTGTGCATGTTAAATGCTGGATAGCCTTGACAGGAAGCTTCCACCTGTGTACTAATAGTTGCTCAATAGATCCCCATCCTCTAACTATTTTGAGAACTTGGGGTCCTTGTGACCAGTCCTTATGTGTGAAAAAGTATCACTCAGAGGCATAACGAATTTTAAACATTGGCATTATTTTGGACATAAATTTCAACTAAAGTATACAATTTTCTTTCTTCCGAGGGTTCAGTTAAAAAATCTACATTAATAATCTATTCCAAGCCAAATTAAACACAAAATGTACCTACTGTCAGTTATGTTGCTTTTGTGGGTCAGATAAAGTGTACAATGTAGACTTAATCTGTTGCAAATTGTATTACTTATCAGTATCTTTAATGTGGCGGTAGAGCATGCCCCGTGTCTGGGTTTTGATCAATTGATAAAGTGATCAAACAAAGTAATCAGTGACTCTTTTAAAAGTAAAATTGTAAATTAAAAGGAAAGCATTTTATATTGACAACTCTAATTTTAATGTATAAGGTTTTAATAGAAACCCATCTATGACAAATCATTTGCAAGTAATTCATTATTTTCCATGACATGAAGCCATTAACTTTGAAAAGCATTGAGCCAGGTAATCAGCTATGTGATGTGTAAAACTCCTTAACTCTTCCAGGGTCCACATCTTGTATACAAGTTGACAGAATTCGAAATAAGAGACCAAGAATATATCAATTTTTAGTACAACACATAAAACTTTAATTTAAAAAAAAATTTGGCATTGGAAAATTTTCTTACATATATTACAAAAATATTTATTAATGCTTGAAAAATAATACTTTTTACATTTGATGCATACTTTATGAAACTATGACAATGCTGGAGGTGTCATTTGGGTTGATTTTTTTTTTTAAATAACTGATGTTCACCCCAATTTAAACTTAAATTGGAGTGAACTATAGCTAATTTTCCAGCATTGCTCATAATTAGCATATAACTTTCAAGTTTTTATTTGATTTTTGCTCCCAAAAGAAAAGATTTAATAATTGGGTGAAACCAGAAAAAAATATGCATTTCATAATAGTCCATTGCTTTTTCTTATAAAAAAGATTAAACTAGTATACTGTTGATTTGTTTGAGTTTGTCATTTTCCAACACTGCATAGATAAACGTAATGAATACTTCTAATGACTTCAGGAAAATCATCAATAATAAACATGCAAACTATTGATGCAAGATATTGGCCACAACATTACTCAAGCATAAGCTTAATACAGGCATTATTTCCTATAACAAATTGATTTCAAAATACTATTTGTTAACGAAAATGAAACTCATGGTAATGGAAACTCCTGACATAATGGAAGGAGAGCTATGCACCAATCCCGTGATATGTATAGAACCCAGCCAGGCCTAGCACCTAATATCCAACCAACTTCTCGTGGTGCAGGCCATTAATACCCTTCAAAAGAGAGACTCCCTTGTAGATCTGGACTGATCTGGACAACTATGGCTACTTTTTTTTTTCTACCCTGCTGAGGAGTGGTCAACCACACAGGGTCCTAGTGTTTGCCATCAGGGAACCTGATGGTTGTGAATACAGAAAAATATCTAAAGTATATTATTCTGTAGATTCTGAAAATATTCTTCAGTAGATATCTGAAGACATAAAAATTGCAAGTGGCAGAAGTCAGAATTTTATGCTTAGAATTCAGTCCAGTATGTCATATAAACCTACTGGACTGAATAAGGCTCTGAGCTTGATTATGGATCCTGAATTTGCTGTCCTGGTGGGCTTCTGTGGAGGGAGAATCTGCTGTTTTCTGTTTGTGGGTTGACAGCCCCAAGTGAATAGATTTACAGGATATGTTTTATCAGCTGGTGGACAATCCCAAGCAGAGGTCAACTCAGGTACCTGAACTCTTGCTTCTACAGGCATCATCAAATTCTACAAAAAGTCTAGTGGTGGGGGAATGGGTCTTTGTCCTGTGCCTGCGATTAGGGGGCTGTTTGATATTGCCAGCATTCCCTCTCTCAATAAACATAGCTTCTTTAAATATCCTAACAATTTTCTTCCATAGGTAGTTGGAATGTGAGGACTCTGCACAGAGCTTATTCTCTTGATATCCTCTCAAAAGAATTCTACAATTATAAATTAGATATTCTCGGCTTACAAGAGACCAGATGGACAGATCCTTGGACTCAAAACCCAGACCCCAGCAGTTGCAGTGTCAACACTGTGCCACAGAGGTGGCATTTGTTGTAAATTTAAAAGAATTAGAGGGAAGAGTTGAGTTGAAGAAACATTGGCAAAGCATATGTTGTTATTGCATATAAATAATGAAATTATTACCTAATCTCTGAAAATTTGGGTTAGTTTTTATTCTAAATGGAGTTTTTTTAACCCAAAAAAGTTGTGCCCTACTTCTTATGTAATCTGATTTTGTTGTAGATGTTTCCCAAACAGTTGTCAGTGCATACAGTTGAACGAAAGAATAATAGAATATCTGCAACATTCATAATAGTAGGACAAAGCTCCCTTCACCAGTTAGATGTACATTTTTTCAGAGATTCAAATAGCACTCCACAGCACTTTCCAATGAAATTCATCATTTTTGTCCCAAGGTTAATTGTGCCTGCCAAAATTGCATGCTATTTGAATGGACCTTAAATTATGTCAAATATACTGCCATTTTTCAAACTGCATCAAAAGCAGTGATGATTTCTAGCTCTGAACCTTGGATCTAGAATATAAACTGTTGTGTGTATTGGTTACAAAGTGAACTCCCCCCCCCCCCCCACACACACACACACTGATTCTGAGAAGTGATCATTAGCTGCTTATAGTAATTTTAATGTAATGGTAGTCTTAATAATGGATTTTGAAAATCCCTCGGCACACTTACACAAAAAAAGAAGTCACTGTTGAAAGAAGTCACTGGACACCAGAGTGTGTGACAAAATGTCTCATTGAAATTTCAGTAAGATGTCTGCCCACCTTTGGCTGCAATTACACTCTGCACTCTTTTGGGCATACCTTCAATCAGTTTTTGATAATATGCAGCTGGTATTTTGCACCATTCGTCCTTCAACATGGTAGTGTTGATAGGGAAGTGGGATGTGTTGGTAAGGCTTGCAACCAATGTTCGAGTTAATCCCAAAGGACTTCTGTTGAATTCAGGTCGGGACTCTGAGCAGGCCAGGGAATGTTCTCCACACCTGAGTCATGAAACCACTGCTAAACGGACCTTACAGTATGACATGGTGTGTTATGTTGATAGATGTATGGCCCCTCTCCATTGTACTGAAACAGTGTAGGTAGTGCAGAATTGTCTAGAGCGTTCATGTATGTCTTGGCATTCATCTGCCGGCGATAAGAACCAATGGCCGTCCATGCCACAATATGCAGCTCCAAACCATCACACTACCACCACCACCGAACTTCACAAACAGGATGATATATTGCGGCCGGTAATGTTCACCATACCCAACAGCGACCATCGGATCGGAACAGCGTGAAACATGATTCATCGCTCCATAAAACATTTCCATTTGGTCCAGCGATCAATTCTGACAAGCTTTGCACCAGGCTAGAGGTTGTTGTGCATATTTAGGAATTAATGGTTTGTATGCAGCTGCTTGCCCATGGAAATTCAATATGTGCAGCTCCTTATGAACCATCCTACTGCAAACACGAACACCTGTGTGGACTCTTGAAACGTTTTGGTAATGATAGTAGCAGATGAACGAAGAGCAGAATGTACCACATGTTTCAGAGCTCTTAGATCCCTTTCCATCAGTTTTCGTGGTCTGCCTGACCATTTCTTGACTGCTGTGACATATTAATGTTTCCATTTAATAATCACATCTTGCACAGTTGACCTAGAATACTCTAATTTGGCCGCAATCACACATACAGATAAGTTACTCAAATGGCATCCTATGACCCCTCTCTGGAAGTTCGTTAACTCAGCAGATTCGCTTGTGTTTCGTATCGTCTCCACTGAAGCTTGTTCTGTGCCAGTGCTCTTCTTATACCCCACTAGTACTGATCACATGACCAGAAATTACGTTTTCCCTTTGCCAATCACGTATCCTGACATTTTTTTCAACAAAGTGTAGATTCGATCAGCAAGTCTAGATTTTCATTTTCTGGTTTTTGCATTCCTTTGATAACAAGGTGTCATCATCATCATCCTCAAGCAGCCATGGGCTACGGAGGTCCAACTAGACCACGCAGTTTAATTCTCCAAGCATATCTGTCCTGAGCTACATCTGCTGCATCCGGCCACTGTACAACAATTCTAACAAGGTCCTGTTTGACATTGTCTGCCCACCGCATTCTAGGTCTCCCCCTCCTTCTGAGGCCTCTAGGCACACTGTTCATAACCCTATTCGACAATCTATAATTATCCATACGGGCAACATGGCCAAACCAGCAGAGTCTCTCTCTGCACAATATGCTGCTTAAAGGAGGTTGCAGACACCTTTGCCTAACCTCATCATTAGTTACAAAGTTAAACCACCTAATACCCAAGATACTACATAAGCATCTAGAATCAAAAGCATCTAGTTTCCTGTTATCTTGTTTACACAGCATCCAAGTTTCACTACCATTACTAACCCTAGAAAGAACCAAACTATTATACAGTCTAATTTTAGTCTTTGTGGAGAAATAGGCATATACACTTAATCTCCATAGATTCTTAAAAGTCCCGGCAGCAATACCAATTTGTCTGTTAATCTCATGCCGCACATCACCAGTATCAGTTACGTAGCTCCCGAGGTAATTAAACTGTGACACCTGCTCAAGACTGCAACCATTCAGATTAACTGAATCACAACCTGCCTGACCAATTTTCATCACTTTAATTTTCTCTCTGTTTATAACCAAACTGTACTACCAGTCTCATCAACAGCTCGAATGAAAGAGTTCATCTCATCAACATCATTTGCCAAAAGGGCTTAATCATCAGTATAATCTAAATCAGAAATTTTCGAATCTCCAGCCCATTTAAGGCCAAAAGCTTTCCCTTGAAGTGAATTTCACATAACATAATCAACAACCAAACTAAAGAGAAAAGGAGACAAAATGCACCCTTGTCGAACACCAGAAGTAATGCTAAACCAATTGCTACAAGACTTACCAACTCTCACACATGACTCAGTGTTATTATAGAGAGCGTTCATTATGTTAACTAACTTGTCTGGTATACCATATGATCTCACAATCAACCACAAATTATGATGATCAACAGAGTTGAAAGCCTTTTTGAAATCAACAAAGCTAGCAACCAAAGGTTTCTGAAACTCTAAACATTTGTCAAGAATCTGCCTAAATGAAAATATCTGATCTACACATGCCCTACCACTTCTGAATCCACATTGCTCATCACGCAATTGCCTGTCAACCAGATTCTTAATTCTATTAAGCACAATCATGGAAAGAACTTTACCTGGAACAGAGAGTAGGCTGATACACCTGTAGTTATCACAAGAACTGCGATCACCTTTTCTGGAAATAGGGATAATAATAGTTCTGGTAAAATCCTTAGGAACCATGCCTTTATCATAAAAGATATTCAAAATTTCAGTCATACAAGTGGTAAACATAATATTCCCAGCTCTAAGCATTTCCGTAGTAATTTCGTCCACCCCTGGGGATTTATGAAGTTTAAGTTTAGAAATAGCCAAACTAACTTCAGATTGTGTTATAGGGCCAACATTAAAGCCAACAATGCATCTATCATCATTGCAAACAAAGGGAGTAGAATTAACCACATTGTTTAGAACATCACTGAAATGCTCAACCCACCTAGCCATGACAGAATCCTCACCTTACCTTGTTTATCCTTCAATCCCTGTATACCTGTTCGTTTTCTACCACACAAAACATTAACTATCTGGTACAGCTCTCTGCTGTTGTGCTGTCTAACTGCTTCCTCAGCTTTGTCAGCCAGGCCATCAAGCCAAAGATTCTTATCAGTAGCTAACTGATCCTTTACACGTTTATTAAGTTCTTTGTAATACTTTCTATTAGGACTAGTAGGGTACTGATTAAGGACATTCCTGCAGTTCCTTCTTTCTGAAATAAGGTCAAGTGCCTTATCACTTAAATAATTCTGCCTCCTCTGCTCCTTTTTCCTTAAAAGAGTACTGTTAGTTTTCAAAAAAGCCTGTTTAAAATGGCCCCATTCTTCCTCAACTTCAGTATTAAGCAAACCGTGACTGTCATAACGACTAAGTAACCTATCATGGTAAGCTTTAGCTATAACTGGGTCTTTCAGAGCTTCAGTATTAAAGGTAAATTTTTTAACCCTAGCACAACACTTTTTAAGTTTAAGTTGCAAGACACTTTTAACAAGGTAATGGTCAGATCCAATTTCAGCTCCCCTATATGCCCTGGTATTTCTAACAGAACTAGCCCATTTGCTGTTAATTAATATATAATCAATCATATTCCTATGCAGCCCATCAGGTGAAACCCATGTGTATTTATGTATGTCGCGGTGTTTGTAATATGTGTTAGTTATTCTGAAACCATTGAGTTTACTTACCTGTAGGAGACATTGCCCATTGCCATTGCAGTTACCAATACCAAAAGGGCCTATTACTCCTCCCCAAAGTTCAGAGTCGGTACCAACTTTGGCATTGAAGTCACCAAGAACAAGGGTAATATCTCCTTTCTTGACAGAATTCAAAATATCCTGAAGGTGTTCATAAAACCTATCCTTCTCATCCTCATCGGCATCCTCAGTGGGGGCATAACAGCAGATAACATTCAAGTCTTTAATGCTTGTCTGAAATTTTGCTGTAAGAAACCTTTCATTAATGCACTCATCCTAGAAGAGCATCACTAGCATGTCTGCTGAGCAGTAGACCCACGCCTTGGTGATGCTTTCCATCCTCCCTCCCTGTAAAGAGAAATTTAAAGTTATTTTTAAGTATCTCACCTTTACCTGTCCATCTGGTCTCTTGCAAGCCTAGAATATCTAGGTTATAGTGCTGCAATTCCTGCATGAGGACATCAAGAGAATAATCTCTATGTAATGTCCTCACGTTGCTGCAGAGAGAAAAAGATTAGTAGGATTTTTAAAGAAATTAGGTTTATTGAGATTGGTAGGGCCAACAATATCAAACAGCCCCCTGATCGCAGGCATGGGGCAAAGACTTGTTCCTCCTCCGCTAAAGGCTGAAGTCACCGATGCTGGTAGGAACTTCAGGCACCACCTTTTCAAGTGGACTTTTTCAAGAGCCATATGGCCTGCCTGAGACACATTACTCCAGTTTAAGCTTGACGATGCCCAACTAGCTAGGTAAGGTTCAAGTACCTGCGATGGCCTCTGATTAGGATTATCCACCAGCTGATATAAGGTATCCCATGCCTCTGTTCACTTGGAGCTGGCAACCCAGAAGCAAACAGAAAACACAGCAGCAGACTCTACCTCAACAGAGGCCCACCAGTGCAGCAAGTCCAGGATCCATAATCAAGCTCAAATCCATAAACAAGTCCAGTCTAGTAGGTATAAATGGTCAGCACCAGGACCCTGTGAAGTTGACCACTCCTCAGCAGGGAAAAAACAAGGTGTAACAAAAGCTAAAAATTTGGCACTGGGGATTCTTAAGATGTATTTATGTAAAACTGCTTCTAATAGTCTATGTATATAAGCAGTAAATATTTTCTTCCATTAAAGTTGATTGTGTAAACCATACAAAACCGAAATTACTGATTTTATTGTTGATGCCCATTGAGCTGGAAAGAGAATCTATTTGGTGTTGCTGTTGTATTAGGGGAAAAACAGCAGCTGTAAGTACCTGTTTTTGAGAAAAGAAAAAAATATTGATGCGAGTTTGAAATGATTAAACTGCCAAAATCACAAATGAATAGTTGGAAAAGTAAAGAACTGCAGTAATAAAATTGATTGTGCTGGTACTTTTCACTTACTAAGTTCTGTGCATTTTTTTCATATAGCAACATTGTAGCTATGATTGACACTTTGTTAAGACCCACATCTTAGATTTTCTGTCAGCTGGTTCCTCCTGGGCATTTATAACTTGTTAGAAAAGTCTTTGCTATAATTTGATTTCAACATTGTGGAAAAGTAAATTACTTGAATACGCTGCCTTTTTTAAACTTGTCCAACTTATACTTTCCATGCCGGCAAATTTATCCAAGAATATTTCTCAGAGTGGATCTACGTGAATTTTTTTTTTGTTTTTCTCTCTGTATATTTTGGTGTTTTGGTTGCTAATGCAAGTAAAACTGCACTAAATTTCTAGTCAAAATTTTTTATTGCCCAAAGTAACTTGGAGAGAGAATTTGTGGAGCATGGCTTCTGTTGTATAAAAGTGATTTGATCATCAAATGGATTATGTAGTGGGATTTGGACTGGGTAGAAAACATTCTGAAAGGTGAAGCTTAAAACCTGCCCACCCACCACCCCAGTAACCTTTTTTTTATAGCTCACTTAACAGTATTTTTAAGATTTTCCTGTCAAATCTGTTTAAATAATTTAATAATTAATCAGTGATTTGATTTTTGATCATCCACAACTGATAAAAATAGTTTTTTTTTTTTTACTTTTGGCTGGCCAGAAAATAAGTGGTCAGTTGACCAGTTAGTCAACTCTATCCTATTTTAAAGTGGCAGTCAATTTCTATTTCAGTGGCCACTTCATTAATAACTTTGTATTTTTTAGAACTACAGAATAACAAATCTCCAGTCCATGGAAAATTTTCTTTACCTCATTATAAAAATGTATTATTATTAATATAACATGATTATTGGCTGTATTTACAATTAACAACTATTCTTGAGTGGGCTGTTATCTCTCATTATTGCATATAGCTAAATTGCCTCAAAGTGTAATTTTCTTATGACGCATGGTTTTACTTCTATACTATGTACAAAAATATCTTTTTGTTTTTATCAAAGGCTGCCTAGTGAAAAGAGTGATTTACCAGTCCCTCAGGCTCTTGTCTTGGCTGGTGCAGATGACAGCTGTAAGATGGGGTTATAAGTCTCTTCTTTCCACTCATGTAGCGTATTTGTTAACTGGACATAGATTTTCAAGTCACCACAGCTGTAGTTACCAGTCCTGATATCGTTGATGTCACTACTTTGCTGACTTTGTAGATGCACACAGATATCAGATGGCATTTACTATTTGTAATCATATTTTCTTACTAAGCTTGGGAACTGTCATGAGCTCTCATTCTAAGACAATGATGTTAAGTTTATATAAGAGTCTTCCTAGTTATGTAATCGGCTGCTCACACAGCTGGGGTGGGTGGTGGCTGACTCAATAGGAAATTCCAGGCCATTTCCATATGTAAATTAGGTTAGTTTCAGCATATCATGATTGAAATTTGGTTTGTGGTGCTACAAGAGGTGTATATGTTAAATTATTTTATATTTATCAATTATTGTCTGTGCTAAAACAGTATTAGGTTTTTGAATTTTAATATCATTTAAATGTTTGGATATTCTGCTGCTCTTATGTATGGTATGTTTTCTCAATGTATTTATACCTTTTAATTTGTTGTAGGGGTTGGGTATATCAATGTTATATAGTGTATAATATTGATAGCCGTTCATCACCGTATCTTTTCCAACTGTTCATAATGGCTGTTTATTACTAGTTTTTTTAATACATTTGTGATGATTGGTAATTAAGAGTCTTATTTTTTTTAAATATGTTGCTTAATATATTAGATATTCCAGATGTGTGTGGGAAACTATGCATATTTAGATTTTACTTTGTGTGTGTGTGTGTGTGTGTGGGGGGGGGGTTATGACTGAGTTGTTAATCTTGCTGGCTTTTATATTTTGAATCTTTTTTTTAATATTTTCAAAGTAACCAGTATCTTTAGCAATTTTATAAATGAAATTTAATTCTTTTTTAAATGCATCTTTTTTAGTAATATATTTAAATGCTCTTAAAAAGTAAGCGGTGATTGTAGATTTTTTTTATACTTCATTGGATGTGCCGATGAAAAATCTTATATTTGGAATAAAGGTAGTTGATTAACAATGAACCTAGTTCAACATGTTCGAGTTGGTGGCCTGTCTTCCTTCACCCACTCAGCTGCATCTCTTCATCCAAACATGGTGTGTTGGGATACAGTGATATGACATCCAAGGAATTAATGGTTGTCTCTGTAACTGGGATATTCTGTGTAATCATTGGCACTGAGTATGGGGGGTCTGAGGGGCTCACCCCCCCCCCCCCCCCCTGAAAAATTTCTGTTATATATCTAACAGACAAAATAAATATATCTGGTATTCTGTTATTGTATGCTATTGTACGTGAGCATCCCCTCCCCCTTAATAACAGGTGCAGTAATAATAACTGCCTCATAACATGAAGTAATAATACACTTGGTGGGAGGAAAAAAAGATGTAAAAAAAATCAAAAAGGGCTCTTTCTAAATTGTATGTAGGGGGTTTATGCTTACTTACCAGGGGACAAAAAGGTTTGTTTTCTTTACGTAACTTTATTTTTACGAATAATTGAGGCATATCAGGATATATAGCAGATATACATTTTTTAGCTATGCAACCGGGTAAAAAGGACCCCTTTTTAATTCTCCTAATTTATTTAATACTTTAGATATTGGGTTACCTATCAATAGTTTACATTTAAATCTATTATTGTATTATTAATTTTCAACTCGGTCAGTTTTATCCATTAACACTATTTGATCAGTTTTATCTGTTAGTACTATTTTAAGCTTTGTATTACACTTGGAATTATGCAATATTTTAAAATCCCATTTTTTATATTTTTTACTTTGCTGATACTTTATAGGCTCATAATCTGTAGTTCCCAGGTTTGAGTCCCAGCTGGGTCAGCGTTGAGATTTATCTCTGCAAAATTCCCCACCCTGCCCATGGTCAGTAGGGGACACCGATGGGCTTGGAAAGGCAGCCGTCCGTCGGATGGGACGTTAAGCCGTGGCCCTGTGTGCGGGAGAGCCATACCCTGTGCACGTTAAAGAACACTGCTGGATGGCCTTGATGGGAGGCTACCATCTGTCTCCCAACAGCTGTTCCAGTGGGTCCCTTCCCCCAACCTTCTCTGAGCCTTCGGGATCCATGTGACCTGGCCATTTAGCCCATGGTGTGCAAAAAAGTGCCACTCAGAGGTAAAACAACCCAAAACAACCCAACTGATACTTTATACTCCAATATAATTTTAAAACATTCTTTATCTTTCTGTATGCTAGGTATATTATTTATGGATTTTTCTATTTGGGATATTAATTCTTTTAAATTAGAATAATGAGTATTATATGCATATTTAGCTACTTGTTGTAAAATTCTATCTTAGTCCTCATCTAATGTATAGCTTGAAAGACTGAAATATTTTTAATGTGTGCTGTATGCATTCTTGCCACTGCATTTCTATATTCCTTAGTTATTACCCTGTTGTTGTTGTTTTTTTTTTAGATTTTCTAATTTATTATGCGTTTAATTCTTTTGATTTTTATTGTAGTGTTCCTCTTCAATTTGAATCTGCATGGGCTTTAACAAATATTGCTTCTGGAAATTCAGAACAAACAGCAGCTGTGGTTAATGCTGGGGCTGTTCCTGCTTTAATATCCTTGCTGTCATGCCCACATTCAAATGTTTGTGAACAAGCTGTTTGGGCACTTGGTAACATAGCAGGTATATATCTTTTTTTTCTTGACAGAATTTGATATAAAAGGAATGTTTATAGGAGTGGCAATCTGTATGCTATTTATCATTGAAATTAAACATTGATATCAGTTAACCATAGGTAGAGCTGGGATTTTTGAGTGTTGGTAGGGGGGGGGTAATGAAATTAAGAAAGCAGTTATGCTGAAAAGTGGTCAAATTTGCTTGCTCTTTAGGCTTCTGAATGGTAGACTATACATGTCTGGCATGTACATCAATGAGATAATGATGATGTATCCATATATCTTGTTGAAACTGTATAGGAAGAAAAATTCGTGTTATGATTGTTTTAGGCTTGGTATAAACCTTACAATATTAATCACAACAATAAATCAATACAGTATGTTATACATAAATTGTCTTCTATTATACAACTCCAATAATGCAGACAGCTAAATCTATTACAGCATAAAAAATGACACTATATCACTCCTTTTTGGAGTTGGTCATGACTTATACGGAAAAGTGAAGTCTGTTAGTCTACTGCATCAAAGCTGTCTGAAGGGAAAGCCTGATATCATGTGACCGGCATGCTAATGACATTAGAAGTGGGGGGGGGGGGGGCTGTGCATCGCATCATAGCTTTGTCAGCGGATCTGATTTGTTTCTAATTTGATGTGTGTATTATTTAAACGATTTCATTTCCTGTACTGAATTGAATCAAATATCAATTATAAGACAAATTATTATTAATGTGGAGAAACATTTCATTCTTGCAGGAAATATTTTCACAGACAAAAAAAAACATTTCTTGATGGCAAAAATATTCAAAATTTTATTGATTTTATTTATTTATTTATTTTTTTTAATTGTAAATTTTTTTTGAAATATATGAGCTACATTTGCAAACATATTGGAGGAGATAAATATTCTCAGGTTAGCAAAATATATATTACTAACTTCATATAGGGTTTAACAATATTGATAAATATCGCATATACAGTCTGTCACTAAAAGTATGGTTATATTTCGTATAAAACTTCTAAATTTCACATAGTATATGTTCTAAAAAGAAAGCCTCTGAGATCAGAATTCATTCACAATTGACCAAATCATCAGTGCAATTGTATTATTTTATTATTAAGACTAGAATTATTTTCTTACTAAAATTTAAATCATCAGTATCACATAATTGAAATAAACCCCAATACAAACACCAAAACAAAAGACTTGTTTAAAAAACACATTGACATAAAAAATTTAATATAAATATTACTTTGAATTATTTACAGCTAAATATTTTGACTACACATACAACCAACAAAAATAGTAAATATTTGAAATACACATCAAATATGCCAATGATAACTCAATCATACTGTAAGCTTCAAAAAAATAGTTTGTGATAACTAATATCTATCATTGAGACATACCAGTAGACAAGTGAAAATGAATAAGCACAACATATGTACACTATGTTATTTTCTTACATAGTTTATAAGAGACATAAGAATATAAAAAAATGCAGATTTCAGTGCAACATTAAAGAGTGTTCCATAATGACTAGAAATATAACCCATTCAGCTTGTTAAGGAAAATGACAACATTCAATACCATATACTGATGATAGTAACTACAAGACAAATAAGTGTTTAAAAACCACATCAAATATGCCAATGATAACTCAATCATACTGTAAGCTTCAAAAAATAGTGTGTGACAACTAATATCTATCATTGAGACATACCAGTAGACAAACAAAAATTAATAAGCACATGTGAGCACTATGTTATTGTCTTACATAGTTTGTAAGAAACGGTATGAAAAAAAATTATATCTTTGAGTGAAACATTGAAGCATGTTCCATAATAACTAGAAATATAACCCATTCAGCTTGTTAAGGAAAATGATAACATTCAATACCATATACTGATGATAGTAACTACAAGACAAATATTTGAATCCCTCATCAAATATACCAAAATTTCATAAATTATATTGTATGCTTCAAAAAATAGTTCACAACAACCAATGTCTGTCATTCGCACATACCAGTAGAGCATTGAAATTTCAAGAAATAGAATGAATGAGCAGTATATTATTGTCTCACTGAAGCTTATACCTTAATACATTGGCATATAAAAAATAGTTACAGGATTCAGTGCACAAACATTCTGAAAAAATTAGTTAAATGCACATTTATAATTTTTTTGCTGCTGTTTCAATTAGTATTTCTCAAAAGAGATGGTATGGACCCTTCCCCTCCCACTTTAGATCCAGTCACAGATACTAATGAAATCTTACTCTTTTAATTTTGCAAATCATCCATTAGCTTAAATGTCCACTATCAGAGAGTGCTAAAGGCTAAAAATTAAACCCTTCTATAGCTTCCTCTAATAGTAGGATTGCCAAATTTTTAATGAATATTGCAAACAATATATTTAATCCTTTGCACTGGAAGGTGTTTTCATTATAGGGAAGTAGCAACTTGAAGTTTTTTTGCTAAAAAGTTGAAATATTTTACAACTACTGTAAAAATAAATCGAACATAACCATAAAATCAAACTCATCTTCACTGCTACTAATTTCACCATTTGGCTCCATTTTTATAACCCCTAAAAACAGACAGTTTAAAATAATAATTTTAATTAAACACAATTACGTACTATGAAGTGCACATAGACAATAGATTTACACATCTAAAATGTAAAGAGGAGAGATATCTGTTTATAAAACAGTTATTGTCGCCTCTCGAGTGTGAAGGGTTAATTTCTTGCCCATGTTTTAGCTTTGAATGCCATATGTTTTTAAGCTTTCATGATTTTTTGTCCAATCCTCTTGCAGTCGAACATCATTTCAGATCTTTCTATTTTACCATTTGTTATTGCATTTTTACAATATAGTGGATATTTTAATACGCATTAATTTTACCTTCTTGTTTGTCTTACTGTATTTTTAACCCAGGTCTTTTACACCTAGGTTTTTTTTTTTATTGTTTCTCTTTCTATTGTTTTGCATGTTATTTATAAAGTTATTTGTTTTACCTTTCTACCATATTTGTGTTTTTGTCTTTTGTGTTGATATTTTAAAGTTTTTGGTTTTATGTTGTTGGTTATGTTGTTTGGTGCATTATGGCCTAAGTTGCCAATCCACCATAAAACTCCAACCAACCAATTCTGAACATTATTTGTATTTTAACTCTCATTGTTTACTTGTAATGCTCCAAAGATTTGAATTACTTTTAAAGTTTGGACCCTTTGTCTGATCCAATTATTTTTATGCTCCGGATAGCTGAGTCGGGCGCCAGGCTATAATTAACAAATTGCCATAAAATAAAGTTAGGGTTCGAAATACCAGCGAGCATTAATGAGTAAGAATTCAAAAATATTAAATGATTGTCGAAATGTAAAGGTTAATTCTAATCAAAACAATTAACGTTGCTCAAGAGAAAAAAATTAGTTAAGACTTGAAAAGGTTTAAATAACAAAACAAATTTATTTCCAAAAATCACTCACCAAAACTTCAATGAAGAAGATACTACATCATTTCAAACTCATTACAAACTCTTCAACAAAACTCCAACATTCGACACCACCTCCACTGACTAAACACTGACTGTGACTAACGTGTCACCAGGTTATAACAAGAGGCTACAGAGCCCGCACGTGTCATGTTGCACGCCGGTAAAAACATTTGCATAAATTGACGATCGGCACAAGCTATGACGCAAGAGGGGACATGTCCTTGTGCACGCGCTTTAGTGGGTGACAATCGAAAGTTTGGAGTTGCGCATGCGCAACTCCTAACTTTTGGAAATGAGGGCTGTGATGCCAAAAATGAAATAAAAATCCCCAAAATGATAAATATAACGTAAATGAAGTAAAACTGGTTAAGGTAAAGTAAAAGTGAATGAGGGGGCATCACATACTGTCTGAGCACTTTACATTGACATCTTTTATCTGGTGATTAATTCCATTAATTTCTTGTTTAATTGTACTGATTATTTTAATTGTGTTTTATTAATCCTTTAGCTGTGTTATATATTTTTGTCTCATTTTTACATGGGTCTTATATACCCACTGTTCATATCTTTTATGCAGTTGTTTTGTTGTTATAAGTACTGTTTTTTGATTTTTTAACTGATTGTGAGTCTAATGATTTTTATCTCTTTCCTTTTATTTGTTTTGCATAGTAAAGTCTTGGTTGTTCTTATGCCATAAAATCCTAAACAACCAAAACACTTTTCTTATTAAATCTGATTTTCAAAACCACAGTTACTCATGTTATTTGTCAAATAAAATTAATAAAAATGTTGTGGAATGCAACTTTTATTGTATAAATGGAAATTAACTATGTCATCGATGTGTATGGATTCACATTTTTAATATTTGTTTTAAGGTGATGGCCCTGTACTCAGAGATTTAGTCATTAGACATGGCATTGTTAAACCATTATTAGAACTGGTGAAGCCTGAAACCCCTGTAAGTACAAATAATTCTTTTGCTTTAAATTTTCAAACTTTTGTAGCCGAAGTTCTAGTTCTTTTAAATTTTACAATTT
Organism: Ryuthela nishihirai; assembly: GCA_038380435.1. Lineage (NCBI taxonomy): Eukaryota > Metazoa > Arthropoda > Arachnida > Araneae > Heptathelidae > Ryuthela > Ryuthela nishihirai. The sequence goes on along the minus strand of JAWZYU010000001.1, from coordinate 153,599,119 downwards.
ACTGATAGTAAATTAAGTAGTTTATTTTTGAGTTTATTTATTGATATCAATCACACATAATAAACATATTATTGCTAACTTATTATAAACTACAGCAAACTTTTAATTCTGTTAGATACAGTTCTATACTTTAAAGATAAAATCCAATTTTGAACTCCTAGAAGCAGAATATTTTATGAAAAATCTATTTCCAAAACTGTAGATAGCAGCCCTTCTATACAAATGGAAATCCAAAGAATTATGTATAGAATGTCAGAAATTAAAGCCCTGGAGCTGAATGCAATTGATCGAAGACAGGTTTCCAAAATGTCTATAAAGTCACCTCCCTGAACTTTGCAAAAATTTCATTGTGACCCCATTTATATATCATCAATCCCCCCCCCCCCCACCTCATTCCCTCTCTAATGTATGTACAGTAGCAAAGAATGTCAGTAGTTGAGACATGGGCAGGGAAAGCCACTCTAAATGCATATGACAAGGTTTCAAACTGTCAGGTACCAATAGCTACTCTTCATCATCATCATCCTCAAGCAACCATGGGCCAAAGAGGTCCAACCAGACTGTACAATTTAGTTCTCCAGGCATGTCTGTCCTGAGCTACTTCTGCTGCATCTGGCCACTGCACACCAATTCTAACAATGTCCTGTTTGACATTGTCTGCCCACCGCATCCTAGGTCTCCCCTTCTTTCTGAGGCCTTTAGCCACACTGTTCATAACCCTATTCGCCAATCTATAATTATCCATACGGGCAACATGGCCAAAGCAGTGGAGTCTCTCTCTGCACAATATGCTGCTTAAAGGAGATTGCAGACTCCTTTGCCTAACCTCATCATTAGTTACAAAGTTAAACCACCTAATACCCAAGATACTACGTAAGCATCTAGTTTCCTGTTATCTTGTTTACAAGTGTCCAAGTTTCACTACCATAACTAACCCTAGAAAGAACCAAACTGTTATACAGTCTAATTTTAGTCTTTAGGTGTATACGCCTATTTCTCCACACTCTCCATAGATTCTTAAAAGTCCTGGCAGCAATACCTATTCGTCTGTTAATCTCATGCCGCACATCACCATTATCTGTTACATAGCTCCCAAGATAATTAAACTGTGACACCTGCTCAAGACTGCAACCATTCAGATTAACTGAATCACAGCCTGCCTGACCAATTTTCATCACTTTAGTTTTCTCTCTGTTTATAACCAAACCTACTCTACTACCAGTCTCATCAACAGCTCGAATGAAAGAGTTCATCTCATCAACATCATTTGCCAAAAGGGCTAAATCATCAGCATAATCTAAATCAGAAATTTTCGTATCTCCAGCCCATTTAAGGCCAAAAGCTTTCCCTTGAAGTCAATTTCGCATAACATAATCAACAACCAAACTAAAGAGAAAAGGAGACAAAATGCACCCTTGTCGAACACCAGAAGTAATGCTAAACCAATTGCTACAAGACTTACCAACTCTCGCACATGACTCAGTGTTATTATAGAAAGCTTTCATTATGTTCACTAACTCATCTGGTATGCCATAAGATCTCGAGATCAATCACAAATTATGATGATCAACAAAGTCAAAAGCCTTTTTGAAGTCAACAAAGCTAGCAACCAAAGGTTTCTGAAACTCTAAACATTTCTCAAGAATCTGCCTAAGTGAAAATATCTGATCTACACATCCCCTACTAATTCTGAATCCACATTGCTCATCACACAATTGCCTGTCAACCAGATTCTTAATTGTATTAAGCACAATCATACAAAAACTTTCCCTGGAACAGAAAGTAGGATGATACCCCTATAGTTATCACAAGAACTGTAATCACCTTTTTGAAAATAGGGATAATAATAGCCCTGGTAAAATCCTTAGGGACAATGCCTTTATTATAAAAGATATTAAAAATTTCAGTCATCCAAGTGGTAACCGAAACATTCCCAGCTCTAAACATTTCCATAGTAATTTCATCTACCCCAGGGGAATAGAAAATAGCCAAAATAACTTCAGATTGTGTTATAGGGCCAACATTAAAGCCAACTCATAATAAATAGGCACTTTAACGTCGATTTAAATATTAGATGAAAAATTGTCCCGAGCCGGGCAGGACACGAACCCCCCCTGACAACATGCCAGGTGCTCTGGACCACTGAGCACCTGGCATGTTGTTGTGGGGTCGTGTCCCGCCCGGCTCGGGACAAATTTTCCTCCAATATTTAAATCGACGCTAAAGTGCCTATTTATTATGAGTTGATTTGAAATACGTCGAGCCTATTTCATTAATTATTTATAACATTAAAACCACCAATGTATCTATCATCATTGCAAACAATGGGAGTAGAACTAACTACATTGCTTAGAACATTATTGAAATGCTCAGCCCACCTAGCCATGACAGAATCCTCACCTTCTATTATCTTTCCTTGTTTATCCTTCAATCCCTGTATGCCTGTCCATTTTCTACCACACAAAACATTGACTATCTGGTATAGCTCTCTGTTGTGCTGTCTAACTGCTTCCTTGTGTAACACTCCAAAGAAATGCAAAATACTTTTAAGTTTGGACCCTTTTCCTGATCCAATTAGTTTTATGCTCCAGATAGCTGAAACGGGCGCCAGGCAATAATTAACAAATTGCCAAAAAATAGAATAAGTTAAATTAGGGTTCAAAATACCAGCGAGTGTTAATGAGTAAGAATCCAAAAATTATTGTCAAATTTTAATGTCTAAATATTATCAAATCTTAATTCACGTTGCTCAAGAGAAAATAATTAGTAAAGACTCAAAAGGTTTAAATAACAAAAAAATTTATTTCCAAAAATCAACTCACCAAAACTTCAATGAAGAAGATACATCAACTCAGCACTCTTCCGTGCTACATGCTTATGCTCTGACAACTCACTATGCTATGTGCTGCACTAAATCCTCTGTGACTAGCATGTCACCAGACTTTTAACAAGAGCCGGACGGGTGTCATGTTGCACGCCGGGAAAGACGTTTACATAAAATGACCATCGGCGCAAGCTATGACGCAAGAGGGGGGCGTGTCCTTGTGCACACGCTTTAGCGGGTGACAGTTGGAAGATCGGAGTTGCGCATGCGCAACTCCTAACTCTTGGAAACGAGCGCTGTGATGCCAAAAAGGAAATAAAAATCCCCAAAATGATAAATATAACGTAAATTAAACAAAACTGGTTAAGGTAAAGCAAAAGTGAACGATGGGGCATCACACTTGGCTTTGTCAGCCAAGCCTTGAAGCCAAAGATTCTTATCAGCAGCTAACTCATTCTTTACATTTATTAAGCTCTCTGTAATGCTTTCTGTTAGGACTAGTAGGGTATTGATTAAGGACATTCCTGCAGTTCTTTCTTTCTGAAATAAGCTCAAGTGCCTTATCACTCAAATAATTCTGCCTCCTCTGCTTATTTTTTCCTAAAAGAGTACTGACAGTTTCTGAAAACGCCTGTTTAAAATGGTTCCATTCTTCCTCAACTTCAGTGGTAAGCAAACCATGACTGTCATAATGACCAAGTAACCTATCACGGTAAGCTTTAGCTATAACTGTCTTTCAGAGCCTCAGTATTAAAGGTAATTAATCCCCTATATGACCTGGTATTCCTAACAGAACTAGCTGATTTGCTGTTAATATATAATCAATCATATTCTTATGCAGCCCATCTGGTGAAACCCATGTGTACTTATGTATGTTGCAGTGTTTGTAATAAGTGTTAGTTATTCTGAAACCATTGAGTTTACTTACCTATAGGGGACATTGCTCATTGCCATTGCAGCTAGGGGCGGGGGTGGCTCAGTCGGTAGCGCGCCAGGCTCGTAATCTGTAGTTCCCAGGTACGAGTCCCACCTGGGTCAGCGTTGAGATTTATCTCCGCTAAACTCCCCGTCCTGTCCACAGTCAGTAGGGGACACCGATGGGCTTGGAAAAGCTGCCGTCTGTCGGATGGGACGTTAAGCCGTGGCCCCGTGTGCGGGAGAGCCATACCCTGTGCACATTAAAGAACATGCTGGATGGCCTTGACGGGAGGCTACCATCTGTCTCCCAACAGCTGTTCCAGTGGGTCCCCTCCCCCAACCTTCTCTGAGCCTTCGGGGTCCTTGTGGCCTGGCCATTTAGCCCATGGTGTGCAAAAAAGTGCCGCTCAGAGGTAAAACAACCCAACCCAGCCATTGCAGCTACCAATACCAAAATGGTCTATCACTCTTCCCCAAAGGTCAGAGTCAGTACCAACTTTGGCATTGAAGTCACCTAGAACAAGGGTAATATCTCCTTTCTTGACAGAATTCAAAATATCCTGAAATTGTTGTAAAACCTATCCTCCTCAACGTCATTGGCATCCTCAGTGGGGGGCATCCTCAGTGGGGGCATCCTCAGTGGGGGCATAACAGCAGATAACATTCAAGTCTTTAATGCTTGTCTGAAATGTTTAATTTGTGCAAGAGGTGTAATGACTGAAGAAAAGAACTTTTTTAGAAGATTAAAACCCTAATACATATTATGAATTTGATTTTTAATTGAATTCATAGTCAAAAATTGTACTATAACACAAAATTTGGCATTTTCATCTTCCATAGATACAAAGAAAACGTAAAACTTCAAGTCACAATTTCTCACTTAGCTGATCACAATCATAAGGGATTAAAATTTTTAAACCTTGGATGTGGCGGGCAGACAGTATCAAATAGGACTTCATTAGATAAAATATAGGCTATATTCACAATGCATATGTTTAATAATAATATCTACAGTTTACATTATATGTGTAGCAGGGGATATACCACCTCATGTGAGGGATTAATTCATCAAACAGAGTAAGCTGCATTAACATAGAGTACCTGCACTAATGTTCAATTCAGATTTACCGACTGTAGGTATAGTATTCAGAGCTGTCAACTACTGTGATTTTTAAATTAAATCCAAAAATCGGATTTTCAGGTTTTGCATTAAAGAAAATCTGCTTCCAAATTGTACAGTATTTTTGCCCTTTTCTTAAAAGAAGAACTTTTTCCGATTTAGCTCTTTTACTGTACTAAAGGTGCAACAGTGTCCACTCCCTAATCTATGCTTGCTCGGGGAACTCGCCTGTGCTCCAATCAGGACATCTCTGACTGGCCATTTTGGGACAGAACACATGGCAAAGTCTGCGCCTAATTCTTTTACAGAGTTTGAAGGTCATAGATAATTTCTAAATGGATGTTTATTGAATCTATACCCAACTCTCCCAGCCCTGGCCAACTAAACGCAATTGGATTACTTAGAATTGGAAACTTTTGAGTGAAGGAAATAATGCAGATTAGAGCACTTATCCCATCTGTGGGCTATGATTGACATCGCAACTTGAATGGGTCTCATGCATGTGTATTGTTTTCTGGGTTTGGCTATTGTGTTAATAAGGGATTAAAACTTTTCTTTTGCTGGAGTTGAGACACTTTTATTTAAAATCAATTATGCACATTATGTTACTTTCTTCCTATTGCATTTCACTTGTCATTTGTTGGCTGATGTCTCTTTGTTTCACCATAACTTCATAACCCGTCAGCTGATCACAAGAGGTATGTATGATTGTTTTATGTCCGAGCTGCATGAAAATGCTGCTTAGAAGCTATTAGTCAATTATTAATCAATGAGTGGTATTTATGTATTGATTGTTTAATTATTAATAATTAGCTATTAGGTTAACTTTTATTAATTTCAAAACATATTGATGCAGTGACTTGGCTGTGGTAACCCCTCACATGAGGTGGTATATCTCCTGTTATGTATACATTGTAAATTGTCCTTGTGTGCCAGGCTTTTTTTAACTGCTGAGTAAAAAAAGGAACTTTAGAACTTCTTTTTGCCAAATAACTAATGAAGGGAATTATAATATGTTATATACCAAATTAATCACCATTTCTGGATTTTATAAATGGGAAATATGTAACAAAACTGACGTTTATTTTTAATATGGTTTCTAGAGTCATATTACTAAAAAAGAGCATCTGTCAATACAAATAAGTTTTTTTACAAAAAAAACTTGATTGACAAGAATAATTATAATCATAATAGAAAAGCCATTTCTGACTAAGAGAAAAGTTTTTACTTCAGACAGAAAAAAAAAAATGGTCTTTTCTGCAATTTTTTTCCCTTGGTTATATGCTCTCAGAAATGTCAAGTTTTTTTTTTATCAGATGTGCTCAGTCGAGAGTCAGTTTTAGAAAAATTTTCTGCCAAATAACTGATCAACAGAAAAAGGTCTTGTTATATACCAAAAGAAAGAGCATATATCAGTTAACAAAAAGTTTGTGCTGTTTTTGAGGATAAAATTAAACCATATGTAGAAAGTGAATAAAGCTATTTTATTCAGGAAAGTAAGCTTCAGCACAATCTATGACCTTTTCCCAATGAAATATAAGTTTGGCAGTTCTAATCAGAGTGGCATTTACAATCTTTAGAAGTGAAGAAAGCAGCCCACTCCATTTTCAGTGCTTCTCGGTTTCGAAATTGTTGGTTGCGAATATGATTTTACAGCGCCAAGAAAAGATGGTAGGCAGATGGCATGATATTTGGGGAATATGGAGGGCATGGTGCAATTTCTCACCCTAGGCTGTGGAGCATGTCTTGAGTCACTTGTGCTGTATTAGGGTGGGCATTTTCCTGAAGGACCACAATGCCTTTGCAATGAACAAGTGCAGAGTGTTTTTGGAGCAGTGCATCTGCAATCCATTGCAGCTGTACCGAGTAGACATCCGAAGTGATTGTTTGACCAGTGACCAGAAGCTCATAATGGACAATACCAATTGTAGTCCACCAGACACAACAAAATTTTCTGTTGGTGGATCCTGGGCTTTGGTGTGTGTTGTATAAGTTGACTGGACAACAACCAATGATACAAACATTTGGTATTCATTATAATATTTGGTATTCATAGATAATACATTTTTCATTGTACATCAATTCCTTAAATAGCTCATTCTTGTGGCATGAAAGCAACAACAAACAGATCATAAGCAGATGGAGTGTGTTGTCATTGGCAGTTAATTCATGTGTAAACCATTTGCTCAGCCCCCAGAATTTTCCTAGGCAGTGTAAATGCAAATGAATGGTTTTATCACTTACATGGATCCTTTCTGCAAGCTCTTGGCATGTTTCATGTAAATCTGACTACGCTAGACTTCAGGTCATTGTCATCAATGATGGTTGGTCTTTCCTGGTGGGGTGCATCTTCAAATGTCTCATCACCTGACGCAAATTTTTTGAACCACTTTTGGGCTATCTGTTTGCTCACTGTATTCTCTCCAAACACCATACGTATCTTGCAGACTGCTTGTGCCACTTTAGTTCCCCTCATATTTTTTTTCATTTTCTTTCTCCTCATTTTTTAAACTCTTGAAGTAAGCATGCTTAAATTAATGTATTCAACGCAGACGTTTTCTTCACCCTTTCCAATTTCATCAAACCACTTTTCACGCTACACATCAACTGACTCAGCATGCCACGTGCTTTCGAATGTGTATCGACACATGCACACCACTTTCAATTGTTCTTATGTACTTTTTGTTGAAATGATAAGATTGAAAAACCGCATGAACTTGTTTGGTTTCCTGATAATTGTGGTTAAGAAAATAGCAAAAAATAAAAGAAAATAGTTAATACAATTTTGTTAGCATTTTTTTTAAATATGAGGTATAGTGTGATTTTTATTAACTTCAGAAAAATTTGCTATTGTTCTGTAGTGTATTATTTTAATATAATAATTCATAATATTTCCATTATTACTTAAATCTTTAATTCTATATATCAACTGAAATCAATTTCAAGTGAGGCTTAGCCAAGAATCAACAGTACCTGCTTACTACATAGAAATAGCCAAACAGCATCATAACAATTGCAGATTCCAATTTGATATAAATTCTGGGTAACTTTACTGCATTGTCATAACATATTGGCAAAATATTCGTTAAATATGCTTACATAGAATTTTGCAAATAAAAGTATAAAAACAAAATTAAAGAAAAAATATTGACTTTAAAGTCTTACTGATAATGTAATGTTAATGTGATTTACATCTTTGTAATAGATATTTCCGAGTTTAAAATGAGCTCTAGGTGTGCTTTGAAAGTTGAATTACTTCATAAATTGTTAATTTTGCCTTTATTCTTTATATTCTATTGTGAATATCTTTTGTTTCTTGGTGTGTCAGCATTTTTCATTTTAATAGTTGTATTCTACAGTCTGAAATTCAAATTTCTGTTTTAGATATCTTTACTATGATGTATGTCATTGTGATTCTGGATTATTTTACAACATTCAGATATATTTAAAGATTAAATTTCAAATGGTTTTAAAAATCAACTTGTATTACCAAATTATAATATAATTGCTTTAATTTTCTTTTCAGCCATCTTTCCTGCGTAATGTTACATGGACACTTTCTAATCTGTGTAGAAACAAAAATCCTGCTCCCTCATTTGAAGTTATGAAACAGTGCCTCCCATCTTTTGCTCAATTAATTTATCATTCTGGTAAGGTCATATATTTTAAAAACCATGCTAAAATAATCATTTAATATTCATGTGTTTAGAAACATTCAAAAATAGTTTTTTTTTTTTATTTTATATGCCAGACTTTTTTAAGCAAAAAGGTAAGAAGTGAGGTAAAACTATGATAAGCCATAATTCCTGTTATCTATGTACAGTGAAACCTGCAAAGTTGGTTTATGGAACCTCCAAATAGGTACTACATGCATATTCAACCATATGCAGTGGCTTAGTTGTAAATTGTGACATTTTGAGTAGGGGAAGCAAATGTAGTGCTGGAACTAAAATCAGAATGCTGTTACTAGATGTTTATGAATCTAAGTGCAAGTAGTTTTTATACAGGGTCTTGTCAAGGCAGGGATGACTGGGGCACCAGTTCTGTGTACAAATCTAACACAGGGTGCAATTTTAAATTATTACACTTTCAGTTTCCATTGCTATATGGAAAAAATTAACTATACTGTTATTCATAATTTAAGGAAGATGAAAAAAAAGGCAAATATCTCAAGAAATCCTTTTAGAATTTAACGAAATTTTCTGAGGATATTTAATATCACATATTAATATTTGCATTTGAAATAAAGAATATTTTCAAGGAAGGTATCACTCTTAGTTTAATGTCAACATCAAGTTTAGAAGAAAACCTGTCTTGAGCCAGGTAGGATACTAATTCACGACCTCCTGATAACTTGTCAGGTGCTCTGACTGCTGAGCTATCAGCCGCCTATCAAGGTATTCTCTAATTGATGTTATCAACTTTCTGCCTATAGTACACAATTTTCTGTGTCTCATGAAAGCATTATCCCAGCTGCTCACAAATACCCTTAAGATGCAGATGATAAGTATGTTATGAGTATGCAATATTTTACAATTGTATACTCCTGACATACTTGCCATCTTCATGACATACGTGTCATCTGCTTTTCACCCTTTTATTTATTTGCTTATTTTATTTTGCGAGGACTCAAATGATTATCTCAGATTTTTCTTTTCCTTTTTGTTTCTTTGTGAGGACTCACTGGCTGTGTGGGTATAGTGCCCATGCAGCGTTGGCGACTGCCTTGAAATGCCGTCACAATTCCTTGAAACATTGAACAACATTGCCTGTCCTTAGGTGAGAAAGCTTGCTGTGCTGCCTGCCTCACCTGGCAAGGTCTATGCTAGTGTGATGATTGGAAGGCACATCATTGCAATGGTTTTCATGGCGGTGCAGATGGATATCGGCGTCCCATCATCTGAGTCTTTCTTGACTGCAGCGAAGTATCTTCTTACACAGGCAACCAACATCAGTATCTATCTCCACATCAACTCTGGTTTCCAGTCCTGCTGTGGTGCCTTCCACCTCAGGAAGTCCCCCTCCTTCGTAACTGCAGACAACCAGACCAAGCTGAAGGGGCTCCCACTGGAGCCAAAGAAAAATCCCCCTCCCCTCTTCAAGTGGCAGTTTCAGAACCATGTCCTTCTGATGATTCGGAGAACATGGACACAGACCTCCATTTTCTCAACCGTCGCTGGCGACAGTTAAAATAAATCATGTCGTATTCTCAACCACCTAAGACTGAGAGGGCCACACTCCTGCAATGGAATTGTGGATTCCAGAGGAATATTTACAGCAAGGTCCTACTGAGGACATGAGCCCATCTGCATGTGCTTACAGGAGACTTATTTGCAGACAGTTGTTGAACCCATAATCCCAACTCTTTTCTCTCATTTGCCAACACCAGGATGGAGATGGACCAGCTCATGGGGATGTTGCCATCCTCATGAGCAGCCATTCTCCATTTCAGGTTGTTCCCCTCAACACCACTTTATAGGCAGTTGCTATCCACCTCTTCATGGGATTTTCGTTGATTGTCTGCTGTGTCTACCTACTACTTGGTATGTCATCTTCCGGGAAGACCTTGATAACCTAGTCATGCAGCTATCATCTCCCTTCTTCATTGTGGGGAACTTCAACTGATATAGTCCTCTATGTGGCAGTACTGACACCAACAGGAAGGGTGGGGTCCTGGAACTGAGACTCCTGGATTCATCATTCTCCCTGTTAAACACCAGTGTCAGTACATACTTTCATTCCCCGACCCACACTTTCACTGTCATTGATCTCACCATATGGTCCTCCTCAATCCTTCCACTCTTGGGAGATCGAGGACAATACTTATGGAGTGATCACTTTCCCGTGGTGTGTACTATCTTCTGTAGGATGTCTTGCATCCCTTCATGTATATCACGATGGAGGCTTGATCAGGCTGACTTTAATGGCTTTAAACTCCTTTATGAATTCAATGATCACTTGGTCAACCATGAGCCAATTGATGCAGTGGCAGAGATGACTGACTGTATCATCCATGCAACTGCCTTGACTATTCCTCAGACCTTGATCCGGATTCAGTGGTTTCCAAAATGACAGTTGAATCTGAGTCGAGGTCTGAGGAATCTGCACCGCAGCTTGTAAGGCTCAGAATAAGGCTTGGGGGATGTTTCGGAGATATCTGTCATCCCCAACCTTGAAGCATTCAAATGCTCTAGAGCTAAAGCCCATTTTGCCAGAAGGAATCTTGGATCAAATACACTTCTATCACCTGCATAACCAGTTCCAAGGCCGTATGGGATATAGTCTGGAAGATGGGTGGGAACTACATGTCCCACTCATTATCAGTCCTGTAGCACAATGGTCAAGCAATTGCTTATACTCTGGAGAAATCTTATTCCCCCAAATTTCTGGTCCTGAAGAGCAAGGCCAAACACTCTGCTGTCTTTCCACTCAAATGGCCCAGAGCCTTATAACAGGCCATTCACAGTGGAAAGCTTTGCCTTTCTCTGCACTCTTCCCGTGCATCTGCTGTCAGGTCAGATAATGTCCATTATGCCATGCTCGAACATCTCTCACCATCGAGTAAGGATCGGCTGCTCAGTCTTCAACCGTATTTCCATTGAGGAGCAGTTTCTGGATTCCTGGAAGAAGGTTATCATTTTATTCTTAGCCAAGCAAGGATCCCAAGATTCCTTCTAATTGTCATCCCATTGCTTTGATGAGCTGTGCAGTATCAGACTGATATTTGCAACACCATTGCCTTTTTTGCAACACACAGTGTGACTTTCGCAGATAACTGTCTGCCATAGACCACCTGATCTGCCTCAAATTGATGATCATGAACTCATTTTTGCACAGAGAGCACCTGATGTCAATTTCCTTTGACCCTGAAGAAACATAGACATGCAACACACCGTGGTGTTTCTGTATTCTTTGTGATCTCCATGGCATAGGCTTGAGAGGCCACATGCCAAATTTCACACAAACTTTCTATCTCCTCATTCATTTTGTGTCCATATTGGCCACATTCTATCATGCCCTTTTTCCCCAAGACCAGAGAGTACCAAAAGGCTGCGTTCTGAGTGTTACGCTTTTCTCTGTGAAGATAAATTCCATTACTTGACAACTTATCTGATTGTAGGCAGTCCTCTGTATGTTGATGATTTTGCATCTTTTGTTCAGCATCCAGCATGAGGGTCATTGAACAACAACTGCCCTGAACAATCTCTTGGGCAATGGTCAATAGGTTTCCATTCTCCCCACAGAAGACTGCGTGCATGCACTTTTATTGCAAGCGTAATCTTCATCTCATTAGAATCTTCTATGGGGGCATAACAGATTGACATTCATGTCTTTAATTTTTGTTTTAAAAATTCCTGTAAGAAATCGTTCATTAATGCAGTCATATCCTAGAAGAGCATCATCACTGGTATGTCTGCTGAGAAGCAAACCTATACCTTGGAGATCTTTCCATCCTCCCTCCCTGTAAAGAAAAATTTAAAGTTATTTTTAAGTATCTCGCCTTTACCTGTCCATCTGGTGTCTTGCAAGCCTAGAATATCTAGGTTATAGCGCTGGAATTCCTGCATGAGAACATCAAGAGAATAGTCTCTATGTAATGTCCTCACATTCCATGTTCCTGCAGGGAAAAAATGATTAGTAGGATTTTTAAAGAAACCGAGTTTATTGAGAGAAGTAGGGACAACAAATATCAAACATCCCCCTGATCGCAGGCATGGGGCAAAGACCTGTTCCTCTTCCGCTAAAGGCTGAAGCTACCAATACTGGTAGGAACTTGAGGCACCACCTTTTCCAGTGGACTTTTTCAAGAGCCATATGGCCTGCCTGAGACACATTACTGCAGTTTAGGATTTACAATGCCCAACTAGCTAAGTGAGGTTCAGGTACCTGCAATGGCCTCTTATCAGGATTATCCACCAGCTGATATAAGATATCCCATGCCTCTGTTCACTTAGGGTTGGCAACCCACAAACAAACAAACAAACAGAAAGCACAGCGGCAGATTTTCCCTCAACAGAAGCTCACCAGTTTAGCAAGTCCAGAATCCATAAATCAGTCTAGTGAGTATAAATGATCAGCACCAGGAACCTGTGAAGTTGAAGAGTTCAGTAGGGCACCCTGATCTGGCAGCCATCCCCTTCTGTTCCCTTCCAAAAGAGAATCTCTTTTTAAAAGTACCACGAGAAGGCGGGGTCGGGCATTAGGCGCTAGATTTCGCCTGTTCTGTGCATCATCACTGGGGATTGGTACACAGCTCTCCTTCCAGTTTATACCTAGCTACCATTTACTGTGCAACAGTACACGAAATTGAAAATCCAAAATCACAGCTAGTAGACCATTGGTATAAGTCATCTGTATTTTGAGACCCTGTGAAGTTGATCACTCCTCAGCAGTGATAAAAAAAATCCACAAAAGTACAAATCGTTAGACAAATTAATCTGACAGCCCTCCCCATATATTCTTTAAGGGAAAGAATATTTCCCTGAAAAGTAGCAATCACCTTCACTGAAAGAAAGTAGGTGATGGACTTCTGGTGTTATTTGTGGCCAGTTGTGTTCTTCACCACAGAGCAAGAGTGCACAGCTCAGTGTCTAGCTACCATTTGCAGTTCCATGTTAAAAATTTCAAATATTTCATCAATCTGCACTGTGATTATCAGTTTTTTTTTATGTTTCTAACGTACTTTTTTTCTTTCAGATCAAGAGGTTGTAGCTGACTCTTGTTGGGCCCTATCATACTTAACTGATGGAGCAAATGAAAAAATACAAGAAGTTGTCGACAGTGGTGTAGTTCCTCGCTTAACAGAATTACTTGATATTACTGAATTAACTGTGCTTACACCTGCACTTAGATCAGTAGGCAATATAGTAACTGGAAATGACCAACAAACACAGTCAGTCATTGATTGTGGAGCTTTACCATCTTTTAGAAGACTCTTGAGGCATACAAAACCAAATATCCAAAAGGTAGACCTTTTCGTTTTCGTTTTTATTTTATAATTATTTACAGCTGTCCAGTTACAGCTGTCCAGTTATTTACAGTGTCCCTTCCCCCAGCCTTCTCTGAGACCTTGAGTTGATGTGATCTGGCTGTTTAGCCCATTGTGTGTGCAAAAAAGTACAGCTCAGAGGTAAAATAACCCAACTACACCAGCTCAAAATAGCAAAAAATGAATAAAAATAAATAAATGAACTTGTCCAATCAATGTTATTCCTTCCCTTTTTTCAATACCCCCTACCTGCAGTTTGGGCAGGTAGGGGGTATTGAAAGAGTTAAAGATGTGCCTGTGTCCCCACTTTTTTAATTTGTTCTTACCTGGGGTATTCACTTCCATACTAATGTCCTGAATATTAGATAGAACTTCAGCTGGCCATTTACAAACAAAATGATAAGCAAAGGGCACACATTAGTTGTTTTACAGAGTTAGAGGATGTAAATTTGTGTCAAAATGGGTGTATACAACTTGAACCTTCCACTACCCTCTCTGTTGCAGACAGCTAATTGCAAATTAGATTACTTAGAACTCTTGTGCCTTGAAGCTTCAGGCTAAGGGAGATCACCCAGTTTAGAAGCTTCCCTGATCTGTATGAATGGGTTCTGTATGTTTATTATCTGGATTTGTCATATCTGCAGTTTTGTTCAGTTTTAAGACTTAAATTTCAAGTTCAGATTACCTCTCCCCCACCATAAGTTGTTGGTTGTGATTTTCCAGAACCTGTCTACCATGTAAATCGAGGGATGGGTGTATTGCATCAATTAAAATTGCAGGGGAACTAGCAAGAAATACAAATTACCCGGAATGTTTTGAGAAAGTTCTTTGATCGACAATTGATTCTCTCAGTGTGCTGTGGCTTCCAAGAGCCATGGCCAATAAATAAATGAATAAATACCCCCTCAAGCAGCTGCTTGCCACAGAGGTCTGACAGGAGCCTATCAGTTTATATGCCAAAGCAGAAGATCTGAGAGGATGGCAGGACCTCAGCAGAAAAACAACACATACATCCATGCCTTACCCGGGGATCGAACCCAGGACCCTTAGATCAGTAGCCAAGCACGTTAACCACTCGGCCATGGGACAGCTAAAAGAATGCCAACTGCACACGGTGTTCCCAGGTGGTCACCCTCCCAAGTACTGACCGCGCCCAAAGCTGCTTAACTTCGGGGATCGGACAAGAACCAGTGTTTTCAGCTTGGTATGGCTGTTGGCGTGTCTTGCATACTTGATATTATTACTGATAATTAGTAAACAGTAATCAATATAAGTTCTTATCATTGCTCTTAATTTTCATTCTTCAAAATAATAATTTTGATTGTGTAAGGTTGGTAGATTGTTTCAGTGGCCAATTGGTTAGAATGCTTGGCTGTTGATCAGAAGGACCTGGATTCAAGTGCTCAATAAGACATGAATGTTTCCTTTTCTTGTGTTGTCTTTCTACTGAGCTCTCACCTTTCTCATAATCTCCTTTATGGTGTATTAACCCTTACAGTGCCGAGTTTGTGAAACTGAACTCACTGTGGTGGCCAGATTTATTACAAAATGTTTTCAGAAGGCAAAAAAAAAAAGCTTTAGAACATCATCCTGAAGTAGCTAATTAACAGAAATATGTCATTGGTATATATATCAAAAGAAAGAACATTTAATATTGATTAATAAAATGACAAAAAAAAATTCCCAGCTCTTAAGCATTTCAGTGAATTTTATCTACCCCTGGGAATTTATGTAATTTACTTAGCAAGGCTTTCCATTTCTGCTGTTGGCTAAGGCAGACTTGGTTGTTGGTGTTTTAACATAGTGAGATCCCCGTTTCTGGGTGTTGGGAGAGACAGACTTTGAACTTGGTAAGGTTTTTCATTTTTGGGTGTTGATTAAGGCAGACTTTGAACTTAGCAAGATTCTTCATTTCTGGGTGTTGACTGAGGCAGACTTGGTTATTGGCCTTTTGACATAGTGAGATCCCCGTTTCTGGGTGTTGGGAAAGACAGACTTTGAACTTAGCAAGGTTTTTCATTTTTGGGTGTTGATTAAGGCAGACTTTGAACTTAGCAAGATTCTTCATTTCTGGGTGTTGACTAAGGCAGACTTGGTTATTGGCCTTTTGACATAGTGATAAGTTTAGAAATAGGCAAAATAACTTCAGACTGTGATATAGGGCCAACTTAAAAGCCAGCAATGCATTTATCATCCTTACATGCAATGGGAGTAGAACTAACCACATTGTTTAGAACATCTCTGAAATGCTTAGCGCACCTAGCCATGACAGAATCCTCACCTTCAGTAACCTTACTTCTCTGCTGTTGTGCTTGTCAACAACAGCAGAGAGCTGATCCTTTACATGTTTATTAAGCTCTTTGTAATGCTTTCTATTAGGACTAGTAGGGTATTGATTAATGACATTCCTGCAGTTCTTTCTTTCACAAATAAACTCCACTGCCTTATGACTAAAATAATTTTGCTCCCTCTGCTTCTTTTTACCCAAAAGAATATTGTTAGTTTCAAGAAAAGCCTATTTAAAACGGTTCCATTCTTCCTCAACTTCAGTAGTAAGCAAACCATGAATGTCATAATGACTAATAACCTGTCGTGGTAAGCTTTAGCTCTAATGGTAACTGGGTGTATCAGAGCTTCAGTGTTAAAGGTAACTTTTTTTAACTTTAGTCCAACACTTTTTAAGTTTAAGTTGCAAGACACTTTTAACAAGGTAATGGTCAGATCCAGTTTTAGCTCCTCTATATGACCTGTATTCCTAACAGAACTAGCCCATTTGCTATTAATATATAATCATATTCTTATTCAGCCCATCTGGTGAAACTCGCATCTACTTATTTATATCAGAGTGTTTCTAACAAGTATTAGTTATTCTCAAACCATTAAGTTTACTTTCCTATAGGAGTAGTTCCCCATTGCCATTGCAGCTACCAATACCAAAAGAACTTATCCACCCTTGCCAAAGGTCAGAGTCTACCAACTTGTGCATTGAAGCCACTTAGAACAAAGGTAATACTCCTTGACAGAATTCAAAATGTACTGAAGTTGTCTGTGAAACCTATATTTCTCATTCTCATCCGCATTCTCAGATGGGGCATAACAATAGATGTCGTTCAAGTCTTTAATGCTTGTTTTAAATTTAGCTGTGAGAAACTTTTCAATAATGCACTCATACCCTAGAAGAGCATCACTAGCATGTCAGCTTAGAAGCAAACCAATACCTTGGAGATGCTTCTTATCTTCCCTCTCTGAAAATAGAAATATAAAAATATTTTTAAGGATCTGACCTTTTCCTGTCCATCTGTTCTCTTGCAAGCTAAGAATATCTTAAGTTGTAACAGTGAACTCTTCTGTGAAGTAGTCAAGAGAATAATCTCTGTGCAGAGTCTTCACATTCCAGATACTTGTGAAAACTGATTAGTGGAATGTTTAAATAAACTCTTATATTGAGAGGGGAAGTGCCAACAATATCAAACAGCTCCCTCCCTAATTACATGGCATGAGGCAAAGACTTTTCTCCTACTAAAGGCTGAAGCCATCTACACTGGAATACTTTCTGTAATGTAGGCTTGATGATGTCCATAGATGCGATTTTGGTACCTGCATTGGCCTCTGATGAGGATTATCCACCAGCTGATAAAACGTATCCTGTGAATCTATTCATTTGGAGCTGTCCACCCACAAAAAAACAAGATTTTCACTCAACAGCAGCCCACGAGTACAACAAATTCAGGATCCATGAACAAGCTCAGAGTCATTATTTAATTCTGGTTGGTGTATATGGTCAGCACCAAAACCCTGTGTGGTTGACTACTCCTCAGCAGGGTAGAAAAAAAGTAGCCATAGGAGTCCAGATCAGTAGACCACACTGATCTGGCAGCCCTCCCTTTCTGTTCCCTTCCACAAGAGAGTATCTCTTTTGAAGGTGGGGTCAACTTTAGGTGCCAGGCCTTTCTTTTTCTGTGCATCATCACAGGGGATTGGTGCATAGTTCACCTTTTGGTGAATATCTATCTACCTTTTACAGAACTAAGGCATATCAGTTTCTATTTTGATTCTGATTCTTGAAAATTGTCCACATGTAAAGGTTGTTACGAGCATGGTGGCTTAAACCTTTAGAGGTGGGGAATGGGTCTTTGCTTTATGCCTACAATTAAGGAACTGTTAGGTATTGTTGGTCTTATCTCTCTCAATAAACCTAGTTTCTTTAAAAATCCTAATTTTTTTTTCCCCTGCAAGTACATGGAATGTAAAAATATTGCATAGAGGTTATTTTCTTGAACAACTGCTACAAACCTTAAACTCTCAGACAACCCAGTGTTATTACAAAGAGCCATCATTAAGTCTTCACTAAATTAAAGCTACATAAAAATCTTTAGGGGTAGTCGAAATTGCTACTGAAATGCTTAGAGCTGAAAATGTTTCTTGTCATGTAGCTGACTGAAATTTTTTTCAAATTTTTTTTTTAAATATTCCTAAGGATTTTTTCGAGAGCTAATATTGTCCTAATATAGAATACAATGAAACAAAGTAAAGTGTACTTACATAATAACAGGGAATTAGTCTAATCTCTGTTCCAGGTAAATTTCTTTGCATTATTATGCTTATTTAGAATTAAGAATTTGTTAGATGGATAACTGCATAATGAATGGTGTGTGTGTTCTGTAGTTGTCTTTCTGCTTGCACTCAAACACAACTTCATAATTAACTTATTCAACTGATACTCATAGCTATAATGCTTCTGGCAATGATAAAACAGTTAGTGAAAGTTTGTATTCTTTAGCATACATAGCAAACAGAAATGCCCAATTTCTGAGGGAATAAATTTAGCAGTATAAATGTTGAGTGATACCTAGGTGAACAAATTTCAATAGGTGAAAAACTGGAACTATTTAATGAAGGTTCAGATTTTAGTTTACTGAAACTGATACTTTTTTCTTGAAAGTGCAATCTGACAAAAATTTTAAGACAGTTGTACAATGGTACAATAGGCATGCAGGCTTTTTGCAGTAGGTATGAGAAGCAATATTTTGCTCACTCTAAGTGCCTTTTCACAAATGCATCCAAGATATTTTTCACTGGAAAAAAAAACCAAGTTCAGCAAGAAAATTTAAAATATTTTTTAAATTAAAGCTGTTTGCTTCCCAATATACCAGTTTTTTTTTTTTTAATAAACTGTTGCTGAGATATTTCTGTACATGTTGCTTTGGTTTGCTTTCTCGTGTGTTACACATGTCTGACTTCAATTTTGCTGATTTATTGCAGTAGCTTAACAAGAAAGAATGGTTATTTGCTTCCATGGTGTCACTTAGGAGGTGAAGAAGGTGAGAAATCTTATTGTAATGGTTGCTATGATAATAATTTTGTTCTGAATTCTACTTCATCAGAAAACATTCTATAATAGGAAGATGGTAATCTTCATTTTTCGTTCCTACAATTCAAAGACTGAAAAGATATACTAAAGTATACCAAGAAGTGCAAACTTTCATTAACCGTTTTATCATTGGCAGCAGCATTATTGGTGTGAGTAGCAGCCAAATGGCGATTAGGTATGAAGTTGCATTTTAGTGTAAGCAACAATGCATGTCGGTAGCTTTTACCTATGCTCAAGTGCAAGAGCATCAGTATATGCAGCATATGGTTCCATGAAGTGCATCATTAACAATAACTTAGATTCTATGGTTAACCCTAGCATATACTATATTGTTTTAGATAAGCACTACTGGATTTGCTTTTTATTTTTCTCCTTTTATTTAAAAAAAATTCACAATTAAATGTTCCTTGTTTTGATAGGGTTCTATATACAAGATTCCTAATTTTGCTTGTATTTTGCTGACATTTCCTTACGTGATTTATAATTTTCATTTTGTGTCACTCTACCATTTTCTTTCTATTGAAAATGTTTAATATAAGTTTCAATTAATTTAAATGCCTTATTTTATCTTAAAGGAAGCTGCATGGACAATATCTAACATTACCGCAGGAAATGATAAACAGATTCAAGCTGTTATTGATAGTGGTTTGGTGGAACCACTCATAGAAATCCTAGCTTTGGTAAGTCATTTGTAACAGTTTGGAATGAGAATACTATACTGACAGAATTTATATTATATTATTAATTACAGAAGTAATTGCATATTCTTCAGAATGAAAACCTATATCAGTGAAAAAATTTTTTTAATCTTTTTTGCTAACCACTGATTTAAGTTAAGCCTTAAGGACAATTTTTGTAGTTCTAGGTTTAAAAAAGACACTTAAGACGTTAAGTAACCTTCATTTTTCTTTGAATTTCTGTTATTTTATTATTCTCAGAATGAACTGCTCTTTTTGTTACACAACATGGTTTATATACACTAGTTTCCATAAATTAAGGAAAACTCAGAAAAATTATGATACACAAAAAACTATATGAATGATTTTAATGAAATTTGATAAAAACCTGAATTACAATGCTAGTTTCAGAATGGCATAAATTATTTCACACCAGAAACATTTTTCATCAAAAAATAACACGGGAACTTGTCCAAAAATGAGGTGCCAGAATGCAATGGACAAAGTTCTTTAATAAGGAATGTGGTCACCCTTACAGCAATGCAGGTATGACAGCAGTGTTCATGCTGTTTATGATGTGAATCAGCTCAGTAGGGAGTAACAACCATTGTTCCTTTAAAGCAGTGATAAGCTCCCCCTTTGTTACAGGTGATGGGTTGAGGGCAGCAACACATCTCCCTAGAGCTTCCAAGACATGCTCTATTGGATTTAGGTCGAGCTTTGTGTGGATGAACGTTATTGTCTTGTAAGATGAATATTTCACCTATTGCACCAGTGTAAGGATGTACATTAGGGTCCAGTATGTCATCTCTATACCTTTGAGCATTGAGGTTCCCACTCGTCAACACATAGAAGTCTGTGCATCCACCTAAGGAAAAGCCTTACCAAACACATGCTACCTCTGCGTAACTGTCTGTTTGATGGGATGATAGTGTATACCTCATTCTCTCCATATCAAACAAAGTCCAGAATCACTCTGCAAGCAATATCTGGACTCATCTGTAAAGAATACGGACCTCCATTTCTCTTCTGTCCAGTTAACATGCATGTGTGCCCAATTCAACCGCTCTCTCTCCTGTGATGTGACGTGAGGAGTATACAAATTATTGGCCTTCTAGCATACAGACCTCCCTTGTGAAGTCTTCTACACACAATAGAATCTGATACAACCCTCCCAGTAGCTGCTGCAAGAGAGGATCGTAGCTGAGAGGGATTAGATGTGCTGCTCCTTCATGCTGTTAATCGCAGATATCGATCTTGTACAGCAGTCATAATTCTAGCCCTTCCTTGGCTAATCTCCGAGATGCAGAATCCATGCTAAGAAATTGATTCCACAGTCTATGGACCACAGAAGGACTCGTTGTAACGCTCCAAACAAATGCAAAATACTTGAAGTTTTATGCTCCGGATAGCTTAGACGGGCGCCAGGCAATACTTAACAAATTGCCAAAAGTAGAATAAGTTGATAATAAGTTGATTTAGGGTTCAAATACCAGCGAGCATTAATGAGTAAGAATTAAAACGATTGTCAACTAATAAGAATAAATGTAAAAAAGATTCTTAATTCACGTTGCTCAAGATAAAAAAACTGTACAGACTCAAAAGTTTTATAACAAAACAAAATAGATTTATTTCCAAAATAATTAACTCACCAAGACATCAATGAAGAAACATAACTCTTGTGCTACACGCACGGTGCTTGGTGCTACGCACCTTGTGCTCGTGCACACACTTGTGCTACTCCCCTACTCCTTCTCTCTAAGTGACTCGCAGGTCACGGTTTTTGACAATGGGCCGGCGCATGCCAGGAAAGACATTTGCATACTATGACAAATGATGCAAGCTATGACGCAAGAGGGGGCGTGTTCTTGGCACGCGCTTTAACGGTTATGGTCGGAAGTTCGGAGTTGCGCGTACGCAACTCACAACTCTTGGATGTGAGCGCTGTGATGCCAAAAAGGAAATAAAAATCCCCAAAATGATAAATATAACGTAAATTAAACAAAACTGGTTAAGGTAAAGCAAAAGTGAACGATGGGGCATCACAACTCCCCCTTCCAAAGGGAGTCAAAAGATTTGACCTAACAAATTTTGACGAGCAATTTTGAATAAAGGACACATCTTACGTCATTTACACATGGCTGAACATAAATAAGTAAAAGTATGCTAGCGCAAATTTTGATATGACGAACTATTCTCACTTTGACACAATTTTCCAGCACAACAAAAGGTACCTCCTCCCTTTTCCTCCTGACAAAAATATGTAATTAACAGCTAACCTAGTGTCAATACATACCAGTGGCTGTGACAGTTAACTGTATACTAGCATCATCGGTCTAACTAGTATCACATTCTGATACAAACTCGAAATTGACATATCTTGAACTGTACAGAAAATAACAGGTTAATGAACTCCTAATCTTTCTTAGATACTAAATGTTAAATACATGAAAAGAAAAAGTGATTTTACATATGCTAGTGGGGTGATTTTTTCCGCTTTTCCCCTAACCACAAAATAGTATGCGACAGCTAAATCTTCACCTAAATCACATAAAAAAACGGGTATTCGAACACCGTTATCTCCTCCTAATTACATTCAAATACGCAAAGCTAAGAAAATTCAAAATTTACAAACAAGCGGGATTGTAATCATCCGCTAATTCTTCTTCTATTCACAGAAATCGCGATCTAGCTGAAATAAAAAATCATTAGTTACCTCCCCCTTCAGAGCTAACGTCCCCCTCCCAAAGGAGTTATGCTGATAACAACTCTGTTATCAGACTAGGCCATTTGGGGACAGCTCCAAAAAGGTACACAAAAAAAAAAATTCTGCAGTCATCATCATGGTCATCATCTATATATACCAATAAATACTGCCAATGTCATCCCCAAAAATTACGTATCATTGACACATAAATATCACTGATGACACTGAACAGATTTAAACACATATACATAAATCGTATCTAAGAATAAAGAAAAAAGAGTGTAAATAATTTATAATATACGATGTCATCCAATAACTTTTACATGAATCTCCTTTTTTTTTTTTACATAAATTCACTTTGGAATGCACGTTATTTTACAATACAAATTCTTAAACATAAAAAATATTAAATCACTAATTCTCTTTCACTCTTCTCATTCATATCCATAAACATTTTACAATTTCTAAACTTTCAATATCGACTTACAAAATTTTCAGCTATCAGTCAGCTGAAACGAAAAAATCTACAAAAATACATTTTAACTCGCGTAAATACAATAACTAGAACTCGATGAACAAGAATGCAAAAAAATTCTATTCACACAAGTATAAACTCGAACTACAATAATTTCACTTTCCAAAAATAAATATCGAACTCTACAGTTTCAACAAGAAATTAAACATCGCTAACTATATAATTCACAATAAGGCTTCTTCTTTGTCTTCATCTATTCCAGAAAAAAAAAGAACATTTTATAACAATCAAGTGCCAAGTGAAAGAAAAATATACTTAAATTTCATTGTTGGCACTCCGTGGCAATAAATCATCTAGTCCGTTTCCGATAACATCCTTCCCTCGTCGTTGGGTGGCTTTACGTAAGTTGTTACTGAAGATCTCGTTCAAGTCAAGTCGTCGCTGTAGATCTCTCTCGTGACGTCATCTTCCTGATGTTCGCTGCCGGTTGTCTCTCTGCAGGCTCTGGTCGTTTTGTCGGCTTTTTGTTACGCTCTTGACGTTGATGGAACAGCTGAATCTGGCTTTGTCAGTCTTTGTCCTGTTGTGTGCAGTAGGTGATAATCTAATCTGTTCTTTTCTCTTCTGAGTGGTAAAGGTTCAATATCATCATCAGTGCCATCATTCTCCTGGGTTTGTTGTGGAGCATCTGCTTCTGATCTAGAAAATTTTATAGAAGTTTTGTATTTTTTTATATTCACAACATTAAAGTATCCTACTGAGGCATTAGTGGTCATATTGGCCAATTCATACAGAAGTGGAGAAAGTTTCTTCCTTATAACATATGGTCCAGCATATAATGGTGCAAATTTCTTGATGAATCCTCTTTCTTTATCACTCTTATGATGTGTTTTAATCAAGACCTTATCACCTACTTTAAATTCCATATGTCGTCGTCTTTTATTATAATCCTCTCGTTGCTTTTGTTGTGCTCGTAGGGAATTATCTTGTGCCTTTGAAATGGCTCTAATATGCTGTTCCGTTCTAAACTCAATGGATTGTGGAGATGCGGGTTGGCCAATGAGTCTGTCCCAGGGTAATGTTAGTTCTCTTCCAAGAAATATCCGTAAAGGCGTGAATTTGGTGGTTTCATGTAATGAAGTGCGTAAAGCAAAGGAAAACTGTTGCAAATATTTATCCCATGTACTATGTCTATTTTCAACGTAAGCAGCTATCATTCTGCCAATATTTCGATTAATTCTTTCTGTCAAATTTGATTGTGGATGATATGGAGTTGTATATATGTGTTTTATTTGGAACGTTTCACATACTTCAGCAAGCACATTGGAAATGAATTGGGGCCCATTGTCCGAAACTATACTCTTGGGTACCCTGTATCTGCATATAAATTCATTTACAAATTTCTTTGCTACGATTGTTGCTGTTGCATTTCTAACAGGAAATATTTCGACCCATTTCGAAAAATAATCTACTAAGACCAGAATATATTGGGATCCCGCTTGTGTTTGTGGATACGGGCCCATTAAATCCATGCCAACTAATTCCATGGGTTCATTGGAGATCGTGCTTTTCATAAGACCACAAGGACGGTTTTGATCGAATTTCGTGGTTTGACAAATTAGGCATGTTTCTACATAGGTTTTTACGTCTTTTTTCAAAGCTGGCCAATATGTTCTTTTGGCCACTTTCTGATAGGTTTTCCGTGTACCTAAATGTCCAGCTGAAGGTACATCATGTAATTCTCGGAGTACGTACTCTCTTAAATTCTTGGGAATAAATGGGCGATAACTGCCTGTTTGACTCGGTCGTCTGCAGTAGTACAAAATATCGTTAATTAATCTGAAATGTCTGGCTCTTCCAACAATACTTGAAGCTATACTAGGATCTAGAGGTAATTCATCAGTTTTCGAATAATGATACATGTTTCCATATTCTAAATCTCTTTGTTGTTCAGTGATTAAATGTTCCTTGTATTCGATGGGAACTATTGTGGCGAGTGAGGGAGCAAAAGGCTTATCTTCGAGCTCTGGCGTAACTTTTGCCGGCCACACGGGAGCACGGGATAATGCATCTGGTAGCTGATGTGCACTTCCCTTTCAATGCTCGACCTTGAAATTAAATTCTTGTAGGCGTAATGCCCAGCGCATTAGACGACCTGTTAGATTGGTAGATGTCTGTAACCATTGTAAAGCAGCATGGTCAGTAAAAATAGTTATGTCGGATGTGTCTAATTGTACTTTAAATTTTTCTAGAGCCCATATTACGCTTAGACATTCTTTTTCAGTCACTGTATAGTTTCTTTCAGTATGACTCAAACTGTGACTGGCATACATGATAACGTGTTCACAATTGTCATTCTGTACTTGGCTCAGCACGGCGCCGAGACCGACATCGGAGGCATCAGTGTAGATGAAAAAAGGTTTGCCTAACTGTGGCAAGGCCAACACGGGAGCATGACACAATGCATCCTTTAATGTCTGAAATGCTGTATCGCAAACAGGTGTCCAGTGAAACCGCTTTCGCTTTCGACGTAATTCACACAAAGGTTCGGCCAAATTAGCAAAATTGTGTACAAATTGTCGGTACCATCCACACATTCCTAAAAATCTACTAAGTTGTTTCGAATTGCACGGTGTGGGAAATCGTTCTATGGCTTCGACCTTATTAGGTAATGTTCTTACTCCATCTTTATTAACAGTGAAACCGAGGTATTGAACGTCCTCTCGGAGAAATGTGCATTTGGACAACTTTATGGTGAGTCCGGCTTCTCTTAACCTTGCAAATACCAAATTCAAATCACATAGATGCTCTGAAAAATCAGTAGAAAAAATGACTATGTCGTCTAAGTATACTTCACAAATTTTTCCTTTTAGGTCACCCAGAACTACGGACATAAGATGTTGAAACATGGCGGGTGCTCCTGATAAGCCAAATGGTAAGCAACGAAATTGGAATAATCCATCTTTTGTGAGGAATGCTGTTTTGGGTCGATCTGGTGGATATATGGACACCTGCCAATATCCTGAAGACAAATCTAGTGTGCTAATAAATTTCTTGCCAGCCAGTTGTGTTAGTAGATTCTGAATAATAGGTAGTGGATATCTGTCGGGGACTGTAACTGCATTTAATTTTCGATAGTCTACGCAAAATCTCAAATCACCAGTTTTTAACGAGCACGACCGGTGAAGCCCGAGGGCTAAAACTTGGCTCTATTATCCCATCCACTAACATTTCTTTAATTTGTGTTGAAATTATCTCTTCTTTACTGGGAGGATAATTATATGGTTTGCTGTAAACAGGTCTATTATTGCCGGTGTCGATATGATGTTCTAAAATCTGACATCTACCGGGCTTGTTGTTAAAAAGTTCGTAATTAGCATTGAGCAGAGTTTCTAACTTAACTCTCTCGCTATTTCCCAAATGAGCGTTGTCAGCATGTTTTCTAATGTCTGATTTTATCTGATCGATATCAAGTTTTTCTTTCATTGTTGCTTTTAATGAAATAGTATTGTTGGCAAAATCAAATTCAATCAAGTGTTTCCGTATCACATCTATTCCTATTAAAGAGTCGTATAATAATTCACTTATTACTAAGAATTCAAGTCTTATCTCCACATTATTTAAAGTGATAGGTAACTCAACAGTTCCTTGCGGAAAACACTGCTTGGAAGCACAAGCTAAGTTCAAAGGTCCACCAGACCACGGCTGCAAATTCAGTTTACAATTTTTCTGAATTTTATCCCATACTTTCTTATGTAGACATGTAAGATCAGCTCCTGTATCAATGTGAGCTATGAATTCTGTCTTATCGTGATAAAGCTTCACAAAAGGTAAATGTAAGACATTATGTATACCCACAGTAGCAAGACTTAACTCATGAGAGGGCTTTTGTTGAGGAACTTTGGCCTCTCGCTTCAAAGATCCCGATGAAAGTTTCCCGAATTTTCATTCTTTTGGTAACAGTATTTCTCAATATGTCCTAGTCGGCCACAAAAGTTACAAGTGATAGTTTCTCTCTTTTGTTTAACCAAAGTTTTAGGTCTAGTGTTATGGTTTGAAGCTTGACGTGGCAAAAAGTCTCTACTTCGTTCATATTCTATAGTTCTAGGCGCGTTCGGCGCAAATTGTCGGGACCGTGTAACTTCCGGTCGTGCGGGAGTCATTCTACGCGACTCAACCTGATATCGCTGCTTTGGCGGGAATGGCATCCATTGTTGGTTATGTGTATTTGCTGCAGATTCTCTTCTTGCAGTGTATTGCCGAGCCAATTTGACTAACTCTGAAATGGAATTTACATTTCGTACTTCTAGGAATTCTCTGATGGGCAAAAGCAATTGAGACAAAAATGCAATTTACAATATCAATTTCAGCGGCATCAGCATCGTACAGCTGGTATAACTCTACTGTACCCCATATGAATTTTTCTATGTCATCTCTTTCCCTTTGTCTTCGTGAAAACAACTCTGTAGCTAGTTCTGTAAAATCATTATAAGCCGGATATATGTCCATGATTTCGTTTTTAAATTCTTCCCAAAGTTCTATGCTATGACGACATCCTACGTTATTTCACCATTGCTTAGCACATCCAATTAGGCAAGATACTGCTAAAACAACTTTTTTGTTGCTTGGCACTTCATGTAAACGGAAGTGCTCCTCCATGGACTTGACAAATGTCCACAATGACGGACGTTTCGAACCGTCGAACCTTATCTCAGGTAAAGGCCAATTAACATAAGGTCTATAGTTAATGGATGGGTTGGCAAATCGTCGTTGTGGCGGTTGAAAATACTCTGTTCTATCGCTTGCTTCTGACGGAACAGAAAATGGAACCTTACGTTCAAAGTTTCTTCGTTGGTGAACTGACGTAGCATTGTCAGCAAATTTAGAGGTTGTTGTCGTTCCCCTTTTCTCCCGATTATCATCAAGCAGATTCATTAGCACTTCTGCTTCCATCATTACATCTTGCAATCTACCCTTTACTCTTTCTATGTCGGGAGTCATTATGGCAGAATCGGCCATATTGTTAGCAGACATGTTTAGCGGTCTGCCGAAATTTTGAATTTTGGAAATTTTGAAAACCTTTTTTTAATCTTGAGCAGCGCTCAAAGGTACTGCTACACAACAATACTAAAGCTATAACTAAGCTTACAAAAATATAAATTTGCTTATAAAAAAAATTTTTCTTATCGTCCTACGTACTTGTGTGCCCGGACACTTCTAATCATTACATACGACAAATATCTTAAATATTCAGCAATATCTACGCTGAAACTTCAGTACCTTTGAATAATACACAAAAAATGTTAAGCTACTTGCTCAACAAAAATTTTCGGCTTAAGCTGCCGTTAAATCTACAACTAGTACATACAACTATTGAGCTCAAAAAATTACTATCTTTGACAATCATACAAAATTTATCCACAAATATATATATATTTAAATACTGGCGAGTCCCTGTTCTCTGCGCCACTTCTTTTATTGTACTCTGTAACACTCCAAACAAATGCAAAATACTTGAAGTTTTATGCTCCGGATAGCTTAGACGGGTGCCAGGCAATACTTAACAAATTGCCAAAAGTAGAATAAGTTGATAATAAGTTGATTTAGGGTTCAAATACCAGCGAGCGTTAATGAGTAAGAATTAAAACGATTGTCAACTAATAAGAATAAATGTAAAAAAGATCCTTAATTCACGTTGCTCAAGATAAAAAAACTACAGACTCAAAAGTTTTATAACAAAACAAAATAGATTTATTTCCAAAATAATTAACTCACCAAGACATCAATGAAGAAACATAACTCTTGTGCTACACGCACGGTGCTTGGTGCTACGCACCTTGTGCTCGTGCACACACTTGTGCTACTCCCCTACTCCTTCTCTCTAAGTGACTCGCAGGTCACGGTTTTTGACAATGGGCCGGCGCATGCCGGGAAAGACATTTGCATACTATGACGAACGACACAAGCTATGACGCAAGAGGGGGCGTGTCCTTGACACGCGCTTTAATGGTTACGGTCGGAAGTTCGGAGTTGCGCGTACGCAACTCACAACTCTTGGATGTGAGCGCTGTGATGCCAAAAAGGAAATAAAAATCCCCAAAATGATAAATATAACGTAAATTAAACAAAACTGGTTAAGGTAAAGCAAAAGTGAACGATAGGGCATCACATCGTACTCGGGCATTGTGCCACGTCTGACTTTGACCTGCTTCAAGGCAGCCAATCGCTCTCCACTGCAGTTCATTTGGCAAATGATGTCTCGAGGTTATTCCTATAAAATGGCTATTTCGAATTTCTTTACTCACATTTACAACACAAAATAAAATCCAATCCAAAACACCCATTTTTATTCCACTATCCAATTGTGCAAATTGACACAAACTACTTGATTTGCGTGCTTTAAAGGTTAAATTAAATAGTGGGTTGGTTTATTTAAATAGTTTTAAATGGAGCTGCCAGCTGCTCAGACTGTTCAGCCCCGACAGTGGATGGGTAGTGGTAAACATGGCATCTCCCGATAGATGTAGTGCAGTCTCTGAATTGCGGACCATCTGGGGTTTGTCATTCATTTTATATCCATTGATATTCCCAGGATGTCCAGTATCTTACAGAAATAAAAAAAAATGTGAAAGAAAATGCACTGTCAGCCGTGAAAAGAAATTGCAAAAGTTATGCAATAAGACTTTGATAAGAAACTTCAAAGGGATAAAATGGCTATTTTAAGTAGTTTGGTAGATGATGAGCTTTCAAATAAAGCAACTTTGATTTACTATATATTTCGTGTGATACTACTCCTAAAGTTATTAAATCTTTTAAGATTAATAGCAATTAGAGCTAAGCATGCATATTGATGGTGATTATGTTAATCCAAACTTGTATAATACACTGCTTGTCATTAAAAGTGCAACACCAGGAAGAATTCATCAGATTGCCCCGAAATATGCAAGATGAGTAGCTGATGGGAGAACATGTAAATGATTCAAAGTGATGCACATCATGTGTGACTGTAACGCCCCCTGGAAGTGGTATAAGAGGAGATTACAAAGAGCCGGTATAAAGCACTGGAATTGTGTTTTCTCGCAGTTCTTGCACACTAAAGGTTCAAGTATGTCCTGTCGAAGAACACGGCATCCATACGACCAGATTTCCAACTTTGATAGAGGGAGAATTGTGTGATTACTGGAAGGCGGATTATCGTACCAAGACATTGATGCTCGTGTTGGACGGAATGCTGCCACAGTGATGAGAATATGGCGTCAGATGGTTGAGGAGGAATGAACTCACAGACGTGTGGGATCTCAATGACCCTGTCAAACGAACGAGAGAGGACAGACATCTCGTGCACGTGACTATGAATGATCATACAGCCACATCAAACATCTTAGCTCAACAGTTAGGGTGTGTTGCACATCAATCAGTGTCCTCTTGTATGGTTCATCAACATCTGCAGCATCAGGGCATCTTTGCTAGGTGGCCATTTCTTCGGCTACCATTGACTTTACAACACAGGTGTATGTGACAGCAATGGTGACGAACATCGTGCATGGATGTGCAAATGGCATTGTATGTCTTTTCAGACGATCCCGCTTCAGTATGCATCACCATGATGGACGAATTCTTATCTGGCAGTACCGTGGCGACAGGCTCAGTGAGACATGCATGATGCAGCCATACAGGTCTGGCCCTGGGTGTTATGGTATGGGGTGCCATTGGACTCTATTTACACACGAATAAAATGTTATTTCATTTATTTCTTTTAAGTTTACTTTTTCTTGATCTCTTGGGATTAAAACAGCCTCAAAAACAATGTAAAATCCTAAAAGTATTATTGATTCTAGGGATAGGAGGACTCATACACACTCATGCCTCATATGCATTACCAGTACTCTGAGCAGCCAGTGTTACATCACTGAGGTGTTGGGGCTCTCTGGTGCCATTTACCAACAGGACAATGCCCAAGCACATGTGGCATGCATCATCCAACAATTCCTGGATAGCCACTATGTGACACTTCTGCCTTGACCTGCGCATTCACCAGATCCATCACCAATTGAACATGTCTGGTCCGTGATCTCACGACGACTAGCATTCTAGACACCAGCAGCTGCTAAAACAGATGAACTTTGGCTACATATGGAAACTGCATGGACTGATATTCCTCAAACACACATCTGACATCTGATCTCAATGCTGGACCATGTGCAGTGGTTATTGTTGCTCGTGGTGGCTACACAAGGTACTGATTTCTTTGTATTCCACAATGGGCAGCAGTGTAGTTTTTGGGAGATACTGAAAGTGTGTCAAATGTTTTGTCAATATTTATCCAACACAAAATGAATTTTTAATTTATGTGTACAGATAAAGTGAAAACATTTTTTTAAAAAAAGAGAGACTTTGTTGTCTGTCGACATAAAAATTTTTTTATTTACAGAGATATATTTAAAATTATTTGTGTTTGGATAGATAGGTATTGGTGAAATATTACGATTTGCACTTAGGGAACCTTCCTACAGCTATAATTGTACCCTCTAATGATGAAAAAGTTGAAAATTCCAAAATATAAATTTTCATGGTGGAATGTGAAGGCATTGAAGTTTCCATTGGCAATAGTGAGTTGACCCTTTACCCTTAGGGATTAAAGGAAGGGGGGAACTCAATGTTTACGTTTTTAGAGGTAAATTAAAATTCTTCTTGGGTGGGATAGGTATTGATGAATTATTATAATTTGCACATTCTGAATATCCCCAAGAGCTATAATTTCATCCTCTAACATTGTAAAATACCGAAAAATTCCAAAATTTTAAAATAATATTGCAGATGATGTGTTAATGCTGGAAATTTTGGCAGTAGAATGTGAAGATTATGAAGTTTTGATTGGCATCAGTGAGTTGACTCCTTACCACCAAGGTGGCTGGGAAATGCGACTGTATTAAGAGATAACTGGGAAAACCTATTTAGTTGGATTGGTACTAATGAAATACTATAATTCTCATTTGTTAAATACTTAGGTAATTTTAATATATATATCGATAGAAATGACTGAATGTGGAAACTGCAAAACTTTTGATGAATATTACAAGTGATATGTGTATGGAAGAAATTTCAGTGGTAGATCAGAATGTTAAGATATTCCACTCTCAGCAATAATCTGCCCCCTGTTCTCAGAGGGGTATGAGAAAAGCAACTTTTTAAATTCAAGAAATAAGACATAATTTTTATGTTGTATAATTACTAATGAAATATTACTATTAGCATTTCCCCATCATCTGTTAGCTTAAATTAAAAAATTTAAGGAGTGAAAAAGTGGTAAACAAAAAACTTCATTATCTTTGAAAATGAGATTCTCATTTGTGTTTTAGTTTTATTTAAAAAAGATATAAAAAGCATGCAACACACACAAAATCCTCATACATCCATGGGGCTTCAGTTCCTACCAGATTGTGAGTTGGTAGCGCACCAGGCTTGTAATCTGTAGTTCCCAGGTTCGAGTCCCAGCTGGATCAGCATTGAGATTTATCTCCGCAAAATCCCCGCCCTGCCCACAGTCAGTAGGGGACACCGATGGACTTGGAAAGGCCGCCGTCCATCGGATGGGACATTAAGCCGTGACCCTGTGTGCGGGAGAGCTATACCCTGTGCACGTTAAAGAACACTCTGGATGGCCTTTACTAGAGACTGCCATCTGTCTCCCAACAGCTGTTCCAGTGGGTCCCCTCCCCCAACCTTCTCTGAGCCTTCGTGGTCCATGTGATCTGGCCATTTAGCCCAGGTGTGCAAAAAAAGTGCCGCTCATAGGTAAAACAACCAAACCCAAATCCTACCAGATTGTGTAATTTCATTCTCCAGAATGTCCATTCTGAGCCACAGCTGCTGCTACATTTGGCCTCATGTGGTGTGATCTCTAAATGAGGTCCTCCCCAAAGTTTCTGAGGAGAGATTGTCTCGGAGTATTTCAAACCAAATTTTTTTTACAAGGAGTTATAATCGTTTAACTTAAAGGGGAAATAGGCAAATTGCAATTGTGACTTGAAATTTTTTGCCCGTTGTACTAATTCTGACTTTCAACTGGCCACTCCTCCTACTTCCATCAAGGCAGAATATTTACAGTGCAAGGTATGAACATATATTCCATATTCTCTGTACTGTTTCCAATGCAAGATATAGAGATATGGTCATGCTCACACAGGTTGCTGAGTTAAGCCTGTGCTCACTGTGGTGGTCTGGATCACCTTGATGCAGACTTCGCAGCTTAGACAACGAGCTATGTAAACTGCAGTGATGCCCATCCTGCACATTCCTCTGACTGTGCGAAGTGGTAAGAGGAGAAAGAGATGCAGCATGTCAAAACAATCCAGAATATCTCATATCTGGAAGTGAGAAAGATCATTGTACTGCCACCCCCACCTGGCAAACCTTATGCGAGTATTGCTTCTGGGAAGTCTGTTGTTCTCACAGCATATGTAGTGGTGCAAACTGACATCAGTGTTCCACCATCTGAGTCTTGTCAGCCGCTATACCTCTTGCAGCAGGCGAGGCCAAAGTCAGTGTCCATCTCGACTTTGACAGTTTCAGTTCCTGTTTTACAGGCCTTCCACCACAGTTTGGTAAGTCTTCTCCTTCCCATCGTCAGATGGCTCAACCTTCCAAGCCAAAGGAGCCCCCACGGGGTTGAACGAATAGAAATTGACACCCCCCCCCCTCCTCCCATGTATGGTAGTATCTGATCCGTGTCCTTCGGATGATTCTGAGGACATGGACACAGACCTCCCAGTTTTTAATAAACATCCTCTCCGATGGTCCAGTTAAATCATAAAATGTTGTTCACCCAATCATTTAAGTCCTGAGGTGGCCACACTCCTACAATTCCAGAGGATTCTTGATGACATCCAAGTCCTCTTTCAGCTACACAAGTCCATCTGTGCATGCCTACAGGAGATATACTTGAAGAAAGTCCACGATCTGGCATTTCTCTCTTGTTTGCCAGGATCAGGGTGGAGATTTTGCTCACAGGAGTGTCACCACCCTTGTGAGTAACCATTCTCCATTCCAGGTCAGGTCATACTTCTTACTGCTACTCAAGGCAGTAGCCACTGCCTCTTTGTGGGATTTTCTTTGACTATATGCTCTGTCTTCTTCATCTCACAGATGCTGTCCCCCCCCTCCTCATCATGGGGGGGGGCTTCAATGAACACATGGGGTTGTACTGTCACAAATGGGAGGGGTGGGGTGTCTTCGAACAATGGCTCCTGGATTCTTCACTCTCCCTGTTGAACATTGGTGTCAGTACCTTTTTCACTCCCTCCCCTGCACATTCATTGCTATTAATCTTGCCACCTACTCCTCGATCCTTCCAATCTTTACATGGGAGGTCAAGGACAATCCTTATGAAAGTGATCACCTTCCTGTGAACTGTACCATTTTTCTTTCTTTTTTTTTGGGGGGGGGGGGCTTGGATTTTGAGTGACTACTTTGCCAATCTCAGTAATACCAGGGGCAGTGGGAGAAAACTAGAAGAGCAGGTGCACAAGTATCAGTTATGGGAAGCTTGTCATTTCTTATTTTCTGCCCAGTGTTCTTTGTGAAACACCCCAATTAAAATACAAATGCATGATTTGGTCTTAGATATTGGATTCACAAAGAACACTGGGCAGAAAATAAGAAATGACAAGCTTCCCATAACTGATACTTGTGCACCTGCTCTTCTAGTTTTCTCCCACTGCCCCTGGTATTACTGAGATTGGCAAAGTAGTCACTCAAAATCCATTGTTTAACCTAGGGGTTCTCAACGTGGGGTGCAAATTAGCAGGCTTGGCTACTGATCTAAGGGACCTGGGTTCGAGCCCCGGATTAGGCATGGATGTGTGTGTCATTTTTCTGCTGAGGTCCTGCCATCCTCTCAGATCTCCTACTGTGGCATATAAACTGACAGTCTCCTGTCAGACCTCTGTGGCAAGCAGCTGCTTGAGGGAGTATTTATTTCTTTTTATGCCACGAGACCTCAAAAGTTGCTAGGTATGTGTTATATATATATATGTTTTATTCCCATTGTTATGCTATAACTTAGTTTTATCAATCTGTTCAAGGGGTATGCCAGTTACATACACATTTCCAGGGGTACGTGAAGCATAAAAGGTTGAGAACCATTGGTTTAACCCATTCTGAGTTAAATTATTTTTATGAGAAATCAAAAATATTTGATCTAAATAAAAGAAAAAAAATTTACATTTTTATTTCGAGTGATTTTGAGAATATTAGTTTCTCTTTTTATCACCCAAGTTAGAAATCACTTACCTTTGTTCATATTGCTCTTACAAATTTTCAAATAACTTTGTATAATTATGCACAAATGGTCTGAAAGGGTTAAGTCCAAGTGTTCTCTCTGTACATAGTTACCTTGATCTGTGGCAATGAAGTAAGCTGACACTACAATTAGCATTGCAACTTTTCACTATTGTAAGTGGACCACTTTTTTTTATATGTGTGTGTATCTTCAGCATCTTCTTGCCTAGAACTGCAGTAAATGATCACTTATTACTTCTTTTGTTCTGAAAAAAATGTAATGTGCAACTTCTTGAAATTTACAATTTTCAGCAAAGAAATGCATTGTTTACAGAATGCTTTATCATACAGCTTATATAGTAAGTAGGCAGGTTTAAATTAAATAACAGGGTTTAATGCTACTTTAAAGTTGTAAGCTTTTTTTTTTTACATTGTGAAGTTAATTTTAGAATTTAATGGCATATACTTATGTACTAAAAACAAATTTAACAGCTGGCAATAGTTATTGTATATTGACTAATATTTTTCCCTTTTCTCTAGGGTGATTTCAAAAGTCAGAAGGAAGCAATATGGGCAGTAACAAATTTTACCTCTGGTGGTACATTGGAACAAATAGTGTATCTAGTGCAAGCAGGTGTTCTTCAACCTCTTTGTCAGTTACTTTCTTTAAAAGAAGCCAAAATTCTGCTCGTCCTCTTGGATGCAATTACTAATATTCTTGCTGTAAGTTTTTTTTTAAAGCATTAATCTGAATGCTAAAAGTATTTAACTTTTCATATACCTATAGTCATGTGTTGGTTAACCTTTTTTGTTATTGGGATCAGGGTTTGCTCAGCCAGTTGCACATCAGGATCATAATCTGATATTCCCAGTTAAAGTCCAAACTGGGCCAGCAGCAATTTTTTTTTTCTCCTAACCCTTGTTCTGCTCTCAGTGAGAAAGGGGACATCATTGGGCTTGATAAGGCCACCACCAGTCAGATGTGATGTTAAGCTATGGTCCTGTGTAGGACAGCTATACCGTGCTTATTAAAGAACATGTTGGATGCCTAGATAGATGGTTTTCATCTATCTCCTAACAGTTGCCCAGTGGATCTTCTTTCCTGACCTTCTCCAAGCCTTTGCAGTACTGGTGACCTGGACATTTAGACCATTATGATCAGAAAAGTGCCACTCAGAGGTAAAACAACCAAAACCCTTCTTGTTATTGTTATCCATGGAATATTTTTTTTTTTTTTCAATTTCTTGATTGCAAATATGAAAAAACATGGTTTGTCTTTTGTCTTAAATATTGCATATTAACAACTGAAGCTATTGTCTCCCAGACAAGACAAACTGAAAAAAAGTGTAATAACAGGAGGGTAAATAATAAATATAAAGGACAATTTTTCCTCTAAAATTTGATATCGATGGCGATCAACATTTCAACTGAAAAAAATGTTAAGCTGTGAAACTAATCAAAATGACAAATGGCAAAAGCCATAAAAATAATAAAATGAAAACAAATAGTTAATGATAACTATAATATGTGTAAAATCACAGGTGTAAAGGATAAGGCAAAAGAAGAAAATAGTACAATTAGATATGATTAACCAGTTAAATTTTAGAAATTCCAAAAGTAGGAGAATAACACTGATGTCAAATAATAGTGTAGGTGACTGAAATGTGATGATGAAATAAAATATTGTTGAAACAAGTACAAATGAAATGTTGGAGAGTCATAAAATGATGTCATAAAACTCACAGAAATGTTGGTCATCTTTCCAAAGACAGACTGAGTTATAACTATGACCTGTGCAGAGCTGAGCAAGTGTAGCTTTCTCTTTTTGGATACTTTAAAAACTAAGTCTGCTGTGATAAAGTTATGTGGAACAGTTTTTCTCAATTTGTTCTGATTAGGATGTCTACAACTATATCCAGAGCTTGATGGAAATCAATATATAGAACAGTCAGTAAAGTACAGCCAATGT
This sequence comes from Ryuthela nishihirai, assembly GCA_038380435.1. NCBI lineage: Eukaryota > Metazoa > Arthropoda > Arachnida > Araneae > Heptathelidae > Ryuthela > Ryuthela nishihirai. The sequence goes on along the minus strand of JAWZYU010000001.1, from coordinate 153,561,790 downwards.
GGTAGCAGCATCTCCAATTCATTCACCCTCATCCCTGCATGTTTAGGAACCAGCAGGACTGGATGATTGAATTATAAAGCTGGAGTTTTCTGGTGAATCTTGGACAAAATAGGATGGAGATCTCATTAAAATTGAAGTTTGCAGGTTGTTTTTCCTCTGAGCGGCACTTTTTTGCACACATGGGCTAAATGGCCAGGTCACATGGACCCCGAATGCTCAGAGAAGGTTGGGGGAGGGGACCCACTGGAACAGCTGTTGGGAGACAGATGGTGCCTCCCGTCAAGGCCATCCAGCGTGTTCTTTAACGTGCACAGGGTATGGCTCTCCCACACACGGGGCCACGGCTTAACATGCCATCCGACGGACGGCAGCCTTTCCAAGCCCATCGGTGTCCCCTACTGACCATGGGCAGGGCGGGGAATTTTTCGGAGATAAATCTCAACGCTGACCCAGCTGGGACTCGAACCTGGGAACTACAGATTACGAGCCTGGCGAAGAAGTTTGCAGAAGCAAAGGAAATTGGTGTATATGATAGCTGCTATTTGTTTTAAGACAACCCCACCCCAGTCTTCTTTGAAAGTTTTTATTTTGAAAGAAATATTAGTTTATGTTAAATAGATTTTAAAAAATTACACCCCAAGTTCATTCTGATATTTCTTTGCTATGATGCACTAACGTTTTGGCACTTTGCAAAAAATCCCCAAAATGTTACCTCCCAAATGAAAGATGCATGGTGCTTGTAAAAAAAATTTCCACTTCACTCACTTCCTTTTTTCTCTCTCTGCTGATCTGCCCTGAGTGCTGCATTCTCCCACCATAAGCCAATTCTAGGGAGGTACTGTTTCACATTATCTGCCCATTGCGTCATAGATTACATAAAACCTTTAGACTGCTCATAAAACATATTTGGCAGTCTCTCTTTTCACAATATCCTCAGATTAGGTTACTGACTCCAACATCATCATTATCTAATGCCCAAGATACTGCATAAGCATTTTCAAAGGCATCAAGTTTCCTATTGCTTACAAAGGGTCCATGTTTTGCTGCTATAATCCTAGAATGAAACAAATTATTATGCACTTTAATTTTAGCCTTTAAGTGTATATACATATTTCTCCACACTCTCCATAGATTCTTAAAAGTCCTGGCAGCAATCTCTATTCTTCTGTTTATCATGCTACACATCACCAGCATCTGTTGCGTAGCTCCCAAGATAATTAAACTGGCATACTTGCTCAAAGGAGCAACTTGTCATCACTTCAGTTACCTCTCTGTTTATTGCCAATCCTACTCTGCTACCAGTCTCATCAACAGCTCTAATGAAAGAAATCATCTCCTTAATGTCATTTGCCAAAAGGCTCATGTTGTGAAGTATTATAATTAAAGATGAAATATTAACAAAAACAGAAGTCTGGTTTTAGGTGACTGTATTATAGTTTTCAGGAAGAAATTTCCACCTATTGATATGCAATTTAATTGTTTTGATTCATCAGGTTTTCCAAAATTATACCTTAATATTCTAGTCCTCTTATTCAGAAAGAAATATCCTTTCAGTTCATATACATTATAATTTAATGTGTATTAGTGTTTTTTAGTAAATTTTTATTTGTGTTTGCAAGATTTTTTTTTACTGCATCACCCTAAAAATGCCCCATTAAAATTATATTTGTCCTTTTCGTTAAATATTTTATTTCCATAAATTTAGGATTAAATACCAATTAATATGGCATTTTAACATGCCATAATTACTTTCCATTAGTGTTTTTAGTTTAAAAAAAAATTCTGAAATTAAATTTTCATGGGTGAGCATAGTGAAAAAATGTCTTGGCCTGTAAATGTTTTTCAGGTTGGACCCTGGAAAGGTTAGTGGTGAAGTAATGTCATAAATTTAATTGGATGCACTTTTGAATGTTTTAAACAGTGTTATAGATAATTAATATTAATTTGCTAATAATTACTAATATGCACTTGGAATGAAAATTTTGGTAAAATAGTTTACTGAAATCTCAAATTATAATATGTTTAATAAACCCATAGACTACAGACTTTATTAATTATTATTTTAGGCTGCAGAGAAAGTTAGAGAAACAGAAAAAATATGCCTTATGATTGAAGAATTTGGTGGACTGGACAAAATTGAAAGTCTTCAACAACATGAAAATTCTGAAGTATACAAATCTGCACTGAGCATTATTGAACGCTATTTCTCTAGTGAAGTAAGTAACAGTGTTCAAAGCTTACTTTCATGGAATACAATATTCAGAAGTTGCTTAAATTATGAACTAGTGATAATGTATTTATTAACCTTTTTAGTATTTGGTTTCTGAAACCACTTTCAAAATTCGGACATTAGAGCAAGTTTTTTTGGAAAATAAATCATTTAAAATCTTATCCTGAAATAACTAATGAATAGAAATGTGTTTCATATCAAAAGAAGGAGCATTTAATTGTGAGTAATAAGATATAAAAATTCCAAGTGAAATTTATGATTTTTAAAAAGAATGTCAGTACAGCAATCATACCTGCAACATACCATAATGCAGCTTAAGAATGCCAGAAAACAAAATGGGGAAAGGGAAAAATTATTGAAATTACACGTAAAAATGTTTTTTCATATTAATAAATGAAATGTTTCCGAAAACGAAAAATAAAAAAAGTTACATTTCATTAAGGAGAAACTTTTTTAGTACACCCGATATTATTCAACATAAACTAATTTTTCTATGGGTGGCAACTGCCCATCTTGTCCTTTCATGCCCAGTCTGCTTTGGCTTGCTGCTGTCTATACTTTGCCAGCATTGGCTCTGCTATACTGTGGTGCCCCTCATTGGAGACTAATTTCACCATGTTCTTACATCTCCTAGAAACTTGTGCCACAATGTCTGTATTGCCATTCCCCAGTGTTTTGGACAAGGATATAATAACGAAAGTTCTTTGTCATGGAGCAATATAAAGTTCAGCCTTCGAACCTTTTGGATATTAAAATGTTTTCAGAAGCAAACTCAAAAACTTTTCAGAGCAAAGACAGTGCACCATCTTCAGTTATCTTAATAGCCACATGGATGATAGTTATGTAGTAAAAAGATGCATGTGATAGTAGTGTGACATGCTCCCAGTCTATGATAGTAGCATGTTTAGTTACCAGAGTGGAAGCTGCAGATATTTTGGTTTAACAGCTGATTCTAGATGAATCTCTTCTCTAGTGAACTATGGTTTTTCCATTCTAATAAATAGTGGATTTGGCAAATGTAAGATTAATCTGTACATGCCTAAATTTTGAAGGAGGCTAAATTTGTCTCTGTCACTTTATATAATATTCTTTGTTTTGAGCTGGGCTGAAAATAATGTTAATTTGTTGAGATCTGAGTAATTTGCAAAAGAATGTAAGAAATGGATCCAGCAAAGGTTGCCTATTGCTTGTCATGTTGGTGATTGGAAGGAAACCTGAATTTGTTATTGAGAACTATAGGTAATGGACAGAAAAATGGAAACACCATGGTTTGGTGAAAGCTTTCAGTTTATGTTAAACAGCAGCATCCGCATCCCACTGATGAAGGCATGAAACATGCAAATGACATCCCAGTATGTTTAGCATCATTTCTACAAAAAAAAATATTTGAAATAAGATTACTCTTCTTGAGTTGATACAAGGCAAACCTGGAATAACCATGTAATTATTGGTATCATGTTGTTGAAAGAAGACTAGCAATTTTGAAGGGGTCATGATTGTGGAGCATATTTGGCAGGAGCTTCAGTCACTAAGACCACTGAGGTCTGAATGTTTTCATGGGAAACGGTTTCCATGGTAGGGGTTGGGAACCTTTTTTGGGTCAAGAGCCAAAACAACAAAAAAAGGTAAACCAACAAATTTTAAGAGCTGCAAATTATAATCGTTATTTGGTCAATATCCATAACATGAAAAAGGAAACTGCGGATTATTTTATTAACAAAAATAAAACCATAATGTATAACTTTGAAATAGGTGTATTCAAGTGTACATAATAAAACTATTCAAAAGAATTATTAAAAGATCTGCCATTCATCAGCATGACTATTCAGTTCGAGTCTTCTCAACCAACTTATTCAAATTTGTTGACATTTGGAGCATTTGAATTGCATCAGTGCTTTCAAACTATCATCTGCCAACCTGTTCTAGTGCTTGTTTTAAATGAAAATGATTTAAAAATTTTCAGAGTTGAAGATTGAACCAAAAAGTGTTGAGATCCACTTTTTAGAGTGTTCAGAGACACTGGTTCCCGACCCCTGTTCCAAGGTCATATCTGCATGGGAATTTAAAAGGAAGACATCATCTGCAAAACGCAGCAGTGGACAAAAATGCGTACTCTGTAATCAGGATGTTTCAGCATTAGTGTAATGTGCAAAGTGAAACCAGTGAGCTACAGCTGATCAGTTGTGCACAGATTTCAATTCAGGACACGAGATGTAAAACAGTACATCAGGAACTCAATAGAGCTGGATATTAAGGTCGAGTTACAGTTCAGAAGCCACCTGTCAATGTGTGTGCCTAGTGCTGCAAAGAGCACAAGAAGTGGAGGAATATGATGTGGTTTGACAAATCACCACACACTCTATTTCTGACAAATGGATGAGTGCATTTGTGATGCCAACCAAAGGAAGTGTACAACTCTGATTGCTTCCTACTGTTAAGGGTTCTGTCAGTTCTGTAATGATGTGGGTTAGAAATATTTTCCCAAATAACTAATAAAAGGAATCGGGGACGTAGCCATGGGGGGATGGGGGGAGGCTCCCCCCCCCAAAAAAAGTAACATTACTTTGTACAAAGTTGGCAAAATTCGAAGTGACTTCGTAAAATCTAGGTGAGTTGTGAAAATTTGAATTTTTTTTCTGTAAAATTATGGCGAGTTGGCAAAAACGAGGGGCAGTTGGAAAAATTCGGAGTGACTTGGAAAAATCGTGGAAAGTTGACAAAATTCAGGTGAAATGTAAAAATTGCAATCTTCTTTCTGTAAAATTATGGCACGTTGTCAGAATCGAGGCAACTAGTAATCTAGGAGAGTTGGCAAATCTTGGAGGAGTTGGCAAAATTTAGAATGACTTTGCAAAAATCAGGTGTGATGTAAAAATTGCGATTTTTTTTTTTTTCTGTAAAATTGTGGCGAGATGGCAAAATCTAGAGTAGTTGACAAAATTTGAATCCAATTGGTAAAATATAGGCAAGTTGTGAAAATTGGGATTGTTTTTGTGAAATTAAGGAGAGTTAACAAAATCGAGAAAACTTGGCAAAATCTAGGGAAGTTGACAAAACTGGAAACCACTTGGTAAAGTACAGGTGAGTTGTAAAAATTGGGATTGGTTTTGTGAAATTAAGGAGAGTTGGAAAAACCAAGAATTCTAGTTAAAATCTAGGGGAGTTGACAAAATTCGAAGCCACTTGGTAAAATACATGGTAGTTGTGAAAATTGTGCCTTGTGCAATTAAGGAGAGTCGATAAAATTCGAAGTGACTTGGCAAATTCAAGGAAGATGTAAAAATTGCGATTTTTTTCTGTGAAATTACGGTGAGTTGGCAAAATTCGAATCCACTTGGTAAAATATAGGCAATTTGTGAAAATTGAGATTTGTTTTGTGAAATTAAGGAGTGTTGGACAAATTGAAGAAACTTAACAAAATGTAGGGCAGTTGGCAAAATTCGAATCCACTTGGAAAATGTGGGTGAGTTGTGATAATTGGGATTGGGTTTGTAAAATTCAGGATAGTTGACTAAAATCTAGAAAACTTGGCAAAAATCTTGGAGAGTTTGAAATGATTTGGCAAATTTAGGAGAGATGTAAAGATTGGGATTAGTTTCGTGAAATTAAGGAGAATTTGCCAAATTAAGGGAAAATTCACACTGACTTGCTACAAATCAGACGAGATTTAAGTATAGAAATTGAAATTATTTCTGTGAAATTATGGCTAGTTGGCAAAATTGAAAGTTAAATGGCAAAATGCAGGAGAGTTGTGAAAATTGTCTCAAACACCCCCCACCACCATAGAGCGCAAATGTAAGTTGCTCAGTTCAGTTGGCAAAATTTGAATCTTGAGTTGGAAATTTTTTTATTTCTCCCCCCCCCCCCCAACCATAGTCCTTCGCTATGCCCCTGAAAGGAATTATGGCATGTTATATGCTAAATTAATTGACATTTAATCCTGTGTTTTCTAAAAATAAAATATTTTACAAAAATGGCAACCAGTTTTATTTTAATAGGACATGTTTTAGAGTCTTGTAGTAAAAAATACATTCTGCAATGCAATTAAAAAATTGTTTGGAAAAAAAAGACAAAAATGATTATAATGCACATGAATAGAAAGGAATATGGAACAAGAAAATTGCTCTGGTTTTGTTATTTTCTTGGTACCACCATACTTTGAGAAAAGTCTAGGCTTTATGCCAACTGTGCCGAGTCAAATAAACATATCAACTTCAAAAATTTAAAAGAACCAATAAACCAAAATAGGCCATATGTAACAAATTAAATAGAATTTAATTCCAAATTTTAAGAAAATAAAAAATTCACAAACATATTGATAAGACAAGCTTTTCCACTGTATTATAGTGAGAAAAATAAATGGACTATGCAATTACGGCTTAATTTTAGAAAACCTGATAATGAAACAGTAAATTATACATTAAATGAAAGGAAATTTCTTCCCAAATAATATTTACCTGAAATATTTTTATTTCTCTTGATGATACTTTTCAGTGTGATATATTTTAAAACACTTGCCAAGTGTTATGCAAGGGGACTTCCATTGCTCACATTAATGTGATTTTCTGTCTTGTTAATAAAATGGAAAAACACACTCTTGGATGCTTTTTTTTTTGCTAAACATCTTTTTTTTTTTAAGTTTAGTGATCTTGGCTAACTGCCAAAAGGTTTGTGCACCAGGGGGTGAAGTGTGTCATCAGAGTGGCACAGTAAGTATATTGGGGGGGGGGGGGTAAACTCTTTTAAAACCATTGTATATAAGCTTTAAAAACAATTAAAAAAAAGGCCAGGGGGAGTAAAATGCCATCAGTGTAAGGTGGGGGGGATAAAAAAAATAACCTTGCCGAAATTATCCTCACCGTAGAGCTGGTTTCAGTGTCAAGTTATTTTTTACTGGAAAATGAAGAGATAAAAGGAAAATTAACATATAACCTAATGTGATGCTAAATAAAATATCCATAACAACTTGTAATCTGACCATCTGATTAACTAAACAATAACTCAGAAAGATCAATAATAATCTATCAATAGTTTACAGAAATAAATCTACAAAAACGAAAACTGAAATTTTATTATAAAAAAGTAAATAATGTTACCTTGATGAAGGGAGATGATATCCAATGTGTGGGAACAATGCTGTTAAAGAATCTACTATGCTGCCACTTCACACACAGAGATACCCAGGTAAACCACCTGCATATTCTCTTCCATGAGGGGGGGCAGGGGGGGGGCTCAGTCAGTAGCAGTCCAGGCTCGTAATCTGTAGTTCCCAGGTTCGAGTCCCAGTGTTGAGATTTATCTCTGCAAAATTCCCTGCCCATGGTCAGTAGGGAACACAGACTGGCTTGGAAAGGCCACCGTCCATTGGATGGGACATTAAGCTGTGGCCGCATGTATGGGAGAGCCATATGCTGTGCATGTTAAAGAACATGCTGGATGGCCTTGACGGGAGGTTACCATCTGTCTCCCAATAGCTGTTCCAGTGGGTTCCCTCCTCCAACCTTCTCTTGAGCCTTCTGGGTCCATGTGACCTGCCCATGGTGTGCAGAAAAGTGCCACTCAGAGGTAAAACAACCCAACTCTTCCACGAGTTGTGACAGAGTTTAATCTGCAGTTGCAGCCAGTCTTCAACAAAAGCTCTGGCTAAGAAGGAATTTTTTTTTTTAGTTATATTTTTGATTTCAATAGCTTTAATAATGCATTGGAATGCTGGGATAAATTATCAAAATAATTCTTGGAATACTAAAATAGGTTTAAGACAGGAAAGAGTGAAACATAAAAAAAACAAACTTAATTACTTCCAAAATCTTCTGCTTTTAATGCTCAGTGCAATTGCATATACCAGTGCCATTCATTTGCATACCAAATGACAGACAACACTCCAATGAAAGAAATAACTTTCATGTATTTCTGTTGTTGAAGTTTTACAATGTTTTTTTCGTTTGTTCCTTAATTTATTAAAACAAGTCTAAGGTTGTATCATTGCATCTTTTGACGTGGACACACTATATAAAGTATAGAATTAATTATGGATGTAGGAGGTATATATCGAATATTTGTAATCTTTATCTAATGTAATATTTCTATAATTCTTTTAAAACATCTAAGGTTTGTTGGGCATTTTCATGTACAGTTTTCTTAGTGTTTTTTAGCCTTTAACCCTTCCTGGATCAAGGTCATATATAGACGTTTTTTGAACAATGCATAAAACTGATTTTTTTTTTTAGATTGCTATTTGAAAATTTTCTTACATATATCTTGATTATTGTTCATTTATTAATATGTAGTTCAAGCTTCAAAAATAATATTTTGTCTTTTCATTTGCTGCATATTTTATTAAACTATGAGATAAATAATTGTTAAAGCCATCTGATTACTATTTCTTAGAAGCGATACAAGGTATTGCCAATTTGCTAACATTACTATGTGCTGAAGCAGTTCCCTATTATAAGCTTCGAAGTTTGTTTTGAACTGTTATCAACAAATTTTTCCTTAAATTTTCGAAAATATCCCAAAAATTAACAAAAAAAAAACTTCTATTTTAAAAAACTGAAGGTTTTGGGAGAAATTATGAAATATGTACCTATTTTTTTTTGGTATATACCACCACCATTTTTTGGTACCCATAATAACACCATAAAAAGTGTTGTTAAAATTAATGTTACTACAATGTTCATATTTTTTACTTCGATAAAATTCAGAATTAAATTCTCTTTAATTTGATATGTAACATGACCTATTTCTATCGATTAGTTATTTTGTTAAAAAATATTCTAAAGTTGACTTGTTTATTGGACTCTGCAACAAGCATGGACTTTTCTCAAAGTATGGTACAGAGAAAAAAATTATAAAACTGAAGAAATTTTCACTTTAAACAAGAAAATTATTTTTTTATTCAGAAATAGCCTTTCTATTCATATGCATTATGATTATTGCTATCTATTAGTGTTTTTTAAATATTTTTTTATTTCTGTTGCCAGATGCATTTTTATACTACATACTGTAAAAACAATCATTAAAAAAAAAATTTTTTTTCGTTAAAAATTTTATTTTCAAAAAATCGAGAATTAAAAATCAGAAAGAAAAAATAGCTGGACCTCAGAAGGGTTAAATAACTAGTTCGCAAGGACCCAGATCTAGGTAGGAGAAAAGTATAGGAAGCAGATGGAAGGCACTGTCAATGCTAAACAGCAGGTTAACACTTTCATGATTCATGCTTGTGTTTTCTGTTCATCATTCCACAAATTTTAACTAAGCTTTGCTGTGGTGTGATTTTAATAAGCATTTTCTGCTGAATGAATTATGGACACTTTGTACTGCTTCTGTCAGCTCATCGGCCAACAAAAGCTGACCTTTGGAACTTGTAATCACACTACCACATTATGGAAAGATAAGGACAAGATACATGTAATGCAGTGAATGTGTTAATACACACAGGTTATGGCTCTCCTGTACATGGACCGCAATAGAATGTACCACCAAGAGCAACAGCAATTCCAAGCATTAGTGTTCCCTTTCCCATAAAGGGAAGAGTAATAGTTAGTGCAGAAAATTTTAATATAGGCACATTAAGGATACGAACATGAGGTTGCAGACCAGTCTCCGGTATCAGAAGTTGCATAAAATGCAGTTGAACTGGGCATGTGCTTGAAATTGCTATAAGAGCAGCTTTTGATCTATGTTATTAAATATAAAAAGTATAGAATAGCATTGAATATTATATGAATTATCTTCTGTTTTTCAGGATGAAGAAGAAGATGCCAAAGTTGCTCCTAATACAGATGGTAGTGGTGATTATGAGTTTGCAGCATCAGCCCCTGATGGAGGGTTCTCATTTTAAGTTGAGATTCTTTATTCTAAAAAACAATTTATACAAATAATGTGTGCAGGAACAAAACACTGCATTACATGTTGAATCCACACAAGAGCAAGCAGCATTCCAATTAGAACTAGAGTTCTTTTTTCTATATATATGATTTGTGGCTGTACAGCTTTTGTGAAATGTGAAAAAATATTTTGAAGCAAGGTTCTGATATATTTATCAGTAAAATCTTAATATTGTATAATAAAGTAAAAAGAAAATCATGTTACCAGGATATTTTATAACCTGTCTATATGAATGTTCCTATGTCTTTATTTTGTTCCTTGTCTGGTATTTAGTGCCTTCGAAGTCTTCCATGCTGTAAATGTTTGTTTTTTTTTTCACCTTAATTTATTAAATTTAGAAAGTTGCCATTTGTTTCTTTGCATTTATTCAAAAAAATTTATTTCTTACCTAAACTTAAAAAAGAAATTTATTTGTTACCAAATAAAATTCTTTGTGAACTATGTCTTTACTTTTTGACTTTGGTCCCAGCTGGGTCAGCGTTGAGATTTATCTCCGCAAAATTCCCCGCCCTGCCCACGGTCAGTAGGGGACACCGATGGGCTTGGAAAGGCCGCCGTCCGTCGGATGGGATGTTAAGCCATGGCCCCATGTGCGGGAGAGCCATACCCTGTGCACGTTAAAGAACACGCTGGATGGTCTTGACGGGAGACTACCATCTGTCTCCCAACAGCTGTTCCAGTGCGTCCCCTCCCTCAACCTTCTCTTAGCCTTCGGGGTCCACGTGACCTGGCCATTTAGCCCACGGTGTGCAAAAAAGTGTCGCTCAGAGGTAAAACAACCCAACTTTTTGACTTTGATATGCAGAGATCATCAGCCTGTGATCAGTGGTTTTATTTTTGAAGACTGTTCATCCGATTGTGAATATTCAATATTTACAAATACATTTTGTGTGAGAATTCGAAATTTTGCAGTTTGAAGCATTGCAGTGGTACACTAATAATGATAGTTATCAAATTATTGCAGTATTTTATAATATTACTGTAGCCATCAATGAAGCAGAGTACATAAGTGGATTATATGTACAAAAATTGGCACCTTTTTTCTGTGTGCCAGAATTTGTATACTGAGAGCTTTCGAAGCTGTGGTACTCCTAAATAGTCGAACCTCTTTCAAAATGAAAGTAGCGCTCAAATTAAAAAATTTAACCGCTGCTCTGCAGAATACAACTCGGAAACAAATGCACAAAAAAAATTTTTTGTGTAGTGTTGAAACTACGAGTGCCATACTGTATGCATTTTTTATGGAACATGTTGACTTCAATCTGTCTACTAATAGCTGTCCAGTAGATATAATAGTTCAATAGTCCCAGCGTGTAATCTGTAGAATACAAAAATAAAATTACCTTAAAACACTGGTATATATTGACATATGGTGCGAAATTTTATTAGGAGTGCACAGTGAGCCAAGATGAAGACAATTCAGTAAAGTCAATTTAATGTAATAGTAGATACACTTAAGTTCTAAATAAATGGAAAGGAATGGTAACTTCTAAATGAACGAAGATATTAATTCTGGAACACTAGAATCATTTTGTGGCAAAATGGTAAAACTAGTATCTAGATTTCGAAACATACAATACGTTCCTCATCAGTAAAATGGTGGTAGTGCAACTCTGCAGTGAAGATGGAACATTGTTGTGGGATCTGGTCTGCAATGATAATATCACAGCATGCCGTGATAGATCCCACTGATGTCAGATTTTGATCCATCTGTGAAGACAGTCAAAAGGTCCGGTCACTCAGCATGGTAGCTGGCAAAGATTTGCTTGGTACACGTGGGCAGGTGTAAAGGCCTCTGTCCTGCAAAAAGTCACAGGAAGAATTATCGCGAACAGCGACCCACGATGGAAGTGGCTCAGCTGTTGGCTGCGCAATACTATCGAGACAGATGATGACTCTGAGGTAGCCTTGGACATGCAAACCGAAAGCATATATGGTAGTTGGGCGATTTTGTGAAGCATATTCCACTGAGTACTGAAAATGCAGTCTCAAGTGGGATGGCCCAGAAGGAATCGTAATTTTGATGCATACTGTAGGGAGATGACTTAGTCAATACAAACTGCACTAAAGTAAAATGGCCTTTTTTCATTATTTCCTGTCATTTATGCACAGCAAATTAATATATTTATTCATCATCGTCATCTCACAAAATACAGATTTAGAGAGATTTTATACATTTGACCCGCAAAGCTAATAGCTTATCTGCAGGAAATATTGATGAGCATTAGTTTTCATACATAAGTGAACATAGTAAAAAAGAACACAAAAGTCATACAGATACAGGATTTCTCGGGATTACAGATTAACATTCTTTAAATAGTTTTTAACCTTTAACTTAATCTCACTAAAATTAGTTAGATATCCGATATCTCTTTTTAACTGGTTAAAGATCTCCAGCACTTTACCGTAAAAATCTTAAAGAGTATAATTATTAACAAAATTCGGGATTTGAAAATAATTATTGGTTTGAAGTCTGGTATTCTTATGTGTAATTTGTACTTTATATGTGTCATTGAAAAATTTGTCCAGAATAATGCCAATCTATAGAGATTTTTAACTGATAGAATATTTAGGAAAGAAAATCTTTCACTTGCGTTTGAAAATTTATCTGTAAGCTTGTATGGAATTATATTTTTTTATATTTTTTGCTATAGATGATTGCAATTTCTCAATTTTTTTTTTAGGTTAGTGATGCCAGTTCCATATATTGTAATTCCATACCTAATTGAGGATTCACAAATTGCCTTGTAGACCATAAGGCAAACGTCTGTATCGACTATGAATTGCAATTTGTAAATTTTAGTGTCGCGATATCTGAGACTTTCACATAGCTTCAAAACGTGAGTGTTCCATCGAAAGGTTGAATCCAAATATAAACCCAGGTACTTAAAATTTTCCACCAATTCAATGCTATAGCAATCACAAATATTTTTATAAGTTTCGGATTTACATATGCAATTTATATTGTGGGTCTTAATTACGTGGTTTGATGTTTTCAAAGTACCTGGTGAGTGGAAGATCATCCATTTAGTTTTATCGTTATTTATATGTATTAAATTAATATTCAGTCATCTCACCAAGCAGTTATAGTCAATTCTTTTATAGCTGCGTCCACGTCGCAATTGCTGTTTAAAATAACAGTATCATCAGCATAAAGAGATAATTTACTTTTTAATTTTAAATTAGTCATATTAATATACAGGAGGAACAAGGGTCCAAGTATAGATCCTTGTGGATCTCCAACATTTAATTTTCTTTCGCTACTTAATGCATTTCCAATTTTGGTTATAATAGTCCTATTACTTAGATAATTTTTGAACCACATAAGAGCTGTCCCTCTAATTCCATAGTTTTCAAGTTTTGAAAGAAGTTTTCCAGAAGTAATACTTAAGTTAATTAGTTTAGCAAGATCTTCTGTTAATTGATTCATGCATGCCTTTATATGTTTGACACGTATGTTATCGACGCCACATGATTTGCATTCATCCAAAGAGGTATTTTTTTTAACTGAATGTCCGAAATAGGTGGTATGTAAATGGATGAGCTCAATGGGATATTAAGCGCTAGCTTATAATTGTCATTTTGGCTTGGATTACTCCCGTAATTTATCAATCATGTCTGCAAAATAATTATTAAAATTCATAGCAATTTGAGAATTTGTAAGATTTTTGGGCATATGACTAATTATTATATTATCTAGTGGCTTTTTCTTCTTTCCATCAAATAAAGTATTAATCATATCCCAGGATTGTTTTGTATTTCCAGCAATGGATTTGAAGCGTTTTTGTAAAATTTAGGTTTTTTCTTATAAAATCGTTTACTGAATTTCGCAGTTGATAAAGTTGTTTGTTAGCATTGTCGTTTCTGTACGTAACCCATGCTGCATCTCTTTGTTCAATCATATTCATGATTTCGGGAGTGATCCATTCTGTGCTGTTTTTCCGAAATTTGATGTTGTGTTGGTTTGTTGAGATATTTTCATCCAGAATCGTATTTATTTTTAAAACTATTGTACATTTCATAAGCAGACGTGGTGACTTGCTCAGTATTCCAATTTGTCCTAATTATTGAGTTAATAATATTTTTATGATCATATTTCAAATATTTTTCATCACCTGTTGTATATTCGCACACTGATTTATTCGAGCTTAGTGATAACGAAATAAAATAGTGGTCTGAGATATTAAGGATTTATAATTAAAATTTCTATCTATTTTTCCATTAATGTGATCACTGCACGAGCGAGTAGTGGAGCTTCCCAAAATCTCTTCTCTAGTAAATCCTCTTACTGTAGGGACAAAGCCAAACTCGGAGCGTTAAGATATTTTTGAACTCCATTCTTTCTATGACTAGAAATATCAATATTGAAATCTCCAATGAGTATTATATTCTTAAATTTGTGGCTCTCCCCCATCCATCTAGTCAGAGAAGAAAGAAATTCATTAATATCGGTGCCGGAGATCGATAAACAGACCAAGTAATATTTTATGATTGATAATCCTTAAGTGCATAGATTCTGCTGGTGAGCTACGTATGCTAACATTTTCAATTACCAATGTTTATAGAAAACAATAATACCTCTTGTTTTCTTACTGGTGCTGTTTAAAGAAATTTGGTTAAAATTACTTATATTGTATAAGGATTTTTCATATTCATTAACATTCGTTTCTGTTAATACTATTTCATCTAGAAAATCTAAGATATTAATTAAATAGCAATATAAGAGATCCCAGTGTTTTTTTTTAAACTTCTGACATTAACATGTATAACTGTTCTATTGTATCATATATTACGTTTTTATCTTCTTGGAACCAGTTTTTAACTTCAATACTGTCCAGTTCCTAATGATTCTGGTTATTCCAGTCTGCACCAAGATCGTTTGCATCGTCGAAGAAAGCCATTGTGGAGATTACAATTCGTTAGCCATGGCTGATATGAAAGCAATTTCAGATAGAAATTTCAAAGCCTGTCTAAGTTCTATTATATCAAGTTTTATGATATTGTCACCATCTGATTTTCTCAAGAAAATTTTTCCTTGTTTACACCACACATATTTCTACTGCCTTTCACGGACGATTGATTTTGTCCTCCACAAAAGATCTTTATTCGCAGACGTAAGATTTTCATTCAGGTAAACTGGAGTATCGTCAGCATTAGAGGCTACTTCTGAGGCCAGCATACCTCTTCTCCGCGATAACCAATAATCTCTTGTGGGTCTCGATGAAAATTGCACAATGATTGGCGGAATTTTATTTTCATTTCTCACGGGCAGTCTGTGGATGGCTTTTATTTGCTTTCAAGCTTTTTCGCGATGGTGGTGATTAACAGGTGCAGCTTATTTTCATCTTCCTGGTATTGAACGGGGATCCCATGTATTTCAAGATTTTTGTTATATCCATACTGATCTAGGTCGTTTAGCTTAGTTTCGAGAGTTTTTATTTCGGCCATGTTTTCTGTACAAAGTTTATCAGTAGTTTCTAGTTTGTGTTCTATCTCAGTTTGATGTTTTTCATATATTTGTAATATTTCTGATGTATCATATCTTTCAAAGAAAAACTCTACAGAACGTCTTAGGTCTACAATTTCATCTTTCAGTTCATTAATAACCTGAATTTTTATATTTATTTCCTTTAACAGTGCCTTCAAATCATCACTGCTTTCATCCGAAGTGTCTGATCCAGACTCATTTGCCTCACTGAGCTTCATATGCGACTTTGACATGTGACCTACTGTGAGCTCAGTTTGTTCTCCATTAACGTTTAAATCTTTGTTAGATGTTGACTTTATCGCTTTGCAATTAAAACATTTTCACTTCATTCTTCTCTCCTGAGTCATTTTGCCGTAGTTCGACTCAGAAATGCCTGAGCAAATTAAATGTAATTTACCCTCGCACACGCCGTTACAGGTGACATAGATCCAAGAGGAATATCATTTTTACATTTAATGCACTTCATTTTAATAGATTAAAAGCTACTCTGGAGAAAAAATTATAAATCAAAGCTTCACACTGGGTGTTGGTTATTCCGATGTTCGGCTCGGTAGATGTCAGCGAGGGAGTTGCGGTCAGTTGCCGGTAACAAAACGAATGGCACGCTGATCGAGGTCTAGGTCACTGCCGACTGCCAACTAAATGACTTCTCGGTGACAATGGCGTCGCTTTGTGACAAAGAGATAGATCGTCCTTTTAAGAAGGAGGAAGCAACGAGGCACGTTTATAAAATTAAAGTCTTACCAGGTGACTCCTCAAAGCTTTATGAATCCACTCCAAAATTTGGATAGGCACAATAAGCACTTTACTTTAAAAATAAGGGTTTTAAGAGCAAAAATTCTACGTGCAGTACATAACGCGGAGCTTAAATTATTTAGATGCTCAGCTGACTCAGTCAGTTGTGTGCCTAGAAGTTAAAAATACTTCATAACTGAAAATAAACGGACAGAAAAAACCACCTAAGAAGAACGATTAGTGGGCTGAAGCGTGCACAGATGTGCTAAGCACATAATGTGAAAAAATGCCGCCTTTTTTCGGCATACGTCCGATCCCAGAGGCTAAATTCTTGACCCATCCTGTAACTACATAAGTCGCAATTTATATATAAATATTACATTCCAACTCCGAATGTATGTCCGCTGACGTAATCCTTCGGTGCTGGAGGGCACAGTTTGGCGGTCCTGCAATTGGCTAGAGGGGCGAAGTGTAACATGGAGTATCGCGACTGCTGAGATGGCTGGCATATGGGGCTGCCAATGGAAACAGAAGAGCTGCTGTGAGGTACCGACAGCTCTCCCCAAACATTTGCGCGTTTGAACCTGCAACTGAGAGAAACGAACATTCATGTAAACGTGCATGACACCGGGAGAGAACCATGCGCACTCTTGACATGGAAGAAGAGATCCTACGGTGGATTGAGGACAATCCAGGCACAAGCATGCGAGCTCTTGCACGTAGTTGGTGTGAACTACGCCCTCATGTGGAGAGAGTTGCACGAGCAGCAGTTACATCAGTTTCACTGTCGGAGTCCAGACATTTCAACCTCTGGATTACCCTCTTTGTGTGGAATTTCTTCTTCAGATTTCTGCAGCCCGTTTATCCGGCTAGTGCTCTTCTCAGATGAGGCCTCTTTCACAGGTGAGAGAGTGTTTAATATGCACGATTTCAACGTTTGGGTGCACGAAAATCCACAAGGTGCATGGTCATCATCCGTCAGTGTTTGGGTGGATATCGTCCATGACATTTTGATTGGGCAATACCTGCTGCTTCCCCGACTAGACGGCCAAATTTATCGGGTATTTCTTGAAGAAACTGCCAGGACTGCTGGAAGATGTTTCCGTAGCTATTTGCAGACAAATGTGGTTTGGTTTTAACATGACTAGGTGCCAGCACACTTCAGCAATGATGTGCGGGATTATCTGAACTCCACTTTTGGGAGCCAATGGTTAGGTCGCGGTATACGTTTTCCAATCGATGCTCCTTTTTTCACTGAAGAGAGAATTGTAACGGTGGGAAACCGCGGAAGTTGCGCACTAACATATGAGCCCCATCTATTTAGAAACTCGCGAGCCGCCACTGCATATAGGTATCTGTTTTTGTATTGTTGCAAATTTTAAATGGATGAGCACTGAGCGTGAGAATAAATTAGTATATTTTACAATACAATGCAAATTATAAAAAAAAAATGGATGAAATAATTTAGAAACAAACTAAATACTATCGTACATAAAGTAGTAACATTCTACAGAACAGTTAAGACCAGCTCTGTCTGCTCAACTAAATTATTGCATCTTCACTTTGATTGCCATGTCTCTTTAATATCTTTACTTCAGGCGTAAACAATCCTTTTATCAACAATCCTTTTATCACCCTAGATTTTACACTAATAAAGCTAAACAACCTCCCGATCACTCACCTTATAAAAATATCTCTTCTTTTTGAGTATCGTGCACTGACTAACAATTTATGGCTCCTTTTTAAAACTCCACAACTCTAACATTGTAATTCCATTACTCTTAATCTTCAGATCGGTTTTATGTTCAAATTCGTTTGTTACATAAAACTCACGCAGAAGCATAGAAAGCATTTGACTCCATAAACTTCTCATTTTAGATTATGTCAGCCGGAACAGTGTTCTGGTTCAATGATTTGCAAACCTCTAGTAGCTGAGCCGTATTTGATTTAGCTGCAGTAGTGCTTTGGTAAATTGCTTCCCCTACTTAAAAAGTCGCACTTTGTCACTGGCCCTGTACACAGGTAATTATTATAGTTGAGGGGATGTGTAATAAATCATTAGTTTTCTTCGTACATAGTATCTGTTGTCAAGATAAGTTAATATTACTTCTAAATGGGTACAAAACTAATGTTCAATTTCAACATTTTTTTCAAAGTAGTTGCACTGGGTAATTCTTACCTAATTCATCAGATACATGGATATTTGTTTCCTAAAATATCTTGCTTTATTTCATTTCAATAAGCATTTAGTGAAGTAATACACTTGCACCTGCCTTGCATCAGTTTAATTATACGCACACTATATTATGGAACAAGCTTTATCCATCATTTACCATACCCCTTAGTGTGAGCTCTTATTCATGGTGAGAGGACCACCCTGTGAAGGTTAAGCTAGCTCAGGTACCTTCACAGGGTCCTGAATGCTCACCTGTGTGTTTGCTGTGTGCAGAAACCCATGTCCCTGGAAAGGAGGATCCTGACAGTTGCTCGGAGGTCCCTATTTTCTCCGATCATGACTGGTGGGGTTCCATTTGGCCACCCTGCCACTGGGGATCCTGTCCATCACAGGACTGGGCAGCGAATTCTGGGGCTGTTACTATACACTGCTTTGGCCTCTGCTTCAGGTAAACGGGAGGTCCGGGGGGGGGGGGGGCGCTCAGGATAAATCGGCTGGTGGGCAGGTCCTGCTAGGGTCAACCAAGCAGAGCAGTGAGAAACCTTGCTCACGTCCGGGCAACTTTCATTATTTTTTCACTTTTGTGAGTCCTCAGGTGAGATTCTCACAATTTGCTTTTCTTTAGTTGTGAGGGCTTGGCTCACTGGTTGTGTGGGTATGGTGTCCAGGCAGCCCTGGCATCCTTTGTTGGTCTCCATGGTGGGTTGGGACAATGAGCACTGAACCCCAAAACCCAACCATCAGTTTCAAAAATGGAAATTCATTGTCCAATGCTGCCAAGAGGGCTCGCCACGAACCCCCATCTTTTATGTTTTTGCCATCGTCTTGGTGTGTGTCTCCTCCATGATTCCTGGTCATCCACTCTATGGGTGATTGGGGACATGTCCCCTTTCTTTATAAATAGGGGTTTAAAAGGTCTTGTGGAAGAACCGAAATCTGTCAAGTGCCTAAGATCTGATGACTTGCAGGTGGAAACTGCTTGCTGGAAACATTCCAAGCTACTCTTGAATGTTACAGTGATTGGTGGTGTAGCAGTCACTCTACACAAGATGCTTAATCTTCGATTAGAGCCACCTCAAAGGTTCTGAGGAGGAAATCCTCCTGAAACTTTCCTCTCAGGGGGAGAGAGCACTCTATTGGGTTTTGGAACATCATGATGGAAAGTTAGTACCTGCAAGGATACTAATCATTACATTCAATATGTGACATCTGCTTCCTTTACCAAGGCAGGATACATACACTGTGAGGTATGGCAATATATCCCAAACCCTCTGCATTGTTTTCAATGGCAGAGGTTCGGTCATGCCTGCACAGCATGCCAGGGCAAACCCGCCTGTGGTAGTCAGGATCATTTTGAACCTGACTGCACAGCAGAAAAGGCATGCTGCGTAAACTGTAGCGAACATCTGACCTACTCCCACGACTGTCTAAAGTGGCTGGAGGAGGAGGTACAGACCCTCAAAACGTTTTACATCTCTTATCCACAGGCAAGAAATCTCACTGCACCACCTGCCCCGCCCAGAAACGTCCCCTGTCTGCGGTGGTGAACAGGGAATCCCATCGTTGTTGCAATGGTTTCTGTGACAGTGCAGACGGATATCAGCATACCACCACCTGAATCTCGCTCACAACAAACTATCTCTTGACACAGGCGAAGCTGAAGTTGGTGTCGATCTTGTCATCGACTCCGATTTCTATTCCTGTGTCCACCACTGGAAGGCCACCTCCTTCCTGCCCACAGACAGCAATACCTTATAAGCCCAAGGGCCAAAAATATTTTCTAAACCCACCTTGGTCGGCGGTCTCTGATCCGTGTCACTTGGACGACTCTGAGGACATGAACAAAGACTGCCCATTTTTTCGAAACTCGCTGGCAATGGTTAAAATGAATCATAAGTCATCCACCCAAACCCCAAAGACCTGAGATACCCACACTCCTACAATGTAATTGTTGTGGATTCCATAGGAATATTGACAACATCGAGGGCACGCAAGCCCATCTGCATGTGCCTGCAGGAGACACCTGCAGATAGCCAACAATCCACTATCCTGCACTTTCTTGTTTACTGGGGACCAGGATGGAGATGGTGCAGTTCGTGGGGGTATCGCCATCCTTGTGAACAGCCATTCTCCATTCCAGGTTGTGCCGCTCACCATCAACTTGGTGGTTGCCATTCGCCTCTTTGTGGGATTTTCGTTGACTCTCTGCTTCATCTACCTACCCACAGGAGTCTCTGGGAAGACCTTGATGACCTCATCTTGCAGCTGCCGTCCCCTTTCTCATTGTGGGGGATTTAAATAGACACAGTCCACTCTGGAGAAGTGCTGACACCAATGGGAGTGGTGGGGTCCTGGAGCAGTGGCTCTTTGACCCCGCCCCTCCCACTGAAAGTCCCTTTCGTCCAGCGCCAGAGCCAGAAGGAATCTTAGATCAAATGTACGTCATATCACCTGCACAACCAGTTCTAAGGTCGTGTGTGATTAAATCTGGAAGATGGGTGGAAAGTACACCTCCCATTCATTATCGATTGTGGAGCACAATGTACAGGCAATTGCTGATCCACAAGCAATTCTGACACTCTGCGGGAGTCCTCCTCCATCTCCTCCTTATCTTCAAACTCCCCCAAGTTTCTGACCCTGAAGAGCAAGGCTGAATGCTCTCCACTGTCCTTTCACTCGAATGACCTGGAGCCTTACAACAGGCCATTCACAGCAGAGGAGTTACCCCTTGCTCTGCATACTTCTCGTGCATCTGCTGTTGGGCCAGACAATATCCATTAGCCATGCGCCAACATCTCTCACTATCGAGTAAGGATCTGCTGCTCCGACTCTTCAACTGTATTTTCATCAAGTAGTTTCCAAGACTCCTTGTGAGAGGCCATCATCTTGTTATTCCTAAAGCCAGGCAAAGATCCCATGATTCCTTCCAATTATCGTCCATTGCATTGACAAGCTGCATCTGGAAGGTGTTAGAAAGAATGGTAAAAACCAGGCTAGCCTGGTATTTGGAACATCACGGCCTTCTTTTCAACACCCAGTGTGGTGTTCGCAGGCACAGGTCTACTGTAGATCATCTGATCCCCCTCAAATCGGGGATCACGAATTCTTTTTCACGTCGAGAGCACCTGATGTCCATTTTCTTTGACATCGAAAAAGCGTATGACCCGGCGTAGAGATTCGGCATTCTTTGAGACCTCCATAGCTCCAGCTTGAGAGGTCACATGCCGATCTTCATCACAAAATTTTTATACCCTCATACCTTTCGAGTTCGTATCGACAACACTGATGAGGCCTTTCACCCAAGAACAAGATGTGCCACAAGGCTGTATCCTGAGTATTACGCTTTTCGCTGTCAAGATAAATTCCATTACATGACAACTTCCTCCGACTGTAGGCAATGCCCTCTATTGTTGACGACTTTAGCATCTTTTGCTCTTTGTCCAGCATGAGGGTCATTGAATGACAACTGCAAACTGCCCTGAACAATCTCTCAGTTTGGGCGATGCTGAATGGGTTTCAGTTCTCTCCACAGAAGACAGCTTGCGCACACTTTTGCCACATAACAGCTAAATGTCATCATTGGTGTGCCCTCTACACTGACTCACTTCTTTGCTACAGTTCTCTCCAACACCTCCCACACTCTATTCTCTACACTGACTCGCTTAGTTTGCTACAGTTCTCTCCAACACCTCTCGCACCCTGTTCTCTCCAAGATGCTGCTGCCAAATCAGCCATGCCCCTATCCGACTCTCCACTGCTGTTCTTGGACTTCCGGCAACGTTTTCCCATCAAGCTTCAGGCACAGCGGCAGAGATCTTGGTCTGAACAGGTTGGTAACAAGCTTTCCAAGATCAAGCCCATTATCAAACTGTGGCAGTCTTCTTTTTGCAGGAATGACAAGAAGGAAGTTGCACTTATCAGCTCCACTTAGGCCATTCGTTTATCACTCATTCATTTCTTCGTGCGGATGACGAAACAGAATGCTAGTTTTGTGACATCATTTTAACTGTAAAACATATTTTAATTCATTGTCCCTGTTTTAATTTTGAGCAAAGCATGTTTTATAACTTTCATGATTTTACGTCCTAGCCCCTTACACTCTGACATCTTTTATCTGATGGCTCTGTTTTAACCACTGTTTTTGCATTTTACCTGTTATTTTACTCATTTATGATTTTTACTTTGTTTCCTAGATTATACACTTGTTTCTGATTTTAAATGGGTCCTATACACCAATTGTTATTATTGACTTATACACTTGTTGATTCTTTTTTTCTATACTCATCTTTATTGTGCCGTTTTGATTCTGTCAGTTTTAACTTTGGTTATGGGTTACCTGACTTTTATCCCTTTATGTCTTTTTGTTTGGCGCAATATAGCCTTAGCTTCTCTTGCGCCATAAACACTTGCAGATTAAACATAAACACCGCATACAACTGTGTGCAAGTTAAAGCGAGGGTGGGTAGCTGTGAAGTTGGCCCACAACAATACCTAGAGTTCATATCACTCGTTACAGCACCACCACTAGGTGATTATTGGAAACTCAGCAATTATTGATATGTGATGGAGGAGGCACCATTACCGATGCCTTTGGGTAAGAAATATGCAATAAAATACTGTATTTGTGTTATATACACTAATAATATGTAGTGCACATAATGCGTATGTGATATCAATTCCGTCAACGTTAGTGTGAGTCTTAGTAGGAAATTTGAAGTTATTTTAATAACGACTGTTTAAAGTCGCCGCCAATAAAATAACTACTAATAAAACCATGTTGGCTGCTAATTAATATGTTTGCTTGAAGAAGAAAACGGTGTTCCAATCGGTATCATATTGCATGTTGGTGAGAATTTGAGTACAGCTTCCTAATTTCAATGTGATAGAAATTTTAGAGTGAATTTGCCGTTCAGGAAATAAACGCCGAGTATTGAGTTAAGTAATTGATGTGTCTAAATATTTAAATTAGGCATCTAATGCTTGGTTTACAGGCATATATATATGTATAATAAGAATGACCCAACGTCAATTTTCGAATGTGTGTTTGCATTTCATCGGTGTCGCCAATATGTATTTATATCAAAATAATATCACAGGCCCCCAATCTCCATGTGTGGGGAGGGGGCACAGTTAAAGTGCCCCTGAAAAAATCAACACCAGAATTTACGGTAAAATTTAATGTAGAACTCTTTAAAGGAACAGCCTGCAATTTTTTTCTATCACTTTGAATGAATAACAACAGAAGATGAACAATCAGCTTCATATTTGCTATTAGAAATGCCCTTCCTTGCTCTTGGGCCCAGTGCTCATTGTCTCAGAACTTGAGCTTGACCATGAACTTCGTTAATGTAAGCCACGATAGCCGTGGGTGACGTCATTTTTTTCATTCCGACCAACTATTGCTGATTGCTCTTGATTCGTAGTGAATAAAACAAATTTTTCCTGACTACCTTACGTAAAGAACACAAAAGGGTGACTGATACCAGGTGAACGGGTACTGGAACAGATGATATTTATACTCCAACATTGTGATATTACGATATACGCAGTGGTGTCACCCCAATTTATTAACAACTGGTTTCCATACCAAAAAAAGGGGTGCCACATTCTGGGGTATCCCCGCTTCGGGTATTCATTATTTCTCCCCACACTGGTACCACATTCTGAGGAGGGGGGGGGGGTGAATCCTCCCCTTGGAAAACGTTTGAAAATATTATATTTGAAATTGCATGATAGGTAAGTATCAATATATTATAACTAACTTTAACTACAAAAGTTGTATCTCAAATACAGCGTCACACAGAATGCAGAGGCTATTTAAAAATATTAAAAACTAACCCTTACCAGGATAACCCTGCAATTAGTGGCAGTGATTCTGTAAATAAATAGAAATAACTATAGATAAGAGCAATATTTTATTTTTCATGCAAGTGTAGGATACATATGAAAAACATAACATACATAAGTAATTAAAGCAAATTCCAAATTGCCAGCTGATTTTCAGAATTGTTTTTATCTTTTTATTTTCTGATTCTCATGTTGTTTGCAGTATGATCACCCCGCACTAACCATGCTCTCAGATCTCACATATTGCGTTGCACCTCTGTCAGAAATTGGTTTCCCAAAAAGTTTGACTGTCATTATACTGATATATTTTCAATAACTAGTGCATTTCTCTGCTCAGTGCATATATTATTCATTAAACTAAATGCTAGTTCAGCTTCCTCTGAACTGACAGCAATGACTTTTAATAATTTTTTGGCTTCTTTTATACTTTTGGGAACCTGATAGAATGGAAAATCTCTCACATCCACGAAATCACGAAATCGTTAACAGGCATTGTAAATTTCATTAGTTTTCTTAATTCTAGAAGTTTTTTCTCCCCATCAAACCACGGGAAGATTTCGTGTAATATCTTTCGGCCAAGTTGAATTATCAAACAAGTTAAATATAGTTACCAAATTTGTATATTCTTCATTTTCATTATCTAATAGTCTAGAATTCATACAGTCGAATAGGCTCTGGATTTGTTGCCATCTTGGTAAGCACACATGTTTATTGTTCGATACAAAAATAATATTTTTATAAGGTTCAGATTTAATTATAGAAGGAACAAGTTTTTCATATTTACCTTCATGTTCTTTAATAGAATTAAGAGCTCTTACGCAGCTGCGGATTAATCTATCTGCTTTTACAAGAGTAATGTCTTGGTTTTGTGTAGCAAGTGACAGAAGAGATAATTCTTCAAGAATAGGGGTGGGGGTGGCTCAGTCGGTAGTGCGCCAGGCTCGTAATCTGTAGTTCCCAGGTTCGAGTCCTAGCTGGGTCAGCATTGAGATTTATCTCTGCAAAATTCCCTGCCCTGCCCACAGTCAGTAGGGGACACCGATGGGCTTGGAAAGGCTGCCGTCCTTCGGATGGGATGTTAAGCTGTGGCCCGCGTGCGGGAGAGCCATACCCTGTGCACATTAAAGAACACGCTTGATGGAAGGCTACCATCTGTCTCCCAACAGCTGTTCCAGTGGGTCCCCTCCTCCAACCTTCACTGAGCCTTCAGGGTCCATGTGACCTGGCCATTTAGCCCACGGTGTGCAAAAAAAGTGCCGCTCAGAGGTAAAACAACCCAACCCAAAATCTTCAAGAATATCTATCATCAGAGCCAAGTTTTCCATAAAATGTATATTTTCCATTCTCTGTTTCATGCCACTCATATTATTTTTACAAAAATGTTCGTGCAATGATGGATACGCTCGCCACACAGCTGTAGTTGATCTAACACTGCAAGCTGCCTATTGGGGTCCCAAAATTCTGCCAATTTTTATAATTTCTATTTCTAAGTCTTGAGCTATACTTTTTAACTTGATTTGTTTTTTATAAGATGTATGGTATAGACCAGTGGTTTTCAACCTTTTATGCTTAACATACCCCCTGGAAATGTGTATGTAAATGGTGTACCCCTTGTATAGAAGATAAAACTATAGGTATAGTATAACAATAGGAATAAAATAAAACATATATATATATATAACGTATATCTAGCGACTTTTGAACTCTCATGGCATACCCCAAGAATTTTTACCGCATACCCCACATTGAGAACCCCTAGTATAAACAGTAGATTTTGTCAATAAACGCCTTGAAATTATTAACTTGAGAAATAGATTTAATCGCATCGTCCAATGCCAACTGATTCCTATGACTTAAGCAGTGACAGATTATTATGCCCAGGAACTGAGTTGTTAACCTAGTTGATATTCCTGATTTTTTACCCAACATAGTACTAGCACTGTCGCACAAAAACCAAATGAAGTGTTCTTTTAGGTAGCTCTCAGTAAATCCATGCATTTCTAATGTAGAAAGCAGAGTGTTTGAAATGGATTATGCATTTGTGGAATTTAATTCTTTTAAATCTATAAATAAATTTATTGGTTCTTCGTATTTTTCAATGCTGCATCGTAAAACTATAACTAAAGCACATCTTTTTTGATACTGTGCTTGCCTCATCAATAATTATAGAAATTTTTGCTTTTTGCTCAATTATTTTGACAAAAACATGATTTCTTAATTCAGTGGCTAAATGTTGTACAATGAACATAGCTATTTGTCTTGAATGTAAGGAAATTTCCATGTCAACACAGTTGTTTTCTTGTAGCTTTATTTTTTCTTCGATGTCCATCATTGGCCAATTGCGTTTTACAAGACTGTAAACTGTGCTAAAAATATGAACTGCTGAAGTTAAATACTGTTCGTTAACTTTATCTATGGCTAGAACTAAACGATTTTTTTTTTTAGATTCTTCTAATAATTGTACAACTTACCATGGGACGTTGTTAATAATAATAATTTTTTTTTACGAATAGCCGATAACTCAATTCGTTTGATTGAAACATTCGCAGTAACTTTTGAATTGCAACACTCTGTTGATATGTGAATATGTTTGTGAGCTTCTACATTCGAAGTTGTGAACTGAGCACACAAGTTTACAACCAACAGTGTTGAACTGTGTAACCAATAGCCAACCAATATTCAAAAAGAATTTGTGAGATTTTTCAGATCAAATGGATAATTTATTTTCAATATTCAAACTTACAGTTTCTCTAGTTGTCTTTTTCGATGTACTTGGGCCAGATTCTTTCGTTTGTTGAAGATCATCTTCCTCTTTAGCTTGCTTTATTTTAATAAAAACGTTTTTTATGCTGAATTGCCGTTTCATCGTTGCTAATTAATTAGTATGGTTAAGAACTATTAATAAAACCACACAGTGTAAACAAGAACGGTTAAAAATAAAATCATTCGAATTAAACGAGCATTCAAAAACAAAATACATTCGAACCATGTTCCCTCTAATTTTTTACTTGCTGCGCAGAATAAAATATTTCTGCTCAGCAAAGTTTTAACAGTTTTGAAAAAAGCTTCAGATTTTCTAAAATTCGGCACTCACGTTTTCGTGAACTCACTAACAATGGTTTACCTTTGCCAGTGAGTTCTCGAAAACAACACGGATGCTACATGATGATGTAAGTACGAATTATTATAGTCCAGGGTCAAGATACTCATACTTAAAATTCTTGGAAACAATCCGTTTATTTTTTGTGAAGTGTCATAAATTTTTCTGAGAAATTTGGGGAGATGTTTTAATGTTTATTTATTTTGTGTGAATGCAGAGTGGAGAATTCTGTGTCGTGCGCGGCAACATTTCATGAGCAGCGCAGCAATGCATCTGCCAGTTTCCGGGAACCGGTGTAAATTTTAACAACCGGTGGAAACCATCTGGGTGACCCCACTGGATATATGTTCTAGTGAAGTTCGCGGTATAACGACCGCCATTTTTTTTTGACGTAACGTATTGCTACATTAGCCGTCCCATGGCCGAGTGGTTAGCGCGCTTGGCTACTGATCTAAGGGACCTGGGTTCCAGCCCATGGTAAGGCATGGATGTGTGTGTGTCGTTTTTCTGCTGAGGTCCTGCCATCCTCTCAGACCTTCTACTATGGCATATAAACTGACAGGCTCCTGTCAGACCTCTGTGGCAAGCAGCTGCTTGAGGGGGTATTTATTTATTTTTTTTATTATTGCTACATTGTGCATTTGCGTAACTCACGGACCCTAACAGCTACCGATGAAAACGAAAAAAGTTTTCGCATTTGATAAAAAAAAGTCTAATTTACTTCTATATAGAAAATTATTATTAAATATACAACATAATATGTTATATATTTAATATAATATATAAAATTTTATATATTATGTTGTATATATTAAATATACAACATAATATATAAACATCTCGGAAATAGAACGTTATCAAGAATATTCAACTAAGTTGTACAAATAATGGCTTAAAACTTTCAGAACTAAGCACAGTACAACGAGAATATAAGAAAAAGAATTTAATGATAAATGCTTATTTAGGAACGCAAAATTTTGCTTGGCACATAAAAAATATCGGCCAAATAACTTTATCTAGGGTATATATTAACAACTTCGCATATTGCTCAATAGCTCACTTTCGTTACACACTTTAAAAAATATAATCTCATCGGTGATAATAATTTCCATTAGATCATAACGCTAAACAACAAATTTTCGTTAAATACGAAAAAAAAATAAAGATCCGATATATATATATAATCTTGTACGAGACAACAATTTTAATTCACACATATCGCTTAACAAAAAATTTACCCTCCACACATATAGAAAGCCTGCCCCCCCAAAAATAAAACCACATCGGAGGCAACTATTTAAACCAAAACTTCTCCCTAAACAACAAATTTGGGTTCCGCACTTCGAAAAGCCTTCCCCCCCCCCCCAACAAAGTAAATATTTTTATCGCAGACAACTATTTCGACTGCAGCATATCACTAAACAACAGACTTTCGTTTCGTACTTAAAAAACAAACCCAAAAAACATGAAATCAAACGATAAACAGACATAAAACGCTTACCTGCAAACGCCTAAATATCCAGGAATTTTGGTTCCTACGAGGTCTTCTACGTAGATATTCTGCATTACTAAAAGCAATTTTAATTTTCATCATTCTAAAATTCATGAAACATTCATTTCAGATCATATCCTAGCCGCTTTATAAACCTAAAAAATATCGAAATGTGATATTTTCATGTCACCGCAAATCTCAGCAGCAGACGATATTTTCCGTACAATTCAGTTAGAACCTCTAACCGGTGTGTCATACGTTACGTTCCAATTTCTTACGTTACATTTATTCCGTAGCGTCATGCTCCTGTGAACTGCAACGTGGCTCTTTTAATGTATTATACGTTCTTCACTCATTTGCAAATTTTAGCGATAGTTGTGTGAGTCGTTAAAACGTAGTTCATTTAACAAATTCATTTGTGAATATAATTGCTTCTCTTGTAGCCATTTCCGATACCAAAAATATGTGTTTACTTTTTTTTTCATACAATAGGACAAAATAATACTTAAACATGTAATTCTATTCTTATTAGAAAAAGAAGCCATTTCATATTAATGAACTAATTGCCACCAGATGAGAGCAATTGTTTCCTGGAAGAAAAATGACAGATGGATGGGCGATTCGTTGAAAACTTTCGATTTTGTGCGCATGCGTATGAAAGTATGCGCCGAAAAAAAATAAAGTCCCTCATTTGCGCGCATGCGTGACTGAAATTCTGGTCATATATAGCTGTCAGCTTTGGCTTCCCAAGGCATTTCTTATTACAATATTCCTTGAGTTAGCCTGTATAAGGAATTCTCATTCACCCGTAACGTAAAATGAATGAATGAATGAATTCTCAAGGCATTCGTCGTCAGAAGCGTAATAGGAAAGGCGCTGTATTTGACAGAGGGCAGATCATAGGTACCCGACGGAAATCATATATAAGTGAAGGTATTTGTAATATCGAATGTTTTTATCGTGGGTTTCACATAGTAATCATTTATATCATTTCACATAGTAATCAGTCTCTGAAATTGTCAATAAACTTGGATTTTCTCGTACGAGAGTTACAAGAGTGTTCCGGGAATATGAAAATTCCGGCAAAAAAATAAGCACCCGGACAAACTGCAGAGGAAAACCAGGCTTGAATGATCGTGGGCTTCGCCGTCTGACCCGAATCGCATGGACCGATAGGGACCAGACATTATCTGAAATCACCTTCCATCTGAACGCGGGTTCCTGCCGGGAAGTCGGTGCATGGGCCGTGCAACACTCACTTCATTGTCTCGGCTTCAGAAGTACCGACGTACGAGAGTCCCACTTCTAACGGCACTGCACTGGGCTCAACGCCTTGCCTGGGCTAAAAAACATCGAAAGCGGACCATTGAAAATTGACAACTGATAGCCTGGAGTGATGAATCCCGATTTAAACTACATCACGTCGATGGGAGACTGAGAGTATGGCGCCAACCCCGTGAAGCTATGGATCCTGCATGCCAGGTCGGAACAGTACAAGCTGGTGGTGGCTCAGTGATGGCCTGAGGTGTCTTCAGTTGGACGTCTGTGGGACGTTTGGTACGTGTACTCCTTGGACCTTGGACTCACAATGCATCCCCTTTATGGCCATCGTGCATCCCCTTTATGGCCATCGTGCATCCCAATGGAGATGGCATTTATGGCCATTTATACCCATTTATGGCCATCGTGCATCCCAATGGAGATGGCATCTACCAGCAAGACAACTGTCCATCTCACAGGTCCAGGGTGACTACTGCATGGTTGCAGAAGCATTCTACTGACTTTGAAATAATGAATTGGCCACCTAGAAACCCAGATTTAAATCCCATCGAAAATCTTTGAGATAATGTTGAGCAGAGTGTTCAGGCCCGGGTCCCATCAGCGACGACCTTGAGAGAATTGTTGACAGCTCTGGAAGATGCATGGTTCGTCATACCTGTGGAACATTTACGCAAGCTTGTGAAGTCCTTGTCTCGTCATGTGGCGGCCGTTATCAGGGCCAGAGGGTGTCCAACACGTTACTAGATTGCTATCCCTAATTCAATGGCACTTCAGTGTAGCAGCTTGGTGTAAACAGCAGGCAAGGATGGTACGTTTTAGCACCCATTCATTATGACAAATGGATGGGGCTCTTTAATTGTATTTCTGTCAGTTTCACACAAGTAAGGAAAAAAATGAAAATGTATCAAAAAACAAAAACAGTGAAAAAACGAAATAATTTTGTTCGCTATTTGTTACGTTTTATCGTTATAAATATTTTGAAAAATCCGTTAACCTTTTTCATAACGTTCCTTTCTTTTTCCTTTCAACGGATATTAATTCAAAAATTTGTGTGTCTGAACTTTCCGAAAGAAGGAAAATTATGTTTTGTAATGTTCCCGACTTCATGTGTAGCTTATATCGCACCCGTCCATAGTGTTTAGGTAGTATTAAAGTACTTTCAGTTTAGGTGATTAACAAGAGTAATGTACAGAGTTTTCATTTAGAATGAAAAAGGATGAAACAGATTATATTTATGGTTCGCTTGTGGCAAATGCGGAAGAAATTTTGCTTAAAGCGAAAGGTAAAGTGAAATGTTTTTATCGGGGATGTTCTTCCTGTGCAAGAATTTTTAATAATGAGACTTTGTAGTCACAATTGGCAAGATATAAAAAACGTATATGCAATATAAGTTGACATCAAGATGATTTCTTTGTGGAAGGTTTGGAACTGAGTGTTTATGTCTATAGTTATAGAACAAGGTTCTTTTTCAAATAGAAAATTTTTTTTGAAAGTGAAGTATAAGAAATTCTTACCATTGTGGCTGTGCATTTCGGTTTTTTCATTAAAAATGCTTTTCAACTCATCTCATCAAACAACGCTTTCTCCAGAAGTTATAACAACATCCATAAAACTTTCTGGGAATAGTGTGACAGAACTTCCTTTACCAGTTTCTGTATTCAGTGCTTTTTCTCTAGATAATTTATCCTCTACTATCATTAGTAACCTGTCGTTGTCTAACACTTCTTTAATAGTAAGCAGTGAAGGTATTTGTGTCTCTGGATGGTTACCAACAAACCACATAATGTTCCAATTGGCTAATACATTTCTTTTCCTGTCATATTTGGCACCAACAGGAATTCATGGACTATTGTATCTAAGGGCATGTTTGATGCTAGGATGTTTGTTTTTTGCTCTTTGGGGATGGATTATATTATGTGCCTTGGATACTCTTATATGGAATGCAGCATTTACAGTTATTAATTTAATTCACATAGTAATCATTTTATATATGCTACGCCCAGTAAAGTTTAGTCATGAATTAGAAATGGTGTATCGCAATTTATTTAAGCCTTTGCATGTGTCACGGCATCAGTTTAAGCGAGCAGTGAAGTGCATGAGGGAAATTCAAACACTAAAGCCACGAGATCCATACTGCATTGAAAAAGTGACCAGAGTTGACAGACTATCCTTGGTGCTATCTGGAAGGTTAGTAAAATCATTTGATATTATTTAAAAAAATATTCGTTGGTTTTATTTATTAGTGCTTGATTGTTTTAATGCTATAATTGCCATTATTCTGGACCATAATTCCTGAAGTGTTAAATTGCTAGCAATGAAGAGATTGTAAAACGATAACATGATGAGTAAAGCATATCTTAAACACATTTCTAAATGTCAAATTTTAATTCTGCACATAAAAGACGAGTGGCATTAGTTCAACTGGGAGAATACTCTGGCATATTTCTGGAGAGATGCGGGTTCGTATCCCATGTGCCTGTGAAAATTTTTTCCGCAAAATATTTATTGATTTATTAACGCCAAAAGAGCAGCAAGTAATGCTGTGATTATCATCTGTGTTTAAATTTGGTCTTCTCATCTACCATAGAAGCAAAGAAGAAAAAGAAAAATATTTAGTCACAATCGCAATTTGTATATTTTCCCCTTAGGTTAAACGATTATAATTCCTTACAAAGTTTTTTTTGACTCAAAATATTTTGGACAATTAGACATTTTATGTATACTAATGTCAAACAGGACCTTGTTATAATTGGTGTGCAGTGGCTGGATGCAGCAGATGTAGCTCAGGACAGATATGCTTGGAGAATTAAACTGCATGGTCTTGTCAGACCTCCGTAGCCCATGGCTGCTTTAGTATGATGATGATGAACAATTATGCCAAAGATAATTGAAATCTGTGATGGGCAATGAACTGCCTGGTTGAATTGACATGGAATGACTTGCCAATTAAAGACCACACACATCTAATTACAACCCAAGATAGATTTATTGGATATTTTACCTTACCAAAGCCTATATAAATATTACATAGTTATACATAATTTTTTTGACAACACACATAAAAGTAAAGTCTAGCATGATAGAAACAGGATTTAAAGAAAAAAATATATTTTTAACTACCAAATTTTAGAAATAACTATGGGAAGCACACAAGCTGCTACAAAATTCCATACATTTTTCTTATCGAGGGAACTGCTAGCCATATATTCTTCCAGAGAATTAAAACATAAACAGATTTTTATTAAAAAATAGATAATTAATATTAACACCTACCAGCAAATTATTTAGTGCTGAATGTGAATATAAAAATCCCAATGTTATTTCAAAATATTCTAAATGAAAAGAGGTAAAAATTTTACTAAAGAGTGCATATTACTTAATGTCAAAATTTTCAACTGGAATAGTATTATGTCAATGTATTATTCTCTCCTGCAGATAAGCTGTTAAATTTGAAGGACATTTGTAAATAGCAATTTATTTTAATTTGTCTGAATAAATAAGTGATTTAAAAAAATACAAAATTAGAATGGCTGGTCACTTTTCCACTAATGTGACATATCTGTCATCCCACACAAGTTGCCGATGGCACCATCTATCATCTGCTATTCTGGAAAAATTGTTGACTTCTGTGTCAACAGTAAACTTTGTGTATTTACTATTGATTGATTATTTCATTAATAATGCCTTGATTGATTATTTAATGAAATAATTTACTATTGATTGATTATTTCATTAGTAATTGCATTAATAATTGAATTATTTCATTAAAAAAAAAACAGAACTAAATCATGAAGTGACTTCCTCATTTACATCTTATTCAGAACAATATTGCGAAATAAAGTTGCCACACCAGATCATAAATGGTGCCTTCTGGGATATACTTGGAATATCAAATAGGTTGCCTTAGTGGAAGGATGACAGGCCAATTCTAGTTTAGTGGTTAGAACACTCTAGCATGAATCTGGAGAAATGTGGGTTTTAGTCCTTCGAATTGACAAACTTGTATTTTCCATAAAAATTATTGATTTATTGACTTCTGTGTCAACAGTAAACTATGTGTATTTACTATTGATTGATTAAATTGTAAACACTTCACTGTTGATCCACTGTATAAAAAAGCTCCTTGAACAAAATAATCTCATCCAAGAAAACAATTCTCAAAAACGAAATCGTTACTGAAATTTCTGTACTGAAGCTTGTAAATGATAGCTAGACATACCCTAGAAAGAAGCATAACATGGAAATTCTCCAATATTTTGGTAGGGCAGTGTATATTGTTACATGCTAGATGTTCCCATTCACCAACTAGCTAATGCAGTGTTTTGCTCATGGTGGTGTGTTTTGACTTCATTTTATGTTTTCTTCATCTTTAATTCAGTTAGAGTAGTTCCATGCTCTAGAAAAAGTACCCAGAATTAACTATTCCCATCAGGGACAACCTAAAAAACAAGAATATCAGAAACAATTTACTACCTATTCATATTATTAAAAGCCCCCAGAACTAGATAATTCCTTGAGACAACAAGCCTAAAAATCATGACTATCATAAACAGTGCACTGCTGATCTGCATTATAAAACCCCAGAACTAGATAATTCCATCAGGAACAACAAAAGTAAAAAAAGAAAAACAAAAAAATCGTAAACATTTCATTGCGAATTCACATAATAAAAAATTTCCCCAGAGCTAAATAATCCTATCAGAAACAACAAACCTAAGAAAACTAATATCATAGACAATCCACTGATCCACTTTATATAAAAAAACAAACCCTAAAGCAATTTCATGGGGAAACACCACACTGCTGTTCACAAAAATCAGAACACACATATTTGGGGGTTCAATGTTGCTTTATTGTAGTAATAAATGATAACAATATGGAGGTCACTGGAGGGTTACATACTGAGTTGTTTAATATTGACTGTGTCCACCCTTTGCTTGTATGATCTGTTGTATGTGGTGAGGCAGGGAGTCAAACAAACGCTTGATGCTGGATTGTGAAATAGCTGTCCATGCATTATGCATCCATATTCACAGTTAAACAGATGTTGGTAGTACCACAATCTCCATTTGATGATATCCCATAAGTTTTTGATGGGTAAAATTGGTAGCTGCAATAGCAATGGGCAATGTCTCCTGCAGGTAAGTAAACTAAATCGTTTGAGAATAATTAACACTTATTACAAACATCACGACTTACATAAGTACACATTTTTTTTGATTTACGACATATAGGACAGAGAAGAATCCTAGAAGCTACTCCTAGCTTTTATAGGCCTTCTCATACAAGGACATGCCCTACTAAGACCGAAGTCACTGCTGACCACTGCCTCAGTTAGAGCTAACAAAACACACAAAGTTTGTCTTGCTGGAACAGTCACTAGCTGCCTAACCACTATGCCAGTTAAGGCATACATGGATTTCACCAGATGGACTACATAAGAATATGATTGATTATATCATCATCATCATCATGGGCTACAGAGGTCCAACCAGACCGTGCAATTTAGTTCTCCAAGCACGTCTATCTTGAGCTACATCTGCTGCATCTGGCCACTGCACACCAATTCTAACAAGGTTCTTTTTGACATTGTCTGCCCACCGCATCCTAGGTCTCCCCTTCTTTCTGAGGCCTTTCGGCACACTGTTCATAACTCTATTCGCCAATCTATAATTATTCATATGGGCAACATGGCCAAACCAACGGAGTCTCTCTCTGCACAATATGCTGCTTAAAGGAGGTTGCAAACTCCTTTTCCTAACCTCATCATTAATTGCAAAGTTGAACCACCTAATGCCCAAGATACTGCGTAAGCATCTGGAATCAAAAGCATCTAGTTTCCTGTTATCTTGTTTACACAGCGTCCAAGTTTCACTACCATAACTAACCCTAGAAAGAACCAAACTATTATACAGTCTAATTTTAGTCTTTAGGTGTATTCGCCTATTTCTCCACACTCCATAGATTCTTAAAAGTCCCGGCAGCAATCCCTATTCATCTGTTAATTCATGCCACACATCACCATTATCTGTTACATAGCTCCCAAGATAATTAAACTGTGACACCTGCTCAAGACTGCAACCATTCATATTAACTGAACCACAGCCTGCCTGAACAATTTTCATCACTTTAGTTTTCTCTCTGTTTATAACCAAACCTACTCTACTCCAGTCTCATCAACAGCTCGAATGAAAGAGTTCATCTCATCAACATCATTTGCCAAAAGGGCTAAATCATCAGCATAATCTAAATCAGTAATTTTCGTATCTCCAGCCCATTTAAGGCCAAAATCTTTCCCTTGAAGTGAATTTCGCATAACATAATCAATAACCAAACTAAAGAGAAAAGGAGACAAAATGCACCCTTGTCGAACACCAGAAGTAATGCTTAACCAATTGCTACAAGCCTTACCAACTCTCACACACGTCTCAGTGTTATTATAGAGAGCTTTCATTATGTTAACTAACTTGTGAGGTACCATATGAACTCACAATCAACCACAAATTATGACGATCAACAGAGTCGAAAGCCTTTTTGAAATCAACAAAGCTAGCAAACAAAGGTTTCTGAAACTCTAAACATTTCTCAAGAATCTGCCTAAGTGAAAATATCTGATCCACACATCTATATTAACAGCAAATTGACTAGTTCTGTTAGGAATACCAGTTCATATAGGGGAGCTGAAATTGCATCTGACCATTACCTTGTTAAAAGTTAAAAATAACTTAAAATTCTCTGTTGTTGAGCAATTAAATTGTAAAGTTTATTTTTTAAACTATTTGCATGGTTCTCCTAAAAAATTTTAACATGCAAATAGTTTGAAGGATAAACTTTAAAATTTTATTGCTCAATGATAGGAAAAAAAAATAAATATCCCCTCAAGCAGCTGCTTGAGGGGGTATTTATTTTTTGCTGGGTCCTCGTGCTGACCATATAAATCCACTGGACTGGACAGATATATGGTTCTGAGCTTGATTATACATTCTGATTTTGCTGCACTGGTGGGCTTCTGTGGAGGGAAAATCTTCCGCTGTGTTTTCTGTTTGTTTGTGGGTTGACAGCCCCAAGTGAATAGATTCACAGGATATGATTATCAGCTGGTGGATAATCCTGAGCAGAAGTCATCGCTGGCACCTGAACTCTTTGCTTCTATTGGCATCGTCAAATTCTACATTGGAGGAAGTCTTTCAGTGTAGATGGCTTTAGCCTTTAGTAGTGGGGGAATAGGTCTTTGCCCCATGTCTGCGATTAGGGGGCTGTTTGATATTGTCGGCATTCCCTCTTTCAATAAACATAATTTCTTTAAACATCCCACTAACCATTTTCTCTCCATAGGTAGTTGGAATGTGAGGACTCTCTGCACAGAGCTTTTTCTCTTGATGTCCTCACACAAGAATTCCACCATTATAATTTAGATATTCTCGGCTTGCAAGAGACCAGATGGACAGATAAAGGTCAGATTCTTAAAAATAATCTTAAATTTCTCTTTTCAGGGAGGGACGACAATAAGCATCACCAAGGCATGGGTCTGCTTCTCAGCAGACACGCTAGTGATGCTCTTCTAGGATATGAGTGCATTAATGAAAGATTTCTTACAGCAAAAGACTTGAATGTTATCTGCTGTTATGCCCCCACTGAGGATGCTGATGAGGATGAGAAGGATAGGTTTTATGAACAACTTCAGGATACTTTGAATTCTGTCAATAAAGGAGATATTACCCTTGTTCTAGGTGACTTCAATGCCAAAGTTGGTACTAACTCTGACCTTTGGGGAGGAGTAATAGGCCCTTTTGGTATTGGTAGCTGCAATGGCAATGTCTCCTACAGGTAAGTAAATGCAATGGATTCAGAATAACTAACACTTATTACAAACACCGCGATATAGATAAGTACACATGGGTTTCACCTGATGGGCTGCATAAGAATATGATTGATTACATATTAATTAACAGCAAATGGGCTAGTTCTGTTAGGAATACCGGGGCATATAGAGGAGCTGAAATTGGATCTGACCATTACCTTGTTAAAAGTGTGTTGCAACTTAAAAAGTGTTGTGCTAGGGTTAAAAAATTTACTTTTAATACTGAAGCTCTGAAAGATGCAGTTATAGCCAAAGCTTACCATGATAGGTTACTTAGTCATTATGACAGTCATGGTTTGTTTACTACTTAAGTTGAGGTAGAATGGGATCATTTTAAACAGGCTTTTTTGGACACTAACAGTACTCTTTTAGGATAAAAAGAGCAGAAGCGGCAGAATTATCTGAGTAATAAGGCATTTGAGCTTATTTCGGAAAGAAAGAACTGCAGGAATGTCCTTAATCAATACCCTACGAGTCCTAATAGAAAGCATTACAGAGAACTTAATAAATGTGTAAAGGATCAGTTAGCTGCTGATAAGAATCTTTGGCTTGATGGTTTGGCTGACAAAGCTGAGGAAGCAGTTAGACAGCACAACAGCAGAGAGCTGTACCAGATAGTTAATGTTTTGTGTGGTAGAAAACGGACAGGCATACAAGGATTGAAGGATAAACAAGGTAAGGTTATAGAGGATTCTGTCATGGCTAGATGGGCTGAGCATTTCAGTGATGTTCTAAACAATGTAGTTAGTTCTACTCCCATTGTTTGCAATGATGATAGATGCATTGGTGGCTTTAATGTTGGCCCTATAACACAATCTGAAGTTATTTTGGCTGTTTCTAAACTTAAACTACATAAATCCCCATGGGTAGGTGAAATTACTACCAAAATGCTTAGAGCTGGGAATGTTTCGGTTACCACTTGGATGACTGAAATTTTGAATATCTTTTATGATAAAGGCATGGTTCCTAAGGATTTTCCCAGAGCTATTGTTATCCCTATTTTCAAAAAAGGTGATTGCAGTTCTTGTGATAACTATAGGGGTATCAGCCTACTCTCTGTTCCAGGTAAAATTCTTCCCATGATTGTGCTTAATAGAATTAAGAATCTGGTTGACAGTCAATTGCGTGATGAGCAATGTGGATTCAGAAGTGATAGGGGATGTGTGGATCAGATATTTGCACTTAGGCAGATTCTTGAGAAATGTTTAGAGTTTCAGAAACCTTTGTTTGCTAGCTTTGTTGATTTCAAAAAGGCTTTCGACTCTGTTGATCGTCATAATTTGTGATTGATTGTGAGATCATATGGTATACCTGACAAGTTAGTTAACATAATGAAAGCTCTCTATAATAACACTGAGTTGTGTGTGAGAGTTGGTAAGGCTTGTAGCAATTGGTTTCGCATTACTTCTGGTGTTCAACAAGGGTGCATTTTGTCTCTTTTTCTCTTTAGCTTGGTTATTGATTATATTATGCGAAATTCACTTCAAGGGAAAGATTTTGGCCTTAAATGGACTGGAGATACGAAAATTTCTGATTTAGATTATGCTGATGATTTAGCCCTTTTGGCAAATGATGTTGATGAGATGAACTCTTTCATTCGAGCTGTTGATGAGACTGGTAGTAGAGTAGGTTTGGTTATAAACAGAGAGAAAACTAAAGTGATGAAAATTGGTCAGGCAGGCTGTGATTCAGTTAATCTGAATGGTTGCAGTCTTGAGCAGGTGTCACAGTTTAATTATCTTGGGAGCTATGTAACAGATAATGGTGATGTGTGGCATGAGATTAACAGACGAATAGGGATTGCTGCCGGGACTTTTAAGAATCTATGGAGAGTGTGGAGAAATAGGCGTATACACCTAAAGACTAAAATTGGACTGTATAATAGTTTGGTTCTTTCTAGGGTTAGTTATGGTAGTGAAACTTGGACACTTTGTAAACAAGATAACAGGAAACTAGATGCTTTTGATTCCAGATGTTTACGTAGTATCTTGGGCATTAGGTGGTTCAACTTTGTAACTAATGATGAGGTTAGGCAGAGGAGTTTGGAACCTCCTTTAAGCAGCATATTGTGCAGAGAGAGACTCTGTTGGTTTGGCCATGTTGCACATATGAATAATTATAGATTGGCGAATAGGGTTATGAACAGTGTGCCGAAAGGCCTCAGAAAGAAGGGGAGACCTAGGATGTGGTGGGCAGACAATGTCAAACAGGACCTTGTTAGAATTGGTGTGCAGTGGCCAGATGCAGTAGATGTAGCTCAGGATAGACTTGCTTGGAGAACTAAATTGCACGGTCTGGTTGGACCTCCGTAGCCCATGGCTGCTTGAGGATGATGATGATGAAAAAATTTATTTAGTTGCTAAAAAAAATAAATACCCCCTCAAGCAGCTGGTGCCACACAGGAGCCTGTCAGTTTATATGCCATAATAGAAGGTCTGTGAGGATGGCAGGACCTCAACAGAAAAAGACACGCACATCCATGCCTTACCCGGGGCTCGAACCCAGGTCCCTTAGATTAGTAGCGAAACATGCTATTTTAAGTTATTTTTAATTCCTGAGCAAGAAGGTTCTTTTAATTGTGTACCTTGTTAAAAGTGTCTTGCAACTTAAACTTAAGAAGTTTTGTGCTAAAGTTAAAAAATTTACCTTTAATTCTGAAGCTCTGAAAGACCAAAATTTCCAAAAAATTCAAAAACTCTCCAAACTCAATGGTAGAATACAAAAGTTGGAATAGTAACAACTCACATCTATCTAAATCTCCTACTTCTCACAATACTTCTGACTCCTACATCTCTGCTACTCTTCTTGTAAAATTAACAAGGGAATAAATAATAATATATTCAGAGAATAAATACCTATTACTAGGGTTACCATATATGTCAACCAGAGGACTGTGAGCATCTCCTCTGTTCCTGTGCTTTTGCACAATGTGTTTGGGAATTTGTTGGTCATTGCTTAAAATCACTTCATATGACCGGACTACGATCCTGTGCCTGTGCTGTCCTCTTGACAGTGGGAATTACATTCGTAATTTTCTGCTGTCACAAGTTAAATATCAGCTATGCAGGGTTCGGAATGATTGAATTTTCAATCATATTGTTCAGAGTCCCGAAACAGTACTTTGGAAATGTAGTCTGCATGATCGTATGATGATGGACCACATGAGAATGTCGATTGGGAAATTTTGTAAGCTTTGGTTTTGTTGGAAGGTGTTTGTTTTTGGTTCTCCTGTTTCTCCTTTTTTTTTTCATTTTTCAGCTGTTTTATACCCACTGGGCCTTTAGGGCCTATGGTTTTTTGTTGTGGTTATGTTACATTGACCCCAAAATTTTAAATTAAAATGAATACAATAAAACTACTGAAGATTATTAAAAATCT
Source organism: Ryuthela nishihirai (assembly GCA_038380435.1). Taxonomy (NCBI): domain Eukaryota; kingdom Metazoa; phylum Arthropoda; class Arachnida; order Araneae; family Heptathelidae; genus Ryuthela; species Ryuthela nishihirai. The sequence goes on along the minus strand of JAWZYU010000001.1, from coordinate 153,520,315 downwards.
GCCATTAATCAGTTCGACTTTTGAACTTTTCTTCTTGACCACTTAAACTTGGAGTAGATTTAGAGTATTTGAAATGAATTAGTACTTTTAAACTATCGTCTATCAACCTGCTCTAGTGTTTTTTCTTAGTGAAAAACCATTAGTAAATTTTCAGAGTTGAATGTTGAACCAAAAAGCTTCAAGAGATTTTTTTTTAGAATGCTCAGAGCCACATAAACAAAATATATCTTATTTTTGCGATAAACCATTTCTCTACTATCTGTAACTTTCTAATTATGAGAGATAATGAGACCATTCAAAAACCATAGTGAAGTTCAAAATTTTCTGTATCATTTGTGGTGAGGCATGCTTCTTTAAGAAAATTATTTCGAAATATTTGAGGTCAATGTTTGTATTCACAGAGAGATTTAATTTTTATTCCTTAGTTTCTCATGGATAAAATAAAACAAAAGCACTAAGTCTTTTTTGCAAAATTTGGTATTATTTAATTTGGGTGCTTTAAATTCTTCTGGATGATAAAACTCATCTAGAACTCCGAAAAATATGTAAAAAAAAGTCATTTTGTGATGCCCCATCATTCACTTTTACTTTACCTTAACCAGTTTTGTTTAATTTACGTTATATTTTTCATTTTGGGGATTTTTATTTCCTTTTTGGCATCACAGCGCTTGTTTCCAAGAGTTAGGAGTTGCGCATGCGCAACTCCAATCTTCCGACTGTTGCCCGCTAAAGCATGTGCACAAGAACACACCCCCTCTTGCATCACAGCTTGCGTCGCTCGTCAGTTTATGTAAATGTCTTTCCCGGTGTGCAACATGACACGTTCGGCTCTTGTTAAAGTCTGGTGACATGCTGGTTACAGTAGCACAGCACAGTAAGTGTACATAGCATAGAAGTCAGTTAGCACATAGTAAGTGCACATAGCACAGTAAGAGAGCTCAGTTGAGTGCACAGTTAGTGCATGATGTATCTTCTTCATTGAAGTTTTGGTGAGTTGATTTTTGGAAATAAATTTGTTTGTTGTTTAAACCTTTTGATGTCTTTACTAATTTTTTCTCTTGAGCAACGTGAATTAAGTTTTGATTATGTTTAGATATTAAACTTGACAATCATTTTTGGATTCTTACTCATTAACGCTCGCTGGTATTTTGAACCCTAACTTAACTTTATTTATTTATTTGGCAATTTGTTAGTTATTGCCTGGCGCCCGACTGAACTATCCGGAGCATAAACGTAATTGGATCAGAAAAAGGGTCCAAACTTATAAGTATTTTGCAGTACTTTGGAGCGTTCCAATTTTCACATCTTATTTTAAGTAAAAGTGTTAAATATCGTTTAACTTCTCTTTTGCTTTAACTTTTTTTTAAACTTTGCTTTACTTTAACCACAGTAAGTATCATTCAGTTCAGGCTGTAAACTTAGTGAAGAACTACGGAAAAAAATATTTTCTTAAAGAGCTGCAGTATGTTCTTAAAAGCGAAAACATACCTTTCTAATGACTTAATGCAATGAATTGAAAACAAACTATTTTCTTAAAGAATCAAAAAAATATCTTGATATAAAAAACAGAAATACACATTTTTAGTGACTACTATGAACTGGCAAAAGCATTTTGTTACCACTTACAAAATGTATGTCAAAAATTTGAAAAAATGAGCCAATCAGTACATTGGTTGTGTTATGAGCTGTAGCTAAACCAGGCCCATCCAACCCACATATTTTTTCCCCTTTTAGAGTTACAAAATTGGAAAAAGTGCCTTTTCTGACCTCAGTTTCACTTTAAATGTTTGAATTTAGAAACACGAAAATTGCACTCCTAAACTTCACACTTGGAACAAATAATGCTTTTCATCCCGATGGTCGAGTGGCTAGCTAATTCAGCTAGCGTGCTTCGCTATTGATCAAAGGAACATGGGCAATCTGTCTTGTTTACAAATTGTAAAAATTACGTGAAATATTCTGGTGGAAAATGTAGCAGAAAATGTTTTTGATTTCAGCTTCAGTGAAATGGGTTAAAAAAAAAAGAAACAAAACTTGTATTTTCTTTGTTTTGCTGTACTTATTATAAATATAGTTATTATTTATAGTTTGTTTGAAGTTTAAACAATCAAAAAGCATTTAAGAAATTTGGATTTTGCACTCTGTTTTAATGCATAGTAAAACTACATTTTCAAGTTAACCATGTGAAGCAAACATACCATATAAAATAGAATGACCGAAAGTTAAGCGAAAATATCACAAGAATTCAACCCATTTTAGGGAATTTCAGATTTAAATGTGATTCTGCATTGGAAAATTAATTATAAAGCAGGCTGAAACATAAAATTTTACTTTAGTTAGAATACAGCACATAATTTTGCAGAGAAATTTATAAATGTTTACATTTAATTCCTCTTACTGAAATAAGAGTCTGGAAATAGCTCAGGATGAAGATTATAGTTTGATTTTGGCGAGTGCTGAGCTTTACTTCTATAGTACTGTTCAGCCCTGATGGTGGATAGTGGTAAACATGGCATTATCCCGATAGATGTGGTGCAATCTCTGAATTGCAGAGCATCTGGATTTTGTCATTCATTATATTACCTGGAAATAGCTGTTTTCAGATATTTTTTTACAACTTTTCCATGTTTCACAATTGGGACTTTTTTTTTTCCAGAAAAATTTGAATTGCTGGATTTTAATAAAACAAGATCTAGCATCATATTAAAGTATCTGAAGGCTCCATGCGTGAAAGATTCAAGAGGTTTCCCGACTGTTTGAGAGTGTGCAAGGCAGGGAGGGGAGGCATTCTCTTTGCAAAACATTTTCAACTTGCAAATGAAAAAAAAAAATACATACAGCTGGTTAAATAAATTTAATTATAGAGATGCCTAAATGGAAAATGAAATATGCAATTATTTGCATTTCTAAAAAAAATAAAAATAAATACCCCCTCAAGCAGCTGTTTGCCACAGAGGTCTGACAGGAGCCTGTCAGTTTAAATGCCACAGTAGAAGATCTGAGAGGATGGCAGGACCTCAGCCGAAAAACGATACACACATCCATGCCTTATCCGGGGCTCGAACCCAGGTTCCTTAGATCAGTAGCCAAGCGCGCTAACAACTCGGCCATACATGGTACAAAATAAAACTTCATTATAAACCTAAATAGGTGTCTGTTCATTTTAGTGTATTTAAAAAAATCATATTTCATAGTAATCAAGTAAAAACCAGAGATGTGTATGTAAATAGTATATTATACTGATTGTAAAATATTTTATTCATAGAAGGGATCAGGGGAAAAAAATCATGTTCTGACACTTTTATTCATAAAGGCCCCCACTAGTGTCGAGTTCCTAGGCGAATTAGTTCGCCTGGGACAACTGTGGTACTAGTTCACCTGTGAGGGTTATTCGTAGTGATGGTTCACTCATTCACTTTTGCTTTTCTTTAGCCAGTTTTGCCTTATTTACATCATATTTATCATTTTGGGGATTTATTTCCTTTTGTGGACTGTCTCAATTCTCCTTCCGAGCTGCAGGGGTTGCGCATGCGCAATTCCGACCTTTTGACTGACAACCGCTAAAGCGTCCATGTTAAGGACATGACCTCTCTTGCATCATAACTTACGGGATCATCAATTTATGCAAATATCTTTCCCGGCGTGCAACATGACGCATGACACCGGACTTGTACTCACGTTATAACTTGGTGACGTGAGGTCACAGGAGTTAGAGATGAGTTAGTAAGAGGAGTAGAGATTGTCAGCAGAGATGTAGTATCAGAGTTTTTGTTCGAGATGTAGTCGAGATTTTCATTTTGAGTTTGGTGAGTTGAATTTTTGGAAATAAACTGTTTTAGAAACTTTTTGAATCTTTGCTATTTTTTTTCTCTTGAGCAACGTAAATTGATATTATGATTAGATTGTATTTAAACTTGACAATCATTTTTGAATTCTTACTCGATAAGTAATGCTTGGCCAATAAACGAACCCTATTTCAACTTTATTTGGCAAGTTATTATTGCCTGACACCCGATAGAGCTCTCCGGAATTTGAATAAATTGGATCAGACAAAAGGTCTGAACTTTAAAAGTTAATAATCTTTGGAGCATTACATCATCACTGGAATATCAGTGGATGAATAAATAAATAATAATTTCTCAAGCTTGCCATATAGGTCTAACAGAGACTGTCAGTTTAATATTCCATAGAGAAGATCTGTGAAGAAGGTGAGATTTCAGCAGAAAGACAACATAGAAATATTTGTACCTCATCTGGTGCTCAAACTCGGGCACACTTTGATCAGTAGCCAGGCACACTAACCACTCGACCAATGGGAAGGTGGAATTCATAAAATATTAAAAAAAACTTGTTCTTTGGGTTTGCTCCCCACCTCGTACCTCAAAAGATATAAAAATTAGAACAGGCATAGCAAGAAATGTCTTAGGGGAGGAGAGGACAAAATAAATGATAACAAAAGTGAAAAATGCAGGTGTGATTTTCTTTTAATTGTAGTAAAGTGGTTAGCACGTTTGGCTACTGATCAAAGAGATCTGGGCTTGAGCCCATGTAAGACATGAATGTTTCTTTCTGCTGAGGTTCTGCCATCCTCACAGACCTTTTACTATGGAGTATAAATTGATAGGCTCCTATCAGACCTCTCTGGTAAGCAGTTGCTTGAGAGGTATTTTTTTAGTAAGGCTTAAAAACACATGCAATAGAATAACAATGAAGATAAAAAATAAATCATTACACACAAAAAAATCATTGAAATTAATCTCAAATTTTAAACATCCTACAATTTCGAAGTTGTGAGACTTGCCGTATTTCCCATTGGTTAAGTCCTAGAGTTAGAAAAACGAACTCATTAAGAGGAATTTTGAGCTGGTATATTTAAAGATTTATGTCTAATGGACATTTTTTTTGTCATTTGTGATTACTGTTAGCCTAGAGAGTGCAAGAAAGGTTCTTCATAAAAAAATGTATATATATATTGTATTTCTAACGTTGATTTGTGTAAGACTTCTAGGAGGAAAAATTTAGACAGTATAAAATGGTGTGGCATTTATAAAAAATATCAGGAAATCTAGGAAAATTATCCAGTATAAAAGAAATCCAATCTTCAGCAGATGTGGTTCTTCATTTGAATTTTGTTGCTTCAGCATTGTTACAAAAAATGGACAACCACAAATAGAGGATAAAACAATGTTTTTTTTTATTAATAGTATCTGTTCATTGGCCTGTAAATGGTAGCTAGGCATAAACTGGAAGGAGAGCTGTGTACCAATCCCCAGTGATGATGCACAGAACCGGCCAGGTCTAGCACCTAATGTCCGACCCCGCCTTCTCGTGGTGCAGGCCGTTAGTACCTTTCAAAAGAGATATTCTCTTTTGGAAGGGAACGGAAGGGGAGGGCTGCCAGTTCAGTATGGCCTGCTGATCTGGTCATCTACGGCCACTTTTTTCTTTTTTTTCAACCCTGCTGAGGAGTGGTCAACTTCACAGGGTCCTGGTGCTGACCATTTATACCTACTAGACTGGACTTGTATATGGATTTGAGCTTGATTATGGATCCTGGACTTGCTGCACTGGTGGGCCTCTGTTGAGGGAGAGTCTGCCGCTGTGTTTTCTGTTTGCTTCTGGGTTGCCAGCTCTAAGTGAACAGAGGCATGGGATACCTTATATCAGCTGGTGGATAATCCTAATCAGAGGCCATCGCAGGTACCTGAACCTTACTTAGCTAGTTGGGCATCGTCAAGCCTAAACTGGAGTAATGCGTCTCAGGCAGGCCATGTGGCTCTTGAAAAAGTCCACTTGAAAAGGTGATGCCTGAAGTTCCTACCAGCATTGGTGACTTCAGCCTTTAGCGGAGGAGGAACGAGTCTTTGCCCCATGCGTGCGATCAGGGGGCTGTTTGATATTGTTGGCCCTACCAATCTCAATAAACCTAATTTCTTTAAAAATCCTACTAATCATTTTCTTTCTGCAGGAACGTGGAACGTGAGGACATTACATAGAGATTATTCTCTTGATGTCCTCATGCAGGAATTCCAGCGCTATAACCTAGATATTCTAGGCTTGCAAGAGACCAGATGGACAGGTAAAGGTGAGATACTTAAAAATAACTTTAAATTTCTCTTTACAGGGAGGAAGGATGGAAAGCATCACCAAGGCGTGGGTCTGCTGCTCAGCAGATATGCTAGTGATGCTCTTCTAGGATATGAGTGCATTAATGAAAGGTTTCTTTCAGCAAAATTTCAGACAAGCATTAAAAACTTGAATGTTATCTGCTGTTATGCCCCCACTGAGGATGCTGATGAGGATGAGAAGGATAGGTTTTACGGACAACTTCAGGATATTTTGAATTCAGTCAAGAAAGGAGATATTACCCTTGTTCTTGGTGACTTCAATGCCAAAGTTTGTACCGACTCTGACCTTTGGGGAGGAGTAATAGGTCCTTTTGGTATTGGTAGCTGCAATGGCAATGGGCAACGTCTCCTACAGGTAAGTAAACTCAATGGTTTCAGAATAACTAACACATATTACAAACACCGCGACATACATAAATACACATGGGTTTCACCTGATGGGCTGCATAGGAATATGATTGATTATATATTAATTAACAGCAAATGGGCTAGTTCTGTTAGAAATACCACGGCATATAGGGGAGCTGAAATTGGATCTGACCATTACCTTGTTAAAAGTGTCTTGCAACTTAAACTTAAAAAGTGTTGTGCTAGAGTTAAAAAATTTACCTTTAATACTGAAGCTCTGAATGACCCAGTTATAGCTAAAGCTTACCATGATAGGTTACTTACTATAGTTTAAACTAGATGCTTTTGATTCTAGATGCTTACGCAGTAACTTGGGTATTAGGTGGTTTAACTTTGTAACTAATGATGAGGTTAGGCAAAGGAGTCTGCAACCTCCTTTAAGCAGCATATTGTTAGTCATTATGACGGTCATGCTTTGCTTAATACTGAAGTTGAGGAAGAATGGGGCCGTTTTAAACAGGCTTTTTTGGAAACTGACAGTACTCTTTTAGGAAAAAAGGAGCAGAGGAGGCAGAATTATTTAAGTGACAAGGCAATTGAGCTTATTTCAGAAAGAAGGAATTGCAGGAATGTCCTTAATCAGTACCCTACTAGTCCTAATAGAAAAGATTACAGAGAGCTTAATAAACGTGTAAAGGATCAGTTAGCTACTGATAAAAATCTTTGGCTTGATAGCTTGGCTGACAAAGCTGAGGAAGCAGTTAGGCAGCACAACAGCAGAGAGCTGTACTAGATAGTTAATGTTTTATGTGGTAGAAAACGGACAGGCATACAGGGATTGAAGGATAAACAAGGTAAGGTTATAGAAGGTGAGGATTCTCTCTTGGCTAGGTGGGCTGAGCATTTCAGTGATGTTCTAAACAATGTGGTTAGTTCTACTCCCATTGTTTGTAATGATGATAGGTGCATTGGCAGCTTTAATGTTGGCCCTATAACACAATCTGAAGTTAGTTTGGCTATCTCTAAACTGAAACTTCATAAATCCCCAGGGGTAGATGAAATTACTACAGAAATGCTCAGAGCTGGGAATGTTTTGGTTATCACTTGGATGACTGAAATTTTGAATAACTTTTATGATAAAGGCATGGTTCCTAAAGATTTTCCCAGAGCTATTATTATCCCTATTTTCAAAAAATGTGATCGCAGTTCTTGTGATAACTATAGGGGTATCAGCCTACTCTCTGTTCCAGGTAAAGTTCTTTCCATGATTGTGCTTAATAGAATTAAGAATCTGGTTGACAGGCATTGCGTGATGAGCAATGTGGATTCAGAAGTGGTAGGGGATGTGTAGATCAGATATTTTCACTTAGGCAGATTCTTGAGAAATGTTTAGAGTTCCAGAAACTTGTCGTTACTAGCTTTGTTGATTTCAAAAAGGCCTTCGACTCTGTTTATCGTCATAATTTGTGGTTGATTGTGAGATCATATGGTATACCAGACAAGTTAGTTAACATAATGAAAGCTCTCTATAATAACACTGAGTCATGTGTGAGAGTTGGTAAGTCTTGTAGCAATTGGTTTAGCATTACTTCTGGTGTTCGACAAGGGTGCATTTTGTCTCCTTTTCTCTTTAGTTTGGTTGTTGATTATGTTATGCGAAATTCACTTCAAGGGAAAGATTTTGGCCTTAAATGGGCTGGAGATATGAAAATTTCTGATTTAGATTATGCTGATGATTTAGCCCTTTTGGCAAATGATGTTGATGAGATGAACTCTTTAATTCGAACTGTTGATGAGACTGGTAGTACAGTAGGTTTGGTTATAAACAGAGAGAAAACTAAAGTGATGAAAATTGGTCAGGCAGGTTGTGATTCAGTTAATCTGAATGGTTGCAGTCTTGAGCAGGTGTCACAGTTTAATTACCTTGGGAGCTGCGTAACTGATACTGGTGATGTGCGGCATGAGATTAACAGACGAATAGGTATTGCTGCCGGGACTTTTAAGAATCTATGGAGATTGTGGAGAAATAGGCGTATACACCTTAAGACTAAAATTAGACTGTATAATAGTTTGGTTCTTTCTAGGGTTAGTTTATGGTAGTGAAACTTGGACGCTGTGTAAGCAAGATAACAGGAAACTAGATGCTTTTGATTCTAGATGCTTACGCAGTATCTTGGGTATTAGGTGGTTTAACTTTGTAACTAATGATGAGGTTAGGCAAAGGTGTCTGCAACCTCCTTTAAGCAGCATATTGTGCAGAGAGAGACTCCGCTGGTTTGGCCATGTTGCCCGTATGGATAATTATAGATTGGCGAATAGGGTTATGAACAGTGTGCCTAGAGGCCTCAGAAGGAGGGGGAGACCTAGGATGCGGTGGGCAGACAATGTCAAACAGGACCTTGTTAGAATTGGTGTACAGTGGCCGGATGCAGCAGATGTAGCTCAGGACAGATATGCTTGGAGAAATAAACTGCGCGGTCTGGTTGGACCTCCGTAGCCCATGGCTGCTTGAGGATGATGATGATGATGATCTGTTCATTAATTTTTTGTCATGATATTATTAATATTATGCTATGTGAGAGTAAGAGAGATAGGTTGCCTACAAGAAATAAAACAAAGAAAGCAACTGATTTTTTGTAGGTAACTCCTATTAGCAGTCATCCTCAAAATGTGGTAAATATCCTAAAGAGCTCTAAAATAAAACAAATGATCATCATCATCATCCTCAAGCAGCCATGGGCTACAGAGGTCCAACCAGACTATGCAATTTAGTTCTCCGAGCAAGTCTATCCTGAGCTACATCTACTGCATCTGGCCACTGCACACCAATTCTAACAAGGTCCTGTTTGACATTGTCTGCCCACCGCATCCTAGGTCTCCCCATCTTTCTGAGGCCTTTAGGCACACTGTTCATAACCCTATTTGCCAATCTATAATTATTCATACGGGCAACATGGCCAAACCAATGGAGTCTCTCTCTGCACAATATGCTGCTTAAAGGAGGTTGCAAACTCCTTTGCCTAACCTCATCATTAGTTACAAAGTTGAACCACCTAATGCCCAAGATACTGCGTAAGCATCTGGAATCAAAAGCATCTAGTGTCCTGTTATCTTGTTTACAAAGTATCCAAGTTTCACTACCATAACTAACCCTAGAAAGAACCAAACTATTATACAGTCTAATTTTAGTCTTTAGGTGTGTATGCCTATTTCTCCACACTCTCCATAGATTCTTAAAAGTCCCGGCAGCAATCCCTATTCGTCTGTTAATCTCATGCCGCACATCACCATTTTCTGTTACATAGCTCCCAAGATGATTAAATTGTGGTACCTGCTCAAGACTGCAACCATTCAGCTTAACTGAATCACAGCCTGCCTGACCAATTTTCATCACTTTAGTTTTCTCTCTGTTTATAACCAAACCTACTCTACTACCAGTCTCATCAACAGCTCGAATGAAAGAGTTCATCTCATCAACATCATTTGCCAAAAGGGCTAAATCATCAGCATAATCTAAATCAGAAATTTTAGTATCTCCAGACCATTTAAGACCAAAATCTTTCCCTTGCAATGAATTTCGCATAACATAATCAATAACCAAACTAAAGAGAAAAGGAGACAAAATGCACCCTTGTCGAACACCAGAAGTGATGCTAAACCAATTGCTACAAGCCTTACCAACTCTCACACACGACTCAGTGTTATAGAGATTATAGTCAGTACACTCAGTATTATAGAGAGCTTTCATTATGTTAATTAACTTGTCTAGTATACCATGTGATTTCACAATCAACCACAAATTATGACGATCAACAGAGTCGAAAGCCTTTTTAAAATCAACAAAGCTAGCAATCAAAGGTTTCTGAAGCTGCAAACATTTCTCAAGAATCTGCCTAAGTGAAAATATCTGATCCACACATCCCCTACCACTTCTGAATCCACATTGCTCATCACGCAATTGACTGTCAACCAGATTCTTAATTCTATTAAGCACAATCATGGAAAGAACTTTACCTGAAACAGAGAGTAGGCTGATACCCCTATAGTTATCACAAGAACTGCGATCACATTTTTTGAAAATATGGATAACAATAGCTCTGGTAAAATCCTTAGGAACCATGCCTTTATAATAAAAGGTATTCAGAATTTCAATCATCCAAGTGGTAACTGAAACATTCCCAGCTCTAAGCATTTCCGTAGTAATTTCATCTACCCCTGGGGATTTATGAAGTTCAAGTTTAGAAATAGCCAAAATAACTTCAGATTGTGTTATAGGGCCAACATTAAAGTAATCAATGCATCTATCATCATTGCAAACAATGGGAGTAAAACTAACCACATTGTTTAAAACATCACTGAAATGCTCAGCCCACCTAGCAGTGACAGAATCCACACAGAACATTAACTATCTGGTACAACTCTCTGCTGTTGTGCTGTCTAACTGCTTCCTCAGCTTTGTCAGCCAAGCCATCAAACCAAAGAGTCTTATCAGCAGCTAACTGATCTTTTACACGTTTATTAAGTTCTTTGTAATGCTTTCTATTGGGACTAGTAGGGTATTGATTAAGGACATTCCTGCAGTTCTTCCTTTCTGAAATAAGCTCAAGTGCCTTATCACTCAGATAATTCTGCCTCCTCTGCTCCTTTTTTCCTAAAAGAGTACTGTTAGTGTCCAAAAAAGCCTGTTTAAAATGATCCCATTCTTCCTCAACTTCAGTAGTAAGCATACCATGACTGTCATAATGATTAAGTAACCTAACATGGTAAGCTTTGGCTATAACTGGGTCTTGCAGAGCTTCAGTATAAAAAAGTAAATTTTTTAACCCTAGCACAACACTTTTTAAGTTTAAGTTGCAAGACACTTTTAACAAGGTAATGGTCAGATCCAATTTCAGCTCCCCTATATGCCCTGGTATTTCTAACAGAACTAGCCCATTTGCTGTTAATTAATATATAATCAATCATATTCTTATGCAGCCCATCAGGTGAAACCCATGTATACTTATGTATGTCGCGGTGTTTGTAATAAGTGTTAGTTATTCTGAAACCATTGAGTTTACTTACCTGTAGGAGACGTTGCCCATTGCCATTGCAGCTACCAATACCAAAAGGGCCAATCACCCCTCCCCAAAGGTCAGAGTCAGTACCAACTTTGGCATTGAAGTCACCAAGAACAAGGGTAATATCTCCTTTCTTGACAGAATTCAAAATATCCTGAAGGTGTTCATAAAACCTATCCTTCTCATCCTCATCGGCATCCTCAGTGGGGGCATAACAGCAGATAACATTCAAGTCTTTAATGCTTGTCTGAAATTTTGCTGTAAGAAACCTTTCATTAATTCGAGCCCCGGGTAAGGCATGGATGTGTGTGTGTCGTTTTTCTGCTGAGGTCCTGCCATCCTCTCAGATCTTCTATTATGGCATATAAACTGACAGGCTCTTCTCAGACCTCTGTGGCAAGCAGCTGCTTGAGTGGGTATTTATTTTATTTTATTTTTCCTAGAAGAGCATCACTAGCGTGTCTGCTGAGAAGCAGACCCATGCCTTGGTGATGCTTATTGTCATCCCTCCCTGAAAAGAGAAATTTAAGATTATTTTTAAGAATATGACCTTTATCTGTCCATCTGGTCTCTTGCAAGCCAAGAATATCTAAATTATAATGGTGGAATTGTTGTGTGAGGACATCAAGAGAAAAAGCTCTGTGCAGAGAGTCCTCACATTCCAACTACCTATGGAGAGAAAATGGTTAGTGGGATGTTTAAAGAAACTATGTTTATTGAGAGAGGGAATGCTGACAATATCAAACAGCCCCCTAATCGCAGACATGGGGCAAAGACCCGTTCCCTCACCACTAAAGTCTGAAGCCATCTACACTGGAAGACTTCCTCTAATGTAGAATTTGACGATGCCAATAGAAACAAAGGGTTCAGGTGCCTGCGATGACCTCTGCTCAGGATTAGCCACCAATTGATAAACATATCCTGTGAATCTATTCACATGGGGCTGTCAACCCACAAACAACAGGAAACACAGCAGAAGATTTTCCCTCCACAAAGCCCACCAGTGCAGCAAAATCAGAATTCATAATCAAGCTCAAGCCATAATTTCGTTCAGGTTGGTATATATGGTCAGCACCAGAACCCTGTGTGATTGACCACTCCTCAGCAGGGTAGAAAAAAAAAAAGTAGCCATAGTTGTCCAGATTAGTAGGCCATATCCATACATTAATTTTACTTAAAATGCAAAAAGTATTCGAAAACGTGAAATGAACAAACATATCAATAAAGTATCTTTTAATTTGTCAAGTGTTCACACTCACACTATTATAAGATTTAATAATTTAGCACAGTTAAATAATTCTGAATTATAAATATAGCTATATAATATTAATTCCCCAATCATATCAACAATAGTAAGTAAAATATATGATATTTGATTTCAAAGCAGAGCTATTTTTATTTGGTATGAAAAATATGTCATTTAAAGGACAGAATAAAAAATATAGGATAAAACTTCTTTCCGAATTTTTTTATAAATGGATTATATTTATAAAGACAGTACTATAAAAATAGGGTGAATGGTCACTGCATAAAAAAATACCTCCTTAAGCAGCTGCTTGCTGCTCCGTTTTTTGCAAAGACAAAAAAGCACAAAAATTAATCTATTAAAATAAATTGGAAAAGTTTGAATATTTACCTTTATGCAGCTTTATAGTTGTCGTAGTTTGGTTGCAAGACTCCAGTATAATATTGACACTCTAACTTCACTATATGGGGAATACAGCTTCCACATCTGAAGGTTACTACAATATTTACATGTGTCCCCATTCCCACGCTGTCTCTCACACCACTCTCAACTCGCCCCACATCCTCCTCCTATGGACCATGAAGTCACTGAAGGCCATCATCATTATGTTTTTCGTCTGCTAACTGTTGAGAAAATGTCCCCCCATCAAGGAACCAATCTCTGGAAATTGAAGTTTACTGTTTAGTGAAAGCATCTTGTCATTCAAGATTAAAGGGAACTGCTATTGACAACCAAGTGACAAAGCTTGCTTCTGAACACCTCCACAAACAATGTCTTAGTTGCATCCTGTCATAAAACAATTAACTAAGTCCCTTCACCCTTTTCCACATGTTTAAATGATTCCCAAGGAGTAATTGTAACAGATCTGGGATTTTAAATCTGTGCTAGGTGACCTGTCTTTTCCACTTTTATCATGTCTTTGTATCCCCGAACTTTAATTACTAAGAGGGTGACTTCTTCTGAATGCCACTCAGTGACAAAAATCGGGCTGCATTGTTTGTTGTTGAAAGAAAGCCTAAAATAAACATGTTTCATGGTGATGAAAAAAAAGGAAACAGATATTAATAAGCAAAAAAAAAATCTATGAGAAGATTTTATAAGCCGGAAAATGTATTGCTTCAAGCGCTGAATCTGCCCCTGATTTTCGCTATTTTTAAATATTAATTCACAAGTGCTACACAGTAAAATTTGAAAAGCATTTTTTTAGGCCCTAAGCTGTAGCTTGGTTAGCTTATGTGTAAGTCTGGCCCTGCTCTTTTCTCTTTAGTTTGGTTATTGATTATGTTATGCAAAATTTCCTGTAAGGGAAAGATTGGCCTTAAATTGTCTGGAGATATGAAAATTTCTGATTTAGATTATGCTGAGATTTTGCCTTTTTGGCAAATGATGTGGATGAGATGAACTCTTTCATTTGAGCTGTTGATGAGACTGGTAGTAGAGTAGGTTTGATGATAATCAGAAAAACCTAAAGTGATGAAAATTGGTCAGGCAGGCTATGGTTCAGTTAATCTGAATGGTTGCAGTCTTGAGCAGGTGTCACAGTGTAATTATCTTGGGAGCTATGTAACAGATATTGGTGATGTGTGGCATGAGATTAACAGATGAATAGGAATTGCTACTGGAACTTTTAAACCTTCCAGTGGCCAGGATGTCTCTATACGTTCGCATAATTCAAAATGAGAGGCCAAAGATGTATACAGGGTGAATCTGAAAAAGTGGGCAAAACTTTACGGGGTGGTAGAACGCAGCTATACGAGCAATATTCGTCATAGAATGTATGGTCGGAACGCAAGCGGTGAGAAGTTAAAAGGTAGTTTTCCACTGTCACATTTAAAGAATGAACACAAGAAGGAGAGGAGATACTCTGTGCCTCACTTGCATTCCCGTCCGCTGCACCGTACACAAAGTGCATATCCGCCATTTCGTGGTTAGTATAACCAGCCATCCTCTCGGCAATCCACGGTAGAAATGCCGTTGGGTGCGAGGACCGACCCTTTTATACCATTTCCAACGCCACCTAGCGGCTCGCCGTTTGCATTCCGTCCATACTTTCTATGACGAATATTGCTCGTATAGTTGCATTCTACCACCCCGTAAAGTTTTGCCCACTTTTTCAGATTCACCCTGTATATCCGTTTTTAGTACAACCAAAAAAAAACTATTTTTAAAAAATGAAAATTACCTTTTAAATTTTTTATACATATGTTATAAAAAAATATGTAATTCAGGCTTGATAAATAATATTTTCTTTTTTTCATTTGATGCATATTTTATTAAACTATGACATAAATAATTTGTTAAAGCCAATCTCATTGCCATTTCCTAGAAGCGATATAATGTATTGCCAATTTGTTTGTTAACATTACTCTATGCTGAAGCAATCCCCTAATTTAAGCTCAGAAGTTTGATTTGAAGTATTATCAACAAATTTTTCCTTAAAGTTTCTAAAATCTCCTGATAATTAACAAAATATTGCTATTTTTAAAAATTGAAGATTTTGGAAGTAATTATGAAATATGTACCTGTTTTTGGGTATACTGCTGTAAAAAGTCTTATTAAAATTAATCACTTTCTACCATGTTCAAATTTTTTACTTCGATAAAATTCAGAATTAAATTCTCTTTAATTTGGTATATAACATGCCCTATTTCTGTTGATTAGTTATTTATCAAAAATATTCTAAAGTGACTTGTTTATTGGACTCTGCAACAAGCTTGGACTTTTCTCAAAGTATGATAGGGAGAAATAAATTGCAAAATAGAAGAAATGTTTACTTTAAACAAGAAAATTATTTTTTTTTTTGTTATTCAGGAAGTTTGGCATGTGAAATCCAGAATTCCTTTCAGTATTTATTTGGCAAAAAGTTCTAATTTGAATTTTTTTTTTTGGCTGAGCATAGGGAGAATAGCTTGGCCTCTGTATGGAAACCAGTTTTTCAAGCTGGACACTGGCTTAAGAATCTATGGAGTGTGTGGAGAAATAGGCATATACACCTAAAGATTAAATTAGACTGTATAATAATTTGGTTCTTCACTTTGTAAACAAGATAACAGGAAACTTGATGTTTTTGATTCTAGATGCTTACTCAGTATCTTGGGCATTAGGTGGTTCAGCTTTGTTAGTAATGATGAGGTTAGGCAAAGGATTTGGCAACCTCTTTTAAGCAGCATATTGTGCAGAGAAACCGTTGGTTTTGCCATGTTCCCCATATGGATAATTATAGATTAGCAAATAGGGTTATGAACAGTGTGCCTAAAGGCCTCAGAAAGAGGGGGAGACCTAGGATGTGGCGGGCGGACAGTATCAAACAGGACCTTATTAGAATTGGTGTGCAGTGGCCAGATGCAGCAGATGTAGCTCAGGACAGATATGCTTGGAGAACTAATTTGCATGATAGTCTATGCCACTATATAGTTTGCTGTTTTGTGTTGGGGAGTGAGAGGCAGTTTTAGCAATGGCCAGTGGGCATGCCATCTGAATTTCAATAGACAGCATCAAACTGTTACTGCTGACATTGGAATATGTGTTACTGACCTCCACTGTTGTATCAAAGATGGAGCAAAGCAATCTGTTACAAACAGGTTCCCAAGATGGTGATCTTCCTGTGGGGTTGTCTGTGGATGATGTCTAGAACCTTTCCATCCAAAGTGTTCATTGCCCATCTTCAAACCATTCTTGCATATTCAATGCACAACAGATACACTATGTGTCACATGAATGACAATTTCTTGGTACAAAAGGTGCCTTCTCTTAAGCCAATATTGCACACTCCATTGAACTTTCTCATCTGGAAATATGGAGCTTGTACATGACATAGCTTAACATCATCTGCACAAGAACTGATGAACTGAACACAACTGCTGCCCCCTTTAAATACCTGTGGGAAGGGTCCAGTCACACCCTTTCCAAAATGCTCATAGCCAACATTGACTGTACTGATGACCTTGCAACTTTAATCCCTTCAGAAGTTGCTGCTAAACATACTCCATGCAAGTCACAGACCTTAATCTTTTCCTTCTTGGTGTTCTGATTTTTGTGAACTGCAGTGTTATTTCAACAATGCATGGGCCAACCCCCACCCCTTCCCCAAGAGAAAAATATGTTGTTAATATCATCTAAATATCTTTTAAAAAAATAAGTCTTATTAATGAGTGCCAAAACTAAAGCAGAGACATGCAAATTATAAATCCCATCTTCCTGCATTTTCTGCTTAACATATAAATGTATTTTGAATAAAATTGTCCAAATTTGTTACAACTAAGAACCAAAAATGTACACCTTTATGCTACATATAAAGAAAGTTATAAAAAAACAAATTTCTGCCCATCTATCCTCCTTTAGACCTAAGAGTAAATCTAAAACCAGGCCACATAAAACAATCAAACTGCTCATACCATTAAAAAAATGCTTTTCACTTACACCACTTTACGCATCTTACATTCTGTTATGCCAGGAGTGATAATTTGTACCAATTAGTAATCCGAGCAATTTAAACTGCAGAAGTACCAGGATTATATGCTTCTGGGGGCTTTTATATAATACAAACCAATGATAAATTGTCTATGAGCACAAATTTATTGGGGCATGGAACTTACAAGATGCTGGATGCATTGTGCAGGAATGTTGTATCATGTGGAAATGATTGTGTCACTCAGTTGCTGCAAAATGGACGGCAGCACAGTCTCACTGTGAACAGCCCTCTCCACCTCATCCCAAAGATGTTCGATAGGGTTTAGACCTGGGGTCTGTGCAGGCCAATGGAAGCAAGGAAAACTCTGTATGTTCTTGGAACCGGTTGGTGACGATCCATGTGAGCCAAGTGCATTATCATGCTGAACATGTTCTTTCAAGTGAGGGTAAACTGTAGCTTAACTGGTAATGTTGCTGCAACAACAGATGCCATTGCAGTGACCACCAGTTATGCTGTCTTGACTGGTGTCGGGTGCGCCAACATTAGACTATGGAATGGTGGATAGGATTTTGTTAACAGCGGAGTCCCAATTCTCTTTTGGCATGCCAGATAAGCATTTGTTCGCATTGCACCATCGTTGTCAATGACATGAGGAAGCTTTAGCTGTCATTTGGCTCCCCACCATGGTACATTGGTATGGGGTGGCATCACATATGGCTGCCGGACACCTCTGCTTCATTTTTCTGGTGCACTAACAATGAGACTTACATCAGTGACCGTTAATTCTGTGGCACGACCCTTCCTTGCTACCATGCCTGGACTAATTCTTCAGCAGGACAGTGCCATCCCACACAATGTGCAATGGTGGATAGTGTACAAGGTGTGGACATTCTTCCATGGCCGCCGTATTCTCTGAACTTGTTACCCATTGAGCATGTGTGGGATCTTATGGGTTGCTGCCATCACCGGCGGTGAACTTGGTATAGTTGTGTGCCCACTTGGATGTTGTTTGAAATACCATACCTCAGGACACAATTAACCATTTGATTGATGGAATGCCAAGATGACTACAGGCTTCTATAACCACCCAAGGTGGGTCTACTGTGTGTACTAATGAATCTGCAATAAATGTGCATACCTTACATTCTAATGTTCCATTTTTTGAACGTTTGCACATCTACTCTTATAACTTCCATCCTGTCAGTTTTGGGTGTATACATCATTTCCATTGTGATGTTGCAATTTCCACTTTGAGCAGTGTACTAGGAAGAGTGCTGTGAATATTTCAGCTTCCAAAACTCATAAAGTATTAGACAAACATTGCTCAAAAAACGAGATTTTGGGAATTTTTTTTTAAAGACTGCCAGTTCATTTTTTATGACATGTTTGCTACAAAAAGCTTATTTGAAAATTTGAGAGTTTTGAATATAGGTTTCCATTCACACAACATGGAAATGTACCAATATGATAATTTAGAGTAATTTGTTCATTACCAGAGCAAAAAAAAAGTGAAGAAATGTTTAGCATATTAAATATTATAAAATGCATGTTATGAGGGCCAGATCTAGGGGGATGGGGATGCATGCCCCTCTGAAAATGCTAGTAAGGATAACAGGCAAAAATTGCAAAATTTATGTATATTGCATTTTTCATGCAATTTCAAAGACCTGCCAAACGAAGTGGGAAATGTTATGTTGCAATGGAATTACATCATCTTGCCCCTCTTCCTTTTTCTCCAGCGTGATTGAGTTCGATGTCCCCCTCCCCCCATCATTCTGGTACTGATTCTTAAAAATAATGAAATAAAAATTACAATTAGGAGACTCAGCAGTTATGAATAAATAGGATGACCCCACTGTAAGTATTCTAATAATGTATGTTAGTCATACAATCGAAAATAATGAACACAAGCATGTACCAGGATTTAGTTCTTTTTTTTTGAGGGGGGGGGGGGGGTGAGTCGAGAATTTAGGTTTCAGGAAGGGATCTAGTTGTGGGCGGGAGTTTGAGAATAAGATGTGTCATCATCATCCTCAATCAGCCATGGGCTATGGAGGTCCAACCAGACCATGCAATTTACTTGTCCAAGAATATCTGTCCTGAGCTATATCTGCTACATGTAGTCACTACACACCAATTCTAACCAGGTCCTGTTTGACATTGTCTGCCCACTGCATCTTTGGTCTCCCCCTCTTTCTGAGGCCTTAAAGCACACTGTTCATAACACTATTCACTAATCTATGATTATCATGTAGGCAACTTGGGTAAACCAATGGAGTAATTTAGGAATTAATTAGTTATTAATGGAGTCTCACTCTGCACAATATACCGCTCAGAGGAGGTTGCCGACTCCTTTGCCTAACCTCTTACAAAGTTCAACCACCTAATGCTCAAGATACTGCTTAAGTGTCTAGAATCAAAAGCATCAAATTTCCCATTGTTTACAAAGTGTCTACGTTTCACTACCATAACTAAATCTAGAAAGAACCAAACTATTAAACAGTCTTAATTTTTAGTCTAGGTATATACACCTATTTCTCCACATTCTCCATAGATTCCGAAAAGTCATAGCAGCAATCCCTATTCATCTGTTAATCTCATGACACACATCACCAGTATCTGTTACATAGCTCCCAAGATAATTGAACTGAGGCACCTGCTCAAGAGTGCAACCATTCAGATTAACTGAATCACAGCCTGCCTGACCAATTTTAATCACGTTTTCTCTCTGTTTATAACCAAACCTACTCTACTACTAGTCTTATCAACAGCTCGAATGAAAGAGTTCATCTCATCATTTGCCAAAAGCAATAAATCATCAGCATAATAAAATTCAGAAATTTTCATATCTCCAGACCATTTAAAAGGCTTGCAGTGAAGTTTGCATAACATATTCAGTAACCAAACTAAAGAGAAAAGGGGACAAAATGCACCCTTGTCTAACACCAGAAGAATGTTAAACCAATTGCTACCTGCGTCACCAACTCTCACACATGACAATATTATTATAGAGAGTCTTCATTATGTTCACTAAAACTTGTCTGGTATGCTATATGATCTCACAATCAATCACAAATTATGACGATCAACAAAGTCAAAAGCTTTTTTGAAATCAAAGCTTTTAACGACAAGTTTCTGGAACTCTAAACATTTCTCAAGAATCTGCCTCAGTGAAAATATCTGATCTACACATCCCCTACCACTTTTGAATCCACATTGCTCATCACGCAATTGCCTGTCAACCAGATTCTTAATTCTATTAAGCACAATCATGCAAAGAACTTTACCTGTAACAGAAAGTAGGCTGATACTCCAATAGTTATCACAAGAACTATGATTACCTTTTTTTAAAAAATAGGAATAATAATAATAGCTCTGGTAAAATCCTTTGGGACCATGCCTTTATCATAAAAGATATTCAAAATTTCAGTCATTAATGTGTTAACCGAAACATTCCCAGCTCTAAGCATTTCAGTAGTAATTTCATCTACCCCTGGGGATTTAGGTAGTTTAAGTTTAGAAATAGCCAAAATAACTTCACACTGTGCTATAGGGCTAACATTAAAGCCAGTAATGCATCTATCATCATTGCAAACAATGGGAGTAGAGCTAACCACATTGTTTAGAACATCACTGAAATGCTCAGTCCACCTAGCCATGACAGAATCCTCACCTTCTATAACCTTGTTTATCCTTCAATCCCTGTATACTTGTCCGTTTTCTACCACACAAAGCATTAACTATCTAATACAGCTCTCTGCTGTTGTGCTGTCTGTTTCCTCGGCTTTGTCAGCCAAGCCATCAAGCCAAAGATTCTTAGCAGCAGCTAACTGATCCTTTACACGTTTATTAAGCTCTCTGTAATGCTTTCTATTAGGATTAGTAGGGTATTGAATAAGAACATTTTTGCAGTTCTTTCTTTCTGAAAATAGTTCAATTGCCTTATCCTCAAATAATTTTGCCTCTGCCGCTTTTTTCCTAAAAGAGTACTGTTAATTTCAAGAAAAGTCTGTTTAAAATGGTCCCATTCTTCCTCAACTTCAGTAGTAAGCAAACGATAACTGTCATAAATGATGAAGTAACGTATCATGGTAAGTTGTAGCTATAACTGGGTCTTTCAGAATTAAAGGCAAATTTTTTAACGTTAGAACACTTTTTATGTTTAAGTTGCAAGGCACTTTTAACAAGGTAATGGTCAGATCGAATTTCAGCTCCCCTATATGACCTGGTATTCCTAACAGAAATAGCCCATTTGCTGTTAATTAATATATATCATATTCTTTTGCAGCCCATCAGGTGAAACCGATGTATATCGCAGTGTTTGTAATGTGTTAGTTATTCTCCAACCATTAAGTTTACTTGTAGGAGACGTTGCCCATTGCAGCTACCAATACCAAAAGGGCATATCACCCTTCCCCAAAGATCAGAGTCAGTACCAACTTTGTCATTGAAGTCACCTAGAACAAGGGTAATATCTCGTTTCTGGACAGAATTCAAAATATCCTGAAGTTATTCTTAAAACTTACCCTTCTCTGAAGGTAGGGTTTAAGGACAACTTCAGGATATTTTGAATTCGGCAACCTCCATAGTCATCGGTATTTTCAATGAGGGAAATTACAGCAGATAACATTCAATTCTTGAGTGAGACTAGCATATGACAAGGTCATTTCAACTGCTAAAGGCTGTTAACATTGAGTACAATAATGCCAACTGACTAATATTATGGCATAAAATGTACATATGCTTAAGTCTACTCTCTTATATTTAGGGTTGTGCCCTTTTTGATAATCTATCATATTCTTATGCAGCCCATCTGGTGAAACCCATGTGTACTTATGTATGTCATGGTGTTTGCAATAAGTGTTAGTTATTCTCAAACTATTAAGTTTACTTACTGTAGGAGACCTTGCCCACTGCCATTGTAGCTACCAATACCAAAAGAGCCCATCACCCCTCATCAAAGGTCAGAGTCAATACCAACTGTAGCATTGAAATCGCCTAGAAAAGGGTAATATCTCCTTTCTTGACAGAATTCAAAATATCCTGAAGTTGTGCATAAAACCAATCTTTCTCATCCTCATTAGCATCCTCAGTGAGGGCATAACAGCAGACAGCATTTAAGTCTTTAATGCTTGTCTGTCCCATGGCCTAGTGGTTAGCGCGCTTGGCTACTGATCTAAGGGACCTGGGTTCGAGCCCCTGGTAAGGCATGGATGTATGTGTTGTTTTTCTGCTGAGGTCCTGCCATCCTCTCAGACCTTCTACTATGGCATATAAACTGACAGGCTCCTGTCAGACCTCTGTGGCAAGCAGCTGCTTGAGGGGATATTATTATTATTTTATTATTTATTAAAATTTTGCTGTAAGAAACCTTTCATTAATGCGCTCATATCCTAGAAGAGCATCACTAGCGTGTCGGCTGAGAAGCAGACATGCACCTTGGAGATGCTTGTTATCTTCCCCCTCTTGAAAAGAGAAATTTAAGATTATTTTTAAGAATATGACCTTTATCTGTCCATCTGGTTTCTTGGGAGCCGAAATTATAATGGTGGAATTCTTATGTGAGGACATCAAGAGAAAAAGCTCTGTGCAGAGTCCTCACATTCCAACTACCTATGGAGAGAAAATGGTTAGTGGGATGTTTAAAGAAACTATGCTTATTGACAGAGAGAATGCCGACAATATCAAAAAGCCCCCTAGTCACAGGCATGTGGCAAAGATCTGTTCCCCCACTAATAAAGGTTGAAGCAATCTACACTGGAAGAATTCCTCCAATGTAGAATTTGACGAAGCCTGCGATGACCTCTACTCAGGATTATCCACCAGCTGATAAAATATATCTGTTCACTTGGGGATGTCAACCCACAAACAAACAGAAACAGACAAGATTCTTCTTCCATAGAAGCCCACCAGTGCAGCAAATTCAAGGTTCAAGGTGGTGTAAGTTCATGGTGAAATATTCACCATGAACTAATATCAGCTAATATATGTATTTCACCATAATAATGAACTATATATATCATGGTGAAATATTCACCATGATAATAGTTCATTATGAATTCAGCATCCATAATCAAACTCAGGGGGATAATGCAGTCCATTAAGTTTATATGGTCAGGACCAGGACCCTATGTGGTTGACCATTCCTCAGCAGGGTAGAAAAAAATAGTAGCCATAGTTGTCCAGATCAGTAGGCCACACTGATCTGGCAAGCCCTCATCTTCCGTTCCCTTCCACAAGAGAGTATCTCTTTTGAGGAGTACTAACATCCTGCGCCACGAGAAGGCGGGGTCGGGCATAAGGTGCCAGGCTTGGCCAGTTCTACGCATCATCACAATCTATTGGTGAGTGACTCCCTAGCTACCATTTACAGAATAGAGTTTCTTAATTAGTAAAATATTCCCCCGAAAAGGAAAGATTAAAAGTTATATTCAACATTGAATAAAATTTTATATTTTTCTTTATGTCTACTTTGCAGTGTCGGGCATAAAATATGGAGCTGAAATAAAATTTATGCAAAGACACACCTGTTTTGAATTTCAAAGCAGGTAGACAAGTTTGAGGTTTTGCATAAGGCGACTGGATTTTCGGGGGGGGGGGGGGGCAATGCTCCACACTCTTGGATACGTTCCCGACTGAAGAAATTTACACAAAATTTTATGAATTGTTCAGAATAAAATGTAGCTTTATTAGTAAAAATTTCTGAGTATAAGTATGCGATCATAATTCTTAGTACTATAACGATTTTTGTGCACAGATTAATAATTTTAAAACGTTATTAAAATGACTCAAGGAAAATAAAAAGAAAAAAGAAATTTCCTTCAGATATATTAACATCATAACACATAGTCGACGAAAATAAAAAAAAAATCATTCAAAAATATTAATATAACGCAATCAATGTTATTCTACTATTTTATTCATCATTATAAGGAAAATGTCTTCTAATAATTTTGAATCCAAATTATTTCTCTTGTTATAGAGAATCCATTTAAGTATAGAAAAAACTCTTCAGATACCTGAGTTGCAATGCAGGAACAATTCTTGCAAGTCATTACATTTACAACGGAAATATTTCAGGGAAGGGGAAAGTCGAAGGTTTGGAAAGATCAAAACCAAATGTTTCGACTATTATCAAGAAGTTAATGGCCTTTTCCTCCAATTCTCTATCCCTACTCCCAAATTATCACACCTACATAGTTTCAGCTCCAAGTGTTTAAGCAGATCACAGGGATTTGTAATGTAGTTAGGAGTTTATCTGCACGAATGGAGACTCGCCCTTTCTTTTCCACTTCAGCTCTTATCTGGCTATCACAAATCTCTTTCTCTGAGTGCCAGTTGCAAAGAAGTTGGCTGAGAGAGCTGCTTCGCAAATTCTTTAGGAATGTATCATTGAGCAGTCTCACTGAAGTTGATCATAAAACAAAATTTTCACAAAAGTTTCTAAGTATATCTTATAAAGGAAAAAATCTCAAACGTATCAACAGTGAAAAATAAAATTATTTTTTCGTTATTTGTTAAGTTTTATCGTTATGAATAATTTAAAATTCCATTGTTCATAACATTACTCAAAAATTATTTTGCCAACACTGCTATAAACTGACAGCTTCCTGTCAGACCTTTGTGGCAAGTAGCTGCTTGAGGGGGTATTTTTTTTATACTGTGTATTACATTAACCTTTACAGTATTGGAAGCAAATTGGTATTACTTATCATTGCATCCGTTTTAATTATGTTACTTCCTTTGTTGCGAAAGTAAAAAAATTAAAAAGTAAGTGCATCCTATTGCCTTAGGGGTATGCAAGCTGTAAATCTAGCCCCAGGGGCGTAGCAATGGGGGGTAGAGGGGGTAGTAAGTAGCTCGGAGTTGGCAAAATTCGAAGCAACTTCGTAAAATCTAGGTGAGTTGTGGAAATTTGTAATCTTTTTTTTTGTAAAATTAAGGGGAGTTGTCAAAATCGAGGCAACTTGGCAAATCTAGGGCAGTTTGGAGAATGGAGAGACGGCAAAATCTAGAGCAGTCGACAAGTTGACAAAATTCGGAGTGACTTGGCAATATCGTGAAATGTAAAAATTAGGATTTTTTTTTCTGTAAAATTTTGGCGAGTTGGCAAAAACTTAGGGAGTTGGCAAAATCTTGGGGAGTTGACAAAATTCGGAGTGACTTGGCAAAATCGTGAGATGTAAAAAATGGGATTTTTTCTGTAAAATTTTGGCGAGTTGGCAAAATCTAGGGGCAGTTGGCAAAATCTTGGGGAGTTGACAAAATTCGGAGTGACTTGGCAAAATCGTGATATGTAAAAACTAGGATTGTTTTCTGTAAAATTTTGGCAAGTTGGCAAAATTCGGAGTGACTTGGCAAAATCTTGGGGAGTTGACAAAATTCGGAGTGACTTTGCAAAATCGTGAGATATAAAAAATGGGATATTTTCTGTAAAATTTTGGCGAGTTGGCAAAGTCTAGAGGCAGTTGGCAAAATTCGTAGTGACTTGGCAAAATCTTGGGCAGTTGGCAAAATCGTGGGGAGTTGGCAAAATTCAGGTGAGATGTAAAAATTGGGATTTTTTTTCTGTAAAATTATGACGAGTTGTCAAAATCTAGGGGCAGTTGGCAAAACTTAGGGAGTTGGCGAAATCTAGGCGCAGTTGGCAAAATTCAGGTGAGATGTAAAAATTACAGTCTTTTTTCTGTAAAATTATGGTGTGTTGGCAAAATCGAGGCAATTTCGTAATATCTAGGAGAGTTGGCAAAATTCAGAGTGACTTTGCAAAAAACTGGTGAGATGTAAAAATTGTAATTTTTTTCTGTAAAATTGTGGCGATTTGGGAAAATCGAGGGGACTTGGAAAAATCTAGGTCAGTTGGCAAAATTCGAATCCACTTGGTAAAATACGGGCGAGTAGTGAAAATCGGGATTGTTTTTGTAAAATTTAAGGAGAGTTGGCAAAATTTTGGTTAGTTTGAAAAATTTGCAGTGACTTGGCAAATTCAGAAGAGATATAAAAATTGAGATTGTTTTGCGAAATTAAGGATAGGGTAAATTCTAGGGAAGTTGGCAAAATTGGAAACCATTTGGTAAAGTACAGGTGAGTTGTAAAAATTGGGATTGGTTTTGTGAAAGTAAGGAGAGTTGGAAAAGCCGAGAACTCTTGGCAAAATCTAGGGGAGTTGGAAAAATTCGAATCCACTTAGAAAATACAGGCGAGTTGTGATAATTGGGATTGGGTTTGTGAAATTAAGGAGAGTTGACAAAATCTTGATGAGTTTGGAAAATCTGAAGTGACTTGGCAAATTTAGGAGTGATGTAACGATTGGGATTGGTTTTGTAAAATTAAAAATTGGCCAAATCTAGGGGAGTTTGGAAAATTTACACTGACTTGCTACAATTCAGACTAGATGTAAATATTGGGATTATTCCTGCGAAATTATGGCTAGTTGGTAAAATTGGAAGTCAAATGGCAAAATGCATGAGAGTTGTGAAAATTGCCTCAAACCCCCCCCCGCCCATTGAGCGGAAATCTAGGTACGAACCAGACAGATATTATTTTCTCAGTTGGCAAAATTTGATTTTCGAGTTGGAAAATTTTCGATTTCCCCCCCCCCCTCCCCAACATAATCCTTTGCTACGCTTCTGTCTAGCCCTTCTCAGTGACTGGGCCAGTGGTGTTCCTAGTTTAAGGTATACAATATAAATTTTAAGTTATTGGGTAGTATGATCAAAATAAATCATCTAAATTATTATCTTCTTAGAAACAAAAAAAGCCTTTTCTCATAGAGATGATGAATAACATTCTTATGGTAGTATTAATTGAAATAAATTTAGAGATGCATTTTTCGCTATTTGAGAAAAATTTATATGAAATTCAAGTCTTATCATTAATTAAAATTATATTACAACATTTGTTTGACGACAGAATTATGAAGTGTATGGAAAATTTCGTAAGGAATGAAATCACCGGAAAAGCGTAGACATAAAAAGAAGTGGACCATGCATTGGATCCCTTTCTTGCTTAGACCCTCTGCAACATTATAGTTATGCCATTCATTGCCTGCCATGAAATATCGATCTTCACATAGACAGCTTGAACAAGAAAATTGGCTTAACAATATTATTACAAAATGACACTCTTTGAGTCATCTGCCTTCAGCAATTGATGTTCAAGAGAAAATGAAAGTTTACTTCGACGCAGTGAAGATTAGCACAATGCGATACTATCGAGTTGCCTCGTGCAATGACAGACAGAGAAGTTATTTTTTGATAAAAGCATTGTTGTACAGGTAATTAAAAAGTAGATTTACAACTTCAAACATTGGTAACTATTTTATCACATGAATGAAAAATATGACATCAGAAAGTAGAGAAATAGATCAAGTTTAAAATAGTGCAATGGAGTTGATGCAGCACACTTTATTGATTGTTTTGCCTCAAAAAGGCACCTTTGTGCACATAAGGATTGTGGAAGGGATAGTTGTTGGGAGACAGATGAAAGCCTTCCGTGAAGGTCATCCAGCATGTTCTTTAACCTTCATAAGGTATGAGCTTTATATGAGGACATGGCCTAATTAATGTCTCATGTGACATATGCACAGTGGCTCCGCTTTGGTTATTCGTTCATCACTCATTCATTTCTTCTTTGGGTCGACGACGAACCTAAGTGCGAGTTTTGCGATACCATTTTAACAATCAAACATATTTTAATCTCATGTCCTGCTTTTAATTTTGAACGACGTATGGGTTCGAGCCCCGGGTAAGGCATGGCTGTTTGTGTCGTTTTTCTGCTGTGGTCCTGCCATCTTCTCAGACCTTCTACTATGGCATATAAACTGAGAGGCTCCTGTCAGACCTCTGTGGCAAGCAGCTGCTTGAGGGGGTATTTATTTTATTTATTTATGTTTTTTAACTTTCATTATTTTACGTCCGAGCCCCTTATACTCCGACATCTTTTATCCAATGGCTCTGTTTTAACCACTGTTTTTGCGTTTTTACCTTTTACTGGTTATTTTACATGTTTATGATTTTTTAGTATGTTTCGTAGATTATACACTTGTTTGTGATTTTCAATGAGTCCTATACACCCATTTTTATTGTTGAGTAATACACTTGTTGATTCTTTTTATTCCTTTTTTATACTCATCTTTATTGGGACGTTTTGTTTCTGTCAATTTTAACTTTGGTTGTGGGTTTTGTCCCTTTGTCTTTTTGTTTGGTGCAATATAGCCTTAGCTGCTCTTGTGCCAAAACCCCCCAACCAATATGCACGGTGCTGCGAAGCAACAAATTAAGTAGATAAAATTAATAACACTTAAAATTCTCTGATTATCATGAAATTTGGAATATTGTTTGCTTCTGCATATGTTTGTAACATATTTGAAAATGTGTAATAAATTGTGGGGTATGGACGTAGGAAATTTTTTTTAGGGAGATTGAATTTGAATTGAACTAAATAAGAACAAAAAGAAGTTCTGTAATGCTTATATTTTTTAGCTATTCCCGCAATGCATCATTTAACAAAAAATTTTGGAAAAAACGTGATAAGGGTTCGTGGCTTTTTCAGTTCAGTATTTTGCCATTCCCTACAATACATATCTATTTGTTTTTCCTCTCTGTTCTACCGATGTATTTGAAAAAGCAGCCTCCATCAGGATGTAAAGCCATGGCTACATGTACAGGAGAGCACGCTGGGTAGCCT
This sequence comes from Ryuthela nishihirai, assembly GCA_038380435.1. NCBI lineage: Eukaryota > Metazoa > Arthropoda > Arachnida > Araneae > Heptathelidae > Ryuthela > Ryuthela nishihirai. Next base: position 153,491,434 of record JAWZYU010000001.1, on the reverse strand, counting down.
AGATGGGAGGCTACCATATGTCTCCTAACTGCTGTCCAGTGTGTCCCCTTCCCCCACATTTCTCCGAGCCTTTGGGGTCTTTGAGACCTGGCCATATAGCTTATTGTGTGCAAGAAAAATGCTGCTCATAGGTAAAACAACCGAAACTCTTCCTTCTAGTGGTATTTAAAATCAAACTATGTGAAAAATATGTCTAAATATATATAATTTTACTATTTTTTCGACTCCGTTCAATTATATTTTTTGTTTTAAACTGAATTACTCATCGGAAGTTATCGCTTGAATTTCTCATGTATTGTATTGTTAAAAAAGCTTGACGGTCATTGAATGACAACTGCCACGAACAATCTCTCGGTTTGCTCGACTGCTAATTGATTTCAGTTCACACAGATGACCACTTTAGCCATTAATGTAAGATCACTTGTTTTACAAAGTACTACTGATCAAACCAGAGGTCTAGCAGATTCAGATTTGCTCACAAAAATAAAATAGCAACTAGGATGCCTTTATGTCTGGTTGTGTGCACATGACTGGGATGACTCTGAAGAAATAGTGCCCCTAGGTGCACTCAAAAGATAGTGATTGACCGGATGGAGTATAGCATAACATCAGCAGTAGAAGAGAGATTGATCAGCAGCCAGTAGCTCAGTTGTCAGATTCATTAACCCTTACCGTATCGTAGCCGGACGAATCGCTTTCATCTTTCCCTTTCTAGTGGTTGGAAAGCAACGCTTTGCTCCCGTAGAACGTCATCCTCAAGCAGCCATGGGCTACAGAGGTCCAACCAGACAGCAATTTAGTTCTCCAAGCAAGTCTGTCCTGAGCTACATCTGGCCACTGCACACCAATTCTAATAAGGTCCTGTTTGACGTTGTCAGCCCACCGCATCCTAGGTCTCCCCCTCTTTCTGAGGCCTTTAGGCACACTGTTCATAACCCTATTCGCCAATCAATAATTATCCATATGGGCAACATGGCCAAACCAACGGAGTCTCTCTCTGCACAATATGCTGCTTAAAGGAGGTTGCCGACTCCTTTGCCTCCTCCTCATTAGTTACAAAGTTGAACCACCTAATGCCCAAGATACTGCATAAGCATCTGGAATCAAAAGCATCTAGTTTCCTGTTATCTTGTTTACAAAGTGTCCAAGTTTCACTACCATAACTAACCCTAGAAAGAACCAAACTATCATATACTCTAATTTTAGTCTTTAGGTGTATACGCTTATTTCTCCACACTGTCCAAAAGTCCCAGCAGCAATCTCTATTCGTCTGTTAATCTCATCACCAGTATCTGTTACATAGCTCCCAACATAATTAAATTGTGACACCTGCTCAAGACTGCAACCATTCAGATTAACTGAATCACAGCCTGCCTGACCAATTTCCATCACTTTAGTTTTCTCTCTGTTTATAACCAAACCTACTCTACTACCAGTTTCATCAACAGCTCGGATGAAATAGTTCATCTTATCAACATCATTTGCCAAAAGAGCTAAATCATCAGCATAATCTAAATCAGAAATTTTCATATCTCCAGCCCATTTAAAGCCAAAATCATTCCCTTGCAGGAAATTTCGCATAAGATAATCAAAGAGAAAAGGAGACAAAATGCACCCTTGTCGAACACCAGAAACAATACTAAACCAATTGCTATAAGCCTTACCAACTCTCACACACGACTCAGTGTTATTATAGGAAATTTTCATTATGTTAACTTACTCATCTGGTATGCCATAAGATCTCGAGATCAATCACAAATTATGACGATCAACAAAGTCAAAAGTTTTTTTGAAATCAACAAAGCTAGTAACGACAAGTTTCTGGAACTCTAAACATTTCTCAAGAATCTGCCTAAGTGAAAATATCTGATCCACACATCCCCTACCACTTCTGAATCCACATTGCTCATCACGCAATTGCTTGTCAACCAGATTCTTAATTCTATTAAGCACAATCATGGAAAGAACTTTACCTGGAACAGAGAGTAGGCTGATACCCCTATAGTTATCACAAGAACTGCGATCACCTTTTTTGAAAATAGGGATAACAGTAGCTCTGGTAAAATCCTTAGGAACCATGCCTTTATCATAAAAGATATTCAAAATTTCAGTCATCCAAGTGGTAACCGAAACATTCCCAGCTCCAAGCATTTCCGTAGTAATTTCATCTACTCCTGGGGATTTATGAAGTTTAAGTTTAGAAACAGCCAAAATAACTTCAGATTGTGTTATAGGGCCAACATTAAAGCCAGCAATGCATCTATCATCATTGCAAACAATGGAAATAGAACTAACCACATTGTTTAGAACATCACTGAAATGCTCAGCCCACCTAGCCATGACAGAATCCTCACCTTCTGTAACCTTACCTTGTTTATACCTGTTGATTCCACTGTAAAAGAAATATGATAAAGTTTAAAAGTATATCTGAGTCGGATGCGCATGCTGAGTCACCTTTAACAGCATAAGTAGCGCCGATTCTGTTCATTCTTCTATTTTGCCGTACCGTGCCTAGATTATCGATCAGTTGCGTTTCCCGCTCTTTTCTGCTATTTATAACTACTAGAGTTTCAATGCTTTCTAAACTTTTAACGTAAGGTATTGATTTTTTTTTACTACCGGGAATTGCGTCATCCGGGAACTACGCACTTCGGCTTTCGATCAATATTTTAGCATACTTCCGATTTTAAAGACTTTTTTTATTTACTTTAATGCTTGTAAAATTATTTTTTATTGTTTCTCAAATGGATACTGCGATTACAAACAATAATTAATTTGAAACGATCAAAAGTGAACTGCTAGCGATCTACAATGGGGGCAATGAGAGCAAACATTTTTATTACTCAGAGTGCGATTTTTAAACGGTAGGACTTTATTTATCAATATTTTTAATTACATTTAAAGCATATAAACAAATTAAGATCAGAAAATTTCTGCCGGAATTTTAGAATTAAACTTTTCCGTAGCAGTTATAAATAAAAAATATATAAATACCCCCTTCAAGCAGCTGCTTGTCACAGAGGTCTGACAGGAGCCTGTCAGATTATATGCCATAGTAAAGGGTCTGTGAGGATTGCAGGACCTCAGTAGAAAAACAACACGTACATCCATGCCTTACCCGAGGCTCGAACCCAGGTCCGCAGCTTCATAATAAAGCGACTCGTTCTCAAGTTCAGTGCATCGATTAAACTTTAAATGCTTTAAAACGTTTTTTTTTAAATTTTTTTTCGTAGTTCTTTTATCACTTTTCTGGTATATTTTTCATTTCTTATTTAAATTATCTAGTTTTTAAAGCAAAATAATTTTTTATGACACTGCTTAGAGTTTGCCGATCATCAGAAGTCTAAGATTATGCATTATGCGCATAAATGACTAAATAATTTAGAAAAAACGAAATGAAAGATTTAAGCAATAACAGAAATTTTATGAACTGTTTATATTAGAATAATAAAATAATATAGAAAAAACGGGAAAAATATATATTTGAAATTTTACTAAAGATAAAGTGGGGAAAAAACAGTAAAATTTTGCAATGTTTAAAAAAGAAATTCTTAAAAAATTTAAATTACCATTTGTTTCTTCGAATTTTTGCCATTTTATTAAGCAAATTAAATGCTCTTTTGGTAAATAACATAGCATATTTCTGTTCATTAGTTACTTCAAGATGATGTTCTAAAGTTGTTTATTTTCTGAAAATACTTTAAAATAAATCCGGCCACCACAGTGAGTTCAATTTCAGAAACGCGACACTATAGAGTTAAATCAATGATGAACTGTGAATTCATATGCCTAAATCAGAATTGTTGGCTGAAAAAATGGAGTTTCACTCAGAGTGGGACATATGTACTTCACTACAATGTGGTGGATACTAAGATCTTCACCAAGCCTTGGGCACGTATTCATGCTTTTTATTAGCTTCTTATTTAATGTTCTTATCTTATACATTCTTATTTTTTTTTTATCTTTTCTTATTTAATGCAAAATCTTTCAATGGATATTTTCAATCAAGTTGTGTAGAAAATTACAGTTATTGATATTATTACAGTTGTGTTTGTTAAGTTTCTTATGATAACGATAAGATGAATTTTTAGGCTTCACTGTCCTGTGGCCGAGTGGTTTAGCTCGTTTGGCTACTAATTAAAGGGACCTGGGTTTGAGTGGCTGTTTCTGTTGTTTTTGTGTTGAGGTCCTGCCATCCTCACAGACCTATGGTGTATTGACTGACAGGCTCCTGTCAGATTTCTGTGGCAAGCAGCTGCTTGAGAGGTTATTTTTTTTTTACTGATGCTGAAGTGGCATATTGATTCCAAGTAGAGCATAATATTAGTCATGTAATTTTTTTTTCACTCTATTTCTAGAAATGTTTGTGTTGCTCATCATATGTATACTGGAATTCCAAGTTATAATTAATTTGAAATGACCAAAAATTAAATTATTAGGTTAATATGATATCAGTTGTAGCTACCTTAGGAGACATCTGATTAAGACATTAAACAAAAATTTTTTTGAAAGATGGAATTTTTTTAGTATTACCTTTAGTTAAATTGAAGTAATTTCATAGCTAGTATTAAAAAAATTTTAATTACATTTTTGCATTTTTTCTGAAAAATTAATCTGGAATGATTTGACCTCAATTTCAGTGGTTAACATGGCTAACATAGATATTTGCTTTGAAATGCTACAATTTTTTCACAGCTCTTTGCTTCTTATTAGTTATGTAATTTTCATTTTTTTCTTTGAATTGTTTTCAAATAAATATTTGAGACACTACTACCATAATTTTAGAGTTTGTCAATTGTCAAAAAATATTAGCACAAGCATTATGTGTTGTTTGCATAAATGACTAAATATAAAAAAAAGATTTAAGTAATAATAGAAAATTATGAATTATTTATATTAAAATACTGAAATATTTTAGAAAAGTTGGCAGAATTATTTTTAAAACAAATTTTGCTGTAGTTAAAATGGAAAAATTTTACTACAGTTTAAAAATTTTAGAAAGTTTTCTTTTAATTTTTATCATTTAATGAATTAGAATTAAATGTTGTTTCTTTTGTTATATGATGATCTAATTCTATTGATTGGTTTTTGGCAAAAAAATTCTGAAGTTCACTGCTTTACTCATAGTTTAAACACAGCTTTTATCCGATTACTTATACAATATATTTCACTCTTAACCTGTTCAGACTACAGTTCAAATAATGTTAGAGTTCATGAGGGATTTACCGACTTTGGGCATCTGCTTCCCTCACTCCATTGGCATCTGGTGCTGTCAGACTCCGTTGTTGGCCCTCCCATTGGCTGTTATTGATTCTTCATTGTGGGGGTGAGTTTCATGCAGGCACTCATCCTTCACGGTGCAGCAGAAAACCCACCCCCACAACAAAGCAATGGTAACAGCCAGTGGGAGGGCCAACGATGGAGTCAGACTGCACCAAATGCCAACACACACAGCGAGGGAAGCAGACGCCAAAGTTAGTAAATCCTTATTTGAACTGTAGTTTAGTAAATTCTTCTGCTTGAAGATGATGATACTCTTTGAGAAATGTCAAACATTCTGTCAACAGTGCTCAATTAAATAAACAGTGAACTTATACAATATTGTTTCCCTCTTAACCTGTACAGACTATAGTTCAAATAAGGATTTACCAACTTCATAACTAACTACAGTTCAAATAAGGATTAAACTACAGTTCAAATAAGGATTTACTAACTTCATAACGGATTTACTAACTTTGGGCGTCTGCTTCCCTTGCTGTGTGTGTTGGCATTTGGTGCAGTCTGACTCCATCGTTGGCCCTCCCACTGGCTGTTACCATTGCTTTGTTGTGAGGGTGGGTTTTCTGCTGCACCGTGAAGGATGAGTGCCTGCACAAAACTCACCCCCACAATGAAGAATCAATAACAGCCAATGGGAGGGCCAACAACGGAGTCTGACAGCACCAGATGCCAATGGAGTGAGGGAAGCAGATGCCCAAAGTCGATAAATCCTTCATGAACTCTAACGTTATTTGAACTGTAGTCTGAACAGGTTAAGAGTGAAATATATTGTATAAGTAATCAGATAAAAGCTGTGTTTAAACTATGAGTAATGCTGTGAAATTCAGAATTTTTTTGGCAAAAAACCAGTCAACAGAATTAGGTCATCATATAACAAAAAAAAAGAACATTTAATTCTAATTAGTTAGTTATGAAGTTAGTAAATCCTTATTTGAACTATACAGGTTAAGAGGAAAACTATATTGTATAAGTTCACTGTTTTATTTAATTGAACACAGTTGACAGAATATTTCACATTTCTCAAAGAGTATCATCATCCTCAAGCAGCCATGAACTATGGAGGTCCAACCAGATTGTGCAGTTTAGTTCTCCAAACACATCTGCCCTAAGCTACATCTGCTGCATCTGGCCACTGTAGAACAATTGTAACAAGGTCATGTTTGACATTGCCTGCCCATTCATTGTATCCTTGGTCTCTCCCACTTTCTGAGGTCTTCAGGCACACTGTTCATAACCCTATTCCCTAATCTATAGTTATGCATACAGGCAGCATGGTCAAACCACAATATCCTGCTCAAAAGAGGTAGCCAATGTGACTTTGGAATGTGATATAGGGCCATCATAAAAGCCAGTAATGCATCTATCCTCATTACAAACAATGGGAGTAGAAATAATCACATTATTTAGAACATCTCTGTAATGCTCAGCCCACCTAGCCATCACAGAATCCTCACCTTCAACCACCTTGCAATATTTATCCCTCAATCTCTGTGTACCTGTCTGTTTCTTCCCACATAAAACATTAACAATCTGGTACAACCCCTGTTGTTGTGCTCTCTAGATGCTTCCTCTGCTTTGTCATAAAAGCTATCAAGCCAAAGATTCTTATCAGCTGTTAACTGATCTTTTACATGTTTATTAAGCTTGTTGTAATGCCTTCTGTTGGCCAGGCCAACACCACCTAGAGGAGAAGGCCGTACCACTGATTTGTGACGTCAGCATTACTAGACCGGACTGCTGGCAGAATAGATTGAGAGATAGCTTATCCTTGTTAATAGAACTTCCCATTTAGATTTTGAATATTCACTAATAAATCATTAAAATAATTTGTTTTCATATAATTAAAAAAAAATCCCACATTTTTCTAATTTTTTTTTAGAGATAACTTTTTTTTTTGCTTTGACTAGTATTGTAAACCATTAATTACCGTTTCCGATTATACAGATAGCTTTAAATTATTATTTAGATAATAACACTCTTTAAATGTTCAGAAATTTCAAAACTTTTAACGAATTTTGCAAACGATCGATTAATGTATTGAACAAGTACTAAATTTTCACTCTTAAAGGATTCTAGAAGAGCGAAATATATTTAGAAAAAACTACTTGTTACAAAATACCACAGATATCTATTTTTTTTCACAAATATGTATGTATATATATATGGGGTCTAAAACATTATTTAATGAAAACAGTATGTTTCAATATTGCATATTTTAAGAAAAACAACCAACAAATTCCACATTAAAAATACTTTTATTTACAATATGAGAAAACATATATATAGGATACACATTACAATGAAACAAATATTTCATTGTTTACTTTATTTTTAAGAAAATTGTGCAATTAAAACAGGAAAATTCACCAATCATATGGGAGAATTTTTAAGCAATATGAAGGAACTTAATATTGTGCAATACTATTTAAATGGAAAAGGAAAATTTTATGATATTCCATTCATCCCAGTTGAACTCTTTTTTTTAAATAGTTTAATAATGAAAGCTGTTTTTAAAATACATCACATTAATAAAAACTGTTTCTAGGACAACTATGACTTTTAAATAAAAAGAAAAGAAAAATTGCTTTCCCAAACTTTTTCACCCTAATGCATATTAAAACTAATTTCTTCACATAACATAGAAATTTTTATCCTTTTTGCTATCAAAATAAACTTTAATAATAGGAAAAAAAATTCTGAAGAAACATGAAAGCAACATCTAAATACATGTGGTCAAAAGGTTTGAACAGATTCAAAATACAACAGAAATATAAAATACAATGAGTATTATACAATGTAAAGGTCACATTGAAATATCCATATACACTCAGTAATTATGAAACCTAATTCCATGTTATGTCAATGGAAAGCTAATTTCAAACCTTTGTAACTTTTAAAATGAGCTTTTATGGAAAAAAAAATGAAATGAAGATCAATTAAAGATCTCAATCAAATTTATCTAAATCTATGTTCATTAAAAATCAAAGAATTTTGAAAACTGGGATATTTAATATGAACAATGGCTGTTTTAAAATATTGATCTGGGAAGTAGTTGAAATAAGTTAATCTCAAAACAGTATCCCATATTAAATTTTATTAGCATAGTTTCAGCAGAAAATGTAACAATTATTTAAATTTTCACCAACTCTGCATAATGCGCATTACTGTTTAAGATGTTGATATATAATAAAATACCCCTTCAAACAGCTGCTTACAACAGAGGTCTGACATGAGCCTGTAAGTTTATATGCCATAGTAGGTCTGTGAGGATGGCGGAAACCCGGCAGAGAAACAACACGAACAACCATGCCTTACCTAGGGCTCGAACCCAGGTTAGTAACCAAGCGAAGCCTCTTTAAATACTAAATGAATATTATTGGAATATAGAAAATTAAGATAGATTTTTAACTTATATATATTCAGTCATATTTTCCCATGAAATGTTTATTTTAGAAATTACAGAGCTTTGAAATTATCTTTCCATTGACATAACATGGGATTGGTTGGTCATAATTAACAGAGTGTATATTGGGTAGTTTCATGGCAGCAAACACAGACTTTTATAACACAGAATTGAAAATATTTATGATACTATATTTGTACATACATGTAATAAGAAAAGATTTAACTTGTAAAATTTGCAGCTATATATATATAATTAGTAGAATTGTAGCATCATCAGCAACTCAGATTTAATGACATTGCAAAACTTGAATTAAGTAAAAATAAAGTACTACAAGCAATATATATCAACTATTGAACATTTTACTAACATTGAATAGATAGAATTAGCATCTAAATTTTTCTTATATTTTTACAGAGATCAAGCTGTTTCAAATGATTCAGTATACTCCAAATGTGCAAATCAAATTGAAGAATTAAAAAAAATATCTAGATGTCATTTACATAAAGGTTGATGAAGTGGCAAAAATAAACTACACCAGTAGGTTCTTAATAGGCTTCCTTCCCAAAGGCAAGTCGACAAAATAACTTTAAATTTGTATGGGGTCAAAAATATACAGAACAGAAAAAAATGTTTTGCTATTTTGTAAAGAGCATATACTTAACATGCCTGGAAACATATTAAATAAAAACATTATTCTAATCTTGACCTTCTGCAGAGTTTTTTAAATTTAAGTCATTAACTATTATGCATATCTTAACTGCCATATCTGGTGAAGATGCTTTCAAATGCTAAGAGCAACAGGGTATATTTCCTTTATAAACAGATATCCTTACACTAAAATTTTAATATTACTTGAACTCACTATCAGTGTGAAACCAATTATTAACAAAGAACTTGGAAGAAGAAAATATGTATCAGAACCAGTACAAGGTTTCTAATAACATAGTCAATCATCTCCCTCCAAGCAGAAACTGACATCCCCCAATGATACAGAAAACTTTATTGATCTGTTGACCAGGCTAGTTCATAGGCATATCAAACACCCATTGGCAATCACTATTAGAAATTTAAAAAAATCCTACATTTGCAAGGCAGAAGAAGCCACAAGATATGCATATATATTAAAGAAAATCAAGGAATAAATTAACTTCCTAAATCTCCCATGGCTTTTACAAAAACCAAAGATTGACACTTAAGTTTTCTGCTTATAATGTTCTCAATTTAAAGTAATGAAGGAAAAATAATATTCAGAAAATTCTATTTGCAGTTTAATGAGTTTCAGTTGATCATTTCATCCAGAAACTGGTGGTATATGTTCCAACAGAAAATTATAAATTTCATACTCCACTAAATGCATGTATAACAGAAGCAATGAAATGGATTGGAAAGAAAACCATATACTGTCACATACTGCATCCATACTGAATAGCTGTCCAAACAAAAGCATCCTCCCCAAGTATTTGATACATTGATAAAAAAATTTAAAGACAACCAAAAATATAATTTATCTTCAGGGGTCCAGCCATAAGAGTATAGTGGGAAGTGAAAATGTTGTGGAATTGGCAAAAGATCACTCAAAAGTAACACTTAACACAATATTAAGAAAACACCTACTGACAAGTGCAGGTAGAGATTCCCTTTGATCATAGATTTAGCCACAAAAGACATGAAATCAGTAAAATAAAAATGAAATAAATCTAGTAGACCCTGTACAGTAGCAAAATATAGTTAAAGGAACTGAAAATAGCTATTGCAGCTTGCATGCAATAAAATTTCCACTAAAATATTGCAAAACATTTGACAATAAAGTTAACCAGTTTTTGTGTCTGAAAAACAATGGTTGAAACAATAGCACACCATTCCAAAGGGTTTTTCACCATTGTATTTATTGGGCTATAATTATTTGAAGGTGGGTCTATGATGTTGTGGAGACTTTTCCATTACAGTGTATCATTACTTTCCAAAAAGCTTCATGCTAACTAATGAAAATGACAACCAGCTATTTTTACCTCCCTCCAAATTTGATATTTCTTAACCTACTTTTTAACATTAGGTACTTTCAGGTACTTGCAGACTAACCAAGTACACGAGCAGATGGACAATCCAAAGACTCGTGTAATAAGAAAAATCAAACAGCATGCTTTATAGAAGATCCATGTTCAATTACTGGCTCAATGCCTGTGGAAATTGTTTTCCAGATATTAAAGATGAATGAAGATTAATAATTTCTTTATTTAATTATCTTTATTTAACAGTTTAAAATAAATTTTCTGCATTGGGTGAAATTAAGACATTGGATTCTGGACTCAATAAAATATTTACTTAAAAATATCAACCACTGATATCAAATTTGTAACATGATTGAGATTACCAAACATAAATTTTTGAATTATATTAAATCTCATAAGAGTAATTTTTAAGGTGTGAAATTAGACAATCAGCATTTTGACTTTAACACAATATCAAATTGTATAAAAATCTTAATATAATTTTCTCAAAGTGAAAGTAACATACACAAATTAATCCACAATACCTCATTGATTTACTAACATTTAATCACTATCAAACTCCTTAAGTATTATGATGATAATGAGTATAGTGGAAAAATTACCTTGAGCCAGGTGAGATCCAAACACATAACCACCAGACGTAGGGTTACTCGATGCCAGTGTTATAAAAGGAGGATATGTTTTCTTTGTGAAATAAAATAAGTTTTTTCATACTAAGTTTTTTGCCAAGTACTAACAGTTGAGTAAAAAAAAAAACAATACTCATTAAATATACTATAAAATATATGGTGCAGTGATTTTTATTCCTATTTCATAAACAATTAAAGGTTATTTCTCCTAAAGTGTCATAATGAGTAGTAACTATGCACTGTCATAAAAGGTAAACTTTCTGTTACTTCAAACTCTGACTGAGGTAGTGGTCAGCAATGATTTCAGTTTTGGGCGTAATATTTTTTTAAAGTGTATTTGTGGATGCTTTAAAAGTAGTTGAACAGTACCTCTCCATCAGTATATGGATACTTTAGAGGTCAGAAAACTTTCTCCCAGTTTTCATGTCAAACATGCTGGTTTCTCTTTCAACATCAGATGGTGCAAAGTGGAGTTCACACACCTATGTATGCAAAAGAAATATTGAGAATATGTACAAAAAAACCTCTGATGAATGATAAACATTAAAACAAAAATCCAAACACCAGGAATACTGTTCACCATACACTAAAAAATTTTATTCAAAACTGAAGACTTTTTACCTTCGAAAGTAAAAGCTATAATTGTATTCAAAACAATTCTATAATCAGTGTATTTTCTAAGATTTCAATAAAAATCCATGGTTAAAAGAATGAATTCTCCCAAGGAATGCACCTATTCTACCAGTAAGCTGGTTTTTCTCAATATTTCTAACACTTCTTTTATCATATATAGTTCACCTTGAAAGCTAATGCTAACCATCTAATAGCATTCCACTGCTAGTACTAACCATAAAGTGCTTTTGGTAATGCCACTATAAGGTGATAATGTAAAATAAAATGCGAAAAATCATACTGAGCTGAAAATCATTTAAAACAACACTCTTATGAATGAAAGTTTAAAGGTTTGAAATATTCCAGTCCAGGAATTGAGTCTGAAAACAACTCCAGTAATAAGTTTATTGTTTCAGACAATTTCCTCTTACTGTAATTTTCAGTTTATTAGGCATAAATTTGTTTATATAGACAGCACCTGGTATTATACTAATGCTGAAAGGTATTAGGAATTGATTGGTCAGGAAGTTTACTGTTGTCGACAGTTTCTACAATAAACTTTTACCATTACATATCAGTAAAATCAAAAAACCTCAAATTTTTGTGATAATTTTTTGATTTCTTCAGTTGTAAAATCCAAACCAGTGGTCAGTACAGAGGATAAACTTTGAAGTTAACTAGAAAACAATATTGTATGCATTTGTGGTGTTTAACATATTTATATTCACATAATAGATGAAATGACAGATATCCCCTCAAATATTCTCTAATATGATTATAGAATACATTTGTAACAAAATTAAAACAAAATCTGCAGTCATATGCAATAAAGATATGACAGTAGACTGTTATACCTTTATTATAATATACCTGACTTATCTCATTTTACAATGAGAGTGATTGGAAATATATGCACTTTTAATTACTCCTTTGAAAGTAAAAAATTCTTTAACTTTAATATTAAACCCTTTTTCAAAATATCCTTTCATTAATCCATATGTACGCTAGTTGTAGCCCACCCATTCTTTAATATCCCTATAACTTGACCTGATTTCAGAGATATAATTATGCAGAATAATTTAATGCTGAAAGTTATTAGGAATTGATTGGTCAGGAAGTTTACTGTTGTCGACAGTTTCTACAATGAACTTTTACCATTACCTGTCCTGCTTTTATTAAAAAAAAAATAGCTGATGTGTGAGGTAGGCAAAACTTCAGCAGGAAAATAATACATATTCACAAAGCCATCTCTAGGCTTTGAACATGGGTCCAATTTGTATCCAAATATACTAGTAATAGCACCAAAATAATTTCTAATACTTATGCAGAGATTTTATATTTAAAAGTAGGTTTTCCCATGATCTTGCCTTTGGCTTATATATGTATTTCAAGTTTAACAGTATTATCGTATTAACTTATACGAGATATATTTGAACTCTATGGATATATAAATATAGTGGTATAACATTAGACCCTGAAACTATCCCAACAAAAGTACCAATTTCTTAACTTACTACTGTAATCTATTAAAAAGTCTGGTCACTGTGAAATATTCTTTTCTATTTAAGCATTTTAGCATATGTACATTCGACATTTTTTATTCCAGCATATTAGGTTTCTTACTTAATAAAAATAACGTCAAATTAATCCATAACAGATCAATGATATTATATATGTATATTATATAAACGTAACATACAATAGTTAAAACGATAATTTTTAGTATGACAACAGATATTAATACAGAATAAAGTTCTTCTTACCTTGGATGCTTTCGTTGGACAGAAGTTTTGCCTTGGTATTGAACTTTCTGAACTTGCCATTTCTGTCGCAAATCGATATCTTCTGGAAATTTAAAAACTGAGAATATTTGTTCCCCATCGTAATTGCTCCTGCACTGAGGAACGCAGCAGCGCGATGGCATTTCGCTAAAAAAAAAATCAATGAACGTAATAACAAACCACACTAAATCATACGTTTTGCCGAACTAGCTAAACACTAACAAAGGCAAGATGGAGGCGACGCTACTAGCTACGGGTCGACTAAAATTGACGTCATCAGAATTGCTTCACTGACTGGTAGGGCCTTCTCCTCTAGATGGTGTTGGCCAGGCTCCCCTATATAATGTCACTAGTAGGGTGTTGATTCATATTAATCCTGCACTTCCTTCTTTCAGAAGGGTGCTGGGGTGGCTCAGTCGGTAGCGCGCCAGGCTCGTAATCTGTAGTTCCCAGGTTCGAGTCCCAGCTGTGTCAGCATTGAGATTTATCTCTGCAAAATTCCCTGCCCACGGTCAGTAGGGGACACCGATGGGCTTGGAAAGGCTGCCGTCCATCGGATAGGACGTTAAGCGGTGGCCTCGTATGTAGAAGAGCCATACCCTGTGCACGTTAAAGAACACGCTGGATGCCTTGACGGGAGGCTACCATCTGTCTCCCAACAGCTGTTTCAGTGGGTCCCCTCCCCCAACCTTCTCTGAGCCTTCGGGGTCCTTGTAACCTGGCCATTTAGCCCATGGTGTGCAAAAAAGTGCCGCTCAGAGGTAAAACAGCCCAACAACCTTCTTTCAGAAATAAGTTCCACAGCCTTATCACTCAAATAACTGTTTCCTCTGTTCCCTTTTACCCAAAAGAGTACTGTTGGTTTCAAGAAAAGCCTGCTTAAACTGATCTCATTCTTTCTCAACTTCAGCAATAAGCAAACCATGATTGCCATAATGACTAAGTAGCCTATTGTGGTATGCTTTGGCTGTATCTGGATCTTTCAGACCTTCAGTGTTGCAGGTAATTTTCTTAACCTTAGCACATTTCTTAAGCTTCAGCTGCAAGACACTTTTGACCAGGTAATGGTCAGATCCAATTTTGCCTCCCCTGTATGATCTGATATTCCTAACTGAACTATTCCATTTGCTGTTGATTAAAATATAATCTATCACATTCCTGTGCAATCCATCTGGTGAAACCCATGTATATTTATAAATGTCCCGATGTTTGTAGTATGTGTTAGTTATTCGTAAACCATTAAGTTTACTTACCTGTAGGAGACATTCCCCATTGCCATTGGAATTGCCAGTGCCAAAGGGACCTAAAACTCCTGCCCAAAGGTCAGAGTCAGTACCAACTTTAGCATTGAAGTCACCTAGCACAAGAGAAATATCTCCTTTCTTCACAGAATTCAAAATATCCTGAAGCTGGCTGTAAAATGTATACTTCTCATTCTCATCAGAGTCCTCTGTGGGGCATAGCAACAGTCTTAAATTTTTGTTTTAAATTTTGCTCTAAGAAATCTTTCATTAATGCAGTCATATCCTAGAAGAGCATCACTGGCATGTCTGCTGAGAAGCAAACCTACACCTTGGAGATGCTTTCCATCCTCTCTCCCTGAAAAGAGAAATTTAAAGTTATTTTTAAGTATCTCACCTTTACCTGTCCATCTGGTCTCTTGCAAGCCTAGAATATCTAGGTTATAGCTCTGGAATTCCTGCGTGAGGACATCAAGAGAATTATCTCTATGTAATGCCCTCATGTTCCACATTCCTGCAGAGAAAAAATGATTAGTAGAATTTTTAAAGAAACTAGATTTATTGAGATAGGTAGGGCCAACAATATCAAACAGGCCCCTTATCTTAGGCATGGGGCAAAGACCTGTTCCTCCTCCACTAAAGGCTGAAGTCACCAATGCTGGTAGGAACTTCAGGCACCACCTTCTCAAGTGGGATTTTTCAAGAGCCATTTGGCCTGCCTGAGACACATTACTGCATTTAGGATTGGCGATGCCCAACTAGCTAAGTGAGGTTCAGGTACCTGTAATGGCCTCTTATCAGGATTATCCACCAGCTGATATAAGATATCCCATACCTCTGTTCACTCAGGGCTGGTAACCCAGAAGCAAACAGAAAACACAGCGGCAGATTCTCCTTCAACAGAGGCCCACCAGTGCAGCAAGTCCAGGATCCATAATCAAGATCAAATCCATAAACAAGTCCAGTCTAGTAGTATGTAAATGGTCAGCACCAGGGCCCTGTGAAGTTGACCACTCCTCAGCAGGGTTGGAAAAAAAAAGTGGCCATAGATGACCAGTTCAATAGGCCATACTGAACTTGCAGCCCTCCTCTTCCATTCCCTTCCAAAAGAGAATATCTCTTTCGAAAGATACTAATTGCCTGTACCCACGAGAAGGTGGGGTCAGACATTAGGTGCTAGACCTGGCCCGTTCTGTACATCATCACTGGGGATTGGTACACAGCTCTCCTTCCAGTTTATGCCTAACCACAGCCATACCACCCCCAACCACCATGATATAATTCAGTATTGTAGAACATGCAAGAAGAAATTTAAATCAAATCACAAGGGACTAATCTGAATTGTTGGAAATTGTGGAATCTCTTTAATTCCTAGCATTCCAGATAAGGAGTTGAGCCTGTACATTGAATATGAAAACTATCAAATATTCTTTTTAATGTAGATAATTATTCTCAGTTAAGCCCACAAAAATGGGTTGGGATCTCTTGAGAGCTCAAATAATATATTTTATAAGGAAGTCCCTGAAAATTAGTCTCAAGCACCAAAACTTCTACTGTAGCAGTGTTTTAATCCCATTTCCTAGCTTGATTTTTTTTTTTGTGTTATTATGAAAGTAAGTAATTGTAAATGTAATAGTGAACAATTTATGTGTTATTCAATTGGCTGTGAAGAGATATGAAATTACTTGTACCATTTTGCGAATTCAGATGGCAGATCTCTGATATTGAAATCTAACTAGGAATAAAACTACTTCTTGAACATTTACTGATTGATGGAATAAATTTTCTTTCATAAAAATAAATCTCATTTGAGGGAAGCAAATGATTTCAGGATTTATTAAATACTCCTCTGTAAAGAAAATTATCTTTAACCGCAGTTATTCAAATTCAGTTCTGTTAGTAAGCGGAGAATTGTTTTATGACAAAAAGTGTATCTTTTGGTAAAATGTTTTATTATTTTGTAGGCAACTGCATGCTTTTTATTGTATTGTAGCATGTTTTAAAAGCTTATGTGGTAACTTAGTACCACTTATTGAAATGAATGAATATATTTATTTTCCTTGAACAGGTTGATAGTGTCTCAACATGGTCATACGTTGCATGTTGTGGATAGCCATCAGTTCCTTGATTCTCCAGAATGGTTTGGTGTCTGCAGTGATGACTATTACCAGGTAAATACTCAGAATAATTTTGAGAAGTCTTTTATTAACCATCTGTTTTTTGGAATATTATTTTCTTTAGTTGAAAATACTTTATTAATATTTAAATTTTTGTGGTTCACTTCAAGTGTTAGCCTCTTTTGGGAATTGCTTAACACTTTAAATATTTTTTGTTATTTTACTATTCTTATTTTCAGTGTGCTTGGTCAGATGAGGTTTAAGCATGTTGATCTGCCAATCTTTTATTTCGTCTATTTGTACCTCTCTTGAATTTTTAGCTCCCCTTAAATTGCAAGTGCAATGCTAAAGTTGATACTGACTGATCTTTGTGTAGGGGTGTTAGGTCCCTTTGGCATTGGTAGTTCTAATGGCAATGGGGAACATCTCCTACAGGTAAATAAACTTAATGATTGGAGAATAACTAATACACTATAAACACCAGAACATTTATAAATACACATGGTTTTCATCTGATGAACTACATAGGTATATGATCAATTATATATTAACAGCAAATGGGCTAGTTCGATTAGTAGTACCAGATTATATAGGGGAGCTGAATTGGGTATGACTATTACCTGGTCAAAAGTATTTTACAACTGTAGCTTAATAACTGTTGTACTAAAGTTAAGAGAATTATCTTTAACACAAAGCTCTAAAAGATCCAGATGTAACCAAAGCATATCATGGTACAATACTCAGTCACTATGACATCTGTACTTTGTTAACTGCTGTAGTTGAGAAAGAATGGGATCAGTTTAAGCAGGCTTTTCTTGAACTAGCAGTAGTACTCTTTTGGGTAAAAAGGAACAGAGGAGACAAATTGAAGAAATTTCTTGGAGTTTCTCTTCAACTCTAAAGTAATATATCATTCTTAGTTTAACATTAGAGACAGAGTTATATGAGAGATCAGGCTTTGGAACTTATTTCTGAAATAAGGAAGTGCAGGAATAATATGAATGAACACCCTAATAGTACTAATGGACAGCATTGCAAAAAGCTCAATAAACATGTAAAGGATCAGTTAGCAGTTGATAAGAACTTTTGGCTTGACAGCTTCTGACAAAGCAGCTAGACAACACAACAGCAGAGAGTTGTACTAGATAGTTATTTTTTGTGTGGGAAGGAAGACTGGCATACAGGAATTGATGGATAAACATGATAAGGTGGTTAAAAGTAAGGATTCTGTCATGTCTAGGTGGGCTGAGCTTTCAGAGATGTTCTAAACCAGGGGTGTCAAACTCAATCTTGTAAAGTGGCAATTTTTTTTTTCAAAGTATGTCAGTGGGCCGGGATTCAATTAAACACTAATTTTATATAAAAAATCTTTTATTAAAATTTAAAGTATACATCAAAATTAAAATGGCATTAAGTCATAATGGTTAAAAATCAGTGCATTATTTCGAAGATCCAGATACTTGACATCTTTTCAGCTTCATTATGTCATCGATGTTTGGTGTCAAAGCGGTTGTACTGATTTTCAGAATTGACTGAAGATGCTGATCTGTAAGTCTTGAACGATATTGAGATTTATTAATTTTCATTGTTGAAAACAGCTGTTCACACGAATATGAACTTCTGAAAATACTTAAAATACGAGCAACATGGTTCTTCATGTTGGAATAGTTGCTATGACTTTTAAAATATTTTGGATAAAAAGTTAAAATATCAACTTCATGGAATTTTTCTTTTAAAACAGTATCACATTGCAAATCGATTAATTCCATATGCATGTTAGTTGGTGCATTTTCAACCTCGATTATTAATTGAGGTCACAGGCTGCATCTGAATGCCCCGGGTGCTGCTCATGGCCTGCGTGCCGTATTTTTGACATGCCTGTTCTAAACAGTGTGGTTATTTCTACACCCATTGTTTGTAATTAGGAGAGATGCATTAGTGACTTTAATGTTGACCCTATATCACAATCTGAAGTTATTATGGCTATTTCTAAACTTAAGCTACACAAATCCCCATGGGTAGATGAAATTACTACTGAAATGCTTAGAGCTGGGAATGTTCTTATTATCACATGGCTGGCTTGAAATTTTGAATATCTTTTATGATAAAGGCATTGTCCCTAAGGATTTTAATAGAGCTATTATTATCTCTCTTTTTTTTAAAAAAAAAAGGTGATTCTAGTTCTTGTGATAATTATTGTGGAATTTACTTTCTGCAAGCTAAATTCTTTGCATGATTATGCATAACCCTTTCAGTGCCAAGAGCTCATTAAATGTTTTTCAAAAAATACTACAAATGATCTTGTAATGTTTTTTTTTATGCTTAGCTACAATTTTTTTCATTTTAATTTTTTTATTTTTTTGTTCAGAATGAAATGCTCTTTTAGTATGTAATTTGTACTATTTCATTCATTAGTTATTTCATAATATGGATTAGAAGTTGAGTTGCATTTTGAGAGGAAAAAAACCCTGGCACTATATGGGTTAATAGAATTAAGAATTTGGTTGATGGACAAATGCAGGATAAACGGTGTAGATTTAGAAGTGGTAGAGGATGTAAAGATAAAATATTTTTACCTTAGGCAGATTGTTGAGAAATATTTAGTTCAGAAACCCGTGGTTACTAGGTTTATATTTTTTAAAGCTAAATTTTAATGATAATTATTTTTAATTTAATATTTTCGAAAGGCATTTGACTATGTTGATCATCATAATTTGTTGGTTGATTGTTAGATCATATGGAATATTTGTCAAGTTACTTAGCGTAATGAAATCTCTCTATATACTGAAGTGCCATTGAATTAAGGATAAGAGACATTATCCAAATTCAGTCCCGCATGTCCCGCATTTGCGCATATGCATGGCTGAAACTCTGGTCATATACACAGTTGTATCAGAATAATATGACCACCTACCTAATAATGGTAATAACCACCCTTGGCCTGGATGACAGCGGCAAGATGCCGTGACATGGATGCAATGAGGCCCTGGAAGGTTGCCAGAGGCACATGTGCCCATTCGGACTCTAGCAGAGCACATAGGTTCCAGAGATGATGTGGTTATGGGTCCACATGCCAAACTTGTTGATCCAAATGGTCCCACAAGTGCTCTATGTGATTGAGGTAGGACGATTTCGCCGGCCAAGGGAGAATGGAGACATCACTGTCATGTTCCTGGAACCAGTCATGCACCACCTTAGCAACATGGCAGGGCACATTGTCCTGTTGGTATGATTATTTATGAATAAATAAAAATAAATAAATACCCCCTCAAGCAGCTGCTTGCCACAGAGGTCTGACAAGAGCCTGTCAGTTTATATGCCACAGTAGAAGGTCTGAGAGGATGGCAGGACCTCAGCAGAAAAACGACATATACATCCATGCCTTAGCCGGGGCTCGAACCCAGGTCCCTTAGATCAGTAGCCAAACGCGCTAACCACTTGGCCACAGGGTAAATGTCCAACATGAAGAGATGCATGTGGTCAGCGAGGATGGACAACGAATATATGTCGTGACAACCCCGGTGCACCGCAGTACTGTGACTGCAGCCATTGGCATTCAGGGACCCATCCAGTTGTACCAGCAGTCCCAGCTCATACCAGGAAAACATCCCCCAGACATGCACACTGCCAGCCTGTACTTGACCGGCAAGTGTGTCTGGATGTTGGTTCTCATGTCTGACGTTGTATCCCCCACTGCCCATCACTTCTGTGGAGTAGAAACCTCGATTCATCAGAGAAGACAACCTTTTTTCACTCTTCCACTGTCCAATGATGGTATTCTCGTACGAACTGCAGGCATCGTTACTGATGGACCTTGGTAACATGGGTGCTTTTATGCAGCATCAATTCTGGAGACCCATGCGTAACAGGGTTCACTCTACTGTTATCGAAGACACGTACCAGGGTGCCCCAGCGTTCATTTGAATGGTCAATTGCTGCACCATTGCCTGTCGATTGCCCTTGTTGTCGCCTCTTTAGCCCAGGGAAAATTGCTGGTCGCCTCTGTTGACTGGAATGTCGCCTCTGTTGACTGGTAAGTCAACAGAGGCGACATTTTCCTCTGGGGTTGATGACCTTTGGGACTCCACAGTTAAGACGTCTGAGGTACTCGGTGTGCCAGCAGTCCATTCTTTGTACACCTTTACTACAGCAC
Source organism: Ryuthela nishihirai (assembly GCA_038380435.1). Lineage (NCBI taxonomy): Eukaryota > Metazoa > Arthropoda > Arachnida > Araneae > Heptathelidae > Ryuthela > Ryuthela nishihirai. The sequence continues at coordinate 153,470,206 of JAWZYU010000001.1, read as the reverse complement.
CTCACAAACAGCCCACGAAGTCTGCTGTTTCTGAGATGCTTCGACCCTTGGCGCGGTAAGCCAATGATCATTCCTTTTTGAACGTCCATCAAATCAATATCTCTGCCCATTGTGCTCACGTTACACACTCTGGCTCATCTGTTCTGGCTGGCTGCTTATATCTCTGTGTGGTCAACCTTGTTATGTGCACTCTGTGATGCTCCTGGGCGGGTATACTGTCATTCTCTGGGTGGTCATATTATTCTGATACGACTGTGTATAGCTGTCAGCTTTGACTTCCTCAAGCATTTGTTGTGAGAAGTATAATGGGAAAGGCGTGGGATTTAGATGCATTTGACAGAGGGCAGATTGTAGGAGCCCGATGGATGGGACACTTGATCTCTGAAATTGTATATGAACTTGGATTTTCTTGTACGACAGTTTCAAGAGTGTTTCAGGAATATGAAAATTCTGGCAAAAAAAAGCACCCGGACAAACTGCAAAGGACAACCAGTCATGAATGATTGTGGGCTTCGCCATCTGGCCCGCATTGTACAATAGGGGCCAGACATTATCTGAACTCACCTCCCATCTGAACATGGGTTCCAGCCAGAAAGTCAGTGCATGGGCTGTGCAACACTCACTTCATCGTCTTGGCTTCAGGAGCCACCGACCTATGAGAGTCCCACTTCTAATGGCACTACACTGGGCTCAACGTTTTGCCTGGGCTAAAGAACATCGAAAGTGGACCATCGAAAATTGGCAACAGATAGCCTGGAGTGATGAATACTGATTTAAACTTCATCATGCCAATGGGAGACTGAGAGTATGGCGTCAAACCCCGTGAAGCCATTCATGTCAGGTTGGAACAGTACAAGCTTGTGGTGGCTCAGTGTTGGCCTGAGGTGTTTTCAGTTGAACGTTTGTGGGACCTTCAGTAAGTGCACCGACGACTCTCAATGCATCCTGGTACATAGAACTCATGGCTGACCATTTACACCCATTTGTGACCATCATGCATCCCAATGGAGATGGCATCTACCAGCAAGACAACTGTTCATCTCACAGGTCCAGATTAGCTACTGCATAGTTGCAGTAGCATTCTGCTGACTTTGAAATAATGAATTGGCCACCTAGAAGCCCAGATTTAAATCCCATAAAAAATCTTTGGGATACTGTCAAGCAGAGTGTTCAGGCCCGGGTCCCATCAGCGATGACCTTGAGATAATTGTGGGCAGCTCTGGAAGATGCATGGGTCACCATACCTGTGGAACATTTACACAAGCTTGCAGAGTCCTTGCCTTGTGTGGTGGCCGTTATCAAGACCAGAGGGTGTCCAACACATTACTAGGTTGCTATCCCTAATTCAATGGCTCTTCAGTGTATAATAACACTGAGTTGTGTATGAGAGTTGGTAAGGCTTTTAGTGATTAGTTTAGTATTGCTAGTAGAGTTAAACAAGGGTGCATTTTGCCTGCACATACCTCAACAAAACTTTTACTGTCCTTCAAAGTACTCCCCTCCAGCTTCTAGGCAAAGTTGCAGGTATCTACGCCAATTCTGGAACGCTTGGTGGTATTCCTATTAGGGTATACTCCACAACTCTGAATGAACACATTTTGCAAGGCCTTGCACCCTTGAAAAAGGATTCCCAGCAAGTTCCTTTTTGATTTTTGGAAACAACCAAAAATTGCATGGTTCAAGATCTGCTGAATGTGCAGGATGGGGTAGCAGTTAATTTATTCTGTTCCAGATAAGCCATAACATGCCGAGTTTTATGAGCACTGGTTTTGTTATGAAGTAGAACCTTTGACAACACCTGTTGTTGAACACTGCTCCTCATCTCCTTAACCATTTTGGATAAAACAATGTTGGCATAGTATTGGCCATTTATTGTCATTTTTTCGGATAAGGTGTCCATTGCTATCACTCCTTAGGAATTGAAAAAAAATTGTGAACATCTTCCTTGGGCAAAGATCTTGTCAGAGGATTTGGGGATGTGGTTCATCATCCACAACCCAACCATAGTTGTTGATTTTTCTAAGAGTTGTACAATAATAAAACCATATCTCATCACCTGTGACCACAAGCTGCATCCTTGTGAAAATGTAAAATTTTTGTGCATCTTTAGGAGGCTTTATAGCAACAATGCATAGATTTGACAGACTGAACTTTATGCACTGCGAATAAACAGAGAAATGATGATATAACCCTAGTTTAGACAAGCTATCAAACAAGTGATAGCTCATTAACTTCGGAGAAATGTGTGCAAATCTTCAGACGTGTTGAGAACTTTTTGAATGCATTCAATATATGGAATTCTTTGAAAGGGGAAGATTTTGGCCTTAAATGGTTTAGAGATTTGAAAATTCTGATTTAAATTTTGTGTATGATTTGGTCCTATTGGCTAATGATGATGAAATGAATTATTTCATTAGGGCTGTTGATGAGACTTGTAATATAGGAGGTTTGATGATAAACAGAGAGAAAACTAAAGTGATGAAAATTGGTCAGTTAGATGGTGCTTCAGTTGCTTTCAATGGTTACACTCTTGAAGAAGTGTTCCAGTTTAATTTTCTTGAGAGCTATGTAACAGATACTGGTAATGAGGGGTGTAGCAATGGGGGGATGGAGTGAAACTCCCTCCCAAAGTAAATCGGAGCTGGAAAAATTCGAACTGACTTGGTAAAATTCGGGTGAAATGTAAAAATTGGGATTTTTTTTTTGTAAAATTATGTCAAGTTGGTACTTGGTGAAATTCAGGTAAGATGTAAAAAGTAGGAATTTTTTTGTAAAATTATGACGAGTCGGCAAAATTTGACGCCAGTTGGTAAAATTCAGGTGAGATGTAAAAATTGGGATTTTTTTTTTGGAAAATTATGACGAGTTGGCAAAAATCAAGGCAACTTGGTAAAATTCAAAGCCACTTGGTAAAATACAAGTGAGTTGTGAAAATTGGGATTGTTTTCATGAAATTAAGGATAGTTGGCAAAATCTTGGTGAGTTGGTAAAATCGAGAGAACATGGCAAAATATAGGGAAACTGGAAAAATTGAAGCAACTTGGCAAAATTCAAAGCCACTTGATAAAATACAGGTGAGTTGTGAAAATTTGGACTGTTTTTGTGAAATTAAGGAGAGTTGGCAAAATCTTGGAGTTAGTAAAATTCATGTGAAATGTAAAAATTGGCATTTTTTTTGTGAAAGAGTTTGACAGTTTGGAAAAATCTTATTAACTTTTATAGAAGTTTATATATAATTAAGAATAATATCACAGGTGTTCTGACTATTTTTAATACAGTATTTTAATATTAGTTCCATTAAAATTAAGTTTTGTAAATTAATGCAAAAATCTGATACTAAAACTACTTATTTTTTCTTGTATTAACAGATTTACCTGACATTGCTCTGGTGTTAAACTCTCTAAAAAACAGAGTAAATAACATACCCCATGTTGCAAATTTCCTTTGTCATAAAAATGTTTCAAAAAATAAAACTTATTAAGATCAACTTCCATGAGGTTTTCCTTCCCCTTTTGAATTGTAGGAGAATAAAGAAGGGTGACATTATATGAAGTAGCTCATGATACTCCTCCTATATCAATAGCTTTCATTTCAGGTATAAATCATTAGGATAAATAATCATTTGCATATTTTCCCATTTTTGGGGGAAGAGAAAGTTTGGGGAGCCAATTTCCTACATCAATAAAACAATAAAAAAAATTTATTACAGAAAACGTTCAAATCTTAAGAGATTAAGTTATGGTTAGAGGAGGCTGTGTACTGAATTTGGTGATCATAACTCTTCCAGTTTAGGAGCAGTTCTTACCATTGTGTGTTTGGTGGGGAGAGAGGGGTGCTGTTTTTTAGATAATGGTAAATCATCCAAGGAGAATAGAATGCAAGATGCATCCTACCTAAAGTTATATAAAGCAAGGAACCCAGTGATATTTCAAATTTGTTGCTCCTGGTCTAGATATAACTCAATAGGTTACATCTTCCAACAGGATTATTGAATCTAGGAAAAGCCTTATTAATAAAAATGCACATTCATGCTTCTATTTGTAACTATATAAATTATTTTGCAAGTTTATTGACTGACAATGAAAGAGTTGCAATAAGTAAAGCACTGATTTTGATTCTTGATTAACAAGCCTACAGGTTTATGATTCGGCTAACAATTATTGCAGTGCTTTTATTGCATTGTCTATTTTCACTGACATGCCTGTTCAAGTTCAGTGAAATCAATATATGACAATTCATATAGAAATTTAGTTTAATTCACTGTTCAGCCTTTACAAGCCACTGTCATTTGATTTCTATCACTGGACTTAACTTATTCATCATATTTTTAAGCAGCCATGGACTACTGAGGCCCAAACTGATTGTGCAATTTATTTCTCCCAATTCATATGTCCTCAGTTACATCTACTACATCTGGTCTCTATAGACCAATTCTATGAGTCCACAACATTGTCTTCCCTCTGCATCATGTCTCCCCCTCTTTCTGAGACCTTTAGGCACTCTGTTCATAACCCTGTTCATTAATCTATAGTTATGCAAACAGGCAACATGACCAAACCAGTGGAGTCTCTCTCTTGTCAACTCTTTGCTTAACCTCATCATTACTTACAAAGTGGAACCACCTAATGCCCAAGATACTGCATAAGAGTCTAGAATCAAAGGCATCAAGTATCTTCTTACTTTGTTTGCAAAGGGTCCAAGTTTCATTACCACAACTAACCCTAGGAAGAACCAAACTACATTGGGTAGGCAGGTATAGGCCAAATTACTCCCTTCCCCAAGAATATGTTAATGTAAATACATATAATTATTTTACATAGATTACGGATATGGGTTTAGCCTTTATTAAAGCTTATAGGGGAGTCCCCTCACCATACTTTGCTCGATATTTTACAAAACTATTGTCGCATTGGCAAAACGTTCCTTGCATCATTCCACAAATCTCTTTCAACTTCAATCTCCTTGACCTTAAGAAACCAATCCCAAAGACTGCCTTTCATGTTTTCTATGACTTGTGGGACTGCTGGCAGAAATCCCAGCCGGTTATAATTGCCTTTCAAATTGATTAGATTAAATCCGAAATAAAATCAGCTAATTGGATACCATTTTGTGTCAGTGGTATTTAGGAATCGAACGTATGGCTGAAACTGTTTGAGATTAAGAAGGTCTCTACACATATACAGTATATAAAAGAAAAACGAACAACATTTTTTTCCCCTTACACATTCCATACCCATCTGATAGTTATCGATTCTGCCAATGAAGCCACTGAAATATTTCTGGGGACCACAAAGTGAATTTACAAAGATTGGGGAAATAAAGATTAATATGATGTGATCAGGTGGTTCTTTAGGTCTTGAGATAGTAATAGTAGTCTTTTCTGCCATGTGGATTTTGCAATGGTGTAATCTCTCAAGAATAGGAGTGTAAAAGGCTGAAGCCATCTAGCTTATTTTTTCTTTAAACTTTTTGTTGATTTCTTAGTTATTTTTTTCCAGTTAGGTCTTGAAAATTTAATTTTGATGCTTATCCTAAACAGCAGGGCATATCCGTTGTATGGGCTCATTGGGCCAAGGCTTAAAAACCTTTAGTACAAATATGCATTTTTTTTTATCTAGATAAATGAAATGTATAATAGATGGATAAGTAACCCAAATTATCACATAACAGTAACAGGACTTATTACCAAGAGTGTTTCCAGAGTAGGAGCTTTACCTATTAACCTGGGTTTTTTCACCCTTATGGAATTTAAGGTGACATTTAATTTAAGAGGCATTTTGCACAGTTCTTGCAGCTAAGGAGAATAAAATAAAGTGTGGTGCCAAAATTAGCTAGCAACTAAAGACCAGTTGTGATTCTAAAACACTATGTAATTTCAACTGTCTTTTGATTAAATCTGTTCAAAAGTAAATCATTTTGTGTTTGTGATTCTTGGGAATCAGACACAGTTGAAATTGCTTAATGCTACGACTATCTCATCAGAAACAAAATAGAGTGGGAGAGCAATTTTTTTTCTAACTCTCGTTCTGGACACGTCTGATAGTATCATCTTTCAAGAGAAGGGACTAGAAGGGTCATTTTATTTGGCCTTAAACTCAAAGGAAGCCATAAATTTAGATATTTGGGATTTTTTTTTTATATTAATTCATCCCGCGGTCAAGTGGTTAGCTCGCTTGTCTACTGATCTAAGGAACTTGGGTTCGAGCCCTGGGTATGGATGTATGTGTCATTTTTCTGCTGAGGTCCCGCCATCCTCTCAGACTTACTATGACATATAAATTGACAGGCTCCTGTCAGACCTCTGTGTCAAGCAGCTGCTTGAAGTGTCTAAGATCCTTCTTCAACTTCATATCTGAACCACTTTGTAAAAGGGGCCTTGACCCCTTTAGCATCTGATCCATAACTGCTTGAGGTGGTAGTTATTTATTTTTTAATATTTGGGTTGTTTTTCCTCTGATCATTATTTTTTTTTTGCACTTAGTGGGCTAAATGGCCAGGTTACAAGGAACCAAGGTCTCAGAGAAGGTTAGGGAAGGAACCCACCATACAGCTGTTAGGAGACTGGTGGAAACCTCCTGTCAAAGCCATTAAGCATGTTCTTCAATGTTCACAGGGTATGGGTCTCCTGCATACAAGACCATAATTTTAGGTCCAAGAGATGGCAGCCTTTCAGAGCCCATTGGTGTTCCCTTTCCAATTAAGAGAAGTGTGTGGGTTTAGCAAAGACAAATCTCAACCTTAAAATTATAATTCAAACACAGCATTGTTTAAAACATTTAATCCTTACATGATTATGCTGTATTAAAGTAAGTTAAACAACAACCCTTAGGAGTATATTAAAGACAGAGATGTTGATACATACATATTGTGACATATGCAACTTTTATAGCATTATATCAAGCTATTCATTTATACTTAAAAATACTTTTTAACTCATTGCAAAAAGTTTCAGAGTAATTATTTAAAGTTGTATATTACCAATAGCCTTGGTGTTACAGCTGACTCAGATGGTTGTATTGCAAGCTTGAAGTTCACTTCCATAACTGTCACTGATGTGTTATTTCACTGTATGCTTCTCTGTAGTTAGCAGATTATTTAAATGCTTGATGACCACCATATAACCACTCTTTGTTGACACAATCTTCTATAGGCTTGGCAGATGTCATTTCTTCATACACAACTTAATTTTGGATGGTATAGTCTTTCCAAATTTTAGCTGATTTAGTGCCTTAACTCCTCCAGGAATGATTTAACTTATATTGTTCAAAAGTTTAACAAACCAACCTTTTAAGAACAATCCTTTAATCCTTTAATGCCCATGAAATTGCAGAAAAGGGTGGAGGGTATTAAAACAAAGGAGTAGCACTATTTGGATGAGTCCATTTCAAATTTCGGCCATTAAAGGGTTAAAAGAACTATACATCATGCTCCGTAAAAGATCTTAAATGAAACTTATGACAGGTTTCGCTCCCTTCTCCTGCACAGCTTCATCTGGCATTGAGGTTTATGTTCCCAAAGTTTAAATAGAAGTTTCCCCTATGCTACATTGAAGATGTTCCCCTCCCTCAGCATAATTTTTTTCCTTAATTATAAGTTTAAGTATATATTCCGCAGAATTAAAAGATCCCCCCCCCCTCAATATATTGGTGTGCCACTCTGACGATATAAAAAAAAATTTTTACTCTTGGTACACAAATCTTTCAGCACTTTGCTGGGATTGCAAACTTTTAACACCCAAAGAAAAAAATTCTAATGTTTGGTAAAAAAAAAAGCATCCAAGAAAGTGTTCCTTCATTTCATAAATAGAACAGAAAATCGCATTAATGTGAGCAATCTAAGTCGCCTTGTTTAACATTGTCCATATTTTAAAATATACCACACGGAAAGCAATCATTAAAAGAAATAAAAATCACATTTCAGGTAAGTATTATAGTATTTTGGAAGAAATTTCCTTTCGATATGTATATATATAATTTAACTCTTTTTATTTGTCAGTTTTTTCAAAATTAAACCTTAATTGCATAGTCCAACCTGTTTTTTTAGCTGTGTCACATAGAAAAGTCTTAACATCAATATGTGTATAAATTTACTGAAATTTTTTACTTCCATAAAATTTGGAATTAAATTGTTTCGTTTGATATATAACATGACCTATTTTGGTTGATTGGTTATTTGATTTTTAAATTCTAAAGTTGACTTGTTTATATGACTCAGCACAGTTGGCAAAAAGCCTGGACTTTTTCGCAAAGTATGGTATCAAGAAAAAAATTGCAAAAAGGAAGTAATTCTCTTGCTTCAAGTAAATGTTTTTTTTTTTGTTATTCAGAAATAGCCTTTCTATTCATGTGTATTATAATTATTTCTGCCTATTAGTTTTTTTTAAATAAATATTTATTTGCATTGCTAGGTGAATTTTTTTTTTTACTATATGACTCTAAAAAAGTGCTATTAAAATAAGACCTGTTTTTTTTTTGTAAAATATTTTATTTTCAGAAAATCCAGAATTAAATGTTGATTAATTTAAGCATATAACATGCCATAATTCCTTTCATTAGTTATTTGGCAAAAAATATCTAAAGTTAATTTTTTTTTTGCTGATCATAGTGAAAAAATAGGCAGGCCTCTGGGTGTAAACTAGTTTTAAAGTGGGGCACTGGAAGGGTTAGTCCTAAGTGGGAAATGCTTTACACTAATTCACCCAACACCCATGTGTTCTTTTGGTTTTAATGTCTGAGGCTACCTTGTTCTTCAGAAGCATTAACGCCAGTGGATAGCTGAGCCTCTTCCACCATGGCTCGCTGTTTATTGTTGGACCTCACTGTTCCTTGGAAACTTCCCACCAGATCTGACCCTATATCATAATATCCAGTGCTTATGACATACATTTATACAGTGTGGCAAGAAAGTAATTCGACTGAAATAAAATAAAAAATATGCAGAATGAGTATCATTCCACAAGAGGCTGCTATAGATGCATTGAAGGGGTGACCTTTGCAGTCCTGCTGAACATAACTAGTTGGGATTGCATTAGTTTGTATATATAAGCTTTGTGTATTTCTGCATCATCAGGATTGATTAAGGATCTTTGGAATATGCCAACATCGAGTTTTGTGTAAAGTTAGGGAAAAAAAAACTGAAATACATGAAATGTTATGAACAGCTAATGGGGATGATGATCTGTTCAGAGCATAAACACTTCAATGGTTTAAGTGTTTTTAGTAATTATCAGAGATTATGACCTCTAGCTAGAATGGTGGACAAAGTGAACAATTCAATTGGAAGAGGACATCGATTGTCACTCAGGATATGGCAAGTGGACTAAATATGATTAAGGAAGGAACAAAGTCCATAATTGACACAGACTTGGTTAAGAGGAAAAAATTTGCAAAGTTTGTTCCTCACTCTTTGCATGATGAGGAAAACTTCAGATGACTGGATGTCTGCAAACAGGTGAGATTGAATCTGGTTTTCTAAACACCATATTTACTGGGGATGAATCCTTCTGTTTCTAGTATGATTATGAGACCAAAAGACTAAGTGCAGAATGGTGATCCCACAGCTCACAAAGACCAAGAAAGCATGCTGATCACATTCTTCAATTACAAAGGTATAATCCATAATGAATTCATATGAGAAGGAGGGTCAATAGTGATTACTACTTAGAAGTACCGAAATGTTTGTTGGCAAGAATCGAGTGAATATTGCCAGATTTGGAACATTTTGGTTGGCAGCTTTTGCATACAATATACCTTATCTGCTCACAAGCGATCATTGTAAAGATACTTGCGGCCAAAAAAGTTGTAATTCTCAATCATTCCTGATATTCCTCCAAACTGGCTCCAGCAGATGGTTTTCTGTTTCCCAAGTTAAAATTGAGATTGAAAGGTCATAGATGTGATTCAGTCAATGACATTCAGAAAAATGTGATGACAGAACTGAATACCATCACAGTAGATGAATATTCCAAGTCTTTTCGAAGTTTATAGAGGTGCCTTAGTATATTTAATTATTCACGAATATAGCCATTACAATAAAGCTATCTACAATGATTCTAACACTCAAATCAGGAGGAGTGCAATGGGTTAAAAAATATGAGTATAACAGCATTGGCTCATAGCTCTTGTTCTGTTAATATTTACTCATCAATGATGGTATTAAATTATTCCGTAGTACTATGATATGCCCTTTGATATATGGCTCAAAGGTAAACTAGAAGGAATAATAAAAATAAAGTTTACCAGTTTTTTGGAGGCAGGCACAGCTGCGATGGAAGTTCGATAAAAGTGATATATGCATCGTGTTGGACGTATGCTAGTAAGCTGTAATAATCACCAGGTCCAAGGCTACCAGTCCTTAAAGCATGCACTATGGTAAGATGTTATTGCACTAAACTTGTTTTTGCATCACTCCTTGATCGTAATGTATTTTTGAAGTGAGGTCCATGTCCAAGGATTCTTCTAGCTTGGATGTTGTATTTTCTAATGCTGGGCAGTATTTATCCTGTTGACTTAGGAATTGTTCATAATGGCTATTAGTTCATTGCTGTAAGTAAATTACGAGGATTCCACTAACCTTTGTGATAGCTGTATTACTTCACAGTTTTATCATAGAACTTTGTCACTGTTGACTCATATTTATAAATAAGTATAATCGATGTTAAAACTGCTATTTTCATTGTCCTGGATGAATTAGCATTTACATTGCTTATGCGTTTTTGTGCAGTCATAAGTGTATTTCTCCCACTCAGAGATTATTTTAAGTAAAATGGTTAATAAATATCCCTATACATCATTATTTTTATTTTAATTCGGTCTCATTGCTCTCTTGTGCTCAAGTGTTTGATTATATTGAAAAGTCCATAAGAAACAAAATAAACTTTTCTAACACTTCCACTAATTATTTCATTTATGATTTTATCCTTTTTCCTTTATATTTCAGTATTTCCATCTCTATCCCTTTTGGTTTAGGAGAATTACAATTTTTGATCTTTTTTTTATTGCTCATGTAACCCCCTCTGGCCCTGATAACTGCCACCACACAATCAGGCAAGGACTCCACAAGCTTGCATAAATGTTCCACAGGTATGGCAACCCATGCATCCTCCAGAGCTGACCACAATTCTCTCCAGGTCATTGCTGATGGGCCATGGGCCATAACACTCTGCTCGACGGTATCCCAAGATTTTTGATGGGATTTAAATCTGGGCTTCTAGGTGGGCAATTCATTATTTCAAAGTCAGCAGAATGCTCCTGCAACTATGCAGTAGCTAATCTGGACATGTGAGATGAACAGTTGTCTTGCTGGTAGATGCCATCTTGATTGGGGTGCATGATGGCCATAAATGGTCAGCCATGAGTTCTAAGTACCGGGATGCATTTAGAGTCGTCAGTACATGTACCAAAGGTCCCACAGACATCCAACTGAAGATATCCCAGGCCATCACTGAGCCACCACCAGCTTGTACTGTCCAACCTGACATGCAGGATCCATGGCATCGTGGGGTTGACGCCATACCCTCAGTCTCCTGTCGGTGTGATGAAGCTGGGATTCATTACTCCAGGCTATCTGTTGCCACTTTTCAATGTCCAGTTTCGATGTACTTTAGCCCAGTGTTGTGCTGTTAGAAGTGGGACTCTCATAGGTTGACGGCTCCCGAAGCTGAGATGATGAAGTGAACATTGCACGGTCTGTGCACTGACTTTCCGTCTGGAACCCGCATTCAGGTGGGAGGTGATTTCTGATAATGTCTGGCCCCTATTGGTCTGTATGATGTGGGTCAGATGGCGAAGCCCACGATCATTCCAGACTGGTTGTCCTTTGCAATTTGTCCGGGTGCTTGTTTTTTTGCCAGAATTTTCATATTCCCAGAACACTCTTGAAACTGTCGTACGAGAAAATCCAAGTTTGTTGACAATTTCGGAGATTGAGTGTCCCATCTATCAGGCACCTACGATCTGCCCTCTGTCAAAAGCATCTAAGTCCCGCGCCTTTCCCATTACACTTCTTACAATGAATGCCTAGGGGAAGCCAAAGCTGATGTGATGCCCCATCGTTCACTTTTGCTTTACCTTAACCAGTTTTGTTTAATTTACGTTATATTTATCATTTTGGGGATTTTTTATTTCCTTTTTGGCATCACAGCGCTCATTTCCAAGAGTTGGGAGTTGCGCATGCGCAACTCCGATTTTCCGACTATCACCGCTAAAACGCGTGCACAAGGACACACCCCCTCTTGCGTCGTTCATCACTTTATGTTAATGTCTTTCCCGGCGTGCAGCCGGCTCTTGTTAAAGTCTGACGTGTGGTCAGAGTGAGTTAGTGTAGAGTGCAGAGGCACTCAGTGAGAGTAGGAGAGAGAGTAGTGGAGTTAGAGTGTGGAGTTGTAGAGAGGAAAGTGCGTTGTAGCACAGTGAGTTTGATGTATCTTCTTCATTGATGTCTCGGTGAGTTGAATTCTGGAAATAAATCTGTTTGTTATTTTAAACCTTTTGAGTCTGTACAATTTTTTCTCTTGAGCAACGCGAATTTAGATTTATAGCATCTAGACTTTTTGACAATCAATTTTGATTCTAACTATTTACTCATTAACGCTCGATGGCATTTTGAACCCTACTTTAAACTTAGTCTACTTTTTTGGCAATTTGTTAATTATTGCCTGGCGCCCGTATCAGCTATCCGGAGCATAAAACTAATTGGATCAAAAGAAGGGTCCAACTTTAAAGCATTATTGCATTTATTTGGAGCATTACACTGACAGCTATATATGACCAGAGTTTCAGCCATGCATGCGCGCAAATGCGGGGCTTGTGGTACTGAATTTGGATAACGTCTCCTATCCTTAATTCAATGGCACTTCAGTGTACTTATTATTACTTTCCTCTGCAATTTTTTTTTTCTTTTTTCCTTTAACATATCCTTATAATACATCATCCAGTTCTCTAAATTTATCATTTGAAATGCTCCAGCATTGTTAACTTTTCTCAGGACTCTCCATTCTTCTTTCGTTTGCCCACAGTCCATTTTACTCTCTATCATTTCTTCTTCCAACCAACATTCCTTACTTTAGTTACTTAACAATTGAAAGTTAACCTGTAGTTTGTAGTGTCCTCTGAGTTAAATTTTTTAAGACAGCTCTGTACTATATATACCATATTTTTCTAAAGTTGTAAAAATGACACAATATTGTCTATTCTATTTAGGTGTCAGTCACAGCACTTGAAGAATGCAGACTGCTTGTGTGGCATAGAGATAAGCTGAAACTGACAATCAGCAGTGATCAGTTTTTGCAAGCTATATTTGACAACATACTAGGAAAAGATGTCGTCAAAAAACTAATGCTTGTAACAGAATCATCTTGCAATGGCATTGGATTGTATACAGGTGATGACATGCTAGCTGAGACTGCAAAACTATTGACAAAATCTAAGGAGGGTCGCTCAGGTTTAGATATTTTGTTGAGTCGTCAAATTAACAGTAAGTGAAAAAAGTTTCATTAATAAGATTAAGTGTGTTAAAAGAATTTAGTCTAAGTATCTAAATCATCATTAAACTGAAAGATCTTCATTAATTAATTTTTCAGGTATTACATAAGAGCATACAGTCAACCATAATTTATACTGATGAACAAAATCAAAAACCTTTTTAAAATCTACAAAGCTGGTAATGCAAGTTTTTGAAATTGCAAGCATTTCTCAAGATTATGCCTGAACAAAAGAAGGAACAAGAAAGCAGATTGTTGGGATTATTACAAGAAGTATTTTCAAAAATAAGACAATTATACTTTTAGTACAATCCTTAGGTACAACACCACGATCCACCACATTATACAGATCATCTCTAGCTGTCAGCATTTTACAAGCAATTTTATTTTCCCCTGGTAATTTGTGTGGCTTTAATTATCAGCTTGCCAGAATAACTTATCATGATATACACCTAACAATAAACCATTAATGCATTTATTTTCATTATCAAGTAGACAGCTAGACAACTAGAGATATTTTTCGATAAATCTTTCAAATGATCAGCTAGCTTTGAGTCAGCCATGAGTTAGTTTTGATAGCCTTTTTACCCCTTAATATCTACCCCTTTTATATTTCTGATTTTTTTTTAGCTTCTGGAACTCTTTTGTTGCTGTGTTGTCTGCTCTGTCAATTAGTTATCAAACCAACGATTCTTATCATCTCTCAGTTAATCCTCTGTTGGGCTCCCTGTAAATTGTTGTATGTGAAGAATAATATGATATTGATCCAATTTGTCCCCTACACTCCTTTGTATCTAAAATAAGCTGCATTATCTTATTACTCAAATGAGTCTCTCTCTCTCTCTTATGATGCATTTTTGTATTGTATAGCATCATTAGTTTCAAAAATAGGCACTTTAAGATTATCCCATTCTTTCACAACCTCAGTTGCAAACAAATCACAACTTTTAGTGATAATTAACTAGCTGGACTCACGGATGTTTAAGATATTTGATCTTGGATTTGTTGCACTGAGGTGAACCTTTATTCTAGGAGAATCTGCCTCTGTGCTTTTCATTTATTTGTGTCTAGTCATTCACAAGAAATTACCAAAACTCAGGAGAAGTTGGTTTCTTCCAATACTTCCTTTTTCTTTTATTCTCCTGGCTTCTGAATCCACACTGTTCATCATGCAGTTGTCCATCAACCAAATTCTCAATTCTGTAAGTATAATCATGCAAGCAACTTTATCTGGAACAGAAAGTAAACTAATTTCACTATAATCATCAGAAGAACTACGATAACCCCCTTTTTTTTTTAAATGGAGATAATAGCACTAGTAAAATCTTTAGGAACAACACCTTTTTCATAAAAAAAATATTCAAAATTTCAGTGGCAATTTCATCCACCTTGGGGATTTATGTAGTTTTAATTTAGAGATAGTCAAAGCGATTTCAGAATGTGATATAGGACCAACATTAAAGCCACTAATGCATCTATCCACATTACATACAATGGGAGTAGAAATAATCACATTGTTTAGAACATCTCTGAAATGCTCAGCACATCTAACCATCACAGAATCCTCACCAATCACCTTACCATGTTTATCCCTCAATCCCAGTGTACCTGCCTTCCCATACAAAAGATTTACTATCTGGTACAATCCCTTGCTGTTGTGCTTTCTAACTGCTTCCTCTGCTATGTCGCAAAGCTATCAAGCCAAAGATTCTTATCAGCTGTTAACTGATACTTTACATGTTATTAAGCTCTTTGTAATGCTGTCTGTTAAGACTAGTAGGGAGGTTCAAATTATTCCTGCACATCCTTCTTTCAGAAATATGATCAAGTGCCTTATCAATCAAATAGTTTTGTTTCCTCTGTACCTTTTTACCCAAAGGATTGTACTGTTGGTGTCAAGAAAAGCCTGTTTAGACTGATCCCATTCTTTCTCAACTTGAGCAATATGCAAACCATGATTATCATAATGACTAAGTAGCCTATCGTGGTATGCTTTAGCTATATCTGTATATTTCAATCTTTCAGTGTTAAAAGTTATTCTCTTAACCTTAGCACATTTCTTAAGTTTCAGTTGCAAGACACTTTTGACCAGGTAATGGTCAGACCCAATTTTGGCTCTCCTGTATGATCTAGTATTCCTAACTGAACTATCACATTTGCTGTTAATTAAAATATAATCTATCATATTCCTCTGCAACCCATCAGGTGAAATCCATGTGTATTTATAAATGTCCCAGTGTTTATAGCACACATTACTTATTCACAAACTGTTAAGTTTACTTACCCGTAGGAGACATTCCCCATTGCCATTGGAAATACCAGTGCCAAAGGGACCTAAAATTCTTGCCCAAAGGTCAGAGTCGGTACAAACTTTAGCATTGTAGTCACCAGCACAAGAAAAATATATGCTTTCTTGACAGGATTCAAAATATGCTGAAATCTGTAAAATCAATCCTTCTTGTTCTCATGTGGAGGCATAAAAGATAATAATCAAGTCTTTAATTTCTGCTTTAAATTTATCTGTAAGAAATCTTTTTATTATTGCAGTCATATCCTAAAAGAGCGTCACTGGCTGTGATGCCCCATCGTTCACTTTTGCTTTACCTTAACCAGTTTTGTTTAATTTACGTTATATTTATCATTTTGGGGATTTTTATTTCCTTTTCGGCATCACAGCACTCGTTTTCAAGTTTCTAGGAGTTGCTTACGCGCAACTCCGAACTTCGACCGTAACCGTTAAAGCGCGTGCCAAGGACACGCCCCCTCTTGCGTCATACCTCGTCGTTCGTCATTGTATGCAAATGTCTTTCCCGGCATGCGCTGGCCCATTGTCAAAACCGTGACCTGCGAGTCACTTGAGCAACTGAGAGCAGAGTTGTAGAGAGAGCAGAGAGATGTAGTAAGGTGCGTAGCACAAGAGATGTTTTTTTTATTGATGTCTTGGTGAGTTAATTATTTTGGAAATAAATCTATTTTGTTTTGTTACAAACTTTTGAGTCTGTAGTTTTTTATCTTGAGCAACGCTAATTTAGGATCTTTTTTATATTAACTCTTATTTTGTTAAGAATCATTTTTGACTCTTACTTATGAACGCTCGCTGGCATTTGAACCCTAAATCAACTTATTCTACATTTTGGCAATTTGTTAATTATTGCCTGGCACCCGTCTAAGCTATCCGGAGCATAAAACTTTAAGTATTTTGCAATTGTTTTGGAGCGTTACATGGCGTTTCTGCTGAGAAGCAAATCTACACCTTGGAGATGCTTTCCAACCTCCCTGAAAAAATATTTAAAATTATTTTTAAATATCTCACCTTTACCTGTTTCATCTGGTCTTTTGCAAGCCTAATATATCTAGGTTAAAATACTGGAATTTCTGTGTGAGGACATTAAAAGAATAATCTTTGTATAACATCCACACATTCCATATACCTGCAGAAAGAAAATGATTAGTACGTTTTTTAAATAAACTAGGTTTATTGAGAGAGGTAGGTTAGGGGGCTGTTCAACAATATTAAACAGCCCCCTAATCGTAGGCATGGGACAAAGCCTTTGCCCCCACCACCAAAGGCTGAAGCCACCCATGTTGATAGGAACTTCAGGCACTGCCTTTTCAAGAACCAGAAACTGACTTACCTGAGACACATTACTCCAGTGTAGGATTGGTGATACCCAATGTGCTAAGCGAGGGTTCAGGTACTTGTTTGGCCTCTAATCAGGATTATTCTTCAGCTTATATAAGGTATTCTATGTCTCTGTGCATTTAAGGCTGGCAACACACAGGCAAACAGAAAACACAGCGTCAGATTTTTCCTCAACAGACGCCCACCAGTACAGTAAGTCCAGGATCCAGAATCAAGCTCAAAGTTATAAACCAGTCCACGGTATAAATGTTCAACACCAGGATCCTGTGAACTTGACCTCTAGTGGCCATAGGTAACCAGATCAGTAGACCAAACTGACCTGTTAGCCCTTCCATTCCTTTCCAAAAGAGAATATCTCTTTTGAAAGGTACAAATGGCCTGCACCACGAGAAGGTGGGGATGGACATTACATGCAAGGCCTGGTCAGTTCTGTGCTTCATCACTGGGATTGGTACACAGCTCTCCTTCCAGTTTATGCCCTAGCTACCATTTATAGACCCTCAGTGATCTACCCTAGATCATCTAATGCATCTCAAAGTGACTATCATGAATTTCTTTTTAAATGAGAGCAGCTGCTGCCCCTTTTGACATTGCAAAAGCATAGACATGACATGGAGATTTGTCATTCTTACCATGATGTTATGCATTCGGCATTAGAGGTCACATTCTTAATCTCCATTTCGAACTTTGTACCTTCTTGTTCTTTTCATGTCCATTTCAACAACATTCTATTGCAGACTTTCCCTCAAGACCACATGTTCCACAAGGCTGTGTCTTGAATGTTATGCATTTTTTTGTTAAGATGAACTCCATCACTAGACAACTTCTTCGAATTGTAGACAAGATCCTCTATTCTGATGATTTTTTATTTTTTGTTCTTCCAGCATAAGGTCATTGAAAGACAACTGCAAACTGCCCTGAAGAGTCTCACCATTTGGGCAAGAGTGAACAGGATTCAGTTCCCCACACACAAGACCACTTGCTTGCACTTTTGCTGCAGGCATAATCTTTAATGGGAGCCTTTATTTGGAGATATTAACATTAGTCATGATAGTGTTGGCAGTTGAGCCGTTTCACCATGGCATGCATTTCCCTTTCTGCATTTTTTCACTCTCCAAGAAGAGGGAAGGTTTTAATTACTGATGCATGTATTGCCAATATCCTGCTCACCACTGCTAATTCCCTACCTGGGCTTTCAATAGTGTTTCTCCATTGAGCTCCAGGCAAGTGGCAAATATCTTGTCAGAAGAGATAAATAACAAATGCTTCAAGATCCAAGTTTATTACCAAAGAGTAACAGTCATCTTTTTGCAGGAATTGCAAGGAGGACATTTTGCTTTCTTGACTCTTCATAGGTTATGGTTTTTTCACACAGTCTTCTATGGGTGGACAATGAACCTATGTGCTAATTTTGTGGCATCATTTTAAGTGTTAAATACATCTTAATGGATTTTATTGCTGTTGTATCTTGAACAATGTATATATATATTAGCTCTTGTTATTTACCTCCTGAGACCCAGACCTTTTTCATACCCAGACCTTTTTATCTAATGTCATTGAAACTTTATGTTTTAATGGTTATTTAATCATATGCAATGGTTTATCTTCATTTTACACTTAAGACTTGTTGCTTTAGTTTTCATGTGGGACCCTCTACACTCATTTATTTTTAGCTCATTTTCAAAAGAAAAAGCAAGCTAATGTTTTTACTTTGTTGTCTATAGACATAATTTTTTTTTGTTTTGTTTTTAGAGATAAATTAAAATTTCTTTTTGTGTTGGATAGGTGTTGATGAAATAGTGTAATTGTACTTTCGGAACATTTCTACAGCTATATAATTGCACCCTCTAATGGTGGAAAACATTTAAAATTGCAAAATTTCAAACTTACAGTATAAGCAATGTAATTAAGTTCAGATATTTGAAATTTGAGTTGTAAAATATGAATGTCATGAAGTTTGCATCGACAACAATGATTTCCACCTTTTACCCTCAGATGGGGTGCAAAAATGCAATTTTCCTGTTTTTAGAGATAAATAAAAAATTTTTTTGGGTGTGATGGATATTGATAAACTATTGTGATTCACACTTTTTAGAATCTCCCAAAAGCTTTAATTTTTGCTCTAGGTGGAAATTTTGAAAATTTCAAAATTTGAAAGGAATATTGCAAACAATCTATTTGGGCTAGAAATTTAATATTTTAGTGGTGAAGTGTAATGATCAAAGGGTTTACATTGCAGCAACAATTTGTCCCTTCACCCTAGGGTAGGTAGGAAGGTGAAACTTGTTTGACACAATGAAAAAATTCTTTTTTTAGCAGAAAAGGTATTATCAAGATACACTGAAAGGATAATTTATTATACACCCACCTAATAGCATTTAGGTCCAACTTTCGCCTTCACAACAGCAACAAAACATCGTGGCATGGTCTCTACCATGTGTTGGAAACATTTGGATAATATTGTGGCCCATGATGTGTTATATATAATTGTGGCCATATGTCCTCCTTGCTCTCAGCACTTTATGGACGGTTGTCCTGGAATCATGGGCCATCATCATCATCATCCTCAAGCAGCCATGGGCTACGGAGGTCCAACCGGACCACGCAGTTTAATTCTCCAAGCATATCTGTCCTGAGCTACATCTTCTGCATCCGGCCACTGCACACCAATTCTAACAAGGTCCTGTTTGACATTGTCTGCCCACCGCATCCTAGGTCTCCCCCTCCTTCTGAGGCCTCTAGGCACACTGTTCATAACCCTATTCACCAATCTATAATTATCCATACGGGCAACATGGCCAAACCAGCGGAGTCTCTCTCTGCACAATATGCTGCTTAAAGGAGGTTGCAGACTCCTTTGCCTAACCTCATCATTAGTTACAAAGTCAAACCACCTAATACCCAAGATACTGCGTAAGCATCTAGAATCAAAAGCATCTAGTTTCCTGTTATCTTGTTTACACAGCGTCCAAGTTTCACTACCATAACCAACCCTAGAAAGAACCAAACTATTATGCAGTCTAATTTTAGTCTTTAGGTGTATACGCCTATTTCTCCACAATCTCCATAGATTCTTAAAAGTCCCAGCAGCAATACCTATTCGTCTGTTCATCTCATGCCGCACATCACCAGTATCAGTTACATAACTCCCAAATTAATTAAACTGTGACACCTGCTCAAGACTGCAACCATTCAGATTAACTGAATCACAACCTGCCTGACCCATTTTCATCACTTTAGTTTTCTCTCTGTTTATAACCAAACCTACTCTACTACCAGTCTCATCAACAGCTCGAATGAAAGAGTTCATCTCATCAACATCATTTGCCAAAAGGGCTAAATCATCAGCATAATCTAAATCAGAAATTTTCGTATCTCCAGCCCATTTAAGGCCAAAATCTTTCCCTCGAAGTGAATTTCGCATAACATAATCAACAACCAAACTAAAGAGAAAAGGAGACAAAATGCACCCTTGTCGAACACCAGACGTAATGCTAAACCAATTGCTACAAGTCTTACCAACTCTCACACATGACTCAGTGTTATTATAGAGAGCTTTCATTATGTTAACTAACTTGTCTGGTATACCATATGATCTCACAATCAACCACAAATTATGACGATCAACAGAGTTGAAAGCCTTTTGGAAATCAACAAAGCTAGCAACCAAAGGTTTCTGAAACTCTAAACATTTCTCAAGAATCTGCCTATGTGTTGCTGTTGTTATGAAGACGAAAGGTGAACCCACATGTTATTAGGTGGGTGTGTATAATAAATTGACCTTTCAGTGTATCTCATTAGTACATTTTCAACTGAAAACACCCACATACCCTACTTTTTATCTTAAAACTTATGTTTTCCCCACATTTAGGAAAAATACGAAAATGTCCTCCTTTTTGCATAAACATGTAAAAAATAATTTTCTTTTCCATTTTTCTTTAAATTTCTTGATTACTAACTGTCAGTAATTCATTCTAAATGCAAATTGTGTAGTCTCAAGTCATTCTGTTAATGTTGTAACAGTTACTATTTTTTGTACTACTCAATATCCATCAAGTGCAGTGGTGGATTAAGGTATTTGGAGGCCCTAGGCACAAATTTTTTGAGAGGTCCCCAACTGCCTGGGAGTATGTGTGGAGGGGGCAGAGCATCGCGGGGAACACCATGCAACACAGGGTGCATAAGGTGTCCATCTCACTTATTAGATATGTATTTAAAAATGTATATAGTAGACAACCAAGATCGGATTTTTCATAAGGCATGTTAGCCACTTTAAATAAATTAACTTTAATTCTCTCTCATGACAATCGAAAATGAAGTTTAAAAAAGATACGGATTATTAGAAGCCTCTGGCATGTATCTGGAGAGTTGTGGGTTTGATTCCTGCTGCATTGGCAATATTTTTTTTTCACAAGAATATACAACATGCTACTCAACCTATTGTGATACTTCCATATTTTTGGAAATTCACAAACACATTCAAAGCTCTTACTTTGACAGTAAGATTTTTTACAGAGAAATGCAATAGGAGATTAATTTAAACAATAAATAATATTCTTGTAGGTCTCATTCAAATTTATCCAAATCTTAATTTTGAACAATATTCCTTTAATACATATTGAAACTGAATTGTTTGACAGTAGTGGCTGCCCACCCTAAATTTATTGAAACTACAAAACCATTGATGGAAATAAAAAAATTGGTGGAAACTATTTAAGCTACATTATTAATTAATAACTGCATTCTTACAAGTAACAACACTGTTGTTAAAGGTTCCGGCCACCAGAACCTTTTAGATAGTAAATATTTTTCAAAATCGTGATTTGCTGAATATTTTCAATTTCCTGCAATATTTTGCCCAAAAATGCTATTTCATGGTAAGAGAACTTTAAATGTACCTTTTCATTCAGATAACATGGAAATGTCCCAATTGATAATTTTGTATAATTCATTCATTCCCAGAGCTAAAAAAAAGTCTGGGAGGAAGTGTTTGAATATTAATAATTTGATTTTTAACCCTTTGTTGGCACATTCTGTTTTGTACCATGGAGGTTGCATTGGGTCTGACAGACCACATTATGTTTCTTAATAACAAACACTAGTATGACTTTTTTTACTAATTTGGAACATAGTTTTTCATTAATGTATATTGTTATGAGAGGAAAATGAGCAACAATAAAACTGGATCAGGTGCCATCTGATGCTCGTGTTATTCCTCAGTGCTAGAATTACTAACTAATTTGTTGGAATAGAGAGAGACTTTGAATAATAATGAGTTGAGTGAGCATTGTAAGTTTACAATAGTGTAAAGAATTGACCTGTCTTTTTTTTTACTTGGCTACTGATCTACGGGACCTGGGTTCGAGCCCCAGGTAAGGCATGGATGTTCGTGTTGTTTTCTGCTGAGGTCCTGCCATCCTCTCAGATCTTCTACTGTGGCATATAAACTGACAGGCTCCTGTCAGACCTCTGTGGCAAGCAGCTGCTTGAGGGGGTATTTATTTTTTTATTTTATGTGTTATGTATTTGAAAAGGAGGTATTTGAGTCGAGTTAAGTGGTTTGCTGTTCGATAAAAGTTGAGTACCTAGTTTTTGAAAGGATTTGAGCAAAGTTATCATTATGGAACTTAATTTTGGTGGCAGTAATGTGTCAAAGAAGTCTGCTAGTGAAAAAGCAAAGGGTATTTGCTGTCAGCAAGGTATTTAGTGTGAAATATAGAATTGGAAATGTAAACCTTGATAACTCATAGGTATATCAACAAAGATAACTGTGTCTCTTATTGAATGTTTTAATAAGATTCTCTTTATGCTTTGAGTAGAGTTTGTGAAAATTGTGAAACATTCTTTTGATGGTTTAACTCCATACTGATGGTAGGCAAATTTGTGTGTAGTTGAAATTCTTTTATATAGATATATATGTGTGGTCTAATTGCCTTTGTAATTAAATTAATTCATTTTTAATTTGATTGGTAATCATTTATTTTAATACATGCTCAGTTTTCTACTAAAATTTCGTACAATATATTAGTCTATTTTAGGCGATAAATAAGAGTCCTAATGTTTTTTTTTTTTCTCTTAGTAACCAATATTTTGCATTTTTATACTTGTGAGTGACATGAAAGTATTTCTAAATACCAGAGAAGAAAAGAATCTACTATGTATATCTGAGAGATTTTGTTTTCAGGACCCCAATAATCTTTTTCTCCCCCCCCCCCCCATAAAAACTGGTAGGTAAACTCAGTATTCTGCTTCTTCTAATCATATAAAGAATTAAAAAAATATACCAATGTAAGGTTCATACCCCTAATTTTCTCTCCCCCCCCTCCAAAAACAACAACATTACACCCCTCCATTTAAAAAGTGGTAGGAACTGTTAAATGGAAAGTACTAAAACTACCAAACAGTAAACTACTTCCTGTAAAATTGTAGCTTAGACCAGTATTTCTCAAATTGTCACGACCCCAGATGTGCCACAAGAACCTTGGAGGGGGGGGGGGGGTCACTGCTGGATATTGTTGAATGTGTAATGTATAGAAAATCTGCTTCATTCATTGTAAAAATGAGGATTAAAACTCAATATGTTATAAACACTTGCTTCATTGACTAAATCACAAGACACAAGTCCCTTTTCTCACTCTATTATGGCTCTCTAGTGAGAGAGAGAGAGAGCAAAGTAACACCTATACTATGGGACATGAAAATGTTTTTAAAAAATGCCATCAATCTCTCCTCCTATCGCCCTGCAGTGTCCCCAGCTAACTCTAATTCACATGCACTTATGTCTCCCTCCATTTTTCAATCAGTCACTCCATGTAAGTTAGTTTACCATAACTTCTTGGTGCTGCACCCTGTACTGTTGTCGGGAGCATTCTGTTTGTAAAAATATTGCCTTAATTCAAATTACATTCTTCAATATTAAAGGAATCTATGAGACAAATTCTGTCAATAGTGATGGTGGTGTGTGTGTGTGTGTGTTGGTGGGGGGGGGGGGGGACTAATTTCATCAATTGTATAAGGAGGCCCCGCAAGAACAGTAAGGGAGTTCACGAACATTTCTGTTACCAGTTAGGTCGTAACTGAAAAAACGTTTTTGAGAACTCCTGGCTTAGACCAATGTAAGAGTTCTGCTTTCTAAAGTTTTTCCTTCCTTTTAAAAAATGGCAGGAACTGCTTCTAAATGGTAAAAAGCTAGAAATGCCAAACTATGTATACTGCTTCTTCTAATTGTAGCTTAGACTAAGGTAAATATTCAGACCCTCAAGCTCCTAATGTAATGGGCCAAAGGAAATGAAATTACTTTTAAAGTTTGGACCCTTTGTCTGATCCAATTATTTTTATGCTCCGGATAGTTGAGTCTGGCGCCAGGCAATAATTAACAAATTGCCAAAAAAATAAAGTTAAATTAGGGTTCAAAATACCAGCGAGCGTTAATGAGTAAGAATTCAAAAGATATTAAATGATTGTCAAAATGTAAAGGTAATTTCTAATCCGAAACAATTAACGTTGCTCAAGAGAAAAAATTAGTAAAGATTCAAAAGGTTTAAATAACAAACAAATTTATTTCCAAAAATCACTCACCAAAACTTCAATGAAGAAGATACATCATTTCTCAACTTTGACTACACACACTGCACTAACTGTATTCCTCCGTGCTTACTACCACTTACTGTGCTGCTGTGACAACATGTCATCGGTTATAACAAGAGGTTTACAGTGTCCGCACGTGTCATGTTGCACGCCAGGAAAGACATTTGCTTAAATTGACGAGCCGCGCAAGCTATGACGCAAGAGGGGGGGGGGGTTGTTCTTGTGCACGCACTTTAGCGGATGACAGTCGGAAGCTCGGAGTTGCGCATGTGCAACTCCCAACTCTTGGAAGCGAGCTCTGTGATGCCAAAAAGGAAATAAAAATTCCCAAAATGATAAATATAATGCAAATTAAGCAAAACTGGTAAAGTAAAAGTGAATGAGGAGGCATCACACTAACTAATAAATAAATATTCCCTCAAGCAGCTGTTTGCACAGAGGTCTGACAGGAACCTATCAATTTATACACCATAGTAGAAGGTCTGTGAGAATGACAGAACTTTAGCAGAAAAGCAACACAAACATCCAGATCCTTTAGATCACTAGCCAAAACATGTTAACCACTCAGCCACAGATGCCCCTCTAATCGTAATTTGAATCAGTGATAGGGCTAGGACCTCAAATTTTTCTTCCCACCAAAAATTACCACCCTCCCTTGGAAAGTTGGTAAGAACTGCTTCTAAATGGTAAGAGTTAGAACCACCAAATTCAGTATACAGCTTCCACTAATCACAACTTAGAGCAATGTAATGATTAGGACACTTAAAATTGTTTCCTCGTGAAACATAGCCTTTCCCCTCCAAAAAATGAATAAACTAGGGGGTTGTGATGGTCCACCCATTCACTTTTACTTTTCCTAAACCAGGAATTCATTTGGATTGATCGCAATTCTTACTTCTGAGTTGTAGGAGTTGCGCATGCGCAAGTCCGACCTTTTGATTGTTAGCAGCTAATGCGCATGTGTAAGACACGACCCCTCTTGTGTCATGGTTAACGTGATCGCCATATTATGCAAATGTTTTCCCAACATGCAACAGACACGTGCTGGATTTGTACGTCGCATATTATAACTAAGTGACATTAGGTCACAGAATTTGAATTTTGAGTAGAGAGAGTATTGTAGTAAGAGCTGAAGTATGTTGAATCAGTATGTGTAAATAGAAGGAGTTGTTAGTAGAGATTTAGGTAGTGTGAGTTAATGTCCAACTTTTGTATTCATTAATTGAATTTGGTGAGTCTTTGAATTTTTTCGAAATAAGCTTTGTTTTAGAAACTTTTAGATTTAAACTTTAATTAAACTTGACAATCCTTTTTGAATTCTTACTTTATAAGTAATGCTGGACAAATATAAAATGAATCCTATTTCAATTTTATTTGGCAAGTTACTATTACCTGGCACCCAACAAGTTATCTGGAATTTTGAATAAATTTGGATCAGACAAAAGGTCTAACTTGAAAAGTTAATGATTTTGGAGCATTACAGGGTACGAACTGCTTCTAAATGGTAAGGGGCTGGACTACCAAAATCAGTGTAGTTTCCTCAAACTGCAGCTTAAAGTAGTGAAAGAGTTTGGCTCTCAATATTTCTTTCCCCCTCAAAAAATGTATCCCTAGAAGCATCAATTAATAATGAATTCACAGATTTCTTGTTGACATATAATTCAAGAAATAATTTTGTGGAAAAAATGATTTGCCAGTGAGTAGGATTCAAATCCATGCCTCCCAGTTACACGCCAGGAAGGCAATAACTGAAAATTCTGATTTTTTTTTAGAAAAGGTGGGGTGTCTCCCTTTTATGTTAAGAGCTATAATTGCCAGATTCAGTATACAACTTCTCATCCTATGAGATTAAAGAAATGCAGGGATTTGACTGATGTTTCTTCTCCCCAAAAAAGTTCCCCCCCAAATCCAAACACACTCACTCACTAATACTGGGGAAATCGACGAATTTGGTATACAGCTTCTTCTCATCCTTGCTTTGAGCAATTTGAAGTTTTCATACACACTCCAACCTTCCCCACCCCCAGGCAAAAAAATCCCTCTATCTAAAACATGGAAAAGAATTTTTCCTAAACAGTAAGAACTACAATAACAGAATTTGACATATAGCTTCCTCTCATCATGGCTCTAAGCAATGTAAAGATTGCCCTCCCTCCCTCAAAAAAAAGTAATATTTTACTAGTACATATGTAGCACACAACAAGTTTTTCATTAATCTCTTAAAATGAAAAGTTATGTTTTATTGCCTCCACTGAGGATAAGAGAGCAAATTACTGCAGCCAATGTAAACTTCTTGACCACCACACTCTACCACTAAAATTTAAAATTTCTGGTACAAATAGATGGTTTGTAATATTTGTTTTAATGTTTCTGCATTTTGTACCATTATAAGGCACTATTAAGCTATTGAGATATTCGAAAAATGTGAAAGGTAATATTTATATCCATACATATTCAACCCACTAAATACTTTTTATCTCTAAAAATAAAAGAAGTTAACACTTGGTGTCAAATAAATGTCCTTTTATAAGTCTACAGGTAATGGACAAAAAAATGGAAACACTCCCATGTTAAATCAATGGAGAGTCAAATTCAAATATCCATAATTTCTACAATAAGCATTATTACAGGACAATAGATAAATTACAATCTTATTCAAATCTCTAAATCTCAATTTTGAACAATACCTGCTCAGTGCTTAAAGAGTTATAGAAGTCTCAATATTAAATGACAGTGATGTCAGTCATAAGAATTTACCTCAGAAGTTAAATGAAACTTTAAAAAAAGTATTATTTCACACTATTTAATAAATAAGTGTACATTTTAGAATTTTCTGCAAATAATTCTTTCAATAATTACCAGTTTTGCATAAGTTTCTTAGGCCTGGCTTTGATGCTATTAAATATTCAAGCTTCCATAGCTCTTTTGAATACCCAACGAACAAGATTTAAAGAGATTTGAATAAGATTTTAATTTATCTAGTCCTAGTTTCATATAAAATGCTTATTGCAGAAATTTCGGATCTTCAAATATGACTCTCCATTGACATATGCAACAGCTAGATGACAAGTATGTTTGCAGCTACCATGTTTGTAAGTTTGATTTGTTTTTTATAATTAAAGTTATTCTGAAAAATTTTAAGGAACTCTGTTAAATATGAAGTGAATCCTGGAATATCTACTTAGAATGGTAAGAAGAAAGTAATATATATAAGTAAGATATTAGACTTTTTGGATATTGAGTTTCATAATGAGTAATTTCGACTTGTGAAACAATTGCTACCATTTGGTATAAAATTTTATAACTAAAAATTAAAATTGATTATAGAGTTTCTGAGTTTCATCTGAGAAATAAAATGGAACAAATGATGAACAAAATCAATTTGATGTTCAATTATCGTTCAAGTTGTGAGATTTTCTTCAGCAAAATGAGGCTCTTTTTCTGGGAATCTGGATGTAGATCATATTTTCACCCTGTTTGCATTGGGGTTACAGAATAAAACTATAGAAAATGGGGAGGGATAAATAAAAAAGCAGATGGAAAAGTTCTAAATGTAGTCTTAAACCTAAAGAAATGTCAACCTCAAAGGAGAAACAAAATCTGAAAGACTGGATCTGCAACCTATAGCAGGTACTTTTGAAGTAAAAGACAAACCTAAAGGTGTCAATCCTACAGTAAAAGATTTAATGATCTTAGTTAATGAATTAAGAAAGGATATCAATCACAGCTAACAATGATATGATAAATTGAGACAAATCCTTGGAATTCACCCATACCTACTTACAGGACCACATTAAATCCTTCAGACCTTAAGAAAGAGTTCAATAATGTGAGAGAAGATTACCAAAGGATAATTAGGGAAAATGAGCATTTGAAACAAGATATTGAAAATCTTTGACATGATCTTAGTGAATTGGAAATCAGATCAAAAGCTCAAAATGTTTAAATCTCTAGTACAATAGAACAACCTTATGAAAATTTACCTGCTGTTGTACAAAGGCTTGCAGATGTCTTAGGTATACAAGATAAGGATGAAATCATAACTATGCATAGAATATGCTTATCATTGTTAGATTTCAAGACACTTGTATCAAAAACAAATGGATCAAAAAGGCCAAGGAAGAGAAGGATTTAAAGGCAGACATGATTAATAAAGACATGAAGATCTTAGATATGATCTTAGTGAATTGGAAATCAGATCAAAAGCATTAATGAAAATAATATGATCTTCATAAATGAACATTTGTCTGAATATATAAAACAACTGATTACAAATCCAAACAATCTAAAATTAGAAATAAACCTAACAAAAAGGAAAAAAGAAACCATAAATTATAAATTTTATTAAGATCATATAAAAAAATTTACATTTTGAGTGTTTACAAATGTATAAAGGTGAGTTCAATACATATTATGAGAATTGGATACAAGAAATTTCCCAAAATTAAAATAAATTTGCTCATCAAAAAGCCAGAAATAGAAAAGCTGAAAAGAATTGGATAACCACAGAAATTATTACTTGTATAAATAAAAAGGGGGCAATTATATAGAAAATACAAAGAAATATTGTGTCTATTGAAATGTATTATAAAAATTATTATAAATTCCTGAAAACGAAAATAGTGCTAAAGAGGAATATCACACAACGAAAAATTTTAAAAATTTTGGAAAAGATGCAAAAAAGCAAAATGAATTATACTATACCTACATTTCAAAATACTAATTTGTTAGTTAATGAAATGAATAGAACCTTTACTCATAGTTATATGCACTTACAGGATTATGACTTATGTGATATTCCTCTTCTTCCTCAAATAGACTTTTCTGTGTAACATATTTAGAAAATACTTGTGAAGCAGAGGTAAGTAAAATTATTTTAGGTTTCAAAAATAATAAAAAAGCTGGTTGTATGATGGAGTTACATCTGAAATTTTAAAAATTATTGCCAGGCATCACTTGAAAACTCTTACAGATATCATTAATTTGTCTATTGATAAGGAAAACTTTTATGATGCCTTTAAAGGGGACATAATTTTTCCTATTTACTAATCAGGAGATAAAAAATCTATATATTAATTATAGACCAATTTATATTCTCCCAGTTTTATCAAAAGTTATTGAGAAAATAATTGAAAGCAAATTAATTAATTTTTTAAATGAAAATAAATTTTTTGCTGCTAAACATTGTGGTTTTCTGGAAATTTAAAATACAGACCAGTGCATATTAGCTTTAACAGGCAACGTTTATAAAAGTATTAATGACAGTAATATAATGAATGACAAAGCCCAGATGCTCGCAATTCAGAGACTGCACTACATCTATATGGGACAGTGCCATATTTACTGGGGCGGGGATGGCTCAGTCGGTAGCATGTCAGGCTCGTAATCTGTAGTTCCCAGGTTCGAGTCCCAGCTGGGTCAGTGTTGAGATTTATCTCTGCAAAATTCCCCGCCCTGCCCACGGTCAGTAGGGGACACCGATGGGCTTGGAAAGGCCGCCGTCCGTCGGATGGGACGTTAAGCCGTGGCTCCGTATGCGGGAGAGCCATACCCTGTGCACGTTAAAGAACACGCTGGATGGCCTTGACGGGAGGCTACCATCTGTCTCCCAACAGCTATTTCAGTGGGTCCCCTCCCCCAACCTTCTCTGAGCCTTCGGGGTCCATGTGACCTGGCCATTTAGCCCATTGTGTGCAAAAAAGTGCCGCTCAGAGGTAAAACAACAACAACAACCCATATTTACTTCTATCCACCGTCAGGCCGGTCAGTACCATAAAAGTAAAGCCTTGCCGTCTGCAAAACCTAAATCTGCTCTTTGTCCTGGTCACTCCAAACAAAGATATTGAGGATCCAATTTGACGCAATGCCTGTGACACCAGTATTAATGACAGTAAGAAAACTACAGCACTCTTTCTAGACGTAAGAAAAGAATTTGATACAGTGGATATTTCTTTATTGTTAAAAAGAAAACTCCATGCCAATTGAATGCATTTCCACTTATACCATGTCTATGGTATACGAAGACATGCATTCAATTGGATTAAAAACTACCTTCATAACAAAAAATAAGCAGTTAGAATTGCTAATGAACAAAGCGAGTTCATGGCAGTTACAAGATGGGTACTATCAGGGGCATAGCTATGGGTGGGAGGCTCCCCCCAAAAGTAACTTGGAGTTGGCAAAATTCGAAAGAGACTTCATAAAATCTAGGTGAGTTTTGAAAATTTGTAATCTTTTTTTTGTAAAATTAAGGGTAGTTGGCAAAATTGAGGCAACTTAGTAAAATACAGGTGAGTTGGGAAAATCTTGGGGAGTTGGCAAAATTTGGAAGGAGTTGGCAAAATTCAGGTGAAATGTAAAAATTGGGATTTTTTTTTTTTCTGTAAAATTATGGCGAGTTGGTAAGATCTAGGAGAGTTGGCAAATCTTGTGGAGTTGGCAAAATTCTGAGTCATCATCCTCAAGCAACCATGGGCTATGGCGGTCCAACCAGACCGTGCAATTTAGTTCTCCAAACAAGTCTGTCCTGAGCTAAATCTCCTGCATCTGACCACTGCACACCAATTCAAATAAGGTCCTGTTTGACATCGTCTGCCCATGTCATCCTTCATCTCCCCCTCTTTTTGAAGACTTTAGGCACACTGTTCATAACCCTATTCGCCAATCTATAATTATCCATACTGGCAACATGGCCAAACCAGCGGAGTCTCTCTCTGCACAATATACTGCTTAAAGAAAGTTGCAGACTCCTTTGCCTAACCTCATCATTAGTTACAAAGTTAAACCACTTAATGCCCAAGATACTGCATAAGCAACTGGAATCAAAAGCATCTAGTTTTCTGTTATCATGTTTACAAAGTGTCCAAGTTTCACTGCCATAACTAACCCTAGAAAGAACCAAACTATTATACAGTCTAATTTTAGTCTTTAGGTGTATACGCCTATTTCTCCACAATCTCCATAGATTCTTAAAAGTCCCGACAGCAATCCCTATTCGTCTGTTAATCTCATGCCGCACATCACTATTATCTGTTACATAGCTCCCAAGATAATGAAACTGTGACACCTGCTCAAGACTGCAACCATTCAGATTAACTGAATCACAGCCTGCCTGACCAATTTTCATCACTTTAGTTTTCTCTCTGTTTATAACCAAACCTACTACCAGACTCATCAACAGCTCGAATGAAAGAGTTCATCTCATCAACATCATTTGCCAAAAGGGCTAAATCATCAGCATAATCTAAATCAGAAATTTTCGTATCTCCAGTCCATTTAAGGCCAAAATCTTTCCCTTGAAGTGAATTTCGCATAACATAATCAATAATCAAACTACAGAGAAAAGGAGACAAAATGCACCCTTGTCGAACATCAAAAGTAATGCTTAACCAATTGCTACAAGCCTTACCAACTCATGACTCGGTGTTGTTATAGAGAGCTTTCATTATGTTAACTCAACCACAAATTATGACGATCAATAGAGTCGAAAGCCATTTTGAAATCAACAAAGCTAGCAACCAAAGGTTTCTGAAACTCGAAACATTTCTCAAGAATCTGCCTAAGTGAAAATATCTGATCCACACATCCCCTACCACTTCTGAATCCACATTTCTCATCACGCAATTGACTGTCAACCAGATTCTTAATTCTAT
Source organism: Ryuthela nishihirai (assembly GCA_038380435.1). Classification (NCBI taxonomy): domain Eukaryota; kingdom Metazoa; phylum Arthropoda; class Arachnida; order Araneae; family Heptathelidae; genus Ryuthela; species Ryuthela nishihirai. The sequence continues at coordinate 153,437,844 of JAWZYU010000001.1, read as the reverse complement.
TATGCACAATCATGGAAAGAACTTTACCTGGAACAGAGAGTAGGCTGATACCCCTATAGTTATCACAAGAACTGCGATCACCTTTTTTGAAAATAGGGATAACAGTAGCTCTGGTAAAATCCTTAGGAACCATGCCTTTATCATAAAAGATATTCAAAATTTCAGTCATCCAAGTGGTAAACGAAACATTCCCAGCTCTAAGCATTTCGGTAGTAATTTCATATACACCTGGGGATTTATGAAGTCTAAGTTTAGAAATAGCCAGAATAACTACTTAATGTGTTATAGGGCCAATATTAAAGCCACCATTGCATCTGTCATCATTGCAAACAATGGGAGTAGAACTACCCATATTGTTTAGAACATTACTGAAATGCTCAGTCCACCTAGCCATGACAGAATCCTCACCTTCTATAACCTTGTTTATCCTTCAATCCCTGTATACTTGACCGTTTTCTACCACACAAAACATTAGCTCTCTGGTACAGCTCTCTGCTGTTGTGCTGTCTAACTGCTTCTTCGGCTTTGTCAGCCATGCCATCAAGCCAAAGATTCTTAGCAGCAGCTAACTGATCATTTACACGTTTATTAAGCTCTCTGTCCATGGCCGAGTGGTTAGCGCACTTGGCTACTGATCTAAGGGACTTGGGTTCGAGCCCCGGATAAGGCATGGCTGTTGGTGTCGTTTTTCTGCTGAGGTCCTGCCATCCTCTCGGACCTTCTACTATGGCATATAAACCGACAGGCTCCTGTCAGACCTCTGTGGCAAGCAGCTGCTTGAGGTGGTATTTTTTTTATTAGGACTAGTAGGGTATTGATTAAAGACATTCCTGCAGTTCGTTCTTTCTGAAATAAGCTCAAGTGCCTTATCACTCAATTCTGCCTTCTCTGCTCCTTTTTCCCTAAAAGAGTACTGTTAATTTCCAAAAAAGCCTGTTTGAAATGGTCCCATTCTTCCTCAACTTCAGTGGTAAGCAAACCATGACTGTCATAATGACTAAGTAACCTATCACGGTAAGCTTTAGCTATAACTGGGTCTTTCGGAGCTTCAGTATTAAAGGTAAAATTTTTAACCCTAGCACAACACTTTTTACGTTTAAGGTGCAAGACACTTTTAAGAAGATAATGGTCAGATCCAATTTCAGCTCCCCTATATGACCTGGTATTCCTAACAGAACTAGCCCATTTGCTGTTAATTAATATATAATCAATCATATTCTTATGCAGCCCATCAGGTGAAACCCGTGTATACTTATGTATGTCGCAGTGTTTGTAATAAGTGTTAGTTATTCTGAAACCATTGAGTTTACTTACCTGTAGGAGACGTTGCCCATTGCCATTGCAGCTACCAATGCCAAAAGGGCCTATCACCCCTCCCCAAAGGTCAGAGTCAGTACCAACTTTGGCATTGAAGTCTCCTAGGACAAGGGTAATATCTCCTTGACACAATTCAAAATATCCTGATGTTGTTCATAAAACCTATCCTTCTCATCCTCATCCTCAGTGGGGGCATAACAGCAGATAACATTCAAGTCTTTAACACTTGTCTGAAATTTTGCTGTAAAGAAACCTTTCATTAATGCACTCATATCCTAGAAGATCATCACTAGCGTGTCTGCTGAGAAGCAGACCCACGCCTTGGTGATGCTTATTGTCGTCCCTCCCTGAAAAGAGAGATTTAAGATTATTTTTAAGAATCTGACCTTTATCTGTCCATCTGGTCTATTGCAAGCCGAGAATATCTAAATTATAATGATGGAATTCTTGTGTGAGGACATCAAGAGAAAAAGCTCTGTGCAGAGTCCTCACATTCCAACTACCTATGGAGAGAAAATGGTTAGTGGGATGTTTATAGAAACTATATTTATTGAGAAAGGGAATGCCGACAATATCAAACAGCCCCCTAATCGCAGACATGGGGCAAAGACCTATTCCCCCACTACTAAAGGCTAAAGCCATCTACACTGAAAGACTTCCTCCAATGTAGAATTTGACGATGCCAATAGAAGCAAAGAGTTCAGGTGCCTGCGATGACCTCTGCTCAGGATTATCCACCAACTGATAAACATATCCTGTGAATCAATTCACTTGGGGCTATCAGCCCACAAACAAACAGAAAACACAGCGGAAGATTTTCCCTCCACAGAAGCCCACCAGTGCAGCAAAATCAGGATCCATAATCAAGCTCAGAGCCATATATATGTCCAGTCCAGTTGGTTTAGATGGTTAGCACCAGGATCCTGTGTAGTTGACCACTCATCAGCATGGTAGAAAAAGAAAAGTAGCCATAGTTGTCCAGATCAGTTGGCCACAGTAATCTGGCAGCCCTCCGCTTCCGTTCACTTCCACAAGAGAGTATCTTTTTGCACCACGAGAAGGCGGGTTCCGACATTAGGTTTCATTAGGTGCTAGGCCTGGCGGATCTATGCATCATCACAGGGGAGCACATTCTGAGTGGCTTTGCAAAAATCAGGTGGGATGTTAAAATTGGGATTTTTTTCTGTAGTATTGTGGCGAGTTGGCAAAATGGAGAAAACTTTGAAAAATCTAGGGAAGTTGGCAAAATTCGAATCCACTTGGTAAAATATGTGCGAGTTGTGAAAATTGGGATTGTTTTTGTGAAATTAAGCAGAGTTGACAAAATCGAGAAAACTTGGCAAAATTTTGGGGAGTTTGAAAAATTTGAAGTGATTTTACAAATTCAGGAGAGATGTAAAAATTGGAATTGTATTTGCGAAATTAAGGAGAGGTGGTAAAATCGAGGCATCTTGGCAAAATCTAGGGAAGTTGGCAAAATTCGAATAAAAATTAAAAAAAAATAAATACCCCCTCAAGCAGATTGCTTGCCACAGAGGTCTGAGAGGATGGCAGGACCTCAGCAGAAAAGCAACACACACGTCCATGCCTTAACCCGGTACTCGAACACAGGTCCCTTAGATCAGGAGACAAGCGTGCTAACCACTCGGCCATGGGAGTTGTGAAAATTGTGCCTTGTACAAATAAGGAGAGTTGATAAAATTCGAACTGACTTAGCAAATTCAGGGAAGATGTAAAAATTGCGATGTTTTCTGTAAAATTACGGCGAGTTGACAAAATCTAGGAGAGTTGGCAAAATTCGAATCCACTTGGTAAAATACGGGCGAGTTGTGATAATTGGGATTGGGTTTGTGAAATTAAGGAGAGTTGACAAAATCAAGAAAATTTGGCAAAATTTTGGATAGTTTGAAAAATTTGCAGTGACTTGGAAAATTCAGGAGAGATATAAAAATTGAGATTGTTTTTGTGAAATTAATGAGAGATGGCAAAATCAAGGCAGCTTGGAAAAGTCTAGGGGAGTTGGCAAAATGCAGGTGAGTTGTGAAAATTGGGATTAGTTTTAAGAAATAGGAGAGTTGGCAAAATTGAGAACTCTTGGCAAAATCTAGGGTAGTTGGCAAAATTCGAATCCGCTTTAAAATACAGGAGAGTATGAAATTGGGATTAGTTTTGTGAAATTAGAGTTGGCCAAATCGAGATAACTTGGCAAAATCTTGGGGAGTTTGAAAAATTTGAAGTGACTTGACAAAATCAGGAGAGATGTAAAGAATTGGATTGGTTTTCTGAAATTAAGGAGATTTGGCCAAATAAAAGGGAGTTGGGAAAATTCACACAGACTTTTGCTACAATTCAGGCGAGATGTAAATATTGAGATAATTTCTGTGAAAGTATGGCTAATTGTCAAAATTGGAAGTTACATGGCAAAATGCAGGATAGTTGTGAAAATTACCCCCCCCCCCCCCCCCCCCACACACACACACACACACAACGGAGGGAAAATCTAGGTGCGAACCTGACAGACATTACTTTTTCAGTTGGCAAAATTTCCGATTTCTCCCCCTCCCCAACCATTGCCCTTCGTTTGTATTGGGTCGAAACATGTTTTTAATTTATTTCAACAATCTGTGTCAGTTGAACTTAAAAATGGTAATTTACTGTGTTATGGCTGATGCTATTGTTTATTCCCATGACAAAATAGATGATTTGAAGATTTCTGTGGAAAGTGATTTAAAAACAAAAATTCACAAATGATTCATTTTGCGTAAATTGTCTCTTAATATCCAAAACACTAAATATATTTTTTTTGAGTTAAAAACCACTAATACCTGTAGTAATACCAAATATCTTAAATTGCAAAACATAGCATTGACTGCTCTTACCCACTATTGAAAGAGTGCATACTCTCAACTCTTTGGGTGTTGTGCCTAATTCCAATTTAAAACGGAAATCCCATACAAACTTAGAGGTAAACTTACGCATGTTTTATACAAATTTTATTTTGTTAAAAAATTTGTTCCAAGAAATTTTCTTATTACACTATATTTTTCAGGGAAATATTCAAATATGCAATATGGAATCTGTAGCTTGAGTGGAGATTACCAACATAATTTAAATTATATTTATATTTAGAATTAAATATTCCAATATTTCATTTCCTCTAAGATAGTTTCATAATTACTAGACAAGTTTGTTTTTATAAAACTATTTTATTTCTTTACCAGAAAAAAAAATGGATACCGTTTACCATGTGATAAAGTGTGCTACTGCCAAACTTTTCATTGATAATATTCAGAACTGGGTCGGCAGTTGCCCCTTAGTTCTCAATTGTAGAGACTAAAATTATGTTTCTCTCAGTTATTGTAAATTTTTATTTTATTGCGTATTATTTTCTTTGTATGTTTTGTATTTATGTAATAAATTTTTCTTATTTATTATTAGTTAACATGGGAATGTTTCCTTTTTCTGTCCATTATATTTAATTCATCAGATCTTAATATTTTTCATTTTTTTAAAAATAATTTCATCCTCAAATAATTTAGTTATATTTGTAATAACAAACAAAAAACGAAGGTATTTAAATATTCTGATGGTTGTGGATGGATCTGTGAGACCCATTCGTTGCATTTATGCGTTCTCTTTAATTACTAATGAGCCGATCTAAGCGAAATTTCACCAAGGTATATTAAAGAAGTCAGTTGAAAGCTGAGAAGACTGAGAAGGAATGGGTCTTAGCTAGCGTCGTTTAAAAAGAATTCAAGATTCAAAATCATCTGGGTCTGTGAGACCCAAAGTGACTGATGGAGGTTTAAATGCAATTGAATATTGAATACTACACTGAGATGAGTGTTTGTTAAGTATACCACCCCTCATCACATAAATGGTTCATTTCAACACGTAATATGTCGTGACTACAACTGTGCGGTATAAATTAGGGTGACTACACTGTCTGGTATAAATTTATCTAATTTTTGTTATGGTAGTAATTTATCGTATTATTCTAAAAACTGAAATAAATGGTTGGTTATTACTCTACTTATATTTTCGTAGAAAATCCCATATTTTAATGGTGAAAACAGTTTTAAAATGAAATATGCTACAGCTTTAATAACATTAAAACGAAGACATAAATTGTGAACTGAATTTCTGACGATGTGAAATAAAAATTATGAACAAGATTATAATTAAGAGTTATAGTGATTTGTATCTTGAGCAAACATAGGAGGCTTTGAAGGTAGAACTGCAGTTTACTAGATGCCCTATATAGGTAGAGGTTGGCCATCTCAAAATTGGACGCCATGTTTTGTCGTCGCTTGGATTGTTTAGCGTGTATAGCTGAATGGTATTGCACAGTACTTATGGATTCCGGAAAAGGGTAGGGTAATATTTGATACATATTTCAGTGTTCATGATTGGAAGCAGTTTAGAAAACGGCAAAAAAAAGGAAAAGTAAATTTTAGGACTTTTAAAAAAAAAGACGTGATTTAGCTTTGTTGTCTGTCTGTCTGTAGACATCGAACTTTTTTGTTTATAAAGCATAATAAAAAAAATTTGTTAGATAGATATTAATGATATATTACGATTTGCATTTTTCGAATCTCCCAAAAGTTATATCTGCACCCTCTAACGGTGAAAAAAGTTGAAAATTCCAAAATATCAAACGATGTATTTATGTTAGAAGTTTGAAATTTTGGTGTTGAAATGTGAAGGTTACGAAGTTACCATTGGCAGCAATCACTTGACCCTTTAGACCCAGGGGGGGGGGGAGGTAGTGCAACTTTTTTTTTTGTTTTAATAGAAAAATGAATGTTTTTAGAGATAAATTAAAAATTCTGTTTGAGTTCGACAGGTATAGATAAAATAGTACAATTTGCATTTTGCGAATTTCCCAAAAGCTATTATTGCGCCCACTAATGGTGGAAAAAAATCGAAAAATCCCAAAATTTAAAATGAATATTTGAAACGATGTAGTTATGCTAGAAATTTGAAATTTTGGTCGTGAAATGTGACAGTCTTGAAAATTCAATTGACAACAATTGAGTTGACCCTAAGCCCCAAGGTAGGTAAGAAACGGAACGGTTTTGTTTTAAGAGATAATTGGAAATCTCTTTTTAAGTTGGTACTAACGAAATATAATTCGCATTTTAAAAAGGTAGTTATAATTTATATCATTAGAAATAACTAAATATCGAAGCTTCAAAACTTTTAACGAATGTTTCAAGTGATATGTTTATGGTAGAAATTTTGGCGTGTAGAGTTCTGCTATGGTAGAAATTCCACTGACAGCAATGATCTGCCCACTATTTTCAGAGGAGCGAGAGAAAAGCAACTTTTTAAATTTAAGAACTAAAAGACAAATACTCTTTATGTTTTATAATTACTAATAAAATACTATGTAAATTTCCCCCAGCATACATTAAAAAAATAAATAACCCCTCAAGCAGCTGCTTGCCACAGAGATCTGACAGGAGCCTGTCAGTTTATAGGCCATAGGAGGAGGTCCATGAGGATGGCGGGACCTCAGGAGAAAAACAACACGAACATCCATAATTGAAACTTTTAAGGAGTGCAAAAGTAGGCAAAGGAAGAACTTCATTCTCTTTGAAAATGAGATTCCTATATGCGCCAGAGGCGACATGCCTTATTCAAGTTATTTTACTCTTTCAGTACCCTCTAACAGTGGAAATTCGAACTAATGTATAATTGAGAAAATAAACTATTAATATTTTATTAGTACCTGTAATGTGGAAAAAAGTTTTTCGTTTATCTCTTAACTCTTCCAGTGTCCAGCCTGAAAAACTGGTTTACATCCACAGGCCAAATTTAACTTTAGAACTTTTTTCTGAAAATAAAATATTTAACAAAAAAGACCATATGTTTCATTTTAATAGGACTTTTTTAGAGTCATGTAGTAAAAAAATACATCTGGCAACACATAAAAATTTATATAAAAAAAACTAATAGACAGAAATGATTATATTGCACATGAATAGAAAGGCTATTTATTTCTAAATAGCAAAAAAAAAAATTTTGTTGTAAACATTTCTTCCATTTTGAAATTTTTTTCTCCATACTATACTTTGAGAAAAAGTCCAGGCTTGTTGCAGTCCAATAAACAAGTCACATTTAGAATATTTTTAATAAATAACTAATCAACAGAAAGAGCTCATGTTTATATACCAAATTAAAAACAATTTAATTCTGAATTTTATTGAAGTAAAAAATTTGAACACTGTAGTAGCATATTAATTTTAATAACAATTTTTACAGTGATATACCAAAAAAAAGGTACACATTTCATAATTACTTACAAAAATCTTCCATTTTTAAAAAGTAGCAGTTCTTTGTTAATTAACAGGAGATTTTAAAAACTTTAAGGAAAAATTTGTTGATAATAGTTCAAATCAAACTTCTGAGGTTAAATTAGGGGATTGCTTCAGCACAGAATAATGTTAACAAACAAATTGGCAATACCTTATATAACTTCTAAGAAATGGCAAACAAATGGCTTTAACAAATTATTTATGCCATACTTAAAATATGCATCAAGTAAAAAAAGGAAATATTATTTATCAAGCTTAAATTACATATTTTTATAAGATATCTATTAAAAAATTTTAAAATGGCAATTTTTATTTTTTTAAAAATCGTTTTCTTTTATTGTATTAAAAACGGATATATACGTTCTGGACACTGGAAGGGTTAAAGCAGAAAAGTTGCATTTTACGAACGGGACAAATCATTACTATTAGTGTAATCCACTTGATCATTATACTCTATGACCGAAAATTTAAGTTTCTAGGAAAAATAGATCGTTTGCAATATTTATTTAAAGATTTGGTATTTTCCAGCTTTTTCCCGCCGCTAGAGGTCGCCTTTAGTACTCTCTAACACTAGAAATTCCAACTAATGTGGATTCGAAAAATGTAAATATTAATATTTTTGTGGAAAAAAATTTCGCCGACATACGGGATTCGAAACCGCATCTCTCCAGAAACATACCAGAGTATTCTAACCTGTTAAACTAACGCCGGCTTTTATCACAAAAACATTTTTTGATTTATAGACGTTTAAACGTCTATAGGTAACGCTGAGATTATCAAATAGTGTTTAAATCATTAATAACGCTAAATAGCATGATGTGACTTCATTATTTATTTCCATCTTTCTCAGAGCACTAAAAAGAAATAGTTGCCACCCGAGATTTGGCGCTATAAGGAGGCGTTCAAAATTCCGGGAAGATAGTCATTATTAGTGGAAAAAAGACTGAGACGGCATTAGTTGAACAGGTTAGAATATTCTGACATGTTTCTGGAGAGATGTGGGTTCGAATCCCGTATGTCGGCAAAATTTTTTCCACAAAATCATTTATTAATTTAGAGACGTTTAAATGTCTACAGGTAATGCTGAGATGATCAAATACTGCTTAAATCATTAATATTTTGTTAATGCCTGTAAAGCAGAAAAAAATATATATTGTTTCATTTATCTCTTAAAAAAACCTTTTGGCTAAGACGGCAAAGCTTTGTTGCCATTGTAAACCTTCCGACCATAACAGTCAATAGTGGAGATCTGAAATTTTGATAGTAAATAGTTTGTAATATTCGTTTGAAATTTTAGCATTTTCCATCTGTTAGAGGTCGCTATTAAAGCTATTGAAATTTTTCGAAATTGCTAATCGCATTATTTGTTCGATACCTATCCAACCCAAAAAGAATTTTTCATTTAGCTCTAAAAGTAAAACGATTGTCTATAGATGGACAGACAGGTGGAAAGATAGATGGACAGACAACAATTAGCAGAGACGGACAGACAGATGAACAAATATTGGTATAGGCAGACCACAAATTGAAAACATTAGCACGTTTGACGAACCTTAAAAGAAATTATTTGTTGGTTTTCAGTTAGCTCATTTCACTTTTGCAGCCGATTGCCGTCTTCTGATGGAGTTTCTCGGAATAAAATGTTCATTAATTTATTTCTTTGAGTGAAATTTTTACACCCAAATGCAGCGCAGTGAGGCATTCATAAAATATGACAGCTTTTATAGACAAAAAAAGTGGTAGAAATATATAAAACTATAACAGCTGAGAAGTTTTAACGGTGCATATACTAACTCGTAGGCTTTCGTCTCACGGTACGACAAAACATGGCGTCCATAAACCACGTGACTCAATCAACCATTGACAATGAATCACCGAGATGGCCAACCTCTAACTATACAGGACCTCTAGTATAAATCAGTCACACTAGCTCTTTGAGTATCAGTTAAGAGTTGGATTGAGCATCAGAATGGGCAGGCATGATAGATGGTGCTAGGCGCGCCGGTTCTAGCATCTCTTATATGGCCGTCCTCTTGGACTTTTCATGCAGAACCATTTCAAGGGTTTACTGAGAATGGTGTGAAAAGCAAAAAAAGCAGTGATCGGCAATCCTGTAGATGAAAGCTTGTAGATCAGAGGGGTCACAGGAGACTGGCGAGAATCTTGCAAGCGACGACGGGCCACAATCAGGGGAATTCCAGCAGAATTAAACATTGGTGAGCAGAAAGTCATTTCCAAATGCACCACATATAGGACCTTGACGCGAATGGGCTACAACAGCCGCGGACCATGTCGACTGGTGGTGATGATGTCAGCGAATAACACAAAACGTGTCTCCAGTGGATACAGGAGCATCGACCCTACTAGACATGAGGACTGGCAAAAGAGCCTGGTCAGACAAATCAAGTTTCCTTTTGCATCGGGGCTCAGTCGGTAGCGCTCCAGGCTCGTAATCTGTAGTTCCCAGGTTCGAGTCCCAGCTGGGTCAGCGTTGAGATTTATCTCCGCAAAATTTCCCCGCTCTGCCCACGGTCAGTAGGGGACACCGATGGGCTTGAAAAGGCCGCCGTCCGTCGGTTGGGACGTTAAGCCGTGCCCCGTGTGCGGGAGAGCCATACCCTGTGCACGTTAAAGAACACGCTGGATGGCCTTGACGGGAGGCTACCATCTGTCTCCCAACAGCTATTCCAGTGGGTCCCCTCCCCCAACCTTCTCTGAGCCTTCGGGGTCCTTGTGGCCTGGCCATTTAGCCCATGGTGTGCAAAAAAGTTCCGCTCAGAGGTAAAACAATCCAATCCAATCCTTTTGCGTCGTGCTGATGGATCAGAATTTGGTGCAAGCAACACAAGGCCATGAAGCAGAGCCGTCGCCATATTAGATCGCGCCCTGAGGCAAACAATTAAATATCGCTCCTCAAAAGGTCGGAGTTGCACATGCGCTCGCAACGAGAATTGCAATGTCCACAAAATGAAATAATAATCGAGAAATGATAAATATAACAGAAATTAAGCAAAAATGGTTAAGGAAAAGTAAAAGTGAATGGGTGGACCATCACAGGCGCCGTGAAGCATATTGCCTCTATGCTACACCCCGTCGACGGTACTGCCATGAACCATCTTGTTATGCTTGATGCCATGAAGCCATTGCTGTCAGCGGTACAGGCAACTGGTGACGGTGTGGGGCAGGTATGCTCCTCCCCAAGAATCTGTTAATGCAAATACATATGTCCAATTGTTTAAAAGTAAGCCGAAATATCACAGAAGAGTTATAGGACTGTGATACAAAAGTGTTGCCAGATTAGGGGTTTTAAATATAAAAGTTTTTTTTTTGATTATGACTCTAAAACACTATTTAATTGCAACTGCCTTTCGATTCGATCAAAACTAGCAAAAATAACTGGATACCATCTCGTGTCGGAGATATTTAGGAATCGGATGTACGGCTGAAACTACTTTAGATTAAGGTCTTAGATATACAGCATATAAAAGAATAGCCGAACAACATTGTTTATCCCCTTACACTCATTCCGGGCCCATCTGATAGCTATCGATTCTGCCAAAGAAGCCAGTGAAATATTTTTTGGAAACCACGAAGTGAATTTGCAAAGATTTGGGGAAAAAAGATTAATAGGAACTGACCAGGTAGCTCTTGTAAGTCTTGAGTAGTAGAAGTCTTCTCTAACAAGTGGATGTTGTAGTGGTGCAACTCTACAAGAAAAGTAAAAGGCTGAGACTATCTAGCATTTTTCTTTAATATTTATTAGTTTTGGCAAATATAGATCATAGGTCTTAAAATCTAGATTTCGGTGCTTATGCTAAGCAGCATGGGCGCATCCAAGTATGGGCACATCGGACCAGGTCTCCACAAGAAAACTTTAGTGCAAATACATAAAAAATTTTATGCAAATAAGTGCAACTGCACGTGAACAGTAGAATAGATTACTCGAAATATCACAGAACAGTATTGGGGCGGGGGTGGCTCAGTCGGTAGCGCGCCAGGCTCGTAATCTGTAGTTCCCAGGTTCGAGTCCCAGCTGGGTCAGCGTTGAGATTTATCTCCGCAAAAATTCCCCGCCCTGCCCACGGTCAGTAGGGGACACCGATGGGCTTGGAAAGGACGCCGTCCGTCGGATGGGACGTAAAGCCGTGGCCCCGTGTGCAGGAGAGCCATACCCTGTGCACGTTAAAGAACACGCTGGGTGGCCTTGACGGGAGGCTACCATCTGTCTCCCAACAGCTGTTCCAGTGGGTCCCCTCCCCCAACCTTCTCTGAGCCCTCGGGGTCCATGTGACCTGGCCATTTAGCCCATGGTGTGCAAAAAAGTGCCGCTCAGAGGTAAAACAACCCAACCCACAGAACAGTAATAGGACTTGTTACAAAAGTGTTGCCAGAGTAGGGATTTCACTCATTAATCTGGTTTCTTTTTTTCACCTTCGTGGAATTTAAGGTGTTTTTGTAGCTTTTTAAGGTAGTTTTTGTAGCAGAGAAAAATAAAGTGTGGTGTCAAAATTAGCTAGCAACTAAAGACCAGTTGTGATTCTGAAACACTACATAATTTCTACAGTCTTTCGATTAAATGCTACGAAAATCTCATCAGAAACATAAAGAATGGGAGAACAATTTTTTCCCCTAAAATTGGTTCCGGGCACGTCTGAGAATATACACCTTTCAAGGGTATAAATGTAATGTTGGCCTCAGACTCTTAAGAAAGCCTTAAAAACTTACGAATTTTTTTTAAAAGTTAGGTTGGGTTGTTTTTTCTCTGAGCGACACTTTTTTCCACACAGTGGGCTAATTGGCTAGGTCACAAGGGTTCAAACGATGTTGGGAGAAGGAACACACTGTACAGCTGTTAGGAGACACGAAATCTCCCGTGAAAGCAATCAAGCATGTTCTTCAAAGTCCACAGGGTATGGCTCTCTTGTTTACAGGGCCACTGTTTCAAGTCGCATCCGAGAACAGCATGGGGGTTTAGCGGAGATAAATCAACTCTGGCCTAGGTAGGACCCGAACCTGGGAACTACAGATTAGGAACCTGTCAAGCCACCCCGCCCCTTTAATATTAGATTCAACAGTAAAGATGTAATTTTTAACTGACGAACATCGGATAAGGCGTAGAAGTTTAATTTTTAGTGCTGTCTTCCTGCTGAGGTCTCGGGTTACTTAACAGACCTTCTCTATTGCGCATTAAATTAACAAGCTACTATTGGACTCTGCTTATTTAAGGGGTTAATTTTTTTATATTTGTGAAATTAGAATAAAAACCTTTGGTATTATTAACGACAATCAGTTTTTACTTTGAATAGGAGCTCAAAATTGTGAAGTATCCCGTGCATCTCTCGACCTTTGAGAGGGCTTAACAGAAGTTAACGATTTTGAAAAAAGAGGGAATTTTTTGGGAGACCACGAACTGAATTTGGAAATATTTGAGAGTAAAATATTAGTAGAAAAGTGAAGTAACCAAGAAAGCCCTTTAGGCTTGAAGTCGTAGTATTCTTTGCAATGGTACATCTCTTTATAGGTATAGGAGTATAAAAGGCTGAACTTCATCCGTTTCTCTGAAATTCCTTTAGTGGATGATTTTAGTATACATATTTTTGTCAGAATTTTAAAAATCTTAATTAGCCGCTGGCACAGCCGCTAGCATACTTGGTTGCTGGGGGCGTAGGTGGCTTGTAATCTGCAGTTTCCAGGTTTGATTCCCAGCTGGGTCAGCGTTAAGATTTGTCTGTTGATCGGCCCACGGTCAGTAGGAGACACCGATGGGCTTGGAAAGGCCGCCGTCCGTTGGATGGGTTGTTAAGCCTTGGCCCCGTGTGCCGGAGAGCCATATATTGTGCACATTAAAGAACACGCTGGATGACCTTGACATGAGGTTACCATCTCTCTCCTAATAGCTGTCCAGTGGATCCCCTCCCCTAACCTTCTCTGGGCCTTCAGGGTCCTTGTGACCGCTCCTAGGTTAAACAACCCCAACTTGGTTGCTGATCAAAGGGACTTGGATTCGAGCCCTCAGATAAGCAATGGATGTTTCTTTTCCTAAGTTGTCTTCCTGTGAGGTCTTGCTTCCTTGACAGACCTTCGTGACATATACTGACAGATACATCTGACACCAATAGCTTAATTCAGAAGACGTAGCTTAGTTTCGAAACAAGTAGTTTGTTTTATTAATTCTTCTCATTTAAAGAACAGGCAGAAAACATTTTCTTTTGAAAAACGTCAAATCTGAGGATTTGATTAAATTTAGAAATATTTAGCTTCATTTTACGTCATATTGTTATTGTGTTTTCATTTCTGGATAGCAGTGTAACATAAGACAAGAATTTTGCTTTTTCTGAAATCAGGTGCATTTAGTTCTTAATATATTACTAAGCAAATGAAGCACACACATGACAACATGGTACACAATAAAAAATGTCTTGTTGCGAGGTTTATTAAAACAATTTTGTATTTTTATATTCCTTTTATTTTTGGGAAAATTTACTGCCTGTAGCAGGACAACTGCTCTGGTTTTAAAAATTATAAGGACATTTTTACATCATTTTTGTTTTCTAAAGGATGAAAGACACTCTGCTAAAAATATTCTCAAGGAAAAAGGGCTTTGAGTGGTTTCTCGAGGCGTCAAAATGCCTTGCTGATGAACAAATACTTTCAGCAGTGGATAAGAGCCATTGCTAATAATATTTCTTACTGAGTAAGAAGTAAGATGAAAATGTGTATCCTTACTAAGAAAATATTTTGCGGAACCGATATTACACATTATGACCAAGAACCGAAAATGTTAAAGCCGCTTTTGAGAAGTTCTTACACCAAAGGTTAAAAATGTTCTTCATTATGCTTATTTAGTCCATTCCTGGACTAAAACAGTGTTTTCTCGAAAAATTTGGCAGAAAAGTATCGCTAGCATTTTATATGTTTGTTGTAATACCGACAACTGCGATATTACAGTATTAAAAATTGATTTTTACCATTTTACTACATCAGATCAATGACATTCTATATATTAATCATAAAGTTTTTTTTGTATTTACTACAATTTTTCTTTCTGCGACCCACAAGCTCAAAAAATATCTCTCGTGTGAGTTGTTTGCCCTTTGACAAGGCAAAAAGTTGTGCATCACTTATATAAAGCCAATTTTAACTTTACAGGATATGTTTATTGTAGGGGAGTAACTTCTTTTCCTTTAAAGAGTGTTACTTGGCATCATTACCAGGGCGACAAAATCCCTCAGGTAGTTATTGATAATATGGGTATCTGAGTGCAGCAGAACTTCGATTAATCTGCCTGTACATGGGTGGCTTGGATACGTCGAAATATCGGATATGTGAGAGGAAATGAGAATGTTTAAAAAAGGCTGGGAAAAAATTAAAATGCAGCATAATTATCGAAAATAAAAGAAATGGAAGCAAAAAACCATATTTAATAAGGCATAATGATAATTATATCAGCAAAATTACTCCATCCATGAATAGGTGTCAGAGTTAATGTCATAGCAATGTAAAGAAACTGCTACAAGGAAGTGTAATAAGACTTGTGTTCTTTTATAAAATTGATTTTCGCTGTAAATAGTCTGAATAATAAGGGGAGAAATAAAAGATAATCGAAAGAAATACGATAAACCTTGCAGCAGAACAAATACGGCAGTCTAAATAGGTTAAAAATATGGGAGCAGAGCGGTTGAAATTCCTGGATTTAAAACCTCCGATGTTTTACAATTACTTCTCGAGAATCTTTTAAACTTGCGGAGAACTGTTGACTACTTGGGGAAGTGATTTAGCAGAATATTTTATGACAGGATGCATTTTATCATAAAATGATGTTTGAGGAACTCTGATCGTTGCCGGACTTTCTTCACAGCAAACTCTCACTTCGTTATCGATAGCGATTCCCTTTACTTGAATGACAAGGTGATTTCACTAAATGATAAACTTCAATTTCCTGAAATTAATTTCCTCAACAGCTGGGGCAAATGTGATGACAAAACTTTCCAGTGACCTCATGGGAGACTGTGGGGTGAGTTGGGAGTGCTGCGTGGAACTGGAGAGGGGAGTGGGTCATTAATCCCTAAGACAAGTGAAAAAGGGCAACAACCATTCAGTTGTGGTAGCTTTATCCCCATATCTTGAAGTTAAACAGTCAACGTTTTACAGGAGAGATGATCCTGCAACCTGACAACGCGAGAAACAGAACTCTTAAAGCAGAAAAAAGCTTTTACAAACTCTAAAAGCATATAAAGCTAAATACACGGACATTTCCAATCCTTTTCAATAGGTTTATTTTTATTTTATTTTCATTTTACAGAAAGAGGGTGAATGTTTTCACATAACTGTTATCGTTAAGGTTGCCATTCGTCCTATATTTTAAAGGCCAATCCTAATATTGAGAAAGACATTTTTGTCCTGTTTTTAATATTTTTTGTTCTGTTTTTAAGAGTCGTACATTTTTAATACCAAATAAAAATCGGTCTTGCCACTAATTTTCATAAATGAATTTTATTTTTGTTCATATGACTGGGGAATTAAAAATTATAATTGTAATAAATTATTAAATAATTTTTGAAACAGTGGGAACTTTTGACAAATTAAAAGTTATTTTATTGATATGTTTGCTCCTTTTTTGCGTTTTTGAATATTTTTTGCATTTTAAATAAAATTAGTGTATGCATATTGTTTTGTTTTACAGCTTTTTAGGGTATTTAACTACTTTCAAAGTAAATAAAAAAATTACTTTTCAAAGATGACTTTGTTAAACATAGCATAAAATTAATGATATCATGACAAAAATTGGCGAACAAATAGTTTTTTAATGAAAGAAGTTGCCAGAAAATATGCTCTTCAATAAGTGTCCCCAGAAAAAATGGTCACCTTAGCTAACGTAAAAGATATTTTTGATCGTTATTTGTGGTTGTTGGTTCAAGAACTGCATCTATTGAAGACTTGATTTTTATACATATATATGTGTTGGTCATTTACTGAGATTTCAGGAAATTTTTGATAAATGCTATACCATTTTATACTGTTATTAAATTCTATTGCAATCTGATTTGCATTTAATTTATTCTTAAAAAGTACTATTAAACCTCCAGCTCTCTTTATGTTATCACATTTATAACAAATGCTAATAACCTTCTAAATGATACATTGGAATTTCACTATCTTTTGCCTAAGTTTCAGATAAAATAATATTGAATTGAATAAGTTTATTTCACCCAAACATACATATATTGGTAGATAAAACACAGACAAGTTCACAGGTGAAAAAGGAGAACATAATAAGCCGTAGCTTTTGAATAAATGTTTCCTGAAATACACTTAAATTTAAAACAATGCAGGTGACCTTAATTTATACATTTATACATTTATTTGAGCACATGAATTTTTGTGGTCTGACTCTATCATTGACTTGATAATAAGTGTAGTTTATATTTATATTTAAAAGTTCTATATTGTTCCATTGCAGCAGTATCCTCTGGTATCTCGTCATTCCAAATCTTAATGCCAATGTACCGTATTGATCTCTGGCGTATAGATTTCTTATAAAGGGGCAACATGATCTTGTTCTTAAGTCGAGTATCATAACTGAAAGTCTTCGTTCTTTCTAAGCAGCAGTAAAGTTCCGAGTACTCTGTCATTTTATTCTTCACTCTGTATACAAAATTCCCCATAACATACTTGTAAATATTATATATATTTAATATTCCATTTTCTGCCATCAAGTGTTGTACCGGATTTCTGTAATTTAATCTTAGAATATATCTCATAATTCTCTTTTGCAGACAAAATAAACTATTCAAATTGGCTGAACTAGTATCTCCCCAAACACTAATTCCATATATTAAATGTGGGTACACTAATGCATAATATAAATTTATCAAAGTTTGTTGATTTGCATATTTTTTAATCCTCCCAATCGATCCAATATTTTTTTAAATAGTAGCTCTTAGCTGGTTAATATGATAATTCCAAGTTAAATTAGCATCTACCCCTATCTGGAGATAAATTCATTATACAGGGTGTCTCAAAAATATAGGTACAAACTTTTAGGGGAGGTAGAAACATCTAAAGGAATGAGAATTGCATAGGAACCCATAACTGGGTTGGGTTGTTTTACCTCTGAGCGGCACTTTTTTGCACACCATAGGCTAAATGGCCAGGTCACATGGACCCCGAAGGCTCAGAGAAGGTCGGGGGGAGGGGACCCACTGGAACAGCTGTTGGGAGACAGATGGTAGCCTCCCGTCAAGGCCATCCAGCGTGTTCTTTAACGTGCACAGGGTATGGCTCTCCCGCACACGGGGCCACGGCTTAACGCCCCATCCGACGGACGGCGGCCTTTCCAAACCCATCGGTGTCCCCTACTGACCTTGGGCAGGGCGGGGAATTTTGCGGAGATAAATCTCAACGCTGACCCACTGGGACTCGAACCTGGAAACTACAGATTACGAGCCTGGCATGCTACTGACTGAGCCACCCCCACCCCACCCATAACCGGAAACGTAAGTCAATAGGCGGTGCTGTTCATCAGTGTGCTAGAGGGAAAATTTCGGATTTCCTCATTGGAGCGGTAGTCGGTTGACGAAGAGCATGCAAAGGTATTCGAAAAGGGAGCTGGCAGACATGCACTTAGTATATGGAATAGCTGAGGGCAACGGACGAGCGCTCAACGAATGTATCAAGAACGCTTCCCACACAGACATGTACCGGGCCACCGTTTGTTTGCGCGTGCGCATCAAAATCTATGCGATTATGGGTCATTAAAAGGTAGCAGAAGTGAGGGCTGGCCATCTAGTACGCCATTTGTAATAATTATGTCCAATAAATATTTTCCCATTAATCACTGTCTTGTGTCCTTTTAGATCTTGAACCTCTGCTACCACTTTCCCATGACGTTTCCGGTTATGGGTTCCTATGCAATTCTCATTCCTTTAGATGTTATCTACCTCCCCTAAAAGTTTGTACCTATATTTTTGAGACAACCTGTAAATAAGTAAACCAGAAAACAATCAAAATTTTTTCAAAATGATCCAATATACACATGCAACAGAGTAAATAGTTTTTCGTCAAGGACAAGAACAGGATCATCTGAAAAAGATTCATTAATGCTACTATGGATCTTAACACTCATTACTGTAATATGTTTAAATCATTCACAGATTTTATATTTAATACCCTTGAATGTTCATCCTTTCTTAAATAAATTTTCCCGTCTTTTACCCAAATAAAATTATAATTCCTTTTTTTTCCCTTAGTTTCGTACAAAATGTTTTTGATTTCTGTTATTAAATGTTCACCTATATTATGGATTATGGATCACCTATGGATTACTGTATGTAGTTCCTCACCATTAGAAATTTCCAAATCTTTATTCTTTACTCCTCGAACTAATCTCGACTTGGCTATCCAGAGATTTCTCTCTTGTTTCGAATTGAAATGAACTATTACGGGGTTTTGCTTTCTTCTCATTATGTGTTGGAACACGATGAGTTACCTTCAATTTAATATCTTCTTTTTTAATATTGATAGCTTCCCCTATTTTGTAGACAATGTATGAAATATTTTCGTTTGGGCTTTCAATAAGTCCATTTATTTCTATGTTTACTGTTCTACTATATTGTTGTAGATTTCTCACTTTTGTTTTTAATTTTTTATTTCTTTTTTTTTTTGCAGCCTACTACTTGCTTTTAATTTTTTATTGTGTTCCTTTAATGCTTTCAAATGTTTAGTAATTTCAACCATAAAAGTATTAAATTCATCAATTTTATTTGAGTTAAATTCAGTACTTTGAGTACAATCGTGG
This sequence comes from Ryuthela nishihirai, assembly GCA_038380435.1. Taxonomy (NCBI): domain Eukaryota; kingdom Metazoa; phylum Arthropoda; class Arachnida; order Araneae; family Heptathelidae; genus Ryuthela; species Ryuthela nishihirai. The sequence continues at coordinate 153,418,410 of JAWZYU010000001.1, read as the reverse complement.
ATTACATTTTTCAACAGTTCCATTTTTGTGTTTAAGGTCTGTTATTTCCTCCCTTATTATTTGTGTAATATGTTTTTCATATGGCATTTCCTTATTCCTGTCAGTTGCTACGTTTTGTTTCACCATAACATTATTCGGAAGTTCTAAAGACTATTGACGTCAAACTTTCTATTTCCATATCAACCGCTGTGGGATCTCGTGATGGATTACTGTTTCTTTGTTGCTTTGGTTTCTGCTGTTCAATAGATTTAGGCTTAAGAAAGTTACTAGGAAAACTATTGCATTTTGAACATATCCAGTCTTTTTTCTTCTCTAAGGACATCTTAAAGTTGCCTTGCTTCATACCAATACAATAAAAGTGAACAAAACTATTACATGTGCCATTACAGTAAATAAATTCAGTAACATCATTAGAGGTAAACTCACAAAACGTAGTGGCGCTATATAGGGAAATGTTGACAAACGGCGTTCATGGGCGCCATGTTTGGGCTCTGCGAGTGAATCAGCCCAGCAGACTGATTATCTAGCTTCGTTAACACATAGATAGGGACGGAGCAACTTTATAATAAGATTTTGTTACCTTAAAACTCATGGAAATGCTTTCTTTCAGGATGATTGTTATCTGTTTACAGCATTTTATAATAATATTTATTTTTTGATTATATTATAATTCAGTCAATTCATTAATTTTCAAATTTAAACAATAACTGTTCCTTCATATATTCAGTCCCAGATATTAAATTTTTGCTTAAAAAGTAAAAATGCTGATATTGAGAATATTTTAAGTTTATACATCTGTTAAAGTTTACGAAAATATTTTTCGTATATTATGAACATATTATAAATTTCGACACTAGCCTTTACCAAAGAGTTTCATTTTAGCTTCTCAAATGCGTTTAGTGGAAGTGAAGCTTACTCAATCTCCTTAACTGCGAAAACAGGTTTTTTACGGAACAATGTCACTAGAAATAAATTGAAGATCTCGCGCAATCTTTTAATTCTCGATTTTTACAACATTCTTTTAATATTAAGAGTTATGTTGAAAGTTACAAGAATTCTAACATTTTAAAAATTAATTGAATGATTATACAAATTTCTAACGCAGCATTTGTTTTAGTAAGTGAACTTTAAAAATAGGTAATTTTAATCTTGTAAAAAGCTATCTTCCTATAGGGCCCTAAAAAGTAGAAAATAAATCTAAAGTATATCGATGGTGCATCAGTCACAGTTCGTATTCACTTCAATAGAAAATAGGGCGCCGGCGCTCTTGTTGATTAGGTAAATCGACTACCTATCTTCCTTTGAAGTGAATACGAACTCAGTGACTGAATGCACCATCGATCTGCTTTAGGTTTATGTTCTACTTTTTTGGGCTCTGTAGCAAGTTAGATATTTTTTAAAATTTTTAATATATTTATATTTTTTTTGTCACTAAAAACCTTCAAAAAATTTCATTTGATATGTTGGCTCATAAATATCGCGCACATTTTCTTCCCTTTTCGAGTCTCGTTTGAGGTAGCCCACGATATTGGAGACGTCACAAGCTTTAATTTGAAATACGACTTGTTAAAATCGAACCCCGCGAAAATCTAACCCTCATTTTATCATGGGGGGGGGGGGAGTGCTAGGGAAAATTTCGAAATAGTTTACGACCGTCATTATACAAGCTTTCATTTGATACCTAAATTCGTAACTGTAGCCACTCGCATTAGGAAGATATAATGGAGCCACTTTCTCATTTCCCTTTTTTTTTGGGGGGGGGAGAAAGCAGGGGGGTCAATTTTTACAGCCTGTGATACTCCTCGCGTCACAAGCTTTCATTTGACAATAGCTTCTTACTTTCGGCACTCGCGTTCAGGAAATATAGGGGATTTGATAAATAATGGGAAAATATATCCCATTTTTAGAAGGGAAGAAAGAATGGGGGTCAATTTTTCGTAGCCTATATCCTGCGTCAGAAGCTTTCATTTCACATATAGCATGTTACTTTCGGCATTCGTGTTCTGGAGATATCGCTTAAGACAGTTTTCATATTTCCCCTTAGGGGGGAAGAAAGCATGGCGATCGAATTCAATATAAAACCAAGTACACGTGTAAACTGTACCTGTAACTATCACAGAACTAAGGAACAATCGAAGCCCAGAAATGGCGCCCATGAGACACGTGAGAGCGGCAGCCAATAGAAATCGATATCGCCGTTTGCCAACCTCTCCCTATATAGGACCACTAACACAACTCACACACGATCGCCATATTTCGACTTTTTTTCAATTAAAAAATATAATAAAATATTTTCAAGATATCCATGTGGATCACTCAAATTCATTCTCTTGTCTACAGTTAGTATAATCCAATGTAATGAAATATCCATAAAAATAAGCACGTGCTTAAAGTATTAAATGTATTTAGGATAAACCTGTAAAAATAACATATCGCTTAATTTCCCCTTTTAGTACCCTCTAACAGTGAAAACTCGAACTAATGGATGATCGGGAAAATGCAAAAAGTAATATTACTATCTATACAATATCAAAATCTTTACAAAGAAAAAGCGTTAAAAGGTAATAATATTTCGTATAATTTTAAAAATGTTCCGCACTAAAACCAACCTAAAAATGCGATTGCTTTTATTTATAATTAGATTCATGTGAAAAAGCTGAAAATATTTGAAAGTTTTGCAAAGAAGAGTAAAAATGCGAGATGGTCAAAACTCTTTTAGCAAAGAAACTAAGGTCAACTGGTATTCCTGAGCCGCGTCTCGTGACAGATGTTGGCTTCAGTGACGTGCATAGTGTTCTTCCATCAATGCTCTCTCTCTATTACTCTGTCTCTGTTACTGTTCTATTGCGCATTCTTTTAAAAATTAGCAAGGAGACTGGGAAAAGAGAGGAAGGAGAACGAGACAGACAAAGACGATTCCAATTAAAGCTTTGTCTCAGGGAGTCGTTAAGTGTTCGCGGATAATTCACGTTCACATGTGCTGTAGTTATCTGAGTTCGGTATTAACTGCCACCAGAGGCAGAATGGGAAAACCGATCTCGGGCTTTCAAATTTGGTTTTAACTCTTACTCGATCTGTTGTGAGATGCGTATATATTCATGTTTTCTGCTTTCATCTTCTAAATATATTTTTGTCCATTATGCTGAATTGAAAATTTTAACATTTCTGAGAATCATGGAAGGCAATTTAATGGGGTGATTGGGCGCAGGACTCCACAAATTTAAGCAATGAGTTTGAAGGTTGAGGACGGGCGAGAGATTCATCAGTAACAAAAAAAAAATTGGCAATTTTTTTGTTATTGATGAAATATAAAAAGTGTGTAATTTTTTTGCGAGTTCATCACTTTACGCTACTACAATAGCATAATACTCTCTAATACTCGTTCCTTTTGTTTTATCGCCCACAAAAGTATCAAAGCTCGCATTTATGTTGCGAAGTTCGCATTTTTCCTCATACAAGGACAGCACACAAAAGGCATGCCAACACCCAAGATTGAAACACGGGCCCCAGTTGCTGCAGTGTCACTGTGTGAGACATGGCGATACCACCGAGGCGGCGGCTTGTATATTGTTATAACACGAAAAAATTAATGCCATTGAATAGATCGTGTGATGTTATCTGGGTAGCAGGAAAAGCAACGATATCTTCATAGAAGATTAACTGAGCATCAATTAACCTAAAAAATTAGCAAAATCGGATGATCAAAACGACTTGAAAGAAATATTTCCTTATATTAAAAGTTTATTTTTAAAAAATCTGCTTTTAATTTTAAGAAATCAATTTTAAAATATTTTACAGGATAACAACTTTTTTTTAATACATCATCATGTTTTTTTTTTTAATAAGGTCATAATCTGCGAATACAACGGAATCGGCAGTAGTGAAGTATATTATTATTTATTTCACATTAAAACACTTTAAATCATTCACTAACTGCGGAAAACATAGGAAGAAATAGAAAATACTGGGGCAGTGTACTTTCGTCATCATACACTTCACTTTATTACCCCTGTATGATGACTTCAATGGAGTGACCGTCTGTGCTCGTTTTTCCACACGCTATACTTCGAAGCGTATCCGTATGAAATAAGATCTACTTTCACCATTGTTTACAGCCGTTTTTGCTTATGTGCCATAAAACCCCAAACAGCCAAGGAACACAAAGAGCATTCGTTTTGTCGCTTTAGTGGTTCGTATTTCACCTTTTCGGTAATGGCAATTCATCTTATATCACTGGTACTAAATTCCTTTCCCTTTTTTATTTTAATCTGGGCATTTCCGCAATAATCCATTTGGCTGTGTCTTCGTGTGATGGCATGTGCGTGTCATTTGTTCGCCTCGTCACCTTTTCTAATTGTCAGCTGTCAAGTGGTTTGCAAAGGATTCAATTTGCAGCCAATTCTCACAGTCACAAAGAAAGAGACATCTACATCAGTGACGTCTAATAGAGACATCTACATCAGTGACGTCTAATAGAGACATCTACATCAGTGACGTCTAATAGAGAAATGTTGCCACAAGGTAGGGTAAGTGGTAACTGGATATGCTCTGCACCTATGCAGTTCAGCTTTAAACAGTTCTTGGCGATCCTAAGTCAAAGAACTGCCCTCTTAAGCCCTAACTGGCTAATTTAAATGTCATTATCTATCTATAAATGAGTGCACTTTAAATTTTGTACAAGTTGGCACCACATAGATTGAATATTTCTTTAAAATTTTTATTTACGCTTGATCCAAAAGGTTACCTCTGTACTTCAATATATTTTATATTTTCGTATAGAAGTGATATTTCATATCTATGCATTATTTTATGTTCGTAGCTACTTCCTGGACTACTCAACTTAGGACTTTGTTTAGTAACATTTGGCAATGCAAAATGCAGTCCACCTCTCATACTTCCCTTTCCCCCCTCCTCATTTCCACGTTCCCACTTTTTACCCAGCCGAGCTTCAGCACTTTTGAGTACTTGCTTGGACTGGGTTGTAAATGGTTCAGAAGTTGAGGAATTCTTCGGTATTTAATTTTTTTTTTCACTATAGCAAGTTTTTGGCATTTTTCGTTAGCTTCATTTTGCATAAACTGAAAGATCTGCTTTAACTTAAAATTCGGCATGTTATAGCTACGGTTGTTATATATTTTATGACGTCTAAAATATTTATGCAAATATTATATTTCACAAACGAGCATTCTGTCGAGTGGGAGAAATCTGATGAAAAGTATGCTACATTATTGTCCTCTGAACATATAAAGACGATTGTGAGTAATTAACTGACAGGTGATTACGCGAATTCTAACTGTGATCAAATCGCCTGATTGTCATTTGTCCTTTCAGTTTGCATGTCCGAAGCTATCTCAGAAGCCTCAGTATCAGTCTTAATAGCTTTGTCCAGTCAACAGCCAAGTTACTTCGACCATGGTCACTGTTTTCCCTTCCTGGGACTTTTCTCTTTTTATGATGTGGATGATTAGGACGATGTCTTTGGCAGCCATTGTACTGAGCATCCGGATTTCTTGCCTGTCTTCACAGACGGCTGAAAGTCTGGCAGGCCTGTGGGATCAGCCATAGTCTTTTGTGATACTGTTATTGCAGACCAGATCACACTGCAGTGTCCCAACTTCACTGCAGAGTTGTACGCTATGAGCTTTGCCTTGGACCACGTGGTGGCTAAACATTATTGTGAGGGTATTCTCTATATTGACTCAGTTCACTACAGGCTTTGATCTCGGTGAAACATCGGCCTCATCCTGGTCTCTCCAAGAACCTCCTGTAGCTCTGTTGTATGGCAGCCACAACCAACATTCTCTTCTGTTCGGTGCCCTGTTATGTCCCTATCAGGGGCAATGACCTGGCAGACGATGCTGCCAAGTCGGCTACGTCCCTGTCCTCTGCCAGTTCCACATCTGGACTTCCAGCAGCATTTTACCATTGAGCTTCGGTCACAGTGCAACAGATTGCAAACAATCTCTTTGAAGTCAGGCCTATTATGAAACCATTTGCAGTCGTGTTTTCGTGGGAATTGCAAGGAAGAAGTTGTAGTTGTTCGGCACCTCTTAGGTCATTCATATTACACATTCATTTCTTCTATAGGTGGACGACAAGTATATAAGTGTGAGTTTTCTAACACCATTTTAACTATAAAACATATTTTAATCGCATCTCCAACTTATAACTGTGAATGTCGTATGTATTTTGGTTCTTGTGATTTAACATCCGAGCCCCTTACACTAGGGCATCATTTATCTGATAACTCGATTTAGCCCTGTCTTTGACTCATATTTAATGTTTTTTTTTGTACTTTTTGATATTTAGATTTGTTTTTATTCCATGGTAACAAATTTCTGGACACCATATTCTTGATTATATACACCTATTCTTGATGATGATTATATACCCATTCTTGATTATGTACACCCAGTCTTGATGGATACACCCATTCCTCATTCTTCAGTTTTACAATTGTTGACCCTTTTTATCTTGGTTTTTATCCTTATCGTTTGTTATACACTTTTCTTGTCCTTTCCATTTTCATTGCCTTCTTCTTTTCGTGTGTTGCTTTTAACTTTGGTTGTGGGTTCATTGTCTTTTTTATTTACTCTCTTTTGGTGCAACATAGCTCTTGTTACTCTTGTACCATAAAACCCCAACAAACTGATGATGGGGAAATCCAAAATTGAAAGATGATGCTTATCCATTGATTTTATTAAGGTTTTAGCGGGTGCTGGACTTTACTTCTATAGTACTGTTCAGCCCCGACGGTGGGTAGTGGTAAATGTGGCATCTCCCGATAGATGTAGTGCAGTCTCTGAATTGCGGACCATCTGGGGTTTGTCATTCATTTTATATCCATTGATATTCCCAGGATGCCCAGTATCTTACAGAAATAAAAAAAAATGTGAAAGGAAATGCACTGTCAGCCGTGAAAAGAAATTGCAAAAGTTATGCAATAAGACTGATAAGCAACTTCAAAGTGATAAAATGGCTATTTTAAGTAGTTTGGTAGATGATGAGCTTTCAAATAAAGCAACTTTGATTACTACAAATAATTATCTCCGCATCATTGTAATAATTGTGTTGCTTTACTATATATTTCGTGTGATACTACTCCTAAAGTTATTAAATCTTTTAAGATTAATAGCGAATTAGAGCTAAGCATACATATTGATGGTGATTATGCTAATCCAAAACTTGTATAATACACTGCTTGTCATTAAAAGTGCAACACCAGGAAGAATTCATCAGATTGCCCCGAAATATGCACGATGGGTAGCTGGTGGGAGAACATGTAAATGATTCAAAGTGATGCACATCATGTGTGACTGTAACGCCCCCTGGAAGTGGTATAAGAGGAGATTACAAAGAGCCGGTATAAAGCACTGGAATTGTGTTTTCTCGCAGTTCTTGCACACTAAAGGTTCAAGTATGTTCTGTCGAAGAACACAGCATCCATATGACCAGGTTTCCAACTTTGATAGAGGGAGAATTGTGTGATTACTGGAAGGTGGATTATCGTACCGAGACATTGATGCTCGTGTTGGATGGAATGCTGCCACAGTGATGAGAATATGGCGTCTGTGGGTTAAGGAGGAACGAACTCACCGACGTGAGGGATCTCAATGGCCCTGTCACACAAACGAACGAGAGGACAGACATCTCGTGCGCATGGCTTTGAATGATCGTACAGCTACATCAAACACTTTAGCGCAACAGTTATGGTGTGTTGGACATCAACCAGTGTCTGCACGTATGGTTCGACGTCATCTACACAAGATACTGATTTCTTTGTATTCCACAAGTCTAACTGAGTTGTATTTGTAATCATACGATCCTTGTAACATAAGCTATGTATTCACTAATATCTCGTCTTTTCTGGTGTTGCACTTTTAATGACAAGCAGTGTATTATTTGCTTTCTAGTCCAGGTAAATTGTGCAAATGGTCAGAACTAAAAAAAAATATTGATTTTTGTTACTTCTTTAACAGAAAATAATAAAATAATTGAAAGTCATGTTCAAAAAGCCATTAATATTTTAGCATCTTATGTTGAAAATGGCATCGATCTAGAAGAGTACAATCTATTGCACTTATTTTGGAACAGCTTAATCTGTTCTCTTCGTAAGAAATATAATTCATATTTGATTATATTTGCTTACGCCATTTATATAAATTCCTCAAGTTATCGCAGCCCAGTTACTCAAGTTTTTACAAATCTGGTGTAATAAATGATTGTAGCAAATACTTTTAACAAATATATCAACAAAACTGAATACCCATGAAAAACTTGTAAATTTATTAATAAATAAAAAAATTAATACCCCCTGAAGCGTCTGCTTGCCACAGAGGTCTGACAAGAGCCTGTTAGTTTATATGCCATAGTAGAAGGTCTGTGAGGATGGCAGGACCTCAGCAGAAAAATAACGCAGATGTCCATGCCTTATCCAGGGCTCGAACCCAGTCCCTTAGATCAGTAGCCAAGCACGCTAACCACTCGGCCACGGGACGGCAAAAGGGAAGAAAATATTTCTGCAGATGAAAATGATTTCCTTTTCTTAGTCCTTTGAGAGATCAGATATATATATGTAAATATAATATGCTTTTAAAATGACTAGCTTCATCATTATGACATTCTATAACCAATAAAATAAATTGCATTCTAAAGAATGTTAATCATACAGGGATGGGAAATCGGATTTTGAGGTATATTACAATGTGGATAAAATAGAAAATCTAAGATTTATTTAAATCATTCTGGCAATTTTCCCAACCTAAAAGCATTTAATTTAACTCGTGAAATAATAAGCTGAAAAAATGGTTTTACTGAATGGGATTCGAACTTACATCTTTGGGAAAGTTTATCTCACACCAACTGAAGAAAAGAACGTTTGCCGATGTTGGTAAGGTAACATAACTGGCATGTTTCCAGGAGACTTGGGTTCGAATCCCACTCACGGCAAAACCAATTTTTTTCAGCTGAGCTCTTTATAAGCAGGATAACAAGAAACTTCATACTTTTGATTCTGGATTTGATGTGCAGTATCTTGGACATTAACTGGTTTGACTTTGTAAGTAATGATGAGGTTAGAAGAAGGAGTCATCAACCTCTTTTGAGCAGCATATTGGGCAGAGAGAGACTGCGTTGGTTTGTCCATGTTGCCCACATGCACAGCTGCAGATTGGCAAGCAGGATTATGAACAGTGTGCCTGAGGGTATCAGAAAAAGAGGAAGACCTCGGATGCGATGGGCAGACAATGTGAAACAGGATCTCGCTAGAATTGGCCTAGAATGGCCAAGTGCAGTAGCTGCAGCCCAGAAGAGACACATCTGGAGAGGAAATGTGAAACAGGATCTCGCTAGAATTGGCCTAGAATGGCCAAGTGCAGTAGCTGCAGCCCAGAAGAGACACATCTGGAGAGGAAATGTGAAACAGGATCTCGCTAGAATTGGCCTAGAATGGCCAAGTGCAGTAGCTGCAGCCCAGAAGAGACACATCTGGAGAGGAAATGTGAAACAGGATCTCGCTAGAATTGGCCTAGAATGGCCAAGTGCAGTAGCTGCAGCCCAGAAGAGACACATCTGGAGAGGAAATGTGAAACAGGATCTCGCTAGAATTGGCCTAGAATGGCCAAGTGCAGTAGCTGCAGCCCAGAAGAGACACATCTGGAGAGGAAAATTGCACAGTCTGATTGGAGCTCCGTAGCCCATGTATTATTTAATGAGTGCCATGTCTACGGGATGCATCCTGTGATTTTTTATTACTTAATCATTTAATGTAATTAGAAAACATATAATACTTTCCAAATTTAAATGAATATGACGAATATAGAAGCATTTTACAATATAAAAATTGCTTTCACCAACACTAAAATTTAGTGTAAAGCAATATTTTCTTTTCCCTGAGAAAATTCCCGAATTATATTGTAATTCTCGGTGCAAATTAATAAACCTTCTTAAAAAAACAGCAACATAAGTTTCAGATTTCCAAAGAGGCTGGGGAGTAAAAATCGAAGCGAAACCTTCAATTTCTATATTGGAAAACATAAGGTTGCAGTGCATCGTCAGGATTCCATTTGTGACGTCATATTTCCTAGTTCTAGGCCTTATTCATTAAGAAGGCAGCGGCCTTGCCCCTGATCACACGGTGAGGTTCCGTCACGTATTGACGATAACCGTACGGAAAGAGATGTTTACTCAAACCTCTGCGATGTTATTGTTTTCTAATGAATTTTATATTGCTAAACAGTTTATTTTCTGTTTTCTTTTTTACAGATCGTGATTCCAATGTCTGGAACCTTGCCAAAATCTCCGACGGGCACGACGGAGAAACCACAGTGTAACGTGTCTCCATGCCATCTAGTGGTCCAATTCTGTACCACAGTGTTTCCCGCCAAAAGCACGTCTTTTCACACGACCACGTCTCATCTAGTGCATATAAAAGGAAATTATCTTTTGTTATATAAAACGACTAGAGAGAGCTTTATTTTTATCAGAATTATTCTACCTCGATTATGAGATGTCATATGAGAAGAAAAGGAGACTGCTTGCCTCCGTTTCAACTGAGTGCAACATTAGAGGTACTCTCAGCGTTAGCAGAATTCTCAGCACTTAAGTAAAGGCAATGTGATTATCTCACATACATTAACGCGTGAAAATTCCGGCCATACCTTTATTTATTTGATGCTATTTATATTAAAAAATAAGTAGAATCTCAATTTTTAAGCTTAAAATTCTCTAGACAACAACAATTTCGGCATTGGAACTACCTTTTTATTTTTACTGTTTATTTTAAAAAAAATGATGATTATTATATAATCAGTGATGTTATTATGAAGTCCTTAAGTTTTTTTCGCAAAGTGATTTCAGCAAACTTTGAAGATTTCTGCGATATAAACTCCCGGTATTCAAGCATCCGAAATTCTAATGCAACAGGCATAAATTTCGATTTGAACTTGGTACAACAAATTTCAATGAAAGAGTTCTCTATGTTTTCGTTATGCACGGATTGAGACATTCATGAAGGGTAAAAATACGTATAAAAACAATTATATCTTGGATATTTACATTTGCATTACAATTATTATCATTGTTTTTAGCTGAATTTTTATTTCATCCAAGGCATGAATACAAGATTGTACTTATTGTATTTGTTTCTATAAAAATATTTCTCGTGAAACAAGCAGATTCATCTAACTGGCAATCCCCATAAATGCCTGATAACCGGGAGTTTACTGTATAGAATATAGCGTGCCACGTTAACATTGTGTACAAAGTACCCTAAAACAATCCATTGATTTTTTTTCCTCCTTTTTCCTTTTGAATAATTGTTTTAACGGTTGTATTTAAAATTTTATCTCATTTTATTCGTTTATAATGTAACAGTGAATCAAAGTATCAGATGGAATTGTTGAAATGATTTTCGCCGAACTTGGAAAAAGCGGAGTGGTAAGCTGGAGGGTGGGGTTCGAATGTTTATCTATATATATATATCAATGAAAATAGATATATCAACTGACATAAATATTAAAACTTCTCCAAATCAAGTTATAAGGAATAATTTTATTTCGCATTTTAATTTTTTTTTTTTACTTTCACATATGTAACATGGCATATTACAAATCATTTTTGTCTCTTTTTATTAACTTTTGTAATATTTGCGCATGTTTAGTAGGGGTGGTCCAGTTGGTACACCAAACCCGTAATCTGCAGTTCCTAGGTTCGGGCCCACCTGGGCTAGCGTTGAGATTTATTTCTGCACAACCCCCCCCCCCCCTGCCTCTGTCAGTAGGGGACACTGGTGGTCTTCGAAAGATTGCCGTACGATGGATCATTAAGCTTTGGCTTCGTGTGTTGGTGAGCTCTCTCTAAGTGCATGTTACAGAACACGCATGATGCGAGGCTAGAATCTTTCTCCCAACAGCTGTTGGTGCCTGGGTGGGGGGAGGGTACTGTACTCACTTTCTCTGAGCCCTTGGGGGGTTTTCATGACATGGCCATTTAGCCCATTGTGTGTAAAAAGTGCCGATCAGGGGTAAACAACCCAATTTAAGTAGAGGCCAGCGATTCGGTTGGATTCTTTTAAGTTCGAGTCTGATTGGGGAAACGGATTCAATATACGAGGGCTTTTGAAAATTGCTTTCCGCAGAACTCGAGGATTTCGCGAAACCTTCTTGAAAGAGTAAAAAAATAACTTTAATATATCGAAATTTGTTCTGTTTTGTGTACAGCAGTTGGGGAATATTTGCCGCCTTTTAGAATGGAGTCAAAATTCGTCCTTTATCTCTGTCATATATTTTTCAGATTTTTCTTCCACGACATTGAGATTATTTATTAGAGAATAAGCGTAACCATTTGCTTACCGGGCTCGTCGTTAAAATTCAGGGAAAAATAAAATAAAACGTGAGGTTCTTCTGGGAGAGGAGATGGTAAAAGTTCCAGGACACGCAGATCAGTTTATTTAGGAAATAAATGTAACGGTTGTAGGCAGAGTGGGATTAAATGTAACGGTTGTAGGGAGAGCGAGATTAAATGTAACGGTTGTAGGGAGAGCGAGATTAAATGTAACGGTTGTAGGGAGAGCGAGATTAAATGTAACGGTTGTAGGGAGAGCGAGATTAAATGTAACGGTTGTAGAGAGAGCGAGATTAAATGTAACGGTTGTAGAGAGAGCGAGATTAAATGTAACGGTTGTAGAGAGAGCGAGATTAAATGTAATGGTTCTAGAGAGAGCGAGATTAAATGTAACGGTTGTAGAGAGAGCGAGATTAAATGTAACGGTTGTAGAGAGAGCGAGATTAAATGTAATGGTTCTAGAGAGAGCGAGATTAAATGTAACGGTTGTAGAGAGAGCGAGATTAAATGTAACGGTTGTAGAGAGAGCGAGATTAAATGTAACGGTTGTAGAGAGAGCGAGATTAAATGTAACGGTTGTAGAGAGAGCGAGATTAAATGTAATGGTTCTAGAGAGAGCGAGATTAAATGTAACGGTTGTAGAGAAAGTGGGCTTAAAAGTAACAGTGTGAACTTTCAAGGATTCTTAAAAGGGTAAGGTTAAATGTACGAGTTCCGGGGGAAACGAGATTCAATATAAGGCTCTACGCGAGTGGAATTAATTGCAAGGATTCAGAGGAGAGTGGTAAGAATTTTAGGAATGGTCGAGATTCATTGTTAGGTTTCTTGGAGTGTGCGATTAAACGTAATGGTTCCCCAGAGATGGATTTCCCTATACTTTGAAAAGAGAGTGTAATCGAAAGTTGAGAATTCCTGTTGAATCAAGCAGGTCCGATGTTCCTCATCTTTTGTTAGACTGCTCCACTCTCTTTTGGTATTCAATTAATATTAAATTGAGTTTAGCAAAGCAGAGCGGTGTGTACCAATTTGCCTCCCTGGCATATTGTGCCAGGGAGGCCACATGAGCAAAGATGGAGGCGATTACCAACTGCCTAAATAAGGTGATGATGGTAAAAGAGGACCACTCTTATTAGGTTGAAATCGACCTTGTGCACCAGGCGCTATTTCAACTGATGGTAACTACGGCTGAACGAACCACTTATCAACATCATCATCATTATCATCAAGCAGCAATGGGCTACGGAGGTCCAACCAGACAGTGCAATTTAGTTCTCCAAGCAAGTCTGTTCTGAGCTACATCAACTGCATCTGACCACTGCACACCAATTCTAATAAGGTCCTGTTTGGCATTGTCTGCCCACCGCATCCTATGTCTCTCCCTCTTTATGAGGCCTTTGGTCACATTGTTCATAACCCTATTCGCCAATCTATAATTATCCATACGGGCAACATGGCCAAATCAACGGAGTCTCTCTGCACAATATGCTGCTTAAAGAAGGTTGCCGACTCCTTTGCCTAACCTCATCATTAGTTACAAAGTTGAACCACCTAATGCCCAAGATACTGCGCAAACATCTAGAATCAAAAGCATCTAGTTTCCTGTTATCAAGTTTACACAGCGTCCAAGTTTCACTACCATAACTAACCCTAGAAAGAACCAAACTATTATACAGTCTAATTTTAGTCTTTAGGTGTATACGCCTATTTCTCCACACTCTCCATAGATTCTTAAAAGTTCCCGCAGCAGCAATCCCTATTCGTCTGTTAATCTCATGCCGCACGTCACCATTATCAGTTACATAGCTCCCAAGATAATTAAACTGTGAGACCTGCTCAAGACTGCAACCATTCAGATTAACTTAATCACAGCCTGCCTGACCAATTTTCATCACTTTAGTTTTCTCTCTGTTTATAACCAACCCTACTCTACTACCAGTTTCATCAACAGCTCGAGTGAAAGAGTTCATCTCATCAACATCATTTGCCAAAAGGGCTAAATCATCAGCATAATCTAAATCATAAATTTTCGTATCTCCAGCCCATTTAAGGCCAAAATCTTTCCCTTGAAGGGAATTTCGCATAACATAATCAATAACCAAGCTAAAGAGAAATGGAGACGAAATGCACCCTTGTCAAACACCAGAAGCAATGGTAAACCAATTACTATAAGCTTACCAACTCTCACATACGACTCAGTGTTATGATAGAGAGCTTTCATTATGTTAACTAACTTAGCATAATGAAATTAATTCAGGATCCATAATCAAGCTCAGAGCCTTAATTCAGTCCAGTCGGTTTATATAGTCAGCACCAGGACCCTGTGAAGGTGACCACTCCTCAGCAGAGTAGAAAAAAGAAAAGTAGCCAGAGTTGTCCAGATCAGTAGGCCACAGTAATTTGGCAGCCCTCAGCTTCCGTTCACTTCCACAAGGGAGTATCTCTTTTGAAAGGTACTAACGGTCTTCACCACGAGAAGGCGGGGTCGGACATTAGGTGCTAGGCCTGGCCGTTTCTATGCATCATTAAAAGCTCTCCTTCCAATAACCTTTTAAATTATGCTGATGCAACCGGCACCAAGCAAGCATCCCGTCAAGACCATCCAGTATATTCTTTAAAGGGCACAGGGTATGGCTCTCCCGTGCACAGAGCCACAGCTTAATGTCTCATCCGACAGATGGCGGCTTTTCCAAGCTCATCGATGGCCCCTACTGACCGAGAGCAGGGAGTTTTAATGAGATAAATCTCGATGCTGGCGCCCAAGTGAGCGCCCCCCCCCCCCTCTTCCTTACACACACACACACCCTGTGCCAGGGGCGGGGATGGCTCAATCGGTAGCGCGCCAGGCTCGTAATCTGTAGTTCCCAGGTTCGAGTCCCAGTTGGGTCAGCGTTGAAATTTATCTCCGCAAAATTCTCCGCCCTGCCCACGGTCAGTAAGGGACACCGATGGGCTTGGAAAGGCCGCCGTCCGTCTGATGGGACGTTAAGCCGTGGCCCCGTGTGCGGGAGAGCCATATCCTGTGCACGTTAAAGAACACGCTGGATGGCCTTGACGGGAGGCTACCATATGTCTCCCAACAGCTGTTCCAGCGGGTCCCCTCCCCCAACCTTCTCTGAGCCTTCGGGGTCCATGTGACCTGGCCATTTAGCCCATGGTGTGCAAAAAAGTGCCGCTCAGAGGTAAAACAACCCAACCCTGTGCCAGGAGGTAAAATTGGTACACACCGTTCTGCTTTGCTAAACTCAATTCAATATTAATTGAATGCCAAAAGAGAGAGGAGCAGTCTAACAAAAGATGAGAAGCATCGGACCTGCTTGATTAAACAGGAATTCTCAACTTACCGATTACTTTCTGTTTTCGAAGAATAGAGAAATCCATCTCTGGGGAACCGTTACATTTAATGGTACACTCCACGAAACCTTACAATGGATCTCGCGTTATAACCAGGGGGAACATAGTTTCAATCCGAGAGGGCGGATTTATGGTTTATTTTTTAATCGCAGTTGTAAATCGTAATTTAAACCATTCAGAGGGTGTTTCGCAATTGTATCTTATTCCTGCTTAGTAAATGCTGAAAACGACCACTTGTTGTCTTCAACTGTTTTATCACTAAGTACTGCTAAACCAAAGTACTTAAGATGTAGCAGCAAAGTATGCTTAGCTGTGCAGTTAATTTCATTGGTATGTGTTTGTACTTTTCTATTTGAACTGCTATGTATGTATAAGGTTTTAATATAGTTTAACCGAAATTTAAAGCCCGATGTAGGTTTCTAATATGAGTATGCTTAGATCTAAATTTAATTGTTTCTTTAACACAATTAAAATCCAGTTATTAAACAGAAAAAAGAATTCTTTAGTTGCTTAGAGAATTCTAAATATATATCAAGAATTGAATTTTTATTCGATATATATATATATGTACCATAAATATCGATATTTTGGTATGGATATAAATATCCAGATATTTTCGAACTACGCTTGCATGCCTTCCTAAGATGCTGTTAGTGTCTCATTTCACTTCTTCGGAGAGTACACAGTCGTATCAGAATAATATGGCCACACCTACCATACAGATACTATGGTAGGTGGTCACAGGGGCGTAACGAAGGATTATGGTTGGGGGGGAATCGAAAATTTTCCAACTCGAAAATCAAATTTTGTCAACTGAGAAAATAATGTTTCTGTCTGGTCCGTACCTAGATTTTCTTTCCTTGGGGGAGGGGGATTTAAGACAATTTTCACAACTCTCCTGCATTTTGCCATTTGACTTCCAATTTTGCCACCTAGCCATAATTTCACAGAAATAATCCCAATAGTTATATCTCGTCTGAATTGTAGAAAGTCAGTATGAATTTTCCAAATTCTCTTTCATTTAGACAACTCTCACTCTAATAAATTTCACAGAACCAATTCAATACTTTACATCTCTCCTAAATTTGCCAAGTCACTTCAAATGTTTCAAACTCCCCAAGAGTTTGCCAAATTTTCCCGATTTTGCCAACTCTCCTTAATTTCACAAACCCAATCACAATTATTACAACTCTCCGTATTTTCCAGGTGGATTATACGGGCGAGACAACTGCCCTACATTTTGTTAAGTTTCCTAGATTTCTCCAACACTCCTTAATTTCACAAAACCAATCCCAATTTTCACAATTCGTCTATATTTTACCAAGTGACTTCGAATTTTGCCAACTCCTCCAGATTTTGCCAAGAGTTCTAAATTTTTCCAACTCTCCTTAATTTCACAAAACCAATTCCAATTTTCGCAACTCACCAGTACTTTACCAAGTGGTTTCAAATTTTGCCATGTTGCCTCGATTTTACCACCTCTCCTTAATTTCACAAAAGCAATCCCAATTTTCATAACTCTCCCGTATTTTACCAAGTGGATTCGAATTTTGCCAACTCGCTACAATTTTACAGAAAAAAAATCCCAATTTTTCATTTTACCTGATTTTTACAAAGTCACTCTGAGTTTTGCCAACTCCCCCAAGATTTGCCAACTGTCCTAGATTTTGACAACACGCCATAATTGTACAGAAAAAAAGATTGCAATTTTTACATCTCACCTGAATTTTGCCAAGTCACTCTTAATTTTGCGAACTGCAGTTGGCAAAATTCAGGCAAGTTGTAAAAATTGCGATTTTTTTTCTCTAAAATTATGGCGAGTTGTCAAAATCTAGGAGAGTTGGCCCTAAGTTTTGCCAACTCTCCTAGATTTTGACAACTCGCCATAATTTTACAGGAAAAAAATAGCAAATTTTACAACTTGCCTGAATTTTGCGAACTCCCCAAGATTTTACCAAGTCACTCCGAATTTTGCCGACTCCCCAAGATTTTGCCCAGTTGTAACGTTTTACCAACTCGCCTGTATTTTACTCAGTGGCTTCGAATTTTGCCAACTGCTTTAGATTTTGCCATCTCTCCATTTTCCAAATTGCCCTAGATTTGCTAGTTGCCTCGATTTTGACAACTCCCCTTAATTTTACAAAAGAATAATAAGACCCCCATAGCTGATAAATGATGATGATAATACACGACTGTGTATTATCATCATCGGGTTGGAAGATTTATTCACTGCGATCGTCTGATATTTTGGCTCGGGGCGAATGCTAAAGAATCGAATCAACCATCGAAGGAAAACGGATTTCAGGAGGACATTCGGAAATTTGCAGCCGAATTAGTGTTAAAGGCACTTCAGAAAATACTGTAACGTGCTACAATATAACGAGTGCGAATAGACCAGAGAAACTCATATTCGGACTCTTAAAAGTCTTTCCAGAACCAAATTACTAAAGGATTTCCATGTCGTGTAGAAAGTTCTTTTAAAGTATGCTTCCTTTATTTAATATTTTGGAGTAGAAAAAAAAAACACTGACTTATTTTCGATGACTACTTTCCTACGGACGTTCCTTCTATGGCGGAACTGATGGAACAGTTCACTTTCGGATTCTACCAATGCATCTTTGTGTAAAGAAACTCTTACAGTCATTTATTTTTTCAGATTTTTAAGTTCAGTAATAACATGTCAAATGTGTTTTTTTTTTGCAATTCCCGTTATGAATTGAGTTTTCCAGCTCACAAATACTTTGTGATACTCTTACATCGGGGATTCTCGTGATTACTTCCTTCAGATTTTTTGGGGCACTGTCCCTTAGGATTCTCTTGGCTACTTCTTTCAAATTCTCGTGACTCTTTCATCCTTTGGTATTCTCTTGGATCCATCCTCCTTTGCGGTTCTTAGGGCTCCTTCCCCCACTTGGTATTTTCATGGATCCTTCCTCCCTTTAGAATTCTTTTCTTCTTCTCTTCTTGGTATTGTCATTGATCCTGCATCTACAGGGAATCCCGTAGTTCCTTGATCCTTTGGTATTCTCGGATTCATCCTCCCTTGGAATTCTTGGACTCCTACCCCTTGTGGTATTTTCATCCCTTGGTGTTCTCTTGAAATTCTTGGGGCAGGGGATGGCTCAGTCAGTAGTGTGCTAGGCTCGTAATCTGAAGTTCCCAGGTTCAAGTCCCGGGTAAGTCAGCATTTAGATTTATCTCCTCAAAACTCCCCCCCCCCCCCCTGCCCAGAGTCAGTAGAAGACAGCAATGATCTTGGAAAGGCCGCCATCCAACAGATGGGATGTTAAACAGTGGCACCATGTTTGAGAGAGCCATACCCTGTGCACGTTAAAGAATATGCTGGATGGCCTTGACAGGAGGCTACGATCTGTCTCCCAACAGTTGTTCCATTGGATACCCTCTCCCAACCTTCTTTGACCCTTCGGGGTCCTTGTGGCCTGCCTATTTAGCCCATTGTGTGCAATAAAGTGCTGCACGGAGAAAAAACAACACAACTCAACTTGGGGTACCTTCCACCTTGGTACTCTCGTGGATCCTTCCTCCCTTATGATTCTTGGCATCTTTCGCCTCTTGGTATTCTCACGGATCCTTCATCCCTTAGTATTCTCATAGATCCATCCTCTCAGGATTCTACAAATTCATCCCCTTGGTATTCTCATGGATCATAGATCCTATGAAATCCCATGAACTATATCCCTTGATATTCTCTTGGATCCATTCTCCCTTGGGATTCTTGGGACTCCTTTCCCAATTGGTATTTCATGAATCCCTCATCCCTAAGAAATGCCACGAACCCTTTATTCCTTGGTTTTCTCTTGGATCCTTATGATTCTTTGTGCTGTCCTCCCCCCCCCCCCGATATTTTCATGGATTTTTCCACTCTTAGGACTCTTGGAGATCCGTTCTCCCTTGGGATTCTTATGGATTATTCCACCCCATAGGATTCTGGTGGCTTCTTTGTTCCTTGCCATCTCTTAGAACCATCCTTGAGATTCTTGGGGATCTTTCATCCCTTGGATCCTTTTTCCTTTGGTATTCTCGTGGGTCCTTTAGCTCTTTGGGGTTCTTGTGGATCGTTCCACTTTTATGATTCTCATGGATCCGTCCTCCAATGGAATTCTCGTAATTCCTTTGTCGCTTTAGGCGCATGGGTGGCTCAGTCGATAGCACATCAGACTCGTAATCTGCAGTTCTCGAGATTCTCGTGACTCCTATGGGATTCTTGCAGATTCGTCCTTCTTTGGGATTTTTGTGGCTCCTTCCGCTCTTAAAATGCTCTGTGCTCTTTCTTCCCTTGGGAATCTGATAATCCACCCTCCTTTGTGTTTTTCATGACTCTTTCCTCCCTTGGAATTGTTGTCGATCTTTCATCCTTTGGTATTCTTGTAAAATCCTTCCTCTCTTGGGATTCTGATAGAGCTGAGGAATATTGATTATTTTCAGTGTTGAATTTCACTTTTTTGATCTGCATTCGTCTTGGTATTCTCATTGATCTGAAAAAGAATTGATTTTCATTTCGTCACTTCAATATCCTCCAATTTTTTGTTTGTCGTCGCAGACATCAGCGATTTGTAGCTTCTAATTGTTGCCGTGGTTGTCTGTACAACGAAGATCAGCCAAGAGGATTACGTCATTCGAGGTTGGGAGAGAGAAATTGTAAATCGCGTTTATTATTTTCTAGGAAAATTTAATTGCTACTAAGAAATTTCTGGAGTGAAGATAGCCGGTGCATGTGACTTTCATCCCTTTTTGCGAATGCGGGTTATTTTATGTGAAGCATTTGTGGTTGATTGCTGCCTGGGAAAGTGAATCAGACTACCCAACGGTGCTTGTCAGTTTTTGTTATTATCAGTGAAGTCAAACTTTGAGAAACGAAACTGTTATTCATGTCTATAATCCTGTTTGAAATACTTACTAGTTTTAATATGTGATGCTTTTGATCTGTTTTTATTGGTAAGAACTCTGTGTTTCAGCGTGAAAAAAATAGAACAAAATGTCAACAGTGTGTTCCATTAACCTGCATTAAATGATATATTTATTTATTTATTGTTAGAACTCATTGTGCATGTTAGTCGTAAATTTAGTTTATAAAATTGCCCTTTGAAATGCATAAAAATGATAATGTTAGAATCAGCCAACTGTATATATATACTCTGTTATTGCAAACAACATCCATTCATTATTAAAGATAGGCAAAATTATTATTTCAAATTCTTGGGAAATGAGTTTTACGTCATTCTTTTTTCACAGTCGTAATAAAGAACTGATTTGAAATCCGTTTCATAGAATAAAGTACATAATGATAAGATTTTAAATCTTCGTCACCAAAACATCTAGAGCAGTGTTTCCCAACCTTTTTTGTGCCATTCCCCACTTAAGCCTTTCTAAAATTCTTATGTACCCCCCCCCCCCTATGTAAAATTAAATTGTTCGTTGAAGTAACTTAAATGATAGGTTTCAGGAAGAAGTCACTAGGGAATTGTAGAGGAAACACAGGAAGTAAATTTTCAAAACATAATGGAGAACTAAAATTCAAGTACGAAAAAATTTTAATGAAAGATTTTTCTATAATATTTTAATTAGTAGTAATTATTTATTATTATATATTATTATATTTAGTGAGATCCTTGCGCTTGATGCAAAGAGATTTTATGTCAGGTTCCAATTTAGTTAACTCAGTCTCAAGTCTCCCCGTTGTGTTATGTCCAGCCGATTTCTTCTTTTTAGCAGCAAATCACTTATGGCACTAAATCCACATTCAGCTAAATATGAAGATGAAAACGGTAATAATAGTTTTCTTGCATATTTGGTTTCTGTTTCCTCACAAAGCCATGCCATCGCTCCTTTTATATTAAATAAAATTTTAACTGACTCATCATTTTGCATTTCTGCGAGTTCTTCTTGATACTGCATATTCGAAATATCAGACAAATCGACTAACATTGGCTGCATCATCCAAGTTGGAAAATCAATTTGTTTCAAATCAGAAAATCTTTCTTTTAAATCAGCCGATAGAATTTCCAGATGATCGACAATAACAAGTATAGCGGTATCAGTCACTTCACATTTTTGGAGCCAATGAAACTTTTCAAAACTTTTCTTGCAAATATATTTCTGACATAATTCAACAAAGGTAATGAAACCAAATATTTTCGCTTTTGCATCAACAAGAGAGTTTTATTTGTTCCTTGAAGTTGATTATTTAATATATTTAATTTTTCAAAAATATCGGCTAAATAACTCACAAATGCTTTACCATCGATCGTTAACAGATACTTCATATCAGGTTTGTCACTTAAAAAATCACTAAGAGTATCAAATAGCTCCATAAATCTTTTCAAGCAGTTCCCTTTCGAGAGCCATCTTATTTCAGTGTGAAGTAAAAGTCTCACATGATCTGCATTTTGATCTTCACAAAATAGCTTGAAGAGACGCTCACTTGGCATTAGCTTTAATAGTATTGATACACTTTAGAACTGAATTCAGTACCTCATTTAGAACTGGCGAAATATTTTTAGCTACCAAGTTTTCCCTATGAATAACACAAGCACAAGAAGCATTTCTGGATTCTCATCTTTCATTAATTTTAAACGGCCATTTTTCTTGCCCATCATATTAGGAACACCATCTGCAGCACAAGATGTTATATTTTTCATTGGTATACTATTGACATCTAAGTAATTTTTTAGCTTATTTTATATATCTTTGGAGGTAGTTGTGCTTTCTAATGATTTACAGAACAACATTTCTTCAGTAAAATCCTCTTTATCAATATATCGTACGTAAGTTATCAACTGGCCTCACTGTCTCTCAAAGTTGATTCATCCATTTGCACTGAGAAATTTCTTGTTTTAGCTTTTCAACAAGTTAGTATTTCAACATCTTCACTCATTTCGTCTATTCTTCTGCTAACAGTATTGTTACTGAGTGGCATAGCTTTCACGTCGTTGTCATCTTGTTCCAGAACCGTTTTAAGAAATGCTGATATTGATGGTTTGATTAGATTCTCTCCTATAGTATGATTTTCTCCAGATTTAGCGATGAGTAAAGAAGTTTGATAGCTAGCCTCAAGAGTACGATTGACAGTTGCAGTATGAGCAGTAAAAAGAGACTTTAATGTTGCTCTTTTTTCAAAATTTTTTTTAATGTTTGAAAGTAATTCAAATCTGATTTAATATGAGCACTATGTTCTGCCTTCAAATGCGCCTCAAGACGACCTCGTTTCATTGATTCGTTGGTCAAGCATTGTTGACATAAAAGACGAAAAGGTGACCGTTCATCGTGAACAGCGGGTATGAAACCATATTTTAAATATTCCTCCGAATACTGACGAATTTTTTTCTTGCTTGGACCACTCATTTTACTATGGGCTGAAAGAAAGAAATATAAGATCAATTAAAAACAAAAAATAAAGTATGTGTTAAAATTAATTTCATGTGAAGTGGAGTAAACGTAGACTAAAAAATGCACATTTACCCCCAAAAAATTTTAAAATACCTATAACTCAACGAAAACTAGAGATATCATAAACTTTTCCATTTTATTCGTTTTAAGATGTAGTTTTATAAAAAAAAATAGAAAAAATCCAATTTTTAGTTTTTGAGGTGTTTTTTGATTTTTAAACCAAAAAGAGTTTTTTTGAAAAAGAGTGGCTTTTTTTTCTTCAAAAAATACTCAAAACTTTTTTATTCAATATGCAAAATTATGAGACAGGTCTGGGAGTGGGATCTTTTTTCATTCTATATTTTTTCGAATGCCATAACACTTCATAATAGTTCATAATAATTTAGATATTTAGTAGTAACAATAATAGAATATGTAATCTTAAAAATGTGGTATTTTTGATAATTAGTAACCGCGTATTACCTCTATAATAAAATTTGGTTTAAAAGCGTACATTATCTGTAAAAAATTAAAATAACCAAAAAAAGCAGATTGAAAAAAGATCCCACTCCCGAACCTGTCTCATAATTTTGCATATTGAAAAAAGAATTTTTGAGAATTTTTTGAAGAAAAAAAGTCAAATCTTTTTCAAAAAGCTCTTTTTGGTTTAAAAATCAAACACCTCAAAAACTAAAAATTGGATTTTTTCTATTTTTTTTTTTATAAAACTACATCTAAAAACGAATAAAATGGAAAAAAAAGTTTATGATATCTCTAGTTTTCGCCGAGTTATAGATGTTTGAAATTTTTTTAACTAAAATTTTCAAATGCTCATAACTTCTCGGGGTGTAAGAATAAAAATTTGAAAAAATTCACGAAAGCTACTCTGGATGGGTACTAAATAATACCAAAAATCAGGAGAATTAAAAATGTTCGGGTCACGACTTCAGTGATTTGGTGTGGAATGCCCCTTATACAATGTATATTTTTTAAAATTAACGGGACTTTTACAACAGTTTTAACGGACGCTTATTTCAAATTAATACCAACGATTCTCTTTTCAACTTTTTGCACTCGACAGGCGACCCTCTGTTAACCCAAATCGCCTATCTACTTTCTTAATTAAATTACTAAAAGTTGGGATTCGATTTGTTAGGTAGTAACTTATAACTAGGATTAAAATGAGTTGAATGCGAAAATACACACGCTTTATTTATTTATAAGTACTCGCAAGTAGAAGTATTTCCAGACGATCAACGAGTGTAAGAGATACGACGTCCAGCGAAGAGAGCAGTCGATATCAGGGCCAGGTCTAGAGGTGTTTTTTCATCAAGCGTGCTTCAAGTTTTCATTCCAAGTCAAGTGTTTGTCTTCGGTGGGCACCCTTTTATATCGTTTTGATGGGGCGTCTTTGACTCTAGCGACGCCCATCTCATCCCTCGTTGGTTAACTTTTTGAGGGATGCTTTCCTCAAGCGAATTGAAGAAATTGGGCGAAAATATATTTGTTTTGTTCTCCAAAAGCCACGAGGGACTTTAAACCTTGGGTCATTACGGTGAACTTTTAATACTAAGATGGCCACCTCACAAAGGCAAAAAGGAATACACTAGGTTCGTCCTAATACCCTCTAATTTGTATTGATTCTTGGCAACGGCAATGGACGCCCTCATTGTTCTCTTGAAGAAGGATAATGACGATTAACAATGTAATCTTCGGGTTTTCTTTTGTCCGGACTCGCTATTCCTACGGCCGCCATACGGTTAAACTCTGAACGAGTCCATTTTCGAATTGCCCCCCTGTGGAGCGTGGGCCCCACGTTGGGAAACACGGATCTAGAGCCTAACATTGAGACCCATTAGATTTCCATTGCAATGACGACCAGTTATTACAAACTGTAATGTTGTGTACAAAAGAATCACTCAACGTATCTTGATTACTCTTCGTGGACCCAAGTGTCTTCGACCGTGTTTAGGATCATGCAACGTGTGTTCAGTATCAAATCATATGAAAATCTAATTATACCGAAATCCTCTTAGCTGTATGTATATCAGCATGCATACAATGTGTGCTCCACAGGCATTTGAAATTATAGTACGAGGGTGATTCATAAATCTGTGCGTTTTTCATCGTGAAAAATGTCTATGATGACATATCACCATGTTGTATTTCGTAGTACTAAGGGAAAGTATAAAGTCCATTGCATCAGTCCATAGCTATTAAAAGTACCGGAGTCTAATTCTATCGCTACAAAAATTGCACAATCAGTTAGTTGAGTTAGTTACGTAATAATATTCGTGTAACATTTCGTCATTACTGGAAAAACGATTAAAACTACCGAAGCGGTTCAAGAAATATGCAAAGTGGAAGATGAGGGGGCAGTCTCTAGTCCTGCTGATCAACTTGGGTCAAGAAGTTCAAAGGTGGTGACACAAGTCTTTAAAGTAAGCTGCGATTGGAACATCCACTATCGGTAGATATCAACCTTCTGTGCCACGCTGTTGAAGCTGATCATCCATCGACAAGCACTCGCAGGCTTTCATCCGAAATTGATTGCTCCCAAGCAATTGCAACGTGACATCTTCAATGCATTGGTAAGGTAGCCAGGAGTTACAGAAGTATTCCATGTGAATTGACTACGGAACAAGCAAACCGTCGCCTCGACGTCTGCTGGAAACTCGGTGCTAATCAATGCTACCACCCATTTACCAAGTGAATTGTGAGATGCGATGAAAGAATATCTTTTTCAAACCATCCAAAACAGTGGTTTGATTGAAGCCAGCCTGTACTTCCAGGTCCAGAGAGGGACATTTCGAAACGAAGGCAACGTTGTGTATTTGGTTCAATTTTGAAGCGATAGTGCACTTCGAACTGGTTCCCGAAGGACGTGCCTGGGGCGGGGGTGGCTCAGTCGGTAGCGTGCCAGGCTCGTAATCTGTAGTTCCCAGGTTCGAGTCCCAGCTGGGTCAGCATTGAGATTTATCTCCGCAAAATTCCCCGCCCTGCCCACGGTCAGTAGGGGACACCGATGGGCTTGGAAAGGCCGCCGTCCGTCGGATGGGACGTTAAGCCGTGGTCCCGTGTGCGGGAGAGCCATACCCTGTGCACGTTAAAGAACACGCTGGATGGCCTTGACGGGAGGCTACCATCTGTCTCCCAACAGCTGTTCCAGTGGGTCCCCTCCCCCAACCTTCTCTGAGCCTTCGGGGTCCATGTGACCTGGCCATTTAGCCCATGGTGTGCAAAAAAGTGCCGTTCAGAGGTAAAACAACCCAACCCAAAGGACGTGCCATCGATCCTCACGTCTACTCGACACAACTGGAGTGCGTGCACTCTCTGATGTATTACACAGGATTGCTAAACGGACATCAGGTTACTCGTCGAAGAAGACAACGCAAAAAAACGTACACGCTTTGAACCAAAGAAAAACTTCGGGAACTGGTATTTGAGCCTCACCCAGCGAATAGTCCGTGCCTATCTCCTTCCGATGACCACCTCTTCCGCTCCATGGCTCATTTTCTTCGAGATAGGTGATTTCAAATATTTCAGGAATTCGAAAACGGATATTGGGAGGTTTTCACTTCCAAGGATAAGCATGGTATCGAAAAGGAATCGAACAACTTGGCGATAGATGGCTATGAACTATTGAAAATGACGGTTAAATATTTCGCTGAATAAGGTTTGTTATTTGTCTTGTAATAATCATTTCTTAAGTAGGCAATATAATGCGCAGACTTATGGAACACCCTAGTTATAAAAAAAAAATAGGTGGAATGATTGCCTGTCACAAATGTAGATAATAGAGGAGCATTCTGAACACACATTTTCTAGGTCCTTTAATTTTTATAAATATGACTAAGAGCGTGTGACTTATGTAGTCCTTAAAATATGGAACAAAAACTTCATATTTCTTGGATCTGTTATTAGTTTTGTCTCAGCATCGCAAGGAAGAGAAATTGAAAAGTCCCATTCCAAAAATTGGATCTTGGCACCTCCGATGTAACGCTTCTCATCAGGAATAAAATGCTAAGTGGAGTGCTTCATCTCTCATTTGGGAAAATGAACGCTGCTAGTATAATTTAGGTTTTTTTTTTATCTCGTGGGCCGTTTTCAATATTTTTTCCAACTTAGGGTCAGTTAGCTGCTGATAAGAATCTTGGACTTGATAGCTTTGCTGACAAAGCAGAGGAAGCACTTAGAGAGCACAACAGCAGGGAGTTGTACCAGATTGTTAATGTTTTATGTGGGAAGAAGACAGCTACACAGGGATTGAGGGATAAACATGGTAAGGTGGTTGAAGGTGATTCTGTGATGGCTCGGTGGGCTGAGCATTTCAGAGAAGTTCTAAATAATGTGATTATTTCTACTCCCATTGTTTATAATAAGTATAGATGCATTACTGACTTTAATGATAACCCTATATCACATTTCGAAATCGCTTTGGCTATCACTAAATTAAAACTGCATAAATCCCCAAAGGGTGAATGAAATCACCACTGAAATTGTTATAGTTGGGAACATTTGTGTTGTCACATGGCTGACTGAAATTTTGAATATTTTTTATGATAAAGGTGTTCCTAAAGATTTTACTAAAACTATTATTATCCCTATTTTTCAAAAAGGTAATCATAATTCTTGTGATAATTATAGGGAAATTAGTTTACTTACTATTCCAGGTAAAGTTCTTTGCATGATTATATTGAATAGAATTAAGAATTTGGTTAATGAACAACTGCGTGATGAACAGTGTGGATTCAGAAGTGGTAGGGGATATATTGATCAAATATTTTCACTTAGGCAGATTCTTGAGAAATGTTTAGAGTTTCAGAAACCTGTGGTTACTAGCTTTATAAATTTTTAAAAGGCTTTTGACTCTGTTGATCGACATAATTTGTATTTCATTGTTAGATCATATGGAATACCCGATAAGTTAGTGTTGTTATAGAGAGCTACATTACACTGAGTCGTGTGTGAGAGTTGGCAAGGCTTATAGCTTTTGGTTTAGCATTGCTACCTAAACACTAAAATTAGGCTGTATAATAGTTTGGTTCTTTCTAAGGTTAGTTATGGTAGCGAAACATGGACCCTTTGTAAGCAGATAAGAAACTTGATGCCTTTGATTCTAGATGCTTACACTTTATCTTTGGCATTAGGTGGTTTGACTTTGTAAGTAATTATGAGGTTAGAACGAGTCATCAACCTCCTTTGAGCAGCATATTGTGAATAGAGAGAGAGACTGCGTTGGTTTGGCCATGTTGCCCATATGCACAGCTGCAGATTGGCAAACAGGATTATGAACAGTGTACCTAAGGGTATCAGAAAAAGGAGGAGACCTAGGATGTGATGGGGAGATAATGTCAAACAGGATCTTGCTAGAATTGGCTACAGTGGCCAAATTCAGCAGCTGTAGCTTAGAACAGACATGTCTGGAGAGGAACATTACACAGTCTGGTTGTACCTCCATAGTCCATGGCTGTAGGAGGATTTTGTATGTATGTATGTAGAGTGACAATGATATGATGATATACGGTAAAACGTGAGCCGAAAACTCTAGAGAAGGGAAATCTTGGGAATCAAAATCTTAATATTCAAATGCAGAGAATTTGCTTACTCTGTTTCGAATGAACAATTTCTGCGTTAAGAAACGCTTAATTGTGTGTCATATCCTCAAATAAAATTGTTTACATTAATGACTATGAAATTGACGTAAATAATGCTTTTAATCACTCCTTGCGCCTTTAAACCGAAACTAAATCTCATTTACTTTTGAAAAACACTTGAG
Source organism: Ryuthela nishihirai (assembly GCA_038380435.1). Lineage (NCBI taxonomy): Eukaryota > Metazoa > Arthropoda > Arachnida > Araneae > Heptathelidae > Ryuthela > Ryuthela nishihirai. The sequence goes on along the minus strand of JAWZYU010000001.1, from coordinate 153,389,552 downwards.
AGGAAGTGGATAAGGTTTATATTACGATTATGCTTTCATTTTTAAACAACAGGACTTTAACCCTAAAGAATTTGTCACTTGGTATTCAGTAAGATATAAAATAAGTTTTTTCAAATTTTAAATGGCAATGTAACAAAGTAAATTTTAAAAACATAAACCATTAGACCGCAAATAAAAATAAAATGAAATCCCTTTTAAGCCAGATGCAGAAAATTTCGGATGACGGAGCAGCTGTTGCAACACTTCACTCAATACTCAACAAGCCCTGATGCCTTTTCTATTTCGCAAAATGAAGGCATTTTCTCATTTCTACTTTGCACTGATTTTCGCACCTCATTTCTTTGTTACAACAGCTGTTCCATTTCATGCTCCCCACAAAATGAGAATTTGCTTTTTAATCATTCATCAGATGAAAGCTTCTAACTTGGCAATGCCCCTAGTTATAACCCTCCCCCTATGGACCACCAAAAATAGCTTCGGAAAGTGAGAGTCGAGTGCAGGGGCGTAGCGAAGGATTGTGACTAAGTGGGGGGGGGGGGAGACAACGATAATTTTCCAACTCGGAAATAAAATTTCGACAACTCTTTTAGCCCGGTCGCACCGAAATTTTCGCTCCTTTGGTGGTGGTGGGGGCATTACATCCCCCATGGATCATCCCCCCTAGGGCCATAGCATCCTAGATCTCAACCTTTTTCTAAAACCATTAGGCAGACTGTTCATAATCTTGTTTTCCAATCTGCAGCTAAGCGTAGAGGCAACATGGCCAAACCAATGCAGTCACTCTCTTCACAATATCTGCTCAAAGGAGGTTGATGACTTCTAACCTCCTCATTACTTACAAAGTCAAACCACCTAATGCCCAAGATACTGCGTTAGCATCTAGAATCAAAGGCATCAAGTTTCTTGTTATCCTGCTCACCAAGGGTCCATGTTTCGCTACCATAACTAACCTTAGAAAGAACCAAACTATTATACAGTCAAATTTTAGTGTTTAGGTGTATACACCTATTTCTCCAAACTCTCCACAGATTCTTAAAAGTCCCAGCGGCAAACCCTATTCTATTTATCTCATGCCACACATCACCAGTATCTGCTACTTATCTCCCAAGATAATTAAACTGAGATACTTGCCCAATAGTACAGCCATTCAAAGCAACTGAAGTACTATCTGCCTGACTAATTTTGAACATTTTGTTCTGTTTATCACCAAACCTACTCTACTACCAGTCTCATCAACAGCTCGAATGAAAGAATTCATCTCGTCAACATCATTAACCAACAGGGCGAAATTATCTGCATAATCTAAGTCACAAATTTTGAAATCTCTGGACCATTTAAGGCTAAAATCTTTCCTTTGCAAAGAATTTTGCATAACATAATCGATAACCAAGCAAAATAGAAAAGGAGACAAAATACACCCTTGTTGAACACCAGAAGTAATGTTAAACCAATTGCTACAAGCCTTACCAACTCTCACACACGACTCAGTGTTATTATAGAGAGATTTCATTATGTTAACTAACTTGTCGGTATAACGTATGATCTCACAATCAACCACAAATTATGACAATCAATAGATCGAAAGCCTTTTTGAAATCAACAAAGCTAGCAATCAAAGGTTTCTGAAACTGCAAACATTTCTCAAGAATCTGCCTAAGTGAAAATATCTGATCCACACATCCCCTACCAGTTCTGAATCCACATTGCTCATCACGCAATTGATTGTCAACCAGATTCTTAATACTAGTAAGCACAATCATGGAAAGAACTTTACGTGGAACAGAGTGTAGGCTGATACCCCTATAGTTATCACAAGAACTGCAATCACCTTTTTTGAAAATAGGGATAACAATAGCTCTGGTAAAATCCTTAGGAACCACGCCTTTATCATAAAAGATATTCAAAATTTCAGTCATCCAAGTGGTAACCGAAACATTCCCAGCTCTAAGCATTTCCGTAGTAATTTCATCTACACCTGGGGATTAATGAAGTTTAAGTTTAGAAACAGCCAAAATAACTTCAGATTGTGTTATAGGGCCAACATTAAAGCCACCAATGCATCTGTCATCATTGTAAACAATGGGAGTAGAACTAACTACATTGTTTAGAACATCACTCAAATGTTCAGCCCACCTAGCCATGACAGAATCCTCCCCTTCTATAACCTTACCTTGTTTATCCTTCAATCCCTGTATGCCTGTCCGTTTTCTACCACACAAAACATTAACTATCTGGTACAGCTCTCTGCTGTTGTGCTGTCTAACTGCTTCCTCGGCTTTCTCAGCCAAACCATCAAGCCAAAGATTCTTATCAGCAGCTAACTGATCATTTACACGTTTATTAAGCTCTCTATAATGCTTTCTATTAGGACTAGTAGGGTATTGATTAAAGACATTCCTGCAGTTCTTTCTTTCTGAAATAAGCTCAAGTGCCTTATCACTCAATTCTGCCTTCTCTGCTCCTTTTTCCCTAAAAGAGTACTGTTAGTGTCCAAAAAAGCCTGTTTGAAATGGTCCCATTCTTTCTCAACTTCAGTGGTAAGTAAACCATGACTGTCATAATGACTAAGTAACCTATCATGGTAAGCTTTAGCTATAACTGGGTCTTTCAGAGCTTCAGTATTAAAGGTAAAATTTTTAACTACAGCATAACACTTTTTAAGTTTAAGTTGCAAGACACTTTTAACAAGGTAATGGTCAGATCCAATTTCAGCTCCCCTATATGCCCTGGTATTTCTAACAGAACTAGCCCATTTGCTGTTAATTAATATATAATCAATCATATTCCTATGCAGCCCATCAGGTGAAACCCATGTGTACTTATGTATGTCGCAGTGTTTGTAATATGTGTTAGTTATTCTGAAAGCTTTGAGTTTACTTACCTGTAGGAGACGTTGCCCATTGCCATTGCAGCTACCAATACCAAAAGGGCCAATCACCCCTCCTCAAAGGTCAGAGTCAGTACCAACTTTGGCATTGAAGTCACCAAGAGTAAATCTCCTTGACAGAATTCAAAATATCCTGAAGTTGTTCATAAAACCTATCCTTCTCATCCTCATCGGCATCCTCAGTGGGGGCATAACAGCAGATAACATTCAAGTCTTTAATACTTGTCTGAAATTTTGCTGTAAGAAACCTTTCATTAATGCACTCATCATCCTAGAAAAGCATCACTAGCGTGTCTGCTGAGAAGCAGACCCACGCCTTGGTGTTGCTTATTGTCGTCCCTCCCTGAAAAGAGAAATTTAAGATTATTTTTAAGAATCTGACCTTTATCTGTCCATCTGGTCTCTTGCAAGCCAAGAATATCTAAATTATAATGGTGGAATTGTTGTGTGAGGACATCAAGAGAAAAAGCTCTGTGCAGAGTCCTCACATTCCAACTACCTATGGGGAGAAAATGGTTAGTGGGATGTTTAAAGAAACTATGTTTATTGAGAGGGAATGCCAACAATATCAAACAGCCCCCTAATCACAGACATGGGGCAAAGACCCGTTCCCCCACCGCTAAAGGCTGAAGCCATCTACACTGGAAGACTTCCTCCAATGTAGAATTTGATGATGCCTTAGGAAGCAAGAGTTCAGGTGCCTGCGATGACCTCTGCTCAGGATTATCTACCAGCTGATAAACATATCCTGTGAATCTATTCACTTGGGGCTGTCAACCCACAAACAAACAGAAAACACAGCGGAAGATTTTCCCTCCACAGAACCCCACCAGTGCAGCAAAATCAAGATCCATAATCAAGCTCAGAGCCATATATATGTCCAGTCCAGTTGGTTTAGATGGTTAGCACCAGGACCCTGTGTAGTTGACCACTCCTCAGCATGGTACAAAAAAAAAGAAAAGTAGCCATAGTTGTCCAGATCAGTAGGCCCCACTAATCTGGCAGCCCTCCCCTTCCGTTCACTTCCACAAGGGAGTATCTGTTTTGAAAGGTACTAACGGTCTGCACCACGGAGAAGGCGGGGTCGGACATTAGGTGTTAGGCCTGGCCGGTTCTATGCATAATCACAGGGGATTGGTGCATAGCTCTCCTGCCAGTGACTACCTAGATACCATTTACAGACCATTAATGAATTTTAATTTAAATTAGCTTTTTTTTAAAATATTTATGGACCTAATTACATTAGAACGATGAAATTGGATTCGTTTAGAAGCTTGTTTCTGGATCTTTACTGTGATATCAAGTCGCCTTAAATTATTTTTAAAAGCATCTGAGGCGTATATTAACCGTGAACATTTTAGGAACTTGTATCTTGAGGTATAAATTTCAGAATTACAAAAAGGTGCAAAACCTTGAATATAGCCATCTCGAGTATGAACGTACAGTAACTTATTGAAATAATGGAAAGACAAAGGGAAAGTTTACTATTCCAGTTAAATAAAAGTTTTTATTTACCAAAATAAATATGTGAATCAATCACTTTGATTGAGGAAAAATCAAATTCCAAGCTGTTTTTTTCCTTAGTTGACAATGCCTACAGTTCTTTCAGTAGAAACTCTCACTCTTGGGCCAAACTTTAAGGGGTGATAGAACACACCTAAACAAGCACTTTTCCTCATACAATGCATGATCGGAATTCAAGCGGTGAAGCGCTAGAGGGCACTTTCCAATGAACACCTAAGTGCTGGTTTTCGCACTCGTCATTTCTACCGTGGAGTGCAAAACACGTGGATTGTTTCACGGATCAGGAGAAGGCGGACATGCATTTCATGTACGGAGCTGCGGACAAGAGCCCGTACATGAAGGAAGGAAAGCCCAAAGAAGACTGTACCGGGAGCGCTTTCCGACCAGACGCGTGCCTGATCATAAAACCTTTCAGCGATTGCACCGGTGTCTGTGCAAAACAGGCTCCTATGTCAGCAGCTTGTAGGATACAGGGCATGCAAGGAGTGTGAGGACGCCAAGTGTTACAGAGGAAATTCTACGTAGGGTTGGAGATCGTCCCGAATGTAGCACACTAGCAATTTTCCATGTCGTAAGTGTGCCCCAATCGACGGTGTGGCGAGTTCTACGAGACGAACGATTACACCCCTACCTTGCACAGAGGGTGCACGCCTTGACACCTGAAGATTATCGACCTCGTGTGGATTTTGCACAGTGGTTTTTGCAGCGCAACCGGACTTTGATGCACATGTCTTATTCATTGATGAATGCACATTTACACGTGAGGGCATTTTTAATACCCACAATTCACGTGTGGGCTACCAGTAATCTGCACGCCATACGTCCACATTTGTACCAGCGGCGTTTCTCCATATGACCATTTGATTGGTGCATATCTTCTGCCAGCCCGACTGAAAGGGAGAATGTATCTCGTATTTTTACAAGAAGTCTTGCCAGATTTACTGAATCCTGTTCCAGCAAACATTCAAACACGTATGTGGTTCCAACACGACGGAGCACCACCCCATTTCAGCGTGGATGTGCGGAACTCCTTGGATGCAACATTTCCAGGACAATGGATTGGTCGGGGTGGTTCCATCGCTTGGCTGCCACGATCGCCCAATCTCTCATGTCTGGACTTTTTCCTATGGGACCATGTGAAAAGCCTTATCTACGATAGCTCCATCGATTCCAATAAGGACCTTGTTGCCAGGATTTCTATTGCCGTTGCCGCTATACGAGAAATGCCTGTTGTTTTCGCCCATGTACGCCGATTACTACGTCGAAGGTGCCAACCAGTCCTTTGCCAAACGGGATCGATGAGATGGGGCAAGTTGAATGATTGATCTTGTTGAAAGAAGGTATCTTGCTGTGGAAAATCGATGACTATGAACAGGTGTAGGTAGTCGGCGAGTACGTCAACATAGCTTGGTTTGGTGAATATGGTCTCGATAGGTAACAAGGGGCCGCAAGCCACCCACATAAACACACTCTAAACATGATTCTACCTGCCTTTGACATCCAGATTTGACAGTTGGGGTCCATCGTTTAGTGTGGTCTATGCCATACGTGCAACCTCCAGTCAGTGTGTTGTAGTTGGAATCTCGAGTCAGATCAAGTTACCCATTTCCATTCTTCCGTGGCCATTATGACATTCCTTTGCCCAGTGCAGCCTCAGCCTGGTGCTGTGCTGATAACAAGGTACTTGATATGTGCATAGGCTGTCATAGCCCAGTTGTACCATCGTAGGTTGAAGAAACCTTAGTTGCTCTGTCATTCAATGCCGACATTAAGATACGGGAGAGGCTGCGCTCAGCTCAAAATTAACTATCCGGTTACAGCCACCTTTTACCTAGTGGCTGCAGGTTTTGAAGTAGTCCTGGTATACACATCCAATGGTGGCATGCAGATCCGAAACATCCTATCTTTCTCCTCGCATCAAATATCTGTCCACGACCGACCTCGCTTGGGCTGTGGTTATCCATCATAACAGTCGCAAGTGGGTATCTGATGATTTACAGCCTGCAAAGTGGTTTCGGCTGGCCGCATTATGGCAGAGTAGGGCAGGTTGCTGGAGGGTATAATAACCCTGGGTTTTATCCATATTGTTTGTTCTCTTTTCTTTCTGGTTGTGCCTTGTCCATTTTTGCTGCTTTCTTCTTTTTGTGTATTTTTTTTAACTTTGGTTGGGTGTTCGATATCGTCTAACTTTTTTTTATTTACTCTCGTTTGGTACAACAGAGTCTTTTTTGCTCTTATGCCATAAAACCGCAACCAACTATGATGCGAATCTGTTGCATAATCAGTGCCTTGTTTAGAAGTGTGAACTGCACGTGGCAGTAAAAACAATGGGGTAATCTGAATGGTAAAAAAAATCCATTTTTGAGTAAAAATTTTGCCGTTCATTGTAATATTAAAATATATATTACATTGAAACTAGTTAATTACTTCCAACTTTAAACTTCTTGTTCTCTAACATGTTTATTATCTCATCCACTACATTAAAACAGGGAATTCCGTAATGGCGACATTACAAACTGCAGATGGTGTAGCAGATTAGCGAATATCGGTGAGAAGTGAAAATGAAATTGATGTGGCACCCAAGCCAGGAACCCTTATCTGCGAATCCGCTGCCTGAATGCCTTTCCACTTTTGTAGCTTTAATTCTTTGAGACAAGGTCGAAGTGTGATTTCGTTCGTTATTAATTTGATTTCCGGTTTCTACTTAAATATATAATACTAGCTTTATACTAGCTTTTCGCCACCAAATGTTTGGGGCAAAAGATGACGTCTCCTTTGTTTTCTATCTACTATAAAGGCTGATAAGTAGGGTTGCGGAATTATTTCTGCAGGTGAGCAGTCAACTTCTTAAGCACAGCCCTGTGAATAGTATTTGAATGGTAGTGCGAGTGCCTGTCATTGGTGAGGGGACCACCTGTGAAGGTTACGCTGCTTCGGGGAAATTCACAGATTCCTGAACACCCACCTGCGTGTTTGCTGTGTGCTGCAAACCGTGTCCCTGGGAAGGAGCATCCTGCTAGTTGCTCAGGGGTCATTTTCTGCTGTCTTCAGTTGGTAACCATGTGGTAACCTAAACATTCCCAGCTCTAAGCAGTTCAGTAGTAGTTTCCTCTGCCCATGGGGATTTATGTAGTGTAAGTTTAGAAATAGCCAAAATCACTTCAGACTGTTATAGGGCCAATATTAAAGCCAGGAAAGCGTATATCCTCATTACAGACAATGGGAATAGAACCAACCACATTGTTTAGAACATCTCTGAAATGTTCAGCCCCCTTAGTCATGACAGAATCCTCACCTTCCATAACTTTATTTATCCTTCAATCCCTGTATTCCTGTCCATTTTCAACCACACAACACATTAAATATATCCTGCAGCTCTCTGCAGTTGTGCTGTCTAACTGCTTCCTCGGCTTTGTCAGCCAAGCCATCAAGCCAAAGATTCTTATCAACAGCTAACTGATCCTTTACACGTTTATTAAGCTCTTTGCAGTTATTTAGGACTAGTGGGGTATTGTATAAGGACATTCCTGCAGTTCTTTCTTTCTGAAATAAGCTCAAGTGCCTTATGACTCAAATAATTTTGCCTTCTCTGCTCCCTTTTACTTAAAAGAGTACTGTTATTTTCAAGAATAGCCTGTTTAAAACGGTTCCATTCTTCCTCAGCTTCAGTAGTAATCAAACCACGATTGTCATAATAACTAAATAACCTACCATAGTTAGCTGTCGCTATAAACAAGTCTTTCAGAGGTTCAGTGTTAAAGGTAACTTTTTTAACCTTAGCATAAAACTTCTTAAGTTTCATTTGAAAAACACTTTAAACCACAAATAAGGGAGGATCAGATGCGCAACTCTCATAGGACCCATGGTAACTGCAGTGCGATAGTAGCGCGCCTATCGATGGCTCCCAAAAGCTTCTTTACCGTTCCCTTCCGGTTTCTGTGGATATATTCTTCAATATTTTTATACCATTTCCTAATTTCACTAGAATTTTAAGCAATGTGTTACATAATTTAAAATTTTTTTTATGTCTGATTTTGGAATTTTATTCAAAGGTTATGAGTAATTAACATTTTTTATGTTTATAAATATTTAAGCTCCTATTTTTGCAGTTATATTAGAATGGCTGAAGCTCTTTATCGAATATGTCCGTGGTATAGCCAGGAAAAATTCATTGCTTTATATATTTTTCTTTGCGGACAGTTTTTTTTTTTGAAATCTTTACTTCATTAATGTACAATCAAATTTTGCAAACTAAACATTTTACCTGTTCCTGTGTACTCCACTGATTTAAGATGCTATATTTTCTATTCTTTTAGTTCCAGTGTCCCATGAAAATAACTTATTTCTAAGTGTAAAAAAGTTTACTTGCTAAATGTTCAAATAAATTTTATTTATCCAACTGACTTGACTGAAGCATTAATTTCCGTATTAATTATTTAGAACATTTCAGCTTTAACATGTATCAGTCACATAATTATTCAATTTGATTTGCCCTGAAAAAAATTATTTCATTTGAACAAATGCATGGAATGTGCATATTTTTTTCTTTGAATGAAAAAAATAAACTGAAACTACCCAGAAATTTAAAATAAAATTTCCTTTATTTAAAGTATAAAAGAATATAATATTAAGCAAAAAAAAAAAAGATAAATACATCAATATATTTTCCTAGAAGAAACTGAATGATGCATTAACAGCGTTCCTGCAGGGAGAAAGGTTATTTGATACATAATAAAACCACTTAACTTACTGAACAATTTTGAAGAACTTTCCTGTAGGTGAACAAATAAGTAATAACAATAGTGGATATAAAATCATATACAGTAAACAGACAAGGCATGCAAAGTTTTTTTGGGGGATTCTGAAGCCCCCCCACCTTTCAGAATGCTATAAAGGGTAATAGAAGCAAAAATTAGTGAACTTATTCAAATTTAATGTCATTTTCAAGAAATAGACATCCTTAGTTGGGGAGGGGGATATTATACTGAATTGGAAATCCAGCCATAAAATAGTTTAGCAAAATCAGTATTTCATATGCAAGCATAGCAATATAATTCGTAAAAATTATTAAAATGAGCATAAAACAGTGATTTAATCACCTACAATTAAGTGAATAAATGCATACCGACTCTCCTACCAATCAAGAAAGCTTTATGAAATGTAATAGTTTTAGTAAATCGCAATTGTTTACTAGTGCTCAAAAATGTCAATAGATAAAGAGACCTTTCATATATTAAACAAAAAGGAGACATGTTTTCTGGTGTGATAATGCATATTAAGACAAAAATAAATATTTCCATAAATTCATAAATGGAATATAATACCTTAAAATGTTAAGCAATAATTTCATGTATATTTACATACCTAGTAAAGATACATATACTTTCCTAAAACTGAGAAAAGTGATTGAAATTAATCATGTTCACTAGACCACAAGATAACCCTCTTTTAAAGACACACAAGTTAGAGTTCAGCTACAAACAAGCTAACTACTTATGTTATTTCAAAAAGCAAAATTAACAGAAGTAACATAAAAGTTAAAACTTTAAGACATCAGAAACAATGAATCTAGGGAAGGAAAGCCATTTAATCTGCTCTAAAAGTTAGTTAATAGGCTTAAAATTGAAAGTGTTAAGTACTTCCAAAATTATATCTAATAAAAGCATTTTATTCTCATCCATCATCTACCCAAAAGTTAAAAAAAATATAACTTAAATTTAGATGAAACAGAGGATTACAATCTAAAAAATATTCTGAAGCACTTTAGAAATACTCGTATTATTGCTATACAAGAAATTTTAACAGATAACATACCAAAACATAGATTTTGTAATTTACAAAAAAAAAATACACCTACCTCAGGAAATATTGATGCATAAATAAAAAATTCTACAAAGAATATTCACTCCGATAGCTCACATTAACTCCTACTATGCACACGTGGACCAGCATTGAGATTGATCTCTTCAAATCTCTGTGCCCTTCATCAGTTGGGGACACCAAAGGAAGGGCCACCATCCATCAGATGAGACAGAGAACTCGCTTCCCTTCCCGCAACCTTCAAATCTTGGTGTAAAAATACAACTTACAAATCATACAAAATGTTATCATTTCTGGTCTAATGAGCTCCTCAGTGTTTTTGCGATCTGGCCATTTGCCCCATTACAAAATAATCCAGACAGTACTGCACAACAAGCTAACTACTTATGCTATTTCATAGAAGAAAAAACATACAAGTAAAATCATCAGTAAAAGCTGAAACTTTAATACAGCAGAAAAAATGCATCAAAAATAATACTCAGATACCTTACATTAACCCCCATTATGAAAATGAAATTCAGTGCCAGTAAGCTATTACAGATTGCTATCCCACAGCGGAGTGGTTAGTGTGCTTGGCTACTGAGTAAAGGAACCTAGGTTCAAGCCCTGGATAAGGCGTGGATATTTGTATCGTTTATCTGCTGAGGTTTCGCCTTCCTCACAGACCTACTACTATGGCATATAAACTGACATGCTCCTGTCAGACCTCTGTGGCAAGCATCTGCTTGAGGGAGTATTTATTATTATTTTTATATACAGATTACTTAATTAGTGATAAGCATTACAATTTGAAACAAAATGCACCACCCTAACATAAATATTACAGATTGGAAACAATAATCAGAGTAGTTGAATCACTACTGCCATAAAAAAAACAGGTAACTGGTTTATCAAATGACATATTTATATTTTTTTTTCAACTATAAAAGGACATCAGGTGTATGAGGGATACGCTAAAACAGCCTATGAGTATGAGTAATGGCCTATGAGTTCATATCCAGCTCTTATTTTTTACTGCTAATGAGCACTTTGTTTTTAAACACAATAGGTAAAATTCACTCCTGCTGTAGAATGGAACTTTTTAGATGTAGCTTTAATACAATTTAATTACTCAATGCACTAAAAAATAATCAATCTGCATATTCTAATTGACATTATAAAGGCAATACTCATATCTTGATAAAAAAAACTTGAAAACTGCCTTTTGATCTTTCTGCACTGAATTTGTGTTTTAAGGAAAATATGAAAACATACTACTGTTAAAAAAGGTGCTGGATGCCACGCTGATGCATATCATCACAAAAGCACTATTAGTAAACAGTGAAACACAATATTTTGTCCATTTTGATTAAAATGCAGCTTCATCAATTTCACACCTATTTTAAATTTTATACGATAGCTGTGAACGAAAAACTCAAACTAAATCACCCATTCCTGAATACATCATAATATCATTTTCTTAAAAATATAACTGGTAATTTCATTGATACCCATTCTGGATTGTACATGGTACTTCTGCAGTTTAAATCGCTTAGCTCACTAGATGGCGCTACGAATGTAACTGAACTAGTGGCCCTATATAGGTAAAGGTTGGCCATCTCAAAATTGGACGCCATAGTTTGTCGTCGCTCCGATTATTTAGCTTGCATAGCTGAATGGCATTGCACGGTACTTATGGATTACGGAAAAGGGTACGGTAATATTTGATACAGATTTCAGTGTTCATGATTGGAAGCACTTTACAAAACGGCTAAAAGTAAAAATAAAAAAATAAATACCCCTCAAGCAGCTGCTTACCACAGAGGTGTGACAGGAGCCTGTCAGTTTATATGCACAGTAGAAGATCTGAGAGGATGGCAGGACCTCAGCAGAAAACAACACGAACATCCATGCCTTACCCGGGCTCGAACCCAGGTCCCGCAGATCAGTAGCCAAGCGCCCTAACCACTTGGCCACGGGACGGCTAAAAGGAAAAGTAAATTTTAGTGCTTTTTTTTTCCAAAAAAAAAAGATATAATTTAACTTTGTTGTCTGTAGACATCAAACTTTTTTGTTTATACAGATAAATAAAAAATTCTTTTCGTGTTAGATTGATATTAATGATATATTACAATTTGCATTTTTCGAATCTCCCAAAAGTTATAGCTGCGATTTCTAAAGGTGGAAAAAGTTGAAAATTCAAAAATATCAAATGAATATCCCAAACGATGTAGTTATGTTTGAAATTTGGTGTTGAAATGTGAAGCTTACGAGTTACCATTGGCAACAATCACTTGACGCTTTAGTCCCAGGGTGGTGTTGTGGGGGGGGGGGGGTGGAATGCAACTTTGTTTTAACAGAAAACTGCTTTTCGAGATAAAAATTCTTTATGCGTTAGATACGTATTGATGAAATTTACATTTTGCGAATTTCCCAAAAGCTATAATTACGCCCTCTAACTGTGGAAAAAATCGAAAAATCCCAGAATTTAAAGCGAATATTGCAAACGATGTACATTGTAGATATGTTACGGGATGTTATTGTTAGAAATTTGATTTTATGGTCATGGAGTGTGACAGTCTTGAAGATTCCATCGACAACAATGAATTGACACCTCCGCACAAGTAAGAAAGGAAAGGTTTTGTTTTAAGAGATAATTGGAAATCTGTTTTTTAGTTCGTACTAATTAAATATAATTCGCATTTTCAAAGGTAGTTTTAATTTATATCATTAGAAATCACTAAATATCGAAACTGCAAAATTTTTAACAAATGTTTCAAGTGATCTGCTTATGGTAGAAATTTCGGTGTGTAGAGTTCTGTTATGGTGGAAATTCCACTGACAGCTGCTTGTACAGAGATCTGACAAGAGCCTGTCAGTTTATACGTCATAGTAGAAGGTCCATGAGGATGGCACGACATCAGCAGAAAAACAACACGAATATCCATAATATAAACTTTTAAGGAATGAAAAAGTAGGCAAAAGAAGAACTTCATTCTCTTTAAAAACGAGAGCACCAGAGGCAAATGCGTTCTTCTAGTTATTTTACACTTCCAGTACTCTCTGACAGTGGAAATTGGAATTACTGAATAATTGAGAAAATGAACTACTAATATTTTGTTAATACGTATAAAACAGAAAAATTGTTTTTCATTTATCTCTTAAAGCAGAAAAGTTGCATTTTACCAACGGAACAAATCATTACTATTCGTATAAACATTTGATCATTTACTCTATGATCAAAAATATAAGTTTCTAGCAAAAATAGATCGTTTGCAATACTTATTTAAAAATTTGGTATTTCCAGCATTTTTTCACCGCTAGAGGTCATCTTTTGAGTTTTATTTACCGCCTTTAGCACTCTGAACACCTTAAACACTGTAAATTCCACTGATGGGGATTCAAAAAATGTAAATATTAATATTTTTGTAGAAAAAAATTTGGCTAAGACGTCAAAGCATTGTTACCATTGTGAACCTTCTGACCGTAACACTCTACTACCAAATTTTCAGTGCAAATAGTTTCTAATATTCGGTTGAAATTTTAGCATTTTCCATCTTTTCCCATCGCTAGAGGGCGCTGTTAAAGCTATTAAAAATTTTCAAAATTGCGAATCGCAATATTTGTTCGACACCTATCCAACCCAAAATGAATTTTTCATTTATCTCCAAAAGTAAACAAGTTGATTATTTATAGACGGACAGACAGGTGGAAAGGCAGATGGACAGACAACAGTTAACTGAGAGGCAGACAGACAGACGAACAAAATTGGCATAGGCAGACGACAAAGTGAAACATTAGCTCGTTTTTCAAACGAACCTTAAAAGAAATTATTTGTTGGTTTTCAGTTAGCTCATTTCACTTTTGCAGCCGATTGCCGTCTTCTGATGGAGTTTCTCGGAATAAAATGTTCATTAATTTATTTCTTTGAGTGAAATTTTTACACCCAAATGCAGCGCAGTGAGGCATTCATAAAATATGACAGCTTTTATAGACAAAAAAGTGGTAGAAATATACAGGGTGATTCAGAATTCATCATCAATATTTGGTGGGGAGGTAGGTAATAAGAAACGAAGGAGATTTCACATAGGAAAGCATGGGCGCATATGCCATGTAGTAGGGCAAAATGACCCCAGTTCAATGATGGAAAGAACACATAAGAAGGAAGTGGTAAGGAAAAAACATTTATTATCTTACATGTAACATTTCTTTGCATTGGTTGTACTGACTTACAAGAGGTGCTCGAACTGCCGACCATGTGCTAGAATGCATGACTCACAACGGCGTTGCATGAACAGCCGGACCCTGTGGAAGATGCCTGGCATTTCCCGGATGTTTGATGCAGCAACTGATATGCGTGCTACAAGATCCTTAGCACTATAAACAGGGGTCTCGTACACCATGTTTTTCATAGCACCCCATACAAAGAAATCGATTGGAGATAAATCCGTGAACGTGTGGCCAAGAAACCGGTCCACCGCGGCCAATCCATTGACCACCAAACTGTCTGCGTAGGTAAGCACACACAGCATTTGCGAAATGTGCAGGAGCGCCGTCATGCTGGAACCACATTCGCCGGAGACTACCATCAGGAACCTCGTTCAGAAGATCCGGTAACACAGTCTGAAGAAATGTTAGGTACTTGGCACCGTCCAAACGGGATGGTAGTAAATACGGGCCCAACAAACAGTCACCGACAATTCCAGTCCACACATTGACAGCAAAACGTTGTTGCACAGCTCCAGGTCTTGTACCGTGTGGGTTCTGATGAGCCCACACATGCCAATTGTGTGTGTTGAAGACACCCTCTCGAGTGAACAACGCCTCATCGGTGAAAAGAACATACGTTGGGAAATTGGGATCAACGGCTGTTCTCTGCATGAACCACTGACAAAAAATAACATGCTTGGGATGGTCGTCTGCTGCCAATAATTGCACTCTTTGCAGACGAAACGGATGTAACCCTTCATCGTGTAATATCCGCCACGCTGTTGCTTGCGAAATTCCAAACTGCCTAGCCATACCTTGTGTGCTAGCACCAGGTTGCTCCTCGATTTCCTGTAGGACAGCTTCCTCTACTGCTACTGCCCATGCCGATCTGCGCCTCCCTCGATTAATATTACTAGCAGCAAACGATCCTGTTTCACGCAGTTGGCGATGAATACGTGAAAACATTTGATGCTGTGGCACACGACGGTTTGGGAAGCGCGCTGCATACAATTGCCTGGCTCGAAGACATCTTTCTCCTGCTGCACCGTAAGTTACATGCATATCTGCACATTCATTCCACGTATACCGGTTCATGTTACTTCTGCAAATTCACCTTGTCGAATGACAACTGACTGCACGCGTCAAACAGCTGTGCTTCTGTATGAGAGGTGTGTACACACAGCGCCCTCTACACCACCATGCGTTCGTCTGCCCCCATACTTTCCTATGTGAAATCTCTTTCTTTTCTTATTCCCTTCCTCCCCACTAAATATTGATGATGAATTCTGAATCACCCTGTATAAAACTATAACAGCTGAGAAGTTCTAACTTGGTGCATACACCAACTCCTAGGCTTTCGTCTCACGGTACGACAAAACATGGCGTCTATAAATATATAATATTCAGTTTAGAGGTCCTGTATAGTTAGAGTCTAACATCCTTCTTTAAAAACTGGACCACTTTGTAAAAGGGACCTTGGCCCCTTTATCATCTGGTCCACGAGAAAAAGTTTTTTTTTGTATGCGTCAAAAAGTAGGGACCAGTACAAATGAAGTGCTAGCGACCCTACATGTTGGCGATAGGCTTTTGGCCACAGGCCGCCTAATAATGAAGGAGGTGGTTGAAGTTTGGTGCCAAGGAAGTGCTGCGTCGTAGTTTTGTGGCAAGGGGGTAGAGAGGGGAGAGATTTGGAGTAAAATTCTTCTGGGAGTGAAAATTGTAGCGTGTGTGATCACTGTGTGGCCCATGTTGGCCGGGAGTTGATAAGAAGGGTACAAGGAAAATATTCAAAATCGCCCCGAATCTCTGGCAATTAAGGCTGGCCTAAAATGGTTTGCAGATCTTAAAATTTCTGATTTACAATATGCTGATGATTTAGCTCTTTTGGCAAATGATATTCATGAGATGAACTCTTTCATTCGAGCTGTTGATGAAACTGGTAGTAGAGTAGGTTTGGTTATAAACAGAGAGAAAACTAAAGTGATGAAAATTGGTCAGGCAGATGGTTTGCCACCACTAGTAATTATTTTGAAAAAGGGTACTTTGGGAGTTCTAGTCTATTGTTACAGAGTATAATTATATATATATATTTGAAAACATCAATACAATTGCACTAGGGAAATAAGGTGGTGCAATAATGTGTCCAAATGATTCTTTTTTGTCCCTGTACTGGATCTTTTTTGTCCCTTTGGATCTTTTTGGCATCTGGATCTTTTGATGTCCAATGGATCTTTTGAGTAGGAGGTGTCTGCAGGGAGGAGAGTCGTATTTCACATATTCAGATGGAGAGTCTGCAGGAAGTTGGAGGGTTAAAGGATTTTGCCAGTACTTTGTATCAAATGGGCCAGGGCCCTGAAATGTGATTTTGCCTTTGTATGGGTGGGGTTTAGGATGGTCTGTAAGGTGAATGTGGTGACTCCAAGTGTAGCAAGTTTGTGATAGAGGGTGTGTCTTTGTGTGTTGTAGATTTGTCACAGTGTAGTAGGTAGTGGGGGATATCCTCTATCACTTGGCAGTTTGGGCAGAGTGCAGAATGTATTTTTCTAATCATAAATAAGTCTTTGTTGATGTTCGCTCTGCCAGTTCGGAGTCTGTGTATTGCTGTTTGGGCCCTTCTGGATAGGTAGTTAAGATGTAGTATGTTTGGAGAGGGTGCAATTGTGGCTCTGAATGTGTTTTTATCTGTAGTGTGTTGTACCCAATTCTGGGTCCATGTGTGATAAAAAAATTTTGTGTATTCTCTTATGTGATGTTTGCATGTAGTGACAGTGTGGTAATTTGGGGTTGTAAGTGTGAGGCCTTGTTTAGCAAGTGAGTCAACAGTCTCATTATGGATGATGTTGCAATGGGAGTGAATCCAGTAAAATGATAGGGTGTTTCCCTTGTCTATAATGTTGTGTGCTATGTTTTGTATGTGGAAAAGGGAATGGTTCTGTGATGGATCTACTGTTAGTCTGTTAATGAGTTGTAATACAGGCCTTGAGTCTGTGATTATGTTAATGTGTTGTTTGTTGAGGTGGGTGGCCCAGCCTAATGCCATATGTATTGCTGCTAGCTCTGAAGAGGTGCTATTTTCAGCATGATTTAATTTTATAACATAAGAGAATTTGGTGGAAGGGTGTAAAAAGCAGCAGAGCCAGAGGTGGTGTGTGGAATATGAGATCCATCAGTGTAAATTGTATGGTCAGTGTCTGATAGTTGTGTGATTAAGTTGTCTGCAGCAATTTTTAGTTCAATGGGGAGGTGAGCTTTTTTTTTGGTGATGTGTGGTAGAGTGAGGTGAATGTTTGGTTTTTTAAGTAACCAATAGGGAAGTGTTTTTGTGGATTTATAGGGTTTAATTTGTTGCCAAGTGGGGTAAAGTGTGTTTTTTTTTATTATTTGTGCTGTGGTAGTAGAGTTAGTGGTGGATTCAATTCTAAGTATGGCTAGGTGAGTGGGATTGTAGTGTTTAAGTTTGATGTAGTGTTTGCATGTGAGGAGTTGTCTTTTGATTGTTAGAGGTGGCATGTTAGCTTCTGCCCAAGTGGCGAGGTTTGGGCAGCCAGCTTTAAGACCCAGGGCAAGTCTGATGGCGCGTGTTTGCAGAGTTTCAATTTTATTGATTTGTGTGTTTGAAGCAGTGTTGAGTGCTGGGAGGCCATACTCTAGTCTAGAGTTGATAAATGCTTTGATGAAAGTAAGCATTACTTTATCGCTGGCCCCCCATGACACTCTTGTGATGGAATTTAATATGTTGTATGCTCCAATGCATGTGGATTTAATGTTATTTATGTGTTGTTTCCAGGTAAGCTTACGGTCTATAGTTAGCCCTAAATATTTGTAATGGGTGACAGTGGGAATGGTGCAATTGTCAATTGTAATATTTGGTGAATTGGTAGGTAAGTGTTTACGTGTAATGGGTAAGACCGCAGATTTAGGTGCTGAGATGGCAAGTCCCCATTTTGTAGTAAAGTCAAGAACCTGGTTGACTGCATTTTGTAATGTGGTTTGTATGCTGTTGATGTTAGTTCCAAAGGTCCAGAGCACTATATCATCTGCAAAGATGGAGCATCTGATTTTATTGTTGAAAATGGTTGGGAGGTCATGTAGTAAGATGTTGAATAATGTGGGGGAAACCACACTGCCCTGTGGTAATCCTCTGTTGAGTTTATGTGGGTCAGATAGCGTAGTCCCCAGCTTGACTATAATTTTTCTGTGTGTGAGGAAATTTTTAAAAAATTCAAAAATGTTTCCTGTGATGCCTAGTTGATGTAATTTGTAGAGTATGCTGGTGTGTGAGGCAGTATCAAAAGCAGAGGTGAGGTCTAGAAAGACACAACAAAGAATTCCTTTTTTATTTAAGGCAAGTTCAGCAGATGTGATAATGTCAAAGAAATTATCTGTGGTTGACCTGTGCTCTCTAAAGCCAGTTTGGCAAGTGGGGAGTGTATTTGTTTGTTGGAGGAAGAATTTTAGTCTGGAGAGCACCATTCTTTCTAGAACTTTGAGTATACATGATGTTAATGCAATTGGTCGATAAGAAGAAATTTCTGATGCTGGTTTTTGTGATTTCAAAATTGGGATAATGTGTATATCTTCCCATTCAGTGAGGAAGGTGTGAGAGTTCCAGCATTCATTGTATATGTTAAGCAATGTGCTTAATGTTTTTGTGCCAAAGTTTTTTATAGTGTTATAGGTGATGTTGTCAGGGCCAGGTGTGCTTTTTTTATTGGCCTGGTGTATGGCTGTGACAAGTTCGTTGGGTGTGAAAGGTGTGTTGAGTGCGGGTAGTTTGCATGGTATCATTTGTTTAATTGTGTCATTCGTGTGGGTGCAATGCAGCTGGTAGGTAGGTGTGTTGGCATGGGCGGGGGTGGTGGTTAGCTGAATTGCAATGTTGTTAGCCCCTTGTTTAGCGGAAAGTGAATATTTCCATAAATATGAGTGCCAAGGGGCTAAAGGTTGAGCCTGGGTCCTGAGTGTTCTTATTGTTGACCAAATTAGGGGAGAGTCTGTTCTGGGGCTGATGTTGTTACAGAAGTTTCTCCACTCCTTTCTTTTGACGTTTAATCTTGTTCTTCTTAGCTTAGCATTGGCTTTGTTGAATGTGTTGATGGCAGGTACAGTGGGGTGTCTCCTGGCTGTGTCCTCTGTTTTTCTCCTTATTTGCAGTTGGGTGATGATTTCGGGGTGATGTTTGGTGTATCCAGTCATGTGTTTGGTTGTAAATGTGTTTGCTTGTAAGCTTTGTTTAATACATGTATAAAGGGAGGTAGTATTGTGTGGTGTTTGAGTATTAATGGAGGTTTCACAAGTGGTGGAGAATTTGTGCCAGTTTATGTGTTTATGTGTTTTGTATGCTGAGGGTTTGATTCCTTGTAGTGTGATGAATATGGGGTAATGGTCACTATTCCATGATGAGTGATGTACCTGCCATGTGATGATGGAGGATATATCAGGAGTGGAGAGTGTGAGGTCAAGAACAGACTCATAGGGGATTCGGGTGAAGGTGGGTGAACCATCATTATGTATAGCCAAGTTCAAATGTTATGTGAAAGTTTCAATGATTGTGCCCCTGAGGTTGGTATGTTTGCTACCCCAGAGGATGTTGTGGGCATTAAAATCTCCCAGAACAATATTAGGTCCTGGGGAGAGGGAAAAAATATGTGTGAAGTCATCAATTAGAGTGTTGGAGTTTATGTTTTCATGTGGGTAAAAGTATGTATTGTATATGTTAAAGATAGTGTTTTGGATTTTAATATTTACTCCAACTATGTCCATGTAAGTGTATTTAGTGGTGATTGGTATGATGCAGTGTGAGAATTTTTTGTGTACTAGTGTGGTAGAGTTTGAATAGGTTTTGTCTGTAATGGCTTTGTGTATTATGTAGGGTCTAAATTGAAAGTTATCTGGCAATTTGGCCTGATTAATTGCCAGAATGGGAACAATGTGTTGGTCAGTGATTGATTTAATATCAGGGATTTTGTTTGTGAGGGATCGACAGTTCCATTGGATGCATGTGGAATTAGGTGTAGTGTCAGGGGGGAAAGGAAAGGAACTGTAGCAAGTGTGCGAGAGAGGGGAAATTAATTAAGTTGGTGGAGCAGAGCCAAGATGGCTTGCAGGGCAATGTTTAATTGTGGGGATCTGGTTTTAGGAGGCAGAAGGGCATCAATAAGGGGAACAAGTAATTGAATGAGATGTGAGACCAGAGTGTTTTGTGGGGTGTAGGTGGGTTTCGATTTGGGTGAGGTGTTCTTTTTTGCTCTGGTCCTTCTCAAGTAGTTTGACTTGGCCCTTCTGGTAGAGAATTTGGGTGAAGGGGGAGGGAGAGACTGCTGTGTTAAGGGTTGCTTATGGATGTCTTCATCAGATGAGCTGGTATTGTGAGTTTTGTTGGTGGGAAGTGGTGGGAAGTTTGAAGTTGAAATAGTGGGTGGGGGGAGGGCCACAGTAGGTGTAGTGGTGGGTCTGGATGGAGCAGAAATTTTTTTCTCAGCTGTGTTTGGTTTGTTGACCAGTGTTGGGAGGAGAGTCTTTGGTGTTGTGTAGGTGGCTGCCACTGTTGGAGTTATGTTGGGGTGTGGTGTGATTTTTTGTGTTAGGGTGGGTGTGGTGGTGGTGGCAGCTGTTTTGACTTGGATGGCTCTAAGTCTAGCTGGGCACTTTCCATAAGATGCAACATGTGTCCCTCCACAGTTACAGCAAAGCAGGGGTTGGTCTCTCTTGCATTCTTGTGAGAGATGTGATTGGGCACAGTATTTACAACGTGCTGCACTTCGACAAATATTGATTATGTGCCCATGACGTTGGCATTTGAAACACTGTGAGGGAGGGTTTGTATAGTTAGAGGCTGGCCATCTCGGTGATTCACTGCCATTGGTTGATTGAGTCACGTGGTTTATGGACGCCATGTTTTGTCGAACCCATGAGACGAAAGCCTCTGAGTTAGTGTACGTACCAAGTTGAAACTTCTCAGCTGTTATAGTTTTATATATTTCTACCATTTTTTTTGTCTATAAAAGCTGTCATATTTTATGAATGCCTCACTGCGCTGCATTTGGGTGTAAAAATTTCACTCAAAGAAATAAATTAATGAATAATTTTTTCCGAGAAACTCCATCAGAAGACGGCAATCGGCTGCAAAAGTGAAATGAGCTAACTGAAAACCAACAAATAATTTCTTAAGGTTCGTTTGAAAAACGATCTAATGTTTTCACTTTGTCGTCTGCCTATGCCAATATTTTTTCGTCTGTCTGTCCGTCTCTCTGTTAACTGTTGTCTGTCCATCTGTCTTTCCACTTGTCTGTCCGTCTATAAATAATAAACTTTTTTACTTTCAGAGATAAACAAAAAATTCTTTTTGGGTTGGATAGGTGTTGAACAAATATTGTGATTCGCATTTTTTGAAAATTTTCAATAGCTTTAAAAGTGCCCTCTAGCGGTGGGAAAAGATGGAAAATGCTAAAATTTTAAACGAATATTGCAAACTAACTATTTACACTGGAAATCTGAAATTTTGGTAGTAGCTATGGTCAGAAGGTTTACAATGGCAACAAGGCTTTGCCGTCTTAGCCAAAAGGGAGTGCGAAAATTAAACTTTTTTAAGGAGATAAATGATAGAATATATATATATATTTGTTTTATAGGCACTAACAAAATATTAATGATTTAAACAATATTTGATAATCTCAGCATTACCTGTAGACGTTTAAATATCTATGAACCAATAAATGATTTTGTGGAAAAAATATCGCCGACATGCGGGATTCGAACCTGCATTTCTCCAGAAACATGCCAGAGTATTCTAACCTGTTGAACTAATGCCATCTCAGTGTTTTTTCCACTAATAATGACTATGACTCTTCCCGTGAATTTTGGGTTCCATCTATGATCTCGGGTGGCAACTATTTTTTTTAGTGCTCCGAGTAAGATTGAAAAAAATAATAAAGTCACATCACACTATTCAGCGTCATTAATGATTTAAACAATATTTGATAATCTCAGCGTTACCTGTAGACATTTAAACATCTATAAATCAATATATGTTTTCTGTGAAAAAAGCTGGCATTAGTTCAACAGGTTAGAATTCTCTGGAATGTTTCAGGAGAGATGCAGGTTCCAGTCCTGTATGTCGGCGGAATTCTTTTCCACAAAAAATATTAATATATACATTTTTCGAATCCCCCATCAGCTGAAATTTCCAGTGTTAGAGACGGCTAAGGGGGTAAATAAAACTCGAAAAGCGACCTCTAGTGGCGGAAAAAAGGTTCTTAAATTTAAAAAATTGCTTTTCTCTCGCTCCTCTGAAAATAGTGGGCAGATAATTGCTGTCAGTGGAATTTCTACCATAACAGAACTCTACACGCCGAAATTTCTACCATAAATATGATCTCTAATGATATAAATTAAAACTACCTTTGAAAATACGAATTACATTTCATTAGTAACCAACTAAAAAGAGATTTCCAATTATCTCTTAAACCGTTCCGTTTCTTACCTACCTTGGGTTAGGGTCAACTCGTTGTCAATGGAATTTTCAAGACTGTCACATTCCAGGACCAAAATTTCAAATTTCTAGCATAGCTACATTGTTTGCAATATTCTTTTTAAATTTTTGGGATTTTTCGTTTTCCACCGTTAGATGGGTCTGTAAATGGTAGCTAGGTAGTCACTGGAAGGAGAGCTATGCACCAATCCCCTGTGATGATGCATAGAACTGGCCAGGCCTAGCACCTAATGTCCGACCTCGCCTTCTCGTGGTGCAGACTGTTAGTACCTTTCAAAAGAGATACTCTCTTGTGGAAGTGAACGGAAGGGGAGGGCTGCCAGATTAGTGTGGCCTACTGATCTGGACAACTTTGGCTACTTTTCTTTTTTTTTCTACACTGCTGAGGAGTGGTCAACCACAGAGGGTCCAGGTGCTGACCATATAAGCCCACTGGAACGGACAGATATATGGCTCTGAGCTTGATTATGGATCCTGATTTTGCTGCACTGGTGGGCTTCTGTGGAGGGAAAATCTTCCGCTTTGTTTTCTGTTTGTTTGTGGGTTGACAGCCCCAAGTGAATAGATTCACAGGATATGTTTATCAGCTGGTGGATAATCCTGAGCAGAGGTCATCGCAGGCACCAGAACTCTTTGTTTCTACTGGAATCATCAAATTCTACATTGGAGGAAGCCTTTCAGTGTAGATGGCTTCAGCCTTTACTGGTGGGGGAACGGGTCTTTGCCCCATGTCTGCGATTAGGGGCTGTTTCATATTGTCACCATTTCCTCTCTCAATAAACATAGTTTCTTTAAACATCCTACTAACCATTTTCTCTCCATAGGTAGTTGGAATGTGAGGACTATGCACAGAGCTTTTTCTCTTGATGTCCTCACCGTTATAATTTAGATATTCTCGGCTTGCAAGAGACCAGATGGACAGATAAAGGTCAGATTCTTAAAAATAATCTTAAATTTCTCTTTTCAGGGAGGGACGACAATAAGCATCACCAAGGCGTGGGTCTACTTCTCAGTAGACACGCTAGTGCTGCTCTTCTAGGATATGAGTGCATTAATGAAAGGTTTGTTACAGCAAAATTTCAGACAAGCGTTAAAGACCTGAATGTTATCTGCTGTTATGCCCCCACTGAGGATGCCGATGAGGATGAGAAGGATAGGATTTATGAACAACGTCAGGATATTTTGAATTCTGTCAAGAAAGGAGATATTACCCTTGTTCTTGGTGACTTCAATGCCAAAGTTGGTACTGACTCTGACCTTTGGGGAGGGGTGATTGGCCCTTTTGGTATTGGTAGCTGCAATGGCAATGGGCAACGTCTCCTACAGGTAAGTAAACTCAATGCTTTCAGAATAACTAACACATATTACAAACACCGCGACATACATAAGTACACATGGGTTTCACCTGATGGGCTGCATAGGAATATGATTGATTATATATTAATTAACAGCAAATGGGCTAGTTCTGTTAGAAATACCAGGGCATATAGGGGAGCTGAAATTGGATCTGACCATTACCTAGTTAAAAGTGTCTTGCAACTTAAACTTAAAAAGTGTTGTGCTAGGGTTAAAATATTTGCTTTTAATACTGAAGCTCTGAAAGACCCAGTTATAGCCAAAGCTTACCATGATAGGTTACTTAGTCTTTATGACAGTCATGGTATGCTTACTACTGAAGTTGAGGAAGAATGGGATCATTTTAAACAGGCTTTTCTGGACACTAACAGTACTCTTTTAGGAAAAAAGGAGCAGAAGAGACAGAATTATCTGAGTGATAAGGCACTTGAGCTTATTTCGGAAAGAAAGAACTGCAGGAATGTCCTTAATCAATACCCTACTAGTCCTAATAGAAAGCATTACAGAGAACTTAATAAAAGTGTGTAAAAGATCAGTTAACTGCTGATAAGAATCTTTGGCTTGATGGTTTGGCTGACAAAGCCGAGGAAGCAGTTAGACAGCAAAACAGTAGAGAGCTGTACCAGATAGTTAATGTTTTGTGTGGTAGAAAACGGACAGGTATACAGGGATTGAAGGATAAACAAGGTAAGGTTATAGAAGGTGAGGATTCTGTCATGGCTAGGTGGGCTGAGCATTTCAGTGATATTCTAAAGAATGCGGTTAGTTCTATTCCCATTGTTTGCAATGATAATAGATGCATTGGTGGCTTTAATGTTGGTCCTATAACACAATCTGAAATTATTTTGGCTGTTTCTAAACTTAAACTTCATAAATCCCCAGGGGTATATGAAATTACTACAGAAATGCTTAGAGCTGGAAATGTTTCGGTTACCACTTGGATGACTGAAATTTTGAATATCTTTTATGATAAAGGCATGGTTCCTAAGGATTTTACCAGAGCTATTGTTATCCCTATTTTCAAAAAAGGTGATCGCAGTTCTTGTGATAACTATACGGGTATTAGCCTACTCTCTGTTCCAGGTAAAGTTCTTTCTATGATTGTGCTGAATAGAATTAAGAATCTGGTTGACAGTCAATTGCGTGATGAGCAATGTGGAATCAGAAGTGGTAGGGGATGTGTGGATCATATATTTTCACTTAGGCAGATTCTTGAGAAATGTTTAGAGTTTCAGAAACCTTTGGTTGCTAGCTTTGTTGATTTCAAAAAGGCTTTCGACTCTGTTGATCGTCATAATTTGTGGTTGATTATGAAATCATATGGTATACCTGACAAGTTAGTTAACATAATGAAAGCTCTCTATAAATAACACTGAGTCATGTGTGAGAGTTGGTAAGGCTTGTAGCAATTGGTTTAGCATTACTTCTGGTGTTCGACAAGGGTGCATTTTGTCTCCTTTTCTCTTTAGTTTGGTTATTGATTATGTTATGCGAAATTCACTTCAAGGGAAAGATTTTGGCCTTAAATGGGCTGGAGATACGAAAATTTCCGATTTAGATTATGCTGATGATTTAGCCCTTTTGGCAAATGATGTTGATGAGATGAACTCTTTCATTCCAGCTGTTGATGAGACTGGTAGTAGAGTAGGTTTGGTTATAAACAGAGAGAAAACTAAAGTGATGAAAATTGGTCAGGCAGGCTGTGATTCAGTTAATCTGAATGGTTGCGTCTTGAGCAGGTGTCAGTTTAATTATCTTGGGAGCTATGTAACAGATAATGGCGATGTGCGGCATGAGATTAACAGACGAATAGGGATTGCTGCCGGGACTTTTAAGAATCTATAGAGATTGTGGAGAAATAGGCGTATACACCTAAAGACTAAAATTAGACTGTATAATAGTTTGGTTCTTTCTAGTGTTAGTTATGGTAGTGAAACTTGGACACTTTGTAAACAAGATAACAGGAAACTGGATGCTTTTGATTCCAGATGCTTACGCAGTATCTTGGGCATTAGGTGGTTCAACTTTATAACTAATGATGAGGTTAGGCAAAGAAGTTTGCAACCTCCTTTAAGCAGCATATTGTGCAGAAAGAGACTCCGTTGGTTTGGCCATGTTGCACATATGAATAATTATAGATTGGCGAATAGGGTTATGAACAGTGTGCCTAAAGGCCTCAGAAAGAAGGGGAGACCTAGGATGCAGTGGGCAGAAAATGTCAAACAGGACCTTGTTAGAATTGGTGTGCAGTGGCCAGATGCAGTAGATGTAGCTCAGGATAGACTTGCTTGGAGAACTAAATTGCACGGTCTGGTTGGACCTCCGTAGTCCATGGCTGCATGAGGATGATGACGATGATGACCGTTAGATGGCGCAATTATAGCGTTTGGGAAATTCGCAAAATGCAAATTGTAATATTTCATCAATACCTGTCCAACCCAAAAAATAATTTTTGATTTATCTCTAAAAAAATACATTTTTTTTATTAAGAAAAAAAGTTGCATTCATATCACCCCTGGGCCTAAAGGGTCAAGTGATTGTTCTCCATGGTAACTTCGTAACATTCGCATTTCAACACCAAAATTTTAAACTTCTGACATAACTATATCGTTTGGAATATTCCTTTGATATTTTGGTATTTTTTAACTTTTTCCACCGTTAGAGGGTGCAGTTATAACTTTTGGGAGATTCAAAAAATGCAAATCGTAATTTCGAGCCCGGATTTAGGCATGGATGTGTGTGTCGTTTTTCTGCTGAGGTCCTGCCATCCTCACAGATCTCCTACTGTGGCATATAAACTGACAGGCTCCTGTCAGACCTCTGTGGCAAGCAGCTGCTTGAGGGGGTATTTATTTATTTTATTTTATAAACAAAAAAGTTCAATGTCTACAGATGGGCAGACAACAAAGCGAAGTTCTATCTTCTTTATTTAAAAAAAAGCCCTAAAATTTACTTTTTCTTTTTTAACCATTTTCTAAAGTGCTTCCAATCATGAGCACTAAAATCTGTTTCAAATATTATCTTCCCCTTTTCCAGAATCCATTCATGCAATAGCATTCAACTATGCACACTAAACAATCTGAGCGACGACAAAATATGGCGTCCAATTTTGAAATGGCCAACCTCTACCAATACAGGGTTTTCTAGTCTTAACTGGTCAGCTGCAGCACTGAAATGAACAGCTTGTGCGATCCACCTAAGAGCTTCTTATGCATCCCATCAGGTGAAACCCATGTGTACATATGTATGTTGCGGTTTTTGTAATAAGTGTTAGTTATTCAGAAACCATTGAGTTTACTTACCTGTAGGAGACGTTGCCCATTGTCATTGCAGCTACCAATACCAAAAGGATCCATCACCCCTCTTGAAAACTCAGAGTCAGTGCCAGTTTTAGCATTAAAGTCGCCTAGAACATAGATAATATCACCTTAACAGAATTCAAAATATCCTGAAGTTGTCCGTAAAACATATCGTTCTTATCCTTAATGGGGCATAACAGCAGTAACATTCAAGTCTCTAAAGCTTGTCTGAGATTTTGCTGTAAAAGAAAACTTTCATAATGCACTCATATTCTAGAAGAGCATCACTGGCGTGTCTGCTGATAAGCAAGCCAATGAGTCTGCTACATTTGAGGAAAAAGGCGACGCCGGAAGTGTTCGTTGACATCACGATGACGTTCAATAGTTTACCTCTTATTTAAATGAAATTTGTTTACTTCCTTAGTGTAGAAAGTTAAATTTCTCTTGTACTAGAGGCCCTATATAGGTAGAAGTTGGCCATATCGAAATTGGACGCCATGTTTTGTCGTCGCCAGGATTGTTTAGCGTGCATTAGCTAAATGGTATTGCACGATACTCATGGATTCCGGAAAAGGGTAGGGTAATATTTTCTACAGATTTCAGGGTCCATGATTGGAAACACTTTAAAAAACCGCTGAAAAAAGTAAAAATAAATTTTATGGCTTTTTTTTAAAAAAAGATATAATTTGGCTTTGTTGTCTGTCCATCTGTAGACATCGAACTTTTTTCTTTATACAGATAAATAAAAATTTGTCTTTGTGCTAGATAGATATTAAGGATATATTACGATTTGCAATTTTCGAATCTCACAAAACTTATAATTGCGCCCTCTAACGGTGGATGGAGTTGAAAATTCCTAAATATCAAACAAATATTTCAAACGATGTACTTATGTTAGTTTAAAATTTTGGTGTTGAAATGCGTAGGTTACGAAGTTACCATTGGCAATAATCACTTGACCCTTTAGACCCAGGGGGGAGGTAAATGCAATTTTTTTGTTTTAAGCGAAAAGTGTATGTTTTTAGAGATAAATTAAAAATTCTTTTTGGGTTGGACAGGTATTAATAAAATATTGCAATTTGCATTTTGCGAAATTCCCAAAAGCTATAATGGAATTTTCTTTTCCTTTTTAGCTGTTTTTAGAGTGGTTCCAATTGTGAACTGAATCATCTACTGAAATAGCTTTAATAGTGATCGTGAATTGAATCGTCCACTGAAATAATACCACGAATAATACCAATCGTGAATCATCCACTGAAATAATACCAATCGTGAATCATCCACTGAAATAATACCAATTGTGAACTGAATCATCCACTGAAATAGCAATAATCCACTGAATCGACCACTGAAATCTGTATCAAATATTACCCTACCTTTTCGTGGAATCCTTAAGTATCCATGCAATACCATTCAGCTTTGCACGCCAAACAATTTGAGAAGCGACAAAACATGGCGTCCAATTTTCAGATGGCCAACCTCTACCTATATAGGACCTCTATTGCAAACGATGTATTTATGCTAGAAATTTGAAAATTTGGTCGTGGAATGTGACAGTCTTGAAGATTCCATTGACAACAATGAGTTGACCCCTTCGCCCAAGGTAGGTAAGAAACAGAACGATTTTGTTTCAAGAGACAATTACAAATCTATTTTTTAGTTGGTACTAATGAAATATAATTCGCATTTTAAAAGGTAGTTTTAATTTTTATCATTAGGGATCACTAAATATACAAACGGCAAACTTTTAACAAAAAACTTTAACGAATGTTCCAAGTGACAAGTGAAACTTTTAACGAATGTTCCAATGATATCTTTATGGTAGAAATTTCGGCCGCAGCGTTCTGTTTTGGTAAAAATTCCACTGACAGCAATGATCTTCCCACTATTTTCAGAGGAGTGGGAGAAAAGCAATGTTTCTAATTTGAGAACTAAAGGACAAATGCTTTTTACGTTGTATAATTACCAATGAAAAACTATGTGCATTTCCTCCATCATACATTAAAAAAATAAAAATAAATAACCCCTCAACAGCTGCTTGCCACAGAGGTCAGGAGCCTTTCAGTTGATATGCCATAGTAGAATGTTCATGAGGATAGTGAGACCTCAGCAGAAAACAACACAAACATCCATAATTAAAACTTTTAAGGAATGGAAAAGTAGCAAAGTAAGAACTTCATTCTCTTGGAAAACGAGATTCCGATGTGCTCAGAGGCGATATGCATTCTAGTTATTTTGCACATTCAGCAACCTCTGGCAGTGGAAATTCGAATTACTGTATAATTGGTAAAATAAACTATTAATATTTTATTAGTACCTGTAAACACAAAAAATGTTTTGCCTTTATCTCTTAAGGCAGAAACAGCACCCCCTCGTTATAACGATACAAATCATTACTATTAGTGTAAACCACTCGAACATTACACTTTTTGACCAAAAGTTTAAGTTTCTATCATAAATAGATCGTTTGTAATATTCGATTTCCAGCTTTTTTCAGCTGCTAAATGCCGTCTTTTGAGTTTTATTTACCAGCTATAATTACTTTCTAACAGTGGAAATTCCATCTGATGAGGATTCGAAAAATGTAAATGTTGATATTTTATTAGTACATGTAAACCTCCCCCCCCCCCCCCCACAAAAAAAAGTTATTGTTTGGTTTATCTGTTAAAGTAATAAAAAGTTTCATTTTCGCACCCCTTTTTGGCTAAAAGGGTAAAGCCTTGTTGCCATTGTAATCCTTCTGACTAAAACACTCTACTACCAAAATTTCGAATTTGTAGTGTAAATAGTTTGTGTGCAATATTCTTTTAAAATTCTTGCATTTTACACCGCTAGAGGGCGCTATTAAAGCTATTGCAAGATTTCAAAATTGCGAATCGCAATATTTCTTCGAAATCTATTCAACCCAAAATGAAATTTTCATTTGTCTCTGAAAGTAAAAAATTGATTGTCTATAGACGGACAGACAGTAGGAAAGATACGGACAGACAACAGTTAACAGAGGGATGGACAGACTGACAAACAAATATTGGCAAAAGCAGACGACAAAGTGGAAACATTAGCTCATTTTCAAAAGAACCTTAAAAGAAATTATTTGTTGGTTTTCAGTTAGGTCGTTTCACTTTTGCAGCCGATTGCTGTCTTCTTACGACGTTTCTTGGAAAAAATATTCATTAATTAATTTCTATGAGTGGAATTTTTATACCCAAATGCAGCTCAGTGAGGCATTGATAAAATATGAAAGTTTTTATAGGCAAAAAAAAAACCGGTAGAAATGTATAAAACTATAATAACTGAGAAGTTTTAAATATGTGTACACACTAACTCATACGCTTTCGTCTCAAGGTACGACAAAACATGGCGCCATAAACCACGTGAATGAATCAACCAATGGCAGTCAATCACAGAGATGGCCAGCCTCTAACCCATCATCCGATATCTTTCTCTTCTCTCACTGGGCGGCCTGCGGCCAATAGCCCACTTGCTAAAATGTATGGTTACTGGCACGTCCCTGTGTTGGTCCCTTTTCTCTGCTTACTGCAGCACCCACAGCATAAATGCTATTTATTACAAATGCATGGATAAAATTACTTATAAGCAAATTTAATATTATCGTACATAAAGTAATAATCTTTTCTTACAGAACAGTTAAAACTAGCTTTGTCTACTCAATTGATGGACGTTTACCTCTTAATTTTGAAAGGCCGCCGTCCGTCGAATGGGACGTTAAGCCGTGGCCCGTGTGCGGGAGAGCCATACCCTGTGAACGTTAAAGAACACGCTGGATGGCCTTGACGGGAGGCTACCATCTGTCTCCCAACAGCTGTTCCAGTGGGTCCCCTCCCCCAACCTTCTCTGAGCCTTCGGGGTCCATGTGACCTGGCCATTTAGAGGAAAAACTCAGAGGAAAAACAACCCAACCTCTTAATTTTTTTAGACAATGTCCTTCATAATTTTAGAGATGAAATGACTAAACGATTCTTTGTGTACCTTCGACAATTTTGTCTTCCTTTTAGTCTCTTTCACAGCTTTCTTGTTAGCTTTGATTCCCTCCTTTGTTTATGCTAATTCAGACCCACTAGTGCCGAATCTCTTTTCACAAATCCACAACTCTAACATTACAATTCTATCTTTCTGAAATTTCAAATCGGTTCTATGTTCCAATTCGTTTGTTGCATAAATCTCACGCAGAAGCATAGGCGAGCATTCATATCACGTTTTTCATAAAGTAATTGCAGCACGTTCATCTGTCATAACAAACAATACATACACATTAAATTTTGTATTCATAAATTACATATATAGGTATACACAAAAAAATGATATTTTTGCACAGCAGTGTTGCCAACTTAGCGACTTTGTTACTAGGTCTAACGACTTTTGAGCTTTCACAGCGTACCCCACAGTGAGAACCCCTGGTTTGAAAAACTGCTATTCTGCCTCAGTAAAGTTTATTTTAAAAACCTATAAATGACAAGATATTTGTGGAATTAACATCAGTGTTTTCCAACTGTATTCTAAGGTACATAAAGATATTTTATGACAATATTTGTGTTGTTAACATGAGGCTTGTGAATACTTCTGTTTTTTTCTTTTGTATTCTACGGGACCTAGGTTCGAGCCCCGGGTAAGGCATGGATGTGTGTGTCGTTTTTCTGCTGAGGTCCTGCCATCCTCTCAGACCTTCTACTATGGCATATAAACTGACAGGCTCCTGTCAGACCTCTGTGGCAAGCAGCTGCTTGCAGGGGTATTTATTTTTTTATTATTTTTATTCTAGAAAATACCTTGCCGAAAATGTCAAAATAAGGCAGAAAACTGTTATATATGGGGAGAGTTCATCTTTGCAAGACACAAGTAAAAATGTCACCTATAATAAAGAGAGCATACAAACATTATTTTGGATGTAAAATAGAAGATCAGGATAAGCAGTGGGCCCTTCACATATGTTGTGGAACTTGCTATGTGAAATTAATAAACTGATGGAAGGGTAAAGGTAGCGCTATGTTATTTGCTGTACGAATGATATGGAAGGAACCTAAAGACCATTCCACAGATTGCTACTTTTGTATGACTAGCATCCAGGACTTTACCAGCAGAAAATCGAAGAGACATATCGATTATCCCAACTTATATTCTGCAATACGACCAGTACTATATTCTAAAACTTTGCCAGTTCCACTAACTCCAAGTCAGGAAACAGAAGATGAAGAAAGTACAGGAAGAAGAAGATGGTGAAGAGAGTGAGGCACGCGAATCACCTCCAGAAAGAAGTGATTCTTCCTACGAGACTACCATGGATTCAACTCCACATTTTTTAATACAGGCAGATCTGAACGATTTGGTTCATGATCTCACTCACTCATCATCCTCAAGCAGCTATGGGCTACGGAGGTCCAACCAGACCGTGCAATTTAGTTCTCCAAGCAAGTCTATCCTGAGCTACATCTACTGCATCTGGCCACTGCACACCAATTCTAACAAGGTCTTGTTTGACATTGTCTGCCCACCGCATCCTAGGTCTCCCCTTCTTTCTGAGGCCTTTAGGCACACTGTTCATAACCCTATTCGCCAATCTATAATTATTCATATGGGCAACATGGCCAAACCAACGGAGTCTCTCTCTGCACAATATGCTGCTTAAAGGAGGTTGCAAACTCCTTTGCCTAATCTCATCATTAGTTACAAAGTTGAACCACCTAATGCCCAAGATACTGCGTAAGCATCTGGAATCAAAAGCGTCTAGTTTCCTGTTATCTTGTTTACAAAGTGTCCAAGTTTCACTGCCATAACTAACCCTAGAAAGAACCAAACTATTATACAGTCTAATTTTAGTCTTTAGGTGTATACGCCTATTTCTCCACACTCTCCATAGATTCTTAAAAGTCCCGGCAGCAATCCCTATTCGTCTGTTAATCTCATGCCGCACATCACCATTATCTGTTACATAGCTCCCAAGATAATTAAACTGTGACACCTGCTCAAGACTGCAACCATTCAGATTAACTGAATCACAGCCTGCCTGACCAATTTTCATCACTTTAGTTTTCTCTCTGTTTATAACCAAACCTACTCTACTACCAGTCTCATCAACAGCTCGAATGAAAGAGTTCATCTCATCAACGTCATTTGCCAAAAGGGCTAAATCATCAGCATAATCTAAATCAGAAATTTTTGTATCTCCAGCCCATTTAAGGCCAAAATCTTTCCCTTGAAGTGAATTTCGCATAACATAATCAATAACCAAGCTAAAGAGAAAAGGAGACAAAATGCACCCTTGTCGAACACCAGAAGTAATGCTAAACCAATTGCTACAAGCCTTACCAACTCTCACACACGACTCAGTGTTATTATAGAGAGCTTTCATAATGTTAACTAACTTGTCTGGTATACCATATGATCTCACAATCAACCACAAATTATGACGATCAACAGAATCGAAAGCCTTTTTGAAATCAACAAAGCTAGCAACCAAAGGTTTCTGAAACTCTAAACATTTCTCAAGAATCTGCCTAAGTGAAAATATCTGATCCACACATCCCCTACCACTTCTGAATCCACATTGCTCATCACGCAATTGACTGTCAACCAGATTCTTAATTCTATTAAGCACAATCATGGAAAGAACTTTACCTGGAACAGAGAGTAGGCTGATACCCCTATAGTTATCACAAGAACTGCGATCACCTTTTTTGAAAATAGGGATAATAATAGCTCTGGTAAAATCTTTAGGAACCATGCCTTTATCATAAAAGATATTCAGAATTTCAGTCATCCAAGTGGTAACCGAAACATTCCCAGCTCTAAGCATTTCTGTAGTAATTTCATCTACCCCTGGGGATTTATGAAGTTTAAGTTTAGAGATAGCCAAACTAACTTCAGATTGTGTTATAGGGCCAACATTAAAGTTGCCAATGCATCTATCATCATTGCAAACAATGGGAGTAGAACTAACTACATTGTTTAGAACATCACTGAAATGCTCAGCCCACCTAGCCATGACAGAATCCTCCCCTTCTATAACCTTATCTTGTTTATCCTTCAATCCTTGTATGCCTGTCCGTTTTCTACCACACAAAACATTAACTATCTGGTACAGCTCTCTGCTGTTGTGCTGTCTAACTGCTTCCTCGGCTTTGTCAGCCAAACCATCAAGCCAAAGATTCTTACCAGCAGCTAACTGATCCTTTACAAGTTTATTAAGGTCTCTGTAATGCTTTGTATTAGGACTAGTAGGGTATTGATTAAGGGCATTCCTGCAGTTCTTTCTTTCCGAAATAAGCTCAAGTGCCTTATCACTCAGATAATTTTGCTTCTTCTGCTCCTTTTTTCCTAAAAGAGTACTGTTAGTGTCCAAAAAAGCCTGTTTAAAATGATCCCATTCTTCCTCAACTTCAGTAGTAAGCAAACCATGACTGTCATAATGACTAAGTAACCTATCATGGTAAGCTTTGGCTATAACTGGATCTTTCAGAGCTTCAGTATTAAAAGTAAATTTTTTAACCCTAGCACAACACTTTTTAAGTTTAAGTTGCAACACACTTTTAACAAGGTAATGGTCAGATCCAATTTCAGCTCCCCTATATGCCTTGGTATTCCTAACAGAACTAACCCATTTGCTGTTAATTAATATGTAATCAATCATATTCTTATGCAGCCCATCGGGTGAAACCCATGTGTACTTATGTATGTCGCGGTGTTTGTAATAAGTGTTAGTTATTCTGAAACCATTGATTTTAGTTACCTGTAGGAGACGTTGCCCATTGCTGTTGCAGCTATCAATACCAAAAGGGCCTATTACTCCTTCCCAAAGGTCAGAGTGAGTACCAACTTTGGCATTGAAGTCACCAAGAACAAGGGTAATATCTCCTTTCTTGACAGAATTCAAAATATCCTGAAGTTGTTCATAAAACCTATCCTTCTGATCCTCATGGGCTAAGTAAAGAAAATGCTAAATTGCTCGGCTCTAGGTTGGCAAGAATGGAATTTTCTCCAACCAGTACAACTTTATAGAAATGGATAATGGAATTTTGTTGCATTCTTCTCACATGATGGCCAATTGACTTTCTGTAATGATATTGCTGTAATGTTATTATTCTGTAATGAATATTGAATTTGATGACAGCTTTTGTCTTTATACATGTCCCACAAAATTGGAGGGTCTTTATAGATGCATCCAAAGTTAACTTGAAGGCAGTTTTACTACATAATGGTAATTTAATGCCTTCTGTTCCAATTGCCTATGCTAGTATGGCAAAAGTATCATATGAGATTCTTGATATAATGCTCAAATCTATTAAAAATATGGATTTCAGTTTGAAAAAATTTGGGGATTTAAAAATCATTGGTATGATATTGAGAATGAAACAAGGAACACAAAATTTCCTTGTTTCCTTTGTGAATGGGACAGTCGTGACAGAGCATCGCATTACTTGAAGAAAACTTGGCTAATATGTAATTGAAAATTGGGAGCAAAACATTTACAGAAGCAGAGACTTATAGTTAATGAGGACGTGGTCCTTCCTCCCCTTCATATAAAACTTGGACTTATGAAGCAATTTGTGAAAGTAGTGGATAAATATGGTAGAGGATTTGCCTACCTAAAAACAGAATTCTCCCGTCTTTCAGAAGCAAAGATAAAAGAGGGCGTGTTTGTTGGCCCTCAAATAAGACAGTTGAAGAAAGATGTGAAATTTGACGAATCTCTAACAGAGAAAGAGAAACCTGCTAGGACATGTTTTAAGAAAGTTACAAACAATTTTCTTGGGAAAAAGTAAAAGAGGTCTAAAGATTATAAAGAAAGGGTAAACCAGATGCTACATGCATATCGGGATTTAGGATGCAACATGTCTTTGAAAGTGCACTTCCTGAATTCACATCTGGACTACTTTCCAGAAAACACAGTGAGATGGCAAAGATATTTCGAAAATTGAAAAGCAATATGAAGGGAAGTGGATGCCTACAATGGTAGCTGATTTTCGTTGGAATCCCAAAAGAGACAGCACAGATAAACATAAAAGATATAAAATGATTTACGTTTGGTATTTTTGTTATTTAATTATTCTGTATTCAATTTATTTCTGTATAATATTCTGTAAAATGTTCTGTATGAATCTATAATAATTTTAATACTAAGGAATCTAAGAAAAATATCCTTTTTTCCCTATTATTATTCATTGTATATCTAGGAATAAAATGAAAATTTGAAAATCGTCTAACTCGAAAACTATCCCTGATAGAATACATCTAAGCACAGATCTGAAGTCTGCACTAAAAAGCTTTTAAGAATCACACAACTCTTACGTGGAAAAAAGATTTTTTTTTGTAGAACAGTGTAATTAAATGAACAATGTATTTTTAATTGTTGAAGTTTATTGAGATGATACTCCGAACTCCACGTGCCTCCCTCGATATCGACAAAGAGCTGCTTCAGCTGACCCACCTTTGTCCCTGTCAAAACTGATCCCACCACCCGTCCATATCACCATGAAGCCAAATTGGTTGGTTCGTCCCCTTTATAACTTTTGTATGTTACCTGACGATTTAATTGCTGATTTCTTTATTATGAACTTTCATTGGTTTACTAATTATTTAGTGTTGTTCATTAAGTGCTTATTAATAGAACTAGCACATTATTATAAAGTGTTTTTTTTTATTTAACTTCGGATAAATCCAAAAGCAAAATTTGAAGATCTAAAATTTTTAAAATAAGCGTTTTATGAGAAAATGTGAAATGAAGATAAATTTAATATCTGGTTATCTGTGTATTTATTATTAACAATTGACAGTCTAGAAATTTCGCAAGTGATACAGTAATAGAAAGAAAATATTGTCTTCTGTGCACCTCTTTGTTTTAACTCCTCACAACTGATTCTAGCCTGTAGCTCTGAATGTCAAAATGGTTCATTGCGACGATGATGGCGTGTAGTATATATTGGTCGAAGATAAGAATTAAGGTGGCCACAAGTCCCTTTTTTTATTTTTTTGTGTGGGGGTGGTTTGTCATACAAAGTGCCCCGCTTTTCCATCAGAGGAAAATGGTCGAAATACGTGTAAGTCTAGGAAAATTTTTACTATTATTTCATATGATAAAATTAGGTGATGAATACCAGGAACGGCGCAATAGTTAGTAACACTGCAGTAAAGTAATAAGTGTGAAATGTTCAAGTTATCATACCAGTGCATAAGTCAATATAAATATATATATATTAATAAACCGAATGGAATCAAAAAAAAAAGCATATATTATAGATAATTTCATGAAGAGTTTTTAAAATACTATTGGAATAGACTGAAAATCTTGGTCAGGGTCTCGTACTAAACCTAAACAATTGCTTATTTTTCACTTCTATATCACACTAAAATTGTTTTTTGGTGCCTTACACTATTCTACTTTCGGGCGGGGGTGGCGCAGTCGGTAGTGTGCCAGGCTCGTAATCTGTAGTTCCCAGGTTCGAGCCCCAGCTGGGTCAGCGTTGAGATTTATCTCCGCAAAATTCCCCGCCCTGCCCACGGTCAGTAGGGGACACCGATGGGCTTGGAAAGGCCGCTGTCTGTCGGATGGGACGTTAAGCCGTGGCCCTGTGTGCGGGAGAGCCATACCCTGTGCGCGTTAAAGAACATGCTGGATGGCCTTGACGGGAGGCTACCATCTGTCTCCCAACAGCTGTTCCAGTGGGTCCCCTCCCCCAACTATTCTACTTTAAGAAATGTTAATTATTTATTACGAGTTTTGTTTCCTTGTTATATACGTATTTGTTTCACAAGAAATGAACACAAAAAAAATCCGTAAATATTCCTGTATTTAATTTTTTAATGACATATAGATAATTTGAAATTTACATAAAATACAATTCAAAAATAAATTAAAAATATAATGATTGCAAAACTATAACAATTAATCCAACATGGATTAATACGGACATAAACATGCATCAGAAAGGGCACAGATCTACTCACGTGTAACCTCAAAGGTGGATGTTTGCAAACGCGAGACATCTTATTTTCCATTTGTAACCTTAAGTGACCCACAAACGTCAGTTTTGCCTTCAGGACTGAACAATCCCTCCTAAAGGCCATTTACCCCACACACTGATCAGATAAGCCTGAAGGCATTTGCTCTCTTCTCGTCCGGTGTGAACGGTTCTAGGTACAATGAGACTTCATGAACTGTTGTGTTGCAATGCTATAGTTTGTGCTGTGTTTATCTATGAGTTTGTCAAATCGACCAAAATACAAAATCAAAACGCAAATGGGGCAAGGAATGGATATTGAAAAGGAATGTAATTCTTAATTTAAACTTGTTTGAAATTGAAGTTTTATACATTAACAATCTACGTTCTTCAGCTACTCCACGATAACTATTAGTCCACCTTTTCGTATTATTAGTTCCGGAATTTGATTTCTTTCCATATATTTTTTTATAAATTGAATAATTTTTAAAATACAATCCAAGATTTTGTTTCCTTTGATAGTGAAAAGGTTCAGAAAGTAGATGAAGAAATTTACACTTGTGTAAATTTGAAACTGTACCTTATTTAGTTTTGGTATTGTATAGAAATGAATTGGCCAATAACTTATCTTATTTCCAGCTTTCCATGTGACGTATTTCGAACCGGTTCTCTCCGGATTGTCGCTGTGGAACATTTTCTTTGTGGACGCCATTATTGTTAGTTGAGCACTTGGTTTGTTACTGCTTCATTGGAGAAATGGAAGATAATCAGAATATTGAACATGAAGAATATCCTGTTGATGAAGGGATTAAACATGAAATGAGAGATGGACGTTCTCATAGAAGAGATGGACGCCCTGATCATCGTAGACAAGGCAGAGGAGGTGGAATGGATAATCAGCGAGGCAGAAAAGACTTCGTGAAAGAGCGGTTGGAAAGTATGAGTGGACCCACAACGAACCTGCAAAGTAAGGAAGGTTGTTCTGCTAAGAAATTTACCGGTCGGTGTCGATTATTTGTTGGAAATTTGCCTGCTAGTATCACAGATGAAGAATTTAGGAAGATGTTTGAACAGTTCGGAGAAATTGCTGAAGTATTCTTACATAAGCAGAAAGGATTTGGGTTCGTTAAACTGGTAAGTGGCTTTTGTTATTTGTTTCAAAATGGCGCAGTAGAACAGTTATTCTTATGTCTCTCTTTCGTGTAAAATAAAAGTTGCACTAACCTTCCACAAAAAATGTAATGATGAATATGTTAAGCATTTTTATTTAGTCTGAAGAAAAATCTGTGAATATGTTTAATTAATTATTTAAATTTGTTAGTTTTATAATTAACGTAGTTAAAGTTAACCAATTAGTGATTTTCCTATGTCCAAAGTTCTCTTACAGTTAATGAAAAATTAAAAAAAAGTTCATATTGTAATATTCACAATATTTTAATATGGGTACCAAAATTAAGAATTGTATAGCCAGTGGTATTACTCTTTAAATGCTACTTGTAATGTTTTTAGGCAGAAAGTATTGCATAAGCTTTATTCCCATAACATTTTAATGTCTACCTTGCATTCATTTTAGATTGAATTTCTAATATTAATTAGATGATTTGTTATTTTGCAGTTTGGGTTACTGTGGAAATTATAGGTTCCAGTTTAGGTTACCTCCTTTCCCAGTTAACAAAGGGCAAAATAGCCAAAAATGTAAAAGGCAGCCCTGAACTGGACAGGTATAAATGAGCATTGCTTCTGACAACTTTGAACAAGTATGACCATTGTATGTTTACTGGTAAGCTAAATTGTGTGTTGCTTTTCTGCTGAGGTCCTGCCATCCTCACAGACTTACTGTGGCATATAAACTGACATGCCCCTCTCAGACCTCTGTGGCAAGCAGCTGCTTGAGGGGTATTTATTTTATTTATTACTAGTGTAAGTAAATTAGGGCAGAAGTGCAGTGTAGAGCCTTCAGCCACCATCTTGTTTTTGTTTCGCTGCTGTGAAAAATGGTCCAAATGGTAAAAGTAGCCTATTCTACGTCTACCTTGAGACATGTTTAGAGGATATGTTTATAAAAGAAAATAAAGAATGTTTCTGCACTTAAAAAAAATCTTTAAAAATAGGCTCATCAAAAGATTTATTAACAACACTTATCACTACAAAATGAACACATTTTGCACTTAAAAAAACTAAAAATAAATTATTTCATCAAAATTAGATTATATTAACAAATTACCCCTAAGGAATAAACCTTCATTCTGCACTTATAAAAGCCCCAAAAATAATCTCATCAAAATTAGGTTTTATTAACAACTTTCATCGCTCCCCAAAAATAATCTCATTAAAAGATTTCATTAATGCTTATCGCTAAACAACGAAACATAGTTTCCCTCTTAAGAAAAAAAGCCCCCAAAATAGATGTCATCAAAAGTAAATTTCCTTAATAATGCTCATCACTAAAGAATCAACATTAAGAAAAGCACCAAAAGCAAATAATCTAATTAGAGACATATATCAGTCATAAACATTGGAACATGTGGATGGAACTAAACTTTTCAGGTTTTCCAAACGAAAAGTCCAATATGGTGGCTGAGGGCCCTACAATGCACTGTAAATCTGTAATTCTTCCAAATCACTTAAGATGCATATTTAATAAGCTTGAAATGCTTTTAGCCACCATTTTGTTTATTATTTTCAACATGACTGACTAAGAATAAATATTGGTCATAATGACCACATTTACAATTTTTTTGTTCTTAAATTGAGTCAAATTTATATTCCGGAGATTACATTATTTTTTATTTGTGTTTTTGTCTAAGCTTTAAAAGTTATGTGTTCTTTGTGTACATTATGTAACGGGAAAACTCGGGTGTCTCGTAACTCTGCCAGGACAACAACGATTCAGTTTTTTGACTAAATCACCTGCCACATTATAAAAACCTGAAAACCTACGATTATTTTCTGGGGCTTTTTTTTTTATAACTAGGCAGTCAGATAACTTGAAGTTAATGAGGGCCTTGGAAACTTATAAATTGACAGTCAAAAATATGTAAAATGACTACCATCAGCAGGTAGCATATAAAGCTTTTTTATTTTTTAATATTCCTTCCAATTTTTTGCATTTATAAGATACAGCCCATGGCATTATATAAAAGAAATCCCAAAATTATATACTTTTGGCTAGTTTAGAGGAGTATTGCAATGAAGCCTGTTAACTGGGAAAGAATGTAGCCTAAACCGAAACCTAGTTTCCACAGTAACCAAAACTGCAAAATAACCAGATGATTTGTAACACGAATATTATAAAATAAAGCTCAATAGTTCTGAAAACAAGTTAAAAATTATCTTTACCACAATTGCAAGTTTAAGTATTGTGTCATAGGAAGTTCCACCATTTTGTCATAAGTGTCAGTTGAACCCTATCAGAAAAAATGGTGCATGCAATTCACGGTACAACATGGGCACTATGTTTTTCATGTAGGAGGTGGGAATGTAACACATGACAGAATGGTTGGCAGTTTTTGCAGATTTGAATGGAAAACATCGTCTGCTGCTGAGATTTGTGGTG
Organism: Ryuthela nishihirai; assembly: GCA_038380435.1. Classification (NCBI taxonomy): domain Eukaryota; kingdom Metazoa; phylum Arthropoda; class Arachnida; order Araneae; family Heptathelidae; genus Ryuthela; species Ryuthela nishihirai. Next base: position 153,347,479 of record JAWZYU010000001.1, on the reverse strand, counting down.
GCATGTGAATACCAATTTCAATATTTTTAGGTTTATTAAAGTGGCTAGGGTATAACGTAAAATGAATGTTTTTTTTTTATTTATTGGAGGGCTTAATTTCCAAGAATTTTAAGTGTGAATTTTATGAATGCTGCAAATTAAAAATGTTTTTAATAATACAAACTATCTGCATAGAAGACCCCTACCAACTGAAATTACTGGATATTTAGGCATTTACAGATAAGTGATTTTGTAGGTGTTTAGTTTTCGTTTTTTGTTTCTTTTAAATTTTGAAATGAAAGTCTTGTTTAGCGATATCCTAGAGTGGAAATCGATAAAAATAGAATATTGAAACTTTTTATATGTGCAGGGCAAAAATTATTTGGTACAAAGCACCTAATGTCTGACCCCACCTTCTCGTGGTGTAGACTGTTAGTATCTTTCAAAAGAGATACTCTCTTGTGGAAGTGAACGGAAGGGGAGGGCTGCCAGATTAGTGTGGCCTACTGATCTGGACAACTGTGGCTACTTTTTTCTACCCTGCTGAGGAGTGGTCAACCACACAGGGCCCTGGTGCTGACCATATAAACTTACTGGACTGGTCTGAATCAAGGCTCTGAGCTTGATTCTGGATCCTGAATTTGCTGCACTGGTGGGCTTCTGTGGAGGGAGAATCTTCTGCTATGTTTTCTGTTTGTGGGTTGACAGCTCCAAATGAATAGATTCACAGAATATGTTTATCAGCTGGTGGATAATCCTGAGCAGAGGTCATCGTAGGCACCTGGACTCTGCTTCTACTGATTACTAATTTTTACAGATTACTAAATGTGAAAACAGCAATACTACTAATGAATTTTGCAAATAATTTGTATGTAACTGAAATTGAAATTTCGGTGGTAGCTTTTCAAGATATATTCCATTAACAGTAATAATGTACCCACTTTTCTGAGAGGAGTGTGGTAAATGTGGCTTTTTTATTTAAGAAATAAAATAAATTCTTTTTATGTTGTATAATCACTAATAAAATACTCATTGCATTTTCACACCATCCATTGTCTCAAATTGAAACTTTTAAGGAATGAAAAAGTAGGTAGCGGAAAAACTTCATTTTCTTTGAAAACGAGATTCTCATATGTGCCAGGGGTGGGGGCGGGGGTGGCTCATTCGGTATCGCGCCAGGCTCGTAATCTAGTTCCCAGGTTCGAGTCCCAGCTGGGTCAGTGTTGAGATTTATCTCCGCAAAATTTCCCCACCCTGCCCACTGTCAGTAGGGGACACTGATGGGCTTGGAAAGGCCGCCATTCGTCGGATGGGACGTTAAGCCGTGGCCCCGTGTGCGGGAGAGCCATACCCTTTGCATGTTAAAGAACACGCTGGATGGTCTTGACGGGAGGCTACCATCTGTCTCCCAACAGCTGTTCCAGTGGGTCCCCTCCCCCAACCTTCTCTGAGCCTTGGGGGTCCTTGTGGCCTGGCCATTTAGCCCATGGTGTGCAAAAAAGTGCTGCTCAGAGGTAAAACAATTCAATCCAATGTGCCAGAGGCAGTATTTGTTTTCTAGTTCTTAACTGCTCATATCGCCAAACTGTGAATGTCCATTAATCTTTCCAAGTATAACTGCACCAAGGTAAAATAAAGGAATGGGCTATGTGAGTATGGAGGTAGAGAGAGGGGGAGGCACCTTATCCTTATCGCTTGAAAACTAACCGAGCGTCGCCATATTGCTCCTACTCGTAAGCATGCTATCACTATGCTAACAAACCACAGAATGTGTTTAAAAAATGGGGCATGTGTATATGAATGCATCAATAAGCATGCGAAAACGATCAAAGGGATAACATATCATAGGTAATAATGCTAAAGTTTTGCTTTATAAATTGAAAACTTAAATTTAAAGTAATGTAATTCTTTTTTTTTAAGCACTTCAACACATGGACTATGCTATCAGGTATCAATAATTATTAAAGAGATTTATGTACCATGCTGTATAGGATGGGAAGTAACAGGAGCTTGGAATGCTTTCGGTGAAAAATTTAAAATTTGACATTCTTTCCAGCAAGTGACGTCTCAGGGGAGATTAAAATAAGAATGACTGCTGCCAATGGTCTACCCGCCTTGGTGAATGAAATGACCATTTATACTTTCGATAGCATAGAGTGCTTAAAAAAGTTTCTTATACACAACGCGCGTTTCGTGCCCATCCTATCTGCGCTTCATCAGGTGGGAAGTGAGGAACTTCATGCAGGAAAGGCAGTTAGTTGTTGAGCCATGGGGAAGGGGTGGGGTGCTATTGACATGTCAGTGGCTCAGCTACGAGGATCGGAATAGTCAGCGAAAGTGTGGGTGGCCATAATGCGATCTGCATGTAATGGAGGTTGGGAGAGGGTGTGGGATTATGGGAAATCACCAAGATCTGCGTGTGTCGAGGGAAGCTTCACTATTTGTGGGTAGTAATTCATAATTATAATGAGTGGTATTTTTAGTGAATTAATAAATTTTGTAAACTGAAATTTGGGGTTAAGATAATTTTGTTATTGAGGGTCTGAATAATGATTTTCTTATTGGTATTGCCATTGGGAGTTTGTGTGTGTGTGGGGTGATAGAGAATTAAATTGCTTTAATTTTAATTACTGCACTGTGTACCTCTACTGTAATTTTTGTTAATTGAAAACTTATTTTAATTATTTATGACGGGGGGGGGGGAGAACAGATTTCGAAAACGTGTGGAGTGGGTTAGGGAAATTTTCCAGTGTTTTAAATGTAAACTGATTAACTAAAGATTTATTATAAATTCATAGAAAGAAATAATAAATGAAGAAACAGGAGAGAATGTAATACCCGCATTATTCGTTTCATATTCATTTGATGTACCTTACTGAAATGCTACAGAATTTCCCTGTTATGTCAATGAGAACCTAACTTGAAAGCTCCATAAGTTTTAAAATATGTATTTAGTGGAAAATTTTGAAGATAAATTAAAGATCATAATTAAATCTATTTAAATATCGATTTTCAATAATATTCATTTAGCGAGTGTTTTAGCACACTTGGCTACTGATCTAAGGGGCTGGATAAGGCATGGCCATTTGTATTTTTCTGCGGAGGTCCTGCCATCCCCTCGCAGATATTCTACTATGGCATATAAACTGTCAAGTTCCTGTCAGACTTCTGTGGCAAGCAGCTGCTCGAGGGGGGTATTATTATTATTAAATAGTTGCAGAAGCTGGAATAATAATCCTTCCATGTTATACCAATGAGAACCTAACTTGGAAGCTCTATAGCTTCATATTATGCATTTAATAGAAAAATGGGACTGAAGATAAATTAAAGATCATAATTAAATCTATTTAAATATCCATTTTTAACATAGAAACTTGATTGAACAATGATACAACTTTGAAATATGTGGTGGTTTTTTTTCAGGACACTCGACAGAATGCTGAAGCTGCAAAGGCATCTCTGGATTTCACACTGAAGGATGGAAAGTATCTTAGAGTAAGATTTGCCACTCATGGGGCAGCATTAAAAGTAAAGAATCTTTCATCTTGGGTCTCTAATGAACTTCTTGAAGCAGCATTTTCTATATTTGGTGATGTGGAGAGAGCTGTTGTTATTGTAGATGATCGTGGGCGTCCTGTTGGAGAAGGCATAGTTGAATATTCAAGAAAACAAGCTGCCCAGCAAGCATTAAAGAGATGCACTGAAGGTTGCTTTTTATTAACTAGGTAAGTAATGAGTTCTTAGAAGTGTAAGAAGTGTTTCCAACAACTTGTTTCCCCTCCCCCTATCTTCCTATTGCTTTTCACTTGTCATTTCAGTTGGTTGATTTTTCGGTTTGTGGATTGTCAAAATAGTGTTCCACTACGTGTTTCAAATGACGTGTTTAAGGGACAAACTTTTAATGATTTATGTGTCAAATGAAAGTTTGTGATGCGAAGATGTGATAGGTTATAAAACATTCCCCCTAAAAAAGGGAAATGCGAAAATGATTACTCCGCTGTATCCCGAGGACAGAAATGTTGAAAGTAATGAGTTATAGATATTTGTGTGGTAGCCCACATGAGGTAATCCAAAGATGAATATTTTAATTTTCTAATGGATGTATGTGTTGTTTTTCAGCTGAGGTCCTGCCATCCTCATAGACCTTGTACTATGGCATATAAACTGATAGGCTCCTGTCAGACCTCTGTGGCAAGCAGCTGCTTGAGGGTGTATTTATTTTTTTTATATATTTTTTGTTGTCACAAAAATATCTTCAGAAACTTTCATTTGGTATCTCACAAGCATCAACTTTTTTTTTTATAAAAAGTTCTCTCAGTGCTTTCTCTTCCCCCCCCCCCCCAAAAAAAAATGGAAAATATGCCAAGGATTGTTCTATGTCTTTTGAATGCAAAAGCTAAATGCAAACAGTTGTATGTCATATGAAAGCTTGTGAGGTGGGAAGTGTTGTGGCCAATAAAAATGTACATATATCACCTTGCTTCCCCTCTTTAAAAAAAGGGAAATATGAAAGTTATTCTATATCTTTTGAATGCAAGGCCTACAGTCACAAGTTAGGTGTCAAATGAAAACTCTTTTATTAGAACTATTGTAGACCACTTCCAATTAAGCCCTCTTTCTCCCAAGTAAAATTTTGCAGGGATTGTACCTTACCTGTAATAGATGATCGAGGACATCCTGTTGAAGGCATAGTTGAATACTTAAGAATACAAGCTGTCCAACAAGCATTAAAGAGATGCACAATGCATTTTTATGCTAACCCACACATTTTTTTTTTGTTCAGAATTAAATGCTGTTTCTTCAAGTATGTAATGTGAGCTAGTTCATTCATTAGTTGTTTCATAATAATGCTTAGAAATGTTTAGAGAAAAAAACCTGGCAGTGTAAGGGTTAATGAGTTATATCTCAAATTAAAGCTTCTGACATTTCATGTCACAGGCTACCTTACACATGATCCCTATCCCCCTTCTTAAAAAAAGGAGAAATGTTGATATGTTTATGAGCAGAGCTGCCAACTGTGACCCATGATTAACTTTTCACTAGAGTTTAGGCACTTTTAATTATAATCACTTATGCACTCTGTGTTCTCTACTGTTACATTACATATCTTCCTATTGCATTTCGCTTGTCATTTGTTGACCGATGTCAGGTTTCACCATAATTTCATAACCCGGCAGCTAATTACAAGAGGTATGTATGATTGTTTTATCTCCGATCTGCATGAAAATGCTGCTCAGAGGCTTTAAGTCAATTTTAATTAAGGATATTTACGTATTGATTGTGAGTTATTAATAATTAGCTTTAGGTTAACTTTCTTTAATATCAAAAATGTACGAATGCAGTGATTTGACTCTGGTAAGACTGCTTGCTGTGCCAATCAAGCACTTTAAAGAAAAGCCACAATAACATTTATTATTCCTGATGTATTGTAATGCTAACTTTTGAAATATATTGGTTGATCTAATATATTGGTAATATTAAAAATTCTTCTGCTGGTTTCATGAGATTATATCTGGGTAAAACATACAGATGCAGTTCGGTTGATTGCAGCAAGCACCATTTCCCATGCTGCACATGAAGCTTGCTACTGCTGACGATCCAGGCACTACACATAAAAAGTCATTGGAGAAATGGGCACAATAACTATCTTATTCTTTCTGTATTTTAAATAATGAATTTTGAAATATATCTAATGTTAATTGTTGAATGATTGCTTGCTACATATTGTTGATTACACTGGGTAACAAATTTTCATAGAAGTCCTGCCTCTGAGATAAAAGTAGCCATTAAAGATTTGAAGGTGTTGAACACGAATATGACAATGAAAATGTGAAATTGGCTACGATTTCTGAGAAATACGCAATAATTTCTTATTAGTAGAGTAATAAGTACACATGACGTATTGGTAAAACTGCTTCTATTTCCGACGGCGCTTGTACAGCTGCTGTTCAGGATGATCTCTGGCGAGCATCCAACAGTAGTCAGCCAACATTGAAGTGGACCACTGGTATCATTCCTCCATTCTTGCAATGTCCTGGTGAAAACATTCACCATGCTCATCACGAACCATGCTGCAGTTGTTGGAGAAGAAATCTAAGTGGGAATGGAGAATTTGCAGCCAAGTTTGTGATACAGAGACAACATGTCCTTAACCAGTTTCTTGTAGTTGTCTGTGCTGACATTCCCGAAGAATTTAGTTGACACCAGACGAAATGTGTCCCAAGCCTTTTTCTCATCACCCTGAAGCTGGTTGTCAAACATCTGGTCTCTGAACAGCTTGTGGATCTGAGGACCCACAATAATTCCCTTTTTAATTTTTGCTTCGCTAAGTCTAGGTAATTTGTGGGCCAAGTACTTGAAAGCTGATGCAGTTACAGTCCATGGCTTTTATGAAGTTTTTCATCACACAGAGTTTGTGTAGGGATGGTAGCAGGATTTTGTGCATTTCTGCCAGTGCTGGGTGTTCCACATTCTTCTCTCCGACCTTCAGAGATTTCCACTGAAGCCATTTTCTCTTCATGTAGTGCAAAGTCTGCTCAGCTGTCCCATTCTCATAAGAAACAGCAGTACTTCATATATCCCAGCTGCAGACCCATCAACTTCAAGTCACAGATGCCAGCCATACTTGCTGTATTGAAGACAGCTCAACAGCTGTTTTAGGTTGTCCTAGGTTTCTTTCATGTAGACGTGTCCGACCAGAATGGATGGAAGTTGATTTTCATTATTCAGCAACATTGCCTTGAGGCTCAATTTTGAGGAGTCTATGAATAGTTGCCATTATTGAGGGTCATGTTTGATTCCGAGGGCATTCATAAGGCCATCTACATTGGAGCAGAACACAAGGTCATCTTTCTGCTCATGACGAATTCGAAACAAAGTCACTTGGACATTTTCCTTGAAGATTCCATTGATTATCTTAATCCAAGTAACTCTGCTTTGACCTTGGACAGCTCCAGATCACGAACAAGATCGCTAATTTCTTCTTTGGTGAGAATGTGTTGCACAGATGACGCACCGTGGGAGATGTACAGATCATCATCATTAGACACCAAAGGTTGCAGAGAAATCGACGTCAGTTTGCCTCCACCATCTGAATCGATGGAGAATTCTTTTGGAGAAACTGGAAAGCCTTCACCGTGCACCGTGCTGAACTGGTCAGAGCAGATTGTATATTTGGATACACTATTGTTCATTTTTTTTCCTTATGATGCCTCCAGAAACAGGTGGATCCATGCAGAAGTAGTAGTCATTTGTGTGATTGCTTGGCTCTCTCCAAACCATAGGAACAACAAATGGCGTTGCCACTTTTTCGCCTTTCAGCCACTGCGGAAGATTCCTTGCACGCGTACTGCAGCATATGTGTGGGGCCCAGGCTTTGTCCTGATCTTGCATCCAAAATAAAACTCGTACACTGCTTTCACTATTAGAGTGATGGTCCTTTTCTTGCTTGCAAAAGTCACTTCCTCACAAATGTAACAAATGTATCTGCACTATTAACACAGTTATGAGGTATCACTACTGCTGGATTAAAACTGTAAGGATCACTTGTGTTGTACTTATGACTCGGAGGTAAATGGGAGTTGCTCAAAAGACTGCTCACCCTACGAGACATCGCCTACAACTAATGATTGCATCATCTTTTGTCCACGATGTCATGATAACTACATTGCATCAGACAATGATGCAGTACCTCCAGAGGTTGTGTGTGGCAGGCTGATGCAATATGTTGCAATCTGGAGTTTACAGCATTGCAAAATAGTTACCTATGCACTCAATGCGGACTGAGTTGTTTATACATGACCATCTCTGTCTCTCCTAAACAAGAGCCAATTGACAAATTTTATTTTCATTTTCTGTTCAGCACCTTGAAATTAGTAAAGATTGGCAATTTTCATTTCAAAGTCTTTTTGTGTGTTGCCCAGTGTTATTAGCAATTAAGTTAAATTTCATTAATATGAAGGTAACTAAACTGATTTAAGCTTTTTGCCAAAATTCATAATCAGTTAAAATGGGTACAGTAAAATGATCATCACTAAACTGAGATTGCTTGAATGGGAAGACTGATTTGTTTTCTTCCATAACAGTTGGTGCCGAGACTTTTTTTATATTATGTAAATATATTTTAATTGCTAATAAGTAATAAATAAATAAATACCCCCTCAAGCAGCTGCTTGCCACAGAGGTCTGACAGGAGCTTGTCAGTTTATATGCCACAGTAGATCTGAGAGGATGGCAGGACCTCAGCAGAAAACAACATGAATATCCATGCTGTACCCGGGGCTCGAATCCAGGTCCCTTAGATCAGTAGCCAAAAGCGCTAACTAATAACAAAAACAGGCACACCTGTAGTTTACTGCATTCACTCACTAGATGGTGTCACGAATGGTAACAGATTTCTTAAGGTGTGTAATGTAAGTGAATAACTTGCAGTATATTTCACCTTATTGAACATTTTATTCGATTATCTCTTGAAATGTTTCGTATGGCCTCTGGTTTTTGATTTTTTTTTTCAGGTCTCGCCATCTAAGGTAAATAAAAGTTAGTTTATATAACTGGAAGGGTAAATGTATTTTTTTTAATGCGATTTGGATTTAAATCCCATACATGTATTATACCCTTTTATGTTAATGAAAAGGAAGAATTATTTCTGATTTAGCTGCTTTTTTACACCATAATGCTATAATGTAGCATAACAGTGTAAATTTAAAAATTTAGCACTGAAAGTTGCAGATGATTTATTATATTTAGTTAATGCACATTCCCTATTATTGTGTTGAGGGGGAAATGGGATGATTTCTTCTTTAGCAATATGCTCTGTTTAAAATAGTTGAAACCTTTTCTAGTGTTTTTATTATTAATGCTGATGACAGTGCATTGTTTATGATATTTTGCATTTTTTGGGCTTGTCTCTGATGGCATTATTTAGTTCAGGGGACTTTTTCATACTGCAGATTGGCAGTAAAATGTTTGATAATTAAATTTTTTAGCTTGTTTTCTCTGATGGGATTATTTATTTCTGGGGCCCTTTTTTTATACTGAGGATCTACTGTAAGTTGTTTTATGATAATTCGTGTTTTTTAAACTTGTTGTCTCTGATGGGATTAGTTCCTGAGGATTTTTTATACTGCAGATCGGCACTGAATTGTTACAGTTTTGTTTTTTAGGCTTGTTATAAGATTAGTGTGTTCTGGGGGATGGATAAAAAGGGCGGAGGTGGTTTATTTTTCATCAATGTTCAGGTTGAAATTTTTGTCTCTGGTAATTTTATTCTAGGGTTTTCTTAAATTGTGGAACAGCAATTCATTATTTAGCAGTATGCTATTGTTAGAATAGCAGTGTCCGATGAGATTATTGGTTTTTGTGAGTTTTGAAATTATGGAATGAACATTTTGTTAGTAAAATAGGCTGTTGAAACAAGTGGCCTCGGATGGTACTAACCGACATTCATCATATAATATTATGCACAGTTAGGAAAATATGCCTTAGATACTATTACTCTTGTAGGTTTTCTTTTCATTTGCGAAACAAAATTTTATGCTTAGGAATAAGTGTTTTATGATTATATTCTTTACTCAATATGTGTATTCTCTTATACCTTCACTGTTAGTAATACAATTGTTTATGTTATTACTTGTAGAACTTTCCAAGAAGTTAAATATTTTTCTAATGTGATATTGAAATACGTTTTTCATTAGTTTAAATCACATATTTAGTGGATTTTTTTACGGAAGTAATTTTAAGAAACTTGGTATAATTCTGGAAGAATTAAATTTTTCCGTCGCCCCTAGGAGTCTGGAAGTCTAGCTTTCTGTCAAGACGTAACACATTGTTGCATTAAAACAAATGGTACCTGAGCAACTTATTACACCATTGGTATGCTTTAGTTTTCTACTTTTTAAGTTACATATGCGAAGATAGGTATTTTTGAAAATTTTTTAATTTATTTAACCCACGAGAAACTGGAACTTGCATGGCAGGGCTAATTTTGAAGAATTTTTATTTTTTTAAACGAGATCTTATTGTAAAGTAACAGAAATATCATATTGCTGTACTTATTCAGGCTGTGAATTATCTTCTGTAGCAAGTGTCTACTGATGCCAGTGAGTGTTTTCATTCACATCTTTAGAATTTCTATCATTTTGTGAAATAAATTGCTCTTGATGTATAACATATCTATGTTAGTAATATCAGGATAAGGTTCTGAGGTCTAGTTTCTTCGTTTTGCTGAACACAGTCATAAACTAGTTGGTATTGTATATATATGATTCTAGTTTTTCTCTGGGCACAGAAAGTGTTAAAGGATGTTTACAGAGTTGATGTGTAGCAGATGTGGCTAATTACATTTCCATTGATAGTGTTGTTTAAGCTCCAATATTCTCAGAAAAAAAGCTCCATTGCCTCAATAAAAATGGTAGTACTTTCTGCCTTTAAAAACATGGCAATATGTTCACTCAAAATTAAATTTAAATCAAAATAAAAAAACCTTAGAAATTTAGAACAAACTTTATAAAGTGACAGTGTTACTCTCCTGAATAATCAAAGGCTCATCTCCAAAGTGATTCCAGACTGTTGTCAACTACTTTGTTTTAGTAGTTTAATGTAGTCCTTAGCTTTAGCTGTTCCTTTTTCAATATGTGACTTTCCAACACTCCAATAGGACATTCAAGCCCTTACCACAACTTTAGTTGTGGTGAGACTACTTCTCAATTACAATTTTTTTTTAAAGTGGTAAAACTGTATGTGGTATTGCAAGAGAGATTTGCAAAAATTGGAGATTTGTTTTATATGTCATTAAAATTGGAAAAGTAAAAATGGTAAATCATAGTTGGATGTGCAAAGCCTTAAAAGTATTTTCAATCAGTTCTGAAATTTTCTATGGAACAAAAATATTTGCATCACTGCAAATTAGGTTTTGGTAATGCCTGCCACAGCAGCATAATACTTCATACCATTGATTTTCAAGGTTTATTTACCTTTGCTATACAGTGATGATTAAGTATATACACTGCCCTCCATTGAAATTACCATATCAGGAAAGAATAGCCAGAAAAAGCTGAAAAAATCTATAAAAATTGATGTGAATAATTGCTAGCAAACAGAAATATGTGGGGCACACATCTGTGAAGTAGCCAAGCCTTTAAGATGTCAAGACTACATTGCATGCACCTCACAAGGTTTGAAAGGAACTGGATTATTAGAATGGCAAAAACTTGATTGTCCAGTTGACAAATTGTGACTTGTATATATCGTGATGCCACTATCTTGTGAATGCTGTTAGTGACAATGGATAAAAAATTTATGCAACACAGGTTCAGGTGCCCACAGGAGAATGTTGGATCTGGTGACAAGCTATATGTGACAGAACTGCGATGGTAACTATAGATTACTAATGCCATAACACCATCTCTGCCAGCACAATCCAATGACAACTATGATACATAGGTTTATATGCATGTTGTTCCCTGGCATTTCTTCTGACTCCATCCTATCCGTCTTCATGCACATCTGCAATGATGCAGTGAGAGAAGTTCCTGGAGACTGGAGTGGCATCGTGTCTTCAATGTTTTTGTTTACACGCCAGTGATGACAACTCGACAGTGACAGTATGTTGATGATCTGTGCTGCCATATCTACATACCATGCCTAACACTATTTTCCAATAGGATAATGGATGTCCACATACTGTCCAGTTATCCCCTTCAGTACCTCTCTGATTATTTCTCTTTCACTCATTCTCCAGATCTGCTGCCCATGGAACACATGGGAACGATGGGCAGTACATTACATCCAGCATACGTTGCCCACAACTGTTGCTGAACTGATAGTAAGGGTCACAGTTTGACTCATTCCTGTGACATCTTGTTTATGTATTGTGCCATACCACCTACTGAGGTACCTCTCATTATGTCATTAAATATTGGTAGAATAGCCTCCCTCTATAATCATTACTTCTTTATGTGTATAACTACCACAACTAATTTGGTTTGTATGCAAGCATTTCTTCTAGGTGGGACAATTTCAATAGAGGGAGGTGTATATAATTGTAAATTTTCAGGATTAACTAAAGAAAAAATTAAAAGAGCAATTTCTGTTTGGGAAAAAGAAACTTGAGCATATAGTCAACCCATTTGTTAAGAAATTGATTATAGTGAAGTTATAGGTATAACAGCAATCTGAGTTTTTTTAAAACTATGTGATATGTACCTTTTATTATGTAAGCATATTTTTCTGATCTGATGAAGGGGCTGGGGTGTGTCAGTCGGTAGCCTGCCAGGCCCATAATCTAGTTCGTTTCCCAGCTGGATCAATGCTGAGATTTATCCGTAAAACTCCCCGCCCTGCCCACGGTCAGTAGGAAACACCAATGGGCTTGGAAAAGCTGTGGCCCCGTGTGTGGGAGCACTGTACCCTCTGTATATTAAAAAACACTTGATGGGAGACTCGTCTCTCTTAACAGCTGTTCCAGTGGGTTCCTCCCCCCCCCCCCCAATCTTCCCTGAGCCTTTGGGTCCTTGCGACCTGGCCATTTAGCCATTGTATGCAAAAACAGTGCCAACATCATAGCTCTGATCAAACGGAGGCCATGAATGTTTGTTTTTCTGCTGAGGTCCCATCTTCCTTACAGACCTATGGTTATAAACTGACAAGCTGGTTTTAGTCAAAGTTTATTGACATGATTAGTTCTTGATGTGTGAAGTAGTCAAAATCAATTTCCCTGATTTTTTTTTTTCCTCCTGAAAGTCGACCCTTTTTCAGTAATGCACTTTTCAAGGCCATATGAGCTTTTGGGAGGTTCTGATTTGTCTGTGAAACAGAAGAAACAGTCATCTTCCATGGGTGGGGGAAGTGTTTACTGACCTAGAAGTTGGTAAGGGTTTGGAGTTATGTTTTAAAATTATGTATCACCCCAGTCTGTTGATTAGCACAAAATTTGCAAGAAGGAATAAACTAGGGCCAACCAAAGTCAAACAATGGAATCTGTCAGTTTTTCTGATTGTCACACAGCCAGGGTTCATTACTCAATCCATGAATTAGCTAGGGGTAAGGGGAACCCCTTGCAGTGAGCTTCAGTACATGGTGGTGGACCACCTGGTGAAGGTTCTGCTGGTTCAAGTACCTTCACACAGTTCTCACACTTGCCTGTGTTGCAACCAATATCCCTGGAAAGGTAGATCCTAGTAGTTTCTCAGGGGTCCTCTTCTTTCATCAGCTAATGAATGGTGGGGTCCCCTTTGGCTTGTTTTGCCATTGGGGAACCTGTTCATTGTGAGGCTGGACATCACTTTAGAGGGCTGTTGCTACACATTGCTTTAGTAAACAGGAGCTCCTAGGTACCAATCGGCTGGTGGACTGGACCTGCTTAGGGTCAACAATGCAGCATGGCAAGTACATTGTTCAAGTACAGGTTTGAAATTTCTTTATTTTTTATGCAGGACAATCATTATCTGTATAGGTATTGTGCCTTGGTGTCCAGTGGGGTATCCACTTGGACTCGATGGTGGGTGAGGGACCACTGGCACTGAACGATGAATTTTTAAAATAATCCATTTCTTGAGCACGAAAAGAGCATGCCATGAAGGATCATCACCTTCAACATCTTTGTCACCAATGTCTGTGAGACCCAGTTATAGCTAAAGCTTACCATGATAGGTTACTTAGTCATAACAGTCATGGTTTGCTTACTAGTGAAGTTGGGGAAGAATGGGACTGTTTTAAACAGACTTTTTTGGAAACTAACAGTATTCTTTTAGGGAAAAAGCAGAGAAGGCAGAATTATTTGAGTGATAAGAACAAAGCCGAGGAAGCAGTTAGTAGACAGCACAACAGCAGAGAGCTGTAAATAAATAAATAAATAAATACCCCCTCAAGCAGCTGCTTGCCACAGAGGTCTGACAGGAGCCCATCAGTTTATATGCCATAGTAGAAGGTAGTTAATGTTTTGTGTGGTAGAAAATGGACAGTTATACAGAAAGGAAAAAGGTAAGGTTAAACTTTGAAGGATAAACAAGGTAAGTTACAGAAGGTGAGGATTCTGGCCAGGTGGACTGAGCATTTCAGTGAAACAATGTGGTTAGTTCTCCCATTGTTTGTAATGAGGATAGATGCATTGGTGGCTTTAATGTTGGCCCTATAACACATCCCAAAGTTAGGGTAGATGAAATTACGGAAATGCTTAGAACTGGGAATGTTTCAGTTACCACTTGGATGACTGAAATTTTGAGTATCTTTTAAGATAAAGGGATGGTTCCTAAGAATTTTGCCAGTTCTATTATTGTTTCAATTTTTGAAAAAGGTGATTGCAATTCTTGGGATAACTATAGGGGTATCCAGGTAAAGTTCTTTGCATGATTGTGCTTAATAGAATTAAGAATCTGGTTAACAGTCAATTGTGTGATGAGCAATGTGGATTCAGAAGTGGTAGGGGATGTGTAGATCAGCTATTTACACTCAGGCAGATTCTTGAAAAATGTTGAGTTTCAGAAACCTTTGATTGCTAGCTTTGTTGATTTTAAAAAAGCTTTAGACTGTTGATCGTCAAAATTTGTGGTTGATTGTGAGATCATATGATATGCCAGACAAGTTAGTTAACGCAATGAAAGCTCTCTATAATAACACTGAGTCGTGTGAGAGTTGGTAAGGCTTGTAGCAGTTGGTTTAGCATTGCTTCTGATGTTTTACAAAGGGGCATTTTGTCCCCTTTTCTCTTTAGTTTGGTTATTGATTATGTTATGTGAAATTCTTTGCAAAGTAAAGATTTTGGCCTTAATTGGTCTAGAGATTTCAAAATTTCTGATTTGTTGGCTATTGATGTTGATGAGATGAATTCTTTCATTAGGGTTATTGATGAGACTGGTAATAAAGTTTGGTGATAAACAGAGAGAAAACTAAAGTGAAAATTGGTCAGGCAGTTGGTGCTTCAGTCACTCTGAATGGTTGCACCTTTGGGCATGTGTCTCAGTTTAATTATCTTGGGAGTTATGTAACAGATATTGGTGATATGTGGCATGAGATTAATAGGTGAAAGGGATTGCCTCTGGGACTTTTAGGAATCTATGAAGAGTGTGGAGAAATAGGCATATACACCTAAAGACTAAAATTAGACTGTATAATAGTTTGGTTCTTTCTGGGGTTAGTTATGGAAGCGAAACTTGGATGCTTTGTAAACAAGATAACAGGTAACTTGATGCTTTTGATTCTAGATGCTTATGCAGTATCTTGGGTATTTAATGAAGAGGTAACAAAAAATTGATCCCAAAATATTAATGAAAACATTAAAACAGGTACTTATCTCTTAGCCTATTTTAATTAAATTTTGGGGTTAATTTTTTGCAGCCTGTAAATTATTCCAGCATTCCATAACTCTTTGAATACTCAACAAATATTGTTTAAAATCAAGATTTAGTTAGATTTGATTGCAAATTGGGATCTTTAATTTATCTTTAGACACTTTTTTTAATTAAAAATCATATTGAAAAAGTTATTGAGCTCTGATTGTGATTTTGTATTGAGATAACATTGAACTGTTTCCATTTTAGTCTCCAGTACTTGTAATTATCATGTACATTTGTAGAAAGTTGCAATTTTAGTGTATGATGTGTCACATTAAATGGGAATGACAGTTAAAAATTTATGTCAGAATTAATTAAAAAGCTCGTTCTAGGGATTTATCCAAAAGGGGACTTCCCACTCCCCCGAAAAACCTGTTGTCTTATACTAAATCTAAAACTTTGTACCTGCTTTGAAATCCAAAAAAAGTTGTCTTCGTATAGTTCTATTTTAGCCCCATAGTATGTCTGATACTAAAAGTAGATTGAAAAAATATATAAAATCTCATTCCATATATAATATCATTTTAACCTTGTTTCAGCAGAATATTTTAGTAATTTGGAAACCCTACTAAGGCTCATTCTCAGCCCCCCCCCCCACTCCCCAGCTAAATTCTTGGACACCAGGTGTCACGCTCTGTTGGCAAGTTCTTACCCTTTCAATTACTCATCCTTACATTCAACACTCCTACTGACTGCCATCAAGGCAGGCTACCTTCACTGTAAAGTACACTGCATATCACAAATCCTCTGCATTGTTTCAATATCTTTACAGCTTGCCAAGGCAAACCCACCCATGTACACTGTGGCAGTCAGTTCACTTAGATCCAAACTGCAGCTCAAAAGGCAAGGTATGTGAACTGTAGTGGTGACCATCTGGCATTCTCCTTCAGCTATCTGAAATGAAATGATAAAGAACTAAGTCTTAAAGTGGAAACATCTATCTTGAAGTGAGAAACCTCACTTAACCATCCAATCTGCCTGGTGAATTTTTTTTTACACTGATGTAGTTGTAGGAAAGCCTACCATTCCAAAACTTCAGTATTAGTGCAGATGGATTTCATTGTACCACTGACCTTTGGCAGTGAAGGAGCTGCTCAGTTGGTAGCATGTCAGGTTCATAATCTTCAGTTCTCAGGTTCAATTCCCAGCTGGACCAGCATTGAGATTTATCTCTGCAAAACCTGTCCTCAATCAGTAGGGGATAGCAATGGGCTTGGAAAGGTGCCTTCTGTCAGATGGGATGTTAAGCCATGGCTCTGTGTGTGGGACTCTGTGCATATTAACACGCTGCATGGCCTTGACTGGAAGTTACCATCTGTCTTCTAATAGCTTTCCAATGGGCCCCCTCCCCCAACCTTCTTGGGGTCCTTGTGACCTGGTCATTTAGTCCATTGTGTGCAAAAAAGTGCCAGAGGTAAAACACACAAACCCTGAGTGAAGTTAAGCAGGGGTAACTCAGTAGGTAGCACACCAGCCTCGCAATCATTTGAGTCTTTGCTGTGCCAGCATTGAGATTTATCTCTGCTAACTCCCATCCTCCCCTGGTCAGAAAGGGACCACTGGTGGGCTTGTAAAGACCAAATTCTGTTTGGATGACAGTAAGCCGTTGACCCCATATGCAGAGCCATACCGTAACCTTCGAGAACAAGGCCATTGCAGTCTAAACTGACATCACATCCTATAGATCCACAGTGCATCCTGTGCACGTATTTCTATCATAGCAAATCGAGCATTTACTTTTTTTCATAAGATTGGGAGGGAATTTTTGTTTGGTACTGTGCTCAAAAACTGATTGACGTGGTATTATATGGTATATATGTACATTAGAGTAATATTTCTGTGGCAAACCTTAAAACGAGGGAGACGTTGAAACTAAAATAGATCTTAATTTGTAATTGTGCTAAATTGATGACTCAAAATGTAATCATCTTTAACTTTCTCTGAACATGTAGAACGATATATAAATTACCAGGAGCATCATAATTGGTTGTACATATAATTACAATGACACAATATGTTTAAAAATAAAGTAAAATGCAAATAATTACTCGGTTATATATTAACAAAAATAAAATCATTTCCTTTACATATTTTTCGCGATAAATTCTGTCAAAAACTGATCCAGTTTTTTGTACCATTAATAATATAATCGTGACATATAAATTGTTATGGAAAATTAGTGTTTTATTAAAAAGAGAAAAAAAAAAGCACAAATTATTCAGAACAATTTTATTGGCAAATGTGAACTAAAAATTAATGATATACTGTAATAGCTTTAGCTGTAACAATTTCAGTTAGTTATGATTTAATTTCAATACTTTTTCTTAGTGATTAGACCGAGTTTATAGGAATATTGAGTTGTATTTTTTTTTCTGAACTCTCATTAAATTTGAATAATATTTGGACATGGATACAAACTTCCAATGGAATACATATTCAAAAACTAGCAGGAAAAGTGCATCTAAACTTTAGAAACTACAATTTACTGCAAGCACACACACACATATATATTGGTTTACAAAGCTACCTTTAAATCTGTGACTAAAGATTTGACAATAAATCTCTCAACTAACCTCCCAATGTAAAGAAAATAGTCTCTAATCAATCTTCGATTGTTAAAATAATAATTCTATGCACCCTGGTAGAGAAAGATTAAATCATTTAGGCATACATCTTTCCAGATATAAGCCAGTGATGTAAGGCCACTAAACTAAGACTCTGCCTTTTTTCCATTAATATAACTTATTAGTTTAGTGGTCTTAAAACACTGGCATGTATCTGGAGAGATATGGTTCAAATCCCATATGCCAGAAAAACTTTGTCACAAAACTATTAATAACAAAGCCAACAGTTAACTCTGTGGATACTATTTATTGAGGGTAGACAACTTTCTCTTTTTGGCACTAAGACATTTTTTCTTATTTCCTAAATTCTCTAACAATAATTTTTTATCTTGCAAAAATTGTATAAAAATACATTTGTTGAACACCAGATAATAATTAAAGATAATAATCCCGCCAACAAACACACAAGCAGCTACGGGGTGTCAAGATGCTAGATCGACGAATGCTGACGTCACCAGTGAAAAGGCCTTAAGTCTCGATGGTTATGGCCATACCCTGTGCACTTTAAAGTGGTAATTGGGGGGGGGGGACTTAACAGACAAGGCTGGAC
Organism: Ryuthela nishihirai; assembly: GCA_038380435.1. NCBI lineage: Eukaryota > Metazoa > Arthropoda > Arachnida > Araneae > Heptathelidae > Ryuthela > Ryuthela nishihirai. Next base: position 153,328,997 of record JAWZYU010000001.1, on the reverse strand, counting down.
TTTGGCCTTATCAGGTCCTAAGCTATGGTAAGTTTAACCCTATCAGAGTCATGGACATCTTAGACATCTTTTTACATCACATGAGACTTCGATTTAAAAAAAATCAGTTTAAAAATTACTTTTGTCTTTTAAAAATACATAATTCAAGCTTGAAAATATTTTCTTTTTTCATTTGATGCATATTTTATTAAAAAAATAAAAAAAATACCCCCTCAAGCAGCTGCTTGCCACAGAGGTCTGACAGGAGCCTGTCAGTTTATATGCCACAGTAGGAGATCTGAGAGGATGGCAGGACCTCAGCAGAAAAACGACACACACATCCATGCCTAATTCCGGGGCTCGAACCCAGGTCCCTTAGATCAGTAGCCAAGCTTGCTAATCACTCGGCCACGGGACGGCTAACTACAACATAAATAATTCAATAAAACCATCTCATTGCCATATTTTAGAAGCACTGTACTGACTTGCCGATTTGTTTGTTAATGTTACTCGGTATTGAAGCAATCCCTGATTTAAGCTCACAAGTTTGGTTTGAACTGTTAATCAACATATCTTTCCTAAGTTTCTAAAATCTTGTGATAATTAACAAAAAACCTGCTATTTTTAAAAATGGAGAATTTTGGAAGTAATTATGAAATATGTACCTATTTTTTGGTATACTACTATAAAAAGTGTTATTAAAATTAATATGCTACAAAAATGTTAATATTTTTTATTTCAATAAAATTCAGAATTAAATTCTCTTTAATTTGGTATATAACATGATCTATTTCTGTTGATTAGTTATTTATTAAAAATATCCTAAAGTTGACTTGTTTATTGGACTCTTGCAACTAGCTTGGACTTTTCTCAGAGTATGATATGGAAAATAATTACAAAACTGAAGAAATGTTTACTTTAAACAAACAAAAATTTATTTTTCAGAAATAGCCTTTATATTCATGTGCATTATAATCATTTCTATTTGTATTTTTTAAATAAATTTTTATTTGCTGCCAGATGCATTTTTTTTTACTACATGACTAAAAAAAAAGTCTTATTAAAATAAAACTAAGTCATTTTTGCTAAATATTTTATTTTCAGAAAATTCAGAATAAGTGCTGATTAATTTGGCATACAACATGCCATAATTCCTTTCATTAGTTATTTGTCAAAAAAGTCTAAAGTTAATTTTTTTGCCTGATCAGAGTGAAAAAATAGCTGGACCTGGGATGTGTTAAGAGGCCCTAAGCTTTGGTAAGTTGAGGTCCCAATCTGTGGTAGGTTTAAGAGGCACCATGCTATAATGAGTTTAAGAGGTCCCAAAAAATTCAGATGTCTGAATATATATTTTTTATTCTGATTAAAAGGAACATAAAAATAACTAAAAGTAAAAACATATGAAATTGGTGTGGTGAAAACATTGGTATACAACGATATAGTAGAGCTCTTTCTTCAGCACTAGTGGACCTTTTTAACTTCGTCTTTTGTTCCTTTAACTTTGGTCCCTCATATTGTGAGGCACCAACCTGTAGCTTAGCTTATGCATGCCCTGTGGATCCTCTTTCTCAATCATCTGTTAGCTGTTGAAATCCTTGTGACCTGGCCATTTAGTCCACTTTGTGCACAAAAGTACTGTGCAGAGGCAAAACAACCCAACCTAGGTTGCAGTATCAACACCAGCTTTTATTCCTGCATCAGAGCCTTCAACCTTTGGAAGGGGCTTCCTTTCTGTCCTCAGACAGGAGACTTTCCAAGCTGAAGAGGTCCCCACTAGTGCAGAAGAAACAGTTTTACTTCTTTGTATAGCAATCTCAGATCCATATCCATTGGGCAACTTTAAGGACATGAATACAGACTGTCCTTATTAATAAACCATTGTCCATGGCAGTGATTTAGACCAACACTTAGCCAAGAGCCCATTAGTGTGCATTGACAGAGATGGCTGTATCATCCAGGCAGCTGCTTTCACCATCCTACAGACATAACATTGTCTCCCAGGGGCAAGGGTTTCTTTTGCTCAGTTGGTACCATGACAGTCTTGTATTCTGCAGTTCCAAGGTTCAAGTCCCACCTGTGCCACCATTGAGATTTACTTTCACTAAACCTCCACACTACTGTCTGTCAGAAGGTGGTTACCAATAGGCTTGGATAGGCTGCCATTCATTGTATGGGATGTAAAATTGTCATCCTATGTGCTGGAGAGCCATACTCTGTGCACCTTAACAATCGTGATGGCCTTGTGTTGAATTTTAACTTTGGTTGTGGGTTTCTGCTTCTTTTACCCTTTCATCTTGTTTTGCGCATTATGTCCCCAGCTGCCAATGCGCCATTAAACCCCAAACAACCAACCAATTGATGGCCTTGACAGGAGGCTTTCAGCTGTTCGGCGGGTCCCCTCCCCCAGTCTTTGAGCCCTTGAGAACCTCGTGACTTGGCTATTTAGCCCATTAAATGCAAAAAAGTACTACTCAGAGGTAAAACGACCCATGTTCTCCAAAACCATGGTGAAATCCTGACTTACATGGTTTTGTAAGTCTGAGAACAAGAATTGGGAATGCGATTGAATGATGCCATCTGATGTTCCACTGTACAGGACAGTACTACATCTGATGGATGGCACCATATGTCACATTTGCGTGCTAATTTAAGCCTAAAAGAAAACTGACATTAATGCTGTGAAGCAGTGGAGAAGGAACCCATCGAAGTGATCTAATTATATATGGCTTTTGAAGCCAACTCCCAGAACGACCTAGTTCGTAAGCTATTCACAGATTGGATGGGCTACTGGAGCTGATGCCTCAGGGAGCTTAGCTCTAGTCGAGTCTGCCTTTTGTTTCTCTAAAGGGAAACTTAATCCTTCCTCACTTTCTTCATGGATCTTAAATCTCCTGTAAAAAAAAGTGGGAGGTGTGGCTCGGGGAAAAAAATGCGAGATTCTCAAACAAGTATTTTCACACTTTACAGAAATATGCAATTTTTTTTTCTTGCCCTAAAATTTATTCTGATTTTTTAATTTATTTCAGTACAATAAAACTGACAGGCTCCTGTCAGACCTCTGTGGCAAGCAGCTGCTTGAGGGGGTATTTATTATTTTATTTTTATTACAATAAATATGTGTATTGCATGCCATAAACATTAAATTCAATGAAGTATACTTCGATTAATGTTTTAATGAAAATCATACTTTTAGAAAACAGTAACTGGATACAAAAATTGATCTAAATCTTACCTGTAACGAATTCCATTTAGCCCCTGGATTAAATTCTGTCGTAAAATATTATTTATATATTATTAGCTTATGACTCTTTTAGGTTAAAAAAAAATCTTTTTATTTTTGTCAAATATAGGCTGAAATAGATTAATAAATAATAATCTAACATTGTTTTAAAAATTTGGGTTGAAATTAAAAATATCCAAATATTTAGATATTTGGTAATTTTATTACTCACATAAAATAATCAATGAAGAATCAGTGGTATATTCATTGCAATTGATTCTTCAGTGAGATTACTTCTGTCTGGCAGTTCAGTTTTTAATTTTGTAAATGACTGCTCTACATCACATCTGTTACATTTAATAAATTGGTACTTCATTAGTTCTAATTTCTACCATTAGTGGGTGGATAAGTTGAAAATAGACAAGATTCATTTTCTTTAAAACAGCTTTCAATATTGTTCAGAGAGGATTTGCTGTGCTCCTAGTTAGCATTTCAATATCAATTTGAAATCCATTTTTTGTTTCAGTATCTGGAATTGAATGGAAGAATATGGGCAGTGCAATGAGATCAAGCGAGATGTATAATTTTTTTTTTCAGTTTACTGCAAACGTGTAATGAAAATTTATGTTTAGGGAAGAGTTTAAATTTCAAGAAATGAGTTAAATAAATGGTAGTGGATGGTTAAAATTGATATTAGGTCAAATACTTTTTTTTTTATAATTCTAAGGAAGTGAATTATATCTTTTAGAATAGTCAAGAGGTAACAAACCAATTAACACAGCTAGAAAGCCCAATCACTTCTGGTGGATAAAGAATTTTTTTTTTCAGAATTTAATGCTCTCTGACTTGGCAAATTCAAACTAATGAAAGGTTAGATTGTTTTGTCTCTGAGCGGAACTTTTGTGCACAAAATGGATTAAATGGCCATGTCATAAATATACCAAGGGGGAAGTTTGGAAAAGGTAATATAATGGACAACTGTTAGGAGACAAATGGAAACTTTCTCTCAAGGACCATTCAGAGCATTATTTTATGTACACAGGGGACCATGACTTTATGTTCCATCTGTCATGGTTCCCTGTGTACTATACTGTGTTCCATCTGTCATAGTTCCCTGTGTAAATATAGCCCAATTGTGTTCCTTTTCTCACCTAATTTAATAAGTAATTATCCAACAAAAAATTTTATGAATTGCCTGTTAATGCTTGAATGATGATGTGAACTCTCATTCAAGCTGTTGATGAGACTGATAGTAGAGAAGGTTTGGTTATAAACAGAGAGAAAACTAAAATGATGAAAATTGATCAAGCAGACCTGATTCAGTTAATCTGAATGGTTGCAGTCTTGAGCAGGTTTCACAGTTTAATTATCTTGGAGGCTATGTAAGAGATACTGGTGATGTGGCATGAGATTAACAGACGAATAGGGATTGCTGCCAGGACTATTAAGAATCTATGGAGAGATAAGTGTATACACCTAAAGACTAAAATAAGACAATATAATAGTTTGGTTCTTTCTCGGATTAGTTATGGTAGTGAAATTTAGATGCTTTGTAAACAAGATAACAGGAAATGGATGCTTTGGTTTCTAGATGCTTATGCAACATCGTGGTTCAACTTTGTAAGTAATAATGAGGTTTGGCAAAGGAGTCGGCAACTTCCTTTAAGCAGCATATTGTGCAGAGAGACTGGTCATGTTGCCCATATGGATAATTATAGATTAGTGAATAAGGTTATGAACAGTGTGCCTAAAGGCCTCAGAAGGGTGTGTGTGTGTGTGGGGGGGGGACCTAGGATGCGGTGGGCAGACAATGTCAAACAGGACCTTGTTAGAATTGGTATGCAGTGGCCAGATGAAGCAGATAGCTCAGGACAAATATACTTGGAGAACTAAGTTATATGGTCTGGTTGGACCTCCATAGCCAATGGCTACTTGAGGAGGAGAATGTTATTTTTTCATAGTTTTGTTAGGGTTTTTTTTTTGCCTAGAAGCATTTTTGTTCTTTAGATCAAATTATACCAGTGGTTTCAAATGAAAGTTTTTTTGAAATGTGCCCTTTAACCTGGGCCAGAGGTTGACTTATTTGGTATTGTGCTAGGCTCATAATTTTATGTCTCAAATCCCAATTGTTGTCTGTATTGAGAATTTTCTCCACTAACTCAGTGAGAAAAATACACTGATGGGATGTTATGCAGTGGTGTGTACAGAAGAGCCTTATGCTCTAGAGAAAACGCTGGATGGTCTTGACAGGATCACCTTCCCCAATTTTCTGTGAGCCTCTTAGTCTTTGAGACATGGTCATTTAGTCCTTTTTGTGCACAAAAGTGCTACTCACAGGTAAGCAATGCGAATTGATGACATTCATTTTGCGTTTTATTTTAGTCGCCCTAATAGGTTTTTGAGTGTTCACAGCATAACCTAAATATCCCACCTCTTCTCTTTTATACAAAGTTATATATTGCTATAAACTATTATTTAGACTACTGTGTGCAACAAAGTATTGCTTGACCAAAATCTTGTAACCTTTTCTGTTTGTTCATTTACAGACACACTAACTATAAAACTAAAATACATTTTGGGAAATTTTCTCCATATGAGAATATACAATGTATTGTACCATTAATAAAGGAATTTTTTTAAAATTTTCTATACATTTTTATCTTATATTTAAATTTTTTGCATATGATGTAGTATGGCCAATTGGAAAATTGTGTGTAACTAAATGAAATTATCCTATATTGAAAGTAATCTGTCTCATAATATTAGATTTTAGAAAGTGGATTAAAGTTGTTTTTTGTGCTTATGGATGCATTGATTTTGATTAGTGCACAGTGTTACTTATTGATGGATTAGTAATGATTAATTTTTGTATTTCAAAGAGGTTATATGAATTTTAAAATTTATAAAAAATTTTAGCTCTCCACGACCTGTTTTGGTAGAACCTTTAGAACAAAGAGATGAAGAAGACGGACTCCCTGAGAAAAATTTTCAGAAATCCAATAAACAGTACTTGAAGGAGAGAGAAATTGGACCTCGTTTGGCAGAACCAGGCACTTTTGAGTATGAATTTTCCAACAGATGGAAAAAATTATATGAATTGGAACAACAGAAGCGTGAAAACCTGGAAAAGGAGATAGATGAGGGGCGCCATCAACTGGATGAACAAATGGAATATGCTATATATGAACATGAAGCCAATTTATTAAGGGAAAGTAAGTTGTTTTTTTTGCTGTTGTAAAATGCATATTATTTTTGTATTCCTCGAGCACTATTTTTTAAGGATATGTAATGGTGGTAAAAATATTAACCCTTTTGCACTCGAGAGGCGACCCTCAGTCACCATTTGGTTTGATGCAGCAACTCGGATGGCGACTGAGAGGCGACAATAACTAGTTTATAAGCAGATATCTTTCCTCTTTACATTTTAGATGTTTAATTCCTAGATTTTATATAAACTTGTAAAAAAGCAAAGAAATGAATGGCCATTTAGTCATTTGAACCTTCTACTTTGGCATATATAAACTGACAGGCTCATGTCAGACCTCTGTGGCAAGCAGCTGCTTGAGGGGGTATTTATTTTATTAATGCGTTAAATCACTGGATAGTCAGAGAAGGTGAAGTACTCACACAGGAGACACCTTCTCCTGACAGAATTTGCGAATTTAACCCTTATGAAGGTGATAGCAGCCACACAGCACAACTTTCCACCCCCACAAGGGTGGGAAAATGCAACTTTTTGTTTTAAGAGATTAATGAAATTCTTTTTGATTTAAAAATGCACTAATGAATTGTTTTCAAATTTTCAAAAATCTTTTATTTATATAGAGGGTGCTAAATTTAGAAACCTCTATTTGGTCATCTCTATTTGGTTATCTGACCATTGCAATTTGGTCTTTGTCAAACTCACTTGTCCATTGCCTTTCCCATCTGAAGAATAACACTGATCAACCTAGCTCAGTATCAGGTGTTATTTATACCATTTCATGACACCTGCCACACCTGCCATTTCCTGCAGTTGCTTCGATATGCATAAAGATGCACTGGCCATGATGTTTTGGTTCTTCGGTGTATATCAAGCTTAATTTCAGTCGTCTGTAAATGGTATAAACTAGGCATAAACTGCAAGGAGAACTATGCACCAATCCCCTATGATGATGCATAGAACTGGCCAGGCCTATCACTTAATGTCTGACCCCACCTTCTTGTGCTGCAGGCTGTTAGTACCTTTCAAAAGAGATACTCTCTTGTGGAAGTGAATGAAGGGGAGAGCTGCCAGAATAATGTGGCTTACTGATCTGGGCAACTATGGCTACTTTTTTTTTCTACCCTGCTGAGGTGTGGTGAACCACACAGGGTTCTGGTGCTGACCATATAAACTTACTGGACTGTTTTAAGGCTCTGAGCTTGACTATGGATCCTGAATTTGCTGCACTGGTGGGCTTCTATGGAGAGAAAATCTGCTGTGTTTTCTGTTTGTGGATTGACAGCCCCAAGTGAATAGATTTACAGGGTATGTTTTATCAGCTGATGGATAATCATGAGCAGAGGTCATCGCAGGCACCTGAACTCTTATTTCTATGAGCATTGTCAAATTCTACATTGGAGGAAGTCTTCCAGTGTAGATGGCTTCAGCCATTAGTAGTTGGGAAAACAGATATTTGCCTGATACCTGCGATTAGGGAATTGTGTGATATTGTCGACATTCGCTCTCTCGATAAACATAATTTCTTTAAACATCCCACTAACCATTTTCTCTCCATAGGTAGTTGGAATGTCCTCACATTCCAACTACCTAACTCTGCACAGAGCTTTTTCTCTTGCTGTTCTCATACAAGAATTACACCATTATAATTTAGATATTCTCGGTTTGCAACAGACCCTGTTATTGTGTTAAGTGGAAAATGGGATGATTTCTTCTTTAGCAATATGCTCTGTTTAAAATGGTTGTTTCCATTGAGGTTATCTTGTTCTAGGTTTCTAGGTTTTTGCAAATTTGTTTTTTTAGGATTGTTATAAGATTAGTGTGTTATGGGGAGGGGATGAAATGGGTGGAATACGTGTGCATCGCTTACCTGGGGAAGTACTGGCACTGGATGCACCATGGGACAAAAACAAGCTGGTGGAGGAAGTATAATGCTTTGGGCAAAGTTATACTGGGAAACCCTGGGTCCAATCATTCATGTGCAGGAAACTATGATGTCTACCACCTACCTAAACATCATTGCAGACCAGGTACATCCTTTCATGGCAAAGGCATTCCTCTCTAGTAGTGCCTTCTTTCTGCAGGATAATGGAACATGAGGAAGACTTTCAGATATTGGCCTGGCCTCGAAATTCCCCAGACATTAATCGAGCATCTGTGGTTTGTGTTGGAACAGCATATCCGATCTGCAGTGGCTCAACCATGTAACTACAAGAGTTAAAGGATCTGCTAGTAATGTGTTAGTACCAGATACCACAAGATAACTGTAGAAATTTTGTAGTGTCCATGCCTCACCAGGTAAGAGCTGTTTTGGGGGCATGTGGGGGATTCAACATCATATTAGCAGGTGGTCATAATGTTTTGGCTCTTGTATATGTTTCACTATGACTCTGATCAAAGTTTGGCTTCAGCACTGTAGCAGTATTTTCTCTATCTTAACTCTGTGCTTTGTAATTTTTGTTGTGTTTAAAAAGTTTCATTACTAGTTTTGGGTTAAAATTTTGCTATGCCTCTTTAATATTCACATAATCAGAAATATTTAGCAGCATATTCCCAGGAGTTTGAGATTGTCACATAAAGGGGAATGGCATGTGATCACAATAGACGTATATATTTGGATTGTTTTACTTCTCAGTTGTACAAAATTGCTGCTTGGAGGCAAAAAAGTATGGATACTACTGAGTTGGCCATGGCTTGTGGTAAGCAAAATATTCTGTGCTGCATATGAAGCTGCCACTGCTGATGATCCAAGCATTTTCTCAAAAAATCACTGGAGAAAGGGGCACAATATTTGTTTCTATTCTCCCTCTATTGTAAATTTAACTTTTGCAATATATCAATTGTTTATTATTTATTGATTATATCAATATTATTATACTGCTCACAAAAGTTAGGGGATATTTCATCGCTTCATATTCATTTTTGAAATATCCCCTAATTTTTGTGAGCAGTATATTTAATAATATTGATCTATTATTAATCATTGGTTGGTGCCTATGTATTGTGTTTCATTATTAAGCTAAATTTTGTTAATATGAAAAAGTATGCATGCCACTGATTTTCTGCACTGCTGAAAAAACTAAATTTAGTCTTTTTTGGTAGAAGAAATTAAATTCAGAATTAATGGGTACCATAAAATGATCATCGCTAAACTCAGATTGTTTAAATGGTAAGGCCTAGTTTGGTTTCATCCATAATCAATCAAGCACACAATGTGCTGAGACTTTTTGATTTTCATCATATTATAGAAATTTAATTGCTAATAATTTGTAACCAGTTTTTAAATGGCTATCAATGTCAGAATTTTCAGTGTAAGATATAATTAACATCTGGAATATCTGTAAGTAAGTATGCTTTAATTTTATCTAGATTAAAGTAAATTTGAATGGTTATTAATAGAGCTAAGGTAAAATTTATTTTACGAATTTAATAATTAAATATATTAAAAACTTCCAGGACTCAGGCATATGGAGGAACAGAGCAGCCTTATACAAAGAGAGAGAGAATTGAGGTAGGTCTTACACTTTTATATAAGCATTAAAGTAAGTTGAAGTTTAAAAATTCTATCTTTTAACACTTCTCTAGTGTAAGAGAAGATATCACTTTGAATTAAGGTTCTGAATAAACTCTGAATCTGAAATTAAGGAAGATATCACTCTGAATTTAACGTCGATCAATTATATGTCGTTAAATTCAGAGTGATATCTTAAGTATAGAGAGAATTTTGTTAAATGGTTGCAGTATTCTTTCTGTTTGCATAACAAAATAAAAAGGAATCTACTAGGCAGCAGTAAGAAAGTTATGTTCCTAAGATGTTGAAAGCTTGTAACTAATGAGGGAAGGACTGACTATATTTTAAAATTTGCAAAAACTTTAAAACTTATGCAGCCATGCCTGTGAAAAATGCTGTTCACTAAGCCTGAATATATGGCCAAGAATGAAAAACTGGGCAGTTAGTATGACAAAAATTGTTATTTTTTAAATAAACTATGTATGACGAGGCATGGAGCAAATCAATTGCATGAGTTCCATTGTTTATTCCATGGTTTATGCAAATGAATGCAGGTGTGTCCATAGTTAAGGAACTTGTTTCAGCAGCATGGAGAGGTTAATATGAATGTGATGACTCACGAACAGTTGCACATGCATCATGATGACTTCTCATGTTGTTTACCAAACTGGTCATGAGGTCTGTTGTCAGTGCATCTCACCCTTCCTAGAGAGCAGATTGTAATTCATTAAATCTACTCTCCAGCATAACATAGTGAGTTTTCAGTGTTTAGTTTTAACATACTGATTGGTGCACCACATATAGAAGCATCCATAAATGTATGTGTGCCATACTGGTGTTACAAGCGCTCTACCAATATGAATACAATACTTGCTGAGCAGGAAATGAGTGGTGATATCAGAACCAGCTTTACTAACACTCTGGATTTGTTTTTTGAGTCATATATGCAAATTTTGGGAGGCATATAAATTTGAATAGGTTCTATTTGGCTGAAAAACAATGGACTGTTATTGATTTCAATTGTTTGTGAGACATTTAACAATTCATGAATTATGTGTAACTTTTGAAGACTTGTGTATGTTGCAAAAAAAAAAACCCTGCCTGAATGAAATAATCCTTTTTGATTTAATTTACACAGTTAATGAAATATATTAACGCTTTTTAGGTGAAATTGATACAATCTCAGTATCAGTCAAGGGTCATTTTTTAGATCTGAAAATAGAAATTTTCAGATCTAAAAAATCAAATCATTTATTGTTAAATTGATAAACCTAAAAACTTTTCAAGTGTGGTACAAGTTATGTAAATTAAATTTCTAGGCGAGAAGAAGAATTGCGAAGAGAGGAACAACGTCGACAGCAAGAGATGATGATACGTCAACAACAAGAAGAAATTTTACGTAGATGTTCAGCAGATGATATGAGACGCAGACAGGAAGACAACTTGATGTTGCAGGTAAACTTAAGAAAATATTTTCTGTGAAGTACGCTGAAAATTTGCAGTAAATTTTTTTATGATGCAGTTCAATGCTTTTACCACACAATGCAGAGTAAATTGTCCTAAAGAAAACTGCACCAGGATATACCTGGAGCCTAGCTCCAAGGCCCTGCTGTGGAGAACTAACTTTTTTCTTGACATTTTGCACCAACAACCCTGGTAAGGTTTAGTAGTGGCCATGTGCACATTATATATAATGGGAAGCAAACTGACCATGCTATTATGATGGGCACAAGCAAGCTGTTTTAGTATTATGAAGAACATTGCTTAGATTTATTTTTGCATCTCTTACGACTGAAGCGAAAAATATTAAATGATTTAAACAAACTCTAGGAAAAGCACTAATTATATAAAAAGGCTGATGGTGCCTTATCAGATATATCCTTAAATTTAACTCATTTTATGGCACTTAAATGCATATACATTTTGCAGAGTAAAAAAATTCCAAATTCTAAAGACATTTCTCGTAACTCTTTTCAAAGAACTTTACAGCATTTTTTATATTTATGTTGGTCCTTTGAACAATGTTAGGAAACAAAAAAATCCCCCCCCCCCTGCCAGCTGCTTGCCACAAGGGAATGTGAGAAAGGCTAGATCTCAGCATATACACAACACAAGAAAAATAACATTCTTTGTCCAGGGTTTCAAACCTAGGTCTCTTTGATCAACCACAATAATCACTTAGCCACTGGGATGACTAAATGTAGTGCAAGGGATGTTGTGAGCAAAACACAGCAAGAAAATAACCTCTCCACTTGAAGGTGATATGGCTTGAAGTTGATTGTCACTTGCTTTCCCACTTCACTCTTCAGTGGCAAAAACTTTGCTAAACAAAATATAAAAATCCTTTAGAGAAAAGAATATTTCTCTTTCCTAAATTGCTGGCCTTATATACCAGGAAAATAGAGTAACTTGTTATTATTTTATTCAATCTGTCTGATTTTGGTGGGCCTGTTCATTGAGACTGCAGTTCAGCAAAAATTGCCACTTGGATGCAAAATACCAAATAAAACACAAAAAAAGTTTGAATTAGAAGGAAAAGTGTGTGTTTGTCCATGCATTAAATTATGGTTTCATTTAACTTGAATAATCAAATCTGATGTGTATGTGTTGCATGCTTTATTCAGTTCTGAATGCTTTTAAACATATTTATAAAAACAATGCTTTAATTTTCTTTCCCATATTCCTCAGGCTGGAGCTCTCTCTGACCTGCTTGATCGGGTAAGAAAGATTCCACTTTTTCTCCCTAATTCGGTTTTTATTGTTTTTGCTATGCAATTTTGTTTAATCATAGCTAGAGATGTAAAAGTCCCTGTAATTTTAAATTAAGGGAACAAATGAGGATTAATATATGCTGAAATGAGTAACAAGATTGAAACATGATGTTGGTCAAGCATAAAATCTATTTATTACAAATGTAATTTAAATTACAAACAAAATGTTAACGAGAGCTTAAATATTTTTGTCTGACTTACAATGATAAACGATCATATTCCTTTCTTTTGGATTTTAAAAATGGAACATTTTAAATGTTTATATCTGAAGAAACTGTGTGAAGAAAATGGAAGCTCATCTGTATATTGTTTGTATATAGAAAAGTTGCCAATAGAAGATGAATGAATATCAGGAAATATGAAACCATTTTGAATGTGCTTTAATGTTTTTCATAAAGATAGCTGCACTGTTTCTGATACAGTTCATGTCTTGGAAGGATTTTCAAGATAGCTTAGAAAGCTTTAACCTTTACGCATATTACTGTGGCAACTTCTTAATGGTAGCAGGAAAATCCATTATATATTGCCAAGAAAAAGAAAAATGCTTGTTAATAAAGTTCCATTCAAAAACAGATATTTAATCCATTTTGAGCTAAGAAAGAAATTTGATTATTGGAGTGATGGAAGATACTTAGAGTTCAGCAAAGTTGATGGAAGATTTCATGAAATTCGTAAGCAATAGTTTACAGTAACACCTTTCAGGAAAATAATTTTGTCCACATGGTTTGCTTAGTCAAATTCTCAGGTTAAATTGTTTCGAGTTTAAGAAGGTGACAAAGCTTGTGTTCATGTATATTAGGTTTCTTTAAAAATTATCCAAATGCATACTTCAAAAAGTATCAAAATCACGCTGCCTTAATTTCATATTAAGTAAAACAATGTTTTAACTTCCCATATGAATGTTTTAAAACAATGTTTTAACTTTCCCATACAAAAATTACATTTTTTTAGAATAGAGACTACAACCAGGGCAACTGTAGTAGATAGTAGAATCTAAGACAAAAACCAATGGAACTTCTGACTCTGAACTGGAATTAGAACTTAGTTTTGAATACTCATTTTTGGCATTTGGAAGAAAAAAAGACTAAGTGAATTACAAAGCTTGCTCTACAGAAAAGATGATTCAGATGTTAGGACAGATTAACAATCTGACTCTGCCTAGTAAGGTTAGCCCCTTATTAAGTAATCCTTCACCACCTATAAAAATAAAAGGCTGCCGTCCATTGGATGGGACGCTAAGCCGTGGCCCTGTCTGCGGGAGAACCATACCCTGTGCTTGTTAAAGAACACTGGATAGCCTTGATGGGAGGCTACCATCTGTCTCCCAACAGCTGTTCTAGTGGGTCCCCTCTCCCAACCTTCTGAGTCTTCAGTATCTTTGTGACCTGGTCGTTTAGCCCATTGTGTGCAAAAAAAAGTGCCACTCAGATGTAAACCAAACCTATAAAATAATGAGTGCAGTAAGCACAGCAAAACAACTATTTCAGATGACTGGGGCTCTCTGAAGGTGGATTACCTCAGGTGCATCTGAAGGGAAAGATTTGCAATTGTAAAATGGATGAAAAAGAAATGTTTTAGCCTACAGGCTAGTAACAGTTATCGAAATGAGTTTGCATATGGCTATTCAGGTGTGAATTTTGTGACATGCTTAAATAGAAATCTGAAATTCAAGAAGAATGACTAAAAGGAAAATGCTGTAAAGGTTGCAAAACTGGAAATAAAGAAAAATTTGACACAAGATCTTTGAAAATATCACTTCCTCAGGCCTTGCTGCAAGCTTTGAAACAAATTGAAATTTTGGAAAACAGTTGTCTAGAAATATTGCCATTGCAATTAGTTTTTAATTATTACTCTCAAATGTTTGGTGGATATTCTACAGAGGACTGAGTAGTTAATCTTAGCTTATTTATTGGTGCAAGAGTAGTATGTCAACTGAACAGTGGCTTTCCCAATCACTATCCCAAGTTAAGAATAAACTTATATTGCGTAGCAAACATTTTTGAGGGGAGGGGGAGGAAATGCAGTATTAATCCTTCCAGGGTCCAGCCTGAAAAACTATTACATCCACAGGTCCATCTATTTTTACCTATCTTCCTACTGCTTTTTGCTTGTCATTTATCAGTTTGTGTGTTTGTCAAGACTGTTGTTCCACCACATCTTTCGAACTTCAGGGCCACACTTAAAATGTGTTGTGCTGAATGAAAGCTCATAATGCAGGGAGTGGCAAGGCTATAAAAAGTTGGACCCATGCATCATCACCCCAAGGGTAAAATAGGTGAAGGTTTGCTCTACTATATCTTTGAAACGTGAGGTCCACCAAACAAGTTGTATGGCAAATGGAAGCTTGTGATGTGGGTAAAACTGTGTGCTATAAAAATGTATTCCCCATGCTTTCTTCACCCCTAAAAAGGGGAAAATCTTTAAATGGTTCTATATCTTCAAAACATGAGACCCACAGTTAGTTAGGTGTCAAATGAAAGCTTCTTGTGTGGAGATAATCTTAGGCTACATTTCCCAAAGCAGTGACAATTTTGCAAGGATAAACCCCAAAGTGTTACAGCTCAAATTAAAGCTTGTAATGTCTACAATGTCATGGGCTATCTCAAATTTTGCCTCCTTTTGCTCCTCCCCCCACAAAAAAAGGAAGGGAAAAGTGAATTGATTTTTATGAGTCATATCAAATGAAAGTTTCTGAAGGTAGCTATTTTTAGTAACAAAATAAAAGAAATATAAAAAAACTATTTTTCTATGTGTGCCCCCCCCAAAAAAGAGAAATAAAATTAAAGCATACCAATGGTGCAGTCAGTCACTCATTTTCTGCTTTTTTTTTTGGGTGCATATGGGAAGACAAGTGTCTTTTTAATTTGTAACTCATTTTCAGAAAAAATTGAGCTGATGTTATCACTTTGCCATCTGTCTATGTAGACATTCAACTTTGTCTTTTAGAGATAAAAATTCTTTTTTGGGTTGGATAGATATTGATAAAATACTGATTCACACTTTTAGAAATTTGCAATAGATATAAAGTGTCCTCTAAACAGGGCTGTGGAGTCTGCACACAAAAACTCTGACTCCTCAATTTTTTTTCTATTCGATTCCAACTATGACTCCCCTTTTTAAATTTGAGGCTCTGGTTGATGCATTTATACCAGCCACTAAAACATTGATTTGTGCTCGACATAATTTTTCACTCCAGCAGCACCAAAATTGCTTTTGACTTGGCTCTGACTCCACAATACTGCTGCCTCTAACAGTTAAAAAATGTTCAAAATTTCAAGGAACTTTTAAAGAGATATTGCAAATGAACTACTTAGGCTAGAAATTTGGTATTTTAGTGGTGGAGTGTTATGATCAAGGGTTTTTTGATCATAACACTCAATACATATACATACACTCAATACATTGCCAGCAAAAATTTAACTCGCCTCCACTGAGGTGGGAAAATATAACTTTCATTTTAACAGATCAATGAAAAATTTTCTTAATGAATTTTCCAAATCCCTCAAAAGACTTTAATTTTCATCACTGGAGGGCACTAGAAATGATATTACAAACGATATATTTTTGCTAGAAATTAGAAATTCTTGTGGTAGAATGTGTTGATCATACCCTTACTAACAGAATAGAATTTATATTACTGTTTAAATTGCTATTGGTTAAAATTCAACTAGTTGATCATTATTTTTAAATATTTAGTGTTTCATTTTAAAATTTGCAATAATGAGAAAATGTAACTTTTTAAGCACTAAATGAGAAATTCTTTTGCCCTGTATAAAGTAATAATGTTACTAATTTACATTGTCCAATCACTCAGTACGAATTACTATTAACCCGTACAGTGATGAGTTTTTTTTCCCTTCTAAAAATGCAACTCAATTTCTGAGCCTCATTATGAAACAAATAATGAATCAAATAGTTTGCATTGCATGCTAAAAGAAAGAGCATTTCATTCTGAACAGAAAATATGAAAATTCAAAAGGAATAATGGTAGTTAAGCATAAAAAAGTTGCAAGTTCATTTGTAGGGATTTATTATCTATCTTCGTATTGCTTTTGGCTTTTTGTCGGTTGGTCTGACAAAATGTTGTACCATATCTTTTGAATGTGATGGAGAAAATGATTATGTGCCAAATGAAAGCTTGTGATGTGGGGAGCATCATATGCTATAAAACATTAACCCCCATACTTCCCCCCTAAAAATGGGGAAACGTGAAAGTTATGCTTAAGCTATATCTCCTGACGCGAATCTGAAAGTAACAAGCTGTATGTCAGTGAAAGCTTCTGATGTGGGGAATATCCTAGGCTACGTAAAATTGACCCTCCATGCTTTCTTCCCCCCTAAGAAAAAAGGGAGAAATATGAAAATTGTTTCCCTGCCATCCCATGGCCGAGTGGTTAGCACGCTTGGCTACTGATCTAAGGGACCTGGGTTCGAGCCCCAGGTAAGGCATGGCTGTGTGTGTTGTTTTTCTGCTGAGGCCTGCTCAGATCTACTACTATGGCATATAAACTGACAGGCTCCTGTCAGACCTCTGTGGCAAGCAGCTGCTTGAGGGGGTATTTATTTTATATCCGCTGAACACTAGTGTGAAAAGTAACAAATTATGTGTTGAATGGAAGCTTGTGGATGCGGGGAGTGTCGGCTATAAAAAACCCCTTGGTGCTTTCTTCCCCCCTAAAAAGGGAGAAATGCAAAACATTGTTCTGCTCTATCTCTAGAATGCAACTGCCGAAAGTAACAAGCGATGTCAAATGAATGCTTCTGACATGGGGAATGTTATAAACTATGAAATATTGATTACCCATGCCTTCTTCCCCCCTACCAAATGTGGGGGGGGGGAATATGCAAATTTTGTTCCTTTAAATCTCCTGAATGCAAGTGCGGAAAGTAACAAACTATGTGTCAAATAAAAACTTGCAATGCAGATAGTGTCATAGGCTATAAAAAAATTTGACCCCCATGCTTTCTTCCCTCATAAAAACGGGAAATGGGAAAGTCATTCTGTTTTGTCTTCTGAATGCGAGGGACTACAGTTATGAGTTAGATGTCAAATGAAAGCTCATATAATGACAGTCATAAACTATTTCGAATTTTGTCTCCACTATTCCTATACTACATATTATGAGTCATATCAAATATCTTGATGATAGATTATTTTAGTGACAGCAAAAAAATATAAATTAGAAAATTTTAAAAATACCTATCTTCCTATAGGGCCCTAAAAAGTAGAAAATAAGCCTAAAGCATATCGATGGTGCAGTCGGTCACTTAGTTCATATTTGCATTGAAGGAAAATAGGGCGTGGATTTGTGTACTCCACAAGATTGCTGGTGCCCTATCTTTGGAGCAAATGCGAACGCAGTGACCGATTGGATCATTGATATGCTTTAGGTTTATTTTCTACTTTTTTAGGGCCCTGTAGGTATTTTTAAAATACTTTATATTTTTTTTCGACACTTGAGGGTGGGAAATTTGGGTGAAGTTCATTTTCTTTGGAAACAAGCTCCCTTATTCATCAGGGGTAAATAACACAATTTTTTTAATGGTTTTTGACAAATACAACAGATTCTTCAATTTAAAACTATTTTTGCAGTACTCTTTGATTATATTGTATTTACAATGTGAGAAGACACTTTGTATGCTACCATTGTCAAAGGTGACCCTATCCCTGTTTTTAATTTTAACACTTTTTTCCTATGCAAACTGGTGTGCTTAAACAAATGTGTGACACAATATATTTGTAAACAAAGAAAATTTAGTTGTTGCTGATCAATGACAAGGAACACATATACAAATTCACCTTGATTAAGTATAATGATTAAAATATGATCTGGCAAGACAATAGTATATTAAAGAAAACTAATGGAGCAGAATAATTGTGATATATATGAATAGAAAGAAATTTCTGAATAACAGGGATATAAATTTTTGCCAGAAAGAAGAAATTTATTCTTTTATTGTCATTCTTTTCTCAGTCAAATAAAAAACTTGATTGTGGAATTTTTTTGCCAAATAACCAATCAATAGAAGTAGGTAATGTTATATATCAAACCACTTAATTCCTAATATTTTTGAAAATATTTAAATTGACAAACATTACTTTTAATAACTTTTTTAAAATGAGTTAATAAATAGAGGATCTGGCAAGGCTTGAATATGTAAAACCCAAGGAACAAAAATGTTACATGTCAGTGGAAAGAAAATTTTCTGAATAATATTAAACCTGAAATAGGGAGAAAACAATTTTTTTATAATTTTTTTTCCAGTACAGTTAAAGTAACAGGCAGTTGCTTCTTCTTCACGATGTGTTTTTTCCTCGCAATGATCACCACACAATTCTTCCTTTCAAACTTAAAAATGGGAAAATTACACTTATACTTTATGGAACAGGTTGATTGTGTTTGAAACGGCATCTCTGAAATCTTACATCCATTCTGAAGAATCATTTATGTTCATTTTTAAGGAAAACTTTTCATAATCTTCTTGTGACTTACAGATCTGAAAGTATAAATATTAACTCCTTCGCAAGGAAAATGCACATTATAGCAGGTCACCATAGAAAAAGCAGAATTCAGAATTTTACTATTGGTAACAATGCAGTCGAGAGGATTATGTTATCAGCAGGAAAGGCTCGTCATTAGGGGCCTTTGGGGGACTGGCCATATCAACATTTCTATAAGATATATTTAACTTCCATTATAATAATTTTTATATTAATTTATCTAAAATTTTAATTCTATCTTAATTTAAATTTTAGTATTATCTTAATTTAAACCTTAATTAAAATGATTAATATATATCTTAATTCACTCTAAATTTTTTTAAAGTATTTTGCTACTTTATTCACATTTAGTATGTATTTAGTGAAGCTTTATGTTCAGAACTGCTTCTATGGTGCCTTTCCCTATCTGAAGAGGACAATTGAGAATCTGCCCAGAACCCTTTACCCCATCCTGAAAGAGTCGAGGTTATTTGCCCAGTTGTCTCTTTTGCTCTATTGTCTGCTGGTTGGAGTCTCTGATGCTGCCCTGTGCTTGTCAATGAAAACTATCCTTCATTGCATGGAAGCAAACAAGCCATTCTTTATTAGCTGACAGCCTAATCTCTGGGGCGGGGGTGGCTCAGTCGGTAGCGGCCAGACTCGTAATCTGTAGTTCACAGGTTCGAGTCCCAGCTGGGTCAGCGTTGAGGTTTATCTCCGCAAAATTCCCCGCCCTGCCCACGGTCAGTAGGGGACACCGATGGGCTTGGAAAGGCCGCCGTCCGTCGGATGGGACGTTAAGCCGTGGCCTGTGTGCGGGAGAGCCATACCCTGTGCACGTTAAAGAACACGCTGGATGGCCTTGACGGGAGGCTACCATCTGTCTCCCAACAACTGTTCCAGCGGGTTCCCTCCCCCAACTTTCTCTGAGCCTTTGGGGTCCTTGTGACCTGGCCATTTAGCCCATTGTGTGCAAAAAAGTGCCGCTCAGAGGTAGAACAACCCAAGCCTAATCTCTACTTGTTCTGAGTACCCAATGTGTGGAAAATAGGGCCCATTTTGTTTCTGAAATATAAACATTAATAACACAAGATTTTCAAATTAGTACATCATCTTTACTGTATATGTATTACCTCATTTTGAAAAGCATAAAAGATTTTGCTGATATTAATATTCATGAGACTTGTAAATTTAAATGCGAAACTTCACTACTTCATGCCGAAATATTTCTGCTATATCCAACAAGTTCATAAGAGTGCATACGGAGAACATCCAATTAAGTTCTCAGCTGGGCCAGCATTGAGATTTATCTCCGCTAATTTCCCGCCCTGCCCACGGTCAGTAGGGGACACCGATGGGCTTGGAAAGTCCGCCGTCCGTCGGATGGGACATTACGCCGTGGCTCCGTGTGCGAGAGAGCCATACCTTGTGCACGTTAAAGAACATGCTGGATGGCCTTGACGGGAAGCTACCATGTCTCCCAACAGCTGTTCAGTGGGACTCCTCCACCAACCTTTTCTGAGCCTTCGTGGTACTTGTAACCTGGCCATTTAGCCCATTGTGTGCAAAAAAAAAGTGCAGCTCAGAGGGAAAAACAACTTAACCCAATTTTTTCCTTGTTTTATTAGTTTTTCAAAAATTTAAGGCTAATATGCATATTTTAATGTTTTATTCATTTTCATTCGTTAACATTCCGAATGAGAAGGGTAAGGCCTCCCTTATCTGCTCTCCTCCATATACAACAGAAAAATACAAGGTAGAGGAACCCCTCCCCCATTTAAAACTATACAAAAACTTCACACTGGAGGAAACAATCACTCAGTTTCCATAAAATGAGATGTCCACCTCCTATAAAACGTATCTTTAATCGTATTCAGAGGTATGTAGTGCTTAACACAGGAGTCCTAGTATAAAAGCAACCCCTGAATTGAAGACATTATTATTGGTATTTGTGTTTCAAACGATTTTACAAAAGTTAAGGACAAGAAATCCTGCACTTTTAATTTTAAAATTCCTATTTTTTTTTATGCAGAAATATTGCCTTTTTATTTTGTCCATCTACATTGTTTTTATTTTTTTAGAAAAAAATTATTTTTCTTTCAAGTAATGAAAAAAATCTTGGACATCTATTTTAGAAATGTGAAAATTCGAAATAAAAGATGATTCGAATTTTCAACCTTGTTATTTCTTTAGTATTTACTTAACATGAAAAAGACTTCACTAAAATGGAAGAAAGTTAGACCGACAATGAGCTAAAATATCCATATACAGTCAAGACCCAGCAATGCAGGCATAATTAAAGTTTAATTTTTAACAGGTATGGTGATTACTCTTGATAAAGAACATCACAGTTGGTTTCTTTGAACATTGTTAGATCTGATGTTCTCATTTTGATTGATTAACACTTCACCTTTGGAAATGTATCATCTGTGATCTTGCATCCTTTTATTTCTGTGTACAGGAAATTTAAAAAGAATTGACTGATGACATGCTCAAGTTAAAGTGAAACTGATCACAGCCTGTGCCAATTGTATTTATCTACTTGATGAAGTGATAACATTCAGATATTATGTAACATTCATAAGCAGCAACTCTGCCATCTATGCCTGAAAGACATAAATTCATTTTAAGAGATAAATGAGATTCTTTTTGCATTGTATAGGACTAATATATTGCTATTTACACAATTAAAAGCAAAAAAAATAATTCCAGTAAATAATTCTCAGAAATAATTCAAGTACTTAGTTCTGCCATTAAGCAATGAAATTAGTTTATCCTTCAAACTATTTGCATATTAACCCTTCCCAGGTCCAGCTATTTTTTTACTCTGATCAGGCAAAAAAAAACTAACTTTAGGACTTCTCTTTTACCAAATAACTAATGAAAAAAATTATGGCATGTTTATATGCCAAATTAATCGGCATTTAATTTTCTGAAAATATTTAACAAAAAAAAAACTTATTTTAATAGGAAATTTTTTAGTCATGTAGTAAAAAAATGCATCTGGCAACACAAATAAAACTTTATTTGAAAAACATTGAGACAGAAATGATTATAATGCACATGAATAGAAAGGCTATTTCTGAATAACAAAAAATATTTTTTTTTGTTTAAAGAAACATTTCTTCGGTTTTGTACTTTTTTTCCCATACCATACTTTGAGAAAAAGTCCAGGCTTGTTAGAGTCCAATAGACAAGTCAATTTTAGGATATTTTTAAGAAATAGCTAATCAACAGAAATAGGATTACGTTTATATACCAAATTAAAGAATTTAATTCAGAATTTTATTGAAGTAAAAAATATGAACATTGTAACATATTAATTAAAATGACTTTTTACAGTAGATACCGAAAAAATAGGTACACATTTCATAATTACTTCCAAAATCTTCCATTTTTAAAAATAGCAGTTTTTTGTTAATTATCAGAAGATTTTAGAAACTTTAAGGAAAAATATGTTAATATTAAAATAGCAATTTTTAATTTTCGTGTATTACACAAAAAACGTCTATAGACATGCTTGACTCTGGTAGGGTTAAACCTTTTTAGGAGCAAACTCTGAAGCTTTTCAGAGCAAGGACAGCACTTCATCTTCAATGAAGGGACACTGTGTGGTGACATTATGACTGTTAAGAATGTCTTTCCACATGTTGTGAAGGGTGATTCCAGTGTCTTGGTTGCAGGTGGGAACGGGTGAGGTCATTATTTCAATAGCCTCACAGATGGTAGTTCCATAGTAAGTGGATGCATGTGCTAGCACTGTGGCGTGCTCCCAGTCTACGATAGCTGCATATTGTAATGCCAGCTAGACAGCGGCAGTTGTTACTTTGTTTTGGCTGACATCTGTCTGATACTCTGTGAACCCCTCCTATAGAGAACATATGGTTTTTCCGATATAGTAACTGAATTATCGTGCAAATGGAGGGAAATATATATATATACACACATATGATTTTTGAAGGAGGCTGAATTTGTGTCTGTTCCTTTTTGTAATTTTCTTCAGATTTGTAGCTGGGCTGAAAACAATCTTGATTTTTTTTAGTGCTGAGTGATTTGCACAGGACTGGAACATAGGATATAAATCCAGCAAAGATTGCCTGTTCAGAGTCTTTTATTGGGGGGAGAGCTAAATCTCTTCTGTTGTCATTTCTATACTTATTAATTAGCTTTACTATTATTGTTGCAGCCATGGGACACAGCAATGGGTTGAATATTTTGAATTTCTTTTTTAAGTAAATGCTTGTTTGGTGATAAGGTGAAGACCCTATGGATGAGAGAATGCCGTAATTTTGTATGCCTGTATGGTGCATGAGTCACTGCATATGATGGAGGCTGCGTAGGTAGGCTTTTGGTATATTGATGTCAAGGCTCCTGCATCATCTTTTTGGATAAAATCATCTAAATAGGGGATGGCTTTTACTGCTGTTTTCCTCCGTGAAATATATTGTAGGATAGATACTGTAAGTCTGACAATGAGGCAGTTTTATTGCTCATTGCTGCCATTCCAAATTGAAAATACATCATTGACATAGCAGCACCAGAAGACTGGTAAAATTTCTACAGAGTTGAATAATTTTGTTTCGAAGTCATGGACAATCTCGGAATGATGCCAGAAAGGAGCAAGCCCATGGGGCCCCTTAAGTCCTCCTTGTATATTTTGAAATGCATGAATGCTAAAATTTTGTTTTATGTTTATGCTGCCTTTTTAGATTTTTCAGGGTCTAAAGGTTTCGAATAATGCTATTCCTTTTTGTGGTGGCCAAGAAAAAAAAAACAGTAAAAAAATCCTTGCATAGGAAAGGGTGTGGTTTCTGCCACCACTTGTAGTTTTTCACGTTTGAAATATTGCTACCATTATTAAAAATTTTATAGTTTTGGAAAATACTACAATTTGAAATTTCAAATATAATTTCTCTTCAAGGCTTCAACTATAGTTTATAAAAATAGTGAAAATCTAACAGAAGTAAATAATGCAAATTTGTTTGGAAAATAAGGAGTGATTTCATTTTATTCCATCAAAACAAAAACTGAACCTTATCTACCATTGCTTCTCATCATTTCTCACACCCAATCCTTCCCATCCCAAAGACGATTAACCAGAGATAAACCACATTATTTATATAAATGTATTTTTAATAAAACACCTGTGAAAACTAGTAATTTCAAGCCACAGTAGATGAAAGTGCCATATCAAATGTTCTGGTAAATATCTAGATTGCATTTTGTAACAGAAAATTGCCCATCACTGAACAGAATGTTAGCCAAGCATCAAATGGCACAGAGATTTGAGAGCAATGTGATATGAATTTGTCCATGCATTGCGAGGAGCATTAATTCACTTGTAGACATCATATTCTGTTCAATATTTTCACTCATCTATTGCAGCATAATTTTGGAAACATTTTATTGATAACATTGAGAATTCAAAAATGAAAAATGGGAAAGCCAAAGATTTTTCATCAGTGTATTTGCTAACACTTTCAAAGTTATTCAATAAATACATCTACAAAAGACTGGTGCTCTAGCTCAACAAAATTCACACTTCCATTATTCACATGACATTTATCCATTCATACATACACCGAACAAGCAGCTTAAGTGAAGTACATGAACACTTCATTCCACTTATTTATTGTTGTGAAAGTTACTATCATGCAGAATATTATAACCTTTTCACGATTTAAAACATATCATTAGTAACATTTGCTGTCATCACCTATAGCAATAAGCTGCTGCTCTTTTAATAAAACACAAGGAAAAACTAGTAGTTTTCAAGCCAGTTGCAGAAAGCCACTAGAATAGATGAAACTGCTATCAAGCTTTTGACATGCTTAAATCAGAATTACTAGAATTTTGGTGTTTTATTTGGTATAGAAATCCAACAGACATTTTTCTTTTGTGTATTTACTGAATGTGTCTGAAAATAAACTGTTATATTTGCAGTTTATTTGGTGCCTCCATAGTCTCAAAATTTTAATTTCAGCAGGAAGCTGCTATAAGACAAATGCAAGGATCTGGTGGGATGTCTCCTGGAATGAGTGGTGATCATATGGGAACTCAAGGAGCAGTTTCTGGCTATGGACCAGGTCCTTCTGGACCAGGCCCCAATGGTATGATGCAGGGAACAGGAATGGGAATGCCTCCGGTAATGTCTCTATTTTTTACTTAACTGCATGTTTTTTTTTGCTGGCTCACAGAATTTATTTGAAGTGTATGTGTTAAAAAAGAAAATATGTTGTCTAGTTTATTTTCAGTGTAATATTGATCTTAAATTGCAGATGAAACTCAAAATTAGATGCAACCTGAACATGTTTATGTATTATATTATTTGCAAATAAACATAGACATTTGACAGAAAGGTGTCAGAAAATAACACAAGATAGATACAATAAGCAATATAAGTCAATGAAAGTTGTGTAATATATAATCTTGAAGAAATCGATTTGAAAAGTGTCAAATTATAGTTCACCTGTTTTTGTTATCTATTATTACATTATCATTGGTAATGAAAGATTACATCTTTAATTTTTAGCCATACTATTTTAAAATGATTAGAAGAATTAAAGATTTGCTGTAAAATGAAATAAGACTTTCTGTATTCTAAGTTAAAAGTTTGTTTTTTCCCCTTGCCCATTAAGCTTCCTGTGGCCTAATATTACTCAAAACTTAACCTAAGAATTAATGGTATAAGACAGATTTTTCTCTGATTACAGCGATTAAAATTATACAAACATATATATAATGAGGAGTGGCTCAGTTGGCACTGTGCCAGTCTTGTAATATACAGTTCCCAGGTTTGAGTCCCATCTGGATCAGCATTGAGATTTACCTTCACAAAACTCCCCGCCTTGCCCACAGTCAGTAGGGGACACCGATGGGCTTGGAAAGGCCACCATTCATCGGATGGAGATGTTAAGCCATGATCCGATGAGCAGGAGAGCCATACCATGTGCATGTTAAAGAACACACTGGATGGTATTGATGGGAGGCTACCATCTGTCTCCCAACAGCTGTTCCAGTGGGTCCTTTCTCCCAACCTTCTCTGAGCCTTTAGGGTCCTTGTGACCTGGCTATTTAGCCGATGATGAGCAAAAATGTGCCACTCAGAGGTAAAACAACTCAACCTCTATATAACAAAGAGTTTAACACGTTCGCTGCTCCAAGACACATGTATCATCTGTTCTTGGCAGTTCTTCCTGTCTGAAATGATCATCACTGTAGTTGCATTTATTCTTGCTTTAGTGGCAGGTAGTAAAATTGAGATTTTCAGGTCCTTTATGGCCATATATCACTAAGTGGTATACACCAAAGAGCCAAAGCATTATGACTAGCATGTTTTTATGCAAATCGAAGCAACTACAGGTTAAATGTTAATGGTGCATGTGAAGGTCATGAAACGGTATAAACAACACCTGACACTGAGCTATGTTAATCAGTGTTGTTCTTGTTCGTCAGATGGGAAAGGCAGCAGACTTAAGCGAGTTTGACACAGGCCAAATTATAATGACCAGACGACTGGGTCAGAGCATCTCCGAGAGCACCGTGGTTAGTGCCTTCAAAAAGTGGTATGAGGAGGGAAAAACCACGAACTACTGGCAAAGCGTGGGCCGACCATGACTCATCGATGCTAGAGGTGAGTGAAGGCTATTCCGTATGGTATGAGCCAAAGAAGGGACACTATGGCGTAACTCACTGTAATTTGAATGCTGTTGATGGGAGTAATGTGTCACAACACACAGTAGATCGAACCTGTTGAAAATGGGGCTGTGTAGCCGCAGGCCACTCCAAGTGCCCATGCTAACCTTGGTTCACCATTGAAAGTGTCTACAATGGGCACACGAGCATCCAAACTGGACCTTGAATGATTGGAAGAAGGTCATCTGGTCTGATGAATCTCATTTCCTGTTGCACCATGTGGATGGCCTTATATGTGTGTGTGTTGTTTACCTTTGGAAAGTGTTGGCATCAGGATTTCTTTGTGGGACGAAAACAAGCCAGTGAAGGAAGTGTAATGCTTTGGGCAATGTTCTACTGGGAAAACTTTGATCCAGCATGACGTCTACCCTACCTAAACATCATTGCAGACCAGGTACATCCTTTCATGGCAAAGAATTTCCCCTCTAGTAGAGCCTTCGTCAGCAGGATGCGCAATGCCTGGATTATTCAATAATGGTTCACGGAACATGAGGAAGACATCCAGGTATTATCCTGGCCACCAAATTCCACAGACATCAATCAAGCATCTGTGATTTGTATTGGAACAGCATATCCGATCTGCGGCAGCTCAACCACGTAACTTACAAATTAAAGGATCTGCTGGTAACGTATTGATACCAGATGCCACAAGACACCTTTAGAAATCTTGTAGTGTCCCTACCTCGCTGGGTAAGAGCTGTTTTGGTAGCATGTGGGGGACGAACCTCATGGCAAGTGATCATAATGTTTTGGCTCTTTGATGTATATCTAATAGTGGATCAATATGAATAATACTTGAACAAAAGTAATATTTTTCACTTTTTTTTTAATGATTTCCTACTAGTAAGTTTTGTTCTTTGGTGTATATAGAAAGCATGTTGGTGCTTCTCAAACTATCAGATGTGGAGTACTGGCAAGAAATTGCTTCTGAGATCTGTTGGTCATGCATGCCCTTTAGATTTTAGCCTCGTTTTGCCTCCTGAGACATGTATGTCTGTGTGCAGGATACTTTCCACACCTCACACAACAAGACATCTTGAGTGTGGGAATGTATGAAGCTATGGCATATCAATGTTATGCTTCTGAAAACATTTCTTTCCTAGCAGTTTGTTGCAGACTGTCGACTGCTGACTCATGGACCACCAATTTGAGAAGCACTGATATGAACTACATATGATAAATTAATGAAATTGTAGAGGGGTGATTGGTTTGGCAAAAGGGAAAGCTTTGAGAAAGTGTTGCAAAAGATGCTATGACAGAGGGCAAACAAAAGATTCCATTTATAACACCCAGTGACAAGTAAGTTTTGGTCTTCGGAATCATGTTTTGGGCAGTTTCATGAATAAAATGTATTTCTTTGTGTTTTGTTAATGTTTTTTTTTTTCCGGCCTAAAATTAGTGTTGATCAAAGATAGAAACTATGTACTTTATGCAGCAGTGCTGTGTTCTAATCAGTTGCATTTAAATCAGTATCCAGTGGCTCCTGAGGTCAGGTGTCAAATTCGCTAAGGTGCCAGATTTGATATGTGCAAAGTTTGTATTAACCAAATTTACTCTAAAATATTGAAACGTTTTCTCTATTTACTTTATATAGCAGGCTGAAGCAATATGAGAAAATTAGATTACTTTGTATCAAAATATACACAGATGTCAGCTGTCTGCTTTTTGCTTGTCACAATTACTTGTTTTTCAGTTTATTCGGAATTGTTTTTTTTTTTAAATACAGTAAATATGCTGGAATACAGAATTTTGTTTTGTAGTGTTGGTACTAAGGTATTGTTTGCAAGTCACTGACTGCAACAAATCTGTAAAGAAATTAGACACTAATGATTAAATAAAGGCCATGAAAATGAGCTGATTGCCATTCTTTCGGGTCTGTATTTTAAAGGAGGGACAGTAATAAGTTATGTCGTAAAAAATGTAATTGTTCTTGAAGACGAGGTTCACTGAGCAAATGATACTATCAAGTTCATGTGCCCAAACAGTAACAGAGATATACATTAATACTTATTATGTACTAAAGCTGAGAAAAACAACAAAATAAAAGTTTTCAAAAAAATTGGAACATTTGGGTACCACATTTTATTCTGTTTAGTAGATACAAATATTCAGTTACAGAGGATCATTTATATGAAAAATACAGAGTTTAGGAAAAAATAAATAAAATAAGTAGACAATTGTGAGGCCTGAAAGATGTTCAGATTCTTTTAGAAAATATAATGGTTTATATTCCATTGTTAAAAAACAACTTTCCTTTTTCAAGCATTTTAGTTCTCATAGTTAAAATGCTTTATCCTATCAACCAATTAACAGAATTGTTAGTTTACCTACACCTTAATAGTTGCAGAAGATAGTTTGCATGCTGAACCCAACACACAATAAGATTCCAGCTTAGAATGCTTAGTTAGGTGCAAACTGGTATGGGTGCTGCTACTTTCCAGGCCACCTTAGGAGCAAAAGCCTTTTTTTTTTTAATAATTGTTTTTCACAATTTCTATCTTATTGGGGAGGAAAACTATTTTAAGTGGTATGTGCCATTGTATTATTAAGCTCCTCAAGATTTTTAATTACGTAATTTACAGTTAATATCACATATATTAAATAATATAACTATATGGCTAGTTAATTTTAAGTGGTATGTGCAAACTAACAACAGAATAAATATTGAAGTCCCGCAAAAATTTTATCAGCAGCAACCTTGAAAAAAAAGCATGTTTTTCCTGTACCTAGTAGAGCAGTTCTTGAAATTTGAGATACAGGCATAACTTAATGTAAAAATGGCTGACTACTAAACCAGTGGGCATGTCCTTGTGCGTTTTTGTATGTTGTATGAGAAACCAGACAATCCCCATTAGAGCTTCAAGGTTATCTCCATTCTTTGTGTAAGGGAATAGCTTCTTCCCTTTAAGAAAAAGAATAAAATTTATTAATAATTAAAAAAATAGGTGTGCTGTTGGTATGTAAATTTGATTATTGCTAACCTATATATATTTTTGCTACTTAATATTACACTTCAAGTACATGAATCAAGTAAAGGAGCTTCAAAGGTACAGTTAAACACTTGACAATGGTATTTAACCATGGAGTAAGCCAAAGATGTCGCTGTGATGTATATCTCGCATGCCTCTTTATCAGGGACACTGAAATACGAGGAACCATTCAGCTGTGTTATATACCAAAAGAAAGCATTTTAGTTGATTAATAAAAGGACAAAAATTCAAAGAAAAAGTAATTAAAATTTTTAAGCACTTTTTTAAATACTACAAAAATTTACTGTATTTTTTTCATTTTAATTTTAGTAAAATTTAGAGAAATGAAAAATCTTAATTTTCTTTTCTAATATAAACAGTTTATATTTCTACTAGTGCTTAAATTTTTTATTTATTTAGTTTTTTCTTATTTATTTATGCATATAACACATGTTTAACTTTTGACAATCAGCAAACTCTGAGCCTAAGAAAAGCAGTGACAATCATTTTGCTTTAAAAATGAAAAAATATATCTGAAAAGTGATCAAAATCGCAATTTTGTAACATTAATTAGTTTATTTGGTTGATGTAATTAAGTCATTTCAAATTAATTATTGTTTATAATTGTAGTATATGATTGAGAAGTAAAAAATAATTTTAGAAATAAAGTAAAATAAACTTGAATATTGAAAGTGTTAAAATACTGACTGAAAGCAGACATATTTAGTTCCTGAATGACACAATTTCTGGTAATAAAATCAATATTTTCACGTTAAAAGTTTAGAAAGCATTACAACTCTGCTGATGCGGAAACTAAGATACTGGAAATAACGTGTTAAAAACACTGCCAATTTCTCTTTGATTTTTTTTTACAACCTTGTACTTCAGCACTGAAGTTGTTTACTCCTCAGGTCACTAGAATTTGAAGGATGAAACCAATTAATATGCTTTGACATTGAGAGTATTAATACTGGTGACCAGTTGTCTATGGTAGCTGTAGCAATTGAATTTTTTTTTTCATTTGACAGTACTTCTATAATGGTGCTAAACAAAGTGATTTTTACAAATAGTAAAAGGTAATTAAGGTCTTTTTAAAGCATTAATATTTTGTATTTTCAGTTTATGCTAGCTTTCTATTATATACTGGCTACCATCTGCCCTAGGTGCGAAAGGAGACACCGAAGGGTTTAGAAAGGCTGCCATCCACTATATTGGATGTTAATAAGTGGCCCATATTATGCAGGAGATCCATACCCTGTGCATATCAAAAGAATGTCGGATGACTTTGATGGGAGTCTTTCATCTATATAGCTATTCCTAATAGCTTTCATCCTAATAATAATTAATAATTCATCGTCTTAATAACTCTAGTGAGCCCTCTTCCCCACCCTTCTCTGAGCCTTTAGGTTCCTTGTGATCTGGTGGTGCAGGGTTTTGCTCAGTCAGTAGCATACTAGTCTTGTAATCTGCAGTTTCCAGGTTTGTTCCATCTGTACCATTGTTGAACTTTATCTCTGCTAAAAACCCCACTCACCCTTGGTCAGAAAGGGGACACTGATAGGCTTGGAAAGGCAGTTGTCCGTCAGATGGGACATAAGCCATGGCCCTATGTGCAGGAAAGCCATACAGAACACACTGGATGACCTTGACTGAAGGCTACCACTGTCTCCTAATAACTGCCCAGTGGGTTTCCTTCTCACAGCCTTCTCTGAGCACTTGGGGTCCTTGTGACCTGGCCATTTAGCCCATTATGTGCAAAAAAAGTGCTGCTCAGAGGTAATCCAACTGGCTACCACGAATGTGGTCACACTGCTCTATGACAGTTGCACCAAATTGGATTAAATTGTTACAGAAAATTGAAGTTTGCATTAATGAGGGGCTAGGTCTGTTTAGTGAGACCTTAATGCAACCAAAAATCATAGCACCAATCATAACAAGAGATGCTGTAGATATATCAACAAAGAATTCAGGACTTGATTTGCAACATACAGGACAGAGTAGGGTCCTAAAAACTGCTAGTTGGTATGGCCTTTCTCATACAAGGACTTCTTCACCACTCTGCCAGTTTAGGCCTAAGTTGCCTTTTACAGACATGTAAAGAAGCACACAGATGTTCTTTTGGGGCCTGCAGAAACCAAAACTATCCATACAGATAAAAATAGTCTGAAGCATTTTATGAGTGATGATTATAAAAGACAGTGGGAGTAATAAGTTGTTTATAATCTGGAGAATGCTCACTGAACATAAATTCTGCTCCACAGTATCAGTTTTAAAAGCTGATCACAATTTAAAATGCAAAATTGGGGCTGAATATTATAAAATCAATAAAATGTAGAAACTCAAATAATGCAAACAAATGTAAAGTGAGGAATTGCAGCTTTTCACTTGGGAATGGATTGCTGGACAATTCTGCAGTGTTATCAATATTTAAATTTTGTGCACTTACCACACACACTACATAGTGTAACATTGGTCTGATGACAGTTCCAATTTTGCATTGACCTGATTTCCCTAACTGAAATTGAAGTATGCTAAATAGCTGCATCCAACTGTAGCAATCTAGCTTGTTTCACATGACCAATCTTTCATAACTGAGTATTTGTTGAAAGATGAAATATATGCCATTCTTCAATAGACCAACACCTGTAGAATGCATTTAAAATATAAAATTAGTTTTGATATACACTCAGTGCTAGCTGAATTATGACTATCTTCCTCCATGTTATGTTAGTGGAAGCTGATAACTTCTAAAAAAGAGTTTTGTGACAGAATGAGACTGAATATAAAGATCTCAATCAAATCTATCTAAATCTCTATTTTTAACAATATTCCTTTAGTATTTCAAGAATTAAGGAAGTTTGAATATTTAACAATAATGCCAATGCCTAACATTAGAATTTA
This sequence comes from Ryuthela nishihirai, assembly GCA_038380435.1. Taxonomy (NCBI): domain Eukaryota; kingdom Metazoa; phylum Arthropoda; class Arachnida; order Araneae; family Heptathelidae; genus Ryuthela; species Ryuthela nishihirai. The sequence goes on along the minus strand of JAWZYU010000001.1, from coordinate 153,296,268 downwards.
ACTCGGAAGTTAATTATAATTTGAATAAGAAGTATTATTTCACATTGTTTAGAAGTTAAGAGCTTTGAAGTAACTTCCACTGACAGCATGGAGGGAGATAAGTCATAATTTAATGAGCACTGAGTATAAATTTTAATATATGATTTTTAACATGAAGAAACCCCAGAAAATTATTCTTAGCATCCTTGATATTTTTATGTAACAATTAGTGCTGATTTTATATATGTATTTTTATGTTAAGCAGTTATAAAGGTGAAATATTACATATTAGAATAATATGGAATGTCGATTGGTAACATTCAAGAAATCTGGATCATTAAACTGCTTCAAGGATGCATTGAAGAGATATTTTTGTGTGGGGTTGGCGTGAGAATATTCTATGTTACACTTTTGATTTTAATATGGTTTGTTAAATATGTAGAAAGTTTTGCATACTTTTAATATATAATTATTTTAAACTGATTATTAACTCTTAATATGTGAATTATTTAAAATTTCTGACATGGAATTATTAATCTGCTCTAGAATTGTAAATAGTACTGGTATAATAATTCTTGTATGGTTAGTACTAGAACATCAGAGTTTGAAAAGTACTAGTAGTGAAACTTTCTTTTTAAAAATTTTCCAAGTGCTTCAATTTAATATGGGAAATTTCAGATACTTGAAATCTTAATATAATTGTCACCATTAGTAATATCTTTGGATTCTGTCAATGTCTGTGTTTGTCGTGGACATTCGAAGGGGTAAAAAATTAGGTCATATGCTTTTTTTAAAAGATGTTCAACAGGTTCAACATCATTTATTTAAATCTTTCTCCAGTTCTAAAAGATCTTCACTCATGAGCTCACCTGTGTGGGATTGTTTCCAAACTCCATTCATTCAAGACTCAAACTGCTGACCCTGTGTTTCCAATGTTGTTAGTCACTTTTTATGTTAATGCTTTTCCAAAAATATTTTACAGAAAATTGATCTTTGCCATTGGCATCCTTATTCATCTGAATAAATGTCGTCTGGAGATAACTTTTGAAAGTTTCAATGACATGCCTGATCCATGTGTTGGATAAGGAATGTTTTGTTTAGTGGCAGGAACATAAAATTAATGTTCTCATCAATATCACCTGTGCTTGGGGGGTTCCAGGAGGAGAATTTTAAAGGACACATTTATTCTCTCACAATTAGCCTTCAATTCACAACAGAGTTCATTGGGAAAAGTAGGATTGAAAAAAGCTGATGTAATCGAAGCTTTCCTATTAGACCACTATACAACTCATTAGAATAACCCTTAGTGCTCTACTAGATATAGAGATTTATATAGACTATTTTATTAAAAGTATGGCTGAACTTGATCATCACTCCCTCCTTCGATGCCTTGATCAACCTGCCCTTTTAGACATGGTTAGCATCTTATGAGATCAGAGGCAATATTTCACTCTAATCAAACACTGCATGTACAAGAGACACTTAAAAATGGGAAATATTTGTTATATTAATAAAGAATGGAAAAAGTTTGCTTAATAAAAAGTACATCTAGCATAGCTTAAAAAAACTGATATTGAAGGAGAATGGGCTCTGTTATATCATTAATTTTGTTATAAACAGGTTTGACTGTATAAACAAATTACAGAAGTACAGTTTTAGGTGAATTTTTTTTTTCTGTTATGTTATCCAGAAAGAAATTTCTGTTGATATATAATTTAAATGTTTTCGTTCATCAGTTTTTCCAAAATTTAGTCTTAAGTGTATAATCAGATCTATTTTATTCAAATGAATTCACAGCTCATCATTGATTTACTAAGTAATCACCAAGCTGTTTAAGTAACAGGAAGAATATGGGCATAAAGAAAAAAAATGCCTTGAGCCGGGTCTCCGAGTACATTTGAGCACTATTTCTTCAGAGCCATACAAAACATATGCACTACATCACTCTTAACTGCTATAGTGCAAGTGCACATGATGTATTGCTCTATAACATTCAAGAACTTCTGACATTTTTTTGTGATCACATCTGAATCTGCTTCACTTCTGGCATGATCACTAGTACATTCCATTTAGACAAATGATTTTTTCAAATGACTCTCATTGCACAGTTAGGGAGGAAAGTCTGTACTTTTCAAAATATAGTACCAAGAAAAAAAATTAAAATAAAGTAATTTTCTTGTTTCACATAAAATTTATTTTTCAGTTAGCCTTTCTGTTGAGGGCAGCTAGGCTTGTAATCTGTAATTCCCAGGTTGAAGTCCCACCTGGGATAGCATTGAGATTTATAACTCAAAACTCCTCAACCTGACCTTGGTCAGTAGGAGACACCGATTGGCTTGAAAAGACTGTCGTCCATCGGATGGGATGTAAAGTGTGTTGTGCCATATCCCGTGCACATTAAAGAACATGCTGGATGGAAATGATGGAAGGTTACTATATATGCCGTCCGTCAGCTGCTCAGTATGTTCCCTCCCTCAACTTTCTCTGAACCCTCAGGGTGTTTGTTATATGGTCATTTAGCCCATTGTGTGCCAAAAAGTGCTGTTCAGAGATAAAACAACTGAACCTTTCCATTCACATGCATTAGAATTATTGTCTGTTTTTGTTTGCATTGCCAGATGCTTTTTTATTACATGACTAAAAAAAAACCTTATTAAAATTGACCTTGTCATTTTGTTAAATATTTTCATAAAACTAAGAATATTAAATTGTTTTTATTTAGAGAGAATGTAAATATAACTCATATAGTAATACAAATAGAAAACAAACTTGGATGCTTAAAAGTATCAGTAGCCATAAAATTTTATTGAAAAAGTAAATCTCAAATTGTTTCCCATTACTGTCCAATAATAAATCTTAAATTCATTTAAGCAAACACTTTATCTTCTAGCTACTGTGACTGAAGATTTATAGGATGGTTCAGGTTTTTATGGGAGTTTTATTTTGGTGGGGACAGAGGGAGATTAATCCTTCTAGGGTCTGCTGTAAAACTTTTTCACTGGTTTACATCCAATATATCTGTGGATATAAACTGTTTTACATCCAGAGACCAAGCTTTTTTTTACTGTAATAATTTTTTCACTATATATTTTCACTTAATAAAATGTTTACCACCTCATAATCTGCAGTTCCCAGGTTTGAGTCCCAGCTGGCCAGCATTGAGATTTATCTCTGCAACTTCCTGTCTTGTCCATGATCAGTAGGGGACACAATGCGTTTGGAAAGGTTGTCGGATGGGAATGTTAAGCAGTCTTTCATTGTGCAGAAGAGTATTTGAGATTAAAATGCCATAAGTTATTTGAAAAATTAATTATTCAATCTGGAGATATGGCAATACCATATCCATGGCTATGAATTAAAAATGTGAACTTCACTGAATTATGAATTCTGTTAGGAGTACATTTAGATCTTACTAAATCAGCATTTTTTGTGGAAGTAAATAGTATTAACAGCTGTGACTGTATTAATTCGTGTTAAGATGTACCATATTAAAATGATGGGTGATATTAGGCATAAATTAACTATTTTAGTTCCAGTAGTTATAGACCTACAAATAAATTTCGTTTCACAAAAATCAATGTTAAGAGTTTTCAGCTACTTTTACAATTATGTCGGTTTTAACATTTTACACCAGGTAAAAGTATTGAGTAATTACTTCCTACAGTGCTTCTTATGCTATAGATCTTATTTCTAGCAAAGTCTCACCATTAGTTGTATAATGGCTGGCCACTCCTCCTGGGGTATATTATGCATCCGGTGTTCTTTTGTGCACAGGTATACCGCTGTTGAAGAATTGAAGATGCTGATTTTGCTCACCTCAGATGGGTACCTCCATGGGAAGAAATACCATCTGAGGTGAGCAAGATAGGCACCTCTAGCAGTGGTGTAAACCTGTGCACAAAAGGAACACTAGAAGCATAATATACCCCAAGAGGAATGAACCAGCATTATACAACAGCAACAACTAATGGTGAGACTTTGCTAATTGTGATGTTCCAGCCTGCATTCGTGCTATTTTGTTTTATTATAGTTACTTATTGTTTAGTTAATCACTAAGGATTAAGTGCTTTTTATATAGTTTGAATGCTTGCAAGTAATAAATACTTATGTTTACGAGTGTTGAATAAACAACCAACAAATACGGGAGAAATTGATGATTAAGAAAAAAGCATGCAGGATAACATTTTTCATTTGGTCTTCTATGTGTAATATGTAGGGGTTCTGTGAAATATTTTATGATTTGATTAGAAAAATGACAATTACTTTATAGTACTTCCCACCAAATTTTTAAGTTTTATCATATTAGGGATTGATGGAATATTAGCTGTTTCTGTCATCATAAAATATTCATTATATGTAAAAACTTATCATTCCAGTTCTTCTGAATTTTGATAGATTTTGCACAGTTTAGTTTTCTCAAGAAGAAAAAAAATCACAAGTGGGTAATACTTGATTATTTCCAATTAGATATTGTTCTTGAGTTGCTCACCCATAATATAAATCAGGAATGGGTGAAATTTATTTCCTGGCCAATTGTGATGTGCAATAATTATTAGATCGGTCAAAATTTTAGGTACCATATCATTAAAAAAAATTATTAGTTTTTTTCAAGTCGTTCTAAGGATTCAAAGATTTAAATTTTTATAGACTGTATTAATAAGAATATAAATGTTAAAAATTTTACTGAATTTGCTTATTTCTCTGTCCATGGCCAGTAGGGGACATCAATGGGCTTGAAAAGGCCATCGTTCATCAGATGGGATGTTAAGCCATAGCTCTGTGTGCAAGAGAGCCATAACTTGTGCATGTTAAAAAATGCGAATGGCTTTGATGGGAGGTTATTATCTGTCTCCCAGCAGCTGTTCCAGTGGGTCCCCTCCAACAACCTTCTCTGAGCCTTCAGAGTCCTTATGATTTGGCCATTTATTTAGCCCATGGTGTGTAAAAAAGCTCGGAGGTAAAACATCCCAACCCACTTACTTTTCAGACCAAACACTATTATGAAGAGTGCAATAACACTGTCATGTTTTTCACAGTGCTCAATTTTTTTTTCATAATAGTAGTGCTTGAAAATTAAACTGCAATAAAACATTGTTTTTCAACCTACTGGATCTGTTTTTGGTATGAATAAACAAATGGTATTGGCAATTACCTTGGCATTTACCATTAATAAAAGGATGTTTTAACCCTTCCAGTGTCCAGCTTGAAAAACTGGTTTCCATCCAGGAAAGTTATTTTCTTCCTGCTCAGCCAAAAAAAATAACTCTAGAACTTTTTTGCCAAATAAATGATAGTAGTTATGGCATGTTATAGGCTAAGTTAATCAGCATTTATTCTGGATTTTTTGAAAAATATTTAACAAAAAGACAAGTTTTATTTTAATAGGACTTTTTTTTTTAGAGTTATGTAGTTAAAAAAATGCATCTGGCAAAACAAAAATTTGTTTAAAAACTAATAGAAGAAATGGCTATTCCTGAATTTTCCAATCAATGGAAATAGGTCATGTTATATACCAAATTAAACAGAATTAAATTTCGAATTTTATGAAAATAAATAACCAAAGCAAAAAAAAAAACCCCTCTTATATTGTCTGTGTGGCACAGCCAAGATACCGGGGGTGCTTTTAAAATCATTCAATTAAAACTCGTGATATAAAAAATATATTTTTTATAGAGAGGGGGGAGTGAAACTTTCATAATGAGTTTAATGGAAGGGAAGCTTCCTGAAATTGCCCTCTTACATGATGGCTGATTTCCATAGCAAGGAAGTCTATTTTGTTTCTGTATCCAAGATATTGATCATGAAATAATAAAAGAAAAAATGCATATAACCTAATGAGATGTTAAATAAAATATCAGCAATAACTTTTAAGCTGGCCTCCGACGTAGCATATCTCAGAATGATCGATAAATCAGCCGACCAAAAATCACTGACTTACAGAAATAAATCTACAGAAATGGATTTGTTTCCATATCCAAGACCTCACTTATTTTCAGAAAATGATACCAGATCAAAGTTTTACTGGTTTACTACTAATGATAAATAAAATTAACATATAGCTTAACTATGAAAAATCAATACTTATCAATCGGCTAAAAGATCGCTAATTTACAAAAATAAATCTACTGAAATTTACAAAGGGTACCCAATATGCTGGACCAAAACAATATGGGAGCCACTTATAGCACACGGAATGGAGATAGCATGTATCAGCCATCTACCTCTTGTTTACCTCAGTGAGCCATAACGTAATTAAGTGCAGTTGCACCCAGAATTCCTAAGAAGGATGTTTTTACTTCCAGTTTCGATTTTAAGAACAGGAAAGATGCATAGAATGCTGGGGAAAATGTAAAAATAATTTTGGGAATACTGAAATAGGTTTATGACAGAAAAGAGTGTGAAACGGAAAAAAAATGGCAGTATGTACTTTAGGTAATAGTTCAAAGCAAACATGTAAGCTTAAATCAGAAGTTGCTTTAGCAAAGTGTGTTGGCAAACCTTAGCAAGAGTATTCCACTGATTTGTCTGCTTGTTCTTGCTTTTTTGTTCATAGTGGTACACCTAATTTTCATCTCCAGTCAAAATGCTGCATAAATTATTATTTGCCTTCACTTGAAACTTTTCATCGCATCAGTCAGCATTTTGGAAACCCATTATGAACAAACGTTTTGGTATCCAAAATCAAGAAAATTGCCTGCACGCATCTCACATGAAACTGAGTTTTATCTAGTGTTTACCAAGATATGTAACAGTTGTCACTGATCCTCTCATTAATGCATTGTTAATGAGCCTTATCAGTTGCTGTTTGTGATCTTCCCATAATTAGCTCATCATGCAGTTTTGCATGTTATCCATCAAAACAACTTGCTAGCCTAGTGGCAAAGAGTACTAATACCTATACAATCATCACTGTGCACATCTTTAAATCTGCTGATGAATGATGGTGGTAGGTCAAATGTTGTCTTTAATAAGAAACTCAGTAAAATGCACGTTCTTTCATTATACAGACATTTGTGTTGTTACTGTATGCCATGCTGGCTAATGAATGACTGGACCATTGGTGGTAGAACTAAGACTTCACAGAAGTGGGCAAGAAAAACAAATATATTGACTATTTCTGAGTGAGAAATAAAGGGATTACTCTTTTGGCATACTTATGTATATTTTTCTGCTCATTGTAGCAACTGAAAAATGTACATTTTAAAAGCTTTGAGAACATCAAATCTGCAAGGAATTGAGCATTTAATATTTCAGGAATATGTGAAAGATACCTTAAAAATTTTATTAAGGTAAGAACTAACGTTCCGCATGATGAAGAAAGTGCTTATCGTGTAGATAAGTATATGTGTGCCGGTAAAATGGGGCAGGGCTGACAGTGGGTGTCTGCTCTCTAAGTAAATATTCCTTTTCCCCTGGCATTGGAAATTTTATCTTGAATGCAGTTTGACTTGCAGTTTGAAGCAGACTTGAATACTGGTACGTGCATATTTTCAGTTTAAAGGAGAATTGTGTTTTCAAAATCACATACATGGTTTGTGGAATATTATTTGTTGTACAGAAATCATACATTAAATGTTTTTTGCTTTTCACAGCGCACAACATCTGTTTTTCATGTGATTATTTAATTAAAAATCTTACATCCGGACATTTAGGTATTTTAAAGATTTGGTGACATATTGTATGATTTTTCAAGTATTGGAAGAAATTTGAAAACTTTTAAATCATTCTTAGGCTTAGTCTACACAAGCTTTTTGTTGCTGTGTTTTTGATGCCAATAATTGTGTTAGTTTATCTGAAGTGAGAAATGTGCTGAGTTAGGATGCATCTGTTTTGTTGGGGGGTGGGGGGAGGTAGTTTTTATTTTTCTTAAATCATATTCTTCAAACATTGAATTTAACATATTCCAAATATTTTATTTAAATAATTACTTATATATTTAATAAATAACACTAATATTACTATCACATGTTTATTAAGATCTTTGTATGTGTTCTAATTACCACTGTTAGGGTGTTCAAATTATTTCCTGCAATTTCTTTCTTTCAGAAATAAACTCCATAGCCTTATCACTCAAATGACTTTGTTGTACTCCTTTTTATACAAAAGAGTACTGTTAGTTTCAAGAAAAGCTTGTTTTCCGCCTTTAAAAAATCCTGGCTATGGCACCGAAGAATACACATAAGAAATTTTTGAATTTGATGATTTGGGATGTTAAAATACCTTCAGTTATGCTGTCAAATGTAATAACACTGAATTACCATAGTGTCCTAAGAAGAAATTAAGTTTTTTTTTTGGTGGGGAGGGGGGTGCACATTTGTTAGATCAGTGAACTTAGAACAGTTAAGCATTTTATTTGATGAATTTTACGTGCATTCAAAGTTTTTAGAATGCTTTCAATGCCATTAAGCAGTTTTTATGAACTTTTGTTTTATCTATATCAACAAGTTTTACTTTGAAAATGCTAAACTGGAATTTATTCTTAATAACAATTTAATTTTAGCTAATTAAATGCAATTTTTTTTTAAAATTCAGTTTAATGAAAAAATTTTTTTTTTATAAAGAGCAAATGTTAACGATTACAAATTTAGAATTTTTGCATTCAAGAAAAGCAGAAGGTTCTGGTATTTTAAACAACTTTTTAAAGATATTTTGTAACATAAAATTCTTTGTATAGATATTTGCAGCATATTTTTCACAACTGTGTGCATTTTATACTGACACTATCCATGTTTTTCATCATCTATAGTTTGTTCATAATTGAACATGGCTGTAGGTACTTCTTGACAATTTTGTCTTCACCTTTTTTTTTGCTGTAGTATTTTATTGTAATGATCATATCAGGCTGGCATACCCTCTATTTCAGTGAGCTATCTTTTTTGAAGTAAATGGAAATAAAAATGCCGTTTTATATATATATAGCACCTGCAATCAAAGAAACTGATTATTACTAAAATGATTTAGTATTTAGCAGAAATGCTGAAGTTACTGAAGCATAGGTGGAAATCTTTTGCCAGTGGCAAAAATATTTATCTGGATGGTTTTCTTTTTCTTTGTTAAATGTTTGAGTTTCAAAAACACAGTTTCAAAAATGCTGTTTTTGATTCTCGTGTAGACTGAGCCTGATAAAGATAGTTTAGCCTAATTATCTTTTTGTGTAGATATAATAGTCCACATTTTAATATGCACTCTCTTATCTGTAATCTGTTAGAAAAAAAAATGTTCAACATTTGCATAGCTTTTTAATGTTCTTGATGTGTAGCGCATTATAAAAATTCAAGTATTTGGGCGACATTAAAATGTGGTTCAGTAAATCCGTAATGATTCCTTAGATCCAGAATGGGATTTAGGAATTGATTTATTTCTAATATTTCTTTGTTATTAGTATTTTGCTTAATTAAGCTAACTTTTTTTCCCTTATAACAAAAGCTTTGAAATTAAGAATTGGCTTCCTATCTGGAACATTTTATCAGGGAAAAATATTAAAATGAATTTTGGTTCCTTTTTTATAGCTTTTAAAAAAAATCTTGTACATGATCCATATTTCTCATATTATGAGGCGTTGATAGTTCATAGATAGGCAGTTACAATCCTTAATTTTTAAAGCTATACTCAAGGATAAGACGGCTTCATGAGAGTTTACTAACTTGTGCTCCTTGCTCTTTTTTTTCTTTCCCTTTGGTGATCCTGTAATGATGGTGACCTCATATTGATGATCGCGTTACTGGGATGGATTTGTTGCTGCTACTCAACTTGTATTTCCTTGTGTCTCGTCATATGTGAACTGCTGATAAATCATCTTGATGAACTGTGACTGTCATATAAAATGATTGTCCCTTTTGGGAATAACATTACTACCTACATAATAATCTCCTCATCTGATACAGCGTCAGTCTCGTTTTGATCAGCCACCAATGGGTGCAGGATTTTCTACAGGTTCTGATTCAATGAATAATATGGGGGGTACTCCAGGACCTGCAGGTCCTCCTGGGGGAAATATGCGTGGTGGCCGTGACATGCGTGGTGTGCCACATGAAATGATGGAAAACAGGGAAGATTATCCTATTGAAGCGAAACGGCGAAGATACTAGAAATGAACTGTTTATGGAAAGTGCACTCTCATATCTTTACTGTTTCTTGGTGTACATCTGGCATTTTACTGTCCAAATTGTTGTCTAGTGCATAAGACATTCCCATGCTTGAAAGGTTCTCCTTTTACAGTTTAGTGACTTACATTTGCACAATGTTTCTGACGTTGCTGAAGTATCATCATGTAACTTGTCCAATGTAACAGCTCTGTAAACTTGGTGTGTGATAATAAATATCTTTTATGATAATTTAATTTGTAGTAGTCTTAGTTATAAAGAAGTGCATTCAATTTGTCTATTGATAAAAAGATCGACATAAAAATAAAAGAATAATGAAAGGATTACAAAATGATTTGAAAAGAAATCTAGCTACAATTACAGCATAATATCTTCAGGCAAATAATTATATGATTCAGAATTAAGGATTCCACATTCGAATTTCAAACAGTTATTTTGGAAAGTCACAGTCCATACTTGCTACTTTGTTACACCTTGGCAGAAATGCATGAAAAATTAAACCAAAATGGAAGAAAAAAATGGCTTCAGATGGACCAGATTGACTGAAATTGTTATGGAACACTATAGTTTTTACTGCAAGTTGTTTTTATTTAGCTACCAAAAATGGGTGTGATGAAAATACTGAAAAATGGTTCCATAGATATTCCTTTAGCTTTTAAGTAATTTTTGTCTGCGATGCCCAAGAAATTTAAGAGATCAAATCACGAAACATTTTCCCCTAGCTAGCAAATGGCAATTTCCATGCAATTTTAAGTAGCTTATTATATATTAAAATTTAATTATTTATTGCATAATAGAAGTACTTTATTATCCTTGGTGGATTGACTTGATCTAGAAATATGTCATTTTTGATAGGTAATAAAGATGCAGTTTTAATTAAACCCTTCAAAAATTGTCAACTAAATTGATAATGCGTCATGGAACAAAGTTTCTATAGTTTTCCAATAGAGCAGCTGGGCAATAAAAAAGCTTTAGCAATGTATGCCATTGCTTTGAAGATTTTGGCTGAAAATGGAATTACTTGCATTAAGACACCAGAAGAAATATATCAATTCATGACACCAACATAACAGGAATCCTTATTTGCATTTCCAGTTCAAAGGTCAGAGAGCAAATTGTTTCCTCAATCTTGATTCCAGTTAGCTGTGAGAGTTCCTAACAAATGAAAAAAACTGGTTTTGTTCTTGCTAAACTTTGTATGTTGATATTAAGATTGACTAGCCCACCCTATGTGAAAGCATAGTTGGCCCCAGTGGTGACCAATGATCTTGGTCCCAACCTTTCATTTTTGTAGGGATACAGCCTGCTCTAATGGCTGAGAGAGACGTACCAATGTGGGAATCCTTTGGTAAAACTGAGTTGTAATTGCAGTTCCACTGAAGGCATTGATTGATGTTTGGCATGATTCGCATTCATCATAAACCTGCATATCCAACACCTGTAATTGAAAAAAAAAATAATGGTATAATGTCTTGTTATACGAAAAGAATTAGAAACAACTATTTTATTTATGCAAAGAGTAAGAATGCTAATATTTGAAATATGCTGGCAATCAATGGAGCTTAACAAAATTGTCATTTTGTTGTAATCAAAATTAAAATCTACGTAAAAAAAGGACAAAAATATTTCAACAAATCTTGACCTAAAGAAGGCCTGAAAAAATTATGTACGACTTTTAATACCATAAAAACTCGCAAGAAACTTTTTTTTTTCAAAAATTAACTCTGACTTGTAAGCAATATATAATGATATATAAAATAAAACATGGCCGTTAAATTCATGTAGTATTTGAAATGCAGAAGTGATAGTGAAATTGAATCTGAGCCTGTATACGAATTTCAAAATTTGTTTCATCTCTAAAATAAAAAATCCCCTCAAGCAGCTGCTTGCTACAGAGGTCTGATGATAGTGTGCCAGTTAATATGCCATAGTAGGTCTGTGAGGATAGTGGATCCTCGGCAGAAAAAAATATGCAAGTATTAATGCTTTATCCAGGTCTCAATAGCTGACATTAATGAAAACTTGGCTTTTATGAAACTCCATCCCATTCTATCAAGCAAATTGATAGAGAGCTTTTCAAAGCAAGGGAAACATGCACAAGTTGCCTGGTAATACAAAAGAATGTCAAAAATGAATATCGTATACACTGAAAGCAGTAAGTCACTGTAGTACTTTTCATTGAATCAACTTTCATGCTAAGCATTCCTGCTTTATGGATTTCACTAACAAAATAAAGTTGAATTTGAATAGTGAGATATTTGATTACAAAGCACTTTGAAAGGAATGTACTACTCTATTCACAAGGTAAACAAGAGTCTACCTTGTGAATGTCTATGCCCTTTGAAGTTGGGTTTTTCTTTTTCCCAAAATTTTCTACATTTTATGGCTTTATCCACATGGTTATTTTAAGATTTGATAGTGCTTAGTACCTAATATCACCATTCCTAAGAAATTACCATGATTTACATGTTGCTGGTATGATGTGCTACAGGTTCTTGCTGCCGCTTTGCTCAGTAAACAATGCCTTGCCTGCCAGTGAACAAAACTATCATATAATATAAGTAATTCCAGTTGAACAAATGGGATGGGCACACGTGACATCATTGGTGGCAGAAATTAGCAGTTTCTCTGGTTTCGTGACTAAAGCAATCCGTCCCAAATTTGGCATGGTGGTGCCACTTAGTTCTACCCTGTTGGGGTAACAGTTCATGTTCCTAGCTGCTGTGGGTAAGAGTGATCCCTTGAAAAATGCATGGAATTTCTTGGGGACCACTGTTGTCTACCTTGTGAATAGAGTAGTACATTGCGAGTCTTTGCTGCTGTCATGTATATAAATTTTTACAGTGATCTTTAAAGAGATTTTCTGTTTGCATGGTTTTTAAGTTGAGTGCAGAAATTTCTTACGACTACTTCAATCCCATTATTGAAAGATTTATATCTATCTGAAGAAAAGTGCCATGCGGACAGTGCAAAAACCTTGCTGGTTTCAGTGCAATATGGTAGCCATTTATGGCATTTTTTTTTTGTATTGTGCAATTTATGTGTAATTTTATGCAATCATTGTGCTGTGTATGTTTTACTTGTTTTGAAACGATCTGTTAATATTGCTTGGTTTTGACTTGGTGTATCACAAAAGTCAATTTTTCCGTAATAACCAGCTTTTAGAAATGGTGGAACAAATTTTGAAAGTTCGTATACAGGCTTGGATTCTATTTAAGTAACACTTGTATTTGAATTGTTATCAGAATCTTGGCTGTCCAATTTTCAATTCATGTGCTGATCTTCTGATAAATTTGACAGTGTAAGTACACTTATTTATTGAAATATCGATAACCATACTTGTGTTGTCTTGTAGATGATGTTCTTCAGTGACATATTCTGAAATTGTTTCTAATACAGATAAATCTAAAGAAGCAGCATCAATAATGTCATCTGTAGTGATAGAGTGGCATATTGCCTTAGGAGGTTTCAAAAGCTTTCTTTGCATCTCTACCACAGCCAGGTCTAGGGTGTGTGTGTGTGTGGGGTGGGTGGGTGGTGCAGAGAGATTGAGAGAAATACCGAATGTAATGCTCTTGAGTGGGTGATGTGTGAGTGCAAGCAGCACTGCTGTCATTCAGGTACAACATGGAATCACCTGGCTTAGTTGATACCCCAATTTGCCATTGACCCCAGCAGTGATCTCCATCTTGGCCAGTCCATCCATGCTTTCACAAAGAATAAAAGTGAACCAGTGGTCTTGATATTATTAATGCTGTGAGTACAGGCAGCCTAGTATCTTGATGAATATTAGTAAAAGGTACTGATCAAATATTGTTAAAAGCAAATTATGATACCAGGCAAAGGGAATATGCTAATATTTATGTTATAATGATAATTTAAATAAAAATTTATATTATGGTGCCAAAAAATTTCAACTCATTGCCAATTACAATTGAAAATGAAAAAAAAAATTTATAAATATTCAAAACGAATTTACAAATATGTCGATGAAATAGAAAATATTAAAACCATGTTATGCAGAACTAATCACTATAAAACTTTTTAACTGCAGCATTGCTTCAAAATTATTAGATGATTCACATTACTGTTGCCTAACATTTAACTAATGTATAATTTAAACTTTTAGTGTACTAACACCATGAGCAAGTGTAGTTATATACCCAAAAACGATGTATGCTAATATTTTAGGTGTATATGTAATTGTATACCATGCATTCATATTTTTGGAAATGATTCATTGTGGCAATTGGTGATTGCTGTAAGTTTAGAGGACTGATTGAGGGGTGGGGGATGTCTATATATGAATTATACTATCATAGTCAACTGTGCAGCTTCTTCATATGCAGAAATAGTATGTAACAATGCCCTTGTTTTGGTTTAAGCTAGTGGTATTCAATGGGGTAGATCCTCTGAGTTTTTCAGTGGAAATAGGTTGCCTTAATTGTGGAAATTCTCAGTTAAGTGTAGAAACTGCAATGCATACTTTAAGGAGGAGCCTCAAGTTACATAAGGGGCCAAATCAGTTACTTCTCAATTATATGGTGGACTGCATTTCATTTTAAGCAATGATAAACAAAACACGGTTTTATTATTTAAATGTTGCATACTTTTAATACCAAAATATAAACCTAAATTTCATTTTGTAGTGATGACCGTATTCTTAATACTTGACCACCATGATTATTATAGAATGCATTGCTAGTGGGCTTCACAAAACGGCTTCAAGAGTCATATGTACTCTAGACCAGTGCTTCTCAAATTGATGGTCTGTGGACTAATGCCACTCTGTGAGGCATCAATTGCTGGTCTGCAGTGAGTACAGTTATGCAATATTATGAATATAATATTAACATTTTGCTTCTATTTCTTAACTGAATGTAATATCTTGTAATTATCTCATTAATATTAATATTTCAATAGAAAAAAATTAAATTTTTTAAGTACCCCCCCCCCCCCCTGCTTAATAAGTTGGCTACCCTATAAATGTCCCTGTCACACAAGGGGAAAAAATCTCCCCCACACCAGCTTGAGCAATTCTGCCCTAGACAATAAAGGGTGCCGTTTGCTGCTCTCATAGAGCTCTCATAGAGCAGCAAACAGCACTAATGTATATTAAATCCCATTATAATGCAGTGCTTGGGGTGCAAAGAATTTCATCGCGATATAAGGGGAATCGCATTAGCAAAAATTCAAGCCTTTTTTCGTCATTCAAACTTCGTACATCAGCCAACTATATCAACTTGTCTTTGCTGCTTTTTTCGTGTGTGTTATAAATTGCAATAGAAGAATACTCGGAAAATCAGAAACATCAAGTAAATAATATTACATGGAAAATTAAATTAATATGCCAATTGTATACGAGTGCCTTCAGTAAACAAAACAGCTTATTAGTTTGTTCATTTGAAATAGAAATGAAACAGATGTTGCCAACGAAAGGTGGCAAGTAAATGAGCAACTTCTGGTATTCTTTTGGATGTCAAATGATAACAAGTATCACGGATTTGTGCTAGAGTGAAAATATCACCCACATGTACACAAAACTACACACTGAATCCAATATGTAGTTTTTGAGTGAAAAATTAACGTTTCATATGACAAAAAGAAAGGGAGCCACACTTGAATAACATAAGCTGAATCACGTTCTATTGGATCGCGTTTGAACAGGATTTACCTGTACTACACTTCTGTGCAGACAATGGGGTGTTTTTTTTTTAGGATTAGGTACAACTAAAGTTAATAATTCCCTTATTAAAAACTTTTAAAATAGAATATTTTTTTTTGAATTTATCACTTTTCCATTAAAAATGAAAAGTGTACACTGTTTATTTTATCTCCCCTTAAGGGTAGAGGGCTAATATATAGTCCTCTACCCTTAAGGTTTATAATATACCTTTCTAAGTTTCAAAATAGAGCCATGCAAAACGTGGTTTTTGATGGAGGGGATTTTTTGAAGCTCTGTAAATTGGTGCATAGGGTTCTGCAAAATATCAATGGTGGCCTTGAGAATGCGTGTATACTGCCATGTAGCTTCTAGCATTTACATGAGCTGACTGTGTTGTGTACATAGAAACGTTTATTTAATAAAGCCTCCACTTAAATCTTTTGTTTTTAGCAGGAAGATGGTATCTGTTTACGTACAAAGGTTTATAGAGCTGTCACTGTATAGTCTTCTGAGATGGTGATACCATTGAGCATTCTGCTATTACATGATAAATAGTTGTCCAATATAATTTTTTAATGAACAAAACATATTTGGCCTGATTGGGGGGGGGGGTTATAATGTGCATGCATTTTTTTTTGGGACAGAAATGAAAAAACCTTACATGGTAATGAATAAGCATGCAAGATACGGTAATGATTTTTAAGTTATGTTGTAGAGTTAAAAATGCCTTTGAGAATATTTTACTTAGGGTGAATTAAATTTTTGCACTCACTCAGAAAGGAAATATTTGATAGGCTTGGAAAGGCTGCCATCCATCAGATCAAACATTAACCCCTGGCTCTGTGTGCAGGAGAGCACCATACGTTGTGTATGATAAAGATATGCTTGATAGAGAAGGTTCCACATCTGTCACCTAACAGTTGTCTAGTGGGACATTTAGCTCAGTGTGTTAAAAAAAATGATGCTCAAAGGTAATAACAATCTGATCCAGAGATTAAGCTAATTGTGCATAAAAAGTGGAGAGGTATGCAGAAGGGAAAGCAATTCAAATTAGTTGAGCATGTTGTCCTTTCTTTTGCTTTGATAACCAACAGAGATTATGCCACATCAGTTTTGAAATCAATATTATGAGGGGTGTTAAAAAAGTTCTTGACACATGCATCTGCAGAACAAAAAACATTGCACTTACCTCAACAAAATTTTTACTGTCCTTCAAAGTATCTTCTCCAGCATCTATTTCAAGTTGCAGACTTCTATGCCAATTCTGGAAAAATTCATGTTACCCCTGTTTGGGAATATTCCGCAACTCTGAACGAATTAATTTTGTAAGGTCTTGCACTCTTGAAAAAGGTTTCCCAGCAAGTTCCTTTTTAATTTTTGGAAACAACCAAAAATTGTACGTTTTTTTTTTGTGCTCCAGATAGACTGTAACTTGACATGTTTTATGAGCACTGGCATTGTCATGAAGGAGGAGAACCCTTGACATGCCTCTTGGATGCTGCTCCTTCATCTCCTTAACCATTTTGGGCAAAAACAATGTTGGTGTAGTATTGGCCATATATAGTCATCTTTCAGGTAAGATATCCGCGACTACAATTCCTTGGGAATTAAAAAATAATTGTCAGCATGCTTTTCCTTGAGCAAAAGTCTTGTCGGAGGATTTGGGAATACAGTTTATCTTCTGCAACCTAAACCTAGTTGTCAATCTTTCTGGGGGACCATAGTTCATTGCCTGTGACAATGTCTAAATCTTTTGGGGCCACTAGGTTCAAACATTGCCAGCATCTCGCATGAGTTGACTATCCCTTTCTTTTGTGCTACT
This sequence comes from Ryuthela nishihirai, assembly GCA_038380435.1. Classification (NCBI taxonomy): domain Eukaryota; kingdom Metazoa; phylum Arthropoda; class Arachnida; order Araneae; family Heptathelidae; genus Ryuthela; species Ryuthela nishihirai. Next base: position 153,278,699 of record JAWZYU010000001.1, on the reverse strand, counting down.
CTGTCAGTTTATTGTATACCCATTTGGCACAGATTTTTTGGAACTTTAGATGTTGATGAATAATTGTTTCCATACTGATAATCGATACACTGGCATCTAAACTTATTACCTGAACAGTGATGTGTAGGTTTTCCTTAATGAGTTCACAAACAGCATTGATGGTTCTCTCTCATTCACGGCCTTCTTCGGTCTTCCTGCACAAGGGAGGTCCTCGAAGCTTTGCCATCATTCTCGGAATTTGCACATCCATCCTGTAACAGGATCATATGAATAAGCATAATCCCATATATTTGTGATAAAGTAGCATAATTTTTTTTGCATTGTCTCCAAGCTGCATCCTTGTGAAATGTAAAATTTTTCGCTGTGTTTAGTAAGCTCCATAGCAATAACACACTTTGCAGGCTGAACTTTGTGCACCACCAACAAAGATTGAAATGATGATATGGCCTTTGTTTTTAACACAACGAGAAGTTTAGACAAATTTTAAACATGTTGCTTGTTAATTTCGGAGAAATAAGTGTAAATCTACAACTTGATTAAAATCTTTGACACTGTATACAGTGTCATAGAGATTTTAATAAAGTTGTAATACATACACTATGAATTGTAATTGTGCAAATCTACAGATACATGTCAAGAATTTTTTGAACACCCTCCATAATTGTTGGTTCTTCAAAATGGAGGTATTTTATCATGAAACTAGGAAGTAACATATCCCACATACAAAAAAAAAATCCTCGTGCTTTTGGACCAGATAAATTTCTATTTAAGGAATTTTCTAACCATACATAAATTTGTTGGATATCACTAAAATTTTATTTTAAATCTCGCCATTATAATGTGTGTAAACAAAAAATGAAGATTAAAAGTAACTATAAACACTGTAGATAGTGTACTAGCTACATGGTATTGGGATAAACAACTGGTTCATTGCCAACCAATATACACTATATATATTATCAGTAATGGGGTAATTGATAGTCTGTATTGGTGCAATTATTCAGTTTAATATTTATTTAGTTTTTTAATTTAATTTATTTAGTTCAGGTTAATTATATCTGCATTGGTTTCACCACTGCATTCCTCCTGAGCTAGTGTCTTCAGCTGTACAAAGAGAAAAGATGTCGATTATGTGCTGTTCTTCACTGGAGCTGGTGCTTTCACATGTCTGGTGTGGTGTTATTAATCAGCACTCTGTGGTAGTTGCTGTAATATGAGTCACTGGGTGTCAGAAGATTCTGAACTTCTCACTTCTATTAGTTCCCCGAATTGATTATGTGAGATACTTGTGAGCATCCACTGATCAAGTGCATCACATTTCCAATATATCCCACTGCCACGACAATGCTTGCTTGATGATGTTCTGAAGTGGATGGCATTCTCTGATGATAGATGATGCTACTGACTAATCAGCAGAAATTGTGGGAATGCATATAATGTAAATTTGTTGAAAAAATTGCAGCTTCTGGTAGGCATGGGCTCAAGTCCCACTCGGCACAACCAATGTTTTTCAACTATTATTTCAAGTCTTGTCTACAGAACTTTTCCTGTGATACTTTATTACCAAATAACTGTCAATGTTCCATAAATAGAAAAAGAACTTGAGCCCATACATAAAACTGTTAAAACATAACTAAAAATGGTACACAGTGCCCACTATATATGCTTGAAAAATGCATGCGCATTTTCATGATAGATACAAATTTAAAACAAAATTGCTTTCATAACATGTAATTGGGTGTAAGAAAACTCATCCGTATTTCTGAAGCTCTATAAACATTTCTCAAGAATATGCCCATGTGAAAACATTTTACACTATATCCCCTACCACTGCTGAATCCCCACTATTCATCATGCAGTTGTTCATGAACCAAATTCTTATCAAACACAATACAAAGAACTCTCCTGTATTTGTCAAAAGATCTGCGATACCTCTCTTAAAACTAGAGATAATAATGGCTCTGGTGATCTTTAGGAATAGCATCTTTATCATAAAACATTCAAAATTTTAGTCATATGACAAAAACATTCCCAGTTCTAAGCATTTCAGTAGTAATTTCATCTACTTCTATCCTCGTTACAATGTGGGAATAAACCTAACCAAACCTAACCACATCGTTTAGAACATCTCTGAAAATATGCAGTCCATCTAACCATGACAGACTTTATCTTCAAAAACCTTACCATTTTTATAACTTAATTCCTGTATGACAGCATGTTTCTTATGACACAAAATATTAACTATCTGGTGCAACTCTTTGCTATTGTGCTGTCTAGTTCTGCTTTGTAGCCAAGATATCAAGTGATGATTGTAATATTCTCAAACCATTGTTTCCTTTTGTTACATTATGTTTCCAATTGCTTGTTGACAATGTTCAAGTTGATACTTCATTGCTAAAGTTGGTACCTCCCCAAAGGTCAGAGTAAGTACCAACTTTTGCATTGAAGTTGCCTAGCAAAAGAGATCTCCTTGACAAGTTTTCTGTAAAACATACCTCCTCATTCTCATCAGAGTCCTTTCTGGGGACATAGCAACAGATAACCGGTCAAGTCTTTAAACCTGTCACTAAAATAACACCCAAAATGGTTGAGATTTAAATGGATTTGCCCAATGCTATTCCTTCCTCACTACCTCCTACCTGTAGGTTTGGGGCAGTACAGTAGGGAAAGGGTTTCTTAGTTTTTTTTAAATTTAGCTGTAATAACTACTTTTTGCAGATGCTTTTTATGCTCTTGACCTGAAAAGATAAATTTAAGAATAAGTAATTTAAGAAAATTCTAATTTAAAAGTGATACAGTGAGTAATAACAACAGATTTATTTCACAATTATCACTGTTGGGAGATTTATATCTCCTGTGTTGCAGCTAGAGATGCAAAAACGATTCAACGCTAATAGTTCATTTTAGGTGTGCAGTTAAAAGCTTAGGTATATTTACTGCTACAATCCTTGGCTGGTACACTTGCCATAGTTGCTGCAGTTCTCTAGTCATTCGTTCGCCAGTCCAATAGCATTGCTGGATGGTCATTGGCACTGTCTGCTGATGCACGAAATGTTCATCTGTTTAGCACATGGTGGAGGTGTTTTTCTAAGCGTGCTGCAGGACGACATGCTATGGAGCACAGTCACTGAATGTGAGTTACAGTGACTGTTCCAGCTTTAACTGTGCTTTAACTGTGTGGTATGTGGTAGAGATCATCTGCTGCTTTACACATTTGACATATATACTTGAGCATAATGCAGACCTGCTATGCCTTGGAGATTCTTTTCATCTTCTCTCCCTGAAAAGAGAAATTTGAGATTTTTTAAGTATCTGGCCTTTGGCCATCTAGTCTCTTGCAAGCTGAGAATATCTAAGTTCAACAATGGAATTCTTGTATGAGGACATCAAGAGAATAATCTCCGTGCAGAGTCCTCACGTTCAACTACCTATGGAGAGAAAATGGTTAGCGGGATGTTTAAAGGAACTGTTTATTGAGAGAGGAAATGCAAAGACCCATTACTCCACTACTAAAGGTGGAAGCCATCTAACTGGAAGACTTCCTCCAAATGTAGGTTTGATGATGCTCATAGAAGTAAGAGTTCAGGTACCTGTGATGACCTCAGATCAGGATAACACCAGCTGATAAAACATATCCTGTGAATCTATTATTATAAACAACTCATGAAAAATTCTTTTCCCAAAAATTGTTCAAGACATTAGGTAAAAGCCATATTTTGCAGAAGATGTAGTCCTCAAGCAATCCAAGACTAATTATTGTTATTCCCATTAAAATTGGGAAGTGGCTCATAAATTAATGCTGGCAGATGTTGAGATAACATCCCAGTCCCCTGTTTTCCCAACGACCAGCAGTCCTGATTTAAAAAGGATGATAGCTCAGCGGTAAGTAAAGATTGCTCAGACATCAAATCGATCTCATAGTTTGGAGAGAGAGTACTTCGGTCATATTTTAGTTTTCATATGATGGTACGTACATTCAAAGTTTTCCAAAGCAGATGCACAGAAATGTCTGAAAGAGTAATTTTAAAACATACGCTTAATAAATGTTTGTATATGTATGTGTTATGCATTTGTTTTTTATTTTCACTGTATGTGCTTCATGTCTTCAGTTAGTACAATGGCTCCTGGAAAAAAATCTGAAGATCCCACTGTTTGTTTTTTTACTGTTAAAAAAGAAGTTAATTTTGGAACCTTTTTCTGAAGTAACTCATGACTAGACATAGGGATTCTATGCCAAAATAAATGCACAGGTTCTAACTGGGAACGTAATTGATTTTAGTTCAAATCCTTTACCATTACACTTGAACCAGATATCTTTTACCTGATGAATTCTGTTTTGCACTAGTTCTATCCTTTTTTAAAGTGTTAGTTTAGTCATGTTTAGTACTTTTCCTTTGCATTTAAATGTTTTAACTTGATATTGCATTTTGCATCCATGGTTATTTTCGTCTTTTAATATGTTTTTGTTTAGAGCTTTCTTGTGTTTTTTTCTACACAGTAAAGCAATAAAAATTCTAAAGAAAGGCAAAAAAATTTTTTCTTCATTCTAATTTCAATAAAATATTTTTTCTAATTTATTCATTTTTAAAATATTAATATTTCATAAATCAAAATTCTTTTGGTTTATCTATATTGCCAAAATAATTTATTATTTGGCCAACTTTGTTAAATTGATGCTAAGTAAGATGTAAAAACTGTACCAAAAACGTATTTTGCATCCAAACCAAGAGATGTTTTAAAAAAGAACATGAAAGCATTTAAAAAGAGTTAACTGTGAAAGAAATTAAATGTGTTCATATCTCATACATACAAAATCTTGAAGGATTTTTTTCACAGAGGTCCAGGCAGACTAAGGTTACCTTACATCCTCTTCATCTCAAAATTTATGCTCTCCTGGTACTTTCTTGTATTCTTTTTTTTTAAATATCTGGAACTCCTGACTGTCAAACTGCAATAATTTACTCTAAATGCAAATTGTGAATGCAAGTCATTCAGTTAATGTAAAAGTTGTTTTCCGTAGTACTTAAAATTGGCAATTTACATGACAGATCGAAAAATTTGTTTAGAAATTACATGGAATTTTGCCACTGCCCATAAATCTTTATTACTTATCAGGTATGAACAAAAGTGCCTCTCAGAGGTGAAACAATCCAAACACTCTTAATTTCATTTTCTAAATTGTTACTAATGCCTGATATTGCTATTAAATTCTGCTAAGATCTAAACCTTGTATAATTTCACTAATATTCAACCAAGTTTCAATCTGTTATAACTTTTCTCACACAGTAGGCTGATGCAGTTGCTAATTAAAGTGAAATTAAAAAAATTGGCTCTTTTACACTTGTGTAGCTTCGGATTGTCATAAATTTTTTGGCGTCTCCATATGCCCACTCTAACTAGCTTTGAATGTTCTCACTATAAAGTATTCTATTGAAACAATGTTATTCACTGTTCCAGTATGAAAAACTCGTGGGGATGTATTTTTGTGTATAAAATATTCAAAGTGCATTTTAATAAATTTTAAAATCATTTTCCCAGTTCGAGTCCCAACTGGGCCAGCATTGAGATTTATTTCATCTAAACCTCCATATTGCTCTCAGTCAGAAAGGAAACCGTGGTGGTCTTGGAAAGGCTGCAATATGTCGGATTAGATGTAAAACCATGATCCTGTGCACATTTAAGAACGTGTCTCCTTACAGCTATCCATTAAGTCCCCTTTCCCCAACATTCTCTGAGCCTTGGGGGACTTTGAGACTTGACCATTTTGTACAAAAGAAGTGTTGTTCAGAGGCAAAATAATCCAACAACCCTAATGATTGGTTGTTTTGACTGTTAGGTTTATGTAAAAGGAAATGATATTTAAATTGGGGATAATAGGAAAACTATTAGAAATAAATGAGAAATGAGAAAAGTGTTTTAAGAGTGATACGTGACTTATTTATGTGATGAAACGTGACAATGTGAAGTTTTTTTGGCTAGTCATTGTTGGCACTGGATTATTTTGCTGTCTGTAGCAAACTTTGACCTCTGTTGACTCTGCCTCATAGTCTGAACTTGGATATTATTTAGCTAAATTTAATATCATTTTCAAAACTAAAAATCATCTGGTGAAAAATAGACTGTACTTACTCTATAATCTACCTACCACAGCTGTGGTCATAATTTGTAAATTTCCCACCTACAGTGTTATTTAAGTTGCACTCTTACCTAAACAGGGTCATTCCATGTCAATTCAACCAGGCTAGTTCACTGCCCATCAGATTTCAGTGATCTTTGGCATAAATGTTAATACACATAAGATGTCTAATTGTCCAAAAAAAATTTTCTCAAAACATTTTTTGCTCAAAATATTTTGAGTAAAAAAGGGGAAAATATAAAAATGCGATGGACTAAAGGTTTTTCTTTGCTTCTATGATAGATAAGACCAAATTTAGTGTACTGATGTAAAATTTTTTTATTAATTCAGTAAGAAAATCGAATCTGGAAAATTTAATATGGTTTTAAAGAGAAGCAAGTTGTGAGGAAAGCAAGACCTCAGCAGAAAGATAACACAAACATCGATGCCTTACCTGGGGCTCGAACCCAGGTCCTTTTGATCAGTAGCCAAGCACACTAACCACTTGGACACGGGACGGCTATTTTACAAATGCTAATAAAATATTACTCTGCATTTTCCCAATCATCCATTAGTTCAATTTACCCTTTTTAAAAAGTGAGAGATCAAAAATCTTTTTTTTTTTTAAATGATCATCTCATATTTGCCAGAGACATTATGTGATTCAGTTATGATTTATTAAACTGTAGCTGAAAAGATAGTCACATTTCTAGCACTTAGCAGATAATATTTTCCTAGTGGATTATTTTTTCATTTACTTCTCATGAAATACAGATTGCTACCAAATCATTGGAAGATTTCCATAATATGGCAATAAGGAAGCAAAGTATGATACTCTTAATTCCTGAAGAAAAACTTATAAGAATGAGACTGAAAATAAATAATAAACTGAAATAGGTCAATCTAACATCAAATTATTGAAGTATTTGAACAAATAGTGTCATAGCTGCCTAAATGTTTCTTCAAAATTGACAAAGTTTTGAATAATTTTAGATCAACTTTCAAATGTGCAATTATTTTAGCAAATGGTTTGATACAAAAATTATTAGCATTTTCACACATTTTTGAAATTGTTAGATTGGCAGCATTTAAATATTTCAGGTGCATTAAAATTTCAAATACTGTACGAATGTTACTGAAAATTAAAATTTTGATCTTTCATTTATATTCATTCTCATTACAGTAAAATGAAGTTTATTCTTCAGTATGCTTATTTTCGAATTTTGTTTTCCATTGACATAATATGGAAGTTCACCAATCATTTGGAAGTGCTATCTATATAATTATGTCTAAGGGGAAAATAAACTTGTTCAAAATGTAAAAGGATGCTTGAGATTGATTATTTTCATTTTGAAAATTTGGGTTTAAATTCTTTTGCTTCATTTGCAAACTTTTAGAAAATTAAAGTAGAATATATCTACAGGGGTTTATCAAAATATTAGAAATGCTGACAGCGACTGAAGTACACGCAATGCACCATTATGCAAATCATGGGTGATGTCACCTGCGATGTGAGGTATATAAAGGGAAGAAGTACGTACGATGTTGGCTATTACGTAGCAGTGCCACAGGCATAGGTGAAATAGCTGTGTAATTGTCAACAATGTCAGATCAGTGACATCCAAAAAGCATGATCATTGGTGCATCTTGCAAGAGCTTCAGTAACAAGAACGCCGGAAATAGTAGTTGTAACACAAGGAACTGTATCGAAGATTATGACGACCTATCAAAAAGTAACAAGAACATCAGAAATAGTAGTTGTAACACAAGGAACTGTATCGAAGATTATAATTACCTATCAAAAAGGACAGGGCGTTGCTTCCAAATGTGCAAATTGTGGATGTCATACGAAGTTGTCAGATATGAATAGGCGAATGTTGGAACAGATTGTACAACTGAAGCATGTGACCATGGCAACCCAAATAGCAGAGTTGAACAGCAAGTTGGAAAACGATCCTGTTTCCGTCATAACAGCTCACTAGGAACTTTCGTGTCGGTATTTATGGCCGTGCTGCAATTCACACACCTCTGATTACCAACATCAAGGCAATGAAACATGTAAGGTGGTGCAAAGCACATAAAAACTGGGATGTTAAAGACTGGCAACATGTCATCTGGTCTGATGAATAATGCTACACATTGTTTCCCACCACTGGTAGAGTGTATGTCTGGCGAAAACCTGCAGAAGTGTACCATCCTGACTGGTTCTGACTGTGCAGTATGGAGGTGGATCATTGATGCTGTGAGGTGCCATATCATGGCATTCCATAGGGCCATTAGTTATTCTGCAGGGTCGTGTCACATCTACAACATACAAATCCATTCTCGGGGACCATCTGCACCGAATGTTGCGAGCATTGTTTGCTAATGACTGCCCCTGGTTTGAAGCGGATAATTCACCCATGCATTGTGCAAAACGTGTCAAGTTGTGGTTTACAGAGCATGAGGAGGAGATACAACAGCTACCCTGGCCACCTCAATATTATTGAACATTTGGGGAAATATCTGGAGCAAGTATAAGTATTCCACATTGAATTGTGTCTGTTCTGAACGCCCACAATGTTTCCATTATGTTGACAAACCCCTATACATATTGGAATTTTCTATTGTTTATGCTAGTTTTCAACAACAGCATATATGGAATGAAAAAACAATGTTACATTCTATATTAGAAGCAAAACTTTCCCCTTCTCTAATGTTGCAAGCGAAGCTCCCTTTAGTGGCCTTGGCCCTAGTGTGTTGCACTCACCAAATGAGGGGAGGGTGAAAGTTGCTGGCTTTGGGAAAGGTCGGGTACGAGGTAGAAGCCATTAGTGGTCTTTTGCAGAAAGACCTACCATTTCTGAACCTCAACCAAATTCTTAATTATGTATGATAATACATAGAACTTAACTTGAACTAAAACTCAACTGATGCACCTGTAATTATCAGTTGCATACTTTGATAAATGCTAAGACTTTTTGTCAATTATGTTGTGTGAGATGAAACAGTGAACTTTAGATTTTTTTGCCAAATAATCAACAGAATATGTCATATTATATAGCAAAAGCATTTAATTTTGGTTAATAAAGTGACAAAATTTTGAAGAAAAAGAGGTAGGTAAGTTTTTTTCTAAGCATTTTCTTAAAGTGAGTTTTATCACATTTTTTCCATTTTAAACCAGTAAAGTTTAAAAAATATTGCCATGTTTTGTGAAGTATTTCATTATTTTAATATAAATAATTCATAATATTTCTATTACTTAAATCTTAGTTTTTATTAAAGTTTTCAGTCATTCATGCAAACAATTGGCATACTCAAAGACTGTCAGTAGTGTCACAAAAATTTATTTTGCTTTGAAAAAATATAGCTAAAATAGGTAAAGAGCAGTGAAAAAAATATTTTGAAGCATATACAGTTTAAAAACTGAAATTGAACAATTCCAGATAATTTATTAGATACTGCTACAGAAAAGTGTAACTTCAAAACAGCAGCAAAATTCGTTTGAAAAATCAACTGCTTAATATTGTTATGAAATTGCTTCAATTTAACTAAAAATAGTGCTAACACAAGTCCTTTATTTCAAAAATTGAGTTTTTTTTTTTGTTGAAATATCTTAATTAGATGTCTCATGAGGTTGCTCACTACTAACTAAGCCAACTACAGTAGTCATAATGACTGTAATCATGGTAAGCTTTGCAATTTGTGGTTCTTTGAGAGCTTCAGTTCCCATGGGTCAAGGAGAACACAGATGTCAGGGATTCAAAAATCTAGAAAAAAACATCAAGGAGAATTCAGAAGAAAATAATAGAATGCATAAGATAGGGAGAAACATAGTGCTGGAATATAGGAAAATTAGGTTAGAAAAAACTAGTGTTGACATTTGGTGTCAGACTTTTAATAAGTAAGTGCAGGGAGAAATTTTAGCGGCAGTCAAGAAAAATCTAAAGGAGTGTGGGATCCCTGTTGTGTCCAAAATGACAATTGCTATTGATGAATAGTAATCATCCCGAAGCCAAGTGGTTAGCACACTAGTCTGCTGATCAACAGGACTTGTGTTTGAGCCTCGTGTAAGGCATGGTTGTTAGTGTTGTTTTTCTGCTGAGGTCCCGCCATCCTCACAGACTTTCTTCTATGGCGTATTGAATTGACAGGCTCCTGTCAGACCTCTGTGGCAAGCAGCTGCTTGAGGGGGTATTTATATATTTTTAATAAATCCGAAGCCAAGTGGTTAGCACACTAGTCTGCTGATCAACAGGACTTGTGTTTGAGCCTCGTGTAAGGCATGGATGTTAGTGTTGTTTTTCTGCTGAGGTCCCGCCATCCTCACAGACTTTCTTCTATGGCGTATTGAATTGACAGGCTCCTGTCAGACCTCTGTGGCAAGCAGCTGCTTGAGGGGGTATTTATATATTTTTAATAAATGCATTAATATATTGCTATTTCTTAATGAGCCAAAATGCACCTATCCCTTGATTTACACGGTCAAAATTATTCAACCAGTTTCATTTTGCATGATTATAGACTGTTTCACACAGTATGCATTGAGATTTATATATATGCAGATGTAATACATATTTATTGTACAATAAAGACTTCCTTGCTCAGAAAAAATAACTGAAAGTTTCCATCATTGAGCAATATAATTTCGAAGTTAATTCTTCAAACTATTTGCTCTTGAAAACTTTTTAAATCTCAAACAGTTTGAAGGATCAGCTCCAAAATTTTATGCCTCAATGACAGTGAACTATTATGTTTAATTTAATACTTATTGTGAAGTAACAATGGTATAACATCAAGGAAGATTATTAGATGCCATCCCAAAGTAAAAAATACAACTAAATGGTTTTCTTTTCAGTACCTTGATTGTCATCAGTAAACTTCTGCCATGTGATTTGATAATCTACTTAATGCATTTTTCAAGAGTTGAAATTCTCACTGACATGATTTACTTAACTTCTTTAATAAATGTAAAAATATACACAAATAAAAAACACAAGAAGGAAAGTTAGCCATACTAAGAAGCAGATAACTAATATTGTTTATTTTTGAGAATAGGCAATAGTAAATTCCAAATATTAATAAAATCGTCATCTAAAAAAGTTATATTCTTTAGCTAAAACTGCGTTCTTGCCATTGTAATGTAGTTTGTCTTGTAACATCTTGATGAAATAAAGCCTGTTTTGAATTGGCAGTGAGATCTGACTTTTGTAGTCTGAAGACAAAGCTTACTAGTCCAAAGAGACAGTATGAATGCTTAATTTCTAATATATATATTCAGTTCATAAATATCATTTTAGATTTCAACTTTTAATTTGATTCCATTAATGATGAATAATTTTGGTGATCTAAAAGAAATGTAATTAAATGTACGTACATTTCTTTTCGGTCACCAAAATTATTCAGTTTCGGTCACCAAAATTATCTGAATTTGTGCAAAAAAATACAAAATAATTTTACATTAATGCTTATTATTACTGCTTAAACTGAAATTTTAGATAAATATATATAAATAAAATTTTCTGATGTATGTTTTATCCATATATCAAGGATTTTTTCAGAACAAATCTCACTTTTCTCCCACAAAGTGTTAGTTTTGATTTATACAATTTCCCGGAATCTATCTATCATGTAAATCAAGGGATGTGTCTACATAAGTATTATAAAATAAATAACAGCATAATTATTTGAAAGGTATATAAAATTGCATCGATAACCTCAAAATCTAATACTGATTTAGTAACCTAAGTTTAAATGTAATTTTTAAACTATATGATTTTATCCTTCAAGAGTCAAACTTGTACAAAACTGAACTGGCTCTGGTGGTCAGGCTATTTTTAATCATTTTTTTGGCTAAAAGAATTTCTGACTTGGGAAAATTATCATGATCAAGTAACTAAGAAGCAGATTTAGGTCACATTTATAACAAAATAAAGAGCATTTAATTCTGCACAATAAAAAAAAAATGTATTGAGGGAAATAAGAGGTAGGTAAAATTATTTGCCATTAATAATCAAAGGTAAAAATGCAGCATGTAGAATTAAATTATAAAAATTATTCTCTATACACTGTAGGTGCTATATTAATGTATTATCAAGTTCAAGGTTAACTACTTCCATCAGTCTCTTTGGTATGCTTGTTGCATTCAACTGGAGTCTGCCTCTTGCACTGTACAGTGCCTAATCCACACTTTGATTTTGACGATCCTGCAAATTTTATATGTGCCATCTGCAGATCGAGCACATTGAATCAAGTGGCCCATTATATGTCAATAATGAGCTGAGTGCCCCTCCCCCAAGATACTTTGTGACTGACCCCTACAGTGTATATAAAGAGTAATATTTAAAATTTATTTTGTATTTTTTTCCCTAACAAAGCCAAAATTTAGTATATATTTTCGTTTTGTGACTTAATTTTTTTAGTTTTCCTTTGGCTTGTAATTTGTTTCGTTATTTTAATGTAAATACTGCTATTATTGCTGCAATCTTCATTGTATTTAAAAATAATTTTGAGTTTTACATTATGTGCACTTTTAGGTATATATGGAGATAATATTGACTGAGCAAAAAGTAGGTGGCAAAAACCTTAGTGCTAGTAAAAATTTATTTCCTTATCAAAAAATTATAAAAATAGAATTCCTAAAAAGCTACAGAATTTGCAAAATATACTCTTATTTTGCAGTAAATTCTAAAAACACTATTACATCGGTAGTCTACTGTTTGCAATGTATAGAATTTGCAGTACCTTGATTGTCATCAGTAAACTTCAGCCATGTGATTTGATAATCTACTTTCTTTAATGCGTTTTACAAGAGTTGAAATTCTCACTGACATGATGAAAAAACTAATGATAATTAACTTGAAACTTCTTTAATAAATGTAAAAATATAAAAAAAAAACAAGAAGGAAAGTTAGCCATAACTGGCATAGTGGTTAGGGAGCTAGTGACTGTTTCCAGCAAGGCAAACTTGTGTGTTGTGTTAGCTCTGAGGTAGTGCTCAGTAGTGACTTCAGTCACCACTGAGTTTTTTTAGTGGGGCATGTCTTTTTATGAGAGAGCCTGTAAAAGCTAGGAATAGCTTTTAGGGGAATGGGGAGCAGCCTAGCTTGCATCAGTAGGTCGGAAACAAATGAACTTTACTGTATGCAGTGACTGCAACTCAAGCTGTTCATGTGAAGTAATTGCACTAACACTGCATTGTTTATTCCTCTTTGGAACATGCTAATGCAAATCTCAAAGACAAGATGTGTTCGGTAATAAATTATCATAGGAAAACATCCTGTAGTGCTCACTTTTATTGGTTTTAAAGAGAAATCTCTTAAAAACTGCGAGGTTTGAATTTTACTTCATGCTTAATAAGAAGTTAGAAATAGTAGGTTAAATTTGTGTGTTATGTCCCAATAATTGAGTTTTTGCCACTGTTATGTTAGGCCATGCAAACTTTAACAATAGGTACAGAGTTTGAAGTTTTTTAGGCTTATAAATTTTACAGCATCAGCCACATATCTCATCTTGTGTACCATGGCTGTACCTTTACCAACTGGGTATTTATAATGTAAAAACAACCTTTGCATAAAACGTGGAGCATTCAGTAAAGTGATACTGCTTTAAAAAAAGTTACTAATCACTTATTTCTTATGAAATAAGTTTCCATTTGCACCACATTGGCTGAAATACAGTACACCTCTCATTGTATACCCCTCCACCTCACTTTCTCACTGGCGAACACTTCATTCATATTCAATAGCATGTCTACATGAATCATATAGTATTTTGAGTATTTTTTATAACTAAAAAAGTAATGCATGAGAAATGGACTAATTCCAATTTTGTCTTGAATAACAGTAAGCTGCTAAATAGTTCATAGCTCAGATATTGATGTAGTCCTGTATATGTTGCAATAATGTTAGTGACTCCAACTGCACAAGACAAAGTTTGTTAAATTTCATTTTACATGCTCTCTTCTGCTTGGTACACATTGTAAACTAGCTCATAGTATACAATTAAAAAGACCTTCTTGCTCAAAAATTAATTTAAAATAATTTAAAATTCTCTGTCATTGAGCAATAAAATTTTAGAGTTTATCCTTCAAACTATTTGCATGTTGAAAGTTCTGAGGAGAAAACTCTCAGAAGCTTTTCGGAGCAAAGTCTTCACTGAAGATGGAGCGCTGTCTTTGCTCTGAAAAGCTTCTGAGAGTTGTTTTTTGGCACGTGCCTGTAGTCTCCACGTATCTGGAAATAAACTTATCACCTGCACAGAGGGCTTTCAAAAAGTTCTTGGCACGTGCCTGTAGATTAGCATTCATTCCTCCGGAGTCTGAGCTATGACTCGTTTGAAAGCGTGTCTAAACTTATGTGTTAAAAGCAAAGGTCATATCATTTCTCTCTTCACTGGTGGTGCATAAAGTTCAGGCTGTGAAATCTGTGTTACTATGGAGCCTACTAAAGGTGGGAAAATTTTTTACATTTCCACAAGAATACAGCTTGTGGATGACAACAAAAAACATGTCGATTTATCGAAATATATGGGGATCATGCCATTCACATGGTACTGTTACGGGATGGACATGCAATTTGACAGGACAGCAGAGCTTCAAAGACCTCTCTCATGCAGCAGGAACAAAATATGTGTGAATGAGAACCATTTCTGCTGTTAGTGAACTTGTTAAGGAAAACCCATACATCACTGTTCAGGTAATAAGTTTAGATATCAGTTTATCAATTGATAGTGTGGAAACAGTTATTCATCAACATTTAAAGTTCTGAAAGATTGGTGCCAAATGGGTACCCCAAAAACTTGCGAACAGCAAAAAAGGGTAAGTCTATTTGTGCAAGGAGATGCTGGCAGTGTTTGAACCTAATGGCTCAAATGGTTAACAGACATTGTCACAGGTGATGAGACATGGGTTTATTGCTGTATTAACCCCAGAAAGATTGACAACCATGTTTGGGTTGCAGAAGAGAACTGTCTCTCTCAATCCTCTGGCAAGACTTTTGCTCAAGGAAGAAGAATGCTCACAATTTTTTCAATTCCCAAGGAGTGGTAGCCGTGGACACCTTACCTGAAAAAATGACTATAATCAGCCAATACTACACCAACATTGCTTTGCCAAAATGGTTAAGGAGATGATGGAGAAGCATCCAACAACAGGTGTGTCTAGAGTTCTCCTTCGCGACAGTACCAGTCAAAATCTCGCAAATTGTGGCCTATCTAGAGCAGAAAAAAAACAGCGACACCGTCCGTGCACCATAGACATTGCAACTTTGCATAGATGCTGGATGGATGCACTTTGAAGGACAGTAAAAGTTTTGTTGAGGTAAGTGCAATGTTTTTTGTTCTGCAGATGCATGACAAGAACGTTTTGACCATACTAGTCAGTGTGACCTTCAACCTTTCCAGTGTCTCCATAGACTATACACATTGACCGAATCTGAAACAAGAGCCCATGAACTGCTATGTCTTCTTTTAGTATAACACATGAAACTTCAATTTTTAAAAATGGAAATTGCCATTTGAAAATTTTCTTACATATAAAATATAATTCACTAGATTTATAACACTCTATGCCAGCATTGAGATTTATCTCTACAAAACTCTCCACCCTGCCCTTAGTAGGAGACACCGACTGAATTGGGGAGGCCGCTATCCATCTTATGGGCTGCTAAGTTATGGGAGAGTCATATCCTGTTCACATTAAAGAACATGCTGAATAGCCTTTACAGGAGGATTCCATCTGTCTCCTAATAGCAGTCCAATGTGCCCCCTTCCCACAACCATCTATGTCTTTGGGATTCTTGTGTCCTGGCCATTTTAGCCTATTGTGTGTAAGTTTCTTTTGGTCTTCCTGACGTTTTTTTGATTTCCTCTTTTGTCCCAGATTAATTTTTTTGTCTGAGTGGTTAGCACACTTGGATGCTGAATAAAGTGACCTGGGTTGAAGCTCCAGATAAGGTATTGATGGTTCTTTTCTGTGTTGTCTTCCTTCTGAGGCCTCACATTTTTTTTTATATAGATCTTCATGCCACATTATAATGACAGGCTACTCTCAGACCTGTGACATACAGCTGCTTGAAAGGTAATTTTTTTTATGAGGCATCTTAATGTAAAACTACGTATGCAGCTCACTGTTCATACCATTATTGAGGAATGAAAAACAGAATGCTTTGCTTAACCCAAGTTTCTGAGTTCATGAAAGAAAAAGTGAATAAGAAATATTTTCCATAAAAATAAGAATTCCATAAAAATAGAAATAAGAAATATTTTGGGGAATCTTAAATATTTTTATTTAATAATAATTTGGACTGTGGAAGGTGTCCAGGTATTCTACACCAACTGGATAGAACGATGCCCTGAAGTTTAATAATGAAGCAAGGCACTAGAATGAATTGACAAATGCTGCTGCCCACTGCATCTCACAAATGCTTGATGGGATTCGTGTCAGGGGAATTTGGCCGCCAGGGGAGCACAGGAAATACCTGGACATGATTCTCGAACCATTCCTTCACAATGCCTGCCTTGTGACATTAGTAATTGCCTTGCTGAGTCCGGTGCCATCCAGATACACAGTCACCTTGTAGGGCACCACTTGGTCCAAAACACTGCCAGATAGAACCTGGCAGTGAGGGTGTATTCTATGGGGATGAGAAGAGCCAGTGATGTCCATGAGAACAATCCCCCATACCACGATAACAATGGCGGCGTCCTGTTTCCATCCAACCTGCGCAGTCTGATTGCAGCTGTTCACTTGTGCGACATCGAATGCAGAACTATCCATCAGCATGGTGGTGCTGGAATCTGGACTCATTGGACCAGATGACTCTTCTTATTCAGTCACAGTGCTCCTGTGCCCCCTGCAGGCAGAACTGTTGATGATGGTCAGTGAACATGGAAACATGAACCAGCCATCTGCTCCATTGGCCCATCTGATACATTGTGAGCCATTTGTTGTCCCATGTTCCTATCGGTGTTCACCTCAATTGCCAACAAGTGATGGTCTCCCCTTTCTGGCACTTTGGTGGATGTGTGTTTCCCTGTTCAGGCCATTCCTGCCACACTTTCACTACGGTATCCCTTGAACAGGCAACAGTGCCTGTGGTTGCTGAGATGCTGGTTTCTGCATTCATCACACCAATAATTCCTTTCCCCACTGCATGGGGTTTGTAATGACTAAATGACATCCTCTGCCATTGCTGTCTATATTCTGTGCCCATTGGCCCATGCAAACACGCCCTAGAACATTATAGTGCCTCCACCTGCCTGTAACACCCTAATTTGGCTCTTGGATCCATTGCCTCATATGGTCTAAGGTACATACAATCTGTTGGAGGTGTTTAGTAATGGAACCTTGATTTGTCAGGCCAAACTACCTGTTTCCAGTCTTCATGATCCAGTGGCGATATTCCTTTGCCCACTGCAGCCTGATAGCCCAGTGTGATTTTGTTATTAACTAGGGTAATTCAATGTAGATTTCAGCTGCAATAGCCCATCATGCCATTGTATGTGGAATGGTCTTTGCACAAACTTTCATAGCTGTGTCGTTGAATGCTGACATTGTCATTTGCACTGTGGCCCTCTGTTCCAGTGTTACAAGGGAGGTGGCACTCACCTCAAACATAAACTGTCAGGTTATATGGCCACATTTTTCTCAGCGACTGCATGGAATTGCTGGTTTTGATTATAGCCCTGGTACAAGTGTGATGTTGCACTTGGAAATCCCAAGTGTTCTTCGGTTGCAGATATCGAGCACCCCATCTTCCTCTCACAGACTATCTGCCCACTATCGAACTTGCACAGTCGCCATGTTTTTCCATCGTAACGGTATTAGGTATGCTATACAGCAGGTAGGTATATGATCTATAAACCCCAAGTAGTTTCAGAAGGCCACATTATTGTGATGGAGTAGGGCAGATTTGTGGACAGACCATGGTGGGTGTCTGAATACCAGTTAATGATGTATGTCTTCCATGACAGGCTGACATTAACCCTTGGCAGCTCTTCAGCAAAATCACAACTGGCTCATTGTTAGCAACAGCTAAATTTCACTGCAGACTGTTGAAAGAAATTTTGACCCCCCTTACCAAGTACTTGACTGACCATTCCCAAATTCATACAAGTATTTCCCCTTTGCCCCCTATGTGCATTGAAAGTTCCTCTCTGTCTGTAATCAGGGTATAATCAGGCTGTAATTTGTATTCACAATTTAAAATCAAAATAAATACCCCCTCAAGCAGCTGCTTGCCACAGAGGTCTGACAGGAGCCTGTTTGTTTATATGCCAGAGTAGGTCTGAGAGGATGGCTGGACCTCAGCAGAAAAACAACACAAACATCCATCCCTTACCCGGGGCTCGAACCCAGGTCCCTTAGATCAGTAGCCAAGTGCGCTAACCACTTGGCCACAGGCTGTCATTAGTTTCTTAGCGTAGTTAACAGTTTCTAAGCTTTGCTGTGAGCTATGACTAATTTCAATTCTGTGATTGCTTACAAGTTTATTTGAAGCTTTATGATTGGAAAAAGTTGTTAATGGTGAATCCTGCAAGGAAAATTTAGCTATTAGCCTTTTAAAATGTCAGCAGATAACATAGTTTCCAAAAACATTTTCCAGCAAGTTTATATATTTTTGCCAACAGATTAGCCTTTTAAAGGTTTTTCAAATTAACCATGAAAATTAAATTATTTATTCCTGTTGTGTGATCTTCTATTGTGTAATCACTGTAATAAAGTAAGTTTGTTTGTAAGCAGATGTGACATCATCAATCTTTAGAATTGTTTTATTCAGACATGCATTTGATCCTCTCACGAAGAGGAATAACACCATGTAGAATTTATGTGGTTGCTCAGTGATGCCCTGTATAAACGCTTTTATATCTAAATTTTGGTGTTTTATTTTCTTTTGAGGATTTTATTCAGTTAATGGTTTGTGCCTTGCACGGTGAAGCTCATGGGCACTCTATTTTTGAATTATTTTCAGGTAAAAAAATACTAAATATTGGTAAATTATTCCGTTGTAACAAACTTATGTAAGCATGTTACATAGCAAATTAAAGAACAATTGCACAATAAAATATTAGAAATTTTAATGTAAAGAAAGTGTAATATAATCTTTCTAAAAAAGTAAAAGAAATATTTTTACAGTTTTTAACCTATCTTCCTATTGCTTTTGGCTTTGACATTTGCCGTTCAGTCGGTTTGTGGATATGACAAAACGTTGTTCATCATATCTTTTGAACACCATAGGCAAACTTAATGATTTATGTGCCAAATGTAAGCTTGTGATGCGGGGAGTGTCGTAGGCTATAAAAATATTGATGCCCCATGCTTTCTTCCCCCCTAAAAAAGAGAAAAATGTGAAAACTGTTCTTAAGCTATATCTCCAGAATGTCGAAAGCAAGCTGTACGTCGAATGAAAGCTACTGATGTGAAATGTAGGCTACGGAAAATTGGCCCCCTAAAAAAGGGGGAAATGCCAGGCAATTGTTCTGCTATATCTCCAAAACGCGAATGCCGAAAGTAACAAGCTATATGTCAAGTGAAAGCTTGTAACGCAGGAATGTCGTGGGCTATGAAAAACTGACCCCATGCTTTATTCCCCCCTAAAGAAGGGGAAAAATGAGAAAATGATTGTTCTTCTATATCTCCTGAACATTAGTGCAGAAAGTAATGAGCTATGTGAAAGCTTGTTACACAGGGAGTGTCACAGACATAAAAAAAACCTATGCTCCCCCCCCCCCCCTAAAAATGGGAAATAGTCGTTCTGCCATATTATCAGAACACCAGGACCTACAGTTACGAGTTAGGTGTCAAATGAAGGTTGTACACTATTTCGTATTTGCCTGCACACTATATCCTCCCTATTAAAATGGTGTGTGTGGGGGGGGGGGGTGGAGTTTCGAGAGAGTCTGCTTTAATGAGTAGTATGCCGTCCCGTGGCTGAGTGGTTAGCGCACTTGGCTACTGATCTACGGGACCTGGGTTCGAGCCCCAGATAAGGCATGGTCGTTTGTGTTGTTTTTCTGCTGAGGTTCTGCCATCCTCTCAGACCTTCTGTGGCATATAAACTGACAGGCTCCTGTCAGACCTCTGTGGCAAGCAGCTGCTTGAGGGGGTATTTATTTATTTATTATCTCAAATTAAGCTTGTGACATCTCCAATGTTGTCGTCTGCCTAAATCCAAAACGGTGGTAAATGTGATTGTTTGAGTCATATCAGTTTTTGAAGGTAGGTGTTTTTAGTGACAAAAAAAATTAAACAATTAAAAAAATACCTATCCTCCTCTAGTGCTCTAAAAAGTAGAAAATAATCCTAAAACATATCGATGGTGCAATCAGTCCCTGAGTTTTTAGCTGTAGCCAGTTCTGTATTTGGACTTCCAGCAGCATTTTTCCATTGAGCCTCCAGGCACAGTGGCAGAGATCTTGGTCTGAACAGGTTGGCAAGAAGTTTTTCGAGATCAAGCCCATTGTCAAACCATGGTAGTCTTGTTTTTGCAGGAATCACAGAGGAAGTTGTACTCATTCATCACCCATTCATTTCTTCTTCGGGCGGTGGACAAATCGAAGTGTGAGTTTTGTGACACCATTTTAACTGTTAAGCATATTTTACTCATGCCCAGCTTTTAACCTTGAATGTCGCTTGCATTTTAACTTTCACAATTTTATGTTCAAGCCTCTTACACTCGGATATCTTTTATCCGAGTGTAAGATACATTTTACATCTATTGTTATGTTCTATTATCTTTTACTTTTAACACTGGTTGTGGGTTTCCTTGACTTTTAGATCCTTCTTTTTACTCTTTACACCTTGTTTGGTGCATCATGGCCTTAGTTGCCTTTGCGCCATTAAACCCCAAATAAGCAACCAATCCTGACTTCATATTCACTTCGAAGGAAGATAGGGCGCCAATTTACCTACTCGATAGAATTTCCGGTACCCTATCTTTGAAGTGAATACGACTCAGGGACTGATTGTGCCATCGGTATATATATTAGGATTATTTTCTACTTTTTAGGGCACTAGAGGAAGATAGGATTTTTTTTTTAATTTGTATTTTCCATAGTTTAATAATTTTGTTTTGTAAGATATGAATAATAATTTTACAATGTTGTTAACACAACCTAAGTAGTCCTAACAATTCTGCCTCGGTGAGGAAGGGAAAACCATTGGGTTTGGATGGGATGCTTAGCTGGGGATCTTAGTCCATTTTAATTAAAAGAACATATTTTGAAGGCATTGACAAGGACTTCTGTCTTCTAACTGCTGCCCAGTGGATCCCCTTCTCTGAGCCTTTGGGGTCTTCTGATTTTAGCCCATTGTTTGAAAGAAAAAGCCACTCAGAGGTAAATCAATCCAACCTAAGAACTTCATGCTACAAAAATTTCCTTTGGTTTTAAAAGCAAGATATTTTTGAAAATTATAAAAATGTCTTTAAAATACTAAATAACTGGTAAAATATTCTGAATTCACAATATGTTAAACTTGCAATGGTTAATGTTGGCTTTGGTAAAGCAATTGATTCAATGCTATTTACATTGCTACAAAACATTTGAAGTCATTTATTTTTTTATTATTTTATAACTTTTATATTTCATATTAAAGTATTTTTATGCTGATTTCAAAATGGCTTTTAGTGTTTTGCTATTTAAGACACTTTTTGAGATATAATTATCAACTTGATCAAACATACATTGTAATATGTTATTGTATACATACCAAATCACAGAAAACTTAAATTTTGCAAAATATTGTATTTTATCCTTATTTTAATAATTAAACAGCCGTTGTGACACATCAATGGGAATATTAAATCAATTTCATATTTTATATGCTACCTCTTTTCTGTAATTGAGAAATCTCTAACTCTGATTCATTAATGATGAAGAGGAATTGTAAATATAATTGGTTCTAGTGACAGTGAATGATTTGAAAATTACAGATATCAGAAATCAAGGATGTGTTGAGTCAAACCTAAAAAAATTAATTTTGTAAGAATATAGCAGTCAAATTATTTAATATTGTGGAAGTATATAAAAGTATATGTTGAAATATTTTTTTCTCTAGATTTCAAAGCTAGGTTTTTCCAGCTGGCTTTTACATACAAAGTCAGTATAAAATAATACTCATATTTAAAGTCAATAATAAATTCACAAATTACTTGTTGACATACACACCGAAGAGCTAAAACATTATGACCACCTGCCTAATATGATGTTGATCCTCCACATGCCACCAAAACAGCTCTTACTTGGCGAGGCATGGATGCTACAAAATTTCTAAAGGTGTTTTGTGATATCTGGTACCAATACATTACCGGCACATCCTTTAACTTGTAAGTTATGTGGTTGAGCTGCCGCAGATCGGATATGCTGTTCCAACACAAATCACAGATGCTTGATTGATGTCTGTGGAATTTGAAGGCCAGGATAATACCTGGATGTTTTCCCCATGTTCCTTGAACCATTATCGAATAATCCAGGCATTGCGCATCCTGCTGACGAAGGTTCTACTAGAGGGGGAAATTCTTTGCCATGAAAGGATGTACCTGGTCTGCAATGATGTTTAGGTAGGGTAGACGTCATGCTGGATCAAGGTTTTCCCAGTAGAACATTGCCCAAAGCATTACACTTCCTTCACTGGCTTGTTTTTGTCCCACAAAGAAATCCTGATGCCAACACTTTCCAAAGGTAAACGACACACACATATAAGGCCATCCACATGGTGCAATAGGAAACGAGATTCATCAGACCAGATGACCTTCTTCCAATCATTCAAGGTCCAGTTTGGATGCTCGTGTGCCCATTGTAGACACTTTCAATGGTGAACCAAGGTTAGCATGGGCACTTGGAGTGGCCTGTGGCTACACAGCCCCATTTTCAACAGGTTCGATCTACTGTGTGTTGTGACACATTACTCCCATCAACAGCATTCAAATTACAGTGAGTTACGCCATAGTGTCCCTTCTGTTGGCTCATACCATACGGAATAGCCTTCACTCACCTCTAGCATCGATGAGTCATGGTCGGCCCACGCTTTGCCAGTAGTTCGTGGTTTTTCCCTCCTCATACCACTTTTTGAAGGCACTAACCACGGTGCTCTCGGAGATGCTCTGACCCAGTCGTCTGGTCATTATAATTTGGCCTGTGTCAAACTCGCTTAAGACTGCTGCCTTTCCCATCTGACGAACAAGAACAACACTGATTAACATAGCTCAGTGTCAGGTGTTGTTTATACCGTTTCATGACCTTCACATGCACCATTAACATTTAACCTGCAGTTGCTTCAATATGCATAAAGACATGCTAGACATAATGTTTTGGCTCTTTGGTGTATAATTTGAGTAGTTTTTATGGAAAAAATGAGTTTTACTGATGAGCTGTCACCAGATGTTATTTATCCACTTAGTTCTAACTTTTAAATCTCACTGACCTTGTTTGTTGCTCATGGTGCCATTTATAATTAGGAAAAGAAACTTATCCAATATTGTTCAATATATTAGATGTTAAATAATCCCACACATCAGTGAATGCTATTTCTTGACTCATATTTAAAGCACTATATTTTATTAAATGATTAAAGCAACAAAAGTATTTGTTTAGAAATCTGAAATTTTTGAAGTTTCATTTTGTGTTTAACACTTTCAATGTGGGCACGACTACTATTTACTAAGTATGTATGGTGTGACATTTACAATAGTGGCACTGATTCTTCTTTTTAAAATATCAAATTTCTTTCAGAACATTGTTTTTAACATACCCACCACCACCACCACCACACACAAAGTCCAGTGGGATGTTAAATAGTACTTCTTGGGGACCACAAAATCGGGCCAGACATTTAAGACATACTACTTAGTAGTACCTCCATATGATACTAATATAAGATAGCTTCTAGAGTTTCTTAATATTCTGAACACAAATACTACTGTAACTTAATTTTTTAATAAAATATAACTTTTTAAATATAAGGCAACCTGAATTGTCTAATCTAGAACCATGTTTAATTTTTCATAGTGACACACTGACCAAGAAGGCTGATACCATGAATCTTGAGCTTTAATTAAAAATGTTACTTCTTGGTTGCAGTGAAAAAATAATAAAATCAGACCTGCCAACTACTCCAGTTTTTTTTTTTTATCGAAATTTTGTTTAAAACTCAAATTGGCCATTAAAAAAATTCAATTTTTGCATTTAATCTGTGCTTCAATCAAGTGCTCTTTTACACATAATGCCCTGTAGGTCAGAGAGTCTATTGACCTATCCCCCCAGTCGACAGCCAAGCCACTTTCAACATGGCTCGCTATTTCCCCTTCCTGCAACTTTTTGCAGGACAGGAAAGGCCTTTACATCATATTGCATGTACTACAATTCTTTGCCAGTCATCATGCTGAGGACCTAGATTTTTTGCCCATCTTCACAGACAGCTCAAAGTCCAGCACATCAGTGAGATCAGCCATGATCTGTTATGATGTAATCATTGCAGACCATATCTCAGCTGTGTTCATCTTCACTAAGAGGCATGCTATCAGCCTCGCCTTGGACCACATAGCAGCTAAGCATCATCATCAGTATGTCCTTTACTCCAACGTGCTTAGCTCGTTACAGGCAATGATCTCAGTGAGGCATCAACCTCGCCCTATTCTCTCCAAGATCTGACAGCAGCTCCATCGTCTTGCAGCCACTACAGCCATTTTCTTCTGTTGGGTGCTTGGTCATGTCAGGATTAGGGGCAATGGCTTGGTAGACGATGCTGCCAAATTGACCATGTTCCTGTTTGGCTCTCCACTCCATGTCTGAACTTCTGGCAGTGTTTTACCATTGAGATCCAGGCACAGTGTAGTTCCAAGCACTTTCTCAAAAAAAAAAAAGTTGGAGAAAGGGGTACAACTATATTTGTTATCTCTGTATTGTAATGTTTCTTTTTGTAATATATTGGCTAATCTATAATTACTGAATGATGCCTATGTATTTATAATTAATTATTAGTGATTAAGTTCAGTTTCATTAATATCAAGAAGTGTGCATGCTGCTGATTTCACTGCTAAATGAAATCAGTTTGGAAAGGTTTTTTGGTTTCACTTGTAATGTATGAAGTAATGAGGACTGAGGCAATGGTGGCTCTTGGCAAATGCACAAACCAAGTTGGTTGCATGCACATTTTTTTGATATTATGGAAATTTAACTTGATCTCTAATAATTAGTAACCAATAATCACTATATTACATAAATTACACTAAATATCGAATCATCTTCCAACTACTGGGGTCTTGTACTTTATAGTGATTATTCAGTTAAATGCTAAAATGATAATTTTTTAAGATAGTAAAAAATTTTCTTAACATATAATCAGTCTGTATTTAAAATAGTGTTTTATCAATGTAAATAAATACTCAATATTTTTTTTTTCTCTACATGAATGCAATTATGTAATATAAACAACAAATCTGTAAAATCTTCCAATTTTTGCAATTTTGGTAGTTTTGTGGGTTCTGGTGAACAAAATAAAAAGATAAATTGAGTAAGTAAATAAGTGAACTAGAGGTAATTGTAATTTGTGTGTCAGAGTGGGTCTGTCAGATGTCACCAACTGGTTCTAGGTTTAACCCTTCTTGGGTCCAGCTATTTTTTCACTCTGACCGGGCAAAAATAATTTTAGAACTTTTTTGCCTTTTTAAAAATAGGAATAATAATAGCTCTGGTAAAATCCTTAGGAACCTTGTCTTTATCATAAATAAATATTCAAAATTTTAGTCTATGAGTTAACCAAAACATCTCAGCATTTCATTAGTAATTTCATCTACTCCTGGGGATTTATGTAGTTTAAGTTTACAAACAGCCAAAATAACTTCAGAATGTGTTATAGTGCCAACATTAAAGCCAGTAATGCATCAGTCATCATTACAAACAATGAGAGTAGAACTAACCACATTGTTTAGAATATCACTGAAATGCTCAGCCCACCTTACCTTGTTTATCCTTCAATCCCTGTATACCTGTCTGTTTTCTACCACATAAAACTTTAACTATCTGGTATAGCTCTCTGCTGTTGTGTTGTCTAACTGCTTCCTCGGCTTGGTAAGCCAACCATCAAGTCAAAGATTCTTATCAGCAGCTAACTGATCCTTTACACTTTTATTAAGCTCTGTAATGCTTTCTATTTGGAATAATAGAGTATTAAGGACTATAGTTCTTTCTTTCTCAAATAAGCTCAAGTGCCTTATCACTCAAATAATTTTGCCTCCTCTGCTTTTTACCTAAAAGAGTACTGTTAGTTTGCAAAAAAGACTGTTTAAAATGGCCTCATTCTTGCTCAACTTCAGTAGTGAGCAAACCATGACTGTCATAATGACTAAATAACCTATCGTGGTAAGCTTTAACTATAACTGGGTCTTAGAGAGCTTTAGAATTAAAGGTAAATTTTTTATTCTTAGCATAACACTACTTAAGATTAAGTTGCAAGACACTTTTAAACAAGGTTAATGGTCATATCCAATTTCAGCTCCCCTATATGACCTGGTATTCCTAACAGAACTAGCCCATTTGGTTTTAATATATAATCTACCATATTCTTATGTAATCCATCTGGTAAAACCCATGTGTACTTATATATGTTGCAGTGTTTGTAATAAGTGTTATTCTCAAACCATTAAGTTTACTTACCTGTGGGAGGCATTGCCAATTGCAGCTACCAATACCAAAAGGCCTTTAACCCCTCAGGTCCGAGTCAGTACCAACCTTGGCAGTTAAGTCACCTAGAACAAGTGTGATATCTCCTTTCTTGACAAAATTCAAAATACCCTGAAGTTGCCCGTAAAACCTACCCTTCTCATATTCATCAGCATTCTCAGTGGCGGCATAATAGATAACATTCAAGTCTGTAATGCTTGTTTGAAATTTTGCTGTAAGAAACCTTTTGTTAATGCATTCCTGTCCTAGAAGAGCATCACTGTGTCCTAGATAGTGTCTGCTGAGAAGCAGACCTATGCCTTGGTGACGCTTATTATCTTCCCTCCCTGAAAAGAGAAATTTAAGATTATTTTTAAGAATCTGACCTTTGGTCTCTTGCAGGCCGAGAATATCTAAATTTTAACGGTGGAATTCTTATGTGAGGACATCAAGAGAATAAGCTCTGTGCAGAGTCCTCACATTCCAACTACCTATGGAGAGAAAGTGGTTAGTGGGATGTTTAAAGGAACTATGTTTATTGAGAGAGGGAATGCTGACAATATCAAACAGCCACCTAATCGCAGGCATGAGGCAAAGACCTGTTCCCCCATCACTAAAGGCTGAAGCCATCTACACTGGAAGACTTCCTCCAATGTAAAATTTGATGATGCCTGTAGAAGGAAGAGTTCAAGTGCCGACGATGACCTCTGCTCAGGATTATCCACCAGCTGATAAAACATCCTGTGAATCTATTCAATTGAGACTGTCAACCCACAAACAAAAAACACAGCAGCAGATTTTTCCTTCACAGAAGCCCACCAGTGCAGCAAATTCAGGATCCATAATGAAGCCCAGAGCCATAATCCAGTCCAGTAAGTTTATATGGCCAGCACCAGAACCCTGTGTGGTTGACCATGCATCACAGGGTTGAAAAAAAAAGAAAGAAAAGTAGCCATAGTTGTCCAGATCAGTAGGTCATACTAATCTGGCAGCCCTTCTGTTCACTTCCACAAGAGAATATCTCCTTTGGAAGGTAATAACGGCCTAACGGCCTGCACCATGAGAAGGCTGGGTCGGACATTAGGTGCTAGGCCAGGCTGGTTCTATGTTTTATCACAGGTGATTGGTGCATAGCTCTCCTTCCATTGACTACCTAGCTACCATTGACAGACCCAGGCATGTGTATATGTCAAATTAATCAACATTTCATTTTGGATTTTCTGAAAATAAAATATTTAATTAAAAAGACAACTAGTTTTATTTTAAGAGGACGTTTTTAGAGTCATGTAGTAAAAAAAAAAGCATCTGGCAACACAAATAAAAATTTATTTAAATAACATTAGTTTTACACTAATAATTTATTGCAATAACCTAAACAATTACAATAGCCCAATAACAAACTATTACAATAACCCGTTTTTAAAAACGGCAGTTTTTTTTTTGTTGTTAATTTTTAGATTTTTGAAAATTTAAGGAAAAATATGTTGATAATAGTTGAAATCAAACTTGTGTACTTAAATCAGGTGATTGCTTCATTACAGGGTAACGTTAACAAATTGGTTAATGGTGTGGGTGGCTCAGTCGCTAGCGCATCAGGCTTGTAACCTGTAGTTCTCAGGTTCGAGTCCCAGCTGGGTCAGGGTTGAGATTTATCTCTGCAAATTTCCCTGCCCTGCTCACGTTCAGTAGAGGACACCGATGGGCTTGGAAAGGCCGCTGTCCGTCGGATGGGACGTTAAGCAGTAACCCCGTGTGCTGGAGAGCCATACCCTGTGCACGTTAAGAACACACTGGATGACCTTGATGGGAGGCTACCACCATCTGTCTCCCAACAGCTGTTCCAGTGGGTCCTCTTCCCCAACCTTCTCTGAATCTTTGGGTCCATGTGACTGGCCATTTTGCCCATGGTGTGCAAAAAAGTGCCACTCAGAGATAAAACAACCCATCCTAAAAGTATAGTGCTTCTAAAATATGGCAATCAGATGGTTTTATCATCAAATTATTTGTATTGTAATTTAATAAAATATGCATCAAAATGAAAAAAGAAGATATATGTGGGAAAATTAAAAAAAAAGATTGGAATTTCATGTACAAAAATCGTCTGTCGAAATCCTTGACCTGGTAGGGTTAAATCTGGAATCAAGATAAATGGCAATATTGCAAATATGCTGCAATGTTAAAATTATAATAAATTGTTTTAAGGAATGCTGTTGAGTGAGATTGTTACTTGGGTTCTATTGTATTCTTGTATAAATGATGAAGTAAAGAAAATCGATATTTCCTTTTGTCAACAGATGATGTTTCTGATCATAGTTTAATTTTCATATATGATGCATTAGAAGAAAAAATTGCAGTGTGTATAAAATCATAAAAGAGAACAAAGATAAATTATTAAATATTTATGGGTGCATGATGAAAATTACCCCAACATTACCATTTAATGCATTAAAATAGTATAAGTAGAAAACTTTTTTTAAATAGGAGCCAATTCGTTGAAGAAAAAGAGCGTCAGTGGGCAATAAATCAATCGATTCTTCATTGCTTTTTCCCCCCCTTCAAATTCTATTTTTATTTTTCCTGTGTAATTAATGGAAATATTGTACATTTGCGATAAATAGTATGGTTAATTTAAAAAAATTATTAATAAAAATGCCAATTTCTTGAATTTCCAGGGAAATTCATAAATTTTCCAATTCCTGGGAATTGCAAAGTTCTAATTCTTATCCTTTATTCAATTATGGTTATGCAACTCACAATATTAATAAAAATCTCATTTGTGGAATCTCTTTGAACAGACTTATTAGTGCAGCTAATCCAGAAATAATCATAAAGCTATTTGATGGTCAGTGATGCTTAGTCTAGATCAGTGGTTCTCAATCTTTTATGCTTTCTGTACCCCTTGGAAATGTGTATGTAACTGGCATACTTCTTGTATAGATAGATCTAGTAACAAAGTAAAAAATAACCATTGTTATACTATAACTATAGTTTTATCCATCAACTTTTGAGCTCTTACGGCGTACCCCCAAAAATTTTACTGTGTACCCTCAAGGTGTACTCATACCACACGTTGAGAACCCCTAGTCTAGATCATTGGCCAAACTGATTTGAGACCTTTTCCCTTCATAGGAATTAATCAATCTCCTTTGAAATGCATTGTTTTGCAACTTGTGAATGTTGTGAAGGACTGGCCTTGGCAAACCTTTTAGCTGAAGGGCCATGTAATAAATAAATGGAATGGTAGGTCAAATAGGAAACTGAAATTGAAGAGTGGGCTACCAAAGAAATATATAATCAATATATGTATATACACAGTCATATCAGAATAATATGACCACCTACCTACCTACCTAATAATGGGAATAACCACCGTTGACCCGGATGATAGCAGCGTGACGGCGTGGCATGGACATAATAAGGCCCTGGATGGTTGCCAGAGGCACGTGTCCATTCAGACTACCAGCAGAGCATGGAGGTTCCATAGATGACATGGTTGTGGGTCCGCACGCCAAACCTGTCGATCCAAATGGTCCCACAAGTGCTCTTTGGGACTGAGGTCGTGTGATTTCGCCGGCCAAGGGAGAACGGAGACATCACTGTCTTGTTCCTGGAACCATCATGCACCACCTTAGCAACATGGCAGGGTGCATTGTCCTGTTGGTAGACACCACCAGGGTAAATGTCCAACATGAAGGGATGCATGTGGTAAGTGAGGGTAGCCATTGGCATTCAGGGACCCATCCAGTTGTTCCAACAGTCCCAGGTCATACCAGGAAAACATTCCCCAGACATGCACACTGCAACCTTCGGCCTGTACTTGACCAACAAGCGTGTCCGGGTGTTGGTCCTCGTGTGTCTGAAGCCATATGTGTGCCACCACCCTTCACTTCTGTGGAGTGGAAACCTCGATTCATCAGAGAAGACAACCTTTTACCACTCTTCCACTGTCCAATGACGGTAGTCCCATGCAAACTGCGGGTGTCGTTGCCGATAGACCTTGGTTAACATGGGCATCTTTACGCACCGTCGACTTCAGAGACCCATGCGTAACAAGGTTTGCTTTACTGTTATCGGGGTCATATACCTGGGTGCCCCAGCATTCATCTGAGTGATCAGTTGCTGCACTGTTACGCATCGATTGTCCTTTACCAGTCGACAGGCGACGTTCTCCTCTGGGGTCAATTCTCTTTGGGGCTCCACAGTTATGATGTCTGGATGTGCTCGGTGTGCCAGCAGTCCATTCTTGGTACAGCCTTAATACAGCACCTCACAAACAGCTTACGAAGTCTGCTGTTTCTGAGATGCTTCCACCCTTGTTGCGGTAACCGATGATCCTTCCTTTTTGAACATCCGTCAAATTGGTACCTCTGCCCATTGTGCTCACATTACGGACTACAGATCATTTGTCCTGGCCGGACACTTATTTCTCTGTGTGGTGAACCTTTCATGTGCACTCTGATGCACCTGGGTGGGTACACTGTGATTCCGTGGGTGGTCATATTATTCTGACATGACTGTGTAGAGATACAGGGTGATTTCAAACTCTTGGGCCAAACTTTAAGGTGTCTAACTAGCACTTTTTGTCATACAATGCATGGTCGGAACTCAAGCGGTGAAGCGCTAGAGGGTGCTTTCCAGTGAACACTTATAAGTGCTGGTTTTCGCACTCGTCATTTCTACCATGGATTGCAGTACGGATGGATTGTTTCCCAAATCAGGAGAAGGCGGACGTGCATTTCATGTACGGTGCTGCAGACTGGAATGCGAGGGAAGACCAAAGACTTACCGAGAGCTTTTCCGACCAGACGCGTGCCTGATTGTTAAACCTTTCAGCGATTGCACCGGTATCTGTGCAATCAGGCTTCTTTTTCAGCGGCTTGCAGGATACAGGGCGTGCAAGGAGTGTGAGGATGCCACGTGTTAGAGAGGAAATTCTACATAGGGTTGGAGATTGTTCTGAACGTAGCATGTGAGCAATTTCCCATGCCGTAAGTGTGCCCCAATCGACGGTGTGGTGAGTTCTACAAGACGAACGATTACACCCCTACCATGCACAGAGGGTGCATGCCTTGATACCTGCAGATTATCGGCATCGTGTGGATTTTGCACAATGGTTCCTGCAGCAGACTGCACCGCAACTGGACTTTGATGCACATGTCTTATTCACTGACGAATGCACCTTTATACGTGAGGGCATTTTTAATACGCATAATTCACGTGTGGGCCACCAGTAATCCGCACGCCATACATCTACATTCGTACCAATGGCTTTCTCCATAAATGTTTGGGCTGGAATCCTCCATGACCATTTGATTGGCCCATATCTTCTGCCAGCCTGACTGAAAGGGAGAATGTACCACATATTTTTCCATCGCTTGGCTGCCATGATCGTCCGATCTCTCATGTCTGGACTTTTTTCCGTATGGGGCCATATGAAAAGCCTCATCTACTATAGCCCCATCGATTCCAATAAGGACCTTGTTGACAGGATTTCTGTTGCTGTTGCTGCTGTACGAAAAATGCCTGGTGTTTTCACCCATGTACGCCGATTGCTACGTCGAAGGTGTGAAGCCTGCATTAATGTTGGCGGTCGCTCTTTTGAGCAGTTTCTGTAATTTGTTCAATAAAATTCTGTACTTTCTGTTCTGTAATTTCTGCAATTGTTTCAAACCTCTTCTGTCATTCTTGTGTTTCTTCATTTCCTGACACAGTAACTGCTAACCCCTTGCGCTTCACCGCTTGAGTTCCAACCATGCATTGTATGACGAAAAGTGCTTGTTTAGGTGTGTTCTATCACCCCTTAAAGTTTGGCCCAAGAGTTTTGAATCACCCTGTATATATCAATCATATATATAATCAATACAAAAAAATGAAATCTGAAGTGAAACATTAATATAATATACCAAAATAAGTTAGTTTAATGACATTATGCTACACCGAAATTGGACTTCTTGTTCTCTATATATTCCTTTTATCTTTTGGAAATTTATTTGTCATCAATTGTTAGCAGGGCTGCACAAAAAGGTCACAGGCAGTAGTTTGCCCAAAACTTGACTAACCTTATATTCATTCTGTGCTTACTGGTTCTCGGAACCATCTTTGGCAAATGATCACACCTGTTGTCCCATTGTGCTTAGCTACCATTTACAGACAATGCTTTTAAATAATGTATACCAGGTAATTAACATTTATTATTTTTTACTTAACATATTTTTGTGTAATGGCATCAAATTATCTTTCAGTGTAAATATCAAATTTCAGTGCTCATTTTTGATATCTAGCTACAGAGTGCACTACATATTAACAAATGCTTAGTGCAATTTCTCACACATTTTGCAGTCAGCTTTTACTGCTTGCTTCAAAGGTCACTGTCACAGCAGTGATGTAACTGCAACTTTCAGTGGTTACAGTGCTTTGACATATCAAATGTCAGTACTCTTAAGTCCCTTCATGCGATCCCTGTAGTGAAAGATTCCATATCATTAATAGAGGAACTTGAGTAGCCAGCAGTTCAGTGGTCCAATCACCTGACATGTTATTAGGAGGACATAAGGTTCTTATCCTACTAGGCTCAAGATTTTTTCCTGTGTTTGATGTTCAAATGTGCTTTTATTGAATATTAATTGAATCAACATAAAATATTGTAGTACATAAAGATGTTATATGAAGGGTTTAATATTCAAGGGTCATAACCTATCTGATAATTTCTTGAGTTTCAAATGGAATCAGTTTACATTTTTGATGTTTCAGTTTGGATTGTCATTTCCATGTCTCTATCTTCTGATATTTTCAAAGTTAGCTTATATCTTGACTGATTTTTTTTAACTGCACCCAGTGAGTATACATATATCTTGAATAATGATATATATATTAGATTGGTGCAGATGAAATGTCTGCTTTCAGTTGGTGTACATGTTCGACCCCTCCAGTGGATTTGTGTCTTCCAGCAAGATCACATGGGATATATCACAAGATTAGTATATATCTGTTATGTGCCTCATTTCGTGATGAGGTTCAACCATGGATGCACAGACTTCAGTCAAAGTGGACCATAGAGACAGGCCAATTGCTCATAATTTTTCTGTGCGAGTACAAACTTGGACATTCCGTGGGTATAGCAGCCTGAAGCATTAATGCAGCATTTGGTCGGGTACTTGTGAATGAACATCCATATGCTGATGTTCACAAAATTCCAAGCAGGAGACACACCTCCCTTGAAAATGAGCCTCATGGTCAACTGCCAGTATCTGTAACAGTTGAGGTGAAGAATATCGTGGAATCTTACCCATGATAAAGTGTCTGTGAGATCATAACGAAGCGGTGTTCTCATTGTCAGGACAAACGGAATGGAATTCTGTTTGTGACAATGAGTCCTGACTTTACGTTTTTCAGATCATAACCTGTGATGGAAAGTAGGTCCTCTGCACCAATCATCATCGATCAGTACAGTGATTGGATACCATGAAGCCACTACTACACCTGCAGAAAGTGCTGGTTCTCTTATGGTGGCCTGCTGTTGGTGTGATTCATCATTCTTTTTTCTGACCAGGTGAGACCATTAATTCAGACTGCTATTGTGCTGAATTGCTGCAGATGTATGGAAAGCTCCATACCAAACAGCCCATTTTGGTCAACAGGCATGGGATCTTCCTGTTGCATGACAATGCCCTCCCACACGTCTCACAAAGGACCATTCAATAAATCTATAACCAATATATAGCATACACAGTAATAATTGACCACATCATGTTAAGGCAATGGGATGTGAACTTTGAAACTGTATAGTTTTTAAAATAAGTGTTTTGTGGAAAAATGTGACTAAAGGTAAATTAAAGATCTGAATCAGTTTTATCTATTTATCAATTTTTCAACATTTAAAGAATAATGGAAGTTTGAACATTTAAAGACAGCAATGCCAGACAAAAGAATTTACATTTGAAACTGAATCAAGTATTTCATACCATTTCTGAAATAACTAAATATTTTAAAAGTGTTAATAATTCCTTCAATTTTTGTTCAATTTTTGATAAGTTTCATAGAAAATATTGCTACTGTTAAATGCTTAAACCTCCACACCTGTTTAAATACTGAAGGAATATTGTTGAAAATCAAAAAATTTGATTATTTTCAAAATTAACCTCCTCATTGGCAAAACATGGGGTAAGTGGTCATAATTCAATAATTACTGTGTATATCGACTACTGATTCACATCATTATTCAATATAATAATAACTCTTTGCACTAATGATGCCATCACAGACTTAAAGCTATAATTTTCAATCAGAGTTTTGTTTACTCAAAACCTATTGTACTACAACATTTCCATATGACACCAGAATAAGATTGTGTGATGTCCATGTCTGAGTTTTTTTAACATCTCACTGTGAAATTCATAAAAAAATCTCCAAAGCTTGCCTTGAAACTTTAGCCTGGAAAAAGTTCGCAAATTACTGCTTAGATCTTTCAGCAGTTGCTTCTGTGATTCAATTTCTGTCATGCAGAACTTCTAAGCATTTCCTTGCCATGAAAAGTTTTCAGCATTTTAAATGCAGTCTTTCTTCATGCAGTCACTGATAGCTTTATTGATTTTCAAGTTTCTTGGGTAAAGAATTCAATGTCATCATTTTTTTATGGCAGAATGTTCTCTTTTAAGGTGATGTCAATTTCCATTAGTGTTTTGAGTTTCCATTAGTTTCGATGTAGCAGCATCTAGGACTGATTGTGAGGAAACAGTGAAATAGGACTTGGTGATTGGTTCTTCATTTGGTCCTATGAATTTGTTGTTTGAAACTTGTTTAAAATGCCCAACTCTTCTACAATCAATTTCAGGAACATGAGTAGATCGTTGCCCCCTCTTTTTGTCATTTTCTGCTGATACAGCTGGTAGTTTTTCTGAAATGTGCTACTGGATATTAAGGAAAATATCTCTTAGTTGAACCCATCTGGCATTTTCCACCTGGTGGATTTAAAAAATTTCTGAGGAAATTTTGTAGGACCAGTTATAAAGGTGAAATCAAAGTTCCATTCAGAATGCTCCTTAATAACACCAGTCTTTGAGAACAGAATGTACATTCCACCCTTATAACTCTGTGTCCAGTTTCCAAAACTCTGAACTATATGTAGAATTTGCTTTTAAGGTGACCAAGAAATTTCAAATTTATGGATGATCCATCCATGCTCTCTTATAATATGTTCTTCAGTGGCAAAGAGAATCCTTTGAAAATTTGCAAAATGTTTGCACGTGATATATGGACTTAAAATACAGATATAAGGTATCTTGAGGAAATCTTCAACTTCATTTTAAAATGGAATATGTGTGCATTTAGTCTTCATGAATTATCTTGCATGGAATATATTGCTACCTGCCCTTGAAATATGGAGCTAATTCATGGTAGCTCGTCTTTTTTGGACCAATTGAAAAGGTCATTATTTCTTCTGTTATTTCTTCATTCTTAAGAAAACAAGTATACATTAATCAGCAGCAGATTCTTGATTGGCACTACTATAGTCTCTTCCACCTAAGTTGAAAACTAACTTGAACAAACTGTATGACACATCTAACAACTAAATGAAGTAGATTAAATTTGTTTTTCCTGACCACTGCTTTGTTGAAACCCAATATATCAGAAAAATCTATGATTTTTTTACATATATATATATGCTACATGTATAAGTAGTGTAAAGCTGTTTGTTTCAGGTCTTAGATGTGAAAGAGATTCTCATAAATTTTTGGCCAACTTTTCAAAATTTAATTATTCTTGTGGCTGATCATTGATATTTTGGGGTTCAGGTGCTTGTGTGCATTTTATATTATGGAGGGCTGTTGAGGTATAAACTTTGTTTGTACTTATTCTGCGCATCCTAAGTCATTACAGTTTTGTATTTTGCAGTAATTCTTACAAGAAATACATGGGGTGGTACTTTTATCCTGCATAGGAAATATTTGACCTCCCTGACTGCCTTTTGGTTCCTGTATATAATCCAATATAGATAAATAGCATTCTGTGAGCCAGTGTTTCTTGACCTTCTGCAGATGCACTAGCTTTGACAAAGTTGTGCTTGTGGACTATTTAAAATTAAGTCTGTTATTGAACCAAGGCAGTCTAGTTTTTTTTATATTTAAGAATTAGATGTTGTGTGGCTCTGCATAAAATATATATATTTTTTTTTACTTGCCATCTTTCCTTTTAAAAATGGAAAACACAATCTATATGGAAATTTTGTAACATAATTCTAATGTATATTTTAATTTTTAATGCTTAACTTTAAATGGCGAGTGTAATTTATATTTTAACTATTTACCGAATTGTTCTCACTTTGATTGGGTTGAGATTTCGTCTACTAACCCTTGCTCTGCTTTCAGTGAGAAAGGATACTAATGGGCTTAGAAAGGTTACTCTCTATCATATGAGGTGTTAAGCCATCCCTTTCAGGAGTCGTACCCTGTGCACAAGTAAAATGTGGAATGTTTTTTGATGTAGGTTCCATCTGTCTCCTAAGTGGATTCCCTATCTAGTAGTGAGCCCTTGAAGTCTGTGTGACATGACCATTTAGCCAGTTATGTTTAAAAAAAAACTGCAACTCGGAAGTATTCAACCCAAACAACTTGCTCCTGGTTTTAGCAGACAAATGACCAGAAGTATGTACCATAATATTCCAGTTAAATTTGTACAAACTGAAATAATGGTGCACAGTGCAAGTTATAAGAGTATTGTATGGCAGTCACAGTTATATTGTGAATTTGGAGTTGTTTATTTTGAAAATTATTAGAGCAGGGGTGCACAACTTAAACATGGACATGGATCAACTTCTAGTGGACTGAAGAAAAATTGGTCGGAATAAACCGATGTTCCTTTTTTTTTATAGAAATTTTCACTACTTTATGCATACACGTTTTTCTATCTTTGCCCTAGATGTGTTTTAAAAAATATTCTTACAAAATATGTGTTTTGCATCCATTTCTGTTAAAATTATCTAGAGAGACATTTTCATATTCATGCTTTCATCCACCACAAGGATGGGCTATGGAGCCAGGGTCTTGGAGCTTGGCTCCAGTCAGATTATGAAATTTCAACAAATCATTTTAAAATTTAATATAACTTCATATTTCCAAAGAATTCCTAAGTCAGCAATAAAATTGTAAATGCAAAACTGAATTTCTACATTAAAGCTGCACTTTATTTTTTGCTTCTCATTTACACAAAGCATACAACATAAATTTCAAATCAAGAGTTACCCTACAAACAAAATAATTATCTAAATATCAGTAAGATGAACCAAAAATACTTTTGACTTGATACTCAAAAATCAATTGCAATTTGAAAATCCCAAGAACTGAAAAATTTGAAACCCTTGATTTATATATAGGAACAATAATCTCCAAAAAGATAAATTATACAGTCAAAATATGAGGTCATAAATGAACACTAGAACTATGTGTTGAATGAAAGCTTGTTACACAGGGAGTGTCACAGACATTAAAAAAAACCCCATGCTCCCCCCCTCCCCTAAAACTGGGAAATAGTCGTTCTGCCATATTATTCGAACACCAGGACCTACAGTTACCATATAATGAAGGTTGTACACTATTTCGAATTTGCCTGCACACTATATCCTCCCTATTAAAATGGTGTGTGTGTGGGGGGGGGGGGGGGAATTTCGAGGGAGTCGGCTTTAATGAGTCGTATCTCAAATTAAAGCTTGTGACATCTCCAATGTTATGGTCTGCCTAAATCCAAAATGGTGGTAAATGTGATTGATGTTTATGAGTCATATCAGTTTTTGAAGGTAGGTGTTTTTAGTGACAAAAAAAATTAAACAATTAAAAAAATACCTATCCTCCTCTAGTGCTCTAAAAAGTAGAAAATAATCCTAAAACATATCGATGGTGCAATCAGTCCCTGAGTTTTTAGCTGTAGCCAGTTCTGTATTTGGACTTCCAGCAGCATTTTTCCATTGAGCTCCAGGCACAGTGGCAGAGATCTTGGTTTGAACAGGTTGGCAAGAGGTTTTTCGAGAACAAGCCCATTGTCAAACCATGGCAGTCTTGTTTTTGCAGGAATCACAAAGAGGAAGTTGTACTTGCTCTGCTCTGCTTAGGAATCTGAGGTCATAAATGAACACTATAGCTGTGCCACTTAATGCTGGCTTGTGAGGCAAACAAATTTGTTTCAACTGACGATTATGTATTTTTTTTTAATTTTTCATAAAATATTGACTCACAAGGTTGCACCTAAATTATACAGCTGATGGCCACAAATTGTACCTAAATGGGTGTATCATTGGATGTATAAAACTTGAACCTTCTTCTACTCTTAACAACTAGTTGCAAAGCAGATCAGTTCCCTAACCCTGAAACTTTGAGGTAGAGGATTTTTTAAATCTGAAACATCTAGGTTGTAGGAAAAAATAAAGTATTAAAACTTTTCTCATATAACTGAGGACTTGGACTGCTCCAACTGTTTGACATGTTTTGTGCACCATAGAAACTCGGCTAACGTGTTTTAAATTTCATAAGCCATGGTGATTTGACAAGTTAGCCAGCAGGTCCTTACAAAGAAGCAGAGAAAAAACATATACCAACAAAGGAGGAAGGGACAAAGACATTTTTCTGCCTTTATGTGCAGTGATAAAAATAATGATGCTTCAATTCAGAGGGGAAAGGTGGTGGTCTTGGAAATATTTGTTTTAACTTTTCCTAGTTTTGAAATGAGCCACACCAAAAAATTCGCTTGCCTTTGACAAGTCAAGATGCTTTAAGTTATATAAAAAAAACTTATTCTGAAATTGGTCATCAATGCCAGAACTAGGGTGGGGCTCCAGGAACAGAATTCTAAAGGGTGTACAGCAATGATTTTTACAGCAATGATAACCAACTTGAGGGATCAAACCCTCACATTGTGTTATGATAAGAAAAAGCTATGCCAAATTTGATCCCATATTTTACCGTTTAGTTCTTCCCCTGATTGTTGAGGAGGAAGAAAAAAAAGTTTGAGGGGACAAAATCTTGTGTTGCCTTAAGTCATGATCAGAGAAAACCGTTATACCAAATTTCATTGCCCTAGCTCTTACTGTTGAAGAGGAGTTCTATATAAACAAACAAGATAAATAAAATTTTAAGAGAAGTATGATTTTTTGGTATCTTATTTTACCTTCATATTGTTGAATGCATAGAATTAATCGCATATGACTTCCTGAAAATAATTATTTACTGTGGAATGATTGTGGGCAATGTCTACCAAGCCAGTCATCATCAGCAATACAAAAACATGTATGCAAAGGTTATGAATGAATTTTCAGTAACTGGATAGATTTCATAGGAACAAAAAGAGTAAAAAGAAAAACCAGAAATTGGAGCTGGGAAACTATGAAACTTTTTTTGAGTTCTGGCTCCAAAGCCCTAAGAGAATACACCTCATCTTTTGCACTAATGTTTTATTTTTCCTTAATATGATAAACACAATTTTTTATTTTTTTTTCAAAAAAAAAAACGAATTAAAAAAGATTATGGCTATTATAATATTGTTATGCCATTCCTAATGTGCCTTCCCATGGCCGAGTGGTTAGCGCGCTTGGCTACTGATCTACGTGACCTGCGTTCGAGCCCCGGGTAAGGCATGGATGTATGTGTTTTTTCTGCTGAGGTGCTGCCATCCTCTCAGACCTTCAACTATGGCATATAAACTGACAGGCTCCTGTCAGACCTCTGTGGCAAGCAGCTGCTTGAGGGGGTATTTATTTTTATTATTTTATTCCTAATGTTATTTTGGCACAACACTATTTAGAGTTCTCCCACCTTGAGATAAATTTTGAAATGTGGTATGACAGATATTGCAACTTCAGTCTTTGCATCAAAATAGATCATTCATTTGGTGGACCAGTACCATTTCTGTACAGGTTTATGGTTGATTCCTTGAAGAATTAACATGCCAAATAACATAATTCTTTAGAAGTTGCATTCCCCAAGTTTTGCTAAGTCACATAAAGCATAATTCAGAAAATAGCAAGAAACATGGAATGCAAGTGACAAAGAAATACCACTATTCATTTCTGAAAGAGGTAAAGGAAGAAAATAATTACTGTAATCATTATACCAATCAAATTTTAACAGAACATGGAAAATTCCTTGAGTATTTAATAAGAATTGGAAAAACAGAAAACTCGTTATGTAGATGTGGAAGACGGGAGAAAAACACTACCTTAGTACATCTGCAAAATGATTCTTTTACAAGCATACAAGTAGAGTCCAAAACTGTCTTAAGTCAAGAGGCTTGAAAGACTGCACGTTTGTATTTATTCCTGTATTATCAGTAAATAGAAAATGTGTGTATGTGGGGGAGAGCTACAGGTTTTCTTTCAACATCTATTTCACACTACTCACCAGTGGTTACTCTACAAACAAATAATTATCAAAATATCAGTAGTAAGATGAACCAAAAATACTTTTTACAGCTGAGAAAACCTTTTCAACAGATGATTCCTCAAGCTCTGAATCAGGAGATATATCCTCAGAATCATCCAACACCTTAAAATCACTTTCTGTATACACATCACTATCAATTTCATCTAAAAATGGACACCATTCTTGCAGCACGTTTTAATGTTGCCATTGCAAAAATGACAGGCAAATTCTCTTTCAAGTAAGCCTTTCTCTACATTTGGACATGCAAAAACCAAAGATCCTAGCAGGATAGGCGTTGCCATTGGGAACTTTATAAATAGTATACAATTCCTACTTCACATAGAAGTGATTATGATGAAAAATCTCATAATGGCCACTTCAGTACTGAACGAAAAGATTGTATGACAAAATAACTCGTCATTGCTACTGCAGGCATTTGAGAGTCATGACGAGATAACTTGTAATCATCATTAAAAGGGTTTTCCCTGTCTCACTCTTTTCCCTGTCTGAGAGAGTGCAATATAACTAAATTAATCTGACAAAATGCGACACTCATATTTGAATAGCATAAACCTTCATGTAAGTTTTATGTAAGGACAAAGTAGAGATGGGATCATGTATTTCGAAAATGATAGATTGGGTCATTTACACTAAAACCAATATTGTTCCATGGGTCAAGAAAATTCTCTCACTGGCTGATTTGGCCCTCGAGCCATATGTTGTGCATCTTGGATTAGAAGATGAGTTAGAGAACAGCACAAGATTGCCATTTTCTTCTGATTTGGAGAAAGCTGAAGTTTTTAGTCAAGTGCGATTGCTGTCCACAGTTTAACATGAAGTCTCAGTTAAATGGTATGAAAAATGGTTGGGATACCAGAAAAGAATGATAGAGAAAAATCTTTTACTATTTCAAAATTTGTTGTTGCATAATGAACATTGTGTGTATGTGTTTGGGAACACTTAGGAAGGTAATAGAAGCTTCTAAAAATAAGAATGCAAAGTGATAATGCTACATTTTATGCCTATAAATGCTACCATCTTTCATCCAAAGTTAACATAGGACAGAGAATAATGAGTTAGCAGAATTTGAGGGATTTTGTTTTGACTTTCATTTTATGGAAAGCAAGAAAACCTATAATTCAAAACTCAACATTCACCAGGGTTATACAAATGTGGAATTCTTGAATGTTGATACCATAATTCAACCCATTTACGACTCGAGAAGTATATATATATGTATGAAAATGCCCAAAAATCAATAATGATATGTGTATAACCTGCTGGTAAGGTCAATCTGTAACTTCCAAAGAGGGTGGTTGAAACAGTTGTTGCTGGCTGAAGTAGAGGATTTAGGATGAAAAAAGAAACTCACTTGTTTTGCTCTTTCCTGCAGTTCATTTTGAATTTCAGTGTAGACAATGGTTCCCAAGAGAATATGCTCCGTTTGCATTCACCCCCTCCCATAAAAGTCATCTGATTGTAAGATTTAAAAAAATTAAACCTGAAAATTTGCAAATTAAATTTGATAATAAAATAGATACTTGATTATTC
Source organism: Ryuthela nishihirai (assembly GCA_038380435.1). Taxonomy (NCBI): domain Eukaryota; kingdom Metazoa; phylum Arthropoda; class Arachnida; order Araneae; family Heptathelidae; genus Ryuthela; species Ryuthela nishihirai. Next base: position 153,235,994 of record JAWZYU010000001.1, on the reverse strand, counting down.
TGATGGTCTGTAAAGTTGGGGGGGAAAATAATATTCTGCTCTGTCAGCCATTTTTGGGATATCATTTTGCATTGGAGTGTTCTGTTATTTATTTTCTTCTTTCTGGTAATGTTTTCAAACTAAAGTTTCATGCAGAACATGAAACTTTAGTAGTTTTTGAACTGTTGCCATTTGACTTTTAAATAATCTTTTGGAATTGCCTCAAAAGATAAAATGGAGGTTTTTAAATGGAAGATATGTGCATCATTTCATAAAGCATATATCAAAGTGTTTCAATTTTTACTATATTTCTGATTTTTAAATTGTTTTGCTGTTAACAGAAAAAACCTATATTATTTAAAATTATATGCTCTTTATTTGGTATAGAACATGACCAATTATTTCTTAGTTATTTTGGGATAAGGTTTCAAAGTTTTTTTTTTTTTCTTCTGAAAACACCCTCATGATTAACCTGGCCGCCACCAACTGGCATGGCATGTTAAGGGCAGTTAAATTGTTGAAATGAAAATTAAAAAGTCATTAAAGTAAATCATGAATATGAAGGATTTTCTTTTTATGATGACTTGGTCTGAATAAGTTTATTAAAATATGAAAGATTAAAATGAATTGCAATTATTTTAATTAAAAAAGAAGGCATTTAAGAGCAAATATAAAGGATGTTCAAAGTATTGTAATGGTAAAATAAATAACAATATTTGAATTCTGTGGGATTTTTTTTATATATATAGTTCACATTTTGAAGGCAGCATATCAGGTATTCTACTTCATGGTAGTAGACAGGTAAGAATGTATTTAGTCTTCAACGAAGTTTCTCTTATTGTTCAGCACAATTTTTATGTAAATTTTTTTAAATAGATTTTTATACTTTATGCTAATATTGACTTTAACATGCAATATCAAGGGCTCTCCTAGACTGATTTTTTTACTTATTCTGTTATATATATATGATTTATTAATCCCATTTAATCAGCATATTAGATGCTTTGTTGTAATTCTGAATTAATCCGCTTTATTCCACAACTTCGTGCAGGGTTGCGCTTTTTAGTCAACTCTTAATCTTTTGGAAGATGTTTGGGATACATTAATTTTGTTTATGTGAACCATGGTGATATTAACTGTTGTAGTAGAAAGTTGTAACCTTTTTCAAAAACAGTAAGCTTTGTAATTAAATCTGAGTGTATCAATTGGAATTGTAAAATATATATGAAATATTTATGTTGGAATAATAAAATTAGCTAGTTATTTGTAAAATCTGTAAATTTAGTACAGTTGTCAGCTATGCGCTTTTTCAGGGGACTGGTAAAAATATGCAAAATTGGAAAATATAAGTAAAAAGTCAAAAAACATACTTAGAAGTATATAATTGTTTCAGATTTTGTAAGCATAGTCTACATTAGTAGAAATTGTACTACTAAGTAATAAATTCCCTACACATGTAAGGGGAATTTTATTGTTTTAAATTAGTGCATGGTATTATATGCATTAAATTAAGGAAACTGATTGAAATTCCCTAGACGTAGGGAATTTAATGCATATAATAGCATTAGCAAACTAATATAATACCTTGACTGTGGGACAAAAACTCCTTTGTGAGACACCATTCAAATGCTCAACAGGTGAGACAAAAAGAATGCACATCTAGAAGGGATCCTCTACCTGAATTCTTTTTGGAATATGGTTGCCCATTTAGAAAATAACCTGGACTTCACATTACTTGAAATTTGGTTAGTGTGACCTGACTTATTGTAGACTGACATGCATCATATATGAGATGGTTGTCTCTGCAGCAAATATTTTACTTTGAGCATCCTGGGAGAGCTAGAATTTTGTAAATACCACCAAAAGTAGTAAGAATGCATTTCTTCCACAGACTGAATTGTTTCCTAACATATAAAAGAATGAAAGCAGAAACCTTGAAGTAATATTTTTTTCATTTCGGTTAAAAATGTATGAATGTGACAGATGTTAGCATGTAAGTGAAGTTGAAAACTACAGAAAATTACTGAGGACTGACCTATATGTATAACCATCAAAAGCGTATAACTGAAAAAACATACAAATGATATTCCATGTTATGGGAAATGCTGACAGAAAGAACTTAAAAGAGAGGGACTTAAAACAACAAAATTCTGAGCATGAATTGCTATGTTTTTCTGTATGACAATGAGATTTTCTATGAGGGTGAATCATTTAATTTGTGGACTAGTGATGTCTTACCTTTAAACTGACAGGCTACTGTCAGACCTCTGGTAAGCAGCTGCTTGAGGGTTATTTTTTTCTCTTTCTCTTAACCAGTGTGACGAAAATAGTTCATCGAAGTTATATTTCAATTGAAGGCATGCATGCATGCTTTTAACCCTTTCACCACCATACCGGCCCAAACGACCAAGATTTTAAATGGATTCACCCACTTAATGCTATTCCTTCTTCACTACCTCCTACCTGCATTTGGGGAAGGTTTGGTAGTGAAAGGATTAAATAGTTTTGAATGTAATTAGTGAATTTCCATATGTGCACCATTTGTAACCCTGCATTGTCCAATCACTATTCCAATTCTTGCATATACACACTGCAGCATCTCTCTTGTTCTGTTATTCTGGTATCCATCAGATGGGACGTCAAACCGTAGCCCCATGTGTGGGAGAGCCATACCCAGTACATTAAAGAATTGTTGTGCACAGTACAGGGTGTCCGACAAATAATGGTGGGGTTTGTTTTATTCGTAGTGGTCCATAGAAAGAATGATTCATATGGTATCTGTGGTGGGAAAAAGGTTGGGAAACCACTGCTTTAGATAATGACTACAAGCTGAAATGGGTTAAAGATTTTGGCAGTGAAAAGTGGGTGGGATGGGGAAAGTGTAGATTATGGTTACATCGTACTGCAGTGAACATAGGTATTTATTTTTTCCAAGTACTGTCTTTGTTGTTATGGGAATTTTTTTTTAAAGAGAAATTTCTTATCACAAGTTTCTTTGGAAAATTTCCTTTGAATTGTGCATGCATATTTCTGATTTTCGTTATATACATAAATGATACTTTTTAATTTGTGTTAAAAAGTAGACTAAGAATTAAAGATTTGATTTATATTTTAGTTCTATAACAGATTTAAACAAAAATATATTTGTATGACGAAAATTTAGCCTTACACAATATTGTATGTAAAGAAGTCAATATTGCATAGAAGTTGAGAGCACAGCAGACAAATTGGTAACTGGTGTTGAAAAAGCAGATGACCTAATCTTTAAAATGCATCTATAATGTTTGCAGAGATGCCATACATGAAACCATAAATAATAAGCCAAACATTATTTTGTCAAAAAAGATTTAAAAAAATAATAATATACATTGATATAATTTAGTGGTAGGGTGGGGTGGGAGGTTAAACTCCCTCCCATGGAAACTATTTTTAAATGATTGGTTCTTCAGTTTACATTAATAAAAACATTAGCAAAATATTACCCTCCAAAAACCTTGGATATACTACTGGTATTTATTATTAATATTTAGATATTTCTACTAGATTAGATATTTTTTAACTGGTAAAAAATTTGTGTGACCCAAGTGAATGTGCATTCCATTTCGGTGATAAAATTTCATTTTGAGGGTTAAGTATTATGATTAACATGTAGTTACTACAAATTTTATATTAGCTACACACGTAAAAAAAACTAGGTTTTGTGACCTAGATATAGATATTTAAAAATTAATTCTGTTCTTATTTAACCAATGTACCATTGTTGCACCTGTGGAAGAAAGATATATAATAAATTTAGAGTTGCTGCAACATTAGTACATTGCAGGTTTAGGAATATATTGGTATTATCAGGAAGAGAATGTATACAACATTCACAAATAATATAGATTACTACTTCTAGAGACTGCATTTTGTAATTGGCAGCAACATAATATATTACATGACATCATATTCGCTGTCTAGTGGCTACTCTTTTCAGCTATTAGCCATTGGGGTCTTTTAAATCTAGCTATTTAGCCCTTTATAAGCAAAAAAAGTGCCACTCAGAGGTAAAAACCCAACCTAAATACTGATCAACAGTTCAACTATTGGTGAGGCAGCTACTTTTATGGAAAGTCTCCTTGTAAATGCATAATTCTTACCAGGTCTGTACCCATGGCTTACTCAGGTCAAGATGAAGGGTAAATATTGCTTTCTGTTTTCCTTCTCCTTTCCACTCATTTGTATCTCCTGTCTTTTCCATTGTGTCTGGGTACAAGCCTCAACTGAAAGCTTCAGCCAGGCCTAAACGTCAGCATGAATGTTGCTTGCAGTTAGTCTGTTATAAATATGTAATTCTTGAATTTTAGCATGCCAATAGAAGCCTATCAGTAAGCCCATTAATTATCAATGAGCCGAGTGTTTTCACTGATACTTTGTGACTAGTATAGCACCTAGAATATATATATATAGATAAATCTTTGTAATTCAGCACATCTTGTTGTCTTTCCTCCAGTAATTGTAACCAGTATGCTTTCATCCATATGCACTTCCTAAGGATTTGCCACATTTTGTTTTTTGAATTTGTAACTCTTCACTGACTTTGGGCAATCAATGTTCTATCATTTATAAAGGCAACCACTTTATGAATTGTTTAAACTAATTGTAAAAAGATGGATTCTTTATAAAAGTTTTTTAGAAATTTCTCTACATGGTTATGGCCAATTTTGGTTCATAAAACCACTGCATAATTTCCATTATCTACCTCTGTTGGCATTTTGATTTTTGGAAGTTTTCTAAAACATTATGAAAGTTATTTTACTCTTCTTACTGATGATATGAAGGACATAGGGAAAGCTTTACTACAATTTTAGATGTTTAATATGTGAATACAAATACATCAATTACTACTGTAAGAAATAAAACAATTAACTTTAAAGCAATTAAGAATGGGAGTTTGCTTTACATTGCATGTGATTGTCAAATGTTTTGAGGTTGGCATAGTCTTATTATTGGAAAAACCATTTTACAAAAACAGTGTTTTAATAATTGCTTTTATATAAATCATTCTTTCTTTATGTATGTGATTGTATTAAAATGATTTTGCTATCTACTTTTCAGTTAATGCTGGTGTATACAAATATCTGTTCGAAACATATAGATAATAGTTTGTCCCAAACCTTTCAATATTTAAGGTCTTTGTACTATTTAGTAACGTCAGTCATTGGTTCTATATCAGGTTCTTTGCAGCATACTGCAACAGTTGTAAATCCAGCAATTACTTTTCCTTTTAAACTAGATCTGGGCATTTTTCTGACTGTAAACCAAAGTTAAGCACAGTTGACCAAATGGGTAATATTGAATAAACAATTGGCAGAAACAGTAATAGAACTTTTCTTCAGATATTAATTAATAAAATAGTGGTGGGATTTATAAATGACTGATAATAATTATAAATATAAAGAAATATTTGAACTGTGACACTAATTATGGAACCATTTCTTGTGCTATTTCAAAATATATTCATCAGGCATGCAATATTTTTCACCTAATAAGAGCTGATTGTAAAATATACTTCAGTACTTGCACATCCAACCCTTAACTAGTGGAGTGCATGTAACAGGGTTTGCCAACCTTAGAGAAATGTTTCTTAGATGAGAGGAAATAATTTTATGAACAGGCAAGCATTTTTGCAGAAATATTTTTGTTCAAAGCAAAAATGGCTATAAGGTTAAAACTGAAAAATATTTAATTTCCTTTGTTGCTAAGCTTATAATCATCATGAAGTTTGGAAGTTTTATTTAATCTTTAAGGTTTAATATAGTCTCTCCAGTAACGGATTAACCCCATTTTAATCACACCTATTAGTCATATTGAATCATGACTCTAGTTTTGTATTCAAACGTTTTGCAGAAACATTTCCACTGCAACATAATGGGACACCATTGTTATGGCTATTTGAAATAATTTTGTTGGTTGCAAGCAGTGACCTATTAATCTAACCTTATCTGAATTAATACAAAAAAATGGGGGGGGGGGGGGGCTCACCCATTAGGTTGCCTGGAACACTGCTCCACCAAAAAGAATCATAAGAAATTATAAATGAATTTGAAATTTAGATTCATTATTTCTTTTTAAAAATCATTTTTATATTGGGTTTGTAGGCTATGTATTTAGTGTGCTGTGTAGACAATAACAGCATTCAATTTGTAAATCAGGACTATGACATCTTCAGTTTCTGCAATATGAATTTATCCATTATGGCCACTGCCTAGAATCTTAAAATTATTGTGGTGATTGCACAAATGTGCATGCACTGAAATACAATACCAATTCAGAGTGGCCCATTGCACTTGATTGGTTGATTCAACCAATAAAATGTTAATTACTTGTTAAATAGCGAAAAATCTTCATCTATCCATGCTGGGTTCAACAGGTTTAAACTTTCCCTGGCAAGATGTGTTTGAACTGAACTTGAGCTGGGTTGTCAACTTTTTATTTTGCAAAGGTAGGTCATTTGGATATAGAGTTACCATATGCCTCAAAAAGGTGGATTTGACATGGCCTCCTTTTTGTCTCAGAACATATCCTCCCAGCATTTTGAAAAAACACCTAAATGTCCCCCTTTTCATATAAACTCATAAGAATTTGTTTTAAATTAAAATTAAAGTAGGCAGTTTTTGTATTTTTCTTTTTAAATATCTTACTCCTCTGATTGTCATATAATTTACTGTTAACTATCAAATGTTCTTCTAGGATATGAGTGCATTAATGAAAGGTTTCTTACAGCAAAATTTCAGACAAGCGTTAAAGACCTGAATGTTATCTTCTGTTATGCCCCCACTGAGGATGCCAATGAGGATGAGAAGGATAGGTTTTATGAACAACTTCAGGATATTTTGAATTCTGTCAAGAAAGGAGATATTACCCTTGTTCTTGGTGACTTCAATGCCAAAGTTGGTACTGACTCTGACCTTTGGGGAGGGGTGATTGGCCCTTTTGGTATTGGTAGCTGCAATAGCAATGGGCAACGTCTCCTACGGGTAAGTAAACTCAATGGTTTCAGAATAACTAACACATATTACAAACACCGCGACATACATAAGTACACATGGGTTTCACCTGATGGGCTGCATAGGAATGTGATTGATTATATATTAATTAACAGCAAATGGGCTAGTTCTGTTAGGAATACCAGGGCATATAGGGGAGCTGAAATTGGATCTGACCATTACCTTGTTAAAAGTGTCTTGCAACTTAAACTTAAAAAGTGTTGTGCTAGGGTTAAAAAATTTGCTTTTAATACTGAAGCTCCGAAAGACCCAGTTATAGCCAAAGCTTACCATGATAGGTTACTTAGTCATTATGACAGTCATGGTATGCTTACTACTGAAGTTGAGGAAGAATGGGATCATTTTAAACAGGCTTTTTTGGACACTAACAGTACTCTTTTAGGAAAAAAGGAGCAGAAGAGACAGAATTATCTGAGTGATAAGGCACTTGAGCTTATTTCGGAAAGAAAGAACTGCAGGAATGTCCTTAATCAATACTCTACTAGTCCTAATAGAAAGCATTACAGAGAACTTAATAAACGTGTAAAAGATCAGTTGATGGTTTGGCTGACAAAGCCGAGGAAGCAGTTAGACAGCACAACAGCAGAGCGCTGTACCAGATAGTTAATGTTCTGTGTGATAGAAAACAGACAGGTATACAGGGATTGAAGGATAAACAAGGTAAGGTTATAGAAGGTGAAGATTCTGTCATGGCTAGGTGGGCTGAGCATTTCAGTGATATTCTAAACAATGCAGTTAGTTCTATTCCCATTGTTTGCAATGATGATAGATGCATTGGTGGCTTTAATGTTGGCCCTATAACACAATCTGAAGTTATTTTGGCTACAGACATGCCTGGAGAACTAAATTGTACAGTCTAGTTGGACCTCTTTGGCCCATGGCTGCTTGAGGATGATGATGATGAAATAATTTGCTGCAAATCCCGAATGCTAGCAATTCTGTTAATGTTGTAAAGTTACTATTTTCTCTAATACTCAATATCAGCAATTGATATGCCAGGCAAAAAAGATGTGAACTTTAGAAAATTGCATGAAATCTTTCTGTCACCCATGAATTTAATCAGTATTATGAAAGTTGAGAGCAGTTTTTTTATTTGCAACATAAAGGATAGTGTAGGATCTTGGAAACTACTCCTAGTTTGTGCAGGCCTTCTCCATGCAAGGAACTGAAGTCACTGCTGACTGATACTGATACCTCAGTTAGAGTTATCACAAATACTAAGTTTACCAGTTAAAACATTAGCTAGCTCCCTAACCACTATAATAGTTCAGGTTAAATAAATCTTCATTGCTTATCAAGCATGAATAAAAAGTTGCATGTGTTTTATGGTATATTGAATAAGGATTATGCCTATTTCTGACTGAGCTGTTAATCAGTACTTGAAATAAACTTAGTATAATAACTTCCATTGTATTTTTACAAATTGGATGCATGTTCTCTTTTAATTCTATTTGTTACATTTTTGTCCTTTTGGAACACCTATCTGGTAACCCTATTTAGGTAAGGACAGTTATATACGAAAATATAGGAACTCATTGAACATTTTCTTTACAAATATATATATATAGGTAATTTATATAGGAGAAGTGGAAAATAATTGAACTAGAAAGGACCAGAGGGCTTCTTCAAGTTTGTGAAAAATGCACCTAAATTTAAATAAAACTTTTTGAGAATATATAGAAATTCTAGATAAATATATACCAAGAAACTTTTGATGTACATTTTATTAATAGCAAGGGTTTTTATTTTCAAACCTTTCCCTCTTTTTTTACCATAAGTTTACCATTACCCAATGTTTTTCTGGAACTTATCTACTATGTAACTCAAGGGATGGGATATATAGTAATATTAAATTAACATGTATCAATGAGAATTTAGACCAAGGTATTGCATAACATTGACAGTGATTAAAAGGAAACAGAAATAATTATAGTTTTAAAAGTCAGCTTTTTATTATAATCTATACTGCTTAGTAAGTTTGTTGAAAGTAAAATTTTTGGGTAAAATTCTTGGCATTTTTATAGGCATTGCGGGCATATCAAATTTCAAATAGTTTTTAAGGATGATCTGCAACCCTGATATATAATCAATTCCAGTGACAAATAATTAAAACTAAAATGACAAACAAAAATGTTAAATATAGACTTAAGAAATGTGTAACAATAATTTAGAAATCTAAATAATTTTAGATGCAAAGCTAATTTCTGATATTTATCAAGAGGTATTTTAATTTATAGATTACATATTGCCTGATGCTGTGTTGCCATATTTCAATCTTAATCAACTGGAATACAGTATTTGGATTCATTGTTATACTGGTTTGTGATATAATATGAAGTAGTCATTACTATAAATTACAAATCACAGCTATGTAGATATAATTTAATTCATTACGATTAATTACTGTACAATAAAAGCTAAATTAAGATCGAGAGGAGTGCGTTACATATCCTTTGAGTTAAGTAACTTCTACGTTATGATTATCATGCTCTTAACGTGATTTCCTTCGTTGGTACAGTCCAAAGGCTTTCTTTTCCATACAAAGGGGCTATAGAATATGGGAAATTATAGTTACCAGTTTTTAAGTGAAGACCTTGACATAATGACGTTATTAACATAATGCTTGTGTGTTAGTAAGTTACTTGTTGTAATAACTTCATATCCAATAGTCATGAAAAAGTAGGGACTGGCATGTGGCATTCAATCTCTTAAGTTTCTCAGCATATTTGCCCTAATAACATCACTTCCCCCATCCCCAACAACAAAATCCTGGGTGCAACATTGATTCTAACCAAAATAAAATTGCATGAAAGGAAGCTACAGAGTTTGCTGATTCTTGGATCCACTAATGCTGATGTCATAATCTTTGATGCTACCAGTGAAAGGACCCTGTCGTGACTGAACATGATTAATACAATTTTCTCTTTTTCGTGAGTAGTGAATAATTCCCCTCCCTCTGTATAACCTAGTAATCATGTCTCTTCAAACCTTACAATTGAAAGCCGTCTTGGCAAGTATCTCCTCACATTTTTTTATGGGAGTTGCCTCAAGTGCTGCTTGTAGGACTTCGTTGCCTTGAACAGCGAGTCATCTGTATCTTGCAATCTCCAGGGTCTCATCACCTTCATGAAACTGTCTGAACCATGTCTGCTATATGAACTGCTACACTACTCTCTCCATGTGCTTTGCTGATGCTGGCTGGGCTGCAGTAAAGTTAAGACTCATACAGTAGTGCACTGCGAATTTTGATCTGCAAACTCACCATAATTCTATACACTTTAACACGATTTGAAGAATAACTCATACTGTCTGACAGTGAAGACACTTGATCTCTTATATGATCTGTCCCCTAGCAGACCGGTTTCACAGCACATAGGATTGCATTCTGATTGAACTGTGCAAAGTGTTGGAACTTTTTACATGACTTAATATATGTGGTCATGGACATTATAAGGTTATATGTGTAACAAGTTTTTCAAACTACTTATCACAGATTCCATCTAATAGTCCTTACAATACACTTTTACTTAAAGTGCTTATGCTAAAAATATGAATAGATATTTAATATTTTTTTCTTTTAGCATTTTTGCCACTTATGTTTGTACACTGCCGGGCCAAATTATTACGAATACCTACCTAATGCTTCATCATTGTATCATGGTACAACAGCTCCCAAAGTTAAAAGTTTTCACTTCTCTGTGCATGATTCTTGTTGAAATGGGTTTTGAAGAATTGCTAGCAGCCATCTCTCTAGTTGATGAACTGTACCAGCTCTGTTTTGGCCAGAAACACCTGTCAGAGCTGTTTTTCCTCCAGCATTTGCCATGATTTGTAGACGTTTTTTGAGGCCATTCTCCATACACTTTGGATATTGTGTCTTGTGATTTTCCATCGAGTTCCATTACCTCCATTACAGATGCCCCTGCCCACCACACTCAAATGATGAACTCCCTTTGAAAGTCAGTCAGATCAGCCTTTTTACCCATGTGACACTTTGCTTTCCACCATGACTTTACAGAATTTATTGGACTTTGTAGTGACATGTGCCATTACATAACATCAAACCAATTCAATAAAATTTAGAGCATACTATGATATCAAAGTTGTCTTGTTTTTATGGAGATTTTTATATTTTTTAAGTTTTAATGGGTGATGAAATATAAATAGGTACTTTTTAACATGCAGAAGTAACAGCTTTTGTTTCACGTATATATAAAGCTAATGCGACATTATTGGGACAAGTGGGGATATAAAATTCTAAACTTTTAGAATATGACAATTATGGAATATTGAATTCTTCAATTCTTAACCCAGTGTCCAACCTGAAAAACTGGTTTCCATCCAGAAACCAAGCTTCTTTTTTGCTATGCTCAGCCAAAAAATAATTTCTATTTATAACTTTTTTGCCAAATAACTAATGAAAAGAATTATGGCATTTATATGCCAAATTAATCAGCATTTAATTATTGATTTTCTGAAAATATATTTGATAAAAAATGACTTGTTTCATTTTAATAGGACTTTTTTTTAGAGATGTATTAAAAAATGCATCTGGCAATGCAAATAAAAATTTGTTTAAAAAAACTGAATAGACAAATGATTATAATGCATATGAATAGAAAAACTATTTCTGAATAACAAAATAATAATTTTCTTGTTTAAAGTAAACATTACTCTCATTTTGTAATTTTTTTTCTCTGTACCATACTTTGAGAAAAGGCCATGCTTGTTGCAAAGTCCAATAAACAAGCCAACTTTAGAATATTTTAAATAGATAACTAATCAACAGAAATAGTGTTATATATACCAAATTAAAGAGTTTTTAATTCTGAATATTATTAACATAAAAAATTTTTACGTTGTAGAAACAGATTAATTTTAATAAGACTTTTTACAGTGGTATGCTAAGAAATAGGTAAATTTTTGAAAATAGCAGTTTTTTGTTAATTATCAAGAGATTTCAGAAACTTTAAAGAAAAATTTGTTGATAATATTCAAATCAAACTTCTGAGCTTAAATTAGGGGATTGCTTCAGCATAGAGTATTGTTAACAAACAAATCAGTAATACCTTATATTGCTTCTAAGAAATGACAATTGGATGGCTTCAACAAAATTATGTCATAGTTTAATAAAATATACATGAAAGGAAAATATTGTTTATCAAACCTGAATTATATATATATTTTAAAGATATGTATAAAAAATTTTAAAACGGTAATTTTTATATTTAAGAAAAATCGATTTTTTCTTTGTTGTACTAAAAATGAATATATACATCCTTGTCCTCTCATTTCGAATTCTGTGAATGTATACATATGTCCTGGACACTGGAAGGGCTAAAACTGTGGAATTCTGACTATACCACAGCACCTAAATGCTCAGAATAACACTTGGGAGATATCTTACTTCCTCAAACTTTGACTTTAATATTTTTAATGCACACTGTGGATGCCTGTTATGTACAGCATCTAAACCAGAAAGAATCATGAATTCAGTATAATCTGTTACCTGCAGAATGTTTAAAGGTTGTGTTTAGCACTATTCTGTACAAAAAAGTGCAACTGAGAGTGAAAACAGCTCACCCTAAATCGATCTCTGTAATAGGCCAGTGTTCTCTGTGTACTTTCATCAACAAACTTGACTAGTGATCCTGGGTGTCCTCTTTTATTTGCGATGGAATTTTGTGATATCATTTAACAATTGCATACTTCGATCGTTTGTATTGTTTTTTTTAATTCAATCTTTTTAGCTTATTTGCCATTCTAGCACTTTACATTTTTGACAATTTTATATGATCTAGCATTTTGTTACCTTCTGTTTTTGATTTTTTTTTTACAATCGGGTATTTGAGCTTCTGACGTAGTTTAATGGACTGGAATTTTTAGACATGATGGGAGACAAAATGGATTTGCATCACTCTGAAAAAGAGACATTCCATGGATTCATGTCATGCATAATCTCCATGAAGAAGGATATTTAAGAAGCACTTTTTGTGAATAAGGTCATGGCAGTTTTGGAACACAAGGGGATATCCTGGTAAACATGCTGAAAGAAACCACCATTAGTTCAATGGTGCACATGAGAACCTTGCAAAAACTTTGCACCATGTTCAACCACACTGATGTATGCATGTTTGCTGTACCACAACAATGCCACAACAACCCCACACTAATCTGCGAACCATGGAGGTAATTGCTGAAATTGAATGGACTGTGTTGCCCCTTACTCTGTACAATTCCAGTTGGTGCCATCAGACTGCTATCTTTCCACTAAGCTAAAGGACATAATTTGTGGGACAAAATTTGCAGATTTGCAGTTGCCCTTATGAAGGTTGGGGTTTTTACCTCTGAGCATATTGTGCAGAGAGAGACCGCTAGTTTGGCCATGTTGCCCATATGGATAATTATAGATTGGTGAATAGGGTTATGAACAGTGCCTAAAGGCCTCAGAAAGTGGTGGAGAACTAGGATGTGGTGGGCAGACAATGTCAAACAGGACCTTGTTAGAATTGGTGTGCAGTGGCCAGATGTAGCTCAGGACACATATGCGTGGAGAACTAAATTGTGCAGTCTGGTTGGATCTCCGTAGCCCACGGCTGCTTGAGGAGGAGAAAGATCACAAGCTTTAATTTCAGATGTGACTCGTTAAAATCGAACCCCACCAAAATCCAACCCCCCCCCCATTTTATTGGAGAGGGGGATAGTGGGGGGAAATTCGAAATAGTTTACGACTGGCATTACACTAGCTTTCATCTGACACCTAACTTGTACCTGTGTGCCCTCGAGTTTGGAAGCTATACTACGAGTTTCGTGTTTTCCCTTTATTTGAGAGAAGAAAGCATGGAAGAGGGGTTAATTTCCTACAGCCTATGACACTCCCAGTGTCACAAACTTTTAAGTTGAGAAATAGCTCATTACTTTCTCCACTTGCGTTCAGGAGATATAAGGGAAGAATCATTTTCATATTTTCCACTATTCCCCGCATCAGAAGCATTCATTTGATGCATAACTTGTAATTTCGGCATTGATAATGTATCTTTTACTTTGGTAAGGGAAATAATATAGGTAACTTATGATTATGCTTGGTAAGGATATCTTTGGGGGCGTATTTATTTTCTTGTGTGGTAAGGGAAACCTTTCTCATAACATATCTTTCTCTTTGGTAAGAGAAATAATAATTGAGGTAGCTTATTATGCTTGGTAAGAATATCTTTGCAGATGTATTATCTTCTATGGTAATGGTTGGGTTGTGTTGTTTTACCTCTGAGTGACACTTTTTTGCACACCATGGGCTAAATGGCCAGGTCACAAGGACCCTGAAGGCTGGAACAGCTGTTGAGAGATGCATGGTAGCCTCCTGTCAAGGCCATCCAGCGTTTTCTTTAACGTGCACAGGGTATGGCTCTTCTGCACACAATTCCACGTCTTAACACCCCATTCGACTTTCCAAGCCCATCAGTGTCCCCTACTGACTGTGGGCAGGGCGGGAAGTTTTGCAGGGATCTCAATGCTGACCCAGCTTGGACTCTAACCTGGGAACTGCAGTTTATGGGACTGGCACGCTACCGACTCAGCCCCCCCCCCCCCCTTATGAAGACGTAATCTGTATACCTTATGAAGGCAACCAATGTGTATAGCAAATAGATGTGAATTGCTTTGTAACAAAACTCATATGTCATTAAATTTTTTGTGATATTTATCAGTCATTGCATTTGTTTTTAAAACTACATAAAATTAATATCTGCTTCCTGAAAAGCTGGTTTACATCCAGAGGCCAATTTATTTTCTCTTATGCTCAGCCAAAAAAATTAACTTTATAAATTATTTTATCAAATAATTATGAAAGGATTATGGCATGTCATATGCCAAATTAATCAATATTTAATTCCACATTTTCTGAAAATAAAGTAATTGACGAAAAGACAACTAGTGAAGTAAAAAAAATGCATATGGCAATGCAAATAAAAATTTGTCTTTAAAAAACTAATAGTAATAATTACATATATATGAATAGAAAGGTTATATATTCCTGAATAACAGAAAAATAAAGTTTTAGTTCAAACAAGAAAATTGCTCTCTTTTTGTAATTTTTTTCTTGTACCATACTTTGAGAAAAGTCCAAGCTTGTTTTGCTGATTCAAACAAGTCAACTTTAGAATATTTTTAACAAATAACTAATCAACAGAAATAAGTCATGTTATATAGCAAATTAAATAATTTAATTCATTTTTGAAACTTTAAGGAAATATTTATTGATAATTCAATCAAACTTGTGAGCTTAAATTAGGAGATTGTCTCAGCATAGAGTGATATTAACAAACAAATCAGCAATACTGTATATTGCTTCTAAAAATGGTAATCAAATGGCTTTAACAAAATATTTGTTGTAGTTTAATAAAATATGCATCAAATGGAAAAGAAAGTAATTTTTTCAAGAATTATGTAATTTTGATATAGGCAGATGTAAAGGGGTTTATCAAAATAATGGAAACACTGTGGAGAACATTTTATTAATAAGCTGTAGGCCCACCTCGGACATTCAGAAGACACAATTTGTTGTGGAATAGACATATACAAAACATGCACATACAGTAATGGAATGTGGGACCATTCTTCCTGTAAAATGTGGCCCAACTGTACCAGTGATGCTGGAGTTGGAAAGTGTGATCTGACCTTGTACTTCAGATATTCGCACAATGTTCAATAATATTGAGGTAGCCAGGGTAGCTGCTGTGCCTCATCCTCTGCAAACCGCAATTTGATACATTTCGTACAATGTACAGGTGCATTATCTGCTTGAAACCAGGGATGGTCATTAAAGAACAATGCTTAGAACATTTGGTGCAGGTGGTCTCCAAGAATGGATTCGTACGTTGTGGATGTGACACACGACCCTGCAGAATAACTAATGGCCCTAAGGAATGCCATGATATGCCACCCCACAGCATCAGGGATTTACCTCTGTCTCACAGTTGGAGTGTTATGCTTCTGCAGGTATTTGCCAGTGGTGGTGGCAAATACCTGCAGAAGCATATAATCTGCAGAAATCTGCAGAATATAATCTGCAGAAGCATATAATCATAGAATATCTGGTGGTGGGAAATAACGTGTAGCACGATTCATCAGGCATACACCAATGATCATGCCCTTTTAGAGATCACTGAGATCTGACATTGTCGACAGTTACACCACAACAGCTGTTTACCTGCACCTGTGGCACTGCTACATGATAGCAGACAT
The DNA here is from genome assembly GCA_038380435.1 of Ryuthela nishihirai. Taxonomy (NCBI): domain Eukaryota; kingdom Metazoa; phylum Arthropoda; class Arachnida; order Araneae; family Heptathelidae; genus Ryuthela; species Ryuthela nishihirai. The sequence goes on along the minus strand of JAWZYU010000001.1, from coordinate 153,219,726 downwards.
CGTGGGTGACGTCCCTATGATATGCATACAGCACATTGCATGTACTCCAGTTGCCGTTGGTGTTTCCATTACTTTTATAAACCCCTGTAGGTAAGAAAATTTTCAAATGACAAATTTTTTTTATAATTTTTCTGAATTTGTGGGGGAACATCTGGACTTCTGCAATTTACAGTTGTTTAATTGCTTGAAAATTGTTGGTATATTCTGTGGTATGTATATTAGAATTTTACTAAAAACTGATATAGGAAACCGTGGTCTCTCATTTCGAATTCTACTTGTATACAAGTCATGAGCCCTGGAAGGATTATCATCATCCTCAAGCAGCTCGTGTTCCATGGAGGTTTAATGAGATTGTGCAGTTTAGTTCTCCAAACACTTCTGAGCTACATCTGCTGCACCTGAGCACTGTAACCCAATTCTAACAAGCTCAATTCTCCCCCTCTTTGAGGTCTTTTGGCACACTGTTCATAACCCTATTTGCTAATCTATAGTTGTGCATATGGGCAGCATGGCCAAACTGTCTCTTACTGCACAATATGCTGCTCAAAGTTGGTTGCAGACTCCTTTCCCTAACCTCATCATTACTTACAAAGTCAAATCCACTTAATGTCCTAGTACTGCGTAAGCATATAGAATCAAAAGTATGACATTTTTTATTATATCTTTTACGAAGGTTCGTGTTTCACTACCGTAACTAACTCTAGAAAGAACCAAACTATTATGCAGTCTAATTTCAGTCTTTAGGTGTATATGCCTATTTCTCCACACTCTCCATAGATTCTTAAAATTCCCTACAGCAATCCCTATTCATCTGTTAATCTCATACCACACATCACCAGTATCTGTTACATATATTAAGTATTTTCTGAACTTGTGGGGAAACATTTTTTTTGTTAATATTCTATAAAGATTTTTTTAGAGTGTTATTTTATAAATGACTCTAAATTTATATACATAGGTTTAAATATGTAACTTTTGGATTTGTTTTAAATATAAAAGTCATCTGTCTTCAGAACATTGTCACCAATTTGTTTACAAATGGAATTGCTGTGTTATGCTTTGATTTTTAATATAAACTGGCTTTAAATGCCTTTACATGTAATAAAAAAACTGCTTTGTGCTGAAGGTAAGAGAAATATTTGTTTAACAAATTTTAGTTTTCTTTTTTGCTGTGCTAGAACATGCCAGATGAGGAAAACTGTTCAAGCCAAATACATCCTGTTTCTGCCTACTTCTCCTGTCTTCCAGGCTAGGGATAAACTTAGGCAGCTTAACTTATGAAATCTGGTAAGTTTTAAATCCCTAGCTGCTGTCCTATTATAACATTCACCAATAAAATTAACAAATTTAATATTTTTGCAAAATTTTAATTCAATCTTAATGTGGTTTCATATCTGATTGTTTTCATTTATTTACTGTAACATGGAAAGAGTTCCATTGATTTCTGTAGTAAATTCGTAGTGCGTTTTGATATCATTTAGGTGTAGCTCAATGTAATTTGGATAAGTTTTTCAACATCTGGACTTCTGCGATTTACAGTTGTTCAATTGCTTAAAAATTATTGGTATATTCTGTGGTATGTATATTAGAATTTTTGTGATAGCCAAGTTATACTACCATAACTAACCCTAGAAAGAACCAAATTATTATACAGTCTAATTTTAGTCTTTAGGTGTATATGTCTATTTCTCCACACTCTCCCTAGATTCTTAAAAGTCCCGGCAGCAATCCCTATTTGTCTGTTAATCTCATGCTGCACATCACCAGTATCTGTTAATAGCTCCCAAGATAATTAAACTGTGACACCTGTTCAAGACTGCAACCATTCAGATTAACTGAATCACAGCCTGCCTGATCAATTTTCATCACTTTAGTTTTCTCTCTGTTTATAACCAAACCTAGAATGACTATATATTTCTGAATAACAAAAAAAAAAATATTTTTTTTTGGTTTTAAGTAAATATTTTTCTCGTTTTGTAATTTTTTTCTCTCGGTCCATACTTTGAGAAAATTCCAGGCTTTTAGCTAACTGTGCTGAGTCAGATAAACAAGTCAACTTTAGAATTTTTTTTAAAAATAACCAATCAATGGTTAAAATTACATATTGAAAGGAAATTTCCTCCTGAATAATATAACATTCAACCTGAAATATGATTTGCATTTCTTTTAATGATTTTTTTCAGTATCGTACATTTTAAACACAGCCAGTGTTATACAACGTGACTTGGACTTCTCACATTCACGGAATTTTTTGAACTGGTTATGAAATAGAAAAAAAAAAAACTTCCTTGGCTGCTTTTTTTTTTATTGAACATTATGAATTTTTTCTCTGGGTGTTGAAGTAGTATAACAATGGGAATAAAATAAAACATATATATATATGAGTGGTTCTCAACCTTTTATGCTTCACGTACCCCCTGGAAATGTGTATGTAACTGGTGTACCCCTTGTATAGATAGATAAAATTGTAGTTATAGTATAACAATGGGCCATCCCGTGGCCGAGTGGTTAGCACGCTTGGCTACTGATCTAAGGGACCTGGGTTCAAACCCCGGATAAGGCATGGATGTATGTGTCATTTTCTGCTGAGGTCCTGCCATCCTCTCAGACCTTCTACTTTGGCATATAAACTGACAGGCTCCTGTCAGACCTCTGTGGCAAGCAGCTGCTTGAGGGGGTATTTATTTTTTTATTTTATAACAATGGGGAGGTTTGTGCACCAAAGCACCAGCCGTTCCCAAAATTGCCCACCCGCATGACTGCCGATTTTCATAGCAAGGAGGAGCGGGGGTTGAGATTTATCCCCGCTGGGTCAATGTTGAGATTTATCTCTGCAAAATTATCCAGATTGGGCGTTAAGCCGTGGCCCCGTGTGCTGGAGAGCCATAGAACACGCTTGATGGGAGACTACCATCTGTCTCCCAACAGCTGTTCCAGTGGGCCCCTAACCTCTGAGCCTTCGGGTCCATGTGACCTGGCCTGTAGCCCATTGTGTGCAAAAAAGTGCCTCTCAGAGGTAAAACAACCCAAACAACCCAACCCATAGCAAGGAAGTCTATTTTGCTTCCATCATAGAATGCTGGGAAAAATGATAAAAATAACTTGGGAATACTGAAATAGGTTTATGGCAGAAAAGAGTGTACAATGGGGGGGAAGTGACGGTATGCATTTTGTAATTTCTTTCAAAATCTATTGTTTTTAAAAGTAGCAGTTTTTTTGTTTAATTTTTACATTTTTCAAAAAATTTAAGGAAATATTTGTTGATAATAGTTCAAATCAAACTTGTGAGCTTAAATCAGAAGGTTGATTCAGCAAATAAGGAATGTTAACAATACCGTTTAGTGCTTCTAAGAAATGGCAATCATGGCTTTATCAAATTATTTATATTGTAGTTTAATAAAATATGCATCAAATTAAAAACAATATTATTTTTGAAGCCTGAATTATATATTTTTATAAGTTATATATTTAAAAAATTACAACAGCCATTCCCAATAGCCGTTTCAGTGGGTCCCCTAACCTTCTATGAGCCTTCGGGGTCCTTGTGACCTGGCTATTTTAGCCCATTGTGTGCAAAAAAGTGCCGCTAAGAGGTAAAACAACCAACCAATCTTCTTATGTCTGATAACATCAGCAAATAAACCAAATAATGGTAAGTCTATGAGCATTCTTTAAGTCTGCTCATAAATTTATAATTTACGTTTGCCTATCTTGTAGTATTCATATCCTGGCATCACAACTTTGCATTTCTTGTCTGTCATAAATTTATGGTTGACTGTGAAATAAACACAGTTGAAGCTCTCTTGAATTACAAAAATATGTAAAAGAAATAGTTAAAAAATTAAAAAAAGAAATAACTAAAAAATTTATTTTTAGTTATAAAGAGCAGTAGTGCAAAGCTTTTCCAGGAAGGAATTTATCACTATTAAATTATTTAAAAGTTGTTTTTTTTTTGAGGCAGAACTGTTTTGTTTAAAAAAAATTTGAAAATTGGTTGATGTAAACTCTTTGTTTTTGCCTTTTTAAATGTAACTCCTATGCTCCTCTCGTAGGAATAACCTGGTGTAAAGCACCTGTCATGATTGGAAGAAATTTAGAATTGCATGAGGGCCTCTTGGTAATTTGATTTATATGAGGCTCACATTTTGAATTTGTCTGATCTCTTGACAAATTTTTCTCATATAAATTTATATAGCTTTCTAATAAGTTATTTTGGCAAAGAATGATGTTTGACTGACCAAATATAATTGGTCATAGCTTGTATGATTAAAAGCTAAAACTCAAAAGTTCTGTATGTGCATTTTGGGTGGACTTCTTAGGTTAATGGTGATTGCAACTCAGTCTTTCAATGCAGTTGGTTCATAAATTGCTATAACATTGCTACATTGAGTTTCTTCAGAAATACAATGCAGTTGCTTGGAAATATAATCACAATGTATACTTTAAATACAGTTTGAATTTAAAAAACTGCAACTAGATAGGCAGAAACTATATTAACTGAACACTAATAATGTAAGTGGAATAGGTTGAAAGCATTTGTTATTTACATCATGTAAGTTATTTAGGAAAATTGTTAAAAGTGTACTATGCATTTGTTAGTTACATAATGTAAGTTATTTAGGAAAATTGTTAAAAGTGTACTATGCATTTGTTAGTTACATCATGTAAGTTATTTAGGAAAATTGTTAAAAGTATACTATGTTTGGAATGCAAAGCTGCATAGAGTGATAGTGTTTACTGTCCCTAAATCTCCCCTCAAGGGTGGCTCAGTTGGTAGCGCGGCAGGCTCATAATCTATAATTCCCTGGTTCGAGTTCCAGCTGGGTCAGTTTTGAGATTTATCTCCGCAAAAATTCCCTGCCCACGATCAGTAGGGGACACCAATGGACTTGGAAAGGCCACTGTCCGTTCAATGGGATGTTAAGTTGTGGCCCAGTGTGTGGTAGAGCCATACCCTGTGCATGTTAAAGGAAACACTGGATGGCCGCCTTGATGGGAGGCTATCATCTCTCCCAACAGCTGTTCCAATGGGTCTCCTCCCCTCAACCGTCTCTGAGCCTTCGGGGTCCATGTGAGCTCTCCATTTAGCCCATGGTGTGCAAAAAAATGTCGTTCAGAGGTAAAACAACCCAACTCCCCTCAAGGGTCACATTCTTGTTTTATACTTTTGAAATAAGAGATCTCTAAATTTGCTTTGGTGTTGTTTTGTTCTAATTTTTTTATTAATTTTTGTTTAGTTTACTTATGTTAGCTATTCACTAACTGAAAGATAAATTATTTAAAGTAATTTTGCTTTACTTAAAAATCTTGCTTCATATATCTACACTTTATTTCTTAGAAATTTGCACAAATATGTTTTATTATCTGGGAAATACACTGCTGGCTGTTGAAAGTGCAACACCAGGAAGAACTCATCAGATTGTCCCAAAATATGCAAGATGGTAGCCCATGGGAGAACATGTAAATGATTCAAAGTGCAGCACATACGCACATTATGTGTGACAGTGACTCCCCCTGGAAGTAGTATGAGAGGAGATTACAAAGAGCTGGTGTAAAGCATTGGAATTGTGTTTGCTCGCAGTTCTTGCACATTAAAGGATCAAGTATGCCCTGTCGAAGAACACAGCATCCATAAGACTAGGTTTCCGACTTTGACTGAGGGAGAATTGGGGGGGGATTACGGGAATGCGGATTATCGTACTGAGGCATCGGTGCTGGTGTTGGATGGAATGCTGCCACGGTGATGAGAATATGGCTTAGTTGTTAGAGGAGGAGCGAACTCGCCCACGAGGGATCTCAACAGCCCTGTCACACAAAAGAGCGAGAGAGCAGACATCTCATGCACATGACTTGAATGCGGACATCCACATCCAAACACCTTAGCTCAGCAGTTAGGGTGTGTTGCACATCAACCAGTGTATGCAAATATGGTTCGACGTCGTCTGCAGCATCGGGGCATCTTTGCTAGGCGGCCATTTCTTCAGCTACCATTGACTCTACAACATAGGTGTATGCGACTGCAATGGTGCCAAGAATGTCGCGCATGGATGTGCGAATGACATCGCATCATCTTTTCAGACAAATCCTACTTCAGTATGCAGCACCATGATGGACGAATCCATATCTAGTGGTACCACGGCGACAGTCTCAGTGAGACTGTCACCGTGGATTCCATTGGATTCCATTCACACACGTGCCTTATATGCATTACTGGTACTTTGAACAGCCAGTGTTACATCACTAAGGTGTTGGAGCCTGTGGTCGTACCTTATCTTCAGGGGCTCTCTGATGCCATTTACCAACAGGACAATGTCAGACTACATGTGGCATGCATCGTTCAACAATTCCTGGCCAAGGTAGAAGTGCCACCATGTGACATATTCTGCCTTGCCTTGCCCAATTGAGCATGTCTGTTCCATGATCTCATGACGACTAGCACACCAGCAGCTGCTACAACAGATGAACTTTGGCTACTTATATCGAAACTGCATGGACTGACATTCCCAAAACACATATCCAATGTCTCATCCTCTCAATGCCGGACCATATAGCAGCCATCTTGTGCAGCCACCATGGGCGGCAGCCCATGGTGGCTGCACAAGATACTAATTTCTTTATATTCCACAAGTCTAACCGCATTATATTTGTAAGCTATGTGTTCACTAAATATGGCTTTGATAGCTCGTCTTTCCTGATGTTGCACTTTTAATGGGCAACAGTGTATTTGCTCTTATTTCAATGTTAATATCAAATATAGAAGAAAAATTGTTTTGACCCTGTCATGTGCTCTGACTACTGAGATACCAGCCACCAATCAAGATATCCTCTAATTGATGTTATAACATTTCCTTGGGCGTTGTCTTTGCTGTTTTTCAAATAGCCTCTTGAAGTAAATGGCACAATGTAATGAGTATACAAGCAAATCACTTCATAAGCTGAAGAAATTTTTTCAGTTTTTGATTAACTGTGTGGGAAATATTTGTTCTTAATTTAACATGTATCAAACATAAAGGATACAATATTTCCTCTATATTTGATATTGATGTTAAACTAAGAGTGAGTATTTCCCAAATAATTGAACAAAAACTGAAAAATTTCTTCAATATGTTTCATATTTTGACAAAAGTATAAAGAAGAGATGTTAAGAAATTCACACTTGTTTCTCTTTCATTCAAAAAAAAAGCACGTTTGCAATGCTTAATATGGCCTTTTTATGTTTCAGCAAAACTTATTTAAATTTTGCAGAATTCAGTGGAAGAAAGTAAGGCAAAAAAATGATGGAAAATTACTCTTGGCATTCTGTAGTCCAAAGGAATGCCCACAAGTTTTCCATACTGTAATAATGAAATGTATTGTCTATGTAGTGAAAACATTCAAAATCGGCTTGCCAGAAAGCATGTACAGATATAAACATAGATGTCAATCACAGTGTTACCTGCTGACTTTTTGACGTTGATAATTTTCCCCAAAATATTTATTGATTTAGTATCTACAGATGCTAGATAAATGATTTTTACTACTTTGAAAATGAACATGGGTAGGCTGTCACCAGTGCTTGACCATTCCTGGGATAAACATATGGAGCAAATCATTGAAAGCCAGTTTCATGGTGTATTATGTTAAGACCACCATTGTTTCAGCATGTATTACGTTAAGACCACCTTCCGTAACAGATTGACTTAGAAAGCTTAGAGTAGATAATTTTTCTTCTGCCAGCAAACTAAAGATAAAAGTGTTGATTTTGGCAACAAAAAGTGATTTTGGTGGCAATCACTTGCACAGAGTGAACTAATTTAGAAACCAAAATAATATTTACAAGATTAGCCTTCTAACATATCTAAGATGCACACAGAATCCTAATGGGAACCTTGGCAAAAGAGACAAATGAAGAAAGATGAAACAATTGTCTACTCCATGTTATTGCCTTAGTTTTATCCATATTGCACCATGCTCCAGTGACATTGACATACAGTCGAAATTTGTGTCAAATGCAGTGATGATGCTTTATCCTTAAGAAAGAAAACTAATGTCACTGCTTAACCACCAATTTCAGTTCAACATGTCACTAAAGTACACTTGGATATCCATTCAGATATCCATATTCATGAACATCTCCCATTTAGCATCCATCTTTTTGGTTTTGCATGTCAAAGATATAAGATTTTCACACCTTCTGATAGCACTGCCCAATTTTCTCTTTGTGGAACAAGGAGCTTTTGACATTCATCTGGGATTGCTAACAACTTTTTTGTAGCCTTTGTGTAATTAAGTGGACCTCTTGTCCATCCACAGTAAAGACTCCAAAGTCTAGTATACCTGTGGGATTTGCAACTGTTTGTTATGACGTAGTTTAAGTGAACCAGATTCCATCTTAGTGATGCATTTTTAATGCAAAGTTGTAAACTATATACTTGTGTGTTGGATCACACAGCAGCTACATCTCATTATTGGTTGTCTTGTCAGATTCACCAGAAAATCCATCATTTGAACTAGAATGAGACCAGTCTAGTTTCACTTTTGCTGACACTTCATTTTAGGCATCATATGCAGATTCTTGGCAGTATATTCCCTTCAAGCTAAGACAAGCAGAAGTTGGTTTCTTGATTCCATACAGGCAAAAAAAGTTAAAACATCATGACCTATCTTCCTATTGCTTTTGACTTTGACATTTGTCAGTTGGTTGGTTTGTGGATTTAACCAAATGTTGTTCCACCATATTTTTGGAATCATCATCATCCTCAAGCACCCATGGGCTACGGAGGTCCAACCAGACCGTGCAATTTAGTCCACCTTTCATTAACGCACTCATATCTTAGAAGAGCATCACTAGCGTGTCTGCTGAGAAGCAGATCCACGCCTTGGTGATGCTTATTGTCATCCCTCCCTGAAAAGAGAAATTTAAGATTATTTTTAAGAATCTGACCTTTTTCTGTCCATCTGGTCTCTTGCAAGCCGAGAATATCTAAATTATAATGGTGGAATTCTTGTGTGAGGACATCAAGAGAAAAGCGATGGAGAAACTTAATGATTTATGTGCCAAATGAAAGCTTATGATGCAGGGAGTGTCATAGGGTATAGAAAATTGACCCCCCCCCCCATAAACTCTTCCCCCTAAAACACTGGAAATGTGATGTCTCCGATGTCATGGGCTACCTCAAACATGACTCAAAAAGGGAGGAAATACTTCGTTTATGAGTCTTATGTCAAATGAAAGTTTTTGAATGTAGGTGTTGACAGATATTTAAAAAAATATTTCAGATGTTATCGTCATTGTTTGCTAGTGCCTCGAGGTAAGTTGGAACTTCCATTTTTTTGGCGCTGAGATGTTACCTATAGGGCCCTAAAAAGTAGAAAATAAACCTAAAGCTTATCAATGGTGCAATCAGTCATTCAGTTTGTATTTGCTTCAAAGGAAGATTTACCTACTCAGCAAGATTGCTGGTGCCCTATTTTCCTTTGAAGTGAATACAAACTCGGTGACTGATTGCATCATCAATATACTTTAGGTTTATTTTCTACTGTTTAGGGCTCATATGGGAAGATAGGTATTTTTTTTTGTCATATGATTAACTAATGTGCAATTTTGCAACACCATTTTAAATAATTCTCATATTTTTAGTCTGATGTGGAATAAAGTCAAATATGGCAGATAAAATAAAAGATTATTTTGATTAAGATTTAAATTTATAGTGAAAAGGTGTGAATAATATAAAAGTAATGGGATAGATTTTTGTTGACTGCATTAGCATATTGGTTGAAAAGCATAGGACAGTTTTTTATTCCAGCATTGGCAGTCTATGAATAATTGGGGACTGTGTAGAATTTCTGCAGAGTGGCCAAAGGCTAGAGTTCTATAATTATGAGAACCCATATTTAATTTACCACTGCTGATACATAATTCCTTTTAATACATGTAACATGCAGTCAAACATGATTGAATAAGTGTTTTGACATCATTAATGAAAAGTGTTCTGACTTCTAACTGGTTTTGACTCTATTGCACATGCTGCACCCATTCGACTTCCATATCATTTAAATGGAAATTGAAGATTTCACTTGGATCTATAAATCTAGATTTTCAACATTATTTGACCCTTTCCCATATGCCTGAGATGGCTGAAGCATTTAAGCAGTGTTTGAGATCATAACGATTACCTCAAAAGTTGACCAAAACAATTTTTACAACAATTTTTTCCAACACTGCCAATAACTAATATTAACGTTCCATTTATAAGCAAAATGAAAAGGACAACAATCAGATTTCAAGAACATCAGATAATAGAAAAAAATTTAATTACAGTCCTTGCAAAAAAGCAACAAATGAACTCTATGCCAGCTTTTCACTTCAGAATTTTTCTTATTCAGAATAATTGTTGCTTAGCTATAGTAAAACAAATTGCAGTGCAAAAAAGGCCATTGCTGCAACAAAAAAGTTACAGAATTTACCATATCCACGAAAATGACTATCCAAAGAAAAAAAGTTAGAGTTGAACACAGTGAAAAATATCCAAAAAACTGGACTACCATCAAATTACAGTAATGGACTATCCTTCAAAAAGAAATATACAAATAGACAATCGAAAGACTGCAAAACAGAGATATTTCCATACTACCACCACTTTCAAATGAACTCACCTACAGCTGCATGGGAAAAGAAATATGCTAATCAACCACTTGAAGTGCAAGAAAATGTTAGTTCTACTTTTCTCTATTTTATGTTACCAATGAACTCTGAACCTAAGTCTAGTTATTTTATTTTAATATTCAATTGTAGCAGAGTTAAACGAGCTTATTTTAAGAGTAAAAATAGCTTATATCTGCGAGTCTTAATTCTCAATCTTGTGAAAATTTACTTCTATCATATGCTGGAATCGATCATTACAAACTGGAATTGTCAAGAAAAGTGCTGACAGTCACACAACAGTGCCAGAGGACCCAACATATAGAAGGAATATCAGTGGGCATTGTAAGAAGATTGCTGAACCCTTTTCATGCTGGAAGACACGAGTTCCTGGAATCAAATACATTTTTGAATATCCTAAGACCTCATAGTTTCCAATTTAATATACAATGTTTTTTGATTGAAATAACCTGTTTTAAAGAGATACTTTGGTTAATCCTGAATATTTAAAATATGTATTCCTCATGATAAATTTATCCAATTAATATATAAAATACCTACTTCCTTACGCTAACAAGAACTCTGATGCATACTGATGGCAAAATCACTTGCTGAATTTGTATTTTGAGGAAGATCGAATACCTTCAGTTTTTTAATGAGTAGATCAATTGGTGCCCTGTCTTCCTTTGAAACATATGAAGTCTGTAATTCTCCCATCAGTATCCCTTTTTTGGTGGGGGAAGAGGGGTTTAAAACTCAGGGTAGCCTGTTATAGTGGTTCATGGTCAAGATTAATTTATGCAATGGATACCAAGCAGGGGTGTAGCTATGGGGGGAGGTTCCCCCCAAAAGTAACTTGGAGTTAGCAAAATTAAAAGCGACTTCATAAAATCTAGGTGAGTTGTAAAAATTAATAATCTTTTTGTGTAAAATTAAGGAGAGTTGTCAAAATCAAGGCAACTTGGCAAATCTAGGGCAGTTTGGAAAATGGAGAGACTGCAAAATCTAGAGCAGTTGCCAAAATTCAGGTGAGCTGTGAAAATTGGGATATTTTTTTTTCTGTAAAATTATGACGAGTTGTCAAAATCTACGGGAGTTAACTCAATTCGGAGTGACTTGGCAAAATCGTGAGGAGTTGGCAAAATTCAGGGGAGTTGTAAAAATTGGGATTTTTTTCTGTAAAATTATGGCGAGTTGGCAAAATCTAGGGGCAGTTGGTAAAATTCAAATGAGATGTAAAAATTGCGATATTTTTTTCTGTAAAATTATGACGTGTTGGCAAAATTGAGGCAACTTTACAATATCTAAGAGTTGGCAAATCTTGGGGGAGTTGGCAAAATTCAGGGTGACTTTGCAAAAATCGGGTAAGATGTAAAAATTGGGATTTTTTCTGTAAAATTATGACGAGTTGGCAAAATATAGGGGCAGCTGGCAAAATCTTGGGGAGTTAGCAAAATACAGGTGAGATGTAAAAATTGGGAATTGGAAAATCTAGGGGCAGCTGGCAAAATTCAGATGAGGATATAAAAACTGCAATTTTTTGATGATGGATTTTGAGATGATTGGTGACAAAAGCATCCAGCTATCCTTGCATCACGGCCTATGTGGCAATATGACAGATAGATCATTTGGTTACACATACACCCTACAGTCCAACCATGCTGAAACCCGTCCAGCTACTGATATGATTGGTGAAAGGGTTGCACCTGAAGTATTTGGCTTTAGCTGCACAGTTTTGTCCTATGATATCCCACAGATACATGTTTTTCGTGGAAATGTATTCATGTGTATATGTTACTGCCATGCACTCGCATGCTAATTTGCAGGATAGGGATGGCTCAGTCGGTAGCTCACCAGGCTCATAATCTGCAGTTCCCAGGTTCAAGTCTTGCCTTTGCCAGCTTTAAGATTTATCTCTGCAAAACTCCTCACCCTGCTTTGATCAGTAAGGGGATGCCGTTGGGCTAAGAAAAGCCACCATCTGTTGGTTGCATGGGATGTTAAGCTGTGTCCCTGTGTGCTGGAGAACCATATCCTGTGCATGTTAAAGAATACTGTGGATGGTCATGACAGGAGGCTACCCCCCTTTCTCCCAACAGCTGTCCAGTGGGTCCCCTCAACCTCCTTTGAGCCCTCCCAAATGCTAATTTGCATGCAAATCCATCCACTCGTGGGTGGTGCAATTTCAATATCTCGAAAAGTACATTGAAGGGAAGCAGCTATCTAATTTATAACTGCAATGGTTTTTGTAATTTTAACATGAGAAGCAAATGTTTTAAAGAGTGTCATTTCCCTTGCAAGTAATCATTCATGGGCATGCAAAAAAAAGTAATGTTTTTGATTATGTAATTTATGTTTTATAAAATCAATATTTTGAATTTTAAATAATTTTTACTGTAATTCTGTGAAAAAAAAATATTAAAAATTTATGCAGAAAAATCACCCAATGATTCCAACTTAGGCTACATAGAAGCAGTATGGATTGTAACTTGAAATGCTTCTGTTAACTGTTTATGGTGTAAAATATATATATATGTATTTTTTTTTCATTTAATATCACTTATTTGTGTCAGACATTTTTATGTTTATACAAGGTTGCAAATAAGTGGCTGAATTAAAATGCAGAATATTGAACAAGAACCTGAATTATAGACACCCAAATGAATCCAGAACACCAATGATTTTTTTTTCTTCTCAATAACCTATAGTAAGTTGTAGTTGGTTGCTGTAGTAGAACCATTTTCATAATTTGTCAGGTCAATTCTCAGATTTTTAAATTGGTTAATTCTATATAAGCAGAACATAAAAATTGTTGACCAGTTTTCTTTTTCCACATTTCAACCAATGGGAAAGGAAGAATCTTATTTTTTAGATACCAAAATGTTTAATTGCATATAATTTTAAACTTTATGATAAGAAATTTTAATCAACAGAAAAAAAAATATGAAATTCATTCAAATGTGTACTCTAGTACTTGTTTATGCAATAATTCTGTCAACCTCTTAATGTTATAATATTGCTATTTATTTATTTCTAGTATTACATGATGTATGATGAATCTGGATATCCATATTCACAGTTGCAGTATCCATCCACTGTAAGTATTTATAAATTATACATTTCTTAGTAAATATGCACTCCATGATACTTAAAATAAATACCCTCTCAAGCAGCTGCTTACCACAGAGGTCTGACAGGAGCCTGTCAGTTTATATGCCATAGTAGAAGGTCTGAAAGGATGGCAGGACCTCAGCAGAAAAACCACACACACATCCATGCCTTACCCGGGCAACTAAATATATAAGAAAACATTGCACTTTTTCACGGTCCCCAGTGACAACAGGTTCCAAAATGACTGCAGAAACAAATTTCTGGTGCAACACACAAATTTCTAAAAATTAAACTGGTAGTTATTTATTTTTAAAAATACAGTAATTAATTTTGAAATATTCTCATTTATTTTAATAAAGTCCTTATGAATAAATAATTTTATTTCAATTGATTTTAATGCATAATTAAATTTTTATGCATAATTAAATACCTTCATCATCATCATCATCATCAAGCAGCCATGGGCTACAAAGGTCCAAGCAGACCGTGCAATTTAGTTCTCCAAGCAAGTCTATCCTGAGCTACATCTACTGCATCTTGGCCACTGCACACCAATTTTAACAAGGTCCTGTTTGACATTGTCTGCCCACCGCATCCTTGGTCTCCCCTTCTTTCTGAGGCCTTTTGGCACACTGTTAATAACCCTATTCGCCAATCTATAATTATTCATATGGGCAACATGGCCAAGCCAATGGAGTCTCTCTCTACACAATATGCTGCTTAAAGGAGGTTGCAAACTCCTTTACCTAACCTCATCATTAGTTACAAAGTTGAACCACCTAATGCCCAAGATACTGCATAAGCATCTGGAATCAAAAGCATCTAGTTTCCTGTTATCTTGTTTACAAAGTGTCCAAGTTTCACTACCATAACTAACCCTAGAAAGAACCAAACTATTATACAGTCTAATTTTAGTCTTTAAGTGTATACGCCTATTTCTCCACACTCTCCATAGATTCTTAAAAGTCCCGGCAGCAATCCCTATTCGTCTGTTAATCTCATGCTGCACATCACCATTATCTGTTACATAGCTCCCAAGATAATTAAACTGTGACACCTGCTCAAGACTGCAACCATTCAGATTAACTGAATCACAGCCTGCCTGACCAATTTTCATCACTTTAGTTTTCTCTCTGTTTATAACCAAACCTACTCTACTACCAGTCTCATCAACAGCTCGAATGAAAGAGTTCATCTCATCAACATCATTTGCCAAAAGGGCTAAATCATCAGCATAATCTAAATCAGAAATTTTCGTATCTCCAGCCCATTTAAGGCCAAAATCTTTCCCTTGAAGTGAATTTCGCATAACATAATCAATAACCAAGCTAAAGAGAAAAGGAGACAAAATGCACCCTTGACGAACACCAGAAGTAATGCTAAACCAATTGCTACAAGCCTTACCAACTCTCACACACGACTCAGTGTTAATATAGAGAGCTTTCATAATGTTAACTAACTTGTCTGGTATACCATATGATCTCACAATCAACCACAAATTATGACGATCAACAGCGTCGAAAGCCTTTTTGAAATCAACAAAGCTAGCAACCAAAGGTTTCTGAAACTCTAAACATTTCTCAAGAATCTCCTTGGTCTCCCCTTCTTTCTGAGGCCTTTTGGCACACTGTTAATAACCCTATTCGCCAATCTATAATTATTCATATGGGCAACATGGCCAAGCCAATGGAGTCTCTCTCTACACAATATGCTGCTTAAAGGAGGTTGCAAACTCCTTTACCTAACCTCATCATTAGTTACAAAGTTGAACCACGTAATGCCCAAGATATTGCGTAAGCATCTGGAATCAAAAGCATCTAGTTTCCTGTTATCTTGTTTACAAAGTATCCAAGTTTCACTACCATTGTAACGCTCCAAAGAAATGCAAAATACTTTTAAGTTTGGACCCTTTTTCCGATTCAAATAGTTTTATTCTCTGGGCGCCAGGCAATAATTAACAAATTGCCAAATAAAAAATCAAGTTAAATTAGGGTTCAAAATAGCAGTGAGCGTTAATGAGTAAGAATTCAAAAAATGATTGTCAAGTTTAAATATCTAAATATAATCAAAACTTAATTTACATTGCTCAAGAGAAAAAATTAGTAAAGACTCAAAGGTTTAAATAACAAACAAATTTATTTCCAAAAATCACTCACGAAAACTTCGATGAAGAAGATACATCAACTCAGCACCGTGCTACATGCTTATGCTCTACTCACTGTCTATGTGCTAAGTGCTCTGCTACTGTGACTACATGTCACCGGTTTTAACAAGAGCCGAACGTGTCATATTGCACACCGGGAAAGACATTTACATAAAATGACGAGCGACGCAAGAGGGGGCGTGTCCTTGTGCATGTGCTTTAGCGGGTGACAGTCGGAAGATCGAAGTTGCGCACGCGAAACTCCTAACTCTTGGAAATGAGTGCTGTGATGCCAAAAAGGAAATAAAAATCCCCAAAATGATAAATATAACGTAAATTAAGCAAAACTGGTTAAAGTAAAGCAAAAGTGAACGATGGGGCATCACACCATAACTAACCCTAGAAAGAACCAAACTATTATACAATATTATTAATTTTAGTCTTTAGGTGTATACGCCTATTTCTCCACACTCTCCATAGATTCTTAAAGTCCCAGCAGCAATCCCTATTCGTCTGTTAATCTCATGCAGCACATCACCATTATCTGTTACATAGCTCCCAAGATAATGAAACTGTGACACCTGCTCAAGACTGCAACCATTCAGATTAACTGAATCACAGCCTGCCTGACCAATTTTCATCACTTTAGTTTTCTCTCTGTTTATAACCAAATCTACTCTACTACCAGTCTCATCAACAGCTCGAATGAAAGAGTTCATCTCATCAACATCATTTGCCAAAAGGACTAAATCACCAGCATAATCTAAGTCAGAAATTTTCGTATCTCCAGTCCATTTAAGGCCAAAATCTTTCCCTTGAAGTGAATTTCGCATAACATAATCAATAACCAAGCTAAAGAGAAAAGGAGACAAAATGCACCCTTGTCGAACACCAGAAGTAATGCTAAATCAATTGCTACAAGCCTTACCAACTCTCGCACACGACTCAGTGTTATTATAGAGAGCTTTCATTATGTTAACTAACTTGTCTGGTATACCATATGATTTCACAATCAACCACAAAATATGATAAACAGAGTTGAAAGCCTTTTTGGAATCAACAAAGCTGGCAACCAAAGGTTTCTAAAACTCTAAACATTTCTCAAGAATCTGCCTAAAGTGAAAATATATGATCCACACATTCCCTACCACTTCTGAATCCACATTGCTTATCACATAATTGCAGTCAACCAGATTCTTAATTCTATTAAGCACAATCATGCAAAGAATTTTCCCTGGAACAGAGAGTAGGCTGATACCCCTATAGTTATCTCAAGAACTGCGATCACCTTTTTTGAAAATAGGGATAATAATAGCTCTGGTAAAATCCTTAGGAACCATGCCTTTATAATAAAAGATATTCAAAATTTCAGTCATCCAAGTGGTAACAGAAACATTCCCAGCTCTAAGCATTTCCATAATAATTTCATCTAACCTGGGGATTTATCAAGTTTAAGTTTAGAAACAGCCAAAATAACTTCAGATTATGTTATAGGGCCAACATTAAAGCCACCAATGCATCTATCATCATTAGATGAACGGCAATGTCACCTGTAGGAGACATTGCCGTTGCAGCTGCCAATACCAAAAGGGCCGATCACTCCTACCCAATTGTCAGAATCAGTACGAACTTTGGCATTGAAGTCGCCTGGAAAAAGGGTAATATCTGCTTTCTTGACAGAATTCAAAATATCCTGAAGTTGTTCATAAAACCTTGGTGATGTTTATTATCATTCCTCCCTGAAAAGAGAAATTTAAGATTAATTTTAAGAATCTGACCTTTATCTGTCCATCTGGTCTCTTGCAAGCCCAGAATATCTAAATTATAATGGTGGAATTCTTGTGTGAGGACATCAAGAGAAAAAGCTCTGTGCAGAGTCCTCACATTCCAACTACCTATGGAGAGAAAATGGTTAGTAGGATGTTTAAAGAAACTATGTTTATTGAGAGAAGGAATGCCGACAATATCAAACAGCCCCCTAATCGCAGACATGGGGTAAAGACCCGTTCCCCCACCACTAAAGGCTGAAGCCATCTACACTGGAAGACTTCCTTCAATGTTGAATTTGTCGATGCCAGTAGAAGCAAAGAGTTCAGGTGCCTGCGATGACCTCTGCTCAGGATTATCCACCAACTGATAAACATATCCTGTGAATTTATTCACTTGGTGCTGTCAACCCACAAACAAACAGAAAACACAGTGGAAGATTTTCCCTCCACAAAAGCCCACCAGTGCAGCAAAATCAGGATCCATAATCAAGCTCAGAGCCATATATATATATCCAGTCCAGTTGGTTTAGATGGTTAGCACCAGAACCCTGTGTAGTTGACCACTCCTCAGCATGGTAGAAAAAAAAGAAAAGTAGCCATAGTTGTCCAGATCAGTAGGCCACAGTAATCTGGCATCCCTCCGCTTCCGTTCACATCCACAAGGGAGTATCTCTTTTGAAAGGTACTAACGGTCTGCACCACGAGAAGGCGGGTTCGGACATTAGGTGCTAGGCCTGGTTGGTTCTATGCATCATCACAGGGGATTGGTGCATAGCTCTCCTTCCAGTGACTACCTAGCTACCATTTACAGACCATTCTTACCTCTTTTTAATCAAGGCGTATTCCCAAGTTATTTTTATCATTTTCCCAGTATTCTATGCATCTTTCCCAGCTTCAAAATCGAAACTGAAAGTAAACACATCCTTCTTAGAAAATCTGGTTGCAGCTGCATTTAGTTATGCTTCACTGAGTCAACAAGACACAGGTGGCTGAAACGTGATATCTCCATTGTTCCGTTTGCTGTGTGTTTTTTTTTCAGTTTTGGTCAGCATATTAGATACTCTTTGTCAAGTTAGTATTTTTTATATTTAAAACTTAGTTTTCATTTCAGTAGATCTATTTTCAGAAATTAATGATCTTTTTGCCGATTGATAAGTATTGATTTTTTTCATAGTTATGTTACATTGTATGGCTGGCCTGCAATTTGTAACTGGATATTTTAACATCGCATTAGACTATATGTATTTTTTTGTACTATATGCTTTTTTTTTACTGAACATTGTGAATTTTTTCTCTGGGTGTTGAAGTTTGCCGATCTTGGCTAAGTGCAGAAAGGTTTGTGTACCAAAGCACCAGCCCTTTTTCAGTAAAACTTTGACATAGTACCATTTTCTGAAAATAAATGAGGTCTTGGATATGAAAGCAAATTCATTTTTGTATATTTACTTCCATTAGTTAGCAATCTTCAATCGGCTGATTTATTGATCTTTCCAAGTTATTCTAGATCGGAGGCTGGCTTAAAATTTGTTGCAGATATTTTATTTAACGTCCCATTAAATTATATGTAATTTTTCTTTTATTTCTTGCTTTTTTAATAAAAAAAAAACTTTTAGCTTGCACCATTTTCTGAAAATGAATGTCTTGGATATGGAAACAAAAAGACTTCCTTGCTATGGAAATCGGCAGTCATATGGGAGGGCAATTTCAGGAAGGGCTGGTGCTTTGGTACACAAACCTTTCTGCACTTAGCCAAGATCGCCAAACTTCAACACCCAGAGAAAAAATTCATAATGTTCAGTAAAAAAAGGCAGCCTAGGAAAAATTTTTTTCTAATTTCATAATCATTTCAGAAAATCATGTGATATATATCCAGATGCGAGATGGCCAAGTTACATTGTATAACACTGGCTGTGTTTAAAATATACGATACTGAAAACAATCATTAAAAGAAATGATATCATATTTCAGGTTGAATATTATTCAGCAGGTTTTCCAAAATAAAGCCTTAATTGTATAGTGCGATCTTTTTTTTTTCACCATATCACATTGAAAAAGGCTTATTAAAATCAATATGCTTGCAAATTTGTTTAGATTATTTTTATGAAATTCGTAATTCTGTTTAATTTGATATATAACATGACCTATTTCTGTTGATTGGTTATTTAAAAAAAAAAATTCTGAATTTGACATGTTTATTTGACTTAGCACAATTGGCTAAATGCCTGGAATTTTCTCAAAGTATGGTACTGAGAAAAAAATTACAAAATGAAAGAAATATTTACTTAAAACGACAAAAAAAATTTTGTTATTCAAAAATATATAGCTATTCTATTCATGTGCATTGTAATAATTTCTGTCTAGTCCCATGGCCGAGTGGTTAGCACGCTTGACTACTGATCTGAGGGACCTGGGTTTGAGCCCTGGGTAAGGCATGATTGCATGTTAAACCAGGTTTAATAATGTCCTGGGTAAGACATGGTTGCATGGTAAGGCATGGTTGTGTGCTTTTCTGCTGAGGTCCTGCCATCCTCTCAGATCTTCTATTCTGGCATATAAACTGACAGGCTTCTGTCAGACCTCTGTGGCAAGCAGCTGCTTGAGGGGTTATTTATTTTTATTAGTTTTTATTTGTGTTGCCAGATGCATTTTTTTACTACATGACTCTAAAAAAAAAAAGACCTATTAAAATAAAACACATTGTGTTTTATGTTTAAATACTTGATTTTTAGAAAATCCAGAAATAAATGGTGATTAATTTGGTATACAACATGCCATAATTCCTTTAATTAGTTATTTAGCAAAAAAAGTTCTAAAGTTTGTTTTTTTCCAGTTTTGAAATTTTTTTCTCTGTACTATACGTTGAGAAAAGGCCAAGCTTTTAGCTAATTGTGCTTAGTCAGATAAACAACTCAACTTTAGATTTTTCTAAAAAAAAATAGCAAATCAACAGAAATAGGTCAGATTTTAACTCAAAATCTTATGAAAAATAGAAAATTTGAACAAATTTACAGGCAAGTTAATTTTAATAAGACATTTTCACAGCAATATAGTGAAGAAATAGATCAGACTATAAACTTAACCATTTCCAGGTTCAGCTATTTTTTCACTCTGATCAGGCAAAAAAATTAACTTTAAAACTCTTTTGCCAAATAACTAATGAAAGGAATTATGGCATGTTTATCATCATCATCCTCAAGCAGCCATGGGCTATGGACGTCCAACCAGATTGCACAATTTAGTTCTCCAAGCAATCTGTCCTGAGCTATATCTGCTGCATCTGGCCACTGCACACCAGTTCTAACAAGGTCCTGTTTGACATTGTCTGCCCACTGCATCCTAGGTCTCCCCTCTTTCCGAGGTCTTTAGGAGCACCTATTCATAACCCTATTCGCCAATCTATAATTATCCATATGGGCAACATGGCCAAACCAATGGAGTCTCTCTGCACAATATGTTGCTTAAAGGAGGTTGCCGACAATGTCAAACAGGACCTTGTTAGAATTGGTGTGCAGTGGCCAGATGCAGCAGATATAGCTCAGGACAGATTGCTTGGAAACTAAATTGTGCAGTCTGGTTGGACCTCCATAGCCCATGGCTGCTTGTGGATGATTATTAACTTATGTTAATATCAAAGATGTAAGAATGCCGTTGACTTGGATGTGGCAAGTATTGATTTCTTTTCCATAAGACAATCTGCTACTGCTGGCAACATAAGCACTTTCTCAAAAATAGAAATCACTGGAGAAAAGACTGCAATAGCATTTGTTGCTATTCCCTCTATCTAAATGCTGACTCTTACAATATGTTGATTGATCTGGTATTGAACAGTGGATGATGTCTACATATTGATCATAAACCCTGAAAGTGTCAGATTTCTTAAACTGGTCTCTCTAGTGGCCAAGCGAATTTTTTTTTTGATTTGCGACATATAGGACAGAGAAGAATCCTGGAAGCTACTCCCAGCTTAATACAGGCCTTCTCATACAAGGACATGCCCTTCTAAAACCGAGGTCATTGCTGACACCACTGCCTTAGTTAGAGCTAACACAACACACAAAGTTTGCCTTGCTGGAACAGTCGCTAGCTGCCTAACCACTATGCCAGTTAAGGCTGAAGCAGTTAATTATGAAGTGTTTTTAGAAAATAAAATACATAACTTTAGAATCTCCCTGAAGTAACTAATAAAGGGAAAGTGTCATATTTTTAAGCCCTTTTTGTTTAACAAATATTGGAATAATTTACTGTATTTTTCCATTTTAACTTCAGAAAAAAAAAATTTTTTTTTTACTCATCATTGCCAAAAATCGAAACATATGCATTATTTCCATAAATGCCAGCTTAGAAAAAACTAAATAAGTGAAAGATTTCAATAATATGAATTATTAATATTAAAATAATTTAGAAAAAAGTATTTTTAATTTTAATATTCGTGTTATTTAATTCTTTTACTTGATTTTTTCTAAGCTGGCATTTGTGGAAATAATGCATATGTTTAGGTTTTTGGCAATTGGCAAACTCTAGCGTAAAGAAATTGTGTCATAAAGAAAGTTTTGTTATAAAACAAGATAATTTAAATAGAAAGGGAAATGTATCTAAAAACAAATAAGGAACTGTAAGCAAAAAAGGTAATAAAAATATTTTGAAGCATTTAAAGTTTTAACTGAAACAATGAATGAAGCTACATAACTGCTATGGAAAAATTTAATTAAAATTTTTGGTTAAAAATTGCAATTTCCAAATGTTACAGTATTTGGTTAAAATGTAATTAAAAGTATTGCTAAAATAAAGTTCTATCTTTTAATAATCACACTTTTAAGCCAATTGCTTAATCTGATATTGCCATTTCAGATTACTAGCGGTTTTGTAAAAGTCTTTATAATCAAAAGTCTATTGAAATATGGGGGCGGGGGTGGCTCAGTCGGTAGCGCGCCAGGCTCGTAATCTGTAGTTCCCAGGTTCGAGTCCCAGCTGGGTCAGCGTTGAGATTTATCTCCGCAAAGTTCCCCGTCCTGCCCACAGTCAGTAGGGGACACCGATGGGCTTGGAAAGGCTGCCGTCCGTCGGATGGGACATTAAGCCGTGGCCCCGAGTGCGAGAGAGACATACCCTGTGCGCGTTAAAGAACACGCTGGATGGCCTTGACAGGAGGCTATCATCTGTCTCCCAACAGCTGTTTCAGTGGGTCCCCTCCCCCACCCTTCTCTGAGCCTTCGGGGTCCATGCGACCTGGCCATTTAGCCCATGGTGTGCAAAAAAGTGCCTCTTGGAGGTTAAACAACCCAACCCTATTAAAATATTATTGACCAAAGGCAATGTGTGTAATTCTGATAGTTCCAAATGTTACTATATTTGATGGTAACGACTGGTAGTAATAAAATCAATATCTTACGTTAGAAGTTTAGAACGATGAATATGTCTGAATACCAGAAATTGCAAATGATCAATAAATTAGGTTTGGTAGATTAAAAGATAATAAATAATCCCCTCAAGCACCTGCTTGATGGGGTGTCTGGTAAAGGCATTAATTAAATTGTTGCTACTTATGGTGACTTAACCTACTTTCGCTGCAGGCTCAGATTTATTTTTAAACTTCATATTTTTTCAAGTGGAATCAACAGATAAAAAAATATACTACAGGAAATAAAAAATGCAACATCAATAAGTTATGCAAATGTGACGAAATTTAGGGAGGTAGTAATATATGGAAGTGCATGGAAATGATTAGGTTTGCAGGACGATCGAAATGATTGGACAAGTGCGAGCTGCCTTCACAGATGCAGCACACCCAAACACAGATATAGGCAACCAAGCTCCTTAATTGGCAAAAATGTTGTGGAAATTGTTCAAACTTCTAAAGATGTTCTTATGCTGCCATTCCAACGGGGTAGCGCACCAGGCTCGTAATTTGTAGTTCCCAGGTTCGAGTCCCAGCTGGGTTAGCTTTGAGATTTATCTCTGCAAAATTCCCCGCCCTGCCCATGGTCAGTAGGGGACACCGATGGGCTTGGAAAGGCCACCGTCTGTCGGATGTGGTGTTAAGCCGTGGCCCCATATGCGGGAGAGCCATACCCTGTGCACATTAAAGAACACACTGGATGTCCTTAACGGGAGGCTACCATCTGTCTCCCAACAGCTGTCATAGTGGGTCCCCTCCCCCAACCTTCTCTGAGCCTTCATGGTCCATGTGACCTGGCCATTTAACCCATAGTGTGCAAAAAAAAGTGCCGCTCAGAGGTAAAACAACCCAACCCGTTCCAACGGTTAACAGACTTTGAGCATGGAAGAATTATCGTCCTTAGAGAAGCTGGTTTGTCATACAGAGATGTGGCCAACCTTGTTGCTGCAATCTCAGCACCATCATACACATATCGCGCCACTGAATTCAAGAAGGATCCAGCTCATGCCGACAAGGATCAGGAAGACAATGTATGACCACGAAGTTACAGGATTGCAAAGAGACTCTCAACAGATAATAGATCAAATACCTACCAGGCAGATGGTTAACAACAAGCTTTTATAGTTTTCATTGTGATCCTATCATCCGGCATTGTGTTTGCCCCTCACATCTGCCCACATGCAAGCACATCTTCTGTGGTGTCACCTCAGACAGAATTAGAACAAACAAGAGTGGAGTACTGTGGTGTTTAGTGATGAATCTCATTTTTGTCTTGGTCAGCATGATGGTACACAACGTGTTTGCCATCATCCAGGGGAAAGGAATGCCACCCAGTGCGTTCAACATCATCACACAGCTCCAGTACCTGGTGTGGAGTGCCATTAGTTGGACATCTTGGTCTGAACTGGTCATAATAAGGGGGATCTCTCTAACTGCCCAATGATATGTTACCAACATTTTGCAGCCAGTGGCTGTCCCATTTGTTCAGCAGCACAGAACCTTTTACCAGCAAGATAATGCCTGTCCCCACACAGCCTGCATTAATCTGCAGTGTCTACATGAACAACACGTTCAGGTACTACCACGGGCAGCATGCTCGCCGGACCTTCCACCTATTGAACATGTCTGGGACATGATGGGCCAACAGCTCCAACAACACACAAGAGGTGTGCCAACCACTGTTGCTGAAATGGAGCGACTTCACACTATTTGTCATTCTTTCCCTCAAGAAGACATTATAGAGGTGTATAATAGCCTTCCCCCACCATGTTCATGAATGCATTGCTGCACAGGGCAGTTCAACATACTAATTATACCACTTTACTGGGTAGATAAAGTGGTAATTTTCCTTTTTTTTTTTTGATAATATAATCAATCGCACATCTCAGTGTATGCTAATAGCTGCCTGCATTTCAATAAAATGCAGCCATTGATAACGATACCTCTCCAGACCAACAAATCATTCCCACCAAAATGGTCTCTTTCCATGATAATCCAGGGGTGATAATATGTCCCACACTCTCTCCATTTGCATTAGTGCCAAAAATCACTACTTAGCTGTATTGTGTTTCATCCTAAAAGAGAACCTGTCCCTATTGATCATTGGTCCAATTGAAGTGCTGCCTGTTACATTCCAGTTGTGTCCTCCAATGAGCTTAGGTTAGTGGTGTGCACACTACCGATCTTCTACATATCTAGCATATAACCCTCTTTTATGAAGTTGTCTTGACACAGTTACTCTACAGTAGGGGTTCTCAACATGGGGTATGCAGTAAATTTTTTTTGGGTATGCTGTGTGAGCTGAAAAGTTGCTAGATATGTTATATATATGTATCTTTTATTTTATTCCCATTGTTATACTATAACTATAGTTTTATCTATCTATACAAGGGGTATGCCAGTTACATACACATTTCCAGGGGATACATAAGCATAAAAGGTTGAGAACCACTGCTCTAGAGACTGCCCTTCCTGTGGCAGTTTATGACTCTGATGCAAGTTTGGATGCTGGCATCAATTCTATTTCACCTTGCAGTTAGCGACAGGAGACTATCGTGAACTGTTGCTGCTCTGGTTCATTCTTCTAGAGCATATTCCAGTGTCTTGAAAACATCTCCAAAGTCTGGAAATTACACTTTGATACTTTCATGAATTTGGCAACCTCTATGTGGCTGTCCTGCTTCTGGCCATCTGATGGCTCTCCTGTAATCATCTGTCATTCCAATATTTCTCCTTTACAGTTTTAACAAAACTGTAATCCTAAAACATTCGATAAAGCAGCTTTTAATCCAAAGTGAAAAGTGTCCATTCTTGAAGCTGCTTTTATCACCTGCTTAATTTGCATATTGCAGTCACATTGAGAAATGCAAATAGCTGATAAATGTGAGTTGTTTCACACTAAATATCCTCAAACTTTTGTGAAATTCCAAAAAAAGGATTTCTAGAGATATTTGTCATTTTGTTTAACTCTTTTGGTATTGGAGCCTGAATAATTGCTTTTGTCTTTTGAACTCTAGTGATTGGAGATGCAAGTTTCATTTCCATAGTATAAGGTTATAAAAAAAAAAATTCAGAATCGAAATGAAAAATTTTTCAACTGTTGCTAATCAAATATCAAAAATAGAATTTAAATCTATAATATAGACACGTAATTTTTACCTGTTGATTCCACTTGAAAAAATTATGGTGAAGTTTAAAAAAAATATCTCTTTGAGTCTACAGTGAACATATGCGCATGTTCAGTCATCGTAAATAGTATCATTTAGCACCGATTTAGTTTATACCTTTTTCTGCTATACCATACTTAGATTATCGATCAGTTGTGATTCCCCGAAATTTGGGACACTGAAATTTGAGACACCAGAAATTGCGTCACACTGGAACTATGCACATCAGCTTTTGATCAATATTTTGGCAGACTTTTGATTTTTAAAGACTTTTTTTTTACATTAATGCTTATAAAAGTATTTTTTATTCCCTCCCAAATGGATACCAGAATTTTAGAATTAAAAGTTAATGTGACTTCATAATAAAGTGACTCATTCTCAAATGATAACCTTACCTTATTTATCCTTCAATCCCTGTATTCCTGTCCATTTTCTACCATACGAAACATTAACTATCTGGTACTTATTGCAGCTACCAATACCAAAAGGCCCTTTCACCCCTCCCCAAAGGTCCGAGTCAGTACCAACCTTGGCAGTTAAGTCACCTAGAACAAGGTAATATCTTTTTTGACAGAAGTCAAAATACCCTGAAGTTGCCCTTAAAACCTACACTTCTCATCTTCATCAGCATCCTCAGTGGGGGCATAATAGTAGATAACATTCAAGTCTTTAATGCTTGTTTGAAATTTTGCTGTAAGAAACCTTTCGTTAATGCATTCCTGTCCTAGAAGAGTATCACTGTGTCCTAGAGATTGTCTGCTGAGAAGCAGACCTATGCCTTGGTGATGCTTATTATCTTTCCTCCCTGAAAAGAGAAATTTAAGATTATTTTTAAGAATCTGACCTTTATTTGTTCATCTGGTCTCTTGAAAGCCAAGAATATCTAAATTATAATGGTGGAATTCTTGTGTGAGGACATCAAGAGCATAAGCTCTGTGACTAGTCCTCACATTCCAAATACCTATGGAGAGAAAATGGTTAGTGGGATGTTTAAAGGAAATACGTTTATTGAGAGAGGGAATGCTGACAATATCAAACAGCCCCCTAATTGCAGGCATGGGGCAAAGACCCATTCCTCCACCACTAAAGGCTGAAGCCATCATAATAAAGTGACTCATTCTCTAAGAATGTGCGTTATGCATAAATAACTAAAAAATTTACAAAAAAATGAAAGATTTAAGTATTAATAGAAATATTACTAACTGTTTATATTAGAATAATAAAATAATGTAGGAAAAACTGGAAAAATATTTTTCTTAATTTTATTAAATGTTAAAGTGACAGTAAAAATGCTTAAAACATTTAACTTAACATTTTTCCTTTCTTCAAATGTTTGTCATTTTATTAAGCACAATTAAATGCCCTTTTTGTATATAAAACATGACATATTTATGTTCATTAGTTACTTTAGAATGCGATTCTAATACTGTTCATTATATTTTATGAAAACTCTTTAAAATAAATCTGGCCACCACAGTGACTTCAGTTTCAGAAACCTGTTACTGTAAGGGTTAATTCTATGTGATATCTGTGCCAAGTAGTGAAATTTATGAGCTTTTGTTTTCTCCCATATTTTGATCTAATAATTTATAATTTTTATATCATTATGTTTTGATTAAAATATTTGGTTACTCCAAAATACTTCAGTGATTTAATAGGAGTTAGATATTGATGGTGTAAAGAAATTATTCAGTTATGATGAAATGCTTGATTACTGTAAATGTAATTTTTTTTCCCACAGGAAGCAAGCACATTATGATTCTTTAAAACAAGTTGGAACAAAATGTGAGTTTTATTTTCTGTTTGCTAAGAGTTGTAGGAAAAGTAGCTTACAGACATCTCATGCCTAATTTTATTGACAATAAATCATTTGAAGTTATATTATTAAAAATTCCTTTATGCTGGACTTCTTTTTTCAATTCCTGCCTCATGTAACTCATAACCATTAGAATTAAAGCATTCTTTTTGATTTATTTTAATAAAACCTTGAAAAGTTAACAATTTAATTTCAAAGTAAAAATCATTTCCATCTGGATTGTGCAATTCTTACATGTCATTGCGGCCAGCTGACAATTCAGTGTTCTTCTGTGAAAAGCAAGTTTTTGTAATGTAATTATTAGAAATGCACTATGAATGAAGACTTGCTTGGAGAACTAAATTGCACGATCTGGTTGGACCTCTGTAGCCCATGGCTGCTTGAGGAGGAGGATGACCATCATCATCATCCTCAAGCAGCCATGGGCTACGGAGGTCCAACCAGACCATGCAATTTAGTTCTCCAAGCAAGTCTATCCTGAGCTACATCTACTGCATCTGGCCACTGCACACCAATTCTAACAAGGTCTTGTTTGACATTGTCTGCCCACTGCATCCTAGTTTTCCCCTTCTTTCTGAGACCTTTAGGCACACTGTTCATAACCCTATTCGCCAATCTATAATTATTCATACGGGCAACATGGCCAAACCAACGGAGTCTCTCTCTGCACAATATGCTGCTTAAAGGAGGTTGCAAACTCCTTTGCCTAATCTCATCATTAGTTACAAAGTTGAACCACCTAATGCCCAAGATACTGCGTAAGCATCTGGAATCAAAAGCATCTAGTTTCCTGTTATCTTGTTTACAAAGTGTCCAAGTTTCACTACCATAACTAACCCTAGAAATAACCAAACTATTATACAGTCTAATTTTAGTCTTTAGGTGTATACACCTATTTCTCCACACTCTCCATAGATTCTTAAAAGTCCCGGCAGCAATCCCTATTCGTCTGTTAATCTCATGCCGCACATCACCATTATCTGTTACATAGCTCCCAAGATAATTAAACTGTGACACCTGCTCAAGACTGCAACCATTCAGATTAACTGAATCACAGCCTGCCTGACCAATTTTCATCACTTTAGTTTTCTCTCTGTTTATAACCAAACCTACTCTACTACCAGTCTCATCAACAGCTCGAATGAAAGAGTTCATCTCATCAACATCATTTGCCAAAAGGGCTAAATCATCAGCATAATCTAAATCAGAAATTTTCGTATCTCCAGCCCATTTAAGGCCAAAATCTTTCCCTTGAAGTGAATTTCGCATAACATAATCAATAACCAAGCTAAAGAGAAAAGGAGACAAAATGCACCCTTGTCGAACACCAGAAGTAATGCTAAACCAATTGCTACAAGCCTTACCAACTCTCACATATGACTCAGTGTTATTACAGAGATCTTTCATTATGTTAACTAACTTGTCTGGTATACCATATGATCTCACAATCAACCACAAATTATGATGATCAACAGAGTCGAAAGCCTTTTTGAAATCAACAAAGCTAGCAACCAAAGGTTTCTGAAACTCTAAACATTTCTCAAGAATCTGCCTAAGTGAAAATATCTGATCCACACATCCCCTACCACTTCTGAATCCACATTGCTCATCACGCAATTGACTGTCAACCAGATTCTTAATTCTATTAAGCACAATCATGGAAAGAACTTTCCCTGGAACAGAGAGTAGGCTGATACCCCTATAGTTATCACAAGAACTGCGATCACCTTTTTTGAAAATAAGGATAACAATAGCTCTGGTAAAATCCTTAGGAACCATGCCTTTATCATAAAAGATATTCAGAATTTCAGTCATCCAAGTGGTAACCGAAACATTCCCAGCTCTAAGCATTTCCGTAGTAATTTCATCTACCCCTGGGGATTTATGAAGTTTAAGTTTAGAAAGAGCCAAAATAACTTCAGATTGTGTTATAGGTCCAACATTAAAGCCACCAATGCATCTATCATCATTGCAAACAATGGGAGTAGAACTAACTACATTGTTTAGAACATCACTGAAATGCTCAGCCCACCTAGCCATGACAGAATCCTCCCCTTCTATAACCTTACCTTGTTTATCCTTCAATCCTTGTATGCCTGTCCGTTTTCTACCACACAAAACATTAACTCTCTGGTACAGCTCTCTGCTGTTGTGCTGTCTAACTGCTTCCTCGGCTTTGTCAGCCAAAGATTCTTATCAGCAGCTAACTGATCCTTTACAAGTTTATTAAGGTCTCTGTAATGCTTTCTATTAGGACTAGTAGGGTATTGATTAAGGGCATTCCTGCAGTTCTTTCTTTCCGAAATAAGCTCAAGTGCCTTATCACTCAGATAATTTTGCCTCTTCTGCTCCTTTTTTCCTAAAAGAGTACTGTTAGTGTCCAAAAAAGCCTGTTTAAAATGATCCCATTCTTCCTCAACTTCAGTAGTAAGCAAACCATGACTGTCATAATGACTAAGTAACCTATCATGGTAAGCTTTGGCTATAACTGGATCTTTCAGAGCTGCAGTATTAAAAGTAAATTTTTTAACCCTAACCTTTTTTAACCTTAAGTTGCAAGACACTTTTAACAAGGTAATGGTCAGATCCAATTTCCGCTCCCCTATATGCCCTGGTATTTCTAACAGAACTAGCCCATTTGCTGTTAATTAATATATAATCAATCATATTCCTATGCAGCCCATCAGGTGAAACCCATGTGTACTTATGTATGTCGCGGTGTTTGTAATATGTGTTAGTTATTCTGAAACCATTGAGTTTACTTACCTGTATGAGACGTTGCCCATTGCCATTGCAGCCACCAATACCAAAAGGGCCTATTACTCCTCCCCAAAGGACAGAGTCAGTACCAACTTTGGCATTGAAGTCACCAAGAACAAGGGTAATATCTCCTTTCTTGACAGAATTCAAAATATCCTGAAGTTGTTCATAAAACCTATCTTTCTGATCCTCATCGGCATCCCCAGTGGGGGCATAACAGCAGATAACATTCAAGTCTTTAACGCTTGTCTGAAATTTTGCTGTAAGAAACCTTTCATTAATGCACTCATATCCTAGAAGAGCATCGCTAGCGTGTCTGCTGAGAAGCAGACCCACGCCTTGGTGATTCTTATTGTCGTCCCTCCCTGAAAAGAAAATTTTAAGATTATATTTAAGAATCTGACCTTTATCTGTCCATCTGGTCTCTTGCAAGCCGAGAATATCTAAATTATAACGGTGGAATTCTTGTGTGAGGACATCAAGAGAAAAAGCTCTGTGCAGAGTCCTCACATTCCAACTACCTATGGAGAGAAAATGGTTAGTGGGATGTTTAAAGAAACTATGTTTATTGAGAGAGGGAATGCCGACAATATCAAACAGCCCCCTAATCGCAGACATGGGGCAAAGACCCGTTCCCCCACTACTAAAGGCTGAAGCCATCTACACTGGAAGACTTCCTCCAATGTAGAATTTGATGATGCCAATAGAAGCAAAGAGTTCAGGTGCCTGCGATGACTTCTGCTCAGGATTATCCACCAGCTGATAAACATATCCTGTGAATCTATTCACTTGGGACTGTCAACCCACAAACAAACAGAAAACACAGCGGAAGATTTTCCCTCCACAGAAGTCCACCAGTGCAGCAAAATCAGGATCCATAATCAAGCTCAGAGCCATATATCTGTCCAGTCCAGTAGGTTTATATGGTCAGCACCAGTACCCTGTGTGGTTGACCACTCCTCAGCAGGGTAGAAAAAAAAGAAAAGTAGCCATAGTTGTCCAGATCAGTAGGCACACTAATCTGGCAGCCCTCCCCTTCCGTTCACTTCCACAAGAGAGTATCTCTTTTGAAAGTTACTAACGGTCCGCACCACGAGAAGGCAGGGTCGGACATTAGGTGCTAGGCCTGGCCGGTTCTATGCATCATCACAGGGGATTGGTGCATAGCTCTCCTTCCAGTGACTACCTAGCTACCATACTTTGAGAAAATTCGAGACTTTTAGCCAATTGTGCTGAGTCGGATAAGTCAAGTTTAGAATTTAAAAAAAAACTGATTAATGGGAATTGGTCATGCTATATACCAAATTAAACAATTTAATTGCGAATTTTATGAAAATAAGTAATATGAACAAAGTTAGAAGCATATTGATTTTCATGAACCTTTTTCAATGTGAAAGGGTGAAAGAAAAAAGATCGCACTTTACAATTAAGGCTTAATTTTGAAAAGCCTGATTAATAAAAATAGTTAAATTATATATTTATCAAAAGGAAATTTCCTCCCTAATAGGAGCACACCAGGCTAGTAATCCGTAGTTCCCAGGTTCAAGTCGCAACTGGGTCAGCATTTAGATTTATCTCCACAAAACCCGCTGCTCTGCCTACGATCAGTACAGGACACGGATGGGCTTGGAAAGGCTGCTGTCCGTCGGATGGGACATTAAGCCATGGGCCCATATATGGGAGAGCCATATCCTGTGCATGTTAAAGAACATACTGGATGGCCTTGATGGGAGGCTACCATCTATTTCCCAACAGCTGTTCCAGTGGTTTCCCTCCCCCAACTTTCTCTGAGCCTTCAGGATTCTTGTGACCTGGCCATTTAGCCCATGTGTGCAAAAAAGTGCTGCAACCCAATCCTCCCAAATAATATAATATTCAACCTGAAATATGATTTTTATTTTATATTTTAAAGATTCTTTACAAAAACTTTCTTGTCTGCTTTTTTTTTTACTAGACATTATGAATTTTTTCTTTGGGTGTTGAAGTTTGGCGATCTTGGCTAAGTTCAGAAAGGTTTGTGCACAAAAGTAAAAAAAAATGGCATTATATCTTCTGCACAACCAAGATTCTGGGGGGGGGGGGTTGCCTTTAAAATCATTGAATATAAACGTAAAAACTCAATTTAAAAAAATGATACTTTTATCGAGGGGTGGGGGTTAAAACGTTCATAGTGAGTTTGGCAGATGGAAGCCTTCCTGAAATTGCCCTTACACATGATGGCTGATTTCCCTAGCAAGGAAGTCTATTTTGCTTCCATATCCAAGACATTCATTTTCAGAAAATGGTGCAAGCTACAAGTTTTTATTAGAAAAGCAAGAAATAAAAGAAAAATTAGATATAATTTAATGGGATGTTAAATAAAATATCTGCAACAAATTTTAAGCCAGCCTCTGATATAGCATAACTCGGAAAGATTGATAAATCAGCCGATTGAAGATTGCTAACTAATGGAAGTAAATATACAAAATTGAATTTGCTTTCATATCCAAGACCTCATTTATTTTCAGAAAATGATACTATGTCAAAGTTTTACTGGAAAAGTAATAAATAATAAAATAGAAATTAACATATAGCCTAATGCAATGTTAAAATATCCACAGTAACAAGTTGTAGGCCGACCATGCGATGTAACATAACTATGAAACAATCGATACTTATCGATCGGCCAAAAGATCGCTATTTTCCAAAACTGTAAAAAATGTCTTGTTTGCTGCAGTGAAGCATAACATAATTAAGTGCAGCGGCATCCAGTATTTCTAAGAAGGATTTTTTTTACTTCCAGTTTCTATTTTAAGAGTGGGAAAGATGCATAGAATGCTTGAAAAATGATAAAAAATAATTTTGGGAATACTGAAATAGGTTTATGACAGAGAAGCATGTGAAACGTGTAGAAAAAATGACAGTATGTGCTTTGGAATTACAAAAATCTACCCTTTTTGAAAATATAAGGAAAAATTTTGATAATAATTCAAATGAAACTTGTGAGCTTAAATCAGGTAGTTGTTTCAGCAAAGAGGAACGTTAACAAGTAAATCAGCAATATCATTTAGTGCTTCTAAGAAATGGCAATCAGATGGCTTTAACTGACATACATCCTACATCCTTAACTGGCTTAGTGAGCTAGCTGCTGTTCCAGCAAGGCAAACTTTATGTGCTTGTGTTAGCTCTAACTGATCCAGTGGTCAGCAGTGACTTCGGTATTAGTAGGGCATGACCTTGTATGAGAAGGCCTGTGAAAGTTAGGAGTAGCTTCTAGGATTTTTCTCTGTCCTATATGTTGCAAAAAAAAAAAATTGTTTTATAAAATATGCATCAAATTAAGAAACTATTATTTTTCAAGCCTGAATTATATATTTTTATAAGATATATATATATAAAAATTTACAACAGTAATTTTTATTTAAAAAAAAATCGTTTTTTTTTTTGTACTAAAATGTGTACATCCTTGGCATCTCATTCGGGTTCTGAAAAAAAGTATACAGACAATGTGGACACTGGAAGGGACAAGTTTATAATTCGAGGAAATGCACGTCATATAACGAATAAGTAGTTTTATTTTGCATTTAAAAATTTTCTTTCAAGTTTTAAACTTTTTTATTTGGTAATTTATTCATTAGATATCTAGATTGTTGGTTCATGAAATCATAATTTAAATTTTAATTAATATTGCAATGAAACTTCTAATAATGTCAGCATACTCAACCTCAGACATTACCTCTGGACTTAATGACAGTCATCTGCAGCACTAAGTGGTAAATGAGGGTTTCATTGTTAGTACATACATGCATCAGTTAGTATACTCTTTTATTGAATTTTTGATATCTTTGGCTTGAAAATTGATCTTTCACTTTCCACTGCTGCTGGATGGGGTGCGATACAATTTCAGTAAAGGATGTACACTATTGCATCTATTGAAATATTTCTGTTCAGAAATGAATGCTCTTTTTATACCTGACAAGACTTGACTCATTAATTATTTTAGAATGAGATTCAAGTCACAGAAGGAAAAAAAAACTTTACTGCATTTTTCCCAAGAGAATTTTAATTTGATTTTGGTTAAATATTTGCATTATTACTGATCAGAATTAAATATTCTTCTTTAGATATATAACATGATGCACCCAGAGCTGCCAAAGCTCCAATTTTTTAGGATTTCATCCAAATTTTACAGTAATTTTTCTTTTGTTATGAAAGGAAATGGTAATAAAATGGAAAACGGTTTGTGTTTTAGCTCTTTAACCACACTAAAAGTTCCACTACAGACAACTAATCACAAAACAGATTATTATTTAGAACCTCCATGCTCTGAAACTTTCAGAGTAAGGTAGATTCCACTCATGTATTAGAAAGATTCTCTAATTTGTTGCCCATGATTGCCATTGCAATGGGAATCATGCATGTCATAGTTCATGTTTGTGTTAAGTTTTAAGGCTTAAAATTTTAAGTATGGATTATTTTTTATGTGTTATTATGCAAATATATACAGTAGTTCCTGTTTTTGTTGGTATCAAGAAGTACGCATACCATAGACTAGTCACTGCTTCTTGTGCCGCATGCCAAGCTGCCAGTGGTTGCAGTTTTTTTTTTCCAAAAAATCTCTGGATAATGGGGTGCAATGACATCTTGCTATTCCCTCTGTATTGTATATTAATTTTTGCAATACCAATTGGTTCTCAATTTACCTCAGGGTTGTATTCTTAAAAATGGCTTCTTAAATCAAGTATAATTTTCCCATTAAAGGAAATGGTAGGAATAAAGGGAAGTGCTGCCTCAAAACCTATTATATGTATTTCCTGCACTATTTCACTATACAGTAATTATTGTTTATAATAATAAAGATAAACACACTGCAACAGTCAGTTACATGAAGTCGAAAATTTTATTAACTTTGCTTTTAATAATGAAATATAGTTGGACTTGTGGATGTATGTCCAGGTGTAAACATTTTTCTCTTGGGCTCTTACTGAAGTTGTAATTCAACAAAATTGGCTAGGTTTTTTTGTCTCAGTCTAGAGAGGGAGGAATGTGAGTACCATATTATTTTCATTTAACTAACAGGTTATTTTTTATTTCCATGCATGTTTCCATTGACCATTTAGTTTCTTTTCCTCTGTAACCATGTACTCTTCTTACATAGCTTATGAATGTCATCTAGCTGCTCTCAAACATTCATGCACTAGAGTAAGAAGTTAGTCCTACTTTGTGATAATGCAGCATAAATTTGTTAGCTCTTGCTAATGTTAACTTATAATTAGAAAATAACTTTTTTTTAAAAAAAATGCAAAGGTTGGAAATAACATAAGCTTTTGGCTTCTGTTGGTTCAATTCTTTCTAATTGCTATATATGTTTGAGGAACAATAGGAATAATTCTAGAGGTAGTGGAATTGATATTGCACTTCAGAATCTGAATCACTATCAAAGTCAATAAAATATTTTGGAAAAAACTCTCAATTTTCTGCTTCAACTCTAGCTAAAATGTCCTTTGCAGTATTTGGCAAGCACTTATTTATTTTTCAAAAACTATATTTAATCAGCAAAACAAAATGCAAAAACACTTTGGTACTTTATGAATGCACTATAAATATCTATCTGTGCTGCCTAACCAAGTGCACACTAAAAGTTTAGAAACAAAACCCTTGTCCACATTACATTATTACTGCAAGCCATATGAGGTTTATCTGATGGATGACAAGTGGGAAAATGTGGCTACATTGGATGAGGGATGCATCTACTTTAGACAACTGTAGCAAGTCTTGGTCAAAATATTAATGATCAGTTGGCCAAACAAAATATTGAGCAATTGACGAAATGGCCTATCACAAGTGGTACAGAGAACATGCTGAAAGTTTTCCCAAAGTTTCCATGATCGATATTGCTGGCATATTATTGCAAATCCATATAGTGGAAAAGAACACCAAAACTCCCTATACTATCAAACATCCTGGAGCCAATATACTGGAACAAACTGCTTGTCTTGTATAGTATGAATGTCAACACTGTACAGTTGCATTAAGACAAAGCTTTTAATCATACCTTAGCATATCCTACATCTTCAACGGATGGCATAGGAAACCAGAATTATCATTATTCAATTTGAAGGCATTCTTCTAAATTCATTGGATAACCCTGGGTTTGGGGGTTCGCTAAGTCAGTAGTACAATAGGCTCATCTGTAGTTCCCAGATGTTTGAGTCCCACTGGTCCAGCATTGAGATTTATCTCTGCTAAACCCCCATCCTACCTTCACAAGGGGATGGGGGATATCATAAAGAGGACATGAATGGACTTGAAATGGCCTCTCGTGTATCTGGTCTGTGTACAGGTCCACTGGTGTAAAGGTTTGGTATGGATTTAAGGTTGTACTCTCGTGTGTGTGTGTGTGAATAACCCTCCTCCCCCTGCATTTTACAGAACATTCTGTGTAATAGTTTTGGTTGTTTCTATGGTTATGGTAATGAAGCTTGGACCCTTTGTAAACAAGTAAGTTGGAAACTTGATGCTTATGCAATATCTTGGACATTAGGTGATTCAAAATTGTAAGTAATGAGGTTAGGCAAAGGTTTCAGCAACCTCCTTTGAGCAGCCCTATTATGCAGAAAGAGACTGTTGGTTTGGCCAAGTTGCCTTATTCATAACTATAGATTAGTGAATAGGGCTATGAACAGTGTGCCTAAAGCTCTCAGAAATAGGGGGAGACCTAGGATGAGGTGGGCAGACAATGTCAAGCAGCACCTCGTTAAAATTGGTCTACAGTGGCCAGATGCAGCATCTGTAGCACAGGACAGATATGTTTGGAGAACCAAATTGCACCAACTTGTTGGACCTCCTTAGCCCATGGCTGCTTGAGGATGATGATGGACTCTGGAGTTTACCTGCAGACTTGGTGGATTTTTGGAAATCTTGTAAAAAGTAATGGGACCAATTAGATGTGACAGTGCTCCGCAAAAGCCTACTACAGGGGAAGGTACATTGTAGTGCCATTGTTACACAGCAGGGACACAAGATCATGCATGAATGATGATAGCATAAAGGTATGTGATATTCTACAAGCCTCTGAAAACAGCACCATGTAATGCAGTCAATGTAAGTACTGGCTATTTAAATGATAATTTTTATCATCTCTTTGGTTTTTAGGCCTGTTCTAGTTTTTACACTATGTTTTACACCCAGTTTTGTATTCAGTTCTACATGTGTGTATTTTTTGTTAGATTTATTAATTCTTGTTTTGATACATGAGTACTGTACACTCGTATTTTCTTTTGTACCTGTGTTATCTTTGCTTTTACTCTCTTTATGTATTGGTTGTAGATTCAATTACTTTTTTGTTTAACCTCATATGTTGCAATAGAGCCTTGTTGCTATTGTACTATAAACCTGCAATCAATAACATTCCTATCCCAAAGTTTTTTTTTTTACCCTCATTGCAACTCCAGCAACCCTGGTGGGCCATTCAGGATCTACTCTGCACCTTACAAATAAAAATTACTCCTTTGCCACTTTTCAGTAAGGCAGCTGAGATTTTACATTGCCTTCCCGAGATTACCACATGTAATATTTAATATCATTAATCCACATTTTTACGTAATCATTTAGTGCTCAGTATTGAGAAATGCTTATGTATAAAAGGCATAGATTTCTT
The DNA here is from genome assembly GCA_038380435.1 of Ryuthela nishihirai. Classification (NCBI taxonomy): domain Eukaryota; kingdom Metazoa; phylum Arthropoda; class Arachnida; order Araneae; family Heptathelidae; genus Ryuthela; species Ryuthela nishihirai. The sequence continues at coordinate 153,181,305 of JAWZYU010000001.1, read as the reverse complement.
GGAGAATATTGTTTGAACAAATGAATTTTCAGTTCATTTAATATTTGTATGAAAATTATTGCACTGTGTTGTTTTTAGCATTTAGATATTTCTTTTTAATACTTTAAAATGGCAAATAGTGAGGGGAAAAAAACCCTTTTAATTTGAATATATTTTGAACTACTGTTAGATGGATGTTTGGACTTCTGGCTTCATTTTACAATAGTGGTGTTATATATATATATAAAATACCCCCCTCAAGCAGCTGCTTGCCACAGAGGTCTGACAGAAGCCTGTCAGTTTACATGCCACACTAGAAGGTCTGAGAGGATGGAAGGACCTCAGCAGAAAAACATGAACATCCATGCCTTATCTGGGGCTATCTGTTGTTAATGACAGAACTTCTTTCTGGAGGAAAATATAATGCGCAGCTGTCAAAAACTGTCAAAAACTTGGCTGCCACTTCTAGGGTTAATGAAGCTGTGTTGCATAAATGGTAAAGTGTAATTCTAAACTATGTGGGAGAAGTTTTGAATTACACTGCCATCCATTGAAATTGCCTCATCTGGAAAGAATAGCCATAAAAAGCTGAAAATTTGCATGCATGACATATACCTATGACACTGATAGGTGCAAAAACTTTGGTCTATAACCAAGTTGTTGTCCCCATGACCTAAGTATCACCATGCACTATAAAAAGTGGTGTGAATGAATGCTAGCAAACAGAAGTGTGTGAGGCAGACCTCTCTGAAATAGCCAAGCCCTTATGAATTCGACATTATGTACACGTCACAGATTTTAAAAGGGAGTGAGTTATTAGAATGGCAGAAGCTGGATTACTGAATCAACAATTTGTGACACATGGATTGTGATGACAGAAGTGCAACGTTATGACAGATAATTAGAGCCACAATGCCATTCCTACTTGTTCCCATGTCTTAAGTACAATCTAATGATGACTAAAAAAATATGGGCCTTTGTATTTGTGTTGTCCCTTGGCTTGTCTTCCTGTCACTGCATCCAATCTCCATGCATGTTTTCAGAGAGAGAGAGAGAGAAGTTCCTTGGGACTAGAATGTGTTTTCTTCTTTGACGATTCCTGTTTTTGTTTAGTTACCAGTGACAGGTGTGTGTGTGTGGAGACAGCCAGGTGGCAAATTTAATTAATACACAGTGTATGCAGGAGTGCCATTGGGACTGACACTTGACATCATGGTGTTGGGAGCCCATAGTTACGAGAACAAATCTCCTGTGATTGTTATTGATCCCAGTTTGATGGCAACATGGTGTGTTGAAACTCCTATGACCTGTGCTGTTGTCATATCTATATACCATGCCTAACACCAAATTCCAATAGGAAGCATGGTTGCATTTCACACAGGATCATATTTGCTACCTGTTTGACTCACTCCCATTATGACGTCTTGCCATGTGTATTGCGGTCGTACTGCCTACTGATGTACCTCTCGTTTTGTAATTAAATATTAGAACTGTTTGCCTCTCTCTCTACTCATTGCTTCTCTTTGTGTATAGCTCCATAACTAATTTGGTTCATAGGCAAGAATCACTTCTAGTTGAAGCAATTTCATTGGAGGGCAGTAATATAAAAACTTTTGATGTGCAACATTTTTGTAATGCCTAGAAATTTGTGAACCTAATCTTCTGATGTAGACTATAACAGTGTTATTCTCTTGCAGCTTCATTTGGATGAAACAAAGTTAACAAAATCCCATGGATTTGATGATGGTACAGTAATAAAGTGAACTTAATCGTTACAGGATATGGTTAATCATATTAATGAGCACTTCAGCTCTACTCATACCTTCAGGAAATTTAGGGAATGCTTCTCTAATAATTCATCGGTGGTTTTGGGAGAACAGTTCTGAGCACTGTTAATTTTAGATTTACAACCGGATCTTTTGTTATAAACATATTTGTAATTCTTAGTACAAATTAAGAGTTGAAGAATTCAAATAAGTTTTATAATAATATGGCATGTAAAGTGGATTTATTTTACTTGCAGCTTATTTTTTAGTTCTGGAAATTTCACATTACAAATAAACAAGGTGACAGTACTTTGTAATATTTGTGAGTAACCATGTAATATTAAAGAAGTATAATTTTATTTTTAATTCACATGTACAAACCAAAATTTTTAGTTCATTTGTTTGTTAGTTTACATTTTGTTTATTGTGCAAATTCGTGGAATTTGAGCCACAAGTTTGTGTTTCCTATACATTTTTAAGAACTCTGTGTACATTGTCATAATTTTGACATGGACTGATTGTACTGTTCCATGAAATTCATATTCCGTTTTCGATGTTTGTGATTATATAATGCTGTGAACTTAAGAATATGAAGCATAGCTCAGTGGTATGTAACTGTCATTGTGGAATTTATGAATTGTCATAAATGGATAATTTTTTTAATAAAGTTCTTTTTTTCGTATAGGAAGCTTTATTGCATTTATTTCTGTCCTAAAGAGGCCATTCATAAGCAAAAACACCTATGACACTAGGAAATTGGAAACCAGTTATAAGTTGTGACACCATCTTTAATTTTTTGCAATTTCGAGAGAATTGTATAGACACGAGTATTGGCAAGAAATATTCCTTCCTCACCACTTACCTTCTCGACTGGCACTGCAATCCCTATTTGGCCCCTGATGTGATGCCACATCTGAAATTTTCTAATATTTCTGAGATCTATGACTCAGAATATCCTTATGCACTAATTCGCATCTATCACGGGTATAGAAATTTGTCATGTGATATGGAGAAACCATTATTTCAAAAATTTCATACATAACGTTTCAAAGATGATGTAAAATTGGAAATTCCTTGAGGCACCAATTTTTGGGTTTGTAGCACAAAGATCAAAATTTGCCATTGATGGACTGATGAAATCCAGATTTCGCAACGTTTCTGAGATTTGACCCGAAATACTCTCACACAGCATTGTGTAGTTCTCTCTTACAAGTGAATCGAAATTTAACCTCAAAAGCTTCACTGGATCCCAAATTTAATAAAATTTCTGAGATTTACATTATGAAACTTTTTCTCACTTTTCTAGTATTTGTAGATCAAGTTTTCAACTCTACGTGACTTCTATTTAATCTCGAGGGACATCAGAGCTTTACTTCTTCTGCATTATAGAAATAGCCTCATCACTTACACTCTCACTCCGTCTAAATACATCATACTAGAATACTCTCACTTCTGACACCCGATTTTAAATATCTTTTTTTAACATTTCCGAGATTTATTTCTGAGACCTCTATCACATTTTAGATCTCCAGTGGATAAATTTTTAATCTCGAAGGACCTACTGGATCCCCAGTTTCGCAACGTTTCGGTTTGTTCTGTAGCACGGGTAGAAGTACAATCTGACCTCTGGATCTGAAATTTCATAATTTTTTACAGTCTACAATCCGAAACACTCCCGGACACCAATTTTTATATTTCCAGCACTGAAGCTTCGTATAAGCGCTTGTAATACGGAGATTCTCAATTGAAATTATGGATGATGTCAGACCCCTATTGCTGCTGACAAGATAGCCTGCTCTGATCTCTGGCATCAATGAGGCGTGGCCAGTCCACGCCTTGTCACGTTTCAAAGTGCCCCTGTTTCGACCATCTTTGATAGGACTGACTGTTTCGGAGATGCTCTTACCAAGGAGTCTTGCCATAACTATCTGGCCTTTGCCGAAATCGGATAAATCCTTTAAGTGGAGACGAAACGAAATACTGTCTGCGAGAGCTGGACCTAGGTAATATATATACAAAAATAACTTGTCTTTGACGATATTTTCTTCACAATCGCTAATGGCGTATATTGGGTTCAAAGTGAGTATATGTAGAAGGTGGCGCCACAAGGCTATGTTTTATCAAGGCCATTCGAGTGTCTCTGAGTGCCCCATGACGTCGCAGTGGTGAGAGCTCAGCTAATGTACTTACATATTCGCACGTTCTTTCGTGTCTTTGCTCCTTCGCTTGGTGAATTTCTCTCTCTGCAGGGCCGGAATAAGGCCAAGTGATGCCCTAAGCACAGCCCAGCAATGGCTCTTCCATTGCTTAACTGACAGTAAGCCTTTTAAACTTTAGTCACCCACCATACCAAAGAAAACGTTTTTTTTTTTAACAATTCAGATTAAAGTCGAACACAGCAGATAAGGACAATTACGAAAAAGTCGAGTGTGGCAGTGAAAGTTGAGAGTTAAGGGCATGATAGCTAAGGGAAAAAAACTGGTTCCCTAAGCACGTGCATATTTTGCCTAATGGTTAATCCAGCGCTGTCTCTGTGAAGTCTTCCATGTAATTTTTGCTTCTTTTTATCATGCCGAGCTGTACAGTAGCAAACTACTTGCAGTATGTTTCCTATACATTCGAATTAGAAGTTTGGGCTGTTTTACCTCTGAGTGGCGCTTTTTTGCACACAACGGGCTAAATGGCCAGATCGCATGGACTCTGAAGGCTCAGAGAAGGTTGGGGGACCCACTGGAACAGCTGTTGAGAGACAGATGGTAACCTCCCGTCAAGGCCATCCAGCGGTTCTTTAACGTGCTATGGCGCTCACGCACTCGGGGCCACGACTTAACGTCCCATCCGACGGACGTAGCCTTTCCAAGCCCATTGGTGTCCTCTACTGACCGTGGACAGGGTGGGGAATTAGAAGTAAAACAGTATGAAGTGGGAGCTGCATTGTCAGCGGGATGATAAATTCGATGCGCACATGCTAAGATATGTGGTAAACATTTTTCAGATGCCTCTTAGATTTATGAAGCGAACTCTTAGGACTACCTATGAAATGTAAACTAAGTGATAATGCCATTCCAGATTTAAAAAAAAAAAACCTGTCGTATAAAAAAAAATTCAGCTGTCCCATGGCCGAGTGGTTAGCACGCTTGGCTACTGATCTAAGGGACCTGGGTTCGAGTCCCGGATAAGACATGGATGTACGTGTTTTTCTGCTCAGGTCCTGCCATCCTCACAGACCTACTATGGCATATAAACTGAGAGGCTCCTGTCAGACCTCTGGCAAGCAGTTGCTTGAGGGGGTATTTAATTTTTTTTTTTTATAAAAAATTCGCTTTTGTTTCGATGACCGCTTCCACTCCCACCCATTGAGCTATAAGAGAAGTGGAGGGACTGCTTACCTAGTCCAGGTGGTAAAAGAGATACCTTAATAATCTATGAGTAAACTCTTAATTTAGTCAGAAAAATAAATCATAATGGCTTTCTTTCGTGTTCCCGTTGGCTGCATGAATAAGGTAGACTATAAAGGATAGCTTTCAGAAGTATTTTACCTAAAACATTTCAAAAAAAAAAAATTTTTTTTTTCAGCACTCGGTCATTAGCACTCAATAGATGGAACTGCTTCAAAGCTTGAACTACCAGTAAAATATGCACTTTTTTGTGAGAAATCAAAAATAAAGACATGTATATTTATACTCTTTGAAAGGTTAATTTTATTGTCTTTTTTCATCTGAACGCTTTTTCTTGATTTATTTTAATTATTTTTTTCATATTTTAATATAAATTTTTTTTTATAAAAAATGTTTTATTTCTATTTGGCTAATGTTGAATTTTAATTCGCTAATAAGTGGATTAATTTAAAACTTTTATGTATTTTAAATAACGCAAAAATATTTCAATTTATGTAAACATTAAAAATATTTCAATTTATGTAAACATTATAATTTATTGTAATTGCACTCGATTGCTTTATAGTATGTTCCTATAATTTCATGCTGTTAAGCATAAGACTCAACATATTTTCGCATTTGGAAACAGTAGGGTTTCGAAATAACGTTTCTCTGTTAATAAATATTCTGAACCAAAAATAAAGAAGTTCTAGATTATATTCTTAATACCAATAAATAAAGCTGTCATTTTTTAAAACCTTTCTTACTAGTAATAATAATACTATTCTGTGAATATCCTCATTGAGAAAAAAAATAGTATTTTGTGATTACTTGCGAAATATTTTTAATTCACAGTCTTTCGCAATGATTGGTAGAGTTGAAATCAACAAAATCTTCTCCCATAATTAAATTTTACTACGAATAAATCAAATACAAAATACGCCGATTTTCCTTCGGTTACCACGCAGAGGAGACCTGTTTCGCCAGCTGGGCTCTGAGGAATAAGCGAGACCCGAAGGGACAGTCCCCCCCCCCCCGCCCTGCAAAGCATTAGAGGCAGACTCCACTTCCCTCGACAACTCATTGCTTCCACCAGACGACTGTTAGCACGGCAAACAACGAAGTGATTGTTGGAATAAGAAACCGATCGTTCTAAAAACTACGACAGTGTACCCAGTAAAAAAAGCATCTCAGGTAAATAATAGTTTAGAGACCTTGGGCTTATACTGGACTGATTCATGGGAATGAAAGCTTATGTCAGTGCGTCGTAGTCTACGCATTAGAAAATTACAGCAGTAGTTTCAAATTGCTATTAAAAACAAACCAGAGGGGGAAATCTCTGATTTGCAAACAAGATTACGATCAAAGCAAAAGCAGCGGAATAAACAAAAACTGATACAGCAGAGTAAATATTTCAGAATTAATCAGAACAAGAGAGAAAAAAGCAGACTTTTCGGTGAATAACTGCAAGAAATATTTTCTTAGTAAATTAAAAACTGTTTATGCCAGATCATGTTAAATATTTTTTGGAAGGGATAAAATTTAAACCACTACTCACAGCGACAAAAAATTATATATTTATTTTTTTTTCATTATGATTATTAACACTGTAAAAAGATGAGTTGAAATAAAGATTTGGTGTTTACAATGGAATTTAATTTTAAAAGCAAGATCATAATAATTTCTCAGATTAAGAGAAATTCTACAGTATTTCGATATAAATTACTGTAGAATTTCTTCATTAGTTTCTATTTATTATTTTTTATTTATATCTATTACTAACTTTTGAGAGCAATTACTTAAATTGGAATTATTGCTGTCAATTTCCTTAACTCTACACTGCAAGGCATTGAAATTGCCCCTCCCAGGAGTGAGGGCATATGGCTGTCCTGGTGGTAGATAAGGGGAAACAGCCTAGTTCTGTTATCCTGAATGGCCTGATGATTATCCTCGTATCTCACTGTTCCCACCTATCTACCACTGGGACAACTACTGATCATGAATAAATAAAGATGGTTTGTCATCTTTCGATAGAAGATGGACTCATCTTCTGGGAAGACCTAGTCTTGCAGCTGCCATACCCCTTCCTCGTCATATAAGACTTCAATGACACAGTCTTCTGTGGGGCAGTACTGACACAGATGGAAGGGGTTGATTCCTCGAGCAATGTGGATCCTTCACTCTACCTCTTGAACACTGATGTCAGTACTTAATTTCACTTCCTGACCTGTGCTCCTCGATTCTTCAACTCATTATATGGTAGCTTGCAGACAACCCTTACAGAAGTGATCACCTCCCTGTGGTGTGTTCCATCTCCCATGGAAGGCCTTGCAACTCTTAATATGTATCACGGTGGAGACTTAATTAGGCTGACTGCAGTAGCTTCAAACTTTGTGAGTTTGATGAATATTCGGTCAGCTGGAAGCCAATCAATGTTGAAGTGGGCTGTATTGTTCATGCAGCTTCTTCAACCATTTCTTCAGACCTCGACCTGCACTTGAACCACAACTCACAAGGCCCAGGGCAAGAGTGGGAGTTCAGATACCTGGACGAAAGCCTGTTTCATCTCGCGCCAGAGCCAGATGTAATCTTGAATCAAATATATATATCTTCTATCATCCGCATGACCAGTTCTGAGGTTGTGTAGGATAAAGTCTGGAAGATGGGTGGCAAACATTCGTCCCACTATCGATTCTGGAGCATAATGGACAGGCAATAGCTAACACTGGGGGAATCATTTTTCCTTGTCCTCTTATTCCCCAAAGTTTCTGGCGCTGAAGAGTAAATCTGAATGCTCTCTGCTGTCTTTCCATTTGAATGACCTTACCACAAACCATTCACAGCAGAGGAGCTTTGCCTTACTCTCCACTCTTCCCGTGCATCTGCTGTATGGCCAGACAATGTCAATTATGCCATGATCCACCATCGAGCAAGGATCGGCTTCTCTGGCTTTTCAACTGCATTTTTCTTTAGGAGCAGTTTCCAGACTCCTGGAGGGGAGGCTATTGTCATGGTCTTCTCGAAGCTGTGTAAGGATCCCAAGATTCCTTCAAATTATCGTCCTATAGCATTGACTAGCTGTGTGTGCAAGATGTTGGAAATAATGGTATTTGGAACACCATAACCTTCTTTCTAACACCCAGGGTGGCTTTCGCAAGCAATGGTCAACTCTTGACCATCTGATATGCCTTGAATCAGCGATCAGGAATTAGTTTTTAGAAAGAACTTAGTGTCAATTCTCTTGGATGTCAAAAAAGCATATGACACAGTTTGGAGATTTCGCATTCTTCTTGGCCTTCATGCCTTTGGCTTGCGAGATCACATGCTGATCTTCATCTCCAACTTTTTGTGTCCATATCGGCAACACTGTATGCAGTCTTTCCCTCCAAGACCAGAGGGTGCCACGAGGCTGTGCAACGAGTGTTACACTTTTTGCTGTCAAAATTAATTCTATCACTCGACAACTTCCTCCCATTGTAGGCAATGCTCTCCATGTTGACGATTTTAGCATCTTTTGCTCAGCTACAGCATGAGAGTCATTGAATGACAACTGCAAACTGCCCTGAACAATATCTCAGTTTGGGTGATGGCCAATGGAATTTAGTTCTCCCCACAGAAGAATGTTTGTGTGCACTTTTACCGCAAGCATAATCTTCATGTGGATCCTGAGCTTCGACTCTGGGATACCATCATTCCACTTGCAGTCGACACCAAATTTCTCGACCTCATCTTTGACCATGTAGGCATTGAACATCCTCGAGAGGGTCTCTCTTCCCTCTCTTGGGGAGTGGACCAACGTACTTTGCTCTGTACTAAGCCCTTGTCCAGGTTAAAGTGGACTACGGATCCCAGGTGTATGACTTCATACGAGATTTGGTGGTGAAGATGCACCCTCCACCATCAGGCCCTCCATGTTTACACGGGGGCATTCCACACTTCAGTTTAGAATCTTAACGTTGTAGCTGACGAACCATCTTTATCTATTCACTATCACACCCTATAGCACAAGTAAAATTATGATCCCTGCATGTAAAATCTTTCCCTGTCTTTAGTAGACTCCATAGTAATAACGCTCAGATTTTGTTGACCAAACGTTACGTGACATCAGCGAAGAGAGAAATGATACTGCCTTTGTTCTCAATAAGTAATGACAAATTTAGACAAGCTTGCAAACAAGTCGTAGCTCGTTAACTTCGGAGGAACGAATGCAAATCTACAGACACATGTCAAGAACTTTTTCAGCGCCCTCTAATAATTTGTACTCCTCGATCCAGATCTAAAAATAGTACAGTAAGTTATAATTAAGGTTATAAGTTGAATGCTAAATATTCTGTTGTTATTGTTATAAATAACTATTTATAATAAAATAAATAAAATAAATACCCCCTCAAGCAGCTGCTTGCCACAGAGGTCTGACAGGAGCCTGTCAATTTATATGCCACAGTAGAAGATCTGAGAGGATGGCAGGACCTCAGCAGAAAACAACACGAACATCCATGCCTTACACGGGGCTCGAACCCAGGTCCCGTAGCTCAGTAGCCAAGCGCGCTAACCACTCGGCCACGGGATACTATTACTTATTATTACAACAATGTAATAAATATTTGCATAGGCATATCCATAAATTCTAAATTTAGGCTGTAATAATGACGAAAATTAGGCTGTATAGTAGTTTGGTCCTTTCTAAGGTTAGTTATGGTAGTGGAACATGGACTCTTTGTAAGCAAGATAACAAGAAACTTGATGCCTTTGATTCTAGATGCTTACGCTTTATCTTGGGCATTAGGTGGTTTGACTTTGTAAATAATGATGAGGTTAGAAGGAGGTTTGGCCATGTTGCCCATATGCACAGCTGCAGATTGGCAAACAGGATTATGAACAGTGTGCCTGAGGGTATCAGAAAAAGGAGGAGACCTAGGATGCGATGGGGAGGTAATGTCAAACAGGATCTTGCTAGAATTGGCCTAGAGTGTTCAAATGCAGCAGCTGTAGCTCAAAAGAGACATGTCCGGAGAGGAAAATTACAGTCTGGTTGGACCTCCATAGTCCATGGCTGCATGAGGATTTTGTGTACTTGGACTGCATTTCTAGTCCTCAGTGGGGAATGCTTTACATAAATCGTCCCACTGCCATTTGTCCTTTCTGTTTGCATGTTCAAGAATATCTTAAGACATCAACATCAGTCTCGACAGCATTGCCCAGTGGACAGCCAAGCCACCTCCTCCGTATTTCGCTGTTTCCCCTTTGCAGAACGCGGAAGACCTTTACACGAAACGACGCATACTGGCAACTCTTAACCACCCAGCATGGTGAGCACCCACACTTCTTGCCTGTCTCCACAGATGGCTCACCTTCTGGCACATCAGTGGCATCGGCCATGGTCTGCTGTGATATCATCATTGCAGACCAGATCCCACATCAGTGTACCATCTTCACTGCAGAGTTGCACGCTATCAGCCTCGCCTTGGACCTCGTGGGGCGGCTAGTAACGTGGTCGGTGTGTGCTCTACCCCAACTCGCTTAGCTCGATACAGGCTTTGATCTTAGATGGGCGCTCTGTCACGTCGGGATGGCAATGACTTAGAAGATGCTGTTGCCGAGTCTGCCGTGCCCCTGTAGAGTTTCTCCATTGAGCTTCAGGCACAGTGGCAGAAATCTTGGTCTGAACATGGTGTTCATTCATGGTGTTCCCATAATTGAAGGGGAGGATGAAACAGAGCTTAAAATAAAGTTGAATAAAATTTCCCAGTCATTAAACATAGTCAACTACACAGACAATATGATTGAAAAAGTTCACAGACTTCCAGAAAGAAATAAAAGCAAAACCCCAAAGATAATTGTCCAATTCATTACACGGGATAGAGACATTTGGATACAAAACAGGGAAAAAAAATTACAACCACTATTGCAGACCTTAATGATAAAGGAACACCAATATATATTAATGAAAGCATGACTATGATTAACAGAGAACTTTTCTGGAGAGCTAGGATGTGTGCAAAAGACAAAAATTATAAGTATGTTTGGTTCAAAAATGGAAAAGTTCTAATGAGGAAATCAAATGGTGAAAGAATTATCAATGTTGATATGTTCACCAACTTTGATGATTTTTGAACTTTTAGATATGTCCGATAAACCTTGCTTTTTTTTTGCTTTTATTTTAATGAATATTCTTTTTAGCTATGTCTGATTTGAATTTTGAAGGTCTTAATAGCAACTATGATGTTGCTTATGTAACTACAGGTTTAGAAGTGGAGGCTTGGTTCGTAAATAATTATAGTAAATTTATTCACAAAAATAAATTAGGAATTGCTCATGTTAATATAAGAAGTCAAAGAAACCATTGGGATTCATTAAAATTAAGTATTAACAGTTACATGAAACACATTGATTTGCTTGTTTTAACTGAAACAAATGTAAATAAATATGAAAATTATTTATATAATATTGATAAATTTAATAGAATCACAAATGACAATATAAATAAAAATATTAGGGGGATTTCAGTATACTATAAAGAAAATCTAGATATTGAAATTATTTCACAACAAACACTCCAGCGGAAACTATATATATAAAGGTAAAAAAAAATAATATAATATATCATGTTTTAGCACTATACAGATCGCCTAGTACAGATGTGAACTCTTTTCTGTTGAATTTCCGAAACTGGATGGAAAATACAGAAAAAGATCAAAATCAGATTTTAATAGGTGATTTTAATATCGATACAATGAATACTAAAAAACATGGCACTGAAAAATATATCACACTATTGGCTGAAATGAATTTTGAAAGATTAATAAGGGAAGCTACAAGGGAAGAAATAGTAAAAAATAAAATTACCAAAACCTGTATAGACCATATTAATATTAAACTGATTAAAAATATGTCAGCAAATTCAATAATTCAAACAAGCAAAATAGCAGATCACTATATGATTTTAACACTGATTAGCAACACCAATAATAATTTGAATAATACTAATTATAGTGAAACAGACCAGGAAAATAAGAATTGGTCATTTGACCAAAACAATATAAACAAAGCTATTTCTGAAATGAATTGGAATTTAGAAAATTATGGAAACAACTCAATGGATGAATTAAACCTATATAAAGTATTTAAAGACATTTATGATGGAATTTTAGGAAAAAATAGAATATATATTAGGAGTGTAGGAAAGGTAAAAAGAAATCATAGCAAAAATTGGATAACACCGAACTTGATAGAATTAATTGAAGAAAGAGATAAAGCTTGGATTAAATTTAAAAACAATGATAAAAGTGATGCTTATAAAAATAACTATAAAAAACTGAGGAATATGGTTAATATTCAGAGTAGAAATCAGAAACAACTTTATTATAGAAATAAGCTTATAATGAAAAAAAAAATGATATGAAGGCTACCTGGCAATTAATATATGAAATATTAGAAGGAAAACAGAAAAAATCAGCGGACGATGTAATAATTGACAATATGTCCAAAAAGAAATTATCTGTGGAAGAAATAGCAAATAATTACAATGACATTTATAATACACTAATTTTACAGATAAGAAATACAAATCATCAAGACGATATAAATTATGTTCCAACCATGATGCAAAGAGTTTTGAAATCTATCTATATACATGAAACACTGAAAAACAAACTGATGAAATAATTACTTCATTAGACACCAATAAATCACCTGGTTACGATAATGTTTGCATTAAACATATAAAATTTAATAAAGAGACAATACTTAATATTATATTAAAAATTATAAATCAGATTATATTTACTGGAAACATACCTACTGAACTCAAAACAGGTATTTTAAGACCTATTTTTAAAGGTGGTATTAAGGAGGATTTTTCTAACTATCGACCAATAACAATTCTGCCTATTTTTTCGAAAATAATGAAAAAATATATTTATAATACTGTTTTTAACTTTTTACTTAAACACAACATAATTAATGAAAATCAATTTGGCTTTCAAAAAGGAAAAAACAATTCAACTAATTTCCAAAATTGCAAATAATATTAATAAATCATTGAATAATAGGGAAAAAATTGTAACTATGTTCTTAGATTTAAAGAAAGCCTTCGATACAATAGATCATAGCATTTTACTAAATAAATTGGAAAATTATGGTATTCGCGGTATATTGTTAGACTGGTTTAGAAATTATTTATCAGACAGATACACAATTACTAAAATAAAAAACCTACAGCAGAAAAGTAATTACATGATATGGAATTCCCCAAGGCTCAATTTTAGGTCCTTTACTGTTCTTAGTATACATAAATGATTTGTTCAATACAAAATTAAATAGTGCTATTTATCTATATGCTGACAACATTGTTTTAATAAACAGTCAGAAATATTTAAATGATAGCATTTCAGAGGTTCAAACAGATTACAATAATATTATTAGATGGTTAAATCTATTTAAATGAGCAAAAAACAAAACTGATGATTATTCATTCACCAGGATTTCATATTCATCAAAACCTCTTTATCAAAACTCGTAAAATAAATTGCAGAAAAAAGGATGCTTCAAATTATGAATCATTATGTAGTTGCCCACTTGTTGAGCAAGTAAATAAAATAAATTACTTAGGAATCATTTTTGATGAATATTTTAGGTGGAATGCCCATATATCCCACATATGTGAAAGCTTGAGAATATCGGCGATAAAAATTCAAAAATTGAAATACGTATTAAATATAGAAACCTGTGTAATATTTTATAAAGCAATATGCGAATCTATTTTAAATTATGGAATAATTGTGCATGGAACAACTAACTTAACTAACATAAATAAAAATAGAAAAACTGCAGTCTATAATAGCTAAAAATATTGTTCCGTTTCATTTGCAAAAAATTTATAAAACTTCTACCGATAGATTAAAATTTTTAAATCTTTTGTCCTACAGCAATTTATATAAATATAATGTAATAATTAAAAATTTTTTTGACGAAACTTACAGACTAAAAATTCAACATAATAAAAATACAAGACTTCAAAACCAGGGTTATTACAAATTGCCAAATTTTCGAAATTATTACGGGAAACGTACCTCCGAATATCAAATACAACTTATATTTAATGCTATTCCAAAAGAATTACTAAATATAGATTCTTTTAGAAGACTTAAAATGGAATTAAAAAATTATTTGGTATTTTCTAGTTAGCTGATTTTTATTTGTTGTGTTTTGTGGATTTATTTGATGTACACCATCTTTGTGGCTGAATGACCTATGTTTAATGTAATTTATTCATTTTCCTGCAGAAAAGCTATTTAGCTTTGCGGGTCAAATTGTAAATGTATTTGTATTCTTTACTCTTATGAATAAAAATTATATTCTTTAAAAAAAAAAACAGATTGTTAATAAACTTTTCAAGATCAAGCTTATTGTGAAACCTTGGCAGTTATGTTTTCTCATGAATTGCAAGGAAGAATTTGAACCTGCGGGGCTCATTGTTTATTAAGTATTGATTACGACGAACTTAAATGCGCGTTTTCGGCAGCATTTTAAGGATTAAACATATTTTAATTATTTGTCTTGCTTTTAGCTGTTAATGAATACCCCCTCAAGCAGCTGCTTGCCACAGAGGTCTTGACAGGAGCCTGTCAGTTTATATGCCACAGTAGAAGATCTGAGAGGATGGCAGGACCTCAGCAGAAAAACGATACATACATCCATACCTTACCCGGGGCTCGAACCCAGGTCCCTTAGATTTGCAGCCAAGCGCGCTAACCACTCGGCCACCGTGGCCGAGTGGTTAGCACGCTTGGCTACTGATCTAAGGGACCTGGGTTCGAGCCCCGGATTAGGCATGGATGTGTGTGTCGTTTTTCTGCTGAGGTCCTGCCATCCTCTCAGATCTCCTACTGTGGCATATAAACTGACAGGCTCCTGTCAGACCTCTGTGGCAAGCAGCTGCTTGAGGGGGTATTTATTATTATTATTAGCTGTTAACGTCGTTTTTATTTTGATTCTCATCATTTACCGTCCGAGTCCCTTTCACTCAGACATCTCTTATCTAATGATTCGCTTTCATCTCCTGTTTTCGAATTTTTTACGTTTTACTGGTTATTTTACTCGTAGTTGTTGTTTTTATTATGTCATCTTGTGACTTGTTGATTTTTATTCCTCTACACTCATTGCTTTTGAATTTTACATTTGTTATTGTTTATACACGTGCCTTATAGGCCCTTTCTCGTTCTATAGTGTTCTACATTTTGTCTTTGTTGTTCTCGCTTCTGCTTTTAACTTTGGTTTTAGGTTAAAAAAAAAAATTAAATACCCCCTCAAGCAGCTGCTTGCCACAGAGCAAGTTTACATGCCAGAGTAGAAGGTCTGAGAGGATGGTAGGACCTCAGCAGAAAAACATATATCCATGCCTTACCCGGGGCTCAACGACCAACCCAAATTCAGATTTCCACTTTTATATTCTTTTACTCGTTGATGTTTATAATGAAAGTGAATAGCAATTAACCATTGATTCAGTTACACTCTTCTTTGTATATCAAATAATGAATGTTCAGGTGTTGCTTATTACTGACAAATTGATTGTTTTATTTATTAAATGTGCATTTATTATCTATTCAGTTATTTGGAATTCACGTACGGTGTTATCAAACAAAATTACATAAAAATTTGTGAAAATATGATTTTAAGAATTTTAAGAATTTTTAAGAAACATATACAAATAACAAAGATTTTAATATTTACATTTTATTCAATTATTTCTAATTTTTTTTCTCCTATTGTTTTTGGAATTTAAAATTGCAAATCTTTTAATAATTTTCATTTGTCGACAAAACTTGGTGGTTTTATCTTATATCATGTTGTAAGCAGATAAATATTTTTCGAGGTCTCCTCGCATTTTTTTTCCACTCCCTTATTTCCCTTCAACATTCGCAATATGTACCTCGTCAATTGAGATTTATGCATTGGAGAAGGAAATGGCCGATACAAAAACATAATTATTTTATTTACACAACTTGTGTACACAATCTTGTTTAACGCACATTGCCATCAAACTTTATAAATGGTGAGCACAATAGAGTCTCAAAGTATAAGGACAATATAACAGAAGAATTACTGAATGGTAATGAGGACAATATAGCAGAAGAATTACTGAATGGTAATGAGGACAATATAGCAGAAGAATTACTGAATGGTAATGAGGACAATATAGCAGAAGAATTACTGAATGGTAATGAAGACAGTATAGCAGAAGAATTACTGAATGGCAATGAGGACAATATAGCAGAAGAATTACTGAATGGCAATGAGGACAATATAGCAGAAGAATTACTGAATGGTAATGAGGACAATATAGCAGAAGAATTACTGAATGGTAATAAGGACAATATAGCAGAAGAATTACTGAATGGTAATGAGGACAATATAGCAGAAGAAATACTGAATGGTAATGAGGACAATATAGCAGAAGAATTACTGAATGGTAATAAGGACAATATAGCAGAATTACTGAATGGTAATGAGGACAATATAGCAGAAGAATTACTGAATGGTAATGAGGACAATATAGCAGAAGAATTACTGAATGGTAATAAGGACAATATAGCAGAAGAATTACTGAATGGTAATGAGGACAATATAGCAGAAGAATTACTGAATGGCAATGAGGACAATATAGCAGAAGAATTACTGAATGGTAATGAGGACAATATAGCAGAAGAATTACTGAATGGTAATAAGGACAATATAGCAGAAGAATTACTGAATGGTAATGAGGACAATATAGCAGAAGAATTACTGAATGGTAATGAGGACAATATAGCAGAAGAATTACTGAATGGTAATAAGGACAATATAGCAGAAGAATTACTGAATGGTAATGAGGACAATATAGCAGAAGAATTACTGAATGGTAATAAGGACAATATAGCAGAAGAATTACTGAATGGTAATGAGGACAATATAGCAGAAGAATTACTGAATGGCAATGAGGACAATATAGCAGAAGAATTACTGAATGGTAATGAGGACAATATAGCAGAAGAATTACTGAATGGTAATAAGGACAATATAGCAGAAGAATTACTGAATGGTAATGAGGACAATATAGCAGAAGAATTACTGAATGGTAATGAGGACAATATAGCAGAAGAATTACTGAATGGTAATAAGGACAATATAGCAGAATTACTGAATGGTAATGAGGACAATATAGCAGAAGAATTACTGAATGGCAATGAGGACAATATAGCAGAAGAATTACTGAATGGCAATGAGGACAATATAGCAGAAGAATTACTGAATGGTAATAAGGACAATATAGCAGAAGAATTACTGAATGGTAATGAGGACAATATAGCAGAAGAATTACTGAATGGTAATGAGGACAATATAGCAGAAGAATTACTGAATGGTAATAAGGACAATATAGGAGAAGAATTACTGAATGGTAATGAGGACAATATAGCAGAAGAATTACTGAATGGCAATGAGGACAATATAGCAGAAGAATTACTGAATGGTAATGAGGACAATATAGCAGAAGAATTACTGAATGGTAATAAGGACAATATAGCAGAAGAATTACTGAATGGTAATGAGGACAATATAGCAGAAGAATTACTGAATGGTAATAAGGACAATATAGCAGAAGAATTACTGAATGGCAATGAGGACAATATAGCAGAAGAATTACTGAATGGTAATGAGGACAATATAGCAGAAGAATTACTGAATGGTAATAAGGACAATATAGCAGAAGAATTACTGAATGGTAATGAGGACAATATAGCAGAAGAATTACTGAATGGCAATGAGGACAATATAGCAGAAGAATTACTGAATGGTAATGAGGACAATATAGCAGAAGAATTACTGAATGGTAATAAGGACAATATAGCAGAAGAATTACTGAATGGTAATGAGGACAATATAGCAGAAGAATTACTGAATGGTAATGAGGACAATATAGCAGAAGAATTACTGAATGGTAATAAGGACAATATAGCAGAATTACTGAATGGTAATGAGGACAATATAGCAGAAGAATTACTGAATGGCAATGAGGACAATATAGCAGAAGAATTACTGAATGGCAATGAGGACAATATAGCAGAAGAATTACTGAATGGTA
The DNA here is from genome assembly GCA_038380435.1 of Ryuthela nishihirai. Taxonomy (NCBI): domain Eukaryota; kingdom Metazoa; phylum Arthropoda; class Arachnida; order Araneae; family Heptathelidae; genus Ryuthela; species Ryuthela nishihirai. The sequence goes on along the minus strand of JAWZYU010000001.1, from coordinate 153,163,063 downwards.
ATAAGGACAATATAGCAGAAGAATTACTGAATGGTAATGAGGACAATATAGCAGAAGAATTACTGAATGGTAATGAGGACAATATAGCAGAAGAATTACTGAATGGTAATAAGGACAATATAGGAGAAGAATTACTGAATGGTAATGAGGACAATATAGCAGAAGAATTACTGAATGGCAATGAGGACAATATAGCAGAAGAATTACTGAATGGTAATGAGGACAATATAGCAGAAGAATTACTGAATGGTAATAAGGACAATATAGCAGAAGAATTACTGAATGGTAATGAGGACAATATAGCAGAAGAATTACTGAATGGTAATAAGGACAATATAGCAGAAGAATTACTGAATGGTAATGAGGACAATATAGCAGAAGAATTACTGAATGGCAATGAGGACAATATAGCAGAAGAATTACTGAATGGTAATGAGGACAATATAGCAGAAGAATTACTGAATGGTAATAAGGACAATATAGCAGAAGAATTACTGAATGGTAATGAGGACAATATAGCAGAAGAATTACTGAATGGTAATGAGGACAATATAGCAGAAGAATCCGTCTAAAAGGTCGTCAGAAGTGATGTATGGCCGCTGTACAAGGTCATCAAAAGTGATGCATGGCCCTTTTACAAGGTCATCAGATGTGATGCATGGCCTCTCCGTAAGGATATCAGATGTGATGCATGGCCCCTCACTAGGTGATCAGATATGACATGACTGGTCAAAATGATCATCGCATATGTGTGACTTCTTCACAGGGTCATCAATTGGGATCGATGACTGTCCAAAAGATCAGTTTGTGATAAAGATCCCAAATATTTTTTTATTGATTGCTTTGGAGCTCTGTGATATTGGAATCTCCTCTTATGGATGCTGGGAGCTCTGGAATGCTGTTATCATCTGGGAAGGGTTGTAAGGGCATGAGCGGTACTTCTTGTGACAGATGAAGTCTTGGTAACGATCTCCAGGGAAGGAATTGGCAAGAGACATGTATCTGGCCAGGGGAACTCTGAAGAAAAAATAAACGAAAAATTGACACAAATATGGCGATAAATGCTTTTAAGAGAATATATTGACACTCTATATGATTAAAATAAATGAAGAAAATATCTGCTCAGCATTAGAGCTTCTCTTATCTACTATTTCGGTTGGATGGAAAATATGTTTACGAAACAGATCAGGAATCAATGAATGAGAATTCAGATGGTAGGAAGATCAGGAATCAATGAATGAGAATTCAGATGGTAGGAAGATCATTTGAAGTCTCTACAAGCTCTCGACTCTGAAGCGATTGGAGACTAACAGAGAAACCTTTCGTATGAGTGGAGGAAGAAAATAAAATCAACCTGCACTTCCCTTCTTCCCCAAGGAGACACTTCGTCCGACCTTTAACGTTTGGTGGTCTCGATGATTCCGTTGCGCCACCCAGCGGAGAAGATCGAAACTCCATTGCGTTCACTAATCTTCAGATTCAAGGGAAAGAAATCTTAGGCGGTATGAGACGTGGGAATGGCATGTACGTATATTAGAAACGTGAAAATGGTGAAAAGAAAACAATGGAGACTAATTTGAACTTGAAATTAAGTGGGCATTCACTTGCGTGAAAGATGGAGGGAAGAGGGCATGAGAAATCAAGAAAACCCACAACCAAAGTTAAAAGCAACATGTAAGACAAATTATTTCTTTTGCGGATGATGCATCCATAGTTTTTGATGCAGAAGATAATGAAGCATTACTTAGAAATATTAATAGTAGTTTAATAATTATTAAAAAATGGCTTACTAAAATGAACTAGAATTAAATGTAAAAAAACTCGTACATATATTTTACATTAACTTCATTACATACATTTGGAAATAGCATCAAATTTCACGAATTGAACTGTTTCAGTACAGACTGATGTAACTGTGATGTTATCGAAGTGACTGATAGCTACAGTTATCTAAGATTAATAATAGAATCTAATTTAAAATGAAAAAAAAACATATTTACTCACTTTCTTCAAACCTAAACAGAATATTATATAAAATTTACTGCTTAAAACGTTATGTTAATTATAATTTCCTACGGGATATTTATTTCGCATGGGTTCAGTCCACCTTAATTTATGGGATTTGTTGTTGGGGAGGAGAATATAAATCAAATTTATTGCCTTTAATTTATGTACAAATTAAAATAGTTCGTAATCTTAATTATAATTATTTTGCTGGGAGCACAATTTATACAACAAACACAATATATTGCCACTAAGGAAATTATATATATATATTTCAACTATCTTTTTGTATAAAAATTTCAACTCCAGAGTTTTGGGTTTACAATTTTATATAGAAAAAACGAATAAGGAAATTTTCTATAAATTTTTTTTATTTTATTGTGCCTAAATTTTTTAATGCACTGGCGTATACAATAAGAAACGAAAAATGTTATACAACTTTTAAGAAATGTTTGCGTGGATATTTGTCAAAGTTAGACAACATTGATGTATGTTTACTGTGATTAAATAATATTTTGATAGCATTTACATAGGAACTGATATTTAACATAGGAACTGATATTTGGTAAGACTACATACACACACCACTCGTGACAGTTAATATTTTTTTATATTTTTTATTTTTTATTTACTTTATTTCCTTTGTCAAAAACCAATTAATTTTTTTATAACCTGGAAGAGCTCGAAAGCTCCTTGGTTATTCACATCTACCTGTTGATGGTTTTACTTAGTTTTGTGATTTTATTGTTTCTCTGTTCTTTGTAAAGTGTTATATTGATACTGTATTTGACAAAGTCCTGTGCATTGTGTGTTTATTGTCCTCGTGTATTTATGTTATAATAAATTTGAATTTGAATTTAAAGGGGATAAAAGTATAGCACGAAATCCGATAGAAATCTCTAATGGAAAAACAACAACGAGTGAAAAAGTAACAAGTGCAAAAGTTTACAACTGGTTTAAATAGCCACAATAACAGAAAAAGAAAAAGCTATACATATGGTAAACAGAGAAGTAGGTATTCACATGCAGCTTCTTTAAGAAACACTGCTGAGGAAAGTCTGCTCCAGAGGAAAAACGACTTGATTATGAAAGTTGAGTATCTGCCTTGGAATTAAGCTTTGTTGATAGTTATTTGAACGTCTTCAGTTGAACGTCTGGCTAGATTAGCTTGTAACAACTGTAAGCCAGACTGTTTGCCTAAGCATGTTCATCAACTTCGTAGCTTCATTGGACTTTGCACATATTGTAGAAGATTTGTCAAGGGTTTCTCCAACATCGCAAGGCCATTACATCGTTTGACAGAGGAGGTTCATGTGGACCACCGAATGTGATGTGGCTTTCCAACAGTTGAAGCAAGATTGTTCGAAGGCACCAGTGTTTGCATATTCACAAGCTCGTAAGCAGTTCATATTAGGTAATGACGCAAGTAACACAGGAGTTGGGGCTGTACTTTCACAACAACAAGAAGGGCAAGAAAAAGTTATTGCATATTTTAGCAAAACTCTATCCAAACCAAAATGAAATTATCGTGTCACACGAAAAGAACTGTTAGCAATAGTAAAAGCAATAGAACATTTTCATCATTATCTCTGTGGCCAGAAATTCCTTATACGCACTGATCATGCTGCACTCAAGTGCTTACTAAACTTTAAAAACTCTGAAGGACAAATCGCTAGGTGCATACAGCGGTTACAAGAGTACAATTTCTCCATCGAACATCGAAGTGATAAAATGCATAGGAATGCAGATGCCCTTTCCAGACGTCAATGTATTGACAACTGTAAGCATTGCTGTAATGCAGAGTTGAAATATGGTACTCACGATGTAATGCCCATAAGACAGTTGACATCGACACAAGAAAACAGTGATACACCTTACATCTGGAGCCCAATAGCAATCAAAAAGGCACAACTAGACGATAAAGATATAAGGCCAATAATAGATTGATTGAAAAATCTGATATAAGACCTAATTGGGAGTAAATCTCGAGATATAGCCCAACTACCAAAAGTTATTGTGCGCAGTGGTACTCCTTAGAAGTGAAAGAGATCTTATACAGAAGATGTGAGAATCCTACAGGACGACTGATCCGTTGGCAGATCATTTTTCCCCGCTCCCGAGTGGAACTACTGATGAAAGATGTGCATTCGAGTGCCACTGGAGGACACTTCGGTGTTAATAAGACATTAGCGAAAGTCAGGGAACGATTTCAGTGGTTGAAAAGTAGGGCAGACGTTGAAAGATGGTGTAGGCAATGTGAGGCCTGTGTAGCAAAGAAACAGGTTAAACTGCAAACGAATAACGTTGTTGCCCCTTTTGAGAGAACAACCATTGATGTAATGGGTCCGTTTCCTAGGACTGATGATGGAAAAATTCACAAAGTAGCCCGAAGTCTATCCCATCCACGATCAGGAGGCAACAACAATTGCTGAGATGATAGTGAATAATTTGATTAGTAGTATGGAGTACCTTTACAATTCCACTCAGACCAAGGATGGAATTTTGAATCCAATGTGTTTAAAGGCATATGCCATCTGTTAGGCATTCAGACAACCAGAACGACTCCTCTGCACCCTCAGTTGGATGGGATGGTCGAGAGATTTAACAGGACAGTTGTACAACATCTAGCATTGTTTGTTGGCGATCATCAACGAATCACCACATAATACCACTCTTTTTGTTGGCATACAGAACAACATTGCACGAGACAACTGGACAGACACCTGCCATGATGCTGTTTCGAAGAGAGTTACGTCTTTCCTGTGATCTTTTTTATATGGTCTGTCCGAAGCAATGCCTGCATCCACTCCACAATACGTACAAGAATTACAACAACGACTAGAAGAAATCCATCACTCCGTCAGACATAACATCAACTTAGCAAGCGAGAGAACCAAAACGAGATACGACAGTAAAACGAACTGTTTTCAATCAAGGAGATCTTGTCTGGCTGTACAATCCACATAGAAAGGAGAGACTTTCTCCAAAACTTCAGAAACCTTGGGAAGGTCTGTATACGGTAGTTAACAGGATTAACGACGTGGTGGATCGCATTCTTCGACGTCCAACTACAAAGTGCAAGGTAGTTCATGTGGATCGCTTCATCAAAGAAGCTCGGAATTCAGAATTTTTTGGAACGAACAAAATCTAAGGAGAGGACAGTGTTACGACAGATGAACGTGCTACAATAAAACCAGGATGTGATGTGTCATTTGACACTTGCGGCATATCTCAGCGTGAGAATTTAGTCACTAATCTGCTGGAACACTAAAATATTAAAATATAAATGGACTAAAATATAATGAGTGCGGAAAACTTTGGAAGTTCATCGTATTGTAAGGAGTTGAGTTTTGTTTTAAGTAATTGAAGTCCGAAGTCAGCATTAGGAAATCTCATTTTAGTGGGAGTGAATGCGTCGAAGACGTTTACGAGGGGGAAAGCAAACGAGATTTAATTCCGGCGAAGAAATTCTGGTGAAAATAGAATTGGTAAGGTAGACCTTGATAACTGATAGGTTTATTCAGAAAGATAATTGTGTCGTTTATTGAATGTTGTAAAAAGATAACCTTTATGCCTTGAGTCGAGTCTGTAAGATTTGTAACATGACTATTTGATCTAGAGTTAAGATTTGTGAAACATTCTTTTGTTCGTTTAATTTCCTACTGATGGGAGACAAATTGGGGTTCAGTTGAAATTGCTATAAAAATGGGATCTAATTACCTTTGTAATTAGATTAGTTCATTTATCATTTGTTTGGTAATCATTTTTTTGAAAGTTTTCTCAGTTTTCTAATTAAAATTTGTAACAATATATATATATAAGAAAAAATAAATACTGACGCAAAAGAGTCGAAAGTCCATGTCTGGAGGCTCTCTCTATTTCGATCAGAGTGATTTGAATGCAGCTCACAGATGAGGCGTTCTAGGCACGAGATTATTTCGTCGTCTTTCAAGTGGGAGAAGAGTTTTGCTTGGAAATTCGGTCCGGTCACGTGATCTTCTCTTCTCAAGGTTAGTAAGGGAGCGAAAATCATCCCCAGCAGACGCCACCTGATGAGCAACTGAAAAGGAAAAATGCATACATACACACAAAATCCTTATGCAGCCATGGGCTATGGAGGTCCTACCAGACTGTATAATTTTCCTCTGCAGACATGTCTCTTCTGAGTTACAGCTGCTGCATTTGGCCACTGTAAGCCAATTCTGGCAAGGTCCTGTTTGACCTTGTCTGCCCACTGCATCCTAGGTCTCCCCCATTTCCTGAAGCCTTTGGGCATAATACTCATAATCCTATTTCTACCATAGCTAACCTTAGAAGGAACTATTTGATAAGGATGCATTTCTCTAGAATTTTCTCTTATTTGCAAGAGAATGGGATGGTTTGTATAAGAATTAATTTGCCTCGATTTCCATTGAGAAGTTTCTTTTATCTGCAATGTAATGGCATTATTTGTAGAAAGATTCATTTTCTTAGGAGTTTGCGACTTATGTGAGTTGGTGACATGGATTCAGGACTTAAGATTTCTTTATTTTTGGTGAAAGAAGTCTTTATTCTGAAAAATGTGGTTTTAGCAGCATATAAACGTCTCAGTGGTTGTCTCAGTCCATTATTTGCAGAGAGATTGGCTGTCGCAATGTCGAAGGTGAGCACAGTAATCAAGAAAGAACATGGACCGGTCTGTTGACAGAGATCAAGTGTGGAAAAGTATCTGGGGAAGAGAGAAGTATTACGCTTCTTTTAAAGAGATTTATGGACCATTGAAGTTTGAAAGAGTAAATCTCACCTTCCTCCTCAGAATGGCAATGGCGAAAAGAGTTCGGATCGCCCTCGTCACTCGAATGAGACTCGACGGAACGACGACCACGAGAACACTGCGAGATTTGGGGAGGACATCCACCAGCAGCACGAGGAAGAGAAGAACACGAGAGCACAGCATCGCAGTCAGACTTCACGATCTAGACAGGAGAGAAAAAAGACTTTATGCGTTAACAAAAAGAAATCGTCCGTTTGAATGATGATGATGAGGCTTCATCAGCAGGTTTTACGGCTAAGACGTCGATGAGTACCTCTTCGATCAATCGCAACAACGACAAGACTTCACGAAATGGACACAAGATGATTAGAGAGCGCTGCATCTCATTAAGAATCAGGGTAAATATACATAGGGTGGCGCCAAAAGGCTCTGTGAATATATGTAGGGTGGCGTCAAAAGACATGTGAATATACATAGGGTGGTGCCAAAAGACATGTGAATATACATAGGGTGGTGCCAAAAGACTATGTGAATATACATAGGGTGGTGCCAAAAGACTATGAATATACATAGGGTGGTGCCAAAAGGCTGCGAATATACGTAGGGTGGCGCCAAAAGGCTCTGTGAATATATATAGGGTTGCACCAAAAGGTTCTATGAATATATATATGTGAATATGCATAGGGTGGCGCCAAAAGGCTCTGAATATATATATATAAGGTGGCGCCAAAAGTCTCTGTGAATATATTTAGGGTGGTGCCAAAAGACTCTATGAATATATATAGGTGGCGCCAAAACGCTCTGTGAATATACACAGAGTGGCGCCAAAAGGCTCTGTTATACCAAGGTGATTCCGATGTCGCTGAGAGGCCGTGCTCCATGATGTCACAACGGGGATAGCTGGCTAAAGGATTTACATAACACCGCATGAAGAAATACACGAGGACAATAAACACACAATGTGTCTTGACTTTGTGTCAAATACGTTATCAATACAACACTTTACAAAGAACAGAGAAGCAATAAAAGCACAAAACTAGGTAAAACCATCGATAGTTTCTATGTGAACAACCAAAAGGAGATTTCGAGCTCTTCCAGGTTATAAAAAAATTAATTGGTTTTTGACAAAGGAAATAAAGTAAATAAAAAAAATATTAAATGTTAAATGTCACGAGTGGTGCGGTCATCACATATCAGTCCCTCTACAAATACTATCAAAAAATTATTTAATCACAGTAAACGGACATTGAATGTTGTCTAATTTTGAATCGTCTGTTGTTTCGTGTCTTTCTTTGTCGTTTGCTTAGCGAATCTTTCTCTCCGTGAACTCTTTCGGGTATTTTTTTTTATCATACTGAACTGTGCAGTAACAAAATACATGGATAATTCTTCCAGGAATAGGAAAAGCAATGTTGCATTTCCATCAGAAGCAAAAATTAGTATGAAGTGGGGAGCTGCAATGTTGGCCTGAAGATAAATTCAATGCGCAGCACGCTAAGATATGTAGGAAACATTTTTCAGATGCCTGTCTATGAAGCGAACTCTTAGGATTACCTTTGAAACGTCAACTGAAAGATAACGCCATTGCAGAGAGAAAAGAACTGGCAAAGGAAAATGGAGTCTTTTCTTGAAGACCGATTCCACTCATACCAAACGACTGTTGTCTCGGTATAAACGGAAAAGATTGTTGGAAAAATCAACCGATCGCTCTGAAAAATTATAACATGTGCCCAATAAAGAGCGGTATTATCTCAGGCAATTAACAATTTAAATCCCTTAATTCTGGTGTAAGGAGCCCCTCATTGGAGGCTAACATTAACTTCAACTTATACTGTACAGATTGACGAGAATAAAAACTTCTCTCTGTGCTTCACAGTCTACACATTAAAGAATTACAACAACAGCAGTTTCAAATTCCTATTAAAAAAGTAGCCGAGGGGGAAAATCTCTCCGTTGGAATAAACAAAAATACAAATTAATACAGCAGATTAACAACTTCGGAATTGGACAAAACAATAAAAAATAAAAAGCAGACGTTTCTTTGGATTCCTAAAGAAATTTTCTTAATAAATTGAAAACGGTATTTAAGCTAGGTCAGATTAAATGCCTTTTGGAGGGGAAAATTAATTTTTTTATTATTATCATTTATGATTATTAACATAGTTGGAAATATTATAAGTTGAACTAAATTAAGATGTGGTGTTTTAATTCGATCGAATTTAATTTTAAGAACAAGATCGAATAATTTCCCAGGATCATCTAATGCTGCAGTATTCAACATGAAGTACAAATGACATAATTATGATATCCGTAATATCAACATCCACTCAAAGGGCCATTTCATTATTAAAAAGTGAGATTGAAAGAGATCTAACTGAGATCTTTCAATTATCTTCAGTCACACTTTTTCAAAAAGTGCTTATTTAAGATGTTATTGAGTTCTATAGCTGAGTTACTATTGACGTAACAGGAACTGTACCTAATAAAGTGGCCACCGAGGGTATATTTATAGCAATAAATATTTCCCTGATAGCTAGATAGACCTCAAGCAGTTAAAAGGAAATTGGAATTGCAATTTTACACCTTTTCTGTGAACAGAAATTTATCTTACCGTACGTGTTTTATAAGATTTGTTCATCGTCTCTCCTTTGTGATGTCAAAACTCAGCCAATGAATGCATTTGTTATTTTTTTAAAATAAATGATCCTTAGCTTAACGAAAAGTCAAATATCTCCTCTAGTCTAAACTAATGCAAAAACTTCCTTAAAAAGTTTTCTTTTTTATCCATAAGGCAAAACAGTTTTTAACGACGTTAGAAATGCCGCAAACTACGAAATGACTGTAAGAGCCGTGAGGGTGGCTCGCACTGAATGGTACCGAAGGAAATATGCAAGACACTTGTTTCTCAGGGAATCGTAGAAAAGGAAATATCCCACCCATGTGTCTCTCACTGAGTGGTAGTGAATGGAATACCCAATATACTTCTTTCAGTGAATGGTTGCCAAGGGAAAACACGAGGCAAGTATCTCTCGGTGTACGGTAGTGAACGGAATACACAAAATGTGTCTCTCGGTGAATGTTAGCGAAGAGAATAGCTGAGAAGTGTCCCTCAGTATATGGTAGCAAAGGGAATACCAGAGACATGTGCCATACAGTGAATGGTATTGAAAGGAATCCCAAGAGCTGTCTTTCAGTGAATGGTGACAAAAGGAATATACGAGATGCGTCTCTTAGTGTATGGTAGCGAAAGAAATATTCAAAATATGTCTTTCAGTGAATGGAATACCAGAGACGTGTCTCTCAATGAATAGTAATAAAAGAAATTCTGTAGACATGTCTTTCGGTGAATGATAGCGAAGGGAATATTTCAGATGAGTCTCTTAGCATAGAGTAGTGAAGGAAATACCTGAGACACGCCTCTCAGTGAATGGCAGAAAAGAATTTACCGAGATGTGCTCTCATTGCACAGTAGCGAAAAGATTACCCGAGATGTGTCTCTCAGTGAATGGTAGCGAAAAGAATACTTGAGACCTGTCTTTCAGTGAATAGGGGTGAAAGGAATACCTGAGATATATCTCTGTATACGATAGGGAAGGGATACCCGAGATGTATGGAACCACAGTGAATGGAAGCTGCCCGAGAGTTTCTCTCAGAGTATGGTAGCAAAGAGAATACATGAGGCATAGGTCACTAAGTGGGTGGTATTGTAAGGAATAACTGAGACTTGTCTTTAACTAAATGGTGATCAAGGGAATACAAGACTATCAATAAACAAGACTTGTCTCTCAATGAATGGTAGTGAAAGGAACACCCTAGAGTCGTCTTTCAGTGAATGGTAGTTAAGGGAATATCCGACACACGTCTTCCAGTGAATAGTAGCAAAGAATTTATCAAGTTGCATCTCTCATCTGTACAGTAGCAAAAAGAATACCCGAGATGTGTCTCTCTCTGTGAATGGCAGCGAAGGGAATACCTGAGACCTGTCTTTCAGTGAATAGTTATGAAAGGAATACCCAAGACGTGTCTCTCAGTGTACGGTAGGAAAGGGAATACCCAAAACGGGTGTCTCAATGAATGGCAGCTAAGAGTATGCACAAGAATTTTCTCTCAGACTATGGTAGCAAAGGGTATACACGAGATATATGTCTCCAATTGAATGGTATTGAAAGGAATACCGAGATCTACCTTTCAGTGAATAGTGGTCAAGGGAATAAGGCAACACACACACACTCTCACTGTACAGTAGTGAATGGAATACTCAAAACATGATCCAGCAGTTCTCTCTCGTTTGCCAAGACCAGGATGGAAATGGTCCAGTTCGCATGCGTGTCGCCTTCCTCATGAGCAACCATTCTCCATTCCAGGTCCTACCCCTCACCATCACCTTAGAGGCGGTTGCCATCCACCTCTCTGTGGGATTTGGTTTAACTGTCTGCTCCGTCTACCTACCACACGGAAGTCTCATTTTCTAGGAAGACCTTGTCTCGCAGCTGCCGTCCCCCTTCCTAATAATGGGAAGTCCACTCTCGGGGGGGGGAGGGGTTCTGCATCCATCGCTCTCCCTCTTGAACACCGGTGTCAGTACTAACTTCCACTCCACAGCCTGCACATTCACTGCCATTGATCTTATCATTTGTTCCACCTCGATCCTTCCACTCTTTACATGGGAGGTCGGGGATAATCCTTATGGGAGCGATCACCTCCCCGTGGTGTGCACCTTCTCACTTTCACACATCTCACGGTGGAGGCACGATTGAGCTGACTGGTCTGGCTTCCAGCTCCTCTGTGATCTCGATGTAAACTCGGTCAGCCAGGAACCAATCAAAGTTGCAGTGGTGGAGATGATGGACTGCATTTTACATGCAGCTGCCTCAACTATTCCTCACGCCTCGACTCGGTTTCCACGGTTCCCAAACCATGGTGGAATCTCAACTGCACCACAACTCGTAAAACTCAGAACGAGGCTTGGGGGAATGTTTCGTTTTCGGTTCTTTGGTTGTTGTTGAAATACACCGGGGCGGGGGTGGATCAGTCGGTAGCGCGCCAGGCTCGTAATCTGTAGTTCCCAGGTTCGAGTCCCAGCTGGGTCAGCGTTGAGATTTATCTCCGCAAAATTCCCCGCCCTGCCCACGGTCAGTAGGGGACACCGATGGGCTTGGAAAGGCCGCCGTCCGTCGGATGGGACGTAAAGCCGTGGTCCCGTGTGCGGGAGAGCCATACCCTGTGCACGTTAAAGAACACGCTGGATGGCCTTGACGGGAGGCTACCATCTGTCTCCCAACAGCTGTTCCAGTGGGTCCCCTCCCCCAACCTTCTCTGAGCCTTCGGGATCCATGTGACCTGGCCATTTAGCCCATGGTGTGCAAAAAAGTGCCGCTCAGAGGTAAAACAACCCAACCAGGGCGGAAGCCAGTTTCGTCCTGGTGCCATTCATTCACATGACGTAGGAATAGCAAGAATTCCACCGAATGAGGAGACTTGCCTTACCTCATCAGATTTGGGATCGAAAATAAAACAAAAAACTATTTCATCGTTTTTACTCTCGGTTGCGTCGTACAAATAATTCTTGGAGTCGTCCGTCATCATGTTTTGATTTCGCAACAACACGAGTGTCGATGTGAGAAGGGAAAAGCGAAAGATGTGGGATCCCCTCTCATCGTAAAGGAAGAGGTTCTGTGGGATCCCCTCTCCTCGTAAAGGAAGAGGTTCTGTGGGATCCCCTCTCCTCGTAAAGGAAGAGGTTCTGATGTCCATCTCATTTCAATTTCGAAAAAATGAAGATGATATAAAGCGAAGCATTTTTCGTGTAAGCCGCAGTTTTACTTCTAAATGAATCGAAAACATTTCTCATCTTACCAGTGTGAGTGTCTTGTGGCCTTGCACGAGTGCATCTTCCCCTCGCTGCTACTCAGCGTTGTCACGTTCCACTCGATTTTCTTCCCGACGCTCGGTGACGGAGAGGGCGCCGCCGACCACCGAGGACCTACTAACCGCGTGACACTTTTCGCTCCTCGCCGCCGCCAGAATCGGGGTTAGCGGTGAAGAACGTACGGTGCGCCGTCTGGTGGTCAGCGATAGGGACCTCTCCGATGGAAGGGTGGTGGTGGGGGGGGGAGATGAGAGGACGTCGCCGCTCGCTCCGCTTCCCTGGTTTTGATTATGATGAATTCCGAGTTCCATTGGCCCGTGAAAACATTTCCTCTTCGAGAATTACGAACATTGCTAAAGCTTCTAGAAGATTCGCTTTGCGGTTCATTCACATACGACCTGAAATGAAAATAAAATAAATCTCCCCCTCAAGCAGCGACTTGCCAAGAGGTCTGACAGGAACCTGTCAGTTTATACACCATAACAGGAGGTCTGAGAGGGACCTCAGCAGAAAAACAACACAAACATCCATGCTTTACCCGGGACTCGAACCCAGGTCTATTGGGTCAGAAGCCAAACGCGCTAACCACTTGAGTCTTTGCTTAAAGACGCAAATTCCTCCTTTCAAACTTAAAAATGGAAAAATTACGCTTTTACTTTATGGAACAGGTTGATTGTGTTTGAAACGGCATCTCTGAAATCTTACATCCATTCTGAAGAATCATTTATGTTCATTTTTAAGGAAAACTTTTCATAATCTTCTTGTGACTTACAGATCTGAAAGTATAAATATTAACTCCTTCGCAAGGAAAATGCACGTAATAGCAAGTCACCATAGAAAAAGCAGAATTCAGAATTTTACTATTGGTAACAATGCAGTCGAGAGGATTATGTTATCAGCAGGAAAGGCTCGTCATTAGGGGCCTTTGGGGGACTGGCCATATCAACATTTCTATAAGATATATTTAACTTCCATTATAATAATTTTTATATTAATTTATCTAAAATTTTAATTCTATCTTAATTTAAATTTTAGTATTATCTTAATTTAAACCTTAATTAAAATGATTAATATATATCTTAATTCACTCTAAATTTTTTTAAAGTATTTTGCTACTTTATTCACATTTAGTATGTATTTAGTGAAGCTTTATGTTCAGAACTGCTTCTATGGTGCCTTTCCCTATCTGAAGAGGACAATTGAGAATCTGCCCAGAACCCTTTACCCCATCCTGAAAGAGTCAAGGTTATTTGCCCAGTTGTCTCTTTTGCTCTATTGTCTGCTGGTTGGAGTCTCTGATGCTGCCCTGTGCTTGTCAATGAAAACTATCCTTCATTGCATGGAAGCAAACAAGCCGTTCTTTATTAGCTGACAGCCTAATCTCTGGGGCGGGGGTGGCTCAGTCGGTAGCGCGCCAGGCTCGTAATCTGTAGTTCCCAGGTTCGAGTCCCAGCTGGGTCAGCGTTGAGATTTATCTCCGCAAAATTCCCCGCCCTGCCCACGGTCAGTAGGGGACACCGATGGGCTTGGAAAGGCCGCCGTCCGTCGGATGGGACGTTAAGCCGTGGCCCCGTGTGCGGGAGAGCCATACCCTGTGCACGTTAAAGAACACGCTGGATGGCCTTGACAGGAGGCTACCATCTGTCTCCCAACAGCTGTTCCAGCGGGTCCCCTCCCCCAACCTTCTCTGAGCCTTTGGGGTCCTTGTGACCTGGCCATTTAGCCCATTGTGTGCAAAAAAGTGCCGCTCAGAGGTAAAACAACCCAACCCAAACCTAATCTCTACTTGCTCTGAGTACCCAATGTGTGGAAAATAGGGCCCATTTTGTTTCTGAAATATAAACATTAATAACACAAGATTTTGAAATTAGTACATCATCTTTACTGTATATGTATTACCTCATTTTGAAAAGCATAAAAGATTTTGCTGATATTAATATTCATGAGACTTGTAAATTTCAATGTGAAACTTCACTACTTCATGCCGAAATATTTCTGCTATATCCAACAAGTTCATAAGAGTGCATACGGAGGATATCCAATTAAGTTCTCAGCTGGGCCGGCGTTGAGATTTATCTCCGCTAATTTCCCGCCCTGCCCACGGTCAGTAGGGGACACCGATGGGCTTGGAAAGTCCGCCGTCCGTCGGATGTGACATTAAGCCATGGCTCCGTGTGCGGGAGAGCCATACCTTGTGCACGTTAAAGAACATGCTGGATGGCCTTGACGGGAAGCTACCATGTCTCCCAACAGCTGTTCAGTGGGACTCCACCAACCTTCTCTGAGCCTTCGGGGTACTTGTAACCTGGCCATTTAGCCCATCGTGTGCAAAAAAGTGCAGCTCAGAGGTAAAACAACCGAACAACAAAGATCCAATTAAGTTGTATACAATATATATTAGCATTATAAAATATAAATAGTTAGCGACCTCCAATATGTGAAGTCATTTCTTAATATTTATTTTCTATCATACAAATTCTTTTTTGCTAGCAATATTTCACTTACAAGTAACTTAATAAGCTCAAACTAATATTTTCTAATCTTATCTGAATCATGACTTGGATTCAGCGACTGCACTTCAAAATTTAAATTACGATTTGGAATAAATAATAAAAATAAATACCCCCTCAAGCTGCTGCTTGTCACAGAGGTCTGACAGGAGCCTGTCAGTTTATATGCCAGAGTTGAAGGTCTGAGAGGATGGCAGGAACTCAGAAGAAAAACGACACAAACAGCCAGGCCTTACCCGGGGCTCGAACCCAGGTCCCTTAGATCAGTAGCCAAGCGCGCTAACCACTCGGCCATGGGACAGCTGATTTGGAATACGAGTATAAAATAAAATATTGACCTACTCCAAATATTGTATTTTATCGACATTGTTTCAATTTCCTTAGTTTTGCTTCCAGTGAATCTACACAGTCGTATCAGAATAATATGACCACCCACAGATCACAGTGTACCAGCCCAGGTGCGTCACAGAGTGCGCGCGACAAGGTCTACCACATGGAGACATAAGCAGCCGGCCAGGACAGATGAGCCATAGTGCATATCATGAGCACAATGGGAAGAGGTATTGATTTTGACAGACTTTCTTAAAGGAATGATCACCGGCTACTGCAACAAGGCTGGAAGCATCTTGGAAACAGCTGACTTCGTGGGCTGTTTGTAAGGTGCGGTAATAAGGGTGTACCAAGAATGAACTGCTCGCACACCGAGTACCTCCAGACGTCATAACTGTGGAGCTCCAAAGGGCATCGACCCCAGAGGAGGACGTCACCTCCGTCGACTGGTAAAGGGCAAATTGACGCACAACATTGCAGCAATTGGCCACTCAAATGAACGCTGGGACACACAGGTACGTGTCCCCGATAACAGTAGATCGAACCCTGTTACCTATAGGTATTCGGAGACGATGTTGCATAAAGGCGTCCACGTTAATCAAGGTCCATCAGCAATGATGCCAGCAGTTCGCACGAGACTACCGTCATAGAACAGTGGAAGAGTGGAAAAAGGTTGCCTCCTCTGATGAATCGAAGTTTCTACTCCACAGAAGTGATGGGTGGTGGCGGATACGGCATCAGACACACGAGAAGCAACACCTGGACACACTTGTTGGTCATGTACAGGCCGGCAGTGGCAGCGTGCATGTCAGGGGGATGTTTTCCTGGTATGACCTGGGACCAACTTTCCAACTGGATGGGTCCCTGAACGCCAATGATTACCTGTCCATCCTCACTGACCACATGCATCCCTTCATGTTGGACGTTTTCCCTGGTGGTGATGGTGTCTACCAACAGGACAATGTGCCCTGCCAAGTTGCTAAGGTGGTACGTGACTGGTTCCAGGAACATGACAGCGATGTCACTGTTCTCCCTTGACCAGCGAAACCGCCCGATCTCGATCCCATAGAGCACTTGTGGGACCATTTGGATCGACAGGTTCGGCATGCGGACCTACAATTACGTCATTTCCGGAACCTAGAGTCCGAATGGGCACATGTGCCTCTGGCAACCTTCCAGGGCCTCATTTCATCCATGCCACGCCGTCTTGCCGCTGTCACCCCGGCCAAGGATGGTTATTCCCATTATTAGGTAGGTGGTCATGTTATTCTGATACGACTGTGTATATCTCTTCTAGTTCATGCATACAGTGGACATTTCCTGTCCACTATATGCATATATCGTTATGTCTTCTCTTAATGTATGAAAATGCTAATAATGGCAGTTTTTGACAATGGTTACAAGCGAAAGCTCAGGGAATGATACTTAAAGCTTTAAAAATTATTTAAATATGATAGAAATTTGGGGACAAAACTTTCTGATAAAAGAATTCAAGCAATTGTTAAGTTCTAATGCAAAAATAGATTTAGAGCTCGTGTAGAATATTCTTTCGATTTTGGATCCTACATTGGTTGATCCCGCATATATTTCGGTTCTTAATTTTTTTTTCCTAATAGTTTAGAAAGGTTTACTCTCATTTTTAAGGGGTGTTGGTAAGAATAGTGACGAACAGGTGTACTTCAGAGAGGTAAACGTGGATAAATTGCTTTTCTAGAATTAAGAGAGTTTTTGTAAGGACCTCCCTCGCCATAGAACCTCTTCATCTAATGCGAAGTCCATTGATGTGCGAGTTGTTGGGAAGTGAGTTGCATAGAGACGTGGATATCATTCACAGATGATTGCATAGTGATGCAGTTGAAATATTGCTGATCGTATTCTGTACATCACCGTAGCAAGGGTGAAGGAGGAGCCTGCCTCAAGTGCAAAACTTCTGCCAAAGTATTTTTTTTACCAAATATTAAATTACTTAAAACCGTCTTTTACACTTTTCAATATATCTGTTATATATTAGAAGTCTTACAAAAATGTTTCTAATTAAACATATCATCATCATCATCATCATCATCATCATCATCATCATCATCATCATCATCATCATCATCATCATCATCATCATCATCATCATCATTATCATCATCATCATCATCAACCTCAAGCAGCCATGGGCTACGGAGGTCCAACCAGACCGTGCAATTTAGTTCTCCAAGCAAGTCTATCCTGAGCTACATCTACTGCATCTGGCCATGGCACACCAATTCTAACAAGGTCCTGTTTGACATTGTCTGCCCACCGCATCCTAGGTCTCCCCTTCTTTCTGAGGCCGTTAGGCACACTGTTCATAACCCTATTCGCCAATCTATAATTATTCATACGGGCAACATGGCCAAACCAACGGAGTCTCTCTCTGCACAATATGCTGCTTAAAGGAGGTTGTAAACTCCTTTGCCTAACCCAGGCATGGCCAACTGTTTTTGCCCCCGGGCCGGATTGGAAAAAAAAATATTTTCACGGGCCGTCCGAAATATTAAAATTGAAAAATGTTAAGCAAAACACTTATTTCTTTAAGTAAACAAAATTTTATTATGAAATTTGTTTATGAATAATTGTAAGTAAATCAATACAACAAATTAACATAATAACTAATGCGACGTGTTGAGGCGGTTTGCATCGCTTATTATTTTTTTAATATCTGGTTCTATACTTGTAGTAGCTATTCTTAACACAGCCTCCAAATGTAAATCATTCAATCTTGATCTTGTTGTACTTTTATTTATATTCATTAAAGAAAAGGTTTGTTCACAAATATAAGTTGAGCTAAAGATTACTAAATACGTCTTGGCAAGTTGTTTTAAATTTCCGTATTTTTCATTATTCAATTGCTTATAAAAATTACACAAATTTTCTTGCTCTTCTCGATATTTCTCATGTAATAATTCATCACATTATAAATTAATTATTTCTAATTGTATATCAACAGGAACGTCATCAACTTGTACAGAAAATGGATTCGGATAATAGATAAAATTTTATCTATTTTTTTGAAGCAATCGAATCTCTGCTCGAAATCTGTCATTAGTGCAAGGATGTTTTTATTAAATGTTTTAACCTTTTCTTTTAAAATATTTAAAGATATGTCTGTAACGTTGGAAAATGATCAAATTTACATTCAGCCAGATTTGTAGAAAAAAGGCTAAGCTTCATTCTAAAAGCTCTTAATTTCTGTATTAAATCATGAGCAAATAAATTTTTTCCTTGTAAACATGTGTTAAATTCGTTCAAACATGTGTTAAATCCAAAGAAAATGCTAAATCACAAATCCAATTTGGATCTAATAATTCAGGAAAATCCTCATTTTCTTTAAGCATTAAAAATATTTTTATTTCCTCTTGAAGGTCCCACACACGTCTTAAAACTTTTCCCAAACTTAACCAACGGATTTTATTGTGATATAGTACATCTAAATGACTGGTATTTAGTTCTTCAAGGAGATCAATAAATTGCCTGTGATTTAATCCTTTTGATCGTAGGAAATTCACTAATTTCACAACTACATTTGTAACATGATCGATTTTTAAAATATTTTTGCATAGTGCGTGTTGATGAATAATGCAGTGTATGGGTATAATTTTGTGATTTGGATCGATTTCGAAAATTTTATCTTCAATGCGTTTGATGAGCCCAATTATTTTCCGATCATGTTTGGTGATCCATCTGTTGCAACATTCACCAATTTTTTCCAGTCAACATTGTACTCCAAAAAACACTTTTCAATCTCTCGGAAAAGATCTTCTCCCTTTCTTCTACCTTTCATCGGAACAATTTATAAAAGTTCTTCAGAAATCTGAAAATCTTCGGTGATAGCTCTGATAAAAATTAACAACTGAGCAGTATCTTTTACATCTCAACTTTCGTCCAGAGCTATTGCATAAAAATTGGCTGATTTTAAATTATTTAATAACTGATTATTTATATTAGCATTTAAATTTTCTATTCTTCTAGCAATAGTTTGCCGAGACAGGCTTATATTTTCAAATTTATTTTTAACTTCTGGACACATCACATCGCAAACATCCAACATGCACTGTTTTACAAATTCTCCTTCAGCAAAAGGTTTTCCACATTGAGCAATACGTTTTGCTACTAAAAAACTTGCTTCAGTAACAGATTCTTGTAAGCGATTTTGCTTTAAAAATACATTTCGCTGTCGAGTCAATTTTACTACCAGATCTGCGATTTGTTTTTTTCGGCTTTCTTCGTTTAAATTTTGTGCGTAACTTGCATGTTTGGTTTCGAAATGTCTTCTCTAGTTGTATTCTTTTAAAACTGCCACACTCGAGTTACAAATAAGACAAACTGCCTTATTATTGTACATTGCAAAAAAATATTTCCTCCTCCATTCTTCATTAAATATACGGCATTCTAAATCTACTTTTCGTTTTTTGGAAGCCATCCCTGGAGTGAAAAAGTTTCTTAATATACAATATTTTTAAAAACAAAAATAAAATAACACACCGTTTAATAATAAATTGCCTGACTTTGGGTGCTGCACAGCAAGCTCCGCCTAAAAGAGTGGCGTTTCACATCAGTGGACTAAATTGTGCGCGCGCAGCACCTGCCTCTCGTTCCAGTCAACTCGCCTGCTGGCAACGTCGCTTGAACATCAAACAGATCATATCGAGTACAGATGAGTGTAAAAGTTTTAATTCTTTATAACGGAATCTTTTTAAAAAAATATAGAAGTATCGAGAATTCATTCGATTAATTACTAGAAGTTAAATGCTAATATTGAAAAATTGTTCGCGGGCCACATAAATTCATTCCGCGGGCCGGATCCGGCCCGCGGGCCATATGTTGGCCATGCCTGGCCTAACCTCATCATTAGTTATAAAGTTGAACCACCTAATGCCCAAGACACTGCGTAAGCATCTGGAATCAAAAGCATCTAGTTTCCTGTTATCTTGTTTACAAAGTGTCCAAGTTTCACTACCATGACTAACCCTAGAAAGAACCAAACTATTATACATCCTAATTTTAGTCTTTAGGTGTATACGCCAATTTCTTCACACTCTCCATAGATTCTTAAAAGTCCCGGCAGCAATCCCTATTCGTCTGTTAATCTCATGCCGCACATCACCATTATCTGTTACATAGCTCCCAAGATCATTAAACTGTGACACCTGCTCAAGACTGCAACCATTCAGATTAACTGAATCACAACCTGCCTGACCAATTTTCATCACTTTAGTTTCCCCCCCTGTTTATAACCAAACCTACTCTACTACCAGTCTCATCAACAGCTCGAATGAAAGAGTTCATCTCATCAACATCATTTGCCAAAAGGGCTAAATCATAAGCATAATCTAAATCAGAAATTTTAGTATCTCCAGACCATTTAAGGCCAAAATCTTTCCCTTGCAATGAATTTCGCATAACGTAATCAATAACCAAACTAAAGAGAAAAGGAGACAAAATGCACCCTTGTCGAAAACCAGAAGTAATGCTGAACCAATTGCTACAAGCCTTACCAACTCTCACACACGACTCAGTGTTATTATAGAGAGCTTTCATTATGTTAACTAACTTGTCTGGTATACCATATGATCTCACAATCAACCACAAATTATGACGATCAACAGAGTCGAAAGCCTTTTTGAAATCAACAAAGCTAGCAACCAAAGGTTTCTGAAACTCTAAACATTTCTCAAGAATCTGTCTAAGTGAAAATATCTGATCCACACATCCCCTACCACTTCTGAATCCACATTGCTCATCACGCAATTGCCTGTCAACCAGATTCTTAATTCTATTAAGCACAATCATGGAAAGAACTTTACCTGGAACAGAGAGTAGGCTGATACCCCTATAGTTATCACAAGAACTGCGATCACCTTTTTTGAAAATAGGGAAAACAATAGCTGTGGTAAAATCTTTAGGAATCATGCCTTTTTCATACAAGATATTCAGAATTTCAGTCATCCAAGTGGTAACCGAAACATTCCCTGCTCTAAGCATTTCTGTAGTAATTTCATCTATCCCTGGGGATTTATGAAGTTTAAGTTTAGAAATAGCCAAAATAACTTCAGATTGTGTTATAGGGCTAACATTAAAGCCACCAATGCATCTATCATCATTGCAAACAATGGAAATAGAACTAACCGCATTGTTTAGAATATCACTGAAATGCTCAGCCCACCTAGCCATGACAGAATCCTCACCTTCTATAACCTTACCTTGTTTATCCTTCAATCCCTGTATACCTGTCCGTTTTCTACCACACAAAACATTAACTATCTGGTATAGCTCTCTGCTGTTGTGCTGTCTAACTGCTTCCTCGGCTTTGTCAGCCAAACCATCAAGCCAAAGAATCTTATCAGCAGCTAACTGATCTTTTACACGTTTATTAAGTTCTCTGTAATGCTTTCTATTAGGACTAGTAGGGTATTGATTAAGGACATTCCTGCAGTTCTTTCTTTCCGAAATAAGCTCAAGTGCCTTATCACTCAGATAATTCTGTCTCTTCTTCTTTTTTCCTAAAAGAGTACTGTTAGTGTCCAAAAAAGCCTGTTTAAAATGATCCCATTCTTCCTCAACTTCAGTAGTAAGCCAACCATGACTGTCATAATGACTAAGTAACCTATCATGGTAAGCTTTGGCTATAACTGGATCTTTCAGAGCTTCAGTATTAAAAGCAAATTTTTTAACCCTAGCACAATACTTTTTAATTTTAAGTTGCAAGACACTTTTAACATGATAATGGTCAGATCCAATTTCAGCTCCCCTATATGCCCTGGTATTCCTAACAGAACTAGCCCATTTGCTGTTAATTAATATATAATCAATCATATTCTTATGCAGCCCATCGGGTGAAACCCATGTGTACTTATGTATGTCGCGGTGTTTGTAATAAGTGTTAGTTATTCTGAAACCATTGATTTTAGTTACCTGTAGGAGACGTTGCCCATTGCTGTTGCAGCTACCAATACCAAAAGGGCCTATTACTCCTCCCCAAAGGTCAGAGTGAGTACCAACTTTGGCATTGAAGTCACCAAGAACAAGGGTAATATCTCCTTTCTTGATAGAATTCAAAATATCCCGAAGTTGTCCGTAAAACCTATCCTTCTGATCCTCATCAGCATCCTCAGTGGGGGCATAACAGCAGATAACATTCAAATCTTTAATTCTTGTCTGAAATTTTGCTGTAAGAAACCTATCATTAATGCACTCATATCCTAGAAGAGCATCACTAGCGTGTCTGCTGAGAAACAGACCGACGCCTTGGTGATGCTTATTGTCGTCCCTCCCTGAAAAGAGAGATTTAAGATTATTTTTAAGAATCTGTCCCTTATCATAAATAAAATTAAACAGATAAAATTAAACATAAATAGAATCGATATAAAAGTCATATGTTAAATAATTCTTTTTGCAATTTCGCTTTCATTGTATAGTTCTACCCCCCCCCCCTACTTAGATATATTATTATATATGCTTCACGGTTACCTTCCTTTTGTGGTAAATATACCTTCATAAACACTTTTATTTCTCTTTAAATTCATAATCATGGACTGGGGAGGGGATTTTCGCCTGGACGCGAGATGCGTAGTTCCGACACCGAAGCTGCAAATTTACTTTCGATATCTGTAGCGACTTACAAAAGCATTTATTCTTTGCAACAGTTTATGCCCCAAAACTGTTGTCTCTAAATAGGATTGTTGATTGGATTTTTCACTTTTGGTGTTTGAGAGACGAATGAAAGTGGCTTATCCGAAAATTGACATTCTTTGAACCAGTTGTCTCCGATTGGATTGTCCAGTGTCGGTATTTTTCTGAAGTGTGAAATAGAGTTGCATAGCGTATCAAACTCATCACGACAACATAAATTCCCGAAGAAGACGATTTCGCTCGCAAACCTTTTTTCCAATATAGTCCTGAAGACCGCGAGGTTACCCTTCTTGGCTACTGAAGAAAGGGACTCGGGTTCGAGCCCCAGATAAAGCATGGTATTTCTCTTATTGCGTTGTCTTTCTCCTGGAGTCGCCTTCCTTACAGATCATCTCGATGGACTGTTCTGCAGAGAGATGCTCTGTCAGACCTCAGTGGCAAGCAGCTGCTTGAGATGGCAATTCCCTTTTCCATCGCTGTCACTTTCTAACAAGGTAAGAAGAGAAAATTGGAATGCAGACTTAGCCAGTTGGAAGCTGAGAAAATCAGATTATGAGTCGGGAATTATATCTCCCTTCCTTTCCCTAATATGTCCTTTCCTTCTATAAGCTCAACCTTCTTTCTACAATAACTCCGTTCCTCCCATAAGATGGAAAAAATGGAGATTTATGAACTTATGGAAGGAAAATACTATATATATATATAAAACTGTATATAAATAAATACTATATACACTCTCTCTCCCTTCTTTCCATAATATGTCGCTTATTTCCATAATAACTTCCATAATATCATCCTCCCTTCCTTCCACAATAACTCCTTTCCTTCCACAATAATTCTCTTCCTTCTACAATAACACCTTTCCTTCCACAATAATTATCTTCCTTCCATAATAACTCCCTTCCTTCCACAATAACTCTTCCTTCCATAATATCTCCCTTCCTTCCACAATAACTCTCTTCCTTCCACAATAACTCTCTTCCTTCCACAATATCTCCCTTCCTTCTACAATAACCCCTTTCCTTCCACAATAACTCTCTTCCTTACATAATAACTCCTTTCCCTCCATAATATTTCCCTTCCTTCCACAATAACTACCTTCCTTCCACAATATCTCCCTTCCTTCCACAATATCTCCATTCCTTCCAAAATATATCCCTTCCTTCCACAATAACTCCCTTCCTCCCATAATATCTCTCTTCCTTCCACAATATCTCTCTTCTTTCCACAATAACTACCTTCCACAATAACGGATATTGTGATTTAATAGTTATTGTGGTTACTTCCTTCCACAATATCTCCCTTCCTTCTACAATATCTCCTTTCCTTCCACAATAACTCTCTTCCTTCCACAATATCTCCCTTCCTTCTATAATAACTCCTTTCCTTCCACAATAACTCTCATCCTTCCACAATAACTCCCTTCCTTCCACAATATCTCCCTTCCTTCCACAATAACTCCCTTCCTTCCACAATAACTCCATTCCTTCCATAATATCTCCCTTCCTTCCACAATATCTCCCTTCCTTCCACAATAACTCTCTTCCTTCCACAATATCTCTCTTCTTTCCACAATAACTCCCTTCCACAATAACGGATATTGTGATTTAATAGTTATTGTGGTTACTTCCTTCTACAATAACTCTCTTCCTTCCACAATATCTCCCTTCCTTCCACAATATCTCTCATCTTTCCACAATATCTCCCTTCCTTCCACAATAACTCCCTACCTTCCACAATAACTCCCTTCCTTCCACAATATCTCCATTCCTTCCAAAATATATCCCTTCCTTCCACAATAACTCCCTTCCTCCCATAATATCTCTCTTCCTTCCACAATATCTCTCTTCTTTACACAATAACTCCCTTCCACAATAACGGATATTGTGATTTAATAGTTATTCTGGTTACTTCCTTCCACAATATCTCCCTTCCTTCTACAATAACTCCTTTTCTTTCACAATAACTCTCTTCCTTCCACAATATCTCCCTTCCTTCTATAATAACTCCTTTCCTTCCACAATAACTCTCATCCTTCCACAATAACTCCCTTCCTTCCACAATATCTCCCTTCCTCCCACAATAACTCCCTTCCTTCCACAATAACTCCCTTCCTTCCACAATATCTCTCATCCTTCCACAATATCTCTCTTCTTTCCACAATAACTCCCTTCCACAATAACGGATATTGTGATTTAATAGTTATTGTGGTTACTTCCTTCTACAATAACTCTCTTCCTTCCACAATATCTCTCTTCTTCCCTCCACAATATCTCCCTTCCTTCCACAATAACTCCATTCCTTCCACAATATCTCCCTTCCTTCCACAATATCTCTCATCCTTCCACAATATCTCCCTTCCTTCCACAATATCTCCCTTCCTTCCACAATATCTCTCATCCTTCCACAATATCTCCCTTCCTTCCACAATAACTCTCTTCCTTCCACAATAACTCTCTTCCTTCCACAATAACTCTCTTCCTTCCGCAATATCTCCCTTCCTTTTACAATAACTCCCTTCCTTCCATAATATCTCCCTTCCACAATAACTCTCTTCCTTCCACAATATCTCTCTTCTTTCCACAATAACTCCCTTCCACAATAACGGATATTGTGATTTAATAGTTATTGTGGTTACTTCCTTCCACAATATCTCTCATCCTTCCACAATATCTCCCTTCCTTCCACAATAACTCTCTTCCTTCCACAATAACTCCTTTCCTTCCACAATAACTCCCTTCCTTCCATAATATTTCCCTTCCTTCTACAATAACTCTCTTCCTTCCACAATATCTCCCTTCCTTCCACAATAACTCTCTTCCTTCCATAATATCTCCCTTCCTTCTACAATAACTCCTTTCCTTCCACAATATCTCCCTTTGTTCCACAATAACTCTCTTCCTTCCACAATAACTCTCATCCATCCACAATAACTCCCTTCCTTCCACAATATCTCCCTTTGTTCCACAATAACTCTCTTCCTTCCACAATAACTCTCATCCATCCACAATAACTCCTTTCCTTCCACAATATCTCCCTTCCTTCCACAATAGCACCCTTCCTTCCACAATAACTCCATTCCTTCCACAATAGCACCCTTCCTTCCACAATAACTCCATTCCTTCCATAATCTCCCTTCCTTCCACAATATCTCCCTTCCTTTCACAATATCTCTCTTCTTTCCACAATAACTCCCTTCCACAATAACGGATATTGTGATTTAATAGTTATTGTGGTTACTTCCTTCTACAATAACTCTCTTCCTTCCACAATATCTCCCTTCCTTCCACAATATCTCTCTTCTTCCCTCCACAATAACTTACTTCCTTCCACAATATCTCCCTTCCTTCCACAATATCTCCCTTCCTTCTACAATAACTCTCTTCCTTCCACAATATCTCTCTTCGTTCCACAATAACTCTCTTCCTTCCACAATATCTCCCTTCCTTCTACAATAACCCCCTTCCTTCCACAATAACTCTCTTCCTTACATAATAACTCCTTTCCCTCCATAATATCTCCCTTCCTTCCACAATAACTCCGTTCCTTCCATAATATCTCCATTCCTTCCAAAATATATCCCTTCCTTCCACAATAACTCCCTTCCTCCCACAATATCTCTCTTCCTTCCACAATATCTCTCTTCTTTCCACAATAACTCCCTTCCACAATAAGGGATTTTGTGATTTAATAGTTATTGTGGTTACTTCCTTCCACAATATCTCCCTTCCTTCCACAATAACTCCCTTCCTTCCACAATAACTCTCTTCCTTCCACAATATCTCTCTTCCTTCCACAATAACTCCCTTCCTTCCACAATAACTCTCTTCCTTACATAATAACTCCTTTCCCTCCATAATATCTCCCTTCCTTCCACAATAACTCTCTTCCTTCCACAATAACTCCCTTCCTTCCACAATAAGTCCCTTCCTTCCACAATAACTCCCTTCCTTCCACAATATCTCCCTTCCTTCCACAATAATTCCCTTCCTTCCCCAATAACTCTCTTCCTTCCGCAATATCTCTCTTCCTTCCACAATAACTCCCTTTCACAATAACTCCCTTCCTTCCACAATAACTCCCTTCCACAATATCTCCCTTCCTTCCACAATATCTCCCTTCCTTCCACAATAACTCCCTTCCTTCCACAATATCTCTCTTCCTTCCACAATAACTCCCTTCCTTCCACAATAACTCTCTTTCTTCCACAATAACTCCCTTCCTTCCACAATAACTCTCTTCCTTCCACAATAACTCCCTTCCTTCCACAATAACTCCCTTCCTTCCACAATAACTCCCTTCCTTCCACAATAACTATCTTCCTTCCACAATAACTCTCTTCCTTCCACAATATCTCTCTTCCTTCCACAATAACTCCCTTCCTTCCACCATATCTCCCTTCCTTCCACAATAACTCTCTTCCTTCCACAATAACTCCCTTCCAGAATAACTCCCTTCCTTCCACAATAACTCTCTTTCTTCCAGAATAACTCCCTTCCTTCCACAATAACTCCCTTCCTTCCACAATAACTCTCTTCCTTCCGCAATAACTCCCTTCCTTCCACAATATCTCCCTTCCTTCCACAATATCTCCCTTCCTTCTACAATAACTCCCTTCCTTCCACAATAACTCTCTTCCTTCCACAATAACTCTCTTCCACAATAACTCTCTTCCTTCCACAATAACTCTCTTCCTTCCACAATAACTCTCTTCCTTCCACAATATCTCTCTTCCTTCCACAATAAGTCCCTTCCTTCCACAATAACTCCCTTCTTTCCACAATAACTCCCTTCCTTCCACAATAACTCCCTTCCTTCCACAATAACTCCCTTCCTTCCACAATAACTCTCTTCCTTCCACAATATCTCCCTTCCTTCTACAATAACTCCCTTCCTTCTACAATAACTCTCTTCCTTCCACAATAACTCCCTTCCTTCCACAATAACTCCCTTCCACAATAACTCCCTTCCTTCCACAATATCTCCCTTCCTTCCACAATATCTCCCTTCCTTCCACAATATCTCCCTTCCTTCTACAATAACTCTCTTCCTTCCACAATAACTCTCTTCCACAATAACTCTCTTCCTTCCACAATAACTCTCTTCCTTCCACAATATCTCTCTTCCTTCCACAATAAGTCCCTTCCTTCCACAATAACTCCCTTCTTTCCACAATAACTCCCTTCCTTCCACAATAACTCCCTTCCTTCCAGGCGAGTTGGTTTCACTCTACGGTAGACTGGTCCCACGTGTTTAGAAGCTCACGAGCAGTCACTGGTATTAGTGTGTCAATTCTTATCATTAATAATGGAATTTAGTAGACATGAAGTTCCTTGCTGAAATAATGCAAATCTGCGTAGATGTATATGTCGAGAATTCAGTTCTTCCCTTAATACATCGAAAGCTGCGTTTTATTTTAAATGGTATATACACCAAAGAGCCAAAACTTTATGACCAGCGAGTCTTTATGCAAATCGAAGCAACTGCAGGTAAACGACGGCGCATGTTAAGGTCATGAAACAGTATAAATAACACCAGATACTGAGCTGTTAAATTAGTGCTATTCTTGTTCTTCAGATGGGAAAGGAGGCGGACTTAAGTGAGTTTGACAAAGACCAAATTGTAATGGCCAGACGGCTGGGTCAGAGCATTTCCGAGACGGCAAAGCTTGTGGGGTGATCACAGTCAGCCGTGGTTAGTACCTTCAAAAAGTGGTCCGAGGAGAGCAAGCCGAAGAGCACTGTGGGGCGAACACTGCCGAGCAAAGGCTATCTCGTATGGTACGAGCCAACAGGAGGGGATACTGTGGCGCAACTCGCCCATAATTTGAATGTGACAGGAGTAATATGACAACACACAGTACATTGAACTCTGCTGAAAATGGGGCTGCGTATCCGCAGGCCACTCCGAGTGCCCATGCTAGTCTTGATTCACCATCGAAAGCACCTACAACGGACATGCAAGCATCAAAACTGGACCTTGAAGGATTGGAAGGTTGTCGAGTCCGATGAATCTTGTTTCCTATTGCACCATGTGGATGACCGGGTAAGTGTGCATTGTTTACCAGGGGAAGTGTTGGCACTGGGATGCACCGTGGGATGAAAACAAGCTGGTGGAGGAAGTGTAATGCTTTGGGCAATGTTTTGCTGGGAAACCCTGGTGGTGATTGATTGATATAATATATATATAATATTAATTAAAATATATATATATTTTTTATTATAACTGCCACGATACCCAAATGGTATATTGATATTTGGAAAATATTAAATTTTGGAGCAATAATTACTTTATTTGGTTACATTCAGGCCTGGATGTAGAAAAAAAAAATCGAGGGGAGAAATACAATCGAGTTGGAAAAATCTAAAAAGTGGATTTCCAATGCAGTATAACATCTCACCTTCCATTTTACAGTTCTTTGAGAAGTTTCTTGAAAGTGCATGAAATATAAATAAGTTTAACAACTTTTTGCTTCTATTACCCTTACTAGCAATTTGAAAGGGGGGATGGTCGTGGGATGATCCCCTTGGCCCCCCTAAATACGGTCCTGGTTACATTCACCAACTAAAGCCCTTTTTAAGTCAAAAACGTCATCTTTTTCAAAAACCAACATTTAAAGATTTTGGCACTTAATGGATGAACCAAGTTTTCAGCTGGTTTCACTGCGGAAAAGCTGCTTTAAACAGGTGCTGCCAACAGCTGGTTTCACTGCGGAAAAGCTGCTTTAAACAGGTGCTGCCAACAGCTGGTTTCACTGCGGAAAAGCTGTTTTAAACAGGTGCTGCCAACAGCTGGTTTCACTGCGGAAAAGCTGCTTTAAACAGGTGCTGCCAACAGCTGGTTTCACTGCGGAAAAGCTGCTTTAAACAGGTGCTGCCAACAGCTGGTTTCACTGCGGAAAAGCTGTTTTAAACAGGTGCTGCCAACAGCTGGTTTCACTGCGGAAAAGCTGCTTTAAACAGGTGCTGCCAACAGCTGGTTTCACTGCGGAAAAGCTGTTTTAAACAGGTGCTGCCAACAGCTGGTTTCACTGCGGAAAAGCTGCTTTAAACAGGTGCTGCCAACAGCTGGTTTCACTGCGGAAAAGCTGCTTTAAACAGGTGCTGCCAACAGCTGGTTTCACTGCGGAAAAGCTGTTTTAAACAGGTGCTGCCAACAGCTGGTTTCACTGCGGAAAAGCTGCTTTAAACAGGTGCTGCCAACAGCTGGTTTCACTGCGGAAAAGCTGTTTTAAACAGGTGCTGCCAACAGCTGGTTTCACTGCGGAAAAGCTGTTTTAAACAGGTGCTGCCAACAGCTGGTTTCACTGCGGAAAAGCTGCTTTAAACAGGTGCTGCCAACAGCTGGTTTCACTGCGGAAAAGCTGCTTTAAACAGGTGCTGCCAACAGCTGGTTTCACTGCGGAAAAGCTGCTTTAAACAGGTGCTGCCAACAGCTGGTTTCACTGCGGAAAAGCTGCTTTAAACAGGTGCTGCCAACAGCTGGTTTCACTGCGGAAAAGCTGCTTTAAACAGGTGCTGCCAACAGCTGGTTTCACTGCGGAAAAGCTGCTTTAAACAGGTGCTGCCAACAGCTGGTTTCACTGCGGAAAAGCTGCTTTAAACAGGTGCTGCCAACAGCTGGTTTCACTGCGGAAAAGCTGTTTTAAACAGGTGCTGCCAACAGCTGGTTTCACTGCGGAAAAGCTGCTTTAAACAGGTGCTGCCAACAGCTGGTTTCACTGCGGAAAAGCTGCTTTAAACAGGTGCTGCCAACAGCTGGTTTCACTGCGGAAAAGCTGTTTTAAACAGGTGCTGCCAACAGCTGGTTTCACTGCGGAAAAGCTGCTTTAAACAGGTGCTGCCAACAGCTGGTTTCACTGCGGAAAAGCTGTTTTAAACAGGTGCTGCCAACAGCTGGTTTCACTGCGGAAAAGCTGCTTTAAACAGGTGCTGCCAACAGCTGGTTTCACTGCGGAAAAGCTGCTTTAAACAGGTGCTGCCAACAGCTGGTTTCACTGCGGAAAAGCTGCTTTAAACAGGTGCTGCCAACAGCTGGTTTCACTGCGGAAAAGCTGTTTTAAACAGGTGCTGCCAACAGCTGGTTTCACTGCGGAAAAGCTGCTTTAAACAGGTGCTGCCAACAGCTGGTTTCACTGCGGAAAAGCTGTTTTAAACAGGTGCTGCCAACAGCTGGTTTCACTGCGGAAAAGCTGCTTTAAACAGGTGCTGCCAACAGCTGGTTTCACTGCGGAAAAGCTGCTTTAAACAGGTGCTGCCAACAGCTGGTTTCACTGCGGAAAAGCTGCTTTAAACAGGTGCTGCCAACAGCTGGTTTCACTGCGGAAAAGCTGCTTTAAACAGGTGCTGCCAACAGCTGGTTTCACTGCGGAAAAGCTGTTTTAAACAGGTGCTGCCAACAGCTGGTTTCACTGCGGAAAAGCTGCTTTAAACAGGTGCTGCCAACAGCTGGTTTCACTGCGGAAAAGCTGCTTTAAACAGGTGCTGCCAACAGCTGGTTTCACTGCGGAAAAGCTGCTTTAAACAGGTGCTGCCAACAGCTGGTTTCACTGCGGAAAAGCTGTTTTAAACAGGTGCTGCCAACAGCTGGTTTCACTGCGGAAAAGCTGCTTTAAACAGGTGCTGCCAACAGCTGGTTTCACTGCGGAAAAGCTGTTTTAAACAGGTGCTGCCAACAGCTGGTTTCACTGCGGAAAAGCTGCTTTAAACAGGTGCTGCCAACAGCTGGTTTCACTGCGGAAAAGCTGCTTTAAACAGGTGCTGCCAACAGCTGGTTTCACTGCGGAAAAGCTGCTTTAAACAGGTGCTGCCAACAGCTGGTTTCACTGCGGAAAAGCTGCTTTAAACAGGTGCTGCCAACAGCTGGTTTCACTGCGGAAAAGCTGCTTTAAACAGGTGCTGCCAACAGCTGGTTTCACTGCGGAAAAGCTGCTTTAAACAGGTGCTGCCAACAGCTGGTTTCACTGCGGAAAAGCTGTTTTAAACAGGTGCTGCCAACAGCTGGTTTCACTGCGGAAAAGCTGTTTTAAACAGGTGCTGCCAACAGCTGGTTTCACTGCGGAAAAGCTGCTTTAAACAGGTGCTGCCAACAGCTGGTTTCACTGCGGAAAAGCTGCTTTAAACAGGTGCTGCCAACAGCTGGTTTCACTGC
The DNA here is from genome assembly GCA_038380435.1 of Ryuthela nishihirai. Lineage (NCBI taxonomy): Eukaryota > Metazoa > Arthropoda > Arachnida > Araneae > Heptathelidae > Ryuthela > Ryuthela nishihirai. The sequence goes on along the minus strand of JAWZYU010000001.1, from coordinate 153,130,788 downwards.
GGAAAAGCTGTTTTAAACAGGTGCTGCCAACAGCTGGTTTCACTGCGGAAAAGCTGCTTTAAACAGGTGCTGCCAACAGCTGGTTTCACTGCGGAAAAGCTGTTTTAAACAGGTGCTGCCAACAGCTGGTTTCACTGCGGAAAAGCTGCTTTAAACAGGTGCTGCCAACAGCTGGTTTCACTGCGGAAAAGCTGCTTTAAACAGGTGCTGCCAACAGCTGGTTTCACTGCGGAAAAGCTGCTTTAAACAGGTGCTGCCAACAGCTGGTTTCACTGCGGAAAAGCTGTTTTAAACAGGTGCTGCCAACAGCTGGTTTCACTGCGGAAAAGCTGCTTTAAACAGGTGCTGCCAACAGCTGGTTTCACTGCGGAAAAGCTGTTTTAAACAGGTGCTGCCAACAGCTGGTTTCACTGCGGAAAAGCTGTTTTAAACAGGTGCTGCCAACAGCTGGTTTCACTGCGGAAAAGCTGCTTTAAACAGGTGCTGCCAACAGCTGGTTTCACTGCGGAAAAGCTGCTTTAAACAGGTGCTGCCAACAGCTGGTTTCACTGCGGAAAAGCTGCTTTAAACAGGTGCTGCCAACAGCTGGTTTCACTGCGGAAAAGCTGTTTTAAACAGGTGCTGCCAACAGCTGGTTTCACTGCGGAAAAGCTGTTTTAAACAGGTGCTGCCAACAGCTGGTTTCACTGCGGAAAAGCTGTTTTAAACAGGTGCTGCCAACAGCTGGTTTCACTGCGGAAAAGCTGCTTTAAACAGGTGCTGCCAACAGCTGGTTTCACTGCGGAAAAGCTGTTTTAAACAGGTGCTGCCAACAGCTGGTTTCACTGCGGAAAAGCTGTTTTAAACAGGTGCTGCCAACAGCTGGTTTCACTGCGGAAAAGCTGCTTTAAACAGGTGCTGCCAACAGCTGGTTTCACTGCGGAAAAGCTGCTTTAAACAGGTGCTGCCAACAGCTGGTTTCACTGCGGAAAAGCTGCTTTAAACAGGTGCTGCCAACAGCTGGTTTCACTGCGGAAAAGCTGTTTTAAACAGGTGCTGCCAACAGCTGGTTTCACTGCGGAAAAGCTGCTTTAAACAGGTGCTGCCAACAGCTGGTTTCACTGCGGAAAAGCTGCTTTAAACAGGTGCTGCCAACAGCTGGTTTCACTGCGGAAAAGCTGCTTTAAACAGGTGCTGCCAACAGCTGGTTTCACTGCGGAAAAGCTGTTTTAAACAGGTGCTGCCAACAGCTGGTTTCACTGCGGAAAAGCTGTTTTAAACAGGTGCTGCCAACAGCTGGTTTCACTGCGGAAAAGCTGTTTTAAACAGGTGCTGCCAACAGCTGGTTTCACTGCGGAAAAGCTGTTTTAAACAGGTGCTGCCAACAGCTGGTTTCACTGCGGAAAAGCTGTTTTAAACAGGTGCTGCCAACAGCTGGTTTCACTGCGGAAAAGCTGTTTTAAACAGGTGCTGCCAACAGCTGGTTTCACTGCGGAAAAGCTGTTTTAAACAGGTGCTGCCAACAGCTGGTTTCACTGCGGAAAAGCTGTTTTAAACAGGTGCTGCCAACAGCTGGTTTCACTGCGGAAAAGCTGCTTTAAACAGGTGCTGCCAACAGCTGGTTTCACTGCGGAAAAGCTGCTTTAAACAGGTGCTGCCAACAGCTGGTTTCACTGCGGAAAAGCTGCTTTAAACAGGTGCTGCCAACAGCTGGTTTCACTGCGGAAAAGCTGTTTTAAACAGGTGCTGCCAACAGCTGGTTTCACTGCGGAAAAGCTGCTTTAAACAGGTGCTGCCAACAGCTGGTTTCACTGCGGAAAAGCTGCTTTAAACAGGTGCTGCCAACAGCTGGTTTCACTGCGGAAAAGCTGCTTTAAACAGGTGCTGCCAACAGCTGGTTTCACTGCGGAAAAGCTGTTTTAAACAGGTGCTGCCAACAGCTGGTTTCACTGCGGAAAAGCTGTTTTAAACAGGTGCTGCCAACAGCTGGTTTCACTGCGGAAAAGCTGTTTTAAACAGGTGCTGCCAACAGCTGGTTTCACTGCGGAAAAGCTGTTTTAAACAGGTGCTGCCAACAGCTGGTTTCACTGCGGAAAAGCTGTTTTAAACAGGTGCTGCCAACAGCTGGTTTCACTGCGGAAAAGCTGTTTTAAACAGGTGCTGCCAACAGCTGGTTTCACTGCGGAAAAGCTGCTTTAAACAGGTGCTGCCAACAGCTGGTTTCACTGCGGAAAAGCTGTTTTAAACAGGTGCTGCCAACAGCTGGTTTCACTGCGGAAAAGCTGTTTTAAACAGGTGCTGCCAACAGCTGGTTTCACTGCGGAAAAGCTGCTTTAAACAGGTGCTGCCAACAGCTGGTTTCACTGCGGAAAAGCTGCTTTAAACAGGTGCTGCCAACAGCTGGTTTCACTGCGGAAAAGCTGCTTTAAACAGGTGCTGCCAACAGCTGGTTTCACTGCGGAAAAGCTGTTTAAACAGGTGCTGCCAACAGCTGGTTTCACTGCGGAAAAGCTGCTTTAAACAGGTGCTGCCAACAGCTGGTTTCACTGCGGAAAAGCTGCTTTAAACAGGTGCTGCCAACAGCTGGTTTCACTGCGGAAAAGCTGTTTTAAACAGGTGCTGCCAACAGCTGGTTTCACTGCGGAAAAGCTGCTTTAAACAGGTGCTGCCAACAGCTGGTTTCACTGCGGAAAAGCTGCTTTAAACAGGTGCTGCCAACAGCTGGTTTCACTGCGGAAAAGCTGCTTTAAACAGGTGCTGCCAACAGCTGGTTTCACTGCGGAAAAGCTGCTTTAAACAGGTGCTGCCAACAGCTGGTTTCACTGCGGAAAAGCTGCTTTAAACAGGTGCTGCCAACAGCTGGTTTCACTGCGGAAAAGCTGCTTTAAACAGGTGCTGCCAACAGCTGGTTTCACTGCGGAAAAGCTGCTTTAAACAGGTGCTGCCAACAGCTGGTTTCACTGCGGAAAAGCTGCTTTAAACAGGTGCTGCCAACAGCTGGTTTCACTGCGGAAAAGCTGCTTTAAACAGGTGCTGCCAACAGCTGGTTTCACTGCGGAAAAGCTGCTTTAAACAGGTGCTGCCAACAGCTGGTTTCACTGCGGAAAAGCTGTTTTAAACAGGTGCTGCCAACAGCTGGTTTCACTGCGGAAAAGCTGCTTTAAACAGGTGCTGCCAACAGCTGGTTTCACTGCGGAAAAGCTGCTTTAAACAGGTGCTGCCAACAGCTGGTTTCACTGCGGAAAAGCTGCTTTAAACAGGTGCTGCCAACAGCTGGTTTCACTGCGGAAAAGCTGCTTTAAACAGGTGCTGCCAACAGCTGGTTTCACTGCGGAAAAGCTGCTTTAAACAGGTGCTGCCAACAGCTGGTTTCACTGCGGAAAAGCTGCTTTAAACAGGTGCTGCCAACAGCTGGTTTCACTGCGGAAAAGCTGCTTTAAACAGGTGCTGCCAACAGCTGGTTTCACTGCGGAAAAGCTGTTTTAAACAGGTGCTGCCAACAGCTGGTTTCACTGCGGAAAAGCTGCTTTAAACAGGTGCTGCCAACAGCTGGTTTCACTGCGGAAAAGCTGCTTTAAACAGGTGCTGCCAACAGCTGGTTTCACTGCGGAAAAGCTGCTTTAAACAGGTGCTGCCAACAGCTGGTTTCACTGCGGAAAAGCTGCTTTAAACAGGTGCTGCCAACAGCTGGTTTCACTGCGGAAAAGCTGCTTTAAACAGGTGCTGCCAACAGCTGGTTTCACTGCGGAAAAGCTGCTTTAAACAGGTGCTGCCAACAGCTGGTTTCACTGCGGAAAAGCTGCTTTAAACAGGTGCTGCCAACAGCTGGTTTCACTGCGGAAAAGCTGTTTTAAACAGGTGCTGCCAACAGCTGGTTTCACTGCGGAAAAGCTGCTTTAAACAGGTGCTGCCAACAGCTGGTTTCACTGCGGAAAAGCTGCTTTAAACAGGTGCTGCCAACAGCTGGTTTCACTGCGGAAAAGCTGCTTTAAACAGGTGCTGCCAACAGCTGGTTTCACTGCGGAAAAGCTGCTTTAAACAGGTGCTGCCAACAGCTGGTTTCACTGCGGAAAAGCTGTTTTAAACAGGTGCTGCCAACAGCTGGTTTCACTGCGGAAAAGCTGCTTTAAACAGGTGCTGCCAACAGCTGGTTTCACTGCGGAAAAGCTGCTTTAAACAGGTGCTGCCAACAGCTGGTTTCACTGCGGAAAAGCTGCTTTAAACAGGTGCTGCCAACAGCTGGTTTCACTGCGGAAAAGCTGTTTTAAACAGGTGCTGCCAACAGCTGGTTTCACTGCGGAAAAGCTGCTTTAAACAGGTGCTGCCAACAGCTGGTTTCACTGCGGAAAAGCTGCTTTAAACAGGTGCTGCCAACAGCTGGTTTCACTGCGGAAAAGCTGCTTTAAACAGGTGCTGCCAACAGCTGGTTTCACTGCGGAAAAGCTGCTTTAAACAGGTGCTGCCAACAGCTGGTTTCACTGCGGAAAAGCTGCTTTAAACAGGTGCTGCCAACAGCTGGTTTCACTGCGGAAAAGCTGCTTTAAACAGGTGCTGCCAACGAATATATATAACAATGAGCTAATCTGTTTCCTGACGAATCTCTACAGCCAGCTTCTAGACGTTGTGGAATCTGGAGTGAGAGTTGAATGCGATGCCATCCTTCCAATATTCCTCCAATATTAAAGAAAAGGAATACTTGTGGTCAGCAGTCTCCGCAGAAAGTTTTCCAAGGGGGGGGGGGGGGAAGGAGGGGTAAGAATCTTCGAAAGAGTGCTATTGCTTTTTCTTTAGATAACGGGTGTGGGGCTCTTCAGAATACATTGCAATCATATTATAGTGTCGTTTGTGTTAACTGTACTTGTTGCAAAATCAAAATGAAATTTAGGTAATATTTTATTTACTTTAAATTTTTTAGGCTATTTTTTGAATAAATACCAAACATTTCAGGGGGAGCGCCCCCCACCCTCATCCCAGTGCGGACGCCAATGCTAATGGTGGAGGTGGTGTGCTATTCTGGGGTAGCATAACCATCAACGACCGTACTCCTTGCGTCTGTGGAGGCTTTGAAACTTTTTTCAATCTATTTTCAATTCAAATTTATTTCACACTTTTATTACATTACAAAGATGTAATTTAAAGCTTCTAATTACACAAAGCAGTATGCGTTTTCTTTTCCAAAGAAAGTAAACAATTTTGAAAGTGTAAAATACAAAACTTTTTTTTTTTTGAAAACGTAAAATATATTAAAGCAACATGCTCAGAGATACGTAGAAGAGTCCTTGAACCTTAAGGAGAATTTTTTACGATTGCAATTGGCGCTGATTCTCTGCCTATGGACGACAATGCCCATTCGCATAGAGCCAAGCTAACGCAGGAATACTTAGAAACGGAAGATAACCAATGGACGACTTGGCCAGCAACTATCCTATTGAGCAGGTATGGGATTCCTTAGGAAGATTCGGTGCCACCTCCTTGGTCACGCCTTCAAGTAAAGTCAGCTCTTATGGAAGAATGGTTGCGAGGTTAAATTCTGGCGTTGCTCTAAGTGAAGAGGAGAAATCGTCAAGCGAAGTTCGTGGTTCCAGTTCCTATATCGTTTACCAGTTCTTCGAGCAGAAAAAACAGCCTCAAATATACAATCGATTACTCGATTTCACTAACTTGGTATTGATGTCATTTATTCTCACAACCCCCAAAGGAAGAATTTTTGTCAATGATTGCCCCATGATATTTCCCAACTTCGCATCCGATCAAAGCAAGTTATAGATCATCATAAACCTTAGAAAAAAAGTTACTCTGTTTCGCACACAGAACGGATTGGCAAGTCCCCCTCGAAAAGTTACTTATCCAGTCGTGGCTTATTACTAGGGTCGGACTTTCACCTTCTGAGGTCCTAAGCTATGCCATCTTTAAGAGAACCCAAAAATTCGAAAGCCGAAATATATGCTTATCATCACTCTGACCACGGCCAGATCTAGGAGGTAGAGGCTGGGCGAGGCTGACAAAGCCGAGGAAGCAGTTAGCACAACAGCAGAGAGCTGTACTAGATAATTAATATTTTGTGTGGTAGAAAACGGACAGGTATACAGGGATTGAAGGATAAACAAGGTAAGGTTATAGAAGGTGAGGATTTTGTCATGGCAAGGTGGGCTGAGCATTTCAGTGATGTTCTAAACAATGTGGTTAGTTCTACTTCCATTGTTTGCAATGATGATAGATGCATTGGTGGCTTTAATGTTAGCCCTATAACACAGTCTGAAGTTATTTTGGCTATTTCTAAACTTAAACTTCATAAATCCCCAGGTTAGATGAAATTACTATGGAAATGCTTAGTGCTGGGAATGTTTCGGTTACCACTTGGATGACTGAAATTTTGAATATCTTTTATGATAAAGGCATGGTTCCTAAGGATTTTACCAGAGCTATTGTTATCCCTATTTTCAAAAAAGGTGATCGCAGTTCTTGTGATAACTATAGGGGTATCAGCCTACTCTCTGTTCCAGGGAAAATTCTTTGCATGATTGTGCTTAATTAGAATTAAGAATCTGGTTTATATGCAATTGCGTGATGAGCAATATGGATTCAGAAGTGGTAGGGGATGTGTGGATCAGATATCTTCACTTAGACAGATTCTTGAGAAATGTTTAGAGTTTCAGAAACCTTTGGTTGCTAGTTTTGTTGATTTCAAAAAGGCTTTCGACTATGTTGATCGTCATAATTTGTGGTTGATTGTGAGATCATATGGTATACCAGACAAGTTAGTTAACATTATGAAAGCTCTCTACAATAACACTGAGTCGTGTGTGAGAGTTGGTAAGGCTTATAGCAATTGGTTCAGCATTACTTCTGGTGTTCGACAAGGGTGCATTTTGTCTCCTTTTCTCTTTAGTTTGGTTATTGATTACGTTATGCGAAATTCATTGCAAGGGAAAGATTTTGGCCTTAAATGGGCTGGAGATATGAAAATTTCTGATTTAGATTATGCTGATGATTTATAGCCCTTTTGGCAAATGATGTTGATGAGATGATCTTTTTCTTTCGAGCTGTTAATGAGACTGGTAGTAGAGTAGATTTGGTTATGAAAAGAGAGAAAACTAAAGTGATGAATATTGGTCAGGCAGGCTGTGATTCTGTTAATCTGAATGGTTGCACCCTTGTGCGAGTGTCTCAGTTTAATTACTCTAGACAACAAATTGAAACTTTTTTCTTTATAACACTGGTCAAATAGGATAATTTTAGCTTATTTTGCTGTGCTGAATTCAAATATGGCTCTGAAAAATCTGCAGCGTGTACAGATTTTTTTAAAAAAAATTACGTATTGATGTATTTCAAATTTCAATGAATATGCATATCTGGGAAATGGAAATAAATGTGACTATTTTATTAAATTGCAACTTAAAACTCGCTAATTAATTACATGATTACAGTGAAAAAATTAGAACATACTAGTTATAGACCACTGAATATAAAGTAACAAATGAAATAATATTGAAATGCAAAATAAGAAAACATGGATAAGGATCTTCTATACTTACAAAGAAATTCATTTTTGTCTTTTATGTGATGAGGTATCTTCCTTCAGCAAGAACCAGCTAGCTGGGTCCCACCTGCCTTGGTATCTCTCCTCATTACTGGGTCCCACCTGCCTTGGTATCTCTCCTCATTACTGGGTCCCACCTGCCTTGGTATCTCTCCTCATTGCTGGGTCCCACCTGTCTTGGTATCTCTCCTCATTGCTGGGTCCCACCTGCCTTGGTATCTCTCCTCATTGCTGGGTCCCACCTGCCTTGGTATCTCTCCTCATTGCTGGGTCCCACCTGTCTTGGTATCTCTCCTCATTGCTGGGTCCCACCTGTCTTGGTATCTCTCCTCATTGCTGGGTCCCACCTGTCTTGGTATCTCTCCTCATTGCTGGGTCCCACCTGCCTTGGTATCTCTCCTCATTGCTGGGTCCCACCTGCCTTGGTATCTCTCCTCATTGCTGGGTCCCACCTGTCTTGGTATCTCTCCTCATTGCTGGGTCCCACCTGCCTTGGTATCTCTCCTCATTGCTGGGTCCCACCTGCCTTGGTATCTCTCCTCATTACTGGGTCCCACCTGCCTTGGTATCTCTCCTCATTACTGGGTCCCACCTGCCTTGGTATCTCTCCTCATTGCTGGGTCCCACCTGTCTTGGTATCTCTCCTCATTGCTGGGTCCCACCTGCCTTGGTATCTCTCCTCATTGCTGGGTCCCACCTGCCTTGGTATCTCTCCTCATTGCTGGGTCCCACCTGTCTTGGTATCTCTCCTCATTGCTGGGTCCCACCTGTCTTGGTATCTCTCCTCATTGCTGGGTCCCACCTGTCTTGGTATCTCTCCTCATTGCTGGGTCCCACCTGCCTTGGTATCTCTCCTCATTGCTGGGTCCCACCTGTCTTGGTATCTCTCCTCATTGCTGGGTCCCACCTGCCTTGGTATCTCTCCTCATTGCTGGGTCCCACCTGCCTTGGTATCTCTCCTCATTGCTGGGTCCCACCTGCCTTGGTATCTCTCCTCATTGCTGGGTCCCACCTGCCTTGGTATCTCTCCTCATTGCTGGGTCCCACCTGCCTTGGTATCTCTCCTCATTGCTGGGTCCCACCTGTCTTGGTATCTCTCCTCATTGCTGGGTCCCACCTGCCTTGGTATCTCTCCTCATTGCTGGGTCCCACCTGTCTTGGTATCTCTCCTCATTGCTGGGTCCCACCTGCCTTGGTATCTCTCCTCATTGCTGGGTCCCACCTGTCTTGGTATCTCTCCTCATTGCTGGGTCCCACCTGCCTTGGTATCTCTCCTCATTGCTGGGTCCCACCTGCCTTGGTATCTCTCCTCATTGCTGGATCCCACCTGCCTTGGTATCTCTCCTCATTGCTGGGTCCCACCTGTCTTGGTATCTCTCCTCATTGCTGGGTCCCACCTGCCTTGGTATCTCTCCTCATTGCTGGGTCCCACCTGCCTTGGTATCTCTCCTCATTACTGGGTCCCACCTGCCTTGGTATCTCTCCTCATTACTGGGTCCCACCTGCCTTGGTATCTCTCCTCATTGCTGGGTCCCACCTGCCTTGGTATCTCTCCTCATTGCTGGGTCCCACCTGTCTTGGTATCTCTCCTCATTGCTGGGTCCCACCTGCCTTGGTATCTCTCCTCATTGCTGGGTCCCACCTGCCTTGGTATCTCTCCTCATTGCTGGGTCCCACCTGCCTTGGTATCTCTCCTCATTGCTGGGTCCCACCTGCCTTGGTATCTCTCCTCATTGCTGGGTCCCACCTGTCTTGGTATCTCTCCTCATTGCTGGGTCCCACCTGCCTTGGTATCTCTCCTCATTACTGGGTCCCACCTGCCTTGGTATCTCTCCTCATTACTGGGTGCCACCTGCCTTGGTATCTCTCCTCATTGCTGGGTCCCACCTGTCTTGGTATCTCTCCTCATTGCTGGGTCCCACCTGCCTTGGTATCTCTCCTCATTGCTGGGTCCCACCTGCCTTGGTATCTCTCCTCATTGCTGGGTCCCACCTGTCTTGGTATCTCTCCTCATTGCTGGGTCCCACCTGTCTTGGTATCTCTCCTCATTGCTGGGTCCCACCTGTCTTGGTATCTCTCCTCATTGCTGGGTCCCACCTGCCTTGGTATCTCTCCTCATTGCTGGGTCCCACCTGTCTTGGTATCTCTCCTCATTGCTGGGTCCCACCTGCCTTGGTATCTCTCCTCATTGCTGGGTCCCACCTGCCTTGGTATCTCTCCTCATTGCTGGGTCCCACCTGCCTTGGTATCTCTCCTCATTGCTGGGTCCCACCTGCCTTGGTATCTCTCCTCATTGCTGGGTCCCACCTGCCTTGGTATCTCTCCTCATTGCTGGGTCCCACCTGTCTTGGTATCTCTCCTCATTGCTGGGTCCCACCTGCCTTGGTATCTCTCCTCATTGCTGGGTCCCACCTGTCTTGGTATCTCTCCTCATTGCTGGGTCCCACCTGCCTTGGTATCTCTCCTCATTGCTGGGTCCCACCTGTCTTGGTATCTCTCCTCATTGCTGGGTCCCACCTGCCTTGGTATCTCTCCTCATTGCTGGGTCCCACCTGCCTTGGTATCTCTCCTCATTGCTGGATCCCACCTGCCTTGGTATCTCTCCTCATTGCTGGGTCCCACCTGTCTTGGTATCTCTCCTCATTGCTGGGTCCCACCTGCCTTGGTATCTCTCCTCATTGCTGGGTCCCACCTGCCTTGGTATCTCTCCTCATTGCTGGGTCCCACCTGTCTTGGTATCTCTCCTCATTGCTGGGTCCCACCTGCCTTGGTATCTCTCCTCATTACTGGGTCCCACCTGCCTTGGTATCTCTCCTCATTGCTGGGTCCCACCTGCCTTGGTATCTCTCCTCATTGCTGAGTCCCACCTGCCTTGGTATCTCTCCTCATTGCTGGGTCCACCTGCCTTGGTATCTCTCCTCATTGCTGGGTCCCACCTGTCTTGGTATCTCTCCTCATTGCTGGGTCCCACCTGCCTTGGTATCTCTCCTCATTGCTGGGTCCCACCTTCCTTGGTATCTCTCCTCATTGCTGGGTCCCACCTGTCTTGGTATCTCTCCTCATTGCTGGGTCCCACCTGCCTTGGTATCTCTCCTCATTGCTGGGTCCCACCTGTCTTGGTATCTCTCCTCATTGCTGGGTCCCACCTGCCTTGGTATCTCTCCTCATTGCTGGGTCCCACCTGCCTTGGTATCTCTCCTCATTGCTGGGTCCCACCTGTCTTGGTATCTCTCCTCATTGCTGGGTCCCACCTGTCTTGGTATCTCTCCTCATTGCTGGGTCCCACCTGCCTTGGTATCTCTCCTCATTGCTGGGTCCCACCTGTCTTGGTATCTCTCCTCATTGCTGGGTCCCACCTGCCTTGGTATCTCTCCTCATTGCTGGGTCCCACCTGCCTTGGTATCTCTCCTCATTGCTGGGTCCCACCTGTCTTGGTATCTCTCCTCATTGCTGGGTCCCACCTGCCTTGGTATCTCTCCTCATTGCTGGGTCCCACCTGCCTTGGTATCTCTCCTCATTGCTGGGTCCCACCTGCCTTGGTATCTCTCCTCATTGCTGGGTCCCACCTGCCTTGGTATCTCTCCTCATTGCTGGGTCCCACCTGCCTTGGTATCTCTCCTCATTGCTGGGTCCCACCTGTCTTGGTATCTCTCCTCATTGCTGGGTCCCACCTGTCTTGGTATCTCTCCTCATTGCTGGGTCCCACCTGCCTTGGTATCTCTCCTCATTGCTGGGTCCCACCTGCCTTGGTATCTCTCCTCATTGCTGGGTCCCACCTGTCTTGGTATCTCTCCTCATTGCTGGGTCCCACCTGCCTTGGTATCTCTCCTCATTACTGGGTCCCACCTGCCTTGGTATCTCTCCTCATTGCTGGGTCCCACCTGCCTTGGTATCTCTCCTCATTGCTGAGTCCCACCTGCCTTGGTATCTCTCCTCATTGCTGGGTCCACCTGCCTTGGTATCTCTCCTCATTGCTGGGTCCCACCTGTCTTGGTATCTCTCCTCATTGCTGGGTCCCACCTGCCTTGGTATCTCTCCTCATTGCTGGGTCCCACCTTCCTTGGTATCTCTCCTCATTGCTGGGTCCCACCTGTCTTGGTATCTCTCCTCATTGCTGGGTCCCACCTGCCTTGGTATCTCTCCTCATTGCTGGGTCCCACCTGTCTTGGTATCTCTCCTCATTGCTGGGTCCCACCTGCCTTGGTATCTCTCCTCATTGCTGGGTCCCACCTGCCTTGGTATCTCTCCTCATTGCTGGGTCCCACCTGTCTTGGTATCTCTCCTCATTGCTGGGTCCCACCTGTCTTGGTATCTCTCCTCATTGCTGGGTCCCACCTGCCTTGGTATCTCTCCTCATTGCTGGGTCCCACCTGTCTTTGTATCTCTCCTCATTGCTGGGTCCCACCTGCCTTGGTATCTCTCCTCATTGCTGGGTCCCACCTGCCTTGGTATCTCTCCTCATTGCTGGGTCCCACCTGTCTTGGTATCTCTCCTCATTGCTGGGTCCCACCTGCCTTGGTATCTCTCCTCATTGCTGGGTCCCACCTGCCTTGGTATCTCTCCTCATTGCTGGGTCCCACCTGCCTTGGTATCTCTCCTCATTGCTGGGTCCCACCTGCCTTGGTATCTCTCCTCATTGCTGGGTCCCACCTGCCTTGGTATCTCTCCTCATTGCTGGGTCCCACCTGTCTTGGTATCTCTCCTCATTGCTGGGTCCCACCTGTCTTGGTATCTCTCCTCATTGCTGGGTCCCACCTGCCTTGGTATCTCTCCTCATTGCTGGGTCCCACCTGCCTTGGTATCTCTCCTCATTGCTGGGTCCCACCTGTCTTGGTATCTCTCCTCATTGCTGGGTCCCACCTGCCTTGGTATCTCTCCTCATTGCTGGGTCCCACCTGCCTTGGTATCTCTCCTCATTGCTGGGTCCCACCTGTCTTGGTATCTCTCCTCATTGCTGGGTCCCACCTGCCTTGGTATCTCTCCTCATTGCTGGGTCCCACCTGCCTTGGTATCTCTCCTCATTGCTGGGTCCCACCTGCCTTGGTATCTCTCCTCATTGCTGGGTCCCACCTGTCTTGGTATCTCTCCTCATTGCTGGGTCCCACCTGCCTTGGTATCTCTCCTCATTGCTGGGTCCCACCTGCCTTGGTATCTCTCCTCATTGCTGGGTCCCACCTGCCTTGGTATCTCTCCTCATTGCTGGGTCCCACCTGTCTTGGTATCTCTCCTCATTGCTGGGTCCCACCTGCCTTGGTATCTCTCCTCATTGCTGGGTCCCACCTGCCTTGGTATCTCTCCTCATTGCTGGGTCCCACCTGCCTTGGTATCTCTCCTCATTGCTGGGTCCCACCTGCCTTGGTATCTCTCCTCATTGCTGGGTCCCACCTGTCTTGGTATCTCTCCTCATTGCTGGGTCCCACCTGCCTTGGTATCTCTCCTCATTACTGGGTCCCACCTGCCTTGGTATCTCTCCTCATTGCTGGGTCCCACCTGCCTTGGTATCTCTCCTCATTGCTGAGTCCCACCTGCCTTGGTATCTCTCCTCATTGCTGGGTCCACCTGCCTTGGTATCTCTCCTCATTGCTGGGTCCCACCTGTCTTGGTATCTCTCCTCATTGCTGGGTCCCACCTGCCTTGGTATCTCTCCTCATTGCTGGGTCCCACCTGCCTTGGTATCTCTCCTCATTGCTGGGTCCCACCTGTCTTGGTATCTCTCCTCATTGCTGGGTCCCACCTGCCTTGGTATCTCTCCTCATTGCTGGGTCCCACCTGTCTTGGTATCTCTCCTCATTGCTGGGTCCCACCTGCCTTGGTATCTCTCCTCATTGCTGGGTCCCACCTGCCTTGGTATCTCTCCTCATTGCTGGGTCCCACCTGCCTTGGTATCTCTCCTCATTGCTGGGTCCCACCTGCCTTGGTATCTCTCCTCATTGCTGGGTCCCACCTGTCTTGGTATCTCTCCTCATTGCTGGGTCCCACCTGCCTTGGTATCTCTCCTCATTGCTGGGTCCCACCTGCCTTGGTATCTCTCCTCATTGCTGGGTCCCACCTGCCTTGGTATCTCTCCTCATTGCTGGGTCCCACCTGTCTTGGTATCTCTCCTCATTGCTGGGTCCCACCTGCCTTGGTATCTCTCCTCATTGCTGGGTCCCACCTGCCTTGGTATCTCTCCTCATTGCTGGGTCCCACCTGCCTTGGTATCTCTCCTCATTGCTGGGTCCCACCTGCCTTGGTATCTCTCCTCATTGCTGGGTCCCACCTGCCTTGGTATCTCTCCTCATTGCTGGGTCGCACCTGCCTTGGTATCTCTCCTCATTGCTGGGTCGCACCTGCCTTGGTATCTCTCCTCATTGCTGGGTCCCACCTGCCTTGGTATCTCTCCTCATTGCTGGGTCCCATCTGCCTTGGTATCTCTCCTCATTGCTGGGTCCCACCTGCCTTGGTATCTCTCCTCATTGCTGGGTCCCACCTGCCTTGGTATCTCTCCTCATTGCTGGGTCCCACCTGCCTTGGTATCTCTCCTCATTGCTGGGTCCCACCTGCCTTGGTATCTCTCCTCATTGCTGGGTCCCACCTGCCTTGGTATCTCTCCTCATTGCTGGATCCCACCTGCCTTGGTATCTCTCCTCATTGCTGGGTCCCACCTGCCTTGGTATCTCTCCTCATTGCTGGGTCCCACCTGTCTTGGTATCTCTCCTCATTGCTGGGTCCCACCTGTCTTGGTATCTCTCCTCATTGCTGGGTCCCACCTGTCTTGGTATCTCTCCTCATTGCTGGGTCCCACCTGCCTTGGTATCTCTCCTCATTGCTGGGTCCCACCTGCCTTGGTATCTCTCCTCATTGCTGGGTCCCACCTGCCTTGGTATCTCTCCTCATTGCTGGGTCCCACCTGCCTTGGTATCTCTCCTCATTGCTGGGTCCCACCTGTCTTGGTATCTCTCCTCATTGCTGGGTCCCACCTGTCTTGGTATCTCTCCTCATTGCTGGGTCCCACCTGTCTTGGTATCTCTCCTCATTGCTGGGTCCCACCTGTCTTGGTATCTCTCCTCATTGCTGGGTCCCACCTGCCTTGGTATCTCTCCTCATTGCTGGGTCCCACCTGTCTTGGTATCTCTCCTCATTGCTGGGTCCCACCTGTCTTGGTATCTCTCCTCATTGCTGGGTCCCACCTGTCTTGGTATCTCTCCTCATTGCTGGGTCCCACCTGTCTTGGTATCTCTCCTCATTGCTGGGTCCCACCTGCCTTGGTATCTCTCCTCATTGCTGGGTCCCACCTGTCTTGGTATCTCTCCTCATTGCTGGGTCCCACCTGCCTTGGTATCTCTCCTCATTGCTGGGTCCCACCTGCCTTGGTATCTCTCCTCATTGCTGGGTCCCACCTGTCTTGGTATCTCTCCTCATTGCTGGGTCCCACCTGCCTTGGTATCTCTCCTCATTGCTGGGTCCCACCTGCCTTGGTATCTCTCCTCATTGCTGGGTCCCACCTGTCTTGGTATCTCTCCTCATTGCTGGGTCCCACCTGTCTTGGTATCTCTCCTCATTGCTGGGTCCCACCTGTCTTGGTATCTCTCCTCATTGCTGGGTCCCACCTGCCTTGGTATCTCTCCTCATTGCTGGGTCCCACTGCCTTGGTATCTCTCCTCATTGCTGGGTCCCACCTGCCTTGGTATCTCTCCTCATTGCTGGGTCCCACCTGCCTTGGTATCTCTCCTCATTGCTGGGTCCCACCTGTCTTGGTATCTCTCCTCATTGCTGGGTCCCACCTGCCTTGGTATCTCTCCTCATTGCTGGGTCCCACCTGCCTTGGTATCTCTCCTCATTGCTGGGTCCCACTGCCTTGGTATCTCTCCTCATTGCTGGGTCCCACCTGCCTTGGTATCTCTCCTCATTACTGGGTCCCACCTGCCTTGGTATCTCTCCTCATTGCTGGGTCCCACCTGCCTTGGTATCTCTCCTCATTGCTGGGTCCCACCTGCCTTGGTATCTCTCCTCATTGCTGGGTCCCACCTGTCTTGGTATCTCTCCTCATTGCTGGTTCCCACCTGCCTTGGTATCTCTCCTCATTGCTGGGTCCCACCTGTCTTGGTATCTCTCCTCATTGCTGGGTCCCACCTGTCTTGGTATCTCTCCTCATTGCTGGGTCCCACCTGTCTTGGTATCTCTCCTCATTGCTGGGTCCCACCTGCCTTGGTATCTCTCCTCATTGCTGGGTCCCACTGCCTTGGTATCTCTCCTCATTGCTGGGTCCCACCTGCCTTGGTATCTCTCCTCATTGCTGGGTCCCACCTGCCTTGGTATCTCTCCTCATTGCTGGGTCCCACCTGTCTTGGTATCTCTCCTCATTGCTGGGTCCCACCTGCCTTGGTATCTCTCCTCATTGCTGGGTCCCACTGCCTTGGTATCTCTCCTCATTGCTGGGTCCCACCTGCCTTGGTATCTCTCCTCATTGCTGGGTCCCACCTGCCTTGGTATCTCTCCTCATTGCTGGGTCCCACCTGTCTTGGTATCTCTCCTCATTGCTGGGTCCCACCTGTCTTGGTATCTCTCCTCATTGCTGGGTCCCACCTGCCTTGGTATCTCTCCTCATTGCTGGGTCCCACTGCCTTGGTATCTGTCCTCATTGCTGGGTCCCACCTGCCTTGGTATCTCTCCTCATTGCTGGGTCCCACCTGTCTTGGTATCTCTCCTCCATGATTCGGATATCCTGGTGAAATCTTTCCCCTTGCTCATCACTGACAGCTCCTAAATTCTTAGGAAAAAGGTCGAGATGCGAGTGCAAGAAATGGATCTTCAGAGACATTCGGCAGCCGCTATTTTCATAGTTTTGAGAAGATCTTGAATGAGCTGATGGTAGTTTTCCTCTTTGTGATTGCCCAGAAAACCCTGGACCACACATGTGAAGGATTTCCATGCAGGCGCTCCTTTATATATTCAGTTTTTCTTCGATAAGGGTATCATTCCGTAGCTTCCTGATCTGAGGACCAACAAAGAATCCTTCTTGGAGTTTGGCATCACTTAGTTTTCGAAATTTTTCCTTCAAGTGCAAAAACCCTTTACCAGTTTTGTCCATACCTTTAGAAAGTTTTTCATAAGCCTCAGTTTGATGTTTAGTGGTGGGAGCAGAACATCAGAGGGGTCAACTAGAGGCTTATACCTCACATTACTCTTTCCAGGAATCCAAACATCTCTTTTGGGCCAATCTTTTGTTTTGTAGTGTTCCTTTCTGGCCCTACTGTTTCACAAACACAGAAAACAGCAAAATTTTGTGAAGACTCCTTGAAGCCCGAGCAAGAGAGATATGACTTTTAGGTTACCACATATTGTCCACTTAAATTGGTCATATTTTATAGCAGTGAGTATCTTTTCCATGCTTTCATAAGTTTCCTTCATTCCCACAGCGTGTGTCACTGGAATGGAAGGTTTTTGGTTTCCTTTATGCAAAAGGACAGCTTTTAAGCTGAATTTTGACGAATCTATAAGTAGACGCCATTCCTTAGGGTCGTGAGTTGTTCCAATATCTTCGATCAGTCCTGAAATAGCTGTGCAGAAATAAAAACCATCTTGCATCTGGTAATAAGCAGATAAAGCCAAATTTCCCTTTCTGAACAGAGAAACTCTGGTACCCTTGGTCAGAAGATTCTACTCTTGAACTTAAAACCTCAGCTTGTTGTTTGGAAAGTCCTAGGTCTCGAACTAGATCATTTAGTTCATTTTGCTGAATCAAATGAGGCTCCTCTAACTTTTTAGGGGTGTATATAGGATCAGGATCTGTATGTGCCTCAAAGTCTTCCTCTGATGAATGTGAATCCATCTCCTCCCAGTTGGTTGGAGGTGTTGGTTGTAGGAAGATCTCCATGAGAAACTGGCATTATAGCTGAAGACATATTTGGATCTTGTATTTTGATTTTTGAAAAGCCCGACACTTAAACAAAAATAAAAATCATGCAAGTGACTAGTTGGCTCATGCCAAATCATTGGAATTGCAAAGGGCATGGATTTTATCTTACCTTTCAACCATTCACTCAGGCCAACGAAGCACGAAATGCAGCACACATGTGGAGCCCATGTTTTGTCCTCATCTCCAACATGACATCAAAAATACAAGTTATAGGCTTTCTTCGCAATCTTTGTCAAAGAACGACCCTGGGATTTTGAAATGTAATTTCCACACACACACACAACAAAACTTATCTGGCACATTAACACATCCGCGACGCTGCCTTTGTGCCATTTAAACTCTAAAATTCACTCTTCAACGTAGAGCACGTTTCTCCTACAATGAAAACAACAAGAATGGCGGTCTGAGGTTAGGTTACTGTTACGTTTTCTGCCACTTGGCAATCAGTGTTGCGAGCCACAGAAAGTAAAATACCTAGTATTCTCCCAGTTGCGTGGAGGTGTTGGTATAGGAAGATCTTAATAAGAGTCAAAATGACCAATGACATAAAAACGTGACGTGCTGGCCATTTTTTAAAGTCAGATCTGAAATCAGCACCTGAAAAATAGTTAAAGGCAGCTACAATTATTCACGTTATAAAAACTTTGTAAACTAGTGTTATCTTGGGAGTTGTCAGACGAATAGGGATTGCTGCCGGGACTTTTAAGAATCTATGGGGAGTGTGGAGAAATAGGCGTATACACCTAAAGACTAAAATTAGCCTGTATAATAGTTTGGTTCTTTCTAGGGTTAGTTATGGTAGTGAAACGACCCTTTGTAAGCAAGATAACCAGAAACTTGATGCTTATCATTCTAGATCATAGATTCCCAACGGGGGCGATACCGCCCCCCAGTGGGCGCTGGAGCCTTCCATGGGGGCGGTAGCGGATGCAGAGGCAAATGGGGGGCTTTGAGCCAGTCAAGAGGGGCGGTCAAATAAATAAATAAATTTAATGGAATTTTCTGTGACAACCTTTTTATCTCTTCTATTCTGTGGTGTCTTCCTGGTGATTCTGGTCATCCACTACCTCATCCGTCATGTACAACTTTTCAACTGCAGCTTGGACAATAAGTTCCCTGCTACCGCCTACTAGTGTACTGGGGGCGGGGGTGGCTCAGTCGGTAGCGCGTCAGGCTCGTAATCTGTAGTTCCCAGGTTCGAGTCCCAGCTGGGTCAGCGTTGAGATTTATCTCCACAAAATTCCCCGCCCTGCCCACGGTCAGTAGGGGACACCGATGGGCTTGGAAAGACCGCCGTCCGTCGGATGGGACGTTAAGCCGTGGCCCCGTATGCGGGAGAGCCATACCCTGTGCACGTTAAAGAACACGCTGGATGGCCTTGACGGGAGGCTACCATCTGTCTCCCAACAGCTGTTCTAGTGGGTCCCCTCACCCAACCTTCTCTGAGCCTTCGGGGTCCTTGTGACCTGGCCATTTAGCCCACGGTGTGCAAAAAAAGTGCCGCTCAGAGGTAAAACAACCCAACCCAAATACTAGCGTACTGGTACATCTGAAGTCGACTGAGATGCTCTCAAAAGTTCTCTTCAAGATCACAGATTGGATATCAGCTTCAAGATGTTTTCCCATTCCAAGTCGCTTTGAGTATGCTTTATGGTACGTAGTTACAATACCATCCCACGGCAGAACATAAGGTATAATATTAACATTTCACTTGTGAATTAGGCTCAACTCATTAGCCAGCAGATCATACTTCCTCTTCTTTTCAACCTCTACTGTCTGCAGGTTATCCTGAGATGTTATTCCTACTTCAATAATTGTAATCTCATTCAATACCTTAACATGCACTACTATATCAGGCTTATTATGTTGGACATGTGTGTCCGTCCTGATAGGCAAGTCAACCTTGATGCAATAATAATATAATAATAATAAATTTATTATATTTAATATTTTTTTATAATTTTTTTAATATAATAAAATACTTTGAAAATACCTGTTTCCATGAATAAATATTTTATCTAGCTATGTAAATTATCTTATTGTTATCGCGTTAATAAGCATTTTTAAATTAGCATTAGGTATACCTATACCTAATTTGTTTTAGTTTAGAATAGATTGACGGTGACAAGTCCTTGCAAGTTGGTTGGCAAACACGCGGTTCATGCAATTTAACATGTTTCGACAAGAATATGGGAGCTTGAAATGACTTGTTTACGGAGCAAGTGCGCCGGCATCGCAAACATACAAGTTAATGCGTGCACAAAATCAAATCTATAAAAGCGATAGCTCTAGGAATGTTTTATTATTTTTATGTTCTTCGCCGTGATAAATAGTCGTGAGTGATAAGTGTTAGAAGTCATTATAAATATTATTTTTATAACTATCTATAAATCTGTTGAGAAGTTAATTTGTATTTGAAAATGTCTGAATCTACATCTAAAAAGAAATGCCGGCAGTACAGTATTGAGTATTTGAAATATGGATTTACCTACTCTCCTACAAACCAATCATTACCTATGTGTTTAATTTGCCGAAAAGTTTTTTCAAATGAAGCTATGAAACCTTCTAGGCTACAAGAGCATTTAAATAAAATGCATGCTGATAAGAAGAACAAAGATTTATCCTATTTTCAAGAACTGGAAAAGCAATATTTAAAACAGCCAACTATGTCAAACCTTTTTGCGTCGTCTACTAAAGAAGATGATGATGGACTACGAGCCTAATATAACGTTTCATTGTTAATTGCAAAAGCAGGAAAACCACACACAATTGGCGAGGAATTAATTTTGCCGGCAGTCAAAGAGATATTAAAAACTGTTCTTCATCACAAGACACCGTCAGATATCATCAAAAAAATTCCTCTCAGTAATAATTCAGTGCAAAGAAGAATAGATGAAATGGCAAAAGACGTTGAAATATCATTATGTGATTACTTAAAGACTTGCAAATTTTCCATTCAACTCGATGAATCAACTCTACCAAATAACGAAGCTCTACTCTTATCATACGTACGATTTATAAAAGAAGAAAAAAATTCATGAATAGTTATTATTTTCTAAAAATTTGGAATCTGATACAAAGGGAGAATCTATATTTAATACCATGCAAAAGTTTTTTCAAGAGAAAGAAATTCCTGTTTGCAATATTTTGTCTGCTGCTACTGATAGGGCGTCATAAGGGTTTCATAGCGCATTTGAAACAAGCAGTACCAAATGTACTCGCTGTACATTGTATTATTCATCGTCAGCATTTGGTTGCAAAAAATTTGAATGAACGTCTGCATACGTCGCTCCATTACGTTATTAAAGCAATCAATAAGATTAGAAGCAATTCATTGAATGACCGATTATTTGGTAAGCTTTATAATGAAAATGATGAAGATTACAATCACCTGCTGCTGCACACAGAAGTACGTTGGCTCTCTAAAGGTGTTTGTCTGAATCGTTTTTTCAATCTATTTGACTCAGTACTCGACTTTCTTGAAGACAGAAGCACTCAAAGTAAAATTCAAACATGGATACCAAGAGTTCTGGCTTCAAAAATCAATACCAGTTCTCTTCCCTGGATTGTGGGCAATAGTACAGAAGTTTTTAATCGCATTTCCTTCATCCTATATGGCTGAGCGTGGATTCAGTGCAGTAGCTAATTTACTGTCAAAGAAGAGGAACAGACTACACATCACTGAACGTGGCGATCTGCGATTGATGTTAACGAAATTGGAACCCGACATTAACAAATTGTTAACACTCCACCAGCCTCAACCATCTCATTAATTTTTTTTATTTATTAATAATTTTGTGTTTGTCTCATTATTTTTTATTTCTTATTGATTCTGTGTTTATTTTTAAAATTTTAATAAACAATTTTATTGCACATTTGGTTGTCGTTTTATTTATTTCTGCTTTATGATTTTTAATAGATAAATAAACAGATAAATTAGGTACAGATAATATGCAACAATATTTTAATATTTCATATAAAATTAACTATTATGAACTAGGGGGGCGTTGAAATTTTTGTTCTCTGCTAAAGGGGGCGATGGTCCAGAAAAGGTTGGGAATCACTGTTCTAGATGCTTATGCTGTATCTTGGACTTTAGGTTGTTTTACCTCTAAGCAGCACTTTTTTTCACACAATTGGCTAAATTGCCAGGTCAGAAGGACCCAAAGGCTGAGAGAAGGTTAGGGGAGGGGACCCACTGTAATAGTTGTTGGGTGATAGGTGGTAGCATCCTGTGAATGCCATCCAGCATGTTCTTTAATGTGCACAGGGTATGGCTCTCCCATACACGGTGCCATGACTTAATGTTCCATCCGATGGACTTTCCAATCCCATTGGTGTTTCCTACTGACTGTGGGCAGGGCGGGGAGTTTTGCAGAGATAAATCTCAATGCTGACCTAGCTGGGACTCGAACCTGGGAACTTTAGATTATGAGCTTGGCATGCTACCGACTGATCCACTCCCAGTATCTTGGGCATTAAGTGGTTTAACCTTGTAAGATGAGGTTAGGCAGAGGGATCAGCAACCTCCTTGAGCAACATATTGTGCACAGATACACTCCGTTGATTTGGCCATGTTGCCCGTATGCACATATGTAGATTAGCGAATAGGAACAGTGTGCTTAAAGGTCTCAGAAAGAAGGGAAGACCAGGATGCAATGGGCAGACAATGTCAAACAAGATCTTTTTAGAATTGGTCTAAGTGGCGAGATGCAGCTCAGGAGAGATGTGCTTGGAGAACTAAATTGCATAATGTGGTTGGACCTTGGCTTAGCCCATGGCTTCTTCAGGATGATGATGATGATGATGATACTACAATTCTAACATTTCATTATGTAATAATTATTGCGAATAAGCTACAAAAAATTATTTTTTTAAGGAATTCAAAACTTGTTAAAAAAATATTTGATTTGATCCTCCAAGGGAGCACACGAGGCTCATAATCTGCAGTTCTCAGTTCGAGTCCCAGCTTTGAGATTTATCTCTGCATGCTCTCCATGCCCTCGGTCAGTAGGGGACACCGATGGGATTGGAAAGGACGTCGTCTGTCGAATGAGACGTTAAACCATAGTCCCGTGTGCGAGAGATCCATACCCTGTGCCTGTTAAAGAGCATACTGGATGGCCTTGATGGGAGGCTACCATCTGCCTCCCGCAACATTCTCTGAGCCTTTCGTGACTTGGCCGTTGAGCTCATTGTGGGCAAAAACCCGACACTCGGAGGGAAAACAATTCAATTGGATCCTCCAAAAATTGGCTTTTGAAAATCACGGACACTGGGATACGATATTCTCTTGGCAGGAATATATTGCTCTAGAATAAAATCATGATCTTGGCATGATATTTTTATGTAAATATTCTGTTTAGTATAAACATTTATTATGATAAATATATTTAGTAGTATCTTATATATTTATTTCAAAGAATGGCTTTTTAAATAATTATTGACAATATAAGACTAGCTGGAACAATTTTTATTGAAGAAACCTTTTAGAATCGCAATAAATACTGCAAAATGTGAAAATAAATATTAACAGGCTCAGATTTGGAAAAAAAAATTACAGGAGGGTTAGGGGGGGGGGCGAAAATTCAATCGAGCCGGGAAAAAAGGGGGTTCGCAAAAGACCGGGATTCCGTTGTAACATTCCTTCCTCCGATCCTTTAAAAAATTTCTGGAAATTTTTTTAAGTGTAACATTTTTCTGCCTCTATTACCCTCTCTCGAAGTGTGTGTGTGTGTGGAGGGGAATAGCCATGGGGGTATGGGGGGCCTCCCTCCAAAGTAACTCGGAGTTGGCAAAATTCGAAGCGACCTCGTAAAATCTAGATGAGTTGTAAAAACTTGTAATTTTTTTTTGCAAAATTAAGGGGAGTTGTTAAAATCGAGGCAACTTTGCAAATCTAAGGCAGTTTGGAAAATGGAGAGACGGCAAAATTTAGAGCAGTTGGCAAAATTCGATGCCACTTAGTAAAATACAAGTGAGTTGGCAAAATTCGGAGTGACTTGGCAAAATTCAGGTGAGAAGTAAAAATTTGGATTTTTTTTTCTGTAAAATTATGGCGAGTTGCCAAAATCTAGGGACAGTTGGCAAAATTCAGGTGAGATGTAAAAATTGGGATTTTTTTCTGTAAAATTATGGCGAGTTGGCAAAATCTAAGGGAAGTTGCCAAAATTCGGAGTGACTTTTTTTTTTTTCACCAAAAATCGTGGAGAGTTGACAAAATTGCAATCTTTTTTCTGTAAAATTATGTCGAGTTGCAAAATCTAGGCAACTTCGCAATATTTAGGAGAGTTGGCAAATTTTGGGGGAGTTGACAAATTCAGAGTGACTTTGCAAAAATCAGGTGGGATGTAAAACTTTGGATTTTTTTCTGTAAAATTGTGGCGAGATGGCAAAATTTAGGGCAGTTGACAAAATTCGAATCTACTTGGTAAAATACGGGCGAGTTGTGAAAATTGGGATTGTTTTTGTGAAATTAAAGAGAATTGAGAAAATCGAGAAAACTTGGCAGAATTTTGGTGAGTTTGAAAAATTTGAAGTTACTTGGCAAATTCAGGAGAGATGTAAAAATTGGGATTGTTTTGCGAAATTAAGGAGAGGTGGTAAAATCGAGGCAACTTGGCAAAATTTAACGAAGTTCGCAAAACTGGAAACCACTTGGTAAAGTACAGGTGAGTTGCAAAAATTGGGATTGGTTTTGAGAAATTAAGGAGAGTTCGAAAAACCGGGAACTCCTGGCAAAATTCGAATCCACTTAGTAAAATATAGGCGATTTGTGAAAATTGGGATTTTGTGAAATTAAGGAGTGTTGGACAAATCGAGGAAACTTCACAAAATGTAGGGAGTTGGCAAAATTCGAATCCACTTGGTAAAATACAGGGGAGTTGTGAAAATGGTAATGGTGCCTTTCTTGTGCAATTAAGGAGAGTTGATAAAATTCGAAGTGACTTGGCAAATTCAGGGAAGATGTAAAAATTGCGATTTTTTTCTGCAAAAATTATGGCGAGTTGGCAAAATTCGAATCCACTTGGTTAGATATAGACTAGGTGTGATGATTGGGTTTGTTAAAGTAAGGATAGTTGACAAAATCGATAAAACTTGGCACAATATTAGGGAGTTTGAAAATTTTGAAGTGACTTGAGAAATAAGAAGATGTAAAGATTGGATTGGGATTGGTTTTGTGAAATTAAGGAGAGTTGGCTAAACGATGGGAAAATTCACACTTGCTACAAATCAGACAAGATGTAAATATTGGGATAATTCTGTGAAATTATGTATGTTCACATACATAATTTCACAGAAATTATATAGAATTTTAGAAGAAATTTATATAGTTGGCAAAACCGGAAGTGAAATGGCAAAATGCAAGAGAGTTAGGAAAAATTGTGTCAACCCCCCCCCCCCGGAGCGAAAATGTAGTCATTATTTGCTCATTTGGCAAAATTTGATTTTCGAGTTGGAAAATATTTGATTTCTCCCCCCCCCCCCACCAACCATAGTCCTTCGCTACGCTCCTGGTGGGGAGGGGGGAGCACACACCCACACCTAGATCCGGCCTGATGAGACAGTTTCATGTTACATAGAGGATGCTCATTAAATTTGGCGAGTATATTGTAAACTTCTGAAATTGCACCTATTAATTTACAAGCAATGGATAATGCAATTCATTTTTCTTGCGTATATATATAACTATGAATTATACATTTAGTAATCTATGCACATTATTCATTACTACTTGCTAATGCAGGGCCTTAGACAATATAACATTTCAATGCAGTGTTTCCTGATTTCGAGAAACCACGAATATTTTTCATTAAAAAAATCTTTAATTTCGCTCTGCATTCCAAGCATTCATTGTTGTTTTCGTCCCTGAATTACGACATCATTCTTGTCTAATAAAGCAAAAGAACGGAAATGAAAAGATTTACCTCTGGAATGACATTCTTTTCCTTTCTTGAACTCGCTCAGTGCAGTTGTACGCAGAACATGCACAAAATATCATTCTAAAACTTCATTTTAGATGGAAATACAATCCGTACAATCACTGGTGGAAATGGGGTGGGATGCGACAGGACGGCGTCCCACCAGTTCCGAAGATGGGAAAAAAAAAACGGAGACGTTACCCTCTACTTTGAGAATTATTTCAGGTAAACTGTATTTTTTTTTCTTTCGGAGTGGGGGAGGGGCATAGAATCGACGCATGATGAATTTTGCCGTATCCCCAGTTCAAAAATCCCATTTTCGACACTGCGTGCAATGCTTCTCAATTACCGTTCCAAGCTTTCTAGACTTGCGTCACGTAACTCTCACCTTGCACGCGTCGGCTTCAGTAATCTGACGTCACGCTTCGCCTACCTCTACTTCTGGTCTCTCTCTAGTTTTATGTTATAGCACAGTGTTGTCGCTGCGAAATCAGAATCTTTCCGATTTCTGGACGGACAGATAGTTTTCCAACTTGAGATCAAAAGACAGACTATCATTTCTTTCGCGTTGTTTTCATGCATTTTCTTCTATGCATGTTTAAATAAACAAATATAAAATGTTACTGTGCATTTTTAAGAGGTTGGGGTAAATATCTTCCGTTTGCCAGCATTCAGACAATGGCTTACAATTAATATTTAATTATTGTGCCCTATACCAAAACAGAAAAACTTTATTCTTGTTTTCTAAAAAGTATCATAAAGCTAAGTTTTCATCAAGAGTTGAACTGTTTCGGAAGATATATTTAAAAGTTCGGTATTTATTTTTAGACGTTTCCAGAGGAAAAAAAAAACTTTGCCTTTGATAACGTAAGATTTTAAATAATGATTTAAGGTAAAAAGACAATCCTTCAACACATTAATATTTGACAATCATTTATTTCACTTAAAATGCATAATACAAAAATATACTTTAATATAAATCAAAACAAAATATATTTATTTTTATGACACAATGACAATTATTTTCACATTAAAATGCAAAGCATCGCAACATATAAAAAGGCTGTTCAAAAAGAGAATTAGATGGAAAAAATGCCAGTAGAGCACAGATGCACTCGTAACATTGGGCTCTGCTGGGATACTGTCATTGTCTGCAAGGTTGGTAAAGAGGTTCAACGACCTACGTTTCTGGCAATTATTAGCGGCACAAATGCTACACTACGAAGCTAGTTTTACCCGTCATGATCCTAGGCACAGCCGCAGACTACTATGATCCATAACATTCAAAATAACATAACTAAATAAACTCTAATTATCATTCTCATTGTTTCCAATCGAAACTTCATGACGTTCAGATTCCACCATCAAAATTTCCTATTTTCATCGTTGCAAATATTCGTTTGATATTTTGGAATTTTCAATCTTTTTCACCCTTAAGAGGGCGCAATTATAATGTTCGAAAGATTCCAAAAACCACCCCCTGGGTCTAAGAGGTCAATTCTTTGCTGCCAATGAAAACATCCTGGCATTAACAGTCCACCACCAAAATTTAAAAGTTCTAGCTTAAATACGTCGTTTGCAATATTTGTTTGAAATTTACAAATTTTTTTCCCATTAGAGAGCGCTGTTATAGTTTTCGGAAGATTTAAAAAGTGTGAATTATAATATATTATCAATTTCTATCTAACCCAAAAAGAGTTATTCATTCATTTCTAAAAAGAAACAATTATCTGCTAAGAGAGAAAAGATGTGTATGGATCTAAGGGGTCAACTCATTGTTAGTAAGGGAAACTTCGTGACCTTCATATATCATCCCCAAAAGTTCAAATTTCTAGCATAAATACATCGCTAGCAATATTCGTTTGAAATTTTGGAATTTTCAAATTTTCTACCTCTAGAGAGCGTAATTATAATTTTCGGAAAGTGCATATCGTAATATTTCATCAAGAAAAAAGAATTTTTATCTCTGCAAACAAAAAAGTTCGATTCTGCAGACGGACAGAGAGACAGACGACAAAGCGAGACTATTATCTCGTTTTCAAAGAAAACGAGATAAAAAATAAATATCCCTTCAAGCAGCGGCGTGCCATAGAGGCCTAACAGCCAGGTGTGTGAGGATGTCGGACCTCAGCAGAAACACAACAAATATCGATGCTTTACCCGGGGCTCGAACCCAGGTCCCTTTGTTCAGTAGCCAAGCTTGCTAACCACTCACTCAGCCTAGCTTATAAGAATAATGAAAACTGAAAGAAATTCAACGGCACCTCGATTGTCTGGGAAACAAGTGTCACTCTTTTGTCACTTCTCTTGCCAGATCCCCTCCCTCTCCGATAATCTCCCAGTAACAAAGCAGGAAAGACCTTATTGAGGAGAACGCCCCCTATCGGCCTCTCAAACTGTCCGCTAATATTGCTGAAACAACTTTCATTCGAACGAATTTCCGACGAACATTAATTTAATCGTTAGAGGGTGCTAAAAGTAGAAAATGTAAAACTTGAAGTATAATTGCAAACGATATATTTATGCTAAAAGTTACAAATTCTGGTGGTAGAATGTGTTGATCAAGAACCCAGATGACAGAAAGAAAATTTATATTCACGCGTTAAAATACTATTATTAAAATCCGACTGGAAATTTTTTTATTTTTAAAAGGTCCAACATTATAATAATGTCATCAGAAATAAATTATTTTCTGTACACTGACGGATTTCTCCCCTTAACCCTACGAGATGAACAAAAGCAACGTTGTCATTTTAAGGGGCACATGAGAAGTTCTTTTTGCGTTGTATAATCATAAAAATATAATGCCGTTTACATTTTCCAATCACCCATTAGTATGAATTACTGTTGTGTTTGGTGCCCATTTTCATTATCACGTATAGTGATGAGAAGGAAACTGCGTAGTGCAGTCCATTTCACTTTTGCCTAGGTAAGGCTTAAGCTGGCCCTTTTGCTAAACATTGCAACTTACATAACTCTTTAAATACTGAAAGCATATTATTGGAAATTGAGATTTAATAGATTTCATTCAGATTTTTATCTTCATAACATTTTTTCATAAAAACCTTAAGAAGTACCTGGGTTGGGTTGTTTAACTTATGAGCAGCACTTTTTTTTTCCTTTTTAACATAATGAGCTAAATGGCGTGATCAGCAAGCCTCCGAGGTGGCTTCAGGTCCCATCCCACAGACACTCCTTTCGAATCCCACGTGTTCCCTACTGATCGAGGGCAGGGGGGAGTTTTGGGGAGAGAAATCTCAATGCTGGGCACTGCAGATGACGAGCTAGTGTGCTACCGACTCACCCACCACTGCCCCAGAAATTTGCTATTGATATTATATGGAACTGTACCCAATAAAGTGGCTGCTGAGTGTATGCATATCCATAACTATAAATATTTTCATGATAACTACATAGACCTAAAAGAAATTTTTGAGTTAAACAAAACTGAAATTTTAATTTTCACTTTTTTTGCCAACAGAAATATATCTTACAGTATGCTTCTCATAAGATTTGTTTCCTGTCGTCTTCCTGGTGTGACAACAAAAACTCCTAACCAATGATTGTCCAGAAGCGTTCCCTTGCAAAGTGGCCCCTTCATTCACTTTGGTATAGAGAGTGGACCATTTTCACTTTGTGGCTTGTGCATTATCAATTGTAAGTAAACAGTTGTAAACGCATTGAATTGCACCTACACTAATATAAATGGAATCGATTGTGGAACAATGTGTGATCTGATTTTATGTTCTGCTGAGAAAAACTGCCACAGAATCTTAGCATTGGATGCAAGTAACTAAGGTGAGAAACGCACGAAAAATGGAATTGTTTTCTGTCACAAAGCAATTTCTAAAGGCAACAAATCTGTAGTGGATGAATATTGAGCAGGATGGCCGCCGCCCCCTCCCCCCTCCAAAATGAAGTTTTGGTAACACAGCGACTACTAATTTTCGCGAAAATCACACACAAATGTTACCAACACTTTATAAATTTTGACAGATAGTGCACATGCAATCTTGCAGAGGGGCATCGTGAAAAATGAATTACAATTATTGGATCTCAGCGCCCAATCAAATGGGAAACTGAATCGTTGTGTGTCAACAACTTAATCGCAGTTAAAAAAAAACTTGGGGATGTATTTCTTCATGTTATCATTGATACATTGTGGACCATACGGAAAGGTGGTGGTCATTACGATTCCTCTACTAACAACAAAGTAGCCAATGAAAAACTGTTTCCCATCCCAAAAAAGCTAAGCAACGAAAGTTTCAAAAAGGTGGTGATAATTTTTTTGGACCACTTAAGTATCATGTACCAACCCATAGTGCCACAAAATTTGCTATAAATAGACCATACTATGCCGATATTTTGCATATAATACAGAAACAATAGATAAGAGACCAGAAAATCTGCCAACATATTCTTTGCTACGTTAATAAAACCCACATGGATAGCAATGTTTCCAAATTTCGAACAGAAAAGGCATCAAAATTATCCCATACCCTCCTTACAGCTCAGATCTAGCGACTTTTGGCTTTCCCCAGAATTGAAAAAAAATCTTAAGGTGAGACCATTTCTGTCATCTGAGACATGCTAAAGTATGTGGAGACAAAATTAAAGGCATCAAATGGTTTACACCACACATTCCATGCAGCATATCTTTAAAAAGAAACATGTGGAGATGGATGAAGGCATTACATTTCTCTCGGCATACTGACTGCTTTTTGAACAGCCCCTTATTAACATTAAAAGCCATGGACATACTATGGCTCCTTTCCTTAGTTTATCAATGGCTAACTATTGATCCCATGATTTTATGATATAGGCTACTTCTGTTGAATAACATCAGATTGCAATTGGGCATGGACAAACCCAACCACCAAATGTTTTCTCAAGCTCTACTGCAACAGCCATTGTAAGATGATCATTATTAAAATTCGCTACAACTTGAATACCTACAGGCAAACCTTCACTTCCCAAACCAAGCGGACACTGAGTAACAGGAAAGCCCAAGACATTAAAGATTGCTGTATATATAAAGTTGAATGCTTTCAAAACTGCTTCATTATGATGTGGTGCAGGTTCTGGATGAGGAGGATACAAGAAAATGCCATCATCACCCAAGAGATCTTGCAATTCTTGACGAAGATCTTTACACATGCTGTAGTATTTTCTATTTTCTTCAGAATCTGCAGGTGATACAAATTTTTCAGAAATTCCTAGAAGTATAGCAGGCAGAGTGAACTTAGACCGTCCAAAAATCCATTCCAACAACTCTACTGGGCAATTAATTTCTCCTTTCCTTTCAGCCATTTCTTGGGAAAATGTAGGAGCACCACTATTAGCCATTCTGGAAGACCATATGTGCCATGCATATCGAAAAGCTTTTAACTTCAGTTTCTGGGGCTTAATTTTATATGCATCTTCAAAGTGGTTCAAAACCTATGGATAAAAGAAACAACAAACAATAATGATAAAAGAACAAGTTCTTTGCATACTTAAAGAAATCAAAAGAATAAGACAACTATTGAAATCAGTAATACAGCCAGAGCCATGAAATGGGTGCATTGTGACTGAACTCCAAAATAAGGGGTTGGGGTGGAGGCTATTGGAATAATTACTTTTATTAAAAGTAATAGTTTTAAGAACCATTTGATTGCTAAAACGTATATACAACAAAACTTTTTCCTGACAATCCTTGGCTTTTAAATTCTTTATGAAAAAGAGTCATTAGTTTAATTAATGAATTAGGTCGTTTTTTCCATACCTTGCTGAGGGTTGGGTTGTTTTACCTCTGAGCGGCACTTTTTTGCACACCATGGGCTAAATGGCCAGGTCACATAGACTCCGAAGGCTCAGAGGTTGGAGGAGGGGACCCACTGGAACAGCTGTTGGAAGACAGATGGTAGCCTCCTGTCAAGGCCATCCAGCATGTTCTTTAACGTGCACAGGGTATGGCTCTCCGGAAATGGGGCCACAGCTTAACATCCCATCGACAGACAGCGGCCTTTCCAAGCCCATTGTGTCCCCTACTGACCGGGGGCAGGGTGAGGAAATTTGTGGATATAAATCTCAATGCTGACTCAGCTGGGACTCGAACCTGGGAACTACAGATTATGAGCCTGGAATGCTACTGACTGAGCCACCCCTGCCCCACCCTGCTGAGGAGTGATCAACCATACAGGGTCTTGGTGCTGATCATGAAACCACCAACATGAATGAAATTATGGCTCCGAGTTTGATTATGGATACTAAACTTGCTTGTACTGGTGGGCTTTGAGAGAAAATCGCTCATCTAAACCAAGTAAAGGTTCCATTGTGTTTTTTCTTTGTTTGTTGGCAGCCCTAAGTAAATAGATGCCAAAATACTTTATATCAGCTGGTGGATAATCCTGATCAGAGGCCATCACAGTACTTCAACCCTGGCTTCTACGTTTATGGGAACCACTACCAGCAGAGATGGCTTCAGTCATTACTGAGGGGATCATACTTGGTGCTAGGTCACCATAAGTAACATCAAGTAGCAATAATTGATTATGCCAAATAGTATCAAGTAGCAATGATTTAATTTACGCCTTTATTCTGACATACCAAATTTATCGGTCGGTTGCAATTTCCAGTATTCTGACCATTTTATTGTTCTCTTTAGCTGAGATATAATGTTTTCTAAACTTTTAATGAAAGGTATTGGTTTTTATTACTACAAGTTGCATCATCCAGGAACTATGCACATATCTTTTGGTCAATATTTTACCAAACTTTCAATTTTAAAGACTTTTTTTATTCTGGGGTTTTTGGAATTATTTCTTATTGTTTCTCAAACGTTTACTGTGATTGTAAAGAATAATTAATTGAAATGATCGAATTCGAAACCGTTACTCTCAAATTTAAGGTATCAGAAGAATAATAAGATTAAGTAATTAGCCTAAAAACGCGATTTTTAAAAAGTGACTTATTTTATCAATACTTTTAATTATATTTAAACCAATTCCCCTTAGTAACATTAAATTGCGATTTTAATCTAAAATTTTCAATTTTCTGTAGCTGTTATGCAGCTTCATACCAAAACAATTCATTCGGAATTTCAAAGTTTTAGTTAAACTTTAAATGCTTTGAAATATTTTTATTCATTTTTTTACAGTTATTTATTTGTTTTTAGATAATTTTTTACATGTTTTAATCATCTAGTTTTTAAAGTAAAATGAATTTTTATGACACTATGTTTTTAGACTTAAGAGCTTGCCAACTGCCAAAAATCTAAGCATATATATCATTTGCATAAACGACTAAAAAAATTAAAGATATAAATATTAATAGAAATATTATGAACTATTCATATTAAAATAAAAAAAAATTTGAAAAATGCAAAAAAACTTTCTAAAATTTTACTGGTTAATATAAAAAAAACATAAGTCAAAATTGGACATGCACAAACCAAAAGGATGAATAGCAGTCAGTCTATTCTAGTATAACATTTCCCACTGGGGACTGAAATGCAGTCCCAAGTGGGATGGCCTGGCAGAGATCACAACTTTAATGCATTCTATAGGGACAACTTTTGACGAGATAAAGAGGATTTATTGGTCTCAATATAAAGACTCTGGACCGGTGAGGTGCCATTTACAATTACTGAACAATGGAATTCCATTTACATTTATAAATGGCAGTGAGCTGCAGAAGGCCCCCATGCAAACATGCATCGATCGAGGAGGTTCAGCACCTTCACCACCGAATCCTGGATGGACTGCCTGACCATGCTGTCTTGAGGTTCCAGTTTTGTTGTACCCTGTTGAGCTGTCCCTAACAGCCAAGCCCTATGACTGTCACTTGCAAAACTCCCCTGGGAGGCGGACATAAAGCTTGATGAGGGGAGGTAATGGCATTTTTATTTCACCTAGATAGCGAATTATTGTGTTTAAATGAAGTTTTAGGGGATGATTACATGCCTCCTTGTTTGTAAAATGAAATTATTATTAGTTGCACAATGATTGTAGTTAGGAGGTTTTAACGGAGGACCAATGCCCATTTTTTTGTGTCTGCATGAATGAAGATTAGTTTTTGCATATTTGATTGTTGTTAGGGGAATAAGCAGATATTATGTACCCCACTTGATGCATCTGTAATTATATTGCGTGAAAGGCAAAAGTTGATGTATTTTTCTTTCTTTAACCTATCAGAAGACAAGTAGATAGGAGTTAGATTAATAAGCTTTGTGTACAGTTAGGAGTATGCAACTTTTGGATCACATCAGAATGTGATACTAAGTAGACCGATTAACACTAGTATGCAGTTAATTGTCCCAGCCATTGGTATGCATTTACAGTAGGTAGCTATACACATTGTTAGGAGAATGGAAGGAGGTACCTTTGGTTGTGATGGAAGATTGTATTGAAGTGAGAATAGTTCGTTTTATTAAATTTGCATATACATACTCATTACTTTATTTATGTTTGGCAATTTGTAATAGGCCTTATATTCAAAATTGCTTATCAAAATCTGTTAGGTCAAATTTTGACTCCCTTTGGGAGGGAGAGTTGTGGTGATTCACCCTTTCACTTTTCCTTTGGGAGGGAGAGTTGTGGTGATTCACCCTTTCACTTTTCCTTTGGGAGGGAGAGTTGTGGTGATTCACCCATTCACTTTTACTTTTCCTTAACCAGTTTTTTTATTAACATTATAATTATTTTTTGGGGCATTAATTTTTAATTGGATCATCATTAATCACCCAATCCGCAAGAGGAGTTGCACATATGCAAATCCGTTTTTTGATTGACAGCCGCTAATGTGCGAGGTAGGACACGCCCCCTCTTGCATCATAGCTAGTGCAAGCACACATTCATCAAATTATGGAAATGTGCTTTCCCAGCAGCTTGCAATATACACATCAGTTGAATGGCACATGTAATGTAAGTTGCATTAGGTCATGAAGTAGTCAGTTAAACAGTTGCTAGAATGTGAGATAGAATGAGAGTGTGAGAGGTCAGTTGGAGCAGAGTTGTTGGAGCTCAGTGGAGCTGTTTGGTTAGATTTTGGGTTGGGTTGTTTTACCTCTGAGCGGCACTTTTTGCACACCATGGGCTAAATGGCCAGGTCACATGGACCCCGAAGGCTTAGAGAAGGTTGGGGGAGGGGACCCACTGGAACAGCTGTTGGGAGACAGATGGTAGCTTCCCGTCAAGGCCATCCAGCGTGTTCTTTAACGTGCACAGGGTATGGCTCTCTCCCGCACACGGGGCCACGGCTTAACGTCCCATCCGACGGACGGCGGCCTTTCCAAGCCCATCGGTGTCCCCTACTGACCGTGGGCAGGGCGGAGAATTTTGCGGAGATAAATCTCAACGCTGACCCAGCTGGGACTCGAACCTGGGAACTACAGATTACGAGCCTGGCGCGCTACCGACTGAGCCACCCCCGCCCCTGTTTGGTTAGAATGAACAGAGTTACTCAGCTATTTTTGTAGAAGGAAGTTTCACTTTGGTACTTTAGATTTTTGGAAATAAACTTTATTTGTTTTATGAAGTAGTTTTTGATTTTCTAATTTTTTTCTCTTGAGCAGAGTTTTCAGATTTTGGATAGAATTAACTTTAATGATTGATAATCTTTTGATTTAAATTCTTTTCTGCTAAATAATGCAAATCATACTAAGAGAATCCTCATTTAATTTTATTGGAAAGATTAATTGCCTGGCACCTGAGCTATCCAGAAACTATTTAACATACGTTTTGGATCAGTTACAAGGTCCATAAAAAAGAAAGTGGCATTTTAGAGCATTACAGCAAATAAAACAAAATTTGATGCTAATGCTTGAGGAAGTATTTATTTTTAATGTGGTTAAAATCTCTAAGAAAATGGTTAAACATTACTGAATTATTGATGGCTGACATAAGTAAAAAAATTATTTTAGATAAAGGAAAAAAGTATGAAAATTCAATTATGATATTTACTTTAAAGTGGATAAATAAAAAAAAAATATATTTTTATCAAAAAGAAGCATTCTTTTTGCTGATAAGCATAATATAAATTCAAAAAATTACTTGAGTGTTATGAAGAAAACTGGAACATAGGTGAAAATTTTAGTCATGGAGATCAGTATGTTTACAGAGTGAAATGTAAAGAGGAGTTATTGTGTAAACGAAATGAAGTGGAGCTCCAGGCAGCTTTGAATAAGGATAGTTTAATTACAACACCCTTATATAGATTTTTGGAAAGTTGTTCATCTGTCTCATCACCTGAATTGCTTCCATGTATGATTTACCACTACAGAAGTTAATGAAAAATACATCTTGGGTTCTTGGGTTACAAATTTGCAAGCAAGTTGAGAAATGCCATTAACATAATTTTTTTACAATTTGAGTTTGATATTTCTAAAGAGAATCGAATTTGAATAATTGTCATAAATGAAATATTTATCTACAGGACTGCTTTAATTAAAGTATCATTATTTAGAGTTGTCTGGAGCTCCACATAATGGTCAGAATGGAGGGAAATTTGGTGCACTAAGTCCCCAACAAGCATTTGAGAATGCTGTTCCACAGGGGGGCAAAATGATGTTTGAAATGGATATTCAGTCTATCAACTGTTCAATGTGGGTGCCGTCATGCAAAACAATTATCTCCACATGCTTCAGTTTCAACATAAAATGTTGTACATCTGATGGCGAGCATGATGCTTAATGCTGTCCTTTAGCTGATGGAGGTTACAAATGTTTTCATGATATACATGATCTTTTAGTTAACCCCCATAACCAAAAATCACACATTACAGATGAATGTGTTGGCTTTAGTGTCAGAGAGGACTGATTGATGACTATTATTAGTGAAATGACTTCACAACAGCAATGTGTGGAGCTGCATCTTGCATGAAAACTATTTTTTCAAGTTATCCCCTGTTGCTGAATTTCTGACATCACAAAGGTCACCAAAATATCACTACTCAGTTACAGAACAGATCCAGTAGGTTGTAATTGTTTGAAAAAGCCAATGAGGCATGTGGCTTTGAAACCACACCATACTGATCTTCAGTGAATGCAATGGGTCCTCCAGTCCCCTCCCCCCTCCCCATACAGGTTTTCTGTTGCCCAAATGCTGCAGTTCTATGTGTTCCCTTGGCTATTCAAACATAATTGGGCCTCATCCATGAAGAATGTTCAATGATCAAGTGTCACTGATCGCCATTCACACCAGGAAACTGAAAGCAAATGTCAAGTGAACTGCTATGTCTCTAGTTTGCCATTTTTACATAATATGAAACTTGTATGAAGTAGTGAAGGACATTTTGCATCAGAACATCAACACTTTCAAGTTGAGCTTGAAACACAGATTTGCTCTTTAGTTCTAGCCTGATTACAAGATTTCCTGTTTCTTGGAAATTTTTAATCCTGCTTAGAGTACATGAGCCGTCCCGTGGCCGAGTGGTTAGCACGCTTGGCTACTGATCTACGGGACCTGGGTTCGAGCCCCGGGTAAGGCATGGATATTCGTGTTGTTTTCTGCTGAGGTCCTGCCATCCTCTCAGATCTTCTACTCTGGCATATAAAGTGACAGGCTCCTGTCAGACTTCTGTGGCAAGCAGCTGCTTGAGGGGTATTTATTATTATTATTATATTATTAGAGTACATGATACCATTGGGAATTGGCACAGTTTCCTTTTGATATTGGTATTATTGAACTTCTGTTGCATTATTGTTGTTTTCAGGGTACAGCATTACCATCAGTATACAATCGAGCAGGATTAACAGTATTATCTATCTTTAATGCAGCTTCTTACATACTTGCCTTTATACTCGGAAAAAATGTGCATTATGTGTAAATTACACAGTAGGGATCATTTTTGCCCTGATGGCAGATATGTAACACATACTGTGGATGATATGTATAACAAACTTAGTTCCATTCTGACATTAAGTGGAACTCCATGCAACTCTGAATAAAGATAGTTTAATTACAACAACCCTATGGATTCAGAATAACTAACACTTATTACAAACACCGCGACATACATAAGTACACATGGGTTTCACCTGATGGGCTGCATAAGAATATGATTGATTACATATTAATTAACAGCAAATGGACTAGTTCTGTTAGGAATACCAGGGCATATAGGGGAGCTGAAATTGGATCTGACCATTACCTTGTTAAAAGTGTGTTGCAACTTAAACTTAAAAAGTGTTGTGCTAGGGTTAAAAAATTTACTTTTAATACTGAAGCTCTGAAAGATCCAGTTATAGCCAAAGCTTACCATGATAGGTTACTTAGTCATTATGACAGTCATGGTTTGCTTACTACTGAAGTTGAGGAAGAATGGGATCATTTTAAACAGGCTTTTTTGGACACTAACAGTACTCTTTTAGGAAAAAAGGAGCAGAAGAGGCAGAATTATCTGAGTGATGAGGCACTTGAGCTTATTTCGGAAAGAAAGAACTGCAGGAATGTCCTTAATCAATACCCTACTAGTCCTAATAGAAAGCATTACAGAGACCTTAATAAACTTGTAAAGGATCAGTTAGCTGCTGATAAAAATTTTTGGCTTGATGGTTTGGCTGACAAAGCTGAGGAAGCAGTTAGACAGCACAACAGCAGAGAGCTGTACCAGATAGTTAATGTTTTGTGTGGTAGAAAACGGACAGGCATACAAGGATTGAAGGATAAACAAGGTAAGGTTATAGAAGGGGAGGATTCTGTCATGGCTAGGTGGGCTGAGCATTTCAGTGATGTTCTAAACAATGTAGTTAGTTCTACTCCCATTGTTTGCAATGATGATAGATGCATTGGTGGCTTTAATGTTGGCCCTATAACACAATCTGAAGTTAGTTTGGCTGTTTCTAAACTTAAACTTCATAAATCCCCAGGGGTAGATGAAATTACTACGGAAATGCTTAGAGCTGGGAATGTTTCGGTTACCACTTGGATGACTGAAATTCTGAATCTCTTTTATGATAAAGGCATGGTTCCTAAGGATTTTACCAGAGCTATTGTTATCCCTATTTTCAAAAAAGGTGATCGCAGTTCTTGTGATAACTATAGGGGTATCAGCCTACTCTCTGTTCCAGGTAAAGTTCTTTCCATGATTGTGCTTAATAGAATTAAGAATCTGGTTGACAGGCAATTGCGTGATGAGCAATGTGGATTCAGAAGTGGTAGGGGATGTGTAGATCAGATATTTTCACTTAGGCAGATTCTTGAGAAATGTTTAGAGTTTCAGAAACCTTTGGTTGCTAGCTTTGTTGATTTCAAAAAGGCTTTCGACTCTGTTGATCGTCATAATTTGTGGTTGATTGTGAGATCATATGGTATACCAGACAAGTTAGTTAACATTATGAAAGCTCTCTATAATAACACTGAGTCGTGTGTGAGAGTTGGTAAGGCTTGTAGCAATTGGTTTAGCATTACTTCTGGTGTTCGACAAGGGTGCATTTTGTCTCCTTTTCTCTTTAGCTTGGTTATTGATTATGTTATGCGAAATTCACTTCAAGGGAAAGATTTTGGCCTTAAATGGGCTGGAGATAGGAAAATTTCTGATTTAGATTATGCTGATGATTTAGCCCTTCTGGCAA
This sequence comes from Ryuthela nishihirai, assembly GCA_038380435.1. NCBI lineage: Eukaryota > Metazoa > Arthropoda > Arachnida > Araneae > Heptathelidae > Ryuthela > Ryuthela nishihirai. The sequence goes on along the minus strand of JAWZYU010000001.1, from coordinate 153,091,897 downwards.
ATGATGTTGATGAGATGAACTCTTTCATTCGAGCCGTTGATGAGACTGGTAGTAGAGTAGGTTTGGTTATAAACAGAGAGAAAACTAAAGTGATGAAAATTGGTCAGGCAGGCTGTGATTCAGTTAATCTGAATGGTTGCAGTCTTGAGCAGGTGTCACAGTTTAATTATCTTGGGAGCTATGTAACTGATAATGGTGATGTGCGGCATGAGATTAACAGACGAATAGGGATTGCTGCTGGGACTTTTAAGAATCTATGGAGAGTGTGGAGAAATAGGCGTATACACCTAAAGACTAAAATTAGACTGTATAATAGTTTGGTTCTTTCTAGGGTTAGTTATGGTAGTGAAACTTGGACACTTTGTAAACAAGATAACAGGAAACTAGATGCTTTTGATTCCAGATGCTTACGCAGTATCTTGGGCATTAGGTGGTTCAACTTTGTAACTAATGATGAGATTAGGAAAAGGAGTTTGCAACCTCCTTTAAGCAGCATATTGTGCAGAGAGAGACTCCGTTGGTTTGGCCATGTTGCCCGTATGAATAATTATAGATTGGCGAATAGGGTTATGAACAATGTGCCTAAAGGCCTCAGAAAGAAGGGGAGACCTAGGATGCGGTGGGCAGACAATGTCAAACAGGACCTTGTTAGAATTGGTGTGCAGTGGCCAGATGCAGTAGATGTAGCTCAGGATAGACTTGCTTGGAGAACTAAATTGCACGGTCTGGTTGGACCTCCGTAGCCCATGGCTGCTTGAGGATGATGATGATGATGATGATGATATATATTTTTGGAAAGTTCTTCATTTGTCTGTTCACCATGCATTTCGAGAACTTTCAAGATGCTATATTCAAATTTTGTATAAGGTTCTCAATATCAAGGGAAAGGTTTTTATTTATGTTTGATTGGACCCCAATCTTATGTCCCCTGGGGAAAAAACGGAAGAATCTCTACTTAAAAACTCCTTTCCAAAATGGTATGAGCAGGATCACGAAATTCACCATACATCTTCCAATTATCACCGCTTAAAGCAACGTAAGTGTTTGCCTCCTTCTTTACAAGGAAAGAGGAAGAATCCTTAAATGGCAGGTGTTGAGGCCACCAAATTCAGTGATCAGCTAATCATAACTTAAAGCAACAAAATGGTTCGAACTCTACAAACCTTTCTTCTTACCATGGGGGAAAAAAACTCCACCCCTGAAAAAGTGAAAGGAATAAATGACTGCTGAGCATGTTATATCCAAGGGTGTGCTGATAAATGTTAAACAATCAGGGTGCTCTACTAAGAAAATCTGAATGATGTAAAAAAAAATCATTATTAATATTGAATTTTTTTACTATGAATCCTTTTCATTGAAAATACAAAATTCTAAAATAAATAAATTTCCCCCTCAAGCAGCTGTTTGCCACAGAGGTCTGACAGGCACCTGTCAGTTTAATACAACATAGAAAATGTTGTGAGGAAATGTCTCTGAAGAACTTGCATACCATCGAATTCACAAGAGCAGTTTTAAGAGAGAATCTTTCATCCCATTGATGGGGAGCGTGACAATTTGGGGGAAGTCAATTTGGTAGACGACAATTCTATGGATGGCAACTGGGAGAAAGACAATTCAATGAGTACAACAATTCAGTGGATATAATAATTCATTGGAAGCAGGAAATGGTTACAGATAATTTTAAATTGCTAGAGTTAATTGTAAAATATTTGCTGTTATTGAAAAACAACCAACACTTCTTGGAAGTCTCTGCAATCTGGCAGTTCATAAAACAAAGTCGTTTAGAAAATCAATGTAGTTGATAATTACATCAATTTTCTCTAATCTAGCCTTCAATAGAGGGTTTACATCTATTTTACATAATCCAACATTTCACTATAACGGATTTTTCCCAAAGTTTGTTTCTTCAAAATGAAGCAATCAATAGCCCAATGAGGGCCTTACAAACTGAAAGGGATTACCAATATTCTCCTTAATCCGTACTTCACTTCAAATTATTCTGGTACTTTTGAATGCAAATTGCTTATTGGGTCTTAAAATTAAAATAACTATGATTTATACATACATTTTATAGATTATCTAATAGATATTTATAGATTATCTAATAGATTATCTATTTATAGATTATCTAATGACTATGTTATAATTGACTAAGTTATGTTACCTCTTTCCTTTTCCATCAATGTGTTTGGTTAATTTCATATTGCTCTGTAAGATGAAAATTATTTTAAATATTTGTTTCATCGAGTGTTGGTTGGTTGGTTGGTTGGGGTTTAATGATGCAAAGGCAACTAAGGCCACGATGCGCCAAACGAGGTGTAAAGGGTAAAAAGATCTAAAAGTCACGGAAACCCACAACCAATGTTAAAAGTAAAAACACAATAGAAAAGACAATAAATGTACACACTAAAACAACAAACAACAAAAACATTTATTTAAAAGACAAAAAACAATAACAAGTACGTAAAAATAACAACAGGTGAATAGGACCGACATAAAAAACAATGTCAGAAGGTAAAAATCAGAGACGGTTAAAATAGCCAGTAAAGCGTAAAAATGCAAAAACAGCAGATAAAACAGAGTCATCGCATAAAAGATGTCCGAGCATAAGGAGCTCGGACGAAATATCACAAAAGTTAAAATACAAGTGGTGTTCAAGGTTAAAAGCTGGATATGAGAGTAAAATATGCTTAACAGTTAAATGGTGTCACAAAACTTGCACTTATGTTTGTCATTCACCTGAAGAGGAAATGAATGAGTGATAAACGAATGACCTAAGCGGAGCCGAGCAAGTACAACTTCCTACTTGCAATTATTGTGAAATAAAGACTGTCATGGTTTGACAATGGGCTTCATCCCATAAAGATTGTTGCCAACCTGTTCAGACCAAGATCTCTGCCATTGTGCCTGGAGCTCAATGGAAAAATGCTGTCGGAAGTCCAGGTATGGAACCAGCAGTGGAGAGTCAGATAGGGGGCTGACTTGGCAGCAACATCCGCCAAGTCATTGCCCTGATCCCGACATGACTGGGCACCCAACAGAAGTGAACAGTGGTGGTGGCTGCCAGATGATGGAGTTGCTGGCAGATCTTCAAGAGAACAGAGTGAGGCTGATGCTCAACGACATCAAAGCCTGTGGCAAACTAAGCGAGTCAGTGTAGAGGACAGACCGATGCTGCTGCTTAGCTGCTATGTGGTCCAAGGCAAGGCTGATAGCATGCAACTCTGCAATGAAGATGGAGGACTGCTGTAATCCATCCTCATTGACATCACAGCAGACAATGGCCGATCCCATTGATGTGCAGGACTTCAAGCCATCTGTGAAGACAGGCAAGAGGTCTGGGTGCTCATCACGATGGCTGGCAAAGAGTTGCCAAAACACACAGTCGAGTGTAAAGGCATTCCCTGTCCTGCACAGGGAAAATTTGCAAGAAGGGGAAACAGCGAACCAAGGTAGAAGTGGCTTGGCTGTCAACTGTAAGATGCTATTGAGACTGGTGTTGATGTCTCTCAAGTAACCTTGGATACACAAACCGAAAGGATGAAATGGCAGTCGGCCTATTTTGGTACATTTCCCATTGGGGACTGAAAATGCAGTCTCAAGAGGGATGGCCAGGCAGGGGTCGCAATTTTGCTGCATATTGCAGGGACAACTGCTGACAGCGAAGAGATAAAGAAGGTTCATCGGTCTCAACTTAGAGACTTTGGACTGGTGAAGTGCGGAAGTGAAACTGAAGAAAATTGAAGAAGAAAAAATGTGAAGCTAGAAATCAATGCAGGATTTAATAAAGGTGTTAAAGGTAATGTTCAGGATCTTCTAAGATTGTGTAGAAATCAGCTGATAAATGAGGAGTTAATTGAGCTAGACCTGGAATGGTTGAAGAAAGACAAATATGAAGATGCAGCAAATACACAGACGAAAGATTTAAACTTATCTTTTATGTTCTGTATTAAAGATACCGATTGAAATAACAGATGAATATGACCTCAATTTGGACAGAAGTACTGTCTGCAAACTGAACTTTTTTGTAAAACTTTTCACTTCAAAGTCCAGCAAAAAAGTTATCCAATGATGATTAATGGATACCTCCCTTTCATTACTACTGTCACCCCCACTGATTGCCCAACCAACCACCACCACACTTCTGCTTCAGACATCAGCTTTTGGGGGAATTAACTACCATTACATTTTGTTGAAAATTCTTATTAAAACCTTTATTTTTAGTTTTCATGGAAGTGTTTCTCTAATCGAATTTATGCAACTTTTGGATTAAAAAAGTAGAAACAGTGGGCCATTTTTACACCAGTGGAAAGAAAGTACATAGAAATTAACATCATTTTTAGGATTCTATGCATTTTTACTTAATGAACTGTTTTCAACATATGAATTACTTTCAATTGGGGGATAAGTGTATTTAGAGTAAAATATTTTAAAGCTTAGCTTACAGTCAGAAATGATTAAAAGATTAAACGCACCCACTAACATGTAAAACAAAGGACAAACCTACTCCCACGTTAATACCATGTCTGCCAAACTCTCAATTTTTGAGACTGAGCTATACAAGATCAAATGTGCTGATATGGGATTAATGACACTTCATCAAGTCATCCAGTAAATGGGTTTTGTATTCCTGCCCAAAATAGAAATGGATGGAAAAATAAAATAGGCATATAAGGAAGCAAAAATGAACGAATGGTTAAATAGCTGAGCCCTTATATGAGGTGAGAGTCAACAGCAAGAATGGTTACCTAAAATATGTTTCGTGAAGAAAATTTTTCACATACACACAATATGTCATCCTCTTATTATGTTAAAGTACTAGTAACACATGAATTTTTAATAAAAAAAAGCCTAATAATTTTACCTTTTGCATTGTCTTCTTCATATCTGGATGCACCTGGGAGAGAATGGGATTTCCACCATCATCTTCCATATAGTATATCTTTAGAGTATTCATCCTGACCTTAAAGAAAATATTTAACAACTTTTTTTATATACAATTGATTTACTCTACTAATTTTAATCAGTAACTTGCTAAGTTTTTGTGCATTCAATAGTGCAATCTCATTTAAATGCTTACATATGAGTATGCAATTTTTGTAGAAAACTACCACAGATTTACAATTATTTCAAGAGATATCACTCTTGTGTTTTGTGATTCAGTGCCAGAGATTGTTACTGACTCTGACTTTTGGACTGATGTGAAAGGCCCTTTTGAATATGGAAAGTGCAAATAGCAATGGGAAATATTCCCTACTGGTAAGATTGAAAATAACAAATATCAAAGAATTCTGAAAAATAATGTAGAGTGGAGAAGATAGGATAAACAGAAATTGGGAATAAAAGAAAAAGGCAAGAGCAGTTGCAATCTAATTTCGGAATTATCATTACAGGTTTTAATATTCTGCTGAGGGAAGCTAAAGAGAAGTAAATAGAGTTGTGCTGGGATGCAACTGCTAGCGCTATCCAGGGTGAGAGTTGAAAGCACTTCCTGTTTGAGCTTCAGAGGAGGAGGATTAGGAAAGCTGGGTTGGGTGGGAATGGCAGAGCATTATGAGTTACTTGTGGAGAAATGGAATGCAAACCTGTTACAAGCTTCAGTTTGGTGTGCGACTGTCTTTTAGAAGAAACATGGAGAGAGAAACATACAATTACAATACTAATATACAAGATGAACAGTTTTTTTTTGCTTTTAGAACTATTTTGATATACTTTTCTTGATATATTTTTATCATTCTAACCACACACACAAAAAAAATTCTTATGAAACATAATATGAAATACAGGACATTACAGCTATATTTAGTAACTATGTTGGTAACAATTAATGACACACTATTTTTCTGATTTTTATAATATTTTTCCTTTTAATTTTTGAATTTTACACACTTAGACATTAATGAGCGTTTTAAGATGACACAGATGTTAGTTTTGTTAATAACAAGTACCTGACATACACTTTTTTTTTGTAATTTTAGTTTTCTTTTATACTTTTTTTTTAAGTTTTTTTTCTTTTTTTTTAGAATACACATATATAGTAAGACATCACAAGACAATGGACAGAACAAACACAAACAGAAATATATAATATTATCAAAGACAGAAACTACATGAAGTATATTTTGTTTTTAAGGTTTTGGGCTAGGATAACTGCACAATTACTGATCCAGCCCCTTGAAGCATAATTTTAAAAAGTGCCCAACTGCCACAGTACACCGCAATTCTGCCCTGATTGCCACATGATGTGTAGTGGTATGTGTAATGTCAATGCAAATTAGAAATTTGCTGGTGTTGTGCTGTAATCTTGAAAATTTTCTGTTAGGGTCTTTATGGCTCTTCAGATGATGGCTTGATTTTCTTTATGAATTATCTTTGAAAAATCTGAGTCCACTAAAGTAATAAATTTTAATTGTTCTTTTAACTTTAATATGTCATATTCCAAAAGGTAATGCTTGCTATCACCTTGCCTACTGCATATGCAGAGAGAATTTTCCATTTTTCCTATCCTTGTAAAATATTCTGGAAATTTTTCATGGCCAGTTAGAATTTGATTTAGGTAATGGTTGACATAACTATTTGTTTCCTTTAGTTCTGGGATATAAGAGCATAGTATTCTGCCTTTTTCACTAGTATTCCAAATTCTCTGCCATTCTTCAATTATTTTTCTCCTAAATTTTTTCTTTACGTAGTTGAGTGGTAGGGAACTTTATCTGAAATATTTTCTAATTAAACACTACCAATTGAGCCACCTGTTACCCTCCAAGAGAGGATTAAAGGTGAAAATCATTGTTGCCAATCGAAACTTTGTGACATTCATATTTCACAATTATAATTCCAAAATTCTACCATAATTACATTGCTTTTAATATTTGTTTGAAATTTTCAACTTTTCTCACAATAAAGGTTATGTTAAGGGGATTCTGAAAGTGCAAATCATAATATTTCATCAATATCTACCTAACACAAAAAGAATGTTTTATCTCTGAAAACAAAGAAGTTGTGTGTACAGATGGGCAGACAGATGAAAAGTGAAAACATTAGCTGTTTTTTCAGAAAATGAGTTAAAAATTAAATAATATTAATTTAGTTAAATTTACATGCCCACAATATGAGATCTAATAAACAGTGGACACATACAATTTATACATTTCAAATCATCTTTCTTTGTACAACATAAAAAAAGAAACAACACAAAAACAATTAGAAAACCAAAAGCATGACTAACTTTTAAGCATTCAATAATACAAAACACTTCATTTTAAACTCCTTAATTGATATGTTAAACAAATACTGCAATGCTCATTATACAAAACAATAAATCTTGACACAACAAAGCTTTTCATAACACTAGTTAAAAAAATAACCATTTTGAAAAATATTCTTTTCCTTATAACTGTTTTCTGAATATTAAAACATATCAAGGGATGCAAACAATATACTCCATTGTTAAGCAATTTATAAAAAAAATAAGCATAATAAATCTCTTCAAATATTTAAAGGTGCAATTTTAAACCAATCTCTCTAAGTATTTTTATTGGTATATCATATACATATACTCCTGTCACTTTAAAATATAAAAATCTCATAAATCTGTTCTGAATCTTTTAAAAAAAAATGCATATAATTTTTAAAATAAGGATTTCAAATTAATGATTGAACTTTGATCTGACAAGAGAATTAAATAAAAACCGTAATTGGATTAATATCAGTAAAATCTCTTGTTTTCCTGAAAAATAACCCAAAGTATGATAAGCAGAATTGGTAATTTCATGCATGTGCTAATTAAAACTAAATTTTGAAGTGAACCCAATTCCTAGGTCACACACCTCTTTTCTATATTGAAGTATATTATTATTAATATCATAACAAAATTGAATTACCACAGTTTTCTTATATGTAGGTGACACTACAACATTTAGAAATATTTAAATATAAACAGTTGTTAATAGATCAACTATACAGAGTATTTAAATCAATTTGTAATTTCAATGATCAAAAGATTTAATTTGCTTATATAGTTTCACATCATCTGCAAATATCAAATAATTAGAATACTTCATCATCATCATCCTCAAGCAGCCATGAGTTACGAAGGTCCAACAAGACCGTGCAATTTAGGTAAATCATTTATAAATACAATAAAAAACAAAGGTCCTAAATTCCATCCCTGCATTACACCTGAACTATTACTAAAAGACTTGGAATAAGAATTAGCATAATTCAGGTAGAGTACTCTGTCAATTAAATATGAATATATCCATTCAATTAAATGCTAATTGAAACCGATTCTTGCCAATTTTTTTATTCAAGATTCCAAAAGCTATATGTCAAATGCCATTGATAAATCTATATATAAAAAAAAACACCCAGTTGTCTACTTTGTTCAATAGCAATTGTAATATCATTAGAAATTGACACTAGTTTAGTCAAAGCAGAATGTTTTGATAAAAAACCATGTTGATCATTCTGAGTGGTACTTTTTTTTTTGCACACAATGGGCAAAATGGCCAGGCCACCAGGACCATAAGGAAAGAAGGTTGGACGAGGGAACCCACTGGAACAGCTGTTGGGAGACAGATTGTAGCCTCCCGTCAAGGCCATCTAGTGTGTTCTTTAACTCTCCCATACACAGAACCATGTCTTAAAGTTCCATCCAATGGATGTCGGCGTTTCCAAGCCATTGGTGTCCTCTACTGACTGTGGGCTGGTTGTTTGGGGTTTTATGACACATTCGCAGTTAAGGCCATAATGCCCAAGCGAAACAAGTAAAAGAGTAAAAGACACAGAAACCCACAACCAAAGTTAAAAGTCAAGACAGTAAAGGACAAAACCAACAGATATAAAACCAATAACTATATGTAAAGCAGTACATATTAAAATATAAAAGTAAAACCAACCGAGGTGTAAAAGACTCAGGTTGGACAGTGTAGAAATGGCAAAACAATAAAATTACAATTGATTAAAATAACCTGTATAACGTAAAAATCTGAAAACTGAAGATAAAAAAGAATCAAGACCGTGCAATTTAGGTAAATCATTTATAAATACAATAAAAAACAAAGGTCCTAAATTCCAGCTCAGAAATGCTCCTAAATTCCAGCTCGGAAATCCAGATAGGGAACCGGCAACGGAGAGTCGGACAGGGGCATGGCTGACCTGGCAGCTAAATCTGCCAAATCATTACCCCTGATTCCGACGTGACCAGGCACCCAACAGAAGAGAATCGTGGTGGTGGCTGCCAGACGATGGAGCTGCTGGCGGATCTTGGAGAGAACAGGGTGAGGCCGATGCCTCAACGAGATCAAAGCCTGTAGCGAACTAAGCGAGTCGGTGTAAAGCACACATCGACGATGATGCTTAGTCGCCACGTGGTCCAAGGCGAGGCTGATAGCGTGCAACTCTGCAGTGAAGATGGAACACTGCAGTGGGATCTGGTCTGCAATGATTACATCACAGCAGACCATGGCCGATCCCACCGATGTGCCGGACTTCGAGCCATCTGTGAAGACAGGCAAGAAGTCCGGGTACTCAGCACGATGGCTGGCAAAGAGTTGCCGGTACATACAGTCGGGTGTAAAGGCCTTCCCCGTCCTGCACAAGGAAAAATCACAGGAAGGGAAAACAGCGAGCCATAGTGGAAGTGGCTCAGCTGTCAACTGTGCAACGCTATCGAGACTGGTGTGATGTCTCTGAGGTAGCCTCGGACACGCAAACCAAAAAGACGAATGGCAGTCGGCCGATTTGTGTAAAGCATTTCCCACTTCGGACTGAAAACGCAGTCCCAAGTGGGATGGCCAGGCAGGGATCGCAATTTAGAAGCATATTGTAGGGACAACTGCTGACGGCGAAGAGATAAAGATGGTTCGTCGGTCCCAACGTAAAGACTCTGGACCGGTGAGGTGCGGAAGGCTCCCGTGCAAACACGGAGGGCCTGATGATGGAGGGGGTCCAGCACCTTCACCACCGAATCCCGGGCCGAGTCGTATACCTGGGATCCGTAGTCCAGTTTCGATTGGACAAGTGCACGGTACAGGCGGAGCAAAGAACATCGGTCCGCCCCCCAAGAGAGGGAGGAGAGGACCTTGACAATGTTCAATGCCCATGTACACTTGGACCTGAGATGACGTATGTGAGGTAAAAAGGTCAATTTCCGATCGAATATGAGACCGAGAAACTTGGTCTCCGCCACAAGTGGAATGATGTTACCCCTGAGCCGCAGCTCGGGATCCAGATGAAGATTACTCTTGTGGCAAAAGTGCACACAAGCGGTCTTCTGTGGGGAGAACCGAAACCCGTTTGCCGTCGCCCAAACCGAAAGATTGTTCAGGGCAATTTGCAATTGTCTTTCAATGACCCTCATGCTGGACGATGAGCAAAAGATAATAAAGTCATCAACATAGAGAGCATTGCCTACTGACGGAGGAAGTTGTCTAGTTATAGAATTAATCTTGACAGCGAAAAGCATAACATTCAGAACGCAGCCTTGTGGCACCCCCTGTTCTTGGGGGTACGGCCGCGACAGAGTGTTACCGACACGGACACGAAAAGAGTGTGTCGATAAGAAGTTGGAGATGAAGATCGGCATGCGACCTCTCAAGCCGAAGCTGTGGAGGTCACGAAGAATGCCGAATCTCCAAGCCGTGTCGTACGCTTTTTCGATGTCGAAGAAAATTGACACCAGGTGCTCTCTACGTAAAAAAGAATTTCTGATAGCCGAATCGAGGCGTATCAGATGGTCAAGAGTTGACCGTTGCCTGCGAAAGCCACACTGAGTGTTGGAAAGAAGGTTGTGATGTTCTAAATACCAGATGAGTCTGGCATTTACCATTCTTTCCAACACCTTGCACATGCAGCTCGTCAATGCGATGGGACGATAATTGGAAGGAATCTTGGGATCTTTGCCTGGCTTGGGGAAGGCCAAGACGATGGCCTCCCACCAGGAGTCCGGAAACTGCTCCTCGAGAAAATGCGATTGAAGAGATGGAGCAGCCGATCCTTACTCGATGGTGAAAGATGTTGGAGCATGGCATAATGGACATTGTCTGGCCCTACAGCAGAGGCACGAGAAGAGTGCAGAGCAAAGCGAAGCTCCTCCGCTGTGAATGGCCTGTTGTAAGGCTCCAGGCCATTCGAGTGGAAAGACAGTGGAGAGCGCTCCGCCCTGCCCTTCTGGGCCAGAAACTCGGGGGAGTAAGAGGAAGACGAAGAGATGGAAGAGAATGACTCCCCAGAGTGTCGGCAATTGCTTTGGGATCAGCAATTGCCTGTCCATTGTGCTCCAGGATCGATAACGAGTGGGACGTATAGTTCCCACTCATCTTCCGGACTTTATCCCACACGACCTTAGAACTAGTTGTGCGGGTGATAGAAGATGTATACTTGATCCAAGATTCCTTCTGGCGTCGGACGAAATGAGCTTTCGCCCTGGCGCGTTTGAAATTTTTGAGGTTGGGGGTTGTCGGATATCTCCGAAACACCCCCCAAGCCTTGTTCTGAGCCTTACGAGCTGCGGCGCAATCTGGATTCCACCACGGTTTCGGAAAGCGAGGAAACCGTGTAGAAGTTTGAGGAATGGTTGATGCAGCTGCATGTACGATACAGTCCGTTATCTCCGCTACTGCCACATTGATGGGCTCCTGGCTGAAAGAGTGGTCATTGAGCTCTGAGAGAAGCTCGAAACCACCCCAGTCAGCGCGATCAAGCCTCCACCGTGAGACGCGTGAAGGGCTGCAAGACCCCCCATGGGAGATGGTGCACACCACGGGGAGGTGATCGCTTCCATACGGGTTGTCCTCGACCTCCCATGTAAAGAGCGGAAGGATCGAGGAGGAGCAGATGGTAAGGTCAATGGCAGTGAAAGTGTGGGTTGGGGAGTGAAAGTAAGTACTGACACCGGTGTTCAACAGGGAGAGAGAAGGATCCAGGAGCCACTGCTCCAGGACCCCACCCCTCCCGTTGGTGTCAGCACTGCCCCAAAGTGGACTGTGTCCGTTGAGGTCCCCCATAATGAGGAAGGGGGACGGCAGCTGCGAGACGAGATCATCAAGGTCTTCCTGGAAGACGATGCTCCCAGGTGGAAGATATACAGAGCAGTCAGCGAGAACCCCACGAAGAGACGGATGGCTACCGCCTCTAAGTTGGTGGTGAGGGGTACGACCTGGAATGGAGAATGGTTGCTCACGAGGATGGCGACACCCCCGCGAACTGGACCATCTCCATCCCGGTCCCGGCGAACTAGTGAAAAGTGCTGGATCGTGGGATCTGTGACTGGTTGCAAGTATGTCTCCTGCAGGCACACACAGATGGGCTGGTGTGCCTGAAGGAGGGCCTTGATGTCGTCAAGATTCCTCTGGAATCGACGACAATTTCATTGTAGGAGTTTGGCCATCTCAGGACTTAGAAGAGTGGGCGGATGACAAATTCCTGTTCAGCTTAACCGCCGCGGAGGACAGTTTACCGAATAGGGGCGGTCGGTATCCATGTCCTCGGAATCGTCCGAGGGACATGGATCGGTGACCGCCCTTTGAGGTGCAGTGATTTTCTTTTTGGGACCCGGCGGGGGCCCAAGGTTTGGAAGGTCTTGCTGTCTGAGGACGGGAAGGAGGAGGCCTTCCGGTGGAGGTGGAAGGCTGAACTGCAGGAATGGAAACCGGGGTTGATGTCGAAGTCGACACCACCCTCGGTCTCGCCTGTGTGAGGAGGTATTTCGCAGCTGGCGAGAAAGACTCAGTAGGTGGTACACTGATGTCAGTCTGCACCGCAACCGAAGTCATTGGAACGATGGGCTTTCCAATGACTGCACTGGCATAGGAAACCTTGCCAGGTGGGGCGGGCGGTGCAGCAAGCTTTCTCGCCTCAGCATACGAGATGTTATTCACGACTTTGAGGCATTGTACCTCCTTTTCCTCTTTCCACTTCGGACAGTCGCGGGAGTACGCTGCATGTTCGCCACTGCAGTTCACACAGCATGCCTTTTCTGCTGTGCAGTCAGGATCGAGATGATCCTTACTGCCACAGCGAGCACAGGTGGGCTTGCCCCTGCATGCTGTGCGGACATGACCGTATATCTGACACTGAAAACAGCGCAGAGGGTTTGGGATATATGGTCGAACCTCACAATGTAAATAACCTGCCTTGATGGAAGAAGGCAGGCGTGGCGTGTTGAATGTAACAATTAACACCCAGGTGGGTGTTAATTTCCCATCACGGCGTGTCGAAACCCGGTGGACCGCTGTTACTCCTTGAGGTGTGAGCTCCGAGAGGATTTCCTCCTCAGTGACTTTGAGGAGGCCCCACTCAGTGATCACACCCCGAGAGGAATTCAAAGTTTTATGGGGAGTGACTTCGACAGCCACCCCACCAATTTCTTTGACTTTCAGGCGTAGTTCGGAGTGTTTCGAACAAGCGGTCTCAACCTGCAAGTCGCCAGATCGTAAGCGCTTTACGGATTTCGGTTCTCCCGCAAGACCTTTCAAACCTTTATTCACAAAAAAAGGGGACATGTCCCCAAGCACCTGATCACCCGTGGAGTGGATGATCAGGAACTTTGGGAACGAAGACACAGACACAGAAGACGACGGCAGAGATAACTTAGACAACGAGGAAGATGGGGGCTCATGTCAAGCCCTCTTGTTGGCGGCGATCGCATTATTTTCATCATTCTCTCTCATGTTTTTTGTTGTGTGGTTCAGAGCCCGCTGTCCCCACCCTCCACGGAGCCCAACAAGGGGATGCCCAGTTGGGTGCCAGGGCTATGCAGGCACTATACCCACACAGACAGTGAGCCAAGTCCTCACAAATAAATAGAAGGAAAATAAAAAGAGAAATGTGCAGAACAAAAACGCTGGATCAAATTAAATGAAACAAAGCGTAAAATAAGAAAATTGTGACTGGCCAAACTGGCTGCACAAAGAAAGGATAACTACAAAAGGAAAATAATCTGTGAGGAAACTTGTAAACCTGTACCCGGACCGTGGGCAAGGTTACTCACCGCTCTGCATGGTTGACCCTAGCAGGACCTGCCCACCAGCTGATTGCTCCTGGGGGGGCCACCCCAGGAGCTCCCGTTTACCGGAAGCAGAGGCCAAAGCAGTGTATAGCAGAGGCCCCGGAATCCGCTGCCCAGCCCCGCGACGGACAGGCTCCCCAATGGCAAGACGGCCAATGGGGACCATGCCAGTCATGAGCTGAGGAGAGAAGACGGGGACCTCCGAGCAACTACCAGGATCCTCCTTTCCCGGGACACGGGTCTCCGCGCACGGCAAACACGCGGGCGAGCGTTTAGGACCCTGCGAAGGTAACCGAGCCAGCGGAACCTTCACAGGGTGGTCTCCCTCACCGCGTACAGGCGCTCACACCGAGGGGGGTGGCAGCCAGATAATGGAACTGCTGGCAGATCATGGAGAGAACAGGGTAAGGCCAATGCCTCACCGAGATCAAAGCCTGAAGTGAGCTAAGCAAGTCGGTATAGAAGACACACCGACAATTCTGCTTAGTTGCTATGTGGTCCAAGGCATGGCTGATAGCATGCAACTCTGCAGTGAAGATGAAGGACTGGTGTGTGATCTGGTCTGCAATGATTACATCACAGCAGATCATGGCTGTTGATTGGTTGACTGTTTGGGGTTTTATGGCACATGAGTTTCTCAGGCTATAATGTGCCAAACAAGATAAAAAGAAGCTAAAAGACAAGTACCCCTTAACCAAAGTTAAAAACAAATGCTGTAAAAATCAAAAGACAAAACCAACAGCATGTATATATAACAAGAAAACCAAAATGATGTAAATATAACCTAAACAACCCAGGTGTAAGGCCTGGGTTAGACATAAAAAATACAAGGTAAAATCAAAGTCGATTAAAACAGCTACAATGTTTCAAAAAGGTAAAAATTGGCGGTAAAATACAATGATCAGATAAAAGATATCCAAGTGTAAGAGGCTCGGACATAAAATTATGAAAGGTAAAATACAATTGAAGTTTGAAATTAAAACGTGGACATTTGACTAAAAAATGTTTGCTAGCTAAAAAGGTGTCACAAAACTCACACTTAGGTTCATCGTCCGCCCATAGAAGAAACGAATGAGTAATAAACGAATGACCTAAGCGGAGCCGCGAAAGTACAACTTCCTCCTTGCGATTGCTGCGGTAACAAGACTGACATGGTTTGATGATAGGTTTGATCTCAAATAGCTTGTTCATAAGCTGTTCCGACCAAGATCTCTGCCACTGTGCCCGGAGCTCGTTGGTAAAACGCTGCCGGAAATCAAGATATGGAACCGGCAGCGGAGAGTCGGACAAGGGCATGGCCGACTTGGCAGCAGCGTCTGCCAAGTCATTGCCCCTGATTCCGACGTGACTAGGTACCCAACAGAAGAGAACATTGGTTGTGGCTGCCAAACGATGTAGCTGCTGGTGGATCTCAGTAAGAATTGGGTGAGGCCAATGCCTCACTGAGATCAAAGCCTGTAGCGAGCTAAGCAAGTTGGTGTAAAGCACACACCGACGATGCTTAGCCGCAACGTGGTCCAAGGTGAGACTGATAGTGTGCAACTCTGCAGTGAAGATGGAACACTGCAGTGAGATCTGGTCTGCAATGATTACATCACAGCAGACCATGGCCGATCCCACTGATGTGCCAGACTTCGAGCCATCTGTAAAGACAGGCAAGAAGTCCGGATGCGCAGCACGATGGCTGGCAAAGAGTTGCCGGTACACACAGTTGGGAGTAAAGGCCTTTCCCGTCCTGCACAGGGCAAAATCACAGGAAGGGGAAACAGCGAGCCATGGTGAAAGTGGCTCAGCTGTTGACTGTGCGACACTATCGAGACTGGTGTTGATGTCTCTTAAGTAGCCTCGGAATCACAAACCGAAAGAACGAATGGCAGTCGGCCGATTTGTGTAAAGCATTTCCCACTTTGGACTGAAAACACAGTCCCAAGTGGGATGGCCAGGCTGGGATCGCAATTTAGATGCATATTGTAAGGACAACTGCTGATGGCGAAGAGATAAAGAAGGTTTGTTGGTCTTGGCATAAAGACTGGACCAGTGAGATGCGGAAGGCTCCCGTGCAAACACAGAGGACCTTGGTGATGGAGGGGGTCCAGCACCTTCACCACCGAATCCCGGGCAGAGTCGTACACCTGGGATCTGTAGTCCAGTTTCGATCAGACAAGTGCACGATAGAGGCAGAGCAAAGAACATTGGTCCGCCCTCCAAGAGAGGAGAGGACCTTGACGATGTTCAATGCCCACGTGCACTTGGACCTGAGATGACGGATGTGAGGTAGAAAGGTCAATTTCCGATCGAATATGAGACCGAGAAACTGGGTCTCCGCCACAAGTGGAATGATGTTACCCCCGAGCCGCAGCTTGGGTTCCAGGTGAAGATTATGCTTGTGGCAAAAGTGCACACAAGCAGTCTTCTGTGGGGAGAACCGAAACCCATTTGCCGTCGCCCAAACCGAAAGATTGTTCAGGGCAATTTGCAGTTGTCTTTCAATGACCCTCATGCTGGACGAAGAGTAAAAAATGCTAAAGTCATCAACATAGAGGGCATTGCCTACTGATGGAGAAAGTTGTCTAGTAATAGAATTAACCTTGACAGCAAAAAGCGTAACACTCAGAACACAGCCTTGAGGCACCCCCTGTTCTTGGGGGTACGGCCGCAACAGACACGGACACGAAACATGAACGACACGGACATGAAAAGAACATGTCAATAAGAAGTTGGAGATGAAGATCGGCATGTGACCTCTCAAGCCGAAGCTGTGGAGGTCACAAAGAATGCCAAATCTCCAAGCTGTGTCGTACGCTTTCTCGATGTCGAAGAAAATTGACACCAGGTGCTCTCTTCGTAAAAATGAATTTCTGATAGCCGATTCGAGGTGTATCAGATAGTCAAGAGTTGACTGTTGCCTGCGAAAGGCACACTGGGTGTGGGAAAGAAAGTTGTGGTGTTCTAAATACCAGATGAGTCTGGCATTTACCATTTTTTCCAACACCTTGCAGACGCAGCTCGTCAACGCAATGGGACGATAATTCAAAGGAATCGTGGAATCCTTTCCTGGCTTCGGGAAGGCCAAGATGATGGCCTCCCGCCAGGAGTCCAGAAACTGCTCCTCGAGAAAAATGCGACCGAGCCGAGAAATCGGCTCGGTCGCATTTTTCGGCTCATTCTCACCATCGAGTAAGAGACAGAACAGTCAATTCTTACTCGATGGTGAGAGATGTTGGAGCATGCATAATGGACATTGTCCGGCCCAACAGCAGATGCACGAGAGGAGTGCAGAGCAAGGCAAAGCGCTGCTGTGAATGGCCTGTTGTAAGACAACAGGCCATTCGAGTGGAAGGACAGTGGAGAGTGTTCCACCCTGCTCTTCTGGGCTAGACTCTCATGGGAGTAAGAAGAAGAAGAAGAGATGGAGGAGAAGACTCCCCCAGAGTGTCGGCAATTGCTTTGGGATCAGCAATTGCTTGCCCATTGTGCTCCAGGATCGATAACGAGTGGGACATGTAGTTCCCACCCATCTTCCGGACTTTGTCCCACACGACCTTAGAACTGGTTGTGCGGGTGATAGAAGATGTATTCTTGATCCAAGATTCCTTCTGGCGTCGGACGAAACGAGCTTTCGCCATAGCGCGTTTGAAATTTTTGAGGTTGGGGGTTGTCGGATATCTCCGAAACTCCCCCCAAGCCTTGTTCTGAGCCTTACGAGCTGCGGTGCAATCTGGATTCCACCACGGTTTCCAAAAACGAGCAAACTGTGTCGAAGTTTGAGGAATTGTTGATGCAGCTGCATCTATGATACAGTTCGTTATCTCCGCTACTGCGACATTGATTGGCTTCTGGCTGACTGAGTGGTCATCGAGCTCAAAGAGCAGCTTGAACCCACCCCAGTCAGCCCAATCGAGCCTCCACCATGAGACGCGTGAAGGGCTGCAAGGCCCCCCCACAAGAGATGGTGCACACCACAGGGAGGTGATCGCTTCCGTAAGGGTTGTCCTTGACCTCTCATGTAAAGAGTGGAAGGATCGAGGAGGAGCAGATGGTGAGGTCAATGACAGTGAAAGTGCGGGTTGGGGAGTAAAAGTAAATACTGACACCAGTGTTCAACAGGGAGAGAGAAGGATCCAGGAGACACTGCTCCAGGACCCTGCCCCTCCTGTTGGTGTCAGCACTGCCCTATAATGGACTGTGTCCTGTTGAAGTCCCCCATTATGAGGAAGTGGGACGGCAGCTGTGAGACGAGATCATGAAGGTCTTCCTGGAAGATGATGCTCCCAGGTGGAAGATATACAGAGCAGACAGTAAGCGAGAACTCCACGAAGAGGCGGATGGCTACCGCCTCTAAGTTGGTGGTGAGGGGTATGACCTGGAATGGAGAATGGTTGCTCAGGAGGATGGCGACACTCCCGCGAGCTGGACCATCTCCATCCTGATCCCGGTGAACCGTGGGATCTGTGACTGGCTGCAAGTATGTCTCCTGCAGGCACACACAGATGGGCTGGTGTGCCTCAATTGGTGGTACACTGATATCAGTCTGCACCGCCACCGAAGTCATTGGAATGATGGGCTTTCCAATGACTGCACTGGCATAGGAAACCTTTCCAGGTGGGGCAGGCTTCAGCATAAGAGATATTGCTTACTACTTTAAAGCATTGCACCTCCTTTTCTTCCTTCCACTTCGGACAGTCGTGGGAGTATGCCAGATGTTCACCACTACAGTTGACCCTGCTTGCCTTTTCTGCTGTGCAGTCAGGATCGAGTTGATCCTTACTGCCACAGTGAGCACAGGTGGGCTTGCCCCGGCAAGCTGTGCGGGCATGACCGTACATCTGACACTGAAAACAGCGCAGAGGGTTCGGTATATATGGCCGTACCTCACAATGCAAGTAACCTGCCTTGATGGAAGAAGGCAGGCATGGCGTGTTAAATATCACAATCAGCTCCTGGGTGGGTGCCAATTTCCCATCACAGTGTGTTGAAACTCGATGGACTGTGTAACGCTCCAAACAAATGCAAAATACTTGAAGTTTTATGCTCCAGATAGCTTAGCCGGGCGCCAGGCAATAATTAACAAATTGCCAAAAGTAGAATAAGTTGATAATAAGTTGATTTAGGGTTCAAATACCAGCGAGCGTTAATGAGTAAGAATCAAAATGATTGTCAAATAAATATAATTCAAAAATCCTTAATTCGCGTTGCTCAAGAGAAAAAAACTGTACAGACTCAAAAGGTTTATAACAAAACAGATTTATTTCCAAAATAATTCAACTGACCAAGACATCAATGAAATAAACACAACTCCTGTGCTACATGCACTGTGCTTGGTGCTACGCACCTCGTGCTCGTGCACTCACATGTGCTACAACTTGTGCTACTCCTTCTACTACTCTACTGCTTACTCTACCTTAGTGACTCGCAGGCCACCGGTTTTTGACAATGAGCCGGCGCATGCCGGGAAAGACATTTGCATACTATGACGAACGATGCAAGCTATGATGCAAGAGGGGGCGTGTCCTTGGCACAGTCGGAAGATCGGAGTTGCGGCACATGCGCAACTCCTAGAATCTCTTGGATGTGAGCGCTGTGATGCCAAAAAGGAAATAAAAAATCCCCAAAATGATAAATATAACGTAAATTAAACAAAACTGGTTAAGGTAAAGCAAAAGTGAACGGTGGGGCATCACAACTCCCCCTTCCAAAGGGAGTCAAAAGATTTGACCTAACAAATTTTGACGAGCAATTTTGAATAAAGGACACATCTTACGTCATTTACACATGGCTGAACATAAATAAGTAAAAGTATGCCAGCGCAAATTTTGATATGACGAACTATTCTCACTTTGACACAATTTTCCAGCACAACCAAAGGTACCTCCTCCCTTTTCCTCCTGACAAAAATATGTAATTAACAGCTAACCTAGTGTCAATATATATACCAGTGGCTGTGACAGTTAACTGTATACTAGCATCATCGGTCTAACTAGTATCACATTCTGATACAAATTCGAAATTGGCATATCTTGAACTGTACAGAAAAAATAGGTTAATTAACTCCTAATCTTACTAAGTCTATAGTGTTAATAGATGAAAAGAAAAAATGATTCATTACATTTGTTGTTAGCGGGGTAATAACTTCCGCTTTTTCCCTAACCACAATAAAAAATTCGTGAAAGCTAAATCTTCACCTAAATCACATAAAAAAACGGTATTCGAACACCGTTATCTCCTCCTAATTACATTCAAATACGCAAAGCTAAGAAAATTCAAAATTTACAAACAAGCGGGATTGTAATCATCCGCTAATTCTTCTATTCACAGAAATCGCGATCTAGCTGAAATAAAAAATCATTAGTTACCTCCCCCCTTCAGAGCTAACGTCCCCCTCCCAAAGGAGTTATGCTGGTAACAACTCGGTTATCAGACTAGGCCATTTGGGGACAGCTCCAAAAAGGTACACAAAAAAACAAAATTCTGCAGTCATCATCATGATCATCATCTATATATCCAATAAATACTGCCAATGTCATCCCAAAAATTACGTATCATTGACACATAAATATCACTGATGACACTGAACAGATTTAAACACATATAAATAAATCGTATCTAAGAATAAAGAAAAAAGAGTGTGAATAATTTATAATATACGATGATAACATTTCATCGAATAACTTTTACATGAATCTCCTTTTTTTTTTACATAAATTCACTTTGGAATGCACGTTATTTTACAATACAAATTCTTAAACATAAAAAATATTAAATCACTAATTCTCTTTCACTCTTCTCATTCATATCCATAAACATTTTACAATTTCTAAACTTTCCAATATCGACTTACAAAATTTTCAGCTATCAGTCAGCTGAAACGAAAAAATCTACAAAAATACATTTTAACTCGCGTAAATTACAATAACTAGAACCTCGATGAACAAGAATGCAAAAAAAAAAATTCTATTCACACAAGTATAAACTCGAACTACAATAATTTCACTTTTCAAAAATAAATATCGAACTCTAAAGTTTCAACAAGAAATTAAACATCGCTAACTATATAATTCACAATAAGGCTTCTTCTTCGTCTTCATCTATTCCAGAAAAAAACATTTTATAACTCAATCAAGTGCCAAGTGAAAGAAAAATAATACTTAAATTTCATTGTTGGCACTCCGTGGCGATAAATCATCTAGTCCGTTTCCGATAACATCCTTCCGTCGTCGTTGGGTGGCTTCACGTAAAGCTGTTACTGAAGATCTCGTTCAAGTCAAGTCGTCGCTGTAGATCTCTCTCGTGACGTCATCTTCCCGATGTTCGCTGCCGGTTGTCGCTCTGCAGGCTCTGGTTGTTTCGTCGGCTTTTCGTTGCTCCGTGCGGATTTTTGAAGAACCTTTTCTCGTACTTTCTAGGCTTATTGGTGTCCGCCTCCAAATGACGCTTTAATAGTTGAGGACCTCCAGACTTGTCAGGAATACTTGCGGTCGGCACAACTTCTTGGTTGGTTTTTTCTTCACTTAAATCAGACTCAAAATTATTTTCATTGTTATTACTTTCTTTTAAAACTTCTACTTTAAAAACCTTTTTAAAAACGGCTTCCTCATACGATTCTTCTACTTCGTTATTTAAACTTTTATTATTTGCACTAACGGGATATTTTATAGGTGCTTCTGAAATAATCTGTTCTGGACCACAAGGTAAGTCAAAAAGTCCACGGAACCGCGGCGCACTGTCAATTGACATTCGTCATTAGTACCATCGAAAACTTGTTCCTTAGCAAACTGAAGATCGACTTCTGTATCGTTTTGATCTGTTACTTTAGTTACTTCGTGACAATCAGTAACAAAAGGAAAAGCCATAGTGGCAAGGCATAACTCATGAGAGGGCTTTTCTTGAGGAACTTTGGCCTCTCGCTTCAAAGATCCCGATGAAAGTTTCCCGAATTTTCATTCCTTTTATAGCAATAATTCTCAGTATGTCCCAGTCGGCCACAAAAATTACAAGTGAAAGATTGAGGTTGTTTAATCAAAGTTTTAGGTCTAGTGTTATGGTTCGAAGCTTGACGTGGCAAAAAGTCTCTACTAAGTTCATATTCCATAGTTCTAGGCGCGTTCGGCGCAAATTGTCGGGACCGTGTAAATTCCGGTCGTGCGGGAGTCATTCTACGCGACTCAACCTGATATCGCTGCTTTGGCGGGAATGGCATCCATTGTTGTTTAAGTGTATTTTCTGCAGATTGTCTTCTTGCAGTGTATTGCCGAGCCAATTTGACTAACTCTGAAATTGAATTCACATTTCGTACTTCCAGGAATTCTCTAATAGGCAAATGCAATTGAGACAAAATGCAATTTACAATATCAATTTCAGCGGCATCAGCATCGTACAGCTGGTATAACTCTACTGTACCCCATATAAATTTTTCTATGTCATCTCTTTCCCTTTGTCTTCGTGAAAACAACTCTGTAGCTAGTTCTGTAAAATCATTATAAGCCGGATATATGTCCATGATTTCGTTTTTAAATTCTTCCCAAAGTTCTATGCTATGACGACATCCTACGTTATTCCACCATTGCTTAGCGCATCCAATTAGGCAAGATACTGCTAAAACAACTTTTTTGTTGCTTGGCACTTCATGTAAACGGAAGTGCTCCTCCATGGACTTGACAAATGTCCACGATGACGGACGTTTCGAACCGTCGAACCTTATCTCAGGTAAAGGCCAATTAACATAAGGACTATAGTTAATGGATGGGTTGGCAAATCGTCGTTGTGGCGGTTGAAAATACTCTGTTCTATTGCTTGCTTCTGACGGAACAGAAAATGGAACCTTAAGTTTAAAGTTTCTTCGTTGGTGAACTGACGTAGCATTGTCAGCAAATTTAGGGGTTGTTGTCCTTCCCCTTTTCTCCCGATTATCATCAAGCAGATTCATTAGCACTTCTGCTTCCATCATTACATCTTGCAATCTACCCTTTACTCTTTCTATGTCGGGAGTCATTATGGCGGAATCAGCCATATTGTTAGCAGACATGTTTAGCGGTCTGCCAAAATTTTGAAAACCTTTTTTTAATCTTGAGCAGCGCTCAAAGGTATTGCTATACAACAATACTAAAGCTACAACTAAGCTTGAAAAAATATAAATTTGCTTATCAAAAAAGTTTTTCTATCTTGCCTATGTACGTGTGTGCCCGGACACTTCTAATCCTTACATAAAATAAATATCTTAATTACAGCAATAACTGCACTGAAACTTCAGTACCTTTGACTAATACACAAAAAAGTTAAGCTTCTTGTTCAACAAAAAATTTCGGCTTAAGCTGCCATTAAATCTATAAATAGTACATACAACTAATGAGCTCAAAAATTACTATCTTTGACAATCTCGTTAAATATCATACAAAATTTATACACAAATATACAGCCCCTATTCTTGGACTACTATCTTTTACTACTGGTGCATCCCTGTTCGTTGCGCCACTTCTTTTATTGACCTCTGTAACACTCCAAAGAAATGCAAAATCCTTTTAAGTTTGGACCCTTTTTCTGATCCAAATAGTTTTATGCTCTGGATAGCTGAGACGGGCGCCAGGCAATAATTAACAAATTGCCAAATAAATAAATAAAGTTAAATTAGGGTTCAAAATACCAGAGAGCATTAATGAGTAAGAATTCAAAAAATGATTGTCAAGTATATCTAAATATAATCAAAACTTAATTCACGTTGCTCAAGAGAAAAAATTAGTAAACACTCAAAGGTTTAAATAGCAAATTTATTTCCAAAAATCACTCACCAAAACTTTGATGAAGAAGATACATCAACTCAGCACTCTTCCGTGCTACATGCTTATGCTCTACTCACTGTCTATGTGCTAAGTGCTCTGCTACTGTGACTACATGTGACCGGTTTTAACAAGAGCCGAACGTGTCATGTTGCATGCCGGGAAAGACATTTACATAAAATGACGAGCGACGCAAGAGGGGGCTTGTCCTTGTGCACGCGCTTTAGCGGGTGACAGTCGGAAGATCGAAGTTGCGCACGCGAAACTCCTAACTCTTGGAAATGAGTGCTGTGATGCCAAAAAGGAAATAAAAATCCCCAAAATGATAAATATAACGTAAATTAAGCAAAACTGGTTAAAGTAAAGCAAAAGTGAACGATGGGGCATCACAACTGCTGTTACTCCTTGAGGTGTGAGCTCCGAGAGGATTTCGTCCTTGGTGACTTTGAGGAGGCCCAACTCATTGATCACACCCCTACAGGAATTCAGAGTTTTGTGGGGAGTGACCTCAACAACCCAATGGACCGCTGTTACTCCTTGAGGTGTGAGTTCTGAGAGGATTTCCTACTCAGTGACTTTGAGGAGGCCCCACTCAGTGATCACACCCCTACAGGAATTCAGAGTTTTGTGGGGAGTGACCTCAACAACCCAATGGACCGCTGTTACTCCTTGAGGTGTGAGTTCTGAGAGGATTTCCTCCTCAGTGACTTTGAGAAGGCCCCACTCAGTGATCACACCCCTACAGGAATTCAGAGTTTTGTGGGGAGTGACCTCAACAACCCAATGGACCGCTGTTACTCCTTGAGGTGTGAGTTCTGAGAGGATTTCCTCCTCAGTGACTTTGAGGAGGCTCCACTCAGTGATCACACCCCTACAGGAATTCAGAGTTTTGTGGGGAGTGACCTCAACAACCCAATCGACCGCTGTTACTCCTTGAGGTGTGTTGGTTGGTTGGTTGTTTAGGGTTTTATGGCGCATCAGCATCTAGGGCTATAATGCGCCAAACGAAAGTCCAAAAAGTAAAAAGATAAAAATCATGAAACCCTGAACCAATATGTTAAAAGATAAATTACAAATTTAACAAGAAAAATGTAAAACAATAAAATACCACGTTGGGAATAACAGTAAACAAATGTAGAAATATGTTATAAAAAGAGATAAAAGTAACCCAGGTAAAAGCAATCTGGGTTAAATATAAAGATGAAGAGTAAAAACTATATGCGAGTAAAATATCCAGTATGTCTTAAAAATCTAAATACAGAGGTAAAAGAACAGTTATCAGATAACAAATGTCCGAGTGTAAGGGGCTCAGACGTAAAATCATGAAAATTAAAAAACAAATGCCGTTCAAAGTTAAAACATGGACATTAGATTAAAATGTGTTTGAGTGTTAAAATGGTGTCGCAAAACTCACACTTAGGTATGTCGTCCGCCCGTAGAAGAAACGAATGATTAATATACGAATGACCTAAGCGGAGTCGAGCAAGTACAACTTCCTCCTTGCGATTCCTGCTGTAACAAGACTGCCATGGTTTGATGATAGGTTTGATCTCAAAGAGCTTGTTCGTAAGCTGTTCCAACCAAGATCTCTGCCACTGTGCCCGGAGCTCGGTGGTAAAACGCTGCCGGTAATCCAGATAGGGAACCGGCAACAGAGAGTCGGACGGGGGCGTGGCTGACTTGGCAGCAGCATCTGCCAAGTCATTGCCCCTAATCCCGACGTGACCGGGCACCCAACAGAAATGGATTGTGGTTGTGGCTGCCAGACGATGTAGCTGCTGGCGGATCTTAGTAAGAACTGGGTGAGGCCGATGCCTCACCGAGATCAAAGCCTGTAGCGAGCTAAGTGAGTCGGTGTAAAGCACACACCGACGATGATGCTTAGTCGCCACGTGGTCCAAGGCGAGGCTGATAGCGTGCAACTCTGCAGTGAAGATGGAACACTGCAGTGGGATCTGGTCTGCAATGATTACATCACAGCAGACCATGGCTGATCCCACTGAAGTGCCGGACTTCGAGCCATCTGTGAAGACAGGCAAGAAGTCCGGGTGCTCAGCACGATGGCTGGCAAAGAGTTGCCGGTACACACAGTCGGGTGTAAAGGCCTTCCCTGTCCTGCACAGGGAAAAATCGCAGGGAGGGGAAACAGCGAGCTATGGTGGAAGTGGCTCAACTGTCGACTGTGCAACGCTATCGAGACTGGTGTTGATGTCTCTGAGGTAGCCTCGGACACGCAAACCAAAAGGACGAATGGCAGTCGGCCGATTTGTGTAAAGCATTTCCCACTTCGGACTGAAAACGCAGTCCCAAGTGGGATGGCCAGGCAGGGATCGCAATTTAGAAGCATATTGTAGGGACAACTGCTGATGGCGAAGAGATAAATATGGTTCGTCGGTCTCAACGTATAGACTCTGGACGGTGAAGTGCGGAAAGCTCCCGAGCAAACACGGAGAGTCTGGTGATGAATGGGGTCTAGCACTTTCACCACCGAATCCCGGGCCGAGTCGTACACCTGGGATCAGTAGTCCAGTTTCGATCGGACAAGTGCACGATACAGGCGGAGCAAAGAACATCGGTCCGCCCCCCAAGAAAGGGAGGAGAGGACCTTGACGATGTTCAATGCCCGCGTGCACTTGGACCTGAGATGACGTATGTGTGGTAAAAAGGTCAATTTCCATTCGAATATGAGACCGAGAAACTTGGTCTCCGCCACAACTGGAATGATGTTACCCCCGAGCCGCAGCTCGGGATCCAGATGAAGATTACGCTTGTGGCAAAAGTGCACACAAGCGGTCTTCTGTGGGGAGAACCGAAACCCGTTTGCCGTCGCCCAAACCGAAAGATTGTTCAGGGCAATTTGCAGTTGTCTTTCAATGACCCTCATGCTGGACGATGAGCAAAAGATGCTAAAGTCATCAACATAGAAGGCATTGCCTACTGACGGAGGAAGTTGTCTAGTTATAGAATTAATCTTGACAGCAAAAAGCATAACACTCAGAACGCAGCCTTGTGGCACCCCCTGTTCTTGGGGGTATGGCCGCGACAGAGTGTTACCGACATGGACACGAAAAGAGCGTGTTGATAAGAAGTTGGAGATGTAGATCGGCATGTGACCTCTCAAGCCGAAGCTGTGGAGGTCACGAAGAATGCCGAATCTCCAAGCCGTGTCGTACACTTTTTCGATGTCGAAGAAAATTGACACCAGGTGCTCTCTACGTAAAAAAGAATTTCTGATAGCCGATTCGAGGCGTATCAGATGGTCAAGAGTTGACCGTTGCCTGCGAAAGCCACACTGGGTGTTGGAAAGAAGGTTGTGATGTTCTAAATACCAGATGAGTCTGGCATTTACCATTCTTTCCAACACCTTGCACACACAGCTCGTCAATGCGATGGGACGATAATTGGAAGGAATCTTGGGATCTTTGCCTGGCTTGGGGAAGGCCAAAACGATGGCCTCCCGCTAGGAGTCCGGAAACTGCTCCTCGAGAAAAATGCGATTGAAGAGATGGAGCAGCCGATCCTTACTCGATGGTGAAAGATGTTGGAGCATGGCATAATGGACATTGTCCGGCCCAACAGCAGAGGCATGAGAAGAGTGCAGAACAAGGCGAAGCTCCTCCGCTGTGAATGGCCTGTTGTAAGGCTCCAGGCCATTCGAGTGGAAAGACAGCGGAGAGCGCTCCGCCCTGCCCTTCTGGGCCAGAAACTCAGGGGAGTAAAAGGAAGACGAAGAGATGGAAGAGAATGACTCCCCCAGAGTGTCGGCAATTGCTTTGGGATCAGCAATTGCCTGTCCATTGTGCTCCAGGATCGATAACGAGTGGGACGTATAGTTCCCACTCATCTTCCGGACTTTATCCCACACGACCTTAGAACTAGTTGTGCGGGTGATAGAAGATGTATACTTGATCCAAGATTCCTTCTGGCGTCGGACAAAATGAGCTTTCGCCCTGGCGCGTTTGAAATTTTTGAGGTTGGGGGTTGTCGGATATCTCCGAAACACCCCCCAAGCCTTGTTCTGAGCCTTATGAGCTGTGGTGCAATCTGGATTCCACCACGGTTTCGGAAAGCGAGGAAACCGTGTAGAAGTTTGAAGAATGGTTGATGCAGCTGCATCTACGATACAGTCCATTATCTCCGCTACTGCCACATTGATGGGCTCCTGGCTGACAGTGTAGTCATCGAGCTCAGAGAGAAGCTCGAAACCACCCCAGTCAGCGCGATCAAGCCTCCACTGTGATATGCATGAAGGGCTGCAAGACCCCCCACGGGAGATGGTGCACACCACGGGGAGGTGATCACTTCCATATGGGTTGTCCTCGACCTCCCATGTAAAGAGTGGAAGGATCGAGGAGGAGCAGATGGTAAGGTCAATGGCAGTGAAAGTGTGGGTTGGGGAGTGAAGTACTGACACCGGTGTTCAACAGGGAGAGAGAAGGATCCAGGAGCCACTGCTCCAGGACCCTACCCTCCTGTTGGTGTCAGCACTGCCCCAAAGTGGACTGTGTCCGTTGAGGTCCCCATAATGAGGAAGGGGGACGGCAGCTGCGAGACGAGATCATCAAGGTCTTCCTGGAAGACGATGCTCCCAGGTGGAAGATATACAGAGCAGACAGTAAGCGAGAACCCCACGAAGAGACGGATGGCTACCACCTCTAAGTTGGTAGTAAGGGGTATGACCTGGAATGGAGAATGGTTGCTCACGAGGATGGCGACACCCCCGCGAGCTGGACCATCTCCATCCCGGTCCCGGCGAACTAGTGAAAAGTGCCGGATCATGGGATCTGTGACTGGCTGCAAGTATGTCTCCTGCAGGCACACACAGATGGGCTGGTGTGCCTGAAGGAGGGCCTTGATGTCGTCAAGATTCCTCTGGAATCCACGACAATTCCATTGTAGGAGTGTGGCCATCTCAGGACTTAGAAGAGTGGGCGGACGACGAATTCCTATTCAACTTAACCGCCGCAGAGGACGGTTTAGTGAATAGGGGGCGGTCGGTATCCATGTCCTTGGAATCGTCCGAGACGCATGGATCGGTGACCGCCCTTTGAGGTGCAGTTATTTTCTTTTTGGGCCCCGGTGGGGGTCCCTTAGGTTTTGAAGGTCTTGCTGTCTGAGGATGGGGAGGAGGAGGCCTTCCGGTGGAGGTGGAAGGCTGAGCTGCAGGAATGGAAACCGGGGTTGATGTCGAAGTCGACACCACCCTCGGTTTTGCCTGCGTGAGGAGGTACTTCGCTGTGAGAAAGATTCAGTTGGTGGTACACTGATATCAGTCTGCACCGCAACCGAAATCATTGGAATGATGGGCTTTCCAATGACTGCACTGGCATAGGAAACCTTGCCAGGCGGTGCAGCAAGCTTTCTCGCCTCAGCATACGAGATGTTATTGATGACCTTGAGGCGTTGTACCTCTTTTTCCTCTTTCCACTTCAGACAGTCGCGGGAGTACGCCAGATGTTCGCCACTACAGTTAACACAGCATGCCTTTTCTGCTGTGCAGTCAGGATCGAGATGATCCTTACTGCCACAACGAGCACAGGTGGGCTTGCCCCTGCATGCTGTGCGGGCATGACCGTATATCTGACACTGAAAACAGCGCAGAGGGTTCGGTATATACGGCCGTACCTCACAATGTAAATAACCTGCCTTGATGGAAGAAGGCAGGCGTGGCGTGTTGAATGTAACAATTAACACCCAGGTGGGTGTTAATTTCCCATCACGGCGTGTCGAAACACGGTGGACCGCTGTTACTCCTTGAGGTGTGAGCTCCGAGAGGATTTCCTCCTCAGTGACTTTGAGGAGGCCCCACTCGGTGATCACACCCCGAGAAGAATTCAAAGTTTTATGGGGAGTGACTTCGACAGCCACCCCACCAATATCTTTTACTTTCAGGAGTAGTTCGGAGTGTTTAGAACAAGCGGTCTCAACCTGCAAGTCGCCAGATCGTAAGCACTTGACAGATTTCGGCTCACCCGCAAGACCTTTTAAACCTTTGTTGACAAAAAAAGGGGACATGTCCCCAAGCACCTGATCACCCGTGGAGTAGATGATCAGGAACTTTGGGAACGAAGACACAGACACAGAAGACGATGGCAGTGATAACGTAGACGAAGAAGACGGGGGTTCATGTCGAGCCCTCTTGTTGGCGGTGATCGCATTTTCATCATTCACTCGTATGTTTGGTTTTGTGTGGTTCAGTGCCCGCTGTCCCCACCCTCCATGGAGCCCAACAAGGGGACGCCCAGTCGGGCGCCAGGGCTATGCAGGCACTATACCCACACAGACAGTGAGCCAAGCCCTCACAAATAAATAGAAGGAAATTAAAAGAGAAATGTGCAGAACAAAAACGTTCTACACAAATGAAACAAAGCGTAAAATAAGAAAATTGTGACTGGCCAAACTGGCCGCACGAAAAAGGATAACTACAAAAGGAAAATAATCTGTGAGGAAACTTGTAAACCTGTACCCGGACCGTGGGCAAGGTTACTCACCGCTCTGCACGGTTGACCCTAGCAGTACCTGCCCACCAGCCACTCCTGGGGGGGCCACCCTCAGCCGCTCCTGGGGGGGGGGGGCCACCCCAGGAGCTCCCATTTACCGGAAGCAGAGGCCAAAGCAGTGTATAGCAGAGGCCCCGGAACCCGCGACGGACAGGCTCCCCAATGGCAAGACGGCCAATGGGGACCATACCAGTCATGAGCTGAGGAGAGAAGACAGGGACCTCCGAGCAACTACCAGGATCCTCCTTTCCCGGGACACGGGTCTCCGCGCACGGCAAACACGCGGGCGAGCGTTTAGGACCGTGCGAAGGTAACCGAGCCAGCGGAACCTTCACAGGGTGGTCCCCCTCACTGCATACAGGCGCTCACACCAAGGGGGCCTTGAGGTGTGAGTTCTGAGAGGATTTCCTCCTCAGTGACTTTGAGGAGGCCCCACTCAGTGATCACACCCCTACAGGAATTCAGAGTTTTGTGGGGAGTGACCTCAACAGCCACCCCACTAATATCTGTAACCTTAAGGAGTAGTTCTGAATGTTTAGAACAAGCGGTCTCAAACTTGTAAGTCACCAGATCATAAGCGCTTTACGGATTTCGGCTCTCCCACAAGACCTTTCAAACTTTTATTCACGAAAAATAGGAACATGTCCACAAGTTCCTGATTGCCAGTGGAGAGGACGATCAGGAATCTCGGGAAAGAAGACACAGACACCGAAGATGACGGCAGAGATAACTGAGACAATGAGGAAGATGGGGACTCATGGCGAGCCCTCTTAGCAGTATTGATCACATTATTTTCATCATCTACTCTCATAGTTTTTTTTTTGTGTGGTTCAGTGCCTGCTGTCCCCACCCTCCATGGAGCCCAACAAGGGGATGCCCAGTCGGGCACCAGGGCTATGCAGGCATTATACCCACACAGACAGTGAGCTAAGCCCTCACAAATAAACAAAAGGAAAATGAAAAGAGAAATGTGCAGAACAAAAACTTTCTACACGAAAGAAACAAAACGTAAAATATCAAAATTGTGAATGGCCAAACTGGCCTTACAAAGAAAGGATAACGACAAAAGGAAAATAAGTTGTGAGGAAACTTCCAAACTTGTAACTGGACCATGGGCAAGGTTACTCACCATGATGCATAGTTGACCTTAGCAGGACTTGCCCACCAGCCGATTGCTCCTGGGGGGGATGGGCACCCCAGGAGGTCCCGTTTACTGGAAGCAGAGGCCAAAGCAGTGTATAGCAGAGGCCCTGGAATCCACTGCCCAGCCCCATGACAGACAGGCTCCCCAATGGCAAGGCGGCCAAAGGAGACCCCGCCAGTCATGAGCTGAGGAGAGAAGACGTGGAGCCC
Organism: Ryuthela nishihirai; assembly: GCA_038380435.1. NCBI lineage: Eukaryota > Metazoa > Arthropoda > Arachnida > Araneae > Heptathelidae > Ryuthela > Ryuthela nishihirai. Next base: position 153,060,266 of record JAWZYU010000001.1, on the reverse strand, counting down.
CGAGCAACTACCAGAATCCTCTTTTCCCAGGACACGGGTCTCCGCGCACAGCAAACATGTGGCGAGCATTTAGGATCCTATAAAGGTAACCGAGCCAGCGGAACCTTCACAGGGTGGTTCCCTCACCGCATACAGGAGCTTGCACCGAGGGGCTTGGCAACAGCATCTGCCAAGTCATGATATATATATGCCCTTGATACTGACATGACGAGGCACCCAACAGAAATGGATGGTTGTTGTGGCTGCCAGATGACAGATCTGCTGGAGGATCTTCGAAAGAACTGGATGAGGCTGATGCCTCACCGAAATCAAAGCCTGTAGCGAGCTAAGTGAGTCAGTGTAAAGCACACACCAATGATGATGCTTAGCTGCCACGTGGTCCAAGGCGAGACTGATAGCGTGCAACTCTGCAATGAAGATGGAACACTGCAGTGGGATCTGACCTGCAATGATTATATCACAGCAGACCATGGCCGATCCAACTGATGTGCCAGACTTTGAGCCATCTGTGAAGATAGGCAAGTAGTCCAGGTGCTCAGCACGATGGCTGGCAAAGAGTTGCCGGTACACACAGTCGGGTGTAAAGGCCTTCCCTGTCCTGCACAGGGAAAAATCACAGGAAGGGGAAACAGCGAGCCATGGTGGGAGTGACTCGACTGTCAACTGTGCAACGCTATTGAGACTAGTGTTGATGTCTCTGAGGTAACCTTGTGTCACTTTTTCTTCTTAGGTGAAATAGGTAGTTGGTGTATTGTACCATTTTGTATATTATTTCTTTTTCAGTTTAATAATTTCTTTTGTTTTGGTGTATTTATTGTTCCTTGTGAATGCCACTCATATTGTGCTTTTCTGTGCTTTAGATGGTGTGTTGATGCAAATGGTATTGTTTCTTGTGGATAGTTTCTGATAAATCCTGGTTTCAATGTGGTCTTTTTTCTTTTTCAGTAGTATGTTGAGGTATCATAACTCGTTTTTTTTTTCCTACTTCAATTGTGAATTTAATAGCAAGATATATTGTTTCTATTTTTCTTTTCAGTTTTCCAGATAATTTTCTTGATTGGCTTAGCATACTTTTAAAATATCATCCATATATCTTTTGTCCATCAGGGTGGGTGGGAGTTGCATGCTATTTTATCTTTATTTTTTATTTCCTCAATGTCGAACACAAATTCCAATATTGGGGAACCCTCAGTGGTCCCATTTGCTTAGTGATATATTTTGTTATTTGCTTTGAAATAATTGTAGCTTGTGATGAGTTTCTCATTATTGCACCTCCTTCTATTACTCGGGTCCTTTTCTTTTCATAGTATGTTTTCTATTAAAGTTGAAAAGTCCAAATGATCATACAAAACAATAAAAAAATGTTAGTTTCAAATGACAGGGATAAATGCAACTATCCAGTGGTATATATGACATTGAAAATTATGACTATCATAAAAATTTTATTAACAGAAACTTCTATGTAGGCTGAACCTATTCCAAATCCAAGATCAAATAAATAAACATGAAATAGTTTTTTAAATATTAGAAATGTAGGACGGGATTAATGCAAACAATAATAGAGAATTTACCAATAACATCCTTACAAACAAAATCCTTGCCTCTTCCACTACCAAATATCCCTGACTTTTTCTCAAATGTAATAATTAATATGAAAAAGGCATATTACTGACATGGCTTCCCTCCCTACAGCATGGAATCTCCTCTTATATGAAATGGTGCTAAACCTTTAAAACTTTTGTTCTAAAGGGGTCATGCCTTTAAAATATCATACCTACTTCATTACATTACTGCCTGAGGAAGCCACCACATGCAGGTGGAGAAACACAATGCAAGTTCCTGTTTTAACCATTTTAATTTTTACTTGTTGAAAGGTTTTAACAAGTAAAATGCAAATGTTTTAATGAGTATTATCAGCACAGCCAAAACTGAAGAAATGATTTTAAAATGCAGAATGTTTGTGCTACACAAAAAACTAATAGTGAATAAAGTCATCAATCGAGCAAATCGATTACTACATCTTACTAAAAAATTGTCAGCAATCTTATATTACCTGGATTACCTTTGATTCCTCTTTGCACACCTTTGATTACTCTTGGACTACTTTCTGTGATTTGAAAGTAAAATGGTCTATTTGAAGTAGTGTTGACTACAGCTCCAATAATAACATAGCAGTATATAATTTAATGTTATCATAATTACTTACTGGTGAGTCAAGCCTCAACTTGGATGAATTATTTCCAACAAGTATTTTCATCATAGGTAGCAAATCTGTAGCATATCTACACAATGGACCTGTACTAAGAAATGAATCCAAATCTCCTTCAGCAATAGGAAACTCTCCTTCATTTGAGACTATTCCTGAAAAACATTGTTAATTATTTCTACAATTATTCTATAAAAAAATTGAAAAATATGTATCTCAAAAACAAAAAGTTATAGGAAAATGCTTTTGCTAATCAGAAAGCACTGTAATGCAATAACATTTTCAGGTTCAGATACAGTCTACCTACCATACTGTCACTTTGAGCAAAGTTGTTTTCTAATTATAACTTTCCCTCCTAGATAATCAAAGTATTTTCACACTTCTGTTTTCATTAATTTTATTTAGCAACAGATTTGACATATCATCAAATGTGCAACAAAAATCAATAGTTTGGATTTACATTTGTATGGGTTGTGTGTGCTGTGCACAATTTTAATAAAATCCATTAATATTGCAAATCTGATCAATTTGATGTATGAGTAAAAAAAGGAATAAAACAGCAATTCAAAAGAAAAAAATTGAAAATACATAATAAAACTAAACCATACCAAAGGTGAAATAACTTTCTTAATTCGTATACCAAAGGTGAAATAACTTTCTCAATTCGTATTAAGTCCAAAGGAAGAGGCACCAGCAACTTTTGTTAAATTGATGAGAAATCAATTTTGGCACCCTATCTTCCTTTGATGTTAATATCAATTCAGTACATGATTTCATCATTGACATGTTTTACTTTTATTTTCTACTTTTTTTAGGGCATATAAAGGAAGAGGTTTTTCTTTAACCTATATTTTATTTTTTGCTTTTAGTGGCAACTTCACAAGGAATTTTGTTACCAAAAACACATACATTTATTCTGATTTGGGGAGAAACTTGTTGTATTCCCATGTTATTTTGCACACCTTAAGCTTTCATTACACTTGATATGACTGATATGACTTGATATGATTGTTTCATGTTAAATATCACATCCCATTTTCTTGTGGGGGAGAAAAGAGGCATAATTTGAGGCACCCATGACATTCTCCACATCACTTCTTTCATTTGAGATATCTCATTGCAACATAAATGTAATTATTCTATATCTAGCAGATAAGCTTAAAGCTTTGCAGGTCACCTGTAACGATAAAATGTACTTGTACTATGATCAAAGAAAACAAACAAATTAATACAACAACAACAACAAAAAAAAGTGATTCCTTCCAAAATTCCTTCCCCCTTTCTGGGAGGAAGAGAGCAGAGGGTATAACTTCAAATAGCCTACATCATTGTCCAAAAGTTAGGCAAAGAGGCGGATGGCAACCGCCTCTAAGTCGGTGGTGAGGGGTATAACGTGGAATTGAGAATGGTTGCTCAGGAGGATGGCGACACCCACCTGAGCTGGACCATCTCCATTCTGATCACGGTGAATGAGAGAGAAGTGCCAGATAGTGGGATTGTTGGTTGTCTGCAAGTATGTCTCCTGCAGGCACACGCAGTGGGTTCATGTGCCCTGAGGAGAACCTTGATGTCGTCAATATTCCCCTGGAATCCACGACAGTTCCATCGTAGGAATGTGGCCATCTCAAGTCTTAGATGAATTGGCAGACGACTTTCAGTTTATTTTAACCGTCATCAGTGATGGTTTTGGGAAAATGGAGTGGTCTGTGTCCATGTCCTTGGAGTCGTCTGAGTGACATGGATCAGAGACCACTGAATGAGGAGGTGTTAAAATTTTCTTTTTTGCCCTGGTGGGAGCCCTTGGGCATGGAAGGTCTTGTTGTCTGTGAGCGGAAGGAGGGGGCCTTCCAGAGGTGGAAGTGGAAGGCACAGATGCAGGAATAGAAACCAGAGTTGATGTCGAGATCAACACTGACTTCGGCTTTGCATAGGCCAAGAGGTACTTGGCAGCAGGTGAGAAAGATTCAGCAGGTGGGACACCGATGCCAGTGTGCACTGCTATGGAAGCCATCTTAATGATGGGCTTTCCGATGACTGCACTGGCATAGACCTTGCCAGTTGGGGCAGGCAGTGTAGCGAGCTTCCTCATCTCTGGATAACTGATGTTATCGAGGGTCTTTAGGTGCTGCACCTCTTTCTCCTCCAGCTGCTTTGGACAGTTGCGGGAGTACACCAGATGTTCACCATGGCAGTTTACACAGCATGCCTTTTCTGCTGTGCAGTCAGGTTTAAGATGAAATGACTGCCACAATGAACATGGGTGAGCTTGCCCCAGCATGCTGTGCGGGCATGGGCAAACTTCTGGCATTGAAAATGATGCAGAGGGTTCGGTATAAATGGCCATACCTCACAATGTAAGTACCCTGGATTGATGGAAGTAGGCAGGTGTGGTGTGTTGAAAGTAATTATTAGTACCAGGGTGGGTGCTAACTTTCCATCACAGTGTGTTGAAACCCGGTGGACTGCTGTCACTCCCTAGGATGAAAGCTGTGAGAGGATTTCCTCCTCATAAACCTTGAGGAGGCTCCACTTGGAGATCATGCCCTGGGAGGAATTAAGCATCTTGTGTGGAGTGACTGTGATGGCCACTCCACCAATCACTGTTACATTCAAAGAAGCCCCGAATGTTTGGAGCAAGAAGTCTCCACCTGCAAGTCACTGGATCTTAGGGGCTTGACAGATTTCGGTTCTCCCACAAATATTTGTTTATAAAAATTTCTCCCACAAAATTGTTTATAAAAAGGGGGGACATGTCCACAAGAACCTGATCACCTGTAGAGGGAATGACCAGGAACCTTGGGAACGAAGGAAGACACAAAGACGGTGGCGACGGTGACAATGAAGACACAGAAGACGGGGGCTTGTGCTGCGCTCTTTTTGAGGCATTCTCCGGTGGATTTTCTTTTTTGGGACTCCCGTTTGGATTTTGAGTTTCAGTGCCCATTGTTCCCACCCACCACGGAGTCCCACAAGGGGACACCCGATTGGGCGCCTGGGCACCATACCCACACAGCCAGCGAGCCAAGACCTCACAACAAAACAAAAGGAAAATTAAAACAGAAATGTGAGAATCTCACCTGAGGACTCGCAAAAGAAAAAAGTAGAAAAATAAGTAAAAGTGAAAAACAACTTGTTCTCACAAATGAAAGAAAACTACAAAATCAATAAATTCGTTAGGAAACTCATACACCATTGACCAGACATGGATAAGGTTACTCACCACTCTGCATGGTTGACCTTAGCAGAACCTGCCCACCAGCTGATTGATCCTGAGGGGGCTGCCCCAGGATCTCCCGTTTACTTGAAGCAGAGGCCAAAGCAGTGTATAGCAGCGGCCTCCGAATTTGCTGCCCAGCCCAGTGACAGACAGGTTTCCCAATGGCAAAACGGCCAAAGGGGACCCTACCAGTCATGAGCCGGGGAGAGATGATGGGGACCCCTGAGCAACTGCCAGGATCCTCCTTTCCAGGGACACAGGTTTTCGCACACAGCAAACGCACAGGCAAGTGTTCAGGACCCTGTGAAAGTACCCGAGCCAGCGGAACCCTCACAAGGTGGTCCCCTCACCACGGACAGGAGCTCGCACCAAGGGTTTTTTTTTTTTATAGCACATCAGCAATGATGACTATTACGTAACAAACAAGGTAATAAGATGAGTAACCCACAACCAAAGTTAAAACCACACATAAAAAAACAGAATAGGGACAAAACACAAATATAAAGAGATAAAAACAATAAAAATCAATAGAACAATAAATATGTATATACAAAAATATGATAAAAATCAAGACAGGTGTAAATGACCCAGGTCAAACAGAATAAATACAAAAAAGTCATAAAATCAAAATCTGTGAAAATAACCAGTAAAGCATAAAAAGTTGAAAACAGGAGTTTAAAATGAAACATCAGATAAAAGATGTCCATGTAAGGGGCTCAGTATAAACAATGTTTGAGGTTAAAAGCAGGACATTCAATTAAAATATGTTTTACTGTTAAAATGATGTCACAAAATTTGCACTTAGCTTTGTCTTCCGCCTGTAATAGAAATGAATGTCTAAGAAATGAATGACCTAAGCAGAGCCGAGAAAGCACAACTGTCTCCTTCTGATTCCTTCAAAAATATGACTGCCACAATTTGAAAATAGGCTTGAAATCAAGAGTTTGCAATCTGCTCCAGCAAAGATCGTTGCCACTATGCCTGGACCTCAACGGAAAACCACTGCTGGAAGTCCAAGTAAGAAACCGGTAGTGGAGAGTCAGACAGGAGTGTGGCCCAACTGAACAGCAGCATCTGCTAAGTCATTGTCCCTGATACAGATTAGACAACACACCCAACAGAAGAGAATGGTGGTTATGGCTGCCAAACGATGGAGCTGATGGCAAATCTTGGAGAGAACAGGGTGAGACCGATCAAAGCCTGTGCCTCACCAAGATCAAAGCATGTAGTGAACTGAGTCAGTGAAGAGAACACACCGATGGTTATGCTTAACTGCCTTGTGGTCCAAGGTGAGACACACAGCATATAATGCTCTGCAGTGAAGATGGAGCACTGCTGTGGGATCTGGTCTACAACAATAGTATCACAGCAGACCATGGCCATCCCACTGATGTGCCAGACCTCAAACCATATATGTAGACAGGCAAGAAGTCCGGATGCTCAGCAAGGTGACTGGCAAAGAGTTGCTGGTGCACACAGTTGGTGTGAAAGCCTTCTCCATCATGCAAAAGTTGCAGGAAGGGGAAGCAGCAAACCATGGTGGAAGTAGCTTGGCTGTAAACTGTGTAATGCTATCGAGGCTGACTGATGTCTCTGAGGTGGCCTTGGACACATAAACCAAATGGACAAATGGCAGTTAGGGGACTTGTGTAAAGCATTTCCTACTGAGGACTGAAAACACAGTCCCAAGTGGGATGGCCCATCAGAGATTGTAATTATGATGCATACTGTAGAGACAAGTGTTGACTGCAAATAGATAAAGATGGTTTATCAGTTTCAATGTAAGGACTATGTATCGGTGAGGTGCGGAAGGCCCCCATGTAAACATATAGAGGGCCTGATGGTGGAGAGGGTCCAGCACCTTCACCACTGAATCTAAGCAGAGTTGTACACCTGGGATCCATAGTTAAATTTTGACCGGACAAGCGAACTGTACAGGCAGAACAAAGAACATTGGTCCTCCTACCCAAGAGAGGGAAGAGAGAACCTTGAGGATGTTCAATGCCCGCATGCACTTAGATCTGAGATAATGGATATGAGGTAAAAAGGACAATTTCTGGTCGAAGATGAGACTGAGAAACTTGGTCTCTGCCACAACTGGAATGATGTTACCCCAGAGTTATCCAGATGAAGATTATGCTTGCAGCAAAAGTGCACACTATCAATCTTTTGTGGGGAGAGCTGAAACCCATTGGCTGTCGCCAAACCAAGAGATTGTTCAGGACAGTTTGCAGTAGTTGTTCAATGACCCTCATGCTGGATGCTGAGCAAAAGATACTAAAATTGTTAACATACAGAGCACTGCTTATAGTCAGAGGAAGTTGTCAAGTAATGGAATTTATCTTGACAGAGAAAAGCATAACATTCAAAATGCAGCTTGGTTGGTTGTTTAGGGTTTTATGGCCCATTAGCATCTAAGGCTATAATGTGCCAAATGAATATCCAAAAAGAAAAAGGATAAAAGTCATGACTCCCCCAACCAATTAAAAAAAAACTACAACGGTAACAAGAAAAATGTAAAACAATAAAATGAAATGTTGGGCAAAACAAAAAACAAATGTATAAATATGTTCAATATAAAAATAATAACCCAGGTGCAAGTGACCTGGTTAAACATATAAAATAATAAATAGGGGAGTAAAGATAAATTTTAAATGCTGATTAGATTGAAATCATAACCAAAAGAAATTAATGAAGTAATTTTTCAAAATTACAAGCAAAATTTGATATTTAAATGACCGAGTTTGACTCTATTATTAAACTTCACTATCACTTACCTGTTGTCCAGTTTTGGTGCTAATCTCTTCCAACTCTCCTGTTATATAATTACTGGGCACACAGGTCTTGCACTACACATTTCAGGGACTTCCTTCTTGCCTCCTTCAAGTGTTTTCTCTTCCTGACTGCATCAGCAAAGGTTATATCTGTACCCCTGCACTCTCACTCTGGGGCCATTAGCTCTTGGGTGGTGGGGTGGGGGGTCTTGCTTGGGGGCTGGGTTTAAGTGCCTTTCTTTTTGCTTCTGGGGAATATTAAGTCTTCTTCATAAAATTGTTTCATCAGTAGTTTCCATGGTTGGGGGAGGGTTGGGTTGGGTTGTTTTACCTCTGAGTGGCACTTTTTTGCACACCATGGGCTAAATGGCCAGGTCACATGGACCCCGAAGGCTCAGAGAAGGTTGGGGGAGGGGACCCACGGGAACAGCTGTTGGGAGACAGATGGTAGCCTCCCGTCAAGGCCATCCAGCGTGTTCTTTAACGTGCACAGAGTATGGCTCTCCCACACACGGGACCATGGCTTAACGTCCTATCCGACGGCCTTTCCAAGCCCATCGGTGTCCCCTACTGACCATGGGCATGGCGGGGAATTTTGCGGAGATGGTTGGGGGAGGGGTACTTGTCATCATTGCAGGCTTTTCTTCTGTTTTGATGTATTACTAACTATTTCGCTACTTTAAGTTGATATTCTGTGGTTGGTGCTGTAATAACTTGTGCATTTTCAAAACAGGATCAGCATGCTTTCTCAAACTGCTCTTGTTAACGTTCTGGGGTATGATTCTTTTTCCGAATCTGTTTTGTGTTCAGTCGCTCTCTATTAATATGTTCCTTTTGTTTGTCCACTAAAGTGTTTTCTTCTCCATTTTCTTTTCCTAGTGAGATTTCATATACTCCTCGGGTTATTTACGGTTTGTCATTGTCTGATTTATTTGTTTAAGTTGTTTGGCACACTCACTGGAATCCTTCTGTTGTATGATCTTAGTGTGCCTAAAACTTTTGTCAGCCATGGGATATTTGAAGCTGCTATTGAGTATTTCTTTTGCTTGTGATGGGTTTGGCTGGGTGGGATATTTGTGTTTGAAAATTATTTGTCTTTCTATGCTTTTTATACACTTTCAGTTATTCTGACTCTTCAACTATTTTATAAACATTTTTTATTTCCCTTTCCCTGGCAGCTGTTGTTTGCAGCATAGCTGGTATGCTTTTGGTATTGTACTTCTGGTGACAGCTTCTTTAAAGTGTGATCTGAGCCAATTTGTTTGATATTAGTATTTGCTTAGCTGAAGAGTTGTAGTAGACTTTAGTACATATACAGTATCTTGGCACTGATTAAAATATCTAAATAAGTGAATTTTTTTCATATCCACTTTCACTGTGATATTGTGGTGTGAGATATTGAGTATCTTATCTATGTATTTCTATTTCAAACTGGCACTTTAAGGATTATATATTTAGCACAGCTAATATACTATGATAGTCTGTTTAGCCCAGCTCAGGCTCAAACTCATCTCTAATAGGCAAGTTAAAAATATTTGAGCACTATAAGCCAACAGCAAATATAAAAATTTGTTGGCCAATAATCATAAATTGACAAAGAGCTTAAGGTATATTAAAAGAACATATATATTGTAATATTATACCTTAATCAAATAAGTCTTTTCAAAATACCTGTTGTAGGTTTATGTCCAAATATTCCATTAAAACATGCTGGTATTCGGATGCTGCCTCCAATATCAGAACCTATACCAAACACTGATCCAGCAGCAGCAATAAGAGCAGCCTCTCCACCTGAAAATGAATTTGAAATATCTTTAAAATTAATATACAAAAAGAAATTGCTTCATTTGCAATGTAAATTGGTTGCTTGGAGCTTTATGATTGGTGTTTTATGGCACATCAGCAGCAGCAGAGGCTATTATGCAGCAAATAAGGTAAAAAGGAAGTTAATAGACAAAGGACCCGCAACCAAATTTAAAAGCAAACATATAAAACACGAAAAGTAAAAATAAAGAACAGATAAAAAAAAAATGTAAAAAAATCTGCACAATAATAAATATATGTATACAAAAGTATGATAAAACTAACCCAGTTGTAACAACACCTCACACAGGAATTCCAGCGCTATAACCTAGATATTTTAGGCTTGCAAGAGACCAGATGGTCAGGTAAAGGTGAGATACTTAAAAATAACTTTAAATTTCTCTTTACAGGGAGGGAGGTTGGAAAGCATCACCAAGGCGTGGGTCTACTGCTCAGCAGACATGCTAGTGATGCTCTTCTAGGATATGAGTGCATTAATGAAAGGTATCTTACAGCAAAATTTCAGACAAGCATTAAAGATTTGAATGTTTTCTGCTGTTATGCCCCCACTGAGGATGCCGATGAGGATGAGAAGGATAGGTTTTACGGACAACTTCAGGATATTTTGAATTCTGTCAAGAAAGGAGATATTACCCTTGTTCTTGGTGACTTCAATGCCAAAGTTGGTACTCACTCTGACCTTTGGGGAGGAGTAATAGGCCCTTTTGGTATTGGTAGCTGCAATGGCAATGGGCAACGTCTCCTACAGGTAAGTAAACTAAATGGTTTCAGAATAACTAACACATATTACAAACACCGCGACATACATAAATACACATGGGTTTCACCTGATGGGCTGCATAAGAATATGATTGATTATATATTAATTAACAGCAAATGGGCTAGTTCTGTTAGAGATACCAGGACATATAGGGGAGCTGAAATTGGATCTGATCATTACCTTGTTACAAGTGTCTTGCAACTTAAACTTAAAAAGTGTTGTGCTAAATTTAAAAAAATTTACCTTTAATACTGAAACTCTGAAAGACCCAGTTATAGCCAAAGCTTACCATAACAGGTTACTTAGTCATTATGACATTCATGGTTTGCTTAATACTGAAATTGAGGAAGAATGGGACCGTTTAAAAGGCTTTTTTGGAAACTGACAATACTCTTTCAGGAAAAAAAGAGCAGAGGAGGCAGAATTACTTGAGTGATAAGGCACTTGAGCTTATTTCAGAAAGAAGGAATTGCAGGAATGTCCTTAATCAGTATCCTACTAGTCCTAATAGAAAGGATTACAGAGAGCTTAATAAACGTGTAAAGGATCAGTTAGCTACTGATATGAATCTTTGGCTTGATGGCTTGGCTGAGAAAGCTGAGGAAGCAGTTAGGCAGCACAACAGCAGAGAGCTGTACCAGATAGTTAATGTTTTATGTGGTAGAAAATGGACAGGTATACAGGGATTGAAGGATAAACAAGGTAAGGCTATAGAAGGGGAGGATTCTGTTATGACTAGGTGGGCTGAGCATTTCAGTGATATTTTAAACAATGTGGTGAGTTCTACTCCCATTGTTTGTAATGATGATAGATGCATTGGTGGCTTTAATGTTGGCCCTATAACACAATCTGAAGTTATTTTGGCTATTTCTAAACTTAAACTTCATAAATCCCCAGGAGTAGATGAAATTACTACAGAAATACTTAAGAGCTGGGAATATTTCGGTCACCACTTGGATGACTGAAATTTTGAATATCTTTTATGATAAAGGCATGGTTCCTAAGGATTTTACCAGAGCTATTATTATCCCTATTTTCAAGAAAGGTGATCGCAGTTCTTGTGATAACTATAGGGTATCAGCCTACTCTCTGTTCCAGGGAAAATTCTCTGCATGATTGTGCTTAATAGAATTAAGAATCTGGTTGACAGGCAATTGTGTGATGAGCAATGTGGATTCAGAAGTGGTAGGGGATGTGTGGATCAGATATTTTCACTTAGGCAGATTCTTGAGAAATGTTTAGAGTTTCAGAAACCTTTGGTTGCCAGCTTTGTTGATTTCAAAAAGGTTTTCGACTCTGTTGATCGACATAATTTGTGGTTGATTGTGAGATCATATGGTATACCAGACAAGTTAGTTAACCTAATGAAAGCTCTCTATAATAACACTGAGTCGTGTGTGAGAGTTGGTAAGGCTTGTAGCAATTGGTTTAGCATTACTTCTGGTGTTCGACAAGGGTGCATTTTGTCTCCTTTTCTCTTTAGTTTGGTTATTTATTATGTTATGCGAAATTCATTGCAAGGGAAAGATTTTGGTCTTAAATGGTCTGGAAATAATAAAATTTCTGATTTAGATTATGCTAATGATTTAGCCCTTTTGGCAAATGATGTTGATGAGATGAACTCTTTCGTTCGAGCTGTTGATGAGACTGGTAGTAGAGTAGGTTTGGTTATAAATAGAGAGAAAACTAAAGTGATGAAAACTGGTCAGGCAGGTTGTGATTCAGTTAATCTGAATGGTTGCAGTCTTGAGCAGGTGTCACAGTTTAATTATCTTCGGAGCTATGTAACAGATATTGGTGATGTGTGGCATGAGATTAACAGGAGAATAGGGATTGCTGCCGGGACTTTTAAGAATCTATGGAGATTGTGGAGAAATAGGCGTATACACCTAAAGACTAAAATTAGACTGTATAATAGTTTGGTTCTTTCTAGGGTTAGTTATGATAATGAAACTTGGATGCTGTGTAAACAAAATAACAGGAAACTAGATGCTTTTGATTCTAGATGTTTATGTAGTATCTTGGGTATTAGGTGGTTTAATTTTGTAACTAATGATGAGGTTAGGCAAAGGAGTCTGCAACCTCCTTTAAGCAGCATATTGTGCAGAGAGAGACTCCATTGGTTTGGCCATGTTGCCCGTATAAGTAATTATAGATTGGCGAATAGGGTTATGAACAGTGTGCCTAGAGGTCTCAGAAGGAGGGGGAGACCTAGGATGCAGTGGGCAGACAATGTCAAACAGGACCTTGTTAGAATTGGTGTGCAGTGACCAGATGCAGCAGATGTAGCTCAGGACAGATATGCTTGGAGAATTAAACTGAATGGTCTGGTTGGACCTCCATAGCCCATGACTGCTTGATGATGATGATGATGTAACAGATCCGTCAGACAATGTATAATCCACAAAGCTATAAAATCATAATCTAATAAAATAATCAGTAAATCTTAATAATTGAAAAACAGGGGATAAAAAGCAATGATTACATAAAAGATGTCTGGGTGTAAGAGGCTTGGATGTAAATTTGTGAAAATTAAAATATACAGTAAACCTACCATGTGTGTAAGTTCCATTTGCAAGAATTTGAATATGTGCAAACTCTCTTTAATACCCTATTTTTTTTTGCACACAAATCAAAATTGAAATATACACACATTAAGCTCAACATTTAGCTACCACTGTTATTATAATAATGAGTTCAACTACTGCTGCTATTTTATAATAATGAAAATTAGCTACCGCTCTCATTATAATAATGAAATTTAGTTAGTTACCACTGTTATTATAAATAATTAAGAAGGAAAAGATGACAGAGACAGCCATAGACTTTCTAGGAAGTGGTTTTGTCCACAAATGCTATATTTTTACCATGTTTACATTATGACCTAAGTTTAATTATTTGCATCTTGTGAGCTTTAAAAAAAGTGCAATTATGCCTTGAACCATGAAGAGTAAGATGAAGAGCTTAGAGAAGAAGCTTGAGAATATTTCAAGGATTGATGCTGGTGAAGGTGTGTGGGTCATAGGGTGTGCATTTGCAATTAATGAATCCACAGTGAGAACCATTCATGCAAAGAGGCCATAAAGGCATCAGTGCCTTTATGGTAATCTATGTGATTGTTTTGTAAACTTTAAAAAATTTTCAATTTGTATTGCATGTACCTTTTACAAAAATGTAGTACACTCATTTCCTAAAACTTTGCTTTTTATCACTTTATATTGTATTATTTTACATAATTTACACTGCTGGCCATTAAAAGTGCAACACCAGGAAGAACTCATCAGATTATCCCAAAATATGCAAGATTAGTAGCCCATGGGAGAACATGTAAATGATTCAAAGTGCAACACATACACACATTATGTGTGACAGTAACGCCCCCCTGGAAGTGGTACAAGGGGTGATTACAAAGAGCAGGTGTACTGGAATTGAAAGAGCAGCAGCACTGGAATTGTGTTTGCTCACAGTTCTTGCGCACTAAAGATCAAGTATGCCCTATCGAAGAACAATGCATCCATACAATCAGGTTTCTGACTTTGATTGAGGGAGAATTGTGAGATTACGGGAAGGCAAATTATCGTACAGAGACATCAGTACTCATATTGAACGGAATGCTGCCATAGTGATGGGAATATGGTATCAGTGGGTAGAGGAGGAACGAACTCACCGACGTGAGGGATCTCAACAGCCCTGTTACACAAACAAATGAGAGGACAGACATCTTGTGCACATGGATTTGAATGATCATACAGCCACATCAAACACCTTAACTCAACAGTTAGGGGTGTTGCACATCAACCAGTGTCCACACATACTGTTTGACGTCATCTGCAGCATCAGAGCATCTTTGCTAGATGGCTATTGCTTCGGCTACCATTGACTCAGCACAGGCATATGTGACTGCAATGGTGCCAAGAACATCACACATGGATGTGCGAATGACATCACATCATCTTTTCAGATGGATCCCACTTCAATATGCAGCACCATGATGGACAAATCAGTATCTGACAGTATTGTGGCGACAGACTAGTGAGACATGCATCATGCAGCACCATACAGGTCTGGCCCCTGATGTTGTGGTATGGGGTGTGCCATTGGACTCCACTCATGCACGTGCCTTGTACGCATTACTGGTACTTTGAACAGCCAGCGTTACATCACTGAGGTGTTGAAGCCTTGGTTGTACCTTATCTTCAGGTCCTCTCTGGTGCCATTTACCAACAGGGCAATGCCCAAGCACATGTGGCATGCATCATCCAACAATTCCTGGATAGCCACCATGTGACATTCTGCCTTGGCCTGAACGTTCACCGGTCTGTCCCCAATTGAACATGTCTGGTCCATGATCTCACAATGACTAGCACACCAGACACCAGCAGCTGCTACAACAGATGAACTCTGGCTATGTATTAAAACTGCATCAACTGACATTCCCCAAACACACATCCAACATCTTATTATCTCAATGCTGAACCATATAGCAGCGGTTATTGCTGCTCATGGTGGCTACACAAGATACTGATTTCTTTGTATTTCACAAGTCCAACCGAGTTATATTTGTAATTATTTGATCCTTGTAACATAAACTATGTATTCAATAAATATGGCTTTGATATCTCTTGTCTTTCCTGGTTTTGCACTTTTAATGGCCAGCAGTGTACATAAATAGTTAAAAAAAAATATAGATGTAATTGCAAGAGATCCTGGAACCTAACCCCTTATTTCCTGTTGTTTCTTAAGTTTTGTTTGTGCGAATTTAATGTGCAAGATGTTTCTGGCGAATGGAACAGTTGCATACATGGAGGGTTGAGTGTATATGCCATTCAAGACTAAAAGCAATACAATCAATTAAAATATGCTTAATGGTTAAAATGGTGCCACAAAACTCATGCTTAGGTTCATCATCTGCCCATAGAAGAAAAAGAATGTATAAGAAACAAATGACATAAATGGAGCCGAGCTAGTACAACTTCCTCCTTGCGATTGCTGCAAAAACATGGTTGTCATGGTTCGACAACAGGCTTGATCTCGATAAATTTATTACCAATCTGTTCCAACCAAGATCTCTACCAGTGTGTCATGAGCTTGATGGTAAAACACTGCCAGAAGTCCAGGTATGAAACCAGCAGTGGAGAGTCAGACAGGGGAGTGGCCATCTAGGTAGCAGCATCTGCCAAGTCATTGACTCTGATCCTGATGTGACCAGGCACACAACAGAGGAGAATGATGCACCCTGGCATTGAACATCCTCAAGGTCCGCTCTTCCTTCTCTTGAGTAGTAGACCAATGTTCTTTGCTCTGTCTGTACTACAGACCTAAGGTGTACAACTCTGCCTGGGATTCAGTGGTGAAGATGCTGGACCTTTACCACAATCAGGCCCTCTGTCTGGGGTTTTCCATACTTCAGTGGTCAAAAGTCTTCATGTTTAGACTGATGAATCACATTTATCTATTTGCTGTCAGCAGTTGTTCCTGCAGTATGCATCAAAATTGTGATCCCTACTGAGCCATCCCACTTGGGACTGTATTTTGTCCTCAGTGGGAAAGGCTTACCAAATTTGTCTGACTGTCATTCATCCATTTGGTTTGTGTGTCCAAAGCAACCTCAGCAACATCATCAACATCAGTCTCTATAGTGTTGCTCAGTTGACACCTGAGCCACTTCTGTCATGGCTTGCTGTTTCCCTTTCCTTAAACTTTTCTCTTTGCAGCACAGGGAAGGCCTTTACCCCGACTGTGATTTGTGTGCCAAGAACTCTTTTGCCAGCCATCGAACTGAGTATCCGGATTTCTTGCCCATCTTTAGAGATGGCTCGAGGTCTGGCATTTCAGTGGGATCAGCCATGGTCTGCTGTAATATGACCAGTGCAGACCAGATCCCACAGCAGTGTTCCATCTTCATTGCAGAGTTGCACACTATTAGTTTTGCTTTGGACCACATAGACGCTAAGCGCCATTGTCGGTATGTGCTTTACACTGACTTGCTTAGTTTGCTACAGGCCTTGATCTTGGTGAGGCATCAGCCTGACCCTGTTCTTCCCAAGATCTGCTTTATCATTGCTTTCTGCATTTTTATCTTCATCTAATATATATTCTTCATCTTCTGAGTTGTCCTCCAGTGCTGCATGCAGATTATCCTATGTCAAATATCTTCTCCGGACTATTTCAGTCATAATCAGATATTATTTACTAATAATTATAAAAATTGCTAACAGCTATGCAGTATTTTGCATTGCTATAAAATATATAGTAACAATTCTGAATACACTTTAATATTGCACTGATGACCAACAAGCACAAACAGGTCACATACTAATTACATGCCATACATAATCACACTTGATAACTAACAGCTATGTAATATACATTGCACAACATTGAAATTGCCCCACCCCAAAGGAGTGAGGGGATAGGGGTGAAATGTAACACACACATAGCAATACATATTGACATACCATGACTTAATTTGCAGCCACTTACAGTGGTTAGAAAATGAGATAATACAGCACAATGTGACTGACTCAGTAGGTGGTTGCACCGTCATGAAAGGCAATACAGGCAGTAATATGGCATGGCATGGAGTCATACAGTTGACGGGTATGGTCCTGAGGAATTGCACACCAAGCAGTGTTGACTTGCTCTCATTATTCATCAAGATTCCGTGCTGGCCAGTGAGAGGATTGCACACATCATCCAATGTGGTCCCACAGATTTTATATTGTGGATAAATCTGAAGATTGTGCTGGCCATGGCAATACTTGAACATGTTGCAAACATTGTCTGGAGATCCTAGCAGTGTGTACACAGGTGTTGTCATGCTGGAAAAAGGGCTGCTGCATGTCTCTCAGGAATTGTAACAAAACGGGCTGCAGAACCGCGCTAACATATTGTGCAGCTGTCGTGTTCCCATGAAGTTGACAAGAGGTGACCTGCTGTCATATCCAATAGCACCCCATACCATTATGCCTGGCTGACAGGTGGTGTGCAGATTGTGAACAAAAGCTGGATCTGTCCTCCTGCCAGGTTGTCACCAAACATGGATCCATCAATCGTCAACACCCAGACAGAAACAGGATTCATAACTAAGCACAACAGTGTTCCATTTGTGGCCCCAGTTCACATGACTTAGGCACCAAGCCAGACAAGTGCTGCAATGGTTTGCAGTTGACATAACGGTTTCCTAGAACACAGGTGTGCCTCATGCAACCTTTGGTTTACCATTCGGGTCATTATGGGGATGTACATGGCTGCTGACACAACCCGTCAAATATCGCCTGTTATGCTCTGTGGTGACAAACGAGCATGTCAAACAACACACCTATCAATCCATGATGATGTCTGTTGGACGGCATCACTTCCTCTGCGACACACACTAGAACTTTCATTTCGCCACTGTTGCCAACAGCGTCCAACAGTCCGTGCATCCTGATAAACGTGGGCAGTGACATGACGTGTAATCCATCCAGCTTCACACAGGCCTATAATTCTTCCTTCCTCAAAAGCATCCAAATGGTGATAAACCTGCCGATGGCATGAACAAGGCATTTTCGGCATTTGCTGAACAATTTCCAAGCATAACCACCTAATCTCAACCATTCGCATGACTTCCACCTGCATAAACACAATACCATCTCTGTTCCTTCTTGCACCTTTTATCTCTTGAGCTACAAATGTCATTGGCTCCAGATTATCATTATTTGCATATCTGAACTGTACACACTTCAATTTGCATGTTTGTACGACATGTCCTTCTGGGGGTGGGACACTTTCAATGTTGAGCAGTGTATTTCATTACTGTCTATTAGATATAGTCTGGATATACACTAATGCTGCACTGGTGACTGATAAGCACAGACAAGTCATCTGACTAAAATATACACTGAAAAACCAAAACATTATGACCAGTGGGTGGATGGATGGATGGATACTGCAGGTAAACGATGGCATGTGTGAAGGTCATGAAATGGTATAAATAACACCTGATACTGAGCTCTGTTAATCAGCATTATTCTTGTTCTTCAGATAGGAAAGGCAGCAGACTTAAATGAGTTTGACAAAGGCCAAATTGTAATGGCCAGACGACTGGGTCAGAGCATTTCCAAGATGGCAAGGCTTGTAGGGTGCTCACAGTCAGCCATGGTTAGTACCTTCAAAAAGTGGTCCAAGAACGGAAAAACCATGAAATGCTGGCAAGGTGTGGGCTGACCACAACTCATTGATATTAGAGGTGAGCGAAGAATATTTCATATGGTACGAGCCAACAGAAGGGATACTGTGGCACAACTCACTCGTAATTTGAATGCTGGTGATGGGTGTAATGTGTCACAACGCACAGTACATCGAAACCTGCTGAAAATGCAGCTGCATAGCCGCAGGCCGCTCTGAGTGCCCATGCTAACCTCTGTTCACCATTGAAAGTGCCTACAATGGGCACGTGAACATCAAAACTGGACCTTGAATGATTGGAAGAAGGTCATCTGGTCCGATGAATCATCTCATTTCCTGTTGCACCAAGTGGACAGCCGGGTATGTGTGTGTCATTTACCTGGGGAAGTGTTGGCACCAGAATGGATCATGGGACAAAAACAAGTCGGTGGAGAAAGTGTAATGCTTTGGGCAATGTTCTGCTGTGAAACCCTGGGTCCAGTCATTCATGTGCAGGAAACTATGATGTCTACCTAAACATCATTGCAGACCAGATGTACAGGAAACTAATAACACCTACCTAAACATCATTGCAGACCAGGTACATCCTTTCATGGCAACAGTATTCCCCTCTAGTTGTGCCTTCTTTCAGCAGGATAATGTGCCATGCCACACTGCCCGGATTGTTCGAGAATGGTTTGCGGAACATGATGAAGACTTCCAGGTATTGCCCTGGCCTCCAAATTCCCCAGATATCAATCCAATCGAGCATCTGTGGTTTGTGTTGGAACAGCATATCCGATCTGTGATGGGTCAACCATTTAACTTACAAGAGTTAAAGAATCTTCTGGTAATGTTTTGGTACCAGATACCACAAGACACCTTTAGAAATCTTGTAGCATCCATGCCTCGCTGGGTAAGAACTGTTTTAGTGGCATGTGGAGGACCAACATCATATTAGGAACATGTGCCTTTAAGCCAGTGTGAGGCGAAAGAAGAGAGTGTAGGAGTTAGAATGAGGTGGTGTGGTGAGGAAGGAGTAGAAGTTAGTTGTTTGTAGTTGGTGATGTTAGTGACAATTTGTAGTTGGAGGAGTCTTTTTGTAGAAAGCTTTATTGTTGAGTCTATAATCCATTAACAGGAGGTTTCCATCTGTCTCCAAACAACTGTCCATTGGGTCCCTTCCCACACCTTTCTGAGCCTTCAGGGTCCTTGCAACCTGGCCATTTAGCCCATTGTTTGCAAAAAAAAATGCCACTCAAAGGTAAAACAAGCCAACCAGCATATGTTGTCGATGGCACTCTCTATAATCAGGAATGGCAACTTCCAATGTTGCTCAGGATCTGTCAAAGGTTGCCCGCAAATCCAGCAAAGGTTGAACTGTTCTGTTGTCATTTATATACTTACTGATTAGTTTTTCTGTTGTTTTTAGGTGGTAGCCATGGATTAGCAATGAATGGAATGTTTGGAATTTCTTTTTTAAGCAAAAATTCATTTGATGATATAGTGAAGGCCCTATGGATGAGAGAATGGAATGCTGCAATTTTGTATGTCCATGAGGTACACGAGTCTGCACATATGATGTAGAGTATGAGGTTGGTTGGTTGTTTTTGGTTTTATGGCGCATGGGCAACTAGGCCAAAATGCGCCAAATGAAAGACAATATAAAAGATAAAAGACGAATAACCTGCAACCAAATTTAAAACCAAAGAGCTATATTGTAAAATATATACCACAAAGAACAAGTGTATAAGTACAAAGTAAAACAAAATTATCCCAGGTGTAAGGAACCTGGAATATATGTAAAACGTGTAAGGTGGTAAAATCAAAGTCGAGTAAAATAACCAGTATATCGTAAAAATTGAAAGAGAGAGGTAAAACAACAATGGTCTGATAAATGATGTCCGAGTGTAAGGGGCTCGGACGTAAAATTATGAAAGTTAAAAAACATATGTCTTTCAAAGTTAAAACAATGACATTCAATTAAAATATGTTTGATCGTTAAAATGGTGCTGCAAAACTCACACTTAGGTACGTCATCCACCTGTAGAAGAAACGAATGAGTAATAAATGAATGACCTAGGTGGAGCCGAGCAAGTACAACTTCCTCCTTGCGATTCCTGTGATAACAAGACTGCCATGGTTTGATGATAGGTTTGATCTCAAAGAGCTTGTTCGTAAGTTGTTCTGACCAAGATCTCTGCCACTGTGCCCAGAGCTCGGTGGTAAAACGCTGCCAGAAATCCAGATAGGGAACCGGCAACGGAGATGCGGACAGGGATGTGGCTGACCTGGCAGCAGCATCTGCCAAATCATTGCCCCTGATTCCGACGTGATTGAGCACCCAACAGAAATGAATGGTGGTTGTGGCTGCCAGACAATGTAGCTGCTGGTGGATCTTAGAAAGAACTGGATGAGGCCGATGCCTCACCGACATCAAAGCCTGTAGTGAGCTAAGTGAGTTGGTGTACATCACACACCAACAATGATGCTTAGCCACCACGTGGTCCAAGGTGAGACTAATAGCGTGCAACTCTGCAGTGAAGATGGAACACTGCAGTGGGATCTGGTCTGCAATGATTACATCACAGCAGACCATGGCCGATCCCACCGATGTGCCGGACTTCGAGCCATCTGTGAAGACAGGCAAGAAGTCCGGGTGCGCAGCACGATAGCTGGCAAAGAGTTGCCAGTACACACAGTCGGGTGTAAAGTACACACAGTAAGGTGTCCTGTCCTGCACAGGGAAAAATCACAGGAAAGGGAAACAGTGAGCCAAGGTGGAAGTGGCTCGGCTGTCGACTGTGTGACACTATCGAGACTGGTGTTGATGTCTCTGAGGTAGCCTCAGACACACAAACCAAATGGACGAATGGCAGTCGGCCAATTAGTATAAAGCATTTCTCACTTTGGACTGAACACACAGTCATAATGGGATTGCCGGGCAGGGATCGCAATTTAGATGCATATTGTAGGGACAACTGCTGACGGTGAAGAGATAAAGATTGTTCATCGGTCTCAACATAAAACCTCTGGACCGGTGAGGTGTGGATGGCTCCCGTGCCTGGTGATGGAGGGGGCCTGGTGATGGAGGGGATCCAGCACCTTCACCACCGAATCCCAGGTAGAGTCGTACACCTGGGATCGTAGTCCAGTTTCGATCGGACAAGTGCACGGTACAGGCAGAGCAAAGAACATCGGTCAGCTCTCCACGAGAGAGAGGAGAGGACCTTGATGATGTTCATTGCCTGCGTGCATGATGTGTGGTAAAAAGGTCAATTTCCGATCGAAGATGAGACTGAGAAACTTGATCTCCGCCACAACTGGAATGATGATACCTCTGAGCTGTAGCTCGGGATCCAGGAGAAGATTATGCTTGTGGCAAAAGTGAACACAAGCGGTCTTCTGTGGGGAGAACGAAAACCCATTTGCGTCGCCCAAACCGAAAGATTGTGCAGGGCAATTTGTAGTTGTCTTTCAATGACTCTCATGCTGGACGAAGAGCAAAAGATGCTAAAGTCATCAACATAGAGAGCATTGCCTACAAATGGAGGAAGTTGTCTAGTTATAGAATTAATCTTGACACTCAGAATGCAGCCTTGTGGCACCCGTTCTTGAGGGTACGGCCGCAACAGAATGTTGCCAACACGGACATGAAAAGAATGTGTTGATAAGAAGTTGGAGATGAAGATTGGCATGTGACCTCTCAAGCCAAAGTTGTGGAGGTCACGAAGAACACTGTATCTGCAAGCCGTGTCGTAAGCTTTTTCGATGTCAAAGAAATTGACACCAGGTGCTCTCTTCATAAAAATGAATTTCTGATAGCCGATTCGAGGCATATCAGATGGTCGAGGCATATCAGATGGTTGACCGTTGACTGCGAAAGTCACACTGGGTGTAGGAAAGAAGGTTGTGGTGTTCTAAAATACCAGACGAGTCTGGCATTTACCATTCTTTCCAACACTTTGCACACGCAGCTTGTCAACTCAATGGGACAATAATTGGAAGGAATCTTGGAATCCTTTCCTGGCTTCGGAAAGGCCAAAACGATGGCCTCCCACCAGGAGTCCGGAAACTGCTCCTCGAGAAAAATGCGATTGAAGAGTCGGAGCAGCCGATCCTTGCTTGATGGTTTGAGATATTGGAGCATGGCATAATAGACACTGTCCAGCCCGACAGCAGATGCATGAGAGGAGTGCAGAGCAAGGCGAAGTTCCTCCGCTGTGAATAGCCTGTTGTAAGATTCCAGGCCATTCGAGTGGAAGGACAGTGGAGAGCGTTCCGCCCTGCTCTTCTGGGCTAGAAACTCGGGGGAGTAAGAAAACGATGACGAGATGGAGGAGAAAGATTCCCCCAGAGTGTCGGCAATTGCTTTGGAATCAGCAATTGCCTGTCCATTGTGCTCCAGGATCGATAACGATTGGGACGTGTAGTTCACACTCATCTTCTGGACTTTATCCCACACAACCTTAGAACTGGTTGTGCGGGTGATAGAAGACATATATTTGATCCAAGATTTCTCCTGGCTCTGGCGTCGGACAAAACGAGCTTTCGCCCTACCTTGTTTGAACTTATCGAGGTTGGGAGATGCTGGATATCTCCGAAACACTCCCCAAGCCTTACAAGCTGCAGTGCAATCTGGATTTCACCACAGTTTCGGAAAACGAGGAAACCATGTCAAAGTTTGAGGAATTGTGGATGCAGCTGCATCTACGCTACAGTCCGTAATCTCTGCCACTGCAACATTGATGGGCTCCTGGCTGACAGAGTGGTCATCGAGCTCAGAGAGCAGCTCAAAACTACCCCAGTCAGCCCGATCAAGCCTCCACTGTGATACGCGTGAAGGGCTGCAAGGCCCCCCATGGGAGATGATGCACACCACGGGGAGGTGATTGCTTCTGTACGGGTTGTCCTCAACCTCCCATGTAAAGAGTGGAAGGATCGAGGAGGAGCAGATGGTGAGGTCAATGGCAGTGAAAGTGCGGGTTGGGGAGTGAAAGTAAGTACTGACACCGGTGTTCAACAGGGAGAAAGAAAGATCCAGGAGCCACTGCTCCAGGACCTCACCCCTCCTGTTGGTGTCAGCACTGCCCCAAAGTGGACTGTGTCCATTGAGGTCCCCCATTATGAGGAAGGGGGATGGTAGCTGTGAGACAAGATCATCAAGGTCTTCCTGGAAGACGATGCTTCCAGGTGGAAGATATACCAAGCAGAAAGTCAGTGAAAACCCCACGAAGAGGCAGATGGCTACTGCTTCTAAGTTGGTGGTGAGGGGTACGACCTGGAATGTAGAATGGTTGCTCACAAGGATGGTGACACCTCTGCGAGCTGAACCATCTCTATCCCGGTCCCGGCGAACTAGTGAAAAGTGCCAGATTGTGGGATCTGTGGCTGGCTGCAAGTATGTCTCCTGCAGGCACACAAAGATGGGCTGGTGTGCTTGAAGGAGGGCCTTGATGTCGTCAATATTCCTCTGGAATCCACGACAATTCCATTGTAGGAGTGGGCCATCTCAGGGCTTAGGAGAGTGGGCAGACGACAAATTCCTATTCAACTTAACCGCTGCAGAGGACAGTTTAGTGAATAGGGGGCAGTCAGTATCCATGTCCTCAGAATCATCCGAGGGGCATGGATCGGTGACCGCTCTTTGTGGTGCAGTGATTTTCTTTTTTGGCCCCGGTGGGGGCTCCTTCAGTTTGGAAGGTCTTGCTGTCTGAGGACGGGGAGGAGGAGGCCTTCCGGTGGAGGTGGAAGGCTAAGTTGCAGGAATGGAAACTTGGGTTGATGTCGAAGTCGACACCATCCTCAGTTTCGCCTGCGTGAGAAGGTACTTCGCTGCGGGCGAGAAAGACTCAGTAGGTGGTACACTGATATCAGTCTGCACCACAACCGAAGTCATTGGAACGATGGGATTTCCAATGACTGCACCGGCATAGGATACCTTGCCAGGTGGGGCGGGCGGTGCAGCAAGCTTTCTCGCCTCAGTGTATGAGACGTTATTAATAACCTTAAGGCGTTGCACCTCGTTTTGCTCCTTTCACTTCAGACAGTCGTGGGAGTATACTGGATGTTCGCCACTGCAGTTCACACAGCATGCCTTTTCTGCTGTGCAGTCAGGATCCAGATGATCCTTACTGCCACAGTGAGCACAGGTGGGCTTGCCCTGGCAAGCTGTGTGGGCATGACCGTATATTTGACACTGAAAAAAGCGCAGAGGGTTCAGTATATATGGTCGTACCTCACAATGCAAATAGTCTGCCTTGATGGAGGGCCCGGAAGGGCCGGAAGGCCCCGGAATCTGCTGCCCAGCCCCGAGACGACAGGCTCCCCAATGGCAAGGAGGCCAAAGGGGACCCTGCCAGTCATGAGATGAGGAGAGAAGACAAGGACCCCCGAGCAACTACCAGGATCCTCCTTTCCCAGGACACTGGTCTCCGCTCATGGCAAACACGCGGGCGAGCGTTCTGGACTCTGTGAAGGTAACCAAGCCAGCGGAAACTTCACAGGGTGGTCCCCTCACCACAGACAGGAGCTCGCACCGAGGGGAGAGAGTATGAGGTAGGCTTTTGGTATATTGCCATCATGAAGGCTTTTGCATCATCTTTTTTGATAAAAACATCTAAATAGGGGATGGCATTGCTGTTTTCCTCCTCTTTCATTAAACATATTGTAGGGTAGATGCTACAGGCTCTATTAAATGAGGCAGTTGAATTGCTCATCTACTGTCATTCCAAATTAAAAATATATCATCAACATAGCGACACCAGAAGATGGGTAAAATTGCTGCTGAGTTAAATAATTTTGTTTTGATGTCTTGAAGAACACTCTCAGACAGGATACTGGAAAAGTAGAGTCCTGCTTGTAGGAGGGGCGGGGGTGGCTCAGTCGGTAGCGCGCCAGGCTCGTAATCTGTAGTTACCAGGTTCGAGTCCCAGCTGGGTTAGTGTTGAGATTTATCTCCGCAAAATTCCCCGCCCTGCCCACGGTCAGTAGGGGACACCGATGGGCTTGGAAAGGCCGCCGTCCGTCGGATGGGACGTTAAGCCGTGGCCCCGTGTGCGGGAGAGCCATACCTTGTGCACGTTAAAGAACACGCTGGATGGCCTTGACGGGAGGCTACCATCTGTCTCCCAAGAGCTGTTCCAGTGGGTCCCCTCCCCCAACCTTCTCTGAGCCTTCGGGGTCCATGTGACCTGGCCATTTAGCCCATGGTGTGCAAAAAAGTGCCGCTCAGAGGTAAAACAACCCAACAACCTGCTTGTAGGTTTTGTTGCTGAATAGGAAATTTTTTTTCTGCTGACTAGTTTTGGGGCTTCATGAATGGTATTGATTTCAGAAAGGGAAAATTTTTACACTTCAATGATTTTGTCTAATAATAAATCTAATAATAAAAATAATGTAATGCCATTGAAATTTGGTATGGATGGGAACAAGGAGACTACATCAAGTATGACTAATTTGCTGTTGGGAGTAATGGACAGATCCTTGAGTCTGCTGAGAAATTATGCTGTAGATTTAACGAAAAACGGGTGCTCACAAATAAAGCTAGATAAAAATTTGGACAGATTCTTCTCTAGAAAGAATGTTGGAAATTATCTTTTGCACACTAAATGCCAAATGGGGAGATTATCTTTATGCATTTTGCATTGGGCAAATATTCAAGGTGCCTGACAGTTGGAGGGACGGGGTGGCTCAGTCGGTAGCGTGCTAGGCTCGTAATCTGTAGTTCCCAGGTTTGAGTCCCAACTTGGTCAGCGTTTAGATTTATTTCCGCAAAATTCCCTGCCATGCCCATGGTCAGTAGGGGAAATCTATGGGCTTGGAAAGGCTGCTGTCCATCGTATGGGACATTAAGCAGTGGCCCCGTGTGCAGGAGACCCATACTCTGTGCATGTTAAAGAACACACTGGATGGCCTTGATGGGAGGCTACCATCTGTCTCCTAACAGCTGTTCCAGTGGGTCCCCTCTCCCAACCTTCTCTGAGCCTTCAAGGTCCATGTTAGTGGCCATTTAGCCCATGGTGTGCAAAAAAGTGCTGCTCAGAGGTAAAACAACCCAACTCAAAGCCTGACAGTTGGATGGCACTGCACTCTTCTTCAGGTCAGGGTTATATCACTGATTTTATACAGTGCTAACTGTTCAGTTAATTTAATTATTAAATCTTATATACTGTGACTTAATTTCACATTCCCCCAGAATTATCACAAGAGTTACAATTTTTTTAAAAATAGAGATAATACTAACTCTGGTAAAATCTTTAGGAATGACACCTTTACCATAAAACATACTCAATATTTGGTCACCCATGTGGCAATAAAAACATTCCCAGCTCTAAGCATTCCAGTGGTAATTTCATCTACTCCCAGAGGATTTCTGTGTAGTTTTAATTTGGAATTAGCCAAAGTAAATATAACAGACTTAACACAGCTGAATTAAATTTAAACGTTACTCCCTATCCAAGATGTTTAGAACCATTTTAGTGATTCAAACCTATTCAAGATTATGGCCTGTCTGAGACACATTACTCCCATTTAGGATTGACGATGCCCAACTAGCTAAGTGAAGGTTCAGGTACCTGCGATGGCCTCTGATCAGGATTATCCACAGCTGATATAAGGTATCCTGTGCCTCTGTTCACTTAGGGCTGGCAACCCATAAACGAACAGAAAACACAGCAGCAGATTCTCCCTCAACAGAGGCCCACCGGTGCAGTAAGTACAGGATCTATAATCAAGCTCATATCCATAAACCAGTCCAGTCTAGTGGGTATAAATGGTCAGCACCAGGACCTTGTGAAGTTGACCACTCCTCTGCAGGGTTGAAAAAAAGAAAAAGTGGCCATAGATGACCAGATCAGTAGGCCAGACAGTCCTCCCCTTCCATTCCCTTCCAAAAGAGAATATCTCTTTTGAAAGATACTAATGGTCTGCACCATGAGAAGATGGGGTCAGGCATTAGGTGCTAGACCTGGTCAGTTTTGTGCATCATCACTGGGAATTGGTACACAGCTCTCCTTCCAGTTTATGCCTAGCTATCATTTACTTACCTGTAGGAAACATTATTCATTGTCATACAATTGGCAATGTGAAAAGGACTTATTGCCCTTGCTTTACTATTAATAAAAAGCTGTATTGTAAGGTTTTTAAACTTTGGTCATATTTACCTAGAATCACAACTTAGGTTACTTAGCTGAAAGCAATTACTCTTAGGTAAAAATATCTCATTTCACTAAAATGCATTAACTATAATTTGTTAATCTATATATATACAAATTTTGAGAATACTTTATACCTTTGAAATATATATTCTTCTATATAGAATATTTTATACTTTTTGAAATATTTATTTTTCTGATGTTTTGAAAATAAAATGCAATAGTTTACACCAGGCATCGGCAACCTATGACCCGCGGATCACCAAGTGACCCATTTAATAATTTCAAGTGACCCACTTGAGTTCCGCAAATAAAGTATAATATATAAAAATAAATTATAAAACATAAACATGAAACAAACACTTTGAGAAAGTATAAATAATAAGATTAACATTTTGGTTTGATTACAAAGTTATTCGTTTATTCATGTAAGACGATGTAGATGTAAACAAGAGTAGGTGTGTGATCAGCACGTGATCAGGGCTCCTATTGGTCGGCTGGGCTCTCTGACTGTGTGCCACCTGCAGCCGACCAATAGGAGCCCTGCCCATCTGCTGATCACGCATCTACTCTTGTCTACGTTTATTTCGTCTTTAACGTGAATAAACAGTAGTTCAGAAACGCGAGAACAGTTACCTAAGCGAAATAATTATTATTTTTATTACCATGGACAAATGAAAAGCAAAAAAGAGATTATTTCAAGATGTGTGGATTGAAAAGTATGGATGTATGGAAAATGGTGACAAATTGATATGTACTTTATGTACAGATATAATTACTGCCAGGACTTACAATATTGAGCGACACTTTTCTTCAAAACATAAAGATGTGAGTGAAATGCCAAATGATGAAAAATATGAATACATTGCTAAACGTGTATTAAATTATGGTAAACAAAATAAATTTTTGAAGAGATTGGTTACCAGCCACAATTACGCTATATCTGCCAGCTTTATTGCAGCTCTTAGTATTTACCAACAGAAAACCGTTTACAGACGGCAAATTTTTGAAAAACACATTCATAAATTGTTCTGAACACTTATTCAATGACTTCGCAAATAAAAAACAAATAATTGAGAGAATTAAAGAAATGCCATTGTCGGCCAGAACAGTTCAGCGTCGCATTGAAGATATGGCAAAAAATATTGACGCACAGGTCAAAAATGATTTATTATCTAGTGATGTAATTAGCATTGCACTCGATGAAAGTACCGATGTAAATAGTATGGCTAGGCTGGCAATTATTATTAGATTTGCATCAATAAATAGTTCGAACGTCAATGAAGAACTATGCGTTCTTGCTTCAATGAATGACACAACCAAAGGCATTGATATTTTCCGTCAAGTGCAAGAGTTTACAAATTTCAAAAATGGGAAAATATTAGATTTAAAAAGTAAATTGTTTTCCATAACAACTGATGGTGCTCCAGCTATGAGAGGAAAAATTGTTGGATTTGTGAAACTAATGGAAAATGAACTTGGCCACCCACTTTTTTCATTCCATTGTATCATACATGAAGAAAATTTATTTGCAAGGGCATCTACGCAACAACTTAAGGATGTAATGGAAAAGGTTGTTGAGATCGTAAACATAATAGTAGCACGATCTGCATTAACACACAGGCGCTTCAAAGCTTTTTTGGAGGAAATTGAATCGAAATACGGAGATTTACTGTTACATGCTGAAGTACGATGGTTTAAGTCGAGGCAAAGTTCTTAATAGATTTGTAGAGTGCTTTGATGATATACAAATATTTCTTTACGAAATTGGTGAAAATATTCTCGAGCTCAATGATAAACAATGGTTTTTAAGACTTTTGTTCTTAAGAGACATAATGAACCATTATAATGATTTCAACGTATGACTCCAAGGAAATAACCATACAATTTTGAAAATGTATGAGGAATGGAAGAGTTTTTGTTCGAAATTAATATTATTTGAAACTGACATAAAAACTAAAATATTTCTTTTCTTTCCCTTACTAAAAAGCCAACATGAGAAAGAAAATATCGATGAAAGCAATCTAAATATGTTCGAAAGTTGTATTTTGAAGATTAAAAGTGAATTTGAAAGTAGATTTCAAAGTTTTAAGAAGCACGGCGAAATGTTTACATTTATAATAAAGCCCGACGAAATAGAGGAAAATGTTTTAGATTTGCAGTATTTTGAATATCTTAAAATTGACAATTTAAGTTTATAAATGATTGATTTTAAAAGTTCAACGTTGTGGATGGATAAATTCAAGACATTGCGGAAAGATTTAGAAAACACGGATGATAATCATCTTCTCATGATATGATTGTGTTGGGCATCACTTCCTACGAAGTTTTCATCTTTGAAAAAAAATGGCTTTGCCATTTTGTCCATGTTCGGTTCCACTTATAAATGTGAACAAATATTTTCACACATGAAATTTATTTTAAGTAAGAACAGGAGCAGATTAACTACTGAAAATTCAGACGCTTGTATTCGTCTTAAGGTGACTAAGTATGAACCAGACTTGACTAAATTGACGTCACAAATTCAGCATCAAGGGAGCCATTGAAAACGAAGAGAACGCCTATAAATAAAGATCATAAATTATTAATGAACTAAAACTTGACAATTTGTTTTTGTAATAATTAGAATTAATTTTTTTTATGTTTTGAGTTTAAAAGCATATTGTAATAGTTTTTTCAATAAAATTTATCTTATTATTCACTAACGGACTGTTTTAAAATGAAAATACCCATTGACCCGAACTGTCTTCTTAATAGTCACATTTTGGTTGATTTTGACCCGCAGCCAAAAAAGGTTGCCGACGTCTGGTTTACACTCTCACACATCTTTCTCACTTATTAATTTGCACACCTCTGTACTATTGGGATGCAGTGGCATATGGGTGGAGGTAATGGGGTCATAACCTG
Source organism: Ryuthela nishihirai (assembly GCA_038380435.1). NCBI lineage: Eukaryota > Metazoa > Arthropoda > Arachnida > Araneae > Heptathelidae > Ryuthela > Ryuthela nishihirai. The sequence goes on along the minus strand of JAWZYU010000001.1, from coordinate 153,029,275 downwards.
TACCCATTCCCTGAAGGCTTGAATAGCATATTATTTTCTAAGGCAGTCCCAGAAAACAAGATACTCAATTATGTCCTCATTAAAACTTCCTGGTTTTGCTACTGATGAGATGCAAATAATAATTATGGCAAAAAATAATAAAATGGAAAACTTCTGTTATTTTAAACATATTGAATTTTTGCGCATCTTTATAATTAAGTTATTACCACTGCTTCCTCCAGATGTCCTACTAGTGTCATAAGGATTATTAGTACGACCATGCAGATTATTATAAGACTCCCACCACATGCACAACTCACTAACGTTTGTAACTGCAAGAGGAATTCCACCTGCATATTTCATCAGTTGAACAACATTGGCATCATTATCTGCTCTAATACTTTTTCTGGAAACCAAGCCTGTTGTGAAAAGAAGACCTAGAAAGAATAAAACTCATCATTTATCTAAATATTGTCAGATAATAATTTATTAATTTTATTATTCTCATAATACACCTAATATTATCAAATAGTAGTCTAAATAAACTACTTTATTGATGATTAAAAATCAAAAGCATTACAGTTTCAATATATATAAGTTTAGTTTTCATAAAATAATCATATCACTTGAAAGACATGAAGTCATTATTGACATCGATATCATATTTAGACGAAAAATTCTGAACCAGGTGAAACATGAACTTAAGACCTCCTGATCACATGTCAGGTGCCCTGACTTCTACTGGCCATCAATCAAGACTTCTCTATTTAGTGATATGAACTATTCTATACTCTGTTCCACCTAAGTTGAAAGCTAACATAAACAAACAATGCAACATAAGCAAGCCTTTCCTAGTATCAATTTGCACAGAAGTACAGTAAACTCTGCCTTATCCAGTACTCAAGCACCTGGTATTCTCATGAAACCAGAATAAATTTCAAATTGAACATTAGAGCTTAGTACAGCATTTTTGCATGAGAAAAGGAAAGCATGTAAACAGGTGGACATAAGGACTTCACTCATGAAAATTACTCGACCTAATTTTATATCTTCTCAACCCACAGCATCAGCTGCTGCTCAAGAATCATTTGATTCTGAGATCATTTGATTCTTGAGCAGCAGCTGATGAATAAATGGCTAATTCTGTGGATGACCCTGATGAAATGCCGTCCAAGTTTCTAGAACCTAGCCAGTAAACTACACTGCCATTGATACGTATAGGTAATTCTTTTTTCCTGAAATTAAAGTTTAGCTTATTTTTGCTATTTTCATGTCTTGGAAAGTATTTTTTTGTCTTGCATATGCCTTTCTACCACCTTTTACCTTTTAAAACTTCTCTTTTACATTTTGCAATTAGGAAAATACACTATATTGCAAAAAGTGTCCGGACACTTTCATGTTAAGTGAACAAATAGCCACATTCAAATCTCCTTAACATAAATTGAAGTTCGCAGTCAGAGCTCTCTAAATCTCTATTTTCCATAATATTAATATAATGTTTAAAGAGTTATGGAAAATGAAACATTTAAGTGAAACTTTTGCCAGTTTTGAAAATTTACTTCGAAAAGTTAAATTACAAGTGTTATAACAAGTTGCTCGCAATATAAATACAATATTTAAATTTTGTATAGTAAGGATTTTTGAAGTTTACATCGATTTGGGGGGAAAATATTTTGAAAGTGTGGTGTGTGATAATATCTGTTGTTAAATATTATAGCTTCCATAACTCTTTAAATATTAGATTAATAGTACAGAAAATAGAGATTTAGAGAGCTCTGACTGAGATCTTCAATTTATGTCTAGTGACTTTTTTCTGTCAGAAATTAGACAAATCAGGATATGAGTTTATCGATATTAACCCTTTAATGCCCAGGAAATTTCAGAAAAGGGTAGAGGATATTAAAGAAATAGCACTACTTGGATGAGTCAATTTCAAAATGTCGGCTGTTTTAGGCTCTTATGGGTGTTAAAGGGTTAATACTTTGCTTATATTCAACAGTTCATTTCTGAAAACGAATTCTTCAACCTTTTTCAAGATAGCTATCAAAGTAAACTGATCATACTTTTGTAACTATTAATTTACTTACTGCTACTTACCTGGAATATGGATATCTGACTTGAATCAAATTCTTATTGCAAATATGGAACTTTTAGAGATATCACTATTTTTAAATATTTCATTTGCAATTACTTTATTGGTATTTCTACACCATATTTCAACAACTCAATTTAAACATTACATTGAATTTGTAAGCAGCTTTCCTTTTTTGTTGTTTTGGATATTGGCACACATATACAACATGGATGTCATCTTGTCTTCTTTAAGAATTGGTGATTTTAGTTTTTAATTTGCTGTTCAAATTCATAAATTTCCTGATTGTTAATATAAAGTGCTAATAAAGTTGGAGTGCATCATCTATCAACTAAGGATCAGGGTGGCTCAGTTCGTAGCATTACAGTATCATAATCTGCAGTTCTCAGGTTTGAGTCCAACCTGGGTCAGCATTGAGATTTATTTCCACAACACTCCCCACCCTCAGTCAGGAGGGGACACAGATGGACTTTGAATTGCTGCTATCCTCAAATGGGACACTAAGCTAAGGCCCTGTGTGCAGGAGAGCCAATACCCTGTGCACATTAAAGAACATGCTGGATGACCTTGATGGGAGGCTACCATCTGTCTCCTAACAGCTGTCCAGTGGGTTCCCTTCCCCCCAACCTTCTCTGAGCTCTTGGGGTCCTTGTAACCAGTGTACTTAGTCCATGGTGTGCAAAAAAGTGCCACTCAGGTAAACTCTAACAAAACCAAATAAAGCAGATAAAATTTATAATTCCTGACCATTGCTTTGTTGAAACCAATATATCAACAAAATCTACATATTATTTTTATATGTTGCAAGTATACTTATAAAGTAAGGATGTTGGGTTATTTTACCTCTGAGCAGCACTTTTTTTTTTACACACAATCAGCTAAATGGCCAGGTCATAAAGATCCCTAAAAGCTCAGAGAAAGTTGGAGGATGGGACCAACTGGACAGCTGTTAGGAGATTGTAACTTCCCATCAAGGCCATCCAGCATGTTCTTTAACGTGCACAGGGTATGGCTCTCCCACACAAGGGGCTAATGGCTTCAATTAGATGGATGGCATCAGATTGAATGAATAAATTCTGTCATTCAGGAAAGACATGAATAAATTCTGTCTTTCCAAGCACATCAGTGTCTCCTACTGAGTGAGGGCATGGTGGGGGTTTTGCAGAGATAAATCTCTATGCTGGTCCAGGTGGGACAGAAAACTGGGAAATTCAGATTACAAGCAGCATCTTCTCTGCTATAAAAACTCAGAGCCAGGAAGATGGAAATGCATGTTATGAACATACTTAATTAACACTTAATAAATTTCTTAATGTTTCTTCAATTTTCAATATGAAATCACTCTTAACATTAATATCAAATTTAGAAGAAAAACTGTCTTGAGATTATTCAGAGTAACATTGGAAGTTGTTTTCCTGGATCATAGATGACACCAAGAGTGACATATTCAAGGAGATCTATCATATCTCAAAATTAGGGAAGAATGAGAAAGTTGATTCTAGTTCCATAGTTAGAACATTCTGGCATGAATCTGGAGATATGTGGGTTGAGTTTGTGTGTTATTGAGTTTGTGAATTTGTGGAGCACAAACTGGCAAACTCATTCTTTCCACAAAAATTAAAAAAAGCAAGGTCAAAAAGAACCAACAAATGTAAAAAAGGAAAAGCAACAACAGGTGTATAGGACCCATAGAATAAAAAACAAGTCTGAGTAACAAAAAGGTAAAAACTATTAAAAATGAGGTGCATTCAAAAAAGTTCTTGACATGCATCTGCAGAGCAAAAACAATTGCACTTACCTCAACAAAACTTTTACTGTTCTTCAAAGTACTCTCCTCCAGCATCTATGCAAAGTTGCAGACATCTGATTCTGGAATCCTTGGCAGTACTCTGAATGAACACATTTTGGAGGAGGAGCAGGTAGTGAGGTTAATGGCAGTAAATGTGAGGGTTGGGGAGTGAAAGTATGTACTGATACCAGTGTTTAACAGAGAGAGTGAAAGATCCAGGAGTCATTGCTCCAGAATCCCACCCCTCCTGTTGGTGTCAGCACTGTCCCAAAGTGGACTGCATCTGTTGAAGTCCCCTATGATGAGGAAGGGGGATGGTAGCTGCAAGAGAAGATCATCAAGGTCTTCCCAGAAGATGATGCTTCCAGGTGGAAGATATACAGAGCAGACAATCAGGGAAAACTCCACAAAGAGGGAGATGGCTAGAGTGGAGGTGAGGGGTACAACCTGGAATAGAAAATGGTTGCTCACGAGGATGGTGATACCCTTGTGAGCTAGACCATCTCCATCCCAGTTCCGGCGAACTAATGAAAAGTGCTATTGGATCATGGAATCTGACTGGCTGCAAGTATGTCTCTTGCAGGCACACACAGATGAGCTGGTGTGCCTGAAGGAGGGCCTTTTGTTGTCAAGTGTACGTTTAGACAAATGCCGCAGAGGATGGTTTAGTGAATAGGGGATGGTCTATATCCCTGTTCTCAGAATTGTCTGAGACATGGATCTGTTACCACCTTTTGTGGAAGCAATAAAATTTTCTTTTTTGGCCCCAGTGGGGGTCTCTTTGGTTTGGAAGGTCTAGCTGTCTAAGGACAGAAAGGAGGAGGCCTTTCAGTGGTGGAAGTGTAAGGCTAAGTAGCAGGTATTAAAATCGAAGTTGGTGTTAAGATCAACACCAATGTCAATTTCACCTGAGTGAGGAGATATTTCATTGCAGGTGAAAAAGTTTTAGTAGATGGTACACTGATATCAGTCTGCACCCCCACCAAATCATTGGTATGATGGCTTTCCAATGAAGCACTGGCATAGGAAACCTTGCCAGGTGGGGCGGGCAGTGTAGCGAGTTTTCTCGCCTCAGGGTAGGAAATGTTGACAGACTTGAGGCATTGCACCTCCTTTGCCTCCTTCTATTTGGGACAGTCACGGGATATGCCAGATGGTCGACACTATAGTTCACACAGATTGCCCTTTCTGCTGTGCAATCAGGATTAAGGTGATCCTGGCTGTCATAGGCGGGTTTGCCCCAACAAACTGTGTGGGCATGACCATATCTCTTGCACTGAAAGCAGCGCAGAGAGTTCAGAATATATGCTCATATCTCACAATACAAATAACCTGCCTTGATGAAAGAAGGCAGGAGTGGCATGTTGAATGTTAGAATCAGTACCTGGGTGGGTACCAATTTCCCATCATGGCATGTTGAAACCAGATGGACTGCTGATGCTTCTTGAAGGGTGAGCTCTGAGAGGATTTCCTCCTCAGAGAAGTCCCCACTCAGAGATCACACCCTGAGAAGAATTCACAGTTTCGTAGAGTGTGACTATAATGCCCCCCCCCCCCCCCATCTCTGTAACCTTAAGGAGTGGTTCTGAGTGTTTTGAACAAGCAGTCTCAACTTGCACTTGCAAGTTGCTAGATCGCAGGCACTTGATGGATCTCAACAAACCCACAAGACCTTCAAAAACTTTGTTAATAAAAAAATGGGGACATGTTCCCAATTATCTGATCACCCATGGAGTGGATGATCAAGAAACTTGGGGACAAAGACAAATATAAAGAAGATGATGGCATACATAATGAAAAAGATCGGGGCTCATGTCAAGCCCTCTTGGCAGCATTGATCGAATCAATTTCTTTAATTGATCTCATATTTAATTTTGTGTGGTTCATTGCCCACTGTCCCCACTTTCCACGGAGCCCAACGAGGGGGTGCCCAATTGGGCACCAGGACTGCACAGCACTATACCCACACAGACAATGAGCCAAGCCCTCACAAATAAACAAGAAATGAAAAATAAAAGAAAAATGTGAGAAACACTCGAGTTCACACAAAATAAACAAAATAAAAGGAACAAAAAGAAAAAAAAAAAAAAAAATGTGGGAGAAACAAATTGTTCTCAAAAAAAAAAAAGGAATTAAACCACAAACTTAGTAAATGTATTCTAAATGTGTCTAATAAAGCCAAGCCCTCACAAATGAACAAGAACAAAAAATAAAAGAAAAATGTAACACTAGAGTTCTCACAAAATAAAAGGAGTGAAAAATTTTTTTTAAAAAGTGGGAAAAACAAATCGTTCTCAAAAAAAAGGGGGAAGAAAACTACAAACTTAGTAAATGTTGAGAAAACTTGGAAACCTGTACCTGGACGTGGGCAAGGTACTCACTGTGTTGCATAGTTGGCCCTAGCAGGTCCAGCCCACCATATGGTTGGTCCTGGGGATCCACCCAAGGAGGTCCCATTTACCAGAAGCAGAGGAGAAAGCAGTGTATAGCAGTGGCCCTAGAATTCGCTGCCCAGTCTCATGAATAACAAGCTCCCCAATGGGCATAGAGAACCCCGCCAGTCATGAGCTGAGGAGAGATGATGGGGACCCCCAAGCAACTACCAGGATCCTCTTTTCCCAGGACACAACAAACATGCAGGCGAGTTTTCCACACACAACAAACATGCAGGCGAGTGTTCAGGACCCTTGAAGGTATCCGAAGCAGCAGAACCTTCGCAGGGTGGTCCCCTCACTGTGGACAGGAGCTCACACCAAGGGTAACAAAAAATAAAAATAATATTTGCCCAATAGGTTTTTTTTAATTAAAAAAAATTTGCTTTGAATGAATTTTTAAAATACTTTTCAAAATTTTATTTATTTATGATTCTCTTAAAGTATCATAAATAGTTCAACTTGCTTTGAAAAGCAAAATGTCTTTACTGGTCCGGATAATCTGTCATTATAAGTCAATTTTTTAACCTTGTCAGCATTCAGATTTTGTCCATGTAAATAAACAGGTAAACTTACATGATAACAAGGACAGCCATTGTCCACACAAAGTTTTAAACTAGAGTCCCACATACAGGTAAGCCATACCATGTGCACAATAAATTACTGCTCAATGTCCTCAAAAAGATTTCTTCTCTGTCCCTAATAGCTGTTCAGTGGATCTTAATCTCATGATTTAGCCATCTAAGCTCATTATGCAGCTCGAAGAAAATATCCATCTCATTTGGTTGAGGATAACTAATATAAATGGCCAGAAAGTAGTCTAAATCATAGACATGCATCTTAGGCCTGTTAGCAGGATACATCCTATGAAGCAAGTTTCTCTGCTCACAGAAAGAATACAAATGTCTATTATTATTTTTTGCTTGATTCAGAATTTTAATTTATTTTAAAGTATTTTATATTGATTCTTCCAGAAAAACTATAGGAAAGCATCAGAAATCAATCCTATTTCACTAATGACCTTGTAAAATAACAATTAAATCTCATAGCAATAATAACAATTTGTGTAACTCATTTAAAAAATTTTTTATATCACTTAATCAGCACAATGCATAATGTGGTCTGTTACCTACATTACTGAAGAATGGTCTGCTAGTGTAAAAAGTTTGAATGCCCCTGGTCAAAACAATGTGATGAAATTTGTTCTCATACTTAAATTTTAAAAAAATAAGGCTTCTCTTTAGTTTCTTGTTTCACCTTTGAATTTTCATAGCTTACCTTTCACAGAAATAGCTTCTTTGTTGGTAAATGGCACTCCTAGAAATGGAGTATCTTTAGCAATTTCTTCATCACTTTTTTCTCCACTGATGATTAATTTATCAGCTTCCATTGCTTCCTTTAATGCAAGCTGTATTCTTTGTTCAACTACAGCATTTATATATGGCTGAACTTCTCTAATTCTTGAAATAAAAGCTTGCACTAAATCAATACTTCTGAGCTAAATCAGGAACAAAAAAGTAAATTTAAAAAATAAATGCTCACAAAAAACATAATTTTTAACCATTTGCCAAATTACAAATAAGTACATTTATTAGAATGCTGATTCAAAAATACATATGGGTGTAAAAAAAATGCATTCCCTTTAATCAGTAGCATCCACATCCACAAAAGGGAGTATAACCACAAATCTTTGAAGAACTGAATAACACATATTACAGAAGACAATCACTCAAAAAAGGGCCCGTAAATGCCAACAGAGGTTGACTGGCACAACACAGGCATTAAAACTTTCTGATGATGTCATTATCTCTAACATTAGTTCATATGAATTAAATAACGAAGATTAAAATGCAAGAGACATAAAGAATACAAAGCAAGATAGAAATAGCAACAAAAGAAAGCAGCAATGGGTGTAAAATGTGCATGTAAAAATATGAATCATCAATGATATAATATAAAATGCAAAACCTAAATGGATTGATTGTTTGTTACTTGAGAGTTTGTGATGCAATGGCAACTAAGGTTATATTATAACCATATTATGCCAACAAGATTGGTAATAAAAGTATAAACAGATAAAAATCATGGAAACTTTTAACCAAAGTTAAAAGCAACATGCAAAAAAAATGCTAAAAGATATCACAAAAGTCAATAAAATAGGGATGGTAAAAAAGCTGCAACAAATGTAAAACATAGAAACCAACAAAAGGTGTAAGTTGGTTGGTTGGTTGTTTGGGTTTTAATGGCGCATTAGCAACTAAGGCTATAATGCGCCATACGAATGTCCATAAGAAAAAAGATAAAAGTTGTGTAACCCTTAACTAAATTTTAAAAGAAACCACAAACATATACTAAGAATGTAAAGCAATAAAAAAAAACATAATTGATAACAAGAAACAAATGTATAAATAAGTTATAAATATAAAAGTAATCCAGGTGTAAGCAACCTGGGTTAAATATTGGAATAAAACTATATCCAAGTAAAATATCCTGTAAAAAGTAAAAATTCAAAGACAGCGTTAAAACAACAATGATCAGATAACAAATGTCCGAGTGTAAGGGGCTCGGACGTAAAATCATGAAAATTAAAAAACAAACGTCGTTCGAAGTTAAAACATGGACATAAGAGTAAAATGTGTTTGATTGTTAAAATGGTGTCGCAAAACTCACACTTAGGTACGTCGCCCGTCCATAGAAGAAACGAATGACCTAAGCGGAGCCGAGCAAGTACAACTTCCTCCTTGCGATCCCTGTGGTAACAAGACTGCCATGGTTTGATGATAGGTTTGATCTCAAATAGCTTGTTCGTAAGCTGTTCTGACTAAGTGATCTCTGCCACTGTGCCCGGAGCTCGGTGGTAAAACGCTGCCGGAAATCCAGATAGGGAACCAGCAACGGAGAGTCAGACAGGAGCGTGGCTGACCTGGCAGCAGCATCTGCCAAATCATTGCCCCTGATTCTGACGTGACTGAGCACCCAACAGAAATGGATGGTGGTTGTGGCTGCCAGACAATGTAGCTGCTGGTGGATCTTAGAAAATACTGGGTGAGGCCGATGCCTCACCGACATCAAAGCCTGTAGTGAGCTAAGTGAGTTGGTGTACATCACACACCGACAATGATGCTTAGCCACCACGTGGTCCAAGGCGAGACTAATAGCGTGCAACTCTGCAGTGAAGATGGAACATTGCAGTGGGATCTGGTCTGCAATGATTACATCACAGCAGACCATGGCCGATCCCACCAATGTGCCGGACTTCGAGCTATCTGTGAAGACAGGCAAGAAGTCCGGGTGCTCAGCACAATGGCTGGCAAAGAGTTGCCGGTACACACAGTCGGGTGTAAAGGCCTTCCCCGTCCTGCACAGGGAAAAAGGTGTAAGAGGGCTCATATAAAGGGCCCATATAAAAATAGCAAGTATAAAAGTTTAAAAATGATTAAAATAACCACAATAGTGTAAAAATTCAAAAACTGTGATTAGAACTGATTCATCAGATAAAATATATCTGAGTGTAAGGGGCTCGGACAGTAAATGAAATGCAATGAATTAAAATGCAAACAATGTTCATAATTAAAAGCTTCACAGTCAGGTAATGCATATTTTTGATTACTAAAATGGTGTCTCAAAACTCACACTTAGGTTTGTCATCCACCTGAAGAAAAGGATATGAATGTGTAGTAAATGAATAAACTACACAGAACCAAGCAAGTACAATTTCCTCTTTATGGTTCCTGTAAAAACATGGCTGCCATGGTTTAATAATAGGCTTGATCTCAAAAGTTTGTTTCCAATCTGTTCAGACCAAGATGGTTGCCAATGTGCCCAAAGATCAGTGGTAAAATGCTGCCGGAAGTTCAACTAAGGAACTGGCAGTGAAGAGTTAGTCAGGGGCATGGACAACTTAGCAACAGTGTCAGCTAAGTCATTGCCCTTCATCCTGACATGATTGAGTGCCAAACAGAAGAGAATGGCAGATGTGACTGCCAGATGATGGAGCTGCTGGTGAATTATGGGGAGAACAAGGTGAGGTGTCAGACTCACTGAAATCAAAGCCTGTGGCAAGCTAAGAGAGTCAGTGCAAAGCCCACATTGATGATGATGCTTAGCTGCCACTTGGTCCAAGGTGAGGCCGACAGCATGTACTGCAGTGAAGATGGAACTATTGTGGAATCTGGTCTGCAAAGATAGTATGGACCATGGCTGATCCCACAGACATGCTGGACTTGGAGTCATCTATGAAAGTGGGCAAGAAGTGTAGGTACTCAGCACAGTGGCTGGCAAAGAATTGCTGGTACACTCTGGTTTAGCAACTGTACCAGCAACTCTTTGCCGGCCACCGTGTGTAACTTACAAGTGAAAAGACCTTCCCCGTCGTGCAAAGAAAAAACCTTTCGTCTGCAGGAAGGGGAACAATGAGCCACAGTGGAAGTGGCTCAACTGTCAACTGGCAACACTATTGAGACTGATTTTGATGTCCACACATCTTTTCCACACAGACAGCCTTACACACACAGATGGTCAATGCTATAGGACATTAACTGGAAGGAATCTTAGGATCTTTCCCTGGTTTGGGGAAGGCCAAAACAATAGCCTCCAAACAGGAGTCTGGAAACTGCTCCTTGATGAATATACAGTTGAAGAGTTGGAGCAACTGATCCTTACTCGATGGTGAGAGATGTTGGAGCATGGCATAATGGATATTGTTTGGCATGATGGCAGATGCACGAGATGTGCAGAGCAAGGAGAAGCTCCTCCACTGTGAATGGCCTGTTGTAAGGCTCCAGGCCATTCGAGGGGAAAGACAGTGGAGAGTATTCGGCCTTGTTCTTCAGGGCTAGAAACTTGAGAGAGTATGAAGTGGAGGAAGAAATGGAGGAGAAGGACTATCCCAGAGTGTCGGCAATTACTTGTGGATCAGCAATTGCCTTCCCACTGTGCTCCAGGATCGATAATGAGTTGCATGTGTACTTCCTACCCATCTTCTGGATTTTATCCCACATGATCCTAAAACTGGTCATGCAGGTGATAGATGATGTATATTTGATTCAAGATTCCTTCTGGCTCTGGTGCCGGATAAAATGGGCTTTCGCCCTGGTGCATTTGAAAGCTTCAAGGTTGGGGGATGATGGGTATCTCCAAAACACCTCCCCAAGCCTTGTACTGAACTTTATGAGCTGTGGTGCAGTCGGAATTCCACCACAGTTTCGGACATTATGGAAACTGAGTCGAGGTCTGAGGAATAGTCAAGGCAGCTGCGTGAATGATGCAGTCCGTCATCTCTGTCACTGCAATATCAATTTGCTCCTGGCTGATAGAGTGGACATTGAACTCACAGAGGAGCTCAAAGCCACTCCAGTCAGCCCGATCAAACCTCCACCGTGATATGTGTGAAGGGCTGCAAGGCCCCTCACAGGAGATGGTGCTCATTGTGGGGAGGTGATTGTTGCTGTATGGATTGTCCTCAAACTCCCTTGTAAAGAGTGGAAGGATGGAGGAGGAACAGATAGTCAGATCAATTTGGGGAGTGGAAGTAAGTGCAGGTACCTGTGTTCAAGAGGGAAAGGAAGGATCTAAAAGCCACTGCCCCAGGACTCTGTGATGCCCCCTCATTCACTTTTACTTTACTTTAACCAGTTTTGCTTAATTTACATTATATTTATCATTTTGGGGATTTTTATTTCCTTTTTGGCATCACAGCGCTCATTTCCAAGAGTTAGGAGTTGCACATGCGCAACTCCGAACTTTCGATTGTCACCCGCTAAAGCGCGTGCACAAGGACATGCCCACTCTTGCATCATAGCTTGCGCCGCTCATCAATTTATGCAAATGTCTTTCCCAGCTTGCAACATGACATGTGTGGGCTTTGTACCTCTTGTTATAACCTGGTGACATGTCACAGTAGCACAGAAGATAGTAGAGTAGAGAGAGTAGTAGAGCACAGCACAGTTTAGAGATCAGTTTTAGTTTGGAGTTTGTTGAAGATGTTTGTTGTAAGAAATGATGTAGTATCTTCTTTATTGAAGTTTTGGTGAGTGCTTTTTGGAAATAAATTGTTTGTTATTTAAACCTTTTGAATCTTTGCTAATTTTTTTCTCTTGAGCAATGTTAGTTTGTTTTGATTAGCATTAACATAAAATTTTGACAATCATTTAATATTTTTGAATTCTTACTCATTAACGCTCGCTGGTATTTCAAACCTTAATTAAACTTTATTTTTGGCAATTTGTCAATTATTGCCTGGTGCCCGACTCAGCTATCTGGAGCATGAAAATAATTGGATCAGACAAAGGGTCCAAACTTTAAAAGTAATTCATTTCTTTGGAGCGTTACAGAGCAATTAAAAGAAGTGGCGTAACGAACAGGGACCTGCCAGTAGTAAAAGACAGTGGTCCAAGAATAGGGACTGTATATTTGTGTATAAATTGTGCATGTTATTTAATGTGATTGTCAAAGATAGTAATTTTTGAGCTCATTAGTTGTATGTATTATTTATAGATTTAATGGCAGCTTAAGCCAAAAATTTTTGTTGAGCAAGAAGCTTAACTTTTTTGTGTATTAGTCAAAGGTACTGAAGTTTGAGCACAGTTATTGCTGATAGTTAAGATATTTATTGTATGTAAAGATTAGAAGTGTCCAGGGCACACATGTACACAGGCACGATAGAAAACTTTTGATAAGCAAATTTATATTTTTGAAAGCTTAGTTGTAGCTTTAGAATTGTTGTATAGCAGTACCTTTGAGCGCTACTCAAGATCAAAAAAAAGTTTCAAAATTTCCAAAATTCAAAATTTTGGCAGACCGCTAAACATGTCTGCTAGCAATATGGCCAATTCTGCCATAATGACTCCCGATTTAGAAAAATATTGTAAGTAAATTGTATCATGTAATGTAAATTGTATCATGTAATGAAAGAAGCAGAAGTGCTAATGAATCTGCTTAATGATCATCGAGAGAAAGGGGGAACGACAACAACCCCTAAATTTGCTGACAATGCTACGTCAGTTTACCAACGTAGAAACTTTGAACGTAAGGTTCCATTTTCTGTTCCGTCAGAAGCAAGTGATAGAGCAGAGTATTATCAACCGCCACAACGACGAGTTGCCAATCCATCTATTAACTATAGTCCTTATGTTAATTGGTCTTTACCTGAGATAAGGTTCGACGGTTCGAAACATCCATGATCGTGGACATTTGTCAAGTCCATGGAGGAGCACTTCTGTTTACATGAAGTGCCAAGCAACAAAAAAGTTGTTTTAGCAGTATCTTGTCTAATTGGATGTGCTAAGCAATGGTGGAATAACGTAGGATGTCGTCATGGAATTGAATATTGGGAAGAATTTAAACATGAAATCATGGACATATATCTGGCTTATAATGATTTTACAGAACTAGCTACAGAGTTGTTTTCACGAAGACAAAGGGAAAGAGATGATATAGTAAAATTTATCTGGGGGCACAGTAGAATTATACCAGCTGTACGATGCTGATGCCACTGAAATTGATATTGTAAATTGCATATTGTCTCAATTGCTTTTGCCCATTAGAGAATTCCTAGAAGTACGAAACGTGAACTCAATTTCAGATTTAGTCAAATTGGCTCGGCAATATACTGCAAGAAGAGAATCTGCAGCAACTGCATTAAACCAACAATGGATGCAATCCCCGCCAAAGCAATGCTATCAGGTTGTCTCGTAGAATGACTCCTGCACGACCCGGAAGTTACACTGTCCCAACAATTTGTGCCAAACGCACCTAGAATGATGCAGAATGAACAAAGTAGAAATTTTGTTCCATGTCAAGCTTCGAACAATGACACTAGACCTAAAACTTTTTTTTAAGAAAAATAGAGAAACTTTCAGATGTAATTATTGTGGCCCACTGTGACACATGGAGCAATATTGTTATTGAAAGAATAGAAATTCAGGAAACTTGAATTAGGATCTTGGAAGCGAGAGGCCAAAGTTCCTCACGAAAAGCCCTCTCATGAGTTATGTCTTGCCACTATGGCTTTACCTTTTGTAAAGGCTTGTCACGAAGAAACTAAACTAATAGATCATAATGATACAGAAGCCGATCTTCCATTTTCAAAGGAACAAGTTTTAGATGATAATTATGACAATTGTCAATTGACAGTGCAGCTGCGGTCCTGTGGACTTTTTGAATTACCTTGTAGTCCAAAGCAGAATATTCAAGAAGCACCTACAAAATGTCCCATTAGTGCAATTAATGCAATTTTAGATAACAAAGTTTGTGAAGTAGAACAACCTTATGAGAAAGCCTTCTTAGTTGATGAAAAGGTTCTGAAGTAGAAGTTTTAACGGAAATTAATAATGATGAAAATATTTTTGAGTCTGCTTTAAGGAAAACTAATTTTAATAAAGAAGAAAGCAACCAAGAAATTGTGCCGACCGCAAGTATTCCTGACGAGTCTGGCAAGTTTGTAAGTCCTCAACTGTTAGAGCGTCATTTGGAGGCGGACACCAATAAGCCTAAAAAGTACAAGACCAGGTTCTTCAAAAATCCGCACGTAGCGACGAAATATCGACGAAACAACCAGATCCTGCAGAGCAACAACCGGCAGCGAAGCAGTCAACATAGCAAAGATGACATCATGAGCGAGATCTTTAGCAACGATTTTACGTGAAGCAAGCCAACGACGAAGGAAAGATGTTAACGGAACCCGACTGGATGATTTATCGCAACGGAGTGCCAACAATGAAATTTAAGTATATTATTCTTCTTCCACTTGGCACTTATTGATTATAAATGTTCTCTTTTCTCTGGAATAGATGAAGATGAAGAAGAAGCTTTATTGTGATTTATATAGTTAGCAATGTTTAAATTCTTGTTGAAACTTTGGAGTTTCGATATTTATTTTCGGAAAGTGAATTTACTGTAGTTCGAGTTTATACTCTGTGAATAGAGTTTTTTTGTATTCTTGTTCATCGAAGTTATATCAATTGTTGTCATCAATTGTTATAACCTGGTGACATGTTGTCACAGTAGCACAGAAGATAGTAGAGAGAGTAGTAGAGCACAGCACAGTTTAGAGATCAGTTTTAGTTTGGAGTTTGTTGAAGATGTTTGTAGTAAGAAATGATGTAGTATCTTCTTTATTGAAGTTTTGGTGAGTGCTTTTTGGAAATAAATTGTTTGTTATTTAAACCTTTTGAATCTTTCCAATTTTTTTCTCTTGAGCAACGTTAGTTTGTTTTGATTAGCATTAACATAAAATTTTGACAATCATTTAATATTTTTGAATTCTTACTCATTAACGCTCGCTGGTATTTCAAACCCTAATTAAACTTTATTTTTGGCAATTTGTCAATTATTGCCTAGCATCCGACTCAGCTATCCGGGGCATGAAAATAATTGGATCAGACAAAGGGTTCAAACTTCAAAAGTAATTCATTTCTTTGGAGTGTTACAACTCCACCCTTCCCTTTGGTGTCAGCACTTCCCCAAAGCGTACTGTGTCCATTGAAGTCCCCCATGATGAGGAAGGGGGAAGGCAGTTAAGAGATGTGGTCATCAAGATCTTTCTGGAAGATGAAACTTCAAGGAGGGTGGTAGATGGAGCAGACAGTCAATGAAAATCCCACAAGAAGTGGATGGCAACTGCCTCAGTGCACCCCTGCAAGCTGGATCCAGCGAATGTGAGAGAAGTGCCAGATAGTGGGATCGTTGGCTGTCTGCAGGTACATCTCTTGAAGGCACATGCAGATGGACTCATGTACCCTCAGGAGGACCTAGATGTCATCAATATTACTCTGGAATCTGAAACAATTCCATTGTAGGAGTGTGGCTATCTCAGGTCTTTGGAGTTTGGGTGAATGATTTTCGATTTATTTTAACTGTCACCAGCGACAGTTCTGGAAAAATAGGTGTCTGAAAAACATGGATCAGAGACCGCCAAACAAGGGGGGGGGGGGGGGTTAAAAGTTTCTTTTTAGGTCTTGGTGAGGTCCCCTTAGTTTGGAAGGTCTTGCTGTCCATGGGCAGGAAGGAGGGAGAGTTCCAGTGGTGGAAAGCACCACAGCAGGAATGGAAACCGGAGTTGGTGTTGAGATTGGCACTGACTTCAGCTGTTCCAAAAGGTACTTAGCAGCAGGCAAGAAAGATTCAGCAGGAGGAACACTGATATCGATCTGCCATGGAAGCCATCACAATGATGGGCTTACTGATGAACGCACCAGCACAGAGACCTTGCCAGATGGAGCAGGCGGTGCAGCGAGCTTCCTCTGGATAACTGATGTTGTTGAGGGTCTTTAGAAACTGTACCTTTTTCTCCTCCAGTCACTTTGGACAATCTCAGGAGTACACCAGATGTTTGCCACCACAGTTCATGCAGCTTGCCTTTTCTGCTGTGCAGTTTCAGGTTCGAGATAATCCTGATTGCCACAATGAGAACAGGTAGGCTTGACCCTACAAGCTCTGTGAGCATGGCCATATCTCAGGCATTGGAAACAATGCAGAGGGTTGGGAATGTAAAGGCATACTTCGCAATGAAAGTATCCTGCTTTGATAGGAAGTTGGCAGGTGTGGAGTATTGAATATTATGATCAATACCCGAGTGGGTACTAACTTTCCATCACAGCGTTGCAAAACCGGGTGGACTGCTGTCACTCCCTGGGATGAAAGCTCCGAGAGGATTCCCTCCTCAGAAACCTCGAGAAGGTCCCATTTGGAGATCATGCCTCGGGAGGAATTAAGCATCTTGTGTGGAGTGATGGTGACTGCCACCCCACCAACTGTTGTGACATTCAAGAGAAGCTCGGAATGTTTTGAGCATGCAGTTTCTTGCAAATCACCAGATTTGCCATCTTGCCATCACCAGATTTTAGGCACTTGATTGATTTTGGTTCTCCCACGTGCCCTTTCAATATCAAATTGATAAAAAAAATGGAGACATGTCCCCAATCACCTGATCACCCATAGAGTGGATAACCAGGAATTTTGGGGATGGAGAAACACATGAAGGTGATGGTGACGATGAAAAAGAAGACACAGAAGATGGGGGCTCATGCTGAGCTCTTTTTTCAGCATTCATTGATGAAATTTATTTTTGGAACTCATGGTTGTTTTTTGTGGTTCAGTACCTGATGTCCCCACCTACTATGCTTGGGCACCATACCCACAAAGTGAGTGAGCCAAGAAATCACAACTAAAGAAGAATGAAAAGGAAAAAAGAAATGTGAAAAACTCACTCCTCACAAAATAAAATAAGGGAAAAAAGGAAAAAGTGCGAGAAAGGAACTGGCCTCACAAACGAAAGAAAACTACAAAATTAGTAAACACGTGGGGAAACTTGCAAACCATTGCTTGGACATGGGCAAGGCATTCACCTACTGCATGGTTGGCCTCAGCAGGTCCAGCCCACCAGCCAATTGATCCTGAGGGGGCCACCCCAGGACCTCCTGATTACCTAAAGCAGAGACCAAGGCAGTGTATAGCAGTGGCCCCAGAAATTGCTACTAGCCCGTGATGGACAAGCTCACCAATGGCAAAACAGCCAAAGGGGACTCCACCAGTCATGAGCTAAGGAGAAAAGATAGGGACCCCTGAGCAACTGCCAAGATCCTCCTTTTCAGGGACATGGGTATCCATGCATGGTAAACACATGGGTGAGCATTCAGGACCCTGTGAATGTAACTGAGCCAGTGAAAACTTCACAAGGTGGTATTTTCACCACTGACAGGAGCTCATACCAAGGGGTGGGATGAGAGCTCCGAAAGGATTTCCTCCTAAGAAACCTTGAGGAAGCCCCACTCAGAGATCACACATGGGGAGGAATTAAGTGACCTGCGGGGATATCACAGTGATGGACACCCCACCAATTTCTGTCACTTGCAACACTAGCTCTGAATGCTTAGACCACAAAGTTTCCACCAGCAAGTTACCAGAGTTAGGTGCTTCACTGTTTTCGGAACTTCCGGCAACACCTTCCAGACCTTTACTGAAGAAAAAAGGGAGCATGTCCCCAATGACCTGATCACCCACGGAATGGATGATCAGGTCATTGATTCAGGGTCACAAAGCAAAATAAATGAAAAAATAAAATAAAAATATGAGAACGAACTGTTCTCACAAAATAAAAATAACTACAAAAGGAAAATAAGGTGTGGTGAAACTCGTGAATCTGTACTCAGTCATGGGCAAAGCACTCGCTGTACTGCATAATTGGCCTAGCAGGTCCAGCCCACCAGCCGACTGATCCTGAGGAGCCACCCCAGGACCTACCATTTGCCTGAAGCAGAGGCCAAGCAGTGTGTAGCAGTGGCCCTCAAAATCGCTGCCCAGCCCCACAACAAACAGGCTCTCCAATGGTAAGACTGGCCAAAGGGGACCCACTAGTCATGAGCTGAGGAGAGCAGACAAGGTCAACCAAGCACTCCAGGATCTTCCTTTCCAAGGATATGGGGCATAGAGCATGACAAACGTGTGGACAAGCATGCCTGTGAAGGTACCCGAACCAGCGAAACCTTTGCAGGGTGGTCCCCTCACCACATACGGGAGCTCACACCGAAGTGGGGGTGGGGGAGGTTGTTCTTGAAATAATGTAAAGAGTGGAAGGATCAAAGAGGAGCACATGGTGAGATTAATGTCAGTGAATGTGCATGCCAAGGAGTAAAAGTATGTACTAACACTGGTATTCAACAGGGAGAGTGAAGGATGTAAGCAAGAGCCGTTGTTTGAGAACTTCACCTCTCCCATTTATGCTATTAGTCCACAGAGGATTGTGCCCACTGAAGTCCCCCATGATGATGGAGAGGGATGGAAACTGACAGATGAGGTCATCGAGGTCATCCTGGAAGATACTTTTGGGTGGTAGATAGTCAGAGCAGACAGTCAACGAAAATCCCATGAATAGGTGGATGGCTACCACCTCAAGAGTGGTGGTGAGTGGAATCACCTGGAATGGAGAATGGTTTCTCACAAGAATGGTGACACTCACACCTAGCTAGTCCATTTCCATCCCAATCCTGATGAATGAGGGTAAAAACACTTCCTCTAGGACACAACTATTGAAAGCAACTGAAGCACCATCTGTCTGACCAATTTCCACACTTTAGTTTTTTTCACTGTTTATCACCAAACCTACTCTATTACCAGTCTCATCAACAGCCTTAATGAAAAAATTCAGCTAACATCATTAGCCAACAGGGTCAAATCATCTGCATAATCTAAATCAGAAATATTGTAATCTCTAAACCATTTAAGGCCAAAGTCTTTCCCTTGCAAAGAATTTTGCATAACATAATCAATAACCAAACTAAAGAGAAAAGGAAACAAAATGCACTCTTGTCTAACTCCACTAGCAATGCTAAACCAATTGCTACAAGCCTTACCAACTCTCACACACAACTCAGTTTTATTATAGACTGTTTTCATTACACTAACTAACTAACTTCTCAGGTATTGCATATAATCTAACGATCAATCACAATTATGTCAATCAGCAAAGTCAAAAGCCTTTTTGAAATCTATAAAGCTAGTAAACTAATTTCTTATAATTATCACAAGAACTGCAATCTCCTTTTTTAAAGTAGGGATAATGATAGCTCTAGTAAAATCCTTAGGAACTACACCTTTATTACAAAAGATATTCAAAATTTCAGTCATCCGTGTGGTAACCAAAATATTCCCAGCTCTAAGCATTTCAGTCATAATTTCATCTACTCCTGGGGATTTATGAAGTTTAGAAATAGCCAAAATAACTTCAGATTGTGATGTAGGGACAACATGAAAGCCAGTAATGCATGTATCATCATTACAAACAATGGGAGTAGAACTAACCACATTGTTTAGAACATCACTGTAATGCTCAGACCATTTAGCCATGATAGAATCCTCACATTCAATAACCTTACCATATTTATCCCTCAATTCTTGTATACTTGTCAGCTTCTTCCCATACAAGACATTAACTGTCTGGTATATTCCCTTGCTGTTATGTTGACTAAATGCTTCCTCTGCTTTGTCAGTCAAGCTATCAAGCCAAAAATTCTTATCAATTGCTAACTGATCCTTTACACATTTAATAAGCTCATTGCAATGCTGTCTATAGGACTAGTAGGGTGTTGATTCATATTATTCTTGCATTTCCTACTTTCAGAAATAAGTTCCATAACCTTATCACTCATATAATTTTGTTTCCTATGTACCTTTCTACCTAAAAAAAACACTGTTGGTTTGAAGAAAATTCTGTTTAAGCTGATCCCATTCTTTCTCAACTTCAGCAGTAGGCAAACCACGATTATCATAATGACTAAGCAGTCTGTCACAGAATGCTTTGGCTATATCTGGATCTTTCAGACCTTATGTTAAAAGTAATTCTCTTAACATTAGCACAACATTTCTTAAGCTTTAATTGCAAGACACTTTTGACCAGGTAATGGTCAGACCCAATTTCGGCTCCAGTGTTTGATATGGTATTCCTAACTGAACTAACCCACTTGCTGTTAATTAAAATGTAATCTATCATATTCCTGTGCAACCCATCAGGTGAAACCCATGTATATTCATAAATGTTTCGGTGTTTGTAGTACATGATAGTTATTCACAAACCACTGAGTTTACCTACCTGTAAGAGACGTTCCCCATTGCCATTGGAACTACCAATACCAAAGGAACTTAACACCCTGCCCAAAGGTCAGAGTCAGTACCAACTTTAACACTGAAGTCACCTAGCACAAGAGAAATATCCCATTTCTTGACAGAATTCAAAATATCCTGTAGTTGTCTATAAAACCTATACTTCTCATTCTCACAACAGTGACATTAAAGTCTTTAATTTTTGTTTTAAATTCAGCTGTAAGAAATGTTTTACTCATGCAGTCATATCCAAGAAGAGCATCATTGGTGTGTCTACTGAGAAGTAAACCTACACATTGGAGATGTTTTCCATCCTTCCTCCCAGAAAAGGGAAATTAAAAATTATTTTTAAGAATCTGGCTTTATCCATCCATTTGGTTTCTTGCAAGCCCATAATATCTAGATTATAATGCTGGAATTTTTATGCGAGGACATCAAGAGTACTTTAAGAATATATGGAAAGTATGGAAAAATAGGCATGCATACCTAAAGACTATAATTAGGCTATATAAAAGTTTGGTCCTCTTTAAAGTATGGTAGTGAAATGTGGACCCTTTGTAAGCATGATGCCTCCGATTCCAGATGTTAATGCAATATCTGGGCACTAGATGATTTGACTTTGTAAATAATGATGAGGTTAGGAGGAAACAGAGGAGTCAGTAGCCACCTTTGAGTAGCACATTGCAGAAAGAGAGACTATAGGAAGCCCTTCATTGGAGTCTAATTTCACCATAATCTTACAACACCTTGATTTGGGCATGTTGCCCATATGCATAACTATATATTAGTAAATAGGTTTATGAACAGTGTACACAAAGGCCTCAGAAAAGGAGACTTAGAATGTAGTGGGCAGACAATGTGAACAGGACATTGTTAGAATTGGTCTACACTGGCCAAATGCAGTAGCTGTAGCTCAGGAGAGATGTGTTTGAAAAATAAAATTACACAGTCTCAATGGGCCTACATAGCCAATGCCTGCTTAAGGATTTTGTATGTATGTACTGCTATGGAAATTTTTAATCTGAAACAATGGTAAAATTTAATTCAAAAATCACTATTTTTTAATTCTGGTTAGGAAATTATTTCAGTTTAATTATAGTAGTAAAATAAATCCTATCTTTTGAACCTTGAACTTTTTATTGTTATATCTTAATCAGATACCTCTGAGGTAACTGCTGTTTGATGTCACCTATACTTATCAATAACATTTTCAGTCAAGTTTTGAATAATTATTCTTTCTAATTGCAGACTATATTTCAGAGGCAATATATATATAATTCTAGGAGTAAAAGAATGAAAAATATTTACATCACTAATATTTTACATAATTGTAATTGATATTCCATTTCTGAATCAGGAAAGTTTAAAATTTCGTGTATTAGAATCAGCAAAATATTTCCAAAAAAATTGTGATTTTCTGGATCTACTTTATCGAAAATACCTTTTAAAAATTATGGCTTATAAGAAATTATATTTTTAAAGAAAATGCAAAAAGACTTCAGTATTTGCCAACACTATACAGATATGTATCAGTACAGTTTGACACACAGCATATGCCCTTAAAGTTTGAAACCAAAATTAGATGTTTGATGCTACTTGCCTACATACTCCTATCATGCTACCAATCATATAAAAAAATATATTTTCCCCTTTGTATTCATTTCATAAAATATATCTGATAATGGATAAAAATGATAGAAACATTAAAACAGTTTTAAATCACAAAATATGCTAAAATGAAAATAACAACAACAAACAGCAGCTGTATTTTTGTGCAAATCCTTGAACTCCTCCAAAAAAAGAAAATGTTCCTTCAGCACCTGACTTTGTTTGAATGAAAACACAGATGAGCAAACTTGAACAAGTCAATTAATTCACACAAGCTGACAGTTAGCATAGGACACTTCTGCACTAACAAGAACATTAGCTATTGGAATGCCATTGATTTGGATTCTGTTAATGGCTTTTTGAAGGATTGCAAAGTTCTATTACTTTCTGATGCATCAAGTTGAGGAATAAAGCGAAAAAAAAAAATGGCATTATTTCGGAGATCTGAAATAATTATTTTTAATATATATATAAATTGAAAGTTAGCTCAAAAGTTTTTTTTAATTTAAATTTTTTTGTCATACTAATTTTGCAGTTGAGCATTCATGACCATAAATGCAGGCTATGTGAACTACATTTTAGTGGTAAATGGTAACATAAATTTTAAAGGATGAGCAATTCCTGGTGAAAGAGTTAGTAAACCCTGCAATAATTTAGTATTATAAATAGAGTTAAACAAGGCTGCATCTTGCAACCATTTCTCTTCACCTTGGCAATCATTATTCAGTTTGTGCTTTCAGATTTAAAGGATGGCACTTTTGGATAAAAGAATGCTGCATCAAATGGAATTAGATTAGTTTCTCATTATTTATTAACCCTTTTAGCATCCCTAATATTTGCATCCATTTTAAAAATTATTATAAGTTGGTGTTCAACACATTTACTATTCCTACATTCTTTTTCTTTCTTGGGGCAGGGTGGCTCAGTTGGTAGCATGCCAGGCTTATAATATGTAGTTCCCAGGTTTGAGTCCCAGCTGGGTAAGCATTGAGATTTATCTCCACAAAATTCCCTGCCCTGCCCACGGTCAGTAGGGGACATTGATGGGCTTGGAAAGGCCACCATCTGTCGGATGGGACGTTAAGCTGTGGCCTAGTGTGTGGGAGAGCCATTACCTGCGCTTTTGGTATTTAACACGACAAATTTCTGAGGTGTTGATAAAAAAATTTAGTTGAGGCAGGAGTGGAATGGGCATTAAACTCTCAAACTCCTGAAAACATATTATGCATTATTACTACTGAGTTATTCCAGTCTAGTTCAATTTCAGCTATTGTCAGACTAAAAATGCTATTATTTACTTTGAATGGTCTAAATATCATTAAGTTCAAAAATACACTTGGATATTTAAAGGGTTAATATCTTCAAAACAGATCAAATCAGCATTGTTGAAATAATATACTCATGGTGGTGGGACTTTTAAAGTGCTATGTCTGTTCAACTTCACAATTCCAGTTGTTACCCTTTTGGTTTGCTATTAGCTAGTATTACTTTATTTATTAATGGCAATCACTTAGCGTTTATGAAAGAAAATTGGCATTTTACCTGTTTTTTCCTAATTTTTGCAGCAAGACTTGTTGCTGGTTCTAGTAAAATAAGGTTACTTATTGGAGGTAATTCTTCCTTCCTTCCAAAGTTCATCACACTAAACATGAAGTGAAGAAAGATATCTAGAATACGATGGAAGATTCGTAAAATTCCTATAAAAATCAGCAACAGTGGTGTCGTTTTAGAAGCCATGACTGAGGTACTGAAATAACTCCTGAAAATAACAATAATCACCATGGTAATCATTATTCTAGTTTGATATCATGAATAAATTAATGCTCATAAATGAATGGTTAAAACAACTTTCTAAAACAAATGAGAAGTAAATGTTTTTATACATTTTAATTATATGGGCTGATGAAGAAAAAAATCGCATTTGTAGAACAGAAATCAATTTGACATTGCTCATAAAACTCTCAATTTAATTTACAGAACAAATTAGTTTTCCTGTCAGAAAACAAAATACATAATCAGTGAGATATACACAGTCATATCAGAATAATATGACCATCCACAGAATCACAGTGTACCTGTCCAGGCATGTCACCGAGTGCACAAAGACACTAAGCTTGTGTGTGGCTGTTTGTGAGGTGCTGTAATAAGGGTGTACCAAGAATGGGCCGCTGGCACAATGAGTACCTCCAGATGTCATAACTGTGGAGCCCCAAAGGCCATCAACCCCAGAGGAGAACGTCGCTTCCGTCGACTGGTAAAGGGCAATTGATGCGCAACACACTGCAGCAATTGACCACTCAAATGAACACTGGGGCACCCAGGTACGTGTCCTAGGTAACAGTAGAGTGAACCCTGTTACGCATGGGTCTCTGGAATTGACGCTGCATAAAGGTGCCCATGTTAACCAAGGTGCATCGGCTATGATGCCTGCAGTTCGCACAAGACTACCATCATTGGACAGTGGAAGAGTGGAAAAAAGTTGCCTTCTTCGATGAATCGAGTTTTCTATTCCACAGAAGTGAAGGACGGTGGAGGATACGGTGGAGGATACGGTGTCAGACACACGAGAACCAACACCCGGACATGCTTGTCAGTCAAGTACAGGCTGGCGGTGGCAGTGTGCATGTCTGGGGGATGTTTTCCTGATATGACCTGGGTCAGCTGGTACCACTGGCTACCTGTCGATTCTCGCTGACCACATGCATCCCTTCATGTTGAACGTTTACCCTGGTGATGATGGTGCCTTCCAACAGGACAATGCACCCTGCCATGTCACTAAGGTGGTGCGTGACTGGTTCCAGGAATACGATGGTGATGTCTCCGTTCTCCTTTGGCAGGTGAAATCGCCCAACCTCAATTCCATAGAGCACTTGTGGGACCATTTGGATCCATAGGTTTGGCATGCGGACCTACAACTACATCATTTCCAGAATGCAGTTCAAAATTTCAAAATGAAATATTATGCTTAAATTCTCAACTCATTCACAAAAACTTATGTATTCATTTCAATATGTTTGAAGCTGAAAGAAAATAGCTACCTTGACTATTTATCTCTTTTTAATAATGGCAGGTGATTTTTCACCCTGAAGGTTTTCTTCTTAACAGAAGACACTGCAACTTTGAGAAAATAACAGAATGATTTTTTTTTTTTTGAAAAACTGATATCCTAAGATTACTCAAAAACCAATATTGTGAACAATTGTTTCATCATCTTCTTGTTCATGGGTTGCAGTTCTCCAAGTATCACTGATATTATGAATATTTTCAAACAGTTTTACTTTCTTTTAGCAGTACTAAGATTGCACTTTTACAATTTCATATTCTATATTTACTCGTATATAAAAAGTGCACTTTTTACTAAAACTCATTAGCTAGAAGATAACAAAAATTATTGTATCAAAAATGTTTGCATTTTTTCCTGATAAATTAGGATTTTATTTCTTCAAAGAAAGTCCATTAAATTCTTCGCTCAAATTGCAATTTCATCTATTAAAAAGAAACTCCACAAAGTATTTCATAGAAGCACCTACCATTATCATCAGGAATGACACTCAAAACATAGTTTCAGTTCCAAACATAGTGAAATAAACATACAATTCAATTTTTTAAGTTGGCCTTCAGATGGAATATTTTTAGTCATAAATTATAAACATTCAAAATCACAGACCACTATACAGTGCACAGAATACTTGCAATCAACTATTGAAGCAAATGGCATAAGAATATGTTTCAAATATATATACCTATATGTCCAAATGAAAAATTATAGATGCAGAGACAGATATAAATCATTGTTGATTGTTGGTTGTTTCAGGTATTATGGAGCAACAGCTACTAAAGATATTTTGTACCAAAAAATTAAGATAAAAATCATTGAATCCTGCAACCAGATTTAAAAGCAAAAAACAGGAAGAATAAATAAAACAATAAAACTTTGTAATGACAACAATGGATGTAAAGAACCTGTGTAAAATACAAGAAGTAATAATGCCCTCTAACAGTGGAAAAGGTTGAAAAAACAAGTGTAACCATGAGGCGTACATAACATTGCTTTTAACATCATAAGGGCATGACTACTTCACAGAGATCTACCCCATATATCTCTGTTTGCTAGCAATTGTTCACATTGCTTTTTATAATGCCCGGCAATACATCACAAGGGCAACTGGCTGTGTTTCTGCACATATCAGTGTCATATGCAAATCAGTCATATAGGCAGGGGTGGCTCATCCATTAGACCACCAGCCCTCCACTGAAAATTGCCCTACCACAAATGAATAGCCAGAAAAAGTTGAATATTTGCATGTATGAAGACAACATGTACCAATAGTGGCTCACTCATCGCAGGCACCTGAACTCTTTGCTTCTATTGGCATCATCAAATTCTACATTGGAGGAAGTCTTCCAGTGTAGATGGCTTCAGCCTTTAGTAGTGGGGGAACGGGTCTTTGCCCCATGTCTGCGATTAGGGGGCTGTTTGATATTGTCGGCATTCCCTCTCTCAATAAACATAGTTTCTTTAAACATCCCACTAACCATTTTCTCTCCATAGGTAGTTGGAATGTGAGGACTCTGCACAGAGCTTTTTCTCTTGATGTCCTCACACAAGAATTCCACCGTTATAATTTAGATATTCTCGGCTTGCAAGAGACCAGATGGACAGATAAAGGTCAGATTCTTAAAAATAATCTTAAATTTCTCTTTTCAGGGAGGGACGACAAAAAGCATCACCAAGGCGTGGGTCTGCTTCTCAGCAGACACGCTAGTGATGCTCTTCTAGGATATGAGTGCATTAATGAAAGGTTTCTTACAGCAAATTTTCAGACAAGCGTTAAAGACTTGAATGTTATCTGCTGTTATGCCCCCACTGAGGATGCCGATGAGGATGAGAAGGATAGGTTTTATGAACAACTTCAGGATATTTTGAATTCTGTCAAGAAAGGAGATATTACCCTTGTTCTTGGTGACTTCAATGCCAAAGTTGGTACTGACTCTGACCTTTGGGGAGGAGTAATAGGCCCTTTTGGTATTGGTAGCTGCAATAGCAATGGGCAACGTCTCCTACAGGTAAGTAAACTCAATGGATTCAGAATAACTAACACTTATTACAAACACCGCGACATACATAAGTACACATGGGTTTCACCTGATGGGCTGCATAAGAATATGATTGATTACATATTAATTAACAGCAAATGGACTAGTTCTGTTAGGAATACCAGGGCATATAGGGGAGCTGAAATTGGATCTGACCATTACCTTGTTAAAAGTGTGTTGCAACTTAAACTTAAAAAGTGTTGTGCTAGGGTTAAAAAATTTACTTTTAATACTGAAGCTCTGAAAGATCCAGTTATAGCCAAAGCTTACCATGATAGGTTACTTAGTCATTATGACAATCATGGTTTGCTTACTACTGAAGTTGAGGAAGAATGGGATCATTTTAAACAGGCTTTTTTGGACACTAACAGTACTCTTTTAGGAAAAAAGGAGCAGAAGAGGCAAAATTATCTGAGTGATAAGGCACTTGAGCTTATTTCGGAAAGAAAGAACTGCAGGAATGCCCTTAATCAATACCCTACTAGTCCTAATAGAAAGCATTACAGAGACCTTAATAAACTTGTAAAGGATCAGTTAGCTGCTGATAAAAATTTTTGGCTTGATGGTTTGGCTGACAAAGCCGAGGAAGCAGTTAGACAGCACAACAGCAGAGAGCTGTACCAGATAGTTAATGTTTTGTGTGGTAGAAAACGGACAGGCATACAAGGATTGAAGGATAAACAAGGTAAGGTTATAGAAGGGGAGTATTCTGTCATGGCTAGGTGGGCTGAGCATTTCAGTGATGTTCTAAACAATGTAGTTAGTTCTACTCCCATTGTTTGCAATGATGATAGATGCATTGGTGGCTTTAATGTTGGCCCTATAACACAATCTGAAGTTAGTTTGGCTGTTTCTAAACTTAAACTTCATAAATCCCCAGGGGTAGATGAAATTACTACGGAAATGCTTAGAGCTGGGAATGTTTCGGTTACCACTTGGATGACTGAAATTCTGAATCTCTTTTATGATAAAGGCATGGTTCCTAAGGATTTTACCAGACCTATTGTTATCCCTATTTTCAAAAAAGGTGATCGCAGTTCTTGTGATAACTATAGGGGTATCAGCCTACTCTCTGTTCCAGGTAAAGTTCTTTCCATGATTGTGCTTAATAGAATTAAGAATCTGGTTGACAGGCAATTGCGTGATGAGCAATGTGGATTCAGAAGTGGTAGGGGATGTGTAGATCAGATATTTTCACTTAGGCAGATTCTTGAGAAATGTTTAGAGTTTCAGAAACCTTTGGTTGCTAGCTTTGTTGATTTCAAAAAGGCTTTCGACTCTGTTGATCGTCATAATTTGTGGTTGATTGTGAGATCATATGGTATACCAGACAAGTTAGTTAACATTATGAAAGCTCTCTATAATAACACTGAGTCGTGTGTGAGAGTTGGTAAGGCTTGTAGCAATTGGTTTAGCATTACTTCTGGTGTTCGACAAGGGTGCATTTTGTCTCCTTTTCTCTTTAGCTTGGTTATTGATTATGTTATGCGAAATTCATTTCAAGGGAAAGATTTTGGCCTTAAATGGGCTGGAGATAGGAAAATTTCTGATTTAGATTATGCTGATGATTTAGCCCTTCTGGCAAATGATGTTGATGAGATGAACTCTTTCATTCGAGCCGTTGATGAGACTGGTAGTAGAGTAGGTTTGGTTATAAACAGAGAGAAAACTAAAGTGATGAAAATTGGTCAGGCAGGCTGTGATTCAGTTAATATGAATGGTTGCAGTCTTGAGCAGGTGTCACAGTTTAATTATCTTGGGAGCTATGTAAGAGATAATGGTGATGTGCGGCATGAGATTAACAGACGAATAGGGATTGCTGCTGGGACTTTTAAGAATCTATGGAGAGTGTGGAGAAATAGGCGTATACACCTAAAGACTAAAATTAGACTGTATAATAGTTTGGTTCTTTCTAGGGTTAGTTATGGTAGTGAAACTTGGACACTTTGTAAACAAGATAACAGGAAACTAGATGCTTTTGATTCCAGATGCTTACACAGTATCTTGGGCATTAGGTGGTTCAACTTTGTAACTAATGATGAGATTAGGAAAAGGAGTTTGCAACCTCCTTTAAGCAGCATATTGTGCAGAGAGAGACTCCGTTGGTTTGGCCATGTTGCCCGTATGAATAATTATAGATTGGCGAATAGGGTTATGAACAGTGTGCCTAAAGGCCTCAGAAAGAAGGGGAGACCTAGGATGCGGTGGGCAGACAATGTCAAACAGGACCTTGTTAGAATTGGTGTGCAGTGGCCAGATGCAGTAGATGTAGCTCAGGATAGACTTGCTTGGAGAACTAAATTGCACGGTCTGGTTGGACCTCCGTAGCCCATGGCTGCTTGAGGATGATGATGATGATGTTCATAACCATATTCGCCAATCTATAATTATCCATATGGGCAACATGGCCAAACCAACGGAGTCTCTCTCTGCACAATATGCTGCTTAAAGGAGATTGCAAACTCCTCCGCCTAACCTCATCATTAGTTACAAAGTTGAACCATCTAATGCCCAAGATACTGCGTAAGCATCTAGAATCAAAAGCATCTAGTTTCCTGTTATCTCGTTTACAAAGTGTCAAAGTTTCACTACCATAACTAACCCTAGAAAGAACCAAACTATTATACAGTCTAAATATAGTCTTAAAAATTCATATTAAAAGCAAAATGACAAGTTATTACACATAATCCTTGTAGTTCTACTTAAACCTAAAGCTGCAAACCCTTCAAATCACTCTCAACCTAAATCTCATAATCAAAAGATAGGTGACAGTTCTATGCAAAGTATATCACAGTTGAGTATACTTTGCATTATTATGCAAATTGTTAAAGTGGTAAGAATATACTTTGCATTCCTGTCAGACCTCTGTGGCAAGCAGCTGCTTGAGGGGGTATTTATTTTTTATTTTATTTTTATTGTTAAAGTGGTTAAAGTGGAAGAGTTTTTATCGCTTTATACAAGTTGATGACAAAGTCCTTGGAGAGATGGTTTTTACTGCTTTATCCAAGCTGATGTTAAAATCCTTGAAGTTCACAGACTGACCAACTCTTTTAGGGGCACATTGTTGGTAATTTTCATCGTCTACCTTTTGCTGAGATGCCAGTCCTATTTACACACTCTTGAGTTGCTTGGCATTGTTGTTGCATGTGTACTCAGTTTTTTTGCAGCATTTATAACTCTTCTTATCCATCAACCATGAGGTTACCTCTTATAACTTTCTGACACATCCAAATTAAATAACTTCAATATTGTTATGAATTTAACAGATGTAAACTGAGAGTTCAAAAATAGTATTTAACAATTATAATTCTAAAAAAATGTAATTTTCATATCTCCAGAACATTTAAGGCCAAAATATTTCCCTTGCAATGAATTTCGCATAACGTAATCAATAACCAAACTAAAGAGAAAAGGAGACAAAATGCACCCTTGTTGAACACCAGAAGTAATGCTAAACCAATTGCTATAAGCCTTACCATCTCTCAAACATGACTCAGTGTTATTATAGAGAGCTTTCATTATGTTAACTATCTTGTATGGTATACCATATGATCTCACATTCAACCACAAATTATGACAATCAACAGAGTAAAAAGCCTTTTTGAAATCAAAGCTAGCAACCAAAGGTTTCTGAAACTGCAAACATTTCTCAAGAATCTGCCTAAGTGAAATTATCTGATCCACATATCCCCTACCACTTCTGAATCCACATTGCTCATCACGCAATTGCCTGTCAACCAGATTCTTAATTCTATTAAATACAATCATGCAAAGAACCTTACCTGGAACAAAAAGTAGGCTAATACTCCTATAGTTATCACAAGAACTGCAATCACCTTTTTTGAAAATAGTTATAATAATAGCTCTGGTAAAATCCTTAGGAACCATGCCTTTATCATAAAAGATATTCAAAAATTTCAGTCATCCAAGTGGTAACCGAAACACCTATGCACCAATCCCCTGTGATGATGCATTGAACCAGTCAGGCCCAGCACCTAATGTCTGTCCCCACCTTCTTGTGCCATTCTTTTACTTACCGTAGCTTTTGAGAGGCAATTAGTACCTCTCAAAAGAGATACTCTCTTGTGGAAGTGAACGGAAAGAGAGGGCTGCCAGATTAGTGTGGCCTACTGATCTGGACAACTATGGCTACTTTTTTTTTTCTACCTTGCTGAGGAATGGTCAACCACACAGGGTCCTGGTGCTGACCATATAAACCTACTGGACTGAACTGATATTGTTATACATATAATTTATTAATATATTGATTTATTTTACAATGAATTGTAAAAGAGTGATATGGTAATAAAATGAATTATGAAAAAACAAAGAATGAAGAATAAAACTATTATGAGGGTTGTTGGTATTGAATTGGAGATCTTTGAATCGCAAGTCAAAAAGAGAGTGCACTTAGCTAAGGATGTCTTGATGAATAAGGCTTGGAACTAAGAAATATATCAGAAATGGGATCCTACCATGGCACTGAAACCTTATGCTTTCCAATGTATAAATTTAAGGTTTGACTTTGATTTTTTCCCCCTGCCTCTTTGAAAGTCTAAAACAATGTTTTGTGTGAATGTGTGTGCATTTTTTTCTCTCAAAAAAGTAGGTATATTAATTTGTACCAAGAATTATAAGATAACTTGGGAATTTTCTCAGAAAAAACAAAAATTGCTTTACACTAAATTTTAGTGTTGGTGAAAGCAGTTTCTATTTTGTAAAATGCCTTCTATATTCGTTATATTCATTTAAATTTGGAAAGTATTATCACTCTTCAAATTACATTAAACACTTTTAAGTTGGGAAAGTTGCCAGAATATTTTAAGTATATCTTAGATTTTCTTCTTTATCCACATTGTAATATACCTCAAAATATGATTCCCCATCCCTGTATGATTAACATTCTTTAGAATGCAATTTATTTTATTGATTGTAGAATATCATAATCATGAAGCTAGTCATTTTAAAAGCATATTATATATATCATCTCTCAAAAGACTGAAAAAGAAATTGTTTTTTACCAGCAGAAAAACTTTCTTCCTTTATATAAATAGTGTTTCTTACATGAATTTCATCCACAAGTAAATTTACAAGTTTTTCATGGGTAATCAGTTTTGTTGACATTTTTTAAGTGTTTGTTACAATCATTTATTATACTAGGGTTTGTAGCAACTGGATAACTTGGCTGAAACAATTTGGGAAATTTATATAAATGGATTAAACATAGATAATAATCACAGCGTTACCTGCTGCTCTTTTGGCATTGATAAATCAATAAATATTTTGTGGAAAAAATTTTCGCTGACATGGGATTTGAACCCGCATCTCTCCAGAAACATGGCAGAGTATTCTTTCAGTTGCACTAATGCCAGCTCTATCTTTTTGTGTTAATTTTAAGATTAAACTATATTACCGAGATTTTCGGCCCAACCATTGGTGCCATCTATGATCTCGGGTGGCAACTATTACCTTTATATTGCACAAAGTAAGATGGAAATAATTAATAGTCTCATCATGCTATTTAGCATGACTTCTTACGAAGAGAACAGATTGAGTTGTTCCAAAATAAAGTGCAGCAGATTGTACTCTTCTAGTTCAATGCTGTTTTCAACATAAGATGATAAAATATATTTGGCTTTTTGAACATGACTTTCAATTATTTTATTATTTTCTGTTAAAGAAGTAACAAAAATCAATACTTTTTTTTAGTTCTGACCATTTGCACAATTTACCTGGACTAGAAAGCATATATTATACAAGTTTGGATTAACATAATCACCATCAACATGTATGCTTAGCTCTAATTCGCAATTAATCTTTGAAGATTTAATAACTTTAGGAATAGTGTCACACAAAATATAGAGTAAAGTAACACAATTATTACAATGATGCTTTGATTACTTGTAGCAATCAAAGTTGTTTTAATTGAAAGCTCATCATCTACCAAACTACTTAAAATAGCCATTTTATCACTTTGAAGCTGCTTATCAAAGTCTTATTGCATAACTTTTGCAATTTCTTTTCATGATTGACAGTGCTTTTCCTTTCACATTTTTTTTTTGTTTCTGTAAGATACTGGACATCCTTGGAATATTGATGATAGGCAACATCTTTCAATTTTGGACTATCATGTAAGATTTCCACATCACCGTTAACAGTTGGTAAAATATCATGAGCTATTATGTAGTTAATCTGTTACAAAATGTTTACTGCAAACAACTGTGTCCTTAGAAAGATGAAATCAACTTGTAAAAAGTAATGAAATCAGCTTTAAAACTTACAATTATGGAAATTGAAACACTGAAACATACTTTAATATACTATTATAGTTTGATTCACACACTGTGATGGTCCACCTATTCACTTTTACTATTCCTTAACCAGTTTTGCTTTATTTACGTTATATTTATTATTTTTGGGATTATTTCACTTTTTTGGACTGTGCAATTCTCGTTTCCAAGCTGTAAGAGTTGTGCTTGCACAACTCCAACCTTTTGATTGTCAACCACTAAAGCGCGAATGTAGGACATGATCCCTCTTGCATCATAGCTAGCGAGATCATCATATTATGCAAATGTCTTTCCCGGCATGCAATAGACATCTGTCGGATTTGTACGCATGTTATAACTAAGTGACGTTAGGTCACAGAGTGAGAATGAGAGTAAGTAGAGTGGTGATGTTAGGTCAAAGAGTGAGAATGAGAGTAAGTAGAGTGGTGACGTTAGGTCACAGAGTCAGATTGTGAGGCAGTAGAGATGCAGGAGTCAGAAGTATTGTGAGAAGTATGTGGTGTAGATAAAAGGAGTTGTTAGTACTCCAACTTTTATATTGAATTGGGTGAGTCTTTGAATTTTTTAGAAACTAACTTTGTTTGTTTTAGAAACTTTTGAATTTTTGCAATTTTTCTCTTGAGCAATGTTAATTGATTTTTGATTATATTTAAACTTTAATTAAACTTGACAATTCTTTTTGAATTCTTACTCAATAAGTAACGCTTGACATATACATACGAACCATATTTCAACTTTATTTGGCAAGTTATTATTGCCTGGCACCTGATACAGCTATCTGGAATTTGAATAAATTTGGATCAGACAAAAGGTCCAACTTTAATTAATAATCTTTGGAGTGTTACAACACAACAACATCTTCCAACCATGCTGGGTGCAAAGCTTATTCAAAATGTACTAATTTTTACAATATAAGATAAACTGCAATTGAATAATGTTCAAATATTAACCTTATATCACTTTATTGTGTAATTTATTGCTGAAAATAAAGCCAATTAAATAAGATTTCAATAGCTTTTACTTGATATTTACCATACAACACAAGCACAAATGCA
Source organism: Ryuthela nishihirai (assembly GCA_038380435.1). Classification (NCBI taxonomy): domain Eukaryota; kingdom Metazoa; phylum Arthropoda; class Arachnida; order Araneae; family Heptathelidae; genus Ryuthela; species Ryuthela nishihirai. The sequence continues at coordinate 152,994,338 of JAWZYU010000001.1, read as the reverse complement.
GTGAAACACTGGATCCTAATAATGATATCAGGAACACCAGTGCCACTTTAGTTCCAGGCATTATGTATCGAGATGGCTTTGATTTAGTCAACTGAGCTAAGAATTGCTATTGAAGATTTCTCCTAAAATATAATATTAGCATTCTGTTACAGACCAAATGTTCAACACATTTTGTATTTTTATATTTAATGTTCTTTTTAAACTGGTCATACACAGACACTAGCAAAATAACAAAAATTAGAGTAGAGGTACACAGTGCGGTAATTAAAATTAAAGTTATTTAATTCTTTATGACACTGTTAAATGTTTTAAGCACTTCAACACATGTGTTGAAGTGCTTCAAAACATTTAACAGTGTCATAGAGAATTAAATAACTTTAAATTTAGCAAAATAAAATGTTGGCAACTCAATTTAGGTTTAGTTCAGATGCATCTTATCAGAAAAGTTTAGACCTGTTGTGCCTGGCAGACAAATGAAGATTTTTGCTAAGTAACAAGACTATTGGTTGCTTTGGTAGACCTGGCCAACCAAGTGTCACAGGCCACCACAAAATGGTGACTCACCTCTTGCAGTTCATTGCTATTCTATTTCAGCACATGCACATTTGTGTCATCTCTATAATAGATAATGTAAGATTCTGGGTGGTGGTCAAATGGAAAAGTTTGCATTATATAAACTGAAACTGATGACACAGCACTGATATGCAGAGTAAATGATGTTATTGTGTACATAACACAGCAAATGACAATCACAAAATGAATATAAAAATATACTGATTTAGATACGAAAGATAAAAATAAAAAATAAATAAAATGAATCCCTCTGAATTAGGATATAGTAACAAAACTTTCCTTGTTGTCAAGAAATGAATTTTTTTGAAATTATTCTTTAAACCATTTGCATACTGAAATGTTTAAAAGAGCAAATTCAAAAGCTTTTTCGGTAATATCACTCTATCTTTAGTGAAGTGGCATTATGTGCTGACGTTAGGCTGTTTAACCCTTTAACACCCAGGAAAGTTCATATAAGGGTAGAGGGTATTAAAGACAAAGGAATAGCACTATTTGGATGATTAGCCATTTTGGGCCCTTATTGCATTAAAGGGTTAAAACTTACTTCCATGCAATATTGCAATCATAGAATGTGACTCCAATGCAAACGTAGATCAAGAACGCTTCTATTTTTATCCCAACTTATATATATATATTTATGATAATTACACCACTTTACAAAAATTTTAAATTGATATATTTCTTTATTGTAAATTTTCCTTTTTCTTTATCAAGGGGTACTAATAAAGAAAAAAACAGGAAATGCACACTAAATTATTTGTCTTTAGTGATTCAAATAAAATGCAATAATCTTGAACTTGTAATAAAATAAGAATAACAGACTAAAAACACAACAATAGGAAGTAGACAATACTATTAAGCTTGAAACAGAATCAATCCATTAGTGCTTGCATTAGCATAGTTCTCATAGCAAGAAATTTTATTTAGATACATCAGATATAATTTAAATAAAGATGTTTGATTTGTATCTTTACAAATAAACTATGGAGTAATAACTGTTGATAATCATTAAATTTTCCATCTAAACAAAAATAGTAAATAGTTTTAAAATGTTTTGCACAAGTTCTTAAAATGAAGTTTGATAAAAAAAAATGTTTTTCAAAAAAGATTGCAGTATTTATGCCATTACTTCCACATCATGAAGCTATTCAGTTTGTCCTGAAAACTTTTTAATATGCAAATGCTTTGAAGGATAACCTTTAAAACTTTTATTGTTAAATGACAGAGAACTTTTTATTATACCCCACTATGAGATTAATTTGACAGAAATGTAGGGAGCAGTTTGGCTTGCATATTCTGGGAAAAGTTCTTATTATAAACTACATCAAACTATATGCACTTTTGCATTTCAAATTCTGGGCACTCATCTTTACAAGAATCTCTGTCTGGAAGACCCATTGAATAACCAGTGTAGTTAGGAGGGAAACTACCCCTGAGCACATTCTCCAAAAGTGGCTCCTTTTATTTGGTATGTGGAGTGACAAATTTTTTATGTGCTAGCTCCCTCTGATGTTAGAACCAGGCTATGCATCTGAGAATAATCTTTTTTTTAATAATAACTATGGTCCTTATTGTGACATTAGATTATCATACTTTAATGCAAAAGGGCTGTTATCCTAGCAAGTGTTACACACAAAAAAAAACTCTGTCATAACAAATTGCTTCTATTAGAATATTTTCCACCCAAAAATGACAAAGATTAAAAAAAAGTTTTTGATCTAATATAAATTAACAAAACCATAATAGTATAAAAAAGGACATTAACCAAAAAAAGCTGATAATCCTTCGTGAACAATGGAAAGGCTGCCGTTTGTCGGATGGAAAGTATGCCGTGTTCAGGAATGCAATACCTTGTGCAAGTTAAAAAAACGTCTGAATGGTCTTGACCAGAGATTTTCACCTGTCTCCTACCACCTGAGCAGTGAACTTGTCCAAAGTTCTCTGATCACTTGGAAGCCTTGTAACCTGGCCATTCCTGGTGCAGAAGTGCTCCTCACTAACGTCAACAAGGTGTGTCAGGTCTTAAATAAATAAATAACCTGATCATTTAGTCTATTGTGCACAAAAAAAGCGCCGCTCAAAGGTAAAACAACCCACCCCTTAACGAACATAGAATGCGTTTTCCGAAAAAAAAAAACGCACGCTTTAAATGCGAGTAAGGAGCCATCATTATTAGTAATGAAAAGCGTTGGTAATGAGTGATCTAATAACATATCAGTTCATTACTTAAACCTAATTACCTTTAATAGTTTTCACTTTTATCCACAGACATAGTTTCAAAAACCGTCAACTAAATTGAGGGGTTACTGGATAAATAATGAAAAGTCATAAGTTACAATTTTAGATATATGAACTAATCTTGAATAACTCGTGACATGGTCGATCAAGGATAACCACTTTTTACTAAAGTTACAAAACCATTAATCTTTGATTACGAAACGCTTACGCCCCAAAGCACTGGTTACCATGGCAACAACATTAGAGTTGCCTTGATTGCCAACCGTACTCATTGATATTAATAAAATACGAATTTGTCGAAAAGCACTTGCCCCGGCGATCTGACAGTTGTTGGCAACGTAGCTTGGCGATGAAGAAGATACGAGATGACTACAAAGGAGTCTCATCTAGAGGTTCCATATAGGTAGAGGTTCACCATCTGAAAATTGGACGCCATGTTTTGTCGTCGCTCGGATTGTTTAGCGTGCGTACTTAAGTATTCTGGAAAAGGGTAGGGTAATATTTGATACAGATTCAGTGCTCACTATTGGAAGCACTTTAGAAAACGGCTAAAAAAGGAAAAGTAAATTTTAGGACTTTTCTTTTTAAAGATATAATTTCGCTTTGTTGTCGGTCTTTCTGCAGACATGGAACTTTTTTGTTTATATAGATAAAATAAAAAATCTTTTGTGTTAGATAGGTATTGATGATATATCACGATTTGCATTTTTCAAATCTCTTAAAAGTTATAACTGGCCCTCTAACTGTGGAAAAATTAGAAAATTCCAAAATATCAAACGAATATTCCAAACAATGTAGTTATGTTAGAAGTTTGAAATTTTGGTGTTGAAATGTGAAGTTTACGAAGTTACTATTGCCAACAATCACTTGACCTTTTTGACCCGGCTACGGAGGTCCAACCAGACCGTGCAATTTAGTTCTCCAAGCATATCTGTCCTGAGCTACATCTGCTGCATCCGGCCACTGTACACCAATTCTAACAAGGTCCTGTTTGACATTGTCTGCCCACCGCATCCTAGGTCTCCCCCTCCTTCTGAGGCCTCTAGGCACACTGTTCATACCCCTATTCGCCAATCTATAATTATTCATACGGGCAACATGGCCAACCAATGGAGTCTCTCTCTGCACAATATGCTGCTTAAAGGAGGTTGCAAACTCCTTTGCCTAACCTCATCATTAGTTACAAAGTTGAACCACCTAACACCTAAGATACTGCATAAGCATCTAGTTTCCTGTTATCTTGTTTACACAGCGTCCACGTTTCACTATCATAACTAACCCTAGAAAGAACCAAACTATTATACAGTCTAATTTTAGTCTTTAGCTGTATACGCCTATTTCTCCACACTCCATAGATTCTTAAAAGTCCCGGCAGCAATCCTTATTCGTCTGTTATCTCATGCCGCACATCACCAGTATCTGTTACATAGCTCCCAAGATAATTAAACTGTGACTCCTGCTCAAGACTGCAACCATTCAGATTAACTGAATCACAGCCTGCCTGACCAATTTTCATCACTTTAGTTTTCTCTCTGTTTATAACCAAACCTACTCTACTACCAGTCTCATCAAAAGTGAATTTCGCATAACATAATCAATAACCAAGCTAAAGAGAAAAGGAGACAAAATGCACCCTTGTCGAACACCAGAAGTAATGCTAAACCAATTGCTACAAGCCTTACCAACTCTCACACACGACTCAGTGTTACTATAGAGAGCTTTCATTATGTTAACTAACTTGTCTGGTACACCATATGACTTCAGAATCAATCACAAATTATGACGATCAACAGAGTCAAAAGCCTTTTTGAAATCAACAAAGCTAGCAACCAAAGGTTTCTGAAACTCTAAACATTTCTCGAGAATCTGCCTAAGTGCAAATATCTGATCCACTACCACTTCTGAATCCACATTGCTCATCACGTAATTGACTGTCAACCAGATTCTTAATTCTATTAAGCACAATCATGGAAAGAACTTTACCTGGAACAGAGAGTAGGCTGATACCCCTATAGTTATCACAAGAACTGCGATCACCTTTTTGAAAATAGGGATAACAATGGCTCTGGTAAAATCCTTAGGGACCATGCCTTTATCATAAAAGATATTCAGAATTTCATTCATCCAAGTGGTAACCGAAACATTCCCAGCTCTAAGCATTTCCGTAGTAATTTCATCTACCCCTGGGGATTTATGTAGTTTAAATTTAGAAACAGCCAAAATAACTTCAGATTTTGTTACAGGGCCAACATTAAAGACACCAATGCATCTATCATCATTGCAAACAATGGGAATAGAACTAACCGCATTGTTTAGAATACCACTGAAATGCTCAGCCCACCTAACCATGACAGAATCCTCACCTTCTATAACCTTACCTTGTTTATCCTTCAATCCCTGTATACCTGTCCGTTTTCTACCACACAAAACATTAACTATCTGGTACAGCTCTCTGCTGTTGTGCTGTCTAACTGCTTCCTCGGCTTTGTCAGCCAAACCATCAAGCCAAAGATTCTTATCAGCATCTAACTGATCTTCTACACGTTTATTAAGTTCTCTGTAATGCTTTCTATTAGGACTAGTAGGGTATTGATTAAGGACATTCCTACAGTTCTTTCTTTCCGAAATAAGCTCAAGTGCCTTATCACTCAGATAATTCTGTCTCTTCTGCTCCTTTTTTCCTAAAAGAGTACTGTTAGTGTCCAAAAAAGCCTGTTTAAAATGATCCCATTCTTCCTCAACTTCAGTAGTAAGCATACCATGACTGTCATAACGACTAAGTAACCTATCATGGTAAGCTTTGGCTATAACTGGGTTTTGCAGAGCTTCAGTATTAAAAGCAAATTTTTTAACCCTAGCACAATACTTTTTAAGTTTAAGTTGCAAGACACTTTTAACAAGGTAATGGTCAGATCCAATTTCAGCTCCCCTATATGACCTGGTATTCCTAACAGAACTAGCCCATTTGCTGTTAATTAATATATAATCAATCATATTCTTATGCAGCCCATCAGGTGAAACCCATGTGTACTTATGTATGTCGCGGTGTTTGTAATAAGTGTTAGTTATTCTGAATCCATTGAGTTTACTTACCTGTAGGAGACGTTGCCCATTGCCATTGCAGCTACCAATACCAAAAGGGCCTATTACTCCTCCCCAAAGGTCAGAGTCAGTACCAACTTTGGCATTGAAGTCACCAAGAACAAGGCTAATATCTCCTTTCTTGACAGAAATTAAAATATCCTGAAGTTGTTCGTAAAACCTATCCTTCTCATCCTCATCGGCATCCTCAGTGGGGGCATAACAGCAGATAACATTCAAGTCTTTAACGCTTGTCTGAAATTTCGCTCTCTGAAAGTTAACGCTTGTCTGTTTAAACGCTTGTCTGAAATTTCGCTTTCATTAATGCACTCATATCCTAGAAGAGCATCATTAGCATGTCTGATGAGAAACAGACCCACGCCTTGGTGATGCTTATTGTCGTCCCTAACAGTGGCAAAATGTCGAAAAATCCTAAAAATTGCAAACGATAAAGTTATGGTAGAAATTTTGGTTGTGGAATGTTATAGTCTTGAAAATTCCATTGACAGCAATTAGTTGACCCTAAGCCCAAGGTAGGTAAGAAACGGAACGGTTTTGTTTTAAGGGTTAATTGGAATTCTTTTTTTTGGTTGGTTACTAATGAAATGTAATTCGCATTTTCAAAGGTAGTTTCAATTTACATCATTAGAGATCACTAAATATCGAAACTGTGAAACTTTTAACTAATGCTTCAAGTGATCTGTTTATGGTAGAAATTTCGCCATGTAGATTTCTGTTATGGTAGAAATTCCATTGAGAGCAATGATCAGCCCACTATTTTCAGAGGAGCGAGAGAAAACAACTTTTTAATTTAAGAACTAAAAGGCAAATACTTGTTATGTTTTATAATTACTAATAAAATACTGCTATGTGCATTTCCTCCATCATGCATAAAAAAATAAATAAATAATTCCTCAAGCAGCTACTTGTACAGTGGTTTGACAGGAGCCTGTCAATTTATATGCCATAGTAGAAGGTCCATGAGGATAGCAGGACCTCAGCAGAAAAACAACACGAACATCTATAATTAAAACGTTTAAGGAGTGAAAAAGTTAGCAAAGGAAGAACTGCATTCTCTTTCAAAATGAGATTCCCATATGCGCCAGAGGCGATATGCGTTCTAGTTAATTTACACTTTCAGTACCCTCTGATAGTGGAAATTCGAACTACTGACTAATTGAGAAAATAAACTATTAATAATTTATTATTATCATCTGTAATGTGCAAAAAAAAAATTTCATTTACTTTTTAAAGCTGAAAAGTTGCATTTTGCCAACGGGAAAAAATCACTACTATTAGTGTAAACCATTTGACCATTACACTCTCTGAATAAAAATTTACGTTTCTAGCAAAAATAGATCCTTTGTAATATTTATTTAAAATTTGGTATTTTCCAGCTTTTTTCCGCCCCTAGACGTCACCTTTCGAGTTTTTATAAACCGCCATTAGCACTCTCTAACACTGGAAATTCTACTGATTAGGATTCGGAAAATGTAAATATTAATAATTTTGTGGAAAAAAATTTAGCCGACATACGGGATTCGAACCCCCATCTCTCCAGAAACATGGCAGAGTATTCCAAGCTGTAGAACTAACGCCGGTTTTTTTCACAAAAAGCATTTGTTGATTTATAGACTTTTAAACGTCTACAGGTGACGCTGAGATTATCAAGTATTGTTTAAATCAGTAATATTTTTTACTACCTATAAAACAATAATATATATTGTTTCGTTTATCTCTTAAAAAGAAATTTCATTTTCGCACCCTCTTTTGGCTAAGACGGCAAAAACTTATTGCCATTATAAAACTTCTGATTATAACACTCTACTACCAAAATTTCAGATTTCCAGCCTAAATAGTTTGTAATATTCGTTTGAAATTTTACCAATTTCCATCTTTTCCCGTCGATAGAGGGCGCTATTAATGCTATTGAAATTTTTCAAAATGGCGAATCGCAATATTTCTTCGACACCTATCCAACCCAAAAAGAATTTTTCACTCTGCTCTAAAAGTAAAAAAATTGATTATCTAGAGACGGACAGACAAATGGATAGAAAACAGTTAACAGAGAGACGGACAGACAGACGAACAAGTATTGGCATAGGCAGACGACAAAGTGAAAACATTAACTCGTTTTCCAAACGAAGCTTAAAAGAAATATTTTGATGGTTTTCAGGTAGCTCATTTTACTTTTCCGGCCGATTGCCGTCTTCTGACAGTTTCTCGGGAAAAAAAATGCTCATTAATTTATTTCTTTGAGTGAAATTTTTTCATCCAAATGAAGCGCAGTGAGGCATTCATTCATCAAATATGACAGCTTTTATAGATAAAAAGTGGTAGAAATATATAAAATTATTACTACTGAGAACTTTCAACTTGGTGCGTACACTAACTCATAGGCTTTTGTCTCACGATACGACAAAACATGACGCCGATAAACCACGTGACTCAATCAACCAATGGCAGTGAATCACCGAGATGGCTAGCCTCTAGTCTCATCTAGTGGTTCAGGTGGTGTAGCTGCACAGGGCCCTGAACTCAGGGAGGCCCAAAATCTAAAAAATAAAAGTTTACCTATTATTCATCTGAAAAAAATTATTCCTGATGCGGCGCGAATCGAATCGAACCCACAACTCTCTAGATATATGTGGGTCTAGATATATAGGGGGAGCTCTCTGGATATATCTGAGGCATGTCAGTCGGTAGCGCACCAGGCTCATAATCTGTAGTTCCCAGCTGGGTCAGCGTTGAGATTTATCTCCACAAAATTCCCCGCCCTGCCCACGGTCAGTAGGGGACACCGATGGGCTTGGAAAGACCGCCGTCCGTCGGAAGGGACGTTAAGCCGTGGCCCATGTGCAGAAGAGCCATACTCTGTGCACGTTAAAGAACACACTGGATGGCCTTGACGGGAGGCTACCATCTGTCTCCCAACAGCTATTTCAGTGGGTCCCCTCATCCAACCTTCTCTGAGCCATCGGGGGTCCATGTGACCTGGCCATATAGCCCATGGTGTGCAAAAAAAGTGATGCTCAGAGATAAAACAACCTTATCCAACTCTAGATACATGTCAGAGCGCTCGTTAAACCACGCATTAGACGCTAATAATCTTCCAGGGTAACACCTATAAACTTTTCACTGAGAACGGTAGAGGGCTCTGACATGTATTTAGAGCAGTGGTTCTCAACCATTTATGATTCCCTATAAATAAAAAAATAAATACCCCCTCAAGCAGCTGCTTGCCACAGAGGTCTGACAGGAGCCTGTCAGTTTATATGCCATAGTAGGAAGTCTGTGAGGATGGCAGGACCTCAGCAGAAAAACAACACACACATCCATGCCTTACCTGGGGCTCGAACCCAGGTCCCTTAGATCAGTAGCCAAGCGTGCTAACCACTCGGCCATGGGACGGACCATAGACCCCTTGGAAATGTGTATGTAACTGGCGTACCCCTTGTATAGATAGATAAAACTATAGTTATAGTATAACAATGTTTATTTTTACTTTGTTACCAGATCTAGCGACTTTTGAGCTAGAGAGACCTAATCTAGAGAGTTGGGGTTTGTTTCCACCGCATCAGCAATAATTTTTTTCAGATGAATAATTGCTGAATTTTATATCAACAGGGGTCTGTAAATGATAGCTAGGCATAAACTGGAAGGAGAGCTATGCACCAATCCCCAGTGATAATGCACAGAACCGGAAAGGTGTGTAGCATCTAATATCCGAACTCAGGGACATTGCTGTGGGGGGATGGGGGAAGCTCTCCTCCCGCAAAGTAAATCGGAATTGGCAAAATTCGAAGCGACTTTGTAAAATCCAGATCAGTTGTGAAAATTGGGATTTGTTTTTGAAAAAATTAAAGGGAGTTAGCAAAATCTAGAGCAGTTGGCAAAATCTTGAGGAGTTGGCAAATTCCGGTGAGATTTAAAAATCGGAATTTTTTTTCTGTAAAATTATGGCGAGTTGGCTAAATCGAGGCAAGTTGGCAAAATCTAGTTGAGTTGGCAAAATCGAGGCAAGTTGGCAAAATCTAGGGGAGTTGGCCAAATCGAGATACTTTGGCAAAATCTAAAGAAGTTGACAAAATTCGGAGACACTTGGTAAAATGAGGGAGAGTTGTGAAAATTGAAAATTAGTTTTTACTAAATTAAGGAGAGTTGGCAAAATCGAGATAACTTGGGAAAATCTCAGGAAAATGGCAAAATTCGGAGTGATTTGGTAAAATTCAGGTGAGATGTAAAAATTGGGATTTTCTTCTATAAGATAATGGCAAGTTTGAAAAATCGAGGCAACTTCGCAAAAATCTAGAGCAGTTGGAAAAAGTCGAATCTACTTGGTAAAATACAGGCGAGTTGTGAAAATTGGGATTGGTTTTGTGAAATTAAGGAGAGTTGGCAAAATCTAGGGTAGTAGGAAAAATTCGAAGTAACTTGAGAAATTTCAGGTTAGATGTAAAAATTGGGATTTTTCTGTAAAAATTGTGGCAAGTTGGCAAAATTCGAAGCAACTTGGTAAAATGCAGGCCAGTTATGGAGTAAATTTTTTTAAAATACCTATCTTCCTATATAGCCCTGAAAATAGAAAATAAGCCTAAAGCATATCGATGGTGCAATCAGTCACTGAGTTCATATTCGCTTCAAAGGTAGGACGCTGGCAATCTTGTTGTGTAAGTACATCGGGGTCCTACTTTCTTTGAAATGAATACAAACTCAGTGAATGATTGCGCCATTGATATGCTCAGTTTATTTTTACTTTTTAGGGCTATCTAGGAAGATATGTATTTTTTAATTTTTTATTTTGTCACGAAAAACACCTACCTTAAAAAACTTTTATTTGATATATAACTCATAAACATCGACCACATTTTCCCACCCTTTTGGAATCATGTTTGAGAGATGCCCATGACATTGGAGAGGTCACGAGCTTTAATTTGAGATATCACTCGTTAAAGTCAAATCAGCGAAAATCCGCCTCACCCTTTTTTTTTTTATCAGGGGGGAATAGTGGGGACAACACTCATAATAGTTTACGAAGGTCATTATAAGAGTTTTCATTTGACATCTAACTCATAGCTGTAGGCCCTCGCATTCGCAAGATATAGTAGAACAACTTTCACAATTGCCATTTCAAGGGCGGAAGAATGCATGGGGGTGTCAATTTTTTATAGCCTATGACACTCAGCACAGCAAGGTTTCATTTGACACATAGCTTGTTACTAACCGCATTCGATTTAAGGAGAAATAAGGGGACAATCGTTTTCAAATTCCTCCTTTTCAGGTGAGGTACGAAAGAGAGAGGTCAATATTTTATCGCCTCTGCCATTCGCTGCGTCACAAGGTTTCATTTGACACATAGCTTGTTCCATTCCTCACTCGCTTTCAGGAGATATAGAAGGGCAATCGTTTTCATATTTCTCCACTCCCCCTTTTCAGGTGAGGTACGAAAGCAGGGTGCCAATTTTTTATAGCTTATGACATTCGCTGCGTCAAAAGTTTTCATTTCACACATAGTTTGTTACTTTAAGTACTCGCGTTCAGGGGATATACAGGAACAATCATTTTCATATTTTCCCACTTTTTTAGGGTGGAAGAGAGCTTGGCGAGGGGGGGGGGGTCAATTTTTCTTAGCCTCTAACATTCCCCGCATCATAAGAATTCATTTGACGAATATCTTGTTACCTTCGGCACTCTCTTTCTGGAGATATTGGTTGGTTGGTTCGGGTTTAATGGCACAAAGGCAAAAAGGCCATGATGCGCCAAACGAGATGTAAAGGGTAAAAGAAAGATCGAAAAGTGAAGGAAATGCACAACCAATGTTAAAAGTAAAAAGCTGGTTGGTTAGTTGGTTGTTTGTTTGGGGTTTTATGTCGCATTGGCAGCTAAGGCCATAGTGCGCGAAACGAGACGAATTTATTTTTTTTTAAATCATTTTTTTATTGAGACAAATTCAAATGAATCGTTCCTTATTTACAGATGTCCCACAAAGCCAACAGCTTATCTGCAGGAGAGAATAATACATTGATATAAAACATAATTCCTTCCTTAATCTGCTAATTTTAATATATTTATATCACATAAAATAAAAAGGTAAAAGAAGCAGGAACCCGCAATAAAAGTAAAAGTCAATGGAATAAAAGGTAAAGGACAAAACCAACAAATATAAAAAATAAAAAACAAGAAAGACGTGTAAAAAAATAAATATAAAGATATAAAAGGAAAATCAAACCAGGTGTAAAAGATCCAGGTTGGACAGTGCATAAATGACAAAGCCATAAAACTACAGTTTTGTTTTTTTGACAGTTTAATACGCCACAGTCGAGGGATCTGTGAGGATGGCGAATCTAGTAAAATAACCGGTATAACGTAAAAAGCCAAAGACAGGAGGTAAAAAGAATTCATCAGGTAAAAGATGTCCGAGTGTAAGGGGCTCGGGCGTAAAATCATGAGAGCTAAAATATAACCGGCGTTCAAAGCAATACAGTGGATTAAAATATCTTTAACCGTCAAAATGGTGTCACAAAACTAGCACTTAGGTTCGTTATCTTGCCAACCTGTTCAGACCAAGATCTCTGCCACTGTGCCCGGAGCTCGACGGAAAAACGCTGCCTGAAGTGCAGGATGGAACTGGCAGTGGAGAGTCGGACAAGGGCATGGCCGACTTGGTAGCAGCATCTGCCAAGTTATTGCCCCTGATCCCGATTTGACCAGGCACCCAACAGAATTGTGGCGGTGGCTGCCAGACGATGCATCTGATGGCCGATCTTGAAGACAGATCTTGGACTCCTCGAAGAAAATGTGGTTGAAGAGTCAGAGAAGCCGATCCTTACTCGATGGTGAGAGATGTTAGAGCATTGCATAATGGACGTTGTCTGGCCACACGGTAGATGCATATGTGCAGAGGAAGGAAAAGCTCTTCCACTGTGAATGGCCTGTTATAAGGCTCTAGGCCATTCGAATGGAAGGACAGCGGTGAGCGTTCAGCTTTGATCTTCTGGGCCAGAAACTCGGGGAAGTAGAAGGATAAAGAAGAGATAGAGGAGAATGACTCCCCCAGAGTGTCGGAAATTGCTCGAAGATCAGCAATTACCTGTCCATTGTGCTCCAGGATCGGTAATGAGTGGGACGTGTTTTTCCCACCCATCTTCCGGACCTTATTCCACGAGACCTTAGAACTGGTCATGCAGGTAATAGATGACATATATTTGATCCAAGATTCCTTCTGGCTCTGGCGCTGGACAAAATGGTCTTTCACCCTGGTGTGTTTGAATGCTTCAAGGTTGGGGGATGTCGGATATCTCCGAACCCCCCCCCCCCCCAAGCCCTATTCTGAGCCTTAGGAGCTGTGCTGCAGTCGGACTCCTCCACCACCGTTTTGGGAACTGGAGAAACCGAGTCGAGGTCTGAGGAATAGTAGAGGAAGCTACATGGATGATGCAGTCCATCATCTCCACTACTGCAACATTGATTGGCTCCTGGCAGACAGAGTGGTCATCGAGCTCAGAGAGGAACTCGAAGCCACTCCAGTCACCCTGATCAAGCCTCCACCATGAGACGTGTGAATGACTGCAAGGCCCCCCACAGGAGATGGTGCAAACCACGGGGAGGTGATCGCTTCCATATGGATTATCCTCGACCTCTCATGTAAAGAATGTAAGGATCGAGAAGGAGCAGATGGTCAGATCAATCACAATGAATGTGCGCGTCGGGGAGTGGAAGTAAGTGCTGACACCTATGTTCGATAGAGAGAGTGAAAAATCCAGGAGCCACTGCTCCAGGACCCCATCCCTCCCATTAGTGTCAGCACTTCTCCAGAGTGCACTGTGTCCATTGAAATCTCCCATGATGAGAAAGGAGTACGGCAGCTGCGAGATGAGTTCATCAAGGTCTTCCTAGAAGACAAGACTCCCGGGTGATAGGCAGACGGAGCAGTCAACGAAAATACCACAAAGAGGCGATGGCAATTGCCTCCAAGTTTGTGGTGAGGTGTATGACCTGGAATGGAGAATGGTTGCTCACGCGGATGGCAACACCTTCACGAGATGGACCATCTCCATCCCGGCAAACAAGAGAGAAGTGCGGGAGGGTGGGATTGTTGGCTATCTGAAAGCAAGTCTCCTGAACGTAGAAGCAGATGGGCTGGTGTGACCTAAGGAAGACCTCGATGTCGTCAATATTTCTCTGGAATCCACGACAATTCAGTCGTTAGAGTGTGGCCATCTCAGGTCTTAGAAGAATTCGCGGACGACTTTCGGCTTATTTTAACCGTCGTGAGCGACGGTTTTGGAAAAGTAGGGCAGGCTGTGTCCATGTCCTCGAAGTCGTCCAAGTAACATGGATCAGAGACCGCCGAACGAGTAAAAGTTTCCATTTTGTGCCCCTTTGGGGTACCTTGGAAGGTCTTGATGTCTGTGGTCAGGATGGAAGAAGTGGAAGGAAGCACAGCAGAAATGGAATCCAGAGGTGATGTTGCGATGGACACTGACTGCGGCTTCGCCTTGTAAGGAGGTACTTAACAGCAGGGAAGAAAGATTTATATTGGGCCATTTACTGAAATTTCACGAGTTTTTGATAAATGCTATATCATTTTATACTGTGTTGCAGCCCTCCCTCCCCCCACCAGTATTATGTAAATCATGTGTTAAAAATATTAGCTCTGCTCATGTGAATGCAAGAACTTTTCTTGCATTCACATGGTCAAAGATATCTAGAATGGGCCAAAAAAAATAGTCCATTGGCCATAAATATTAAAATATACCAGATCGAAACTACTCTTAGTGAGTTCGTTTTTCTTACTCAGGGACAGTAGGAGATGGGGGCAAGTCTCCTACTTTTGAAATTGCAGGATGGTTAAAAACTATGATTAAAATTCAATGATTTTTTGTGTGTAATTTTTTGTTTTAATCTTCTATGCTATTCTATTGCATATGGTTTTAAATTATACTGGAATTAAATTAAAAAAAATTGTCCCCATATTTCTCACTTCCCTTACCATTTTTTTTATCCTCTCCTCCCCTAAAACATTTCTTGCTGTATGCCTGTTCTGATTTTTACCCTTTAATGTGCCAGGCAAAACCCGAAGCACAAGTTTTTTTTTCGAACTTTGTTCGTCCACTGAATTTATATTGTTTTATCTAAATCTTTTGATCCAATTCTTTTTGGGTAAAGCATCGCCCCGAGATTGAAGAAAAAAAAAATCTGAAAATAGCTATTTTCATACTCTAATCTCAGTAAGAGGAATAAAATGTAAAATTTTTAGCAAAATTGTGTGCTGTACTTTACATAACGTAAGTGTAATTATTTGCATTTTAGCCTGTTTTAGATTTTTGAATTGCTTAAAAAAACAAATCCAACTACGCGCATATAAATTAAAAATTCCCTAAAAAGGATTTAATTCATAATTTCTTGGCGAAACCTTTCTTTGCTCTATTTCATCTATGTTTGGTTCACATCGTTTAGTCGGAAATATGGTTTTACTCTGCATCAAAACAGGATGCAAAATCATCATTTCTTGGATGCTTTAAGTCCGAAACAAACTAAGACATAAAACTATATTTGCAACAAGTAGAGCAAAGCGAAGAAAAATTAAAGTTTTTTTGTTAATTTAACCGATTTTACTGAAACTGGAGTCTAAAAAATATTTTTCTACATTTCTCACCAGAGTATTTCACGTATTTTTCAAATTTCTCTATTTGAAAACTAGACAGATTGCGAGTTCCTTCGATCAGTAGTGAAGCGTGTTAGCCATTGGACCATCGGGAAGACAAGAATTATTTCCCCAAATGTGAGGTTTAACAGTGAAATTTTATTGCTTTGAAATTTAATGGTTTAAAGTGAAACTGGGGTCTGAAAAAGTGATTTTTCAGCTTTTTTTCTAGATTTAAAATTTTTTTCTCTCTAAAGGGGCAGAAACATCTAACCAGGCCCGTCCAATCCACAGCTCATAAAACTGAATTTGCCTCTTTTTTCCCACTTTTCTTATGAATATTTTTAGGTGAAACAAAACACTTTTGCCAATTCATGGTACTCGTTAAAAATGTATATTTTTGTTTCTTAATCATTATAGTTTCTTGATTCCTTATGAATATAGTTTTTTCCCCTCAATTCATTATATTTTCCTTAGAAATGGTATATTTTCGCTTTTAAGATTAAGTTTCGTATTTGAAATTTCTCTTTACTGAAAATGACTTTTTTTCATATATATTTTTAACAAGTTCTAAATGAGATTTCATCCAGAAGTTAATCCAAATTAATATAATACCGAATATTTTGCCACTCATGGCAAAACCAAATTTTTTTCAGCTCATTATTTCATGAGCTCCATGTCTACAGGACTTATCCTGTGATTCTTTACTACTGATGTATTTCTTTTAGTTCATTTCGTTAAGGCTAGAGGATTATTCATACATTGCGTTACACGAGAGCCTCAGATGGTCAAAGTCCGGCTCTGCGTGCATCATACCATAATACAACTAAATATACCCGAAAACAAAACGACAAAATTGAAAATACAGGAAAAAATGTTTTTCGTAATAATAAATTATTTCCTATAATAAAAGAAAACGTGACCCACAAATTTCTATTTCTTTAGAGAAAAAATGTATTATTTGGTACACCTAATATCATCTAAGGTAAATTAATTTTTCGATCAATTTTTACCTCTTCGCCCTACTGGTATCCAAGACTATAATGACTCATAAGTTGGGCGGCCAACTTCCTAGGCGTTGCCCTGCCCATATTACACTTAGAACAAGAACATCAATAGCAGAATTCGCATTAGATAGTATATATGTTTCATTCAGATTAAAAAAAGACTTTAAAATATTGGTTTGTGTATACATTAGCGAGAATAATGATAGTACTGCACGGGTTGGTTCCCAGTTCTATTTCTTTGATTTCCAATTATTTCATTCGGTGGAGTAGGAAAAAAAGAGATAAAAATCAGGTTTAGCAGACGTCGGAGTAGACCACAGATTTAATTAGAGTTTCCTTCTCTTTCCTCTAATGTGTTCCTTCAATTTCCTGTTTCATTCAGAAAAAAAAAAGACTTCAAAATATTCCTCTTATTGGGTGTCCAATTAGCAATAATAATTATAGCCCGTGCGGTTTAGTTCCCGGAAGTGTATTCCTTTAAATTTCAGTCATTCCCTTTAGAAGGAACAGAAAGGAGTAAAAATATGAAATCCGGTTTAACAAACGTCAGATTAGAGGGAACAGATTTAGTACCATCGATCGTTTCAGTTTCCTGTACTGTTGTTTCGAATTCGATTTGTTCAGTAGAAAAAAAAAACACTTAAAAATTTTGTTTTATTGAGCGTCGGTTTAATACGAGTGTTGGTAGTCCCTTGCTGTTCGCAGAGCATTCTTTTATCTTTCGATTGCTACATTTAATGGAATATCGGCTTATAGGGAATAAATATAAATCCTTCATTGAAAGTCGGCTTGGAAAGAATAGATGGAATTATCGACTATGTTGAATTCTAAATTATTTCGTCTTATGGATTGCAGAGACAACCGACAAGTTTTCGTTCTACCGAAAATATTTTACGATCAGGTTCAGTAATTTTAAATGATCTGTAACCCTTTCTTGTTAGAACTCTTGCACCCAGCTGTTGCCCAACAAATGATCGTATTCGTGAAACTGTCGTATGCACCCAAGTTGTCGCGCTCCTATGCAGCTAAGAATTTCTCAACTGCTTTCGTTACTGGGGATTCCTTACAAAGTCTCGCTCATTCTGCGGACTCATCCCCAAAATTATAACGTAAATCTGGATTAAACATCATAATAAATAGAGGGAGAGGTAATTTTTCGTCATATCTTTCACTTTTAAAGTGGGAATGAAAATAAGAAGTTCAAAAAAACTTAGCTTATAAGGTAACATTTAAATCTGAAGTAATTACGGATAAAAAGATAATAAAAGTTTCTATGATCTAAGTAAGTAAATGCACAAAAAATTATTACAAAATTTAATCTCTAGTAATAATGGCAATAAAACAAAGATGAGGAAAAAACTCGATGTTATACCACCGAGTGGAATAGACTCAACTCACGGACTCACGGTTGCGAAACACAGATGCAGAATATGCAACTGATATAACGAGAAAGGGAAAAAAACAACACGAGAACACACTTGAAAAGCCAATCACAAATCCTGAAAACTACTTTTTATAGAGTTTATTTCCTGAAGGTTACAGATAACTGGGCAAGAAATAACGTCACAAGTTGAAACACTTCACTTGGCAATTTGAGATAGAGAGTAACAAAATCTTTCCATTTTATATCCTTTACATGAGTTTGACAAGTGGGGCCAAAATTGCGTTCTCTTCATATAGCAGAAGAGTTGCTCAGTATTAAAAGCAGGTAAAACTTTAGGAACTCTTTTATTGACTACTACAGTGCCCAGTAACAAGAGAAATTACAGGTTACCACCACCTGTCACGCATTTCAATAATTTGCCCAGCACAAACATCGTCCAAGTCGCAAAATGTTCGATTTTTTAAATCAGAAAAATAGCAATGCCCTGATTTAGTATTAGATCCTTTTAGTTAATGACAAAAACATCGTATGAAAGCATTGAGTTAAAAAAAATTGTCACTTATTAAACAATTAATGGCATCAGAAAATTAAAATTTTTAGGAACAGAAAAAGTGGCTACAAACAGGTTTATAATAATTTCTGCTGATATTAGTTGTCTCAATGAAATGACTGAAAAATATGAAATCTACGCGAGAAACAACATTAAGAAAATTCCGTTTGCTTCTGTGAAGAGAGTGCTCCTTCATCTCTGAGACAAGAAATAGGAGAACGACAAGCAATGTTCTATTTCGTGACGAGTTGCTGCTTCAGCTCCTGCAGAAGTGCCTCGAGGAAGAAGGAAAAAGTGCCAACTAATCAACTCTGTCGTCGTTTTTTCAACACGTTGACTGCCGCAATGTTAAGAATTTTAAGAGCGTCTCAGGCCACGCTATTTTTTTTCTTGCATTTGGCTCAAAATACAATGACCATTTAAAGATTAATTTATGTCAAAAAAATTTTTTGACACCCTCTTTTTAAGTAGGAATGACTTGCACACGGCGTGGGCACATGTGATAGAATTTTTTTATACTGGGGAGGCGGTGAATACATGATTCGTGGGTTTTTCAAGTTTATACAGGATTTTTCATAAGTTCATGCACGCAATTTTCTAGTGTATAAATATGGGAAGATGTCTTATTCATTGTTGAGTACTCTCTGCGCTATCGCTCATAAGCAATTCCTTATAACACGAATCATGGGTGAGCTGCGTGGCCCGAAATAAAATGATTGAACTAATCAATTGATGCGAAGCAAATATAATTCGCGCGTAGTAGTCTAGAACAAGTGCGATCATATACGATTCCTATGGCTGCGAGTGTTAAGAAGCAGATTGTGATTGTAACAAGGTGCTTCAATGCCTCTGTGTATATTAATTCTCTTAGAGTGGATGTAGCTTAACAAAAACATCTGTCAGAACAAAACCCACTTGGTATTGTCCAAACTATGTGCCACACCATACGAGCAGGTTAAAGAAAGGTCATTCAAAAAATTTCCGTTTTTTCTACGTGATTCGAAAAATGTCCCGAAAGGTGGCAACCCTGGACAGACCGTGCATTGGAGGCCACAAGTTAATGGCCTCCTTTGAATCCTTAGTATGTGTCTGTAGTACGGGGTAGGAATTTAAGGAAGATTAAGATACTAGTTATATTGGTATAAAATAGAAAAATAATTTAATTTTTATTAAACATTTGTAAATGAAGTATATTTAAATTTCAAAGGGATTTGTGTATTCATCAAGTTATGAAGATTTTTGGGAAGGTCAGTTGGTGCCATAATGTATATTTAACAGACTGCTACGAGATTGTACGGCTCGAGGACGATAATTTTGAGGACGCCACCTAAATGGGAGCCACAAATGGAGCTTTGCTCCCAGGCCCTCAGATACCTTTGCACTGCCCTGACCCTGGATGGCAGTCAAATAAACAATGGTACTAAAAGTACAATGGCTATGTATCTCTGTTTAGGAATATGTATTAGTCAAAACGTAGAAAACATTTGGCACTTCAATTTGAGAACAAGTTTCAACAGAGAAGCTAAATATATTTGCATCATGTTTCACTATCTTCTATACTTTTCTTTTTTTTTTATATATCACGGAATTTGAAATTGCTGCATTTGAATTATAGCTTTCGGAGGTTAGAACTAATTCTGAACATGTGACGCAGATCAGTTGGGAGTCATAAAGGGTTTTGGTGTGAATTGGGGATATCGGAAAGTATTAATAACAAATCTTATACATTTTTGTAGCAGTTTTTTGTTACACAGATTAGAAAACTTCGAGCATATCCCCATGCTCCATCAGTGGAATGACATATTCAAAGCGTGTAAAATATAGGCCATTCATGGAAAATGCCTCAGGGGTTAAAAATTTCCACAGCGTTACCAGACACTGTGCCAAACCTAGAGAAAATATCGGTGGGCAAACTGCTGATATTTACAAATTAAAATCTAACTATTAAAATCACATACAAGAACATTAAGCAGAGCTAAAATTTTCTGAAGTTGAAGCAGCAGGGGGAAGAATATTTTGCTCCCTAGATGTCTAATGCTGGATTGGGTTGCTTTTGTTGGGGAAAAAATACACCAAAATATGTCGCTAATTTACTTGTCATTTTTAAGTTTCTCCATATGAAGTAGAGAAAAACCAATGAACTCATACATTTCAAATGAGAACAGAGATGAATATTTTATAATTTTGTTCTCATTGCAATTATTACTAATAAGTGCAAATATATCATTATGTTTTGCTTTTAAATTCTAATAAATAAATAAAAGATACTCAATATCTCAGAGAATGCCATTTACTTAGAAATGTATTGTTTTGATGCTTTTAGTAATATAGTGTTAACACGAAGAAAATTAAGTTCAAAAATTAACAACATTCAAGCAATATATAAATACAAAATATAGGTATTTTACAAGGCGAAAACAAAAAAATATTTATACAAAAATGTATATGCAATTACTGCATAATTATAAAAAAATTGCATTGATGCTAAACATTTAAAAATGTTTATAAAGAATATAAATATAATTACACTAAAATGATAAACACATAATCATTTCTTTAATAAAATATTTATGAATACAACACAACAAATAGCCAAAGTATAGTCTTTCACAGCGATTATCAATAGTACAGCAATTTTGCTAAAAAGCAATGAGCTATAATAGGGTAAAAAATTGAGAAAATATTGTTTCCATACATTTAATAAGCATAAACAAAATATATCTGATAGGAATATATTTAAATCAGTAAAATATTACTTGTTCAGAGTAGCAAAAGTAAGATAAACCTTATTGTGCACAGATTGCCCCATTTCCCATTGTGTATAAGCTGATACTGAAGTAATGATGTATTTGTGTGTATTGATTCATATATACACACACACACACCAAACAATTATGAGATTAATAATTATACAATATTGTGAATGATGAGCTCTGGAAAGATATAGAAAATGGTGAAAACAGTGTGGATTGGAGAAAAATGGGATGGTTAGCTGGAAAATTTTGTACCAAAATAAGGGGTAAAAATGGTACTGGTCAATATTTATGTGGTTAATTGATATGACTGTTATAAATTCATGGATTATATAGAGAACAGTGAATGGAAAGAGTTCTATTAACTTGCTGGAATTTAGAAGATGTGCGACAATTTATTATTTGGAAATATTGACCAAGTCAAAAATTTGCTATCCTTCCCAATCGAGAAGTAAAGCTGTAAATTATGATGCAAGAGTAGACAAAATGAATCATTTCATACTATAATGATGTGAACAAAGCTGCTGTCAAATGGAAAACCGCAAAAGTTAACAGCGGACGTATTGTGAAAAATGTAACTTTAGTTTCAAACCATATCACATGAAAACATCTTTTTTTTCCCACATAAATATTTAGGAATGTGAAAAATAATATTTTATAATTATATTGGATGTATTTAAAAGAAGTAAATAACATATATATATATACTGTTTTCCATAAATTAAGAAAAATCTCTATGTTAAGTGAATGGGAAGCTAATGTCAAAGCTCTATAACTTCTGAAATGTTTTTTTTGAAAAATGTGATTGCAGATAAAGATCTCAATCAAATAAACCAATATATCGATTTTCAACAATATTCGTTCAGTATTTTATGAGTTATGGAACTTTAAACATTTAGCGATAACAATGCCAGACACAAAAATTGACGTCAGAAGTTAATTCAAACTTAGTAATAAGTATTGGATCAAAGTGTTTAATAAAATAAGTTTGTATTTTAGAACTTTATGTAAAGGATTCTTTCACTATTCTTCAGTTTTGTATGTTTCTTAAGACTGGTATTATAAATAAAAAATAATAAATACCCCCTCAAGCAGCTGCTTGTTACAGAGGTCTGACAGGAGCCTGCCAGTTTATATGCCATAGAAGGTCTGACAGGACCTCAGCAGAAAAACGACACGCTGTTGTTAAATATTCAGACTTCCATAACTCATTAAATACTGAACGAATATTGTTGAAAATCGAGGTATTTATTTATTTGATTGAGATCTTTATCTGCCATCGTGTTTTTCAAAACAGAAAAACTTATTTTAGAAGTTACAGAGCTTTGACATTAGTTTCCCATTGACTTAACATAGGAATTTTCCTTAATTTATGGAAACCAATGTATTACATCTATATATGCATCTTAATTTCATTTGCCTTGTCAAATCTGCCCAGTGATCACCATAATTTATCTCAGCATTCTTTGCCCCATTCCCTCTCCTCAAATAGAAACTATAACTTAAAAAAAAGAGCCTTCATAGCCAGGCTTCAAGACTGGCTGCAGCCCAGTGTCACGGGAGAGGAAGTTGCAGATGTTACTAATTGCTCGCTCACTCGTGAAAGAGTCTTATGCTAAGTGGTGGTATGGTAGTTGCCTACATAGTTAAGTCCAAATACTTTCTCTCCACACATTGGATATCATCCTCCTTCATCAGTTAGTATTTTATTTCCTTTTTTTATAATTAAACCTTGGTTTTCATTACGTAGATTTATTCTAGTTTCGTAAATTACTGATCTATTGGTCGATCACTTATTATCGCTTTTTTTTTGCAGTTATGCTACATCAGATGGCTGGCTTACAACTTATTGCTGTGGATATTTGATTTAATATGACTAAAGTCTTTTTCAATTGATTAGTAGGTCCAAGTCACCTTGTATAACACTAGCCCATGTTTTAAAATATACCACACTGAAAAGAATCATTAAAATAAATACAAATTATATTTCAGATAAATATAGTATTTGGGAAGAAATTTCCTTTCAATTATACATATATAATTTAACTGTTTTTATTCATCAGGTTTTCCAAAATTAAGCTTTAATTGCATAGTCCGATCTATTTTTCATTATCACATGAAAAAGTCTTATTAAAATCAATACATATATATAAATTCATTAATATCTTATAAGAGTAAAGCTGTGAATTGAAACTATCATTTATTTACCATCATTTCTATTAGTTTTCATTTTTTTTAATACAGTTTATTGATTTCTGAAATTCATGGTACTTTTGGGGCTTTTTAATGTCAATTATGTTTTATGTGCTATGCAAAATTCCAGTGGTGTAAGAGTGGTTGGCAACTTCTGCATAACAAATTTGGGGGCCTTGGAACTAATGGAGCATTTTAAATATTTATAGTAGAATCACAATTGAATACTTAGGAATGAGTGAGTCCTATTAAAGAAACTATGGGCTACACCTTATTTGTTTTACTTAATAGTAAATGCTTCTAGTTTTTCTCATTTAAATGAAGGTTAATAAAAGTGTCAATAGGGTCATTAATAAGGAGTATTTTGTATATGTTGTACAATAAAGATAAGTACAAAGTTTTTAATTTAACCCTTAAAGTGCTGGAAGACATAATAATAATAATTTATTAATTGCAGATGGTTACAGTAAAGATAAGGTTCCCAGAGGACTTTTTTGCAAGTTTTTATAATAAAAAATAAATAACCACTCAAGCAGTTGCTTGCTACAGAAAACTGAAAGGATCCTATCAATTTATACACCAGAGTAGAAGGTCTATAAGAATGGGGGGACCTCAGCAGAAAGACAACAATAAACATCCATACTAACCACTTGGCCACTGGATGGCCATCAA
Source organism: Ryuthela nishihirai (assembly GCA_038380435.1). Classification (NCBI taxonomy): domain Eukaryota; kingdom Metazoa; phylum Arthropoda; class Arachnida; order Araneae; family Heptathelidae; genus Ryuthela; species Ryuthela nishihirai. The sequence goes on along the minus strand of JAWZYU010000001.1, from coordinate 152,970,241 downwards.
GTTTTTGCACTTTTACTAATATAAAATCCTTATTCAAAAATTCTTTCAAATTAAACATGAAAATTAACAAATTATATTGTGTACAATAATATCACCAAGTTCTATCAGTTACTTCAGAATAAAATTCTACATCTCTTTGAATTTTCATATTCAACAGGAATGATATATAATATGGCACATTAAGGGTTAAAAAATGTTAAAAGACAATAATAATGCTTGTAAATCTCCTTCATATGTAATCTTAAATACATTTTGTATAATTATTTGAAAATAAACTAATTACACAGCACATATTTTACTTAAAAATATAATTAGGAACAACAGTATATAAAGCAGATACCTTAAACCCACAGAATATATCAGAATTTGCAATAAAATATGAATTAATATAAATTATTTCAAATGTTTCTCGCATGGCTGCAAGTAATTCACATCTTGTTACATGCACAATGAAATATTTTTTGCAAAAAAGATGCTGTATTAATCTTTATCAAAGAGTTGTGGAATGTATAATGAATGATTATAGTACTGTAAAAAGTGCAAGACACTGACTAGGCTGCTGATGTGCAGTTAAAACAGTTTTTTGGATTGTTGTTACATGCAACTTGCAAAATAAAAAAGGAAATATTTTTCACTTTTAAGTAATTTGACTTAATATTTGGCATCTACTTCTAATTTACATTTGAGTTTGTTTCCCTACTGACAACTTTAAAAAGTAACCTATTTAACGAACTTTTTAAATTTATTTACCATCTTAAAATTTAAATTGTACCATAAAACATATTCTTTGCACATGAAAAAAAAATATATATAAAACACCTCCTATTTTAATTAAAAATAGATAGTAATATGGTAATAGCATATATATATATATTTATTACTCAATAATTACAGGACTAGGACTGACCCATCCACCAAATACCTTTTCAAGTTCTTCAGCAACAGCAATGGTTAGGCGGTCATTATACAGGCCTCCAACGATCTGGATGCCTATAGGTAAGCCACAACTACTTAGACCAAGTGGACATTGACTAATAGGGAGGCCTAAAAGATTAAAAATCGCAGTATATGATACATTAAATGGTTTAAAAATAGGCTGACCATGGTAAGGAGCAGGTTCAGGGTGTGTAGGATAAATAAATATGCCATCATTTCCCAACATTTCTTCAAACATTTGCTGCAGCTCAGAGGACATTTGGTAATACTGTGCAGAGTGTTTTGCATCATTGGCTGCTAATGCTTTGTTGAGAGCTGCAGAACATATAACAGGAAATATATGATCAGAAATACCAAGACACCACTTGATAGCTTCTACAAAAAGATTTGCTTCACCTCTTCTCCCAGTCATTTCAACTGATACAGGCTGCATATCTGATGTTGTCAAAACATGAGCCCAAATTCTAAAGGAATGTTTCATGTTCCTCAAATACACTTTCTGTGGTTCAATTCCGTACACTGACTGAAAATAGTCAAGAACCTGCAAGAAAAAAAAATACATAGAGCTGTTACAAATATTCTTCAGGTTTATTAATAAGAAAAAAAAAATCTTTTTAAGTTACACTGCTACCTTAAATGATGGAAAGTATCACTGATCATTCATTGATTTCACAGAGGAGTTTTATATTTTAATGGAACTGGAATTGATCTTGACATATTAGCTTTTAAAGTAATTTCTATAATAGTTTGTGCTCTTTACATATAAGCTAATGAAAATGTTTAATTCATTTCATTAATAGAACACTGTTATTAAAATAGTACTAATGTTGCAAAAATTTAAGAGGCATAAAATAAATAATTAAAAAAAAGATATAATAAATAAATAAAATAAATATCCCCCAAGCACCTGCTTGTCACAAAAGTTGCAAAAATATTATCAGCTAAATCAGTAATGTTAAAATCTCTAGTTAACAGAAGTTCTCTAGTTAACAAAGTTAGACCAGACCTGGCCAAACTTTGGCTCAATGCAAAAGAACTTGCAACTCATAAAACAAATCATCAATATACTGAATCTGGCTCATTTCTTTCATTTTTTTGGCCAAACGTTTTTAGGTGCATAACTAAACGATTTTACTCAGTAGTGTTGCCAACATCTTGTTTGCACATTACAATTAGTTTTGTTTTTCTGCATACATAGAAATGTGGTTGGAAAAAAAAAATAAATGAAACCAAGAATGGAAATAAGAATGGTAAAAAAGATGGGATGAAAGAAAGGTCTTGAAAATCCCATTCTTTAGGAGTGAAGTTAGAAGTGTGAAATTGGTTTGATAGAGGTGAGCATAGGATTGATATTCAAAGAGCATTGGGACTATGTGAATCTACAGTGAGAACAATTTGTGATAGTGGTGATTTAATTTGCAAGCGTGCTCAATCAACTACGAATTGCAGTGTTACCAGAGTTATGGATTTTAACTCTGAAGTTATTGGGAAAATGGAAAAATTGCTGACTACCTGGATTGGAAATCATGGCCAACTAAACATGCCTCTGTCTCGAACAGTGTTACAAGAGAAGGTCAGTAGCTTGTATTAGGATTTAAACTAAATATGAAAAGGAACTGGTCCTTTCTTTGCAAAATTATTTTGGATGGTTCAGCTGCTTTAAAAGCTGCCATGCATTCTCCAATGAAAGGCAAGGTGGCAACTGAAGATCACATTGTTCCTAAGGAATTTCTTCATCATCATCATCATCCTCAAGCAGCCATGGGCTACGGAGGTCCAACCAGACTGTGCAATTTAGTTCTCCAAGCAAGTCTATCCTGAGCTACATCTACTGCATCTGGCCACTGCACACCAATTCTAACAAGGTCCTGTTTGACATTGTCTGCCCACCGCATCCTAGGTCTCCCCTTCTTTCTGAGGCCTTTACGCGCACTGTTCATAACCCTATTCACCAATCTATAATTATTCATACGGGCAACATGGCCAAACCAACGGAGTCTCTCTCTGCACAATATGCTGCTTAAAGGAGGTTGCAAACTCCTTTGCCTAATCTCATCATTAGTTACAAAGTTGAACCACCTAATGCCCAAGATACTGCGTAAGCATCTGGAATCAAAAGCATCTAGTTTCCTGTTATCTTGTTTACAAAGTGTCCAAGTTTCACTACCATAACTAACCCTAGAAAGAACCAAACTATTATACAGTCTAATTTTAGTCTTTAGGTGTATACGCCTATTTCTCCACACTCTCCATAGGTTCTTAAAAGTCCCGGCAGCAATCCCTATTCTTCTGTTAATCTCATGCCGCACATCACCATTATCTGTTACATAGCTCCCAAGATAATTAAACTGTGACACCTGCTCAAGACTGCAACCATTCAGATTAACTGAATCACAGCCTGCCTGACCAATTTTCATCACTTTAGTTTTCTCTCTGTTTATAACCAAACCTACTCTACTACCAGTCTCATCAACAGCTCGAATGAAAGAGTTCATCTCATCAACATCATTTGCCAAAAGGGCTAAATCATCAGCATAATCTAAATCAGAAATTTTCGTATCTCCAGCCCATTTAAGGCCAAAATCTTTCCCTAGAAGTGAATTTCGCATAACATAATCAATAACCAAGCTAAAGAGAAAAGGAGACAAAATGCACCCTTGTCGAACACCAGAAGTAATGCTAAACCAATTGCTACAAGCCTTACCAACTCTCACACACGACTCAGTGTTATTATAGAGAGCTTTCATTATGTTAACTAACTTGTCTGGTATACCATATGATCTCACAATCAACCACAAATTATGATGATCAACAGAGTCGAAAGCCTTTTTGAAATCAACAAAGCTAGCAACCAAAGGTTTCTGAAACTCTAAACATTTCTCAAGAATCTGCCTAAGTGAAAATATCTGATCCACACATCCCCTACCACTTCTGAATCCACATTGCTCATCACGCAATTGACTGTCAACCAGATTCTTAATTCTATTAAGCACAATCATGGAAAGAACTTTACCTGGAACAGAGAGTAGGCTGATACCCCTATAGTTATCACAAGAACTGCGATCACCTTTTTTGAAAATAGGGATAACAATAGCTCTGGTAAAATCCTTAGGAACCATGCCTTTATCATAAAAGATATTCAGAATTTCAGTCAACCAAGTGGTAACCGAAACATTCCCAGCTCTAAGCATTTCCGTAGTAATTTCATCTACCCCTGGGGATTTATGAAGTTTAAGTTTAGAAACAGCCAAAAGAACTTCAGATTGTGTTATAGGGCCAACATTAAAGCCACCAATGCATCTATCATCATTGCAAACAATGGGAGTAGAACTAACTACATTGTTTAGAACATCACTGAAATGCTCAGCCCACCTAGCCATGACAGAATCCTCCCCTTCTATAACCTTACCTTGTTTATCCTTCAATCCTTGTATGCCTGTCCGTTTTCTACCACACAAAACATTAACTATCTGGTACAGCTCTCTGCTGTTGTGCTGTCTAACTGCTTCCTCGGCTTTGTCAGCCAAACCATCAAGCCAAAGATTTTTATCAGCAGCTAACTGATCCTTTACAAGTTTATTAAGGTCTCTGTAATGCTTTCTATTAGGACTAGTAGGGTATTGATTAAGAGCATTCCTGCAGTTCTTTCTTTCCGAAATAAGCTCAAGTGCCTTATCACTCAGATAATTTTGCCTCTTCTGCTCCTTTTTTCCTAAAAGAGTACTGTTAGTGTCCAAAAACGCCTGTTTAAAATGATCCCATTCTTCCTCAACTTCAGTAGTAAGCAAACCATGACTGTCATAATGACTAAGTAACCTATCATGGTAAGCTTTGGCTATAACTGGATCTTTCAGAGCTTCAGTATTAAAAGTAAATTTTTTAACTCTAGCACAACACTTTTTAAGTTTAAGTTGCAACACACTTTTAACAAGGTAATGGTCAGATCCAATTTCAGATCCCCTATATGCCCGGGTATTCCTAACAGAACTAGCCCATTTGCTGTTAATTAATATGTAATCAATCATATTCTTATGCAGCCCATCAGGTGAAACCCATGTGTACTTATGTATGTCGCGGTGTTTGTAATAAGTGTTAGTTATTCTGAATCCATTGAGTTTACTTACCTGTAGGAGACGTTGCCCATTGCCATTGCAGCTACCAATACCAAAAGGGCCTATTACTTTTCCCCAAAGGTCAGAGTCAGTACCAACTTTGGCATTGAAGTCACCAAGAACAAAGGTAATATCTCCTTTCTTGACAGAATTCAAAATATCCTGAAGTTGTTCATAAAACCTATCCTTCTCATCCTCATCGGCATCCTCAGTGGGGGCATAACAGCAGATAACATTCAAGTCTTTAATGCTTGTCTGAAATTTTGCTGTAAGAAACCTTTCATTAATGCACTCATATCCTAGAAGAGCATCACTAGCGTGTCTGCTGAGAAGCAGACCCACGCCTTGGTGATGCTTATTGTCGTCCCTCCCTGAAAAGAGAAATTTAAGATTATTTTTAAGAATCTGACCTTTATCTGTCCATCTGGTCTCTTGCAAGCCGAGAATATCTAAATTATAACGGTGGAATTCTTGTGTGAGGACATCAAGAGAAAAAGCTCTGTGCAGAGTCCTCACATTCCAACTACCTAAGGAGAGAAAATGGTTAGTGGGATGTTTAAAGAAACTATGTTTATTGAGAGAGGGAATGCCGACAATATCAAACAGCCCCATAATCGCAGACATGGGGCAAAGACCCGTTCCCCCACTACTAAAGGCTGAAGCCATCTACACTGGAAGACTTCCTCCAATGTAGAATTTGACGATGCCAATAGAAGCAAAGAGTTCAGGTGCCTGCGATGACTTCTGCTCAGGATTATCCACCAGCTGATAAACATATCCTGTGAATCTGTTCACTTGGGGCTGTCAACCCACAAACAAACAGAAAACACAGCGGAAGATTTTCCCTCCACAGAAGCCCACCAGTGCAGCAAAATCAGGATCCATAATCAAGCTCAGAGCCATATATCTGTCCAGTCCAGTAGGTTTATATGGTCAGCACCAGGACCCTGTGTGGTTGACCACTCCTCAGCAGGGTAGAATTATTTCCATGGACAAAAATTACAGTGCCTGACTTTAAAGCTGCCAAAGACTGCAGCCTACTCTTTGGAGGGAACACATCGAGGGATTACAAATTAAGGGCTCTTATGGTATACTACTCTGAAAATCCATGGCCATTGAATGGATATGTGAAAACAAGATTGCCTATTGTTTGGATAGCAAATAAGAAAGGTTGAATGACATCAACATTTTTTACTGAATATTTTTCAAAGGAGCTGCAAGGGAAACTAAAGATCTATTGTGAAGGAGAACCATGGATGATTTCACCAATGTACTAGATTATGAGCCATCTGTGAAGACAGGTAAGAAGTCTGGGTATGCAGTGCAATGGCTGTCACAGAATCTGTTCAGACCAAGATTGTTGCCACTGTGCCCAGAGCTTGATGGAAAAATACTGTCAGAAGTCCAGGTATGGAGTTGGCAGTGGAGGTTGGCCAGGAGCATAGCTGATTTGGCCAAGTATCTGCCAAGTCATTGCCCTTGATGCCAATGTGATCAGGCACCCAACAAAAAAGGATAGTGGTGGTAACTGCTGTTGGAAGATCTTGGAAAGAAAGACTGATGTCAAGGCCTCACTGAGATCAAAGCCTGTAGAGAGTTAAGTGAGTTGGTGTAAATCACACACCGACAATGAGTTTAGCTGCTATGTGGTCCAAGGTAAGACTGATAGTGACAACTCTGCAGTGAAGATGGAACACTGCAGTGGGATCTGATTTGCAATGATAGTATCACAGCACACCATGGAAGATCCCACCAATATGCTGGACTACAAGACATCAGTGAAGACAGGCAAAAAGCCTGGATATGCAGCGTGATGGCTAACAAAGAATTGCAAGTACTCACAGTAGGGTGTGAAGATCTTCCCCATCTTGTGAAAGGAAAAATTGCAGGAAGTAGAAACAGCAAATCATGATGGAAGTGGATCAGCTATCAATGGGACAATGATATTATGACCGATGTTGATATCTTGTAGGTAGCCTCAGACACACAAACTGAAAGGCAGTTGGAAGATTTATTGTAAAGCATTTGCACACTTAGAGATCCATAGTCCAGTTTCGATTGGAAAGTGCATTGTAGAGGTGGAGCAAAGAGAATAGTCAGCTCCAGAGGATTAAGATGAGAGGGCTTTGATGATATTCAATGCCTGCCTGCACTTGGACCTGAAATTAGAGGTGGTAAAAAGGTCAATTTCTGGTCAAAGACGAGACTGGGTCTCTGTGCAACAGGAATGATGAAATTCCCAAACTGCAGCTCAGGGTCCAAGTAGAGATTATGCTTGTGGCAAAAGTGTACACAAGTGGTCTGTGATGAGAACCCAAACCCATTCACTGTCACCCAAACCAAGAGATTGTTCAGGGTGGTTTGCAGTTGCCATTCAATGACCTTCATGCTGAAAGAAGTACAAAAATTGCCAAAATTGTGAACATAGAGAGCATTGCCAATAGTGGATCAGGTTGTCATGTAACAGAATTATCTTGACAGTCAAAAGTGTAACATTCAGGATGCAGCCTTGTGGCAACCCTGTTCTTGCGGGAAAGACTGTGACAGAATGTTGGCGACATGGAAAGAGCAAGAAGATAAAATGTTGTAAATGAAGGCTGGCATGTGACCTCTGAAATTGAAAGCATGGAGGTCATATAGAATGCCAAATATCTATGCTCTGTTGAAAGAAACTGACTCTAGGTGTTCTCGTTTTAAAAAGAAATTTCTGATAGCTGATATAAGTCATATCAGATGCTCTAGAGTAGACCATTGCCTGCGAAAGTCACACTGGGCATTGGAAAAAAGTTTTTGATATCTAAATATCAGATTAATCTTGGCATTCGCCATACTTTCCAACACTTTGCACATGCAGTTCATCAATTCGAAAGGATGATAACTGGAACCTTGGGATCCATTCCTGGCTTGGGGGAAGGTCATGACAATAGCCTTCTGCCAGGGGTGCAGAAACTGCTCTTTGAGAAAAATGTGGTTGAAAATTCAGAGCAGCCAATCCATACTTGATGGAGTTGGGTTGGGTTGTTTTACCTCTGAGCGGCACTTTTTTGCACACCATGGGCTAAATGGCCAGGCCACAAGGACCCCGAAGGCTCAGAGAAGGTTGGGGGAGGGGACCCACTGGAACAGCTGTTGGGAGACAGATGGTAGCCTCCTGTCAAGGCCATCCAGCGTGTTCTTTAACGTGCACAGGGTATGGCTCTCCCGCACACGGGGCCACGGCTTAACGTCCCATCCGACGGACGGCGGCCTTTCCAAGCCCATCGGTGTCCCCTACTGACCGTGGGCAGGGCGGGGAATTTTGCGGAGATAAATCTCAACGCTGACCCAGCTGGGACTCGAACCTGGGAACTACAGATTATGAGCCTGGCGCGCTACCGACTGAGCCACCCCCACCCCCTACTTGATGGAGAGAGATGTTGGAGTATGGCATAATGGACACTGGCCTGACAGAAGAAGCACAAGAAGAATGCAGCTCCTCTGCTGAGAATGGCCTGTTGTAAGGCTTCAGGCCATTAGAGTGAAGAGACAGCAGACAGTATTCAGCATTGCTCTTCTGGGACAAAAACTAAGGGGAATAGGAAGAAGATATGGAAGAAAATGTTTCCCTCAGAGTTTTGGCAATTGCTTGCCTATTGTGCTCCAGGAATCAATAATGAAATAATGAATGAGATGAGTAGTTCCCATCCATCTTCTGGACTTTATCCCATACAACTTTAGAACTGGTTATGCAGGTGACAAAAGAAATGTACTTGATCCAAGATTTCTCCTGGCTCTGGCACCAATGAAATGAGTTTTTGCCCTGATGTGTTTGAATGCATTGAGTTGGAGGATGTCATATATCTCCGAACACTCCTCCCCAAGCCTTGTTCTGGGAATTATGAGCTATGTCAGGATTCCACCACAGTTATAGGAATCATGAAAACTATGCCAAAGTTTGAGGAATGGTCAAGGCAGCTGCTTGAAAACTACAGTCCATCATCTCTACCACTGCAATACCGATTGGCTCCTGGCTGAGGTTGGCTGAACCCAGAAAAGAGCTAAAAACCACTCCAGTCATCCTAATCAGTCCTCCATGGCCCCTGTCCTCCATGGGACACCATCCTCCATGGGACACAATGGAAGGTGTCCACCCAGTCCTCCATGTCCCAACCACCCAGTCCTCCATGGGACACATGGAAGGAGTCACAAGGCCGCCCCCCCCCCCCATGAGAGATGACACATATCATAGGGAGTGATTGGTTCCATATGGGTTATCCTCGACTTCCCACGTAAAGAGGGGAAGGATTGAGAAGGAGCAGATAGAAAGGTCAATGGCAGTGTTGGTTGGGGAGTGAAAATAATTACTCACATGAGTGTTGAAAAGGGAGAGTGAGGGATCAACAAGCCACTGCTCAAGGACCACATGTCTCCCTTATGTGTCAGTACTTGTCCAAAGAGGGCTGTGTCCATTGAAGTCCCTGATGAAAGGGGGAAGCAGCTGCAAGATGAGATCATCAAGATCTTCTGGGAAGATGATACTTCCATGTGGAAGATTTAAGAGATTAATGAAAAATTCTTTTCAAGTTGAATAGGTACTAACAAAAAAAGTCCATTCATCACAATCTTTTCTTGAAATTATAAAAATACCCCTCCAAGCAGCTACTTGCCTCCAAAGTCTGACAGGAGGCCTACCAGTTTAATTATCCATAGTAGAAGGTCTGTGAGGATGGTGGGACCTCAGCAGAAAAGAAAACAAACATTCATGCTTTACCTGGGGCTTGAACCCAAGTCCCTTAGATCAGTAGCCAAACACATTAACCACTCGGCCACAAGATGGCCTGGAAATTAATAGCACTCTTTCAGGTAAAAAGGTGCAGAGGAGACAAAATTATTTGGGTGATACAGCACTGCAGCTTATTTCTGAAAGAAAAAACTGTAGGAATATCCTTAATCAATACCCTAACAGTCCTAACAGAAAACATTGTAAAGAGTTTAATAAACATATAAGAATCATTTAACAGCTGATAACATTTTTTGGCTTGATAGCTTGGCTGACAAAGCAGAGGAAGCAGCTAGACAGCATAACAGCAGAGAGCTGTACCAGATAGTTAATATTTTGTGTGGGGAGAAACGGTCAGGTATACAGGGATTGAAGAATAAACATGTTTAAGGTTATTGAAGATGAGGATTCTGTCATGGCTAGATTGGCTGAGCATTTCAGTAATGTTCGAAACAATGTAGTTCTACCCTCATTGCATGTAATGATCAGAGATGCATTACTATCCTTAATGTTGACCCTATATCACAGTATAAAGTTATTTTGGCTCTTTCAAAACTTAAACAACATAAATCACCAGAGGTAGATGAAATTACTACTGAAATGCTCAGAGCTGGGAATGTTTCTGTTATTACATGGCTGACTGAAATTTTGAATATATCTTATGATAAAGACATTGTTTCTAAAGATTTTACCACAGCTTTAGGGGTATCAGTCAACTTTCTGTTACAGGTAAAGTTCTCTGCATGATTGTGCTTATTAGAATTAAGAATTTGGTTAATGGGCAACAATGTGATGAACAACGTGGATTCAGAAGGGGTAAGGGATGTTTTGATCAAATATTCACACTTAAGCCAGATTCTTGTAAAATGTTTGTTTAAAAAAACTATGGTTACTAGTTTCATAGATTTCAAAAAGACTTTTGAGTCTGTTGACTGTCATAATTTGTGGTTGATTGTGAGATCATATGGCATACCAGACAAGTTACTTAAAATAATGAAAGTTCTCTATAATATTAAGTTGTTGCATATCAAATTGCAGATTTTGTAGATGCATGAAGTTTTCGATGTTTTGAGGACTGAAACTGTTACCAGATGGCACTTGTGATACATTATATTAAATCATGAAGCCTGCTTATGATAACACAGTAGCCATTTTGCCAGTACATTTTGTGGTAAATGATTGTAAGACTTAAGGGGAATAATGATCAGAGTCAAATTCATGTTCTTCTTTTTATATGACTGGGCATAATGCTGAGGAGGCAATTTGCAATGCCAATGCAACATTTGGGAAAGGCAGAGCTAGGGAACTGGCAACATGACATTGGTTTGAAATTTCAATTGGGGACATCAGCCTTCAAAATAAGCCATGTGATCAACCCAAAGAAGTGACTGATAATGATTGATTGAAAGCTTTAATGAATCTAACACACTCCAAACTGCACGAGACATTGCAGGCAAATTGGTGTGCATTATTCAACAGTTTCCTGGTACTTGGAATCATTGGGAAAATGAAGAAGTTGGATAAATGGGTTCTGCATAAATTAATAGACACTCATAAGGCACATTGACTTGAAGTGTGCACTTCCCTTCTCACAGAAAACCAAAGGGATCCGTTTTGCATAGAGTTGTAATGTGTGATGAAAAATTGTTCCTATACGACAATGTTGACATTCTGCTCAATGAGTGAATGTCACGGAAGTACCCAAATGCATGCCCAAGACTTATCTTCACCCGAAGAAGTTTATGGTGACTGTTTGGCGGTCTGTAGCCAGTGTTATACATTATTCATTCCTAAAACCAGGTGAAACAATAAATGCAGAGAAATATTGTACAGAACTCCAAAAAATGCATGACAAATTATGCAAGAAGCAGCCTGCATTGGTCAATAGATAGTGTGTCTTACTGCTTCATGATAATGCTCGACCTTACATCTCACAAATAATGGTCCAGAAACTCCATCAGATACATTATGAGACTATTGCTCACTCAGTGTATTCACCAGAACTATCACCAACTGATTATTTCTTCTTCAAGTAGCTTGACCCTTTCTTAGTGGGGAAAATATTCAGCAATGAGACAGGAGTTAAAAATGCCTTGAAAGAATTAATCACTTCCATGAACTCAGATATTTTAACAATGCCATCAATGCACTTGTTTTGCAGTGGCAGAAGTATATCGAATCTGTTGGTGTGTATTTGGATTAAGTAAAGTTATAGCTGTTGAATGTTTCACTAACAGTTTGGCTATTTCATTTGCAACAACCTAATAACTGAGTCATGTGTGAGAGTTGACAAGACTTGTAGCAGTTCATTTAGAATTGCTTCTGGTGTTCAACAAGAGTACAATTTGTCTCCTTTTTGCCCTAGTTTGGCTATTGATTATGTCATGTGGAATTTAATTGGAAGATTTTGGGCTGAAATGGTCAAGATTTGAAAATTTCTGATTTAGATTATGCTGATGATTTTGGCCTTTTGGCAAATGATGTTCATGAGATGAACTTTTTCATTAGAACTGTTGATGAGGTTGGTAGTAGAGAAGGTTTGGTGATGAGGAAAACTAAAATGATGAAACTTGGTCACACAGGTTGTGGTTCAGTTAATCTGAATGGTTTCACCCTAGAGCAAGTATCTCAGTTTAATTATTTTGGGAATTATGTAACAGATACTGGTGATGTATGGCAATTAGATAAACAGAAGAATAGAGTCTGCTGCTGGGACATTTAAGAATTCATGGAGAGAATGGAGAAATAGTTCTATATATACCTAAACACTAAAATTTGGCTGCATAATAGTTTGGTTCTTTCTAGGGTTGGTTATGGTTATGATAGTGAATCTTGGATCTTTTGTGAACAAGATAACAGGATGTACTTGAAATAATTAGTCGAAAAAAAAAATTGGTTGTCCTGATGGCTTTGATTCTAGATGCTTATGCAGTATCTTGGGCATTAGGTGGTTCAACTTTGTAAGTATTGATGAGGTGTAAGTATTGATGAGGTTAGGCAAAGGAGTCAGCAAGCTCCTTTGAGCAACACATTGTGCAGACTCTGTTGGTGTGGTCATGCTGCCCATATGGATAATTATAGATTAGCAAATAGGGTTATGAACAGTGTGTCTGAAGGCCTCAGAAAGAGGGCGAGACAGTAGAGGCAGAAGATACTACCTCAGCTATCTCTTGAAACTATTAACTATACAAATCTCTTTAAAGAGAAAAGGACATTAGACCTTGCAGAAGAGGCCAATGTTCTGGAAGAAATCAGTGACCAGTCACATGTGAGTCCATTGCATCATATTTTGGTGGTTATCAAGAAGGGAGGTGATGAAATAGTTGGAGGTTCCGATAACATGAAGCTCCTGGAACAAAGCTTCTCTTTCAGCATTGTAGTGGAAGCAGTTCAGCAGTACGTGAGATACAGTCTCAGGTGTGCTGCATGTGGCACAGTTAGGGCTATATTCTTTACTGAGAGTGTTAAGTGTAGAGTTGCTGTAGATGACACCAACTTAGAAGCAATGCAAGAGGGTCTCCTCAGATCTGCAAAGGTCTCTGAGTTAGGAGCAGTGAGAGAAGGGTCTACCAGGTATCTGAACGAGGAACAACTGGAGTCCCTCTGCCACTGGGTAAGACAATACTGGCTCATCGGTTGTGATACAAAACTCTTGCAGTAGCCAAGAGAGAGAGGGAAATTAGTGACATACCTCCGATTCTCAAGCACCTCCTTGGTGGTGTGATCATCAAGCTCATTGCCAGGTATCCCTACATGGGTGGGGATCCACTTGAAGTGCATTTTGATACTGGCAGAAGTGAGCTTGGAGTAGGTCTCCATGATCTTAATAAGGAAGGGGTTGTAACTCTTGCTGTCTCTTCTGGAGGATTTGCAGAGCTGACTTGGAGTCACAGAGGATGACAAAGTTGTCACTCCCGAGACTGTGGATGAAAGCACAGCCTCGAGGATAATGTGAAGCTCAGCACTGGTGGAGGGTGAGATGAGGGAGATGAAAGCCTTTGATGTCAGTATCAGGAATGGCAAACTCAGAGGTAACACATAGTCTCTCCTGATCAACAGATCCATCAGTGTAGACCTCAGTACATCTCTCATATTGTGCAGTGACATAGGAGGTGGAGAGAAGCCTGATGGCCACTGGATCTGAGTTGCTCTTTTGACTAGAGAAGGGATAGTGATATTAATCATAAGATCACTGTTCCTCCAGGGTGGAAGGTCTGGAAAGAGTGTATTGCTGGCAGTGGAGCTAGCAGGGAGGACTTGGCCATAAAAGTCAGTGGCAGACACGGCAATGGCAGAGTCTGGCCTGTCTTGCAACTTCCTGAGAAGCTCGTGGTTAAAGTGGAGAGAGTGGAGACTCAAGAGATGACACAATATATCTCTCTTTCGGTGCAGATAGAAAGGTATATCATCAGCCTCTGGGATGACAGACGCATTAGGTGTGTTAGGGCAGAATCCAAGATGGAGGCACAGAGATATAGGGTGGACAGTGGCCAACTTGCTCAGCAGTGAAGCAGAATCATTGCTCAGAAGGTGACCACTGAAGTTGACAAGGGAGAGGATCAAGTGCCAGTACAAGATCAGGAGGGTCTTGCAGGAACTTCCCTGGTGGGTACCTGCAAGGAAAGACAGTATGTTTCTCTGGGCAGTGGCGACTGTCTTAAGATTGCTGGATGTGAGGTCCCCAAGTCAGCCTGTTGTCCAGGATGACACCAAGGAACTTAGTTAGTAAGGAGAGTTGCGCGATGCTGTTTGACGACCTTGATGTGGTCTGGTTCAAGCATGATGCCAGGGAAGGTGGGCGGAAGGCATCTTTTCATGAGAACCATGGCCACAGTCTTGTTGGAAGCAGATGTATTTGGAGAAATAATTGCACAATCTGGTTGGACCTCTGTAGTCCATGGTTGCTTGAGGAGATGATATAATTGAATAACCACCCCACCTCCAGTATGCCTCTCTTACAAAAGTGACTTAAATAACAATAATGGCACAATTTAATTAAATTTCTCAAGTTTTACTCACTTTTTTTTGAGCTTTTATTATTTCTGGATGTACAGCAGTATTCATAGGATTTCCTCCATCATCTTCCATGTAAAAAATTTTCATATTTGAAATACTACTCTATAAAGGTAAAATATGAGATAATTTTGGATTTTTTTATTATACACTGATGATCGAAATTAAAAAATAATGGACAAAAATGTACATAACTCAAAATAGTTTTCAGCAAATACAATTAAATGTCTTAGGAAAAGTACTCTTTAACAGCAAGCAGGATAATATGAAACCAAGTTATTAGTGAGTGCTGAATATGAGAGCATGACTTCCCATAACTAGATACTAGAATTTAGGAATAGGAGCTGTTAATAAGACGATAAAACCTGATAGCCATAGAATTCATGCAATGCATTCTCATACTTTTGACTAGTCTATCAACGAATTTTTGTGGTAATAAACCCCACTCCTCCATTAGAGATCTGAGCTCCTGGAGGGGGCTGGCATTCTGCAGTTTGCCTCTGCAGGGATCCTACATATGATCATTTGAATTCAGGCTGTGGGTTCTGGTCTTCCTCATGTGTTATCTTCCTCATGTTTGATGAACCATTCTCGAACAATCCGGGCAGTGTGGCAAGGGGCATTATCCTGTGGAAAGAAGGCACTACTAGAGGAGAATACCATTGCCATGAAAGGATGTACCTGGTCTGCAATGATGTTTAGGTAGGTGGTAGACATCATAGTTTCCTGCACATGAATGACTGGACCCAGGATTTCCCAGCAGAACATTGCCAAAAGCATTACACTTTCTTCATCAGCTTGTTTTCATCCCATGGTACATCCTAGTGCCAACATTTCCCCAGGTAAAATGATGTACACATACCCAGCCATCCACATGGTGCATCAGGAAACAAGATTCATCAGACTAGATGACCTTCTTCCAATCATTCAAGGTCCAGTTTTGATGCTCGTGTGCTCATTGTAGGTGTTTTCAAAGTGAACCGAGGTCACCATGGGCACTTGGAGCAGCCTGTGGCTACACAGCCCCATTTTCAGCGGGGTTCGATGTACTGTGTGTTGTGACACATTACTCCCATCACGAGCATTCAAATTATAGTGAGTTGCACCACAGTATCCCGTCTGTTGGCTTGTACCATACGAGATAGCCTTCGCTCACTTCTAGTGTTGATGAGCTGTGGTCGGCCCACACCTTGCCAGCGGTTCGTGGTTCTTCCCTCCTTGGACCACTTTTTGGACCCCATAAGCCTTGCCATCTCAGAAATGCTTTGACCCAGTCGTTTGCCATTACAATTTGGCCTTTGTCAAACTCACTAAGTCCACTGCCTTTCCTTTTTCTGAAGAACAAGAATAACACTGATTAACAGAGCTCAGTATCAGGTGTTATTTATAGCATTTCATGACCTTCATATGCACTGTCGTTTACCTGCAGTTGCTTCGATTTGTATAAAGATATGCTGGTCATAATATTTTGGCGTATGTAAAAAATATTTCATATAGGAATTTCTATTAAAAAAAAATCAAAGCTCATTTGTTGTGTTAGTGATACTGCCCAGCACCTATGATCCTGATCTGCAAAAATTTGACGCAAGCTACAGTACTGATGGTATAGGAAGATTTCAATATCTATTAAATATTTAATAAACTCGACTTTCTTGATTCTACCGGCCGCCAATCAAGATTTCCTCTAATTGATGATATCAATTAGAGAAAATCTTGATTGGCGGCCAGTAGCTCAGTGGTTTAGAGCACCTGACATGTTATCAGGAGGTCGTGGGTTCATATCCCACCCGGCTCAAGACAATTTTTCCTCTAAAATTAAATTGATTTACAAAGTGGTTAATATTTAGTATACATTCAATATCTATTAAGCTCCCAATAATGCAGTTTAAGACTAGAAGGATGATGATTCAGTTTGCCATTATACTCCTTTCTATCAGAAATAAGTTTAATTTCCTTATCATTCAAGTGACGATATGTTGAGTCCCAGCTGTTTGAAACCATTGAAGCACACAGATAATTTTTATTAATAAATTAGATAATTTTTTGTAGTTAATTATGCTCAAGGGTTACTTGTAAGTAAAGCAAGCATTTAATTTGTGAAATAAATGCTTCAGCGTGATTGACCTACTCATTAATATCTAAATCGTTAGCAACAATTGGAAAAAGTTGCCTCTTCTGAAGTATATATGGCGCAAGGTCTGTCACATCTCAATGAAAGATTTATAGGTCTTATTTTGGAAGATTTTAGTGTCTAATGAGTGTTTAATGGTTAGAATGCTCTGGCAGTATCTAGAGAGTTTCTGGTTCGATTCCCACCATGCCAGCGATAATTTTTTTTCAGATGTTTTTAATTATTGTTGGTCTGTTTCTGTAGGTACTCTATGTATTTACTATGGATGGACCCCAGTAGTTGCAGTGTCACTACAAACTAATGCCATATCACTGTGCCACCAAGTCATTCAGATACATTAGAGACATATTCCAAATCTTTTGGAATGCTAAATGCCAAAAAAATTAAAAGTTCATGATCAGAATTTAGAGCAGGGATGGTGCATCTTTTCAAGCTTGATACCATTACAAAAATATTTCAAAATATTACTTATGTCAGCTAAAGTGATTTATAAATCATACAATAAAAATTAAATAATATAAATTAAGGATTTATATATAAAGATACAAAATACTAAAGTTTTAAATTCACCATTACACAAGGTAAAATAAACAAATTATTTATCATAACCAATCAATCACATGCAAACACTCACATGACCTTTCATTTACTATACTCAGTTGATGTTATGCAGTTGTGATCACAGTGAAATGACTTTTCATTGGCTGAGAGTTAAATAGCTCACTCAGACATAGCAGTAAATCAAAACCATAATTAATTTTAAGATATAGAGAAATGCTTTTAAGGAAACCAATTAATAGTTGATAGATTTAGTGAATATTTTTGATGATGCAGTACATTTTGAAATGTGTAATCAGTTATTTGATGAGAGTTTTATACTGAAGTACTAATTGTAGAAATGTTATGTTAATAGTAACTGACATACAGAATTTGGGAACATCTTAAATAATCATTTTTTGAAAATGTGTGGCTGAAGACAATTGAAAGACCCTTTGTGAAATCTATTTCAACCAAAATAAAACTAATAAATTAATCTAAATAAACAACTCTAAATAGAGAACGAATCTTTAACAATATTCATTCTCTATGTAGAGTTAAGGAAATTGGGCTATTTAACACCAATAATTCCAATTTAAATAATTGCTCTCAAAAGTCAATAGATATAAATAATAACAATAAATAAAAATGAATACAGAAATTTACCTGAATAAATAATTCTTGTAATTTATATCAAATTACTGTAGAATTTCTCTTAGGTGATCTGAGAAATTACTATGATCTTGCTCTTAAAATTAAATTTGATTGAATCAAAACACCAAATCTTTATTTCAACTTATCTTTTTACCAATTATGTTAATAATCATAATGAAAATAATAAAAATATAATTTTTTGTTGCTGTGAGTAGTGGTTTAAATTTTATCCCTTCCAAAAAATATTTAATATGACTTGGCATAAACACAGTTTTCAATTTACTACGAAAATTTTTCTTGGAGTTATTCAATGAAAAGTCTGCTTTTTCCCCCTTGTTTTAATTAATTCTGAAATTTTCATTCTGCTGTATCAATTTTTTCCTATGTTTATTCCACTGCTTTTGCTTTGACTGAATCTTGTTTGCAGAGATTTTCCCCTCAGCTTTATTTAGCTTTTAAGAGCAATTTTAAACTGTTGCTGTAATTTTCTAATGCATAGACTATGATGCACTGACATAAGCTTTCATTCCCATGAAATCAGTACAGTATAAGCCAAAGTATTTAAATTATCAATTACCTGAGATAATGCTACATTTTTACTGGGTACACTGACATAGTTTTGAGAACAATTTGTTTCTTATTCCAAAAGTCATTTTGTTGTTTCCTGTGATAACAATCGTCTGTTTGGAGTAGCAACAGGCATAGTAACAAGACTGAATTTTTTTATGTGACAGGATTTTTTTAAAGTCTGGAATGGTGTTATTATTTAATTTATGCTTAATAGATAGTCCTAAGAGTTTGCTTCATAAATCTTACATGTGATTGATTTTAACAGGCATCTCAAAAATGTTAACCATATATCTTCATGCTGATACTGCAGCACCCACTTCATACTAATTTTTGCTTCTAATTCTAATGTATATGAAACATAGTTTTGTTATTCTTCGAAGGATTACTTATGCAGTTTGTTACTGCACAGTTCAGCATGATAAAAAGAAACAAAAATTACTTGAAAAACATCACAGAGAAAGAAATTTATCAAGCGAAGAACAAAGGAAGACATGAAAGAATGTACAATTATTTATGTACATTAGCTGAGCTCTCCCCACAGTGATGCCCTCTCAGTGATACTTGAATGACCTTGGTAAAACAGTCTTGTGTGCCACCTTATATATACTCACCTTGGGTGATTCAACTTTGTAAATTATGATGAGGTTAGGCAAAGGAATCAGCAACCTCCTTTAAGCAGCATATTGTGCAGAGAGAGATTCTGTTGGTTTGGCCATGTTGCCTGTATGGATTATAGATTAGCGAAAGTGTGCCTAAAGGCCTCAGAAAAAGGGGGAGAACTAGGATGCGATGGGCAAACAGTGTCAAACAGGACCTTGTTAGAATTGGTGTGCAGTGGCCAGATGCAGCAGATGTAGCTCAGGACAGATATGCTTGGAGAACTAAATTGCACAGTCTGGTTGGACCTTCATAGTCCATGGCTGCTTGATGATGATGATGATGATGATGATGATGATGATGATGATGATGATGATGATGATGATGATGATGATGAGGGTTTTTATGTACATAAAATCATAAAAATATCTAAAAATAAGAAGAACTAAACCTATTTTTGAAATTACAAAAACAGTGTATGTCCTGTAATAGTTTACTTGTAATGTAACTTTATGTTTTTGATTATTCATTATGTCTCCATGTTTCACTTCTTCCTAAGATCCCAAAGTACTTTTATATGACAGCCACTTTCTATGATAAAGCTCTAGCAGGCTTGCATTCCACTCTTCCCCTCCTACCTCCCACCTACCCAGGCATGCAGCTTAATACAGTCTCCACAGTCAAAGTCGGACAGTGCCTATTGGGGGTTGCCTCGACTTGTGCTGTCCTCCCCGTGGCTTTTCTCTCAATTTCGACCCAAGGCTGCCCACGGAATCTGCGGTTTGCCAGAACTTGTGCAGTGTGGCTATCAGCCATGCAGTGTGTAGCATCAGCCCCAGAATTCGCTGCCCAGCCCTGTGATGGACAGGCTCTCCAATGGTAGGATGGCCAAAGGATACCCCATCAGTCATGAGCTGAGGAGAGAAGACGGGGACCCCCAAGCAACTGCCAGGATCCTCCTTTCCAGGGACACAGGTCTCCATGCATTGCAAACATGTAGGACCACGTGAAGGTACCCGAGCCAGCAGAACCTTCACAGGGTGGTCCCCTCACTGTGGACAGGGGCTTGCATCAAGGGGTTCTTCTTCATAACAATGCCAGCTCACAAAACTCGGCAAGTTACAACCTATTTGGAGCAGGAAAAAATCAAACAGTTACCCCATCCTGCATATTCACCCAACCTTGCACCATACAATTTTTGGTTGTTTACAAAAATTAAAAAGAAACTTGCTGGAAAGCTTTTTCAAGGGTGCAAGACCTTACAAAATGCATTCATTCAGATAGCATCATTCAATCTTACTCAAGCGGAAGATGAACTCCATCCCCAAATCCTCTTACAAGACTTTCGCTCAAAGAAGCAGATATCACATTTTTTTCAATTCACAAGGTGTGGTAGCCATTGACACCTTATCTGAAAAAATGACTATAAATGGTCAATGTTATACCAACATTGTTTTGCCCGAAATGGTTAAGGAGATCCAGAAAATGGATGAGGAGCAGCATCCAACAATAGGCATGTCAAGAGTTCTTTTCTTCTTCATGACAATGCCAGTGCTCACAAAAATTGGCAAGTTACAGCCTATTTAGAGCAGAAAAAAAATCAAACTGTTACCCCATCCTGCATATTCACCCAACCTTGCACCATACAATTTTTGGTTGTTTACAAAAATTAAAAAGAAACTTGCTGGGAAACGTTTTCAAGGTACAAGACCTTGCAAAATGCATTTATTCAGGTTGCAGTGTATTCCCCAACAGGAGCACCACTAAGCATTCCAGAATTGGGTAGATGTCTGCAATTATGCACAGATGCTGGAGAGCAGTACTTTAAAGGAAAGTAAACGTTTTATTGAGGTTAGTGCAATGCATCATGCAGATGACATCATCTGCAGATGCATGCCATGAATGCTTTGAATGCCCTTCATAAAGGTAGCATGCCATGTTCTCTAGTAGCTACCTCTGAAACTGTTTGAGTAGGGAAACGTACAAGTACAACATTCAGTGTGATGCCTTTTGTGTATTTGGGGATAGTGCTACCTGAAACCTCACCATTATTTGTCACATACCTGGTATTTCATCTCTCAGTGGTGTACCAAGCTGCAAAAAACTAGCATGCTACCTTTGGCATGTATGCCATAGGTTCACCATGGTTCAACTACAGTATCAATATTATGTAATGAATGAGGAAAGCAGATTTAAGATATTTTAATGCCATCTTTATGAACTTGTGGATTTCAACAAAACATGATTTATTACCCTTTTTTCATTTTTATTAAATAAGAAACATAAAAGAATATTGGACCATATATATATTGTAACTTACAGGGACATCTAATTTTAGCTTCTCAATATTATTGCTAACAAGAATTTTCATCATGGGAAGCAAATCAGTAGCATAACGACACATAGGACCTGTCATAAGGAAAGTCTGTAGTGCTGGTGCTGCTGTTGGATACTGACCACGATTGCTTACAACACCTGAAATTAAAAATTCTTTTTAAAATCTATGCATTATAATGATATATAACAACTGTTATAACCCAAATATGTTCTGCCAATACATAAGACATAGTTAAATAATAAAATATTGCATAACTTAATAAAAAATTTAGTCACAGTAACTAACCAGGAATGAAAATAGAGAGAAAAACGTGCATTAGGCAGTTTACATCATTTTCTTTTCTAGGATTGATTTAGTTGTTTGGGGTTTTATGGTGTAAATGGTAGATAGGTAGTCACTGGAAGGAGAGCTATGCACCAATCCCCTGTGATGATGCATAGAACCGGCCAGGCCTAGCACCTAATGTCAGAACCCGCCTTCTCGTGGTGCAGACTGTTAGTACCTTTCAAAAGAGATATTCTCTTGTGGAAGTGAATGGAAGAGGAGGGCTGCCAGATTAGTGTGGCCTACTGATCTGGACAACTCTGGCTACTTTTTTTTCCTACCCTGCTGAGGAGTGGTCAACCACACAGGGTCCTGATCATATAAACCCATTGAACTGGACTGAATTATGGCTCTGAGCTTGATTATGGATCCTTAATTTGCTGCACTGGTGGGCTTCTGTGGAGGAAAAATCTTCCGCTGTGTTTTCTGTTTGTTTGTGGGTTGACAGCCCCAAGTGAATAGATTCACAGGATATGTTTATCAGCTGGTGGATAATCCTGAGCAGAGGTCATCGCAGGCACCTGAACTCTTTGCTTCTACTGGCATCGACAAATTCAACATTGAAGGAAGTCTTCAATTGTAGATGGCTTCAGCCTTTAGTGGTGGGGGAACAGGTCTTTGATCCATGTCTGCGATTAGGGGACTGTTTGATATTGTCGCCATTTCCTCTCTCAATAAACATCCCACTAACCATTTTCTCTCCATAGGTAGTTGGAATGTGAGGACTCTGCACAGAGCTTTTTCTCTTGATGTCCTCACACAAGAATTCCACCATTATAATTTAGATATTCTTGGCTTGCAAGAGACCAGATGGACAGATAAAGGTCAGATTCTTAAAAATAATCTTAAATTTCTCTTTTCAGGGAGGAATGATAATAAACATCACCAAGGCATGGGTCTGCTTCTCATCAGACATGCTAGTGATGCTCTTCTAGGATATGAGTGCATTAATGAAAGGTTTCTTACAGCAAAATTTTAGACAAGCGTTAAAGACTTGAATGTTATCTGCTGTTATGCCCCCACTGAGGATGCTGATGAGGATGAGAAGGATAGGTTTTATGAACTTCAGGATATTTTGAATTCTGTCAAGAAAGGAGATATTACCCTTGTTCCAGGTGACTTCAATGCCAAAGTTCGTACTGATTCTGACCATTGGGGAGGAGTGATAGGCCCTTTTGGTATTGGTAGCTGCAATGGCAATGTCTCCTACAGGTAAGTAAACTCAATGGTTTCAGAATAACTAACACCTATTACAAATACCGCGACATACATAAGTACACATGGGTTTCACCTGATGGGCTGCATAAGAAAATTATTGATTATATATTAATTAACAGCAAATGGGCTAGTTCTGTTAGGAATACCTTGCAACTTAAACTTAAAAGTGTTGTGCTACGGTTAAAAAATTTACCTTTAATACTGAAGCTCTGAAAAACCCAGTTATAGCTAAATCTTACCGTGATAGGATACTTTGTCATTATGACAGTCATGGTTTGCTTACTACTGAAGTGGAGGAAGAATGGTACCATTTTAAACAGGCTGTTTTGGAAACTAACAGTACTCTTTTAAGAAAAAAGGCGCAGAGGAGGCAGAATTATTTGAGTGATAAGGCATTTGAGCTTATTTTGGAAAGAAAGAACTGCAGGAATGTCCTTAATCAATACCCTACTAGTCATAATAGAAAGAATTACAGAGAGCTTAATAAACGTGTAAAAGATCAGTTAGCTGTTGATAAGAATCTTTGGGTTGATGGCTTGGCTGACAAAACCGAGCAAGCAGTTAGACAGCACAACAGCAGAGAGCTGTACCAGATAGTTAATGTTTTGTGTGGTAGAAAACAGACAGGTATACAGGAATTGAAGGATAAACAAGGTAAGATTATAGAAGGTGAGGATTCTGTCATGGCTAGGTGGGCAGAGCATTTCAGTGATATTCTAAACAATGTGGTTAGTTCTATTCCCATTGTTTGCAATGATGATAGATGCATTGGTGGCTTTAACGTTGGCCATATAACACAATCTGAAGTTATTTTGGCTGTTTCTAAACTGAAACTACATAAATCTCCAGGGGTTGATGCATTATTACAGAAATGCTTAGAGCTGGAAATGTTTCGGTTACCACTTGGATGACTGAAATTCTGAATATCTTTTATGATAAAGGCATGGTTCCTAAGGATTTTACCAGAGCTATTGTTATCCCTATTTTCAAAAAAGGTGATCGCAGTTCTTGTGATAACTATAGGGGTATCAGCCTATTCTCTCTTCCAGGTAAAGTTTTTTCCATGATCGTGCTTAATAGAATTAAGAATCTGATTGACAGTCAATTGCGTGATGAGCAATGTGGATTCAGAAGTGGTAGGGGATGTGTGGATCAGATATTTTCATTAGTCAGATTCTTGAGAAATGTTTAGAGTTTCAGAAACCTTTGGTTGCTAGCTTTGTTGATTTCAAAAAGGCTTTTGACTCTGTTGATCATCATAATTTGTGGTTGATTGTGAAATCATATGGTATACCAGACAAGTTAGTTAACATAATGAAAGCTCTCTATAATAATACTGAGTCGTGTGTGAGAGTTGGTAAGGCTTGTAGCAATTGGTTTAGCATTACTTCTGGTGTTCGACAAGGGTGCATTTTGTCTCTTTTTCTCTTTAGTTTGGTTATTGATTATGTTATGTGAAATTCACATGCAAGGGAAAGATTTTGGCCTTAAATGGTCTGGAGATACTAAAATTTCTGATTTAGATTATGCTGATGATTTAGTCCTTTTGGAAAATGATGTTGATGAGATGAACTCTGATGAACTGTTGATGAGACTGGTAGTAGAGTAGGTTTGGTTATAAACAGAGAGGAAACTAAAGTGATGAAAATTGGTCAGGCAGGCTGTGATTCAATTAATCTGAATGGTTGCAATCTTGAACAGGTGTCACAGTTTAATTATCTTGGGAGCTATGTAACAGATGCTGGTGATGTGCGGCATGAAATTAACAGACAAATAGGGATTGCTGCCGGGACTTTTAAGAATCTATGGAGAGTGTGGAGAAATAGGTGTATACACCTAAAGACTAAAATTAAACTATAATAGTTTGGTTCTTTCTAGGGTTAGTTATGTTAGTGAAACTTGGACACTTTGTAAACAAGATAACAGGAAACTAGATTCTAGATGCTTACGCTTGGGCATTAGATCGTTCAACTCTGTAGCTAATGATGAAGTTAGGCAAAGGAGTCGGCAACCTCCTTTAAGCAGCATATTGTGCAGAGAGAGATTCCATTGGTTTGGCCAGGTTGCCCGTATGGATAATTATAGATTGGCGAATAAGGTTACGAATAGTGTGCCTAAAGGCTTCAGAAGGATGGGGAGACCTAGAATGTGATGGGGAGACAATGTTAAACAGGACCATATTAGAATTGGTGTGCAGTGGTCAGATGCAGCAAATGTAGCTCAGGGCAGACTTGGTTGGAGAACTAAATTGCACGGTCTGGTTGGACTTCCGTAGCCCATGGCTGCTTGAGGATGATGATGCAACTAAGGCCATATTGTATGAAACACGATATCTACAGTAAAAAAAAAACTAGATAAAAGTCGTAGAACCCTAAATCAAAAGTTAAAAGCAACAAACAAAGAATATGAAAGCAACAATAATGTAAAAGACAGAACACAAAAGGGAAAATAAACAAGTGTATAAGAACAAGGGTAAAATGAGTCAACAATTGCAAAACAGAAAAACTACAAATTGGTGTATAGGACCCATGGTATAAAAAAAATATCTAAAGCTCAAAATGGCCTAAAACATTAAAGACATAAAACAACTATTAAAACATAAAAAATTAAAAACAGGAGTTAAAGTGATTTATATGATAAAAAATGTTCGAGTGTAAGGTGCTTAGATATAAAATCATGATGGCTAAAATATAAATGTCATTTGAGATTAAAAGTAATACAATCAATTAAAATATGTTTGATGATTAAAATGGTGTCACAAAACTCACACTTAGGTTCGTCATCTACCCAAAGAAGAGAAGAACGTGTAATAAACAAATGACATAGGTGGAGCTGATCAAGTAAAACTTTCTTCTTGCAAAAATAAGACTGCCATGGTTTGACAATTGGCTTGATCTCAAAAAGTTCTTTACCAACCTTTCAGACCAAGATCTCTGCCACTGTGCTGGTGCTCAATGAAAAACACTGCCAGAAGACCACATATGGAACTGGCAGGGGTGTGGCTGACTTGGGCGACTGGCTGGGAATGGCTGGCAAAGAGTTGCTGATACACAAGTGGGTGTAAAGGCCTTCCCTGTGCTGCAAATAGAAAAGTCGCAGAGAATCTGCAGGAAGGGAAGGAAAACGGCAAGCCATGGTGGAAGTGGCTTAGCTGTTGACTGGGTTATACTATCAAGACCAATGTTGATGTACTGCTCCAAACATACAGTTCCCACCCATCTTCCAGACTTTATCCCATGTGACTGCTGTGATGAATGTGCCAGGACGAAACGGGCTTTTGCCCTGGCACACTTGAATGCTTCAAAGTTGGGGGACATTTGATATCTTCAAAACACCCCCAAGCCTTGTTCAGAGACTTAGCTGCTGCAGTGCAGTCAGGTTTCCACCACAGTTTTGGAAACTGGGTTGAGGTAGCTGCATAGTCAATACAGTTTGCCACCTCCATCGCTACATCACTGATTGGCTCCTGGCTGACTGAGCATTCATCGAACTCACAAAGGAGTTCGAAGCTACTTTAGTCAGCCCAATTGAGACTCCACCATTATATACATGTGGAGTGCAAGGTGATGGTACACATCAAGGGGAGGAGATCGCTTCCATAAAGGTTGTCCTTGACCTCCCAGGTAAAGATTGGAAGAATCATGGAGGAGCAGATAGTAAGATCAACGGAAGGGGTGTTGTCTAGGAGTCACTGCTCCAGGACACCAACCCTTCTGTTGGTGTAACTACTGCCCTAAAGTGGACTGTGTCCATTGAAGTCCCCCATGATGAGGAAGGGGGATGGGAGCTGTGAGATGAGGTCATCAAGGTCTTCCCGGAAGATGATACTTCAGGGCAGTGATAGTCATTTCCAGTGAATCAATACTTCCAGGCAGTGATAGTCATCAAAAATCCTATGAAGAGGAGGATGGCAACTGTCTCTAAGTTGGTGGTTAAAAGTGATACAAATAGTATGACCTAGAATGGAGGCTCATGAGGATGGTGACACCCCAGCAAGCTGGACCATCTCCATCCTGGTGGACAAGCTATGCTTTACCTTCTTTTAGTAATTTTTCATGTATTTTTCCAATTGTGAGAAGCCTGGGAGTTCAGTTATTTATTGACTGATTACAACACATCTAATAACTAATGTATACATAACCCTTGTTTTGACTCTCCTCTCCATCCATCTTCCCATTATATAATATTTTGTTTTCCATTTCCTTCCAGAACAGAATGTCTCTATTGAAAGGGATTAACACCTGGTAGGGCTTTAAGTGCTAGACTTGGCCTTGGCAAGTTCTGTGCATCCTTTACAAGGGACTGACACACAGGTCAGTTTCCAGTGTATACCTAACTCCCATTTACAGGTTTTAAAGTTTTTTATTTGAAGTTTTAAGGTTTGCTTTCTTCTGCCAAAAAAGTCTCATGATTAATTTCCCACCAGGTAGTCATTGTACGAAACTTGGCATGTTAAGGGTAGCAAACCTTACTTATAAGGTCAGCATCATTAATTCAAAATTATGGGTAACAAATGATGTTTTAGATTGAAGATTTTTATTTACTACATTGTTTCTGGGTAAAACATCTAAAAAAGAATATGAATAGAGCAAAACAAAATATTTTTAATTTACCTCTTGAAGGTTTATGACCAAATACACCATTGAAAAATGCAGGAATGCGGATACTCCCTCCAATATCATTGCCAATACCAATAACAGATCCTGCACAACCCAGAAGACAGCCTTCTCCTCCTGAAATATTACAATTGAAGAAACAGAATGCATTAATTAAAAGTTTCCAACATATAGATATTTCAATAAAATACTCTACAAAGTGAACACTACGTATAAATCAACAAAAATATGAGCCATGAACTTCAAAAACCATGTTAATTCAACATTTAAAATTATTTTTCCAAAATGTAACAACATATTTTTTGAATAAAACAATTACAAGGTTGTGAAAAAAAAAAGAATTTACATTCTAATGCAAAAGTATTGGCAAAATACAGAAATCATTGCTGTCAATGAATCTCATTGAGGCATTATATTACATTAAAAAAAATCACTAATTCTTTGCGGAGGGTCTATTAGTCCGAACACTTTGCACTGTATTCAAGCATGGTGTTTAGCTCATTCATGAAAAAATATCTGTCGGTCATCCATCTGTTTCATACTGGTGACAACATATGCCAGGGTGGTATGTGGTATCATCAGTTATGAACCAGAGCTAAAGAATTCATAATGCAACCAGACTAAAGAAAATAAAGATCCAATCATCTTCAACCCTTAACACTGGAAACAGGGCTAGATCTAGGGGGGGGGGGGGGGAGCAAGGGGGGGGGGAAGCAGGGGGCTGAATTTACTTACTTATTTTTCTTTAGTTATTTATAATTCAAAAATTTTTTAATGACCTGTAAAACGGAGGGGGAAATGATGAGGGTTTAACAAAGATAAATTTCAATGCTGGCATAACATTTTATTATTGAATCAGTACACTATACCAATTAAGGGCTAAACAAGATGGATTTCCATCTATGCCCAGCAATACATTGCAATAGTGGAACACCTCTATACCACTATTAACAGGACTGGTTGTTTGGAGTCTTATGGCACAAAAGCAACTAAGCACATGCTGCACCAAAGAAGATGCATAATTATATTAAAAGCAATACACAAAAGAGTAAATGACACAAAAATAAAAACAATCAAATTGCATAACAAAAAAAGGGAGGGGGGAGGGCACAAGAAACCTTATATATTTAAAATAATTTAAAGTTTTCTGCCTTTGAGCAATAAACTTTTAAAGTTTATCCTTCAAACTATTTGCATATTAAAAAGGTTTGGAGCAGGGACAGGCTTTGCCATCAATAAAGTGACACTATGTATACTGTGATGCCCCACCGTTCACTTTTGCTTTACCTTAACCAGTTTTGTTTAATTTACGTTATATTTATCATTTTGGGGTTTTTTATTTCCTTTTCGGCATCACAGCACTCGTTTTCAAGTTTCTAGGAGTTGCGTACGCGCAACTCCGAACTTCCGACTGTAACCGTTAAAGAGTGTGCCAAGGACACGCCCCCTCTTGCGTCATAGCTTGCGTCGTTCGTCATTGTATGCAAATGTCTTTCCCGGCATGCGCCGGCTCATTGTCAAAAACCGTGACCTGCGAGTCACTGAGAGAGAGACAGAGTAGAGAGAAGTAGAGAGAGAGGGAGAGAGATGTAGTAAGGTGCGTAGCACCAAGCACCGTGCGTGTAGCACAAGAGTTATGTTTTTTCGTTGATGTCTTGGTGAGTTAATTATTTGGGAAATAAATCTATTTTGTTTTGTTATAAAACTTTTGAGTCTGTAGTTTTTTTTATCTTGAGCAACGCTAATTAAGGATCTTTTTTACATTAATTCTTATTAGTTGACAATCATTTTTAATTCTTACTTATGAACGCTCGCTGGTATTTGAACCCTAAATCAACTTATTCTACTTTTGGCAATTTTGGTAATTATTGCCTGGCGCCCGTCTAAGCTATCCGGAGCATAAAACTTAAAGTATTTTGCATTTGTTTGGAGCGTTACAGAGTCACATAAAAGAAGTGGCGCAGCGAACAGGGACCCGCCAGTATTTAAAGATAGTATATATATTTGTGGATAAATTTTGTATGATTGTCAAAGATAGTAATTTTTTGAGCTCAATAGTTGTATGTACTAGTTGTAGATTAAACGGCAGCTTAAGCCGAAAATTTTTGTTGAGCAAGTAGCTTAACATTTTTTGTCTATTATTCAAAGGTACTGAAGTTTCAGCGTAGATTTTGCTGAATATTTAAGATATTTGTTGGATGTAATGATTAGAAGTGTCCGGGCACAAAAGTACGTAGGACGATAAGAAAAAATTTTTTATAAGCAAATTTATATTTTTGTAAAGCTTAGTTATAGCTTTAGTATTGTTGTATAGCAGTACCTTTGAGCGCTGCTCAAAATTAAAAAAAAGGTTTTCAAAATTTCTGAAATTCAAAATTTCGGCAGACCGCTAAACATGTCTGCTAACAGTATGACCGATTCCGCCATAATGACTCCCGACATAGAAAGAGTAAAGGGTAGATTATAAGATGTAATGATGGAAGCAGAAGTGCTAATGAATCTGCTTGATGATAATCGGGAGAAAAGGGGAACGACAACAACCCCTAAATTTGCTGACAATGCTACGTCAGTTCACCGACGAAGAAACTTTGAACGTAAGGTTCCATTTTCTGTTCCGTCAGAAGCAAGCGATAGAACAGAGTATTTTCAACCGCCACAACGACGATTTGCCAACCCATCCATTAACTATAGTCCTTATGTTAATTGGCCTTTGAGATAAGGTTCGACGGTTCGAAACGTCCGTCATCATGGACATTTGTCAAGTCCACGGAGGAGCACTTCCGTTTACATGAAGTGCCAAGCAACAAAAAAGTTGTTTTAGCAGTATCTTGCCTAATTGGATGCGCTAAGCAATGGTGGAATAACGTAGGATGTCGTCATGGCATAGAACTTTGGGAAGAATTTAAAAACGAAATCATGGACATATATCCGGCTTATAATGATTTTACAGAACTAGCTACAGAGTTGTTTTCACGAAGACAAAGGGAAAGAGATGACATAGAAAAATTTATATGGGGTACAGCAGAGTTATACCAGCTGTACGATGCTGCTACTGCTGAAATTGATATTGTAAATTGCATATTGTCTCAATTACTTTTGCCCATCCGAGAATTCCTAGAAGTACGAAACATAAATTCAGTTACCGAGTTAGTCAAATTGGCTCGGCAATACACTGCAAGAAGAGAATCTGCAGCAAATACACATAACCAACAATGGATGCCATTCCCGCCAAAGCAGCGATATCAGGTTGAGTCGTGTAGAATGACTCCCGCACGACCGGAATTTACACGGTCCCGACAATTTGCGCCGAACGCGCCTAGAACTATAGAATATGAACGAAGTAGAGACTTTTTGCCACGTCAAGCTTCGAACCATAACACTACACCTAAAACTTTGGTTAAACGAAAGAGAGAAACCTACACCTGTAATTTTTGTGGCCGACTAGGACATATTGAGAAATTTTGCTACCGAAGGAATGAAAATTCGGGAAACTTTCATCAGGATCTTTGAAGTGAGAGGCCAAAGTTCCTCAAGAAAAGCCTTCTCAGGAGTTATGCCTTGCTACTATGGCTTTACCTTTTGTTACTGATTGCCATGAAGTAACTAAAATAACAGATCGAAACGATACAGAAGTCGATCTTCCGTTTGCTAAGGAACAAGTTTTCGATGGTACTAATGACGAATGTCAATTGACAGTGCAGCCGCGGTCCCGTGGACTTTTTGACTTACCTTGTGGTCCAGAACAGATTATTTCAGAAGCACCTATGAAATGTCCCGTTAGTGCAAATAATGAGTGTTTAAATAACGAAGTTTGTGAAGTAGAACAACCGTATGAGAAAACCGTTTTTGAAAAGGTTTTTAAAGTAAAAGTTTTAAATGAAAGTAATAACAATGAATATAATTTTGAGTCTGATTTAAGTGAAGAAAAAACCAACCAAGAAGTTGTGCCGACCGCAAGTATTCCTGACAAGTCTGGAGGTCCTCAACTATTAAAGCGTCATTTGGAGGCGGACACCAATAAGCCTAGAAAGTACGAGAAAAGGTTCTTCAAAAATCCGCACGGAGCAACGAAAAGCCGACGAAACGACCAGAGCCTGCAGAGCGACAACCGGCAGCGAACATCGGGAAGATGACGTCACGAGAGAGATCTACAGCGACGACTTGACTTGAACGAGATCTTCAGTAACAACTTTACGTGAAGCCACCCAACGACGACGGAAGGATGTTATCGGAAACGGACTAGATGATTTATCGCCACGGAGTGCCAACAATGAAATTTAAGTATATTTTTCTTTCACTTGGCACTTGATCGAGTTATAAAATGTTTTTTTTCTGGAATAGATGAAGACGAAGAAGAAGCCTTATTGTGAATTATATAGTTAGCGATGTTTAATTTCTTGTTGAAACTTTAGAGTTCGATATTTATTTTTGAAAAGTGAAATTATTGTAGTTCGAGTTTATACTTGTGTGAATAGAATTTTTTTTTGCATTCTTGTTCATCGAGGTTCTAGTTATTGTATTTACGTGAGTTAAAATGTATTTTTGTAGATTTTTTTTTCAGCTGACTGATAGCTGAAAATTTTGTAAGTCGATATTGGAAAGTTTAGAAATTGTAAAATGTTTCTGGATATGAATGAGAAGAGTGAAAGAGAATTAGTGATTTAAGAATTTGTATCGTAAAATAACGTGCATTCCAAAGTGAATTTATGTAAAAACGAAAAGGAGATTCATGTAAAAGTTATTGGATGAAATGTTATCATCGTATATTATAAATTATTTACACTCTTTTTTCTTTATTCTTAGATACGATTTATGTATATGTGTTTAAATCTGTTCAGTGTCATCAGTGATATTTATGTGTCAATGATACGTAATTATTGGATGACATTGGCAGTATTTATTGGTATATATAGATGATGACCATGATGATGACTGCAGAATTTTGTTTTTTTTGTGTACCTTTTTGGAGCTGTCCCCAAATGGCCTAGTCTGATAACCGAGTTGTTACCAGCATAACTCCTTTGGGAGGGGGACGTTAGCTTTGAAGGGGGAGGTAACTAATGATTTTTTATTTCAGCTAGATCGCGATTTCTGTGAATAGAAGAAGAATTAGCGGATGATTACAATCCTGCTTGTTTGTAAATTTTGAATTTTCTTAGCTTTGCGTATTTGAATGTAATTAGGAGGAGATAACGGTGTTCGAATACCCGTTTTTTTATGTGAATTAGGTGAAGATTTAGCTGCCACATATTTTTTATTGTGGTTAGGGGAGAAGCGGAAGTTATCACCCCGCTAGTAACAATGTAACCTTCTTTTCTTTTTATGTATTTAACATTTTGTATCTAAGAAAGATTAGGAGTTATTAACCTATTTTTTCTGTACAGTTCAAGATATGCCAATTTCGAGTTTGTATCAGAATGTGATACTAGTTAGACCGATGATGCTAGTATACAGTTAACTGTCACAGCCACTGGTATGGATGTACACTAGGTTAGCTGTTAATTACATATTTTTGTCAGGAGGAAAAGGGAGGAGGTACCTTTGGTTGTGCTGGAGAATTGTGTCAAAGTAAGAATAGTTCGTCATATCAAAATTTGCGCTAGCATGCTTTTACTTATTTATGTTCAGCCATGTGTAAATGACGTAAGATGTGTCCTTTATTCAAAATTGCTCGTCAAAATTTGTTAGGTCAATCATTTTGACTCCCTTTGGAAGGGGGAGTTGTGATGCCCCATCGTTCACTTTTGCTTTACCTTAACCAGTTTTGTTTAATTTACGTTATATTTATCATTTTGGGGATTTTTATTTCCTTTTCGGCATCACAGCACTCGTTTTCAAGTTTCTAGGAGTTGCGTACGCGCAACTCTGAACTTCCGACCGTAACCGTTAAAGCGCGTGCCAAGGACACGCCCCCTCTTGCGTCATAGCTTGCGTCGTTCGTCATTGTATGCAAATGTCTTTCCCGGCATGCACCGGCTCATTGTCAAAAACCGTGACCTGCGAGTCACTGAGAGAGAGACAGAGTAGAGAGAAGTAGAGAGAGAGGGAGAGAGATGTAGTAAGGTGCGTAGCACCAAGCACCGTGCGTGTAGCACAAGAGTTATGTTTTTTCGTTGATGTCTTGGTGAGTTAATTATTTTGGAAATAAATCTATTTTGTTTTGTTATAAAACTTTTGAGTCTGTAGTTTTTTTATCTTGAGTAACGCTAATTAAGGATCTTTTTTACATTAATTCTTATTAGTTGACAATCATTTTTGATTCTTACTTATGAACGCTCGCTGGTATTTGAACCCTAAATCAACTTATTCTACTTTTGGCAATTTGGTAATTATTGCCTGGCGCCCGTCTAAGCTATCCGGAGCATAAAACTTAAAGTATTTTGCATTTGTTTGGAGCGTTACAATACATCCCAAATGTCACAACATAGTGTCATTTTATGGAAGATAGAGCACTGTCCTTGCTCCAAAAACTTCTTAATATGCAAAGAGTTTGAAGGATAAATTTCCAAATTTTATTGCTCAACAAGAGAACTTTAATTATTTTCTAAGTAACTAGGTTTACTTAGGTTTTTTTAGTTGTGTTTTTGAAACCCCATGTATAGAAAAGAACCAAAAATTGAACGATACAAAAATGAACAATGTGTGTAGAGAACCTGTGTAGAAAGAATCAAAAAGTGTAAAACAAAAATAACAAAGGTAAAACATTAAATACTGTTAAATTAACCAGTATATCTTAAAAAAAAAAAAGGGAGCTCAGGCATAACATTATAAAAGCTAAAATATAGATATCATTCAAGGTTAAAACAAGGTTGGTTTGCTGGTTGTTTTGGGTTTAATGGTACATTGGCAACTCAGGACACAATGCACCAAACAAGATAAATAAAATGATAAAAGGCACAAAGACCATAACCAAGATTAAAAATAACAACAAAAGGACAAATACATAATATGGTAAAGATGTAAAACATCAAATAACAAGTGTATAAATAATAGGTAAAACAATGATTAATGAGGAGGAAACACCAAATAAAATCAATCCTGGTGTAAACACGCTGGGTTACATATATATAAAAAACAGCACAAAACTATGATATGGTAGTAAAAAGCAATGATCAGATAAGAGATGTCTGAGTGTAAGAGGCAGACAGAAAATCATGGAAACTAAAATACAAACATCGTTCAAAGTTAAAACAAGGACAATTGATTAAAATATGTTTGATTGTTAAAATGGTGTCACAGAACTTACACTAGGTTCATCATCTGCCCATAGAAAAAACGAATGAGTAATAAATGAATGACGTAAGTACAAGTAGTGGAGCAAGTACAACTTCCTATTTGCAATTCCTGTGAAACATGACTGCCACAGTTTGATAATAGGTTTGATCTCAAAGAGCTTGTTAGCAAATTATTCTGACCAAGATCTCTGCCACTGTGCCTGGAGTTTGATGATAAAACACTGCTGGAAATCCAGATATGGAACCAGCAATAGAGAGCCAACAGGGGCATGGCTGACTTGGCAGTTGTGTCTCCAAGTCATTGCCCCTGATGCTGATGTGACTAGGCACCCAACAGAAGAGAATGATGGTTGTGGCTGCCAGACGATGGTTGAGAAACACTGCCAGAAGTCCACATAGGGAACCAGAGGTGGAGAGTCAGAGAGGGGCATGGCCAACTTGGCAGAAGCATCTGTCAAGTCATTGCCCCTGATCCTGACATGACCGGGCACCCAACAGAAGAGAATGGTGGTTGTAGCTGCTGGTGGATTTTCAACAGGGAGAGGCCAATGCTTCATCTGTTTCAGGAAACATGGCTAAACCAACATGGTTTGGCCATGTTGCCCAATGCATAGCTGCATATTGGCAAACAGGATTATGAACAGTGTGCTTAAAGTCCTCAGGAAAAGGGGGACACATAGGATGCAGTGAGCAATGTCAAATGAAACCTTGCTAGAATTGGCCTGCAGTGGTCAAATGCAGCAACTGTAGTACAGGACAGACATGTTTGGAGAATAAAATTGCAGTCTGGTTGGACCTCTATAGTCCATGGCTGCATGACAATTTTGTTGTATGTATAACACTGATTCAGTTAGTGCTCCCATTTACAGGAATGTACTGTAATAACGACTAACTAAAGAGGTATGTCTCTACAGTGGATGTGACTATTCAGTTTCTTCACATTGTACCTTCAATATTCGATACATTGCTAAGCTGCATTAGACTGATGTTTTACATTGTTTCTTCAATAATGACAAAATGATAATACATAATTGTACTGTATTATAGCATTTAGTTTTCTATTTGTAAATAAAATAAAATCTATAATAAAAACTACAATGAAACATTTTAAATATACGTGGTTTCTGCAACAAATTTTCAAAAAGTACAAGCAAGAGTAAAATATACTAACCACTACTTCCTCCTACTGTTCTTGTAGTGTCATAAGGGTTCCTTGATCGTCCATATAGTTTGTTATATGACTCCCACCAAAAACATAATTCACTAGTATTAGTCATAGCAATGGGAATTGCACCAGATTTCTTCAAAAGGGTAACAACATCAGAATCCTTGGCAGCTCTCAACCCTTTTCTTGCTACTAATCCTACAGTGAACAAACAACCTGGAAACAAAAATTTAGAATAAATGTTGGATAATTGAGTCTATTCTCAATTACTATAGTAGCAGTATTTATTATACATTAAATTATAAATTTAAGAAAATCACATAACATGGAATGAAAAGGATATAAAATAAATAATTACATATAAAAAACATCACAAATATTATCAGCAGAAATTAAGATGTGAGGATCATGACTAATTTTTATCTAACTGTTTTTCCTCTATTATTTTAATTCACTTGCCAGTTACCTCACTGATCTTATTAAATGTTGATTCATTCCTTATGCATCGTGGTTCTCAGTCTTGTTTGCAGGTTTAACCCTAATTAGAAGTGAGAGGTCCATATGACGTGTGAGAGTAACAGATGAATCTTTCATGACCAATTGCAAATCATACACAGTGATCATACAGATATTTTAACCCTTTAACCCTTTTAGTACCATACCGGCCCAAAACGGCTGAGATTTTAAATGGACCCATCCAATCAATCTCTTCCTCGTCACTACATTATCTCCAGCCTGCAGTTTGGGCCATTTTGGGCTAATAGGGTAGAAAAAGGGTTAAAACCCATAATAGCTGAAATTTTTGTAATGGACTAGTCCAAATAGAACTATTCTTTTGCTTTTACTGCCCTCTACCTTTCCTGAGATTTCTTGGGATTTAAAGGGTAAAAGACTAATGAGGAAAGTAAGAATTAGTTTTGTGTCAGACATTAACTCTGCCTATTGATGACTTGATTAGCAAATAAATAACATTTGAAAAAAAGTGTTTTATGTGACTTTAAGAGTTACTAGTTCAAAAGTGTTAATAGATTCTTCATAGACTAATTTGGGAAAATTGTAAGTTTACTTTTTTTGTCCTTTTGGGAAGTTTGAATTTTTGTGAGTTAAAGTGTCAAATATTAATAAATTTGCTAAGTTTAGTAATATTTTTGGACACTGATGGAATAGCCCATCACTTTTGACTTTTAGAAAACAAAAATGGCAAACACAATGTTTACTATAAAATTATGATTTCAGCTCCAAAGATTAATGCTATCCTGCATATTCTTTCAGCTAAACATAGTAATTTATTGCCTAAAAGTGAAAAAAACTGTTGACAAGAATAAGAGATAGTGCACTGTCTCTCTTTAATGTGGTATGTACAAGGGTTGTTCAAAAGGTAATGGTAACATATGTGGTATTTACTGAACTCTTTTTAATTCCAAGTAAAATTAATGTTCCATACCCTCAATGTAATCACCAGCTAGGTTAACAACTTTATTTCAAATCTGTGGGGGCCAGAAAATGTCATCGCAGATCTATTTCTGCTGATCACTGTGATGGATTGCACTAGGGCTTGCAACACCTCAGTCAGACTGTGAAACCATTGTCCTCGGAATGGTTCCTTCACCTTAGGATACAAGCAAAAATCACAAGGACTCATGTCTGGGGAGTATAGAGGATGTTACAAGGTTTCCCATCACCACTTTGCCAAAAGCTCCTTCACAGGTTAGGCCACATGACAATGGCCATTGTCCTGAATGAGAAGTGGTGGATCTCTTGTGATGAAGTGTCGATGCTGTGACAAAGTGTCATATGGTTGGATGCAGATGATGCACAAGAAACTATAGGTATTACTCAGTATTCACAGTCTGGCCATGAGACACTGCACGATGGAGGACAATACCACTGATGTGTAAGCAACAATCAGCAGCACTTTCACATTGCTGGATTCTTGCAACAGTTTTCTCAGGCATGGAGACCTTGTATGGTGCCATTCATTGGATTGGTGTTTAAAGTTTTGGGTCATATGCCCGTGCCAATGTTTTGTCAATGGCAATGATATGGCAAACAAATGCATCACCCTTGTTTCGATACTATTCCAGATGCAGGTTTATAATGGCATACCTATGTCACTTTTGCACTCCCATGAGATGGTGTGGGACCCATGGTGCTGCAATTTTTCGCATGCCCAGGATGTCTTTCAGAATGTGTTCAATAGTGGAATTACTGAGTCCAACTTCATTTTCAAATTGGTGTTTCATCCAATGTCTGTCAACATCCAGCAATGACTGTATGAGCTGAACTGTCTCCTGAAGGATTCAGGGACACCCTGCATGGTGAGTGTCATCAACACTATCCCGACCCTGGCAAAAGGACCGAATCCATCGTCCAACTGTGCGATATGGTAGTGCTGTTCTCACCATGTTTCCCTCAGTCCACGTCAACAATCCCTGGTATTAAAGCCACGTGCCACCTCGATTTTGATCCAACTATGTTGTTCCAGCTTTGTGAACATTTCTTAGGACACTCTGGCAGTAGTCTGATATTGCCATGACTCCTGGCATTGCACAAGTGATGGCTTAACTCTGGAGCAAGTTCTGTGTGGTGCAGGATGCACAAACATGCTGGGAATGCTCCATGCATTTGGTGTCAAGGTTACCATTACTTTCTCAACAACCCTCATTTATGTTATCTTTAAGCAACTTTTCACTTGGTTGTCCAGCGGGCTCTTAATCTATGTTCCCAAATGTCCCAGCATTGAGAATTTTTTCATCTAACCTTCATTCTCCTCTCTGATAAAGGGAACAACAATGGGCTTGGAACAATCACTGCCCATTGGATGGGATATTAAACTGTGGGCTATGTGCAAGCAAGTTATTAGGTGTTAAAGAACAAGCTGAATGGCCTTGATGGGAGACTTACATCTGTCTTCTAGCAGTTGTCCATTGTATCCCTTTACACAATCTTCTTTTAGCTCTTGTAATAATTGGGGCCTGGCCATTTAGTACACTGCATGCCAAAAAGTGCTTCTCAGAGGTAAATAACCCAACCTAAGACTTCTCTGATGGGCTAGAACAGTGATGACAAACCTATGGCATACAACATGTTTTTGTCGACACACCAGTTGGAGATGAAAAGAAATGCATGTCTACAGCTAGTGTAGAGACTTGGAAAGAATGGCCCTACTAATTCAATACATATTTATGGATGAATCATTGGTAGCAAGATGGTGACTATGTTGCCATAATTAATTTACCTATTAATTATTAACTTCAATAGTGCACAAATATGTTAAAAAGATCTCATTATATAACTGATTACATTGCAAAATTGTAATGATTCGCAGTTATGACTGACAATGCACATGTACTTAATCATAATGACACCCATCAGGGCTAGCCTCTTGGAGTTGTGGATATAGGCATTGAAATGAATAGGTATTGAAGGTGGCCTTTTTATACCTAGCTGGTGTATTGAATTTTGTGCTATTAAGTTTGGTGTGTATGTAGGTTTTTGGTATACTTTGGTTTTATATTTATTTCCTTCTCTTTCTGGTAGAATGTCAAGGTAGGATGGTTTCCCTTCTATTGTGTGTAAATTCAATTTACACACAAAATGGAAAGAGAAGGGAAACTACCCTACCTCGACATTCTACTAAAAAGTGAAGGAAATAAATGTAAAACCGAAGTATACCAAAAACTTACATATACACCAAACTTAATAGCACAAAATTCAACACACCCAGCTAGGTATAAAAAGGCCACCTTCAATGCCTATTTCATAAGAGCTCTAAGATATTGTATTACAAAAATAACCCTGGAAAAAGAGTTGCAATATATATATATCAAGTAGGACAACAAGCAGATTATAATAGGAAATATATGGAAAGAATCTATAAAACAAATAAATATAACCATGAATTAGGAACACAAATAAATCCAGCACAAAATAACAAAGAGCAAACAAAATATTTCACACTGTTCCCATACCTGGGCCCTTTAACTAATATGTTTACAACCATTATGCAAAAGCATAATGTAAATATATACCCATAATAATTCAAAATAATGTGAAAACATTAACCATCAATAATAGAGACAAAATAACCCCCATGGGGGGAGTATACCAAGTCAAAATAGATGACCCTGATAATTTATTAGAAAATAAAAATAATTATATCAGAAAAAACATACAGGCAACTAGAAGAAAGACAAAAGGAACTTGAATCTCATCTTAAAGAACAACAAGGAAACACAGCTTTAATTCAAGTAATAATAGGAAATAAATTACCAATAATACCCTTCTTAGTGGGTGGTACATCCACTAAATTCCAACTTAATTATATGGAAAATCTACTCATCAATATACAAAGAGAAAATGTATGCAACACTGACATCAGCATGAAACTGTAGAAGGATCCATCAGCATGGAACCTCCTACTATGTCAGAGATATGAGGAGCTGCAGCAATATCACCAGGGGGTAAGTGATATAACTACAGCCGAAGTACCAACAACATTCACTGCTGATGAAGCCATCAAGTAAACAGAAGAAATGCATCTGGTCACAAGTGCATTTTTAAACTTCTTTCTCTATGTGTGTGCTTTAAGAATGAATATCTTAAGTTGGGGAAAGGAATTTTAAGAAATAAGTGCTCTCAGAAGTTGAGAGAATGTCATCTAAGTGCCCCCATAATAACTGTGAACATCAAGCAGTGCAAACTACCAAGCTCACTACCAATAGCAAAGAATAACAACAAAGACTGGCATCTCTAATATAATAAAAGAAGAACTGAAAGTACTGTTGGACATCAGTGACATAACAACAGCTGATAATGGCAAATGACCAGATGCCAAGCAATAGTAGAAAGGCAGAGTGCACCAACATTTTGCAAAAAAGAGGACAGCAGTTATGGTGAGAAATTACTTATTTATAGCTAATAAGTGCACACTTAAAACAGAAACTTACAAAAAATAAAAAGCTCAGAACTTTTGCAGGATGGCAAAAAAGATGTCTAGAAGTTACATTTGTAATAAACGAATTCTGAGAGTAATTGTTTTTAAACTTTTATACAGTAAATTTTAATTAAAATTAGCACTATGTCCTTAAATTTTATAATATTATACGAAGGATTTATGGAGAGTTTATATGGAGCTTATAAGAAGAATTTTTTGGAGATTTATGAGGAGGATTTATGAAGTATGAGAGATTTAAGGAGAAGGATGTCACATTTGGAGCCCAATCATAGGGTGATTTAAGGCGAGTTGTCACACAACATACTCATCATCATCAAGCAGCTATGGGCTACGGAGGTCCAAACAGACCATGCAATTTAGTTCTCCAAACACATTTGTCCTGAGCTATATCTGCTGCATCTGGCCACTGTGCACCAATTCTAACAAGGTCATGTTTGACATTGTCTACCCACTGCAACATAGGTCTTCCCCTCTTTCTGAGGCTATTAGGCATACTGTTCATAACCCTATTTATTAATCTATAATTATGTATATGGGCAATATGATTAAACCAACAGTCTCTCTCTACACAATATGCTGCTTAAAGGAGGTTGCTGACTCCTTTGCCTAACTTCATCATTACTTACAGAGTTGAACCACCTAATCCCCAAGATACCGAGTAAGCATCTAGAATCAAAAGCATCAAGTTTCCCATTATCTTGTTTACACAGCATCCAAGTTTCACTACCATAACTAATCCTAGAAAGAACCAAACTATTATACAGCCTAATTTTAATCTTTAGGTGTATATGCTTATTTCTCCATACTCTCCATAGATTCTTAAAAATCCCGGCAGCAATCCCTATTCGTCTGTTAATCTCATTTGACATATCACCAGTATCTCTTTAATACTGTAGTTCCCAAGATAATTAAATTAAGACACTTGCTCAAGAGTGCAACCATTCAGATCAACTGAACCACACCCTGCCTGATCAATTTACAACACTTTAATTTTCTCTCTGTTTATAACCAAACCTACTCTACTACCAGTCTCATTAACAGCTTGAATGAGAGTTTTAGTTAAAAGTGCAAAGAAACACTTTTAGGCACTCCCAATACTGCACAGTTGACCCTAGCAGGTATAGTCCACCAGCTGGTTGCTCTTGGTAGGGGTTGTCCAGGAGCTCCCACTTACCTGAAGTAAAGGCCAAGACAGTGTGTAAGAGCTCTAAAGCCTACCTAGTCTTGTAATGAACAGGCTCCCCAATGGGAAAACAGGGCAAAGGGGACCCACTTTTCCATGTACTGAGGAGAACAGAAGAGACTGTGAGCAACTACCAGGACACTCCTTTCCAGGGGCATGAGTCTCCACACAGCAAACAAACAGGTGAGTATTTAGGACCATGTGAAGGTACCTGAACCAGTGGAACTTTCACAGGGTGGTCTTCTCATCACGTATACAGGAGCTCACTCTTAAGGGCCCTAATTAAAAGCTCTTTCTTTTGGTATATAACATGATCTATTTCTGTTGCTGGTTATTTGACAAAAACATTCTAAAGTTGACTCCAAAAGTTCCTAATCTTTTCCTACCCTATGCTATAAACAATGATGAAATACATCACTACACAAAAAAGATTTCTAAACAGTGGAAATGTTGTGAAAAGGTTAATGTAATCTGTAATCAAGATTTATGTTTAAATCCTTCAATGCTAAAAAAAATCAGAAAAGGGTGAAGGATGGTAAAGATGAAGGAATAGCATTATTTGGCCTAGTCCATTTCAAAATTCAGCCATTTTGGGCTGTTACAGGAGTTAAAGGGTCTGTAAATGGTAGCTAGGTAGTCACAGGAAGGAGAGCTATGCACCAATCCCCAAGATGATGCATGGAACCGGCCAGGCCTAGCACCTAATGTCCGACTCCACTTTCTCGTGGTACAGACCATTAGTACCTTTCGAAAGAGATACTCTCTTGTGGAAGGGAACAGAAGGGGAGGGCTGCCAGATCAGTGTGGCCTACTATGGCTACTTTTTTTTTTCCTGCCTTGCTGAGGAGTGGTCGATCACACAGGGTCCTGATGCTGACCACATGTACCAACCTGAATGGAATTATGACTCTGAGCTTGATTATGGATCCTGAATTTCTGCATTGGTGAGTTTCTGCGGAAGGAAAATCTCCTTCTATGTTTTCTGTTTGTTTGTGGGTTGACAGCCCTAGGTGAATAGATTCAAAGGATATGTTTTATCAGCTGATAGGCAATCCTAAGCCTGGGGTCATTGCAGGCACCAGAACTCTTGCTTCCTAAGGCATCATTTTGTATTACAATGTGTTTCTATGAGAAGCAGCTATCAACATATTGGCATTTTCAATTTGGAAAATAACCCTACTTTATAACACATAGTGTATGGAATGAAGTTTCTTGCACTTCATTGCTTTTCACTTGGAATACATGTAGCTTGCATTATATTTACTTATTATTATTTATTTCTTGGAATATATGTAGCTTGCATTATAATACAGTAGACTTTCTCTATGGCATATAAAATGACAGGCTCCTGTGAGACCTTTGTGGCAAGCAGATGCTTAAAGGGGTATTTTTTTAAATTAAATTATGGAATAGATTCATTTGGGCATATAAGTTTTCACTTAGTAAGTAATCTTTAATTATAACACAGACATACAGGATCAAAATAATTTTCTTTTTGATGCTCACTACTTGTAGGAACATACCTAAATTTAAACACAGATTATTGGGAAATAGTCATCCACTTTTGAATATATCACTCACTGGCACACTTTGGAGAATGCAACATTAAAGTGTCAGGGACACCTGTACACCACCACTCTAGCAGAATGGAAACTATATTTATGTTAGATAAATATGTTAGATACTAGCTGAAAATTTATCCAATTATTTTAAACTCCATCATTACCTTTTACTGCAATGGCCTCTTTCACGCTTACAGGAACACCCAACAATGGCATTTCAACTGCTAGCTCTGCTTCTGATTTAACCCCTGAAGCTATCAATTCATCTGCTAGTTGTGCATCTTCTAAGGCTTCTACAAATCTTTCATCAACTACGGCATTAATAATAGGTTGAACATCCCTAATCCTTTTAATGTATGACTTGACAACATCAGTGCTTCGCCACTGAAATAAGAATACAGATCAGTTCCCTAAAATGGACTTTATATAATAATCTTAATAGCAGCAAAATGAAAAGAATGTTACTCAAGTTGCTTCAATGTACACAAAATAAAGTAGTAACATTTGTTTCACTGTTTATTATTTTCATTACTTATTTTGGTATTTTTGAACAATGAATCTGTTTTCTGAATTATATATATAAAAACTACCAAAACTAAAGAAACTTCACTCCTAAAGATGTACTAAAGTTTTATTCTAACTTTACTAATTCAATATAGCAATGATCTATTTAGTTTTGGTAGTTTTTTCTTTATAATGAGGATGATAAATTCATAGCAGCCATTGATTTGGGCCAAATGGTGTTTCACACTTCTCAGACAAGAGATAGCACTCTTTGAGAAACACAACGAAAAAGGTATTGTGATGGTTTAAATAATAAAAAAAATAAATACCCCCTCAAGCAGCTGCTTGCCACAGAGGTC
Organism: Ryuthela nishihirai; assembly: GCA_038380435.1. NCBI lineage: Eukaryota > Metazoa > Arthropoda > Arachnida > Araneae > Heptathelidae > Ryuthela > Ryuthela nishihirai. Next base: position 152,925,471 of record JAWZYU010000001.1, on the reverse strand, counting down.
TGTCAGGAGCCTGTCAGTTTATATGCCATAGTAGGAGATCTGAGAGGATGGCAGGACCTCAGCAGAAAAACGACACACACATCCATGCCTAAATCCGGGGCTCGAACCCAGGTCCCTTAGATCAATAGCCAAGCGTGCTAACCACTCGGCCACGGGACGGCTTGTGATGGTTTACCTTCACTTTTACATTCTCTAACCAGTTATCTTATTTAAGTTGCAATTATTATTTGGAGGCCTTAGCTTTTTTTTCTTTGAACTTGCCTTTTCCTACATCCAACTATGAGTTCACAACCAACAATGCCTTTGATTGTTGCCATTAACCTTTGCTTGAAACCACAAGTGTCATGATCATGATTACTTGCACCATCGACATTGCATGATTAGTTCTGCAAATTTAACTCATTGCTACATGTTTGCAGGCATGTGTCAGTGTTTGTCTTAAGATAATGATATATCAAGCTCTGTGTAGGAGCTTGATATATCTATATTTGATTGTTGCTAGGATTGATTAGAGTCAGCGTTTCTTACCTGTATTTTTTGGTGAGTTTGATTTGAATAAATAATTATTTTATTAATATTGATTGATTTTTTTTCTTCTTGATCAGTTAAGTGATAACTAGATTTAGTGTGTGTTTAATAATTTAAATTGGAATTTTCCACATTAAGACTAAATTTTGCTGCTATTTATGCTAAAAAAAAAAAAATAAAAAACCCTATTTTTTGGCAAGATTTTGCCTGGTACCTAAAATAGTAAGCTATCCACCATTTGCCTGATTGATTATTGGGAACATTAAATGTCAGTGTTAGTGAGCTGTTTGTGGTGGCCTATGCTTCAGAGATTTGTGTTTCTGGCATGGGCAATGTGAAATTGCATGCCATTTGTGGAAATTGACATAAATGTCTAGAGATTCAGTCACAACTGTATTGGAAGAGTTTGCAGATGTATTGCCAGAGCACAGGTGTGTATTTCTAGTTTGTTTTGCAGGTGACTTGAGGATACCTCTTGTTGCAGACTTGTAGTTAGAATGGAATACACCATGAAGGAATGCCTGAAATGTACCACATATGTAGACAAGTAGGTGGGAAAGAAGTGATTTAATTTCTGAGGGATTAAATGAATGTGATGGGTGAGGAGACAGTATAATGTAGACCGAGTCAATAGGCCATATGACTGCAATGCTGGGCTATACATAATAATAATAATTTTATTCATTCACATTTACATTAGCAATACAATTTCAAGTCTTTAACCCACAAGAGTTATTACAACTCACCAGTGGAATTTAAATACAACTTTTTGCTCATTTCATAAAATTACAAAAAAAATTACATACTAAAAATCATTTAAATAAAAATATTAAAACACAATTTTCTAAATTGCAATTATTGTAAAACAAAAACATCAAATTAGTTCAACAACCATTTTTTAACTCTGTTTTTGAATTTTGTATCATCTACTATATCACTCAAATAATTTGGTAAACAATTATTTTTTTTTAAGCTGAATAGCCAAAAAACTAAAAAAAAAATTCTTCATTTGGTTTGGGTAATATGAAATTTTTAGACACCATTTCTCTTGTATTATATGTGTTTGTCACCCTCTGAAACATAGAAGAATTTTTATGAATAAATATTAAGGATTTCAAAGCAAAAATCTGTTTGAGCTTTAAAACTTGAAAATCAAGAAAACTTTGCATGGAAGAATCAAATTTTCTTTTGAATGTCATAATTTTAAACTATATATTTATGCATATATTTCATAGGTTTAAGTAAATTTTCAAATATTCCTCCCCAAATAAAAAGAGAATATTGTATTATTGAATAAATGAAAGCACAATAAATTTTTTTAGTCTCTAGATCTAACAAGTCTCTTAGTGTATAAAACTGAGGTAGGATTCTATTAATTTTGGAAACTAATTTTTGAATATAATCATTCCAATTTAATTGTTTATCAAAAATAATACCCAGATATTTTATGCTATTTGTACACATTATTTTCTGTCAACCACAAAGAGATCGCAAGCTTGTATCCTTTAATGACAATATACATTTAAGATCATGATAGTAAAATTCCTTCATTGTTGAAATACATACAGGGTGATTCAAACTCTTGGACCAAACTTTAAGGGGTGATAGAACACACCCAAGCACTTTTCATCATAAAATGCATGGTCGGAACTCAAGCGGTGAAGCATTAGAGGGCACTTTCCAGTGAACACTTATAAGCACTGGTTTTTGCACTCGTCGTCATTTCTACCATGGATTGCAGAATGGATGGATTGTTTCATGAATCAGGAGAAGTCAGACATGCATTTCACGCATGGAGCTGTGGAAGGGAATGTGAGGGAAGCCCAAAGACTGTACTGAGAGCGCTATCCGACCAGATGCGTGCTTAATCATAAAACCTTTCAGTGATTGCACTGGTATCTGTGCGAAAAGAGGCTCCTTTGTCAGCGGCTTGCAGGATACAGGGCGTGCAGGAGTGTGAGGATGCCATATGTTACAGAGGAAATTTTACGTAGGGTTGGAGATCATTCTGAATGTAGCACATGAGCAATTTTCCATACCGTAAGTGTGTCCCAATCGACAGTGCGGTGAATTCTATGAGATGAACGATTACACCCCTACCATGCACAAAGGGTGCATGCCTTGACACCTGCAGATTCTCGGCCTCGTGTGGTTTTTTCACAGTGGTTCCTGCAGCAGACTGCACCTTTGCATGTGAGGGCATTTTTAATACGCATAATTAACGTGTGGGCCACCAGTAATCTGCATGCCATACATCTACATTCGTACCAGCGGCTTTCTCCATAAAGGTTTGGGCTGGAATCCTCCATGACCATTTGATTGGCCCATATCTTCTGCCAGCCTGACTGAAAGGGAGCGATGGAAAAATATGAGGATACTCATATTTTTCCATCGCTTGGCTGCCACGATCGCCCGATCTCTCATGTCTGGACTTTTTCCCTATGGGGACATATGAAAAGCCTCATCTACAATAACCCCATCGATTCCAATGAGGACCTTGTTGCCAGGATTTCTATTGCTGCTGCCGCTGTACGAGAAATGCCTGGTGTTTTCACCCATGTACGCCGATCACTATGTCGAAGGTGTGAAGCTTGCATTAATGTTGGCGATCGCTCTTTTGAACAGTTTCTGTAATTTGTTCAATAAAATTTTGTACTTTCTGCTCTGTAATTTCTGCAATTGTTTCAAATCTCTTCTGTCATTCTTGTGTTTCTTCATTTCCTGACACAGTAACTGCTAACCCCTAGCGCTTCACTGCTTGAGTTTAGACCATGCATTGTATGACGAAAAGTGTTTGTTTAGATGTGTTCTATCACCCCTTAAAGTTTGGCCTGAGTTTTGAATCACCCTGTATATTTTGTCTTGCAGACATTAATAGAGAGTTTATTTTTGTTAAACCACTTCCTCAAAACAGCCAGATCCATGCTAATATTCTGCTGCAATTCAGTATCGGTATCAGTATCTAACAGAACATCTAAACTGACAGGATCCTGTCAGACCTTTATGGAAAGCAGCTGCTTGAGGGAGTATTTATTTTACTTTATTTTGGTGAGTGATATACTGATATTAACATATTGTTGAAATAATAGAATCTCTCAGAAAGCCATGTCATCAGCAAAGGAAATAATGCTACCCTTAAATTTTACCTCTAAAAGATCATTTATATATATTTGGTCATAATTGTGGTCCTAAAACAAAACCTTGAGTTACTCCAAAATTTAATATTTTAGAACTGCTCAAAACAGTTTCAATTTTAACCAGTCTAATGAGATACCTTTAATTCCATAATTTTCCATTTTTTTAATTAAAATACAGATGGATAACGAATCAAAAGCTTTAGAAATATCAACAAATAAAACAGCTACAGCTTTTGTTTTCATTAAGTCTGTTATAGATTTTATCTGTGAACCCCTGCAATTGTTTTTTCAGTACCCTTGTTTTTGTGAAACCCAAATTGATTATCAGAAATAATATTGTTTTTATTCAAGAAACCCTGCAATCTTACATTTACAATTTTTTAAATTAATTTTAAGAAAATTACTTGTATTGAATACATCAAATTTCTCTCCTAATTTAAAAATAGGGGTGACCAAGGGATTTTTGAGAGCAGATGGAAAAATTCCTTTTTTGAAGGAAAGGTTAATCATTTGTTCTAAATCATGACAAATATAAGGAATAATTTCCCTTAATATAAAAGTAGTTATATTCACCTGGTGATTTACTTAATTTAAAAGCATTTACAATACTTATGATCTCACTTTCAGTTGTTGCAAAAGTGCCATTGAATTGAATTGACAGTGGCTTTGACAGCCACCCCACCAATTTCTTTGATATTCAGGAGCAGTTCTGAGTGTTTGGAACAAGCGGTCTCAACCTGCAAGTTGCCAGATCATAAGCGCTTGACAGATTTTGGCTCTCCTGCAAGACCTTTCTAACCTTTTTGACGAAAAAAGGGGACATGTCCCCAAGTACCTGATCACTCGTGGAGTGGATGATCAGGAACCTCGGGAAGGAAGACAGAGACACAGAAGACGGCAGAGATAACTGAGACAATGAGGAAGATGGGGGCTCATGGTGAGCCCTCTTAGCGGCATTATTTTCATCATCTACTCTCATGGTTTTTTTTGTGTGATTCAATGCCCACTGTCCCCACCCTCCACAGAGCCCAACAAGGGGATGCCCAGTCGGGCGCCAGGGCTACGCAGGCACTATACCCACACAGACAGTGAGCCAAGCCCTCACAAATAAATAAAAGGAAAATAAAAATAGAAATGCCCAGAACAAAAACATTCTACACAAAAGGAACAAAGTGTAAAATAACAAAATTGTGAAAGACCAAACTGGCCTCACAAAGAAAGTATAACTTCAAAAGAAAAATAAGTTGTGAGGAAACTTGCAAACCTGTACCTGGACCGTGGGCAAGGTTACTCACCATTCTGCATAGTTGACCCTAGCAGGACCTGCCCACCAGCCGATTGCTCATGGGGGGGGGGGGGGGCACCCCAGGAGCTCCCGTTTACCAGAAGCAGAGGCCAAAGCAGTGTATAGCAGAGGCCCGGAATCCGCTGCCCAGCCCTGCGACAGACAGGCTCCCCAATGGCAAGGAGGCCAAAAGGGACCCTGACAGTAACGAGATGAGGAGAGAAGTTGGGGACCCCTGGGCAACTACCAGGATCCTCCTTTCCCGGGACTCGGGTCTCCGCACACGGCAAACATGCAGGTGAGCGTTCAGGTTACCCCTGTGAAGGTAGCCGAGCCAGCGGAACCTTCACAGGGTGGTCCCCTCACCGCGTACAGGAGCTCACACTGAGGAACAGAATCAAAGCTAAAAGCAGCAGGTAAAGGTGATAAAATACAATACAAAAGCCAAAAAAAAAAATAGAGAATATAAAAGGCCAACAAATATAAAACTGGGAAAATAACAACAGGTGTAGAAGGCCCATATAAAAAATAACAAGTGTAAAAGATTACAACCAGTTAAAATAGCCATGATAATATAAAAAGTTAAAGACAGGAATTAAAAGCAAATCATCCGATAAAAGATATCTGAGTGTAAGAAGCTCTGACGTAAAATCATTTAAAGTAAAAAATAAATGTATCTCAAAGGTTAAATGGACAATGGATTAAAATGTGTTTAATAGTTAAAATAATGTCATAAAACATGCACTTAGGTTTGTTGTCCGCCAAAAGAAGAAATGAACAAGTGAGAATCAAATGACCTAAGCGGAGGTGACCTCTGAGCTACCCGACACTAACAATCATTCTCTATTACTGGTACAGATATTAACATATATATATATTCAATATGATCAAATTTTAATTTCAATACAACAATATCAGTGCTATCAAATTTAATGTCGACTTGTTTAACATTTAAATCACTTTTAACAAACACAATTGTACCTACAGACCTATTCAGGTCACCACATTTATAAAATACATTATATCCTTTTATTTATATAACTTGATTTCACTATCCTTTGCACAGATTTCAGATAATACAATAATAGCAGGAGATATTTCCGTTATCGAAAATAAAACTAGGAAATAAACAAAAATGGTCTTAACAATCTTATATTCATATGCAATATCATAGAAAAAATTTTACCTAGGACATAATCAGGTTTATTCAAAAAGGATCAAAGCTATTAGTTTGAATACAAATAATTATATCTACAACTAAGCTGTCATTTGCACATTTGATAGTTAAAACTTGGGAATTCTTATCCCTTCTCAGGTATATCTTACCTTCTCAAACCTAAGTAAACTTGCAATTCTTCTGTTTTTAAATTTTTTTTATTTCAAACATGATTGCCTTCAGTTCTGGTAATAAATGCTCTCCAATAAATATCTGTTCATCATTAGATGTTACACCTAAGTCTTTATTACTTAATTCTTGGATGGCTTCCCATTTTGTAATCCATAAATTCCTCTCATTTTGAGGTTAGCTGTACTATTATCAGCTTCTGTTTGTTTTTGTTTTGTGTTGGAACATGATAAGTAACCTTAAATTTAATGTTTTCCTTTTTTTGGCAACATGGTGTGGCAATGAGTGGAAAAGTTCCTGGATGGTGTGCTGAGGTATTGTGGACCATGTGTCGTTGCCCTGTGTCCATAATTCATCAACATTGTGAGGGGGTTGTGCAGAGGCATGAAGTTGTCTGCCAATGACATCCCACATTTTCCTATTGGGGAAAAGTCTGGGGATTGCACTGTCCAAGACAGCACCTGGACACCTTATAGGCACTGTCTGCTGATGTTGGTAGTGTGTGGGTGGGCATTATTGTGTAGAAACTGGGTATCAGTTATCTGTATTATCATGTTGAACTGGTATCATTTTCCTATTGGGGAAAAGTCTGAGGATCAAGCTGGCCAAGGCAGCACTTGGATGCCTTGTAGGCACTGTCTGTTGATGTGCCTACAAGATGCATTATCGTGTTGAAACTGGGTATCAGGAATACCAAAGAGATATGGCAACAAAACGGGTTGCAGCACCTCATCGATGTATCGTTTTACTGTCATTGTACCCACTATGCATACAAGTGGTGAATGGCTGTTGAAACTGATAGCGCCCCAAACTATGACACCAGGCTGAGGAGCCATATGACACTCACGGATGGCAGCAAGATCAGCCCAGTGACCATGTCATCTCCAGACTCTCAATCGGTCATCATCAGAGCTCAGATAGAAACAAGATTCATCTCTGAATATGACATGGTTCCATTCATCCCACCATGAACGTCTGGTACAGCATTACTTCAACCTTGCCCAACGTGCTGTGGTGAGTGATAGTTGCCACAATGGCTGGCGAGAGCACAAACCTGCCTCAGCCAATCTGCGATTCAGAGTCTATGTTGACACAGGATGTCCATAGCTGCCTGTACATCGCATTGAATATCATCTATGTGGATTGTGGGGCTGTTATGGCTTGCCGTTGGTGCAGTGATTGAGGTGTTCAGACATCTGTACGCACCAGTCCCACTAATGCTACCTTCCTCCAACCACTGTCACTAAATGCCAACAGTTGTTGCATCCCAATGCATTTCCCCAGTGATGTGATGAAGGAACCAACCAGCCGTATGTAGCCCTATGAAGCCTCTGGTAAAGGTATCTGTGTGATGGTAGGATTCCGAATGTCATTCAGGCATTCTCGCTCCTTGCATGTGCTTTTGCCACCAAGATCACTCCGATGCAGTGGTCCACATGTCTAGGTGAGGAAGACCAAACTTGGCTATGCTAGATAGTTATAATGCTGATCGGTAGTGCATTGTTTCAGATTTTCTCATTTTTCTAGATTTGTTGTCTCTGATTGATTTAAAAGTACCATTTTGCTATGTTGCATAACAAAAATGGTGTCCAAGGAGTGTAAAGTGCACTTCTGCCAATATCTCTAAACTGCAGGCCTGCATGGTCTAGTGTATCTGACTACTAAGACTGGCAGGGCATGTCCTTGTGTGTTTGTATGTTGTATGAGAAACCACAAGCCTAATATAATTTCTAGGCTATCTCTGTCCTTTGTGTAGGGAAGTACACTCTTCCTTTAAAAAAAATAATGAAGTAAATATCTTATGCTTACTGATATCTGTTTTGAATGTTATTCATTTTGGGGGAAATTCCCAGACCTTTTTCTTCTAAGATGTGTGGTGGGAGCTCATACTTAAATTTTGGAAAAGGGGGTAAGCTAGTGTTATTTTTATCACATTTTAAAGTACAACTACGAAAAAATAACCATTTTAAAATAGGTAGGATGTCCATTGTTACTTCTTACCTGTCCTTGCCTAATTTTTGATGCTATAACTGTGGCAGGTTCTAGCAGATAACCGGTCTTGATGGGAGGAAGTTCTTCTCTCTTTCCATCGTAAAAGTATCCAAAACACTTGTCTGATACATGATCCAGAATGCGTCGAAGAAACCGCAGAAATATGAACAGAAAATTTATAATTATACCCATCATTATTCACAATGTCACTGAAGATATTTTATCAAGAGTGATACTTATAACATAGACCTATTCCAACCAGTCACACCAAATGATTGAGATCAAACCGACCGATAAACTTGAAGTTGGTTTTGAATGATGATGTCACATGATAAAATATGTTTACTGTCGCTACTATCAGATTTTATCTGTCGTCTACCCTTGAAATCTGTACTTTGGATCTTACTTCGAAAACAATTGATCGATATTAATGAATATTTATCTCACGTGTGAGAATACTCAGATTAAATACTGAACATTTTGCTTTTCGGTATAGTAATCTTATTTTTAAACTACTTAACACCCATATTGTAAACAGAGTTCATACGAATTATACGATTACGATAACAGAACTGTATTGAACTCAAATTTGTTGGATTCAATTCGGTGGCGAAGAGCCACTGGAGCAATGCTTCCTTTAAAAATTCTCATGAATAAAGAGAATATATATTATATAAGATATAGAGGTTTAAACGAAAAGTTAGTACTTTCGTCCTCCTTCCCACACCCGTAAATATATATAAATATATGACCTATATAATAAATGAAACTATTTGTGTGCCCATATTTTTACGGTATTCGCTCCTGGTGCTGATCATTTATAACTACTAGACTGGACTTGTTTATGGATTTGAGCTTGATTATGGATCCTGGACTTGCTGCACCGGAGGATCTCTGTTGAGGGAGAATCTGCCGCTGTGTTTTCTATTTGCTTCTGGGTTGCCAGCCCTAAGTGAACAGAGGCATGGGATACCTTATATCAGCTGGTGGATAATTCTAATCAGAGGCCATCGCAGGTACTTGAACCTCACTTAGCTAGTTGGGCATCGTCAAGCCTAAACTGGAGTAATGTGTCTAAGGCAGGCCATAGGCCATTGAAAAAGTCCACTTGAAAAGGTGGTGCTTGAAATTCCTACCATTATCGGTGACTTCAGCCTTTAGCAGAGGAGGAACAGGTCTTTGCCCCATGTTTGCGATCAGAGGGCTGTTTGATATTGTTGGCCCTACCTACCTCAATAAACCTAGTTTGTTTATAAAACCTACTAATCATTTTCTCTCTGCAGGAATTTGGAACGTAAGGACATTGTATAGAGATTATTCTCTTGATGTTCTCACGCAGGAATTTGGAACGTAAGGACATTGCATAGAGATTATTATCTTGATGTTCTCACGCAGGAATTCCAGCGTTGTAACCTAGATATTCTAGGCTTGAAAGAGACCAGATGGACAGATAAAGGTGAGTGGTTGCAAGCAGGGCCGCCGACAGGGGGGGGGGGGGCAAGGGGGACTAGTGCATAGGGGCCCGTCAGCAATAAGGGCCCGTCAGATTAAGTGACTCTACTTAAAACCTACTAATCATTTTCTCTCTGCAGGAATTTGGAACGTAAGGACATTGTATAGAGATTATTCTCTTGATGTTCTCACGCAGGAATTTGGAACGTAAGGACATTGCATAGAGATTATTATCTTGATGTTCTCACGCAGGAATTCCAGCGTTGTAACCTAGATATTCTAGGCTTGAAAGAGATCAGATGGACAGATAAAGGTGAGTGGTTGCAAGCAGGGCCGCCGACAGGGGGGGGGGGGGGGGCAAGGGGGACTAGTGCATAGGGGCCCGTCAGCAATAAGGGCCCGTCAGATTAAGTGACTCTACTTTTTCTTACAAAAATTATTCTTAGTTAGGCTATATATCGATCCTATGCTAAAAAGTTTTATGTGACACAAACTGTGTAGGCCTATGTTTTTGCATGCCTGACTGCGCAACAGGCTTTTTTTCCTCTGTATGTCATCATTGTGTCCAGAATAATTGCTATTAATGATTTGTAAAGATAAAAAGTTTTCAAGGGGGGCCCCCGAGCATAATATTACATAGGGGCCCTAAAATTCTCTCGGCGGCCCTGGTTGCAAGAGACCAGATGGACAGGTAAAGATGAGTAAAAAATAACTTTAAATTTTTCTTTACAGGGAGGGAGGATGGAAACAATCACCAAGGCGTGGGTCTGCTTCTCAGCAGACATGCTAGTGATGCTTTTCTAGGATACGAGTGCATTAATGAAAGTTTTCTTACAGCAGAATTTCAGACAAGCATTAAAGATTTGAACGTTATCTCTGTTATGCCACCACTGAGAATGCCGATGAGGATGAGAAGAATAGGTTTTACCAGTGATTCCCAACCTTTTCTACACCATCGCCCCCTTTAGAAGAGAGCAAAAATTTTAACGCCCCCCTAGTCCATAATAGTTAATTTTATATGAAATATTAAAATATTGTTGCATATTATCTGTACCTAATTTATCTGTTTATTTATCTATTAAAAATCATAAAGCAGAAATTAATAAAACGACAACCAAATGTACAATAAAATTGTTTATTAAAATTTAAAAAATAAACACAGAATCAATAAGAAATAAAAAATAATGAGATAAACACAAAATTAATAATAAAAAAATAAAAAATAATGAGATGGTTGAGGCTGGTGGAGTGTTAACAATTTGTTAATGTCGGGTTCCAATTTCGTTAACATCAATCGCAGATCGCCACGTTCAGTGATGTGTAGTCTGTTCCTCTTCTTTGACAGTAAATTAGCTACTGCACTGAATCCACGCTCAGCCATATAGGACGAAGGAAATGCGATTAAAAACTTCTGTATTATTGCCCACAATCCAGGGTAGAGAACTGGTATTGATTTTTGAAGCCAGAACTCTTGGTATCCATGTTTGAATTTTACTTTGAGTGCTTCGTTAGTCGTGAGTTCTAAGAGTTCCTCTTCCAAATTTGATGATTCTTCAGTATCTGTGTTTGCGAAAGGATCTAAAACCCAACTCGGTATATTCATGTTTAAAATATCTTGGAAACGCTCCGTAAAATCAACATGAAGAACTTCCAAGTGTTGGCAGTAAGTAAGTAAATCTTCCGGTTTTGCAGAGACTGTTGATAATGTGGGAAAGTGGTTGTATTCACCTCTACCTAGATTTCGTTTGAATAGAAGAAGTTTTCCCGCAAAAGCAGCTATGACGTTTTTTGTTTTAATTAAATTCAACTCATCACCTTGCAATTGGAAATTAACTTGATTAAATATTTTAAACAGGTCTGTCAAATAAGCGATGTCATTTTTTGACGTAATCAGGTTTTCGCGCAATTTTTCGTCTCTGTCTTCAAGAAAGTCGAGTACTGAGTCAAATAGATTGAAAAAACGATTCAGACAAACACCTTTAGAGAGCCAACGTACTTCTGTGTGCAGCAGCAGGTGATTGTAATCTTCATCATTTTCATTATAAAGCTTACCAAATAATCGGTCATTCAATGAATTGCTTCTAATCTTATTGATTGCTTTAATAACGTAATGGAGCGACGTATGCAGACGTTCATTCAAATTTTTTGCAACCAAATGCTGACGATGAATAATACAATGTACAGCGAGTACATTTGGTACTGCTTGTTTCAAATGCGCTATGAAACCCTTATGACGCCCTATCAGTAGCAGCAGACAAAATATTGCAAACAGGAATTTCTTTCTCTTGAAAAAACTTTTGCATGGTATTAAATATAGATTCTCCCTTTGTATCAGATTCCAAATTTTTAGAAAATAATAACTATTCATGAATTTTTTTCTTCTTTTATAAATCGTACGTATGATAAGAGTAGAGCTTCGTTATTTGGTAGAGTTGATTCATCGAGTTGAATGGAAAATTTGCAAGTCTTTAAGTAATCACATAATGATATTTCAACGTCTTTTGCCATTTCATCTATTCTTCTTTGCACTGAATTATTACTGAGAGGAATTTTTTTGATGATATCTGACGGTGTCTTGTGATGAAGAACAGTTTTTAATATCTCTTTGACTGCCGGCAAAATTAATTCCTCGCCAATTGTGTGTGGTTTTCCTGCTTTTGCAATTAACAATGAAACGTTATATTAGGCTCGTAGTCCATCATCATCTTCTTTAGTAGACGACGCAAAAAGGTTTGACATAGTTGGCTGTTTTAAATATTGCTTTTCCAGTTCTTGAAAATAGGATAAATCTTTGTTCTTCTTATCAGCATGCATTTTATTTAAATGCTCTTGTAGCCTAGAAGGTTTCATAGCTTCATTTGAAAAAACTTTTCGGCAAATTAAACACATAGGTAATGATTGGTTTGTAGGAGAGTACGTAAATCCATATTTCAAAAACACAATACTGTACTGCCGGCATTTCTTTTTAGATGTAGATTCAGACATTTTCAAATACAAATTAACTTCTCAACAGATTTATAGATAGTTATAAAAATAATGTTTATAATGACTTCTAACACTTATCACTCACGACTATTTATCACGGCGAAGCACATAAAAATAATAAAACATTCCTAGAGCTATCGCTTTTATAGATTTGATTTTGTGCACGCATTAACTTGTACGTTTGCGATGCCGGCGCACTTGCTCCGTAAACAAGTCATTTCAAGCTCCCATATTCTTGTCGAAACATGTTAAATTGCATAAACCGCGTGTTTGCCAACCAACTTGCAAAGACTTGTCACCGTCAATCTATTCTAAACTAAAACAAATTAGGTATAGGTATACCTAATGCTAATTTAAAAATGCTTATTAACGCGATAACAATAAGATAATTTACATAGCTAGATAAAATATTTATTCATGGAAACAGGTATTTTCAAAGTATTTTATTATATTAAAAAAATTATAAAAAAATATTAAATATAATAAATTTATTATTATTATATTATTATTGCATCAAGGTTGACTTGCCTATCAGGACGGACACACATGTCCAACATAATAAGCCTGATATAGTAGTGCATGTTAAGGTATTGAATGAGATTACAATTATTGAAGTAGGAATAACATCTCAGGTTTAACCTGCAGACAGTAGAGGTTGAAAAGAAGAGGAAGTATGATCTGCTGGCTAATGAGTTGAGCCTAATTCACAAGTGTAATGTTAATATTATACCTTATGTTCTGACGTGGGATGGTATTCTAACTACGTACCATAAAGCATACTCAAAGCGACTTGGAATGGGAAAACATCTTGAAGCTGATATCCAATCTGTGATCTTGAAGAGAACTTTTGAGAGCATCTCAGTCGACTTCAGACGTACCAGTACGCTAGTAGGCGGTAGCAGGGAACTAATTGTCCAAGCTGCGGTTGAAAAGCTGAACATGACGGATGAGGTAGTTGATGACCAGAATCACCAGGAAGACACCACAGAACAGAAGAGATAAAAAAGGTTGTCACAGAAAATTCCATTAAATTTATTTATTTATTTGACTGCCCCTCTTGACTGTCTCAACGCTCTCCATTTGCTTCTGAATCCGCTACCGCCCCGATGGAAGGCTCCAGCGCCCACTGGGGGGCGGTATTGCCCCCGTTGGGAATCTATGGGTTTTACAGACAACTTCAGGATATTTTGAATTCTGTCAAGAAAGGAGATATTACCCTTGTTCCAGGTGACTTCAATACCAAAGTTGGTACTGACTCTGACCTTTGGGGAGGGGTGATAGGCCTTTTGGTATTGGTAGCTGCAATGGCAATGGGCAACGTCTCCTACAGGTAAGTAAACTCAATGGATTCAGAATAACTAACACTTATTACAAACACCGCGACATACATAAGTACACATGGGTTTCATCTGATGGGCTGCATAAGAATATGATTGATTATATATTAATTAACAACAAATGGGCTAGTTCTGTTAGGAATACCAGGTCATACAGGGGAGCTGAAATTGGATCTGATCATTACCTTGTTAAAAGTGTCTTGCAACTTAAACTTAAAAAGTGTTGTGCTAAACTTAAAAAATTTACCTTTAATACTGAAACTCTGAAAGACCCAGTTATAGCTAAAGCTTACCATAACAGGTTACTTAGTCATTATGACATTCATGGTTTGCTTAATACTGAAGTTGAGGAAAAATGGGACCGTTTAAAACAGGCTTTTTTGGAAACTGACAACACTCTTTTAGGAAAAAGGAGCAGAGGAGACAGAATTACTTGAGTGATAAGGCACTTGAGCTTATTTCAGAAAGAAGGAATTGCAGGAATGTCCTTAATCAGTACCCTACTAGTCCTAATAGAAAGGATTACAGAGAGCTTAATAAATCTGTAAAGGATCAGTTAGCTGCTGATAAGAATCTTTGGCTTGATGGCTTGGCTGACAAAGCTGAGGAAGCAGTTAGACAGCACAACAGCAGAGAGCTGTACCAGATAGTTAATATTTCTTGCGGTAGAAAACGGACAGGTATACTGAGATTGAAGAATAAACAAGGTAAGGTTATAGAAGGTGAGGATTCTGTCATGGCTAGGTGGGCTGAGCATTTCAGTGATGTTCTAAACAATATTGTTAGTTCTACTCCCATTGTTTGCAATGATGATAGATGCATTGGTGGCTTTAATGTTGGACCTATAAAACAATCTGAAGTTATTTTGGCTATTTCTAAACTTAAACTGCCTAAATCCCCAGGGGTAGATGAAATTAGTACAGAAATGCTTAGAGCTGGGAATGTTTCGGTCACCACTTGGATGACTGATATTTTGAATATCTTTTATGATAAAGGCCTGGTTCCTAAAGGATTTTACCAGAGCTATTATTATCCCTATTTTCAGAAATAGGTGATCGCAGTTCTTGTGATAACTATAGGGGTATCAGCCTACTTTATGTTCCAGAGAAATTTCTTTCCATGATTGTGCTTAATAGAATTAAGAATCTGGTTGACAGGCAATTGCGTGATGAGCAATGTGGATTCAGAAATGGTAGGGAATGTGTGGATCAGATATTTTCACTTAGACAGATTCTTGAGAAATGTTTAGAGTTTCAGAAACCTTTGGTTGCTAGCTTTGTTGATTTCAAAAAGGGTTTCGACGCTGTTGATCGTCATAATTTGTGGTTGATTGTGAGATCATATGGTATACCTGACAAGTTAGTTAACATAATGAAAGCTCTCTGTAATAACCACTAAGTCGTGTGTGAGAGCTGGTAAGTCGTGTAGCAATTGGTTTAGCATTACTTCTGGTGTTCGACAAGGGTGCATTTTGTCTCCTTTTCTCTTTAGCTTGGTTATTGATTATGTTATGCGAAATTCACGTCAAGAGAAAGATTTTGGCCTTAAATGGGCTGGAGATACGAAAATTTCTGATTTAGATTATGCTGATGATTTAGCCCTTTTGGCAAATGATGTTGATGAGATGAACTCTTTCATTCGAGCTGTTGATGAGACTGGTAGTAGAGTAGGTTTGGTTATAAACAGAGAGAAAACTAAAGTGATGAAAATTGGTCAAGCAGGCTGTGATTCATTTAATCTGAATGGTTGCAATCTTGGGCAGGTGTCACAGTTTAATTATCTTGGGAGCTATGTAACAGATACTGGTGATGTGCGGCATGAGATTAACAGACGAATATAGATTGCTGCCGGGACTTTTAAGAATCTATGGAGAGTGTGGAGAAATAGGCGTATACACCTAAAGACTAAAATTAGACTGTATAATAGTTTGGTTCTTTCTAGGGTTAGTTATGGTAGTGAA
This sequence comes from Ryuthela nishihirai, assembly GCA_038380435.1. NCBI lineage: Eukaryota > Metazoa > Arthropoda > Arachnida > Araneae > Heptathelidae > Ryuthela > Ryuthela nishihirai. The sequence goes on along the minus strand of JAWZYU010000001.1, from coordinate 152,909,450 downwards.
ACTTGGACACTTTGTAAACAAGATAACAGGAAACTAGATGCTTTTGATTCTAGATGCTTACGCAGTATCTTGGGTATTAGGTGGTTTAACTTTGTAACTAATGATGAGGTTAGGCAAAGGAGTTTGCAACCTCCTTTAAGCAGCATATTGTGCAGAGAGAGACTCCGTTGGTTTGGCCATGTTTCCCGTATGAATAATTATATATTGGCGAATAGGGTTATGAACAGTGTGCCTAAAGGCCTCAGAAAGAGGGGTAGATCTAGGATGCGGTAGGCAGACAATATCAAACAGGACCTTGTTAGAATTGGTGTGCAGCGTTCGGATGCAGCAGATGTAGCTCAGGGCAGATATGCTTGGAGAATTAAATTGCACGTTCTGATTGGACCTCCGTAGCCCATGGCTGCTTGAGGATGATGATGATAGGATGAACTGATAGCGATTTCCAAAGTTCCCAATCATTCAAAATACTTTATCGATGCTCAAATGCTAACGCGTAACGGGTGGCAAGAAGAGAATTTATTGCAGTTTTATCTAATACGGAAATCGCGTTCAACTTAAGATAGTAACTCCGAGTACCTCACATATTTATTCGTTCAGAGAATAAAAAAAATAATATTACTTTGTCATATTGTGACATTGCCTGCACATGTAGATTTTAAAACAGAAAAGCTCTCTATTGTTTCAAAAATAAATATAAATAAATAGAGTATCCCTCAAGCAGTTGCTTCCACTAGCTAAATTGTTATGTTTTTACCATTATTTCTTCCTGAATCATTTAATAATAATAATTTTTCCATTAATAATTTATTTAGGGTGCATTAATTATTTTATGATGTTAATTAACGTTTCATTAAATAAAAGAGGGCTTAAATTTAGATAATGTGAAAACATCGCAAGACGCACCCTACAGCGTGGATGTCAAGACCAACGAAGTAGTAAAACTAGCCAAAAGTTATATTTACTGCTACGGGAGGATAATCCTTGGCTTGGTACACTCACTGTAGTTGCTGCTGAGGTTTACACTCGGTTGCTGCGGTGCCCTAGTTGTCAGTACGCCAGTCCCATAGCATTACCAGGTGGTCATTGGCACTGCCTGTTGATGCATGGAATGTTCATCTGTTTTGCACATGTTTAGCTCCCGGAAATGCTCTCGGACTGGTGTACTGATGACTAGAGCACTCGAGCAACCGAGCATAAACCTTGGCATCAACTAAGGCGAGTGTACCAACCAAGGTTTACCCTCCTGTAGCAGTAAATATACCTAAGCTATTAACTGCACAGCATCTAAACAAACTATAAACATCGAATCGTTTAGCATCTCTAGCTACAACACAGAAGACATAAATCTCCTAGAGTGATAATTATCAAATAAATCAGTTGTGTAAATTGTAATTAAATTGCTATTGATTAAAATTCAATCTATTGTTCTTCATTTTTAAAAAGTTATTAAAGAAGATTTTAAAAGTACTATTTTTATAAAAATAAATATCCCATCAAACAGCTACTTGCCACAGAGGTCTGACATGAGCCGGTCAGTTTATATGCCATAGTAGTAGGTCTGTGAGGATGGCAGGACCTCAGCAGAAAAACAACACAAACATCCATGCCTTTCCCGGGGTTCGAACCCAGGTCCCGTAGATCAGTAGCCAAGCGAGGTAACCACTTGGCCATTAACCAATAAAAAAAAACCCTCTCAAGCAGCTGCTTGCCACAGAAGTCTGACATGAGCCTGTCAATTTTATGCCAGAGTAGCAGGTCTGAGAGGATGGCAAGACTTAAGCAGAAAAACGACACATATATCGATGCCTTACCCAGGGCTCGAACCCAGGTCCCTTAGTTCAGTAGCCAAGTGCGCTAACCACTCGGCCATAATGCCCTGTACTATCTCCCCCTCCTCCACTGCCGCAAGCAGTGAGCAGCTACCGGTCTTGGCCAACAATGATAGACTACAGGCTTGCGGAACTGCTCGAAAAAGGTACCTTGACGAGAGCCTCTTAGGATATAAAATCTCACTAGATTTCGTGCAAACACTTGACAAACAAACCGCTCTCTTCAGACGTTTTCGTGTTAAAGTAGCGAATAAAACTTCAAATTTCATGAATGTAAAGAACCCTGGGGGAAAAAAATATGCTCCATTTATATTTGTAATTTATATGCTCTTAACGTTTTTAAACGGAAAGTGTTTTTAGGAAGAAAAATCGTATAGATTCGGATTTAAAAAATCATAATAAGTTTGGTGATTTCGCTTCTGTATACGGTAATAATAAAATAAAATACAACGTTTTTTTAAACTTTTTACAAGTGATGTATGATTAGATATTCGAAATTATGGTGGTGGAAAGTGAACGTCCTGAAGTTTCCATAGGAAACAATTAATTCACCTCTTAGACCCAGGGTGGGTGGGAAATTTCAATTGTTTTGTTCACAGCAAAATTTCTTTATAGAGATGAAGCTTTTTTTTTCGCATTGGACAGGTATTGATGAAACATTACGAATTTCCCTTTCCTAGTCTCCCAGAAGCTATAAATGCGTCGTCTGTCGAAAATTCCAAAATTTCCAATGAATATTGCAAGCGATCTATTTACGCTAGAACTTCGAAATCTTAATGGTGGAATGTGAAGGTCACCTTGTACCATTGACAATTATGAGTTGACCACTTAGACCCAAGGGTATGTAAAAATGCAATTTTTTTGTTTTAAGAGAATGTTGTTTCTTTTTAGAGATAAATTAAAAATTGATTTGGTGTTGCATAGTTATTGATGAAATCTCACGATTTACCTCTCCGAGATTAGAATTAGCGTGATCCCCTATCATGCACAATTGACTATATATAAGATATTACTCTGAGTTAGTGATTTGAATTATTATTGTGAATACTCACTGCATTAGTGATAAAAGAAATCTGATTACAGAAAGATGCAGAAAAAAACACACGACTTCCTTTCTCCCGATTAACCTGTTCAGTGCCACGAGCTCAGCATCTGAGTGGAGAAATTTTGTGATCTTGAATGCCAAGCACTCAGCATCGCGTTTTTTTCGATTTAATATCTCGTGCTATTTTGCATTCATTCTTCTGGTTTTTTATCTGAAAGTTACAACGCATTTTCAGCTGTCTTTCTGATTTTTTTTCAAATTGATATAGTTCATAGTTATTTTAAAAATCTATTGTTTGTAAAAGGTATCGAATTTCTGTACCGAGAGAACGAAGGCAATCAAAGGAGCAAGGATATATACGATGTGACCCATAACTGAGCTTTCTCCCTCACTCCGCTCCCCGTAGCTTCAAGGCATGGGGTTCCAAAGGAAATCCAATTTGCAGTCAGTTGTCTGACGTGGGAGGGGGGGGGGTTCCCATCCATTTGAAGTCTTACACACCCTTTGAACACGTGATACGTAGCTCCTGTGACCTTTAATCTTCAATTCCTGTCCCTTTGTATTTGTATCATACGCACCTGTTCTGGACAGACACATCTGAAAACAACATATCACCATCTTTAAGAATAGAAAAAATTTGAAAAATTGCGCATTAAAAATTTTTTCTTTTGAAAAGATCGCAATTTCAAATCCGAACGCAGAAAGCACTCAATGAAAACCAATGCAGACAACATGGTACGTTTGTCAAGTGTTTGCGCGCCATCTGGTGGATATGTTTTGCATAAGAGTTCCTCGAGAAAACTTTAATTGGGCAGACCGCTCCTTTACCATTGTTAGCCAAGTACCGGTAAGGCACAGGGAGTATAGAAAAACAGGAGACGACCTATGTACGAATTCGTGAAGCGCATGGTTGATGACCATATGTTTGTGCCCGTCACCAGAGACTCCGCTAATGAGTTTGTATGGAATATGCGCAGTAAGAACATTTGATTTTCTAACCACAGTTCATCGTGTGTCTAACAAATCCATCTGCAGATCGCCGAGAAAGATACAGGAAAATGATGCAATACGTGAATAAATGTCTAATCTGTTTCATTTATTTAAAATAATCAATCATTTATACAATGCATAACTGCGAAATCAATTTTGGAAATTTAAAGAAAATTTTCTGTGTTTTAAGTTTGACATTATGAAAAGTAAAGAATCATGAAGTTACATTTATTCGCAATTTCATCTAGCATGATGTTTCATTAAACGAAGCTTCGACATTTCTAAGTATGAATTATCGATGTCCGTGTGCCAATAAGAAATTCACCCTGCCAAGCGGCAAAATATCGTGTTGAAGCGGCAGAGTAGGATCGGGTTTCGGACGGTCTTTGGCCGTAGTAAGCTATACTTCATGTGCGACACCGTGAAACGATGGGTACCACAAAAATATTGGTCGCCCGAACTCACGACTACATCGAACAAGACTGAGTCAAACAGTTAGAAAAGTTTTATTTCTTCATTAAAATAATTTTCTATCTTTTTTTTTGCAGTTAAGACTAGAATTTATAAGAATAATATGAGAATTTTATATTCGACTCAATCATAGTATAATTTCTAGAAGTAAAAAACATTCAAGTTTAATATGCACTTTGGGCGTGGGGGGGGGGGGGCGGATTTTCTTTCCTGTGAAGTGCGTGATCGATACAAAGAAGGTCTAAGAAGGCGGAAAGCTTCACACAAGCGTAAGCGGAATTTTGCCGAAGCTGAACGTGGCAAATTGGTGTGCAGGCATGAAAACAACTGTAAGGGGCCATCTACGCATGCGCAGTGCAATCATTTTAGCACGTTGCAGCTATGGTTTGTTTTACTCTTGATATATTTAATGTGATTCAATTAGCGTTTCAACCTGTCTAACACCATTGGCTATTTGCGCACAGTGACAGCTGACCCTAAAATTATTCAATGAGTATTTTATCCCCTTCAGAAATGCATTTTACGATAGCTGGAAAAACCGTTGTATGTTTATTTTGAGCAATCTGACAGAATTTTTAAATTTTTTACGTAAATTAATACATTTAATCATCTTACGAATATATAAGTCAATGTATGTTGCAGTTTTGTGTTCCCTGGAACATATCGATGTAAATAGGCTTCTGCACTTGGCTCTAATAGTGTAATTCTTTTTTTATGGTTGATACTGGAAATGCCTGCTGCCATCTCTTGAACCCTTATACAAGGAAAAAACTCGATATGATATTTATTGAAAATATCAGCAATTGTATAAAATATAATTATATAAAACATGTTATCGTGCATTGATACATAAATGTCAATTTATTGTATTAAATGCTGTAGGGTGTTCAAAATATTAAAATTTTCTTCTTTAGCATAGCTACTACCTGTTTTACAAAATGGGATTTCATTAAAGAAAATAATTATTATTACTCCTTATTTTCTCTCTAAATGAAAAGAAAATTATGATTGTGCCTCCTGAAAGAGAAATTTGGGAAATGTACATTTTTCAAAGTAAAAGTGTATGTAAAACTAGTCCAGTGGTGTAAGCAATTGAAACCTTGCTCGGCAGGTAAGAATATTCATGATACAAAACCCACTAGTTCCGCCTGAGGCACTACCAGTAGAGGGAATTGCCATGTTACCACTATCTACGGTCAGGGGCAAGACAGTACCATATAGATACAGCTCATCCCCGACTATCCTATGGCGAACAGTCCTATAGAAGGAAAGCTCATCCATTGGTCAAAATCTAAATTTAATCTCTTCCACGGTTAGTCACAAACAAGGATATATAGATCCAAGTTGACTCGGCTCCCATTGTGAGAACTCTTAGTCGGGCCCGAATTTTGGGGCCCTGTCCGACCTGACGGACCAAGTCAGTCAGCAGGGTCCCGAACGACTCCAGAGCCTCTGAGATGGAGGTCTTAGCTTACTCAACTGGGTCCCAAACAGGTACAGAGTGGAGCCCTCGACCTCTAGATCTTAGCCTGTCCAACAGGGGCCCAAACTGGTCAGCAGAGCCTTCGAGCTAAATGGGCTCTCAAGCCCCCCACCACGTCAAGGTGGTTCCCTGTTGGGGGGGGGGGGGCACCTTGCTCGGCAGTGGAAAAATAATGCAGGAACTCGCTCCTCTCCCTGGCTAGGCAGCTTCACTGCAATTGACGAATTTGCCATGTTTAGAGGGCACTGCAATAGAAAAGTTTATATTACGCCTATGGAAGCCTGCACTCTTCTCTCTTAGACACTCCTTGATCGATATTTGCGTACACCAGTAGTAGAAGTCGCTGGTATTGCGCAACTATCGTTGCACCACCGGTAAATGAAGGCTACGGGATATTTCGCATCTCGACAAGCAATAAGCATAAAATCATTATAAAATAACGTGAATTAAATAACTTTGCTAAATAAGTTCTTACCAATCTATTTTCCCAATATTTCATGCGGTAGAAATTTTTTAAATCTTTTTTTCTATAACTTTCAAAAGTCGTTTTTCTTTACAATGAAATATTTTATGCTTTCAAAGTGTATTTTACATATCTATTTCATTTCTTTACGTATTATTTAATTTGAAGATAATCAGTTAATAATATTTCAAGTAGGGTATTTTTTCCATCACGTAAAGTAAATAAACTTTATATCTGACATATACTTGGCATTAGTGTTTACGGGCACACATGTATGGCCGTCCTATGCTTCGCCTGTTGTTACGGCGTAACTCATTGAGGGACTCTTTCCTAGTAGTAGCAATCGTATCTTGGGAATTTTCTGTTGATATTGGAATCGCAAATTTCCCCGGTTGATCATTTTTGAATCACACAGAGTGAAAATTTAGGCCAGAGAGGAAAAAAAAAACAAATCTTTTCTTCCCTTTTTTTAAGTTGGTTTTAGGAGATTGTTCAGCCACTGTTACATTCTTTTAAAGTCCCCGGTGGTTCTGCAATCTGATTTTTTTTTTTATATAATCCTGAATTTTAGTTTTACATTCTGTAGTACAGGTTGGTATTCTTTAAAAATTTTAGCACTTGTAGATGTGTGATGAATCTAGTTTTTTTGCCTTTTTTTATGATAGGAGGTTTTCAAGGATGAATTCCTTGATATTCAGTTTTTCCCAATGTTCCAAAAGAACCTTTCTGTTGGCGTTGCATGCTGTACAGTTGAGTAGGAGACATGTGAAACCGTAGCAATTGAGTTGAAGCGGGGGAAAAGATTAGACTCTGCCTTTTTCCTAATGTGCATTTCGTCGTTGGGTCTGTAGTTATCTGTCCTCAGGCAGATGATTTTCACACGGTTTGTCTTGGTAAATCTTTTTGTATATAGAAGATCAATTTTTTCATTGACTAGCCGTCTGTGGTTATAAGAGTTTGTGGTGAGCTCCATGAAAAGTTGTTGGAGATTATCCATTGCAGTTTCTGTTATCAACTCTTTATGTTTATTATAGTTGTAAGGATTTTCTCCTGTCGTTGTCGAAAGGTTGCGATTTCGTGGGAGTGAGTCAGCTGTCTCCTTTTCAGAGAGTCCAATGTGACTCTGTACCCACTGGACAGAGATGTTGTTGTCATTCTTAAGGTGATGGCAGAGCATCAGAATGTTTAGGAGGAAATTCTGATTGCGGCATTTGCGAGGTTCCTTCGGTAGAGAAAGAAGAGCAGCTTTACTGTCTGTAATGAGGACAACTTTTTTATTACTTTCTGATCTTGTCCACATTTGAACCTGTTTCAAAGCAACGAGTTCAGTGTCTATAGAATTAGTACATTTAGTCTAAAGATGAATCTGTAATTTCTTCTATTGTACTCGGAGCAACTGCTTAATTTGCCATCGGAAGGACGGCAGAAGTCCTTTCTAGGTCCTCGGTTTCCCCCAAGAGTGAACAGAGAGAAATCTCGAAGCAGGATCAGTTGGGATCGCTTTGGAATCAGTTGGAACCAGAGAAATGCACATTAAGATTTCGCTACCCCGCCCCTGTCCAAAAGAAATATCCCTAAAAATCGGGAGTCAACCCAGGTCACTTTGATCCGTAGCCAAACGCGCTTACCACTCGCAACCAGAATCATGCTCACCTGAAGAACTGATGAGAATTACTCAGAAATTACAATCATTTTTAAAAAAACGTAAATATCTGAAGATTTATTCGTTTAAATATAAAGGGGAATTTATTAGTTTAATGAATTATTGCATTATTGAGTTTACCCGAAGGTTTATGATTTAGCATTTTGACATTTCAACAAACAAATTTTCTAACATCAAATTCTTTCGCCATTTTAACATCATTTGATCAAGTATCGAATAATTTCTAATACCGTTACGATGGCATGGAATCGGGAAAGAGAAAATGAAACGAAAATCAAGGGGTGAAAGGTTTTTTTTTTCTAGTTGCAAGTGATAGCTAACTTTCCTTTTCGTTTCAGTCCAGTTTGGAACACTGGGCTGGCATAAAGTTGAAAATTCTAGCGGAGAATATTAGCAGAGACTGCCCAGAGGATCCTGTGTTCAGCTGTTGGCCCTTCTGCGTATGGCGCGACTCTTGCCTCAGATGAAAGAATAATTAAGATCGATGAATTCCAATATTTCTGTAAACTTCTACGGAATTTTTACATTTATGTAATTTGCATATAAGCGATGGCTTTCATTTCAGGTTAATGTTATCGATGGTTTTCGTTACCTATCTCTAATGTAATCGAGGAACCGAAACAGATGAAAACGTATACATTGCAGAAAAGACATGCACCTTTCGAGATTTGAAATCGCTCTTTGCAGAAGTTGTTAAGAGAGCAAATTAAATTCAGCCGAGAGAGATAAAACAGGAGGTTTTTCTATAGGATAGGTCGGCCTGACAAACCTTTCGGGAGATCACTAATCCGTTTCACTGGCCTACCCAAGGGAGAGGTTTGAGAGGATATCATTCCCCACGCTCACCACTTGAATAACACATTTCTTAAGAAAATCCCCCAAAAATCACAGAGCAAAGATATCTATCGAAATCCCTCCAATCAGATCGAAACATGTTCCCATTGGAAGTGTCTGGGTTCGCCATTGGTCTGTTAATAGGATCGTTAGGTGAAGGGAAAAAAAGAAGATTTATTTATATGAGAAGTGCAAGCAGACTTATAGCCTTAGCAATAATCAGTGCTTATTAAAAAAGTGTTAATGAATTTTTGAGACGAGGACATGGCTACATCGAAATTCTTTCGACCGATATATATTCTTATTGAGGGAAGTGGGGAAAGTTATTCAATCGGCATACAAAGGAGAAAACTAACGGAAGAGAAATGGAGAAAGGAGAAAACAATTTTCAATATTTCTTAGGAAGCAAGAACGATTCTCATAAGAGATGTTCTCATCTGATGATGAAAATTAAGGTGAAGACAGGTAAATTTCATTCTTATTCTATTTGTCATGTACATTTGCCATTTATGTAACTTTGGTTCATTTAACATGTTCTGATGGATTCTATTCTGTTGTGTTTACTGTTTAGAAACTTTTCGTACAAGCTAAAAAATCTTTCTCATCCATCAGAACTAGGTCTGGTGATTCGGGATTCCCTCTCAGAAGCTGATCCCAACGCTTCTAAAAGTAAATCGCAGAAATCATTTGAGCCCACAGTCCATGTCATCCGACTTTTGACTCGGACCGTTGTGTTGCACGTGGGGACTTGGCGGCACCCATCCTCCAAAGGCTTTTTCTAGCTCCACTGCGACGGCGAGGGTGAGGCGATCGTTGCCTCGACAACCGATCACTTGGATTCCGAGAGGAAGGCCTTGGCTGTTCAATCCCAAAGGGCATTGGGTGACTGGCATGCCTAGAATATTGAAAATGGCCATGTAGCTCGTGTCGATTATTTTCAGGTTGGACTGGTTGTGATAGAGAGCGACATCGGGAAAAGTTGGATAGAAGAACAGAGAATTGTCATCGAGTATGGCCTCGAATTCGTTGTCCAATTGCTCGCAGAGTTCTCTTACAAGAGGCATTTCTCTTTCGTTGTAAATAAGGGAATTTTTCAGGTTTAGCATCATGATGACTGAAAAGGAGTGCTTCGATTGCCCTTGAAACCATCTCCACAATTCCGTAAAAAAATCGAGTTTTTTCTTCCCTCCCGTTACAATTTGGCTGATTGGGCGGGAAACGGAATCTTGCATCATCTGAGTCCAAATCTTGAACGAATGTCTTAAATTCTTCAAGTGAACCTCTTTCGGATGCAAATCATACTTGACCTTGAAGTATTCAATCACCTGAAATGGAAATAACAAGCACTTCAGAGATAAAAGAAGGTAATGAATTATTTAAAACATCAGAGACATCGAATGATTCAGTTACTTTCAAAATTAATTAATTAATAATAATATAATGCAAAATTGCATTTTTTTAGCAGAAACGATCCTACCATCTCCGTCTTAGGAATGAGAAATATCTGAAGATATTTTCAGCAAGAGAGATCCTGACACAAAGTGGATGACTCCCTCTTGCAATGCTGTTGCTGCTGGCACCCAACAGAAAAAAATCGTGGTGGTGGCGGCCAGACGATGGAGCTGCTGGCGGATCTTGGAGAAAACAGGGTGAGGCCAATGCCTCACCGAGATCAAAGCCTGTAACGAGGTAAGTGAGTCGGTGTAGAGGACACACCAACGATGATGCTGAGCTGCTATGTGGTCCAAAGCAATGCTGAGAGCATGCAACTCTGCAGTGAAGATGGAACACTGCTGTGGGATCTAGTCTGCAATGATCACATCACATGCAAACCGAAAGGAAGAATGATACTTGATGAAGATTACAGTCGGCCGATTCTGGCATAACATTTCCCACTAGGGACTGAAAACGCAGTCCCAAGTGGGATGGCCTGGCAGGGATTGCAATTTCGCTGCATACAACAGGGACAACTGCTGACAGCAAATAGATAAAGATGGTTCATCATAGTCTCAACGTAGAGACTCTTGAGTGGAGAAATGCGGAAGGCCCCCTGCAAACACGGAGGGCCTGATATTGTACAGGGTCCAGTACCTTCACCACCGAATTGTAAACCTAGGATCTGTAGTCCAGTTTCGACCAGACAAATGCATAGTACAGGCGGAGCAATGAACATCAGTCTTCCCCCAAGAGAGGGAGGATAGGCCCTTAAGGATGTTCAATACCTGCATGCACTTGGACCTGAGATGTCGGATGTGTGGTAAATAGGCCAATTTCTAGTCGAAGATGAGACTAAGAAACTGGGTCTCTGCGACAAATGAAAGGATGTTACCCCCCCGAGTCGCAGCTCGGGGTCTTGATGAAGATTACACTTTCAGAAAAAGTGCACACAAACGGTCTTCTGTGGGGAGAACCGAAACCCATTGCACGTCACTCAAACCAAAAGATTTTTCTGGGCAGTTTGCAGTTATTCAATGAACCTCATGCTGGTCGAAGAGCAAAAGATGCTAAAGCCGTCAACATAGAGGGCATTGCCTACTGACGGAGGAAGTTGCCATATAATGAATTTATCTTGACAGCGAAAAGCGTGATACTCAGGACGCAGTCTTGTGGCACCCCCTGTCCCTGGGGGAAAGGCTGCGACAGACGGACATGAACTCGAAAGGTATGAGAGGAGGAAAAATTTGCGATGAAGTTCAGCAGGTGACCTCTCAAGCCGAAGTTATAGAGGTCACGAAGAATGCTGAATTTGCATGCTATGTCGTACGTTTTTTCGCTGTCGAAGAAAACGGACACCAGGCGCTCTTGACGTAAAAATAGAATTCCTGATCGCCGATTTGAGGCGAATTAGGTGATCTAAAGTTGACCTGTGCTTGCAAAAGCCACACTGGGTGTTGGAAAGAAGGCCGTGATATTCCAAATACCAAGCTGGCCCCGTATTTACCATTTTTTCCAACACCTTGCAGATGCAGCTTGTCAACGCATTTGGATGATAATTGGAAGGAGTCTTGACATCTTTGTTGACTTGGGGAAGACCAAAACGATAGCCTCGCACCAGTGTCTGGAAACTGCTCCTCGATGAAAATACAGTTGAAGAGTTGGAGCAGCCAATCCTTACTCGATGGTGAGAGATGTTGGAGCATGGCATAATGGTCATTGTCTGGCCCAACAGCAGATGCATGAGAAGTGTGCAGAGCAAGGCGAAGCTCCTCCACTGTGATTGGCCTGTTGTAAGGCCCCAGGCCATTCAAATGAAAGGACAGCAGAGAGCGTTTGGTCTTGCTCTTCAGGCCAGAAACGCGGGGGAGTATCTTCATTCCCCGAGTTTCTAGAAGACACCTCCACTCCAGGAGAATGACTCCCCCAGAGTGTCGGTAATTGCTTGTGGATCAGCAATTGCTTGTCTATTGTGCTCCAGGTTCGATAATGATGGGGATGCGTACTTCCCACCCATCTTCCAGACCTTATTCCACACGACCGTAGAACTGGTCATGTGAGTAATAGAAGATACATATTTAATCCGAGATTCCTTCTGGCTCTGGCGCCATACAAAACGGTCTTTCGACCTAGGACGTTTCAAATGCTTCAAGGTTGGGGGATGTGGGATATCTCCGAAGCACCCCCCAAGCCTTATTCTGAGCCTTAGGAGCTGTGGCGCAGTCGGACTCCTCCACGGTTTTGGGAACTGGGGAAACCGAGTTGAGGTCTGAGGAATAGTAGAGGCAGCCACATGAATGATGTAGTCCATTGTCTCCACCATTGTAACACTGATTGGCTCCTGGCCGACAGAATGGGCATCAAGCTCAGAGAGGAAGTCCGAGCCACTCCAGTCAGTCTGATTGAGCCTCCACCGGGATACATGTGAAGGGCTGCAAGGCCCCTCATGGGAGATGGTGTACACCACAGAGAGGTGATCACTTCCATAAGGATTGTCCTCGATCTCCCAAGTAAAAGGTGATAGGATCGAGGCATAGCAGATGGTCAGATGAATGGCAGTGAAAGTGCAGGTCGGGGAGTGGAAGTAAGTCTGACACCTGTGTTCAACAGGGAGAGTGAAGGGTCCAAGAGCCACATATCCAGGACCGGATCCCTCCCATTCATGTCAGAACTGCCCCAAAGCAGACTGTGTCCACTGAAATCCCTCATGATGAGAAAGGGGGATGGCAGCTGTGAGGCGAGGTCATCATGGTCTTCCCGGAAGATGAAACTCCTGTGTGGTAGGTAGACAGAGCAGAGAGTCGACGAATATCTCACAAAGAGGCAGATGGCAACTGCCTCTAAGTTGGCGGTGAGTAGTACAACGTGGAATTGAGAATGGTTTCTCACGAGGATGGCGACACCCCCACCAGCTGGACCATCTCCATACTGGTCCCACAAAACGAGAGAGAAGTTCTGGAGAGTGGGATCATTGGCTGTCTGTAAGTATGTCTCCTGTAGGCACATGCCGATGGGCTCATATGCTCTGAAGAGGGCCTTGATATCGTCAGTATTCCTCTGAAATCATCAAATATTGCCAGAGCACGCTGTGCGAGCATGGCCGAACCTCTGACATTGAAAACAACGAAGAGGGCCATACCTCGCAGTGTAAGTACCCTGCCTTGATGGAAGAAGGCAGGTGTGGAGTGTTGAAAGTAATGATCAATACCCGGGTGGGTACTAACTTTCCATCACGGCGTCGGAAAACACAGTGGACTGCTGCCATTCCCTGGGATGGATTTCTTCCTCAGAAACTTTGAGGAGGCCCCATTTGGAGATCAGGCCTTGGGATGAATTAAGCGTCCTGTGTGGAGTGACTGTCACCCCACCAATTGCAGTAACATTGAAAACAAGCTCTGAATGTTTTGAGCATGCAGTCTCCATCTGCAAGTCAACAGATTTTAGGCACTTGACATATTTCGGTTCTCCTGCAAAACCTTTCAAAAAGGGGGACATGCCCCCAATCACCTGATCACCCATAGAGTGGATAACCAGGATCCTCGGGACCAAGGAAGACACAAAGACGACTGCAATGATGACAAAGAAGACACTGAAGACGAGGGCTTGTGCCGAGCTGTTTTAGTGGCATTCGCCGATGAATTTTCATTTTCAGAAATCATGGTGGTGGTTTGTGGTTCAGTGCCCGTTGTACCCACCCACCACAGAGTCCAACAAGGAGAACCCAATCGGGAATCATACCCACACAGCCAGTGAGCCAAGCCCTCACAACCAAAGAAAAGTAAAAGCAAAAGAGAAATGTTAGAAACTCACTCGAGTCCGCACAAAATAAATAAGCAAAAAAGTAATGAAATGTGAGGAACAAACAGGCCTCAGAAAATAAATAGAACTGCGAAATCAGTAAATCAGTGGGGAAACTCGCAAACCGTTGCCCAGACGTGGGCAAGATCACTGACTGCTCTGCATAGTTGACCCTAGCAGGACCTGCTCACCAGCCGATTGATCCTGAGGCACCCACCCCAGGACCTCCCATTTACTTGGAGAAGAGGTAAAAGCAGTATATAAAAGCAGCCCTGGAATTCGCTGCCCAACCCCATGATAGACAGGCTCACCAATGGCAAGATTTTCAAAGGGAACTCCATCAGTCATGAGCCAGGGAGAGAAGACGATGACCCCCCAAGCAACTGCCAGAGTTCTCCTTTCTCAGGGATACAGGTCTCAGCACACAGCAAACATGCAGGCGAGTGTTCAGGACCCTGTGAAGGTACCCGAGCCAGCAGAACTTTCACAGGGTGGTCCCCTCATCACACATAGGAGCTCGCGCTCGGAGGGGGGGGGGACAAGAAGGAGGAGCAAATAGTGAGGTCAATGGCAATGAAAGTACTGGTCAGGCTATGAAAGTAGATGCTGACATCGGTGTTCAGCAGGGAGAGTGATGGATCCAAGTGCAAGTGCTTCAGGACTCCACCCCTCTGATTGGCATCAGGTACTGACCCACATAGGATTGTGTTCGTTGAAGTCCCTATGATGAGGAAGGGGGACGGCAGCTGCTTGACGAGGTCATTCAAGGTTTCCTGGAAGAAATACTTCTTGGTGGTAGGTGGTAGACAGAGCAGACAGTCAACCAAAATCCCACACAAAGGCAGATGGCAAACACCTCTAAGTTGGTGGCGTTGGGTAAAACCTGGAATAGAGAATGGTTTCTCACGGGGATGGTGACACCCCATGAGCTGAATCATCTCTATCTTGGTCTTGTGTCTATCTTGGCCAAAGTGCTGGATCATGGGATCGGCGACTGTCTGGAAATAAGTCTCGTGCAGGCTCACGCAGATGGGCTCATGTGCCTTCAGGAGGACCTTGATGTCGTCAATATTCCTGTAGAATCCACGACAATTTCATTTTAATAGTGTGGCCATCACATGTCTTTGGAGATTGGGCGGATGGCATTTGATTCATTTTAACAATTGCCAGTGACGGTTTCGGAAAATGGGCAGTCTGTGTCCATATCCTTGGAGTTGTTCAAGGGTCAAGGATCTGAGAGCACGCACAACGAGGGGTGGTGTGTTTTTTCCTAAGGCCCCAGTGGGGCTCTTTGGGTTTGGAATGTGTAGCTGTCTGTGGTCGTGAAGGAGATGGCCTTCTAGAGGAGAGGAAGGCACAGATGCAGGAATAGAAACTGGCGTTGATGTCGATGCTGATACCAACATCGGCTTCATCTTTGTAAGGAGGTACTTGGCCGCAGACGGGAGAAAGATTCAACAGGTGGAACGTATGTATTGGTCTGCACCGCCACAGAAGCCATCATAATGATGGGCTTTCTGATCACTGCGCTGGCATAGGAGACCTTGCTAGGTGGAGTAGGCTGTGCAGCAAGTTCCTCGCTTCTGGATACCAGATGCTGTTAATCGTTTCGAGGCGTTGTACCTTTTCCTCTAGCCACTTTGGATAGTGTGGGAGTTTTCTGCATGTTTGCAACCGCAGTTCACGCAGGTTGCCTTTTCTTCTGTGCAGTCAGGATCTAGGTGATCCTGGCTGCCAGAACGAAGGGGTTTGTCCCAGCAAGCTGTGCGGGCATGGCCATACCTCTGGCATTGGAAACAACACCGAGGGTTTGGAATGTACGACCGTACATCGCAGTGAAGCTAGTCTGCCTTGATGAAAGATGGCATGCGTTGTGTATTGAAAGTGAGGATTAGTACCTAGGTGGGTATTAACTTCCCATCATGGCATTGTGAAACCCTCTCACTCCTATCACTCCCTGGGATTACAACTTGCAGAGGATTTCCTCTTCATAATTCTTAAGGAGGACCCACTCAGAGATTATGTCCTGGGAGGAATTGAGCGTCTTGTTGGGTGTAAGGGTAACCCCTACCAATTGCTGCAACATTCAATAGTAGCTCGGAATTTTCGAGCAAGCAGTTCCACCTGCAAGTCACCACACCTTAGGAGCTTGACTGAGTTCAGAACTCCCTCAAGACCTTCCAGACCTTTACTGATGAAAACGGGGGACATGTCCCCAATCACCTGATCACCTGTGGAGTGGATGATCAAGAATCTCGAACGTGCAACACACAAAGATGACGGCGATGAGGACAAAGATTGGGCTGGCTTATGACGAGTCCTGTGGGTGGCTTGGCCGATGAAATTCTTTTAAGGAATTCGTGGTTATTTTGGGTATTTCAGTGCCCATTGTCCCCACCCACCACGGAGTCCAACAAGGGGATGCCCAAGTGCTGCCCAGCCCTGTGGCGGTGTAATGCCCAGAGCTACTCAGGTACTGCACCCACACAGCGAGTGAGCCAAGCCCTCACAATGAAATGGAAAGGAAAAGAGAAATTCACCGAAGTTCTCACAAAATGAAAGAAGCGAAAACATAAAGTGTGAAAAAACAAACCGTTCTCACTAAAAAAAAAACTATAAAAATAATAATTGTGTGGTGAAACTCTCAAACCGTTGCCCGAACATGGGCAACGCACTCAGCGTACTGCACATTTGTCCCTAGCAGATCCAGCCCACCAGCCAATTGATCCTGAGGGGACCACCAATTTACTTGAAGCAGAGACCAAAGCAGTGTGTAGCAGCGGCCCTGGAATATGCTGCCCAGCCCGTTCGGCGAATGGCAAGATGGGTCAAAGGGATTGGTTGGTTGGTTGGTTGTTTGCGGTTTTTTGGCGCAATAGCAACTAAGGCTATATTGCGCCAAACAAACGATAAAAAGGGTAAAAGACATGGAACCCACAACCAAATTTAAAAGAGACACAAATAACACAGCATAAAAACGAAATGTATAAAAAGAATAAAAGAAAGCAACAAGTGTAAAATCAACAAGTATAAACTCAACAATAACAATGGGTGTATAGGACCCATGTAAAAAACAACAGGTAAAACACAGGTAAAAAACCGGTAAAAAAGAGAAAATTCATAAACGAGTAAAATAACCGGTAAAGTGTAAAAAGTCGAAAACAGTAGTTAAAAGTGAATCATCAGATAAAAGATGTCCAAGTGTAAGGGGCTCGGACGTAAAATCGTGGAAGTTAAAAAACATACGTCGTTCAAGGTTAAAACAATGACATTCAATTAAAATATGTTTAACTGTTAAAACGGTGTCACAAAACTCGCACTTAGGTACTGCGTCCGCCTTAAGAAGAAAAGAGTGGGTTAAAAACGAGTGACCTAAGCGGAGCCGAGCAAGGACAACTTCCTCCTTACGATTCCTGCAAAAACAAGACTGCCACGGTTTGACGATGGGCTTGATCTCGAAGAGCTTGTTATCAACCTGTTCAGACCAAGATCGCTGCCACTGTGCCCGGAGCTCGATGGTGAAACGTTGCCAGAAATCCACATATGGAACCGGCAACGGAGAGTCGGACAGGGGCGTGGCTGACCTGGCAGCAGAATCTGCGAAATCATTGCCCCTGATTCCGACATGACCGGGCACCCAACAGAAGAGAATCCTGGTAGTGGCTGCCAGACAATGGAGCTGCTGGCGGATCTTGGAAAGAACAGGGTGAGGCCGATGCCTCACCGAGATCAAAGCCTGTAGCGAGCTAAGCGAGTCAGTGTAAAGCACACACCGACGATGATGCTTAGCTGCTATATGGTCCAAGGCAATGCTGATAGCATGCAACTCAGCAGTGAAGATGGAACACTGCTGTGGGATCTGGTCTGCAATGATTACATCACAGCAGACCATGGCTGATCCCACAGAAGTGCCGGACTTCGAGCCATCTGTGAAGACAGGCAAGAAGTCCAGGTGCTCAGCACGATGGCTGGCAAAGAGTTGCCGGTACACACAGTCGGGTGTAAAGGCCTTCCCCGTCCTGCACAGGGAAAAATCGAAAGGACGAATGGCAGTCGGCCGATTCTGGTATAACATTTCCCACCGGGGACTGAAAACGCAGTCCCAAGTGGGATGGCCTGGCAGGGATCGCAATTTTGCTGAATACTGCAGGGACAACTGCTGACAGCGAATAGATAATGAAGGTTCGTCGGTCTCAACGTAGAGACTCTGGACCGGTGAAGTGCGGAAGGCCCCCATGCACACACGGAGGGCCTGATGATGGAGTGGGTCCAGCACCTTCACCACCGAATCCCGGGCGGAGTCATACACCTGGGATCCATAGTCCAGTTTCGACCGGACAAGTGCACGGTAAAGGCGGAGCAAAGAACATCGGTCCGCCCCCCAAGAGAGGGAGGAGAGGACCTTGATGATGTTCAATGCCCGCGTGCACTTGGACCTGAGATGTCGAATGTGAGGTAAAAAGGTCAATTTCCGGTCGAAGACGAGACCGAGAAACTTGGTCTCCGCCACAACTGGAATGATGTTACTCACGAGCCGCAGCTCGGGGTCCAGATGAAGATTACACTTGTGGCAAAAGTGCACGCAAGCGGTCTTCTGTGGGGAGAACCGGAACCCATTGGCCATCGCCCAAACCGAGAGATTGTTCAGGGCAGTTTGCAGTTGTCATTCAATGACCCTCATGCTGGACGATGAGCAAAAGATGCTAAAGTCATCAACATAGAGGGCATTGCCTACAGTCGGAGGAAGTTGCCGTGTAATGGAATTTATCTCGACAGCGAAAAGCGTAACACTCAGGACGCAGCCTTGAGGCACCCCCTGTTTTTGGGGGAAAGGCCGCGACAGAGTGTTGCCGACACGAACTCAAAAAATACGAGAAGATAAAAAGTTTGCAATGAAGATCGGCATGTGACCTCGCAAGCGGAAGCTGTGAAGGTCACGAAGAATGCCGAATCTCCATGCCGTGTTGTACGCTTTTTCGATGTCGAAGAAAATGGACACCAGGTGCTCTCGACGTAAAAAAGAATTCCTGATCGCCGATTCGAGGTGGATCAGGTGGTCTACAGTAGACCGATGCCTGCGAAAGCCACACTGGGTGTTGGAAAGAAGGCCGTGATGTTCCAAATACCAGGCCAGCCTGGTATTTACCATCCTTTCCAACACCTTGCAGACGCAGCTCGTCAACGCAATTGGACGATAATTCGAAGGAATCTTGGGATCTTTTCCTGGCTTGGGGAAGGCCAAGACGATGGCCTCCCGCCAGGAGTCCGGAAAGTGCTCCTTGATGAAAATACGGTTGAAGAGTCGGAGCAGTCGATCCTTACTCGATAGTGTGAGATGTTGGAGCATGGCATAATGGACATTGTCTGGCCCCACAGCAGATGCACGAGAAGTGTGCAGAGCAAGGCGAAGCTCCTCCGCTGTGAATGGCCTGTTGTAAGTGCACGCAAGCGGTCTTCTGTGGGGAGAACCGGAACCCATTGGCCATCGCCCAAACCGAGAGATTGTTCAGGGCAGTTTGCAGTTGTCATTCAATGACCCTCATGCTGGACGATGAGCAAAAGATGCTAAAGTCATCAACATAGAGGGCATTGCCTACAGTCGGAGGAAGTTGCCATTCGAATGGAAGGACAGCGGAGAGCGTTCAGCCCTGCTCTTCTGGGCCAGAAAATCGGGGGAGTATGAGGACAGAGAAGAGATGGTGGAGAATGACTCCCCCAGAGTGTCGGCAATTGCACGAGGATCAGCAATTGCCTGTCCATTGTGCTCCAGGATCGATAATGAGTGGGACGTGTACTTCCCACCCATCTTCCGGACCTTATCCCACACGACTTTAGAACTGGTCGTGCGGGTGATAGAAGTTGTATATTTCATCCAAGATTCCTTCTGGCTCTGGCGCCGGACGAAACGGGCTTTTGCCCTGGCGCGTTTGAATGCTTCGAGGTTGGGGGACGTCGGATATCTCCGAAACACTCCCCAAGCCTTGTTCTGAGCCTTACGAGCTGCGGTGCAGTCGGGATTCCACCACGGTTTTGGGAACCGTGGAAACCGAGTCGAGGTCTGAGGAATAGTAGAGGCAGCTGCATGGACGATGCAGTCCGTCATCTCCGCCACTGCAACATTGATGGGCTCCTGGCTGAGAGAGTGCTCATCGAGCTCAGACAAGAGCTCGAAGCCACTCCAGTCAGCCTGATCAAGCCTCCACCAGGAGACACGCGAAGGGCTGCAAGGCCCCCCACGAGAGATGGTACACACCACGGGGAGGTGATCGCTTCCATATGGATTGTCCTCGACCTCCCATGTAAAGAGTGGAAGAATCGAGGAGGAGCAGATGGTGAGGTCAATGGCAGTGAATGTGCGGGATGGGGTGTGAAAGTAGGTACTGACACCAGTGTTCAACAGGGAGAGCGATGAATCCAGGAGACACTGCTCCAGGACCCGGCCCCTCCCGTTGGTGTCAGCACTGCCCCAGAGCGGACTGTGGCTGTTGAAGTCCCCCATGATGAGGAAGGGGGACGGCAGCTGCGAGACGAGGTCATCAAGGTCATCCCGGAAAACGATGCTTCCGGGTGGGAGATAGACAGAACAGACAGTCAACGAAAATCCCACAAAGAGGCGGATGGCTACCGCCTCTAAGTGCGTGGTGAGGGGAATGACCTGGAATAGAGAATGGTTGCTCACGAGGATGGCAACACCCCCATGAGCTGAACCATCTCCATCCTGGTCCCGGCGAACGAGAGAAAAGGGCCGGATAGTGGGATTGTTGGCTGTCTGCAAGAATGTCTCCTGAAGGCACATGCATAAGGGTTCATGTGCCCTCAGGAGGACCTTGATGTCGTCAATATTCCTCTGGAATCCACGACAGTTCCATTGAAGGAGTGTGGCCATCTTAGGTCTTGGAAGAATTGGCGGACGACTTTCGATTTATTTTAACCATCGCCAGCGACGGCTTTTGAAAAATAGGGCGGTCGGTGTCCATGTCCTCGGAGTCGTCCGAGCAACATAGATCAGAGACCGCCGAATGAGAAGGAGGTAAAATTTTCTTTTTTGGCCCTGGCGGGGGCCCCTTGGGTTTCGAAGGTCTTGCTATCTGTGGGCGGGGTGGAGGGGGCCTTCCGGAGGTGGAAGTGGAAGGCACAGACACAGGAATAGAAACCGGCGTCGATGTCGAGATTGACACTGTCGATGTCGAGATTGAGATGTCGTATTTCAAGAGGTACTTAGCAGCAGGCGAGAAAGATTCAGCTGGTGGTACGCTGATGTCGGTCTGCACCGCCATGGAAGCCATCTTAACGATGGGCTTTCTGACGACCGCACCGGCATAGGAGACCTTGCCAGGTGGGGCAGGCGGTGCAGCGAGCTTTCTCGCCTCTGGACAGCTGATGTTGTGGAGGATCTTGAGACACTGTACCTCTTTCTCCTCCAACCACTTCGGACAGTCGCGGGAGTACGCCGGGTGTTCATCATGGCAGTTGACGCAGCATTTTCTGCTGTGTGCTTTTCTGCTGTGCAGTCAGGTTCAAGATGATCCTGACTGCCACAACGAGCACAGGTGGGCTTGCCCCGGCATGTGGTGCGGGCATGGCCAAACCTCTGGCATTGAAAACAACGCAGAGGGTTGGGGATAAATGGCCGCACCTCGCACTTCAAGTATCCTGCTTGATGGAGGTAGGCAGGTGTGGTGTATTGAAAGTTAGAATGATGACCTGGCTGGGCTCTAACTTTCCATTACGGCGTGATGAAACTCGGTGGACTGCGATCACCCCCTGGGCTGAAAGCTCGGAGAGGATTTCTTCCTCAGAAACCTTGAGGAGGCCCCACTCGGAGATCATGCCCCGGGAGGAATTGAGCGTCTTGTGTGGAGTGACTTCGATTGCCACTCCACCAATCGCTGCAACCTTTAATAGAAGCTCCGAATGCTGGAGCAACAAGTCACCAGATCTAAGGCGCTTTACAGATTTTGGTTCTCCCGCAAGACCTTGAAGACTCTTATGGATAAAAAACGGGGACATGTGTCCAAGCACCTGATCACCCGTAGAGTGAATGATCAGGAACTTGGGAGACGGAGACACACACGAAGACGAAGGCAAAGACAAAGAAGTTGGGGGTTCATGGTGAGCCCTGTTCGCAGCATTGATCGGTGAATTATGAGTAGTTGTACTCATGGTTGTTTTTGAGGGATTCAGTGCCCGTTGTCCCCACCTACCTTGGAGTCCAACAAGGGGACGCCCAGTTGGGCGCCAGGGCTGCCCGGGCACCAACCCACACAGGCAGTGAGCCAAGCCCTCACTACAAAACAAAAGGAAAAGTAAAAGAGAAATGGTGGGAAACTCGTTGGAGTTCCCACAAAAGAAAAGAAGCAACAAAGCAATAAAGTGTGAGGCAAGAGCTGGTCTCACAAAAGAAAGAAAACTACAAAATTAGTAAATGTGTGGGGAAACTCGCAAACCGTTGTCCGGACGGTGGACAAGGTTACTCACCAATCTGCATAGTTGACCCTAGCAGGACCAGCCCACCAGCCGATTGATCCTGAGGGGGCCACCCCAGGACCTCCCGTTTACCTGAAGCAGAGGCCAAAGCAGTGTATAGCAGCGGCCCCGGAAGTCGCTGCCCAGCCCCGCGACAGACAGGCTCCCCAATGGCAAAACGGCCAAAGGGGACCCCACCAGTCATGAGCTGGGGAGAGAAGACGGGGACCCCTGAGCAACTGCCAGGATCCTCCTTTCCAGGGACACGGGTCTCCGCGCACGGCAAACACGCGGGCGAGCGTTTAGGACCCTACGAAGGTAACCGAGCCAGCGAAACCTTCACAGGGTGGTCCCCCTCACTGCGTACAGGCGCTCACACCGAGGGGGGGGGTCAAAGGGAACTCCGTTACTCATGAGCTGAGGGGAGTAGACGAGGACCACTAAGCAACTACTAGGATCCTCGTTTCCAGGAACACGAGTCTCTGCACACTGCAAACATGCGGGCGAGTGTTCAGGATCCCATGAAGGTACCCGAGCAAGCGGAAACTTCTCAGGGTGTTCCCCTCACCACATTCAGGAGTTCACACTGAGGGGCGGATTAATGATTTTATACTCCGTCATTTTCAATAAATGACTATTATCTCTATTTCAAGAGAAATGGGCATTCTGTCAGTTTTTTACATGCCAGGCTCACAATCGGATGAAGCAACGGTTGTCGGCGTTGAAATTTTTCTCTGTAAATCATCAGTCTATTCTCAGGAAAGAAGGGACATCGATGCGATTCGAAAGAGGTCCTTCAGACGGGACGATAATGCAGTGGGGATAACTTCAGATGGGTGGGATAACGCAGTCCCATGAAACAGGGACAGCCTACTTTCAAAAACATTCTTGATGGGAAGCTTCAGTCTGTCTTCCAGTGGGTTCAGTGCCCCTTGAATCTCTGATCTTTTTGCACCTGGTTTTTTGCTTCATAATGTGCCAAAAGTGCACTTCAGAGGTAAGATAATCCAATTCACAGATTAAAGAAATCCTTAGTACTTTCCCCTGTGCGTTTAATGGCGATACGAATTGGCCAACTCACCTTTCTCTGTGCTTTGACGAGTTCTGGATGAATTCTCGAAACGAAAGGATTGCCTCCATCATCGTACATGTAATAGATCTTCAGTTTCTGGAAATCCACCTGCGGAATAGACAACGTAATGTAATCATCACTCATCTCTGAAAGAATTACAAATCAACCTCCACTCATCGAATAAATTAAACGGTACAGACGCCAAAAGACGCAATTGTCGCAAGTGGAATGCAAAACTTTGATAAAAGGTGTAAATTCCGTTGCAGCAGCTTAACGTTCCTTTCTAAGTATCAGCAGAGTCGACTTTATCAGGCGTTTCCTTTCCCTGTAGCAGAAGCCAAAGAGATGCATTGCAGTGCAGCGCCCTCTTCCAGCTCTGCGTAGTAAATAGAAAACTGACCAACTTCAGAAGAGGAAGAAGGGGAGTGCAGAAGTTAAAGAGTTGAGAAGAGCCATCAGGATCCTCCTTTCCATAGGACTCACGGCAAACGCACAGGTAGAAGTGGACGCCCACCCAAAGCAGCCGAAAGTTTCCAGGTGAGTCGTCGTCACGGCTATCGAATTTGGTTCTTTACGTTTTCGCTTTCTTTTCCAGCGAGAAGAACTTCGAATGCAGCAGAATGTGAAGATGGCCCTTTAGTAATTATCTGTCCATTAATCTGCTTTCAGATGCTTCATGTCACATGGGTTACGAGAGTAACGTCAACATAAGAATTCCATCCGATCTAAGAATGCTTGCTAATTTCATAGGACTGACATTTTGCTTTCAAGTGTTGAGGTGCTCAATGAATATTTATCATCAGTGCTGTCCAACTTCTTTAAGATCACGGGCCATTTGTTCTTTTGCCAATATTTCGCGGGTCAAAATTAATGAATAGGACAGGAGAGGTAATTTAAAAATATGTTCATGTTACCTCAAAAAATTAAATAATTTGTAAGAAAAATAATAAGTAACAATAAACCTAACAAACCTCAAAAAATTATTTTATTTATACGAACAATAATAAGCAATAATAAACATAAAAAACCTCAAAAATTATTTTATTTATACAAAAAATAAGTAATAATAAACGTCAAAAAATTATTTTATTCATACGAAAAATAATAAGCAACAATAAACCTCAAAAATTATTTTATTTGTACGAAAAATAATAAGTAACCATAAACATCAAAAACCCCATAAAATTATTTATACGAACAATAATAAGTAATAATAAACCTCAAAAACCACAAAAAATTATTTTATTTATACGAACAATAATAAGTAACAATAAACCTAAAAAAATTATTTATACGAAAAATAATAAGTAACAATAAACCAATATAAATTTTCTAAACCTTATCAAATATTTAATAAATTTAATGGGATCATTGTGGCCGTAGTTGTTGGGCAATAATTTCTTTTACGTCCATATCGATATTTGTTGTTGCGAGCCAAAGTATATGTTCAAGTGCAGAGTCTTTCAAGCACTTTCTGTATCTTGATTTTATGTATCTCATATCAGAATATGCGCGCTCGCAGATATATGTACTTCCGAATATAGAAATTATTTGGAGTCCAAAATCTTTCATTTTTGGATATTTTTCTTTAGGCAAAAGTTTGAACAATTCTATTTCATATTATTATTGGATATGCAATAATTGGGTCGGCCTGAAGGTCACATAATTCCATTTGATATGTGGAATCTACGGTGCTAATATCAATATTTAATGGATTACTGAATGAATTTAATCTTTGCTTAAAGTCATCAAATTGAGAAAACTTTCTATTAAAATCTTCAATTAGGATATCTAATTTAGGAGCAAATTTTTCAAAATTAACTCTTTTACTAAGTTGCTTCATTTCCTCGTAGAACACTTTACAAGTTTCAAAATGAATTAAATTGTTTTCCTGTAAATTTGACTTCGACAACTGTAGTTTGTTTCTAAACACAATAACATGATTCTAAAGACAGCACCCGTTTGGATCTTTTCCTTGTAAGGATTTATTCAAGGCAATTAAATAATCTGTAATGTCTGTTAGGAAAGCAAGTGAACGTAGAAAATTTTCATCAACAAAACTTGCTATTAAATCTTCATCGGTGCCCACTTCTGTGAGAAAAAGATGGATTTCTTTTCCAAGTGTAAAAAATCTCTTGAGGCATTTTCAGGCACTTACCCAGTGAATATTGCTATGTAAAAGTAGATCGCCATACTCAGCATGCAGTTCCTCCAAAAAAGCTTTAAATTGTCTGCGTGTAAGAGAACGATTTCCGCTACGAATTAAATTGGTAATTTCGACAACCTTTTCCATTGCGTCGTTTACTGTCAGCGAAATGCAGTGCAACATTCGACAATGCATGCGCAGTGAGAGCGACTCGTGCTGTCGTTAGATGCTTCTCGTTACTGCAGCTTCATAAAAACATTTGGTTGATGACGCCGCACCGCTCTTAGAAGGTTTCAGAAATTTGCCGACCGTTTAAGAATGTTTTTTAAACTTTATAGAATGAGCAAGTTGAAGATTGCATATCAAGTAAAGTAATATGACAAAAAAGTATTAGGTGGATTACAGATATCTATTTAAAATTTCAAGTAAACATTTGATTTTGTTCGCGGGCAGCTAGTTGGACAGCGTTGATCTCTCGCATTGAATCTCAATGATTCAGTTCCTTATTTGGAATTCTGCAGTTGAATATCTCCAGCTGGGTTAAGTTATTCACTGAGTAACGTTGCCTCTAATCCCAGATGTCTGTAACTGTACGATTAACTGGAATCTAAGAACGAGTTGCAAGACCTTCTCTGCACCAGCGTCGTGTCCGGCAGGGAGATCACCTACATCAGTAGAATGCGAAGTGAGAAACGTCTTTGCAGATCATTTCACAAGCACTTACATTGGTTGCTTCGGGATTTATGCGCATGAGCATATCAGACTATGACGCACCACAGGAGATATAGGAAAAGGAAGACAAAAGACAATGGAAGCTGAAATCGGAACAGAAGAAAACGACGAAACAAGAGCGAAGGAAGAAAAGACTTGGATGAAATGGAAACAACTGTAAAAGACAGAAACATCAGTATGTCCTAAAGATCCGTTTAAAAGGCAATAACAAATGGAAACATAAAATTCAAAGGTAAAATGTTCAAAACTGATCAAAAAATTAAGATATTAAAAAATATTGCAAAAATAATTAAGACCTAGAGTAAAAGAAACGAATCTGCGATTAAAGAATGACCTAGAGCAGTGGTTCTCAATCTTTTATGCTTCACGTACACCCTGGAAACGTAACTGGCGTACCCCTTATATAGATAGATAAAACTATAGTTATAGTATAAAATAAAAATAAATACCCCCTCAAGCAGCTGCTTGCCACGGAGGTCTGACAGGAGCCTGTCAGTTTACATGCCACAATAGAAGGTCTAAGAGGATGGCAGGACCTCATCAGAAAAACGACACATACATCCATACCTTTCCCGGGGCTCGAACCCAGGTCCCTTAGATCAGTAGTCAAGCGCGCTAACCACTAGGCATTGGGACGGCAGTTATAGTATAATGGGAATAAAATATAACACGTATATACACCTTAAATTTTGTATTCATAAATTATATATATCGATAAACAAAAAAAAATGACATAAACAATTTAACAAATCTTATAAAATTAAAAACATTTTACTGGGTAACCGGCATTTGAGCTCTCATGGCGTACCCCATATTGAAAAACCGTAACCTAAAGTAAAAGAAACGAATCTGCAGCGAGAGAATGACCCGGAGGCAAGGGAAACGGATCGGCAGCGAGAGAACGACCCGGAGGTAAGGGAAACGGATCGGCAGCGAGAGAACGACCCGGAGGTAGGGGAAACGGATCGGCAGCGAGAGAACGACCCGGAGGTAGGGGAAACGGATCGGCAGCGAGAGAACGACCCGGAGGTAAGGGAAACGGATCGGCAGCGAGAGAACGACCCGGAGATAGGGGAAACGGATCGGCAGCGAGAGAACGACCCGGAGGTAAGGGAAACGGATCTGCAGCGAGAGAACGACCCGGAGGTAAGGGAAACGGATCGGCAGCGAGAGAACGACCCAGAGGTAAGGGAAACGGATCGGCAGCGAGAGAACGACCCGGAGGTAAGGGAAACGGATCGGCAGCGAGAGAACGACCCAGAGGTAAGGGAAACGGATCGGCAGCGAGAGAACGACCCGGAGGTAAGGGAAACGGATCGGCAGCGAGAGAACGACCCAGAGGTAAGGGAAACGGATCGGCAGCGAGAGAACGACCCGGAGGTAAGGGAAACGGATCTGCAGCGAGAGAACGACCCGGAGGTAAGGGAAACGAATCTGCAGCGAAAGAATGACCTAGGTGGAGCTGAATTTCCTCCTTGCGATTCCTGCAACTAGAACCTTAGATAAAAGTAGTCATCGGCGATGATGCTTGATCGCTATGCTTTCGAAGATGAGACTGATATCGTGCAACTCTGAGCACTTAATTTAGGTGCCATCAAAATCTAATGAGAACATTCACAACAACGCAGACGTTGACTTGGTTGCCACAAAGACAGGACAGCTTCTACCTTCTCATATCCAGATGAAGAAGACACGACAGCTTTCCACCTCCTCATATCCAGACGAAGTGGCAATTCTGCCTTTCAAATTTTTGCACACCATGGGCTAAATGACCAGGCCACAAGGTCCTTAAGGCTTAGAGACGGTTGGGGGAGGAGGCCCACTGGAATGGTTGTTGGGAGACAGATGGTAGCCTCCTGTCAAGGCCATCCAGCGTATTCTTTAATGTGCACAGGGTATGGCTGTCCCGCACACGGGGCCACGGCTTAACCTCCCATCCGACGGACTGCGACCTTTCCAAGCCCATCGGTATCTCGTACTGACCGTGGGCAGGGCGGGGAATTTTGCTGAGATAAGTCTCAACGCTGACCCAGCTGGGACTCGAACCTGGGAACTACAGATTACGAGCCTGGCGCGCTACCGACTGAGCCACCTCCGGCCCCACGGTTCTCGTAAATTCTCTTGAGTTCAAATTACGCATTAAATTAAATTCAAAATATCCATGGCAATGGCGCGTGAATTGGCAGCAGAATAGGTGAAAACTTAGCAACCGAACAAAACCAAATTCAACCCAAAAATATCTCCAATGCAACAGTCTTAAATGCCAGGTACAAAATATGCGATATCAAAATTTGCATTTTCCGACACAATTTCAAATACCAGTAAAATTAGTCTAATCCTTTGGTGATGGGAAAATGAAATCGCCAAAGGGAACGGAAGAATGGCTTCCAAGTTTTCACACTTAGTCTCGTGAATGGATCCGATAAAGGAATCGCGCGTCTTCAATTTACGGTTCATTTTCCGTTCGGATCAATTTCCCCTTCGCTTTGAGTGTGACCCTTTCCCTCGTGCAAGTCACCAGGCGATCCCCTGGGGAAGTCATCCCCCATTGCCCAATACCACGAGAAAGTTATCGCCTTCGCCAAGAATCGTAAATCATCTCAACTAAATATTTTCATTAATGCATCAAGACTCATCTAGATCATCAAGATCTGCCAAAATAAATTTTTCGCTTAAATTATTAAAGGGATGATTAGAGATGGGGATAGACACCGATTCCTTTCCTTTACACTGACCATTCTTCTCGTGGATAAAATGGGTGGACATTTTATCAATTAAAGAAAGGAAATGATCAGCATTAGAAGGAAACGGTTAGCAGAAGGAAAAGAGTAAAGAGTAGGAAGATGGAGGAAAGAAAAGGGATCGATAAAAAGAGGAGAGGCAAAGATCAGAAGGAGGATGGGGAACGGTAGGCTGGAGAAGAAGAGGAAAAAGGGGACAGGAGGAGCAAAGGATCAGCAGAACAAGAGAAGAAAGAAAACAGAATAGGAGGACTCATCAGCAGAAGGAAGGGAAAGGGTAGGGAGGAGAATAAAGGAAATGGGGGAACAGAGGGAAGAAAGGAAAAGGTCAGCAGAGGAAACAGGAGGAAGGAGAATAGGAGGACTCATCAGCAGAAGGAAGGGAAAGGGTAGGGAGGAGGATAAAGGAAAGGGGGGAACAGAGGGAAGAAAGGAAAAGGTCAGCAGAGGAAACAGGAGGAAGGAGAATAGGAGGACTCATCAGCAGAAGGAAGGGAAAGGGTAGGGAGGAGGATAAAGGAAATGGGGGAACAGAGGGAAGAAAGGAAAAGGTCAGCAGAGGAAACAGGAGGAAGGAGAATAGGAGGACTCATCAGCAGAAGGAAGGGAAAGGGTAGGGAGGAGGATAAAGGAAAGGGGGGAACAGAGGGAAGAAAGGAAAAGGTTAATAGAGGAAACAGTAGGAAGGAGAATAGGAGGACTCATCAGCAGAAGGAAGGGAAAGGGTAGGGAGGAAGAGAAAGGAAAGGGGTGGACAGAAGAAAGGAAAAAGTAAGCAGAGGAAACAGGAGGAAGGAGAATAGGAGGACTCATCAGCAGAAGGAAGGGAAAGGGTAGGGAGGAAGAGAAAGGAAAGGGGTGGACAGAAGAAAGGAAAAAGTAAGCAGAGGAAACAGGAGGAAGGAGAATAGGAGGACTCATCAGCAGAAGGAAGGGAAAGGGTAGGGAGGAGGATAAAGGAAAGGGGGGAACAGAGGGAAGAAAGGAAAAGGTTAATAGAGGAAACAGTAGGAAGGAGAATAGGAGGACTCATCAGCAGAAGGAAGGGAAAGGGTAGGGAGGAAGAGAAAGGAAAGGGGTGGACAGAAGAAAGGAAAAAGTAAGCAGAGGAAACAGGAGGAAGGAGAATAGGAGGACTCATCAGCAGAAGGAAGGGAAAGGGTAGGGAGGAAGAGAAAGGAAAGGGGTGGACAGAAGAAAGGAAAAAGTAAGCAGAGGAAACAGGAGGAAGGAGAATAGGAGGACTCATCAGCAGAAGGAAGGGAAAGGGTAGGGAGGAGGATAAAGGAAAGGGGGGAACAGAGGGAAGAAAGGAAAAGGTTAATAGAGGAAACAGTAGGAAGGAGAATAGGAGGACTCATCAGCAGAAGGAAGGGAAAGGGTAGGGAGGAGGATAAAGGAAAGGGGGGAACAGAGGGAAGAAAGGAAAAGGTCAGCAGAGGAAACAGTAGGAAGGAGAATAGGAGGACTCATCAGCAGAAGGAAGGGAAAGGGTAGGGAGGAAGAGAAAGGAAAGGGGTGGACAGAAGAAAGGAAAAAGTAAGCAGAGGAAACAGGAGGAAGGAGAATAGGAGGTCTCATCAGTAGAAGGAAGGGAAATGGTAGGGAGGAGGATAAAGGAAAGGGGGGTACAGAGGGAAGAAAGGAAAAGGTCAGCAGAGGAAACAGTAGGAAGGAGAATAGGAGGACTCATCAGCAGAAGGAAGGGAAAGGGTAGGGAGGAAGAGAAAGGAAAGGGGTGGACAGAAGAAAGGAAAAAGTAAGCAGAGGAAACAGGAGGAAGGAGAATAGGAGGTCTCATCAGCACAAGGAAGGGAAATGGTAGGGAGGAGGATAAAGGAAAGGGGGGAACAGAGGGAAGAAAGGAAAAGGTCAGCAGAGGAAACAGGAGGAAGGAGAATAGGAGGACTCATCAGTAGAAGGAAGGGAAAGGGTAGGGAGGAGGATAAAGGAAATGGGGGAACAGAGGGAAGAAAGGAAAAGGTCAGCAGAGGAAACAGTAGGAAGGAGAATAGGAGGTCTCATCAGCAGAAGGAAGGGAAAGGGTAGGGAGGAGGATAAAGGAAAAGGGGAACAGAGGGAAGAAAGGAAAAGGTCAGCAGAGGAAACAGTAGGAAGGAGAATAGGAGGACTCATCAGCAGAAGGAAGGGAAAGGGTAGGGAGGAAGAGAAAGGAAAGGGGTGGACAGAAGAAAGGAAAAAGTAAGCAGAGGAAACAGGAGGAAGGAGAATAGGAGGTCTCATCAGTAGAAGGAAGGGAAAGGGTAGGGAGGAGGATAAAGGAAAGGGGGGAACAGAGGGAAGAAAGGAAAAGGTCAGCAGAGGAAACAGTAGGAAGGAGAATAGGAGGACTCATCAGCAGAAGGAAGGGAAAGGGTAGGGAGGAAGAGAAAGGAAAGGGGTGGACAGAAGAAAGGAAAAAGTAAGCAGAGGAAACAGGAGGAAGGAGAATAGGAGGACTCATCAGTAGAAGGAAGGGAAAGGGTAGGGAGGAGGATAAAGGAAAGGGGGGAACAGAGGGAAGAAAGGAAAAGGTCAGCAGAGGAAACAGTAGGAAGGAGAATAGGAGGACTCATCAGCAGAAGGAAGGGAAAGGGTAGGGAGGAGGATAAAGGAAAGGGGGTACAGAGGGAAGAAAGGAAAAGGTCAGCAGAGGAAACAGTAGGAAGGAGAATAGGAGGACTCATCAGCAGAAGGAAGGGAAAGGGTAGGGAGGAAGAGAAAGGAAAGGGGTGGACAGAAGAAAGGAAAAAGTAAGCAGAGGAAACAGGAGGAAGGAGAATAGGAGGACTCATCAGTAGAAGGAAGGGAAAGGGTAGGGAGGAGGATAAAGGAAAGGGGGGAACAGAGGGAAGAAAGGAAAAGGTCAGCAGAGGAAACAGTAGGAAGGAGAATAGGAGGACTCATCAGCAGAAGGAAGGGAAAGGGTAGGGAGGAAGAGAAAGGAAAGGGGTGGACAGAAGAAAGGAAAAAGTAAGCAGAGGAAACAGGAGGAAGGAGAATAGGAGGACTCGTCAGCAGAAGGAAGGGAAAGGGTAGGGAGGAGGATAAAGGAAAGGGGGTACAGAGGGAAGAAAGGAAAAGGTCAGCAGAGGAAACAGGAGGAAGGAGAATAGGAGGTCTCATCAGCAGAAGGAAGGGAAAGGGTAGGGAGGAGAATAAAGGAAAGGGGGGTACAGAGGGAAGAAAGGAAAAGGTCAGCAGAGGAAGCAGGAGGAAGGAGAATAGGAGGACTCATCAGTAGAAGGAAGGGAAAGGGTAGGGAGGAAGAGAAAGGAAAGGGGTGGACAGAAGAAAGGAAAAAGTAAGCAGAGGAAACAGGAGGAAGGAGAATAGGAGGACTCATCAGCAGAAGGAAGGGAAAGGGTAGGGAGGAGGATAAAGGAAAGGGGGGAACAGAGGGAAGAAAGGAAAAGGTCAGCAGAGGAAACAGTAGGAAGGAGAATAGGAGGTCTCATCAGCAGAAGGAAGGGAAAGGGTAGGGAGGAAGAGAAAGGAAAGGGGGGACAGAGGGAAGAAAGGAAAATGTCAGCAGAGGAAACAGGAGGAAGGAGAATAGGAGGACTCGTCAGCAGAAGGAAGGGAAAGGGTAGGGAGGAGGATAAAGGAAAGGGGGGAACAGAGGGAAGAAAGGAAAAGGTCAGCAGAGGAAACAGTAGGAAGGAGAATAGGAGGTCTCATCAGCAGAAGGAAGGGAAAGGGTAGGGAGGAGGATAAAGGAAAGGGGGGAACAGAGGGAAGAAAGGAAAAGGTCAGCAGAGGAAACAGGAGGAAGGAGAATAGGAGGACTCATCAGCACAAGGAAGGGAAATGGTAGGGAGGAGGATAAAGGAAAGGGGGGAACAGAGGGAAGAAAGGAAAAGGTCAGCAGAGGAAACAGGAGGAAGGAGAATAGGAGGACTCATCAGCAGAAGGAAGGGAAAGGGTAGGGAGGAAGAGAAAGGAAAGGGGGGACAGAGGGAAGAAAGGAAAATGTCAGCAGAGGAAACAGGAGGAAGGAGAATAGGAGGACTCGTCAGCAGAAGGAAGGGAAAGGGTAGGGAGGAGGATAAAGGAAAGGGGGTACAGAGGGAAGAAAGGAAAAGGTCAGCAGAGGAAACAGGAGGAAGGAGAATAGGAGGACTCATCAGCACAAGGAAGGGAAATGGTAGGGAGGAGGATAAAGGAAAGGGGGGAACAGAGGGAAGAAAGGAAAAGGTCAGCAGAGGAAACAGGAGGAAGGAGAATAGGAGGTCTCATCAGCAGAAGGAAGGGAAAGGGTAGGGAGGAGGATAAAGGAAAGGGGGGAACAGAGGGAAGAAAGGAAAAGGTCAGCAGAGGAAACAGGAGGAAGGAGAATAGGAGGACTCATCAGCACAAGGAAGGGAAATGGTAGGGAGGAGGATAAAGGAAAGGGGGGAACAGAGGGAAGAAAGGAAAAGGTCAGCAGAGGAAACAGTAGGAAGGAGAATAGGAGGTCTCATCAGCAGAAGGAAGGGAAAGGGTAGGGAGGAGGATAAAGGAAATGGGGGAACAGAGGGAAGAAACGAAAAGGTCAGCAGAGGAAACAGGAGGAAGGAGAATAGGAGGTCTCATCAGCAGAAGGAAGGGAAAGGGTAGGGAGGAGGATAAAGGAAAGGGGGGAACAGAGGGAAGAAAGGAAAAGGTCAGCAGAGGAAACAGGAGGAAGGAGAATAGGAGGACTCATCAGCACAAGGAAGGGAAATGGTAGGGAGGAGGATAAAGGAAAGGGGGGAACAGAGGGAAGAAAGGAAAAGGTCAGCAGAGGAAACAGTAGGAAGGAGAATAGGAGGTCTCATCAGCAGAAGGAAGGGAAAGGGTAGGGAGGAGGATAAAGGAAATGGGGGAACAGAGGGAAGAAAGGAAAAGGTCAGCAGAGGAAACAGGAGGAAGGAGAATAGGAGGTCTCATCAGCAGAAGGAAGGGAAAGGGTAGGGAGGAGGATAAAGGAAAGGGGGGAACAGAGGGAAGAAAGGAAAAGGTCAGCAGAGGAAACAGGAGGAAGGAGAATAGGAGGACTCATCAGCACAAGGAAGGGAAATGGTAGGGAGGAGGATAAAGGAAAGGGGGGAACAGAGGGAAGAAAGGAAAAGGTCAGCAGAGGAAACAGGAGGAAGGAGAATAGGAGGTCTCATCAGCAGAAGGAAGGGAAAGGGTAGGGAGGAGGATAAAGGAAATGGGGGAACAGAGGGAAGAAAGGAAAAGGTCAGCAGAGGAAACAGGAGGAAGGAGAATAGGAGGTCTCATCAGCAGAAGGAAGGGAAAGGGTAGGGAGGAGGATAAAGGAAAGGGGGTACAGAGGGAAGAAAGAAAAGGTCAGCAGAGGAAACAGGAGGAAGGAGAATAGGAGGACTCATCAGCACAAGGAAGGGAAATGGTAGGGAGGAGGATAAAGGAAAGGGGGGAACTGAGGGAAGAAAGGAAAAGGTCAGCAGAGGAAACAGGAGGAAGGAGAATAGGAGGTCTCATCAGCAGAAGGAAGGGAAATGGTAGGGAGGAGGATAAAGGAAAGGGGGGAACAGAGGGAAGAAAGGAAAAGGTCAGCAGAGGAAACAGGAGGAAGGAGAATAGGAGGTCTCATCAGCAGAAGGAAGGGAAATGGTAGGGAGGAGGATAAAGGAAAGGGGGTACAGAGGGAAGAAAGGAATAGGTCAGCAGAGGAAACAGGAGGAAGGAGAATAGGAGGACTCATCAGCACAAGGAAGGGAAATGGTAGGGAGGAGGATAAAGGAAAGGGGGGAACAGAGGGAAGAAAGGAAAAGGTCAGCAGAGGAAACAGGAGGAAGGAGAATAGGAGGTCTCATCAGCAGAAGGAAGGGAAATGGTAGGGAGGAGGATAAAGGAAAGGGGGTACAGAGGGAAGAAAGGAAAAGGTCAGCAGAGGAAACAGGAGGAAGGAGAATAGGAGGACTCATCAGTAGAAGGAAGGGAAAGGGTAGGGAGGAGGATAAAGGAAAGCGGGGAACAGAGGGAAGAAAGGAAAAGGTCAGCAGAGGAAACAGGAGGAAGGAGAATAGGAGGACTCATCAGTAGAAGGAAGGGAAAGGGTAGGGAGGAGGACAAAAAAAGGGGGGAACCGAGGGAAGAAAGGAAAAGGTCAGCAGAGGAAACAGTAGGAAGGAGAATAGGAGGACTCATCAGCAGAAGGAAGGGAAATGGTAGGGAGGAGGATAAAGGAAAGGGGGTACAGAGGGAAGAAAGGAAAAGGTCAGCAGAGGAAACAGGAGGAAGGAGAATAGGAGGACTCATCAGCACAAGGAAGGGAAATGGTAGGGAGGAGGATAAAGGAAAGGGGGGAACAGAGGGAAGAAAGGAAAAGGTCAGCAGAGGAAACAGTAGGAAGGAGAATAGGAGGTCTCATCAGCAGAAGGAAGGGAAAGGGTAGGGAGGAGGATAAAGGAAATGGGGGAACAGAGGGAAGAAAGGAAAACGTCAGCAGAGGAAACAGGAGGAAGGAGAATAGGAGGTCTCATCAGCAGAAGGAAGGGAAAGGGTAGGGAGGAGGATAAAGGAAAGGGGGTACAGAGGGAAGAAAGGAAAAGGTCAGCAGAGGAAACAGGAGGAAGGAGAATAGGAGGACTCATCAGCACAAGGAAGGGAAATGGTAGGGAGGAGGATAAAGGAAAGGGGGGAACAGAGGGAAGAAAGGAAAAGGTCAGCAGAGGAAACAGGAGGAAGGAGAATAGGAGGTCTCATCAGCAGAAGGAAGGGAAATGGTAGGGAGGAGGATAAAGGAAAGGGGGTACAGAGGGAAGAAAGGAAAAGGTCAGCAGAGGAAACAGGAGGAAGGAGAATAGGAGGTCTCATCAGCACAAGGAAGGGAAATGGTAGGGAGGAGGATAAAGGAAAGGGGGGAACAGAGGGAAGAAAGGAAAAGGTCAGCAGAGGAAACAGGAGGAAGGAGAATAGGAGGTCTCATCAGCAGAAGGAAGGGAAAGGGTAGGGAGGAGGATAAAGGAAATGGGGGAACAGAGGGAAGAAAGGAAAAGGTCAGCAGAGGAAACAGGAGGAAGGAGAATAGGAGGTCTCATCAGCAGAAGGAAGGGAAAGGGTAGGGAGGAGGATAAAGGAAAGGGGGGAACAGAGGGAAGAAAGGAAAAGGTCAGCAGAGGAAACAGTAGGAAGGAGAATAGGAGGTCTCATCAGCAGAAGGAAGGGAAAGGGTAGGGAGGAGGATAAAGGAAAGGGGGGAACAGAGGGAAGAAAGGAAAAGGTCAGCAGAGGAAACAGTAGGAAGGAGAATAGGAGGACTCATCAGTAGAAGGAAGCGAAAGGGTAGGGAGGAGGATAAAGGAAATGGGGGAACAGAGGGAAGAAAGGAAAAAGTTAATAGAGGAAACAGGAGGAAGGAGAATAGGAGGACTCATCAGTAGAAGGAAGGGAAAGGGTAGGGAGGAGGATAAAGGAAAGGGGGGAACAGAGGGAAGAAAGGAAAAGGTCAGCAGAGGAAACAGGAGGAAGGAGAATAGGAGGACTCATCAGTAGAAGGAAGCGAAAGGGTAGGGAGGAGGATAAAGGAAATGGGGGAACAGAGGGAAGAAAGGAAAAAGTTAATAGAGGAAACAGGAGGAAGGAGAATAGGAGGACTCATCAGCACAAGGAAGGGAAATGGTAGGGAGGAGGATAAAGGAAAGGGGGGAACAGAGGGAAGAAAGGAAAAGGTCAGCAGAGGAAACAGTAGGAAGGAGAATAGGAGGTCTCATCAGCAGAAGGAAGGGAAAGGGTAGGGAGGAGGATAAAGGAAATGGGGGAACAGAGGGAAGAAAGGAAAAGGTCAGCAGAGGAAACAGGAGGAAGGAGAATAGGAGGTCTCATCAGCAGAAGGAAGGGAAAGGGTAGGGAGGAGGATAAAGGAAAGGGGGGAACAGAGGGAAGAAAGGAAAAGGTCAGCAGAGGAAACAGGAGGAAGGAGAATAGGAGGACTCATCAGCACAAGGAAGGGAAATGGTAGGGAGGAGGATAAAGGAAAGGGGGGAACAGAGGGAAGAAAGGAAAAGGTCAGCAGAGGAAACAGGAGGAAGGAGAATAGGAGGTCTCATCAGCAGAAGGAAGGGAAAGGGTAGGGAGGAGGATAAAGGAAATGGGGGAACAGAGGGAAGAAAGGAAAAGGTCAGCAGAGGAAACAGGAGGAAGGAGAATAGGAGGTCTCATCAGCAGAAGGAAGGGAAAGGGTAGGGAGGAGGATAAAGGAAAGGGGGTACAGAGGGAAGAAAGAAAAGGTCAGCAGAGGAAACAGGAGGAAGGAGAATAGGAGGACTCATCAGCACAAGGAAGGGAAATGGTAGGGAGGAGGATAAAGGAAAGGGGGGAACAGAGGGAAGAAAGGAAAAGGTCAGCAGAGGAAACAGGAGGAAGGAGAATAGGAGGTCTCATCAGCAGAAGGAAGGGAAATGGTAGGGAGGAGGATAAAGGAAAGGGGGGAACAGAGGGAAGAAAGGAAAAGGTCAGCAGAGGA
This sequence comes from Ryuthela nishihirai, assembly GCA_038380435.1. NCBI lineage: Eukaryota > Metazoa > Arthropoda > Arachnida > Araneae > Heptathelidae > Ryuthela > Ryuthela nishihirai. The sequence goes on along the minus strand of JAWZYU010000001.1, from coordinate 152,871,828 downwards.
AACAGGAGGAAGGAGAATAGGAGGTCTCATCAGCAGAAGGAAGGGAAATGGTAGGGAGGAGGATAAAGGAAAGGGGGTACAGAGGGAAGAAAGGAAAAGGTCAGCAGAGGAAACAGGAGGAAGGAGAATAGGAGGACTCATCAGCACAAGGAAGGGAAATGGTAGGGAGGAGGATAAAGGAAAGGGGGGAACAGAGGGAAGAAAGGAAAAGGTCAGCAGAGGAAACAGTAGGAAGGAGAATAGGAGGTCTCATCAGCAGAAGGAAGGGAAATGGTAGGGAGGAGGATAAAGGAAAGGGGGTACAGAGGGAAGAAAGGAAAAGGTCAGCAGAGGAAACAGGAGGAAGGAGAATAGGAGGACTCATCAGTAGAAGGAAGGGAAAGGGTAGGGAGGAGGATAAAGGAAAGCGGGGAACAGAGGGAAGAAAGGAAAAGGTCAGCAGAGGAAACAGGAGGAAGGAGAATAGGAGGACTCATCAGTAGAAGGAAGGGAAAGGGTAGGGAGGAGGACAAAAAAAGGGGGGAACCGAGGGAAGAAAGGAAAAGGTCAGCAGAGGAAACAGTAGGAAGGAGAATAGGAGGACTCATCAGCAGAAGGAAGGGAAATGGTAGGGAGGAGGATAAAGGAAAGGGGGTACAGAGGGAAGAAAGGAAAAGGTCAGCAGAGGAAACAGGAGGAAGGAGAATAGGAGGACTCATCAGCACAAGGAAGGGAAATGGTAGGGAGGAGGATAAAGGAAAGGGGGGAACAGAGGGAAGAAAGGAAAAGGTCAGCAGAGGAAACAGTAGGAAGGAGAATAGGAGGTCTCATCAGCAGAAGGAAGGGAAAGGGTAGGGAGGAGGATAAAGGAAATGGGGGAACAGAGGGAAGAAAGGAAAAGGTCAGCAGAGGAAACAGGAGGAAGGAGAATAGGAGGTCTCATCAGCAGAAGGAAGGGAAAGGGTAGGGAGGAGGATAAAGGAAAGGGGGTACAGAGGGAAGAAAGGAAAAGGTCAGCAGAGGAAACAGGAGGAAGGAGAATAGGATGACTCATCAGCACAAGGAAGGGAAATGGTAGGGAGGAGGATAAAGGAAAGGGGGGAACAGAGGGAAGAAAGGAAAAGGTCAGCAGAGGAAACAGGAGGAAGGAGAATAGGAGGTCTCATCAGCAGAAGGAAGGGAAATGGTAGGGAGGAGGATAAAGGAAAGGGGGTACAGAGGGAAGAAAGGAAAAGGTCAGCAGAGGAAACAGGAGGAAGGAGAATAGGAGGTCTCATCAGCACAAGGAAGGGAAATGGTAGGGAGGAGGATAAAGGAAAGGGGGGAACAGAGGGAAGAAAGGAAAAGGTCAGCAGAGGAAACAGGAGGAAGGAGAATACGAGGTCTCATCAGCAGAAGGAAGGGAAAGGGTAGGGAGGAGGATAAAGGAAAGCGGGGAACAGAGGGAAGAAAGGAAAAGGTCAGCAGAGGAAACAGTAGGAAGGAGAATAGGAGGTCTCATCAGCAGAAGGAAGGGAAAGGGTAGGGAGGAGGATAAAGGAAAGGGGGGAACAGAGGGAAGAAAGGAAAAGGTCAGCAGAGGAAACAGTAGGAAGGAGAATAGGAGGACTCATCAGTAGAAGGAAGCGAAAGGGTAGGGAGGAGGATAAAGGAAATGGGGGAACAGAGGGAAGAAAGGAAAAAGTTAATAGAGGAAACAGGAGGAAGGAGAATAGGAGGACTCATCAGTAGAAGGAAGGGAAAGGGTAGGGAGGAGGATAAAGGAAAGGGGGGAACAGAGGGAAGAAAGGAAAAGGTCAGCAGAGGAAACAGGAGGAAGGAGAATAGGAGGACTCATCAGTAGAAGGAAGCGAAAGGGTAGGGAGGAGGATAAAGGAAATGGGGGAACAGAGGGAAGAAAGGAAAAAGTTAATAGAGGAAACAGGAGGAAGGAGAATAGGAGGACTCATCAGTAGAAGGAAGGGAAAGGGTAGGGAGGAGGATAAAGGAAAAGGGGGAACAGAGGGAAGAAAGGAAAAGGTCAGCAGAGGAAACAGTAGGAAGGAGAATAGGAGGTCTCATCAGCAGAAGGAAGGGAAAGGGTAGGGAGGAAGAGAAAGGAAAGGGGGTACAGAGGGAAGAAAGGAAAAGGTCAGCAGAGGAAACAGGAGGAAGGAGAATAGGAGGACTCATCAGTAGAAGGAAGGGAAAGGGTAGGGAGGAGGATAAAGGAAATGGGGGAACAGAGGGAAGAAAGGAAAAAGTTAATAGAGGAAACAGTAGGAAGGAGAATAGGAGGACTCGTCAGCAGAAGGAAGGGAAAGGGTAGGGAGGAGGATAAAGGAAAGGGGGTACAGAGGGAAGAAAGGAAAATGTCAGCAGAGGAAACAGGAGGAAGGAGAATAGGAGGACTCATCAGTAGAAGGAAGGGAAAGGGTAGGGAGGAGGATAAAGGAAAGGGGGGAACAGAGGGAAGAAAGGAAAAGGTCAGCAGAGGAAACAGTAGGAAGGAGAATAGGAGGTCTCATCAGCAGAAGGAAGGGAAAGGGTAGGGAGGAGGATAAAGGAAAGGGGGGAACAGAGGGAAGAAAGGAAAAGGTCAGCAGAGGAAACAGTAGGAAGGAGAATAGGAGGTCTCATCAGCAGAAGGAAGGGAAAGGGTAGGGAGGAGGATAAAGGAAAGGGGGGAACAGAGGGAAGAAAGGAAAAGGTCAGCAGAGGAAACAGGAGGAAGGAGAATAGGAGGACTCATCAGTAGAAGGAAGCGAAAGGGTAGGGAGGAGGATAAAGGAAATGGGGGAACAGAGGGAAGAAAGGAAAAAGTTAATAGAGGAAACAGGAGGAAGGAGAATAGGAGGACTCATCAGTAGAAGGAAGGGAAAGGGTAGGGAGGAGGATAAAGGAAAAGGGGGAACAGAGGGAAGAAAGGAAAAGGTCAGCAGGGGAAACAGGAGGAAGGAGAATAGGAGGACTCATCAGTAGAAGGAAGCGAAAGTGTAGGGAGGAGGATAAAGGAAAGGGGGTACAGAGGGAAGAAAGGAAAAGGTCAGCAGAGGAAACAGGAGGAAGGAGAATAGGAGGACTCGTCAGCAGAAGGAAGGGAAAGGGTAGGGAGGAAGAGAAAGGAAAGGGGGGACAGAAGGAAGAAAGGAAAAATTTAATAGAGGAAACAGGAGGAAGGAGGACAGGAGGACTCATCAGTAGAAGGAAGGGAAAGGGTAGGGAGGAGGATAAAGGAAAGGGGGAACAGAGGGAAGAAAGGAAAAGGTCAGCAGAGGAAGCAGGAGGAAGGAGAATAGGAGGACTCGTCAGCAGAAGGAAGGGAAAGGGTAGGGAGGAAGAGAAAGGAAAGGGGGGACAGAGGGAAGAAAGGAAAATGTCAGCAGAGGAAACAGGAGGAAGGAGAATAGGAGGACTCGTCAGCAGAAGGAAGGGAAAGGGTAGGGAGGAGGATAAAGGAAAGGGGGTACAGAGGGAAGAAAGGAAAAGGTCAGCAGAGGAAACAGGAGGAAGGAGAATAGGAGGACTCATCAGTAGAAGGAAGGGAAAGGGTAGGGAGGAGGATAAAGGAAAGGGGGGAACAGAGGGAAGAAAGGAAAAGGTCAGCAGAGGAAACAGTAGGAAGGAGAATAGGAGGTCTCATCAGCAGAAGGAAGGGAAAGGGTAGGGAGGAGGATAAAGGAAAGGGGGTACAGAGGGAAGAAAGGAAAAGGTCAGCAGAGGAAACAGGAGGAAGGAGAATAGGAGGACTCATCAGTAGAAGGAAGGGAAAGGGTAGGGAGGAGGATAAAGGAAAGGGGGGAACAGAGGGAAGAAAGGAAAAGGTCAGCAGAGGAAACAGTAGGAAGGAGAATAGGAGGTCTCATCAGCAGAAGGAAGGGAAAGGGTAGGGAGGAGGATAAAGGAAAGGGGGAACAGAGGGAAGAAAGGAAAATGTCAGCAGAGGAAACAGGAGGAAGGAGAATAGGAGGTCTCATCAGCAGAAGGAAGGGAAAGGGTAGGGAGGAGGATAAAGGAAAGGGGGGAACAGAGGGAAGAAAGGAAAAGGTCAGCAGAGGAAACAGGAGGAAGGAGAATAGGAGGTCTCATCAGCAGAAGGAAGGGAAAGGGTAGGGAGGAGGATAAAGGAAAGGGGGGAACAGAGGGAAGAAAGGAAAAGGTCAGCAGAGGAAACAGGAGGAAGGAGAATAGGAGGTCTCATCAGCAGAAGGAAGGGAAAGGGTAGGGAGGAGGATAAAGGAAAGGGGGGAACAGAGGGAAGAAAGGAAAAGGTCAGCAGAGGAAACAGGAGGAAGGAGAATAGGAGGACTCATCAGTAGAAGGAAGGGAAAGGGTAGGGAGGAGGATAAAGGAAATGGGGGAACAGAGGGAAGAAAGGAAAAGGTCAGCAGAGGAAACAGGAGGAAGGAGAATAGGAGGACTCATCAGCAGAAGGAAGGGAAAGGGTAGGGAGGAGGATAAAGGAAAGGGGGGAACAGAGGGAAGAAAGGAAAAGGTCAGCAGAGGAAACAGGAGGAAGGAGAATAGGAGGTCTCATCATCAGAAGGAAGGGAAAGGGTAGGGAGGAGGATAAAGGAAAGGGGGGAACAGAGGGAAGAAAGGAAAAGGTCAGCAGAGGAAACAGGAGGAAGGAGAATAGGAGGTCTCATCAGCAGAAGGAAGGGAAAGGGTAGGGAGGAGGATAAAGGAAATGGGGGAACAGAGGGAAGAAAGGAAAAGGTCAGCAGAGGAAACAGGAGGAAGGAGAATAGGAGGACTCATCAGCAGAAGGAAGGGAAAGGGTAGGGAGGAAGAGAAAGGAAATGGGGGACAGAGGGAAGAAAGGAAAATGTCAGCAGAGGAAACAGGAGGAAGGAGAATAGGAGGACTCGTCAGCAGAAGGAAGGGAAAGGGTAGGGAGGAGGATAAAGGAAAGGGGGTACAGAGGGAAGAAAGGAAAAGGTCAGCAGAGGAAACAGGAGGAAGGAGAATAGGAGGACTCATCAGTAGAAGGAAGGGAAAGGGTAGGGAGGAAGAGAAAGGAAAGGGGTGGACAGAAGAAAGGAAAAAGTAAGCAGAGGAAACAGGAGGAAGGAGAATAGGAGGACTCATCAGCAGAAGGAAGGGAAAGGGTAGGGAGGAGGATAAAGGAAAGGGGGGAACAGAGGGAAGAAAGGAAAAGGTCAGCAGAGGAAACAGTAGGAAGGAGAATAGGAGGTCTCATCAGCAGAAGGAAGGGAAAGGGTAGGGAGGAAGAGAAAGGAAAGGGGGGACAGAGGGAAGAAGGGAAAATGTCAGCAGAGGAAACAGGAGGAAGGAGAATAGGAGGACTCGTCAGCAGAAGGAAGGGAAAGGGTAGGGAGGAGGATAAAGGAAAGGGGGGAACAGAGGGAAGAAAGGAAAATGTCAGCAGAGGAAACAGGAGGAAGGAGAATAGGAGGACTCGTCAGCAGAAGGAAGGGAAAGGGTAGGGAGGAGGATAAAGGAAAGGGGGTACAGAGGGAAGAAAGGAAAAGGTCAGCAGAGGAAACAGGAGGAAGGAGAATAGGAGGACTCATCAGTAGAAGGAAGGGAAAGGGTAGGGAGGAGGATAAAGGAAAGGGGGGAACAGAGGGAAGAAAGGAAAAGGTCAGCAGAGGAAACAGTAGGAAGGAGAATAGGAGGTCTCATCAGCAGAAGGAAGGGAAAGGGTAGGGAGGAGGATAAAGGAAAGGGGGTACAGAGGGAAGAAAGGAAAAGGTCAGCAGAGGAAACAGGCGGAAGGAGAATAGGAGGACTCATCAGTAGAAGGAAGGGAAAGGGTAGGGAGGAGGATAAAGGAAAGGGGGGAACAGAGGGAAGAAAGGAAAATGTCAGCAGAGGAAACAGTAGGAAGGAGAATAGGAGGTCTCATCAGCAGAAGGAAGGGAAAGGGTAGGGAGGAGGATAAAGGAAAGGGGGTACAGAGGGAAGAAAGGAAAAGGTCAGCAGAGGAAACAGGAGGAAGGAGAATAGGAGGACTCATCAGTAGAAGGAAGGGAAAGGGTAGGGAGGAGGATAAAGGAAAGGGGGGAACAGAGGGAAGAAAGGAAAAGGTCAGCAGAGGAAACAGTAGGAAGGAGAATAGGAGGTCTCATCAGCAGAAGGAAGGGAAAGGGTAGGGAGGAGGATAAAGGAAAGGGGGTACAGAGGGAAGAAAGGAAAAGGTCAGCAGAGGAAACAGGAGGAAGGAGAATAGGAGGACTCATCAGTAGAAGGAAGGGAAAGGGTAGGGAGGAGGATAAAGGAAAGGGGGGAACAGAGGGAAGAAAGGAAAAGGTCAGCAGAGGAAACAGTAGGAAGGAGAATAGGAGGTCTCATCAGCAGAAGGAAGGGAAAGGGTAGGGAGGAGGATAAAGGAAATGGGGGAACAGAGGGAAGAAAGGAAAAGGTCAGCAAAGGAAACAGGAGGAAGGAGAATAGGAGGACTCATCAGCAGAAGGAAGGGAAAGGGTAGGGAGGAAGAGAAAGGAAAGGGGGGACAGAGGGAAGAAAGGAAAATGTCAGCAGAGGAAACAGGAGGAAGGAGAATAGGAGGACTCGTCAGCAGAAGGAAGGGAAAGGGTAGGGAGGAGGATAAAGGAAAGGGGGTACAGAGGGAAGAAAGGAAAAGGTCAGCAGAGGAAACAGGAGGAAGGAGAATAGGAGGACTCATCAGTAGAAGGAAGGGAAAGGGTAGGGAGGAGGATAAAGGAAAGGGGGGAACAGAGGGAAGAAAGGAAAAGGTCAGCAGAGGTTGGTTGGTTGGTTGTTTGGGGTTTTTTGGCGCAATAGCAACTAAGGCTATATTGCGCCAAACAAACGATAAAAAGGGTAAAAGACATGAAAACCCACAACCAAAGTTAAAAGAGACACAAAAAACACATAACAAAAACGAGATGTATAAAAAGAGTAAAAGAGAGCAACAAGTGTAAAATCAACAAGTATAAAATCAACAATAACAATGGGTGTATAGGACCCATGTAAAAAACAACAGGTAAAACACAGGTAAAAAACCAGTAAAAAAGAGAAAATTCATAAACGAGTAAAATAACCGGTAAAGCGTAAAAAGTCGAAAACAATGTTAAAATAGCAATGATCCGATAAAAGATGTCCGAGTGTAAGGGGCTCGGACGTAAAATCGTGAAAGTCAAAAAACAGACGTCTTTCAAGGTTAAAACAAACACAGTCAATTAAAATATGCTTCACAGTTAAAACGGTGTCACAAAACTCGCACTTAGGTACTGCGTCCGCCTTAAGAAGAAAAGAGTGTGTTAAAAACGAGTGACCTAAGCGGAGCCGAGCAAGGACAACTTCCTCCTTACGATTCCTGCGAAAACAAGACTGCCACGGTTTGACAATGGGCTTGATCTCGAAGAGCTTGTTAGCAACCTGTTCAGACCAAGATCTCTGCCACTGTGCCCAGAGCTCGATGGTGAAACGCTGCCGGAAATCCACATATGGAACCGGCAACGGAGAGTCGGACAGGGGCGTGGCTGACCTGGCAGCAGAATCTGCCAAATCATTGCCCCTGATTCCGACATGACCGGGCACCCAACAGAAGAGAATCGTGGTGGTGGCTGCCAGACGATGGAGCTGCTGGCGGATCTTGGAGAGAACAGGGTGAGGCCGATGCCTCACGGAGATCAAAGCCTGTAGCGAGCTAAGCGAGTCGGTGTAAAGCACACACCGACGATGATGCTTAGCTGCTATATGGTCCAAGGCAATGCTGATAGCATGCAACTCAGCAGTGAAGATGGAACACTGCTGTGGGATCTGGTCTGCAATGATTACATCACAGCAGACCATGGCTGATCCCACCGAAGTGCCGGACTTCGAGCCATCTGTGAAGACAGGCAAGAAGTCCGGGTGCTCAGCACGATGGCTGGCAAAGAGTTGCCGGTACACACAGTCAGGTGTAAAGGCCTTCCCCGTCCTGCACAAGGAAAAATCGCAGGAAGGGGAAACAGCGAGCCAAGGTGGAAGTGGCTCAGCTGTCGACTGTGCGATGCTATCGAGACTGGTGTTGATGTCTCTGAGGTAGCCTCGGACACGCAAACCGAAAGGACGAATGGCAGTCGGCCGATTCTGGTATAACATTTCCCACCTGGGACTGAAAACGCAGTCCCAAGTGGGATGGCCTGGCAGGGATCGCAATTTTGACGCATACTGTAGGGACAACTGCTGACGGCGAATAGATAAAGAAGGTTCATCGGTCTCAACGTAGAGACTCTGGACCGGCGAAGTGCGGAAGGCCCCCGTGCACACACGGAGGGCCAGATGATGGAGTGGGTCCAGCACCTTCACCACCGAATCCCGGGCGGAGTCATACACCTGGGATCCGTAGTCCAGTTTCGACCGGACAAGTGCACGGTAAAGGCGGAGCAAAGAACATCGGTCCGCCCCCCAAGAGAGGGAGGAGAGGACCTTGATGATGTTCAATGCCCGCGTGCACTTGGACCTGAGATGTCGAATATGAGATAAAAAGGTCAATTTCCGGTCGAAGATGAGACCGAGAAACTTGGTCTCCGCCACAACTGGAATGATGTTACCCCCGAGCCGCAGCTCGGGGTCCAGATGAAGATTACGCTTGCGGCAAAAGTGCACACAAGCGGTCTTCTGTGGGGAGAACCGGAACCCATTGGCCGTCGCCCAAACCGAGAGATTGTTCAGGGCAGTTTGCAGTTGTCGTTCAATGACCCTCATGCTGGACGATGAGCAAAATATGCTAAAGTCATCAACATAAAGGGCATTGCCTACAGTTGGAGGAAGTTGCCGTGTAATGGAATTTATCTTGACAGCGAAAAGCGTAACACTCAGGACGCAGCCTTGTGGCACCCCCTGTTCTTGGGGGAAAGGCCGCGACAGAGTGTTGCCGACACGAACTCGAAAAAGACGAGAAGATAAAAAGTTTGCAATGAAGATCGGCATGTGACCTCGCAAGCCGAAGCTGTGAAGGTCACGAAGAATGCCGAATCTCCATGCCGTGTCGTACGCTTTTTCGATGTCGAAGAAAATGGACACCAGGTGCTCTCTACGTAAAAAGGAATTCCTGATCGCCGATTCGAGGCGGATCAGGTGGTCTAAGGTAGACCGGTGCCTGCGAAAGCCACACTGGGTGTTGGAAAGAAGGCCGTGATGTTCCAAATACCAGGCCAGCCTGGTATTTACCATCCTTTCCAACACCTTGCAGACACAGCTCGTCAACGCAATTGGACGATAATTGGAAGGAATCTTGGGATCTTTCCCTGGCTTAGGGAAGGCCAAGACGATGGCCTCCCGCCAGGAGTCCGGAAACTGCTCCTCGATATAAAGACGGTTGAAGAGTCGGAGCAGTCGATCCTTACTCGATGGTGAGAGATGTTGGAGCATGGCATAATGGACATTGTCTGGCCCAACAGCAGATGCACGAGAAGTGTGCAGAGCACGGCGAAGCTCCTCCGCTGTGAATGGCCTGTTGTAAGACTCCAGGCCATTCGAATGGAAGGACAGCGGAGAGCGTTCGGCCCTGCTCTTCTGGGCCAGAAACTCGGGGGAGTACGAGGAAGAGGAGGAGATGGAGGAGAATGACTCCCCCAGAGTGTCGGCAATTGCACGAGGATCAGCAATTGCCTGTCCATTGTGCTCCAGGATCGATAATGAGTGGGACGTGTACTTCCCACCCATCTTCCGGACCTTATCCCACACGACCTTAGAACTGGTCGTGCGGGTGATAGAAGAAGTATATTTCATCCAAGATTCCTTCTGGCTCTGGCGCCGGACGAAACGGGCTTTCGCCCTGGTGCGTTTGAAAGCTTCGAGGTTGGGGGACGTCGGATATCTCCGAAACACCCCCCAAGCCTTGTTCTGAGCCTTACGAGCTGCGGTGCAGTCGGGATTCCACCACGGTTTTGGGAACCGTGGAAACCGAGTCGAGGTCTGAGGAATAGTAGAGGCAGCTGCATGGACGATGCAGTCCGTCAACTCCGCCACTGCGGCATTGATGGGCTCCTGGCTAACAGAGCGATCATCAAGCTCAGACAAGAGCTCGAAGCCACTCCAGTCAGCCCGATCAAGCCTCCACCGGGAGACACGCGAAGGGCTGCAGGGCCCCCCACGAGAGATTGTGCACACCACGGGGAGGTGATCGCTTCCATATGGATTGTCCTCGACCTCCCATGTAAAGAGTGGAAGGATCGAGGAGGAGCAGATGGTGAGGTCAATGGCAGTGAAAGAGCGGGTTGGGGAATGAAAGTAAGTACTGACACCGGTGTTCAACAGGGAGAGAGAAGGATCCAGGAGCCATTGCTCCAGGACCCGGCCCCTCCCGTTGGTGTCAGCACTGCCCCAAAGCGGACTGTGTCCGTTGAAGTCCCCCATGATGAGGAAGGGGGACAGCAGCTGCGAGACGAGGTCATCAAGGTCGTCCCGGAAAACGATGCTTCCGGGTGGGAGGTAGACAGAACAGACAGTCAACGAAAATCCCACAAAGAGGCGGATGGCTACTGCCTCTAAGTTCGTAGTAAGGGGAATGACCTGGAATGGAGAATGGTTGCTCACGAGGATGGCAACACCCCCGTGAGCTGGACCATCTCCATCCCGGTCCCGGCGAACGAGAGAAAAGTGCCGGATAGTGGGATTGTTGGCTGTCTGCAAGAATGTCTCCTGAAGGCACACGCAAAGGGGTTGGTGTTCCCTCAGGAGGACCTTGATGTCGTCAATATTCCTCTGGAATCCACGACAGTTCCATTGAAGGAGTGTGGCCATCTCAGGTCTTGGAAGAATTGGCGGACGTCTTTCGATTTATTTTAACCGTCGCCAGCGACGGTTTAGGAAAATTTGGGCGGTCGGTGTCCATGTCCTCGGAGTCGTCCGAGCAACATGGATCAGAGACCGCCAAACGCGAAGGAGGTAAAATTTTCTTTTTGGGCCCCGGCGGGGGCCCCTTGGGTTTTGTAGGTCTTGCTGTCTGTGGGCGAGGTGGAGGGGGCCTTCCAGAGGTGGAAGTGGAAGGCACAGACACAGGAATAGAAACCGGTGTCGATGTCGAGATTGACACCGACGTCGGCTTCGCCTGCGTCAAGAGGTACTTAGCAGCAGGCGAGAAAGATTCAGCTGGTGGAACGCTGATGTCGGTCTGCACCGCCACGGAAGCCATCTTAACGATGGGCTTTCCGGCAACCGCACCGGCATAGGAGACCTTGCCAGGTGGGGCAGGCGGTGCAGCGAGCTTTCTCGCCTCTGGATAGCTGATGTTGTGGAGGGTCTTCAGGCGCTGTACCTCTTTCTCCTCCAGCCACTTCGGACAGTCGCGGGAGTACGCCGGATGCTCACCACGGCAGTTGACACAGCATGCCTTTTCTGCTGTGCAGTCAGGTTCAAGATGATCCTGACTGCCACAACGAGCACAGGTGGGCTTGCCCCGGCATGCGGTGCGGGCATGGCCAAACCTCTGGCATTGGAAACAACGCAGAGGGTTTGGTATAAATGGCCGCACCTCGCACTTTAAGTATCCTGCCTTGATAGAAGTAGGCAGGTGTGGTGAGTTGAAAGTTAGAATGAGTACCCGGCTGGGCTCTAACTTTCCATTACGGCGTGACGAAACCCGGTGGACTGCTATCACTCCCTGGGCTGAAAGCTCCGAGAGGATTTCCTCCTCAGAAACCTTGAGGAGGCCCCACTCGGAGATCACGCCCCGGGAGGAATTGAGCGTCTTGTGTGGAGTGACTTCGACTGCCACTCCACCAATCGCTGTAACCTTTAACAGAAGCTCCGAATGTTTGGAGCATGCAGTCTCCACCTGCAAGTCACCGGATCTTAGGCGCTTGACAGATTTCGGTTCTCCCGCAAGACCTTGAATACCCTTGTGTATAAAAAACGGAGACATGTCCCCAAGAACCTGATCACCCGTAGAGTGGATGATCAGGAACTTCGGAGACGGAGACACACACGAAGACGAAGGCAAAGACAAAGAAGTTGGGGGTTCATGGCGAGCCCTCTTGGCGGCATTGATCGGATTTATAGGAGTTGGAGAACTCATGTTTGTTTTTAAAAATTTCAGTGCCCGTTGTCCCCACCCACCATGGAGTCCAACAAGGGGACGCCCAGTTGGGCGCCAGGGCTGCCCGGGCACCATACCCACACAGCCAGTGAGCCAAGCCCTCACTACAAAACAAAAAGGAAAAGGAAAAGAGAAACGGTGGGAAACTCGTCGGAGTTCCCACAAAATAAAAGAAGCAACAAAGCAATAAAGTGTGAGGCAAGAGCTGGCCTCACAAAAGAAAGAAAACTACAAAATTAGTAAATGTGTGGGGAAACTCGCAAACCGTTGTCCGGACGGTGGACAATGTTACTCACTGAACAGCATAGTTGACCCTAGCAGGACCAGCCCACCAGCCGATTGATCCTGAGGGGGCCACCCCAGGACCTCCCGTTTACCTGAAGCAGAGGCCAAAGCAGTGTATAGCAGCGGCCCAGGAAGTCGCTGCCCAGCCCCGCGACAGATAGGCTCCCCAATGGCAAAACGGCCAAAGGGGACCCCACCAGTCATGAGCTGGGGAGAGAAGACGGGGACCACTGAGCAACTGCCAGGATCCTCCTTTCCAGGGACACGGGTCTCCGCGCACGGCAAACACGCGGGCGAGCGTTTAGGACCCTGTGAAGGTAACCGAGCCAGCGGAACCTTCACAGGGTGGTCCCCTCACCACGGACAGGCTCTCGCATCGAGGGGTCAGCAGAGGAAACAGTAGGAAGGAGAATAGGAGGTCTCATCAGCAGAAGGAATGGAAAGGGTAGGGAGGAGGATAAAGGAAAGGGGGTACAGAGGGAAGAAAGGAAAAGGTCAGCAGAGGAAACAGGAGGAAGGAGAATAGGAGGACTCATCAGTAGAAGGAAGGGAAAGGGTAGGGAGGAGGATAAAGGAAAGGGGGGAACAGAGGGAAGAAAGGAAAAGGTCAGCAGAGGAAACAGTAGGAAGGAGAATAGGAGGTCTCATCAGCAGAAGGAAGGGAAAGGGTAGGGAGGAGGATAAAGGAAAGGGGGGAACAGAGGGAAGAAAAGAAAAGGTCAGCAGAGGAAACAGTAGGAAGGAGAATAGGAGGTCTCATCAGCAGAAGGAAGGGAAAGGGTAGGGAGGAGGATAAAGGAAAGGGGGTACAGAGGGAAGAAAGGAAAAGGTCAGCAGAGGAAACAGGAGGAAGGAGAATAGGAGGTCTCATCAGCAGAAGGAAGGGAAAGGGTAGGGAGGAGGATAAAGGAAAGGGGGTACAGAGGGAAGAAAGGAAAAGGTCAGCAGAGGAAACAGGAGGAAGGAGAATAGGAGGACTCATCAGTAGAAGGAAGGGAAAGGGTAGGGAGGAGGATAAAGGAAATGGGGGAACAGAGGGAAGAAAGGAAAAAGTTAATAGAGGAAACAGGAGGAAGGAGAATAGGAGGACTCATCAGTAGAAGGAAGGAAAAGGGTAGGGAGGAGGATAAAGGAAAGGGGGGAACAGAGGGAAGAAAGGAAAAGGTCAGCAGAGGAAACAGGAGGAAGGAGAATAGGAGGACTCATCAGTAGAAGGAAGGGAAAGGGTAGGGAGGAGGATAAAGGAAAAGGGGGAACAGAGGGAAGAAAGGAAAAGGTCAGCAGAGGAAACAGGAGGAAGGAGAATAGGAGGACTCATCAGTAGAAGGAAGGGAAAGGGTAGGGAGGAGGATAAAGGAAAGCGGGGAACAGAGGGAAGAAAGGAAAAGGTCAGCAGAGGAAACAGGAGGAAGGAGAATAGGAGGTCTCATCAGCAGAAGGAAGGGAAATGGTAGGGAGGAGGATAAAGGAAAGGGGGGAACAGAGGGAAGAAAGGAAAAGGTCAGCAGAGGAAACAGGAGGAAGGAGAATAGGAGGACTCATCAGTAGAAGGAAGGGAAAGGGTAGGGAGGAGGATAAAGGAAAAGGGGGAACAGAGGGAAGAAAGGAAAAGGTCAGCAGAGGAAACAGGAGGAAGGAGAATAGGAGGACTCATCAGTAGAAGGAAGGGAAAGGGTAGGGAGGAGGATAAAGGAAAGCGGGGAACAGAGGGAAGAAAGGAAAAGGTCAGCAGAGGAAACAGGAGGAAGGAGAATAGGAGGACTCATCAGCAGAAGGAAGGGAAATGGTAGGGAGGAGGATAAAGGAAAGGGGGGAACAGAGGGAAGAAAGGAAAAGGTCAGCAGAGGAAACAGGAGGAAGGAGAATAGGAGGACTCATCAGTAGAAGGAAGGGAAAGGGTAGGGAGGAGGATAAAGGAAATGGGGGAACAGAGGGAAGAAAGGAAAAAGTTAATAGAGGAAACAGTAGGAAGGAGAATAGGAGGACTCGTCAGCAGAAGGAAGGGAAAGGGTAGGGAGGAGGATAAAGGAAAGGGGGTACAGAGGGAAGAAAGGAAAATGTCAGCAGAGGAAACAGGAGGAAGGAGAATAGGAGGACTCATCAGTAGAAGGAAGGGAAAGGGTAGGGAGGAGGATAAAGGAAAGGGGGGAACAGAGGGAAGAAAGGAAAAGGTCAGCAGAGGAAACAGTAGGAAGGAGAATAGGAGGTCTCATCAGCAGAAGGAAGGGAAAGGGTAGGGAGGAGGATAAAGGAAAGGGGGGAACAGAGGGAAGAAAAGAAAAGGTCAGCAGAGGAAACAGTAGGAAGGAGAATAGGAGGTCTCATCAGCAGAAGGAAGGGAAAGGGTAGGGAGGAGGATAAAGGAAAGGGGGTACAGAGGGAAGAAAGGAAAAGGTCAGCAGAGGAAACAGGAGGAAGGAGAATAGGAGGTCTCATCAGCAGAAGGAAGGGAAAGGGTAGGGAGGAGGATAAAGGAAAGGGGGTACAGAGGAAAGAAAGGAAAAGGTCAGCAGAGGAAACAGGAGGAAGGAGAATAGGAGGACTCATCAGTAGAAGGAAGGGAAAGGGTAGGGAGGAGGATAAAGGAAATGGGGGAACAGAGGGAAGAAAGGAAAAAGTTAATAGAGGAAACAGTAGGAAGGAGAATAGGAGGACTCGTCAGCAGAAGGAAGGGAAAGGGTAGGGAGGAGGATAAAGGAAAGAGGGTACAGAGGGAAGAAAGGAAAATGTCAGCAGAGGAAACAGGAGGAAGGAGAATAGGAGGACTCATCAGTAGAAGGAAGGGAAAGGGTAGGGAGGAGGATAAAGGAAAGGGGGGAACAGAGGGAAGAAAGGAAAAGGTCAGCAGAGGAAACAGTAGGAAGGAGAATAGGAGGTCTCATCAGCAGAAGGAAGGGAAAGGGTAGGGAGGAGGATAAAGGAAATGGGGGAACAGAGGGAAGAAAGGAAAAAGTTAATAGAGGAAACAGTAGGAAGGAGAATAGGAGGACTCGTCAGCAGAAGGAAGGGAAAGGGTAGGGAGGAGGATAAAGGAAAGGGGGTACAGAGGGAAGAAAGGAAAATGTCAGCAGAGGAAACAGGAGGAAGGAGAATAGGAGGACTCATCAGTAGAAGGAAGGGAAAGGGTAGGGAGGAGGATAAAGGAAAGGGGGGAACAGAGGGAAGAAAGGAAAAGGTCAGCAGAGGAAACAGTAGGAAGGAGAATAGGAGGTCTCATCAGCAGAAGGAAGGGAAAGGGTAGGGAGGAGGATAAAGGAAAGGGGGTACAGAGGGAAGAAAGGAAAATGTCAGCAGAGGAAACAGGAGGAAGGAGAATAGGAGGACTCATCAGTAGAAGGAAGGGAAAGGGTAGGGAGGAGGATAAAGGAAAGGGGGGAACAGAGGGAAGAAAGGAAAAGGTCAGCAGAGGAAACAGTAGGAAGGAGAATAGGAGGTCTCATCAGCAGAAGGAAGGGAAAGGGTAGGGAGGAAGAGAAAGGAAAGGGGGGACAGAGGGAAGAAAGGAAAATGTCAGCAGAGGAAACAGGAGGAAGGAGAATAGGAGGACTCGTCAGCAGAAGGAAGGGAAAGGGTAGGGAGGAGGATAAAGGAAAGGGGGGAACAGAGGGAAGAAAGGAAAAGGTCAGCAGAGGAAACAGTAGGAAGGAGAATAGGAGGACTCATCAGCAGAACGAAGGGAAAGGGTAGGGAGGAGGATAAAGGAAAAGGGGGTACAGAGGGAAGAAAGGAAAATGTCAGCAGAGGAAACAGGAGGAAGGAGAATAGGAGGACTCATCAGTAGAAGGAAGGGAAAGGGTAGGGAGGAGGATAAAGGAAAGGGGGGAACAGAGGGAAGAAAGGAAAAGGTCAGCAGAGGAAACAGTAGGAAGGAGAATAGGAGGTCTCATCAGCAGAAGGAAGGGAAAGGGTAGGGAGGAAGAGAAAGGAAAGGGGGGACAGAGGGAAGAAAGGAAAATGTCAGCAGAGGAAACAGGAGGAAGGAGAATAGGAGGACTCGTCAGCAGAAGGAAGGGAAAGGGTAGGGAGGAGGATAAAGGAAAGGGGGGAACAGAGGGAAGAAAGGAAAAGGTCAGCAGAGGAAACAGTAGGAAGGAGAATAGGAGGACTCATCAGTAGAAGGAAGCGAAAGGGTAGGGAGGAGGATAAAGGAAATAGGGGAACAGAGGGAAGAAAGGAAAAGGTCAGCAGAGGAAACAGGAGGAAGGAGAATAGGAGGACTCGTCAGCAGAAGGAAGGGAAAGGGTAGGGAGGAAGAGAAAGGAAAGGGGGGACAGAGGGAAGAAAGGAAAATGTCAGCAGAGGAAACAGGAGGAAGGAGAATAGGAGGACTCATCAGTAGAAGGAAGGGAAAGGGTAGGGAGGAGGATAAAGGAAATGGGGGAACAGAGGGAAGAAAGGAAAAGGTCAGCAGAGGAAGCAGGAGGAAGGAGAATAGGAGGACTCGTCAGCAGAAGGAAGGGAAAGGGTAGGGAGGAAGAGAAAGGAAAGGGGGGACAGAGGGAAGAAAGGAAAAGGTCAGCAGAGGAAGCAGGAGGAAGGAGAATAGGAGGACTCGTCAGCAGAAGGAAGGGAAAGGGTAGGGAGGAAGAGAAAGGAAAGGGGGGACAGAGGGAAGAAAGGAAAATGTCAGCAGAGGAAACAGGAGGAAGGAGAATAGGAGGACTCGTCAGCAGAAGGAAGGGAAAGGGTAGGGAGGAGGATAAAGGAAAGGGGGTACAGAGGGAAGAAAGGAAAAGGTCAGCAGAGGAAACAGGAGGAAGGAGAATAGGAGGACTCATCAGTAGAAGGAAGGGAAATGGTAGGGAGGAGGATAAAGGAAAGGGGGGAACAGAGGGAAGAAAGGAAAAGGTCAGCAGAGGAAACAGGAGGAAGGAGAATAGGAGGACTCATCAGCAGAAGGAAGGGAAAGGGTAGGGAGGAGGATAAAGGAAAGGGGGTACAGAGGGAAAAAAGGAAAATGGCAGCAGAGGAAACAGGAGGAAGGAGAATAGGAGGACTCGTCAGCAGAAGGAAGGGAAAGGGTAGGGAGGAGGATAAAGGAAAGGGGGGAACAGAGGGAAGAAAGGAAAATGTCAGCAGAGGAAACAGTAGGAAGGAGAATAGGAGGTCTCATCAGCAGAAGGAAGGGAAAGGGTAGGGAGGAGGATAAAGGAAAGGGGGTACAGAGGGAAGAAAGGAAAAGGTCAGCAGAGGAAACAGGAGGAAGGAGAATAGGAGGACTCATCAGTAGAAGGAAGGGAAAGGGTAGGGAGGAGGATAAAGGAAAGGGGGAACAGAGGGAAAAAAGGAAAAAGTTAATAGAGGAAACAGGAGGAAGGAGAATAGGAGGACTCATCAGTAGAAGGAAGGGAAAGGGTAGGGAGGAGGATAAAGGAAAGGGGGAACAGAGGGAAGAAAGGAAAAGGTCAGCAGAGGAAGCAGGAGGAAGGAGAATAGGAGGACTCGTCAGCAGAAGGAAGGGAAAGGGTAGGGAGGAAGAGAAAGGAAAGGGGGGACAGAAGGAAGAAAGGAAAAAGTTAATAGAGGAAACAGGAGGAAGGAGAATAGGAGGACTCCTCAGTAGAAGGAAGGGAAAGGGTAGGGAGGAGGATGAAAAAAAGGGGGGAACAGAGGGAAGAAAGGAAAAGGTTAATAGAGGAAACAGGAGGAAGGAGAATAGGAGGACTCATCAGTAGAAGGAAGGGAAAGGGGGAAGGAAGAAATTAAAAGGTCAAAAGAAGGAAAGTTTTGCTGAAGGAGAAGAAATGTGAAGAGATGGAAGGTCGGTGAGAATGCCTCATCAGAGCTAAGTGTTGGATCCATTTAGTCTCTGTGTTGAGAAGGCTCGTGCTGGAAGGTGATTAATTTGGGATTGGAACACAGATTGTGTTTTTCCTGGAGCGGAACCCAATGTCCCGTGGATTCGCTTTAGAATGGATTGGAAAAATTTGGTTCCGTTGAGAAAGGGGGAGAAGTGAAGGGAGCATCCTCTGCCATGACGGGAAAAACTTTCCTTTTTCATTCAGAAAATGGGATTTCAATTCGTTTCGAACTTTTTTGTTAAAAGATATCGGGGCATTTTTTCTTATTTTGTGTTTGTATATTCTGTCAGTCGACAGACATTCAACTCTTTTGTTTGAAGAGAAAAATGAAAATTTCCTTTCCATTATAGAGTTTGAATTCCCGCTATCTGATGGCACTAAATTTCGATGATGGATTTCATTTGGAAAGCGATTCGTCGCAGCAGCCGATCTTCCATGTCCCATATCTTTTTTAATTTCTAATAGAGTCTATGTCAGAAATTTCTTCAACTTACAGGAGCTTCGAGTTTCATCGGTTGAGCTTTCTTTCCAGCAATGACTTTAAGGGTGGTGATGAGGTCAATGGCATATCGGCACATGGGGCCAGAGGTCAGGTAAGTTAGGGTTTTTTCATCTGGCAGCGGGAATATGCCTCTGTTGGACACGACACCTGTCGGTAGAAAGGAACAAAACAGATAAGTATGAGGAAGGAAAATCCTTGGAATCAAAATCTGAAGGGGAATTGAATCTGTTGAACGCAGACTTCCTTTGAATGGGGGAGGAAGGTCAAAGAGTCACTGACCCCCCCTCCCCCCTCTTCTCCTCCTCCTCCTCTTCTGGTGCCTATTTCACGAAGGAATCCTTTCCGATTAATTGAAAACTGCAACTATAATTCCGATTTATAAAGCAGGCGTTAGAAATTTATTGGAAAATTATCGAACTATTTCTCTTTTATCCCCTGTTTCCGGAAAGTTAACTTATTAAACAAAAATGAGTTTGTGTTGTGAGAAATGCGAGTTTTTTTCTGCCAACCGATTTGGTTTTCGAAAGGGGATGGAGAGAGGAAATGCTCTTCTTGAGTTCACCTCTACAATATATAAAATTTTAACCTAAATCCAAAGAAAGTAGTTTTTTTTCTACATTTGAAAAAGGATTTTGCAGGGGGGGGGGGGACGGAGTGGCACTCTCTTTTCTTCAGAAGAGCGCGGGCGGCGGTAAAAAAAAATTTTTTTTTTCAGAATTCCTATGTGAAGCTTAAAGTAAGTTTTCCCCTATTCTGTGGAGTTTCTTTAATATAATAATTATTATTCTTAAAACATCCTGCTGCTATGAGGTCCCAGGGGCCCGCGACACTAAGAGCCGGGGACGCTACAGCGCCCCTTGACAGTCAGCGCCTAGGCTTTTGCTTCACTTCCTCGCAGCATTTATAAGAAAAACTAAAACCTAGAGCGATTAGAGGATAGATTATATTATGGAAGCGAAACCACTATGGAAGTGGGAATACCTGAGGGTTCAGTTTTGGGACTATTACAGTTATTGATTTACTTAAATGATTTTTGTTCCATGAATCTTAGCGGAATAGTCATTGCATTTGTTGACGATAGTGCATTAATTTTTTCAGACCAGGAAGAGGACATTTTAAAAATATGCTGATCAAGAATATATAAGAATATATATGCTACATATCAAGAATTGGCTTAATCATAATAAATAAAATTAATTATAAAAACTGATATATATATATATTTCAGATTAAGAGAAAATCAACAAGACTCTTTTTATAATAAAATTGTTTTCCATTCGCAGAAGTGTAGGATAGCAAACTGTATGTGCGAAAAAATAGGGGGGGGGGATAAAGATTTAGGTGTCGACACTAATTTAAGTTTATCGTGGAAAATAAGGATAAATGATGTAATTAAAAAAATTGAACTCTGTTGTACCGAATATTTTATTCGCAACTTTGTGAACACTTCTGTTCTGAAAATGCTCTATTTCGCTTCGCCGTGAAACACGGTTTATTACGTTGGGGGGGGGGGGGGGGGGGCGTGTTGGACCACAATCACAGCTCTCGAGACAATGCCCCACCAAATGAAACTGTTACATGCATACTGCAAGTGCGCAAATACGATTCATCTAATAAACGTTTACGATAAAGGAAATATTTTACAAGTTAGGAAATTGTGCGCTTTTCAAACATTAAAATATGTTAGAACCCTTCGGAACGAATTTCATCTTCGAATATTTCCCAAGGAAATGCGTTTCTCACAAGGCATCGTGTTGGTTAAATAAATAATAAATGCGAATAAAGCACTTCTTCAGAGGAACTTTATCTTCTTGTCTGGTGAACTCTTGAATGCTTTTCTAACAAACAATTAAAAAACAAAGAGAATTCATCGGGGAAATCAGGAATTGTTGCTGCTTATTTTTGAGAATGTGCACGATTTGCTTTAGGACACTTCATCGGGATTGTTTTGCTTTTATCTTCTTATCTCCTCAAGATACATTTATTGCTATCTATAAGAGGTTTTTTTCCCGTTTCAATAGTAACTTGTTCTGTTGTATACTTACGAGTCTTTTTAGATATATATATATACAGTCGTATCAGAATAATATGACCACCTACCATACATATACTATGGTAGGTGGTCATATTATTCTGTTACGACCGTGTATATATGCATACATGATGTATTTAGATTTGTTACCAAATTAATTTATTTATTATTGCATAACTTCCTCCAAATACGACGAATGCTTCTCTCGAATGGAGGCTGAGACTCATTTTCATTGGAAATGGAAAAATCAGAACACTTTCATTCTCTGTTAGCTATTCTAAATTACACATTTATTATTATGAAACAATATCGATAATGTTTCAGAACGTTTTCATTGTTCAATTTTAATGGGTTTTTTTGCATTCTCTTTGATTGGCATTATATATCCGATAACAATTATGATAGTTCCTATTGTTTCGTAATAAAGTTCTCTAGATGTGTACAACTACTTTTATTTTGTTATGCAATCTGAAAACATTAACTGTCAGAATTTATCAACCGCTATTTGAAAAGAGATTGTTTTGCTGTTATTGGGAATATGGGAAAATAAAATCTTACTTTAATGAAAACGATATTCTAGAGTATAACTGAATAAGGGACCCGCAGCTTTTAACTTCAGAATCGTAAATGAATCACCTGAATGTCTGGAGCTGGATGGGGGAAGGGGGACTTTTTGACTCCTTCCCTCTGGATGGGGGGAGGGGGACTTTTTGCCTCTTTTCCTCTGGATGGGGGAGGGGGACTTTTTGCCTCTTTCCTTCTGGATGGGGGAGGGGGACTTTTTGCCTCCTTCTCTCTGGACGGGGAGGGGGACTTTTTGACTCCTTCCCTCTGGATGGGGGAGGGGGACTTTTTGCCTCCTTCCCTCTGGATGGGGAAGGGGGACTTTTTGCCTCCTTCCCTCTGGATGGGGGAGGGGGACTTTTTGACCTCTTCCCTCTGGACGGGGGAGGGGGACTTTTTGCCTCCTTCCCTCTGGATGGGGGAGGGGGACTTTTTGACTTCTTCCCTCTGGATGGGGGAGGGGGACTTTTTGACTCCTTCCCTCTGGATGAGGGAGGGGGAATTTTTGACTTCTTCCCTCTGGATGGGGGAGGGGGACTTTTTGCCTCCTTCCCTCTGGATGGGGGAGGGGGACTTTTTGCATCCTTCCCTCTGGATGGGGGACTTTTTGCCTCCTTCCCTCTGGATGGGGAGGGGGACTTTTTGACTCCTTCCCTCTGGATGGGGGAGGGGGACTTTTTGACTTCTTCCTTCTGGATGGGGGAGGGGGACTTTTTGACTCCTTCCTTCTGGATGGGGGAGGGGGACTTTTTGACTTCTTCCCTCTGGACGGGGGAGGGGGACTTTTTGCCTCCTTCCCTCTGGATGGGGGAAGGGGACTTTTTCCCTCCTTCCCTCTCTCCTCGTCCGCTTCATGTCCTCACCGAGGAGATAAAGGGGACGCTCCGTTGCCATCGGGCAATTGGTACGGAAGTGTCATAATGGCGCTCCCCTAAGCTTACAAAATATTTCATCCCTCCATCATGGTATATGCAGCGGCAAAAAATGTCAGACGTGGAGGGCAGACAATGCAACTCAAAATGCACGTGATAATGTTGCCAACTGTTAAGAATCAACATCTACCATTTCTGATCGTTTGAATCGTTCGCAAGGTGTAATGACTGAATGAAGTGGTTAATTGAATGGAGCGATTTCTGCTAAGGTTGTGTTGCCAAAAACAAGGCAACAAACCTAATCAATAGTCTCCTAACCTTTTGAGAATTTTAATCAATTTCATTTTACCATAAAAATTACCTCTCAGTAGGTGATCAAGAGAAGTCGCCTGTTTGCCTCCTAGCTGCAGCCATGCTATAAGGCCAGCTAGCATTGATTTGTTGCAATAGGTGATCTAAGCACAATGTTAGGAATAGCATTAGGTGATGCGACTGGACGGATGACAAGGGTAGCATTAGGGGTGATGCGACTGGACGGATGACAAGGGTAGCATTAGGTGATGCTACTGGACGGATGACAAGGGTAGCATTAGGTTATGCTACTGGACGGATGACAAGGGTAGAATTAGGATATGCTACTGGACGGATGACAAGGGTAGCATTAGGTTATGCGGCTGGACGGATGACAAGGGTAGCATTGGGTTAAGCTACTGGACGGATGACAAGGGTAGCATTAGGTTATGCTACTTGACGGATGACAAGGGTAGCATTAGGTTATGCTACTGGACAGATGACAAGGGTAGCATTAGGTGATGCGACTGGACGGATCACAAGGGTAGCATTAGGTGATGCGACTGGACGGATGACAAGGGTAGCATTAGGTGATGCGACTGGACGGATGACAAGGGTTGCATTAGGTGATGCGACTGGACGGATGACAAGGGTAGCATTAGGTTATGCTACTGGACGGATGACAAGGGTAGCATTAGGTGATGTGACTGGACGGATGACAAGGGTAGCATTAGGTGATGCGACTGGACGGATGACAAGGGTAGCATTAGGTGATGCGACTGGATGGATGACAAGGGTAGCATTAGGTTATGCTACTGGACGGATGACAAGGGTAGCATTAGGTGATGTGACTGGACGTATACATAGCAATTAACTTGTCTTTAGCAAACCTTTGCTCAAAATATCAAGAAAGTCAAAAGGCACTCCCCCCTCCAGCTGCTTTCGCTCTCCAGGCCAAGTGGCAGACGTCTTTGCCCATCCGGGAATGTTTCGTGTTACTCCTGCTGGGGAATATTCCGCAACTCTGAACGAATGTATTTTGTAAAGTCTTGCACCCTTGAAAAAGGCTTCCCAGCAAGTTCCTTTTTAATTTTTGGAAATAGCTAAAAAAGGGATGGTGCGAGATCGGGTGAATCTGCAGTTTGATTTATTCCTGCTCCAGATCGGACGTCACTTGCTGCGTTTTTGTGAGCACTGACATTGCCGTGAAGAAGGAGAGCCCTTGACACGCCTTTTTGACACGCCTTGACACCCCTCTCTTGTTGGACGCTGCCCTCCTTTATCTCCTGAACCGTTTTGGGCAAAACATGTTGGCCTACTATTGGCCATTTAGAGTCATTTTTTCGGGTAAGGTGTCCATGGTTACCATACCTTGGGAATTAAAAAAAAAAACTTCGAACATCCTCTTCCTTGAGTGAAAGTCTTATCGGAGGATTTGGGGACACGGTTCGTCCTTCCCAACAGAAACATAGCTGTCGTTCTTTCTGGGAGTTGTATAGGAATAAGAGCACATCACCTGTGAGAATGCCTGTTAATCGTTTGGGGGTCACTAAGTTCAAACATTGCCAGCATTTCCTTGCACGAGTCGACTCTAGCCCTTTTTTGCTGTTCTCTTAGTTTGTGGGATACCCATTTGGCACAGATATTTCTGGGCTTTAAACGTTGACGAATAATTGTTTCCACACTGCCAATCGACACACGGACATGTGTGGGTTCGCTTAACGAGTTCGCCAACAGCAGACTCCCTCGCTCACGGCATCCTTCGCTCTTCCTCCTGCACGAGGGAGGAACTCTGCAGTCCTCTTAATTTCCGCATCCATTTCGTAACGCGGCCATATGAACAGGCATGATCTCCAGATACTTGTGATAAATGGACAGGAATTTTTTTTTTCGTGTCGTTCCTAAGCTGAATCCTTGTGAATATGTAAAACCTTTCCCCATCTTTAGTAGGCACCATAGCAACAACGCACGGAATTCGCAGACCGAACTTTACTCGCCACCAGTGAAAAGAGAAATTTCTTTTTTAACAGGAAATGAGAAGTTTAGAGAAGCTTTCAAACAAGTCGTAGCTCGTTCACTTCGGAGGAACGAGTTCAAATCGGCAGACACGTGTCACGAACTTTTTGCACGCCCTCCGTATCAATGCTAAAATATTTAAGAGGCTACAAAACATTGATCCACAAAAGTTCATTAAAAACACTCTATAATAATTTTTGTGTGTGTTGTATAAAGCATTCGACTTTATACAACACAGACATAAAAATTATTGGAGGAGGTGTTGTTTCCCAGGTGTAAAAAAGACCCAGATACCCTAAAAAGAACATAAACAACAAAGTCATAAAGTTAGATTTGATTGATACGCCCAGTAAGAGGTAAAAAGATAGGCGCTAAAGGATCATATCAGATAAAAGATGTCCAAGTGATAAGCCTCGGAGGGGATTAATCAGATAAAAGATGTCCAAGTGTAAGAGCCTCGGAGGGGATTAATCAGATAAAAGATGTCCAAGTTTAAGAGCCTCGGAGGGGATTAATCAGATAAAAGATGTCCAAGTTTAAGAGCCTCGGAGGGGATTAATCAGATAAAAGATGTCCAAGTGTAAGAGCCTCGGAGGGGATTAATCAGATAAAAGATGTCCAAGTGTAAGAGCCTCGGAGGGGATTAATCAGATAAAAGATGTCCAAGTGTAAGAGCCTCGGAGGGGATTAATCAGATAAAAGATGTCCAAGTGTAAGAGCCTCGGAGGGGATTAATCAGATAAAAGATGTCCAAGTGTAAGAGCCTCGGAGGGGATTAATCAGATAAAAGATGTCCAAGTTTAAGAGCCTCGGAGGGGATTAATCAGATAAAAGATGTCCAAGTGTAAGAGCCTCGGAGGGGATTAATCAGATAAAAGATGTCCAAGTGTAAGAGCCTCGGAGGGGATTAATCAGATAAAAGATGCCCAAGTGTAAGAGCCTCGGAGGGTGTTAATCATTTTTTCCCTCCGATCTTCACTGCACAGAAGAGATACAATTCATACAGAAATGGAGCAGAGAAGGAACCACGAAGAGATTCCGATCCACTCTTTTCCGTGATATTGCCATCTCTAATCTTGGAATGGAGAACAAAATGCCTTTGTTTCTGTTCGCCAAAGAGGAAGTCAGCAGAAACCGAAAAGCTGAAGTCCGTCTGTTACCTTGGCAACGCAGTCTAACGGTAGGACTCGATTGGGGTGAAGGCTTTGTTCGTGGAGAGTAGCGCGCCTCTTTGGATGCTGAATCGGATGAATAAATCGCCATCAGGACTGGGACTCTGGAAACAAACCGACGAATTGATTTCTAGCTCAAAGAGGCAATTTTTGTCTTGTGGCCAATGAACTGATGACGTAGGAAAACTTATCTCTTAGGGGAATGATGATCTTAAGAGAAATATTCGCTTCGTTATAATTTTGAAATGAAATCATCATATTAATTTATCACTGTAATATGCCATTATCTTATTAATATCTTATTAATTCATGACTGAAACATCATACAGTATATAAGTCATCTCTGCACTATGCAATCATCGTGTTAATTCATCCCTGTAATCTGAAATCATCATATTAATTCATTATTGTTACATGCACTCATCATATTAATCCATCGTGTTTTAATTTCAGCAAACTGACCTCGTGATGGCTTGTGTCCGAAGATTCCGGTCCAGAAGCTCGGGCATCGAATGCTCCCTGCTAGGTCATTCCCGATGCCAATCATCGATCCCGCAGAGGCGATCAGGGCTCCTTCGCCACCTACGATCATCAAGAGAATGGGGTCATCAGAGAAACCAAATGACGCTGGTTCTGTCTGGAAATGAAAAATCTCTCTCACACTGAATCGGTGGGACTTGATGCCTCCTGGAGGCACTTGATGCCTCCAGGAGGATTGGAGATGGATGAGATGGAGGAGGAAGGAGGCACTTGATGCCTCCAGGAAGATTGGAGATGGATGAGATGGAGGAGGAAGGAGGCACTTGATGCCTCCAGGAGGATTGGAGATGGATGAGATGGAGGAGGAAGGAGGCACTTGATGCCTCCAGGAGGATTGGAGATGGATGAGATGGAGGAGGAAGGAGGCACTTGATGCCTCCAGGAGGATTGGAGATGGATGAGATGGAGGAGGAAGGAGGCACTTGATGCCTCCAGGAGGATTGGAGATGGATGAGATGGAGGAGGAAGGAGGCACTTGATGCCTCCAGGAGGATTGGAGATGGATGAGATGGAGGAGGAAGGAGGCACTTGATGCCTCCAGGAGGATTGGAGATGGATGAGATGGAGGAGGATGGAGGCACTTGATGCCTCCAGGAGGATTGGAGATGGATGAGATGGAGGGGGATGGAGGCACTTGATGCCTCCAGGAGGATTGGAGATGGAGGAGGATGGAGGCACTTGATGCCTCCAGGAGGATTGGAGATGGATGAGACGGAGGAGGATGGAGGCACTTGATGCCTCCAGGAGGATTGGAGATGGATGAGATGGAGGAGGAAGGAGGCACTTGATGCCTCCAGGAGGATTGGAGATGGATGAGATGGAGGAGGAAGGAGGCACTTGATGCCTCCAGGAGGATTGGAGATGGATGAGATGGAGGAGGAAGGAGGCACTTGATGCCTCCAGGAGGATTGGAGATGGATGAGATGGAGGAGGATGGAGGCACTTGATGCCTCCAGGAGGATTGGAGATGGATGAGATGGAGGGGGATGGAGGCACTTGATGCCTCCAGGAGGATTGGAGATGGAGGAGGATGGAGGCACTTGATGCCTCCAGGAGGATTGGAGATGGATGAGACAAAGGAGGATGGAGGCACTTGATGCCTCCAGGAGGATTGGAGATGGATGAGATGGAGGAGGATGGAGGCACTTGATGCCTCCAGGAGGATTGGAGATGGATGAGACGGAGGAGGATGGAGGCACTTGATGCCTCCAGGAGGATTGGAGATGGATGAGACGGAGGGGGATGGAGGCACTTGATGCCTCCAGGAGGATTGGAGATGGATGAGACAAAGGAGGATGGAGGCACTTGATGCCTCCAGGAGGATTGGAGATGGATGAGATGGAGGAGGATGGAGGCACTTGATGCCTCCAGGAGGATTGGAGATGGATGAGACGGAGGAGGATGGAGGCACTTGATGCCTCCAGGAGGATTGGAGATGGATGAGACGGAGGAGGATGGAGGCACTTGATGCCTCCAGGAGGATTGGAGATGGATGAGATGGAGGAGGATGGAGGCACTTGATGCCTCCAGAAGGATTGGAGATGGATGAGATGGAGGAGGATGGAGGCACTTGATGCCTCCAGGAGGATTGGAGATGGATGAGATGGAGGAGGAAGGAGGCACTTGATGCCTCCAGGAGGATTGGAGATGGATGAGATGGAGGAGGATGGAGGCACTTGATGCCTCCAGGAGGATTGGAGATGGCTGAGATGGAGTAGGAAAGAGGATATTGCACAACACCTAACACCGCCTGCTCCAGTCTCTAAACATCTTCCTTTTCTGATAAAAAAAAAGGAATTCAAATGTTTCTACGGATTATGTTCCAAGAAAATTGATAACGGTCATTTTGAAAGAAGGCAGCAGAAGTGAGAATGCAAATTACAGATAAATTACGATATTATCGACTGTATCTGAAATTATTGAAAAAATATGTAGCACGTTATTTGCATTTAAGAAAAACTAAATCTCTCTTAAAAGAAAATCCTTTTGATTTCGAAAAAGGCAAAAATTCTATTCAACTTTTAACTAAAATTGCAAACATTTCGTACACAGGGGAAAGAGTAAAAAACGAATTCCTTCGATTGCAAAAGAAAAAGTTATCATAAGAGAGATCGACCCTTACTGTGAAGAAATTGGGGAAATGTGGTGAAGGACATATTACTCAACTGGTTTGAAAATAATTTAAGAACAGATATGTGATAACAAAAGCTGATAATCAGTACAGTACAAAAAACCCCTTTAAATATGGACCTTGCAAGTGTGGTGACCACCCCTGAGTGTGGCGATTTAGGGAAAGTGTGGTGATTTAGGGCGGCAGGCGCACTAAGGCCGTGATTAGTTTGCGTTTGTCAAATCCAAGACAAATTCCCGGACCCACATCCATATTAACAGACATTTAGCAATAATCGAAAACTAAGATAATTTTACAGGTAACAATAACACAACATTTGTTAACAAATCAGTTTAACACATTACACATAACTAGTTCTCACTTTTGGAACGATTTCAACAAGCGCCCCCTGACGCGGCCCTTTGCAAACAAGGGAAACTTCAGGAATGGTGGAGGTCAGTTTACTAAAAGTTCTGGATGAACGAGTTACTCGCTCGAGAGGCTAACAGGCCTCGAATAGTTTCTGGTTCCATTCGGTGCAACGTGACCGCGAGACACAAGACACATTCATGTGGGAAAAACGAACGAGATTCGAACCCAATGCTCCCCCTGCCTCATTAGTTGCGACGTCCGCAGGGAAAAGCCACCGTCGCTGGGTCGTCCGCTGCTGAGAGCTGAAGGCACGTGATGCTTATTGTTCTCGTCGAACATTTACGTCAATACTTCGAGAATCTGCTGCTCTCACTAGAGAGCACCATCGCTGCCAACAGCCCAAAGAAGAAGACCGAATGTCCTTTCGCTTTTTCCTTTTCGGTTGCTCCTTTTACTGGCCCCCTGGTGGAGGTCACCCCACTGGTTCGACGTGGTCGCTGCTGGTTGGCCAGAACTAGCCGAGGTGCAAATCGTGCACCCATCTGGCCTTGTTGTTGACAGTGACAGGTCACGTAGACACCCTTTGATACCTGAGGGGGGGGGGGGCAACGGGTCCGTCACGAACTTTCCACGCCGGCTGCGAGGTCCATCCTCAACAGGAGGTGAATGCAAGAAAATGGACGGGATGTTAAAATGTCACTGTTAATGGGAGACAATGGCGTCCGAAAGTCCCTCACTCCAACAGTCGTGTCCACGTGATAAAATTACTGTCGACATGACACAAGGGCCAATATTAGGACTACTAATCTATCTGCTATGCATCAATCACCTAATTGATAGAAATGTAATTAATTCTGTATACTTATATGATTTTCTGCATCAAAAAAAGAAACTAAAAAATTAACTTTTAGATGCAGAATTTTATGACTTGGGTTCGTACCGAAACGATCAATAGACAAAATCGAAATTCTGTCCAACAGATAGTTTCCATCTCAGTTGCTGCTTGACTCCCACGTGACAACACTAACTACTGACTCCAGGGGTGGTGGGGGGGGGTGGTGGAAGGATCATTTGCATCCTCTTACACACATTGCGAGGTTCAAGATACAATTATGAATGGAAATTAAATACGTGGAAAATATGTACAGCGTGTGCATGAAGCCATTTCGACCACAAGGGGAGGAAGTTCACTTTGCGGTTAAGGGAATGATTTAACTGGTAAAAAAAAAAATCTTTTTTTTTCTTTCCAGTCGTCCAATATCAATGATAAATGCATGAAATTTGAAATGGAAATTTGAAACGAAAACTTTAGGAGTGGGTGGCTCATTATCGAATATTGCTGAGCATAGAAGCCATTGCGCATGATCGGGGGAAGCGCAGTCTTGAAATCTGTCACGTGGGTGTCATGTGATGAAGAAAGAGCAGAATTCTTTCGAAAAAAGAATCTTTAAGATTGGAGACTAAAGCAATATGTCAGAAAGCTTGCTTTAAAACGAAAACATTAATTCTTGAAAAAGAAACTCAAGAAAAGAATTTTATACGAGAGTCAACTGTCAAACTACCTTCTGGGTGACTCCCCCCCCCACATACACTTCCACCCGTATTCAAAACAAAATTAGTCATTTCAAAAACTCTCCCCCCCCCCCCTCCCACCTTGCAGCAGCACTTTGCAATCTCTTCCACTTCTCCCCACCCGGCAGCAGCACTTTGCAATCTCTTCCACTTCTCCCCACCCGGCAGCAGCACTTTGCAATCTCTTCCACTTCTCCCTACCCGGCAGCAGCACTTTGCAATCTCTTCCACTTCTCCCCACCCGGCAGCAGCACTTTGCAATCTCTTCCACTTCTCCCCACCCGGCAGCAGCACTTTGCAATCTCTTCCACTTCTCCCCACCCGGCAGCAGCACTTTGCAATCTCTTCCACTTCTCCCCACCCGGCAGCAGCACTTTGCAATCTCTTCCACTTCTCCCCACCCGGCAGCAGCACTTTGCAATCTCTTCCACTTCTCCCCACCCGGCAGCAGCACTTTGCAATCTCTTCCACTTCTCCCCACCCGGCAGCAGCACTTTGCAATCTCTTCCACTTCTCCCCACCCGGCAGCAGCACTTTGCAATCTCTTCCACTTCTCCCCACCCGGCAGCAGCACTTTGCAATCTCTTCCACTTCTCCCCACCCGGCAGCAGCACTTTGCAATCTCTTCCACTTCTCCCCACCCGGCAGCAGCACTTTGCAATCTCTTCCACTTCTCCCCACCCGGCAGCAGCACTTTGCAATCTCTTCCACTCTCCCCACCCGGCAGCAGCACTTTGCAATCTCTTCCACTTCTCCCCACCCGGCAGCAGCACTTTGCAATCTCTTCCACTTCTCCCCACCCGGCAGCAGCACTTTGCAATCTCTTCCACTTCTCCCCACCCGACGGTAGTACTTTGCAATCTCTTCCACTTCTCCCCACCCGGCAGCAGCACTTTGCAATCTCTTCCACTTCTCCCCACCCGACGGTAGTACTTTGCAATCTCTTCCACTTCTCCCCACCCGGCAGCAGCACTTTGCAATCTCTTCCACTTCTCCCCACCCGACGGTAGTACTTTGCAATCTCTTCCACTTCTCCCCACCCGGCAGCAGCACTTTGCAATCTCTTCCACTTCTCCCCACCCGGCAGCAGCACTTTGCAATCTCTTCCACTCTCCCCACCCGGCAGCAGCACTTTGCAATCTCTTCCACTTCTCCCCACCCGGCAGCAGCACTTTGCAATCTCTTCCACTTCTCCCCACCCGGCAGCAGCACTTTGCAATCTCTTCCACTTCTCCCCACCCGACGGTAGTACTTTGCAATCTCTTCCACTTCTCCCCACCCGGCAGCAGCACTTTGCAATCTCTTCCACTTCTCCCCACCCGACGGTAGTACTTTGCAATCTCTTCCACTTCTCCCCACCCGGCAGCAGCACTTTGCAATCTCTTCCACTTCTCCCCACCCGGCAGCAGCACTTTGCAATCTCTTCCACTCTCCCCACCCGGCAGCAGCACTTTGCAATCTCTTCCACTTCTCCCCACCCGGCAGCAGCACTTTGCAATCTCTTCCACTTCTCCCCACCCGGCAGCAGCACTTTGCAATCTCTTCCACTTCTCCCCACCCGGCAGCAGCACTTTGCAATCTCTTCCACTTCTCCCCACCCGGCAGCAGCACTTTGCAATCTCTTCCACTTCTCCCCACCCGGCAGCAGCACTTTGCAATCTCTTCCACTTCTCCCCACCCGGCAGCAGCACTTTGCAATCTCTTCCACTTCTCCCCACCCGGCAGCAGCACTTTGCAATCTCTTCCACTTCTCCCCACCCGGCAGCAGCACTTTGCAATCTCTTCCACTTCTCCCCACCCGGCAGCAGCACTTTGCAATCTCTTCCACTTCTCCCCACCCGGCAGCAGCACTTTGCAATCTCTTCCACTTCTCCCCACCCGGCAGCAGCACTTTGCAATCTCTTCCACTTCTCCCCACCCGGCAGCAGCACTTTGCAATCTCTTCCACTTCTCCCCACCCGGCAGCAGCACTTTGCAATCTCTTCCACTTCTCCCCACCCGGCAGCAGCACTTTGCAATCTCTTCCACTTCTCCCCACCCGGCAGCAGCACTTTGCAATCTCTTCCACTTCTCCCCACCCGGCAGCAGCACTTTGCAATCTCTTCCACTTCTCCCCACCCGGCAGCAGCACTTTGCAATCTCTTCCACTTCTCCCCACCCGGCAGCAGCACTTTGCAATCTCTTCCACTTCTCCCCACCCGGCAGCAGCACTTTGCAATCTCTTCCACTTCTCCCCACCCGGCAGCAGCACTTTGCAATCTCTTCCACTTCTCCCCACCCGGCAGCAGCACTTTGCAATCTCTTCCACTCTCCCCACCCGGCAGCAGCACTTTGCAATCTCTTCCACTTCTCCCCACCCGGCAGCAGCACTTTGCAATCTCTTCCACTTCTCCCCACCCGACGGTAGTACTTTGCAATCTCTTCCACTTCTCCCCACCCGGCAGCAGCACTTTGCAATCTCTTCCACTTCTCCCCACCCGACGGTAGTACTTTGCAATCTCTTCCACTTCTCCCCACCCGGCAGCAGCACTTTGCAATCTCTTCCACTTCTCCCCACCCGGCAGCAGCACTTTGCAATCTCTTCCACTCTCCCCACCCGGCAGCAGCACTTTGCAATCTCTTCCACTTCTCCCCACCCGGCAGCAGCACTTTGCAATCTCTTCCACTTCTCCCCACCCGACGGTAGTACTTTGCAATCTCTTCCACTTCTCCCCACCCGGCAGCAGCACTTTGCAATCTCTTCCACTTCTCCCCACCCGACGGTAGTACTTTGCAATCTCTTCCACTTCTCCCCACCCGGCAGCAGCACTTTGCAATCTCTTCCACTTCTCCCCACCCGACGGTAGTACTTTGCAATCTCTTCCACTTCTCCCCACTCGGCAGCAGTACTTTGCAATCTCTTCCACTTCTCCCCACTCGGCAGCAGCACTTTGCAATCTCTTCCACTTCTTCCCATCTGGCAGCAGCACTTTTCAATCTCTTTCACTTGTTCCCACCCGACAGCAGCACTTTGAAATCTCTTCCACTTCTCCCCACCCGACGGCAGCATTTTTCAATCTCTTCCACTTCTCCCCACCCGACGGTAGCATTTTGCAATCTCTTCCACTTCTCCCCACCCGACAGCAGAACTTTGCAATCTCTTCCACTTCTCTCCACCCGGCAGCAGTACTTTGCAATCTCTTCCACTTCTCCCCACCCGGCAGCACCACTTTGCAATCTCTTCCACTTCTCCCCACCCGGCGGCAGCATTTTGCAATCTCTTCCACTTCTCCCCACCCGGCAGCAGCACTTTGCAATCTCTTTCACTTCTCCCCACCCGGCAGCAGCACTTTGCAATCTCTTCCACTTCTCCCCACCCGGCAGCAGCACTTTGCAATCTCTTCCACTTCTCCCCACCCGGCAGCAGCACTTTGCAATCTCTTCCACTTCTCCCCACCCGGCGGCAGCATTTTGCAATCTCTTCCACTTCTCCCCACCCGGCAGCAGCACTTTGCAATCTCTTTCACTTCTCCCCACCCGGCAGCAGCACTTTGCAATCTCTTCCACTTCTCCGCACCCGGCAGCAGCACTTTGCAATCTCTTCCACTTCTCCCCACCCGGCAGCAGCACTTTGCAATCTCTTTCACTTCTCCCCACCCGGCAGCAGCACTTTGCAATCTCTTCCACTTCTCCTCACCCGGCGGCAACATTTTGCAATCTCTTCCACTTCTCCCCACCCGGCAGCAGCACTTTTCAATCTCTTTCACTTGTTCCCACCCGACAGCACCATTTTGCAATCTCTTCCACTTCTCCCCACCCGACAGCAGCACTTTGCAATCTCTTCCACTTCTCCCCACCCGGCGGCAGCATTTTGCAATCTCTTCCACTTCTCCCCACCCGGCAGCAGCACTTTGCAATCTCTTTCACTTCTCCCCACCCGGCAGCAGCACTTTGCAATCTCTTCCACTTCTCCGCACCCGGCAGCAGCACTTTGCAATCTCTTCCACTTCTCCCCACCCGGCAGCAGCACTTTGCAATCTCTTTCACTTCTCCCCACCCGGCAGCAGCACTTTGCAATCTCTTCCACTTCTCCTCACCCGGCGGCAACATTTTGCAATCTCTTCCACTTCTCCCCACCCGGCAGCAGCACTTTTCAATCTCTTTCACTTGTTCCCACCCGACAGCACCATTTTGCAATCTCTTCCACTTCTCCCCACCCGGCAGCAGCACTTTGCAATCTCTTCCACTTCTCCCCACCCGGCAGCAGCACTTTGCAATCTCTTCCACTTCTCCCCACCCGGCAGCAGCACTTTGCAATCTCTTCCACTTCTCCCCACCCGGCAGCACCACTTTGCAATCTCTTCCACTTCTCCCCACCCGGCGGCAGCATTTTGCAATCTCTTCCACTTCTCCCCACCCGGCAGCAGCACTTTGCAATCTCTTTCACTTCTCCCCACCCGGCAGCAGCACTTTGCAATCTCTTCCACTTCTCCTCACCCGGCGGCAACATTTTGCAATCTCTTCCACTTCTCCCCACCCGGCAGCAGCACTTTTCAATCTCTTTCACTTGTTCCCACCCGACAGCACCATTTTGCAATCTCTTCCACTTCTCCCCACCCGACAGCAGCACTTTGCAATCTCTTTCACTTCATCGCACCCGGCAGCAGCACTTTGCAATCTCTTCCACTTCTCCCCACCCGGCAGCAGCACTTTGCAATCTCTTCCACTTCTCCCCACCCGGCAGCAGCACTTTGCAATCTCTTTCACTTCTTCGCACCCGGCGGCAGCACTTTGCAATCTCTTCCACTTCTCCCCACCCGGCAGCAGCACTTTGCAATCTCTTCCACTTCTCCCCACCCGGCAGCAGCACTTTGCAATCTCTTCCACTTCTCCCCACCCGGCAGCAGCACTTTGCAATCTCTTTCACTTCTTCGCACCCGGCGGCAGCACTTTGCAATCTCTTCCACTTCTCCCCACCCGGCAGCAGCACTATTTCAATCTCTTCCACTTCTCCCCACCCGACTGCAGCAGTTTGCAATCTCTTCCACTTCTCCCCACCCGACAGCAGCAGTTTGCAATCTCTTCCACTTCTCCCCACCCGGCAGCAGCACTTTTGCAATCTCTTCCACTTCTCCCCACCCGGCAGCACCACTTTGCAATCTCTTTCATTTCTTCGCACCCGGCAGCAGCACTATTTCAATCTCTTCCACTTCTCCCCACCCGACTGCAGCAGTTTGCAATCTCTTCCACTTCTCCCCACCCGACTGCAGCAGTTTGCAATCTCTTCCCCTTCTCCCCACCCGGCAGCAGCACTATTTCAATCTCTTTCACTTCTTCGCACCCGGCAGCAGCACTATTTCAATCTCTTCCACTTCTCCCCACCCGACTGCAGCAGTTTGCAATCTCTTCCACTTCTCCGAATACTGTTTTGGATTGTCGAGAGCAAAGCTTTGCCATTGGCAATGGGCTAGGAATGGCAACAGAACGAGAACCAGATCCGATCTTAGCTCTTTTGGTGCCACCCCCTCCCCCCCCCTCCTCACTCTTCGCATTTAATGAATAGAAAACAATTACAGATAGACAAGTCTGAATTTAGTTCATTTTAACAAAATCATATTCGTTGTTGACCAAAATGAATATTTTTTTATATATTATACTAATAAAAATTCGTAAATAATTAGTAAAATATATAATAATTTAAACTTAAAAATGGTACAAGTATTATGGAAACTGAATTATTATTGTGAAGTTTAGAAAGGGAAAAGAAAATGAATTCTTCGTTATGTGATGACGTCGATGAGGCTCCTCTGCTCTTGTTGCCGTGAGCGAGCCCATCAGCTCATGTGAGTCTCCTTACCCCCCTCCGCTTCCGCCTTGGCATAGCCCTGTCGAGAACAATTCGAAAGATGCAAATGCGATGAGTGTCCGATTCGGCGAATCTTCCCAAAAATTCGCTCCTCTCATTTGCAAATAGGATTTGTGACCTCTCCTCCCTTACCGCTGCTTCCTCCAGGGGTTCGAGCTGTGTTGTACGGATTGTTGGTCGTCCCGTGCAAGCGATTCCCGGACTCGAAGCCCAACGACATCTCGCTAGTGTTCGTCATCACCATGGCAATGGCGCCTGCTTGCTTCAACAAGGAGGCCACCTCGGAGTCTTCCTTCGCCCGAAGGTCTTTGAAGATCATCGATCCTGCTGTGCACTTCAGACCTGCATCGAAAGAAAGAAGCAAATGAAAAGACAGAAACGAAGACATTTTTCTAGACCAACAGAGAAAATAATCCATGCAAATTCTAAAAAAAGAGATTCTAAACTAAAAAAGAAAATGAAGAACCTTTCGAACAAAAGAAACGTTCGGTACTGGGAATTTAGAGTACCGAGATGCATCATCATCCTCATCCTCAAGCAGTCATGGGCTACGGAGGTCCAAACAGACCATGCAATTTAGTTCTCAAAGCAAGTCTGTCCTGAGCTACATCTTCTGCATCTGGTATCGAAGCCACTTCTTCCCACCCGACTGCAGCTAATGAGGCATCATTGATAAGGATGTCTCCTTCAGGAGCATAACTCGTTGATAAGGATAACTCGTTCCTAATGATCACTCGTTCACAACAGACCACTCATTCCTAATGATCACTTGTTGATATCGATATAAGATTAATAAGGATAACTCATTGATAAGGATGTCTCCTTCAGGAGGATAACTCGTTGATAGGGATAACTCGTTCTTAATGATCACTCGTTCACAATAGACCACTCATTCCTAATGGGCACTCGTTCCTAATGATCATTCGTTGATATCGATATAAGATTAATAAGGATAACTCATTGATAAGGATGTCTCCTTCAGGAGGATAACTCGTTGATAGGGATAACTCGTTCCTAATGATCACTCGTTCACAACAGACCACTCATTCCAAATGGGCACTCGTTCCTAATGATCACTTGTTGATATCGATATAAGATTAATAAGGATAACTCATTGATAAGGATGTCTCCTTCAGGAGGATAACTCGTTGATAGGGATAACTCGTTCCTAATGATCACTCGTTCATACAGACCACTCATGCCTAATGGGCACTCGTTCCTAATGATCACTCGTTGATATCGATATAAGATTAATAAGGATAACTCATTGATAAGGATGTCTCCTTCAGGAGGATAATAGATAACTCGTTCCTAATGATCACTCTTTCACAACAGACCACTCATTCCTAATGGGCACTCGTTCCTAATGGATGGCACTCGTCCCTTGTTGATATCGATATAAGATTAATAAGGATAAACTCATTGATAAGGATGTCTCCTTCAGGAGGATAACTCGTTGATAGGGATAACTCGTTCCTAATGATCACTCGTTCATACAGACCACTCATTCCTAATGGGCACTCGTTCCTAAGGATAACTCGTTGATAAACCTTAGTAGTTCATAAGAATCACTCGTTCATAAGGATTCACGGGGATCATTACCAGGATGAATACTTTTTTTTCATATGCAAATGAGTTACGAAATCATTAATAAATCCTATTCCTCATTCCCGTGCAGATAATCCAATTTTCTCAATATCTGCAAAAACTTTTAACTACCTTCTTACTTGTACACCTCGAGTTTTCATTTTCCAAAAAACCTTTATCAAATCGAAACAACTCAAATTCGTATCTTACATCCTCTGGGTTGGCAATTGATTCTTATAACAATTATTGCAATATATTGCAAAGCTATTTGCTTCCATGCAAATGACTGAATTTCCAACAAAAAAGAAGAAGAAAAAGCTTCTAGAACAGACGTCGGCAACCTTTTTTGGCTGCGGGTCAAAATCAACCAAAATGTGACTATTAAGAAGACAGTTCGGGTCAATGGGTATTTTCATTTTAAAACAGTCCGTTACTGAATAATAAGATAAATTTTATTGAAAAAACTATTACAATATGCTTTTAAACTCAAAACATAAAAAAAAAATTATAATTCTAATTATTATAAAAAAAATATAATTGTCAAGTTTTAGTTCATTAATAATTTATGAACTTTATTTATAAGCGTTCTCTTCGTTATCAATGGCTCCCCTGATGCTGAATTTGTGACGTCAAATTAGTCAAGTCTGGTTTATACTTAGTCACTTTAAGACGAATACAAGCGTCTGAATTTTCGGTAGTTAATCTGCTCCGGTTCTTACTTAAAATAAATTTCATGTGTGAAAATATTTGTTCACATTTATAAATAAAACCGAACGCGGACAAAATGGCAAAGCCAATTTTTTTCAAAGGTGAAAACTTCGTAGGAAGTGATGCCCAACACGATGACATCATGAGAAGGTGATTATCTTCCGTGTTTTCTAAATCTTTCCGCAATGTCTTGAATTTGTCCGTCCACAACGTTGAACTTTTAAAATCAATCATTTCTAAACTGAAATTGTCAATTTTAAGATATTCAAAATACTGCAAATCTAAAACATTTTCCTCTATTTCGTCGGGCTTTATTATAAATGTAAACATTTCGCCATGCTTCTTAAAACTTTGAAATCTACTTTCAAATTCACTTTTAATCTTAAAATTACAACTTTCGAACATATTTAGATTGCTTTCATCGATATTTTCTTTTTCATGATGGCTTTTTAGTAAGGGAAAGAAAAGAAATATTTTAGTTTTTATGTCAGTTTCAAATAATATTAATTTCGAACAAAAACTCTTCTATTTCTTCGTACATTTTCAAAATTGTGTGGTTATTTCCTTGGAATCGTACGTTGAAATCATTATATTGGTTCATTATGTCTGTTAAGAACAAAAGTCTTAAAAACCATTGTTTATCATTGAGCTCGAGATCATTTTCACCGATTTCGTAAAGAAATATTCGTATATCATCAAAGCACTCTACAAATCTATTAAGAACTTTGCCTCGACTTAACCATTGTACTTCAGCATGTAACAGTAAATCTCCGTATTTCGATTCAATTTCCTCCAAAAAAGCTTTGAAGCGCCTGTGTGTTAATGCAGATCGTGCTACTATTATGTTTACGATCTTAACCTTTTCCATTACATCCTTAAGTTGTTGCGTAGATGCCCTTGCAAATAAATTTTCTTCATGTATGATACAATGGAACGATAAAAGTGGGCGGCCAAGTTCATTTTCCATTAGTTTCACAAATCCAACATTTTTTCCTCTCATAGCTGGAGCACCATCAGTTGTTATGGAAAACAATTTACTTTTTAAATCCAATATTTTCCCATTTTTGAAATTTGTAAACTCTTGTACTTGACGGAAAATATGAATGCCTTTGGTCGTGTCATTCATTGAAGCAAGAACGCATAGTTCTTCATTGACGTTCGAACTATTTATTGATGCAAATCTAATAATAATTGCCAGCCTAGCCATACTATTTACATCGGTACTTTCATCGAGTGCAATGCTAATTACGTCACTAGATAACAAATCATTTTTGACCTGTGCGTCAATATTTTTTGCTATATCTTCAATGCGATGCTGAACTGTTCTGGCCGACAATGGCATTTCATTAATTCTCTCAATTATTTGTTTTTTATTTGCGAAGTCATTGAATAAATGTTCGGAACAATTTATGAATGCGTTTTCAAAAATTCGCCGTCTGTAAACGGTTTTCTGTTGCTACCAATACTAAGAGCTGCAATAAAGCTCGCAGATGTAGCGTAATTGTGGCTGGTAACCAATCTCTTCAAAAATTTATTTTACCATAATTTAATACACGTTTAGCAATGTATTCATATTTTTCATCATTTGGCATTTCACTTTATGTTTTGAAGAAAAGTGTCGCTCAATTTGTATCCTGGCGGTAATTATAACTGTACATAAAGTACATATCAATTTGTCACCATTTTCCATACATCCATACTTTTCAGTCCACACATCTTGAAATAATCTCTTTTTTGCTTTTTGTTTTTCCATGGTAATAAAAATAATAATTATTTCGCTTAGGTAACTGTTCTCGTGCTTCTGAACTACTGTTTATTCACGTTAAAGACGAAATAAACGTAGACAAGAGTAGATGCGTGATCAGCAGGTGGGCACGGTAGTAGTATAGTGCCATTCCACCGTATCCCCACTAGTGCTTTCCTCCCATGACGTCACCGACCACGCCCACTTCCGCCCCCTCCCCTATGACGCAACATGACGTAATCATTACATAATCATTACGTAACAGGCCACGCCCCTTTATTAATAATTCCTCCCCTTTATTAAATCCCCTTTCCCCCTCAGTGGCGCCACCTGTTGACAATGAGAAGTACTATTTTCCCAAAAAAAACCTTTATGTCTAATTTCTCGTTTTCGGACCCCACGGTCGACCTACCTATATTTT
Organism: Ryuthela nishihirai; assembly: GCA_038380435.1. Taxonomy (NCBI): domain Eukaryota; kingdom Metazoa; phylum Arthropoda; class Arachnida; order Araneae; family Heptathelidae; genus Ryuthela; species Ryuthela nishihirai. Next base: position 152,831,420 of record JAWZYU010000001.1, on the reverse strand, counting down.
AAGCCCTTCCTCCTCTTGTAGACCCCCTGGTTGACCCTTTAAGCCCTTCCTATATTTTAAGGTCACCTCCTTCACTCGGCTGATGCAAGTCTCAGAATAATTGCATGGAACGATTGACTGGTCTCAGAATAATTGTACAGAAAGGAATGATACAAAATTCCTTAGTAATTAAACACTCATCAAAATTCCCTTACCTCTATTAAAAATCATCTTACAGTTGAAACTCATTTTACTCTTACTGTTTCCATAGAAAATACCATAGGGTGAAATTAATAATGGTTTAAATTATTCGTAGGGATGACATGTTAAATCTGCTTTTAGAACACACGTCTGCAGTGGAAAAATTTTCAAACTCCGTTAATCAACTCCCTAGTAATTAAACACTCGTCAAAATATTCCTCACCTTTATTAAAATCACTCCACGGTCGAAATAAAAATCAGTTTTCTGTAGATGTGTTCCACCGGGGGGAGGGGGGGGGGAAATCGTCCCTCGCTCTGTGGATTCCGTCCGACTGTCTTGGGTTCCCGGACTATACCGTGTACTTGCTGTGACTTAGATGCAGGCCAGACATTTCAGATATTAACCTAGCATTCTTTATAACTAGCTTTTTCTATGTATTTCTTACATCAAAGCCACCACTAGCACTGAATTCTTTTGAATGCAGATCTCAAATTGTAAATCAACTCACAGAGTTGTATTTATTCCTTAGTAATTAAAACTCTTTGCTATTCATTTAGCCAGGACGACTAAACGATTCCTTTATAATTAAAATTCCCTGCTATTAAACTCCCTAGTAATTAAACACTCATCAAAATTCCCTTACCTTTATTAAAAAAAACCACCGTACGGTTGAATCAGTTTTCTGTAGAGGTGTTTTATCGAAAAAAAAAAAACTTCTCTCCGGCCAACGAGAGTCGAACGCGCTACCACAGCTTCACTCTGTTCTTGAACAAGAACCAACCTGCAATGGAAAAATTTCAAACTCGGAGGAGGTTTCATCATGCACATACGTGTCAGGTAGCAACGAAACATCTCGTGACAAATGATGCAATCGCCCTAGGGTTGAGTGTCCTGTGATTGTTGCTCTCTAAGGGTAAGTGACGTGTCACTCGCTGGACAGTCCACGTTATTCTGATCTTGTTGTGACACGTATTAGATAGTGGGATTTGGGGGTGTATATATACGGGGTCAAGTCAGCTAAAGGACATTCCATTGCTAGCTTCTCTACTGAGTTATCAACGCTGCTGACTATCCCAAGATGTCTACTGAGCAAGTTCCTGCTGGATCATCAACAGCTAACAGGTAAATAAAACTTTATTTAATGCTATGTTGTCCTTAAGACACACAATCATTTACTGACGAACATAGAATGTTATATTTGTTTCTATCCAGTAAAAGTCATTTTACTTACTTTATTCTACTTATAAATTAGTTAAATATTTAATTAGATCTTTTTCTCAGGTTAGCAAACTGTTAAATTGTTTCTCAAACTTTAGTTAAATATTTAATTAGATCTTTTGCTCAGGTTAGCAAACGGTTAAATTGTTTCTCAAACTTTAGTTAAATATTTAATTAGATCTTTTGCTCGGGTTAGCAAACTGTTAAATTGTTTCTCAAACTTTAGTTAAATATTTAATTAGATCTTTTGCTCAGGTTAGCAAACGGTTAAATTGTTTCTCAAACTTTAGTTAAATATTTAATTAGATCTTTTGCTCAGGTTAGCAAACGGTTAAATTGTTTCTCAAACTTTAGTTAAATATTTAATTAGATCTTTTGCTCAGGTTAGCAAACGGTTAAATTGTTTCTCAAACTTTAGTTAAATAATTAATTAGATCTTTTGCTCAGGTTAGCAAACGGTTAAATTGTTTCTCAAACTTTAGTTAAATATTTAATTAGATCTTTTGCTCAGGTTAGCAAACGGTTAAATTGTTTCTCAAACTTTAGTTAAATATTTAATTAGATCTTTTGCTCAGGTTAGCAAACGGTTAAATTGTTTCTCAAACTTTAGTTAAATATTTAATTGGATCTTTTGCTCAGGTTAGCAAACGGTTAAATTGTTTCTCAAACTTTAGTTAAATATTTAATTAGATCTTTTGCTCAGGTTAGCAAACGGTTAAATTGTTTCTCAAACTTTAGTTAAATATTTAATTAGATCTTTTGCTCGGGGTAACAAACTGATCAACATAGAGTTTTATTGTAAAACTTAATTTTCAAACTTTAGTTACTTAGATATATTGATCGCCCTAGTAAATGTACTGCATATTCTGAGACCGTATTATCTATCTAGGAAAACTACGGATATGGAGAATTTTGAAAAACTCCTAAAATCCGTGAAGATCCTCGATGAGGCAATTAAAAGACCTTCGCAGTCCGAGGACAGGGCTGCGAAGCGCGTCTGCATGCAACAAAAGACAGGGCAGGATTTACGGCAGAGGACTATGAGGATGTCCCTCACCCACCGGAAGCGCATCGCCGCGGCAAAAGCAGCAACGGAGATGAGACCTCTCACCGTCGTCCGGCCTGACGCGCTCCCTTCAACGGCAACTAGGTAAATGAAATTTTATTTAACGTTGTCCTTAAGAAACTCAGCTATTTATTAACGTACATCGAGTTTTCTAACCTGTAAAGTCATTTTATTGTAAATGCTAACTTTAGTTACTTAGATTTTTTGCTCACGCTAGTAAATGTACCGCGTGCTGTCTTTTATTACAACTGTTAAAAAAGAAAAAATTTTTTTTTCTCAAACGTTAGTTAAATATTTAGTTAGGTCTTTTGCTCAAACTGTGGCGCATGCTGTCTTTTATCACAACATAACTGTTCAATATAGAGTTTTATATTTGTTTCTAACCTGTAAAGTCATTTTCAAACTTTAGTTACTTGGATTTTTTGCTCACGCTAGTAAATGTACTGCGTGCTGTCTTTTATTACAATTGTTAAATTTATTTCTCAAACGTTAGTTAAATATTTAGTTAGGTCTTTTGCTCAAGCTGTGAGGCATGCTGTCTTTTATCACAACATAACTGCTCAATATAGAGTTTTATATTTGTTTCTATCTAGTAAAGTCATTTTCAAACTTTAGTTACTTAGATATTTTGATCATGCTAGTAAATGTACTGCATATTGTCTTTTCTGTTCTAAGATGAAAAAACATGTAAATGTGCCGCATATTCTGAGACTGAATTATCTATCAATGTAGGGTCCCCACGGAGAGTGTGCTACTCGGAGCCGCTCGTGTGCTAACCAAGCCTCAGCCACCCATGACCCGTTCGTCATTGACAGTGTCGGCTACGTCCCTCAACGAGCCCGCCAGTGCTGACGTCACCTCTGCAATCTTCACAGGCGCTGGGTCCTCAGCTGCAGTCAGGTAAATGAAATTTCTTTTGATGTTGAGTGGGGGTCTTAAACGGTTCAGTCATTTACTAAAGCATATATAGTTTTATAACATGTAAAGCCATTTTACTTTCTTTATTCTGCTTATAAATTAGTTAAATATTTAATTAGGTCTTTTGCTTGAGCTAGCAACGGTTAAATTTTTCCACATTCGAGTGTTTACCCCGTGGAACATTTTTTCTCAGACTTGGTACTGTAGGCAAAATTATACTAGCAATGTGTGTTGTCTTTTATTACAACTGTTAAATTTTTCCACATTCGAGTGTTTACTCACGTGGAACATTTTTTTCTCAGACTTGTACTGTAGGCAAAATTTCTATATATATATATGTGAATAAATATATGATTTTTATTGTGTAAACTATGTATAAAGAAGAATATTAGTAAATGTACTTTAAAAGTGTGTATCTGGGAAAATGTGATACTTTAAAAATGTAATACTTTAAAAGTGTGTATCAGGGGAAAATGTGATACTTTAAAAATGTAATACTTTAAAAGTGTGTATCTGGGGAAAATGTGATACTTTAAAAATGTAATACTTTAAAAGTGTGTATCTGGGGAAAATGTGATAGTTTAAAAATGTAATACTTCAAAAATGTGTGTATCTGGGGAAAATGTAATACTTTAAAAACGTGCATCTGAGCAATACAGCATTATAACTTCAGTTCTAAGAAAAAAAAACACGTAAAGTACTGCATATTCTGAGAATAAATTATCTATCTAGGTCTGTCGAGTCCTTCAATGCTCCAGGACCATCCACCACAGTCAGACCTGCTGCAGCAGCACCTTACTACACCGTTGTGAACACACGCCACTACAACTCCGCCAAGTTTCGCACACAATTTATCTCAACGAGTGTGCGGCTTGGCGGAATGGAGGATGTACAGCCCCATAATTTCATTCCGGTCCTGCACGACTTGCACGAGCGGATGCTAGCCGATATCGTCCCCACAGGTGAATATAGCCATGTACGGCTATGCTTACGCTCCCGGGATTTGAGAAACCCCGTCAACCTGTCCCTAATTTGGCGTAATGCCCTGACGGGTGAGAGATTCATGACGGCATTAGACAAAGTAGTGCAGTCAAATGAATCTCTCGGTACTGGAAGCGAACTAGAATTTGACTTCGTCTGTGCGGACTTGGACAGGGTCGGCAGCGGCAATGATGGGAGACGTGCAGGGCCGGAGAAACGAAGCCTTATGGATAACCAGTCGTTCGCTGCCAAGAAGGGTAGCATTTTAAGAATTGTGAACCGTGATAGTATTTGCCTTGCAAGAGCTCTCGTCGTTGCACGAGAGCTCTGTTTAAAAAATAAAGGGTTGGCAAACAGCTATTTGAAAATTGCTGATTATCGCCTCCGTCTTCAGCAGACAGAGGCCCTTAATCTACACCTGGATGCTGGGGTCCCTGTTGCCCCCTGTGGACTCCCGGAAGTACAATTGTTTCAAGCGCACATGGTGCAATACCGGCTTGTAGTGTATTCTGCTGACGACGCCTTCCTCCCCATCTTCATTGGTCCCGAAGGAGGGGACAACATCTATTTATTGTTTAGTGCTGGGCATTATGATGTGATTACCAAGCCATCAGGGTTTTTCGGGGCTAGGCATTTCTGCCATAAGTGTTTAAAGGGGTTTAATCACGGGCACGTTTGCAAGGGGACCTGCAACAGGTGCCTGTCAACCGATGTGGTTCATGCAGGGGAGTTGTTGCTCTGCACAGTGTGTTGTGTGTATTTGCGCGGGGCTGAATGCTTTCAGGCGCATCTGCTGAAGGCATGTCAGACACAACATCGCTGTGTTAAGTGCATCAGCTTGTACGATCCCCTGAAAAAACACGTTTGCAAGGTTGACACTTTAAAATTCGTCGAGCCCTGCAAGATTGACCCTGTCGGTCAGACTTATCTCTACTTTGATGTAGAGACTGTGCAGTGTGTCGACGGATTGCTGAAACCGATACTGTGGTCACATACCAAGTGGACGACGAGTGGGTCTATGCTTCATTCCCGGAAACGGACGCCTTTATGGATTGGCTTCTATCCGAAGAATGTCCTGGGGTTCAACGATTCAAGGATGCCACAGTCCTAGCGCATAATCTCAAAGGCTTTGACGGCATGTTCATCATTAGTTACCTTTACAGAAAATTTTTAAAACCGGATCTCGTGTTCGATGGATCCAAGATTTTAGGTATCTTTTTACCTGGCCTTAAAATAAGGTTTATCGACACGTTATCCTTTATTAAGGCTCCTCTTCGATCATTCACGAAGACCTTCAACTTGGAGGCGGTGAAAGGCTTTTTCCCCTTTAAATTTGTGAAGGAGGAAAATCTACAATATACAGGACCCATCCCTGATCGGCTTTTTTTCCAGCCAGAAGACATGGAGCCTGAAACTCTGTCAGCATTCAACGAGTGGTATGCCACAGCAAGCCTTGAACCCTGGGATTTTCAACAGCAGCTTCTGTATTACTGCAAGGCAGATACAGAGCTGCTGCGGTGAGGCGCCCAAGCTTTCCGTGAGGAATTTTTAAATCTCACAGGTGTAGACCCATTTGCGCGTGACCTGACTGTTGCCGGTGCTTGCCTTCGCATATTCCGTGGAAAGTTTTTGCAAAAGAATACCCTCGGTGTGTGTCCCGCCCAAGGGTATTTGGAGAGTAATGACCGACAGTCCTTGAAAGCTCTCGCATGGTTAGAGTATGAGGCTTCCAAGGACAACATCGAAATTCAAACTGCGCGATCACCCGGAGGTGAGTATATAGGTTGTTACTTTCATCACTTTTGAAATGTTTCAAACCTGAAAAAATAGATCAACACATGAGAAAGCCATTTGGTCTGCTAAACACCCGGACCATGGATCGTCTTGAGACCTTGAAAGTGCTGATGAACGGGTACACATGCAAAATAATGTGGGAGCACGAATTCGACGAGTTGATGCGCAAAAACCAGTCCGTCGCATTAATTTATAAATCCGTCCAGCCTATCCGGCATATAGGGGCCCGTGACTACCTCTACGGAGGGCGTGTGGAGGTGTTCTCCATATTTGCATCGGTTGACTTAGGATGCAGCCTTAACTACGTTGATTACAACAGCCTGTACCCTTATGTTTGCAAGAAGGCTCCATTCGGTAAAGGTCACCCAGTTCGGATCACCTCCGATTTCGCCACGGACCTCGACCACTATTTTGGCATTGAACACGCCACACTGTTACCCCCCGACGGTTTATTCATCCCTGTACTGCCCTATAGGTGTAATGGGAAGCTGCTTTTTCCCCTTTGTAGGATCTGTGCGGATGGACAGCTGGCACCCCCTTGTCGGCACACCGTGAACCAGCGCGCATTGACAGGATCTTGGCCTACGTTCGAAATTTACGCTGCGACAGACTTCTCCAGTTCCACGATGTATGGCACTTTAATACCATCCTGCAATATGACCCTACAACAAAAAAGGGAGGTGTCTATGCTGGGTACATAGACACTTTTCTGGGACTGAAGCAGCGTTACTCCGGGTTTCCCCCTGACGTGCAGACCGAGGAGCAAAAGAAAGCCTTCTGTGAGGCCTTCTTTCAGGCAGAGGGGGTTCGGATCCTCCCCTCGGAAGTTGAGAAAAACAACCTTAAGCGAACTCTTTCCAAGGTCTCGCTTAATTCGTCATGGGGGAAGCATGCGCAGAACATGAGTCGAATCCAGACGACCATTGTGAGTTGTCCTGTCAAGTACATGGAGCTCTTGACGGACGCATCGCTAGTCATCACTGATGTCGCTGTTATCAGTGATCAGGCCATACTTGTCACGCACAAGCCGGCGGAGTCTGCCACTCCAGCGAACACCCGTGGAAGCCTGATTCTCGCTGCAATGGTGACGAGTCACGCCAGACTAAAGCTGTACGAGCTTCTATCGAAATTAGATAGTCGTGCAATGTATTCTGACACGGATTCGGTGATTTATACAACGTCTCCTCGCGACACCTACACACCACCACAAAATCCCTTCCTTGGAGGTCTCGTTGACGAAATTTCATCAAAGTATGGCCCCGGTGTACACATCACGGACTACATTAGCGCAGGGGCCAAGAGTTATGCTCTTCGGTTGAGCAACGGCGATGAAATTCTTCGTGCCAAGGGCATATCTCTCACGAAGCAAAACAGGTGTAAATATAATTTTGAACTTCTAAAATCCATGGTCCTAGGGAATTCCCCAGCCAGCGAGACCTTCGTAGTCCCCTTTAATGTGGTTCGTAATAAAGTGGATGGGTCACTTACGAACAGGCCCATGGTAAAAAGGTTTAAGGCTAACCTCGATAAGCGGTATCTCAGCCCGGGTTCGACTCTCACTGTACCTTATGGCTACAATGACCTGGGCCTGGATACCCTTATCCAACTCATGGATGAGTAATTGCACAGTTTTTATTTATTTATTATTGCACACTAATTTATTATTTATTTATTTATTATTTATTATTTATTTATTTATTATTGCATCTTCATTTATTATTTCAGTGTGCATAGTATTACAACTCTATTTCGTTGCTCACCAGTGTAAATATTATTTCATTACACGCTTTATTTCGTTGCTCACCAGTGAAAATATTATATCATTACACACTTTATTTCAATGTCCTTAGTGGACCTTATTATTTCACTGCACACTTTATTTATTTCAATGTTCCTAGAGGACCTTATTATTATTATTATTATTTCAGTATCTGTAGTGGATCTTGTATCCGTAGCAGACCTTTTTTTTTAAACTTATTATTTCAATGTTCCTAAGGAACCTTATTATTTCAGTATCTGTAGTGGATCTTGTATCCGTAACAGACCTTTTTAAATTTATTATTTCAATGTTCCTAGTGAACCTTAGTATTTCACACGTAATGACCCAGCACTGAGGCGTCGTCAGCTTTTGAATTACTGTATTTAACTTATTGTATTTAACTTATTGTATTTAAAACTACAGCGGATCTGTCATTGTTTTACTGTCCAGTATTGGATATGTCATGTAAATTATTGTCTGTGAATTGTTTCAATAAAAAAGGTTTCAAAAAATCTGCCTCTTTATTACCTAGCTGAAACACACTACGGCGGGGGGGAAAGTTTTATCAATGCCGTGCTCCACAGTGCGAGCGAGAGCAGCGCATGCTGACGCCAACCAATAAAAACCACCGGTGCATCTAAGCTTAGAGCGCTCCGAAGAAGGACCAATGAGAAGCCTGGATGCATCCGTGCTTAGAGAACTACTCCATCGAGACCGTGTTTGGGGGGACATTGCACGGATTTGTAAAACTAATTAACGGAATGGAGTAGAAGAGTGAATGAAGCAAGAGACGCAAATATCAGTTTTACTTTCTTTTATTGGATATTTTGTAATGCACATTTTAAATACATGGGTTTTTTAACACAAATCTTCAAGCGCACAGGGCTTGGATTTTACAGAAGGTTTCAATATGCTGACCACTCGGATAATTTTCTTTTCTTACGTCGGATGGGTACGGCAATGTCTTTTGGCGGGTGCTCTTCAGCTATAGTGCTTCTGGGGATGTTGACTTTTAGTTCATGTGGAGTGTCAAGCTGTTTTGAGAATAACAAATAATTTTTCAAAGCAGTCAGATACTTTTCGGATTTATCGTCAGCATCGTCAGATTCCAATATTTTCTTCATCTCTGAGTCCAAATCACATACTTTTTTTCTTATGTTTTTTCTCTGCACAGCTTTTACAGAAATCATTTTTTTTTAAATAGCGAAACCAACAGGGGGAGGGCAGCAGTCAGCAGGGGTATAATGAACCCTGAACCACGCTGCAGCAGATGCTTCTTGTGACGTAAAGATGCACGTTTGGACGCTAGACTCCTTATGACCGTCTTGTGCTGGTGTAAATTCTTTAATACTCTGTGGGAAACAGGTATATTTCCTTTTAAGAAATTGGAACACACTTCACATAGAGCATACATCTGGGGGTCGGAGATGTGCTTCATCAGAGCTGTACGCTGCTTTCCCCCTAGCTTTGGCAAGCACTGAAGGAACGGACCTTGAGATTTAACTTTCATTTGGAACGTAAAGTATTTCGGGTTCTTCTGATGGAAGAATCTTTGCATGGAGCCTTTCACTGTCCAATGTTCTGGGATGAAGGTCAACGCACAAATAACCACAGGTTACCCGTGTAGCCAATCTATAGGCATCCGTCAGGAGTTTAGATTGATGGGGGTACCTTGTCTCGCCAGGTGTGTTATTTGTGATGCATCCCGACAATTGCGATATAAAAACATGTAGTGAGCATTGAGCGATATAGTCCTCGAATGTCTCCCCTTTAAAAACAGATTTTGTAAGATCCGGACAATCGTGATATTTTTATGATGACCCCCGCGAATAAACAATTGTGATATGCGCTCACTGGCTACAGACTGTTCCATCAAGTCATCCAGTACCAGAAGTGTAGGTCTGTGAGGATCAAATTCCAGATCCGTAGGTAGTCCTTCATAAAATTCCACCGTTTTCTTGAAGGGTTCAAAGGCAGGCTGCCACTCACCGTAGCAGTAAACCACACGCTGGGGTGGGGGTTCGAATACTTGAGCTGCATCTTTGATGAGTTTCAGAGTGAAAGTCGTCTTCCCACACTGTGAAGGTGCTGCAATTATAATATTTGAAGGAGTGCGGAGAGCCATCGCACCACCATGCAGTCGTTAAAGTCTACTCGACACGTGTAATCACGATGCAGTACTGTGGGAAGAGTCGAACCACACGATCTTTTAAACAGGAAATACAGACAGTGAGCACCGCATGTGTCTCCCAGGGGGTCCTGCAGAGGTATCGAGGGGTGTAAGACGTGACGTATGCCTAGTCGACTATAGTATTCTTGCATGGAGGCATCGGGACTCGTACCCAGGGGGTCAAAGTGATCCACTTGCGCTCCTTTCTTGTAAACCGCTATCCAGTGGGTTCCAGGCAGGGAGGACGGATCGGTATTGTAGATAAACAAGGCTTCTGACTGATTGATTCTGTGAGGTAGTCTGTCACGGGGGAACACTCCTAGACTTGTGGGTAACATCGAAAGGATGGATTCTAACTGATAGGAATTCATGAGCTGTAGTCAAACAGGACTTTACGATCCAATGGGATTTCCAACAAATTCTGGTACTCGGCATACAGGAGCACAGTGACCGATGCGGGTAGGGGCTTGGCAAACTTTAATTCGACTCTCACACTCCCACTCTTTATTAAAGAAAATACTTGATTGCATTCACGTTGCTCGGGGGTCAATTGGAATCCAAACAATGTAAAACCTTCTCCATAGGCTTTTCGTGACAAGTTAATACCGCTATCGGATTTCCAGGCGTCCAAAGCTTCCAATAATCCTTGGTAACAGCGGAGATAGCGCCCATTCGCAAAGTCGGGGGTGTAGGACTGATGATCACTGTCTATGTGAAGACTGATGTAGTTTAAGTCGAAATGTTGGAAGTTGAAGGGATTTTTTTCGTACGATCCATTCAGGCTTGTACTTTGCAGCATACCCAGTACAAGCCGTACAGGGAACTGGCCGAGAAATAAATTGTCACGGTTCACACTCGTCAGGCCTGAAGCAATGGAAAACATACGTAAATCCGTTCTTCGCAGAGGGTACTTGGCACTCTCCGAACCCAGCAGGCGAGCATGTGCAAGGATGACACCCGAAGTGGGTTTGACTTTACGCACGAAAAATTCAGCTTCGTGTATCTGTACTTTGTAAGAGGGGTCTGCTTCACCTGTCATGAGGCAGAATTCGGGTTTGGATCTCAGCAAACGCAGTCTCAGGTCGACTTGATTGAGTAGGTAACGATCTTGATTAAACAGGTCGGCGTGGATCCACGAGATGAGTTCGATACCTGTTGGTTTGACGTACCCCTTGTGTTGATGCCACCCCTCATTCTCCCTGCTGGTCAGTTCCATTTTACCTGGGGTGTCGAGGTACCAGAGCGAGGTGTCTAGCTGACTTCGTGTGGCATCGGCCCCGTAATTCAATAGAGTCTCTAGATACGCCCTGTAGGGGTACAGGGTGTGAGAAGCACTCACAAGATGATCGTTGAGGAAGACATCTACCTGGCTGAAGAGGGCGTGTAAGAAATGATTGCAGGGGGCAATCACTTCCGACGGTGTTGTACCATCGGATTTTACAATTTTCAAGACGAGACGTAGGTGACATCGAGATAGATCAATGTAATCGTCCGTCCCCTTCACGATGAATTCGAGTGGTGCATTACCTTCCAGGGAAGCCACAGGTAAATAATTGACATAACAGCCTCTTTCTAATTGTGAGACAGTGGGTGGGACCAGAAACAGATCCAGTTCTGAATTGGCACAGTCGCCAGAATCAGCGTGAATTTTCTGAATGCTCATGATGAAAACACGTCCTGCACAGTACAGTGTCTCTTCACTTTATGAACCTTGGGATGCTGACGACGACGTTTTATTCCTTTCCCTCCCTGCAGCTTTGAACTGGCACGCTGCAAGAGGTCGGCACCCGCTTCACGGAGCCCCGCTTTGGCTGCAGATTTGAAGTTTTGCCCCTGGGACATCTCAGAAACGAACCGTAGCCCGCCCTTACGCAGGGTAGACAGCGCAGGTCGTACGAGAGGGCGTACGAGAGGGCTGATGAAACGTCCGATCCTAGCAAAGATGCTTCCTAGCCCGTCACCTCTCTGATAACGAGGACCACGGAACACACCCTTCCCTGTCTGGCTCTTGTAGTAGCTCACGTAGGCGTCTGCGGAAGGGGGAACGAATTTAACCCTCATGACAGAAATGTAACTTGACTAAAACTTTACCGAATTTAAAATGTAGTGGTTCTCCGGTGTCGGTACGAAGGAAGATTCTCACACTCTCGAAACTGTTCCTTGCAAGGGGGTAGTAATCAGGCTGTTGATATACAGCAACAATGGCTTCGTTATTACTGGTTCTGACGGCAGGATTCACGACACGCAACAGTGCACCGTGACCTAACAACTGAGGAGCAATCAGATCTGAATACAAATAAATACCATACATTCCTCTGTTCATATCGATGGGATAGTCACCCAGGATTTTGTTCAGCAGTATATCTAATTTAGCAATTCCTAGCATGTCACCTAATCCGGGGTTCGATCGAGGAAATTTAATGTAATGCGACTTGTCTGTATCCATTAATACGGTGTGATCTGCCTGCTGCTTGAAACGGTAAGCTTTTCTCAGCCTGTAGGGTAACATCTGGTTCATTGCATCGAATAATGATTCGGCAGTTTCGTATCGTCCGTGGGGTACCTTTCGTTCTTGGAAACTACCTGGTGGGATCACGTAGAAATAACACTCGTCATCTATGTCGAAAGTTGGTGTATTGCAAAGTTTGCTGGCAAATCGTTGGTGGAAGGTTTGTCAACTTCTCCCTCGCAGATACACAGAAGTTTACCGAAATTCGTTTTAGGAAACATCAGTCCGTACCCCTCACTCGGTTTGAATACCCAGTAACCGCCGTTATAGGAAACTATTATTTCTTTGGGGAGCTGTGTGGTGAGGAGAGACAACAGCTCCATTCGAGTTATTTTACCCGATTTAAGTTTGATTTTTCTGTATTCTTCAGGGATGGCAGGGGCGTAATATTCATATGTGTCGTTAGAACCGTCCACATTGTACCAGCTCACCAGTAAGTGAACTTCTGCTAGTCCCACTTTCCATTTTCCTCAGTCTTAGGGGTTGTGCCAGACGGACTGTGAAATCGGTCTGCGAATTGTTCGGATAAATATTCTGACTAGCCATGGAGGGAAGAGTCAGGTAGAAACTATCCATTTTTTAGGGATCCAGGAAGGTTTGGGATATCCGCGAAATTTGACCAGTGCCTTTTGACCTTTTCTCTCGATTATTTTCTCAACCGTGTAAAGTTCGGGTTCTGTCACTTTTTGAAGCTCCGATTTATAGAATGTGCCTTTCAACACTTCTCCCTCAGAATCCCTTACGACATACACAGGGGGCTGCCGTTGTAATACCTTGTCGACTATAAATATTTCTTTGGTCCACAAATGTGTACCTGCCTTCTTGAAGGGCGCTTTTACACTGGCTAGTCGAACTGTGTCACCTACTTTAAATGCTGGTTTTTCTTTTACTACACTCGGATTGCGATAGAGTCGAACCCACACGACGTCTTCGTTGCGTAAGGTCATGTCCTTGGGGGCCATATCGTGTGCACTGTGAACGGTGGCATTGTATCCCCTTACAACACGCTGCAGCACGTCCAGGTAGCGGTAGGTATTGTTGCGTGTATAATATCTCCCCAGTCTCTCGCGTAGGGTACGATTCCATCTCTCCACCAAAGCTGCTTTTTTGTCGGAGTATGTAGCAAAGAACCGAATACCTTTCTTTTTCAGGAATTTCTGGAACACTCTGTTCGTAAATTCCTGATCAGTATTTAAATTCATTTGGGTATCGACCCTTGGAAAGGATTTTTTTGAAAGCTGAGACCATTTCTTTCCCTGTTTTAGCCTTCATGGCCAGCGCCCACCCGTATCTCGAGAACACATCGATGACTGTTAATATGTAGCGATACCCGTCATTGAAGCGAGTTAGATGTTTCACGAATATGAGATCGGCTTGCCATTGTTCGTCTAACCCTGTGACGTAAACTTTGTTACGAGGGAACTTTCTGCGAACAGGTTTATGTAACGTGTAGGCAGGCTGCTTTTCTAACCATTCTCGGACGAGTTTGAGTGGCAGTCCCGTATTCTGTGCCAACTTTTTTACACTACCGAATCCTCTTTCGGGGTCGAAATAATGGGACTCCAAAGTTTTGTTTTCTGCTGCACCCAGACGTCGTACCCCACCAGGTTTTGCCATTGATGTAGTGAAAGTGTAACACCTGTCACTGTAGGAACGTCACCTATAAACTGTCTGATATCCACTGTTAAGTTACACACACGAATTTTGTATTCTCCGTCTAAGGCTTTTGACTCCCCACACTGAATATTTTTACTAGGAGCTACAAGTTCTAATACAAGTAAGGCTATCGTTAACAATGTCACGATTACACTACCCACACTAGCTAACACCTTCTTTCTCCTATCCATACCAAGACTAAAATGACATAGGATGAAAAGACAGACACATTATATAAGGTTACAATTATTTATTTAATTTATACATTTCATTTTTTGCCTCATCGACAATAGCATTATATTTTAGATTGCAAACAAAACCAGAATCTACAAAATTCAATAGACCTCGCTTCCAGGCTGTATCCACAAATACCTGTGCTAGACCATTAATGTCCAAGTCACCAGACCACCCTACGATGGTCGGTATTTTTTCTTCGGGTTGCAGTCCATCTAACGGTATCACACGCATAAGCTCTTGCTGAAAAATATTCACCAGCAGCGGGTAAACACAATCGGGACTGTCGAAAACAGGACTCAGTAGGAAAGGACGAATGGATTCAGAATGTTCCATAATGGCTGTACGGAGTTGGTGATCTTTGGGGGTCCCGCACACGTTGTGCACAATGCGCATCACCTCGTCTAAGTGAATAGCCAGCGTGAACAACTGCGAAGTGTTCAATGTTATACAGCGTCTCACCACATGGAACTGTAGAGTTCTTTGGTCTGCTGATTCTTTGATGAAGTCGACACAGCGTTCACCACCTGCAGTGCGATACATGTAGGCACGTAAACCGTGCATCACGTACCATGTCTGTTGATCGGGACCGATTTTCACTTTGTCCTCTATTTGGGGTACCGCGGCACACAAAGCCTCCCATTCAGGTATGGAGAGGCTAACTCCTGCTGGTGTAGGGTAGATGAGTTCACCATTTTCAAATTTCTTGTAGCGGCGTACGTGCACAGGAAACTTATTTTTGAACAGTGAGGGCACGACGTACACATCTTCACCGAGACACCACACATCTGGGTTGCTAGGCTGCATCGTGAACAATGCGGCGCAGAGCACTCGCTCCCTATTTAACTAGAGAGCCGCACCACCTGAGACGACCAATCAGGAACGAGCTGATAAGCAAGTGTTTGTTGAGACATGCTCTCGACGATCGATCCATCCGAAGAAAGCAACTGTTTCTGCTAAAGAGCAGTGGACGTCCTCTCCAGTGTGATATCCGCATTCGAACTCGGAAACTTTGGGGAGATCACAATATTTGGGGCAACCGTAAAGTTCGAGATTAACACTGGAAGATTTAATTGTTCCAAGAGAATTCTTTCCACAGTACCTCCTTTGTAACCCACCACAGTAGCTTCTTCAGTACGTGCAAGTTTGTAAACATATTTCACGATGTTAGGGACGTGATCTAGCGACCACACCTTTTCTCGAGGTAGAGGATGAAAGGGTAGACCTATCACATATTTAGACACGTAGTTGGCTGTCCTTCTGTCTTTTGCTGACAAAGGTTGGTGCTGTCGAAGATTGAAACGATAAACACCACATTTCCCATTCAGAGTTGCATATCCAAGTTCACGCACTAGGAAACGACCATTTACACGGAAACCGTCGAGGTCTAGAACCATACAGATGTTTTGCATAGTTGTACTAGTTCGAGTATCTGGAGATGAAAACACTTGACGTCTTCACACTGGCAGGGTCTACAGACGTCTCTGTCGTTTACGTCTCAGAGCCTGCACAACACTCTGTGGTAGTCCCGGTCAACCATTGGGATAAAATAAAGAAAAATCGAAGAATTAGAATAAAAATAGGGGCTTTTTGGGAATTAGTGTTCCTCACAGGCACCAGATGGCCTCAGGGGTTTTTTCATAAGGGGGAGGAATTTTTTTTATAAAGGGGGAAATCAAAAATCGAAGAATTAGAATAAAAATAGGGTTTTTTTGGGAAAATAGTACTTCGCACTGTCAACAGGTGGCGCCACTGAGGGGGAAAGGGGGGTTTAATAAAGGGGGAGGAATTATTAATAAAAGGGGCGTGGCCCGTTACGTAATGATTATGTAATGATTACGTCATGTTGCGTCATAGGGGAGGGGGTGGAAGTGGACGTGGTCGGTGACGTCATAGGGGCGTGGTCGGTGACGTCATAGGGGGAAAGCACTAGTGGGGGTACGGTGGAATGGCACTATACTACTCACGGTTCCTACAGGTCGGCTGCAGGTGCACGCAGTCAGAGAGCCCAGCCGACCAATAGGAGCCCTGATCACACATCTACTCTTGTTTACATATACTTCGTCTTAACGTGAATAAACGTGAATAAACAGATGAGATTCGTTCGGACAATGTCGCTGTATTCCGCCTATATAAATTTCTGCAACTTTGTAATCAAACCAAAATGTTAATCTTATTATTTATACTTTCTCAAAGTGTTGTTTCATGTTTATGTTTTATAATTTATTTTTATATATTATACTTTATTTGCGGAACTCAAGTGGGTCACTTGAAATTATTAAATGGGTCACTTGGTGACCCGCGGGTCATAGGTTGGCGACGCCTGTTCTAGAACATCATCATTTCCTCAACACACATACCACAACACAGGAAAAGCAATAACAACAACGTTCTTTTAGGACTCGCACTTAAAAGTCCTCCTCAGGACTAAACCATACACACGAAGACCTCCATAAATAAAATCCCTTCCACACTATAACCAAAAAAGTCCTTCTCGCGACTGAAACAATTTCACCCCATCAGAGCACTCTCTTTCGCTCTTTCTCTCTTTCTCTGTCGACATTTCTTCACTCGTTCTGGGCCTCGTATTGGAAACTTCACCAGCACACGAGCAATGGCAGGATGAAAGCGAAGCGGGGTAGCCAACATCCCACCGGCATTAGGACGAACTAATCACCATCCAACCTGGAAAAAACATCTTTCCTTCACAGGAAGATCGACGCAGGGGGCCTGAATAGGCCTAACAGCCGAAATCATTTTGCGGAAGAAATAAAAAAATTGTCATTAGAGAACCATAGCACGCGTAATGAGATGTTGTTAGACGTTCAATTTATTCAAAAGTTTAAGTTTACCTTTCACGCCAATAAGATGTTTGCAGCTGAAAGGAATTCCCAGCAACGGCATTTCCTTGGCTAATTCGTTCTCCGTTTTCTCTCCAGAAGCGACTAAACGATCTGCTGCTCTGGCCTCCTCCAGGGCCTCCTCGAATCTCTCATCCGTCACAGCATTGATGTAGGGCTGCACTTCACGGATCCTGGCAATGTAGGCTTGGACGACTTCTTCGCTCTTCACCTGAAACAAATAAGGAAAAGAATCAGGGGAAATGGAAGAACGAAGATTTAGGGGAGAAGATGAGGAGGATTCAAGAGGAAGGGGAGGTGGAAATCGGAGATGCGAAACGTATCAGACTGAGAAAAAAAAAATTGTGAAAAAATGTAAGAGAATCAATTAATGATGAGAATCGGTTTAGTCTGCGATATATTTTCTGGAGTTTGTGTATCTGCCTGATGGATCACGAGCTCGTGCTAAATGAAAAGAATTAACGCCACCAATTTCGGTGCATTCCTCTTCATCGTTGGTTGAAGACTCACCCGCTAAAAATAGAAACGAATTAAATGGTAGCAGCAGGAGGACCACCAACCATCTGGCCCGTGGAGTGGTTACGGTCCTCAGCCGATAGATGGCGTTGCTCAAGTGGCGTGTGACGTCGATGTGTAAATGATTCTTGGGAAGAATATGTTAAGTGACAACTTCTGAGGTACAGTGAATTCATTCCAATTACGTCTCCTTCTCTCTGTTCCTCCCTCCGTCTCGAATAAAAAAAAATGGCTGTGGGATCGAGCATGACGCGCAGTGCATGACACGAGGCCTCGTGAAATGGCAAGTAACATCTATGAGAACGATATATGAGCTACAATATTTAAACAAGTTTGCAATGACGTACTATTAAAGCTGTAGGGCAGTTAAAAGGAAACACTTATATCGGGTAAATACCTTTCGAGACTCTTGGCAAATGTTGTCAAAATCTAGTTACGACTCTACTAGCTGCAGACGGTCACAACTTAGGCGCGCGACGGATTCCTCCATTCGTACCTTTCTGAACTTCTTCGCGGAGAGGCGAGAATCACCCGCCGTTGCCACATCCGTCGCCGCATTCGTGAAACATTGATCCCGTCCCATTGCACGATTTCTTAGCCAACATTAGCTGCCACTGGGAAAGACAGATTTAGGATGAGCTCAGGGAAGAGAACAATGCAAGGGCTGGAAAGATTACGCAAAGGAGATGCGAAAAACAGATTCAGTGCAGTTAAAGAAAATGTCGCGCTACCAGAAGTCAAAGAGATAACTGAAAAATGAAAAAAATCATCGTCATTTGGAATTGCGTTTGCGAAATTTGGAACCTTCTGATGCTTCTGAGTTCTTTTATGAACTCTGGCGTATGGCATTGTTCGTTTATAGATATCACCACGTGCGAATCTAGGGGGAGGGGGTGCCGATGGACTCCTCCCCCCAACACAGATCCGGAATCTAGTAAGGGTAAGAGATGCAAAAAAATATTAAGCTTTTTTTAAAGACCTGTAAAATTGAGGGGAAAATGTTATATTGCATTGGAAATCCAGTCTATTGCCACCCCCCCCCCCCCGCAACCTTCAATTTTTTTCCTGACTGTATATGGCACACAAAATGCAAAATGTTCATACGGTGTCCTTATATGGAGGTGGTGGGCACTGAATGTGTACGATTTACAGATCAAAATAATTGCCCTTTGAAGAGAATACGACAAAAGGACATTTTATGAGAAATCTGAAATCTTTATTTGGTTCATCTTTTAACTGGGGAATCTCTGAGTTCGACCTCACTCGCTTCCCGTTTATATAATATTATCCTGCACGAGCTCTACGTTACACAAACAGAAAATGAATCTGGAAGAACAGAATCACTCTAAAACGGAAACAACAAAATCAAGAAGAATACAGTTTGGAATGTGCTGCTGGAAACCTTCTCTTCATCAGGATTTAAGCTAAATTTTTTTAAATGTTTCAAAAGTTTTGATACTAATAATTTCAATTTTGTTTAGAATTAAGTTGAGAAAGTTTAGAGGTGAATATCTAATAGATATCTTATCTATATCTAATAGATATGAGTCATGGTCTCGGTTTAGTCATCATCATCATCATCCTCATCCTCAAGCAGCCATGGGCTACGGAGGTCCAATTAGTCATCATAGAATGTTTTTATTTTTCATGCAATCACGAAAAGAAATTAAAGAAAATTAAACAAACGACAGTTTAATTAATCGCAATTTTAATTTATTGATCCGATCTTTACTGATTAGAAATATGAGCTAAATTATATAATATAGCTTATATTAGCTGAGTTCTGTTATCTGCTTTCATCATTAGAACGCTCTTAGCATCCCTAAGATCCCTAAGACCTCCTGATTCCTTTCCTTTTCGTTTCTGATCCCCTCTTCCAGTGCAGCAGCCACTTCGGTCTCTGATGTCTCACGTAGCTGACCTTTGGACACGTCATTCTGGGATATTCGGTTTCATCCCTTGCTGTTGATGCTCCAAGCGAAATGGCGTCGGGGGTCTTGTAGGCACAGCAGACGACTTTCTATCTGTTCTTCGTCTTTCGAAAGACAAAGCTCTAATCTTGGGACGGAGGGCGCATTTCCGTGCACCAGGACATTGTGTCCTTTCCCCGGGGATTGCATCTGATTGGTCCATTAGGTTGGATGATGCCCAGGGTTGCAAGAATGACATAGCCACGTTTCGAGCTAAGGAAATGGTCGGCGTCGAGGGATCGGGCTCACCGGAGCAGGGATTGGTCTTATCATTTATCTCTCTTTTGCTTTCTTCGCTTAAGTCCCAATCTGAATGGAGGCCCACTGGAGTCACTCTAGGACCGACTTCTCCGGGGGAAAAATTTCCGATAGATGTCTCTTAAGTAGAGAGATATTAAACCTAGGCTTAAACTGTAGCTAGGTCAAATTCACCAAAATGTGCATTGCTGGGAAAACCCACGAACAGAGAAATCGGAATTGGCTACACTTCCCCTACATTTGTTTCCGTGGGCACTTAGCAGAATCCAGTTCTCGTTTCTGGGAAGTGTTCCCTTACGGTGTGTGGCTTAAATCTTAAATAATTGCTGCCATTTTAAATTTAGATTAAGTGGAGTTGGTGTATTAAAATAGGATTGTAATGTAAAATCACCCACCTCTCTAAGCCTACGGTGGAATTTTGTTGCCTTTGAAATTTCAACAAAATTAATTTTTTTTCAACCAAAATCTGCATCTTGGTCAATTATTTAAAACCTCTATTCGTCGCAACTACAGTTAGGAAGTACGGGATTTCGTGTTACCACTAGTTTCTGGGTTGATCCTGGTTCGAGTCCAAATCCTCTTTTGGCGACACTTACAGAATTATTTGTAAGAAAGCAATTTCCAAGTCAGATCAACAATAAAAAATAAATATGTAGTCCCGAATATTAGAAATTCTGAATGGTTCATATTTTGAGTTAAGGCGACCATATTGAGTTCATAGCGCATGCCTGAAAGAGGGTTGGGTTGGGTGTGCCAGGAGGGGAAATGCCAAACGGGAACTTTCCTCTCTCTCTACGAAACCTTCCAAATAACATTTTCACACCGAATTGTCAAAATTATTTTAAACTTTCTAAGGCAGTTGAAACTCGAATGAGCTCCCTTTCTATTAAGTATTATTTTCTAAGGCCTCCTTTAACTGAGTATTATTTTATTAGACTCCTTTCACTGAGTACTGTTCTCTAACGCCTGGTTCCACAAAGGGTTATTTCCTTAATGCCCTTTCTAATTGATGTCATTTCTTTAATGCCCTTTCTAATTGATGTCATTTCCTTATATATAAACTATTTTCTTATGAAGTTCTGATTTCGCTTTATGAGCTATTGGAGAGAAATCTGAACGGGAATGAAAAAAAGGGGGACTCACTTTTCCTTCTCTGATCTTCTCTGCTAGGGAAGTTGCTGACTGCAGCAGGAGGGGGTCTCGGGCCGCAGGGACGCTCTCCCCCCTGCCGAAATATATCAGAGCAAACACAGCGTTAACGACGACGCTGTACGTCTGCACAACGATCCGAATCAGCCACACTTTCGTTAGCGCCCACAGAGATGCCATGGCAGACGACAGATGGGAATGGAAAACGACATTCAAGACGCTCTAATACGTCTGTCTGCAGATCAAGGGTCGTGCGCATCACTTTCCACCGATGACATCACGGACGCCATCACCGCGATCGCCTTGCTCGTGTGCACGCGAGCAGACCAACACGGATTCTTAAATGAGGAAAAGCGCTCACCGATGGCCTTCTAAGATCGTTTGGCGCCCCAGCGAATCCATTTGCCGTTGCTTATCCCCGTCCATTTAGCTGCGGTTGTTTTCGCGACTTTGTTCGCCGTCGACCTTCATGGCTACGAGACCAAGCAACGCCACAGATATCGTTTCATTTCCAGGAATTGTTGCTTTCTCAATCTTTAACTGCTTTCTTTCTAACCTGGGAAGTGACCTGCAAATCACTTCCTCAAACACCGACAGCTGTCTCTGTCTGCAGAGTCGTCGGCATTAGGAATTAGTCGATCCTTTCCAATCGGATCGTGAGGAATTGGTACAAAAGATAGCTGAATCGGAAGCAGCAGAGGAATTGGTGCAAAAGATATCTGAACAGGAAGCAGAAGAAGAATTCGTGTAAAAAGATAGCTGAATAGGAAGCAGAAGAGGAATTGGTGCCAAAAGATAGCTGAATCGGAAGCAGCAGAGGAATTGCTGCCAAAAGATAGCTGAATCGGAAGCAGCAGAGGATTTGGTACAAAAGATAGCTGAATAGGAAACAGCAGAGGAATTGGTGCCAAAAGATAGCTTAATCGGAATCAGCAGAGGAATTGGTACAAAAGAGAGCTGAATCGGAAGCAGTAGAGGAATTGGTGCCAAAAGATAGCTGAATCGGAAGCAGCAGAGGATTTGGTACAAAAGATAGCTGAATAGGAAGCAGAAGAAGAATTGGTGCCAAAAGATAGCTGAATCGGAAACAGCAGAGGAATTGGTGCCAAAAGATAGCTTAATCGGAAGCAGCAGAGGAATTGGTACAAAAGATAGCTGAATCGGAAGCAGTAGAGGAATTGGTGCCAAAAGATAGCTGAATCGGAAGCAGCAGAGGATTTGGTACAAAAGATAGCTGAATAGGAAGCAGAAGAAGAATTGATGCCAAAAGATAGCTGAATCGGAAGCAGCAGAGGAATTGGTGGAAAAAGATAGCTGAATCGGAAGCAGTAAAGGAATTGGTGCCAAAAGATAGCAGAATCGAAAGCAGCAGGGAATTGGTGGAAAAAGATAGATGAATCGGAAGCAGCAGAGGATTTGGTGCAAAAAGATAGCTGAATCGGAAGAAGCAGAGGATTTGATACAAAAGATAGCT
This sequence comes from Ryuthela nishihirai, assembly GCA_038380435.1. NCBI lineage: Eukaryota > Metazoa > Arthropoda > Arachnida > Araneae > Heptathelidae > Ryuthela > Ryuthela nishihirai. The sequence goes on along the minus strand of JAWZYU010000001.1, from coordinate 152,808,706 downwards.
AAATCGGGAGCAGCAGAGGAATTGGTGCAAAAGATATCTGAATAGGAAACAGAAGAAGAATTGGTGCAAAAAGATAGCTGAATAGGAAGCAGAAGAGAAATTGGTGCCAAAAGATAGCTGAATCGGAAGCAGCAGAGGATCTGGTACAAAAGATAGCTGAATCGGAAGCAGTAGAGGAATTGGTGCCAAAAGATAGCTGAATCGGGAGCAGCAGAGGAATTGGTGCAAAAAGAGAGCTGAATTGGAAGCAGCAGAGGAATTGGTGACAAAAGATAGCTGAATTGGAAAAAGCAGAGGATTTGGTACAAAAGAGAGCTGAATCGGAAACAGCAGAGGAATTGGTGCAAAAGATATCTGAACAGGAAGCAGAAGAAGAATTGGTGCAAAAAGATAGCTGAATCGGAAACAGCAGAGGAATTGGTGCCAAAAGATAGCTGAATCGGAAGTAGCAGAGGAATTGGTGCCAAAAGATAGCTGAATCGGAAGCAGCAGAGGATTTGGTACAAAAGATAGCTGAATCGGAAACAGCAGAGAAATTGGTGCCAAAAGATAGCTGAATCGGAAGAAGCAGAGGATTTGGTGCAAAAAGAGAGCTGAATCGGAAGGAGCAGAGGATTTGGTACAAAAGATATCTGAATAGGAAGCAGAAGAAGAATTGGTGCATGAAGATAGCTGAATCGGAAGAAGCAGAGGAATTGTGGAAAAAGACAGCTGAATCGGAAGGAGCAGAGGAATTGGTGACAAAAGGTAGCTGAATCGGAAGAAGCAGAGGATATGGTACATAAGATAGCTGAATCGGAAGCAGCAGAGGAATTGGTGACAAAAGATAGCTGAATGGGAAGCAGCAAAGAATTTGATACAAAAGATAGATGAATCAGAAGCAGCAGAGGATTTGGTACAAAAGATAGCTGAATCGGAAGCAGAAGAAGAATTGGTGCAAAAAGATAGCTGAATAGGAAGCAGAAGAGCTATTGGTGGAAAAATATAGCTGAATCGGAAGCAGCAGAGGAATTGGTGCCAAAAGATAGCTGAATCGGAAGAAGCAGAGGATTTGGTACAAAAGATAGCTGAATCGGAAACAGCAGAGGAATTGGTGCCAAAAGATAGCTGAATCGGAAGAAACAGAGGATTTGGTGCAAAAAGATAGCTGAATCGGAAGAAGCAGAGGATTTGGTATAAAAGGTAGCTAAATCGGGAGCAGCAGAGGAATTGGTGCAAAAGATATCTGAATAGAAAGCAGAAGAAGAATTGGTGCAAAAAGATAGCTGAATCGGAAGAAGCAGAGGATTTGGTGCAAAAAGATAGCTTAATCGGAAGAAGCAGAGGAATTGGTGCCAAAAGATAGCTGAATCGGAAGAAACAGAGCATTTGGTGCAAAAAGATAGCTTAATCGGAAGAAGCAGAGGATTTGGTGCAAAAGATAGCTAAATCGGTAGCAGCAGAGGAATTGGTGCAAAAGATATCTGAATAGGAAGCAGAAGAAGAATTGGTGCAAAAAGATAGCTGAATAGGAAGCAGAAGAGGAATTGGTGCCAAAAGATAGCTGAATCTAAACCAGCAGAGGAATTGGTGCCAAAGATAGCTGACTCGGAAGCAGCAAAGAATTTGATACAAAAGATAGCTGAATCGGAAGCAGCAGAGGATTTGGTATAAAAGATAGCTGAATCGGAAACAGCAGAGGAATTGGTGCAAAAGATATCTGAATAGGAAGCAGAAGAAGAATTGGTGCAAAAGATAGCTGAATAGGAAGCAGAAGAGGAATTGGTGGAAAAAGACAGCTGAATCGGAAGCAGCAGAGGAATTGGTGACAAAAGATAGCTGAATCGGAAGAAGCAGAGGATATGGTACAAAAGATTGCTGAATCGGAAGCAGCAGAGGAATTGGTGTCAAAAGATAGCTGAACCGGAAGCAGCAAAGAATTTGATAAAAAAGATAGATGAATCGGAAGCAGCAGAGGATTTGGTACAAAAGATAGCTGAATCGGAAGCAGAAGAAGAATTGTTTCAAAAAGATAGCTGGATAGGAAGCAGAAGAGCTAATGGTGGAAAAAGACAGCTGAATCGGAAGCAGCAGAGGAATTGGTGCCAAAAGATAGCTGAATCGGAAGAAGCAGAGGATTTGGTACAAAAGATAGCTGAATCGGAAACAGCAGAGGATTTGGTGCCAAAAGATAGCTGAATCGGAAGAAACAGAGGATTTGGTGCAAAAAGATAGCTGAATCGGAAGAAGCAGAGGATTTGGTATAAAAGATAGCTAAATCGGGAACAGCAGAGGAATTGGTGCAAAAGATATCTGAATAGGAAGCAGAAGAAGAATTGGTGCAAAAAGATAGCTGAATCGGAAGAAGCAGAGGATTTGGTGCAAAAAGATAGCTTAATCGGAAGAAGCAGAGGATTTGGTGGAAAAAGATAGCTGAATCGGAAGAAGCAGAGGATTTGGGACAAAAGATAGCTAAATCGGTAGCAGCAGAGGAATTGGTTTCAAAAGATATCTGAATAGGAAGCAGAAGAAGAATTGGTGCAAAAAGGTAGCTGAATAGGAAGCAGAAGAGGAATTGGTGCCAAAACATAGCTGAATCGTAACCAGCAGAGGAATTGGTGCCAAAACATAGCTGAATCGTAACCAGCAGAGGAATCGGTGCCAAAGATAGCTGACTCGGAAGCAGCAAAGAATTTGATACAAAAGATAGCTGAATCGGAAGCAGCAGAGGATTTGGTACAAAAGGTAGCTGAATCGGAAGCAGTAAAGGAATTGGTGCCAAAAGATAGCTTAATCGGAAGCAGCAGAGGAATTGGTGCAAAAAGATAGCTGAATCGGAAGCAGCAGAGGAATTGGTGACAAAAGATAGCTGAATCGGAAGCAGCAGAGGAATTGGTGCCAAGAGATAGCTGAATCGGAAGCAGCAGAGGATTTGGTAGAAAAGATAGCTGAATCGGAAACAGCAGAGGAATTGGTGCAAAAGATATCTGAATCGGAAGCAGCAGAGGAATTGGTGACAAAAGATAGCTGAATCGGAAGAAGCAGAGGATTTGGTGCAAAAAGATAGCTGAATCGGAAGAAGCAGTGGATTTGGTACAAGAGATAGCTGAATCGGAAGCAGTAGAGAAATTGGTGCCAAAAGATAGCTTAATCGGAAGCAGCAGAGGAATTGGTGCAAAAAGATAGCTGAATCGAAAGTAGCAGAGGAATTGGTGCCAAAAGATAGCTGAATCGGAAGCAGCAGAGGATTTGGTACAAAAGATAGCTGAATCGGAAACAGCAGAGGAATTGGTGCAAAAGATATCTGAATAGGAAGCGGAAGAAGAATTGGTGCAAAAAGATAGCTGAATAGGAAGCAGAAGAGGAATTGGTGGAAAAAGACAGCTGAATCGGAAGCAGCAGAGAAATTGGTGACAAAAGACATCTGAATCGGAAGAAGCAGAGGATTTGGTACAAAAGATAGCTGAATCGGAAGCAGTAGAGGAATTGGTGCCAAAAGATAGCTGAATCGGAAGCAGCAGAGGAATTGGTGACAAAAGATAGCTGAATCGGAAGAAGCAGACGATTTGATACAAAAGATAGCTGAATCGGAAGCAGCAGAGGAATTGGTGCCAAAAGATAGCTGAATCGGAAGCAGCAGAAGAATTGGTGACAAAAGATAGCTGAATCGGAAGAAGCAGAGGAATTGGTGCCAAAAGATAGCTGAATCGGAAGAAGCAGAGGATTTGGTGCAAAAAGAGAGCTGAATCGGAAGAAGCAGAGGATTTGGTACAAAAGATAGCTGAATCGCAAGCAGAAGAAGAATTGGTGCAAAAAGATAGCTGAATCGGAAGAAGCAGAGGATTTGGTGCCAAAAGATAGCTGAATCGGAAGTACCAGAGGAATTTGTGCCAAAAGATAGCTGAATCGGAAGCAGCAGAGGATTTGGTACAAAAGATAGCTGAATCGGAAACAGCAGAGGAATTGGTGCCAAAAGATAGCTGAATCGGAAGAAGTAGAGGATTTGGTGCAAAAAGAGAGCTGAATCGGAAGCAGCAGAGGATTTGGTACAAAAGATAGCTGAATCGGAAGCAGAAGAAGAATTGGTGCAAAAAGATAGCTGAATAGGAAGCAGAAGAGCTATTGGTGGAAAAAGACAGCTGAATCGGAAGCAGCAGAGGAATTGGTGCCAAAAGATAGCTGAATCGGAAGCAGCAGAGGATTTGGTACAAAAGATAGCTGAATCGGAAACAGCAGAGGAATTGGTGCCAAAAGATAGCTGAATCGGAAGAAGCAGAAGATTTGGTATAAAAGATAGCTAAATCGGGAGCAGCAGAGGAATTGGTGCAAAAGATATCTGAATAGGAAGCAGAAGAAGAATTGGTGCAAAAAGATAGCTGAATAGGAAGCAGAAGAGGAATTGGTGCCAAAAGATAGCTGAATCGGAACCAGCAGAGGAATTGGTGCCAAAGATAGCTGACTCGGAAGCAGCAAAGAATTTGATACAAAAGACAGCTGAATCGGAAGCAGCAGAGGATTTGGTACAAAACATAGCTGAATCGCAAGCAGCAGAGGAATTGGTGACAAAAGAGAGCTGAGTCGGAAGTAGCAAAGGATTTGATACAAAAGATAGATGAATCGGAAGCAGCAGAGGATTTGGTACAAAAGATAGCTGAATCGGAAGCAGAAGAAGAATTGGTGCAAAAAGATAGCTGAATAGGAAGCAGAAGAGCTAATGGTGGAAAAAGACAGCTGAATCGGAAGCAGCAGAGGAATTGGTGCCAAAAGATAGCTGAATCGGAAGAAGCAGAGGATTTCGTGCCAAAAGATAGCTGAATCAGAAGAAGCAGAGGATTTGGTATAAAAGATAGCTAAATCGGGAGCAGCAGAGGAATTGGTGCAAAAGTTATCTGAATAGGAAGCAGAAGAAGAATTGGTGCAAAAAGATAGCTGAATCGGAAGAAGCAGAGGATTTGGTGCAAAAAGATAGCTTAATCGGAAGAAGCAGAGGATTTGGTGCAAAAGATAGTTGAATCGGAAGCAGTAGAGGAATTGGTGCGAAAAGATAGCTGAATCGGAAGCAGCAGAGGAATTGGTGCAAAAAGATAGCTGAATCCGAAGCAGCAGAGGAATTGGTGACAAAAGATAGCTGAGGTAGTAGAAGCAGAGGATTTGGTACAAAAGATAGTTGAATCGGAAGCAGCAGAGGAATTGGTGCAAAAGATAGCTGAATAGGAAGCAGAAGAAGAATTGGTGCAAAAAGGTAGCTGAATAGGAAGCAGAAGAGGAATTGGTGGAAAAAGACAGCTGAATCGGAAGCAGCAGAGGAATTGGGGACAAAAGATAGCTGAATCGGAAGAAGCAGAGGATTTGGTACAAAAGATAGCTGAATCGGAAGCAGCAGAGGAATTGGTGCAAAAGATATCTGTATCGGAAGCCGCAGAGTAATTGGTGGAAAAAGATAGCTGAATCGGAAGCGACAGAGGATTTGGTACAAAAGATAGCTGAATCGGAAGCGACAGAGGATTTGGTACAAAAGATAGCTGAATCGGAAGCAGCAGAGGATTTGATACAAAAGATAAGTGAATCGGAAGCAGCAGAGGAATTGGTGCCAAAAGATAGCAGGATCGGAAGCAGCAGAGGAATTGGTGGAAAAAGGCAGCTGAATCGGAAGCGACAGAGGATTTTGTACAAAAGATAAGTGAATTGGCAGCAGCAGAGGAATTGGTGCCAAAAGATAGCAGAATCGGAAGCAGCAGAGGAATTGGTGGAAAAAGATAGCTGAATCGGAAGCAGTAAAGGAATTGGTGCCAAAAGATAGCAGAATCGAAAGCAGCAGGGAATTGGTGGAAAAAGATAGATGAATCGGAAGCAGCAGAGGAACTGGTGGTAAAAGATAGCTGAATCGGAAGCGACAGAGGATTTGGTACAAAAGATAGCTGAATCGGAAGCAGTAGAGGATTTGGTACAAAAGATAGCTGAATCGGAAGCGGCAGAGGATTTGGTGCAAAAAGCTTGCTGAATCGGAAGCAGCAGCGGAATTATAAAATTAATAAAAAATTAATAAATGCACTTGGTAAAACCCAAAATCGATGGTAGATGCACCCCCCCCCACCCCACCCATTAAGCGAGAATTCAGTGTACGTGATCTGCAGAAGATACATAATGAAATTTTTGTATAAGTGCTTATTTTCTCAGTTTGCAAAATTTAATTTCTGAGTTGGCAAATTTTCGTCATCTCCTTCGCCCCCCAACCACATTCCTTCGCTACGCCCCTGCCCCGCCCCATTATTGAATTGGCGTTTGAATAACATACACCGATCAGCCAGTACATTAAAACTACCTCTGCGTTATGCAAAGAAGTGAACGTGCAGACAATTCTTGTCTCGTGCCAAGCTCGCGATTGATATATTTAATTCCTGGGTCGGAGCTCTCGCAGACAGTATTTCGTTTCGTCTCCACTTTGGAAAAGCAAAGGAGTTAGTTATGGCAAGACTCCTTGGTAAGAGCATCTCCGAAACAGTCACAGTTAGAACCGATCAAAGATGGTCGAAACGGGGGACACTTTGAAACGTCGACAAGGCGTGGACTGGCCACGCCTCATTGATGCCAGAGATCAGCGCAGACTATCTCGTCTTGTCAGCAGCAATAGGGGTCTGACATCATCCATAATTTCAATTGTGATAAAGGGCCCAGTGTCCGAATACACACTTCATCGTGAGCTCACGGATATGGGTCTCCGCAGCCACAGACCCATTCGTGTGCCTATGCTCACAGCCATTCACCGTCAGTGCTCACAGGGAGCACTTAATCATCGACATTGGCCCATAGAAGACTGGAAGAGGGTCGCATGGTCAGATGAATCCTGTTTTCTGTTACACCACGTGGACGGACGAGACAGTGTGCGTTTACCCACAGAAATCTCCCCTGGATGCACTGTAGGAGGGATCCAGGCGGCTGGAGGGAGTGTGATAGTCTGGGCAATATTTTCTTTGGGAACACTTGGACCAATTATCTCTGTAGAACAAACTCTGAGAGCAGTTGCAGAGAAGAGATGTATAAGAAGGCAAAAACAGAGTACAAGCTCGCCATCCGCCAAGCCCAATTATCCTCTCAGCAAAAGTTCTATAGTGAGGTTACTGCACAGAACCCTTTTACTCTGCAGTACAAGCTGGCAGCAGGGAAAGACATAACACCCCTGGATATCGAGTATGTACGCAAAGAGGATGGGTCCTGGACCACCCCTTTTAGCGAAACTCTCTAGCCACTACTCGTGGGATTATTCCCTGACGATGACAGGAGCTCTGATGATGGACAACATCATCTCCAGAGAGAAAAGAGCAGTGTCCCACTGGGCATGGAAGAGGAAGTGGGAGAGGTGATCAGTGTTATGGCCAGGGGTAAAGCTTCTGGCCACGATGGTCTGACAGTGGAGATTGTGATGCAGCTGTTCAAAGAACACAATGATCTCTTCACCCCAGGATGGTCTGACAGTGGAGATTGTGATGCAGCTGTTCAAAGAACACAATGATCTCTTCACCCCACGATGGTCTGACAGTGGAGATTGTGATGCAGCTGTTCAAAGAACACAATGATCTCTTCACCCCACGATGGTCTGACAGTGGAGATTGTGATGCAGCTGTTCAAAGAACACAATGATCTCTTCACCCCACGATGGTCTGACAATGGAGATTGTGATGCAGCTGTTCAAAGAACACAATGATCTCTTCACCCCACGATGGTCTGACAGTGGAGGTTGTGATGCAGCTGTTCAAGGAACAGCTGCATCACAATCTCTTCACCCAGCTCTTTAGCAACTGTCTGAGGCTGGGAAACTTTCCAGAGGCATGGAAACAAGCCGACCTACTCCTTTTCGATAAGGCGGGTAGAGAGATCCAGCAGACGTGAGATCTTACAGACCAACATGTCTGCTGCTGATGATGGGAAAGATTCTAGACAAGCTGCTCACCAACAGGATGTACTACCACTGTAGCAAGAAGAATTTCCTGAACAACAAACAATTAGAGTTGAGGACAGATCAGTCCAGCGCTGCCCTATCCAACAGGTGGTAGACATTGTAAATGTGAATAAAGCGAACCAATTGCCCACCTCCCTCATCGCCATGGATGTGAGGGCGAAATCGACAATGTCTGGTGGCCTGCAATTCTAGGCAGGCTAAAAGACTGTTCCTGTCCCAGGAACATTTTCATTCTGATGGCCAATTATCTCAGTGAGAGAATGGTCACCTACTCCCATGCGAGTGGAGCAGTCTCAAGGAGCTTGCGCAGGAGCTGCCCACAAGGTTCGTGCAGTGGCTCGTGTCTCTGAAACTTAGTTGCATATACACGGCTCTGGAGTTGACTCTACCTGACGTTGTCTGGCTTCAGGTGATGCAGACGACATGCTGCTTGTCCTATTGGCCTCTTCCAGAGCAAGGCTGCAGATTGTCGGCAACGCAGCAATGCTCGAAGGATGGAATCTTCGCTACAAGCTGGGGTTCAGCTGTGCGAAGACTACATCAATGACTGCAGCTAAAGAGGGTGTCCTCAATAAGAGGTACCTGATCTTTGAACTGAATGGCAATAATATCTGCCACAAGACGACTATTGAATGCTTGGGGATTACTCTGGATGAGAGGATGAGCTGGATCCTGCAGGACCTTAAGGCAAAATGCGCCAAAGTTATGTGCAAACTGAGGTTAAGGGCTCGCCTCTTTTGGAGTCTCAGAGGGGAGGTCCTCAAAGAAATTTATTTAAGGGGAACCGAGAGGATCCTGACGTATGGAGTGGGCACCTGGTGGCGCCCGACGGACAACTCTATTATTTGCAGAAAGCTGCTCGCAGCCCATAGATCAGCCTTACTCCGAATTACCAGGGCTTACAGGTCCACATCTAGGGATGCTCTCCTGGTGATAGCAGGGATCTAGCCTCTGTATTTAATGGTTGGCAAAAAAGCGACCATTTTCAAAGTTCTGCAGGCTAGGGAAAAGGCAACATTCCTCGGAGTCTAGTATGACTCCCGAGGTGGGATATTAATTCCACCAAGAGACTGTGTGTGTCCTGGTCTAGAGAGTTGCCATCAGGTCACGGAGTAGAAATCTACACAGGCGGTCCCAAGAGCGAGGATGGCGTGGGCTTAGCCTACACTCTCTACAATCAAGGAGCCAAAGTGTGTGATTATAAGAGGACGGTCTCTGATAATGGTTCGGCCTTCCAAGCCATCAGAGAGGCCCTTTAATGAGCTCTCAAATATGGCAGTCACAATAACGACATCCGGCTGCATACCGACAGCCGGGCAGCTCTGTAAACGCTTGATGATGTGAACAACAGGCATCGTATGGTAAACGAGGTCAAGCACCTCCTGGGCAATCAGAACATGTCCAGGATCTCTTTCTCCTGGATCAGAGCACATGTAGGTCATGAAGGGAACGAGCGAGCAGAGCAACTGGCCCGCTCAGCAGGTACTGGCACCCAACCTGATATAGCGGTTAAGACTTCTAAAACTCCCCTGAAGTCTATTTTAGGTCAAAGTGTTGTGGACGAGTGGCAGAAGCTCTGGGATACCACCGAGAATGGTCTTCAAACAAAGACATTCTTACAAAGGGTCGGTCTACCCTCGATGTCCTCAGACCACTATCTCACGCAGGTACTGACAGGTCATGGGAGCTTCTCAGCATATCTGGAGTGTTTTAAGATCAGGGACATGGGATCACAGTAACTGCGGCTGTGGGGCTCCAGATGCAGACGTCGGACACTACGTCCTGCAGTGCCCGATAGGGGTGGGGGTGGCTCAGTCGGTAGCGCGCCAGGCTCGTAATCTGTAGTTCTCAGGTTCGAGTCCCAGTTGGGTCAGCGTTGAGATTTATCTCCGCAAAATTCCCCGCCATGCCCACGGTCAGTAGGGGACACCGATGGGCTTGGAAAGGCCGCCGTCCGTCGGATGGGACGTTAAGCCGTGGTCCCGTGTGCGGGAGAGCCATACCCTGTGCACGTTAAAGAACACGCTGGATGGCCTTGACGGGAGGCTATCATCTGTCTCCCAACAGCTGTTCCAGTGGGTCCCCTGCCCCAACCTTCTCTGAGCCTTCGGGGTCCATGTGACCTAGCCATTTAGCCCATGGTGTGCAAAAAAGTGCCACTCAGTGGTAAAACAACCCAACCCAACCCAGTGCCCGATCACGGAAGGGTTCGCTAACGAACTTAGAGGCTCCTAAGCGATCAGAGAGGTAGCAGGCGAGACAGTCACAGTGTCCATCAGGAGCAGCCGAGTCAGGGCGCACCTCAGTGACATGGGCTGGCTTGTCTGCGGGCTCCGCGACTCACTCCTTTAAGACCGAAGCTTCTTTTTTTTTTCTTTTGAATGAAATCTATTAAATCTCAATTTCCAATAATATGCTTTCAGTATTTAAAGAGTTATGTAAGTTGCAATGTTTAGCAAAAGGGCCAGCTTAAGCCTACCTAGGCAAAAGTGACATGGACTGCACTACGCAGTTTCCTTCTCATCACTATACGTGATAATGAAAATGGGCCCCAAAAACAACAGTAATTCATACTAATGGGTGATTGGAAAATGTAAACGGCATTATATTTTTATGATTATACAATGCAAAAAGAACTTCTCATGTGCCCCTTAAAATGACAACGTTGCTTTTATTCATCTCGTAGGGTTAAGGGGAGAAATCCGTCAGTGTACAGAAAATAATTTATTTCTGATGACATTATTATAATGTTGGACCTTTTAAAAATAAAAAAATTTCCAGTCGGATTTTAATAATAGTATTTTAACGCGTGAATATAAATTTTCTTTCTGTCATCTGGGTTCTTGATCAACACATTCTACCACCAGAATTTGTAACTTTTAGCATAAATATATCGTTTGCAATTATACTTCAAGTTTTACATTTTCTACTTTTAGCACCCTCTAACGATTAAATTAATGTTCGTCGGAAATTCGTTCGAATGAAAGTTGTTTCAGCAATATTAGCGGACAGTTTGAGAGGCCGATAGGGGGCGTTCTCCTCAATAAGGTCTTTCCTGCTTTGTTACTGGGAGATTATCGGAGAGGGAGGGGATCTGGCAAGAGAAGTGACAAAAGAGTGACACTTGTTTCCCAGACAATCGAGGTGCCGTTGAATTTCTTTCAGTTTTCATTATTCTTATAAGCTAGGCTGAGTGAGTGGTTAGCAAGCTTGGCTACTGAACAAAGGGACCTGGGTTCGAGCCCCGGGTAAAGCATCGATATTTGTTGTGTTTCTGCTGAGGTCCGACATCCTCACACACCTGGCTGTTAGGCCTCTATGGCACGCCGCTGCTTGAAGGGATATTTATTTTTTATCTCGTTTTCTTTGAAAACGAGATAATAGTCTCGCTTTGTCGTCTGTCTCTCTGTCCGTCTGCAGAATCAAACTTTTTTGTTTGCAGAGATAAAAATTCTTTTTTCTTGATGAAATATTACGATATGCACTTTCCGAAAATTTCGAAAGCTATAATTACGCTCTCTAGAGGTAGAGGTCTGTAAATGGTAGCTAGGTAATCACTGGAAGGAGAGCTATGCACCAATCCCCTGTGATGATGCATAGAACCGGCCAGGCCTAGCACTTAATGTCCGATCCCGTCTTCTCGTGGTGCGGACCGTTAGTACCTTTCAAAAGAGATACTCTCTTGTGGAAGTGAACGGAAGGGGAGGGCTGCCAGATTAGTGTGGCCTACTGATCTGGACAACTATGGCTACTTTTCTTTTTTTTCTACCCTGCTGAGGAGTGGTCAACCACACAGGGTCCTGGTGCTGACCATATAAACCTACTGGACTGGACAGATATATGGCTCTGAGCTTGATTATGGATCCTGATTTTGCTGCACTGGTGGGCTTCTGTGGAGGGAAAATCTTCCGCTGTGTTTTCTGTTTGTTTGTGGGTTGACAGCCCCAAGTGAATAGATTCACAGCATATGTTTATCAGTTGGTGGATAATCCTCAGCAGAAGTCATCGCAGGCACCTGAACTCTTTGCTTCTATTGGCATCGTCAAATTCTGCATTGGAGGAAGTCTTTCAGTGTAGATGGCTTTAGCCTTTAGTAGTGGGGGAACGGGTCTTTGCCCCATGTCTGCGATTAGGGGGCTGTTTGATATTGTCAGCATTCCCTCTCTCAATAAACATAGTTTCTTTAAACATCCCACTAACCATTTTCTCTCCATAGGTAGTTGGAATGTGAGGACTATGCACAGAGCTTTTTCTCTTGATGTCCTCACACAAGAATTCCACCTTTATGATTTAGATATTCTCGGCTTGCAAGAGACCAGATGGACAGATAAAGGTCAGATTCTTAAAAATAATCTTAAATTTCTCTTTTCAGGGAGGGACGACAATAAGCATCACCAAGGCGTGGGTCTGCTTCTCAGCAGACACGCTAGCGATGCTCTTCTAGGATATGAGTGGTTTCTTACAGCAAAATTTCAGACAAGCATTAAAGATTTGAATGTTATCTGCTGTTATGCCCCCACTGAGGATGCCGATGAGGATGAGAAGGATAGGTTTTATGAACAACTTCAAGATATTTTGAATTCTGTCAAGAAAGGAGATATTACCCTTGTTCTTGGTGACTTCAGTGCCAAAGTTGGTACTGACTCTGACCTTTGGGGAGGAGTAATAGGCCCTTTTGGTATTGGTAGCTGCAATGGCAATGGGCAACGTCTCCTACAGGTAAGTAAACTCAATGGATTTAGAATAACTAACATTTATTACAAACACCGCGACATACATAAGTACACATGGGTTTCACCTGATGGGCTGCATAAGAATATGATTGATCACATATTAATTAACAGCAAATGGGCTAGTTCTGTTAGGAATACCAGGGCATATAGGGGAGCTGAAATTGGATCTGACCATTACCTTGTTAAAAGTGTGTTGCAACTTAAACTTAAAAAGTGTTGTGCTAGGGTTAAAAAATTTACTTTTAATACTGAAGCTCTGAAAGATCCAGTTATAGCCAAAGCTTACCATGATAGGTTACTTAGTCATTATGACAGTCATGGTTTTCTTACTACTGAAGTTGAGGAAGAATGGGATCATTTTAAACAGGCTTTTTTGGACACTAACAGTACTCTTTTAGGAAAAAAGGAGCAGAAGAGGCAAAATTATCTGAGTGATAAGGCACTAGAGCTTTTTTCGGAAAGAAAGAACTGCAGGAATGCCCTTAATCAATACCCTACTAGTACTAATAGAAAGCATTACAGAGACCTTAATAAACTTGTAAAGGATCAGTTAGCTGCTGATAAGAATCTTTGGCTTGATGGTTTGGCTGACAAAGCCGAGGAAGCAGTTAGCCAGCACAACAGCAGAGAGCTGTACCAGACAGTTAATGTTTTGTGTGGTAGAAAACGGACAGGCATACAAGGATTGAAGGATAAACAAGGTAAGGTTATAGAAGGGGAGGATTCTGTCATGGCTAGGTGGGCTGAGCATTTCAGTGATGTTCTAAACAATGTAGTTAGTTCTACTCCCATTGTTTGCAATGATGATAGATGCATTGGTGGCTTTAATGTTGGCCCTATAACACAATCTGAAGTTATTTTGGCTGTTTCTAAACTTAAACTTCATAAATCCCCAGGGGTAGATGAAATTACTACGGAAATGCTTAGAGCTGGGAATATTTCGGTTACCACTTGGATGACTGAAATTCTGAATATCTTTTATGATATAGGCATGGTTCCTAAGGATTTTACCAGAGCTATTGTTATCCCTATTTTCAAAAAAGGTGATCGCAGTTCTTGTGATAACTATAGGGGTATCAGCCTACTCTCTGTTCCAGGTAAAGTTCTTTCCATGATTGTGCTTAATAGAATTAAGAATCTGGTTGACAGTCAATTGCGTGATGAGCAATGTGGATTCAGAAGTGATAGGGGATGTGTGGATCAGATATTTTCACTTAGGCAGATTCTTGAGAAATGTTTAGAGTTTCAGAAACCTTTGGTTGCTAGCTTTGTTGATTTCAAAAAGGCTTTCGACTCTGTTGATCGTCATAATTTGTGGTTGATTGTGGGATCATATGGTATACCTGACAAGTTAGTTAACATTATGAAAGCTCTCTACAATAACACCGAGTCGTGTGTGAGAGTTGGTAAGGCTTGTAGTAATTGGTTTAGCATTACTTCTGGTGTTCGACAAGGGTGCATTTTGTCTCCTTTTCTCTTTAGCTTGGTTATTGATTATGTTATGCGAAATTCACTTCAAGGGAAAGATTTTGGCCTTAAATGGGCTGGAGATACGAAAATTTCTGATTTAGATTATGCTGATGATTTAGCCCTTTTGGCAAATGATGTTGATGAGATGAACTCTTTCATTCGAGCTGTTGATGAGACTGGTAGTAGAGTAGGTTTGGTTATAAACAGAGAGAAAAATAAAGTGATGAAAATTGGTCAGGCAGGCTGTGATTCAGTTAATCTGAATGGTTGCAGTCTTGAGCAGGTGTCACAGTTTAATTATCTTGGGAGCTATGTAACAGATAATGGTGATGTGCGGCATGAGATTAACAGACGAATAGGGATTGCTGCCGGGACTTTTAAGAATCTATGGAGAGTGTGGAGAAATAGGCGTATACACCTAAAGACTAAAATTAGGATGTATAATAGTTTGGTTCTTTCTAGGGTTAGTTATGGTAGTGAAACTTGGACACTTTGTAAACAAGATAACAGGAAACTAGATGCTTTTGATTCCAGATGCTTACGCAGTATCTTGGGCATTAGGTGGTTCAACTTTGTAACTAATGATGAGGTTAGGCAAAGGAGTTTGCAACCTCCTTTAAGCAGCATATTGTGCAGAGAGAGACTCCGTTGGTTTGGCCATGTTGCCCGTATGAAAAATTATAGATTGGCGAATAGGGTTATGAACAGTGCGCGTAAAGGCCTCAGAAAGAAGGGGAGACCTAGGATGCGGTGGGCAGACAATGTCAAACAGGACCTTGTTAGAATTGGTGTGCAGTGGCCAGATGCAGTAGATGTAGCTCAGGATAGACTTGCTTGGAGAACTAAATTGCACGGTCTGGTTGGACCTCCGTAGCCCATGACAGCTTGACGATGATGATGATGATGATGATGATGAGAGGTAGAAAATTTGAAAATTCCAAAATTTCAAACGAATATTGCTAGCGATGTATTTATGCTAGAAATTTGAACTTTTGGGGATGATATATGAAGGTCACGAAGTTTCCCTTACTAACAATGAGTTGACCCCTTAGATCCATACACATCTTTTCTGTCTTAGCAGATAATTGTTTCTTTTTAGAAATGAATGAATAACTCTTTTTGGGTTAGATAGAAATTGATAATATATTATAATTCACACTTTTTAAATCTTCCGAAAACTATAACAGCGCTCTCTAATGGGAAAAAAATTTGTAAATTTGAAACAAATATTGCAAACGACGTATTTAAGCTAGAACTTTTAAATTTTGGTGGTGGACTGTTAATGCCAGGATGATGTCATTGGCAGCAAAGAATTGACCTCTTAGACCCAGGGGGTGGTTTTTGGAATCTTTCGAACATTATAATTGCGCCCTCTTAAGGGTGAAAAAGATTGAAAATTCCAAAATATCAAACGAATATTTGCAACGATGAAAATAGGAAATTTTGATGGTGGAATCTGAACGTCATGAAGTTTCGATTGGAAACAATGAGAATGATAGAGTTAATTTTTATTTAGTTTGCTTGCTACTAATGAAATACTATGATTCGCATTTTTCAAATACTTAATTGTTACGGATACTAAAAATACGGATCACTGAAATGAAGCAGCAGGACTGTTATCGAGTTTCACAAATATGTCTTGAATAGAAATTTGAAAAATTAGTGATAGTTCCTAAGAAATATTCCACTGAGAGCGCTACCCACTTTTCTGAGAGAACTGTGGGAAATGCCACGTTTTAGATTTAAGAATTAAAGACGAATACTTTTATGTTGCATAATTACAAATGAAATAACATTTGCATTTTTTCCCATCACTCGCTGGGTCGAAATTAAACCTCTTGAGGAACGAAACAGTAGGTAATGGAAAAATTTCCTTCTCTTTGAGAACGAGATTGTCACGTGCGCCAGAGGCGACAGGCTTTCTTCTGGCTTCTTTTTGAAAACGACCTAATGTTCTCGCTTTGTCGTTTTTCTGTCCGTAGATATCGAACTCTTTTTCGCCGTTCGGAATAATGAAATATTCGTTTTCGGTTGGCTAGTGCGCAGACGAAACATCAAGATTTGTGCTTTCCGAATCGAACAATAAATTCGATAGCGACCTCTAGAGGAGGGAAAAAATTTTCGAAAATGGCCAGATTCCAAACGAATATTGCAAATGATCTCTTGAAGGTAGAAATTTTGGGATTCTCTCCATTAACAGCTGTCCAGTGGATTTCCTCCCCCCCTAACATCCTCTGAGCCCCTCTCTGGGGTCCTTGTGACTTGGCCATTTAGCCCACGGGGTGCCAAAAAAGTGTCAGTCAGTGGGAACCCAATCCTCTTAACTGAAATTTAAGAATTGCCTTGGCGAGAGGAAGACAAATCTTTCGATTAAAAAGATAAAAGAAAAATAATTTTTGTGTTTCATAGATGCTAAAAAATGGATTTCATTTTCTTTGCAAACGAGGCGAAATATTGTCTAATGCAGAAGGGATATGAAAGAGAGAGAGAGATCATCTCAGAGTCTTAGCCCTAAAAACACTTCACTTGACTTTGGAAGACAAAAATAAAATGCTTTTGTGCAAAAGAAATGGAAAGCTGAAGCTTCGAGTGTTAATCCATTC
Organism: Ryuthela nishihirai; assembly: GCA_038380435.1. Taxonomy (NCBI): domain Eukaryota; kingdom Metazoa; phylum Arthropoda; class Arachnida; order Araneae; family Heptathelidae; genus Ryuthela; species Ryuthela nishihirai. Next base: position 152,791,964 of record JAWZYU010000001.1, on the reverse strand, counting down.
TTTTAATATTGGGAAATGTTTCATCTGTTGTTGATGGACGATCCTATATCAGGAAGAGGTGAGGGGGGGGGGGAGAAATTAACTTCCCTCCGAAGAAGCGAAGTGAATGGACATCACATCAGCGGCGAGCCTTCTTCTTCCTCTGATACGTTCTTTGCCTCACACGACTGGTCCCGGACTCACCCATCCTCCAAACGCCTCTTCCAGTTCCTTGGCCACTGCTAGGCAGAGACGATCTTTGCCATGTGCTGCCACCACTTGCACTCCGACGGGCAGCCCGCGCCGAGTGAGGGAGACGGGGCAGTGCGTGGCCGGCAGTCCCAGGGCATTGAAGCCGGCGACGTAGCCGCAGTTGAAGGGACGCAGGAAGTTCACGTAGTGGTGGGCGGCTGGCTCCGGCATCGTGGGGATGAGGAAGACGCACTCCTCTTGCAGAAGGTCTCCGAAGTCTTGCTCGAGCTTCGCTTCGATCCTCCGGAACTTGTCCGCCTGAGCCACGTGCCTCGGTCTCGTCAGCTCCTCCAAGAGGACAGTGAGGAGCACCGGGAGGATGTGGTCCGACACACCGAGCGTCCACAGGCAGAGCTCGCGCAGCACAGCCCACTTGCCTGTCTTGCCCAACACTCGGATGCTGAGGGGTTGCACGTGCGCCACGCCCGGCGACACCACGTACGCCCACAGCTCGAAGGCGCGTTTCAGGCCGCTGATGACGACACGCTGCGGAGGCACGCGACACGTCCTTCGAAAGTGATCGATCACCTGAAACAGAAAGGACAAAAAAATGATTCGAAGATGATCGAATTGATTTTTGATTGAACTTTGAACTTAAGATTTCTAAGTTTAAAGAAATGAGACAATTGCAGAGGGCAAAAAAAAATCACTTGGATATATTTATCGCAAAGTGAAATATATTTACGGTAAAATGAAAAATATCTCTCATGCTAGAGAAGAAAAATATTCTTAAAATTATATTATTTATTAGGAAATAAGATTGATTTTTATTAAGGCATTGTTATAAAAATGAATTAAATGGAAAAAAATTTTTTAATAAAAAATCTAGAATAAGAGGTAGTTATGATGACAAAGCATTTGTCATGAAAGGGTTTTCCAAAAATGACGAAAGCTATTCATCAGGCGATTGCAGCATCGGATGAAAAAGTTCTCCTCTCCGCGATGATCACTCAGCAGACGATTTCTCTGATGTTTGCATTGTTGCAGATGCCAAACGATGAATCAGGTTCTCTTCGGAATCAGTTGAGATGATCATTAGAGCCCTGCGCTGGTGCCGATGGATAGCCGCGCTTCTATCCGCATTTTAAAGCTCTGGGCGGATAAGAAAATGAACCTTAACGCGTACAGCGGATAAAAGAATTGATGTTGACATGGATGGTGGATAGAGTCTGGTATTTGAAAAGAGATGCGAGGAAAATGTCATTGCAATATTGGTGGTAACGAACTACTTAAAATGATGCTTAAAGAGATCCGATTGGAAAACTCAGGGACAACATTTACTACGGAAGAGATGAAGGATGATGTCGGAAATTAAAGACAGAAATTAGATCCTCTAGCAGAGAAGCGGCATTTCTGCTGGCAATGCACAACGGAAATTCAAAAATTGACTGGGATTTTACGTAGAAAAGGGGAGTTAAATATCAGCGGAAACAAATTCGGGCCTAATTTTAGTAATGTATAGTTTTAGGAACCAAACGCTTTTTTTTAACAGAAGATTTATTTCAGTTGTTATTTAGTCATTTAACAACCGATTCGAATGATATCTTTTAAAGGAAAAGAGAACACTTCGCAAGAATTTGCAAAATCTCGACAATTATGAAGCAGTCAATATGCACCGATGCTGATGAACTTTTCCTCCCCGTGAAGGGATTTCCCCCTCCTTAGCTCTTCCTTTTCAATGAGAAGTGAGGTATTAATAATAAATTAATTTAATTAGTAATTGAGCATTGCCCAGAGGTCTTTTCCTCCCCGTGAAGGGCTTTCCCTCTCTTTAGCTCTTCCTTTTCAATGAGGAGTGGGGCATTAATTATAAATTAATTTAATTAGTAATTGAGCATTGCCGAGAGGTCTTTTCCTCCCCGTGAAGGAATTTCCCTCTCTTTAGCTCTTCCTTTTCAATGAGGAGTGGGGCATTAATTAAAAATTAATTTAATTAGTAATTGAGCATTGCCGAGAGGTCTTTTCCTCCCCGTGAAGGGATTTCCCTCTCTTTAGCTCTTCCTTTTCAATGAGGAGTGGGGCATTAATTATAAATTAATTTAATTAGTAATTGAGCATTGCCGAGAGGTCTTTTCCTCCCCGTGAAGGGCTTTCCCTCTCTTTAGCTCTTCCTTTTCAATGAGGAGTGGGGCATTAATTATAAATTAATTTAATTAGTAATTGAGCATTGCCGAGAGGTCTTTTCCTCCCCGTGAAGGGATTTCCCTCTCTTTAGCTCTTCCTTTTCAATGAGGAGTGGGGCATTAATTATAAATTAATTTAATTAGTAATTGAGCATTGCCGAGAGGTCTTTTCCTCCCCGTGAAGGGCTTTCCCTCTCTTTAGCTCTTCCTTTTCAATGAGGAGTGGGGCATTAATTATAAATTAATTTAATTAGTAATTGAGCATTGCCGAGAGGTCTTTTCCTCCCCGTGAAGGGATTTCCCTCTCTTTAGCTCTTCCTTTTCAATGAGGAGTGGGGCATTAATTATAAATTAATTTAATTAGTAATTGAGCATTGCCGAGAGGTCTTTTCCTCCCCGTGAAGGGCTTTCCCTGTCTTTAGCTCTTCCTTTTCAATGAGGAGTGGGGCATTAATTATAAATTAATTTAATTAGTAATTGAGCATTGCCGAGAGGTCTTTTCCTCCCCGTGAAGGGATTTCCCTCTCTTTAGCTCTTCCTTTTCAATGAGGAGTGGGGCATTAATTATAAATTAATTTAATTAGTAATTGAGCATTGCCGAGAGGTCTTTTCCTCCCCGTGAAGGGCTTTCCCTCTCTTTAGCTCTTCCTTTTCAATGAGGAGTGGGGCATTAATTATAAATAAATTTAATTAGTAGTTGAGCATTGCCGAGATGTCTTTTTTTCCCCGTGAAGGGCTTTCCCTCTCTTTAGCTCTTCCTTTTCAATGAGGAGTGGGGCATTAATTATAAATTAATTTAATTAGTAATTGAGCATTGCTGAGAGGTCTTTTCCTCCCCGTGAAGGGCTTTCCCTGTCTTTAGCTCTTCCTTTTCAATGAGGAGTGGGGCATTAATTATAAATTAATTTAATTAGTAATTGAGCATTGCCGAGAGGTCTTTTCCTCCCCGTGAAGGGCTTTCCCTGTCTTTAGCTCTTCCTTTTCAATGAGGAGTGGGGGATTAATTATAAATTAATTTAATTAGTAATTGAGCATTGCCGAGAGGTCTTTTCCTCCCCGTGAAGGGATTTCCCTCTCTTTAGCTCTTCCTTTTCAATGAGGAGTGGGGCATTAATTATAAATTAATTTAATTAGTAATTGAGCATTGCCGAGAGGTCTTTTCCTCCCCGTGAAGGGCTTTCCCTCTCTTTAGCTCTTCCTTTTCAATGAGGAGTGGGGCATTAATTATAAATAAATTTAATTAGTAGTTGAGCATTGCCGAGATGTCTTTTTTTCCCCGTGAAGGGCTTTCCCTCTCTTTAGCTCTTCCTTTTCAATGAGGAGTGGGGCATTAATTATAAATTAATTTAATTAGTAATTGAGCATTGCTGAGAGGTCTTTTCCTCCCCGTGAAGGGCTTTCCCTGTCTTTAGCTCTTCCTTTTCAATGAGGAGTGGGGCATTAATTATAAATTAATTTAATTAGTAATTGAGCATTGCCGAGAGGTCTTTTCCTCCCCGTGAAGGGCTTTCCCTCTCTTTAGCTCTTCCTTTTCAATGAGAAGTGAGGTATTAATAATAAATTAATTTAATTAGTAATTGAGCATTGCCCAGAGGTCTTTTCCTCCCCGTGAAGGGCTTTCCCTCTCTTTAGCTCTTCCTTTTCAATGAGGAGTGGGGCATTAATTATAAATTAATTTAATTAGTAATTGAGCATTGCTGAGAGGTCTTTTCCTCCCCGTGAAGGGCTTTCCCTGTCTTTAGCTCTTCCTTTTCAATGAGGAGTGGGGCATTAATTATAAATTAATTTAATTAGTAATTGAGCATTGCCGAGAGGTCTTTTCCTCCCCGTGAAGGGCTTTCCCTGTCTTTAGCTCTTCCTTTTCAATGAGGAGTGGGGGATTAATTATAAATTAATTTAATTAGTAATTGAGCATTGCCGAGAGGTCTTTTCCTCCCCGTGAAGGGATTTCCCTCTCTTTAGCTCTTCCTTTTCAATGAGGAGTGGGGCATTAATTATAAATTAATTTAATTAGTAATTGAGCATTGCCGAGAGGTCTTTTCCTCCCCGTGAAGGGCTTTCCCTCTCTTTAGCTCTTCCTTTTCAATGAGGAGTGGGGCATTAATTATAAATAAATTTAATTAGTAGTTGAGCATTGCCGAGATGTCTTTTTTTCCCCGTGAAGGGCTTTCCCTCTCTTTAGCTCTTCCTTTTCAATGAGGAGTGGGGCATTAATTATAAATTAATTTAATTAGTAATTGAGCATTGCTGAGAGGTCTTTTCCTCCCCGTGAAGGGCTTTCCCTGTCTTTAGCTCTTCCTTTTCAATGAGGAGTGGGGCATTAATTATAAATTAATTTAATTAGTAATTGAGCATTGCCGAGAGGTATTTTCCTCCCCGTGAAGGGATTTCCCTGTCTTTAGCTCTTCCTTTTCAATGAGGAGTGGGGCATTAATTATAAATTAATTTAATTAGTAATTGAGCATTGCCGAGAGGTATTTTCCTCCCCGTGAAGGGATTTCCCTCTCTTTAGCTCTTCCTTTTCAATGAGGAGTGGGGCATTAATTATAAATTAATTTAATTAGTAATTGAGCATTGCCGAGAGGTCTTTTCCTCCCCGTGAAGGGATTTCCCTCTCTTTAGCTCTTCCTTTTCAATGAGGAGTGGGGCATTAATTATAAATTAATTTAATTAGTAATTGAGCATTGCCGAGAGGTCTTTTCCTCCCCGTGAAGGGCTTTCCCTCTCTTTAGCTCTTCCTTTTCAATGAGGAGTGGGGCATTAATTATAAATTAATTTAATTAGTAATTGAGCATTGCCGAGAGGTCTTTTCCTCCCCGTGAAGGGATTTCCCTCTCTTTAGCTCTTCCTTTTCAATGAGGAGTGCGGCATTAATTATAAATTAATTTCATTAGTAATTGAGCATTGCCGAGAGGTCTTTTCCTCCCCGTGAAGGACTTTCCCTCTCTTTAGCTCTTCCTTTTCAATGAGGAGTGGGGCATTAATTATAAATTAATTTAATTAGTAATTGAGCATTGCCGAGAGGTCTTTTCCTCCCCGTGAAGGGATTTCCCTCTCTTTAGCTCTTCCTTTTCAATGAGGAGTGGGGCATTAATTATAAATTAATTTAATTAGTAATTGAGCATTGCCGACAGGTCTTTTCCTCCCCGTGAAGGGCTTTCCCTCTCTTTAGCTCTTCCTTTTCAATGAGGAGTGAGGCATTAATCATAAATTAATTTAATTAGTAATTGAGCATTCCGAGAGGTCTTTTCCTCCCCGTGAAGGGCTTTCCCTCTCTTTAGCTCTTCCTTTTCAATGAGGAGTGGGGCATTAATTATAAATAAATTTAATTAGTAGTTGAGCATTGCCGAGATGTCTTTTTTTCCCCGTGAAGGGCTTTCCCTCTCTTTAGCTCTTCCTTTTCAATGAGGAGTGGGGCATTAATTATAAATTAATTTAATTAGTAATTGAGCATTGCCGAGAGGTCTTTTCCTCCCCGTGAAGGGCTTTTCCTCTCTTTAGCTCTTCCTTTTCAATGAGGAGTGGGGCATTAATTATAAATTAATTTAATTAGTAATTGAGCATTGCCGAGAGATCTTTTCCTCCCCGTGAAGGGATTTCCCTCTCTTTAGCTCTTCCTTTTCAATGAGGAGTGGGGCATTAATTATAAATTAATTTCATTAGTAATTGAGCATTGCCGAGAGGTCTTTTCCTCCCCGTGAAGGGCTTTCCCTCTCTTTAGCTCTTTCTTTTCAGTGAGGAGTCGGGCATTAATTATAAATTAATTTAATTAGTAATTGAGCATTGCCGAGAGGTCTTTTCCTCCCCGTGAAGGGCTTTTCCTCTCTTTAGCTCTTCCTTTTCAATGAGGAGTGGGGCATTAATTATAAATTAATTTAATTAGTAATTGAGCATTGCCGAGAGGTCTTTTCCTCCCCGTGAAGGGATTTCCCTCTCTTTAGCTCTTCCTTTTCAATGAGGAGTGAGGCATTAATTATAAATTAATTTAATTAGTAATTGAGCATTGCCGAGAGGTCTTTTCCTCCCCGTGAAGCGATTTCCCTCTCCTTTGCTCTACCTTTTCAATGAGGAGTGGGGCATTAATTATAAATTAATTTAATTAGTAATTGAGCATTGCCGAGAGGTCTTTTCCTCCCCGTGAAGGGCTTTCCCCCTCTTTAGCTCTTCCTTTTCAATGAGGAGTGGGGCATTAATTATAAATTAATTTAATTAGTAATTGAGCATTGCCGAGAGGTCTTTTCCTCCCCGTGAAGGGCTTTCCCTCTCTTTAGCTCTTCCTTTTCAATGAGAAGTGGGGCATTAATTATAAATTAATTTAATTAGTAATTGAGCATTGCCGGGAGGTCTTTTTTTCCCCGTGAAGGGATTTCCCTCTCTTTAGCTCTTCCTTTTCAATGAGGAGTGGGGCATTAATTATAAATTAATTTAATTAGTAATTGAGCATTGCCGAGAGGTCTTTTTTTCCCCGTGAAGGGCTTTCCCTCTCTTTAGCTCTTCCTTTTCAATGAGGAGTGAGGCATTAATTATAAATTAATTTAATTAGTAATTTTAGCATTCCGAGAGATCTTTTCCTCCCCGTGAAGGGATTTCCCTCTCTTTAGCTCTTCCTTTTCAATGAGGAGTGGGGCATTAATTATAAATTAATTTAATTAGTAATTTAGCATTCCGAGAAATCTTTTCCTCCCCGTGAAGGGATTTCCCTCTCTTTAGCTCTTCCTTTTCAATGAGGAGTGGGGCATTAATTATAAATTAATTTCATTAGTAATTGAGCATTGCCGAGAGGTCTTTTCCTCCCCGTGAAGCGATTTCCCTCTCCTTAGCTCTACCTTTTCAATGAGGAGTGGGGCATTAATTTTAAATTAATTTAATTAGTAATTGAGCATTGCCGAGAGGTCTTTTCCTCCCCGTGAAGGGCTTTCCCCCTCTTTAGCTCTTCCTTTTCAATGAGGAGTGGGGCATTAATTATAAATTAATTTAATTAGTAATTGAGCATTGCCGAGAGGTCTTTTCCTCCCCGTGAAGGGCTTTCCCTCTCTTTAGCTCTTCCTTTTCAATGAGAAGTGGGGCATTAATTATAAATTAATTTAATTAGTAATTGAGCATTGCCGAGAGGTCTTTTCCTCCCCGTGAAGCGATTTCCCTCTCCTTAGCTCTACCTTTTCAATGAGGAGTGGGGCATTAATTATAAATTAATTTAATTAGTAATTTAGCATTCCGAGAGATCTTTTCCTCCCCGTGAAGGGATTTCCCTCTCTTTAGCTCTTCCTTTTCAATGAGGAGTGAGGCATTAATTGTAAATTAATTTAATTAGTAATTGAGCATTGCCGAGAGGTCTTTTCCTCCCCGTGAAGCGATTTCCCTCTCCTTAGCTCTACCTTTTCAATGAGGAGTGGGGCATTAATTATAAATTAATTTAATTAGTAATTGAGCATTGCCGAGAGGTCTTTTCCTCCCCGTGAAGGGCTTTCCCCCTCTTTAGCTCTTCCTTTTCAATGAGGAGTGGGGCATTAATTATAAATTAATTTAATTAGTAATTGAGCATTGCCGAGAGGTCTTTTCCTCCCCGTGAAGGGCTTTCCCTCTCTTTAGCTCTTCCTTTTCAATGAGAAGTGGGGCATTAATTATAAATTAATTTAATTAGTAATTGAGCATTGCCGAGAGGTCTTTTTTTCCCCGTGAAGGGATTTCCCTCTCTTTAGCTCTTCCTTTTCAATGAGGAGTGGGGCATTAATTATAAATTAATTTAAATAGTAATTGAGCATTGCCGAGAGGTCTTTTTTTCCCCGTGAAGGGCTTTCCCTCTCTTTAGCTCTTCCTTTTCAATGAGGAGTGAGGCATTAATTATAAATTAATTTAATTAGTAATTTAGCATTCCGAGAGATCTTTTCCTCCCCGTGAAGGGATTTCCCTCTCTTTAGCTCTTCCTTTTCAATGAGGGGTGAGGCATTAATTATAAATTAATTTAATTAGTAATTTAGCATTCCGAGAGATCTTTTCCTCCCCGTGAAGGGATTTCCCTCTCTTTAGCTCTTCCTTTTCAATGAGGAGTGGGGCATTAATTATAAATTAATTTCATTAGTAATTGAGCATTGCCGAGAGGTCTTTTCCTCCCCGTGAAGGGCTTTCCCTCTCTTTAGCTCTTTCTTTTCAATGAGGAGTCGGGCATTAATTATGAATTAATTTAATTAGTAATTGAGCATTGCCGAGAGGTCTTTTCCTCCCCGTGAAGGGCTTTCCCTCTCTTTAGCTCTTCCTTTTCAATGAGGAGTGGGGCATTAATTATAAATTAATTTAATTAGTAATTGAGCATTGCCGAGAGGTCTTTTCCTCCCCGTGAAGGGATTTCCCTCTCTTTAGCTCTTCCTTTTCAATGAGGAGTGGGGCATTAATTATAAATTAATTTAATTAGTAATTGAGCATTGCCGAGAAGTCTTTTCCTCCCCGTGAAGGGATTTCCCTCTCTTCAGCTCTTCCTTTTCAATGAGGAGTGAGGCATTAATTATAAATTAATTTAATTAGTAATTGAACATTGCCGAGATTTCTTTTCCTCCCCGTGAAGGGCTTTCCCTCTCTTTAGCTCTTCCTTTTCAATGAGGAGTGGGACATTAATTATAAATTAATTTAATTAGTAATTGAGCATTGGAGAGAGGTCTTTTCCTCCCCGTGAAGGGCTTTCCCTCTCTTTAGTTCTTTCTTTTCAATGAGGAGTGGGGCATTAATTATAAATTAATTTAATTAGTAATTGAGCATTGCCGAGAGGTCTTTTCCTCCCCGTGAAGGGCTTTCCCTCTCTTTAGCTCCTCCTTTTCAATGAGGAGTGGGGCATTAATTATAAATTAATTTAATTAGTATTTGAGCATTGCCGAGAGGTCTTTTTTTCCCCGTGAAGGGATTTCCCTCTCTTTAGCTCTTCCTTTTCAATGAGGAGTGGGGCATTAATTATAAATTAATTTCATTAGTAATTGAGCATTGCCGAGAGGTCTTTTCCTCCCCGTGAAGGGCTTTCCCTCTCTTTAGCTCTTCCTTTTCAATGAGGAGTGGGGCATTAATTATAAATTAATTTAATTAGTAATTGAGCATTGCCGAGAGGTCTTTTCCTCCCTGTGAAGGGCTTTCCCTCTCTTTAGCTCTTCCTTTTCAATGAGGAGTGGGGCATTAATTATAAATTAATTTAATTAGTAATTGAGCATTGCCGAGAGGTCTTTTCCTCCCCTTGAAGGAATGGAGAGTGGAGAGCATTTAAATCGTAAAGATAAAATTTTTGTTTATTTTTAATTTAGAATTAAAGAGTGGAACCTTTTTGAAAGCTTGTCTGACTTCTCTGTGCACAGGGGTTGAAAATGGACATCCTCCGTCGTCATCCATAAAGTAGACTTTCAGATCCTTCATTTCCACCTGCAAATAAAACATTCCAATGGAGATGAAATGCTCTCGAAGTTTCGCTACCACTGAGAACGAAATAGATCAAATCTCTTATCACAGCGATTTCTTAAAAAAAAAAAAGTTTTTTTTTTTGCATCCTTCGTCAACCACCCATCAACCCTTAAAATAGTTTTAGCGACTTGCGAGGTTCCCATTGATTGTAGGAATGTTACTAAAGCTGTAGAGGAGTGTGTGGTTTGGAGGTGGAGGATATGCTAATCAGGAAAGGTGGGGTCGGGGGATATGCTAAATCAGGAAAGGTGGGGGCGGAGATATGTTAATCAGGAAAGGTGGGGTTGGGGATATGCTAATCAGGAAAGGTGGGATCGGGGGATATCCTAATCAGGAGAGGTGGGGACGGGGATATGCTAATCAGAAAAGGTGAGGGCGGGGGATATGCTAATCTGGAAAGGTTGGGGCGGGGGATATGCTAATCAGGAAAGGTGGGGGCGGGGATATGCTAATCAGGAAAGGTGGTGACCGGGATATGCTAATCAGGAAAGGTGGGGGCAGGGGATATGCTAATCAGGAAAGGTGAGGGTGGGGGATGTGCTAACTTGGAATGTTAAGCAATGGTATTGCCAGGTACAAGCATCATCTTTTTTTTTGAGTTTAAGTAATAATTCCTATTCTGTCAGGCTTTGGTAAGAATTCTTCTTCAGTGTGACGTCATTTTTTAATGTTCGCTCTCCCTTCACTAACTCCGTACATCTTGATGAAATTCGAGATCGAAAAAGATGGAACTGAAAGATCGTCTGCCGAATGAATCGTATGCAATTGATAAAGGTCAAATGGAGAAGTCGCAGAAGGGCAAACAGCGACGGACGGGGAAGGGGTTCGGCTGACGACTCGGCTCTTCTGTCGAGAGGGGTGTTAATGTCTCATCTGTTATACCTAGCCTTGGATATACAAATCGATCTCTGCCTTTGGCACCCCCCCTCGATTTTCAGACCCTCCCTCCCACCCCTTTCTGACCTCGATTCTTATTTCTGATTTGTGTTGTCCGATTGTGTGTCCCTTCGTCCATTCTTACCTATCCACCACCAGGGAATAGAAATTAACCTTTCACCACAAAGGTCCCGCAGCATCCAAAATTTCGCAACATTTCTGAGATCTAAAACTCAAGATTTCCCCAGGAACCAATTTTTAGATTGATAACCCTCATGGATCTAAATCTGACCTCTGACCTCGAATGATCCTCCGGATCCCAAATATCTTAACGTTCCGATACCTCCAACCCGAAGCACCGCCACGACCCCAATTTCCACGTTTCCAGCACTCGTACATCGCGGTTTCACTTCTGCGTGACCCCCATTTGATCTTGAAGCACAAGTAGGAAGTGAAAATGTGGGATTTATTCCGATATCTACGAGATCCCCCCTCCTCCCCCAGGTACAAATTTTCATAGCTCTACCATTTCTGCATCGCTGTTAGAATGAGCGTGATGTCAGTCGATCTCTGACAATCGCCTGCCGATATATATTTGAGAGAAGGAATGAAGCGAAAGAGTTACGCAATGGCGAATCAATACAGCAAGACAAATAGGAACATCGGCAATTGAAGTGATTCTTCTCAAAAAGGAAGAGTATCTGCGTGATTTGATTTCCATCCGAGGAGCGGGAGGCCTTCTTCCTGAACACTCGGAATCCTTCCCTTAGGAAAGAGAGAATTCTTTCAGGTGAAGGGAACCTTCTCACAGGAACCTCCCTGCCAGATCCCAGAGATGCCGGTTGTTGCATGGCAGACGAACAACTGAGGTGGACACCAAACGAGATGGAAAGTGAAAGATTAAAGACGCAAAAGACGTCGACACCTGCAACCAGAATTAGAAGCACAAAACAGTAAGGGAGACAATGTGGAAATGGTACGAAAACAAAGGGAATTAAGACATCATGCAAATCAAATACAAAAAAGCAAAAAGGTAAAAAATATTAAATACACGTAAAATAAGCAGTAAAACGTAAAAATTCGAAAACGGGTGTTAAAAAAGATTCATCAGATAAAATGCGTCCGAGTGTAAAGGGATTCCGACGTAAAATCGTGAAAGCTAAATTACAAATGACTTTCGAGGGGAAAACAGCGACATTCGACCAAAATATGTTCAATCGTTGAAATGACGTCACAAAACTCGTGCTTAGGGTTCGTCGTCTGCCCGTAGAAGAAATGAACGTGTGTGTGACGTAAGAGGATGCGAGCAAGTACAACTTCCACCTTGCGATTCCTGTGAAAACATCACTGTCATGGTTTCACAATTCGATTGATCTGGAAAAGTTGATCTCTAATCCGTTCCAAGAACCCTTCTCTCTGTCCAGTGTCCGAAGCTTGGTGGAAAAACACTTCCGGAAGTCCAGGTATGGAACCTGCAGCGGAGATTTGGACAGGGAGTGGGCCGACCTGGCAGTTGTTTGGTTGGGTGGTTGGGGTTTATTGGCGCATTAGCAACTAAGGCTATAATGCGCCAAACATATGTCCAAAAGGTAAAAGTATAAAAATCATGTTACCCCTTAACCAAAGTTAAAAATAAACGACAAAGAACAACAAAATAATAGATGTCATTAAAATAAAACAGGTAGAGCAACAAGGAACAAATGTAAAAATATGTTAAATGAATAAAAATAGAAAAATAACCCAGCTGTAAGCAGACTGGGTTAAAAATATAGAGAGAGTAAAACTACAAGCGATTAAAATATCCAGTAAATTTTAAAAATTGAAAAACAGAGTTAAAACAACAATGATCTGATAAAAGATGTCCGAGTGTAAGGGGCTCGGACATAAAATTGTGAAAGTTAAAAAACATACGACGTTCCATGTGAAAACATTGACATGATATTAAAATGTGTTTGATAGTTAAAATGGTGTCACAAAACTCACACTTAGGTACGTCGTCCGCCCGAAGAAAAAACGAATCAGTAATAAATGAATGACCTAAGCGGAGCCGAGCAAGTACAACTTCCTCCTTGCGATTCCTGCGGTAACAAGACTGCCATGGCTTGATGATAGGTTTGATCTCAAAGAGCTTGTTGGTAAGCTGTTCTGACCAAGATCTCTGGCACTGTACCCGGAGCTCGGTGGTAAAACGCTGCCGGAAATCCAGGTAGGGAACCGGCAACGGAGAGTCGGACAGGGGCGTGGCTGACCTGGCAGCAGAATCTGCCAAATCATTGCCCCTGATTCCGACATGACTGGGCACCCAACAGAAGAGAATCGTGGTAGTGGCTGCCAGACAATGGAGCTGCTGGCGGATCTTGGAGAGAACAGGGTGAGGCCGATGCCTTACCGAGATCAAAGCCTGTAGCGAGCTAAGTGAGTCGGTGTAAAGCACACACTGACGATGATGCTTAGCTGCTATATGGTCCAAGGCAATGCTGATAGCATGCAACTCAGCAGTGAAGATGGAACACTGCTGTGGGACCTGGTCTGCAATGATTACATCACAGCAGACCATGGCCGATCCCACTGATGTGCCAGATTTCGAGCCATCTGTGAAGACAGGCAAGAAATCCGGGTGCGCAGCACGATGGCTGGCAAAGAGTTGCCGGTACACACAGTTGGGAGTAAAGGCCTTCCTTGTCCTGCACAGGGAAAAATCACAGGAAGGGGAAACAGAGAGCCATGGTGAAAGTGGCTCAGCTGTCGACTGTGCGACACTATCGAGACTGGTGTTGATGTCTCTAAAGTAGCCTCGGAATCACAAACCGAAAGAACGAATGGCAGTCGGCCGATTTGTGTAAAGCATTTCCCACTTTGGACTGAAAACACAGTCCCAAGTGGGATGGCCAGGCAGGGATCGCAGTTTAGAAGCATATTGTAGGGACAACTGCTGATGGCGAAGAGATAAAGATGGTTCGTCGGTCTCAACGTAAAGACTCTGGACCGGTGAGATGCGGAAGGCTCCCGTGCAAACACGGAGGGCCTAATGATGGAGGGGGTCCAGCACCTTCACCACCGAATCCCATGCCGAGTCGTACACCTGGGATCCGTAGTCCAGTTTCGATCGGACAAGTGCACGGTACAGGCGGAGCAAACAACATCGGTCCGCTCCCCAAGAGAGGGAGGAGAGGACCTTGAAGATGTTCAATGCCCGCGTGCACTTGGACCTGAGATGACGGATGTGAGGTAAAAAGGTCAATTTCCGATTGAATATGAGACCGAGAAACTTGGTCTCCACCACAACTGGAATGATGTTACCCCCGAGCTGCAGCTCGGGATCCAGGTGAAGATTACGCTTGTGGCAAAAGTGCACACAAGTGGTCTTCTGTGGGGAGAACCGAAACCCGTTTGCCGTCGCCCAAACCGAAAGATTGTTCAGGGCAATTTACAGTTGTCTTTCAATGACCCTCATGCTGGACGATGAGCAAAAGATGCTAAAGTCATCAACATAGAGGGCATTGCCTACTGATGGAGGAAGTTGTCTAGTTATAGAATTAATCTTGACAGCAAAAAGCGTAACACTCAGAACGCAGCCTTGTGGCACCCCCTGTTCTTGGGGGTACGGCCGCGACAGAGTGTTACCGACACGAACATGAAAAGAGCGTGTCGATAAGAAGTTGGAGATGAAGATCGGCATGTGACCTCTCAAGCCGAAGCTGTGGAGGTCACGAAGAATGCCGAATCTCCAAGCCGTGTCGTAAGCTTTTTCGATGTCGAAGAAAATTGACACCAGGTGCTCTCTACGTAAAAAATAATTTCTGATAGCCGATTCGAGGCGTATCAGATGGTCAAGAGTTGACCGTTGCCTGCGAAAGCCACACTGGGTGTTGGAAAGAAGGTTGTGATGTTCTAAATACCAGATGAGTCTGGCATTTACCATTCTTTCCAACACCTTGCACACACAGCTCGTCAATGCGATTGGACGATAATTGGAAGGAATCTTGGGATCTTTGCCTGGCTTGGGGAAGGCCAAGACTATAGCCTCCTGCCAGGAGTCCGGAAACTGCTCCTCGAGAAAAATGCGATTGAAGAGATGGAGCAGCCGATCCTTACTCGATGGTGAAAGATGTTGGAGCATGGCATAATGGACATTGTCCGGCCCAACAGCAGAGGCACGAGAAGAGTGCAGAGCAAGGTGAAGCTCCTCCGCTGTGAATGGCCTGTTGTAAGGTTCCAGGCCATTCGAGTGGAAAGACAGCGTAGAGCGCTCCGCCCTGCCCTTCTGGGCCAGAAAATCGAGGGAGTAAGAGGAAGACGAAGAAATGGAAGAGAATGACTCCCCCAGAGTGTCGGCAATTGCTTTGGGATCAACAATTGCCTGTCCATTGTGCTCCAGGATCGATAACGAGTGGGACGTGTAGTTCCCACTCATCTTCCGGACTTTATCCCACACGACCTTAGAACTAGTCGTGCGGGTGATGGAAGAAGTATACTTGATCCAAGATTCCTTCTGGCTCTGGTGTCGGACAAAACGAGCTTTCGCCCTGGCGCGTTTGAAATTTTCGATGTTGGACCAAGCCTTGTTCTGAGCCTTACGAGCTGCGGTGCAATCTGGATTCCACCACGGTTTCGGAAAGCGAGGAAACCGTGTAGAAGTTTGAGGAATTGTTGATGCAGCTGCATCTACGATACAGTCCGTTATCTCCGCTACTGCCACATTGATTGGCTCCTGGCTGACAGAGTGGTCGTCGAGCTCAGAGAGCAGCTTGAAACCACCCCAGTCAGCCCGATCAAGCCTCCACCATGAGACACATGAATGGCTGCAAGGCCCCCCACGGGAGATGGTGCACACCACGGGGAGGTGATCGCTTCCATAAGGGTTGTCCTCGACCTTCCATGTAAAGAGTGGAAGGATCGAGGAGGAGCAGATGGTGAGGTCAATGGCAGTGAAAGTGCGGGTTGGGGAGTGAAAGTAAGTACTGACACCGGTGTTCAACAGGGACAGAGAAGGATCGAGGAGCCACTGCTCCAGGACCCCGCCCCTCCCGTTGGTGTCAGCACTGCCCCAAAGTGGACTGTGTCCGTTCAGGTCCCCCATAATGAGGAAGGGGGACGGCAGCTGCGAGACGAGATCATCAAGGTCTTCCTGGAAGACGATGCTCCCAGGTGGAAGATATACAGAGCAGACAGTCAGCGAGAACCCCACGAAGAGAAGGATGGCTACCGCCTCTAAGTTGATGGTGAGTGGTACAACCTGGAATGGAGAATGGTTGCTCACGAGGATAGCGACACCCCCGCGAGCTGGACCATCTCCATCCCAGTCCCGGCGAACTAGTGAAAAGTGCCGGATAGTGGGATCTGTGACTGGCTGCAAGTATGTCTCCTGCAGGCACACACAGATGGGCTGGTGTGCCTGAAAGGGCCTTGGTGTCGTCAAGATTCCTCTGGAATCCACGACAATTCCATTGTTGGAGTGTGGCCATCTCAGGACTTAGAAGAGTGGGCGGACGACGAATTCCTATTCAACTTAACCGCCACAGAGGACGGTTTTAGTGAATAGGGGGCGGTCGGTATCCATGTCCTCGGAATCGTCCGAGGGGCATGGATTGGTAACCGCCCTTTGTGGTGCTGTTATTTTCTTTTTTGGCCCCGGTGGGGGCCCCTTCGGTTTTGAAGGTCTTGCTGTCTGAGGACGGGAAGGAGGAGGCCTTCTGGTGGAGGTGGAGGGCTGTGTTGCAGGAATGGAAACCGGGGTTGATGTCGAAGTCGACACCACCCTCGGTCTCGCCTGCGTGAGGAGGTACTTGGCTGCGAGCGAGAAAGACTCAGAAGGTGGTACACTGATGTCAGTCTGCACCGCCACTGAAGTCATTGGAACGATGGGCTTCCCAATGACTGCACTGGCATAGGAAACCTTGCCAGGCGGGGCGGGCGGTGCAGCAAGCTTTCTCGCCTCAGCATAAGAAATGTTGTTTACTACTTTCAAGCATTGCACCTCCTTTTCCTCCTTCCACTTCGGACAGTCGCGGGAGTACGCCAGATCTTCGCCACTGCAGTTCACACAGCATGCCTTTTCTGCTGTGCAGTCAGGATCGAGATGATCCTTACTGCCACAGCGAGCACAGGTGGGCTTGCCCCTGCATGCTGTGCGGGCATGACCGTATATCTGACACTGAAAACAGCGCAGAGGGTTCGGTATATACGGCCGTACCTCACAATGTAAATAACCTGCCTTGATGTAAGAAGGCAGGCGTGTTGAACGTAACAATTAACACCCGGGTTGATGTTAATTTCCCATCACGGCGTGTCGAAACCCGGTGGACCGCTGTTACTCCTTGAGGTGTGAGCTCCGAGAGGATTTCCTCCTCAGTGACTTTGAGGAGGCCCCACTCGGTGATCACACCCCGAGAGGAATTCAAAGTTTTATGGGGAGTGACTTCGACAGCCACCCCACCAATTTCTTTGACTTTCAGGAGTAGTTCAGAGTGTTTAGAACAAGCGGTCTCAACCTGCAAGTCGCCAGATCGTAAGCGCTTGACGGATTTCGGCTCTCCCGCAAGACCTTTCAAACCTTTATTTACAAAAAATGGGGACATGTCCCCAAGTACCTGATCACCCGTGGAGTGGATGATCAGGAACTTTGGGTACAAAGACACAGACACAGAAGACGACGGCAGAGATAACGTAAATGAAGAAGACGGGGGTTCATGTCGAGCCCTCTTGTTGGCAGTGATCGCATTTTCCTCATTCTCTCTCATGTTTATTTTTGTGTGGTTCAGTGCCCGCTGTTCCCACCCTCCACGGAGCCCAAGTAGGGGACGCCCAGTCGGGCGCCAGGGCTACGCAGGCACTATACCCACACAGACAGTGAGCCAAGCTCTCAACAAATAAATAGAAGGAAAATGAAGAGAAGTGTGCAGAACAAATAACGTTCTGCACAAATGAAACAAAGCTTAAAATAACAAAATTGTGAATGGCCAACCTGGAATCACAAAGAAAAGATAACGACAAAAGGAAAATAAGTTGTGAGGAAACATGTAAACCTGTACCCGAACCGTGGGCAAGGTTACTCACCGCTCTGCACGGTTGACCCTAGCAGGACCTGCCCACCAGCCGATTGCTCCTGGGGGGGCCACCCCAGGAGCTCCCGTTTACCGGAAGCAGAGGCCAAAGCAGTGTATAGCAGAGGCCCCGGAATCTGCTGCAAAGCCCCGCGACAGACAGGCTCCCCAATGGCAAGACGGCCAATGGGGACCATGCCAGTCATGAGCTGAGGAGAGAAGACGGGGACCCCTGAGCAACTACCAGGATCCTCCTTTCCTGGGACACGGGTCTCCACGCACAGCAAACACGCGGGTGAGCGTTTAGGACCCTGCGAAGGTAACCGAGCCAGCGGAACCTTCACAGGGTGGTCCCCCTCACCGCATACAGGCGCTCACACCGAGGGGGACCTGGCAGTAGCATCGTCCCTGATGCCGATGTGACTGGGCACCCAACAGAACAAAATGGTGGTTGTGGCTGCAGACGATGGAGCTGCTGGCGGATCTTGGAAAGAACTGGATGAAGAATCAAGGCAACACCGAGATCAAAGCCTGGAGTGAGCTAAGCGAGTCAGTGTAGAGAGCACATCGACGACGTTGGTTAGCCGACACCCGATCCAAGGCGAGGTTGGTAGCGTGCAACTGCACAGTGAAGATGGAATACTGCTGTGGGATTTGGTCTGCAGTGATAATATCACAGCGGACCATGGCTGATCCTACAGATGTGCCGGATGTTGAGTCATTTGTTTGGGTTGTTGTTTCGTTTTACCTCTGAGTGGCACTTTTTTGCACACCATGGGCTAAATTGCTAGGTCACATGGACCCTGAAGGCTCAGAGAAAGTTGGGGGAGGGGACCCACTGGAACAGCTGTTGGGAGACAGATGGTAGCCTCCCGTCAAGACCATCCAGCGTGTTCTTTAACGTGCACAGGGTATGGCTCTCCCGCACACGGGGTCACAGCTTAAAGTCCCATCCGACGGACGGCGGCCCTTCCAAGCCCATCGGTGTCCCGTAATGATCGTGGGAAGGGCGGATAATTTTTCGCAGATAAATCTCAATGCTGACCCAGCTGGGACTCGAACCTGGGAACTACAGATTGCGAGCCTGGTGCGCTACCGACTGAGCCAACCCCATCCCGGCTTCGATCCATCTGTGAAGACAAAGCGAGAAGTACTTGTACTCAGCACGATGGCTGGTACTCACAGTCGGCGTACAGGCCTTCCCCGCTCTGCAAAGGAAAAGTCGCAGAAAGGGGAAACAACGACCCATGGCCGTTGAAGTGGCTCGGCTGGCGACTGCAATATCCTATAGCGACTGGCTCTTACTGTCTCATATGTTATACACATCCTTGGACATACAAACCAAAGGATGACTGGCAGTCGGGTGATTTGTGTAGAGCATAGATTCCCAACGGGGGCGATACCGCCCCCCAGTGGGCGCTGAAGCCTTCCATGGTGGCGGTAGTGGATCCAGAGACAATTGGGGGGCGTTGAGGCAGTCAAGAGGGGCGGTCAAATGAATAAATTTAATGGAATTTTCTGTGACAACCTTTTTATCTCTTCTATTCTGTGGTGTCTTCCTGGTGATTCTGGTCATCCACTACCTCATCCGTCATGTACAGCTTTTCAACTGCAGCTTGGACAATAAGTTCCCTGCTACCGCCTACTAGCGTACTGGGGGCGGGGGTGGCTCAGTCGGTAGCGCGTCAGGCTCGTAATCTGTAGTTCCCAGGTTCGAGTCCCAGCTGGGTCAGCGTTGAGATTTATCTCCGCAAAATTCCCCGCCCTGCCCATGGTCAGTAGGAGACAACGATGGGCTTGGAAAGACCGCGTCCGTTGGATGGGACATTAAGCCGTGGCCCCGTCTGCGGGAGAGCCATACCCTGTGCACGTTAAAGAACACGCTGGATGGCCTTGACGGGAGGCTACCATCTGTCTCCCAACAGCTGTTCCAGTGGGTCCCCTCACCCAACCTTCTCTGAGCCTTCGGAGTCTATGTCACCTGGCCATTTAGCCCACGGTGTGCAAAAAAAGTGCCGCTCAGAGGTAAAACAACCCAACCCAAATACTAGCGTACTGGTACATCTGAAGTCGACTGAGATGCTCTCAAAAGTTCTCTTCAAGATCACAGATTGGATATCAGCATCAAGATGTTTTCCCATTCCAAGTCGCTTTGAGTATGCTTTATGGTACGTAGTTACAATACCATCCCACGTCAGAACATAAGGTATAATATTAACATTACACTTGTGAATTAGGCTCAACTCATTAGCCAGCAGATCATACTTCCTCTTCTTTTCAACCTCTACTGTCTGCAGGTTATCCTGAGATGTTATTCCTACTTCAATAATTGTAATCTCATTCAATACCTTAACATGCACTACTATATCAGGCTTATTAAGTTGGACATGTGTGTCCGTCCTGATAGGCAAATCAACCTTGATGCAATAATAATAATAAATTTATTATATTTAATATTTTTTATAATTTTTTTTAATACAATAAAATACTTTGAAAATACCTGTTTCCATGAATAAATATTTTATCTAGCTATGTAAATTATCTTATTGTTATCGCGTTAATAAGCATTTTTAAATTAGCATTAGGTATACCTATACCTAATTTGTCTTAGTTTAGAATGGATTGACGGTGACAAGTCCTTGCAAGTTGGTAGGCAAACACGCGTTTTATGCAATTTAACATGTTTCGACAAGAATATGGGAGCTTGAAATGACTTGTTTACGGAGAAGTGCGCCGGCATCGCAAACATACAAGTTAATGCGTGCACAAAATCAAATCTATAAAAGCGATAGCTCTAGGAATGTTTTATTATTTTTATGTTCTTCGCCGTGCTAAATAGTCGTGAGTGATAAGTGTTAGAAGTCGTTATAAACATTATTTTTATAACTATCTATAAATCTGTTGAGAAGTTAATTTGTATTTGAAAATGTCTGAATCTACATCTAAAAAGAAATGCCGGCAGTACAGTATTGAGTATTTGAAATATGGGTTTACGTACTCTCCTAAAAACCAATCATTACCTATGTGTTTAATTTGCCGAAAAGTTTTTTCAAATGAAGCTATGAAACCTTCTAGGCTACAAGAGCATTTAAATAAAATGCATGCTGATAAGAAGAACAAAGATTTATCCTATTTTCAAGAACTGGAAAAGCAATATTTAAAACAGCCAACTATGTCAAACCTTTTTGCGTCGTCTTCTAAAGAAGATGATGATGGACTACGAGCCTCATATAACGTTTCATTGTTAATTGCAAAAGCAGGAAAACCACACACAATTGGCGAGGAATTAATTTTGCCGGCAGTCAAAGAGATATTAAAAACTGTTCTTCATCATAAGACACCGTCAGATATCATCAAAAAAATTCCTCTCAGTAATAATTCAGTGCAAAGAAGAATAGATGAAATGGCAAAAGACGTTGAAATATCATTATGTGATTACTTAAAGACTTGCAAATTTTCCATTCAACTCGATGAATCAACTCTACCAAATAACGAAGCTCTACTCTTATCATACGTACGATTTATAAAAGAAGAAAAAATTCATGAAGAGTTATTATTTGCTAAAAATTTGGAATCTGATACAAAGGGAGAATCTATATTTAATACCATGCAAAAGTTCTTTCAAGAGAAAGAAATTCCTATTTGCAATATTTTGTCTGCTGCTACTGATGGTGCTCCAGCAATGACAGGGCGTCATAAGGGTTTCATAGCGCATTTGAAACAAGCAGTACCAAATGTACTCGCTGTACATTGTATTATTCATCGTCAGCATTTGGTTGCAAAAAATTTGAATGAACGTCTGCATACGTCGCTCCATTACGTTATTAAAGCAAATCAATAAGATTAGAAGCAATTCATTGAATGACCGATTATTTGGTAAGCTTTATAATGAAAATGATGAAGATTACAATCACCTGCTGCTGCACACAGAAGTACGTTGGCTCTCTAAAGGTGTTTGTCTGAATCGTTTTTTCAATCTATTTGACTCAGTACTCGACTTTCTTGAAGACAGAGACGAAAAATTGCGCGAAAACCTGATTACATCAAAAAATGACATCGCTTATTTGACAGATCTGTTTAAAATATTTAATCAAGTTAATTTACAATTAGAAGGTGATGAGTTGAATTTAATTAAAACAAAAAACGTCATAGCTGCTTTTGCGGGAAAACTTCTATTCAAACGAAATCTAGGTAGAGGTGAATACAACCACTTTCCCACATTATCAGCAGTCTCTGCAAAACCGGAAGATTTACTTACTTACTGCCAACACTTGGAAGTTCTTCATGTTGATTTTACGGAGCGTTTCCAAGATATTTTAAACATGAATATACCGAGTTGGGTTTTAGATCCTTTCGCAAGCACAGATACTGAAGAATCAAATTTGGAAGAGGAACTCTTAGAACTCACGACTAACGAAGCACTCAAAGTAAAATTCAAACATGGATACCAAGAGTTCTGGCTTCAAAAATCAATACCAGTTCTCTTCCCTGGTTTGTGGGCAATAGTACAGAAGTTTTTAATCGCATTTCCTTCGTCCTATATGGCTGAGCGTGGATTCAGTGCAGTAGCTAATTTACTGTCAAAGAAGAGGAACAGACTACACATCACTGAACGTGGCGATCTGTGATGTTAACGAAATTGGAACCCGACATTAACAAACTGTTAACACTCCACCAGCCTCAACCATCTCATTAATTTTTTTATTTATTATTAATTTTGTGTTTATCTCATTATTTTTTATTTCGTATTGATTCTGCGTTTTATTTTTAAAATTTTAATAAACAATTTTATTGCACATTTGGTTGTCGTTTTATTTATTTCTGCTTTATGATTTTTAATAGATAAATAAACAGATAAATTAGGTACAGATAATATGCAACAATATTTTAATATTTCATATAAAATTAACTATTATGGACTAGGGGGGCGTTGAAATTTTTGTTCTCTTCTAAAGGGAGGTTGCTGCCAACCAGAAAAGGTTGGGAATCACTGGTGTAGAGCATCTCCGACCGATTCGGGATTAGAAAGGCAGTCCGAAGTGGGGTGGTTGGAGAGGGATTAGAAAGGCAGTCCGAAGTGGGGTGGTTGGAGAGGGATTAGAAAGGCAGTCCGAAGTGGGGTGGTTGGAGAGGGATTAGAAAGGCAGTCGGAAGTGTGGTGGTTGGAGAGGGATTAGAAAGACAGTCTGAAGTGGGGTGGTTGGAGAGGGATTAGAAAGGCAGTCGGAAGTGGGGTGGTTGGAGAGGGATTAGAAAGGCAGTCTGAAGTGGGGTGGTTGGAGAGGGATTAGAAAGGCAGTCGGAAGTGGGGTGGTTGGAGAGGGATTAGAAAGACAGTCCGAAGTGGGGTGGTTGGAGAGGGATTAGAAAAGCAGTCCGAAGTGGGGTGGTTGGAGAGGGATTAGAAAGGCAGTCTGAAGTGGGGTGGTTGGAGAGGGATTAGAAAGGCAGTCCGAAGTGGGGTGGTTGGAGAGGGATTAGCAAGGCAGTCCGAAGTGGGGTGGTTGGAGAGGGATTAGAAAGGCAGTCCGAAGTGGGGTGGTTGGAGAGGGATCGCAAATTTGGACGCCTACTGTAGGGATATTCCAACAACGCTGACGAGACTTCCTCCATTGTCTCGAGCTCCCTGACAAAGTCAGACGCCATCTTTGAACCGAGGTTTCATTCTCTCTGATCTATGTGGTGCCGAGGCTTCATTCTCTTTGCTCTCGTCTTCCTAAAATGACGTCATCACTCACCTTGGAGTCGAGCTGCAGAGCTGCGGCGTGATCTCCCGCCATAACGGCCATCATGGTGCTGAGGTCTTCCGCATAGCGACACATGGGGCCGGTGCCGATGAACTGCTGCAGACTGGGCTCGGTGTCCGGAAAGTGACCTCTGTTGGGCACCACACCTGCTCGAGACAAAAAGGCATTTCATTTGAGTGGCAGGGAGAGGAGAAAGGGGCGCGCGCGATTCAAAGAAGATTAGCCAAGTGAGAACAGACAATCCCATTCGCAGGCGGTGCTCGTCTCAGCTGACGATTTCGTTTTCACTCTGAAGTGGACTTGGAGAAGATAGATTTTAGAAAGAATAGACTGAACAGATTAATGCCACGATACTTCGCAGCAGGATTCAGTTCCACCCCCCCCACCCCCGAAACTAATATTGTTTCTCGGGAAATTCATTTCGGGTGGGGGGAGGGGGGCGGAAGAAATTCTAAGAATAAGACTTGAGTAAGGTGTTCCAATTACAGAAATATTTCACCGGACAGGAAAGGTTCAAACGATATTCTATAGGAAGTTTTTAATATTAAACATATTCTATGGGGCTAAAAAATACAAAGACAACTTTGGATTTCAAAAGAGGCAAAAAAATTTTGGGTGGGGGGGGGGGGAAGATCCAGACAGATAAAAAAATGAAAATAGTAACACAGTTTCAAAACATATTAAAACTCAAAATTTTAGAACATTTTTGTAAAGTGTTTAAATAATACAAACTTTAATATTTATATTCTGTTGAGATTTAATGACTAAGACGATGAGACCTGCAGACGATAAAAGAAGTTAAAATCTGAAATTAGAGATTGAGCTTTATGTTGAACATCTGGCATTCCAAGAGGCTTATCCTTGGCGAAGACTTCCAGATCAAAGGTCAAATCCTTCGAGCTTTGAACTCGCCTTCGATGCCCGAGGCAAGAAACCCGCAGACGATTTAAATGCGAGAATCGCTTGGAGAGTCGACGTCGCCATATTGAAAAGGAGACAGGAAATGACCTTCGCTGAATCGCGAGAGAAAAATCGACCTCTTTTCCGGCGATTCGTGATCGGAATAAATGAAGACGTCATCTGGAATCGGCTGACTGCGAAGCGACGACACCACTCCTGGAATAAGATCGGTGGCAACATTTGTTGAGAAGAGAGTTCGTCTGCTAGGAACGTCAACAATTAATGACAATCGTCCTGAAAAACCAACCAAACCGGAGAAACGTCTTTCCTCTTTCAAGAAGAATGGAACTGAGAAATAATCGTCGTTCCAAAAATTGTGGAAAGGATTTTCAGTATTTTCCTTTTCGTCTGCTGTGCACGAGAGTCTCTCAGCAATTGCCAGACTCTGAACAATATTAATATATTTCTTTCAGCGGCATCATTTCGTGACGAAGTCATCTCTTGAGAGGAATCGACACGACTGAAGAGCAAGCTCCGATCTTCATCTCGCTTGTTCGGAGAAACTGTTAAGAGGACATTGCACCACTCGATTACGATTCAGATTCTTCAACCCTCGACTCAGTTAGAGTTAATCCGCAAAAAGGTGAAGCACATTATCAATGAAAGAGTAGTTCGCTGGCCGGAGGTGGCTCAGTCGGTAGTGCGCCAAGCTCGTCATTTGCAGTTGCCAGGTTCGAGTCCCAGCTGGGCCAGCGTGTTGATTTATCTCCGCAAAACTCCCCGCTCTACCCACGGTCGGTGGGCGACACCGATGGGCTTGGAAAGGCAAGTCTCTCGTAGGATATGTATCTAAGGGGAGGACAATCTCTTATCCGCTGTCCTGCCCGTCAACACTTCAGGATTACCTGGTATTTCGCCATCTGGTCCCATGAGGCTTCGGACCCGATGCTGTGGGAATCGGAGTGCAATCCTGACACGGGACAAAGAAGGAATGAATTCTCAGATGCTGCATTCACCATGACAACTGTTTCCGAACACTTCTGATGTGGGTGATGAGATTCTGTTGTCGACGGGAGCTCCAGGCCCGCTCTCTCCCGCTCTCTCCTGCTTCGATGAATGTTGCAGCCAATGATGGAGCAGCATCTATGTCGCGCGATCGCCTCCGTGACACAGAAGAGAAAGGGATCTCGCCCTTGGCAGCGGAGGAAGCATCCTCTAGCGACACGAGATAGGAAATGGAACACCATCTTTGCAAGATCAAATGGATTCGACTTCTTTTTCTTCTTTTTTTCTGTTAGACGCTTTTTAGATGACGTAAGGGGGAGGTGAGGGGGGGGGAGAAGGACTGAGGCTGCACGAGATTATTCTCATTAAGAACTTCATTGGCCCATACCTTTCGAAGGCTTGTGTCCATAGACTCCGTTGAAAAAGGCGGGAATGCGGATGCTGCCACCAATGTCGTTGCCGATCCCGATGATGGAGGCTGCAGATGCGATTAGAGCGCCCTCTCCGCCTAGAAGAGAAAAGCAAAACAAAAGTTTAAAAAACTCAAGTACAGTGTCAGTGAATATTTCTTGTTTTTTTTTTTAATTTAAAAATCCGGTTACGTCACATTCCAATTCCCTCTTACAGAAACAGATTCCATTCAGAGCAGAATCAATTTCCACCTCATCCAGAGGGAGATTGACTCAGTCGGTGCAGCAAAACACTCGCAAAGAGAGAGAGAGATGCATTCAGATGCTTCAGGGCGATGTATGACTTGAGAATGGATGGAGAGAGAGAGAGATGTATGACTTAAGAATGGATGGAGGGAGAGAGATGCATGATTTCAGTTGGCAGAGAGCAGAACTGGCTTGAGAGAGAGGGGGGGTGGATGACTTAAGATGGTACCGACAGCTGTTGATAGCTCAGACAGTTGAACGAGGAAGTGATGCTCACTAGAACGGATGATAACTAGAACGGATGATAACGACAATCACTTAAAAGGTGCTAGAATCACCTGGTGCATAACTAAAAAAAAAATAGGATTGGCTTCAGAGCAAGAGAGAGCGATGCATGACTTAAGACTGGATGGAGAGAGAGAGAGATGAATGACTTAAGTTGGTTTGGAGCAGAATTGCCTTGAGATTGATTGGTTGGTTGTTTGGGGTTTTATGGCTCAAGAGCAACAAGGGCTATAATGTGCTAAACTTAGACAACTAAAGAGCTCAAAGACGGTCAACCCTCAACCAAAGCTAAAATAAACACAAAAACGGTAAACAAGGAAACAGAAACCAAAGGGTAGAATGAAAAGTGTAGGAACAGTAGAAAGAAAAGAACCAATTAGTGTATAAGTCAGCAATAACAATAAGTGTGTAGGACCCATAGAAAATCGAAAACAGATGTGAAATCTAGGAAAAAATGTAGAAATCATAAACGAGTAGAATAGCCAGTAAAAGGTAAAATGCAAAGACAGCAGATGAAACAGAGCCATCGGATAAAAGATGTCCGAGTGTAGGTGGCTCGGACGTAAAATCGCGAAAGGTAAAAAATAAACGTCTGTCTAGGGTAAAAGCAAGACAAGAGATTAAAATACGTTAGATTGTTAAAATGGTGTCGCAAAACTCGCACTTAGATTCGTCGTCTGCCCGAAGAAGAAAGGAACGAGTGATAAACGAATGACCCAAGCGGAGCCGAGCAAGTACAACTTCCTCCTTGCGATTCCTGCGAAAACAAGACTGCCACGGTTTGACAATGGGCTTGATCTCGAAAAGCTTCTTGCCAACCACTTCAGACCAAGATCTCTGCCACTGTGCCCGGAGCTCAATGGAAAAACGCTGCTGGAAGTCCTAGGTAAGGAATCGGCAGCGGAGAATCGGATAGGGCATAGCTGATTTGGCAGCAACATCTGCCAAGTTATTGGCCTTGATTCAGACGTGACCAGGTATCCAACAGAGAACGGTGGTGACAGCTGCCAGACGATGGAGCTGCTGGCGGATCGTGGAGAGAACAGGGTGGGGTCACCGAGATCAAAACCTTTTACGAGCTAAGCGAATCGGTGTAGAGGACACACCGACGATGAAGCATAGCTGCTATGTGGTCCAAGGCGAGGCTGACAGCATACCACTCTGCAATGAAGATGGAACACTGCTGTGGGATCTGGTATGATGACATCGCAGCAGACCATAGGCTATCCCACTGATGTGCTGGACTTGGATCCATCTGTGAAGACAGGCAAGAAGTGCTGGTACTCAGCACGATGGCTGGCAAAGAGTTCCCGATACAAAAGCCTTCCCCGTCCTGCAAAGAGAGAAAACACAGGAAGGGGAAACAGCAAGCCAAGGTGGAAGTGGCTCGGCTGTCGACTGTGAGATGCTCTCGAGACTGGTGTTAATGTCTCTCAGATAACCTTGGACATGCAAACCAAAAGGACGAATGGCTTTGGTTTGCTATAACATTTCCCACTGGAGACTGAAAACGCAATTCCAAGTGCGATGGCCAGGCAGGGATCGCAATTTTTCTGCATACTGCAGGGACAACTGCTGACGGCGAATAGATAACGAAGGCTCGTCGGTCACAATGTAAAGACTCTGGACCGGTGAGGTGCAGAAGATGTTGGGGGTTCAGCACCTTAATCACTGAATCCCGGGCAGAGTTGTACACCTGGGATCCGTAGCCCAGTTTTGACTGAACAAGTGCACGGTACAGGTGGAGCAATGAACAATGGTCCACCACCCAAGAGAGGGAGGAGAGGACCTTGAGGATGTTCAATGCCCGCCTGCACTTGGACCTGAGATGTCGGATGTGTACCACACATCCGACATCTCAGGTCATCTCATCTCATTTTGGATCGAAAAGAAGACCGAGAAACTTGGTCTCCGCCACAACTGGAATGATGTGAGGAGACATATAGATGCACGTGATACATCGAAGTACTCTTATTGGTTCGTGCGTTTCTGATCAACACTTCTTTACACATTTGGATTCTCGTAAGCCAATAATGTCTGGATTTCACCGCTGGATCATCTGGACTTTCAGCCGCAGCTCGGAGTCCAGATGAAGATTACGCTTGCGGCAAAAGTGCACGCAAGCAGTCTTTTGCAGGGAGAACCGAAAGATTGTTCACTGCAGTTGTCGTTCAAGGACCCTGATGCTGGAAGACGAGCAAAAGATGCTATAGTCGTCAAAATAGAGGGCATTGTCTACAGTCGGACGAAGTTGCCGTGTAATAGAATTTATCTTGATAGCGAAAAGCGTAACACTCAGGACGCAGCCCAGTGGCACCCCCTGGTGTTGGAGGAAGGGCCGCGACAGAGTGTTACCGATGCCGACACAAAAGTTACAGGAAGATATAAAGTAGGAAATGGAGCTTGGCCTGTGACCTCTGAAGCCAAAGGCATGCAAGTGACGAGAGGTGACGAAGAATGTTTAATTTCCGCGCCGTTTCATCTGCTTCTTCAGTGTTGTAGAATATTGACACCAGGTGCTCTGTCAAACCTTGAAGAATTTGCAGTCAGGTGGAGATGGAGACATTTCGAGATCCAGAGTAGCGATAACAAAGGACACATTTTAATATTATTGCAAGTAGATTGAGTTAAGTATTGAGCCCCAGAGTTTCTCGTGAGCGCGAGACAGCTGCCTTCAACAGATCCTTTATTCGTTGAATCGTGCATTCGAAATGCTTCCGCTGCAATTCGTATTGATTGTCGTCATTCATTTGCAAAACTATCGCATTGTATGCGAATGACGTCAAATCACTTCCTCCAATGAACAGTAAGCGGACTCCTTTTCCCTTCTGCTCTGCTCGCGAGACATCGCCGATAAATCTTTCCCTTTACATAAGCCAAGAGACACACACGTGCAAACCTGTTATCTGCACAACCTTTGGACGCGTTTGCCGACCTCTCGTGTTGCTATGGAGATAACAAACTGCCTCTCAGAGGTAAAAATCCCTCAAATATTACTGAAGCACAGGGGTGTGGATATGGCGATGGGAGTGCTCCCCCTATCGGGTTGACCCCAAAGGGGTTTCAGATGTGGGAAACGTTGCGGAATTTCGGATCCGGAGCGTGCTTCAAGATCTCGGAAATGTTGAGAAATTTTTGATTCCTTCGAGGTGAAAGGTGAGAAAGAGATCTCCCTGTGTCGGAGGACTCGAAGTCAGTGCCTGCGGGGCTTTTAAGTCGTAGATCTCAGAAATGATGCCAAATTTTGGATTCGGTGTCTAAAAGATCAAAGGTTAATTTCGATTCCCTGGTGCTGGATAGGTAAGAATGGATGAAGAGGGCTACCTCGGAAAAGACAACTCAGAAATAAGAATCGAGGTCAGGTAGGGGTGGGAGTGGGGGTCTAAAAATCGAGGGGTGCCAAAGGCAGAGATCGATTTCCATTAATTGCATAATACATAAACGAAACTTTGATCGATGGCTTTCTTAATTTTACCTCTGAGCGGCCCATTTTTTATTTTTGCACACAATGGGATAAATAGCGAGGTGACAAGGACCCCAAAGGGCTCAGAGAAGGTTGGGGCAAAAGCTGTTCCCGTCTAAACAACCAGTGTGGGTATAGCTCTCCCGCAGAAGGAAGGGCCATGGCTTAACATCCCATCCGACGGACGGCGGTCTCTCCTAGTGCATCGGCATCTCTTTTTCGCTGGTGGCAGGAGACACATGGATACACGTGACACATCGACGTACACTCATTGGCGCGTTCGTTTCTGATCAACACCTCTCTTCATATTTGGATTCATGGATTTCTATTAAGAATTCTGACATCAGAAGTTGCCGTGCAAAGGAAATGCTTGTTAGGATATAAGGACAGAGTTTTAGTTTAAAAGGTGGGTTGGGCCAACATTAAAATATGGCCTCTTATAAGACTTTGAGGAAATTGGAAGAAGACAAGAGGAGAGCTTTCAGGAAACAAACGTGGAAGGGATCAGGTGAAGACGGAAGGCGCTTGCAGCCCCCCCTACTCTCGAGCCGCCCTCCTAAGATGCCTCTCAGACGGAAGGTAAGGCTCAGGTCCAATGGAAATATTAAATCCTCGATATTTCTAAACCTTATTCACACCCATTGAATGAAACTAATAATTCATTGTCAAAACGTATTGACTTATGGTCTAAAACAATAACTTCAGCTCCCCCAAGATATCACCTTTGAAAAAATAAATAAATTAAAAAATTTAAAACTGAGTTCGTATTCACTTGAAACGAAGATAAGGTTCTGACAATCTTGTGAGGAGGTCAATCGGCGTCTTCTCTCCCTTCGCAGCGAATACGAACTCACTTCACTGACTGAACCATCGAGACGCTTTAGGTTCATTTTCCCCTTTTCGGGGCCCGTGGAGGAAGAGAGGAATTTTTAATGTTTTAAATTTATATTTACAAAAAATATCGGAGAGAAGCAATCGGATCGATTGCTTCTCTTAGTCCGTTGCCACCGAATGAAAAGGATCCTTACCGCTGCTGCCCCCTGCTGTTCTGTTGGTGTCGTAAGGATTGTTGGTCCTTCCGTAGACATTGTTATAAGCCTCCATCCAGAAGCACTGCTCGCTGGTGTTGGTCACCACCAGAGGGATGGCGCCGGCGTTCCTCAGCAGAGTGACGACATCGGCGTCCTCTTTGGCTCTGACGCCCCGCCTGCTCACCACCCCTGCCGTGAAGAGGAGGCCTAGAAGGGAAAAAGAGGGTTACGGCGATTCACGAGATCACATAACGGCATCAGATAATGCGAGAGGAAAACCACGTTTAAGGTTTATTAAGAAATCCGAAAAGTATTAATAAGGAGATGAAAACATCAATGAAAAGAATGAGAGACTCATAATCGGGAATTGAGAAGGGGATCAGAAGGGAACTGAGGAGGGGATCAGAAGGGAACTAAGGAGGGGATCAGAAGGGAACTGAGAATGGGATCAGAAGGAACTGAGGAGGGAATCAGAAGGGAACTGAGAATGGGATCAGAAGGGAACTGAGGAGGGAATCAAAAAGGAACTGAGAATGGGATCAGAAGGGAACTGAGGAGGGAATCAGAAGGGAACTGAGGAGAAGATCAGAAGGGAACTGAGGAGGGGATCAGAAGGGAACTAAGGAGGGGATCAGAAGGGAACTGAGGAGGGGATCAGAAGGGAACTAAGGAGGGGATCAGAAGGGAACTGAGGAGGAGATCAGAAGGGAACTGAGGAGGGGATCAGAAGGGAACTGAGGAGGGGATCAGAAGGGAACAGAAGAGGGGATCAGAAGGGAACTGAGGAGGGGATCAGAAGGGAACTGAGGAGGGGATCAGAAGGGAACTGAGGAGGGGATCAGAAGGGAACTGAGGAGGGGATCAGAAGGGAACTGAGGAGGGAATCAGAAGGGAACTGAGGAGGGGATCAGAAGGGAACTGAGGAGGGAATCAGAAGGGAACTGAGGAGGGGATCAGAAGGGAACTGAGGAGGGGATCAGAAGGGAACTGAGGAGGGGATCAGAAGGGAACTGAGGAGGGGATCAGAAGGGAACTGAGGAGGGGATCAGAAGGGAACTGAGGAGGGGATCAGAAGGGAACTGAGGAGGGGATCAGAAGGGAACTGAGGAGGGGATCAAAAAGGAACTGAGAATGGGATCAGAAGGGAATTGAGGAGGGGATCAGAAGGGAACTGAGAATGGGATCAGAAGGGAACTAAGGAGGGGATCAGAAGGGAACTGAGAATGGGATCAGAAGGGAACTGAGGAGGGAATCAGAAGGGAACTGAGAATGGGATCAGAAGGGAACTGAGGAGGGAATCAGAAGGGAACTGAGAATGGGATCAGAAGGGAACTAAGGAGGGGATCAGAAGGGAACTGAGAATGGGATCAGAAGGGAACTGAGGAGGGGATCAGAAGGGAACTGAGAATGGGATCAGAAGGGAACTGAGGAGGGAATCAGAAGGGAACTGAGGAGGGGATCAGAAGGGAACTGAGGAGGGGATCAGAAGGGAACTAAGGAGGGGATCAGAAGGGAACTGAAGAGGGGATCAGAAGGGAACTGAGGAGGGGATCAGAAGGGAACTGAGGAGGAGATCAGAAGGGAACTGAGGAGGGGATCAGAAGGGAACTGAGGAGGGGATCAGAAGGGAACTGAGGAGGGGATCAGAAGGGAACTGAGGAGGGGATCAGAAGGGAACTGAGGAGGGGATCAGAAGGGAACTGAGGAGGGGATCAGAAGGGAACTGAGGAGGGGATCAGAAGGGAACTGAGGAGGGGATCAGAAGGGAACTGAGGAGGGAATCAGAAGGGAACTGAGGAGGGGATCAGAAGGGAACTGAGGAGGGGATCAGAAGGGAACTGAGGAGGGGATCAGAAGGGAACTGAGGAGGGGATCAGAAGGGAACTGAGGAGGGGATCAGAAGGGAACTGAGGAGGGGATCAGAAGGGAACTGAGGAGGGGATCAGAAGGGAACTGAGGAGGGGATCAGAAGGGAACTGAGGAGGGGATCAGAAGGGAACTGAGGAGGGGATCAGAAGGGAACTGAGGAGGGGTTCAGAAGGGAACTGAGGAGGGGATCAGAAGGGAACTGAGGAGGGGATCAGAAGGGAACTGAGGAGGGGATCAGAAGGGAACTGAGTAGGGGATCAGAAGGGAACTGAGGAGGGGATCAGAAGGGAACTGAGGAGGGGATCAGAAGGGAACTGAGGAGGGGATCAGAAGGGAACTGAGGAGGGGATCAGAAGGGAACTGAGGAGGGGATCAGAAGGGAACTGAGGAGGGGATCAGAAGGGAACTGAGGAGGGGATCAGAAGGGAACTGAGGAGGGGATCAGAAGGGAACTGAGGAGGGGATCAGAAGGGAACTGAGGAGGGGATCAGAAGGGAACTGAGGAGGGGATCAGAAGGGAACTGAGGAGGGGATCAGAAGGGAACTGAGGAGGGGATCAGAAGGGAACTGAGGAGGGGATCAGAAGGGAACTGAGGAGGGGATCAGAAGGGAACTGAGGAGGGGATCAGAAGGGAACTGAGGAGGGGATCCCTAATAAACTCAAAATTGCTATTCTAAGACCAATTTACAAAAGTGGAACTAAATCCGATTGCACTAACTATAGGCCCATTGCCATCTTACCCGTCCTTCACAAAATACTTGAAAGATATGTAGCTAACGTTCTAGCCAATTTCTTGAAAAAACATAACATTATTAGTGAAAAGCAATATGGTTTCCAAAAAGGTAAAAATACAATTACACTTTTAACGGAGTTTTCTGACGTCATTAATGGAACTTTAAACAACGGAAAAAAAGCAGCAGCTATCTTTCTGGACTTTCGTAAGGCATTTGATACGTTGGATCACGATATTTTGCTTCAAAAATTGTATATTTATGGTGTCCGAGGTATTACCCTTAAATGGTTTGAAAATTATTTAAAAAATAGAGTGCATGTTACCAAAATTAATGGCGTTTTTAGTGAGAAGAGAACAGTGTACACTGGTGTTCCACAAGGTTCAATTTTAGGTCCGCTTTTATTCATTATTTATATTAATGATCTAGCTAACCTTAAACTGAAGGGCTCTCTTTATATATATGCTGATGACACCGCCTTGGTTAACGTGAATCACAATATAGGAGACGCAGTCCGAGATACACAGGATGATTTTAACAAAATTATTCACTGGTCTAACATTAATCGTATTTACATAAATTCAGAAAAAACCAAATGGATGAGCTTTCATTCACCAGGATACTATGATCTCTCATCTTATGCAATTAAAAACCACGAACCCTTGTGTCCCCACAACATGATAACTCATGACCCTGACTGCTGCGACTGTGATGTTATTGAGCGTGTTGAGAGCCATAAATATCTTGGACTCTACATGGACACAACCTTCCGATGGAATACACATATTCAAAAGTTAGCAGGGAAATTGCGTCTATGTGCATCTAAACTTTATAAACTACAATTTGTTGCAAGCACACATACATGTATTTTGGTTTACAAAGCTATCTGTGAATCTATATTGACCTATGGTTTGACAATATACGGCTCAACTAACCTCACAAATATAAAGAAAATAGAAACTATTCAATCATCCATTGCTAAAAATATAATCCCATACAACTTAAGAAATTCATTTTATCATAGCGAAGAAAGACTAAATTATCTAGGCATACTCTCTTTTCACAACCTTTACAAATACAGCATCACTTTAAAATATTTTTTTTGATAATCAATTTAAATATAAAATCTCTCATGGGAAAAACACAAGGTTACAATCCAAAAATTATTTCCAACTTCCAAAAATATTAAACAATTACGGGAAATGTACAAGGGCATACACAATACCTTACGTGTTCAATCAACTGCCAAGGGAAATTATTTTATTAAACAATTTTAAAGAAATCAAAAATAAGACAAAAAATTTTCTTCTAGGCACTAAATTTTAAATAAAAATTTCAACCACTACAATGGAGCTTCCACTGAAATTCATATAATTTGATGACATTGTTTTAAACTATATCTTATGTATTTTCATGTAACGTTATTATTCTTCTCTCCTGCAGATAAGCAGATGCTTTGCGGGGCATTTGTTTAAAATTTTGTATAACTAACATGAATATGAATAAAGATTATTATTATTATT
Source organism: Ryuthela nishihirai (assembly GCA_038380435.1). Taxonomy (NCBI): domain Eukaryota; kingdom Metazoa; phylum Arthropoda; class Arachnida; order Araneae; family Heptathelidae; genus Ryuthela; species Ryuthela nishihirai. The sequence goes on along the minus strand of JAWZYU010000001.1, from coordinate 152,757,046 downwards.
ATCAGAAGAGAACTGAGGAGGGGATCAGAAGGGAACTAAGGAGGGGATCAGAAGGGAACTGAGGAGGGGATCAGAAGGGAACTGAGGAGGGGATCAGAAGGGAACTGAGGAGGGGATCAGAAGGGAACTGAGGAGGGAATCAGAAGGGAACTGAGGAGGGGATCAGAAGGGAACTAAGGAGGGGATCAGAAGGGAACTGAGGAGGGAATCAGAAGGGAACTGAGGAGGGGATCAGAAGGGAACTGAGGAGGGGATCAGAAGGGAACTGAGGAGGGGATCAGAAGGGAACTGAGGAGGGGATCAGAAGGGAACTGAGGAGGGGATCAAAAAGGAACTGAGAATGGGATCAGAAGGGAACTGAGGAGGGGATCAGAAGGGAACTGAGGAGGGGATCAAAAGGGAACTGAGGAGGGGATCAGAAGGGAACTGAGGAGGGGATCAGAAGGGAACTGAGGAGGGAATCAGAAGGGAACTGAGGAGGGGATCAGAAGGGAACTGAGGAGGGGATCAGAAGGGAACTGAGGAGGGGATCAGAAGGGAACTGAGGAGGGGATCAGAAGGGAACTGAGGAGGGGATCAAAAAGGAACTGAGAATGGGATCAGAAGGGAATTGAGGAGGGGATCAGAAGGGAACTGAGAATGGGATCAGAAGGGAACTAAGGAGGGGATCAGAAGGGAACTGAGAATGGGATCAGAAGGGAACTGAGGAGGGAATCAGAAGGGAACTGAGAATGGGATCAGAAGGGAACTGAGGAGGGGATCAGAAGGGAACTGAGGAGGGGATCAGAAGGGAACTGAGGAGGGGATCAGAAGGGAACTGAGGAGGGGATCAGAAGGGAACTGAGGAGGGGATCAGAAGGGAACTGAGGAGGGGATCAAAAAGGAACTGAGAATGGGATCAGAAGGGAACTGAGGAGGGGATCAGAAGGGAACTGAGGAGGGGATCAAAAGGGAACTGAGGAGGGGATCAGAAGGGAACTGAGGAGGGGATCAGAAGGGAACTGAGGAGGGAATCAGAAGGGAACTGAGGAGGGGATCAGAAGGGAACTGAGGAGGGGATCAGAAGGGAACTGAGGAGGGGATCAAAAAGGAACTGAGAATGGGATCAGAAGGGAATTGAGGAGGGGATCAGAAGGGAACTGAGAATGGGATCAGAAGGGAACTAAGGAGGGGATCAGAAGGGAACTGAGAATGGGATCAGAAGGGAACTGAGGAGGGAATCAGAAGGGAACTGAGAATGGGATCAGAAGGGAACTGAGGAGGGAATCAGAAGGGAACTGAGGAGGGGATCAGAAGGGAACTGAGGAGGGGATCAGAAGGGAACTGAGGAGGGGATCAGAAGGGAACTGAGGAGGGGATCAAAAAGGAACTGAGAATGGGATCAGAAGGGAACTGAGGAGGGGATCAGAAGGGAACTGAGGAGGGGATCAAAAGGGAACTGAGGAGGGGATCAGAAGGGAACTGAGGAGGGGATCAGAAGGGAACTGAGGAGGGAATCAGAAGGGAACTGAGGAGGGGATCAGAAGGGAACTGAGGAGGGGATCAGAAGGGAACTGAGGAGGGGATCAGAAGGGAACTGAGGAGGGGATCAGAAGGGAACTGAGGAGGGGATCAAAAAGGAACTGAGAATGGGATCAGAAGGGAATTGAGGAGGGGATCAGAAGGGAACTGAGAATGGGATCAGAAGGGAACTAAGGAGGGGATCAGAAGGGAACTGAGAATGGGATCAGAAGGGAACTGAGGAGGGAATCAGAAGGGAACTGAGAATGGGATCAGAAGGGAACTGAGGAGGGAATCAGAAGGGAACTGAGAATGGGATCAGAAGGGAACTGAGGAGGGAATCAGAAGGGAACTGAGGAGAAGATCAGAAGGGAACTGAGGAGGGGATCAGAAGGGAACTAAGGAGGGGATCAGAAGGGAACTGAGGAGGGGATCAGAAGGGAACTAAGGAGGGGATCAGAAGGGAACTGAGGAGGAGATCAGAAGGGAACTGAGGAGGGGATCAGAAGGGAACTAAGGAGGGGATCAGAAGGGAACTGAGGAGGGGATCAGAAGGGAACTGAGGAGGGGATCAGAAGGGAACTGAGGAGGGGATCAGAAGGGAACTGAGGAGGGAATCAGAAGGGAACTGAGGAGGGGATCAGAAGGGAACTGAGGAGGGGATCAGAAGGGAACTGAGGAGGGAATCAGAAGGGAACTGAGGAGGGGATCAGAAGGGAACTGAGGAAGGGATCAAAAAGGAACTGAGGAGGGGATCAGAAGGGAACTGAGGAGGGGATCAGAAGGGAACTGAGGAGGGGATCAAAAGGGAACTGAGAATGGGATCAGAAGGGAACTGAGGAGGGAATCAGAAGGGAACTGAGGAGGGGATCAGAAGGGAACTGAGGAGGGGATCAGAAGGGAACTGAGGAGGGGATCAGAAGGGAACTGAGGAGGGAATCAGAAGGGAACTGAGGAGGGGATCAGAAGGGAACTGAGGAGGGGATCAAAAAGGAACTGAGAATGGGATCAGAAGGGAACTGAGGAGGGGATCAGAAGGGAACTGAGGAGGGGATCAAAAGGGAACTGAGGAGGGGATCAGAAGGGAACTGAGGAGGGGATCAGAAGGGAACTGAGGAGGGAATCAGAAGGGAACTGAGGAGGGGATCAGAAGGGAACTGAGGAGGGGATCAGAAGGGAACTGAGGAGGGGATCAGAAGGGAACTGAGGAGGGGATCAGAAGGGAACTGAGGAGGGGATCAAAAAGGAACTGAGAATGGGATCAGAAGGGAATTGAGGAGGGGATCAGAAGGGAACTGAGAATGGGATCAGAAGGGAACTAAGGAGGGGATCAGAAGGGAACTGAGAATGGGATCAGAAGGGAACTGAGGAGGGAATCAGAAGGGAACTGAGAATGGGATCAGAAGGGAACTGAGGAGGGGATCAGAAGGGAACTGAGGAGGGGATCAGAAGGGAACTGAGGAGGGGATCAGAAGGGAACTGAGGAGGGGATCAGAAGGGAACTGAGGAGGGGATCAGAAGGGAACTGAGGAGGGGATCAAAAAGGAACTGAGAATGGGATCAGAAGGGAACTGAGGAGGGGATCAGAAGGGAACTGAGGAGGGGATCAAAAGGGAACTGAGGAGGGGATCAGAAGGGAACTGAGGAGGGGATCAGAAGGGAACTGAGGAGGGAATCAGAAGGGAACTGAGGAGGGGATCAGAAGGGAACTGAGGAGGGGATCAGAAGGGAACTGAGGAGGGGATCAAAAAGGAACTGAGAATGGGATCAGAAGGGAATTGAGGAGGGGATCAGAAGGGAACTGAGAATGGGATCAGAAGGGAACTAAGGAGGGGATCAGAAGGGAACTGAGAATGGGATCAGAAGGGAACTGAGGAGGGAATCAGAAGGGAACTGAGAATGGGATCAGAAGGGAACTGAGGAGGGAATCAGAAGGGAACTGAGGAGGGGATCAGAAGGGAACTGAGGAGGGGATCAGAAGGGAACTGAGGAGGGGATCAGAAGGGAACTGAGGAGGGGATCAGAAGGGAACTGAGGAGGGGATCAAAAAGGAACTGAGAATGGGATCAGAAGGGAACTGAGGAGGGGATCAGAAGGGAACTGAGGAGGGGATCAAAAGGGAACTGAGGAGGGGATCAGAAGGGAACTGAGGAGGGGATCAGAAGGGAACTGAGGAGGGAATCAGAAGGGAACTGAGGAGGGGATCAGAAGGGAACTGAGGAGGGGATCAGAAGGGAACTGAGGAGGGGATCAGAAGGGAACTGAGGAGGGGATCAGAAGGGAACTGAGGAGGGGATCAAAAAGGAACTGAGAATGGGATCAGAAGGGAATTGAGGAGGGGATCAGAAGGGAACTGAGAATGGGATCAGAAGGGAACTAAGGAGGGGATCAGAAGGGAACTGAGAATGGGATCAGAAGGGAACTGAGGAGGGAATCAGAAGGGAACTGAGAATGGGATCAGAAGGGAACTGAGGAGGGAATCAGAAGGGAACTGAGAATGGGATCAGAAGGGAACTGAGGAGGGAATCAGAAGGGAACTGAGGAGAAGATCAGAAGGGAACTGAGGAGGGGATCAGAAGGGAACTAAGGAGGGGATCAGAAGGGAACTGAGGAGGGGATCAGAAGGGAACTAAGGAGGGGATCAGAAGGGAACTGAGGAGGAGATCAGAAGGGAACTGAGGAGGGGATCAGAAGGGAACTAAGGAGGGGATCAGAAGGGAACTGAGGAGGGGATCAGAAGGGAACTGAGGAGGGGATCAGAAGGGAACTGAGGAGGGGATCAGAAGGGAACTGAGGAGGGAATCAGAAGGGAACTGAGGAGGGGATCAGAAGGGAACTGAGGAGGGGATCAGAAGGGAACTGAGGAGGGAATCAGAAGGGAACTGAGGAGGGGATCAGAAGGGAACTGAGGAGGGGATCAAAAAGGAACTGAGGAGGGGATCAGAAGGGAACTGAGGAGGGGATCAGAAGGGAACTGAGGAGGGGATCAAAAGGGAACTGAGAATGGGATCAGAAGGGAACTGAGGAGGGAATCAGAAGGGAACTGAGGAGGGGATCAGAAGGGAACTGAGGAGGGGATCAGAAGGGAACTGAGGAGGGGATCAGAAGGGAACTGAGGAGGGAATCAGAAGGGAACTGAGGAGTGGATCAAAAGGGAACTGAGGAGGGGATCAGAAGGGAACTAAGGAGGGGATCAGAAGGGAACAGAAGAGGGGATCAGAAGGGAACTGAGGAGGGGATCAGAAGGGAACTGAGGAGGGGATCAGAAGGGAACTGAGGAGGGGATCAGAAGGGAACTGAGGAGGGGATCAGAAGGGAACTAAGGAGGGGATCAGAAGGGAACTGAGGAGGGGATCAGAAGGGAACTGAGGAGGGGATCAGAAGGGACCTGAGGAGGGGATCAAAAGGGAACTGAGGAGGGGATCAGAAGGGAACTAAGGAGGGGATCAGAAGGGAACAGAAGAGGGGATCAAAAGGGAACTGAGGAGGGGATCAGAAGGGAACTGAGGAGGGGATCAGAAGGGAACTAAGGAGGGGATCAGAAGGGAACTGAGGAGGGGATCAGAAGGGAACTGAGGAGGGGATCAGAAGGGAACTGAGGAGGGGATCAGAAGGGAACTGAGGAGGGAATCAGAAGGGAACTGAGGAGGGGATCAGAAGGGAACTGAGGAGGGGATCAGAAGGGAACTGAGGAGGGGATCAGAAGGGAACTAAGGAGGGGATCAGAAGGGAACAGAAGAGGGGATCAGAAGGGAACTGAGGAGGGGATCAAAAGGGAACTGAGAATGGGATCAGAAGGGAACTGAGGAGGGGATCAGAAGGGAACTAAGGAGGGGATCAGAAGGGAACTGAGGAGGGGATCAGAAGGGAACTGAGGAGGGGATCAGAAGGGAACAGAAGAGGGGATCAGAAGGGAACTGAGGAGGGGATCAAAAGGGAACTGAGGAGGGGATCAGAAGGGAACTGAGGAGGGGATCAAAAGGGAACTGAGAATGGGATCAGAAGGGAACTGAGGAGGGAATCAGAAGGGAACTGAGGAGGGGATCAGAAGGGAACTGAGGAGGGGATCAGAAGGGAACTGAGGAGGGGATCAGAAGTGAACTGAGGAGGGGATCAGAAGGGAACTGAGGAGGGGATCAGAAGGGAACTGAGGAGGGGATCAGAAGGGAACTGAGGAGGGAATCAGAAGGGAACTGAGGAGGGGATCAGAAGGGAACTGAGGAGGGGATCAGAAGGGAACTGAGGAGGGGATCAGAAGGGAACTGAGGAGGGAATCAGAAGGGAACTGAGGAGTGGATCAAAAGGGAACTGAGGAGGGGATCAGAAGGGAACTAAGGAGGGGATCAGAAGGGAACAGAAGAGGGGATCAGAAGGGAACTAAGGAGGGGATCAGAAGGGAACTGAGAATGGGATCAGAAGGGAACTGAGGAGGGGATCAGAAGGGAACTGAGGAGGGGATCAAAAGGGAACTGAGGAGGGGTTCAGAAGGGAACTGAGGAGGGGATCAGAAGGGAACTGAGGAGGGGATCAGAAGGGAACTGAGGAGGGGATCAGAAGGGAACTGAGTAGGGGATCAGAAGGGAACTGAGGAGGGGATCAGAAGGGAACTGAGGAGGGGATCAGAAGGGAACTGAGGAGGGGATCAGAAGGGAACTGAGGAGGGGATCAGAAGGGAACTGAGGAGGGGATCAGAAGGGAACTGAGGAGGGGATCAGAAGGGAACTGAGGAGGGGATCAGAAGGGAACTGAGGAGGGGATCAGAAGGGAACTGAAGAGGGGATCAGAAGGGAACTAAGGAGGGGATCAGAAGGGAACTGAGGAGGGGATCAGAAGGGAACTAAGGAGGGGATCAGAAGGGAACTGAGGAGGGGATCTGAAGGGAACTGAGGAGGGGATCAGAAGGGAACTGAGGAGGGGATCAGAAGGGAACTGAAGAGGGGATCAGAAGGGAACTAAGGAGGGGATCAGAAGGGAACTGAGGAGGGGATCAGAAGGGAACTAAGGAGGGGATCAGAAGGGAACTGAGGAGGGGATCTGAAGGGAACTGAGGAGGGGATCAGAAGGGACCTGAGGAGGGGATCAAAAGGGAACTGAGGAGGGGATCAGAAGGGAACTAAGGAGGGGATCAGAAGGGAACAGAAGAGGGGATCAGAAGGGAACTGAGAATGGGATCAGAAGGGAACTGAGAATGGGATCAGAAGGGAACTGAGGAGGGGATCAGAAGGGAACTGAGGAGGGGATCAAAAGGGAACTGAGAATGGGATCAGAAGGGAACTGAGGAGGGAATCAGAAGGGAACTGAGGAGGGGATCAGAAGGGAACTGAGGAGGGGATCAGAAGGGAACTGAGGAGGGGATCAGAAGGGAACTAAGGAGGGGATCAGAAGGGAACTGAGGAGGGGATCAGAAGGGAACTAAGGAGGGGATCAGAAGGGAACTGAGGAGGGGATCAGAAGGGAACTGAGGAGGGGATCAGAAGGGAACTAAGGAGGGGATCAGAAGGGAACTGAGGAGGGGATCAGAAGGGAACTGAGGAGGGGATCAGAAGGGAACTGAGGAGGGGATCAGAAGGGAACTAAGGAGGGGATCAGAAGGGAACAGAAGAGGGGATCTGAAGGGAACTGAGGAGGGGATCAGAAGGGAACTGAGGAGGGGATCAGAAGGGAACTGAAGAGGGGATCAGAAGGGAACTAAGGAGGGGATCAGAAGGGAACTGAGGAGGGGATCAGAAGGGAACTAAGGAGGGGATCAGAAGGGAACTGAGGAGGGGATCTGAAGGGAACTGAGGAGGGGATCAGAAGGGACCTGAGGAGGGGATCAAAAGGGAACTGAGGAGGGGATCAGAAGGGAACTAAGGAGGGGATCAGAAGGGAACAGAAGAGGGGATCAGAAGGGAACTGAGAATGGGATCAGAAGGGAACTGAGAATGGGATCAGAAGGGAACTGAGGAGGGGATCAGAAGGGAACTGAGGAGGGGATCAAAAGGGAACTGAGAATGGGATCAGAAGGGAACTGAGGAGGGAATCAGAAGGGAACTGAGGAGGGGATCAGAAGGGAACTGAGGAGGGGATCAGAAGGGAACTAAGGAGGGGATCAGAAGGGAACTGAGGAGGGGATCTGAAGGGAACTGAGGAGGGGATCAGAAGGGACCTGAGGAGGGGATCAAAAGGGAACTGAGGAGGGGATCAGAAGGGAACTAAGGAGGGGATCAGAAGGGAACAGAAGAGGGGATCAGAAGGGAACTGAGAATGGGATCAGAAGGGAACTGAGAATGGGATCAGAAGGGAACTGAGGAGGGGATCAGAAGGGAACTGAGGAGGGGATCAAAAGGGAACTGAGAATGGGATCAGAAGGGAACTGAGGAGGGAATCAGAAGGGAACTGAGGAGGGGATCAGAAGGGAACTGAGGAGGGGATCAGAAGGGAACTGAGGAGGGGATCAGAAGGGAACTAAGGAGGGGATCAGAAGGGAACTGAGGAGGGGATCAGAAGGGAACTAAGGAGGGGATCAGAAGGGAACTGAGGAGGGGATCAGAAGGGAACTGAGGAGGGGATCAGAAGGGAACTAAGGAGGGGATCAGAAGGGAACTGAGGAGGGGATCAGAAGGGAACTGAGGAGGGGATCAGAAGGGAACTGAGGAGGGGATCAGAAGGGAACTAAGGAGGGGATCAGAAGGGAACAGAAGAGGGGATCAGAAGGGAACTGAGGAGGGGATCAAAAGGGAACTGAGAATGGGATCAGAAGGGAACTGAGGAGGGGATCAGAAGTGAACTAAGGAGGGGATCAGAAGGGAACTGAGGAGGGGATCAGAAGGGAACTGAGGAGGGGATCAGAAGGGAACAGAAGAGGGGATCAGAAGGGAACTGAGGAGGGGATCAAAAGGGAACTGAGGAGGGATCAAAAGGGAACTGAGAATGGGATCAGAAGGGAACTGAGGAGGGGATCAGAAGGGATCTGAGGAGGGGATCAAAAGGGAACTGAGAATGGGATCAGAAGGGAACTGAGGAGGGAATCAGAAGGGAACTGAGGAGGGGATCAGAAGTGAACTGAGGAGGGGATCAGAAGGGAACTGAGGAGGGGATCAGAAGTGAACTGAGGAGGGGATCAGAAGGGAACTGAGGAGGGGATCAGAAGGGAACTGAGGAGGGGATCAGAAGGGAACTAAGGAGGGGATCAGAAGGGAACTGAGGAGGGGATCAGAAGGGAACTAAGGAGGGGATCAGAAGGGAACTGAGGAGGGGATCAGAAGGGAACTGAGGAGGGGATCAGAAGGGAACTAAGGAGGGGATCAGAAGGGAACTGAGGAGGGGATCAGAAGGGAACTGAGGAGGGGATCAGAAGGGAACTGAGGAGGGGATCAGAAGGGAACTGAGGAGGGGATCAGAAGGGAACTGAGGAGGGGATCAGAAGGGAACTGAGGAGGGGATCAGAAGGGAACAGAAGAGGGGATCAGAAGGGAACTGAGGAGGGGATCAAAAGGGAACTGAGAATGGGATCAGAAGGGAACTGAGGAGGGGATCAGAAGGGAACTGAGGAGGGGATCAAAAGGGAACTGAGAATGGGATCAGAAGGGAACTGAGGAGGGAATCAGAAGGGAACTGAGGAGGGGATCAGAAGGGAACTGAGGAGGGGATCAGAAGGGAACTGAGGAGGGGATCAGAAGGGAACTGAGGAGGGGATCAGAAGGGAACTGAGGAGGGGATCAGAAGGGAACTGAGGAGGGGATCAGAAGGGAACTGAGGAGGGGATCAGAAGGGAACTGAGGAGGGGATCAAAAGGGAACTGAGGAGGGGATCAGAAGGGAACAGAAGAGGGGATCAGAAGGGAACCGAGGAGGGGATCAGAAGAGAACCGAGGAGGGGATCAGAAGGGAACTGAGGAGGGAATCAAAAGGGAACTGAGGAGGGGATCAAAAGGGAACTGAGAATGGGATCAGAAGAGAACTGAGGAGCGGATCAGAAGGAAACTGAGGAAGGGATCAAAAGGGAACTGAGAATGGGATCAGAAGTGAACTGAGGAGGGGATCAGAAGGGAACTGAGGAGGGGATCAAAAGGGAACTGAGGAGGGGGATCACAAGGGAATTGAGAATGGGATCAGAAGGGAACTGAGGAGGGGATCAGAAGGGAACTGAGGAAGGGATCACAAGGGAATTGAGAATGGGATCAGAAGGGAACTGAGGAGGGGATCTGAAGGGAACTGAGGAGGGGATCTGAAGGGAACTGAGGAGGGGATCAAAAGGGAACTGAGAATGGGATCAGAAGGGAACTGAGGAGGGGATCAAAAGGGAACTGAGGAGGGGATCAGAAGGGAATTGAGAGGGGGATCAGAAGGGAACTGAGGAGGGGATCACAAGGGAATTGAGAATGGGATCAGAAAGGATCTGAGGAGGGGATCAGAAGGAAACTGAGGAGGGGATCAAAAGGGAACTGAGAGGGGGATCAGAAGGGAACTGAGGAGGGGATCACAAGGGAATTGAGAGGGGGATCAGAAGGGATCTGAGGAGGGGATCACAAGGGAAATGAGAGGGGGATCAGAAGGGAAGTGAGGAGGGGATCACAAGGGAACTGAGAAAGGGATCAGAAGGGAACTGAGAAGGGGATCAGAAGGGAACTGAGGAGGGGATCAGAAGGGAACTGAGAAGGGGATCAGAAGGGAATTGAGAAGGGGGTCAGAAGGGAACAGATTAGGAAACTTCTGGCACTGATTTCATTGTTGATTCCAGTACGGATGACGTACTGCAAACGATTATGCTCTGAGGCGTAAATATCTGGAATTGTTGATTGCAAAGAATGGTTGTTGGCCTTCAGACGAAACAGCAAGCGTCGCACAACGGAAGAAAGAAAGAAACGAGTTATGAAGTTTAATGTTGCAGTGGCGCAACTCAAGCGACCTGTTTTCTGCATTTCGTTGACTGCAATCCGCTGATCGTTTCGGTGGCTTTATCCCTCAAGGACAAACTCATCGAAGGTAAACTTCTTTCTCTTATTTTTGGGCCGACGGCTTCCGTCGTCTGCTGCGAAGTCTTTTGTCAACAGATTTGTTTTTTGATTCTTCTGTTGTGAATTTCGATGGAAGCTGAGGAGCAGGGAGGTGAACAGGGAGGATGATCTCTGCTGCACAAGGCGAGGCTCTCTTAAGAAGTCAGGAGTGGTCAACTTCACAGGGTCCTGGTGCTGACCATTTATACCTACTAGACTGGACTTGTTTATGGATTTGAGCTTGATTATGGATCCTGGACTTGCTGCACTGGTGGGCCTCTGTTGAGGGAGAGTCTGCCGCTGTGTTTTCTGTTTGCTTCTGGGTTGCCAGCTCTAAGTGAACAGAGGCATTCCATATTACCTTATATCAGCTGGTGGATAATCCTAATCAGAGGCCATCGCAGGTACCTGAACCTTACTTAGCTAGTTGGGCATCGTCAAGCCTAAACTGGAGTAATGCGTCTCAGGCAGGCCATGTGGCTCTTGAAAAAGTCCACTTGAAAAGGTGGTGCCTGAAGTTCCTACCAGCATCGGTGACTTCAGCCTTTAGCGGAGGAGGAACGGGTCTTTGCCCCATGCCTGCGATCAGGGGGCTGTTTGATATTGTTGGCCCTACCAATCTCAATAAATCTAATTTCTTTAAAAATCCGACTAATCATTTTCTTTCTGCAGGAACGTGGAACGTGAGGACATTACATAGAGATTATTCTCTTGATGTCCTCATGCAGGAATTCCAGCGCTATAACCTAGATATTCTAGGCTTGCAAGAGACCAGATGGACAGGTAAAGGTGAGATACTTAAAAATAACTTTAAATTTCTCTTTACAGGGAGGGAGGATGGAAAGCATCACCAAGGCGTGGGTCTGCTGCTCAGCAGACATGCTAGTGATGCTCTTCTAGGATATGAGTGCATTAATGAAAGGTTTCTTACAGCAAAATTTCAGACAAGCATTAAAGACTTGAATGTTATCTGCTGTTATGCCCCCACTGAGGATGCTGATGAGGATGAGAAGGATAGGTTTTACGGACAACGTCAGGACATTTTGAATTCTGTCAAGAAAGGAGATATTACCCTTGTTCTTGGTGACTTCAGTGCCAAAGTTGGTACCGACTCTGACCTTTGGGGAGGAGTAATAGGCCCTTTTGGTATTGGTAGCTGCAATGGCAATGGGCAACGTCTCCTACAGGTAAGTAAACTCAATGGTTTCAGAATAACTAACACATATTACAAACACCGCGACATACATAAATACACATGGGTTTCACCTGATGGGCTGCATAGGAATATGATTGATTATATATTAATTAACAGCAAATGGGCTAGTTCTGTTAGAAATACCAGGGCATACAGGGGAGCTGAAATTGGATCTGACCATTACCTTGTTAAAAGTGTCTTGCAACTTAAACTTAAAAAGTGTTGTGCTAGAGTTAAAAAATTTACCTTTAATACTGAAGCTCTGAATGACCCAGTTATAGCTAAAGCTTACCATGATAGGTTACTTAGTTATTATGACGGTCATGGTTTGCTTAATACTGAAGTTGAGGAAGAATGGGGCCATTTTAAACAGGCTTTTTTGGAAACTAACAGTACTCTTTTAGGAAAAAAGGAGCAGAGGAGGCAGAATTATTTAAGTGACAAGGCAATTGAGCTTATTTCAGAAAGAAGGAATTGCAGGAATGTCCTTAATCAGTACCCTACTAGTCCTAATAGAAAAGATTACAGAGAGCTTAATAAACGTGTAAAGGATCAGTTAGCTACTGATAAAAATCTTTGGCTTGATAGCTTGGCTGACAAAGCTTAGGAAGCAGTTAGGCAGCACAACAGCAGAGAGCTGTACCAGATAGTTAATGTTTTATGTGGTAGAAAACGGACAGGCATACAGGGATTGAAGGATAAACAAGGTAAGGTTATAGAAGGTGAGGATTCTCTCATGGCTAGGTGGGCTGAGCATTTCAGTGATGTTCTAAACAATGTGGTTAGTTCTACTCCCATTGTTTGTAATGATGATAGATGCATTGGCAGCTTTAATGTTGGCCCTATAACACAATCTGAAGTTAGTTTGGCTATCTCTAAACTTAAACTTCATAAATCCCCAGGGGTAGATGAAATTACTACAGAAATGCTCAGAGCTGGGAATGTTTTGGTTATTACTTGGATGACTGAAATTTTGAATAACTTTTATGATAAAGGCATGGTTCCTAAAGATTTTACCAGAGCTATTATTATCCCTATTTTCAAAAAAGGTGATCGCAGTTCTTGTGATAACTATAGGGGTATCAGCCTACTCTCTGTTCCAGGTAAAGTTCTTTCCATAATTGTGCATAACAGAATTAAGAATCTGGTTGACAGGCAATTGCGTGATGAGCAATGTGGATTCAGAAGTGGTAGGGGATGTGTAGATCAGATATTTTCACTTAGGTAGATTCTTGAGAAATGTTTAGAGTTTCAGAAACCTTTGGTTGCTAGCTTTGTTGATTTCAAAAAGGCTTTCGACTCTGTTGATCGTCATAATTTGTGGTTGATTGTGAGATCATATGGTATACCAGACAAGTTAGTTAACATAATGAAAGCTCTCTATAATAACACTGAGTCATGTGTGAGAGTTGGTAAGTCTTGTAGCAATTGGTTTAGCATTGCTTCTGGTGTTCGACAAGGGTGCATTTTGTCTCCTTTTCTCTTTAGCTTGGTTATTGATTATGTTATGCGAAATTCACTTCAAGGGAAAGATTTTGGCCTTAAATGGGCTGGAGATACGAAAATTTCTGATTTAGATTATGCTGATGATTTAGCCCTTTTGGCAAATGATGTTGATGAGATGAACTCTTTCATTCGAGCTGTTGATGAGACTGGTGGTAGAGTAGGTTTGGTTATAAACAGGGGGGAAACTAAAGTGATGAAAATTGGTCAGGCAGGCTGTGATTCAGTTAATCTGAATGGTTGCAGTCTTGAGCAGCTGTCACAGTTTAATTATCTTGGGAGCTATGTAACAGATACTGGTGATGTGCGGCATGAGATTAACAGACGAATAGGGATTGCTGCCGGGACTTTTAAGAATCTATGGAGATTGTGGAGAAATAAGCGTATACACCTAAAGACTAAAATTAGACTGTATAATAGTTTGGTTCTTTCTAGGGTTAGTTATGGTAGTGAAACTTTGACGCTGTGTAAACAAGATAACAGGAAACTAGATGCTTTTGATTCCAGATGCTTACGCAGTATCTTGGGTATTAGGTGGTTTAACTTTGTAACTAATGATGAGGTTAGGCAAAGGAGTCTGCAACCTCCTTTAAGCAGCATATTGTGCAGAGAGAGACTCCGCTGGTTTGGCCATGTTGCCCGTATGGATAATTATAGATTGGCGAATAGGGTTATGAACAGTGTGCCTAGAGGCTTCAGAAGGAGGGGAAGACCTAGGATGCGGTGGGCAGACAATGTCAAACAGGACCTTGTTAGAATTGGTGTCAATTCTAACATTGGGGCCGGATGCAGCAGATGTAGCTCAGGACAGATATGCTTGGAGAAGTAAACTGCGTGGTCTGGTTGGACCTCCGTAGCCCATGGCTGCTTGAGGATGATGATGATGATGATGCAAGCAGCTTTGCCGTGACGGAGGGAGAGAGGGAGGGAGGGAGGGAGAGAGGGAGGGAGGGAGAGAGGGAGGAGGGAGGAGAGAGGGAAGGAGAGAGAGAGAGAGGGAGTCAGTGATACAAACAGCTTTGCCATGAGGGAAGGAGGGAGGGAGGGAGGGAGGGAGGGGAGGATGGAGGGAGGGAGAGAGGGAGTCAGTGATGCAATCAGCTTTGCCATGAGGGAGGAAGGGAGTCAGTGATGCAGGCAGCTTTGCCGTGAGGGAGGGAGAAAGGGAAGGAGGGAGGGAGAGAGGAAAGGAGGGAGGGAGGGAGGGAAGGAGAGAGAGAGAGGGAGTCAGTGATGAAAACAGCTTTGCCATGAGGGAAGGAGGGAGGGAGAGAGGGAGGGAGGGAGAGGGGGAGGAGGGAGGGAAGGAGGGAGAGAGGGAAGGAGGGAGGGAGAGAGGGGGTCAGTAATGCAAGCAGCTTTGCCATGAGGGAGGGAGAGAGGGAAGGAGGGAGGGATGGAAGGAGGGAGGGAGGGAGGGAGTCAGTGATGCAAACAGCTTTGCCATGAGGGAAGGATGGGAGAGAGAGGGAGGGAGGGAGAGAGGGAAGGAGGGAGAGAGGGAGAGAGGGAGTCAGTGATGCAAGCAGCTTTGCCATGAGGGAGGGAGGGATGGAAGGAGGGAGGGATGGAAGGAGGGAGGGAGGGAGGGAGTCAGTGATGCAAACAGCTTTGCCATGAGGGAAGGATGGGAGAGAGAGGGAGGGAGGGAGAGAGGGAAGGAGGGAGGGAGGGAGAGAGGGAGGGGGAAGGAGGGAGGGAGGGAGTCAGTGATGCAAGCAGCTTTGCCATGAGGGAGGGAGGGAGTCAGTGATGCAAGCAGCTTTGCCGTGAGGGAGGGAGAGAGGGAAGGAGGGAAGGAGAGAGAGAAGGAGGGAAGGAGAGAGGGAAGGAGGGAGAGAGAGTGGGAAGGAGGAAGGGAAGGAGGGAGAGAGGGAAGGAGGGAGGGAGGGAGGGAGGGAGGGAGGGAGGGAAAGTGGGAGGGAGGGAAGGAGGGAGGGAGGGAAGGAGGGAGAGAGGGAAGGAGGGGAGGGAGGGAGAGAGGGAGGGAGAGAGGGAGGGAGGGAAGGAGGGAGGGAGAGAGGGAAGGAGGGAGGGAGAGAGGGAGGGAGGGAAGGAGGGAGGGAGAGAGGGAGAGAGGGAAGGAGGGAGGGAGAGAGGGAGGGAGAGAGGGAGAGAGGGAAGGAGGGAGAGAGAGAGGGAGAGAGGGAAGGAGAAAGGGAGGGAGAGAGGGAGTCAGTGATGCAAGAAGCTTTGCCATGAGGGAGGGAAGGAGGGGAGGAGGGAGGGAAGGAGAGAGGGAGGGAAGAGTAGTCTCGCTTGCCCATTCTCTCCTCATCACTATCTCCAAACCACGGTTTTTGCGCCCTTCGATTGAGGTCGCATTAATGCGCATGGCAAATTGAGATGGATTTATTGGGGGGGGGAGGAATTGCTGTTTTGGTAACAAAATGTAATTAATAGAAAAGTGCCAGCATTTAAATAGAAAAGTGCCAGAATTCCTCTTCCTTTGAAACGAAAAGAGGAAGACATTAGCCATTTCGATCGCCTTGGTTAAAATCAAACTTCCTTCGTTCCTCTGAAATAATTAATGGCAACTTGGAAAAGGAATTCTCCCTTGGCGATCGCCTTTCTAACGACAAATTTCGTGTTTTAGGACACTTATAAGAAGGAACAGCTTTTAAATATTTCATTCCCTTTTTTTATTATTTCATAATTAAAAAGAAATGTTTCGATTGTTAGAAAAGTTAGGTCACCTTTGTAACCAAAAGCCACGTGAGCTTTCACTTCATTCGGGGATCTTTCAACGCAGATGCAGAAACAACGCAATGGATGGAGGAGCATCGGTAAAGGAGGAGGAGGGAAAAAGAGGGGATCGAGATGAGGAGAGGATTCTGCTCATCAGGGAGGGAGATGATTGCAGCAAAGAATGACCGAAATTAATTCAGACGATTGTTTCCCTCTTCTGATTCCTCTTAAAGGCAGGTTGGAAGAAGGAAAAATCGATCACTCTGATGATTAAATGATGACGATGATAATCATCATTAGGGATATTTTGGTACAAAAATATCATCCCAAAACTCATTAGAATAATGAGACGATGAGTGAAGTTTCCTGCAGCAGCTGCTGTTGCGAAAATGTACATTTGGAAATATGAAGCGGGGGGCAAAAAAGATTTTGGTCACATGGGACGGTCGAAAGTGGAACCTACAGAGAGGAGGAATTTTTTAAACCTTCCTTTCTCCTTCCTTTCTCTTCCCTCCTTTTCAAGGAGGAGGAGGAGTTTCCCAAAGTTGATCCTGGATCGAATTATCATAATTTAGGAAATAAAATTCCTCTCTCCCCATGCACACTAAAACTGCAAACGGAACATTCAGTTGATTTCGCTCTCAATATCGTCGACTGGTTTCCCTCCAAAGTCGGAGGCTTTCTATTCTCAAGAATTTCTTCTAATTCAGTTTCCTCGTGCTAATAACCAATAAATCGTTCTATTCATCTGATGCCGCCGTTTTCTGCCTTTCATCTTACAATTGAATGGATTCGATATTTGGAAAATGATTTGTGTGGTTTTATTTTTTTTTAGTCTTTCTGGACACGAAGAGTGCAATCCGGTGATTTCTTGATGTCTTTGATATCAGACGTTCCTCTTCCCTTGCCAGGACCTCTAATTTCAATTCTGTGAGCTTTAATGGCTTCTTGCATTCCTTCTTAAATGGAAAGAATTATTTCTTAAAACTTTTGGTTTAATCTTATCTAATGGATTTTCTAATCGAACAGAAACATTTTGCAACAGCCGATGTGCTTCGTCTTCCTCAATGGAAATGTTTCCACAACTCAAAGGGCTGATATCATCGCAGCGATAATATTCATCATCAATTTCAAGCACATTTCCATTTATTCTCCTTGGTTCCATTCGGGATACTTGATTCGTATCATGAAATCATCAGGAGAAGGAACGAAATCTCCACAATCTTTAAAGCAATGAGTCCTCAAATTCACATTGATAGTTACGCCACTTTTACGAGCTAAGCAAATCCTCACCCAGTAATGCCCCCCCCCCTCACCCCGCCACCCTCCTGATTCTCCCTCATTAAACACCATTTAATCTCTAAGGTGCAATTGACTTTCATTATTGTGGTTGGTTTGTTGTTCTGGGTTTCACGGCGCAAAAGCTGCTCGAAACGACGTTAAATAAAAAGGTGCAAGAAATCGCCCCCACAATCAACTCATAATTGATACCTTTTAAGTAGCTACTAGTCAACGGAGTGTGAGAAGAGCCTGCCAGTACGGCCTAGAGAAGATCTGTGAAGAGTGCGAGACCTCAGCAGGAGGAAAAGGGGTCTATGCCTTAGGGAAGATTCGAACCCAGATCTCTATGAAAGATCAGTTTGTGAGGATGGTTAGGGGTGCAAAAATTTAAGTAACTACATCTTTCATCATTATTGTCATCCTCAAGCAGCCATGGGCTAAGGAGTTCCAACCAGACCACACGATTTAGTGCTGCATTGGCCACTACACACCTATTCTAACAAGGTCCTGTTTGACATTGTCTGCCCACCGCATCCTAGGTCTCCCCTTCTTTCTCAGGCCTTTAGGCACACTGTTCATAACCCTATTCGCCAATCTATAATTATTCATACGGGCAACATGGCCAAACCAACGGAGTCTCTCTCTGCACAATATGCTGCTTAAAGGAGGTTGCAAACTCCTTTGCCTAACCTCATCATTAGTTACAAAGTTGAACCACCTAATGCCCAAGATACTGCGTAAGCATCTGGAATCAAAAGCATCTAGTTTCCTGTTATCTTGTTTACAAAGTGTCCAAGTTTCACTACCATAACTAACCCTAGAAAGAACCAAACTATTATACAGTCTAATTTTAGTCTTTAGGTGTATACGCCTATTTCTCCACACTCTCCCTAGATTCTTAAAAGTTCCGGCAGCAATCCCTATTCGTCTGTTAATCTCATGCCGCACATCACCATTATCTGTTACATAGCTCCCAAGATAATTAAACTGTGATACCTGCTCAAGACTGCAACCATTCAGATTAACTGAATCACAGCTTGCCTGACCAATTTTCATCACTTTAGTTTTCTCTCTGTTTATAACCAAACCTACTCTACTACCAGTCTCATCAACAGCTCGAATGAAAGAGTTCATCTCATCAACATCATTTGTCAAAAGGGCTAAATCATCAGCCTAATTCAAATCATAAATTGTAAAATTTCCAGATCATTAAGGCCAAAATCTTTCCTTTGCAGTGAATTCGCATAACATAATCAATAACCAAACTAAAGAGAAAAGGAGACAAAATGCACCCTTGTCGAACACCAGAAGTAATGCTAAACCAATTGCTACAAGCCTTACCAACTCTCACACACGACTCAGTGTTATTATAGAGAGCTTTCATTATGTTAACTAACTTGTCTGGTACACCATATGACTTCACAATCAACCACAAATTATGACGATCAACAGAGTCGAAAGTCTTTTTGAAATCAACAAATCTAGCAACCAAAGGTTTCTGAAACTCTAAACATTTCTCAAGAATCTGCCTAAGTGAAAATATCTGATCCACACATCCCCTACCACTTCTGAATCCACATTGCTCATCACGCAATTGACTGTAAACCAGATTCTTAATTCTATTAAGCACAATCATGGAAAGGACTTTACCTGGAACAGAGAGTAGGCTGATACCCCTATAGTTATCACAAGAACTGCGATCACCTTTTTTGAAAATAGGGATAACAATAGCTCTGGTAAAATCCTTAGGAACCATGCCTTTATCATAAAAGATATTCAGAATTTCAGTCATCCAAGTAGTAACTGAAACATTCCCAGCTCTAAGCATTTCCGTAGCAATTTCATCTCCCCTTAGGATTTATGAAGTTTAAGTTTAGAAATAGCCAAAATAACTTCAGATTGTGTTATAGGGCCAACATTAAAGCCACCAATGCATCTATCATCATTGCAAACAATGGGAATAGAACTAACTACATTGTTTAGAATATCACTGAAATGCTCAGCCCACCTAGCCATGACAGAATCCTCCCCTTCTATAACCTTACCTTGTTTATCCTTCATTCCCTGTATACCTGTCCGTTTTCTACCACACAAAACATTAACTATCTGATACAGCTCTCTGCTGTTTTGCTAACTGCTTCCTCGGCTTGTCAGCCAAACCATCAAGCCAAAGATTCTTATCAGCTGATAACTGATCCTTTACACGTTTATTAAGTTCTTTGTAATGCTTTTTATTAGGACTAGTAGGGTATTGATTAAGGGCATTCCTGCAGTTCTTTCTTTCTGAAATAAGCTGAAGTGCCTTATCACTCAAATAATTCTGTCTCCTCTGCTCCTTTTTCCCTAAAAGAGTACTGCTAGTGTCCAAAAAAACCTGTTTAAAATGGTCCCATTCTTCCTCAACTTCAGTAGTAAGCAAATTATGACTGTCATAATGACTAAGTAACCTGTCATGGTAAGCTTTGGCTATAACAGGGTCTTTCAGAGCTTCAGTATCAAAGGTAATTTTTTTAACTTTAGCACAATACTTCTTAAGTTTAAGTTGCAAGACACTTTTAACAAGGTAATGGTCAAATCCAATTTCAGTTCCGCTATATGACCTAGTATTCCTATCAGACGTATCCCATTTGCTGTTAATTAATACACTGAAGTGCCATTGAATTAGGCATAAAAGACGTTATCCACATTTAGTACCGCAAGTCCCGCATTTGCTCGCATACGTAGCTGAAATTCTGGTCATAAATTGCTGTCAGCTTTGGCTTCCCCAAGCATTCGTCGAGAGAAGCGTAATGGGAAAGGCGCGGGATTTAGATGAATTTGACAGAGGGTAGATCGTAGTTACCCGACGGATGGGACACTCGATCTCCAAAATTTTCAACGAACTTGGATTTTCTCGTACGACAGTTTCAAGAGTATTCCAGGAACATTAAAATTCCGACAAAAAAAAACAAGCACCCGGACAAACTGCAAAGGACAACCAGCCTTGAACGATCGTGGGCTACGCACAGCAATTCACATCGTCTGACACACATCGTATGGACCGATAAGGACCAGGCATTATTTGAAATCACCTCCCATCTAAACGCGGATTCCAGCCAGGAGCTCTGGAGGATGCATGGGTCGCCATATGTGTGGAACATTTACGCAAGCTTGTGGAGTCCTTGCCACGTCGTGTAGCGGCCATTACTAGGTTGCTGTCTCTAATTCAATGGCACTTCAGTATATATAATTAATAATATTCTTATTCAATTGCAGTGTTTGTAATAAGTGTTAGTTATTCTGAATCCATTGAGTTTACTTACCTGTAGGAGACGTTGCCCATTGCCATTGCAGCTACCAATACCAAAAGGACCTATTACTCCTCCCCAAAGGGCAGACTCAGTACCAACTTTGGCATTGAAGTCACCAAGAACAAGGCTAATATCTCCTTTCTTGACAGAATTCAAAATATCCCGAAGCTGTCCGTAAAACCTATCCTTCTCATCCTCATCGGCATCCTCAGTGGGGGCATAACAGCAGATAACATTCAAGTCTTTAACGCTTGTCTGAAATTTTGCTGTAAGAAACCTTTCATTAATGCACTCATATCCTAGAAGAGCATCACTAGCGTGTCTTCTGAGAAGCAGACCCACGCCTTGGTGATGCTTATTGTCGTCCCTCCCTGAAAGGAGAAATTTAAGATTATTTTTAAGAATCTGACCTTTATCTGTCCGTCTGGTCTCTTGCAAGCCGAGAATATCTAAATTATAACGGTGGAATTCTTGTGTGAGGACATCAAGAGAAAAAGCTCTGTGCAGAGTCCTCACATTCCAACTACCTATGGAGAGAAAATGGTTAGTGGGATGTTTAAAGAAACTATGTTTATTGAGAGAAGGAATGCCAACAATATCAAACAGCCCCCTAATTGCAGGCATGGGGTAAAGACCTGTTTCCACACTATTAAAGGCTGAAACCATTTACACTGTAAGACTTTCTCCAATGTAGAATTTGATGATGCCTTAGGAAGCAAGAGTTCAAGTGCCTGGGATGACCCCAGGCTTAGGATTGCCTATCAGCTGATAAAACATATCCTTTGAATCTATTCACCTAGGGCTGTCAACCCACAAACAAACAGAAAACATAGAAGGAGATTTTCCTTCCACAGAAACTCACCAATGCAGAAATTCAGGATCCATAATCAAGCTCAGAGTCATAATTCCATTCAGGTTGGTACATGTGGTCAGCATCAGGACCCTGTGTGATCGACCACTCCTCAGCAAGGCAGGAAAAAAAGTAGCCATAGTAGGCCACACTGATCTGGCAGCCCTCCCCTTCTGTTCCCTTCCACAAGAGAGTATCTCTTTCGAAAGGTACTAATGGTCTGTACCACGAGAAAGTGGAGTCGGACATTAGGTGCTAGGCCTGGCCGGTTCTATGCATCATCACAGGGGATTGGTGCATAGCTCTCCTTCCAGTTTATGAATTAGTTAACTCTGAGAGTTGTTGGCCTCAAGATATTTCGAGCAATGCATTACAAGCAGACGAGAGCCTCGTGTCCCCAGAGTGTTCTTTTCACATGGACAGACCAGGACCCCAAAGTGTTCTTTTCACATGGTACAGGACCCCAAAGTGTTCTTTTCACATGGGACAGGACCCCAAAGTGTTCTTTTCACATGGCGACCTTCTGCACACAGAATCGCGACTCAGAGTCCCATCCGATGGACTTCGGCGTCGACTTTTCCGAGGGGCAACGGTGTGCTGTTTCGCATCGAGGGGAGAGCGACGAGAGTCATCGGACAGAGCTTCCGACTCTCAACTTCCCATGCTTTAGATTTATGTTCTCCAAGAAGATTCTCTGTCGTCGGATTTTATTCTAGTAAGAGTAACGATAGAGATTATTTTAGATTGGATATCGATTTACTTTTCAGCACTTGCTTCATTTATTTCGATTTGTTCCTTTGACCTCCAAGAGATCGTTTGCTACGAAAACGAAACGCCGATTTCTTTCGTCACTGAAAGCTCTCATCAGCAAGTGACCCCCTTCGTTTCCACTCACCGTTCACACTGATCGCTTCCTTCACGCTCAGTGGCACTCCGAGCAGCGGCGTCTGCCTCTCCATTTCCTCTTCTGTTTTCTCTCCGGACATGATGAGGTTGTCGACGAGGCGAGCCTCCTCGAGAGCCTCCTCGAATCTCTCGTCCACCACGGCGTTGATCGCTGGCTGCACGTCACGGATCCTCGAGATGTAAGCTCGCACAACATCCGTGCTCGTCACCTGTTGCAGGAGAAACAAAATTAGACGGAAAAGAATATCCGTGGCAGTATTGAAAAGGAATCTCTACGGCTGTGTGGAAAGGAATATCTGCTGCAATCTGGAAAAGAATCTCTATGGGAGCGTGGAAAAGATTGTGATCGAAAGGAATACTGTAGCAGTGGTGAAGAGAAATCTCTGTGGCAGTGTGGAAAGGAATCTCTGTGCCAGTAATGGAAAGGAATCTCCTTGGCAGTGGTGAAGAGAAATCTCTGTGGCAGTGTGGAAAGGAATCTCTGTGCCAGTAATGGAAAGGAATCTCCTTGGCAGTGATGAAAAGGAATATCTGTGATGGAAAGAAATACTGTAGCAGTGGTGAAGAGAAATCTCTGTGGCAGTGTGGAAAGGAATCTCTGTGCTAGTAATGGAAAGGAATCTCCTTGGCAGTGATGAAAAGGAATCTCTGTGATGGAAAGGAATACTGTAGCAGTGGTGAACAGAAATCTCTGTGGCAGTGTGGAAAGGAATCTCTGTGCCAGTAATGGAAAGGAATCTCCTTGGCAGTGATGAAAAGGAATCTCTGTGATGGAAAGGAATACTGTAGCAGTGGTGAAGAGAAATCTCTGTGGCAGTAATGGAAAGGAATCTCCTTGGCAGTGATGAAAAGGAATGTCTGTGATGGAAAGGAATACTGTAGCAGTGGTGAAGAGAAATCTCTGTGGCAGTGTGGAAAGGAATCTCTGTGCCAGTAATGGAAAGGAATCTCCTGGCAGTGATGAAAAGGAATCTCTGTGATAGAAAGGAATACTGCAGCAGTGGTGAAGAGAAATCTCTGTGGCAGTGTGGAAAGGAATCTCTGTGGCAGTGTGGAAAGGAATCTCTGTGCCAGTAATGGAAAGGAATCTCCTTGGCAGTGATGAAAAGAAATCTCTGTGATGGAAAGGAATACTGTAGCAGTGGTGAAGAGAAAGCTCTGTGGCAGTGTGGAAAGGAATCTCTGTGCCAGTAATGGAAAGGAATCTCTGTGCCAGTAATGGAAAGGAATCTCCTTGGCAGTGATGAAAAGGAATCTCTGTGATGGAAAGGAATACTGTAGCAGTGGTGAAGACAAATCTCTGTGGCAGTGTGGAAAGGAATCTCTGTGCCAGTAATGGAAAGGAATCTCCTTGGCAGTGATGAAAAGGAATCTCTGTGATGGAAAGGAATACTGTAGCAGTGGTGAAGAGAAATCTCTGTGGCAGTGTGAAAAGCAATCTCTGTGGCAGTGTGGAAAGGAATCTCTGTGCAAGTAATGGAAAGGAATCTCCTGGCAGTGATGAAAAGGAATCTCTGTGATGGAAAGGAATACTGTAGCAGTGGTGAAGAGAAATCTCTGTGGCAGTGTGGAAAGGAATCTCTGTGGCAGTGTGGAAAGGAATCTCTGTGGCAGTGTGGAAAGGAATCTCTGTGCCAGTAATGGAAAGGAATCTCCTGGCAGTGATGAAAACGAATCTCTGTGATGGAAAGGAATACTGTAGCAGTGGTGAAGAGAAATCTCTGTGGCAGTGTGGAAAGGAATCTCTGTGGCAGTGTGGAAATGAATCTCTATGCCAGTAATGGAAAGGAATCTCCTGGCAGTGATGAAAAGGAATCTCTGTGATAGAAAGGAATACTGCAGCAGTGGTGAAGAGAAATCTCTGTGGCAGTGTGGAAAGGAATCTCTGTGCCAGTAATGGAAAGGAATCTCCTTGGCAGTGATGAAAAGGAATCTCTGTGATGGAAAGGAATACTGTACCAGTGGTGAAGAGAAATCTCTGTGGCAGTAATGGAAAGGAATCTCCTTGGCAGTGATGAAAAGGAATGTCTGTGATGGAAAGGAATACTGTAGCAGTGGTGAAGAGAAATCTCTGTGGCAGTGTGGAAAGGAATCTCTGTGCCAGTAATGGAAAGGAATCTCCTTGGCAGTGATGAAAAAGAATATCTGTGATGGAAAGAAATATTGTAGCAGTGGTGAAGAGAAATCTCTGTGGCAGTGTGGAAAGGAATCTCTGTGCCAGTAATGGAAAGGAATCTCCTTGGCAGTGATGAAAAGGAATCTCTGTGCCAGTAATGGAAAGGAATCTCCTTGGCAGTGATGAAAAGGAATCTCTGTGATGGAAAGGAATACTGCAGCAGTGGTGAACAGAAATCTCTGTGGCAGTGTGGAAAGGAATCTCTGTGCCAATAATGGAAAGGAATCTCCTTGGTAGTGATGAAAAGGAATCTCTGTGATGGAAAGGAATACTGTAGCTGTGGTGAAGAGAAATCTCTGTGGCAGTATGGAAAGGAATCTCTGTGCAAGTAATGGAAAAGAATCTCCTTGGCAGTGATGAAAAGGAATCTCTGTGATGGAAATGAATACTGTAGCAGTGGTGAAGAGAAATCTCTGTGGCAGTGTGGAAAGGAATCTCTGTGGCAGTGTGGAAAGGAATCTCTGTGCCAGTAATGGAAAGGAATCTCCTTGGCAGTGATGAAAAGGAATCTCTGTGATGGAAAGGAATACTGTAGCAGTGGTGAAGAGAAATCTCTGTAGCAGTGTGGAAAGGAATCTCTGTGGGAGTGTGGAAAGGAATCTCTGTGGCAGTGTGGAAAGGAATCTCTGTGCCAGTAATGGAAAGGAATCTCCTTGGCAGTGATGAAAAGAAATCTCTGTGATGGAAAGGAATACTGTAGCAGTGGTGAAGAGAAATCTCTGTGGCAGTGTGGAAAGGAATCTCTGTGCCACTAATGGAAAGGAATCTCCTTGGCAGTGATGAAAAGGAATCTCTGTGATGGAAAGGAATACTGTAGCAGTGGTGAAGACAAATCTCTGTGGCAGTGTGGAAAGGAATCTCTGTGCCAGTAATGGAAAGGAATCTCCTTGGCAGTGATGAAAAGGAATCTCTGTGATGGAAAGGAATACTGTAGCAGTGGTGAAGAGAAATCTCTGTGGCAGTGTGGAAAGGAATCTCTGTGGCAGTGTGGAAAGGAATCTCTGTGCCAGTAATGGAAAGGAATCTCCTGGCAGTGATGAAAAGGAATCTCTGTGATGGAAAGGAATACTGTAGCAGTGGTGAAGAGAAATCTCTGTGGCAGTGTGGAAAGGAATCTCTGTGGCAGTGTGGAAAGTAATCTCTGTGCTAGTAATGGAAAGGAATCTCCTTGGCATTGATGAAAAGGAATCTCTGTGATGGAAAGGAATACTGTAGCAGTGGTGAAGAGAAATCTCTGTGGCAGTGTGGAAAGGAATCTCTGTGCCAGTAATGGAAAGGAATCTCCTTGGCAGTGATGAAAAGGAATCTCTGTGATGGAAAGGAATACTGTAGCAGTGGTGAAGAGAAATCTCTGTGGCAGTGTGGAAAGGAATCTCTGTGGCAGTGTGGAAAGGAATCTCTGTGCCAGTAATGGAAAGGAATCTCCTGGCAGTGATGAAAAGGAATCTCTGTGATGGAAAGGAATACTGTAGCAGTGGTGAAGAGAAATCTCTGTGGCAGTGTGGAAAGGAATCTCTGTGGCAGTGTGGAAAGGAATCTCTGTGCCAGTAATGGAAAGGAATCTCCTGGCAGTGATGAAAAGGAATCTCTGTGATAGAAAGGAATACTGCAGCAGTGGTGAAGAGAAATCTCTGTGGCAGTGTGGAAAGGAATCTCTGTGCCAGTAATGGAAAGGAATCTCTGTGCCAGTAATGGAAAGGAATCTCCTTGGCAGTGATGAAAAGGAATCTCTGTGATGGAAAGGAATACTGTACCAGTGGTGAAGAGAAATCTCTGTGGCAGTAATGGAAAGGAATCTCCTTGGCAGTGATGAAAAGGAATGTCTGTGATGGAAAGGAATACTGTAGCAGTGGTGAAGAGAAATCTCTGTGGCAGTGTGGAAAGGAATCTCTGTGCCAGTAATGGAAAGGAATCTCCTTGGCAGTGATGAAAAAGAATATCTGTGATGGAAAGAAATATTGTAGCAGTGGTGAAGAAAAATCTCTGTGGCAGTGTGGAAAGGAATCTCTGTGCCAGTAATGGAAAGGAATCTCCTTGGCAGTGATGAAAAGGAATCTCTGTGCCAGTAATGGAAAGGAATCTCCTTGGCAGTGATGAAAAGGAATCTCTGTGATGGAAAGGAATACTGCAGCAGTGGTGAACAGAAATCTCTGTGGCAGTGTGGAAAGGAATCTCTGTGCCAATAATGGAAAGGAATCTCATTGGTAGTGATGAAAAGGAATCTCTGTGATGGAAAGGAATACTGTAGCAGTGGGGAAGAGAAATCTCTGTGGCAGTATGGAAAGGAATCTCTGTGCCAGTAATGGAAAGGAATCTCCTTGGCAGTGATGAAAAGGAATCTCTGTGATGGAAATGAATACTGTAGCAGTGGTGAAGAGAAATCTCTGTGGCAGTGTGGAAAGGAATCTCTGTGGCAGTGTGGAAAGGAATCTCTGTGCCAGTAATGGAAAGGAATCTCCTTGGCAGTGATGAAAAGGAATCTCTGTGATGGAAAGGAATACTGTAGCAGTGGTGAAGAGAAATCTCTGTAGCAGTGTGGAAAGGAATCTCTGTGGCAGTGTGGAAAGGAATCTCTGTGCCAGTAGTGGAAAGGAATCTCCTTGGCAGTGATGAAAAGGAATCTCTGTGATGGAAAGGAATACTGTAGCAGTGGTGAAGAGAAATCTCTGTGGCAGTGTGGAAATGAATCTCTGTGCCAGTAATGGAAAGGAATCTCCTGGCAGTGATAAAAAGGAATCTCTGTGATAGAAAGGAATACTGCAGCAGTGGTGAAGAGAAATCTCTGTGGCAGTGTGGAAAGGAATTTCTGTGGCAGTGTGGAAAGGAATCTCTGTGCCAGTAATGGAAAGGAATATCCTTGGCAGTGATGAAAAAGAATATCTGTGATGGAAACGAATACTGTAGCAGTGGTGAAGAGAAATCTTTGTGGCAGTGTGGAAAGGAATCTCTGTGCCAGTAATGGAAAGGAATCTCCTTGGCAGTGATGAAAAGGAATCTCTGTGATGGAAAGGAATACTGTAGCAGTGGTGAACAGAAATCTCTGTGGCAGTGTGGAAAGGAATCTCTGTGCCAATAATGGAAAGGAATCTCCTTGGTAGTGATGAAAAGGAATCTCTGTGATGGAAAGGAATACTGTAGCAGTGGTGAAGAGAAATCTCTGTGGCAGTATGGAAAGGAATCTCTGTGCCAGTAATGGAAAGGAATCTCCTTGGCAGTGATGAAAAGGAATCTCTGTGATGGAAATGAATACTGTAGCAGTGGTGAAGAGAAATCTCTGTGGCAGTGTGGAAAGGAATCTCTGTGGCAGTGTGGAAAGGAATCTCTGTGCCAGTAATGGAAAGGAATCTCTGTGCCAGTAATGGAAAGGAATCTCCTTGGCAGTGATGAAAAGGAATCTCTGTGATGGAAATGAATACTGTAGCAGTGGTGAAGAGAAATCTCTGTGGCAGTGTGGAAAGGAATCTCTGTGGCAGTGTGGAAAGGAATCTCTGTGCCAGTAATGGAAAGGAATCTCTGTGCCAGTAATGGAAAGGAATCTCCTTGGCAGTGATGAAAAGGAATCTCTGTGATGGAAATGAATACTGTAGCAGTGGTGAAGAGAAATCTCTGTAGCAGTGTGGAAAGGAATCTCTGTGGCAGTGTGGAAAGGAATCTCTGTGCCAGTAATGGAAAGGAATCTCCTTGGCAGTGATGAAAAGGAATCTCTGTGATGGAAAGGAATACTGTAGCAGTGGTGAAGAGAAATCTATGTGGCAGTGTGGAAAGGAATCTCTGTGCCAGTAATGGAAAGGAATCTCCTGGCAGTGATGAAAAGGAATCTCTGTGATAGAAAGGAATACTGCAGCAGTGGTGAAGAGAAATCTCTGTGGCAGTGTGGAAAGGAATCTCTGTGCCAGTAATGGAAAGGAATATCCTTGGCAGTGATGAAAAAGAATATCTGTGATGGAAAGGAATACTGTAGCAGTGGTGAAGAGAAATCTTTGTGGCAGTGTGGAAAGGAATCTCTGTGCCAGTAATGGAAAGGAATCTCCTTGGCAGTGATGAAAAAGAATCTCTGTGATGGAAAGGAATACTGTAGCAGTGGTGAAGAGAAATCTCTGTGGCAGTGTGGAAAGGAATCTCTGTGGCAGTGTGGAAAGGAATCTCTGTGCCAGTAATGGAAAGGAATCTCCTGGCAGTGATGAAAAGGAATCTCTGTGATAGAAAGGAATACTGCAGCAGTAGTGAAGAGAAATCTCTGTGGCAGTGTGGAAAGGAATCTCTGTGGCAGTGTGGAAAGGAATCTCTGTGCCAGTAATGGAAAGGAATCTCCTTGGCAGTGATGAAAAGGAATCTCTGTGATGGAAAGGAATACTGTAGCAGTGGTGAAGAGAAATTTATGTGGCAGTGTGGAAAGGAATCTCTGTGCCAGTAATGGAAAGCAATCTCCTTGGCAGTGATGAAAAGGAATCTCTGTGATGGAAAGGAATACTGTAGCAGTGCTGAAGAGAAATATCTGTGGCAGTGTGGAAAGGAATCTCTGTGCCAGTAATGGAAAGGAATCTCCTTGGCAGTGATGAAAAGAAATCTCTGTGATGGAAAGGAATACTGTAGCAGTGGTGAAGAGAAATCTCTGTGGCATTGTGGAAAGGAATCTCTGTGCCAGTAATGGAAAGGTATCTCATTGGAAGTGATGAAAAGGAATCTCTGTGATGGAAAGAATACTGTAGCAGTGGTGAAGAGAAATCTCTGTGGCAGTAATGGAAAGGAATCTCCTTGGCAGTGATGAAAAGGAATCTCTGTGATGGAAAGGAATACTATAGCAGTGGTGAAGAGAAATCTCTGTGGTAGTGTGGAAAGGAATCTCTGTGCCAGTAATGGAAAGGAATCTCTTTGGCAGTGATGAAAAGGAATCTCTGTGATGGAAAGGAATACTGTAGCAGTGGTGAAGAGAAATCTCTGTGGCAGTGTGGAAAGGAATCTCTGTGGCAGTGTGGAAAGGAATCTCTGTGCCAGTAATGGAAAGGAATCTCCTTGGCAGTGATGAAAAGGAATCTCTATGATGGAAAGGAATACTGTAGCAGTGGTGAAGAGAAATCTCTGTGGCAGTGTGGAAAGAAATCTCTGTGCCAGTAATGGAAAGGAATCTCCTTGGCAGTGATGAAAAGGAATCTCTGTGATGGAAAGGAATACTGTAGCAGTGGTGAAGAGAAATCTCTGTGGCAGTAATGGAAAGGAATCTCCTTGGCAGTGATGAAAAGGAATGTCTGTGATGGAAAGGAATACTGTAGCAGTGGTGAAGAGAAATCTCTGTGGCAGTGTGGAAAGGAATCTCTGTGCCAGTAATGGAAAGGAATCTCCTGGCAGTGATGAAAAGGAATCTCTGTGATGGAAAGGAATACTGTAGCAGTGGTGAAGAGAAATCTCTGTGGCAGTGTGGAAAGGAATCTCTGTGGCAGTGTGGAAAGGAATCTCTGTGGCAGTGTGGAAAGGAATCTCTGTGCCAGTAATGGAAAGGAATCTCCTGGCAGTGATGAAAAGGAATCTCTGTGATGGAAAGGAATACTGTAGCAGTGGTGAAGAGAAATCTCTGTGGCAGTGTGGAAAGGAATCTCTGTGGCAGTGTGGAAAGGAATCTCTATGCCAGTAATGGAAAGGAATCTCCTGGCAGTGATGAAAAGGAATCTCTGTGATAGAAAGGAATACTGCAGCAGTGGTGAAGAGAAATCTCTGTGGCAGTGTGGAAAGGAATCTCTGTGCCAGTAATGGAAAGGAATCTCCTTGGCAGTGATGAAAAGGAATCTCTGTGATGGAAAGGAATACTGTACCAGTGGTGAAGAGAAATCTCTGTGGCAGTAATGGAAAGGAATCTCCTTGGCAGTGATGAAAAGGAATGTCTGTGATGGAAAGGAATACTGTAGCAGTGGTGAAGAGAAATCTCTGTGGCAGTGTGGAAAGGAATCTCTGTGCCAGTAATGGAAAGGAATCTCCTTGGCAGTGATGAAAAAGAATATCTGTGATGGAAAGAAATATTGTAGCAGTGGTGAAGAGAAATCTCTGTGGCAGTGTGGAAAGGAATCTCTGTGCCAGTAATGGAAAGGAATCTACTTGGCAGTGATGAAAAGGAATCTCTGTGCCAGTAATGGAAAGGAATCTCCTTGGCAGTGATGAAAAGGAATCTCTGTGATGGAAAGGAATACTGCAGCAGTGGTGAACAGAAATCTCTGTGGCAGTGTGGAAAGGAATCTCTGTGCCAATAATGGAAAGGAATCTCCTTGGTAGTGATGAAAAGGAATCTCTGTGATGGAAAGGAATACTGTAGCTGTGGTGAAGAGAAATCTCTGTGGCAGTATGGAAAGGAATCTCTGTGCCAGTAATGGAAAAGAATCTCCTTGGCAGTGATGAAAAGGAATCTCTGTGATGGAAATGAATACTGTAGCAGTGGTGAAGAGAAATCTCTGTGGCAGTGTGGAAAGGAATCTCTGTGGCAGTGTGGAAAGGAATCTCTGTGCCAGTAATGGAAAGGAATCTCCTTGGCAGTGATGAAAAGGAATCTCTGTGATGGAAAGGAATACTGTAGCAGTGGTGAAGAGAAATCTCTGTAGCAGTGTGGAAAGGAATCTCTGTGGCAGTGTGGAAAGGAATCTCTGTGGCAGTGTGGAAAGGAATCTCTGTGCCAGTAATGGAAAGGAATCTCCTTGGCAGTGATGAAAAGAAATCTCTGCGATGGAAAGGAATACTGTAGCAGTGGTGAAGAGAAATCTCTGTGGCAGTGTGGAAAGGAATCTCTGTGCCACTAATGGAAAGGAATCTCCTTGGCAGTGATGAAAAGGAATCTCTGTGATGGAAAGGAATACTGTAGAAGTGGTGAAGACAAATCTCTGTGGCAGTGTGGAAAGGAATCTCTGTGCCAGTAATGGAAAGGAATCTCCTTGGCAGTGATGAAAAGGAATCTCTGTGATGGAAAGGAATACTGTAGCAGTGGTGAAGAGAAATCTCTGTGGCAGTGTGGAAAGGAATCTCTGTGGCAGTGTGGAAAGGAATCTCTGTGCCAGTAATGGAAAGGAATCTCCTGGCAGTGATGAAAAGGAATCTCTGTGATGGAAAGGAATACTGTAGCAGTGGTGAAGAGAAATCTCTGTGGCAATGTGGAAAGGAATCTCTGTGGCAGTGTGGAAAGGAATCTCTGTGCCAGTAATGGAAAGGAATCTCCTTGGCATTGATGAAAAGGAATCTCTGTGATGGAAAGGAATACTGTAGTAGTGGTGAAGAGAAATCTCTGTGGCAGTGTGGAAAGGAATCTCTGTGCCAGTAATGGAAAGGAATCTCCTTGGCAGTGATGAAAAGGAATCTCTGTGATGGAAAGGAATACTGTAGCAGTGGTGAAGAGAAATCTCTGTGGCAGTGTGGAAAGGAATCTCTGTGGCAGTGTGGAAAGGAATCTCTGTGCCAGTAATGGAAAGGAATCTCCTGGCAGTGATGAAAAGGAATCTCTGTGATGGAAAGGAATACTGTAGCAGTGGTGAAGAGAAATCTCTGTGGCAGTGTGGAAAGGAATCTCTGTGGCAGTGTGGAAATGAATCTCTGTGCCAGTAATGGAAAGGAATCTCCTGGCAGTGATGAAAAGGAATCTCTGTGATAGAAAGGAATACTGCAGCAGTGGTGAAGAGAAATCTCTGTGGCAGTGTGGAAAGGAATCTCTGTGCCAGTAATGGAAAGGAATCTCCTTGGCAGTGATGAAAAGGAATCTCTGTGATGGAAAGGAATACTGTACCAGTGGTGAAGAGAAATCTCTGTGGCAGTAATGGAAAGGAATCTCCTTGGCAGTGATGAAAAGGAATGTCTGTGATGGAAAGGAATACTGTAGCAGTGGTGAAGAGAAATCTCTGTGGCAGTGTGGAAAGGAATCTCTGTGCCAGTAATGGAAAGGAATCTCCTTGGCAGTGATGAAAAAGAATATCTGTGATGGAAAGAAATATTGTAGCAGTGGTGAAGAAAAATCTCTGTGGCAGTGTGGAAAGGAATCTCTGTGCCAGTAATGGAAAGGAATCTCCTTGGCAGTGATGAAAAGGAATCTCTGTGCCAGTAATGGAAAGGAATCTCCTTGGCAGTGATGAAAAGGAATCTCTGTGATGGAAAGGAATACTGCAGCAGTGGTGAACAGAAATCTCTGTGGCAGTGTGGAAAGGAATCTCTGTGCCAATAATGGAAAGGAATCTCATTGGTAGTGATGAAAAGGAATCTCTGTGATGGAAAGGAATACTGTAGCAGTGGGGAAGAGAAATCTCTGTGGCAGTATGGAAAGGAATCTCTGTGCCAGTAATGGAAAGGAATCTCCTTGGCAGTGATGAAAAGGAATCTCTGTGATGGAAATGAATACTGTAGCAGTGGTGAAGAGAAATCTCTGTGGCAGTGTGGAAAGGAATCTCTGTGCCTGTAATGGAAAGGAATCTCCTTGGCAGTGATGAAAAGGAATCTCTGTGATGGAAAGGAATACTGTAGCAGTGGTGAAGAGAAATCTCTGTAGCAGTGTGGAAAGGAATCTCTGTGCCAGTGTGGAAAGGAATCTCTGTGCCAGTAGTGGAAAGGAATCTCCTTGGCAGTGATGAAAAGGAATCTCTGTGATGGAAAGGAATACTGTAGCAGTGGTGAAGAGAAATCTCTGTGCCAGTGTGGAAATGAATCTCTGTGCCAGTAATGGAAAGGAATCTCCTGGCAGTGATAAAAAGGAATCTCTGTGATAGAAAGGAATACTGCAGCAGTGGTGAAGAGAAATCTCTGTGGCAGTGTGGAAAGGAATTTCTGTGGCAGTGTGGAAAGGAATCTCTGTGCCAGTAATGGAAAGGAATATCCTTGGCAATGATGAAAAAGAATATCTGTGATGGAAAGGAATACTGTAGCAGTGGTGAAGAGAAATCTTTGTGGCAGTGTGGAAAGGAATCTCTGTGCCAATAATGGAAAGGAATCTCCTTGGCAGTGATGAAAAGGAATCTCTGTGATGGAAAGGAATACTGTAGCAGTGGTGAACAGAAATCTCTGTGGCAGTGTGGAAAGGAATCTCTGTGCCAATAATGGAAAGGAATCTCCTTGGTAGTGATGAAAAGGAATCTCTGTGATGGAAAGGAATACTGTAGCAGTGGTGAAGAGAAATCTCTGTGGCAGTATGGAAAGGAATCTCTGTGCCAGTAATGGAAAGGAATCTCCTTGGCAGTGATGAAAAGGAATCTCTGTGGTGGAAATGAATACTGTAGCAGTGGTGAAGAGAAATCTCTGTGGCAGTGTGGAAAGGAATCTCTGTGGCAGTGTGGAAAGGAATCTCTGTGCCAGTAATGGAAAGGAATCTCCTTGGCAGTGATGAAAAGGAATCTCTGTGATGGAAAGGAATACTGTAGCAGTGGTGAAGAGAAATCTCTGTAGCAGTGTGGAAAGGAATCTCTGTGGCAGTGTGGAAAGGAATCTCTGTGCCAGTAGTGGAAAGGAATCTCCTTGGCAGTGATGAAAAGGAATCTCTGTGATGGAAAGGAATACTGTAGCAGTGGTGAAGAGAAATCTCTGTGGCAGTGTGGAAAGGAATCTCTGTGCCAGTAATGGAAAGGAATCTCCTGGCAGTGATGAAAAGGAATCTCTGTGATAGAAAGGAATACTGCAGCAGTGGTGAAGAGAAATCTCTGTGGCAGTGTGGAAAGGAATCTCTGTGGCAGTGTGGAAAGGAATCTCTGTGCCAGTAATGGAAAGGAATATCCTTGGCAGTGATGAAAAAGAATATCTGTGATGGAAAGGAATACTGTAGCAGTGGTGAAGAGAAATCTTTGTGGCAGTGTGGAAAGGAATCTCTGTGCCAGTAATGGAAAGGAATCTCCTTGGCAGTGATGAAAAGGAATCTCTGTGATGGAAAGGAATACTGTAGCAGTGGTGAACAGAAATCTCTGTGGCAGTGTGGAAAGGAATCTCTGTGCCAATAATGGAAAGGAATCTCCTTGGTAGTGATGAAAAGGAATCTCTGTGATGGAAAGGAATACTGTAGCAGTGGTGAAGAGAAATCTCTGTGGCAGTATGGAAAGGAATCTCTGTGCCAGTAATGGAAAGGAATCTCCTTGGCAGTGATGAAAAGGAATCTCTGTGATGGAAATGAATACTGTAGCAGTGGTGAAGAGAAATCTCTGTGGCAGTGTGGAAAGGAATCTCTGTGGCAGTGTGGAAAGGAATCTCTGTGCCAGTAATGGAAAGGAATCTCCTTGGCAGTGATGAAAAGAAATCTCTGTGATGGAAAGGAATACTGTAGCAGTGGTGAAGAGAAATCTCTGTGGCAGTGTGGAAAGGAATCTCTGTGCCAGTAATGGAAAGGTATCTCATTGGAAGTGATGAAAAGGAATCTCTGTGATGGAAAGAATACTGTAGCAGTGGTGAAGAGAAATCTCTGTGGCAGTAATGGAAAGGAATCTCCTTGGCAGTGATGAAAAGGAATCTCTGTGATGGAAAGGAATACTATAGCAGTGGTGAAGAGAAATCTCTGTGGTAGTGTGGAAAGGAATCTCTGTGCCAGTAATGGAAAGGAATCTCTTTGGCAGTGATGAAAAGGAATCTCTGTGATGGAAAGGAATACTGTAGCAATGGTGAAGAGAAATCTCTGTGGCAGTGTGGAAAGGAATCTCTGTGGCAGTGTGGAAAGGAATCTCTGTGCCAGTAATGGAAAGGAATCTCCTTGGCAGTGATGAAAAGGAATCTCTGTGATGGAAATGAATACTGTAGCAGTGGTGAAGAGAAATCTCTGTAGCAGTGTGGAAAGGAATCTCTGTGGCAGTGTGGAAAGGAATCTCTGTGCCAGTAATGGAAAGGAATCTCCTTGGCAGTGATGAAAAGGAATCTCTGTGATGGAAAGGAATACTGTAGCAGTGGTGAAGAGAAATCTCTGTGGCAGTGTGGAAAGGAATCTCTGTGCCAGTAATGGAAAGGAATCTCCTGGCAGTGATGAAAAGGAATCTCTGTGATAGAAAGGAATACTGCAGCAGTGGTGAAGAGAAATCTCTGTGGCAGTGTGGAAAGGAATCTCTGTGCCAGTAATGGAAAGGAATATCCTTGGCAGTGATGAAAAAGAATATCTGTGATGGAAAGGAATACTGTAGCAGTGGTGAAGAGAAATCTTTGTGGCAGTGTGGAAAGGAATCTCTGTTCCAGTAATGGAAAGGAATCTCCTTGGCAGTGATGAAAAGGAATCTCTGTGATGGAAAGGAATACTGTAGCAGTGGTGAAGAGAAATCTCTGTGGCAGTGTGGAAAGGAATCTCTGTGGCAGTGTGGAAAGGAATCTCTGTGCCAGTAATGGAAAGGAATCTCCTGGCAGTGATGAAAAGGAATCTCTGTGATAGAAAGGAATACTGCAGCAGTAGTGAAGAGAAATCTCTGTGGTAGTGTGGAAAGGAATCTCTGTGGCAGTGTGGAAAGGAATCTCTGTGCCAGTAATGGAAAGGAATCTCCTGGCAGTGATGAAAAGGAATCTCTGTGATGGAAAGGAATACTGTAGCAGTGGTGAAGAGAAATCTCTGTGGCAGTGTGGAAAGGAATCTCTGTGGCAGTGTGGAAAGGAATCTCTATGCCAGTAATGGAAAGGAATCTCCTGGCAGTGATGAAAAGGAATCTCTGTGATAGAAAGGAATACTGCAGCAGTGGTGAAGAGAAATCTCTGTGGCAGTGTGGAAAGGAATCTCTGTGCCAGTAATGGAAAGGAATCTCCTTGGCAGTGATGAAAAGGAATCTCTGTGATGGAAAGGAATACTGCAGCAGTGGTGAACAGAAATCTCTGTGGCAGTGTGGAAAGGAATCTCTGTGCCAATAATGGAAAGGAATCTCATTGGTAGTGATGAAAAGGAATCTCTGTGATGGAAAGGAATACTGTAGCAGTGGTAAAGAGAAATCTCTGTGGCAGTGTGGAAAGAAATCTCTGTGCCAGTAATGGAAAGGAATCTCCTTGGCAGTGATGAAAAGGAATCTCTGTGATGGAAATGAATACTGTAGCAGTGGTGAAGAGAAATCTCTGTGGCAGTGTGGAAAGGAATCTCTGTGGCAGTGTGGAAAGGAATCTCTGTGCCAGTAATGGAAAGGAATCTCCTTGGCAGTGATGAAAAGGAATCTCTGTGATGGAAAGGAATAGTGTAGCAGTGGTGAAGAGAAATCTCTGTGGCAGTGTGGAAAGGAATCTCCTTGGCAGTGATGAAAAGGAATCTCCTTGGCAGTGATGAAAAGGAATCTCTGTGATGGAAAGGAATACTGTAGCAGTGGTGAAGAGAATTCTCTGTGGCAGTGTGGAAAGGAATCTCTGTGCCAGTAATGGAAAGGAATCTCCTTGGCAGTGATGAAAAGGAATATCTGCGATGGAAAGGAATACTATAGCAGTGGTGAAGAGAAATCTCTGTGGCAGTGTGGAAAGGAATCTCTGTGCCAGTAATGGAAAGGTGGTGAAGAGAAATCTCTGTGGCAGTGATGGAAAGGAATCTCTTTGGCAGTGATGAAAAGGAATCTCTGTGATGGAAAGGAATACTGTAGCAGTGGTGAAGAGAAATCTCTGTGGCAGTGTGGAAAGGAATCTCTGTGCCAGTAATGGAAAGGAATCTCTTTGGCAGTGATGAAAAGGAATCTATATGATGGAAAGGAATACTGTAGCAGTGGTGAAAAGAAATCTCTGTGGCAGTGTGGAAAGAAATCTCTGTGCCAGTAATGGAAAGGAATCTCCTGGCAGTGATGGAAAGGAATCTCTGTGATGGAAAGGAATACTGTAGCAGTGGTGAAGAGAAATCTCTGTGGCAGTGTGGAAAGGAATCTCTGTGGCAGTGTGGAAATGAATCTCTGTGCCAGTAATGGAAAGGAATCTCCTGGCAGTGATGAAAAGGAATCTCTGTGATAGAAAGGAATACTGCAGCAGTGGTGAAGAGAAATCTCTGTGGCAGTGTGGAAAGGAATCTCTGTGGCAGTGTGGAAAGGAATCTC
Source organism: Ryuthela nishihirai (assembly GCA_038380435.1). Lineage (NCBI taxonomy): Eukaryota > Metazoa > Arthropoda > Arachnida > Araneae > Heptathelidae > Ryuthela > Ryuthela nishihirai. The sequence continues at coordinate 152,719,721 of JAWZYU010000001.1, read as the reverse complement.
TGTGCCAGTAATGGAAAGGAATCTCCTTGGCAGTGATGAAAAGGAATCTCTATGATGGAAAGGAATACTGTAGCAGTGGTGAAGAGAAATCTCTGTGGCAGTGTGGAAAGAAATCTCTGTGCCAGTAATGGAAAGGAATCTCCTTGGCAGTGATGAAAAGGAATCTCTGTGATGGAAAGGAATACTGTAGCAGTGGTGAAGAGAGATCTCTGTGGCAGTGTGGAAAGGAATCTCTGTGCCAGTAATGGAAAGGAATCTCCTTGGCAGTGATGAAAAGGAATCTCTGTGATGGAAAGGAATACTGTAGCAGTGGTGAAGAGAAATCTCTGTGGCAGTGTGGAAAGAAATCTCTGTGCCAGTAATGGAAAGGAATCTCCTTGGCAGTGATGAAAAGGAATCTCTGTGATGGAAATGAATACTGTAGCAGTGGTGAAGAGAAATCTCTGTGGCAGTGTGGAAAGGAATCTCTGTGCCAGTAATGGAAAGGAATCTCCTTGGCAGTGATGAAAAGGAATCTCTGTGATGGAAAGGAATAGTGTAGCAGTGGTGAAGAGAAATCTCTGTGGCAGTGTGGAAAGGAATCTCCTTGGCAGTGATGAAAAGGAATCTCCTTGGCAGTGATGAAAAGGAATCTCTGTGATGGAAAGGAATACTGTAGCAGTGGTGAAGAGAATTCTCTGTGGCAGTGTGGAAAGGAATCTCTGTGCCAGTAATGGAAAGGAATCTCCTTGGCAGTGATGAAAAGGAATATCTGCGATGGAAAGGAATACTATAGCAGTGGTGAAGAGAAATCTCTGTGGCAGTGTGGAAAGGAATCTCTGTGCCAGTAATGGAAAGGTGGTGAAGAGAAATCTCTGTGGCAGTGATGGAAAGGAATCTCTTTGGCAGTGATGAAAAGGAATCTCTGTGATGGAAAGGAATACTGTAGCAGTGGTGAAGAGAAATCTCTGTGGCAGTGTGGAAAGGAATCTCTGTGGCAGTGTGGAAAGGAATCTCTGTGCCAGTAATGGAAAGGAATCTCTTTGGCAGTGATGAAAAGGAATCTCTATGATGGAAAGGAATACTGTAGCAGTGGTGAAGAGAAATCTCTGTGGCAGTGTGGAAAGAAATCTCTGTGCCAGTAATGGAAAGGAATCTCCTTGGCAGTGATGAAAAGGAATCTCTGTGATGGAAAGGAATACTGTAGCAGTGGTGAAGAGAAATCTCTGTGGCAGTGTGGAAAGGAATCTCTGTGCCAGTAATGGAAAGGAATCTCCTTGGCAGTGATGAAAAGGAATCTCTGTGATGGAAATGAATACTGTAGCAGTGGTGAAGAGAAATCTCTGTGGCAGTGTGGAAAGGAATCTCTGTGGCAGTGTGGAAAGGAATCTCTGTGCCAGTAATGGAAAGGAATCTCCTTGGCAGTGATGAAAAGAAATCTCTGTGATGGAAAGGAATAGTGTAGCAGTGGTGAAGAGAAATCTCTGTGGCAGTGATGAAAAGTAATCTCCTTGGCAGTGATGAAAAGGAATCTCCTTGGCAGTGATGAAAAGGAATCTCTGTGATGGAAAAGAATCTTTGTGGTAATACGGAAAGATCCGCATTACCACAAAGCAGTGAAGACAACTCTGCAGTGAAGATGGAACACTGCTGTGGGATCTGGTCTGCAACGATGGCATCACAGCAGACCATGGTCGATCCCACTGATGTGCTGGACTTCGATCCATCTGTAAAGACAGGCAAGAAGTCCAGGTACTCAACATGGTGGCTGGTAAAAAGTTGCCGGTACACATAGTTGGGTGTAAAGGCCTTCCCCGTCCTGCAAAATAAAAATCATAGGAAGGGGAAACAGTGAGGTGCAGTGTGATGTGTGATGCTGTTGACACTGGTGTTGATGTCTCTGAAGTAGCTTCAGGCACACAAACCGAAAGAAAGAAATGGCAGTCAGACGATTCTAAAATAGCATTTCCCACTGAGGACTGAACGCGCAGTTCCGAATGAGATGGCTGAGCAAGGATCACAATTTAGATGCCTATTGTAGGGAATCATCTTGCTGATGGCGAAGAGATAAAGATGGTTCGTCGGTTTCAACATAAACACTCTGGACAGGAAGGACCTCACACAAACGCAGAGGATCTGATGGTGCAGAGGTGCACCATCAAATCACCATAGAATCTCGAGCACCTTCACCATAGAATCTCGAGCAGAGTCATACACCTGAGATCTGTTGTCGAGTTTTGACTGGAGAAGTGAACTGTACAGGCGGAGCAAAGAGCATCAGTTCGCCCCCCCCCCCCAAAGGAGAGAGAGAGGAGAGGATCTTGACGATGTTCAATGTCCACGTGCACTTGGACCTGAGATGATGTATGTGTTGCAAACGTCAATTTCGGATCGAAAATGAGGCCAAGAAACTTTGTCTCCGCCACAATTGGAATGATGTTACCCCCTGGCACTAGCTTGGCATCTAGATGAAGATAACGCTTGTCACAAAAGCGCACACAAGTGATCTTCTGTGCGGAGAATCTAAACCCATCGGCCATTGTCGAAACGAAAAGATTGTTCAGGGCAATTTGCAGTTGTCTTCCAATGACCCTCATGTTGGATGATGAGTTGTTGGGTTGTTTTACCTCTGAGCGGCACTTTTTTGCACACCTTCGGGTAAATGGCCAGGTCACATGGACCCCGAAGGCTCAGAGAAGGTTGGGGGAGGGGACCCACTGGAACAGCTGTTGGGAGACGGATGGTAGCCTCCCGTCAAGGCCATCCAGCGTGTTATTTAACGTGCACAGCGTATGGCTCTCCCGCACACGGAGCCACGGCTTAACGTCCCATCCGACGGACGGCGGTCTTTCCAAGCCCATCGGTGTCCCCTACTGACCGTGGGCAGGGCGGGGAATTTTGCGGAGATAAATCTCAACGCTGACCCAGCTGGGACTCGAACCTGGGAACTACAGATTAGGAGCCTGGCGCGCTACCGACTGAGCCACCCCCACCCCAATAGAATTAATCTTGACAGCCAAAAGCGTAATACTCAAAACGCAGTCTTGTGGCACCCCCTGATATTGTGGGTAAGGCGGCGACTGAGGGTTGCCAACATGCATACGAAAAGAACGTGCCGCTAAGAAGTTGGAGGTGAAGATCGGCATGTGACCTCTGAAGCCGAAGCTGTGGTGGTCACGAAGAATTTCCGATGTTGAAGAAAACTGACACCAGGTGCTCTCGTTTTAAAACTGAATTTCTGGTAACTGATTCGAGGCGTATCAGATGGTCGAGAGTTGACCGTTGCCTGCGAAAGCCCCACTGGGTATGGGAAAGAAGGTTGTGAATACCATTCAGAGTCTGGCATTTACCATTCTTCCTTAATACCTTGCACACGCAGCTCGTCAAAGCAATGAGACGATAATTAGAAGGAATCTTGGGATCCTTTCCTGGCTTACGAAAAGGCGAAGACGACAGTTTCTCACCAGGAAACTGCTCCTCGAAAAAAATGAGGTTAAAAGCAGAACAGCCGATACTTACGATGGTGAGAGATGTTGGAGCATGATGCAAGGGACATTGTCTGGCCCGACAGCAGAAGCACGAGAGAAGCGCAGAGCAAGTTGAAGCTCTTCCACTCGGAATGGCCTGTTGTAAGGCTCCAGGCCATTCGAGTGCAAGGACAGTAGATAGTCTCTTGGCCTTACTCTCTTGGCCAGAAACGCGGGAGTAGGACAATGAAGAAGAGGTGGAGGAGAATGAAGAAGAGGTGGAGGAGAATGAAGAAGAGGTGGAGGAGAATGAAGAAGAGGTGGAGGAGAATGAAGAAGAGGTGGAGGAGAATGAAGAAGAGGTGGAGGAGATTGAAGAAGAGGTGGAGGAGAATGAAGAAGAGGTGGGGGAGAATGGCTTTCCTAGAGTGTTGGCAATTGCGCATCTGTTGTGCTCCAGGATCGATAATAAGTAGGACGTGCACTTCCCTCCTATCTTCCGGACTTTATCCCACGTGACTTTAGAACTGGTCGTGTGGATGATAGAGGACGAGTATTTGATACAAGATTACTTCGAGCTCTGGCACCGGATGAAATGGGATTTTGCCCTGGCGCAATTGAATGTTTTGAGGTTGGGGGAACGTAGGATATCTCCTGAACACCTCCCAAATTTTGCTCTGAGCCTTACGAGCTGCGGTGTATTCTGGATTCCACCACAGTTTCGGAAAGCGAGGAAACCGTGGGGAAGTTTGAGGAACGGTGGAGGCAGTTGCGTGGATGATACAGTCGAACATCTCCGCCACTGCTACATTGATTGGCTCCTGGCTGGCACGGTGATGGTCAAACTCAGTGAGGAGTCTGAATCCACTCCAATCACAGCAATCAAGCCTCTGCTGTGATATATGTGAAGGATGACAAGGCCCAGCAGGGAGATGGTACATACTACAGGGAGGTGATCACTGCCATAAGGGTTGTCCTTCAACTTCCATGTAAAAAGTGGAAGGATCGAGGAGGAGCAGATGGAGCAGATGGTATAGCAATAAATGTGCGGTTTGGGGAGTGAGGATGACAAGGCCCAGCAGGGAGATGGTACATACTACAGGGAGGTGATCACTGCCATAAGGGTTGTCCTTCAACTTCCATGTAAAAAGTGGAAGGATCGAGGAGGAGCAGATGGAGCAGATGGTATAGCAATAAATGTGCGGTTTGGGGAGTGAAAGTACATACCGACAGGGAGAGTGAAGGATCCAGGAACCAGCGGTCCTGGATCCTTCGCTCTCCTACCCGACCCCTCTCATTTGTGTCAGTCCTCCTCCAAAGAGGACTGTGCCCATTGAAGATGGGCGTTCCCTTGTTGGGCTCTGTGGTGGGAGGCCCAGCAGGGAGATGGTACATACTACAGGGAGGTGATCACTGCCATAAGGGTTGTCCTTCAACTTCCATGTAAAAAGTGGAAGGATCGAGGAGGAGCAGATGGAGCAGATGGTATAGCAATAAATGTGCGGTTTGGGGAGTGAAAGTACATACCGACAGGGAGAGTGAAGGATCCAGGAACCAGCGGTCCTGGATCCTTCGCTCTCCTACCCGACCCCTCTCATTTGTGTCAGTCCTCCTCCAAAGAGGACTGTGCCCATTGAAGATGGGCGTTCCCTTGTTGGGCTCTGTGGTGGGACCAGATGTGTGTGGACCAGATGTTGCCAGGACTCTGTGGTCCCCCATTATGAGGAAGGGGAACGTCAGTTGCGAAACGAGGTCATCCAGGTCTTCCTGGCAGATGATGCTTCTCGGTGGAAGATACACAGTCAATGAAAAGCCCATGAAGAAGGGAATGGCAACTGTCTCAAGAGTAGTGGTGAGGGGGGGAGGAGTGACTGGAACTAAGAATGGTTCCTTACCAGGATGGCAATCCCCCCCCCCCCCCAATGAGCTGGACCATCTCCATCTGGTCCCGTGATGTGACTGACTAACTAGTGAAGAATTCCGGATTGTGGGATCTGTGATCTGTGATTGGCTGCAGATATGTCTCCTGTGGCCAATCACAGATTCAGATCAGGAGGAAGTCCTTGATGTCGTCAATAGTCATCTGGAATTCATGACAACTTCGTTGTTGGAGATGCCCATCTCAGGTCTTAGAAGAATGTTGACAACGATTTTCTATTTAAATAACTGTCGCAGAGGACGGCGTTTGAAAATTAGGATGGTCATTATCCATTTAGTCAGAATTATCTGAGGGACATGAATCCAAAACCATTAAACAAGGAGAGGTTTAAGTTTTTTTTTCTTGGTCCCTGTTGGGGTCCCCTTGGGTTTAGAATGTCTGGTTGTCTGAGGTCTGGGAGGAGTGGTCATTCCAGTGGTGGAAACAGAAGGTGAAGAAGCAGGAATTGAAACTGGAGTCGATATTCAGATGGACGCAGACTTTGTCATCGCCTGCAGAAAGAGGTACTTAGCAGCAAGTGAGAAAGATTCAGATGATGAGGCACTGATGTCTGTTTGCACCACCACAGATGCTGTCCCACTGGCATAGGAGAAGTTGCCGGCTGGGGATGGCGGCACAAGGATCTTTCTTGCTTCGGGATACTAGATGCTCTGTATCATTTTAATCTGCTGCACCTCGCTCTCTCCTCTTTCCACTTTGGGCAGTCACTGGAAGAGGCAAGATGGGCACCACTGCAATTGATGCAGTTTGCTCTCTCAGCTGTGCAGTTTGGATCAAAGTGATCCTCACTGCCACAGCGAGCACAGGTAAGTTTACCCTGGCAAGCTGTGCGGGCATGACCATAACTTTGTAGTGAAAACAGCGCAGACCTCACAATGCAAATAACCTGACTTGATGGAAGTAGGCAGGACTGGCGTGTTGAAAGCATCCTCGTGGGTATGAAATTCCCATCATGGAATTGCGAAACCCGGTGGACTGCTATCACTCCCTGCGATGAGAGCGCCGAGAGGATTTCCTCCTCAGAAACCTTGAGGAGGCCCAACTCGGAGATCACACCCGGGGAGGAATGGAGCATCTTACGTGGAGTGATGGTGATCACCATTAATCGCTGAAACATTTAACAGCGGCTCAGAATGCTTCTAGCCTGCAGTCTCCATTTGCAAGTCACCAGATTTCAGGCTTCACTGATTTCGGATCTCCCGCGAGACCTTCCAGACCTTTGCTAATATAAAAAAGGGAGACTTGTCCCAACCATCTGATCATCCATGGAATGGATGATCAGTAATCTCGGGGATGAAGAGACAGACACGAATGACGATGGCGATGATAACCAATATGACAGGGAAGATGGTGGCTCACGGCGAGCCCTCTTTGCAGCATTGGTCAATGAATTATCTTTAATGGAATTCATGTTTTTTTTTTTGTTTTTTTTGGGGGGGGTTCCAATATCTGTTGTCCCCCCGATAGAGGACCAGCTTGTCGTGGTGGGGGGCTTCGGGCCCAGCAACCGGTCGAAGACTTTGCTGACCAGATTAGGTCCCCGGTTGAATAGAGCCAAGACCAACCGAGGTCGAAGACATCGCTGACCGGTTTAGTGGCGTGGTTGGACGGTGTCAAGACCTTAACATCAGGCGCTCCATGGAGCAGTTCAAGGGCACGGCTGAACGGATTTGGTCCCCTAGTAGGCACGAGCCCTTTTCAAAGTTTGGGTCCCACTAAGAGTCTCCACCCCAGGTCCCGAGCGAACTTGGATCTACATATTCTTGTTCATGGCTAACCGCAGAACAGATTAAATTTCAGGTTTCTACCGGTGGTCAACTTTCCTTCTATAGGACTGCTGCCATGTGAGGTTGGGGATGAGATGCGTCGATATGGTGTATTCTTGCCCCCGACTCTAGATAGTCACGGCTTTCTTTTAACTTGGTAGTGTCGTGAGACGGAACCGGGGATTGCCGTGGTTGCTGAACATCTGGCAACAAATATTACAATTGTCCCCACCCACCACAGAGCCCAACAAGGGAACGCCCAATCGGGCACCAGGGCTGCCCGGACACCATACCCACACAGCTGGTGAGCCAAACCCTCACAACTAAATAAGAAGGAAAAAGAAAACCGAAACGTGAGAAACACATTCGAGTCCTCATAAAATAAAATCAGCAAAAAAAAAATAGGTGAGAACCGAACCAGCCTTACAAAAAGAAAATGACAAAATTAATAAATATGTTGGGAAACTCTGAAACCGTTGCTCAGACGTGGGCAAGGCACTCACCTAGTGCAGAGTTAGCTGTAGCAGGTGCAGCCCACCGTGGGGCCACCCCAGGATGTCCCGTTTACCTGAAGCAGAGGCCAAAGCAGTGTGTAGCTGCGGCCCACGACAAACAGGCTCCCCCAGTGGCAAGACGGGCCAAAGGGGACCCCACCAGTCATGAGGTAAGGAGAGGAGACGGGGAACCCCTGGACAACTACCAGGATCCTCCTTTCCAGAGACACGGGGATCCACTCATGGCAAACACGTGGGTAAGTGGTCAGAACCTTGTGAAGGTACCCGAACCAACGGAACCTTCACAAGGTGATAAATACCTTTGGACAAAGCCGCAGGATTTCTCCTGGAGTTTAGAACTCAGTAGAATAGTGGGTCCCCCACAAGAGGGGGAGGGGAAGGGGTCGAACCACAAGGATTGTTTATGCTGGCCACGGAAGGTCGGAAACATCTCCTGGCAGACAAAACCGGACTGGTGCGGTAAAGATTGGCGCAATATGTGCCAATATATTCTTTCCAGCATTATTCTCACAAAATGAATTTTTGCAGCACCTTTCACCTGTCTGTTATTCTTTTTATGTTCAACCCCACGCGGGAATTATATATTGTATATAAGACTAACACAAACATAGTGAAACATTTTTAAAGTTTCTAAATTCCAAAAATCTCTTAAAATCAAGAATTGAATCAAAAGCTATTTTTCCCCCTCTCCATATTGCCCCCCCCCCTCCCCCCCGATCTCCTAAGGACAGAATGCCTCTGTTCGACGTCCATTGTCTTGTCCGTAAATTAGAAAATGTCCGTATTCTTTTTTTAAATTAATTATTCCATATATTTGCTAAAACATTTGCATGTATATAAATTTTCAAACCTTATTTAAAAAATACTTCTGGCTAGTTACGGTTACAATTGCGCTTGGGTGGGGTCGCGCGCTACTTTCTTATCCAATGAAATCAAAGCCAATGATTGCAAGGAATCCAATCTCCTTCGAATAAATAGGAATGAAGGCGAGATTCACGAATGTTGCATTGAATTATCATCCCTCTCTATTCCGAGGAACCTTTCCTCTCTTGTTTCGAGTGTGCCTCACTTTGCCATCTCCAGAAATATTCCTATTCCCGATTTATTCCTGCATGCTGTATGTGTTTAGATTGTGACTTATATTAAAAATTATTTTTTTTGCTACTTTTTTTTATTTTACAATAAAACGTTAATACTATTTCAAGTCATGCAGATATTTTTAATTTGTGGGCTTACAGGAAAAATTCACCCAAGTCAATTGACAAAACTTGGATAATGCAATCAAGAATATTTTGAAAATGTCAAAATAAATGTTTCCTTCTCCTTGACTGTCAGGCTCATACCATATTTGGAAAAATTAAAACTCATGAGAACCTGAATTTGTACACATCGTTTAATATTCAAATGCACTTATTCTCTACTTTTTGACTTCGTCAATTGATCCTGTTAGCACACGAATTGTTGGAAATTTGTATTTCTCCACCTAATAAATGCTAACCCCCTCCTCCCCCAATGCTGAATATTATTACACAACACAGCCACGCGGTCAAAAAACCTCCCCATTTGGTTTCTTACGTTTAAGGTCACCCCTATCTGTACGACTAATTCAGTTTATATTTTTGTCAACATAAACCGCTGGATATTTTATTTTATATGTGGCGCTTGTTCTGACCTGCAAAAGGATCGCATCAGCAGGATCCGTCTGCTGATTCTGTGGCGATCTCTTTCCCATGAATCGGTTGCGAAGAGGTCTTCACTTCGGAGAGAAGGAAGAAGAGGTTCAGTGGTGGAAACCGCAGCGCCACTTACGAGCTTGCGGCGACCTTTGATACGATCACTCGCTCACACGTGACCCTCCACTCTCAACCGTGGACACGTGACCAGTAGCAACACGCGTAGCAATCCGGCAGGAGACGAACAGAATTTCCGATCCAGGCAAACAGCCGAGGAGTGTTGAGATCGTTTCCGGTGCGCAGAACGGTGAATCGAAATTGAAACAAAATCGCTTGCTAGCTATCCAGATTTCAAGTTTTAATACAATCTGGAAAATCTATTCACCGGACTCATATTAATAATAGAGGGCGAGAAAGAAGGGGAAGAAGGGGAAGCGCTCACCTGTCGTCTCCTGATCCTGGTAGCCAGTCCGTTCGCAGAATCCAGCAGCAAAGGATTTCGGATCGGAGGCAGACGATGTCGTTCCACTCGAGAAGAGAAGAGGGCGAAGATCCAGTTCGCGATGACGTTGACGACCACCTGCACGAGCTTCAAGGAGCCGAGCAGCAACCAGTGGCGGGAATGGAGCACGGCAGCCATCGGAAGAAGAAATGGGAAGGAGAGTCACGACCCTGGGAATGGGAGACAACGAGGGATCGCATCAGCATGGCACCGACGACGAAGCCATCCCGAACCGACGGGGCATCTCTGTCTCTCTCTCGCAGTGGCCGCCTCAGGGGCGAGGTAAACATTTACGAAACGTTTCTCATTGGAAGGGAGGAGACCAAGGATTCCGAGGTGGAACTCTTCTCTCGTTTCGCATTCACCAGGAATCAGAGGCTCGTTAAGCATCCACGTGATCATAGGAAGCGAAAAAAGATCAGATGGAAGAGGAAAACCTGGTCGAAGCTAAGACAATAAATTGGATGCGTGTTTCAATTTCTACCTTGTAGGAGGAACGAGACAGAATCAATTAAAGGTTAACATGCCACCTGCCTTTGTTTCAATATTTAAAAAGAAATTCGATTATTATTAAGCAGTCCGATCACTTCTTTTATCCAAAAAGAAAAAAGTATTACGGGTGGAAATAAATTCTCCTAAGCCGAGCAAAGAAGTGATTTCGCACGGGGCTGCTGTGGAGGGAGGTCGTGGAAGGAAGAGAAAAAATATTGCTTCTATTTGGGGGGGGGGGGGGAATTCTATTCTCGTGGGGGGGACAAAAAATTAATTTCGTTGAAGTGAATTCCGTCGGCTTGCGCTGAAGAATAATTGAGAGCAGAAGAGAAGTGGGGGGGATTCACTTCCTGAAAAGGGGAACCGTAAAACAAACAAATAGAAGTTTATTCAAGCAAATATAAATATATATAACGCTTCTTTTTTAACGGTTAATAAATTAAAAAATGTATTTTCATTTGAAATATATTTTCCATGGTGGACTCTCGGAGACTTTTTCCTGCTGCTGGGCCGTCGCTACCAAAAGATCTCCGAGAACAGAGTTGAGGAGGAATTCTAGCCAACTGGCTCTTAAAAGAGATGCGGAAATCCTGCAGGTGGCGCTGAGGGGATTTCTCTTCGTTTCCATCTCTCTATCGGGAGTTATCTTCGAATATCTTCAGTGATGGCTTCAGATATAATATATTTCAGTGATGGCTTCAGTGATGGCTTCAGTGATGGCTGAAGATATCTTCGAATATCTTCAGTCATCATCTTAGAGGAAACAACAGTCATCGGAAGAGAAAAGAAATCATCGATTGATCTGGTCAGGATCATTCCACACTTTGGAGGGATGTGCAGAAGGATCCTATCTTTCCATCTTCTTCATCCTATCTTTCCATCTTCTTCATCCTATCTTTCCATCTTCTTCATCCTATCTTTCCATCTTCTTCATCCTATCTTTCCATCTTCTTCATCCTTCTCACCCTTATTGAAACTTAAGAAGTCGACGAGATCTCTATCGTCTCCAAAATTGGAGCTTTTTTCCTCCGGAGACTTAATTGCCATCGTTACATGCACTACTGGATCATTTCCGTTTCTCTCCCCCCCCCCCCCCCAGAAGAAATAGTTTCTGCAAATTGGAGGCTTCGTCCGTCTGCTTTCATCGCTGCACGGAGCTCCATGCTGCGGGACAATTCCATCGAAGAGCTCATCTGACATGGAGTTTTTCCTGCATCATCATCATCCCACTCATCGTAACAGTCATTGATACAGCTGAGATTTTCTTAAAATTTCGAGGGCGCTCTAAACCCATTCTCTTTCCTAACCGATCTCTTGGGCGTTTCAATTCAGTTGCAGTCGACTATTTTCGGAGATTTCCGGAGAAGGCCTTCGCGTCATCTTTTTGATTCCTTTTTTTCCAAAGTGAAGACTTCGCCTCTCTCGCCATCGCCAATTCCTCCTTACACGAGACACGAAGTGAACCTCGACGATCCCCCTCTTCCATTTGCAGACGGTCCCCGAGCTCCTCTCCGAAACCAGTTCTTCGGCTCCCTCCCTCATCCGGGATCCTCCTTTCACTCTCCCTCGACGACTTTCGGCTTCGTTGCAGATAAGTTCAAGGTTGGCCGATGACTCGCGAGGGCATTCTACGACGCTCGAGCAGCACTTCTTCTTTCGAAACAGCAATTGACGTCTTTCGTTTCGCCCCCCCCCCCACCGAACGAACAGTTCATTGTTAAAGATTACGTCAATGATGACAAACGAACTGTTTTTCTGTGAATCACCTTAACGCAGAGTGCCCCCTCTACAATTCCCACCGCACTGGAACGCCGTTCCTTTTTCAAGCAGTTCCTTCCACGGGAATTAAAGCAATTCAATAATTCTGTGACATTCGCCGCTAAAAACAACGTTTTAAAACTTAAATTCATAAGCCACGTGCTACAGAGAATTTCATTTATTAGAGTGCAACAGTGTAACAAAATGGAATAAATATAATTCCGTTGAAAATAAATATAAGAGTTTCATTCCAAGTAGATCCATGAATATTGCTTTCGATTTAAGCTCACCTAACGATAAATTTCCTTCCATATTTGCCAGATACCGGATTCTTTCAGTTCGCACGATCAGGAGGCAATCATTTGCAATGAGAGCTGAAATCGACTCAAAAAAATACAAGAGGCGTGCCCCGTTTAGGGTGGGGGGAATGGGACCACTTATTGGGGTGGCGCTCGCACTTCACGCTCGCCGCACAGTGACGTCACTCCATTGCACTTCGCCCCTCCGCACGCGAGTGGTGGTACAGCTCATGGCACGTGAAACGCACGAGCCACAACGAAGAACTGAGCTCATTGGTTCTCGCTGGAAATACCCCGAAACGCAAACGAGACTTTGCGTTTCGGGGTATTTCCACTGGAATATGGTACAAAGTGATCCAGATTTGAAAGAAGAGATTTATGTTTGAGCAAACGAGACTTTCTTGACCTTTCTTCCACTGCAGAGGAAGCTTTTTTAACGTTTCCTTTTTTAGAGAAAGGTTTCTGTCGCCTCCTTCGACCAACCCCTGGGGCACTCATAAAAGAATATGCTCATCAATGGGTTCGCGAGATTTTCAACGATCTTGAAGAGCAGGCGATTCTCACAGTTCAATCCCTAATGTTCGGGAGGCTGACACGGCCCAATTGAAAAAGGTTTTGGCTCTGGTTGAAACCATTGATATAACAATGGAGGACAAGGGATTCAATTTCTGCAGCGGAAAGATTGGCGCTAACAAATATCGAAAGATGCGTTCAGAAGTGTTCTCAGTTCGTCTTCCAAAATAGCTGACGTTTTTTCTTTCTCGTCGCTTTCTATAAATAAAAAAAATAAATACCCCCTCAAGCAGCTGCTTGCCACAGAGGTCTGACAGGAGCCTGTCAGTTTATATGCCAGAGTAGAAGATCTGAGAGGATGGCAGGACCTCAGCAGAAAACAACATGCCAATATACCTTTTAGACATCATTTTGACTGATTTATTCCAAAGTTCTTAAAAATACAAATTTTGAAAAGGGTGAGGTGCCAATCAATGGAATTTTAGAAGCTGTATTGTAGAAAATCAGTACCTGATAGTCAGGTAAGGCAGATGTGTGAAATTTATGGTCACTATGCATAGAGCTAAAGGCTTTTAGAATGTTGTATGAATGTTCTTATAATGCATTTTAAAGAAGCAATTGCAATCGTTGTTGCATTGCTCTTGCAAATTGTGGTGGTATGCACCCTGCTTATGATTTTAAACTAGGTAACATTCCTGCAGAATATGTCTCACCTTTGGACTGCAGAAGAACACACAACCAGAAATTGGTTTCAAAAATTTCGAACTGGAGATGAGTGACTTGAAGATAGCACAGCAGCTGTCATATGGCCATTGACTATTTGAAATAATAAAAGACCATCAACAATTTCAATAATAAAAGAATTTTTGAAAGTAGCCATTAACAAAGATGGTAATCAAACATGCCAAGAGCTTGCTTTGATGTTCAGTGTTAATGATGAAACAATTAGAAGGCATCTGCACAAAATTGGTAAAACATACAAACTGAGCAAATGGGTCCCATATGAATTATCTGACGCCAAGAAACCACGTGTGTCAGCCTGTCTTACCCTTCTCTCCAGCCACAATAAAGATCCATTTCTTGATCGTTTGCTGATATGTGATGAAATGTGGATCTAATATAAGAATCCTTCAAGGAAAAGGCACTGGGTGTCTACTCTGGACCCTGCTCCACAAATTTCAAGGCCACCACTGCAGCAATGTAAGGTGCTCCTTTGTGAATGGTGTGCAGCTCGTGAAATTGTCCACTTTGAGCTGCTGAAACCTGCCAAACCATTCCTGGTGGGTTCTATTCACAACAGCTTGAATGTGTTCGTGACACATTGAAAGAGAAGGAAGCAGCACTTCTCAATCGTCAAAGAGCGCTTTTCCCTCAGGATAACACCCATCGACATACTGCCAAGGTTACCACAGACAATTCAATGCCTTGACCTTGAATGGGAGACTATTCACTGGATGTCTTTCCTTTGGATTATCACTTGTTTCTGGCCCTTGACAATAATCTGCATGGATAAGAGTTTAAAAACAACAGGGAGATAAAGGCCATTGGGGAAACTTTCTTATGTTCCAAAAACAGGGACATCTATAGAAAGGAAATTTCTAACCTAGTTTCAAGATGGAAAAAGGTGATTGAATCAAATGGAAATTACTTCACTGAATAAAATTGTTTTTAATACCATTTGTGCTCCGTTTTTTACAAGTACCAAACACGGCAAAAACTTTTGTTCCACCCATAGAATCACCATTATGGGGCTTGCTAGCAAGAATCAGTATGAGGCATGTAGAACAGAAAGTTTTGATCAAAACAATTTTGAAATCAGGATATTTGAGCTGTGTAGATGATGTATGCATTGCCTGGCCCCACGAAATCTTGAAAATCAAGCAGTTACAACAGGGATTAAACCAAACATCGTCAATATAAAATTCATAGTAGAAGTTGAAAAGGAAAGAAAAATCCCATTTCTAGATATGTTAATTAGCAGCAAGAACCACTCTATCCATACTGAAATCTACCATAAACCTACAGATAAGCAAATACTATATTAATAAAAAAATAATTTTGGTATAATAACCTTCTAATAACTAGCTGTCCAGCAGGTTCCCTTCCCCCAACATTCTCTGAGCCTTCAGGTCATTGTGACCTAGCCCTCTTCCCCCAACATTCTCTGAGCCTTCAGGTCATTGTGACCTAGCCCTCTTCCCCCTACATTCTCTGAGCCTTCAGGTCATTGTGACCTAGCCCTCTTCCCCCAACATTCTCTGAGCCTTCGGGTCATTGTGACCTAGCCCTCTTCCCCCAACATTCTCTGAGCCTTCAGGTCATTGTGACCTAGCCCTCTTCCCCCAACATTCTCTGAGCCTTCGGGTCATTGTGACCTAGCCCTCTTCCCCCAACATTCTCTGAGCCTTCAGGTCATTGTGACCTAGCCCTCTTCCCCCAACATTCTCTGAGCCTTCAGGTCATTGTGACCTAGCCCTCTTCCCCCAACATTCTCTGAGCCTTCAGGTCATTGTGACCTAGCCCTCTTCCCGCAACATTCTCTGAGCCTTCGGGTCATTGTGACCTAGCCCTCTTCCCCCAACATTCTCTGAGCCTTCAGGTCATTGTGACCTAGCCCTCTTCCCCCAACATTCTCTGAGCCTTCGGGTCATTGTGACCTAGCCCTCTTCCCCCAACATTCTCTGAGCCTTCGGGTCATTGTGACCTAGCCCTCTTCCCCCAACATTCTCTGAGCCTTCGGGTCATTGTGACCTAGCCCTCTTCCCCCAACATTCTCTGAGCCTTCGGGTCATTGTGACCTAGCCCTCTTCCCCCAACATTCTCTGAGCCTTCGGGTCATTGTGACCTAGCCCTCTTCCCCCAACATTCTCTGAGCCTTCGGGTCATTGTGACCTAGCCCTCTTCCCCCAACATTCTCTGAGCCTTCGGGTCATTGTGACCTAGCCCTCTTCCCCCAACATTCTCTGAGCCTTCGGGTCATTGTGACCTAGCCCTCTTCCCCCAACATTCTCTGAGCCTTCGGGTCATTGTGACCTAGCCCTCTTCCCCCAACATTCTCTGAGCCTTCGGGTCATTGTGACCTAGCCCTCTTCCCCCAATCATTGTGTGCAACAAATTGCAGCTCAGAGATAAAACAACCGAACCCAACTTTGACGGCTAAACCTTTTTATCAGTGGCAACATCCTTTAGTCTGTCATCTTGGATTTCGACAAAGTCCTCCAATATTACTGATACAGCCATGTCCCTGTCAAAATGTGGCTCGTTCTTTTTTGTTTCGTTTTTGTTGATAGTGCAATGTCCTCTCCTTCGCGATCTTTCATGGCTAAATTATTTTACTGGTGGCAACACTGTTTAGTTCACCAGCTTTGATTTTGACCAAGTTCTCCAAAATTGTTGATACTGCCATATCCTTTATCCAAAAGTCTCTGGATTTTGTTGATAGTGCAACTAAACTATCGAACTTTGAACAGTGTAACTAAACTTTTGGTGGCAACCACTAGAAGTGGGAAGAAAACAACTAGTCCCTCGCTACCACTTCGTAATGTCTGATGGTCTTTTTGGTCATATGATGGATGGTCCAACATTTCCTTTCAATAGGAGAAGGAAGAAAACAACCCTGAAAAATCCCCCTAATTTAACAAGTCCAACCAAACCCCTCTTGTTCCCCACAAGCGAAGGGAGGTGTACAAATCATAATTCTTTCTAAGTTCACAATCTTGGATTTTTTGACACCTTTGAACTACAAGTCTCTGATACAGGGGCATTTAAAAAAGAAACATGAATGACTGTGGCACTGCTAATCATCGTATGGCGTGTTGACCTCTACTTCACAGGTGTTTCGGTGCTTAAAGAGAGAAATAGAGGATAGGAGACTTCCTGAATATTTATTAGATGTCAGAATAAAACATCAATGTCCAAGCCCAAGTTCTTTTCATAAAATCTTGATTTCATAGAGAGGACTGACTTTACCTGTCATACAATAATTTCTTCTTCTTTTAATCTGTCTTACACTTTCATAATTTTATGTCCGAGCCTCTTACACTCGGACATCTTTTATCTGATCATTGTGTTTTACCGCCAATTTTTACCTTTTTGAAGCATTGTGGCTATTTTAATCGACTTTGATTTTACCTTGTATTTTTTATATCTAACCAGGCTTTACACCTGGGTTGTTTTTTACTATATACATCTTGTTGGTTTGTTATCTTTACATCTTGTTTTTATTGTCTTTCTGTTATATCTCTATACATCTTGTTGGTTTTATCTTTTGCCTTTTACAGCATTTGGTTTTAACTTTGGTTCAGGGGTACTTGACTTTTAGCTTCTATTTATCTCGTTTGGTGCATTATAGCCTCAGTAGCTCATGCGCCAAAAAACCCCAAACACCCAACCAACCAATCTTACATATCAATGAAACTCTTTAAATATTGAATAAAATAAAAAAAATACCCCCTCAAGCAGCTGCTTGCCACAGAGTAAACTGGACTTATTTGCTATACACTAAGGAAATTCCAACCCTTAAGTCAATTCAAATTTTTAGAGGCAAAATTGTCTTGAGCGGGGTAGGATATGAATTCAACCTTTTTTTGCTTTTAGAAGTAAATTAAAAATTCCTTTAAAAAATTAAAACCGATGAACTGTTACGGCGATTCGCACTTTTCAAATCTCCAAAAATATTTAATGGCGTTATTCTAATATCGGAGGAAAATTTTAAAAAAGTTACAAAATTTTAAATGAATTTGCATTTAGTTTGCAAATTTTGGATTTTGCTCTGGAATATGAATGTCACGAGGCTTGCACTGACAACAATGAATTGATTATTTGCATTTTCTTCGGGGGGGGGGAGGGGGGCACATTTTTTTTTGCTTCGAAAGATAATTGGAAAATATTGTTGGATAAATACTGATGATATATTACGATTTGCATTTATCGTATCATCATCCCCTGGCGATTTTAATTTCCATGGTTACAGAAATGTCTAAATGTGGAAAATGCGAAACTTGAAACGAATGCTGCAAGCGATTTACTGAAGTAGAAATTTGAAATTTCGGTGGCCGAGTGCGAGGAGGGTTATTTTGCATAAAGAACTTCTTTTGAAATAAAGAATCCATCAGATCGTGAGAAAAGAAAAATGCACGATGGGTAATGATCAATTCTTTCGTGAAATGAACCTCTGGCACTTTTTCCTCTATTCATTATTGCAATGGCTTTTCAAATACGATTACTTAATATGGGCAATTTACTTCCTCCATTGGCAAATTTCCTGACTGTCCAGACCCAATGTGTTGCATATGACTTGTTGGTCTAAAAGCTGACATCTTCGGAGGGCTGTACTCGCAGTGGGGCTTTATTTGCACTCTCTCGCCTTTCAGGGGGAGAAAATATTTGTAAATTTAACTCAAGTTTGAGATATTCAACCTAGAAAATGAGGAAAACATACTGCTTGTGTTGCACGCACGCTGCTTAGCGACTAAAGGTGTCTAGGGTGGCCATGGTCGCCGCCATCGTCGACCCCCTACTTGTTTTCGCCATTTTAATCGACACGAAGGTTTAAGAGGAAAAACAGCTGCGACATCAGTTGGACCCTGTGGACCAAAATAAAAGTTTTTGTCAAGACATCGAGTGCCGAGGATAAACATCAGAATAATGGGACACATCGCAAAACAACTGCGAATGGAAAACGCGAGGTTCTCGGCACGCGCTGTAGGTCAACAATATCGTGGATCGCAAACCCTCGATCTCCCTCCCCCCCCCCCCCACCACACCCTTGGGAGTGTCTAGAGGACTTGTAGTAGTTACAACCAAGGACATTAGTAAAAACCAACAGAAGGAAGTGGAACTGATTTTTCGGACTGCCACCCCCCGTCCACAGCAGTTTAATTCATTGCTCGTGAGGTGCTCAGTACGTCTGCCCAACTTGGAAGTTCGACACCTCACAGCTTGTTGCCGCCATTGTTCCAACAAAGATTCCCTTCTTGATACGAAACTTCCCCGGGAATTAGGTAGCAGTTTGTGCCAATCTCAAAGTCTTATGAGAATATTGCAATCGAACCCTCAGCAGTGTTCAACCCTGTTCGAAACGGATCATTCGGTAAGGGCTTGTGGTTTTTTTTTTAAGAAATCTTGCTCACCTACCTTCTAAATCCTCTGCAGTCCAATTTTTGGAATTTGAAGAGGAGACGGCGCCATCTTGCGGCAAATGCATGTAACTGTAGCAGCAGTACATTGTGTCTAACTCATCTCGACACGGGCCTTACTAAAAGCGCTGAGGCTGTCGAGTCCAGTCTGTCGAGAAATGTAGTTTTTATCTTATTTTTCATCGCAAAGCGTTTTTATTTTGTGAATTATCGGTCGTTCCTTGACTCTTCTTATTCGGTCTCAGATTCTGACATATCGATTAAAAGGAAGTCGGATTTGAAGTTATTTTTCCGTAAAGGAAATCTTTGCCGATCGTAGATTTGATCCCACGCGCTGAAATAAATGGGAGAATTGGATTGCACGTGATCTCGAATGCGAACCAATGTGTTGCATTCGGAACAGAAAGCGAACGAGAAGGATTATCAGACGATTGATATGCGCATGTCACGAGTTTTCGAAGCCTGACGTACATTGCGGTGCACGTAATCAATTGAGTACTATTACACCTGTGTGACGTCATAGGGGAACGCGAGTACCGTGCTGCCATCGCCATGCCAACTGGCTGTCAGATCATCACCTCTCCTTATCCGATATCTGTTCCCATTATGACTCTCCCTTGAATCCTGAAGGAGCTGCTTGCCAGAGGAGGAGGAGGAGCCTATCAGTTGAGGAGCTGCGAGAGGAAGACGAGGTCTCAGCAGAAACAGCCATGACTCGAACCCAGGTCCCTTTCGTCATTAGCCGAGCACGCCAACCACCTGGCCATCACGTGCAATGGAAATATCTCCCTCCCAGCAACCGATTGTTCCCCAGAGGCCCACGAGTCGGTGTCTATGACGTCATTGAGAAGACAAACACGCAGCCAGGAGAGAACTTGGCACAAAGCCAAACAATCGAAGTCTTATCCAAGGCTCCAGATGAGGTCCCTTGGACGATCTGTCGGATGAGAGGTCAAAGGGGGCACTTCAAAACACATTCACTTTGAACAAGGGGGTGGGGGGGAATCAGATTATCATTTGGGTGACTCAAGTGGAAAATAAGACATTGATACAATTTCATTCATTCTCTGAGGAATTTAATGTACAAGGCACGGATTTTACATACTTTGATACTTTATTTACGTTAAGATATATTTACTCCATACATAGAGGAAATGGACAAGGGAAAAGGAGACACTCCCGTGTTAAGGGCACGGACAAGGGAAAAGGAGACACTCCCGTGTTAAGGGAACGGACAAGGGAAAAGGAGACACTCCCGTGTTAAGGGAACGGACAAGGGAAAAGGAGACACTCCCGTGTTAAGAGAACGGACAAGGGAAAAGGAGACACTCCCGTGCTAAGGGAACGGACAAGGGAAAAGGAGACACTCCCGTGCTAAGGGAACGGACAAGGGAAAAGGAGACACTCCCGTGTTAAGGGAACGGACAAGGGAAAAGGAGACACTCCCGTGCTAAGGGAACGGACAAGGGAAAAGGAGACACTCCCGTGCTAAGGGAACGGACAAGGGAAAAGGAGACACTCCCGTGCTAAGGGAACGGACAAGGGAAAAGGAGACACTCCCGTGCTAAGGGAACGGACAAGGGAAAAGGAGACACTCCCGTGCTAAGGGAACGGACAAGGGAAAAGGAGACACTCCCGTGCTAAAGGAACGGACAAGGGAAAAGGAGACACTCCCGTGCTAAGGGAATGGACAAGGGAAAAGGAGACACTCCCGTGCTAAGGGAACGGACAAGGGAAAAGGAGACACTCCCGTGCTAAGGGAACGGACAAGGGAAAAGGAGACACTTCAGCGTTAAGGGAACGGACAAGGGAAAAGGAGACACTCACGTGCTGAGGGAACGGACAAGGGAAAAGGAGACACTCCCGTGCTAAGGGAACGGACAAGGGAAAAGGAGACACTCCCATGTTAAGGGAACGGACCAGGGAAAAGGAGACACTCCCGTGCTAAGGGAACGGACAAGGGAAAAGGAGACACTCCCGTGTTAAGGGAACGGACAAGGGAAAAGGAGACACTCCCGTGTTAAGGGAACGGACAAGGGAAAAGGAGACACTCCCGTGTTAAGGGAACGGACAAGGGAAAAGGAGACACTCCCGTGCTAAGGGAACGGACAAGGGAAAAGGAGACACTCCCGTGCTAAGGGAACGGACAAGGGAAAAGGAGACACTCCCGTGCTAAGGGAACGGACAAGGGAAAAGGAGACACTCCCGTGTTAAGGGAACGGACAAGGGAAAAGGAGACACTCCCGTGCTAAGGGAACGGACAAGGGAAAAGGAGACACTCCCGTGCTAAGGGAACGGACAAGGGAAAAGGAGACACTCCCGTGCTAAGGGAACGGACAAGGGAAAAGGAGACACTCCCGTGTTAAGGGAACGGACAAGGGAAAAGGAGACACTCCCGTGCTAAGGGAACGGACAAGGGAAAAGGAGACACTCCCGTGCTAAGGGAACAGACAAGGGAAAAGGAGACACTCCCGTGCTAAGGGAACGGACAAGGGAAAAGGAGACACTCCCGTGCTAAAGGAACGGACAAGGGAAAAGGAGACACTCCCGTGCTAAGGGAATGGACAAGGGAAAAGGAGACACTCCCGTGCTAAGGGAACGGACAAGGGAAAAGGAGACACTCCCGTGCTAAGGGAACGGACAAGGGAAAAGGAGACACTTCAGCGTTAAGGGAACGGACAAGGGAAAAGGAGACACTCACGTGCTGAGGGAACGGACAAGGGAAAAGGAGACACTCCCGTGCTAAGGGAACGGACAAGGGAAAAGGAGACACTCCCATGTTAAGGGAACGGACCAGGGAAAAGGAGACACTCCCGTGCTAAGGGAACGGACAAGGGAAAAGGAGACACTCCCGTGTTAAGGGAACGGACAAGGGAAAAGGAGACACTCCCGTGTTAAGGGAACGGACAAGGGAAAAGGAGACACTCCCGTGTTAAGGGAACGGACAAGGGAAAAGGAGACACTCCCGTGTTAAGGGAACGGACAAGGGAAAAGGAGACACTCCCGTGTTAAGGGAACGGACAAGGGAAAAGGAGACACTCCCGTGTTAAGGGAACGGACAAGGGAAAAGGAGACACTCCCGTGCTAAGGGAACGGACAAGGGAAAAGGAGACACTCCCGTGCTAAGGGAACGGACAAGGGAAAAGGAGACACTCCCGTGCTAAGGGAACGGACAAGGGAAAAGGAGACACTCCCGTGTTAAGGGAACGGACAAGGGAAAAGGAGACACTCCCGTGCTAAGGGAACAGACAAGGGAAAAGGAGACACTCCCGTGCTAAGGGAACGGACAAGGGAAAAGGAGACACTCCCGTGCTAAAGGAACGGACAAGGGAAAAGGAGACACTCCCGTGCTAAGGGAATGGACAAGGGAAAAGGAGACACTCCCGTGCTAAGGGAACGGACAAGGGAAAAGGAGACACCCCCGTGCTAAGGGAACGGACAAGGGAAAAGGAGACACTTCAGCGTTAAGGGAACGGACAAGGGAAAAGGAGACACTCACGTGCTGAGGGAACGGACAAGGGAAAAGGAGACACTCCCGTGCTAAGGGAACGGACAAGGGAAAAGGAGACACTCCCATGTTAAGGGAACGGACCAGGGAAAAGGAGACACTCCCGTGCTAAGGGAACGGACAAGGGAAAAGGAGACACTCCCGTGTTAAGGGAACGGACAAGGGAAAAGGAGACACTCCCGTGTTAAGGGAACGGACAAGGGAAAAGGAGACACTCCCGTGTTAAGGGAACGGACCAGGGAAAAGGAGACACTCCCGTGTTAAGGGAACGGACAGGGAAAAGGAGACACTCCCGTGTTAAGGGAACGGACAAGGGAAAAGGAGACACTCCCGTGTTAAGAGAACGGACAAGGGAAAAGGAGAAACTCCCGTGCTAAGGGAACGGACAAGGGAAAAGGAGACACTTCAGCGTTAAGGGAACGGACAAGGGAAAAGGAGACACTCACGTGCTAAGGGAACGGACAAGGGAAAAGGAGACACTCTCGTGCTAAGGGAATGGACGAGGGAAAAGGAGACACTCCCGTGTTAAGGGAACGGAAAAGGGAAAAGGAGACACTCCCGTGTTAAGGGAACGGGCAAGGGAAAAGGAGACACTCCCGTGCTAAGGGAACGGACAAGGGAAAAGGAGACACTCTCGTGCTAAGGGAACGGACAAGGGAAAAGGAGACACTCCCGTGTTAAGGGAACAGACAAGGGAAAAGGAGACACTCCTGTGTTAAGGGAACGGACAAGGGAAAAGGAGACACTCCCGTGTTAAGGGAACGGACCAGGGAAAAGGAGACACTCCCGTGTTAAGGGAATGGACGAGGGAAAAGGAGACACTCCCATGTTAAGGGAACGGACAAGGGAAAAGGAGACACTCCCGTGTTAAGGGAACGGACGAGGGAAAAGGAGACACTCCCGTGTTAAGGGAACGGACCAGGGAAAAGGAGACACTCCCGTGCTAAGGGAACGGACAAGGGAAAAGGAGACACTCCCGTGTTAAGGGAACGGACAAGGGAAAAGGAGACACTCCCGTGCTAAGGGAACGGACAAGGGAAAAGGAGACACTCCCGTGTTAAGGGAACGGACAAGGGAAAAGGAGACACTCCCGTGCTAAGGGAACGGACAAGGGAAAAGGAGACACTCCCGTGCTAAGGGAACGGACAAGGGAAAAGGAGACACTCCCGTGCTAAGGGAACGGACAAGGGAAAAGGAGACACTCCCGTGTTAAGGGAACGGACAAGGGAAAAGGAGACACTCCCGTGTTAAGGGAACGGACAAGGGAAAAGGAGACACTCCCGTGTTAAGGGAACGGACCAGGGAAAAGGAGACACTCCCGTGTTAAGGGAACGGACAGGGAAAAGGAGACACTCCCGTGTTAAGGGAACGGACAAGGGAAAAGGAGACACTCCCGTGTTAAGAGAACGGACAAGGGAAAAGGAGACACTCCCGTGTTAAGGGAACGGACAAGGGAAAAGGAGACACTCCCGTGCTAAGGGAACGGACAAGGGAAAAGGAGACACTCCCGTGCTAAGGGAACGGACAAGGGAAAAGGAGACACTCCCGTGCTAAGGGAACGGACAAGGGAAAAGGAGACACTCCCGTGTTAAGGGAACGGACAAGGGAAAAGGAGACACTCCCGTGCTAAGGGAACGGACAAGGGAAAAGGAGACACTCCCGTGCTAAGGGAACGGACAAGGGAAAAGGAGACACTCCCGTGTTAAGGGAACGGACAAGGGAAAAGGAGACACTCCCGTGCTAAGGGAACGGACAAGGGAAAAGGAGACACTCCCGTGCTAAGGGAACGGACAAGGGAAAAGGAGACACTCCCGTGCTAAGGGAACGGACAAGGGAAAAGGAGACACTCCCGTGCTAAGGGAACGGACAAGGGAAAAGGAGACACTCCCGTGTTAAGGGAACGGACAAGGGAAAAGGAGACACTCCCGTGCTAAGGGAACGGACAAGGGAAAAGGAGACACTCCCGTGCTAAGGGAACGGACAAGGGAAAAGGAGACACTCCCGTGCTAAGGGAACGGACAAGGGAAAAGGAGACACTCCCGTGCTAAGGGAACGGACAAGGGAAAAGGAGACACTCCCGTGTTAAGGGAACGGACAAGGGAAAAGGAGACACTCCCGTGTTAAGGGAACGGACAAGGGAAAAGGAGACACTCCCGTGCTAAGGGAACGGACAAGGGAAAAGGAGACACTCCCGTGCTAAGGGAACGGACAAGGGAAAAGGAGACACTCCCGTGCTAAGGGAACGGACAAGGGAAAAGGAGACACTCCCGTGCTAAGGGAACGGACAAGGGAAAAGGAGACACTCCCGTGCTAAGGGAACGGACAAGGGAAAAGGAGACACTCCCGTGCTAAGGGAACGGACGAGGGAAAAGGAGACACTCCCGTGTTAAGGGAACGGACGAGGGAAAAGGAGACACTCCCGTGTTAAGGGAACGGACAAGGGAAAAGGAGACACTCCCGTGTTAAGGGAACGGACAAGGGAAAAGGAGACACTCCCGTGCTAAGGGAACGGACAAGGGAAAAGGAGACACTCCCGTGCTAAGGGAACGGACAAGGGAAAAGGAGACACTCCCGTGTTAAGGGAACGGACAAGGGAAAAGGAGACACTCCCGTGCTAAGGGAACGGACAAGGGAAAAGGAGACACTCCCGTGCTAAGGGAACGGACAAGGGAAAAGGAGACACTCCCGTGTTAAGGGAACGGACAAGGGAAAAGGAGACACTCCCGTGCTAAGGGAACGGACAAGGGAAAAGGAGACACTCCCGTGCTAAGGGAACGGACAAGGGAAAAGGAGACACTCCCGTGTTAAGGGAACGGACGAGGGAAAAGGAGACACTCCCGTGTTAAGTGAATGGAGAGTCGAAGATGCCTAATTTCTACAAAAAGCATTTTACAGGAAAGCAGGATTGGATAAATTAAAATCTGAATCGAATCTGTCTGAAATCTCGATTTTCAATGATATTTGTCAGGTATTGAAAAAGCTAATGGAAGTTCGAATATTTCATAGTAGCAAAGTCAGCCCTAAGAAACTTATGCGAAACTGGCAATTATTGAAGGAATTATTTGCAGAAAATTCTAAAGTGTACGCTTATGTTATTAAGTAATGTGAAATAATACATATATTTTTTAAATTTCATTCAACTTCTGAGGTAAATTTTTGCGACTTGACATCTCTGTTGTTTAATATTGAACAGGTGTTCTTGAAAATTGAGATTTACAGAGATTTCAATGAGATTGTGATTTTTAGTCTCCTTTTCAATCCCGTGAAACGCTTTTCGTAGAGATTACCGATGTTCGAATTTGCGTCTCCATTCACTTCACGTGGAAGTGTTTCCATTGCCTGTATTTACTGCCGAGCTCTCATTAGGAAAAAACATCGACTTGTATTTCGATACGTGATATTCAAGGATTCCCATTTTCCCGTCAGGCATTGCGTTTCACGATCGCAGGTTGAATTCTGCCACTGTCTTCGAGGTGGGTTGGGTTTCACGGTGCAATGGTTTCATGGCCACCATCATCGCGTGAAGGGTGAATCAAATGACGAAAGAGATCAGCCTCGCAAGCAGAGTTGAAAGAAATGACACAACTCTCAGTAAAGGAAAGAAAAGTTTAAAGCTAGCGATGCAGATGAAACTTGGGTTAAAGGTCAACAAGTGGAAAGCGGAATGAGCAACGACGGGGATAGAAGGGATTATTGAAAGGGTGTAAATGGAAAAGACGAGTGAAATTAGCAGGTAAAGCGTAAAGTTCAAACACAGGTGTTGAAAATGAGTCGTCAGATAAAAGGTAGCCGAATGGAAGTTAAAATGCAACCGAAAGGTTCCTACGACGTTCAAAGTTAAAACAGGGGCACGAGATTAAGATGTGTTGGAAGGTTAAAATGGTGTCACAAAACTCGCACTTCGGTTCGCCCGACTTGACTGGGTTACTAAAAATAAACAGATGCATTTTGAACCTCTCTTTTCGATTCTCTCAACGTGCATAATTGACCCTCGAAGGGTTGAAAGCGGAAACATTAAATAAGGTTTGAATTATATAATGTTCCACTTATTATATTTATAAAATTCAAAAATATTATCAGTTTTGGTTAAACAGCATTGCATAATGAGAGCTCACGCAAATTTATTCGTGAGTAATAATCTGTTCAAAGGGACCTGGGTTCGAGTCCCGGGTAAGGCATGGATGCATGTGTCGTTTTTCTGCCGAGGTCCTGCCATCCTCAGAGAACTTTTAGTATGGCATATAAACTGACAGGCTCCTGTCAGACCTCTGTGGCAAGCAGCTGCTTGAGGGGGTTATAATAAACGACTGATCTAAGCAGAGTCGAGCAGGTACAAATTCCTCCTTGCGATTCGTGCGAAAACATGACTGCCACAGTTTCACAACAGGTTTGATCTCGAAAAGCTTCTTGCCTATCTGCTGAGACCAAGATCTCTGCCACTTGACAGGAGATGAGCGGTAAAACAATGCCAGAAATCCGGGTATCGAACCAGCAGTGGAGAATCGGAGAGGGGCGTGGCTGACTTTGCAGCAGCATCTGCCAAGTCATTGTCTCTGATCCCGAGGTGACCGGGCACCCAACAGAAGAGAAACATAGTGGTGGCTGACAGACGATGGAGATGCTGGAGGATCTTAGAGAGAACGGGATGATGCCGATGCCTCAACTAGATAAAAGACTGCAGCGAGCAAAGCGAGTCGGTGTCAAGCACACACCGATGATGGTGATGTCTAGCCGCCACGTGGTCCAAGGCGAGACTGACAGCATGCGACTCGGATGTCTTGAAGCGACATAAACTTCAGTGATGGCGGAAATCCCCTCACATCGGAGGGTGAATTTCTGTCCTGGCTCATTACTAAATGAAGAAAAACTAACAGTGCAATATTTCCATTGAAACTTCCACTATGGAATGCAACATCATTAATTGCATTGAAGGTTCTTTTTTCTGATGTGCATTCAATCATGAGAATTCTCTTCGTATTTGCCTCAGCTGTTGGAAATATTGCATTGTCTTGGTGGTAAAAATTGCTGGTTCCAATTTCAGTCCTCTTGGACTAATCCTCCGAGAGCAGAGAGTTTCGTGCGCAAAGGGAAGCAATTGGTCTCGTTAATAAGAGGAGAGATGCATTCAAGCTCGTGGCTTTAGAGCAACAATCGCAGTGATGTTTTGCAACGGAGGCGAGCGCCGTCTGATAAGATTACAGCCACCGCTAACCCTTAATTTAGTTGGAGCTAAACAGAAGAGAGGAAGTGAAGCCTTTAACCACTTCAGCTAACAAAATTATTACGATACTCTCTTAAAGGAAGATCCCCAAATGAATAAAAACAGATTTATTTTGAATAAGACTCTATTTCGATTCACTGGCAAACATTTACATGCAATTTCTTTCAGTATATATAAAGTGGCATATTACGATTTGAGGAAGGATGTTAGCGATGGTGGGCGTGTCAAGGGCTCACCCATCCTCCGAAGGCGTTCTCCACCTCTTCTGCGACAGCGAGGGTGATGCGGTCCTCTCCCTTGGCGCCCACCACTTGAATGCCTACCGGAAGTCCATCCCTAGACAGTCCCGTCATGCACTGGGTGACGGGCAACCCGATGAGGTTGAACATCCGCGTGTATCCTCCGTTGAGCGGTTTGAAGAGAGGTTGTCGGTGGTAAGGAGCGGGTTCCGGGTGCGTGGGGAAGAGGAACACTGCGGCCCCCTCCCCCTCCTTCAGCAGAGCCTCGAGATCGTGCTTCAATCGTCTGCAGAGCGCCGCTGTTTCTGCTGCACTTGCCACAATGGACGCCCTCGTCGCCCGCTGCACGGCGGCCTGCACGAGCACGGGGAAAGTGTGATGGGAAAGGCCCAGGCAGCTCTTCATCAGTTCCAGCCCCAGTTCCACTTCGCCCTTTCCCTCCTTCAGTTGGGCGGCCATCGAGAGCGGGCTCTCGAAGGAAAGGGTCTTCGCCCACACCGCATAGCCGTCGCGCAATCCCTCGAGGCAAACCTTCACGGGCTCCACCCCGTACGACGATTGGAAGTGATCCAGAACCTGCCGAGAAAGAGAATTTCCGTTGTTAGCATTCGCTGGCGATCAGTTCACAAGATATCAGATTTTCAATGTTTTACTGCTGAATAAGGAAGAGATCGACACCATGTCCACGTTAAACAACACTCTGGATGGGAACCTCTCCCCTAACAGTTGGCCTTTCCCCAAGGAGTGGGGGTGGCTCAATTGGCACTCCACTAGCCTCCTAATCTATAGTTCCTAGGTTCGAGTCCCAGCTAGGCCAGCGTTGAGATTTATCCCTTCCCACGGTCAGTAGATGGTACCGATGGGCTTGGAAAGACCTGTCCGTCGGATGGGATGTTAAGCCGTGGCCACTCTGCGCTTTAAGGAACCCGCTGGATGGGGTTGACGTCATCTGTCTCCTAACAGTTTCCCAGTGGGCCCCCTCTCCCAGCCTTCTCTGAGCCCTTGGGGTCCTTGTGACTTGGCCATTTAGCCCATTGTGAGGAAAGAAATTATTTCCTCGCTGTAAACAGCTGAAGCCTTTCTCAACTGCAAAATCTTCACTGAAGATTTTGCTCTTCACGAAGAAGAAAAGCTCTTCGTCATTAAAGCAATATTTTCTTTCAAATCTGCTTCCTCCTTACGGTGATACGCAAAAAACGTTTCCTAAATCGAAAAGGCACCGAAACCTTTAGACGCTTAGTGTCACGTGACATCAGGGACTTTATAGCCTCGATGACGTGTCGTACGGAGTGATTGTTTCGTGCGATGCACTGTCGATCCCTTTTGCTCACTCGCTGGCCAATGTGATTCGGATGCATTGCAGGAATCGTCCCAAAGAATGTTGCCAGAGCTGATTCAACGTCAGACTCTTCATGGCCACCAACATGGCGCCGAGAGCAAACGGAGGGGCAGGTTCACCAAGTGGAATGGCGCCGAGAGCAAACGGAGGGGCAGGTTCACCAAGTGGAATGGCGCCGAGAGCAAACGGAGGGAGGGGCAGGTTCACCAAGTGGACCAAGTGGAATGGTGGCGAGAGCAAACGGAGGGGCAGGATCACCAAGTGGAATGGCGTCCTCCTCACTGTTGCACAAACAACAGTAAACGACCTGCAGCGATTTCCGTTGTGAATGACGCAACATCCGCCTCACGGAGACTCCGACTTATTCCTTCAGATTTTCGACTCTTTGAAGAAAGAATTCGGAGATCATCGATTGCGATGATTGCAGTGACCGAGAATGATACGCACCGCCTCGTCTGCGAAACGGGATTAAGAAGGGAATTGCGCCTCGAGCTTCTGGTCACGTGTCGCTTCAAGAATCAAGTTGTGTCTATGCGCATGATCGCTTTCTTCCCCCCGCGCGACGCTACGTCATCTCGAGTATTGGAACGTAACAACCGTGGCTGTAAAAGAATTACAGGACGACTCCAATTGGTTGCTGAGATAGCTGAAGCTCATTTAATATGTACATAACGATAAATGGACGATCTTCGCTGACCTTGCATTTTGAACACATCCAACCACGTAATTAAGATCTATAATAAGGGTTGGGTTGTTTTACCTCTGAGCGGCACTTTTTTGCACACAATGGGTTAAATGGCCAGGTCACATGGACCCCGAAGGCTCAGAGAAGGTTGGGGGAGGGGACCCACTGGAACAGCTGTTGGGAGACAGATGGTAGCCTCCCGTCAAGGCCATCCAGCGTGTTCTTTAACGTGCACAGGGTATGGCTCTCTCGCACACGGGGCCACGGCGTAACGTCCCATCCGACGGACGGCGGCCTTTCCAAGCCCATCGGTGTCCCCTACTGACCGTGGGCAGGGCGGGAAATTTTGCGGAGATAAATCTCAACGCTGACCCAGCTGGGACTCGAACCTGGGAACTACAGATTACGAGCCTGGCGCGCTACCGACTGAGCCACCCCCGCCCTTCTATAATACGAGTTGTACATATAACTTATAATATTATTTTAGTGTTATGTATATTAGCGTTTCCATATAATATTAGTGTTGCCATAGCATTGAATTGGCGTGTAATTTCAAGTATATAGGTTTATATTCGGATTCGGTCTTTCAACGGAACACTCCTGTTTCGAAACTATCTGAAAGTCTCAGACATCGCGCAGCTAAAATTTAGAAATTTCAATTCGTAGTCGATACCGACGTTTGTCTTTTGGTCTATGAGGCAATTTGGGAATCTTTAATTAGATATGGAATTAAAATATATGGGAATATATAGATTGGTGATGTCAGTATATATAAAATATATACTGACATCACCAATCTAAAAAATAATTGAAAAATTAGAATCATCTATTGCGAAAAAAAAAAATTCTATTCCAGCTTAGAGATAATATTTCAAACACAAGTGAAAGATTTACCTTCCTCTAAATTGGCGCAATCCTAAACCTCTTTACAAATGGCATTATTCTGGAAAACCTTTTTAATGACACTTATAAAATAAAAATTGAACAAGATAATTTTTTCAAGCTTCAGAGCAATAATTTTTTTCTTAGGAATGCAAAGTGCTCGAGATCTTCAACCAGAGACGAAATCTCGTATCTAAGCACTTTTAACGAGATTAAGTTAGAAGTTTAAATCTATAATCCTGAGAATCAGCGTGTTTGCATGTGTTCTGTGTTAACCATCTTTTTTTCCCCCCTTTCTGCACAATTTGTGTTAATTTTTGTGCTCAGTTTCATTATTCAAAGAATCAGAAATGTTTGATTTCGTCGATAGGTGAGGAAATGTCATCATATCTGCTGTCGTAGGATTTGATGTATGAAGATGATGCATAATGCTCGTCTATATTCCTTGCAGAGGAGCTTTCAGCCTTTATATTTGAAATGCAAGAAATCGCTTTCATCTGTGCTATGAAGAATAAAATATCCATCTATCTAGGTTACGTTTTTGCCAACATCTTTCTTTCTTTCGTGGCAGCCGAATGCGGATGCGACACTTTCCGAAGTGGTGCCTTGCGCCACTTTCGCCATCGAAGTACCCTGTCAGGAATAATAAGAAAAAGAATCTGAATTGTCTCGCGTGAGAGACTTTATATACTTTCAAATAAGAAATCTGAATTTTCTTACTTTCCTGAGAGCGTGTCGAACATCCCTGTGCACGGGTGTTACAAAGGGATGGCCTCCGTCAGTTTCCATGAAATAGATCTTCAACGCTTTCATGTTCACCTAAGGGGAAAACAGAAACTTTCTTATTGTTAAAAAAATACCAAACAAGATTCTTCAGCAAGGCAAAATGCTCGAATGCAGTTTGATTTCAAGAAGTTTTAAATAGGAAGATTCCGTTTCAAAAGAGTCTGCATCATTTCCATATCTCCAGCTCAAAGCAAACGTTTTCTCTCTAATCGCGGTTTCGTCCCCAGGATCATCACTCTGCGTTTGGAGGGAAAGACATTCGTCTGCTGATTGCAAAGGATATTTTTCTTTTTCTTTTTCCTTTCGATTTCAGTTAGCGATACTAAATCATCGTCTTTCGGATGCAGAGACTCACTAATCCATTCCACCCACAGATGCATCGATTCTTGAAAATTCCAAAATAGTCAAAGTCTAAAATGTTGAATTCTGGAAAGAGCAGAAGCACTTCCAGATTTTTTAAAAAATAAATTTTCTCAAGAGGCAGAAAAAAATATTACGTGCATAATAAGCGATATCAGTCTTTGAATTCAGTTCAAGAAGAGGCCACCTTCAGTCTTTGAATTCAGTTCAAGAAGAGGCCACCTTCAGTTTCGAAAACTCACCGTCTGAACGATCAGTTTTGATCTCCGTCTTTGATCTCCGTCTGAACGATCAGTTTTGATCTCCGTCTTTGATCTCCGTCTGAACGATCAGTTTTGATCGTTCAGACGGACACGCGCCATGCTTCTTAACATTAAACTCTCAAATGTCGGTTGTTTCTTTTTGAAACTTCTTTTTTACTAGTTTACAACGCATTCTTATCATTGATGTATATATGAATCTACTCTAAGCCATAAATAATAGTCCAATTTTTTTCCTTCAAAAACTATTTCCAATTTCTGTAATTCTGAATGACATCAAATCCTATCTAAATACCAGAGAAGAAAAGAATCTCCGATCTATCTGAGAGGGTCTGTCTGACTGCTTCTCCATTCAAGACAAAAAAAAAATCCCTCCCTACTAATTACTAGTAAGAATACCGAAGAGCCAACAGCTGGAACCCCCCCCCCCCCCCCCGAATTCAGGCACACAGCTTCCTCTAACAGTAATGCCGATGAATGGAAGAGTTAGGACCTCAGGAGCCGACTCCGATGGGCGGCAATGGCCCCGGGCTTATTTAGGCACGGGGCAAAAGTATCTTTTCGTCCAAGTGTCATCTTATAATTTAGAATCGCAAATTATATTTTGCCTCTTGTACCGTGCAAACAGAATCCGAATCGATGCGCGTGCAACAGTGAACTGTGAAAGACGATCCTCTTGACGTCAAGGAAGGATTTTGGGTTTCGTTGGGGGGGGGGGGGAGGCAACTGAGCAAGGGTCAGAGGTCTGCTTGGCTGGTCGTCCTCTCTTTCGTTACACCAGTGGATCCGATACGATACAGGAAGACGATACAGAAATATTATTAATGACTTGCGAGATGCAAATGCAACCCGAGAGAAAGATTTAGTTCACTATTGTGTCTCACTTTTCCATTTCACAATCCTCATGAAAAAAAAAAACGATCATTTTTGCATCACATTTCGTAAAAAGTGATATAAATATCTGGATATAACGAGGCCGGGGTCTAGAAAAACAATTAATAGTAGGGGGGGAGCACAAGTAACGCAATAAAGGCAAAAAATTAGGGGACACACACCGATCCCTTGCCTCCCAGATCTAGGTATAAATAGTTCTCCCCCGTGGTAAAAGTCAAACGTCAGAGCTTACCTAAGATCCTTGAGATTCCCCCCCCCCCCCACACACACACACACGGAAATTCTCCTAAACGATGAAAGGTAGGATCGCGAATTTCGGCACGGAGCTCCTCCTCCTCGTTTTAAACAATACGAGATCTGCCCCCCCCCCCCGCAATATTAATAAAAAAAATCCTCTACACACTAAATAGAGACAATATTTTTTCCTCAACGGCAACTCATCGAATATAGCTTCTTCCCATCGTAGCTGTAACAAATGTGAGTGTTAGTTCCCCCCTACCCCCCCTACCCCCCCCCCCCCCCAAAAAAAAAAAAAAAAAAAAGAAAAAAGTTTGAGTTAAGGAAACTGTTACTGCGAATGATGAATTGAATTGAAATGAAAGCCTATACAGCACAAAAATAAGCTTTCATTCATCTCTCTTAAAACAAAAATTTCCTTCCCTTCACCCCTCCCAGTAGTAAGGGGGGGGGGGGGGGGTCGTTGCCGTCAGTATAAACCTCGTGACCTGATCACATCCTACCACCAAAACTTCAAATTCTACTCCTTTATTATTATTATTTGAAAGAGGTGCCAAACGAATGTTGGATAAATGAGGTTCTTGTTTAAGTCTCCTATTGCATTGGATTCATGGAATTTGATTTCATCTTTTTTTTGCGATATGCGAAATAGAGGAAGTTGTCGAAAGAAATCCTCCGATGGTGACGGCCAACCATGGTTGGTGCTTTAGGTCTGCTAGAGTTCCCTTTTCCAACTGGCCTCCTCTCAATGGGCACATCTCGGCATCATGGCACCGAGGCATTCTGAAGGAGATGGAAAGGGAAAAAAATCATCGGGGGTCTGCGAGACCCAACGCCATATAATGGGAGCAGCAGCGGACAACGCTCGAGGCTTTCGTTACTTCCGTTTCCAGTTCAGTGGACCACAGAGTCGGTGGCTTTAAATAAATCGGTTGGTTACATCTAAAAATCCTCCCCCGATTCCCCTACTTCGCCCCCCTCGTCGAGACGTGGCTTTTGCTGAGAACTGAAGTGGGATCGGTCTCGAGGCGGACACGCGAGTCTCTGCTGGCATCCGAAAGTTAAGCACAATATGCAAATTCTGAGAGATTTGCATATGATGAATATTTGGTGTGGCAATGATGCAATGAACAGTGTGGCTCACGGAGCCAAAAAAAAAATGGCATTATCATCCTGGGTTATGCAAATGAAGGTGGGAGGAGTGTGCACTGACGAGGAAATTGTTTCCGCAGGACGAAGAGCTTAAAATGGAATACGATGACTTCTCCCACAGCTTTACGAGGCTGATCACGAGGTCTGATGATCTATTGCCTACTTATTAGATGAATAGGAAGAATAGAAATCCCATTGCAGTAATCGCTGAAGGGGATATGGGAGATGGACCTGCAGGCAGTTAAAGAATTTTTTCTCCTCTAATCGAGGCTTTCAACGTCGTCAGCAGATCGGACTTTTAAAAGTTGCGAAATCCATGCTGCGTGCGCACTTGAAGCCGCACGAGAGAAAATCTTATCGTCGCCTGAAGAGTTTCTGATTCGGAAGACACTCACCGGGCTCTGCAGTCGGAGTCTGTCGGCGTGGTCACGTGCGAGCACAGACATCATGGCGCGCAGGTCGGAAGCATACCTGCACATCGGCCCCGTTCCTTGATACTCATCCAGCTTGCCTGTCAGCGGTGGGATCTGGCCACGGTTCGATATAATACCTGTGGGGGGGGGGATAAAAAGGAGAGACATTATTGCATGACATTGATAAAGGAATACGAATGGAGATAACGAATCCCTGAGCTCAGGGAAGAACTGAACCTCACTTTGAATTGTTTTTCCTTCAAGGAGCAAATGGACGCCGAGGAATCGCGATTCTCTGCCAAGAAGAGCGGATGCGCTTTAAATCTCGAAAATGATTTTAATTAAAAGAGACAGCGAGTCCAAATGGGAACATAATTTGAAAGCTCCATGATAAATTTATATTTTTAAAATCAATATATCATTCATACCATTTAGGTAAATAATAGTTTAGAAAAGTCGCCGTGTGAGAGGCATTGCTCGTGTTCCTGCCCCTAGGAATCTAACTAACAGGATCTGACATTGGTTTCGCTTTGGTCCTCCAGATGGCAGGATCGGTCTTTTCTCTGTGGAGCGGAAATCCGATCTCTAATAAGAGTTCGTCGTCAAGCGGAAGAGAGTCTCACCTGTCGTCGGTTTGTGGGCGAAGATTCCGTTGCAAAAGGCCGGAAACCTGACGCTGCCACCGATGTCGTTGCCGAGGCCGATCACCGATCCGGCTGCTCCCAACAAGGCTCCTTCGCCACCTGGGGGAGGAAAAAAGAAGCTTCGGAATGAAGATCAAGTAAAATGACAGTTATCGTCTGCCACTTGTGGGATAACGAAAAAGCAATCGCTGATTAATGATTCAGAGATCTCTTACATATTCTTAATAACGAATTTCCCATAAACGGCATTTCTGAATGCTACATGTTATTGGAAATGAACATCTACGTGCCATGCAGAATGCTCGCCCCTCGACTTCCTCTGACATCCAAAGGTTATTGGCCATCGATGGATGCAGGGGCCAAAAACCTTCTCTCAAATGCATGCAAAGTCATAGGAAGAACCTTGCGCGAAAACTTTCTCTCTGCACCTGCACCTGCATTATTAATCTACCTATTTCGAAGTATAACTATTTGTTCGCTAAAAAAAGCTCGGCAATATACAAAATCAAGGCTTTGAGATTTTATTTGGGAGTCTGAGGAACATGTAATGACTTTCCACTATTCGCAGAATCTTCCTATCAGAAGAAGCATCCAACACTTTAAGCAATGCACCTGACACACATTGTGTTCTGTTATACAATGTTTAAGATTTCCTGCAGTATTATAGAAGCTATCGGAAAAGTTCCTTCATTGGATGTTTCTGTTTCGTTCACTACCGATATTCATCAGTTTTTTCCGCTGCCACCATGAACCCTTCTTTCAATTGAAGAAGAGATGTTCCAGGCCTTAGGAGCAAAAAATCCTTAAGTAGCCAGAAGCTATGAAATCTCTTCTAAATTAGCATTTAGAATGAGCTTTTCAGGATTTCATCCCAATCTTTACAAATGGATCCTTTAATCGGGATTTGCATATTGCTGCTTCGGCCATATATCGATAGATTCCCAGCCTCAAATTTTCGAAAGTGATGAAACTCATTGACATTGAAGATTGTGCAATCTTTGTTGGCCTTGAAGTGAATTCATGAAACCACCTAGCAGGAAGCAATTATCTTAACATTATATTTTTCACCGAGGAAGATTTTCAGGACTATTAGTTTAAAAATGTTATTTCAAGTAAGAAATCTTATTTCTATCCTAATTCTTGAAATCGTTTTATGTCTATTCAGTGTGAATAGACAATGTCTAGATAGTGTGAATAGACAATATTTAGTGTGAATAGACCATCATTCTATGTCTATTCAGTGGGTTGCAGTCCATTCTGGAGTTGTCTTCAATAAAATGTTAATGATCTTGCAAAAGGAAGGAGCCTGTCACGAAATCAATTTGAAACGTTGGCTAGGAATAAAAAACAATATTTAAAAAATGATTTACAGCTCAGAATTGAAAAACGTTTTGAAAGAGTTTCTTCCTTTAAATTCAAATCCAGCTACGAATTTCAGAAGAAAATTTAAATATTATATCTTTATATTATTTAACTATCTATTATATTTTTGATAAATTAAGCCTAATGTCTTTCTCATAAGGATCTGAGTGGTCATATTCTATCGCCACTTTCCCTCCTGCGTACGGCAGCGGCTTTCCTTCGAAATCTTCTCTTCTTACGGCTCCCATAATGCCTTTCTTGCAATTGAAAGCATCCGAGCATCTGTTGCTTTCCTCTGCATTCTATGAGGACCACCGAGAAGCCTCAATGAGAAAGAGACGATTTCAGAGTCTGCAAGAAGACAGTCCGTTCAGTTTCTTTCGGGACACCAAGAAAAGGGAGGTTCCTTTCACAATTGGACTTTGCTTTCTTTCCTTTTTGAAAGAGACCGGTCTTTCGTCTAGAATACAATGTAATTCGAAATTGTGTTAGTGAACTCCTTTTTTTTTGGAAGGTATTAGAGGGTAGAACCCAAATTTCCTGTCGAATTTTTTTTTGGAAGGAGTTGTGTCCTCAAAACCCCATCCTCAAAACTTTATCAGCAATAAAGTACATTGGCTGCTTAATAACGATGGGAAAATGCTTCAAATCTGTTATGCATTGAAATCAGTCTAATGAATATATAATAGTATACTGTTATAAAAAATATATACTGTTATAAAAAAGAAGCTTTTAGTTCGTAAAACTATACCTTACTTAATATTAGACAAAAATTGACTAAATTTTAGTTTTGCTACTTTAAATGAAGTGAATGGCAAACAGAATAGGGAATAAAAGAAAAGTAGACATTTCATATGATATCCCCTTTTTATTACCTAGCAACTGCCCTTAAAATATAAGTGGCAAATTTCGTGATCTCCACTGCTGAAATTATCACATATTTAATTCCAGCTTTATACGTCTCTTCTGCAGCCTTGTCTCATTTTTATTCTTCTTTGCCACGCAAAAAAATCGTTTTTTTAAAGTAAAAAAAAGTTACGAATGGAGTAAACTCAGAGATATTATTTATTTAGTCTATGAAGAAATCTTTGAGGGCGTTACTAGGTAATGAATTTCTCTTTAGGGAATGATTCAATTAAATAAGATTAAACAAAATATAATTTAGTTTTCTTAGAAGTTTTTTTTTCCCACTCATGTCAGCCATCAAAATATTGGCAGTATCGTTTGCTCCTCTTTTTGCATATCTTATCAAACTCGAGATTTTATTCGCATCAGCATAAATTTCCTTATCCGAGTTTTCATCCACTATCCGTGTTAACAATAATCTTTCATCCGCCAAGACCTTTTAAAAGCGGATGTTCACATCCTCTCAAAACTCTAGTCTTAGTAGCACTTGGAAAAATGGACAAAAAGGGTTGGGAAGGAATTGTTGGGAGAAATTTACAACGCCTCCATTTCAGTCCTTAATCAAGAAAATCAGTTGCGTTAATATCATTTGGAAGCCCTTGCAATGGGCTTTCAAGCAGGATTTTGGTTGGTTGTTTAGGGTTTTATGGCGCATTAGCATCTAAGGCTATAATGCGCCAAACAAATGTCCAAAAAGTAAAAAGATAAAAGTCATGAAACTCTGAACCAATTTTTAAAAAATAAACTACAAAGTTAACAAGAAAAATGTAAAACAATAAAATACCACGTTGGGAATAACAGTAAACAAATGTAGAAATCTGTTGTAAAAAGAGATAAAAGTTTTCCAGGTGAAAGCAATCTGGGTTAAAAAAATATATATAAAAAGCTGAAGAGTAAAAACTATATGCGAGTAAAATATCCAGTATATTTTAAAAATCTAAATACAGAGGTAAAAGAACAGTCGTCAGATATCAAATGTCGGAGTGTAAGGGGCTCGGACGTAAAATCATGATGGTTAAAAAACATATATCGTTCAAAGGTAAAACATGGACATGAGATTAAAATATGTTTGATAGTTAAAATGGTGTCACAAAACTCACACTTAGGTGCGTCGTCCGCCCGTAGAAGAAATGAATGCGTAAGAAAAGTATGACCTAAGCGCAGCCGAGCAAGTACAACTTCCTCCTTGCGATTCCTACGGTAACAAGACTGCCATGGTTTGATGATAGGTTTGATCTCAAAGAGCTTGTTCGTAAGCTGTTCCGACCAAGATCTCTGCCACTGTGCCCGGAACTCGTTGGTAAAACGCTGCCGGAAATCCAGATAGGGAACTGGCAACGGAGAGCCGGACAGGGGCGTGGCTGATTTCGCAGCAGCATCTGCCAAACCGACATGGTCAGGCACCCAACAGAAGAGAATCGTGGTGGTGGTTGCCAGATGATGAAGCTGCTGGTGGATCTTAGAAAGAATAGGGTGAGGTCGATGCCTCACCGAGATCAAAGCCTGCAGCGAGCTAAGCAGGTCGGTGTAAAGCACACATCGACGATGATGCTGCCCCATGGTCCAAGGCGAGACTGATAGCATGCAACTCTGCAGTGAAGATGGAACACTGCAGTGGGATCTGGTCTGCAATGATTACATCACAGCAGACCATGGCCGATCCCACTGATGTGCCGGACTTCGAGCCATCTGTAAAGACAGGCAAGAAATCCGGGTACTCAGCACAATGGCTTACAAAGAGTTGCCGGTACACACAGTAAAGGTCTTCCCTGTCCTGCACAGGGAAAAATCACAGGAAGGGGAAACAGCGAGCCACGGTGGGAGTGGCTCGGCTGTCGACTGTGCAACGTTATCGAGACTGGTGTTGATGTCTTTGAGATCCAACTGATGTGAGTTGAATGTAACAATCAGTACCCTGGAGGGTACCAATTTCCCATTACGGCGTGTCGAAACCCGATGGACTGATGTTACTCCTTGAGGTGTGAGTTCTGAGAGGATTTCCTCCTCAGTGACTTTGAGGAGGCCCCACTCAGTGATCACACCCCTACAGGAATTCAGAGTTTTGTGGGGAGTGACCTCAACAACCCAATGGACCGCTGTTACTCCTTGAGGTGTGAGTTCTGAGAGGATTTCCTCCTCAGTGACTTTGAGGAGGCCCCACTCAGTGATCACACCCCTACAGGAATTCAGAGTTTTGTGGGGAGTGACCTCAACAACCCAATGGACCGCTGTTACTCCTTGAGGTGTGAGTTCTGAGAGGATTTCCTCCTCAGTGACTTTGAGGAGGCCCCACTCAGTGATCACACCCCTACAGGAATTCAGAGTTTTGTGGGGAGTGACCTCAACAACCCAATGGACCGCTGTTACTCCTTGAGGTGTGAGTTCTGAGAGGATTTCCTCTTCAGTGACTTTGAGGAGGCCCCACTCAGTGATCACACCCCTACAGGAATTCAGAGTTTTGTGGGGAGTGACCTCAACAATCCAATGGACCGCTGTTACTCCTTGAGGTGTGAGTTCTGAGAGGATTTCCTCCTCAGTGACTTTGAGGAGGCCCCACTCAGTGATCACACCCCTACAGGAATTCAGAGTTTTGTGGGGAGTGACCTCAACAACCCAATGGACCGCTGTTACTCCTTGAGGTGTGAGTTCTGAGAGGATTTCCTCCTCAGTGACTTTGAGGAGGCCCCACTCAGTGATCACACCCCTACAGGAATTCAGAGTTTTGTGGGGAGTGACCTCAACAGCCACCCCACTAATCTCTGTAACCTTAAGGAGTAGTTCTGAATGTTTAGAACAAGCGGTCTCAACTTGTAAGTCGCCAGATCGTAAGCGCTTAACGGATTTCGGCTCTCTCACAAGACCTTTCAAACCTTTATTCACGAAAAATGGGGACATGTCCCCAAGTACGTGATCACCCATGGAGTGGATGATCAGGAATCTCGGGAACGAAGACACAGACAAAGAAGACGATGGTAGGGATAACGTAGACGAGGAAGACGGGGGCTCATATCGAGCCCTCTTAGCAGCATTGATCACATTATTTTCATCTTTAACTCTCATTTATTTTGTGTGTGGTTCAGTGCCCGCTGTCTCCACCCTCCATGGAACCCAACAAGGGGACGCCCAGTCTGGCGCCAGGGCTATGCAGGCAGTATACACTAATTGTGAGCCAAGCCCTCACAAACAAATAAAAGGTAAATAAAAAGAGAAATGCTCAGAACAAAAACGTTCTACACAAATGAAACAAAGCGTAAAATAAGAAAATTGTGAAAGACCAAACTGGCCTCGCAAAGAAAGGATAACTTCAAAAGGAAAATAAGTTGTGAGGAAACTTGCGAACCTGTACCCGGACCGTGGGAAAGGTTACTCACCACTCTGCATAGTTGACCCTATCAGGACCTGCCCACCAGCCGATTGCTCCTGGGGGGGGGGGGCACCCCAGGAGTTCCCGTTTACCGGAAGCAGAGGTCAAAGCAGTGTACAGTAGAGGCTCCGGAATCCGCTGCCCAGCACCGCGACAGACAGTCTCCCCAATGGCAAGGCGGCCAAAGAGGACCCCGCCAGTCATGAGCTGAGGAGAGAAGACGAGGACCTCTGGGCAACTACCAGGATCCTCCTTTCCCGAGTCACAGGTCTCCGCTCACGGGAAACATGCGGGCGAGCATTCAGGAGCCTGTGAAGGTAATCGAGCCAGCGGAACCTTCACAGGGTGGTCCCCCTCACCGCGTACAGGGGCTCGCACCGAGGGGCAGGATTTTGGTATACGGGACTAAAAAGGTTTAGATTTTTGAATTCGCTAAAGTTAAAATTTATCTAACAAACATTTTAAAATGTCTATTTTTAATATTCTGAAAGAAAAGGGATATTGCTTTGCTAATCCTAAAGCCTCGACTCATTTAAGCCAACTTTCAACTGAAAACACCCTGGAGATCGTTATCTCTTGAACACTGTAGTGGAATGCACCTCGGATGAAAAAAACAATACGCTTAACATGGTTAGCAGAATGTTGCATCCAGAGAGGAGGGATCACTCCCTTCTTGGATAATATAGGTTCACTAAGGAAGGAACCAAAACCCAGAGAAGCTCTCCTCCCACCCACCGTCGTCTCCTCTTATTGGAAGATTCCGGGGACGTCACCCTATTAACGCTACCCAGAAGTTTACAAGTGAGTGCAGGTCACTAGTTGCCCAAGTTTACCTGGCTCTCAGAAATTGCACCCTTCGTCAAATGTACACTGTCTGTTCTTGAAAGCCCTGGAAGTAGGTCACTTCTCATTGCACTTCTCATTGCACTTCCTTTTCTTCAAAAGATTTGTAGGAAGGGAAACAGAATGAATTGATGCTGGGCATCCTCACAGTTGGGGAATTTCACTGATGTAGAAACATCACCAGAGATACGCATAAACAACTGCCCTGCCATTTCTTACTTATCATTCAATTTTGGTGATTGCTGAGCACCATTTCAAGTGGACGGTTTGATTCATTTGCGTTTTATAACACAGCAGGGAAAAATCAGTCAGATTTCGATAATCGTGTAGCAGTTTAAAAAAGGGTTCTTTTTTTAGAAAACGCTTCAGAGTATATTTTTTGGAAGAATCTCGAAAACCAAAAGTCTCTTTAGAAAATACCTTTTGCATTATTGCAATAAGAGGAGGAACATTAAGCAAAGAAAGAGATCCTTAGTGATGCTAATGGAGAAGATATCTGCTGCTCTTTGATATGAACCCTTCGAAAATCTTTTTCTCTTTGATATGAACCCTTCGAAAATCTTTTTCTCTTTGATATGAACCCTTCGAAAATCTTTTTCTCTTTGATATGAACCCTTCGAAAATCTTTTTCTCTTTGATATGAACCCTTTGAAAATCTTTTTCTCTTTGATATGAACCCTTCGAAAATCTTTTTCTCTTTGATATGAACCCTTCGAAAATCTTTTTCTCTTTGATATGAACCCTTCGAAAATCTTTTTCTCTTTGATATGAACCCTTCGAAAATCTTTTTCTCTTTGATATGAACCCTTCGAAAATCTTTTTCTCTTTGATATGAACCCTTTGAAAATCTTTTTCTCTTTGATATGAACCCTTCGAAAATCTTTTTCTCTTTGATATGAACCCTTCGAAAATCTTTTTCTCTTTGATATGAACCCTTCGAAAATCTTTTTCTCTTTGATATCAACCCTTCGAAAATCTTTTTCTCTTTGATATCAACCCTTCGAAAATCTTTTTCTCTTTGATATGAACCCTTTGAAAATCTTTTTCTTTGCAATTCTTTTCGGGAAGAAATGATCTTCGCTTATTTGCAATTGGAAGACAAAGTGAACCAAAACTCAATAACCACATTAAGAATAGTTTAGCCCAATTCCATTCTTCATCAGGACACGAAAGAAAACTGACATTTACGAGTCCTTGAAGTTCAGGTTTTCTCAGCGATATACACAGTCGTGTCAGAATAATATGACCACCTACCATACCTATACTATGGCAGGTGGTCATATTATTCTGATCGACTGTGTGTGTGTATATATATATGTATGAAAATATGCGTATTTTGAATATAAATGAGAAT
Organism: Ryuthela nishihirai; assembly: GCA_038380435.1. Classification (NCBI taxonomy): domain Eukaryota; kingdom Metazoa; phylum Arthropoda; class Arachnida; order Araneae; family Heptathelidae; genus Ryuthela; species Ryuthela nishihirai. The sequence continues at coordinate 152,676,232 of JAWZYU010000001.1, read as the reverse complement.
ATCATATCAAAATCTCGGGCAGATACGGGATCTGCCTTATCAAAGCGAATGAAACCTTTGACTGTGGAAATTCTAAACTAATGGAGAATGGTAAAAAATGGCTAATGCACTATTCTATAAAACAAAAAAAAAAAGAAATTTTCCTTCACCCTCTTTCAAAGATGCTAACGTGTCCATGGACACGATTCTGTTTTAAGCGAGTAAGATTTCAAGGAGTTCCACCTCTTCTAGAGGAAGCAACCGACGGATCCAGTGCCAGAGGGGACTCCGTGGGCCAGAAGAGTAATGCCCTTCCATTGGCAGAGCGGCATAAGGATGGGGGGGGGAAGGAACTCAACCGTTTCGTTTTTAAATACCGATATCGTGAACCAGAAGCAAATCCTCTTGCATCTACCACGTGCTGATTTGAATTTGGTATCTTTGGCACCGTTTCTTCTCAAGAACATACTTCGACGTCTTTAAATTCAAAGTCGGTTCCCAACCACGTGAAAAATATTCCATGTGCATCGATTCGGTAGAACGGATGCAATCTGCTTCTCGGGCCGGAGGTTGCACGTGCCTGGTGTACGACGGAAACGCTTCGTCGATTGGCCGACTGGCTTGGAGAAAGACGCTTCCGTTATCTGCTTCGAATCGTCTGCCACGTTGGTGGCCAAACGCTCTCGTCCCTCGAGACTTCCCTGCCGATTGTCGAAGTGTTGCCACCCTTGCAGTCGTAAAGAAAGGGGAAAAAGGAAACCTCCAACGAGGAAATGCAGACGGAAAGTGGGAAATCGTCGTTTCTCAATCCAGAAGCATTATCGAAAACAGCGAAGTCTTATTTTTCCTTTATTCGCTGAATTCACAGCAAAGATGTCGCAATCTTTAATGGCGTCGACCATTAACGATATTCGATTAAACGATTCTTTTTTCCTCAATTGGGAATTAAGAAAGCCATCGTCAGTTTCCGCTTCCCTTCCTTATTCTCTGCATTCCCTTTCCCGATACTGCATTTTGTAACAACACAATTAATTTCTCCTAATTAGCCATTTCCATCGAATAAATACCAAAAATTCAACCGATCATTGAAACAATGATCCAAGTTAAGATTAAAATTCAGAGCACAGTAGGAATTGAAGGATTCGTTGTCAATGAGAACTGAATTCAAAATTTCGACAAGATTAATTTTCTTAGATGTTAAATGAGTTCAAATTCAATTGATGCAATTAAATGAAGCAATGAGTTCCATCTACTTAATAAAGATATAATAACATCGACAGATATTTCAGAGATATGTTATTTATGAATGCAAAGCAATTGCCTTTTAGGATCTGGTTGATGTCTTAGACGTGCTGTGAGTTCATTTGCTTCAGGGAGCGAAAGAAGAGGATTACAAAGAATTTTCTCTCCCCGCAGGATCAACCGGCCACTGAAGGGATTCTGCTCCCTCAAGATTTCTGCTTTCTAAGGAATTTCGCCCAATTTACCAGAATTAAGGAAAAACAAGGTTCCGAAGTGTGCCCTGCAATAAATATACTTGGATTCGAAATGATATAATTTTCTTTATGGAAAACTAGGGGAAAATCCTTACTAGAGGGGAAAATCCTTACTAGAGGGAAAAAACTCCAAAGAAAAGTCGGTGAATACGATTTAGGCTAAAATGGGAAGAAGTTCAATATGTGAAAAATAAACATTTCAGAGGAATAAAACTTAGCGTAAATCAAAGAGCCAAGTCTCTTCATCCTCCATTCCAGCAGCATCCTTTCAGCATTTAACTTCAGCTTTTAACTTTAGAGCTACTCTTCAATATCTCAGCTGCAATGATTCTCGAGTTAGCGAAGGAATATCGCTGCAACCTCATTCGCTCCGCATCTTCTGATGCTGGATAAAGAGACATACCGCTGCTTCCTCCAGCTGTCCTGCTCGTGTTGTAAGGATTGCTCGTCCGACCGTGCACCAGGTTGTAAGTCTCCGCCCACCACATGCACATTTCGCTGCTGTTCGTGGTCGCCAGGGGAATGGCTCCGGCTCTCCGCATCAGTGCCACCGCAGCAGAGTCCTCTGTGGCCCTCGTGGACCTCCTGGCCACAAGACCAGCGCTGCACACGAGACCTGCAACGGAGAAAAGAAGTGACATGGAAATTTTGAACTGAAAGAAAAAGAACAATTTCACTTACGTCTACTGGACGAAATCTAGGTGAGGGACAAAGCACAAACTGAATTTCGAACACTCTTACTTCAGGGAAGCTAGGTGTGGAGCAAAGCATGTTTGTGTATATTGTATATCACATAATTGTATATTGTATATCATGTATATGCTCGAGAAAAATTTGTTTCGACGATCTTCTTCTATCTTCGGAAAGTGCGAGAGTGTCTAATTCGAAGGCAGTCCGTGAAATATTGAAATGATGAATTCGTACAACGTTATTCGAGAATCAACGATGACGTCACCTACCTTTCACGGGCACAACGTTCTTGCTCGTGAAGGGAACCCCGAGCAGGGGGGTTTCGTCTGCAATCTGCTCTTCGCTCTTCTCTCCAGACCGAATGAAATCGTCGATCTCCTTCGCCTCCTCTCGTGCCTCATCGAACCTCGAATCGACGACTGCGTTGATGATCGGCTGCACCTCTTCGATCCTCGCGATGAACGCCTCCACCACCTCGAGACTCTTCACCTGCAACGGAAAGAAAGAGGAGAAATCCTCTTCTGAAGAGTTTTGCATTCAGCTGTTCTTATTCCAGGAACGGACATTTCTGATTAGACTATTTTAAGCAAAATAACAGTGGGCTTCAAAATGTAAAAATATTTCTTTTTTCTTTTGGATAAAACAGCGATTTCGTTTCTTGGCATTTTAATGATTGTGATTTAAATCCCACGCAAACAAAGGAAAAGTGAAATAAAACTTAACTGAACAAATTCAAGCCCAGATTAAAAGCAGTTGTAATACCTGACAGGTAGGGCCAGGTGCAGGGGGAGGGGGATTCAGTTGGCAACATGCCAGGCTCGTAATCTGCAGTTCCTAGGTTCAGGTCCACCCGGGGAGAGCGTTGAGATTTATTTCCATAAACTCCCATGCCTTCGGTCAGTGGGGGACACCAATGACTTTGGAAAGGCCGCCGTCCGCGGATGAGACGTTAAGCCGTGGCCCCGTGTGCGGGAGAGCCATACCCTGTGCACGTTAAAGAACACGCTGGATAGCCTTGACGGGAGGCTACCATCTGTCTCGCAACAGCCGTTTCAGTGGGTCCCCTCCCCCAACCTTCCTCTGATCCTTGGGGGTCCTTGTGACCCGGCCATTTAGCCCATGGTGCGCAAAAAAAGTGCCGCTCAGAGGTACAACAACCCAACCCTAAGAGCTAATGAAACACTTGTTACGGCGTTTTACTCGGAATTCTGTCTCTCCTTATGTGATATGTAAATTAAAATAAATTGCAGGAATTATCTCTCCAATGGTAAAAGCATTTACTTCGTGTACAGAAATGGATGAGCCGTCCCGTGGCCGAGTGGTTAGCGCGCTTCGCTATTGATCTAAGGGACCTGGGTTCGAGTCCCGGATAAGCCATGAATGTCTGTGTTGTTTTTCTGCTGAGGTCCTGCCATCCTCACAGACCTTCTACTGTGACATATAAACTGACAGGCTCCTGTCAGACCTCTCTGTGGCAAGCAGCTGTTTGAGGGGGTATTTATTTTTTTTCCTTTTAAGGAAATGCACCCATTGAATAATAGATTTTATTTCCAAACTATTTTCTCATTCAATAACTTATAGGGATAAAAGAAAGGAATCAAATATTTCTAGACAACTCCAAAAGTGATCTGAAATTTATCACTAAAATTATCATTTATTATCATAACTATCTCTCTATGAAGGAAGTAGCTTTTAAACCATTCAAAAATATTCCCTCTAATACCAAGTAAATATAATTTCTGTAGCAAGATGTCAACTGAATCAAATGCTTTAAAGTCCATAAATACCTCAATGCCTTTCTTTCCTATATTAAATTAATATTTATATTATTGCCGTTCCGTGGCCGAGTGGTTAGCGCGCTTGGCTACTGATCTACGGGACCTGGGTTTGAACCCCGGGTAAGGCATGGATGTTCGCGTTGTTTTTCTGCTGAGGTCCTGTCATCCTCTCAGACCTTCTACTCTGGCATATAAACTGACAGGCTCCTGTCAGACCTCTGTGGCAAGCAGCTGCTTGAAGGGGTATTTATTTATTTATTATATTATTAATCAGATCTTCCAAATGGCTTTGCGTTCCCATACCATTACGGGAACCCAAATTGCTGACTTGACAGAAAATTTATTTTATTCAAAATTTTTTGCAGGCTCTCCAAAGTATTTTTCTCTATCGTATTTTTCCATTATCTTATCAAAAATTGTTAATAGAGATAGATTGGTCTACAGATATTAAAATTCTTTTTTGATCCACTTTTATATATAAAAAAAAAATAAAAAATATCCACCTCAAGCAGCTGCTTGCCACAGAGGTCTGAGAGGAGCCTGCCAGTTTATATGCCATAGTAGAAGGTCTGAGAGGATGGCAGGACCTCAGCAGAAAAACGACACATACATCCATGCCTTAATCCGGGGCTTGAACCCAGGTCCAGTAGATCAGTAGCCAAGCGTGCTACCACTCGGCCACGGGATACCGGACGTATAATTCCAATTTTCATAGCTATAGGGATTTGAGGGTTTTGAAACATTTTATTTATAAGAATTGTTATTACATGAACAAAATTGCATTTCCTTTCCTTTATGCATTTTGGTTTAATATTGTCAAATCCAGAAGATGAGTTATATTTTAAGTAATCTATAATATTGGCAACATCGAAGTTACTAGCTAGTGGAAAATGCATAGAATTCTTATTTATGAAACATAATTCGTAAACCTTATCTGACCTAGTATTCATCGTCGCAAATTCTGTTTGCATCTCACTAATAATTGTTACAAAAAACTTAACAAAATTATTTAGGATTTATTTTGGAGTATTTTCTCTACTAAACTGACTTTCAACACTTTCGTCGATTGACATCCTTTTTTTATCATCAATAATATCATTAATTAATCCCCACAACCCCGTATTATTATTTTTATTAATTACTAATTTATTTGAATAAAATATGCGTTTTTAGTTCCTTATAATGGTGTTTATCCTATTTCTTTCCATTTTATATAAACCATAATTTTGTTTATTTTTAACATTATTTTTATATCTTTTCCATAATTTATTTCTATTTTTAATTACTAAAATAATGCCATCAGTATTCCATTCTTTTCTTATTCTCTTAGTTTTACAATTATTAATTTGTTTACCACAACAAGAATTTTTCCCGATTTTCTTCAATTTTACTTAATATTTTCTGATATACTAATTACGTGCTCATGTCTTCATCAACTCTATCATTCCACTGTGTCGTTTGCAATTTTTGAATAAAAAGAGTATCATTATAAAAAATTTTAAAACCTAGGTTTGAATCCTCTTTGAAAAATGCAACCTAATTAGAGCTAATATTTTTTTTCAAAATCTTAATTAAGATACTATAATGATCTGCAAATTTATTTCTGTGTGTTTTACTTTTAACATCAAAACACGATCAATTAACGTCCTTGTAAATTTAGTTAATGTTTCGTCTTCTCAAGTAAAACACTTAATGATTCAATCAAAGTATTTAAATACATATCTCAACCATATTTATTAGCATTTACCACATCAATATTAATATCACCTACAATAATTAAAATTTTAATTCCTGCCTCTTTTTAATAAATATTCAGAAATTTCTTTTAGGAACCAGTTAATAGTTTTACTAGGAGATATATATATATAATGCGATGATGTTAATTTCAATTAAAAAATAAAATAAAATAAATACCCCCTCATGCAGCTGCTTGCCACAGAGGTCTGACAGGAGCCTGCCAGTTTATATGCCATAGTAGGTCTGAGAGGATGGCAGGACCTCAGCAGAAAAACGACACACACATCCATACCTTACCCGGGGCTCGAACCCAGGTCCCTTAGATCAGTAGCCAAGCGCGCTAACCACTCGGCATTGGGACGGCTATTAATTTCAAAATTATTAGTTAATAATTTAGTAATTATTACTTCTGTTGATTCTCCAATAGTTTCATTCAGTTTTACTAAATTAATTTTGTTTAGATAAAAAATAATTATCCCATGTTGTTTATTTTGTTTTGGCGTTAAAATAAGCTTGTTATACCCTTCAATATTAAATGTAGCTGATTCCTGTTCAGTTATCATAGTTTCAACCAAAATGATCAAATCCAACTGGAATTCAAGAAGTTCAATATGAACTAGTAAATTATCCCAATGTTTTTTCAGTGATCTAATATTTAAATACATCAATTTTAACATTTTATCACCCGACCCTTGAAACCAAACATTCACATCAGTTAAGTCATCACAATCCAATTCCTTACCTACCTCATCATTCTCAACAATATCTGGCATAAACATTAAAAGAAGCAAAAGAGACACTATTTAAATTTAGGACAGCAAAATATTTCATCCTTCTTTTTCCAACTCCTCTAGGCTCTGAACACTGCTAATAATAATCACTTGCTCATTTACATTCTTTCTTGAACCAAACAAATTTATAACTTTTATCCTTAGCCATTTTCTTTGCTCTCCAAAGTAAATTCCGATTCATTTGCGTCAAATTTTCATTTATGTAGACAGGTTAATCCTCTTTTCCTGTAAACACTGTTCCGCATCCCGAACGAATCTTTCTCTTTTCAATCCATTTGGCCTTATCTTTTCTGTTCTTGAATTGCACCAAAATGTTCGGAGTCTGTCCCTGTTTTTTGGGTCGTACTCTATGTAACACATCAATGCTTTCTCTCGAAAACGAATCAATTTTCAAATCTTTTGCCAGCTTCTCCATTATTCCCAGAAGATCCTCCTCTCTTTCCCTCTTTTCTTGCTCAATTCCACAATTCTCTACATTTTTATTCCTACTATACTGCTCTAGGTTATTATTTGCTATATCATCATCATCATCATCCTCAAGCAGCCATGGACTACGGAGGTCCAACCAGACCGTGCAATTTAGTTCTTCAAGCAAGTCTATCCTGAACTTATATCTGTTACATCTGGCCACTGCACACCAATTCTAACAGTCCTGTTTGACATCGTCTGCCCACTGCATCCTAGGTCTCCCCTTCTTTCTGAGGCCTTTAGGCACACTGTTCATACCCTATTCGCCAATTTATAATTATTCATACGGGCAACATGGCCAAACCAACGGAGTCTCTCTCTGCACAATATGCTGCTTAAAGGAGGTTGCAAACTCCTTTGCCTAACCTCATCATTACTTACAAAGTTTAACCACCTAATACCCAAAATACTTCATAAGTATCTAGAATCAAAAGCATCTAGTTTCCTGTTATCTTGTTTACATACAAAGCATCCTAGTTTCACTACCATAACTAACCCTAGAGAGAATCAAACTATTATGCATTCTAATTTTAGTATTTAGGTTGTATTTCCCTACACTCTCTATAGATTCTTAAAAGTCCTGGCAACAATCCCTATTCGTCTGTTAATCTCATGCCGCCCATCACCATATCCATCACCAGTACATAGCTCCCAAGATAAACTGAGACACCTCAAAAGTGCAGCCATTAACATTAACTGAATCACAGCCTGCCTGACCAATTTTCATCCCTTTAGTTTTCTCTCTGTTTATAACCAAACCTACTCTACTACCAGTTTCATCAACAGCTCGAATGAAAGAGTTTATCTCATCAACATCGTTTTCCAAAAGGGCTAAATCATCAGCATAATCTAAATCAGAAATTTTCGTATCTCCAGTCCATTTAAGGCCAAAATCTTTCCCTTGAAGTGAATTTCGCATAACATAATCAATAACCAAGCTAAAGAGAAAAGGAGACAAAATGCACCCTTGTCGAACACCAGAAGTAATGCTAAACCAATTGCTACAAGCCTTACCAACTCTCACACACGACTCAGTGTTATTATAGAGAGCTTTCATTATGTTAACTAACTTGTCAGATATACCATATGATCTCACAATCAACCTCAAATTATGACGATCAACAGAGTCGAAAACCTTTTTGAAATCAACAAAGCTAGCAACCAAAGGTTTCTGAAACTCTAAACATTTCTCAAGAATCTGCTTAAGTGAAATTATCTGATCCACACATCCCCTGCCACTTCTGAATCCACATTGCTCATCACGCAATTGACTGTAAACCAGATTCTTAATTCTATTAAGCACAATCATGGAAAAAACTTTACCTGGAACAGAGAGTAGGCTGATACCCCTATAGTTATCACAAGAACTGCGATCACCTTTTTTGAAAATAGGGATAACAATAGCTCTGGTAAAATCCTTAGGAACCATGCCTTTATCATAAAAGATATTCAGAATTTTAGTCATCCAAGTGGTATCCGAAACATTCCCAGTTCTGAGCATTTCAGCAGTAATTTCATCTACCCCTGGTGATTTATGAAGTTTAAGTTTAGAAATAGCCAAAATAACTTCAGATTGTGTTATAGGGCCAATATTAAAGCCACCAATGCATCTATCATCATTGCAAACAATGGGAGAAGAACTAACCACATTGTTTAGAACATCACTGAAATGCTCAGCCCACCTAGCCATGACAGAATCCTCCCCTTCTATAACCTTACCTTGTTTATCCTTCAATCCCAGTATACCTGTCCGTTTTCTACCACACAAAATATTAATTATCTACTACAGCTCTCTGCTGTTGTGCTGTCTAACTGCTTCCTCGGCTTTGTCAGCCAAGCCGTCAAGCCAAAGATTCTTATCAGCAGCTAACTGATCTTTTACACGTTTATTAAGTTCTCTGTAATGCTTTCTATTAGGACTAGTAGGGTATTGATTAAGGACATTCCTGCAATTTTTTCTTTCTGAAATAAGCTCAAGTGCCTTATCACTCAGATAATTTTGCCTCTTCTGCTCCTTTTTTCCTAAAAGAGTACTCTTAGTTTCCAAAAAAGCCTGTTTAAAATGGTCGCATTCTTCCTCAAATTCAGTAGTAAGGAAACCATGGCTGTTATAACGACTATGTAACCTATCATGGTAAGTTTTGCAGTAACTGGTCTTTCAGAGCTGCAGTATTAAAGGTAAATTTTTTAACTCTAGCGAAACAATTTTAAGTTTAAGTTGCAAGAACTTTTAACAAGATAATGGTCAGATCCAATTTCAGCTCCCCTATATGACCTGGTATTTCTAACAGAACTAGCCCATTTGCTGTTAATTAATATATAATCAATCATATTCTTATGCAGCCCATCAGGTGAAACCCATGTGTACTTATGTATGTCGCGGTGTTTGTAATAAGTGTTAGTTATTCTGAATCCATTGAGTTTACTTACCTGTAGGAGACGTTGCCCATTGCCATTGCAGCTACCAATACCAAAAGGGCCTATAACCTCTCCCCAAAGGTCAGAGTCAGTACCAACTTTGGCATTGAAGTCACCTAGAACAAGCGTAATATCTCCTTTCTTGACAGAATTCAAAATATCCTGAAGTTGTCCGTAAAACCTATCCTTCTCATCCTCATCAGCATCCTCAGTGGGGGCATAACAGCAGATAACATTCAGGTCTTTAACGCTTGTCTGAAATTTTGGTGTAAGAAACCTTTCATTAATGCACTCATATCCTAGAAGAGCATCACTAGCGTGTCTGCTGAGAAGCAGACCCACGCCTTGGTGATGCTTATTGTCGTCCCTCCCTGAAAAGAGAAATTTAAGATTATTTTTGAGAATCTGACCTTTATCTGTCCATCTGGTCTCTTGCAAGCCGAGAATATCTAAATTATAATGGTGGAATTCTTGTGTGAGGACATCAAGAGAAAAAGCTCTGTGCAGAGTCTTCACATTCCAACTACCTATGGAGAGAAAATGGTTAGTGGGATGTTTAAAGAAACTATGTTTATCGAGAGAGGGAATGTCGACAATATCAAACAGCCCCCTAATCGCAGACATGGGGCAAAGACCCGTTCCCCCACCACTAAAGGCTGAGACCATCTACACTGGAAGACTTCCTCCAATGTAGAATTTGACGATGCCAATAGAAGCAAAGAGTTCAGGTGCCTGCGATGACCTCTGCTGAGGATTATCCACCAGCTGATAAACATATCCTGTGAATCTATTCATTTGGGGCTGTCAACCCACAAACAAACAGAAAACACAGCGGAAGATTTTCCCTCCACAGAAGCCCACCAGTGCAGCAAAATCAGGATCCATAATCAAGCTCAAAGCCATTCATCTGTCCAGTCCAGTGGGTTTATATGGTCAGCACCAGGACCCTGTGTGGTTGACCACTCCTCAGCAGGGTAGAAAAAAAAGAAAAGTAGCCATAGTTGTCCTGATCAGTAGGCCACACTAATCTGGTAGCCCTCCCCTTCCGTTCACTTCCACAAGAGAGTATCTCTTTTGAAAGGTACTAACGGTCTGCACCATGAGAAGGCGGGGTCGGACATTAGGTGCTAGGCCTGGCCGGTTCTATGCATCATCACAGGGGATTGGTGCATAGCTCTCCTTCCAGTGACTACCTAGTTACCAGCTCCTTAATTTTATCTTCTAATGTTTCGATAACCTTGTGGTTCTTTTCAACCTCGTGCTCTAATGATTCATTTCTTTTTTCCGATTCAACTATTTTATCCAGAAGCTGATCATATTTGTCAGACAGGAATTCTAACGACTTTTCAACACTATCTAATGTTGTCTTCATTTGTAACAGTCACTAATTTGTGATCTAATTGTGTCAAAATTGACTTGGCATGTCCGAAGTTTATGTTCTCATCGACTTTCAGCGTTTGAAAACTCATGTCATCGGACTCCTCAGCTTTTTTTATTCCCTCTTTAAAAATCTCTCCTCCCCTTATATCATTTAATTCATCTCTGGCTTTTTCTTTGCATTTGCATCAGATCCACTTGTGTTTCCGATCTTTTGACATTTTCTCAAACCTGTCTTCACCCAAACTGACACGATAGAAGTGGAACAGTTTTTGGCATGACCCTGTACATTTGATCTTATCTTTAGCTGCCCTTATTTCCTCGTTGCATCTATGACAACGATCCACTTTGGAAGCACTCAAAATACTCGAATCTTAAATTTATCTCAGTTAATTTAACCTACTTGAGGGAATACTTTTTTTTATTATGCACTGTGCTTACCAAAATTCATAGACTCGTCAATATGCTGCGCATCAGCTTAAGAGGCAAATTTCGATATATACCAAAGAGTGCGCAATACTGCAAGCAATGTGACTTCAGAAAATGACCAGGGGGAGAAGAAAGGGAGCGAGGGGGCAACAGCAGTGGGAGGGAGCAAGAAAACTCGGGGAATGTCCTCCATCTTGCAGAGGGGTGCGGGAGGGTCGAGTTCCTGAAGGTCACGACCTCGTCTCCGGCGAATACCAGGAGAGAAACAATGGGGCGTTCGACGGTTAGGCTTAAGAAGATGTATAAACTTTAAAACAGTTACAGGGTTGAAGATTCTTCGACGAATTCCACTTTTTCAAGAATTGAGAGGATTTATTCCTGCTGCAGCGGACATAGAAGTGATTTAAAAGTAAAGTAAAAAAAAAACCGCGAAAAACTTGGTAGAATCGGAGCACACAGTTTATGGTCTTGAGGCGTTGAACATCCTTTTCCCACTTCCACTTGGAACAGTAGCGGGAATATGACGGATGGTCGTCACTGCAGCTTACTCAGCTTACCTTGTCTGCTGGACCTCGAGTGAGCCTCGCTGGGCATTACCGTACCTCTGGCACTGAGAGCAGCGCAGAGGGTTTGCGATCGCTGGGCATTACCGTACCCTCTGCACTGAAAGCAGCGCAGAGGGTTCGCGGTTTACGGTCGTACGTCATAATGCAAATAACCTGCCTTGATGGAAGAAGGCAGGCGTGGCGTGTGGAACATTGGAATTAGTACTCTGATGGGTACCTAGTTACGATCACAGCGTGTCGAAACCCGATGGACCGCTGATACTCCTTGAGGGGTGACCACTGAGACGATCCTCATAAGTGACTTTGAGAAGTCCCCACTCAGAGATCACACCCCAAGATCAACGTTTTGTGGGGTGTTGGCTACCCACCAATCTCCGTGACCTTAAGGAGTAGTTCCGAGTGTTTTGAACAAGCGGTCTCAAGTCGCAAGTCGCCAGATCGCAGGCTCTTGACGAATTTCGTCGAACCCGCAACACCTTCCAAATCTTTATTATAAAATCGAAATCTTTCAAATTTTTATTCCAAATCTTTATTAATAAAGAGTGGGAATCTTCTTTATTAACAAACTTTTATTAGTAAAGGGTGGGGAGTAAGAATGTTTTCCAAGAGCCGAACAGTGGCTCAGGATTTCTGCATTCCAAAAGCAAAGAGTTATTCAAAAATTATTATGGATCGAGTGGCTTGAAATTATTCAACTCACTGCCAGATAACACGAAAATTATAAATAATAAAATATATATTTCTAAAAAACTAAAAAAAATAGCTGTTGAATGGTGGAGATTGCGACTAATTTACTGTATCATTTGATTGCTTTGAAATGAGATATGAGTAGATAAATTTATATATTACAGAGGCTGAAATTGCTATTTTTCTGTTTGCATATTTATATATATTGACGTATTTCGGACTGCAGGATATACATGTTTTGTAAATATCCCCTTACGAGTTAAATACTAACTCTTGTGAAACTTGGCCATGCTAGCTATTCAAATATTGTGCAAATAAATTGAACTTGAAAATTGAAATGTCCCTAATTTCCTGATCACTCGTGGAATCTTGGGGACGAAGACACAAAGATAATGAAGGCACAGATGACAAAGACAACGCAGAAGATGAGGCTCATGTCGAACCCTCTTGTTGGCACTGATCGAATCAATTGAATTGTTTTTGGCGGGTTCAGTGGCCGCTCTCTCTCCACCCTCCACGGAGCCCAACAAGGGGGCGGCCAAATGGGCGCCAGGGCTGCCCAGGCACTATACCCCCATACAGACAGTGAGCCAAGCCCTCACAAATAAATAAAATAAAAATGAAAAGATAAGTGTGAGGAAATAAGCCATCCTTACAAATAGAACTAATCTAATTAAAGTAGAAGTACTAGTACTAATTAAAATTAACAAAAATTGTGAAGAACCTAACTGGCCTCTCAGAATAAGGATAACTACAAAAGGAAAATAAGGTTGGTGAAACTTGAGAACCTGTCACCGGATGTGGGCAAAGCATTCACTGTACTACAGAGTTGGCCCTAGCAGGTCCAGCCCTCCATGGGAGGGAAGGAGGGGGCGCACCCCAGGACCTCCGGTTTACCCGAAGCAGAGGCCAAAGCAGTGCATAGAAGAGGTTCCGGAATCCATCAATGGCAAGACGGTCCAAAGGGGACCCACCAGTCATGAGCTGAGGAGATGAGACGGGGACCCACCAGGTCATGAGCTGAGGAGATGAGACGGGGACCCACCAGTCATGAGCTGAGGAGATGAGACGGGGACCTACCGGGTCATGAGCTGAGGAGATGAGACGGGGACCCACCAGGTCACGAGCTGAGGAGATGAGACGGGGACCCACCAGGTCACGAGCTGAGGAGATGAGACGGGGACCCACAAGGTCATGAGCTGAGGAGATGTGATGGGGACCCACAAGGTCATGAGCTGAGGAGGTGAGACGGGGACCCACCAGGTCATGAGCTGAGGAGATGAGACGGGGACCCACCACGTCATGAGCTGAGGAGATGAGACGGGGACCCACCACGTCATGAGCTGAGGAGATGACACGGGGACCCACCACGTCATGAGCTGAGGAGATGAGACGGGGACCCCTGGGCAACTACCAGGATCCTCCTTTCCAGGGACCTACGGAAAATATGGAGACGAGTATTTAGAACCTTTTATGAAGGTATCTGAACCAGTGGAACCTTCACAGGAGCTCCCACCAAGAGAGGTGACAACACCAATGCGCATGACCTGAAATCCAATAGCGCTGAACTGCAGGAGCCAAGGTTACCAGCTTGCACGTGGCACTTCGCACATCTTTCGTCTTCCTAATACTGGACACCTTTGTAAGGGGGACGAATGGACCCCCCTTTCATCTGCTCCAAACGCATATTGGAGAGGTGGGGGCTGAAATGGAAAAGGAATGTGAAATGGCAACGCACGCGACCCTTCATTCTGCGAAAGGTCATTTGGCCGCCCTCTGCTCGATGAGTGTTATGAAGAGTCCAACAGTGCCTGGGGTGAGAAAAACGGAAAAGGTGATGGAGTCTCCTTGCTGTCCCGAGGGGAGGCAGGCTTTAGAGGGGCGAAAAGGGTGGGAGGCATGGCAAAGCGAAAGTACCCGCGGCACTTAATTGGCTGATTCTGCCAGGCCAACCGATAGTCGTAGATCTTGTTAGTCAGCGAAAATCTTCATTCGACTCTCCCAGACTCAACAAATCGAAACTTTCCTGACAAGATGGGTTTCGACAGAGAGAAGTTTTTATGTTGTCGAGAAGGATACTTTTCGATGAAGAATTTAAGAACAACATTAGATACGGAAATATAAAATTTGTCGAATGTATTGCCTTAAACGGAATACTAATATTTCGTTTGAACATACCTCTTCACTGGAAGTTGGGTTGGGTTGTTTTACCTCTGAGCGGCACTTTTTTGCACACCATGGGCTAAATGGACAGGTCACATGGACCCCGGAGGCTCAGAGAAGGTTGGGGGAGGGGACCCACTGGAATAGCTGTTGGGAGACAGATGGTAGCCTCCCGTCAAGGCCATCCAGCGTGTTCTTTAACGTGCACAGGGTATGGTTCTCCCGCACACGGGGCCATGGCTTAACATCTCCATCCGACGGACGGTGGCCTTTCCAAGCCCATCGGTGTCCCCTACTGACCGTGGGCAGGGCGGAGAATTTTGCGGATATAAATCTCAACGCTGACCCAGTTGGGACTCGAACCTGGGAACTACAGATTACGAGCCTTCTCTGGCAGTGCGTAGCTGAGTCGGCTGAGTGACCGAAGGATCTCCTTTCATTCGTTCATTTATTACCCTGTCACTTTTTTACAACTCGTTGCTAAATAAATTAATGTATGAAATGAGATCTATAATTAGCACAGCAAATAAAATATAATCAAAAGAGACAACTTTTCAAGTGATGATTTACGACCAGTCATTCAGTTTAAAATAATAAAAGATTTAATCGCAGTGGCGTTAAAAAATAGTAATCTATGTATTAGAGATAATTTTAACAGTTTTATCAACTCCCCCTCGAAAGGAAGAGGAGAAGTGATCGTGTAGAGGTAATCATTACAGTGGAGAGGAGAAGTGATCGTGTAGAGGTAATCATTACAGTGGAGAGGAGAAGTGATCGTGCAGAGGTAATCATTACAGTGGAGGGGAGAAGTGATCGTGCAGAGGTAATCATTACAGTGGAGAGGAGAAGTGATCGTGCAGAGGTAATCATTACAGTGGAGAGGAGAAGTGATCGTGCAGAGGTAATCATTACAGTGGAGAGGAGAAGTGATCGTGTAGAGGTAATCATTACAGTGGAGAGGAGAAGTGATCGTGTAGAGGTAATCATTACAGTGGAGAGGAGAAGTGATCGTGTAGAGGTAATCATTACAGTGGAGAGGAGAAGTGATCGTGTAGAGGTAATCATTACAGTGGAGAGGAGAAGTGATCGTGCAGAGGTAATCATTACAGTGGAGAGGAGAAGTGATCGTGCAGAGGTAATCATTACAGTGGAGAGGAGAAGTGATCGTGCAGAGGTAATCATTACAGTGGAGAGGAGAAGTGATCGTGTAGAGGTAATCATTACAGTGGAGAGGAGAAGTGATCGTGTAGAGGTAATCATTACAGTGGAGAGGAGAAGTGATCGTGCAGAGGTAATCATTACAGTGGAGAGGAGAAGTGATCGTGCAGAGGTAATCATTACAGTGGAGAGGAGAAGTGATCGTGCAGAGGTAATCATTACAGTGGAGAGGAGAAGTGATCGTGCAGAGGTAATCATTACAGTGGAGAGGAGAAGTGATCGTGTAGAGGTAATCATTACAGTGGAGAGGAGAAGTGATCGTGTAGAGGTAATCATTACAGTGGAGAGGAGAAGTGATCGTGCAGAGGTAATCATTACATTGGAGAGGAGAAGTGATCGTGCAGAGGTAATCATTACAGTGGAGAGGAGAAGTGATCGTGTAGAGGTAATCATTACAGTGGAGAGGAGAAGTGATCGTGTACAGGTAATCATTACAGTGGAGAGGAGAAGTGATCGTGCAGAGGTAATCATTACAGTGGAGAGGAGAAGTGATCGTGTAGAGGTAATCATTACAGTGGAGAGGAGAAGTGATCGTGTAGAGGTAATCATTACAGTGGAGAGGAGAAGTGATCGTGCAGAGGTAATCATTACAGTGGAGAGGAGAAGTGATCGTGCAGAGGTAATCATTACAGTGGAGAGGAGAAGTGATCGTGCAGAGGTAATCATTACAGTGGAGAGGAGAAGTGATCGTGCAGAGGTAATCATTACAGTGGAGAGGAGAAGTGATCGTGTAGAGGTAATCATTACAGTGGAGAGGAGAAGTGATCGTGTAGAGGTAATCATTACAGTGGAGAGGAGAAGTGATCGTGCAGAGGTAATCATTACAGTGGAGAGGAGAAGTGATCGTGCAGAGGTAATCATTACAGTGGAGAGGAGAAGTGATCGTGCAGAGGTAATCATTACAGTGGAGAGGAGAAGTGATCGTGCAGAGGTAATCATTACAGTGGAGAGGAGAAGTGATAGTGCAGAGGTAATCATTACAGTGGAGAGGAGAAGTGATAGTGCAGAGGTAATCATTACAGTGGAGAGGAGAAGTGATCGTGCAGAGGTAATCATTACAGTGGAGAGGAGAAGTGATCGTGCAGAGGTAATCATTACAGTGGAGAGGAGAAGTGATCGTGCAGAGGTAATCATTACAGTGGAGAGGAGAAGTGATCGTGCAGAGGTAATCATTACAGTGGAGAGGAGAAGTGATCGTGTAGAGGTAATCATTACAGTGGAGAGGAGAAGTGATCGTGTAGAGGTAATCATTACAGTGGAGAGGAGAAGTGATCGTGTAGAGGTAATCATTACAGTGGAGAGGAGAAGTGATCGTGCAGAGGTAATCATTACAGTGGAGAGGAGAAGTGATCGTGCAGAGGTAATCATTACAGTGGAGAGGAGAAGTGATCGTGTAGAGGTAATCATTACAGTGGAGAGGAGAAGTGATCGTGTAGAGGTAATCATTACAGTGGAGAGGAGAAGTGATCGTGCAGAGGTAATCATTACAGTGGAGAGGAGAAGTGATCGTGCAGAGGTAATCATTACAGTGGAGAGGAGAAGTGATCGTGCAGAGGTAATCATTACAGTGGAGAGGAGAAGTGATCGTGTAGAGGTAATCATTACAGTGGAGAGGAGAAGTGATCGTGTAGAGGTAATCATTACAGTGGAGAGGAGAAGTGATCGTGTAGAGGTAATCATTACAGTGGAGAGGAGAAGTGATCGTGTAGAGGTAATCATTACAGTGGAGAGGAGAAGTGATCGTGCAGAGGTAATCATTACAGTGGAGAGGAGAAGTGATCGTGCAGAGGTAATCATTACAGTGGAGAGGAGAGTGATCGTGTAGAGGTAATCATTACAGTGGAGAGGAGAAGTGATCGTGTAGAGGTAATCATTACAGTGGAGAGGAGAAGTGATCGTGTAGAGGTAATCATTGCAGTGGAGAGGAGAAGTGATCGTGTAGAGGTAATCATTACAGTGGAGAGGAGAAGAGTGAAGCGCAGTAGAAAGGTCCAGATCACCTTTTCCAGTTGGCTTCATTTCAATGGCAGACATCTTGCCAAAGTCTCTCTTTCCTTCGTCCTGTTGGAGCAGCCAAAAGGTCCCGTGATCCCAGAACAGAAATGCTGCGATTCTTCACCAGGTGGCAGCACTTCCCGGGAAATGGTGAGGGCGTAGTTTACGGAGCTCGAGATGAAAAAGAAAAATTCCGGACGAATGCGAAGCGAAAAACCTTGCCCTGTCGTCTGCAATCGCCCAAAAGAACAAAATTTTCACTTACTCGTCTCTTCCGGATGTCGTCTGCCAACTTCACAGCGGAAATCAAAAGCAAACGATTTCTAATGGGTGGCACTCGCTTGGCTCTTTCGCTGTAGAGGAGCGAGCAGACGATACTCGTGACCACATCGAGCAAACGACGAACGATCCTGAAGAGGAGAGGGACGAGCAGGCGACGCCTTCGATGGCTGGGGGGCGGCGCCATGGCAGACGAGGCCACCTCGCACTGCAGCAGACACAAAAAACGAGATGTCGCCCCGAAAACGTCGGGTCAGAGTCTTCGAATCCCAGCATACCCTCGAGCGACGCCCTTTCTCGCTCGAGCGACGGGCAGGCACGAGCAAACGCAGATAAAATAATGCGGGGGGGGGGGGGGATGAAGGGTGAAAAGCGCACGCGCAGCAGCGATGGGAAATCTGCTCTTCGCCCCGTGAGAGAATCGGTTGCGGATATGATTCCTTTTTCATTTCCGGTGCCATCACTTCGGTCGTTGAAACTTTCCGTTGCGATCTCCATTGCGATCACTGAGGCTCGAGCAGCTCTCCGATTGGTTGCTTGGTTAGGGTTTAATGGCGCATTAGCATCTCAGGCTGTAATGCGCCAAACGAATGCCCAAGATGTAAAAAGATAAAAGTCATGAAACCCTCAACCAATTTTTAAAAATAAACTAGAAAGTGAACAAGACAAAGGTAGAATTATAAAATAACAAGCAGTGAATAACAATAAACAAATGTAGAAATATTTTGTAAAAATAAAAGCAACCAGGTGTAAACAACCTGGGTTAATCATTTATAAAATAAACAGTAGATTAAAACTTAGACGAGTAAAATAACCTGTAAATTGTAAAAATTGAGAGACAGCGTTAAAACAACAATGATCAGATAAAAAATGTCCGAGTGTAGCAGCTCTCCGATTGGTCAGAGCCAGTGCAGGAACTGGGGGACGTTACTGTGGCGGCACCCCCCCCCCCCCCCGCCGGTTGTTATTTTCATATTAACATACGTTTTGCTGGAGAACGAGATTTCTTAAATATTTCCGTTATTCGGGACCGATTCAGAGCCCAAGTGATGCAATCGACATCAGTTCCAAATTCAGCGTTTCTTGATTCTCCTCGCGGAATGATTCACTTCGCTGAAAGCAAGCGCAGGATACAAGGAGCAGCCACTTGATGGACTTGCAAGATGTCGGAAGTGTTCCTTGAGAAGTGGCGGATCTCAGGGACCACCTGATCCGCTTCATTCGGATCAAAGAGCGATCACCTGATGCAACACGACTGGCAAGATTAACAGAATTCGAAGTGGCAATGATCCCTCGGTCTTCCATCCCATTCATGAAATGATCCCTCGGTCTTCCATCCCATTCATGAAATGATCCCTCGGTCTTCCATCCCATTCATGAAATGATCCCTCGGTCTTCCATCCCATTCATGAAATGTCGAAGAGTTCATTCATTACTTTCGAGATGCGAATTGCGTCAGTTTTCCCTCTGAACTGAAGGAAGCAAAACAGAAAAACAAAACATCTCCAAAACGGACATAAGGAATTTTATTTTCGAAATCTTGCTTCTTTAAATAAAATTTTTAGGAATAGTTTTTTCGCCCTGTGGATTTTGGTTTTGCGGAGTGACTCTTCGCGGACTTCGCGCCAGGGGGCACCACTACGAAAAGGGCGCCGAAGGTACTCATGTCGTTTATTAGGTATGTACAAAAAAATATATATATTTATAGTACACAAGGAAATTTTTGTAATAGACAATAACTGTCATTATAATAGAAAAAAAAAATTGTAAAAGAAAAATTCCGGGGGGGGGGGGGCAACGAAAGTTTCGCTCCTCTCAGTATCCCATTTACTCTTGCTCCTCTTCTCATTCCGTATTATACAGTACTAAGGATTAAACTTAGGCTATGTAATAGTTTAGTCCCTTCTAAACTTATGTGGCAGTCAAACATGGATCTCACAAAATACGGAGGGGGGGATAGAATTGATGAGTCTCTCATTTCTGAGAGAGATCCTGAATGCGCTCTGCTTTTAAGGGACTCACAAATGGATGAGAAAACTTCTGACAGGTGAAGCGAATTAGCTTAAATGAACAACAAAACAACTGTTTTATATTCCTGAGCAACATGGAAATGAAAACATGGATCTTTTGCCAAACGTTGAAATATTTTCACTCGAATGAAACGTTTCCCAGCAATTTACCTCATTTGGTTTTTCAGGTTCGGAATGACGTCATTAGGGGGAACGAGGGCGACGTCGCAGCACGAGACTGCCGGAGGGCGAGTGGAGACTAGGCCGCTCACGTGACTTGGATGAGCGCGCCGGCTCGCCGAGCGAAAGGCACGAGAAGGGGTGGCGGGAGCAGTGCCGACCCATTTCGTGAACTAGCTGACCCTTTATCCCCTGCGGCGGGAGTCGATGGACTCGTTTGGCGCCAGGCACTTCCGGATCAGTTAAACTTTCTTCACGTGCGCCCTCGTTCCGCTGACATGAAAGAGAAAACGACCCAGCGAGAGGGAAAACGAAATCGGACGACTCCGCAATCGATTCCTTGCACCCCCAAAGTCCTACCTGCGATGCGGGATCACGTAGCAGGGAAACAAACGCTTCCAGCGGAATCTCACGAAACCAGGAAGAAATTAGAAGGTGACCTTCTACATTTCGACCGTCGGAAAGTGAACAGCAGACGAAGAACCGATACATATGGAAGAGGGAATTCGTTTTAGAGGACAGGGTCGAAAACAACAAGTTGTGGGTCAGCGCCTCGATTTCCCTTTTGAATGACTCCAATTATTTTCGCAGAAATTGAATTCATTCCGAAGGACAACTTGCTCTGAAGAGAAAGATTAAGAAGAGAAAATATATCCATGTCAAGTGTACTAGGCTTCGTCGACAGAAAATTCAAAGTTCAAATGTCGAGCAGTTTGGAAGAGACGACTTCTCAACAATTACTAAACACTGCGCAACACTTTCCAGTCAGACTCAATTTTTTACCTATCATCATGGATGGAACTCTTCTGAATGAGCACCAGAGCCCACATTCTTTATTTAACGTTTTCATTATCATCATCGAGACAATTCTGAAAGAGCACCAGAGCCCACATTCGTTAACATTTTCCCCATCAAAATGAATGACACTATTCTGAAAGTGCACCAGAGCCCACATTCTTCATTTAACGTTCTCCCTTTCACCATGAATGCCGCACTTCTGAAAGACCACCAGATTAACAATTTCCTTATTTAACAATTTCCCTATTATAACTGATGAGATTCCTCTGAAAAAGCAACAGAGCCCACATTATTTATTTAACATTTTCCCTATCATCATCAAAGAGAGATTTCTCAAAGACCATCAGAGTGCACATTCTTTATTTAACATTTTCCCTATCACCACGAATGAGATTCTTCTGAGAGAGCACCAGAGCCAACATTCTTTGTTTAATGTTTTCATTACCATCATCAATGAGACTTTTCTGAAAGAGTACCAGAGGCCACATTTTTTATTTAACGTTTTCATTATCATCATCAATGAGATATTCTGAAAGACCACCAGAGCGCACGTTCGTTATTTAACATTTTCCCCATCAAAATGAATGACACTATTCTGAAAGTGCACCAGAGACCACATTCTTTATTTAACATTTTCATTATTATGAACAATGAGACTATTCTGAAAGACCACCAGAGCGCATGTTCGTTATTTAACATTTTCCCCATCAAAATGAATGACACTATTCTGAAAGTGCACCAGAGACCACATTCTTTATTTAACATTTTCATTATTATGAACAATGAGACTATTCTGAAAGACCACCAGAGCGCATGTTCGTTATTTAACATTTTCCCCATCAAAATGAATGACACTATTCTGAAAGTGCACCAGAGACCACATTCTTTATTTAACATTTTCATTATTATGAACAATGAGACTATTCTGAAAGAGCACCAGAGCCCACATTCCTTATTTAACGCTTCCCGTTCACCATGAATGAGAATCTTCTGAAAGAGCACCAGAGCCCACTTTCTTTGTTTAACATTTTCTCTATCACCATGAAAGAGACCCTTCTGAAAGAGCACCAGAGCCCACTATATTTATTTAACATTTTCTCTATCACCATGAATGAGACTCTTCTGAAAGAGCACCAGAGCCCACATTCCTTATTTAACGCTTCCCGTTCACCATGAATGAGAATCTTCTGAAAGAGCACCAGAGCCCACTTTCTTTGTTTAACATTTTCTCTATCACCATGAAAGAGACCCTTCTGAAAGAGCACCAGAGCCCACTATCTTTATTTAACATTTTCTCTATCACCATGAATGAGACTCTTCTGAAAGAGCACCAGAGCCCACATTCTTTATTTAACGCTTCCCGTTCACCATGAATGAGAATCTTCTGAAAGAACACCAGAGCCCACTTTCTTTGTTTAACATTTTCTCTATCACCATGAAAGAGACTCTTCTGAAAGAGCACCAGAGCCCACTTTCTTTGTTTAACATTTTCTCTATCACCGTGAATGAGACTCTTCTGAAAGAGCACCAGAGCCCACATTTTTTATTTAACATTTTCATTATTATGAACAATGAGACTATTCTGAAAGAGCACCAGAGCCCACATTCTTTATTTAACGCTTCCCGTTCACCATGAATGAGACTCTTCTGAAAGAGCACCAGAGCAAACTTTCTTTATTTAACATTTTCTCTATCACCATGAATGAGACTCTTCTGAAACAGCGCCAGAGCCCAAGATCTTTATTTTTCATAGTCCTTCTCACCATGAAAGAGACTCTTCTGAAAGAGCACCAGAGCCCACATTCTTTATTTAACCTTTTCCCTTTCATCATCAATGAGACTCTTCTGAAAGAGCACCAGAGCCCACATTCTTTATTTAACGTTTTCCCTTTCATCATTAATGAGACTTATCTGAAAGAGCTCCAGAGCCCACATTCTGTATTTAGCGTTTTCCCTTTCATCATTAATGAGACTCTTCTGAAAGACCAGCAGAGTGCACATTTTTTATTTAACATTTTCATTAATATGAGCAATGAGACTCTTCTGAAAGAAGACCAGAGCCCAGGTTCTTTATTTTTCATAATCCTTCTCACCATGAAAGAGACTCTTCTGAAAGAGCACCAGAGCCCACATTCTTTATTTAACATTTTCATTAATATGAGCAATGAGACTCTTCTGAAAGAGGACCAGAGCCCAAGTTCTTTATGTTTCATAATCCTTCTCACCATGAAAGAGACTCTTCTGAAAGAGCACCAGAGCCCACATTCTTTATTTAACCTTTTCCCTTTCATCATCAATGAGACTCTTCTGAAAGTGCAGAAGAGTCCACATTTTTTATTTAACATTTTCATTAATATGAGCAATGAGACTCTTCTGAAAGAGGACCAGAGCCCAGGTTCTTTATTTTTCATAATCTTTCTCACCATGAAAGAGACTCTTCTGAAAGAGCATCAGAGCCCACATTCTTTATTTAACATTTTCATTTATATGAGCAATGAGACACTTCTAAAAGAGGACCAGAGCCCAAGTTCTTTATTTTTCATAGTCCTTCTCACCATGAAAGAGACTCTGCTGAAAGAGCACCAGAGCCCACATTCTTTATTTAAAGTTTTCCTTTTCATCATCAATGAGACTCTTCTGAAAGAGCACCAGAGCCCACAGTCTTTATTTAACGTTTTCCCTTTCATCATCAATGAGACTCTTCTGAAAGAGCACCAAAGCCCACATTCTTTATTTAACGTTTTCCCTTTCATCATTAATGAGACTTATCTGAAAGAGCTCCAGAGCCCACATTCTGTATTTAGCGTTTTCCCTTTCATCATTAATGAGACTCTTCTGAAAGACCAGCAGAGTGCACATTTTTTATTTAACATTTTCATTAATATGAGCAATGAGACTCTTCTGAAAGAAGACCAGAGCCCGGGTTCTTTATTTTTCATAATCCTTCTCACCATGAAAGAGACTCTTCTGAAAGAGCACCAGAGCCCACATTCTTTATTTAACATTTTCATTAATATGAGCAATGAGACTCTTCTGAAAGAGGACCAGAGCCCAAGTTCTTTATGTTTCATAATCCTTCTCACCATGAAAGAGACTCTTCTGAAAGAGCACCAGAGCCCACATTCTTTATTTAACCTTTTCCCTTTCATCATCAATGAGACTCTTCTGAAAGTGCAGAAGAGTCCACATTTTTTATTTAACATTTTCATTAATATGAGCAATGAGACTCTTCTGAAAGAGGACCAGAGCCCAGGTTCTTTATTTT
This sequence comes from Ryuthela nishihirai, assembly GCA_038380435.1. Lineage (NCBI taxonomy): Eukaryota > Metazoa > Arthropoda > Arachnida > Araneae > Heptathelidae > Ryuthela > Ryuthela nishihirai. The sequence goes on along the minus strand of JAWZYU010000001.1, from coordinate 152,651,909 downwards.
TCATAATCTTTCTCACCATGAAAGAGACTCTTCTGAAAGAGCATCAGAGCCCACATTCTTTATTTAACATTTTCATTTATATGAGCAATGAGACACTTCTAAAAGAGGACCAGAGCCCAAGTTCTTTATTTTTCATAGTCCTTCTCACCATGAAAGAGACTCTGCTGAAAGAGCACCAGAGCCCACATTCTTTATTTAAAGTTTTCCTTTTCATCATCAATGAGACTCTTCTGAAAGAGCACCAGAGCCCACAGTCTTTATTTAACGTTTTCCCTTTCATCATCAATGAGACTCTTCTGAAAGAGCACCAAAGCCCACATTCTTTATTTAACGTTTTCCCTTTCATCATTAATGAGACTCTTCTGAAAGAGGACCAGAGCCCACATTCTTTATTTAACCTTTTCCCTTTCATCATCAGTGAGACTCTTCTGAAAGAGCACCAGAGCCCACATTCTTTATTCAACGCTTCCCGTTCACCATGAATGAGAATCTTTTAAAAGAGCACCAGAGCCCACTTTCTTTATTTAACATTTTCTCTATCACCATGAATGAGACTCTTCTGAAAGAGCACCAGAGCCCACTAACTTTATTTAACATTTTCTCTATCACCATGAATGAGACTCTTCTGAAAGAGCACCAGAGCCCACTAACTTTATTTAACATTTTCTCTATCACCATGAATGAGACTCTTCTGAAAGAGCACCAGAGCCCACATTCTTAATTTAACATTTTCATTATTATGAACAATGAGATTATTCTGAAAGAGCACCAGAGCCCACATTCTTTATTTAACGCTTCCCGTTCACCATGAATGAGACTCTTCTGAAAGAGCACCAGAGCAAACTTTCTTTATTTAACATTTTCTCTATCACCATGAATGAGACTCTTCTGAAACAGCGCCAGAGCCCAAGATCTTTATTTTTCATAGTCCTTCTCACCATGAAAGAGACTCTTCTGAAAGAGCACCAGAGCCCACATTCTTTATTTAACCTTTTCCCTTTCATCATCAATGAGACTCTTCTGAAAGAGCACCAGAGCCCACATTCTTTATTTAACGTTTTCCCTTTCATCATTAATGAGACTTATCTGAAAGAGCTCCAGAGCCCACATTCTGTATTTAGCGTTTTCCCTTTCATCATTAATGAGACTCTTCTGAAAGACCAGCAGAGTGCACATTTTTTATTTAACATTTTCATTAATATGAGCAATGAGACTCTTCTGAAAGAAGACCAGAGCCCGGGTTCTTTATTTTTCATAATCCTTCTCACCATGAAAGAGACTCTTCTGAAAGAGCACCAGAGCCCACATTCTTTATTTAACATTTTCATTAATATGAGCAATGAGACTCTTCTGAAAGAGGACCAGAGCCCAAGTTCTTTATGTTTCATAATCCTTCTCACCATGAAAGAGACTCTTCTGAAAGAGCACCAGAGCCCACATTCTTTATTTAACCTTTTCCCTTTCATCATCAATGAGACTCTTCTGAAAGTGCAGAAGAGTCCACATTTTTTATTTAACATTTTCATTAATATGAGCAATGAGACTCTTCTGAAAGAGGACCAGAGCCCAGGTTCTTTATTTTTCATAATCTTTCTCACCATGAAAGAGACTCTTCTGAAAGAGCATCAGAGCCCACATTCTTTATTTAACATTTTCATTTATATGAGCAATGAGACACTTCTAAAAGAGGACCAGAGCCCAAGTTCTTTATTTTTCATAGTCCTTCTCACCATGAAAGAGACTCTGCTGAAAGAGCACCAGAGCCCACATTCTTTATTTAAAGTTTTCCTTTTCATCATCAATGAGACTCTTCTGAAAGAGCACCAGAGCCCACAGTCTTTATTTAACGTTTTCCCTTTCATCATCAATGAGACTCTTCTGAAAGAGCACCAAAGCCCACATTCTTTATTTAACGTTTTCCCTTTCATCATTAATGAGACTCTTCTGAAAGAGGACCAGAGCCCACATTCTTTATTTAACCTTTTCCCTTTCATCATCAGTGAGACTCTTCTGAAAGAGCACCAGAGCCCACATTCTTTATTCAACGCTTCCCGTTCACCATGAATGAGAATCTTTTAAAAGAGCACCAGAGCCCACTTTCTTTATTTAACATTTTCTCTATCACCATGAATGAGACTCTTCTGAAAGAGCACCAGAGCCCACTAACTTTATTTAACATTTTCTCTATCACCATGAATGAGACTCTTCTGAAAGAGCACCAGAGCCCACTAACTTTATTTAACATTTTCTCTATCACCATGAATGAGACTCTTCTGAAAGAGCACCAGAGCCCACATTCTTAATTTAACATTTTCATTATTATGAACAATGAGATTATTCTGAAAGAGCACCAGAGCCCACATTCTTTATTTATAGCTTCCCGTTCACCATGAATGAGAATCTTCTGAAAGAGCACCAGAGCCCACTTTCTTTGTTTAACATTTTCTCTATCACCATGAAAGAGATTTTTCTGAAAGAGCACCAGAGCCCACATTTTTTATTTAACATTTTCATTATTATGAACAATGAGACTTTTCTGAAAGAGCACCAGAGCCCACATTCTTTATTTAACGCTTCCCGTTCACCATGAATGAGACTCTTCTGAAAGAGCACCAGAGCCCACTTTCTTTGTTTAACATTTTCTCTATCACTATGAAAGAGACTCTTCTGAAAGAGCACCAGAGCCCACATTCTTTATTTAACGCTTCCCGTTCACCATGAATGAGAATCTTCTGAAAGAGCACCAGAGCCCACTTTCTTTGTTTAACATTTTCCCTATCATCATCAATGAGACTCTTCTGAAAGAGCACCAGAACACAATATCTTTATTTTTCATAGTAGAACCAGAGCCCACATTTTTTATTTAACATTTTCATTATTATGAACAATGAGACTTTTCTGAAAGAGCACCAGATCCCACTTTCTTTGTTTAACATTTTCTCTATCACTGTGAAAGAGACTCTTCTGAAAGAGCACCAGAGCCCACATTCTTTATTCAACGCTTCCCGTTCACCATGAATGAGAATCTTTTAAAAGAGCACCAGAGCCCACATTCTTTATTCAACGCTTCCCGTTCACCATGAATGAGAATCTTTTAAAAGAGCACCAGAGCCCAGTTTCTTTATTTAACATTTTCTCTATCACCATGAATGAGACTCTTCTGAAAGAGCACCAGAGCCCACTAACTTTATTTAACATTTTCTCTATCACCATGAAAGAGATTTTTCTGAAAGAGCACCAGAGCCCACATTTTTTATTTAACATTTTCATTATTATGAACAATGAGACTTTTCTGAAAGAGCACCAGAGCCCACATTCTTTATTTAACGCTTCCCGTTCACCATGAATGAGACTCTTCTGAAAGAGCACCAGAGCCCACTTTCTTTGTTTAACATTTTCTCTATCACTATGAAAGAGACTCTTCTGAAAGAGCACCAGAGCCCACATTCTTTATTCAACGCTTCCCGTTCACCATGAATGAGAATCTTTTAAAAGAGCACCAGAGCCCACTTTCTTTATTTAACATTTTCTCTATCACCATGAATGAGACTCTTCTGAAAGAGCACCAGAGCCCACTAACTTTATTTAACATTTTCTCTATCATCATGAAAGAGACTCTTTTGAAAGAGTACCAGAGCCCACATTTTTTATTTACCGTTTTCATTATCATCATCATCAATGAGACATTCTGAAACACCACCAGAGCGCACGTTCGTTATTTAACATTTTCCCCATCAAAATGAATGACACTATTCTGAAAGTGCACCAGAGCCCACATTCTTTATTTAATATTTTCATTATTATGAACAATGAGATTATTCTGAAAGAGCACCAGAGCCCACATTCTTTATTTAACGCTTCCCGTTCACCATGAATGAGAATCTTCTGAAAGAGCACCATAGCCCACTTTCTTTGTTTCACATTTTCTCTATCACCATGAAAGAGACCCTTCTGAAAGAGCACCAGAGCCCACTATCTTTATTTAACATTTTCTCTATCACCGTGAATGAGACTCTTCTGAAAGAGCACCAGAGCCCACATTTTTTATTTAACATTTTCATTATTATGAACAATGAGACTATTCTGAAAGAGCACCAGAGCCCACATTCTTTATTTAACGCTTCCCGTTCACCATGAATGAGACTCTTCTGGAAGAGCACCAGAGCTCACTTTCTTTATTTAACGTTTTCTCTATCACCATGAATGAGATTCTTCTGAAAGAGCACCAGAGCCCAAGATCTTTATTTTTCATAGTCCTTCTCACCGTGAAAGAGACTCTTCTGAAAGAGCGCCAAAGCCCGCATTCTTTATTTAACGTTTTTCCTTTAATCATCAATGAGGCTTTTCTGAAAGAGCACCAGAGCCCACATTCTTTATTTAACGTTTTCCCTTTCATCATTAATGAGACTCTTCTGAAAGAGCATCAGAGCCCACATTCTTTATTTAACATTTTCATTAATATGAGCAATGAGACTCTTCTGAAAGAGGACCAGAGCCCACATTCTTTGTTTAACCTTTTCCCTTTCAACATCAGTGAGACTCTTCTGAAAAAGCAGCAGAGTCCACATTTTTTATTTAACATTTTCATTAATATGAATAATGAGACCCTTCTGAAAGAAGACCAGAGCCCAGGTTCTTTATTTTTCATAATCCTTCTCACCATGAAAGAGACTCTTCTGAAAGAGCACCAGAGACCACATTCTTTATTTAACGTTTTCCCTTTCATCATTAATGAGACTCTTCTGAAAGAGCAGCAGAGTCCACATTTTTTATTTAACATTTTCATTAATATGAGCAATGAGACTCTTCTGAAAGAGGACCAGAGCCCAAGTTCTTTATTTTTCATAATCCTTCTCACCATGAAAGGGACTCTTCTGAAAGAGCACCAGAGCCCACATTCTTTACTTAAGGTTTTCCCTTTCATCATCAATGAGACTCTTCTGAAAGAGCACCATAGCCCACATTCTTTACTTAACTTTTTCCCTTTCACCATTAATGAGACTCTTCTGAAAAAGCAGCAGAATCCACATTTTTTATTTAACATTTTCATTAATATGAACAATGAGACTCTTCTGAAAGAGGACTAGAGCCCAAGTTCTTTATTTTTCATAATCCTTCTCACCATGAAAGATTGGTTGGTTGGTTGTTTGGAGTTTTATGGCGCATGAGCTACTAAGGCCATAATGCGCCAAACAAGGTAAAAAAATGCTAAAAGACAAATACTCCTCAACCAAACTTAAAAAACAAATGCTGGAAAAGGTAAAAAATAAAACCAACAAGATATATATATAACAGAAATAAAAAGTAAAGTGTAAAACAACAAATGTGTAGATAAATAAATACAGTAGAGACAAAGGATAAAACTAGCCCAGGTGTAAATGACCTAGGTCAGATGGTGAATAAATTACAAATGAATAAAATTATAATCTGGTAAAATATCCTGTATACTGTAAAAAGACAAAAATTGGAGATAAAATGGTACTATCAGATAAAAGATGTCCGAGTGTAAGTGGCTCGGATGTAAAATTGTGAAAATTAAAATACAAACGACGTTCTAGGTTAAAACATGGACATTGAATTAAAATATGTTTGATTGATAAAATGGTGTCACAAAACTCGCACTTAGGTACGTCGTCCGCCCGTAGAAGAAACGAATGAGTAATAAACGAATGACCTAAGCGGAGCCGAGCAAGTACAACTTCCTCCTTGCGATTCCTGCGGTAACAAGACTGCCATGGTTTGATGATAGGTTTGATCTCAAAGAGCTTGTTCGTAAGCTGTTCTGACCAAGATCTCTGCCACGTGCCCGGAGCTCGATGGTAAAACGCTGGCGGAAATCCAGATAGGGAATCGGCAACGGAGAGTCGGACAGGGGCGTGGCTGACTTGGCAGCAGCATCTGCCAAATCATTGCCCCTGATTCCGACGTGACCGGGCACCCAACAGAAATGGATGGTGGTGGTGGCTGCCAGACGATGTAGTTGCTGGCGGATCTTAGTAAGAACTGAGTGAGGCCGATGCCTCACCGAGATCAAAGCCTGTAGCGAGCTAAGCGAGTCGGTGTAAAGCACACACCGACGATGATGCTTAGTCGCCACGTGGTCCAAGGCGAGGCTGATAGAGTGCAACTCTGCAGTGAAGATGGAACACTGCAGTGGGATCTGGTCTGCAATGATTACATCACAGCAGACCATGGCCGATCCCACTGAAGTGCCGGACTTCGAGCCATCCGTAAAGACAGGCAAGAAGTCCGGGTGCTCAGCACGATGGCTGGCAAAGAGTTGCCGATGGCTGGCAAAGAGTTGCCGGTACATACAGTCGGGTGTAAAGGCCTTCCCCGTCCTGCACAGGGAAAAATCGCAGGAAGGGGAAACAGCGAGCCATGGTGGAAGTGGCTCATCTGTCGACTCTGCAACGCTATCGAGACTGGTGTTGATGTCTCTGAGGTAGCCTCGGACATGCAAATCAAAAGAACGAATGGCAGTCGGCCGATTTGTGTAAAGCATTTCCCACTTCGGACTGAAAACGCAATCCCAAGTGGGATGGCCAGGCAGGGAACTCAATTTTGAAGCATATTGTAGGGACAACTGCTGACGGCGAAGAGATAAAGAAGGTTCGTCGGTCTCAACGTAAAGACTCTGGACCGGTGAGGTGCGGAAGGCTCCCGTGCAAACACGGAGGGCCTGGTGATAGAGGGGGTCCAGCACCTTCACCACCGAATCCCGGGCCGAGTCTTACATCTGGGATCCGTAGTCCAGTTTCGATCGGACAAGTGCACGGTACAGGCGGAGCAAAGAACATCGGTCCGCCTCCCAAGAGAGGGAGGAGAGGACCTTGACGATATTCAATGCCCGCGTGCACTTGGACCTGAGATGACGTATGTGTGGTAAAACGGTCAATTTCCGATCGAATATGAGACCGAGAAACTTGGTCTCCGCCACAACTGGAATGATGTTACACCCGAGCCGCAGCTCGGGATCCAGATGAAGATTATGCTTGTGGCAAAAGTGCACACAAGCGGTCTTCTGTGGGGAGAACCGAAACCCGTTTTGCCGTCGCCCAAACCGAAAGATTGTTCAGGGCAATTTGCAGTTGTCTTTCAATGACCCTCATGCTGGACGATGAGCAAAAGATGCTAAAGTCATCAACATAGAGGGCATTGCCTACTGACGGAGGAAGTTGTCTAGTTATAGAATTAATCTTGACAGCGAAAAGCGTAACACTCAGAACGCAGCCTTGTGGCACCCCCTGTTCTTGGGGGTACGGCCGCGACAGAGTGTTACTGACACGGACACGAAAAGAGCGTGTCGATAACAAGTTGGAGATGAAGATCGGCATGTGACCTCTCAAGCCGAAGCTGTGGAGGTCACGAAGAATGCCGAATCTCCAAGCCGTGTCGTACGATTTTTCGATGTCGAAGAAAATTGACAATAGGTGCTCTCTTCTTAAAAATGAATTTCTGATAGCCGATTCGAGGCGTATCAGATGGTCAAGAGTTGACCGTTGCCTGCGAAAGCCACACTGGGTGTTGGAAAGAAGGTTGTGATGTTCTAAATACCAGATGAGTCTGGCATTTACCATTCTTTCCAACACCTTGCACACACAGCTCGTCAATGCGATGGGACGATAATTGGAAGGAATCTTGGGATCTTTGCCTGGCTTGGGGAAGGCCAAGACGATGGCCTCCCGCCAGGAGTCCGGAAACTGCTCCTCGAGAAAAATGCGATTGAAGAGATGGAGCAGCCGATCCTTACTCGATGGTGAAAGATGTTGGAGCATGGTATAATGGACATTGTCCGGCCCTACAGCAGAGGCACGAGAAGAGTGCAGAGCAAGGCGAAGCTCATCCGCTGTGAATGGCCTGTTGTAAGGCTCCAGGCCATTCGAGTGGAAAGACAGTGGAGAGCGCTCCGCCCTGCCCTTCTGGGCCAGAAACTCGGGGGAGTAAGAGGAAGATGAAGAGATGGAAGAGAATGACTCCCCCAGAGTGTCGGCAATTGCTTTGGGATCAGCAATTGCCTGTCCATTGTGCTCCAGGATCGATAACGAGTGGGACGTGTAGTTCCCACTCATCTTCCGGACTTTATCCCACACGACCTTAGAAGTAGTTGTGCGGGTGATAGAAGATGTATACTTGATCCAAGATTCCTTCTGGCTCTGGCGTCGGACGAAACGAGCTTTCGCCCTGGCGCGTTTGAAATTTTCAAGGTTGGGGGTTGTCGGATATCTCCGAAACACCCCCCAAGCCTTGTTCTGAGCCTTACGAGCTGCGGTGGACCACGGTTTCGGAAAGCGAGGAAACCGTGTAGAAGTTTGAGGAATTGTTGATGCAGCTGCATCTACGATACAGTCCGTTATCTCCGCTACTGCCTCATTGATTGGCTCCTGGCTGACAGAGTGGTCATCGAGCTCAGAGAGCAGCTCGAAACCACCCCAGTCAGCCCGATCGAGCCTCCACCGCGAGACGCGTGAAGGGCTGCAAGGCCCCCCATGCGAGATGGTGCACACCACTTGGAGGTGATCGCTTCCATAAGGGTTGTCCTCGACCTCCCATGTAAAGAGTGGAAGGATAGAGGAGGAGCAGATGGTGAGGTCAATGGCAGTGAAAGAGCGGGTTGGGGAGTGAAAGTAAGTACTGACACCAGTGTTCAACAGGGAGAGAGAAGGATCCAGGAGCCACTGCTCCAGGACCCCGCCCCTCCCGTTGGTGTCAGCACTGCCCCAAAGTGGACTGTGTCCGTTGAGGTCCCCCATAATGAGGAAGGGGGACGGCAGCTGCGAGACGAGTTCATCAAGGTCTTCCTGGAAGACGATGCTCCCAGGTGGAAGATATACAGAGCAGACAGTCAGCGAGAACCCCACGAAGAGACGGATGGCTACTGCCTCCAAGTTGGTGGTGAAGGGTACGACCCGGAATGGAGAATGTTTGCTCACAAGGATGGCGACACCCCCGCGAGCTGGACCATCTCCATCCCAATCCTGGCGAACCAGTGAAAAGTGCCGGATCGTGGGATCTGTGACTGGCTGCAAGTATGTCTCCTGCAGGCACACACAGATGGGCTGGTGTGCCTGAAGGAGGGCCTTGATGTCGTCAAGATTCCTCTGGAATCCACGACAATTCCATTGTAGGAGTGTGGCCATCTCAGGACTTAGAAGAGTGGGCGGACGACAAGTTTCTATTCAGCTTAACCGCCGCGGAAGACGGTTTACTGAATAGGGGGCGGTCGGTATCCATGTCCTCGGAATCGTCCGAGGGGCATGGATCGGTGACCGCCCTTTGAGGTGCAGTGATTTTCTTTTTGGGCCCCGGTGAGGGCCCCTTAGGTTTTGAAGGTCTTGCTGTCTGAGGACGGGGAGGAGGAGGCTTTCCGGTGGAGGTGGAAGGCTGAGCTGCAGGAATGGAAACCGGGGTTGATGTCGAAGTCGACACCACCCTCGGTCTCGCCTGCGTGAGGAGGTACTTCGCAGCTGGCGAGAAAGACTCAGTAGGTGGTACACTGATGTCAGTCTGCACCGCAACCGAAGTCATTGGAACGATGGGCTTTCCAATGACTGCACTGGCATAGGAAACCTTGCCAGGTGGGGCGGGCGGTGCAGCAAGCTTTCTCGCTTCAGCATACGAGATGTTGTTGATGACTTTGAGGCGTTGTACCTCCTTTTCCTTCTTCCACTTCGGACAGTCGCGGGAGTACGCCGGATGTTCGCCACTGCAGTTCACACAGCATGCCTTTTCTGCTGTGCAGTCAGGATCGAGATGATAGTTACTGCCACAGCGAGCACAGGTGGGCTTGCCCCTGCATGCTGTGCGGGCATGACCGTATATCTGACACTGAAAACAGCGCAGAGGGTTCGGTATATACGGCCGTACCTCACAATGTAAATAACCTGCCTTGATGGAAGAAGGCAGGCATGGCGTGTTAAATGTCACAATCAACACCCGGGTGGGTGTCAATTTCCCATCACAGCATGTCGAAACCCGGTGGACCGCTGTTACTTTTTGGTTTGTTTGGGGTTTAATGGCGCATCGGCGACAAGGCCATAATGCGCCAAACAAAGGACAATATAAAAGATAAAAGACATAGAACCCCGTAACAAAAAGTTAAAATATAGTTGCAACATTGTAAAGTGGTAAAAGCACAGAAAACAAGTATATGTGAACAGAGTAAAACAAGTGTAGAAATATTAAATAAAATAATCCCAGGTGTAAGAGACCTGGGGTAAATAATACATATATTAAGGTAAAATCAAATTCTGTTAAAATATCCACAATAGTTCAAATAGCTAAAAACTGGAGATAAAATGCAATGATCAGATAAAAGATGTCCGAGTGTAAGAGGCTCGGACATAAAATTATGAAAGCTAAAATAACATAGACGTTCGAAATTAAAACACGGACATTCGACTAAAATATGTTTAATAGTTAAAATGGTGTCACAAAACTCGCACTTAGGTACGTCGTCCGCCCGTAAAAGAAAAGAATGAGTAATAAACGAGTGACCTAAGCGGAGCCGAGCAAGTACAACTTCCTCCTTGCGATTCCTGCGGTAACAAGACTGCCATGGTTTGATGATAGGTTTGATCTCAAAGAGCTTGTTCGTAAGCTGTTCTGACCAAGATCTCTGCCACTGTGCCCGGATCTCGGTGGTAAAACGCTGCCGGAAATCCAGATAGGGAACTGGCAACGGAGAGTCGGACAGGGGCGTGGCTGACTTGGCAGCAGCATCTGCCAAGTCATTGCCCCTGATCCCGACATGACCGGGCACCCAACAGAAGAGAATCGTGGTGGTGGTTGCCAGACGATGGAGCTGCTGGCGGATCTTGGAGAGAACAGGGTGAGGCCGATGCCTCACCGAGATCAAAGCCTGTAGCGAGCTAAGCGAGTCGGTGTAAAGCACACACCGACGATGATGCTTAGTCGCTACGTGGTCCAAGGCGAGACTGATAGCGTGCAACTCTGCAGTGAAGATGGAACAATGCAGTGGGATCTGGTCTGCAATGATTACATCACAGCAGACCATGGCTGATCCCACCGAAGTGCCGGACTTCGAGCCATCTGTAAAGACAGGCAAGAAGTCCGGGTGCTCAGCACGATGGCTGGCAAAGAGTTGCCGGTACACACAGTCGGGTGTAAAGGCCTTCCCGGTCCTGCACAGGGAAAAATCGCAGGAAGGGGAAACAGCGAGCCAAGGTGGAAGTGGCTCAGCTGTCGACTGTGCAACGCTATCGAGACTGGTGTTGATGTCTCTGAGGTAGCCTCGGACACGCAAACCAAAAGGACGAATGGCAGTCGGCCGATTATTGTAAAGCATTTCCCACTTCGGGCTGAAAACGCAGTCCCAAGTGGGATGGCCAGGCAGGGATCGCAATTTAGACGCATATTGTAGGGACAACTGCTGACGGCGAAGAGATAAAGAAGGTTCATCGGTCTCAACGTAAAGACTCTGGACCGGTGAGGTGCGGAAGGCTCCCGTGCAAACACGGAGAGCCTGATGATGGAGGGGGTCCAGCACCTTCACCACCGAATCCCGTGCCGAGTCGTACACCTGGGATCCGTAGTCCAGTTTCGATCGGACAAGTGCACGGTACAGGCGGAGCAAAGAACATCGGTCCGCCCCCCAAGAGAGGGAGGAGAGGACCTTGACGATGTTCAATGCCCGCGTGCACTTGGACCTGAGATGACGTATGTGAGGTAAAAAGGTCAATTTCCGATCGAATATGAGACCGAGAAACTTGGTCTCCGCCACAACTGGAATGATGTTACCCCCGAGCCGCAGCTCGGGATCCAGATGAAGATTACGCTTGTGGCAAAAGTGCACACAAGCGGTCTTCTGTGGGGAGAACCGAAACCCGTTTGCCGTCGCCCAAACCGAAAGATTGTTCAGGGCAATTTGCAGTTGTCTTTCAATGACCCTCATGCTGGACGAAGAGCAAAAGATGCTAAAGTCATCAACATAGAGGGCATTGCCTACTGATGGAGGAAGTTGTCTAGTTATAGAATTAATCTTGACAGCGAAAAGCGTAACACTCAGAACGCAGCCTTGTGGCACCCCCTGTTCTTGGGGGTACGGCCGCGACAGAGTGTTACCGACACGGACACGAAAAGAGCGTGTCGATAAGAAGTTGGAGATGAAGATCGGCATGTGACCTCTCAAGCCGAAGCTGTGGAGGTCACGAAGAATGCCGAATCTCCAAGCCGTGTCGTACGCTTTTTCGATGTCGAAGAAAATTGACACCAGGTGCTCTCTACGTAAAAAAGAATTCCTGATAGCCGATTCGAGGCGTATCAGGTGGTCAAGAGTTGACCGTTGCCTGCGAAAGCCACACTGGGTGTTGGAAAGAAGGTTGTGGTGTTCTAAATACCAGATGAGTCTGGCATTTACCATTCTTTCCAACACCTTGCACACGCAGCTCGTCAATGCGATGGGACGATAATTAGAAGGAATCTTGGGATCTTTCCCTGGCTTGGGGAAGGCCAAGACGATGGCCTCCCGCCAGGAGTCCGGAAACTGCTCCTCGAGAAAAATGCGATTGAAGAGATGGAGCAGCCGATCCTTACTCGATGGTGAAAGATGTTGGAGCATGGCATAATGGACATTGTCCGGCCCTACAGCAGAGGCACGAGAAGAGTGCAGAGCAAGGCGAAGCTCCTCCGCTGTGAATGGCCTGTTGTAAGGCTCCAGGCCATTCGAGTGGAAAGACAGCGGAGAGCGTTCCGCCCTGCCCTTCTGGGCCAGAAACTCGGGGGAGTAAGAAGAAGAAGAAGAGATGGAGGAGAACGACTCCCCCAGAGTGTCGGCAATTGCTTTGGGATCAGCAATTGCCTGTCCATTGTGCTCCAGGATCGATAACGAGTGGGACGTGTAGTTCCCACTCATCTTCCGGACTTTATCCCACACGACCTTAGAACTAGTCGTGCGGGTGATAGAAGATGTATACTTGATCCAAGATTCCTTCTGGCTCTGGCGTCGGACGAAACGAGCTTTCGCCCTGGCGCGTTTGAAATTTTCGAGGTTGGGGGTTGTCGGATATCTCCGAAACACCCCCCAAGCCTTGTTCTGAGCCTTACGAGCTGCGGTGCAATCTGGATTCCACCACGGTTTCGGAAAGCGGGGAAACCGTGTAGAAGTTTGAGGAATTGTTGATGCAGCTGCATCTACGATACAGTCCGTTATCTCCGCTACTGCCACATTGATTGGCTCCTGGCTGACAGAGTGGTCATCGAGCTCAGAGAGCAGCTCGAAACCACCCCAGTCAGCCCGATCGAGCCTCCACCGCGAGACGCGTGAAGGGCTGCAAGGCCCCCCACGGGAGATGGTGCACACCACGGGGAGGTGATCGCTTCCATAAGGGTTGTCCTCGACCTCCCATGTAAAGAGTGGAAGGATCGAGGAGGAGCAGATGGTGAGGTCAATGGCAGTGAAAGTGCGGGTTGGGGAGTGAAAGTAAGTACTGACACCGGTGTTCAACAGGGAGAGAGAAGGATCCAGGAGCCACTGCTCCAGGACCCCACCCCTCCCGTTGGTGTCAGCACTGCCCCAAAGTGGACTGTGTCCGTTGAGGTCCCCCATAATGAGGAAGGGGGACGGCAGCTGCGAGACGAGATCATCAAGGTCTTCCTGGAAGACGATGCTCCCAGGTGGAAGATATACAGAGCAGACAGTCAGTGAGAACCCCACGAAGAGACGGATGGCTACCGCCTCTAAGTTGGTGGTGAGGGGTACGACCTGGAATGGAGAATGGTTGCTCACGAGGATGGCGACACCCCCGCGAGCTGGACCATCTCCATCCCGGTCCCGGCGAACTAGTGAAAAGTGCCGGATCGTGGGATCTGTGACTGGCTGCAAGTACGTCTCCTGCAGGCACACACAGATGGGCTGGTGTGCCTGAAGGAGGGCCTTGATGTCGTCAAGATTCCTCTGGAATCCACGACAATTCCATTGTAGGAGTGTGGCCATCTCAGGACTTAGAAGAGTGGGCGGACGACGTGTTCCTATTCAACTTAACCGCCGCAGAGGACGGTTTAGTGAATAGGGGGCGGTCGGTATCCATGTCCTCGGAATCGTCCGAGGGGCATGGATCGGTGACCGCCCTTTGAGGAGGAGTGATGGTTTTCTTTTTAGGCCCTGGTGGGGGCCCCTTCGGTTTGGAAGGTCTTGCTGTCTGAGGACGGGAAGGAGGAGGCCTTCCGGTGGAGGTGGAAGGCTGAGCTGCAGGAATGGAAACCGGGGTTGATGTCGAAGTCGACACCACCCTCGGTCTCGCCTGCGTGAGGAGGTACTTCGCAGCTGGCGAGAAAGACTCAGTAGGTGGTACACTGATGTCAGTCTGCACCGCAACCGAAGTCATTGGAACGATGGGCTTTCCAATGACTGCACTGGCATAGGAAACCTTGCCAGGCGGGGCAGGCGGTGCAGCAAGCTTTCTCGCCTCTGCATAAGAGATGTTATTTATGACTTTGAGGCGTTGTACCTCCTTTTCCTCTTTCCACTTCGGACAGTCGCGGGAGTACGCCGGATGTTCGCCACTACAGTTCACACAGCATGCCTTTTCTGCTGTGCAGTCAGGATCGAGATGATCCTTACTGCCACAGCGAGCACAGGTGGGCTTGCCCCTGCATGCTGTGCGGGCATGACCGTATATCTGACACTGAAAACAGCGCAGAGGGTTCGGTATATACGGCCGTACCTCACAATGTAAATAACCTGCCTTGATGGAAGAAGGCAGGCGTGGCGTGTTGAATGTCACGATTAGCACCCGGGTGGGTGTTAATTTCCCATCACGGCGTGTTGAAACCCGGTGGACCGCTGTTACTCCTTGAGGTGTGAGCTCCGAGAGGATCTCCTCCTCAGTGACTTTGAGGAGGCCCCACTCGGTGATCACACCCCGAGAGGAATTCAAAGTTTTATGGGGAGTGACTTCGACAGCCACCCCACCAATTTCTTTGACTTTCAGGAGTAGTTCGGAGTGTTTTGAACAAGCGGTCTCAACTTGTAAGTCGCCAGATCGTAAGCGCTTTACGGATTTCGGTTCTCCCGCAAGACCTTTCAAACCTTTATTAACGAAAAAAGGGGACATGTCCCCAAGTACCTGATCACCCGTGGAGTGGATGATCAGGAACTTTGGGAACGAAGACACAGACACAGAAGACGACGGCAGAGATAACGTAGACGAGGAAGATGGGGGCTCACGTCGAGCCCTCTTGTTGGCGGCGATCGCATTATTTTCTTCATTCTCTCGCATGTTTGTTTTTGTGTGGTTCAGTGCCCGCTGTCCCCACCCTCCACGGAGCCCAACAAGGGGACGCCCAGTCGGGCGCCAGGGCTACGCAGGCACTATACCCACACAGACAGTGAGCCAAGCCCTCACAAATAAATAGAAGGAAAATAAAAAGAGAAATGTGCAGAACAAAAACGTTCTACACAAATGAAACAAAGCGCAAAAATAAGAATATTGTGACTGCCAAACTGGCAGCACAAAGAAAGGATAACGACAAAAGGAAAATAATATGTGAGGAGACTTGTAAACCTGTACCCGGACCGTGGGCAAGGTTACTCACCGCTCTGCACGGTTGACCCTAGCAGGACCTGCCCACCAGCCGATTGCTCCTGGGGGGGCCACCCCAGGAGCTCCCGTTTACCGGAAGCAGAGGCCAAAGCAGTGTATAGCAGAGGCCCCGGAATCCGCTGCCCAGCCCCGCGACGGACAGGCTCCCCAATGGCAAGACGGCCAATGGGGACCATGCCAGTCATGAGCTGAGGAGAGAAGACGGGGACCCCCGAGCAACTGCCAGGATCCTCCTTTCCCGGGACACGGGTCTCCGCGCACGGCAAACACGCGGGCGAGCGTTTAGGACCCTGCGAAGGTAACCGAGCCAGCGGAACCTTCACAGGGTGGTCCCCCTCACCGCGTACACACCATGAAAGAGACTCATCTGAAAGAGCACCAGAGCCCACATTCTTTATTTAACCTTTTCCCTTTCATCATCAATGAGACTCTTCTGAAAGAGCACCAGAGCCCACATTCTTTATTTAACGTTTTCCCTTTCATCATTAATGAGACTCTTCTGAAAGAGCAGCAGAGTCCACATTTTTTATTTAACATTTTCATTAATATGAGCAATGAGACTCTTCTGAAAGAGCACCATAGCCCACATTCTTTATTTAAGGTTTTCCCTTTCATCATCAATGAGACTCTTCTGAAAGAGCACCAGAGCCCACATTCTTTACTTAACGTTTTCCCTTTCACCATTAATGAGACTATTCTGAAAGAGCAGCAGAGTCCACATTTTTTATTTAACATTTTCATTGATATGAACAATGAGACTCTTCTGAAAGAGGACTACAGCCCAAGTTCTTTATTTTTCGTAATCCTTCTCACCATGAAAGAGACTTTTCTGAAAGAGCACAGATCCCAAATTCTTTATTTAACGTTTTCCTTTTCATCATCAATGAGACTCTTCTTAAAGAGCACCAGAGCCCAAATTCTTTGTTTAACGTTTTCCCTTTCATCATCAATGAGACTCTTCTAAAAGAGCAGCAGAGTCCACATTTTTTATTTAACATTTTCATTAATATGAGCAATGAGACTCTTCTGAAAGAGGACCAGAGCCCAAGTTCTTTATTTTTCATAATCCTTCTAACCATGAAAGAGACTCTTCTGAAAGAGCACCAGAGCCCACATTCTTTATATAACGTTTTCCCTTTCATCATCAATGAGACTCTTATGAAAGAGCAGCAGAGCCCACATTCTATATTTAACATTTTCATTAATATGAGCAATGAGAGTCTTCTGAAGAGCCCAAGTTCTTTATTTTTCATAATCCTTCTCACCATGAAAGAGACTCTTCTGAAAGGGCAGCTGAGCCCACATTCTTTATTTAACATTTTCCGAATCACCATGAATGACACTCTTCAGAAAGAGCACACTCTCCTGTAGTTTGTAAGGATCGAATTTCCTCATTTTCCTAACTCTTCTGATGAATGCATTGCGGTTTGTTTCCCCCCCCCCCGTAGTGAGTTTTGGAAGACATTATCTTCCCCTCCCTCCTTGGGTACAATGACCAACGTTGGAAGCTCTCGAATAAATATTCTTGGCTTCAGAGGATTTAGGTTAGGTGAACTTTAATGATGTGAATCGTGTACGTCGCTGGCCCTCTTAATACAATAGAGCGTGCCTTAGTCGATGGTGAAGAAATTCCTCTGGCGGAATTCCACTCGAAGGAATAGCACTCGTTAACGGAAATGATGTCGTCGACTAAAATCTGGCAACTGCAGACAGAAGTGTGAATGGGTGAAAGAAAACTGCTGTCGTTGCTCAGTCTCCAAATCCGACGGCTACCTGATTTCTGGAATCCCAGTTCAAATGATTCGGAGCGTGATTAGCGTGATTATTAGGGTGAAGAGTGATTTGCCTCTGAATTGCGAAACAATATGGCAAATAAGATGCGTGGCATTTGAAAAAGCGAATTCGAATCGAAATTTTCTTTAAAAGCAGGAAGTGATGAATAAGTGGAGGACGATCAATTAATAAATATCATTCACCTGGTTTAATAACAGATTTATTGAAATTGTTAACGAATGAATCAACCTACATATTTAATAAGTATCATTCCCATTCTTATGAGTAATCATCACTTTTAATATAAATGGCATCTGAAGTGTTAGAAGGCGAGGACGCATTTCCCTTTGCCAATGCTCTCATATCCTGTGTGGGGTTTTCTTTTGGGTAAATGAGTTGAAAAGAGATTTAATGTACATTGAGACAATCTTAAAACACAAAAAATACAGACAAGGACATTCAGTTAGTGAACGTTTAATGAAATCTTTATTGAATGGCAATGGCACAACTCTGAGTTCTGATGAAGAATGGCGAATATCTGACGAAATGAAGTCCCATTCATCTCACGGGAAGTAATTCGGAGAGGAAATGTGCGTTCATTGTCACTGAAAAAATTTCTCTTTTCCTTTAGGGAAGTTAGAAATCCCATAATTGCCGATCTTTATTGGAACCTGTTGCCACAATAGAAGACTCCATCGTTTGTTGCCTTTATGCTGTTCTTTGGTCAGTCCGATTGGAAGGCGCCGAGAAAGGCGCCAAAGAGTCTCTCTCTATTCCTTCCATCTGGATGAAGAGACATTCCTCACGTGCTTGGGAATGCCATTTCCGGAGAATGAGGAATTCCCTCCTCGTGGCAAGGGAGAAGGGAAGCTGCGAACTCTTTCTCTGACGAAGCTCGCTGCTTCCGTCACCTTTCGTGACGAAGTGCGAAGCCAACAACTGACGAAAGGAAGCGGAAACTCCGTTCCATCATCTGCTGTTTGAATGGAGCGGTTGGGGTGTGGTAAGGCACCAAGGGGTGAGAATCGTTGATGACTGAGCAATGATGCGATCCGAGGACGATTCTTGATGTGGATGATGCAAGCGATCAGTGAAGGGAGATGCGATTGATCTCTTCCATTTCGGAAGGGACTAAAAGAACTTCAGGAGTCGAAAGTCCCTTGTCCGTTGATGAATTCATGCAACCAAACGATTCTCCAATTGGCGTCTTTCGATACGTCCTTTGGAACTTTCTTCCATCGCTAATCCACCCCGATGAATCTTGTCCTTTCGCGGTCCCTTCTGAATTCTTTTCTCTACCTGATCCCCCTAGAAGGATCCACCCACCCTCCGAATCTCTTCTCGATCTCCTCGGCCACGGCGAGCGTCAGCCGATCGTTGCCATCGGCTGCGACCACCTGCACTCCAATCGGCAGTCCCATTGTGGTCAGTCCCAGGGGACATTGCGTTACGGGCAACCCCAGGGCGTTGAAGACGACACTGTAGGCGACGTTCAGCTGGTTGGCCACCATCTGACCGTGATGCAGTGCGGGAGTGGGAAATGTCGGATAGAGGAAGACGCCGTCGTCTCCTAGCAACCGCTCCATGTCCTCCTTGAGCCGCATCCCTCTCCTTCGGAAGGCAGAAAGAGGTTTCGCTACAACAGGGGCCAAGTGCTCCTGGAGGCAGGCGTTGAAAATGATCGGGAAGCTGTGTTCCGATCGCCCCGTGAGCCACTTCCACATTTCGTAGTGAGGAGGCTCGGGCTTTTTCACATCCCCTGCCATCAGGTTGGCAATGGTCTGGTCTTCAATCTCAGCGAGGGCAGCGCACCAAATGATGAAGCCGTGCTTCAGATGCTTCAACTGCGCTGTTGCCTCTTCTGCAGGGACAGACGATTCCTCTAGCCACTTCACCACCTGAAAAAGAAAAGCAAACGGTTGATATTATTTTTGCGCAACTCGTCGCCATCTTTTCAAGCGACGTCACCATTCATCGCACGGATTCATTTCCCGTTGCATTGTGGGACGCAAACGATTTCCCTTGTGCAACTATTCTTTGATCCGATTTTATGTAATCGAAATCGAACTCCAATTGCTTCAGAAAATGAAACTTCTCTTTGGAAAGTAGGCAGGGACTAGAGTTCGTGAAATGCCCATATTTTGATGTTGCACGTGAGTATTTTCCATTCAAAGTGTCTTTCTTTAAGACAAATCGAATGAATGGATTGGAAAGAAGTCAATTTGACGCTTCACAAAAGACGCTTCACAGAGTAAATATCAAGAAATGATTCAACAACATTTCACATGTAAAGCACTGAAGTATGAATTACAGTGTTCAGAAAGATAGAAAAGGCGAAACAAAGCACATAAATTTAGGCAAAAACTCAAATTCCCGTTCATTTTAAAATTTCAAATGTTCAATTTTCTTTCCTAACTTTTGCAATTTAAATTTTCCGTTAACTCCGTGCATTGCATTTAAAAAACAATACGTTTGATAATTATCGTTATTGCCGTTGTTTATGTGAAGAGATTATCCGATAATTGTTCATTAAAGGCAATGCTTGAAATGTTTCTTCACAAAATAATTAATAATATTTTGTCATTTTTTCTGCTCAAACAGATTGTTAACATATTATTAAGTTGTTGTTTTTTCCTTTAAAAAGTTTGTTAATGTACAGGGTGTCTCAAAAGTCCTTGAACAATTTCAACGACCGATGAATCAATAGAATTTGAGCAGAGACACATTTCAGTTGAAGTAGATGGATCGATTTTTTTTTAAAAGTTGCCGTCCCATGGCCGAGTGGTTAGCGCGCTTGGCTACTGATCTAAGAAGGGACGCTGGGTTCGAGCCCCGGGTAAGGCATGGATGTATGTGTCGTTTTTCTGCTGAGGTCCTGCCATCCTCACAGACCTTCTACTCTGGCATATAAACTGACAGGCTCCTGTCAGACCTCTGTGGCAAGCAGCTGCTTGAAGGGGTATTTATTTATTTATTATTTTTTTTTCAGATGTTAAATATTTCCCCAATAGATGGTGCCACTACTGTTATGGTGATGCCATTGTAAAGGACGAACTTACAAAAGAGCAAATGGTTTAAATTACATTTTTCAGATATTATTAAGTTGTAGTTTACTTTCCTAATTTATCATTTTTTAAACTGCTGAATTTGATAAATTATTAATTTGTTATGTAACTTATTTCTTTTTATTTATAGTTTGTTTTTAATCAATTATCACGGTTGCTTTTGTATAATGAAGTAATTTCTTTGGGAGAAGGTCGTTGATGAATTATTAAGCTATTGTTTCCTAAGTGATCGTCTGTGTAAATGTTTCTCTTGTAAGAAAAAGTCCCTCCCTGTGGAAAACCGAATGTCGGCTGGTAGATGAGTTTCATTTCCTTTCAGCCGTCTGCCTTTTCATGTGTCTTGAAGGATTTATTTTTATTTTTGTTCAAAGTTAGTGATTGTCGGGTTCCATCAGAATCAGCGTAGAAGAGTTCATTTCACGAAGGGGGGGACAGTGAGCGATCGAATGGCCCCAAGAGGGAAACTTACCTCCAGCAAGGCGTTCCTGATTTCCGGATGCACTGGCGTCAGTGCAGGATGTCCTCCGTCGTCCAACATGTAGAACACTCTCAGGGATTTCAGACAGACCTAGGGGGAGGAAACGACAGACGATTATTTGCGGTGAACAGTTCCAAAGGGACAATGGATTAGCGTTTTTATAATGAAACCAAGTTGACCCCTTTGGCTCCCGTTTAATGAAAACTGTTGACATGTCTGATTTGCTCCTTCGCTGTACGTAAATAATTCGCAAAATAAGGAAACGATAATTTAAGCATCGTGACTAAGTTCACTTGCTTAAGTAACTAAACTTTTCATCCAATAAAATAGCAGAAGCATTCCAAAACAAAAATTGTTCGACGCCAATTGTCAGCTTAGAATGGGAAAGACTGTGAGAAAAAAAAAGAAGAATACGGGGGTGGGGGGTGGGAAGGGGCAAGAGAGCGAATTTCCATTGGAGGATAACTCTTTAGAGATATTTAAAAGAATTCTTCTAAAATGCATGAAATATAAAATTAAAAAATAAATACCCCTCAGTAGCCAAGCGCGCTAACACAGACGTTTAACAATTTTTAGCCTCTATCGCTCTTGCAGCAAGTATTCTCGAAGAGGAGGAGGGGGGGGAGGCATGGCCCCTTTGCCTCTCTACACGTCGATCGATCGGTACGACAGAGTTCTTGCAGCCCTTGGCAAACGTATTTCATCTCCCAGCCACATATTCTCTCTTAACCATACGAACAGGTATGATCTCTATACAGGGTGTCTCAAAAATATAGGTACAAACTTTTAGGGGAGGTAGATAACATCTAAAGGAATGAGAATTGCATAGGAACCCATAACCGGAAACGTAAATCAATAGGCGGCGCTGTTCATCAGTGCTCTAGAGGGGAAATTTCGGATTTCCTCATTCGAGCGGTAGCCAGTTGATGAAGAGCATGCAAAGGTATTTGAACAGGGAGCTGGCAGATATGCACTTAGTGTATGGAATAGCTGAGGGCAACGGACGAGCCGCTCAACGAACATCCCATCCGACGGACTGCAGCCTTTCCAAGCCCATCGGTGTCCCCTACTGACCGTGGGCAGGGCGGGGAATTTCGTGGAGATAAATCTCAACGCTGACCCAGCTGGGACTCGAACCTGGGAACTACAGATTACGAGCCTGGCGCGCTACTGACTGAGCCACCCCCGCCCCACCCATAACCGGAAACGTAAGTCAATAGGCGGTGCTGTTCATCAGTGCGCTAGAGGGGAAATTTCGGATTTCCTCATTGGAGCGGTAGTCGGTTGACGAAGAGCATGCAAAGGTATTCGAAAAGGGAGCTGGCAGACATGCACTTAGTATATGGAATAGCTGAGGGCAACGGACGAGCGCTCAACGAATGTATCAAGAACGCTTCCCACACAGACATGTACCGGGCCACCGTTTGTTTGCGCGTGCGCATCAAAATCTATGCGATTATGGGTCATTAAGAGGTAGCAGAAGTGAGGGCTGGCCATCTAGTACGCCATTTGTAATAATTATGTCCAATAAATATTTTCCCATTAATCACTGTCTTGTGTTCTTTCAGATCTTGAACCTCTGCTACCACTTTCCCATGACGTTTCCGGTTATGGGTTCCTATGCAATTCTCATTCCTTTAGATGTTATCTACCTCCCCTAAAAGTTTGTACCTATATTTTTGAGACACCCTGTATATCGGTGATAAATCGACATGAATTTTTTTCCCGTCGTCCTTGTGAAAGCAAAAAATATTTCCTCGTATTTAGTTGTCACCATAGCAACAACGCAGAGATTTCGCAGACCGAAATTTGCGCGCTGACAGAGAAGAGAGAAATGACGACACGGTCTTTGTTTTTTTAACAGGAAATGAGAAGTTTAGAGAAACTTTCAAACAAGTCGTAACCCGTTAACTTCTGAGGAACGAGTGCGAATCGGCAGACACGTGTCACGAACTTTTTGCACGCCATCCGTAATTAAGATTTCGTATTATTCACTCTTTGGACTCCTGTAAAGAAAGTGCCCAGAAATCAGAAGCATTTGTTACATTTCATGGCTGCATGTTTCCCCGTGAATTTTGGCTACTTGGGCGATTTTTGTCAACAGTGTCCCCTTGCTTCCTCTTTAATTTTAAAGGCCTCGCCCATTGATTTGAGTCAGTAAGTGGGGGGGGGGGGAGGAGGGAAATTCAGAGTTTCGACTGAGTAAAATGGCATCGTCACCACCAAGGATTTGAACGTAGACTTCGCTACCAACATCATAAACCAACAATTTCTAATTAATATTATTTAACTCTTTCTTCAGAATTGTTTACATTAAAGCTATATTTTGACATGTATGTATACATTACGTATATATATATATAGTATATAATAAGTTCTATAACAAATATAGTAAATCTTTGTACTTCTGAACAATTGCAGTGGTGAAGGATTCGGCCTTTACAACTCGAAGGGTTTAAAACAAGAATTTCAGTTTCATTGCCAGAATCCATGATGCAAATGGTTAAAGGGAACGCTTCCCCCCCCCCCCCCCCCCACACACACAAAGCCGCTTCAAGGCTTCGTGTTATTTTCGGTAAAGAGAGCCTTTAATTTCCCCTTTACCTTACTGTGAAGGTTCAGTCGTCGAGCATTCCCATCAGCCAACACTTTCAGCATGAGCAGCAGATCGGAGGCATAGCGACTCATCGGCCCCGTCACCACGTACGGAGAAACCTGCAGCAGGGTTGGTGGGAACTGACCTCCGTGGGGCACTGCACCTGCGAGAAGAAGAGAAAAGGTCAACACCTGATGAGGCAGCGTATTTTGAAAATATGGTTGCGGGGAAAGAGAAAGGATTCTTTCCAAAGATTAAAAAGAAAAGAAGTCAATTAATAAGTAAATGAAAACCGGTGATATAATTTGCATCCGTGCTTAATACTTAATTGCTAAATGTTTCAAAAGCACAAAAATTCAAAATAATTTTTGAAAGTCCCCTCCCCCCGCCCCTTTAAACTGTGGAGTGGTTTAGGGGCCACGGCGTACTCCTATTGAACGGTATTTCAAAGGTGGATGTGTCGGGAGGTGGGTGTGTGTGTGAGGGGGGGGAGGTTCGTCCATCTGAAGGACAAATAAATGAGCCACGTGACTGTAGTATCCCTGGCATAATTGAGTGAAAATTTGTATATAAATATTTTTCATAAGTGCGTAAGATATTAGATGTCAGGATATTGATATTTTTTATCATAATTTCTGTTTTTTTTATATGTACATATTTAGGGTATATGTCTATCTTGGTATTGTGATGTGGTTGTTGCCTGTAGCTCTTTCTGTTGGCTGGGAGCGTCAGTTGATGACCCTGCACCTACTGCAGGAGGGGCATTGAAAGTGTGAGAACTAAGCAGATGACCTACTTGCCGTGATGATAGGAAGGGAAGCCGCTGTCATTGCGGGCTGCCTTCATGAGGAACCCGTCCCCCACCTTCCCTTGTGCACGGGCAAGGCGTCGGCCACGGAACGGCTCACCGGACGACATTTATGGCACTGTTGGGTGATGCGCGCGGGCTGTTGCCACCGTGTGACCTTGTCGACCTTTGAAGCATGAGCGGGGGAGTAAAGAAAGGAGCGAGGTGAATGAAGGAGACTCGTATCGGACGTCGATGTAGAGAGAGGTGCGTTTCTCGGGATCCTCAGATACTGCAGCTCTCAGGGCACGGATAGAACAGAATAACCCTAAAATATAGTCTGTGTGACTTAGAAGAATTAGAAGTCTGCGTGAGCTATGCACCAATCCCCTGTGATGATGCATAGAACCGACCAGGCCTAGCACCTAATGTCCGACCCCGCCTTCTCGTGGTGCAGACCATTAGTACCTTTCAAAAGAGATATTCTCTTGTGGAAGTGAACGGAAGGGGAGGGCTGCCAGATTAGTGTGGCCTACTGATCTGGACAACTATGGATACTTTTCTTTTTTTTCTACCCTGCTGAGGAGTGGTCAACCACACAAGGTCCTGGTGCTGACCATATAAACCTACTGGACTGGACAGATATATGGCTCTGAGCTTGATTATGGATCCTGATTTTGCTGCACTGGTGGGATTCTGTGGAGGGAAAATCTTCCGCTGTGTTTTCTGTTTGTTTGTGGGTTGACAGCCCCAAGTGAATAGATTCACAGGATATGTTTATCAGCTGGTGGATAATCCTCAGCAGAAGTCATCGCAGGCACCTGAACTCTTTGCTTCTATTGGCATCGTCAAAATCTACATTGGAGGAAGTCTTCCAATGTAGATGGCTTCAGCCTTTAGTGGTGGGGGAACGGGTCTTTGCCCCATGTCTGCGATTAGGGGGCTGTTTGATATTGTCGGCATTCCCTCTCTCAATAAACATAGTTTCTTTAAACATCCCACTGACCATTTTCTCTCCTTAGGTAGCTGGAATGTGAGGACTCTGCACAGAGCTTATTCTCTTAATGTCCTCACACAAGAATTCCAAGAATTCCAAAATTATAATTTAGATATTCTAGGCTTGAAAGAGACCAGATGGACAGATAAAGGTCAGATTCTTAAAATTAATCTTAAATTTCTCTTTTCAGGGAGGGAAGATGAGAAACATCACCAAGGCGTAGGTATGCTTCTCAGCAGACACGCTAGTGATGCTCTTCTAGGATATGAGTGCATTAATGAAAGGTTTCTTACAGCAAAATTTCAGACAAGCGTTAAAGACTTGAATGTTATCTGCTGTTATGCCCCCACTGAGGATGCCGATGAGAATGAGAAGGATAGGTTTTGCGGACAACTTCAGGATATTTTGAATTCTGCCAAGAAAGGAGATATTACCCTTGTTCTAGGTAACTTCAATGCCAAAGTTCGTACTGATTCTGACCATTGGGGAGAAGTGATAGGCCCTTTTGGTATTGGTAGCTGCAGTGGCAATGGGCAACGTCTCCTACAGGTAAGTAAACTCAATGGTTTCAGAATAACTAACACATATTACAAACACCGCGACATACATAAGTACACATGGGTTTCACCTGATGGGCTGCATAAGAATATGATTGATTATATGCTAATTAACAGCAAATGGGCTAGTTCTGTTAGGAATACCAGGTCATATAGGGGAGCTGAAATTGGATCTGACCATTATCTTGTTAAAAGTTCTTGCAACTTAAACTTAAAAATGTTGTGCTAGGGTTAAAAAATTTACGTATAATACTGAAGCTCTGAACGACCTAGTTATAGTTAAAGCTTACCATGATAGGTTGCATAGTTGTTATAACAGCCATGGTTTGCTTACTACTGAAGTTGAGGAAGAATGGGACCATTTTGAACAGGCTTTTTTGGACACTAACAGTACTCTTTTAGGAAAAAAGGAGCAGAGGAGGCATAATTATTTGAGTGATAAGGCACTTGAGCTTATTTCAGAAAGAAAGAACTGCAGGAATGTCTTTAATCAATATCCTACTACTCCTAATAGAAAGCATTACAGAGAGCTTATAAACGTGTAAAGGATCAGTTAGCTGCTGATAAGAATCTTTGGCTTGACTAATTATCTAGTACAGCAGAGAGCTGTACTAGATAATTAATATTTTGTGTGATACAAAATGGACAGGTATACTGGGATTGAAGGATAAACAAGGTAAGGTTATAGAAGGTGAGGATTCTGTCATGGCTAGGTGGGCTGAGCATTTCAGTGATATTCTAAACAATGCGGTTAGTTCTATTCCCATTGTTTGCAATGATGATAGATGCATTGGTGGCTTTAATGTTGGCCCTATAACACAATCTGAAGTTATTTTGACTATTTCTAAACTTAAAATTCATAAATCCTTAGGGGTAGATGAAATTACTACGGAAATGCTTAGAGCTCGGAATGGTTCGATTACCACTTGGATGACTGAAATTTTGAATATCTTTTATGATAAAAGCAAGTTTCCCAAGGATTTTACCAGAACTATTAATATCCCTATTTTCAAAAAGGTGATCTCAGTTCTTGTGATAACTGTAGGTGTGTCAGCCTACTTTCTGTTCCATTTAAAGTTCTTTGCATGATTGTGCTTAATAGAATTAAGAATCTGGTCGACAGGCAATTGCGTGATGAGCAATGTGGATTCAGAAGTGGTAGGGGATGTGTAGATCAAATATTTTCACTTAGGCAGATTCTTGAGAAATGTTTAGAGTTTCAGAAACCTTTGGTTTCAAGCTTTGTTGATTTCAAAAAGGCTTTCGACTCTGTTGATAGTCATAATTTGTGGTTGATTGTGAAATCATATGGTATACCTGACAAGTTAGTTAACATTATGAAAGCTCTTTATAATAACACTGAATCGTGTGTGAGAGTTGGTAAGGCTTGTAGCAATTGGTTTAGCATTACTTCTGGTGTTCGACAAGGGTGCATTTTGTCTCCCTTTCTCTTTAGTTTGGTTATTGATTATATTATGTGAAATTCACTTCAAGGGAAAGATTTTGGCCTTAAATGGACTGGAGATGTGAATATTTCCGATTTAGATTATGCTGATGATTTAGCCCCTTTGGCAAATGATGTTGATGAGACAAACTCTTTAATTGGAGCTGTTGATAAAACTGGTAGTAGAGTAGGTTTAGTTATAAACAGAAAGAAATCTAAAATGATGCAAATTGGTCAGGCAGGTTGTGTTTCAGTTAATCTGAATGGTTGCAGTCTTGAGCAGGTGTCACAGTTTAATTAAATTGGGAGCTACGTAACAGATACTGGTGATGTACGGCATGAGATTAACAGACGAATAGGGATTGCTGCCGGGACTTTTAGGAATCTTTGGGGAGTGTGGAGAAATAGGCATATACACTTAAAGACTAAAATTAGACTGTATAATAGTTTGGTTCTTTCTAGGGTTAGTTATGGAAGCGAAACTTGGACACTTTGTAAACAAGATAACATGAAACTAGATGCTTTTGATTCCAGATGCTTACGCAGTATCTTGGGCATTAGGTGGTTCTACTTTGTAACTAATGATGAGGTTAGGCAAAGGAGTTTGTAACCTCCTTTAAGCAGCATATTGTGCAGAGAGAGACTCCGTTGGTTTGGCCATGTTGCCCGTATGAATAATTATAGATTGGCGAATAGGGTTATGAACAGTGTGGCTAAAGGCCTCAGAAAGAGAGGGAGACCTAGGATGCAGTGGGCAGACAATGTCAAACAGGACTGTTAGAATTGATGTGCAGTGGCCAGATGTAACAGATGTAAGTTCAGGATAGACTTGCTTGAAGAACGAAATTGCACTGTCTGTTTGGACCTCCGTAGCCCATTGGTGCCTGATGATGATGATGATGATGACGACGACGATGACGATGATGATGATGATGTAACTTAGAAGAACTAGAGGTCTGTGTGACCATATATATAATATATATATCAAAGATCTCTGTGACTATCGGAATTATAAAGTCTGTGTGACTAAACCGCAACCTGCCTACGTGACTAAAAGTTATCTACGATGAATCACTAGCATCGATAGCAACCTCTGCAGACGTATCCCAGCAACAGGAGGGCAACCCCGATAAAGAAGGAGAGAATTAAGCTCAATGTTAAGTTTGCAACAAGTGTCTCCTCTTTATTCGTCCATCTAAGGCAGTGTAGTATTGAGCGAACTGTCAACGCGAGCGACACTCAGACACTGACACTTGATTAAATAATCCTCGAACCTTAGTAGAAATTTTAAGTGTTGAAAGTCCCCTACCCTTACTACTGAAGGCCAGAGAAAAGACCAATCAATCAATCAACAAGAAAGTAAGGGGACGTGATAGTGACCTTCAACTTCCTCGATGAGATTCCTGCGGAAGCAGGTGATTCTCTTCCATGATCCATTTCAATCTGGATGAAAGCTAATTTCATCCATTTCTCTGATCTCGAATAGAAACGAAAAAGAAACAGAAATAATTCAAATATCGTTTCACAGAAAACGTTTTCAGTTCAAGGAAAAGAAAAATCGGTAATCGACCTTTATATGAAAACTTAATAGGAAGGGTCTCCCTTCACGAAATATCTTTATTTACGAATCATTCAATTGATTCAGATGATTTTTTTTTCTTTACGAAACCGATTTCTTTAAGAATCAATCAGATTCACTTGATTCAGATGAATTTTTCCTTTATGAAACATCTATCTTTACGAATCAATCTGATTCAATTAATTGGGATGATTGTTTTCCTTTACAAAACCGATTTCCTTTAAGAATCAATCAGATTCATTTGATTGAGATGAATTTTTCCTTTATCAAACATCTATCTTTACGAATCAATCAGATTCAATTAATTCAGATGATTTTTTTTCCCTTTACGAAATCGATTTCTTTAAGAATCAATCAGATTCATTTGTTTCAGATGAATTTTTCTTTTATGAAACATATTTCTTTACTAATAAATCAGATTCAATTAATTCAGATGATTTTATTCCTTTACGAAACCGATTTCTTCAAGAATCAATCAGATCCAATCGATTCAGATGATTTTTTCCTTTATGAAACATCTTTCTTTACTAATCAATGAGATTCAATTAATTCAGATGATTTTTTTCCTTTACGAAACCGATTTCTTGAAGAATCAATCAGATCCAATCGATTAAGATGATTTTTTTCCTTTATGAAACATCTATCTTTACGAATCAATCTGATTCAATTAATTCAGATGATTGTTTTCCTTTACGAAACTGATTTCTTTAAGAATCAATCAGATTCACTTGATTCAGATGAATTTTTCCTTTATGAAACATCTTTCTTTACTAATCAATGAGATTCAATTAATTCAGATGATTTTTTTTTTCCTTTACGAAACTGATTTCTTGAAGAATTAATCAGAAATCAGATCCAATCGATTCAGATGATTTTTTCCCTTATGAAACATCTATCTTTAAGAATCAATCTGATTCAATTAATTCAGATGATTGTTTTCCTTTACGAAACCGATTTCTTTAAGAATCAATCAGATTCAATTGATTCAGATGATTTTTTCCTTTATGAAACATCTTTCTTTACTAATCAATGAGATTCAATTAATTCAGATGATTTTTTTTCCTTTACGAAACTGATTTCTTTAAGAATCAATCAGATTCACTTGATTCAGATGAATTTTTCCTTTATGAAACATCTTTCTTTACGAATCAATATGATTCAATTATTTCAGATGATATTTTTCCTATACGAAACCGATTTCTTTAAGAATCAATCAGATTCAATTGATACAGATGAATTTTTCCTTTATGAAACATCTTTCTTTACGAATCAATCTGATGCAATTAATTGGGATGATTGTTTTCCTTTACAAAACCGATTTCTTTAAGAATCAATCAGATTCAATTGATACAGATGAATTTTTCCTTTATGAAACATCTTTCTTTACGAATCAATCTGATGCAATTAATTGGGATGATTGTTTTCCTTTACAAAACCGATTTCCTTTAAGAATCAATCAGATTCATTTGATTCAGATGAATTTTTCCTTTATGAAACATCTATCTTTACGAATCAATCTGATTCAATTAATTCAGATGATTGTTTTCCTTTACGAAACTGATTTCTTTAAGAATCAATCAGATTCAATTGATTCAGATGAATTTTTCCTTTATGAAACATCTTTCTTTACTAATCAATGAGATTCAATTAATTCAGATGATTTTTTTTTTCCTTTACGAAACTGATTTCTTGAAGAATCAATCAGATCCAATCGATTCAGATGATTTTTTCCCTTATGAAACATCTATCTTTACGAATCAATCTGATTCAATTAATTCAGATGATTGTTTTCCTTTACGAAACCGATTTCTTTAAGAATCAATCAGATTCAATTGATTCAGATGAATTTTTCCTTTATGAAACATCTTTCTTTACTAATCAATGAGATTCAATTAATTCAGATGATTTTTTTTCCTTTACGAAACTGATTTCTTTAAGAATCAATCAGATTCACTTGATTCAGATGAATTTTTCCTTCATGAAACATCTTTCTTTACGAATCAATATGATTCAATTATTTCAGATGATATTTTTCCTATACGAAACCGATTTCTTTAAGAATCAATCAGATTCAATTGATACAGATGAATTTTTCCTTTATGAAACATCTATCTTTACGAATCAATCTGATTCAATTAATTCAGATGATTTTTTTTTCCTTTACGAAACTGATTTCTTTAAGAATCAATCAGATTCACTTGATTCAGATGAATTTTTCCTTTATGAAACATCTTTCTTTACTAATCAATGAGATTCAATTAATTCAGATGATTTTTTTTCCTTTACGAAACTGATTTCTTGAAGAATCAATCAGATCCAATCGATTCAGATGATTTTTCCCCTTATGAAACATCTATCTTTACGAATCAATCTGATTCAATTAATTCAGATGATTTTTTTTCCTTTACGAAACCGATTTCTTTAAGAATCAATCAGATTCACTTGATTCAGATGAATTTTTCCTTTATGAAACATCTATCTTTACGAATCAATCTGATTCAATTAATTCAGATGATTTTTTTTTCCTTTACGAAACTGATTTCTTTAAGAATCAATCAGATTCACTTGATTCAGATGAATTTTTCCTTTATGAAACATCTTTCTTTACGAATCAACCAGATTCAATTAATTCAGATAATTTTTTTTCCTTTACGAAACCGATTTCTTGAAGAATTAATCAGATTCACTTGATTCAGATGATTTTTTTCCTTTATGAAACATCTATCTTTACGAATCAATCTGATTCAATTAATTCAGATGATTTTTTTCCTTTACGAAACCGATTTCTTTAAGAATCAATAAGATTCAATTGATTCAGATGAATTTTTCCTTTATGAAACATCTTTCTTTACGAATCAATCTAATACAATTAATTGGGATGATTGTTTTCCTTTACGAAACCGATTTCTTTAAGAATCAATCGATTCAGATGATTTTTTTCCTTTACGAAACTTTATATGTACTTAGATTCTGCCCTTTTGCTTTATTATTTTTATTTAATAATTTTGAAAAAAGGGATTTCTTTCTTCCCCCCCCCCTCTTCCAGTATACTTTTTTTCATTCCCACTGGCTCTCGCAGCACTCTCGCAGAGAATTCAAATACAACGGGAAACGGAAGAATGGGAAGTGGCCTTGACGTCATTGCAAATATTTCGGACTTATTTGGACAAAAGAACTTTGGGAAGTTGAAGGTCGCGTGCACTATGCCCAAAATATTTTCTAATAATCTGCACAAAAAAATTCCGTTTAGCGTCAAGTTTTCCGACCCATTTTCTAAAATGCAGCATCGATATTTGCAAATGTTTATAAAGCGATCCTTTTCTTTCATCAGTTTGACGAAAATTTTCGGTTGTTTGCGACGCTCGAGCATCTGTGCGTTGCACGCGAATCGAAGTGAACAGCGCAGGAGTTTGGCGCATCTGGACCCGTTCCAAGCGGCGGTTGATGCGGAACGAGTTTCGGCTTTGCGTCACGACATCGCTCCACGATTGTTGCGTAGAGGAGGTGGAGCTCACTAGCGTTTCCAAGGATTCCATTGAAGCCCTTCGACTACGCGATGCTGTCGGCTGCAGAGAAAATTTCTGGTTGCTTTCCTAGCAGACGCTTTGACTCTCCTTACTCATTAAAATAATAAATGAAATAAATACCCCCTCAAGCAGCTGCTTACCAAGAGGAAATCATACTCGGCAGGAATCTTCTTTCTCTCGATAATGCGCCATGATGGTTTTCGTCTGCGTTTTCCGTATCGCCTGCTCGCTTTCTTTCTGGCACGTGTGTTTCAAGAGAAAAGAAACCTTTCCAAAGGATATAGAGGGTCCATATTAATTTTAATGATGCTGATACGTTCAAAAATGAAGGGATCAGACATCATCCTTCACACAAAAGTATACGCCCAATTCTGTTTTTTCACGCTAGATAGGTTCCCGAAAAAAAGGTGTAAAAAAATGCAATGCATATGAAAAAATAGAAGATTGGTTCCAGACGCACAAATAATAAATTGTTTTCAAACAAATCATATCAAAATCTTTAATTAAATCTTTATTTCATTTTTATTCATTTAAACACATTTTTTATTTTATAAACTTATAAAGTAATTATATGTATACAGGGTGATTCAGAATTCATCATCAATATTTAGTGGGGAGGAAGGGAATAAGAAAAGAAAGAGATTTCACATAGGAAAGTATGGGGGCAGACGAACGCATGGTGGTGTAGAGGGCGCTGTGTGTACACACCTCTCATACAGAAGCACAGCTGTTTGACGCGTGCAGTCAGTTGTCATTCGACAAGGTGAATTTGCAGAAGTAACATGAACCGGTATACGTGGAATGAATGTGCAGATATGCATGTAACTTAGGTGCGGCAGGAGAAAGATGTCTTCGAGCCAGGCAATTGTATGCAGCGCGCTTCCCAAACCGCCGTGTGCCACAGCATCAAATGTTTTCACGTATTCATCGCCAACTGCGTGAAACAGGATCGTTTGCTGCTAGTAATGTTAATCGAGGGAGGCGCTGCACGCGTCAAACAGCTGTGCTTCTGTATGAGAGGTGTGTACACACAGCGCCCTCTACACCACCATGCGTTCGTCTGCCCCCTTACTTTCCTATGTGAAATCTCTTTCTTTTCTTATTCCCTTCCTCCCCACCAAATATTGATGATGAATTCTGAATCACCCTGTATATATAAAGTAAATTATCCTTCATAAAGAAAATAAAATGTCACTAATTCAAGAATACAAAAGTGTAAAAAAATATAACTTACATATGCTTATTAACTAGATTTTATTCGTTGTCACTTTCTGACAATAGACGCATTCGTTTGCATAAGACTGGAATTAAATCGCTTTCATCGCTTGAAACATTTTGGCCGTCGTGTTCATACTCCAATGGTGAAATGCTCTGTGGCATGGGGAACCAAATTTTCACTTGTTTCCAGTGATTCTGAAGTTCGATTAGTTTTGACAAAGAACTCTGTAATCAATCGTTGAGATCCTGCTTTGACTGGATCTTTATATAATTCTTTGATAACGCGCCATAATGACTTCAGTTCACGTTTAAACTGCTCAGCTCGTTCGACAATGGGATCATGTGTAAGAAAATGATTTTCCAATTTACTTGCCATTTGAAGCCCTTCTTTAATTAAACCTGCATTGAGTGGAACCTTTTCATCACTATCACTTTTTTTTAATCAGGAGTCTCAAGGACAACTTCTATTATTTCATATTCGCTGAGAGCTTTGTTAACCAGCAATTCATCAATATCTGCAAACGATAAATCATCGAATCCTCCTCCACCAACTGCATGTGCTAAAGTGATGATATTAGGATATTCAGTCGTATTTGGAGGTACAGGATCTTTGCTTTTTACACATTCTGGCCAAATAGCTTTCCAGCATGCGTTTAAAGTTGATGGTTTTAATTCTATAACGTCAATCCAGCATGTCTGATACAATCTAAAACAGAAAATTTCTTCCACACACCAATAACTGTTAGTGTTTTATCCTTACCTAATTTATCCAAAATGTATTATAAAGTTCGTCTTACGTAGTAAGTTTTAAATGTGGCAATTATACCCTGGTCTAGTGGTTGTATTAAGGATGTCGTATTAAGTGGCAGAAAACATAATTGCACATTTGGGTGTTCCAAAATAGGATGGCCACACGCATTGTCTATAATCAATAGAACTTTAAATTCGAGATTTTTTTTCTTCAAATAGCGTTTAACTTCCGGAACAAAACATTTATGGAACCATTCGTTAAAAATTTGTTTTGTAGCCCATGCTTTTTTGTTTTCCTTTCAATATACTGGCAATTTATTCAAATCTACACCTTTCATTGACCGTGGTCTTAGGGATCGATTGATGAGCAGCAGTTTTAACATACGGTCTCCTGAAGCGTTGCTGCAAAATTGAAAGCTCACATGATCCTTAGCTGCTTTAAAGCCACCAGTTTTTTGTGATTTTGCTATGTAAGTTCTACTCAGCATTTTTTTTCCAAAAAAGACCAGTTTCATCTGCATTCCAAACTTGATCAGGAGTGTATCCACCATCTTCAATGATTTGGGCCAATTTTGGACAAAATTCTTTAGCAGCCGGCTCATCTCTAGATGCAACTTTAACTTTTATCTTTACATTATTAAACACGTGTTTTTGAAGAAATCCTGTAAACCAACCTGTACTTGCAGAAAATTCATATTTTTGTTTAACTGAGCTGATATGATTGGTTCCATTTCTTGTATCTGCTTATATACTCGTAATGCCATCTGTTTGATGGTATTTCCGTCTAGAGGTATTCTTTTTTACGAGTTATCTTCTATCCACATTACTAGTGCCTTTTCCATCTGGGGTGGGGGTGGCTCAGTCGGTAGTGCGCCAGGTTCGAGTCCCAGCTGGGTCAGCGTTGAGATTTATCTCCGCAAAATTCCCCGCCCTGCCCACGGTCAGTAGGGGACACCGATGGGCTTGGAAAGGCCGCCGTCCGTCGGATGGGACGTTAAGCCGTGGCCCCGTGTGCGGGAGAGCCATACCCTGTGCACGTTAAAGAACACGCTGGATGGCCTTGACGGGAGGCTACCATCTGTCTCCCAACAGCTGTTCCAGTGGGTCCCCTCCCCCAACCTTCTCTGAGCCTTCGGGGTCCTTGTGGCCTGGCCATTTAGCCCATGGTGTGCAAAAAAGTGCCGCTCAGAGGTAAAACAACCCAACCCAACCTTTTCCATCTTCACTTTTATAATATCTCTCGTGTACGATTTGTTCCAGAAAGCACAGATTTTCTAATAGCATCTTTATTTTTCTTGATGGTTCTTATGGTAGCTTCGTTCAAACCAAAATATTTACAAAATATTACGATCTAAAATTTGGATCCTAGTATCCAAAGAGATAGCTTTCCTTTTCTGCTTTTGTAGAGTGAATTGTCCGATATCGTGATAAGGCTTACGAAAAATATCTGAATTGTAGTTAATAAATCAGATGAAGAAAAATTGTAAATTACCTATCAGCAAAATTTAATAAATTTATATTATGCACACAAAACTTCAAAAAACAAAACAAAAAATTTTTCGATTTCTTCTATTAAACATCTAAACACTTCTAACTTTAAACACGAAATGAGAGATCAAGATAACGTAGTTTTGAAGATGAAATTGAGGGGAATTCCCGGAACTCAATGTTGCCACTTTATTCCGAAAGAAGTAGGTTTTGTACAATTTTTCCATAAAATAGAGAATAAAATAGAGAAAATTTTTTGTGTAGTTATGTTAGTGTAGTTTTTATTTTAGAGATTTTAGTGCACAAAATGTGTATGTAGAGTACATTTTCAAAGTTAAAACTACTTCGAAAAATGTGACCATAAAAGCGTCATCTTTGATATAAATGTAAATTCCAGGAATTTTTTCTTGAATAGGAATATTTTTTCAGAATTAAATTCAAATGGAGATTTATAAAAAGGCCGTTTGAACAGTGTTAGATGAAAATAAATCGTGTAAAAAGAGAATTGGAATTTTTTTCTAAACCTTCTTAACTCAAAATCGTGTAAAAAAAATCCGTGTAAAAACAGAATTGGGTATATCTGAAAACAAATCGTCTGCCCGGCTAGCCTCGTCACATCCACATGCTCCATCATGACACATAGAGGAGATCTCCGAAAAGAAAGTGTTTTCCATTTTTTACTACGTTGAGTTTTGCAAGGGCTGCAAATTTTCCGAAACTATAATCTCTGAAAACTCTTTCCAAATTTCTTTCATTTTTAATTAAACTCACCCAGAGAAGGTTTGTGGCCAAAGACTCCATTGAAGAAAGCAGGCAATCGGATGCTTCCACCAAGGTCAGTGCCCACTCCAATCACAGATCCCGCAGCTGCAATGAGAGCAGCTTCACCTCCTGAAAATAAAAGCACATCAATCAGACCAATGCATTCCTCTCCACCTGAAAATAAAAGTATAGCAATCAGACCAATGGATTCCTCTCCACCTAGAAATAAAAGCATATTTATCAGACAAATACATTCCTCTCCACCCGAAAATAAAAGCAGATTATAAAAGAACATCAATCAGACCAATGCATTCCTCTCCACATGAAAATAAAAGCACATCAATCAGACCAATGCATTCCTCTCCACCTGAAAATAAAAGTATAGCAATCAGACCAATGGATTCCTCTCCACCTAGAAATAAAAGCATATTTATCAGACAAATACATTCCTCTCCACCCGAAAATAAAAGCAGATTATAAAAGAACATCAATCAGACCAATGCATTCCTCTCCACATGAAAATAAAAGCACATCAATCAGACCAATGCATTCCTCTCCACCTGAAAATAAAAGTATAGCAATCAGACCAATGGATTCCTCTCCACCTAGAAATAAAAGCATATTTATCAGACAAATACATTCCTCTCCACCCGAAAATAAAAGCAGATTATAAAAGAACATCAATCAGACCAATGCATTCCTCTCCACATGAAAATAAAAGCACATCAATCAGACCAATGCATTCCTCTCCACTTGAAAATAAAAGCACATCAATTAGATCAATGCATTCCTCTCCACCTGAAAAATAAAAGCACATCAATCAGACCAATGCATTCCACTCTATCGGGGAATAAAACCAGATGAATGCATTCCCGTCGACCTGAAATGAAAGCATACCAATCAGATCAATGCATTCTTCTCCACTTGGAAATAAAAGCAAACCAATCAGGATAATACGTACCTGTCCACCTCCAAATAAAAGCAAGGCCAATCAGATCGATACATTCCTCTCCACTTGGAAATATAACACAAACATCAGACCGTGCATTCCTCTCCACCCGAAAATGAAAGCAGACAAATCAGACAAATGCATTCCTCTCCACATAGAAATAAAAGCAGACAAATAAGACGAACACATTCCTCTCCACCTGAAAATGAAAGTATAGCAATCATACCAAAGCATTCCTCTCCAACTGAATATAAAAACACATCAATTAGACCAATGCATTCCTCTCCACAGAAATAAAAGCAGACAAATCAGACGAACACATTCCTCTCCACCTGAAACTGAAAGTATAGCAATCATACCAAAGCATTCCTCTCCAACTGAATATAAAAACATATCAATTAGACCAATGCATTCCTCTCCATCTAGAAATAAAAGCAGACAAATCAGACGAACACATTCCTCTCCACCTGAAACTGAAAGTATAGCAATCATACCAAAGCATTCCTCTCCAACTGAATATAAAAATATATCAATTAGACCAATGCATTCCTCTCCATCTAGAAATAAAAGCAGACAAATCAGACGAACACATTCCTCTCCACCTGAAAATGAAAGTATAGCAATCATACCAAAGCATTCCTCTCCAACTGAATATAAAAACACATCAATTAGACCAATGCATTCCTCTCCACATAGAAATAAAAGCAGACAAATGAGACGAACACATTCCTCTCCACCTGAAACTGAAAGTATAGCAATCATACCAAAGCATTCCTCTCCAACTGAATATAAAAATATATCAATTAGACCAATGCATTCCTCTCCATCTAGAAATAAAAGCAGACAAATCAGACGAACACATTCCTCTCCACCTGAAAATGAAAGTATAGCAATCATACCAAAGCATTCCTCTCCAACTGAATATAAAAACACATCAATTAGACCAATGCATTCCTCTCCACATAGAAATAAAAGCAGACAAATGAGACGAACACATTCCTCTCCACCTGAAAATGAAAGTATAGCAATCATACCAAAGCATTCCTCTCCAACTGAATATAAAAACACATCAATTAGACCAATGCATTCCTCTCCATCTAGAAATAAAAGCAGACAAATCAGACGAACACATTCCTCTCCACCTGAATATAAAAGCACACTGAAACGGATACTGGTGTTTCAAATGACTGATAGTTAAATTTGCATATTGTTCGCTCAAATCTATTGCCTCAGGTATTAAATCAGTTCAGTCGCTCTCTGTTGATGCATTACGAATTCAGGCACGGCTGTCAAACAAAGGAATACGCTGAAAATCTGCAACCGATCACCAGGATCACCGTCTGATAACCATTCCATTACGCTCCTCCTGAAAAGTAAATCAGACCCAATATATTACTATCCATTCGATAAAGCTAACCCCCCCCCCCCCCCACAACCCCCAATACATTCCTCTCCTCCTGGGAAGTAAAGAATACCATCAGTCCAATATATTCCTAGATTTGGTCTTGGGTCACTTTCAGTGTTCTCGTTTGGTGAAATGATGTTGGATTTCTTCGGGCGAATGGTTCGCCAGAAAATGACTGAATCCCTTTCACCTTATAAGATACGTTCTGGCCATGTGACTTCCGAATGACGGATTACTGTTCATCGTGGTCAATTCATTTGCAGGAGAGTGAAGATGTCACAGACTACTCATCCATGCATTGCCAGAATAATAAAACTTGTTTGTTGTACTTTTCCCGCTACATGGAGCTGTTGGTGACGACCAAGGAGATTACTCCTGCGTGCCCCCTTCCCCCCACCCACAAAATATGAAACGAATTGAGCAATGAAGAGTATTCAGTTACTTACCACTGCTGCCCCCTGAGGTCCTGGTGGTGTCGTAGGGATTGTTCGTCTGCCCGTGAAGTTTGTTGTACGTCTCCCACCACATGCACATTTCGCTGGTGTTGGTGACCACCAGGGGGATGGCACCGGCGCCCCTCAGAAGAGCCACGGCGTCGCAGTCGCGGTTCGCCTTTAACCCTTGACGACACATCAGCCCGCAGGTACTCGACAAACCTGCGATGTGGAAACGAGAAGGAAAGGTCAGAGAGCAATTTGCTTCGAGAAAGATGAAGTCATTTTTTTAGTTATTACATTGTCCAAAAGGTCATCGGAATAGCTTCGATCGCTTCCTGCACTGTGAAAAGAATGGAGAAGGTTACACCAGTTTATGGTGTGACCTTATCTCAAAAAATGTTATAAGGTCAGAACTTTACACCGTTGGTTGGTTGTTTGGGATTATATAGTGCAACGTCAACTAAGGCCATTTTGCACCAAATACATGATAGACACAGCAAAAAATAAACAGATAAAAGTCCTTGAAACCAAATGTTAAAAGCAACAAGCGGATGAAAGGCAACAATAATATAAAAAAAAGAACAAGAAACAAAAGTGTAAAACAAACAATGTTAAAGGAACAAGGGTAAAAAGAGCCAACAATTATAAAAACAGCAAAACAAGAAATGGGTGCATAGGAACCATATTATTAAAACATGTCAAAAATATCAAAATGGATAAAAACATTACATACGTGTAAAATGACGAGTAAAGCGTTAGAAACTAAAGACAGGAGTTAAAGCGTAACGTGATGGATATTGTGGTGGGGATTCAAGTGGGAGGAGAGCGGAGAGCGTTCCGCCCTGCTCTTCAGCACCGGAAACTCGGAAGAGTAGGAAGAGAAAGAAGAGGAAGAAGAGGCGGAGGCGAATGACTCCACCAGAGTGTCGGCAACAGATCGTGGATCAGCATTGTGCTCCGCGATCGATATGGACTGGGCCTTGTACTTTCCACCCATCTTCCGGACCTTATCCCACGTGACTTTAGAACTGGTCGTGAGGGTGATAGATGACGTATATTTGATCCACGATTAATTCTGGCTCCGGATGAAACGCGCTTTTGCCCTGGCGAATTTGAATGCTTCAGGGTTGAACGACATCTCCGAAACATTCCCCAAGCCTTGTCCTGAGCCTTACGAGCTGCGGTGCAGTCGGGACCTCGGTTTCGGAAAATGTGGTCGAGGTCTTAGGAATAGTCGAAGCAGCTGCGTGGGCGATGCAGTCTCCGCTCCTGCATCGTTGATTGGCTCCTGGCTCACCGCGTGGTCCAAGATGAGACTGATGTGCACAACTCTGCAGTGAAGGTGGCACACTTCTGTGGTATGTGGCCTGCAATGTGGCCTTCTGTGGTCTGTGGCACACTTCTGTGGTATGTGGCCTTCTGTGGTCTGTGGCACACTTCTGTGGTATGTGGCCTTCTGTGGTCTGTGGCACACTTCTGTGGTATGTGGCCTGCAATGTGGCCTTCTGTGGTCTGTGGCACACTTCTGTGGTATGTGGCCTGCAATGTGGCCTTCTGTGGTCTGTGGCACACTTCTGTGGTATGTGGCCTGCAATGTGGCCTTCTGTGGTCTGTGGCACACTTCTGTGGTATGTGGCCTGCAATGTGGCCTTCTGTGGTCTGTGGCACACTTCTGTGGTATGTGGCCTGCAATGTGGCCTTCTGTGGTCTGTGGCACACTTCTGTGGTATGTGGCCTGCAATGTGGCCTTCTGTGGTCTGTGGCACACTTCTGTGGTATGTGGCCTGCAATGTGGCCTTCTGTGGTCTGTGGCACACTTCTGTGGTATGTGGCCTGCAATGTGGCCTTCTGTGGTCTGTGGCACACTTCTGTGGTATGTGGCCTGCAATGTGGCCTTCTGTGGTCTGTGGCACACTTCTGTGGTATGTGGCCTGCAATGTGGCCTTCTGTGGTCTGTGGCACACTTCTGTGGTATGTGGCCTGCAATGTGGCCGTGGTCTGTGGCACACTTCTGTGGTATGTGGCCTGCAATGTGGCTTTCTGTGGTCTGTGGCACACTTCTGTGGTATGTGGCCTGCAATGTGGCCTTCTGTGGTCTGTGGCACACTTCTGTGGTATGTGGCCTGCAATGTGGCCTTCTGTGGTCTGTGGCACACTTCTGTGGTATGTGGCCTGCAATGAGAATATAACAGCAGACCATGGCCGATCCCACTGATGTGCTAGACCATGGCAGATCCCACTGATGTGCTAGACCATGGCCGATCCCACTGATGTGCTAGACCATGGCCGATCCCACTGATGTGCTAGACCATGGCAGATCCCACTGATGTGCTAGACCATATGCAGATCCCACTGATGTGCTAGACCATATGCAGATCCCACTGTTGTGCTAGACCATGGCCGATCCCACTGATGTGCTAGACCATGGCAGATCCCACTGATGTGCTAGACCATGGCAGATCCCACTGATGTGCTAGACCATGGCAGATCCCACTGATGTGCTAGACCATGGCAGAGCCCACTGATGTGCTAGACCATGGCAGATCCCACTGATGTGCTAGACCATGGCCGATCCCACTGATGTGCTAGACCATGGCCGATCCCACTGATGTGCTAGACCATGGCAGATCCCACTGATGTGCTAGACCATGGCAGATCCCACTGATGTGCTAGACCATGGCAGATCCCACTGATGTGCTAGACCATGGCAGATCCCACTGATGTGCTAGACCATGGCAGATCCCACTGATGTGCTAGACCATGGCAGATCCCACTGATGTGCTGGACCATGGCCGATCCCACTGATGTGCTAGACCATGGCCGATCCCACTGATGTGCTAGACCATGGCAGATCCCACTGATGTGCTAGACCATGGCAGATCCCACTGATGTGCTAGACCATGGCAGATCCCACTGATGTGCTAGACCATGGCAGATCCCACTGATGTGCTAGACCATGGCAGATCCCACTGATGTGCTAGACCATAGCAGATCCCACTGATGTGCTAGACCATGGCAGATCCCACTGATGTGCTAGACCATGGCCGATCCCACTGATGTGCTAGACCATGGCCGATCCCAGTGATGTGCTAGACCATGGCCGATCCCACTGATGTGCTAGACCATGGCCGATCCCACTGATGTGCTAGACCATGGCCGATCCCACTGATGTGCTAGACCATGGCAGATCCCACTGATGTGCTAGACCATATGCAGATCCCACTGATGTGCTAGACCATATGCAGATCCCACTGTTGTGCTAGACCATGGCCGATCCCACTGATGTGCTAGACCATGGCAGATCCCACTGATGTGCTAGACCATGGCAGATCCCACTGATGTGCTAGACCATGGCAGATCCCACTGATGTGCTAGACCATGGCAGAGCCCACTGATGTGCTAGACCATGGCAGATCCCACTGATGTGCTAGACCATGGCCGATCCCACTGATGTGCTAGACCATGGCCGATCCCACTGATGTGCTAGACCATGGCAGATCCCACTGATGTGCTAGACCATGGCAGATCCCACTGATGTGCTAGACCATGGCAGATCCCACTGATGTGCTAGACCATGGCAGATCCCACTGATGTGCTAGACCATGGCAGATCCCACTGATGTGCTAGACCATGGCCGATCCCACTGATGTGCTAGACCCCGAGCGATCTGTGAAGATGGCCAAGAAGTCTAGGTGCTCAGTTTGATGGCTGGTAAAGAGTTGCTGGTACACGTGGTCGGGTGAAAAGGCCTTCTCTGTTCTACAAAGGGGAAAGTCGCAGGAAGGGGAAACAGCGATCCACGGTGGAAGTGGCTCAGCTGTCGACTGAGCAACGCTGTCGAGTTTGATGTTGATGTCTCTGAGGCAGCCTCGGACATGCCAACTGAGAGGAGGAATGGCAGTCGGGTGATTCTGATTCTGGTAGAGTATTTCCCATTGAGGACTGAAAACGCAATCCCAAGTGGGATGGCCCACTAGGAATCGCAACTTTGATGCATACCGTAGAGAGAATTGCTGATGGCGAATGGCTAAAGAAGGTTCGTCGGTCTCAACTTAAAGACTCCGGACCAGTAGGATGGGGAAGGCCCCCATGAGGTCGATGGAGGGGCTCCAGCACCTTTACCACTGAATTCTACCTGGGTGCAGTCATACACATGAACTGAGATAAACAGAACAACAGAAATTGATTCTGGGATTTTTAGGAATCTATGGAGAGTTCGGAGAAACAGGCGTATGCACCTAAAGGCTAAATTTAGGCTGTATAATAGTTTGGTTCTTTTTAAGGTTAGTTATGGTGGCGAAACACGGACCCTTTGCAAGCAGGATAACATGAAACTTGATGCCTTTGATTTTAGATGCTTACACTTTATCTTTGGCATTAGGTGGTTTGACTTTGTAAGTAATGATAAGGTTAGAAGGAGTCATCAACCTCCTTTGAGCAGCATATTGTGAAGAGAGAGAGACTGCGTTGGTTTGGTCATGTTGCCCATATGCACAGCTGCAGATTGACAAACAAAATTATGAACAGTGTGTTTAAGGTTTTTAGAAAAAGGGAGAGACTTAGGATGCGATGGGCAGACAAGGCCAAGCAGGACTTAGGATGCGATGGGCAGACAAGGCCAAGCAGGACTTAGGATGCGATGGGCAGACAAGGCCAAGCAGGACTTACTAGAATTGGCTACAGTGGCCAAATGCAGCAGCTGTAGGGTGAAGACGGACATGTCTGAAGAACAAAATTACGCAGACTGGTAGGACCTTCGTAGCCCAAGGCAGCCATGAAGAGTATGCATGTAACCTAGCTGCCATCGGGAACTAGAGTACGATTGTTTGTTTGTTTGTTTGGGGTTTAATGGCGCATCGGCGACAAGGCCATAATGCGCCAAACAAAGGACAATATAAAAGATAAAAGACATAGAACCCCGTAACAAAAAGTTAAAATATAGTTGCAACATTGTAAAGTGGTAAAAGCACAGAAAACAAGTATATGTGAACAGAGTAAAACAAGTGTAGAAATATTAAATAAAATAATCCCAGGTGTAAGAGACCTGGGGTAAATAATACATATATTAAGGTAAAATCAAATTCTGTTAAAATATCCACAATATTTCATATAGCTAAAAACTGGAGATAAAATGCAATGATCAGATAAAAGATGTCCGAGTGTAAGAGGCTCGGACATAAAATTATGAAAGCTAAAATAACATAGACGTTCGAAATTAAAACACGGACATTCGACTAAAATATGTTTAATAGTTAAAATGGTGTCACAAAACTCGCACTTAGGTACGTCGTCCGCCCGTAAAAGAAACGAATGAGTAATAAACGAGTGACCTAAGCGGAGCCGAGCAAGTACAACTTCCTCCTTGCGATTCCTGCGGTAACAAGACTGCCATGGTTTGATGATAGGTTTGATCTCAAAGAGCTTGTTCGTAAGCTGTTCTGACCAAGATCTCTGCCACTGTGCCCGGAGCTCGGTGGTAAAACGCTGCCGGAAATCCAGATAGGGAACCGGCAACGGAGAGTCGGACAGGGGCGTGGCTGACTTGGCAGCA
This sequence comes from Ryuthela nishihirai, assembly GCA_038380435.1. NCBI lineage: Eukaryota > Metazoa > Arthropoda > Arachnida > Araneae > Heptathelidae > Ryuthela > Ryuthela nishihirai. The sequence continues at coordinate 152,606,983 of JAWZYU010000001.1, read as the reverse complement.
GCATCTGCCAAGTCATTGCCCCTGATCCCGACATGACCGGGCACCCAACAGAAGAGAATCGTGGTGGTGGCTGCCAGACGATGGAGCTGCTGGCGGATCTTGGAGAGAACAGGGTGAGGCCGATGCCTCACCGAGATCAAAGCCTGTAGCGAGCTAAGCGAGTCGGTGTAAAGCACACACCGACGATGATGCTTAGTCGCTACGTGGTCCAAGGCGAGGCTGATAGCGTGCAACTCTGCAGTGAAGATGGAACACTGCAGTGGGATCTGGTCTGCAATGATTACATCACAGCAGACCATGGCTGATCCCACCGAAGTGCCGGACTTCGAGCCATCTGTAAAGACAGGCAAGAAGTCCGGGTGCTCAGCACGATGGCTGGCAAAGAGTTGCCGGTACACACAGTCGGGTGTAAAGGCCTTCCCCATCCTGCACAGGGAAAAATCGCAGGAAGGGGAAACAGCGAGCCAAGGTGGAAGTGGCTCAGCTGTCGACTGTGCAACGCTATCGAGACTGGTGTTGATGTCTCTGAGGTAGCCTCGGACACGCAAACCAAAAGGACGAATGGCAGTCGGCCGATTAGTGTAAAGCATTTCCCACTTCGGACTGAAAACGCAGTCCCAAGTGGGATGGCCAGGCAGGGATCGCAATTTAGACGCATATTGTAGGGACAACTGCTGACGGCGAAGAGATAAAGAAGGTTCGTCGGTCTCAACGTAAAGACTCTGGACCGGTGAGGTGCGGAAGGCTCCCGTGCAAACACGGATAGCCTGGTGATGGAGGGGGTCCAGCACCTTCACCACCGAATCCCGGGCCGAGTCGTACACCTGGGATCCGTAGTCCAGTTTCGATCGGACAAGTGCACGGTATAGGCGGAGCAAAGAACATCGGTCCGCCCCCCAAGAAAGGGAGGAGAGGACCTTGACGATGTTCAATGCCCGCGTGCACTTGGACCTGAGATGACGTATGTGTGGTAAAAAGGTCAATTTCCGATCGAATATGAGACCGAGAAACTTGGTCTCCGCCACAACTGGAATGATGTTACCCCCGAGCCGCAGCTCGGGATCCAGATGAAGATTACGCTTGTGGCAAAAGTGCACACAAGCGGTCTTCTGTGGGGAGAACCGAAACCCGTTTGCCGTCACCCAAACCGATAGATTGTTCAGGGCAATTTGCAGTTGTCTTTCAATGACCCTCATGCTGGACGAAGAGCAAAAGATGCTAAAGTCATCAACATAGAGGGCATTGCCTACTGATGGAGGAAGTTGTCTAGTAATAGAATTAATCTTGACAGCGAAAAGCGTAACACTCAGAACGCAGCCTTGTGGCACCCCCTGTTCTTGGGGGTACGGCTGCGACAGAGTGTTACCGACACGGACACGAAAAGAGCGTGTCGATAAGAAGTTGGAGATGAAGATCGGCATGTGACCTCTCAAGCCGAGACTGTGGAGGTCACGAAGAATGCCGAATCTCCAAGCCGTGTCGTACGCTTTTTCGATGTCGAAGAAAATGGACACCAGGTGCTCTCTACGTAAAAAGGAATTCCTGATCGCCGATTCGAGGCGGATCAGGTGGTCTAAAGTAGACCGGTGCCTGCGAAAGCCACACTGGGTGTTGGAAAGAAGGTTGTGATGTTCTAAATACCAGATGAGTCTGGCATTTACCATTCTTTCCAACACCTTGCACACGCAGCTCGTCAATGCGATAGGACGATAATTCGAAGGAATCTTGGGATCTTTGCCTGGCTTGGGGAAGGCCAAGACGATGGCCTCCCGTCAGGAGTCCGGAAACTGCTCCTCGAGAAAAATGCGATTGAAGAGATGGAGCAGCCGATCCTTACTCGATGGTGAAAGATGTTGGAGCATGGCATAATGGACATTGTCCGGCCCTACAGCAGAGGCACGAGAAGAGTGCAGAGCAAGGCGAAGCTCCTCCGCTGTGAATGGCCTGTTGTAAGACTCCAGGCCATTCGAGTGGAAAGACAGCGGAGAGCGCTCCGCCCTGCCCTTCTGGGCCAGAAACTCGGGGGAGTAAGAGGAAGACGAAGAGATGGAAGAGAAGGACTCCCCCAGAGTGTCGGCAATTGCTTTGGGATCAGCAATTGCCTGTCCATTGTGCTCCAGGATCGATAACGAGTGGGACGTGTAGTTCCCACTCATCTTCCGAACTTTATCCCACACGACCTTAGAACTAGTCGTGCGGGTGATGGATGACGTATACTTGATCCAAGATTCCTTTTGGCTCTGGCGTCGGACGAAACGTGCTTTCGCCCTGGCGCGTTTGAAAAGTTCAAGGTTGGGGGACGTCGGATATCTCCGAAACACCCCCCAAGCCTTGTTCTGAGCCTTACGAGCTGCGGTGCATTCTGGATTCCACCACGGTTTCGGAAAGCGAGGAAACCGTGTAGAAGTTTGAGGAATCGTTGATGCAGCTGCATCTACGATACAGTCCGTTATCTCCGCTACTGCCACATTGATTGGCTCCTGGCTGACAGAGTGGTCGTCGAGCTCAGAGAGCAGCTCGAAACCACCCCAGTCAGCCCGATCGAGCCTCCACCGTGAGACGCGTGAAGGGCTGCAAGGCCCCCCACGGGAGATGGTGCACACCACGGGGAGGTGATCGCTTCCGTACGGGTTGTCCTCGACCTCCCATGTAAAGAGTGGAAGGATCGAGGAGGAGCAGATGGTGAGGTCAATGGCAGTGAAAGTGCGGGTTGGGGAGTGAAAGTAAGTACTGACACCGGTGTTCAACAGGGAGAGAGAAGGATCCAGGAGCCACTGCTCCAGGACCCCACCCCTCCCGTTGGTGTCAGCACTGCCCCAAAGTGGACTGTGTCCGTTGAGGTCCCCCATAATGAGGAAGGGGGACGGCAGCTGCGAGACGAGATCATCAAGGTCTTCCTGGAAGACGATGCTCCCAGGTGGAAGATATACAGAGCAGACAGTCAGTGAGAACCCCACGAAGAGACGGATGGCTACCGCCTCTAAGGTGGTAGTGAGGGGTACGACCTGGAATGGAGAACGGTTGCTCACGAGGATGGCGACACCCCCGCGAGCTGGACCATCTCCATCCCGGTCCCGGCGAACTAGTGAAAAGTGCCGGATCGTGGGATCTGTGACTGGCTGCAAGTACGTCTCCTGCAGGCACACACAGATGGGCTGGTGTGCCTGAAGGAGGGCCTTGATGTCGTCAAGATTCCTCTGGAATCCACGACAATTCCATTGTAGGAGTGTGGCCATCTCAGGACTTAGAAGAGTGGGCGGACGACTACTAGAGTACGATAACACTGTTTTTCTCTTACAGTGTATTTATCGTCTCGTGAATTTGTCTGACCAACAACGGTGGACTGATTCTCGTGGAGGTTCATGAAGTAATCCGTCGCCACTTCTAATCGATTCGCAGAGGTTCACGAAGTAATCCGTCGCCACTTCTAATCGATTCGCAGAGGTTCACGAAGTAATCCGTCGCCACTTCTAATCGCTTCGCAGAGGTTCACGAAGTAATCCGTCGCCACTTCTAATCGATTCGCAGAGGTTCACGAAGTAATCCGTCGCCACTTAAATTTCGGGAAGAGATCGGCTGAATGCATGAATTAGAAATGTGCTCCCCAACACAAATCTATTAATTCATCGTGCAGTGGGAGGTTAGGTTGTTTGGGTTTTAATGGCGCATTAGCAACTAAGGCTATAATGCGCCATACGAATGTCCATAAGAAAAAAGATAAAAGTTGTGTAACCCTTAACCAAATTTTAAAAGAAACCACAAACATATACTAAGAATGTAAAGCAATAAAAAAAAACATAATTGATAACAAGAAACAAATGTATAAATAAGTTATAAATATAAAAGTAATCCAGGTGTAAGCAACCTGGGTTAAATATTGGAATAAAACTATATCCAAGTAAAATATCCTGTAAAAAGTAAAAATTCAAAGACAGCGTTAAAACAACAATGATCAGATAACAAATGTCCGAGTGTAAGGGGCTCGGACGTAAAATCATGAAAATTAAAAAACAAACGTCGTTCGAAGTTAAAACATGGACATAAGAGTAAAATGTGTTTGATTGTTAAAATGGTGTCGCAAAACTCACACTTAGGTACGTCGCCCGTCCATAGAAGAAACGAATGACCTAAGCGGAGCCGAGCAAGTACAACTTCCTCCTTGCGATTCCTGTGGTAACAAGACTGCCATGGTTTGATGATAGGTTTGATCTCAAATAGCTTGTTCGTAAGCTGTTCTGACCAAGATCTCTGCCACGTGTCCGGAGCTCGGTGGTAAAACGCTGCCGGAAATCCAGATAGGGAACCAGCAACGGAGAGTCGGACAGGGGCGTGGCTGACTTGGCAGCAGTGTCTGCCAAGTCATTGCCCCTGATTCCGACGTGACTGGGTACCCAACAGAAATGGATGGTGGTGGTGGCTGCCAGACGATGTAGTTGCTGGCAGATCTTAATAAGAACTGGGTGAGGCCGATGCCTCACCGAGATCAAAGCCTGTAGCGAGCTAAGCGAGTTGGTGTAAAGCACACACCGACGATGATGTTTAGTCACCAAGTGGTCCAAGGCGAGGCTGATAGCGTGCAACTCTACAGTGAAGATGGAACACTGCAGTGGGATCTGGTCTGCAATGATTACATCACAACAGACCATGGTCGATCCCACTGATGTGCCGGACTTCGAGCCATCTGTGAAGACAGGCAAGAAGTCCGGGTGCTCAGCACGATGGCTGGCAAAGAGTTGCCGGTACACACAGTCGGGTGTAAAGGCCTTCCCCGTCCTGCACAGGGAAAAATCGCAGGGAGGGGAAACAGCAAGCCACGGTGGAATTCGCTCAGCTGTTGACTGTGCGACGCTATCGAGACTGGTGTTGATGTCTCTGAGGTAGCCTCGGACACGCAAACCAAATGGACGAATGGCAGTCGGGCAGTTAGCATAAAGTGTTTCCTACTTCGAACTGAAAACGCAGTCCCAAGTGGGATGGCCAGGCAGGGATCGCAATTTAGATGCATATTGTAGGGACAACTGCTGACGGCGAAGAGATAAAGAAGGTTCGTCGGTCTCAACGTAAAGACTCTGGACCGGTGAGGTGCGGAAGGCTCCCGTGCAAACACAGAGGGCCTGGTGATGGAGGGGGTCCAGCACCTTCACCGCCGAATCCCGGGCAGAGTCATACACCTGGGATCCGTAGTCCAGTTTCGATCGGACAAGTGCACGGTACAGGCTGAGGAAAGAACATCGGTTCAGACACAGATTCTTCATAGTGGCAAAATTCTTCAGTCAACTGAAGAGAAAGAGAAAGGATTCTTGAATCAAAAAATTCTTCCATCACATTAGAAAAGGAAATGAGCCAAATGCAATTGGATGACAAAGATCCATTGGTGGGGTTAAAGTGGAATTGATGGAAGGATGACTTTGAATTTGCATCGGTGTTTCTCCTTTTGGATCCGGGAAGGCATCGCTCGATGGCAGAGCGCTTCGGGATATCCGCGAGCATCATCGTCATCAGAATGCCAAATGACTTCTGTTGCCACGAACAGTGTTACATTTGTTGGTAGAAACCACTGAGGCAGATGCTAACAACTGATGCAAACAAGTCAAGAAAATGGGAATCATTCATGTATTTTATTTAAAAAATGCAATTTGTTTTCTTCATTTCTATAATGATGCCTAAAAATTCTTAATTCGAGCTTTTTAAAAATGAAACGTTCCATCACAGCGGTTGATTAGTAAAAAAAATGATTATATAAAGCTCCTCAAGCAGCTGCTTGCCACAGAGGTCTGACAGGAGCCTGTCAGTTTATACAAGTCATAGCAGAAGGACAAAGCAAACATCCACACCACTGGAATAAAGAGTGAAACTGCAGAAATTTTAATTATCATTACGCTACTTCTTAGTTGGAAGTTGGTGGTGGTGGTGGTGGGGGGGGGGGAGAGATATCCAAATCATCTCTCTTTAGAGATCTTAATCCTCTCTTCCCAAAACGTTTGGGGACTCTTTTTCTCGACGGATAATTTCGAGTTTCAAAATCTTCTTCTGTTTGTATCCCCCCCCCCCTCAAGTGTATCGGGAGAAAAGAGAGAAGGAAATTCTTCTCTTCCTGAGAGCGTAAGTGCAATCAGAGACATTCCTTCTTTCGATTTCAACGTTCGAGAGATCCTCGCCTCCTTACCTTTGACGAGCGTCGCTTCTTTCGCCGAGAAAGGGATTCCCAGAAGAGGAGTTTCTCTCTCCATCTGTTCGGCTGTCTTTGTTCCCGACTCGACGAGTTCGTCCACCCTGGCGGCGTCGTCGAGGGCTTCGCTGAACCTGTCGTCGACCACCGCATTGATGAAAGGATCGATGGCTTTGATCCTTCGAATGTAGGCTTCAACCAAAGCTTTGCTTTTCAGCTGAGAGACAGAAAGGCAACATTTCAACTTGGGGAAATGAAACGAGAAAGAGTGCACTTAACTTTAACAGTTCTGCTCAAAACATTTAATGCAACCTCAGGCACTTAACAGGGACTACCCAGGGGAGGGAGTCACAGGGGTCAGGACCCTCCCCCCCCCCCGAAAATCCGACCGTTTCATATGAAATCTCAATGTTGTCTACTTGCTTTGAAATACAAAGCATTTGTCTTTGCATAAATTTAATTTTAGCTCTATATTTTATGTTCGACACTAAAATTAGACTAAAAAAAAAACAACTGTAAAGGCTTGTTCCATATAAAATATCACTTTAACTTTTCCTGTTCGGTGGAATATAAAAACTTATTCTCCCCCCCCCCCCTCACCGCTCAAAAATTTTAACGGAACAAGTGGTGGTCCAATTGATCCCTTATATATTGTTTTGCTTCCTTAGGAGAATCCAACTGACATAATTAGAATCATCATCCTCGTCGCTATCGTTAAACTACAACAACATTGGGCATGGAAACTTTTCGAACGATGTTGGTTAAGGATCTGAATGGCCTTCGCTGAGGAGAGTCGCGGTTTTAAAAAAAACATTCCCATTCCTTCTCCTGAGCAGAGGAAAGTGGCGAGGTAACCGGAAAGTTTCATCTGGCATTGGCCTCGTTTCTCAGGCAACGGCAGAAACGCTTATGCAAGAACACGTGCATTAGCAAACTAATGACGTTCGCTAGCCACCAGAGCAGACGGCCAATCACAGGAAAGTCGAATCTGTCGAACACGGAATTCTGTTTTGAAGATTGCAAAAGAAAATATCCCCCCCCCTCCGTCCCCTGGACAGTGAACAAGTGAAGTGGAGATGCCAATGCAATTCGTTCACCGCCGAACTCTACCACCTCAATACGAAATGCTCAGCATCCATTTGCATTCAGAATTATCTCCTCAAAACTCTGCGCCCTGCACTCGGTCAGGAGGGGACACCGATGACCTTGGAAAGGCCACCGTCCGTCGGATGGGACGTTAAGCCGTGGCTCCGTGTGCGGCAGAGCCACACCCTGTGCACGTAAAAGAACATGCTAGATGGCCTTGACGGGAAGCTACCATCTGTCTCCCAACAGCTGTTCCAGTGGGTCCCCTCCCCCAACCTTCTCTGAGCCTTCGGGGTCCATGTCACCTGGCCATTTAGCCCACGGTGTGCAAAAAAAGTGCAGCTCAGAGGTAAAACAACCCAACCCTTAAAATACGAAGAAATTTTATGAAACAGTAGAAGAACTGGCAACGACTAAGAGTTGAGAAATGATAATAATATCATATTTTAATTTAAGATTGGAATGAATAAAGACAGACTGAAATGGCCATCACGAGAATCTCTTTGGATGGAAGAGGATTCAGAAGGAGAATTGCGAACCACTTGAACCGAAGCGAGCCCACAGAAGTGGGGTCTTTCCCATCGAAGCCGAAGTGCAAGTAAAGTCGTCTTTATCACATATCGCCATTTCAGGCTCTCTGTAAAAAGACACATTTTCGAGGTGGCGATTTGATTGGAAGGAGCTTGGCTTAGGAGAGGACGTGCTCATCAGTGATCATAATTCAAAATTTCGCAAAAAGATGATCAGATAAATTGCTCACTTCAATCCAATGATTAAGCAGAGAAAAACCATTTAGTGGATGGAGAAGGAATACTTCAGTTAGTTTTATTGCTTATTTATCATGTAGAGAATTCAATTCGATTTGAGTCCGTTTGTTGCTGTAAGCGTTTGGTCAGAGTCTGGAAGCGCCCTAATTAGCAAGCGGATGAAAAGGTCCCGAGTTGAGACACGGACTTCATTCAGTTCTGTGTCCCTCGCAACTTCGATTGCAGGTCAGGATGAAAGTCTTCGTTAAATATTCTCTTTTCCAGATCGCGCAAGAGAAAAAAAGCCCTGTCTGAAGGTGCGTCGATGACGGGGCGACCACTGGCTCGAGTGTCGGCATCGAGAAGCTGGATTGTGCTAAAGAGCGGACGAGTGAGTTGGTGGGGCAGCAGCGGAACTCGCGAAGAAGCCATCATCTGCTGCCAGCCAATGAGAGAAAGCGATCTGGCCACACAGAGAAGCATGAGAGCTCGAGTCGCTTCTCGACACAAAGGACGCCAACCAAACGAAGATGAGATTCAGCAAGACCAGCACTCGCGTTCAACGAATTCCATTCCTTTCAACTAACATATCGACGAAATCTATTCTTTATTTTCGCGGTGTCGGCGAAACGCAGAGTTTTTTTATGGAACGGAATGAGGCAGACGCTTTTCAATTCATTGAAGCAGAAGGTTGTCTAGAGAGAATGGCAGACGAATGCGAGGGAAAAGGGAATTTGTCGTCTTCGCCTAATTCACGAGATTTATTCTTTCTCTTTCTATGAATCCAGGAAGATTTCACCGGAGATTCTTCATTTCCTTTAATTGAAGAGGAAAAGAATTCAGCAGCAAAAGAGTTTCGGTCGTAACTGGGAACCAAGCGTGAATCCGATTCGCTTAATGTTGATCGTTTCGGCTGTCTGTTAGGGCGCATCGAATATCTTTCCGAATCGCGTTGCTGCTTCCACTGTTGTTTCAAATATTTCCCAATTCTCGAATGAACATCCGCACGTCAATCCTAACGGTGCTTCTGCTGCTGGAAACTTGATCGAAGTCTCAAAAAATCATCCGTTTTTTTTAAAAAACGCACGTGAGCGACGTCCTTTCAACTGCAGAATCCTGACGTTGCAGTTCACTGAAATCGTTTTCTTCCATTCGGTTGTGGAAAGGAGGATGAGTGCTGCAGTCGATCGTTTCCTTTGCAGCAGGAGGATGAGTGCTGCAGTCGATCTTTTCTTTTGCAGAAGCGAAGGATCGGAAATTTCTTCAAAAGAGAACGCGACTGAAAAGTTGCAGCGAAAAAAATAAAGTGCACAATTGCTTTTCAGAAAAAGAACCGCTTATATTAATGAATTGTCGATGTTTATCCCCCCCCCCCCCCCCCCCCCCACTTTTTGAGCGGCAGTTATCGTTAAACCGGTGTCTTCTGATTTCATAAATATTCTTATATAGTGAATAAAGAGATCGGTTTCTTCTGATTCTCGAATAGTGAATAAAGAGATCGGTGCACTTGCCCAGCGGACTCCCTCGGCTGATGGCAGTCATCAGTTTAATCTGACTTCGTTCTCTTCAGGGGGACGTCTCGAAAAGTTAAAAGCAACTCGAAGGATTCTTCAATCGCCGATGACTGGCAAATGGTGATTATTACTCATCCCATTACGAAACTCAGTCTGCTGGTGACCGCATTGTTAACAGTTTCAGTGCTCCGAAGCATCCGCGTGGTGGGAGATGCAGACGTTCACTCTTTCCTCTCACCCGTTCACACTGTGGAGAGGAGAAAAAGTTGTTGCTGGCGGGTTGTTTTACCTCTGAGCGGCACTTTTTTTGCATACATTCGGCTAAATGGCCAGGTCACATGGACCCCGAAGGCTCAGAGAAAGTTGGGGGAGGGGACCCACTGGAACAGCTGTTGGGAGACAGATGGTAGCCTCTCGTCAAGGCCATCCAGCGTGTTCTTTAACGTGCAAAGGGTGTGGCTCTCCCACACACAGGGCCACGGTTTAACGTCCCATCCGACGGATGGCGGCCTTTCCAAGCCCATCGGTGTCCCCTACTGACCGTGGGCAGGGCGGGGAATTTTTCGGAGATAAATCTCAATTCTGACCCATCTGGGACTCGAACCTGGGAACTACAGATTACGAGCCTGGCGCGCTACCGACTGAGCCACCCCCGCCCCGTGGAGAAAAGGAATTCAAGAGATTGAATCACTCACCTGTCCATTGCGGATGCGTGCAGCCAAATCGCAGGCAGACTCCACTAGGAGATCGTCTGTTATCTCCGGCAGGACGGACTGTTTCCCTCGGTAGACGATGGTCAAAAGGCCCGAAGTGACCCCTTCGACCGCTGCCCTCGTCCAGCGCACGGCTGTTTCGAGCACGGCTACCCCTCGTTCCGCCGCCATTCCACTCTCCTGTCGCTCTGATGCACACGACCATAGACTAGTAATAGAGGTAGACGGAAAACGTGACGTCGTAACGCTGGAGGCGTCACGTGCAAGGCGAGTCACGTGACGCAGGTTTCGAAGGTTACTTGAGAAGCTTCGTGCGCGGTGCTGGAAAAGGGACATTTGAACGAGGGGTGCGGCTAAATACGTCATCCCCCCCCCCTAAAATATATATAACAGTAAGCTAAATTAAATCGGTGATGGAAGATTTTCAATGTCTTCAACTGAACAGATATATTTTACTTGGCAATTTATGTTACAAATCCCAAAATATAACGCTCAAGTCATAATGTCTAAAATAAAAATAATAAATAAATACCCCCTCAAGCAGCTGCTTGCCACAGAGGTCTGACAGGAGCCTGTCAGTTTATATGTCACAGTAGGTCTGAGAGGATGGCAGGACCTCAGCAGAAAAACGACACATACATCCATGCCTTACCCGGAGCTCGAACCCAGGTCCCTTAGATCAGTAGCCAAGCGCGCTAACCACTCGGCCATGGGACGGCTTCATAATGTCTACATCTGGATACATTAGGACAGAAAATGTTTGAATAGTGTCATGTGTTTCCACAAAGTGGTTCGGTAAATATGGTGCAAGATGAATAGCTTTTGTAGATAGATAGACAATTTATTCTCAGAATATGCAGTACTTTACATTTACATGTTTTTTACCTTAGAACTGAAATTATAATGAAATATATATAATGTTGTATATCTCAGATACACAGTTTTAAAGTATTACATTTTCTAATATATATTCTTCTTTATACATAGTTTGTCCAATAAAAATCGTATATTTATTCATACCATATATATGAAAAATTTTAATATTATATTTCATTAGTGTTTTATAATTTTACCTACATTTTTCAGTAAAAGTCTGAGAAAAAATGTTGAGTCTTCCACGAGAGTAAAAACTCGCTTGTGGAAGAAATTTAACAGTTATGTTGTAATAAAATGAAAAGTCAACATGCTTCAGTTTCGCATTTCCTCACACTTTGCTAGCTTGATAAAAAAATCTAAGTAAATATTTAACTAATTTATAAGTTTGAAAATTATCATTAAGAATAAATGAAATAAAAAATTAATAAAAAAACTTTACTGGGTAGAAAAACAGAAAAAAAATATAAAAATCTATATTGAATTGTGCGTTAGTAAGTGGTTCAGTTGAGCACCTTAAGGGCAACTCAGCATCAAATGAAATTATATTACATTTAATCTCTTAATCTAAAATCTATCTATCTATCTATCTATCTATCTATCTATTTTTATTCTAGAGAAGGGGTTCTCAACGTGGGGTACGCGGTAAAATTTTTTGGTCTACGCCGTGAGAGCTGAAAAGTCGCTAGATATATGTTATATATAAGTTTTATTTTATTCCCATTGTTAGGTAGTCACTGGGAGGAGAGCTATGCACCAATCCCTTGCACCTAACGTCCGACCCTGCCTTCTCGTGGTGCAGACCGTTAGTACTTTCAAAAGAGATACTCTCTTGTGGAAGTGAACGGAAGGGGAGGGCTGCCAGATTAGTGTGGCCTACTGATCTGGACAACTATGGCTACTTTTCCTTTTTTTTTTCTACCCTGCTGAGGAGTGGTGAACCACACAGGGTCCTGGTGCTGACCATATAAACCTACTGGACTGGACAGATATATGGCTCTGAGCTTGATTATGGATCCTGATTTTGCTGCACTGGTGGGCTTCTGTGGAGGGAAAATCTTCCGTTGTGTTTTCTGTTTGTTTGTGGGTTGACAGCCCCAAGTGAACAGATTCACGGGATATGTTTATCAGCTGGTGGATAATCCTGAGCAGAGGTCATCGCAGGCACCTGAACTCTTTGCTTCTATTGGCATCGTCAAATTCTACATTGGAGGAAGTCTTCCATTGTAGATGGCTTCAGCCTTTAGTGGTGGGGGAACGGGTCTTTGCCCCATGTCTGCGATTAGGGGGCTGTTTGATATTGTCGGCATTCCCTCTCTCAATAAACATAGTTTCTTTAAACATCCCACTAACCATTTTCTCTCCATATGTAGTTGGAATGTGAGGACTCTGCACATAGCATTTTCTCTTGATGTCCTCACACAAGAATTCCACCATTATAATTTAGACATTCTCGGCTTGCAAGAGACCAGATGGACAGATAAAGGTCAGATTCTTAAATATAATCTTAAATTTCTCTTTTCAGGAAGGGACGACAATAAGCATCACCAAGGCGTGGGTCTGCTTCTCAGCAGACACGCTAGTGATGCTCTTCTAGGATATGAGTGCATTAATGAAAGGTTTCTTACAGCAAAATTTCAGACAAGCGTTAAAGACTTGAATGTTATCTGCTGTTATGCCCCCACTGAGGATGCCGATGAGAATGAGAAGGATAGGTTTTATGGACAACTTCGGGATATTTTTAATTCTGTCAAGAAAGGAGATATTACCCTTGTTCTTGGTGACTTCAATGCCAAAGTTCGTACTGACTCTGACCTTTGGGGAGGGGTGATAGGCCCTTTTGGTTTGGTAACTGCAGTGGCAATGGGCAACGTCTCCTACAGGTAAGTAAACTCAATGATTTCAGAATAACTAACACATATTACAAACACCGCGACATACAAAAGTACACATGGGTTTCACCTGATGGGCTGCATAAGAATATGATTGATTATATATTAATTAACAGCAAATGGGCTGGTTCTGTTAGGAATATCAGGTCATATAGGGGAGCTGAAATTGGATCTGACCATTACCTTGTTAAAAGTGTCTTGCAACTTAAACTTAAAAAGTGTTGTGCTAGGGTTAAAAAATTTACCTTTAATACTGAAGTTCTGAAAGACCCAATTATAGCTAAAACTTACCATGATAGGTTACTTAGTCATTATGACAGTCATGGTTTGCTTACTGCTGAAGTTGAGGAAGAATGGGACCGTTTTAAACAGGCTTTTTTGGAAACTAACAGTACTCTTTTAAGAAAAAAAAAAGGATAAAAGGAGGCAGAATTATCTGAGTGATAAGGCCCTTGAGCTTATTTCAGAAAGAAAGAACTGCAGGAATGTCCTTAATCAATACCCTACTAGTCCTAATAGAAAGCATTACAAAGAACTTAATAAACGTGTAACGGATCAGTTATCAGCTGATAAGGATCTTTGGCTTGGCTGACAAAGCCGAGGAAGCAGTTAGACAGCACAACAGCAGAGAGCTGTACCAGATAGTTAATGTTTTGTGTGGTAGAAAACGGACAGGTATACAGGGATTGAAGGATAAACAAGGTAAGGTTATAGAAGGGGAGGATTCTGTCATGGCTAGGTGCGCTGAGCATTTCAGTGATGTTCTAAACAATGTGATTAGTTCTTCTCCCATTGTTTGCAATGATGATAGATGCATTGGTGGCTTTAATATTGGCCCTATAACACAATCTGAAGTTATTTTGGCTGCTTCTAAACTTAAACTTCATAAATCCCCAGGAAATTACTACCGAAATGCTTAGAGCTGGAAATGTTTTGGTTACCACTTGGATGACTGAAATTCTGAATATCTTTTATGATATAGGCATGGTTCCTAAGGATTTTACCAGAGCTATTGTTATCCCTATTTTCAAAAAAGGTGATCGCAGTTCTTGTGATAACTATAGGGGTATCAGCCTACTCTCTGTTCCAGGTAAAGTTCTTTCCATGATTGTGCTTAATAGAATTAAGAATCTGGTTGACAGTCAATTGCGTGATGAGCAATGTGGATTCAGAAGTGGTAGGGGATGTGTGGATCATATATTTTCACTTAGGCAGATTCTTGAGAAATGTTTCGAGTTTCAGAAACCTTTGGTTGCTAGTTTTGTTGATTTCAAAAAGGCTTTCGACTCTGTTGATCGTCATAATTTGTGGTTGATTGTGGAATCATATGGTATACCAGACAAGTTAATTAACATAATGAAAGCTCCTTATAATAACACTGAGTCGTGTGTGAGAGTTGGTAAGGCTTGTAGTAATTGGTTTAGCATTACTTCTGGTGTTCGACAAGGGTGCATTTTGTCTCCTTTTCTCTTTAGCTTGGTTATTGATTATGTTATGCGAATTCACTGCAAAGGAAAGATTTTGGCCTTAAATGGACTGGAGATACGAAAATTTCTGATTTAGATTATGCTGATGATTTAGCCCTTTTGGCAAATGATGTTGATGAGATGAACTCTTTCATTCGAGCTGTTGATGAGACTGGTAGTAGAGTAGGTTTGGTTATAAACAGAGAGAAAACTAAAATGATGAAAATTGGTCAGGCAGGCTGTGATTCAGTTAATCTGAATGGTTGCAGTCTTGAGCAGGTGTCACAGTTTAATTACCTTGGGAGCTATGTAACAGATAATGGTGATGTGCGGCATGAGATTAACAGACGAATAGGGATTGCTGCCGGGACTTTTAAGAATCTATGGAGAGTGTGGAGAAATAGGCGTATACACCTAAAGACTAAAATTAGACTGTATAATAGTTTGGTTCTTACTAAGGTTAGTTATGGTAGTGAAACTTGGACACTTTGTGAACAAGATAACAGGAAACTAGATGCTTTTGATTCCATTTACAGTGAGTTTGATTTCATTACATTACAGTGCGTACGCGTGTCTCGATAACAAAATAAGTTTTGGAAGATCAAATTGTTGTTGTTGTTTTACCTCTGAGCGGCACTTTTTTGCACACCATGGGCTAAATGGCCAGGTCACATGGACTCGGAAGGCTCAGAGAAGGTTGGGGGAGGGGACCCACTGGAACAGCTGTTAGGAGACAGATGGTAGCCTCCCGTCAAGGCCATCCAGCGTGTTCTTTAACGTGCACAGGGTATGGCTCTCCCGCACACGGGGCCACGGCTTAACGTCCCATCCGACGGACGGCGGCCTTTCCAAGCCCATCGGTGTCCCCTACTGACCGTGGACAGGGCGGGGAATTTTACGGAGATAAATCTCAACGCTGACCCAGCTGGGACTCGAACCTGGGAACTACAGATTACGAGCCTGGCGCGCTACCGACTGAGCCACCCCCGCCCCGATGATCAAATTAAATACATTTTTTTAAGAAGTATTGATTTCCTTAAAAATAATTTTTTACAACTTTTTTCCTGATAATTATTGCATGATAAAATTTAAGAATTTCAGAATGCCGACTACGATAATAGTTTAGGAAGTAAAACGGAATTAATTTTATTGTAATTTGTGAATAATATTTTTTTTTTCTGATCTGCGCATAATTTCCCTTTTCAAATGTTTCCGGATTTCTATGAAATGAATCGTTCGGTACTCATTTGTTATATCCAAAAAATACGAAGATTCGCAGGTAAGTTTCGAAATCTTTGCAAAGAAGAAGCCTAAGAATGGTAAACTTTTAACAGATTTATCGCAAAACAAACGAAAAACATTTAACTCTTTTCGTTTCGAATTCCAAAGATTAAAGTGAAAAATGTTCGAAAGGCCAAAAGATTAGCATTTGTGGAAAGGAAGAAGAAAAACGGAATCTCTCTTAGCAAACGAAACGAGCGCCAACTCGGCAGTCTGTCCCGCGTCACGTGTCCTGCCACATGTCGGCTTCAGTCGCACGGGGGATGTGGTTTCACGGTCGGCGCGAGGAAATTCCTCCCTCCCGAACCGGTTGGCGAGGAGGAGGGAGGAAGTGCAAGGACGTTGGATGAACGGGGCTCGCCATTGGACATGACGTATCGTTTGACGCTCTGCGCGAGACTTATCTCTGCAAAAGATGCCCTTGCGAAGGTAAAATCACTTATCTTACGTTAAATATATCCCAGCTGAAAATGCCATTCGGTTGGCCTCCATATTGGCTAAAGGCAACAACTTTATCAACCGAAAAAGTTTATTTTTAAAATCGAAACCTTCTGCTGAACAGAAGAACATCGTCTTCGTTATACCAATGGGATGCAAACGACTTCCTTGTTCAAGGAAGGCCAATTATGCCGATCACGGATTCTTGTTTTTGTTCCTCGGGGTTTCTTAAAAACTTGATCATTGCATCATCCGAAGAGCTGCTGCAGATCTCCAACGCAGCAGATGGCGACACACGATCACGAGATCACCTCATTGGCAACGCCAGAAGAGATTCTATTCGCTGCTACGCTTCTGGCTCCCTCCCAAAACGATCCCATTAGCCACAGTTATGCAAATGAGCTTCTCTGTCACCACTTCAATGCATCCAACATTATTAAGCAATCGCAGACGGCTTCCGCGCTTGGTACTCAAGATCAGTAACTTCAAAATGTAAAGAAACTAAAAAATTTAAAAAATGCCTCTCTTCCTTTATGGGCCTTAAAAAGTAGAAAATAAACCTGAATCTTGTCGATGGTGCAATCTGTCACTGAGTTCGTGTTCACTTTAAAGGAAGAGAGGGCTCCAGCAATCTTGTCGAGTAGGTCAAGTGGCGTCCCATCTTCCTTTAAAGTGAATACGAATTCAGTGACTTTTATTTATCATCGATATACTTTAGGTTTATTTTCTACTTTTTAAGGCCCATAAAGAAAAATAGGATTTTTTTTTAACTTAATTTATTTATACTTATTTTCGTCACTAAAAACACCTATCTTCAAAAACTTTCATTTTCTTCTAAAAATTTTCTTCTAGGCATTAAAATCAATATAAAAATTTGAACCACCCCAATGGAGCTTCCACTGAAATTCGCATAATTCGATGACATTGTTTTAAGCTATATCTTATGTATTTTCATGTAACGTTCTTCTTCTTCTCTCCTGCAGATAAGCAGATGCTTTGCGGGGCGTTTGTTTAAACTCTTGAATAACTAACATGAATATGAATCAAGATTATTATTATTATTAAAAATATATATGGTTCATAAATATCGACCCCATTTTTCCTTCTTCTTGGAGTCGTGTTTTAGGTAACCCTGGACATTGGACGTGTCACAAGTTTTAATTTCAGGTACGACTCGTTAAACTTTAACCCCTTGAAAATTCGCCACCACCCCTTTTACCAGGGAGGGGGGGGGTGAGAGTATATTGCGAAAAAAAATTCGAAATAGTTTGCCATTTTTTAGAATTTTTCATTTTTATCCATTTATTATTGATTCCCCATTTTTTAGGATTGGTTGGTTGTTTGGGGATTTATGGCGCAAGAGCAGGCTATATGGCTCCTAACAAAAAGACACTAAAGGATAAAAGTCGTTCAACCCAAAGTTAAAAATAGACAGAAACAAAACGGTGCAATTAAGAGGAGCAGAAAAAGAATTAGCAACTGTAAAAGTCAACAATAACAATAAGTGTGTAGGACCCATTAAAAATCAAAAACAAATGTATAATCTAGCAATTATTACATTATACCCTTCAAGCAGCTGCTTGCCACAGAGGTCTGACAGGAGCCTGTCAGTTTATATGCCAAAGTAGAAGATCTGAGAGGATGGCAGGACCTCAGCAGAAAAACGACACATACATCCATGCCTTACCCGGGGCTCGAACCCAGGTCCCTTAGATCTAGCAAACGTAGTAAAAATATTATAAACGAGTAGAATAGCCAGTAAAAGGTAAAAATGCAAAGACAGCAGATGAAACAGAGCCATCGGATAAAAGATGTCCGAGTGTAGGTGGCTCGGACGTAAAATCGCGAAAGGTAAAAAATAAACGTCTGTCTAGGGTAAAAGCAAGACAAGAGATTAAAATACGTTACATTGTTAAAATGGTGTCGCAAAACTCGCACTTAGATTCGTCGTCTGCCCGAAGAAGAAAGGAACGAGTGATAAACGAATGACCTAAGCGGAGCCGAGCAAGTACAACTTCCTCCTTGCGATTCCTGCGAAAACAAGACTGCCACGGTTTGACAATGGGCTTGATCTCGAAAAGCTTCTTGCCAACCACTTCAGACCAAGATCTCTGCCACTGTGCCCGGAGCTCAATGGAAAAACGCTGCTGGAAGTCCTAGGTAAGGAATCGGCAGCGGAGAATCGGATAGGGCATAGCTGATTTGGCAGCAACATCTGCCAAGTCATTGGCCTTGATTCAGACGTGACCAGGTACCCAACAGAGAACGGTGGTGACAGCTGCCAGACGATGGAGCTGCTGGCGGATCGTGGAGAGAACAGGGTGGGGTCACCGAGATCAAAACCTTTTACGAGCTAAGCGAATCGGTGTAGAGGACACACCGACGATGAAGCATAGCTGCTATGTGGTCCAAGGCGAGGCTGACAGCATACCACTCTGCAATGAAGATGGAACACTGCTGTGGGATCTGGTATGATGACATCGCAGCAGACCATAGGCTATCCCACTGATGTGCTGGACTTGGAGCCATCTGTGAAGACAGGCAAGAAGTGCTGGTACTCAGCACGATGGCTGGCAAAGAGTTCCCGATACAAAAGCCTTCCCCGTCCTGCAAAGAGAGAAAACACAGGAAGGGGAAACAGCAAGCATTAAGGTGGAAGTGGCTCGGCTGTCGACTGTGAGATGCTCTCGAGACTGGTGTTAATGTCTCTCAGATAACCTTGGACATGCAAACCAAAAGGACGAATGGCTTTGGTTTGCTATAACATTTCCCACTGGAGACTGAAAACGCAATTCCAAGTGCGATGGCCAGGCAGGGATCGCAATTTTTCTGCATACTGCAGGGACAACTGCTGACGGCGAATAGATAACGAAGGCTCGTCGGTCACAATGTAAAGACTCTGGACCGGTGAGGTGCAGAAGATGTTGGGGGTTCTGCACCTTAATCACTGAATCCCGGGCAGAGTTGTACACCTGGGATCCGTAGCCCAGTTTTGACTGAACAAGTGCACGGTACAGGTGGAGCAATGAACAATGGTCCACCACCCAAGAGAGGGAGGAGAGGACCTTGAGGATGTTCAATGCCCGCCTGCACTTGCACCTGAGATGTTGTATGTGCGATAGAAAGGTCAATTTCCGATCGAAGATCAGACCGAGAAACTTGGTCTCCACCACAACTGGAATGATGTTACCACCAAGCCACAACTCGGAGTCCAGATGAAGTGACGCTTGCGGCATAAGTGCACGCAAGTGGTCTTCTGTGGGGAGAACTGTCGCCCAAACCCAAAGATTTGTTCACTGCAGTTGTCGTTCAAGGACCCTCATGCTTGACGGCGAGCAAAAGATGCTAAAGTCATCAACATAGAGGGCATTGCCTGTATATTGAAGTCGGAGGAAGTTGTCATGTAATGGAATTAATCTTGACAGCAAATTGCGCTCCACAGAGAAAAGCACTGCAAGAGGGTACCACAAGGCTGTGCTTGACTCAAGACATAGTCTTGTGGTACCATCTGTTCTTGGGAGAAAGGCCATGACGGAGAGTTGCTGACACGAACTCGAAAAGTACGCAAGATAAAAAATTTGTGATGAAGTTCGGCATGTGACCTCTGAAGCCGAAGATGTGATGGTTACAAAGAATGCCGAATCTCAACACTGTGTCATACGCTTTTTCGATGTCGATGAAAATTGACACCAGGTAAAACAGAATTCCTGATCGCAGATTCGAGGCGTTTCTCACATGGTCAAGAGTTGACCACTTCCTGTGGATGTCCCACTGGATGTTGTTAAGAAGGCTGGGGTGTCCTAAACACCAGGCCATCCTGGTATTTACCGTTCTTTCCAACACCTTGCAGACGCAGTTCGTGAACACAATTGCACAATAATTTGTAGGAATCTTTGGATCTTTCCGTAGCTTGGGGAGGACGATGGCCTCCGCCAATGGAAACTGCTCCTCGATGAAAAAACGGTTGAAGAGTCGGAGCAGCCGATACAGGTGGTGAGAGATGTTGGAGCATCACATAATTGGCATTGTCTGGGCCCACAGCAGATGCACCAGAGGAGGCCAGAGCTGTTGTAAGGCTCCAGGACATCCGAGTGAAAAGAGAGCGGAGAGTGAAAAGAGAGTGGAGAGTGAAAAGAGAGCGGAGAGTGAAAAGAGAGGAGAGTGAAAAGAGAGCGGAGAGTGATAAGAGAGCGGAGAGTGAAAAGAGAGCGGAGAGTGCTAGGCCCTGCTGCTCTTCTGGCCAGAGACTCGGGGAAGTATGAAGAGCAAAAAGAGAGAGAAGAGAATGATCCTCCCTGAGTGTCGCAATTGCTTGGGGATGAGCAATTGACAGTTCAGTGTCTCCAGGATCGATAATGAATCGGACGTGTACTTCTCACCCATCTTCCGGGCTTTATCCCACACGACCTTAGAACTGGTCATGTGGGTGATAAATGATGTACATTTGAACCAAGAAACTCCTTGGGATGCAAGCTCCGAGAGTATTTCCTCCTCAGAAACTTTCGATGAGGTCCCACTCGGAGATCACACTCCTGGAAGAATTAAACGTCTTGTGTGGAGTGACGGTGACTGTGCCACCCCACCAATCGCTGTGACATTCAAGAGCAGCTCGGAATGTTTCGAGCAAGCAATTTCCACCTGCAAGTCACCAGATCTCAGGCACTTGACCAATCTCCGTTCTCCGACAAGATCTTCCAATCCCTTATTGGTAAAAAATGGGGACATGTCCCCAATCACCTGATCACCCATAGAGTGGATGATTAGGAATCTTAGGGACAGAGCGACGAGCACGGATGGCGAAGGCATAGAAGATGGGCACTCATGGCGACCCCTCTTGGCAGCATCGGGCAATGAATTTCCTGGAAGGGAACTCGTGGTTGTTGATGGGTTTTCAGTGCCTATTGTCCCTACCCGACCCTGAACTTTGACCTTTCAGTCACTGCTCTTTCGCTGCATTCTAGGCAGGAGCCAAAAGCCCTCGCTTCAGGCCGGGGTCGGATCAAGGGCACGACTGTTTTTCCTTCTCTCTTTGCACGCAGCATAACGGAAGACTCCTTTAAAGATTCCACGAATCACAGCTCATTACTGAATGAACTTCCCACTTCATGGGCGAGTCCAATCCGCAGCAAGAATCTATTTCTCCTCACTTCTCCAATTATTTACATTTACAGATTCTATTTCTTTTCATTACACGTTACTCACTCTGTTACTTATTCTGATTAAGTGTTTTAAATTTATGTTCATTTCTGTTTTTTTTCTTTCGTTTATCCTTTTATTTTTTATTTTACTCTTTTATTATGTACATGTTAATTACTAAATATGTACTTTTGTTTAAGAATTTTAAATTCTTACATATCTCTGACTTTTTTTTACCTTTTCCCTTTATCTTACTATTCTTTTCTGTCTCCTTTCTGTTTTCTTCATCCACTTTTTATTTCCTTCTTCTCTTTTCTTTTTTAAATTTCTTTTATTCTTCTTAATTGTTTTTATCTTTATTACGGGATAGGGGAGGCTCAGTCGGTAGCAATCCAGGCTCGTAATCTGCAATTGTCAGGTTCGGGTCCCAGCTAGGCAAGTGTAGAGATTTTCTTTGCCCTACTCCCTGCCCTGCCCACATTGAATAGGGGTCACTGTTGGGCTTATAGAGACCGCCGTCCGTCGGATGGGACATTAAGCCGTGGCACCCTATATGGGAGGTCACACTCCACGCACATTAAAGAACACGCTGGATGGCTTTGATGGGCGGCTGACATCCTTTTCCCAACAGCTGTCCAGTGGGTGCGCTCACCCAACCATCCACGAAACCACGAGACTTTGGAGGTTGGGCAATGGTTCCCACTACATGAGATTTGCGTAGCGATTATTACTCTTTTTTAAACAAAAAAAACTCTGAATTTCCCTTTAAAAAACGGTCGACTTTTGGCACAATTTATTTACAGAGTAAAGTGTAAATTTCGATCACAATGCTCCCTAATCTTATTGGCAATAAATCCTAAGCACGACTCAAAATTAAAAAAGTTTCCATATTCCAGATTTGAATGAACTGACCGAATTAGACAACTTTTCGACAGGTTCCTTCTCCGCAGCATTAATGTCCGTTTTCTCTTAACCCTCATTCAGCACACGAATGTGACATGTGGTGCCATCCAAAAGCAGATGGACTACTATCCTGTATGGTGGAGCATCGGACGGCATCATTCAATCCCAACTCCACCACGGAGTCCACCAAGGAGAAGCCAAATCGGACACCATGCCATGGCCGTCTACATACCTACCAGGCCCGAACGTTTCGCCGAAGTGTAGTTGTGACGTCACACACGTAGTGCTACTTCAGAGACTATCTGTACTGTAATAATATCTGCTTGTAGTCTGTGTTAATAAAAAAAAGTTGTGTTGTTAAACCTAAAAACGATTATATCATTCAAAAGTAAGTTACAGTTATTATTATTTTTAGTTTTTACATCTCGTTTTCGTTAATAATGTAATTTACTGTAATAACTTAGCTGTGTTTTCGACTAGCTGGTACCATTCCTGAAGTTAGGCCTAATTTTAAGGAGAAGCGATAAATTTAAGTTTTAAGCCATGAACTATTAAGTTATATTTGCTGATAAATAAATAGAAGCGAAGTAGTGAATGATCTGGAAGGATCATGAATGGTATGGAATGAATCTGTAATGTATGTGAATGGTATGGAATGAATCTGTAATGTATGTGAATGGTATGGAATGAATCTGTAATGTATGTGAATGGTATGGAATGAATCTGTAATGTATGTGAATGGTATGGAAATGATCTGTAAGGATCATAAATATTTAAACTTTGATTCAAAACCAGTATAAATGCCATATTATGAACTAGAGTGTTCGTCAGTAAGTCAATTCTCACGTATACATAAGGAAATTGTTTATGTTTATTGAACATTATGCTGTGTGTAGATAAATATATATTCCTTAATTATTTCTGAAATATGTTGGCTTCATGAATTTCAAGATTTCTAAATTGTTCGCTATTTGGTTTAGGTTATGTTTTGATTTTATGTATTGTTGCATAAAATATACAGCAGATATGCATGTGTTACTTTAGTTACATATGGATTGTTTTTATCAGATAAGTTTATAATGTTGTTACGACAGATGAACGTGCTACAGTGAATTTATGATAAACGTGACATGAACGCTCGTGTATGCTTCTGCGTGAGATTTATTTTAACCAACGAATTGGAATGCAGAACCGATCTGAAAAGTAGAAAAGATGGAATTCTAACGTTGCAGTTGTGGATATCGGAAAGGAGGCATAATTAGTTTCAGTATGTACGTGATGGGTGTGTAAAGCGAAGAAGCATTTTATATGGCGAGTGCGCGCAAGGTTGTTGACTGGTGCGGATCGTGTTGGTAAGCTGGTAAAGGAAACGAAGAATTCGTCGTCTTGTGAGTGGTGATCAACGTCGGAAAAGAATTGGTTCTGAGAAATCGGTACACTTAGTCACAGTTCTCGAGTAGTTGAGGATTGAAACCTAAGAAGGAAGTCATTTTTTGTATAGTTATTTAATTATTTAGGAATTGGTAAGATTATTTTCGAGATATTGCAAGCATTCCCACATTATGATTCTCGTTAGATTAAAAATTTGTTCACACATAAGATAAACATTGGTGTCTTTAATTTACGTACATGTTTTTATCCATACTTTTGTATTAAATCACATTATTTTAGATTTATTATTCCTAGTTGTTGTTTTTGAACTCACGTTACGTTTCCATCTGTTTGAATTCATATCAATATGAATTTTTATCAGATATGTTTATATAATAAGCAAACCAATAAGATCAGTGCTACATTGACCCTACCAAAGAAAGGAACTTATGATAGGCTGAGATTCTGTGTTTTACTTCCATTTAGTTTGCTATCACACCGCCATAGCATTATGGAAATTAATACAATGGTGGTACATAAAAATATACCCTTAAACAAATTTTTAAGTTATGAAAAAAGTATAACCATTCCCAATGTACATCATACATATGGAATATGTTTCTTTTGAAGCCATACATACAAGTTCATGTTTCATCTGGAAGTATAGTTTTGAATTTCAACCATAAATCAATAAATACCCTTTAAGCAAGAAATACTCCACAAACCCTGTATCCATAACTTGCATTCAAAA
Organism: Ryuthela nishihirai; assembly: GCA_038380435.1. Lineage (NCBI taxonomy): Eukaryota > Metazoa > Arthropoda > Arachnida > Araneae > Heptathelidae > Ryuthela > Ryuthela nishihirai. The sequence goes on along the minus strand of JAWZYU010000001.1, from coordinate 152,582,644 downwards.
TATTTAATTCTCTACCACATGGCCTTAGAAATTACAGATATTGAAATTGGGAAGTAAAACTTAGAAGTTAATCAAAACATAACTGATATGAAGTCTGAATTTCATATTCCTCATCCATTGAAGTTCTACAATTCTGCTTTCACATATTAAGATTAACGGAGTTTGATAGGTTAACTATAGTTTCAGAATCGCATATATGTGTATTCTACTCTAAAAGAGAAATATTGATTATAAATAAATCATATGATAAAGCTGTTATCATTACTCTTTTGATTCATCAAATATTATGAAAACGTGGATGATCTGACGCTCTTAGATTGTTTACATTTCATAATATCTTATAAAATTAACTACGTTAGTGTTTCTACTGCCATCTGCAATCTATGTACATCAGGGTTGTTGAACACATTTAATCACGGAACATTTTTTCTTATGGAAATACTGTTGGGTGACTCTAAAATTTTCTGAAATAAAAGGTGGAGGGGGGGGGGTTGTGTTTGCAGGAATTGCACAAGGTGTGTGAAGGCATGCTGCACCATATGGAATTGCACAAGGTGTGTGAAGGCATGCTGCAGCATATGGAATTGCACAAGGTGTGTGAAGGCATGCTGCAGCATATGGAATTGCACAAGGTGTGTGAAGGCATGCTGCAGCATATGGAATTGCACAAGGTGTGTGAAGGCATGCTGCAGCATATGGAATTGCACAAGGTGTGTGAAGGCATGCTGCAGCATATGGAATTGCACAAGGTGTGTGAAGGCATGCTGCAGCATATGGAATTGCACAAGGTGTGTGAAGGCATGCTGCAGCATATGGAATTGCACAAAGTGTGTGAAGGCATGCTGCAGCATATGGCCAGATGTTTTGCATCCCTGATGTACAGCATTTAAAATCTTAGATGTAAATGTTAATATTCATCAATTTTTGTTATAGTTGCCACGAATCTGTTGTGTCCCAGGCTGTAAATGAAATTACAGGTCTGAAGGAAACAAAAACTCTACAGCTTTCAGATTTCCCAAAGAGAGAGAGAAGTGGCTGAAGGCCATCTGCAGAGATCATTTCACTCCATTCGAATGTTCTGTAGCTTGCGCTCTCATCACCACTTCAATGATAATTTAGTTATAAGGTTTTATTCTGTTTCAAGAAATGATGGAACAATTTTGAAAGTCACACGAAAAAAGCTTGCGTTGGTGCCTCTCTTGCCCTTTCACAGTTTGCTTCTCAACATGAAATCTGCTTTTCTGGCACCATTCAATTCTTGGACATCATTTGTAAGTGGTGGAAAATAATGAACGTTAAAGATCCTTACAAACGAAGAAAGCTTCGTCCTCCATTCTGTAATAGCATAAGAATTAACCATGACAATTCCTGGAAGTATCTTGAAAAATTCAATTTAGGTCGGATAAGCGGAAAACCATTTCAGTTTCTGGTTTTTCTACTTCTAAGCAGTTTGGAAAATTAACACTAGAAATCTGTTTTGCATTAAGACACACAACAGAATCACTTGCTGAAATTATGCTCCTGTAGAGTTGATAGTTTTCAAACCTAAATTTGAACTTTTAGGAAAATTTCAAACTGATTACTTAGAGAAAGATTCGGTGTATCGGCAAATGAGTGGTGCAAACTATAATGTATCGGTGACTCAAATCTTAGAATCTGAAAAGAAACTTAAACTTATTGGCTTGATCAAGTGACATTCAACTAAAAAAGGGTGAGTTTACATTAAAAGAATGCATTTGAAATTGTCCTGAAATTGCTCTTTGTGAGAGAATGAGTACTGACATTGATAAAGATTTTGAACATGTTATTGAGAAGTCTCAAGCTGTATGTACTACAGATGAGACTAAACTGATATTGGCTTTTATCTGTGGCTATGTAGCATATTCCTTAGGTAAGATTTTAAAATATGCAAATTGCAAAATGATCTTAATGTATGAAACAGCTTTTGAGATGGAGTGTTCAGATTTAATATACAAATATTTAGTTGAAAACAGCACAGGTGGTCTGAAATGGCCTAAAGATTTTCTTCCATATTTAAGTGTCACAGCATTCCAAATTTTCCAAGCAATAATTAGAAAAGAATTTGCAGATAAATTTATGTATTCAAAAATTCAGCATTTCATTTTAAAAACTATGTTTGCAGGGATTTGAATCTCAGTGCCTAAATTTAGATGATTTTTGCACCTGTGAGTCAACATTAAGAAAACTTACCAAGGAAGTACCAAATCCAATAAAAAAAGTATAAGTTGTGTAATCGTAATAAAAATAATATGGATTATGCAAACCCTAATAAAAGAATATCATGGTCCAATTATAAGAAAAAGAGTATCAGGTGTGGAAACAATATGGAGAGTATCAGCGGCTTAATTCTAATAAACGGAGAACCAGTTTTGCAATATTAATATAAAGGTTAATCAGCAGTCCAACTGAAATGAAAAGAGTATCAGTTGTGCAATATTAATGAAAAGAATATCATGCTTCAATTCTAGGAAAGAGAGTTACTCTTGTGCAAACCGAATAAATGAGAATTGAATTATGAGAATATCAGTTAGTGCAATCATAATAGAAAAAAATCAGCCCTGCAATCCTAATAAAAAAGAGTATCAGTTAGTGCAATCATAATAAAAAAGGGTATCAGTTAGTGCAAACCTAATAAAAAGAGTATCAGTTAGTGCAATCCTAATAAAAAGAGTATCAGTTAGTGCAATCCTAATAAAAAGAGTATCAGTTAGTGCAATCCTAATAAAAAGAGTATCAGTTAGTGCAATCCTAATAAAAAGAGTATCAGTTAGTGCAATCCTAATAAAAAGAGTATCAGTTAGTGCAATCCTAATAAAAAGAGTATCAGTTAGTGCAATCCTAATAAAAAGAGTATCAGTTAGTGCAATCCTAATAAAAAGAGTATCAGTTAGTGCAATCCTAATAAAAAGAGTATCAGTTAGTGCAATCATAATAGACATAATCGTCCGATGGTTCGTGTAGCTGGTAAAGCGCCTTGGCATGTATCTGAAGAGTTGCTGGTTCGAATCCCCCACCGCAGAAAATAATATTTTCAAAATAACTATTTGGAGTATCACCGCGCAAATTATAATAAAAGGAGTAATAGTTATAAAATCCTAATTTAAAGAGTACCTTTGGTCCAATTCTAATTGACGGTAATTTAATTCTAACAGAAGCAAAAATAGAAATCGGCATTGATGTGATGCTGATACAAACATCGGTTTCGCCTGCGTAACGAGGTTACTTGGCCACAGGCGATTAAGATTCAGCTGGTGGACATCATTGCCATGGAAGGCATGGCAATGATCACCGCACTCACCGGCATAGGAGACCTTACCGGGTGGGGCAGGTCTCCTATGCCATCGAGCTTTCTCGCCTCAGGATGTGAAATGTTATTTAGCGTTTTGAGGCGTTCACCTCCTCCATCCACTTTGGACAATCTCGGGAGTACACCATATGTTCGCCAATGCAGCGCACTCAGTTTACATTTTCTGCAGTGCAGTCGGGATCCTGGCTGCCACGGCAAGCACAGGTCGATTCGCCTCAGCAAGTTGTGTGGGCATGGCCATACCTCTGACAATGTAAACAACCCAGAGAGTTAGGAATGTATGGCTGTACATCTCGGGAAGGCATCCTCACTTGACGGAAGAAGGCAGCCATGGCGTGTTAAACGTGACAATTATTACCCAAGTGGATACTAACTTCCCATCATGGCATTGCGAGACCTGGTGGACTGCTATCACTTCCTGGGATAAAAGCTCAGAGAGGATTTCCTCTTCAGAAACCTTGAGGAGGACCCACTCGGAGATCACGCCCTACAAGCAATTGAGCGTCTTGTGGGGTGTGATGGTGACCACCTCACCAATCGCTGCAACTTTCAATAGTAGCTCAGAATGCCTCGAGCATGCAGTCTCCACCTGCAAGTCACCAGATCGTAGGCGCTTGACTTATTTCAGAACTCCCACAAGACCTTCCAAACGTTTTTTGACGAAAAATGGGGACATGTCCCCAAGTACCTGATCGCCCGTTGAATGGATGACAGGGACTTTGGGACGAAGAGACAGACGCTGATGACGATGAAGATGACAGCAAGGGTGACAGAGAAGATGGAGGCTCAAGATGAGCCCTCCTGGTGTCTGGTTGGTTGGTTGGGGTTTTTATGGTGCAACGACAATTAAGGACACAGTGCGCCAGACAAGAAAATCCGTAAAAAATAAAAGAATAAATACCCCCTCAAGCAGCTGCTTGCCACAGAGGTCTGACAGGAGCCTGTCAGTTTATATGCCACAGTAGAAGAGAGAGAGATAAAAATCACGAAAACCCACAACCAAAGTTAAAAGCAACATGAAAAGGTGATAAAATGCAGCACAAAAGTGATTTAAAATAGAGAATGTAAAAAAGTGAACAAGTGTAAAAGTTTACAACAGGTTAAAAGAGCCACAATAACAAATCTGTTGGTGGCATTGGCCAATCAATTAGCAACTCCGAGGATCCTCCATTCACTGCGCACGCCAAATACCTGATGACGATGAAGGGACCCTGTGAAGATATCGAAAGAAGCGGAATCCTCATAATGTGCTCCTCTCACCACGTGCCCGACACTGGCCAGAATTGAGCCCAAGAGCGAATGTGAGCCAAAGAAGCCAATAAATTTGAGTGATATTATGTCCTATGAAAAAATAAAATTTCCGTCCAACTCACTAAGTCACGGCTGTACTGTGGAATGCAGACAGAACGAAAACAATGAACGAAAACTATATAAGATAATCATTATCATCTTATTATTATGATTCAGGCAACCATGGGCTACAGAGGTCCAACTAGGAGTGCAATTTCGTTCTCGAAGCATATCGATCCCGAGCTACAACTGGTTCCTTTCGCCACCGTGCACCAGTTCTAACAAGCTCCTGTTTAACATTGTCGGCCCACAGCAGCCTAATGCCCAAGATACTGCGTAAGCATCTGGAATCAAAAGCATCTAATTTCCTGTTATCTTGTCTACAAAGTGTCCCAGTTTCATTACCATAACTAACCCTAGAAAGAACCAAACTATTATACAGTCTAATTTTAGTCTTTAGGTGTATACGCCTATTTCTCCACACTCTCCATAGATTCTTAAAAGTCCTGGTAGCAATGCCTATTCATCTGTTAATCTCATGCAGCACATCACCAGTATCATACATAGTTCCCAAGATAATTAAACTGTGACACTTGCTCAATGGTGCAACCATTCAGAGCGACTGAAGCACCAACTGCCTGACCAATTTTCATCACTTTAGTTTTAGTTCCGTTTATCACCAAACCTACTCTACTACCAGTCTCATCAACAGCTCGAATGAAAGAGTTCATCTCATCAACATCATTTGCCAAAAGGGCTAAATCATCAGCATAATCTAAATCAGAAATTTTAGTATCTCCAGCCCATTTAAGGCCAAAATCTTTCCCTTGCAATGAATTTCGCATAACATAATCAATAACCAAAGAGAAAAGGAAACAAAATGCATCCTTGTCGAACATCAGAAGTAATGCTAAACCAATTGCTACAAGCCTCACCAAATCTCACACATAACTTGGTTTTGTTATAGAGAGCCAACAAAATGCTAACTTGTCTGGTATGCCATACGATCTCACGATCAACCAAAAATTATGATGGTCAACAGAGTCAAGCCTTTTCGAAATATAGGAAAGTGTGTATATATTATAGGCTGATACCCCTGTCAAAGTTATCACAAGAACTGCGATCACCTTTTCTAAAAATAGCGATAATAATAGCTCTGGTAAAATCCTAAGGAACCATGCCTTTATCAGAAAATATATTCAAAATTTCTGTCATCCATGTGGTAACAGAAACATTCCAAGCTCTAAACATTTCCGTAGTAATTTCATCTATCCCTAGGAATTTATATAGTTTGATTTAGAAATAGCCAAAATAACTTTTGGACTATGTTATAGTTCAAAGTTAACATTAAAGCCAGTGATGCATCGATCATCATTGCAAACTATGGGAGTAGAACTAACCACATTGTTCAGAAATCACCGAAATGCTCAGCTGACTTGGCCATGACAGAACATCACCTTCTATAGCGGATCACGAAACTTGTTTATCCTCATTATCAATCTCATTATCAAGGATAAACAAGGTAAGCGTGCCTCTATAAAGCGGCCACGCTCACCTTGTGTATCCTTCAATCCCTGTATAAGCCGTTATATTTCAAATACCAGGCCAGCCTGATATTTACCATTCTCTGCAACAAGTGAAAGCATTTGGATGCTAAGTGGAAGGAATCACGTGTTCCTCGTTTTGGCCTTGGAGAAGGTCAAAACGAGTCTCCCATCAGTAGTCTCGAAACTGCTTCTCAGTGAAAATACGGTTGAAGAGTCTGAGCAGCCGATCCTTACTTGATGATGAGATGAGAGATCACTTGATGAGGAGATGAGAGATGCTGGAGCATGGCATAATGGACATTATCAGGCCCGACCTCAGGTGCACGAGGCATGTGCAGAGCAAGGCGAAGCTCCTCCACTATGAATGGCCTGTTGCAAGCTCGAGGCCACTCGAATGGGCCTCTGAGCAGCAGCTTTTGCACTGAATGGGATAAATGGCCAGGTCACAAGGCCCCCAAGGGCTCATAGAAAGTTGGGGAAGCCGGCCCACTGGACAGCTGTTGGGAGAGAGTCGAACCCGATGGACCGCTCTTACTTTTTGGGGTGTGAGCTCAGAGGATTTCTTACTCGGTGAATTTGTCCCCACTCAGAGATCACACCCCGTGAGGAATTAAAAGTTTTGTGGGGTGTGACCACGATAGTCTCCACCAATGAGCCCATGTGGTTTGCCTCCAAAGGTTTTGTGGGGTGTGACAACACTCAGAACTGCTCTCAATTACCTGATCATCCATGCAGTGGATGATCAGGAATCGTGGGGACGAAGACACAAAGAAGATGACAACATAGACAACACAGAAGATGAGGGGCTCATGTCAAGTCCTCTTTGCGGCATTGATCGAATCAATTCGTTTCATGTTTAATTTTGATTCATGTTTTTTTCGATCTGATGTTTAATTTTGTGTTGTTCAGTGTCCGCTATCCCCACCCGCCACGGAACCCAACAAGGGGGCTCCCAGTTGGGCGCCAGGGCTGCGCAGGCACTATGCCCACACACAGTGAGCCAAGTCCTCACAAATAAGAACGAAAAATAAACGAGGAATGTGAGAAACAAATCGTCTCTCAGCTGGTTGGTCCTGGGGGCCCCACCCCCCACCCCCCACCCCAGGAACTCCCATTTACCAGAAGGCAAAAACATTGTCTAGCAACGGCCTCGGAATTCGCTGCTCAGCTCCGCGACGGACACGCTCCCCAATGGCAAGATGGCCACCGCCAGTCACGAGCTGAGAAGACGGGGATCCCTGGTCAACTACTAGGATCTCCGTTTCCTGGGATACGGGTTTCCACGCACGGCAAACTCACGGGGGAGTGTTCAGGACCCTTTGAATGTATCCGAATGAGCAGAATCTTCACATGGTGATCCTCCTCACCGTGGACAAGATCTTGCACCGAGGGGTCAAATGGATTTCTGAAATTCAACACATTCCTGAAGGCTCCACCCAAGTGGATAATTTAGTCTCTGCTGAACCATCTGCTTCGACTACGAATCTGCAATTATCGCAGTCGCATTTTCCGAAAAGAGGAATCGAGTTCCATTCCTTAGGAATTGCGCATTTCTCATTGAAAATTCTCCCAATGACAAAGGAATCTTCTGTCAGCATTTCAGCCTTCATTTCATCTGGCGCTGGTGTTTGGGAAGCTTTAATTTTGGAATGGTGAAGATAACTTCTGATCGCAGTGTACGGCCATCGCTGCATCCGTGCTCATCGCAATTCAAGGGAGAACTCGTCACATTGTCTGAAACATCTCGAAAATGATAAGTCTAGCTGAACACAGAATTCTTTCCCTCAAAAATCTTTCCATCTCTGAATTATTGCACATTATTCAGTTTTTTTTTTACACGCAGAGAATATTTATTGTTATTTGATACAACCCTCTGTCGTAATCAGCTGCCAATCCAGCTCTCAACCGATTCCTGAAGTATCTTTTAATGTACCCTTTAAGACTGCATCATGAGACGAGTAGGATGATGATGGATTAACTTCATAATATTATATCCCGAATTTTAGTAAGAAAGGTTTTGTACAATTGGGTTGGCTGATGCTGGCGGTGTTCCCTGAGGCCATCTTGCCTTTGGGGAGCTTGTTCGTCGCGGGGCTGAGCAGCGAATTCCGAGGCCGTTCTTACACACTGTTTCTGCCTCTGCTTCTGGTAAATGGGAGCTCCTGGGGTGGGCCAACAGGACCAACCAGCTGAGAGACGATTGGTTCCTTTTTGAGGTGATGATCTAAATTTGAAAGTTTGTTTTGTAGTTCTCTACTTGTAACAGACAAAAAATGAAAGGAATAGCTTTTATTCATAAAATTTCATACTTTGTATTAAACATAACAATGAAGTTACATTCTTCTTTGTAAAATATCTTTTGGAACTGGACATAACAAGCGATGTTGTAAACAATAACTTATCGATAAACATTTCTAAGCAGATCGGTTGGAAGCGATGTTCACTTCTGAAGTCGCGCTGTTTGCATCATCCACTTGGATTCATCTTCGAGGCAAAGGTCACCTTGAGAATCACCTGCTTAGCAGTAAAGGGAAGAGACGAAAAGAAACGGTCCGGAAGAAGGAAGGCTTTTAATAGAGAAGCCTTCATTTGTCGACCAATCAGCGACTTCGTCCGTCTGTCAGCATTTGCAACCGAGAGATGAAAGTTTTCGGAAAGGGTTTCGCCACGTGCAATCGGTGGCACGAATTGAGACTCTCAGCGACTAGAGGCAGATGCATGCTCATTATGATGAAGGAGGTGTGCCATTGCTATGGGATGAGGAAGGATGAGGATTCTGTCAGGTGAAGCAAAAATTCACCATCACTTAAAATGGATTCAGTAATTTGTTGCGGTAAAATCTAACTTCAAGAATTGGTGATTGATCTCTAGATTTGGATGACGAAGCAAAAGAGACTTTTCCCCGTCTTCTGCTGCTGACAGGGAAAGACTCGCTTCGAATTGGAAGGAGAAAGTTTTGGGTAAAGGACAAATCGACCCTCGGAGACGAATTCTGAGCCTCATTTGGAACTCAAGAATACAGATGTTGGAATGGAAGTCAACAGATGGTCCCATCATAGGAGACGAATTCTGAGCCTCATTTGGAACTCAAGAATACAGATGTTGGAATGGAAGTCAACAGATGGTCCCATCATAGGAGACGAATTCTGAGCCTCATTTGGAACTCAAGAATACAGATGTTGGAATGGAAGTCAACAGATGGTCCCATCATAGAAATTTCCTCTGAAAATGTTTCATCCTCCATTTTCATTGCGTCTTCCAAACGAAGAATGCAATTGATCTCGATTTGCCGTTTCCTTTAGAAGCGAGCCTTCCTCTCGTTCTCTTCACAGCGAGGCTTCTTTTGTCAGCCAGGAGGGTCGAGGTCAGGACGAGACTTTGATCTTATGGAGGCCCTAAGGCATATTTAAGAGGCTGGAAAATTCGAAAAATATATACATTTGTTATGATTGAAGGGAACATTGAAAAATAAACACTAAATTGATGTGAAAACATTGTTCTAGCTGAAAGATAGATGAAAGCTAGATGAAAAGGGTTTGCACAATACATTAAATAGTAAAAACGTTTCGAAATGCAGTAAAACTTTAAATACATTTCTTTGAGGCCCCTGATATCGTGAGGCCCTATATCATGAAAGCCCAGTTTCTTATGAACACAAAATTTCAAGTCAAAGCTCTTTATTGTACTAAACAAATGCAAAATCATTTCCATGAGAAGATTTTCTTTGAGAAAATGATCTATTAAATGGCAGGGACGATCCCCATATTAATAAAAAAGTATTTCCCAATCAGTTGATTTGTGGGATGGAAAATGATCAAATTTCCAATGAAATATGTCACGTTTCTTAATGATATTTAGGGAACGCGCACTCCGCCATTGAGCTGTGGGGACCCTCAGCAGAGTTGGGTTGTTTTACCTCTGAGCGGCACTTTTTTGCACACCATGGGCTAAATGGCCAGGTCACATGGACCCCGAAGGCTCAGAGAAGGTTGGAGAAGGGGACCCACTGGAACAGCTGTTGGGAGACAGATGGTAGACTCCCGTCAAGGCCACCCAGCGTGTTCTTTAACGTGCACAGGGTATGGCTTTCCTGCACACGGGGCCACGGCTTAACGTCCCATCCGACGGACGGCGGCCTTTCCAAGCCCATCGGTGTCCCCTACTGACCGGGGCAGGGCGGGGAATTTTGCGGAGATAAATCTCAACGCTGACCCAGCTGGGACTCGAACCTGGGAAGTACAGATTACGAGCCTGGCGCGCTACCGACTGAGCCACCCCCGCCCCCACCCTCAGCAGAAGAAGGAAACTTTTTCAAGGAGAGAAAAAGGGCGATTTCCATTAATTTAGTCCTACAACTGAGAGAGAAAAAAAATCTCTTATTCCATGAAACTGAGCACAAAACTTCTCAACGGAAGAAATTTAATCACTCCAAACTGGACGAATCGATTTTTAGAGGGGTCGAAAATCATCCCTGCTCGTCGATTTCAACCTCTGTTGGATATTGGATCCATCTTGAAAGGAGCACGACTCAGTCCGTTAAAGACGAAAGAAATTCTGTCGAGAAGGCAAATCGAACTTTTGATTGTTTGGAGCTCATTCCAGCAGACGAATGTTTCTCCGCTGAATCTGTCTCCTCCAGCAGACGAATCGATTCTTAAGAGTGTGAACGAGTGTTAATTGCAAAGAAGAGAACGAATTTGAAGCAAGCGATGAGAGGTTAAATGAAGTGGTTGGAAAGCTTTAACATTTTTCATTCGCATCACTTCCAATTGGTTCATAGAACATACATTTCTTCTAATTTTGCAATATTTCGGAGTTTGCTGAAAACCAATATCTTTACAGGAATTTCAAAACTTTCGCATTCCAAACTCTTCCACGCAAAGTCTTATGGGCAAATTCTCTGAGCCATGAGATGCACACATTCAATTCCGAAATAGTAAACGCACTTTTGTTCACAGAGGTCGCTTTTCGACTCTCTTTGACAGCAAATCCACGCACTACTCGTGAACAATGACATCAGTGGTCTCACCGATCATGCCTCGTGCGGATGGGATCTGGAATGATTCGATGAATGCAAAGCAGTTGTGCTCACGAGCCACTTTAAATACTGCACGAGACTAGATCTACGAGTGATGGAACTTCTTCGACTTGAAATAACGAAAGCGGAAATAAATATCGATTGGAGCGTGCAAGTAACATTTAATGCAACAGAATTACCACAAAAATAATTCAGATTTGACGTTTCCTGCCTCGCGCAAGGAATGCAGTCGCTTCCGCTCTCTCTCTCTCTCAATTTGATTTCTTCTCTCGAGAGCCTTTCCGTTTCCAGACAGATTTCGTCTTCATTCTCGATGATGCAATGGATTAAATCTTTTTCTTTTCCGTAACCAGCAGCTTAAAAATTCAGAAATATGAGATATGCACGTACTCTGCGCGCACGAGTGTCGGAGTGAGACTCCTTTCTCCCCTCTTAATACGAAATGAAATGTGCTGCTGAAAAGTTTTCGCCACTGTTCGTCAAGGGAGCGCCATTTGTTTTCAGCATTTCGAATGCGCCCCCGCCGAAGACCACTTCTTTTTTTCCCCCTAAAACATTTCACCACCGTTCACACCATTACACCACCGAAGCTTATTCGCAGTTCACAGATCTGGATAATGTCTGAACCCAACCAAATATCCCGGAGCCAAGGATCTTAGAAAGAGGATTGGTTGCAACATCGCTAAAATGCAGCAGCAACTCAATCGTTTGGCACTGCCCCTTCAGTGTATGCATATCGAATTGGCCTCGTGCTCCAATACGTTTGGTCAACTGACTAACCAACAACGTCTGCTTCAAATTCTCTTCATTCCAATTAAGCTTAAGAATCGATTCGCTGAATCCATCTCCTTTGATGCTTGTTCGTCTGCAGAAATCAGCTCTAAAGAATCACGACTTGGATTTATTCTTGGCACTGGATTTCTTTCCTTTCTTTCTTAACAGAGAGAATCATGTTCCTTTCAAGATGGCGTCAGTTGCTGCCATCGAACGGCCAATCAACGTGCACATCACTTTTTATCAGTGGGTGAATTTGTTAAAGCATTTGTCCGACATGTTAAATTGAAAAGACGATCCCTTTATTTCCGTTTCTTCTTCTCCTGTAGACGTCCAAATACCTCATCCGCAGCGCCAAACGAATCGTAAGTGATGAAATGTCGTGCTCTGCATCATGGAAGAAGAAGCTGAAGAGAGAGTCGGTGCCTTCGGGGAGATTCCTCACAAGAAGATGACTCTGCAAAAACCATCTGTTCGTAAGTTTCTCTTCTTCCGTAAAAATCCTCTCTTCACAATCCTATACAGTCCGAGATTTCGAATCCTTCGAATAACGTTTGCCCATCGCAGAGGAGAATCTTCTAGAGTGCTGCTTTGAATTGTGTTAAGCAGCGAGTGTAGCCGCGAGTGTAGCAGCGTCAGCTTATGTCGGCTTGCAACGAGCTGTCTTCTTATTGTACTATTTGTTGCCAGATGTTCAGCAACCACGGCAATCCCCGGTTCCGTCTCACGACACTACCAATTACCTAACGGAAAGCCGTGACTATCTAGAGTCGGGGGCAAGAATACACCATATAGATGCATCTCATCCCCAACCTCACATGGCAGCAGTCCTATAGAAGGAAAGCTAACCATCGGTAGAAACCTGAAATTTAATCTGTTCCCCAGTTAGCCATGAAAAGGATATGTAGATCGAAGTTCGCTCGGCACCCGGGGTGGAGACTTAGTGGGACCCAGACTTTGAAAAGGGCTCGTGCCTACTAGGGGACCAAATCCGTTCAGTCGTGCCCTTGAACTGCTCCACGGAGCGCCTGATGTTGAGGTCTTGACACCGTCCAACCGCGGCACTAAACCGGTCAGCGATGTCTTCGACCTCGGTTGGTCTTGGCTCTATCCAACCGGGGACCCAATCCGGTCAGCAAAGTCTTCGACCGGTTGCTGGGTCCGAAGCTCCCCACCACCACCACCACGACAAGGTGGTCCCCTATTGGGGGGGGGGGGTGCTGTCTTCTTACTGTGACTTTTTGTTTCCACTAAAGACGGATAAACGTGGAAGGTCTGCGGTCACCCCTTGGACGTCTCCACTTGGGAACACCCAAACGCCACCCGAGATCAAAACTCTGACGTCGTCTGCAACGGAATTGAAGAAATCGGAATGAAAGAAAGCCCAAGCGACATTTCCCATCAAGGAAGCAAAACTCAGATATCTGCAAAGGAAGTTCCAGGGGATAGTACTGATGGGTGACGAAATCATTTCAAAGAATAAGATTTTCTGTTTCCTGTTATCGGACGACTGATGTCAAGGGCCGATTTGCACCTTTTTGCCTGATCGTTTTAAAAGAGCACCGAGACAATGTGATTGCGATGATTTGAATTCAACGACAATGAAGTGGAATGATTTGAAACCTACGAAGACATCGATTAGTCGGAAGTAGAAAGTTGGATGTGTTCAATTGCACTTGACAAAACTGATGATGATGATGATGGCCATCGCATGTTGGCATTTTAAGCGCCTTCGCATTTCAATTCTACAATTCGATTACAATTCAATCCCAAGATTAATGGAAGCATTTTTATTGCACAAAACAGAAATCAATGGAGGTAAGGGATAAATTCAGAATGTGTTAAAGAGCAAGTCGCCGACAGTCCCATTGAAAGGGTGAGGGGGGGGGGAAGAAATGGATACTTTAAAATGACTCTGGCATTGCCCAAATGCTCTACAACCAGCTCTAATTGTGTCTATGCTAAGGCTTTCAACGCCACCTGGGTTTTTCTTGAGGAGCCGAAACATTGTTCAGTCGGTCCCAATGGGTCCTCTCTTTTGTTGCAAAAGGAACACTTTGGATTTCGCAATTGACTCTTGAAAGAGGTGGCGATCAAATAGAGAAGGGCTATGGCGACCTTTGAAAATGGAAAATGGACCCTTAGCTGCATTTCTAAAGAGCTGCCAAGACTGTCCATGTGCACTGAGGCCTGTATGTCCTGACCTTAGTGTTAAGAGTTGTGCCTGTTTCGCACGAGAAACAACTGAAAGGCTCCTTCGTTGCCTGATCCAGCAGAGAAGGACCTCGTCTGGTTGCGTTCGGAAGTCGATGCCAGATGCAGCGAACTGAATCCAAAGGAAACCTTTCCTCCTGCTCAGACATCGAAAAGATTAAGGCACGTGATGGAAATCTCCCGCATCCCAACTTCAGTTTCGACATGCTGATGTCGATTATTTTCATAATGCTTATTGCATCTTCATCAGGAAATGTTTCGTAAGGCACGAGGTAAGCTGATAATCATTTGACACAGCACGAGCACAGGTAGATTCGCGAACTACTTCGAAATGTACGAAACATCGATGAAGCTTTCTTCTTTCTGATCTTTACCAGAAAGTTTAAATTACATGAATTTTCCTAACAACACAGATGATAGTCAAATTGTGGCACACTGTCCGGGGACAGAATTGGCAGATGCATCATCATCCATTCAGTCAGTGCATCTGCATCAACTGCTCCGTACACCTACACTGTAGGCTATATTCAACTTCTGTCCATAAGCGTCTAATCAGACGACTTCCCTTAGCACGAACGACGTCTTATGGATGTCGCAGGGGCTAATCCATCCTCCAAAGGCTTTCTCGAGCTCCGTGGCCACGGACAGCGTGAGTCGGTCGCAACCCATTGCTCCGACCACTTGAATGCCGAGGGGCAGACCATTGTCTCCCAGCCCCAAGGGGCACTGTGTAACGGGGAGGCCGAGGATGTTGAAGATGACGCTGTAGCCGATGTTGAAGGGTCGGAACATCATCTCCATGTGGTAGGGAGCGGTGTGGGGATAGGTGGGATACAAGAACACTCCATCTTCCCCTAGAAGATCGTTGAACTCTTCCAACAGTTCATCTCGCATCTTGAAGAAAGGATCGGCGAGTCTGCAGTCGAAAGTCTTGCAGTACTGATCGAGGATGGAGAGCAGGATGACGGGAAAGATGTGGTCCGAGCGACCGGCCAGCGACTTGAACACTTCATTCCGTAGATTCAGCTTGGTCGTGTGGCCAACAATCTCGTCTGCCAGAGCCTGAACGTTCTGTGCCTGGATGACGCACACCCAAGCTTCAACAGCATCCTGCAGCCTCTCTTTGAAGATCTTCTTCGGCTTCTGATAGCAAATGGTCTCCAAATAAGACACCGCCTGAAAAACGAAACGGAATTAAGTTACCAGGAATCGATCACTAACCACACACAAATATCAAAGGCGACATTTCGATTTTCATCGGTTAATTAGGAAGAAGATTTCACGAAAATCCGATTACTGAAGCAAGAAGCGTCTGCGGAGAGCATTCAGTCCATTTCATGGATGAATGAAGGCAGAAGGACCAGTCATAGCAGATCCTTAATCAAGGACAGCATCATGGGAACGAATCCTTCTTCATAAGCTGAACCCAATTCAGGGGTGACGGATTGCTACAAAGAGGCTGATGAAATCAACATTACTTTGAGTAGATATTAACATATTACTTAACTTATGTAATGCGCGAAATTAACAAATATATTTGTGTATATATATATCATACCTTTATAAATTAGGAAATCTGGTTACTAGCCAAGAAAAAAAAATCCCTTTCCGTCGGTGAGCTATTGAAATCGTAAAGGAATTTGCTAAGAGCTTAAAAAGATCAGATTGAAAAATGCTCGATAAGAGAACAGAAGAAATACACATTAAACCAAATCTTTGCGCTTATACGAAATCCACAAAATGAAGATGTATTCTCACAGGGTTTTAATACGTCACCACACACACTAGAATAGATAAATTCACATAAACAGCTTTTGTGACAGATGCAACTGATGTAACTCAACCGAAATGCATTAATATTGGTCCAATGATGCGAACATCGTGGACAGAAGGATTCATCCTCATGACAAGTGGAACAGATCCTGACAAACCCAACTCAGCTGTCATAGGATAGGATGAAATAAATGACATTCTGCTACCAGATGCTAATATGGATCCACTGACTCGAACATGGTCGACAGAAGGATTCATACTCATAACAATTGGAACAGATCATGACAGATCCAACTCAGCTGTCATAGGATGGAATGAATTGAATGACATTCTGCTAACAGATGCTAATATGGATCCACTGACTCGAACATGGTCGACAGAAGGATTCATACTCATAACAATTGGAACAGATCATGACAGATTCAACTCAGCTGTCATAGGATGGAATGAATTGAATGACATTCTGCTACCAGATGCTAATATGGATCCACTGACTCGAACATGGTCGACAGAAGGATTCATACTCATAACAATTGGAACAGATCATGACAGATTCAACTCAGCTGTCATAGGATGGAATGAATTGAATGACATTCTGCTACCAGATGCTAATATGGATCCAATGACTCGAACATGGTCGACAGAAGGATTCATACTCATAACAATTGGAACAGATCATGACAGATCCAACTCAGCTGTCATAGGATGGAATGAATTGAATGACATTCTGCTACCAGATGCTAATATGGATCCACTGACTCGAACATGGTCGACAGAAGGATTCATACTCATAACAATTGGAACAGATCATGACAGATTCAACTCAGCTGTCATAGGATGGAATGAATTGAATGACATTCTGCTAACAGATGCTAATATGGATCCAATGACTCGAACATGGTCGACAGAAGGATTCATACTCATAACAATTGGAACAGATCATGACAGATCCAACTCAGCTGTCATAGGATGGAATGAATTGAATGACATTCTGCTACCAGATGCTAATATGGATCCACTGACTCGAACATGGTCGACAGAAGGATTCATACTCATAACAATTGGAACAGATCATGACAGATTCAACTCAGCTGTCATAGGATGGAATGAATTGAATGACATTCTGCTAACAGATGCTAATATGGATCCAATGACTCGAACATGGTCGACAGAAGGATTCATACTCATAACAATTGGAACAGATCATGACAGATCCAACTCAGCTGTCATAGGATGGAATGAATTGAATGACATTCTGCTACCAGATGCTAATATGGATCCACTGACTCGAACATGGTCGACAGAAGGATTCATACTCATAACAATTGGAACAGATCATGACAGATTCAACTCAGCTGTCATAGGATGGAATGAATTGAATGACATTCTGCTAACAGATGCTAATATGGATCCAATGACTCGAACATGGTCGACAGAAGGATTCATACTCATAACAATTGGAACAGATCATGACAGATCCAACTCAGCTGTCATAGGATGGAATGAATTGAATGACATTCTGCTACCAGATGCTAATATGGATCCAATGAATCGAACATGGTCGACAGAAGGATTCATACTCATAACAATTGGAACAGATCATGACAGATCCAACTCAGCTGTCATAGGATGGAATGAATTGAATGACATTCTGCTACCAGATGCTAATATGGATCCAATGACTCGAACATGGTCGACAGAAGGATTCATACTCATAACAATTGGAACAGATCATGACAGATCCAACTCAGCTGTCATAGGATGGAATGAATTGAATGACATTCTGCTACCAGATGCTAATATGGATCCAATGACTCGAACATCGTCGACAGAAGGATTCATACTCATAACAATTGGAACAGATCATGACAGATCCAACTCAGCTGTCATAGGATGGAATGAATTGAATGACATTCTGCTACCAGATGCTAATATGGATCCAATGACTCGAACATGGTCGACAGAAGGATTCATACTCATAACAATTGGAACAGATCATGACAGATCCAACTCAGCTGTCATAGGATGGAATGAATTGAATGACATTCTGCTACCAGATGCTAATATGGATCCAATGACTCGAACATGGTCGACAGAAGGATTCATACTCATAACAATTGGAACAGATCATGACAGATCCAACTCAGCTGTCATAGGATGGAATGAATTGAATGACATTCTGCTACCAGATGCTAATATGGATCCAATGACTCGAACATGGTCGACAGAAGGATTCATACTCATAACAATTGGAACAGATCATGACAGATCCAACTCAGCTGTCATAGGATGGAATGAATTGAATGACATTCTGCTACCAGATGCTAATATGGATCCAATGACTCGAACATGGTCGACAGAAGGATTCATACTCATAACAATTGGAACAGATCATGACAGATCCAACTCAACTGTCATAGGATGGAAGAAATTGAATGACATTCTGCTACCAGATGCTAATATGGATCCAATGAATCGAACATGGTCGACAGAAGGATTCATACTCATAACAATTGGAACAGATCATGACAGATCCAACTCAACTGTCATAGGATGGAAGAAATTGAATGACATTCTGCTACCATATCAAAATATGGATCCAATGTCTCGAACATCGTCGACAGAAGGATTCGTAGTCATAACAATTGGAACAGATCATGACAGATCCAACTCAACTGTCATAGGATGGAAGAAATTGAATGACATTCTGCTACCATATCAAAATATGGATCCAATGTCTCGAACATCGTCGACAGAAGGATTCGTAGTCATAACAATTGGAACAGATCCTGACAGACCCAACTCAGCTGTCATAGGATAGGATGAATTAAATGACATTCTGCTACCAGACGCTAATATGGATCCAATGACTCGAACATGGTCCACAGAACGATTCATACTCGTGACAATTGGAACAGATCATGAGAGACCCAACTCAGCTGTCATAGGATGGAATGATTTGAATGACATTCTGCTACCAGATGCTAATATGGATCCAATGTCTGGAACATCGTCGACAGAAGGATTCATACTCAACAATTGCAACAGATCATGACAGATCCAACTCACTGTCATAGGATGGAAGAAATTGAATGACATTCTGCTACCAGATCATAATATGGATCCAATGTCTCGAACATCGTCGACAGAAGGATTCATACTCATAACAATTGGAACAGACCCAACTCAGCTGTCATAGGATGAATTAAATGATATTCTGCTACCAAATGCTAATATGGATCCAATGAATCGAACATGGTCGACAGAAGGATTCATGCTCATAACAATTGGAACAGATCATGACAGATCCAACTCAGCTGTCATAGGATGGAATGAATTGAATGACATTCTGCTACCAGATGCTAATATGGATCCAATGACTCGAACATGGTCGACAGAAGGATTCATACTCATAACAATTGCAACAGATCATGACAGATCCAACTCAACTGTCATAGGATGGAAGAAATTGAATGACATTCTGCTACCAGATCATAATATGGATCCAATGTCTCGAACATCGTCGACAGAAGGATTCATACTCATAACAATTGGAACAGACCCAACTCAGCTGTCATAGGATGAATTAAATGATATTCTGCTACCAAATGCTAATATGGATCCAATGAATCGAACATGGTCGACAGAAGGATTCATGCTCATAACAATTGGAACAGATCATGACAGATCCAACTCAGCTGTCATAGGATGGAATGAATTGAATGACATTCTGCTACCAGATGCTAATATGGATCCAATGACTCGAACATGGTCGACAGAAGGATTCATACTCATAACAATTGGAACAGATCATGACAGATTCAACTCAGCTGTCATAGGATGGAATGAATTGAATGACATTCTGCTACCAGATGCTAATATGGATCCAATGACTCGAACATGGTCGACAGAAGGATTCATACTCATAACAATTGGAACAGATCATGACAGATCCAACTCAGCTGTCATAGGATGGAATGAATTGAATGACATTCTGCTACCAGATGCTAATATGGATCCAATGACTCGAACATGGTCGACAGAAGGATTCATACTCATAACAATTGGAACAGATCATGACAGATCCAACTCAACTGTCATAGGATGGAAGAAATTGAATGACATTCTGCTACCATATCAAAATATGGATCCAATGTCTCGAACATCGTCGACAGAAGGATTCATAGTCATAACAATTGGAACAGATCCTGACAGACCCAACTCAGCTGTCATAGGATAGGATGAATTAAATGAAATTCTGCTACCAGACGCTAATATGGATCCAATGACTCGAACATGGTCCACAGAACGATTCATACTCGTGACAATTGGAACAGATCATGAGAGACCCAACTCAGCTGTCATAGGATGGAATGAATTGAATGACATTCTGCTACCAGATGCTAATATGGATCCAATGACTCGAACATCGTCGACAGAAGGATTCATACTCATAACAATTGCAACAGATCATGACAGATTCAACTCAACTGTCATAGGATGGAAGAAATTGAATGACATTCTGCTACCAGATCATAATATGGATCCAATGTCTCGAACATCGTCGACAGAAAGATTCATACTCATAACAATTGGAACAGACCCAACTCAGCTGTCATAGGATGAATTAAATGATATTCTGCTACCAAATGCTAATATGGATCCAACGAATCGAACATGGTCGACAGAAGGATTCATGCTCATAACAATTGGAACAGATCATGACAGATCCAACTCAGCTGTCATAGGATGGAATGAATTGAATGACATTCTGCTACCAGATGCTAATATGGATCCAATGACTCGAACATGGTCGACAGAAGGATTCATACTCATAACAATTGGAACAGATCATGACAGATCCAACTCAACTGTCATAGGATGGAAGAAATTGAATGACATTCTGCTACCATATCAAAATATGGATCCAATGTCTCGAACATCGTCGACAGAAGGATTCATAGTCATAACAATTGGAACAGATCCTGACAGACCCAACTCAGCTGTCATAGGATAGGATGAATTAAATGACATTCTGCTACCAGACGCTAATATGGATCCAATGACTCGAACATGGTCCACAGAACGATTCATACTCTTGACAATTGGAACAGATCATGAGAGACCCAACTCAGCTGTCATAGGATGGAATGAATTGAATGACATTCTGCTACCAGATGCTAATATGGATCCAATGTCTGGAACATCGTCGACAGAAGGATTCATACTCATAACAATTGCAACAGATCATGACAGATCCAACTCAACTGTCATAGGATGGAAGAAATTGAATGACATTCTGCTACCAGATCATAATATGGATCCAATGTCTCGAACATCGTCGACAGAAGGATTCATACTCATAACAATTGGAACAGACCCAACTCAGCTGTCATAGGATGAATTAAATGATATTCTGCTACCAGATGCTAATATGGATCCAATGAATCGAACATGGTCGACAGAAGGATTCATACTCATAACAATTGGAACAGATCCTGACAGACTCAACTCAACTGTCATAGGATGGAAGAAAATTAATGACATTCTGCTACCAGATCATAATATGGGTCCAATGACTCAAACATCGTCGACAGAAGGATTCATGCTCTTGACAATTGGAACAGATCCTGACAGACCCAACTCAGTTGTCATAGAATAGGATGAATTGAATGACATTCTGCTACCAGATGCTAATTAGGATCCAATGACTCGAACATCGTCGACAGAAGGATTCATGCTCTTGACAATTGGAACAGATCCTGACAGACCCAACTCAGCTGTCATAGGATGGAATGAACTGAACGACATTCTGCTACCAGATGCTAATATGGATCCAATGACTCGAACATCGTCGACAGAAGGATTCATACTCATAACAATTGGAACAGATCATGACAGATTCAACTCAGCTGTCATAGGATGGAATGAACTGAATGACATTCTGCTACCAGATGCTAATATGGATCCAATGACTCGAACATCGTCGACAGAAGGATTCATACTCATAACAATTCGAACAGATCCTGACAGACCCAACTCAGCTGTCATAGGATGAATTAAATGACATTCTGCTACCAGATGCTAATATGGATCCAATGACTCGAACATGGTCCACAGAAGGATTCATGCTCATGACAATTGGAACAGATCATGACAGATTCAACTCAGCTGTCATAGGATGGAATGAATTTAATGACATTCTGCTCCTCGATGCTAATATGGATCCAATGACTCGAACATGGTCGACAGAAGGATTCATACTCATAACAATTGGAACAGATCATGACAGATCCAACTCAGCTGTCATACGATGGAATGAATTGAATGACATTCTGCTACCAGACGCTAATATGGATCCAATGACTCGAACATGGTCGACAGAAGGATTCACTCATAACAATTGGAACAGATCATGACAGATCCAACTCAGCTCTCATAGGATGGAATGAATTGAATGACATTCTGCTACCAGATGCTAATATGGATCCAATGACTCGAACATGGTCGACAGAAGGATTCATGCTGACAACAATTGGAACAGATCATGACAGATCCAACTCAGCTGTCATAGGATGGAATGAATTGAATGACATTCTGCTTCCAGATCATAATATGGATCCAATGTCTCGAACATCGTCGACAGGATTCATGCTGATAACAATTGGAACAGATCCTGACAGACTCTACTCAACTGTCATAGGATGGAAGAAAATTAATGACATTCTGCTACCAGATCAAAAGATGTGTCCAATGTCTCGAACATCGTCGACAGAAGGATTCATGCTCTTGACAATTGGAACAGATCCTGACAGACCCAACTCAGCTGTCATAGAATAGGATGAATTGAATGACATTCTGCTACCAGATGATAATTTGGATCCAATGACTCGAACATCGTCGACAGAAGGATTCATGCTCTTGACAATTGGAACAGATCCTGACAGACCCAACTCAGCTGTCATAGGATGGAATGAACTGAATGACATTCTGCTACCAGATGCTAATATGGATCCAATGACTAGAACATCGTCGACAGAAGGATTCATACTCATAACAATTGGAACAGATCATGACAGATTCAACTCAGGTGTCATAGGATGGAATGAACTGAATGACATTCTGCTACCAGATGCTAATATGGATCCAATGACTCGAACATCGTCGACAGAAGGATTCATACTCATAACAATTGGAACAGATCCTGACAGACCCAACTCAGCTGTCATAGGATGAATTAAATGACAGTCTGCTACCAGATGCTAATATGGATCCAATGACTCGAACATGATCCACAGAAGAATTCATGCTCATGACACGAGCCTGGCGCGCTACCGACTGAGCCACCCTGCCCCCTGCCCCTCGAGAAAAATGCGATTGGAAACATGGAGCAGCCGATTCCCACTCGATGGTGAGAAATGTTGTAGAATTACATATTGAACATTGTCTGGCTCGACAGCAGATGCACGAGGTGTGTGCAGAGCAAGGCGGAATCCTTCCGCTGTGAATGGACTGTTGGAAGGCTCCAGACCATTCAACTGGAAGGACAGAAGAGGGATTCAGCCTTGCTCTCCAGGGCCAGAAACTTGGGGGAGAATGAGGATAAAGAAACGATGGAGGCGTACTTCCCCACAGTGTCGGGGACATGTCCACCACATTCCTCTGATATCGAGAATTCCATTGTAAGAGTGTGGACATCTTAGGATCTTAGAAGAATGGATGGATGACGAATTCCTATTCAATTTAACCGCTGCAGAGGACGGCTTGATGAATAGGGGGCTGTCTCTATCCATGTCCTCAGAATCGTCTGAGGGACATGGATCTGTGGCTGCCTTTTGTGAAGGCAGTTAAATTATGTTATTATGCTCTAGTGGGGTTTGTAAGGTCTAGCAGTCTGAGGACCAAAAGGAGGAGGCCTTCCAGAGATGGAAGGCTGAGTAGCAGGAACAGAAACCGGGGTTGTTGATGAGGTCGACACCAACGTCAATTTCGCCTGCATGAGGATGCATTTCGCCGCAATGGAGAAAGATTCAGTTGGTTGTACACTGATGTCAGTCTTCACTGCAGTCAGTGCAACGATGGCCTTTCCAGTATCAGCAGTGGAGAAAGATTCAGTTGGTTGTACATTGATGTCAGTCTTCACTGCAGTCATTGCAACGATGGCCTTTCCACTATCAGCAGTGGAGAAAGATTCAGTTGGTTGTACACCGATGTCAGTCTTCACTGCAGTCATTGCAACGATGGCCTTTCCAGTATCAGCAGTGGAGAAAGATTCAGTTGGTTGTACATTGATGTCAGTCTTCACTGCAGTCATTGCAACGATGGCCTTTCCAGTATCAGCAGTGGAGAATGATTCAGTTGGTTGTACACCGATGTCAGTCTTCACTGCAGTCATTGCAACGATGGCCTTTCCAGTATCAGCAGTGGAGAATGATTCAGTTGGTTGTACATTGATGTCAGTCTTCACTGCAGTCATTGCAACGATGGCCTTTCCACTATCAGCAGTGGAGAAAGATTCAGTTGGTTGTACACCGATGTCAGTCTTCACTGCAGTCATTGCAACGATGGCCTTTCCAGTATCAGCAGTGGAGAAAGATTCAGTTGGTTGTACATTGATGTCAGTCTTCACTGCAGTCATTGCAACGATGGCCTTTCCAGTATCAGCAGTGGAGAATGATTCAGTTGGTTGTACACCGATGTCAGTCTTCACTGCAGTCATTGCAACGATGGCCTTTCCAGTATCAGCAGTGGAGAAAGATTCAGTTGGTTGTACACCGATGTCAGTCTTCACTGCAGTCATTGCAACGATGGCCTTTCCAGTATCAGCAGTGGAGAAAGATTCAGTTGGTTGTACATTGATGTCAGTCTTCACTGCAGTCATTGCAACGATGGCCTTTCCACTATCAGCAGTGGAGAAAGATTCAGTTGGTTGTACACCGATGTCAGTCTTCACTGCAGTCATTGCAACGATGGCCTTTCCAGTATCAGCAGTGGAGAAAGATTCAGTTGGTTGTACATTGATGTCAGTCTTCACTGCAGTCATTGCAACGATGGCCTTTCCAGTATCAGCAGTGGAGAATGATTCAGTTGGTTGTACACCGATGTCAGTCTTCACTGCAGTCATTGCAACGATGGCCTTTCCAGTATCAGCAGTGGAGAAAGATTCAGTTGGTTGTACACCGATGTCAGTCTTCACTGCAGTCATTGCAACGATGGGCTTTCCAGTATCAGCAGTGGAGAAAGATTCAGTTGGTTGTACACCGATATCAGTCTTCACTGCAGTCATTGCAACGATGGCCTTTTCAGTATCAGCAGTGGAGAAAGATTCAGTTGGTTGTACACTGATGTCAGTCTTCACTGCAGTCATTGCAACGATGGCCTTTCCAGTATCAGTGCTGTCCCATGGCCGAGTGGTTAGCGCGTTTGGCTACTGATCTAAGGGACCTGGGTTCGAGCCCCGATTAAGGCATGGATGCATATGTCGTTTTTCTGCTGAGGTCCTGCCATCCTCTCAGACCTTCTACCCTGGCATATAAACTGACAGGCTCCTGTCAGACCTCTGTGGCAAGCAACTGCTTGAGGGGGTATTTATTTATTTATTAGTGGAGAAAGATTCAGTTGGTTGTACACTGATGGCAGTCTTCACTGCAGTCATTGCAACGATGGCCTTTCCACTATCAGCAGTGGAGAAAGATTCAGTTGGTTGTACACCGATGTCAGTCTTCACTGCAGTCATTGCAACGATGGCCTTTCCAGTATCAGCAGTGGAGAAAGATTCAGTTGGTTGTACACCGATATCAGTCTTCACTGCAGTCATTGCAACGATGGCCTTTTCAGTATCAGCAGTGGAGAAAGATTCAGTTGGTTGTACACTGATGTCAGTCTTCACTGCAGTCATTGCAACGATGGCCTTTCCAGTATCAGTGCTGTCCCATGGCCGAGTGGTTAGCGCGTTTGGCTACTGATCTAAGGGACCTGGGTTCGAGCCCCGATTAAGGCATGGATGCATATGTCGTTTTTCTGCTGAGGTCCTGCCATCCTCTCAGACCTTCTACCCTGGCATATAAACTGACAGGCTCCTGTCAGACCTCTGTGGCAAGCAACTGCTTGAGGGGGTATTTATTTATTTATTAGTGGAGAAAGATTCAGTTGGTTGTACACTGATGGCAGTCTTCACTGCAGTCATTGCAACGATGGCCTTTCCACTATCAGCAGTGGAGAAAGATTCAGTTGGTTTTACACTTATGTCAGTCTTCACTGCAGTCATTGCAACGATGGCGTTTCCAGTGTCAGCAGTGGAGAAAGATTCAGTTGGTTGTACACCGATGTCAGTCTTCACTGCAGTCATTGCAACGATGGCCTTTCCAGTATCAGCAGTGGAGAAAGATTCAGTTGGTTGTACACTGATGTCAGTCTTCACTGCAGTCATTGCAACGATGGCCTTTCCAGTATCAGCAGTGGAGAAAGATTCAGTTGGTTGTACATTGATGTCAGTCTTCACTGCAGTCATTGCAACGATGGCCTTTCCAGTATCAGCAGTGGAGAAAGATTCAGTTGGTTGTACACTGATGTCAGTCTTCACTGCAGTCATTGTAACGATGGTCTTTCCAGTATCAGCAGTGGAGAAAGATTCAGTTGGTTGTACACTGATGTCAGTCTTCACTGCAGTCATTGCAACGATGGCCTTTCCAGTATCAGCAATGGCATATCAAAATCCTGCTGGTTGGGAAGGGAACAGCATTAGGATTTCTCGCCTCAGGATACGAAATATTGTTAATTGTCTTGAGGCATTGAATTTCCTTTTCCTCTTCAAGCTGTGTGAGCATTACCGTATCTCTAGCACTGAAAGCAGCGAATAGGGTTCGGAATATATGGTCATAGTTCAGAATTCAAATATCCTGCCTTGATGGAAGAAGGCAGGCGTGGTATGATGAAGGAGGTTATAATCACTATCTGGTGGGTACCAATTTACCATCATGCGTGTTAGAAACCCGATGGATTACTGTTACTCCTTGGGGAGTGAGCTCTGAGAGTTCACCTCCTTGAAATTCCTGCGAAAACATGACTGCCATGGTTTGACAATAAGTTTGTCTCAAAGAGCTTGTTCACCAGCTGTTCTGACCAAGATCTCTGCTACTGTGGCTGGGGTTGGATGGAAAAACGCTGCCGGAATTCCATATGTGGAAGCGGCAATGAAGAGCTGGACAGAGGCATGTGAACTTGGCAGCAGTGTCTGCCAAATCATTACCCCTGATGCCGACTTCACCAGGCAGTGGTGGTGGCTGCCAGACGATGTAGCTGCTTGTAGAACTTGGAAAGAACATGGTAAGGCCGATGCCTCACTGAGATCAAAGCTTGTAGTGAGCTGTGTAAAGCATACACGGACAATAATGCTTAGCTGCCAAGTTGCGCAAGGCGAGGCTGATAGCGAGCACACCTGTAGTGTAGATGGAACACTGCAGTGCGATCTGGTTGGTAATGATTAGGTCGCAGCATTCCATTGCCTATCCCATTGATGCACCGGACTTCGAGCTATCTGTGAAGTCCGGGTGTGCAGCAAGGTCGCTGGCAACGAGTTGCAGGTGCTTAGGTATTCGAATGTATGGGCCTTCCCCATGCTGCAAAGGAAAAATTCACAGGAAGGGGAAACAGCGAGCCATTGTGGAAGTGACTCACCTTGAACTGTGCGATGTCATTGAGACTGGTGTTAATGTCTCCGAGGTAGCCTTGGTCATGCAAACTGAAACGATGAATGGAAGTCGCGTGATTAAAGCATCTTCCACTGAGGAC
Source organism: Ryuthela nishihirai (assembly GCA_038380435.1). Lineage (NCBI taxonomy): Eukaryota > Metazoa > Arthropoda > Arachnida > Araneae > Heptathelidae > Ryuthela > Ryuthela nishihirai. Next base: position 152,554,890 of record JAWZYU010000001.1, on the reverse strand, counting down.
TGAAAACGCAGTCCCAAATGGGATGTCCCAGCAGAGATCACAACTGCTGATGGAGAAGGAAAAGAGATAAAGGCGATTCGTCAGTCTCAACATAAAAACTCTGGACTGGTAGGGTGCAGAAACAGTTGGCCCGTGCAAGCACAGTGAACCTGAATTTCGGGAGGGTGCAGCTCCTTCGCTGCCGAATCTCAGGCAGAATCTCACACACCTGGGATCTGAAGTGCAGTTTCCAGTGGACAAGTGAGTGGTACAAGTGGAGCAAAGAATATTGGTCTGCTCCGAAGGATTGAGAGAGAGGACTTTGACGAAGTGCAAATGCCCGAGTGCACTTGGACCTGAGCTAATGTATGTGTAGTAAAAAGGTCAATTTCCAGTTGAAATGGAGACCGAGAAACCGTCCATTGCAACTGGAATAATGTTATCCTCCAAGCCATAGTTCAGAGTCCAGGTAAAAGTTACGTTTGCAGCAAAGGTGCACACAAGCAGTCTGCTGTGGAGAGAAGCGAAACACTTTGGACATCGCCCAAACCAAAAGATTGCTCACAGCAGTTTCCAGTTGTCATTTAATGACCTTCATGCTGGACGAGGAGCAAAAGATGCTAAAATCATGCACAAATGGGGCATTGCCTACCGTTCGAGGAAGTGGTCTAGTTATAGAATTAATCTTGACAGAGAAAAGCGTAACACTCAAGACAGCCTTCTGGTACGCCATGCTCTTGTGGGTAAGGTTATCGCAGAGTGTTGCCAACACGCACCCGTAAATAACGAGGTTGGGTTGATTTACCTCTGGGCGACACTTTTTTGCACACCGTGGTCTAAATCGCCAGGTCACGAGGACTCTGAAGGCTCATAGAAAGTTGGGGGAGGGGACCCACTGGAACAGCTGTTGGGAGACAGATGGTAGCCACTCGTCAAGGCCATCCAGCGTGTTCTTTAACGTGCACAGGGTATGGATCGCCAGTACACGGAACCACGGTTTAGCATCCCATCCGACGGACGGCGGTCTTTCCAAGCCCATCGGTGTCCCCCACCGACCGTGGACAGTGTTTTGCGGAGGTAAATATCAATCTGACCCAGCTGGGACTCGAACCTGGGAACTGCAGATTACAAGACTGGTGCTCTACTGACTGAGTTACCCCCCCCCCCCTTAAATAACGAGGAGAAAGAAAGATGGTGATGAAAATTGGTTTGTGAACTCGCAAGCCAAAAGTATAATGGATAAAAAAAAATGCAAGATTGCCACACCATGTCTTATGCTTTCTCGATGTCAAAGAAAATGGAACTAGGTGCTCTCATTTTAAAAATAAATATTCGAGGCATATTAGATTGTCAAGTGTTGCCTGGAGAGCCACACTAGGGGTTGGAAAGAAGGTTCTATTGTTCTAAATAGCAGACGAGACTGACATTTACCATTCTTTCCAACATCCTACACACGCAGCTCGTCAATGCTACTGGACGAAAATTCGAAGGAGTCTTAGTATCCCTTCCTGGCTTGGGAAAAGTCACGAAAGTAGCCTCCCAAATGGATCCTTCTTCAGTGGAAGAAAGCAATGAAATCTGTGTTGAAAGCTTCCTCTTTAATGCAAGAAGGAAATCAATTAAAATATTCTTTAATGGAAAAAGGTCACGATAGCTTTAGTCACACATCATTACTTCTTCAATGGTGGAGAGGAAATCAAACCTTTATTCAAACATTCCTTCTTCGTTGGAAGGAAGCGATCAAATCTAATTAAAACAGAATATTCCCTTCTTAAAAAGGAATAAAGGAAACCAAGTATTATTGAAACAGAAGTCCGAACAACCGGAACACAAAACCAGATATTTCTTTACTATTTGAAACAAAAACTTCGAACGAACAGCCAAAGTTTTGAACTAATTTACTCGTTATATCTTGACACATGTAGCACGAGGGCAATAATTATTCTGTGAAATATATATATATATACATTTATTTCCAATTTTTCAATTCATTAATGTTGATAAATAAATTAACGATCAATTGAAGGTGTTGATTGGCCTAATGAAAGCAATTCATAACTTTCTGTGATATTTTCAATTCATTTCTCAATTGTGATTCCCTCAATTGACAGAGAATTCGGCTGTTCGGATGCTTGATCAAGAAAATGGCGTGGCATCTAATGCAGAAAAGGGGAACGAAAAAGGAATAGCCACTGTGCTTTAAAAGCAGTTTCCTTTTCCCAATTTCAATATAATGTTTATTTTGGAATAAAAGAAAAAGATTAATAGGTAATTTTATTTGTTAGATCAATAAAATCAAACTGTTAAGAAACAACTGTAATGATTCCCTAACTTAATATGCCATATTCAACTCGGAAACAAATGTGAGAGAAAAAAATAATTCTAAACTTAAGCTTATTCTATTCTCAGTTTTGTGCGATCCAAATGCGATATAATGTATCGTTCGACATGTAGCATGGCTTTCCATTCCTAACGCATCATCACACAATCCATCGAAGAAAACACAAACTGGAAAGAGGAGGACTGAATTGAACCTCCCGAAATCCTCCTCCTCGATTTGTGATCAGAAAACCATTGCCAATGACAAGTTCTCTTTCCTTGCAGGCGATCACTTACCTTTCTCAGGGAGCATTTCATCTCCTTGGTAACAGGTGTCCTAAATGGGTATCCTCCGTCGTCTTCCATATAGTAAATCTTTAACGATTTAACATCCACCTAAAAGACGAAAACATCATCAGTCACAATGAAAGCAAATAATGCAGCAATTCGTTAATTGGAGTTCATCTGATTAGCATTCTGCTGTAACCGGAGTGCGAGGTTTCGCTCACCAGCCTTGGTCGTCGTCCGTCCCCATCGCCGTTTCCAATGTCAGTTGAGTCACGTGGTCACATTTTGACCCAATGCACCTGCTGCATGGCCAGTGTGATGCACAAGAGAGAAAGAAAATAATGAGTGGCACAGAAGTAGCCCAACGATAGGAACAGCGCGTGCCAAATAATAAGGCATTAACTCTGTCTCGTGTCGCTTGAGTGAAGTAGATGAAAGGATCCCCGAGTAGAATGATGCTCCGAAAGCAAACTCACGAGATCGCCTACATCGATTACAATACGTCAGGATGTCCAATTGACAGTTGCTTATGATAATCCGAAATGAGATTGAGTGGGATTAGAAAGGTGCAGAAGATGGACCCCAACACTCAAGAACGGGCAAAAAAACCACACAAACCAAAAAGACGAATGGCAGTCGGTCGATTCTGGTGGAACATTTCCCATTGAGAACTGAAAATACAGTTCCAAGTGGAATCACAACCTTGATGCATCCCGTAAGGTCAATCAATTGCTGACTGATAAAGATGGTTTGTTGGTCTCAACGCAAAGCTCTTCACCGGTCAAACGTTGAAGGCCTCGTGCAAATACGGAGAGCCTGGTATGGAGTTGGTTGGTTGTTTAGGGTTTTATGGCGCATTGGCAGCTGAGGTCCTAATGCGCCAGACGGAATAAATAGGAGCAGAAAGTCAAGCACCCCTGAACTACAGTTAAAACCAAGTGCTGTAAAAGGCAGAAAATAAAACCAACAAGATGTATAGATAACAGAAAAGCAATAAAAACGAGATGTAAATATAACAAAACAACAAGATGTAACAATAAATACCACAAAAAAAAAATAATAAAAACGAGATGTAAATATAACAAAAACAACAAGATGTATATAGTACAAAAACAACCCGGGTATATGGCCTGGGTTAGACATAAAAAATACAAGGTAAAATCAAAGTCGATTGAAATAACCACAATGTTTCAAAAAGGTAAAAACTGGCGGTTGGGTTGTTTTACCTCTGAGCGGCACTTTTTTGCACACCCTGGTCTAAATGGCCAAGTCACATGGACCCCGAAGGCTCAGAGAAGGTTTGGGGAGGGGACCCACTGGAACAGCTGTTGGGAGACAGATGGTAGCCTCCCGTCAAGGCCATCCAGCGTGTTCTTTAACGTGCACAGGGTATGGTCCCGCACACGGGGCCACGGCTTAACGTCCCATCCGACGGACGGCGGCCTTTCCAAGCCCATCGGTGTCCCCTACTGACCATGGGCAGGGCGGGGAATTTTGCGGAGATAAATCTCAACGCTGACCCAGCTGGGAATCGAACCTGGGAACTACAGATTACGAGCCTGGCGCACTACCGACTGAGCCACCCCCGCCCCTTCAATCCCGGTGTTCCGCTCTACTGAGACAGCACTACACCTTGAGGGAGTTGCCACGAAACCACAATCCACTAACCAGAGAAGATTCTTTAGATCTTGCCTTCTTAGATCATACCTGCTGCGGGAGAAGACATGTAGAAGAGAGAGACCTTACTTTTAGAAACAAGTCTGTCTGATGAAATAATCATTGAGGTGCAGTGAGTGCGTTTTTTGAATTTAGAAACTTGCCTAGGAAAAAGCCAAATAACTCACTGATTTTTGTCCAAATACTTTGTCAAAATATATCAGATGGTATCTTTTGAATTTAGAAGCCAAACTTTGCAGAAGTCCTGTCTTTTTGAGTGCTCCATAGCAGAGACTCTCAGGCGGCCCGTCGATCGGAGCCTGCCAAACCTTTCAGCATGACCCTCAACTTCGTCCCCTCCACAGTGCTGACTGAAGGCCCCCAGCGAAGCAGAAGCCACCCACTTCGGAGCTGCAACCGGGCTCTTCGCAGATGCAGGATAAGTCTGTCTAATCAGGTTGCCCAAGTTCTTTCAACAGACCCTCCCTTTCTGGGCATCTCCAGGAGGTTGCCGGCCGGCATCCGCTAGAGAATCCCCGGCCCACACTACTTCGGAGCAAGAAAGCCATATCTGCCCAAATATCTCATGTTGAGATTCTTAGTTTGGCGATGGGCTTGATTTCGAAAAGCTTGTTAGCAACCTGTTCAGACCAAAATCTCTGCCACTGTGCCCAGGCTCGGTGGAAAAAACGCTGCCGGAAGTCCACATATGATGCAGCAGTGGAGACAAGGGCGTGGCTGACTTGGCAGCAGCGTCTGATCTTGGCAGCAGCGTATTGACAAGGGCGTGGCTGACTTGGCAGCAGCGTCTGCCAAGTCATTGCTCCTGATTCCGACGTGACCGGGCACCCAACAGAAGAGAATCGTGGTGGTGGCTGCCACACAGACTATTAGCTGCTGTGGTCCAAGGCAATGCTGATAGCACGCAACTCTGCAGTGAAGATGGAACACTGCTGAGGGATCTTCTCTGCAATGATTACATCACAGCAGACCATGGCTGATCCCATAGATATACCGGACTTCGAGCCATCTATGAAGACACTGGTGATGGAGGGGATCCAGAACCTTCACCACTGAATCCCGGGCAGAGTCCTGCACCTGGGATCGATGTGAGAGCTTCAGTCTATTCTTTCTTGAGAGGAAGGAGAGGATCTTGAGGATGTTCAATGGCCGTGTGCACTGAACCTCAGATGACATACTGTATATGTGTTAAAGAGATCAATTTCAGGTCGAAGATGAGACCGGGAAACCGATCCTTAGTCGACGGTGAGAGATGCTGCAGCATATCATAATGGACCTTGTCTCTCCTGACGACGGATGATCGTGAAGAGTGCCGAGAAGCGAAGGTCCTCCACTGTGAATGGCCTGTTGTAAAGCTCCATGCTATTCGAGTGGATGAGAGCGTTCGGACTTACTCTTCAGGACCACAAACTCTGGAGAGTATGAAGATGAAGAGATGGAGGAGAATATTCATCCAGAGTAAGGCAATCACTTGAGGATCAGAAATTGCCTGTCCATTTGTGTTCCAGGATTAATCATTTGTGGGGTGTGTAGTTCCATCCCATCTTCCGAACTTTTTCCCACCTGACCTTAGAACTGATCGCGTGGGTGATAGAAGACATATTTCATTTAAAGTTCTGGCTCTGGGGTTAGATAAAATGATCTTTTGCCTCGTGTGCTTGAAAGCTTCAAGTTTGGAGGACTTCTGAATCTCCCTCCCCCAAGCCTTGTTCTTAGTCTTACGTGCTGTGTTTGGAAACCAGATTCAGATCAGGAATAGTCGAGGCAGCTGCGTGGATGATACGGTCATCGCTGCCACAGCAACTTTGACTGGCTCCTGTCTGACTGAGTGTTGATATGGAATTTGTATATGGAAGATATTAAACTCAAAAAGGAGTTTGAAGAAACTCCAGTCATCCTGATCAAGCCTCCACCGTGAGATGCCTGAAAGGCTGCAAAGCAACCCACGGGGAGATGGTACATACTTCAGGGAGGGGATCACTTCCATGTGGATTGTCCTCGCCTCCCGTAAAAGTATAAAGAGTGGAAGGATCCAGGAGGAGCAGAAGGTGAGATCAATGGCAGTGAAAGTGCAGGTCGGGCAATGAAAACAGGTACTGACACCGATGTTCTACAGAAAGAGTGAGGGATCCAGGAGCTGCAGCATCCCACTCCCGGCAAACACTCCAGGCAAACGAGAGAAAAGTGCGGAATGGTGGAATCGATGGCTATCTTGCAAGTAACTCTGCTGCAGGCACACACAGATGGGCTCGTGTGCCATCAGGAGGACTTCCATATAATCAATATTCCACTGGAATCCACGACAATTCCATTGTAGGGGTGTGGCCATCTCAGGTCTTAGGGGATTGGGTGGATGACGGTTTCCTGTTTATTCTAACTGTCAGCAGTGGCAGTTAGGAAAAAATAGGGTGGTCTGTATCCATGCCCTCAGAATCGTTCAAAGGACATGGGTCGCCATATCGGGTGGGTTGGGTTGTTTTACTTCTGAGCGTCACCTTTTTGCACATGATGGCTGCGTGGTCACAGGACCCCGAAGGCTCAGAGAAGGTTGTGGGAGGGGACCCACTGGAACAGCTGTTGGGAGACAGATGGTAGCCTCCTGTCAAGGCCATCCAGCGTGTTTTTTAACGTGCACAGGGTATGACTCTCCCACACACGGGGCAACGGCTTAATGTCCCATTCGACGGACGGCGGTATTTCCAAGCCCATCGGTGTCCCCTACTGACCGTTGGCAGGGCAGGGAATTTTGCGGAGATAAATCTGAATGCTGACTCAGCTGGGACTCAAACCTGGGAACTACAGAATACGAGCCTGGCGCACTACCGACTGAGCCACCCCCACCCCAGATATCGAGTGGGCATCGGTCGCCATATCGAGTGGAGTCATTGACGTTTTCTTTGACCCCTGTGGATTGGAAGGTCGAACTCTCTGAGGTCAGGAAAGGGGAGGCCTTCCAGTTGTGGAAATGGAAGACACAGAAATAGGAATTGAAACCAGAGTTGAAGTTGACGCTGACACTGACTGTGGTTCCGACTGCTCCAAGAGGTACCTAGCAGCTGGCAAGAAACACTCACACATCAAGAAAACCGATGTCAGTTTGCACTGCCACAGATGCTGTAGGAACGAAAGTTTCCCAGCAGTCACACTGGTATAGGATAGTTTGTCAAGTAGGGGTGGCAGTGCAACTGTCTTTCTCGCTTCTCGATAAGAGATGTTTCCTACCATTTTCACTCTCCGGACCACTTATCCTCTTTACATTTTTTGGACAGTCACCGAGAAACGCTAAATGGGCCCCACTGCAGTTCATGCAGCTTGCCGTCTCAGCTGTGCAGGCTGCACGAAGATGATCCTGCCACAGCGGGCATAGGAGGCTTCCCCCATCATCGTATCTCTGGCACTGGAAGCAGCACAGAGATTTTGGGATATCTGGTCGCACCTCACAAATGCAAATAACCTGCCTTGATGGAGGCAGGCAGGTGTGACGTGTTGAAAGTCAGAATTAGTACCCTAGTGGGCACTAATTTCTCATCATGGCGAACTGAAACCCAGTGAACACGTGGTCACTCCGTGGACAGATAACTCTGAGAGGATTTCGACCTCATAAACTTTGATGAGACCCTACTTGGAGATTACACCACTCGAGGAATTCTGGATCTGTGGGGCATCACTGTGATGTCCATCCCACCAATTCCTGTCCTTCAGGGGGAGCTCGGAATGTTTGGAGGAAGGAGTCTTCACAAGCAAGTCACCAGATCTTAGGCACTTTACAGATTTCTCTGGTCTCTTGAGACCTTCCAAGAAACCTCATTGATAAAAAAAATGGACGGAATGGATGATGAGGAAATGAGGGGACGAACAAACAGACCCGGAAGCTGATGACGAAGACAACAAAGAAAAAATATTGCTGAGATGGGGGGCTAGTGTGATGCTCTCTTTGCTGCATTTACCATTGAAATTCTGTTAATGGAATTCATGATGGTTTTCAGGTGGTTCAGTGGCCATGCTCTCCACCCATCATGGAATCCAACAAGGGGACACCCAATCGGGTTCCAGGGCGGCCGGGCCACACACCCACACAGCCAGTGAATCAAGACCTCACAACTAAATAAAAAGGAAAAGAGAAATGTAAAAAACTCGCCTCCCGAATCTCAGAAAATGAAGAAAGCGAAAAAATAAAAATGGCGGGAACCAAATTGTCCTAACAAATGAAAGATAACTGCAAAATTATGAAATATTTGGGGAAACTCCCAAACTGTTACCCGGACATAGACAAGGCACTCACCTGCTGCATAGTCGGCCCTAGCAGATCCAGCCCACTAGCCGATTGATCCTGACGGAGCCACCCCAGGACTTCCCGTTTACCTTCCGCCACAGACTGACAGACTCCCCAATGGCAAGGAGACGGGGACCTCCCTCCCCAAGCAACGACCAGGATCCTCATTTCCAGGATATCATACATGTGGTAAGCATGTTCAGCTTGTCAGGATGAACTCTTTTCTGAAATGTGGAACTTACAGTTGGTAAGTGTGTCAATCTGTTAAGTTGAACTCTTTTCTGAAGTGTAAAGCGTGCAGGTGTCAAATGTGTTCGGTCTATTTCGCTGAACTACTCTTTCATGAACTGTAAAACTTACAGCTGGTGTGTTCAGACTCTTAGGCGGAACTCTTTTTTTGAAGTACGAAACATACAGGTGGTCAATAGGTTCAGTCTGTTAAGATGAACTCTTTTCTGAAGTGTAAAACTTATGGGTGGGGTCTGTTGCGTTGAACTGTTTCCTGCAGCATGTAGTGTATGTGTTGGGAGTGCGTGTTCAGTGTGCTAGGTTGAATTCATTCTGCAGTGGGGAAGTACAGGTGGTGGCAGTGGGGAAGTGTGGTGGTGGCTGTGTTCTGTCTGTTAGGGCGAGTCCTCATCTGCAGCTCGTTCAGTCCTCGACTTCAGTTTAGAAATGTCCACGTAGACAATGGCTCAATCTCCTCTGCTGGGTGTAAAGAGGAATGTAATACGATCAGTATCTTGGATGTGTAAAGTTGATTTCTCTTCTGGTGGGTGTTGAGAAGGGTATGTGATGATCAGTGTGTGGTACATGCTAAATCGACTTCTCGTTTGCTGGTTAAAAGAATAACGTGCTCCTTATGTTGAAAATGTATCGTCCTCTTCTGCTGGGTGGAAGGAAGAATTAGAAATGTAGTCTCTTGAATACGTCGAGTCCTGTTATGCCCGGTGGAAATGAGAGCATGATCAGCGAGTGTGTTGAACGTGTAGAGCCCTCTTCTCCGGAATGGAACGACTATTGTAATATCTTCCCCTCGTGACCTTAAACTTCCTTTTTCAGAGCGGAAAGCAAAACACAGTTGGTGAGTGTGTTCCTCTTGTCTCGCTGAGTCCTTTTGAGCAGAGCAAAACTTAGAGATCGGGAGTGGCCAATGAGATTTCAGAAAAGGAAATCGTCACTAGACAAAAAAAATCGAATACTTAAAGAGCTGAAGTAAAACATCTCTACTTTAAAAAGAAGACGCACATTTCTAATGAGTAATGAAAATAAAGAGCTGAATAATAAAAGAGTATCTGAGAGTTAGAAAGCCTCTGAGGTTCGGTGCTTTTCACAAGGGTTGAAAAGGAAATTCGGACAGCCAATCTGTTGATTCTGATGATCTTTTCTGTAGCATAGAGGGCACAGGTGGTCAGTGTGTTGACCCTGTGGGAGTAAGAGCTCTTCTGCGTGGAGGAAAGAAAGCATTTACGATCGTGAAGTGGACTTTGTGTGGTTACGGTTTCAGTTGCAGAGAGAATATAAACTATATGTGGTCAGTTTCTTCCTAGTCCATGTCTTTTCTGCAGAACAAAAAAGTGGTCTCTGTTTTGACCCTGTGAAAAAAGTTAGAGCTCTTCTGCAGGGAGAAAAGATTGTATAAGGTGATGAGAACTTTGACTTTCTGAGGATGTGCGTCCTCTAGCGGGTGGATTGTAGAATACAGGTGGTCCATTAGTTGATTCCCAAGGTCTTCTTTTCTAGAAAAGAGTGTGTATTGACCCTGTAAAGTTTAGAGCTCTTCTGCAGGGAGAATATTGACCGTTATGTTATTTGGGGTTTTATAGTACATGAGCAACTAATGCCATGTTGCACGAAACAAGGTGGAAAGTAAAAGGTTAAGGATATAAAAGTCATTGAAACGTACAACCAAAGTTAAAGGCATGAGACAAAACAATAAGTGGCACAATGTGTAAACGGTGTAAGAACAAAGGCAATAAAAGACACATAACAATGTTATTGTTTTTCATTTGTAGCCATTGATCATTAGTTAGCAAGGGAGAAAATGAATGCTGCCACAAAAGCACCTGCTTGTCGTCCTTAACATTAATGTGGCCTTCTAATTTGCAATCTAGGGCAGCTTGAATGCAAGGTGCCAATCCCCAGCCACGATCGCTGCCATCTTTCCTCCCTTGTTCCTTATTGCCATTTCCAATGTCGCCCCCCCCCCTCCACTTACACTTCTACTGAACCTCAACTACCATAACTTAACTGACACATATTTAAATAATGAAAATACTGATAGTATGACAGGGATCCACACTTCCCTCTCTCCTTTGGGGCTGACTCCCTTTCCTTCTCATTGACCCTTCCCCATCCAAATTCTCTCTCTCATTCTGATCTTGTCTTTTACTAGCCGTGTCATGTGCTTCCCTGGGGGGTCGAGGGTAGCCTTGACCCTCTAGGTTTTGCTTCCGGCCGGCCGGCTCTTCGGCCACAGTGGGGGAGAAGGGGTGGGTGTGAAAGCCTCATCACTGCCGTCCTTCACCAGGGTTGATTTTTTCCTCCTGGCCCTAGGTGGCCCCCCCCGATAGGGGACCACCTTGTCGTGGTGGGGGGGCCTAGGGCCCAGCAACCCGGCTGAAGGCTGTGCCAGCCGGATTGGGTCACCGGTTGGACATGGCTAAAGCCAACTGAGGTCGAAGATGCTGCCGGCCGGCTTGATTGTCGGTCGGATGGTGACGGCGTCGGAGACCTCACCTCTCAGGGACCTGTGTGGTCAGTTCAACGGCTCTGCCGAAAGGTACCCCCGGCCTAGTAGGCATGAGCTGTTCAAAAAGTCTGGGTCTTACTAAGAGTCTCCACCCCGGGTGCCGATCGAGCTTGGATCTTTATATCCTTACACATTTGCAAACCGGGGAATAGATTAAAGTAAGGTTTCTTCCGGTGGTCAGCTTTCCTTCTATAGGACTGCTGCCATGTGAGGCCGGGGTTGAGGTGCGCCTATAGGGAGTATTCCTTGCCCCCGGCTCTAGGTAGTCATGGCTTTTCTTAACCAGGTAGTGCTGTCAGGCGGAACCGGGAATTGCCGTGGTTGCACAAGATCGCAACATAGAGATCAATTGGCCCTAGGTGGCCAGCCTCGTGCGGGTGTTGCTTGGACTGGGCTGGGACACCTGAGAGCCATTCCCTCTTCCCATAGGCTGACCGGGTCCATGCCGGATCGGAGTGCTGCTCTGATCCGCACTGGACTTCGGCTGGCCGCTCTTTTTCTTCTCCTCTTCTATCTCTCTTCCCCTATTCTAAATGTAAGAATATTATGAAAGTATTTCATTCAAGATTGGCTTTCTAAATTCAAAATTTACCATCAACGTTCAGCTTCTGTTTATGTTTGGCAAATTTTATTAGATTGAAATTTCATTGATTGTTTGGTTTTCATATTTAGGCACCGCTCAAAATTCAAAAAGACCTCCCACTCACTTCGATGATTCAACACCCCGACTTATCCTGATTTATAATTATACGGTCTTGCTCGTCATCACAGAACCTTTCTCCGCTCCCCAGATTTACATTTAATCGACTGAAGAATTCTCTGGATACAGAGAGGGGAAACATGGCATCACCCATGTGATGAAACATGGCATCACCCATATGATGAAACACGGCATCACCCATATGATGAAACACGGCATCACCCATATGATGAAACACGGCATCACCCATATGATGAAGCACGGCATCACCCATATGATGAAACACGGCATCACCCATATGATGAAACACGGCATCACCCATATGATGAAACATGGCATCACCCATATGATGAAACATGGCATCACCCATATGATGAAACATGGCATCACCCATATGATGAAACATAGGCTGCTGCCATTCAATTTACTACAATTATCACAGGATCCAAGGTTCAGCAATGACATCAACCCCAGCTGCATGGGCAGCGGAGTAAACATGAAAACAAAAAAAAAAAAGAGTAGTGGGCAGAAAACGATGGCAACAAGTAGGCAGACGAAGCAACAGGAGAGTAACGAGCAAATTGCGTTGCTACGGGCAATGAATCATAATGGCCAGATGACAGTTGCTGACAAACAACTCTATTTAAGAGGTTGAGTGCAAATGCCCCCCCATCAGAAATTGAGCCAGTGGTCGAGTCCCCTCGAGGTGTCACGAGTAGAAGATTGTAGCCAGCACAGAGAGATTGCCCACAGATTTTGAAAGAATGACGAGGTCCATAGCGAGCAATCACGGTAGCCATCGGGGAGCCCCAGAAAACAATCGGAAACTTAATGGACACATCCCCCATTCTGGATAACTTCAAATATAGGAAGAGGTCCACTTCCTCCCCCTAGAAAGAAAACATTTGCGATAAGAAATCGTTTCCAAAGATGGAACTTACACTATAAGGTTTTGACAGTTTTTGATCAGTGCTTGTTTTAAGGATTGACGTCATTTTAGTAAATGCTCTTTGCTTACTCCTTCAAGCACTAACTATCCACTGTCACCACCCTTCCTTGGGAGTCTGTCACCACCCATCCTTGGAAGTGGTAGTCTGCCGCCCTCCACCCATATTAATAAGCCACACCAGTTGTGCCACGTGCACACTTCCCTCTCTCAAATGCAGACAGCAGCTCGTCTGTGTTAGTGATTGTTAAGGAAAAGCCAAGCGATTCGTCCTCCTCCCTTGTGCACCCCTTTCAAAATGTAGGAAATGCCCTGAGTCAGCTGTGTGTCCCAAACAGAGGATTTCCCGTGAACTACTGGGAGACATCGAAATCCTTTAAGCCTTCAGTTCTGGTATAACACTTTGTATAATTATTTACACCTAGAACAGAGAACGACCAGAAGGAAGCACCTTACGAGAGTCGAACCCAGGGACATTGGAAACGGTGGAAGGTTCAGGTGTCTCATTTACCTTAGCATTAGAGCTGAGTATTGTTAGCAGTTATGAGCAGTTTTGGTCTGGTTTTAACAGTTATGCCATTTTGTTTTTAGCATTACTTTTCAGGAGTCCAAGTCTGTTGTAAGTGTCAGGACCTGTCTAGAGGGCAGCACCTGTCTTTTTAGCCTAGTGATCCTTTGCAGTGCCATTTGCCATTCTCAGTAAAGGTGTTTTGCTGCAGTTGGGTCGTTTTACCTCTGAGCGGCACTTTTTTGCACACAATGGTCTAAATGGCCAGGTCACAAGGACCCCAAAGGCTAAGTAATGGTTGGGGGAGGGGACCCACTGGAACAGCTGTTGGGAGACAGATGGTAGCCTCCCATTAAGGCCGTCCAGTGTGTTCTTTAACGTGAACAGGGTATGACTCTCCCGCACACGGAGCCACGGCTTAACGTCCCATCCGACGGACGGCATCATTTCCAAGCCCATCGGTGTCCCCTACTGACCGTGGGCAGGGTAGGAAAGTTTACGGAGATAAATATCAACGCTGACCTATCTGGGACTCGAACCAGGGAACTACAGATTACGAGCCTGGTGCGCTACCGACTGAGCCATCTTGCTGCAGTAAGTGGCTAGCTAACCAAAGTGGGGAGAGAATTTTTCATCATCCGACTGAGAACCCAGCGAGATTGTTGTTGCAAAGCAGGCGATTCAGGCAAAGGCTCCTCAGCAATTGAAGAGACACTCAAAGGGGACGTCTCTGCACACGGCACGCACAAGGACGAAATCACTGACAGACTCTTGCGGGAATATCTAATTGAACTTTTAGGAAATAATTAGATATAAACTAGTTTAATTACAGAGTTATTCTGCAGAAAACTTTAGTTACCATTGGTGCTATAATTATCCTAAAGGACACAAGAGTGGGCAGGCAAAGGGAACGATTGGTTGTTTCGGGCTTCAATGGAGCAATGGCAACGGAGAGGCCATGTTGCACCGAGCGTATCGTAAACATCGAGCGTCAGAACCCTCAGCCAAAAGTTAAAAACTGCAAAAAAAAGTGTCAAAAGGAAATGGAACTATACAAGACGAAACAAGAAAGAAATGGTGTATTCAGAAACAATATGTAGAAACAAGTGAAAAAGAGAAAAAGCAACAACGGGTGCAGAGGAGCCAGAAAAAAAAACTGAAGCAAAACAAGGGGAAAAGTATCGAAGACGAGTTAAATATCCAGCAGAAGATAAAAATCCGAAAACAGGTGGTGAAAACGATTCTTCAGAAAGAAAGGGGGCAGGGGGAAGGAACTCGTCTGCAAAATCACGATGGCTGAAATATAAACGAAGCTCAAGATTAAAAGCAGTACAAGGAATTAAAATATAGTTTTAAAAGGGATATATAGACAAATATAGATAAATGGCGTATGGGATAAACGGTGAAGAGGATCGAATGGACACAGAGAAGGTTGGAGAAGGGAACCCATGGGAGAACTGTTACGAGACAAATGGACAATGGGATAAATGGTGAAGAGGGACGAATTGATACATAGAAGGTTGAAGGGAACCCACTGGACAACTGTTAGGAGTCAGATGGACAATGGGATAATTGGTGAAGAGGATCGAATGGACACAGAGAAGGTTGGAGAAGGGAACCCATGGGAGAACTGTTACGAGACAAATGGACAATGGGATAAATGGTGCAGAGGGACGAATTGATACATAGAAGGTTGAAGGGAACCCACTGGACAACTGTTAGGAGTCAGATGGACAATGGGATAATTGGTGAAGAGGATCGAATGGACACAGAGAAGGTTGGAGAAGGGAACCCATGGGAGAACTGTTACGAGACAAATGGACAATGGGATAAATGGTGCAGAGGGACGAATTGATACATAGAAGGTTGAAGGGAACCCACTGGACAACTGTTAGGAGTCAGATGGACAATGGGATAATTGGTGAAGAGGATCGAATGGACACAGAGAAGGTTGGAGAAGGGAACCCTTGGGAGAACTGTTACGAGACAAATGGACAATGGGATAAATGGTGAAGAGGGACGAATTGATACATAGAAGGTTGAAGGAACCCACTGGACAACTGTTAGGAGTCAGATGGACAATGGGATAATTGGTGAAGAGGATCGAATGTACACAGAGAAGGTTGGAGAAGAGAACCCATGGGAGAATTGTTACGAGACAAATGGACAATGGGATAAATGGTGAAGAGGGACGAATTGATACATAGAAGGTTGAAGGGAACCCACTGGACAACTGTTAGGAGTCAGATGGACAATGGGATAATTGGTGAAGAGGATCGAATGTACACAGAGAAGGTTGGAGAAGGGAACCCATGGGAAAACTGTTACGAGACAAATGGACAATGGGATAAATGGTGAAGAGGGACGAATTGATACATAGAAGGTTGAAGGGAACCCACTGGACAACTGTTAGGAGTCAGATGGACAATGGGATAAATGGTGAAGAGGATCGAATGTACACAGAGAAGGTTGGAGAAGGGAACCCATGGGAGAACTGTTATGAGACAAATGGACAATGGGATAAATGGTGAAGAGGGACGAATTGATACATAGAAGGTTGAAGGGAACCCACTGGACAACTGTTAGGAGTCAGATGGACAATGGGATAAATGGTGAAGAGGATCGAATGGACACAGAGAAGGTTGGAGAAGGGAATCCACAGAACAACTGTTACGAGACAAATGGACAATGGGATAAATGGTGCAGAGGGACGAATTGATACATAGAAGGTTGAAGGGAACCCACTGGACAACTGTTAGGAGTCAGTTGGACAATGGGATAAATGGTGAAGAGGATCGAATGGACACAGAGAAGGTTGGAGAAGGGAATCCACGGAACAACTGTTACGAGACAAATGGACAATGGGATAAATGGTGCAGAGGGACGAATTGATACATAGAAGGTTGAAGGGAACCCACTGGACAACTGTTAGGAGTCAGATGGACAATGGGATAATTGGTGAAGAGGACCGAATGGACACAGAGAAGGTTGGAGAAGGGAACCCTTGGGAGAACTGTTACGAGACAAATGGACAATGGGATAAATGGTGAAGAGGGACGAATTGATACATAGAAGGTTGAAGGGAACCCACTGGACAACTGTTAGCAGTCAGATGGACAATGGGATAATTGATGAAGAGGATCGAATGGACACAGAGAAGGTTGGAGAAGGGAACCCTTGGGAGAACTGTTACGAGACAAATGGACAATGGGATAAATGGTGAAGAGGGACGAATTGATACATAGAAGGTTGAAGGGAACCCACTGGACAACTGTTAGGAGTCAGTTGGACAATGGGATAATTGGTGAAGAGGATCGAATGGACACAGAGAAGGTTGGAGAAGGGAACCCATGGGAAAACTGTTAGGAGACAAATGGACAATGGGATAAATGGTGAAGAGGGACGAATTGATACATAGAAGGTTGAAGGGAACCCATTGGACAACTGTTAGCAGTCAGATGGACAGTGGGATAATTGATGAAGAGGATCGAATGGACACAGAGAAGGTTGGAGAAGGGAACCGATGGGAGAACTGTTACGAGACAAATGAACAATGGGATAAATGGTGAAGAGGGACGAATTGATACATAGAAGGTTGAAGGGATTAGGGTTGTTTTGGGTTGTTTTACCTCTGAGCTGCACTTTTTTGCACACCATGGGCTAAATGGCCAGGTCACATGGACCCCGAAGGCTCGGAGAAGGTTGGGGGAGGGGACCCACTGGAACAGCTGTTGGGAGTCAGATGGACAATGGGATAATTGGTGAAGAGGATCGAATGGACACAGAGAAGGTTGGAGAAGGGAATCCACGGAACAACTGTTACGAGACAAATGGAAATGGGATAAATGGTGCAGAGGGACGAATGGACACAGAGAAGGTTGGAGAAGGGAATCCACGGAACAACTGTTACGAGACAAATGGACAATGGGATAAATGGTGCAGAGTGACGAATTGATACATAGAAGGTTGAAGGGAACCCACTGGACAACTGTTAGCTGTCAGATGGACAATGGGATAATTGGTGAAGAGGATCGAAGGACACAGAGAAGGTTGGAGAAGGGAACCCATGGGAGAACTGTTACGAGACAAATGGACAATGGGATAAATGGTGAAGAGAGACGAATTGATACATAGAAGGTTGAAGGGAACCCACTGGACAACTGTTAGGAGTCAGATGGACAATGGGATAATTGGTGAAGAGGATCGAATGGACACAGAGAAGGTTGGAGAAGGGAACCCATGGGAGAACTGTTACGAGACAAATGGACAATGGGATAAATGGTGAAGAGGGACGAATTGATACATAGAAGGTTGTAGGGAACCCACTGGACAACTGTTAGGAGTCAGATGGACAATGGGATAATTGGTGAAGAGGATCGAATGGACGCAGAGATGGTTGGAGAAGGGAACCCATGGGAGAACTGTTACGAGACAAATGGACAATGGGATAAATGGTGAAGAGGGACGAATTGATACATAGAAGGTTGTAGGGAACCCACTGGACAACTGTTAGGAGTCAGATGGACAATGGGATAATTGGTGAAGAGGATCGAATGGACACAGAGAAGATTGGAGAAGGGAACCCATGGGAGAACTGTTACGAGACAAATGGACAATGGGATAAATGGTGAAGAGGGACGAATTGATACATAGAAGGTTGAAGGGAACCCACTCGACAACTGTTAGGAGTCAGATGGACAATGGGATAATTGGTGAAGAGGATCGAATGGACACAGAGAAGGTTGGAGAAGGGAACCCATGGGAGAACTGTTACGAGACAAATGGACAATGGGATAAATGGTGAAGAGGGACGAATTGATACATAGAAGGTTGAAGGGAACCCACTGGACAACTGTTAGGAGTCAGATGGACAATGGGATAATTGGTGAAGAGGATCGAATGGACACAGAGAAGGTTGGAGAAGGGAACCCATGGGAAAACTGTTACGATACAAATGGACAATGGGATAAATGGTGAAGAGGGACGAATTGATACATAGAAGGTTGAAGGGAACCCACTGGACAACTGTTAGCAGTCAGATGGACAATGGGATAATGAATACAGATCTGACTGTTTAGTCTCTAAAGTGATTTCATACTTACTGGGTGGTCGAGTAGATATAGTGTTGAATTCTTTTAATTTGATGTTATTATCTCTGAAGTTATTTTTCCAGCTCCATCGTTGGAGATTCTCAACTCCTCAATTATTCCTGAAAAATATTTCTGCCCTGATGCTGATTTGTTTTTGCGTTGCAGAAGATGTAGTGAAAACTTTGATATCGGCTAATGCAGCTAAATAATCTGCGCTAATGGGAATCGAAATGTACCCTGATGGAAGTATCTCGTGCAGATGATCCAACTTTGACTCAAAAAATGATTTCATACTTACAGGTTCGTCTAGTTTCAGGTTCCTGTCGCACTCGGAAGTCATCACTTTCATGACGGGCAGGAGATCCACTGCATAGCGGCACATGGGGCCCGTGGAGATCATCTGCAGGATCGCTTCCTTGACAACTGGGTACTGGTTGCCATTCGGAACAGTTCCTTGAATCACAAGAGAAAGATTAATCGATTGGCATCACAATGGGTCAAAAAACATGTGGAAGGAAACAGTTATCTTAAATATCGCTAAGTTGAAAGAAAAGTGTTCATTCTTAAAGCAGAGAATCCCACGACACCTGGGAGGAAATATTTCGTCACCGCCAACAGACGATGCTCAGGATACTGAGTTGAAGGTGAATAGAAGGTCACATATGTTGCAAGATCTGACGTCATGAGGGGGCCTCTTTTTTCACAGCAGAACTCCGATTCGAATGGAAGGACGAAATTGATCACTTTCCATCCAAAGAAATTTTGGATGGAAATCGCCTACAACTGCGGTATTATTCAGTCACATGATCAAATGAAAAAGAAACTATTTGCACAATTTTCTAACCATAAGAAATGAAGACTTTCAAATTCGATTATTTTATTTTCTTCTGAGGCAAACGATTACGATTAACAAGGGCGACGACACACTCGAAACAGCTCCGCAGACGAAGAAGCTCAACGAACATTCTTAAATTGAATAACCTGCTCTTATGAGGGAAGTCAATTTCATTCTTCCTTTACTCTTCCATGTGACTCTTGCACTATTAATGTATGAAGTGAAAATATTTCGCATGTAAAGGCGAAACAGGAAAGACTGAATGTGAAGACAGGAGAGATTGAATGGGGAGACAGAACACGAGAGATTGAATTTGGAGACAGAACAGTAGATACTGAATGTGAAGATAGAACAGGAGAGACTGAATGTCAAGACAGAACACGATATATTGAATGCGAAGACAACACGATATATTGAATGCGAAGACAGAACACGATATATTGAATGCGAAGACAGAACACGATATATTGAATGCGAAGACACGATATATTGAATGCGAAGACACGATATATTGAATGCGAAGACACGATATATTGAATGCGAAGACACGATATATTGAATGCGAAGACACGATATATTGAATGCGAAGACACGATATATTGAATGCGAAGACAGGAGAGACTGAATGCGAAGACAGGAGAGACTGAATGCGAAGACAGGAGAGACTGAATGCGAAGACAGGAGAGACTGAATGCGAAGACAGGAGAGACTGAATGCGAAGACAGGAGAGACTGAATGCGAAGACAGGAGAGACTGAATGCGAAGACAGGAGAGACTGAATGCGAAGACAGGAGAGACTGAATGCGAAGACAGGAGAGACTGAATGCGAAGACAGGAGAGACTGAATGCGAAGACAGGAGAGACTGAATGCGAAGACAGGACAGACTGAATGCGAAGACAGGACAGACTGAATGCGAAGACAGGACAGACTGAATGCGAAGACAGGACAGACTGAATGCGAAGACAGGACAGACTGAATGCGAAGACAGGACAGACTGAACGCGAAGACAGGACAGACTGAACGCGAAGACAGGACAGACTGAACGCGAAGACAGGAGAGACTGAACGCGAAGACAGGAGAGACTGAACGCGAAGACAGGAGAGACTGAACGCGAAGACAGGAGAGACTGAACGCGAAGACAGGAGAGACTGAACGCGAAGACAGGAGAGACTGAACGCGAAGACAGGAGAGACTGAACGCGAAGACAGGAGAGACTGAACGCGAAGACAGGAGAGACTGAACGCGAAGACAGGAGAGACTGAACGCGAAGACAGGAGAGACTGAACGCGAAGACAGGAGAGACTGAACGCGAAGACAGGAGAGACTGAACGCGAAGACAGGAGAGACTGAACGCGAAGACAGGAGAGACTGAACGCGAAGACAGGAGAGACTGAACGCGAAGACAGGAGAGACTGAACGCGAAGACAGGAGAGACTGAACGCGAAGACAGGAGAGACTGAACGCGAAGACAGGAGAGACTGAACGCGAAGACAGGAGAGACTGAACGCGAAGACAGGAGAGACTGAACGCGAAGACAGGAGAGACTGAACGCGAAGACAGGAGAGACTGAACGCGAAGACAGGAGAGACTGAACGCGAAGACAGGAGAGACTGAACGCGAAGACAGGAGAGACTGAACGCGAAGACAGGAGAGACTGAACGCGAAGACAGGAGAGACTGAACGCGAAGACAGGAGAGACTGAACGCGAAGACAGGAGAGACTGAACGCGAAGACAGGAGAGACTGAACGCGAAGACAGGAGAGACTGAACGCGAAGACAGGAGAGACTGAACGCGAAGACAGGAGAGACTGAACGCGAAGACAGGAGAGACTGAACGCGAAGACAGGAGAGACTGAACGCGAAGACAGGAGAGACTGAACGCGAAGACAGGAGAGACTGAACGCGAAGACAGGAGAGACTGAACGCGAAGACAGGAGAGACTGAACGCGAAGACAGGAGAGACTGAACGCGAAGACAGGAGAGACTGAACGCGAAGACAGGAGAGACTGAACGCGAAGACAGGAGAGACTGAACGTGAAGACAGGAGAGACTGAACGTGAAGACAGGAGAGACTGAACGTGAAGACAGGAGAGACTGAACGTGAAGACAGGAGAGACTGAACGTGAAGACAGGAGAGACTGAACGTGAAGACAGGAGAGACTGAACGTGAAGACAGGAGAGACTGAACGTGAAGACAGGAGAGACTGAACGTGAAGACAGGAGAGACTGAACGTGAAGACAGGAGAGACTGAACGTGAAGACAGGAGAGACTGAACGTGAAGACAGGAGAGACTGAACGTGAAGACAGGAGAGACTGAACGTGAAGACAGGAGAGACTGAACGTGAAGACAGGAGAGACTGAACGTGAAGACAGGAGAGACTGAACGTGAAGACAGGAGAGACTGAACGTGAAGACAGGAGAGACTGAACGTGAAGACAGGAGAGACTGAACGTGAAGACAGGAGAGACTGAACGTGAAGACAGGAGAGACTGAACGTGAAGACAGGAGAGACTGAACGTGAAGACAGGAGACACTGAACGTGAAGACAGGAGAGACTGAACGTGAAGACAGGAGAGACTGAACGTGAAGACAGGAGAGACAGAACGTGAAGACAGGAGAGACTGAACGTGAAGACAGGAGAGACTGAACGTGAAGACAGGAGAGACTGAACGTGAAGACAGGAGAGACTGAACGTGAAGACAGTAGAGACTGAACGTGAAGACAGTAGAGACTGAATGTGAAGACAGTAGAGACTGAATGTGAAGACAGGAGAGACTGAACGTGAAGACAGGAGAGACTGAACGTGAAGACAGGAGAGACTGAATGTGAAGACAGGAGAGACTGAATGTGAAGACAGGAGAGACTGAATGTGAATGCAGGAGAGACTGAATGTGAAGACAGGAGAGACTGAATGTGAAGACAGGAGAGACTGAATGTGAAGACAGGAGAGACTGAAAGTGAAGATAGGAGAGACTGAATGTGAAGACAGGAGAGACTGAAGGTGAAGATAGGAGAGACTGAATGTGAAAAGAGAAGAGTAGAGACTGAATGTGAAGATAGGAGAGACTGAATGTGAAGAGAGAACAGTAGAGACTGAATGTGAAGACAGAACACGATATATTGAATGCGAAGACAGAATAGAAGAGACTGAACGTGAAGACAGGAGAGACTGAATGTGAAGACAGGAGAGACTGAATGTGAAGACAGAACAGGAGAGACAGAATGTGAAGACAGAACAGTAGAGACTGAATGTGAAGACAGAACAGGAGAGACTGAATGTGAAGACAGAACAGGAGAGACTGAATGTGAAGACAGAACAGGAGAGACAGAATGTGAAGAGAGAACAGTAGAGACTGAATGTGAAGACAGAACAGGAGAGACTGAATGTGAAGACAGAACAGGAGAGACTGAATGTGAAGACAGAACAGGAGAGACTGAATGTGAAGACAGAACAGGAGAGACTGAATGTGAAGACAGAACACGATATATTGAATGCGAAGACGGAATACGAGAGACTGAATGTGAAGACAGAACACGATATATTGAATGCGAAGACGGAATACGAGAGACTGAATGTGAAGACAGAACAGGAGAGACTGAATGTGAAGAGAGAACAGTAGAGACTGAAAGTGAAGACAGAACACGATATATTGAATGCGAAGACAGAATAGAAGAGACTGAATGTGAAGACAGGAGAGACTGAATGTGAAGACAGAACAGGAGAGACAGAATGTGAAGAGAGAACACTAGAGACTGAATGCGAAGACAGAATGCGAAGACAGAATATGAGAGACTGAATGTGAAGACAGTAGAGACTGAATGTGAAGACAGAACACGATATATTGAATGCGAAGACGGAATAGGAGAGACTGAATGTGAAGACAGAACAGTAGAGACTGAATGTGAAGACAGAACACGTTATATTGAATGCGAAGACAGAATAGGAGAGACTGAATGTGAAGACAGGATGTGAAGACGGAATGTGAAGACAGAATAGTAGAGACTGAATGTGAAGACAGAACACGATATATTTAATGTGAAGACAGAATAGAAGACTGAATGTGAAGACAGAACAGGAGAGACTGAATGTGAAGACAGAACACGATATATTGAATGCGAAGACGGAATAGGAGAGACTGAATGTGAAGACAGAACAGTAGAGACTGAATGTGAAGAGAGGAGACACTGAATCTGAAGACAGGAGAGACAGAATATGAAGACAGAACACGATATATTGAATACGAAGACAGAATACGAGAGACTGAATGTGAAGACAGGAGAGACTGAATGTGAAGACAGAACATGAGAGACTGAATGTGAAGACAGAACACGTTATATTGAATGCGAAGACGGAATAGGAGAGACTGAATGTGAAGACAGGAGAGACTGAATGTGAAGACAGAACAGTAGAGACTGAATGTGAAGACAGAACACGATATATTGAATGCGAAAACAGGAGAGACTGGATGTGAAGACAGGAGACATTGAATGTGAAGACAGGAGACACTGAATGTGAAGACAGGAGAGACTGAATGTGACGACAGGAGAGACTGAATGTGAAGACAGGAGAGACTGAATGTGAAGACAGGAGAGACTGAATGTGAAGACAGGAGAGACTGAATGTGAAGACAGGAGAGACTGAATGTGAAGACAGCAGAGACTGAATGTGAAAACAGGAGAGACTGAATGTGAATATAGGAGAGACTGAATGTGAAGATAGGAGAGACTGAATGTGAAGACAGAACACGATATATTGAATGCAAAGACAGAATAGGAGACTGAATGTGAAGACAGGAGAGACAATATGAAGATAGGAGAGACTGAATGTGAAGGCAGAACAACAGAGACAGAATGTGAAGAGAGAACAATAGAGGCTGAATGTGAAGACAGAACACGATAGATTGAATGCGGACAGAATAGGAGAGACTGAATGTGAAGACAGGAGAGACTGAATGTGAAGACAGGAGAGACTGAATGTGAAGATAGGAGAGACTGAATGTGAAGATAGAAGAGACTGAATGTGAAGATAGAACAGGAGAGACAATGTATAGAAAGAACAGGAGAAACAGAATGTGAAGAAAGAACAGGAGAGACTGAATGTGAAGACAGAACAGGAGAGACAGAATGTGAACACAGAACATGACAGACTGAATGTGAAGACAGTACAGGAGAGATTGAATGTGGAGACAGAACACGAGAGGTGAATATGAAGACAGAACAGTGGAGACTAAATGTGAAGACAGAACAGTAGAGACTGAATGTGAAGACAGAACAGAGTAGAGACTGAATGTGAAGACAGGAGAGAGTGAATGTGAAGACAGAACAGGTGAGAATGAATGTGAAGACAGGAGAGACTGAATGTGAAGAGAGAACAGGAGAGACTGAATGTGAAGAGAGAACAGGAGAGACTGAATGCAAAGACAGGAGAGACTGACTGTGGAGACAGGAGAGACTGAATGTGAAGACAGAAGAGACAATGTGAAAATAGGAGAGACTGAATGTGAAGACAGAAGAGAATGTGAAGACAGGAGAGAGTGAATGTGAAGACAGAACAG
This sequence comes from Ryuthela nishihirai, assembly GCA_038380435.1. Taxonomy (NCBI): domain Eukaryota; kingdom Metazoa; phylum Arthropoda; class Arachnida; order Araneae; family Heptathelidae; genus Ryuthela; species Ryuthela nishihirai. Next base: position 152,529,966 of record JAWZYU010000001.1, on the reverse strand, counting down.
GTGAGAATGAATGTGAAGACAGAAGAGACTGAATGTGAAGAGAGAACAGGAGAGACTGAATGCAAAGACAGGAGAGACTGACTGTGGAGACAGGAGAGACTGAATGTGAAGACAGAAGAGACAATGTGAAAATAGGAGAGACTGAATATGAAGACAGAAGAGGTGAGACTGAATGTGAAGACGGGAGAGACTGAATGTGAAAACAGGAGAGAAAATGTGAAGACAGCACAGGAGAGAGTAATGTGAAGACAGAAGAGACAATGCGAAAACAGGAGAGACAATGTGAAGACAGGAGAGACTGAATGTGAAGAGAGAACAGCAGAGAATGAATGTGAAGAGAGAACAGGAGAGACTGAATGCAAAGACAGGAGAGACTGACTGTGAAGACAGGAGAGACTGAATGTGAAGACAGAAGAGACAATGTGAAAATAGGAGAGACTGAATGTGAAGACAGAACAGGTGAGACTGAATGTGAAGACTGGAGAGACAATGTGAAAATAGGACAGACTGAATGTGAAGACGGGAGATACTGAATGTGAAAACAGGAGAGACAATGTGAAGACAGCACAGGAGAGAGTGAATGTGAAGACAGAAGAGACAATGCGAAAACAGGAGAGAAAATGTGAAGACAGGAGAGACTGAATGTGAAGAGAGAACAGGAGAGAATGAATGTGAAGAGAGAACAGGAGAGACTGAATGTGAAGAGAGAACAGGAGAGGCTTAATGTGAAGACAGAAGAGACAATGTGAAAATAGGAGAGACTGAATATGAAGACAGAAGAGGTGAGACTGAATGTGAAGACGGGAGAGACTGAATGTGAAAACAGGAGAGACAATGTGAAGACAGCACAGGAGAGAGTGAATGTGAAGACAGAAGAGACAATGCGAAAACAGGAGAGAAAATGTGAAGACAGGAGAGACTGAATGTGAAGAGAGAACAGGAGAGAATGAATGTGAAGAGAGAACAGGAGAGACTGAATGTGAAGAGAGAACAGGAGAGGCTTAATGTGAAGACAGAAGAGACAATGTGAAAATAGGAGAGACTGAATATGAAGACAGAAGAGGTGAGACTGAATGTGAAGACGGGAGAGACTGAATGTGAAAACAGGAGAGACAATGTGAAGACAGCACAGGAGAGAGTGAATGTGAAGACAGAAGAGACAATGCGAAAACAGGAGAGAAAATGTGAAGACAGGAGAGACTGAATGTGAAGAGAGAACAGGAGAGAATGAATGTGAAGAGAGAACAGGAGAGACTGAATGCAAAGACAGGAGAGACTGACTGTGGAGACAGGAGAGACTGAATGTGAAGACAGAAGAGACAATGTGAAAATAGGAGAGACTGAATGTGAAGACAGAACAGGTGAGACTGAATGTGTAGACGGGAGAGACTGAATGTGAAAACAGGAGAGACAGTGTGAAGACAGCACAAGAGAGAGTGAATGTGAAGACAGAAGAGACAATGCGAAAACAGGAGAGACTGAATGTGAAGACAGAAGAGAATGTGAAGACAGAAGAGAATGAATGTGAAGACAGAACAGGTGAGAATGAATGTGAATACAGGAGAGACTGAATGTGAAGAGAGAACAGGAGAGACTGAATGCAAAGACAGAAGAGACAATGTGAAAATAGGAGAGACTGAATGTGAAGACAGAACAGGTGAGACTGAATGTGAAGACGGGAGAGACTGAATGTGAAAACAGGAGAGACAATGTGAAGACAGCACAGGAGAGAGTGAATGTGAAGACAGAAGAGACAATGCGAAAACAGGAGAGACTGAATGTGAAGACAGAAGAGAATGTGAAGACAGGAGAGAGTGAATGAGAAGACAGAACAGGTGAGAATGAATGTGAAGACAGGAGAGACTGAATGTGAATAGAGAACAGGAGAGACTGAATGCAAAGACAGGAGAGACTGACTGTGGAGATAGCAGAGACTGAATGTGAAGACAGAAGAGACAATGTGAAAATAGGAGAGACTGAATATGAAGACAGAAGAGGTGAGACTGAATGTGAAGACGGGAGAGACTGAATGTGAAAACAGGAGAGACAATGTGAAGACAGCACAGGAGAGAGTGAATGTGAAGACAGAAGAGACAATGCGAAAACAGGAGAGAAAATGTGAAGACAGGAGAGACTGAATGTGAAGAGAGAACAGGAGAGAATGAATGTGAAGAGAGAACAGGAGAGACTGAATGTGAAGAGAGAACAGGAGAGGCTTAATGTGAAGACAGAAGAGACAATGTGAAAATAGGAGAGACTGAATATGAAGACAGAAGAGGTGAGACTGAATGTGAAGACGGGAGAGACTGAATGTGAAAACAGGAGAAACAATGTGAAGACAGCACAGGAGAGAGTGAATGTGAAGACAGAAGAGACAATGCGAAAACAGGAGAGATAATGTGATGACAGGAGAGAAAGAATGTGAAGAGAGAACAGGAGAGAATGAATGTGAAGAGAGAACAGGAGAGACTGAATGCAAAGACAGGAGAGACTGACTGTGGAGACAGGAGAGACTGAATGTGAAGACAGAAGAGACAATGTGAAAATAGGAGAGACTGAATGTGAAGACAGAACAGGTGAGACTGAATGTGAAGACGGGAGAGACTGAATGTGAAGACGGGAGAGACTGAATGTGAAAACAGGAGAGACAGTGTGAAGACAGCACAAGAGAGAGTGAATGTGAAGACAGAAGAGACAATGGGAAAACAGGAGAGACTGAATGTGAAGACAGAAGAGAATGTGAAGACAGAAGAGAATGAATGTGAAGACAGAACAGGTGAGAATGAATGTGAATACAGGAGAGACTGAATGTGAAGAGAGAACAGGAGAGACTGAATGCAAAGACAGAAGAGACAATGTGAAAATAGGAGAGACTGAATGTGAAGACAGAACAGGTGAGACTGAATGTGAAGACGGGAGAGACTGAATGTGAAAACAGGAGAGAAAATGTGAAGACAGCACAGGAGAGAGTAATGTGAAGACAGAAGAGACAATGCGAAAACAGGAGAGACAATGTGAAGACAGGAGAGACTGAATGTGAAGAGAGAACAGCAGAGAATGAATGTGAAGAGAGAACAGGAGAGACTGAATGCAAAGACAGGAGAGACTGACTGTGGAGACAGGAGAGACTGAATGTGAAGACAGAAGAGACAATGTGAAAATAGGAGAGACTGAATGTGAAGACAGAACAGGTGAGACTGAATGTGAAGACTGGAGAGACAATGTGAAAATAGGACAGACTGAATGTGAAGACGGGAGATACTGAATGTGAAAACAGGAGAGACAATGTGAAGACAGCACAGGAGAGAGTGAATGTGAAGACAGAAGAGACAATGCGAAAACAGGAGAGACTGAATGTGAAGACAGAAGAGAATGTGAAGACAGAAGAGAATGAATGTGAAGACAGAACAGGTGAGAATGAATGTGAATACAGGAGAGACTGAATGTGAAGAGAGAACAGGAGAGACTGAATGCAAAGACAGAAGAGACAATGTGAAAATAGGAGAGACTGAATGTGAAGACAGAACAGGTGAGACTGAATGTGAAGACGGGAGAGACTGAATGTGAAAACAGGAGAGACAATGTGAAGACAGCACAGGAGAGAGTGAATGTGAAGACAGAAGAGACAATGCGAAAACAGGAGAGACTGAATGTGAAGACAGAAGAGAATGTGAAGACAGGAGAGAGTGAATGAGAAGACAGAACAGGTGAGAATGAATGTGAAGACAGGAGAGACTGAATGTGAATAGAGAACAGGAGAGACTGAATGCAAAGACAGGAGAGACTGACTGTGGAGATAGCAGAGACTGAATGTGAAGACAGAAGAGACAATGTGAAAATAGGAGAGACTGAATATGAAGACAGAAGAGGTGAGACTGAATGTGAAGACGGGAGAGACTGAATGTGAAAACAGGAGAGACAATGTGAAGACAGCACAGGAGAGAGTGAATGTGAAGACAGAAGAGACAATGCGAAAACAGGAGAGAAAATGTGAAGACAGGAGAGACTGAATGTGAAGAGAGAACAGGAGAGAATGAATGTGAAGAGAGAACAGGAGAGACTGAATGTGAAGAGAGAACAGGAGAGGCTTAATGTGAAGACAGAAGAGACAATGTGAAAATAGGAGAGACTGAATATGAAGACAGAAGAGGTGAGACTGAATGTGAAGACGGGAGAGACTGAATGTGAAAACAGGAGAAACAATGTGAAGACAGCACAGGAGAGAGTGAATGTGAAGGCAGAAGAGACAATGCGAAAACAGGAGAGATAATGTGATGACAGGAGAGACTGAATGTGAAGAGAGAAGAGGAGAGAATGAATGTGAAGAGAGAACAGGAGAGACTGAATGCAAAGACAGGAGAGACTGACTGTGGAGACAGGAGAGACTGAATGTGAAGACAGAAGAGACAATGTGAAAATAGGAGAGACTGAATGTGAAGACAGAACAGGTGAGACTGAATGTGAAGACGGGAGAGACTGAATGTGAAAACAGGAGAGACAGTGTGAAGACAGCACAAGAGAGAGTGAATGTGAAGACAGAAGAGACAATGGGAAAACAGGAGAGACTGAATGTGAAGACAGAAGAGAATGTGAAGACAGAAGAGAATGAATGTGAAGACAGAACAGGTGAGAATGAATGTGAATACAGGAGAGACTGAATGTGAAGAGAGAACAGGAGAGACTGAATGCAAAGACAGAAGAGACAATGTGAAAATAGGAGAGACTGAATGTGAAGACAGAACAGGTGAGACTGAATGTGAAGACGGGAGAGACTGAATGTGAAAACAGGAGAGACAATGTGAAGACAGCACAGGAGAGAGTGAATGTGAAGACAGAAGAGACAATGGGAAAACAGGAGAGACTGAATGTGAAGACAGAAGAGAGTGAATGTGAAGACAGAACAGGTGAGAATGAATGTGAAGACTGGAGAGACTTAATGTGAAGACTGGAGAGACTTAATGTGAAGAGAGAACACGAGAGACTGAATGCAAAGACAGGAAAGACTGACTGTGGAGATAGCAGAGACTGAATGTGAAGACAGAAGAGACAATGTGAAAATAGGAGAGACTGAATATGAAGACAGAAGAGGTGAGACTGAATGTGAAGACGGGAGAGACTAAATGTGAAAACAGGAGAGACAATGTGAAGACAGCACAGGAGAGAGTGAATGTGAAGACAGAAGAGACAATGCGAAAACAGGAGAGACAATGTGAAGACAGAAGAGACAATGTGAAAACAGGAGAGACTGAATGTGAAGAGAGAACAGGAGAGAATGAATGTGAAGAGAGAACAGGAGAGACTGAATGCAAAGACAGGAGAGACTGAATGTGAAGACAGAAGAGACAATGTGAAAATAGGAGAGACTGAATGTGAAGACAGAACAGGTGAGACTGAATGTGAAGACGGGAGAGACTGAATGTGAAGAGAGAACAGGATAGACAATTTGAAGACAGCACAGGAGAGAGTGAATGTGAAGACAGAAGAGACAATGCGAAAACAGGAGAGACTGAATGTGTAGACAGAAGAGAATGTGAAGACAGGAGAGAGTGAATGTGAAGACAGAACAGGTGAGAATGAATGTGAAGACAGGAGAGACTTAATGTGAAGAGAGAACACGAGAGACTGAATGCAAAGACAGGAGAGACTGACTGTGGAGACAGGAGAGACTGAATGTGAAGACAGAAGAGACAATGTGAAAATAGGAGAGACTGAATATGAAGACAGAAGAGGTGAGACTGAATGTGAAGATGGGAGAGACTGAATGTGAAAACAGGAGAGACAATGTGAAGACAGCACAGGAGAGAGTGAATGTGAAGACAGAAGAGACAATGCGTAAACAGGAGAGACAATGTGAAGACAGAAGAGACAATGTGAAGACAGAAGAGACAATGTGAAGACAGGAGAGACTGAATGTGAAGAGAGAACAGGAGAGAATGAATGTGAAGAGAGAACAGGAGAGACTGAATGCAAAGACAGGAGAGACTGAATGTGAAGACAGAAGAGACAATGTGAAAATAGGAGAGACTGAATGTGAAGACAGAACAGGTGAGACTGAATGTGAAGACGGGAGAGAATGAATGTGAAGACGGGAGAGACTGAATGTGAAAACAGGAGAGATAGTGTGAAGACAGCACAAGAGAGAGTGAATGTGAAGACAGAAGAGACAATGCGAAAACAGGAGAGACTGAATGTGAAGACAGAAGAGAATGTGAAGACAGGAGAGAGTGAATGTGAAGACAGAACAGGTGAGAATGAATGTGAAGACAGGAGAGACTGAATGTGAAGAGAGAACAGGAGAGAATGAATGTGAAGAGAGAACAGGAGAGACTGAATGTGAAGAGAGAACAGGAGAGGCTGAATGTGAAGACAGAAGAGACAATGTGAAAATAGGAGAGACTGAATATGAAGACAGAAGAGGTGAGACTGAATGTGAAGACGGGAGAGACTGAATGTGAAAACAGGAGAGACAATGTGAAGACAGCAAAGGAGAGAGTGAATGTGAAGACAGAAGAGACAATGCGAAAACAGGAGAGACAATGTGAAGACAGAAGAGACAATGTGAAAACAGGAGAGACTGAATGTGAAGAGAGAACAGGAGAGAATGAATGTGAAGAGAGAACAGGAGACTGAATGTGAAGACAGAAGAGACAATGTGAAAATAGGAGAGACTGAATGTGAAGACAGAACAGGTGAGACTGAATGTGAAGACGGGAGAGACTGAATGTGAAGAGAGAACAGGAGAGACAATGTGAAGACAGCACAGGAGAGAGTGAATGTGAAGACAGAAGAGACAATGGGAAAACAGGAGAGACTGAATGTGAAGACAGAAGAGAGTGAATGTGAAGACAGAACAGGTGAGAATGAATGTGAAGACTGGAGAGACTTAATGTGAAGACTGGAGAGACTTAATGTGAAGAGAGAACACGAGAGACTGAATGCAAAGACAGGAGAGACTGACTGTGGAGACAGGAGAGACTGAATGTGAAGGCAGAAGAGACAATGTGAAAATAGGAGAGACTGAATATGAAGACAGAAGAGGTGAGACTGAATGTGAAGATGGGAGAGACTGAATGTGAAAACAGGAGAGACAATGTGAAGACAGCACAGGAGAGAGTGAATGTGAAGACAGAAGAGACAATGCGTAAACAGGAGAGACAATGCGTAAACAGGAGAGACAATGTGAAGACAGAAGAGACAATGTGAAGACAGGAGAGACTGAATGTGAAGAGAGAACAGGAGAGAATGAATGTGACGAGAGAACAGGAGAGACTGAATGCTAAGACAGGAGAGACTGACTCTGGAGACAGGAGAGACTGAATGTGAAGACAGAAGAGACAATGTGAAAATAGGAGAGACTGAATGTGAAGACAGAACAGGTGAGACTGAATGTGAAGACGGGAGAGACTGAATGTGAAAACAGGAGAGAATGTGAAGACAACACAGGAGAGAGTGAATGTGAAGACAGAAGAGACAATGCGAAAACAGCAGAGACAATGTGAAGACAGAAGAGACAATATGAAGACAGGAGAGACTGAATGTGAAGAGAGAACAGGTGAGAATGAATGTGAAGACAGGAGAGACTGAATGTGAAGAGAGAACAGGAGAGACTGAATGCAAAGACAGGAGAGACTGACTGTGGAGACAGGAGAGACAATGTGAAGACAGAAGAGACAATGTGAAAATAGGAGAGACTGAATGTGAAGACAGAACAGGTGAGACTGAATGTGAAGACGGGAGAGACTAAATGTGAAAACAGGAGAGCCAGTGTGAAGACAGCACAAGTGAGAGTGAATGTGAAGACAGAAGAGACAATGGGAAAACAGGAGAGACTGAATGTGAAGACAGAAGAGAATGTGAAGACAGGAGAGAGTGAATGTGAAGACAGAACAGGTGAGAATGAATGTGAAGACAGGAGAGACTGAATGTGAAGAGAGAACAGGAGAGACTGAATGTGAAGAGAGAACAGGAGAGACTGAATGCAAAGACAGGAGAGACTGACTGTGGAGACAGGAGAGACTGAATGTGAAGACAGAAGAGACAATGTGAAAATAGGAGAGACTGAATATGAAGACAGAAAAGGTGAGACTGAATGTGAAGGCGGGAGAGACTGAATGTGAAGAGAGAACAGGAGAGACTGAATGTGAAGAGAGAACAGGAGAGGCTGAATGTGAAGACAGAAGAGGCAATGTGAAAATAGGAGAGACTGAATATGAAGACAGCAGAGGTGAGACTGAATGTAAAGACAGGAGAGACTGAATGTGAAGACATAATTGGGAAACTCAGTGTCGTGATAGATCAGTGAAAATGTAATGTGGAAATAGATCAATGGAGTAATTAGGCAAGTGTGAAGAAAGGACCCATCGTTCTCTAGGGCTCGAACTCTGGTTACTAGGGTTACGTGCCAGTTGATCTACCATTTCAGCTAAGGCTGGGGGGTGAAATTCCCACTTGCTTCTCAGAGGTTGTGGTGTGAAGCTTTATCACGTGATTCAAAGTTCCGGGGCACTCACGCGCTATTTATACCGATGAAAGCCAAGCTTTTATAACCACATATTAAGTAATATTATACTTCCGGTTATTCAGATGTTCAGCATCGCAGATCTGGACAATTGTAATCCATTGTATGGCAAGACCCGATGTTCCGCTCTACATAAGATAGCACTACCTCGGATGGGAAATGCCATTCACCACCATCTATTTGCAGAAAAACCTTCAATGAAGAAACCTTCTACTGTGGGACAGCAGAGAAAGGAAGTGGCATTTGGAGCATCACCGTTGCTGAGAGATCAGTAGGAGTCGGGGGTTTTAATCACTGAGGGGCGTGGGGAGTCTTTTAGAATTTCGAGCGCATCTCTAAATGGGAGTGCCAATCAATAATAATTTTGATCTAAATATGGGAATCCAAACACAGATGACAGTTTATGCATTTTGAGACCAATACAAGTATATAAATCTTTACTTAATTTAAGCCGTTTAGATAGAGTATACAATGTTTAACTTAAATTAAGCCATTTTAATATAAGTATACATTGTTATACTTAAAGTGTGCCCTTTTATAATGGAAGTAAAGGATGATAGGAAAGAATGTGGTATGAAGGAGATGCGTTCACTGGGGACGGGAGACTAAACCCCACCGGACCTTGTCTGCATCGGGAGGGGAGAAGGCCAACGGGTACCCGTGAACCTTAGGGGGACAGAAACTGGCTTGGGAGGTTGGGTTGTGTTACCTCTGAGGAGCACTTTTTTGCACACCATGGGCTAAATGGCCAGGTCACATGGACCCCGAAGGCTCAGAGAAGGTTGGGAAAGGGAACCCACTGGAACAGCTGTTGGGAGACAGATGGTAGCCTCCCGAAGGCTATGCAGCGTGTTCTTTAACGTGCACAAGGTATGGCTCTCCCGCACACGGGGTCACGCTTAACGTCCCATCCGACGGACGGCGGCGTTTCCAAGCCCATCGGTGTCCCCTACTGCCCGTGGGCAGGGCGGGGAATTTTTGCGGAGATCAATCTCAACGTTGATCCAGCTGGGATTCGAACCTGGGAACTACAGATTACGAGCCTGGCGCGCTACCGACTGAGCCACACCCGCCCCTGGCTTGGGAGGAGTGATGCGGGTCGGGGCTCTCATCCCCAACCCACACCACTCTCCAAGGCAATGGAGCAGTCCGGCCGAAAGCAGAGCAGTGTGGACCCAAGCACCCCTGAGTCCCCACTGATGCACGTGACATGGCTAGTGGTAGGCAAGATCAGAATGGAGCAAAGAAGGGGAGGGGGGGATGAATGAGTAGAAAAGAATAATATATCACATGATGCAGAACACATTATAGAGATTAACTATAGAGATTAATTTAAAGTAATTACAGGTATGTGCTATGGAGGCTGGAGGGGGACCAAGGATATTTGGGTTGAGGTTGGGTAATGGCTAATGATGAGGATAAGGGAATATGAGGATAAGGGAATATGAGGAAAAGGGAATATGAGGAAAGGGAATATGAGGAAAGGGAATATGAGGATAAGGGAATATGAGGATAAGGGAATATGAGGATAAGGGAATATGAGGATAAGGGAATATGAGGATAAGGGAACCAATATCTCATATTATAGATAACATGAAGAGATATGAATTTTAGTTGTTATTGGTATATACTTTGGAAGCCAGAGAGAGACAAAGAGATATTTGGGTGGAAGGAGAATTGATAAAAGATAGACGATGGAGAGAAGAGAACCACGAATTACAAATTATAGATAACACAGATAGGTATTAATTTAATATATTTAATGGTATAAACATTAGGAGCTATAAGGAAGCAACAGGATGTTTGTGTAGGGAGGGGAGGGGGGTGGCTAATGAGAAGATATCGAGAGAAAACAGCCAAGCATCACTTACTACAGTTGACACAGTTAGAAATTGCAAAACCAGAGGAAAGGTTAGGGATATCAGGGGGAATATGTAGTTGGGTTGTTTTACCTCTGAGCGGCACTTTTTTGCACACCATGGGCTAAATGGCCAGGTCACATGGACCCCGAAGGCTCAGGGAAGGTTGGGGGAGGGGACCCACTGGAACAGCTGTTGGGAGACAGATGGTAGCCTCCCGTCAAGGCCATCCAGCGTGTTCTTTAACGTGCACAGGGTATGGCTCTCCCGCACACGGGGCCACGGCTTAACGTCCCATCCGACGGACGGCGGCCTTTACCAAGCCCATCGGTGTCCCCTACTGACCGTGGGCAAGGCGGGGAATTTTGCGGAGATAAACCTCAACGCTGACCCAGCTGGGACTCGAACCTGGGAACTACAGATTACGAGCCTGGCGCGCTACCGACTGAGCCACCCCCGCCCCAGGGAATATGTAGTGTGAAGCCATGGGGGGAAAGGGAGGGGGAAGTGCATTCTTTGTAATATCAGTACACAGAGTACCAATTTAAAATTCTCCAAGATATGATATCAGTCGTAGAGGAAAGGAATGAGATACCTGTGGGGGATGGGGGAATATGTAGTGTGAAGCCATAAGGGGAAAGGTAGGTGGGAGTGAATTCTTTGTAATATCAGTACACAGAGTACCAATTTAAAATTTTCCAAGATATGATATCAGTCGTAGAGGAAAGGCACGAGATATCTGTGGGGGATGGGGGAATATGTAGTGTGAAGCCATAAGGGGAAAGGTAGGGGGGAGTGCATTCTTTGTAATATCTGTACACAGAGTACCAATTTAAAATTCTCCAAGATATGATACCAGTCGCAGAGGAAAGGCACGAGATATCTGTGGGGGATGGGGGAATATGTAGTGTGAATCCATAAGGGGAAAGGTAGGGGGGAGTGCATTCTTTGTAATATCTGTACACAGAGTACCAATTTAAAATTCTCCAAGATATGATACCAGTCGCAGAGGAAAGGCACGAGATATCTGTGGGGGATGGGGGAATATGTAGTGTGAATCCATAAGGGGAAAGGTAGGGGGGAGTGCATTCTTTGTAATATCTGTACACAGAGTACCAATTTAAAATTCTCCAAGATATGATACCAGTCGCAGAGGAAAGGCACGAGATATCTGTGGGGGATGGGGGAATATGTAGTGTGAATCCATAAGGGGAAAGGTAGGGGGGAGTGCATTCTTTGTAATATCTGTACACAGAGTACCAATTTAAAATTCTCCAAGATATGATACCAGTCGCAGAGGAAAGGCACGAGATATCTGTGGGGGATGGGGGAATATGTAGTGTGAATCCATAAGGGGAAAGGTAGGGGGGAGTGCATTCTTTGTAATATCTGTACACAGAGTACCAATTTAAAATTCTCCAAGATATGATACCAGTCGCAGAGGAAAGGCACGAGATATCTGTGGGGGATGGGGGAATATGTAGTGTGAATCCATAAGGGGAAAGGTAGGGGGGAGTGCATTCTTTGTAATATCTGTACACAGAGTACCAATTTAAAATTCTCCAAGATATGATACCAGTCGCAGAGGAAAGGCACGAGATATCTGTGGGGGATGGGGGAATATGTAGTGTGAATCCATAAGGGGAAAGGTAGGGGGGAGTGCATTCTTTGTAATATCTGTACACAGAGTACCAATTTAAAATTCTCCAAGATATGATACCAGTCGCAGAGGAAAGGCACGAGATATCTGTGGGGGATGGGGGAATATGTAGTGTGAAGCCATAAGGGGAAAGGGAGGGGGGAGTGCATTCTTTGTAATATCTGTACACAGAGTACCAATTTAAAATTCTCCAAGATATGATACCAGTCGCAGAGGAAAGGCACGAGATATCTGTGGGGGATGGGGGAATATGTAGTGTGAAGCCATAAGGGGAAAGGGAGGGGGGAGTGCATTCTTTGTAATATCTGTACACAGAGTACCAATTTAAAATTCTCCAAGATATGATACCAGTCGCAGAGGAAAGGCACGAGATATCTGTGGGGGATGGGGGAATATGTAGTGTGAAGCCATAAGGGGAAAGGGAGGGGGGAGTGCATTCTTTGTAATATCTGTACACAGAGTACCAATTTAAAATTCTCCAAGATATGATACCAGTCGCAGAGGAAAGGCACGAGATATCTGTGGGGGATGGGGGAATATGTAGTGTGAAGCCATAAGGGGAAAGGGAGGGGGGAGTGCATTCTTTGTAATATCTGTACACAGAGTACCAATTTAAAATTCTCCAAGATATGATACCAGTCGCAGAGGAAAGGCACGAGATATCTGTGGGGGATGGGGGAATATGTAGTGTGAAGCCATAAGGGGAAAGGGAGGGGGGAGTGCATTCTTTGTAATATCTGTACACAGAGTACCAATTTAAAATTCTCCAAGATATGATACCAGTCGCAGAGGAAAGGCACGAGATATCTGTGGGGGATGGGGGAATATGTAGTGTGAAGCCATAAGGGGAAAGGGAGGGGGGAGTGCATTCTTTGTAATATCTGTACACAGAGTACCAATTTAAAATTCTCCAAGATATGATACCAGTCGCAGAGGAAAGGCACGAGATATCTGTGGGGGATGGGGGAATATGTAGTGTGAAGCCATAAGGGGAAAGGGAGGGGGGAGTGCATTCTTTGTAATATCTGTACACAGAGTACCAATTTAAAATTCTCCAAGATATGATACCAGTCGCAGAGGAAAGGCACGAGATATCTGTGGGGGATGGGGGAATATGTAGTGTGAAGCCATAAGGGGAAAGGGAGGGGGGAGTGCATTCTTTGTAATATCTGTACACAGAGTACCAATTTAAAATTCTCCAAGATATGATACCAGTCGCAGAGGAAAGGCACGAGATATCTGTGGGGGATGGGGGAATATGTAGTGTGAAGCCATAAGGGGAAAGGGAGGGGGGAGTGCATTCTTTGTAATATCTGTACACAGAGTACCAATTTAAAATTCTCCAAGATATGATACCAGTCGCAGAGGAAAGGCACGAGATATCTGTGGGGGATGGGGGAATATGTAGTGTGAAGCCATAAGGGGAAAGGGAGGGGGGAGTGCATTCTTTGTAATATCTGTACACAGAGTACCAATTTAAAATTCTCCAAGATATGATACCAGTCGCAGAGGAAAGGCACGAGATATCTGTGGGGGATGGGGGAATATGTAGTGTGAAGCCATAAGGGGAAAGGGAGGGGGGAGTGCATTCTTTGTAATATCTGTACACAGAGTACCAATTTAAAATTCTCCAAGATATGATACCAGTCGCAGAGGAAAGGCACGAGATATCTGTGGGGGATGGGGGAATATGTAGTGTGAATCCATAAGGGGAAAGGTAGGGGGGAGTGCATTCTTTGTAATATCTGTACACAGAGTACCAATTTAAAATTCTCCAAGATATGATACCAGTCGCAGAGGAAAGGCACGAGATATCTGTGGGGGATGGGGGAATATGTAGTGTGAATCCATAAGGGGAAAGGTAGGGGGGAGTGCATTCTTTGTAATATCTGTACACAGAGTACCAATTTAAAATTCTCCAAGATATGATACCAGTCGCAGAGGAAAGGCACGAGATATCTGTGGGGGATGGGGGAATATGTAGTGTGAATCCATAAGGGGAAAGGTAGGGGGGAGTGCATTCTTTGTAATATCTGTACACAGAGTACCAATTTAAAATTCTCCAAGATATGATACCAGTCGCAGAGGAAAGGCACGAGATATCTGTGGGGGATGGGGGAATATGTAGTGTGAATCCATAAGGGGAAAGGTAGGGGGGAGTGCATTCTTTGTAATATCTGTACACAGAGTACCAATTTAAAATTCTCCAAGATATGATACCAGTCGCAGAGGAAAGGCACGAGATATCTGTGGGGGATGGGGGAATATGTAGTGTGAATCCATAAGGGGAAAGGTAGGGGGGAGTGCATTCTTTGTAATATCTGTACACAGAGTACCAATTTAAAATTCTCCAAGATATGATACCAGTCGCAGAGGAAAGGCATGAGATATCTGTGGGGGATGCGGGAATATGTAGTGTGAATCCATAAGGGGAAAGGTAGGGGGGAGTGCATTCTTTGTAATATCTGTACACAGAGTACCAATTTAAAATTCTCCAAGATATGATACCAGTCGCAGAGGAAAGGCACGAGATATCTGTGGGGGATGGGGGAATATGTAGTGTGAATCCATAAGGGGAAAGGTAGGGGGGAGTGCATTCTTTGTAATATCTGTACACAGAGTACCAATTTAAAATTCTCCAAGATATGATACCAGTCGCAGAGGAAAGGCACGAGATATCTGTGGGGGATGGGGGAATATGTAGTGTGAATCCATAAGGGGAAAGGTAGGGGGGAGTGCATTCTTTGTAATATCTGTACACAGAGTACCAATTTAAAATTCTCCAAGATATGATACCAGTCGCAGAGGAAAGGCACGAGATATCTGTGGGGGATGGGGGAATATGTAGTGTGAATCCATAAGGGGAAAGGTAGGGGGGAGTGCATTCTTTGTAATATCTGTACACAGAGTACCAATTTAAAATTCTCCAAGATATGATACCAGTCGCAGAGGAAAGGCACGAGATATCTGTGGGGGATGGGGGAATATGTAGTGTGAATCCATAAGGGGAAAGGTAGGGGGGAGTGCATTCTTTGTAATATCTGTACACAGAGTACCAATTTAAAATTCTCCAAGATATGATACCAGTCGCAGAGGAAAGGCACGAGATATCTGTGGGGGATGGGGGAATATGTAGTGTGAATCCATAAGGGGAAAGGTAGGGGGGAGTGCATTCTTTGTAATATCAGTACACAGAGTACCAATTTAAAATTCTCCAAGATATGATACCAGTCGCAGAGGAAAGGCACGAGATATCTGTGGGGGATGGGGGAATATGTAGTGTGAAGCCATAAGGGGAAAGGGAGGGGGGAGTGCATTCTTTGTAATATCTGTACACAGAGTACCAATTTAAAATTCTCCAAGATATGATACCAGTCGCAGAGGAAAGGCACGAGATATCTGTGGGGGATGGGGGAATATGTAGTGTGAATCCATAAGGGGAAAGGTAGGGGGGAGTGCATTCTTTGTAATATCTGTACACAGAGTACCAATTTAAAATTCTCCAAGATATGATACCAGTCGCAGAGGAAAGGCACGAGATATCTGTGGGGGATGGGGGAATATGTAGTGTGAATCCATAAGGGGAAAGGTAGGGGGGAGTGCATTCTTTGTAATATCAGTACACAGAGTACCAATTTAAAATTCTCCAAGATATGATACCAGTCGCAGAGGAAAGGCACGAGATATCTGTGGGGGATGGGGGAATATGTAGTGTGAAGCCATAAGGGGAAAGGTAGGGGGGAGTGCATTCTTTGTAATATCTGTACACAGAGTACCAATTTAAAATTCTCCAAGATATGATACCAGTCGCAGAGGAAAGGCACGAGATATCTGTGGGGGATGGGGGAATATGTAGTGTGAATCCATAAGGGGAAAGGTAGGGGGGAGTGCATTCTTTGTAATATCTGTACACAGAGTACCAATTTAAAATTCTCCAAGATATGATACCAGTCGCAGAGGAAACGCACGAGATATCTGTGGGGGATGGGGGAATATGTAGTGTGAATCCATAAGGGGAAAGGTAGGGGGGAGTGCATTCTTTGTAATATCTGTACACAGAGTACCAATTTAAAATTCTCCAAGATATGATACCAGTCGCAGAGGAAAGGCACGAGATATCTGTGGGGGATGGGGGAATATGTAGTGTGAATCCATAAGGGGAAAGGTAGGGGGGAGTGCATTCTTTGTAATATCTGTACACAGAGTACCAATTTAAAATTCTCCAAGATATGATACCAGTCGCAGAGGAAAGGCACGAGATATCTGTGGGGGATGGGGGAATATGTAGTGTGAAGCCATAAGGGGAAAGGGAGGGGGGAGTGCATTCTTTGTAATATCTGTACACAGAGTACCAATTTAAAATTCTCCAAGATATGATATCAGTCGTAGAGGAAAGGCACGAGATATCTGTGGGGGATGGGGGAATATGTAGTGTGAATCCATAAGGGGAAAGGTAGGGGGGAGTGCATTCTTTGTAATATCTGTACACAGAGTACCAATTTAAAATTCTCCAAGATATGATACCAGTCGCAGAGGAAAGGAATGAGATACCTGTGGGGGATGGGGGAATATGTAGTGTGAAGCCATAAGGGGAAAGGGAGGGGGGAGTGCATTCTTTGTAATATCTGTACACAGAGTACCAATTTAAAATTCTCCAAGATATGATACCAGTCGCAGAGGAAAGGCACGAGATATCTGTGGGGGATGGGGGAATATGTAGTGTGAATCCATAAGGGGAAAGGTAGGGGGGAGTGCATTCTTTGTAATATCTGTACACAGAGTACCAATTTAAAATTCTCCAAGATATGATACCAGTCGCAGAGGAAAGGCACGAGATATCTGTGGGGGATGGGGGAATATGTAGTGTGAAGCCATAAGGGGAAAGGGAGGGGGGAGTGCATTCTTTGTAATATCTGTACACAGAGTACCAATTTAAAATTCTCCAAGATATGATACCAGTCGCAGAGGAAAGGCACGAGATATCTGTGGGGGATGGGGGAATATGTAGTGTGAAGCCATAAGGGGAAAGGGAGGGGGGAGTGCATTCTTTGTAATATCTGTACACAGAGTACCAATTTAAAATTCTCCAAGATATGATACCAGTCGCAGAGGAAAGGCACGAGATATCTGTGGGGGATGGGGGAATATGTAGTGTGAATCCATAAGGGGAAAGGTAGGGGGGAGTGCATTCTTTGTAATATCTGTACACAGAGTACCAATTTAAAATTCTCCAAGATATGATACCAGTCGCAGAGGAAAGGCACGAGATATCTGTGGGGGATGGGGGAATATGTAGTGTGAATCCATAAGGGGAAAGGTAGGGGGGAGTGCATTCTTTGTAATATCTGTACACAGAGTACCAATTTAAAATTCTCCAAGATATGATACCAGTCGCAGAGGAAAGGCACGAGATATCTGTGGGGGATGGGGGAATATGTAGTGTGAATCCATAAGGGGAAAGGTAGGGGGGAGTGCATTCTTTGTAATATCTGTACACAGAGTACCAATTTAAAATTCTCCAAGATATGATACCAGTCGCAGAGGAAAGGCACGAGATATCTGTGGGGGATGGGGGAATATGTAGTGTGAAGCCATAAGGGGAAAGGTAGGGGGGAGTGCATTCTTTGTAATATCAGTACACAGAGTACCAATTTAAAATTCTCCAAGATATGATATCAGTCGTAGAGGAAAGGCATGAGATATCTGTGGGGGATGGGGGAATATGTAGTGTGAATCCATAAGGGGAAAGGTAGGGGGGAGTGCATTCTTTGTAATATCTGTACACAGAGTACCAATTTAAAATTCTCCAAGATATGATATCAGTCGTAGAGGAAAGGCATGAGATATCTGTGGGGGATGGGGGAATATGTAGTGTGAAGCCATAAGGGGAAAGGTAGGGGGGAGTGCATTCTTTGTAATATCAGTACACAGAGTACCAATTTAAA
The DNA here is from genome assembly GCA_038380435.1 of Ryuthela nishihirai. Lineage (NCBI taxonomy): Eukaryota > Metazoa > Arthropoda > Arachnida > Araneae > Heptathelidae > Ryuthela > Ryuthela nishihirai. The sequence continues at coordinate 152,511,984 of JAWZYU010000001.1, read as the reverse complement.
ATTCTCCAAGATATGATATCAGTCGTAGAGGAAAGGCATGAGATATCTGTGGGGGATGGTGGAATATGTAGTGTGAAGCCATAAGGGGAAAGGTAGGGGGGAGTGCATTCTTTGTAATATCAGTACACAGAGTACCAATTTAAAATTCTCCAAGATATGATATCAGTCGTAGAGGAAAGGCATGAGATATCTGTGGGGGATGGGGGAATATGTAGTGTGAAGCCATAAGGGGAAAGGTAGGGGGGAGTGCATTCTTTGTAATATCAGTACACAGAGTACCAATTTAAAATTCTCCAAGATATGATATCAGTCGTAGAGGAAAGGCATGAGATATCTGTGGGGGATGGGGGAATATGTAGTGTGAAGCCATAAGGGGAAAGGTAGGGGGGAGTGCATTCTTTGTAATATCAGTACACAGAGTACCAATTTAAAATTCTCCAAGATATGATATCAGTCGTAGAGGAAAGGCATGAGATATCTGTGGGGGATGGTGGAATATGTAGTGTGAATCCATAAGGGGAAAGGGAGGGGGAGTGCATTCTTTGTAATATCTGTACACAGAGTACCAATTTAAAATTCTCCAAGATATGATACCAGTCGCAGAGGAAAGGCATGAGATATCTGTGGGGGATGGGGGAATATGTAGTGTGAAGCCATAAGGGGAAAGGTAGGGGGGAGTGCATTCTTTGTAATATCAGTACACAGAGTACCAATTTAAAATTCTCCAAGATATGATATCAGTCGTAGAGGAAAGGCATGAGATATCTGTGGGGGATGGTGGAATATGTAGTGTGAAGCCATAAGGGGAAAGGGAGGGGGAGTGCATTCTTTGTAATATCTGTACACAGAGTACCAATTTAAAATTCTCCAAGATATGATACCAGTCGCAGAGGAAAGGCATGAGATATCTGTGGGGGATGGGGGAATATGTAGTGTGAAGCCATAAGGGGAAAGGTAGGGGGGAGTGCATTCTTTGTAATATCAGTACACAGAGTACCAATTTAAAATTCTCCAAGATATGATATCAGTCGTAGAGGAAAGGCATGAGATATCTGTGGGGGATGGGGGAATATGTAGTGTGAAGCCATAAGGGGAAAGGTAGGGGGGAGTGCATTCTTTGTAATATCAGTACACAGAGTACCAATTTAAAATTCTCCAAGATATGATATCAGTCGTAGAGGAAAGGCATGAGATATCTGTGGGGGATGGTGGAATATGTAGTGTGAAGCCATAAGGGGAAAGGGAGGGGGAGTGCATTCTTTGTAATATCTGTACACAGAGTACCAATTTAAAATTCTCCAAGATATGATATCAGTCGTAGAGGAAAGGCATGAGATATCTGTGGGGGATGGGGGAATATGTAGTGTGAAGCCATAAGGGGAAAGGTAGGGGGGAGTGCATTCTTTGTAATATCAGTACACAGAGTACCAATTTAAAATTCTCCAAGATATGATATCAGTCGTAGAGGAAAGGCATGAGATATCTGTGGGGGATGGGGGAATATGTAGTGTGAAGCCATAAGGGGAAAGGTAGGGGGGAGTGCATTCTTTGTAATATCAGTACACAGAGTACCAATTTAAAATTCTCCAAGATATGATACCAGTCGCAGAGGAAAGGCATGAGATATCTGTGGGGGATGGGGGAATATGTAGTGTGAAGCCATAAGGGGAAAGGTAGGGGGGAGTGCATTCTTTGTAATATCTGTACACAGAGTACCAATTTAAAATTTTCCAATATATGATATCAATCCCAGAGAAAAGGAATGAGATACCTGTGGGGGATGGGGGAATATGTAGTGTGAATCCATAAGGGGAAAGGGAGGGGGGAGTGCATTCTTTGTAATATCGGTACACAGAGTACCAATTTAAAATTCTCCAATATATGATATCAATCCCAGAGAAAAGGAATGAGATACCTGTGGGGGATGGGGGAATATGTGGTGTGAAGCCATAAGGGGAAAGGGGGGGGAGTGCATTCTTTGTAATATCAGTACACAGAGTACCAATTTAAAATTCTCCAATATATGATATCAATCCCAGAGAAAAGGAATGAGATACCTGTGGGGGATGGGGGAATATGTGGTGTGAAGCCATAAGGGGAAAGGGGGGGGAGTGCATTCTTTGTAATATCAGTACACAGAGTACCAATTTAAAATTCTCCAATATATGATATCAATCCCAGAGAAAAGGAATGAGATACCTGTGGGGGATGGGGGAATATGTAGTGTGAAGCCATAAGGGGAAAGGTAGGGGGGAGTAAATTCTTTGTAATATCAGTACACAGAGTACCAATTTAAAATTCTCCAAGATATGATACCAGTCGTAGAGGAAAGGCACGAGATATCTCTGGGGGATGGGGGAATATGTAGTGTGAAGCCATAAGGGGAAAGGTTGGGGGGAGTGAATTCTTTGTAATATCTGTACACAGAGTACCAATTTAAAATTTTCCAAGATATGATATCAGTCGTAGAGGAAAGGCACGAGATATCTCTGGGGGATGGGGGAATATGTAGTGTGAAGCCATAAGGGGAAAGGTAGGGGGGAGTGAATTCTTTGTAATATCTGTACACAGAGTACCAATTTAAAATTTTCCAAGATATGATACCAGTCGTAGAGGAAAGGCACGAGATATCTCTGGGGGATGGGGGAATATGTAGTGTGAAGCCATAAGGGGAAAGGTAGGGGGGAGTGAATTCTTTGTAATATCAGTACACAGAGTACCAATTTAAAATTCTCCAAGATATGATACCAGTCGTAGAGGAAAGGCACGAGATATCTGTGGGGGATGGGGGAATATGTAGTGTGAAGCCATAAGGGGAAAGGTAGGGGGGAGTGCATTCTTTGTAATATCTGTACACAGAGTACCAATTTAAAATTCTCCAATATATGATATCAATCCCAGAGAAAAGGAATGAGATACCTGTGGGGGATGGGGGAATATGTGGTGTGAAGCCATAAGGGGAAAGGGGGGGGGAGTGCATTCTTTGCAATATCAGTACACAGAGTACCAATTTAAAATTCTCCAAGATATGATACCAGTCGCAGAGGAAAGGAATGAGATACCTGTGGGGGATGGGGGAATATGTAGTGTGAAGCCATAAGGGGAAAGGGGGGGGGAGTGCATTCTTTGTAATATCTGTACACAGAGTACGAATTTAAAATTTTCCAAGATATGATATCAATCGTAGAGGAAAGGCATGAGATATCTGTGGGGGATGGGGGAATATGTAGTGTGAAGCCATAAGGGGGAAAGGGAGGGGGAGTGCATTCTTTGTAATATCTGTACAAAGAGTACCAATTTAAAATTCTCCAATATATGATATCAATCCCAGAGAAAAGGAATGAGATACCTGTGGGGGATGGGGGAATATGTGGTGTGAAGCCATAAGGGGAAAGGGGGGGGGAGTGCATTCTTTGTAATATCAGTACACAGAGTACCAATTTAAAATTCTCCAATATATGATATCAATCCCAGAGAAAAGGAATGAGATACCTGTGGGGGATGGGGGAATATGTGGTGTGAAGCCATAAGGGGAAAGGGGGGGGAGTGCATTCTTTGTAATATCAGTACACAGAGTACCAATTTAAAATTCTCCAATATATGATATCAATCCCAGAGAAAAGGAATGAGATACCTGTGGGGGATGGGGGAATATGTAGTGTGAAGCCATAAGGGGAAAGGTAGGGGGGAGTAAATTCTTTGTAATATCAGTACACAGAGTACCAATTTAAAATTCTCCAAGATATGATACCAGTCGTAGAGGAAAGGCACGAGATATCTCTGGGGGATGGGGGAATATGTAGTGTGAAGCCATAAGGGGAAAGGTTGGGGGGAGTGAATTCTTTGTAATATCTGTACACAGAGTACCAATTTAAAATTTTCCAAGATATGATATCAGTCGTAGAGGAAAGGCACGAGATATCTCTGGGGGATGGGGGAATATGTAGTGTGAAGCCATAAGGGGAAAGGTAGGGGGGAGTGAATTCTTTGTAATATCTGTACACAGAGTACCAATTTAAAATTTTCCAAGATATGATACCAGTCGTAGAGGAAAGGCACGAGATATCTCTGGGGGATGGGGGAATATGTAGTGTGAAGCCATAAGGGGAAAGGTAGGGGGGAGTGAATTCTTTGTAATATCAGTACACAGAGTACCAATTTAAAATTCTCCAAGATATGATACCAGTCGTAGAGGAAAGGCACGAGATATCTGTGGGGGATGGGGGAATATGTAGTGTGAAGCCATAAGGGGAAAGGTAGGGGGGAGTGCATTCTTTGTAATATCTGTACACAGAGTACCAATTTAAAATTCTCCAATATATGATATCAATCCCAGAGAAAAGGAATGAGATACCTGTGGGGGATGGGGGAATATGTAGTGTGAAGCCATAAGGGGAAAGGGAGGGGGAGTACATTCTTTGTAATATCAGTACACAGAGTACCAATTTAAAATTCTCCAATATATGATATCAATCCCAGAGAAAAGGAATGAGATATCTGTTGGGGATGGGGGAATATGTGGTGTGAAGCCATAAGGGGAAAGGGGGGGGGGAGTGCATTCTTTGTAATATCAGTACACAGAGTACCAATTTAAAATTCTCCAATATATGATATCAGTCCCAGAGAAAAGGAATGAGATACCTGTGGGGGAGGGGGGAATATGTAGTGTGAAGCCATAAGGGGAAAGGGAGGGGGAGTACATTCTTTGTAATATCAGTACACAGAGTACCAATTTAAAATTCTCCAATATATGATATCAATCCCAGAGAAAAGGAATGAGATACCTGTGGGGGATGGGGGAATATGTAGTGTGAAGCCATAAGGGGAAAGGGAGGGGGAGTACATTCTTTGTAATATCAGTACACAGAGTACCAATTTAAAATTCTCCAATATATGATATCAATCCCAGAGAAAAGGAATGAGATATCTGTGGGGGATGGGGGAATATGTGGTGTGAAGCCATAAGGGGGAAAGGGAGGGGGAGTGCATTCTTTGTAATATCTGTACACAGAGTACCAATTTAAAATTCTCCAATATATGATATCAATCCCAGAGAAAAGGAATGAGATACCTGTGGGGGATGGGGGAATATGTGGTGTGAAGCCATAAGGGGAAAGGGAGGGGGAGTACATTCTTTGTAATATCAGTACACAGAGTACCAATTTAAAATTCTCCAATATATGATATCAATCCCAGAGAAAAGGAATGAGATACCTGTGGGGGATGGGGGAATATGTAGTGTGAAGCCATAAGGGGAAAGGGAGGGGGAGTACATTCTTTGTAATATCACTACACAGAGTACCAATTTAAAATTCTCCAATATATGATATCAATCCCAGAGAAAAGGAATGAGATACCTGTGGGGGATGGGGGAATATGTGGTGTGAAGCCATAAGGGGAAAGGGAGGGGGAGTACATTCTTTGTAATATCAGTACACAGAGTACCAATTTAAAATTCTCCAATATATGATATCAATCCCAGAGAAAAGGAATGAGATATCTGTGGGGGATGGGGGAATATGTGGTGTGAAGCCATAAGGGGAAAGAGGGGGGGGAGTGCATTCTTTGTAATATCAGTACACAGAGTACCAATTTAAAATTCTCCAATATATGATATCAATCCCAGAGAAAAGGAATGAGATACCTGTGGGGGATGGGGGAATATGTGGTGTGAAGCCATAAGGGGAAAGGGGGGGGGAGTGCATTCTTTGTAATATCAGTACACAGAGTACCAATTTAAAATTCTCCAATATATGATATCAATCCCAGAGAAAAGGAATGAGATACCTGTGGGGGATGGGGGAATATGTGGTGTGAAGCCATAAGGGGAAAGGGGGGGGGGAGTGCATTCTTTGTAATATCAGTACACAGAGTACCAATTTAAAATTCTCCAATATATGATATCAATCCCAGAGAAAAGGAATGAGATACCTGTGGGGGATGGGGGAATATGTGGTGTGAAGCCATAAGGGGAAAGGGAGGGGGAGTACATTCTTTGTAATATCAGTACACAAAGTACCAATTTAAAATTCTCCAATATATGATATCAATCCCAGAGAAAAGGAATGAGATACCTGTGGGGGATGGGGGAATATGTGGTGTGAAGCCATAAGGGGAAAGGGGGGGGGAGTGCATTCTTTGTAATATCAGTACACAGAGTACCAATTTAAAATTCTCCAATATATGATATCAATCCCAGAGAAAAGGAATGAGATACCTGTGGGGGATGGGGGAATATGTGGTGTGAAGCCATAAGGGGAAAGGGAGGGGGAGTACATTCTTTGTAATATCAGTACACAAAGTACCAATTTAAAATTCTCCAATATATGATATCAATCCCAGAGAAAAGGAATGAGATACCTGTGGGGGATGGGGGAATATGTGGTGTGAAGCCATAAGGGGAAAGGGGGGGGGGAGTGCATTCTTTGTAATATCAGTACACAGAGTACCAATTTAAAATTCTCCAATATATGATATCAATCCCAGAGAAAAGGAATGAGATACCTGTGGGGGATGGGGGAATATGTGGTGTGAAGCCATAAGGGGAAAGGGAGGGGGAGTACATTCTTTGTAATATCAGTACACAAAGTACCAATTTAAAATTCTCCAATATATGATATCAATCCCAGAGAAAAGGAATGAGATACCTGTGGGGGATGGGGGAATATGTGGTGTGAAGCCATAAGGGGAAAGGGGGGGGGGAGTGCATTCTTTGTAATATCAGTACACAGAGTACCAATTTAAAATTCTCCAATATATGATATCAATCCCAGAGAAAAGGAATGAGATACCTGTGGGGGATGGGGGAATATGTGGTGTGAAGCCATAAGGGGAAAGGGAGGGGGAGTACATTCTTTGTAATATCAGTACACAAAGTACCAATTTCAAATTCTCCAATATATGATATCAATCCCAGAGAAAAGGAATGAGATACCTGTGGGGGATGGGGGAATATGTGGTGTGAAGCCATAAGGGGAAAGGGAGGGGGAGTACATTCTTTGTAATATCAGTACACAGAGTACCAATTTAAAATTCTCCAATATATGATATCAATCCCAGAGAAAAGGAATGAGATACCTGTGGGGGATGGGGGAATATGTGGTGTGAAGCCATAAGGGGAAAGGGAGGGGGAGTACATTCTTTGTAATATCAGTACACAAAGTACCAATTTAAAATTCTCCAATATATGATATCAATCCCAGAGAAAAGGAATGAGATACCTGTGGGGGATGGGGGAATATGTAGTGTGAAGCCATAAGGGGAAAGGGAGGGGGAGTACATTCTTTGTAATATCAGTACACAAAGTACCAATTTAAAATTCTCCAATATATGATATCAATCCCAGAGAAAAGGAATGAGATACCTGTGGGGGATGGGGGAATATGTAGTGTGAAGCCATAAGGGGAAAGGGAGGGGGAGTACATTCTTTGTAATATCAGTACACAAAGTACCAATTTAAAATTCTCCAATATATGATATCAATCCCAGAGAAAAGGAATGAGATACCTGTGGGGGATGGGGGAATATGTAGTGTGAAGCCATAAGGGGAAAGGGAGGGGGAGTACATTCTTTGTAATATCAGTACACAAAGTACCAATTTAAAATTCTCCAATATATGATATCAATCCCAGAGAAAAGGAATGAGATACCTGTGGGGGATGGGGGAATATGTGGTGTGAAGCCATAAGGGGAAAGGGGGGGGAGTGCATTCTTTGTAATATCAGTACACAGAGTACCAATTTAAAATTCTCCAATATATGATATCAGTCCCAGAGAAAAGGAATGAGATACCTGTGGGGGATGGGGGAATATGTAGTGTGAAGCCATAAGGGGAAAGGGAGGGGGAGTACATTCTTTGTAATATCAGTACACAAAGTACCAATTTAAAATTCTCCAATATATGATATCAATCCCAGAGAAAAGGAATGAGATACCTGTGGGGGATGGGGGAATATGTAGTGTGAAGCCATAAGGGGAAAGGTAGGGGGGAGTGAATTCTTTGTAATATCAGTACACAAAGTACCAATTTAAAATTCTCCAATATATGATATCAATCCCAGAGAAAAGGAATGAGATACCTGTGGGGGATGGGGGAATATGTAGTGTGAAGCCATAAGGGGAAAGGGAGGGGGAGTACATTCTTTGTAATATCAGTACACAAAGTACCAATTTAAAATTCTCCAATATATGATATCAATCCCAGAGAAAAGGAATGAGATACCTGTGGGGGATGGGGGAATATGTGGTGTGAAGCCATAAGGGGAAAGGGGGGGGGGGAGTGCATTCTTTGTAATATCAGTACACAGAGTACCAATTTAAAATTCTCCAATATATGATATCAGTCCCAGAGAAAAGGAATGAGATACCTGTGGGGGATGGGGGAATATGTAGTGTGAAGCCATAAGGGGAAAGGGAGGGGGAGTACATTCTTTGTAATATCAGTACACAAAGTACCAATTTAAAATTCTCCAATATATGATATCAATCCCAGAGAAAAGGAATGAGATACCTGTGGGGGATGGGGGAATATGTAGTGTGAAGCCATAAGGGGAAAGGGAGGGGGAGTACATTCTTTGTAATATCAGTACACAAAGTACCAATTTAAAATTCTCCAATATATGATATCAATCCCAGAGAAAAGGAATGAGATACCTGTGGGGGATGGGGGAATATGTGGTGTGAAGCCATAAGGGGAAAGGGGGGGGGGGAGTGCATTCTTTGTAATATCAGTACACAAAGTACCAATTTAAAATTCTTCAATATATGATATCAATCCCAGAGAAAAGGAATGAGATACCTGTGGGGGATGGGGGAATATGTGGTGTGAAGCCATAAGGGGAAAGGGGGGGGGGGAGTGCATTCTTTGTAATATCAGTACACAAAGTACCAATTTAAAATTCTCCAATATATGATATCAATCCCAGAGAAAAGGAATGAGATACCTGTGGGGGATGGGGGAATATGTGGTGTGAAGCCATAAGGGGAAAGGGAGGGGGAGTACATTCTTTGTAATATCAGTACACAAAGTACCAATTTAAAATTCTCCAATATATGATATCAATCCCAGAGAAAAGGAATGAGATACCTGTGGGGGATGGGGGAATATGTGGTGTGAAGCCATAAGGGGAAAGGGGGGGGGAGTGCATTCTTTGTAATATCAGTACACAGAGTACCAATTTAAAATTCTCCAATATATGATATCAATCCCAGAGAAAAGGAATGAGATACCTGTGGGGGATGGGGGAATATGTGGTGTGAAGCCATAAGGGGAAAGGGAGGGGGAGTACATTCTTTGTAATATCAGTACACAAAGTACCAATTTAAAATTCTCCAATATATGATATCAATCCCAGAGAAAAGGAATGAGATACCTGTGGGGGATGGGGGAATATGTGGTGTGAAGCCATAAGGGGAAAGGGGGGGGGAGTGCATTCTTTGTAATATCAGTACACAGAGTACCAATTTAAAATTCTCCAATATATGATATCAGTCCCAGAGAAAAGGAATGAGATACCTGTGGGGGATGGGGGAATATGTAGTGTGAAGCCATAAGGGGAAAGGGAGGGGGAATACATTCTTTGTAATATCAGTACAAAAAGTACCAATTTAAAATTCTCCAATATATGATATCAATCCCAGAGAAAAGGAATGAGATACCTGTGGGGGATGGGGGAATATGTAGTGTGAAGCCATAAGGGGAAAGGGAGGGGGAGTACATTCTTTGTAATATCAGTACACAAAGTACCAATTTAAAATTCTCCAATATATGATATCAATCCCAGAGAAAAGGAATGAGATACCTGTGGGGGATGGGGGAATATGTAGTGTGAAGCCATAAGGGGAAAGGGAGGGGGAGTACATTCTTTGTAATATCAGTACACAAAGTACCAATTTAAAATTCTCCAATATATGATATCAATCCCAGAGAAAAGGAATGAGATACCTGTGGGGGATGGGGGAATATGTGGTGTGAAGCCATAAGGCGAAAGGGGGGGGGAGTGCATTCTTTGTAATATCAGTACACAGAGTACCAATTTAAAATTCTCCAATATATGATATCAGTCCCAGAGAAAAGGAATGAGATACCTGTGGGGGATGGGGGAATATGTAGTGTGAAGCCATAAGGGGAAAGGGAGGGGGAGTACATTCTTTGTAATATCAGTACACAAAGTACCAATTTAAAATTCTCCAATATATGATATCAATCCCAGAGAAAAGGAATGAGATACCTGTGGGGGATGGGGGAATATGTAGTGTGAAGCCATAAGGGGAAAGGGAGGGGGAGTACATTCTTTGTAATATCAGTACACAAAGTACCAATTTAAAATTCTCCAATATATGATATCAATCCCAGAGAAATGGAATGAGATACCTGTGGGGGATGGGGGAATATGTAGTGTGAAGCCATAAGGGGAAAGGGAGGGGGAGTACATTCTTTGTAATATCAGTACACAAAGTACCAATTTAAAATTCTCCAATATATGATATCAATCCCAGAGAAAAGGAATGAGATACCTGTGGGGGATGGGGGAATATGTAGTGTGAAGCCATAAGGGGAAAGGGAGGGGGAGTACATTCTTTGTAATATCAGTACACAAAGTACCAATTTAAAATTCTCCAATATATGATATCAATCCCAGAGAAAAGGAATGAGATACCTGTGGGGGATGGGGGAATATGTGGTGTGAAGCCATAAGGGGAAAGGGGGGGGGAGTGCATTCTTTGTAATATCAGTACACAGAGTACCAATTTAAAATTCTCCAATATATGATATCAGTCCCAGAGAAAAGGAATGAGATACCTGTGGGGGATGGGGGAATATGTAGTGTGAAGCCATAAGGGGAAAGGGAGGGGGAGTACATTCTTTGTAATATCAGTACACAAAGTACCAATTTAAAATTCTCCAATATATGATATCAGTCCCAGAGAAAAGGAATGAGATACCTGTGGGGGATGGGGGAATATGTAGTGTGAAGCCATAAGGGGAAAGGGAGGGGGAGTACATTCTTTGTAATATCAGTACACAAAGTACCAATTTAAAATTCTCCAATATATGATATCAGTCCCAGAGAAAAGGAATGAGATACCTGTGGGGGATGGGGGAATATGTAGTGTGAAGCCATAAGGGGAAAGGGAGGGGGAGTACATTCTTTGTAATATCAGTACACAAAGTACCAATTTAAAATTCTCCAATATATGATATCAATCCCAGAGAAAAGGAATGAGATACCTGTGGGGGATGGGGGAATATGTAGTGTGAAGCCATAAGGGGAAAGGGAGGGGGAGTACATTCTTTGTAATATCAGTACACAAAGTACCAATTTAAAATTCTCCAATATATGTTATCAATCCCAGAGAAAAGGAATGAGATACCTGTGGGGGATGGGGGAATATGTAGTGTGAAGCCATAAGGGGAAAGGGAGGGGGAGTACATTCTTTGTAATATCAGTACACAAAGTACCAATTTAAAATTCTCCAATATATGATATCAATCCCAGAGAAAAGGAATGAGATACCTGTGGGGGATGGGGGAATATGTAGTGTGAAGCCATAAGGGGAAAGTTAGGGGGGAGTGAATTCTTTGTAATATCAGTACACAGAGTACCAATTTAAAATTCTCCAAGATATGATACCAGTCTGAGAGGAAAGGCACGAGATATCTGTGGGGGATGGGGGAATATGTAGTGTGAAGCCATAAGGGGAAAGGGAGGGGGGAGTGAATTTTTTGTAATATCAGTACACAGAGTACCAATTTAAAATTCTCCAAGATATGATACCAGTCTCAGAGGAAAGGCACGAGATATCTGTGGGGGATGGGGGAATATGTAGTGTGAATCCATAAGGGGAAAGGTAGGGGGGAGTGCATTCTTTGTAATATCTGTACACAGAGTACCAATTTAAAATTCTCCAAGATATGATATCAGTCGTAGAGGAAAGGAATGAGATACCTGTGGGGGATGGGGGAATATGTAGTGTGAAGCCATAAGGGGAAAGGGAGGGGGGAGTAAATTCTTTGTAATATCAGTACACAGAGTACCAATTTAAAATAATCCAAGATATGATATCAATCCCAGAGAAAAGGAATGAGATACCTGTGGGGGATGGGGGAATATGTAGTGTGAATGCATAAGGGGAAAGGGAGGGGGGAGTGAATTCTTTGTAATATCAGTACACAGAGTACCAATTTAAAATTCTCCAAGATATGATACCAGTCGCAGAGGAAAGGCACGAGATATCTGTGGGGGATGGGGGAATATGTAGTTTGAAGCCATAAGGGGAAAGGGAGGGGGGAGTGCATTCTTTGTAATATCAGTACACAGAGTACCAATTTAAAATTCTCCAAGATATGATACCAGTCGCAGAGGAAAGGCACGAGATATCTGTGGGGGATGGGGGAATATATAGTGTGAAGCCATAAGGGGAAAGGTAGGGGGGAGTGAATTTTTTGTAATATCAGTACACAGAGTACCAATTTAAAATTCTCCAAGATATGATATCAATCCCAGAGAAAAGGAATGAGATACCTGTGGGGGATGGGGGAATATGTAGTGTGAATGCATAAGGGGAAAGGGAGGGGGGAGTAAATTCTTTGTAATATCAGTACACAGAGTACCAATTTAAAATTCTCCAAGATATGATATCAATCCCAGAGAAAAGGAATGAGATACCTGTGGGGGATGGGGGAATATGTAGTGTGAATGCATAAGGGGAAAGGGAGGGGGGAGTAAATTCTTTGTAATATCAGTACACAGAGTACCAATTTAAAATAATCCAAGATATATCAATCCCAGAGAAAAGGAATGAGATACCTGTGGGGGATGGGGGAATATGTAGTGTGAAGCCATAAGGGGAAAGGGAGGGGGAAGTGCATTCTTTGTAATATCAGTACACAGAGTACCAATTTAAAATTTTCCAAGATATGATATCAGTCGTAGAGGAAAGGCACGAGATATCTGTGGGGGATGGGGGAATATGTAGTGTGAAGCCATAAGGGGAAAGGGAGGGGGGAGTGAATTCTTTGTAATATCAGTACACAGAGTACCAATTTAAAATTCTCCAAGATATGATACCAGTCGTAGAGGAAAGGCACGAGATATCTGTGGGGGATGGGGGAATATGTAGTGTGAATCCATAAGGGGAAAGGTAGGGGGGAGTGCATTCTTTGTAATATCTGTACACAGAGTACCAATTTAAAATTCTCCAAGATATGATACCAGTCGTAGAGGAAAGGCACGAGATATCTGTGGGGGATGGGGGAATATGTAGTTTGAAGCCATAAGGGGAAAGGGAGGGGGGAGTGCATTCTTTGTAATATCAGTACACAGAGTACCAATTTAAAATTCTCCAAGATATGATACCAGTCGCAGAGGAAAGGCACGAGATATCTGTGGGGGATGGGGGAATATATAGTGTGAAGCCATAAGGGGAAAGGGAGGGGGGAGTGCATTCTTTGTAATATCAGTACACAGAGTACCAATTTAAAATTCTCCAAGATATGATACCAGTCGCAGAGGAAAGGCACGAGATATCTGTGGGGGATGGGGGAATATATAGTGTGAAGCCATAAGGGGAAAGGGAGGGGGGAGTGCATTCTTTGTAATATCAGTACACAGAGTACCAATTTAAAATTCTCCAAGATATGATACCAGTCGTAGAGGAAAGGCACGAGATATCTGTGGGGGATGGGGGAATATGTAGTGTGAATCCATAAGGGGAAAGGTAGGGGGGAGTGCATTCTTTGTAATATCTGTACACAGAGTACCAATTTAAAATTCTCCAAGATATGATATCAGTCGTAGAGGAAAGGAATGAGATACCTGTGGGGGATGGGGGAATATGTAGTGTGAATCCATAAGGGGAAAGGGAGGGGGGAGTGAATTCTTTGTAATATCAGTACACAGAGTACCAATTTAAAATTCTCCAAGATATGATACCAGTCGCAGAGGAAAGGCACGAGATATCTGTGGGGGATGGGGGAATATATAGTGTGAAGCCATAAGGGGAAAGGTAGGTGGGAGTGAATTCTTTGTAATATCAGTACACAGAGTACCAATTTAAAATAATCCAAGATATGATATCAATCCCAGAGAAAAGGAATGAGATACCTGTGGGGGATGGGGGAATATGTAGTTTGAAGCCATAAGGGGAAAGGGAGGGGGGAGTGCATTCTTTGTAATATCAGTACACAGAGTACCAATTTAAAATTCTCCATGATATGATACCAGTCGCAGAGGAAAGGCACGAGATATCTGTGGGGGATGGGGGAATATATAGTGTGAAGCCATAAGGGGAAAGGGAGGGGGGAGTGCATTCTTTGTAATATTAGTACACAGAGTACCAATTTAAAATTCTCCAATATATGATATCAATCCCAGAGAAAAGGAATGAGATACCTGTGGGGGATGGGGGAATATGTAGTGTGAAGCCATAAGGGGAAAGGGAGGGGGAGTACATTCTTTGTAATATCAGTACACAGAGTACCAATTTAAAATAATCCAAGATATGATATCAATCCCAGAGAAAAGGAATGAGATACCTGTGGGGGATGGGGGAATATGTAGTGTGAATGCATAAGGGGAAAGGGAGGGGGGAGTAAATTCTTTGTAATATCAGTATACAGAGTACCAATTTAAAATAATCCAAGATATGATATCAATCCCAGAGAAAAGGAATGAGATACCTGTGGGGGATGGGGGAATATGTAGTGTGAATGCATAAGGGGAAAGGGAGGGGGGAGTAAATTCTTTGTAATATCAGTACACAGAGTACCAATTTAAAATTCTCCAATATATGATATCAATCCCAGAGAAAAGGAATGAGATACCTGTGGGGGATGGGGGAATATGTAGTGTGAATGCATAAGGGGAAAGGGAGGGGGGAGTAAATTCTTTGTAATATCAGTACACAGAGTACCAATTTAAAATTCTCCAAGATATGATACCAGTCGCAGAGGAAAGGCACGAGATATCTGTGGGGGATGGGGGAATATATAGTGTGAAGCCATAAGGGGAAAGGTAGGGGGGAGTGAATTTTTTGTAATATCAGTACACAGAGTACCAATTTAAAATTCTCCAAGATATGATACCAGTCGCAGAGGAAAGGCACGAGATATCTGTGGGGGATGGGGGAATATGTAGTGTGAAGCCATAAGGGGAAAGTTAGGGGGGAGTGAATTCTTTGTAATATCAGTACACAGAGTACCAATTTAAAATTCTCCAAGATATGATACCAGTCGCAGAGGAAAGGCACGAGATATCTGTGGGGGATGGGGGAATATATAGTGTGAAGCCATAAGGGGAAAGGTAGGGGGGAGTGAATTTTTTGTAATATCAGTACACAGAGTACCAATTTAAAATTCTCCAAGATATGATACCAGTCGCAGAGGAAAGGCACGAGATATCTGTGGGGGATGGGGGAATATGTAGTGTGAATCCATAAGGGGAAAGGGAGGGGGAAGTGCATTCTTTGTAATATCAGTACACAGAGTACCAATTTAAAATTCTCCAAGATATGATATCAGTCGTAGAGGAAAGGCATGAGATATCTGTGGGGGATGGGGGAATATGTAGTGTGAAGCCATAAGGGGAAAGGGAGGGGGAAGTGCATTCTTTGTAATATCAGTACACAGAGTACCAATTTAAAATTTTCCAAGATATGATACCAGTCGCAGAGGAAAGGCACGAGATATCTGTGGGGGATGGGGGAATATGTAGTGTGAATCCATAAGGGGAAAGGTAGGGGGGAGTGCATTCTTTGTAATATCAGTACACAGAGTACCAATTTAAAATTCTCCAAGATATGATACCAGTCGCAGAGGAAAGGCACGAGATATCTGTGGGGGATGGGGGAATATGTAGTGTGAATCCATAAGGGAAAAGGGAGGGGGAAGTGCATTCTTTGTAATATCAGTACACAGAGTACCAATTTAAAATTCTCCAAGATATGATATCAGTCGTAGAGGAAAGGCATGAGATATCTGTGGGGGATGGGGGAATATGTAGTGTGAATCCATAAGGGGAAAGGGAGGGGGAAGTGCATTCTTTGTAATATCAGTACACAGAGTACCAATTTAAAATTCTCCAAGATATGATATCAGTCGTAGAGGAAAGGCATGAGATATCTGTGGGGGATGGGGGAATATGTAGTGTGAAGCCATAAGGGGAAAGGGAGGGGGAAGTGCATTCTTTGTAATATCAGTACACAGAGTACCAATTTAAAATTCTCCAAGATATGATACCAGTCGCAGAGGAAAGGCACGAGATATCTGTGGGGGATGGGGGAATATGTAGTGTGAATCCATAAGGGGAAAGGGAGGGGGAAGTGCATTCTTTGTAATATCAGTACACAGAGTACCAATTTAAAATTCTCCAAGATATGATACCAGTCGCAGAGGAAAGGCACGAGATATCTGTGGGGGATGGGGGAATATGTAGTGTGAATCCATAAGGGGAAAGGGAGGGGGAAGTGCATTCTTTGTAATATCAGTACACAGAGTACCAATTTAAAATTCTCCAAGATATGATATCAGTCGTAGAGGAAAGGCATGAGATATCTGTGGGGGATGGGGGAATATGTAGTGTGAAGCCATAAGGGGAAAGGGAGGGGGAAGTGCATTCTTTGTAATATCAGTACACAGAGTACCAATTTAAAATTCTCCAAGATATGATATCAGTCGTAGAGGAAAGGCATGAGATATCTGTGGGGGATGGGGGAATATGTAGTGTGAAGCCATAAGGGGAAAGGGAGGGGGGAGTGCATTCTTTGTAATATCAGTACACAGAGTACCAATTTAAAATTCTCCAAGATATGATATCAGTCGCAGAGGAAAGGCACGAGATATCTGTGGGGGATGGGGGAATATGTAGTGTGAAGCCATAAGGGGAAAGGGAGGGGGAAGTGCATTCTTTGTAATATCAGTACACAGAGTACCAATTTAAAATTCTCCAAGATATGATATCAGTCGTAGAGGAAAGGCATGAGATATCTGTGGGGGATGGGGGAATATGTAGTGTGAAGCCATAAGGGGAAAGGGAGGGGGGAGTGCATTCTTTGTAATATCAGTACACAGAGTACCAATTTAAAATTCTCCAAGATATGATACCAGTCGCAGAGGAAAGGCACGAGATATCTGTGGGGGATGGGGGAATATGTAGTGTGAAGCCATAAGGGGAAAGGGAGGGGGGAGTGCATTCTTTGTAATATCAGTACACAGAGTACCAATTTAAAATTCTCCAAGATATGATATCAGTCGCAGAGGAAAGGCATGAGATATCTGTGGGGGATGGGGGAATATGTAGTGTGAAGCCATAAGGGGAAAGGGAGGGGGAAGTGCATTCTTTGTAATATCAGTACACAGAGTACCAATTTAAAATTCTCCAAGATATGATACCAGTCGCAGAGGAAAGGCACGAGATATCTGTGGGGGATGGGGGAATATGTAGTGTGAATCCATAAGGGGAAAGGGAGGGGGAAGTGCATTCTTTGTAATATCAGTACACAGAGTACCAATTTAAAATTCTCCAAGATATGATATCAGTCGTAGAGGAAAGGAATGAGATACCTGTGGGGGATGGGGGAATATGTAGTGTGAATCCATAAGGGGAAAGGGAGGGGGAAGTGCATTCTTTGTAATATCAGTACACAGAGTACCAATTTAAAATTCTCCAAGATATGATACCAGTCGCAGAGGAAAGGCATGAGATATCTGTGGGGGATGGGGGAATATGTAGTGTGAAGCCATAAGGGGAAAGGGAGGGGGAAGTGCATTCTTTGTAATATCAGTACACAGAGTACCAATTTAAAATTCTCCAAGATATGATACCAGTCGCAGAGGAAAGGCATGAGATATCTGTGGGGGATGGGGGAATATGTAGTGTGAATCCATAAGGGGAAAGGGAGGGGGAAGTGCATTCTTTGTAATATCAGTACACAGAGTACCAATTTAAAATTCTCCAAGATATGATACCAGTCGCAGAGGAAAGGAATGAGATACCTGTGGGGGATGGGGGAATATGTAGTGTGAAGCCATAAGGGGAAAGGGAGGGGGAAGTGCATTCTTTGTAATATCAGTACACAGAGTACCAATTTAAAATTCTCCAAGATATGATACCAGTCGCAGAGGAAAGGCACGAGATATCTGTGGGGGATGGGGGAATATGTAGTGTGAAGCCATAAGGGGAAAGGGAGGGGGAAGTGCATTCTTTGTAATATCAGTACACAGAGTACCAATTTAAAATTCTCCAAGATATGATACCAGTCGCAGAGGAAAGGAATGAGATACCTGTGGGGGATGGGGGAATATGTAGTGTGAATCCATAAGGGGAAAGGGAGGGGGAAGTGCATTCTTTGTAATATCAGTACACAGAGTACCAATTTAAAATTCTCCAAGATATGATACCAGTCGCAGAGGAAAGGCACGAGATACCTGTGGGGGATGGGGGAATATGTAGTGTGAATCCATAAGGGGAAAGGGAGGGGGAAGTGCATTCTTTGTAATATCAGTACACAGAGTACCAATTTAAAATTCTCCAAGATATGATACCAGTCGCAGAGGAAAGGAATGAGATACCTGTGGGGGATGGGGGAATATGTAGTGTGAATCCATAAGGGGAAAGGGAGGGGGAAGTGCATTCTTTGTAATATCAGTACACAGAGTACCAATTTAAAATTCTCCAAGATATGATACCAGTCGCAGAGGAAAGGCACGAGATATCTGTGGGGGATGGGGGAATATGTAGTGTGAAGCCATAAGGGGAAAGGGAGGGGGAAGTGCATTCTTTGTAATATCAGTACACAGAGTACCAATTTAAAATTCTCCAAGATATGATACCAGTCGCAGAGGAAAGGCACGAGATATCTGTGGGGGATGGGGGAATATGTAGTGTGAAGCCATAAGGGGAAAGGGAGGGGGAAGTGCATTCTTTGTAATATCAGTACACAGAGTACCAATTTAAAATTCTCCAAGATATGATACCAGTCGCAGAGGAAAGGCATGAGATATCTGTGGGGGATGGGGGAATATGTAGTGTGAATCCATAAGGGGAAAGGGAGGGGGAAGTGCATTCTTTGTAATATCAGTACACAGAGTACCAATTTAAAATTCTCCAAGATATACCAGTCGCAGAGGAAAGGCATGAGATATCTCTGGGGGATGGGGGAATATGTAGTGTGAATCCATAAGGGGAAAGGGAGGGGGAAGTGCATTCTTTGTAATATCAGTACACAGAGTACCAATTTAAAATTCTCCAAGATATGATACCAGTCGCAGAGGAAAGGAATGAGATACCTGTGGGGGATGGGGGAATATGTAGTGTGAATCCATAAGGGGAAAGGGAGGGGGAAGTGCATTCTTTGTAATATCAGTACACAGAGTACCAATTTAAAATTCTCCAAGATATGATACCAGTCGCAGAGGAAAGGAATGAGATATCTGTGGGGGATGGGGGAATATGTAGTGTGAATCCATAAGGGGAAAGGGAGGGGGAAGTGCATTCTTTGTAATATCAGTACACAGAGTACCAATTTAAAATTCTCCAAGATATACCAGTCGCAGAGGAAAGGCATGAGATATCTCTGGGGGATGGGGGAATATGTAGTGTGAATCCATAAGGGGAAAGGGAGGGGGAAGTGCATTCTTTGTAATATCAGTACACAGAGTACCAATTTAAAATTCTCCAAGATATGATACCAGTCGCAGAGGAAAGGAATGAGATACCTGTGGGGGATGGGGGAATATGTAGTGTGAATCCATAAGGGGAAAGGGAGGGGGAAGTGCATTCTTTGTAATATCAGTACACAGAGTACCAATTTAAAATTCTCCAAGATATGATACCAGTCGCAGAGGAAAGGCATGAGATATCTGTGGGGGATGGGGGAATATGTAGTGTGAATCCATAAGGGGAAAGGGAGGGGGAAGTGCATTCTTTGTAATATCAGTACACAGAGTACCAATTTAAAATTCTCCAAGATATGATATCAGTCGTAGAGGAAAGGCACGAGATATCTGTGGAGGATGGGGGAATATGTAGTGTGAAGCCATAAGGGGAAAGGTAGGGGGGAGTGAATTCTTTGTAATATCAGTACACAGAGTACCAATTTAAAATTCTCCAAGATATGATACCAGTCGCAGAGGAAAGGCATGAGATATCTGTGGGGGATGGGGGAATATGTAGTGTGAATCCATAAGGGGAAAGGGAGGGGGAAGTGCATTCTTTGTAATATCAGTACACAGAGTACCAATTTAAAATTCTCCAAGATATGATACCAGTCGCAGAGGAAAGGCACGAGATATCTGTGGGGGATGGGGGAATATGTAGTGTGAATCCATAAGGGGAAAGGGAGGGGGAAGTGCATTCTTTGTAATATCAGTACACAGAGTACCAATTTAAAATTCTCCAAGATATGATACCAGTCGCAGAGGAAAGGCACGAGATATCTGTGGGGGATGGGGGAATATGTAGTGTGAATCCATAAGGGGAAAGGGAGGGGGAAGTGCATTCTTTGTAATATCAGTACACAGAGTACCAATTTAAAATTCTCCAAGATATGATACCAGTCGCAGAGGAAAGGCACGAGATATCTGTGGGGGATGGGGGAATATGTAGTGTGAAGCCATAAGGGGAAAGGTAGGGGGGAGTGAATTCTTTGTAATATCAGTACACAGAGTACCAATTTAAAATTCTCCAAGATATGATACCAGTCGCAGAGGAAAGGCACGAGATATCTGTGGGGGATGGGGGAATATGTAGTGTGAATCCATAAGGGGAAAGGGAGGGGGAAGTGCATTCTTTGTAATATCAGTACACAGAGTACCAATTTAAAATTCTCCAAGATATGATACCAGTCGCAGAGGAAAGGCACGAGATATCTGTGGGGGATGGGGGAATATGTAGTGTGAATCCATAAGGGGAAAGGGAGGGGGAAGTGCATTCTTTGTAATATCAGTACACAGAGTACCAATTTAAAATTCTCCAAGATATGATACCAGTCGCAGAGGAAAGGCACGAGATATCTGTGGGGGATGGGGGAATATGTAGTGTGAAGCCATAAGGGGAAAGGGAGGGGGAAGTGCATTCTTTGTAATATCAGTACACAGAGTACCAATTTAAAATTCTCCAAGATATGATACCAGTCGCAGAGGAAAGGCACGAGATATCTGTGGGGGATGGGGGAATATGTAGTGTGAAGCCATAAGGGGAAAGGGAGGGGGAAGTGCATTCTTTGTAATATCAGTACACAGAGTACCAATTTAAAATTCTCCAAGATATGATACCAGTCGCAGAGGAAAGGCATGAGATATCTGTGGGGGATGGGGGAATATGTAGTGTGAATCCATAAGGGGAAAGGGAGGGGGAAGTGCATTCTTTGTAATATCAGTACACAGAGTACCAATTTAAAATTCTCCAAGATATACCAGTCGCAGAGGAAAGGCATGAGATATCTCTGGGGGATGGGGGAATATGTAGTGTGAATCCATAAGGGGAAAGGGAGGGGGAAGTGCATTCTTTGTAATATCAGTACACAGAGTACCAATTTAAAATTCTCCAAGATATGATACCAGTCGCAGAGGAAAGGAATGAGATACCTGTGGGGGATGGGGGAATATGTAGTGTGAATCCATAAGGGGAAAGGGAGGGGGAAGTGCATTCTTTGTAATATCAGTACACAGAGTACCAATTTAAAATTCTCCAAGATATGATACCAGTCGCAGAGGAAAGGAATGAGATATCTGTGGGGGATGGGGGAATATGTAGTGTGAATCCATAAGGGGAAAGGGAGGGGGAAGTGCATTCTTTGTAATATCAGTACACAGAGTACCAATTTAAAATTCTCCAAGATATACCAGTCGCAGAGGAAAGGCATGAGATATCTCTGGGGGATGGGGGAATATGTAGTGTGAATCCATAAGGGGAAAGGGAGGGGGAAGTGCATTCTTTGTAATATCAGTACACAGAGTACCAATTTAAAATTCTCCAAGATATGATACCAGTCGCAGAGGAAAGGAATGAGATACCTGTGGGGGATGGGGGAATATGTAGTGTGAATCCATAAGGGGAAAGGGAGGGGGAAGTGCATTCTTTGTAATATCAGTACA
This sequence comes from Ryuthela nishihirai, assembly GCA_038380435.1. Lineage (NCBI taxonomy): Eukaryota > Metazoa > Arthropoda > Arachnida > Araneae > Heptathelidae > Ryuthela > Ryuthela nishihirai. Next base: position 152,489,891 of record JAWZYU010000001.1, on the reverse strand, counting down.
CAGAGTACCAATTTAAAATTCTCCAAGATATGATACCAGTCGCAGAGGAAAGGCATGAGATATCTGTGGGGGATGGGGGAATATGTAGTGTGAATCCATAAGGGGAAAGGGAGGGGGAAGTGCATTCTTTGTAATATCAGTACACAGAGTACCAATTTAAAATTCTCCAAGATATGATATCAGTCGTAGAGGAAAGGCACGAGATATCTGTGGGGGATGGGGGAATATGTAGTGTGAAGCCATAAGGGGAAAGGTAGGGGGGAGTGAATTCTTTGTAATATCAGTACACAGAGTACCAATTTAAAATTCTCCAAGATATGATACCAGTCGCAGAGGAAAGGCATGAGATATCTGTGGGGGATGGGGGAATATGTAGTGTGAATCCATAAGGGGAAAGGGAGGGGGAAGTGCATTCTTTGTAATATCAGTACACAGAGTACCAATTTAAAATTCTCCAAGATATGATACCAGTCGCAGAGGAAAGGCACGAGATATCTGTGGGGGATGGGGGAATATGTAGTGTGAATCCATAAGGGGAAAGGGAGGGGGAAGTGCATTCTTTGTAATATCAGTACACAGAGTACCAATTTAAAATTCTCCAAGATATGATACCAGTCGCAGAGGAAAGGCACGAGATATCTGTGGGGGATGGGGGAATATGTAGTGTGAATCCATAAGGGGAAAGGGAGGGGGAAGTGCATTCTTTGTAATATCAGTACACAGAGTACCAATTTAAAATTCTCCAAGATATGATACCAGTCGCAGAGGAAAGGCACGAGATATCTGTGGGGGATGGGGGAATATGTAGTGTGAAGCCATAAGGGGAAAGGTAGGGGGGAGTGAATTCTTTGTAATATCAGTACACAGAGTACCAATTTAAAATTCTCCAAGATATGATACCAGTCGCAGAGGAAAGGCACGAGATATCTGTGGGGGATGGGGGAATATGTAGTGTGAATCCATAAGGGGAAAGGGAGGGGGAAGTGCATTCTTTGTAATATCAGTACACAGAGTACCAATTTAAAATTCTCCAAGATATGATACCAGTCGCAGAGGAAAGGCACGAGATATCTGTGGGGGATGGGGGAATATGTAGTGTGAATCCATAAGGGGAAAGGGAGGGGGAAGTGCATTCTTTGTAATATCAGTACACAGAGTACCAATTTAAAATTCTCCAAGATATGATACCAGTCGCAGAGGAAAGGCACGAGATATCTGTGGGGGATGGGGGAATATGTAGTGTGAAGCCATAAGGGGAAAGGGAGGGGGAAGTGCATTCTTTGTAATATCAGTACACAGAGTACCAATTTAAAATTCTCCAAGATATGATACCAGTCGCAGAGGAAAGGCATGAGATATCTGTGGGGGATGGGGGAATATGTAGTGTGAATCCATAAGGGGAAAGGGAGGGGGAAGTGCATTCTTTGTAATATCAGTACACAGAGTACCAATTTAAAATTCTCCAAGATATGATACCAGTCGCAGAGGAAAGGCATCAGATATCTGTGGGGGATGGGGGAATATGTAGTGTGAATCCATAAGGGGAAAGGGAGGGGGAAGTGCATTCTTTGTAATATCAGTACACAGAGTACCAATTTAAAATTCTCCAAGATATGATACCAGTCGCAGAGGAAAGGCATGAGATATCTGTGGGGGATGGGGGAATATGTAGTGTGAATCCATAAGGGGAAAGGGAGGGGGAAGTGCATTCTTTGTAATATCAGTACACAGAGTACCAATTTAAAATTCTCCAAGATATGATACCAGTCGCAGAGGAAAGGCATGAGATATCTGTGGGGGATGGGGGAATATGTAGTGTGAATCCATAAGGGGAAAGGGAGGGGGAAGTGCATTCTTTGTAATATCAGTACACAGAGTACCAATTTAAAATTCTCCAAGATATGATACCAGTCGCAGAGGAAAGGCATGAGATATCTGTGGGGGATGGGGGAATATGTAGTGTGAATCCATAAGGGGAAAGGGAGGGGGAAGTGCATTCTTTGTAATATCAGTACACAGAGTACCAATTTAAAATTCTCCAAGATATGATACCAGTCGCAGAGGAAAGGCATGAGATATCTGTGGGGGATGGGGGAATATGTAGTGTGAATCCATAAGGGGAAAGGGAGGGGGAAGTGCATTCTTTGTAATATCAGTACACAGAGTACCAATTTAAAATTCTCCAAGATATGATACCAGTCGCAGAGGAAAGGCATGAGATATCTGTGGGGGATGGGGGAATATGTAGTGTGAATCCATAAGGGGAAAGGGAGGGGGAAGTGCATTCTTTGTAATATCAGTACACAGAGTACCAATTTAAAATTCTCCAAGATATGATACCAGTCGCAGAGGAAAGGCACGAGATATCTGTGGGGGATGGGGGAATATGTAGTGTGAATCCATAAGGGGAAAGGGAGGGGGAAGTGCATTCTTTGTAATATCAGTACACAGAGTACCAATTTAAAATTCTCCAAGATATGATACCAGTCGCAGAGGAAAGGCACGAGATATCTGTGGGGGATGGGGGAATATGTAGTGTGAATCCATAAGGGGAAAGGGAGGGGGAAGTGCATTCTTTGTAATATCAGTACACAGAGTACCAATTTAAAATTCTCCAAGATATGATACCAGTCGCAGAGGAAAGGAATGAGATACCTGTGGGGGATGGGGGAATATGTAGTGTGAAGCCATAAGGGGAAAGGGAGGGGGAAGTGCATTCTTTGTAATATCAGTACACAGAGTACCAATTTAAAATTCTCCAAGATATGATACCAGTCGCAGAGGAAAGGAATGAGATACCTGTGGGGGATGGGGGAATATGTAGTGTGAAGCCATAAGGGGAAAGGGAGGGGGAAGTGCATTCTTTGTAATATCAGTACACAGAGTACCAATTTAAAATTCTCCAAGATATGATATCAGTCGTAGAGGAAAGGCATGAGATATCTGTGGGGGATGGGGGAATATGTAGTGTGAATCCATAAGGGGAAAGGGAGGGGGAAGTGCATTCTTTGTAATATCAGTACACAGAGTACCAATTTAAAATTCTCCAAGATATGATACCAGTCGCAGAGGAAAGGCATGAGATATCTGTGGGGGATGGGGGAATATGTAGTGTGAATCCATAAGGGGAAAGGGAGGGGGAAGTGCATTCTTTGTAATATCAGTACACAGAGTACCAATTTAAAATTCTCCAAGATATGATACCAGTCGCAGAGGAAAGGCATGAGATATCTGTGGGGGATGGGGGAATATGTAGTGTGAATCCATAAGGGGAAAGGGAGGGGGAAGTGCATTCTTTGTAATATCAGTACACAGAGTACCAATTTAAAATTCTCCAAGATATGATACCAGTCGCAGAGGAAAGGCACGAGATATCTGTGGGGGATGGGGGAATATGTAGTGTGAATCCATAAGGGGAAAGGGAGGGGGAAGTGCATTCTTTGTAATATCAGTACACAGAGTACCAATTTAAAATTCTCCAAGATATGATACCAGTCGCAGAGGAAAGGCACGAGATATCTGTGGGGGATGGGGGAATATGTAGTGTGAAGCCATAAGGGGAAAGGGAGGGGGGAGTGCATTCTTTGTAATATCTGTACACAGAGTACCAATTTAAAATTCTCCAAGATATGATACCAGTCGCAGAGGAAAGGCACGAGATATCTGTGGGGGATGGGGGAATATGTAGTGTGAATCCATAAGGGGAAAGGGAGGGGGAAGTGCATTCTTTGTAATATCAGTACACAGAGTACCAATTTAAAATTCTCCAAGATATGATACCAGTCGCAGAGGAAAGGAATGAGATACCTGTGGGGGATGGGGGAATATGTAGTGTGAAGCCATAAGGGGAAAGGGAGGGGGAAGTGCATTCTTTGTAATATCAGTACACAGAGTACCAATTTAAAATTCTCCAAGATATGATACCAGTCGCAGAGGAAAGGAATGAGATACCTGTGGGGGATGGGGGAATATGTAGTGTGAAGCCATAAGGGGAAAGGGAGGGGGAAGTGCATTCTTTGTAATATCAGTACACAGAGTACCAATTTAAAATTCTCCAAGATATGATATCAGTCGTAGAGGAAAGGCATGAGATATCTGTGGGGGATGGGGGAATATGTAGTGTGAATCCATAAGGGGAAAGGGAGGGGGAAGTGCATTCTTTGTAATATCAGTACACAGAGTACCAATTTAAAATTCTCCAAGATATGATACCAGTCGCAGAGGAAAGGCATGAGATATCTGTGGGGGATGGGGGAATATGTAGTGTGAATCCATAAGGGGAAAGGGAGGGGGAAGTGCATTCTTTGTAATATCAGTACACAGAGTACCAATTTAAAATTCTCCAAGATATGATACCAGTCGCAGAGGAAAGGCACGAGATATCTGTGGGGGATGGGGGAATATGTAGTGTGAATCCATAAGGGGAAAGGGAGGGGGAAGTGCATTCTTTGTAATATCAGTACACAGAGTACCAATTTTAAATTCTCCAAGATATGATACCAGTCGCAGAGGAAAGGCACGAGATATCTATGGGGGATGGGGGAATATGTAGTGTGAAGCCATAAGGGGAAAGGGAGGGGGAAGTGCATTCTTTGTAATATCAGTACACAGAGTACCAATTTAAAATTCTCCAAGATATGATACCAGTCGCAGAGGAAAGGCACGAGATATCTCTGGGGGATGGGGGAATATGTAGTTTGAAGCCATAAGGGGAAAGGGAGGGGGGAGTGAATTCTTTGTAATATCAGTACACAGAGTACCAATTTAAAATTCTCCAAGATATGATATCAGTCGTAGAGGAAAGGCATGAGATATCTGTGGGGGATGGGGGAATATGTAGTGTGAAGCCATAAGGGGAAAGGGAGGGGGAAGTGCATTCTTTGTAATATCAGTACACAGAGTACCAATTTAAAATTCTCCAAGATATGATACCAGTCGCAGAGGAAAGGCACGAGATATCTGTGGGGGATGGGGGAATATGTAGTGTGAATCCATAAGGGGAAAGGGAGGGGGAAGTGCATTCTTTGTAATATCAGTACACAGAGTACCAATTTAAAATTCTCCAAGATATGATATCAGTCGTAGAGGAAAGGCATGAGATATCTGTGGGGGATGGGGGAATATGTAGTGTGAATCCATAAGGGGAAAGGGAGGGGGAAGTGCATTCTTTGTAATATCAGTACACAGAGTACCAATTTAAAATTCTCCAAGATATGATACCAGTCGCAGAGGAAAGGCACGAGATATCTGTGGGGGATGGGGGAATATGTAGTTTGAATCCATAAGGGGAAAGGGAGGGGGAAGTGCATTCTTTGTAATATCAGTACACAGAGTACCAATTTAAAATTCTCCAAGATATGATGTCAGTCGTAGAGGAAAGGCATGAGATATCTGTGGGGGATGGGGGAATATGTAGTGTGAATCCATAAGGGGAAAGGGAGGGGGAAGTGCATTCTTTGTAATATCAGTACACAGAGTACCAATTTAAAATTCTCCAAGATATGATACCAGTCGCAGAGGAAAGGCACGAGATATCTGTGGGGGATGGGGGAATATGTAGTGTGAAGCCATAAGGGGAAAGGGAGGGGGGAGTGCATTCTTTGTAATATCAGTACACAGAGTACCAATTTAAAATTCTCCAAGATATGATATCAGTCGTAGAGGAAAGGCATGAGATATCTGTGGGGGATGGGGGAATATGTAGTGTGAATCCATAAGGGGAAAGGGAGGGGGAAGTGCATTCTTTGTAATATCAGTACACAGAGTACCAATTTAAAATTCTCCAAGATATGATACCAGTCGCAGAGGAAAGGCACGAGATATCTCTGGGGGATGGGGGAATATGTAGTGTGAATCCATAAGGGGAAAGGGAGGGGGAAGTGCATTCTTTGTAATATCAGTACACAGAGTACCAATTTAAAATTCTCCAAGATATGATATCAGTCGTAGAGGAAAGGCATGAGATATCTGTGGGGGATGGGGGAATATGTAGTGTGAATCCATAAGGGGAAAGGGAGGGGGGAGTGCATTCTTTGTAATATCAGTACACAGAGTACCAATTTAAAATTCTCCAAGATATGATATCAGTCGTAGAGGAAAGGCATGAGATATCTGTGGGGGATGGGGGAATATGTAGTGTGAATCCATAAGGGGAAAGGGAGGGGGAAGTGCATTCTTTGTAATATCAGTACACAGAGTACCAATTTAAAATTCTCCAAGATATGATACCAGTCGCAGAGGAAAGGCACGAGATATCTCTGGGGGATGGGGGAATATGTAGTGTGAATCCATAAGGGGAAAGGGAGGGGGAAGTGCATTCTTTGTAATATCAGTACACAGAGTACCAATTTAAAATTCTCCAAGATATGATATCAGTCGTAGAGGAAAGGCATGAGATATCTGTGGGGGATGGGGGAATATGTAGTGTGAATCCATAAGGGGAAAGGGAGGGGGGAGTGCATTCTTTGTAATATCAGTACACAGAGTACCAATTTAAAATTCTCCAAGATATGATATCAGTCGTAGAGGAAAGGCATGAGATATCTGTGGGGGATGGGGGAATATGTAGTGTGAATCCATAAGGGGAAAGGGAGGGGGAAGTGCATTCTTTGTAATATCAGTACACAGAGTACCAATTTAAAATTCTCCAAGATATGATATCAGTCGTAGAGGAAAGGCATGAGATATCTGTGGGGGATGGGGGAATATGTAGTGTGAATCCATAAGGGGAAAGGGAGGGGGAAGTGCATTCTTTGTAATATCAGTACACAGAGTACCAATTTAAAATTCTCCAAGATATGATACCAGTCGCAGAGGAAAGGCACGAGATATCTGTGGGGGATGGGGGAATATGTAGTTTGAAGCCATAAGGGGAAAGGGAGGGGGGAGTGAATTCTTTGTAATATCAGTACACAGAGTACCAATTTAAAATTCTCCAAGATATGATACCAGTCGCAGAGGAAAGGCACGAGATATCTGTGGGGGATGGGGGAATATGTAGTGTGAATCCATAAGGGGAAAGGGAGGGGGAAGTGCATTCTTTGTAATATCAGTACACAGAGTACCAATTTAAAATTCTCCAAGATATGATATCAGTCGTAGAGGAAAGGCACGAGATATCTGTGGGGGATGGGGGAATATGTAGTTTGAAGCCATAAGGGGAAAGGGAGGGGGGAGTGAATTCTTTGTAATATCAGTACACAGAGTACCAATTTAAAATTCTCCAAGATATGATATCAGTCGTAGAGGAAAGGCATGAGATATCTGTGGGGGATGGGGGAATATGTAGTGTGAATCCATAAGGGGAAAGGGAGGGGGAAGTGCATTCTTTGTAATATCAGTACACAGAGTACCAATTTAAAATTCTCCAAGATATGATATCAGTCGTAGAGGAAAGGCACGAGATATCTGTGGGGGATGGGGGAATATGTAGTGTGAATCCATAAGGGGAAAGGGAGGGGGAAGTGCATTCTTTGTAATATCAGTACACAGAGTACCAATTTAAAATTCTCCAAGATATGATATCAGTCGTAGAGGAAAGGCACGAGATATCTGTGGGGGATGGGGGAATATGTAGTGTGAATCCATAAGGGGGAAAGGGAGGGGGGAGTGCATTCTTTGTAATATCAGTACACAGAGTACCAATTTAAAATTCTCCAAGATATGATATCAGTCGTAGAGGAAAGGCACGAGATATCTGTGGGGGATGGGGGAATATGTAGTGTGAATCCATAAGGGGAAAGGGAGGGGGAAGTGCATTCTTTGTAATATCAGTACACAGAGTACCAATTTAAAATTCTCCAAGATATGATATCAGTCGTAGAGGAAAGGCACGAGATATCTGTGGGGGATGGGGGAATATGTAGTGTGAATCCATAAGGGGGAAAGGGAGGGGGGAGTGCATTCTTTGTAATATCAGTACACAGAGTACCAATTTAAAATTCTCCAAGATATGATATCAGTCGTAGAGGAAAGGCACGAGATATCTGTGGGGGATGGGGGAATATGTAGTGTGAATCCATAAGGGGAAAGGGAGGGGGAAGTGCATTCTTTGTAATATCAGTACACAGAGTACCAATTTAAAATTCTCCAAGATATGATACCAGTCGCAGAGGAAAGGCACGAGATATCTGTGGGGGATGGGGGAATATGTAGTGTGAATCCATAAGGGGAAAGGGAGGGGGAAGTGCATTCTTTGTAATATCAGTACACAGAGTACCAATTTAAAATTCTCCAAGATATGATACCAGTCGCAGAGGAAAGGAATGAGATACCTGTGGGGGATGGGGGAATATGTAGTGTGAAGCCATAAGGGGAAAGGGAGGGGGAAGTGCATTCTTTGTAATATCAGTACACAGAGTACCAATTTAAAATTCTCCAAGATATGATACCAGTCGCAGAGGAAAGGAATGAGATACCTGTGGGGGATGGGGGAATATGTAGTGTGAAGCCATAAGGGGAAAGGGAGGGGGAAGTGCATTCTTTGTAATATCAGTACACAGAGTACCAATTTAAAATTCTCCAAGATATGATATCAGTCGTAGAGGAAAGGCATGAGATATCTGTGGGGGATGGGGGAATATGTAGTGTGAATCCATAAGGGGAAAGGGAGGGGGAAGTGCATTCTTTGTAATATCAGTACACAGAGTACCAATTTAAAATTCTCCAAGATATGATACCAGTCGCAGAGGAAAGGCATGAGATATCTGTGGGGGATGGGGGAATATGTAGTGTGAATCCATAAGGGGAAAGGGAGGGGGAAGTGCATTCTTTGTAATATCAGTACACAGAGTACCAATTTAAAATTCTCCAAGATATGATACCAGTCGCAGAGGAAAGGCATGAGATATCTGTGGGGGATGGGGGAATATGTAGTGTGAATCCATAAGGGGAAAGGGAGGGGGAAGTGCATTCTTTGTAATATCAGTACACAGAGTACCAATTTAAAATTCTCCAAGATATGATACCAGTCGCAGAGGAAAGGCACGAGATATCTGTGGGGGATGGGGGAATATGTAGTGTGAATCCATAAGGGGAAAGGGAGGGGGAAGTGCATTCTTTGTAATATCAGTACACAGAGTACCAATTTAAAATTCTCCAAGATATGATACCAGTCGCAGAGGAAAGGCACGAGATATCTGTGGGGGATGGGGGAATATGTAGTGTGAAGCCATAAGGGGAAAGGGAGGGGGGAGTGAATTCTTTGTAATATCAGTACACAGAGTACCAATTTAAAATTCTCCAAGATATGATACCAGTCGCAGAGGAAAGGAATGAGATACCTGTGGGGGATGGGGGAATATGTAGTGTGAAGCCATAAGGGGAAAGGGAGGGGGAAGTGCATTCTTTGTAATATCAGTACACAGAGTACCAATTTAAAATTCTCCAAGATATGATACCAGTCGCAGAGGAAAGGAATGAGATACCTGTGGGGGATGGGGGAATATGTAGTGTGAAGCCATAAGGGGAAAGGGAGGGGGAAGTGCATTCTTTGTAATATCAGTACACAGAGTACCAATTTAAAATTCTCCAAGATATGATACCAGTCGCAGAGGAAAGGAATGAGATACCTGTGGGGGATGGGGGAATATGTAGTGTGAAGCCATAAGGGGAAAGGGAGGGGGAAGTGCATTCTTTGTAATATCAGTACACAGAGTACCAATTTAAAATTCTCCAAGATATGATATCAGTCGTAGAGGAAAGGCATGAGATATCTGTGGGGGATGGGGGAATATGTAGTGTGAATCCATAAGGGGAAAGGGAGGGGGAAGTGCATTCTTTGTAATATCAGTACACAGAGTACCAATTTAAAATTCTCCAAGATATGATACCAGTCGCAGAGGAAAGGCATGAGATATCTGTGGGGGATGGGGGAATATGTAGTGTGAATCCATAAGGGGAAAGGGAGGGGGAAGTGCATTCTTTGTAATATCAGTACACAGAGTACCAATTTAAAATTCTCCAAGATATGATACCAGTCGCAGAGGAAAGGCACGAGATATCTGTGGGGGATGGGGGAATATGTAGTGTGAATCCATAAGGGGAAAGGGAGGGGGAAGTGCATTCTTTGTAATATCAGTACACAGAGTACCAATTTTAAATTCTCCAAGATATGATACCAGTCGCAGAGGAAAGGCACGAGATATCTGTGGGGGATGGGGGAATATGTAGTGTGAAGCCATAAGGGGAAAGGGAGGGGGAAGTGCATTCTTTGTAATATCAGTACACAGAGTACCAATTTAAAATTCTCCAAGATATGATACCAGTCGCAGAGGAAAGGCACGAGATATCTCTGGGGGATGGGGGAATATGTAGTTTGAAGCCATAAGGGGAAAGGGAGGGGGGAGTGAATTCTTTGTAATATCAGTACACAGAGTACCAATTTAAAATTCTCCAAGATATGATATCAGTCGTAGAGGAAAGGCATGAGATATCTGTGGGGGATGGGGGAATATGTAGTGTGAAGCCATAAGGGGAAAGGGAGGGGGAAGTGCATTCTTTGTAATATCAGTACACAGAGTACCAATTTAAAATTCTCCAAGATATGATACCAGTCGCAGAGGAAAGGCACGAGATATCTGTGGGGGATGGGGGAATATGTAGTGTGAATCCATAAGGGGAAAGGGAGGGGGAAGTGCATTCTTTGTAATATCAGTACACAGAGTACCAATTTAAAATTCTCCAAGATATGATATCAGTCGTAGAGGAAAGGCATGAGATATCTGTGGGGGATGGGGGAATATGTAGTGTGAATCCATAAGGGGAAAGGGAGGGGGAAGTGCATTCTTTGTAATATCAGTACACAGAGTACCAATTTAAAATTCTCCAAGATATGATACCAGTCGCAGAGGAAAGGCACGAGATATCTGTGGGGGATGGGGGAATATGTAGTTTGAATCCATAAGGGGAAAGGGAGGGGGGAGTGCATTCTTTGTAATATCAGTACACAGAGTACCAATTTAAAATTCTCCAAGATATGATATCAGTCGTAGAGGAAAGGCATGAGATATCTGTGGGGGATGGGGGAATATGTAGTGTGAATCCATAAGGGGAAAGGGAGGGGGAAGTGCATTCTTTGTAATATCAGTACACAGAGTACCAATTTAAAATTCTCCAAGATATGATACCAGTCGCAGAGGAAAGGCACGAGATATCTCTGGGGGATGGGGGAATATGTAGTGTGAATCCATAAGGGGAAAGGGAGGGGGAAGTGCATTCTTTGTAATATCAGTACACAGAGTACCAATTTAAAATTCTCCAAGATATGATATCAGTCGTAGAGGAAAGGCATGAGATATCTGTGGGGGATGGGGGAATATGTAGTGTGAATCCATAAGGGGAAAGGGAGGGGGGAGTGCATTCTTTGTAATATCAGTACACAGAGTACCAATTTAAAATTCTCCAAGATATGATATCAGTCGTAGAGGAAAGGCATGAGATATCTGTGGGGGATGGGGGAATATGTAGTGTGAATCCATAAGGGGAAAGGGAGGGGGAAGTGCATTCTTTGTAATATCAGTACACAGAGTACCAATTTAAAATTCTCCAAGATATGATACCAGTCGCAGAGGAAAGGCACGAGATATCTCTGGGGGATGGGGGAATATGTAGTGTGAATCCATAAGGGGAAAGGGAGGGGGAAGTGCATTCTTTGTAATATCAGTACACAGAGTACCAATTTAAAATTCTCCAAGATATGATATCAGTCGTAGAGGAAAGGCATGAGATATCTGTGGGGGATGGGGGAATATGTAGTGTGAATCCATAAGGGGAAAGGGAGGGGGGAGTGCATTCTTTGTAATATCAGTACACAGAGTACCAATTTAAAATTCTCCAAGATATGATATCAGTCGTAGAGGAAAGGCATGAGATATCTGTGGGGGATGGGGGAATATGTAGTGTGAATCCATAAGGGGAAAGGGAGGGGGAAGTGCATTCTTTGTAATATCAGTACACAGAGTACCAATTTAAAATTCTCCAAGATATGATATCAGTCGTAGAGGAAAGGCATGAGATATCTGTGGGGGATGGGGGAATATGTAGTGTGAATCCATAAGGGGAAAGGGAGGGGGAAGTGCATTCTTTGTAATATCAGTACACAGAGTACCAATTTAAAATTCTCCAAGATATGATACCAGTCGCAGAGGAAAGGCACGAGATATCTGTGGGGGATGGGGGAATATGTAGTTTGAAGCCATAAGGGGAAAGGGAGGGGGGAGTGAATTCTTTGTAATATCAGTACACAGAGTACCAATTTAAAATTCTCCAAGATATGATACCAGTCGCAGAGGAAAGGCACGAGATATCTGTGGGGGATGGGGGAATATGTAGTGTGAATCCATAAGGGGAAAGGGAGGGGGAAGTGCATTCTTTGTAATATCAGTACACAGAGTACCAATTTAAAATTCTCCAAGATATGATATCAGTCGTAGAGGAAAGGCACGAGATATCTGTGGGGGATGGGGGAATATGTAGTTTGAAGCCATAAGGGGAAAGGGAGGGGGGAGTGAATTCTTTGTAATATCAGTACACAGAGTACCAATTTAAAATTCTCCAAGATATGATATCAGTCGTAGAGGAAAGGCATGAGATATCTGTGGGGGATGGGGGAATATGTAGTGTGAATCCATAAGGGGAAAGGGAGGGGGAAGTGCATTCTTTGTAATATCAGTACACAGAGTACCAATTTAAAATTCTCCAAGATATGATATCAGTCGTAGAGGAAAGGCACGAGATATCTGTGGGGGATGGGGGAATATGTAGTGTGAATCCATAAGGGGAAAGGGAGGGGGAAGTGCATTCTTTGTAATATCAGTACACAGAGTACCAATTTAAAATTCTCCAAGATATGATATCAGTCGTAGAGGAAAGGCACGAGATATCTGTGGGGGATGGGGGAATATGTAGTGTGAATCCATAAGGGGGAAAGGGAGGGGGGAGTGCATTCTTTGTAATATCAGTACACAGAGTACCAATTTAAAATTCTCCAAGATATGATATCAGTCGTAGAGGAAAGGCACGAGATATCTGTGGGGGATGGGGGAATATGTAGTGTGAATCCATAAGGGGAAAGGGAGGGGGAAGTGCATTCTTTGTAATATCAGTACACAGAGTACCAATTTAAAATTCTCCAAGATATGATATCAGTCGTAGAGGAAAGGCACGAGATATCTGTGGGGGATGGGGGAATATGTAGTGTGAATCCATAAGGGGAAAGGGAGGGGGAAGTGCATTCTTTGTAATATCAGTACACAGAGTACCAATTTAAAATTCTCCAAGATATGATATCAGTCGTAGAGGAAAGGCACGAGATATCTGTGGGGGATGGGGGAATATGTAGTGTGAATCCATAAGGGGGAAAGGGAGGGGGGAGTGCATTCTTTGTAATATCAGTACACAGAGTACCAATTTAAAATTCTCCAAGATATGATACCAGTCGCAGAGGAAAGGCACGAGATATCTGTGGGGGATGGGGGAATATGTAGTGTGAATCCATAAGGGGAAAGGGAGGGGGAAGTGCATTCTTTGTAATATCAGTACACAGAGTACCAATTTAAAATTCTCCAAGATATGATATCAGTCGTAGAGGAAAGGCATGAGATATCTGTGGGGGATGGGGGAATATGTAGTGTGAATCCATAAGGGGGAAAGGGAGGGGGGAGTGCATTCTTTGTAATATCAGTACACAGAGTACCAATTTAAAATTCTCCAAGATATGATACCAGTCGCAGAGGAAAGGCACGAGATATCTGTGGGGGATGGGGGAATATGTAGTGTGAATCCATAAGGGGAAAGGGAGGGGGAAGTGCATTCTTTGTAATATCAGTACACAGAGTACCAATTTAAAATTCTCCAAGATATGATATCAGTCGTAGAGGAAAGGCACGAGATATCTGTGGGGGATGGGGGAATATGTAGTGTGAAGCCATAAGGGGAAAGGGAGGGGGGAGTGCATTCTTTGTAATATCAGTACACAGAGTACCAATTTAAAATTCTCCAAGATATGATATCAGTCGTAGAGGAAAGGCATGAGATATCTGTGGGGGATGGGGGAATATGTAGTGTGAAGCCATAAGGGGAAAGGGAGGGGGAAGTGCATTCTTTGTAATATCAGTACACAGAGTACCAATTTAAAATTCTCCAAGATATGATATCAGTCGTAGAGGAAAGGCACGAGATATCTGTGGGGGATGGGGGAATATGTAGTGTGAATCCATAAGGGGAAAGGGAGGGGGAAGTGCATTCTTTGTAATATCAGTACACAGAGTACCAATTTAAAATTCTCCAAGATATGATATCAGTCGTAGAGGAAAGGCACGAGATATCTGTGGGGGATGGGGGAATATGTAGTGTGAATCCATAAGGGGGAAAGGGAGGGGGGAGTGCATTCTTTGTAATATCAGTACACAGAGTACCAATTTAAAATTCTCCAAGATATGATACCAGTCGCAGAGGAAAGGCACGAGATATCTGTGGGGGATGGGGGAATATGTAGTGTGAATCCATAAGGGGAAAGGGAGGGGGAAGTGCATTCTTTGTAATATCAGTACACAGAGTACCAATTTAAAATTCTCCAAGATATGATATCAGTCGTAGAGGAAAGGCATGAGATATCTGTGGGGGATGGGGGAATATGTAGTGTGAATCCATAAGGGGGAAAGGGAGGGGGGAGTGCATTCTTTGTAATATCAGTACACAGAGTACCAATTTAAAATTCTCCAAGATATGATACCAGTCGCAGAGGAAAGGCACGAGATATCTGTGGGGGATGGGGGAATATGTAGTGTGAATCCATAAGGGGAAAGGGAGGGGGAAGTGCATTCTTTGTAATATCAGTACACAGAGTACCAATTTAAAATTCTCCAAGATATGATATCAGTCGTAGAGGAAAGGCATGAGATATCTGTGGGGGATGGGGGAATATGTAGTGTGAAGCCATAAGGGGAAAGGGAGGGGGGAGTGCATTCTTTGTAATATCAGTACACAGAGTACCAATTTAAAATTCTCCAAGATATGATATCAGTCGTAGAGGAAAGGCACGAGATATCTGTGGGGGATGGGGGAATATGTAGTGTGAATCCATAAGGGGAAAGGGAGGGGGAAGTGCATTCTTTGTAATATCAGTACACAGAGTACCAATTTAAAATTCTCCAAGATATGATATCAGTCGTAGAGGAAAGGCACGAGATATCTGTGGGGGATGGGGGAATATGTAGTGTGAAGCCATAAGGGGAAAGGGAGGGGGGAGTGCATTCTTTGTAATATCAGTACACAGAGTACCAATTTAAAATTCTCCAAGATATGATATCAGTCGTAGAGGAAAGGCACGAGATATCTGTGGGGGATGGGGGAATATGTAGTGTGAAGCCATAAGGGGAAAGGGAGGGGGAAGTGCATTCTTTGTAATATCAGTACACAGAGTACCAATTTAAAATTCTCCAAGATATGATATCAGTCGTAGAGGAAAGGCACGAGATATCTGTGGGGGATGGGGGAATATGTAGTGTGAATCCATAAGGGGGAAAGGGAGGGGGGAGTGCATTCTTTGTAATATCAGTACACAGAGTACCAATTTAAAATTCTCCAAGATATGATACCAGTCGCAGAGGAAAGGCCCGAGATATCTGTGGGGGATGGGGGAATATGTAGTGTGAATCCATAAGGGGAAAGGGAGGGGGAAGTGCATTCTTTGTAATATCAGTACACAGAGTACCAATTTAAAATTCTCCAAGATATGATATCAGTCGTAGAGGAAAGGCACGAGATATCTGTGGGGGATGGGGGAATATGTAGTGTGAATCCATAAGGGGGAAAGGGAGGGGGGAGTGCATTCTTTGTAATATCAGTACACAGAGTACCAATTTAAAATTCTCCAAGATATGATACCAGTCGCAGAGGAAAGGCACGAGATATCTGTGGGGGATGGGGGAATATGTAGTGTGAATCCATAAGGGGGAAAGGGAGGGGGGAGTGCATTCTTTGTAATATCAGTACACAGAGTACCAATTTAAAATTCTCCAAGATATGATATCAGTCGTAGAGGAAAGGCACGAGATATCTGTGGGGGATGGGGGAATATGTAGTGTGAAGCCATAAGGGGAAAGGGAGGGGGGAGTGCATTCTTTGTAATATCAGTACACAGAGTACCAATTTAAAATTCTCCAAGATATGATATCAGTCGTAGAGGAAAGGCACGAGATATCTGTGGGGGATGGGGGAATATGTAGTGTGAAGCCATAAGGGGAAAGGGAGGGGGAAGTGCATTCTTTGTAATATCAGTACACAGAGTACCAATTTAAAATTCTCCAAGATATGATATCAGTCGTAGAGGAAAGGCACGAGATATCTGTGGGGGATGGGGGAATATGTAGTGTGAATCCATAAGGGGGAAAGGGAGGGGGGAGTGCATTCTTTGTAATATCAGTACACAGAGTACCAATTTAAAATTCTCCAAGATATGATACCAGTCGCAGAGGAAAGGCACGAGATATCTGTGGGGGATGGGGGAATATGTAGTGTGAATCCATAAGGGGAAAGGGAGGGGGAAGTGCATTCTTTGTAATATCAGTACACAGAGTACCAATTTAAAATTCTCCAAGATATGATATCAGTCGTAGAGGAAAGGCATGAGATATCTGTGGGGGATGGGGGAATATGTAGTGTGAATCCATAAGGGGGAAAGGGAGGGGGGAGTGCATTCTTTGTAATATCAGTACACAGAGTACCAATTTAAAATTCTCCAAGATATGATACCAGTCGCAGAGGAAAGGCACGAGATATCTGTGGGGGATGGGGGAATATGTAGTGTGAATCCATAAGGGGAAAGGGAGGGGGAAGTGCATTCTTTGTAATATCAGTACACAGAGTACCAATTTAAAATTCTCCAAGATATGATATCAGTCGTAGAGGAAAGGCATGAGATATCTGTGGGGGATGGGGGAATATGTAGTGTGAAGCCATAAGGGGAAAGGGAGGGGGAAGTGCATTCTTTGTAATATCAGTACACAGAGTACCAATTTAAAATTCTCCAAGATATGATATCAGTCGTAGAGGAAAGGCACGAGATATCTGTGGGGGATGGGGGAATATGTAGTGTGAATCCATAAGGGGAAAGGGAGGGGGAAGTGCATTCTTTGTAATATCAGTACACAGAGTACCAATTTAAAATTCTCCAAGATATGATATCAGTCGTAGAGGAAAGGCATGAGATATCTGTGGGGGATGGGGGAATATGTAGTGTGAATCCATAAGGGGGAAAGGGAGGGGGGAGTGCATTCTTTGTAATATCAGTACACAGAGTACCAATTTAAAATTATCCAAGATATGATACCAGTCGCAGAGGAAAGGCACGAGATATCTGTGGGGGATGGGGGAATATGTAGTGTGAATCCATAAGGGGAAAGGGAGGGGGAAGTGCATTCTTTGTAATATCAGTACACAGAGTACCAATTTAAAATTCTCCAAGATATGATATCAGTCGTAGAGGAAAGGCATGAGATATCTGTGGGGGATGGGGGAATATGTAGTGTGAAGCCATAAGGGGAAAGGGAGGGGGAAGTGCATTCTTTGTAATATCAGTACACAGAGTACCAATTTAAAATTCTCCAAGATATGATATCAGTCGTAGAGGAAAGGCACGAGATATCTGTGGGGGATGGGGGAATATGTAGTGTGAATCCATAAGGGGAAAGGGAGGGGGAAGTGCATTCTTTGTAATATCAGTACACAGAGTACCAATTTAAAATTCTCCAAGATATGATATCAGTCGTAGAGGAAAGGCACGAGATATCTGTGGGGGATGGGGGAATATGTAGTGTGAATCCATAAGGGGGAAAGGGAGGGGGGAGTGCATTCTTTGTAATATCAGTACACAGAGTACCAATTTAAAATTCTCCAAGATATGATACCAGTCGCAGAGGAAAGGCACGAGATATCTGTGGGGGATGGGGGAATATGTAGTGTGAATCCATAAGGGGAAAGGGAGGGGGAAGTGCATTCTTTGTAATATCAGTACACAGAGTACCAATTTAAAATTCTCCAAGATATGATATCAGTCGTAGAGGAAAGGCATGAGATATCTGTGGGGGATGGGGGAATATGTAGTGTGAATCCATAAGGGGGAAAGGGAGGGGGGAGTGCATTCTTTGTAATATCAGTACACAGAGTACCAATTTAAAATTCTCCAAGATATGATACCAGTCGCAGAGGAAAGGCACGAGATATCTGTGGGGGATGGGGGAATATGTAGTGTGAATCCATAAGGGGAAAGGGAGGGGGAAGTGCATTCTTTGTAATATCAGTACACAGAGTACCAATTTAAAATTCTCCAAGATATGATATCAGTCGTAGAGGAAAGGCATGAGATATCTGTGGGGGATGGGGGAATATGTAGTGTGAAGCCATAAGGGGAAAGGGAGGGGGGAGTGCATTCTTTGTAATATCAGTACACAGAGTACCAATTTAAAATTCTCCAAGATATGATATCAGTCGTAGAGGAAAGGCACGAGATATCTGTGGGGGATGGGGGAATATGTAGTGTGAATCCATAAGGGGAAAGGGAGGGGGAAGTGCATTCTTTGTAATATCAGTACACAGAGTACCAATTTAAAATTCTCCAAGATATGATATCAGTCGTAGAGGAAAGGCACGAGATATCTGTGGGGGATGGGGGAATATGTAGTGTGAAGCCATAAGGGGAAAGGGAGGGGGGAGTGCATTCTTTGTAATATCAGTACACAGAGTACCAATTTAAAATTCTCCAAGATATGATATCAGTCGTAGAGGAAAGGCACGAGATATCTGTGGGGGATGGGGGAATATGTAGTGTGAAGCCATAAGGGGAAAGGGAGGGGGGAGTGCATTCTTTGTAATATCAGTACACAGAGTACCAATTTAAAATTCTCCAAGATATGATATCAGTCGTAGAGGAAAGGCATGAGATATCTGTGGGGGATGGGGGAATATGTAGTGTGAAGCCATAAGGGGAAAGGGAGGGGGAAGTGCATTCTTTGTAATATCAGTACACAGAGTACCAATTTAAAATTCTCCAAGATATGATATCAGTCGTAGAGGAAAGGCACGAGATATCTGTGGGGGATGGGGGAATATGTAGTGTGAATCCATAAGGGGAAAGGGAGGGGGAAGTGCATTCTTTGTAATATCAGTACACAGAGTACCAATTTAAAATTCTCCAAGATATGATATCAGTCGTAGAGGAAAGGCACGAGATATCTGTGGGGGATGGGGGAATATGTAGTTTGAAGCCATAAGGGGAAAGGGAGGGGGGAGTGAATTCTTTGTAATATCAGTACACAGAGTACCAATTTAAAATTCTCCAAGATATGATATCAGTCGCAGAGGAAAGGCACGAGATATCTGTGGGGGATGGGGGAATATGTAGTGTGAATCCATAAGGGGAAAGGGAGGGGGGAGTGCATTCTTTGTAATATCAGTACACAGAGTACCAATTTAAAATTCTCCAAGATATGATATCAGTCGTAGAGGAAAGGCACGAGATATCTGTGGGGGATGGGGGAATATGTAGTGTGAATCCATAAGGGGAAAGGGAGGGGGAAGTGCATTCTTTGTAATATCAGTACACAGAGTACCAATTTAAAATTCTCCAAGATATGATATCAGTCGTAGAGGAAAGGCACGAGATATCTGTGGGGGATGGGGGAATATGTAGTTTGAAGCCATAAGGGGAAAGGGAGGGGGGAGTGAATTCTTTGTAATATCAGTACACAGAGTACCAATTTAAAATTCTCCAAGATATGATACCAGTCGCAGAGGAAAGGCACGAGATATCTGTGGGGGATGGGGGAATATGTAGTGTGAATCCATAAGGGGAAAGGGAGGGGGGAGTGCATTCTTTGTAATATCAGTACACAGAGTACCAATTTAAAATTCTCCAAGATATGATATCAGTCGTAGAGGAAAGGCATGAGATATCTGTGGGGGATGGGGGAATATGTAGTGTGAAGCCATAAGGGGAAAGGGAGGGGGAAGTGCATTCTTTGTAATATCAGTACACAGAGTACCAATTTAAAATTCTCCAAGATATGATATCAGTCGTAGAGGAAAGGCATGAGATATCTGTGGGGGATGGGGGAATATGTAGTGTGAATTAATAAGGGGAAAGGGAGGGGGAAGTGCATTCTTTGTAATATCAGTACACAGAGTACCAATTTAAAATTCTCCAAGATATGATATCAGTCGTAGAGGAAAGGCATGAGATATCTGTGGGGGATGGGGGAATATGTAGTGTGAAGCCATAAGGGGAAAGGGAGGGGGAAGTGCATTCTTTGTAATATCAGTACACAGAGTACCAATTTAAAATTCTCCAAGATATGATACCAGTCGCAGAGGAAAGGCACGAGATATCTGTGGGGGATGGGGGAATATGTAGTGTGAATCCATAAGGGGAAAGGGAGGGGGGAGTGCATTCTTTGTAATATCAGTACACAGAGTACCAATTTAAAATTCTCCAAGATATGATATCAGTCGTAGAGGAAAGGAATGAGATACCTGTGGGGGATGGGGGAATATGTAGTGTGAATCCATAAGGGGAAAGGGAGGGGGGAGTGCATTCTTTGTAATATCAGTACACAGAGTACCAATTTAAAATTCTCCAAGATATGATATCAGTCGTAGAGGAAAGGCATGAGATATCTGTGGGGGATGGGGGAATATGTAGTGTGAAGCCATAAGGGGAAAGGGAGGGGGAAGTGCATTCTTTGTAATATCAGTACACAGAGTACCAATTTAAAATTCTCCAAGATATGATATCAGTCGTAGAGGAAAGGCATGAGATATCTGTGGGGGATGGGGGAATATGTAGTGTGAATCCATAAGGGGAAAGGGAGGGGGAAGTGCATTCTTTGTAATATCAGTACACAGAGTACCAATTTAAAATTCTCCAAGATATGATATCAGTCGTAGAGGAAAGGCATGAGATATCTGTGGGGGATGGGGGAATATGTAGTGTGAATCCATAAGGGGAAAGGGAGGGGGAAGTGCATTCTTTGTAATATCAGTACACAGAGTACCAATTTAAAATTCTCCAAGATATGATACCAGTCGCAGAGGAAAGGCACGAGATATCTGTGGGGGATGGGGGAATATGTAGTGTGAAGCCATAAGGGGAAAGGGAGGGGGGAGTGCATTCTTTGTAATATCAGTACACAGAGTACCAATTTAAAATTCTCCAAGATATGATATCAGTCGTAGAGGAAAGGCACGAGATATCTGTGGGGGATGGGGGAATATGTAGTGTGAATCCATAAGGGGAAAGGGAGGGGGAAGTGCATTCTTTGTAATATCAGTACACAGAGTACCAATTTAAAATTCTCCAAGATATGATATCAGTCACAGAGGAAAGGCACGAGATATCTGTGGGGGATGGGGGAATATGTAGTGTGAAGCCATAAGGGGAAAGGGAGGGGGGAGTGCATTCTTTGTAATATCAGTACACAGAGTACCAATTTAAAATTCTCCAAGATATGATACCAGTCGCAGAGGAAAGGCACGAGATATCTGTGGGGGATGGGGGAATATGTAGTGTGAAGCCATAAGGGGAAAGGGAGGGGGGAGTGCATTCTTTGTAATATCAGTACACAGAGTACCAATTTAAAATTCTCCAAGATATGATATCAGTCGTAGAGGAAAGGCATGAGATATCTGTGGGGGATGGGGGAATATGTAGTGTGAATCCATAAGGGGAAAGGGAGGGGGAAGTGCATTCTTTGTAATATCAGTACACAGAGTACCAATTTAAAATTCTCCAAGATATGATATCAGTCGTAGAGGAAAGGCATGAGATATCTGTGGGGGATGGGGGAATATGTAGTGTGAAGCCATAAGGGGAAAGGTAGGGGGGAGTGAATTCTTTGTAATATCAGTACACAGAGTACCAATTTAAAATTCTCCAAGATATGATATCAGTCGTAGAGGAAAGGCATGAGATATCTGTGGGGGATGGGGGAATATGTAGTGTGAAGCCATAAGGGGAAAGGGAGGGGGGAGTGCATTCTTTGTAATATCAGTACACAGAGTACCAATTTAAAATTCTCCAAGATATGATACCAGTCGCAGAGGAAAGGCACGAGATATCTGTGGGGGATGGGGGAATATGTAGTGTGAAGCCATAAGGGGAAAGGTAGGGGGGAGTGAATTCTTTGTAATATCAGTACACAGAGTACCAATTTAAAATTCTCCAAGATATGATACCAGTCGCAGAGGAAAGGCACGAGATATCTCTGGGGGATGGGGGAATATGTAGTTTGAAGCCATAAGGGGAAAGGGAGGGGGGAGTGCATTCTTTGTAATATCAGTACACAGAGTACCAATTTAAAATTCTCCAAGATATGATATCAGTCGTAGAGGAAAGGCATGAGATATCTGTGGGGGATGGGGGAATATGTAGTGTGAAGCCATAAGGGGAAAGGTAGGGGGGAGTGAATTCTTTGTAATATCAGTACACAGAGTACCAATTTAAAATTCTCCAAGATATGATATCAGTCGTAGAGGAAAGGCACGAGATATCTCTGGGGGATGGGGGAATATGTAGTGTGAAGCCATAAGGGGAAAGGTAGGGGGAGTGCATTCTTTCTAATATCAGTACACAGAGTACCAATTTAAAATTCTCCAAGATATGATACCAGTCGCAGAGGAAAGGCATGAGATATCTGTGGGGGATGGGGGAATATGTAGTTTGAAGCCATAAGGGGAAAGGGAGGGGGGAGTGCATTCTTTGTAATATCAGTACACAGAGTACCAATTTAAAATTCTCCAAGATATGATATCAGTCGTAGAGGAAAGGCATGAGATATCTGTGGGGGATGGGGGAATATGTAGTGTGAAGCCATAAGGGGAAAGGTAGGGGGGAGTGAATTCTTTGTAATATCAGTACACAGAGTACCAATTTAAAATTCTCCAAGATATGATATCAGTCGTAGAGGAAAGGCACGAGATATCTCTGGGGGATGGGGGAATATGTAGTGTGAAGCCATAAGGGGAAAGGTAGGGGGAGTGCATTCTTTCTAATATCAGTACACAGAGTACCAATTTAAAATTCTCCAAGATATGATACCAGTCGCAGAGGAAAGGCACGAGATATCTCTGGGGGATGGGGGAATATGTAGTTTGAAGCCATAAGGGGAAAGGGAGGGGGGAGTGCATTCTTTGTAATATCAGTACACAGAGTACCAATTTAAAATTCTCCAAGATATGATATCAGTCGTAGAGGAAAGGCATGAGATATCTGTGGGGGATGGGGGAATATGTAGTGTGAAGCCATAAGGGGAAAGGTAGGGGGGAGTGAATTCTTTGTAATATCAGTACACAGAGTACCAATTTAAAATTCTCCAAGATATGATATCAGTCGTAGAGGAAAGGCATGAGATATCTGTGGGGGATGGGGGAATATGTAGTGTGAAGCCATAAGGGGAAAGGGAGGGGGGAGTGCATTCTTTGTAATATCAGTACACAGAGTACCAATTTAAAATTCTCCAAGATATGATACCAGTCGCAGAGGAAAGGCATGAGATATCTGTGGGGGATGGGGGAATATGTAGTGTGAAGCCATAAGGGGAAAGGTAGGGGGGAGTGAATTCTTTGTAATATCAGTACACAGAGTACCAATTTAAAATTCTCCAAGATATGATATCAGTCGTAGAGGAAAGGCACGAGATATCTCTGGGGGATGGGGGAATATGTAGTTTGAAGCCATAAGGGGAAAGGGAGGGGGGAGTGCATTCTTTGTAATATCAGTACACAGAGTACCAATTTAAAATTCTCCAAGATATGATATCAGTCGTAGAGGAAAGGCATGAGATATCTGTGGGGGATGGGGGAATATGTAGTGTGAAGCCATAAGGGGAAAGGGAGGGGGGAGTGCATTCTTTGTAATATCAGTACACAGAGTACCAATTTAAAATTCTCCAAGATATGATACCAGTCGCAGAGGAAAGGCATGAGATATCTGTGGGGGATGGGGGAATATGTAGTGTGAATCCATAAGGGGAAAGGGAGGGGGGAGTGAATTCTTTGTAATATCAGTACACAGAGTACCAATTTAAAATTCTCCAAGATATGATACCAGTCGCAGAGGAAAGGCATGAGATATCTGTGGGGGATGGGGGAATATGTAGTGTGAAGCCATAAGGGGAAAGGTAGGGGGGAGTGAATTCTTTGTAATATCAGTACACAGAGTACCAATTTAAAATTCTCCAAGATATGATATCAGTCGTAGAGGAAAGGCATGAGATATCTGTGGGGGATGGGGGAATATGTAGTGTGAAGCCATAAGGGGAAAGGTAGGGGGAGTGCATTCTTTCTAATATCAGTACACAGAGTACCAATTTAAAATTCTCCAAGATATGATACCAGTCGCAGAGGAAAGGCATGAGATATCTGTGGGGGATGGGGGAATATGTAGTGTGAAGCCATAAGGGGAAAGGTAGGGGGGAGTGAATTCTTTGTAATATCAGTACACAGAGTACCAATTTAAAATTCTCCAAGATATGATATCAGTCGTAGAGGAAAGGCACGAGATATCTCTGGGGGATGGGGGAATATGTAGTGTGAAGCCATAAGGGGAAAGGTAGGGGGAGTGCATTCTTTCTAATATCAGTACACAGAGTACCAATTTAAAATTCTCCAAGATATGATACCAGTCGCAGAGGAAAGGCACGAGATATCTCTGGGGGATGGGGGAATATGTAGTTTGAAGCCATAAGGGGAAAGGGAGGGGGGAGTGCATTCTTTGTAATATCAGTACACAGAGTACCAATTTAAAATTCTCCAAGATATGATATCAGTCGTAGAGGAAAGGCATGAGATATCTGTGGGGGATGGGGGAATATGTAGTGTGAAGCCATAAGGGGAAAGGTAGGGGGGAGTGAATTCTTTGTAATATCAGTACACAGAGTACCAATTTAAAATTCTCCAAGATATGATATCAGTCGTAGAGGAAAGGCATGAGATATCTGTGGGGGATGGGGGAATATGTAGTGTGAAGCCATAAGGGGAAAGGGAGGGGGGAGTGCATTCTTTGTAATATCAGTACACAGAGTACCAATTTAAAATTCTCCAAGATATGATACCAGTCGCAGAGGAAAGGCATGAGATATCTGTGGGGGATGGGGGAATATGTAGTGTGAAGCCATAAGGGGAAAGGTAGGGGGGAGTGAATTCTTTGTAATATCAGTACACAGAGTACCAATTTAAAATTCTCCAAGATATGATACCAGTCGCAGAGGAAAGGCACGAGATATCTCTGGGGGATGGGGGAATATGTAGTTTGAAGCCATAAGGGGAAAGGGAGGGGGGAGTGCATTCTTTGTAATATCAGTACACAGAGTACCAATTTAAAATTCTCCAAGATATGATATCAGTCGTAGAGGAAAGGCATGAGATATCTGTGGGGGATGGGGGAATATGTAGTGTGAAGCCATAAGGGGAAAGGTAGGGGGGAGTGAATTCTTTGTAATATCAGTACACAGAGTACCAATTTAAAATTCTCCAAGATATGATATCAGTCGTAGAGGAAAGGCACGAGATATCTCTGGGGGATGGGGGAATATGTAGTGTGAAGCCATAAGGGGAAAGGTAGGGGGAGTGCATTCTTTCTAATATCAGTACACAGAGTACCAATTTAAAATTCTCCAAGATATGATACCAGTCGCAGAGGAAAGGCATGAGATATCTGTGGGGGATGGGGGAATATGTAGTTTGAAGCCATAAGGGGAAAGGGAGGGGGGAGTGCATTCTTTGTAATATCAGTACACAGAGTACCAATTTAAAATTCTCCAAGATATGATATCAGTCGTAGAGGAAAGGCATGAGATATCTGTGGGGGATGGGGGAATATGTAGTGTGAAGCCATAAGGGGAAAGGTAGGGGGGAGTGAATTCTTTGTAATATCAGTACACAGAGTACCAATTTAAAATTCTCCAAGATATGATATCAGTCGTAGAGGAAAGGCATGAGATATCTGTGGGGGATGGGGGAATATGTAGTGTGAAGCCATAAGGGGAAAGGGAGGGGGGAGTGCATTCTTTGTAATATCAGTACACAGAGTACCAATTTAAAATTCTCCAAGATATGATACCAGTCGCAGAGGAAAGGCATGAGATATCTGTGGGGGATGGGGGAATATGTAGTGTGAAGCCATAAGGGGAAAGGTAGGGGGGAGTGAATTCTTTGTAATATCAGTACACAGAGTACCAATTTAAAATTCTCCAAGATATGATACCAGTCGCAGAGGAAAGGCACGAGATATCTCTGGGGGATGGGGGAATATGTAGTTTGAAGCCATAAGGGGAAAGGGAGGGGGGAGTGCATTCTTTGTAATATCAGTACACAGAGTACCAATTTAAAATTCTCCAAGATATGATATCAGTCGTAGAGGAAAGGCATGAGATATCTGTGGGGGATGGGGGAATATGTAGTGTGAAGCCATAAGGGGAAAGGTAGGGGGGAGTGAATTCTTTGTAATATCAGTACACAGAGTACCAATTTAAAATTCTCCAAGATATGATATCAGTCGTAGAGGAAAGGCACGAGATATCTCTGGGGGATGGGGGAATATGTAGTGTGAAGCCATAAGGGGAAAGGTAGGGGGAGTGCATTCTTTCTAATATCAGTACACAGAGTACCAATTTAAAATTCTCCAAGATATGATACCAGTCGCAGAGGAAAGGCATGAGATATCTGTGGGGGATGGGGGAATATGTAGTGTGAAGCCATAAGGGGAAAGGTAGGGGGGAGTGAATTCTTTGTAATATCAGTACACAGAGTACCAATTTAAAATTCTCCAAGATATGATACCAGTCGCAGAGGAAAGGCACGAGATATCTCTGGGGGATGGGGGAATATGTAGTTTGAAGCCATAAGGGGAAAGGGAGGGGGGAGTGCATTCTTTGTAATATCAGTACACAGAGTACCAATTTAAAATTCTCCAAGATATGATATCAGTCGTAGAGGAAAGGCATGAGATATCTGTGGGGGATGGGGGAATATGTAGTGTGAAGCCATAAGGGGAAAGGTAGGGGGGAGTGAATTCTTTGTAATATCAGTACACAGAGTACCAATTTAAAATTCTCCAAGATATGATATCAGTCGTAGAGGAAAGGCACGAGATATCTCTGGGGGATGGGGGAATATGTAGTGTGAAGCCATAAGGGGAAAGGTAGGGGGAGTGCATTCTTTCTAATATCAGTACACAGAGTACCAATTTAAAATTCTCCAAGATATGATACCAGTCGCAGAGGAAAGGCACGAGATATCTCTGGGGGATGGGGGAATATGTAGTTTGAAGCCATAAGGGGAAAGGGAGGGGGGAGTGCATTCTTTGTAATATCAGTACACAGAGTACCAATTTAAAATTCTCCAAGATATGATATCAGTCGTAGAGGAAAGGCACGAGATATCTGTGGGGGATGGGGGAATATATAGTGTGAATCCATAAGGGGAAAGGGAGGGGGAAGTGCATTCTTTGTAATATCAGTACACAGAGTACCAATTTAAAATTCTCCAAGATATGATATCAGTCGTAGAGGAAAGGCATGAGATATCTGTGGGGGATGGGGGAATATGTAGTGTGAAGCCATAAGGGGAAAGGTAGGGGGGAGTGAATTCTTTGTAATATCAGTACACAGAGTACCAATTTAAAATTCTCCAAGATATGATATCAGTCGTAGAGGAAAGGCATGAGATATCTGTGGGGGATGGGGGAATATGTAGTGTGAAGCCATAAGGGGAAAGGTAGGGGGGAGTGAATTCTTTGTAATATCAGTACACAGAGTACCAATTTAAAATTCTCCAAGATATGATATCAGTCGTAGAGGAAAGGCATGAGATATCTGTGGGGGATGGGGGAATATGTAGTGTGAAGCCATAAGGGGAAAGGTAGGGGGGAGTGAATTCTTTGTAATATCAGTACACAGAGTACCAATTTAAAATTCTCCAAGATATGATATCAGTCGTAGAGGAAAGGCATGAGATATCTGTGGGGGATGGGGGAATATGTAGTGTGAAGCCATAAGGGGAAAGGTAGGGGGGAGTGAATTCTTTGTAATATCAGTACACAGAGTACCAATTTAAAATTCTCCAAGATATGATATCAGTCGTAGAGGAAAGGCATGAGATATCTGTGGGGGATGGGGGAATATGTAGTGTGAAGCCATAAGGGGAAAGGTAGGGGGGAGTGAATTCTTTGTAATATCAGTACACAGAGTACCAATTTAAAATTCTCCAAGATATGATATCAGTCGTAGAGGAAAGGCATGAGATATCTGTGGGGGATGGGGGAATATGTAGTGTGAAGCCATAAGGGGAAAGGGAGGGGGGAGTGCATTCTTTGTAATATCAGTACACAGAGTACCAATTTAAAATTCTCCAAGATATGATATCAGTCGTAGAGGAAAGGCATGAGATATCTGTGGGGGATGGGGGAATATGTAGTGTGAAGCCATAAGGGGAAAGGGAGGGGGGAGTGAATTCTTTGTAATATCAGTACACAGAGTACCAATTTAAAATTCTCCAAGATATGATACCAGTCGCAGAGGAAAGGCACGAGATATCTCTGGGGGATGTGGGAATACGTAGTTTGAAGCCATAAGGGGAAAGGGAGGGGGGAGTGCATTCTTTGTAATATCAGTACACAGAGTACCAATTTAAAATTCTCCAAGATATGATATCAGTCGTAGAGGAAAGGCACGAGATATCTCTGGGGGATGGGGGAATATGTAGTGTGAAGCCATAAGGGGAAAGGTAGGGGGGAGTGAATTTTTTGTAATATCAGTACACAGAGTACCAATTTAAAATTCTCCAAGATATGATATCAGTCGTAGAGGAAAGGCACGAGATATCTCTGGGGGATGGGGGAATATGTAGTGTGAAGCCATAAGGGGAAAGGTAGGGGGAGTGCATTCTTTCTAATATCAGTACACAGATTTCAAATTCTCCAAGATATGATATCAGTCGTAGAGGAAAGGCATGAGATATCTGTGGGGGATGGGGGAATATGTAGTGTGAAGCCATAAGGGGAAAGGGAGGGGGAAGTGCATTCTTTGTAATATCAGTACACAGAGTACCAATTTAAAATTCTCCAAGATATGATATCAGTCGCAGAGGAAAGGCACGAGATATCTCTGGGGGATGGGGGAATATGTAGTGTGAATCCATAAGGGGAAAGGTAGGGTGGAGTGCATTCTTTGTAATATCTGTACACAGAGTACCAATTTAAAATTCTCCAAGATATGATACCAGTCGCAGAGGAAAGGCACGAGATATCTGTGGGGGATGGGGGAATATATAGTGTGAAGCCATAAGGGGAAAGGTAGGGGGGAGTGAATTCTTTGTAATATCAGTACACAGAGTACCAATTTAAAATTCTCCAAGATATGATACCAGTCGCAGAGGAAAGGCACGAGATATCTCTGGGGGATGGGGGAATATGTAGTTTGAAGCCATAAGGGGAAAGGGAGGGGGGAGTGCATTCTTTGTAATATCAGTACACAGAGTACCAATTTAAAATTCTCCAAGATATGATATCAGTCGTAGAGGAAAGGCACGAGATATCTCTGGGGGATGGGGGAATATGTAGTGTGAAGCCATAAGGGGAAAGGTAGGGGGAGTGCATTCTTTCTAATATCAGTACACAGATTTCAAATTCTCCAAGATATGATATCAGTCGTAGAGGAAAGGCATGAGATATATCTGTGGGGGATGGGGGAATATGTAGTGTGAAGCCATAAGGGGAAAGGAAGGGGGGAGTACATTCTTTGTAATATCAGTACACAGAGTACCAATTTAAAATAATCCAAGATATGATATCAATCCCAGAGAAAAGGAATGAGATACCTGTGGGGGATGGGGGAATATGTAGTGTGAATGCATAAGGGGAAAGGGAGGGGGGAGTGAATTCTTTGTAATATCAGTACACAGAGTACCAATTTAAAATAATCCAAGATATGATATCAATCCCAGAGAAAAGGAATGAGATACCTGTGGGGGATGGGGGAATATGTAGTGTGAATGCATAAGGGGAAAGGGAGGGGGGAGTGCATTCTTTGTAATATCAGTACACAGAGTACCAATTTAAAATAATCCAAGATATGATATCAATCCCAGAGAAAAGGAATGAGATACCTGTGGGGGATGGGGGAATATGTAGTGTGAATGCATAAGGGGAAAGGGAGGGGGGAGTAAATTCTTTGTAATATCAGTACACAGAGTACCAATTTAAAATAATCCAAGATATGATATCAATCCCAGAGAAAAGGAATGAGATACCTGTGGGGGATGGGGGAATATGTAGTGTGAATGCATAAGGGGAAAGGGAGGGGGGAGTAAATTCTTTGTAATATCAGTACACAGAGTACCAATTTAAAATAATCCAAGATATGATATCAATCCCAGAGAAAAGGAATGAGATACCTGTGGGGGATGGGGGAATATGTAGTGTGAATGCATAAGGGGAAAGGGAGGGGGGAGTAAATTCTTTGTAATATCAGTACACAGAGTACCAATTTAAAATAATCCAAGATATGATATCAATCCCAGAGAAAAGGAATGAGATACCTGTGGGGGATGGGGGAATATGTAGTGTGAATGCATAAGGGGAAAGGGAGGGGGGAGTAAATTCTTTGTAATATCAGTACACAGAGTACCAATTTAAAATAATCCAAGATATGATATCAATCCCAGAGAAAAGGAATGAGATACCTGTGGGGGATGGGGGAATATGTAGTGTGAATGCATAAGGGGAAAGGGAGGGGGGAGTAAATTCTTTGTAATATCAGTACACAGAGTACCAATTTAAAATAATCCAAGATATGATATCAATCCCAGAGAAAAGGAATGAGATACCTGTGGGGGATGGGGGAATATGTAGTGTGAAGCCATAAGGGGAAAGGGAGGTGGGAGTGAATTCTTTGTAATATCAGTACACAGAGTACCAATTTAAAATAATCCAAGATATGATATCAATCCCAGAGAAAAGGAATGAGATACCTGTGGGGGATGGGGGAATATGTAGTGTGAATGCATAAGGGGAAAGGGAGGGGGGAGTAAATTCTTTGTAATATCAGTACACAGAGTACCAATTTAAAATAATCCAAGATATGATATCAATCCCAGAGAAAAGGAATGAGATACCTGTGGGGGATGGGGGAATATGTAGTGTGAAGCCATAAGGGGAAAGGGAGGTGGGAGTGAATTCTTTGTAATATCAGTACACAGAGTACCAATTTAAAATAATCCAAGATATGATATCAATCCCAGAGAAAAGGAATGAGATACCTGTGGGGGATGGGGGAATATGTAGTGTGAATGCATAAGGGGAAAGGGAGGGGGGAGTAAATTCTTTGTAATATCAGTACACAGAGTACCAATTTAAAATAATCCAAGATATGATATCAATCCCAGAGAAAAGGAATGAGATACCTGTGGGGGATGGGGGAATATGTAGTGTGAATGCATAAGGGGAAAGGGAGGGGGGAGTAAATTCTTTGTAATATCAGTACACAGAGTACCAATTTAAAATTCTCCAATATATGATATCAATCCCAGAGAAAAGGAATGAGATACCTGTGGGGGATGGGGGAATATGTAGTGTGAAGCCATAAGGGGAAAGGGAGGTGGGAGTGAATTCTTTGTAATATCAGTACACAGAGTACCAATTTAAAATAATCCAAGATATGATATCAATCCCAGAGAAAAGGAATGAGATACCTGTGGGGGATGGGGGAATATGTAGTGTGAATGCATAAGGGGAAAGGGAGGGGGGAGTAAATTCTTTGTAATATCAGTACACAGAGTACCAATTTAAAATAATCCAAGATATGATATCAATCCCAGAGAAAAGGAATGAGATACCTGTGGGGGATGGGGGAATATGTAGTGTGAAGCCATAAGGGGAAAGGGAGGTGGGAGTGAATTCTTTGTAATATCAGTACACAGAGTACCAATTTAAAATAATCCAAGATATGATATCAATCCCAGAGAAAAGGAATGAGATACCTGTGGGGGATGGGGGAATATGTAGTGTGAATGCATAAGGGGAAAGGGAGGGGGGAGTAAATTCTTTGTAATATCAGTACACAGAGTACCAATTTAAAATAATCCAAGATATGATATCAATCCCAGAGAAAAGGAATGAGATACCTGTGGGGGATGGGGGAATATGTAGTGTGAAGCCATAAGGGGAAAGGGAGGTGGGAGTGAATTCTTTGTAATATCAGTACACAGAGTACCAATTTAAAATAATCCAAGATATGATATCAATCCCAGAGAAAAGGAATGAGATACCTGTGGGGGATGGGGGAATATGTAGTGTGAATGCATAAGGGGAAAGGGAGGGGGGAGTAAATTCTTTGTAATATCAGTACACAGAGTACCAATTTAAAATAATCCAAGATATGATATCAATCCCAGAGAAAAGGAATGAGATACCTGTGGGGGATGGGGGAATATGTAGTGTGAAGCCATAAGGGGAAAGGGAGGGGGAGTACATTCTTTGTAATATCAGTACACAGAGTACCAATTTAAAATTCTCCAATATATGATATCAATCCCAGAGAAAAGGAATGAGATACCTGTGGGGGATGGGGGAATATGTGGTGTGAAGCCATAAGGGGAAAGGGAGGGGGAGTGCATTCTTTGTAATATCAGTACACAGAGTACCAATTTAAAATTTTCCTAGATATGATACCAGTCCCAGAGGAAAGGCATCAGATATCTGTGGGGGATGGGGGAATATGTAGTGTGAAGCCATAAGGGGAAACCGAGGGGGGAGTGAATTGTTTGTAATATCAGTACACAGAGTTCCAATTTAAAATTTTCCAAGATACGATACCAATCCCAGAGGAAAGGCATGTGTTATCTGTTTTGAATGGGGGAATGCATAGTGGAAAGCCAGGGAGAACTGGGGGAGAGAGGTGTGAATAATTTGAAAATGAGGCAGATTAATATATCCTAAATAAACTATTTTGTTCCCTACTCTTTTTCCTTTTTTCTTTTTTTTTATTCCTATCTCTGTTCCTTCCTTTTTTCACCCTGCTACCCTTTTCTTTTTTCCCCCTTCTCTTTTCTTTCCCCTCCTTCCTTCTATTTTCTTTTTTTCTTCCTTTTTTTGTTTTAATATCGTTATCTTAGGATAGCAGAGGAGAGTCAGGAGAATGGTTAACGTTTTTGTTAACAGTTAAGATCTAAGTAGGATTTAATTCCAGTTGTTGCTTTGTATATTGTTTCCTAGAGGGAGGTACGATGAGTTGGGAGAGAAATACCCGGGGGGGGGGGGGGTGTTGAGAATATATTGCTTTGTACTAATAAGCCAGTATGAGTGTGATTTAGATTATTCCACTTTATTTTATTTTCCTTTTCAATCTCAGTTAATAATAATACTGATTGTTGGTAAAATTCTTGAATGAAGCGAAGACAGTTATAGCAGAAGGTTGCAGAATTCGGCCAGCGCTGTCCAGGTGAAGGTTTAGTGCGCATTTACTAAAAGCATTTCCTGTTTGGGCTTCTGTGAGTGAGGATTGAAAGAATGAGCTGGACGGGGGTGGTTCAGCATTGTGAGCTGCTTGGGGGGGGGGGAGCAATGTTTACCTCTTTTGGGGCTAATGCTGGTCATTAAGAAATATCAGTATGGGAGTCCATAGGAAAGATCAAAGTGATGTACAATAATGTTATTAATAGAGCAATATAACCGAATTGCGGAGGAACATATACATTTCACAGTACATATATATAAAGTCACAATCAGATTCGAATACACAAATTTGTTGATAGTTATAGAGTATAATAACCATATATATATATATTAAGGAAATTTATGCACTAGGGGGGAAAAGAAGGGTAGCCCAGTAAATAGGAGGAATTCATACAGATGTATTGAAAAGATTCTTTAGTGTATTTGCAAAACAGACATCTGAGAAAATACCAATTAGGTATTATCTGGTGTATGAGTTTTTGATCCATCGATGTTGGAAGGAAAGGGAGTTCAGTTATAGTTTTGATTTTAGGATCACCTAGTCAGGAAGGCAATATAGGACCAAAGGGGTTAGGGGGGGATAAGTAAAAAAGCAAGTTACATGCAGTGTTTAGAAAAAATTGTATTTCTCTGCTGTTGGTCATATTTTTTAATCAAATAGTTCCAAGTAGCATTTCATGGGAACACTAAGCAAGACTTAAGAACATATTGAATTTATGTAAAATATTAGGGGTGTTGTGAATGAGGGAGATAGGGGGATGGAAGAGATCGTGTTATTTGCATTTACTTTTGTGAAATTAACGAAGTTCTGGACAGGTGGGCTTTTTTCGCACTTCCCCAATTACCACTACTACTACAGATGAATATCAGTGTAGGGAGATTCCTTTTTTGCAAATTGGTTGCCAGTCTACGGCGGTGACCTCCCTCAAGATCTTCGATGCCGAGCATCTGAATAACAGAAAGTGAAAATAACGATAAGTATCACGCAGAGTGTGGTTCTGAATGCTCGATTCTCTTCGGTATGAATAGGGCACCAGTCTCCTTTACTTAGAATCCCCGGATAAAACTTCAGAACTTTGGAAAAGCAAGTGTTAATTGGCCACCGCCTTAGCTCAAGTGGCAGAGCAAATGGCGCGTTAATAGGAAATCCCGATTTCGATTCCGGAAGGACGCGGAGGGGGGGGGGA
Organism: Ryuthela nishihirai; assembly: GCA_038380435.1. Taxonomy (NCBI): domain Eukaryota; kingdom Metazoa; phylum Arthropoda; class Arachnida; order Araneae; family Heptathelidae; genus Ryuthela; species Ryuthela nishihirai. Next base: position 152,455,205 of record JAWZYU010000001.1, on the reverse strand, counting down.
TGTGTCGTTCTTTTTCGCACTTGCCTAATTACTGTCAATGAATGGCAGTGATCATAATTCCTTCCATGATCAATGGAGCCTCAATGGGAAGAGAGATCAGCCTTAATATGAAGACAGATCAGTAGAGACTGAATGGGAAGACAGATCGGCCTTAATATGAAGACAGATCAGTAGAGACTCAATGGGAAGAGAGATCGGCCTTAATATGAAGACAGATCAATAGGGACTCAATGGGAAGAGAGGTCGGCCTTAATATGAAGCCAGATCAGTAGGGACTCAATGGGAAGAGAGGTCGGCCTTAATATGAAGCCAGATCAGTAGAGTCTCAATGGGAAGAGAGGTCGGCCTTAATTTGAAGACAGATCAGTAGGGACTCAATGGGAAGAGAGGTCGGCCTTAATATGAAGACAGATCAGTAGGGACTCAATGGGAAGAGAGGTCGGCCTTAATATGAAGACAGATCAGTAGGGACTCAATGGGAAGAGAGGTCGGCCTTAATATGAAGACAGATCAGTAGGGACTCAATGGGAAGAGAGGTCGGCCTTAATATGAAGACAGATCAGTAGGGACTCAATGAGAAGAGAGGTCGGCCTTAATATGAAGACAGATCAGTAGGGACTCAATGAGAAGAGAGGTCGGCCTTAATATGAAGCCAGATCAGTAGAGACTCAATGGGAAGAGAGGTCGGCCTTAATTTGAAGACAGATCAGTAGGGACTCAATGGGAAGAGAGGTCGGCCTTAATATGAAGACAGATCAGTAGGGACTCAATGAGAAGAGAGGTCGGCCTTAATATGAAGACAGATCAGTAGGGACTCAATGGGAAGAGAGGTCGGCCTTAATATGAAGACAGATCAGTAGGGACTCAATGAGAAGAGGGGTCGGCCTTAATATGAAGACAGATCAGTAGGGACTCAATGAGAAGAGAGGTCGGCCTTAATATGAAGCCAGATCAGTAGGGACTCAATGAGAAGAGAGGTCGGCCTTAATATGAAGCCAGATCAGTAGAGACTCAATGGGAAGAGAGGTCGGCCTTAATTTGAAGACAGATCAGTAGGGACTCAATGGGAAGAGAGGTCGGCCTTAATATGAAGACAGATCAGTAGGGACTCAATGAGAAGAGAGGTCGGCCTTAATATGAAGACAGATCAGTAGGGACTCAATGGGAAGAGAGGTCGGCCTTAATATGAAGACAGATAAGTAGGGACTCAATGAGAAGAGGGGTCGGCCTTAATATGAAGACACATCAGTAGGGACTCAATGAGAGGAGAGGTCGGCCTTAATATGAAGCCAGATCAGTAGGGACTCAATGAGAAGAGAGGTCGGCCTTAATATGAAGCCAGATCAGTAGGGACTCAATGAGAAGAGAGGTCGGCCTTAATATGAAGCCAGATCAGTAGAGACTCAATGGGAAGAGAGGTCGGCCTTAATTTGAAGACAGATCAGTAGGGACTCAATGGGAAGAGAGGTCGGCCTTAATATGAAGACAGATCAGTAGGGACTCAATGGGAAGAGAGATCGGTCGGACAGATCAGTAGGGACTCAATGAGAAGAGAGGTCGGCCTTAATATGAAGCCAGATCAGTAGAGACTCAATGGGAAGAGAGGTCGGCCTTAATTTGAAGACAGATCAGTAGGGACTCAATGGGAAGAGAGGTCGGCCTTAATATGAAGACAGATCAGTAGGGACTCAATGAGAAGAGAGGTCGGCCTTAATATGAAGACAGATCAGTAGGGACTCAATGGGAAGAGAGGTCGGCCTTAATATGAAGACAGATCAGTAGGGACTCAATGAGAAGAGGGGTCGGCCTTAATATGAAGACAGATCAGTAGGGACTCAATGAGAAGAGAGGTCGGCCTTAATATGAAGCCAGATCAGTAGGGACTCAATGAGAAGAGAGGTCGGCCTTAATATGAAGCCAGATCAGTAGAGACTCAATGGGAAGAGAGGTCGGCCTTAATTTGAAGACAGATCAGTAGGGACTCAATGTGAAGAGAGGTCGGCCTTAATATGAAGACAGATCAGTAGGGACTCAATGAGAAGAGAGGTCGGCCTTAATATGAAGACAGATCAGTAGGGACTCAATGGGAAGAGAGGTCGGCCTTAATATGAAGACAGATCAGTAGGGACTCAATGAGAAGAGGGGTCGGCCTTAATATGAAGACAGATCAGTAGGGACTCAATGGGAAGAGAGGTCGGCCTTAATATGAAGACAGATCAGTAGGGACTCAATGGGAAGAGAGATCGGCCTTAATATGAAGCCAGATCAGTAGGGACTCAATGGGAAGAGAGATCGGCCTTAATATGAAGCCAGATCAGTAGGGACTCAATGGGAAGTTAGATCGGCCTCAATATGAAGACAGATCAGTAGGACTCAATGGGAAGAGAGGTCGGCCTGAATATGAAGACAGATCAGTAGGGACTCAATGGGAAGAGAGATCGGTCTTAATATGAAGACAGATCAGTAGAGCCTCAATGGGAAGGGAGATCGGCCTCAATATGAAGACAGATCAGTAGAGACTCAATGGGAAGGGACATCGGCCTCAATATGAAGACAGATCAGTAGAGACTCAATGGGAAGAGAGATCAGGGAGAGAGAACGTTAAGTGTCGTGGTAATTCAATGAAAATTTGATGTGGAAACAGATCAATGGAGCGTCGATGAAAAGACAGACCAGGAGAGTTTCAATGCGGAGACAGATCAGTAGAAACTCAATGTGGAGACATAACTGGAGACTCAGTGTTGGGGCAGATCAGTGGAGCTTGAATGAGAACACAGATTACTATTGCTTCATTTTGGGTTCGGTTGTTTTACCTCTGAGGGGCACTTTTCTTCACACAATGGGCTAAATGGTCAAGTCACAAGGGCCTCGAAGGCTCAGAGAAGGTTAAGGGAGAAGACAGCTGTTGGGATGGTAGCCTCCTCGTGTCAAGGCATCCAGCCTCTTCTTTAATGTGCAGAGGACAGGGCTCTCCCGCTCACATGGCCACAACTTAAAGTCCCATTTAATGGACGATGGCAGCTTTCCAAGCTCATTTGTGTCCACTACTAACCAAGGCAGGATGGGAAGTTTTACAGGGATAACTCTCAATGCTGGCCAGCGAGGAGTGAGGATCATAAGCCTGGCCAGCACTTACTGAGCCACCCCGGCACCCAGCAGGATGATGAAGATATGAACTTTGCTGAATTTTATTGAAACATCTGCTACACGACCTAACTGGGAGCAAATATCCAGATATAGCCAAACTACCAAAGCTATTTGGCACGGTGGAACTCCTTACAAGTGAGAAATTGTGCTTTGCACAGAAGATGGGAGAATACCAGGAGAAGACCGATTCGCTGGCAGATCATCCTTACTCGCTCGCGAGTGCAATTAGTGATGAATAGTGTAAGCACATGAGAGTGCTTCAGGAAGGCACTTCGGTCTCAAGGAAACATTAGCGAAAGTCAGGAAACGATTTCATTGGCTGAAATGTCAGACAAGACGTTGAAAGATAATGTAGGCTTGGTTGGTTGGTTAGTATTATGACGCAAAAGCAACAAAGGTCTTGAGGACGTTCAATGCCCGCGTGCACTTGGACCTGATGTGTCGGATGGGTGGTAAAAAGGTGAATTTCCGGTCGAATTACGGAGAAACTGGGTCTCCGCTACAACTGGAATGATGTTACCCCCGAGCCGCAGCTCGGGGTCCAGATGAAGATTATGCTTGCGGCAAAAGTGCAGCTAAGCGGTCTTCTGTGGGGAGAACCGAAACCCATTGGCCGTCGCCCAAACAGAGAGATTGTTCAGGGCAGTTTGCAATTGTCCTTCAATGACCTTCATGCTGGACGAAGAGCAAAAGATGTTAAAGTCGTCAACATAGAGGGCCTACGGTCGGAGGAAGTTGCTGTGTAATAGAATTTCTCTTGACAGCGAAAAGCGTGATACTCAGGAAGCAGCCTTGTGGCATTCTCTGGTCTTGGGGGAAAGGCTGCGACAGAGGGTTGTCGATAGGAACTCGAAAACTACGAGAAGATAAAAAGTTTGCGATGAAGATCGGCATATGACCTCGCAAGTCACGAAGAATGCCACGAAGAATCTATAGAGATTATCTATATGAGATAATCATCATTGATAATCTCTATATAAGATAATCTATAGAGGTCACGAAGAATGCCGAATCACCACGCCGTGTCGTACGCTTTTTCGATGTCGAAGAAAATGGACACCAGGTGCTCTCGACGTAAAAACGAATTCCTGATCGCCGATTCGAGTCGGATCAGGTGATCAAGAGTTGACCGGTGCCTGCGAAAGTCACAATGGGTGTTGGAAAGGAGACCACAATGGGTGTTGGAAAGGAGACCACAATGGGTGTTGGAAAGGAGACCAAAATGGGTGTTGGAAAGGAGACCACAATGGGTGTTGGAAAGGAGACCACAATGGGTGTTGGAAAGGAAGCCACAATGGGTGTTGGAAAACAGGCCGTGATGTTCCAAATACCAGGCTGGCCTGGTATTTACCATTCTTTCAAACACCTGGCAGACGCAGCTCGTGAATGCAATTGGACGATAATTCGAAGGAATCATGGGATCTTTGCCTGGCTTGGGGAAGGCCAAGACGATGGCCTCCCACCAGGAGTCCGGAAACTGCTCGTCGATGAAAATGCGGTTGAAGAGTCGGAGCAGACGATAATTACTCGGTGATGAGAGATGTTGAAGCATAGCATAATGGACATTGCTATCTCATGCTTCTGCTGTCGGGCCAGACAAACAACTTTGAACAAATTTCTGATGATACTCTTAAGAAAGGGAAAAGGGGAATATTTGTTGAGAAAATGAGTGTTGATATTATGCCTGCAGAAACGACATATCTGAGAGTTATAAAAGGCGAAAAAATTTATAATATATTTTGCTCTATACAGATCACCAAGCACAGATATAAACCATTTAATTTCCATGAATTTTTAGAACATACTAATGCACGTAATCAAATAGGAGATTTTAATCTTGATGTACCGAATGTTAAAAAACATGATGTCGAAATGTATGTAAGTATTTTAGCCGTGATGGGATATGATCTATTAATTAGCGACGTAACTAGAGAAGAAATAGTAAGTAACAATTTATGACGCACAAGTATCGATCACTATAAATGTAAAATTGGATGGAAAAATTATGTCTGACTCTATGATTACGCTGATCATTATCTCATTGCAGCTATATTTGGATCAAAAGATTAGAAACTGTATGGAAAAGTCTCAACCGATATCAGAACAACGGATATTAACAGGTATTATGAACATAAAAATATCGAAAGGGAAACAATCTTAACGGACTGGTATAAATATAACAAAAAACTCGTAGAACACAAACAAAAATACCGATTATTACAATTTTAAAAAAAATAAATACAATGAAATTTTAGAAAAAAAAATGAAAAACCACATAAAAATTTAGAACATCTAAATAACCGTAATGTTACCAAACAATGGATCATAGTGGATATAATCAATTTAATGGCGCGTAGAAATATGGCTTGGAATTAAATATAAAAATAACACAAAAAGTTATAAGTATGAAAATGAGTATAACAAATTGCGCAATTTGGTTATAAAAAATTAATTTTGATTTTTGCTGTAAAGAACAATTAACGATAAAAATAAATGATGCGAGACAAACATGGGAATTAATCCATCAAGCACTAGAGGATGACAAAAAGATAGTCTTAATGATAGTTTCGTCAATATATGTCTAAAAGTTTAACACCTTTACAAATTGCAAATATATTTAACACTGAATATGGCACGTTAATTTTACACTTAAGAGAAATCAATCAAGAACCTGATGTTGATGTGTATTTGACAACACTCAAACCGTTACACTATGTGCAGAATCGCATAGTTTCATCATGCATCTAATTAACAAAATTTGAAAGCGTTGCAAATGTATACAATTAGGTATTTTACAAATAAGGAAATTATATGTATTTCAGATACTGAAATACATAAGGATGAATTTTAATGTTCAAACTTTACGGACATTTGAAAAGAAGACTCGACTGTCAAAAAAACCTTTTCTTACTTGATTTAAAAGCGAACGAAACTATTGTTGAAAAACATTGTTTATTTGGCGCCAAAGTTTTTTACCTGCTTACCAGAGTACATCAAAGGAATAAGAAATATTAACTTTTTCTATAAGGAATTAAGAAAATATTTATCACATTCAAAATCCATTGAGACTATGTTTTAGAAATAAAAGCTTTAAATGTAATATAATTTCATTTGATGCTGCGTTGCCCTTAAGGTGCTCAACTGAACCACTTACTAACGCACAATTCAATATAGATTTTTATATTTTTTTTCTGTTTTCTACCCAGTAAAGTTTTCTTATTATTTTTTTATTTCATTTATTCTTAATGATATTTTTCGAACTTATAAATTAGTTAAATATTTACTTAGATTTTTTTATCAAGCTAGCAAAGTGTGAGGAAATGCGAAACTGAAGCATGTTGACTTTTCATTTTATTACAACATAACGGTTAAATTTCTTCCACAAGCGAGTTTTTACTCTCGTGGAAGACTCAACATTTTTTCTCAGACTTTTACTGAAAAATGTAGGTAAAATTATAAAACACTAATGAAATATAATATTAAAATTTTTCATATATATGGTATGAATAAATATTCGATTTTTATTGGACAAACTATGTATAAAGAAGAATATATATTAAAAAATGTAATACTTTAAAACTGTGTATCTGAGATATACAACATTATATATATTTCATTATAATTTCAGTTCTAAGGTAAAAAACATGTAAATGTAAAGTACTGCATATTCTGAGAATAAATTATCTATCTATCTATCAATAACACTACAAGCAAAAACTCATTTTATACAGCTCCTGCAAATAGGACAGTTATTGTGAATACAATCAAAACTTCAAATGATAACAAATCCCCTGGATATGACAATATACAAATCAAACACATTAAAAACTGTGTCGAGGTATTTGCTGATGTCATAAAAGAAATAGTTAACGAAAGTATTTCAACTGGTACAATACCAACTGAGCTTAAAAGGCAACTCTGCGACTAATATTCAAAGGAGAAACAAAGTCAATTATAATTAATTACAGACCCATTTCTCTTTTATCTTCTGTACATAAAATGTTGGAAAAATATTTTACAATAGTTTCTATAAATTTCTTAATAAACATAACATTCTCAGTGAAAATCAATATGGGTTTCAAAAGGGGAAAAGTACTGTGAACATACTAACGAAATTTACTGACTACATTGCACTAAATAGAGGTGACAGGGCAGTTGCAGTGTTTTTAGACTTACAGAAAGCCTTTGACACTTTGGATCATGACATTCTTCTAAGAAATGAGAAAAGTGTGGAATTAGAGGAACTGCATTACACTGGTTTCAAAGCTACTTATTAAATAGATTTACGATAACTAAAATTAACAACACCCACAGCGAAAAGTGCCAAGTTAAATTCGGTGTTCCTCAAAGATCTATTTTAGGTCCGCTTTTACTTCTGATTTACATAAACGACTTAACAAAATTGAAGCTAAATAGTACCATATTTTCATATGCCGATGACACAGTTCTAGTTAATATAAACAAATTCGAAGAAGATGCGGTTAAACATATACAAAAAGACATATTATTAAGCGACGATTAAACTCAAATAAACTATCTAACTAGCAATAAAACCAAATGGATGGCTTTTCATTCATAATAACTTAATTAGTAAAACACGCAAATTAAACTGCACAAAAAAAGGAACCATTTCTGAGCTAGATAACTGTGGCTGCATAAAAATTGACAAGTATATACAATAAAATATCTAAGATTACATATATTATGGATGCGAACAGGTGTATTATGTTTCACAAAGCAATCTGCGAGTCCCTCTTAAATTATGCCACAACGATACATGGTACAACCAAATTAACAAATATTAGAAAAATAGAAAGTATTCAATCCTCAATAGCTACAAATATTAAACCAATTAAAGACCGCACACATCTAATTACAGCCCAAGATAGATTTATTTACTTGGGTGTTTTACGTTACCAGAGCCTACATAAAAATAACAGTTATACGAAATGTTTTCGACAACACACAGAAAAGCAAAGTCCAGCATGATAAAAACACAAGATTTAAAGAAAAAAATTATTTTCAACTACCGAATTTTACAAATACCTATGGGAAGTGCACAAGCGGCTACCAAATTCCATACATTTTCAATTACCGAGGGAACTGCTAGCCGTAAATTCTTTCAGAGAAATAAAACACGAATTAAACAGATTTTTATTAAAAAAATTAGATAATTAATATTAACACCTACTGACAAATTATGTGGTGCTGAATGTAAACCAAAAATCCCAATGTTATTTTGAAATATTCTACATGAAAAATGGGGAAAAATTTTTAGTAAAGAGAACACATTATTGAATGTCGAAATTCTCAACTGAAATAGCAAGATACTACATAATAAATGCAATGTGATATAAATATATTAAGATTAACAGATTAAGGAAGGAATTATGTTTTATATCAATGTATTATTCTCTCCTGCAGATAAGCTGTTGGTTTTGCGGGACATCTGTAAATAAGGAACGATTCATTTGAATTTGTCTCAAAAATAAATGATTTAAAAAAAAAAGAAGTCTGCCGAGCAAGGCGAAGCTCCTCCGCTGTGAATGGCCTGTTGTAAGACTCCGGGTCATTCAAATGGAAGGAGAGCGGAGAGCATTCAGCCTTGCTCTTCTGGGATAGAAACTCGGGGGAGTAGGAGGATAAAGAAGAGTTGGGAGAGAATGACTCCACCAGAGTGTAAGCAATTGCCTGTCCATTGTGCTCCAGTATCGATAATGAGAATGTACGGACGTCACCTATCTTCCGGACTTTATCCCACGTGATTTTAGAACTGGTCGTGCAGGTGATAGATGAGGTGTTGGATCCAAGATTCCTTTTGGCTCTGGCGCTGGACGAAACGGGCTTTCGCCCTGGTGCGTTTGAATGCTTTAAGGTTAGGGGATGCCTTAACGACGGGCTTTCCAACGGCATAGGAGACCTTGTCAGGTGGAGCAGGCTTCAACCAACCTTCTCGGCTCTGCATAAGAGATGTTGTTTAAGGTCTTGAGCCTCTGCACCTCTTTCTCCTCCAGCCACTTGGCGCAGTCATGGGAGTGCGCCGGATGCTTGCCACTACAGTTCATGCAGCATGCCTTTTCTGCCGTGCTGTCAGGATCAAGGCGATCCTGGCTGCCACAACGAGCACAGGTGGGTTTGCCCTGGCATGCTGTGAGGGTATGGCTGATCCCCTGACACCGATAGCAGTGCAAGGGGTTTAGAATGTACGGCCGTACCTCGCAGTGAAGGTAACCTGACTTGATGGAAACAGGCAGGCGAGGCATGTTGAATGTGATAATTAGTACCCGGTAGGTACTACTTTCCCATCACAGCGATGAGAAACCCGGCGGACTGCTATCGCTCCTTGGGATGACAGCTCCGAGAGGATCTCCTCTTAAGAAACCTTTAGGAGGCCCCACTCGGGGATCGCACCACGGGAGGAATTAAGCGACTTGTGCGGAGTGACTTCGCCTGCCACTCCACCAATCGCCGTGACCTTCAGGAGGAGCTCAGAATGTTTTGAGCAAGCGGTTTCTACTTGCAACTCACCAGATCTCAGGCGCTTCACTGATAATGGTTCTCCCGCAAGACCTTTCAATCCCTTATTAATAAAAAAAATGGGGACATGTCCCCAATCACCTGATCACCCGTAGAGTGGATGAACAGGAACTTCGAGGACGGTTGGTTGGTTGGTTGGGGTTTATTGGCGCAACAGCAACTAAGGCTATATTGCGCCAAACAAACGATAAAAAGGGATAAAAGTCTCATAACCCACAACCAAAGTTAAAATGAACACAAACAAAACGGCACAAAAACGATAAGTAAGAAAGACTAAAAAGTAACAACAAGTGTAGAAGTTAACGATAAAAATGGGTGTATAGGACCTATTGAAAATCACAAACAAGAGTAAAAACTAGGAAACAGTAAAAATCAAATACGTGTAAAATAACCAGTAAAACGTAAAAAGTCGAAAACAGGAGTTAAAAACGATTCATCAGATAAAAGATGGCCGAGTGTAAGAGGCTCAGACATAAAATTGTGGAAGGTAAAATACATTTTGCGTTCAAGATTAAAAGCTGCACAATGAATTAAAATATGTTTAACAGTTAAAAAGGTGTCACAAAACTCGCACTTAGGTACTGCGTCCGCCTTAAGTAGAAAAGAGTGTGTTAAAAACGAGTGACCTAAGCGGAGCCGAGCAAGGACAACTTCCTCCTTACGATTCCTGCGAAAACAAGACTGCCACGGTTTGACAATGGGCTTGATCTCGAAGAGCTTGTTAGCAACCTGTTCAGACCAAGACTTCGAGGACGAAGGAAGACGACGGCAATGCGGACAAAGAAGACAAAGACAGACTCCCAGCTCTCCTGCCCAGCTCTCTTTGCTGCATTCGTTTCTAAATTTTCATTTTTGGGACTCATGGTTAGGTATTAAGATTCAGTGCCCGTTGTCCCCACCCACCACGAAGTCCAGCAAGGGGACGCCCAAACGGGCGCCAGGGCTGCCCAGGCACCATACCCATACAGCCAGTGAACCAAGCCCTCAGAACTAAAGTAAAAGAGAAATTTGAGGAACTCACTCGAGTCTTCACAAAATAAGCGAAAAAATAATAAGGTGTGAGGAAAGAAAACTAATTAGTGAACGTGTAAGGACCCTCGTAAACCATTTGCCCGGACATGGACAAGGTTGGGTTGTTTTAGCTCTGAGCGGCACTTTTTTTTGCACACCATGGGCTAAATGGCCAGGTCACAACATGGACAAGGTTACTCACCGCTCTGCACGGTTGACCCTAGCAGGCCTGCCCCCCAGCCGGTTAATCCTGAGGGGGCCACCCCAGGACCTCCCGTTCACCGGAAGCAGAGGCGAAAGCAGTGTATAGCAGCAGAATTCGCTGCCAGTCGGCCAAATGGGATCCCTCTAGTCATGAACTGAGAAGATAAGACCCCCGAACAACTGCCAGGATCTTCCTTTCCAGGGACACGAGTCTCCATGCACGGCAAACACGTGGGGGGGGGGGGAGTTCAGGACCTTGTGAAAGTACCCGAGCCAGCGGAACCTTCACATGATGGTGCTCTCACCATGGGCAGATGCTCTCAGTCCAGTTTATTAAGGAGCAGCAAGCTAACCATATTGTTTGGGAAGGTTAAATCATAAGATTTTAAGGTAATTTACAAAACCATTATTGTATCCAAAATCTTTCAATTAGACGTTGGGAGGGGGGGGGGAGCATACATCTTTGATTTTAATAGCCTTCCTACTATGGCATACAAACTGACAGGCTCCTGTCAGACCTCTGTGGCAAACAGCTGCTTGAGGGGGTATTTCTTTTTCTTAGAAAATACGTTTTTCAAACCTTGAACGTAGAGAGTATAACTCATGCGCCCTCCCCTTTGCACATGCCAAAGGAAGGAAATTTATAAAGAAATAAAATTTTCCCCATGGGGAGGATTCAAGGCCCCCTCCAGAAATGCAACATTTCCGAAAAGCATAACATTTACGATAAAAGAACAGCTTGCTCTTGAGACTCTCTTCTTGGGATAAAAATTAAAGCGAGATAGTCAAAACACATCAGAGGGAAGAGGAGGAAATTCATCCAACCTCACTGGAATTTCGAACCAAATTATTTTTTATAAATACTAGTTAGTTAACATAATGAAAGCTCTCTATAATAACACTGAGTCGTGTGTGAGAGTTGGTAAGGCTTGTAGCAATTGGTTTAGCATTACTTCTGGTGTTCTACAAAGGTGCATTTTGTGCATTTTGTGCTACAAGGGTGCTCTTTAGCTTGGTTATTGATTATGTTTTGCGAAATTCACTTCAAGGGAAAGATTTTGGCCTTAAATGAGCTGGAGATACGAAAATTTCTGATTTAGATTATGCTGATGATTTAGCCCTTTTGGCAAATGATGTTGATGAGACAAACTCTTTCATTGGAGCTGTTGATAAAACTGGTAGTAGAGTAGGTTTAGTTATAAACAGAGAAAACTAAAGTGATGAAAATTGGTCAGGCAGGTTGTGATTCAGTTAATCTGAATGGTTGCAGTCTTGAGCAGGTGTCACAATTTAATTAAATTGGGAGCTACGTAACAGATACTGGTGATGTACGGCATGAGATTAACAGACGAATAGGGATTTGCTGCCGGAACTTTTAGGAATCTTTGGGGAGTGTGGAGAAATAGGCATATACACTTAAAGACTAAAATTAGACTGTATAATAGTTTGGTTCTTTCTAGGGGAAAGAATTTTCTTTATGGAAGCGAAACTTGGACACTTTGTAAACAAGATAACAGGAAACTAGATGCTTTTGATTCCAGATGCTTACGGCAGCATCTTGGGCATTAGGTGGTTCAACTTTGTAACTAATGATGAGGTTAGGCAAAGGAGTTTGCAACCTCCTTTAAGCAGCATATTGTGCAGAGAGAGACTCCGTTGGTTTGGCCATGTTGCCCGTATGGATAATTATAGATTGGCGAATAGGGTTATGAAAAGTGTGCCTAAAGGCTTCAGAAAGAGGGGGAGACCTAGGATTCGGTGTGCAGACAATGTCAAACAGGACCTTGTTAGAATTGGTGTGCAGTGGCCAGATGCAGTTGATGTAGCTCAGGACAGACTTGCTTGGTGAACTAAATTGCCCTGTCTGGTTGGACCTCCGTAGCCCATGGCTGCTTGAGAATAATAATAATTTCCATTTTGTTATGCAGTACAAAGATGTTACGCTAATTAAGAGTACAATTCGCATAAAACAGAAAAGGCGGACTTGATTAAAAAATTCAACACAGAATTTGACAAGACTAAACACCTTAACTAAATTACATTAAATTATAAATTTGTGGCAAATATCTATTTTACGACATACTAGCATTTTAAGCATTCAAAAAATATTACTGAGTTAAAGTAGTTAACAAACTACGTTTAAATGCAGAATACTTTTCAACTTTTTTTAAATAGTTATCTAAATTATTCGAAACTTTCGCACTCTGAAAGGTTAGTGATCCTTGTCCATAATTTGTTCTGCATAATGGTAATTCTAGGTCAAGTTGCTGTCGACTTTGGTAATGATAACACTCCCTTTGGAAATTGATATCGTGTTTCACGAAATCTAATAGCACAGAACATAAATAATGCTGTATGTAATTTGTATAGATAAGGAAGATGTAGAATTTTGGCTTTTTAAAAAAATTCTTTAGTACGTTCATTAAAGTTTAGATTACACAGAGTTCTGACGAATGTTTTTCAAGATGCAGCAGCTGAGTAAGATTATTTGTGTTCCCTCATATTAAAATGCAATAATGTAGATATGGATAAAGAATGGAGTTATACAATTGCCATTTAATTCGAAAAGGAAACAATCTTTCAAGTCTAATAAAGTCGCAAATTTATATAAATTTTGAACTCTGAAATCGTGCTTCTGCCCTTTACTTCCCAAAGATCAAAAGCATTCTTCTATTTTACTGAAAAAGGAGTTTTTCTCTTTTACACTTCATTCTGTGGGCAAATAAACGAAATCTGGAGAGTCGCTGTTATGTGTTTGTGCAGTGAAAAAATATTAACACAGAATTTCGATACTCTCTCTCTGTGATCAAATCGGAAATCTTTAAAACAGGAACCCTACTTGCAAACTAATACACGTTTGCTAAATCATATAAAGTAATTACAGAATATTCAGTAAAGCTTTTCGATTACAAGCAAAGCATGTCAAAAACGTAAAGTTAACTGTAAGCAGTTAGATAATTATTTAATATTAAACAATTTCACTGCTAGATTATTTTCTATCTTTAATAAGGCTAGAGAAGCTGAAAGATTTTATTTAAATTAATAAGATTTTATCTCCATTGGAATTACTCGCCTATTCGTTAAGGGGAAAAATACACTAAATGAAAAAAATTACTCCTGGAAGGATTAATGTCATTTTATTGAAACGCAGGCTGCTGTTAGCATGCACTGAAATGTGCGACTGATTACATTATCAAAAAAATATGAAAAATTACCACTTTACCTACCTGGTAAAGTGGTATCAACATCATATTAATTATACCACTTTACCTACTTGGTAAAGTGGTATAATTAATATGATGTTGAACTGCCCCGCACAGCAATGCATTTATGAACACGGCACGAAGGCTATCGTACAGCTCTATAATGTCCTCCTGAGGGATAGAACGCCAAAAAGCACGAAGTCGCTGTTCCATTTCAGCGACAGTGGTTGCCAACCTTTTGGGTGTTGTTGGAGCTGTCGGCCATCACGTCCCAGACGTGTTCCTTAGGTGAAAGGTCCGGTGAGCGTGGTAGTGTCTGAAAGTTTTGCTCGTTCGTTTAGATACTGCAGACTAATGTGAGCTGCGTTGGGACTGGCGTTATCTTGCTGGTCCAAGGTTCCTTGCTGTTGAACAAATGGGACAGCCACTGGCTGCAGAATGTTGGTAACAAATCATTGGGCAGTTAGAGATCCCCTTACGATGTCCAGTTCTGACCCAGATGTCCGACTAATGGCACCCCACATCAAGACACCAGGTGCTGGAGCTGTGTGACGATATCGCATGCACTGGGTGGCGTTCCTTTCCCCTGGATGACGGCGAACACGATGTCTACCATCGTGCTGACCAAGATTAAAACGAGATTCGTCACTAAACACCATGGTACTCCCCTCTTGTTGGTTCCGGTTCTGTCTGATCGACACCACTGAAGACGTGCTTGCATGTGGGCAGATGTGAGAGGCAAACGCAGTGCCTGACGATAGGCTCGCAAGGAAAACTAAAAGCCTCTTGTTTACCGTCCGCCTGGTAGGTATTCGATGTGTTACCGTTGCCAGTCCCTTTGCAGTTGCGTTGTAGTCGCGAATCTGTCACGCAAGTCAGGCGTCGCAAATGGCGGCCCTGTCACTCCGTGGTCATACGTCGACTTCCTGATCCTTGTTGGCGTGTGCTGGATCCTTCTTGAACCCACTGGCGCCATATGTGAATAATGGTGTTGGGAATGCGGCCAACCAGGTTGGCCACATCTCTGTACGGCAAACCAGCTTCTCTAAGGCCGATGATTCTTTCAAGGTATTAACTGTTGTTAATAGCTTGGAAGCTGTTAACCAGCTATATAAAGAAGCTGTTAACCAGCTATATAAAGAAGCTGTTAACCAGCTATATAAAGAAGCTGTTAACCAGCTATATAAAGAAGCTGTTAACCAGCTATATAACAAGTCTATTAATTGTTGGAACGGCTGTCGACTGCTGCGTAAGGGCATCTTTAGAGGTTTAGAACAATTTCTACAACGTTTTGTCCACCAGGGAGCTTTGGTGGTCTCTGTGTTTGACTGCTCCGCACCTGTGACATCAGCTCGCGCCTGTCCAGTCATTTCGATCGTCCTGCAAACCTAATCATTTCCATGTACTACCGTCTCCCTAAATTTCGTGACATTTGCATAAGTTCTTGCAAGTGTTGCATATTTTATTTCCTGTAGTGTATTTATTTGAATCCTTCTGAACGAATGAGGCGAAATAAATCTCAATTTAAATCATAAATGACATTTGCTAAACTCTTCGAAAGTTTCGTGCATTACTAGAATATATGAATATAAAGGATTTTGCCTATATGCAAACTGAAGCTAACAAAAAAGTCTAACTTGAAATTTCCAAGATCGTGGTGAAAAAGCAAATGTGAAGAGGTGAGAACATTGGCGAAGGATTCGTCTTATCACTAACGTTTGATATCGAAATAATCTTCACTCATCTAGTAGCCAGGATTTTTTAAGCAATTTTGCTAATAAAATGAACGCTATCACAATCGAATGAATTCTAATAAGTTGCATGCCCTACTGAAAGTAAACTTTACAATTAAAACGAAAGACTGGAGCCATACGCTCGTGCCACAAAACAACAGCTGACACGATAATTTTATTATAGGAGCTGTTATCCAAAATATCGAAACTTAATCTCGCGAACATTAAAATATCAGAGTTCATTTCAACTAACACGGGTGTAGCTATGGGAGGTATAGGGGGGGGAGGCTCCTCCCCAGAGTAAATCGGAGTTGACAAAATGCGAAGCGATTTGCTAAAATCCAAATGAGTTGGGAAAATTTGGATTTTTTTGGGGGGTAAAAGTAAAGGGAGTTAGCAAAATCTAGACAACTTGTCAAAATCTAGGGCAGTTGGCAAAATCCTGAATGACTTTGCAAAATTCTGGTGAGATCTAATAATTGGTATTTTTTTTTTGTAACATTATATTTAAGGCATTTGGCAATATTCGAATCCACTTGGGAAAATACAGGCGAGTTCTGAAACTTTTGATTAGTTTTATGAAATTAAGTGGAATTCGCGAAATCTTGAAAACTTCGCAAAATCTTGTGGAGTTGGCAAAATTCAAAGACACGATAGAAAAAGGTGAATTGTGAATTAAAACATTTTAAAAGCACCTATCATTATTTAGGGCCCTAAAAAGTAGAAAAACAAATCTAAAGCATATCGATGGACAATAAGTCACCGAGTTCGTATTCACCTCAAAGGAGCTAAAAAGTAGAAAAACAAATCTAAAGCATATCGATGGACAATAAGTCACCGAGTTCGTATTCACCTCAAAGGAGATAAAAAGTAGAAAAACAAATCTAAAGCATATCGATGGACAATAAGTCACCGAGATCGTCTTCACCTCAAAGGAGCTAAAAAGTAGAAAAACAAATCTAAAGCATATCGATGGACAATAAGTCACCGAGTTCGTATTCACCTCAAAGGAGCTAAAAAGTAGAAAAACAAATCTAAAGCAAATCGATGGACAATAAGTCACCGAGATCGTCTTCACCTCAAAGGAGCTAAAAAGTAGAAAAACAAATCTAATGCATATCGATGGACAATACGTCACCGAGTTCGTATTCACCTCAAAGGAGCTAAAAAGTAGAAAAACAAATCTAAAGCATATCGATGGACAATAAAAGTCACCGAGTTCGTATTCACCTCAAAGGAGCTAAAAAGTAGATAAAACAAATCTAAAGCATATCGATGGACAATAAGTCACCGAGTTCGTATTCACCTCAAAGGAGCTAAAAAGTAGAAAAACAAATCTAAAGCATATCGATGGACAATAAGTCACCGAGATCGTCTTCACCTCAAAGGAGCTAAAAAGTAGAAAAACAAATCTAAAGCATATCGATGGACAATAAGTCATCGAGATCGTCTTCACCTCAAAGGAGCTAAAAAGTAGAAAAACAAATCTAAAGCATATCGATGGACAATAAGTCACCGAGTTCGTATTCACTTCAAAGGAGCTAAAAAGTAGAAAAACAAATCTAAAGCATATCGATGGACAATACGTCACCGAGTTCGTATTCACCTCAAAGGAGCTAAAAAGTAGAAAAACAAATCTAAAGCATATCGATGGACAATAAAAGTCACCGAGTTCGTATTCACCTCAAAGCAGCTAAAAATTAGAAAAACCAATCTAAAGCATATCGATGGACAATAAGTCACCGAGTTCGTATTCACCTCAAAGGAGTTAAAAAGTAGAAAAACAAATCTAAAGCATATCGATGGACAATAAGTCACTTAGTTCGTATTCACCTCAGAGGAGCTAAAAAGTAGAAAAACAAATCTAAAGCATATCGATGGACAATACGTCACCGAGTTCGTATTCACCTCAAAGGAGCTAAAAATTAGAAAAACCAATCTAAAGCATATCGATGGACAGTAAGTCACCGAGTTCGTATTCACCTCAAAGGAGCTAAAAAGTAGAAAAACAAATCTAAAGCATATCGATGGACAATAAGTCACTTAGTTCGTATTCACCTCAAAGGAGCTAAAAAGTAGAAAAACAAATATAAAGCATATCGATGGACAATAAGTCACCGAGTTCGTATTCACCTCAAAGGAGCTAAAAAGTAGAAAAACAAATCTAAAGCATATAGATGGACAATAAGTCACCGAGATCGTCTTCACCTCAAAGGAGCTAAAAAGTAGAAAAACAAATCTAAATCATATCGATGGACATTACGTCACCGAGGTCGTATTCACCTCAAAGGAGCTGAAAAGTAGAAAAACAAATCTAAAGCATATCGATGGACAATAAGTCACCGAGATCGTCTTCACCTCAAAGGAGTTAAAAAGTAGAAAAACGAATCTAAAGCATATCGATGGACAATAAGTCACCGAGATCGTCTTCACCTCAAAGGAGCCAAAATGCAGAAAAACAAATCTAAAGCATATCGATGGACAATAAGTCACCGAGATCGTCTTCACCTCAAAGGAGCCAAAATGCAGAAAAACAAATCTAAAGCATATCGATGGACAATACGTCACCGAGTTCGTATTCACCTCAAAGGAGCTAAAAAGTAGAAAAACAAATCTAAAGCATATCGAATACAATAAGTCACCGAGATCGTCTTCACCTCAAAGGAGTTAAAAAGTAGAAAAACAAATCTAAAGCATATCGATGGACAATAAGTCACTGAGATTGACTTCACCTCAAAGGAGCTAAAAAGTAGAAAAACAAATCTAAAGCATATCGATGGACAATAAGTCACCGAGATCGTCTTCACCTCAAAGGAGCTAAAAAGTAGAAAAACAAATCTAAAGCATATCGATGGACAATAAGTCACCGAGTTCGTATTCACTTCAAAGGAGCTAAAAAATAGAAAAACCAATCTAAAGCATATCGATGGACAATAAGTCACCGAGTTCGTATTCACCTCAAAGGAGCTAAAAAGTACAAAAACAAATCTAAAGCATATCGATGGACAGTAAGTCACCGAGTTCGTATTCACCTCAAAGGAGCTAAAAAGTAGAAAACCAAATCTATAGCATATCGATGGACAATAAGTCACCGAGTTCGTATTCACCTCAACGGAACTAAAAAGTAGAAAAACCAATCTAAAGCATATCGATGGACAATAAGTCACCGAGTTCGTATTCACCTCAAAGCAGCTAAAAAGTAGAAAAACAAATCTAAAGCATATCGATGGACAATAAGTCACCGAGATCGTCTTCACCTCAAAGGAGCTAAAAAGTAGAAAAACAAATCTAAAGCATATCGATGGACAATAAGTCACCGAGATCGTCTTCACCTCAAAGGAGCTAAAAAGTAGAAAAACAAATCTAAAGCATATCGATGGACAGTAAGTCACCGAGTTCGTATTCACCTCAAAGGAGCTAAAAAGTAGAAAAACAAATCTAAAGCATATCGATGGACAATAAGTCACCGAGATCGTCTTCACCTCAAAGGAGCTAAAAAGTAGAAAAACAAATCTAAAGCATATCGATGGACAATAAGTCACCGAGTTCGTATTCACCTGAAAGGAGCTAAAAAATAGAAAAACCAATCGAAAGCATATCGATGGACAACAAGTCACCGAGTTCGTCTTCACCTCAAAGGAGCTAAAAAGTAGAAAAACAAATCTAAAGCATATCGATGGACAATAAGTCACTGAATTCGTATTCACCTCAAAGGAGCTAAAAAGTAGAAAAACAAATCTAAAGCATATCGATGGACAGTAAGTCACCGAGTTCGTATTCACCTCACAGGAGCTAAAAAGTAGAAAAACTAATCTAAAGCATATCGATGGACAATAAGTCACCGAGTTCGTATTCACCTCAAAGGAGCTAAAAAGTACAAAAACAAATCTAAAGCATATCGATGGACAGTAAGTCACCGAGTTCGTATTCACCTCAAAGGAGCTAAAAAGTAGAAAACCAAATCTATAGCATATCGATGGACAATAAGTCACCGAGTTCGTATTCACCTCAACGGAACTAAAAAGTAGAAAAACCAATCTAAAGCATATCGATGGACAATAAGTCACCGAGTTCGTATTCACCTCAAAGCAGCTAAAAAGTAGAAAAACAAATCTAAAGCATATCGATGGACAATAAGTCACCGAGATCGTCTTCACCTCAAAGGAGCTAAAAAGTAGAAAAACAAATCTATAGCATATCGATGGACAATAAGTCACCGAGATCGTCTTCATCTCAAAGGAGCTAAAAAGTAGAAAAACAAATCTAAAGCATATCGATGGACAGTAAGTCACCGAGTTCGTATTCACCTCAAAGGAGCTAAAAAGTAGAAAAACAAATCTAAAGCATATCGATGGACAATAAGTCACCGAGATCGTCTTCACCTCAAAGGAGCTAAAAAGTAGAAAAACAAATCTAAAGCATATCGATGGACAATAAGTCACCGAGTTCGTATTCACCTCAAAGGAGCTAAAAAATAGAAAAACCAATCGAAAGCATATCGATGGACAACAAGTCACCGAGTTCGTCTTCACCTCAAAGGAGCTAAAAAGTAGAAAAACAAATCTAAAGCATATCGATGGACAATAAGTCACTGAATTCGTATTCACCTCAAAGGAGCTAAAAAGTAGAAAAACAAATCTAAAGCATATCGATGGACAGTAAGTCACCGAGTTCGTATTCACCTCAAAGGAGCTAAAAAGTAGAAAAACAAATCTAAAGCATATCGATGGACAATAAGTCACCGAGATCGTCTTCACCTCAAAGGAGCTAAAAAGTAGAAAAACAAATCTAAAGCATATCGATGGACAATAAGTCACCGAGTTCGTATTCACCTCAAAGGAGCTAAAAAATAGAAAAACCAATCGAAAGCATATCGATGGACAACAAGTCACCGAGTTCGTCTTCACCTCAAAGGAGCTAAAAAGTAGAAAAACAAATCTAAAGCATATCGATGGACAATAAGTCACTGAATTCGTATTCACCTCAAAGGAGCTAAAAAGTAGAAAAACAAATCTAAAGCATATCGATGGACAATAAGTCACCGAGTTCGTATTCACCTCAAAGGAGCTAAAAAGTAGAAAAACAAATCTAAAGCATATCGATGGACAATAAGTCACCGAGATCGTCTTCACCTCAAAGGAGCTAAAAAGTAGAAAAACAAATCTAAAGCATATCGATGGACAATACGTCACCGAGTTCGTATTCACCTGAAAGGAGTTAAAAAGTAGAAAAACAAATCTAAAGCATATCGATGGACAATAAGTCATCGAGTTCGTCTTCACCTCAAAGGAGCTAAAAAGTAGAAAAACAAATCTAAAGCATATCGATGGACACTAAGTCACCGAGTGCGTATTCACCTCAAAGGAGCTAAAAAGTAGAAAAACAAATCTAAAGCATATCGATGGACAATAAGTCACCGAGATCGTCTTCACCTCAAAGGAGCTAAAAAGTAGAAAAACAAATCTAAACCATATCGATGGACAATAAGTCACCGAGATCGTCTTCACCTCAAAGGAGCTAAAAAGTAGAAAAACAAATCTAAAGCATATCGATGAACAATAAGTCACCGAGTTCGTATTCACTTCAAAGGAGCTAAAAAGTAGAAAAACAAATCTAAAGCATATCGATGGACAGTAAGTCACCGAGTTCGTATTCACCTCAAAGGAGCTAAAAAGTAGAAAAACAAATCTAAAGCATATCGATGGACAGTAAGTCACAGAGTTCGTATTCACCTCAAAAGGAGTAACGGGCGCCGGTATTCTTGTTGTGTAATAATAAAAATAATTTATTCCATTCAAGGGATCATCGTATCTTCCTTTGAACCGAAGACGAACTCAGTGACTGATTGCACCATCGATATGCTTTAGGTATATTTCTACTTTGCAGGACCCTATGAGAAGATAGGTGCTTTTTAATTTTTTCAAAATTTTTTGTCACTAAAATCACCTATTTTGAAAAACTTTTATTTGATGTACGACTCGTAATCCTCGAACACATTTTCCTTCTTTTGGAGTGATGTTTGAGCTAGCCCATGACATTGGAGACGTCACAATCTTTAATCTGAGATATCACTCGTTAAAGTCGAATCCCGCGAAAATCCACCCTCCCCTTTTTTATCAGGGGGGAATAATATGAAAAAATTCGTAAGGGCTTACGTCTGTTTTCCATCTGCAAATCGTATGCCAGCGATTAAGTTTGTTCGACCACCCGCCTCTGGCTGAGCTTTGATGAAAAAACCTCATCTTGATCTATGAAACGTACCACTTTTGTTCCGATTTCAGTATCTCTATTTTGTGAGCAAGTGAGCCCAATATTTCGTTGGCTGATGAAAGTGAAGGGGGAAATTTTTGAAAACAGGACGACTTTTGTTTGGCTGAGCTTCATCCCGTTCCATGCTGTCAGATTTCCGTTTTGTTGTTAATATTGATCAGTCACGCCCAGAAGCAGTGGTAAGAATAAAAAGGGAGAGAGGAAAAGTGGTCACAGAACCGATACTGTTTCTATTGGAACTTCACATGGAGTGTATTTATTTAGTCCTAGGAATAACTTTTTTTTTTGGCTGTGTGGAAGGAATGTTGGCGTGAAAAGGTTCGGTGTTGTAGGTATAGTCCTAAAAACGACTTTTTTAGCTGCTACTCCTGATAACGACTCTGTGTTTCTGCAGTTGAAATTCTAGATGAGGGATGGGGTTTTTTCGACTGTTTGGTAGATTTTTAGGTGGGTTCCAAAGTGATAAAGAATCTTTGGCTTGATAGTTTGGCTGACAAAGCCGAGGAAACAGTTAGACAGCAGAGAGCTATATCAGATAGTTAACGTTTTCAGTGGTTGAAGGATAAACAAGGTAAGGTTATAAAAGCTGAGGATTCTGTCATGGCTAGGTGGGATGAGCATTTCAGGGATGTTCTAAACAATGTGGGGGAGTTCTACTCCCATTGTTTGCAATGATGATAGATGCATTGGTGGCTTTAATGTTGGCCCTATAACACAATCTGAAGTTATTTTGGTTATTTCTAAACTTAAACTTCATAAATTCCCAGGGGTAGATGAAATTACTACAGAAATGCTTAGAGCTGGGAATGTTTCGCTTACCACTTGGATGACTGAAATTCTGAATATCTTTTACGATAAAGGCATGGTTACTAAGGATTTTACCAGAGCAATTGTTATCCCTATTTTCAAAAAAAGGTGATCGCAGTTCTTGTGATAACTATAGGGGTATCAGCCTACTCTCTGTTCCAGGTAAAGTTCTTTGCATGATTGTGCTTAATAGAATTAAGAATCTGGTTGAGAGGCAATTGCGTGATGAGCAATGTGGATTCAGAAGTCGTAGGGGATGTGTGGATCAGATATTTTCACTCAGGCAGATTCTTGAGAAATGTTTAGAGTTTCAGAAACCTTTGGTTGCTAGCTTTGTTGATTTCAAAAAGGCTTTCGACTCTGTTGATCGTCATAATGTGGTTGATTGTGTGATCATATGGTATACCAGACAAGTTAGTTAACATAATGAAAGCTCTCTATAATAACACTGAGTCGTGTGTGAGAGTTGGTCATCAATCAGAGAAAAGGATCATCATCAGAGAAAAGGAGACAAAATACACCCTTGTCGAACATCAGAAGTAATGCTAAACCAATTGCTTGTAGCAATTGGTTTAGCATTACTTCTGATGTTCGACAAGGGTGCATTTTGTCTCCTTTTCTCTTTGGCTATTGATTATGTTATGCAAAATTCACTTCAAGGGAAAGATTTTGGCCTTAAATGGTCTGGAGATATGAAAATTTATTATTTAGATAATTTTCATATCTCCAGACCATGAGAGCCTTGATAATTAGCCCTTTTGGCAAATGATGAGATGATCTCTTTCATTCGAGCTGTTAATGAGACTGTTAGTAGGATAGGTTTGGTTATCAACAGAGAGAAAACTAAAGTGATGAACATTGGTCAGCCAGGCTGTGATTCAGTTAATCTGCATGGTTACAGTCTTGGGCAGGTGTTACATTTTAATTTTCTTGGAAGCTATGTTACAGATACTGGTGATGTGAGGCATGAGATTAACAGACGAATAGGGATTGCTGCCGGGACTTTTAAGAATCTATGGAGAGTGTGGAGAAATAGGCGTATACACCTAAAGACTAAAATTAGACTGTATAATAGTTTGGTTCTTACTAAGGTTAGTTATGGTAGTGAAACTTGGACGCTTTGTAAACAAGATAACAGGAAACTAGATGCTTTTGATTCCAGATGCTTACGCAGTATCTTGGGCATTAGGTGGTTCAACTTTGTAACTAATGATGAGGTTAGGCAAAGGAGTTTGCAACCTCCTTTAAGCAGCATATTGTGCAGAGAGAGACTCCGCTGGTTTGGCCATGTTGCCCGTATGGATAATTATAGATTGGCGAATAGGGTTATGAACAGTGTGACTAAAGGCCTCAGAAAGAAGGGGAGACGTAGGATGCGGTGGGCAGACAATGTCAAACAGGACCTTATTAATATTGGTGTGCACTAGCCAGATGCATGTGATGTAGCTCAGAACAGACATGTCTGTAGAGGAACATTACATAGTCTGGTAGGATCTCTATAGCCCATGGCTGTATGAGGATTTGTATATATGTATGTGTATATATATATATATAAAAATGGTTTATAATGAGAATCTGTAGATTTTGAAATCTGCGACGTGAACTAAGGTTGGGAAAACTTTTGTTACATTTCTTTGAGAAGACTGATTTTTCACCTTCAAACCTTGTTATAATTTCATTCATGAAATAACAGTATTCAACAGAAGGTCATCATCCTCTGACAATTGATGTACCTTTGGCTCGGAAAAACTGCAAATGGGATTCCTTTGTGTGTCGTGAGGGAAGAAGGAGGAAAGCCTTTCCCACCGACGTGGCCACTTCTCCAAACATTCACGTTTCCTCTTTGAGATGGAAGAAGAAGGAAAGCCTTTCCCACCGACGTGGCCACTTCTCCAAACATTCACGTTTCCTCTTTGAGATGGAAGAAGAAGGAAAGCCTTTCCCACCGACGTGGCCACTTCTCCAAACATTCACGTTTCCTCTTTGAGATGGAAGAAGAAGGAAAGCCTTTCCCACCGAGGTGGCCACTTCTCCAAACATTCACGTTTCCTCTTTGAGATGGAAGAAGAAGGAAAGCCTTTCCCACCGACGTGGCCACTTCTCCAAACATTCACGTTTCCTCTTTGAGATGGAAGAAGAAGGAAAGCCTTTCCCACCGAGGTGGCCACTTCTCCAAACATTCACGTTTCCTCTTTGAGATGGAAGAAGAAGGAAAGCCTTTCCCACCGACGTGGCCACTTCTCCCAACATTCACGTTTCCTCTTTGAGATGGAAGAAGAAGGAAAGCCTTTCCCACCGAGGTGGCCACTTCTCCAAACATTCACGTTTCCTCTTTGAGATGGAAGAAATTTGATTTATCGCCTATTTCTAAGATGGTTTAATTTTAGCGTACTTTACCTTCAGTGGACCAGTAGTCTACCTTCGGGTCATTTCTGTAATAATCAAAATAAATGTAAGGTTTACAGAACACCAAAGAACCTTTTCGATGTGACGATTCTACTTCACTTTAACGATACTTCACATTAAAATAAAAAAGACTTCGTTTCCATTAAACAAATTTCAAATAATCATTTTTAGATTTAAGATGGAAATAAAGTTTCTGCGATGGCCCCCTAGATGGCGCCATGAGATTGACTTGCCTTTAGAAGGCTTGTGGCCAAAGATACCGCTGAACATGGCGGGGATGCGGATGCTGCCTCCGAGATCAGTGCCGATCCCTATCACAGATGCTGCCGACGTAATCAGAGACGATTCTCCACCTAAAACACAAAATATTGTCTTAAGAATAATTTCATTAAAAATAAAAATGCTCTTTTCTAAATACAGGAACACATTATAACCCATGCTGAAGTGATAAAAAATGTCAGGATTTGCAGTGGTCAGTGATACATATCGAGAAGAGAAAACTCCCCCTCCCCCAAAATGACTATGCCATTCATCATAGCATGAATTTCTAGTATGGTCAACAATAACAAACCATTGGAACGCGAGAAGCAACAGGTGCCTCCTCTTACAGAAACTCTTGAAGCACGGTCACTTATATCTATATTCATGTTGTCTCTATAAATAGAAATAACAGCGGATTGCCTCCATCCCAAACGTTCCTTGGCTCGAGACGAATGTACAACAGGCCCTTAGGTCCTAGAAAAATAATGCCTAATAAGAAGAACAAAAACTATCTTAAAAACATTGAAACGCGATCACGACAAGAAACATTCAATTGGGTGGTGTGTGCGAAATCCGCTCTGTAAATGGTAGCCAGGCATAAACTGGAAGGAATCCACACATCCCATTCATTCATTTTGGATCAATAACACTACAATGACTTAATTTATATTCCTCCTGCAAATAGGACAGATATTGTAAATACAATCAAAACTTCAAATGATAACAAATCCCCTGGATATGACAATATACAAATCAAACACATTAAAAACTGTGTCGAGGTATTTGCTGATGTCATAAAAGAAATAGTTAACGAAAGTATTTCAACTGATACAATACCAACTGAGTTTAAAAGGCAACTCTGCGACTAATATTCAAAGGAGGAACAAAGTCAATTATAATTAATTACAGACCCATTTCTCTTTTATCTTCTGTACATAAAATGTTGGAAAAATATTTTACAATAGTTTCTATAAATTTCTTAATAAACATAACATTCTCAGTGAAAATCAATATGGGTTTCAAAAGGGGAAAAGTACTGTGAACATACTAACGAAATTTACTGACTACATTGCACTAAATAGAGGTGACAGGGCAGTTGCAGTGTTTTTAGACTTACAGAAAGCCTTTGACACTTTGGATCATGACATTCTTCTAAGAAATGAGAAAAGTGTGGAATTAGAGGAACTGCATTACACTGGTTTCAAAGCTACTTATTAAATAGATTTACGATAACTAAAATTAACAACACCCACAGCGAAAAGTGCCAAGTTAAATTCGGTGTTCCTCAAAGATCTATTTTAGGTCCGCTTTTACTTCTGATTTACATAAACGACTTAACAAAATTGAAACTAAATAGTACCATATTTTCATATGCCGATGACACAGTTTTAGTTTATATAAACAAATTGGAAGAAGATGCGGTTAAACATATACAAAAAGACATTATTAAACGACGATTAAACTCAAATAAACTATCTAACTAGCAATAAAACCAAATGGATGGCTTTTCATTCATAATAACTTAATTAGTAAAACACGCAAATTAAACTGCACAAAAAAAGGAACCATTTCTGAGCTAGATAACTGTGGCTGCATAAAAATTGACAAGTATATACAATAAAATATCTAAGATTACATATATTATGGATGCCAACTGGTGTATTATGATTCACAAAGCAATCTGCGAGTCCCTCTTAAATTATGCCACAACGATACATGGTACAACTAAATTAACAAATATTAGAAAAATAGAAAGTATTCAATCCTCAATAGCTACAAATATTAAACCAATTAAAGACCGCACACATCTAATTACAGCCCAAGATAGATTTATTTACTTGGGTATTTTACCTTATCAGAGCCTACATAAAAATAACAGTTATACGAAATGTTTTCGACAACACACAGAAAAGTAAAGTCCAGCATGATAAAAACACAAGATTTAAAGAAAAAAATTATTTTCAACTACCGAATTTTACAAATACCTATGGGAAGTGCACAAGCGGCTACCAAATTCCATACATTTTCAATTACCGAGGGAACTGCTAGCCGTAAATTCTTTCAGAGAAATTAAACACGAATTAAACAGATTTTTATTAAAAAAATTAGATAATTAATATTAACACCTACTGACAAATTATGTGGTGCTGAATGTAAACCAAAAATCCCAATGTTATTTTGAAATATTCTAAATGAAAAATGGGGAAAAAATTTTAGTAAAGGGAACACATTATTGAATGTCGAAATTCTCAACTGAAATAGCAAGATACTACATAATAAATGCAATGTGATATAAATATATTAAGATTAACAGATTAAGGAAGGAATTATGTTTTATGTGAATGTATTATTCTCTCCTGCAGATAAGCTGTTGGTTTTGCGGGACATCTGTAAATAAGGAACGATTCATTTGAATTTGTCTGAATAAAAAAAAGAGGTAGGAAAAATACTAGACCAACCCTTTGACATCAAAACAGCCCATTCATTCATTTTGGAGGGCAAGAAGAAGGTTGGGTTGTTTTACCTCTGAGCGGCACTTTTTTGCACACCATGGGTTAATGGCCAGGTCACATGGACCCCGAAGGCTCAGAGAAGGTTGGGGGAGGGGACCTACTGGAACAGCTGTTGGGAGACAGATGGTAGTCTCCCGTCAAGGCCATCCAGCGTGTTCTTTAACGTGCACAGGGTATGGCTCTCCAGCACACGGGGCCACGGCTTAACGTCCCATCCGACGGACGGCGGCCTTGCCAAGCCCATCGGTGTCCCCTACTGACCGTGGGCAGGGCGGGGAGATTTGCGGAGATAAATCACAACGCTGACCCAGCTGGGACTCGAACCTGGAAACTGGAGATTACGAGCCTGGCGCGCTACCGACTGAGCCACTGATTTTGGAGTGCAAGAGGAAGAAGAAATACTACGGAACCCCTGTGGCTAAACTACAAAGAACAGGTACATAACATGTACTGGAGAGGATCCAGCATCTTCACCACCGAAATCCTGGCGGAATCATACACCTCGGATTCGTAGTCCAGTTTCGACCAGAAAAGCACAGGATACAGGTGGAGGAAAGAAAATCTGCCAGATTCCCAGGTGAGCAAGTGGAGAAGACCTTGGTGATGTTCAATCCCCAGGTGAGCAAGTGGAGAAGACCTTGTGATGTTCAATCCCCAGGTGAGCAAGTGGAGAAGACCTTGGTGATGTTCAATCCCCAGGTGAGCAAGTGGAGAAGACCTTGGTGATGTTCAATGCCCGCATACACTTGAACCTGAGATGACGTATGTGTGGTAAAAAAAGTCAATATCTGGTCGAAGATGATATTGAGAAACTTGGATCTCCACCACAACTGAAATGATGATATATCCGAGCCGTAGCTTGGGATCCAAATGAAGATGTCGCTGGTGGGAGAAGTGCACACAAGCGGTCTCCTCTTGGGAGAATCTCTTTTGTTGCGATCTTATGCAACCACGGCAATTCCCGGTTCCGCTTGTACAGCACTACCTGGTTATGAAAAGCCATGACCATCTAGAGCCGGGGGCAAGGAATACGCCCTATAGGCGCACCTCAACCCCAGCCTCACATGGCAGCAGTCCTATAGAAGGAAAGCTGACCACCGGAAGAAACCTTACTTTAATCTATTCCCCGGTTTGCAAATGTGCAAGGATATATAGATCCAAGCTCGATCGGCACCCGGGGTGGAGACTCTTAGTAAGACCCAGACTTTTTTGACAGCTCGTGCCTACAAGGCGGGGAGAGACCTTTCGGCAGAGCCGTCGAACAGACCACACAGGTCTCCTGAGAGGTGAGGTCTCCGACGCCGGCACCATCCGGTTGGCCTTAGCCATGTCCAACCGGTGAACCAATCCGGTCGGCACAGCCTTCAGCCGGGTTGCTGGGCCCTAGGCCCCCCCCACCACGACAAGGTGGTCCCCTATCGGGGGGGGGGGTCCTCTTGGGAGAGCGGAAACACGTTGGCCGTCGCCCGAACCGAAAGATTGTTGTGGGTCTTTCTTGAAGGACGATTAGCAAAATATGCTAAAATGACGCTCGACAACAAATGGAAACTTTTTGTTTTATAACATTGTTCAAATAGGATGCTTTTAACTAATTTTGCGGTGCTGAATTCAAATAGGACTGTGAAAAATCTGCAGCAGCTACAGTGGTTTTTAAATTACGGATTAATGTATTTAAAAGTTCAATGAATATGCATATCTAAGAAATGAAAATAAATATGACTTTTATTAAATTGCAACTTAAAACTCGCTAATTAATTACATAATTACAGAGAAAAAAATAAGAAACATCGTAGTTATAGACCACTGAATATAAAGTAACAAATGAAATAATATTGAAATGCAAAATAAGAAAACATGGGTAAGGATCTTTTATACTTACAAAGAAGTTCATTTTTGTCTTTTATGTGATATCTTCCTTCTGCAAGAATCAGCAGTAGTCACCCATCATTGCTGGGTCCCACCTGCCTTGGTATCTCTCCTCCATGGTTCGGATATCCTGGTGAAATTTTTCTCCTTACTCATCACTGACAGCTCCTAAGTTCTTGGGAAAGAGGTTGAGATGCAAGTGTAAGAAATGGATCTTCAAAGACATTCGGCAGCCGCTATTTTCATAGTTTTGAGAAGATCTTGAATGAGCTGATGGTAGTTTTCCTCTTTGTGATTCCCCAGAAAACCCTGGACCACACATGTGAAGGATTTCCATGCAGGCGCTCCTTCATATATTCAGTTTTTCTTCGATAAGGGTATCATTCCGTAGCTTCCTGATCTGAGGACCAACAAAGAATCCTTCTTGGAGTTTGGCATCACTTAGTTTTCGAAATTTTTCCTTCAAGTGCAAAAACCCTTTACCAGTTTTGTCCATACCTTTAGAAAGTTTTTCATAAGCCTCAGTTTGATGTTTAGTGGTGGGAGCAGAACATCAGAGGGGTCAACTAGAGGCTTATACCTCACATTACTCTTTCCAGGAATCCAAACATCTCTTTTGGGCCAATCTTTTGTTTTGTAGTGTTCCTTTCTGGCCCTACTGTTTCACAAACGCAGAAAACAGCAAAATTTTGTGAAGACTCCTTGAAGCCCGAGCAAGAGAGATATGACTTTTAGGTTACCACATATTGTCCACTTAAACTGGTCATATTTTATAGCAGTGAGTATCTTTTCCATGCTTTCATAAGTTTCCTTCATTCCCACAGCGTGTGTCACTGGAATGGAAGGTTTTTGGTTTCCTTTATGCAAAAGGACAGCTTTTAAGCTGAATTTTGACGAATCTATAAGTAGACGCCATTCCTTAGGGTCGTGAGTTGTTCCAATATCTTCGATCAGTCCTGAAATATTTGTGCAGAAATAAAAACCATCTTGCATCTGGTAATAAGCAGATAAAGCCAAATTTCCCTTTCTGAACAGAGAAACTCTGGTACCCTTGGTCAGAAGATTCTACTCTTGAACTTAAAACCTCAGCTTGTTGTATGGAAAGTCCTAGGTCTCGAACTAGATCATTTAGTTCATTTTGCTGAATCAAATGAGGCTCCTCTAACTTTTTAGGGGTGTATATAGGATCAGGATCTGTATGTGCCTCAAAGTCTTCCTCTGATGAATGTGAATCCATCTCCTCCCAGTTGGTTGGAGGTGTTGGTTGTAGGAAGATCTCCATGAGAAACTGGCATTATAGCTGAAGACATATTTGGATCTTGCATTTTGATTTTTGAAAAGCCCGACACTTTAGTTAAACAAAAATAAAAATCATGCAAGTGACTAGTTGGCTCATGCCAAATCATTGGAATTGCAAAGGGCATGGATTTTATCTTACCTTTCAACCATTCACTCAGGCCAACGAAGCACGAAATGCAGCACACATGTGGAGCCCATGTTTTGTCCTGATCTCCAACATGACATCAAAAATACAAGTTATAGGCTTTCTTCGCAATCTTTGTCAAAGAACGACCCTGGGATTTTAAAATGTAATTTCCACACACACACACAACAAAACTTATCTGGCACATTAACACATCCGCGACGCTGCCTTTGTGCCATTTAAACTCTAAAATTCACTCTTCAACGTAGAGCACGTTTCTCCTACAATGAAAACAACAAGAATGGCGGTCTGAGGTTAGGTTACTGTTACGTTTTCTGCCACTTGGCAATCAGTGTTGCGAGCCACAGAAAGTAAAATACCTAGTATTCTCCCAGTTGCGTGGAGGTGTTGGTATAGGAAGATCTTAAGAGTCAAAATGACCAATGACATAAAAACGTGACGTGCTATTTTTTAAGGCCAGATCTGAAATCAGCACCTGAAAAATAGTTAAAGGCAGTTACAATTATTCATGTTATAAAAACCCTGAAAACTAGTGTTATTAACATAGAGGGCATCGCCTACAGACGGAAAAAGTTGTCTAGTAATAGAATTAATCTTGACAGCCAAAAGCGTAATACTCAAAACGCAGTCTTGTGGCACCCCCTGATATTGTGGGTAAGGCGGCGACTGAGGGTTGCCAACATGCATACGAAAAGAACGTGCCGCTAAGAAGTTGGAGGTGAAGATCGGCATGTGACCTCTGAAGCCGAAGCTGTGGTGGTCACGAAGAATTTCCGATGTTGAAGAAAACTGACACCAGGTGCTCTCGTTTTAAAACTGCATTTCTGGTAACTGATTCGAGGCGTATCAGATGGTCGAGAGTTGACCGTTGCCTGCGAAAGCCCCACTGGGTATGGGAAAGAAGGTTGTGAATACCATTCAGAGTCTGGCATTTACCATTCTTCCTTAATACCTTGCCCACGCAGCTCGTCAACGCAATTGAACGATAATTGGGATGAATCCTAAATGGTCCCTAAAAAGTAGAATATAAACCTAAAGCATATCAATTGTGCAATCAGTCCCCGAGTTCTTATTCACTTCAAAGAAAGGTAGGAGGCTGACAATCTTGTTGTATCGGCGTTCTGTCTTCTGTTGAAGTGAATACGAATTCAGTTAGTAATTGCACCATCGATATGCTTTTATTTTCTACTTTTTAGGGCCACACAGAAAGATAGGTATTTTTTTAAATTTTAATATTTTTTGTTACTAAAAACCCCTACCTTGAAAAGCTTTCATTTCAGATATGACTCAGAAACGTCGAGCAAATCATTTCCCCACTTTTGAAGTCATGTTTCAGGTAGGCCATCACATCGGAGACGTCACAAGATTTTATTTGAAACACGATTCGTTAAAGTCGAAACCCTAGAAAATCCACTTCCACCCTTTTAGGGGGGGAATAGTGGGGGGGGGAATAAAAATAGTTTACGACTATCATTATATGAGCTTTCATTTGACACCAAACTCGCAACTGTAGGCCCTCGCGTTCGGAAGATATGGTGGAATGCATTTCCCATTTCCCGTTTATTAGGAGGGAAGAAGCGATGCGAGGCACTTTTCAATACCTTATGAGAATCCACCAATCAGAAGCTTTCATCTGAGGAAATGAGAAATGCATTCAGAGAAGAGGCCTACGGAATGCATTCAGATAAGGAGGTATAAGAATGCATTCAGAAGAGATAAACTAGAATAAAGGAATGCATTCAGATGAGATAAGAAATAAATTGCTTTAGATGAGATAATATGCCTACGGAATGCATTCAGGTAAGAAGCTATAAGAATGCATTCAGATGAGAAGAAATGCATTTAGGTAAGAGGCCTATGGAATGCACTCATCTAAGAAGGCGTAAGAATGCTTTCAGACGAGATAATATGGTATGAAAGAATGCATTCAGATAAGAGGAAATAAGAAATGTATTTATATAAGTGGCCTACGGATTGCATTCACATAAGACGGTATAAGAATGCATTCAGACGAAATATGCTGGTATGAATGAATGCATTCAGAGGAGAAGCTATAAAAATGCATTCAGATGAGATAAGAGGAAATAAGATATGCATTGAGATAAGAGGCGTAAGGAATGCATTCAGATTGGAAGGTATAAGAATGTATTCACACGAGTTAAGATGTTATAAGAATGCCTTTTGGTAAGATGACATAGGAAATGTATTGAGATAAGAGGGCATACAGAATGCATTCAGATGTAATAGAGGTATACAGAATGCATTCAGGTGAGATAGGAGGGTATATGGATTGCTTTCAAATGAGATAAGATAGTGTCAGAATGCATTCAGATAAGAGGGCATACTGCATGGATTCAGAAAGGACATACGGAATACATTCAAATGAGATTAGCTGGTATAAGAAGGCATACGGAATGCATTTAGATGTTCATTAAATTATGAGGAGAGAGAGATCTGTTTTGAAATGCAGAGAAATAAGAATTTGGCGAGAGTGCTGCAGTCGCGAAAATTTATTTTTTCCCGGTATTTTAATAATTTTTTATTCTATTAGAATTTGATTATTGAAAAGAAACAGGATGCTGAACGTTCAATGTGTCGTTTCAGGTGCTGAATCTCATTTATTCGGCTCCCACGAGTAAAAATATCGCAGTGATTGTGTTATCGTTAAAGCATGAAATCCGTTATTTCATAGAATACCTCGTTATTTCATGAAATAACTGATCAAGTCAGTTAAAGCGTAAAACTCACTTGTATTCTATGGTTTAACTAGTTATTTCATAGAATAACGATCTACACCCCGTTCAAGTGTAAAATAACCGAGTAAATAAATCTGAAATGCAAAAGGCTGTAAAGTGAAAACCACTGGTCAGAAAGAGCACACCATTTTTAACCCACTATAAAGTGTTATTTAATAATAATGATATTAACTTTTATGCTTCGTCTAAGAATATGGAAAGTATTACTTTCATTTACACGCAATATTTTTGTAATTAACGATAATTTGCTGAACTTAATATATAGAGATTACTGCAGCCGAATATTTTTTTGCCTCAGACTCTCAGAACATCAACGAGAAGTGACCAGAAACAACAAAAACTGCATTCTACCCTGAAATGTAACCAAAAGTCAACAAAAAAGGACTATTTCTATTGTCCGAGAGTAGAGTTGAAACCAGGGTCATCCCTCTATCAACATGAATCAGTCGTCCGAATTATAAAAAAACGCCCCCAAAATGAGCAGGCCAAGTGAGAACGAATCGCTTTATTTTGAGAACGAATTACTTTATTTTGAGAACGAATTACTTTATTGATTCGTTCTCACTTGGCCTCCGCTCATCCGGGGCGTTTTTTATAATGCGGACGACTGAATCACATGACACGAAGATTCATATTCAAGAGATTCACCACTTTACGGATTCGTTCTTACTTGGCCTTCGCCCATTAGAGCAATTCCAGATGCCATTTTAGTAATCCCTGTTGTAAGAAACGATTTTATTGTGTCTTTATATAAATAATATTTTGTATGTTGTATGATGGCCGAGTGGTTAGCACGCTTGGCTACTGAGCTAAGGGACCTGGGTTCGAGCTCCGGGTAAGGCATGGCTGTTTGTGTCGTTTTTCTGCTGAGGTCCTGTCATCCTCTCAGACCTACTAGGGCATATAAACTGGCAGGCTCCTGTCAGACCTTTGTGGCAAGCAGCTGCTTGAGGGGGTATTTATTTTATTTTTTATAATTCAGTTAGACAGTTAAAGTGTAAAATAAACGATCTATCATTAGTTATTTCATAGAATACCTAGTTAAAGTGTGGAATTATTAATTTATTACACGCTTTAACTGACTTGATCAGTTATTTGATGAAATAACTAGGTATTCTATGAAATAACTGAATTATACACTTTAACGGTAACAGTTGCATCCCATGATAACATTTTCCCCCATCTCTAAACCCTTCATGCCGAAAACTAATTTCTGCTTCCGCCAGGCCAAGGATTGAAAAAGAGTCTAGATCCTGTGCTTGCTTCGGTTCTGTTGAGTCTCGTGTCGACTCCTTTAAAAAACGAAATGGATCTGCTTCAACTGGTTTCGGTTCCCCTTTTCGTTTTTGTTTCATCTGACGTCATTAAAAGACTACTGCTTCCCCTTTCCCATGCCGACTCCCGGAAGCACTTGCTCTTCGTGACGTCATCGTCGAAAGAAGGGAGCAACGACTCTGTCCCTCCCTGCTTCCGATTTGTCTCCTTCAGATGACCTGGCAGCCATCGCAGTCACAAGCAGCGGGAGAGAAAAAAATTCCCCCGTGCTTTATTTCCTTCCCACAATGGCGGCGCTATCCATTCCCGCGGAAGGTCACCGATGACCTGCACATCGCCTGTCACAGGGTGGGGGAAGGGACGGAGGAGGGAGGGGGGGGTCAAGACGAGACTCACCGAGAGTGAAAGGTAAAAAAGAAGGGAACACACGACCCGGAACTCCATTGACACATTTCTGCTACGAGCCAGATGGTTTGTTCCACTTTTAGATCAAGGTAGATCTCTCTGGAAACTTCAAAGGCACGAAACGTGCAGAGAATTCTCTTGTGACCTGCGACGAACCCACCAGAGGGAGTCACTTTCTCTCAAATTTTAACAAATACACTACAGGAAACAAAATATGCAACACTTGCAAGAAGTTATGCAAATGTCACGAAATTTAGGGAGACGGTAGTACATGGAAATGATTAGGTTTGCAGGACGATCGAAATGACTGGACAGGCGCGAGCTGATGTCACAGGTGCGGAGCAGTCAAACACAGAGACCACCAAAGCTCCCTGGTGGACAAAGCGTTGTAGAAATTGTTCTAAACCTCTAAAGATGCCCTTACGCAACAGTCGACAGCCGTTCCAACAATTAATAGACTTGTTATATAGCTGGTTAACAGCTTCTTTATATAGCTGGTTAACAGCTTCCAAGCTATTAACAACAGTTCACGTCACAGACGAACACGATGTCTACCGTCAGCACGACGGTAGACATCGTGTTCGCCGTCATCCAGGGGAAAGGAACGCCACCCAGTGCATGCGATATCGTCACACAGCTCCAGCACCTGGTGTCTTGATGTGGGGTGCCATTAGTCGGACATCTGGGTCAGAACTGGACATCGTAAGGGGATCTCTAACTGCCCAATGATTTGTTACCAACATTCTGCAGCCAGTGGCTGTCCCATTTGTTCAACAGCAAGGAACCTTGGACCAGCAAGATAACGCCAGTCCCAACGCAGCTCACATTAGTCTGGAGTATCTAAACGAACGAACAAAACTTTCAGACACTACCATGGCCACGTTCGCCTGACCATTCACATATTGAACACGTCTGGGACATGATGGGCCGACTGCTCCAACAACACCCAAGAGGTTGGGTAACCACTGTCGCTGAAATGGAACAGCGACTTCGTGCTTTTTGGCGTTCTATCCCTCAGGAGGACATTATAGAGCTGTACGATAGCCTTCGTGCCGTGTTCATAAATGCATTGCTGTGCGGGGCAGTTCAACATCATTAATTATACCACTTCACCAGGTTCTTGAACTTCAACTTCTTCTTGAACCCACTGGCCCCATATGTAATTAATGGTGTTGGGATGCTTCTCTGACACACGATATTTGATGAAGCTAAAACTCTTTCTGGGAATTACGGATTTTATTCAACATCCACACTGAGAATAACTGCAAATGTTTTTATTCCCTTATTAATTGCCATTTTTAAGTATTTACTTTTCTTCATCCTTTGAGTTTTAAATAAATGTTGGTCAAGTGATAAGGGGGGGGGGGGGGTTGAAATTCATAGTTCACGAGAGAGGATCATTGGAGGTGAGGAAAGCACCTCCTTTCAAGAGAGATAATTTTCCCTTTTACAGAACTTACGGCAATTACTAGAAAATCTGAGCGTTCTCCGACAGACTATTTCGGAAAGAAATTATTAAAAATTTCATATTTTCGATGCGATTTTTCTCCAGATCATTCATAGCATCTAAAGTGAGGTCTTTTATCCTGACTCTTGGAAGTTCTCACCTCTCATTCCACTTCTTAAGCCAGGGAAGAGATCTTCTGAGATCAAGTCTTACAGACTGATTGCCTTTTCTTCAGGGCCAAAATTAGGGACCGTATGCTGTAAAAAAAGATTACTTTGAGTGATTAAATCTCACAACCAATTTAATTAATTCCTTCACATTTTCTCTCCAATATTTGTTTAAAGAGCGGCAATATCTCACAGGATTGGCGTCATGCAATGGTCGTGCCTGTTTTTATGCAAAATGATGAAGCATCAAAGCTTCACCACTCTCACGCGCACTCGTTCACTCCCCAATACCTAAGCTTATGGAGAGCTGCACGTGAACTGTTAGCCATCTTCCAATCGCGAAACATTATACCAAATGAACAGTTCAGATTCTTGCCTAACCCTTCTACAAAGATTCAACTAATCCATAATTTCCATTCGTGCACCTTACTTTTAGATAATAATATTCCTGTCGACGTCATTTTCCTGGACTTTGAAAAGGCCTTCGATAAATTAGAAAGATTCCTTTTTAAAACTGTTGGTTTTGGATTCCCTAAGGGTGAGGTATTGAGCCTCTTTCTTTTCAATCTTTATCTTCGTGGATAACGTGGATCTCCGTTATTGAAATAACGTGGATCTCCGTTATTGAAAGAGCTCAAAATCCCCACCCTGAGGAAATCCAAAAGTAACTGCTTTAAAATCCGAAGAAATCTGTCGAAATTTGACAGCAATTTTTCTTCTAGTTAAGTGATTTTTAAGAAATGTTAGCAGTCTTCGAGAAAAACCAAACTTCCAGGTTTTGAAAAGTAGGCCATTCACCCAAGCATGGTGAAAGGTTCCCTTCAGGTCCAGAAACAGCTGGAGAGTCATTTTTTATTATTTCTTTTCTTTCTTTCTGGACCACCCAAAATGTATAATCTAGAACGCTTGCAACAGCTGCACTCTTCCGCTCACTTAAATGCTACAGATGTTGTCCAAATGAAAGATGCTTTAAAAGATGCTTTAAAAGATGCTTTAATGGATCCCTAAATGGAAAGACTTCCGACGGTGTTAAAACCGGGAAGCATAAAATCGGTTGGCCTCTCCCAATCGAGCGATTTGAAAATTTATCATTTAAGACATCAGAGGTGGTATTAGCTAACTATTAGTCATCAGAGGAAGGAATCTCTACGAGTTTGTCTTTTTGGACGCACAGTTCTCTTTGTTACCTAATTATTCGATAAAATATAAAAATTTTAAAACATGGATATTCCTTTTATAACGACCTTGTATTTATATACTTTCTTGAAAACAAAATCAAATATTTGGTTTTGATTGATCGTTGAAAGGAATAAAAGAAGAAAATAAATTCCGAAAGAAAGCATTTTTTTTAGGTAATAAACTGCTCACAAAAATTAGGGGATATTTCAAAATGAATGTGAAGCGATAAAATATCCCCTAATTTTTGTGAGCAGTGTATATGAAATTGAGATTATTTTAGAAACATGTTTTAAAAATTCCTGGATCCTCAACAATTTGGAATTTTAGGTTTCCGGATTTGTAACTTCATATAATTTCATTAAGCAGACGTATAATTTTAAAATTTAAAACGACTCGCTTGGAAGTCATCGTGAAAATTAAACTTCGACCCTTATGACGCTCGAGGCGAAGAAAGGGAAACATTTGTCACGCGATTAAAAAAAGGTTGTTTAAATATGGGTCGCTTGTATTGTTTGCAGTCGCCTCATTTCTGCTCAGATGTTGCGAATGTAATGAGCGAGATTTCCATCTGGGTCAAAGGAATAAGGAGGCGACTAAAAAAAGCGCCTCTTGATTCCCCATTGAGACTTGTCAACAAAAGGCGTTGCCGGCTGACAACTTTTTCATTTGACTGTTGTCCTCAGATCAGAAGAGGAAAATGGGTCGTTCACCAAACATCTCTCTCTCTTGGAGATGACTTCCGACCTATTCGTCGATCCTAGGTCATCGCCAGCAATCATTAAGACATACTTCCGATTGCCTGCCGACAGAACTCGCAACAGAATGGATTCGATCGATTTCGCTTCGCAACAATCGTCTGCTGAAATCGGTCAGATTCGAATATCGGTCGAGATTCGAATATGACAAAAGTCAACAAAGGTCGTGTCGAAACACGTCTGACCACACTTTTTTTTCGACAGTAGTTTATTCAACAGATACGTGCAAGCGATGTCTTTCTTAATCACCGAAAGTTCACCGACTCCTGCTTCCCAGATATTGGGTTCTGATGAAGGCGAAGCGCGTTCCTTAATTTCCTAAGCGTGCCTGCGCCCTTCATTCAGGAAGGGTTGTTGGGTTGTTTTACCTCTGAGCGGCACTTTTTTGCACACCATGGGCTAAATGGCCAGGTCACATGGACCCCGAAGGCTCAGAGAGGGTTGGGGGAGGGGACCCACTGGAACAGCTGTTGGGAGACAGATGGTAGCCTCCCGTCAAGGCCATCCAGCGTGTTCTTCGGCTGCACTTCGGCTTCGATGGGAAAGACCCCACTTCTGTGGGCTCGCTTCGGTTCAAGTGGTTCGCAATTCTCCTTCTGAATCCTCTTCCATCCAAAGAAATTCTCATGATGGCCATTTCAGTCTGTCTTTATTCATTCCAATCTTAAATTAAAATATGATATTATTATCATTTCTCAACTCTTAGTCGTTGCCAGTTCTTCTACTGTTTCATAAAATTTCTTCGTATTTTAAGGGTTGGGTTGTTTTATTTCTGAGCGGCACTTTTTTGCACACCGTGGGCTAAATGGCCAGGTCACATGGACCCCGAAGGCTCAGAGAAGGTTGGGGGAGGAGACCCACTGGAACAGCTGTTGGGAGACAGATGGTAGCCTCCCGTCAAGGCCATCCACCGTGTTCTTTAACGTGCACAGGGTATGGCTCACCCGCAGACGGGACCACGGCTTAACGTCCCATCCGACGGACGGCGGCTTTTCCAAACCCATCGGTGTCCCCTACTGACCGTGGGCAGGGCGGGGAATTTTTGCGGAGATAAATCTCA
This sequence comes from Ryuthela nishihirai, assembly GCA_038380435.1. Classification (NCBI taxonomy): domain Eukaryota; kingdom Metazoa; phylum Arthropoda; class Arachnida; order Araneae; family Heptathelidae; genus Ryuthela; species Ryuthela nishihirai. The sequence continues at coordinate 152,414,759 of JAWZYU010000001.1, read as the reverse complement.
ACGCTGACCCAGCTGGGACTCGAACCTGGGAACTACAGTCATTGAGGAAGGAGTTTTACCAAACGCATCATAACCGTTGAGTTGCTCTTCTGACACAAATACTGATTATTGAAATTTACTCAAAATCAACTTCTAAACTGATTAAAAGCATATATCCATGGTGTAACAGAAATTGGCGGCACAAATCCACGGACGATTCTAGAGTCCCCCTTCCTCCCCCCCCAAAAAAAGGGTGTCCGGAAACGCATTATTTGTAAGTTATGTTGAATGATTTTTCGAAATGGAGCATTCATTCATTTCTCCTCGCTTCCATCTTTTCCTAAACTCTTTCCCGCGGCAGATCCCCCAATCGAAGAACAACTCGGAACTGCAATCGTCAGCATTCATTCATTCCTCCTCGCTTCCATCTTTTCCTAAACTTTTTCCCGCAGCAGATCCCCCATTCGAAGGACAACTCGGAACTGCAATCGTCAGCATTCATTCATTCCTCCTCGCTACCATCTTTTCCTAAATTCTCTTCCGCGGCACATCCCCCAGTCGAAGGTCAACTCGGAACTGCAATCGTCAGCATTCATTCATTCCTCCTCGCTTCCATCTTTTCCTAAACTCTTTCCCGCGGCAGATCCCCCAGTCGAATGACAACTCGGGACTGCAATCCTCAGCATTCATTCATTCCTCCTCGCTTCCATCTTTTCCTAAACTCTCTCCCGCGGCACATCCCCCAGTCGAAGGACAACTCGGGACTGCAATCGTCAGCATTAATTCATTCCTCCTCGCTTCCATCTTTTCCTAAACTCTCTCTTGCGACACATCCCCCAGTCGAAGGACAACTCGGAACTGCAATCGTCAGCATTCATTCATTCATCCTCGCTTTCATCTTTTCCTAAACTTTTCCCGCGGCAGATCCCCCAGTCGAAGGACAACTCGGAACTGCAATCGTCAGCATTCATTCATTCCTCCTCGCTTCCATCTTTTCCTAAACTCTTTCTCGCGGCAGATCCCCCAGTCGAAGGACAACTCGGAACTGCAATCGTCAGCATTCATTCATTCCTCCTCGCTTCCATCTTTTCCTAAACTCTTTCCCGCGGCAGATCCCCCAGTCGAAGGACAACTCGGGACTGCAATCGTCAGCATTCATTCATCCCTCCTCGCTTCCATCTTTTCCTACAGTCTCTCCCGCGGCACATCCCCCAGTCGAAGGACAACTCGGAACTGCAATCGTCAGCATTCATTCATTTCTCCCCGCTTCCATCTTTTCCTAAACTCTTTCCCGCGGCAGATCCCCCAGTCGAAGGACAACTCGGAACTGCAATCGTCAGCATTCATTCATTCCTCCTCGCTTCCACCTTTTCCTAAACTCTTTCCCGCGGCAAATCCCCCAGTCGAAGGAAAACTCGTGACTGCAATCGTCAGCATTCATTCATTCCTCCTCGCTTCCATCTCTTTCTAAACTCTCTCCCGCGGCACATCCCCCAGTCGAAGGACAACTCGGAACTGCAATCGTCAGCATTCATTCATTCCTCCTCGCTTCCATCTTTTCCTAAACTCTCTCCCGCGGCACATCCCCCAGTCGAAGGACAACTCGGAACTGCAATCGTCAGCATTCATTCATTCCTCCTCGCTTCCATCTCTTCCTAAACTCTCTCCCGCGGCACATCCCCCAGTCGAAGGACAACTCGGAACTGCAATCGTCAGCATTCATTCAATCCTCCTCGCTTCCATCTTTTCCTAAACTCTCTCCCGCGGCACATACCCCAGTCGAAGGACATCTCGGAACTGCAATCGTCAGCATTCATTCATTTCTCCCCGCTTCCATCTCTTCCTAAACTCTTTCCCGCGGCAAATCCCCCAGTCGAAGGAAAATTCGTGACTGCAATCGTCAGCATTCATTCATTCCTCCTCGCTTCCATCTTTTCCTAAACTCTCTCCCGCGGCACATACCCCAGTCGAAGGACATCTCGGGACTGCAATCGTCAGCATTCATTCATTCCTCCTCGCTTCCATCTTTTCCTAAACTCTTTCCCGCGGCAAATCCCCCAGTCGAAGGAAAATTCGTGACTGCAATCGTCAGCATTCATTCATTCCTCCTCGCTTCCATCTCTTCCTGAACTCTCTCCCGCGGCACATCCCCCAGTCGAAGGACAACTCGGAACTGCAATCGTCAGCATTCATTCATTCCTCCTCGCTTCCATCTCTTCCTAAATTCTTTCCCGCGGCAAATCCCCCAGTCGAAGGAAAATTCGTGACTGCAATCGTCAGCATTCATTCATTCCTCCTCGCTTCCATCTCTTCCTAAACTCTCCCCCGCGGCACATCCCCCAGTCGAAGGACAACTCGGAACTGCAATCGTCAGCATTCATTCATTCCTCCTCGCTTCCATCTCTTCCTAAATTCTTTCCCGCGGCAGATCCCCCAGTCGAAGGACAACTCGGGACTGCAATCGTCAGCATTCATTCATTCCTCCTCGCTTCCATCTTTTCCTAAACTCTCTCCCGCGGCACATCCCCCAGTCGAAGGACAACTCGGAACTGCAATCGTCAGCATTCATTCATTCCTCCTCGCTTCCATCTTTTCCTAAACTCTCTCCCGCGGCACATACCCCAGTCGAAGGACATCTCGGAACTGCAATCGTCAGCATTCATTCATTTCTCCCCGCTTCCATCTCTTCCTAAACTCTTTCCCGCGGCAAATCCCCCAGTCGAAGGAAAATTCGTGACTGCAATCGTCAGCATTCATTCATTCCTCCTCGCTTCCATCTTTTCCTAAACTCTCTCCCGCGGCACATACCCCAGTCGAAGGACATCTCGGGACTGCAATCGTCAGCATTCATTCATTCCTCCTCGCTTCCATCTTTTCCTAAACTCTTTCCCGCGGCAAATCCCCCAGTCGAAGGAAAATTCGTGACTGCAATCGTCAGCATTCATTCATTCCTCCTCGCTTCCATCTCTTCCTAAACTCTCTCTCGCGGCACATCCCCCAGTCGAAGGACAACTCGGAACTGCAATCGTCAGCATTCATTCATTCCTCCTCGCTTCCATCTCTTCCTAAATTCTTTCCCGTGGCAAATCCCCCAGTCGAAGGAAAATTCGTGACTGCAATCGTCAGCATTCATTCATTCCTCCTCGCTTCCATCTCTTCCTAAACTCTCTCCCGCGGCACATCCCCCAGTCGAAGGACAACTCGGAACTGCAATCTTCAGCATTCATTCATTCCTCCTCGCTTCCATCTCTTCCTAAATTCTTTCCCGCGGCAGATCCCCCAGTCGAAGGACAACTCGGGACTGCAATCGTCAGCATTCATTCATTCCTCCTCGCTTCCATCTTTTCCTAAACTCTTTACCGCGGCACATCCCCCAGTCGAAGGACAACTCGGAACTGCAATCGTCAGCATTCATTCATTCCTCCTCGCTTCCATCTTTTCCTAAACTCTCTCCCGCGGCACATCCCCCAGTCGAAGGACAACTCGGAACTGCAATCGTCAGCATTCATTCATTCCTCCTCGCTTCCATCTCTTCCTAAACTCTCTCCCGCGGCAAATCCCCCAGTCGAAGGAAAATTCGTGACTGCAATCGTCAGCATTCATTCATTCCTCCTCGCTTCCATCTCTTCCTGAACTCTCTCCCGCGGCACATCCCCCAGTCGAAGGACAACTCGGAACTGCAATCGTCAGCATTCATTCATTCCTCCTCGCTTCCATCTCTTCCTAAATTCTTTCCCGCGGCAAATCCCCCAGTCGAAGGAAAATTCGTGACTGCAATCGTCAGCATTCATTCATTCCTCCTCGCTTCCATCTCTTCCTAAACTCTCCCCCGCGGCACATCCCCCAGTCGAAGGACAACTCGGAACTGCAATCGTCAGCATTCATTCATTCCTCCTCGCTTCCATCTCTTCCTAAATTCTTTCCCGCGGCAGATCCCCCAGTCGAAGGACAACTCGGGACTGCAATCGTCAGCATTCATTCATTCCTCCTCGCTTCCATCTTTTCCTAAACTCTCTCCCGCGGCACATCCCCCAGTCGAAGGACAACTCGGAACTGCAATCGTCAGCATTCATTCATTCCTCCTCGCTTCCATCTTTTCCTAAACTCTCTCCCGCGGCACATACCCCAGTCGAAGGACATCTCGGAACTGCAATCGTCAGCATTCATTCATTTCTCCCCGCTTCCATCTCTTCCTAAACTCTTTCCCGCGGCAAATCCCCCAGTCGAAGGAAAATTCGTGACTGCAATCGTCAGCATTCATTCATTCCTCCTCGCTTCCATCTTTTCCTAAACTCTCTCCCGCGGCACATACCCCAGTCGAAGGACATCTCGGGACTGCAATCGTCAGCATTCATTCATTCCTCCTCGCTTCCATCTTTTCCTAAACTCTTTCCCGCGGCAAATCCCCCAGTCGAAGGAAAATTCGTGACTGCAATCGTCAGCATTCATTCATTCCTCCTCGCTTCCATCTCTTCCTAAACTCTCTCTCGCGGCACATCCCCCAGTCGAAGGACAACTCGGAACTGCAATCGTCAGCATTCATTCATTCCTCCTCGCTTCCATCTCTTCCTAAATTCTTTCCCGTGGCAAATCCCCCAGTCGAAGGAAAATTCGTGACTGCAATCGTCAGCATTCATTCATTCCTCCTCGCTTCCATCTCTTCCTAAACTCTCTCCCGCGGCACATCCCCCAGTCGAAGGACAACTCGGAACTGCAATCTTCAGCATTCATTCATTCCTCCTCGCTTCCATCTCTTCCTAAATTCTTTCCCGCGGCAGATCCCCCAGTCGAAGGACAACTCGGGACTGCAATCGTCAGCATTCATTCATTCCTCCTCGCTTCCATCTTTTCCTAAACTCTTTACCGCGGCACATCCCCCAGTCGAAGGACAACTCGGAACTGCAATCGTCAGCATTCATTCATTCCTCCTCGCTTCCATCTTTTCCTAAACTCTCTCCCGCGGCACATCCCCCAGTCGAAGGACAACTCGGAACTGCAATCGTCAGCATTCATTCATTCCTCCTCGCTTCCATCTTTTCCTAAACTCTCTCCCGTGGCACATACCCCAGTCGAAGGACATCTCGGTACTGCAATCGTCAGTATTCATTCATTTCTCCCCGCTTCCATCTTTTCCTAAACTCTTTCCCGCGGCAGATCCCCCAGTCTAAAGACAACTCGGAACTGCAATCATCAGCATTCATTCATTCCTCCTCGCTTCCATCTTTTCCTAAACTCTTTCCCGCGGCAAATCCCACAGTCGAAGGAAAACTCGTGACTGCAATCATCAGCATTCATTCATTCCTCCTCGCTTCCATCTCTTCCTAAACTCTCTCCCGCGGCACATCCCCCAGTCGAAGTACAACTCGGAACTGCAATCGTCAGCATTCATTCATTCCTCCTTGCTTCCATCTTTTCCTAAACTCTCTCCCGCGGCACATCCCCCAGTCGAAGGACAACTCGGAACTGCAATCGTCAGCGTTCATTCATTCCTCCTCGCTTCCATCTTTTCCTAAACTCTTTCCCGCGGCACATCCCCCAGTCGAAGGACAACTCGGGACTGCAATCGTCAGCATTCATTCATCCCTCCTCGCTTCCATCTTTTCCTACAGTCTCTCCCGCGGCACATCCCCAATCGAAGGACATCTCGGAACTGCAATCGTCAGCATTCATTCATTTCTCCCCGCTTCCATCTTTTCCTAAACTCTTTCCCGCGGCAGATCCCCCAGTCGAAAGACAACTCGGAACTGCAATCGTCAGCATTCATTCATTCCTCCTCGCTTCCATCTTTTCCTAAACTCTTTCCGGTGGCAAATCCCACAGTCGAAGGAAAATTCGTGACTGCAATCGTCAGCATTCATTCATTCCTCCTCGCTTCCATCTCTTCCTAAACTCTCTCCCGCGGCACATCCCTCAGTCGAAGGACAACTCGGAACTGCAATCGTCAGCATTCATTCATTCCTCCTCGCTTCCATCTCTTCCTAAACTCTCTCCCGCGGCACATCCCCCAGTCGAAGGACATCTCGGAACTGCAATCGTCAGCATTCATTCATTTCTCCCCGCTTCCATCTTTTCCTAAACTCTTTCCTGCGGCAGATCCCCCAGTCGAAAGACAACTCGGAACTGCAATCGTCAGCATTCATTCATTCCTCCTCGCTTCCATCTTTTCCTAAACTCTTTCCCGCGGAAAATCCCCCAGTCGAAGGAAAATTCGTGACTGCAATCGTCAGCATTCATTCATTCCTCCTCGCTTCCGTCTCTTCCTAAACTCTCTCCCGCGGCACATTCCCCAGTCGAAGGACAACTCGGAACTGCAATCGTCAGCATTCATTCATTCCTCCTCGTTTCCATCTCTTCCTAAACTCTCTCCCGCGGCACATCCCCCAGTCGAAGGACAACTCGGAACTGCAATCGTCAGCATTCATTCATTCCTCCTCGCTTCCATCTTTTCCTAAACTCTTTCCCGCGGCAGATCCCCCAGTCGAAGGAAAACTCGTGACTGCAATCGTCAGCATTCATTCATTCCTCCTCGCTTCCATCTCTTCCTAAACTCTCTCTCGCGGCACATCCCCCAGTCGAAGTATAACTCGGAACTGCAATCGTCAGCATTCATTCATTCCTCCTTGCTTCCATCTTTTCCTAAACTCTCTCCCGCGGCACATCCCCCAGTCGAAGGACAACTCGGAACTGCAATCGTCAGCATTCATTCATTCCTCCTCACTTCCATCTTTTCCTAAACTCTTTCCCTCGGCAGATCCCCCAGTCGAAGGACAACTCGGAACTGCAATCGTCAGCGTTCATTCATTCCTCCTCGCTTCCATCTTTTCCTAAACACTTTCCCGCGGCAGATCCCCCAGTCGAAGGAAAACTCGTGACTGTAATCGTCAGCATTCATTCATTCCTCCTCGCTTCCATCTCTTCCTAAATTCTTTCCCGCGGCAGATCCCCCAGTCGAAGGACAACTCGGGACTGCAATCGTCAGCATTCATTCAACCCTCCTCGCTTCCATCTTTTCCTACAGTCTCTCCCGCGGCACATCCCCCAGTCGAAGGACATCTCGGAACTGCAATCGTCAGCATTCATTCATTTCTCCCCGCTTCCATCTTTTCCTAAACTCTTTCACGCGGCAGATCCCCCAGTCGAAAGACAACTCGGAACTGCAATCGTCAGCATTCATTCATTCCTCCTCGCTTCCATCTTTTCCTAAACTCTTTCCCGCGGCAAATCCCCCAGTCGAAGGAAAATTCGTGACTGCAATCGTCAGCATTCATTCATTCCTCCTCGCTTCCATCTCTTCCTAAACTCTCTCCCGCGGCACATCCCCCAGTCGAAGGACAACTCGGAACTGCAATCGTCAGCATTCATTCATTCCTCCTCACTTCCATCTTTTCCTAAACTCTCTCCCGCGGCACATCCCCCAGTCGAAGGACAACTCGGAACTGCAATCGTCAGCATTCATTCATTCCTCCTCGCTTCCATCTTTTCCTAAACTCTTTCCCGCGGCACATCCCCCAGTCGAAGGACAACTCGGAACTGCAATCGTCAGCATTCATTCATTCCTCCTCGCTTCCATCTTTTCCTAAACTCTCTTCCGCGGCACATTCCCCAGTCGAAGGACAACTCGGAACTGCAATTGTCAGCATTCATTCATTCCTCCTCACTTCCATCTTTTCCTAAACTCTTTCCCGCGGCAGATCCCCCAGTCGAAGGACAACTCGGAACTGCAATCGTCAGCATTCATTCATTCCTCCTCGCTTCCATCTTTTCCTAAACTCTTTCCCGCAGCAGATCCCCCAGTCGAAGGAAAACTCGTGACTGCAATCGTCAGCATTCATTCATTCCTCCTCGCTTCCATCTCTTCCTAAACTCTCTCCCGCGGCACATCCCCCAGTCGAAGTACAACTCGGAACTGCAATCGTCAGCATTCATTCATTCCTCCTTGCTTCCATCTTTTCCTAAACTCTCTCCCGCGGCACATCCCCCAGTCGAAGAACAACTCGGAACTGCAATCGTCAGCATTCATTCATTCCTCCTCGCTTCCATCTTTTTCTAAACTCTTTACCGCGGCACATCCCCCAGTCGAAGGACAACTCGGAACTGCAATCGTCAGCATTCATTCATTCCTCCTCGCTTCCATCTTTTCCTAAACTCTCTCCCGCGGCACATTCCCCAGTCGAAGGACAACTCGGAACTGCAATCGTCAGCATTCATTCATTCCTCCTCGCTTCCATCTTTTCCTAAACTCTCTCCCGCGGCACATCCCCCAATCGAAGGACAACTCTTAACTGCAATTGTCAGCATTCATTCATTCCTCCTCACTTCCATCTTTTCCTAAACTCTTTCCCGCGGCAGATCCCCCAGTCGAAGGAAAACTCGTGACTGCAATCGTCAGCATTCATTCATTCCTCCTCGCTTCCATCTCTTCCTAAACTCTCTCCCGCGGCACATCCCCCAGTCGAAGTACAACTCGGAACTGCAATCGTCAGCATTCATTCATTCCTCCTTGCTTCCATCTTTTCCTAAACTCTCTCCCGCGGCACATCCCCCAGTCGAAGAACAACTCGGAACTGCAATCGTCAGCATTCATTCATTCATTCCTCCTCGCTTCCATCTTTTTCTAAACTCTTTACCGCGGCACATCCCCCAGTCGAAGGACAACTTGGAACTGCAATCGTCAGCATTCATTCATTCCTCCTCGCTTCCATCTTTTCCTAAACTCTCTCCCGCGGCACATCCCCCAGTCGAAGGACAACTCGGAACTGCAATCGTCAGCATTCATTCATTCCTCCTTGCTTCCATCTTTTCCTAAACTCTCTCCCGCGGCACATCCCCCAGTCGAAGAACAACTCGGAACTGCAATCGTCAGCATTCATTCATTCCTCCTCGCTTCCATCTTTTTCTAAACTCTTTACCGCGGCACATCCCCCAGTCGAAGGACAACTTGGAACTGCAATCGTCAGCATTCATTCATTCCTCCTCGCTTCCATCTCTTCCTAAACTCTCTCCCGCGGCACATTCCCCAGTCGAAGGACAACTCGGAACTTTTTTTGATACTCGGAACGGTTTTTGATAATAAATCTCCAATTTTCACTTGTAGTGTTCTATGTAATAGCAATCGTCAGCATTCATTCATTCCTCCTCGCTTCCATCTTTTCCTAAACTCTCTCCCGCGGCACATCCCCCAGTCGAAGGACAACTCGGAACTGCAATCGTCAGCATTCATTCATTCCTCCTCACTTCCATCTTTTCCTAAACTCTTTCCCGCGGCACATCCCCCAGTCGAAGGACAACTCGGAACTGCAATCGTCAGCATTCATTCATTCCTCTTCGCTTCCATCTTTTCCAAACTCTTCCAGGTCACATAACACAATTATCTCCATAATTAACTCGAGTCTGGAAATTTTACTATTACTCGACAAGATCGAAAAACGTCATTCACAAATCGAGGTATCTGGCCTCCCTCGTCAGATAGATCCATAAATTGAGGGATCTGGCCTCCATGATCACATGTCTCCACGAATCGGGTGGGGGTGGGGGGGGCGGCCTCCCTACTCAGATCTTATCCACAAACCGAGGGATCTTGCCTCCCTTTTTCAGATGTCATACACGACTAAAAAAATCCGGCCTTCCTCGTCAGATGTCATCCACGGATCGAGGGTTCTGGCCTCCATCCTCCCACATCTCCACGAATCGAGGGAACTGGTCTCCCTCGTTATATATCATACGCAAATCGAAGGATGTGGTCTCCTCACAATTCATTCACGAATCGAGAGATGTGGAATCCCTCGTCACATATTATTCGCGAATCGAGGGATGTGGTCTCTCTCCTCACATATCATTCACGAATCGAGGGGTGTGGTTTCGTCACATATTCACAAATCGAGGGATGTGGTCTCGTCACATATTCACAAATCGAGGGATGTGGTCTCGTCACATATCATTCACGAATCAAGGGACGACTCAAGCATACCTTACCGAGAATCCTAGGAATTATGAGTCGTGACAAGTGTGATACGTTAGGCACAATGGAAGAAGAAGTCTCCCAGGATCTTGGCAACCGTATAAATGACACTCTGCTGCGCCACGAATAAGAAGATCTCCCTTCTCTGTGGCTCTGGGTTCGGATCTTCCTCCGCAAAAGACAATCTCACGCAGCTGAGATTCAGTTTCCTCTCCGGGAGAGTAGTTCAGGGGCAAACAAGCGATTAGGAACGTGACTAAGCGGACTGCAGCCGATGTCCCACTGACCTTATCAGATATGAGGAAGTGGTCGCTACGATGCATTGCATCAGTTATACGGAAGTGTTGGCGCGGAGAGGGAAACCCCTTTCCTCGATGCCTGAGGCAACTTCTTCCTCCTCATCAGAGCAATCTCGATGCCTGAATGGGAGCAGGCATTTCCATCGAAATGCGATCAAAGAGTTTTCTTTAAGAAAAGGGTTCGTTCTCTGGCCAGTTAAAGCTACGCGAATTTTTCTGCAGTGGGTCATAAAAGAGCAGGATAATTTCATTTACTCTGTCTTCACACTTCGTACATGTTGGGGGCTCTTTTGCACCCTAGATGGCCTTCCCAGCGAGGCCTTGGCAGCCTCCCTATCAAGGCCATCCAGTGTGTTCTTTAACGTGCACAGCGCATCACTCTCCCGCACACGGGCCACGGCTTAACGCTCATCCGACGGACGGCGGCCTTTTCAAGCCCTTCGGTGTCGTCTACTGACCGTGGGAGTCTTTAAATTTTGTGTTTAAAGCACCTTGAATAAATTCAAGTCCATATTCGATTTTAGAACGTATTAAATTTTTATAAAGTGTAATTAGATAGAATTGATTTGTTCCTCCATTTTTAAAGGTAAACAATTTTAAAAAATTTATTAATTTAAGACCAGAATTATAATTTTTTTCCAAATGAGAGTTCCAGTTCAATCTGGAGTCAAGGTTGATTCCTAAAAATTTTCCCTGATAGAGAAGAGGAAGTTTTCTTTATTAATTTGTAAAGTAAAAGTAGGAATAAATTTTCTCCTTTTAAAGAAGGGAATGCAAAATGATTTTTAATATTAATTTCCAAGTGCCATTTTTGGCAATATTCTTGTAGTAAATTTATGTGTGTTTGTAAATTCCTTTGTAAAAGTTTTTCATTTTTATTTGTTGACCAAAAAATAAAGTCGTCAGGAAACCCTGTAAATGAAATATCGTTTAAAAATATGTTTTTAATATCATGAATGTAAAAATTAAAAAGAGTTGGTGACAATATGGATCCCTGGGATAAACCTTGCGTAATAATATATGTTTTTGATAATAAATCTCCAATTTTGACTTGTAGTGTTCTATGTAGCAGAAAATTAGAGAATAAAAGTATAAAGTTTGAGCTTCGATTTCCCCTTCAACTGAGTGCCGTAGGTGCTGCGAGGCACGGTCCACCTCATTTAATTGCAGCCAATGGCATTGGTTGCATTGAAAGTGTCGATCACTTACCGCTGCTTCCGCCAGGCGTCCTCGTGATGTCGTAAGGGTTCTTGGTCTTGCCGTGCAGCTTGTTGTAGGTCTCCCACCAGAGGCACATCTCGCTGGTGTTGGTGACCACCAAAGGAATGGCTCCTGCCTTGCGGATGAGGCGGACGACGTCGCAATCGACGGGGGCGCGAGCTCCTTTCCTGAAGACCGCTCCTGCTGTTGCAAGGAGACCTATGGCACAGAGACAGAAGAAAAGTCAGGGATCTTCGCCGCTCTTAATTGGATCGCAACAGAGACAAAAACGGAAGTCATTGGCCACCAGCCGATGATTGCGCCTCAGATGCAGATTTGAGGTCAACTGCGACGGATTGAAACTGACCTTTCAATGCCAAGCGACGCCTTTTGCTTCAGAAATCAGCAGAGTGTGGAAAACAAAGCGAATTTTTTTTTTTCATTCCGAAAGTGTTTCATGGGAATATCGAATACGGAAGTGACGCAACGGAATCAACAGATGGCAGCACCGGACGAGAGTGCAGGGGACTTTAAAACCCATTCATTCTACAAAATCGTGAATTTCGTTTTTCGTCGTCTGCAGACCTGCGGTTGGACGGAATCGTCTGTCATCCGCATTTTGGTGGCAACCCGAATATCAGTTGAAAGCTCGTGGCCACAACGAACTGTTCTTGGCGAACTTAATTTCAATTCAGGAAGAGTTATTTTCAAAAACAACAATGCTCTCCTTTCCTGTTAGAACGGACTGTAAATAAGAAAAATAGTTATAGCTTGGCATTTTATGAGCACTTGTATTTGCCGTTCAATTAACGTAACTGGTTTTTGGGAGGTCTTCTTTCAAGCTTTCCCAAATTTGATTTAGTGTAAAAAGCTTCTAACTTCTTTTGGAAATCTTTTCCAAAAATTTTTATTTTATGTGACATATATATATATACTTTTTTTTTTGTTCATTTTTCCATTTTTAATAATTTTTTTCCATTTTTTCATTTATTATTATTATTATTATTTCTTTTTTTTTTTCATTTGTTCATTTTTTTCTATTGTTTTTTTCCTTTTTAATAATTTTTTTTTTTTTATATATTTTTTGCCATATGTTACTCTCAAGGAGGAAGTCTAGCAGGAAATTAAAAATTTTAATTTGTGTAGAATAATATTGGAAAATTTAAGATTGTGTTTATATTGAAGTCTTTTAATCCTATACTTTCAAGATAACTGCAAAGAAATAAATTTTTTAGTAGATATTTATCACAGTTTAATAGTATGTGGGTAGAATTTTCTATTAAGTTACAGGTGGAACAATTTGGAGAATCACCGAGTTTCAAATAATATTTTGATTTGTTTAGAATTATTGTATCTGTTCCGAGTCTTAAAAAAAATTTAAATTCTTGTCTTTTAAAAGGAATATTTAAAAGGTAATTTTATTTGAGAGATTGAATCTATAATTAAATTTAACAAGAGAGTTACTTTGAAAATAATTTTCACTCATAACAAATTCAAGATTTTTTAATTCTTTTTTAGATCTACTATAAAACTTATGAATATTAGTTATATTTTCAAGTTCATGTGAAGATTTAGCTATTTTATCAGCTTCTTCATTTCCTTTTATTCCAGTGTGACCTGGGTATTTGCCGTTAAAATTCTTTCTCATTATAATAATACAGATATTTTTTGGCATAAATATTGAAATGTTGAAATTGCCTTTGGAAATTTCAGAGTGCCATCTGCCATTTTAAGGAAGAACAGATTGAACTGCGTCAAGTGCTGATGGGTCGTTCCATTCTGCCATCAGTCATAAAATCAATGGACTCGGGAATGATCCCAGTTCTGGAGCTGGAAGTCCATTGATAGAGGGATTGATACTCTATGAAGAATTTTCGTGTCATAATGTAGCTACAATTAAGGATTATTATTTTATAAATAATCTTCATCTGCTTTTTCCTTCGTCAGTTTCACTAATGGCATTTATTGTTTTTTATAGCAAGACTTCTATCTTCAAGATGAATAAAGTTTCGGAAAAGAAATCTTAAACAGATAGATTGATGGATTGTATTCGATTCCTGAAAACGAAATCAAAATTATTTTGTAATCATTTTTTTTTTAACGAAAATTCAAAATAATAGCAGAGAGCAGAACAGATATCAGGTACAACTGGAACGACAGCTTTGTGAGATTAGATATACCCGAGTAATCAGAAACATTTCTCAGCAGAAACTTTAGATAAACAGATTGTATACGATCTGTACGTGATCTCACATGTACATTAACGATTTAATATATGTTAAGTTTATTATACTCTGTTTCCTCTGTCAGGGATTAGACTGTTTCCCTGCTTACAGTGTATGGAAGCGAATGGAAGTCCATTCATAGGGGGATTGATACTCTATGGTCGCAGGACTAAATGGCAGGGTCACAAGAACCCCCAAGGGACTCAAGAGAAACACTGGAAAAGGGGACAACACCTTCGCACGGTCGCTCTAATGGTCGCAGGACTAAATGGCAGGGTCACAAGAACCCCCAAGGGACTCAAGAGAAACACTGGAAAAGGGGACAACACCTTCGCACGTGCATATGCATCCAATCCTCCTCATCCATAATGTCGTCACCAGGGGGAACGGAAAGAACTAGGCAGCATTTCACTGTCTCGAAATTCGCTACGAGTTGTGCAAATCCGATACCAGCTTTTGTTCGGTTGTTTACCTCTGAGCGGCACTTTTTTGCACACCATGGGCTAAATGGCCAGGTCACATGGACCCCGAAGGCTCAGAAGATTAGGGGAGGGGACCCACTGGAACAGCTGTTGGGAGACAGATGGTAGCCTCCCGTCAAGACCATCCAGCGTGTTCTTTAACGTGCACAGGGTATGGCTCTCCCGCACACGGGGCCACGGCTTAACGACCCATCCGACGGACGGCGGCCTTTCCAAGCCCATCGGTGTCCCCTACTGACCGTGGGCAGAGTCGTTAGTAGCTTAGTGGTTAGCTAAGCAAGCATATGCTGACTGAGGCAGAGGCCAATTTCTTTGCACTCTTTGTACGACCGCCATTCCTCTGCGTTACAAAGCTGGGAGATTCTGGGATCCCTTCTTTTGGGCTATGTGTTCAAATCAAATCTACCTCTATCCTATTCTTCGATCCTTTTGATCCTTTTCGAGAGCAATGTATCTTGGAATCTCCCGCATTAAGAGAGCGATGCTGGACATGTCCTCACAGGTCAAAACAACGTCTCTTAAGTGTACCTCACTGCAGAGTGAGGGATGTTCAAAATGCTCGCACAATACTTACTAGGCTGATTGTAGTCCACGATACGAAAAGGTTTGGGCACCGCGAGATTCGCCAATTCCGAGGTCAAGATTTACAATCTCTGTTGATATTTTACGAAACGTTAACTGGAAATTAACACAAGATACGTCATATTAACAGAAAATGGACAGTGCTTAAAGAGTTAGGACTTAAAGGATGGACTTGAAGATGCACTTAAAATCGATCAAGAGATCTGTGGAAGAAGAGAGAGTTGAAGTGGCAATACCCTTCACAGAAACGGCTTCTTTCGCAGAGAAGGGAACTCCGAGCAAAGGGGTCTCCATTGCCATCTGCTGCTCCGTCTTCACACCGGAAGCGACGAATTGGTCCACCCTCCTCGCTTCCTCCATCGCTTCTTCGAATCTTTCGTCCACGTACGCATTGATGAGTGATTGCACATCGCAGATCCTGGTGACGTAAGACTTCACCACATCCGAACTTCTCAACTGAAAGAGAAAAAAATAAAAACTCCATGACCTCAGAATTGCATCTGAAACTTACCTGTCCATTCTTTCCACATTTCATTGGCTCCTTCATTGCCGATATCATTCATTCATTTAAATATCATTGGTCCATCGCTTTCAAATGAATTCAACCGCACGAGAACCGTAAAAATATTATTAACGTCAGTGAGTCCAGCTTTCAGAAAGTGAACAAAAGCAATGGGACATTCGTGAAATATCCAGCTCTGCCGTGAGTAGGATTCGGACTCAAGTCTCCCAGTGGCGTTACATATCTGTCACGTTGCTGGGAGACGTGGGTTCGACTCCCTCTCTCGCCTAACCAAAATTTTTTCAGCCAACTCTTTCACGATTTCGATGTCTACAGGACATCTCGTGGGATTCTTTACTTCTCAGCGGAGGATTACCTTTAAAGAAAATGGGGAAAAGATTATTGAATGAGTGGAGAGCTGGTGCAATAGAAACAGACGTGAAACAAAGACAGCAGACGGTAAATCTGTTGCAGCCACAGATACCGCAGCTGGAACTGGCAACAGTTATTCTCACAACATATCAGCGAGAAAACAATTCTGCGGCAAGTTGTCTTAACAGAAGATTAGCCGAGCTATTCTCTTCCCAAATGAAATTGCGTTCAACATTTCTGTGCTTCATGAAAGAATCCCGGATCTAGGGAGGAAAAAACGAGGGGAGGGGAAGAAATAAAATCGAGAAGGAAAAACGTAGGGGGGGGGGGGCTAAGGGACTGGATTTGCAATGCAGTGCAACATCTTACCTTCCGCTTTACAGGTCTTTCAACATTCTCTTGAAACCTTCACGGAATATAAATCTAATTTTTTTGCCCCCTTCCGTTCCCCCTGGTGATGCATTTGCTGATCTCGGCTGCATCCTCTACTCTTCGTCGGAAAGAGCAGAGGGCGCGGAATTCCCTTCATTGATAAGAAGGCACTGCAGCATTTCCGTCTTCATTGCTCATCGGGGTTCTTCTGTTGCGGAGCAGAAATCTCCGCTCAACATCCAACTGCCATCCTTTAAATAGGAAACTCATTGGGAGGGGAAAATATTAAGACAACAGCATTTGCTTTGGGAAATATTTCATTCAGATGGAGGGAAACGAAAAGGGACTTTTTTTTGCGTTATTTCCCCTCCGAGCGGCAAATTGTTTCATGCAATGGGCTAAAAGGCCACGTCACAAGAACCCCAAAGGACTCAAAGTTGGAAGGAGACCCACTGGAGAGACAGATCGTAACCTCCCGTCAAGGTCATCCAAGGTGTTCCTTAACGTACATTGGGTACGGCTCTCCCGCACACAGGGCCACGGCCATTTTTCCAAGCCCATAGGTGTCTCCTTTTCTCACCGGGGGGAGGAGGAGGAGGAGGGGGGGGGGGTTAGAGGAGATAACGCTTGCCCAGGTGGGGCTCGAATCTGGGAAATGGGGATTACGACACTGGCGGGCGACGAACTGAATCACTCGACGCTCCCATTTGCTTAGGGGGGGGAGAGAATTGCCCTTGGGGTGACAAAATTTCTTCAGTCGGCGCTGATAATAATGAAGATATTTGACACTTGAAATATGGCACGAGAGAAGAAAAGGCATAAGTCCTCACGGGAACTGCAGGGGGAACTTGCTGCCTCGCCCCCCCTCCCCTCTCTAGAAATGCGAATTTGTTCATAAGAACTGGGGATACCTCGTTTCTCTGACTTGACTCTTATGAGGGCTTCATGTGATGGAATTTGGTTCACAAAGTGGCATTTAAACGAAAGGTAATTACAATTGGGAACACGATCATTTCCGCATTTAATCTCGACACCAGAGATCATTCAACGTCTGCTAAGAAGCCAGGCCAATTCTCGAAATGAAAAGTAATGGCCCTCTTCAAAGTTTCTCTCTTCCCCCCCCCCCGCCCCACTTCTCCGCCCCACCCCAGAGAGATTTTCTGTGCAAGTATCCGAAGCACATTGAAATAATTGAAGGAACGAGTACTGGGCAAAGTAGCACGAGTGTTCAGAGAGTCACGCGCAAGTACAGAAAATAAAAAAAGGTCCGAAAAGCTCTGGACCTCTTTTTTTTTTGGACTTTTCTAGTTTGCACACAACACATTTTCACATAGACAGAATAAATTCCTCTAACTATATACAGAAACAAAAAGCAGCTGAACACTGCAAGAGCCAGGTAGCAGACCAACCCGAATGAGCCGATCCAACAGGCGCCAATCCTTCGTTTCGTCAGACGAACTTCACCCCACAGGCAGACGACAAGGCATCGCTATTGCATCCCGCTCTTTAGCCACAACCTCTTGGCACGTGATGAGACTTTCCACGCATCACAGAGACAAAAACTTTCCCAACTTAATAGTTAACTGAGCGAAAAATCCAACTAATCACTAACCATGCTTATAGAACAACTGTTAATCCAACATCAGGGGAAATGGAATTGCACAGCGTTTCAGAAGGTGACCTTCATTTAACGATCATTTCTTCCAAGGTCTTAACGGTTTTAAATTCGCCTTCAACCATTTAATTACCGATGTGTGTTGCCTTGAAAGTGCATTTTGGTGGAAGCTTTTTAAAGAATTAAGAGACGAAAATCCACCCAGTGAACATTTCTGAAGAATTAACCCACTTTGTACTGCTTTTCCGGAAAGAGATACTTTAGCACGAAATTAATTTTACCCTCAAAACAGAATTCATAATTTCCAGTCATTTCAAAAAGAAGATTCTCGGCAGAATAGGAAATCTTTTCTGTATCGAAACATTTCCTTTTTTCTTCTGCTCATAATAGCTCTTTTGAGATTCTCACTCTGGCGTCTGTAAACAGTCAACTTTTTCATTTTAGTGATAAATGAAAATTTATTTTTTGGATTGAGGTCCTAATGGCATAGAGGTCCTAATGGCATATTTCTGTTTGCATTTTCCCAACCATCCATTAGTTAGAATTCCCCTCTTAAAGAGTGCTAAAATTGGAACAGCAACCATGAATCTGTTCGAGAAAGAGCAACCGCTCCTCGCCAAGCTCCTTCTTATTGAATAGCTCTTGTGCTTTCTGTGTGAAATGATCAATTCATATTACAGCTTACAATATTAAATCATCGATTTCAAAATCTCATGTTTAAGCAATAATCGAAAGAGATGTTTTGTCCAAACCCTTTTCTTCTCTTTCTCCTACAAAGAAACGTTTTTCCTCAGAGGTTTTTTGATCTAAAAAAATACACCAGATCAACGAATTCTGGGTTTTGATATTTAGCTAGTCGCCCTACAAAAATTCTATTGTACTTCAGGAATGCGTCAAAATTTCAGATGACCCACCCCCACCCCTTCACCCTCCCTCCACTTACCCCGCACAACATTCCTGAGAGCATTAGGTACGATCGAGATTATTCTCGGGGATTGTTGGGGGATTCGCCGAGCCGTTCAGGTGCCGCCCCTCCCCCGCAAGGGTTCCTATGCATCCTTTCAAATCAACAATACGTTGCCAAAGGAACAGATTTTGTTATCACTTCACAAAAATGTCCGACTTCCATCAAAAAACAATTCCAAAACAAATCCGCTGAAAGAGGAACGTCTGCTTTAACTGTTCGCTTGGCTGATTCGTGATCACTTCCGAGGTAAGAATTTGAATCTGTGGCTATGATGCCATTTTCGATCAAAAGCCTTCATCAAATCTGTCAGCCACTCTCGATCCCTTTTAGTCTTCCTCCGACAGCCTCTTACGATCCCCTTTTAATCTTACTCTGCATCCGAGATTCGAATGTCATTTTAGTCATGTTTTTTAATGGCGCATTGTTTAGATCATAGATTCCCAACGGGGGCGATACCGCCCCCCAGTGGGCGCTGGAGCCTTCCATGGGGGCGGTAGCGGATCCAGAGGCAAATGGGGGGCGTTGAGGCAGTCAAGAGGGGCGGTCAAATAAATAAATAAATTTAATGGAATTTTCTGTGACAACCTTTTTATCTCTTCTATTCTGTGGTGTCTTCCTGGTGATTCTAGTCATCCACTACCTCATCCGTCATGTACAGCTTTTCAACTGCAGCTTGGACAATAAGTTCCCTGCTACCGCCTACTAGCGTACTGGGGGCGGGGGTGGCTCAGTCGGTAGCGCGTCAGGCTCGTAATCTGTAGTTCCCAGGTTCGAGTCCCAGCTGGGTCAGCGTTGAGATTTATCTCCGCAAAATTCCCCGCCCTGCCCACGGTCAGTAGGAGACACCGATGGGCATGGAAAGACCACATCCGTCGGATGGGGGAGAGCCATACCGTGTGCGGGAGAGCCATACCCTGTGCACGTTAAAGAACACGCTGGATGGCCTTGACGGGAGGCTACCATCTGTCTCCCAATAGCTGTTCTAGTGGGTCCCCTCACCCAACCTTCTCTGAGCCTTCGGGGTCCTTGTGACCTGGCCATTTAGACCATGATGTGCAAAAAAGTGCCGCTCAGAGGTAAAACAACCCAAATACTAGCGTACTGGTACGTCTGAAGTCGACTGAGATGCTCTCAAAAGTTATAATAATCTTTATTTTATTCCGCCAGTCAATACAATATACATTTACATAGCATAATTATCTAATAACAATTAATATATACATGAAAAAAATTGAGAAGTGAAATAGCTGAGAAATATCAATTGCATCAGAAAAAGTAAATAACAATCATATTAAATATTGGTGTTTAATAGGAAAGGCGAAACAAAAAAGGAGAGCATAGTAAGCTGACGCTTATTTTTAGTTAATGCTCCCTATTTCCTTTAAAGTTCAATTATGACAACAGTAAAGTATACAATAATTCAAATAGCACAATAATTCAATAGTATAAAAGGTCAAATGGTTATGAGACATATTACACTGATACATAGAAGGTTTCATTGCTTTGTAAGAAGAAATGTTCTACATTTGATTTTAAATAATTTTAAAGATTTTGCATTTTTAACATCATCAGGAAATTCAGACCAAATTTTTACTGCATTGTATTTGATAGATCTCTGCCCAATTGACAATCGACACAAAGGTATACTCAGATCCTCTATGACGTGTTTCATAATTATGAAAATTCGAAAGACTCTGAAAATAGTCTTTAAATCTATCCAATTTAATCAATCTCATTGTAATCGAATACACAAAGTTTCCTGATATCAGTTTGTAATTATTATAGACATTAAGAATTTTAACCTCAGAAAATAAATGTGCCACGGGATCATAATATCTTTTACCAACAATATATCTAACAATTCTTTTCTGAAGACGATATATAGCATTCAGATTATAGTCAAAAGTATTACCCCAGACTAAGATTCCATATGTTATATAAGAATAAATGAAAGAGTAGTATAAATTTGTCAAAATTTGTTTGTTAACCAGATGACGTATTTTACCAATCATACCAATATTCCTTGACAGAGCGATTCTCAGCTGCTTTACGTGAAATGACCAGTTCAGATTTTCATCGATCCATATTCCTAAGAATTTATATTCAGTGCATCTCTTTAGCTTAATTTCATTAATCTTCACATCGAAACATTTCTCATCGATATTTTTGTTTTTATTTTTATAAATCATGTATTTGGATTTCTTGACATTTATTAATAAATTGTTATGTCTGCACCATTCAGATATAATATTTAGAGAGTAGTTAACACTGCTAATCAGGCTTGCAGAATCTTGGTTGAAATCGACAATGCTTGTATCATCAGCATATAATAACATCTTTGAATTAATGTGTAACTTTGCTAAGTCGTTAATGTAAAGTAGGAAAAGGATCGGACCAAGAATCGAACCTTGAGGCACACCTCTGTAAATAAAATGTTCATCTGATATACTACCATTTACTTCTACAAGAGCTTTCCTCTGAAATAAGTAGCTTCTTAACCAGTTATTTATTTTACCTCTCAGGCCATAAAATTCAATTTTCTTTAACAAAATTTCATGGTTAATACTGTCAAATGCTTTCGTAAAATCAAGATATACAGCTAATCCAATGTGACCTGCATCCAAATGATTGACAATATGCTCATATAAATCTGCAATGGCTGTCTGAGTAGATTTTTTATTTTGAAAACCATATTGTTGTTGTGTGATAATTTTCATATTATCTAGGAATTTAGTCATACGTGTACAAATTAGCTTTTCAAAGATTTTCGAGAAGATTGGCAAAATTGAAATTGGTCTGTAGTTTTCTATGTTTTCTTTATCACCTGATTTATGTATGGGAAGAATTCTGGCAATTTTCAGTTTATCCGGGAATACTTCGTTTATTATTGATAAATTAAATATATAGCACAAAGGTTCTTTTATTGTATGTATAATCTTTTTAATTACATTAATATTTATGTCATCTATACCTGGTGACTTATCAGCTCCTAGATCATTCACAATGTTACTGATCTCTTGAGTAACAATTGGCATGACATAAAATGTCTGGTCTATGCATTCAATTTGATATTTATATTTGCCATGAAATTTTTCAGTTTGGTTCAGTATCAATTCGTTAACGGTATCATGAAAATAGCTATTGAAGGCATTGGACTTCGCATAGTCATCAGCAATAATTGCATCATCAGAAGAAATGTCTCCTACTATTGACTTACAAAGTTCTCTTCAAGATCACAGATTGGATATCAGCTTCAAGATGTTTTCCCATTCCAAGTCGCTTTGGGTATGCTTTATGGTACGTAGTTACAATACCATCCCACGTCAGAACATAAGGTATAATATTAACGTTACACTTGTGAATTAGGCTCAACTCATTAGCCAGCAGATCATACTTCCTCTTCTTTTCAACCTCTACTGTCTGCAGGTTATCCTGAGATGTTGTTCGTACTTCAATAATTGTAATCTCATTCAATACCTTAACATGCACTACTATATCAGGATTATTATGTTGGACATGTGTGTCCGTCCTGATAGGCAAGTCAACCTTGATGCAATAATAATAATATAATAATAAATTTATTATATTTAATATTTTTTTATAATTTTTTTAATATAATAAAATACTTTGAAAATACCTGTTTCCATGAATAAATATTTTATCTAGCTATGTAAATTATCTTATTGTTATCGCGTTAATAAGCATTTTTAAATTAGCATTAGGTATACCTATACCTAATTTGTTTTAGTTTAGAATAGATTGACGGTGACAAGTCCTTGCAAGTTGGTTGGCAAACACGCGGTTCATGCAATTTAACATGTTTCGACAAGAATATGGGAGCTTGAAATGACTTGTTTACGGAGCAAGTGCGCCGGCATCGCAAACGTACAAGTTAATGCGTGCACAAAATCAAATCTATAAAAGCGATAGCTCTAGGAATGTTTTATTATTTTTATGTGCTTCGCCGTGATAAATAGTCGTGAGTGATAAGTGTTAGAAGTCATTATAAACATTATTTTTATAACTATCTATAAATCTGTTGAGAAGTTAATTTGTATTTGAAAATGTCTGAATCTACATCTAAAAAGAAATGCCGGCAGTACAGTATTGAGTATTTGAAATATGGGTTTACGTACTCTCCTACAAACCAATCATTACCTATGTGTTTAATTTGCCGAAAAGTTTTTTCAAATGAAGCTATGAAACCTTCTAGGCTACAAGAGCATTTAAATAAAATGCATGCTGATAAGAAGAACAAAGATTTATCCTATTTTCAAGAACTGGAAAAGCAATATTTAAAACAAGCAACTATGTCAAACCTTTTTGCGTCGTCTTCTAAACAAGATGATGATGGACTACGAGCCTCATATAACGTTTCATTGTTAATCGCAAAAGCAGGAAAACCACACACAATTGGCGAGGAATTAATTTTGCCGGCAGTCAAAGCGATATTAAAAACTGTTCTTCATCATAAGACACCGTCAGATATCATCAAAAAAATTCCTCTCAGTAATAATTCAGTGCAAAGAAGAATAGATGAAATGGCAAAAGACGTTGAAATATCATTATGTGATTATTTAAAGACTTGCAAATTTTCCATTCAACTCGATGAATCAACTCTACCAAATAATGAAGCTCTACTCTTATCATACGTACGATTTATAAAAGAAGAAAAAAATTCATGAAGAGTTATTATTTGCTAAAAATTTGGAATCTGATACAAAGGGAGAATCTATATTTAATACCATGCAAAAGTTTTTTCAAGAGAAAGAAATTCCTATTTGCAATATTTGTCTGCTGCTACTGATGGTGCTCCAGCAATGACAGGGCGTCATAAGGGTTTCATAGCGCATTTGAAACAAGCAGTACCAAATGTACTCGCTGTACATTGTATTATTCATCGTCAGCATTTGGTTGCAAAAAATTTTAATGAACGTCTGCATACGTCGCTCCATTACGTTATTAAAGCAATCAATAAGATTAGAAGCAATTCATTGAATGACCGATTATTTGGTAAGCTTTATAATGAAAATGATGAAGATTACAATCACCTGCTGCTGCACACAGAAGTACGTTGGCTCTCTAAAGGTGTTTGTCTGAATCGTTTTTTCAATCTATTTGACTCAGTACTCGACTTTCTTGAAGACAGAGACGAAAAATTGCGCGAAAACCTGATTACGTCAAAAAATGACATCGCTTATTTGACAGACCTGTTTAAAATATTTAATCAAGTTAATTTCCAATTGCAAGGTGATGAGTTGAATTTAATTAAAACAAAAAACGTCATAGCTGCTTTTGCGGGAAAACTTCTATTCAAACGAAATCTAGGTAGAGGTGAATACAACCACTTTCCCACATTATCAGCAGTCTCTGCAAAACCGGAAGATTTACTTACTTACTGCCAACACTTGGAAGTTCTTCATGTTGATTTTACGGAGCGTTTCCAAGATATTTTAAACATGAATATACCGAGTTGGGTTTTAGATCCTTTCGCAAACACAGATACTGAAGAATCATCAAATTTGGAAGAGGAACTCTTAGAACTCACGACTAACGAAGCACTCAAAGTAAAATTCAAACATGGATACCAAGAGTTCTGGCTTCAAAAATCAATACCAGTTCTCTACCCTGGATTGTGGGCAATAATACAGAAGTTTTTAATCGCATTTCCTTCATCCTATATGGCTGAGCGTGGATTCAGTGCAGTAGCTAATTTACTGTCAAAGAAGAGGAACAGACTACACATCACTGAACGTGGCGATCTGCGATTGATGTTAACGAAATTGGAACCCGACATTAACAAATTGTTAACACTCCACCAGCCTCAACCATCTCATTATTTTTTATTTTTTTATTATTAATTTTGTGTTTATCTCATTTTTTATTTCTTATTGATTCTGTGTTTATTTTTTAAATTTTAATAAACAATTTTATTGTACATTTGGTTGTCGTTTTATTAATTTCTGCTTTATGATTTTTAATAGATAAATAAACAGATAAATTAGGTACAGATAATATGCAACAATATTTTAATATTTCATATAAAATTAACTATTATGGACTAGGGGGGCGTTGAAATTTTTGCTCTCTTCTAAAGGGGGCGATGGTCCAGAAAAGGTTGGGAATCACTGGTTTAGATTCAAGTGACAACGAAGCCAAGCGCCACCGAGTGTCATCTCCCGTCTTTCAGTGACCTCTTCACGTCGTTCTGCATCACAGAGTCCCAGGGGGATGACGTCAGCTAGCCTCCGTGGGACCAAAAGTCGATTTCTCTCCAGATGGATTGAAATGCTTCTTGCAAAACACGAGAAAGAAACGAGTCTTCTGCTGCCGGAAACACTCTCGCCGAGAAAGGAGATAGAAAAGAAGATAAAAAGAAAGGAGATATAAAGAAAGGAGATAGAAAAGAAGATAAAAAGAAATGAGATATAAAGGAGATAGAAAAGAAGATAAAAAGGAATTAGATATAAAGAAAGGAGATATACATTTTTACTTCATCTGCTTGAAATTTTGCGGCTTTCAGCAACTGGACTTTTTCTGTTAATGCTGTACCGATGAAGAGTCAAAAGGTACACGTGATCTGAAGTTTTTTTTTTTTTTTTTTTATATACACGAAATTTAGTCTTCTCTCTTCCATCCCAAACTCGTCAAATGAGGAACTAACGATTCGAATGAAACCGATGATGCATGTGATGAAAATTCGAAAGAATTGTAAAAAATGAAATTTTAGTTTAAAATATTAACTAAGGAGTATTTTGGTTGGTATATCTGTAAACCACTCACAAATTCTGATTTGCCCCATTTCATAAACATGTCAGAATTCACCAATCATAAAATTAGTTCATTTGAGAGCTCTAAAATGCATAAAGAATCCTTAAGCAACCATAGGATAAGCATTTCCTACCAGAGTGTATAATTTAGTGCTCCAAACATGTCTGCTCTCAGCTACTGCATTTGGCCACTGCACAATTTTCAAATTTCCCCCTTTCCCTGAAGCTTTCAGAAATTTTCTTTTTTTTTTCATTGAAGTTTTTAGGCACACTTCTTCATAACCCTCTTCGCTAATCTAGAATTATGCATACGGACAACATGGCCAAACCAATGGTGTCTCTCTCTGCACAATCAAAAGCATCTACTTTCCTGTTATCTTGTTTACAAAGTGTCCAAGTTTCACTACCATAACTAACCCTAGAAAGAACTAAACTATTATACAGTCTAATTTTAGTCTTAAGGTGTATACGCCTATTTCTCCACACTCTCCCTAGATTCTTAAAAGTCCCAGCAGCAATACCTATTCGTCTGTTAATCTCATGCCGCACATCACCAGTATCAGTTACATAGCTCCCAAGATAATTAAACTGAGACACCTGCTCAAGACTGCAACCATTCAGATTAACTGAATCACAGCCTGCCTGACCAATTTTCATCACTTTAGTTTTCTCTCTTTGGTATTGGTAGTCTGCTACCAGTCTCATTAACAGCTCGAATGAAAGAGTTCATCTTTCATTCGAGCTTCCAACATCATTTGCCAAAAGGGCATAATATAAATCAGAAATCTAATGGTCTGGAATATCTCCAGACCATTTAAGGCCAAAATATTTCCCTTGCAGTGAATTTCACATAACATAATAAATAACAAAACTAAAGAGAAAAGCATTTCCAAAACTAAAGAGAAAAGCAAACAAAATGCATCCTTGTCGAACATCAGAAGTAATGCTAAACCAATTGCTACAAGCCTCACCAAATCTCACACATAACTTGGTTTTGTTATAGGGAGCCAACAAAATGCTAATTTGTCTGGCATGCCATACGATCTCACGATCAACCACAAATAATTTCAAAAGCATTTTTGAAATCTATAAAGATTAAGATAATTATCTTTAAAATTGAACCTGTGACTCATGTAACCATTTATAGTAATATTTGGTTATAACTAACCATTACGACAATCACTATTTACTTATTACACAAATTGTCGAAGAATGGGACATTTCAAACTAGGAGCAAAGAGCACAAAGTTATTTGATTGCTAAAGTGCTGAAGCATTTTTCTGAAATAAAGAATTGCAAGAATAACCTGAATCATCTTATCATTGTAACAGATGACGTTACATAGATCTTAATGAAAGACTTGAATGACGCATAAAGGCCAGATTCTTAAAAATAATCTTAAATTTCTCTTTACAGGGAGGGAAGATATAAAGCATCTCCAATGCGTAGGTCTGCTTCTCATCAGACATGCTAGTGATGCTCTTCTAGGATATGAGTACATTAATGAAAGGTTTCTTACAGCAAAATTTCAGACAAGCGTTAAAGACTTGAATGTTATCTGCTGTTATGCCCCCACTGAGGATGCTGATGAGGATGAGAAGGATAGGTTTTATGAACAACTTCAGGATATTTCGAATTCTGTCAAGAAAGGAGATATTACCCTTGTTCTTGGTGACTTCAATGCCAAAGTTGGTACTGACTCTGACCTTTGGGGAGGAGTGATAGGTCCTTTTGGTATTGGTAGGTGTAATGGCAATGGACAACGTCTCCTGCAGGTAAGTAAACTCAATGGTTTCAGAATAACTAACACTTATTAGAAACACCGCAACATACATAAGTACACATGGGTTTCACCTGATGGGCTGCATAAGAATATGATTGATGATATATTAATTAACAGCAAATGGGCTAGTTCTGTTAGGAATACCAGGTCATATAGGGGAGCTGAAATTGGATCTGACCATTATCTTGTTAAAAGTGTCTTGCAACTTAAACTTAAGAAGTATTGTGCTAAATTTAAAAAAGTTATCTTTAATACTGAAGCCCTGAAAAACCCAGCTGTAGCTAAAGTTTACCTGATAGGTTACTTAGTCATTATGATAATCATGGTTTGCTTACTACTGAAGTTGAAGAATGGGACCATTTTAAACAAGCTTTTTTGGAAAATAACAGTACTCTTTTAGGAAAAAAGGAGCAGAGGCATAATTATTTGAGTGATAAGGCACTTGAGCTTATTTCAGAAAGAAAGAATTGCAGGAATGTCCTTAATCAATACCCTACTAGTCCTAATAGAAAGCATTACAGAGAACTTAATAAACGTGTAACGGATCAGTTAGCAGCTGATAAGAATCTTTGGCTTGATGGCCTTGCTGACAAAGCTGAGGAAGCAGTTAGACAGCACAACAGCAGAGAGCTGTACCAGATAGTTAATGTTTTGTGTGGTAGAAAACGGACAGGTATACAAGGATTGAAGGATAAACAAGATAAGGTTATAGAAGGTGAGGATTCTGTCATGACTAGGTGGGCTGAGCATTTCAGTGATGTTCTAAACAATGTGGTTAGTTCTACTCCCATTGTTTGTAATGATGATAGATGCATTGCCTATAACACAATTTGAAGTTATTTTGGCTCTTTCTAAACTTAAACTTCATAAATTTTTAGTGGTAGTTGAAATTACTACAGAAATGCTTAGAGCTGGGAATGTTTCGGTTAACACTGAAACCATTCGGTTACCACTTGGATGACTGAAATTCTGAATTTTTTTATGAAAAAGGCATGGTTTCCAAGGATTTTACCAGAGCTATTGTTATCCCTATTTTCAAAAAAGGTGATCGCAGTTCTTGTGATAACTATAGGGGTGTCAGCCTACTCTCCGTTCCAGGTAAAGTTCTTTCCATGATTGTGCTTAATAGAATTAAGAATCTGGTTGACAGTCAATTGCGTGATGAGCAATATGGATTCAGAAGTGGTAGGGGATGTGTGGATCAGATATTTTCACTCAGGCAGATTCTTGAGAAATGTTTGGAGTTGCAAAAACCTTTGGTTGCTAGCTTTGTTGATTTGAAAAAGGCTTTCGACTCTGTTGATCGTCATAATTTGTGGTTGATTACGAGATCATATGGTATACCAGACAAGTTAGTTAACATAATGAAAGCTCTCTATAATAACACTGAGTCGTGTGTGAGAGTTGGTAAGGCTTGTAGCAATTGGTTTAACATTACTTCTGGTGTTCAACAAGGGTGCATTTTGTCTCGTTTTCTCTTTAGTTTGGTTATTGGTTATGTTATGCGAAATTCACTTCAAGGGAAAGATTTTGGTCTTAAATGGGACATTTCAAACTAGCTTTTCTTGAAATAAAAAGTACTCTTTTGGGGAGCAAAGAGCACAAAGTCATTTGATTGCTAAAGTGCTGAAGCATTTTTCTGAAATAAAGAATTGCAAGAATAACGAAATTGCAAGATACGAAAATTTCTTATTTAGATTATGCTGATGATTTAGCCTTTTCAGCAAATGATGTTGATGAGATGAACTCTTTCATTCGAGCTGTTGATGAAACTGGTAGTATAGTAGGTTTGGTTATAAACAGAGAGAAAATTAAAGTGATGAATTGGTGAGGCAGGCCTTGATTCAGTTAATCTGAATGGCTGCACTCTTGAGAAGCTGTCTCACTTTAATTATCTTGGGAGCTATGTAACAGATACTGGGGATGTGCAGCACCAGATTAACAGACAAATTCGGATTGCTGCTGAAACTTTTAGGTATCTATGGCGAGTGTTGAGAAATAGGCGTAAACACCTAAAGACTAAAATTAGACTTTTAATACCCTTTGTAAGCAAGATATCTTTGATATCTTGCTTACAAAGGGTATTAACACTTGATATCTTTGATACCAGATGTTTCAGCAGTATCTTGGGCATTTGGTAGTTTCACTTCCCAAGTAATGATGTGGATACAACGATATTTAAATTCAGAATTGTCAGATTATTTCGTTAATGTTTCCGCTTTGTAAAACGACGATTTTTCTTTTCCAACTTTTACCGCATTTAGTGGTAAAATGGTTCGGTTTAGAGTTTATATTTCGCTGATATTTTAGTGATGAAATCATTTGATTTATAGTTCACATTTCGCTCATGATGAAGTGAAAACATTATTTGGTTTTGCAGTTCATATTTCGCTGATATCTTAACTACAAACTAAACCATTTTATCATTAACATTTCGCCGATCTTTACGTAGTAAAAATTATTCGGTTCTATAGTTCATATTTCGCTTATAAAATGGTAAAATGACCTAAATTCGACATTCGCCGATATTTTAGTGCTAAATTGATTTAGATTCGAGTTGACATACCACTGATATTTCAGTGCTAAAGTAATTAGACTTTATAGTCATTGCATTTGAACTGATATGTCATTGCATTTTGAATGTAAAATGATTTCGTTCAAGCTGTTATTTCATTAATATCGAGAGTGAGAAAGTATATGCCATTAAATGCGATTCAAATATTATGAATAGTTAGGTTTTTTTTTTTAGCTTAATTTGATAAGTGTTACTAAAAACTTAAATTTATATGAGGGATAGGCAGTCTAATTATGACAAGGCAAAGATGTCAATTACCTCGTCCCCATTATTTATCTGAATCCCCCTTTTCAGGTACCTTCTAGGCATGTCTATTCACATATCTGATATGTCTATGTGTTAGTATATACCATTTATCCGAATCACTGCAGCTTTTGTGTGATGTTTTATGGATATATCAAAAATTATTTTGTTCATATGATTTAATTGAATCACTAACCTTGTCCACGCTCTATCGTATATAATGAACCATTTCTTATTTAATAATTAATCTATCGTATATAATGAACCATTTCTTATTTCTAAGAAAGCACATCTATTTCTTCATCTAGTTCAAAGTATATGATAAAAATGTATCACTGAATTTGATAACTTTTATTTCCATCACTCATAGAAAAGTTAATGTGTATTTTAAAGCTATTTGAATATATATATAAACACACACAGTCGTATCAGAATAATATGACCACCTACCATACATATACTATGGTAGGTGGTTATATTATTCTGATGAGACTGTGTATGACTTAAATTAACCATTACCCTGCCAATTTTCTATCTCCTTTATCCTTTTTCCTTCAACTTTAAAACTCCTAAACATTTCTTCATTTGAATTAGCCTGAGTGATTTAATGAAATCGTATACTAATTCTATGTGAATATTTCTTCACTTTGAAAGCTTTATGCATTTCAGCCTTAGGTTTATTATACATATATATTAATTAAAATCACTTCAATTTTGCGCAATATTATTCCACTTCTCTTTGAGAGATTTATGTATTTCTTCAGTTGGTTTACTATGTAATGAATTAATTTATTTACTCCTAGTTTTGAGAAATTCTGAATAATTCCCCCCCCCCTCACCCTCTAGGAGATTTATGCATTTCTTCAATTGGTTTAGCATATATCATTTCATGATTTATTTCTAAATATTTTGCAATTTTTAATATTCACCCCCTCACCTTTAGAAGCTTTATGAATTTCTTCAATGAGATTTAGCCTATACGTTAGAAAAGAATCGCTCATTTTGCTAGTTTTATGCATTTCTTTTCCAGGTATAGTTGCTAATCGCGTTAATTATTTTTTATGTAAATGTTTATGAAAAATTACTAGACTTATAAGAGTTGATAATTTTTACACCATCGTGAAAGATACATTGTTTTTACCCGAGATTTTATTTGTTTTTAGTGAAAAAATGTTATTTCAAGAGAAATTTTTAAAAACGACTGTCCACATCAGAATATTTAAAAGTTCCTTATTGTTATTTGAAATTGTTTTCAGAAAGGATACAGTTATTGAATTTTAACTGAGTTTGTTTTACTTGAGTGCAAAATTCGGCAGATACATTTTCCACTTTTTACATTTTTGTCGATGAATTATTTTTATTCAAAATTGATAAATTGCATCTGCGTTAAAAACTGGTTCATCGGAAATATTTTTCTTTCCAACTTCATTCAAATGAAGCGATGTGCGAAAATAACCAGCAGCGAGCAAACGCAGCGATGGCCCAGTGGGTGTGACGTCAAAAACAGGGTGGTGGGCTTGTTCGTTCTAGGAGGTGTTGGTCAGGTGTCAAAGAAGCGATCGCCGATACAGAAACTGATTCTTTAACCATAATAGTTTTTGATTAGAGAAAACCAAAATAAAGATATATATATATTGTTCACACAGACTAGGAACAGCTAATAATACTGGAGAATGCAATTTTGCTCATCAAGCTAGTTATTAAGGATTTGAAATATTTGGTTTATTTGGATAAACCCTTTCGGGTTCGTCTGCAATAGAATTCAGAAACTAAATCTCGCAGCAATTCTCGTCATTTTTTGATTTAAAGGAAATTAAAATTTTTATTTTGGTATTTTTAAAAGTCGGCATAGAAAATCTGCTGCGTTGAATTGGTTGGTTTTACCTTTCAAAGGCACTTTTTTGCGCCCATGTTTTCTTCAGTTATTTCTTCGTGTCTTTTCATCCACGTGACATGTGATTTCACCAGGAGCCCACGTTTATTAATTCAGCTCTTGTGGCTGGCTAGATGGCCAGGTGACAAGGGCTGCGAGAAGGGCGCCACCTAGAGACCCCCTCGACACAGTTATTAGGAAGCAGATGGTAGACTCCTGAAAAGGGCATCCAGCGAGTACATGGTATGGCTCTTCCGCATCTGGGACCACGGCTTAACGTCCCATTCAAGGGACGGTGGCCTTTCAAGCTCATTGGTGTCCCCTTTCCGACCAAGGTAGGGGGAGTTCGGGAGGATAAATCTCAATGCAGGTGCATTTGGGACTCGGAGAGGCAGATTACGAGTCATGAGACGCCCTTGCAGCCGAGGCAAGAGGGGAAGGGGAGAGGGGGAAGCTTCTCTGTTCAATTCATGAAAATGATCTGCCAACACTTAATAGGGTGCATTGTTTATTTAATGAAACCTTCTCCTCAACGAAATTAAAATCTGTCTTTAGATAATAATACGAAGAGTTATTTCTTTCACTGAAAGAGAGATCAAACGAAGGGTTGAAAATCGTTGCCACTTTAAGAGTAGCGAATCAGACGCTTCAACTGGATTGAATGGAAAAGTAAATCCTCGGGTAATTTTATGAAACGTAAAAATGTTAACACTGAGATCATCCAATGAGAATGGGACATTTCTTTCGTATCTTGACTCGGAAACTTGCACTTTGCAAGAATAAAAATTATCAAGCAAACCTTTTATACGTTCAAATGAAATAAATTAGCTTCAGCATCTGAGGAAATTTTCTTAGTTTACATTTGCATTCAGTCACACGAAATTAAAATTTAAATAATTGAAAATATAAATTTTATGCGTAGCTCGATTAAAACAAACACTATTGCCATGGAAACCATTCGGTAAGAGTCAGCCGAGGTTGATCCTCCTCCTCCTCCTCAAGCAGTCATTGGTTACGGAGGTCCAACCATCCCGTGCAATTCAGTTCTCCAAGCATATCTGACCACTGTAGGCGACTTCTAACAAGGTCCTGTTTGACATTGTCTGCCCACCGCATCCTAGGTGACTTCGTTATAAAGATATGAAAGAGGAAGCCATTCACAAGACTTTCATTTTCCTCTTTCTGAAAATCTTGTTTAATGAGATGCGATGTATTATATTCTAACTGTGAAAGGAGTTTCGCGACTCGATGTCTGTCGGCAGAGCAAAAGCGAAACCTTTGCAACCTCAACGGAAATTCAAACTGCAACAACTTTCAAAATTGCTTCCCATTTCCTCATTCAATGAGGAACTCGAAGAATTCGTTTCAGAAAAATCACTTTCGAAGTTAAAATAATTCGTTTGCGGTATTTGAAGCAGAGGCACATGGCTGGAAATTTTCTTCTTTTCTGCTTCTCGTCACGTGCTCCGCCAGAGGGAGCATTTCTGCCGCGTGCGACATATTGCCAGAGGAAATGGGCCACGAGGAAGGAAGGAAGCGGGAGGGGGGGGGGGGGTGCTCCTTTCGCTGCCTCGTTCCCATCCGTCTTTCGGAAATGGAATGGAACGAAGAAGTGGACAGCATCGAACGGAGATATAAAAAAAAGAGAAAGAAGCTGAGGCTTTTTTATTTTCTCAATGGGTCGAGGGAGAGGGGGGGGGGAGGCAAGAAATTTTGTTCCCCAGCTGCAGAACGAGCCGCGAGTCCCAGATGTTTCATTTCCGCAATGAACACTCATTAGACGTATAAAGAAAGGAGCAGGCGATTGCTTCTTGGGGGGGGGGGGGAGGAAAGAGGTGCAATCACCACTCGTGATGATCATATCCTGTGGCAAAGGAAGAAAGAGTTCCGCTACAGTTGATGATCAGTCCCACTGTTCTCTTTGGGGGGGGGGGGGGACTTGAAGAACTCGGGGGCATCAATTGCTTCTATTAGTCCACTATTCCAAAAGAGAAAACACTCCATGATCAGATTAAAATTTTTACTTCCCAATGTTAATTTAATGATTCGATCAAAAATTCACTTTTCACACTGTTTTATTTTTTGTAATATTAATACCTTTCAAAAGAGATACTCTCATGTGGAAGGGAACGGAAGAGGAGGGCTGACGGAAGATCAGTGTGACCTACTCATCTGGACAACTATGGCTACTTTTCTACTCTGCTGAGGAGGGGTCAACCACACAGGGTCCTGGTACTGACCATATAAACTAAATGGACTGGAATCTTATGAGATTGATTACGGATCATTAATTTGCTGCACTGGTGGGTTTCTATGGAGGGAAATTCTTCCTCTGTGTTTCCTGTTTGTGGGTTGACAGCCCCAAGTGAATAGATTCACAGGATATGTTTATCAGCTGGTGGATAATCCTCAGCAGAGGTCATCGCAGGCACCTGAACTCTTTGCTTCTATTGGCATCGTCAAATTCTACATTGGAGGAAGTCTTCCAGTGTAGATGGCTTCAGCCTTTAGTGGTGGGGGAACGGGTCTTTGCCCCATGTCTGCGATTAGGGGGCTGTTTGATATTGTCGGCATTCCCTCTCTCAATAAACATAGTTTCTTTAAACATCCCACTAACCATTTTCTCTCCATAGGTAGTTGGAATGTGAGGACTCTGCACAGAGCTTTTTCTCTTGATGTCCTCACACAAGAATTCCACCATTATAATTTAGATATTCTTGGGTTGCAAGAGACCAGATGGACAGATAAAGGTCAGATTCTTAAAAATAATCTTAAATTTCTCTTTTCAGGGAGGGACGACAATAAGCATCACCAAGGCGTGGGTCTGCTTCTCAGCAGACACGCTAGTGATGCTCTTCTAGGATATGAGTGCATTAATGAAAGGTTTCTTACAGCAAAATTTCAGACAAGCGTTAAAGACTTGAATGTTATCTGCTGTTATGCCCCCACTGAGGATGCCGATGAGGATGAGAAGGATAGGTTTTATGAACAACTTCAGGATATTTTGAATTCTGTCAAGAAAGGAGATATTACCCTTGTTCTTGGTGGCTTCAATGCCAAAGTTTCTGACCTTTGGGGAAGAGTAATAGGCCCTTTTGGTATTGGTAGGTGTAATGGCAATGGGCAACGTCTCCTGCAGGTAAGTAAACTCAATGGTTTGAGAATAACTAACACTTATTAGAAACACCGTAACTGCATAAGAATATGATTGATTATATATTAATTAACAGCAATGGGCTAGTTCTGTTAGGAATACCAGGGCATATAGAGGAGCTGAAATTGGATCTGATCATTACCTTGTTAAAAGTGTCTGGCAACTTAAAAAGTGTTGTGCTAAGGTTAAAACAAAGTTACTTTTAACATTGAAACCATGAAAGACCCAATTATAGCTAAAGCTTACCTGATAGGTTACTAAGTCCTTATGGCAGTCGTGGTTTGCTTACTACTGAAGTTGTGGAAGAATGGGGCTGTTTTAAACAGGATTTTTCTTTAAACTAATAGAGGAGGCAGAATTATTGGAGTGATAAGGCACTTGAGCTTATTTCGGAAAGAAAGAACTGCAGGAATGTCCTTAATCAATATCCTACCAGTCCTAATAGAAAAGATTACAGAGAGCTTAATAAACGAGTAAAGGATCAGTTAGCAGCTGATAAGAATCTTTGGCGAAAATCAATTAGACTTCTTTTGCATTAAAAAAATAAATGCAAAATAAATCTCCTTCAAGAGGGATGAGGAATTGGCCGAATCGGTTTCGCTCCAAGCTCGTCATTTGCACTTTTCAAGGGACGGACTTCGTTATCAAGATGATCGATTAGAGAAGGGAAGTCATTATCAAGATGATCATTAGTGGAAAGATTTAATTGCACGAGAGTCGTAACTTCCGCAGAAGAGGAAATCGAATGTTTGCTGCATCCAACAGTGGTTGGACTCGTATCGCTTGGAATAATCAGATCAGCTGGGATGGGAGTGGGGAGGCAGGCGATTGGGAGAAGCGGGTTGGGTTGGGTTGTTTTACCTCTGAGCGGCACTTTTTTGCACACCATGGGCTAAATGGCCAGGTCACATGGACCCCGAAGGCTCAGAGAAGGTTGGGGGAGGGGACCCACTGGAACAGCTGTTGGGAAACAGATGGTAGCCTCCCGTCAAGGCCATCCAGCGTGTTCTTTAACGTGCACAGGGTATGGCTCTCCCGCACACGGGGCCACGGCTTAACGTCCCATCCGACGGACGGCGGCCTTTCCAAGCCCATCGGTGTCCCCTACTGACCGTGGGCAGGCGGGGAATTTTTGCGGAGATAAATCTCAACGCTGACCCAGCTGGGACTCGAACCTGGGAACTACAGATTACGAACCTGGCGCGCTACCGACTGAGCCACCCCCGCCCCTGGGAGAAGCGGACCAGACCTGTTGATGCTTTTGGCGAAGTGGAGATTCGAGGATTTGGGATTCAGAATAGCTTCTGGGGACAAAGTGGAGAGAGAGAGAGAGAGGCAGGCAATTGGGGAACAAGCATCTTTGCTCCTCAGATGTCAACGTAGGGAGGGGGGGGGGGAGAGATTTTGGCTGACATCTCTCAATCGAGGTCTGCAAATAACTGAAAGCTGCCAACAACTTTCCATTCCCTTGGAGCCGAGAATTCTATTCCAATAACCCTTCGCTGCAGTGAATCAAACCGACATCTTAATTGAAATCATTTCGATTCATGAAGTATGATCCCACCAGTTGGTTAGAATCATTCTATTCGTATCGGTGCGCTGCGGGTAAGAGCAGAAAATCTCCGGTATTTAAGGATTCGAATTTCTCGTCGTTTCCGAAAATGACCCGATTCCCTTGCAAGCGCTGATGTCACTCTTGGCAGACGATTCTTCAGGGCTCCTATTAGAAAGATTCTTTTCGTAACAAAAGTTTCGATTTTTTAATTAGCACTTTAAAAACTTCGAATATAAGAAACTTTCGAATACAACCACCATTTCGATAAAATGAGATTTTGTTTTTTGGTTTAATGAGGTGACGAAGTTTCTTTGAGCCAATTCCAGTTCAGGGAAATGGATCGAATCGCATTTCGCTCTCAGCTGACGAAAATCTACTGCAGCCATGCACGTCCACTTCCTCGTGGAGCTGAAACGGAAGAGAGCTCATTGGCGCCATTCGTTGCCATCGCATTTCTCTCATAAAGACCACGAAGTTTGCAACTTTCTGGAGCCACGACAACTCCATGTCGATCTCTCTCTCTTTTAAGGCAAAGTGCATCAAGAGGGGAAAAGGAAAATAAAACAAAAATTTACACTCATTATAATATTCGCTCAATTTTTGCATTTATAGCACACAGTTAACTTTATGGAAAATAATTCACAGTTTAAAAATAAATAACTTTCAATTCAAGGAGTTCAAAGTACGTTTATGGAAACAGTTTTTCCATCTGCCTTGAAAGCATTCTTATCGTCTGCCACGTGCAACAGATAACGCCTCGCGCTTCTGCTGCCAAACGAACGAAATATTTCAGCAAAAGATAACAACGCCTCGCTGCTTCGCTTTGGAAACCGAATCCACAGAATCAAAGTTGACAGACGAGCAAGATTCGTCCTCATGTAGAATCAATTCAAAACAGTTTCAGTTTTCCTTTATGATAATTCAGATACAGAAAAAGAATTATGAACCCATTCGAATGCTCCTGCTTTGGCAGGTAAAACAAGTGTTTGACCAAAAAAAAAAATTATTTTTTTTTTCATTTTGAGGTCCCCTGTCTATCTGCAAAGGAAACCTGTGACGATGCAGATCGAGGCTGATGCCAAGCGATATTAACAATGTGCCGCTCAATTCCTTCCACAATGGGCTCGGTATATAGAATCAAAAAACGGGGGGCGGGGGGGGGGGGTGATTCGATTGCATAGTCGATTTCTGTTGGGTCGGATGAAAATCAGTTCCTTGAATTATGCTTTTCGGTTTAATTCTTGTCGGTGATATTTCCCTCTAAGGTTTGAATAAAAATTAAGCAATGTTTAACTGAACGCATCTCTTTTTGATTTGAATCAAGAGATCTGTGAAACAGAAGGAAATTAACAATGCGCCCACTCCACTCTTCTGCAGCAATTGAGAGAATGGCTCGAGCATCGCTTGCTTTGACTCCGTTCCGTCGCAAAAGGGTCACCTTCAGTTGCCATCAATTCATCCCCCAAAGAGCACAAGATTGGGGGAGGAATTCCTCTTCAACGGCAGAGAGATTTCAATCGGACCAACTTGGCTAACTGCCGATCCCATTCGACGTCATCAATTCCACTGAGTATTGATTATGAAGAGGACTTCTGCGAAACTCCCATTGCCATTTCTGAAGAGGACTTCTGCGAAACTCCCATTGCCATTTCTGAAGAGGACTTCTGCGAAACTCCCATTGCCATTTCTGAAGAGGACTTCTGCGAAACTCCCATTGCCAATTCTGAAGAGGACTTCTGCGAAACTCCCATTGCCAATTCTGAAGAGGACTTCTGCGAAACTCCCATTGCCAGTTCTGTAGGCTGCTGAAAGGAAAGAATGCCCACGGCAATAGGCAATGCGGAAAAGGGAGCGCCTTCCCTCCGCGTCGCCTGTCGCCGCCACTCCGCTTCCTCCACCATGTTGCCAGCGGCGAATTTCTCTCGATTTGACCTCCCTTAAGAGGAAAAGGAGAAGAAAGTAAGATGACCTTCATCCGATCTCCTCAAGATAAAAGAAAAAGCTCTTTTCGCATTCAACGGAAACAGACTTCCTTCCTCACAGTCTCCATCGCATTCAGATCAAAATCGATTCTTTATCTTCGGAAGGTTTTTGTGGGGAAATCTTTGCCCTTCCGATGACCTTGGATTGTCCCACTTGCAGAGATTTCAGCATCGGAATTGCATCTGCAATTAAACTTCGAAACCCGACGAATTATCTGCTTCTCTTAAAGAACAGAAATAGATATCCAATTATTCTTAAAAATACATCGACAATAATTAAATTCGATTGGCCATCCCTTAGGAGACAGACGGAAACCTCGTGTTAAGCGGCTTCTTAGAAGTGCCCAGAGGACTCTCCAGCGCACGGGCCCCCGGCTTAACGTCCCATCCGACAGACGGTTGGCCTCTCCAAGCCCATCGGAGTCTCCTTTCTCACGGAGGGAAAAAGGAGAGTTAGCGGAGATCAATCTCAGCGAAGGAACAGTTGGGACACCATTCTCGAAACCGAAGAGTGAGACCGACTGAGCCATGACGAGTCTGTCTCGAGATTAAATCGTGGGAAAGATCTTCCAGGACGAAGAGCAGCTCGCGCTTTCAATGAAACCCGCGCTTTGCTTCGGTCAGAAGAATCTCGTGTCATCGGAGACGCGCTTTGCCACGGGGGGGGGGGCAAGGAAACGAAGGATGACACGAAACTCAGCAGTCGTATTGTGTCGCCACCTCTCGGACTTTCTAAGTTTATACAAATGTAACTCTCGATCGGCTGCCCGATCATTTTTAATTTTTGAAAGCGCCGTTCTTCTGGCGATGGCCCTTCCTCAAGATAAAAGGTGCCAAGCGCCATGAAAGCCCTTTTTTTCGT
The DNA here is from genome assembly GCA_038380435.1 of Ryuthela nishihirai. Classification (NCBI taxonomy): domain Eukaryota; kingdom Metazoa; phylum Arthropoda; class Arachnida; order Araneae; family Heptathelidae; genus Ryuthela; species Ryuthela nishihirai. Next base: position 152,375,409 of record JAWZYU010000001.1, on the reverse strand, counting down.
CGGGTTCTCTTCTGAATACGAGCGCAGATTTTGAAGAGGATCTTTCGCTATCCTACATGCGAAGGCAGTAGATCAGTAGCCAAGCGCGCTAACCACTCGGCCATGGGATGGCTGTAGCAGAGAATAAATTTCGAAACGTTGTGTAGTCTTTCTGCTGAGGTCTCGTCTTCCTCACGGATTCTTCTTACCAAGAAGTGGACTAAAAGGCTCTCGTTGCCTCTGTGGCAAAAGCAGCTGCTTGAAGAGGATTTGTCGTAAAGCCCTAAAGAGAATCCATGGTTTTATGTTGTAGGACGATTCATACAATTCGCAAAACTTCGCAGTATGGAACTAATGACGCATCACGAATGGTGCAATGAAGCAGAGATGAAAAACACGTCATCCCCTCCAAATTGGAAGTGGCTGAATGGCGAAATGCACCAATTCGGAACGGAAGTGTTCGTCTCTTTCGGAATTCCTGGCCTCTCCGATTCCCCCATCCGCATCGCTATAGTCCACTCCAGTTGCTCTCTGTTCATCGAGTTCCGGCCATGAAGGAGGTAAGGGGGGTTGGGTTGTCTTACCTCCGAGCTGCCCTCTTCGCACACCATGGGCTAAATGGCCAGGTCACAAGGACCCCGAAGGCTCAGAGAAGGTCGGGGGTGGGGACCCACTGGAACAACTTTTGGGAGACAGATGGTCGCCTCCCGTCAAGACCATCCAGTCTTGACGGAGTAACGTGCACAGGTCTTTAACGTGCACAGGGTATGTCTCTCCCGCACATGGGGGCCATGGCTTAACATCTCCATCCGATGAATGGTGGCCTTTCGAAGCCCATCGGTGTCCCCTACTGAAAGTGGGCAGGGCGGAGAATTTTGCGGAGCAAGGGCGGGAAAAATGGAATCTCTGCTCCACTTTATGAGGGAAGCGCCACGCTTCGGTATCTTAGGTACTTTTGGGCTTTTCATTGTCATAATTCTCTGCTCCTTTCGTGATCAATATCAGCATTTAAATCTACATTTTTTTTCTGTTAGCAACTTTATTCCAATTATTAGGGGTTAGGGTATATAATTCGGAATGCATTCCCCCCCCCCGAGTGCAGCAGAAGTATTTCTTACCCCCCCCCCTCCTCCTCTGGATCGCTTTGAGGCGCGATCTTCTCGAAATCTGCAATCAAAGAAATCGTCCGATATCAGATGTGGCGATCTCGTGCAAGGTTGATTGTTTTACCTCTGAGCGGCATTTTTTTCACACAATGGGCTAAATGGCCAGTTGGTCAAGGACTCCTAGCTGTGAAAAGTTGGGTGGGGCTCAGAGGTGTTAGGGGGACAGATCGGAGCGATCTCGTGGAACAATAATTGATAGCAGTGTTAAGAGTTTTCGCAAATCTAAGAATAATTTTGAGCCACACATTTCATTATTCATAACAAAAAGCAAATGTGATTAATAATTTTAAATATTATTCAGAAATATTCAAATGTGTACCAAAAATAAATACTTCTATTCGGCTATTCAGAAGCAAAAAACCGCAGAAAAATTTCCCAAATATTCTTAAAAATTGAAATCCCTTAAACATCAACACCACTGAGGAGTTTATTATTTCAGAAGAGATAAAGAATTTCCAACAGGCTTCGACCAAAATCTGGTGTTCACGGATCCGATGCGATCGCAGCATTCAACTCATTCAGACGTCTGCCATTTCTACTTCCAACTGGGCACATTGGTTTCGCCATTTTTACGGATCTGTTGCTCGTGGCAGTCGCTTCGTTCAATTCGGCTGCTATCAATGAGAGTGACCGAGAGAGAGAGATCTCATTGTGAGAGCGAATCGCTCGCTCCTGGAAACGCTCTGCAGACGTTGCCAGTGACACGAGGTGCAATCTCGTTTGCAATTGGCTGCCGAGATTGAGCTTTCAATGAGAGCAAAGATCCGCTTCTTCGTTATCCAGATTGAACCAGATGGCAGACGGGGAAATTCTCAACCGATACTAACAACGGTCAATGGCATCTCATTGCGTCACATTGGAGGGATTTCGAGGGGGCTACCTCTGAGAGGCTCTCTTAGGAGACAGATGGTAGCCCGTCGCATGGCTCTCCCTGAACCCGAGAGCACGGCTTAACGTCCCATCCGACGGACGGAGACCGACCTTTCCATCGTTCTCCCCTTCTCACGGAGAACGGAGAAAATGATCAACGCAACTAGAGTTTGAACTCGAACCTTGTAACTGGAGATTACGATCCTGGCGCTCTACAGATACTTCTTGGCTTCGGGGGGAAGAGGGGGGGGGGGTCCCACTGAATCCATCCCCTTCGCTGAAACTTCGATTTCCTGATAAGAAGAAAGAACAGAATTGATCTCGTGGAGATAAAAACTTCCGAGAAATTCGGATCCCACAGTTTAGAGAAAACGACCGTTGCTGTTATTCGATGCAAAGAGAGAGAGAGAGGGGGGAGGGGAAAAGAATCTCAAGGAAACTCTTCCCAATGTCGGTTATTTTTAATCCTCTTCAAGTTCAACTTTGTTTTGTACACTGTTGCCGTTCCTGTGCACCCCGAAGGGAAAAAGGACAGTTTGTTGTTGTTTATGTTCGTGTGATAAGGAAGACTCCTTTGGCGAGACTCCTTTGACTCTCTGCTCCTCAAGTGTGAAGGGCAGAAGAGGAAATTCCTTCTCGTTCTCAGCAATGATGGATGCAGGAAATCTTTCCTCTTCTCCGCCGTTCGAGGAAGAAGTGGCGGAGATTTTATCTGCCTGCTGCTCTTCGTTCCGTTAATGAAAACGAATCCCTACGAGCACCTCTAGGGCACTAATCGAAATTTAAATGTCGTCTATTATGATTCCAAAATCTGGAGAAGTTCATCGAAATGCGCATATCGATAGATTTATTGTTTCTGAAATGAATTTAAAATATGAAATGCAAAAATTCATCGCATGTATTTTATCAGTTGTCTCTACTTTTAAAAAAATAAAATATGCATCGATTAATTTTTTTCCATTCTAAGTACATAATACAATTCCTCTGCAAGAAACAGACGATCTCCAGGGAGGGTTCTTTAAATCTCTCAAGGAGCCATCGGATGACCTCTTCTGCAAACGATTCCCGTCCTTAGAACCTTTCAAGGAATGTAATCAGCAGCTCCTTCAGTCCTTAGAACCTTTCAAAGGACTTATCAGCAGCTCCTTCAGTTCCTTAGAACCTTTCAAGGAACGTTATCAGAAGCTCCTTCAGTCCTTGGAAACTTTCAAGGAATGTTATCAGCAGTTCCTTCAGTCCTTAGAACCTTTCAAGGAATGTTATCAGCAGCTCCTTCAGTCCTTAGAACCTTTCAAGGAACGTTATCAGCAGCTCCTTCAGTCCTTAGAACCTTTCAAGGAACGTTATCAGAAGCTCCTTCAGTCCTTAGAACCTTTCAAGGAATGTTATCAGAAGCTCCTTCAGTCCTTAGAACCTTTCAAGGAATGTTATCAGAAGCTCCTTCAGTCCTTAGAACCTTTCAAGGAATGTTATCAGCAGCTCCTTCAGTCCTTAGAACCTTTCAAGGAATGTTATCAGCAGCTCCTTCAGTTCCTTATAATCTTTCAAGGAATGTTATCAGCAGCTCCTTCAGTCCTTAGAACCTTTCAAGGAACGTTATCAGAAGCTCCTTCAGTCCTTAGAACCTTTCAAGGAAAGTTATCAGAAGCTCCTTCAGTCCTTAGAACCTTTCAAGGAAAGTTATCAGCAGCTCCTTCAGTCCTTAGAACCTTTCAAGGAATGTTATCAGCAGCTCCTTCAGGCCTTATAACCTTTCAAGGAATGTTATCAGCAGCTCCTTCAGTCCTTAGAACCTTTCAAGGAACGTTATCAGCAGCTCCTTCAGTTCCTTATAACCTTTCAAGGAATGTTATCAGCAGCTCCTTCAGTCCTTAGAACCTTTCAAGGAACGTTATCAGCAGCTCCTTCAGTTCCTTATAACCTTTCAAGGAACGTTATCAGCAGCTCCTTCAGTCCTTAGAACCTTTCAAGGAACGTTATCAGCAGCTCCTTCAGTTCCTTATAACCTTTCAAGGAATGTTATCAGCAGCTCCTTTAGTCCTTAGAACCTATCAAGGAACGTTATCAGCAGCTCCTTCAGTCCTTAGAACCTTTCAAGGAACGTTATCAGCAGCTCCTTCGGTTCCTTATAACCTTTCAAGGAATGTTATCAGCAGCTCCTTCAGTCCTTAGAACCTTTCAAGGAACGTTATCAGCAGCTCCTTCAGTTCCTTATAACCTTTCAAGGAACGTTATCAGCAGCTCCTTCAGTTCCTTATAACCTTTCAAGGAATGTTATCAGCAGCTCCTTCAGTCCTTAGAACCTTTCAAGGAACGTTATCAGCAGCTCCTTCAGTTCCTTATAACTTTTCAAGGAATGTTATCAGCAGCTCCTTCAGTCACGGGGGGGGGGGGGGTTCTCTTTTCCTTCTTCCTAGAACTTCCATCTTTCTCTCATCGATCCTTGAGATCTTTTCGATTTAATCTTTTCCTATTTACAGGACTTGTCAGAGATCCGATTTACGTTCGCATTAAAGGAATTTGGTCTTAGACTCCTTCAGTCTCCTCTCGTAGAAAAGGAATTTTTTTAAATAAACGACAAAAGTTTATTACTGATGTTAAATTTTTATACATATACAATTTTAGACTCTTTCCAATGATCTACTTCAACTAATTTTAAAAAAAAACATTAATTTTTGAAAAGCAGAAGTGTGCAAAACGTTTTTTTGGGGGAGGATTTTAGCGAAACGTTATGGTTCGCCATTATGTCCGAATATCGTTTTTTTTTTTAATCTCTCTTCTGCAGAGATTTCATTCTCGGCGACTGAATGGCAAATGGCAAAGAAATCGCCAGAAGCGTAAAATCGTTAGCGAGGCTTTTGCTTGGGTTGTTTTACCTATGAGGGGCATCTTTTTACACACCATGGGCTAAATTGCCAAGTCACAAGGACCCCGAAGGCTCAGAGAAGATTGGGAGAGGGGACCCACTGGAACAGCTGTTGGGAGACAAATAGTCTCCCGTCAAGGCCATCCAGCGTGTTCTTTAATGTGCACGGGGTATGGCTCTCCCGCACACGGTGCTACGGCTTAACGTCCCATCCGACGGACGGCGGCGACCTTTCCAAGGTCATCGATACTCAATACTGACCGTGAGCAGGGAGGGAAGTTTTGCGGAGATAAATCTCAACGCTATCCCAGCTGGGACTCGAACCTGGGAACTGCAGATTACGAGCCTGGCGCGCTACCGACTGAGCCACGCAAGTATTAAGACGAAAGATTGACGGCGAAGGAATGCTGCATTAATTCAAGACTTGAAAAGAGCCGACGAATTTGGACGAGTGTAAATCAAATAACTAGAAATGGTTGCAGAGGGATTTAAAGTTCACTGCTGTCAGATGCTTTGGAACCACCCAAGCTAAATCAAACGGGGGCGGGGGTGGCTCAGTCGGTAGCGCGCCAGGCTCGTAATCTGTAGTTCCCAGGTTCGAGTCCCAGCTGGGTCAGCGTTGAGATTTATCTCCGTAAAATTCCCCGCTCTGCCCACGGTCAGTAGGGGACACCGATGGGCTTGGAAAGGCCGCCGTCCGTCGGATGGGACGTTAAGCCGTGGACCCGTGTGCGGGAGAGCTATACCCTGTGCACGTTAAAGAACACACTGGATGGCCTTGACGGGAGGCTACCATCGGTCTCCCAACAGCTGTTCCAGTGGGTCCCCTCCCCCAACCTTCTCCGATTCTTAGGGATCCTTGAGACCTGGCCATTTAGACCATGGTGTGCAAAAAAGTGCCGCTCAGAGGTAAAACAACCCAACAACGCCAAATCAAAATTGTAATCACAGCCGCAAAGCTGGCAGCTGATGACAAACGACAATGGGACTCGAACCCAGAGCCCAGCAATCGCAATGTCGCAGCAAACCATCGTGACGCCATTTCACCACCGAGGTGTTCAAAGAGTCCATGCCATAATATTAATTATCTGTGAATTTCTTCCCAAGCAACTGGATATTGCCGAGAGATAAAAACCTTATTTTATCATCAATCCTTATTTTACTGCCCTTGCCTTTCCATTCCCCAAAAACTATTCTTTATGTGCATGATGATCCCAACTGTCAATATTCAGAGCGAAATTTATAACGAAACATTTCTTATTTAAAACAATGATTTAGTTTTATTTCGGGCAATGTTAAGAAAAATTAAAAACAATCAATACTGAAAACTATTTATAAACAATATTTGTCCTTCTAAGTGGACAAGGAATACTCACTTTCCACGAGCGAAATTCATCAGCTGGAATAATGCGTTTTGGGTGATATTGCGTTTCACCGCTTCACGAGCCTCGCGAATCCTGTGGCCACTAAAAAGGGCTCGAGAATCATTTGCATAAAAGCGCCACCTACAGTCTCTGTATGGCTGCAAACGACTGCAGTGATTATTTTTTGATGCCGAGGAAAGGCGAATGAACTCCGTTGAAAAGACGACATTTCCGGTGATCCTATGAGTGGCATTCGGTGATGGCTGACTCGTGGTGATCGGGAAAGATTTCCCAAATGGAAAAAGGAAATGATCTTAATGAGGGGGAACAGGTGCAAGGAGAGATGAGGACAAGAATCGACTTCCAATTGAAGATGAGGACAAGAATCGACTTCCAATTGACGCTCGCCAACAATAATTCAACTGGGAGGGGAAACAGAAAAAAATTGCACTTTTTTTTAAATGAAATATGCAATGCACTATTTTTTTAAATCTTTTGTCCATTCTAGTGCTTTTTAAAACAATACTCTTGCAAAATATACTTAAAATATAATCTGGCTGTTGTTTCTTTTCGTATCTCTAATGAAGATTCTTCGTGGGGGAGGAATTTCCCTCCCCGCTTCTCTCCATGAGCAGAGGAAAACGCTCCATTTCTGTGATCTGGTGAGCACAATGTCTTCAAGGGTCGAGAGCGATCAATTCCCTCAGCTCATCATTCTCACTCAGCAACGTTCATCAGAGATGCCAGTTCCTCTTCATCGACTGAAAATTCCGTCATTCTGGTTGAAGGGATGTTTTGTGACACAAATGCCGCAGAGATGTTTCGTCATTTTTAAGTCAATTAAATTATCTGTGAAGTCCTTATTGAATGATCTTCATTCGGAATCCCTTTCAGCAACTGATATTTCCCTGCTGGGCATTAAGCCAGTTCAAAGTAACGGAATTAACGACTTCTCATCAATCGTGAATTGAAAGAGATTTTCGCTTTCCAATTGTTGATGCTTCTCAGTTCCAAGCAAGATTGACAAAATAAACTGACCTAAATTTTGATTTTGAACTGCACGTAAAACAGTTTTTCAATAAATTAATTTTAAGATTCGGTGAATTATTACCTGGGCCATTTTACACGAAAAACGAAACCTTTCTTACTTCTGAAGTCAATTCTTTGGCAAGTGAGATTGTTCCCCTCAAGTGGTATGTTGTGCAGGGGGGAGGGGGTGCAGGGGGGGGGGCTTTAAGCAACTAAAAATAGTGAGTGTTCGTCGTTCAAGTCCATTTCATATTCCTTGCAGCGGCGATTATAAATTACAAAAAAAAAATGTATCCTGAAAGACGTAAAAGGAATTAAAACGAACGCATCTTCAGAGCTTTTTATCACATCATTCGGAAGAAAGCTTTTTCATTTCGAGAACGATCGTCTGATTTTCCTTCTCGATTTTCTTTTCCGTTGCAGCATTAAGAGAGTCGTCAGGCCATCGAGTGACGAGCCAATTGCTCCTGCAGCCAATGAGAGTCGTCAGGCCATCGAGTGACGAGCCAATTGCTCCTGCAGCCAATGAGAGTCGTCAGGCCATCGAGTGACGAGCCAATTGCTCCTGCGGCCAATGAGAGTCGTCAGGCCATCGAGTGACGAGCCAATTGCTCCTGCAGCCAATGAGAATCGTCAGGCCATCGAGTGACGAGCCAATTGCTCCTGCAGCCAATGAGAGTCGTCAGGCCATCGAGTGACGAGCCAATTGCTCCTGCAGCCACTGAGAGTCGTCAGGCCATCGAGTGACGAGCCAATTGCTCCTGCGGCCAATGAGAGTCGTCAGGCCATCGAGTGACGAGCCAATTGCTCCTGCAGCCAATGAGAGTCGTCAGGCCATCGAGTGACGAGCCAATTGCTCCTGCAGCCAATGAGAGTCGTCAGGCCATCGAGTGACGAGCCAATTGCTCCTGCAGTCAATGAGAGTCATCAGGCCATCGAGTGACGAGCCAATTGCTCCTGCAGCCAATGAGAGTCGTCAGGCCATCGAGTGACGAGCCAATTGCTCCTGCGGCCAATGAGAGTCGTCAGGCCATCGAGTGACGAGCCAATTGCTCCTGCAGCCAATGAGAATCGTCAGGCCATCGAGTGACGAGCCAATTGCTCCTGCAGCCAATGAGAGTCGTCAGGCCATCGAGTGACGAGCCAATTGCTCCTGCAGCCACTGAGAGTCGTCAGGCCATCGAGTGACGAGCCAATTGCTCCTGCGGCCAATGAGAGTCGTCAGGCCATCGAGTGACGAGCCAATTGCTCCTGCAGCCAATGAGAGTCGTCAGGCCATCGAGTGACGAGCCAATTGCTCCTGCAGCCAATGAGAGTCGTCAGGCCATCGAGTGACGAGCCAATTGCTCCTGCAGTCAATGAGAGTCATCAGGCCATCGAGTGACGAGCCAATTGCTCCTGCAGCCAATGAGAGTCGTCAGGCCATCGAGTGACGAGCCAATTGCTCCTGCAGCCAATGAGAGTCGTCAGGCCATCGAGTGACGAGCCAATTGCTCCTGCAGCCAATGAGAGTCGTCAGGCCATCGAGTGACGAGCCAATTGCTCCTGCAGCCAATGAGAGTCGTCAGGCCATCGAGTGACGAGCCAATTGCTCCTGCAGCCAATGAGAGTCGTCAGGCCATCGAGTGACGAGCCAATTGCTCCTGCAGCCAATGAGAGTCGTCAGGCCATCGAGTGACGAGCCAATTGCTCCTGCAGCCAATGAGAGTCGTCAGGCCATCGAGTGACGAGCCAATTGCTCCTGCAGCCAATGAGAGTCGTCAGGCCATCGAGTGACGAGCCAACTGCTCCTGCAGCCAATGCGGATTCTGCTAATTGCCATAAAAGCAAAATCCGATGATTTCTGTGTCTTTCCTCACTCGGAGACAAATCCCCATCCCATGATATTGGGACATCGTCAACCAATCACAAATTGGCCGCAACGTTGACTCGCAATGGCGGACGACGTTCACTGATTTTATCCGATTTATTCTTTCTCGATTTCACTTTTTAAACGTTCTTAGAAATTTCCAACAAAAACATCCCTCAACGGGCGATTAACTCTTTTGAATGTCATCCGTCTGCGCAACACAAAATGGCACGGTCACCAACACCAACAGATGGCTGAAAACTCCGTATGTGAAACAACGGTTTCAGCATCTGGAATGGGGGTGGGTCGGGGGGTATTCAATATCAATATTATTGAATCGTTAACTAAGATACAACATAAATTCTTAAGAGTTATCCCTTTTCTCAAAGAAGCTTAGAAAAATGAAATTAATAAGGACCTCTTTACATGCAATCAGTGGTTCAAAGAATGATGGCCATTCCACGCGACATGAATGGGAAGTGAATTTCGAAGATCTCGAACTCCGAAAATAAAAGATTCGTGACGAAATGCGATGGAAGATAATTTAAAGATCTCTCAAAATCTCGATGATCAAGAATATTCTTTCAGTATTTAAACAGGCATGGAGGTTGAAAGTAGCATTATGGTGAAGGAATCATTTACACACACTTTTGAAATTTCAAGTTGTATAGAAAAGAATTTGAAGCAATTTTCAATTTCAGTCAACTTCCATTTGAATGCTAAAGGAATAGAGTTGAAAGTCAACATTAGACAGAATTGGCTCAGATGTCTTAATTTACTTTGCTTAGCTACTGATCTAAGAAGGGCGCTGGGTTCGAGCCCCGGATAAGGCATGGATGTTGTCTTTCTGCTGAGGTCCTGCCGTCCTCTCAGACCTCCTACTAGGGCGTTATTAAACTGACAGGCTCCTGTCAGACCTCTGTGGCAAGAGCTGCTTGAGTGGGGGGGGGATTCATTTTACTTATTTAGTCAGAGTTTCCCATAAAACGTTTATTTTAAAAGTCATGCAGGTTCGAAGCGAACTCCCATTGACATGATTATAATTTAATGATCACTCGATGAATATACATTACAGCTCTTTTTTATGTTTAAAACCCCAACAGTTTTGCAGATTAATTTTATTAAAAATGAGTCTTTAAAGGCGATTCAACTGACAATGACAATAATGGAAATCAGCAGCCTAGTTTTCGGTTGGCTTTACCTCTGAGCGGCACTTTTATTTTGCAAACAATGGGATAAATTGTGTGCAAAATTTGGGAAAGATAAAATCGCAGGGGCTGGGAGAAACGGTGGAGGCGAAGAAAGCGAACGGAATGGAGCTTTGCGAAAGTGTAAGTGGCTACCTCTGGCGGCGTTTGCATTCATATCGTGAAATGGGTTTCGCAGGGAAACAGACAGAAAGGGGCAAACGAATCTTACGTTAAAAATTTATACTTTAAAAAGAAATTTAAAACTGCACCTCACTTTTGAAAAATGATAGCATAATTTTAAATGGTCGTCATATTTACATTAGAATTCCTTTCTGTTCAATCAACTGCTATAAGTAGAACTGACAAAAGAAACTTTTAAAATAGATTGAAGTTTGTTTAAAAAAATTATTAATAATTAAATTGTTTTCATTCTTTTTCAATCAATCATAGTCATTTCAATACAAATGTAAGATGCCAATTAGCAATTCTTCCACGCGAAAGCATAAGCAATGAAATTGTACCATAAGATGTCCTTACAGAAGGATACCCCTGCAGATCTAGCTTCACCCCTATGCAACCCCTACAGCATTACCCTGCAGATCTAGCTTCACCCCTATGCAACCCCTACAGCATTACCCTGCAGATCTAGCTTCACCCCTATGCAACCCCTACAGCATTACCCTGCAGATCTAGCTTCACCCCTATGCAACCCCTACAGCATTACCCTGCAGATCTAGCTTCACCCCTATGCAACCCCTACAGCATTACCCTACAGATCTAGCTTCACCCCTATGCAACCCCTACAGCATTACCCTGCAGATCTAGCTTCACCCCTATGCAACCCCTACAGCATTACCCTGCAGAACTAGCTTCACCCCTATGCAACCCCTACAGCATTACCCTGCAGATCTAGCTTCACCCCTATGCAACCCCTACAGCATTACCCTGCAGATCTAGCTTCACCCCTATGCAACCCCTACAGCATTACCCTGCAGATCTAGCTTCACCCCTATGCAACCCCTACAGCATTACCCTACAGATCTAGCTTCACCCCTATGCAACCCCTACAGCATTACCCTGCAGATCTAGCTTCACCCCTATGCAACCCCTACAGCATTACCCTGCAGATCTAGCTTCACCCCTATGCAACCCCTACAGCATTACCCTACAGATCTAGCTTCACCCCTATGCAACCCCTACAGCATTACCCTGCAGATCTAGCTTCACCCCTATGCAACCCCTACAGCATTACCCTGCAGATCTAGCTTCACCCCTATGCAACCCCTACAGCATTACCCTGCAGATCTAGCTTCACCCCTATGCAACCCCTACAGCATTACCCTGCAGATCTAGCTTCACCCCTATGCAACCCCTACAGCATTACCCTGCAGATCTAGCTTCACCCCTATGCAACCCCTACAGCATTACCCTGCAGATCTAGCTTCACCCCTATGCAACCCCTACAGCATTACCCTGCAGATCTAGCTTCACCCCTATGCAACCCCTACAGCATTACCCTGCAGATCTAGCTTCACCCCTATGCAACCCCTACAGCATTACCCTGCAGATCTAGCTTCACCCCTATGCAACCCCTACAGCATTACCCTGCAGATCTAGCTTCACCCCTATGCAAAAGTCATGATACTCGATTTTGCATTAGCACTCTGGAAGCTGAACTTATTCTTCCTACACATTCCTTGGTTGGGAAGGGGCGAAGGGGAGTCACGTGACAGCCCCTTCGAGCCGCCCAGCGTCGTCTTTAAAGCATCCCTGCACACAGGACCATAGCTTAACGTCCCATCCGACGGAGGGCAGCCTTTACGACCCCATCGACATCCCCTTTCTGTTCAGGGAAAAGACAGAAAGCAGGATTAGATTTTATCTGTGGTCTGGACTGTAGAAGAGTTCTCTTGATTGCCATTAAATGGGCTGGGAACACTAGCGCTGAAGTCGTAAAAAAAAAAAAGTCGAAATTTGTAAACGATGGGGGTTTAGTACGTTGGGTTCAGAAAAGTTGAATCCACGTGAAATGCAGTTGCCACCTGATTGCTAACACTGTGCACCGGTCACTAAATGGAAGAAGAGGTAAGTGCGAGGCGATCGGGAATTGACATCGTGGTCGTGGTGCCAAAGCACGACATTTCAGATAGCAAACCGAAAGGAACGAAAAAAAGACACTCAAACGACCAAGAATTGTTGAACAACTTGGATAAAATTCAAAATCCGACTGCTGGCGAAATAATTTCGAGAATCATAATGAAATCCATCATTGAAACAGGGAAATAGTTCGTTCAAAAAATAACAGGTCATCATTTCAGCAGTGCAGTGTCGAATGAGATGTCTTGGAGACAGGGGGACACACGAAATATGGAGCTGAAAAAATTTAGTTTTGCCGTGACTCACGTGCTGCTACTCACAGCAAAGCTAACTAATTGAATAAATTTATCAATTGACTATGATCCGTTAAAAAAGAGATTTTCCGGTATAAAAGGTCTAATGTGCAAAACTGGATTAAAGGGAAAATGTCATCTCCTCTCTGAAAACCGTTCTCATTGGTTAACAGCATTCCCTATACTTTAACGTTGGCCCAGACTGTCCTTTATGGCACTACTAAGGACATATCGCTTCTTCTCGATCTGGTTTATTATTATTATTTGTAATTCTTAGAGTGCCAAAAGAGACAGCTCATAAAAAGATTTCATTTTTATACTCAGGATATTTAATTCCTTACCTGTTAAGATTAGAGCTGGACGCTCATACAATATTTTAAAATTCAAAGAATGTCGTTATTACTGCTTCAAATATTGATTTTTCTTAAAGTTAAAAAAATAATTTTTGTTTCTTATTTAGTTTAATACATTTTTGTCCCAGTTTTTAGAAGATTTAAATTTCGCATTCGAAATGAACAAATAGCTCAAGGATCTGATAAATTTCAACGATGTTCACTGTTAAAAAGATAAAGATCCTTACAAAAATCAAACTATTAAGTAACGCTAGAGGGGTGAGCCAGCCAAGCTCCATTTACGTACAGTCCCTCAAGAGGATAAAAGATTTCCCTGAACAGAAGGAAAAAGGCGCGAAATATGGAACATTTTGTTGCATGTCAGAGGCTATCGCAAAAGCAATATCTGTCCCATGTGCTGCCACCTGGCGAAATACAACTATTGGACGGATTTCAGAATTCAGATATCTGATGAAATGTGAATTCTAAATTATTATCATTTTTTGAGAAATGACCCGACGGTAAACTAGCGGTCCACTGATGGTAAAGTAGCGGTCCACTGATGGTAAAGTACTTTAAAATTTATCCATCTTAGAAACGATGATAAGCCAAATCTCTTCAGTGTAGTTGTGTTAAACTGAAAATGAAAGTCACAGAAGTCAAGAAGCAACTAATAAATACCTCTTGAAACAGAATTGCAAAACTTTCACAAAACGAAAAACAAAAGCTACCTTCACATTGAAGCTGGAAATACAATATAGATATCACAAGAAAGAAGATAAGCCAATAAAAATCAGCCCCTTTCTGCCACCTACCAGAGAAAGTAAAAGGGTCCGGAGAAAGAGTCATCGAAATTTTAAAAAAAATCTATCCCTAAACTAAAGATGCCGTCCCGTGGCCGAGTGGTTAGCGCCCTTGGCTACTGATCTAAGGGACCTGGGTTCGAGCCCAGAGTGATTCGAGCCCAGGTTGTTTTTCTGCTGAGGTCCTGCCATCCTTTCAGACCTTCTATTATGGCATATAAACTGACAGGCTCCTGTCAGACCTCTGTGGCAAGCAGCTGCTTGAGGGGGTATTTATTTTATTTTTTTTTATTTATTATAAGCTAAAGATAAACCTGGAATTCCCTCGTAACAAATTCGAAGCATTAACTGTGCAAATGAAGCTACCAGGAGAAGAGGTAACAAAATAATTAATCTATACAACCCGGGAAATGACATCAGTCTGGATAACATCTATCATCTTCTAAACCAATGCAAATGTGGTCCAGCCCCACATTTGCTACGTGGTGACCTTAATGCACACAGCGGATGCTGGGGATCACACACAAAGTAGATCCCGCAGGGAAAGTGATCGAAAGTCTACTCTCAAATCAAAGAATACGATCTTAAATGACCAGTCCATAGCCTACTATAAACGAGGGCATATAGAGTCAGCTATTGATATCGCCATCACCAGTGACTACATGGCAAATAAGTTTCACTGTTATACCTTACCAGACACTATGGGTCGTGATCACTTCCCAATCATGGTCACTCTCCCTACCACCAAAAGTCATCCACCATCATAAAACAAACTAACGGGAAAAAATATACAGACAACCTGAAAGAAATCCTCAGAAATAAAAACATAAACACTTATGAAGTGTTCTTAGAGGAAAGATCCAACTCAGTCCAAACCCTACAAGAGAAGTGAAAACAACTCAGCTGAAAGGTTTGAAAATCAAAAACTGATAAGCATTAGAAGCAAGCAGCAAAGAGGAGCAAGAAAGCCAACTGATAAGCATTAGAAGCAAGCAGCAAAGAGGAGCAAGAAAGCCAACTGATAAGCATTAGAAGCAAGCAGCAAAGAGGAGCAAGAAAGCCAACTGATAAGCATTAGAAGCAAGCAGCAAAGAGGAGCAAGAAAGCCAACTTGATAAGCATTAGAAGCAAGCAGCAAAGAGGAGCAAGAAAGCCAACTGATAAGCATTAGAAGCAAGCAGCAAAGAGGAGCAAGAAAGCAACTGATAAGCATTAGAAGCAAGCAGCTAAGAGGAGCAAGAAAGCCAACTGGTAAGCATTAGAAGCAAGCAGCAAAGAGGAGCAAGAAAGCCAACTTGATAAGCATTAGAAGCAAGCAGCAAAGAGGAGCAAGAAAGCCAACTGATAAGCATTAGAAGCAAGCAGCAAAGAGGAGCAAGAAAGCCAACTGATAAGCATTAGAAGCAAGCAGCAAAGAGGAGCAAGAAAGCCAACTTGATAAGCATTAGAAGCAAGCAGCAAAGAGGAGCAAGAAAGCCAACTGATAAGCATTAGAAGCAAGCAGCAAAGAGGAGCAAGAAAGCCAACTGATAAGCATTAGAAGCAAGCAACAAAGAGGAGCAAGAAAGCCAACTGACCCAACGCACATCTAAGGGGTGAAAGGAACAACAGCCATAATACAAAGGGAACTAAAAAGAAGCGAAAACACAAAATGAAAAACCTTTACTGAAAATCAAAATTCCTTCATACCAACAAGCAAAATACGGAAAAAATTTAATATCTTCAACAAAGGAATCAAACCGAAAGGAAAATGAGAACAAATTTGTTTAAAAATTCTCCATTACCCCCAGCACCCTGAAAAATCAAATGGCAAATTCTATTTATAACAGCAAAAAAAAAAGAAAGAAACATCGTAGAGGATGGCACAATGAAAAACTTCCTAAAAAACAATACAACCAGAAAGAACTCGACGGGCCAACTATTTACAGAAGAGATATTACAAGGAATCAAAAATCTCAATATTAAACCGTGTCCTGGCCCAAATAATCTTCCAAACATTGCCATCAAAAATCTACCATCAGAAAAGACTAAAAAATTATTTTCAGTTTATAACAATATTTGGCTAGAAAACAAATTTCCGGAAGCATGAACCAAAGCCCATGCCATCATTATTAAAAAAGCTAGGAAAGAATTTACTTGACGTGGCTGGGTACAGATCCATTTCCGTGACTTCATTGTACCCTAAAGGTCAATAAAGGTCATGGGAAAGACGGTAAAAACAGAATGAACTGGCTCATCGAGAAAAACTCGCCTGAAAATAGACGCCCACCACAGCGCGGACTCCAACAGACCCTTTGCAGCTGTCTTCATTGATCTGCAAAGGGCTTTTGATGAGGTTTAGAACGTTTCTGAATTATTCAACCTCTTCCTCCAAGACTTCCCCCCTCTTGCATCCCAAACGACATCAGATGCTCGTTTTTGCTGATGACATTACAATATGGAGCAATGCCAAAAGCCACCAGGAAAATGAAAATAAATTACAAAGCGCCGTAAATCAAATACTAAAATATTTCAACACATGGAAAATCATCCTTTCCAAAGAAAACAAAAACAATGATAATGCCATTCTATAGAACATCTAAAAAAATCCCCACGTATGAAATAAAAGTAGAAGATGTTACAAATCAACCAAGCACAACAACAGGAATTTTTAGGAATGATAATAGATCACAGACTATCCTGGAACCCTCATCATCAAATGCTCACAACAAAAAGCAAAAAATCCCCTAACTCTGTTGCAAGATATGCGAAGATCTACCTGGGGATTGAAGCCAGCTGATATGCTCCCCATATCTGATGCAATCCTGCAACTAAAAATCGATCACTGTCTTGGCATTGCCAACAATGCTAAAGAAACAGTTTCAAAAAAGAAATAAAAACTGCGAATTGTTGCACAAAACCAGTGTATAAGGGATCCATAAAAGTCCCCCCCCCCACCCTACAACCTATCTATTTAAAAGCAGAATCCCGGATATAAATAAGAATAAAGCGCCAAATTAAATTCTACACAAGAATTGCACTTCTGCACGAGGAGCACCTGATTGTTGAAAACTATAGAAAGAAAAATAACTGCTTCAGATATCCGCAAAGAAATAGCCAAACAGAAACTTTTTCAACCCTTCAGAAGAAATGGATGCAACGAAGAAATCATCAGCTCATACCACACGGAAAATGCAAAACCCTTCAGAGGAAATGGATGCAACGAAGAAATCATCAGCTCCATACCACACGGAAAATGCAAAACCCTTCAGAGGAAATGGATGCAACGAAGAAATCATCAGCTCCATACCACACGGAAAATGCAAAACCCTTCAGAGGAAATGGATGCAACGAAGAAATCATCAGCTCCATACCACACGGAAAATGCAAAACCCTTCAGAGGAAATGGATGCAACGAAGAAATCATCAGCTCCATACCACACGGAAAATGCAAAACCCTTCAGAGGAAATGGATGCAACGAAGAAATCATCAGCTCCATACCACACGGAAAATGCAAAACCCTTCAGAGGAAATGGATGCAACGAAGAAATCATCAGCTCCATACCACACGGAAAATGCAAAACCCTTCAGAGGAAATGGATGCAACGAAGAAATCATCAGCTCCATACCACACGGAAAATGCAAAACCCTTCAGAGGAAATGGATGCAACGAAGAAATCATCAGCTCCATACCACACGGAAAATGCAAAACCCTTCAGAGGAAATGGATGCAACGAAGAAATCATCAGCTCCATACCACACGGAAAATGCAAAACCCTTCAGAGGAAATGGATGCAACGAAGAAATCATCAGCTCCATACCACACGGAAAATGCAAAACCCTTCAGAGGAAATGGATGCAACGAAGAAATCATCAGCTCCATACCACACGGAAAATGCAAAACCCTTCAGAGGAAATGGATGCAACGAAGAAATCATCAGCTCCATACCACACGGAAAATGCAAAACCCTTCAGAGGAAATGGATGCAACGAAGAAATCATCAGCTCCATACCACACGGAAAATGCGAAACCCTTCAGAGGAAATGGATGCAACGAAGAAATCATCAGCTCCATACCACACGGAAAATGCGAAACCCTTCAGAGGAAATGGATGCAACGAAGAAATCATCAGCTCCATACCACACGGAAAATGCAAAACCCTTCAGAGGAAATGGATGCAACGAAGAAATCATCAGCTCCATACCACACGGAAAATGCAAAACCCTTCAGAGGAAATGGATGCAACGAAGAAATCATCAGCTCCATACCACACGGAAAATGCAAAACCCTTCAGAGGAAATGGATGCAACGAAGAAATCATCAGCTCCATACCACACGGAAAATGCAAAACCCTTCAGAGGAAATGGATGCAACGAAGAAATCATCAGCTCCATACCACACGGAAAATGCAAAACCCTTCAGAGGAAATGGATGCAACGAAGAAATCATCAGCTCCATACCACACGGAAAATGCAAAACCCTTCAGAGGAAATGGATGCAACGAAGAAATCATCAGCTCCATACCACACGGAAAATGCAAAACCCTTCAGAGGAAATGGATGCAACGAAGAAATCATCAGCTCCATACCACACGGAAAATGCAAAACCCTTCAGAGGAAATGGATGCAACGAAGAAATCATCAGCTCCATACCACACGGAAAATGCAAAACCCTTCAGAGGAAATGGATGCAACGAAGAAATCATCAGCTCCATACCACACGGAAAATGCGAAACCCTTCAGAGGAAATGGATGCAACGAAGAAATCATCAGCTCCATACCACACGGAAAATGCGAAACCCTTCAGAGGAAATGGATGCAACGAAGAAATCATCAGCTCCATACCACACGGAAAATGCAAAACCCTTCAGAGGAAATGGATGCAACGAAGAAATCATCAGCTCCATACCACACGGAAAATGCAAAACCCTTCAGAGGAAATGGATGCAACGAAGAAATCATCAGCTCCATACCACACGGAAAATGCAAAACCCTTCAGAGGAAATGGATGCAACGAAGAAATCATCAGCTCCATACCACACGGAAAATGCAAAACCCTTCAGAGGAAATGGATGCAACGAAGAAATCATCAGCTCCATACCACACGGAAAATGCAAAACCCTTCAGAGGAAATGGATGCAACGAAGAAATCATCAGCTCCATACCACACGGAAAATGCAAAACCCTTCAGAGGAAATGGATGCAACGAAGAAATCATCAGCTCCATACCACACGGAAAATGCAAAACCCTTCAGAGGAAATGGATGCAACGAAGAAATCATCAGCTCCATACCACACGGAAAATGCAAAACCCTTCAGAGGAAATGGATGCAACGAAGAAATCATCAGCTCCATACCACACGGAAAATGCAAAACCCTTCAGAGGAAATGGATGCAACGAAGAAATCATCAGCTCCATACCACACGGAAAATGCGAAACCCTTCAGAGGAAATGGATGCAACGAAGAAATCATCAGCTCCATACCACACGGAAAATGCGAAACCCTTCAGAGGAAATGGATGCAACGAAGAAATCATCAGCTCCATACCACACGGAAAATGCGAAACCCTTCAGAGGAAATGGATGCAACGAAGAAATCATCAGCTCCATACCACACGGAAAATGCGAAACCCTTCAGAGGAAATGGATGCAACGAAGAAATCATCAGCTCCATACCACACGGAAAATGCGAAACCCTTCAGAGGAAATGGATGCAACGAAGAAATCATCAGCTCCATACCACACGGAAAATGCGAAACCCTTCAGAGGAAATGGATGCAACGAAGAAATCATCAGCTCCATACCACACGGAAAATGCGAAACCCTTCAGAGGAAATGGATGCAACGAAGAAATCATCAGCTCCATACCACACGGAAAATGCGAAACCCTTCAGAGGAAATGGATGCAACGAAGAAATCATCAGCTCCATACCACACGGAAAATGCGAAACCCTTCAGAGGAAATGGATGCAACGAAGAAATCATCAGCTCCATACCACACGGAAAATGCGAAACCCTTCAGAGGAAATGGATGCAACGAAGAAATCATCAGCTCCATACCACACGGAAAATGCGAAACCCTTCAGAGGAAATGGATGCAACGAAGAAATCATCAGCTCCATACCACACGGAAAATGCGAAACCCTTCAGAGGAAATGGATGCAACGAAGAAATCATCAGCTCCATACCACACGGAAAATGCGAAACCCTTCAGAGGAAATGGATGCAACGAAGAAATCATCAGCTCCATACCACACGGAAAATGCGAAACCCTTCAGAGGAAATGGATGCAACGAAGAAATCATCAGCTCCATACCACACGGAAAATGCGAAACCCTTCAGAGGAAATGGATGCAACGAAGAAATCATCAGCTCCATACCACACGGAAAATGCGAAACCCTTCAGAGGAAATGGATGCAACGAAGAAATCATCAGCTCCATACCACACGGAAAATGCGAAACCCTTCAGAGGAAATGGATGCAACGAAGAAATCATCAGCTCCATACCACACGGAAAATGCGAAACCCTTCAGAGGAAATGGATGCAACGAAGAAATCATCAGCTCCATACCACACGGAAAATGCAAAACCCTTCAGAGGAAATGGATGCAACGAAGAAATCATCAGCTCCATACCACACGGAAAATGCAAAACCCTTCAGAGGAAATGGATGCAACGAAGAAATCATCAGCTCCATACCACACGGAAAATGCAAAACCCTTCAGAGGAAATGGATGCAACGAAGAAATCATCAGCTCCATACCACACGGAAAATGCAAAACCCTTCAGAGGAAATGGATGCAACGAAGAAATCATCAGCTCCATACCACACGGAAAATGCAAAACCCTTCAGAGGAAATGGATGCAACGAAGAAATCATCAGCTCCATACCACACGGAAAATGCAAAACCCTTCAGAGGAAATGGATGCAACGAAGAAATCATCAGCTCCATACCACACGGAAAATGCAAAACCCTTCAGAGGAAATGGATGCAACGAAGAAATCATCAGCTCCATACCACACGGAAAATGCAAAACCCTTCAGAGGAAATGGATGCAACGAAGAAATCATCAGCTCCATACCACACGGAAAATGCAAAACCCTTCAGAGGAAATGGATGCAACGAAGAAATCATCAGCTCCATACCACACGGAAAATGCAAAACCCTTCAGAGGAAATGGATGCAACGAAGAAATCATCAGCTCCATACCACACGGAAAATGCAAAACCCTTCAGAGGAAATGGATGCAACGAAGAAATCATCAGCTCCATACCACACGGAAAATGCAAAACCCTTCAGAGGAAATGGATGCAACGAAGAAATCATCAGCTCCATACCACACGGAAAATGCAAAACCCTTCAGAGGAAATGGATGCAACGAAGAAATCATCAGCTCCATACCACACGGAAAATGCAAAACCCTTCAGAGGAAATGGATGCAACGAAGAAATCATCAGCTCCATACCACACGGAAAATGCAAAACCCTTCAGAGGAAATGGAGGCAACGAAGAAATCATCAGCTCCATACCACACGGAAAATGCAAAACCCTTCAGAGGAAATGGAGGCAACGAAGAAATCATCAGCTCCATACCACACGGAAAATGCAAAACCCTTCAGAGGAAATGGAGGCAACGAAGAAATCATCAGCTCCATACCACACGGAAAATGCAAAACCCTTCAGAGGAAATGGAGGCAACGAAGAAATCATCAGCTCCATACCACACGGAAAATGCAAAACCCTTCAGAGGAAATGGAGGCAACGAAGAAATCATCAGCTCCATACCACACGGAAAATGCAAAACCCTTCAGAGGAAATGGAGGCAACGAAGAAATCATCAGCTCCATACCACACGGAAAATGCAAAACCCTTCAGAGGAAATGGATGCAACGAAGAAATCATCAGCTCCATACCACACGGAAAATGCAAAACCCTTCAGAGGAAATGGATGCAACGAAGAAATCATCAGCTCCATACCACACGGAAAATGCAAAACCCTTCAGAGGAAATGGATGCAACGAAGAAATCATCAGCTCCATACCACACGGAAAATGCAAAACCCTTCAGAGGAAATGGATGCAACGAAGAAATCATCAGCTCCATACCACACGGAAAATGCAAAACCCTTCAGAGGAAATGGATGCAACGAAGAAATCATCAGCTCCATACCACACGGAAAATGCAAAACCCTTCAGAGGAAATGGATGCAACGAAGAAATCATCAGCTCCATACCACACGGAAAATGCAAAACCCTTCAGAGGAAATGGATGCAACGAAGAAATCATCAGCTCCAAACCACACGGAAAATGCAAAACCCTTCAGAGGAAATGGATGCAACGAAGAAATCATCAGCTCCATACCACACGGTATATGCAAAAGGCCAAAATCAATAGCAACATCCCAGGAATAACAAAAGGAAATCAACCTATGACCAAAAACACACATTGAAGGAAACTATCCCAATTATAAAGAACTATGTACCGATGGATCAACCACCCAGATCTAAAAATCACAACAGAGGCCTCCTGCTACAAAAACTACAATCTAAAATACAACTTCAATAATCATCGCAGAGCTATTAGCCATCGATAAAGTACTAAATTGGACAAAAAAAAAAGGAGGAAATATATTAATTCTCAAAAATTGCAAATCAGCCCTCCAAGTACTGCAACATCAACGAATAAAAAGCATCCATCCACAAATGACTAAAGTTATCCAACATAATATGCATAAAAATATTGTAATCAACCAAACCAATATAGCAGTTCAGTGGATCCCTAACCCTGTAGGCATATCAATTAATGAGATAGCAGATTCCCTATCTAAAAACTACAGCAACCTAAGGAGAAGTGTGCACATCTCCTCTCACTAACAAGAAATAAAAAAATCAAATTAAAAAAAGGAAATAGAGGAAATCCAAGATAAATTCACGCTTACAAGAAATCATGAGAATAATCACAGAAGAAATGTTGAAGCCAAAATATCCGAAATCAACTCAAAAGAGAAGAGCAAATCAAGGAACAAGGATCAGAAGACGAAAATCTCTTCTTAAATGAAACGCAACACATAGGAAAAAAGAAAAGTCCACTTCTCCAACTCCAGAGACAGTAAATCATGCATTTCTTAACTGCCCGGTTATAAACTGCAGAGAAATTTTATATTCATTAAAGTGAAAAACTTAAAAATTGAAAAGTTTACAACTCGGACTATTCTTGGCCATTCAAACTACAAAAATAGAGTTCAAGTGAACAGACATCTGTTTCAATTCCTCCAATCTACAGGCCATTGTTTTCGTCTCTAATCATTACATCCCTCGAGGCGGGGGGGGGGGGGTTCCACACAAGCAGAAAGTGCAAGAGGAACCGTCTGCTGCTACCATTGCCTTCAGCCGAAAAAAAAACGATCTGCATTCTCAAAAGTTCTGAATCGCTTTGTGGACTCTAAAACACTTCTGGATTTCTTGGCTTCTCAGTTAATGGCCAACTTATCCAAGAACTGGAATAGAAAGAAAGAGAAAACGTGAATGTTTGGAGAAGTGGCCACGTCGGTGGGAAAGGCTTTCGTTCTTCCATCTCAAAGGAGAAAACGTGAATGTTTGGAGAAGTGGCCACGTCGGTGGGAAAGGCTTTCCTTCTTCCATCTCAAAGAGAAAACGTGAATGTTTGAAGAAGTGGCCACGTCGGTGGGAAAGGCTTTCCTTCTTCCATGTCAAAGAGAAAACGTGAATGTTTGGAGAAGTGGCCACCTCGGTGGGAAAGGCTTTCCTTCTTCTTCCATCTCAAAGAGGAAACGTGAATGTTTGGAGAAGTGGCCACTCGGTGGGAAAGGCTTTCCTTCTTCTTCCATCTCAAAGAGGAAACGTGAATGTTTGGAGAAGTGGCCACGTCGGTGGGAAAGGCTTTCCTTCTTCCATCTCAAAGAGAAAACGTGAATGTTTGGAGAAGTGGCCACCTCGGTGGGAAAGGCTTTCCTTCTTCTTCCATCTCAAAGACGAAACGTGAATGTTTGGAGAAGTGGTGGGAAAGGCTTTCCTTCTTCTTCCATCTCAAAGACGAAACGTGAATGTTTGGAGGTGGCCACGTCGGTGGGAAAGGCTTTTCTTCTTCCATCTCAAAGAGAAAACGTGAATGTTTGGAGAAGTGGCCACCCCGGTGAGAAAGGCTTTCCTTTTTCTTCCATCTCAAAGAAGAAACGTGAATGTTTGGAGAAGTGGCCACCTCGGTGGAAAAGGCTTTCCTTCTTCCATCTCAAAGAGAAAACGTGAATGTTTGGAGAAGTGGCCACCTCGGTGGGAAAGGCTTTCCTTCTTCTTCCATCTCAAAGAGGAAACGTGAATGTTTGGAGAAGTGGCCACCTCGGTGGGAAAGGCTTTTCTTCTTCTTCCATCTCAAAGAGGAAACGTGAATGTTTGGAGAAGTGGCCACCTCTGTGGGAAAGGCTTTCCTTCTTCTTCCATCTCAAAGAGGAAACGTGAATGTTTCGAGAACTGCCACCTCGATGGGAAAGGCTTTCCTTCTTCCATCTCAAAGAGAAAACGTGAATGTTTGGAGAAGTGGCCACCTCGGTGGGAAAGGCTTTCCTTCTTCTTCCATCTCAAAGAGGAAACGTGAATGTTTGGAGAAGTGGCCACCTCGGTGGGAAAGGATTTCCTTCTTCTTCCATCTCAAAGAGGAAACGTGAATGTTTGGAGAAGTGGCCACGTCGGTGGGAAAGGCTCTCCTTCTTCCATCGCAAAGAGAAAACGTGAATGTTTGGAGAAGTGGCCACCTCGGTGGGAAAGGCTTTCCTTCTTCTTCCATCTCAAAGAGGACACATGAATGTTTGGAGAAGCGCCACTCGGTGGGAAAGGCTTTCCTTCTTCTTCCATCTCAAAGAGGAAACGTGAAAGTTTGGAGAAGTGGCCACGTCGGAGGGAAAGGCTTTCCTTCTTCCATCTCAAAGAGAAAACGTGAATGTTTGGAGAAGTGGCCACCTCGGTGGGAAAGGCTTTCCTTCTTCTTCCATCTCAAAGAGGAAACGTGAATGTTTGGGGAAGAGGCCGCCTCTGTGGGAAAGGCTTTCCTTTTTCTTCCATCTCAAAGAGAAAACGTGAATGTTTGGAGAAGTGGCCACGTCGGTGGGAAAGGCTTTCCTTCTTCCATCTCAAAGAGAAAACGTGAATGTTTGGAGAAGTGGCCACCTCGGTGGGAAAGGCTTTCCTTCTTCTTCCATCTCAAAGAGGAAACGTGAATGTTTGGGGAAGAGGCCGCCTCTGTGGGAAAGGCTTTCCTTCTTCTTCCATCTCAAAGAGAAAACGTGAATGTTTGGGGAAGAGGCCGCCTCTGTGGGAAAGGCTTTCCTTCTTCCATCTCAAAGAGAAAACGTGAATGTTTGGAGAAGTGGCCACCTCGGTGGGAAAGGCTTTCCTTCTTCTTCCATCTCAAAGAGGACACATGAATGTTTGGAGAAGCGCCACTCGGTGGGAAAGGCTTTCCTTCTTCTTCCATCTCAAAGAGGAAACGTGAAAGTTTGGAGAAGTGGCCACGTCGGAGGGAAAGGCTTTCCTTCTTCCATCTCAAAGAGAAAACGTGAATGTTTGGAGAAGTGGCCACGTCGGTGGGAAAGGCTTTCGTTCTTCCATCTCAAAGGAGAAAACGTGAATGTTTGGAGAAGTGGCCACGTCGGTGGGAAAGGCTTTCCTTCTTCCATCTCAAAGAGAAAACGTGAATGTTTGGAGAAGTGGCCACCTCGGTGGGAAAGGCTTTCCTTCTTCTTCCATCTCAAAGAGGAAACGTGAATGTTTGGGGAAGAGGCCGCCTCTGTGGGAAAGGCTTTCCTTCTTCTTCCATCTCAAAGAGAAAACGTGAATGTTTGGAGAAGTGGCCACGTCGGTGGGAAAGGCTTTCCTTCTTCCATCTCAAAGAGAAAACGTGAATGTTTGGAGAAGTGGCCACCTCGGTGGGAAAGGCTTTCCTTCTTCTTCCATCTCAAAGAGGAAACGTGAATGTTTGGGGAAGAGGCCGCCTCTGTGGGAAAGGCTTTCCTTTTTCTTCCATCTCAAAGAGAAAACGTGAATGTTTGGAGAAGTGGCCACGTCGGTGGGAAAGGCTTTCCTTCTTCCATCTCAAAGAGAAAACGTGAATGTTTGGAGAAGTGGCCACCTCGGTGGGAAAGGCTTTCCTTCTTCTTCCATCTCAAAGAGGAAACGTGAATGTTTGGGGAAGAGGCCGCCTCTGTGGGAAAGGCTTTCCTTCTTCTTCCATCTCAAAGAGAAAACGTGAATGTTTGGAGAAGTGGCCACGTCTGTGGGAAAGGCTTTCCTTCTTCCATCTCAAAGAGAAAACGTGAATGTTTGGAGAAGTGGCCACCTCGGTGGGAAAGGCTTTCCTTCTTCATCCATCTCAAAGAGGAAACGTGAATGTTTGGAGAAGTGGCCACCTCGGTGGGAAAGGCTTTCCTTCTTCTTCCATCTCAAAGAGGAAACGTGAATGTTTGGAGAAGTGGCCATGTCGGTGGGAAAGGCTTTCCTACTTCCATCTCAAAGAGAAAACGTGAATGTTTGGAGAAGTGGCCATCTCGGTGGGAAAGGCTTTCCTTCTTCTTCCATCTCAAAGAGGAAACATGAATGTTTGGAGAAGCGCCACTCGGTGGGAAAGGCTTTCCTTCTTCTTCCATCTCAAAGAGGAAACGTGAATATTTGGAGAAGTGGCCACGTCGGTGGGAAAGGCTTTCCTTCTTCCATCTCAAAGAGAAAACGTGAATGTTTGGAGAAGTGGCCACGTCGGTGGGAAAGGCTTTCGTTCTTCCATCTCAAAGGAGAAAACGTGAATGTTTGGAGAAGTGGCCACGTCGGTGGGAAAGGCTTTCCTTCTTCCATCTCAAAGAGAAAAGGTGAATATTTGGAGAAGTGGCCACCTCGGTGGGAAAGGCTTTCCTTCTTCCATCTCAAAGAGAAAACGTGAATGTTTGGAGAAGTGGCCACCTCGGTGGGAAAGGCTTTCCTTCTTCTTCCATCTCAAAGAGGAAACGTGAATGTTTGGGGAAGAGTCCGCCTCTGTGGGAAAGGCTTTCCTTCTTCTTCCATCTCAAAGAGAAAACGTGAATGTTTGGAGAAGTGGCCACGTCGGTGGGAAAGGCTTTCCTTCTTCCATCTCAAAGAGAAAACGTGAATGTTTGGAGAAGTGGCCATCTCGGTGGGAAAGGCTTTCCTTCTTCTTCCATCTCAAAGAGGAAACGTGAATGTTTGGAGAAGTGGTGGGAAAGGCTTTCCTTCTTCTTCCATCTCAAAGAGAAAACGTGAATGTTTGGAGAAGTGGCCACGTCTGTGGGAAAGGCTTTCCTTCTTCCATCTCAAAGAGAAAACGTGAATGTTTGGAGAAGTGGCCACCTCGGTGGGAAAGGCTTTCCTTCTTCTTCCATCTCAAAGAGGAAACGTGAATGTTTGGAGAAGTGGCCACCTCGGTGGGAAAGGCTTTCCTTCTTCTTCCATCTCAAAGAGGAAACGTGAATGTTTGGAGAAGTGGCCATGTCGGTGGGAAAGGCTTTCCTTCTTCCATCTCAAAGAGAAAACGTGAATGTTTGGAGAAGTGGCCACTTGGTGGGAAAGGCTTTCCTTCTTCTTCCATCTCAAAGAGGAAACGTGAATGTTTGGAGAAGTGGCCACCTCGGTGGGAAAGGCTTTCCTTCTTCTTCCATCTCAAAGAGGGAACGTGAAAGTTTGGAGAAGTGGCCACGTCGGTGGGAAAGGCTTTCCTTCTTCCATCTCAAAGAGAAAACGTGAATGTTTGGAGAAGTGGCCACCTCGGTGGAAAAGGCTTTCCTTCTTCTTCCATCTCAAAGAGGAAACGTGAATGTTTGGAGAAGTGGCCACCTCGGTGGAAAAGGCTTTCCTTCTTCTTCCATCTCAAAGAGGGAACGTGAAAATTTGGAGAAGTGGCCACCTCGGTGGGAAAGGCTTTCCTTCTTCTTCCATCTCAAAGAGGAAACGTGAATGTTTGGAGAAGTGGCCACCTCGGTGGGAAAGGCTTTCCTTCTTCCATCTCAAAGAGAAAACGTGAATGTTTGGAGAAGTGGCCACCTCGGTGGGAAAGGCTTTCCTTCTTCTTCCATCTCAAAGAGGAAACGTGAATGTTTGGAGAAGTGGCCACCTCGGTGGGAAAGGCTTTCCTTCTTCTTCCATCTCAAAGAGGAAACGTGAATGTTTCGAGAAGTGGCCACCTCGGTGGGAAAGACTTTCCTTCTTCTTCCATCTCAAAGAGGAAACGTGAATGTTTGGAGAAGTGGCCACGTCGGTGGGAAAAGCTTTCCTTCTTCCATCTCAAAGAGAAAACGTGAATGTTTGGAGAAGTGGCCACCTCGGTGGGAAAGGCTTTCCTTCTTCTTCCATCTCAAAGAGGAAACGTGAATGTTTGGAGAAGTGGCCACCTCGGTGGGAAAGGCTTTCCTTCTTCTTCCATCTCAAAGAGGAAACGTGAATGTTTGGAGAAGTAGCCACGTCGGTGGGAAAGGCTTTCCTTCTTCTTCCATCTCAAAGAGGAAACGTGAATGTTTCGAGAAGTGGCCACGTCGGTGGGAAAGGCTTTCCTTCTTCCATCTCAAAGAGAAAACGTGAATGTTTGGAGAAGTGGCCACCTCGGTGGGAAAGGCTTTCCTTCTTCCATCTCAAAGAGAAAACGTGAATGTTTGGAGAAGTGGCCACGTCAGTGGGAAAGGCTTTCCTTCTTCCATCTCAAAGAGAAAACGTGAATGTTTGGAGAAGTGGCCACCTCGGTGGGAAAGGCTTTCCTTCTTCTTCCATCTCAAAGAGGAAACGTGAATGTTTGGAGAAGTGGCCACCTCGGTGGGAAAGGCTTTCCTTCTTCTTCCATCTCAAAGAGGAAACGTGAATGTTTGGAGAAGTGGCCACCTCGGTGGGAAAGGATTTCCTTCTTCTTCCATTTCAAAGAGGAAACGTGAATATTTGGAGAAGTGGCCACCTCGGTGGGAAAGGCTTTCCTTCTTCTTCCATCTCAAAGAGGAAACGTGAATGTTTGGAGAAGTGGCCACCTCGGTGGGAAAGGCTTTCCTTCTTCTTCCATCTCAAAGAGGAAACGTGAATGTTTGGAGAAGTGGCCACCTCGGTGGGAAAGGCTTTCCTTCTTCTTCCATCTCAAAGAGGAAACGTGAATGTTTGGAGAAGTGGGCACCTCGGTGGGAAAGGCTTTCCTTCTTCTTCCATCTCAAAGAGGAAACGTGAATGTTTGGAGAAGTGGCCACGTCGGTGGGAAAGGCTTTCCTTCTTCTTCCATCTCAAAGAGGAAACGTGAATGTTTGGAGAAGTGGCCACCTCGGTGGGAAAGGCTTTCCTTCTTCTTCCATCTCAAAGAGGAAACGTGAATGTTTGGAGAAGTGGCCACGTCGGTGGGAAAGGCTTTCCTTCTTCTTCCATCTCAAAGAGGAAACGTGAATGTTTGGAGAAGTGGCCACGTCGGTGGGAAAGGCTTTCCTTCTTCTTCCCTCACGACACACAAAGGAATCCCATTTGCAGTTTTTCCGAGCCAAAGGTACATCAATCGTCAGAGGATGATGACCTTCTGTTGAATACTGTTATTTCATGAATGAAATTATAAGAAGGTTTGAAGGTGAAAAATCAGTCTTTTCAAAGAAATGCAACAAGGGAGTTTTTTCAACCTTTGTTCACGTCGTAGATTTCAAAAACCACCGAGTCGCATGGTGAACGCATCTTTAGTATCTCCGTTAAAGGGTTTTAAGTCCCAGTATTGCCGATGTGCTCTCTTTAACAGATGAGCCATATTCTAGTACCAGTCTGTCATGGAAGTCGCAGAAGAACCAATTAGGGAATCAATTGTCCCATTTGCCATAACATTCCGAATTTTGAAAGCAGTGCCATTAGCATTTCTGATAATGCTATTACAATGATTACAAAAAGATAATTGTGCTCAGAATGACACTTTTAACTTTTTTATTTATGTGCGTTTCTAAGCAGACCATTGGTGAAGTTGTAAACGCAGCTCATTCGTTATACACTATTTACAAAATGTCATCTAAATACTAATGTAATGAAATATCCTATAAATGCTAATTTTACAAAATAGTGCCCTAAGTGTCGGTACAAATGCTCAATTTTCAATTTGCATTCAATTCATAAATATCCTTCTTTAAAATTTCATCTTTAAATTCGATAGTGTAGGTCTACGTTAACGATGAATATTTTTGATGACCAAAAATATATAAGAAATTAATCTAAGCTTATCTGAACTAGTGCAAATAAATTTCAAAATAACGTAACTAATATAATAAAATTAATGTACGTACATTAATGCTTATTACTGCTGAACTGAAAATTGAGATAAATATGCATAAATAAAACTTTCAATGTGCGTTTTTTCACAATAAGGATTATTTTGGAAGTTGTCCCCCTTTTTCCACAAGTTGTTGGATTCTATTTGCACGGTTTTAATTTCCACGGTGATTTCTTGGGACCTATCTATTACGCAAATCGGAGGATGAGTGTATAGTGATAGCTGTGAGAGATCATCATAATAGGAAACTGTTGGGTATGAAATTAGGAACAGTAGTTTATGGGTGTGCATCACGAAATGTACCGTGATTGAATTAAAAAAGAAATTATTATTTGAAAAAAGATATCTGCTGGCATCATCAGATCTTAAAAGATTAGATCATTAATGAAAAACTTGAAAGATTAGATCACAAATCAAGCCCTTGAAAGATTTACCAGCAGAAGTGAAGGAAACATATGGACAGAAGGAAAATGGCAGATGAGAAATAGTGGATCCCCTCCCTCTCTATCGTAGCAGATAATAATAATAATGATGATTTATTTCATGCAAGGGGTTACAGTAAAGCCAAGGTACAGGTAATTTTGGATATTAATAAACATTCAAGTGGCTTGATGCCCCACTATATTTCAGAAATCGAAAAAAAATATTAATGATGGTACAAAACGACAAACATATTTACAGGAATTGCATATTTATTTGATATATATAAACAAAAACACAAGTTACACAGATGAAGACAAACATTAATATGAAATATGATAAGAAACGTAATAAGATCAGGGGGAAGGAAAGTTTAATACAACAGAGAGTAATATTAAATGAATGAATGGGGAAAAGAAAGAAAAAAGAAGTGCAGATAATCCAGACAAGGGAAGAAGATGGGGGAGTGGGAATAGGGATGAGGAGACTTTGTTGGTCAAACGTTTCAATATTCTAATAGGAGTGGAGTAATATAGTTTTTGAATTTTGTTTTAGAATTTAAAGAAGTGATATCGCTCGGTAGAGAGTTCCAAGTTGAGGTTGCTTGAAAGGCAAAAGAAATTTCACCGTACTTAGCTTTGTAAATTTTGGGAGTAGAAAACATTTTATTATCAGAGCGAAGGATGTGGCGATGTCGCAATCGAATGTAGGGTGTAAGAATCGAAAGAAGGGCATGAGACTTGTTATAAATAGTGTCGTGAATAAGGGTAATAAACCGCAGCTTTCTTCTAGATTCAAGATTTGATAGTTGGAACGAATATTAGTAAGTGTTAGAGATTCTCGTTTGTTAAAATAGTTTTTGCTGATGATTTTAAGAGCTTCATTTTGAACTTTTTCTAAATTTATAAGAGTTCTTTTTATTAATACCAAAAAGAGTGGAGACACAATATTCGTGTTTCGGTCGGATGTAAATTTTGTAGAACAACGGGGCATAGGAGGATATATATATTCGAATGTACCTCAATATAAAGTTCTTTTAGAAGCTGAAGCGACGGTTTTATTAATGTGGGTTCCAAAGTCAAGATTATTATCTATCGTCATACTTAAGTACTTCATGGAAGTGGAAACTGTAATATCATCATCATCATCCTCAAGCAGCCATGGGATACGGAGGTCCGACCAGACCATGCAGTTCAATTCTCCAAGCATATCTGTCCTGAGCTACATCTGCTGCATCCGGCCACTGCACACCAATTCTAACAAGGTCCTGTTTGACATTGTCGGCCCACCGCATCCTAGGTCTCCCCCTCCTTCTGAGGCCTCTAGGCACACTGTTCATAACCCTATTCGCCAATCTATAATTATCCATACGGGCAACATGGCCAAACCAGCGGAGTCTATCTCTGCACAATATGCTGCTTAAAGGAGGTTGCAGACTCCTTTGCCTAACCTCATCATTAGTTACAAAGTTAAACCACCTAATGCCCAAGATACTGCATAAACATTTAGAATCAAAAGCATCTAGTTTACTGTTACCTTGTTTACACAGTGTTCAAGTTTAACTATCATAGCTAACCCTAGAAAGAACCAAACTATTATACAGTCTAATTTTAGTCTTTAGGTGTATACGCCTATTTCTTCACACTCTCCATAGATTCTTAAAAGTCCCGGCAGCAATCCCTATCCGTCTGTTAATCTCATGCCGCACATCACCAGTATCTGTTAAATAGCTCCAAAAGTAATTAAACTGTGACACCTGTTCAAGATTTCAACCATTCAGATTAACTGAATCACAACCTGCCTGACCAATTTTCATCACTTTAGTTTCTCTCTGTTTATAAACAAATCTACTCTACTACCAGTTTTATCAACAGCTCGAATGAAAGAGTTCATCTCATCAACATTATTTGCCAAAGGGGCTAAATCATCAGCATAATCTAAATCAGCAATTTTCGTATCTCCAGTCCATTTAAGGCCAAAATCTTTCCCTTGAAGTGAATTTCGCATAACATAATCAAGAACCAAGCTAAAGAGAAAAGGAGACAAAATGCACCCTTGTCGAACACCAGAAGTAATGCTAAACCAATTGCTAAAAGCCTTACCAACTGTCACACACGACTCAGTGTTATTATAGAGAGCTTTCATTATGTTAACTAACTTGTCTGGTATACCATATGATTTCACAATCAACCACAAATTATGACGATTAACAGAGTTGAAAGCCTTTTTGAAATCAACAAAGCTAGCAACCAAAGGTTTTTGAAACTCTAAGCATTTCTCAAGAATCTGCCTAAGTGAAAATATTTGATCCACACATCCCCTACCACTTCTGAATCCACATTGCTCATCACGCAATTGCCTGTCAACCAGATTCTTAATTCTATTAAGCACAATCATGCAAAGAACTTTACCTGGAACAGAAAGTAGGCTGATACCCCTATAGTTATCACAAGAACTGCGATCACCTTTTTTGAAAATAGGGATAACAATAGCTCTGGTAAAATCCTTGGAAACCATGCCTTTTTCATAAACGATATTCAGAATTTCAGTCATCCAAGTGGTAACCGAAACATTCCCAGCTCTAAGCATATGTGTAGTAATTTCAACTACCACTAAAAATTTATGAAGTTTAAGTTTAGAAATAGCCAAAATAACTTCAAATTATGTTATAGGCAATTCATCTATCATCATTACAAACAATGGGAGTAGAACTAACCACATTGTTTAGAACATCACTGAAATGCTCAGCCCACCTAGTCATGACAGAATCCTCACCTTCTATAACATTACCTTGTTTATCCTTCAATCCCTGTATACCTGTCCGTTTTCTACCACACAAAGCATTAACTACCTGCTACATCTCTCTGCTGTTGTGCTGTCTAACTGCTTTTTCAGCTTTGTCAGCCAAGCCATCAGGCCAAAGATTCTTATCAGCAGCTAACTGATCCTTTACACGTTTATTAAGCTCTCTGTAATCCTTTCTATTCGGACTAGTAGGGTATTGATCAAAGACATTCCTGCAGTTCTTTCTTTCTGAAATAAGCTCAAGTGCCTTATCACTCAAATAATTATGCCTCCTCTGCTCCTTTTTTCCTAAAAGAGTACTATTAGTTTCCAAAAAAGCCTGTTTAAAATGGTCCCTTTCTTCCTCAACTTCAGTAGTAAGCAAACCATGACTATCATAATGACTAAGTAACCTATCATGGTAAGCTTTAGCTATAACTGGGTCTTTCAGAGCTTCAGTATTAAAGGTAAATTTTTTAACTTTAGCACAACACTTTTTAAGTTCAAGTTGCAAGACACTTTTAACAAGGTAATGGTCAGATCCAATTTCAGCTCCCCTATATAACCTGGTATTCCTAACAGAACTAGCCGATTTGCTGTTAATTAATATATAATCAATCATATTCTTATGCAGCCCATCAGGTGAAACCCTTGTGTACTTATGTACTTATGTATGTCGCGGTGTTTGTAATAAGTGTTAGTTATTTTGAATTAACTAACACTTATTACAAACAATTATTATTAATTTTAATGCTTGTGTCAGGCGGGGGAGAATTTGAAGTTGAAAGAAAAACAATATTGGTTTTCTTGATATTAACAGTAAATCCATTTTCAGTATATCATGAATAATAAAAACACATATAAACAACATATAAAGCACATGATGAATATAATTTTCTATTTCTTGTTTTAGAGAAGTAAATTGTCTAGTGAATCCCCTCCTGTACCGTAACAGCTGTCTACTGAATTCCCTTCCTCTGCATCATAACAGCTGTCTAGTGGATCCCCTCCCTCTGTATCGTAAGATATTATCCATCTGCACATCGTAGGATACCATCCATCTGCAGAGCAACAAATGTCCAGAGAATCCCCTCCCTCTGTATCGTAACAGTTGTCTACTGAATCTCCTCCCTCTGTATCGGAACAAAAATATAGTGGATCCCCTATCTGTGAATTGTAACAGCTGTCTACTGAATCTCCTCCCTCAGTCTCGTAACAATATTTAGTGAATCCCCTCTCTCAGTCTCGTAACAATATTTAGTGAATCCCCTCTCTCTGTATCGTAACAGCTGTCTACTGAATCTCCTTCCTCCACATCTTAATAGCCGTCTAGTGAATTCCCTCCCTCTGTATCGTAACAGTTATCTAGTGGATCTCTCCCTCTGTCTCTAACACTTGTCTAGTGGATCCCCCTGTCTCCTTATACCTGGTCCATTAGATTCCCTCTATCTCTAACACTTGTCTATTGGATCCCCGTCTCCTGATACCTGTCTATTAGATTTCCTCTGTCTCTAACACTTCTCTAGTGGATACCCCTGTCTCCTGATACCTGTCTATTAGATTCCCTCTGTCTCTAACACTTGTCTAGTGGATCCCCCTGTCTCCTGATACCTGTCTATTAGATTCCCTCTGTTTCTAACACTTGTCTAGTGGATCCCCCTTTCTCCTGATACCTGTCTATTAGATTCCCTCTGTCTCTAACACTTGTCTAGTGGATCCCCCTTTCTCCTGATACCTGTCTATTAGATTCCCTCTGTCTCTAACACTTGTCTAGTGGATCCCTTGTCTCCTAATACCTACCTATTAGATTCCCTCTGTCTCTAACACTTGTCTATTGGATCCCCCTGTCTCCTGACACCTGGTCTATTAGATTCCCTCTGTCTCTAACACTTGTCTAGTGGATACCCCTGTCTCCTGATACCTGTCTATTAGATTCCCTCTATCTCTAACACTTGTCTAGTGGATCCCCCTGTCTCCTGATACCTGTCTATTAGATTCCCTCTGTCTCTAACACTTGTCTAGTGGATCCCCCTGTCTTCTGATACCTGTCTATTAGATTCCACCTGTCTCTAACACTTCTCTAGTGGGTCCCCCTGTCTCCTGATACCTGTCTATTAGATTTCCTCTGTCTCTAACACTTCTCTAGTGGATCCCCCTGTCTCCTGATACCTGTCTATTAGATTCCCTCTGTCTCTAACACTTGTCTAATGGATCCCCCTGTCTCCTGATACCTGTCTATTAGATTCCCTCTGTCTCTAACACTTGTCTAGTGGATCCCCCTTTCTCCTGATACCTGTCTATTAGATTCCCTCTGTCTCTAACACTTGTCTAGTGGATCCCCCTGTCTCCTGATACCTGTCTATTAGATTCCCTCTGTCTCTAACACTTGTCAAGTGGATCCCCCTTTCTCCTGATACCTGTCTATTAGATTCCCTCTGTCTCTAACACTTGTCTAGTGGATCCCCCTGTCTCCTAATACCTATCTATTTGATTCCCTCTGTCTCTAACACTTGTCTAGTGGATCCCCCTGTCTCCTGATACCTGTCTATTAGATTTCCTCTGTCTCTAACAGTCCTCTAGTGGATCCCCCTGTCTCCTGATACATGTCTATTACATCCCTCTGTCTCTAACACTTGTCTAGTGGATCCCCCTGTCTCCTGATACCTGTCTATTAGATTCCCTCTGTCTCTAACACTTCTCAGGTGGATCCCCCTGTCTCCTAATACCTGTCTATTAGATTCCTTCTGTCTCTAACACTTGTCAGTGGATCCCCCTGTCTCCTTATACCTGTCTATTAGATTCCCTCTATCTCTAACACTTGTCTAGTGGATCCCCCTGTCTCCTGACACCTGTCTATTAGATTCCCTCTGTCTCTAACACTTCTCTAGTGGATCCCCCTGTCTCCTGATACCTGTCTATTAGATTCCCTCTGTCTCTAACACTTGTCTGGTGGATCCCCCTGTCTCCTGATACCTGTCTATTAGATTCCCTCTGTCTCTAACACTTGTCTAGTGGATCCCCCTGTCTCCTTATACCTGTCTATTAGATTCCCTCTGTCTCTAACACTTGTCTAGTGGATCCCCCTGTCTCCTGATACCTGTCTATTAGATTCCGTCTGTCTCTAACACTTGTCTAGTGGATCCCCCTGTCTCCTGATACCTGTCTATTAGATTCCCGCTATCTCTAACACTTGTCTAGTGGATCCCCCTGTCTCCTGATACCTGTCTATTAGATTCCCACTGTCTCTAACACTTGTCTAGTGGATCCCCCTGTCTCCTGATACCTGTCTATAAGATTTCCTCTGTCTCTAACACTTGTCTAGTGGATCCCCCTGTCTCCTGATACCTGTCTATTAGATTCCCTCTGTCTCTAACACTTGTCTAGTGGATCCCCCTGTCTCCTGATACCTGTCTATTAGATTCCCTCTGTCTCTAACACTTGTCTAGTGGATCCCCCTGTCTCCTGATACCTGTCTATTAGATTCCCTCTGTCTTTAACACTTGTCTAGTGGATCCTCCTGTCTCCTGATACCTGTCTATTAGATTCCCTCTGTCTCTAACACTTCTCTAGTGGATCCCCCTGTCTCCTGATACCTGACTATTAGATTCCCTCTGTCTCTAACACTTGTCTAGTGGATCCCCCTGTCTCCTGATACCTGTCTATTAGATTCCCTCTGTCTCTTACACTTCTCTAGTGGATCCCCCTGTCTCCTGATACATGTCTATTAGATCCCTCTGTCTCTAACACTTGTCTAGTGGATCCCCCTGTCTCCTGATACCTGTCTATTAGATTCCCTCTGTCTCTAACACTTCTCTGGTGGATCACCCTGTCTCCTGATACCTGTCTATTAGATTCCCTCTGTCTCTAACATTTGTCTAGTGGATCCCCCTGTCTGATACTTGTCTATTAGATTCCCTCTGTCTCTAACACTTGTCTAGTGGATCCCCCTGTCTCCTGATACCTGTCTATTAGATTCCCTCTGTCTCTAACACTTGTCTAGTGGATCCCCCTGTCTCCTGATACCTGTCTATTAGATTCCCTCTGTCTCTAACACTTGTCTAGTGGATCCCCCTGTCTCCTGATACCTGTCTA
The DNA here is from genome assembly GCA_038380435.1 of Ryuthela nishihirai. Lineage (NCBI taxonomy): Eukaryota > Metazoa > Arthropoda > Arachnida > Araneae > Heptathelidae > Ryuthela > Ryuthela nishihirai. Next base: position 152,338,010 of record JAWZYU010000001.1, on the reverse strand, counting down.
TTAGATTCCCTCTGTCTCTAACACTTCTCTAGTGGATCCCCCTTTCTTCTGGTACCTGTCTATTAGATTCCCTCTGTCTCTAACACTTGTCTAGTGGATCCCCCTTTATCCTGATACCTGTCTATTAGATTCCCTCTGTCTCTAACACTTGTCTAGTGGATCCCCCTGTCTCCTGATACCTGTCTATTAGATTCCTTCTGTCTCTAACACTTGTCTAGTGGATCCCCCTGTCTCCTGATACCTGTCTATTAGATTCCCTCTGTCTCTAACACTTGTCTAGTGGATCCCCCTGTCTCTAACACTTGTCTAGTCGATCCCCCTGTCTCCTGATACCTGGTCTATTAGATTCCTTCTGTCTCTAACACTTGTCTAGTGGATCCCCCTATCTCCTGATAACTGTCTATTAGATTCCCTCTGTCTCCTGATACCTGTCTATTAGATTCCCTCTGTCTCTAACACTTGTCTAGTGGATCCCCCTGTCTCCTTATACCTGTCTATTAGATTCCCTCTGTCTCTAACACTTGTCTAGTGGATCCCCCTGTCTCCTGATACCTGTCTATTAGAATCCCTCTGTCTCTAACACTTGTCTAGTGGATCCCACTGTCTCCTGATACCTGTCTATTAGATTCCCTCTGTCTCTAACACTTGTCTAGTGGATCCCCCTGTTTCCTGATACCTGTCTATTATAGTCCCTCTGTCTCTAACGCTTCTCTAATGGATCCCCCTGTCTCCTGATACCTGTGTATTAGATTCCCTCTGTCTCTAACACTTGTTTAGTGGATCCCCCTGTCTGATACTTGTCTATTAGATTCCTTCTGTCCCTAACACTTGTCTAGTGGATCCCCCTGTCTCCTGATACCTGTCTATTAGATTCCCTCTGTCTCTAACACTTGTCTAGTGGATCCCCCTGTCTCCTGATACCTGTCTATTAGATTCCCTCTGTCTCTAACACTTCTCTAGTGGATCCGCCTGTCTCCTGATACCTGTCTATTAGATTCTCTCTGTCTCTAACACTTGTCTAGTGGATCCCCCTGTCTCCTGATACTTGTCTATTAGATTCCCTCTGTCTCTAACACTTGTCTAGTGGATCCCCCTGTCTCCTGATACCTGTCTATTAGATTCCCTCTGTCTCTAACACTTGTCTAGTGGATCCCCCTGTCTCCTAATACCTGTCTATTAGATTCCCTCTATCTCTAACACTTGTCTAGTGGATCCCCCTGTCTCCTGATACCTGTCTATTAGATTCCCTCTCTCTCTAACACTTGTCTAGTGGATCCCCCTGTCTCCTGATACCTGTCTATAAGATTCCCTGTCTCTAACACTTGTCTAGTGGATCCCCCTGTCTGATACTTGTCTATTATATTCCTTCTGTCTCTAACACTTGTCTAGTGGATCCCCCTGTCTCTAACACTTGTCTAGTCGATCCCCCTGTCTCCTGATACCTGTCTATTAGATTCCCTCTGTCTCTAACACTTGTCTAGTGGATCCCCCTGTATGATACTTGTCTATTAGAATCCCTCTGTCCCTAACACTTCTCTAGTGGATCCCCCTGTCTCCTGATACCTGTCTATTAGATTCCCTCTGTCTCTAACACTTGCATAGTGGATCCCCCTGTCTCCTGATACCTGTCTATTAGATTCCCTCTGTCTCTAACACTTGTCTAGTGGAACCCCCCTCTCTCCTGATACCTGTCTATTAGATTCCCTCTGTCTCTAACACTTCTCTAGTGGATCCCCCTGTCTCCTGATACCTGTCTATTAGATTCCCTCTGTCTCTAACACTTGTCTAGTGGATCCCCCTGTCTCCTGATTCCTGTCTATTAGATTCCCTCTGTCTCTAACACTTGTCTAGTGGATCCCCCTGTCTCTAACACTTGTCTAGTGGATCCCCCTGTCTCCTGATACCTGTCTATTAGATTCCCTCTGTCTCTAGCACTTCTCTAGTGGATCCCCCTGTCTCCTGACACCTGTCTATTAGATTCCCTCTGTCTCTAACACTTGTCTAGTGGATCCCCCTGTCTGATACCTGTCTATTAGATTCCCTCTGTCTCTAACACTTGTCCAGTGGATCCCCCTGTCTCCTGATACCTCTCTATTAGATTCCCTCTGTCTCTAACACTTATCTAGTGGAGCCCCCTGTGTCCTGATACCTGTCTATTAGATTCCCTCTGTCTCTAACATTGTCTGGTGGATCCTCCTGTCTCCTGATACCTGTCTATTAGATTCCCTCTGTCTCTAACACTTGTCTAGTGGATCCCCCTGTCTCCTGATACCTGTCTATTAGATTCCCTCTGTCTCTAACACTTGTCTAGTGGATCCCCCTGTCTCCTGATACCTGTCTATTAGATTCCCTCTGTCTCTAACACTTGTCTAGTAGATCCCCCTGTCTCCTGATACCTGTCTATTAGATATCCTCTGTCTCTAACACTGGTCTAGTGGATCGCCCTGTCTGATACTTGTCTATAAGATTCCCTCTGTCTCTAACACTTGTCTAGTGGATCCCCCTGTCTCCTGATACCTGTCTATTTGATTCCCTCTGTCTCTAACACTTCCCTAGTGGATCCCGCTGTCTCCTGATACCTGTCTATTACATTCCCTCTGTCTCTAACACTTCTCTAGTGGATCCCCCTGTCTCCTGATACCTGTGTATTAGATACCCTCTGTCTCTAATACTTGTCTAGTGAGTCCCCCTGTCTCCTGATATGTGTCTATTAGATTCCCTCTGTCTCTAACACTTGTCTAGTGGACCCCCCTGTCTCCTGATACTTGTCTATTAGATTCCCTCTGTCTCTAACATTTGTCTAGTGGATCCCCCTGTCTCCTGATACCTGTCTATTGGATTCCCTCTGTCTCTAACACTTGTCTAGTGGATCCCCCTGTCTCCTGATACCTGTCTATTAGATTCCCTCTATCTTAACAAAAAGTCTAGTGAATCCCCCTGTCTCCTGATATCTGTCTATTAGATTCCCTCTGTCTCTAACTCTTGTCTAGTGGATCCCCCTGTCTCCTGATACCTGTCTATTAGATTCCCTCTGTCTCTAACACTTCTCTAGTGGATCCCCCTGTCTCCTGATACCTGACTATTAGATTCCCTCTGTCTCTAATACTTGTCTAGTGAGTCCCCCTCTCTCCTGATATGTGTCTATTAGATTCCCTCTGTCTCTAACACTTGTCTAGTGGACCCCCCTGTCTCCTGATACCTGTCTATTAGATTCCCTCTGTCTCTAACACTTGTCTAGTGGATCCCCCTGTCTCCTAATACCTGTCTATTAGATTCCCTCTGTCTCTAACACTTGTCTAGTGGATCCCCCTGTCTCCTGATACCTGTTTATTAGATTCCCTCTGTCTCTAACACTTCTCTAATGGATCCCCCTGTCTCCTGATACCTGTCTATTAGATTCCCTCTGTCTCTAACACTTGTCTAGTGGATCCTCCTGTCTCCTGATACCTGTCTATTAGATTCCCTCTGTCTCTAACACTTGTCTATTGGAACCCCCTGTCTCTTGATACCTGTCTATTAGATTCCCTGTCTCTAACACTTGTCTAGTGGATCCCCCTGTCTCCTGATACCTGTCTATTAGATTTCCTCTGTCTCTAACACTTGTCTAGTGGATCCCCCTGTCTGATACCTGTCTATTAGATTCCCTCTGTCTCTAACACTTGTCCAGTGGATCCCCCTGTCTCCTGATACCTCTCTATTAGATTCCCTCTGTCTCTAACACTTATCTAGTGGATCCCCCTGTGTCCTGATACCTGTCTATTAGATTCCCTCTGTCTCTAACATTGTCTGGTGGATCCTCCTGTCTCCTGATACCTGTCTATTAGATTCCCTCTGTCTCTAACACTTGTCTAGTGGATCCCCCTGTCTCCTGATACCTGTCTATTAGATTCCCTCTGTCTCTAACACTTGTCTAGTGGATCCCCCTGTGTCCTGATACCTGTCTATTAGATTCCCTCTGTCTCTAACACTTGTCTAGTAGATCCCCCTGTCTCCTGATACCTGTCTATTAGATATCCTCTGTCTCTAACACTGGTCTAGTGGATCGCCCTGTCTGATACTTGTCTATTAGATTCCCTCTGTCTCTAACACTTGTCTAGTGGATCCCCCTGTCTCCTGATACCTGTCTATTAGATTCCCTCTGTCTCTAACACTTGTCTAGTGAATCCCCCTGTTTCCTGATACCTGTCTATTAGATTCCCTCTGTCTCTAACACTTGTCTAGTGGATCCCCCTGTCTCCTGATACCTGTCTATTGGATTCCCTCTGTCTCTAACACTTGTCTAGTGGATCCCCCTGTCTCCTGATACCTGTCTATTAGATTCCCTCTGTCTCTAGCACTTCTCTAGTGGATCCCCCTGTCTCCTGATACCTGTCTATTAGATTCCCTCTGTCTCTAACACTTGTCTAGTGAATCCCCCTGTCTCGTGATATCTGTCTATTAGATTCCCTCTGTCTCTAACACTTGTCTAGTGGATCACCCTGTGTCCTGATACCTGTCTATTAGATTCCTTCTGTCTCTAACACTTCTCTAGTGGATCCCCCTGTCTCCTGATACCTGTCTATTAGATTCCCTCTGTCTCTAACACTTCTCTAGTGGATCCCCCTGTCTCCTGATACCTGTCTATTAGATTCCCTCTGTCTCTAACACTTGTCTAGTGGATCCCCCTGTCTCCTGATACCTGTCTATTAGATTCCCTCTGTCTCTAACACTTGTCTAGTGGATCGCCCTGTCTGATACTTGTCTATTAGATTCCCTCTGTCTCTAACACTTGTCTAGTGGATCCCCCTGTCTCCTGATACCTGTCTATTAGATTCCCTCTGTCTCTAACACTTGTCTAGTGGATCCCCCTGTCTCCTGATACCTGTTTATTAGATTCCCTCTGTCTCTAACACTTCTCTAATGGATCCCCCTGTCTCCTGATACCTGTCTATTAGATTCCCTCTGTCTCTAACACTTGTCTAGTGGATCCTCCTGTCTCCTGATACCTGTCTATTAGATTCCCTCTGTCTCTAACACTTGTCTATTGGAACCCCCTGTCTCTTGATACCTGTCTATTAGATTCCCTGTCTCTAACACTTGTCTAGTGGATCCCCCTGTCTCCTGATACCTGTCTATTAGATTTCCTCTGTCTCTAACACTTGTCTAGTGGATCCCCCTGTCTGATACCTGTCTATTAGATTCCCTCTGTCTCTAACACTTGTCCAGTGGATCCCCCTGTCTCCTGATACCTCTCTATTAGATTCCCTCTGTCTCTAACACTTATCTAGTGGATCCCCCTGTGTCCTGATACCTGTCTATTAGATTCCCTCTGTCTCTAACATTGTCTGGTGGATCCTCCTGTCTCCTGATACCTGTCTATTAGATTCCCTCTGTCTCTAACACTTGTCTAGTGGATCCCCCTGTCTCCTGATACCTGTCTATTAGATTCCCTCTGTCTCTAACACTTGTCTAGTGGATCCCCCTGTGTCCTGATACCTGTCTATTAGATTCCCTCTGTCTCTAACACTTGTCTAGTAGATCCCCCTGTCTCCTGATACCTGTCTATTAGATATCCTCTGTCTCTAACACTGGTCTAGTGGATCGCCCTGTCTGATACTTGTCTATTAGATTCCCTCTGTCTCTAACACTTGTCTAGTGGATCCCCCTGTCTCCTGATACCTGTCTATTAGATTCCCTCTGTCTCTAACACTTGTCTAGTGAATCCCCCTGTTTCCTGATACCTGTCTATTAGATTCCCTCTGTCTCTAACACTTGTCTAGTGGATCCCCCTGTCTCCTGATACCTGTCTATTGGATTCCCTCTGTCTCTAACACTTGTCTAGTGGATCCCCCTGTCTCCTGATACCTGTCTATTAGATTCCCTCTGTCTCTAGCACTTCTCTAGTGGATCCCCCTGTCTCCTGATACCTGTCTATTAGATTCCCTCTGTCTCTAACACTTGTCTAGTGAATCCCCCTGTCTCGTGATATCTGTCTATTAGATTCCCTCTGTCTCTAACACTTGTCTAGTGGATCACCCTGTGTCCTGATACCTGTCTATTAGATTCCTTCTGTCTCTAACACTTCTCTAGTGGATCCCCCTGTCTCCTGATACCTGTCTATTAGATTCCCTCTGTCTCTAACACTTCTCTAGTGGATCCCCCTGTCTCCTGATACCTGTCTATTAGATTCCCTCTGTCTCTAACACTTGTCTAGTGGATCCCCCTGTCTCCTGATACCTGTCTATTAGATTCCCTCTGTCTCTAACACTTGTCTAGTGGATCCCCCTGTCTGATACTTGTCTATTAGATTCCCTCTGTCCCTAACACTTGTCTAGTGGATACCCCTGTCTCCTGATACCTGTCTATTAGATTTCCTCTGTCTCTAACACTTGTCTAGTGGATCCCCCTGTCTCCTGATACCTGTCTATTAGATTCCCTCTGTTTCTAACACTTCTCTAGTGGATCCCCCTGTCTCCTGATACCTGTCTATTAGATTCCCTCTGTCTCTAACTCTTGTCTAGTGGATCCCCCTGTATGATACTTGTCTATTAGATTCCCTCTGTCCCTAACACTTGTCTAGTGGATCCCTGTCTCCTGATACCTGTCTATTAGATTCCCTCTGTCTCTAACACTTGTATAGTGGATCCCCCTGTCTCCTGATACCTGTCTATTAGATTCCTTCTGTCTCTAACACTTTTCTAGTGGAACCCCCCTCTCTCCTGATACCTGTCTATTAGATTCCCTCTGTCTCTAACACTTGTCTAGTGGATCCCCCTGTCTCCTGATACCTGTCTATTACATTCCCTCTGTCTCTAACACTTCTCTAGTGGATCCCCCTGTCTCCTGATACATGTCTATTAGATCCCTCTGTCTCTAACACTTGTCTAGTGGATCCCCCTGTCTCCTGATACCTGTCTATTAGATTCCCTCTGACTCTAACACTTATCTAGTGGATCCCCCTGTCTCCTGATACCTGTCTATTAGATTCCCTCTGTCTCTAACATTTGTATAGTGGATCCCCCTGTCTCCTGATACCTGTCTATTAGATTCCCTCTGTCTCTAACACTTGTCTAGTGGAACCCCCCTCTCTCCTGATACCTGTCTATTAGATTCCCTCTGTCTCTAACACTTCTCTAGTGGATCCCCCTGTCTCCCGATACCTGTCTATTAGATTCCCTCTGTCTCTAACACTTGTCTAGTGGATCCCCCTGTCTCCTGATACCTGTCTATTAGATTCCCTCTGTCTCTAACACTTCTCTAGTGGATCCCCCTGTCTCCTGATACATGTCTATTAGATCCCCCTGTCTCCTGATACATGTCTATTAGATCCCTCTGTCTCTAACACTTGTCTAGTGGATCCCCCTGTCTCCTGATACCTGTCTATTAGATTCCCTCTGACTCTAACACTTATCTAGTGGATCCCCCTGTCTCCTGATACCTGTCTATTAGATTCCCTCTGTCTCTAACCCTTGTCTAGTGTATCCCACTGTCTCCTGATACCTGTCTATTAGATTCCCTCTGTCTCTAACACTTCCCTAGTGGATCCCGCTGTCTCCTGATACCTGTCTATTACATTCCCTCTGTCTCTAACACTTCTCTAGTGGATACCCCTGTCTCCTGATACCTGTGTATTAGATACCCTCTGTCTCTAATACTTGTCTAGTGAGTCCCCCTGTCTCCTGATATGTGTCTATTACATTCCCTCTGTCTCTAACACTTGTCTAGTGGACCCCCCTGTCTCCTGATACTTGTCTATTAGATTCCCTCTGTCTCTAACATTTGTCTAGTGGATCCCCCTGTCTCCTGATACCTGTCTATTAGATTCCCTCTATCTTAACAAAAAGTCTAGTGAATCCCCCTGTCTCCTGATATCTGTCTATTAGATTCCCTCTGTCTCTAACTCTTGTCTAGTGGATCCCCCTGTCTCCTGATACCTGTCTATTAGATTCCCTCTGTCTCTAACACTTCTCTAGTGGATCCCCCTGTCTCCTGATACCTGTCTATTAGATTCCCTCTGTCTCTAACACTTCTCTAGTGGATCCCCCTGTCTCCTGATACCTGTGTATTAGATACCCTCTGTCTCTAATACTTGTCTAGTGAGTCCCCCTCTCTCCTGATATGTGTCTATTAGATTCCCTCTGTCTCTAACACTTGTCTAGTGGACCCCCCTGTCTCCTGATACCTGTCTATTAGATTCCCTCTGTCTCTAACACTTGTCTAGTGGATCCCCCTGTCTCCTAATACCTGTCTATTAGATTCCCTCTGTCTCTAACACTTGTCTAGTGGATCCCCCTGTCTCCTGATACCTGTTTATTAGATTCCCTCTGTCTCTAACACTTCTCTAATGGATCCCCCTGTCTCCTGATACCCTGTCTATTAGATTCCCTCTGTCTCTAACACTTGTCTAGTGGATCCTCCTGTCTCCTGATACCTGTCTATTAGATTCCCTCTGTTACTAACACTTGTCTATTCGAACCCCCTGTCTCTTGATACCTGTCTATTAGATTCCCTCTGTCTCTAACACTTGTCTAGTGGATCCCCCTGTCTCCTGATACCTGTCTATTAGATTTCCTGTCTCTAACACTTGTCTAGTGGATCCCCCTGTCTGATACCTGTCTATTAGATTCCCTCTGTCTCTAACACTTGTCCAGTGGATCCCCCTGTCTCCTGATACCTCTCTATTAGATTCCCTCTGTCTCTAACACTTATCTAGTGGATCCCCCTGTGTCCTGATACCTGTCTATTAGATTCCCTCTGTCTCTAACATTGTCTGGTGGATCCTCCTGTCTCCTGATACCTGTCTATTAGATTCCCTCTGTCTCTAACACTTGTCTAGTGGATCCCCCTGTCTCCTGATACCTGTCTATTAGATTCCCTCTGTCTCTAACACTTGTCTAGTGGATCCCCCTGTCTCCTGATACCTGTCTATTAGATTCCCTCTGTCTCTAACACTTCTCTAGTAGATCCCCCTGTCTCCTGATACCTGTCTATTAGATATCCTCTGTCTCTAACACTGGTCTAGTGGATCGCCCTGTCTGATACTTGTCTATTAGATTCCCTCTGTCTCTAACACTTGTCTAGTGGATCCCCCTGTCTCCTGATACCTGTCTATTAGATTCCCTCTGTCTCTAACACTTGTCTAGTGAATCCCCCTGTATCCTGATACCTGTCTATTAGATTCCCTCTGTCTCTAACACTTGTCTAGTGGATCCCCCTGTCTCCTGATACCTGTCTATTAGATTCCCTCTGTCTCTAACACTTGTCTAGTGGATCCCCATGTCTCCTGATACCTGTCTATTAGATTCCCTCTGTCTCTAGCACTTCTCTAGTGGATCCCCCTGTCTCCTGATACCTGTCTATTAGATTCCCTCTGTCTCTAACACTTGTCTAGTGAATCCCCCTGTCTCGTGATATCTGTCTATTAGATTCCCTCTGTCTCTAACACTTGTCTAGTGGATCCCCCTGTGTCCTGATACCTGTCTATTAGATTCCTTCTGTCTCTAACACTTGTCTAGTGGATCACCCTGTCTCCTGATACCTGTCTATTAGATTCCCTCTGTCTCTAACACTTGTCTAGTGGATCCCCCTGTCTCCTGATACCTGTCTATTAGATTCCCTCTGTCTCTAACACTTGTCTAGTGGATCCCCCTGTCTCCTGATACCTGTCTATTAGATTCCCTCTGTCTCTAACACTTCTCTAGTGGATCCCCCTGTCTCCTGATACCTGTCTATTAGATTCCCTCTGTCTGTAACACTTGTCTAGTGAATCCCCCTGTCTCGTGATATCTGTCTATTAGATTCCCTCTGTCTCTAACACTTGTCTAGTGGATCCCCCTGTCTCCTGATACCTGTCTATTAGATTCCTTCTGTCTCTAACACTTGTCTAGTGGATCACCCTGTCTCCTGATACCTGTCTATTAGATTCCCTCTGTCTCTAACACTTCTCTAGTGGATCCCCCTGTCTCCTGATACCTGTCTATTAGATTCCCTCTGTCTCTAACACTTGTCTAGTGGATCCCCCTGTCTCCTGATACCTGTCTATTAGATTCCCTCTGTCTCTAACACTTGTCTAGTGGATCCCCCTGTCTGATACTTGTCTATTAGATTCCCTCTGTCCCTAACACTTGTCTAGTGGATACCCCTGTCTCCTGATACCTGTCTATTAGATTTCCTCTGTCTCTAACACTTGTCTAGTGGATCCCCCTCTCTCCTGATACCTGTCTATTGGATTCCCTCTGTCTCTAACACTTGTCTAGTGGATCCCCCTGTCTCCTGATACCTGTCTATTAGATTCCCTCTGTCTCTAACAAAAAGTCTAGTGAATCCCCCTGTCTCCTGATACCTGTCTATTAGATTCCCTCTGACTCTAACACTTATCTAGTGGATCCCCCTGTCTCCTGATACCTGTCTATTAGATTCCCTCTGTCTCTAACCCTTGTCTAGTGGATCCCCCTGTCTCCTGATACCTGTCTATTAGATTCCCTCTGTCTCTAACACTTGCCTAGTGGATCCTCCTGTCTCCTGATACCTGTCTATTACATTCCCTCTGTCTCTAACACTTCTCTAGTGGATCCCCCTGTCTCCTGATACCTGTGTATTAGATACCCTCTGTCTCTAATACTTGTCTAGTGAGTCCCCCTGTCTCCTGATATGTGTCTATTAGATTCCCTCTGTCTCTAACACTTGTCTAGTGGACCCCCCTGTCTCCTGATACTTGTCTTATAGATTCCCTCTGTCTCTAACATTTGTCTAGTGGATCCCCCTGTCTCCTGATACCTGTCTATTGGATTCCCTCTGTCTCTAACACTTGTCTAGTGGATACCCCTGTCTCCTGATACCTGTCTATTAGATTCCCTCTGTCTCTAACAAAAAGTCTAGTGAATCCCCCTGTCTCCTGATATCTGTCTATTAGATTACCTCTGTCTCTAACTCTTGTCTAGTGGATCCCCCTGTCTCCTGATACCTGTCTATTAGATTCCCTCTGTCTCTAACACTTCTCTAGTGGATCCCCCTGTCTCCTGATACCTGTCTATTAGATTCCATCTGTCTCTAACACTTCTCTAGTGGATCCCCCTGTCTCCTGATACCTGTGTATTACATACCCTCTGTCTCTAATACTTGTCTAGTGAGTCCCCCTCTCTCCTGATATGTGTCTATTAGATTCCCTCTGTCTCTAACACTTGTCTAGTGGACCCCCCTGTCTCCTGATACCTGTCTATTAGATTCCCTCTGTCTCTAACACTTGTCTAGTGGATCCCCCTGTCTCTAACACTTGTCTAGTCGATCCCCCTGTCTCCTGATACCTGGTCTATTAGATTCCTTCTGTGTCTAACACTTGTCTAGTGGATCCCCCTGTCTCCTGATACCTGTCTATTAGATTCCCTCTGACTCTAACACTTATCTAGTGGATCCCCCTGTCTCCTGATACCTGTCTATTAGATTCCCTCTGTCTCTAACATTTGTATAGTGGATCCCCCTGTCTCCTGATACCTGTCTATTAGATTCCCTCTGTCTCTAACACTTGTCTAGTGGAACCCCCCTCTCTCCTGATACCTGTCTATTAGATTCCCTCTGTCTCTAACACTTCTCTAGTGGATCCCCCTGTCTCCCGATACCTGTCTATTAGATTCCCTCTGTCTCTAACACTTGTCTAGTGGATCCCCCTGTCTCCTGATACCTGTCTATTAGATTCCCTCTGTCTCTAACACTTCTCTAGTGGATCCCCCTGTCTCCTGATACATGTCTATTAGATCCCCCTGTCTCCTGATACATGTCTATTAGATCCCTCTGTCTCTAACACTTGTCTAGTGGATCCCCCTGTCTCCTGATACCTGTCTATTAGATTCCCTCTGACTCTAACACTTATCTAGTGGATCCCCCTGTCTCCTGATACCTGTCTATTAGATTCCCTCTGTCTCTAACCCTTGTCTAGTGTATCCCACTGTCTCCTGATACCTGTCTATTAGATTCCCTCTGTCTCTAACACTTCCCTAGTGGATCCCGCTGTCTCCTGATACCTGTCTATTACATTCCCTCTGTCTCTAACACTTCTCTAGTGGATACCCCTGTCTCCTGATACCTGTGTATTAGATACCCTCTGTCTCTAATACTTGTCTAGTGAGTCCCCCTGTCTCCTGATATGTGTCTATTACATTCCCTCTGTCTCTAACACTTGTCTAGTGGACCCCCCTGTCTCCTGATACTTGTCTATTAGATTCCCTCTGTCTCTAACATTTGTCTAGTGGATCCCCCTGTCTCCTGATACCTGTCTATTAGATTCCCTCTATCTTAACAAAAAGTCTAGTGAATCCCCCTGTCTCCTGATATCTGTCTATTAGATTCCCTCTGTCTCTAACTCTTGTCTAGTGGATCCCCCTGTCTCCTGATACCTGTCTATTAGATTCCCTCTGTCTCTAACACTTCTCTAGTGGATCCCCCTGTCTCCTGATACCTGTCTATTAGATTCCCTCTGTCTCTAACACTTCTCTAGTGGATCCCCCTGTCTCCTGATACCTGTGTATTAGATACCCTCTGTCTCTAATACTTGTCTAGTGAGTCCCCCTCTCTCCTGATATGTGTCTATTAGATTCCCTCTGTCTCTAACACTTGTCTAGTGGACCCCCCTGTCTCCTGATACCTGTCTATTAGATTCCCTCTGTCTCTAACACTTGTCTAGTGGATCCCCCTGTCTCCTAATACCTGTCTATTAGATTCCCTCTGTCTCTAACACTTGTCTAGTGGATCCCCCTGTCTCCTGATACCTGTTTATTAGATTCCCTCTGTCTCTAACACTTCTCTAATGGATCCCCCTGTCTCCTGATACCCTGTCTATTAGATTCCCTCTGTCTCTAACACTTGTCTAGTGGATCCTCCTGTCTCCTGATACCTGTCTATTAGATTCCCTCTGTTACTAACACTTGTCTATTCGAACCCCCTGTCTCTTGATACCTGTCTATTAGATTCCCTCTGTCTCTAACACTTGTCTAGTGGATCCCCCTGTCTGATACCTGTCTATTAGATTCCCTCTGTCTCTAACACTTGTCCAGTGGATCCCCCTGTCTCCTGATACCTCTCTATTAGATTCCCTCTGTCTCTAACACTTATCTAGTGGATCCCCCTGTGTCCTGATACCTGTCTATTAGATTCCCTCTGTCTCTAACATTGTCTGGTGGATCCTCCTGTCTCCTGATACCTGTCTATTAGATTCCCTCTGTCTCTAACACTTGTCTAGTGGATCCCCCTGTCTCCTGATACCTGTCTATTAGATTCCCTCTGTCTCTAACACTTGTCTAGTGGATCCCCCTGTCTCCTGATACCTGTCTATTAGATTCCCTCTGTCTCTAACACTTCTCTAGTAGATCCCCCTGTCTCCTGATACCTGTCTATTAGATATCCTCTGTCTCTAACACTGGTCTAGTGGATCGCCCTGTCTGATACTTGTCTATTAGATTCCCTCTGTCTCTAACACTTGTCTAGTGGATCCCCCTGTCTCCTGATACCTGTCTATTAGATTCCCTCTGTCTCTAACACTTGTCTAGTGAATCCCCCTGTTTCCTGATACCTGTCTATTAGATTCCCTCTGTCTCTAACACTTGTCTAGTGGATCCCCCTGTCTCCTGATACCTGTCTATTAGATTCCCTCTGTCTCTAACACTTGTCTAGTGGATCCCCCTGTCTCCTGATACCTGTCTATTAGATTCCCTCTGTCTCTAGCACTTCTCTAGTGGATCCCCCTGTCTCCTGATACCTGTCTATTAGATTCCCTCTGTCTCTAACACTTGTCTAGTGAATCCCCCTGTCTCGTGATATCTGTCTATTAGATTCCCTCTGTCTCTAACACTTGTCTAGTGGATCCCCCTGTGTCCTGATACCTGTCTATTAGATTCCTTCTGTCTCTAACACTTGTCTAGTGGATCACCCTGTCTCCTGATACCTGTCTATTAGATTCCCTCTGTCTCTAACACTTGTCTAGTGGATCCCCCTGTCTCCTGATACCTGTCTATTAGATTCCCTCTGTCTCTAACACTTGTCTAGTGGATCCCCCTGTCTCCTGATACCTGTCTATTAGATTCCCTCTGTCTCTAACACTTCTCTAGTGGATCCCCCTGTCTCCTGATACCTGTCTATTAGATTCCCTCTGTCTGTAACACTTGTCTAGTGAATCCCCCTGTCTCGTGATATCTGTCTATTAGATTCCCTCTGTCTCTAACACTTGTCTAGTGGATCCCCCTGTCTCCTGATACCTGTCTATTAGATTCCTTCTGTCTCTAACACTTGTCTAGTGGATCACCCTGTCTCCTGATACCTGTCTATTAGATTCCCTCTGTCTCTAACACTTCTCTAGTGGATCCCCCTGTCTCCTGATACCTGTCTATTAGATTCCCTCTGTCTCTAACACTTGTCTAGTGGATCCCCCTGTCTCCTGATACCTGTCTATTAGATTCCCTCTGTCTCTAACACTTGTCTAGTGGATCCCCCTGTCTGATACTTGTCTATTAGATTCCCTCTGTCCCTAACACTTGTCTAGTGGATACCCCTGTCTCCTGATACCTGTCTATTAGATTTCCTCTGTCTCTAACACTTGTCTAGTGGATCCCCCTCTCTCCTGATACCTGTCTATTGGATTCCCTCTGTCTCTAACACTTGTCTAGTGGATCCCCCTGTCTCCTGATACCTGTCTATTAGATTCCCTCTGTCTCTAACAAAAAGTCTAGTGAATCCCCCTGTCTCCTGATACCTGTCTATTAGATTCCCTCTGACTCTAACACTTATCTAGTGGATCCCCCTGTCTCCTGATACCTGTCTATTAGATTCCCTCTGTCTCTAACCCTTGTCTAGTGGATCCCCCTGTCTCCTGATACCTGTCTATTAGATTCCCTCTGTCTCTAACACTTGCCTAGTGGATCCTCCTGTCTCCTGATACCTGTCTATTACATTCCCTCTGTCTCTAACACTTCTCTAGTGGATCCCCCTGTCTCCTGATACCTGTGTATTAGATACCCTCTGTCTCTAATACTTGTCTAGTGAGTCCCCCTGTCTCCTGATATGTGTCTATTAGATTCCCTCTGTCTCTAACACTTGTCTAGTGGACCCCCCTGTCTCCTGATACTTGTCTTATAGATTCCCTCTGTCTCTAACATTTGTCTAGTGGATCCCCCTGTCTCCTGATACCTGTCTATTGGATTCCCTCTGTCTCTAACACTTGTCTAGTGGATACCCCTGTCTCCTGATACCTGTCTATTAGATTCCCTCTGTCTCTAACAAAAAGTCTAGTGAATCCCCCTGTCTCCTGATATCTGTCTATTAGATTACCTCTGTCTCTAACTCTTGTCTAGTGGATCCCCCTGTCTCCTGATACCTGTCTATTAGATTCCCTCTGTCTCTAACACTTCTCTAGTGGATCCCCCTGTCTCCTGATACCTGTCTATTAGATTCCATCTGTCTCTAACACTTCTCTAGTGGATCCCCCTGTCTCCTGATACCTGTGTATTACATACCCTCTGTCTCTAATACTTGTCTAGTGAGTCCCCCTCTCTCCTGATATGTGTCTATTAGATTCCCTCTGTCTCTAACACTTGTCTAGTGGACCCCCCTGTCTCCTGATACCTGTCTATTAGATTCCCTCTGTCTCTAACACTTGTCTAGTGGATCCCCCTGTCTCTAACACTTGTCTAGTCGATCCCCCTGTCTCCTGATACCTGGTCTATTAGATTCCTTCTGTGTCTAACACTTGTCTAGTGGATCCCCCTGTCTCCTGATACCTGTCTATTAGATTTCCTCTGTCTCCTGATACCTGTCTATTAGATTCCCTCTGTCTCTAACACTTGTCTAGTGGATCCCCCTGTCTCCTTATACCTGTCTATTAGATTCCCTCTGTCTCTAACACTTGTCTAGTGGATCCCCCTGTCTCCTGATACCTGTCTATTAGATTCCCTCTGTCTCTAACTCTTGTCTAATGGATCCCCCTGTCTCCTGATACCTGTCTATTAGATTCCCTCTGTCTCTAACACTTCTCTATACCTGTCTATTAGATTCCCTCTAGTGGATCCCCCTGTCTCCTGATACCTGTCTATTAGATTCCCTCTGTCTCTACCAATTGTCTAGTGAATCCCCCTGTCTCGTCATATCTGTCTATTAGATTCCCTCTGTCTCTAACACTTGTCTAGTGGATCCCCCTGTCTCATGATACCTGTCTATTAGATTCCTTCTGTCCCTAACACTTGTCTAGTGGATCCCCCTGTCTCCTGATACCTGTCTATTAGATTCCCTCTGTCTCTAACACTTCTCGAGTAGATCCCCCTGTCTCCTGATACCTGTCTATTAGATTCCCTCTGTCTCTAACACTTGTCTAGTAGATCCCCCTGTCTCCTGATACCTGTCTATTAGATTCCCTCTGTCTCTAACACTTGTCTAGTGGATCCCCCTGTATGATACTTGTCTATTAGATTCCCTCTGTCCCTAACACTTGTCTAGTGGATCCCCCTGTCTCCTGATACCTGTCTATTAGATTCCCTCTGTCTCTAACACTTGTATAGTGGATCCCCCTGTCTCCTGATACCTGTCTATTAGATTCCCTCTGTCTCTAACACTTGTCTAGTGGAACCCCCCTCTCTCCTGATACCCGTCTATTAGATTCCCTCTGTCTCTAACACTTCTCTAGTGGATCCCCCTGTCTCCTGATACCTGTCTATTAGATTCCCTCTGTCTCTAACACTTGTCTAGTGGATCCCCCTGTCTCCTGATACCTGTCTATTAGATTCCCTCTGTCTCTAACACTTGTCTAGTGGATCCCCCTGTCTCCTGATACCTGTCTATTAGATTCCCTCTGACTCTAACACTTATCTAGTGGATCCCCCTGTCTCCTGATACCTGTCTATTAGATTCCCTCTGTCTCTAACACTTGTCTAGTGGAACCCCCCTCTCTCCTGATACCTGTCTATTAGATTCCTTCTGTCTCTAACACTTCTCTAGTGGATCCCCCTGTCTCCTGATACCTGTCTATTAGATTCCCTCTGTCTCTAACACTTGTCTAGTGGATCCCCCTGTCTCCTGATACCTGTCTATTAGATTCCCTCTGTCTCTAACACTTGTCTAGTGGATCCCCCTGTCTGATACTTGTCTATTAGATTCCCTCTGTCCCTTACACTTGTCTAGTGGATACCCCTGTCTCCTGATACCTGTCTATTAGATTTCCTCTGTCTCTAACACTTGTCTAGTGGATCCCCCTGTCTCCTGATACCTGTCTATTAGATTCCCTCTGTCTCTAACACTTGTCTAGTGGATCCCCCTGTCTCCTGATACCTGTCTATTAGAATCCCTCTGTCTCTAACACTTGTCTAGTGAATCCCCCTGTCTCCTGATATCTGTCTATTAGATTCCCTCTGTCTCTAACTCTTGTCTAGTGGATCCCCCTGTCTCCTGATACATGTCTATTAGATTCCCTCTGTCTCTAACACTTCTCTAGTGGATCCCCCTGTCTCCTGATACCTGTCTATTAGATTCCCTGTCTCTAACACTTCTCTAGTGGATCCCCCTGTCTCCTGATACCTGTCTATTAGATTCCTTCTCTCTCTAACACTTGTCTAGTGGATCCCCCTGTCCCCTGATACCTGTCTATTAGATTCCCTCTGTCTCTAACACTTCTCTAGTGGATCCCCCTGTCTCCTGATACATGTCTATTAGATCCCTCTGTCTCTAACACTTGTCTAGTGGATCCCCCTGTCTCCTGATACCTGTCTATTAGATTCGCTCTGTCTATAACACTTGTCTAGTGGATCCCCCTGTCTCCTGATAATTATTAGATTCCCTCTGTCTCTAACACTTGTCTAGTGGATCCCCCTGTCTCCTGATACCTGTCTATTACATTCCCTCTGTCTCTAACACTTCTCTAGTGGATCCCCCTGTCTCCTGATACCTGTCTATTAGAATTCCCTCTGTCTCTAATACTTGTCTAGTGAATCCCCCTGTCTGCTGATACCTGTCTATTAGATTCCCTCTGTCTCTAACACTTGTCTAGTGGATCCCCCTGTCTCCTGATACTTGTCTATTAGATTCCCACTGTCTCTAACACTTGTCTAGTGAATCCCACTGTCTCCTGATTCCTGTCTATTAGATTCCCTCTGTCTCTAACACTTGTCTAGTGGATCCCCCTGTCTCTAACACTTGTCTAGTCGATCCCCCTGTCTTCTCATACCTGGTCTATTAGATTCCTTCTGTCTCTAACATTTGTCTAGTGGATCCCCCTGTCTCCTGATACCTGTCTATTAGATTCCCTCTGTCTCTAATACTTCTCTAGTGGATCCCCCTGTCTCCTGATACCTGTCTATTAGATTCCCTCTGTCTCTAACACTTGTCTAGTGAATCCCCCTGTCTCCTGATACCTGTCTATTATATTCCCTCTGTCTCTAACACTTGTCTAGTGGATCCCCCTGTCTCCTGATACCTGTCTATTATATTCCCTCTTTCTCTAACACTTGTCTAGTGGATCCCCCTGTCTCCTGATACCTGTCTATTAGATTCCCTCTGTCTCTAACACTTGTCTAGTGGATCCCCCTGTCTCCTGATACCTGTCTATTAGATTCCCTCTGTCTCTAACACTTGTCTAGTGGAACCCCCCTCTCTCCTGATACCTGTCTATTAGATTCCCTCTGTCTCTAACACTTCTCTAGTGGATCCCCCTGTCTCCTGATACCTGTCTATTAGATTCCCTCTGTCTCTAACACTTGTCTAGTGGATACCCCTGTCTCCTGATACCTGTCTATTAGATTCCCTCTGTCTCTAACACTTGTCTAGTGGATCCCCCTTTATCCTGATACCTGTCTATTAGATTCCCTCTGTCTCTAACACTTGTCTAGTGGATCCCCCTGTCTTCTGATATCTGTCTATTAGATTCCCTCTGTCTCTAACACTTGTCTAGTGGATCCCCCTGTCTCCTGATACCTGTCTATTAGATTCCCTCTGTCTCTAACTCTTGTCTAGTGGATCCCCCTTTCTTCTGGTACCTGTCTATTAGATTCCCTCTGTCTCTAACACTTGTCTAGTGGATCCCCCTGTCTCCTGATACCTGTCTATTAGATTCCCTCTGTCTCTAACACTTGTCTAGTGGATCCCCCTTTATCCTGATACCTGTCTATTAGATTCCCTCTGTCTCTAACACTTCTCTAGTGGATCCCCCTGTCTCCTGATACCTGTCTATTAGATTCCTTCTGTCTCTAACACTTGTCTAGTGGATCTCCCTGTCTCCTGATACCTGTCTATTAGATTCCCTCTGTCTCTAACACTTGTCTAGTGAATCCCCCTGTCTCCTGATACCTGTCTATTAGATTCCTTCTGTCTCTAACACTTGTCTAGTGGATCCCCCTGTCTCCTGATACCTGTCTATTAGATTCCCTCTGTCTCTAACACTTGTCTAGTGGATCCCCCTGTCTCTAACACTTGCCTAGTCGATCCCCCTGTCTCCTGATACCTGGTCTATTAGATTCCTTGTCTCTAACACTTGTCTAGTGGATCCCCCTGTCTTCTGATACCTGTCTATTAGATTCCCTCTCTCTCTAACACTTGTCTAGTGGATCCCCCTGTCTCCTGATATCTGTCTATTAGATTCCCTCTGTCTCTAACACTTGTCTAGTGGATCCCCCTGTCTCCTGATACCTGTCTATTATATTCCCTCTGTCTCTAACACTTGTCTAGTGGATTCCCCGGTCTCCTGATACCTGTCTATTAGATTCCCTCTGTCTCTAACACTTGTCTAGTGGATCCCCCTGTCTCCTGATACCTGGTCTATTAGATTCACTCTGTCTCTAACACTTGTCTAGTGGATCCCCCTGTCTCATGATACCTGTCTATTAGATTCCTTCTGTCCCTAACACTTGTCTAGTGGATCCCCCTGTCTCCTGATACCTGTCTATTAGATTCCCTCTGTCTCTAACACTTCTCGAGTAGATCCCCCTGTCTCCTGATACCTGTCTATTAGATTCCCTCTGTCTCTAACACTTGTCTAGTAGATCCCCCTGTCTCCTGCTACCTGTCTATTAGATTCCCTCTGTCTCTAACACTTGTCTAGTGGATCCCCCTGTATGATACTTGTCTATTAGATTCCCTCTGTCCCTAACACTTGTCTAGTGGATCCCCCTGTCTCCTGATACCTGTCTATTAGATTCCCTCTGTCTCTAACACTTGTATAGTGGATCCCCCCGTCTCCTGATACCTGTCTATTAGATTCCCTCTGTCTCTAACACTTGTCTAGTGGAACCCCCCTCTCTCCTGATACCCGTCTATTAGATTCCCTCTGTCTCTAACACTTCTCTAGTGGATCCCCCTGTCTCCTGATACCTGTCTATTAGATTCCCTCTGTCTCTAACACTTGTCTAGTGGATCCCCCTGTCTCCTGATACCTGTCTATTAGATTCCCTCTGTCTCTAACACTTGTCTAGTGGATCCCCCTGTCTCCTGATACCTGTCTATTAGATTCCCTCTGACTCTAACACTTATCTAGTGGATCCCCCTGTCTCCTGATACCTGTCTATTAGATTCCCTCTGTCTCTAACACTTGTCTAGTGGAACCCCCCTCTCTCCTGATACCTGTCTATTAGATTCCTTCTGTCTCTAACACTTCTCTAGTGGATCCCCCTGTCTCCTGATACCTGTCTATTAGATTCCCTCTGTCTCTAACACTTGTCTAGTGGATCCCCCTGTCTCCTGATACCTGTCTATTAGATTCCCTCTGTCTCTAACACTTGTCTAGTGGATCCCCCTGTCTGATACTTGTCTATTAGATTCCCTCTGTCCCTTACACTTGTCTAGTGGATACCCCTGTCTCCTGATACCTGTCTATTAGATTTCCTCTGTCTCTAACACTTGTCTAGTGGATCCCCCTGTCTCCTGATACCTGTCTATTAGATTCCCTCTGTCTCTAACACTTGTCTAGTGGATCCCCCTGTCTCCTGATACCTGTCTATTAGAATCCCTCTGTCTCTAACACTTGTCTAGTGAATCCCCCTGTCTCCTGATATCTGTCTATTAGATTCCCTCTGTCTCTAACTCTTGTCTAGTGGATCCCCCTGTCTCCTGATACATGTCTATTAGATTCCCTCTGTCTCTAACACTTCTCTAGTGGATCCCCCTGTCTCCTGATACCTGTCTATTAGATTCCCTGTCTCTAACACTTCTCTAGTGGATCCCCCTGTCTCCTGATACCTGTCTATTAGATTCCTTCTCTCTCTAACACTTGTCTAGTGGATCCCCCTGTCCCCTGATACCTGTCTATTAGATTCCCTCTGTCTCTAACACTTCTCTAGTGGATCCCCCTGTCTCCTGATACATGTCTATTAGATCCCTCTGTCTCTAACACTTGTCTAGTGGATCCCCCTGTCTCCTGATACCTGTCTATTAGATTCGCTCTGTCTATAACACTTGTCTAGTGGATCCCCCTGTCTCCTGATAATTATTAGATTCCCTCTGTCTCTAACACTTGTCTAGTGGATCCCCCTGTCTCCTGATACCTGTCTATTACATTCCCTCTGTCTCTAACACTTCTCTAGTGGATCCCCCTGTCTCCTGATACCTGTCTATTAGATTCCCTCTGTCTCTAATACTTGTCTAGTGAATCCCCCTGTCTGCTGATACCTGTCTATTAGATTCCCTCTGTCTCTAACACTTGTCTAGTGGATCCCCCTGTCTCCTGATACTTGTCTATTAGATTCCCACTGTCTCTAACACTTGTCTAGTGAATCCCACTGTCTCCTGATTCCTGTCTATTAGATTCCCTCTGTCTCTAACACTTGTCTAGTGGATCCCCCTGTCTCTAACACTTGTCTAGTCGATCCCCCTGTCTTCTCATACCTGGTCTATTAGATTCCTTCTGTCTCTAACATTTGTCTAGTGGATCCCCCTGTCTCCTGATACCTGTCTATTATATTCCCTCTGTCTCTAACACTTGTCTAGTGGATCCCCCTGTCTCCTGATACCTGTCTATTATATTCCCTCTTTCTCTAACACTTGTCTAGTGGATCCCCCTGTCTCCTGATACCTGTCTATTAGATTCCCTCTGTCTCTAACACTTGTCTAGTGGATCCCCCTGTCTCCTGATACCTGTCTATTAGATTCCCTCTGTCTCTAACACTTGTCTAGTGGAACCCCCCTCTCTCCTGATACCTGTCTATTAGATTCCCTCTGTCTCTAACACTTCTCTAGTGGATCCCCCTGTCTCCTGATACCTGTCTATTAGATTCCCTCTGTCTCTAACACTTGTCTAGTGGATACCCCTGTCTCCTGATACCTGTCTATTAGATTCCCTCTGTCTCTAACACTTGTCTAGTGGATCCCCCTTTATCCTGATACCTGTCTATTAGATTCCCTCTGTCTCTAACACTTGTCTAGTGGATCCCCCTGTCTTCTGATATCTGTCTATTAGATTCCCTCTGTCTCTAACACTTGTCTAGTGGATCCCCCTGTCTCCTGATACCTGTCTATTAGATTCCCTCTGTCTCTAACTCTTGTCTAGTGGATCCCCCTTTCTTCTGGTACCTGTCTATTAGATTCCCTCTGTCTCTAACACTTGTCTAGTGGATCCCCCTGTCTCCTGATACCTGTCTATTAGATTCCCTCTGTCTCTAACACTTGTCTAGTGGATCCCCCTTTATCCTGATACCTGTCTATTAGATTCCCTCTGTCTCTAACACTTCTCTAGTGGATCCCCCTGTCTCCTGATACCTGTCTATTAGATTCCTTCTGTCTCTAACACTTGTCTAGTGGATCTCCCTGTCTCCTGATACCTGTCTATTAGATTCCCTCTGTCTCTAACACTTGTCTAGTGGATCCCCCTGTCTCTAACACTTGTCTAGTCGATCCCCCTGTCTCCTGATACCTGGTCTATTAGATTCCTTCTGTCTCTAACACTTGTCTAGTGGATCCCCCTGTCTCCTGATACCTGTCTATTAGATTCCCTCTGTCTCTAACACTTGTCTAGTGAATCCCCCTGTCTCCTGATACCTGTCTATTAGATTCCTTCTGTCTCTAACACTTGTCTAGTGGATCCCCCTGTCTCTAACACTTGTCTAGTCGATCCCCCTGTCTCCTGATACCTGGTCTATTAGATTCCTTCTGTCTCTAACACTTGTCTAGTGGATCCCCCTGTCTCCTGATACCTGTCTATTAGATTCCCTCTCTCTCTAACACTTGTCTAGTGGATCCCCCTGTCTCCTGATATCTGTCTATTAGATTCCCTCTGTCTCTAACACTTGTCTAGTGGATCCCCCTGTCTTCTGATATCTGTCTATTAGATTCCCTCTGTCTCTAACACTTGTCTAGTGGATCCCCCTGTCTCCTGATACCTGTCTATTAGATTCCCTCTATCTCTAACACTTGTCTAGTGGATCCCCCTGTCTCCTGATACCTGTCTATTAGATTCCCTCTGTCTCTAACACTTGTCTAGTGGATCCCCCTTTATCCTGATACCTGTCTATTAGATTCCCTCTGTCTCTAACACTTCTCTAGTGGATCCCCCTGTCTCCTGATACCTGTCTATTAGATTCCCTCTGTCTCTAACACTTGTCTAGTGGATCCCCCTTTATCCTGATACCTGTCTATTAGATTCCCTCTGTCTCTAACACTTCTCTAGTGGATCCCCCTGTCTCCTGATACCTGTCTATTAGATTCCTTCTGTCTCTAACACTTGTCTAGTGGATCCCCCTGTCTCCTGATACCTGTCTATTAGATTCCCTCTGTCTCTAACACTTGTCTTGTGGATCCCCCTGTCTCTAACACTTGTCTAGTCGATCCCCCTGTCTCCTGATACCTGGTCTATTAGATTCCTTCTGTCTCTAACACTTGTCTAGTGGATCCCCCTGTCTCCTGATACCTGTCTATTAGATTCCCTCTGTCTCTAACACTTGTCTAGTGTATCCCCCTGTCTCCTGATACCTGTCTATTAGATTCCCTCTGTCTCTAACACTTGTCTAGTGAATCCCCCTGTCTCCTGATACCTGTCTATTAGATTCCTTCTGTCTCTAACACTTGTCTAGTGGATCCCCCTGTCTCCTGATACCTGTCTATTAGATTCCCTCTGTCTCTAACACTTGTCTAGTGGATCCCCCTGTCTCTAACACTTGTCTAGTCGATCCCCCTGTCTCCTGATACCTGGTCTATTAGATTCCTTGTCTCTAACACTTGTCTAGTGGATCCCCCTGTCTCCTGATACCTGTCTATTAGATTCCCTCTCTCTCTAACACTTGTCTAGTGGATCCCCCTGTCTCCTGATACCTGTCTATTAGATTCCCTCTGTCTCTAACACTTGTCTAGTGAATCCCCCTGTCTCCTGATACCTGTCTATTAGATTCCTTCTGTCTCTAACACTTGTCTAGTGGATCCCCCTGTCTCCTGATACCTGTCTATTAGATTCCCTCTGTCTCTAACACTTGTCTAGTGGATCCCCCTGTCTCTAACACTTGCCTAGTCGATCCCCCTGTCTCCTGATACCTGGTCTATTAGATTCCTTGTCTCTAACACTTGTCTAGTGGATCCCCCTGTCTTCTGATACCTGTCTATTAGATTCCCTCTCTCTCTAACACTTGTCTAGTGGATCCCCCTGTCTCCTGATATCTGTCTATTAGATTCCCTCTGTCTCTAACACTTGTCTAGTGGATCCCCCTGTCTCCTGATACCTGTCTATTATATTCCCTCTGTCTCTAACACTTGTCTAGTGGATTCCCCGGTCTCCTGATACCTGTCTATTAGATTCCCTCTGTCTCTAACACTTGTCTAGTGGATCCCCCTGTCTCCTGATACCTGGTCTATTAGATTCACTCTGTCTCTAACACTTGTCTAGTGGATCCCCCTGTCTCCTGATACCTGTCTATTAGATTCCCTCTGTCTCTAACACTTCTCTAGTGGATCCCCCTGTCTCCTGATACCTGTCTATTAGATTCCCTCTGTCTCTAACACTTGTCTAGTGGATCCCCCTGTCTCCTGATACCTGTCTATTAGATTCCCTCTGTCTCTAACACTTGTCTAGTGGATCCCCCTGTCTCCTGATACCTGTCTATTAGATTCCCTCTGTGTTCAGAAAAGCGTATGTCGTATTTAACTGGACCAAGGTGTTTGGAATTCTTTCAACTAAAATGATATTTTATTTCTCAAATTGTGTTTCAAAGTTATTATTCGAAAGTGCATCTTTTACGAAGAACAAGATTTGCCTCTTAAAAAATGAAAAGATAGAAGAATCAGTACTTTAATCGCCCACCTACTTATCCCCCTCCCTTATATAGAGAATCCTCATGTAGTCTTCAGCTGCAGAACTTCACACACACTGTGTGATGTCGTCCTCCAAGCATCTCTCTCCTCAGCTACATCTGAAGCATTTTAACCATTGCAGGCCACTTCTAAGAAGGTCGTGTTTAACACTGTGAGCAAC
The DNA here is from genome assembly GCA_038380435.1 of Ryuthela nishihirai. Taxonomy (NCBI): domain Eukaryota; kingdom Metazoa; phylum Arthropoda; class Arachnida; order Araneae; family Heptathelidae; genus Ryuthela; species Ryuthela nishihirai. Next base: position 152,312,623 of record JAWZYU010000001.1, on the reverse strand, counting down.
ATGCTTCCTCTCCGCGAGCCCCTCAGTCCTATTCTGCACTCAGCACCCTAAAGAGTCCCCCCATTTGGCGTGGATTTGTCCTTCGCCAAGAGAATGATTCGAGGCTATCTAGAGAGCCTCTGCGTTCAACCAAAACCGGTTAGGACCGAGCTGAATTTCTCGAAATTCTCAAACACTGAACATCAGCGGTTCTTGAAAATAATTGTTAAGCAGAAAAGCAAGAAACCGTTGAATTGATTGTTTTGTGCTTTCGAGCAATAATCATAACAATTACTATTGCAAAGCCTCTGCTTCAGAAATATTTAAGGTTTTGTGGAAACGAAGGCTTTCAAAAACTAAAGAGGAGAATTGTGCATCGACAGAGTAATGGGGCACCTTGGTCATTTGCAACTTTCTCTTTCTTTTGGTCATTTGCAACTTTCTCTTTCTTTTGGTCATTTGCAACTTTCTCTTTCTTTTGGTCATTTGCAGCTTTCTCTTTCTTTTGGTCATTTGCAGCTTTCTCTTTCTTTTGGTCATTTGCAACTTTCTCTTTCTTTTGGTCATTTGCAACTTTCTCTTTCTTTTGGTCATTTGCAACTTTCTCTTTCTTTTGGTCATTTGCAACTTTCTCTTTCTTTTGGTCATTTGCAACTTTCTCTTTCTTTTGGTCATTTGCAACTTTCTCTTTCTTTTGGTCATTTGGAACTTTCTCTTTCTTTTGGTCATTTGCAACTTTCGCTTTCTTTTGGTCATTTGCAACTTTCGCTTTCTTTTGGTCATTTGCAACTTTCGCTTTCTTTTGGTCATTTGCAACTTTCTCTTTCTTTTGGTCATTTGCAACTTTCTCTTTCTTTTTGTCATTTGCAACTTTCTCTTTCTTTTGGTCATTTGCAACTTTCTCTTTCTTTTGGTCATTTCTTTTGGTCATTTGCAACTTTCTCTTTCTTTTGGTCATTTGCAACTTTCGCTTTCTTTTGGTCATTTGCAACTTTCGCTTTCTTTTGGTCATTTGCAACTTTCTCTTTCTTTTGGTCATTTGCAACTTTCTCTTTCTTTTGGTCATTTGCAACTTTCTCTTTCTTTTGGTCATTTGCAACTTTCTCTTTCTTTTGGTCATTTGCAACTTTCGCTTTCTTTTGGTCATTTGCAACTTTCGCTTTCTTTTGGTCATTTGCAACTTTCTCTTTCTTTTGGTCATTTGCAACTTTCTCTTTCTTTTGGTCATTTGCAACTTTCTCTTTCTTTTGGTCATTTGCAACTTTCTCTTTCTTTTGGTCATTTGCAACTTTCTCTTTCTTTTGGTCATTTCTTTTGGTCATTTGCAACTTTCTCTTTCTTTTGGTCATTTGCAACTTTCGCTTTCTTTTGGTCATTTGCAACTTTCGCTTTCTTTTGGTCATTTGCAACTTTCTCTTTCTTTTGGTCATTTGCAACTTTCTCTTTCTTTTGGTCATTTGCAACTTTCTCTTTCTTTTGGTCATTTGCAACTTTCTCTTTCTTTTGGTCATTTGCAACTTTCTCTTTCTTTTGGTCATTTCTTTTGGTCATTTGCAACTTTCTCTTTCTTTTGGTCATTTGCAACTTTCGCTTTCTTTTGGTCATTTGCAACTTTCGCTTTCTTTTGGTCATTTGCAACTTTCTCTTTCTTTTGGTCATTTGCAACTTTCTCTTTCTTTTGGTCATTTGCAACTTTCTCTTTCTTTTGGTCATTTGCAACTTTCTCTTTCTTTTGGTCATTTGCAACTTTCTCTTTCTTTTGGTCATTTGCAACTTTCTCTTTCTTTTGGTCATTTGCAACTTTCTCTTTCTTTTGGTCATTTGCAACTTTCTCTTTCTTTTGGTCATTTGCAACTTTCGCTTTCTTTTGGTCATTTGCAACTTTCGCTTTCTTTTGGTCATTTGCAACTTTCGCTTTCTTTTCGTCATTTGCAACTTTCTCTTTCTTTTGGTCATTTGCAACTTTCTCTTTCTTTTTGTCATTTGCAACTTTCTCTTTCTTTTGGTCATTTGCAACTTTCTCTTTCTTTTGGTCATTTCTTTTGGTCATTTGCAACTTTCTCTTTCTTTTGGTCATTTGCAACTTTCGCTTTCTTTTAGTCATTTGCAACTTTCGCTTTCTTTTGGTCATTTGCAACTTTCTCGTTCTTTTGGTCATTTGCAACTTTCTCTTTCTTTTGGTCATTTGCAACTTTCTCTTTCTTTTGGTCATTTGCAACTTTCTCTTTCTTTTGGTCATTTGCAACTTTCGCTTTCTTTTGGTCATTTGCAACTTTCGCTTTCTTTTGGTCATTTGCAACTTTTTCTTTTGGTCATTTGCAACTTTCTCTTTCTTTTGGTCATTTGCAACTTTCTCTTTCTTTTGGTCATTTGCAACTTTCTCTTTCTTTTGGTCATTTGCAACTTTCTCTTTCTTTTGGTCATTTCTTTTGGTCATTTGCAACTTTCTCTTTCTTTTGGTCATTTGCAACTTTCGCTTTCTTTTGGTCATTTGCAACTTTCGCTTTCTTTTGGTCATTTGCAACTTTCTCTTTCTTTTGGTCATTTGCAACTTTCTCTTTCTTTTGGTCATTTGCAACTTTCTCTTTCTTTTGGTCATTTGCAACTTTCTCTTTCTTTTGGTCATTTGCAACTTTCTCTTTCTTTTGGTCATTTGCAACTTTCGCTTTCTTTTGGTCATTTGCAACTTTCGCTTTCTTTTGGTCATTTGCAACTTTCTCTTCCTTTTGGTCATTTGCAACTTTCTCTTTCTTTTGGTCATTTGCAACTTTCTCTTTCTTTTGGTCATTTGCAACTTTCGCTTTCTTTTGGTCATTTGCAACTTTCGCTTTCTTTTGGTCATTTGCAACTTTCTCTTTCTTTTGGTCATTTGCAACTTTCTCTTTCTTTTGGTCATTTGCAACTTTCTCTTTCTTTTGGTCGTTTGCAACTTTCTCTTTCTTTTGGTCATTTGCAACTTTCTCTTTCTTTTGGTCATTTCTTTTGGTCATTTGCAACTTTCTCTTTCTTTTGGTCATTTGCAACTTTCGCTTTCTTTTGGTCATTTGCAACTTTCGCTTTCTTTTGGTCATTTGCAACTTTCTCTTTCTTTTGGTCATTTGCAACTTTCTCTTTCTTTTGGTCATTTGCAACTTTCTCTTTCTTTTGGTCATTTGCAACTTTCTCTTTCTTTTGGTCATTTGCAACTTTCTCTTTCTTTTGGTCATTTGCAACTTTCTCTTTCTTTTGGTCATTTCTTTTGGTCATTTGCAACTTTCTCTTTCTTTTGGTCATTTGCAACTTTCTCTTTCTTTTGGTCATTTGCAACTTTCTCTTTCTTTTGGTCATTTGCAACTTTCTCTTTCTTTTGGTCATTTGCAACTTTCTCTTTCTTTTGGTCATTTCTTTTGGTCATTTGCAACTTTCTCTTTCTTTTGGTCATTTGCAACTTTCGCTTTCTTTTGGTCATTTGCAACTTTCGCTTTCTTTTGGTCATTTGCAACTTTCTCTTTCTTTTGGTCATTTGCAACTTTCTCTTTCTTTTGGTCATTTGCATCTTTCTCTTTCTTTTGGTCATTTGCAACTTTCTCTTTCTTTTGGTCATTTGCAACTTTCTCTTTCTTTTGGTCATTTGCAACTTTCTCTTTCTTTTGGTCATTTCTTTTGGTCATTTGCAACTTTCTCTTTCTTTTGGTCATTTGCAACTTTCGCTTTCTTTTGGTCATTTGCAACTTTCGCTTTCTTTTGGTCATTTGCAACTTTCTCTTCCTTTTGGTCATTTGCAACTTTCTCTTTCTTTTGGTCATTTGCAACTTTCTCTTTCTTTTGGTCATTTGCAACTTTCGCTTTCTTTTGGTCATTTGCAACTTTCGCTTTCTTTTGGTCATTTGCAACTTTCTCTTTCTTTTGGTCATTTGCAACTTTCTCTTTCTTTTGGTCATTTGCAACTTTCTCTTTCTTTTGGTCGTTTGCAACTTTCTCTTTCTTTTGGTCATTTGCAACTTTCTCTTTCTTTTGGTCATTTCTTTTGGTCATTTGCAACTTTCTCTTTCTTTTGGTCATTTGCAACTTTCGCTTTCTTTTGGTCATTTGCAACTTTCGCTTTCTTTTGGTCATTTGCAACTTTCTCTTTCTTTTGGTCATTTGCAACTTTCTCTTTCTTTTGGTCATTTGCAACTTTCTCTTTCTTTTGGTCATTTCTTTTGGTCATTTGCAACTTTCTCTTTCTTTTGGTCATTTGCAACTTTCGCTTTCTTTTGGTCATTTGCAACTTTCTCTTTCTTTTGGTCATTTGCATCTTTCTCTTTCTTTTGGTCATTTGCAACTTTCTCTTTCTTTTGGTCATTTCTTTTGGTCATTTGCAACTTTCTCTTTCTTTTGGTCATTTGCAACTTTCGCTTTCTTTTGGTCATTTGCAACTTTCGCTTTCTTTTGGTCATTTGCAACTTTCTCTTCCTTTTGGTCATTTGCAACTTTCTCTTTCTTTTGGTCATTTGCAACTTTCTCTTTCTTTTGGTCATTTGCAACTTTCGCTTTCTTTTGGTCATTTGCAACTTTCGCTTTCTTTTGGTCATTTGCAACTTTCTCTTTCTTTTGGTCATTTGCAACTTTCTCTTTCTTTTGGTCATTTGCAACTTTCTCTTTCTTTTGGTCGTTTGCAACTTTCTCTTTCTTTTGGTCATTTGCAACTTTCTCTTTCTTTTGGTCATTTCTTTTGGTCATTTGCAACTTTCTCTTTCTTTTGGTCATTTGCAACTTTCGCTTTCTTTTGGTCATTTGCAACTTTCGCTTTCTTTTGGTCATTTGCAACTTTCTCTTTCTTTTGGTCATTTGCAACTTTCTCTTTCTTTTGGTCATTTGCAACTTTCTCTTTCTTTTGGTCATTTGCAACTTTCTCTTTCTTTTGGTCATTTGCAACTTTCTCTTTCTTTTGGTCATTTGCAACTTTCTCTTTCTTTTGGTCATTTCTTTTGGTCATTTGCAACTTTCTCTTTCTTTTGGTCATTTGCAACTTTCTCTTTCTTTTGGTCATTTGCAACTTTCTCTTTCTTTTGGTCATTTGCAACTTTCTCTTTCTTTTGGTCATTTGCAACTTTCTCTTTCTTTTGGTCATTTCTTTTGGTCATTTGCAACTTTCTCTTTCTTTTGGTCATTTGCAACTTTCGCTTTCTTTTGGTCATTTGCAACTTTCGCTTTCTTTTGGTCATTTGCAACTTTCTCTTTCTTTTGGTCATTTGCAACTTTCTCTTTCTTTTGGTCATTTGCAACTTTCTCTTTCTTTTGGTCATTTGCATCTTTCTCTTTCTTTTGGTCATTTGCAACTTTCTCTTTCTTTTGGTCATTTCTTTTGGTCATTTGCAACTTTCTCTTTCTTTTGGTCATTTGCAACTTTCGCTTTCTTTTGGTCATTTGCAACTTTCGCTTTCTTTTGGTCATTTGCAACTTTCGCTTTCTTTTGGTCATTTGCAACTTTCTCTTTCTTTTGGTCATTTGCAACTTTCTCTTTCTTTTGGTCATTTGCAACTTTCTCTTTCTTTTGGTCATTTGCAACTTTCTCTTTCTTTTGGTCATTTCTTTTGGTCATTTGCAACTTTCTCTTTCTTTTGGTCATTTGCAACTTTCGCTTTCTTTTGGTCATTTGCAACTTTCGCTTTCTTTTGGTCATTTGCAACTTTCTCTTTCTTTTGGTCATTTGCAACTTTCTCTTTCTTTTGGTCATTTGCAACTTTCTCTTTCTTTTGGTCATTTGCAACTTTCGCTTTCTTTTGGTCATTTGCAACTTTCGCTTTCTTTTGGTCATTTGCAACTTTCTCTTTCTTTTGGTCATTTGCAACTTTCTCTTTCTTTTGGTCATTTGCAACTTTCTCTTTCTTTTGGTCATTTGCAACTTTCTCTTTCTTTTGGTCATTTGCAACTTTCTCTTTCTTTTGGTCATTTCTTTTGGTCATTTGCAACTTTCTCTTTCTTTTGGTCATTTGCAACTTTCGCTTTCTTTTGGTCATTTGCAACTTTCTCTTTCTTTTGGTCATTTGCAACTTTCTCTTTCTTTTGGTCATTTGCAACTTTCTCTTTCTTTTGGTCATTTGCAACTTTCTCTTTCTTTTGGTCATTTCTTTTGGTCATTTGCAACTTTCTCTTTCTTTTGGTCATTTGCAACTTTCGCTTTCTTTTGGTCATTTGCAACTTTCTCTTTCTTTTGGTCATTTGCAACTTTCTCTTTCTTTTGGTCATTTGCAACTTTCTCTTTCTTTTGGTCATTTGCAACTTTCTCTTTCTTTTGGTCATTTGCAACTTTCTCTTTCTTTTGGTCATTTGCAACTTTCTCTTTCTTTTGGTCATTTCTTTTGGTCATTTGCAACTTTCTCTTTCTTTTGGTCATTTCTTTTGGTCATTTGCAACTTTCTCTTTCTTTTGGTCATTTGCAACTTTCGCTTTCTTTTGGTCATTTGCAACTTTCGCTTTCTTTTGGTCATTTGCAACTTTCGCTTTCTTTTGGTCATTTGCAACTTTCTCTTTCTTTTGTTCATTTGCAACTTTCTCTTTCTTTTGGTCATTTCTTTTGGTCATTTGCAACTTTCTCTTTCTTTTGGTCATTTCTTTTGGTCATTTGCAACTTTCTCTTTCTTTTGGTCATTTGCAACTTTCGCTTTCTTTTGGTCATTTGCAACTTTCGCTTTCTTTTGTTCATTTGCAACTTTCTCTTTCTTTTGGTCATTTCTTTTGGTCATTTGCAACTTTCGCTTTCTTTTGTTCATTTGCAACTTTCTCTTTCTTTTGGTCATTTCTTTTGGTCATTTGCAACTTTCTCTTTCTTTTGGTCATTTGCAACTTTCTCTTTCTTTTGTTCATTTGCAACTTTCTCTTTCTTTTGGTCATTTCTTTTGGTCATTTGCAACTTTCTCTTTCTTTTGGTCATTTGCAACTTTCTCTTTCTTTTGGTCATTTGCAACTTTCTCTTTCTTTTGGTCATTTGCAACTTTCTCTTTCTTTTGTTCATTTGCAACTTTCTCTTTCTTTTGGTCATTTCTTTTGGTCATTTGCAACTTTCTCTTTCTTTTGGTCATTTGCAACTTTCGCTTTCTTTTGGTCATTTGCAACTTTCGCTTTCTTTTGGTCATTTGCAACTTTCGCTTTCTTTTGGTCATTTGCAACTTTCTCTTTCTTTTGGTTATTTGCAACTTTCTCTTACTTTGGTTCATCAGTTTAATATTTAAACAGTTTAATTTTCAATGGAGCATTTTTAACTTTTGCATCTGAATTATCTGAACTAGGAAATATTGGTTTCCTCGATATTTAATTCTGTGTTTCGAAGTGTGATCTAACATACTACAGATAAAACCACAATGAGCAACAAGGGGCCGGGTGTGGCTCAGTCGGTAGCGCGCCAGGCTCGTAATGTGCAGTTCTTAGTTCGAGTCCCACCTGGGCCAGCGTTGAGATTTATCTTCACAACATTCCCGTCCCGTCCCCCCCGCCCTCGGTCAGTAGGAGACATCAACGGGCTCGGAAAGGCCGCCTTCCGTCGGATGGGAAATTAAGCCTTTGCCCATGTTGGGGAAGAGCCATACCCTGTGCACGTTAAAGAACACGCTGGATGGCCTTGACGGGAGATGGATGGCCTTGACAAACCCAGGGGGAGATCGCTACATTTAGAGGCTGACTATAACAGATCGCTTTGTTCCGCCTACAGCCTTGGCCGGACAATGGAGATCAGCAACAGATCTTCCAATGTCAGCAGCAACAGTTCGACGCAGGTTTTAAAAATCGGACTGCGCTCCTGTTAGCCATTTCTGAGACTGCCTCTAACATCCCAACAGAAAGAATCCATACTACGACGGTGCATCAAGCGACGACAGTGGTGCGATGAATGTTATAGCATCGTCCCTACTGATGAATCCCGCTTCTGTCTGTTCGAATCCGATGGCGGAATCCTCATCCGCCGAAGGGTTTGTGACAGGCACTGGGATGAGTGCGTAGAGACGAGACACCAATGCGTGACATTACGGTGCGGGGTGTGACCAGTTATGAAAGCAAATCCACCCTACTACGGATTCACACCCCCATTGCTACTGCTCGTTGCATCCAGGACATGTTAGAGCCAATAGCTCTTGGGTCCTTGCAGCCCGTCGTCCCCCACACCACACTGGAGCAGGGCAATGCAAGACTCCCTACAACAGCTGCCACTCATTGTTCAATTTCTTCCGTGGCCCACCAAATCCCCTGATTTGCCACCCTTCGAAAATGTGTGAGATACGGTGAAACGGAGATGCCAGCACAACCCGGCAAAGGTAAACGAACTGAGGATGCGGATGCATCGTTCTTGCATCAAAGATTTCTTTGTCTGCATGGCTCACAAGTGTACAGCAGATCATCACAAGGAAAGGGTGGACAGAGTCATCACAAGAAAAGGGTGGACAGAGTCATCACAAGGAAAGGGTGGACAGAGTCATTATTCAGCAACACTGCATGGAACTCTCGAATTCTCTCCATATTGTAAACATTTATTACTACAATGAAGCTACATTCAACCCTTAAATATGAGGGTGTTCTGATTTCCATGAACACAAGTGTACATATAAGATTGACGAATCCAACGATTGAATTTCAAACGAAAGCCATCGATATAGGAAATATTATGGGTTACTTTATTATTCCCCACACACCAAATGGGGGAAGGAAAATCCCGTGGGAGTCGATCATAAGCAGTTGTTGTTGTTTTTTTCGTCAAATAGAAATTTGTCATCTGCAGTAGGACATACAATCAATAATTTTAAAGAGATTAGGTCCGCAGCAATCGGCTAGTTGCTCATAACTGTCCTCACCACCTCGCCCAACCCAACCCTCGCACTCCGTTAATAAGCTGCTGCTCAAAGCCATTTCCTGACTGCTTCCGGAAATTCCTCTTCTACGAGGAAATCGTGCGTCGTCCGCTGCGCAAGAAAGCACAGCCGAAGGAGTTTTGTTTGTACCAAAGAAAATTCGATCTGATACAGATTTCGCAGGAGTTTTGTCTGCATCACCTTTCAAAAGAGATCCTCTCTTGTGCAACGGAAAGGGAGAGCTGACGGAAGATCAGTGTACTGATCTTCGACAACTATGGCTACTTTTCTTTTTCCCTACTTTGCTGAGGAGTGGTCAACCACACAGGGTCCTGGTGTTGACCATATAAACTGGACAGAAATCTTCTGAGATTGATTTTGGATCCTGAATTTGCTGCACTGGTAGGTTTCAATCAGGGGATCTGGAGGGAAAATCTTCCGCTGTGTTTTCTGTTTGTTTGTGGGTTGACAGCCCCAAGTGAATAGATTCGAAGGATATGTTTATCAGCTGGTGGATAATCCTGAGCAGAGGTCATCGCAGGCACCTGAACTCTTTGCTTCTATTGGCATCGTCAAATTCTACATTGGAGGAAGTCTTCCAGTGTAGATGGATTCAGCCTTTAGTGGTGGGGGAACGGGTCTTTGCCCCATGTCTGCGATTAGGGGGCTGTTTGATATTGTCGGCATTCCCTCTCTCAATAAACATAGTTTCTTTAAACATCCCACTAACCATTTTCTCTCCTTAGGTGGCTGGAATGTGAGGACTCTGCACAGAGCTTATTCTCTTAATGTCCTCACACAAGAATTCCAAGAATTCCAAAATTATAATTTAGATATTCTAGGCTTGCAAGAGACCAGATGGACAGATAAAGGTCAGATTCTTAAAAATAATCTTAAATTTCTCTTTTCAGGGAGGGAAGATAATCAGCATCTCCAAGGCATAGGTCTGCTTCTCAGAAGACACGCTAGTGATGCTCTACTAGGATATGAGTGCATTAAAGGTTTCTTACAAGAAATTTTCAGAGAAGCATTAAAGACTTTAATGTTATCTGCTGTTATGCCCCCACTGAGGATGCCGATGAGGATAAGAAGGATAGGTTTTGCGGACAACTTCAGGATATTTTTAATTCTGCCAAGAAAGGAGATGTTACCCTTGTTCTAGGTGACTTCAATGCCAAAGTTGGTACTGACTCTGACCTTTTTGGGGAGGAGTAATAGGCCCTTTTGGTATTGGTAGCTGCAGTGGCAATGGGCAACGTCTCCTACAGGTAAGTAAACTCAATGGTTTGAGAAAAACTAACACTTATTACAAACACCGTAACTGCATAAGAATATGATTCATTACACATTAATTAGCAGCAAATGGGCTAGTTCTGTTAGGAATACCAGGTCATAATGGGGAGCTGAAATTGGATCTGACCACTACCTTATTAAATGTGTCTTGCAACTTAAACTTAAGAAGTATTGTGCTAAATGTAAAAAAAAAAGTTATCTCTAATACTGAAGCCCTGAAAAACCCAGCTATAGCTAAAGTTTATCTGATAGATTACTCAGTCATTGTGACAGTCATGGTTTGCTTACTACTAAAGTTGAGGAAGAATGGGACCATTTTAAACAAGCTTTTTTGGAAAATAACAGTACTCTTTTAGGAAAAAAGGAGCAGAAGAGACAGAATTATCTGAATGATAAGGCACTTGAGCTTATTTCAGAAAGAAAGAACTGCAGCAATGTCCTTAATCAATACCCTACTTGTCCAAATAGAAAGCATTATAGAGAGCTTAATAAACGTGTAAAGGATCAGTTATCAGCTGATAAAAAATCTTTGGTTTGACTGACAAAGCCGAGGAAGCAGTTAGACAGCACAACAGCAGAGAGCTGTACCAGATAGTTAATGTTTTATGTGGTAGAAAACGGACAGGTATACAGGAATTGAAGGATAAACAAGGTAAGGTTATAAAAGGTGAGGATTCTGTCATGGCTAGGTGGGCTGAGCATTTCAGTGATATTCTAAACAATGTGGTTAGTTCTACTCCCATTGTTTGCAATGATGATAGATGCATTGGTGGCTTTAATGTTGGCGCTATAACACAATCTGAAGTTATTTTGGCTATTTCTAAACTTAAACTTCATAAATCCCCAGAGGTAGATGAAATTACTATGGAAATACTTAGAGCTGGGAATATTTCGGTTACCACTTGGATGACTGAAATTCTGAATATCTTTTTATGATAAAGGCTTGGTTCGAAAAAGGGGGCTGGGGTAGCTCAGTCGGTAGTGCGCCAGGCTCGTAACCTGTAGTTCCCAGGTTCGAGTCCCAGCTTGGTCAGCGTTGAGACTTATCTCCGCAAAACTTCTCGCCCTGCCCACGGTCAGTAGGGGACACCGATGGGCTTGGAAAGACCGCCGTCCGTCGGATGAGACATTAAGCCATGACCTCGTGTGCAGGAGAGCCATACCCTGTGCACGTTAAAGAACATGATGGATGGCCTTGACGGGAGGCTACCATCTGTCTCTCAACAGCTGTTCCAGTGGGTCCCCTCCCCCAACCTTCTCTGATTCTTAGGGGTCCTTGAGAGTTGGCCATTTAGACCATGGTGTGCAAAAAAGTGCCGCTCAGTGGTAAAACAACCCAACCCAAAGGTGTGATAATACTGACTTCAAAAAAGGAGAATTTTTTTGTTACTTATTCACAGAAATTGGGCAAGGATGTATGCGACGGGGAAGACTAAATGCTGAAAATACAAAACTGAATTTCACCTCGTGAAACGTGGGTTACTCCAAAAGAAATATGTTCGTTGAGTTTTAGCGACGGAGGTGACAGAAGACAACTAAATGTGTTTCAGAAACGTTAGCACACATCACATCATCTCAAAGAAAGATGCACGTGCGGACTTGGTTGTCACATGGTTGACTCTTTCTCTTCAATACATTTCATGTGAAGGAGTTTTTTTTTAAAGGATTTACTGAAAGGGACTTCCGGACAAAGTTCTTCATATATAGAGCAAAAATAAACATTTCGTCTCGAAGTGTTTCGTGATGAATAATGCGACTTCAAAAATGGTGAGACTGTGGAGATCACTTTTTTCCTTCCGATTGTGGCACTGAGAGCACTAAGGAGCACTAAGAGTCTTTATAGTCTTTTGCCTCTTGCCTCGGTTGCAATTGGCGCAGCGAACAAAGCACACCTGTCGGAACGGCAGCTGACTCGCTAACTGCTGCGCCGGAGGAAATATTTTTAATTCCAGAACATTCTTGAGAAATGCTTCAATACCCTGTAACTGTTCACTTTGTATGTTTCAAAAACAATTTTGAATCTGTTGATCGACATAATATGCGGTTGGGGGTGGGATATTAAGGTACACTTGGGAAGTTAGTTCACCTCAGGAACTCTCTTCCCTTCGCGAACAGTTCTCTTCGTTTCAGGTGAGGGAAAGGGTCTCGAGGAAAACGAAATCGAAAATAGAGGGAGGCTGGAATCATCTGCTTCCTATTGCGATGACGAAGATGAATTTGGGCTTTGTACGAGAGGAAGGGATTCTGCGCATGCGTCGTCTCCTCTTCGACAACATCTCCGACTCCTCGTTGCTCTCTGCAAATCGACCGAATCGCCTCGCCCCTCTCGCAGAAGAATCCAACGACGTGGCTTCCCCTCGCGCTCCTGCTCGAGAGAACTCTCGTCTTCAAAGGCAAGGTCTTTGACTCGCTCGGTTGACTTCAGTTACGCAACTGTGCGGGTCTCGAGGCTAATTCCCATTCCTCTCTGCTTGGTCGATTTTCATTTTTTGCCAAAAGAGATAAATTTCTCAGGATTACGTCCTCGTTTCGTTTTGCCATTATTTCTCTGAGTCCCGTGCTCCCAATCGCCCACAAAATGCATTCGTAAAGAGAAAACGATTTGTTTTTCTGCAGACGAGTGTTCCTCGCATGACAGACTCCGTGGATAATTTCTTCCTCGTCGTAATCGCCGTCTCCTTCGCCGTCTGCTGCGGTCCAATGCCAACCGAAACGAGGCACAATCAACAATTGCTTTTGATCCCAAGAGAAATCCTCCACTGATTAGCAGTTACCAGAAGGGGTGATCCGTTACTGGTTGCAGGCGCTGAGACGTTGTTCCGGAAGCCTCGAGGCGATGCAAAGCGCCACTTCCGACGACGAAAAACGAAGCCGCTCTGCACGAGGACGACGAAGCGAAGACGCAGATCACGAATTGGTTTCCCATCCCTTTCGACTGCAGCAAAAGAGCAGACGAACGTTAAGGTCTCGTCCGCTGGCGAGCGTCCGTTAATCCTCCGACCAAAGAGAAAGGAATTGCACATCACGTGATTTCGTTTCTGCCAAAGCCCCGAATCCGTCTGATGAACAATTCCTAACAGAAACGATTATTTCGTCAACAAAGGTTCCGATGTTTTAAAAAATTTATGTTTTGTACATAAGAAAAATTTGCAAATTAGTCTTTAATGTAAAGTCTTTTTCTTCTACAAATTATATATTTATTTATTTTTATAGATTCTGTTATTTCTGTTTATTAATCAGCAACGGATTTCCCATTTAATTTCGCCTTATAATTCAAGAAGGAAAATGTTTCCAATATTCAGAATTTGGAAGAAGAGATAAAATGCCAGCTAGCGTTGATCTGTTTCTCCGAAGTGTTTAAATCCTACCACAGTGTTGCCAACGCCAGTAGAAAGTGTTCAGTGGTAGAATCTTTTGATTCCTGGACGGACAGACGGTCTGCTCCTCCGTTTCAAGATTGAAAACAAATTATTATTTTCTTTCCTTTGTTTTCTCATTGTTGTTCATTTGTTTTCATGTACGATGTATTATTGTGAATGTCGGAGAAGAATAAAGAATCTTCAAGAATATGAATGACCTTGCATCAAAGATCAAAGGAAATCAAACGTCAGAGAAAGGCTAAAAACGAACTTACGTTTCAGTTTCGAATCTTAAGTGGATAAATGGATCAGATGAACATCGACCACATTCCTCCTCCTCAGTTTTTGGAAACGGATTTAAAGTACTCCATGACATTGGAAACGTCACAAAATTTAATTTGAGATATAACTCATTAAGGTCCACCTCCGTTTTTGTGGAGGAGGAGGAGAATGGTGGAGGGCAAATTTCGAAACAATCTACGACTGTCCTCTTGTCATCTTTCATTTGACACCTAACTCTTAATTGTAGGCCCTCGCGTCCAGCAGATATGGCGGAATTGACAAAGAAATCATGAACTTTGACCGCTGCTTTCGAAAGATATGGGGTTAGCAACTGTTTTGAGAAATCCCAACACTAGGGCCGGAGTGAAATCTTGCTGGACCGGGTTCCAAAATTGTGCGGGACCAAAAAAAAAGGATTTATATGTACTTCTAAATTTTATAATAATAAATTATTTTGTTATAAGTACAAAGTGCGGAACATATCTACACATTACTTTATAGGAGCATCGAGTATACTAACAAATATTACATAATTATTCTCGTCGTTTTCGCCGCAAAATCTTTAATTACGTCATCAAAATTTACCGATTTCCCTTTCTATCGAAAGGAGAGTCATCAATTAGCAGATTCTGCGATTGGAAAATAACTGACACGCGCTCTGGTAGAGGGACGTGGAGATAGAGAAAAGAGGATTTTAAAAAAGGGGAAATGGCGTCGTTTTTTGCGCTGACCTTTTCGTGCACCGCAGGGACTTTTAAGGCGCGTGGCCGGGTTCCGGGAAACGCGCTGAACCCGCCTCGCGACCACCCTGCCCCACAACCACAAATCAGGAGCAAAAAGGAGTGCAAAGATAGTAAAAGACTTTATACATTTGCATATTTCTTTTAATGCCAGTCAATCAGATTTTAATTATTTTAATATCCAATCATTCTGATTTTAATTCTTTTTAATGCCAGTCAATCAGATTTTAATTATTTTAATATCCAATCATTCCGATTTTAATTCTTTTAATGCCAGTCAATCAGATTTCAATTATTTTAATATCCAATCATTCCGATTTTAATTCTTTTAATGCCAGTCAATCAGATTTTAAATATTTTAATATCCAATCATTCCGATTTTAATTCTTTTAATGCCAGTCAATCAGATTTTAATTATTTTAATATCCAATCATTCCGATATTAATTATTTTAATGCCAGTCAATCAGATTTTAATTATTTTAATATCCAATCATTCTGATTTTAATTCTTTTAATGCCAGTCAATCAGATTTTAATTATTTTAATATCCAATCATTCTGATTTTAATTCTTTTAATGCCAGTCAATCAGATTTTAATTATTTTAATATCCAATCATTCTGATTTTAATTATTTTAATGCCAGTCAATCAGATTTTAATTATTTTAATATCCAATCATTCTGGTTTTAATTCTTTTAATGCCAGTCAATCAGATTTTAATTATTTTAATATCCAATCATTCTGATTTTAATTCTTTTAATGCCAGTCAATCAGATTTTAATTAACTTAATATCCAATCATTCTGATTTTAATTCTTTTAATGCCAGTCAATCAGATTTTAATTATTTTAATATCCAATCATTCTGATTTTAATTCTTTTAATGCAAATCATTCTGGTTTTAATTCTTTTAATGCTAGTCAATCAGATTTTAATTATTTTAATATCCAATCATTCTGATTTTAATTATTTTAATTCCAGTCAATCAGATTTTAATTATTTTAATATCCAATCATTCTGATTTTAATTCTTTTAATGCCAGTCAATCAGATTTTAAATATTTTAATATCCAATCATTCTGATTTTAATTCTTTTAATGCCAGTCAATCAGATTTTAATTATTTTAATATCCAATCATTCTGGTTTTAATTCTTTTAATGCCAGTCAATCAGATTTTAATTATTTTAATATCCAATCATTCTGATTTTAATTCTTTTAATGCCAGTCAATCAGATTTTAATTCTTTTAATGCCAATCATTCTGGTTTTAATTCTTTTAATGCTAGTCAATCAGATTTTAATTATTTTAATATCCAATCATTCTGATTTTAATTATTTTAATTCCAGTCAATCAGATTTTAATTATTTTAATATCCAATCATTCTGATTTTAATTCTTTTAATGCCAGTCAATCAGATTTTAAATATTTTAATATCCAATCATTCCGATTTTAATTCTTTTAATGCCAGTCAATCAGATTTTAATTATTTTAATATCCAATCATTCTGGTTTTAATTCTTTTAATGCCAGTCAATCAGATTTTAATTATTTTAATATCCAATCATTCTGATTTTAATTCTTTTAATGCCAGTCAATCAGATTTTAATTAACTTAATATCCAATCATTCTGATTTTAATTCTTTTAATGCCAGTCAATCAGATTTTAATTATTTTAATATCCAATCATTCTGATTTTAATTCTTTTAATGCCAGTCATTTCGATTTTAATTCTTTTAATGCAAATCATTCTGGTTTTAATTCTTTTAATGCTAGTCAATCAGATTTTAATTATTTTAATATCCAATCATTCTGATTTTAATTATTTTAATTCCAGTCAATCAGATTTTAATTATTTTAATATCCAATCATTCTGATTTTAATTCTTTTAATGTCAGTCAATCAGATTTTAATTATTTTAATATCCAATCATTCTGATTTTAATTATTTTAATGCCAGTCAATCAGATTTTAATTGTTGTAATATCCAATCATTCTGATTTTAATTCTTTTAATGCCAGTCAATCAGATTTTAATTATTTTAATATCCAATCATTCTGATTTTAATTATTTTAATGCCAGTCAATCAGATTTTAATTATTTTAATATCCAATCATTCTGGTTTTAATTCTTTTAATGCCAGTCAATCAGATTTTAATTATTTTAATGTCCAATCATTCTGATTTTAATTCTTTTAATGCCAGTCAATCAGACTTTAATTATTTTAATATCCAATCATTCTGATTTTAATTCTTTTAATGCCAGTCAATCAGATTTCAATTATTTTAATATCCAATCATTCTGATTTTAATTCTTTTAATGCCAGTCAATCAGATTTTAATTATTTTAATATCCAATCATTTTGATTTTAATTCTTTTAATGCCAGTCAAAAAAAAAATACCCCCTCAAGCAGCTGCTTGCCACAGAGGTCTGACAGGAGCCTGTCAGTTTATATGCAATAGTAGAAGGTCTGAGAGGATGGCAGGACCTCAGTCAATCAGACTTTAATTATTTTAATATCCAATCATTCTGGTTTTAATTCTTTTAATGCCAGTCAATCAGATTTTAATTATTTTAATGTCCAATCATTCTGATTTTAATTCTTTTAATGCCAGTCAATCAGATTTTAATTAATTTAATATCCAATCATTCTGACTTTAATTCTTTTAATGCCAGTCAATCAGATTTTAATTAACTTAATATCCAATCATTCTGATTTTAATTCTTTTAATGCCAGTCAATCAGATTTTATTTTAATATCCAATCATTCCGATTTTAATTCTTTTAATGCCAGTCAATCAGATTTTAATTATTTTAATATCCAATCATTCTGATTTTAATTCTTTTAATGCCAGTCAATCAGATTTTAATTATTTTAATATCCAATCATTTTGATTTTAATTCTTTTAATTCCAGTCAATCAGATTTTAATTAACTTAATATCCAATCATTCTGATTTTAATTCTTTTAATGCCAGTCAATCAGATTTTAATTATTTTAATATCCAATCATTCTGATTTTAATTCTTTTAATGCCAGTCAATCAGATTTTAATTGTTTTAATATCCAATCATTCTGATTTTAATTATTTTAATGCCAGTCAATCAGATTTTAATTATTTTAATATCCAATCATTCTGATTTTAATTCTTTTAATGCCAGTCATTCCGATTTTAATTATTTTAATGCCAATCATTCTGGTTTTAATTCTTTTAATGCTAGTCAATCAGATTTTAATTATTTTAATATCCAATCATTCTGATTTTAATTATTTTAATTCCAGTCAATCAGATTTTAATTATTTTAATATCCAATCATTCTGATTTTAATTCTTTTAATGCCAGTCAATCAGATTTTAATTATTTTAATATCCAATCATTCTGATTTTAATTATTTTAATGCCAGTCAATCAGATTTTAATTATTTTAATATCCAATCATTCTGATTTTAATTCTTTTAATGCCAGTCTTTCCGATTTTAATTCTTTTAATGCCAATCATTCTGGTTTTAATTCCTTTAATGCTAGTCAATCAGATTTTAATTATTTTAATATCAAATCATTCTGATTTTAATTATTTTAATGCCAGTCAATCAGATTTTAATTATTTTAATATCCAATCATTCTGATTTTAATTCTTTTAATGCCAGTCAATCAGATTTCAATTATTTTAATATCCAATCATTCCGATTTTAATTCTTTTAATGCCAGTCAATCAGATTTCAATTATTTTAATATCCAATCATTCCGATTTTAATTCTTTTAATGCCAGTCAATCAGATTTTAATTATTTTAATATCCAATCATTCCGATTTTAATTCTTTTAATGCCAGTCAATCAGATTTTAATTAACTTAATATCCAATCATTCTGATTTTAATTCTTTTAATGCCAGTCAATCAGATTTTAATTATTTTAATATCCAATCATTCTGATTTTAATTCTTTTAATGCCAGTCATTTCGATTTTAATTCTTTTAATGCAAATCATTCTGGTTTTAATTCTTTTAATGCTAGTCAATCAGATTTTAATTATTTTAATATCCAATCATTCTGATTTTAATTATTTTAATTCCAGTCAATCAGATTTTAATTATTTTAATATCCAATCATTCTGATTTTAATTCTTTTAATGCCAGTCAATCAGATTTTAATTATTTTAATATCCAATCATTCTGATTTTAATTATTTTAATGCCAGTCAATCAGATTTTAATTATTTTAATATCCAATCATTCTGATTTTAATTCTTTTAATGCCAGTCATTCCGATTTTAATTCTTTTAATGCCAATCATTCTGGTTTTAATTCCTTAATGCTAGTCAATCAGATTTTAATTATTTTAATATCCAATCATTCTGGTTTTAATTCTTTTAATGCCAGTCAATCAGATTTTAATTATTTTAATGTCCAATCATTCTGATTTTAATTCTTTTAATGCCAGTCAATCAGACTTTAATTATTTTAATATCCAATCATTCTGATTTTAATTCTTTTAATGCCAGTCAATCAGACTTTAATTATTTTAATATCCAATCATTCTGATTTTAATTCTTTTAATGCCAGTCAATCAGATTTTAATTATTTTAATATCCAATCATTTTGATTTTAATTCTTTTAATGCCAGTCAATCAGACTTTAATTATTTTAATATCCAATCATTCTGGTTTTAATTCTTTTAATGCCAGTCAATCAGATTTTAATTATTTTAATGTCCAATCATTCTGATTTTAATTCTTTTAATGCCAGTCAATCAGATTTTAATTAATTTAATATCCAATCATTCTGATTTTAATTCTTTTAATGCCAGTCAATCAGATTTTAATTATTTTAATATCCAATCATTCTGATTTTAATTCTTTTAATGCCAGTCAATCAGATTTTAATTAACTTAATATCCAATCATTCTGATTTTAATTCTTTTAATGCCAGTCAATCAGATTTTATTTTAATATCCAATCATTCCGATTTTAATTCTTTTAATGCCAGTCAATCAGATTTTAATTATTTTAATATCCAATCTTTCTGATTTTAATTCTTTTAATGCCAGTCAATCAGATTTTAATTATTTTAATATCCAATCATTCTGATTTTAATTCTTTTAATTCCAGTCAATCAGATTTTAATTAACTTAATATCCAATCATTCTGATTTTAATTCTTTTAATGCCAGTCAATCAGATTTTAATTATTTTAATATCCAATCATTCTGATTTTAATTCTTTTAATGCCAGTCAATCAGATTTTAATTGTTTTAATATCCAATCATTCTGATTTTAATTATTTTAATGCCAGTCAATCAGATTTTAATTATTTTAATATCCAATCATTCTGATTTTAATTCTTTTAATGCCAGTCATTCCGATTTTAATTCTTTTAATGCCAATCATTCTGGTTTTAATTCTTTTAATGCTAGTCAATCAGATTTTAATTATTTTAATATCCAATCATTCTGATTTTAATTATTTTAATTCCAGTCAATCAGATTTTAATTATTTTAATATCCAATCATTCTGATTTTAATTCTTTTAATGCCAGTCAATCAGATTTTAATTATTTTAATATCCAATCATTCTGATTTTAATTATTTTAATGCCAGTCAATCAGATTTTAATTATTTTAATATCCAATCATTCTGATTTTAATTCTTTTAATGCCAGTCATTCCGATTTTAATTCTTTTAATGCCAATCATTCTGGTTTTAATTCCTTTAATGCTAGTCAATCAGATTTTAATTATTTTAATATCAAATCATTCTGATTTTAATTATTTTAATGCCAGTCAATCAGATTTTAATTATTTTAATATCCAATCATTCTGATTTTAATTCTTTTAATGCCAGTCAATCAGATTTCAATTATTTTAATATCCAATCATTCCGATTTTAATTCTTTTAATGCCAGACAATCAGATTTCAATTATTTTAATATCCAATCATTCCGATTTTAATTCTTTTAATGCCAGTCAATCAGATTTCAATTATTTTAATATCCAATCATTCCGATTTTAATTCTTTTAATGCCAGTCAATCAGATTTTAATTATTTTAATATCCAATCATTCTGATTTTAATTCTTTTAATGCCAGTCAATCAGATTTTAATTGTTTTAATATCCAATCATTCTAATTTTAATTATTTTAATGCCAGTCAATCAGATTTTAATTATTTTAATATCCAATCATTCTGATTTTAATTCTTTTAATGCCAGTCAATCAGATTTTAAATATTTTAATATCCAAT
This sequence comes from Ryuthela nishihirai, assembly GCA_038380435.1. Lineage (NCBI taxonomy): Eukaryota > Metazoa > Arthropoda > Arachnida > Araneae > Heptathelidae > Ryuthela > Ryuthela nishihirai. The sequence goes on along the minus strand of JAWZYU010000001.1, from coordinate 152,291,948 downwards.
CATTCCGATTTTAATTCTTTTAATGCCAGTCAATCAGATTTTAATTATTTTAATGTCCAATCATTCCGATATTAATTATTTTAATGCCAGTCAATCAGATTTTAATTATTTTAATATCCAATCATTCTGATTTTAATTCTTTTAATGCCAGTCAATCAGATTTTAATTATTTTAATATCCAATCATTCTGATTTTAATTCTTTTAATGCCAGTCAATCAGATTTTAATTATTTTAATATCCAATCATTCTGATTTTAATTATTTTAATGCCAGTCAATCAGATTTTAATTGTTTTAATATCCAATCATTCTGATTTTAATTATTTTAATGCCAGTCAATCAGATTTTAATTATTTTAATATCCAATCATTCTGATTTTAATTCTTTTAATGCCAGTCAATCAGATTTTAATTATTTTAATATCCAATTATTCTGATTTTAATTCTTTTAATGCCAGTCAATCAGATTTTAATTATTTTAATATCCAATCATTCCGATTTTAATTCTTTTAATGCCAGTCAATCAGATTTTAATTATTTTAATATCCAATCATTCTGATTTTAATTCTTTAATGCCAGTCAATCAGATTTTAATTATTTTAATATCCAATTATTCTGATTTTAATTCTTTTAATGCCAGTCAATCACATTTTAATTATTTTAATATCCAATCATTCCGATTTTAATTCTTTTAATGCCAGTCAATCAGATTTTAATTATTTTAATATCCAATCTTTCTGATTTTAATTCTTTTAATGCCAGTCAATCACATTTTATTTATTTTAATATCCAATCATTCCGATTTTAATTCTTTTAATGCCAGTGAATCAGATTTTAATTATTTTAATATCCAATCATTCTGATTTTAATTCTTTTAATGCCAGTCAATCAGATTTTAATTATTTTAATATCCAATCATTCCGATTTTAATTCTTTTAATGCCAGTCAATCAGATTTTAATTATTTTAATATCCAATCATTCCGATTTTAATTCTTTTAATGCCAGTCAATCAGATTTTAATTATTTTAATATCCAATCATTCCGATTTTAATTCTTTTAATGCCAGTCAATCAGATTTTAATTATTTTAATATCCAATCATTTCGATTTTAATTCTTTTAATGCCAGACAATCAGATTTTAATTATTTTAATATCCAATCATTGTGATTATAATTCTTTTATCAGACTTTAATTATTTTAATATCCAATCATTCTGATTTTAATTCTTTTAATGCCAGTCAATCAGATTTTAATTATTTTAATATCCAATCATTCTGATTTTAATTCTTTTAATGCCAGTCAATCAGATTTTAATTATTTTAATATCCAATTATTCTGATTTTAATTCTTTTAATGCCAGTCAATCAGATTTTAATTATTTTAATATCCAATCATTCTGATTTTAATTCTTTTAATGCCAGTCAATCAGATTTTAATTAACTTAATATCCAATCATTCTGTTTTTAATTCTATTAATGCCAGTCAATCAGATTTTAATTATTTTAATATCCAATCATTCTGATTTTAATTCTTTTAATGCCAGTCAATCAGATTTTAATTATTTTAATATCCAATCATTCTGATTTTAATTCTTTTAATGCCAGTCAATCAGATTTTAATTATTTTAATATCCAATCATTCCGATTTTAATTCTTTTAATGCCAGTCAATCAGATTTCAATTATTTTAATATCCAATCATTCCGATTTTAATTCTTTTAATGCCAGTCAATCAGATTTTAAATATTTTAATATCCAATCATTCCGATTTTAATTCTTTTAATGCCAGTCAATCAGATTTTAATTATTTTAATATCCAATCATTCCGATATTAATTATTTTAATGCCAGTCAATCAGATTTTAATTATTTTAGTATCCAATCATTCTGATTTTAATTATTTTAATGCCAGTCAATCAGATTTTAATTATTTTAATATCCAATCATTCTGATTTTAATTCTTTTAATGCCAGTCAATCAGATTTTAATTATTTTAATATCCAATCATTCTGGTTTTAATTCTTTTAATGCCAGTCAATCAGATTTTAATTATTTTAATGTCCAATCATTCTGATTTTAATTCTTTTAATGCCAGTCAATCAGACTTTAATTATTTTAATATCCAATCATTCTGATTTTAATTCTTTTAATGCCAGTCAATCAGATTTTAATTATTTTAATATCCAATCATTTTGATTTTAATTCTTTTAATGCCAGTCAATCAGATTTTAATTAACTTAATATCCAATCATTCTGATTTTAATTCTTTTAATGCCAGTCAATCAGATTTTAATGATTTTAATATCCAATCATTCTGATTTTAATTCTTTTAATGCCAGTCAATCAGATTTTAATGATTTTAGTATCCAATCATTCTGATTTTAATTCTTTTAATGCCAGTCAATCAGATTTTAATTATTTTAGTATCCAATCATTCCGATTTTAATTCTTTTAATGCCAGTCAATCAGATTTCAATTATTTTAATATCCAATCATTCCGATTTTAATTCTTTTAATGCCAGTCAATCAGATTTCAATTATTTTAATATCCAATCATTCCGATTTTAATTCTTTTAATGCCAGTCAATCAGATTTTAATTATTTTAATATCCAATCATTCCGATTTTAATTCTTTTAATGCCAGTCAATCAGATTTTAATTATTTTAATATCCAATCATTCCGATTTTAATTATTTTAATGCCAGTCAATCAGATTTTAATTGTTTTAATATCCAATCATTCCGATTTTAATTATTTTAATGCCAGTCAATCAGATTTTAATTGTTTTAATATCCAATCATTCTGATTTTAATTATTTTAATGCCAGTCAATCAGATTTTAATTATTTTAATATCCAATCATTCTGATTTTAATTAATTTAATGCCAGTCAATCAGATTTTAATTATTTTAATATCCAATCATTCTGATTTTAATTCTTTTAATGCCAGTCAATCAGATTTTAATTATTTTAATATCCAATCATTCTGATTTTAATTCTTTTAATGCCAGTCAATCAGATTTTAATTAACTTAATATCCAATCATTCCGATTTTAATTCTATTAATGCCAGTCAATCAGATTTTAATTATTTTAATATCCAATCATTCCGATTTTAATTCTTTTAATGCCAGTCAATCAGATTTTAATTATTTTAATATCCAATCATTCCGATTTTAATTCTTTTAATGCCAGTCAATCAGATTTTAATTATTTTAATATCCAATCATTCCGGTTTTAATTATTTTAATGCCAGTCAATCAGATTTTAATTGTTTTAATATCCAATCATTCTGATTTTAATTATTTTAATGCCAGTCAATCAGATTTTAATTGTTGTAATATCCAATCATTCTGATTTTAATTCTTTTAATGCCAGTCAATCAGATTTTAATTATTTTAATATCCAATCATTCTGATTTTAATTATTTTAATGCCAGTCAATCAGATTTTAATTATTTTAATATCCAATCATTCTGATTTTAATTATTTTAATGCCAGTCAATCAGATTTTAATTATTTTAATATCCAATCATTCTGATTTTAATTATTTTAATGCCAGTCAATCAGATTTTAATTATTTTAATATCCAATCATTCTGATTTTAATTATTTTAATGCCAGTCAATCAGATTTTAATTATTTTAATATCCAATCATTCTGATTTTAATTATTTTAATGCCAGTCAATCAGATTTTAATTATTTTAATATCCAATCATTCTGATTTTAATTCTTTTAATGCCAGTCAATCAGATTTTAATTATTTTAATATCCAATCATTCTGATTTTAATTATTTTAATGTCAGTTAATCAGATTTTAATTATTTTAATATCCAATCATTCTGATTTTAATTATTTTAATATCCAATCATTCTGATTTTAATTCTTTTAATGCCAGTCAATCAGATTTTAATTATTTTAATATCCAATCATTCTGATTTTTATTCTTTTAATGCCAGTCAATCAGATTTTAATTATTTTAATATCCAATCATTCTGATTTTAATTATTTTAATGCCAGTCAATCAGATTTTAATTATTTTAATATCCAATCATTCTGATTTTAATTATTTTAATGCCAGTCAATCAGATTTTAATTATTTTAATATCCAGTCATTCTGATTTTAATTATTTTAATGCCAGTCAATCAGATTTTAATTATTTTAATATCCAATCATTCTGATTTTAATTATTTTAATGCCAGTCAATCAGATTTTAATTATTTTAATATCCAATCATTCTGATTTTAATTCTTTTAATGCCAGTCAATCAGATTTTAATTATTTTAATATCCAATCATTCTGATTTTAATTATTTTAATGCCAGTCAATCAGATTTTAATTATTTTAATATCCAATCATTCTGATTTTAATTATTTTAATGCCAGTCAATCAGATTTTAATTATTTTAATATCCAATCATTCTGATTTTAATTATTTTAATATCCAATCATTCTGATTTTAATTCTTTTAATGCCAGTCAATCAGATTTTAATTATTTTAATATCCAATCATTCTGATTTTTATTCTTTTAATGCCAGTCAATCAGATTTTAATTATTTTAATATCCAATCATTCTGATTTTAATTATTTTAATGTCCAATCATTCTGATTTTAATTATTTTAATGCCAGTCAATCAGATTTTAATTCTTTTAATGCCAATCATTCTGATTTTAATTATTTTAATGCCAGTCAATCAGATTTTAATTATTTTAATATCCAATCATTCCGATTTTAATTCTTTTAGTGCGAATCGTTCTGATTTTAATTATTTGACAGTTTGGGGAAAACAACGGGGTGCAAATGCAAATGGGAAAAGATGGAGGGGGGGGAAGGTTAAAACGCTGCGGATGATATTTGGGTTGATCGCTCTTTGTCTCTAGCTCTCTTCCTATTGCTTCTGGCTCTGACATTTGTAGGTTTTTTAGTTTCCCAAAACAGTTGTTGCACAATATCTTTCGAGCGAAGCGGTCAAACTTAATGCTTTATGTTTCAAATGAAAGGTGAATGGCATAGGCTATATAAAACTGACTCCTCCGAGCTTCCCCCCTCCCCTAAAAAAGGAGACATATATGAAACCGATTGTTCCCTTATATCTCCTGAACAGGATTGCGGAGTGTAACAAGCTATGCCTCAAATGATAGCTGATGACGGGGGGGGGGGGGGGGGGGGGGGGGGAGAATCATAAGCTATAAAAAAAATTAATCCCCACCATGTTTTCTTCCTCCCTAAAAACGGGAAATGTGAAAGTCGTTCTATTCTTCGAGTTCGGTGTCAATTGAAAGCTCATATAATGACCGTCATAAAGTATTTCGAATTTTGCTCCCACTATTCCCACTATCCACAAATCTCCCTCTCCTGATTAAAGGTGGGGCGGATTTTGTAGGCATTCGACTTTAACGTGTCGTATCTGAAATGAAAGCTTGTGATGTCTGCAACGTCATGGGCTTCCTTAAACACAAACTGTAAAAGGGAAGAGATGTTTACGAATCATATTACCAAATGAAAGGTTTTGAAGGTAGGTGTTTCTAGTGAGAAGGAAAAAAAAAATGAATTAAAATTTTTTAAAAATACATATCCTCCTAAATGGGCCTTAAAAATAGAAAAGGAACCTAAAGCATATCGATGGTGCAATTGGTCACTGAATTCGTATTCACTTCAAAGGAAGAGAGGACGCCGCTTTACCTACACAACGAGATGGCAGACGCCACATCTCCCTTTGAAGTGAATGCAAATTCAGTGACTGATTGCACCATCGATATGCTTTAGGTTCTTTTTCTGTTTTTTAAGGCCCAAATAGGAAGAAGGTTTTATTTTCTCATTCGTTTCAAGAACTAAAATGTCGCCTCTGAGATGTTTCATTGAACTGATATTACATTTACTCTCGCTTGGATAGTAATATAAAAGCACAAAAAAAAGCTGAAATTTTTTAATTATCTGAAAATTATTGGCTTCAAAATTCTTTTAATGCCAATCATTCTGATTTTAATTCTTTTAATGCCAGTCATTCTGATTTTAATTCTTTTAATGCCAGTCATTCTGATTTTAATTCTTTTAATACGAATCATTTTATCGAAATCAATTTTCAATAATCAATAATAAATTTTATTCCAAATATACCAAAATTAGATATACAAAATAATCTTAAAAAATATGGATTCGTTGAAGCCTACGTCAGCTGAACTGAAACAACTTGCATGATTTCGTATCTGCGCAACCAAACGACATCTGTAAGCAGGCGGCAAAATTGATTGCGCAATGCGATGCCGATCTGTTGGTGGCTGCCTCGTGGCGCCAAGTGCCTTGATCGACGATTCCTCTCGCTAATTAGCGATATTAATCACGTGATCGCTACCTGCGCCATCAAGTGCAAAATTTTATTTCTGATTTTTGGTGCTGAAAGTGCGTATGATAAGAATTGTTGCCATCGAAGGTGAACAAAAGATCGGAAAAATATTTCATATTCAGAATTGCCAGGTTCAGGTCAGTGAAACAGTTTATCTACTGAGCATCGAGGCATTAGAAGCCGATTCGTTATCAGTTGGGCAGAATCTGTGAGTCTGGAGTGGTCAGTTTGGGCAGAATCTGTGAGTCTTCAGAATCTGTGAGTCTTCAGAATCTGGAGTGCCCCTGCCTTCCGAAACGAAAACGCTATGAAACACATGAAACATATCTGCAACAAACAAGAGGTAGAGAAAGAGACCATTGAACCAGAGTGGAGAATTTCCTCACCGAAACGGCTCTCGTCGGTCCGCTTCTTTCCGACTCAACCCATCCGCTCTCTTCGCCACACCTCGTCATTTCTTTTCCTCCTGGTCCTCGTCTCTTTTCCGCTGACTTCAAGAATCCCCGCGACATTCCAAACCTCACTCCACGAACGAAAAGCAATGATTCGAATTTCGCGAGCCCTTGAATTTCGCCAACGCCCCCTGTGCCTTCGCTTGGCGAAGACTGCACTTTCCAAAAGATCATCGAAGTGAGAAACGATTCCTCCTCTGAAGGGAAACAAAGGAGTTCCCAAACGGAACAATCCGAAGAGGAAACGCTCACTTCGTCACTGTCGCTTCTTCTACTTCAGATTGCCTCGAGCACTTCGCAGAAGACATTTCCGAGGCACACTTTGGGGAAAGGTTTTCGCTGATTTTGGACTTCATTTGCAGCCGAACGGAATCGATGATGAATTGATGAAGATCCCCATCACTGAGAAGAAAGACGCGCGAAGACGGTCCAACTGGAAAAGCCAACACAGTAAAACTGATTTGGTTCAATTCAATTCGATTCCAGTATTTACATTTTTCGACAATTCCACCTATAGCTCTATTTTGCCTCTATTTGGAAGAAGTTTCTAATTTGGTTTTAGAAAACAAAATATTTCACTCATATTTTTAAATATTTATTCTCTGCCTGGCAACCCATTGCTAATAGATTTTGTTGGGCAAATGAAATTCCATTCAGATTAACAAATTTTATAGCTAATTATATAGAGTACACCGCAGAGCCAAAACATTTATGGCCAGCGCATCTTTATGCAAATCGAAGCAACTGCAAGTAAACGACGTCGCGTGTGGTCATGAAACGGTATAAATAACACCTGATACTGAGCTCTGTTAATCAGTGTTATTCTTGTTCAGATGGGAAAGGCAGCAGACTTAAGCGAGTTTGAGTAAGGCCAAATTGTAATGGCCAGACGACTGGCTCAGAGCATTTCCGAGACGGGAAGGATTGTGGGGTGCTCACAGTCAGCCGTGATTAGTATCTTCAAAAAGTGGTCCGAGGAGGGAAAAACCACGAACCACCGGCAAAGCGCGGGCCGACCACGGCTCAGCGATGCTAGAGGTGAGCGAAGGCTATCCCGTATGGCACGAGCCAACAGAAGGGATACTGTGGCGCAATTCACCCGTAATTTGAATGCTGGTGACGGAAGTAACGTGTCACAACACACAGTACATCGAACACGGCTGAAAATGGGGCTGCGGAGCCACAGGCCACTCCAAGTGCCTCCCGAGTGCCCATGCTAACCTCGGTTCACCATCGAAAGTGCTTACAATTGGAATGTGAGCATCAAAACTGGAACTTGAATGATCGGAAGAAGGTCGTCTGGCACGATGAATCTCGTGTACAGGTTGCAATAGTCCCTGAAGAAGACATTTCCGTATCCAAGAGAAGGAGATGCGCTTTTTTTTTCCTACGAAAGACAGAAAATGTGACATGTCATGTGCACAATGTAAGAAGTCACTTTGCATGGCACGTGCAATGAAAGTATGTCCGGATTGTTTTGAGACATTCAACTTTTTTTATTATATTACTGAATATTTTTTATAAGAATAAATTTTTGGTTTCATTTTGCTTCTGTACATTGTTGTTTCTTTTCATTGGGTTCCTTGGGCCCTTGCATAGTAATAACGGACTAAATATGGTGCATGGTAGTATAGTGCCGATAAGTATAGTGTGGCATTCGCTATTAAAATCTGGCAGAAAAAGTGTCCCGTACCAGTAGAGGCCGCTGGGAACGATATTCTTGCCTTGTTAACATTACCCTCTATGGACGTTTCGCTTTTCAATGACTTTTAAACGTAGAAGCATTTATGCAATGATTTTACCATTCAAATGCACATTATTGCTAAGTATTTTAACTGAACTAGTAAAACTTAGAGAACACGAGCAAGTATATTTTTTTAAAACGAAGAAAATTGATGGCCGTTCGATCAAAACAAACCGCATTCCTCTTTATGTATCAGAGCGCTGAAGTGATCGCTTTTTATTGGCTCTTTGGTAAACTCTTCGAATGACACGTGATGTAACATATGTTCTAACATATGACGTTTATACTCGCCAATTGTAATAGAAGTCTTATGGCGTCGATATCCTTGTAAGTTGCAAAAGCAATTTAAAACGTTGCAATTGGCTAAACAATAATGCAAGTTATTAGTATCACGATTATTCTTTCTTGCTTAGCCAATTATAACGTTTTAAATTGCTTTTGCAATTTCCAAGGATATCTACGCCAAGACTTCTATTACAATTGGCGAGTCCAAACGTCACATATTAGTACGTATGTTATTTGTCACATCTTCAAATTATAAAATATACTTCAAGTAATAAAAATTTGAATTAACCTAAAGATTAGATCATTTTAATACTGCAAATTATTAGTATCATGATTATTCTGCATTAAAATGTTCTAACCTATGGATTAATTCAAAATTTTATTACCCCCTGTCAACCCACAACCCCCACTTCACCACTCTGAATACAGCAATTGGTCATAAACAGACCCCCATAACACCCTTACCCCTCACTATAAGGGAAAAAAATTATCGTATCAAATATCCTTTAATTCACAAGGAATACTGTTTGCACTGGACCCCATCGAGTCTACTTCACTGCATTCCACTTCTTTATTATTGCTAATCTAACTGGCTAACAACCATCTCCTTACCCCCATATACCTCAATTCACATCCCCATTAAATTAATGGCACATTTTAAAATTTTTAAGGGCAGTTAATTAACGGCCCTTTCCCCCTCACCCCTAAAATTCCATTTCTACAGTTTACTCCCTACAATGCAAGAGGATTTAAAAAATATAAAAGTTCTATCTTAGCCCCCCAGGGTACAAATTTCCATCCCTATTCAAGACCCCAGACCCCTCCTCCCCCACACCATTAAAAATTTATAACTATCTCAATCGCATACCTTTAACTACAGTCCATCCCATTTCCTAGGTAGTTACGCTACGTTCTGTAACGCAACGCAAGCGCTAAAATCTACCTTATTGACACCAACCCGCAGCATGTCCCACAAAAAGCATTATACATTTCACCCTCCATCATGGAAGATATTTTAACTACTCTCCACCACTCTAACACTTTGCTTCTTTTTTTTTTTTTCATTTTTTAACGAATCTAGGCGGCCTGCGAGACATTAAGCCTAATCGCGAAATGTGGAATTAACCAGCACTTTGCAGTCCTGGTCCCGCCAGTCGTTGCTTACAGCGCCCAAAACTGAATTTTGCGATTGGACCAGATGATAAAGGGGCTGAAGCCCCTTTTACAAAGTGGTCCAGGAAAGGATGAAAGATTGTTAAACGCTGTTACCATTCCGTGCTGAATGCCACAGCATTTTATTAGCATTAAGTACTGGAACATACGTCATAGAATTGACAGGAACCAATAGCTTTACCATACCCACAATGCACATTAGACTTGAGGGACGGGGTTGGCTCATTAGACTTGAGGGACAGGGTCCGCAAAATTCCTACGCCCTGCCCACGGTCAGTAGGGGACACCGATGGGCTTGGAAAGGCCGCCGTCCGTCGTATGGGACGTTAAGCCGTGGCCCCGTGTGCGGGAGAGCCATGCCCTGTGCACGTTAAAGAACACGCTGGATGGCCTTGACGGGAGGCTACCATCTGTCTCCCAACAGCTGTTCCAGTGGATCCCCTCCCCCAACCTTCTCTGAGCCTTCGGGGTCCATGTGACCTGGCCATTTAGCCCATGGTGTGCAAAAAAGTGCCGCTCAGAGGTAAAACAACCCAATCCATTAGACTTGAATGTTCTTAAACGTAAAAACAAAACCTCAGTAATTTATTTATATTTGAGTAGAATCTATAATTCTAAATATTACTCTTAAAAATTCTCGTCTTAACTGCACTGTGCAAAAGAAATTTATACTGAGAAAAATACTTTTAAATCTGTTCGTTGTAATCGTGACGCTAGCGGTTCATATCGCTTCAAGATGCTGCATGCAAAGCACACCTTACTATGTTAAAAGTACAATGGACGCGATCATGCCTTACCGCTTTATATTTTAGCCACGGCGATCTGAATTTCCTACGGCGACACAGTATTCAGCAAGTTGTACTTGAAATTGTATTAAATGTCACGTGAGGTTAAATACGAGCAAATATCAACTATATAATTCTCTCCTTTTCATACAGTTTAACACATCACATACCTTCATAACGTTAAACATAGCAACACTGAAATTTACAACTACCCTGAAACTTCTATAAACGATCAATTATGCTAAATAAATCAAACAAATTAAAGGATTATTCACTTTATACTTACCAAATTAAAATGGATGTACAAATGGGATTTGTGAGGATGCCACCCCAATTAAACAATTTTTTATTATGTAAGCTAATTCTTAATTTTTAAATTTCTGGAGGAAACTAACGAAACATTTTAGTTTGCGAAACATTATGCTTTTTCATGCCCATAATGTTTCGCAATATCATTTTTTATGTAGAACTACTTTCTTACTGTCTAGAATTACTTGTGGCGGAGTAATTTGGCGTAAGACGGTACTATACCAATATATTTTCACTACGCATGTACGAAGTTATGATGCGACTCTAGTCCCCCCCCCCCCCTGTCGGTAGGGGACCACTATTCGGACCACTTTTTAATGGCTAGGCTATTGACGATTGCCACACTATTGCTTATAGGCACTATAATGGTAATCAGGGGTTAAGTGTGATTGACCTTCTCATTAACATCTAAATCATTAGCGACAACTGGAAATTGTTGCCTCTCCTGAAGTATAGATGGCGCAAGGTCCGCCACATCTCAGTGAAAGATTTAATGGTCTTATTCTGGAAGATTTAGCGTCTGATGTGTGATTTAAAGGTAGAGCACTTTGGCATGTATCTAGAGAGTTGCAAGTTCGATTCCCGCAGCGTCAGCGATAATTTTTTTTCAGATATTTAAAATAATTTTGGAACAGAATACAAGTTGTTAGGGTGTTTCAAAAAGGACGCAACCCTAAATATAAGAGAGTATAATAATTTACGCGAATGTACATTTTATGCCATAATATTAGTTGGCATTACTGTACTCAAGATTAACAGTCTTTAGCATTTGAAATGACCTTGTCACGCGCTAGTCTCACTCAAGCATTCATTCCTTTGTGTTGTGTCAGCTATGCCGTTTTTCGAAAAACGAATGTGTATTTATTGTTGAGACTTATTGTGCACACACAGAAAGAGAGGGAGACCTAGGATGCGATGGGCAGATAATGTCAAACAGGACCTTGTTAGAATTGGTGTGCAGTGGCCAGATGCAGTAGATGTAGCTCAGGACAGATATGCTTGGAGAACTAAATTGCACGGTCTGGTTCGTCCTCCGTAGCCCATGGGTGCTTGTTGTTGTTGTTGTTGTTGTTGTTGTTGTTGTTGTTGTTGTTGTTGTTGATGATGATGGTGGTGGTGGTGGTGGTGGTGGTGGTGATGATGTATGGGGGAACCTATATAATAATTCTGAAACCAATAATCGTAATTTAAAACAGAATAATAAGAAGTCTAAAAAAATATTATTAGGTCGTCGTCTAACGCATATTGTAAAGACGTACATGATAAATATATCGCGTTTAAGACATGCACTATATAAACTAACGATATAATTATGTAAGGTCTGTAAATGGTAGCTAGGTAGTCACTGGAAGGAGAGCTATGCACCAATCCCCTGTGATGATGCGTAGAACCGGCCAGGCCTAGCACCTAATGTCCGACCCCGCCTTCTCGTGGTGCAGACCGTTAGTACCTTTCAAAAGAGATACTCTCTTGTGGAAGTGAACGGAAGGGGAGGGCTGCCAGATTAGTGTGGCCTATTGATCTGGACAACTATGGATACTTTTCTTTTTTTTCTACCCTGCTGAGGAGTGGTCAACCACACAGGTCCTGGTGCTGACCATATAAACCCACTGGACTGGACAGATATATGGCTCTGAGCTTGATTATGGATCCTGATTTTGCTGCACTGGTGGGCTTCTGTGGAGGGAAAATCTTCCGCTGTGTTTTCTGTTTGTTTGTGGGTTGACAGCCCCAAGTGAATAGATTCACAGGATATGTTTATCAGCTGGTGGATAATCCTGAGCTGAGGTCATCGCAGGCACCTGAACTCTTTGCTTCTATTGCATCGTCAAATTCTACATTGGAGGAAGTCTTCCAGTGTAGATGGCTTCAGCCATTAGTGGTGGGGGAACGGGTCTTTGCCCCATGTCTGCGATTAGGGGGCTGTTTGTTATTGTCGGCATTCTCTCTCTCAATAAACATGGTTTCTTTAAACATCCTACTAACCATTTTCTCTCCATAGGTAGTTGGAATGTGAGGACTCTGCACAGAGCTTTTTCTCTTGATGTCCTCACACAAGAATTCCACCATTATAATTTAGATATTCTCGGCTTGAAAGAGACCAGATGGACAGATAAAGGTCAGATTCTTAAAAATAATCTTAAATTTCTCTTTTCAGGGAGGGACGACAATAAGCATCACCAAGGCGTGGGTCTGCTTCTCAGCAGACACGCTAGTGATGCTCTTCTAGGATATGAGTGCATTAATGAAAGGTTTCTTACACCAAAATTTCAGACAAGCGTTAAAGACTTGAATGTTATCTGCTGTTATGCCCCCACTGAGGATGCCGATGAGGATGAGAAGGATAGGTTTTATGAACAACTTCAGGATATTTTGAATTCTGTCAAGAAAGGAGATATTACCCTTGTTCTTGGTGACTTCAATGCCAAAGTTGGTACTGCCTCTGACCTTTGGGGAGTAGTAATAGGCCCTTTTGGTATTGGTAGCTGCAATGGGCAACGTCTCCTACAGGTAAGTAAACTCAATGGATTCAGAATAACTAACACATATTACAAATACCGCGACATACATAAGTACACATGGGTTTCACCTGATGGGCTACATAGAAATATGATTGATTATATATTAATTAACAGCAAATGGGCTAGTTCTGTTAGAAATACCAGGCCATATAGGGGAGCTGAAATTGGATCTGACCATTACCTAGTTAAAAGTGTCTTGCAACTTAAACTTAAAAAGTGTTGTGCTAGGGTTAAAGATTTGCTTTTAATACGGAAGCTCTGAAAGACCCAGTTACAGCCAAAGCTTGCCATGATAGGTTACTTAGTCATTATGACAGTCATGGTATGCTTACCACTGAAGTTGAGGAAGAATGGGATCATTTCAAACAGGCTTTTTTGGACACTAACAGTACTCTTTTAGGAAAAAAGGAGCAGAAGAGGCAGAATTATCTGAGTGATAAGGCACTTGAGCTTATTTCAGAAAGAAAGAACTGCAGGAATGCCCTTAATCAATACCCTACTAGTCCTAATAGAAAGCATTACAGAGACCTTAATAAACTTGTAAAGGATCAGTTAGCTACTGATAAGAATCTTTGGCTTGGTGGTTTGGCTGACAAAGCCGAGGAAGCAGTTAGACAGCACAACAGCAGAGAGCTGTACCAGATAGTTAATGTTTTGTGTGGTAGAAAACGGACAGGTATACAGGGATTGAAGGATAAACAAGGCAAGGTTATAGAAGGTGAGGATTCTGTCATGGCTAGGTGGGCTGAGCATTTCAGTGATGTACTAAACAATGCAGTTAGTTCTATTCCCTTTGTTTGCAATGATGATAGATGGATTGGTGGCTTTAATGTTGGCCCTATAACACAATCTGAAGTTATTTTGGCTGTTTCTAAACTTAAAATTCATAAATTCCCAGGGGTAGATGAAATTACTACAGAAATGCTTAGAGCTGGAAATGTTTCGGTTACCACTTGGATGACTGAAATTCTGAATATCTTTTATGATAAAGGCATGGTTCCTAAGGATTTTACCAGAGCTATTGTTATCCCTATTTTCAAAAAAGGTGATTGCAGTTCTTGTGATAACTATAGGGGTATCAGCCTACTCTCTGTTCCAGGTAAAGTTCTTTCCATGATTGTGCTTAATAGAATTAAGAATCTGGTTGACAGTCAATTGCGTGATGAGCAATGTGGATTCAGAAGTGGTAGGGGATGTGTGGATCAGATATTTTCACTTAGGCAGATTCTTGAGAAATGCTTAGAGTTTCAAAAACCTTTGGTTGCTAGCTTTGTTGATGTCAAAAAAGCTTTCGACTCTGTTGATCGTCATAATTTGTGGTTGATTGTGAGATCATATGGTATACCAGACAAGTTAGTTAACATAATGAAAGCTCTCTATAATAACACTGAGTCGTGTGTGAGAGTAGGTAAGGCTTGTAGCAATTGGTTTAGCATTACTTCTGGTGTTCGACAAGGGTGCATTTTGTCTCCTTTTCTCTTTAGCTTGGTAATTGATTATGTTATGCGAAATTCACTTCAAGGGAAAGATTTTGGCCTTATATGGACTGGAGATATGAAAATTTCTTATTTAGATTATGCTGATGATTTAGCCCTTTTGGCAAATGATGTTGATGAGATGAACTCTTTCATTCGAGCTGTTGATGAGACTGGTAGTAGAGTAGGTTTGGTTATAAACAGAGAGAAAACTAAAGTGATGAAAATTGGTCAGGCAGGCTGTGATTCAGTTAATCTGAATGGTTGCCGTCTTGAGCAGGTGTCACAGTTTAATTATCTTGGGAGCTATGTAACAGATAATGGTGATGTGCGGCATGAGATTAACAGACGAATAGGGATTGCTGCCGGGACTTTTAAGAATATATGGAGAGTGTGGAGAAATAGGCGTATACACCTAAAGACTAAAATTAGACTGTATAATAGTTTGGTTCTTTCTAGGCTTAGTTATGGTAGTGAAACTTGGACACTTTGTAAACAAGATAACAGGAAACTAGGTGCTTTTAATTCCAGATGCTTACGCAGTATCTTTGGCATTAGGTGGTTCAACTTTGTAACTAATGATGAGGTTAGGCAAAGGAGTTTGCAAACTCCTTTAAGCAGCATATTGTGCAGAGAGAGACTCCGTTGGTTTGGCCATGTTGCCCGTATGAATAATTATAGATTGGCGAATAGGGTTATGAACAGTGCGCCTAAAGGCTTCAGAAAGAAGGGGAGACCTAGGATGCGGTGGGCAGACAATGTCAAACAGGACCTTGTTAAAATTGGTGTGCAGTGGCCAGATGCAGTAGCTGTAGCTCAGGATAGACTTGCTTGGAGAACTAAATTGCACGGTCTGGTTGGACCTCCGTAGCCCATGGCTGCTTGAGGTTGATGATGATGATGATGATGATAATTATGTATAGAGAAATAACAATTATCTTCAAGAAAAAAATATGTGAACATCATTTGCATACGGAGGGAAAACATTATATTGTTCCATTAGTTAAAAAGGAGATTGTGCATAAGCATTCAATGCATTTCGCCCTCAAAATGTTCAATAACTTACCTCATGAATTAAGAAATTTTTCTGGTAAAAGTTTCTTCTTCAAAAACGGTTAAAGGTTATTTTTATTGGATTTGCAGATATTGAATTTATGTATAATATACTTGAGGTAAATCACGTTGTCAAAATCTTGAACCTGAGAATTATTTTTAATTGGAATTGTGATAATATTTGAAGATTCGGATAGCTGAAAATTTTTCTTGTGGTGGATGATTTTTGCTTTCGTATGTTAATGTGTTTAGATTTCTATGTGTATTTTTATGCTATCTCTGTACAATGTAAGATGTAATATAGCAACCAGGAAAAGCTTAGCCTGGGTTGTTTATAGCAAAAACAAATGTATATTTATTTGTCAAATAAAGCTGAAGTTGAAGTGATAAACCGATTGTATCCATGAAAAGTCTACATATCATAATTAAAAATATTTCCAAATAGTGAAATACTTTTTAACATTAATCGTAGTTTATCATTAAATGATCCATTGAAAGAGCCGCACATCGGAAGCTGCAAACGTTTTCGGTTTCAACACAGAGACAAAATAGTTGATCGTTACATTTTGCTTTGCATCATTATAGTAACACCTTATCAGAATTTGCAGCTTCGAATTTTTTAAACGAAACAAGATAGATTTCAATAAAATGGACGGGACATTGGAAATGTCCCGTTGATAAAAAATAATTGAAATAATTTTTTTGGGGAAAAAATTTGGTTTCATCCTGAATAGGATCTGGTAAGATCTGGTAAGAGTTCGTTTGCAGAAGAAGGCTTCGGATTACTCAGAACTATGACAATTGTGTTACAGACGATTTCTAGACACCCTTTAGTTCCCTTTACTTCTCTTAACTCTTACTTCTCTTAACTCTTACTTCTCTTAACTCTTACTTCTCTTCCTATCACTCTCCTTATAAGCTATATTCAGAGATTTGTAGAAGAGGGCTGAGGTTGGAAATTGAAAACTGGATTACAGTATTTACCAGAACTACACACGAGTGATCATAGAACTTGGACTCCCCCCCCCCCATCACCACCACCTTATGCCAATATGGGAAGCTCATTTCGAAGTCCTATAACTTTAAAATCGATGTTTTATATCACTAAAGGTAAATTAAAGATCTAAATCATTTTTATCTAAATATTGGTTTTACAACAAAACTCCTTCAATATATAAATAGTTATGGAATTTGAAAATATAAAAATAACAGTGCTAGACTTTTTAAAAGTGTGTGCAAATAATTCCTTCAATATTCCGTTGTCGCTTTTTTTTACATAAATTTCTTAGAACCTATTGCTGCTCTGGCCTCAAGAAGAGTACATTTGCATTTTCATTGTTCCTAATGTTCGATGTTGTCCATTTTTCAATTCGGTGGTTTGTTGTTCCTTGCCAGATCTTTTTGCTGCCAAATCCCCTTCTGATAGAAAAGGGTTCGTCCCTAAGCACTGGCGGGTTCATCTTCAGGGTTAAGAGGAATGAAGAGGCCTACAATCCTCAAGGGAGGAAGCTCTTCACACCAAAAATTACTTTGGACAAATATGAGCTACGAAAGTAGCGCCGCCTGTGGCGAGAGTAGAGCGTTCGCTTTCAAAGAGAAGGAAGTTTGCCATTGGATGATCTGAGCAGCTGCCAACGGTGAAAACTAAAATTAATGGATGGCTCGGAAAAAGGAAAATAGGAATATTTGATAATTATCCAACCGAAAAAGGAATTTTTCAGTAATCTCTTTAAATGAAACAAAAAAAAAACTGCCTTTCCCAATCTACCGCAAGTGGTGGGGGGTGGAGTGGGGGGAAATATTGGCTGTTAATGAAAATAACTTATCAGATTCTACGTTCGAAAACTTCATTTTTTTTTTTCAATTTCTGAAATGAGACAAAACGATTTCAAGTGCTCGGCCATTCTTTCAACAGAAATCTTCGAAGCGATCGTCTGCTGCGACGAAATCATCCTTTCGTCTGCCGAAAGAAAGACGAAAAATCGTGTCTTGAAAATTGCCCACTTTCAAATAAGTTCTGGGTGCGATGAACATCGCAATAAGTTTCAAATATTTTCATTTTATTATACATTTAACAATTTTAAAACAATTAAACCACAGAGGAGGCAAAATGATCATTTCGAAGCTTCGTTCCTCCCCCCTTGCAAAGGATCCATTGAGCTATTTTAAGTGCGAGCGTTCGCTCCATCTCTCGTGCTCTTTCATCGACAGCGTTGAATGGCAGCGGTCATCCCTTCGCAAATCGAAACCAACGGGTGAAATCGGAACTCCGACAAGGGAATGGGGAGCGCGCGACGAACAGCTGTTGCGCTGCGAGGAAGGGGGAAGTCGTTTCATCTGCTTGACTCGAAATCGCACTAGAAACGCTTTGGAAAAATGGGAAATCAGCAAGGCAATGGGCATCGGAGGCAGGAAAATGGGAAATCAGAAAGGCAATGGGCATCGGAGGCAGGAAAATGGGAAATCAGCAAGGCAATGGGCATCGGAGGCAGGAAAATGGGAAATCAGCAAGGCAATGGGCATCGGAGGCAGGAAAATGGGAAATCAGCAAGGCAATGGGCATCGGAGGCAGGAAAATGGGAAATCAGCAAGGAAAATGGGAAATCAGCAAGGCAATGGGCATCGGAGGCAGGAAAATGGGAAATCAGCAAGGCAATGGGCTTCGGAGGCAGGAAAATGGGAAATCAGCAAGGCAATGGGCATCGGAGGCAGGAAAATGGGAAATCAGCAAGGCAATGGGCATCGGAGGCAGGAAAATAGGAAATCAGCAAGGCAATGGGCATCGGAGGCGGGAAAATGGGAAATCAGCAAGGCAATGGGCATCGGAGGCAGTGGGCTCAAACGCTTCACACTCTGCTCTCTGTTCACAGCGGTGCTAAGAGCAGATTGCTCACATCACTTCATATCACTCGCTGGATGCTTTAAGAAATTCAACAACGAAAGGCAAAGTATTAACTTCCAAGTAGTGATAACAACACACACAGAGGAGGAATCGTACTCTTCGAGGAAAAGAAACTTTACGCTCCTCTAATAATAAAGACACTTCATGAAGCGTTTAGCCTCCCTACTCCCGCTCTTTACTTCTTGGTGATGATCTACCTCTCCTTAATTCGTATAACTTCTTTTCTTTCATCTGTGATACTTTTCCTTTACTTCATTGGTACGATTTCTCTTCCGATCTGTAAGAGATCACTCTCCTTCATTGGTCCATCTGTAGTGGAAATCCTCCCTTTTTTTTTTCCTTTTCTTACCTTCTATTTCAATGGGGAGGTGGTAACGCCCTAAGGTCGTAATCTGCAGTTCCCAGGTTCGACTCCGTCCGGTGGTAGCTTTGGGATCCCACGGTCAGTAAGAAAAAAAGTGGAAAGACCTCCGTCAGCGAGATGGGACACTAAGCCGTGTCCCCGTGTGAAGGAAAGCCATACCCTGGGCACGTTAACGAACGCACTGGATGGCCTTGACGCCAGGCTGCCATCTGTCTCCTAGCAGCTGCCCAGTGACCCTCTTCGGCCAACATTCTCGAAGAGCCATCAGAGTCCTCGTGACCATTTACTTTTGTGTGCGAAAAAAAGAAATGCCGCTCAGAGTGTAAAACGAGGTAAACCTACTTAAAAGGTGTTATATATATTATATTTACCCTTCCTTAATGTTAATTATTTCTTCATCTGTAGGTGATATTCTCCCTTTCCTTCCCTGATATTAATTACCTCTCGAACTGTAAGTGAAATCTGATTTCCTGATATTATCTTTTGATCTGATCAGCGCCTTCTTTTCCCCAAATATCATGTTTTCGTTTCATCTTTCCCTCTCCTTCCCTGACATTATTCATCTGCAGGTGATCCTCTCCTTCCCTGACATTATTCATCTGCAGGTGATCCTCTCCTTCCCTGACATTATTCATCTGCAGGTGATCCTCTCCTTCCCTGACATTATTCATCTGCAGGTGATCCTCTCCTTCCCTGACATTATTCATCTGCAGGTGATGCCCTCTCCTGCCCTGACATTATTCATCTGCAGGTGATGCCCTCTCCTGCCATGACATTATTCATCTGTAGGTGATCCTCTCCTTCCCTGACATTATTCATCTGCAGGTGATGCCCTCTCCTGCCCTGATATTAATTTCATTTATATCTGCAGGTGACGCTCTCCCTCTTTTTACCTGATATTAATTATATTTTAATCTGCAGTTGGTATTATCTCATTCTTTCTCTAATATAAACTGCCTTTTAAACTTCAGGATTTCGTATCTATATATATAAACTTAGAAGCAGAGTTCGAGTGCAAATCCATTTAATTTTTTTCCCCTCTTATATTTACCCTTTATCCTGGGTCAAACACCTTCCCAGGCATTGGACTCAGCTTTCCAAACTCTCCTACATCGATATCCCCGGAGACTGTACGGCGGGTTGCTTGTTTGCACTTAATGAGGATATCAGGGGTGCATATTGGGTACCAGTTGATTTAGGGGGACCTTGCAACTCGAAGTGGAGCTATTAATGGAGCTTTCAGTTGATTTAGGGGGACCTTGCAACTCGAAGTGGAGCTATTAATGAAGCTTTCAGTTGATTTAGGGGGACCTTGCAACTCGAAGTGGAGCTATTAATGAAGCTTTCAGTTGATTTAGGGGGACCTTGCAACTCGAAGTGGAGCTATTAATGAAGCTTTCAGTTGATTTAGGGGGACCTTGAAACTCGAAGTGGAGCTATTAATGAAGCTTTCAGTTGATTTAGCGGGACCTTGAAACTCGAAGTGGAGCTATTAATGAAGCTTTCAGTTGATTTAGGGGGACCTTGAAACTCGAAGTGGAGCTATTAATGAAGCTTTCAGTTGATTTAGGGGGACCTTGCAACTCGAAGTGGAGCTATTAATGAAGCTTTCAGTTGATTTAGGGGGACCTTGCAACTCGAAGTGGAGCTATTAATGAAGCTTTCAGTTGATTTAGGGGGACCTTGCAACTCGAAGTGGAGCTATTAATGAAGCTTTCAGTTGATTTAGGGGGACCTTGAAACTCGAAGTGGAGCTATTAATGAAGCTTTCAGTTGATTTAGGGGGACCTTGCAACTCGAAGTGGAGCTATTAATGAAGCTTTCAGTTGATTTAGGGGGACCTTGAAACTCGAAGTGGAGCTATTAATGAAGCTTTCAGTTGATTTAGGGGGACCTTGCAACTCGAAGTGGAGCTATTAATGAAGCTTTCGCCAAATAAGAGAAAAACTGGAATCCCACAGAAGGGGAAACAAATAAAAGCGTTATCAATGTACATGTACCCTCAGTGGCCATTTCATTATGACTACCCCCCACCCACCCACCCTCTGCTGAAGAATGGACTGTGCGAGCATAATAAGATCTGATGTATGCGAACAATGTCTGCATTAAGTGTTTTGTGAATTAAAAGCTGAGACAAAGAATGGCGAAATGGGAGAATTCATCTGGATTTGAAAGAGACCGGGTCGAGGAAGACAGGTGGGCGTGTATGTGGAGGTGTGTCTTTCTAAGAGACAGAGGTCTTGTGGTTTGTTCCGCAGCAGATGTTTCAGAGGTGTACTTGGAACACTGAAGGATGAACAACTAGTGATAACAAGAATTGTGATGGGAAATACTGGATGACAGGTCCAACAACTTTTTTCACACCAACAGTTGAGATGATCATTTCTGAATACAAGAGTCACGATCGATTGTTTCGAGCCGTTCACCGCCCACCGAGAGACATCCGCTCGGGACCCAACGACACTTTAAAATGCGACTTCCCTGATGTTGGGAACATTAAGCATGAACTTCAAGGATTATGGGAAGCTCTGCTGAGCAGGTGAATCCCATTTCCTATCGCATCATGAAAACGGAAGGAAAGGCATCTCATCTGCAGTACGAAAAGAGTAGAGGGCGCTGCAACGGATAAGTTTCTCTCTGTGTTGATAAGCCGCATACTCCGTAAGATATCGAACGCCAGTTCGTTAATAAAGATCTGCACCGGCGACATTACCAAGAGGTCAAGGTGTCGTTCTTCCACTTCACTGAAATCACTTCTTTGGCAACCTGAAATTCTCCTTTGATCTCGAGGCAGCGAGTGGTCGTCAATATGCTTCCACTTCTTCAAATATCGCTTGACAGCTTTTGAAGGACGGGTTGAGTTGTCTTACCTTTGAATTTAATTTTTTTCTTTTGTTTCGCACACAGTGCAAAATCAGAGGAACTCGAAGGGTCAAAGAAGGTCAAAGGGATGAAATGAACGGCTCTTAGGAGATGCAATAGATCCAAGCGTTCGGTCAAGTCCATTGAGCTCTTCTTTAAAGGGAGGAGAGGATTGTCCCTCTGCCCACGACAGACGACGGCCTTTCCACGCGCAGCGGTGTCCTCCGCTGACCTCCGCACCGAGGACCATGACAAGGGTTAGCGGAGGAAATGGAACTCGGATTTTTTTGGAGCATCAGATTAGGAAGGTCGATCCATCGCTTGAGGGAATCCCTTCGCAAGAGAGGGAAAAAAGCGATGTCTATGTTGATCTGAAACGACAGAGTGCATTTAGCCGACTGCGCAAGTGAAAAGACGGGTGCATTTAGCAAACTGAACAAAGCATTGCTGGCATATTGTTCTGCTAAAATGGATCATGAGTATTCCACTGTAGACCCAATGTTGGCCACGTTTCGTATCTCCGCATTTAATGTTCATGCATAAATATCCTTCCTTAGCCAAATGGAAAATTGGCTGCTCAGTGCAAGTTCAGACTTGAAACACATCTTGCCAGGAATTCGAGCATGCCGCAGTCAAATGAAGATATTCGCTAAGCAACAAGATAGAATCAGCCAATCAAGTGTCACAGGCTACTTCAAAATGACGACCGATATCCTGGTGAAAGGTTCAAGGTGTAAGTCCATGGCGAAATCAGCCTCCAACAATGAACTCCCGACACCAACACCTCCTGCAGGTCATCGTTACTGTACTTCAGCGCATGCGCATTTGTTTTCATCGTTGTAATGATAGATAACGTTGAGATTCCGGGTGGGGGTCATAATGGGAAAATTGACATTGTGCAAACTAAAGCAGACGACGTAGGATTGATTCACAAAGTAAATGCCGTAATTGCTTACATAAGACAACAACAAAAATGATTACAAAACGAATATAAAAATGATCAGATATGACAAATCATGAATACTAAATTCGAAATTCCTTTATTATTTTTTGCGATTATTTTAGGTGGCCCAGGGTCCCATTTGGAACTAATGGGCGATTGCCCCTGGTACCAGGAAAAGCTCACTCTGTACGAATGGCTCAAGGACGATATTTGGTCATGCCCCCCCCCCCCCCCCCCCCATCGTTAATTTTGGATAAAAGTATTTTTCAGTTCATCACAAGGAAGGAAACAATTTAATAATTTAATAAAGCAACGACACACTGGCACTGTTTCTAAAATTTGTATAGATTAATTTTAAATAGCATTTGAAAACAAAATATCTATTTGAAATTTCGGTCTCTTCGACGGCGATTAGTCGAATTATTGGAAGGTTCGGAAAATACGACTCCGTAGGACTTCACGAAGATCTATCGAACGGAAAAATAATTTTAAATTTTTCTGTATCTCTAGAAACAAATTTTAATGTTTACAGACGGAAAGGCAAGCAACGAAATCGAAACATTAAACTCGTCTTTCTTTTTAAGAGGTCGAAAAATTACGTCCCATTCTCATTGAAATGTGCGATTTTTTCTTTCTCTTTGGGAAAAATAATCTTCTTGGTGAGTGTATGCATTTATTTGAAGGTACGAATGTCAGAGGAGGAGCCTGGCTCAGTCGATGGCAAAACACGCTCGCAGTGTGTAGGTTCCAAGTTCGAGTCCAACCGTGCGGACTCGAACCTGGATTCTCGATGAGCATGTTGTTTGTTTGTTTTGCCTCTCAGTGGCCCTTTTTTGGTCACAAGGACTCAGAGAAGGTTTTGGGAAGGAGAGCCTCTGGGGCTCTCTTAGGAGCCAGATGAACGCTTGCTCTTCATTAAACGGGGCACCGCATCACTCTCAAGCACGCAGGACAGGACTTCACGTCCCAACCGATGGATGGCTGCTTCTCCAACACCATCGGTGTCCCTTTTCTGACCAATGGCAGGGATTTTAGCGGAGATGCATCTCAGTACCGGCACAGGTAATACTCGAACCCGGGAACTAGATTACGAGCCTAACGTGATACTAACTGAGACAATCCCCCTCCCCCCCACTCCCTCGTAATCAGGAGAGCCATTCCAAGGCCAACCAAGTCCGGTGACCTTCCCACATTCTTCGCTACCACCATTTCAGTGGCCCTAAACAAAACTGACGCAATGATTCTATTAATTTAAATTATTAACGAAAATTATGTAATCACCGAGCGTGGAAATCTGGTATATCAGATAATAAAAGTTTCCAAGAAAGGGAAGGGAGGACGATGGAGGCAGAAGGGAGGACGATGGAGGCAGAAGGGAGGATAATAAAAGTTCCCAAGAAAGGCTGTTTTGATTTTGGATATGATGCTCGAGTCGAGGAATCCAAGATGACCATCCATCTGGTAATATTAGAAAGAAACCGATTTCAACGATTCTTCGAGGCGGAGGTTAATAGGCAGAAGGGAGGACGATGGAGGCAGAAGGGAGGACGATGGAGGCAGAAGCGAGGACGATGGAGGCAGAAGGGAGGACGATGGAGGCAGAAGGGAGGACGATGGAGGCAGAAGGGAGGACGATGGAGGCAGAAGAGAGGACGATGGAGGCGGCCAAACATGCGAATCACAATCTTGTCAGCAGATTATGGAAATTCTGAGGAAGGTAAGGATAACCAGACTGTATTTTGGCAATTGCCGCACAGACCTTTCTGTATCTTCATGAAGGTAAGGGTGACCAGATTCTGCCGTTCCAATGGCCACACAGGCCTCCGTGTATTCTCAGGAAGGTAGAGGCAACAAGATTCTGTCCTCCCAATGGACACATAAACCTCCATCTATTCTGATGAAGGTAAGGATAACTCCAGGCGTCAGGTATCAAGATCAGATCCTCTATCCTTATACTCATCCCTTTGAATGAACAAATGGCTCACACTTGCTTTCAGTAGCCGATTTAGATATCCCGGAACAACATTTAGGGCCCCCGAGGTGTGTAAGTTGAAATAGCCTTCAATTATGAAAGCAATTCACAGAATGATTTGGGGGCCCCTCAGTAACGCCGGGAACCTAAGAGGAGTATTGGTAAATTGCGTCTGCTTTTTTTAAATAAATGATGATGCTCTTCCACAATTAGCCGTTAGTGATTGGTGAGCAAGGTCTCCGTTCCTGATGAGAGGCTTCCATCTGTTCCTTTCCCAGTCTTACCTTTCATTTTGCCTTCAGCCCAGTGTGTTGAAATAAAGTGCTGCTCGGAGCCCCACTTAAATCCTACAATAGAAGACCAAGAAGTCTCCAGAAGAAGGATTGCTTCTCCTTCCTGCGAGCTGAAGTTTTGACGTTAAAAGAAATTGCGCCTCGTTGTCTCTGGCAGCAGCTGACACGCTCGTCCCCATAACGAGAAAGGGATGACGAGCACTTGAAATATCGCTTCTCAGCAGAGCAAACCTCATATTAGGATCTGGTGCCATCGACTCTTGATGAACATTTCTTTTTGCTTTTCTTCCAAATTGGAATTTATCTAGTCGTTGTGTATTATTAGGTCGTTGTGTATCGTCAGGTCCTATCTCTTCCACTCACCGGGTCAGGAGCTGCAGCACGTGCTGACAGTGCAACCGGAAGGCATTTGTTTAGGAGCGGCAACTTTGCGAATAAATTAACGCTGGAAAGTTGTGCCAGGTGAAGTAGTAGTTAGATTTCAACACGATGATCTTCTGTTACCTTTGAAATGACATTAACTTTAGATAAATTATTAATCAATAGCTAAGGGCAGACTTGGAAAACGTGAAGGGGGGGGGGGTGTCCACGTTCGCTTTGGTTATGACTCTCACCACAATTTCATCCAACTCTATTATAAGATTTTTGAAAAATTCTTTTTTTTGTGATTATCTCTTAGCTTTGGAACAGCAGTGTATGTTATGGTTATTCTCTCTACTGATCACGATTCAACAGAATTGGGAGAGGGCATTGAAAGCTCAAGGTCTTCTGTCTGTCCAGTAAGCAGCACTTGGCAATCATCATTTCAATCCACATCCGTCGAATAATTAGAAACGAAATGTGGAGAAGTGTTAGTCATTTGAAATGTTCCTCTTCCCCCCCCCCATCGATGTGTTTTGGTTGGCAGCATTCCGATCGGCAATTGCTAAGCTGTTCGTTCCGATTTCAGGTTTAGGGGGAAAAGGTTTTCGTTTCCTTCGCATCGGAAGTGCTCACTGCAGAAAGTTCGGTTGGGGTGTTTTACCTCTGAGCGGCACTGTTTTTCGCCCTGTGGACTAAATGGCCAGGTCACAAGGACCCCGATGGCTTAGAGGTTGGGGGAAGGGGACTCACTGGATATCTGTGAGGAGACAGGTGGTGGCCTCTCCTCAAGGGCACATGCTCTCCCGCACACGCGGAGGAAAGGCCCTTCGGAAGGACGCCGTCCACCTTTACCAAGCGCATCGGTGTCCTCCCTTTGTGACCGAGGAGAGGCCCGAGAATCATCGTCATCAATAGAAAGCTGATAAAATGCATTTTCGAAAACTGTTTCTCATATGGCAACACGTGATACATTTACATATAACTGATAAACGATTTCTCATTTTTTTTGTGTCCTTATTTATTTTATTTATCTGTTGCTTTTTTTTTCCTGCAAAAATGTTCATTATTTCCAAATATCATTTTAATTGTGCTCCTAAGTTTGTTAGATTAACCAAATTAAATAAGAAAGGTTTAAATTTGTAAGTCTAATATTTATATTTGAACGCAATTTCTAATGCGCTGAAATATAAATATATGAAATATAAATCTTAATATATTTAATTTTACATCATATTATATAAAATAAAATTTGAAAGTTTCCTGTGATCGTGAAGTTACGTTATCTAAAGAATAAATGTGCGAATGACATTACTACGTCGATCTACTATTTCAGCCACATTTGTAAGGATAGCGTAATTATTTATAAGACGAATAAGAGATAAGAATAAGCAAAATGCTTCTGCAAACCACTTAACGGATGATTATGAAATGTTTACAAATGCAAAGGAAAATAAATGCAAATATCAGGAATTGAAAGGAAAAAGATTGTAAGGTAAGACACAAATTCCGAAATATAAAGAGTACAATGAAAGCGAAGAAATAAAGAATTTAAACTCAATAAATTTGGATATGATCAACTTGCTGATACTTTTTATATTTACAAACAAAATGATACCTCACAGAATAGGAATGAAAGCATTTTTTTTACTGATTTTATCGCAAAAATAAAAACGAAAAACTACATTAAAGTTACACAAAAAAATTCGACCAATCTGTTGTAAGACTGTCTGAATTAATCAAAACCATTAACATCATTCAAATCATATCCAATTGAGTGAAAGTTATTCTAATTGGTGGTTATTGATTTAATGTTATTCTAATAAACAGTTAGTGGTTTAAATTCATTCTAGCTAGTTATTATGATTGAAGGTAATTCTAATCAACGTTTATCGATATAAGGTCATTCTAACCGGCTGTTATTCATTTATGGTTATTCTAATAAATGGTTCTAGATTTAGGGTCATGCCAATAAACATTTCTTGAATTAATATCATTCTAATCAACGGTTATTGATTTAAAGTCATTCTAAACAACGTTTTTTTATTTAAGATCATTCTCATCGATGGTTATTGATTTAATGCAATTCCAATTAACGTTTATTGATTTAAGGTCATTCTAATCAACGGATATTGATTTAACGTCATTCCAATAAATGGCTATTTATTTAAGTCATTCTAATTAACGGTTATTTATTTAATGCTATTCTGAACAATGTTTGCTGATTTAAGGTCATTACAATCAATGGTTATTGATTAAAGGTCACTATGATCAAACTTTTTTGATTTAAAATCTTTCTAATCAATGTTTGTTGATTTAAGGTCATTCTAACCAATGGTTATTGATTTTACGTCATTTTAATTAGCGGTTATTAATTTAAGGTTATTCTAATCAGCGTTTATTGACTTAATGTCATTCTAATTAGCTTGTTATTGTTTTAAGGTCATTCTAATCAGTGGTTATTGCTATCGGGTCATTCTAATTAGTGGTTATTGATAAGGTTATTCTGATCAATATTTGTTGATTTAATCTCATTCTAATCAACGGTTATTAAGTTAAAGTCATTGTAATCAATGGTTATTGATTTAAGATCCTTCTAATCAACAGTTATTGAGTTTAGATTATTCTAATCAACGGATTTTGATTTAAGGTCGTTCTAATCATCGGTTATTGATTTAAAGTGATGCTCACAGAGCTTCTGCTCCGTCGTATTAAACTGACAAACTCACTCTCAGTCAGACCTCACTAGTGAGAGGATATTACTTCATCCTCATCCATGTTTCTCCCATTTAATATGATTTTAATCAATGGTTATTCATTTAACGTCATTCTAGTCAACGTTTCTTGATTTATAGCCGTTTTATCAACGGTTATTCATTTAAAGTCATTGTGATCATTGGCTATTGATTTAAGGTCATTCTAGTCAACAGTTATTGATTCAAGGTCATTCTAGTCAACAGTTATTGATTCAAGGTTATTCCAGTCGGCGATTTTACTTTAAAGGTCATTCTGATTAGTGGTTATTGATTTCAGGTTATTCTAATCAATTATAATCATTCTAACCAACGATCATTTATTTAAGTTCATTCCAATCAGTTGTTATATAATTAAGGTCATTTTAATTAACGATTATCGATTTCAGTTCGTTGTAACCACTGGCTAGTAATCGAAGGTTATTCTGATCAACGTTTGTTCGTTCAAGGTCACTCGAATCATTGGTTATTGATTTTAAGGTCATTCTAATCAACAGTTAATGATTTTAGGGTCATTCTAATCATATGTTATTGATTTAAGATCATTCTGAACAACGGTTATTTATATAAGGTCATTGTAATAAATAATTACTGATTTTAGGTCATTCTAATTGCCATTATTGATTCAAGGTTATTTTATTCAACATTTACTAATTTAAGGTCATCTATTCAACGGTTATTTACTTAAGGTCATTCTAATCAACGATTATTGATTTTAAGGTTATTCTAATCAACAATAGTTGATTTAAGGTCATTCTAATCAACGGTTATTGATTTTTAGGTCATTCTAATCAAGTATTATTGATTTAAGTTTATCGTAATCAACGGTTATTGATGAAAGCGTGAAAAAAGCATTTAAAGAGAGGCTGTCGTTTTTCTGCTCAGGTCCTGCCATCCTCACAGACCTTCTACTCTGGCTATCCTCTGTGGTCAGACCTCTGTGGCAAGCAGCTGCTTGAGGGGGTATTTTTTTTTTATTTGGGAAGCAATAAAAAATCCCTTTTCGACCGGAATCGTTTGGTTTCAGATGATGGGATTTCATTCCCAGGTGAGCCAATCGTTTAAAAGAAAAGGCGAAGAAGAAAAGGACCCTTCGAAAGGAAAGTCTCCCTCGCTCGTTTCATCCGCTAATTATTCATTTGGATCGTCTGTGTTGACGCAAATGCAGTTAACTTGGCAGTCCGAATGGTTCCGTAAGAGAAAGCGAAATGCGTTTCTTGCTCGATGTTCTGATGGGGTAAGAGAAAGGGAAGTCTCTTTTGGGTTTCAATGAGGACGAGGTGAGATGCTCAACAGAGCATCGAGGGTGCATTTGGCAGTGAGAGAGAATTAGGGAGCACTGCTCTTTCCGAGTTGTTTTACGGACGAAGAAATTCCTCCTTTTTGCACGCCACTGAATCCCTGCCATCGTTATGTTTCTCTCGCAAGCGAAAAAGGAATCGGACTTACCTCTCCTCTGCGGATCTTCGCTGCCAGGCTGACTGCAGACTCCAGGAGAATGGGATCGGTGATGTCGGCGAGCCTTTTCCTCCGGCCACAGTAAGTGAGGAAGAGCGTGCATCTCACCAATACCTCAAGAATCCTTCGAAAAAATCGGATGACGACTCCCACGACGGCGTTCTTAACGAGCACTGCCATTTGCTTTTTGCTAATCCTCGGACTTTTACCTTCGCTCAGTTCTTCACAGACGGATGGAGCAGTTCGATCGCTGTGTCCGGATCAGATCGCTTCACTCTTCATCAGAGTCCGAAGTGCAACTCATTGAAGCACTCTGCCCTTAAGAAAGCAGTCAGCAGAAAGCACTCATGTTCACTCCAACAACAGGTTTTATACAAAAGATGTAAAATAAGAGGTATTCTTCGTTTAGTTTTAAAAATTGCAGTCGTCCTTCTCCCTTCCTCCTGAACAGCGTCCCTGGGTGGGCCTCTAGCCAGCAGCGATTGAAGGGCACCAACTGCCGCCGCTTTCTTTGCAGGAAATCTCCCTTTGATTGACGAGAGGCGCAAGCGAGCAGCGGAGCGGCGCAAGTGCAGCGGCGAAGTGTGCGTCGCCTGCTGCCTTCCACTTAGCACAGAAACACGGTTGACGTAGGAAAAGCGGAACGAGACTCGACTGCTGGCCCCAAAAGCCGAAGCGTCGGGTTGAGACTACCGCTTCGCCCGTAGCCTCGAGGTATAGGACTGACTGCAACAAGCCGTGAGAGCTGCGACACTGGCTAGCCACGCGAGGTGCGTGAGGAAAGTGCAGCGGGCCTCCCCCGACGCACAACACTTCCCGCACCTGGGCTCGCTCTCGCCTCACGTGATCTACGTTCTGCTCCAATTTCCATCGCTGAAAACCTCAGTTTCACTTTCCCTGCTCACACGAGACAAGACGCCATTAAAAATAACAAAACAAACATCGTCAGCAATATGGGGACCATGCAGATTATCGTTTGGAACTCTTCCGACAAATACTCATCTTCATTTGCATATTTCATCTACCAAAAAATCCTATTCCTTAAGAAGAATTCAATTCATGTTGACATCAAACTCTCGAAAAAACATTTCTGCCTTTGTAGGGATACACCCAATACTGATACTGATAACACCGGTAAGAAATCCGCACACCTCAACTTTGCATTGTGACTCAACACGAAAAACAGCAAGGCTTCAAAGACAGCTCACACGACAATCAGGTTAAAATCCTCAAACAAAGGGCACCAATCACCTTCGATTTCTAAAAAAAATTACGCTCAACAACCAATCAGTTCGAATGCCTATAACAGAGGACACCTAGAAACAAATCAGCAAGCATTCCTACAAGAAAGGCACCTACACACCAATCAGCCTGCATTCCTAAAAGAAATGACGCCTACCATTTTTTGGATTCCACTAGTAAAACACACCTATACACAAATGAGCAAGCATTCCCACAAGAAAGACACCAATACACCAATCAGCATGCATTATTACAGGAAATGACGCCTACCATTTTTTTGGATTCCACTAGTAAAGCACACCTATACACAAATGAGCAAGGATTCTTACAACAAAGGCACCTGGCACCAATCAGCCTTCATTCCTAAAAGAAATGACGCCTACATTTTGGATTCCACTAGTAAAGCACACCTATACACAAATGAGCAAACATTCCTACAAGGCACCTACACACAAATCAGCACGCATTCCTACAGGAAATGACGCCTACCGTTTTTGGATTCGAATATTAAAGCACGCCTATACACAAAGGAGCAAGGATTCCTTCAGCAAAAGCACCTGACAAAAATCAGCCTTCGTTCCTAAAAAAGAAATGACGCCTACCATTTTTGGATTCCACTAGTGAAGCACACCTATACACAAATGAGCACGGATTCCTAGAGCAAAGGCACCTACACACCAGTCAGCATGCATTCCTACAGGAAATGACACCTACCATTTTGGATTCCAAGAGTAAAGCACACCTATACACAAATGAGCAACAATTCCTACAAAAACCGCACCTGGAACCAAACAGCCTGCATTCATACAAGAAATAACGCCTACCATTTTCGATTCCAATAGTAAAGCACACCTATACACAAATGAACAAGGATTCCTACAAGAAAGGCACCTGGCACCAAACAGCCTGCATTCCTACTAGAAATGACGCCTACCATTTTTGGATTCCAATAGTAAAGCACGCCTATATACAAATGAGCAAAAATTCCTACAAAAAAATTAAAAAATAAAAAACAAAAAAAACGCACCTGGCACCTAACAGCCTGTATTACTACAAGAAATGACACCTACCATTTTGGAGTCCAATAGTGAAGCACACCTATAAACAAATGAGCAAGGATTACTACAACAAAGGCACCTAACACCAATCAGCCTGCATTCCTACTAGAAATGACGCCCAACATTTTGGATTCCAATAGTAAAGCACACCTATATACAAATGAGCAAGGATTCCTACAACAATGGTACCTGGCACCAATAGCCTGCATTCCTATAAGAAATTACGCCTACCATTTTGGATTTGAATAGTAAAGCACACCTATACACAAATGAGCAAGGATTCCTACAACAAAGGCACCTGGCATCAATCAGCCTGCATTCCTACAAGAAATGACGCCTACCATTTTGGATTTCAATGGTAAAGCACACCTATACACAAATGAGCAAGAATTCCTATAAGAAAAGCATCTGACACCAATCAGCCTGCATTCCTACAAGAAATGACGCCTACAATTTTTGATTCCAATAGTGAAGCACACCTACACACCAATCAGCCTGCATTCCTACATCGGAGGGGCGGGGGTGGTTCAGTCGGTAGCGCGCCAGGCTCGTAATCTGTAGTTCCCAGGTTCGAGTCCCAGCTGGGTCAGCGTTGAGATTTATCTCCGCAAAATTCCTTGCCGTACCCACGGTCAGTAGGGGACACCGATGGGCTTGGAAAGGCCGCCGTCCGTCGGATGAGACGTTAAGCCGTGGCCCCGTGTGCGGGAGAGCCATACCCTGTGCACGTTAAAGAACACGCTGGATGGCCTTGACGGGAGGCTACCATCTGTCTCCCAACAGCTGTTCCAGTGGTCCCCTCCCCCCAACCTTCTCTGAGCCTACGGGGTCCATGTGACCTGGCCATTTAGCCCATGGAGTGCAAAAAAGTGCCCGCTCAGAGGTAAAACAACCCAATCCAAATCCTACATCGGAATACGAAGACACCAATCAACTTGAGTTTTGAAAGCAATTGGCCCTTACAGATAATCAATTGAATTTTGCACAAAAATGTGTTCTTCGACATTATCCGACAGGATGGATATTAAAGGAGATAAATATCAACACTTTTTCAGTTGGGAATCGAATTTCAGAAGTGGAAATTGCAAGCTTGTAGTTATCGACTGTGCACATCCCTCAACCACACACTCCCTCTTATAACTGGAATATTTTAGGTTTTTAGGAATTACTATGGCATTCGGAAAGGATTAGGATTATTACACTTAACCACGAATATATATAATAATATGGCAAGTATATAATGTCATGAAGCGTTGATTTATATGCATCCATATCCCAAGCGTTCGCAGGAATTGGAAGGTGAGATGATTAGGATGAGCATTATTATTTGGTTTAAGACGAAACCACGGGGCAGATATGGTTTCTTATATTTGGAGATTGGCATAATGAAGACTTTATAATGAGACATAATGAAGACATAATGAAGTACGAAATTTTTGTCGCTTAGACTTAAACATTAAAACAATATTCGATGTATTTCTAAAAGGAATTTTTTTTTCGTAAAATTGTTTATTAAGTGGAAGGCATAAAGAATTAAATGATTAAGTGGGAGGATCATGTATCGCCTCTGGCGAATATGAGTGGCGCGTTTTGAGAGAAGGAGTAGTTTCAATTTCCAAATGATGCACTTTTTAACAAAATTAATCCAACGGTGTCCCCTACTGATCAAGGATACGGTGAAGAGTCTTGGGGAGCAGAACAAAAAACTCTGGAACAAAAACGTCTTTCTGAATTCCTGACAAATAAAGAAGACAACGCCCTAAGTCCTATCAATGGGGGACTGGGTTGGGTTGTTTTACCTCTGAGCGGCACTATTTTTCCACGCAATGGGCTAAACGACCAGGTCACAAGAATCCCAAACGCTCAGAGACGGTTGGGAAAAGGAACCCACTGGACAGCTGTTAGGAGACAGATGACGTCAAGGCCAGTCAGCGTGTTCTTTAACATGCAGGAAGTATGGCTCTCCCGCACACGAGCCACGACTTAACGTCCCATCCGACGGACGGCGGCCTGTATTTATGGAAAAAATCATCATAGTGTGGAGAAATAGGCATATTCATCTAAAGACTAAAATTAGACTGTATAATTGTTTGGT
Source organism: Ryuthela nishihirai (assembly GCA_038380435.1). Lineage (NCBI taxonomy): Eukaryota > Metazoa > Arthropoda > Arachnida > Araneae > Heptathelidae > Ryuthela > Ryuthela nishihirai. Next base: position 152,257,510 of record JAWZYU010000001.1, on the reverse strand, counting down.
TCTTTCTAGGGTTAGTTATGGCAATGAAACTTGGACGCTTTGTAAACAAGATAACTGGAAACTTGATGCTTTTGATTCTCACATACCGGCCACTGATTTAGAAACCTTTATGCAGATCTGCAAATGGTAGCTAGGTAGTCACTGGAAGGAGACTATGCACCAATCCCCTGTGATGATGCATAGAACCGGCCAGGCCTAGCAACTAATGTCCGACCCCGCCTTCTCGTGGTGCAGATTGTTAATACCTTTCAGAAGAGATATTCTCTTGTGGAAATGAACGGAAGGGGAGGGCTGCCAGATTAGTGTGGCCTACTGATCTGGACAACTATGGCTACTTTTCTTTTTTTTTTCTACCCTGCTGAGGAGTGGTCAACCACACAGGGTCCTGGTGCTGACCATATAAACCCACTGGATTGGACAGATATATGGCTCTGAGCTTCATTATGGATCCTGATTTTGCTGCACTGGTGGGCTTCTGTTGAGGGAAAATCTTCCGCTGTGTTTTCTGTTTGTTTGTGGGTTGACAGCCCCAAGTGAATAGATTCATAGGATATGTTTATCAGCCGGTGGATAATCCTGAGCAGAGGTCATCGCAGGCACCTGAAATCTTTGCTTCTATTGGCATCGTCAAATTCTACATTGGAGGAAGTCTTCCAGTGTAGATGGCGTTAGCCTTTAGTGGTGGGGGAACGGATCTTTGCCCCATGTCTGCGATTAAGGGACTGTTTGATATTGTCGGCATTCCCTCTCTCAATAAACATAGTTTCTTTAAACATCCCACAAACCATTTTCTCCCCATAGGTAGTTGAAATGTGAGGACTCTGCACATAGCTTTTTCTCTTGATATCCTCACACAAGAATTCCACCATTATAATTTAGATATTCTCGGCTTGAAAGAGACCAGATGGACAGATAAAGGTCAGATTCTTAAAAATAATCTTAAATTTTTCTTTTCAGGGAGGGACGACAACAAGCATCACCAAGGCGTGGGTCTGCTTCTCAGCAGACACGCTAGTGATGCTCTTCTAGGATATGAGTGCATTAATAAAAGGTTTCTTACAGCAAAATTTCAGACAAGCGTTAAAGACTTGAATGTTATCTGCTGTTATGCCCCCACTGAGGATGCTGATGAGGATGAGAAGGATAAGTTTTATGGACAACTTCAGGATATTTTGAATTCTGTCAAGAAAGGAGATATTACCCTTGTTCCAGGTGACTTCAATGCCAAAGTTGGTACTGACTCTGACCTTTGGGGAGGAGTAATAGGTCCTTTTGGTATTGGTAGCTGCAATGGCAATGGGCAACGTCTCCTACAGGTAAGTAAACTCAATGGATTCAGAATAACTAACACTTATTACAAACACTGCGACATACATAAGTACACATGGGTTTCACCTGATGGGCTGCATAAGAATATGATTGATTATATATTATTTAACAGCAAATGGGCTAGTTCTGTTGGAATACCAGGTCATATAGGGGAGCTGAAATTGGATCTGACCATTACCTTGTTAAAATTGTCTTGCAACTTAAACTTAAAAAGTGTTGTTCTAGGGTTAAAAAATTTACCTTTAATACTGAAGCTCTGAAAGATCCAATTATAGCCAAAGCTTACCATGATAGGTTACTTAGTAATTATGACAGTCATGGTATGCTTACTACTGAAGTTGAGTAAGAATGGGATCATTTTAAACAGGCTTTTTTGGACACTAACAGTACTCTTTTAGGAAAAAAAGAGCAGAAGAGACAGAATTATCTGAGTGATAAGGCACAAGCTTATTTCAGAAAGAACTGCAGGAATGTCCTTAATCAATACCCTACTAGTCCAAATAGAAAGCATTGCAGAGAGCTTAATAAACGTATAAACGATCAGTTATCAGCTGATAAGAATCTTTGGCTTGATGGTTTGGCTGACAAAGCCGAGGAAGCAGTTAACAAAACAGCAGAGAGCTGTATCAGATAGTTAATGTTTTGTGTGGTAGAAAACGGACAGGCATACAGGGATTAAAGGATAAACAAGTTAAGGTTATAGAAGGTGAGGATTCTGTCATGGCTAGGTGGGCTGAATATTTCAGTGATGTTCTAAACAATGTGGTTAGTTCTACTCCCATTGTTTGCAATGGTTATAGATGCATTGGTGGCTTTAATGTTGGCCCTATAACACAATCTGAAATTATTTTGGCTATTTCTAAACTTAAACTTCATATATCCCCAGGTGTAGATGAAATTACTACGGAAATGCTTAGAGCTGGGAATATTATGTTTACCACTTGGATGACTGAAATTTTGAATATCTTTAATGATAAAGGAATAGTTCCAAAAGATTTTACCAGAGCTATTATTAACTCTATTTTTTTTTTTAAAAAAAATGTGATTGCAGTTCTTGTGATAACTATAGGGGTATCAGCCTACTCTCTGTTCCAGGTAAAGTTCTTTCCATGATTGTGCTTAATAGAATTAAGAATCTGGTTGACAGTCAATTGCGTGATGAGCAATGTGGATTCAGAAGTGGTAGGGGATGTGTGGATCAGATATTTTCACTTAGGCAGATTCTTGAGAAATGTTTAGATTTTCAGAAACCTTTGTTTGCTAGCTTTGTTGATTTCAAAAAGGCTTTCGACTCTGTTGATTGTCATAATTTGTGGTTGATTGTGAAATCATATGGTATACCAGACAAGTTAGTTAACATAATGAAAGCTCTCTATAATAACACTGAGTCGTGTGTGAGAGTTGGTATGGCATGTAGCAATTGGTTTAGCATTACTTCTGGTGTTCGACAAGGGTGCATTTTGTCTCCTTTTCTCTTTAGCTTGGTTATTGATTATGTTATGCGAATTTCACTTCAAGGGAAAGATTTTGGCCTTAAATGGGCTGGAGATACGAAAATTTCTGATTTAGATTATGCTGATGATTTAGCCCTTTTGGCAAATGATGTTGATGAGATGAACTCTTTCATTCGAGCTGTTGATGAGACTGGTAGTAGAGTAGGTTTGGTTATAAACAGAGAGAAAACTAAAGTGATGAAAATTGGTCAGGCAGGCTGTGATTCAGTTAATCTGAAGGGTTGAAATCTTGAACAGGTGTCACAGTTTAATTATCTTTGGAGCTATGTAACAGATACTGGTGATGTGCGGCATGAGATTAATAGACGGACAGAGATTGCTGCCGGGACTTTTAAGAATTTGTGGAGAGTGTGGAGAAATAGGCGCATACACCTAAAGACTAAAATTAGACTGTATAATAATTTGGTTCTTTCTAGGGTTAGTTATGATAGTCATTATGATAGTCATCATAGGACACTTTGTAAACAAGATAACAGGAAACTTGATGCTTTTGATTCCAGATGCTTACGCAGCATCTTGGGCATTAGGTGGTTCAACTTTGTTACTAATGATGAGGTTAGGCAAAGGAGTCGGCAACCTCCTTTAAGCAGCATATTGTGCAGAGAGAGACTCCACTGGTTTGGCCATGTTTCCCGTATGAATAATTATAGATTGGCGAATAGGGTTATGAACAGTGTGCCTAAAGGCCACAGAAAGAGGGGGAGACCTAGGATGCGGTGGGCAGAGAATGTCAAACAGGACCTTGTTAGAATTGGTGTGCAGTGGCGAGATGCAGCAGATGTCGCTCAGGACAGATTGCTTGGAGAACTAAATTGCACGGTCAGGTTGGACCTCCGTAGCCCATGGCTGTTTGAGAATGATGATGATGGTTTAACAGACTGGAATTTAAGTTTAGTGAAACATTTTTACCTGATTTAGAGGTCTTTAAAATAATGACATGGCAAATACATAAAATATGAAAAAGTTAATAATATTTTTGCCTCCATTATCCTTATTAGTATTTCTGAAAGCGGTTCCATACCCACCCCCCTCTCCATCTCTAGATATAGCCCTGCTAATTAATGTCCACTTCTTCGCATGAAAATGAGCTTATCGCAAATATAAAAAACGAAATTCCGCTTCAAGCAGCTGCTTGCCACAGAGATCGGAGAGGAATCCGTTAACACGCCATGGAGATGATCTGTAGGGAAGATGAAACCGGAGCAACAACATCCATGCCTTATCGATCGCAGGTCTCTCATCAATGAAATAAGCTCAACCACCAGCAGAAGTTGAAACCTAAAGATGCTCTCTGTACAAAGACGACTTGCTTTTCAGTATTTATAAAAGTTGAAAGCTATTATCATTAGTCCTGCGCAATGAACGTTAATGACTGAAATATTCTTATTGGCTGCTTTGGTAAAACTTGCAGTCAATATTCCATTCTAACAGCGAATTCTTCTTCCACCATTTTTGAGAATTTCATACTCAGATGGTTCATTTTCTTTTAAAAAAAAACTCAAATACACAAGTATTTCGTAATTTAAGCACGTAAATTTACATTTCGTTCCAAAAGTTACAGAGTGGACGGAAAATTTGGCAAACGCTATTGCTCCATTGTATTCCGCGTGAAAATTTCCCCTTCAACTGAGTGCCGTTGGTGCTGCGAGGCACGGTCCACCTCATTTAATTTCAGCCAATGGCATTGGTTGCATTGAAAGTGTCGATCACTTACCGCTGCTTCCGCCAGGCGTCCTCGTGATGTCGTAAGGGTTCTTGGTCTTGCCGTGCAGCTTGTTGTAGGTCTCCCACCAGAGGCACATCTCGCTGGTGTTGGTGACCACCAAAGGAATGGCTCCTGCCTTGCGGATGAGGCGGACGACGTCGCAATCGACGGGGGCGCGAGCTCCTTTCCTGAAGACCGCTCCTGCTGTTGCAAGGAGACCTATGGCACAGAGACAGAAGAAAAGTCAGGGATCTTCGCCGCTCTTAATTGGATCGCAACAGAGACAAAAACGGAAGTCATTGGCCACCAGCCGATGATTGCGCCTCAGATGCAGATTTGAGGTCAACTGCGACGGATTGAAACTGACCTTTCAATGCCAAGCGACGCCTTTTGCTTCAGAAATCAGCAGAGTGTGGAAAACAAATCGAATTTTTTTTTTCATTCCGAAAGTGTTTCATGGGAATATCGAATACGGAAGTGACGCAACGGAATCAACAGATGGCAGCACCGGACGAGAGTGCAGGGGACTTTAAAACCCATTTATTCTACAAAATCGTGAATTTCGTTTTTCGTGGGCCGTCGTCTGCAGACCTGCGGATGGACGAAATCGTCTGTCATCCGCATTTTGGTGGCAACCCGAATATCAGTTGAAAGCTCGTGGCCACAACGAACTGTTCTTGGCGAACTTAATTTCAATTCAGGAAGAGTTATTTTCAAAAACAACAATGCTCTCCTTTCCTGTTAGAACGGACTGTAAATAAGAAAAATAGTTATAGCTTGGCATTTTATGAGCACTTGTATTTGCCGTTCAATTAACGTAACTGGTTTTTGGGAGGTCTTCTTTCAAGCTTTCCCAAATTTGATTTAGTGTAAAAAGCTTCTAACTTCTTTTGGAAATCTTTTCCAAAAATTTTTATTTTATGTGACATATATATATATACTTTTTTTTTTGTTCATTTTTCCATTTTTAATAATTTTTTTCAATTTTTTCATTTATTATTATTATTATTATTATTTCTTTTTTTTTTTCATTTGTTCATTTTTTTCTATTGTTTTTTTTCCTTTTTAATAATCTTTTTTTTTTTTTTTTTATATTTTTTTTTACCATATGTTAGTCTCAAGGAAAATTTAAGATTGTGTTTATATTGAAGTCTTTTAATCCTATACTTTCAAGATTACTAAAAAATTTATTTCTTTGCAGTTGATATTTATCACAGTTTAATAGTATGTGGGTAGAATTTTCTATTAAGTTACAGGTGGAACAATTTGGAGAATCACCGAGTTTCAAATAATATTTTGATTTGTTTAGAATTATTGTATCTGTTCTGAGTCTTAAAATAAATTTAAATTCTTGTCTTTTAAAAGGAATATTTAAAAGGTAACTAATTTTATTTGAGAGATTGAATCTATAATTAGATTTAACAAGAGAGTTAATTTAAAAATAATTTTCAGTCATAACAAATTCAAGATTTTTTAATTCTTTTTTAGATCTACTATAAAACTTATGAATATTAGTTATATTTTCAAGTTCATGTGAAGATTTAGCTATTTTATCAGCTTCTTCATTTCCTTTTATTCCAGTGTGACCTGGGTATTTGCCGTTAAAATTCTTTCTCATTATAATAATACAGATATTTTTTGGCATAAATATTGAAATGTTGAAATTGCCTTTGGAAATTTCAGAGTGCCATCTGCCATTTTAAGGAAGAACAGATTGAACTGCGTCAAGTGCTGATGGGTCGTTCCATTCTGCCATCAGTCATAAAATCAATGGACTCGGGAATGATCCCAGTTCTGGAGCTGGAAGTCCATTGATAGGGGGATTGATGAAGGAAGATTGATGAGGGGGATTGATGAAGGAGTCCATTAATAGGGGAATTGATGATTGATGATTCTATGAAGAATTTTCGTGTCATAATGTAGCTACAAATAAGGATTATTATTTTATAAATAATCTTCATCTGCTTTTTCCTTCGTCAGTTTCACTAATGGCAATTATTGTTTTTTATAGCAAGACTTCTATCTTCAAGATGAATAAGTTTCGGAAAAGAAATCTTAAACAGATAGATTGATGGACTGTATTCGATTCCTGAAAACGAAATCAAAATTATTTTGTAATCAGTTTTTTTTTTAACGAACATTCAAAATAATAGCAGAGAGCAGAACAGACATCAAGTACAACTGGAACGACAGCTTTGTGAGATTAGATATACCCGAGTAATCAGAAACATTTCTCAGCAGAAACTTTAGATAAACAGATTGTATACGATCTGTACGTGATCTCACATGTACATTAACGATTTAATAAATGTTAAGTTTATTATACTCTGTTTCCTCTGTCAGGGATTAGACTGTTTCCCTGCTTACAGTGTATGGAAGCGAATGGAAGTCCATTCATAGGGGGATTGATACTCTATGGTCGCAGGACTAAATGGCAGGGTCACAAGAACCCCCAAGGGACTCAAGAGAAACACTGGAAAAGGGGACAACACCTTCGCACGGTCGCTCTAATGGTCGCAGGACAAAATGGCAGGGTCACAAGAACCCCCAAGGGACTCAAGAGAAACACTGGAAAAGGGGACAACACCTTCGCACGTGCATATGCATCCAATCCTCCTCATCCATAATGTCGTCACCAGGGGGAACGGAAAGAACTAGGCAGCATTTCACTGTCTCGAAATTCGCTACGAGTTGTGCAAATCCGATACCAGCTTTTGTTCGGTTGTTTTACCTCTGAGCGGCACTTTTTTGCACACCATGGGCTAAATGGCCAGGTCACATGGACCCCGAAGGCTCAGAAGATTAGGGGAGGGGACCCACTGGAACAGCTGTTGGGAGACAGATGGTAGCCTCCCGTCAAGACCATCCAGCGTGTTCTTTAACGTGCACAGGGTATGGCTCTCCCGCACACGGGGCCACGGCTTAACGACCCATCCGATGGACGGCGGCCTTTCCAAGCCCATCGGTGTCCCCTACTGACCGTGGGCAGAGTGGGGAATTTTTGCGGACATATATATCTCAACGCTGATCCAGCTGGGACTCGAACCTGGGAACTCGATACCAGCTCGTTAGTAGCTTAGTGGTTAGCTAAGCAAGCATATGCTGACTGAGGCAGAGGCCAATTGCTTTGCGCTCTTTGCACGACGTCATTCCTCTGCGTTACAAAGCTGGGAGATTCTGGGATCCCTTCTTTTGGGCTATGTGTTCAAATCAAATCTACCTCTATCCTATTCTTCGATCCTTTTCGAGAGCAATGTATCGCGGAATCTCCCGCATTAAGAGAGCGATGCTGGACATGTCCTCACAGGTCAAAACAACGTCTCTTAAGTGTACCTCAGTGCAGAGTGAGGGATGTTCAAAATGCTCGCACAATACTTACTAGGCTGATTGTAGTCCACGATACGAAAAGGTTTGGGCACCGCTGCACCGCGAGATTCGCCAATTCCGAGGTCAAGATTTACAATCTCTGTTGATATTTTACGAAACGTTAACTGGAAATTAACACGAGATACGTCATATTAACAGAAACTGGACAGTGCTTAAAGAGTTAGGACTTAAAGGATGGACTTGAAGATGCACTTAAAATCGATCAAGAGATCTGTGGAAGAAGAGAGAGTTGAAGTGGCAATACCCTTCACAGAAACGGCTTCTTTCGCAGAGAAGGGAACTCCGAGCAAAGGGGTCTCCATTGCCATCTGCTGCTCCGTCTTCACACCGGAAGCGACGAATTGGTCCACCCTCCTCGCTTCCTCCATCGCTTCTTCGAATCTTTCGTCCACGTACGCATTGATGAGCGACTGCACATCGCAGATCCTGGTGACGTAAGACTTCACCACATCCGAACTTCTCAACTGAAAGAGAAAAAAATAAAAACTCCATGACCTCAGAATTGCATCTGAAACTGATCTGTCCATTCTTTCCACATTTCATTGGCTCCTTCATTGCCGATATCATTCATTCATTTAAATATCATTGGTCCATCGCTTTCAAATGAATTCAACCGCACGAGAAACGTAAAAATATTATTAACGTCAGTGAGTCCAGCTTTCAGAAAGTGAACAAAAGCAATGGGACATTCGTGAAATATCCAGCTCTGCCGTGAGTAGGATTCGGACTCAAGTCTCCCAGTGGCGTTACATATCTGTCACGTTGCTGGGAGACGTGGGTTCGACTCCCTCTCTCGCCTAACCAAAATTTTTTCAGCCAACTCTTTCACGATTTCGATGTCTACAGGACATCTCGTGGGATTCTTTACTTCTCAGCGGAGGATTATCTTTAAGGAAAATGGGGAAAAGATTATTGAATGAGTGGAGAGCTGGTGCAATAGAAACAGACGTGAAACAAAAGATAGCAGACGGTAAATCTGTTGCAGCCACAGATACCGCAGCTGGAACTGGCAACAGTTATTCTCACAACATATCAGCGAGAAAACAATTCTGCGGCAAGTTGTCTTAACAGAAGATTAGCCGAGCTATTTTCTTCCCAAATGAAATTGCGTTCAACATTTCTGTGCTTCATGAAAGAATCCCGGATCTAGGGAGGAAAAAACGAGGGGAGGGGGGGGGGGGAAGAAATAAAATCGAGACGGAAAAACGTAGGGGGGGGGGGCTAAGGGACTGGATTTGCAATGCAGTGCAACATCTTACCTTCCGCTTTACAGGTCTTTCAACATTCTCTTGAAACCTTCACGAAATATAAATCTAATTTTTTTGCCCCCTTCCGTTCCCCCTGGTGATGAGGATGCAGCCGAGAACAGCAAATGCTACTCTTCGTCGGAAAGAGCAGAGGGCGCGGAATTCCCTTCATTGATAAGAAGGCGCTGCAGCATTTCCGTCTTCATTGCTCATCGGGGTTCTTCTGTTGCGGAGCAGAAATCTCCGCTCAACATCCAACTGCCATCCTTTAAATAGGAAACTCATTGGGAGGGGAAAATATTAAGACAACAGCATTTGCATTGGGAAATATTTCATTCAGATGGAGGGAAACGAAAAGGGACATTTTCTTGCGTTATTTCCCCTCCGAGCGGCAAATTGTTTCATGCAATGGGCAAAATGGCCACGTCACAAGGACCCCAAAGGACTCAAAGTTGGAAGGAGACCCACTGGAGAGACAGATCGTAACCTCCCGTCAAGGTCATCCAAGGTGTTCCTTAACGTACATTGGGTACGGCTCTCCCGCACACAGGGCCACGGCCATTTTTCCAAGCCCATCGGTGTCTCCTTTTCTCACCGGGGGGAGGAGGAGGAGGAGGAGGGGGGGGAGTTAGAGGAGATAACGCTAGCCCAGGTGGGGCTCGAATCTGGGAAATGGGGATTACGACACTGGCAGGCGACGAACTGAATCAGTCGACGCTCCCATTTGCTTAGGGGGGGGAGAAATGCCCTTGGGGTGACAAAATATCTTCAGTCGGCGCTGATAATAATGAAGATATTTGACACTTGAAATATGGCACGAGAGAGGAAAGGCATAAGTCCTCACGGGAACTGCAGGGGGAACTTGCTGCCTTGCCCCCCCCCCCCCTCTCTAGAAATGCGAATTTGTTCATAAGAACTGGGGACACCTCGTTTCTCTGACTTGACTCTTATGAAGGCTTCACGTGATGGAATTTGGTTCACAAAGTGGCATTTAAACGAAAGGTAATTACAATTGGGAACACGATCATTTCCGCATTTAATCTCGACACCAGAGAACATTCAACGTCTGCTAAGAAGCCAGGCCGATTCTCGAAATGAAAAGTAATGGCACTCTTCAAAGTTTCTCTCTTATCCCCCCCCCCCACCCCAGAGAGATTTTCTGTGCAAGTATCCGAAGCACATTGAAATAATTGAAGGAACGCGTACTGGGCAAAGTAGCACGAGTGTTCAGAGAGTCACGCGCAAGTACAGAAAAAAAAAAGGTCCGAAAAGCTCTGGACCTCTTTTTTTTACTTTTCTAGTTTGCACACAATACATTTTCACATAGACAGAATAAATTCCTCTAACTATATACAGAAACAAAAAGCAGCTGAACACTGCAAGAGCCAGGTAGCAGACGAACCCGCATGAGCCGATCCAAGAGGCGCCAATCCTTCGTTTCGTCAGACGAACTTCACCCCACAAGCAGACGACAAGGCATCGCTATTGCATCCCGCTCTTTAGCCACAACCTCTTGGCACGTGATGAGACTTTCCACGCATCACAGACAAAAACTTTCCCAACTTAATAGTTAACTGAGCAAAAAATCCAACTAATCACTAACCATGCTTATAGAACAACTGTTAATCCAACATCAGGGGAAATGGAATTGCACAGCGTTTCAGAAGGTAATTGATTATGGTTTTATTTTATATATTATTTTGGTAATTGATTATGTTATGCGAAATTCACTTCAAGGGAAAGATTTTGGCCTTATATGGACTGGAGATATGAAAATTTCTTATTTAGATTATGCTGATGATTTAGCCCTTTTGGCAAATGATGTTGATGAGATGAACTCTTTCATTCGAGCTGTTGATGAGACTGGTAGTAGAGTAGGTTTGGTTATAAACAGAGAGAAAACTAAAGTGATGAAAATTGGTCAGGCAGGCTGTGATTCAGTTAATCTGAATGGTTGCCGTCTTGAGCAGGTGTCACAGTTTAACTATCTTGGGAGCTATGTAACAGATAATGGTGATGTGCGGCATGAGATTAACAGACGAATAGGGATTGCTGCCGGGACTTTTGACTGCCGGTTTTTGCTGCCGGTGACTGGACACTGGACGACTGGGAAAATGTCACGTGATCCGACGAGTTGCGGTCCACCTTGTTCTGTACCGACGGTAAGCAGAGAGTTTGGCGGCACCACACGAGCAATGACCCAGCTTGCCTTCCAAACACAATTCAAGGTTCTGGAGGCGGTGTAATAGTGTGGGGCACGTTCTGTTGGCACGGGACTGGTCCCCTGATGTTGCTGGAAGGTTGGTGTCCTCCGAGGATTATCTGAACATTGTTGCCGATCAAGTCCATCTTGTAATGTTGACTTTTTATCCAGCAGGTGACGGCTGTTTCATGGACGACAATGCTACTGTCCATCGCGCAAGATGTGTTCAGCAGTGGTTCAACGAGCATGACAGCGACTTCCACCCTCTTCCCTGGCCATCATAAAGCCCGGATCTGAACCGCATTAAGAATGTATGGGACATCCGTCAAATCTGAGCCAGTTAAAGGACTGTCTGGTGAACGCCCGGTATGCTCTAGATGTAATGGCACTCCAACATCTTGTGGAATCTATAATAATCCGTGCTGTATTTCATGCTAAAGGAGGTACAACTCGGTATTGAATAAAAGTTTCTAATTCAGTGGTCTGTGTGTGTAGATGCTTACGCAGTATCTTGGGCATTAGGTGGTTCAACTTTGTAACTAATGATGAGATTAGGCAAAGGAGTTTGCAACCTCCTTTAAGCAGCATATTGTGCAGAGAGAGACTCCGTTGGTTTGGCCATGTTGCCCGTATGGATAATTATAGATTGGCGAATAGGGTTATGAACAGTGTGCCTAAAGGCCTCAGAAAGAAGGGGAGACCTAGGATGCGGTGGGCAGACAATGTCAAACAGGACCTTATTATAATTGGTGTGCAGTGGCCAGATGCAGCAGATGTAGCTCAGGACAGATATGCTTGGAGAACTAAATTGCACGGTCTGGTTGGACCTCCGTTGCCCATGGCTGCTTGAGGTTGATGATGTAATACTAGTAATGCGACTCTTTTAATCCTTGGGTTATTTATATTCCTTCCACATAACGGATTTGTAGTACAAAGGAAAGTTTTTTCCTCGTTTGTTCCCATCAATGAAGACAAACTAGCTGAATAATAATTTCACCATTTCTACTCTGTATTTATAAACTTAAAACATCTTTTCCTGCTCTTTATCTTTTAAACCTTGTTGGCCTTGGTTGCCTTCGCGCCATAAAACCCCAAACAACCAACATCTTTTCCTGCCGAAAACAATCGCTGAACCATAGATCATGTTCATGTGTTCAACACTTCCAGAGTGTTACGCACCCCCTCGGTTGGAGGTGCAAAAACTTGTAGATAATTAAATTTCGTTGTGATTTCTTCTCTCAATAGAAGCCGCATAAACCGAAGCCCTCCCCTTGGCGGAGGAGCTGTAAGTCATTTAAGGATGAATTGGGCACTCCTCACTCTGGTTTTGCAACAGCAATAACAGAGAATTTGTTCAAAAAGTTTTTTTCATGGAATAACTGACAGTAAATTAAAGAGATTATGCACACTAATATTATATTACTAGGCACTGAGGAAAAACATAATTTTAACCTATCTGTAACTATACCGCTAACCAGAGGAGAAGCGGGATTCGTACCTTAATTATTCACTGATGTTGTCCATATGTCCGCTACCGGCTCCAGCGTTCTGCAGTTGTCCCATGTGGATTACGGTTGGGCACTTCCTTTCCACTGAATCTGACCGGCTAGATCTCTTCATTGAGCTTAAGAGAAGTAATCGATTCTCATCTCGTCATCGGTGATTATTCGCCTCTCGCCCCGGAGCTTCTGTTGGAGACTCTCTCCGCCGTCCTTTCCAGGGCATCTCTCTCCTCCTTTGTTTGGCTCCCCTTTTTACATCACCATTGATTCCGTGTCTCTGTGATCAGCTTCCCCTGATCTCCTGGTCGGACCGTTAGCCTGGGTTGGGCAGTGGTGTAAGGTAGCCAGGGAGCGGTCTCGATCTGACCTTGAAACGGGGCTACGCCACACGTTTCCAGCCGTATCTTGACACACAGAATCGGGCGTAATAAAGTCTATGCTGAGTTGGAACACTGGCATTGTTCCTAACACACTCAAAACTGCAATTGGGCGTCCTATATTTAAAACGAGATCAACAAATATATATAGTAATTCTAGACCGATCATGATCTTATCAGTTATTGAAAAAGTTTTAGAAAAATATGTATACAAATATGTTAATAATTTTTTAGAAAAATGTAAAATAATTACAGATAGGCAGTACTGGTTTAGGAAGAACAGAGAAATTATTGATTTATTAGAGCATTTCTCACAATACATTAATACAGCACTCAATTCTGGAAAAAAGGTTTGTGCTTTATTTATGGATTTGAATAAAGCATTTGACACGGTTAACCATGACATATTGTTAAAAAAGTTATCATTGGTGGGAATTCGAGGTTCACTAAATAAATGGTTCAAACATTACTTGTCTAATAGGACTATCATCACTAGGATTGAAAATTGCGAGAGTAGAGATCAAATTTTAAAATCAGGTGTACCACAGGGCTCAGTTTTGGGGTCACTTTTATTTGCAATTTATATAAATGATTTAGCAGAAATAAATTTTCAGGGTAATTTGTTTATGTTTGCTGACGATACCGTTCTGCTGAACGCAGGTATGCAGGTAGAAGAAGTAGTTAGATGTGCACGAAACGACTGTAACGTAGAAAATCTTGGTTTCAAAAAAACAAACTCTTCTTAAATGAAGAAAAAACCAAATATATGATCTTTCAGAGTAGGCACAAGTTAAATAACTTATACATTAAAACACATAATTATAACTGTCAATATAAATTAATAATGAACCAAAATGCATGTTCCTTCCCAATTGAGGAAAAGGTTCATAAAATTCAACATTTAGGGATTTATATTGACCAAGACTTTAAATAAAATCGCACATAAAATATACTTGTGATAAACTAAGGTATGCATCTTACAAAGAGTTGAAGTTGAATACACTTATTCCATTGGATGTCATAACAATGATATAAAAAGCTCTCTGTGAATCAATCATTAGGTATGGTATCAGTATATATGGATGCATATATAAATCTGTTTTAAATCAAATTAAACGAATACCAAAAAGTACTCTAAATAATATTGTTAAATTCAATAAACATGTAATTAATGAAGATCACATTGGCAATAGTTTTCATTATCTGAACATTTTACCAGTTGACTTGTTATATATTTAAAAACTATCTTTAGAATATATAACAATCTTTAGAAGGTCTGTAAATGGTACCTAGGTAGTCACTGGAAGGAGAGCTATGCACCAATCCCCTGTGATGATGCATAGAACCGGCCAGGCCTAGCACCTAATGTCCGACCCCGCCTTCTCGTGGTGAGGACCGTTAGTAACTTTCAAAAGAGATATTCTCTTGTGGAAGTGAACGGAAGGGAAGGGTTGCCAGATTAGTGTGGCCTACTGATCTGGGCAACTATGGCTACTTTTCTTTTTTTCTACCCTGCTGAGGAGTGGTCGGTGCTGACCATATAAACCTACTGGACTGGACAGATATATGGCTCTGAGCTGATTATGGATCCTGATTTTGCTGCACTGGTGGGCTTCTGTGGAGGGAAAATCTTCCGCTGTGTTTTCTGTTTGTTTGTGGGTTGACAGTCCCAAGTGAATAGATTCACAGGATATGTTTATCAGAGTGGATAATCCTGAGCAGAAGTCATCGCAGGCACCTGAACTCTTTGCTTCTATTGGCATCGTCAAATTCTACATTGGAGGAAGTCTTCCAGTGTAGATGGCTTCAGCCTTTAGTAGTGGGGGAACGGGTCTTTGCCCCATGTCTGCGATTAGGGGGCTGTTTGATATTGTCGACATTCCCTCTCTCAATAAACATAGTTTCTTTAAACATCCCACTAACCATTTTCTCTCCATAGGTAGTTGCAATGTGAGGACTCTGCACAGAGCTTTTTCTCTTGATGTCCTCACACAAGAATTCCACCATTATAATTTAGATATTCTCGGCTTGCAAGAGACCAGATGGACAGATAAAGGTCAGATTCTTAAAAATAATCTTAAATTTCTCTTTTCAGGGAGGGACGACAACAAGCATCACCAAGGCGTGGGTCTGTTTCTCAGCAGACACGCTAGCGATGCTCTTCTAGGATATGAGTGCAATAATGAAAGGTTTCTTACAGCAAAATTTCAGACAAGCGTTAAAGACTTGAATGTTATCTGCTATTATGCCCCCACTGAGGATGCCGATGAGGAGCAGAAGGATAGGTTTTATGAACAACTTCAGGATATTTTGAATTCTGTCAAGAAAGGAGATATTACCCTTGTTCTTGGTGACTTCAATGCCAGAGTTGGTACTGACTCTGCCCTTTGGGGAGGAGTAATAGGCCCTTTTGGTATTGGTAGCTGCAATGGCAATGGGCAACGTCTCCTACAGGTAAGTAAACTCAATGGATTCAGAATAACTAACACTTATTACAAACACCGCGACACACATAAGTACATATGGGTTTCACCTGATGGGCTGCATAAGAATATGATTGATTTCATATTAATTAACAGCAAATGGGCTAGTTCTGTTAGGAATACCAGGGCATATAGGGGAGCTGAAAGTGGATCTGACCATTACCTTGTTAAAAGTGTCTTGCAACTTAAACTTAAAAAGTGTTGTGCTAGGGTTAAAAAATTTACTTTTAATACTGAAGCTCTGAAAGATCCAGTTATAGCTAAAGCTTACCATGATAGGTTACTTAGTCATTATGACAGTCATGGTTTGCTTACTACTGAAGTTGAGGAAGAATGGGATCATTTTAAACAGGCTTTTTTGGACACTAACAGTACTCTTTTAGGAAAAAAGGAGCAGAAGATTCAAAATTATCTGAGTGATAAGGCACTTGAGCTTATTTCGGAAAGAAAGAACTGCAGGAATGCCCTTAATCAATACCCTACTAGTTCTAATAGAAAGCATTACAGAGACCTTAATAAACTTGTAAAGGATCAGTTAGCTGCTGATAAGAATCTTTGGTTTGATGGTTTGGCTGACAAAGCCGAGGAAGCAGTTAGACAGCACAACAGCAGAGAGCTGTACCAGATAGTTTATGTTTTGTGTGGTAGAAAACAGACAGGCATACAGGGATTGAAGGATAAACAAGTTAAGGTTATAGAAGGGGAGGATTCTGTCATGGCTAGGTGGGCTGAGCATTTCAGTGATGTTCTAAACAATGTAGTTAGTTCTACTCCCATTGTTTCCAATGATGATAGATGCATTGGTGGCTTTAATGTTGGACCTATAACACAATCTGAAGTTATTTTGGCTATTTCTAAACTTAAACTTCATAAATTCCCAGGGGTAGATGAAATTACTACGGAAATGCTTAGAGCTGGGAATGTTTCGGCTACCACTTGGATGACTGAAATTCTGAATATCTTTTATGATAAAGGCATGGTTCCTAAGGATTTTACCAGAACTATTGTTATCCCTATTTTCAAAAAAGGTGATCGCAGTTCTTGTGATAACTATAGGGGTATCAGCCTACTCTCTGTTCCAGGGAAAGTTCTTTGCCTGATTGTGCTTAATAGAATTAAGAATCTGGTTGACAGACAATTGCGCGATGAGCAATGTGGATTCAGAAGTGGTAGGGGATGTGTGAATCAGATATTTTCACCTAGGCAGATTCTTGAGAAATGTTTAGAGTTTCAGAAACCTTTGGTTGCTAGCTTTGTTGATTTCAAAAAGGCTTTCGACTCTGTTGATCGTCATAATTTGTGGTTGATTGTGATCTCATATGGTATACCAGACAAGTTAGTTAACATTATGAAAGCTCTCTATAATAACACTGAGTCGTGTGTGAGAGTTGGTAAGGCTTGTAGCAATTGGTTTAGCATTACTTCTGGTGTTCGACAAGGGTGCATTTTGTCTCCTTTTCTCTTTAGCTTGGTTATTGATTATGTTATGCGAAATTCACTTCAAGGGAAAGATTTTGGCCTTAAATGGGCTGGAGATACGAAAATTTCTGATTTAGATTATGCTGATGATTTAGCCCTTTTGGCAAATGATGTTGATGAGATGAACTCTTTCATTCGAGCTGTTGATGAGACTGGTAGTAGAGTAGGTTTGGTTATAAACAGAGAGAAAACTAAAGTGATGAAAATTGGTCAGGCAGGCTGTGATTCAGTTAATCTGAATGGTTGCAGTCTTGAGCAGGTGTCACAGTTTAACTATCTTGGGAGCTATGTAACAGATAATGGTGATGTGCGGCATGAGATTAACAGACGAATAGGGATTGCTGCCGGGACTTTTAAGAACCTATGGAGAGTGTGGAGAAATAGGTGTATACACCTAAAGACTAAAATTAGACTGTATAATAGTTTGGTTCTTTCTAGGGTTAGTTATGGTAGTGAAACTTGGACACTTTGTAAACAAGATAACAGGAAACTAGATGCTTTTGATTCCAGATGCTTACGCAGTATCTTGGGCATTAGGTGGTTCAACTTTGTAACTAATGATGAGATTAGGCAAAGGAGTTTGCAACCTCCTTTAAGCAGCATATTGTGCAGAGACTCCGTTGGTTTGGCCATGTTGCCCGTATGAATAATTATAGATTGGCGAATAGGGTTATGAACAGTGTGCCTAAAGGCCTCAGAAAGAAGGGGAGACCTAGGATGCGGTGGGCAGACAATGTCAAACAGGACCTTGTTAGAATTGGTGTGCAGTGGCCAGATGCAGCAGATGTAGCTCAGGATAGACTTGCTTGGAGAACTAAATTGCACGGTCTGGTTGGACCTCCGTAGCCCATGGCTGCTTGAGGATGATGATGATGATGATCTTTAGAAAGTTCTTTAAAAATGAACACAAGGAGAAAATTTTGCATGTGATCAATACAAGACGAAAGTGTGAAAATTATTTTGTTGAACCAGTTTTTCACAATAATTATGGTAAAGCGCGGATATCTTATCAAATATCTAACATTTTTAATTCGCTACCGAGAGATCTGTTATGCCTGAGCACTTATTCAGAAATTAAAACTAAAGTTTCGAAATGGTTATTAGATGTAAATATTTGAAAAGTAATGTTTAAAAAGTCATATCCTGTATCTGGTATCTTTTTAAGCAAGTGCAATTTTAATGTGAAATGATGACTTGTACCATAGGTGATAGTTTTGTGCAATATGTGCTGTAATCCGAAATTTTATAGGTTTATTTTAAAGATGTGTTTAATTTTTCATGTCTGTGTTTTAATACGTGTTTTTTTTTTGTTATTGTTTTAGTTTCTTTTTTTAATTAAGTGTTTATTTTCCATTATACAATGTCATATTCTTTAACAAAGCTGTCGTGTCATTGAAAGGGATCCTGCTGACAAGTCATAAGGCTTAGCGGGGTTATCTACGTATAGAACCATATTAAGGCTTAATAAAGTTATTATTATTATTAAACGTCTGCCCTCTGGTGTCAAAGAGGGTGAATTACAAGGGTCCGTCGGGTGCCCAGTGGGCGTGCCTTCTTCCAGCCCCGCGTGAGGAGGAAAGCAGATGTTTGGGGCGGATGCTGGCGTGGGGAGAATTTGGAGAGAATTTCGATCGTTAGGCCGAAAGAATAATTGAGGCATAACACGTGGCACCACGTCGATGACATCACAAACGCAATGTTCTGGAGCCACGGTTCAATTTCACCACCCCCACACCACCCCCACCCTCCAAATCTATACGTTTGAAAACTATTTTGCATTTTTATCCTTTGGAAACATTTAGCAACTATTAAGCATCAATTCAAAATGTACAACTTTGCGAATAAACCTGTAAAATTACCTTGCAAATGTTTTTATTCATTTATTAGTTGCCTTTTTTTCCGCTATTGACGCATCGATTGCGTATGTTTTAATCTTTTGCGGCGACTAAAAATGTTTGCGAACCGCCGGTGCAGGCGACGCCTTCAGCAGACGCCTTGCTCGCTTTCTGCTGCTTATCGCTAGAAACGTCTCGACCTTCCACCGATGCTGAAAGCGTCTGCATACGCCCACCTCTGTGAATCGAGCAGCAGCAGAAGAAGGCGCTCAAGCACTCACCAGCAGTCGGTC
Organism: Ryuthela nishihirai; assembly: GCA_038380435.1. Taxonomy (NCBI): domain Eukaryota; kingdom Metazoa; phylum Arthropoda; class Arachnida; order Araneae; family Heptathelidae; genus Ryuthela; species Ryuthela nishihirai. Next base: position 152,238,156 of record JAWZYU010000001.1, on the reverse strand, counting down.
TGTACATCTCTTTCTATCTTTTTTTTAAAGTTTTTTACAGCAATCCCAACTTTATTTGCAAGAGATTTCGCATTTGGCACAGAGATTTGGCACCATGATTGCTGTAACAATAGCATTAGATGAGATCTGGCAAGGAGGCCATCCCGCCCCCTTTCAGAATCCTAATGTGGGTAACAGAAGCAAAAAATGATGTATATTTCATGCATAGTTCAATAAAATTTTTATAGACCTGAAAAACAGAGGGGCGCGATTATTTTCTAGATCTGGGCTGGAAGGGATATTTTCTTTTTAACGTCAACAGTTAGTTTGAGAAAAAAGTGACCAATGTAAAGTGAATTCAAGGCGATTGAATATATCGAATTGGAATCGTCCGGAGCGCATTGTCTGACGGGTCAAGAAACGTGTCAAAAGAACAGAAGAGTTAAAATGATTAAAAGCAGCATGCATTGTTCGTTTTTTGTATCGTTACGACAGATGAACGAGCAACAATGAAACCTGATGTGATGTCATTTTGATGCTCGCCTGTGCTCGGCATGTGAATTACGTCACTAGTAATAATGAATAAGAATTCGAACTTTAACGATGTTTTTTAAAAAGAAGAGGAATGAAGAAATCGGAATTGTTTTCAATTTCTTTAGCACTAAGTGAATTAGCATAAAGTTAATGTTAAGAAAACTTTTCTCAGGATATTCGGAGATTAGGTCAAGGACGAGAAAACGTTAGTCGAGCAAGTAGCTCTGACCTCAACTTTTCTGTAGGAAGAGTTCATCGTCTGATGCGTGGTGGTCAACGTCTGAAAAGAATTCGTTCTGAAAGCCAAGTATAAATAACGCTGCAGTTTTGGAGTACTTGATGGCTAAAATTCTGGAAGAAAATTATTTCATGCGTGGTTATTTTTGGTTTGTTTAAAGAATTGGCAAGATTGTTCTTCGTAGTTTAAGGTTTGTTCACAAATATGATTGTGCCACTTATTGAGTATTGTAAAAAGTCTTATTTTATGTTTTGAGTGGGGACTGTACGAATTCTAAAGAAACGACTCTTTGTAATAACAGTGATAAGGAGAAATACTCTTCTAACGGTTTATTTTCATACTGGTGGAAGATAAATATTTGTGTGAGTTGAATTTATTTCATACTTATGTTTTATTCATACTTTTGTAATAAATAAGTTCATTTGTTAAGTTTGTCACTGAACATTCTTTTGAACTCACACTCAGAATTTCCTATTAAAACTTAAAACAGTATTCTGCTCTTTCAGTCGTCCATTCGTGACAGGATGCATGGATTCGATTAAAATGACAATGATTCATCGCAATAGCATTCTCGTAGATCTGACTCATCAAATATTCATCGTCAGAAATAATTCACAGCCATTAAATTTTATCTCGTTTTCAAAAAAAAGAATAACATAAGAGTTTCACTTCTTCGTCTGTAGGCATCAAAATGTTTGTTTAGAGTGATAAATTAAAAATTATTTTTCTGTTGGATAGGCATTGAAGCTATATTACGATTCGCCGTATTTCCAGAAACGGAAAATGAAATTTGCTTAGAAAAATAAAATGCAGGGAACATAAAAATATTCAAAAGAAATTTTCAAATGGTGAAGCTCTGCAGATGAAATTCAGTTAGAATGGGAGAAGTTTAAAGAAGGGAAGTGCAAAGCTGCTAAAGCGAAAACTTCTGAAAAGAGTTGCGAAGGATATTGAAGAAAGGTGGAAAGGAGAGTGGAAGAAGTTCGGGAGATAAAGTGGAAGAAGGTTCCATCAAGGAAGGATATCGAAGAAAGGTGGAAGGGAGAGTGGAAGAAGTTCGGGAGATAAAGTGGAAGAAGGTTCCATCAAGGAAGGATATCGAAGAAAGGTGGAAGGGAGAGTGGAAGAAGTTCGGGAGATAAAGTGGAAGAAGGTTCCATCAAGGAAGGATATCGAAGAAAGGTGGAAGAGAGAGTGGAAGAAGTTCGGGAGATAAAGTGGAAGAAGGTTCCATCAAGGAAGGATATCGAAGAAAGGTGGAAGGGAGAGTGGAAGAAGTTCGGGAGATAAAGTGGAAGAAGGTTCCATCAAGGAAGGATATCGAAGAAAGGTGGAAGGGAGAGTGGAAGAAGTTCGGGAGATAAAGTGGAAGAAGGTTCCATCAAGGAAGGATATCGAAGAAAGGTGGAAGGGAGAGTGGAAGAAGTTCGGGAGATAAAGTGGAAGAAGGTTCCATCAAGGAAGGATATCGAAGAAAGGTGGAACGGAGAGTGGAAGAAGTTCGGGAGATAAAGTGGAAGAAGGTTCCATCAAGGAAGGATATCGAAGAAAGGTGGAAGGGAGAGTGGAAGAAGTTCGGGAGATAAAGTGGAAGAAGGTTCCATCAAGGAAGGATATCGAAGAAAGGTGGAAGGGAGAGTGGAAGAAGTTCGGGAGATAAAGTGGAAGAAGGTTCCATCAACGAAGGATATCGAAGAAAGGTGGAAGGGAGAGTGGAAGAAGTTCGGGAGATAAAGTGGAAGAAGGTTCCATCAAGGAAGGATATCGAAGAAAGGTGGAAGGGAGAGTGGAAGAAGTTCGGGAGATAAAGTGGAAGAAGGTTCCATCAAGGAAGGATATCGAAGAAAGGTGGAAGGGAGAGTGGAAGAAGTTCGGGAAATAAAGTGGAAGAAGGTTCCATCAAGGAAGGATATCGAAGAAAGGTGGAACGGAGAGTGGAAGAAGTTCGGGAGATAAAGTGGAAGAAGGTTCCATCAAGGAAGGATATCGAAGAAAGGTGGAAGGGAGAGTGGAAGAAGTTCGGGAGATAAAGTGGAAGAAGGTTCCATCAAGGAAGGATATCGAAGAAAGGTGGAAGGGAGAGTGGAAGAAGTTCGGGAGATAAAGTGGAAGAAGGTTCCATCAAGGAAGGATATCGAAGAAAGGTGGAAGGGAGAGTGGAAGAAGTTCGGGAGATAAAGTGGAAGAAGGTTCCATCAAGGAAGGATATCGAAGAAAGGTGGAAGGGAGAGTGGAAGAAGTTCGGGAGATAAAGTGGAAGAAATTTCCATCAAGGAAGGATATCGAAGAAAGGTGGAAGGGAGAGTGGAAGAAGTTCGGGAGATAAAGTGGAAGAAGGTTCCATCAAGGAAGGATATCGAAGAAAGGTGGAAGGGAGAGTGGAAGAAGTTCGGGAGATAAAGTGGAAGAAGGTTCCATCAAGGAAGGATATCGAAGAAAGGTGGAAGGGAGAGTGGAAGAAGTTCGGGAGATAAAGTGGAAGAAGGTTCCATCAAGGAAGGATATCGAAGAAAGGTGGAAGGGAGAGTGGAAGAAGTTCGGGAGATAAAGTGGAAGAAGGTTCCATCAAGGAAGGATATCGAAGAAAGGTGGAAGGGAGAGTGGAAGAAGTTCGGGAGATAAAGTGGAAGAAGGTTCCATCAAGGAAGGATATCGAAGAAAGGTGGAAGGGAGAGTGGAAGAAGTTCGGGAGATAAAGTGGAAGAAGGTTCCATCAAGGAAGGATATCGAAGAAAGGTGGAAGGGAGAGTGGAAGAAGTTCGGGAGATAAAGTGGAAGAAGGTTCCATCAAGGAAGGATATCGAAGAAAGGTGGAAGGGAGAGTGGAAGAAGTTCGGGAAATAAAGTGGAAGAAGGTTCCATCAAGGAAGGATATCGAAGAAAGGTGGAACGGAGAGTGGAAGAAGTTCGGGAGATAAAGTGGAAGAAGGTTCCATCAAGGAAGGATATCGAAGAAAGGTGGAAGGGAGAGTGGAAGAAGTTCGGGAGATAAAGTGGAAGAAGGTTCCATCAAGGAAGGATATCGAAGAAAGGTGGAAGGGAGAGTGGAAGAAGTTCGGGAGATAAAGTGGAAGAAGGTTCCATCAAGGAAGGATATCGAAGAAAGGTGGAAGGGAGAGTGGAAGAAGTTCGGGAGATAAAGTGGAAGAAGGTTCCATCAAGGAAGGATATCGAAGAAAGGTGGAAGGGAGAGTGGAAGAAGTTCGGGAGATAAAGTGGAAGAAGGTTCCATCAAGGAAGGATATCGAAGAAAGGTGGAAGGGAGAGTGGAAGAAGTTCGGGAAATAAAGTGGAAGAAGGTTCCATCAAGGAAGGATATCGAAGAAAGGTGGAACGGAGAGTGGAAGAAGTTCGGGAGATAAAGTGGAAGAAGGTTCCATCAAGGAAGGATATCGAAGAAAGGTGGAAGGGAGAGTGGAAGAAGTTCGGGAGATAAAGTGGAAGAAGGTTCCATCAAGGAAGGATATCGAAGAAAGGTGGAAGGGAGAGTGGAAGAAGTTCGGGAGATAAAGTGGAAGAAGGTTCCATCAAGGAAGGATATCGAAGAAAGGTGGAAGGGAGAGTGGAAGAAGTTCGGGAGATAAAGTGGAAGAAGGTTCCATCAAGGAAGGATATCGAAGAAAGGTGGAAGGGAGAATGGAAGAAGTTCGGGAGATAAAGTGGAAGAAATTTCCATCAAGGAAGGATATCGAAGAAAGGTGGAAGGGAGAGTGGAAGAAGTTCGGGAGATAAAGTGGAAGAAGGTTCCATCAAGGAAGGATATCGAAGAAAGGTGGAAGGGAGAGTGGAAGAAGTTCGGGAGATAAAGTGGAAGAAGGTTCCATCAAGGAAGGATATCGAAGAAAGGTGGAAAGGAGAGTGGAAGAAGTTCGGGAGATAAAGTGGAAGAAGGTTCCATCAAGGAAGGATATCGAAGAAAGGTGGAAGGGAGAGTGGAAGAAGTTCGGGAGATAAAGTGGAAGAAGGTTCCATCAAGGAAGGATATCGAAGAAAGGTGGAAGGGAGAGTGGAAGAAGTTCGGGAGATAAAGTGGAAGAAGGTTCCATCAAGGAAGGATATCGAAGAAAGGTGGAACGGAGAGTGGAAGAAGTTCGGGAGATAAAGTGGAAGAAGGTTCCATCAAGGAAGGATATCGAAGAAAGGTGGAAGGGAGAGTGGAAGAAGTTCGGGAGATAAAGTGGAAGAAGGTTCCATCAAGGAAGGATATCGAAGAAAGGTGGAAGGGAGAGTGGAAGAAGTTCGGGAGATAAAGTGGAAGAAGGTTCCATCAAGGAAGGATATCGAAGAAAGGTGGAAGGGAGAGTGGAAGAAGTTCGGGAGATAAAGTGGAAGAAGGTTCCATCAAGGAAGGATATCGAAGAAAGGTGGAAGGGAGAGTGGAAGAAGTTCGGGAGATAAAGTGGAAGAAGGTTCCATCAAGGAAGGATATCGAAGAAAGGTGGAAGGGAGAGTGGAAGAAGTTCGGGAGATAAAGTGGAAGAAGGTTCCATCAAGGAAGGATATCGAAGAAAGGTGGAAGGGAGAGTGGAAGAAGTTCGGGAGATAAAGTGGAAGAAGGTTCCATCAAGGAAGGATATCGAAGAAAGGTGGAACGGAGAGTGGAAGAAGTTCGGGAGATAAAGTGGAAGAAGGTTCCATCAAGGAAGGATATCGAAGAAAGGTGGAAGGGAGAGTGGAAGAAGTTCGGGAGATAAAGTGGAAGAAGGTTCCATCAAGGAAGGATATCGAAGAAAGGTGGAAGGGAGAGTGGAAGAAGTTCGGGAGATAAAGTGGAAGAAGGTTCCATCAAGGAAGGATATCGAAGAAAGGTGGAAGGGACAGTGGAAGAAGTTCGGGAGATAAAGTGGAAGAAGGTTCCATCAAGGAAGGATATCGAAGAAAGGTGGAAGGGAGAATGGAAGAAGTTCGGGAGATAAAGTGGAAGAAATTTCCATCAAGGAAGGATATCGAAGAAAGGTGGAAGGGAGAGTGGAAGAAGTTCGGGAGATAAAGTGGAAGAAGGTTCCATCAAGGAAGGATATCGAAGAAAGGTGGAAGGGAGAGTGGAAGAAGTTCGGGAGATAAAGTGGAAGAAGGTTCCATCAAGGAAGGATATCGAAGAAAGGTGGAAAGGAGAGTGGAAGAAGTTCGGGAGATAAAGTGGAAGAAGGTTCCATCAAGGAAGGATATCGAAGAAAGGTGGAAGGGAGAGTGGAAGAAGTTCGGGAGATAAAGTGGAAGAAGGTTCCATCAAGGAAGGATATCGAAGAAAGGTGGAAAGGAGAGTGGAAGAAGTTCGGGAGATAAAGTGGAAGAAGGTTCCATCAAGGAAGGATATCGAAGAAAGGTGGAAGGGAGAGTGGAAGAAGTTCGGGAGATAAAGTGGAAGAAGGTTCCATCAAGGAAGGATATCGAAGAAAGGTGGAAGGGAGAGTGGAAGAAGTTCGGGAGATAAAGTGGAAGAAGGTTCCATCAAGGAAGGATATCGAAGAAAGGTGGAAAGGAGAGTGGAAGAAGTTCGGGAGATAAAGTGGAAGAAGGTTCCATCAAGGAAGGATATCGAAGAAATTTGGAAGGGAGAGTGGAAGAAGTTCGGGAGATAAAGTGGAAGAAGGTTCCATCAAGGAAGGATATCGAAGAAAGGTGGAAGGGAGAGTGGAAGAAGTTCGGGAGATAAAGTGGAAGAAGGTTCCATCAAGGAAGGATATCGAAGAAAGGTGGAAGGGAGAGTGGAAGAAGTTCGGGAGATAAAGTGGAAGAAGGTTCCATCAAGGAAGGATATCGAAGAAAGGTGGAAGGGAGAGTGGAAGAAGTTCGGGAGATAAAGTGGAAGAAGGTTCCATCAAGGAAGGATATCGAAGAAAGGTGGAAGGGAGAGTGGAAGAAGTTCGGTAGATAAAGTGGAAGAAGGTTCCATCAAGGAAGGATATCGAAGAAAGGTGGAAGGGAGAGTGGAAGAAGTTCGGGAGATAAAGTGGAAGAAGGTTCCATCAAGGAAGGATATCGAAGAAAGGTGGAAGGGAGAGTGGAAGAAGTTCGGGAGATAAAGTGGAAGAAGGTTCCATCAAGGAAGGATATCGAAGAAAGGTGGAAGGGAGAGTGGAAGAAGTTCGGGAGATAAAGTGGAAGAAGGTTCCATCAAGGAAGGATATCGAAGAAAGGTGGAAGGGAGAGTGGAAGAAGTTCGGGAGATAAAGTGGAAGAAGGTTCCATCAAGGAAGGATATCGAAGAAAGGTGGAAAGGAGAGTGGAAGAAGTTCGGGAGATAAAGTGGAAGAAGGTTCCATCAAGGAAGGATATCGAAGAAAGGTGGAAGGGAGAGTGGAAGAAGTTCGGGAGATAAAGTGGAAGAAGGTTCCATCAAGGAAGGATATCGAAGAAAGGTGGAAGGGAGAGTGGAAGAAGTTCGGGAGATAAAGTGGAAGAAGGTTCCATCAAGGAAGGATATCGAAGAAAGGTGGAAAGGAGAGTGGAAGAAGTTCGGGAGATAAAGTGGAAGAAGGTTCCATCAAGGAAGGATATCGAAGAAATTTGGAAGGGAGAGTGGAAGAAGTTCGGGAGATAAAGTGGAAGAAGGTTCCATCAAGGAAGGATATCGAAGAAAGGTGGAAGGGAGAGTGGAAGAAGTTCGGGAGATAAAGTGGAAGAAGGTTCCATCAAGGAAGGATATCGAAGAAAGGTGGAAGGGAGAGTGGAAGAAGTTCGGGAGATAAAGTGGAAGAAGGTTCCATCAAGGAAGGATATCGAAGAAAGGTGGAACGGAGAGTGGAAGAAGTTCGGGAGATAAAGTGGAAGAAGGTTCCATCAAGGAAGGATATCGAAGAAAGGTGGAAGGGAGAGTGGAAGAAGTTCGGTAGATAAAGTGGAAGAAGGTTCCATCAAGGAAGGATATCGAAGAAAGGTGGAAGGGAGAGTGGAAGAAGTTCGGGAGATAAAGTGGAAGAAGGTTCCATCAAGGAAGGATATCGAAGAAAGGTGGAAGGGAGAGTGGAAGAAGTTCGGGAGATAAAGTGGAAGAAGGTTCCATCAAGGAAGGATATCGAAGAAAGGTGGAAGGGAGAGTGGAAGAAGTTCGGGAGATAAAGTGGAAGAAGGTTCCATCAAGGAAGGATATCGAAGAAAGGTGGAAGGGAGAGTGGAAGAAGTTCGGGAGATAAAGTGGAAGAAGGTTCCATCAAGGAAGGATATCGAAGAAAGGTGGAAGGGAGAGTGGAAGAAGTTCGGGAGATAAAGTGGAAGAAGGTTCCATCAAGGAAGGATATCGAAGAAAGGTGGAAGGGAGAGTGGAAGAAGTTCGGGAAATAAAGTGGAAGAAGGTTCCATCAAGGAAGGATATCGAAGAAAGGTGGAAGGGAGAGTGGAAGAAGTTCGGGAGATAAAGTGGAAGAAGGTTCCATCAAGGAATGATATCGAAGAAAGGTGGAAGGGAGAGTGGAAGAAGTTCGGGAAATAAAGTGGAAGAAGGTTCCATCAAGGAAGGATATCGAAGAAAGGTGGAAGGGAGAGTGGAAGAAGTTCGGGAGATAAAGTGGAAGAAGGTTCCATCAAGGAAGGATATCGAAGAAAGGTGGAAAGGAGAGTGGAAGAATTTCGGGAGATAAAGTGGAAGAAGGTTCCATCAAGGAAGGATATCGAAGAAAGGTGGAAGGGAGAGTGGAAGAAGTTCGGGAGATAAAGTGGAAGAAGGTTCCATCAAGGAAGGATATCGAAGAAAGGTGGAAAGGAGAGTGGAAGAAGTTCGGGAGATAAAGTGGAAGAAGGTTCCATCAAGGAATGATATCGAAGAAAGGTGGAAGGGAGAGTGGAAGAAGTTCGGGAAATAAAGTGGAAGAAGGTTCCATCAAGGAAGGATATCGAAGAAAGGTGGAAGGGAGAGTGGAAGAAGTTCGGGAGATAAAGTGGAAGAAGGTTCCATCAAGGAAGGATATCGAAGAAAGGTGGAAAGGAGAGTGGAAGAATTTCGGGAGATAAAGTGGAAGAAGGTTCCATCAAGGAAGGATATCGAAGAAAGGTGGAAGGGAGAGTGGAAGAAGTTCGGGAGATAAAGTGGAAGAAGGTTCCATCAAGGAAGGATATCGAAGAAAGGTGGAAAGGAGAGTGGAAGAAGTTCGGGAGATAAAGTGGAAGAAGGTTCCATCAAGGAAGGATATCGAAGAAAGGTGGAAGGGAGAGTGGAAGAAGTTCGGGAGATAAAGTGGAAGAAGGTTCCATCAAGGAAGGATATCGAAGAAAGGTGGAAGGGAGAGTGGAAGAAGTTCGGGAGATAAAGTGGAAGAAGGTTCCATCAAGGAAGGATATCGAAGAAAGGTGGAAGGGAGAGTGGAAGAAGTTCGGGAGATAAAGTGGAAGAAGGTTCCATCAAGGAAGGATATCGAAGAAAGGTGGAAGGGAGAGTGGAAGAAGTTCGGGAGATAAAGTGGAAGAAGGTTCCATCAAGGAAGGATATCGAAGAAAGGTGGAAGGGAGAGTGGAAGAAGTTCGGGAGATAAAGTGGAAGAAGGTTCCATCAAGGAAGGATATCGAAGAAAGGTGGAAGGGAGAGTGGAAGAAGTTCGGGAAATAAAGTGGAAGAAGGTTCCATCAAGGAAGGATATCGAAGAAAGATGGAAGGGAGAGTGGAAGAAGTTCGGGAGATAAAGTGGAAGAAGGTTCCATCAAGGAATGATATCGAAGAAAGGTGGAAGGGAGAGTGGAAGAAGTTCGGGAAATAAAGTGGAAGAAGGTTCCATCAAGGAAGGATATCGAAGAAAGGTGGAAAGGAGAGTGGAAGAAGTTCGGGAGATAAAGTGGAAGAAGGTTCCATCAAGGAAGGATATCGAAGAAAGGTGGAAAGGAGAGTGGAAGAATTTCGGGAGATAAAGTGGAAGAAGGTTCCATCAAGGAAGGATATCGAAGAAAGGTGGAAGGGAGAGTGGAAGAAGTTCGGGAGATAAAGTGGAAGAAGGTTCCATCAAGGAAGGATATCGAAGAAAGGTGGAAAGGAGAGTGGAAGAAGTTCGGGAGATAAAGTGGAAGAAGGTTCCATCAAGGAAGGATATCGAAGAAAGGTGGAAGGGAGAGTGGAAGAAGTTCCGGAGATAAAGTGGAAGAAGGTTCCATCAAGGAAGGATATCGAAGAAAGGTGGAAGGGAGAGTGGAAGAAGTTCCGGAGATAAAGTGGAAGAAGGTTCCATCAAGGAAGGATATCGAAGAAAGGTGGAAGGGAGAGTGGAAGAAGTTCGGGAAATAAAGTGGAAGAAGGTTCCCTCAAGGAAGGATATCGAAGAAAGGTGGAAGGGAGAGTGGAAGAAGTTCGGGAGATAAAGTGGAAGAACTTTCCATCAAGGAAGGATATCGAAGAAAGGTGGAAGGGAGAGTGGAAGAAGTTCGGGAGATAAAGTGGAAGAAGGTTCCATCAAGGAAGGATATCGAAGAAAGGTGGAAGGGAGAGTGGAAGAAGTTCGGGAGATAAAGTGGAAGAAGTTTCCATCAAGGAAGGATATCGAAGAAAGGTGGAAGGGAGAGTGGAAGAAGTTCGGGAGATAAAGTGGAAGAAGGTTCCATCAAGGAAGGATATCGAAGAAAGGTGGAAGGGAGAGTGGAAGAAGTTCGGGAGATAAAGTGGAAGAAGGTTCCATCAAGGAAGGATATCGAAGAAAGGTGGAAGGGAGAGTGGAAGAAGTTCGGGAGATAAAGTGGAAGAAGGTTCCATCAAGGAAGGATATCGAAGAAAGGTGGAAAGGAGAGTGGAAGAAGTTCGGGAGATAAAGTGGAAGAACGTTCCATCAAGGAAGGATATCGAAGAAAGGTGGAAGGGAGAGTGGAAGAAGTTCGGGAGATAAAGTGGAAGAAGGTTCCATCAAGGAAGGATATCGAAGAAAGGTGGAAGGGAGAGTGGAAGAAGTTCGGGAGATAAAGTGGAAGAAGGTTCCATCAAGGAAGGATATCGAAGAAAGGTGGAAAGGAGTGTGGAAGAAGTTCGGGAGATAAAGTGGAAGAAGGTTCCATCAAGGAAGGATATCGAAGAAAGGTGGAAGGGGGAGTGGAAGAAGTTCGGGGATAAAGTGGAAGAACGTTCCATCAAGGAAGGATATCGAAGAAAGGTGGAAGGGAGAGTGGAAGAAGTTCGGGAAATAAAGTGGAAGAAGGTTCCATCAAGGAAGGATATCGAGGAAAGGTGGAAGGGAGAGTGGAAGAAGTTCGGGAGATAAAGTGGAAGAAGTTTCCATCAAGGAAGGATATCGAAGAAAGGTGGAAGGGAGAGTGGAAGAAGTTCGGGAGATAAAGTGGAAGAAGGTTCCATCAAGGAAGGATATCGAAGAAAGCTGGAAGGGAGAGTGGAAGAAGGTCGGGAGATAAAGTGGAAGAAGGTTCCATCAAGGAAGGATATCGAAGAAAGGTGGAAGGGAGAGTGGAAGAAGTTCGGGAGATAAAGTGGAAGAAGGTTCCATCAAGGAAGGATATCGAAGAAAGGTGGAAAGGAGAGTGGAAGAAGTTCGGGAGATAAAGTGGAAGAAGGTTCCATCAAGGAAGGATATCGAAGAAAGGTGGAAGGGAGAGTGGAAGAAGTTCGGGAGATAAAGTGGAAGAAGGTTCCATCAAGGAAGGATATCGAAGAAAAGTGGAAGGGAGAGTGGAAGAAGTTCGGGAGATAAAGTGGAAGAAGGTTCCATCAAGGAAGGATATCGAAGAAAGGTGGAAGGGAGAGTGGAAGAAGTTCGGGAGATAAAGTGGAAGAAGGTTCCATCAAGGAAGGATATCGAAGAAAGGTGGAAAGGAGTGTGGAAGAAGTTCGGGAGATAAAGTGGAAGAAGGTTCCATCAAGGAAGGATATCGAAGAAAGGTGGAAGGGAGAGTGGAAGAAGTTCGGGAGATAAAGTGGAAGAAGGTTCCATCAAGGAAGGATATCGAAGAAAGGTGGAAAGGAGAGTGGAAGAAGTTCGGGAGATAAAGTGGAAGAAGGTTCCATCAAGAAAGGATATCGAAGAAAGGTGGAAGGGAGAGTGGAAGAAGTTCGGGAAATAAAGTGGAAGAAGGTTCCATCAAGGAAGGATATCGAAGAAAGGTGGAACGGAGTGTGGAAGAAGTTCGGGAGATAAAGTGGAAGAAGGTTCCATCAAGGAAGGATATCGAAGAAAGGTGGAAGGGAGAGTGGAAGAAGTTCGGGAGATAAAGTGGAAGAAGGTTCCATCAAGGAAGGATATCGAAGAAAGGTGGAAAGGAGTGTGGAAGAAGTTCGGGAGATAAAGTGGAAGAAGGTTCCATCAAGGAAGGATATCGAAGAAAGGTGGAAGGGGGAGTGGAAGAAGTTCGGGGGATAAAGTGGAAGAACGTTCCATCAAGGAAGGATATCGAAGAAAGGTGGAAGGGAGAGTGGAAGAAGTTCGGGAAATAAAGTGGAAGAAGGTTCCATCAAGGAAGGATATCGAGGAAAGGTGGAAGGGAGAGTGGAAGAAGTTCGGGAGATAAAGTGGAAGAAGGTTCCATCAAGGAAGGATATCGAAGAAAGTTGGAAGGGAGAGTGGAAGAAGTTCGGGAGATAAAGTGGAAGAAGGTTCCATCAAGGAAGGATATCGAAGAAAGGTAGAAGGGAGAGTGGAAGAAGTTTCCATCAAGGAAGGATATCGAAGAAAGGTGGAAGGGAGAGTGGAAGAAGTTCGGGAGATAAAGTGGAAGAAGGTTCCATCAAGGAAGGATATCGAAGAAAGTTGGAAGGGAGAGTGGAAGAAGTTCGGGAGATAAAGTGGAAGAAGGTTCCATCAAGGAAGGATATCGAAGAAAGGTAGAAGGGAGAGTGGAAGAAGTTTCCATCAAGGAAGGATATCGAAGAAAGGTGGAAGGGAGAGTGGAAGAAGTTCGGGAGATAAAGTGGAAGAAGGTTCCATCAAGGAAGGATATCGAAGAAAGTTGGAAGGGAGAGTGGAAGAAGTTCGGGAGATAAAGTGGAAGAAGGTTCCATCAAGGAAGGATATCGAAGAAAGGTAGAAGGGAGAGTGGAAGAAGTTTCCATCAAGGAAGGATATCGAAGAAAGGTGGAAGGGAGAGTGGAAGAAGTTCGGGAGATAAAGTGGAAGAAGGTTCCATCAAGGAAGGATATCGAAGAAAGTTGGAAGGGAGAGTGGAAGAAGTTCGGGAGATAAAGTGGAAGAAGGTTCCATCAAGGAAGGATATCGAAGAAAGGTAGAAGGGAGAGTGGAAGAAGTTTCCATCAAGGAAGGATATCGAAGAAAGGTGGAAGGGAGAGTGGAAGAAGTTCGGGAGATAAAGTGGAAGAAGGTTCCATAAAGGAAGGATATCGAAGAAAGGTGGAAGGGAGAGTGGAAGAAGTTCGGGAGATAAAGTGGAAGAAGGTTCCATCAAGGAAGGATATCGAAGAAAGGTGGAACGGAGAGTGGAAGAAGTTCGGGAGATAAAGTGGAAGAAGGTTCCATCAAGGAAGGATATCGAAGAAAGGTGGAAAGGAGAGTGGAAGAAGTTCGGGAGATAAAGTGGAAGAAGGTTCCATCAAGGAAGGATATCGAAGAAAGGTGGAAGGGAGAGTGGAAGAAGTTCGGGAGATAAAGTGGAAGAAGGTTCCATCAAGGAAGGATATCGAAGAAAGGTGGAACGGAGAGTGGAAGAAGTTCGGGAGATAAAGTGGAAGAAGGTTCCATCAAGGAAGGATATCGAAGAAAGGTGGAAGGGAGAGTGGAAGAAGTTCGGGAGATAAAGTGGAAGAAGGTTCCATCAAGGAAGGATATCGAAGAAAGGTGGAAAGGAGAGTGGAAGAAGTTCGGGAGATAAAGTGGAAGAAGGTTCCATCAAGGAAGGATATCGAAGAAAGGTGGAAGGGAGAGTGGAAGAAGTTCGGGAGATAAAGTGGAAGAAGGTTCCATCAAGGAAGGATATCGAAGAAAGGTGGAAGGGAGAGTGGAAGAAGTTCGGGAGATAAAGTGGAAGAAGGTTCCATCAAGGAAGGATATCGAAGAAAGGTGGAACGGAGAGTGGAAGAAGTTCGGGAGATAAAGTGGAAGAAGGTTCCATCAAGGAAGGATATCGAAGAAAGGTGGAACGGAGAGTGGAAGAAGTTCGGGAGATAAAGTGGAAGAAGGTTCCATCAAGGAAGGATATCGAAGAAAGGTGGAAGGGAGAGTGGAAGAAGTTCGGGAGATAAAGTGGAAGAAGGTTCCATCAAGGAAGGATATCGAAGAAAGGTGGAAGGGAGAGTGGAAGAAGTTCGGGAGATAAAGTGGAAGAAGGTTCCATCAAGGAAGGATATCGAAGAAAGGTGGAAGGGAGAGTGGAAGAAGTTCGGGAGATAAAGTGGAAGAAGGTTCCATCAAGGAAGGATATCGAAGAAAGGTGGAAGGGAGAGTGGAAGAAGTTCGGGAGATAAAGTGGAAGAAGGTTCCATCAAGGAAGGATATCGAAGAAAGGTGGAAAGGAGAGTGGAAGAAGTTCGGGAGATAAAGTGGAAGAAGGTTCCATCAAGGAAGGATATCGAAGAAAGGTGGAAGGGAGAGTGGAAGAAGTTCGGGAGATAAAGTGGAAGAAGTTTCCATCAAGGAAGGATATCGAAGAAAGGTGGAAGGGAGAGTGGAAGAAGTTCGGGAGATAAAGTGGAAGAAGGTTCCATCAAGGAAGGATATCGAAGAAAGGTGGAACGGAGAGTGGAAGAAGTTCGGGAGATAAAGTGGAAGAAGGTTCCATCAAGGAAGGATATCGAAGAAAGGTGGAAGGGAGAGTGGAAGAAGTTCGGGAGATAAAGTGGAAGAAGTTTCCATCAAGGAAGGATATCGAAGAAAGGTGGAAGGGAGAGTGGAAGAAGTTCGGGAGATAAAGTGGAAGAAGGTTCCATCAAGGAAGGATATCGAAGAAAGGTGGAACGGAGAGTGGAAGAAGTTCGGGAGATAAAGTGGAAGAAGGTTCCATCAAGGAAGGATATCGAAGAAAGGTGGAAGGGAGAGTGGAAGAAGTTCGGGAGATAAAGTGGAAGAAGGTTCCATCAAGGAAGGATATCGAAGAAAGGTGGAAGGGAGAGTGGAAGAAGTTCGGGAGATAAAGTGGAAGAAGGTTCCATCAAGGAAGGATATCGAAGAAAGGTGGAAGGGAGAGTGGAAGAAGTTCGGGAGATAAAGTGGAAGAAGGTTCCATCAAGGAAAACCACTCCCCTCTTCGAGATGAAAATCGCTCTCTAACCAGAGAAGACAAAGAACTGAGTGATTTTCTAAATAGATGGGCTCTTGAGGAAAACAAAACAGGCAGCAGAAATCACGCAAAATTCTGCGGATGAAAAGTCAGGCTGGAAAAGAGTTGAATCTACTGTTTTGCGAGAAATTATTCTGATCTGGAAAGAGCGACTAAGAGACTGAGAAAAGGGAAAGCTGCTGGAATTGGCAAGATTTCGAAAGAAATGATCACATACCTGGGAGATAGAGATCAAATGTGTCTCAAAGACATTTAATGAAATCTTTGAAAAGCAAGAGATACCTCATGACTGATTTGATAACGGAAAAGGAAAGTCGAAGGAGGATATCATCCTCTTGCACTCTCCAGCTGCTTTGATAAGAAGTTCATGTGAGTTTTAAAAGAGAGACTAAAGAGATGGCTGGAGGAAAAGAAAAAGAAATCGGGTGAGCTGCAATATAGCTTTCGAAGAAATCGGAGAGTGGAAGACTTTGTTTTTGCCGACGGAAATTATCCGAGGCTCTAATGATTCTGGTAAACAATTATTTGTTGCTGGTCTTGACATTGAAAAGGATTCAATTGACAGAGCAACTTTATGGAAAAGGATGAGAAGATTGCGAATTTCAAACCATCTTGTTCAACTGCTCAAGAAGATGGATGACCAAATAAATGTTTTTAATAAAATTCAATCGGACAAAGTAATGACCAGTCGTGCTGTTAAATAAGGTTGTCCTCTTTCGCCTCTTCTATTCCTGATTTATCTTCGACCCTTAGAAGACAAGCTTCTCCAAACTAATCTTGGACTAAAATTCCCAGATATTTTGAATCCTGGTTCCACATTTGGTGTTCCTATTGTTTTCTTTGCAGATGATATTATAGTCTTTGAAGAATTTGGAGTTAATTTAGAGTCGATCTTTGAAGAGATATATCAGTTTGGAGTTTCATTTCCTATGCAGTTGAAAAGCTTTTCGTTAGATCCAGTTGAAAATATGATGCAAGCACAAGAGTTTATTACAGTGTTAATTTGTCCTGTTAAATTTTTAATTTCATTTATAGCAATTCTGTTCCTCCAAACTAAAGATCAGCATATGTATGGAGAGCTCTTGGCAGCTCTTGATTTTGTTTATAAAAATTTACATAAGAGAAATAAAAGAATTAATAATAATAAACTTTTTCTACGTTTTGTATGATTTCATTAGATGAAATGTGTCGATGATATCGCGTACATATCGAAGAGAAAATGATAGCGGAAGTGCGTCATCCTCTTGAAAGGGATCTTAACTCTCGTGCAGCTTTCGACTCAAAAGCAATATTACGCAACCTTAAAAAAACTCTCCTTCCTCTGCAAGGGAACTGAGGCCCTCTTAGCTGCACGAGATGTCAAAGATGGCCATTTTTTCCATTTCCATTGTTCAAATTTTAATTTCCCTTTTTTCGAGTCAACGTGTCCTTTAGGGAAAAAATATCTATATTTCGCATGCAAAGTGCTTCAGAACAATTTAAAAAGTTCTCGCAAAGCTAATCTTCAGGACAATGAGAGGAATATTTCTACATATCCAATTATCATCAATTGTGCCTTTACATTTCTTGTACCTATTTTAACAATGTTCCAATATCGTACTTAAATTTTCTTTACCTAATGTGATTTATTTCGCCTTTTTGAACTTAAATCATTCATAAGAACAAATTTTGGCACGAATCAGTGTTAGCACGGGAAAACGATTCGCTGCCTTTTTCGTTACAGCCGAACACTTCGGATCATTTTTCCTTACGTTTTTCGTAACAGCTTTCAGTAAATGTTCCAGTGAAATATTTTTAGTATCAATACAAAAATAATGAAATATATCTTTTCATTTTTATTATACACGGTGTCCCTGAATTCATGTCCCAATGGTGAGGGGATGGTAGTAGACACCGAACCCATCAATATTCGTCATAGAATATGCGGCCGCCAACGCAGCCCGGTGCTGGTAGGGGGCGCAGACAAGGCGGCACAGCTTAAAAGCGCTGGATCTGCCAAACCCCAGCATTCTCAGCGTCGACCGAACACGAGATGGAGCAGTTTAGGAACGCAGAGAAAGCCGATATGCACCTGATGTACGGCGTAGCCGAGGGCAATGGTGGAGAGGCGCAAAGACTCTACCATGAGCGACATCCTATGCGCCGTGTGCCCGATCATAAAATGTTTGCGCGACTGCACCGCCAGCTGTCTGAGGCAGGCACCTTACACGTCAGTCGACATGATGCCGGGCGAGCACGGACCGTCAGAACACCAGCAATGAGCGAGGACATCTTGCGTATGGTGACAGATAACTCAGGTAGAAGCACGCGATCCGCCGCCCGGAGCCTGGGTGTGCATCGGAAGTGTCTGGAGAGTGCTGCATGAAGAGGGGCTACACTTCCATCACTTGCAGCGCGTGCAGGCATTGACAGTTGTTGATTATCCCCTGCGCATGGATTTCGCACAGTGGTTCCTGCAGCAAAGTGCCGCACATCCCGATTTCCCCGAGGATGTGCTCTTTACGGATGAATCAACATTCTCACGAGAAGGCGTAGTGAATGTCCATAATGTACATTTGTGGGTTGCCCAGAACCCCCATGGTATACGTCCAAATTAGAGCAAGCAACGGTTCGCCCAAATTAGAACAAGCAACGGTTCGCCGTCAATGTCTGGGCGGGGATCGTGCATGACTACTTAATTTGACCCTACCTACTGCCAGACCGCCTCGATGGGCGAAATACCTACCGTATTTTTCTGCAACAGGTTTTGCCGGAATTGCTTCAGGATGTTCCAGCCACAATCCGCGCCTGTATGTGGTTCCAGCACGATGGGGCACCCGCCCATTTCAGCATTGGACGTGCGTCAGCATCTTCATACCACATTTGGGAACCAATGGATTGGGCGCGGTGGTCCCATCCCGTGGCCCCACAGATCGCCCGATCTTTCTTGTATCGATTTCTTTCTATGGGGACATTTGAAGAGTGTCGTGTACGAGATGCCCGTGCAGTCCGCGGAGGATCTGGTAGTTCGACTGTCCGTCGCAGCCGCTGATGTGCGCGACAAGCCCAGTATTTACGAGCAGGTACGCCGATCACTATTCCGCCGTTGTGCCGCCTGTATCAATGTTGGTGGGCAGACGCTTGAGCATTTGTTGCAGTGATCTCCAATAAATGTCACTCTGTCTGTCCTCTGTCTGTCCTTCATCTGTTGCATTCCTCCCCAAGAGATGCTAGGGAAGGAAAATTGGTACAAAAGTTTATTTTAAGAACGGAATTTTTAGATAATTTGGTTTTAACGTTTATTATTCTACGTAATTGTAAGTCTTATTAGTGAATAAGAAATTTTCTATCTGCATCGAATTTTTTTCTCCAAGTCTTTCTGGTCTTTAGACCGTGGCCACTACAGGATGTTATGTCACTGCGAACTCATAATTTACTGGCAGCTGTAGTTTTCGGTACGAGGCACGGAGTTGACGGCGAACGGCAAACATTCCTTCAGTTCCTATGGGCAAAGCCTGTTATGGAAAATGTTTCATGAACTCAAAATTGATCTTTAGAGTAACAGTCAATCAATAAATATAAATTAATCCGTTAATGCAAATATGAAGCAAATTATCACTGGAATAAAGAGGAAATAAAATGCTACGCATTCCTCAAAAAGGAGCGGGGTGGCTCAGTCGGTAGCGCGCCAGGCTCGTAATCTGTAGTTCCCAGGTTCGAGTCCCAGCTGGGTCAGCGTTGAGATTTATCTCCGCAAAATTCCCCGCCCTACCCACGGTCAGTAGGGGACACCGATGGGCTTGGAAAGGCCGCCGTCCGTCGGATGGGACGTTAAGCCGTGGCCCCGTGTGCGGGAGAGCCATACCCTGTGCACGTTAAAGAACACGCCGGATGGCCTTGACGGGAGGCTACCATCTGTCTCCCAACAGCTGTTCCAGTGGGTCCCCTCCCCCAACCTTCTCTGAGCCTTCGGGGTCCATGTGACCTGGCCATTTAGCCCATGGTGTGCAAAAAAGTGCCGCTCAGAGGTAAAACAACCCAACCCAATTCCTCAAAAGAATATTTCATTAATCTCTAAAAATGAGCGATGTATGCGCTTAGATCACTACTTTCTTTACTTATATTTATAAATAAAGAAATTGAAAACATTAACACGGGTTGTCAGTGCTCGATTGAAACACGGGAATACCGCCTTTCTTTCAACGCAGTATGTACAGGGTGAGGCTGACACTAATAGATTTGTAATCATACCCAATGGAAAGGTTTCTGGTGAGCTTGAAGAGAGACCAAAACCGAAAGTTTCGACTATTGTCAAGGCCCTTCCCCGCAATTCTCTATCCTACACCCAAATTACTTCACCTACATAATTCCTTCTCCAAGTGTTTAAGCAGATCATAGCGAATTGTAACAGCTGCGATTTCCACCCTTCTTTTGAAATTCCTGTTCTCTTTCTTTCGTCTCTTGTCTGGACGGCAGAAATCTCTTTCTCTTAGCGTCAATTACGAGGAAGATGGCGGAGACAGATGATTTCTAATCTTATAAAAGAAAAATCTGAAATGTGTGGAAGCAAAAATACTGATGAAATAACGAAATGATCTTTTTCCGTTATTTGTTACGTTTTATCTTTAGAAATATTTTGAATTTCCGTTAACGTTATTGAGACTTCCTTTTCGTTTTCGTTATTTCCTCACGCGAGACGCAAATGGGTTTCAATTCGAATATTAACTAAAGCAACACTTGCTTTATGAGAATAATAATAATAATAAAGGTAATTTACAACTTAGATTTTAATTTTTAAAATAGTTTCGGAGTTATATATTGCGAAACTATTTTTAAAATTTCCTATATTTATTCAACGTTAATGCATTTCTGATTTAGATACTTTATCTCTTTTTTTTATTATTATTAAAAAATATCTGCTTGTATTAGTTAAACACGACATTCTTGAATAAAACTTTTATATTTACTAACATTATATTTTTTTACATGATTATGCTATTACTTCCATAAAGAATATTTTTAGTTTTTTACTTTTGTAATTATTTTCATTTAATATATTTCTCGGCATTGAATCGTCAAATGTGATATTCTAAAATTACTTGTATATTTTCCTTTCTGTTCTTTTAATTCATAACGTTGTCTCTTTTCCCCCGACCTGACGTCTTCTGCATGGATTATTAAAAATCCCTCTGTCATTGCTTCGAGGCTATCTTTCTTCATTTTCCGTTCGGATCCTCCGCGAGGCCACTGCGTCACAGATCACCTCCAGATTCCTCCCATTGCCTCTGATTGCTGATTTTGCAGAAGGAAAATCGTGCAGCCGGGAGCTGCCCACCAAAAGAAAGCGGTTTTCGAGTCATTCTCGAATGCCATCCAACGAACTAAACGCTGAACAGAGTTTAAGAAAGAAGTTAAGAGAAGACAACGCAATGCACAGCGCTCTCACCTCGTTTACTTAAACGAGAGACAGGACCGCCATCATGCCTATTAACGAAATGTTTTACCCCCTTTTTTTGTTTCAACTCCCCTCCCTTAAAATCTGGTCGTCTTATACAAAATCACCTACTTTGAAATCCCAAGCAGTTGTCTTTGCATCATTTTATCTCATCCCCAAAGTACATTCGTTAGACACTTGCAATAGATTTAGAAAACAATATAAAATTTTATTCCATTTGGAATATCACACTTTAACCTTTCCTGTCCGATGGAATATTTTAATAACTGAGAAATTCTACTCAAGTCTTATTTTCAGACCACGCCCCCTCCCCAAAAAAATTAAAACACTAATCCCCCGAAACAAACTAATTTTTCGAACCCTCATCCCCCACTGCCTCCCCGACACTAAATCCTGCGTCCCTCCCTGAGACAGAGATTAAACTGCGTCCCTCCCTGAGACAGAGATTGAACTGCGTCCCTCCCTGAGACAGAGATTGAAGCCTCCCGTCAAGCCATTCAGCTATTTTTAAGGTGCATAGAATGTGACCCTCCTGCACACGGTTAGCGGCTTAATTTCCCATCTTACGGATGGCGATCAACGATAATCCTCTTTCTCACCGAGACAAGATCAGCGGCTTAATTTCCCATCGTACGGATGGCGATCAACGATAATCCTCTTTCTCCCCGAGGCAAGATCAGCGGCTCAACAGAGAGAACGTTTGCACTTTCAAGAAGCCAACAACAGTGATTGCAGATCCGTTTATTAAATACAAGCAATGGCAGAATCTCTCGTTCGGAATGAATCAAAGGAAACACACAAGGAAGAGATCTTACTCTTCGTTCTGAAATTCTGTCTTACTCACAAATCTATTTTTATGTCGTAATGACTCCTTCTCTATCTCGTAATGCCCTGAGAGACCAATTCTGTATGTCGTAATGCACTGAGCGCCTCCTTCTGCATATCGTAATGCACCGAGAGCCCCTTCTGTATGTCGTAATGCACTGAGAGTCCTCTTCACTGTATCGTAATACACTGAGGGTTCACTGTTCTATCTGGTAATGCACTGAGAGCCCACTTCTCTATCTTGTAATGCATTGGGACCTTTTCGATTTTACCTTTTGACCACCCTATGTAATTTTCTTTTTTTTTATTTACTTTGGTAAGCACTTCCACTTAAGTGAGCTGTTAATTTTTTAATCTCATGCAAAATCACCCAAAAGATGTGGTTTCAACGTCTTCCCCCTGCACCTCAGTTGACTCAATCATCGTTAAATATACTGAAATTTGAAAGAAAATATCTAATGCCCTGAAAGCTTAATTTTAACTAACTATAACTCAACTATAGAAAATATTTCCTCTGTTTCAGTTTCTGGAGTATATTTGGGCAAACGAAAATGAGTTCCTTATCTGATTGCATGATGAGGATCCTTCGCTTCCTGATGGATGTTGCGTCGAACATGATATTTCGACTCGCTTATGGGAAGTCAGAGCCGTTGCCACCGATTGCTAACAACATCTTACTTCAATCAGCTACGAATTTAGCATTAAAAATCAGGAAAAAACAGGCAAGTCTTTCTTTTGATTTTCCTTCTCTGAAATGATTTGTTTGGTAGTGTAGATTTTAAATTTCCTTATGAAGTGTTTCCTCTCTTAGCATTTGCTCTTAAACCTTCGATTGCAACAAAATCAAAACCGAAACATATTTCTCCTATTAAATATTCAGAAATAATTTATCATTCTAAATTCTTGTTTTCCGGCAGGTGTGGCACACGATCGAGCTCCACCCATGTTGGCTGATGCAAAGTTCGCTTTCGCTCCCAGGGGGCAGACGAGAGATGGCCATTCGGTCCGAGATTCCAGAAATCCCATCGAAATCAGAGATAAGCAGTAGTTTTCCTTATCTCTGTCAGACAACTCGTACCGTAGCCCTTTCCCGGCATGCCCTCTACTCTCTATTATATTTCGATTCGACTGTGGGTAATCAGAGCCATTGTTAGGTTTGCAAACAGACTCCCCGGATCCTCCGACAATAAGTTCAGAAAAGTAGTCATTGATTGCATCATGAAATGGATTCAGCAGTATTAAAGAAATCCACTTCCTGAAGTGGTTGTTCACAACTGAATTTTGAATATTTCGTAGTCATTAACGAACCCACTGCGTAGGTCGGAGAATCTCATCGAACCACGTCACCCAGACACTTCTAATCAAATATTTCCCAATTCTTTTCAACCATTAAGCCAAAGGATTTTCTCCTATCCTCCTTTATCCATCTGAAGCATTCCAACAGAGGAGGAGATTTTTCTTCTTTTCTCCTATATCTATCTGATAAAGCATTCCAACACAAGAGGAGTTTTTTTTCTTTTCTCCTATATCTCTCTGATAAAGCATTCCAAGAGAAGAGGAGATTTTTCTTCTTTTCTCCTATATCTCTCTGATAAAGCATTCCAACAGAAGAGGAGATTTTTCTTCTTTTCTCCTATATCTATCTGATAAAGCATTCCAACAGAAGAGGAGATTTTTCTTCTTTTCTCCTATATCTATCTGAAAAGCATTCCAACAGAAGAGGAGATTTTTCTTCTTTTCTCCTATATCTATCTGATAAAGCATTCCAACAGAAGAGGAGTTTTTTTTCTTTTCTCCTATATCTCTCTGATAAAGCATTCCAACAGAAGAGGAGTTTTTTTTCTCTACTCCTATATCTCTCTGATAAAGCATTCCAACAGAAGAGGAGTTTTTTTTCTTTTCTCCTATATCTCTCTGATAAAGCATTCCAACAGAAGAGGAGATTTTTCTTCTTTTCTCCTATATCTATCTGATAAAGCATTCCAACAGAAGAGGAGTTTTTTTTCTTTTCTCCTATATCTCTCTGATAAAGCATTCCAACAGAGGAGGAGATTTTTCTTCTTTTCTCCTATATCTATCTGATAAAGCATTCCAACAGAAGAGGAGTTTTTTTTCTTTTCTCCTATATCTCTCTGATAAAGCATTCCAACAGAAGAGGAGATTTTTCTTCTTTTCTCCTATATCTCTCTGATAAAGCATTCCAACAGAGGAGGAGATTTTTCTTCTTTTCTCCTATATCTATCCGATAAAGCATTCCAACAGAAGAGGAGATTTTTCTTCTTTTCTCCTATATCTCTCTGATAAAGCATTCCAACAGAAGAGGAGATTTTTCTTCTTTTCTCCTATATCTATCTGATAAAGCATTCCAACAGAAGAGGAGTTTTTTTCTTTTCTCCTATATCTATCTGATAAAGCATTCCAACAGAAAAGGAGTTTTTTTTCTTTTCTCCTATATCTCTCTGATAAAGCATTCCAACATAAGAGGAGATTTTTCTTCTTTTCTCCTATATCTCTCTGATAAAGCATTCCAACAGAAGAGGAGATTTTTCTTCTTTTCTCCTATATCTCTCTGATAAAGCATTCCAACAGAAGAGGAGATTTTTCTTCTTTTCTCCTATATCTATCTGATAAAGCATTCCAACAGAAGAGGAGATTTTTCTTCTTTTCTCCTATATCTATCTGATAAAGCATTCCAACAGAAAAGGAGTTTTTTTTCTTTTCTCCTATATCTCTCTGATAAAGCATTCCAACAGAAGAGGAGATTTTTCTTCTTTTCTCCTATATCTCTCTGATAAAGCATTCCAACAGAAGAGGAGATTTTTCTTCTTTTCTCCTATATCTCTCTGATAAAGCATTCCAACAGAAGAGGAGATTTTTCTTCTTTTCTCCTATATCTCTCTGATAAAGCATTCCAACAGAAGAGGAGATTTTTCTTCTTTTCTCCTATATCTCTCTGATAAAGCATTCCAACAGAAGAGGAGATTTTTCTTCTTTTCTCCTATATCTATCCGATAAAGCATTCCAACAGAAGAGGAGATTTTTCTTCTTTTCTCCTATATCTATCCGATAAAGCATTCCAACAGAAGAGGAGTTTTTTTTCTTTTCTCCTATATCTCTCTGATAAAGCATTCCAACAGAAGAGGAGATTTTTCTTCTTTTCTCCTATATCTCTCTGATAAAGCATTCCAACAGAAGAGGAGATTTTTCTTCTTTTCTCCTATATCTCTCTGATAAAGCATTCCAACAGAAGAGGAGATTTTTCTTCTTTTCTCCTATATCTCTCTGATAAAGCATTCCAACAGAAGAGGAGATTTTTCTTCTTTTCTCCTATATCTATCTGATAAAGCATTCCAACAGAAGAGGAGTTTTTTTTCTTTTCTCCTATATCTCTCTGATAAAGCATTCCAACAGAAGAGGAGATTTTTCTTCTTTTCTCCTATATCTCTCTGATAAAGCATTCCAACAGAAGAGGAGATTTTTCTTCTTTTCTCCTATATCTCTCTGATAAAGCATTCCAACAGAAGAGGAGATTTTTCTTCTTTTCTCCTATATCTATCTGATAAAGCATTCCAACAGAAGAGGAGTTTTTTTTCTTTTCTCCTATATCTCTCTGATAAAGCATTCCAACAGAGGAGGAGATTTTTCTTCTTTTCTCCTATATCTATCTGATAAAGCATTCCAACAGAAGAGGAGTTTTTTTTCTTTTCTCCTATATCTCTCTGATAAAGCATTCCAACAGAAGAGGAGATTTTTCTTCTTTTCTCCTATATCTCTCTGATAAAGCATTCCAACAGAGGAGGAGATTTTTCTTCTTTTCTCCTATATCTATCCGATAAAGCATTCCAACAGAAGAGGAGATTTTTCTTCTTTTCTCCTATATCTCTCTGATAAAGCATTCCAACAGAAGAGGAGATTTTTCTTCTTTTCTCCTATATCTATCTGATAAAGCATTCCAACAGAAGAGGAGTTTTTTTCTTTTCTCCTATATCTATCTGATAAAGCATTCCAACAGAAAAGGAGTTTTTTTTCTTTTCTCCTATATCTCTCTGATAAAGCATTCCAACATAAGAGGAGATTTTTCTTCTTTTCTCCTATATCTCTCTGATAAAGCATTCCAACAGAAGAGGAGATTTTTCTTCTTTTCTCCTATATCTCTCTGATAAAGCATTCCAACAGAAGAGGAGATTTTTCTTCTTTTCTCCTATATCTATCTGATAAAGCATTCCAACAGAAGAGGAGATTTTTCTTCTTTTCTCCTATATCTATCTGATAAAGCATTCCAACAGAAGAGGAGTTTTTTTTCTTTTCTCCTATATCTCTCTGATAAAGCATTCCAACAGAAGAGGAGATTTTTCTTCTTTTCTCCTATATCTATCTGATAAAGCATTCCAACAGAAGAGGAGATTTTTTTCTTTTCTCCTATATCTCTCTGATAAAGCATTCCAACAGAAGAGGAGATTTTTCTTCTTTTCTCCTATATCTCTCTGATAAAGCATTCCAACAGAACAGGGGATTTTTCTTCTTTTCTCCTATATCTCTCTGATAAAGCATTCCAACAGAAGAGGAGATTTTTCTTCTTTTCTCCTATATCTATCTGATAAAGCATTCCAACAGAAGAGGAGTTTTTTTTCTTTTCTCCTATATCTCTCTGATAAAGCATTCCAACAGAAGAGGAGATTTTTCTTCTTTTCTCCTATATCTCTCTGATAAAGCATTCCAACAGAAGAGGAGATTTTTCTTCTTTTCTCCTATATCTATCTGATAAAGCATTCCAACAGAAGAGGAGTTTTTTTCTTTTCTCCTATATCTCTCTGATAAAGCATTCCAACAGAAGAGGAGATTTTTCTTCTTTTCTCCTATATCTCTCTGATAAAGCATTCCAACAGAAGAGGAGATTTTTCTTCTTTTCTCCTATATCTCTCTGATAAAGCATTCCAACAGAAGAGGAGATTTTTCTTCTTTTCTCCTATATCTATGTGATAAAGCATTCCAACAGAAGAGGAGATTTTTCTTCTTTTCTCCTATATCCATCTGATAAAGCATTCCAACAGAAGAGGAGATTTTTTTCTTTTCTCCTATATCTATCTGATAAAGCATTCCAGCAGAAGAGGAGATTTTTCTTCTTTTCTCCTATATCTATCTGATAAAGCATTCCAACAGAAGAGAAGATTTTTCTTCTTTTCTCCTATATCTATCTGATAAAGCATTCCAACAGAGAGCAGATTTTTCTTCTTTTCTCCTATATCTATCTGATAAAGCATTCCAACAGAGAGCAGATTTTTCTTCTTTTCTCCTATATCTATCTGATAAAGCATTCCAACAGAAGAGGAGATTTTTCTTCTTTTCTCCTATATCCATCTGATAAAGCATTCCAACAGAAGAGGAGATTTTTCTTCTTTTCTCCTATATCTATCTGATAAAGCATTCCAACAGAAGAGGAGATTTTTCTTCTTTTCTCCTATATCTATCTGATAAAGCATTCCAACAGAAGAGGAGATTTTTCTTCTTTTCTCCTATATCTATCTGATAAAGCATTCCAACAGAAGAGGAGATTTTTCTTCTTTTCTCCTATATCTATCTGATAAAGCATTCCAACAGAGAGCAGATTTTTCTTCTTTTCTCCTATATCTATCTGATAAAGCATTCCAACAGAAGAGGAGTTTTTTCTTCTTTTCTCCTATATCTCTCTGATAAAGCATTCCAACAGAAGAGGAGATTTTTCTTCTTTTCTCCTATATCTATCTGATAAAGCATTCCAACAGAAGAGGAGTTTTTTTTCTTTTCTCCTATATCTATCTGATAAAGCATTCCAACAGAAGAGGAGATTTTTCTTCTTTTCTCCTATATCTCTCTGATAAAGCATTCCAACATAAGAGGAGATTTTTCTTCTTTTCTCCTATATCTATCTGATAAAGCATTCCAACAGAAGAGGAGATTTTTCTTCTTTTCTCCTATATCTCTCTGATAAAGCATTCCAACAGAAGAGGAGATTTTTCTTCCTTTCTCCTATATCTATATGATAAAGCATTCCAACAGAGAGCAGATTTTTCTTCTTTTCTCCTATATCTATCTGATAAAGCATTCCAACAGAAGAGGAGATTTTTCTTCTTTTCTCCTATATCTATATGATAAAGCATTCCAACAGAGAGCAGATTTTTCTTCTTTTCTCCTATATCTATCTGATAAAGCATTCCAACAGAAGAGGAGATTTTTCTTCTTTTCTCCTATATCTATCTGATAAAGCATTCCAACAGAAGAGGAGATTTTTCTTCTTTTCTCCTATATCTCTCTGATAGAGCATTCCAACAGAAGAGGAGATTTTTCTTCTTTTCTCCTATATCTCTCTGATAAAGCATTCCAACAGAAGAGGAGATTTTTCTTCTTTTCTCCTATATCTATCTGATAAAGCATTCCAACAGAAGAGGAGATTTTTCTTCTTTTCTCCTATATCTATCTGATAAAGCATTCCAACAGAAGAGGAGATTTTTCTTCTTTTCTCCTATATCTATATGATAAAGCATTCCAACAGAGAGCAGATTTTTCTTCTTTTCTCCTATATCTATCTGATAAAGCATTCCAACAGAAGAGGATATTTTTCTTCTTTTCTCCTATATCTATCTGATAAAGCATTCCAACAGAAGAGGAGATTTTTCTTCTTTTCTCCTATATCTATCTGATAAAGCATTCCAACAGAAGAGGAGATTTTTCTTCTTTTCTCCTATATCTATATGATAAAGCATTCCAACAGAGAGCAGATTTTTCTTCTTTTCTCCTATATCTATCTGATAAAGCATTCCAACAGAAGAGGAGATTTTTCTTCTTTTCTCCTATATCTATATGATAAAGCATTCCAACAGAGAGCAGATTTTTCTTCTTTTCTCCTATATCTATCTGATAAAGCATTCCAACAGAAGAGGAGATTTTTCTTCTTTTCTCCTATATCTATCTGATAAAGCATTCCAACAGAAGAGGAGATTTTTCTTCTTTTCTCCTATATCTCTCTGATAAAGCATTCCAACAGAAGAGGAGATTTTTCTTCTTTTCTCCTATATCTCTCTGATAAAGCATTCCAACAGAAGAGGAGATTTTTCTTCTTTTCTCCTATATCTATCTGATAAAGCATTCCAACAGAAGAGGAGATTTTTCTTCTTTTCTCCTATATCTATCTGATAAAGCATTCCAACAGAAGAGGAGATTTTTCTTCTTTTCTCCTATATCTATATGATAAAGCATTCCAACAGAAGAGGATATTTTTCTTCTTTTCTCCTATATCTATCTGATAAAGCATTCCAACAGAAGAGGATATTTTTCTTCTTTTCTCCTATATCTATCTGATAAAGCATTCCAACAGAAGAGGAGATTTTTCTTCTTTTCTCCTATATCTATCTGATAAAGCATTCCAACAGAAGAGGAGATTTTTCTTCTTTTCTCCTATATCTTTCTGATAAAGCATTCCAACAGAAGAGGAGATTTTTCTTCTTTTCTCCTATATCTATCTGATAAAGCATTCCAACAGAAGAGGAGATTTTTCTTCTTTTCTCCTATATCTATCTGATAAAGCATTCCAACAGAAGAGGAGATTTTTCTTCTTTTCTCCTATATCTATCTGATAAAGCATTCCAACAGAAGAGGAGATTTTTCTTCTTTTCTCCTATATCTATCTGATAAAGCATTCCAACAGAAGAGGAGATTTTTCTTCTTTTCTCCTATATCTATCTGATAAAGCATTCCAACAGAAGAGGAGATTTTTCTTCTTTTCTCCTATATCTATCTGATAAAGCATTCCAACAGAAGAGGAGATTTTTCTTCTTTTCTCCTATATCTATCTGATAAAGCATTCCAACAGAGAGCAGATTTTTCTTCTTTTCTCCTATATCCATCTGATAAAGCATTCCAACAGAAGAGGAGATTTTTCTTCTTTTCTCCTATATCTATCTGATAAAGCATTCCAACAGAAGAGGAGATTTTTCTTCTTTTCTCCTATATCTATCTGATAAAGCATTCCAACAGAGAGCAGATTTTTCTTCTTTTCTCCTATATCTATCTGATAAAGCATTCCAACAGAAGAGGAGATTTTTCTTCTTTTCTCCTATATCTATCTGATAAAGCATTCCAACAGAAGAGGAGATTTTTCTTCTTTTCTCCTATATCTATCTGATAAAGCATTCCAACAGAGAGCAGATTTTTCTTCTTTTCTCCTATATCCATCTGATAAAGCATTCCAACAGAAGAGGAGATTTTTTTTCTTTTCTCCTATATCTATCTGTGTGAAGTAAGTTTCTGTTCTTATTCAAATGAGCGTCTCGTTTTGTCTGATTAATTTCGTTACATTTGCATTGAGAGTTTTCCTCAGATGGGGAAAGGTAAGTGAGCTGACAAATTTCAAATAGATTCAAAACGAAGATTCGATCTGAACTCGACAGATAATTTTATATGTGGAAAAGTGATCAGACGTAAAAATATCTGTCGTTTGCGACGCGAGAGTTTTATTCCATCTGATTGAAGGTCATTGTTAGCGGATTAACAGACAGACATTTCGATCACTTTCAATATTATAGCTCACAGTCGTTTTAACATTGCTGATTAATGGAAGGCTAATTAAGTGAATGGATCACATTTGTCTCTTGAGAATATTTTTATGATGTTGGAGAAGATCAGTGTTTCGTATTGTGGTAGACGAAGGCATCGATACGAAAAAGGAAAGGGGAATACCACCCAGGGGGAGTTTAATAAACGAAGAAATATGTATCCATTGCACATTCTTGACAAGAGTATTCTCTGAAACGCCGCTGAAATAGAGAAGAAATAGATACATTGCTCTTTTCCGTGGCAAGAAATTCTGAAAAATAATAAAATGGAACATCATTCTTTTACAACCAGCCATCATCCACACCGCCCCCCCCCCCCGGCCTTCAGTTAAAATGTCCGTCCCTTTCCGTTAGAAAACGATTCTGTCCATCATCATCGTCAATAAATTTGAAAAGGCATATGGGCCTGTAGAGCCTTCTGCTCAAGGTGCTGAAAACCTGAAAAGAAAGTAAAATTCTCGCCACTGATGCGAAATTATAGTTATCGCCAAAATTTGAATTAAATGAATGTAACAAAAAGTATAAAATTTTGCCACTGAATTTCTACCCATGTTCTAGGTGACTTCAATGCTAAAGTTGGTACTGACTCTGACCTTTGGGGAGGAGTGTTAGGTCCTTTTGGTAATGGTAGCTGGCTGCAATGGCAATGGGCAACGTCTCCTACAGGTAAGTAAACTAAATGCTTTCAGAATAACTAATACTTATTGCAAACACTGCGACATACTGAAGTACACCTGGCTTTCACCAGATGGACTGCGTAAGAATATTGTTACAGAATTCTAGCTGTATTTGAATAGTAGTCAACAGAGCGTGGATTCTAAAATAAATAAGCAAACTATAAACGAACTGATTTAATACCTAAGGCAAGAAACCCCCATATTAAATCATAAACAACTTCTTAACTATTGACATAAAGCACCAATATGCTATCTCAGAAATAAAGTGATCTTGATAATTGCAATTACCAGACTATTTGTTAACCAAGCCCATTTGTCTGTGATACATATAAATTGCTATTTTACTTGAACCCATGGCGCCTTTCTAAACGAGTTAAACATCCAAAACGTTTCACCGCGCTTAGCAGAAACTACATTGTGTCCCAAGGAAAATACTTTTGACTACGAAGGCACACAGATTAATAAAGGCATTTCTTCTTAGATTAACGTGCACAGAGTCAAATACATTTCACTACTGCTTCCGACTAATTCTTCCGAAAATAACAACTCAATATCTTTTCCTCTTTTTAAGTTCATTCAACGTTCGAAATGGTTAGGGACGTAATTCGCACCCTGCGCTTATATCTCGAGTGTCATGTGGTACAATAGTCACGTCTTCATTGTTCCACGAACTTCTTCCGTTACAATATCATCCATTATATATTAATTAACAGCAAATGGACTAGTTCTATTAGGAATACCAAGTCATATAGGGGAGCTGAAATTGGATCTGACCTTGTTAAAAGTGTCTTGCAACTTAAACTTAAAAAGTGTTGTGCTAAAGTTAAAAAATTTACCTTTAATTCTGAAGCTCTGTAAGTAATAGCTAAAGCTTACCATGATAGGTTTGGTTGGGTTTTGCTCTTTGGGGTTTAATGTCTCAAGGACAGTTGAGGCCATGCTGCGCCAAACACATCGCAAAAGAGTAACAGGTAAAAGAGAAAAGTCATGGATCCCCTCAACCAAAAATTAAAAAGAGCAAAGAACAAATGCATACACAATTAAGTAGTAAACAATCAAAAATGGATTTAGGAAAATAAAACCAAACCGGATACGGTTAAAATATTCTGTGAAATATAAATAGTCAAAGACAACTAGTAAGAAAAAGTCATTGGATAAAAGATGTCCAGTTAAGGGGCTAGGACGTAAAATCGAGAAAGTTAAAATCAATATGACATTCGAGGTTAAATGCAGGGCATGCGGTCAAAATATGTTTTATGAGTTCAAATAGTGTCGCAAAACATCCCCTTTTTTTAGGCATTGTTTATTTATCCATAAGAACATACTTATATATATACAATAGAACCTCAAAGTGAAAATAGTCATTACAATGCAAAATGCAATAGAACCACAAAGCTAAGTAGCTTATCCGTAGATATTAGAATAATACATTCATAATACATATACACCTGTTCTCTGATTTACCATTTTTTTAATCAAAATTAAAATAAAACGAAAGTATATAATTCAAAACTTTCATAAAACTTGAAAAATTTAATATAGTTCTATAATTTTATTTGATAATCCTTTAAATTTATTTTTAATCTGTTATAACTGTTAACATTTATAATTTCTCTTCGAATCAAATTAAACGTGTGTGATATTTCATACTCAGTGATACATCTTCCATAATTGTTTTTAAATTTCGGTACCTTGTAATAATTCTTAGCCTCTAATCTTGTAATTTTAGTATGATCTATTTTCATTTTAAACGTGTTATCAAAATAATGTTTAAGGTTATATTATAAATATATAAGTTTCTACATGATACCAAGTTCAAGTAATATAATCTGTCTCTTAAAATCTCATAATTTTGTCTAAGTTTTATAGGTATTATTATTTTCGCTATTGTAGATCGAAGATTTTAAATTTTCTTTATATTTGTTAGGTTTGTTGTACCATGAAGAAGATGTATCATAAGATATAACTGATTCAAAAAAAAAAGATTTATAGAATAAATTGCATGTTTTAGTACTAAATATATATCTTATTTTTTAAATTTTTAAGGCAGATAATCTGATATTTCACATATTTTAGAGATATTCCAATTCTATCTAAAATATTTAAAAATATATTATACGCTTATATATCAATATATATATATACACCTATATATCAATATACACAGTCGTATCAGAATAATATGACCACCTACCATACATACACTATGGTAGGTGGTCCTATTATTCTGATACAACTGTGTATATATACGTAGGTCCATTGTCACCCGAAGAAGAAATGAATCACTGATAACCGAATGACCTAAGCGGAGCAGAGCAAGTGCAACTTCCTCCTCGCGATTCCTACGGAAAAATGACTGCCACAGTTTCCCAATGGGCTTGATCTCGAAAAGCCTCTTACCAACGTGTTCAGAGCAAGATCTCTGCCACTGTGCCCAGAGCTTCATGGAACCGGCAGTGGGGAGTCGGACAGGGGCGTGGCCACTTGGCAGCAGGGTCTGCCGAGTCATTGCCCCTGATGCCCCGACGGCACCCAACAGAAGAGAATGGTGGTTGTGGATGCCAGACGATGGAGCTGCTGGCAGATCTTGGAAAGAAGAGGGTGAGGCCGATGCCTCACCGAGATCAAAGCTTGTAGCGAGCTGAGCGAGTTGGTGTACATCACACACCAACGATGATGCTTAACCATCATCATCATCATCATCATCATCATCATCATCATCATCACGAGCGCAACTTGGGGAGCTTTTGTCGATCAGAAATCTCAAATACCCTCAGTTGTACATGAAGTTACCACTAAGAATAAGATAGGAAAGGTTAGAGTATAATTCGAGATTGAGAAAAGCAATACCAGTTTTCAAACACTGCAAAGTGGGAAACAAAAGCGTTTTTCTAGTTGGGTGAAGTTTTTTGCATTGGGCTGGATCTGTTTTTTGGCTCAATTCTGCGATACACGCTGATTTGTTTCAGGTACTTAATAACCTTCAGATAAATTTTCTTTCTCACTTTAGAGTTTTTGTTGTCCAGTAAACTTTCTAGCGAGAACTCTTGCATTCTTAATTCTCTAAGTTCTTCAGAGCGTCTATCCCTAGAAGTGTGGCACAGATTCATAGCACGTGGACTACGATTTCTGTGGCAGTGCAGTTAGGGCATTTCTTAGATTCCGTTTCCTTCATGATGTGATCCAAGGCGATGCTGATAGCTTGCAAATCTGCAGTGAAGATGGAACACTGCTGTAGGATCTGGTCTGCAGTGATTACATTACAGCAGACCATGGCCGATCCCACTGATGTGCCGGACTCCGAGCCATCTGTGAAGACAAGAAAGAAGTCCGCGTGCTCAACGCGGTGGCTAGCAAAGAGTTGCTGGTACACGCAGTCAGGGGAAAGGGCTTTCCTCCTCCTGCAAAGAAAAAAGTCGCAGGAATAGGAAATGGGTGGGCCACGGTGGAAGTGGCTCGCCCGTCGACTGCGCCCATGATAGGTTACTTAGTCGTTACTGAAGCTGAGGAAGAATGGGACAGTTTTACACATGCTTTTCCTGAAACTAACAGCACTCTTTCAGGTAAAAGGGAGCAGAGGAGGCAAAATCATTTAAGTGATAAGGCACTTGAGCTTATTTCAGAGAGAAAGAACTGCAAGAATGTCCTTAATAACACCTGCTAATCCTAATAGAAAGCATTACAGAGAGAGTTTAATAAATGGGTAAAGGATCAGTTAGCTGCCGATAAGAATCTTTGGCTTCACGACTTGGTTGACAAAGCCGACAAACAGCAGAGAGCTGTACCAGATAGTTAATGTTTTGTATTGTAGAAAACGGAGAGGTATACAGGGATTGAAGGATAAACAAGGTAAGATTATAGGAGGTGAGGATTCCGTCATGGCTAGGTGAGCTGAGCATTTCAATGACGTTCTAAGCAAGTTAGCTCTACTCCCATTGTAAAGGTGATAGATGCATTACTGGCTTTAATGTTGGCCTATATCACCTTCTGAAGTCGCTTGGGCTATCTCTAAATTAAAACTACATTAATTCCCAGGCCTGGATGAAATCCCCACTGAAATGCTTAGAGCTGGGAATCTTTCTGTTATCACATAGCTGACAGAAATGAAAGCTCTGTATGATAATGTCGTATCCATATGCCTTTGACACGGGTTTGCATTTTGTTTACAACCTCCAAACTGACGCCATTTTCGAAATGGACCTCCCTGTGCTTCCCGTTTTCCCTTTCTCAACTTTGTTTCGTCCTACTCACTGGTTTCCATGGAAATGTGGTGAAGGAGATCCCTGTTCAACAAGAAAGAAATTTAGAAGGTTCCCCAGCTCGCCCCCCCCCTCCTCCATTCCAGATCTCATGCATATGGCGCCATCACCACGTGTGCATTAGACAATGACGGCCACCAATCAGACAGCGACAAGTTCTCACTGGAGTTCCCCCAGGCATGCAGCCCCCACCAATGAGACAAGAACGTGTGGTGAGCGGACGGGGTGTTTGTCTCTGCCTGCATTGGTGGAGGCAGTGCTACAGAGAAAGACGCGTTTTTGTCGCCCTCTTGACGAGCGAGTTTTTCTTCAGGTCGTGAGTCCCACGGCGAGATTATGCAATCTTTTTCACGCTCTTCTCAGCCTCACAATCCCAGTAGAAACGGCCTCATGGTCGTTTTCACTGTAATGATGTATGCGGCTCTCAACTCAGCCACGCTTGACTGTGCAAACAGACAAAGAAGCATCTGTCACATCGGAATGGTGGATGCGAGTAACGGGTCAGAACCGAGTTCCCTCTTCCTTCCCATAATGCCTCGTTCGCACAAAGATGCACAAGTAATGTCTTTATAGACATTTCCGACTTTTGCTGCCATTTTTCGCAATTAGTAAGGCAGTTCGAGCCAAATCTGAGCCCTTGTCGAACACCAGAAGCTAATCTCATCCCCTGAGTGGCAACGCCTATGAGTGACGAAGAAGAACATCAAATCAATGTTGCATCATACTCAGAAAAATTATGTCACTCTACTATTTGAGTCACTTAATCAATTTAGAAATCAGCAGAGAATCAAGAAAGGAAATCTTTAGAAAACATGATATCACGGCCATTGATATTATTGTCCCGAATCCCCAAAGCTCCCATTTGAAGTGTTTTCCCCATTATCTACCCCTCTCGGCCATGCATAGATCACGTGTGTAGAAGAAAATAACACTGAGTCGTATGTGAGAGTTGGTAAGGCTTGTAGCAATTGGTTTAGCATTACTTCTGGTGTTCGACGAGGGTGCATTTTATCTCCTTTTCTCTTTAGCTTGGTTATTGATTATGTTATGCGAAATTCACTTCAAGGGAAAGATTTTGGCCTTAAATGGGCTGGAGATACGAAAATTTCTGATTTAGATTATGCTGATGATTTAGCCCTTTTTGCAAATGATGTTAATGAGATGAACTCTTTCATTCGAGCTGTTGATGAGACTGGTAGTAGAGTAGGTTTGGTTATAAACAGAGAGAAAACTAAAGTGATGAAAATTGGTCAAGCAGGCTGTGATTCAGTTAATCTGAATGGTTGCAGTCTTGAGCAGGTGTCATAGTTTAATTACCTTGGGAGCTACGTAACTGATACTGGTGATGTGCGGCATGAGATTAACAGACGAATAGGTATTGCTGCCGGGACTTTTAAGAAGCTATGGAGTGTGTGGAGAAATAGGCGTATACACCTAAAGACTAAAATTAGACTGTATAATAGTTTGGTTCTTTCTAGAGTTAGTTATGGTAGTGAAACTTGGACGCTGTGTAAACAATATAACAGGAAACTAGATGCTTACACAGTATCTTGGGCATTAGGTGTATCAACTTTGTAACTAATGATGAGGTTAGGCAAAGGAGTCTGCAACCTCCTTTAAGCAGCATATTGTGCAGAGAGAGACTCCGTTGGTTTGGCGATGTTGCCCGTATGAATAATTATAGATTGGCGAATAGGGTTATGAACAGTGTGCCTAAAGGCCTCAGAAAGAAGGGGAGACCTAGGATGCGGTGGGCAGACAATGGCAAACAGGACCTTATTAGAATTGGTGTGCAGTGGCCAGAAGCAGCAAATTAAGTCAGGGACGATGTTTGTAGAACTAAATTGCAGCATCTGGTCAGACCTTTAGAGGCCATGGCTGCTTGAGGAGGAGGATTTGAAAAGGGCATAAGAGAGTTAATTCTCCACGTGGCAATTATTCCCTTCGTCCGAATCATGCAGAAGTTAATCGCCATTGCTCTCGTGTTAAAGAATTTTCCGAAATGCCTGCACGTGAATCCGGAGATCTGTCAACTGCAATGAGCATGGATCGACCGCTTAAGGATTTCCTTCAGAGCATAAGAAATCATCCATTTCTTAAAAAAGAGATTTCTAGGTAGCTCAGTGGCTGTCAATGATGGAATCCTGATTTTTGGCTCTGTTGGCGATATTTCTAAACTTTGGAAGAATTAGTCCATTCGAGTCAAACTGTTTTATCTAAACTAAAATAATTTAAACACCCTGTCGAATCCATTTTCTGGTTGATCAGAGATCAGGAAAGTTAAATAGTCTCTAATTAGTTCATAAGTTGTAGTCAGAGACGTAGTTAGGCTTTTGGCTCCCTTGTTCAGTTAGTGATAAAAAAAAATACACGTTATTTACACTATATATATCTCTTGCCATTATTTTAATACAGTTAGATGAATAAATATTAATAGCACATAAATAATTGCAAAAAGAAATTGCAATTAATTATGCAAGTAATTATTTTTAAAGTAATTTAATTTTTCCTACTTTTTCGTTGGTAAAATCGTTAGTAATCTCATCAAAATTAATTTTTTGTCAGATCTCGCTCGATTGATAGGAACCAAGTGATGCTGTTACGCTCATGTCCTCATGTTGATCTTAAACAATCCCGGGGTTCATAAACATAATTCAATACAACGTACAAATTATGAACTTCCGTCTAAATTTTGTTTCATATGTAAGGGCTTGATTTGTAAAAGTAATATGAACAGTTGGAAATTGCGCCCCAAAGCTGTTTCATGGCATGCGCGGTTCCGGGGGGGGGGGGGGGGGGCCGATAAAAGAAAAGAAAAATATTTGTAGGAAATAACGAAAATTTATAATATGCTGTCTTGACGATACGACGGTATAAACAATACGTATTAAACTCAACAAACTACGGGCGGCTAATCATTCGATTTTATTTTGCACATTAACGTCAGATATCGTTGCACGGCCTGTGCCGCCCCAGCACCGGCGCCCTTCGCAACTGCCCCGATGCCAACACGCTCCTACGCCTCTGGTGGTAGCAATATTATAAACACAGGAGATACTCACATACTTGTTCTAAGAATTCCACACTGGTATAGAAATATGTATTCTCATGCAGGAAAAATAAATAAACCGATTCTTACTTAGACATGAAATGTGCGTGTTAGATTTATTGACGTAGTGAAACACGTATGGGAATATAAATCATTGTCGAAAAACGTCTGCTTGCAGAGGAAAATAACCACCTTCGCCCTTATGCACACACGCGCACTTTACTTACGCGCTTGTTCAAACGTAGCAGCGAAAATAACTGTAGAAATACTCATGGGACCCTGAAAAGAGTATGTGGGTCCGAACCTACAGACATCCTTTGTGCAAATCTACCGTTTTAACACACGTTTATACTTCGCATGTTCGTGCATGAAAATATTCCACACACTCCAAAATTTCATCCCCGTCATGACTTTTTAATTCAAATCTTTAATTCAATCTCTTCGTTGACCAGATTTGTTTTTTAGCCAAGTGCATGGTCACCGCAGAAACTGTGCGTTATTGGGGGTTGGAATGTTACTGGTTGGAAAAATTAAAAGAAGGTGAAACTTATGTGATGTAAATGATACACCCCTGAATGTCATTTGAAAATCCGTGGATGTTGGTGTATGTTAACGCTATCACCACCTAACAAATGGCGTGGGGATTAACTCGTATTAAATGACACTTAATTTGTTTGTTTTTCCATTTCTTTGTTACATCTGCACCGTTTTCTAAAACATGCAGCATTCACACATTTCTCATGACATCAACAATTTTCTGATTGGGTTCCTTCTAAATGCTTTTCCCTTTCTAATGCACTTTATTTCCTTTTCTGATTGGGTTCCTTCTAAGTGCTTTTCCCTTTCTAATGCACTTTATTTCCTTTTCTGATTGGGTTCCTTCTAAGTGCTTTTCCCTTTCTAATGCACTTTATTTCCTTTTCTGATTGGGTTCCTTCTAAGTGCTTTTCCCTTTCTAATGCACTTTATTTCCTTTTCTGATTGGGTTCCTTCTAAGTGCTTTTCCCTTTCTAATGCACTTTATTTCCTTTTCTGATTGGGTTCCTTCTAAGTGCTTTTCCCTTTCTAATGCACTTTATTTCCTTTTCTGATTGGGTTCCTTCTAAGTGCTTTTCCCTTTCTAATGCACTTTATTTCCTTTTCTGATTGGGTTCCTTCTAAGTGCTTTTCCCTTTCTAATGCACTTTATTTCCTTTTCTGATTGGGTTCCTTCTAAGTGCTTTTCCCTTTCTAATGCACTTTATTTCCTTTTCTGATTGGGTTCCTTCTAAGTGCTTTTCCCTTTCTAATGCACTTTATTTCCTTTTCTGATTGGGTTCCTTCTAAGTGCTTTTCCCTTTCTAATGCACTTTATTTCCTTTTCTGATTGGGTTCCTTCTAAGTGCTTTTCCCTTTCTAATGCACTTTATTTCCTTTTCTGATTGGGTTCCTTCTAAGTGCTTTTCCCTTTCTAATGCACTTTATTTCCTTTTCTGATTGGGTTCCTTCTAAGTGCTTTTCCCTTTCTAATGCACTTTATTTCCTTTTCTGATTGGGTTCCTTCTAAGTGCTTTTCCCTTTCTAATGCACTTTATTTCCTTTTCTGATTGGGTTCCTTCTAAGTGCTTTTCCCTTTCTAATGCACTTTATTTCCTTTTCTGATTGGGTTCCTTCTAAGTGCTTTTCCCTTTCTAATGCACTTTATTTCCTTTTCTGATTGGGTTCCTTCTAAGTGCTTTTCCCTTTCTAATGCACTTTATTTCTTTTTCTGATCGGATGAAAATATATTTTCCTGGTAACTGCTGCATACTTTTAATTGTGTTGAAGAGTATAAGAGGACATTTTAAAATTAGCAGACCGCTTGGAGCTTTTGCAGGCAGTAAACTGTTGAGAGGCATTGTTAAGCCGAAAAGATCACCCCGAAGATAAGATGGCAGCATATGGGACCTTCATATTGACCTCCCCAGCCAAACGCTGCATTTCGTCATGACTGAAAAAACAAAATTATTTCACTTTGCCATTAGGGTTGAAAAGATCCTTGACGAAGATAAATTTCATTGCCACCGCGTGAATTCACTGCCACCTCCCCATAACTAAGGGATTTCGATATGCTAGGGTTGATCTGTTTTCGCATCGAAGGACCCATTCCATTGGTCAGTACGTAAGTTGCCCGTAACCTTTGAGTCGTCCCTCGACGGCGTTTCCTGTTCACGCGTGCGTCTCAGTGATATTTCCTCGGATTAAATGAAAAGAATAGCAGGAGTTTTTCAGTACTTTTAACAGAGGGAGTTTTAAATTTTAAGAAGTGGGAGAGTATATGGAGGGAATTTTCCCAGTTTTTAAAAAGGGTATTTCTGGACGGAATGTTTCACTCTGAGTTTTAGTATAGTTTGTAAAGACATTTTTTTTTTGTCTGTCACTTATATCCAATGTGCGCTCTATGTGAGAACATCGATTTTTCTGACCTAACTATAAGTACAGAATTCTTTTACTGAGGGTCCGATCACAACATATATGTCAAAACAAACGACTCCGTCCCTCAGCAATGCGAGCCATCGAGATGCCACTGAGGTTGGGAAAAGGCATTATTGGGGCGACTAGGAAAATTAAGCGCGAAATTCGCCGGCCTGAGACATAGTTGGCCTTACTGCAGGTCCAGGCGTGTGGATGCGGCAATCCTTCGCTGAAATAGAAAAAATTCATCACACCTCCATTAACATACACTTAAGTTCATGTTGTGTGCTTGGATGTAGAATTAAAGATACATGTTTTACGCAACGCAAGTGAAAACGCAAGGGTACCCGCAACGTATGAATTTTAAACTTTTATCATTGCTTACTTTCTATAAAACTCAACCGTGTATAAGAACTCTTTGCAGAATTATTTTGTATCCGATGAAAGACAACTAAATACCTGACCTTGTAAACAAGTATAACAAACACGCATGTACTAACGACGGGTCGCAAAGCGAAATGAAATTTCAACTGCGTGATGAGTCATTGGTATTGTGATCACACGTTCGCTAGTAAACGGAATGATTTTTAAAACTGTAAGTGTTTATAATTGCAGATTTTTTTTTAAATGATATCTTACTTCCAAATAACTTTATCAGCTGATTTTCCTTCCGAGGAAGTAATAATATTTTGTTATCGATTGTTACTGAGTAGCATTACTTCCGAGGAAAGAGGAATATTGTGCATAAAGTGAATCACGTGCTGAGTTGGGGATACAGCGGCAATATGTATTGCGAATAAAAAGTTTTAAACTTGAGACCAAGTCGCGTAACCGATACACGGGAATTAAAAAAGTTAATTTTATTGGATATTCTTTTGCTGATGCAATCGCGATTTCTTTGAGCCGGTTCAGTAATAAACTATTGAAATAAAAACTCGGAGGTGAGTTGTTTTTCGGGGATTTTTTTTTGTGCTGTTGCAATCACGATGTCTTTGAAATAGCTTAGTATTAAAAAGAGAAAATAAGTTAATAAATTTGGAGGGGATTGAAATTTGTAAGGAAGAAGGAATTTATTTTACCTCTGATTCGTGTGGTGAGGTTTTTGAAAATGTTTAGTATTAACATGAAAATACGGAAAGTAATGAATTGAGACATGGCAAAGAATTTAACGTAAAATCACTTCATCGTTCCAAAACAAGTCCTGACGTGGTAGGGGATGCGGAAAGTGTGATGCAGAATATGTCTGAACACAAATATCTGACGGCATCATCCTTCAACCAGATGGAGACTAATTTTAATAAGAGAGGCACAACACTTGGAGGTTTAGGGGTGTCAATGGAAATTTCAATATGGATTGACTTCTTCCGATGGGGGGCTTTGTTTATTTACAAAACAGCTGATCTATCATAAAGGGGAGATGGGTTAATAAGTTTCGATAAGAGGGTGAAGTTTATTTCCAAAACATTGCTTCCATACCCTATCTCTTGTGATGGTCTGAAACAAAGGGGGTTGAATTGAGGGGGACAATGCGGGTTTGTCGAGAAGGGCTGCTTCCTGTCAACGGGTGACGTCATGTGCGAGGGGGATGAACTTTTCCAAAACATGTAACACATCATGTCTGATACGGAAACAAACGGAAACATCGGTGGACAGCGTGGTGGGTGACGTCATCCAAGATGAACGTCGGTGGAAATTTCGAGAAGGGGTTGACCATTCAAGATGGCTGCTCGGGGGATGAGAGATTGCAACTTTTGCTAAGAGTTTAATATTAATAAGGGTTTTTTTAATAAAGGGCGATCGGGAGCACTTTTTAATGAATAACAAGTTTATAGGTTGGACATCGAAGATGGCCGCCGAAAGGGTGGGGGGGTGGAATTTTTGATATGGGGGATGAAGAGTTTCCAAATTGTAACACCTTCTGTCAATATGGAAACCTAAGGGGGTAGAGAGATGAATCATGTGCCCGGTGACCTCTTCCAAGACAGCCAATGATGGACTTAGAAGAATTTCGAGGATGGAGTTTGTCGGTGACGTCATTCAAGATGGCCGTCGGTGGAAATTTCGAGAAGGGTGAGCCGTCCAAGGGGGTGGAACTTTTGATAAAGGGGAGCTTTTTAATGAATAACGAGTTTATAGGTTGACCATCGAAGATGGGCGCCAAAGGGATGAGGAGGGGGGGGGGGATGTCCTGAACGTTGCTACCGAAAGTTTAGTTGGAATTTGCAATTATTTTGAGGATTGCATCATCCGTGATAACATCTGGGGGATGGAACTTTTGATGTGTTTAATAAAAGAGGGCAAAACTTCTGATAAAGATTTTTTTAATGAAT
Organism: Ryuthela nishihirai; assembly: GCA_038380435.1. Taxonomy (NCBI): domain Eukaryota; kingdom Metazoa; phylum Arthropoda; class Arachnida; order Araneae; family Heptathelidae; genus Ryuthela; species Ryuthela nishihirai. Next base: position 152,195,665 of record JAWZYU010000001.1, on the reverse strand, counting down.
AACTAGATCATAGATTAGTCATCGAAGATGCCCTCCAAAGGACAAGGGGGCAAAACCTTTGATAAGTGTTTAATAAAGGGAGGTGCATATTAATAAGGATTTTTAATGAGGAGGTCAAACTTTTGATAAACGTTTTAATTAAGGGGTGCATATTAATAAGGATTTTTAATGAGAAGGTCAAACTTTTGATAAACGTTTTAATTAAGGAGTGCATATTAATAAGGATTTTTAATGAGGAAGTCAAACTTTTGATAAACGTTTTAATTAAGGGGTGCATATTAATAAGGATTTTTAATGAGGAGGTCAAACTTTTGATAAACGTTTTAATTAAGGGGTGCATATTAATAAGGATTTTTAATGAGGAGGTCAAACTTTTGATAAACGTTTTAATTAAGGGGTGCATATTAATAAGGATTTTTAATGAGGAGGTCAAACTTTTGATAAACGTTTTAATTAAGGGGGCGTCCCTTTTGATAAGTGTTTAATTAATAAATAAATAATAATAAATAAATACTCCCTCAAGCAGCTGCTTGCCACAGGGTCTGACAGGAGCCTGTCAGTTTATATGCCATAGTAGAAGGAGGAATAAAAAACTCATTTATAAATATTCGCAATTTAAATTATAAGAAATAAAAAATTCGCAAGTTAATTAATAAGGAATAAAAAAATTCGTAGGTTAATTTACAAGGAATAAAAAAATTCGCGAGCTAACTTATAAAGAAATAAAAAATTCTCAAATTAATTAATAAGGAAATTAATTAATAAAAATCGCAAATTAAATTATAAGAAATAAAAATTTCCTAAGTTAATTTATAAAACATTTTTAAAAAATCGTAAGTTAATAAAAAATAAATACAAGAAATAAAAAATTCGCGAGTTAAATTATAAAGAAATGAAAAGATTCGTAATTTATAATGATAAGTTAGTCCTACTTCATCCATGTTTAAGCACCCTAAGCATACACTACCCTTGGCTTAATGGATAAGCACACTGGGTAAGTGTGAACGTGCTGGTAACGTGAGGGAAGCACAATCGAATCCCACTCTGGGAAATAATTTCTTTTAAAAATATAGTACGTGTGTTAAACACTAGATGGCGCCACAGTTAGAATTATTTCGAGGTTTCGGAGGGCTGATGACGGTAGAATTCAAAATGGCGGACGTAGGGGGGTTAATAAAAGGTTTATGAAATAAGAATAATTTATGAATATTAATAAGGGACATGATCGGTTATGAATATTAATAAAGATGTGGTCATAGGGGGAAAGCACTGCATGGGGGTACGCTGGAGTGGCACTATACTACTGACGCTATACCACTGCTACTTCAGAATATGCATTGCATCTATCTACATAAACTAAAAGAATATCAATCTGTGTAGCGTAAAAACCGAGTCTCTAATCGGATAAAAAGAAAAGGATTACTTTTTTTTTTGACCGTCTGAAAAGTAGTCTCCTACTGTGCAAATCGAAAATCGTTTCCTTTATCTAAGAGCGTAAATTTAGGGATAGGTGTGCGTTGCATAATGTAAATGATGACAGCAGCTATAATTCGTGATTTAGAGCTAGTTAATAAATTTCTGCATAATTAAAAAATAATTTTCGAACATTATTACTATTGAAAATGTTCATAATACTGTGAAAAACCTTCTAATGCACGACTTTAAACATTTAGCTGAAAAGTGTCGATGTGGTAGAAGCCTACATATCGAGAATTCGTGACATTCAGCCAATTATCAATGCAGTAGTCGATGAAAGGTTCCAGGAGGCGCTAGATGAAGCCCAAAGAATTGATGATTTTCTTGAATCCGGAATTGAGACAGAAGAGACCATTGAAAGGGATACGCCTTTATTAGGAATTCCATTTAGCTGCAAGGAAGCTATTGCTATTCAAGGTAGGTATTTAATCAAAAATATAGAAACATGTATTAAGACTAATTTGCTAATATATGTATTTTAATTAATCGATTACTGTTTCAGTAGATAAGTTGTCAATAAAGCTTAAAGCTTTAAGTGATGAAGGGGATCGTTTTCATTAGGAGAAACCGAAGGAGCAAAAGATTTTCTGTTTTAGGCCAGCTTCACTGTAGCAAAGATAGAAACGATTTTTTACAAACCATTTGAAACAAATACTCTGAAAAATCACTTGCGAATTTAAATTCATCGAGGAGGCTTCTGGGAGCACCTTTGAAAAGCAACAAACGAAATCTAAACAATTCCGACATATTCTTCGCTTTAATTTAATCGAATGATCACCTTCGGAACTATCAGTTGAGAAAAATTAACAAGACCACGTAACAGCGATGCAGAGTAGTTAACGAGATTATATAAGGTGTAGAGGGTCGTCGGTTCGAGACACAAAAAGGCATGGATAGTTACCATTTCTGAAAAACATTTATCGCCAACACGGCAGGAATCAAACCCACAACTCTCCAGACTCATGCCGCTCTTCTTTGCTCTTCTGCTGAGGTCTTGCCATCCTCACTCCCGGCAGCAATCCCTATCCATCTGTTAATCTCATGCCGCACATCACCATTATTTGTTACATAGCTCCCAAGATAATTAAACTGTGACACCTGCTCAAGACTGCAACCATTCAGATTAACTGAATCACAGCCTGCTAGACCAATTTTCATTATAGGGCGGGGGTGGTTCAGTCGGTAGTGCGCCAGGCCCGTAATCTGTAGTTCCCAGGTTCGAGTCCCAGCTGGGTCAACGTTGAGATTTATCTCCGCAAAAATTCCCCGCCCTGCCCACGGTCAGTAGGGGACACCGATGGGCTTGGAAAGGCCGCCGTCCGTCGGATTGGACGTTAAGCCGTGGCCCCGTGTGCGGGAGAGCCATACCCTGTGCACGTTAAAGAACACGCTGGATGGCCTTGACGGGAGGCTACCATCTGTCTCCCAACAGCTGTTCCAGTGGGTCCCCTCCCCCAACGTTCTCTGAGCCTTCGGGGTCCATGTGACCTGGCCATTTAGCCCATGGTGTGCAAAAAAGTGCCGCTCAGAGGTAAAACAACCCAACAGCAACCAATTTTCATCCCTTTAGTTTTCTCTCTGTTTACAACCAAACCTACTCTACTACCAGTCTCATCAACAGCTCGAATGAAAGAGTTCATCTCATCAACATCATTTGCCAAAAGGGCTAAATCATCAGCATAATCTAATTCAGAAATTTTCGTATCTCCAGTCCATTTAAGTCCAAAATCTTTCCCTTGAAGTGAATTTTGCATAACATAATCAATAAGAAAGCTAAAGAGAAAAGGAGACAAAATGCACCCTTGTCGAACACCAGAAGTAATTCTAAACCAATTGCTACAAGACTTACCAACTCTCACACACGACTCAGTGTTATTATAGAGAGCTTTCATTATGTTAACTAACTTGTCTGGTATACCATATGATCTCACAATCAACCACAAATTATGACCATCAACAGAGTCGAAAGCCTTTTGAAATCAACAAAGCTAGCAACCAAAGGTTTCTGAAACTCTAAACATTTCTCAAGGATCTGCCTGAGTGAAAATATCTGATCTGCACATCCCCTACCGCTTCTGAATCCACATTGCTCATCACGCAATTCTGTCAACCAGATTCTTAATTCCATTAAGCACAATCATGGAAAGAACTTTACGTGGAACAGAGAGTAGGCTGATACCCCTATAGTTATAAATATCTGATCTGCACATCCCCTACCGCTTCTGAATCCACATTGCTCATCACGCAATTGCCCGTCAACCAGATTCTTAATTCTATTAAGCACAATCATGGAAAGAACTTTACCTGGAACAGAGAGTAGGCTGATACCCCTATAGTTATCACAAGAACTGCGATCACCTTTTTTTTGAAAATAGGATAATAATAGCTCTGGTAAAATCCTTAGTAACCATGCCTTTATCATAAAAGATATTCAGAATTTCAGTCATCCAAGCGGTAACCGAAACATTCCCAGCTCTAAGTATTTCTGTAGTAATTTCATCTACCACTGGAGATTTATGAAGTTTAAGTTTAGAAATAGCCAAAATAACTTCAGATTGTGTTGTAGAGCCAACATTAAAGCCACCAATGCATCTATCATCATTGCAAACAATGGGAGTAGAACTAACCGCATTGTTTAGAATATCACTGAAATGCTCAGCCCACCTAGTCATGACAGAATCCTCACCTTCTATAATCTTACCTTGTTTATCCTTCAATCCCTGTATACCTGTTCGTTTTCTACCACACAAAACATTAATTATCTGGTACAGCTCTCTGCTGTTGTGCTGTCTAACTGCTTCCTCAGCTTTGTCAGTCAAGCCAAAGATTCTTTATCAGCTGATAACTGATCCTTTACACGTTTATTAAGCTCTCTATAATGCTTTCTATTAGGACTAGTAGGGTATTGATTAAGGACTTGCTGCAGTTCTTTCTTTCTGAAATAAGCTCAAGTGCCTTATCACTCAGATAATTCTGTCTCTTCTGCTCCTTTTTCCCTAAAAGAGTACTGTTAGTTTGCAAAAAAAACCCGTTTAAAATGGTCCCATTCTTCCTCAACTTCAGGAGTAAGCAAACCATGACTATCATAATGACTATCACGGTAAAAATATAAAAAAATAAATACCCCCTCAAGCAGCTGCTTGCTACAGAGGTCTGACAGGAGCCTGTCAGTTTATATGCCACAGTAGAAGGTCTGAGAGGATGGCAGGACCTCAGCAGAAAAACGACACAAACAGCCATGACTTATCCGGGGCTCGAACCCAGGTCCCTTAGATCAGTAGCCAAGCGTGCTAACCACTCGGCCATAAGCTTTAGCTATAACTGGGTCTTTCAGAGCTTCAGTATTAAAGGTAAATTTTTTAACGCTAGCACAACACTTTTTAAGTTCAAGTTGCAAGACACTTTTAACAAGGTAATGGTCAGATCCAATCTCTATTTCGTATTGCATAAATTCTCTATTCCATCTCCTACTCTCTGGTTGCATAAGCCTGGGTCAGAAAATCGTTGGAGCCTACCTCTCCAGCAGGCGAATCCACTGCTGGGACTGCTTCAGAAATAACTTATGAAGAGTCTGCCATAGTCTAAACTGTATAAAAGAACTGAACAAGAACACTCAAAACATATCAGGGTATACACCATAGAAAAGAAAAGCAAAATAAAAGCACTTGAAATAACAAAAACAACCTGATCTTCACTAGCTGGCGAACTCCGACGGTTATCGACGGTACTATCGCTTGGATGATGCCGTGCGTTAGTGGTTAGGCTGCCGCGACGCTGCTCGGTGGATCCTCGGCAAAACCGGTTTCACAGAGCGCTCAAAACACGTCTGCTTACAACTAAGGCAGAAGGGGTTTGTCCAGAAGGGCTGCTTACTGCCCGGGAGGACTCTTTAATGAATAACAAGTTTATAGGTTGGACATCGAAGATGGCCACCAAAGGGATGAGGAGGTTGCCCTGAACGTGCGATTATTTTGAGGATTGCATCAGCCATTCTGAGAGGGAATGCCATCGAAAGTTTAGTTAGACTTTGCAATTATTTTGAGTATTGCATTATTCATGATAGCATCTGAGAGGAAGGGGGAATCATTCAGAGGGTTGACAGTTCTGGACATGGGGATTGTATCACACATTCCAGAATTGCGCCATTCACTGGGACTTGGACAGAATGTGCAACATTTTCTAGATCTTTCTAGAAAGTTCTATTATGCCATAGGATGTGGGTTTCGCAAATTTTTGGGGGGACTTTGTGGAGAGTGTGATGACGTCAGAAACAAGATGGCCGTCGTGAGACTTGGAGAATTTCCGAGAAGAGTTGGCCGTCCAAGGGGGTAGAACTTTTGGTAAGTGTTTAATAAAGGGGGTGGAACTATTGATAAAGGGTTTTTTTTTTAATGAATAAGGAGGATCACGATAAGGAGATACGTTGGATCACGATATTTTGCTTCAAAAATTGTATATTTATGGTGTCCGAGGTATTACCCTTAAATGGTTTGAAAATTATTTAAAAAATAGAGTGCATGTTACCAAAATTAATGGCGTTTTTAGTGAGAAGAGAACAGTGTACACTGGTGTTCCACAAGGTTCAATTTTAGGTCCGCTTTTATTCATTATTTATATTAATGATCTAGCTAACCTTAAACTGAAGGGCTCTCTTTATATATATGCTGATGACACCGCCTTGGTTAACGTGAATCACAATATAGGAGACGCAGTCCGAGATACACAGGATGATTTTAACAAAATTATTTACTGGTCTAACATTAATCGTATTTACATAAATTCAGAAAAAACAAAATGGATGAGCTTTCATTCACCAGGATACTATGATCTCTCATCTTATGCAATTAAAAACCACGAACCCTTGTGTCCCCACAACATGATAACTCATGACCCTGACTGCTGCGACTGTGATGTTATTGAGCGTGTTGAGAGCCATAAATATCTTGGACTCTACATGGACACAACCTTCCGATGGAATACACATATTCAAAAGTTAGCAGGGAAATTGCGTCTATGTGCATCTAAACTTTATAAACTACAATTTGTTGCAAGCACACATACATGTATTTTGGTTTACAAAGCTATCTGTGAATCTATATTGACCTATGGTTTGACAATATACGGCTCAACTAACCTCACAAATATAAAGAAAATAGAAACTATTCAATCATCCATTGCTAAAAATATAATCCCATACAACTTAAGAAATTCATTTTATCATAGCGAAGAAAGACTAAATTATCTAGGCATACTCTCTTTTCACAACCTTTACAAATACAGCATCACTTTAAAATATTTTTTTTGATAATCAATTTAAATATAAAATCTCTCATGGGAAAAACACAAGGTTACAATCCAAAAATTATTTCCAACTTCCAAAAATATTAAACAATTACGGGAAATGTACAAGGGCATACACAATACCTTACGTGTTCAATCAACTGCCAAGGGAAATTATTTTATTAAACAATTTTAAAGAAATCAAAAATAAGACAAAAAATTTTCTTCTAGGCACTAAATTTTAAATAAAAATTTCAACCACTACAATGGAGCTTCCACTGAAATTCATATAATTTGATGACATTGTTTTAAACTATATCTTATGTATTTTCATGTAACGTTATTATTCTTCTCTCCTGCAGATAAGCAAATGCTTTGCGGGTCATTTGTTTAAAATTTTGTATAACTAACATGAATATGAATAAAGATTATTATTATTATTATTATAGGTTATAGGTTGATCATCGAAGATGGCCTCCAAAAGACGAGGAGGGCGGAAACTTTGATAAGAGTTTAATAAAGGGGGGATGCATGTTAATGAAGGTTTTTTTTGGGGAGGTTGTCGAACTTTTGATAAGCGTTTTAATTAAGGGGGCACATATTAACAAAGAGGTTGTCACTTTTGATAAGTATTTAATTAATAAGGAATAAAAAATTCATTTATAAATATTTGCAAGTTAAATTACAAGAAAAAAACTTGTAGGTTAATAAGAATAAAAAAATGCGTAGGTTAATTTACAAGGACTAAAAAATATGTAGGTTAATTTATATGGAATAAATGCAAGAAATAAAACATAGGTAGGTTAATTTATAAGGAATAAATAGAGGAAATAAAAAACACGTAGGTTAATTTATAAGGAATAAAAAAAATCGTGGGTTAATTTACAAGGAATAAAAAATACTTATGTTAATTTACATGGAATGAAAAAACAGGGTTAATTTACAGGAAATAAAAAATACGTGTGTTAATTTATAAGGAATAAAATATTCACGGGTTAATTTAATTTATAAGGAATAAAATTATCTATCTACACATCCCCTACCACTTCTGAATCCGCATTGCTCATCGCGCAATTGACTGTCAATTTGCAGATTTTTATTCTATTAAGCACAATCATGGAAAGAACTTTACCTGGAACAGAGAGTAGGCTGATACCCCTATAGTTATCACAAGAACTGCGATCACCTTTTTTGAAAATAGGGATAACAATAGCTCTGGTAAAATCCTTAGGAACCATGCCTTTATCATAAAAGATATTCAGAATTTCAGTCATCCAAGTGGTAACCGAAACATTCCCAGCTCTAAGCATTTCCGTAGTAATTTCATCTACCCCTGGGGATTTATGAAGTTTAAGTTTAGAAACAGCCAAAATAACTTCAGATTGTGTTATAGGTCCAACATTAAAGCCACCAATGCATCTATCATCATTGCAAACAATGGGAGTAGAACTAACTACATTGTTTAGAACATCACTGAAATGCTCAGCCCACCTAGCCATGACAGAATCCTCACCTTCTATAACCTTACCATGTTTATCCTTCTATCCTTGTATGCCTGTCCGTTTTCTACCACACAAAACATTAACTATCTGGTACAGCTCTCTGCTATTGTGCTGTCTAACTGCTTCCTCGGCTTTGTCAGCCAAACCATCAAGCCAAAGATTCTTATCAGCAGCTAACTGATCCTTTACAAGTTTATTAAGCTCTCTGTAATGAATGAATCAAGTGGATGAGTCAAGACTCAATTTTCAAACGAGTTTTGGAATTTCCAATTTTATCGGAAGTCGGCAGGTTAAGGACATTCCTGCAGTTCTCTCTTTCTGAAATAAGCTCAAGTGCCTTATCACTCAAATAATTCTGTCTCCTCTGCTCCTTTTTCCCTAAAAGAGTACTGCTAGTTTCCAAAAAAGCCTGTTTAAAATTGCCCCATTCTTCCTCAACTTCAGTAGTAACCAAACCATGACTCCCATAATGACTAAGTAGCCTATTGTGGTAAGCTTTGGCTATAACTGGGTCATTCAGAGCTTCAGTATTAAAAATAAATTTTTTAACGCTAGCACAACACTTTTTAAGTTTAAGTTACAAGACACTTTTAACAAGGTAATGGTCAGATCCAATTTCAGCTCCCCTATATGACCTGGTATTCCTAACGGAACTAGCCCATTTGCTGTTAATTAATATATAATCAATCATATTCTTATACAGCCCATCAGGTGAAACCCATGTGTACTTACGTATGTCGCGGTGTTTGTAATAAGTGTTAGTTATTCTGAATCCATTGAGTGTACTTACCTGTAGGAGACGTTGCCCATTGCCATTGCAGCTACCAATACCAAAAGGGCCTATTACTCCTCCCCAAAGGGCAGAGTCAGTACCATCTTTGGCATTGAAGTCACCAAGAACAAGGGTAATATCTCCTTTCTTGACAGAATTCAAAATATCCTGAAGTTGTCCATAAAACCTATCCTTCTCATCCTCATCGGCATCCTCAGTGGGGGCATAACAGCAGATAACATTGAAGTCTTTAACGCTTGTCTGAAATTTTGCTGTAAGAAACCTTTAATTGATGCACTCATATCCTAGAAGAGCATCACTAGCATGTCTGCTGAGAAGGAGACCCACGCCTTGGTGATGCTTTCCATCCTCCCTCCTTGAAAAGAGAAATTTAAAGTTATTTTTAAGTATCTCACCATTACCTGTCCATCTTGTCTCTTGCAAGCCGAGGATATCTAAATTATAACGATGGAATTCTTGTGTGAGGACATCAAGAGAAAAATCTCTCTGCAGAGTCCTCACATTCCAATTACCCATGGAGAGAAAATTGTTAGCGGGATGTTTAAAGAAACGATGTTTGTTGAGAGAGGGAATGCCGACAATATCAAACAGCCCCCTAATCGCAGACATGGGGCAAAGACCCGTTCCCCCACCACTAAAGGCTGAATCCATCTACACTGGAAGACTTCCTCCGACGTAGAATTTGACGATGCCAATAGAAGCAAAGAGTTCAGGTGCCTGCAATGACCTCTACTCAGGATTATCCACCAGCTGATAAACATATCCCGTGAATCTATTCACTTGGGGCTGTCAACCCACAAACAAACAGAAAACACAGCGTAAGATTTTCCCTCCACAGAAGTCCACCAGTGCAGCAAAATCAGGATCCATAATCAAGCTCAGAGTCATAATTCCGTTCAGGTTGGTATATGTGGTCAGCACCAGGACCCTGTGTGGTTTGGTCGGTTATTCCTGCTTCATCCACCTTTAAGCACTCTATGCTTATACTACACTTAACGTAATGGATAAACGGGCTGGTAAGCAGCTAACATGAGGGACAAGCGATCGAATTCCACTGTAGGAGTTCTTTTTAAAAATGTAGTACGTGTGTTGAACAGTAAATGGCGCCACAGTTAGAATTATTTGAGAGGATTGGTGACGGTAATATTCAAAATGGCGGAAACCAAGATGGTGGACTTATTTGGGAGATTGTGATGAAAATGGCGGACATAGGGGGTTTAATAAAGGGGAACGACACTAAGGGGTTAATAGCCCGTTATGAAATATTAATTATGAATATTAATAAGGGGGCGTGGTCGGTTATCAATAAGGGGCGAAGTTGATGATATCGTAGAGAAAAAGTGCTGTGCGGGGGGGGGGGGGTTCACTGGACTACAGCAACACTACTTTCGTGAAAGGAAAAGAGAACACAACCTGTGATCTTATTGGCAAAGAAACCATTTGCTTGAAGAGACTTCGTTAGCATTATTCAATATACATTGATCTCATTTTGCATTGCAGGGATGCTGTTCACTTCAGGATTAGTTTCTAGGAAAGGAAAAAGGGCAGAAGAAGATTCAGAGGCAGTTCAGCAATTGCGAAAAGCTGGAGCAATTCCATTGGTCGTCACAAATGTACCCGAATTATGTATGTGGTGGGAAACGTCCAATTGCCTTTACGGAACTACAAACAATCCATACGATACGAACAGAATATCCGGTGGAAGCTCGGGTAAGTAAAATTTTTCCATTCTTTGATCTCACAGGATGAGCATTCTGATTTAGTGTAGGGGTCATTCATCATCATCATCCTCAAGCAGCCATGAGCGACTGAGGTCCAACTAGGCTGTGCAATTTAGTTCTCCAAGCATATCTGTCCTGAGCTGCATCCGGCCACTGCACACCAATTCTAACAAGGTCCTGTTTGACATTGTCAGCCCACCGCATCCTATGTCTCCCCCTCTTTCTGAAGCCTTTAGGCACACTGTTCATAACCCTATTCGCCAATCTATAATTATCCACACGGGCAACATGGCCAAACCAGCCGAGTCTCTCTCTGCACAATATGCTGCTTAACCTCTCAAAGTCAAAATTATTGCCTCTGAAGAGTTCATTTGAACACAGATGTACATATTCAAAAGAACCATATCTCTGACATTGCGATGAACAGGCACGAGTAGAGACACCGTTATCTTGTCGCTATTCGTGCCTATTGTGCTCTGATGATGTCGAAGTCAGTCACATCAACCTCTCTACCCACGTAGCACTCCACTCTGCTTTCCACCGTGTCATTATGGCTTCTACAGGATTTCTCAGTGGCGGGGAATACTTAGGTGAGTAAGACATTTTGCATATATTGGCATCTTTCATGGGACTTTGCACATGATGCAGTGTTCATATTAATTTGGCCAAGCAGTGTATACATGTCTTTCGTGTAAGTGAAAATAAATCTATTACTTTCCTTTTTGGCTGTTAGTAATGAAGATGAAAAGTTTCAGTGATGAATTTTTACACCCTGACAGGTGATGAAATTGCTCTCTTGGTTTCAAGAGAACCAAGTGTAATAATTTCTTTTAATGATCTTCTAGTTGCATTTCTTGTTGCATTGTATTGAATAGTTCTCAGAAGTATTCGGTTAAATTTCATTTCAATGAAATAATTAAAGCTATAAGAAGCATCTCTTAATAAAGTGTTATTAACTGACATTTTTCTTTTCTTTTTTCCTTTGTGAACAGGTGGCGAAGGGTCCCTGATAGCAGCTGCAGGATCGATTATTGGCATTGGGAATGACATTGGTGGAAGCATAAGAATACCATCATTTATGAATGGGATACATGGACATAAACCATCAACAGGTCAGAAACATTCTTAAAAAACGGTTTCAACAATTGATTTCATGCATTTTATTTATGCAAAACTTAACCTTTATTCCAAATGAAAGCCACGCACTGTGCAGCACTCTGCTTCAAAACTTTGTCCAGGAAGATTTTCCGCAGCTTCAACAATTTGCATTTGTGGTACTAGGTGTGTGGGGGGGGGGGAGAGATTGCCTCTGCCAATACCACACCACGCTCATAACCTATTGTTCTCAAGTTCGAATCCCCATTGTGATGATAGTTTCCACACTAACCTCTTCCATGCGTTTCGCCATAAAGAGTACACCTTTAGGCTTTCAAGGACTTCGTCTTTGGAATAGATCTTAATCCTTACCTTTGATAGGAGAGCCCCACCCTGTGTACATTAAAGTACATGCTGGATGGCCTTGACAAGAGATAAACTCTTATAAAGCATCCCTCACAAATGAGAGCCCAACCCTGTGTACATTAAAGTACATACTGGATGGCCTTGACAAGAGATAAACTCTGATAAAGCATCCCTCACAAATGAGAGCCCCACCCTGTGTACATTAAAGTACATGCTGGATGGCCTTGACAAGAGATAAACTCTGATAAAGCATCCCTCACAGAGGAGAGCCCCACCCTGTGTACATTAAAGTACATGCTGGATGGCCTTGACAAGAGATAAACTCTGATAAAGCATCTCTCACAAATGAGAGCCCCACCCTGTGTACATTAAAGTACATGCTGGATGGCCTTGACAAGAGATAAACTCTGATAAAGCATCCCTCACAAATGAGAGCCCCACCCTGTGTACATTAAACTGCATGCTGGATGGCCTTGAAAAGAGATAAACTCTGAAAAAGCATCCCTCACAAATGAGAGCCCCACCCTGTGTACATTAAAGTACATGCTGGATGGCCTTGACAAGAGATAAACTCTGATAAAGCATCCCTCACAAATGAGAGCCCCACCCTGTGTACATTAAAGTACATGCTGGATGGCTTTGACAAGAGACAAACTCTGATAAAGCATCCCTCACAAATGAGAGCCCCACCCTGTGTACATTAACGTACATGCTGGATGGCCTTGATAAGAGATAAACTCTGATAAAGCATCCCTCACAAATGAGAGCCCCACCCTGTGTACATTAAAGTACATGTTGGATGGCCTTGACAAGAGATAAACTCTATAAAGCATCCCTCACAAATGAGAGCCCCAACTTGTGTACATTAAAGTACATGCTGGATGGCTTTGACAAGACATAAACTCTGATAAAGCATCCCTCACAAATGAGAGCCCCACTCTGTGTACATTAACGTACATGCTGGATGGCCTTGACAAGAGATAAACTCTGATAAAGCATCCCTCACAAATGAGAGCCCCACCCTGTGTACATTAAAGTACATGCTGGATGGCCTTGACAAGAGATAAACTCTGATAAAGCATCCTTCACAAATGAGAGCCCCAACCTGTGTACATTAAAGTACATGCTGGATGGCTTTGACAAGACATAAACTCTGATAAAGCATCCCTCACAAATGAGAGCCCCACCCTGTGTACATTAAAGTACATACTGGATGGCCTTGACAAGAGATAAACTCTGATAAAGCATCCCTCACAAATGAGAGCCCCACCCTGTGTACATTAAAGTACATGCTGGATGGCCTTCACAAGAGATAAACTCTTATAAAGCATCCCTCACAAATGAGAGCCCCACCCTGTGTACATTAAAGTACATGCTGGATGGCCTTGACAAGAAATAAACTCTGATAAAGCATCCCTCATATATGAGAGCTCCACCCTGTGTACATTAACGTACATGCTGGATGGCCTTGACAAAAGATAAACTCTGATAAAGCATTCCTCCTAAATGAGAGCCCCACCCTGTGTACATTAAAGTACATGCTGGATGGCCTTGACAAGAGATAAACTCTGATAAAGCATCCGTTACAAATGAGAGCCCCACCCTGTGTACATTAAAGTACAAGCTGAATGGCCTTGACAAGAGATAAACTCTGATAAAGCATCCCTCACAAATGAGAGCCCCACCCTGTGTACATTAAAGTATATGCTGGTTGGCCTTGACAAGAGATAAACTCTGATAAACCATCCCTCACAAATGAGAGCCCCACCCTGTGTACATTAAAGTACATGCTGGATGGCCTTGACAAGAGATAAACTCTGATAAAGCATCTCCCACAAATGAGAGCCCCACCCTGTGTACATTAAAGTACATGCTGGATGGCCTTCACAAGAGATAAACTCTTATAAAGCATCCCTCACAAATGAGAGCCCCACCCTGTGTACATTAAAGTACATGCTGGATGGCCTTGACAAGAGATAAACTCTGAAAAAGCATCCCTCACATATGAGAGCTCCAACCTGTGTACATTAACGTACATGCTGGATGGCCTTGACAAGAGATAAACTCTGATAAAGCATCCCTCCTAAATGAGAGCCCCACCCTGTGTACATTAATGTACATACTGGATGGCCTTGACAAGAGATAAACTCTGATAAAGCATCCCTCACAAATGAGAGCCCCACCCTGTGTACATTAAAGTACATGCTGGTTGGCCTTGACAAGAGATAAACTCTGATAAACCATCCCTCACAAATGAGAGCCCCACCCTGTGTACATTAAAGTACATGCTGGATGGCCTTGACAAGAGATAAACTCTGATAAAGCATCTCCCACAAATGAGAGCCCCACCCTGTGTACATTAAAGTACATGCTGGATGGCCTTCACAAGAGATAAACTCTTATAAAGCATCCCTCACAAATGAGAGCCCCACCCTGTGTACATTAAAGTACATGCTGGATGGCCTTCACAAGAGATAAACTCTGATAAAGCATCCCTCACAATGAGAGCCCCACCCTGTGTACATTAAAGTACATGCTGGATGGCCTTGACAAGAGATAAACTCTGATGAAGCATCCCTCACAAATGAGAGCCCCACCCTGTGTACATTAAAATACATGCTGGATGGCCTTGACAAGAGATAAACTCTGATAAAGCATCCCTCCTAAATGAAAGCCCCACCCTGTGTACATTAAAGTACATGCTGTATGGCCTTGACAAGAGATAAACTCTGATAAATCATCTCTCACAAATGAGAGCCCCACCCTGTGTACATTAACGTACATGCTGGATGGCCTTGACAAGAGATAAACTCTGATAAAGCATCCCTCACAAATGACAGCCCCACCCTGTGTACATTAAAGTACATGCTGGATGGTCTTGAAAAGAGATATACTCTGATAAAGCATCCCTCACAAATGCGAGCCCCAGCCTGTGTACATTAAAGTACATGCTGGATGGCCTTGACAAGAGATAAACACTGATGAAGCATCCCTCACAAATGAGAGTCCCACCCTCTGTACGTTGAAGTACATGCTGGATGGCCTTGACAAGAGATAAGCTCTGATAAAGCAACCTCAGTAATGACAGCCCCACCCTGTGTGCATTAAAGTACATGCTGGATGGCCTTGACAAGAGATAAACTCTGATAAAGCATCCCTCAGTAATTAGAGCCCCACCCTTTGTACATTAACGTACATGCTGGATGGCCTCGACAGAGATAAACTCTGATAAAGCATCCCTCACTAATGAGAGCCCCACCCTGTGTACATTAAAGTACATGCTGGATGGCCTTGACAAGAGGTAAACTCTGATAAAGCATCCCTCACAAATGAGAGCTCCACCCTGTGTACATTAAAGTATATGCTCGATGGCCTTGAAAAGAGATAAACTCTGATAAAGCATCCCTCACAAAGGAGAGCCCCACCCTGTGTACATTAACGTACATGCTCGATGGCCTTGACAAGAGATAAACTCTGATAAAGCATCCCTCATTAATGAGAGTCCCACCCTGTGTACATTAAAGTATATGTTGGATGGCCTTGACAAGAGATAAACTCTGATAAAGCATCCCTCACAAATGAGAGCCCCACCCGGTGTACATTAAAGTACATGTTGGATGGCCTAGAAAAGAGATAAACTCTGATAAAGCATCCCTCACAAATGAGAGCCCCACCCTGTGTACAGTAAAGTACATGTTGGATGGCCTTGACAAGAGATTAACTCTGATAAAGCATCCCTCACAAATGAGAGCCCCACCCTGTGTACATTAAAGTACATGCTGGATGACCTTGACAAGAGATAAACTCTGATAAAGCATCCCTCACAAATGAGAGCTCCACCCTGTGTACATTAAATTACATGCTGGATGGCCTTGACAAGAGATAAACTCTGATAAAGCATCCCTCACAAATGACAGCCCCACCCTGTGTACATTAACGTACATGCTGGATGGCCTTGACAAGAGATAAACTCTGATAAAGCATCCCTCACTAATGAGAGCCCCACCCTGTGTACATTAAAGTACATGCTGGATGGCCTTGACAAGAGATAAGCTCTGATAAAGCATCCCTCACAAATGAGAGCCCCACCCTGTGTACATTAAAGTACATGTTGGATGGCCTTGAGAAGAGATAAACTCTGATAAAGCATCCCTCACAAATGAGATCCCCACCCTGTGTACATTAAAGTACATGCTGAATGGCCTTGACAAGAGATAAGCTCTGATAAAGCATCCCTCACAAATGAGAGCCCCACCCTGTGTACATTAAAGTACATACTGGATGGCCTTGACAAGAGATAAACTCTGATAAAGCATCCCTCACAAATGAGAGCCCCACCCTGTGTACATTAAAGTACATGCTGGTTGGCCTTGACAAGAGATAAACTCTGATAAACCATCCCTCACAAATGAGAGCCCCACCCTTTGTACATTAAAGTACATGCTGGATGGCCT
The DNA here is from genome assembly GCA_038380435.1 of Ryuthela nishihirai. Taxonomy (NCBI): domain Eukaryota; kingdom Metazoa; phylum Arthropoda; class Arachnida; order Araneae; family Heptathelidae; genus Ryuthela; species Ryuthela nishihirai. The sequence goes on along the minus strand of JAWZYU010000001.1, from coordinate 152,178,978 downwards.
TCACAAGAGATAAACTCTGATAAAGCATCTCCCACAAATGAGAGCCCCACCCTGTGTACATTAAAGTACATGCTGGATGGCCTTCACAAGAGATAAACTCTGATAAAGCATCCCTCACAAATGAGATCCCCACCCTGTGTACATTAAAGTACATGCTGGATGGCCTTGACAAGAGATAAACTCTAATAAAGCATCCCTCACAAATGAGAGCCCCACCCTGTGTACATTAAAGTACATGCTGGATGGCCTTGACAAGAGATTAACTCTGAAAAAGCATCCCTCACAAATGAGAGCCCCACCCTGTGTACATTAAATTACATGCTGGATGGCCTAGACAAGAGATAAACTCTGATAAAGCATCCCTCACTAATTAGAGCCCCACCCTCTGTACATTAAAGTACATGCTGGATGGCCTTGACAAGAGATAAACTCTGATAAAGCATCCCTCACAAATGAGAGCCCCACCCTGTGTACATTAACGTACATGCTGGATGGCCTTGACAAGAGATAAATTCTGATAAAGCATCCCTCACTAATGAGAGCCTCACTCTGTGTATATTAAAGTACATGCTGGATGGCCTTGACAAGAGATAAACTCTGATAAAGCATCCCTCACAAATGAGAGCCCCACCCTGTGTACATTAAAGTACATGCTGGATGGCCTTGACAAGAGATAAACTCTGATAAAGCATCCCTCACAAATGAGAGCCCCACCCTGTGTACATTAAAGTACATGCTGGATGGCCTTGACAAGAGATAAACTCTGATAAAGCATCCCTCACAAATGAGAGCCCCGCACTGTGTACATTAAAGTACATGCTGGATGGCCTTGACAAGAGATAAACTCTGATAAAGCATCCCTCACTAGTTTAGAGCCCCACCCTGTGTACATTAAAGTACATGCTGGATGGCCTTGACAAGAGATAAACTCTGATAAAGCATCCCTCCTAAATGAGAGCCCCACCCTGTGTACATTAAAGTACATGCTGGATGACCTTGACAAGAGATAAACTCTGATAAAACATCCCTCACAAATGAGAGCCCCACCCTGTGTACATTAAAGTACATGCTGGATGGCCTTGTCAAGAGTTAAACTCTGATAAAGCATCCCTCACAAATGAGAGCCCCACCCTGTGTACATTAAAGTACATGCTGGATGGCCTTGACAAGAGACAAACTCTGATAAATCATTCCTCACAAATGAGAACCCCACCCTGTGTACATTAAAGTACATGCTGGTTGGCCTTGACAAGAGATAAACTCTGATAAACCATCCCTCACTAATTAGAGCCCCTCCCTGTGTACATTAAAGTACATGCTGGATGGCCTTGACAAGAGATAAACTCTGATAAAGCATACCTTACAAATGAGAGCCCCACCCTGTGTACATTAAAGTACATGCTGGATGGCCTTGACAAGAGATAAACTCTGATAAAGCATCCCTCACTAATTAGAGCCTCACCCTCTGTACATTAAAGTACATGCTGGATGGCCTTGACAAGAGATAAACTCTGATAAAGCATCCCTCACAAATGAGAGCCCCACCCTGTGTAATTAAAGTACATGCTGGATGGCCTTGACAAGAGATAAACTCTGATAAAGCATCCCTCACAATGAGAGCCCCACCCTGTGTACATTAAAGTACATGCTGGATGGCCTTGACAAGAGATAAACTCTGATGAAGCATCCCTCACAAATGAGAGCCCCACCCTGTGTACATTAAAATACATGCTGGATGGCCTTGACAAGAGATAAACTCTGATAAAGCATCCCTCCTAAATGAAAGCCCCACCCTGTGTACATTAAAGTACATGCTGGATGGCCTTGACAAGAGATAAACTCTGATAAATCATCTCTCACAAATGAGAGCCCCACCCTGTGTACATTAACGTACATGCTGGATGGCCTTGACAAGAGATAAACTCTGATAAAGCATCCCTCACAAATGACAGCCCCACCCTGTGTACATTAAAGTACATGCTGGATGGCCTTGAAAAGAGATAATCTCTGATAAAGCATCCCTCACAATTGCGAGCCCCAGCCTGTGTACATTAAAGTACATGCTGGATGGCCTTGACAAGAGATAAACACTGATGAAGCATCCCTCACAAATGAGAGTCCCACCCTCTGTACGTTGAAGTACATGCTGGATGGCCTTGACAAGAGATAAACTCTGATAAAGCAACCTCAGTAATGACAGCCCCACCCTGTGTGCATTAAAGTACATGCTGGATGGCCTTGACAAGAGATAAACTCTGATAAAGCATCCCTCACAAATGAGAGCCCCACCCTGTGTACATTAAAGTACATGCTGGATGGCCTTGACAAGAGATAAACTCTGATAAAGCATCCCTCACAAATGAGAGCCGCACCCTGTGTACATTAAAATACATGCTGGATGGCCTTGACAAGAGATAAACTCTGATAAAGCATCCCTCAGTAATTAGAGCCCCACCCTTTGTACATTAACGTACATGCTGGATGGCCTCGACAAGAGATAAACTCTGATAAAGCATCCCTCACTAATGAGAGCCCCACCCTGTGTACATTAAAGTACATGCTGGATGGCCTTGACAAGAGGTATACTCTGATAAAGCATCCCTCACAAATGAGAGCCCCACCCTGTGTACATTAAAGTACATGCTGGATGGCCTTCACAAGAGATAAACTCTTATAAAGCATCCCTCACAAATGAGAGCCCCACCCTGTGTACATTAAAGTACATGCTGGATGGCCTTGACAAGAAATAAACTCTGATAAAGCATCCCTCATATATGAGAGCTCCTCCCTGTGTACATTAACGTACATGCTGGATGGCCTTGACAAAAGATAAACTCTGATAAAGCATTCCTCCTAAATGAGAGCCCCACCCTGTGTACATTAAAGTACATGCTGGATGGCCTTGACAAGAGATAAACTCTGATAAAGCATCCGTCACAAATGAGAGCCCCACCCTGTGTACATTAAAGTACAAGCTGAATGGCCTTGACAAGAGATAAACTCTGATAAAGCATCCCTCACAAATGAGAGCCCCACCCTGTGTACATTAAAGTATATGCTCGATGGCCTTGAAAAGAGATAAGCTCTGATAAAGCATCCCTCACAAATGAGAGCCCCACCCTGTGTACATTAAAGTACATACTGGATGGCCTTGACAAGAGATAAACTCTGATAAAGCATCCCTCACAAATGACAGCCCCACCCTGTGTACATTAACGTACATACTGGATGGCCTTGACAAGAGATAAACTCTGATAAAGCATCCCTCACAAATGAGATCCCCACCCTGTGTACATTAAAGTACATGCTGAATAGCCTTGACAAGAGATAAACTCTGATAAAGCATCCCTCACAAATGAGAGCCCCACCCTGTGTACATTAAAGTACATGCTGGATGGCCTTGACAAGAGATAAACTCTGATAAAGCATCAATCACAAATGACAGCCCCACCCTGTGTACATTAAAGTACATGCTGGATGGCCTTGACAAGAGATAAACTCTGATAAATCATCCCTCACAAATGACAGCCCCACCCTGTGTACATTAAAGTACATGCTGGATGGCCTTGACAAGAGATAAACTCTGATAAAGCATCCCTCACAAATGACAGCCCCACCCTGTGTACATTAAAGTACATGCTGGATGGCCTTGACAAGAGATAATCTCTGATAAAGCATCCCTCACAAATGAGAGCCCCACCCTGTGTTCATTAAAGTACATGCTGGATGGCCTTGACAAGAGATAAACTCTTATAAAGCATCCCTCACAAATGACAGCCCCACCCTGTGTACATTAACGTACATGCTGGATGGCCTTGACAAGAGATAAACTCTGATAAAGCATCCCTCACAAATGAGAGCCCCACCCTGTGTACATTAAAGTACATGCTGGATGGCCTTGACAAGAGATAAACTCTGATAAAGCGTCCCTCCTAAATGAGAGCCCCACCCTGTGTACATTAAAGTACATGCTGGAATGCCTTGACAAGAAATAAACTCTGATAAAGCATCCCTCACAAATGAGAGCCCCACCCTGTGTACATTAAAGTACATGCTGGATGGCCTTGACAAGAGATAAACTCTGATAAAGCATCCCTCACAAATGACAGCTTTTGAAAAGGCATCCCTCTCAAATGACGTCCTTCCAAAAAAAAAAGCATCCCTCTCAAAAATGTCTCGGAAATTGTATACCTCTCAAATGACATCCCTCTAAAATAGGATCGTTCCCAAATAGCATCTCTTCGAAATGGCAACCCTCTCAAAAGACATCCCCGTGAAATGGAAAGCCTTTCAAATGGCATTCCTTGCAAATTGCATCCCTCTCAAATATCATCATTCTGAAAAGACATCCCTCTCCTAACATAGAATCACTCACAAATGATATCACTCTGAAATGACATCCGTCAAAAGTGTCACCCCTCTAAAATGGCATCTCTCTGGTAAAAGCATCCGTCTCAACTGACATCACTGACAAATGACATCCTATGAACGGGCATCCCCCTCAGAAGACGTCCCTCTAAAATGGCATGCCTCTGAAAAAGCATCACTGTCAAATGTCATCACTCTGAAGCAACATCCGCCTATAAATGACATCACTTGAGACATCTCTCTCAAATAACATCACTCTGAAAAAAAACGTATTTCTCTCAACTAACATCACCGACAAATGACATTCCTGTGAACAGACATCCCTCTCAAATGTCATCGCTCTGTAAAAGCATCCCTGTCAAACGACATCGCTCTGGAATGGCATCCCCCTGAATAGGCATCCCTCTCACATGACATTCCTCTGAAAGGTCAAGGGAAGAGAGTGCAGTTGGAGCGTCATCACCACTGCCTCTTTAGCAGACGTTATTTAATGAGGTTCAGGCAACAAAAAAATCCTGTGAGGAAAACTAAAGTGCACCACAAAAGATGGCAGACCAGATCCCCTGCTATGCAAAAGCTGCGAAAATTGTGAAACATGTGTCATTCATGTTGATCTGGTTTTCGTAATTGGCGTCAAAATTTTCAGAAATGAATGCTTAATAATCGTGTACAGTACAGATGGCTGAATGAAAATTTCTCTTACTAATTTCACAGCTTGTTCTTTTATTCTGAATTAGGTATTGTTTCGAACAAAGGCGAATATCCTGTTGCAGAAGGAATACTTGACACGTTTTTAGTAACAGGTCCAATGTGTCGCTATGCTGTTGATCTCATGATTCTGATGAAGGTGTTGTCTGGAAAGAACGTCTCACTATTAAACTTAGACAAACCAGTAAGTGCTTTCTCCTTTCTTTTACATTCAGCAAAAGACGAATTCACGCGCCTATGCTTAGGATACATTCTCTCCTTACATTCTGCATTGTAGCATACTCGCCAAATAATGCGCAAAATACGATACAATCTGGTACCAAAAGTTAAGCATAAATCCCAACTGTTAATTAAATCATTGACATTAGATTCTGTGTGCCAAAGAAATAGAATATACGTAAGGTCATAAGCCTCGCAAAAATCACCTGACCGGACAAAATTTCCATACGTGACTTGATAAGCAAGACTGGAATGCTGTAAAAGATGGCCCTCCGATTCTGTGCCATTCATTTTCTGTTGAGCAATTGTTGTTGTATTCAGGTTGGTAGAGGGTTTGCTAACTGAGTGTGGCACAGAGACATCACATCGATGCTTTTCTAAATGATAGTGCAATCGGTATATTAGATTTCGTCCGATTCGAGACCATTCGTTACGACTTTAAATAGAGCTAATTCAGTGCTTTCCAAGAGTTTGCAGATGATTTCAGTAGACAGGACTCGACTTTTTAGACGCTGTAGATTCGTGTTCTTTTTTGAATTAAATTACAATTATACAATTCCATATTTTATCTCTTCATCTACATTATTGCATTTTAATATGGGGCAACACAAGTAATCGGAAATTAGTAAGCGATGATATCTTTAAAAAATCTTCTTCAGAACTGTGTATAATCCGTAAATTTTAACGAACTAACTAAAGAATTTTTTGAAAAAACAAAAATTCGACAATTTCTAGATCTACACAGATTGAAATAGCATTATTTAAGGCTTGTGCTATTAAGTTAAAAAAATTCGATACGAATTTCCAAAGGGATTCGTATCATCATTACCCAAGTAGACATCAATTTGATCTAAAAATAATGCAGGACAAACTATGGCCAGACAATACTAAACTTTCAGGGGGCCAAGACTTCAAATAATTCAGATATTAATTTTAAATTAGCTGAAATGTATTCTGTACTCAAACATAGTTGTAAACAACTTTTTCCAAATAATAATTTTGAATGCATAAAATGCTGGTGTGTTGCCTAGTTAATATTTGCCGCAAGTTTGTAATTTAACATAATTTAGTTAAGGGGCTCAGTCTTGTCAAAATTCTGTCTTGAGTTTTATAACTGAACTTCTTTTTATCTTTTGTGTGTATTACAATAACTAACATTGCACCTTTTTACTGCAATTACTATTATTATAGAGAGTCTATCTCTCGATACGACAACAGCTTCATCATCATTTTGCCAGGGCAGTGGTAAATAGAAATGTGAATTTGTGAAGACTCATCGTTGGCACTCTTGCTAAGAGGCGTGCTGCTGCCGCAGGGTCATGCGATGCCAACCTTCAGATAACCTTTTGTGTAGAAGAGGGATAGCCTTGCATTGCACTTGATAGAGAGAGGCTGCGGGGAGGCTTCCTCCTGGCCATTAATTTATATCGTGCTGAAGCGATCAGATTGTGGGGAGATATTGGTACGTATAATAAATACACTGGCCGAAATTGAAAAAAGAACACCATTAACAATCGATGCATAATCTACGAGATTTATTTAGTGGAAACAACTTGTTGAAAAAGGACAGTGATCGCACGTGTGAAGTGATTCAATGTTTATTTTACGTTTTAATGAGTATTACATTTTACAGAAGGAACATTTTAATAAGGTGTTGAACCTCCTCGAGCAGCAATACAAGTTTCCAATCTGGCATGGCTATTAAATGCCCTTTCAACTTGGACGCGTAATTCCGCGATGGTCGTTGCCTGCCGCGGTCCACAGAAGAGTCTCTGTCAGATCCAGTCCCAGACATGCTCGATTGGGACAAGTCCGCAGAACGTGCTAGCCAAGGGAATTGGTGCACTGCCTGAAGAGCACGTTGAGTTTCCCGGACGGAATGTGGATGGGAGTTATCCTGCTGGAATATGGCATTTGGTATTACACTCAAATATGGCAGGACGACCGCCTGTATGGTGTCATTGACGTATTTATTTCTATTCAGTGTACCCTGTAAAAACACCAGATATATACAAAAGTGATAGCTAATCGCTCTCCACACCATGAACCCCGGATTGGGCCCTGTGTGTTGCTGGCGGATGCACAATGGAAGAAGCCGCTCACCTCGTCGCCTTTGGACGTCTAAACGAACATCAAACGCTCCTAAGCAAAATCGGCTTTCATCACTGAAGAAAGACTGCAATTATTCCCTCCAATGAACTGGTTATTGACACCACTGCAAACGTGCTCGACAGTGACGAGGTACAGTGGTAACTGTGCCAGTGACATGCATGTCCATAGTCTTGCTTCCAATAACGATTGCGTATCATTCTTGTAGAAACCCTTGGTACGACAGAGGATAGAATTTGTGATGCCATAGCCATCCGCTCTGCCACCGCTGCCCTCCTGATACGCCGATCCTCTCATGTGTCCATAACTCTGTGTTGCCCGGAATAACGTCTGCAAGTTTGCGAATGCTTATCTGACCATCAACGCCACCGCCGTACCACTGCTGATACCTCTCATTCAACGCAGTGTGCAATTTGACGAAAAGACCAACCTGCTTCCCGAAGATTCACTATACGAAGTCTTTCAAACTCCACTAACTGAACAAATGCTGCACGCCTGCAACCTTCAGGCAGGGTAGCTTCTTCAAAGAGCACTGAACAACACGACACAAGATGAATAACTTCTTTCTTCACGCCCGTGTCCTTAAATACGTGCTGTGTACATTTGCATGTTGTCGTCCTCAGTGACGTCATTATTTCATCCAATGACTTTCAATCTTGGATCACGATTTCTGCTTCCCTTAATTATTAACATATTATAATATGACGTTCCTAAAAGAATTCCTTCTGGGTGTTCTTTTTTCAAATTCCGCCAGTGTATGTATGTTCTAATTGTGCTCTGGATGGAGCTTATGGTCATCAATCATTAATCTGTCAAGGCGAGTGACTTAGACTAAAAATTCAGGAAACTGGAGAGTTGTTATAAAAGAGTACGCTCTAAAGTGTTGGGTTGTTTTGTTTTACCTCTGAGCGGCACTTTCATGCACACACTGGGCTAATTGGCTGAGCCAAAAAGACTCCTTGGGATCGAAAAAGGTCGGGGAGAGAAATCCTCTGAGCAGCTGTCGAATAACAAAATACACTGCTCGGCATAGAAAAGGCCACACCAGGAAGGAATGCACAAAATGAGACGTAGCTTAACACACATGTAGACACAATTAGGTGAGAAAGAAGCATTTTTTCATTCCTGAGGGATTGCATGAATGTGATGGGTGAGGATGTGCCCTGAGGATGTGCCCTGAGGATGTGCCCTGAGGATGTGCCCTGAGGATGTGCCCTGAGGATGTGCCCTGAGGATGTGCCCTGAGGATGTGCCCTGAGTCAGTAGGTCGTATGACTGCCATGATGGGTTATACATTTGGCAACACTGCATGACAACTAGTGAAAACGTGGTGGTGTTCTGAGTTATCGTGGACCGTGCTGCATCATCGACCTGTGTCCGTAATTCATGGACATTGTGAGGTAGTCGTGCAGAGGCCTGAAGTCATCTGCCAATGACGTCTCGCACGTTCTCTATTGGGGAGAAGTCTGGGGATTGTGCTCGCCAAGGCAGCACCTAGACATCTTGCAGGTACTGTCTGCTGATGTTGGTAGTGTGTGGGCGGGCGTTATCGTGTTTAAACTGGGCATCAGGGATACAACGGAGATATGGCAACAAAATGTGCTGGAGCACCTTATCGACATATTGTCGTGTTGTCATTGTACCCACTATGCATACGAGTGGTGAACGGCTGTTGAAACTGATAGCCCCAAACTACGGCACCAGGGGACCACTTTGACGTGGTGGTGGGGGCTTCGGGCCCAGCAACCCGGTCGAGGGCTGTGCCGGCCGGATTGGGTCCCCGGTTGGACATAGCCAAGACCAACCGAGGTCGAGGACGCCGCCGACCGGTTGGATGTTCCGGTTGGACGGTGACGGTGTCTTAGAACTCACCTATCAGGTGGTCTGGGTGAGCAGTTTGAGGACTCGGACGAACGTTCTCACCTAGTAGGCCTGAACCCTTACAAAAGTCTGGGCCTCACTAAGAGTCTCCACCCCGGGTGCCGAGCGAACTTGGATTTACATATCCTTGTTCATGTGTAACCAGCGAACAGATTAAATATCAGGTTTCTTCCGGTGGTCAGCTTTCCTTTTATAGGATTGCTGCCACGTGAGGCCGGGGTTCAGGTGCGTCTATATGGCGCATTCTTGCCCCCCGCTCTAGATAGTCATGGCTTTTCATAACTTGGTAGTGTCGTGAGACGGAACCGGGAATTGCCGTGGTTGCATAACATTGCAACAAATAGAACGAATGTCTCCAGAATCTCAATCGGCGATTGTTTGCACTGAGACAAAAGCGAGACTCATCGCTGAATATGACACGGTTCCATTCGTCCCACCACACGTCTGATGCAACACCACTTGAACCTTGCACGACAACGTCCTGAGGTGAGTGGCAGTCGTCGCAACGGCTGGTGAGATTGCATCAGCCAATCTGTGATTCAGAGTTCATGTCGACACAGGGATGTCCATAGCTGCCTGTACACCACGTCGTGTCACCTACTATGGATTATGATGCGTTTCCACTGGATGCGGCGCAGGGACCAACCAGCCATAAGTAGCCCTATGATGAAGCCTCTTGTAAAGGTCTCTTAATGATGGTAGGAATCTCGATGACGTCACCCAGGCATTCTCACTCCTTCCAGTGCTTCCACCACCGAGATCATTCCCATGCAGTGGTCCACACGCCCAAGTGAAGACGACCAATCTTAGCTATGCCGAGCCGTCTTGCCCTGTTATCTTCCTCACCTATTACGTGATTGCCCTCGTTTCCATAACCAACTGTCGACACTTACCCACCTATTTGCATGGCACTCCAATAAACAATTCCTGGTGTGGCATTTTCTATGTCGAACAGTGTAGTTAATGTTCTTTATCAGTTCAGCATTCGATTCCTTATTTCTTCACGTACACCCCCCACCACCACCCCTCGCATGAATATTCTCTCAGCCATATATTTCTGCCACTACTCAGCCACAACAAAAGCTCCTATGTGACTTTTCTTCGGGGCTGCGTTAGAGTAAGCTCCTATACAGTAAAGAGCCCCCTTTGAAAAACACTTCAATTTTGGAATTAAAACTCAGTTTGCTGTATAAAACTCATTCTTCATTCTAGGTTAATCTACATCGTCTAAAAATCCATTACATGGATGATGACGGCGGAAATCCTTTCCTTTCACCTGTAGGGTCAGACTTGAAGCGAGCACTGCAGAAGGTAAGAAGAAATTCATCTCTTTATTTATGATTCATTCATGTTTCAATATTATTAAAACATGAGAATAAACAGCTTGCACAGAGAGACTGATGGTGAGGGATAAACAAGGTAAGGTTATAGAAGGTGAGGATTCTGTCATGGCTAGGTGGGCTGAGCATTTCATTGATGATCCAAACAATGAGGTTAGCTCTACTCCCATTGTTTGCAATGATGATAGATGCATTGGTGGCTTTAATGTTGGCCCTATAACACAATCTGAAGTTATTTTGGCTACTTCTAAACTTAAACTTCATAAATCCCCAGGAGTAGATGAAATTGCTACGGAAATGCTTAGAGCTGGAAATGTTTTGGTTACCACTTGGATGACTGAAATTTTGAATATCTTTTATGATAATGGCATTGTTCCTAAGGATTTTATTACAGCTACAGGACAGTCTGCAGTTGTCGTTCAATGATCCTCATGCTGGACGACAAACGAAACATGCTAAAGTCGTCAACATAGAGGGCATTGCCTAGAGTCGGAAGAAGTTGTGAAATGGAATTGATCTTGACAGCGAAAAGGGTAACACTCAGGGCACAGTCCCGTGGCACTCCCTGTCCTTGGGGGGAAAGGTCATGGCAAAGTGTTGCCGACACGAACTCGAAAGGTACAAGAGGATAAAAAGTTAGTGATGAAGAGTGGCATGTGACCTCTCAAGCAGAAGCAATGCAGGTCACAAAGAATGTCAAATCTCCAGTGCGTGTTATACTCTTTTGCGATGTCGAAGAAAATGGACACCAGGTGCTCTCGACATAAAAAAGAATTTTTGATCGCCGATTCGAGGCGGACCAGGTGGTCTAAAGTAGCCACACTGGGTGTTGGAGAGAAAGCCGTGATGTTCCAAATCCCAGGCCAGCTTGTCATTTGCCATTCTTTCCAACACCTTGCAGACGTAGGTAGTCAATTCAATCAGACAACAATTGGAAGGAATCTTGGAATCCTTTTCTGGCTTCCAGAAGGCCAAAAGAATGGTCTCCCGCCAGGAGTTCAGAAACTGCTCCTCGAGAAAAATGCGATTGAAAAGATGGAGCAGCCGATTCCCACTCGATGGTGAGAGATATTGGAGCATTACATAATGGACATTGTCTGGCCCGACAGCAGATGCACGAGAAGTGTGCCGTCCTCTTGTAAGGTTTCAGGCATTCCAGTGAAAGACCAGCAGAGAGCATTCGGCCTTGCTTATCAGGGCCAGAAACTCAGGGGAGTATGAAGATAAAGAGGAGATGGAGGAAAATGACTCCCCCCCAGAATGTCAGCAATTGCTTTGGGATCAGCAATTGCCTGTCCATTGTGCTCCAGGATCGATAATGAGTGGGACGTGTACTTCTCACCCATCTTTCAAACTTTATCCCACATGACCTTAGAATTGTGTGCAGGTGATAGAAGACATATATTTGATCCAAGATTACTTCTGGCTCTGGCGCCGGACAAAACGGGCTTTCATCTTGGAGTGTTTGAATGCTTCAAGTTTGGGTTATAGAAGGTGAGGATGGGGGATGTTGTATATCTCCAAAACATCCCCAAGCCTTGTTCTGAACCATACAAGCAGTCGGGATCCACCACGGTTTTTGGAACTGTAGAAACAGAGTCGAGGTTTGAGGAATAGTAGAGACAGCTGCATGGACGATGCAGTCCGCCATCTCCGCCACTGCAACATTGATTGGCTCCTGACTGACAGAGTGGTCATCAAGCTCAGAGAGGAACTTGAAGCCACTCCAGTCAGTCAGATCAAGCCTCCACCATGAGATGCTTGAAAGGGCTGCAAAGCCCCCCATAGCACACCATGGGGAGGTGATCGCTTCCGTAGGGATTGTCCTCAACCTCCCATGGAAAGAGTGGAAGGATCAAGGAGCAGATAGTGAGATCAATGGCAGTGGATAAAAAGTTAGGTCAAAGGTCGGGGAGTGGAAGTATGTACTGACACCGGTGTTCAACAGGGAGAGTGAAAGATCCAAGAGCCACTGCTCCAGAACCACAACCCTCCCGAAATCCCCCATGATGAGGAAGGGGGACGGCAGCTGCGAGACGAGGCCATTAATGTTGTCTCGGAAGATGAGACTTCCGGGTGGTAGGTAGATGGAGCAGTCAACGGAAGTCCCACAAAGAGGCAAATGGCAACCGCCTCTAAGGTGGTGGTGAGAGACACGACTTGGAGTGGAGAATGGTTGCTAATGAGGATGGCGACACCCCCACGAGCTCGACCCTCTCCATCCCAGTCCCAGCGAACAAGAGAGAAGTGCCAGTTAGTGAGAGCGTTGGTTGTCTAAAAATACGTCTCCTGAAGGTACAAGGAGATGGGCTCGTGTGCCCTCAGGAGGACTTTATGTCGTCAATATTCCTCTGGAATCCACGACAATTCCAGGATTGTAGGAGTGTGGCCATCTCAGGTTTTAGAAGAATTGGTGGACGACTTACGATTTATTTTAACCGTCACCAGCGACGGTTTAGGAAAAATGGGCAGTCCGAGTCCATGTCCACGTAGTCATCAGGGGCTTCCCAATGGCAGGATGGCCAAAGGGGACTCCACCAGTCATGACCTGAGGAGAGAAGACAGGGACCCCTCGAGTAACTGCCAGGATCCTCCTTTCCAGGGACATGGGTCTCCGCACATGGCAAACACGTGGGCGAGTATTCAGGACCCTGTGAAAGTACCCGAGCCAGCAGAACCTTCATAGGTTGCTCTCCTCACCACGGACAGCAGCTCGCACCGAGGGGCCTTACGAAGAAGAAGATTACAAATAGCCATTTTAGTATGGTGTTGGAGTTTTAGTATCTTCCCAAGTGTGTTGGAGAGGATATCGTCCCGTGAGCATGCTGCTTTAATAAAATGCAAATACATACAAACTGTATAAAATTAGACTGGGTGAAGCAAACGATATAAATAGCTCAGAAAGTTCTGTTATATTAAATAAAAAAGGAACTTTGCACGCTTTAGAAATAATGCAAGATAGTCATTTTTAAGAATTGGTAAGATCCTGTTATTGATTGGTAAGATCCTGTTATTGAATATTTCATGCGGTTTCCAAATTAAGCTGCTTTAATTAAGATATTTTGACATTTTACAGACTTCTTGATTTGAAAGTTACTTAACGGAAAGTTCGAATGCCTACATTGTAATTTTTCGTAATTTGTAGTATAGTCAGTCCGTTTGTTTACTAATTTGAATTTTTCAAGTTTTACTTCTTTCTTGTAAAAGAATTGTTGTATCTACTAAATACGTTTACTTACTATTAGTTTGATTAATTCGGACCCAATACACAGCATGGTCAAATGAACATCACTGAAACTTCGAAACATTATCTTCAAAATTCAGAGGGATTCTGAGAGTGTATAAGTTTTTACGTATTCCTACAATTACGTGATTTAGATTGATATTAAAGCAGTTGAAATTTATTGTTTTTCTTATTATTTTACTGGATAAAATACAGGATGAAGTATTATTAACCAGTTTCTAAAAATGGTACATAAAAAAGTATAATAATAAGTATATAAATACCTCCTCAAGCAGCTGCTTGCCACAAAGGTCTGACAGAAGGTCTACCAGTTTAATTCGCCATAGTAGAAGGTCTGTGAAGATGGTAGGACCGCAGCAGAAAAACAACACGAACATCCATGCCTTACCTGGGACTCGACCCAGGTCCCTTAGATCAGTATCCAAGCATGCTAACCACTTGGCCACGGGACGGCTAAAAAGATATATGCACATGAAAATATGGTTTGCAATAAGAGTTCGTGTTTGTTGTCCATCATCAGCTCCAGTCACCAACACTTTCTTAGTTTCTCAAATAATCCCTTATTTAGAGGATGATTTTCCTGAAGCACCTTCCATCAAAATCACTTCGAGATCCAACATGGACAGCATCAGGAAAATTATTTCTCCTACTAACAAAAAACACTGACACAAGTGGCTAAAGGGTCGAGCTATAGCATGCATGCATACTATAGCTCATATGTATGCACAGACATACATACATACATACATACATGCATGTATGTCTGTGCATACATATGAGCTATAGTATGAATGCATGCTATACATACCTACCTACCTACATACATACATACATACACACACACACATACACACATACATACATACATACATACATACATACATACATACTATAAGTCCGAGTCTTTAATAGTAGTAATGGGCACTAATGAGTGATTGGCAAATGTCAATAGTAATGTATTCTTCACACTATGCAGGATTCGAAAACTGTGAATCATCATCTTTCATTAGTGCCTATTCCACTCAATGAGACTTTCGCCTCCCTCTCTCTCGAAACACTTCCGTTTTCCCACCTAACCCAGTGGGGAGAGGGAGGGGGTGAAGGGACAGACTGTTGTTCTCATAACCATCCAAATCAAGCCGAAAGTGCGAATCGTAATCATCATCATCATCATCATCATCCTCAAGCAGCCATGGGCTACGGAGGTCCAACCAGACCATGCAATTTAGTTCTCCAAGCAAGTCTATTCTGAGCTACATCTACTGCATCTGGCCACTGCACACCAATTCTAACAAGGTCCTGTTTGACATTGTCTGCCCACCGCATCCTAGGTCTCCCCCTCTTTCTGTGGCCTTTAGGCACACTGTTCATAACCTTATTCGCCAATCTATAATTATTCATACGGGAAACATGGCCAAACCAACGGAGTCTCTCTCTGCACAATATGCTGCTTAAAGGAGGTTGCAAACTCCTTTGCCTAACCTCATCATTAGTTACAAAGTTGAACCACCTAATGCCCAAGATACTGCGTAAGCATCTGGAATCAAAAGCATCTAGTTTCCTGTTATCTTGTTTACAAAGTGTCCAAGTTTCACTACCATAACTAACCCTAGAAAGAACCAAACTATTATACAGCCTAATTTTAGTCTTTAGGTGTATACGCCTATTTCTCCACACTCTCCATAGATTCTTAAAAGTCCCGGCAGCAATCCCTATTGGTCTGTTAATCTCATGCCGCACATCACCATTATCTGTTACATAGCTCCCAAGATAATTAAACTGTGACACCTGCTCAAGACTGCAACCATTCAGATTAACTGAATCACAGCCTGCCTGACCAATTTTCATCACTTTATTTTTCTCTCTGTTTATAACCAAACCTACTCTATTACCAGTTTCATCAACAGCTCGAATGAAAGAGTTCATCTCATCAACATCATTTGCCAAAAGGGCTAAATCATCAGCATAATCTAAATCAGAAATTTTCGTATCTCCAGCCCATTTAAGGCCAAAATCTTTCCCTTGAAGTGAATTTCGCATAACATAATCAATAACCAAGCTAAACAGAAAAGGAGACAAAATGCACCCTTGTCGAACACCAGAAGTAATGCTAAACCAATTGCTACAAGCCTTGCCAACTCTCACACACGACTCAGTGTTATTATAGAGAGCTTTCATTATGTTAACTAATTTGTCTGGTATACCATATGATTTCACAATCAACCACAAATTATGACGATCAACAGAGTCGAAAGCCTTTTTGAAATCAACAAAGCTAGCAACCAAAGGTTTCTGAAACTCTAAACATTTCTCAAGAATCTGCCTAAGTGAAAATATCTGATCCACACATCCCCTACCACTTCTGAATCCACATTGCTCATCAAGCAATTGACTGTCAACCAGATTCTTAATTCTATTAAGCACAATCATGGAAAGAACTGTACCTGGAACAGAGAGTAGGCTGATACCCCTATAGTAATCACAAGAACTGCGATCACCTTTTTTGAAAATAGGGATAACAATAGCTCTGGTAAAATCCTTAGGAACCATGCCTTTATCATAAAAGAGATTCAGAATTTCAGTCATCCAAGTGGTAACCGAAACATTTCCAGCTCTAAGCATTTCGGTAGTAATTTCATCTACCCCTGTGGATTTATGAAGTTTAAGTTTAGAAACAGCCAAAATAACTTCAGATTGTGTTATAGGGCCAACATTAAAGCCACCAATGCATCTATCATCATTGCAAACAATGGGAATAGAACTAACGGCATTGTTCAGAATATCACTGAAATGCTCAGCCCACCTAGCCATGACAGAATCCTCACCTTCTACAACCTTACCTTGTTTATCCTTCAATCCCTGTATACCTGTCCGTTTTCTACCACACAAAACATTAACTATCTGGTACAGCTCTCTGCTGTTGTGCTGTCTAACTGCTTCCTCGGCTTTGTCAGCCAAACCATCAAGCCAAAGATTTTTATCAGCAGCTAACTGATCTTTTACACATTTATTAAGCTCTCTGAAATGCTTTCTATTAGTACTAGTAGGGTATTGATTAAGGACATTCCTGCAGTTCTTTCTTTCTGAAATAAGCTCAAGTGCCTTATCACTCAGAAAATTATGCCTCTTCTGCTCCTTTTTTCCTAAAAGAGTACTGTTAGTGTCCAAAAAAGCCTGTTTAAAATGATTCCATTCTTCCTCAACTTCTGTAGTAAACATACCATGACTGTCATAATGACTAAGTAACCTATCATGGTAAGCTTTGGCTATAACTGGGTCTTTCAGAGCTTCAGTATTAAAAGCAAATTTTTTAACCCTAGCACAACACTTTTTAAGTTTAAGTTGCAAGACACTTTTAACAAGGTAATGGTCAGATCCAATTTCAGCTCCCCTATATGCCCTGGTATTTCTAACAGAACTAGCCCATTTGCTGTTAATTAATATATAATCAATCATATTCCTATGCAGCCCATCAGGTGAAACCATGTGTATTTATGTATGTCGCGGTGTTTGTAATATGTGTTAGTTATTCTGAAACCATTGAGTTTACTTACCTGTAGGAGACGTTGCCAATTGCCATTGCAGCTACCAATACCAAAAGGGCCAATCACCCCTCCCCAAAGGTCAGAGTCAGTACCAACTTTGGCATTGAAGCCACCAAGAACAAGGGTAATATCTCCTTTCTTGACAGAATTCAAAATATCCCGAAGTTGTTCATAAAACCTATCCTTCTCATCCTCATCGGCATCCTCAGTGGGGGCATAACAGCAGATAACATTCAAGTCTTTAACGCTTGTCTGAAATTTTGCTGTAAGAAACCTTTCATTAATGCACTCATATCCTAGAAGAGCATCGCTAGCGTGTCTGCTGAGAAGCAGACCCACGCCTTGGTGATGCTTATTGTCGTCCCTCCATGAAAAGAGAAATTTAAGATTATTTTTAAGAATCTGACCTTTATCTGTCCATCTGGTCTCTTGCAAGCCGAGAATATCTAAATTATAACGGTGGAATTCTTGTGTGAGGACATCAAGAGAAAAAGCTTTGTGCAGAGTCCTCACATTCCAACTACCTATGGAGAGAAAATGGTTAGTGGGATGTTTAAAGAAACTGTGTTTATTGAGAGAGGGAATGCCGACAATATCAAACAGCCCCCTAATCGCAGACATGGGGCAAAGACCCGTTCCCCCACCACTAAAGGCTGAAGCCATCTACACTGGAAGACTTCTTCCAATGTAGAATTTGACGATGCCAATAGAAGCAAAGAGTTCAGGTGCCTGCGATGACCTCTGTTCAGGATTATCTACCAGCTGATAAACATATCCTGTGAATCTATTCATTTGGGGATGTCAACCCACAAACAAACAGAAAACACAGCGGAAGATTTTCCCTCCACAGAAGCCCACCAGTGCAGCAAAATCAGGATCCATAATCAAGCTCAGAGCCATATATCTGTCCAGTCCAGTTGGTTTATATGGTCAGCACCAGGACCCTGTGTGGTTGACCACTCCTCAGCAGGGTAGAAAAAAAAGAAAGGTAGCCATAGTTGTCCAGATCAGTAGGCCACACTAATCTGGCAGCCCTCCCCTTCCGTTCACTTCCACAAGAGAGTATCTCTTTAATAAAGTACTAACGGTCTGCACCACGAGAAGGCGGGGTCGGACATTAGGTGCTAGGCCTGGCCGGTTCTATGCATCATCACAAGGGATTGGTGCATAGCTCTCCTTCCAGTGACTACCTATCTACCATTTACAGACCCCGAATCGTAATAGTTCATCAAAACTTTTCGAACCAAAAAATTTTCCATTGATCTCTAAAAATAAAGATGCTGAATGTCTACAGACAGACAGACGACAAAATGAAAACATTAGCTTTTTTTTTTTTGAAAACAAGCTAAAAACGCAAGTCTTCATAATCTTTCATCTGTCTTTGATTTTGAGATAAATATTTTATCAATTTCAATTTTGAAAATCAGTGTTCCGATGTTCCTATGGTTACCGGTAGCATTAAACAAAAAGCAAGACACCAGTATACACGTCTTGAAAAGCTGAAATAAGAGAGTAGTTTGGATTAATCAATATATTAGCGAATTCCATTATGGTAGAGAGTTTTGCTTTTTTGGGGGGGGTTTCAAGCTAATCCTAAATCATTGAATTTCATCATCCAATGAAGACGTTTAATATTCTCTATTGAGAAGATCTACATCTTCGATTAATTCATCAGTTAGTGCTTTTAAAGCTTTTGGATGCCGGACGACGAAGTTCTCAGCGATCTCATTCAGACCCTTGAAAAGCGATTTTAGTACCACAATGGTTCTGTCCAAAATAACAATGAATATTTCGATTTCGAAGCACTTTTTGTTCATTCTGAAACCTCTAGTACTCAGATAGCTCACCGCCAATATACGTTTGATTTTAGGCACACGAGATGTCTAGAATCTTGCCTCTACGCTCCACTTCAGTGCCATCTATTGGCCACTTTCAGGAAATTTATTCCAATTGTTCCTTGATCCCTCGAAGCCTTCTAATGCAATTGCGGATATTTTGAAGTCAACATATGGAGATTGCAGAATTTAGAGACAGCATCTATTGATTGCAAAATTTTTCATACTATATCAAAGAGAGTGCTGTAAGAAAATAGGTGTTTGTATCTTTTCTTAACACAGTGTTGCTTAACTGATCTCTGTTAGTTCCTGTGTAGAGCAGATGTGTAACACTTGCTCCGTTTCCTTTTGCAAATGCTTCCCTTACTCTGAAAACTGACATATGAAATGAGATTTGCTATCAGTGCTTGTAAATTAAAAAAACAATAAACCTTCTTGTTTTTATTTTTGGGCCCCCCCCCCTGAGCTGAGCCCTGAGTTGAGCCTTGTGCGGCTGCACCACCTGAATCATTGAATGAGACGCCTCTGACACAGAATTTACGAATGTATGCCATCATGTTCTCAATTTATTTCATTCAGTCCCCATTTCATTTAACCTTATTTGAAACAGACAGGGAGAAATGCGTCAGAATCAGTGAACTGGATACAATCCGTCAAGAGGGCACTTTCCTTTAACAGTGGATTAAAGTAACTAGATTGAAAGAAAATAAACACCCGAATAGATAACAAAAAGATTAACCAGAATTGTTAGACGATTTGGCAGCATGACAACCTAGAGAATGTAGAATGCATCGTAGAATTATGTGTAGAATTGATGTAGAGTTTGGAAGAAGACAGCTTTTCAGAGGAAAGAGTGCTATTCCCTGTGAACCATTCTATCGAACCATTTTAGTTAAAAGCAAATCAAGAGACATATTTCTGGGAGCATTGTGAGAGTGTTCCTCAACTTCTCTTTCCTCAAGGTGCCCTTCTAAGCTTCATTTTCCTCTACCCTCATAGCTACTGAAAAGAAGATACCATTTACACTGTTTACTTATGTACACAGTCGTATCAGAATAATGTGACCAACTGCCTAATAATGAGAATAACCACTCTTGGCCCAGATGACAGCGGCGAGACGGCGTATCATGGAGGCAATGAGGCCCTGGAAGGTTGACAGAGGCACAAGTGCCCATTCGGACTCCAGCAGAACATGGAGATTCTGGAGATGACGTGGTTGTGGGTCCACATGACGAATCTGTCGATCCAAATAGTCCCACAAGGGCTCTATGGGATTGAGGTTGAGAGATTTCGTCAGCCAAGGGAGAACGGAGGCATCGCTGTCGTGTTCCTGGAACTATCACTGGAACTAGTCAGGTAGCCATTGGCGTTCAGGGACCCATCCAATGGTATCAGCGGTCCCGGGTCATACCAGGAAAACATCCCTCAGACATGCACACTGCCAGCCTATACTTGACCGACAAGCATGTCCGGGTGTTGGTTCCCATGTGTCTGATGCCACATCCGCCACTGCCCGTCACTCTTGTGGAGTAGAAACCTCGATTCGTCGGAGAAGGCCACCTTTTTCCACTCTTCCACTGTCCAATGACGGTAGTCGCATGCGAACTGCAGGCTTTGTTGCCGATGGACCTTGGTTAACATGGGCGTCGACTCCAGAGACCCATGCGTAACGGGGTTTGCACTACTGTTATCGGGAACACGTTCCTGGGTGCTCCCCAGCGTTCACTTGAGTGGTCAGTTGCTGCAGTTGTGCGCTGATTGCCCTTTACCAGTCGACGAAGGCGACCTTCTCCTCTGGGGTCGATGGCCTTTGCGGCTCCACAGTTAGGATGTCTGGAGATAGTCAGTGTGCCAGCGGTCCATTCTTGGTACACCCTTACTACTGCAGCTCGCGAACAGCCCACGAAGTCTGCTGTTTCCGAGATGCTTCTATTTTTGGCGTGGTAGCCGATGATCATTCCTTTTTGAACGTCCATCAAATCAATACGTCTTCCCATTGTGCTCATTTTACAGACTAAGGCTCACCTGTCCTGGCCGGCCGCTTATATCTCCATTGATCAGCCTCGTCATGTGCACTCTGTGACGTGCCTGTGATTCCGTGGGTGGTCATATTATTCTGATACGACTGTGTATTATATACATATATTCCAATATTCATTATTTTATTCCTAAATAGCAAATTCTTAAAGACACAAAATTTGGGATACTTATTAAAAATTTGTCAAAATTTTCAACGTACGTTTTTCATTCGTAATATTTTATTCCGACAACTAAGTTTGGGTGGTCCCTAATGTTCCCTAGAAGTATGACGCAATCCCCGTGGTTCTTCAAGACACGCTGTGAAAAAAATCTTTCAAATGTCACTGTAACGGGTTGTGGTGGTTACACATATTTGTGGCCACGTGGCGTGACATGGAAGGTGTTTAACACTATGGTTATCTTTCAACAGTTTTTGAGATTTATTAAAAACTTCTCTGATTATTCGCAAGCAGATTTTTTTATTTATCGTGATTGGAAGATGTTGTTAAGTTGTACAAGTTCAGCGGTGGGAAAATCAGCCATTCACAAGTAACCACCACTGATCCAGATATCATTTCCTTCCTGCGGCCATACACATTATTTTCCAAATAGAAGTGTTTTGCGTCATACAGAAATCAACATGCCGGTCAATATTTATAGCCAGCGTTATCCAACAGAACCCACTATCATCCTCTTTTCATGGATTTGGGAATCCCTCATAACCATCCTGCTCTTTTCACCCTTTTAGAGAAAGAATCCAGCATTTTCAAACAGAGACTTGACATATTGTCATTGCTCAGCTTAATATCAACTGCACTAAGAAAGAAATTACAATGACAAAAGAAATCAGATATGCCCACTATTAATTTAGTAACAAATTGTCATTTTCATTACAATGACATATTGATATTTATTTCGTATGTATTCAGTTGTGCGTACCAGTTCATCGTGTACTTCTTTAATTAGCATTGAAAAGCTCCATTCAGACGTAAATGGGACATTATTTTCAGTTCCCATCATCCCCGTCAGTCCCACGGATGTGTCTTACTGCTTCCGTGATTCATTTCCATGATTCACCGATCAGGACAATATCCTTATGGTGAAGTTCACTTAGGTAATTTACTTCACACCCGATATATTTCTTACGTAGAATTGAAAAATTTCTTTTCTAACGATTGCTTTTAGTGTTTGCCTGAAACTTGGCTTTTGCTCTCTGATTATGCATTTGAACACTAGCTGGTCTTCGAGATGGTTCGCAGCATAGTTGACATTCTACACGGCATTCGAAAATCTACCATCTTCAAATTTCAGAGCCAATAAGCTGTAGGTGAGTTGCGCAAATCTGCTAGCCTTTCCCGAACAAATCGGTTTGTTTTCTCAGCGTCTGTTCGACGCTCAGATGAACCAAAGAGAAACTGGAGCATCGCCGTCTCGGGATTAGCTTTTTTTAATGACCACCCCACACATACCCTTGAATATTACAAAACAAATCGTAGAGTCCAGATCATACTCGCTGTATTCGATTTTCTTAAACGCTTCAACAATTAGACTGTTCCGTGGCCGAGTGGTTAGAGCACTTGTCTAGTGCTCAAAGGGACCTGGGTTCGAATCCTGGATAAGGCATGGATGTTCGTGTTATCTGCTGAGGTCCCGCCATCCTCACAGACCTTCTACTATGACGTATAAATGACAGGTTCCTGTCAGACCTCTATGGCAAGCAGCTGCTTGAGGAAATATTTATTTTTATTGTATTTATTTCAACAATTGTAGATGCATAAGAAGCCAGTCCAGACCAGTGTTCTTCAGATAACATTACCCAATCCTTTGTGGGATATAATTTTAACGGTTTGTTACACCCCTTAAACGGACGTATGCGCACTTTGGAATAGTTTTTGTACTCACGTCTTGACCAGTAAGTCGGACCTTTCATCCATTTAGTTAGCAAACCGCTTCACAGAGAGATCACCTTCGTCCGATAGGGAACGCCTAACACCACGGTGGCTGATGACATAATACTGCAAAACTGTCCCCCTCCTCACACCTAAAACCCTGTGACGTCATCCTGCAATAGTCTACCATTAGTCGAGTTCTGTTTAACTCCAATTGGTTATAGAGACTGATTTAAATCACAAATACCGCTGTGTGTCTAGGATCATTATCATTTGCTGTCAGCAAGCCACTTAATGTGTTAAATATGACAGGATGAGCGACTCTATTTGGAATGGTTTCAGAAAATACCCAAAGGAAAAGGTGTTTTGCGCAGTTTGTTTACTGTGTAACAAGGACGTCATAGGACTTGTATCACGCCTTAAACTTCAATCAGTGTAAGAGTCAAGTTTTAATATCTTTGGAATAACTAGACCCGCAAATCTGATCAGTGAGGAACTCTTCGGAAGTGCACAAAATCGGAAGCTGTCTCATCGTCATCCAAGCTCATCTACAGCTCATCTACTTTACTATCACAAAATCGGAAGCTATCTCATCGTCATCGAAGCTCATCTACAGGTCCTTCGAGCCAAGCTAAGGTTTCAACGATGGAAAATGAATTCATTAATTCATTGAAGTTCCATCCATCTAGACTACTATGGTATAATTAGATATAGTTATACAAAAGTTTAAACAAATGATCTGCAAAGCATCTGCTTATCTGCAGGAGAGAAGAATAATAACATTACACGATAATACATAGTAATAAAAATAAATTTCCCCTTCAAGCAGCTGCTTGCCACAGAGGTCTGACAGGAGCCTGTCAGTTTATATGCCATAGTAGAAGGTCTGAGAGGATGGCAGGACCTCAGCAGAAAAACGACACATGCATCCATAACCCAGGTCCCTTAGATTACTGGCCAAGCGCGCTAATCACTCTGCCACGGGACGACTGAAAATACATAGAGTCTAAAACGATGTCATCGAATACTAAATGATGTGAAATTTCAGTGGAAGCTCCATTGCGATGGTTCAAATTTTTATATTGATTTTAGTTGCTAGAAGAAAGTTTTGTCTTATTTTTGATTAAAGGTTTATGCCCTCGTCCATTTCCAGTAATAGTTTCATATGTATTTTCGGAAGTTGGAAATAATTATTGGATTGTAATCTTGTGTTTTTCCCATGAGAGATTTTAGATTTAAATTCTCAAAAAACATTTTAAAGTGATTCTGTATTTATAAAGTTGTGAAAAGAAAGAATGCGTAAATAATTTAGTCTTTCTTCGCTACGATGAAACGAATTCTTAAGTTGTATGGGATTAGATTTTTAACAACAATGGATGCTTGAATAGTTTCTATTTTCATTATATTTGTGAGGTTAGTTGAGCCGTGATTGTCAAATCATAAGTCAATACAGATTCACAGATAGTTTTGTAAACCAAAATACATGTATGTGTGCTTGCAGCAAACTGTAATTTGTAAAGTTTAGATTCACATAAACGCAATTTCCCTGCTAACTTTTGAATATGTGTATTCCATCGGAATGTTGTGCCCATGTAAAGTCCAAGATATTTATGGCTCTCAACACGCTCAATAACATCAGAGCCGCAGCAGTCAATGTCATGAGTTATCATGTTGTGAGGACACAAGGCATGTTGTGATAAACAAGGCGAGGATTCTGCTCTCAGCATTTCAGTGATATTCTAAACAATGCGGTTAGTTCTACTCCCATTGTTTGTAATGATGACAGATGCATTACTGGCTATTAAGATTGGCCCTATAATACAGTCTGAAGTTATTTTGGCTGTTTCTAAACTTAAACTTCATAAATCCCCAGGGGTAGATGAAATTACTACGGAAATGCTTAGAGCTGGGAATATTTTGGTTACCACTTGGATGACTGAAATTCTGAATATCTTTTATGATAAAGGCATGGTTCCTAAGGATTTTACCAGAGCTATTGTTATCCCTATTTTTTAAAAATGTAATCGCAGTTCTTGTGATAACAATAGGGGCATCAGCCTACTCTCTGTTCCAGGGAAAGTTCTTTGCATGATTGTGCTTAATAGAATTAAGAACTGCAAGATAAAGATTTTGGCCTTAAATGGTCTAGAGATTTCAAGTTTTCTGATTTAGATTATGTATATTATTTGGCCTTGTTGACTAATGATGTTGATGAGATGAATTCTTTCATTAGGTATGTTGATGAGACTGGTACTAGAGTAGGTTTGGTTATAAACAGAGAGAAAACTAAAGTGATGAAAATTGGTCAGGCAGGCTGTGATTCAGTTAATCTGAATGGTTGCAGTCTTGAGCAGGTGTCACAGTTTAATTACCTTGGGAGCTGCGTAACTGATACTGGTGATGTGCGGCATGAGATTAACAGACGAATAGGTATTGCTGCCGGAACTTTTAAGAATCTTTGGAGAGTGTGGAGAAATAGACGTATACACCTAAGGACTAAAATTAGATTGTATAATAGTTTGGTTCTTTCTAGGGTTAGTTATGGTAGTGAAACTTGGACGCTTTGTTAACAAGATTGAACAGGAAACTAGATGCTTTTGATTTTAGATGCTTACCAAGTATTTTGGGCATTAGGTGGTTTAACGTTTTAAGTAATGATGAGGTTAGGCAAAGGAGTTTGCAACCTCCTTTAAGCAGCATATTGTGCAGAGAGAGACTCCGTTGGTTTGGCCATGTTGCCCGTATGAATAATTATAGATTGGTGAATAGGGTTATGAAAAGTGTGCCTAAAGGCTTCAGAAAGAGGAGGAGACCTAGGATGCAGTGGGCAGACGATGTCAAACAGGACTTTTTAGAATTGGTGTGCAGTGGCCAGATGCAACTCAGGACAGATATACTTGGAGAACTAAATTGCACGGTCTGGTTGGACCTTCATAGCCCATGGCTGGATGATGATCATCATCATCATCATCATTGGTCCCCCTGTTAAAGGTTAAATAGCAGTTAACTAGATGACGAAATGCGACTTAATAATTTCCAAACCAAAAATTTTCAATTTTAACGGAAATGAGAAAATTAGAAAATATCTGATATAAATAGGAGCGAAAATTCGTTTATGAGGCGGTTGGAGGACACCAATCCCCATTGGTTAATGCTTGGCCGTTTGCGATGGCCGATGGGCGCAACGCTAAATTCGCTGTTAAAATGATGCTGTCTTTTATGATCGATTTGGAATCCCTTCCGCAATAACTTCCAAATATTTGGCCGTTCGGGTTTCAATTTTTTCTTTTGATTCCCTCGCATGCCACTCAATATGGCGTTCAAAATTCTGGTGTAGTTGAGAGAGAGGCAGATTTTCTCGCTCACTTCTTACTAATTCTGTGTCCACAGATCATTCCATTGATCCTAAACTGCTCGACAGCCGTTAAATCTGCACTTGGTTGTAATCTTCATCTCTCTCCCAACAATCTTTAGAAACTTTCTGGCTATGCTAATTAGAGAAAGAATCGGGTGGGTTCCTTTTCTTCTCCGAAAATCCCAAACGGTTTTGAGAATCCAGTTGCGACTTGATTGCAGCCCAAGAGCGGAAATCATTGATCGAAGAGGACTGGATGAGGCAGAGGGACATCCCCTATCCATCCAGTGGATTTTAAATCATCATGATGCTTTTCTATTCCAAATGCAAGTCTCTTTCAAAGCAGACGATGTTTGGCTCAATCTGTTTCTAATGCACGAATGACTTCTAGCATTGCCACAGCTTTAACGAAAGACCCTGGTGCTGCCAATCCGTACAGATTCCAAACACCATTAATGAATATAAACACAGCAGTTTGAGCGCCACTTTAGTTTTATCAGGATTGTGAGGCAGATGCAAATGATATCGTGAAAATGAAGAATTTTTTATTTAGATACGATGCAGTAACGATATATTAAATTCAAAACAAGGTGTGTTGGTCTCTCTATGTTATTTACATTGAACTCTACTAACTAGCTTTCTCTTTTTTTATTGTAGGTATTACGTCATTTTGAAGAAACTTACGACATCAGTGCCCACAAAGTGAAATTAGAGTTCATGCGCGATGCTTTTTCTATCTGGGCTCACAAGATGGCTGAAGCCGATGCTCCACCTTTTAGAGTTGAAATGGCTGAAAGGAAAGGGGATATCAATTTGATGTGGGAATTCTTCAAATGGTGCATTCGTTGCTCGGAGCATACATTGCCAGCCATCTTCCTCGCATTTATGCAGAAAATTATGCCTGGAAAAGATTCAGAAGAACATTCAAACATCATTAAGAAATTTGCCGAGCTGAAAAGCCAATTTGAAGATATGCTAGGAGAAAACAGCGTGTTCATTTATCCAACGCATCCAGAGGTAGCTCCCTACCATAATGAAACTATTCTGAAAACGGCTAATATTGGTTATACGTGTATATTCAATTGCTTGGGTTATCCAGCCACACATTCGCCTCTTGGTCTGCACAAGGGACTGCCATTCGGAATCCAGACAGTCGGAGCGTTGTTCAACGATCGCTTAACGATAGCCGTCGCTGTGGAAATAGAAAAGACTTTCGGTGGGTGGACCAGTCCAAGCCCAATTTTGTGATCCCTTTTCTGCAAACATTGCTGCAGTTTAAACTACCCTGCCAGAGAACCTTTCGGATTCATCGAATTTCTGTTTGTAGACGGAAATTTTTAATATCTTCATATGCTCAAAATTTCAAATTCCGTGAAACGCATCAATATACCTTTGAAGTCAGATATAAATTTGAAACGCATTTGACAGTTACAGCTTTAAAATAATTACAGCGATTACTAATAAAGTAAAAAAAAACAAACAAGTTCTATTTTGTAAGTGATCACCATAAATGACATATATTTCATTTCTGGTGCTAGTTTTTCTATTAAAAAAAAGGTGCTCCAGAAAATAGAAAAAAATGTACTTCTTAATACTGTACCGAATATTTCTTATTATCCTCTTAGTCTAAGTTTTATTGAACTTTCCATGATTAAGAAGTATTTTATGAGGCAATATACACTGCTGGCCATTAAAAATGCAACACCAGGAAGAACTCGTCAGATTGTCCCGAAATATGCAAGATGAGTAGCCCATAGGAGAACATGGAAATGATTCAAAGTGCAACACATACGCACATCATGTGTGACAGTAACGTCCCCTGGAAGTGCTATAAGAGGAGATTACAAAGGGCCAGTGTAAAGCACAGGAATTCTATTTGCTCACAGTTCTTGCACACTAAAAGATCAAGTATGCCCCTTCGAAGAACAAGGCATCCATACGACCAGGTTTCCAACTGGGCGAGGGAGAATTGAAGGATTACGGGAAGGCGGATTACAGTACCGAGACATCGGTGCTCATGTTGGACGGAATGCTCCCACAGTGATGAGAATATGGCATCAGTGGGTAGAGGAGGAACGAACTCACCAACGTGAGGGATCTCAACGGCCCTGTCACACGCATGGCTTTGAATGATCGTCCAGCCACATCCAACACCTTAGCTCAACAATTAGGGTGTGTTGCACATCAACCAGTGTCCACATTAAAGATCTGATGTCGTCTGCAGCATTGGGGCATCTTTGCTAAGCAGCAATTGCTTTTGCTACCAAATTGCTTGGTTGCAATTGCAATTGCTTTGGCTACCACTGACTCTACAACAGAGGCGTGTGCGACTGCAATGGAACCAAGAACATTGCAGATGGATGTGCGAATGGCATCGCATCGTCTTTTCAGACGAATCTCGCTTCAGTATGCAGCACCATGATGGACGAATCCGTATCTGGCGGTACCAAGGTAATAGGTGCAGTGAGACATGCGTGATGCAGCCTCGTGTTACGGTATGGGGTGCCACTGGACTTCACTCGTGCACGCACTTCGTACGCATTACTGCTACTTTGAACAGACAGTGTTACGTCACTAAGGGGTTGTAGCCTGTGGTCGTATCTCATCTTCAGAGGCTCTCTGGTGCCATTTACCAACAGGACAATGCCCGATCACATGTGGCATGCATCATCCAGCAATTCCTGGATAGCCACCATGTGATACTTCTGCCTTGGCCTGCACGTTCACCGGATCTGTCCCCATAATCTCACGACGACTAGCACACCAAACAAAAGCAGCTGCTACAACAGATGAACTTTGTCTACGATTCGAAACTGCGTGGAGTGACATTCCCCAAACACACATCCCATGTCTCATCCTCTCAATGCCGGACAGTAGAACAGAGATTACTGCCGCTCATGGTGGCTACACAAGAAAATGATTTTTTTTGTATTCCGCAAGTCTAACCGAGTTGTATTTGTAATCATTTGATCCTTCTAACATAAGCTACGTATTCACTAAATACGGTTTTCATATCTTTCGTCTTTCCTTGTGTTGCACTTTTAATGGCCAGCAGGGAATTCCAGTTTTGCTTCACAATGGTTCACTCTTACCTGCTGCATACACAGTCATCCATTGGCGCACCTAAGGGTCACGCAGCTGAACTCCAAAAAAATGAATCTACGTAAACTTCGGAACTTAAAATGTGATTTTTTAAAAAGCTGAAATAGTATAAAAAATTAATGTATTGTATAATTTTTAATTAAAGTAAATTACCTCTTAAGCAGCTGCTTACCAAAGAGGTGTGGGGGCAGGGGTGGCTCACTCGGTCCCCTAAGTCAGTAGGGGACACTAATGGGTTTGGAAAGGCTGCCATCCGTCGGATGGGACGTTAAACTGTGGCCCTGGGTATTGGAGAGCCATACCCTGTGCACATTAAAGAATATGCTGGATAGCTTTGATGGGAGGCTACCATCTCCCTAACCTTCTCTGACTCCTCAGGGTCCTTGTGAGGAAAAGAACCACTGTGTGAGAAAAAGTGCTTCTCAGTGGTAAAAAAACTCATCCCAAAGAGGTGTGAGTGGCATCTGTCAGTAAAATACTCTGTACAGAATGTCTGAAGGGAAATGTGAGGAAGACGAGCCCTCAGCTGAAAGACAACACAAGAAATATCCATACCTCATCCAGGGCCCGAACCCAGGTTCCTTTGCCTCCCAACCAAGAACAATCACTCAGGCCAAAATAAATATTGTAAACAGCGTTGCTACCATTTGAAATCAGACAACCTGGAGTTATTTGAAATCTGTTGCTCCTAATACAGAGATACACTACCTGATCAAAAGTATCCAGACACACCTTCTGAGTAGTGGAATCGCCCATATATGCCACAGCCATGATCCAAAAAGGTATGAAAAGATGCATGTGGCCTGGCAAACCTCACAGACACGCGTGAATAGGAGAATGGGTTGTATGGCAGATCTCGGTGACTTTCAACATGGCACAGTCATAGGATGATGCCACCTTAGCAACAAGTCAGTTTGGAACATTTCGGCCCTGCTGCAGCCCCAATCAACTGTAAGTTATGTCATTGCGAAGTGGAAACGCCTGGGAGCAACAACAGTGCAATCGCGACCTGATAGGACACGTAAAATGACAGAGAGGGACCGCCGAATGCTGAAGTAGGTGGTCGACAAAAAACGCCTTCCTCGGTTGCAACACTCACCACTGAATTCCAGAATGCCTCTGGAAACAACACAGCACAACATAACAGTTCATCAGGAGCTGCAGGAAATGAGTTTCAATGACTGAGCAGCCGCACACAAGCCAAACACCAATGCCAAGCATCAGTTGGAGTGATGTAAAGAATGCCGCCAATTGACTCTTGAGCAGTGGAATCGCGTTCTCTGGACTGATGAATCACGCTTCACCATCTGCTAGTACGACAGACGACTCTGGGTGTGGAGGATGCCAGGTGAATGCTCTCTGCCTGACTGTGTTGTACCAACTGGGAAGTTTGGTGGAGGAGGCATCATGCTCTGGGGATGTTTTTCATGGTTCGGGCTGGGCCCACTGATTCCAGTGAATGGAACTCTGAACTCCTACGACTATAATGGCATTTTCGACAATTCTGTGCTCCCAACTTATGGCAACAGTTTGGTGAAGACCCTTTCCTGTACCAACACGACACTGCCCCATCCACAAAACTGAGGACCGTGCAGCAATGGTTTGATGAGATGGGTGTCGAAGAACTTGACTGGCCTGCACAGAGCCCTGATTTCAACCCCATGGAAGATCTTTGGGATGAATTAGAATGCCGACTGCTAACGAGGCTGAATCGCCCCGACATCAGTGATCGTCCTCACTAATGCCCTTGTGGCAGAATGGCAGGCAATTCCCGCAGCAAAGTCACTGCTTCAGGAGGAGCAGGATGTGGATTTCAATAAGTTAGATGTACTGACAGGATCATTAAATCTGGAAAAAGCATTATTATTGAAAATGCACGTTTTTTAACAAATAAATATATTTTTCTCTTTGAACGATATAAATTATTCACTGCTTTACAAGTAGACTGGTTAATAATCAAACAGTTATAATAACACTAGACAACAAATTGAAACTTTTTTTATAACATTGGTCAAATAGGATGTTTTTAACTAATTTTGGGGTGCTGAATTGAAATACAGCACATACATTTTTTATTTTTTGCTTTGTTTCTTTTTTTTTTTTGAATTACGGACTGATGTATTTCAATGAATACGCATATCTGGGAAATGAAATTAAATGTGACTATTTTATTAAATTGCAACTTTAAACTCATTAATTAATTACATAATTACAGAGAAAAAAATTAGAAACATCGTAGTTATAGACCACTGAATATAAAGTAACAAATGAAATAATATTGAAATGCAAAATAAGAAAACATGGGTAAGGATCTTTTATACTTACAAAGAAGTTCATTTTTGTCTTTTATGTGATATCTTCCTTCTGCAAGAATCAGCAGTAGTCACCCATCATTGCTGGGTCCCACCTGCCTTGGTATCTCTCCTCCATGGTTCGGATATCCTGGTGAAATTTTTCTCCTTACTCATCACTGACAGCTCCTAAGTTCTTGGGAAAGAGGTTGAGATGCAAGTGTAAGAAATGGATCTTCAAAGACATTTGGCAGCCAAGATTTTCATAGTTTTGAGAAGATCTTGAATGAGCTGATGGTAGTTTTCCTCTTTGTGATTGCCCAGAAAACCCTGGACCACACATGTGAAGGATTTCCATGCAGGCGCTCCTTCATATATTCAGTTTTTCTTCGATAAGGGTATCATTCCGTAGCTTCCTGATCTGAGGACCAACAAAGAATCCTTCTTGGAGTTTGGCATCACTTAGTTTTCGAAATTTTTCCTTCAAGTGCAAAAACCCTTTACCAGTTTTGTCCATACCTTTAGAAAGTTTTTCATAAGCCTCAGTTTGATGTTTAGTGGTGGGAGCAGAACATCAGAGGGGTCAACTAGAGGCTTATACCTCACATTACTCTTTCCAGGAATCCAAACATCTCTTTTGGGCCAATCTTTTGTTTTGTAGTGTTCCTTTCTGGCCCTACTGTTTCACAAACACAGAAAACAGCAAAATTTTGTGAAGCCTACTTGAAGCCCGAGCAAGAGAGATATGACTTTTAGGTTACCACATATTGTCCACTTAAATTGGTCATATTTTATAGCAGTGAGTATCTTTTCCATGCTTTCATAAGTTTCCTTCATTCCCACAGCGTGTGTCACTGGAATGGAAGGTTTTTGGTTTCCTTTATGCAAAAGGACAGCTTTTAAGCTGAATTTTGACGAATCTATAAGTAGACGCCATTCCTTAGGGTCGTGAGTTGTTCCAATATCTTCGATCAGTCCTGAAATATCTGTGCAGAAATAAAAACCATCTTGCATCTCGTAATAAGCAGATAAAGCCAAATTTCCCTTTCTGAACAGAGAAACTCTGGTACCCTTGGTCAGAAGATTCTACTCTTGAACTTAAAACCTCAGCTTGTTGTTTGGAAAGTCCTAGGTCTCGAACTAGATCATTTAGTTCATTTTGCTGAATCAAATGAGGCTCCTCTAACTTTTTAGGGGTGTATATAGGATCAGGATCTGTATGTGCCTCAAAGTCTTCCTCTGATGAATGTGAATCCATCTCCTCCCAGTTGGTTGGAGGTGTTGGTTGTAGGAAGATCTCCATGAGAAACTGGCATTATAGCTGAAGACATATTTGGATCTTGTATTTTGATTTTTGAAAAGCCCGACACTTAAACAAAAATAAAAATCATGCAAGTGACTAGTTGGCTCATGCCAAATCATTGGAATTGCAAAGGGCATGGATTTTATCTTACCTTTCAACCATTCACTCAGGCCAACGAAGCACGAAATGCAGCACACATGTGGAGCCCATGTTTTGTCCTCATCTCCAACATGACATCAAAAATACAAGTTATAGGCTTTCTTCGCAATCTTTGTCAAAGAACGACCCTGGGATTTTAAAATGTAATTTCCACACACACACAACAAAACTTATCTGGCACATTAACACATCCGCGACGCTGCCTTTGTGCCATTTAAACTCTAAAAGTCACTCATCAACGTAGAGCAGGTTTCTCCTACAATGAAAACAACAAGAATGGCGGTCTGAGGTTAGGTTACTGTTACGTTTTCTGCCACTTGGCAATCAGTGTTGCGAGCCACAAAAAGTGAAATACCTAGTATTCTCCCAGTTGCGTGGAGGTGTTGGTATAGGAAGATCTTAATAAGAGTCAAAATGACCAATGACATAAAAACGTGACGTGCTGGCCATTTTTTAAAGTCAGATCTGAAATCAGCACCTGAAAAATAGTTAAAGGCAGCTACAATTGTTCATGTTATAGAAAACCTTGTAAACCAGTGTAATTAAATCACCAATTTTAATACTTTGCTAACAATTATTTCCATGCATTCCTTTTTCCTGTTTAATCTACACAGACTTAACTGCGCAATGAAATCAAGCTGATCATCACAACACGTATCAAAATTTAGCTTACTTCAATATTCAGACTTTACAAGCTACTGTTATTCAATTTCTTTCGGGAAAACTTCTCTCAACAGATGTATTATTTGTCGGAATCGGAAGGATTTTATTAGCTAGTGCTATTAGCTTTTTTTATTAATCAGTCTTCACCGAAGCGGTCCTAAGTCTCAATCCTGGAAGGGCCCATTGAGGGGCATACGAAGGATTTGGCAGTGAAAGGTGTCATTTCTGGAGAACAGAATCTTTTATACATCGTACGTGCTTCATATGGGGTACTGAGTTAGGGTTTTGCGTTCTTAGAAATTGGCTGGTTGTTGGAATTAAAAAAGGAAAACTTTTCGGTCTCTTGGAGGGGGCCATAACCCCGCGTAGTCCCCTCCTTATGACCGCCACTAGTGTTCAGTTAGAAATCCAATGCACATTTTTAAAAGTAGGGGCGGGGGTGGCTCAGTCGGTAGCGCGCCAGACTCGTAATCTGTAGTTCCCAGGTTCGAGTCCCAGCTGGGTCAGCATTGAGATTTATCTCCGCAAAATTTCCCGCTCTGCCCACGGTCAGTAGGGGACACCGATGGGCTTGGAAAGGCCGATGTCCGTCGTATGGGACGTTAAGCCGTGGCCCCCTTTGCACGTTAGAGAACACGCTGGATGGCCTTGACGGGAGGCTACCATCTGTCTCCCAACAACTGTTCCAGTGGGTCCCCTCCCCCAACCTTCTCTGAGCCTTCGGGGTCCATGTGACCTGGCCATTTAGCCCATGGTGTGCAAAAAAGTGCCGCTCAGAGAACAACCCAACCCATTTTTAAAAGTAAAATTAGTTTGAAAACTGTAATTATATAAGTATTAGCATAAATAACAGTTCTCGACCCATATTAAAGGTACAGGGAATTCTATGTAAAGGTAATGGGGGAAAATTTCAGATGAAATTTTTATTTCTTGCATTTATCTGTGAGAAAAAGTGTGAAAATCAGAAAAACCGGGGATATTTTTCAGCATTTGAAAAACTGTTTTTTTTTTGGAATGCTATTTTTTTTAATTTTTGATTACAGTGAAAATTGTGATAATAATGAGTGTGTGTCTGAGGAAAAAAAAGTAAGTGAAGAAATTTGAAAACATTGTTACGTTTCGAGAGAGAAAATATCGGTGAATCGGTATCTATCAGAGAAAGAAATATGTGACGAATTTAAAATCGTTGGTATGTCTGAGAAATTAAAATCGTTGGTATGTCTGAGAGAAAAAACGTGTGGCGAAGAAATCTGAAACCGTATGGAAATTTTTTTGTGGGGGGGATTGGGTTTTACTTCTGAGCGGCACTTTTTGCACACAATGGGCTAAATGGCCAGGTTACAAGAACCCCGAAGGCATAGAGAAGGTTGAGGGATGGAACCCACTGGACAACTGATGGTGGCCTCCTGTCGAGGCAGGGGGGTAGCGAAGGACTATGGTTGGGGGGGGGGGGAAGACAACCAAATTTTCCTACTCAAAATTACAAATTTGCCAAATGAGAAAATAAGACCTTTACATGACTTCGCACCCAGAATTTCGCTCTGTGGTTGGGTTGTCGGGGGGAGGGGGGGGGGAGGTGATCGAATTGTGACAACTGCCCTATATTTCGGAGGTTAGTTCTTTCTGGCCAACTCTTATAGATTTTGCCAACTTGCAATAATTGTACAGAAAAAATGCAATTTCTTACATCTCCCCTGAATTTGCAAAATCAATTCGAATTTTGCAAACTCTCCTTAATTGCACAAAAACAATCACAATTTTTACACCTTGCCTGTATTTTGCCACCTTGCGATAATTTTACAGAAAAAAATCCCAATTTTTACATCTCATCTAAATTTTGCTGAGTCCCTTCGAATTTTACCAAATAATCTTAATTTCACAACAATAATCCCAATTTTCACAATTCGTCTCTATTTTACCAAGTGGCTTCGAATTTTGCCAACTTGCCATAATTTTGCAGAAAAAAAAATCCCAATTTTTTTATATATCACCTGAAGATTTGCCAACTCTCCTTAATTTCACAAAACCAATCCCAATTTTCGCAATTCGCAATCTGTGTTTTGCCAAGTTGCCTCAATTTGGCAATTACCCTAAAATTTGGCAAATTCTTCAGATTTTAATCGGTGAGTGACTGAGAAAAAATTATTTATGACGCGTCATTGTTGATTTTTGATGAAAAGATATTTTGTTTGAAGACGATAAAAGCGTTTTACAAAATTGGACGACAAGGTGAGTTAAGGGGGTGGGGTGGGATTATTGTTGGTTTGGAATTTTAAACTAATTTTTTTTTGGAAAATGTTTGAAGTTTGTTGTGGAGAAATGAATTGAGAAAATGTGTTATTGTACTTTTTTATTAGTGAGGTGTTTTAATGCGGCTTTCGCTTTTTTTTATAACAATGTTGTCCAATAACTCTAGCTACATACTTGATTTAAACATTGATCATTTATTAAGATTTAATATATAGTGTGGGTTCCGATTTATCACGCACGAAAATTCTTACTTGGTTAACCAACAATAAAGGTTTTCCTTCTAATGGCTGCAAAATTGCTTTACACGTGATAGAATTCACTTGGTGACCTACTAAATTTAAATCATGTTTCCATGTCTACAGTTGCTGATAATTCGTATAAACGTAATTCGTATTTGCTGACATCGAAGCAGATATCAGATATAGTTTCATAAAATCTTGATAATTGATTTGTGTACCGAAATCGATATCTATATATTTTTGCAACTAAAAAGCTTTGGTAAACTAGTGCATAGTCTAAATTAGGGATTCTCAACGTAGGGTACGCGTACTCCTTGGAGGTACGTGGTAAAATATTTTGGGGTACGCCGTGAGAGCTCAAAAGTCGCTAGATATACGTACGTATGTTATATATATATATTTTTATTCCCATTGTTATACTACAACTATAGTTTTATCTATCTATACAAGGGGTACGCCAGTTACATACGCATTTCCAAGGGGTACGGGAAGCATAAAAGGTTGAGAACCACTGCTCTAAATGAAGTGTTGGGTCCAAACTTCAATACGAATTCTTGCTTGGGGAAACTTTGCTATTCATTCTGATTTAATTCCGTTCGAGGAACATGTGATCAAATACCATATTATTTAATCTGTTAGACTTTTGTAAGACGACATCGGGGTGAACGAGTTTGTTTTGGGTAGTAGTAACACGCCAACTGACATAAGAGCCAATTCTAGTATCAGATTTATATAGTTTGCAAGATTCCGAAAAGATTTCGTGCGGATTACTGCTTGCTAACTGGATTCCGAGGGCTCAGAGAAGGTTGAGGAAGGGGACCCACTGGAACAACTGTTGGGAGACATATGGTAACCTCCTGTCAAGGCATTCCAGCGTGTTCTTTAATGTGCTCAGGGTATGGCTGTCCCGCACACGGGCCACGGCTTAACATCCCATCCGACGGCGGCCTTTCCAAGCCCATCGGTGTCCCCTACTGACCGTGGGCAGGGAGCTTTCAGATAAATCACAATGCTGGCTCAACTGGGACTTGAACCTGGGAACTGCAGATGAGTCTGGTGCGCTGACTGAGCCACCCCCGCGCCACATACTTGGTGATGTGAGGCACAGTATTAACAGGCGAATAGGTGTTACTGCCGTCAGGGGCGTAGCGAAGGACAGCTTGGGGGGGAGGAGTCCAAAATTTTCCAACTGAGCATACTTGCTTAGAATGGGGGTGGGGGTGGGGTAAGACAATTTTAATGTCTCTCTACATTTTCCCATTTGACTTCCAATTCTGCCAACTTCCCGTAATTTGCCATTTGACTTCCAATAAAAAAACAAAAGCAAATCAGTATGAATTTTTGTCTGATTTGGTCAAATCTCCTTAATTTCACGAAACTAAACACAATCTTTACATCTCTCCTAAATTTGCCAAATCGCTTCAAACTTTCAAACTGCACAATTTTTTTTTCTTGGAAAATTAAGGAGAGTTCTATTTTAGTTTAGAGTTAAATTTTAAGAGTTTATTAAGGGTAAAATCTAAAGGCAGTTTGGAAAATGTAGAGATAGAAAAATTTAGAGCAGTTGGCAAAATTCAAAGCCACTTAGTAAAAACAGGCGAGTTGGCAAAATTCGGAGTGACTTGGAAAAATCTTGGAAAGTTGGCAAAATTCGGAGTGACTTGGTAAAATTTTGGGGAGTTGGCAAAATTCGGAGTGACTTGACAAAATCTTGGGGAGTTGACAAATTTCGGAGTGACTTGGCAAAATCGTGGGGAGTTGGCAAAATTCAGGTGAGATGCAAAAATTAGGATTTTTTTCTGTAAATTATGGCGAGTTGGCAAAATCTAGGGGCAGTTGGTAAAATTCGGAGTGACTTGGCAAAATCGTGCAAAATTGACAAAATTCAGGCGAGTTGTAAAAATTGCAATCTTTCTTTCTGTAAAATTACGGCGTGTTGGCAAAATCGAGGCAGCTTCGCAATATCTAGGAGAGTTGGAAAATCTTGGGGAAGTTGGCAAAATTAAGAGTGGCTTTACAAAAATCAGGTGTGATGTAAAATTGGGATTTTTTTCTGTAAAACTGTGGCGAGATGGCAAAATCTAGGGCAGTTGGCAAAATTCGAATCCACTTGGTAAAATATGGGCGATTTGTGAAAATTGGGATTGTTTTTGTGAAATTAAGGAGAGTTTATAAAATCGAGAAAACTTTGCAAAATATAGGGAAGTTGGCAAAACTGGAAACCACTTGGTAAAATACAGGTGATTTGTAAAAATTGGGATTGGTTTTGTGAAAGTAAGGAGGGTTGGAAAAACCAAAGACTCTTCGCAAAATCTAGGGGAGTTGGCAAAATTAGAAGCCACTTGGTAAAATACAGAGGAGTTGGGAAAATTGTGCAATTAAGGAGAGTTGATAAACTTCGAAGTGGCTTGGCAAATTCAGGGAAGATATAAAAAGTGCGATTTTTTCTATAAAATTACGGCGAGTTGGCAAAATCTAGAGTAGTTGGCAAATTTTGAATGCATTTGGTAAAATATAGGCGAGTTGTGAAAATTGGAATTTGTTTTGTGAAATTAAAGAATGTTGGACAAATCGAGGAAATAACAAAATGTACGGCAGTTGGCAAAATTCGAATCCACTTGGAAAATACGGGCGAGGTGTGATAATTGGGATTGGGTTTGTGAAATTCACGATATTCAATTCAAATATTTTTATTTTTGATAAAAATATACATTATTACAATATAAATAAAAGAGCGTATGCTCATCCAGGTTACTGTAATAACTAACACAGGAATAAAGTAGTGACAACATATATATATAATATTAAACTACTTCAAATATAGTTGATTGTGTAATAACACAAAAGTGAAAATCCTTTTATCGAACAACAGTGGCAAATATATAGAAATGATTTCATTTTTCTACACAGATTAATTTTATGTTCGTGTAGACATAAAACTGTAACTACAAGGAGCGAGCTTAAAGTCTGAAAGTAAAGCTCCATATCAGTTATATTTTTGAGGAACTGTTTCAGTTTTTCTTTATATGTGGAATATCCACAATTGTAAAATCTGAGATCAGGTGGTAAGGAATTAAATAACTCATGTGATAGATACAAATAGTGTTTGTGAAGTATTTCTTTTTTGCTTTGGGAACCACGTATGTCATTTCTTCGTTTCTTAAACAATATTTATAAATTTTCATTTGAATTTCAGAATTACGTTTATAAAGATAAAGCATTAGCTTGTCTTAAAGGAAATATATTTAATTCACAGTATTTATTATATATGCTT
Organism: Ryuthela nishihirai; assembly: GCA_038380435.1. NCBI lineage: Eukaryota > Metazoa > Arthropoda > Arachnida > Araneae > Heptathelidae > Ryuthela > Ryuthela nishihirai. The sequence goes on along the minus strand of JAWZYU010000001.1, from coordinate 152,139,185 downwards.
AAATTATTTTTTGTGGAATGGTTACACTCTTTATTATTTTGTTTTGCAACCAGATCATCAAGGTTATCAGCACAGAATGTCACTGCAGTGTCATCTGCAAATGTATTGATCTTTCCATTTACATTCAAGGAACAAAAATCATTAATAAAAATAAGGAAAAGCAGTGGACCTAAAACTGACCCTTGAGGCACGCCACATGCAATAGTCATTTCAGAACTAATAGTACCATGTATTTTTACAACTTGAGTTCTGTTATATAAATAACTTCTGAACCATTCTAGAACAGAGCCTCTGATTCCAATTTGTTCTAGTTTACAGGGTAAAATCCCATGTGACACAGTATCAAATGCTTTTTGAATATCCAGAAAGACAGTAAGAGTTTGTTTATTATTGTCAATATTTTTATAAATGGTTTCAGTAAAATTGCGTAAAACATCCTCGGCACCCAAGCCTTTCCTAAATCCAAACCGATTTGGTGAGAAAAAGCTGTTCTTTATAACAAAGTCAGTCGTTTTTTGACCAGTTTTTCTAAAATGTTCCCAAAAACTGAGATTACAGATATTGGCCTATAATTGGAAAATATATTTTTATTTCCCTTTTTATATATAGGTACTACAACTGTTTTTTTCAATTCATTAGGAAAAATTCCCTTTTCAAGAGATAAATTATAAATATGGGCTAGAGGCTTGACAATATAATCCTTACACTTTTTTAAAATAATTGTCGATTCCCCATACACCCGACGGCGGCCTTTCCAAGCCCATCGGTGTCCCCTACTGACCGTGGGCAGGGCGGGGAATTTTGTGGAGATAAATCTCAACGCTGACCCAGCTGGGACTCGAACCTGGGAACTACAGATTACGAGCAAAGGCCTCAGAAAGAGGGGTAGACCTAGTATGTGGTGGTCAATGTCAAACAGGACATTGTTAGAAATGATCTAGAGTGGTCAGATGTAGCAGATGTACTTAGAGAACTAAATTGCACAGTTTGGTTGGACCACAGCAGTCCATGTCTGCTTGAGGATAATGATGATGAAATACACATATTTAGTCTTAGAATTATCGTCGATTGTCTTTGAACAAATTCCAATGAGCTGCAACATATATCTTATAACTTTAAATTTTATGCACAATTTTAAGCCCATTTACATAATTAACTGATTAAGAATGTCATGTCCCCTGAATTTTATATTTATTGCTGTATTTTTGTTGCATTTTATTGTTATCTATATTTTTATGTATCGAGTGTGTTCGTGTGATGGGGATGACTCACGAGGTTGATTTTCGGGTCTAAAGCGGCTGCATGCCAGTAATGAAATCAGCTCCAGAAATGGTTTATGGCCGTAAATGACTAGCTTAGGGCCCTAATGCAGAGAGGAGGCTAGGCAGGATTGTTGAAGCATTAGTTTGGTGTGTGCACGTTGAACGAAATGTCGTTTCAACAAGCGTCAGAAGGACGCCGTGCCTTACTCGAGGTAACCTTTGAAGGGAGGGTGCGATTCCAGAGGGAATCAAGATTCCTATGTGAATCTGACAATAGTTTTGGTGTGAGCTTTCGAACGAAGGAATAGTTTCGATACCCGTCAGGACACCGTCATACTCAAAGGAAACCCTTAAAGTGAGGGTGCGATTCCAAGGGGGAATCGAGATTCTTGTATGAATCTGTTTTTATTCTTGTGGTTCAGAAGGAACCACAGTGTAGGCAAAGGTTGGTTATTCTTTCGCTGAGTTTTGAGGTTTGTAAAGTGAGGATTCGCAAAGCGTGTGATTCTCCACCTCATTATATTGTTGTTTGCAGCAGAGAAGCAACAAAGGCTCATGGAGTGGAGCGCATTCCCAGCACGTAGCTGTATATATTGTTAATCAACTGTGTCGTCCCTATCCAACTCTCCTGCAGTTAATCAACGGACTGTTGCTATTCATCATTCAACACCAGTCTATTCAAAGGTGTGCAGTGCCACGGGCCTAAAAATCCGCGAACCGGTCATTTCACCGAAGTGAGGGTGAAGTTCTCCAAGTACTAATCGCATCGTCCTCCGGCGGCCACATTTCGCTGTCTCCATAAATTCGAACCATGGGTTATAACATCTGACTCAGCCAGGCAGGATCCGAACCTGGGAGGACACGACAGAATGTTTCTGCTTTTTGGGAAATTTTCTCATTCGAATGATAGGCAACAGAATAGTATAAAATTTTTGAACTCGTTTACTTGTGATCTTCATCTTTATTTATGTCTAATGTGTAACATACACACACCAGCCACTGAATTAGAAACCTTTAATACCAAGTTGGATCTCCTTTAGCTCGAATTACAACACATATGCAGTTTCGCATAGATTTCACAAGGTGTTGGAGTGCCTTTACATCTAGAGCATACCAGGCATTCACCAGACAATCCTTTAACTGGCTCAGATTTGACGGAAGAGGACTTTGTCCCTAGATAAGTTTTTCTAACGTCCCATACAATTCTCAATGGGGTCAGACCCAGGGCATTGTGGTGGCCAGGAAAGATGGTGGAAGTCGTGCTGTCTGAACCAATGCTCAACACATCTTGTGCGATAGACAGTAGTCTTGTCCATAAAACAGTCGTCACCTGTTGGATAAAAAATCAACATTGCAAGATGGATTTGATTGGCAATTCTGTTCAGATAATCCTTGAAGGACACCGACCTTCCAGAAATATCAGGGGACCCGTTCCATACCAACAGAGCGTTCTCCACACCATGACCCTGCCTCCAAAACCTTGAGTTGTTTACAAGGCAAGCTGGGTCCATTGCTTAATGGGGTTCCAGCCAAATTCTGCCTACCGTCGGTACAGAACAAGGCATATTGCGACTTGTTGGACCACGACTTTTTTCCAGTCTCCTGACACCACAGTAGACGAACTTTCCGGTTCTTCGCAGAAATCAGTGGTTTCCGTATAGTCATGCGACTGCTAATACCGATCGTCTTCAATTCCCTGCGCATAGTTCGCCGAGATATGGATCAGAAAGTCTTCATTGAATGCTTCTCAATTGCTGCACACACGAAGTCCCGTTTCTCCACATAAGCCTTCTCAGATGACGGTGAGCTCGTTCCTGACAGACTATCGTCGTGCCACACTTACGCCTCTTAGACAAGTTATGTGGGTTATTTTTCCACTGATTAAAAACCCGAGATACCCCACCATTTGAGAAACCAGTCAGCTCTGCTGATTTTTAAAATCGTCGCTCCAGACAGATGAGCACCCACAATAAGCACTTTAACGAACCCCGAGAGATTCTTTGTTTTCCCATTGTGATCAACACTACTGACGAGCAGCAGTCTTAAATAGTTGCCGAGATCACGTGGTGATACACATGACCACGTATTTTGCATATACGCTGCGCAAGTGCGTTTACATACATCTGCATAAAGGTTTCTAATTCAATAATAATGTATATTTTTTATTTAAGTGGCCAGTGTGTGTATAAGCCATGTTTTCCTTATTCAAGTCAATTATTTTTTTTAATCGGTTACTTTCATTCTAATGCTATAAATGTGATCACTTTTATTCAGTGGTAAATATATGGGAAAGAATGGATGTGTGTCGGTTAAACTACCAGGTGGTGTTTGAGGCACGAAACTTTACAACACATCGCTATTCGGATTATTGAAATAGGAAGTTTCGACTATAGAGCTGTGAATCAGAATGCGATCGACACCTCTCGTTATGTTGAGTGGGAACTTTCCTTCGTCTTCTGTTGCATCGAAAATTTTCGGATCGAACTCAAGTATCTCTTGCAACCTACCTTTGGAAAAATCTACTTTATATCCTCTTACCAAACGAATAAATCTTAATGCAGGGATATTAGTTTTTAGTATTACAGGCCAGAGACATTTTTGAAAGCATCATTAAATCCATCTATATCGTACATTCCATTTGAGAAAGTTATTTTATTGCATCGCCTTCCATCGAAATATTTCAGAGTATTATTGTCAAACTTATCACTGATGTTGTACCGGGAGTACCACAAATTGCTACCAATCAATGCGATCTGGTATTCGCCGTTGAGTATAATCGATTTCGTAATTAATTTCCAAATGTTCTGGGTTGAACGCCCTAATACTAGAGGAATTGATACTTATAAGTACCATTAAAATTACCATCTTAATTAATGTGGCCAAGTACTGCATAATATATATGCTGTATAAATATGCTAGTGTTTACCAACAATTCATTCCGATCGTTAAGAGTTTGTTCAAACTGATACATCGTATGGTCTTGTATTATTCCTTCATTCAATGTATAGATGCAATAGTAGCCCCATTTCACAGAGTAATTCGCTTGCAAGTTGCAGAAAATTATACGCTATTGTTGCTGGGCAGGGATTTCATGTCCTCTTTGCATTAGTGTTGAAAATCCAGCAACGCAACAATAGCAGACTCGCCAACCAAAACAACGTCTCAACCATAACAAAAACCTTGGGATGAAGGTCAAAAAACTTGGTTTTTTCTAGGGGTGAAGTTCTTGGTCAAAAAACCAAGTTTTTTCTAGGGGTGAAGAATAAAGTTATATATAATATAAATAATAAAGAATAAAGTTAATTCTAGAATAGAATAAGGTTATATTCTAGGGGTGAAGGGTAAAGACCCTGCACCCGTTCGCATTGGCCGAGAGTAGTGTCTTGATAACGGAGCTACAGCTTTCAAACGATTTAGTACAGTGGTTCATGGATTTGCTGTACAGAGTGAAAAAGTGCCAATAACTCCCTTGGCGATACGCAATCAGCAAGCAACCGGACATAAGTGAATGCCAGCAATAACAACTATTGGATGCTAGATGGAGCAAGAGCACTTGCTTAAAACATAAGCATCACATTGCACAGTAATTATTATGATTATAAATTTGCCTTATTCTTTTACTATTGATGACTCCGGTGAAAAGTGACCAGTAGAACTTTCAATTGCACACACAGCAAAAATTGTTAAAAGAAGGACTTTACAGTGCAAGAGTGTTATATGTTTATATATAATCGAATGGTGCCATGACCAAATCTGGTGAAATTTCATGGAATTTTCATTTGCAAAGTACATCTTGGGTGAGATAATGGTACTCACAAATAAAACAGAAGAGAATTTGCACTAATTAGCCCTATAATGCTGCTTTCAAGAAACTTACATACCTATTTTAAAAAAAGTACCATAACTGTTTGAATTACACAGGTTGGAAATTTCAATGTAATCTGTGCAAAGATTTTGCAATGTTAGCTTTTTTGACTAACATTCTATTTGTGAGAATGTTAAAAGATGCACTGTACTTTACAAGGTGCCAATAATTGCACATATTTAAAAAAATGTATATATATATAGCCAAATATCATCTTGTACCTAACGAAAGACAGATATCAAGGTAAATACAAATCTTAAAGCTTATATAATGTTAAAAATATTTCTCAAAAAATGATTTGAAATAATACTAAACTTCCTGTCATTAACATGCAATACTAAGTCAACAGAATTAGAAAACTCAAAGCATCATAAATGAATGCATGCTGAATGAACGATTGTCATTCTGAACCCATATTTTTAGTTTATACATATGGAAGTGTTTTCTCCATACAACATTGTATGCCATGTGTACACTGATGTGCAAAACCAAAGTTTCCAATTTTGTCAAATATCTCAAATACGACTTTATAGTTTTAAATAAAAATGTACACCCATACCCACAATCGCATCAGAATAATATGACCATCCACGGAATCCCAGTGTACCCGCCCACGCACATCACAGAGTGCACAAGACAAAGTCAACCACACGAAGATATAAACGGCTGGCCAGGACAGATGAGCCATAGTGCGTAATGTGAGCACAATGGGCAGGGGTATTGATTTGATGGAAATTCAAAAAGAAATGATTGACTACTGCGCCAAGGGTGGAAACATCTCAGAAACAGCAGACTTCATGGGCTGTTCACGAGGTGCTGTAGTAAGGGTGAAGAACGGATTGCTGGCACACCAAATACCTCCTGATTCATAACTGTGGAGCCCCAAAGGCCATCGACTCCAGAGGAGAACGCCGCCTCTGTCGACTGGTAAAGGGCAATCGATGCGCAACAGTGCAGCAATTGACCACTCAAATGAACGCTGGGGCACACAGGTATGTGTCCCCAATAACATTAGAGTGAACCCTGTTATGCATGGGTCTCCAGAGCCGATGCTACATAAAGGTGCCCATGTTAACCAAGGTCCATCCCAGGTTGGCAGTTCCCACAGGACTACCGTCATTGGACAGTGGAAGAGTGGAAAAAGGTTGCCTTCTCCGACGAATCGAGGTTTCTACTCCATAGAAGTGATGGGCAATGGCAGTGGATGGGCAGTGGCAGATACCTGGACACACTTGTCGGTCAAGTATAGGCCAGAGGTAGCAGTGTGCATGTCTGGGGGATGTTTTCCTGGTATGACCTGGGACTGCTGGTAACACTGGATGGGTCCCTGAATGACAATGGTTACCTATCCATCCTTACTGACCACATGCATCTCTTCATGTTGGACATTTACCCTGGTGGTGATGGTGTCTAATACAGGACAATGCACCCTGACGTCACTATGGTGGTGTGCGACTGGTTCCAGGAAGACGACAGTGATGTCTCCGTTCTCCCTTGACCGGAAAAATCAGCCGACCTCAATTCCATAGAGCAAATATTTCCTTGTGGGACTATTTGGATCGACAGGTTTGGCATGCGGCCCCACAACCACGTCATCTCCGGAACCTCTGTGCTCTGCTGGAGTCCAAATGGGCACGTGTGCCTCTGGCAACCTTCGAGGCCTCATTGCGTCCCTGCCATTCCATCTCGCCACTGTCATCGAGACAAGGGTGGTTATTCCCATTATTAGGTAGGTGGTCATTTATTCTGATACGACCGTGTATATATATATATTACAATTTGTGATCAGACCCACAAAGTTACTAGCTTATATGCAGGTTATGACAAAACAAATGACCATGCCCATCACTGAGATTTGAACTTGGACCCCAGCAGTTGCAGTGTTACCTATGAACCAACGATATACCATTGAGAGATTGTGGTACGGCACACAAAATGAAACAAAAACGAAAGTTAATGCACACAATACGAATGAGTAATCAAGAAGTAACAAAATTTCTCATGATTATATGGTTACAAATGATCAGTAGTGGGTGTGTTACCTCTTTATGAGGCTACAACTGTCGTAACGAGTCCCCAATACTGATTACAAAGTTATTTAAAGATTCATTAGGCAAAAAATTCCATTCCTGCTTAAGGATTGTTTTTAGCTCAAGGAGGGATCTTGGAGGCGGATGAAATCTCAGTATTCTCCCCCTTAGAGCATTACAAGCATATTCTATTGTGTTCAAGTTCAGGGGACTTGGCTGCCCATTCCATTCTCTTGATATCTTCACTTTCTAGGAATCAACAACTGAGCCTGATGAGAATGTGCATTGTCACCCACAGCTAGAACACATATATCACCTCTCACAAATATGGGAATCTCATTTTCAAAGAGACTGATATTTTTCATTTACCAACTTTTATACTTTTTAAGTTTTAATTTGAACTAATGGATGATTGGGGAAAATGCAGAGTACTTTTATTAATACTTATAAAACATAAAAAGCATTCCTTTATTTCTTAAATTTAAAAAGTTACTTTCTCACACCCCTCTGAGAAAAAGGGGCCATTGTTGTTGCCAGTTGAATATCTCTTCACACTCTATTATTGAAATTTCAAACGTCTACCACAAATAAACCACTGGCAATTTCGTTAAAAGTTCTGCCTTTCCCATATTTATTGCCCTCTAAAGATGTAAATTTAAACCTTCTAAGTATTGGAAAAATGCAAATTATATTTCATTGGTATCAATCAAACAAAAAAAGAATTTTACAATTACCTCTTAAAACAAAACTGTTGCATTTCTTGCCCTCCCTGGGTGCAAAAGTTTGCAATTTTCAACTTTTTCTGCCATTAGTGGGCAATTATAGGTTTTGGGAGATTTAGAAAGTGTGAATAATAACATTTCATCAATACTATCAAACCCCAAAAAAAGAATAATTTATCTTTAAAAAGAGTTCTATGCCTATGGATGGACAGTCAGACAGACATAAAGGTTTTTTTTTTGAAAATGAGATAAAACTGAAATTGCAGTTGACTGTAAAAACCCTCAAAGATATTATCTCTGTATTGTTGGGGAGTCAGTAGAGCGCCCCACCCTCACACATAAAGGGGTGTACATCTATTCGTCATTTCCAAATCATAATTCCACCACCTCCAAAACTGTCTTTTTCCAACATGTTGAAGGGACGATATTATACCGCATATTCCCTCCACGTGTAATAACACTGAGAATCATTATTCAAGCTGTATCTTGATTCCATTCATTATTATTTGAATTAAGATGTTCTCTGCTCCATCTGAAATGAGCTCTCTTGTATGAAGAGGTTATTGGAACTGAAATTCGAATATTTCTGGAATAAAGACCTTCCAATTTATTAGATGAAATATGGGCTGTGGCTGCTGGGAGTTGCAAAGAGAGCATTCTGTGCTTGGGCTTTTCGATTATGTTTCGTTTTCAGGAATATATATTGGCTGACCCTTGATGTTATTACCCAAGGACAGCCTCTAGCTTTCCGTCAATAACTGTTCCCATCTGGAATTGTTTCCAGAGTCGTGAAATGACGCTTTCAGATACGTTGAAGAACCTGGTCAGCTCCACATGTGACTACCTCTTCCACAATCATCTAGATGGTCTCATTGCTCTGTTACACCTCTTAACAAAAATTGGATAAGTTCTAAAGACTAGCAGATATCAATCAAAGCGTAAGTTTACTGTTTGCAGCACTGTGTGATTTTGGAACGTTAGAGATTTTTAGTCATAATTCTTGGACAAATTTAAACAATATGCATCAAAATTACCCTATAAATGTGTTTGAGAATTTCTAGAAATATTTAGAGTAAAAAACTATAAAACAAGCAAACTTTCTTAGGTGTTGCACTTCCGTGTATTTTTCATGCTCCACATATGAATCTTTATGAATAGGCAAAATATAATAGAGATAATAAATTATTTTCTTGGATACTTTGTACTTTATGCTCGGTAAGAATATGTTATCAGAAAAAACCTTTATCAGTAATCCCACAGGAATAGATTAATTGTGCAAATTTTATTGGAAGAATATTTACTTTCGAAACTTCTTGTCACAGAAACAAATCATAATTTACATACCTGTTTTTTGAATAATTATAGCATTTCTGATCAAAGCATTTTTGAAGATCAGACTAAAAGTTAGAGTAATCAGTGTCCAGTAGCTCAGTGGTCAGCCACCTGACAAGTTATTAGAAAATCGTGGGTTTATATCTCACCCACTTCACGTAATTTTCTTCTAACTTTGAGTTTAATGTTCAAGAGTGCTCTCGTTAACTTTCAAATGAATCTGAATTTCGATGAAGATATTTTCTTGTAAGTTTCCTTTTCATGCCGACAAGAGGTTGCTTATGTGGCATAGACCACAACTCTCAAGTCAGGGTGTTACAAGCCAGTGGAGGGCGGTGTAATTCTGGGGTATGTTTATGTGGGCCACCTTGGGGCTCCTTGTACCAATTGAGACCATCACTGCACAAGGCTATGTTGTTTTTAATATGTTGACTTTAAATACAATTAAAAGGACCTTCTTGCTCAAAAATTAATAAAAAATAACCTAAAATTCTCTGTCATTGAGCAATAAAATTCTAAAGTTTATTTTTCAAACTATTTGCATGATAAAAGTTTTTAGGAGACAACTCCGAAGCTTTTCGGGGCAAGGAAGAGCACTGTCCTTGCTCCGAAAAGCTTCAGTTTTCTCCTAAAACCTTTTATCATGCAAATAATTTGAAGGCTAAACTTTTATTGCTCATCGACAGAGAATTTTAGGTTATTTTTAATATGCTGATTTACCAGCCAATCACCTATCATTCATGGCTATCCATTTCCCATATCAGGATGCCTTCTTTCAACAAGACAATGTCCCCATCTCATCGCTCTCATTTAGCAAAGGACTGGTAGAAGGAGAATTTCAGTGAGTCCACAATCCTTGAGATCCTCACTCTCCAGATTTGAACCCTATTTAGCAACATGTGGGACAAAGTGGAGTAATGCATTCGAGCCCAAAACCCACCACTGGCAACCTTTGGTGCTTTACAGATGACTATCCTGGAATTATTGGTGGCTACAATACCTCCTGAACATTTCCAATACCTGGTAGAGTCCATGCCATAATATATTGCCACTGTTGTGAGGGTCAAATATGGAGCCACCCATATTAGGTGTGTGTATAACAGATTGTCCTTTCAGTGTATGTCATATAGAAATAATTATGGAATGGCAGCTATCATGCAAAAAATAGTTCAAAAATTTATATAATGACCTTTTTCAATGTTTACCAACAGAAAACAGAATGATGCAGCAAACTGATGAAATGCTTTGTTGAGATAAGCATGCTGATAGCAGAACAAGCTAAAAACAAGGATAAAAACTAACACAAACTGTAGAAAGTTTTTTAGTGATTGCATGATAGATGTGAATAATACACGTTGGAATTAGAGAAGCACTTATGTATTTTACAAAAATTCTGCAATGACAAATAGTTGTGACAGCTTTCATTCCAACATTTGGAAACTCATCAGACAAAATCAGTTAGGCATGGAGGTTTTGAACTCAATTTTTTTAATATGATTTTAAATGTATTTTTTAAAATATATAAATTTGAAAAAATATTTTTCAAATGGAAAAGAACTTTCTGAAAACATGATTTGAATTAAGCCTAGCTAATTTGTTTGATGAAATTCAAATGTTGGCAAAATCAGTTACATCTATTTGTCACTGCAGAACTGACTGATACTGATTTTGAATCTTGTTTTGAACTTGTTCTATTATCAACACACTTACCACAACAAAGCAGTTGCATATTTGCTACATCATTTTGCTTTCTATTTAGTGAAACATCAAAAGGGATCAATTCTATCTATATTATATATGCTATATTTCAAACAAAATATAAAGAAAAATTTACCAATATTCTAATTTTTTAAATACATTTGCAATTCTTAATATGGCTTCTTTATCAATGATTTATTAAAACATACTGTGAATGTTCATCCATAAAATTATAAACAGGATGCAATAGAGAATGCCAAAGTATGGTGTAAAAATGACCATAAGTATGCGTAATATCATCCAAATTATTATTCCTGACTTATGCGTAGTAAGAATACTCAGAGTCAGTCAGATGATTGGGAACATGCAGATGGCAAAAAAAATACATTTGTTCCAAACAAAAATGCTTATGAGCCAACTAAAAGACCAAGGCACATTGACTCTCTAGTTAAGAACTTAATGCTACTTTTGAAAAATGCCAATTAATAATAACCATTCTAATTAATTCGACACACAGAATGACTAAAAGTCCAACTATTACCAGCAGGAGCTACCCCTAGAAGGAAAATTAGTGAAGTGTTCTAATATTTAATATGGTGAAAATCACTGAACTGAAAGAACTGCATGCATGTAGATGGATGGAAGTCAGAGTATGTAAGAAAATCCCAAATTGCAAAAATGCTAGATGAGTTCGAGCAGAGACTCAAAGTAGAAGGATTGATTATAATTTAAATTTCTTATTATTAGGATTGGCCATAATTAAAATTTCTAACTTGTATAAATTTCTTGGCCACCATTACTAGTATTTGTGGTTACTTCTTACTTGTATTTGTGGGGGGGGGGAAGCAAAAAAAATTTATTACAGTTTCAACCTTTTAATCAGTCTAGTAATTAAAAATACACACTATTCAGCACTTAATGTTTTTAGATATTCTCTCCCCTTTATCAATTAATCATTTTTAGTGTTTATAATAATTACTCAATTTTTTTTACTTCTACAAATTACTGCTACTACTTTTCATTCCAAATAACACTAATATTTTAATTTGGCTTGTGTTTAACTGCTTACCAAATTTAATGAAAATATGCATACAAAAGAATACTTTCGTTTTCCAAAAATAGTAAATGTTCACCAAATTTCAGACCATATTTAATCATAAAGTGATAACCAGATATTGACTTCTCATTTTCTTCAATTATTTGACAGTAATGGTAAATAAAAAAATGTTTTTGTCTCCCAAAAATACTAAATGTTCACCAAATTTTAGATGGTCCAATTTTAAATCAAATTTCTTGAGTATGAATCTTTGTATGCAGTGTCTGTGCTTTTACTTCTACTCTTCGTATCTAATGAATCTGTCGTCCGCATTATATAAAACGCCCCAAATATTTTGAAGGCAAGTGAGAACGAATCAGTAAAGTGTTGTCTATTGGAAGTTGTCCAATTGAAGTCAGGATACTAGTATTCCACTTTACTACTTGTCAAATCCATTTCAGTGTAGTAAATTTAGTGTTATACATTTGGTGAACATTTACTAAATTCGGTATAACCACAGTATTTAAAATACAGGCATTACTAAAACAATAGGAACCGTTGTTATTTTAGTGATGCAAATTTCGTTTTTCGATCTATCATCATTTGGTATCTAACAACTATTTTTGATATTCATTATTTTTTTGGAGTACAGTGTTAGGGGTTCAGAGTTTAATTTGGTAAACATTTAATTTGATCCCTTTTAATTTTATCATAAAAAATAATTATTTTTAACACTGTAATAGTCTATAATACAAAGAATTAAAAAATGGTTTAACAGTGTGCATTTCTGGATTATAATGTTTTACAGTGTGTCAGAGAAAAGTTTTCCTCTAAGTGGGCTTGGACTCAATAATTACACTGAACAACAAATTTTGACCTGTGGTGTGTTTTGGAAATGCACACAGGAGTTTCTTATATAAATCGAGATGCTGAACACGAAAATAACAACAAAAGTTTGATTGACTATGGTTTTCAAGACACAGTCACTTGCCTATATTACGTCATTCGCTGAAGGTTGCATGTAGGTGTACAGCAACGGCCGCCTTTTCCCCTGCCACTTACATACCAAATCTTGAGAATTTCACATCACATTCCAGAAGTAAGCTGTTAACATTAATGGCCTCCATCTTCCTCGATATCTTTTTTTCATTGTAGCAATTTCCTGATGAAAATATTCCCTGTGCTCATCATTCATAGCGCCAGTTTTCCAGGAAAAAATTCCTATGAGAACTTAAGAAATCTACCTTCAAAGACAAACTCCTACATTCCAGTTTGTGATATAAGGACAGCAGTTCTTCCACTAGGTCCTTGTAATTTTCTGCTTTGTTATTTCCTAAGAAGCCCGTCACCACCTGCGGAAAGCATGCCATGCTCTCCGTGGCATTCCTTCTTCTCTGTGTCTTCATCCATATACCTAATTCATCACCAGTGATGACACAATCAAAAGCTCATCATGCAGCAGTGAGCGAATATTGGACCAGTAAAAACACCCTCTTTTATCTTGTTTCACTAAGTCTTGGAAATTTCTGTTCTGTTGAAGGTACAGAAAGGCAGTTTGCATCTGATCCATAGCCTTGACAAAATTCTTCATTAGGCCTAATTTTATATGTAAAGGTGGTAACAATATCTTTGTGGATTGTACCAGCTGATAATACTGTATATTCTTCTTCCCTGACTCCAGTGATTGCTGAAAAGGCCAAATCCTCTTCACGTAATGAGATGCTTTGTCTCTGCTATTCCATTCGCAAAGGAAACAACAGAATATGACAAATACAAGATACCACTTGTATTTGTCATGTTTCCTTCTATTCCAGTAGGCAAATACTGTTAATATGAAGGAAACTTATGAAAATATGAAACAATTACTTCAATACATAAATTATGACAAATACAAATGGTATCTTGTATTTGTCATAATTTATGTATTGAAGTAATTGTTTCATATTTTCATAAGTTTTCTTCATATTAACAGTATTTGCCTACTGGAATAGAAGGAAACATATTCTCATTGTATAGAAGAACAGCTTTCATACTTAATTTTGAGGAATCTACAAATAACCTCCATTCTTCTGGAGTATGTGTTATGTGGAGGGAAATAAATAAACCATCATATCTTTGCAAGCAACGAGTTCCCTACCTGATAAAGAACAATACCAGATATTTTTGGCTACTAGAATAAGCACTAACTTTCACATTTCTATCAAGGAGATTCCACTGCTGCAGTTTGGATTCTAAAAGTTCCATCTTGTTCTCTGACAGCTTCGGATCTCTAACAAGATCATTCAACTCATTGTGCATGATCTTGTGTGGTGAATTCGATGTTGTGGATGTTAAGTCAGGATCTACAGATGCTATCTTGTGTTCCTGTTTCTCTTTCTCCTCTGAGTCCACATCATAATGTTCTGGTGGGCTCTGGGAGGCAGGTATTTTCCTATGTGACACTGGGTGGATGGCAGAAGGTAGGTTTGGGTAGTTTAATGTTTCCTTTTTAATTTTAGTGATACCACTTCCCAGAAGAGTGTCATACAAAAGTAACAGTCATTCACGTGGTTGGATGGTTCCACCTTATCATGGGAATGGCAAAATGGCATCAATCACCTCTTGCCATTTTGCCAGCTGTGAAGACATGTTGTACAACTATTACACACTATATGCAGAGTTCAGCTCCTCTGTTGAACTCCAATCTTACACCCAGCCTTTCTGGTGGCAGGCATTATTTCACGTTCTGTGATGCAAAGAAACTTCACCACCAATGTAACAAAAATCACACAAGAATGAGGCATATCACTCACACACAGCACCCACATACAATCAAGAATAGATGATAACTGAGGAAGGGTAACTCCCAAATGATACAATAGCTCCCGGGTATTGCATTGCCTGGAATGATACAATAGATCCCAGGTATTGCGTTGCCTCAAATGATGCAAAAGTTCCCTGGTATTGTGTCACCTCAGCACTTCATATAACACATGGAAGACTCAAATTGGTATACACAGTATATGGATGCAGCCTCTGTATTTTCAAAACAATCACCAATTTTTAATGTTGTACAATGTCATCAAAATGGTTTACACTCAGGCTGAAAGATTTGAACCAAAACTCTCCTCTAAAGAGTGTCACATATAATATATATAAAAATAAGTAAAAAGATCAAAATGAAAAAATAGAAATGGTAGAATACAGTTTCATCTATAAAATAAAGCAGAACATGCACTTCCATATACTTCACACACCACATATACTTGAAGATAAGCTAAATTTGCAATCTATGATATGACATTAGACAAAAAAGTTACTGTCAACAGCGTGTGATAGAGTAAAAT
Organism: Ryuthela nishihirai; assembly: GCA_038380435.1. Taxonomy (NCBI): domain Eukaryota; kingdom Metazoa; phylum Arthropoda; class Arachnida; order Araneae; family Heptathelidae; genus Ryuthela; species Ryuthela nishihirai. The sequence continues at coordinate 152,123,914 of JAWZYU010000001.1, read as the reverse complement.
ATTTTTCACAAAAAACTTTCAACAAGACACATAATTTTCCAATGAAAGTAAAAATTTTTATGTCTACTTCACTGTGATGATCACATTTTACATACATCTTGAGTCAGGTCTGCCACAAGCATATCAGTGCTATTTCATATTTATGGTATATACATATACATTTACAAAATGGTGCACTTAGTATCAAAATATCACAAAATATATAGATATTTTTTTCTTTTATATGCCAACAACTTTACATAAATTATAGTGTCACACAATATGCAATAGTGTATAGATATCCCCCGACTTAATGATTTTGACTTAAATGAATTTCACATTTACTTGACTTCACATGGACATTGTTGTCAACAAACACAGATGGGTAAGATATCACCCTCATCATTTTTTCTCATTAAATGTTTAGTGAATACTGAAAAATAAAATTATTTGTTTAACACATAAAAAAACAGGATTCATAATATAAAATATTGATGGTGTTATATTTAATTCAATGACATACTTTGCAGTGAAAATGTAAGGTAATGAAACCAAAGGAGTAACAAAAATGACTGAAAGTAAATAAAATTTTTGAATTACTAACTGTCATTAAAATAGGATACCAAAGATATTTGATGGAGAATCAAAAATCACACAGGAAAGTTCCTTGCTGATTGTGGGTTGTGGGGGGGGGGGAATGTTGAAATAGACAAATCTGTCTGCTCAACTTTACAGTTGCCATATCTTTTTGGCGGCTACAATACACTTAATATGGAGGAAAACAAATCTGTCTGTTCAACTTTACAGTTTTGTTTCAATTTAGTTGAAGTGTTCTACTAAGCAATCTAGATTTATAAGTTATTGCTAGAGGAAAAAAGTTTCAAGTTATGTAGGCTCTCTTGGGGACACAACTGTAGTGTGATTAAAAGGATGTCTTTATTTAATATAAGAACTTGTTTACTCCACAGTATATCAGAATGATGTTGGTGAATATATAAACATTTATGAAATAAGTAAAATAAAAATATATATATTAATGGAACAGTTTTTTCCACTCTGCAATCACAGATAAATTTGTACAAATAAATCATGTTATATACATATAATATTACAGAGCCAGTTTCTCTAAAAATTGTTCCTAATGTGTAATGTTTGTTTTCATTTTAGAATGCCAAGCAAACTCTTCCAACTCATGGGTTTCTTGAACTGGCAATAATTCTTCAGCAAGAGCCCAATTGATTTTCTCTATAAAAATATTTTATACGTATTATATAAATGTATACAGACAATTATATTAATTTAAATGAACTTACTCTCTTGATTTAAAACAATGTTAGCATGTTTAATATATTGCATAATTTTAAACAAACTTAAAATCCCAATACAGCATATGCTCAAACAATAATAGAAAACAATATCCAAGTGGATAAAATAGATTATAAACCAATAATAGCCCCTAGAACAAAATTTCAACTCCAATACACAGAAAAAATGTTAATTTATTCGCAACGTAATAATATATGCAACAATGACATCATCCCTCTTCCATCCACATGGAAATTTCTATTACAAAATCAATCATCAGACATTTCGTAATATCACCTGATTAATGACGTAACCGAGTGAGATATATATAAACTGATGCTTTAACCAACATTGACTAAGTCTATTGACGCTGTAGACTAGAGTAATGGCAAAACAAGTTGCTCGTGTTGGGTCTAAGCACCGATGCCAATTGTGCTCCTATCATCTTGAGCACTGACATGAAGAAACTCTTTTAAACTAGTTTTTTATATCTTAGATAATCGTTTTTAACTGTTAAATTTTTTAAAAGTACGCAATTGTCTAAAGGACTTGGGATAGTGCAACTGCTCTCTACAGTCTGAAAATATGCCAATGACTATGCATCAAATTTGACACAGGATTGTTATATATTTAATATCTGCTAAGTGCAATGATCGTTTGGATCGAAGTGTTTTAGCTTCCATGGAATATGATGGGATAACCAACTGTTGGAGTAATTAAAAATAAACCAGTGAATTGTGTTATCAACCTCAAGGAAGTAACATATCATCCCAGTGTACTAAGTGCAAAGATAACAACCTATTAATATACTGAACTGACATCTATTTATGCATAATTATATGAACTGGTTTCTTGCTGTAACAACTTCAGCTGAAAATACGAGCATCAAAAGACATTATATGAACACCTACTGTAATAATGTTCCGAATATCTACTGACTACATGTGGTGTGAATATCACTTTCCTGTTCTGTGGCAACATCCCTGCCAAAGCAAGTAGATGTACCAGCCTAATATGCCTTGGTAAATATAATTATTGTTAATTAGCCTAATATGCTTTAGGTAGATGATAAGGTAATATTTAGACTGATTAATAGTTTACAGTAACTAAATTGTGTTATAGCAATTACAACAACACCTAGCTCGCTGTTATTTGTAAAAGCAGTTGCACTCCTAGTTTTTGAGACTTAGTAATTTTAGACATGAATAATGTACAGATATTATCGTGAAATATCTTTAGTATACACATAAGTTCACCTACCCCATAGCCTCTGCAGTGAAAACCAACCAGTAATATATGCTTTTTCCTGGAAAATTTAATTTTTTTCATTTTTTGTATTAAAAATTTTTGATTAATTAATCAATAGATAAGATATAATAACACTAGTTTACAAGGTTTTTATAACATGAACAATTGTAGCTGCCTTTAACTATTTTTCAGATGCTGATTTCAGATCTGGCTTTAAAAAATGGCCAGCACGTCACGCTTTTATGTCATTGGTCATTTTGACTCTTATTAAGATCTTCCTAATACCAACACCTCCACGCAACTGGGAGAATACTAGGTATTTTACTTTTTGTGGCTCGCAACACTGATTGCCAAGTGGCAGAAAATGTAACAGTAACCTAACCTCAGACCGCCATTCTTGTTGTTTTCATTGTAGGAGAAACGTGCTATACGTTGAAGAGTGAATTTTAGAGTTTAAATGGCACAAAGGCAGTGTCGCGGATGTGTTAATGTGCCAGACAAGTTTTGTTGTATGTGTGTGTGTGTGGAAATTACATTTTAAAATCCCAGGGTCGTTCTTTGACAAAGATTGTGAAGAAAGCCTATAACTTGCATTTTTGATGTCATGTTGGAGATCAGGACAAAACATGGGCTCCACATGTGTGCTGCATTTCGAGCTTTGTTGGCCTGAGTGAATGGTTGAAAGGTAAGATAAAATCCATGCCCTTTGCAATTCCAATGATTTGGCATGAGCCAACTAGTCACTTGCATGATTTTTATTTTTGTTTAAGTGTCGGGCTTTTCAAAAATCAAAATACAAGATCCAAATATGTCTTCAGCTATAATGCCAGTTTCTCATGGAGATCTTCCTACAACCAACACCTCCAACCAACTGGGAGGAGATGGATTCACATTCATCAGAGGAAGACTTTGAGGCACATACAGATCCTGATCCTATATACACCCCTAAAAAGTTAGAGGAGCCTCATTTGATTCAGCAAAATGAACTAAATGATCTAGTTCGAGACCTAGGACTTTCCAAACAACAAGCTGAGGTTTTAAGTTCAAGAGTAGAATCTTCTGACCAAGGGTACCAGAGTTTCTCTGTTGAGAAAGGGAAATTTGGCTTTATCTGCTTATTACCAGATGAAAGATGGTTTGTGTTTCTGCACAGATATTTCAGGGCTGATGGAAGAAATGGAACAACTCACAACCCTAAGGAATGGTGTCTATTTACAGATTCATTAAAATTCAGCTTAAAAGCTGTTCTTTTGCATAAAGGAAACCAAAAACCTTCCATTTCAGTGACATATGCTGTGGGAATGAAGGAAACTTATGAAAGCATGGAAAAAATACTCACTGCTATAAAATATGACCAGTTTAAGTGGACAATATGTGGTAACCTAAAAGTCATATCTGTCGTGCTCGGGCTTCAAGTAGGCTTCACAAAATTTTGCTGTTTTCTGTGTTTGTGGGACAGTACAGCCAGAAAGGAATACTACAAAAGAAAAGACTGACCCAAAAGAGATGTTTTTATTCCTACAAAGAGTAATGTGAGGTATAAGCCTCCAGCTGACCCCTCTGATGTTCTGCTCCCACCACTACACATCAAACTGGGGCTTATGCAAAACTTTGTAAAGGCTATGGACAAAACACCCCTAAAGCAGATACTTCTCACATAAATCTTAAAGCAGCCTGTCAGCATATTATCCTTGCCTTTTATGCAGGGACTGAACTCAGGTTCCTAAGATCAATAGCCAAGCAAGCTAACCATTCAGCCATTATGGTGCTGATGAATAAATGATTTCTTAAATATAAATTTCCTAACTGAAGAGGAGATTGCACTCTCAGTCTCCTACCCCCTCCTTTGTTACTATAATTCATATTTATATATATATAAAGGTACTAGACTGAAAAATGGAAATAGTTCCATGTTATATCAATAGATAATCACATTCAGAGCTCAATAACTTCTTCTTCAATATGATTTTTGTGAAAAATATGTCTAAAGAAAAATTAAAGACCTCAATCGAATCTGGATAAATCCAGATTTTAAACAACATTTTTCAGTATTCAAAGAATTATGAATGACTGAATAATTTAACAAGCTACAAAGAAAATTGATCCCAAATTTTAATTAACACATTAAAAGAGATTAAGAGATCAGTAATAGGTGCAATGCACCCTGCACTCTACTAGAGTCACCTATGACTTCTGATCTCTTAACAAGTTTTAATTAAATTTTGGGGTCAATTTTTTTGTAGCCTGTAAAATACATTCCAAAGTTCATAACTCTTTGAATACTGAACAAATATTGCTTAAAATCAAGATTTAGGCAGATTTTATTGCGATCTTTATCTTACAAATATTTTTGTGTGAAAATCATATTGAATAAGTTATTGAGCTCTGGATGAGATTTTCTATCAAGATAACATGGACCTGTTTCCATTTTTATATCCAATACCTGTATATAATACAAAGTTTTTTTTTTCTGAAGATACGCAGGTATGCCCTGTAATCCCACGTTTTAATCCATAAAAAATTTTATTCAATTATTATCTTTTAGTTGAGAGTTTGTTAATAAAAGATTTTTAATGTACAGTTGGCGATATTTTTCTTTACCCCATTTTTCGACTGGACTACAATTTCAGTGTCAGCACCAAAAGCAAAGAGTGAAATCAAGATATCCTTCAGAATGCATGACTCAAATTTAGAGTTTGTTACAAAATTTTTCTGAAGGTGATTTTGTTGATTTGTTTTTGCATTAATTTGTACTTTTGTTCTGACTTCCCAGTAAATAAAACGAATTTATGAAATTAAATATTTACTTTTTTTATGCATTTGGGCCATTTTCTTAACATACATACACCCTTCCTTGACTCTCAAAATAACATTGTTGCAAGACCACAATATCCCCAGATTTTTTCCTAAAAAAAGATACAATGTAAAATACTAATTTCCAACAATATTTGATTTAAAAAGTACAGAACTATTTTCACTCAATGATTAGGAAATATCAAGTACCAGATCGTCGATCCTGCTCAATGATTTGGAAACATCCAGTGCCGAAGGGGCGGGGGTGGCTCAGTCGGTAGCGCGCCAGGCTCATAATCTGTAGTTCCCAGGTTCGAGTCCCAGCTGGGTCAGCGTTGAGATTTATCTCCGCAAAACTCCCCGCCCTGCCCACGGTCAGTAGGGGACACCGATGGGCTTGAAAAGGCTGCCGTCCGTCGGATGGGACGTTAAGCCGTGGCCCCGTGTGTGGGAGAGCCATACCCTGTGCACGTTAAAAAGAACACGCTGGATGGCCTTGACGGGAGGCTACCATCTGTCTCCCAACAGCTGTTCCAGTGGGTCCCTCCCCCACTCTTCTCTGAGCCTTCGGGGTCCTTGTGGCCTGGCCATTTAGCCCATGGTGTGCAAAAAAGTGCCGCTCAGAGGTAAAACAATCCAATCCAATCCAATCCAGTTCCGAAATGACATTCCAGTGCAATGATATAAAAACATCGAGTACCAGAACGGTGTTCCAGTTTATTGATTCACAAACATCAAGTACTGTAACAGCATTCCAATTTAGTGATTCACAAAATTGAGTACCAGGAAGGTGTTCCAGTTCAGTTGATTTGGGCACATCGATTACTGGAATGGCATTCTGATTTAGTTGTAGCACTGCTTCTAGTAATTGCTTCCCCTACTCAAAAAGACGTGCTTCACCACTGATGCTTTGGCTATATCTAAATCTTTAAAACCTTCAGTGTTAAAAATAATTCTCTTAACCTTACAGCACATTTCTTAAACTTCATTTTGCTGCAAAACACTTTTGGCCATGTAATGGTCAGACCCAATTTCAGCTCCCCTCTATGATCTGGTATTCCTAACAAACTAGCCCATTTGCTGTTAATTAAAATATAATCTATCATATTCCTGTGCAACGCATCAGGTGAAACCCATGTGTATTTATAAATGTCATGGTGCTTGCAGTATGTGTTTGTCATTTGCAAACCATTAAATTGATACTACCAATTTGGAACTACCAATGCCAAATAGACCTAACACTCCTGCCCAAAGGTCAGAGTCAGTACCAACTTTAGCACTGAAGTCACCTAGAACAAGGGTAATATCTCCTTTCTTGACAGAATTCAAAATATCCTGAAGTTGTCTGTAAAACCTATCTTTTTCATTCTCATAAGTGTCCTCTGTGAGAATGATAATTCTTTGGGGGCATAATAACAGATGACATTCAAGTCTTTAATTTCTGCTTTAAATTTAGCTGTAAGAAATCTTTTCTTAATGCAGTCATATCCTACAAGAGCATCACTGTCGTGTCTGCTGAGAAGTAAACTTACATCTTGGAGATACTTTCCATCCCCACCTCCCTGAAAAGAGAAATTTAAAATTATTTTTAAGTTCCCGTGGCCGAGTGGTTAGCGCACTTGGCTACTGATCTGAGGGACCTGGGTTCGAGCCCCGGGTAAGGCATGGTTGTATGTGTCGTTTTTTCTGCTGAGGTCCTACCATCCTCACAGACCTTCTACTATGGCATATAAACTGACAGGCTCCTGTCAGACCTCTGTAGCAAGCAGCTGCTTGAGGGGGTATTATTATTATTATCTGACCTTTACCTGTCCATCTGGTCTCTTGCAAGCCTAGAATATCTAGGCTATAATGCTGGAATTCCTGTGTGAGGATGTCAAGAGAATAATCTCTATGCAACATTCTCACATTCCACGTACCTGCAGAGAGAAAATGATTGGTAGGATTTTTAAAGAAATTAGGTTTATTGAGAGAAGTAGAACCAACAATATTAAACAGACCCTAATTGCCTCGGCATGGGGCAAAGACCTTTTCCCCACTGCCACAGGTTGCAGCCACCCATGCTGGTAGGAACTTCAGGCACCAACTTTTCAAGTGAACCTTTTCAAGAACCAGAATCTAGATAGAAAATGACCTGCCTGAGACACATTACTGTAGTGTAGGATTGGTGATGCCCAACTAGTTAAGTGAGGGTTCAGGACCTGCTATGGCCTCTGATCAGGATTATCCACCAGGTGATATAAGGTATCCTGTGCTTCTGTTAACTTAATTAACAGCAAATGGGTGTCTTGTTAGGAGTACCAGGTCATATAGGGGAGCTGAAATTGGATCTGACCAAAAAAAACTGACCTAAAAGAGTCTTGCAACTTAAACGTAAGAAGTGTTGTGCTAAGATTAAAAACTTTACCTTTAATTCTGAAAGACCCAGTTATAGCTAATGTGTACTATTATAGGTTACTTAGTCATTTGACAGTCACGGTTTGCTTGCTACTAAAGTTGAGAATGAATGGTACCGTTTTAAACAGGTTTTTTGGAAACTAACAGTACTCTTTCAGGAAAAAAGGGGCAGAGGAGTAAGAATTATTTGAGTGATAAGTACTTGAGCTCATTTCAGAAAGAAAGAACTGTAGGAATGTCCTTAATCAATAACATACTAGTCCTAATAGAAAGCATTACAGAGAGCTTAATAAAAGTGTAAAGGATCAGTTAGCTGCTGATAAGAATCTTTGGCTTGATGGCTTCACTGACAAAGCTGAGGAAGCAGTTAGACAGCATGAAACCAGATAGTTAATGTTTTCTGTGGTAGAAAACGAACAGGTATACAAGGGATTGAAAAATAAACAAGGTGAGGATTCTGTCATGGCTAGGTGGGATGAGCATTTCAGTGATGGTTCTAAACAGTGTAGTTAGTTCTACTCCCATTGTTTGTAACGATGATAGATGCATTAGTGGCTTTAATGTTGACCCTACAATACAGTCTGAAGTTCTTTTGGTTGTTTCTAAACTTAAACTAAATAAATCCCCAGGGGTAGATGAAATTACTACAAAAATGCTTAGAGCTGGGCATGTTTCAGTTGCCACATGTAAGACTGAAATTTTAAATATCTTTTATGATAAAGGAATGATTCCTAAGGATTTTACCAGAGCTATTATTATCCTTAATTTTTAAAAAGGTGATCGCAGTTCTTGTGATAACTATAGGGGTATCAGCCTACTTTCTGTTCCAGATAAAGTTCTTTGCATGATTGTGCTTAATAGAATTAAGAATATGGTTGACAGTTAATTGCATGATGAGCAATGTGGATTTGAAGTGGTAGGGGATGTGCAAATCAGATATTTTCACTTAGGTAGATTCTTGAGAAATGTTTAGAGTTTCAGAAACCTTTGTTTGCTAGCTTTGTTGATTTCAAAAAGGCTTTTGGCTTTGTTGATTTCAAAAAGGCTTTAGACTTTGTTGATCATCATAATTTGTGGTTGATTGTGAGATCGTATGGCATACCAGACAAATTAGTTAGCAAAATGAAAGCTCTCTATAATAACACTGAGTTGTGCGTGAGAGTTGATAAGGCTTGTAGCAATTGGTTTAGCATTGCTTCTGGTGTTCGACAAAGGTGCATTTTGTCTCCTTTTATCTTCAGTTTGGTTATTGATTATGTTATGCGAAATTTACTGAAAGGGAAAGAATTTGGCCTTAAATGGTGTAGAGATTTCAAAATTTCTGATTTAGATTATGCATGTGATTTGGCCCTGTTGGCTAATGATATTGATTAGATGAATTCTTTCATTAGGGCTGTTGATGAGACTGGTAATAGGGTAGGTTTGGTTATAAACAGAGATAATACTAAAGTGATGAAAATTGGTGAGGCAGTTGGTGCTTCAGTCGCTCTGAATGGTTGCACCATTGAGCAAGTGTCACAGTTTAATTATCTTGGGAACTATGTAACTGATACTGGTGATGTGCTGCATGAGATTAACAGATGAATAGGCATTGCTACCAGGACTTTTAAGAATCTATGGAGAGTGTGGAGAAATAGGCCTAAAAACTGAAATTAGACTGTATAATAGTTTGGTTCTTTCTAGGGTTAGTTATGGTAGTGAAACTTGGATGCTTTGTAAACAAGATAACAGGGAACTTGATGCTTTTGATTCTAGATGATTATGTAGTATCTTGGGCATTAGGTGGTTCAACTGTTTAAGTAATGAAGAGATTAGGCAAAGGAGTTGGCAACCTCCTCTGAGCAGCATATTGTGCAGAGAGTGACTCTGTTGGTTTGGCCATGTTGCCCGTATGGATAATTATAGATTAGTAAATAGGGTTATGAACAGTGTGCTAAAGGCCTCAGAAAGAGGGGGAGACCTAGGATGTGGTGGGCAGACAATGTCAAACAGGACCTTGTTAGAATTGGTATGCAGTGACCAGATGCAGTAGATATAGTTCAGGACAGATATGCTTGGAGAACTAAATTGTGAGATCTGGATGGACTTCCATAGCCCATGGCTGCTTGATGATGGTGATATATACTAGAGATGAATGTAGTCTTTTCAGCAAACTTTAGTATAACAACTGTATGAATTTTAAAGACAGAGCTCAACTCCTCCCACTGGTATTGGAGAGGTGTGTGTCCTTTGAAATCCCCCATGATAAGAAAAGGAACAATAACTGCAAGACAAGATTATCAAGGTCAGATGGAGCATGCATTTCAAAGTGGAAGAGAGAGCAGACAGTCAATGAGAATAATATGAAATGGTAATAACTTCTAAGTTATTGGTGAGGGGTATGACCTGAAATTAAGAATTATGGCGCAAGAGTTTGGCAACACATCAACAATTTTGACCATCTCCATACTGGTTCCAGGAATGAATGAAAAAGGACAGACCATGGGATCATCAACTACCTGCAGGCAGATCTTTTGCAAATGAAAAGTATTCCTCAAAAGCAAAATAATTAAATTCGCAATTGTGCTTACAGAATCACCAGTGTGATAAAAAGTGACAGTAGTGCATTAAATATTCTACAGGGAGCAGTTTGTAATTGGCTGTTCAATTTCTAGAAAAGAGAAGTATTATAAATTAATACTAAACATAAAATATTATATAAAAATTATACCATTCTCAGGTTGTAACTTGCATGGTGATAAAAAAGCATCTGCATGCCCATTAAGTCGTGAATCACTTCCAGCTTTCAGGGGTGGTAATTCTCCAGGTCTTGTAAAACAAGAACTGTGTTTGTGAGTTTCCGTATCACTAGGCACTATTCGATTCTTAAACCTTTTCTTTGCTTTTTTTAACTTTTTTTTCTCTTCTCCACCTGTGTAATGAAAAAAGATTTATACTTGCTATTACACAGTCCAAAATACATTTTAAATGCAACATTCAACTGCATGCTAATCACAGAACTAAAAAAACCTCTAATTTTAATTCTTTTTTGCTTGTAGTGAAGACAGAAACCCACATGATTAAAGAGAAAAATTCTATTTAACATAGGATTACACTTTCAAATGTTATTAATTTCAATAAATGCAAAATGTAATTTATTAATCAGTAGATCTGAATAATTAGTGACATATATGTCTAATAATAATCAGAAATAAAATGTGAGCAAAGTAAATGTCCATGTTGTATTTTATTTAAAATTTACCACCTCTTCAGTTTTGTTTCCTCAATAATGGATATGATACATATTTTAACAATAAGACTTACTAATAAAGGTAAATGTTGATTATATACTAAATTAGAACTGGTTACAGCCTTAGTTTTCAGTTTCCAAAAGTAATTTTAATTTGGACCATAGGCTGAAAATGCTAAATAGCTCTCAGTTGCAACACTGATTACATTGGGCAACACATAAAAAGGCTTTGAAATGAAAATAGCCAATCTTTACTAATTTCGAGGTGAAAATTTCGACATGAAAATGACAATATAAAATTTGTCAATTGGCTCTTGTTTAGGAGAGACAGAGATGGTCATGTATAAACCACTCAGTCCGCATTGAGTATATAGGTAACCATTTTGCAACACTGTATTATAAACTCCAGATTGCAACATATTGCATCAGCCTGCCATACACACAACCCCTAGAGGTATTGCATTGTCTGATCAATGCAGTTGTCATGACATCGTGGCTTTAGGATCACGGACAAAAGATGATGCAATCGTTAGTTGTAGGCAATGTCTTGTAGGGTGAGCAAGTCTTTTGAGTGACTCCCATTTACCCCTGAGTCATAAGTATAACACAAGTGATCCTTGCAGTTTTAATCCAGCAGTAGTGATGCCTCGTAACTGTGTTAATAGTACAGATACATTTAGTTACATCTGCAGGGGAAGTGTCATTTGCAAGCCAGAAAATGGCCATCACTCCAATAGTGAATTTGGGTTGGGTTGTTTTACCTCTGAGTGGCACTTTTTTGCACACCATGGGCTAAATGGTCAGGTCACATGGACCCCGAAGGCTCAGAGAAGATTGGGGGAGGGGACCAACTGGAACAGCTGTTGGGAGACAGATGGTAGCCTCCCATCAAGGCTATCCAGCGTATTCTTTAACATGATTTAATGTCCCATCTGACAGATGGAGACCTTTCCACCCATTGGTGTCCCTTACTAACCGTGGGCAGGGCGGGGAATTTTTCGGAGATAAATCTCAATGCTGACCCAGCTGGGACTTGAACTTGGGAACTACAGATTACGAGCCTAGCCTGAAAGTGGCGTATGAGTTTTATTTTGGATGCAAGATTGGGGACCAGGACAAGGCCTGGGCCCCACACATATGCTGCAGTATATGTGCAAGAAATCTTCTGAAGTGGCTGAAAGGCGAAAAAGTAGCGATGCTGTTTGCTGTTCCTATGGTTTGGGGAGAGACAAGCAATCACGCAAATGACTGATACTTCTGCATGGTTCCACCTGTTTCTGGAGACATCACAAGGTAAAAGAAGTGGAAAATAGCGTACCCAAATATACAATCTGCTCTCCAACCAGTTCTGCACGGCAAAGGCCTTCCCATTCCCAAACCTCCAAAAGAATTTTCCATCGATTCAGAAGATGAGGAGAGAGGCAAACCGACGTCGGGTTCTCTGCAGCCTTCTGCATCTAATGATGATCGATGCATCTGTCACAGTGTGTCATCTGCACCACACATTCTCACCGAAGAAGAAATGAACGATCTTGTTCATGATCTTGAGCTGTCCTAGGCCAAAGCAGAGTTACTTGGATCAAGACAAACAATGGATTCTTCTCAAGAAAAATGTTCAAGTGACTTCATTATGAACTCATCATGAGCAGTTTGCGCCTTACTTCAGAAAGGAAGATGACCTTGTGTTCTGCTCCGATGCAGATGGCCTGATGAATGCTCTTGGAATCAAACGTGGCCATCAAGAATGGCGACTATTCATAGACTCCTTGAAATTGAGTCTCAAGGTGATGTTGCTGCATAATGGAAATGAACTTCCATCCATTCCAGTCAGACACACTGTCTACATGAAAGAAACCTACGACATCCTAAAACAGCTGTGAAATGTCTTCAATACAGCAAGTATCGCTGGCATCTCTGTTGTGACTAGAAGGTAGTGGCTCTGTTGATGGGTCTGCAGCTGGGATATATATGAAGTGCTGTTTCTTATGTGAATGGGACAGCTAAGCAAAGACTTTGCATTATATGAAGAGAAACTGGCCTCAGAGGAAATCTCTGAAGGTCAAAGAGAAGAATGTGGAACACCCAGCACTATCAGAAATGCACAAAATCCTGCTACCATCCCTACATATCAAATTCGGTGTGATGAAAAACTTCATAAAAGCCATGGACCAGACTGCATTAGCTTTTAAGTACTTGACTGAAAAATTTCTAGACTTAGTGAAGCAAAAATTAATGAGGGAATTTTTGTGGTTCCTCAGATCCGCGAGTTATTCAGAGACCAGATGTTCGACAACCTGCTTCAGGGTGACGAGAAAAAAGGCTTGGGATGCGTTTCGTCTGGTGTCAACTAACTGGTGTAGGGAATGTCAGGGGCAGACAACTACAAGAAACTGGTTAAGGCCATGTTGTCTCAGTATCACAAACTTGGATCTAATATGTCCTTAAAGATCCACTTTCTCCATATCCACTTAGATTTCTTCCCCAACAACTGCGGCATGGTTAGTGATGAGCATGGCGAACGTTTTCACCAAGACATTGCAACAATGGAGAAATTATATCAGGGAAACTGGTCTGACTACTTGGCTGACTACTGTTGGACATTCTCCAGAGATGATCCTGAGCAGCTACACAGGTGATGGGGAAAGAGATGTCGGAAGTAGAAGAGGAGTTTCACCAATGTACGTATTACTCTCTATTATATAAGAAACTATTGGGAATTCTCAGAAATTGTAGCCAATTTTGCATTTTCATTGTCATATTCATATTCAGCACCTTGAAATCTTTAAGAAATGGCTACTGTTATCTCATTGGCATGACTTTTATGAAAATTTGTTGCCCAGTATTATCAGTTCAACTGTTAACTGACCACTAGAAGTCATCTTAAACAGAAATAGCAAAAGTTTTGGGATGTGTTATAATAAACCATGGAAAATAATTTTTTAACTAATAAACTTATCATTGGTAAACAGAGTGATGCATATTAATTTTCTAAATGTAGTATTATATTTAAAGCATGTAATTTAATTACAATAATTTTGGTAAAATAATAATTGGTAAACAGAGTAATGGTTATATTAATTTTCTAAATGTAGTATTATATTTAAAGCATCTAATTTAATTACAATAATTTTGGTAAAATGTCTTTACCCTAATCACTTGGGACGGGGGTGGCTCAGTCAGTAGCATGCCAGACTCGGAATCTGTAGTTCCCAGGTTCGAGTCCCAACTGGATAAGCGTTGAGATTTATCTCCGCAAAATTTCCCGCCCTGCCCACGGTCAGTAGATCGGGACACCGATGGGCTTGGAAAGGCTGCCGTCCGTCAGATGGGACATTAAGCCGTGGCCCCATGTGCGGGAGAGACATACCCTGTGCACGTTAAAGAACACGCTGGATGGCCTTGACGGGAGGCTACCATCTGTCTCCCAACAACTGTTCCAGTGGGTCTCCTCCCCCAACCTTCTCTGAGCCTTCGAGGTCCATGTAACCTGGCCATGTAGCCCATGGTGTGCAAAAAAAGTGCCGCTCAGAGGTAAAACAACCCAACCCAACCCTAATCACTTAGAGAAGAACAGGTACCAATATATAAAAAAAAAGTACCAATATCCGAAAGTTGTCATGGCAGTAAATGCTATCCAGGTGACAAAAACTATGTTCCTAATAAACATGAAATGCTCATGTTATATTATTCATGACAAAATACTGACTGAGAAGATTTTTATACAGAATTTGGAATTCTACATAGAAATTCTCACACAAAATTACACTGAGGATTTGGTAAGAGAATGGGGGTTAGGCCTCTGTGTACCAATCCCCCATGATGGTATCACAGAACCAAACTGCCTAGAAACTAGAGTCTGATATTGCCTTCTTGTGGGAAATGCTCTTCTTCTAGTGCAGACCACCTTTCAAATGAGATCCTCTTCTGTAAGGAAATGTAAGGGGGGGGGGGTGGAATATATCACTTCTAAGCAGCACTTTATGGGACAAATTGAGTTAAATGGCCAGGTCAGACATTGAGCTAAACCACAAGGGATAAAAAAAAAGTTGGGGAAAAGGATCCACTGAACAGCTGTTAGGAGGCAGATGGAAACTGCCCAAAAGGCCAACTAATGTACACAGCAAATGATTCTCCTGCACATGAAGCCATGGCTTAACATCCTATCTGAGGGACAATGGCTTTTCCAAGCCCAATGGTGTCCTCTTTCTCACAGAGGGAAGGACAGAAGTTAGAGGAGAAAATTATTAAACTGGCTTAGCTGTGACTCAAACCTGGAAACATCAGATTATGAGTCTGGTGCACTACTAATTGAACCCCCACCCTAAGGGGAGGGTTGCCAGATAGTGTGATCTATTGATCTGGTCTCCAATGTGCACCATTTTATTATTTTTAATACCTTGCTGAGGAGTGACCAATTTTATACGGTCTTGATGTTGACCATTCAAACCCACTGGACCGTCTAATGGCTTTCACCATGATTATGGATCCTGAACTTGCTGCACTGGTGTGCTTCTGTTGAGGGAAAAATCTATTGCTACATTTCATACTTGTTTAAAATAATTTAAAATTCTCTGTCATTGAGCAATAAAATTTTAGAGTTTATCCTTCAAACTATTTGACTATTCTCCTAAGAACTTTCAACATCAAATAGTTTGAAGGATAAACTCTAAAATTTTATTGCTCAATGACAGAGAACTTTAAATTATTTTAAATTAATTTTTGAGCAAGAAGATCTTTTTAATTGTATATTTCATACTTGTTTGTACAGTGCCAGTCTCAAGTGATCAGAAGCAGAGTATACCTTATATCAGCTGATGAAGAAACCTCATCAAAGGTCATCATAGGTATTTTAATACCTAGTTCATACACATCTCACCAGTGTAAGGTTGGCAATGTCCCTAGAACAGCATTTCCCAAATGGTGGGTCATGACCTGGCACCGGACCACGAAAGCAAAATGTCGGGTAGCCTAAAAAAAAACTCTTGAAAACCTAGGAGTTTCACTTTGGGGTTTTCGTTTTTTCACAAAACTCTAAAATACGAGTAAATAATGTTGAATCGGGACTATTGAATAAATAATTCAATTAATCAAGGCGAACGATGCACTCCATCTGTGTCGTTCCCGAGTCTCGTTGTTCACGACAAAGTAGCCCAACCAATGGTGAGGCTGCGTGGTGGCGGGAGACACGCGACCGCACTTCGGAGCAACCGACCAAATCATCTGGCTTTTGTTTTAACCACCCGCACCCATTCCGCTTGTTCAGTTTGAGTTAAGTGTTGAGAGAAAGCGTATTTTTTCTTTTGTATTTACTGATAATGTTTAATTTGACAATGGATAAATGGGTAATAAAACAACAAACAAACAATGTGCTGGTTACCAACTCTTCGATTAACACCGATAAACAATCGAGTGATGTGCAGCCAGGTACAAGTTCTGAGAGTGGGCACCAACAGACAGTCGAGTGATGTGCAGCTGGGCACGACTTCTGAGAGTGGCACTAACAAATAGCTACACGATGTGCAGTCTACTACTTTTGGAAAAAAGAAGTAGTCCTGGACCCGACAGTATTCTAAGGATTATATACAATTCGGGTTCATCAAGGGTGCTGATGACAAACCATTATGTGTTATTTGTTATGCAGCACTTTCAAACGAGTCCATGAAACCTTCAAAGTTGAAGCGGCACTTGGAATTGAAACATCCGGAATACAGTAATAAACCAATAGATTTCTTCATAAATAAAAAGAGAGAATTAATAGCTACTAAAAAGACTACGTCTTTGAATTTTTCTTGGGGTGCTCAATCTGAAAACCTTGAAATGGCTTCTTATGAAATATCAAAATTAATTGCTGAAACTGGTTATCCTCAACAATTGCCGAAAAATTAATAGTTCCAGCAATGAAAATGTTAGCATCTCTAATGTGATAAAAAAAAACAGGAGAACCAAGTAAATATGCTGGCGCTATCAAATAACAGTGAAGCATAGAATCGTGTGACGTAAGTCACTTAAAAGAGTGTAGTATTTTTTTCCTTGCAAGTCGATGAAAGTACAGACATATCGGACAATGGCAATTTAATGTGTTTTGTGAGATACGATTTTGACAATACAACTCATGAAGAATTTCTCTTTTGTAAACATCTGACAACAAGAACAACAGCTGAAGAAATTTTTAATTTGATTGATAATTACATCAATCAAAATGGCATTGAATGGAAGAAATGTGTGGGACTGAGTAGCAATGAGCACACGCAATGGCAGGCACTTGTACTGGACTTTTTCCGAAGATCAAAGCCGTAGCACCGGAGAGAAGCATTGGCCGTCAAAAGAATGCCATTGCTTTTTAACTGCAACTATGCAATAGTGTGTAAAATTTAAAACGTTATAAAATCTCGTCCACTGAATTCAAAAATATTCTCTGTGCTGTGCAAAGAAATGGGGAGTGAACATGAACATCTTTTACACTGCGAGGTGTGATGGCTATCAAGAGGGAATGTTTTAAAAAGACTTATTGAAATGAAGGAAGAAGTTTTAATGTTCTTAAACCAACATCCCCCAACAGCTAGGGATGTAATATTTGAATTCAAAGACAGTTTTCATGATGTCAATTGGTTGATCAAGTTAGCCTACCTTTGCGACATTTTTGATTTTTTGAATAATTTAAATCTGACATTACAAGGTAGAAATGTAACTGTATCTAAAGTGCAAGAGAAGGTGGAAGCTGCAATGAAAAAACTCAATTTGTGGTCTCGTCATGTGGAAGCAGAGAATTACAAAGCTAACAGAATTACAAAAAGAGTATAACAAGAGTTCCATGCCGGATGAGATTTCAGCTGCTATCAAAGTAACATCTGCTAGGACTGGAGACAAGTCCGAAGAAATATTTCCTCCCAATCAACAGCAACAAAGCATGGATAAGGAACCCTTTTACAGTGAATGTAGAATCCAAGACAGAATTGCAGGATTCAGATACTGATTTTATAATTGAACTGTTGTGTGATACGGCACTCAAAGACATCTTCGACAGAATACCACTGATGGATTTTTGGCTGTCTTGTCGTCAGGAGTACACAGTTTTAGCAAAAAAACAATAAAATTTCTAATGCTTTTTGTCACAACTATAAGTGTGAAGCAGGCTTTTCAACGTTGGTTTTCCTAACAAATAAATAAAGAAACCGATTGGAAGTCGAACCGGATCTAAGAATAAAGTTATAATCTTTTTCTCCAAACCTGAAGTTTCCAGTTAACAAGAAACAGCATCACACTTCTCATTAATAATTTATTGGTTTCATTTCCACATTTAATGACCTATAATGATATAAATTAAAACTACTTAAGGATTTAAAAAATATGAATTGTAATATTTAGTACTAATCCAACTAAAAAATGAGTTTTCCAATTATTTCTGAAAACAAAATAGTTCTATTTTCCCACTTACTCTGGATGTAAGGAGTGATGGAATCTTCATGGCTATCACATCGTAATATGTCATCACTACCTATCCAACAGAATTTTCAGTTTATCTCTAAAAACAATTATCTCCTAAAACAAAAAATTGCATATTCCCATATACCCCTGGGAATAAGGGGCAACTCATTGTTTGCAGTGGAAACTTTATGACCTTCACATTCCACCACCAAAAATTTCACATTTCTACCATAAATACATCGTTTGCAATATTCATTTGTATTTTTAGAACTTTGAGCTTTTTCCACCATTAAAGGATGCAATTATAGCTTTTGGGAGAATCGGAAAGTGTGAATCATAATATTTCCTCAATACCTAATCAGCCCAACTAGAATTTTTCATTTATCTCTAAAAGCAAAAAAAGTTTGATGTCTACAAAGGGACGGACAAACAGACAAGACATACAGATAGATGGATAGATAACAAAGTAAACATATCTTTTTTCAAATAAAAAAGAAAAAGTTATTAAAATTCATCAGGCTTGTTGTGCTTCAGCTATTATGAATGGTTGCACCCATGAGGAGAAATTGTCACGGTGTAATTATCTCAGGAGCTGTGTAACATGTACTGGTGATGTATAGCATGAGATAAACAGAAGAATAGGGATTGCTGGCTGGGACTTTTAAAAATCTGTGGAGTGTGGAAATATAGGATAGACCTGCAGATCAATATTAGATTATAAAATAGTTTGATCCTTTCTAAAATTTATTACGGTAGTGAAACTTTGACCATCTTTAAGTAACATAACAAGAAACTTGATGCCTTTGATTCTAGGTCCTTTGCAGTATCTTAGTGTTCATATGGTTTGGCTTCATTAGTAATGATGCAGTTAGGCAAAAGAGTTTTGCAACCACCTATGAGTAGCATACTATGCCAAGGGTGATAATGTTGATTTGGCCATGTTGCTCATATGCACAACTATAGAGTAGTGAAAAGAGTTATGAAATGCTTAAAGGCTCAGAAATAAGGCTCAGAAATGATAATATAGAGAGTTATCAATATGCTTAAAGGCTCAGAAAATGAGGAGGTAGGGGGTAGGATGCTTTGGACATAAAATGTCAAACAGGATCTAGTTAGAATTGACCTACACTTGCCAAATGCAGCAACTATAACTCAGGAAAGACATGTTAATAAATTAAATTGCACAGTCTGGTTGGAGCTCTGCAGCCCATGGCTCATGACGATTGTCTTTTATGTTCATGACTATAATCGCCATTTCTTACTTATAAAATTGAAACATTAACAAATAACTGCCGAATTCTTTTTGGAAACATTAGCCATTTTGGGTTGGATTGTTTTATCTCTGAGTGGCACTTTTTTGCACACAATGAACTAAATGGCCAAGTCACAAGAACCCCGAGGGCTCAGAGGAGGTTGGGGGAGAGGACCCACTGGACAGCTATTGGGAGACAGATGGTAGCTTCCCACCAAGGCCATCCAGCATGTTCTTTAATGTGCACAGGGTATGGCTCTGCTACACATGGCACAACATATCATCTGACAGACAGCAGCCTTTCCAAGCCCAGCGGCATCCTCTACTGACTGAGGGCAAGGCAGGAAGATTAGTGGAGATAAATCTCAATGCTGCTCCAGGTGGGACTCGCACCTGGGAACTGCAGATTATGAGCCTGGTGCTCTACCGACTGAGCCCCCCCCCCCCCCCACACACACACACACACACACTAGCCATGGAAGAAGCTCTAGAAACTATGATTAGATAGTTAAGATAAGAACATAAGAAAAAAAAAACTCTTCTATGATATTTTACAAGTCTTAAGAGATCAAATATTTATTCTTACCTTCCTTTAACAGAGGAGGCAAACAACTAGATTTGATATTACCATTTAGTATTTCATTATCTGTATCCATGGAATTGAACTGTGTGTTCTTGAGTTTGCATGCTGATAATGGACTATTTATAATACCTCCTTGATGATGATTAGGAATACTGTCTTTGGTACTGTATATACTGTGCGTTGGACTAACATGAATGACCTTGGCACCAGGTGGTAAATTTGCTGTTTTTCCTTTACTCATAGCTTCCTTTTCTATCTCCTCCTAAAAATAGTGAAAATAGTGAAATTTTGAATTTGGGATACAAAAAGAAATAAAGTTATGTCAAACTCGATTTTCTGAAAATCATACATATGTGCATAGCTTTAGAAACTCAAGCAGATTCTGAAATTTAGTTCTCCAAACAGGTTTGTCCTAAGCTATAGTTGTTGCATTTGGCCACTGTAATTCAATTCTAACAATGTCCAGTTTTACATTGTCTGTCCACTACAGCCCAGGTCTCCCTGGTCATGGGGGTGGCTCAATCAGTAGTGTGCCAGGCTTGTAATTTACAGTTCCCAGGTTTTAGTCTCAGCTGGGCCAGACCCTGTGCACTTTAAAAATGCTGGATGGCCCTGATGGGAGGCTACCATCTGTTTCCTAACAGCTGCCCAGTGAATCAGCTCCCCCAAACCTTCTCTGAGTCCTCAGAGTCCTTGTGACCTGACCATTTAGCCCATTGTGTGCAAAAAAGTGCCACTCAGAGATAAAACAACCCAACCCAGGTCTTCCTCTTTTTCTACAGCCTTCTGACACACTGTCCATAACCCTATTTGTCAATCTGCAGCAATGCGTACAAGGCAACACAGCCAAACTAATATAGGCTTTCTTTGCACAATATGCAGCTCAAAGGAGGTTGCCAACTCCTTCTTTTAACCTCATCATTTCTTACAAATCACATTCAAACAATTCACATTCAAACCATTTAATGCCCAAAGATATTGCATAAGCCTCTAGAATCAAAGTATAATATTCAATAACAATTTCAATACTCTGTTAAAAATACCCTAAAACCTTTCCATTATAGAGTCCCAATTAATATGTCACATACTACATCAAAACTCATTTGAAACGATTGCGACCATATTCCCAGCTCTGGAGGAGTTTATTACATCCAACTCAAAGACCCCACAGGTAAAATTTTCTCCAAAGACAAATACATAGGCAAAACCTCACGTCAATTTAACACCCGACTTAGAGCATAAATACAACATCTTAAATAAACTACAAAACACCACACTATCTCAAGCAATCACCGAAAACAAACTTCCCACTGATTTTCGCTCCACTAAAATTATAATATCCCAACCTACCAAATTCCAACTAGCTGTCACAGAAAATATCCTCATTAATGTAAAACTGACCAAACTCTGCAACACAGATATTGTCCTCCTCCCCCCAGCATGGCATCTGAATCTTAGGGGATATAACATACACCTTGGAAATACCACACACCCCTAAACACTTTCCTCACTCATCGCTGATCCCCATCTGCCACCTGCACTGATGCACACCCACCAAACCCTTTAGAATATTTCCATAATCCATCTTAAAAATTGGCAATTAAAGTACCCCCCCCCCCCCCACACACACACACAATTCCTAATATCAATACGATATGAAAACCATTATTCAGCCCCTCACTAATATAATTATCTTCACCCCAAAATTCAGTTTATGAAGTTTATGAAATTTATAAATTCACTAAAAGTACCCCACTCATTATAATTATATTTCCAAGCTAGTCACAAAAGTGAAGCTTCCCTCGACACTCGCTGATCTTGGTGATTTCCCATAATCCCACACCCTCTCCCAACCTCCATCACATGCAGATCACATTACGGCCACCCGCACATCTGCCGACCACTCCAATCCTTGGAGCTGAGCCACTGACATTTCAATTTATGGCACCCCACCCCTCCCCCACACTGAACAACCAACTGCCTCTCCTGCATTAGCTTAAGCTCTTCACTTCCCACCTGACAAAGCGGCCAAAGGAAGGGTGAGAAACACACATCGTGGAACTAAAACTTTTTTAAACACTCTATGCTATCAAAGGTATAAATGGTTATTTCCTTCCCCAAGGCGGGTAGGCCATCCTTCTTTCAATCTCTACTGAGACGTCACTTGTCAGCAAGAACGTCGATTATTAAATTTGTCACCAAAAGCATCCCGGAAGTTCCTGTTACTACCCATCCTCTGCAGTACGGTACATAAATCTCTTCTTAATAACTTTTGATATCTGATAGCATAGTCCATGTGTTCAAGTGCTTAAAAACATTTAAAAGTGTCATAGAGAATTAAAAACTTCGATTTGATTTTAATTACCACACTGTGTACCTCTACTCTAATTTTTGTCATCAAGTTTCCTGTTATCTTGCTTAAAAAGGATATAAGTTTTCATTACTATCCCTAGAAACATATAGATAAGATCACATAACTATCCCCAAAAAGAACCAAACTATTATACAGCCTAATTTTAGTCTTTAGATGAATTAACATATTTTTCCACACTCTCCATTGATTTTAAAAAGTCCCAGGAGCAATCCCTATTCTTCTGTTTATAGCTTCTACACATCGCCAGTATCTATTACACAGCTCCTGAGATAACTAAACTGAGACGCTTGCTTCTCAACAGTGTAACCATTCAAAAAACTGAAGTACAATTAGCCTGACCAATTTTAATCACACTACTTATCTCTTGTTGATCATGAAACCTACTCTATTGCCAGTCTAATCAACAGACATAATGAAAGAGTTCATCTCATCAACATCATTTGCCAAAAGGCCCAAATCATCAACATAAAATTATATCAGAAATTTTCAAATCTCTAGACCAATTAAGATCAAAATTATTTCCTTGCAGTGAATTCCTCATAACTTAATTAATAACCAAACTAAACAGACAAAGAGACAAAATGCGCTTTTCAATAGTAAGAACACAGAATTGTCTATTCATAAAATCCAAGAAATAGAAGTTATGATGGTCCACCCTTTCAATTTTACTTTTCCTTAATCAGTTTTACTTTATTTGTTACATTTATCATTTTGGGGATTATTATTTCATTTTTGGACTGATCACAATTCTTACTTCTGAGATGTAAGAGTTGCGCAAGAGCTACTCCAACTTTTGATTGTCAGCCGCTAATGCACACATATAGGGCATGACTTCTCTTGCATCATAGTTAGCAAGATCGTCAGATTATGAAAATGTTTACCTGATGTGCAACAGGCATGTATTAGATTTGCATGCTGCATGCTATAACTAAGTGACGTTAGATCACAGAGTTATTGCAATTGTCAGGAGGAGCTGAAGAATGCTGAAGTAGTATGTGGAGTATGTTGAATCAGTATGTATAAACAGAAGGAGTTGTTGGTAGAGATTTAGATAGATGCGAGTTGTTAGCACTCCAACTTTTGTATTCATGAACTGTTTGGTGAGTCTTTGAATTTTTTGGAAATAAACTTCGTTTTAGAAACTTTTTTTTCCCTTGAGCAAAGTTAATTAATTTTTGATAAGATTTAAACTTTAATTAAACTTGGCAATCCTTTTTGTACTCAATAAGTAATGCTAGATAAATACAAAATGAACCCTATTTCAACTTTATTTGGCAAGTTAATATTGCCTGGTGCCTGACAAGTTATCCAGAATTTTGAATAAATTTGGATCAGACAAAAGGTCCAATTTGAAAAGTTAATAATCTTTGGAGTGTTACATTGTGATAACATCTAAGAAACCTATCTAAAGGTAAGCTCTGGCTATATCTGGGTCTTTCAGAGCTTCAGTGTTTAGCCATTCACTTAACTTTGCACATTTCTTAAGTTCATTTGCATGACACTTTTGACAAGGTAATGGTCAGACCCAATTTCAGCTCCCCTATATGTGGTATTCCTAACAATTAGCCAATCTGCTGTTGATTAACCCTTCCAGGATCCCGCCTGATTGGGCAGAGTCAACTGGATTTTTTGTAAATGGTGATTTTTGCGCTAATTAACATTTCTTTTAAATCTAAATTTCACTGGGCTAAATTATCTTAATTTTTAAAGTCACACACAACTAAGTGTAAAATCAAGCAGTATGCAATTAAAAAATTTTATCAATAAAGAAGAGCCTTGGGTCAGTTGGTGTTGCGAATTAACTTTCTCCTGACCTGAAGAAAATGTAAGACAATTCCAAAAAATTTACAGATATTACAGAAGAAATTTGATGAATATTTACTTAAAAATCTTAAATTTACTGAATTTAAAATATTATAAGCTGCCATAAGAAAAAACAGAAAATAAATCAGCCTAGTAATTTTAAAATTTATAAGCACTATCTTTACTTAAGTAGCAAAATTCATAGTGTGGAATGAATGTTATTATCATTCAACTTAATACATTTTTTAGAACAAGATAAAAAAAATTAATAAAAAGCATAAAAATAAAGTTAAATTATTAAAATCTTGGAATTTGAAAGTACAGAACCAGGTAAAAAATATATTTTAAAAAACCCCACCACCACCAAATAATTAAAACAAATGAACCTTTCACCCAAATACAATTAGGACAAATACTAAGTCAATATCTAAAAAAATATGCTAATTTAGTTGCAGCATCTCTAACTACAGAACAATGGGCATTGGAGCATGGTACTAAATTGCATACCCCTCTCCACTTCCCCCCTCACAGAAACCTATTCCACATGTTGAACAATTATGCAAAGAGTACCTAATATACAAAAAATTTAAAAATTTAAAGAACAACTAAATATAATGAGTTGAAAGTTATCCCTAAATTTGTAAATAAGAGTGTAAAGGATTACAGGCATTAAAAAAAACACTAACATGAAAAAGATAATGGCAGATAAAACTGAACACTGTTATTATGGATAAAGAAAAGTATGTGAACAAAATAAGAAAACCATTGAAAATTTCAAATTTACTATTAGAGACTATTCCTTAAACTTTAGGAAAACTAGGGAAGCTGAGTTAGTCAGAACAAGTACCTCCTCCCTCTCCAATATACCCAGATGTTCTGTAATTATTTATAAAAGAAAAATTGCATAAACCTAATTTTCCATTTCAACCCTTGGTGTTGAAAAGAAAGGTCCCCATTTTTAGAATGTGCATTCTTCAACTTCTTTAACTTCTATTTCCCTTCCACTATATATACTCTAAAATCATGCCATATAGCAGTTGAAATAATCAGTAACAAATGGATCAAACCAACTACAACCATGCACTCTTTTGACATCATATAGCTGTATCCCAGCACTCCAGTGCTGGATGATTGAATGTTTGGGGTTTTATGGCACAAGCGCAACTAAGGTAATGTTGCACCAAGCAAGGTTGTAAAGGGCAATAAAAGGAGATAAAAGTCATATAAACCCACAACCAAAGTTAAAATCAAATAACAAAACAAGAACAAAGTGTAAACAGTAAAACAACAAAGAGCATAAAAGACCCATGCAAAAACAAGAAGAAATGTAAAATACAACTAGAAAGATGAATATAACCTCTGGCACATATGAGAATCTCGTTTTCAAAGTGAAAGAAGTTTTATACCTTTACCTACTGTTTCATTCCTTAAAAATTTTTATTTGAGCAAGTGGATAATGGGGAAAATGCAAATAGCATTTCATCAGTAATTATACAACATAAAAGTATTCATCTTTAAATTCTTAAATCTAAAAATTTGAATTTCCCACACCTCTTTAAGAAAAGTGGGTACATTATTGCTGTCAGTGGATTATCTCTTAAAAATATCACTAATTTTTCTAATTTTTATTCTATACATATTATTTGCAAAACTCAATAACAGCTCTGCCATTTCATTATTCCAGTGATCTGTAAATATATATATTAAAACTACTAAGCATTTGAAAAATGTGAATTATAACATTTCATTAGTACCAATCAAATTAAAAAAGAGTTTTCTAATTATCATTTTCATTGTTTCCAATGTGTTTAGCGGTAAATGAAATCTTAATTAATGAAATGATTAATGAAATGTTTAGCGATAAATGAAAAAGATTTTTTCATTTATCGCTAAATACAAACAATTATCTGCTAAAACAAAAAATTGTCTTTCCCCACCCATCCTGAGTCTAAGAGGTCAATTCATTGTTGCCAATAAAAACATCATGGCATTCACATTCCACCACCAAAATTTTAAATTTCTAGCTTAAATACATCGTTTGCAATATTTGTTTGAAATTTTGGAATTTGGAAATTTTCCCACCATTTGAGGGCACAATTATAGTTTCAGAAGATTTAAAAAATGTGAATCATAATATTTTACCAATTCCTATCTAACCCAAAAAGAATTTTTCATTTATCTCTAAAAACAAACAATTATCTGCTTAAACTAAAAAGGTGTCTTTCCCACCCCCTCCAGGTCTAAGGGGTCAACTTACTGTTGGCAATGGAAATTCGTGTCCTTCATATTCCACCACCAAAATTTCAAATTTCTAGAATAAATGCATCATTTGCAATATTGGTTTCAAATTTTGGAATTTTCAACTTTTTCCAACACTAGAGGGCATAATTATAGCTTTATAGAGAGATTCAGAAAGTGCATATTATAATATTTCATCAATACCTATCCAACATAAAAATAATTTTTTATTTATCTCTGTAAACAAAAAACCATTCCATGATATCTACTGACAGACGACAAAGCAAAACTATATATTGTTTTCTTTGAAAACGAGATAAAAACCAACAATGGGTGTGTAGAACCCATAGTAAACAGCAACAAATCTAAATATAAAAAGGTAAAACATTAAACACCCATAAAATATCTAGTAAAACGTAAAAAGTTGAAAATATGTTTAAAAAAAAAAGTCATCAAAGGTGGCTGAGTGTAAGGGACTCTACCATAAAATCATAGAAGTTAAACATGATGTTCAAGGTTAAAAGCAGGACACACAATTAAAATATGTTTACTGGTTAAAATGGTGTCACAAAACTCACACTTAGGTTTGTCATGCACCTGAAGAAGAAATGAATGCATAATAAATGAAGGATCTAAGTGGAGGTAAACAAGCACAACTTCCTCCTTGTAATTCCTGCAAAAACATGACTGCCTCTTTTGACAATAGGTTTGATCTCGAAAAATTTATTACCAACTTGTTCAGACCAAGATCTCTGCAACTATATTTGGAACTCGGTTTATGGCTGCCAGAAGTCCATGCATGCAGTCGGCAGTGGAGTGTCAGACAGGGGTGTTGCAGACTTGGCAACAGCATCTACCAACTCATTGCCCCTCATCCTGACATGACTGGGTACCCAACAGAAGATTATGGTGATAATAGCTGTCAGACAATGGAGCTACTGACAGATCTTGGAAAGAACAGGATGTGGCTGATGCCTCATTGAGATCAAAGCCTGCAGAGAGCTAAGCAAGTCAGTGTAGAGAACACCCCAACAATGATGCTTAGCCGCCACATGGTTCAAAGTGAGGCTGATAGCATGCAACTCTACAGTGAAGATGGAACACTGTTGTGAAATCTACAATGTGGGTCTGCAATGATAGTATCAGAGCAGACCATGGCTGATCCCCCTGATGTACCGGACTTCAAGCCATCTGTGAAAATGGGCAAGAAGTACAGATGCTCAGCATAGTGACTGGCAAAGAGTTGATGGTACACACAGTAGGGTATAAAGGACCAAGGAGGACTAAGGTGAACTTGGCTCAGCTTTCAACTGGACAATGCTCTCAAGACTGATGTTGATGTCTCTGAGGTAGCCTTGGACATGACACTGAAAGTATGAATGGAAGTCAAGCAATTTGTGCAAAGCATCTCCCACTTAGGGCTGAAAATGCAGTCCCAAGTGAAAAATGCAGTCCCAGGAGGGAATCGCAATTTTAAAGTGTACTGTAGGGACAACTGCTAACGGTGAATACATAAGGATGATTTGTCAGTCTCAACATAAAGACTCTGGACTGGTGAGGGGTGAAAGACCCTTGTGCAAACATGGAGGCCCTCATGATAGAGTGGGTCCAGCAACCTCACTGCTGAATCCCTAGGAGAATTGTACACCTGGGATTCACAGTCCAATTTCAACCAGACAAGTGCATGGTACAGGCAGAGCGAAGAACTCCAGTTCACACCCCAAAAGGGAGGATAGAGCCATGAGAATGTTCAGTGCCCATGTGAACTTGGATCTGAGATCACATACGTGTGGGGAAAATGTCAATTTCTGGTCAAAGATGAGGCCAAGAAACTTGGTCTTACATAGCATACCATGATAGGCTACTTAATTATTATGACAATCATGGTTTGCTTACTGCTGAAGTTGAGAAAGAATGGGATCAGTTTAAACAGGCTTTTCTTGAAAACAACAATATTCTTTTGGGTAAAAGGGAATAGAGGAAACAAAGATATTTGAGCGATAAGGCTATGGAACTTATTTCTGAAAGAAAGAAGAGCAGGATTAATATTCACCACAGCGAAAGTAATTCTGATTAAGTTGATTAGAGTTGAGATATAATTATTCCCAGCTCATGCTAATGCTGAGAAAAAGATTTTAAGAAAAGGTTTAGCATATTAAGTACTAAATTTTAGTTGTAAAGTAGAAAATAAGTTTCAGAGTGCAAAATTTTTGGGAAAAAAAAAATGGCACAAGCTTCGTCACCCACCACAACCGAAACATCAGCCCCTCCCATGATTAATATAGAAACCTAGTAAGTCTCTAGTGCGAACAATGGAAACAACAGTGCCCAAAACTCTTTTGCGAACATTGCTGGATTCATTAATTTGGTTCCTGTCTACAATTCCACTGATCCTGGCGGGAGAGCTGAACAATTTTTCAAAACTGTATCAGAAGTGTCAAAAATCGCAGGATGGTCGGATCAGGTCACATTAATCGTTATAAAATCAAAATTCAGGGGAAAGGCGATGGAATTTTTAACTGAGTCTTCCGAGCTCAGGAAAGAGACACAATTGGGAAATTTTCAGAAGTGTGTAATCAATAAATTCGATACAAAGGAACCTCTTTCAGTGAGACTTATAAGTTCACCACAGCGAAACAAACTATTCAGGAAGATGTGATAATGAACTCCACTAGATTGAAAGCTTTGGTGCATAAATATATGCCACCAAAATCAGAGGGATCACAGGAGGTGAAAACGCTTCAAGATCAAACACTTTCATGTCAATTTGTTGCGGGACTTTCGGATAAAGTCAAAAGACCTGTATTGAGCAGGAATTCCCTTAGTTTTGATCAAGCTCTAGATTTTTCTGTGCAGGAACAACAAAATAATTTGTTAATGTCCAAAACGAGAGAAGCAAATGCAGTACGGGGAAATAAAAATGTAAATGATTCCGAGTCAATACACGTAATTATGGAGGAGCTGAGGTACAAGTGTGATAAAACGGATAAAACACTTCAACTTTTGACTGAACAGATTCAGAACATGGGAATTAATGCAGTTTGTTCGAAAACTCCACCTGGGGAATATAGAAATCAAAATACATACATCCAAGTAAAAGAAACTTTCTGTAGTATGCAGTCAGAAAGAGGCGAGCCCCAAGATTTTCGTAGGAGAGTTAATTTTGGGAGAAACTCTCCCCAACAAACTCCAAGATGGACAAGCACGCAGACAGTTTGTTTTTCTTGTCATGGAAAGGGACATATTGCGAGGAATTGTACAAAAAGAATTAACCCAAAATTTCCTGAAGTCGGAAATCGTAATGTGCCTCCTCAAATTTCTGTATTTGGACAAAGTAGAGAAAATCCCAGATTTTGTGTGCCAAATGCGAGAGGAGATAGGAAATTTCCCACTTCAAGGAATGATCCAAACCAACAAATGAACTATCAAATCGATAGGTGCACAAATGCAAATACTAATCCTTTAAATGCAGAGGGAGTCGAACAACGCAGGGCGTATCAGCTCCAGAGAAAGGAATAATAAATTTCCCTGTAGTTAGGTTCATCGCAACAATACAGGATTCACATCTTCCCATTGTGAAAGGATCATCTGGGAATGTCCCCTTCATATACTTGTTGACACAGGAGTGTCGGTTTCTCTCATGAATATGAGAACATTTAAAAGAATTTGTGCTAAAATGCCTGTGAGACAGATCCAAACAGATGTAAAATTTAAATGGGATGAGTCATGTGAGAAAGCATTTAAAAAAATGAAGGAGATCTTAATCCAGAAACCTTTGTTAATTTTTCTGAATTTCAAAAAGAATTCTTTTTGACTACTGACGCTAGTAACTTTGCAATTACTGGAATTTTAGAACAGGAAAATGAAAATGGTGAGAGACAACCAGTAGCTTACTTCAGTAGGAAGTTAAACTCTGCCGAAACAAATTACTCCACAATTGAGAAAGAAGCTTTCGCAATCATTGCTTTGATCACCCACTTTCGAGTATATCTTGTTGGACGAAAATTTACAGTTATTACTGACCATGCTTCCTCGAGATGGCTTGTAAACTTGAAGACCCCAAGTTCGAGACTTGTAAGATGGAACCTGTCCCTGGCAGAATATGATTTTCTGTAATATACAGGGCTGGTGCTAAAAATGTTAATGCAGATGTATTATCCTATTATCCACATACATAGCTACAATAGAAGAGACTGGAAGTAAAATTTCCCCAGACTTAGATATAAATCATATAAGATTGGCCCAAAGAAATGATCAAGACATTCGTGAAATAATTGATGAAATTGAACAGAAAAAGTACACAGCCCAGTCAAAAGTTTTGGACAAATTCTTCTTGAAAGATGGACTGTTGTACCATTTTTCTTTGCCACAAGAAAGATCCCCGAGAACACAAGTTTTTGAACAGTTTATTGTTCCAGTCTCAGGTGAGAAGTTTTAAAATCCTGTCATGACAGTTTGAGCTCAGGACATTTAGAATTTGAAAAATCGCTGGAGAGTTAGAAGAAATTATTTTTGGACAAATATGTATTCTGACATTAGAAAGTACATCGACACATGTCCTTCATATCTGGAAAGAAGAGGCTTTAGATCTTCGCAGAAGGCAAACCTCATCCAGCCCACCATACCAAACGCCCCATGGACTAAATGTGCTATGGATGTGCTAGGACCATTGCCAATGACAGAGTTAGGGAATAAATATATTCTAGTAATTTGTGACTATTTCAGCAAATATCCAGAACTGTTTGCAATGAAAGATCAAACCAGCACAACCATAGCGAAGATATTCATTGAACAAATCATTTGTCGTCATGGTACGCCAAAGAAGCTGTTAACTGACCTTGGTACCAATTTTGTTTCAAAGTTGATGAGTGACATTTGTCAGAAATTGGGAGTCACGAAGCTTAGGACTACACCAATGCACCCCCAGGCGAATGGAATGGTTGAACGTCAAAATGCGACAATTCTTCAGATTCTATCCCATCTTGTGTCTGAAAATCAGAGAGATTGGGATGAACATCTTGCTTTTGTCATGATGGCATATCGTGCCGCAGTTCATTCCAATACAAAAGAAACCCCAAATTTCTTGATGTACGGAAGAGACCTCACTCTACCCCATGATCTTTTCACAGCCCCACCACAATTTTCGTATGCAGATGTTCAAACCTATTCGGAACAATTTGTGGGAAGGATGCAACGTGCATATGAAAATGCACGTTGCATCCTTCCCACAAATTGGTGGAAGAAAATCCACACCAGGTGAGGTGTGATTTCACCACATGAGGTGGTGAAAGAAAATCTCGAACAAGCGTCTGAAAAACAACAATTGCAAAGAAGTAAGACAGCAAAAGATAAACAGATAAAATTAGGTTCCTCAGTTTATCTATACACCCCAGTAGCAAAACCAGGACGAGGTAAGAAGTTAGCAAGACTCTCCAGTGGACCATACAGGGTCACAAAACAGCTCTCACCTGTCACATTTGAGATTTCTTTGATTCGCGACCCGAAAAAAGTGAAGATTGTACACATGGATCGTTTGTTTAAACCAAATCTACATAGACCATTTGACGAATTCGTAGATGAAGAGGAATCCAAAACCGTGCCCAGAGTGCCAAAAAGGGAACTAATAATTAAGAATCCCATCGATCAAATTTGGGAAGTAGACAGAGCAGAAGATGAGGATTTCACATCACAACGTATGGAGGACGACAGAGAAAACAACCTGTAATGACGGAGGAACAATCAATCGAATCCTTACCTGTTAAGATACCACTAACACTATTGCAAAGGGATGAGTATTCTAGAAATGACCAGAGTTCACAGACTATACCCAAAGTTGTAAAAATAGAGACACGACAAATGTCCAGATATAATCTATGACCTAGGGATGTCTTCGGAAGAGTTCAATCTCTCCAATGTTTCGAAAATTGGTTAGAAAGTGAGAACTCACAAGTTCATGAAGAAGCTGACTTCAAAGAATCTTCTAGTGCACAACCCATGATACTGCTTGCTTCAGAAGAGAAATTGCCCGAAGAAATTGAATTGGCACCTTCAGAAGAAAATATGCAATGTGATCGGAACCAGGAAGAATGCACATATAATGAATCATTCCACTATGACGTGAATGAGATTGATTGAGTGAGCATTAGAGAACTTCAGAGAAAACTAGAAAAAGGACTATATCTTTTCACTATGAACTTTCTCTCTAATTGTTTTAGTTCACTTCTCAAAAAAAAAAGCTTTTTTCAACTTCTGAAACCTTCCATTCTGACTCTTAGTTCACTTGAGCTAGGGCCCAGTGCATCTGGACTAACTAGTCAGAATTTCACTTCTGTTTCTTCAACTGGGAGAAAAACTGTGATTAATCTTTTCTGGTGGATGTGCAAGAAGCCGATCAAACAAGAATTATCTATGGAGACAGAAAGGGTCTCTGGGAAAAAATGGGTGAAGTGCCAGAACTGTTAAAGAATATATTATCTTGTAAGGGTAGAATTTTATTTAAGTAGAAATTAATTAAACATTTTGTTTTGAGTTAGTGAAAAAATGTTGTCAGAATGTGGTATATCTTCAAAATTAAATAAGTATTTTAACTAAAGAAATTGTTTAAAATGTATGACAGTGATTTATATTGGAGAGTTTGAATTTATTTTCATTAGTCTGTGAAGTAAATGTAGTTACATCCGATTTCTTGCTAAGAGACCAGGTCAATAAGTGAACTCACGGTAGATCATATTACCCTACAGCACAGTGGCTGGTCTCGACTGGTTGTGAAGTTATAAGCAATTTTGGCTCAGTGCCAATAGAAATAAGGTTTCGACTTTGATGATGCCTTAGAGTAGGGTGGAAAAGGACTCTTCTTTCGCTCCCTTTTTTTCTAATAAAATTAATGTTTTTTGTTTATCGTCATTCTTGGAGGATTCAACACATGGGAATAACACAACTTTGTCCTCATGCAGGAATTCCAGCACTATAACCCAGATATTCTAGGCTTGCAAGAGACCAGTTGGACAGGTAAAGGTGAGATACTTAAAAATAACTTTAAATTTCTCTTTACAGGGAGGGAGGATGGAAAGCATCACCAAGGCGTGGGTCTGCTGCTCAGCAGACATGCTAGTGATGCTCTTCTAGGATATGAGTGCATTAATGAAAGGTTTCTTACAGCAAAATTTCAGACAAGCATTAAAGACTTGAATGTTATCTGCTGTTATGCCCCCACTGAGGATGCTGATGAGGATGAGAAGGATAGGTTTTACGGACAACTTCAGGATATTTTGAATTCTGTTAAGAAAGGAGATATTACCCTTCTTCTAGGTGACTTCAATGCCAAAGTTGGTACTGACTCTGACTTTTGGGGAGGGGTGATAGGACCTTTTGGTATTGGTAGCTGCAATGGCAATGGGCAACGTCTCCTACAGGTAAGTAAACTCAATGGTTTCAGAATAACTAACACATATTACAAACACCGCGACATACATAAATACACATGGGTTTCACCTGATGGGCTGCATAGGAATATGATTGATTATATATTAATTGGCAGCAAATGGGCTAGTTCTGTTAGGAATACCAGGGCATATAGAGGAGATGAAATTAGATCTGACCATTACCTTGTTAAAAGTGTCTTGCAACTTAAATTTAAAAAGTATTGTGGTAGGGTTAAAAAATTTACCTTTAATACTGAAGCTCTGAAAGACCCAGTTATAGCTAAAGCTTACCATGATAGGTTACTTAGTCATTATGACAGTCATGGTTTTCTTAATACTGAAGTTGAGGAAGAATGGGGCCATTTCAAACAGGCTTTTTTGGACACTAACAGTACTCTTTTAGGAAAAAAGGAGCAGAGGAGACAGAATTATCTGAGTGATAAGGCACTTGAGCTTATTTCGGAAAGAAAGAATTGCAGGAATGTCCTTAATCAATACCCTACTAGTCCTAATAGAAACCATTACAGAGAACTTAATAAACGTGTAAAAGATCAGTTAGCTGTTGATAAGAATCTTTGGCTTGATGGTTTGGCTGACAAAGCCGAGGAAGCAGTTAGACAGCACAACAGCAGAGAGCTGTACCAGATAGTTAATGTTTTGTGTGGTAGGAAATGGACAGGTATACAGGGATTGAAGGATAAACAAGGTAAGGTTATAAAAGGTGAGGATTCTGTCATGGCTAGGTGGGCTGAGCATTTCAGTGATGTTCTAAACAATGTGGTTAGTTCTGCTCCCATTGTTTGTAATGATGATAGATGCATTGGCAGCTTTAATGTTGGCCCTATAACACAATCTGAAGTTATTTTGGCTATTTCTAAACTTAAACTTCATAAATCCCCAGGGGTAGATGAAATTACTACAGAAATGCTCAGAGCTGGGAATGTTTCGATTACCACTTGGATGACTGAAATTTTCAGTAACTTTTATGATAAAGGCGTGGTTCCTAAAGATTTTACCAGAGCTATTATTATCCCTATTTTCAAAAAAGGTGATCGCAGTTCTTGTGATAACTATAGGGGTATCAGCCTACTCTCTGTTCCTGGTAAAGTTCTTTCCATGATTGTGCTTAATAGAATTAAGAATTTGGTTGACAGGCAATTGCGTGATGAGCAATGTGGATTCAGAAGTGGTAAGGGATGTGTGGATCAGATATTTTCACTTAGGCAGATTCTTGAGAAATGTTTAGAGTTTCAGAAACCTTTGGTTGCTAGCTTTGTTGATTTCAAAAAGGCTTTCGACTCTGTTGATCGTCATAATTTGTGGTTGATTGTGAGATCATATGGTATACCTGACAAGTTAGTTAACATAATGAAAGCTCTCTATAATAACCCTGAGTCATGTGTGAGAGTTGGTAAGTCTTGTAGCAATTGGTTTAGCATTACGTCTTGTGTTCGACAAGGGTGCATTTTGTCTCCTTTTCTCTTTAGCTTGCTTATTGATTATGTTATGCGAAATTCACTTCAAGGGAAAGATTTTGGCCTTAAATGGGCTGGAGATAGGAAAATTTCTGATTTAGATTATGCTGATGATTTAGCCCTTTTGGCAAATGATGTTGATGAGATGAACTCTTTCATTCGAGCTGTTGATGAGACTGGTAGTAGAGTAGGTTTGGTTATAAACAGAGAGAAAACTAAAGTGATGAAAATTGGTCAGGCAGGTTGTGATTCAGTTAATCTGAATGGTTGCAGTCTTGAGCAGGTGTCACAGTTTAATTACCTTGGGAGCTATGTAACAGATACTGGTGATGTGCGGCATGAGATTAACAGACGAATAGGTATTGCTGCCGGGACTTTTAAGAATCTATGGAGAGTGTGGAGAAATAGACGTATACACCTAAAGACTAAAATTAGACTGTATAATAGTTTGGTTCTTTCTAGGGTTAGTTATGGTAGTGAAACTTGGACGCTGTGTAAACAAGATAACAGGAAACTAGATGCTTTTGATTCTAGATGCTTACGCAGTATCTTGGGTATTAGGTGATTTAACTTTGTAACTAATGATGAGGTTAGGCAAAGGTTTGGGTTGTTTTACCTCTGAGCGGCACTTTTTTGCACACCATGGGCTAAATGGCCAGGTCACATGGACCCCGAAGGCTCAGAGAAGGTTGGGGGAGGGGACCCACTGGAACAGCTGTTAGGAGACAGATGGTAGCCTCCCGTCAAGGCCATCTAGCGTGTTCTTTAACGTGCACAGGGTATGGCTCTCCCGTACACGGGGCCACGGCTTAACGTCCCATCCGACGGACGGCGGCCTTTCCAAGCCCATCGGTGTCCCCTACTGACCGTGGGCAGGGTGGGGAATTTTTGCGGAGATAAATCTCAACGCTGACCCAGCTGGGACTCGAACCTGGGAACTACAGATTACGAGCCTGGCGCGCTACCGACTGAGCCACCCCCGCCCCGTTAGGCAAAGGAGTCTGCAACCTCCTTTAAGCAGCATATTGTGCAGAGAGAGACTCCGCTGGTTTGGCCATGTTGCCCGTATGGATAATTATAGATTGGCGAATAGGGTTATGAACAGTGTGCCTAGAGGCCTCGGAAGGAGGGGGAGACCTAGGATGCAGTGGGCAGACAATGTCAAACAGGACCTTGTTAGAATTGGTGTGCAGTGGCCGGATGCAGCAGATGTAGCTCAGGACAGATATGCTTGGAGAATTAAACTGCGCGGTCTGGTTGGACCTCCGTAGCCCATGGCTGCTTGATGATGATGATGATGATGATGATGATGATGATGATGATGATGATGAGGGAGGTGAGTATAAATCTGCCGGAGGATTGTGGAAGTCCGACCACATTGATGGCCCATATCAAATAGTCTCTGTGACGGTGAAAGGGGTGAAGACCATTAACTTTGGTAGAGGAGTGTGATGATGATAAAGGTGAGCAAGGGTTGAATCCACTCACTATATTATCTCACTATAAAATATATGAAATATAATAATATGAAAGTTTCGCTTTCAGATGTTATAATATAATTATATGAAAATAATAATAATAAATGTTTATAATATAATAATGATTATTTTCATTATAATTTAATTTTTTATAAATAATATATATATTTCATTATATTTATTTTCATTATAATGTTTATAATGAAAATAATAATAATATATGTTTATAATATAATAATATGAAAGTTTCGCTTTCAGATGTTTCAAGTTCATTTTTGATTGGAGATGTCTCCCTATACATGTAGCAAGCCCAAACTGCATGTGTTCAAACGAAGATGTTTAGCAAACTGTGTTTACCTTTTGACATGGGATGCTAGTCTGGACAGGGGAGGAAGACAGAAGGACCCACTATCATTCTATGGTAGTCCTGGAAGTGGAATCTTTCCGTCCTCACTTTTCTGGCTATAGAGTTAAAAGATTTTTTTGGGAAACAAGGGCAACCATAACACATGAATTTTAGGGTTTTGACAGAACATTTGTATCCTCATAAGAAAGATGTGCACTGATTCCCGTGTGTTAATGAGAATTTCACAGTTTGATTTTTCACATTGGCTGATTTGTTTTCTTTTAACAATGTATTAGTTTGAATTTTAATGATAATTTTGAGAATATGGAAACTAGGAAAGATGGTTGATGTAGGCTTATTCTAATTTGATGAGAGATGATTTTTCTGCTTGTATAGATCAGACAAATCTAAATTATCCCATATATTTCGAATGTTTACGATGTGTACAGTAAAATTATATTATATCTTATAATCAATATTTCTCTTGCCACCTATGATAACTAGGCTATTGTTCTGCTTGTAAGTTGACATTGATTTATATAGTGTTAGTTATCATATTTTAAAAGTTCACATTAAATGTTTTGCATAACCAAATGAATATTAAATATAATTTTATGTGTTTATATATGTGGAATTATTCCACTCGCACTTTTTTTTTTGTTTTGTTTCCGGTGTTTGAATTTTTATTTTGTTTCCGGTTTTGAATTTTGTTTTGTTTCCGGTGTTGAAAAAAATATTGGGTCATCATGAAGAAAACTGGAATTTCTTCAATGCTTCATATGATCCAACAGACAATTTGTGATGTTTTCTTTTGAAAGAAAACCAGAAAATTTTTGTGACTGAAGATTACTGTAAACTTCATTATTTTGTATTTCCGATAAATTTCAATACCTGGTACCACTCCAAATTTTCATTTCGGGATGTAATAAGTGACAACATTCACGGCGTTGGCTTGTTTTAAAGAAGGGAAGAATTGCATGTTGCAGACCTATTGATTGCAATAATTTTAATTTTTTTTTTATTTTTCTATCCTGATGCAACCACTTAGTGTCTGGCGGAGACATCTTCGGAGGTTAAAGGGTGCAAGATCTCGTTTGTGAACATCATTCAGAGTTCGGTTTCATCTGTTTACATTGATGATCGTCGAGAAAGAACTTAGCTCATATGAAATGACAAGGAAGTATCATGTGGAACCATTTGGTCTTGCCCAAAAGCAGACATTAACCTTCGGAAGGAATGCTGAATGCTGGCCACAAGACTCCATTCCACTTGTGAAATATGGAAGTGGAGTTGTGCCCGGGGCTTGCTTCTGATTGGCCAGAGGGTTGGAGAATTCCTGGGGTTGCCAGAAAGATATTGTCGCACTCCACCCGGAGAAGCAGTTCGGTGTGAGTTGATCAGGCTAACAGACCAGGGTTCGGTCTTTTTATCTATCTTTCTTTTGCTCTCTTCACTAAGTCCAATTTTAGTGGAAATCACTGGACTTCTATTTAGGCCATATTTCAGGGAAGGAGATTTTAAATTAGACATCTCTTAATTATTGAGATGGTAAACTTTTACTTAAATAAGTCAGGAGAAATTTAAAGGAATTTGCTTTGCTTGGGAAAAACAACGATCAGAGAAATCTGGAGTGGGTGCTTCATGAAAATTTATTCCGAGTGCACATTACAATAGCCTAGCAGAATACAGTTCTCGTTGCGGAGAAACTTCATACATGGTGTAGTTATTTTAATTTAACTTATTCTGCTTGTTGTCACTTTCACTTTTAATTTTTACTTTCACTTTTAATTTTGATTGTTGTTTGAAATTAAATTTACTTAAGTGGAGTGAGTACTTAATCAATTAATTGTAATGTAACTTCGTCCCACCTTTATAAGCCAGTGGTGGAACTTTGCTAATTCTGAAATTTAAATAAATTTAAAACATTTGTTATTGTTCTAACAAAAATTGTATCTTGGTCAATCATTTGAAATCTCTACTCGTCGCAACTACAGTTAGAAAATACGGGACTGTGTATTGCTAGCTTGTAGATTGTTCCTGGTTCAAACCTAAAATCTTCTTTCAGCCACTCTTTCAAAAATATTTGTTAGAAGGCATATATTTTCGAAGTCAGATCATCAAGTTATTGATGTGCAGTTCTAGATAAGATAATTATTTTAGTAAACGTGGAACATTTTAAGTTCATATCACATGTCTAGAAGAGGAAAAAGTTGCAGGTGACAATAATGTGATTATTTCTACTCCCATTTTTGTAATGAGGATAGATGCATTACTGACTTTTTTGATGGTCCAATATCACATTCTGAAGTCACGTTGGCTATCTCTAAATTAAAACTGTATAAATCCCAAGGGGTGGATGAAATCACCACTGAAATGCTTAGAGCTGGGAACATTTGTGGTGTCACATGGCTGAATGAAATTTTGAATTTATTTTACATTAAAGGTGTTGTTCTTAAGGATTTTACTAGAGCTATCATTGTCCCAACTTTTAAAAAAGGCGATTGCAGTTCCTGTGATAATTATAGTGGAATTAGTTTACTTTCTGTTCCAGGTAAAGTTCTTTCAATGATTATACTTAATAGAATTAAGAATTTGGTTGATGGGCAACCATGTGATAACAGTATGGATTCAGAAGTGGTAGGGAATGTATTGATCAAATAATTTCACTTAGGCAGATTCTTGAGTTGAGAAATGTTCAGAGTTTCAGAAACCTGTGATTAACTATCTATATTTCAAAAAGGCTTTTGACTCTGTTGATCGACATAATTTGTGGTTAATTTGTTAGATTATATGGAAGATAATATGGAATACATGATAAGCTAGGAATGTAATGAAAGCTCTCTATAATAACACTGAGTCATGTGTGAGAATTGGTATGTCTTTCAGCGATTGGTTTAACATTGCTAGTGGAGTTAGACTAGGTTGCATTTTGTCTCCTTTGCTTTTTGTTTGATTATTGATTATGTTATGTGAAAGTCTTTGCAAAAGAAAGATTTTGGCATTAAATGGTCTAGAGATTTCAAAATTTCTGATTTAGATTATGCATATGATTTATTCCTGTTAGCAAATGATGCTGATGAGATTAATTCATTCTTTAGGGCTGTTGAAGAGACTGGTAACAGAGTAGGTTTGGTGATAAACAGAGAAAAAACTAAAGTGATGAAAATTGGTCAGGCAGATGGTGCTTCAGTTGCTTTGAATGGCTGTACTCTTGAGCAAGTGTCTCAGTTCAATAATTATCTTTGGAGCTATGTAACAGATCTGGTGATGTGTGGTAGGAGATAAATAGAAGAATAGGGACTGCCACTGGGACTTTTAAGAATCTATGGAGAGAGTGAAAAAATAGACATATACACCTAAAGACTAAAATTAGGCTGTATAATAGTTTGGTTCTTTCTAAGGTTAGGTATGGTAGCAAAACACAGACCCTTTGCAAGCAGGATAACAAGAAACTCGATGCCTTTGATTCTAGATGCTAATACAGTATCTTCTGCATCAGGTGGTTTCACTTTGTAAGTAATGATGAGGTTAGAAGAAAGAGTCATCAACCACTCTTGAGCATCATATTGTGCAGAGAGAGACTGTATTGGTTTGGCCATGTTGCCTGTATGCATAGCTGCAGATTGGCAAGCAGGATTATGAACTGTGTACCTAAGGGTTTCAGAAAAAGGAGAGACCTAGGATACGATGGGAAGACAATGTCAAACAGGACCTTGCTAGAATTGGCCTAGAGTGGTCAAATACAGCAGCTGTAGCTCAGAAGAGACAAGTCTGGAGAGGAAAATTACACAGTCTGGTTGGATTTCCATAGCCCATGGCTGCATGAGGATTTTGTATTACATTATGTTCTATGCCACTCATCTAAAATTAAGCACATATAAATAAAATGTGCACATTTTGAAATACATCTGGGGAAATTTAATGAAGTTTCAAGGGAAGATAAAAAGATAAGTCAATGAAATTTTGGCCAAAATGATTTACATATACCCTAAGAAAACGAATATAGGAAAGTATATGAACAAAAAATGGGTGGGTGGGTGGGAGAAGGTTAATAAAAAGTATAGTCAATAAGGGATGTGGCCTTGTCTTGCACTAATGCAGATCTCATAATGAATTTATTCCCTCAACATGATATTTCAGAGAATGGAAGAGCAATAACAGCAATCCTGAGGTCCTGGAGTGTTAGGAGGGTATTTTAAGAGTGGCAATATGTCCCTTCAGGGCATCCATTAGATGTTATATCACAACGAAATATGGAGAGAATGAAGGCCATTTGAATTATGGATTGGTTTTGCAGTTATAGGTGTCCTTTTGCATCTAGCAAAGTTGCAATGCCTTGAAAAGTTTAATGAAATATACTGATTTGCATCATTAACAAAAGTTAACATTATCCTACACATAACTTCTTTAATATATTAGCATATTTTTTATTTAAAATTTTTTTACTTTGCTACTTATACAGTTATTTTTATTATTCATCAGATATATATATTGCAATTAAAAACTTCTAAACATTAATTCAGTGAAATCAAAACTAAGCAGCAATTTTATTACTTACAAATAAAGCTTTTATTTTCAATACATGGTATGACCTATTTCCATTAGTTACTTCAGGATAAGGTTCTAGAACCATTTATTTCCTGAAAACACTGCAAAATTAATTCAGCTACCAGAGTCAGTTGCTGAAACCCACCACTATATGGATTAATGGCCTCTGACTGCTGTTTGTGATAGTATCCTTCAGTTTTTACTCTTAGCCATTACTGAATTCAAAGTGCCATTTTCCAACAAGATAATGCTCACTCCCATACAGCAAATCTCTCCAAATCTTTCCAAACTCTTCTTAGGTTACTGATATTCTGTCTTAGCCTTTTATGTCACCAGAGCTGTCATATATCAAGTACAAGATGATACAAGAGATTACCAGCACTTCTATCAGGGTTGACTATCATCAAACTTTGTGACTAAAGCACAAAGTTTGATGATAAAAGTTGTTAACCAATTACATACTATATTTCTAAAGCATTGTGACTAATTACACATATATGAAGGGATATTCTTAAAAACTCCATTCAACACCTGAATGACTTAATGCTGTGTTTCAAACACTTAATGTTTTGGCCTAAGTCAGGAACCTTTTCTTCAGTCAAAAGGCAAAACTGCAAAAAAAAGGTAACCTAATAAATTTCAAAAGCTACAAATTATAAACTTTATAGTTTATAATTTACTTATAACTATAAAGTAGGTATTACTTAATACTATAAGTATATATTTACTTATAACTATAAGTATGACTATTATAGGGTCTAGAGAAATACCAAGAAAAAAGAAATCATACAATACAAATCTTCATGCAGCATGGGCGATGTAGATCCTATTACACTCTTTAATTTGCTCTCCAGACTTATCTGTCCTGAGCAACAGATGCTGCATTTGGCCACTGTATGCCAATTCTAGCAAGGTCTTCTTTCACATTGTCTTCCCATCACATCCTAAGTCTCCCCCTTTCCCTGAAGCCTTTAGGCACACTGTTCATAATCCTATTTGCCAATCTGCATCTACACTGAAGTGCCATTGAATTAGGGATAGCAACCTAGAAATGTGTTGGACCCCCCCCCCCCCTCTGGCCCTGATAACGGCCCCCACACGACAAGGCAAGGACTCCACAAGCTTGCATAAATGTTCCACAGGTATAGCAACTCATACATCTTCCAGAGCTGTCCACAATTCTCTCAAGGTTGTCGATGATGGGAAATGGGCCCAAACACTCTGCTCAATGGTATCCCCAAGATTTTCGATGGGATTTAAATCTGGGCTTCTAAGTGGCCAATTCATTATTTCAAAGTCAGTAGAATGCTCTTGCAACCATGCAATAGACAATCTGGACCTGTGAGATGAACAGTTGTCTTGCTGGCAGACGCCATCTCCATTAGGATGCATGATGGCCATAAATGGGTGTAA
Organism: Ryuthela nishihirai; assembly: GCA_038380435.1. Lineage (NCBI taxonomy): Eukaryota > Metazoa > Arthropoda > Arachnida > Araneae > Heptathelidae > Ryuthela > Ryuthela nishihirai. Next base: position 152,080,607 of record JAWZYU010000001.1, on the reverse strand, counting down.
ATGGTCAGCCATGAGTTCTACTTACCGGGATGCATTGCGAGTCTTCGGTATACATACCAAAGGCCCCACAGATGTCCAACTGAAGACACCCCAGGCCATCACTGAGCCACCACCAGCTTGTACTGTTCCGACCTAACATGCAGGATCCATGGCTTCATGGGCCTGTACCTCAGTCTCCCATCGGTGGGATTAAGTTTAAATCGGGATTCATCACTCCAAGCTATCCATTGCCAATTTTCGATGGTCCAGTTTTCATGTTCTTTAGCCCAGAAAAGGTGTTGAGTCTGGTGTCATGCCATTAGAAGTGGAATTCTCATAGGTCAGTGGCTCCCAAAGCCGAGACAATGAAGTGAGTGTTGCACGGTCTATGTACTGACTTCCTGGCTGGAACCAGATTTCAGATAATGTCTGGCCCCTATTGGTTTGTATAATGTGGGTCAGACAGGGAAGCCCATGATCATTCAAGGCTGATTGTCCTTTGCAGTTTGTCCAGGTGCTTGTTTTTTTCCCAGAATTTTCATATTCCCAGAATACTCTTGAAACTGTTGTATGAGAAAATCCAAGTTCATTGACAATTTCGGAGATAGGGTGTCCCATCTGTCAGACACCTACAATCTGGCCTCTGTCAAATGCATCTAAATCCCATGCCTTTCCCATTATGCTTCTCATGACGAATGCTCGGGAAAGCCAAAGTTGACAGCTATATATGACCAGAGTTTCAGTCACACATGCGTGCAAATGTGGGACTTGCAGTACTGAATTTGGATAATGTCTCCTATCCCTAACTCAATGGCACTTCAGTGTACACATATGGGAAACATGGCCAAATCACTGCAGTCTCTCTCTGCACAAAATTCAGCTCAAAGGAGGTTAATGAGGTCTCCTCATTAAACTCCTTTGAGAGAGCTTGGGCATTAGGGGGTTTTACAAAGTCAAACCCCTTAAGGCCCAAGTATCTAGCATAAGTATCTAGAATCAAAGGCATCAAGCTTCTTGTTATCTTCTTTACAAAGGGTCCATGTCTCGCTATCACGGCTAACCTTAGAAAGGACCAAACTATCATACAGCCTAATTTTATCTTTAGGCATGCATGCCTTTCCATATTCTCATAGATTCTTTAAGTCCCCTGCAACAATCCCTATTCTTTTATGCATCTCATACCACAAATCAGCAGCTGTTATATAGCTCCCATGGTAATTAAACTGAGACACTTGCTCAAAAGTCCAGACATTCAATGTAACTGAAGCACCATCTACTTGACCAATTTTAACACTTTAGTTTCATCTCTGTTTATAACCAAACCTATCTATTACCAGTTTCATCGGCATCACTAATGGAAGAATTCATCTCATTAACATCATTAGCCAACAAGCTCAAATCATCTGCATAATCCAAATCAGAAATTTTGAAATCTCTAGACCAATTAAGGCCAAAATCTTTCCCTTGCAAAGAATTCCACATAACATAATCGATAACCAAACTAAAGAGAAAAGTAGACAAAATGCACTTTCATCTAACTTCACTAGCAAAGCAATCACTACAAGCTTTATCAACTCTCATAGATGACTCATAGAGAGCTTTCATTACATTCCTAACTTATCAGGTATTCTATATGATCTAACAATCAACCACAAATTATGTTGATCAACAGAGTCAAAAGCCTTTTTGAAATCCAGATATTTAATCACAGGTTTCTGAAACTCTAAACATTTCTCAAGAATCAGCCTAAATGAAAATATTTCATCTATACATCCCCTACCACTTCTGAATCCACACTATTTGTCATGCAGTTGTTCATCAACCAAATTCTTAATTCTATTAAGTATAATCATGCAAAGAACTTTACCGGGAACAGAAATTAAACTAATTACCCTATAATTATCACAAGATCTACGATTTAAAAAAAAAAGATAATAATAGCTCTGGTAAAATCCTTACGAACACCTTTATCATACAAAAAAATTCAAAATTTCAGTCAGTCATGTGACAATAGAAATGATTCCTGCTCTAAGCATTTCAGTGCAATTTCATCCACCCCTGGGGATTTATGCAGTGTTATTTTAGAAACAGCCAAAGCGACTACAGAATGTGATATAGGGCCAACATTAAAGCCACGATTGAAGTTATCCTCATTACAAACAATGGGAGTAAAAATAATCACATTGCTTAGAACATCTCTGAAACACTCAGCCCTAGCCATCACAGAATCCTAACCTTCAACCACCTTACCATGTTGATCCCTCGATTCCTGTGTACCTGTTTCTTCCTACATAAAACATTAACAATCTGGTACAACCCCTTGCTGTTGTGCTGTATAACTGCTTCCTCTTGTAAGCCAAGCTAATAAGCAAAAGATTATTATCAGCTGTTAACTGTTCCTGACTTCCTTCTTCCAGAAATATGTTCCATAGCCTTATCAGTCAAATAATTTTGTTTTCTCTGTTCCTTTTTACCAAAAAGAATACTGTTGGTTTCAAGAAAAGCCTGTTTAAACTGATTCCATTCTTTCTCAATTTCAGTAGTAAGCAAACCATGATTGTCATAATGACCAAGTAGCCTAACATGGCAAGCTTTGGCTGTATCTGGATCTTTCAGATCTTCAGTGTCAAAACCAATTCTCTTAACTTTAGCACAACGTTTCTTAAGCTTCAGTTGCAAGACACTTTTTACCAAGTAATGGTCAGACCCAATTTCAGCTCCCCTGTATGGTCTAGTATTCCTAATTGAACTAGCCCATTTGCAGTTAATTAAAATATAATTGATCATATTCCTATGCAACCCATGAGATGAAACCCATATGTGTTTATAAATGTCATGGCATTTGTAGTATGTGTTAGTACCATTGTTTACTTACCTGTATGAGATATTCCTCATTGCCATTGAAACTACCAATGCCAAAATGACCTAAAACTCCTTCCCAAATGCCAGAGTCAAAACCAACTTTAGCACTGAAGTCACCTAGCAGAAGAGATATTTCTCCTTTCTTCATAGAATTCAAAACATCCTGTAGATGTCTGTAAAACATATCCTTTTCATTCTCATCAGAATCCTCTGTGGGGACATAACAACATATGACATTCAAGTCTTTCATTTTTGCTTTAAATTTAGCTGTAAGAAATCTTTCATTAACATTTCTAGTCATATCCTAGACGAGCATCACTGGCATGTCTGCTGAGAAGAAAAAATACATTTTGGAGTGCTCTCCATCCTCCTTCCCTGAAAAGAGAAATTTAAAATTATTTTTAAGTATCTCACCTGGCTGGAATTCCTGCATGAAGACATCAAGAGAATAATCTCTATATAACATCCTCACATTCCACATACCTGCAGAGAGAAAAATGATTAGTAGGATTTTTAAAGAAATTAGGTTTATTGAGAGAGGTAGGGCCAACAATATCAAACAGCTCCCTGATCGCAGGCAGGGACAAAGACCTGTCCCTCCTCTGCTAAAGGCTGAAGTCACTGATGCAGGTAGGAACTTCAGGCACCACCTTTTCAAGTGGACCTTTTCAAGAGCTATATGGCCTGCTGAGACACATTACTCTAGTTTAGGATTGACAACAGCCAACTAGCTAAGTGACGGTTCACGTACCTGATCAGGATTATCAACCAGCTGATATAAGGTATCCCATGCTTCTGTTCACTTAGGGCTGGCAACCTACAAGCAAACAGAAAACACAGAGCAAATTCTCCCTCAACAGAAGTCCACCAGGGCAACAAGACCAGGATCCATAATCAAGCTCAAATTCATAAACCACTCCAGTCTAGTGGGTATAAACAGTCAGCACCAAAACACTGTGAAGTTTACCACTCCTCAGCCGGACAGAAAACAAAAAGAAGAAAGTGGCCACAGAAGGCCAGATCAGTAGAACACACTGATCTGGAAGCCCTCCTCTACCATTCTCTTCCAATAGAGAATATCTATTTTGAAAGGTACTAATGGCCTGCAAAATGAGAAGGCAGGATCAGACATTAGGTGCTAGGCCTGGGTAGTTCTATGCATCATCACTGGGGATTGGTACAAAGCTCTCCTTCAGTTTGTCTAGCTACCATTTACAAACCAAAGAAACTATAGATTATTTAATTACTAAAATTAAAATCATAGCATATCATTTTAAAATAGGTAGATTCAAGTGTATACAATAGTTGAATAGAAATATATCGAAAAAAATCATTAAAGAATGTGCCATTCATCAAATAATTATAAGTTCACAGCACAAAGGTTAAAAACAAAATTTAATGCATGATTTATGCTGTTTTTAAGGGAGTGAGCTTAAGGACAATCACATTTACACACTGACTATCTCGAAAATAGTTGAAGTAAGAGTTGTTACAATTCTTATGACAAAGCTTAAAGCAATCTTTAACATGTTAAAAAGTTCAAAGTAATTGTCATAACGTTACCATTTGTTGTAGAAAGTCCTGCTCGCTACAGCTGGTTGAGTGACTTGACATAATCTCTATGGTGCTATCTTCGTCATAGATGTATGGCACACATGCTGTCGGTTCACAAGTATTATCCACTCATTGATCTACACTCTTGATCTATACTCTAATTTTTTCTGTAAGTTCTATACTCTTGAAACTGATATATACGTATAATACTCCAGATGCCAGACCGGGAAACTATGTTGCTTTCATAGATGACATATTAATATGGTATCAATGCTTGAATTTTCAGCTAACAAACTCGTTGATGTGGCACAACATAAGCTCAGGAAGCAGCTCCATTAGTTAATGTCTAGTATAATCCTGCTTCAGGTTTATTTTTAAGTTTGCATCTCACAAACTCCATAAACTAGCATATATCAGTGCAAGTTTAAAAAACGAGGCCGAAGCACTAAAGATTAAAAACATTAAAATACTGGGCCCGCCTTTCCCATATGATAACAAATAGGCAACATGTTTCTTCCAGGACGCTTGCAGGACTTCATCAGGTGAAGAGGTCTTTGGAGTAATGGCTATATATGAGAGTATCCCCCTATCGGTGAGTTAACTGATTTGTTTTGGTGCTCGCGCAACAGGAGATTTCACGCTGCTGGTAGGGTTGGAATGTCCATGTTGCACAAGCGATCTTTATTTAAATTAATGAAAATTTTTTCGGCATATTGTAATTGGAATTTATTTGCAGGCGTCTTTATTGGTTTAAAAGTTAAATTACTAATCTGCATTTGATTATGCTTTATTGTCTGTGCTAGAGAAATGTTGTCATTTCCTTTTTTAATATCAGATTGATGTTCCGACATATGTTGTTGGTATGAACGGAAAGTTTTACCAATATAAAAGTTTTTTCCCCCCAATATTTTATTCTCGTCAGGTATTTCAATTTTGTATACACCCCCCCCCCCCATTGGTTTTCATTTATCTCTGTCATTTACAATTAGATTCTTAAAAGTATTATTAATCTTGTGTGACATTTTTAAGTCATATTTAGCTACTACATTTGTCATGATCAGATGACCTTTGCCGTGCCAAACAGTTCACCATCTGCAGAGTACTCACCAATAATATGCAGGTCACTTGGAAAAAGGGTGAGAAGAAAACTTCAAGCATCATCTGTGCCTAAGGGGGTCAGTTCCACAAGCTGCCGACAGTTGGGAGCACCATATCATGGCTGCTTGGCAGTGGCTAACAGAGGTCACGTGAGTGGAAGTGACCAGAGGGGGAGAAGAATGAAATAAGACGCAGGCTGCAACCTTGAGGGAGAAAAGGGGTCAGAGGGACTCGGCTTGGCAGCCAAGAGAACAGTGGGGAAGTACGCTTGGCTCTTGTATAGAGGAGTGCATTGTCTTTATCGAGGAACGGCGTCAGTACGAAGCTCGTAGCATCCTGTAAGCAGAAAGTGTTTTATCTTTGTATGCTGGATGTAAGAGTCTGTGATATTAAATATTTGTTAAGTTTATCCAGTACCAGTGTCAGTAGTCCACTCATTCCCGATTCCGTGTATGCTCGAGACCCTTTGTTCAAGACTTTGTGCCAGCGCACTGAAATAGCAGGTAGTGGCTAACAGCCAGGAGAGATGACCTCAACAACATTTTTGATATTTTTTGATAGTCCAGGTATAAATGGAAAACTGTGGGTATATTTACTTTTTTCTTAAAATAAAAAGTTAAATATATTTAAAACTTTTAAAAAAGTTAAAATATTTAAAATTAAGTAGATTTTACTTGAATGTTATTAAGTAGCATGTTCTCTAATATTACTTTTCCTTAAAGGTAGGATGTTTCTAGCAACTGGTAGCACAGATCATCACGTCCACATTTATAATGTTGCAGGATTTAATGGACCTGAAAAAATCTTAGAAAAGAAGTGCATACAGTAAGTTAAAGATATAATATTTGTTATATCTTGATTTTTAGATTGTAATATTTGTTAAAATCTTTTTCTAAAATGGGTGAGTTATGAAATTGTTATGTGCATCAAGTGGCCAGGATAAGATATTGGTTCATCCAGGAGAAAGGATGTGAAATGTTTGGTTCATCCAGGAGAAGAATGTCCTGTTGCGCGAGCACCAAAACAAATCAGTTAACTCACCGATAGGAGGATACTCTCATATATATGTAGCCATTACTCCAAAGACCTCTTCGCCTGATGAAGTCCCGCAAGCGTCCTGGAAGAAACATGTTGCCTATTTGTTAGCATATGGGAAAGACGGGCCCAGTATTTTAACGTTTTTAATCTTTAGTGCTTCGGCCTCGTTTTTTAAACTTGCACTGATATATGCTAGTTTATGGAGTTTGTGAGATGCAAACTTAAAAATAAACCTGAAGCAGGATTATACTAGACATTAACTAATGGAGCTGCTTCCTGAGCTTATGTTGTGCCACATCAACGAGTTTGTTAGCTGAAAATTCAAGCATCGATACCATTTTAATGTCATCTATGAAAGCAACATAGTTTCCCGGTCTGGCATCTGGAGTATTATACGTATATATCAGTGGATAATACTTGTGAACCGACAGCATGTGTGCCATACATCTATGATGAAGATAGCACCATAGAGATTATGTCAAGTCACTCAACCAGCTGTAGCCAGCAGGACTTTCTATGACAAATGGTAACGTTATGACAATTACTTTGAACCTTTAACGTTTAACACGTTAAGCACATAGATTGCTTTAAGCTTTGTCATAACAATTGTAACAACTCTTACCTCAACTATTTTTGAGATAGTCAGTGTGTAAATGTGATTGCTCTTAAGCTCACTCATTTAAAAACAGCATAAATCGTGCATTAAATTTTGTTTTTATGCCATTCATCAACATGACTTTTGAGTTTGAATCTTCTCAACCAGCTTAACCAAATATAGAACATTTGAATACATCAGTGCTTTCAAACTACCATCTGCTAACCCTCTAGTGCTTATTTTTAATGAAAATAATTAAAAATGTTTCAGAGTTGAATGATGAACCACAAAGTGTCAAGAGCCATTTTTTTGAGTGCTCAGAGCCACATCAGCTGGGCTGAGGCTCAACTGATGTGGTCATGTCTGAGCCTTCGGCCAAACCAGCTGGGCCGAGGCTCAGAGCTGTCAGTTCCCAACCTCTGGATTAGGTCAACACCCATGGTGATCAACGCAAACATTAAAGATGGCCCTGTTTCATCAGATTTCAAATATAATTTTTACCACATATTCCTTTCAATTTCCCCTAATGAGATATACAATGTAGCCATGAAACATAGGCTCCTTCTAAGTGGGGCAATTCCAATGTTTGATAGTGTATATGCATTTAAGTAAAATAAGATATTCCTGATGTTTTACCTTTATGACATGGACTGGTTTGAAAGGATTTCCAACAACAACATCATCATTATCATCATAATCCATTTCATTTTTTCCATCATTATGTTCATTTTCTCCTTCTAGTTGTTTTCTGAAATAATATCCAATTTAATTTTAAAATACGTAAATGAGTATTTTTGAAGTTAAATACATTTTTACTTTCAAATACACAATATTTTAACTATGAAATATATTTTTTCAGAGTCATGCTGCAACCAGGAAGCTGGATATCGCTTGAGCCAGAGTATAAATGATAGCCACTTATTATAGTAGTGCCACATATTTTATAGATAACATCTCAAAGAGGAAGTATAGAAAACAAATTAATTTTCAGCACTGAAACAAGTAGTTAGCAGTAACTAGTTTAGGTGAGTGTGCAGTGAAACAGAAGATTAGTTAGGAAGTATATTTAATGTTGGTATTTAGCCACCACAATGGATTATAAAGTCACTACTCAGGATTTGAATAAAAGTTAGCTTGCACTGTTAAAGATCTTTAACATCTACAGATGTCTGCTGCAAGCAACTATGTCTTAAATCATTGAAAAATAAATGTTTCATTATTGATTATTATTATCTGGTTATTACATTATTTTGTGGCCCCAGACAACCACCATGATCCTGAGCTACACGTCCCTTATGCTTTGAGAGAGAATGTCTTGTACTTTTAAGCCTAAAATTTCACGTTGAGGGTGGAGTTATGTACCCAATGGAAACGAATTCTATTACACAAAGTGATATCAAACATCAGGCTGGAAGGGTCAATTCTTCCTCAATAAATAAGAATTTAAAGTCAATATGGGCCAAAAAAAGTTCAAAATTTCTTGGCAAGGCAAATGTGCAAGAATAATTTATTATATATGATGGGAGAGTCAAAGAAGCCATTGTTTTACATGAATAGCTCTAGTGAAGCTTATATTTAAAAAAAAAGAGTTAATCAATCATCCACAGTGCTGCATATAGATAAAAGTACCATAGTTTAAAAAAATTCACTAAATGCAAAATTGGTTTATCTGGCTTTATATTTATTAGAGACATAATTTTTAGAACATATATTAAATGAAAATTATTATTACTAAAGCTATTAAACAAAAATGTTGAAATATACAGGGTGAATCTGAAAAAGTGGGCAAAACTTTACGGGGTGGTAGAACGCAGCTATACGAGCAATATTCATCATAGAATGTATGGTCGGAACGCAAACGGCGAGCTGCTAGGTGGCGTTGGAAATGGTATAAAAGGGTCGGTCCTCGCACCCAACGGCATTTCTACCGTGGATTGCCGAGAGGATGGCTGGTTATACTAACCACGAAATGGTGGATATGCACTTTGTGTATGGTGCGGCGGACAGGAATGCAAGTGAGGCACAGAGACGTTACAGCGACCGGTTTCTGATGAGATGCACTCCGATATTCGGGAAATGCCTGGTGTCTTCGCAAATGTGCGTCGATCCCTATTCCGCAGGTGTGAAGTCTGCATTATAGCTGGCGGCAGCTCTTTTGAGCAATTTCTTTGAGCACGTACCTCAATTACATTCCTGTTAATAAAATGTTTTCTGAAGTATCTCCTTCTTGTGTTCATTCTTTAAATGTGACAGTGGAAAACTACCTTTTAACTTCTCACCGCTTGCGTTCCGACCATACATTCTATGACAAATATTGCTCGTATAGCTGTGTTCTACCACCCAGTAAAGTTTTGCCCACTTTTTCAGATTCACCCTGTATATATATTAAATTAGACAGAAAAACACATTAATAGGTAGTTTAAATTAATTTAATCACAAATTCACTGTAAAAGGCTTTAAATGCCCTCAAGCTTAGTAGCTTCAGTTATGAGATTAAAACTTCATTGTTACCCTAAGCAACATAGAACTTATTGATCTTAATGTTCATAACAACATAGTACAGCTTTAAGCAAATAAAGGCTTACATGCTGGTAATACCAGACACATTTCTTGAGAAGTTTGAGTCTTGGTTAACTCACACAAGATAGTTGAACTGGAGCTTAATCCTATCATGGCATACCACAAGAAATCATCACATTAGTTGGTGCTGAAGATTCCACATCAATGTATACAGATATTGTTCAGATATTACTTTTGAAAGCTGGCACACTCACACATGAAATTACTGATAATGTTAGTGCTGTATTAGTGAAGAAACCAGCCCCTTATATTAATATTCACACAGTGAGAAGTACTTAACTGTGGGAATTCCTTCTCAGTTCTGCTGCATCACTGTACCCTCTACTATGTGAGGTGGTCTCTTGTCATTGAGCAGTTTTACTGACTAAACTTTCCAGAAGTTAATCGGGAGAGTTTGTCAGCACAAGTTCTCCTATGAGCACTAATCACAGCTCATTTCCCCTTCTCTGCCAAATCATTTAGCAAAGAAGCTCTTAACCTGCAAACACAACATTGCAATCCCTGCCACATGTTCACTACTCTCAAACTCAAAAACCACAACTTACTCTTTCACCACATTCCCAGGTTTCCTCCCATGCTGCTGCCTTCTTACTTCCATTCCTAACCCCTCTGGATTTCAAGTACAAGGGATGGTAACCTGACCTGCAACAGCAGCTGGACCCTCTCACCCTCCACTGGATGATGGGAATTGCATCTACTCTGAGCCCACTCACAACCTAACTGCTTGATACAGCAATGCCAACAGTTCCTACATCAAAACTGTTACAAGTGAATTACATAAGAAACAAATATATGAATATTTACACATTCACAATGATTTATGAGATGGAGCACCAAGGACTTGACCTCACAGCCCACATGGATATAGACAGCATACATACCGATTAGCGAATGGGATTATAAACGGTATAACTAAAGGACACAGAAAAAATGGGGAGACCTAGAATATGGTAGGCAGACAATTCAAACAGGCCTTGTCCAGTTTCAAATGCAGCTTGGAATAAATGTGTTTGGAAGACTAAATTATTATATTCTGGTTCAATCTCTGTACTCTAAGACAGCTTAAGGAGTACTGCCTACATACACATAAAATTCCTAATTAAATGTTTCCAAATATGGTATATATCATGGAATTTTTCTGTTCATTATTTGGTAAAAAAAGTTTAAGGTTTTTTTTAGCACAGTGAAAACATCTGGGCCTGAGGATTCATTCGTTTTTCAGGCTGAACACAGGAAGAGAGATAATGGGTTAACAGATATTAGCCTGACTGAATCTGTTAACTACAGTGAATATAATACATACAGTTTACTCAAATATTAGATAACTAACCTTTCTTCTCTCAGTATACGAACCCTTTCCATCCTTTCAACCTTTTCTTTCTCTTCTCTTTCTTTTTGCAGTGCCATTTCATTTTGCACTCTTTCATGAAGAATTTGAAAATCTTTATTAATATGGCCAATTAACCATTTAAAGCCTTCTTTAATACCAGTATCCTTTGCCTTTGTTTCATCCCTTATAGCACAAGTTGCTTCCTACAAAAAAAAATATTAATGAACATTAAATTGATAAAATTATAAATTAATGTCAAATTAGTATTATGACACAATTGAACTGAACTGTTAATCTTTGAGTGCTTTATGCATAATGGGCTAAACAATCAGATCATAAGAACAAAGTGAAGAACTTGAGAAGGAGATCCACTGGACAGCTCTTAAACCAATAACCCGATCTTAGCAAAATGGATATACTTTGCAGTATAGATGTTGGTTGTTTTACCTCTGAGCAGCAGTTCTGTTACACACAATGGGCTAAATGGTCATATCTCGAGGTCCCCAACAACTCAGAGAAGGTTAGGAACCAATTGGACAGAGGACACTGAAGGAAATTTCCCATCAAGACCATAGTATGGCTGTCCTGAACATAAGGCCACAGCTTAATGTCCCATCTGACAACGGCAGCTTTTCAAAACTTAGCAGTGTTCTCTTTCTCACCATGGGCAGAATAGGAGTTATTGGGGAAAATTCTCAACACAGGCAAAGTTGAGACAAACCTGGGAGCAACAGATGACAAGCATAGCATACTACCAATTGACCAAACTCTCAACCATGTATTCTTGAATGTGCACAAGACATTGGTCTACTGCACATAAAATTAAGGCTTAACATCAAAGCTGGTGAACAATGGCCAGTGCAAAATACAATAGTTGCATTCCTTAAGAAAGTATTATCGAAAAACTATTTAAATATACATTGATTCAATTGGGAAATGTACATTGGGGGTGGTAGGTGTGTTATAAAGTGTCAATTATAATGAACAAATATCAAAAATAATTTCAGACTGTATTATAGCACCAACATTAAAGCCAGTGATGCATCTATCATCATTACAAACAATGGGAGTGGACCTAACCACATTGTTTAGAATATCACTGAAATGCTCAAGCTACCAGCAATGACAGAATCCTCACCTTCTTAATCCTTGTTAATTACCTTGTTAATCCTTCAATCCCTATACACCTGTCCGTTTTTTACCCCACAAAACGTTAACTATCTGGTATAGCTCTTTGCTGTTGTGCTGTCTAACTCTTCCTCGGCTTTTTCAGCCAAGCCATCAAGCCAAAGATTCTTATCAGCTGATAACTGATACTTTACAGTTTATTAAGTTTTTTGTAATGCTTTCTATTAGGACTAGCATTACAAAGAACTTAATAATTAACTTAATAGGGTATTGATTATAGACATTCTTACAGTTCTTTCTTTCTGAAATAAGCTCAAGTGCCTTATTACTCAAATAATTTAGCCTCCTTTGCTCCTTTTTTCCTAAAAGAGTATTGTTGGTTTCAAGAAAAGCCTATTTAAAATGGTCCCATTCTTCCTCACCTTCTGTAGTAGGCAAATCATGACTGTCATAATGACTAAGAAACCTATCATGGTAAGCTTCGGCTATAACTGGGTCTTTCAGAGCTTCAGAATTAAAGGTAAATTTTTTAACCTTAGCACAATACTTCTTAAGTTTAAGTTGCAAGGCACTTTTAACAAGGTAATGGTCAGATCCAATTTCAGCTCCCCTATATAACCTGCTATTCCTAACAGAATTAGCCCATTTGCTGTTAATTAACATATAATCACTCACATTCTTATGCAGCCCATCTGATGAAACCCATATGCACTTATGTATGCACAATGTTTGAATAAGTGTTTGTTATTCTCAAACCATTAAGTTCACTTACCTGTAAGAGATGTTGTCGATTGCCATTGCAGCTACCAATCCAAAATCTTAGTATGAAATGCAATAGATTAACGAGTCTTCTGCTTTTCACTGGTAAAACAACTTTTCCTCACTAGACACAAAACAACTTCTTTTCACTGGTTCACTGGTAAGCAACAGTACCCTTACTTTGATTTTTATCTGTCATTATTAAAAATAAAATAATAGTTATAAACAGTTTATAATTCACAGCAAAATGCCAAAGCACAGTGAGATGCAGAGAGCAAAGATGATGTAAATAAACTGAGTCCACGAAAACTGAGCATCGGTTGATTCCAAAATTGAGTAAACGGAAAACATTGTCCAATGAGAAGAGTCGCATGCAAAGTCATCGAGTGCAATACTATGTAAAACAGACCACCTGCTTTGGGCATGTGTTGGTTCAAGGTGTTGTAAGATCATGGTGAAATTAACCTCCAATGAGGGGCTCCCTACTTAACACGTGTTGGCAGCATGGCAAAGTATTACTGGATGAAACAGAGCTCATGGTACTGCTGCTAATCAATAACATGGTGCCCTTTTCACTATACAGTCATCCCACTTTGGTCAGTTGATTCATGGCAGCGACATGTCACTAAAACAGTCATATGAACAAATGTGGTGTTGAAAAATGGGCATTGTGGTCATAATTGAAAATCATCGCACGAGTGGATTGTCGTAAGGCAAAACGTTGTAAAGTGGGGTATTACTATATATTTAAATAATGAAATACTTTAAAAATCAGGTAATTTCTTTTCAATTTGACTGATTAAAATGGAAAAAAAATAAAAATAAAAAAAATTTTAAAGAAAGGTGCATAAAATTTCATCTACTTCTTTTTTTCTTTGAATTTTGCAATTTTATTATTCATACTTAAATGTTTTTCCTTTCAGTATGCACATATTCATGCACACATTCATGCACACACACATACAAACAAAAAAATCCTCATACAGCCACAGGCTATGGAGGCCTACCAGACAGGGTAATTTTCCTCTCCAGACATGCATGTTCTGAACTACAGCATTTGCATTTGGCCATTACATTGCAACAGCTGATGCATTTGGCCACTGTAGGCCAAAGGCAGCAACTGTAGAGGTCCTGTTTGATACTGTCTGCCCATTGCATCCTAGGTCTTCACCTTTCGGGGAAGACTTCAGGCACACTGTTCATAATCTTGTTTGCCAATCTGCAGTTGTGCATATGGGCAACTTGGCCAAACCAATGCACTCTCTCTGCACAAAATGCTGTTCAAAGAAGGTTGGTGATTCCTTCTTCTGACCTCATCATTACTTACTAAGTCAAACCACTTAATGCCCAAGATACTGTGCAAGCATCTAGAATCAAAGGCATCAAGTTTCTTGTTATCCTGCTTACAAAGATCCATGTTTCGCTACCAAAACTAACCTTAGAAAGAACCAAACTATTATACAGCCTATTTTAGTCTTTAGGTGTATACACCTATTTCCCCACACTATGCATAGATTCTTAAAAGTCCTAGTGGCAATCCCTATTCTTCTATTTATCTCATACCACACATCATCAATATTTATTACATAGCTCCCAAGATAGTTAAACTGAGACACGTGCTCAAGAGTGCAGCCATTTAAAGCAACTGAAGCACCATCTGCCTGACTAATTTTCATCACTTTAGTTTTTTCTCTGTTTATCAAAAACCTACTCTATTACCAGTCTCTTCAACAGCCCTAAAGAACGAATTAATCTCATCAGTCATTAGCTAACAGGAACAAATCACATGCATAATCTAAATCAGAAATTTTGAAATCTCTAGACCATTTAATGCCAAAATCTTTCTTTTGCAAAGACTTTCACATAACATAATCAATAATCAAACAAAAGAGCAAAGGAGACAAAATGCAACCTAGTCTAACTTCACTAGCAAAGCTAAACCAATCGCTGAAAGACATACCAACTTTTACACATGACTCAGTGTTATTATAGAGAGCTTATATTACACTACATAACTTATCAAGTATTCCATATGATCTAACAATCAACCACAAATTACGTTGATCAACAACTTTTTGAAATCTAGTTAGTTAATCACAGATTTCTGAAACTCTAAATATTTCTCAAGAATCTGCCTAAGTGAAAATATTTGATCAACACATCCCCAACCATCCCCAATCCACACTGTTCATCACACAGTTGTACATCAACCAAATTCTTAATTCTGTTAAATAAAATCATGTAAAAAAACTTTACCTGGAACAGAAAGTAAACTAATTCCCCTATAATTATGACAAGAACTACAATCACTTTTTTTAAAAAACAGGGATAATAATAGCTCTAGTAAAATCCTTAGGAACAACACCTTTATTGTTTCACATTGTTACATTATTTATCATAAAAAATATTCAAAATTTCAGTCAGCCATGTGTGCAATTTAGTTCTCCAAGCAAGTCTGTCCTGAGCTACATCTACTGCATCTGGCCACTGCACACCAATTCTAATAAGGTCCTGTTTGACATTATCAGCCCATCGCATCCTAGGCCATCCAGCCCTGGGATTTAATGTAGTTTTATTTTAGAGGTAGCCAAAGTGATTTCAGAAATTTGCTATAAGACCAATATTAAAGTCAGTAATGCATCTATACTCATTACAAACAATGGGAGTAGAAATAATCACATTGTTTAGAACATCTCTGAAATGCTCAGCCCACCTCACCTACAACCACCTTACCATGTTTATCCCTCAATCCCTGTGTACCTGTTTCTTCCCCACAAAACATTAACAATCTGGTACAATCTCTTGCTGTTGTGCTGTCTAACTGCTTCCTCTGCTTTATCATCCAAGCTATCAAGCCAAAGATTCTTATCAGCTGTTAACTGGTCCTTTACATGTTTATTAAACTCTTTGTAATGCTGTCCATTATTACTAGTAGGGTGCTGATTCATATTATTCCTTCACTTCCTTCTTTCATAAATAAGTTCCATAGCCTTATCACTCAAATAAATTTTGTTTTCTCTGTTCCCTTTTACCCAAAAGAGTACTGTTGGTTTAAAGAAAAGCCTGTTTAAACTGATCTCATTCTTTCTCAACTTCAGCAGTAAGCAAACCACGATTGTCATAACGACTAAGTACCCTAACATGGTATGTTTGGCTATATCTGGATCTTTCAACCCTTCAGCGTTAAAAGTAATTAGCACAACATTTCTTAAGCTTCAGCTTAACCTTTTTCTACCTTAGCACAACATTTCTTAAGCTTCAGCTGCAAAACACTTTTTACCAGATAATGGTCAGATCCAATTTCGGCTCCCTGTATGATTTGGTATTCCTAACTGAACTAGCCCATTTGCTGTTAATTAAATATAATCTATCATATTCCTGTGCAACCCATCAGGGGGGCGTGGGGGGGCTCAGTCAGTAACATGCCAGGCTCGTAATCTGCAGTTCCCAAGTTCAAGTCCCAGCTGGGTCAGCGTTGAGACTTATCTTCGCAAAACTCTCCGCCCTGCCCACAGTCAGTAGGGGACACCGATGGACTTAGAAAGGCCGCCATCCATCGGATGGAATGTTAAGCTGTGGCCCTGTGTGCAGGAGAGTCATACCCTGCACACTTTAAAGAACACAATGGATGGCCTTGATGGGAGGCTACCATCTGCCTCCCAACAACTGTTCCAGTGGGTCCCCTTCCCCAACCTTCTCTGAACCTTTGGGGTCCTTGTGACCTGGCCATTTAGCCCATTGTGTGCAAAAAAGTGTCGCTCAGAGGTAAAACAACCCAACCCAGGGTATAGCTCTTTTGCACATGGGGCCATGGCTTACATCGAATCCGACAGATGGCAGTCTTTCCAACACCAGCTGTATTTCCCTTGCTCTCCAAGAGTGCACACAAGCACAGTTAGGGGCTTGAAACTGGGAATGCAGATTATAATCCTGGCACACTATTAACTGAGCCAACCCCCATTCCTGTGCCTTTTTGCCCAGAAGATAAAATTGCAACTATGAAAAGAACACTCACCTAAAGCTACGTCAACTCTACTTACATTTAGTTTTAACCATTCTAGTCTCCACGTCATCTGTATACGTTCGCAGAATCCGAAATGAGAGGCCAAGAATGTAATATACATTTTCAGTACAACAAAAAAAACAACCAATTTTTTTAAAATAAAAATCGCCATTGAAATTTATATATATATATCTTATAAAAAATATGAAATTTAAGCTTGAAAAATAACATTTTGTTTTTTAAGTTGATGCATATTTTATTAAACTACAATATAAATAATTTGATAAAGCCATCTGATTGCCATTTCTTAGAAGCACTAAACGGTATTGCTGATTTTCTTATTAACATTCCTATTTGCTGAAGCAATCTTATGATTTAAGCTCACAAGTTTGATTTTAATTATTATGAACAAATTTTTCCTTAAATTTTCAGAAATCTCCTAAAAATTAACAAAAACACTGCTATTTTTAAAAACAGTAGATTTTGAAAGTAATTACAAAGTACATACCGCTATATTTTTTTCCCATTTCACATCCTTTTCTGTCATAAACCTATTTCAGTATTCCCAAATTATTTTTATCATTTTTCCCAGCATTGTATGCATCTTTCCAGCTCTTAAAATCGAAACTGGAAGTAAACCCGTCCTTCTTAGAAATTCTGGTTGCAGCTGCATTTAATTAGTTATGCTTCACTGAGACAGACATGACACAGGTGCCTGATACATGCTATCTCTGTTCCGTGTTCTATAAGTGTTTTTTACAGTTTTGGTCCAGCATATTGGATACTCTTTGTAAAGTTAGTATTTACTTTTTATATATTTAAATCTTAATTTTCATTTCAGTAGATTTATTTTCCAAAATTAGTGATCTTTTGGCCAATTGATAAGTATTGAATTTTCATAGTTATGCAATATCGGATGGCTGGCCTACAACTTGTTGCTATGGATATTTTAACATCGCATTAGGATATATGTTAATTTCTATTTTATTATTTATTACTTTTCCAGTAAAACTTTGATCTAGTATCATTTTCTGAAAAAAACTGAGGTCTTGGATATGGAAGCAAATTTATTTCTGTAGATTTATTTCTGTTAGTTAGTAATCTTTTGATCGGCTGATTTATTGATCTTTCCAAGTTATGCTAGATCGGAGGCCAGCTTAAAAGTTGTTGTGGATATTTTATTTAACATCCCATTAGATTATATGTAATTTTTCTTTTATTATTTCTTTTTTTTTTTAGTAAAAAAAACTTTGAGCTTGTACCGTTTTCTGAAAATGAATGTCTTGGATACGGAAGGAAAATTGATTTCCTTGCTACGGAAAATAAGCTGTCATGTGGGAGGGCAATTTCAGGAAGGTGTCCCCTCCACTAAACTCATGTAGAAAGTTTCACCCCCCCCCCCCTCTAGAAAAATATAATTTTTTTTTAAATTACGAGTTTTTATGTTTATATCAAAAGATTTTAAAGGCACCCCTCCCCCCAATACACACACTAAGTACCTTGGCTGTGCCACACAGATGATATAACACTATTTTTTTTGTTTGCTTTGGTGCACAAACCTTTCTGCACTTAGCCAAGATCGCCAAACTTCAACACCCAAAGAAAAATTTCATAATGTTTAGCAAAAAAAGTAGCCAAGGAAGTTTTTTCTATTTCATAACCAGTTCAGAAAATCCTGTGAATGTGAGAACTCCAAGTCCCTTTGTATAACACTGACCATGTTTAAAATGTACGATTTAAAATGTACAAAAAGTATCATTAAAAGAAATCAAAATCATATTTCAGGTTGAATATTATATTATTCTGGAGGAAAATTTCTTTCAATTAATATATAATTTAACTACTTTTATTCTTCAGGTTTTCCAAAATGAAGCCTAAATTATACAGTGTGATTTTTTTTTCACCATATCACATTGAAAAAGGCTTATTAAAATCAATGAACTTGTAAATTTGTTTATATTATTTATTTTCATAAAATTCGCAATTAAATTGTGTTTAATTTGGTATATAACATGACCTATTTCCATTGATCGTTTTTTTTTTTAATTCTAAAGTTGACTAGTTTATCTGACTTGGCACAATTGGCTAAAAGCCTGGAATTTTTCTCAGTATGGTACCGAGAAAAAAATTACGAAACGAGAAATATTTACTTAAAACCAAAAAAAAAATCCTTTCTTTGTTATTCAGAAATATATAGTCATTCTATTCATGTGCATTGTAATCATTTCTGTCTATTAGTTTTTTATAAATAAATTTTTGCGTTGCCAGATGCCTTTATTTTTACTACATGACTCTAAAAAAGTCCCTATTAAAATAAAATTTGTTGTCTTTTTAGTTATATATTTTATTTTCAGAAAAACCAGAATTAAACGCTGATTAATTTGGCATATAATATGCTATAATTGCTTTCATTAGTTATTTGGTACAAAAGTTATAAAGTTATTTTTTTTGGCTAAGCATAGGGAGAAAATAGCTTGGCCTCTGGATGGAAATCAGTTTTTCAGGCTGGACACTGGAAGGGTTAACAATTGAATATACTCGTAAATCCAAAGTCAGTTAGTAAAATAACAACAATTTTATGCTAAATGGTAAAGTCAGTTTTTTTTACTTTCTTTAAAACTTTTATATTTTCCTGTTATGGGCAAATGTTATTTATAACGTAAACAATAAAGTATCACATACTACTCTTGTTGGACATTTCTGCTCATTTACAACAGCTTCTAAGTTTATCTGACTGACTAGCTCAGTTTCATCAATAGCACCTTCCACGTCTTGTTTGTTTACAAGTCTAAAAAAAAGGAAATGATTACAAAAACAATGATTAAATTCCATGTCTTTATTACACACTCCAAGCAAACAGATATATATATAAACTAAGAATTACAGATGATACAATGTAATACACTAAAAACAATGTAAATGAATCTTTATGGAAAATAATTACTGTTATAATGTTAAGTCTTGACTTTGTGATATTACAACAGCTGGTAGTTGTGTATGTGAATGAATATATAATTAATAGAGTCAAATTTGAATGGTGTTGAATTGCAATGCACATGTTTTAAGGTATCATACACCAAAGAGCTAAAACATTACGACCACCTGCCAAATATGATGTTGGTCCTCCACGTACCGCCAAAACAGCTCTTACCTGGACACTACAAGATTTTTAAAGATGTCTTGTGGTATCTGGTACCAACAAGTTACCAGCAGATCCTTTAACTCTTGTAAGTTACATGGTTGAGATGCCGCAGATCAGATATGCTGTTCCAACACAAACCACAGATGCTCAATTAGATTGATGTGTGGGGAATTTGGAGGCCAGGACAATACCTGGAAGTCTTCCTCATGTTCCGCGAACCATTCTCGAACAATCTGGGCAGTGTGGCATGGCACACTATCCTGCTGAAAGAAGGCACTACTAGAGGGAAATACCGTTGCTATGAAAGGATGTACCTGGTCTGCAATGATGTTTAGGTAGATGGTAGACACCATAGTTTCCTGTACATGAATGACTGGACCCAGGGTTTCCCAGCAGAACATTGCCAAGAGCATTACACTTCCTCCACTGGCTTGTTTTTGCCCCAGGGTGCATCCTGGTGCCAACACTTCCTCAGGTAAGCAACACACACGTACCCAGCCATCCACATGGTGCAACAGGAAATGAGATTCATCAAACAACTTTCTTCCAATCATTCAAGGTCCAGTTCTGATGCTCATGTGCCCATTGTAGGCGCTTTCGACAGTGAACCAAAGTTAGCATGGGCACTTGGAGTGGCCTGTGGCTACATAGCCCCATTTTCAGCAGGGTTCAATGTACTGTGTGTTGTGACACATTACTCCTGTCACCAGCATTCAAATTACGAGCGAGTTGCACCACAGTATCCCTTCCATTGGCTCATACCATACAGGATAGCCTTCGCTCACCTCTAGCATTGAATGAGCTGTGGTCGGCCCACACCTTGCTGGCGGTTTGTGGTTTTCCCTCCTCGGACCACTTTTTGAAGGTACTAACCAAAGCTGACCGTGAGCACCCCACAAGCCTTGCTGTTTCAGAAATGCTCTAACCCAGTTGTCTGACCATTACAATTTGGCCTTTGTCAAACTCACTTAAGTCCGCTGCCTTTCCCATCTGAAGAAAAAGAATAACACTGATTAACAGAGCTCAATATCAGGTGTTATTTATACCATTTCATGACCTTCACATGCACCGTCGTTTACTTGCAGATGCTTTGATTTGCATAAAGACACGCTGGTCATAATGTTTTGGCTCTTCGGTGTATGTGATATTGACAAACACACTCTTTCTGCATTGTAAAACAAAAAATATATTTCAATTCTGAAAAAAATATTTAATAATTTTAATGAATAATAATCTGTTGAAGAGTTAGCTAAAAAATTGAGTTTTGCTAGGTGCGGGAACTGAACCCATGACCTCCTGAAAATATGTCAGGCACTCCTGAACTTTCCCAAATCTAGTACAATTCCAGCTATGGGTGACTATAAACTTTTAATTCTACAATCCACAAATGCTTGTGACACTATCTGTTGATCAGGGACAGCACAGATCAACTGAACAGATCTGTGCTGTCAGGAACAGCACAGATCAACAGAAAGATATTATTATTGTTATAATCGAATACCAAAACCCATCATTATCAGTGAAAAATTCACTAATGATAATTCACAGGTGGCCTTTTACACGGTTGATGAAAAAGCAGTAGGAAGAGCACCTGACATGTTTTAAAGGGCATAACTGGGTTCAATTAAAATTCTTGACAAAACTCATTTTTTTATGTTAACTCTTTAATTGTTATAAGGCCACAGGACAAAATCTCTGCATCACTATTGTTGAATTTCTCACTGATGCTTTTTCTGTATTTGACTATAAATATAATAATGTCTTTCTATGAACTGCTGTTCTATCCTATTCCCAATCAACAGATAGCACTTGAGTACCAGTGGAATAAAAGTTTATAGTTGTCTGTTAGCTGGAGTTCAACTAGGTTTGATATAGTTCAACAGAAAAAGCACCTGACTTATTTTCAGGAGGTGTGGGTTCAGTTTCTACTTAGACCATAACTTCATATCCTTTTCAGCTAACTCTTAAATTATTATAAAGCCACAAGACATTCATTGCTTATGAGTCCCTAACTGTAGAAAACAATAATCTATTGCATCTTCAAAAGTGTCAAATTATAACAACCACTAAAGTTATATAAATATTTAAAATGATGTCAGAAACAAAATTATCTATTTATTTTAATATTTTTTATTTATTTTTAAGGAGAAGCTCCCCAACAATGGGTGAAGACAACCTAGAAGTTTTTAGCTCTTGCTGCTTTATCCTATAACATGCAATTACTCATACAAGGACACATCTATTGAATTATTAGATTCACTAACACTACACCAGTAAGGGCTTAATATGGATATATTAATATGATTAACAAAGTAAATTTTAATATGCAGTTCTGAAAAAAAAAAATTTCCTTATTACACTGGTGTCCAACATTTAAGGTATGATCGCATAACATTTCAATGGAATTTAAAGCTAACTTATAAAATATGCTTTTCAATGAAAAATATCATATTGAAGTTATCAATGAATCCTAAAATTGATTTTGGACAATTTTCGCCCAATATATCTGTGCTGTTCCATAGCTGAGTGATTAGCATGTTTAGCTACTGCTCAAAGAAACCTAGGTTCAAGCCCCAGGTAAAGGCAATGCATGTTTATGTGGTTTTTCTGCTTAATCCTTACAGACCTTCTACTATGGTGTATAAACTGAAAGGTTCCTATCAGACCTCTGTGGGAAACAGCTGCCTTTTTTTATTGTTTTTTTTTTATTTTCATTATATATCTGTATAATTTTTATAATGATATATAATTTTTATTTTTTATAATATATAATTTTTATTTTAATAATAATAATTAAAAATAAAATTAATGCCTAACAGAAACAGTTTCCTGAAAGCTGAGCTAAAAATATAAAAAGCCGCATTTTCATATTGAAAAGGCACCCTTTTAGTACTAAAATGGCATAAGAGCGATGTGATAATGCTCAGCTCCGTTCATAATGCTGAAATGACTGAAGTTTAACAGAAATGCAAAAGATGTAGCACTACAGAAGAAACTGCTGTGAAACCAAATATGTTGTGGACTACAATAATGAGATGCAAGGCAATAATCATTCAAATCAGTTTCTTAAATACTATTCTTTAAAGTGCAAAACCATGAAATAGTAGAAAAATATATTTTTCCACCTAGTGAATGCACACATTTTATTATACAAAGAGAGTAATCCATATGTATCTCATTAAAAATTGAAAATTAACCTTGTGAAAGAGTTGTTTAGATGATGGTGCTTTGCTATATCAAATGCTGTGATTTGGCAGACCAAGCATCCAGTTATACACTTTAAGGTGAACTGCCAGGCATTTTCCCACCAAGATCCCCCAAATGCTACACAAAAAATGACCAATTAGGAAATGTATACTGTGTATTGCCAAAAACAATATTGTTAGTATTTTTGAATGTCATGACTGTAAAGTGACCTTGTGTATTCCAAGACCTTGCTTCATGGATAAACCATACCAAAAAAAAAACTATAAAAAAGAATAACTGTCTTGTTTCAGGAAAATATGTCAGTATAATTCTGTTCAGATTTAAATTATCTTTCCTTTAACCCTTCCAGGGCCCATGTCTCGTATACAAGTTGACAGAATCTGAAATGAGAGACCAAGAATGCCTGTCAGTTTCTAGTACAACACATGGAACTTAAATTAAAAAAAAATGCCATTTGATTTTTTTTTACATATATCTTAAACTATGGCATAAATAATTTGCTACAGACATCTGACTGTCATTTCTTAGAATAGATATATGATATTGTCGATTTCTTTGTTAACGTTACTCTATGCTGAAGCAATCCCACCATCAGGATTATTTGGAGCAAATAATTTCTGTATGCACTGTTTGAAAGTGTTACATCATCCAGGTCATTTATGTAGAGGTACGTGCAATATGCATCTTTCCCCAAGTGTTGTGCACTATGAAGACCCCATTCTTTGCCCCGATTGTCACGTTTACCTGTGTGGAGCAGAATGTTTTTCACTGCATCTGTCTTCCATTTGTAAACAGCGGCATCGGTGTGTGAAGTGCATGAACATGTTCAACCCTTCAAAACACCACTTATCCTGTGATTATTTACTACTGATTTATTGATTTAACGCCCTGAGCATGAGTGTCCTGGAATCAATTCTACATCTCCTTAAATATACATATGTATCATCTAATGTACACTGAAAGCACAATTTATTATACACACTGCACACATCCACAAATCTGCCCTACTCTGCCACAACAGTGCAACCAACTGAAACCCCTTGAGGACTATAAATGATACCTACCTGCTGTATAGTTGGTTGGTTGTTTTGCCTCTGAGCAGTACTTTTTTGCACACAATGGGCTAAAAGGCAAGGTCACAAAAACCACGAGGGCTCATAGAAGGTTGAGGGAAGAGGACCCACTGGACAGATGGTAGTCTTCAGTCAAGGCCATCCGGTGTGTTCTTCGATGTGCACAGGGTATGGCTCTCCCACATATGGAGTCACAATTTATCATCCCATCTGAGTTCCAATGACCTTTCCAAGACCCTTAGTGTCCCCTACTGACTGAGGGCTGGGTGGGTAGTTTTGCAGAGATAATTCTCAATGCTGGCCATGCAGGGCTCAAACCTCAGAACTGCAGAGTACAAACCTGGTGTGCTACCAACTGAGCCACCTCCACTCCTCTACTGTACAATCTACCTGTGACTGTTATGATGGGTAAACATAGCAATCAGAGTGAGTCCGATATTTGGCATTGATAGATGGTGCAAGGAAGTTAGAATGTTTTATATCCGCAACTGCAAAATGTTTGAAATTTCCACATGAAACGTCATCTGTACCAGGATTACATCAAAACCAGCAGCTTCCCAGAAATATGTGGCAGTAACTCGGTCATTAATGTTATAGGTGAGCACTGCCTCTCCTGTATCATAACATTGTACTATATGCCACAGTACAGATGATACCAATGGCATTCAACAATGAGGCAGCTACAAAAGTTTGTGCAAAGACTATTTGACATAAGATGGCATGACTGTGCTATGGCAGCCAATGTCCACATCAGTACCTTGTTAACAGCACACCACTAAGCTATGAGGCTGCAGTGGATGAAGGAACATCGCTAAATGGACCGTGGAAGACTGGAAATGGGTAACTCATCGACCACCTACATCATTCACGGCTATCCATTTCCCACAGCATGATGCATTCTTTCAACAAGATAACACCCCATCTATTCACTCTCATCGGCAAAAGACTGGCTGGAGGAGCATTCCAGTGAATTCATAACCCTTGAATGGCCTTCACTCTTCAGATTTGAATCCAACTGAGCATCTGTGGGACAAAGCGGAGCGATGCCTTAGGGCCCAAAACCCACCACCAGCAACTCATGTGACTTTATAGACAGCTATCCTGGAATCATGGGCTGCAATACCACCAGAATGTTTCCAACACTTGGTACAGTCCATGTCAAAACATGTTGATGCTGTTGTGAAGGCAAAAGGTGGACCCACACATTATTAGGTGGGTGAGTAAAATAAATTGTATTTTCAGTGTATAAAGAAAAATGTGTGGATCAAGTGGTACACAAAGTTCTTTTTGAAAATGAAGTCATTCAGAAGAGTATGAGTGGCGGGACACAAGGTTCTCTCTTGAAATGAAAGTGTTCCAAAACTAAAAATTTGCATCAAATGTTGATAAATTTAACATAATTTTAAAAATGTGTATTAAATTCTTATACTTAATGTATATCTCTTAAAATAGGTAAATAAATATATTAAATAATGCATTAAATAATACATAATGTTTTCTGTTTTTATTGTGATACATTTACTTTCTTAGTACGTACCTTTTTTTTTTACACAATTTAGACTTACCATACACAATTTGCCTACATGTAATTTTTTTTCTATAAAGTTATCTATTCCTGCAAATTGTATCCAAGCAATTCTGCTAGGTATGAAATGATTTTAAAAGTATGATTTTTTTTAGCAGGGTAATACTGCATTTTGTTTTAGAAACTTCTGATGTGGGGAGTATCATGTTGTACCTCAAAATATGTCTGACCACTTCTTTCCTACCCTAAGAGAGGGAGGTAAGTTTTAGGGGAGAGGTGAATCAATCATAATTATTTTAATAACAAATGAAAGCTTGCAACAAAGGGAGTGCAGTCTATGATGTACTTTAGAGAGTTTCAGATGTGAGCAAGGCCAGGTAAACTGCTAGTTATTTATAAAATTGTATGTTTTTCATCATACATCACTGAAGTGGTGACTATAACAGAATTCTGCCCACAAACACAAATTTATGAACATGATCACAGTCACCTCAACAACGAATGATACTTGCAACGAATGATACATTCAATACGAAATGATACTTGCAAAACGTCAATGTTTTGTCACATTACAAAAATCACACTCTCTCCTACTTTTATTGGCATTCTGTTTCTCATTTAAATGTTGAATTTCTCTTTGTTTCTTACCATAGCTCGAGAGGATATCTAGCAGCTAAGAAACCTGAAATGCAAAATATCTCAGAGGAATATTTTGGTCCACCATTTTCTTTTCTTTTTTTTATTATTAAAAGGAAGAAGGTATTTCCCTACACAAAGGACGGAGATAACCTAGAAGCTTTATTGAGCTTGTCCTGATTTCTCATACAATATACAAACGCTTACACAAGGACATGCCCTGATGGTCTTAGCAGTCAGGTACACTAACCACTAGACCAGTTAGGGTCTTTTTTATTCTGTTTTCTTAATGATTTAAGTGAAGGCAAATTTTAAAATCAAATTTGGCTTCAACTTACACCAGGAAATGATCCAAATGCATCTCAGAGGTTCTTTCTGGGTTGGGTGTTTCATCTCCAAGTGGCACTTTTTTTTACAATGAGCTAAAATGGCCAGGCCACAAGGACCCTGAGGGCTCAGAAAAGGTTGGAGGAAGGGACCCACTAGATAGCTGTTAGGAAACAGATGGTAGCCTTCCATCAAGGCCATCCAGCGTTTCTTCAATGTGCACAGGTATGGCTTTTGTTGGTTCCTGGGGTTGGTAGAATATAATTGATCCGGCGCCTGCAGGTATGGACATAAGATTTTGGTTTGCTCTGTATTGGGCTTTCGACATTTGAGAATTGCATAAAGATAACCAACTCCAAGTTTAAAACAATAACAAAAGGTTTATTAGGGAAAATATATGTACAGAGTCTCCATGAGCACTGACGTTGGCTACTGGCTAAGTTGGCTACAACCACACTTGGATTGCTTAACAGGCTGCGATTCTACGCACCTAACAGAGGAAAACCTCTCGCTTTGTGAATATCTATTCACCAAGCACCTCTACACATGCTCCTGCCAGTGCCTAATTCAGAACTGTCTGACCATCTCACGGGCCCTCCGACCTTCGGCAGACCTCCCTGTCCCACGGGACAGTCATTTGGCTTGCACTCCTTGATCAATCGAACTGGGCCAGAAAGGTGGGCCGATCACCGATGATCAGGTACTATAAACCTGTCTTGCTGATTACAGCAAGACATGCTAGCAATAAACAGCTTTAGTCAGTGGTGGTAGAAAGGAAACAGTTTCACATAAAGGATTACAAATACAAGGTCAAATACAAATATATACATACAATGACAAAATCATATCCGGGTATTGCATCAAAACCTGACAACTTTGCCACACACGGGCCATGGCTTAATATCTCATCCAATGGACAGTAGCCTTTCCAAGCTTATCAGTGCCCCCTTCTGACCCAGGATGGGTTTTGTGGAGATAAATCTCACACTGGCCCAGCTGGGACTCAAACCTGGGAACTGCAGATTACAAACCCACGCCTAGGTTCTTTCTGGAATTGAAGTATTTACAGAAATGGCAGAGATAGTGATCACTGTTTTCCAGTGTATTACACTGAAGGCAGGATAACCCACTTTCTTATATGCAAAGGTATTTATTAATTCAAATATAACTCAGCACTTTTGACTGGAAAGAAAAGGATTTCTTTTTTCACTGCTTTTTCAACATTTCCATTGTCAGTGATGCTAAAAGGTGATAGAATCCACTGGAATGCAATGTCTCTTTTCTGATTGAAAACAATATTAAACAAAAATTTCCTGATCAAGCCACTTTTCTGGATCTTGCAAACTTTTAGCGGTTTTAGTAATTTAGCAGTTTTAGTAAGGTATATTTTGGCCCATGCAAATGTATTTATTTAAGCTGCAGGTCTCCCTGCAGCTTAAAATTTAACACATTTCATATGTTGGAAATAAGAAAGCTCCTATTGCTGCAGCCTTGACTGAAGGTCCAATAATCCATCTGTAAAACAGATACTGTCAGTTTAAGATTATAGATTTGTAAGATTACAGAAATAACTGTGATTCACTAAGGTTATCAATTAGTTCTACTGTGATTTGCCTAAGTTTCTGTTCCATATATGTATTCGTCTCATGAACATCTTGGAGAGAGGTAAGTACTTTGGGTCTCTTGTGTAACCAATGGTCATTTTTGAGAGAAATTTTCTTCCAGTTTTGAAATGTTTGTGGTCCTCATGTCAGTAAAGACAGATTGAAAAAATTTATATCTTCAACTATTTCAAAAATGTAGTATGAAGGGCAATGTTCCTTCAGACTGAGAAATCTGTTTTTTGAGAAATCTGTATAATTTGCAGAGCTATAGTTTCCCTTTTTTGTCTACAGGAAGAATATTTACTTCTGCTGCAAGTAAGAACAAGCCTCTTGAACTCCAAGTAATTCACAATGGCTTATTTTGAATGTCGACCATTTTATTCTGTAACAGATTTTCTGTAACAGATTTCACAAAGTCATTGAAAAAAACTGATCACATATTTGTTTAATACTCTGCATTTGGAGCTGGCAAAGGCATTCAAGATTTTTAAGGTATTTAATGGTTTTTTTGATATATTAGATTTGATTCTTTCAGCTGCTTCATGATGAAGTTGTAGAATGTAACTGTTTCAATTTTTTTTTTATGTGATGGGGAGAACAACTGTACTGTTTTTAGGGAGGTAGAATTGCCAGTCACCTTTCTGTGAATTCTGAGATAACGTTAAAAGCATTTTCAACTGTAAAAAATGTATTTGCCATTCCAACAAATGGTAATGTCATTTGTAAAGATTGAGCAGGTATAGTATGGAGGCAGTTTTTTTTTTTTTTCCGGAAGATTATGCAATAGAATGTTAAAAAGTGTGGAGCTAAGACTAACCCTGGATGCTGAGTGGAAAAATGTTGAAATGAGTGTTACTCATTTCAATATGGGCCATCTATTTTCCAGGAAGTTCAAGATGGATGTGAACATTTCCCATTTGAGTCTGATATTTTACATATTATACAAATTACTGGTGTGGGATACAGTGTTGAATGGCACTTTAAGATTTGCATTCAATATGAAACTTATGAAGGTTCCCAGGGTTTTTTTTTTATGCTGGAACAAGAGTTTTGAGAAATCTGCAATACAACAAGCAAACACTAACAAAATCAAAACAAATAATACTACTTACAAAAGCAGAGGTTTTCCAGCAATTCTTTCATCTTTTAATACATTTATCATTTCCTTTTTGCACTCTTCAAGACGATGTGGGTCACTGGCATCAACAACAAATATGATTCCATGAATCAGAGAATAATAGTTCTTCCAGATACCACGAATTTTAGGTCCTCCTCCTAAATCATAAATAGTGACTTGATATTTGCCATGCTTAACTTTCACACTAGAAAAACCAACAGTTGGAACTGCATCTGATGTAGATTCTATAACAAAAACAGTCAGTCTAAGAGCTGCTTTAACACAATCAAGTTATTTCAAAGTTCATTACCTAATAAGTTGCATTTAGGTAGCTTTTAAAAACTATTTTTAGAACTACAGGTTGATTCAAAAAGAATTGAACACTTTCAAAAACTTATCACACCATGTGACTTCTTTTTGTGGGGATATGTAAAGAACCTCATGTTTGCACCACTGCTTCCTTACAGTCTTAAGGAAATGAAGGAATAAGTCATAGCTGCCATTTCAATCACCAACAATCATATGCTGCAATGGATCTGGAATGAATTAGATTATAGGATTGATGTGTGCCGGATAGCACAAAAGGTGTATATTGAGCATTTGTAAGATTATAGAAATAACTGTAATAGTTCCTTTACAAATTGGTTTTTGTAATGCTCCAAAAAAATGAAATACTTTTAAAGTTTGGACCCTTTGTCTGATCCAATTATTTTTATGCTCCGGATAGCTGAGTCGGGCGCCAGGCAATAATTGACAAATTGCAAAAAAAAAAAAGTTTAATTAGGATTCAAAATACCAGCGAGTGTTAATGAGTAAGAATTCAAAAATATTAAATGATTGTCAAAATTTAAATACTAGTTCTAATCAAAACAATTAATGTTGCTCAAGAGAAAAAATTAGTAAAGATTCAAAAAGGTTTAAATAAAAAACAATTTATTTCCAAAAAACTCACCAAAACTTCAATAAAGAAGATACTACATCATTTCTTACTACAAACATCTTCAACAAACTCCAAACTAAAACTGATCTCTAAACTGTGCTGTGCTCTACTACTACTCTCTCTACTTTCTTCTGTGTTACTGTGACATGTCACCAGGTTATAACAAGAGGTACAAAGCCCGCATGTGTCATGTTGCACGCCGGGAAAAACATTTGCATAAATTGATGCGCTGCGCAAGCTATGACGGAAGAGTGGGCGTGTTCTTGTGCATGCACTTTAGCGGGTGACAATCGAAAGTTCGGAGTTGCGCATGCGCAACTCCTAACTCTTGGAAAAGAGCACTGTGATGCCAAAAAGGAAATAAAAAACCCCAAAATGATAAATATAACATAAATTAAGCAAAACTGGTTAAGGTAAAGTAAAAGTGAATGAGGGGGCATCACATTTTGACTACATGTTCATATACAACCTAGTTACTGAGTAATAAATTTTTGAAAGTGTTCAATTCCTTTTGAATCACCCTGTATACATAACTGAAGCTAGACTGAAATTAAAATTACAAGTGTATATTTTATAGAGAAAACTTTTTTTAAATTATAGCTTTATTACTTCATTTTTCAAAAAAAGGTAATCTCAACTTGTACATAATTACACAAATATTAGTCTACTTTCTGTTTCAGGTGAAAATTCTTTGCATTATTGTGCTTAATAGAATTAAACATTGAGTTGAAAACAATGTCAAGATAAATAATGTAGGTGTAGATGTGATATGAGCTGAACAAATCAATTTTTTCTTACTTATGCAGATTTTTGAGAATTGTTCAGTTTCAAAACTTATATTTTCTAGCTTTGTAGAATTCAAAAAGGCTTTTGACTTGGTAGATCATCACAATTTATGGTTGATTGTGAAACTGTGTGGTATAGCTGATATCTTAATTAATGATGTTTCACTGTAATAACGCCAAGTCACATGTGAGAATTAACAAAGCTTAGAGTGATGATTAAGCATTACTACTGAAGTTCAAGAAGACTGCATCTTTTGTCTCATTTTCTCTTTGATTCTCAATTGTTTAGCTCTGTGTTGGAATTCCTGTTGATACCACTACCTGATCAAATGTATTGATCATATGACAAGAGATGCATCCATTATCACTTAAAAATTTTTAATAATGTGCTACACAAATTTTACTTCATCAGTGAAAAGCACATTACATAAACATATAGACAATCTTTGTCAAGCAAAAAAAAATTTTTTTCTTAAGAGAAAATAAATCGATTTTTGCACCTAATATATTACAAGTCGGTCACATAGATTTGTTCAATGATAGTAAAGCACTGAAAAAGGTACTGTAACAATTTAAAAGTTCGCAGAAAAAAAATTGAGTTTTGCTTGGGAGTTCTATCTGATTCCCACTCCCAGCAACAGACATCGTCATTTACTCTACCTCCAAGCTATCTTAAGGCTAGTTAACTCTATGCTAAACAAAGACTATAAACCCTTTAATAAATTTCTCAACATTAGTTTCAACAGAATATATACATAATCATTCTTGATTTCAAGCCAATAAAAATTTTTGAAGAGAAATTGTCTAGACCCAGGTGGGATATAAACCCATGACCTCCTGATAACATATCAAGTGCTATGACAATGAGTTACTGACTACCGATCAGATCTCCTCTACTTGATGATATTAACCTTCCAACCTGCAGTACACATATCTGTGTCTCTTAAAGGTAGGTCTTGAGATCTTAATCGATGGCCAGTAACTCAGTCATCAGAGCATTTGGCATGTTATCAGGAGGTCATGGATTCATATCCCACCCAGCTCAAAACAATTTTTCTTTTAAATCTGATAATGAAACTGACATGAAACTAACAATGATTAAGAACAAAAAATTTTTTGGCAAATGTAGTCACTCGTGGCACCATTTATTGATTGGGAAAGAACAGCCTAGCTGTCCATATGAAGGATGATATTTTTATAGCCATGCACACATATACACTATAATCAGTGAAACATTCAGTAATAGTAAAACACACGAAATGTCCTGTAATAAAGTAACAATTGAAATGTTAGCAGAAAAAGTTTAATTTCACCAGGAATGAGATCTGAGCCCACAGCCCCTTGAAAACATATTAGGTGCTCTACTTCTAAGGTATTCCAAGACCAGTTCCATTCCTGCTATTGGTGACTGGTTAAAAAAGTTTATAAAGTTTTATAGTTTTTCAATTGTTACATAAATTTTCAAGTATTAAAATCACATTTATTTCATGAGTTTCTAAGCTACCTGACACAAAAAAAAAAATTTTTTTTCTGTTAACAGGAATGTTCTATTAGGAATGAGTTCTTATAATTGAGTTTCAAATATATACCATCAGTTAGATAATATATATTTTAACAGTAATGCATCTGGTAAACAAAAAAAAGTCATGTAATAAAAAAATTATAATTTCAATATACTGCATAATCAAATCAGTTGTATAGGTAGAAGTAAAAGACAAAATTCAATGGAGACAATTAGTTATTTGGCAAAAAAGTTCTAAGTTAAATTTTTTTTTGGGCTAATCATAGTGAAAAAATAGCTGGATTTCTGGGTGTAAATCAGATTTTCAGGCTGAACCTTGGAAGGGCTAATTAATACATCTAAGTATGGTAATTCATCATTACTTTCTGGTTCATGTGTAAACTGTTTAGCAGGTAAAATGCTATTATGTGTATCTATTAAAGTCTGTAATTTATCTGTAGGGCGATCCCAGAAACGAATATATAATGAGGGTTTGAAATTAACTTTTTGTAAAGCAGTGTTTACAACATGTTGCATTATGACATCTACCACGAGTCCAGACAGTGGCAATCCCATTGGGACCCCATCTATCTGAACCCATGCCTGTAGATTAACAATGAACCAGCTGAAGTTGGTAGCCAGGGCCTCATATACATTAAAGTACTCTTGTGGTGTGGGACTGGCTTCCTTCAACCATTCCCCCCTTCAACAGCATTGCTGCATCCAAATGTGGTGTGTTGGGATACAGCAATACGATATCCAGGAAGTGAATGATTGTTGTTTCCTCTACTATGTAGTTTGTATGATAGTAACTTCCTCATAACATGAAGTTATAGAATGTTTAGTAAGTTGAAAAAAAGGTGGAAAAAAATTGAAAAGCACTGTAATATGTAGATGATTTACACTTACTTATTAAAGTTTGAAAAGGTGTTTACTTTATGCAATTTAATTTTAATAAATAATTGTGGTATATCCAAATACATAGGGGTGTAACGCTCCAAAGAAATACAAAATATACTTTAAGTTTGGACCCTTTTCCTGATCCAATTAGGTTAATGCTCCGGATAGTTCAGTCGGGTCCAGGCAATAATTAACAAATTGCCAAATAAATAAAGAAAGTTAAATTAGGGTTCAAAATACCAGCGAGCATTAATGAGTAAGAATCCAAAATATGATTGTCAAGTTTAAATATCTAAATATAATCAAAACTTAATTCACGTTGCTCAAGAGAAAAAATTAGTAAAGACTCAAAAGGTTTAAATAACAAACAAATTTATTTCAAAAAATCACTCACCAACACTTCAATGAAGAAGATACATTAACTGAGCACTCTTCCGTGCTACATGCTTATGCTCTACTGAGCTCACTCACTTCTACATTACTGCTACTCCATTCTAACTCTTACTATGCTCTACGTGCTACTGTGACTAGCATGTCACCAGACTTTTAACAAAAGGTACAAAGGCCCACACGTGTCATGTTGCACGCCAGGAAAGACATTTACATAACTTGATGAGTAGCGCAAGCTATGACACAAGAGGGGGCGTGTCCTTGTGCACGCACTTTAGCGGGTGACAGTTGGAAGATCGGAGTTGCGCATGCGCAACTCCTAACTCTTGGCAACGAGCGCTGTGATGCCAAAAAGGAAATAAAAAAATCCCCAAAATGATAAATATAACATAAATTAAGCAAAACTGGTTAAGGTACGGTAAAAGTGAACGAGGGGGCATCACAGGGGGTATAAATTTCTTAGCAATACTATTAGGTAAAAAGGGGTTATATTTCACCTCCACCAATTTAGTTAATACTTTAGGTAGGATTGGTTTGTAATGGTGTACACTTTAAATCTGAAATTTTATTGCTAAACTTTAAATCATATTCTGTCTTATCCATTATTTCAATTTGTTTGGTTTTACCAGCTAAAACAATTTTAAGGTTTGGATTATTAGTTTTATCTTTATTACTTTGCTGATATTTAATACTTCGATATATTTTGAATCTTTCTTTATCCTTTTGTAAATGGGGTATTTTATTTATAGATTGCTCTATTTATGGAATGAATTCTTTTAAATTAGATGTAGTGTTACTATATGCAAACTTAGCTCCTTGCTGTAAAAAAATCAATATTTTCACTATCTATGACACAACTTGAGAGGTTTAAATATTTTTTAACCGGTATTGTATGCTCTGTATCTTCTCTTGACTAATATTCCTAGGTGTTTCAGAATGTTGTTATTTCTTTAAATTTTCTAATTTCCTATTATGTGTTCTATTAATCCTATCTGACTCTTTATCTATCCTATAAGCCACCCTATACATTAACTAATTTAGTTTCCTTTCATTTAATTTTAAATATTCATTATACGTACTTTATTCTTTAATTCTAATATCAGCTCTGATCTTTCTAATTACCTTATTTAATATTTTAGTCTCTGCTATTTGTAACATAGGTTTTAAATAATTAGCAAATTTTGCTTAGGATATTATTAGAAATTTAGGTATTACTCTTATTTTTTTGCAATCAGTTAGAAATTTAAGATGAAGGATAAATTGATTTAGGGAGCTCTCATATGAGTAAATTTTTTGGCCTCCATTTAAATGCCTGCACTGTATTTAATTGTGCACTTTATTTTAAAATTAACTACACTCACAGCTATAGGTTGTAAAAATTTCAGTTTTTTCAATTTTTTTTTCAAAACCATATTATTTTTCAAATTCAATTTTTTTATTGAATTAATAAGCAAAATCTACATAAGAACACAAAGTTTAGTCTTCTCGCTTACCATAGAAGCAAAGAAAAACTTTTTGTCACAATCGCAATTGTATATTTTCCCCTTCAGTTAAACAATTATAACTCCTTACAAAAAAATCTTTAGTCAAAATACTTTGTACAATTAGACATCTTATGTGTACCAATATTTATGCCAAAGATCATTGAAATCTGTGATTGGAATCTGTGATGGCCCTCATGTGGTGAGCACAGAAGGAAAAATTCTGCACTTACAGGATATGTATAAAAAACAGTGTTGTGAACATGGAATAAGTATACAAAGGAGGTGTGCACACACAAAACAAAAGCTGAAATCATGCATACAGTACACTTACTTTATATCAGTTTAAAGACAAAATATATACTATATTAATACTTACCTCCCACTAAATGTTTTGCAGTGCATGTCTTCCCAGCATTGTCAAGACCAATCATCAATAAAGTGATTTCCCTTCAAAAAATATAAATATAGGCATGAATCAATTATACTTCTTTTCAAATTTACTCCTATTTTCAATGGAAATTATTTAAAAAATTTCTAAAATTAAGCATTTAATAGTAACCAGTGATCAGTCAGTAACTAGTACACAAGTTTTAAGCCATACATTTAAAGACTTTAGGATACAAGATGTTTAAACTTACTAGCAGGGGTTTACAGGGGGAACAAAAAAAGACCCCCCCCCCCCCCACACACACACACACACACACACTCACCCCAAAAAATATGGTTATCTATGGAGGAAGAAAGGTAGCAGGAGAAATTTTCAAAGGTAGCCCTGTTGTGATTCAAACTTGGGAACATCAATTATAAGCCTGGAATACTACTGTCTGAGTCAACCAGTGTTGGAAAACGTTATGTGTAACATAACAAAATAACGGAATAACAAAATGATTTTTGAATAATGTTAATGGAATTTCAAAATATTTATAATGATAAACATAACAAATAACAAAAAAAAATCACTTTGTTATTTCATCATTTTCACTATTTTTGTGTTCCGATATATTTCAGATTTTTTCTTTATGAGATATACCTAAAAACTTGTGTGAAACAGACAGATGTAAAATTTACATTTATGATCAGTGAACAAAGCCCTTCATTGGCACATTCCAAAATTTCGGAAGCACCTGTCTTAGAAATCTTCATCGTAATTGGCACTCAGAGAAAGGGATTTGTGATAGCCAGATAAGAGCTGCAGTGGGAAAGAAAGAGTAAGTCTCCATTCATGAAGAAGGGAAACTGCAATTACAATAGGGCAAAAATCCAAGGCATATTACAATTCTCTGTGATCCACTTAAACACTTAGAGGAGGAAATATGAAATGAATGCATACTTATGTTCAGAAATTTTCATTAATAATGCTTCATTTTATCGTATAAAAATTTTAAAACTAAAGAACCAAGTTCATTGCCGCCATGGTGGGAATCGAACCTGCATCTCTCCAGACTCATGCCAGAGCGCGCTACCATTGCACCACGTGTCAGACAACGAACTCTTTCAGAATATGACCTTGTAAATCTTCCTGAGACGTGACTGAGACAGTGCCATCTATACTCAAGGAGATGCAACTTTTTCAGTCGTTGCATTTGATTATCAGATGTTAATGAGAAGGTCACTAAGACGTTAATATATAATTAAAAATCAATCCAAAGTGAATGCACAGTATTCCTGTGATAATGATATGTATATAATGATATGTATGTGTATATAATATATGTGTATATAATGATATGTATGTGTATAGTGAATGCACAGTAGTGAATGCACAGTATTCCTGTGAATACTGTGCATTCACTCTGGATTGATTTTTAATTATATATTAACGTCTTAGCATTAGCGACCTTCTCATTAACATCTGATAATCAAATGCAACGACTGAAAAAGTTGCATCTCCTTGAGTATAGATGGCACTGTCTCAGTCACGTCTCAGGAAGATTTATAAGGTCATATTCTGAAAGAGTTCGTTGTCCGATGCGTGGTGCAATAGTAGCACACTCTGGCATGAGTCTGGAGAGATGCGGGTTCGATTCCCACCGTGGTGGTGAAGAATTTTTTTCAGAATCTATTAATTAATGTTTGATGTCTATCTTAACAGGGAATACTGTGCATTCACTTTAGATTGTTTTTTAAAGAACCAAGAATAAATCTGGGCCAAATCTAGGGGAGTTTGCCAACTACCCTAGATTAAAAAAAAAAATTTAAAAATAAAAAATCCTAAATTTCACACAACTCATCTGTATTTTACCAAGTGGCCTCGAATTTTGCCAACTCCCCTAGATTTTGCCAAGTTGTCTCTCAATTTTGCCAACTCCCTTTAATTTTACAAAAGCAAAAATCACAATTTTCAAAAGTAACCTGGATTTTACCAAGATTTTGAATTTTGCAAAACTCTAAATTAGTTTGGGGGATCCTCCCCCCAATAGCTATGACCATGGGAGACTATGTTCTTGTTTAATGAAACGAGAGATTGTGCAAAAACATTAGCTCCTATATAACCCTAAGGG
This sequence comes from Ryuthela nishihirai, assembly GCA_038380435.1. NCBI lineage: Eukaryota > Metazoa > Arthropoda > Arachnida > Araneae > Heptathelidae > Ryuthela > Ryuthela nishihirai. The sequence goes on along the minus strand of JAWZYU010000001.1, from coordinate 152,042,549 downwards.
TGACAGTGTAACAAGGGTGCCAGTATCCAAGATTTCATTTTGTTTAAATATTAATGAAAGCAATTCCTTTTAAATTCTTTAAAATCCTTGGTTCTCCCACCATTCAAAAGGGAATTTGTAAAAGATAGGATTGTGAGGATGTGCAACACATTATCAAATGTATTGGAACATTCCCATGTTATGTGAATGGAAAATCATTATTAATGTTCCACAATTATAAAAATAGGCATTTTACTTAAAAATGCCACATGTCAAATTTCCCATGTCACATTAGGCACTTGCCTAAGGCACCAATGTAATAAAGAGACCATTAAATTTGCCCACTTATTGCTGTTGCATTATTTCCCTTCTTTATGACTTTGAAAGGCAGAATTTTTCTAAACAAACTTCACAAAAGGGCACACTACCACTTCATATGCCTAGGGATGAATGAGGTGAAAAATTCAGCCCAGCTCGAGTGGTAACTGACTACACATGAGGAGCAAAAAGTAACAAAAGTGAATAACATATAGTATGGTAATGATGTATTTTCACCACATTGAACAATTTATTAGTTTGTCTGTAGATACGTTTCATGCAGCATCCAGTTCTTGTTTTTGCTTATTATTTTTATTTTTTCAGGTCTAAGGTGAATGAGAGTTATGATAGAAAAATTGTAATTACACAGCAATAAGATTAAAAGAATTTAATGCACGATTATGCTGTTCAATAGGATGTGAGACTATATTGTACCTAGACTATATTATATAGTCTTAGTGTAGTGTGACAGATGCTTCTGAGCTCACATCCTATTAAACAGCATAATCGTGTATTAAATTCTTTTGAGAGTTATAAGTTTATTGTTAGGGAAAGGGGCCTAATTTTGTATTTTATTCATGCAATTGGATTTTATTCCCATACATATAATACACATACACATAGTAAGTTTTCCCTCATAGGTAAGTGTTGAATGCTGCAAATGATTTAAGATATTCAGTTAATGCACGTTTATCCTCTATTATTATGTTAAATGAGAAATTTGGAGCAATGGGCTTTGTAACATGCATTTCTGTCTTTGCTGCGGCATTCTTTAAAAGAACTTTTGTGGGATTAGAAGTATTTTGATGGCACTGTAATGTTTTAAAAGTAAGGAAGTATGGTTTCTTATTTAATGATATGCTCTGTTTAAAATGGTTGTCTTTGATGAGATTATCTTGTTCTGGGGATTTTAATAATGCAGATGGGTGTCTCTACTATTATTTTTCAACTCTCCTATAAAACTTTGTTTTGGTATGTACAAGGTATCATATCTTAACCACTGATATACAATATGGCTAAGGTGTCAAGATTTAGAGAAAAAGATCCAATGACTTTTCAAAATTAAGTTTGAAGTTGATTGCCTGTACGAAAGGGCTGACCAGATGATTTTGAAAAATGGGAACCCTAGTTTGACAGTTCACAATTAAAGACTTTCATTATAAAATTTTATTATTTTTCAGTCACCTGCATTACCAAGAAAATATTTTTAATAACAATGTCGCCACTTTTATTCTATTAGTTAAATTCTACTTATGTTGCCATTAATTTGATATCGAAAAAAATTTCAGGGGCATTTATTTGTTCAGAACAGAGCTTTTGATCCAAAGACTTTCACTGGAAAACAGATACACTTGATTAACTAAATATGATCCTGCTTGATTTACATTAAAAAAAAAAGCGATCTACTGAGAAAAAGAATGATATGAGCTTCCTCTGGTCCAATTCTAAGTGATGCAATTCAAGCAACCAGATGTTCCCATTTCCAGGGACAGTCCTTGGATGAAAAGCTCTCTGGAATATTTAGGACTTTTTTTTTTGGTTATTTTACTCTTTGGGTTACCTTGGAAATATAGGTTCCAGTTTAAGCTATGTCCTTTCCCAGTTAACAGGCTTCACTGCAATACTCCTTTGCAGCTGATTTGCCATCTATATTATAAAAAAAAAACACCACAAGGGAATAAAATACATAATTCTGAGATTTTTTTTAATATAATGCCATGGGCTGTATCCTAGAAATGCAAAAATCAGAGGAATATAAACAAAAAAAAGCTTTACATGCTACCTGCTGATGACAGCCATTTTACATATTTTTTGTGACCAATTTATACACTTTCAAGGTCCTTGTTGATTTCAACAATTATCCAACTGCCGCATTATATATAAAAAAAAGCCCCAGAAGAAAATAAATCATTTGTTTATGGGGGGGGGGTCATAATGTGGCAAGTGATTTACTCAGAAATCTGAAATGGTCTGAAGCCCATTAACTGGGAAAGGACATTGCCAAAACTGGAACCTATAGTTTCCATAGTAACCCAAAGTGCAAAATAACCTTTCTTAAATATTAAATTAACTGTATAGCATAAACAGATCTTTTACTAGTAGTAGTGGAAATAATGTTACAAAAAATTTTGGCCATTAATAATGGTAAAAAATTGAGTCTAGAATTTTAAGTCGTTAGTTGCAAGCTGACAAACTGGGATGACCAAACGTCCGTTTCCCTTGATATATAAATAAATTCCCCCCTCAAACAGCTGCTTGCCATAGAGGTCTGACAGGAGCCTGTCAGTTTATATGCCATAGTAGAAGGTCTGTGAGGATGGCAGAACCTCAGCAGAAAACCAACGCACACATCCATGCCTTACCCGGGGCTCGAACCAAGGTCCCATTATGATCAGTAGCCAAGCGTGCTAACCACTCGACTACAGCATGGCTTTTAAAAAAAGGATGGTCAAGTTCGTCTACCAGGTGAAAATCAAGCTTAGTCTATAGCAATGGCTGTAACATGGGTAGGTTTCCTGTAGGCATCGGACCACCCAATTTCTGGTCAATCCTGAATTTTCAAAAAGTCCACGGACCATTTCTTTTAAATTCAGTCAGCCTAGATGTAATGGGAATGCAAATTTCAAAAGTAAAGTACACAAACATATTCATAAATCAAAACAGTCTTACCTCAGAGAACTTATCCTATGTCTTTTTAAAAAGCAGCTAGAAAACAAATTTCCCATTTTTACGGGAATTGCAAACACATGACACACAATCAGAATGAACATACATTTTAAATGCACTAAGATTCCTTCACCTGAGCTCTAAACTGCATACACTATGTACTAATTAGGGATATTTAAACAGAATTTCGGCAAACTATGCTCTAGCTTTCTTAACCGTTTCATTTTCGTTTACCATAGAGCTAAATTATCTAAAAAATCAAAAAATTGTAAATGTACACTTAAACCACTGTATACAGTATAAATATTTCCAATCAGCAATAGTTGCAAATACGGTTGTGTTTCATTATGATCTTACACCAGGTCATAGAACAATCCAAAAATGATTTTGTGGGGGGGTAAAAATTCGTCGACGAATGATTCAAACTCATAAACGAATCGATTTTTCTACAAAATTATTTCTTGAATTATATGACAACAGGTAATCTGTGAATTTATTACTGATTGAATTGACAGATCAGTTTACTACGTACAGATAGCACATTCTCATAGGCGACATGGTGGCAACAGCTGAGTTATGAGCACTCGTTGGCACTAAATCATAATTAAATCTATTTAAATCCTTTTTAAACCGGTTTAAACTAGAGGTCCTGTATAGTTATAGTCTAACATCCCTCTTTAAAAACTGGACCATTTTGTAAAAGGGACCTTGGCCCCTTTATCATCTGGTCCACGAGAAAAAGTTTTTTGTGTGCGTCAAAAATTAGGGACCAGTACAGTGAAGTGCTAGCGACCCTACATAGCACTGGCGATAGGCTTTTGGCCGCAGGCCGCCTAATAATGAAGGAGGTGGTTGAAGTTTCGCGCCAAAGTAGTGCTGCGTCGTAGTTTTGTAGAAGGGGGTGGAGAGGGGAGAGATTTGGAGTAAAATTCTTCTGGGAGTGAAAATTGTAGCGTATGTGATCACTCTGTGGCCTATGTTGGCCGGAAGTTGGTAAGAAGGGTGCATGGTAAATATTCAAAATCGCTCCTAATCTCTTAAAATTAAAGATGCACAACTGCAAGAGTGTTTTTGGGTCTCCCGCTTCTTGCATGTGCTTCCAAACTACCAGTGTCCTCAAACCTTTTCATCATAGCTATCAGTGAGGAACAAGACATCAGTCCCTTTCCACTTCTAATACCCCGCATCGAACGATAGGTGCGCAAAGCCGCACTTGCCCATTCGAAGTTCTGATAATACAGCTTAACTAAAAGTGCTAGAGGTCGCCTTTCGAGTTTTTATCGCCTTTAGCACTCTCTAACACTGGAAATTGCAGCTGATAGGGATTCGAAAAACGTAAATATTAATATTTTTGTGAAAAAAGATTTCGCCGACATACGGGATTCGAACCCGCAGCTCTCCAGAAATATGCCAGAACATTCTAACCTGTTGAACTAAAGCCGGATTTTTTCACGAAAAACATTTATTGATTTTAACATTTATTTATTGATATAATTTTAAGACGTTTAAACGTCTATAGGTAATGCTGAAATTATCAAATATTGTTTAATCATTAATATTTTGTTAGTGTCTATAAAACAAAAACAAAACAAAAACACTTTTAACAAGGTCATGGCCAGATCCAATTTCAGCTGCCTTATAAGCCGTCCCGTGGCCGAGTGGTTAGCACGCTTGGCTATTGATCTAAGGGACCTGGGTTCGAGCCCCGGGTAAGGCATGGATGTATGTGTCGTTTTTCTGCTGAGGTCCTGCCATCCTCTCAGACCTTCTACTGTGGCATATAAACTGACAGGCTCCTGTCAGACCTCTGTGGCAAGCAGCTGCTTGAGGGGGTATTTATTTATTTATTTATTTATTTATTTATTATAAGCCTAATATATAATCAATCATATTCTTATGCAGCCCATCAGGTGAAACCAATGTGTACTTATGTATGTCGCGGTGTTTGTAATATGTGTTAGTTATTCTGAAACCATTGAGTTTACTTACCTGTAGGACACGTTGTCCATTGTCATTGCAGCTACCAATACCAAAAGGGCCTATCACCCCTCCCCAAAGGTTAGAGTCAGTACCAACTTTGGCATTGAAATCACCTAGAACAAGGGTAATATTTCCTTTCTTGACAAAATTCAAAATAGCCTGAAGTTGTCTGTAAAACCTATTCTTCTCATCCTTATCAGCATCCTCAGTGGGGGCATAACAGCAGATAACATTCAAGTGTTTAATGCTTGTCTGAAATTTTGCTGTAAGAAACGTTTCATAAATGCACTCATATCCTAGAAGAACATCACTAGCATGTCTGCTGAGCAGCAGACCCACGCCTTGGTGATGCTTTCCATCCTCCCTCCCTGTAAAGAGAAATTTAAGGTTATTTTTAAGTATCTCACCTTTACCTGTCCATCTGGTCTCTTGCAAGTCTAGAATATCTAGTTATAATGCTGGAATTCTTGCATGAAGACATCAAGAGAATAATCTCTATATAATATCCTCACGTTCCGTGTTCCTGCAGAGAGAAAATGATTAGTAGGATTTTTAAAGAAATTAGGTTTATTGAGATTGGTAGGGCCAACAATATCAAACAGCCCCCTGATCGCAGTCATGGGGCAAAGACCTGTTAGGAATTTCAGGCACCACCTTTTCAAGTGGACTTTTTCAAGAGTCACATGGCCTGCCTGAGACACATTACTCCAGTTTAGATTTGACAATGCCCAACTAGCTAAGTAAGGTTCATGTACTTATGATTGACCTCTGATTAGGATTATCCACCAGCTGTTATAAGGTGTCCCATGCTTCAGTTCACTTAGGGCTGGCAACCCAGAAGCAAACAGAAAACACAGCGGCAGACTCCCCCTCAACAGAGGCCCACCACTGCAGCAAGTCCAGGATCAATAATCAGGCTCAAATCCATAAACAAGTCCAGTCTAGTAGGTATAAATGGTCAGCACCAGGACCCTGTGAAGTTGACCACTCCTCAGCAGGGTTGAAAAAAAAAAGAAAAAAGTGGCCATAGATGACCAGATCAGTAGGCCATACTGAACTGGCAGCCTTCCACTTCCGTTCCCTTCCAAAAGAGAATATCTCTTTTGAAAGGTACTGACAGCCTGCACCACAAGAAGGCGGGGTCAGATATTAGGTGCTAGACCTGGCCGGTTCTGTGCGTCATCACTGGGGATTGGTACACAGCTCTCCTTTCAATTTATGCCTAGCTACCATTTACAGACCTGTTTAACCTTGTATATCATAAAATGCACTGGGCACACACAAAAAAAGGATTTAAAATTAAAATAGCCAATCTTTACTAATTTCGAGGCGCTGAACACGAAAATGACAATAGAATTTGTCGATTGGCTCTTGTTTAGGAGAGAAAGAGATGGTCATGTATAAACAACTCAGTCCGCATTGAGTACATAGGTAACGCTGTATTTTAAACTCCAGATTGCAACATATTGCGCTGTATTACATCAGCCCACCATACACACAACCCCCGGAGGTATTGCATCATTGTCAAATGCAATGTAGTTGAGTCAGGATATCGCAGCTTTACGATCGCGGAAAAAAGATAATGCAATCATTAGTTGTAAGCGACATCTCGTAGGGTGAGCAAGTCTTTTGTGTGACTTTCATTTACCTCTAAGTCATAAGTACAACACAAGTGATCTTTGCAGTTTTAATCCAGCAGTAGTGATGCCTCATAACTGTGTTAATAGTGTACATACATTTTGATACATTTCTGGGGAAGTGACGTTTGCAAGCCAGAAAAGTGCCATCACTCCAAGTTTTATTTTGGATACAAAATTGAGGACCAGGACAAGGCCTGTTGATATGTCTTCAGCTGGGATATATATGAAGTATTTCCGTTTCTTATGTGAATGGGACAGCTAAGCAAAAACTTTGCATTACATGAAGAGAAACTGACCTCAGAGGAAATCTCTGAAGGTCGGAGAGAATAATCAGAATCCTGCTACCATCCCTAGGTATCAAACTCGGTGTGATGAAACACTTTGTAAATTCCACAGACGGGGGCTCAGTGAAGCAAAAATTAAAGAGGAAACTTTTGTGGGTGTTCTCAGATCTGCGAGCTGTTCAGAGACCATATGTTCGATAACCTGCTTCAGGGTGACGAGAAAAAGGCTTGGGATGCGTTTCGTCTGGTGTCAACTAAATTCCTCGGGAATGTCAGTACGGACAACTACAAGAAACTGGCTAAGGATATGTTATCTCTGCATCATAAATTTGGCTGCAATATGCCTTTAAAGATCCACTCTCTCTATTCCCACTTAGATTTCTTTCCCAACACTAAATCCCCATGTAATGGAGCACTCAATATACTCTCAGCCTTCACAAGAACCATATGGGAGGGGGGGGGGGGACTGCGATCACACCATAATCACCTTTATCAAAGCATTCATTAACTCTAGATTAGACCTCCCAGCAAGGGTGTGTAGCGAAATACTATTCCAACCTAGCAAACTTACCAGATTCTCCCTCCGTCTCCGTGGGGGGAGGCAAATTTCCCATGTGACTTCCAATTTTGCCAACTAACCGTAATTTGACATTTAACTTCCAGTTTTGCGAACTAACCATTATTATTTCACAGACTTAATTAATTCCAATATTTACATCTCGTCTGAATTTTAACAAGTCAGTGTGAATTTTCCCTTCATTTCACCAACTCTCCTTAATTTCACGAAACTAATCCCAATCCTTACATTTCTCCTAAATTTCCCAAATCACTTCAAACTTTTCACAAACTCCCCAAGTTTTTGCGATTTTAGTCAGCTATCCTGAATTTCACAAACCCAATCCCAATTATCACAACACTCGCCCGTATTTTCCAAGTGGATTCGAATTTTGCCAACTGCCCTTAATTTTGTTAAGTTTCCTCAATTTGTCCAACACTCCTTAATTTCACAAAACAAATCCCAATTTTCACAAATCGCCTATATTTTACCAAGTGGATTCGAATTTTGCCAACTACTCTATATTTTGCCAACTCGCCACAATTTTACAGAAAAAATCGCTATTTATATATCATCTCTGAATCGACCAAGTCACTTCGAATTTTATCAACTCTCCTTAATTGCACAAGAAAGGCACAATTTTCACAACTCCCCTATATTTTACCAAAGTCGCTTCGAATTTTGTCAAGAGTTCTTAAATTTGTCAACTCTCCTTAATTTCACAAAAACAATCCCAATTTTCACAAATCGCCCGTATTTTACCAAGTGGATTCGAATTTTGCCAACTGCCCTAGATTTTGCCAAGTATCCCAATTTTACATCACACCTAATTCTTGCGAAGTCACTCTAAATTTTGCCAACTCCCCCAAGATTTACCATCTCTCCTAGATATTGCGAAGTTGCCTCGATTTTGCCAACACGCCATATTTTTATAGAAAAAAGATTGCAATTTTTACATCTCACCTGAATTTTATCAATTCTCCATGATTTTGCCAAGTTACTCCGAATTTTGCCAACTGCCCCTAGTTTTTCCAACTAACCATAGATTTTTCCAACTGCCCTTAGATTTTGCCAACTCCCTAAGTTTTGCCAACTCTTCTAGATTTTGCCAACTCGCCATAATTTTACAGAAAAAAATCCTAATTTTTACATCTCACCTTAATTTTTGCCAACTCCCCACGATTTTGCCAAGTCACTCCGAATTTTGCCAACTCCCCAAGATTTTACCAAGTCACTCTGAATTTTGCCAACTCCCAAAGATTTTTCCCAGTCACTCCGAATTTTGCCAACTCCCTAAGATTTTGCCAATTCACCTGTATTTTACTAAGTGGCTTCGAATTTTGCCAACTGCTCTAAATATTGCCGTCTCTCCATTTTTCAAACTTCCTTAGATTTGCCAAGTTGCCTCGATTTTAACAACTTCCCTTAATTTTCAAAAAAAAAAAATTACAAATTTTCACAACTCACCTAGATTTTGCGAAGTTGCTTCGAATTTCGCCAACTCCGAGTTACCTTTGGGGGGAGCCTCCCCCCCATGGCTACGCCTCTGCCTCCCAGCTTTAAACACAGCACCACACACTCACTTCAAACAATTTGAAATCACACAAACCAAAGACATAAGACTAGCCTTGGGTCTAAAAGCTGACTGCCCAAATTTGGACACTTGGGCAGAAGCTAACATGCCCCTCCTCAACATCATCAGAAACAAGCTAACCTGCAAACACTACTTCAAACTCAAACATCTAAACCCATCCCACTCTGCTATACAAAGAATTAAATCTGACACAAATCAGATGCACAAATCATGAAACTACACCCATTATATCTAACCTGGAAGAACATCAAACCATTCACACCTAAACACAAATCACCCTACTGGATCATTAAAAAACCCTTTATTTGACCTCACACTACCACATATCAACAACAAAAATTCTCACCATCCACATGAACTCAAATTAGCAGCTGAGCAACTCATCACACAAATTCCAGACACTGACATCTCCATTTTTAGTGATGGCTCTCATATAACACACACAACATCAGGCTCTCCTGCTTTACACAGCACCTCTCCAAATTTCTCTCACATCATCAAGATTAATCATGCTGAAAACAGCACATCTGCTGAACTTGCAGCTATACACATGGCCCTAGAATGGGCCACTACACTTAGCACACAACACATACATATATTAACTGACTCTAAGCCTGCACTACAAAACATCAATATACAAAATTATAATCCCACACAAAACTACACTCTATACCATATACAGACACTATCACACAATTTAATATCCCTAGGCAGAACACTCACTTTCCATTGAATTCCCTCACACTGTCAAATTTCCCAAAATGAGACTGCTGACCAACTAGTTAAACAAGACCATACACTCCAAAACCCAAATTATCACACCACAACCACACTTATATATCACCAAAGAGAACTTTATCACAACTTTCACTCCACATGGACCAAAAACTGGATCCAAGAAACAGCAGCCAAAAACACTTTTAGACCCACTATTGCAGCGACTCCACACACCCTATATCTGAATTATCTCCCTAGAAAGTCAGTGAATCAAATCAAAACGATATGCGTCGAATATTTCCAAACCGCTACATTGCTTCATGTCCTCGTACATCAGCACTAAGTCTATAACGAAATGAACGATTTGGCAAAAACTCGCAAAAAACACACTCCGTTCACGTTCGAAAAAAATTGGCAATATTTCAGCAATTCAGAAAAACAAAACAAAACTCCAGATTTCGTCAGCAACAGCCTTTTTAAAAGCATGTCGAGTTTTCGATCACAATTTACTAAAATGCTTAAATATTTCTGTGAATGATGTTGATATAATTTTGAACATTATATCAACATCATTCACATCAAAGATACATCTTTAAAGTCGCAAACCGATGCTGTGAAAAAACTGCAAAAAAAAACACACAAAAAAACTGACAATTTATTTCTTTTCTGGTTGTTTTAAAACGATTTCCCAGGCTCTCCATTTAAATGTCTCAATGAACAGTGTTAATTCAGAGCTATCTCTTTCTAAATACGGTGTTGTGGGAGATAAAAAAATATCAGAATTCATCGATGACGCGTGATATACAACATGCGAGATAAACTTAAAGCCAATCATTTAATAATTCTTTTGTTCTTCTTAAGTAGATGTATGTATCCAACTCTTTATTTCACATCTTGTTTATGTGCGCACCACTAATATATGCAATTTTTATGATTTGTGAACTTAAATGATGTGCGAATTTCGCCCGCGATTTTTGGCGTTTTATAGTGCGATTGCTCAGCAAATTTCGGTTTTTCCAGCAAAAAATTTACGGCTCTAACAATGACTAATACACAATGATTACTACACATCAATGATACATAACAATGAGATTTCCTCCCCCCGATAGGGGACCACCTTCTAGTGGTGGGGGGGGGCTTCGGGCCCAGCATCCACTCGAAGACTTTGCTGACTGGATTGGGTCCCCGGTTGGACAGGGCCAAGACCAATCAAGGTCGAAGACATCGCTGACCGGTTTAGTGGCGCGGTTGGACGGTGTCAAGACCTCAACATCAGGCGCTCCATGGAGCAGTTCAGGGGCACGGCTGAACGGATTTGGTCCCCTAGTAGGCACGAGCCCTTTTCAAAGTTTGGGTCCCACTAAGAGTCTCCACCCCAGGTCCCGAGTGAACTTGGATCTACATATTCTTGTTCATGGCTAACCGCAGAACAGATTAAATTTCAGGTTTCTACCGGTGGTCAACTTTCCTTCTATAGGACTGCTGCCATGTGAGGTTGGGGATGAGATGCATCGATATGGTGTATTCTTGCCCCCGACTCTAGATAATTACGGCTTTCTTTTAACTTGGTAGTGTCGTGAGACGGAACCGGGGATTGCCGTGGTTGCTGAACATCTGGCAACAAATAGTACAATGAAAATGAGAGAAATGTGAAAATATCATTGTCTGCCATGGCACCTATGACCAGTTATAGCTTACATAAGGCTTTCTCCCATTTCCTACATCTCATTCTGTTTCTCACAAACATATTTACTATCTGATACAACTCTGTGGTATTCTCCAGCAGTTTCTCTGCTCTATCAGCTAGATTATCAAGTCAAAGAATATAGCACGAAACTGATCATTTACACATTCATTCTCATGCCATGTATTATATGCATAGGGGTTGATTCAACTCAGACCTGAACTCTCTTTCAGAAATAAGATGCATAGCCTTATCACTCACGATTCTGTCTTGTATGCTCAATTTTATCCAAAAAAGCAATGCTGGGTTCAAAAATAGAATGTTTAAAATGGTCCCATTTTTGCTTAATCTCGCTAGTAAACAAACCATGATTGGGATAATGACGGAGTAGCATATCATGGTAAGCTTCACTAATATGATGGTCTTTCAGAGCTTGCCATAAAGGCAGTTCTTTCAACCTAAATACATTTCTTAAGCTTCAGTTGCAAGACAATCGAAACAATGGCTGTTAATATATATTCAGTGGTATTCTTAGGCACCCCATCAAATGATTTATAAATAACCAAGTGCATTGTAGTAGTAGTTATTTTTAAACCATTAAGCTGTAGAAGACACTATTGCTCTTTCAACTATCAATGCCAAATGTCAGTCTCTACCCACCCAATACAAGAGTTAATATCTGTCTTTCACAGAATTCGAAATATCCTGAACTTGTGTATTAAACTTCTTTCTCATTCAAGCCCTGAATGGGGATATAACAAATATTATTCAAGTCCTTTAATACCTGTTTTAAAATTAGTTTTAAGAATTTATTAATGCATTCATATTCTGAAAGATTATCACTCATATTCCTGCCTATAATCATAGTTACACCTTGTTGGAGTTTGCTGCTATTACACCCTAAAATAGAAATTTAAGATAATTTTTAAGTAGCTGACCTTTATCTGTCCATTTGGTCTCTTCCACGTCCAAAATATTTAGCTACACCACTGGGCTTATCAACTGTTATTTTATTCTGGTGCTACATACCAGAATAGTGAACAGCCTTCCTTCCTGTTAATAGTCTTAATTGTATTTAAGACTTTAAACTTACTATAATTCAGTAAGAGATTTAAAAAAAAATTCCATTTACCAATCGGTAAAGCTAAGATTTATAAGAATTTAAAAACATTGATTACATTTTTCCTCAACAATTCTTTACAAGTCACCACTGAAAACTTGAGGGAAAAATTTTGTCAGATGATGTAAACATGTCAGGAAGTATTTAGGCTTGCTGTTCAGCTCACTGTAGAAGCTAGGTTCTGTTCTAAATGACTGTGTGTAAGTAGTATGTAGAACGGTGCTTGTCCCATTATTATCATGATGTCACTGGCTGCGTGACAATAAAATCACCAACTCTGACATATTATTTACATAGGTAAAATTTATCTTTTTATCTACAACAATGTTTGCAATGCACAGTTAAGAATATATAGTGTTCCTGACAGGGGCGTAGCCGTGCGGGGAGGCTCTCCCCAAAGTAACTCGGAGTTGGCAAAACTCGAAGCGACTTCGTAAAATCTAGGTGAGTTGTGAAAATTTGTAATCTTTTTTTTTGTAAAATTAAGAGGAGTTGTAAAAATCGAGGCAACTTGACAAATCTAGAGCATTTTGGAAAATGGAGAGACGACAAAATTTAGAGCAGTTGGCAAAATTCGAAGCCACCTAGTAAAATAAAGGTGAGTTGGCAAAATTGGGACAACTTGGAAAAATTCAGATGAGATGTATTAATTAGGATTTTTTTCTGTAAAATTATGTCAAGTTGGCAAAACTTGGAGAGTTTGCAAAATCTAGGGGCAGTTGGCAAAATTCGGAGTGAATTGGCAAAATCTAGGGGCAGTTGGCAAAATTCGGAGTGAATTGGCAAAATCTAGGGGCAGTTGGCAAAATTCGGAGTGAATTGGCAAAATCGTGCGGAGTTGGCAAAATTCAGGTATAGTGCCTATAAGTATACAGGGTGATTCAAAACTTATCGTTCAAATTTCGTGGGGAGGTAGGGAATACGTTAGGAAACCGATTTCACATAGGAAAGTATGTCCGCAAACGTCATCTACATGAACAAAATGGACAAGTAAAGTGAACACAAGGAAACAGTACAGTTAAGTGGCAACGAATGTGACATTTATTCCAACAAGGTAAAGTACAGGTTCACAGTAGGTGCTCAAAATTGCGACCATTTACACGGACACAGGATTCACAGCGCCGTTGCATTGACCGCCGAACATTTTCAAAAACGCCTGGCATATCACGGACAATGCCTGCAGCGGCCACTATTCGTGCAACAAGGTCCATTTCACTGTCGACGGGGGGGGGGGGTCTCGTACACATGGTCTTTCATGGCCCCCCACAAGAAGAAATCCATGGGCGATAAATCAGGTGACCTGGGTGGCCAAGCGATCGGTCCACCTCTACCGATCCATCGAGCTCCGAATGTTCGGTTCAGGTAATCACGCGCAACACTTGTGCTATGGGCTGGAGCCCCGTCATGTTGATACCACATATCTCGGCGGATATGCGCAGGAAGAGCGCCAAGAAAAGTCGGTAACACTGTCTCGAGAAATATTAGGTATTTCCGGCCGTCCAATCGGGGCGGTAGCAAGTAAGGTCCCAACAAACAGTCACCAATGATTCCAGCCCACACATTTACTGCAAAACGATGTTGCGCAGCGTGACTTCTCGTACCATGCGGGTTGTCGTAAGCCCACACATGTGAATTGTGTGTATTGAACACACCTTCACGACTGAATGAAGCTTCATCTGTAAAAAGAACAGAAGCTGGAAAACTGGGGTCCACGGCACCTTTCTGCATGAACCATTGTGCAAATTCCACATGCTTCGGATAATCGTCAGGATGCGTAACTGCACCCTTTGCAGATGGTAAGGATGCACACGTTTCTCGTGCAGTATCAGCCACACTGCTGACTGAGATACCCCAAGCTGCTTAGCAATAGCTCGTGTGCTGGTATTCGGATTATCTTCGATGGACTGTAGGACTTATTCTGCAACGTTGTGACAGTCAGCGTCAGTCGTCTTCTCCCCATATCCTGCATGTTGCTGCGCAGTGAACCACATTCGCGCAGATTGCGATGCACACGTGTAAACATTTGATGCTGTGGTATTCTTCTGTTGGGGTATCGGTCTTCGTAAACTTGCCTAGCTCGGCGGCTGCTTTCGCCAGCTGCCCCATATGCGAGATGCATATCCGCTAGCTCTTGATGCGTAAAGCAATTCATCTTATCACTAGTAAGTCAGCTCGTACACTGATGACAGCGGGAGTGGTCGGGCGAGCTGTACACTGGTTGGGTACACACAGCGCCCTCTACATACGCATGCGTACATTTGCGGACATACTTTCCTATGTGAAATCGGTTTCCTGACGTATTAAGTTTTGAATCACCCTGTATAGTGTGGCAAATCGTTAATAGCACAGCCATTAAAAAGTGGCCCAAATAATGGTTCCTTATCGACAGGGGGACGAGTCGCATCATAACTTCGTACTTGCGCAAAGATATTGATATAGCACCGTTTTATGCCAAATTACTCCGCCACAAGTAGTTCTAGTTAGGAAAAAAGTAGTTCTACATAAAAAATGATATCGCAAAATATTATGGGCATGAAAAAATATGATACTCTATAACAGCTAAAATGTTTCGTTAGTTTCCTCCAGAAATTTAAATATTAAGAATTAGCTTATATAATAAAAAATATTGTTTAATTGGGGTGGCATCCTCACAAATCCCATTTGTACATCAGTAGAACGATTTTAATTTGGTAAGTATAAAGTCATTTAGCAAGTTAATCCATAAATCTTTGTGAAAAGATGATTAAGGTATAATATATGATAGAATTAATCTATTGTTAAGCTGTATAACATATTGTTGCGACAGATGAACGAGCAACAGTGACTTCATGACTTAACCCTCGTGTGTGCTTCTACGTGAGATTCAATTAGCCAACGATTTGGAACTGAGAACGATTCAGAAGAATGAAAATATCGCAGTGCAGTGAGATCTGAAAGGATGTTCAGATGGTCTGATTCAGTGCGCGATAAGTAAAAGCCAAGAAGTATCTTTTATGTGATGTGTGCGCGAGCGGTCTTCTTCTTCTTCTTTCACATCCATCATACGTCTGGTCCTATTTGTAAAGCGGGCCTCGGCCCGCTTATCATCAGGACCACAAGCGAAATTCATCGGTAGAGGCAAAGGTTATAATAACAAAATTTTGAATTTAGACGAAAATAAGGAGGCAAGGCCGAAAGTCGAAAATGAGCGAAAAAAGCTCCAGAGATGGTAATTGTCGTATATAATCGTGGGACGAGAGTGAAAATCAGGGTAATTTGGAGTATATTGGATGAGTAAATCAATTTAGAGGCCTAAATGAATAATTTAGAGAAGGGGGGGTTATTTTGCAGAGGGGGGGAGGGGAGAAATCGAAATCAGAAGTTTCAAAAGAGCGAGACGGTGGAAATTGAGCGCCGAAAGCCCAGCCAATGAGAAAGAAGGAATTTTGGCATTGGCTGAGAGCGGGAGCGTGGGCAGAGTTAGGTTTGGGCGCAAACGGAGCTAAGGCGAGGATGGGAGGCATCAGCCAATGAGAGCAAAGAAATTTTGGCATTGGCTGAGTGCAGGAAAATAAGGAGGATGAATTTTGATCGCAAGAAATACAAAAATATGGGAAATGTCCAAAATAGAAGATATGAGAGAAATTTATATCAAGAGAAGAGGAAGTTATTTAAAGAGAGGATAGAGTTGTTTCACTAATTGGAGAAAGTCCCAGACAGTGAAACAGTCGCTCTGCGGGCATTTGCCTAAAGCAGAGAGGTACAGGTCTCGATACTTCGGCAAGATAGAGCCGTCATTTGAAAGAGTACGTTTAAGCGATTTTAAAGTAGAGGGAATTTCCCACTCGGAAGAGGCTAATTTTGGGTTTGTTAAGTATTTGAGGAAGTCAATGATATCCTCAAATGTCTCAACAAACTCGGGGGGGTCAGAGAGGAGAGCAGGAGAGGGGGAGGTGGAGTGGTCAATGATAAAATTTTCAATATTACCAATGAGTGAAGAAGGCAACACAGGAGCTGGCTGTTTTTTCTTCTGGTGCATAGGAGTTTCAGGCTCTGTTGCAGAAGGAGAGTCAGTCGGCGAGGGAGTGAATTTTCTTTTCTGGTAATGAGGAGTGGAGGGGGCCTTTTCAACAGTTGTTGGAGGTGCATTTGCTGGGGCCTGGGCTTCTTCACTTTGTTGATCTTCGGTAGCCAGCTGTAGCGATGGGATGGAGGTCGAATGTGGATCCAGGAGTGTGTCCGAAATTGGAGCAGGAGGCGGCTGTAGACGTTTGTGCTTGCTGGCGAAGGCCTCACAGTCCTTAATGATGTGGCCTGGGAGCTTGCACCACTTGCACAGACGAGTCATTCCAGAGTAGTTTACGGTGGCCGAAAAGGTGGAGATCGGGATGAAATTTGGAACAGCCTTCTTCATTTCCATGTGGACGACCCTAGTGCCTGTCCGGATTGATTCCAAACCCGGGAGATTCAGGAATTCGTCAGTGATACTTTGAACAGTTCCAAAAGGTTTTAGGGCGTCCACGATTTCGCTGTTAGTGATGAAGAAAGGCAGCTTGGAGATGAGTAATTTTTTTTGTGGGAATCCGAGGCGTTTAAAAGATATGATCTGGTCAGAGGGAATGTCCAATGACGGGTCATCGGCATAATCGTTGGCGGCTTCTTCTGAAGAAAAAGTAACTATAGTTAGTTCCTTAGATATACTCTGAGCAACTTCTATAACGGATGGCTTCTGAGATTTGGCGAGAATGGACACAAATGATTCATAGCTGATGTTCTTATGTTGAAACTTGTAGCATCTAGTGAGTCTGGAGTCCTGTCTGATATCCATTTGAGCGTAGAACAAAAGAAAAACACGTGGGAAACAGAGAGCACAAGAGAGCACGTCTTGCAAGCTTGAAGTCCGAGGTTGGAATCGCGCGAGCGGTCGTTTTGTTTTGCTAGTGTGATACGTCTAGTGATCTAATCAAAAACGAAGGATTATTTACGTCTGAAGTGAATGTATTCAAGAGATACGATGACAGTATAGAGGTAATAGTTTAGTAGACAGAGCTAATATTGTATACTCTGTACAAAAAAGTGTTAATGACTTATTTATAATAGTAGTTAATTTGTTTATGAGATACTTCATATTTTTGAAACGATTTGCATTGTATTGTAATTGGTTTGAAAATACACTTATTGAAACTCACGCTCAGTGCCTATCCATTTTGTAATTTGCAACAATATCCTGCTGTTATCATAATGGTTTAGTAAATAGCTGTTTTTATTTTTACTAGTACCACAGCTAGGATTGGAGTAAGTTGTGCAGTAAGGAAATTTGATTTCCTAAAAATAGTTATTTGTGTAGCAAACAAATCCATCTACAGATCACCCAGAATCAAGAAATAGCATTCAATAAGTGAATAATCCTTTAATTTGTTTGATTTATTTAGCATAATTGATCGTTTATAGAAGTTTCAGGGTAGTTGTAAATTTCAGTGTTGCTATGTTTAACGTTATGAAGGTATGTGATGTGTTAAACTGTATGAAAAGGAGAGAATTATATAGTTGATATTTGCTCGTATTTAACCTCACGTGACATTTAATACAATTTCAAGTACAACTTGCTGAATACTGTGTCGCCGTAAGAAATTCAGATCGCCGTGGCTAAAATATAAAGCGGTAAGGCATGATCGCGTCAATTGTACTTTTAACATAGTAAGGTGTGCTTTGCATGCAGCATCTTGAAGCGATAGGAACCGCTAGCGTCACGATTGCAACGAACAGATTTAAAAGTATTTTTCTCAGTATAAATTTCTTTTGCACAGTGCAGTTAAGACGAGAATTTTTAAGAGTAATATTTAGAATTATAGATTCTACTCAAATATAAATAAATTACTGAGGTTTTGTTTTTACGTTTAAGAACATTCAAGTCTAAGGGGTTGGGTTTTACCTCTGAGCGGCACTTTTTTGCACACCATGGGCTAAATGGCCAGGTCACATGGACCCCGAAGGCTCAGAGAAGGTTGGGGGAGGGGATCCACTGGAACAGCTGTTGGGAGACAGATGGTAGCCTCCCGTCAAGGCCATCCAGCGTGTTCTTTAACGTGCACAGGGTATGGCTCTCCCGCACACGGGGCCACGGCTTAACGTCCCATCCGACGGACGGCGGCCTTTCCAAGCCCATCGGTGTCCCCTACTGACCGTGGGGAGGGTGTAGGAATTTTGCGGAGATAAATCTCAACGCTGACCCAGCTGGGACTCGAACCTGGGAAGTACAGATTACGAGCCTGGAGCGCTACCGACTGAGCCACCCCCGTCCCTCAAGTCTAATGTGCATTGTGGGTATGGTAAAGCTATTGGTTCCTGTCAATTCTATGACGTATGTTCCAGTACTTAATGCTAATGCTGTGGCATTAAGCACGGAATGGTAACAGCGTTTAACAATCTTTCATGCTTTCCTGGACCACTTTGTAAAAGGGGCTTCAGCCTCTTTATCATCTGGTCCAATCGCAAAATTCAGTTTTGGGCGCTGTAAGCAACGACTGGCGGGACCAGGACTGCAAAGTGCTGGTTATTCCACATTTCGCGATTAGGCTTAATGTCTCGCAGGCCGCCTAGATTCGTTAAAAAAAGAAAAAAAAAAGAAGCAAAGTGTTAGAGTGGTGGAGAGTAGTTAAAATATCTTCCATGATGGAGGGTGAAATGTATAATGCTTTTTGTGGGACATGCTGCGAGTTGGTGTCAATAAGGTAGATTTTAGCGCTTGCGTTGCGTTACAGAACGTAGCGTAACTACCTAGGAAATGGGATGGACTGTAGTTAAAGGTATGGGATTGAGATAGTTATAAATTTTTAATGGTGTGGGGGAAGAGGGGACTGGGGTCTTGAATAGGGATGGAAATTTGTACCCTGGGGGGCTAAGATAGAACTTTTATATTCTTTAAATCCTCTTGCATTGTAGGGTGTAAACTGTAGAAATGGAATTTTAGGGGTGAGGGGGAAGGGGCCTTTAATTAACTGCCCTTAAAAATTTTAAAATGTGCCATTAATTTAATGGGGATGTGAATTGAGGTATATGGGGGTAAGGAGATGGTTGTTAGCCAGTTAGATTAGCAATAATAATGAAGTGGAATGCAGTGAAGTAGACTCGAAGGGGTCCAGTGCAAACTGTATTCCTTGTGAATTAAAGGATATTTGATACGATAATTTTTCCCTTATAGTGAGGGGTAAGGGGGTTATGGGGGTCTGTTTATGACCAATTGGTGTATTCAGAGTGGTGAAGTGGGGGTAATAAAATTTTGAATTAATCCATAGGTTAGAACATTTTAATACAGAATAATCATGATACTAATAATTTGCAGTATTAAAAGGATCTAATCTTTAGGTTAATTCAAATTTTTATTACTTGAAGTATATTTTATCATTTGAAGATGTGACAAATAACATACGTTCTAATATGTGACGTTTGGACTCGCCAATTGTAATAGAAGTCTTGGCGTAGATATCCTTGTAAATTGCAAAAGCAATTTAAAACGTTATAATTGGCTAAGCAAGAAAGAATAATCGTGATACTAATAACTTGCATTATTGTTTAGCCAATTGCAACGTTTTAAATTGCTTTTGCAACTTACAAGGATATCGACGCCATAAGACTTCTATTACAATTGGCGAGTATAAACGTCATATGTTAGAACATATGTTACATCACGTGTCATTCGAAGAGTTTACCAAAGAGCCAATAAAAAACGATCACTTCAGCGGTCTGATACATAAAGAGGAATGCGGTTTGTTTTGATCGAACGGCCATCAATTTTCTTCGTTTTAAAAAAATATACTTGCTCGTGTTCTCTAAGTTTTACTAGTTCAGTTAAAATACTTAGCAATAATGTGCATTTGAATGGTAAAATCATTGCATAAATGCTTCTACGTTTAAAAGTCATTGAAAAGCGAAACGTCCATAGAGGGTAATGTTAACAAGGCAAGAATATCGTTCCCAGCGGCCTCTACTGGTACGGGACACTTTTTCTGCCAGATTTTAATAGCGAATGCCACACTATAATTCAGACGAGATGTAAAAATTGCAATCTTTTTTTCTGTAAAATTATGGCGTGTAAGGAAAATCGAGGCAATTTCGCAATATTTAGGACAGTTGGTAAATCTCGGGGGAGCTGGCAAAATTCAGAGTGACTTTGCAAAAATCAAGTGAGATGTAAAAATTTGGATTTTTTTTTTCTGTAAAATTGTGGCGAGATGGCAAAATGGAGGAAACTTAGCAAAATCTAGGGCAGTTGACAAAATTCGAATCCACTTGGTAAAATACGGGCGAGTTGTGAAAATTGGGATTGTTTTTGTGAAATTAAGGAAAATTGACAAAATCGAGAAAACTTGGCAAAATTTGAATTCACTTGGTAAAATATAGGCAATTTGTGAAAATTGGGATTTATAGAATGTTGGACAAATCGAGGAAACTTAACAAAATGTAGGGCAGTTGGCAAAATTCGATGCCACTTTGTAAAGTACAAGAGAGTGGTGAAAATTGTGCCTTTCTTGTGCAATTAAGGATAGTTGATAAAATTCGAAGTGATTGGCAAATTCGGGGAAGTTGTAAAAATTGCGATATTTTCTGGAAAATTATGGCGAGTTGGCAAAATTCGAATCCCCTTGGTGAAATATAGGCTAGGTGTGATAATTGGGATTGGGTTTGTGAAATTAAGTTGACAAAATCGAGAAAACCTGGCAAAATATTTTGAAGGATGATAATTTTTAAGTGACTTGGCAAAATTAGGAGATGTAAAGATTGCGATTGTTTTTTGTGAAATTAAGGACAGTTGGTGAAATCAAGGGGAAATTAACACTGACTTACAATTCAGACAAGATATACTGGGATAATTTCCGTGAAATTATGGCTAGTAGACAAAATTGTAAGTCAAATGGCAAAATGCAAGACTTTAGAGAGTTGTGAAAAATTTAAAATTGCCCCCCCCCCCCCTCGGAGCGAAAATCTAGACATTTGCTCAGTAGCAAAATTTGACTCCGAGTTGGAAAATTTTCGATTCCTTCCCTCGAACCATAGTCCTTCGCTACGCCCTTGGTTCCTGAAGAATAACGACATAAATTCTGTGTGATTATATTCCTTTTTGTTACAGCATCAAATATGCTCAAAGAACTATGCCTGTGTAACGAGTTTTAATAAAATGAGCTGAATGACATCACATCAACCTACAACGAAATGTACTTCATTGCAATGGTTACACAATGGAAGATAACGCAACAGACATGGCAAGTGTTTGTCTACAGGATTTTTTTTCTGTGATACTTCATTACTAAGGCATGGTATATGACATAGCGTGCAGGCAAGACTGCGAAGACAAAATTAATTTTATTAGTACCTACAAGTTGTAGATATTCAAAGTACACAGATGTCATTAACATAGTGTTGCAGAAAAGTTTTAGCTGCAAAAGACTGGCTTCCCCTCATGTGGATTCATAGATATGCACATTGGGGAATGGATGACTGCATGTGTTCCAAAAGGACAGTGTTGGGTTTTACCTCTGAGCAGCACTTGCTTTTGCGAACAATGGGCCAAAATGGCCAGAATACCACAAGAACCCCAATGGCTCAGAGAATGTTGGGGGGAGGGAACCAACTGGACGGCTGTTGGGTTGGGTTGTTTTACCTCTGAGCGGCACTTTTTTGCACACCATGGGCTAAATGGCCAGGTCACATGGACCCCGAAGGCTCAGAGGTTGGGGGAGGGGACCCACTGGAACAGCTGTTGGGGGACAGATGGTAGTCTCCCGTCAAGGCCATCCAGCGTGTTCTTTAACGTGCACTGGGTATGGCTCTCCCGCACACGGGACCACGGCTTAACGTCCCATCCGACGGACGGCGGCCTTTCCAAGCCCATCGGTGTCCCCTACTGACCGTGGGCAGGGCGGAGAATTTTGCGGAGATAAATCTCAATGCTGACCCAGCTGGGACTCGAACCTGGGAACTACAGATTACGAGCCTGGCGCGCTACCGACTGAGCCACCCCCGCCCCACGGCTGTTGGGAAATAGATGGCAGCTTCCATTCAAGGAAACCCTGCATATTCTTTAATGTGCACAGGATATGGTTCTTCCACACGAGGCCACAGCTTAACGTCCCATCAGACAGAGGGTGCTCTCTCCAAACCCATTGGTGTCATCTGTAGTGACTTGGTCTGCTAGGTCAGTTCTGAAAAAACAGCCTAAAATTATCTGATCTATCCAGAACACACAGGCCGAATATCCCTACTTACCGAAGGCAGGTTGGGGGAGATTTGCAGAGATAAATCTCAAAGCTGACCCAGGCATAACTCGAATCTGAGAACCGTAGATTATGAGCCTGGCATGCTATCGAGCCATCCTGCCCTGTAGGGCAGTGTCAACAAACGTGAAGGCAGCATGCAGGAGTGTTATGAAATCTTTTTTATAGTGGGCATTTGGTACACCAGCTGCTTGATATGACCCCACAAGAATAAATTCAATGCCGAGATCTGGTGAGCAGGCTGGCCACTAAACAGGACGCATATAAAATTCAGCATCCTTTTCAGGAAATCATATATCATCCAGAAAATCTGGGTAGATTGTGTAGCAACATGACATATTTGTCCAGACAGCCTATCCAACAACAGATAAGGGCCAATAACGTTACCCAATATCCCAGCCCATGGACCTGATGCTGGTGTGGGCTGGCTGCAAACCTTTCACTCATGAGTGAAGATAAGTAACAGACACAACATGAGTGAAAGCCTTCATGTTGCAGAATTCTGTGCGATTCAATCAGGCTGCACTGGGCCTAGGTGAACCACCTCTACATACAAGGAAATGGCTAAAGCAAAGTTCGTAGCAGCTAATTTTTGTGCAATGTTTTATCTCGTTTTTTCTGTTTTCTGAACTCCAGGCAACCGCTTTTCGAACTGCCATTTTGCATATTGGTAATGAGCATTTCACTTAAGTAGACAAAGTTTTTTTTTCCATTTCTTTACAGCTGTTGCCAAAACTCTTCAGTCTGGCAGGAATATCCGAAAATCACACTCTCCATTTTGTTGGCAGGGAAATCTCTGCCATTCTAACACTTCCGGGGACTGTAACTCAACTTCCAAGATAGAGACGCACTAAAGTTATGAATATACCTCTACACACATTTAAGGATTCAATTCGAAAAAATTTCAAACACTTTTTTTCGAGATTGCTTCAAAGCGTTGCTTTCAATTTCCATGTTGTCTGATAATTTACACAACTTCATTCAGGCTATTAGATTTGCCGATGGGTCCATCTCCCTGAACTTTACCTACAGATATGTTTCTTAATATCTAAGAGGAAAAAGGTTACAGAAAGGGGATTTAATGGATAGCTGTCAGAGAGATGGGAGCCTCCCGTGAAACCAGCGTTGAGGTTTATCTCCGCTAAACCCTCATCCTGTCCTCGGACAGTAGAGGACACTTATGAGCTTGGAAAGGCCGCCGTTTATCGGATGGGACGTTAAACCATGGCCCCGGGTGCAGGAAAGATATACCCTGTTCACCTTTAAAGAACAGATTGGATGGCCTTGATGGGAGGCTACCATGTCTCCTCCCCCAACCTTCTCCGAGCCCTCGGGGTCCTTGCGACCTGGCCATTTAGCCCATTGTGTACAAAAATGTACCACTGAGGTAAAACAACCCAATTCTTCCGTCAAGGCCATGCAGCGTGTTCTTTAACGTGTACTTGGTATGGCCATCGTTATGGCTCTCCTGCACACGAGCCCACAGCTTCACTTCCAGTCCGATGGATGGCAGCCTTTCCAGAAACAAAGATGTTTGCCTTTCTGATCGAGGTCAAGGTGGAGTTTAGTAGATACAAATATCAACACTGGCGGGACTCGAATCTTGGAACTTCAGATTACGATCTTGGTACCCTAACGATCGAGACAACCCCAGCCTATATGGTGAGGCAGCAAACTGAAAGTGTTTAAAAGGCTGCCATCTGTCGGATGGGACGTTAAACGTTTGCCCTTTCCACCTACATAGGTTAGGGTCTACCATACATCTAGATGTAAGAGTTCCCATCTGTCATCTAACAGCTGTCCAGTGGATTCCTTCCCCTGCCTTCTTTGAGCATTTGGGGGTCCATGTGACCTGGTCATTTAGTCCATTGGGTAAAAAAAAGTTCCTTTCAGGGGTAAATTACACTCAACCCGTCAAAAACAATGACCCATTCAGATCTTAAATCAAGGTTTCACTTACGTACTTTATGTGTGAAAATAAAAATAAATACCCCCTCAAGCAGCTGCTTGCCACAGAGGTCTGACAGGAGCATGTCAGTTTATATGCCACAGTAGATCTGAGAGGATGGCAGGACCTCAGCAGAAAAACGACACACACATCCATGCCTAATCCGGGGCTCGAAGTTTTAGAATTATCTTACTGCAATCCAGATAATGTGAATCATGTTCTTGGTTATTAGAATATTCTTTTTTATTAAGACTTTTATCATCGTCAAGCAGCCATGGGCTACGGAGGTCCAACCAGACCGTACAATTTAGTTCTCCAAGCAAGTCTGTCCTGAGCTACATCGTCTGCATCTGGCCACTGCACACCAATTCTAACAAGGTCCTCTTTGACATTGTCTGCCCACCGCATCCTAGGTCTCCTCTTTTTGAGGCATTTAGGCACAATGATCATAACCTTATTTGCTTCATGCTGGCACACAACTCACTTTCAGTTTCTGGTGGAAGTGATTAAAAAAATAAATACCCCCTCAAGCAGCTGCTTGCCACAGAGGTCTGACAGGAGCCTGTCAGTTTATATGCCATAGTAGAAGATCTGAGGATGGCAGGACCTCAGCAGAAAAACTGACACACATCCATGCCGTACCCGGGGCTCGAACCCAGGTCCCTTAGATCAGTTGCCAAGTGCGCTAACCACTCGGCCATGGGACGGCTACTAGGCACCAGAATATCTCTGCCAATCAGATGCAGACACAATGCCCCTGCTACATTAAATTTCTTGTTGCCAGTTCGGAGGCACTAAGGCTTTAACTGGTTCTGCTGCCAAAATGCCGATCTTGCCTCTGACCTAGCAGACCAAGCCACTACAGATGACACGATACATAGCACACAATGAAAACAAGTGTACTGATCTGCGAGATGCCTCCAGCTTTGATATTTGTTGGAACATCACTCCCCAGTTACTTCTTGGATATGTTTCTATCTTTGTATTCCCGGAATCTACCTTAGTAACCGTGTGTTCTTCTGGATAGATCAGATAACATGAGTGGCTACAATTTTGCTTTAAGTACAAGAAATAGCAATCCAGTAGTGATTGTTTCACTTGCACTGTACCAAAAGAACTAGAAATCCCGTCGAAAGTGTAAAGAGGGTGTTTCTTCAGGGCAGTGATGAGTCAAATGCACAACATGAACACAACTGTGTGTCCAGATGGAACACACATTCACTTGTGTAAACACGAGATTGCACTGGGTGATCATTTCTGTAAGGTATCCACAGCCAAACATGACCACCACTGTGTGTCCAGATGGAACACACATTCACTTATGTAAACACGAGTTTGCACTGGGTGATCATTTCTGTAAGGTATCCACAGCCAAACATGACCACCACTGTGTGTCCAGATGGAACACACATTCACTTGTGTAAACACGAGATTGCACTGGGTGATCATTTCTGTAAGGTATCCACAGCCAAACATGACCACCACTGTGTGTCCAGATGGAACACACATTCACTTATGTAAACACGAGATTGCACTGGGTGATCATTTCTGTAAGGTATCCACAGCCAAACATGACCACCACTGTGTGTCCAGATGGAACACACATTCACTTGTGTAAACACGAGATTGCACTGGGTGATCATTTCTGTAAGGTATCCACAGCCAAACATGACCACCACTGTGTGTCCAGATGGAACACACATTCACTTATGTAAACACGAGATTGCACTGGGTGATCATTTCTGTAAGGTATCCACAGCCAAAGTTTATATGATCTACCATGACACCATGTTTATAGTTTTATCAATAAAACGTATTTGATCAGTTGGCCGTTATAAATATTAAGTGTCACTGGACACAGTCAAATAAGGAAAAGCATCGACTACTGCATATTCAAAGAACAGGAGCTTTTTTTTTTTAATAATTTAATATATTCTATTTTTGGATATTTGTAGTGCTAAAAAATTTGTTTTTAAAGAACACTTTTCAATTTATATTTCAGTATAGTATATACTAAACTGTAGAATATTTTGGGTTCTCATTGATCTGTTGATAGAGAAAAAAACCCGAACGCAAATCGCATCTACCGCATACGGGAATCTCGTTTTCAAAGAGAATGAAGTTTTTCGTTTACCTACTTTTTCACTCCTTTAAAGTTTTGAGTTAATGAATAATGTGGAAAATGACGAGTAGTATTTTATTAGTAATTATAAACATAAAATGATTTGACTTTTATTTTCTAATTTAAAAAGTTGCTTTCGCTCCTCTGAGAAAAAAATGAGATTATTGCTGTCAGTGGAATATCTCTCGACACTCTACCACCGAAATTTCAAATTCCAACAATAAACAGATTGCTTGCAACATTCGTTAGAAGTTTCGCCCTTTTCATATTTAGTCATCTCTAACAATATAAATTAAAACTATCTAAGCATTTGAAAAATGAGAATTGTATTTCATTAGTACCAATCCAAGTAAATTTTTTTCCAATTATCTCTTAACACCAATCAGTTGTTTCCCACCCACCCAGGGCATAACGGGGGGGGGGGGGGGGTCAACGCATTGCTGCCAATGGCAACCTCATTAATTTCACATTCTACCATCAAAATATCAAATTTCTAGCATAAATACATCATTTTCAATATTCATTTGAAATTTTAAACTTTTTCCACCGTTAGAGGGCACAATTATAGCTGTTAAAAGATTCAGAAAATACAAATTGTATATTTCATCAATACAAAAAGAAATTTTAATTCATCTCCATAAATAAAATAGTTCGATGTCTACAGACGAACAGAAAGACGACAAAGCGAAACTATTAGCTCGTTCTTTTCTGAAACATAGAAAAATTGAGCGGAGAATTTTTCTTCATACCGCTAACAACTACAATCCTGGGTTTGTTGACAGAATGTTTGGTAACTGTCAGACCTATCAGGATGCAGAATGAAAAGAAAATAACAACCACAATTATTATAGAATTAATTTTTATAAAGGGTCGTCCGATGAAAAATGGAAAGTCGAAAATCATTTTTTTTGTTCAAATTTGTCGTGCCTGTTGCGACATTGGTCCTGAGTGCATCCCCCCCCCCCACACACACACACACACTCGTCACCCTTGTGTGGGATGCCATAGGTTATTACTCCAGAACAGATTTAGTATTTTTCCAGGGAACTTTTGACAGCTGAACAAATACATTGACGACATTCTGGTGCCCCATTGTCTACCTTTCCTACGGAGCTATTCTGGTGGTATTTTTCAGCAGTATAATGAATATTCCCATATACCAAAGGTTCAAGGTGTTGTAAGATCATGGCGAAATTTGCCTCCAATGAGGGGCTCCCTGTACCTGTCCTCATATGCCTCCATAGAGTATATATTGGATGTGCTGGGTCAATATCTACAGTCATATATACTAGACATAATCCGTCTCCATTTGGGGGAATGGCAGAAACTGCCGCAGAATGTTATTAGGAGCCTGCATTGCATTGATGCCTCAATGTCTGGCTGCATGCATTGCCACTAATAGGGTCATACCCTGCACTAGGAACCCATATTAGGGCAACCCCTAAACACACCCTTAATATACACGCAGGTGATTGTGCAATTAATCATTACTACCTTGTACCACTCTGCTCACTTTCACAATGGTTTGAGTTTTCCTTTATGTTGTTGCACTTTTTGGGTCCATGAGTATATAAATACAAGAAAAAAATTAACATTATAATAAAATAGAAATTGCTAAACGAAAATAAATAATTTTTAAACAATGTGATTTTTACATAAATTCTACATTTACAAATGAATTTGTAATACTTCTAACATCCTACAGATATCTTGAAAAAAATTAAAGAATATAATTTTCAAGCAATTAATTTTTTGGAAAAATACCGTGGCTCCGAGTCTTCCAGTTTTGCTATCACAGCAGCTGCCTCCATCATATCATCTTTGTTAGAATGCTGATGATCTTTCGCAAATATCACTGCAGGTTGATCATCTTGAAACTCGATCAACAGCAGACTCTGAGAGTCAAATTGAAATGTTGGCATACTGCACATTGTTGAATGTTGGGCGCTTTCATGAGGGGTTGGTCTTCAATCCACATGAAGTTTATCACATTCAAACTGATACTTACCACTGATTCTGGTGTTAATGAGTCCCTTCTAAATATACCCATTTTCCTGTGTGGTCATAAAGATCATTCAATCCATTACCCAGATATAAGGGTTACCACAGATTTCTACATATATACTATAGGCAGAGCTAGCACGGATACACCACTACTCCAAGGATAAATTCGGTGATAGTGTCATGGCCAAACATTTGAGAAAAACACCAGAATTGTAGTTCAAGTACATGCATCTGTTTTGGTCCCATATATGTTAAAAAAGGCATATCAATATTTCTCCCCCCCCCCCATAAATATAACCAAAAGCTATCAAGGTATGGGTGGTATTAAAAAGTTCTTGACATGCATCTGCAGAACAAAAATCATTGCACTTACCTCAATAAAACTTTTACTGTCCTTCAAAGTACTCCCCACCAACATCTATGCACAGTTGCAGATGTCTACACCAATTCTGGAATGCTTGATGGTAATCCTGTTGGGGAATACTCTGCAACTATGAATGAATGCATTTTGCAAGTCTTGCACCCTTGAAAAAAGCTACTCAGAAAGTTCCTTTTTATTTTTTGAAAATAACCAAAAATCGCATGGTGCAAGATCGGGTGAATATGCAGGATGGGATAGCCGATTTTTTTTCCTGTTTCAGATAGGACATAACTTGCCAGGTTTTGTGAGCACTGGCATTGTTGTGAAGGAGAATCTTTCACACGTCTGTTGTTGGACATTGCTCCTTCATCTGCTTACCATTTTGGGCAAAACAAAATTGGCTATTTACAGTCATTTATTCAAGTAAGGTGTCCACAGTTACCACTCCTTGTGAATTGGAAAAAAAAATTGTGAACATCCTCTTCCTTTTTTTGCTATGATAACTTTTACATCTCAACTACTCGTATTAGTGTTTGTATGTTATGAGAAACCAGGAGAAGCCAGACTGAGTTTTTAGGTTACCTCTGTCCTTTTTTTAATAAATAAATTATGGTAAATGATAATAATCTAAAAAAAATTATTGTTTTCAGATTCACTGTCAGAGAATGTTTTTTTTTTTCATTTTTTTTGAGGAAGTGGCATGGACAGGAGTCTGAGAAGTGCAAACCATTTGCAAACATTTTTTTCTTACTTGTAATAATTCATTAGTGTTGGAAATTTTTTATTCTAGAAAGAATGAAGCTGAAAATTTTTCATAAGCCCATTTACTAAAATAGACTAAGTTATTACTTTATCCTATGCACACTGATCACCCTGTCATGTTCAACACAAAAACATAGTTTTCATAAGGATTATTATGTTTTACTACAGGGAATAAAAGAATTTATTATACCCAAGTGTGTATTAGGCAAACATATGAATCAATCTGAAGATATAGACAATTGATTGGAACCAACTTAACTTTCTGTCAGGTAAACAAGAGTACAGAGATGTAAATGAAATGACAATGAAATGTTCTTATTTACAAATCTTTTAAACAAGTCCACATACACTCCTCTTTTCTGGAAACAAGGTATGGCACTCTGGTGAGCCTTAGTTCTTCTTAGGAAAACTGAACTGAAGCAAAAATGTTGCAGATGCTTAATAGTCTTCAGCATAGCCCACTGCCACATTCCACAAAATAATTATTTTACTTTGTGGTTGCAAGTTACTATGTCACTAAACACCACTGAAATGATATTCAATACATTAAATTAGCTGCATTTCAGTCTCATCTGTGTAGATGTTGTGTAGTTTGTGATGGTACAACAGCTGGTATGGAAGGAGAAGTAACATTTTCTGTTTCCTTTCCATCTGCATCTGATATGGCTGAACTACTTACTGCAACTCCTATCAATTTTTGCTGTTGTTTCTGAAGCTCTAAAATAAGTGATCTCAATTGTTCACGTTTATTTGTTACTTTTTCTTCAGGGAACCATGTTTCTAGTTGAGGCATTGGACTACCAAAATGAGGCAGGGGTTTCTGAAAAATGATAAAACAAAATATTAATACCATTATTTATTGTAATGCATGTTGAATCTTATTACTGTAAAAAATACAATAAGAATATTGTGCTAATTTAAAAAACCATCTTTTGGATATGTTTTAATGTTAGATTTATTTACAGAGTTTTAGCTTCAAATAGAAATTCTCAGACCCATCCACTCCTCTACTCACAAAACCCTCAAGCAGTCATGGGCTATGGAGGTTCCAAGCAGAGTGGGTAATTTAGTTCTCCATATAGATCTGTCCTGAGCTACAGAGTCCTGTTTAATATTGTCTGCCCACTATATCCTGTCTTCACCTTTTTCTGAGGCCTTTGGGTTTACTATTCATAACTAGAACCTTGCATGAGTAGCACACCCACATCTGCAAAACTTTATCAGCATCCATGTATATTGCTTATTTAATAAGTCAGTAAAAGCAGTCAGTAACAGTCAGTAAATAACAGTGAGTAAAAGAAATAAGTCTAATGGTTAATTAATGACTATTGATAACTGAAAAATATACCGTGGAAAATAAAAAGATTTTTGTTCCTAAAAATATGTTTTGCAAAATTTAGACAAAAATTTACTTAAATTATTTAAAATTATTTAATTCGAATTTTACAAATTCTCCAGAATTAATTTTACTTTTTTAAATGCAGTTATCAGGATTATGGATACTCCTTTTTATTACCAGTAACTCTCTTTTAAAACTTTGTGATCTCCCCAAATGAAATTTTCATTAAACTATTTCATTCTCTTTTTCTACATAATACCCCAGTAATTTCTTGAATTTATATTCTGCTTTGGTAGCAAAAAAGACAATTTCTTTCATATAAGATTTTTAACTTGTGGCTTTATTCAAATTGATTTGTTTTTCTTTTTAGAGTGAATATCATTGAGTTTTCAAATCAGGTTTCTTTTAACATTATTTCAAGTAGTTTTAGCCAACGGCAGCACCAAGTTGAAAACACCAGTTCTTGTCCATCACCGAAGTTAAGCAGCTTTGGGCATGGTCAGTACCTAGGAATACCACATGCAGTTGGCTAAAAATCTGCCCAGGACCTGCCATCCTCACAGATCCCTCTACTATGGCATATTAAATTGACAGGCTCCTGTCAGACCTCTGTGGCAAGCAGCTGCTTGAGGAGGTATTTATTTATTTATTTTTATTACAAGTACTTTGATATTGTCGGCATTCCCTCTCTCAATAAACATAATTTCTTTAAACATCCCACTAACCATTTTCTCTCCATATGTAGTTGGAATGTGAGGACTCTGCACAGAGCTTTTTCTCTTGATATCCTCACACAAGAATTCCACCATTATAATTTAGATATTCTCGGCTTGCAGGAGACCAGATGGACAGATAAAGGTCAGATTCTTAAAACTAATCTTAAATTTCTCTTTTCAGGGAGGAGAGACAATAAACTTTACCAAGGCGTGGGTCTGCTTCTCAGCAGACACGCTAGTGATGCTCTTCTAGGATATGAGTGCATTAATGAAAAGTTTCTTACAGCAAAATTTCAGACAAGCATTAAAGACTTGAATGTTATCTGCTGTTATGCCTCCACTGAGGATGCCGATGAGGATGAGAAGGATAGGTTTTACAGACAACTTCAGGATATTTTGAATTATATCAAGAAAGGAGATATTACCCTTGTTCTAGGTGACTTCAATGCCAAAGTTGGTACTGACTCTAACCTTTGTGAGGAGTGATAGGCCCTTTTGGTATTGGTAGCTGCCATGGCAATGGGCAACGTCTCCTACAGGTAAGTAAACTAAATTGTTTCAGAATAACTAACACTTATGACAAACACCGCAACATAATAAGTACACATGGGTTTCACCTAATGGGCTGCATAAGAATATGATTGATTATATATTAATTAACAGCAAATGGGCTAGTTCTGTTAGGAATACCAGGGCATATAGGGGAGCTGAAATTGGATCTGACCATTACCTTGTTAAAAGTGTCTTGCAACTTAAATTTAAAAAGTGTTGTGCTAGGGTTAAAAAATTTACTTTTAATACTGAAACTCTGAAAGACCCAGTTATAGCTAAAGCTTACCATGACAGGTTACTTAGTCATTATGACAGTCATGGTTTGCTTACTCCTGAAGTTGAGGAAGAATGCGACCATTTTAAACAGGCTTTTTTGGAAACTACCAGTACTCTTTTAGGAAAAAAAGGAGCAGAGGAGGCAGAATTATTTGAGTGATAAAGCACTTGAGCTTATTTCAGAAAGAAATAACTGCAGGAATGTCCTTAATCAATACCCTACTAATCCTAATAGAAATGATTACAGAGAGCTTAATAAACGTGTAAAGGATCAGTTAGCTGCTGATAAGAATCTTTGGCTTGATGGCTTGGCTGACAAAGCTGAGGAAGCAGTTAGACAGCACAACAGCAGAGAGCTGTACCAGATAGTTAATGTTTTATGTGGTAGAAAACGGACAGGTATACAGGGATTGAAGGATAAACAAGGTTAGGTTATAGAAGGTGAGGATTCTGTCATGGGTAAGTGGGCTGAGCATTTCAGTGATGTTCTCAACAATGTGGTTAGTTCTACTCCCATTGTTTGCAATGATGACAAATGCATTGGTTTGCAATGATGACAAATGCATTGGTGGCATTTCTGTCCTGGCCCTACAACACAATCTGAAGTTATTTTGGCTATTTCTAAACTTAAACTTCAGAAATCCTCATGGGATGATGAAATTACTACAGAAATACTTAGAGCTGGGAATGTTTCAATTATCACTTGGATGACTGAAATTCTGAATATCTTTTATGATAAAGGCATGGTTCCTAAGGATTTTACCAGAGTTATTATTATTCCTATTTTCAAAAAAGGTGATCGCAGTTCTTGTGATAACTACGGGGTATTAGCCTACTCTCTGTTCCAGGGAAAATTCTTTGCATGATTGTGCTTAATAGAATTAAGAATCTGGTTGACAGGCATTTGCGTGATGAGTAATGTGGATTCAGAAGTGGTAGGGGATGTGTGGATCAGATATTTTCACTTAGGCAGATTGTTGAGAAATGTGTAGAGTTTCAGAAACCTTTGGTTGCTAGCTTCGTTGATTTCAAAAAGACTTTCGACTCTGTTGATCGTCATAATTTGTAGTTGATTGTGAGATCATATGGTATACCTGATAAGTTAGTTAACATAATGAAAGCTCTCTATAATAACACTGAGTCGTGTGTGAGAGTTGGTAAGGCTTGTAGCAATTGGTTTAGCATTACTTCTGGTGTTCGACAAGGGTGCATTTTGTCTCCTTTTCTCTTTAGTTTGGTATTGATTATGTTATATGAAAAATTCACTGTAAGTGAAAGATTTTGGTTTTAAATGTTCTGGAGATACGAAAATTTCCTTTTTAGATTATGCTAATGATTTAGCCCTTTTGGTAAATGATGTTGACGAAATGAACTCTTTCATTCGAGCTGTTGATGAGACTGGTAGTAGAGTAGGTTTGGTAATAAACAGAGAGAAAACTAAAGTGATGAAAATTGGTGAGGCAGATTGTGATTCAGTTCATCTGAATGGTTGCAGTCTTGAGCAGGTGTCACAGTTTAATTATCTTGGGAGCTATGTAACAGATAATGATGATGTGCAGCATGAGATTAATAGATGAATAGGGATTGCTGCCAGGACTTTTAAGAATCTATGGAGAATGTGGAGAAATAGGCGTATACACCTAAAGACTAAAATTAGACTGTATAATAGTTTGGTTCTTTCTATGGTTAGTTATGGAAAAGTGAAACTTGGACGCTTTGTAAACAAGATAACAGGAAACTAGATGTTTTTGATTGTAGATGCTTACGCAGTATCTTGGGCATTAGGTGCCCAAGGTACTGAGTAAGCATCTA
Organism: Ryuthela nishihirai; assembly: GCA_038380435.1. Classification (NCBI taxonomy): domain Eukaryota; kingdom Metazoa; phylum Arthropoda; class Arachnida; order Araneae; family Heptathelidae; genus Ryuthela; species Ryuthela nishihirai. The sequence goes on along the minus strand of JAWZYU010000001.1, from coordinate 152,007,868 downwards.
ATTTCCTGTCGTTTACAAAGTGTCCAAGTTTCACTACCATAACTAACCCTAGAAAGAACCAAACTATTATACAGTCTAATTTTAGTCTTTGGATTAGGTGGTTCAACTTTGTAACTAATGACGAGGTTAGGCAAAGGAGTCGGCAACCTCCTTTAAGCAGCATACTGTGCAGAGAGAGAGAGACTTTGTTGGTTTGACACATTGCCTGTATGAATAATTATAGATTAGCGAATAGAATTATGAACAGTGTTCCTAAAGGCCTCAGAAAGAGGAGGAGTCCTAGGATGAGGTGGGCAGACAATGCAAACAAAATCTTCCTAGAATTGGTGTACAGTGGCCAGATGCAGCAGATGTAGCTCAGAATAGATATGTTTGGAGAACTAAATTTGCACGGTCTGGTTGGACCTCCGTAGCCCGTGGCTGCTTGAGGATGGATGATGATGTCTACTCATGCCAGCCATAATAATGGAATAATGTTTGCTCAGATTACTGCAATACAAGATTTTATCTGCATTAACATAATTTTTTTATCTGCTATCCATGTTAAAGTTAATCTTTTATCCACTGGGAGCTTTTAAATGCAGATATCTGCATCTGAGCAGGGCTCTATTCATAACACTATTCTTTAATTAATAACACCATCTTACTCTGCAATATATATATGTCTGCTCTGCAACCATTCAGATTATCTGAATCACAACCTGCCTGGATGAAGCAGTCATGTTTATATATTTATATATATACAGGCATCTGCTGACTGCTTCATCTAACCCCCATCAAAAGATTGGTACAAAATGTTTGTCCACTGATAACTTTTTCCTCTTTTAGCACATATATTTCCACTTCACTTTTGTGCACACAATGGGGTAAACAGCCATGACACCAGAACTGAAGGGCTCTAAATATACTATTCCATTCATAACTTTCAAGGTAGCTGAGGTGACAGCAGAAATCTGATTAAGATACCCCCTAGAAATTTTGGGCACTTGCAATGGGTTTTAATCCTGACCCACTGCAGCTAGGAACCCGATCTCTGAACCCAACAAAGAGTTACACAAGGGGAACCACTCTGGTATCTGAGGAATCGCAGTGTGCCAAAAACTTCTGCCTCCAACGATATCATTGCAGATATACAAGAAACAAGTGTCCATGCACCAGTTTGTATGGAATAAGCCTATTATACAATACATTAAAATAAACCATAAATTAAAAATATCTGGCACCAACTTTTCAACAACAATTTGCAGCACCTAACATTTTACAAGTGTTCATTTAGTAAGAATGAACAAACAGGATTTTCACACTTGGGTTAATATTTAAGCAGCACTTTTGTGCACACAATAGGGTAAATAGCCATGACAAAGATTGCAGGACTCCAAATCTGGGTATTGACTGAACAGCTATTAGAAGACATGGATATTTCCCATCAAGGGCATTCAGCATGTTCTTTAACCCTCCTGGTGTTATGCATTTATCCTTCTCTTTACTTTCTAAGTGGCAAAGTAAGGCTTAAGCAACAGTTGTCTGGCGGGACTGCCATGTCAGTACCACTAGAAGACCACTTAGCTGTGGCGAGGAGAATACATTCAAGCCACCTGGAAGATTAATACACAGGGTATTGTTCTCCTGCACATGGGGCCACAAACTGGATACCAATGAGTTTGGCCAGTGGTGTCCCCTTTCTCCCAAGGACACAAGATTAAATGGAGGGCCTCAATGTAGTCATACCGGGGGCTTGAATTTGGGAACATTAGGTTCAAGCATGGCACCCTACTGACTGAGCCCACCCATGGACAATGTTCATAAAGAGGTCTTTCATATAAAAGAATAAAACGGAAAACCCATATCGCAAAGAATATATAATCATATCAGGAACAAGTAGAATAGACAGGTAGAATAGGAAGAACAGAAATTCAGTAGGGGTCAATTCAGTTGGCACAAATGCAAAGCACCCTGGCAGTGTGCAATAAATATGTGAAGTCTACACACAGCATATAAAACAGATAGCAGAAGACACATGGCAATGAAATGTCCATTGAAAATGCCACTTGTCAAATGTGATATAGACCTGGAGGCATGCAAAAAAATTTCTTTCATATTATTCTTAGCATAGTGGATTCAGTGAGAGGAAGTTATGAGACTAAACCTCCAAGATGAAAACAGACTAGATGGATTTGGTTAATATTCTTTTTAATAATAATCACTACTAAAATTAAACTAGAAGAATGCATATCGTCTCTCGGGCATATGGAATCTCATTTTCAAAGAGAATGAAATTTTTCGTTTACCTACTTTTTTCCCTCCTTAAAAGTTTTAATCTGAGCAAATGAATGATGGAAAAATGCAAATATACTATTAGTATTTACACATCATAAAAATCATTCTTTTTTATTTCTTATATTTATAAAGTTGCTTTTCTTGCACCCCTCTGAGAGCAGTGGGTAGATTACTGCTATCAGTGGAATATCTCTCGACACTATTGTAAAAATTTGAAATTTCAGTGGAAAACAGATCACTTGCAACATTTACTAGAAGTTTTGGCATTTCCATATTAAATTATCTCTAATGACATAAATTAAAACTATCTAAGTATTTGAAGATCTACAAATGGCAGTTAGGCATAAACTGGAAGGAGAGCTGTCTACCAATCCCCAGTGATGATGCACAGAACCAGCCAGGCCTAGCACCTAATGTCCGGCCCGCCTTCTCATGGTGCAGACCATTAGTATCTTTCAAAATAGATATTCTCTTTTGGAAGAGAATGGAAGGGGAGGGCTACCAGAACAATGTGGCCTACTAATCTGGTCATTGATGGCCCCTTTTCTTTCTTTCTTTCAACCCTTCTGAGGAGTAGTCAACATCACAGGGTCCTGACCATTTATACACACTAGACTGAACTGGCTTATGGATTTGAGCTTGATTATGGATCCTGGACTTGTGGACTTCTGTTGAGGGAGAATCTGCCGCTATGTTTTCTGTTTGCTTCTGGGTTGCCAGCCCTAAGTGAACAGAGGCATGGGATACCTTATATCAGCTGGTGGATAATCATGATCAGAGGCCAACACAGGTACCTGAAACTCACTTAGATAGTTGGACATCGTCAATCCTAAACTGGAGTAACGTATCTCAGCAGGCCATATAGCTCTTGAAAAGGTGGTGCCTGAAGTTCCTACCAGCATCAGTGACTTCAGCCTTTAGCAGAGGAGGGACAGGTCTTTGCCCCTGCCTGCGATCAGGGAGCTGTTTGATATTGTTGGCCCACCTCTCTCAATAAATCTAGTTTCTTTAAAAATCCTACTAATCATTTTCTCTCTGCAGGTATGTGGAACGTGAGGATGTTATATAGAGATTATTCTTTTGATGTCCTCATGCAGGAATTCCATCCAGGTGAGATACTTAAAAATAATTTTAAATTTCTCTTTTCAGGGTGGGAGGATGGAGATCACTCCAAGGTGTATTTTTTCTTCTCAGCAGACATGCCAGTGATGCTCTTCTAGGATATGACAAGAAATGTTAATGAAAGATTTCTTGCAGCTAAATTTAAAACAATAATGAAAGATTTCAATGTCATCAGTTGTTATGCCCCACAGAGGACTCTGATGAGAACAAGAAGGATATGTTTCACAGCCAGCTTCAGGATATTTTGAATTCTGTGAAGGAGTTATTTCTCTTGTGCTAGGTGACTTCAATGCTAAAGATGGTACAGGCTATGACCTTTGTGCAGGGGTTTTACGTCTGTTTGGCACTGGAAGTTCCAATGGCAATGGGTAACATCTCCTACAGGTAAGTAAACTTAATGGTTTGCAAATAACTAACATGTACTACAAACACCAAGATATTTATAAATATACATGGGTTGCACAGGAATATGATAGATTACGTTTTAATTAATGCAAATGGGCTAGTTAAGTTAGTAATACCAGATCATACAGCAGAACCAAACTTAAGTCTGACCATTACCTGGTCAAAAGTGTCTTGCAATTAAAGTTTAAGAAATGTGGTAAAGTTAAGAGAATTACTTATAACACTAAAGCTCTGAAAGATGCAGATATAGCCAGAGCATACCATGATGGGCTATTTAATAATTATGACAACATTGTTTGCCTGCTGGTGAAGTTGAGAAAGAATGGGATTAGTTTAAACAGGCTTTTCTGGAAACCAGTAGTACCCATTTGGGTAAAAAGGAAGAGAGGAAACATTATTTGAGTGTTAAGGCAATGGAACTTATTTCTGAAAGAAGGAAGTGCAGGAATAATATGAATCAAAACCCTATTAATCTTAACAGATGTCATTATTTATATAAATATAATGTAATAATTAAAAAATTTTTTGACGAAACTTACAAACTAAAAATTCAACATAACAAAAATACAAGATTTCAAAACCAAGGTTATTACAAATTGCCAAATTTTCGAAATAATTACGGGAAACATACTCCAATTATCAAGTACCACTTATATTTAATGCTATTCCAAAAAAATTACTAAATATAGATTCTTTTAGAAGACTTAAATTGGAATTAAAAAAATATTTGGTATTTTCTATTTAGCTGATTATTATGTGTTGTGTTTTGTGGATTTATTTGATGTACACCATTTTTGTGGTTGAATGACCTATGTTTAATATAATTTATTCAATTTCCTGCAGATAAGCTATTTAGCTTTATGGGTCAAATTGTAAATGTATTTGTATTGGCTGATAAAGCAGAGCAAGAAGTTAGACAGCACACAACAGCAGGGGATTGTACCATATAGTTAATCTTTTCTCTAGAAAGAAACAGACAGGTACATAGGGATTGAAGGATAAGCCTGGTAAAGTGGCTGAAGGTGAGGATTGTATGACTACTAGTGGGCTAAGTATTTCAGAGATGTTCTGAACAATGTGATTATTTCAACTTCCATTGTTTGTAATGAGAACAGGTGCATTGCTGGCTTTAATGTTGACCTTATATCACATTCTGAAGTCACGTTGGCTATCTCTAAATTAAAACTGCATAATTCCCAAGAGGTGGATGAAATCGCCACTAAAATGCTTAGTGCTAGGAACATTTGTGTTGTCATACGGTTGGTTGAAATTTTGAAATTTTTTTTATGATAAAAATAGGTTGTTTCTAAGGATTTTACCAGAGATATTGTTATCCTTATTTTAAAAAAGTTAATCATAGTTCTTTTTGTTTCAGGTAAAGTTCTTTGCATGATTTTACTTAATAGAATTAAGAAATTGGTTGATGGACAACTGCATGACGAACAGTGTAGATTCAGAAGGGATAGGGGTGTATAGATCAAATATTTACACTAGGCAGATTCTTGAGAAATGTTTAGAGTTTCAGGAACCTGTAGTTACCAGCTTTATAGATTTCGAAAAGAGTTTTGACTCTGTTTATCGACATAATTTGTGGTTGATCGTTATATCATATGGAATACCTGACAAATCAGATAGCCTAATGAAAACTCTCTATAATAACACTGAGTTTTGTGTGAGAGTTGGAAAGGCTTATAGCAATTCCTTTAGCATTGCTAGTAGAGTTACCCAAAGGTGCATTTTGTCTTCTTTTATCTTTAGTTTGGTTACAAATTATGTTATGTCGATTTCTTTGGAAGAGAAATATTTTGGCCTTAAATGGTCTGCAGATTTCAAAATTTCTGATTTAGATTATGCAGATGATTTTGCTCTGCTGGCTAATGATGTTGATGGGATGAATTCTTTCATTAGGGTTATAGATGAGACTGGTAATAAAGTAGGTTTGATTATAAACAGAGAGAATACTAAAGTGACTAAAATAGGTCGGGCAGGCTGTGTTTCAGTTAATCTGAATGGTTGCAATCTTGAGCAAGTGTCTCAGTTTAATTATCTTGGGGGTTATGTAACATATACTGGTGATATATGTCATGAGATAAACAAATGAATAGGGATTTCCACCAGGACTTTTGAGAATCTATGGAGAGATTGGAGAAATAGGCATATATACCTAAAGACTAAAATTAGACTGTAATAGTTTGGTTCTTTCTGGGGTTTGTTATGGTAGTGAAACTTGGACGCTGTGTAAACGCAATAACAGGAAACTAGATACTTTTGATTCTAGATGCTTACGCAGTATCTTGGGCAATAGGTGGTTCAACTTTGTAACTAATGATGAGGTTAGGTAAAGGAGTCGGCAACCTCCTTTAAGCAGCATACTGTGCAGAGAGAGACTCCATTGGTTTGACACATTGCCTGTAAGAATAATTATAAATTAGCAAATAGAATTATAAACAGTGTTCCCAAAGGCCTCAGAAAGAGGAGGAGACCTAGGATGAGGTGGGCAGACAATGCCAAACAAAATCTTCCTAGAATTGGTGTACAGTGGCCAGATGCAGCAGATGTAGCTCAGAATAGGTATGTTTGGAGAACTAAATTTGCACGGTCTGGTTGGACCTCCATCCCATGGCTGCTTGAGGATGATGATGATGAAAGATATATATATTAAAACTACCTACGTATTTGAAAAATGTGAATAAAAATATATCATTAGTACCAATCCAACTAAAATAGTTTTCTAATTATCACTTTTATTGTTTCCAATGGAAACTATCGATGTTCACATTCCACCACCAAAAGGTCAAATTTCTATCATTAACAAATAATTGTAATAATAGCTTGAAACTTTCAATTTTTCAAATTTTTTCACCATTAGAGGGTGCAATTACAGTGTTTGAAAGATTCCGAAAGTGCAAATCATAATATTTTATCAATTCCTATCTATCCCCCCTCCCCCCCAAAAAAGAGCATTTTTCATTTATCTATACATACAAACAATTATCTGCTAAAACAATTGTGTTTTCCCATCTTCCCTGGGATTAAGGCACCAACTCATTGCTGGAAATGTAAATTCCACGACCTTTACATTTTGCCACCAAATTTTTAAATTTCTAGCATAAATACACCATTTGCAATATTTGCTTGAAATTTTCGAATTTTCGACTGTTTCCACTGCTAGAGGGCGTAAGTGTAGCTTTAGAGAGATTCGGAAAGGTGTATATTGTAATATATCATCAATGCCTATCCAATACAAATAATTTTTAAATCTCTGTAAACAAAAAAGTTCGATGTCTACAGACAGATGGACGGAAACAAAGTGAAACTATTATCTTGTTTTCTTCAAAAACAAGATAAAAAGAAGTGTTTGGGAAAGAAAATGTGAATGCTAATATGAAGTTCAGCAATTTCTAAGCTTGCATCACCAATGGAGAAGTTGGCTGAAAGAAAGAGCATATGCACCGATTTCTTTGTGGCACAATAGGAAATAGTGTGCTTTTCCAAATTAATGTTTTTTATTGAAGTCTGAAATATTAGCAGTCACATAATCCTTAATTTGAATTGTAGATGCTTTAGAACTGCTAGAATGAATAGCTTTGGTAAAATGTTTTAAATCCTTTAAAAGTTTACCTGTCATAGTTTTTCCCAGTACATAAATGAATCTGACATATTGCATTCAAATTCAGCTAATGTGTTTTCTGCAATAAATTTCAAGATATCATAGGTTTTCATTGTTGTCAACCTTTTTTTTTTGGAATGCACTAGCATTCCTTAAATTGTTCAATAAAGTCCCCAAGTTTTATTTTAATTTTTCAATTATAACATTAAAGTTCATTTCAGGTTCTGGTTTACTGTGTTCTATTTTTCTAACAAATGAGTTATAATAGCTAGAAGTGGTCACGCATCAACATTATATTTTCTGTGTACTATTTTTCAACTTGTGATCAGAACCACAAAGCTACTAGCTTATCTGCATATTATGACAGAACCAACAGAGCCCTGCCATCCTGGGATTTGAACCTGGACTGCGACAATTTTAGTGTGTTACCATGAACCAATGCATCAGCATGGAGAATTTGAAAATTCAAAGTTTTCTTCTGGAAAGAAGTTTAATGTTCAAAAGATGAATGTGCTGCCTATATAACTAAATGTGTTGCAACACAACAAAGAAAATAAATTTACTATAGTGATCTGAATTAAATAATTTCGAAATCTAAAGAAGAATCGGTCTCAATAACAGTTTTAGTTAGCCACAAGTGGGTATGAAATATCAGTGTATAAAAATCTTTTAATTTTACTAATGTCCTATTCTATTATACAGTACAAACATGTTAAGTGCATGAAATAGAATTGAATGTTGGTACAAGTACTTTTTTTTTACCTTCTGAAGGTATCATTGGAGTATGTTGCATTTGTGTTTCAGCTTCATAATTTTTTTCTGCTGTTAGTGTTTATTATTACGGAAATGCATAGAGCTGGGAATGTTTCGGTTACCACTTGGATGACTGAAATTCTGAATATCTTTTATGATAAAGGCATGGTTCCTAAGGATTTTACCAGAGCTATTATCCCTATTTTCAAAAAAGGTGACTGTAGTTCTTGTGATAACTATAAGAGTATCAGCCTACTCTCTGTACCAGGTAAAGTTCTTTCCATGTTTGTGCTTAATAGAATTAAGAATCTGGTTGACAGGCATTTGCGTGATGAGTAATGTGGATTCAGAAGTGGTAGGGGATGTGTGGATCAGATATTTTCACTTAGGCAGATTCTTGAGAAATGTTTAGAGTTTCAGAAACCTTTGGTTGCTAGCTTTGTTGATTTCAAAAACGCTTTTGACTCTGTTGATCATCATAATTGTGGTTGATTGTGAAATCATATGGTATACCAGACAAGTTAGTTAACATAATGAAAGCTCTCTATAATAACACTGAGTCATGTGTGAGAGTTGGTAAGGCTTGTAGCAATTGGTTTAGCATTACTTCTGGTGTTCGACAAGGGTGCATTTTGTCTCCTATTCTCTTTAGCTTGGTTATTGATTACGTTATGCGAAATTCACTTCAAGGGAAAGATTTTGGCCTTAAATGGACTGGAAATACGAAAATTTCTGATTTAGATTATGCTGATGATTTAGCCCTTTTGGCAAATGATGTTGATGAGATGAACTCTTTCATTCGAGCTGTAGATGAAACTAGTAGTAGAGTAGGTTTGGTTATAAATAGAGAGAGAAAACTAAAGTGATGAAAATTGGTCAGGCAGGTTGTGATTCAGTTCATCTGAATGGTTGCAGTCTTGAGCAGGTGTCACAGTTTAATTATCTTGGGAGCTATGTAACAGATAATGGTGATGTGCAGCATGAGATTAACAGACAAATAGGGATTGCTGCCGGGACTTTTAAGAATCTATGGAGAGTGTGGAGAAATAGACGAATACACCTAAAGACTAAAATTAGACTGTATAATAGTTTGGTTCTTTCTAGGGTTAGTTATGGTAGTGAAACGTGGACACTTTGTAAACAAGATAACAGGAAACTAGATGCTTAAGCAGTATCTTGGGCATTAGGTGTTTCAACTTTGCAACTAATGATGAGGTTAGGCAAAGGAGTTTGCAACCTCCTTTAAGCAGCATATTGTGCAGAGAGAGAGAGACTCCGTTGGTTTGGCCATGTTGCCCGTATGAATAATTATAGATTGGCGAATAGGGTTATGAACAGTGTGCCTAAAGGCCTCAGAAAGATGGGGAGATCTAGGATGCAGTGGGCAGACAACGTCAAACAGGACCTTGTTAGAATTGGTGTGCAGTGGCCAGATGCAGTAGATATAGCTCAGGATAGACTTTTTTGGAGAACTAAATTGCACGGTCCGGTTGGACCTCCGTAGCCCATGGCTGCTTGAGGATGATGATGATGAGTGTTGTACTCTTTTTGAAAGGTTTCAGTAGTGTTCAAAACTTCAATAATCTGACACATAAATTTAATAACTAGAAAAGGATATTGCAAACAATTGCTGAAATTTGTGAAATGATTCAAGTTGTGAAAGAAAAAAAAATGCATTGAGAGCTCAATGATACAAAAGAAATAAATGTTAAAAATTAACAGTAACTAATTATATAAGATCTTACCATATTTTCCTATTAACTTTACAAATACTTACTTCAAAGAAACTTTCAACATATTGCAGAAGATAAACCCCACAGTCACTGTAATTTGTTTGCTGAGGCACACGTGGAACAAAGCCTTGCATTGTTGATCGATCAAATACCCGTTTTGAACTTTTCTTTATTTGCCATTCAATATCTAAATATCTAAACATATTAAAAATTATATTGCACTTTTAAGACTAAACAATGTTAAAAATAATATACTAATTTAGTTAAAAACCACAGTGAAGAAATTAATCAAAGTTTAATGAGAATAAAATTTACTGTTAATTTACAAAATTGTAGTCTCAAGGGCCTGCTGGTTGGCAATCTCATCAATTGCCATCCTTGCCACTAAAGGATTTCATTTCGACTTTAACAAAATTTCCAGTGGACAAAGGCAAGTTTTTTTTTAGCAAAGGCAACCAATTTTCACAGGGCTGTGTGCTTTAAGTTAACTGCAACTATATGGTTAAAAACCATATATTAACAGTATAAATCTAGTCATAAAGTTATCCCTATGATTTTTAAAGTGCAATGGATATTGGATTTGGACTGATTATATAAAATAAAAATGTATCTAGGAAATTAAATTTTATGAATCAAAAATTAAATCAAGTGAAAGATAATGGTGAAATACCAAAATTATTCAGGGTGGGGGTGGCTCAGTCGGTAGCGCGTCAGGCTCGTAATCTGTAGTTCCCAGGTTCGAATCCCAGCTGGGTCAGCGTTGAGATTTATCTCCGCAAAATTTCCCCGCCCTGTCCACGGTCAGTAGGGGACACCAATGCGCTTGAAAAGGCCGCCGTCCGTCGGATGGGACGTTAAGCTGTGGCCCCGTGTGCGGGAGAGCCATACCCTGTGCACGTTAAAGAACACGCTGGATGGCCTTGACGGGAGGCTACCATCTGTCTCCCAACAGCTGTTCCAGTGGGTCCCCTCCCCCAACCTTCTCTGAGCCTTCGGGGTCCATGTGACCTGGCCATTTAGCCCATGGTGTGCAAAAAAGTGCCGCTCAGAGGTAAAACAACCCAACCCAACCCAAAATTATTAACAGATTATAAGTTAACAATTTGGATATTCTATATATATTTTGGAGCAATAATGACACTTGGAAGTCAAATAGCTGCTCCCCTCCCTTTTTCCCCTGCAGTACACTTTTTGGAAGGGTGACCTGCCTACTCACTTCTGTAAACCATCGCCAAATTGATCAGCTTTAGCTGGATGCTGAAGTGGAGGCAAAAATTACCAAATATGACTAGAGAAAGGAATTTCTGCTGCAGAGAGAGAGAGGATCTTCCTTTGGAAAGAACTGTCATGAGTAATCTTTTGTCAGCCCAAGATAGTGGATCTATTAAGAGGTTTCCTGAAAAATGCATAGAGATACTAAGTCAGGATTTCGTGTTCAGCTTCAATACCTGTCAAGTAAACAAGACCAAGCAAACTTCCATTGATAGTAATGAGACCAGCCAAGAGAAGTGTTTCTGACAATGTTTTATATACATCTGCTTTGTAAATAATAAAATAAATATCTCCTCAAGTAGCTGCTTGCCATAGAGGTCTGGCAGGTTTAATGTCAGATTATATGCCAATGTAGAAGGCCTGTACGAGACCTCAGCAGAAAATCAACACAAACATCCATGTTTTACCTGGGGCCCGAACCCAGGCACCTTTGATGAATAGCCAAGCGCACTAACCACTTGGCCATGGCATGTAGTATATTAAATAGTGTAAATAGATAAAAGTTGTAGTTCTGAGTCATCAGTTTGATGAAAACAACATTATTTATTAACCAATCACATTTTTTTTTTCTGAGGAGATTAACCTCAGTAGATATTAATGGCATATAGACTGACTGGCATGTTTGTGATTGGACATGGGTGGAAATTAGGGAGTTAGGAAGGAATTATAAGAAAAGCTTAGGAATTTCATTACTTCATTACAGAATTAATATTTTGGCCATGTTTCAGGTTAAAATTGCAAGTAATAATTTTTTTCATGTACTGTTCAGAAAGATAAATTTTAGGATAAGTGCAGAATTTACAGATGATTATAATTTATAATCTGAATGCTTGGGTGCAGAAAAAACTTTCGACAGAGCATAATCTCTTAAACTTTTTATGAGTGAGAACATATTGGTATGGTCACAATAACAGGCTACAAGAAATATGATTGTACAATTACCATTTTCTACATAGCAGCATGTATGCTTCGGCTGTTTCTGGGAAATTCGAAAAATAGGAAGCTTTAAAATTAATAAATAATGTTTGCATTTTTTATGTATGCTAAGTTCAATATAACCTAGGGAACACTAATGTCTGGAACCATTAATTGATGCCTGATACATGGTGATATAATTTTCTGCTTTTATGCTCTCAAGCAATACTTCAGTGTGGAAGTTAGTGGTTATAATTTTGTTCTGAATGGCTGTCATTCACTTTAGCTAAAATGCTGAAAAATAATTGCTTAAAATGAAAGGAAATGATTGGAATTAATTTTATAATTTACCTGATTTTTAGTTTTCTGAGGTATAAAAATGAGCCTGGTAGAGAACATTTATATTTAACTGTGTGTCATCTCTAATAAATTTTAAGATGCATCTTTTTTTTTAATGCTGTTGGTCCCCCTCCCAATCCCTTTTGTCTTTAGGAGTGGGCAAGAGTGCCTCAATATTTTTCTCATCTTTTCATTTTTCCTTTTGCAACATGAGAATTTAGAAGATTCTAGAAACTATGCTTAGTTTGTACAAGCTTTCTCATAAAAGGACATGTCCTAGTAAGACTGAAGTCACTGCTGACCACTAGCTCAGTTAGAACTAATACAACATACAAAGTATACTTGCAGGAAAAGTAACTAGCTCTTTAACCACTATGACAGTTAACATGTTTGCTACTGCTTGATTCATATGTGCATCATCAAGGCAGCCCATCAATTGGGGACACTAGGCACTATAGGTTCCCCATCACCCCAGTGTCACCTGGATTGAGTTATCATGGGTGTGGCATTCCTTGTAAGAGTGGACTTCTAAATATGGGCATCAAGCTAGTAGCAAATGTGTTAAAGACAAAGTGGTCAATAAAATGGCACATATAAGTACTTCTCATTGTGTTTTGGTTCAGTGGACCTTCTTCATCCCCCCCCCCCCCTTAATAATAAGGAATTAAATCTGGGAGTAGTCCCACATTAGTCTTTTAACTCAGTGTTCCAAAAACTTTTTTCATTCATGGTAGTAAAAAATTCTGAGCAACTTTCAGTAAGATCACAATAAAATAAAAAATTAATCAATAAAAAGAGAATTCTTTTTCTGCATTTACAATGAACTTAAACTTAAATGTTCCCCTTGTTTTTATGAAACAAGAACTTAGTAAGGTTTATAGTGATAACTGATTATTATATTATGCTAAAATGTTATCTATCCTTGAGGAAAGCATGCAATTACATGAATGCTAAGTTTCAATAAAATGGGGTGGGAGTAGACTTCAAGAGCACAAAGTAGTATTTTAGATAAGTAATAACATGAAATGATATTCCAATAGTAGCTATTTTCTCTTGACTCTTTTAAATTCATATGTATTTAAAATATTCAAATATTTCTGTATTTTACATCAGACCAAAGTGATTCAGTCTGACAAATTCAGATTGCAAGTTAATATTATTTTATTTTTGTGTATCAGTGATGATGCATGGAAAACATTTATTTTTAGGCAGATACCAACTGCAGAAGACTGTTTCACCTTATACATATGAGCCTATTTTGGATTGCTACAAATGAAATCTTGGGTACCTATACGTATACACTTGTCTACCTTTATTGTTTCCACTGCATAAACAAAATTTTTTTTTTGCAATTTTGGCAATGAATTTCATTATGGTGGTATGGAAAAATCAGACGTCTTTACACTATATCACCTACCTATAATACTGATGATACCATATCACCAGTATCATAGGTAGGATTACACCATATCACCTACCTATGATACTGGTGAGTACCAATGATATGGTGTAATAATAGAAAAAGTTATGTCATCAATGACATAACTAGAAAAGGTTATGTCATCAGAGACAACCATTTTAAACATAGGATATCACTAAAGAAGAAATCATCCCATTTCCCACTAAACATAATAGGGAATATGCATTAACTAAATATCATAAATTGTCTGCAACTTTTAGTACTTACTTTTTAAATTTACATCATTATGCTTGATTACAATGGAATTAAATCCAAATTGCATTAAAAAATAAATTTATATGAGTCTGCCCCTTCCAGTTAAATAAACTCATAAATTTTATTCACCTAAGAGGGAATCTAAGAAAAATCTAATCTAAGGCTAATCTGAAAAAAAAAAGCCATACAAAACATTTCAAGAGATAATCCAATAAATTGTTTGATAAGATGAAAAGCTATTACACTGTGAGTTATTCACTTACATTACACACCTTGGAAATTTTATTACCACTCGTGGCACCATCTAGTGAGTGAGTGCAGCAAACTGCAGGTTTACCTGCTTATTGTTACTAGTTATTAGAGATTAATTTTAATTCTACATGAATAAATACTGTACAATAAAATTATTCTATGTTCGTTAATTCCACCTTAGACCAGTACAATGCATTGAGTATTACAAATGGTGTATATCTATTCTCGTTATGACAATTATATGTCAACCACCCATTTTAGGGTTAGTACATCCCTTTCTATTATCATATATTTCAGACATAGATATATCTTCAAAACCAACTATTTATCACTTAGCATTATTAACTAACGTACTATCTTTAACAACTATCAAAGAGTACTAGTTAAGCAATTATAAAAGGATAATATTACCATAAACTGGTAAGTAGGCTGGAACAACTGCAGTAACAGATGTTAACGTGTTGGTCCCGACAAAACTGTCATATTTTCCAACTTGTGCGACCAGTCCTGTTATACCATACCAGCAATGATGGATGAACATACAGCTGCTTTTCATTTAACCCTAAGTTTGTATGATCAGTCCTGTCATATCAAAAGCAGCTATGATGATTGCTTCTGCACCAACTTTCCACTTACTCATAACTGTGGATTATTCGGACTTGGATTGGCTTTGTTGAGTTTCTCCATTACCTTCCAATGTCTGCCGCAATACTGATGCATTCAGTTTACATTTATCCATTCTGTTCTTCAATGTGGAACATTTATAAACTGTTGGATATGCTGGTATAAATTTCTTTTGTGCTCACTACCCTGCACTGGAACTCGTGGCACCTTTCAACATGAACAAAATTATAACTTCCAACAATGGTCATTAAAAGTTTTAAAGAACACTAAAAACATTAAAATCTTTGGCCTAACTCAACCTCTAAGAGTCATACTTTAGTTCCCCTCTATCATTCAGAGTGATGCGTTTCGCTCACCTCTCATATGGCGGCATCCTCAGACTGTGACTCACAGTGTGTTATGTTACCTTATATGCGTGTCCTCCGCTACGTCATCACTTACGTACCTATGCGCATTAGTTTCTGCATCGCTCTTCTGTTTTAACAGAAGATTCCATGCAGACGGTAGCGGGGGGGGGGGGGATGTCTGTGTTACATATTGTATTGCTATGGCTATGAATGTAAAGTTTTTCAGCGTATGCTAATTGAAACTTAGATTGTGGAGTGGCTAATGCTTTGTATTCTATTTTATTCATTTTAATGTTATTTTCTATTACTGTCTGTGCTAAAGCTATATTTGGTTGCGCTTTTTGAATATCTATTTTATGTTCCCTCATTCTCATATTATATTGCCTGTATGTTTTCTGAATATACTTATTTTTTCCTTTTAATTTTTCCGAGGGATCAGGAATCTCAACTTGGTATACCCCCCCACTCCCAAATTTAACTGAGGATAGTACTGAATTAAAAACTTCAATTAACTGTTTTAATTGAGGTTTTTAACAGAGAGAATTTTTTGGCCTCATCAGCTTGAAATATTAAAACAGTTAATTGAGGTTTTTAATTCAGTATACCCTCAATTAAATTTACCCACAAGGAATAAGTAAATAAACAATTACCGTATTTAGATATAATGATAACAAGAAAAGCAACATATTGTGAAACAACAGTCTATAGGAAAAAAACTCATATACCAAATTACATTCCCTTTGGGCGGGGGTGGCTCAGTTGGTAGCGCGTAAGGCTTGTAATCTGTAGTTCCCAGATTCAAGTCCCAGCTGGGTCAGCGTTGAGATTTATCTCCGCAATAATTTCCCGCCCTGCCCATGGTCAGTAGGGGACACTGATGGGCTTGGAAAGGCCGCCGTCCATCGGATGGGATGTTAAGCTGTGGCCCCGTATGTGGGAGAGCCATACCCTGTGCACGTTAAAGAACACGCTGGATGGCCTTGATAGGAGGCTACCATCTGTCTCCCAATAGCTGTTCCAGTGGGTCCCCTCCCTCAACCTTCTCTTCAGGGTCCATGTGACCTGGCCATTTAGTCCATGGTGTGCAAAAGAGTGCCGCTCAGAGGTAAAACAACCCAACCCAACATTCCCTTCTCTTCTGCACACCTTATGAAATATAAAAAAGCTTCAATTCTTCCACATTATATTAGGGCTCATAGATATTGTTCAGAGCTGAATATGTTTCAACATGAAATTGAATATATCACACAAACGACTGGGGAAGCTGGGTACCCAAAGAAAATACTAGACAGATGACAGAAAAACGCAAAATGCATTGTAATTAAGGCAACTCAAATAAATGGAAGACAACCACAACAAACAGTAAAATATACACATAGCTTCCCGTATATTAAACAAATAACAAATACAATGCAAAATATCGTAAGTAATTATTTTATTTCTAAAATTACTTTGCCGGTTTCTATTCTATTCTAATTTCTATTCTTACCTTGCCGGTTAAAACAATAACAACAATTAAAAATTTAGTGATTAATGACAGAGATAGTAAAATTCCTACCAGGGGGGGGGGGGGTATACCAAGTTGAGATTCCCGATCCCTCAGAAAAATTAAAAGGAAAAAATAAGTATATTGGAAAAACATACAGGCAATATAATATGGGAATGAACAAACATAAAATAGATATTCAAAAAGCGCAACCAAATATAGCTTTAGCACAGACTTTAATATGAATAACATTAAATGAATAAAATAGAATATAAAGCATTAGTCACTCCACAAACTAAGTTTCAATTAGCATACGCTGAAAAACTTTACATTCATAGCCACAGCAATACAATATGTAACACAGACATCCCCCCCGCTACTGTCTGCATGGAATCTTCTGTTAAAACAGAAGAGCGATGCAGAAACTAATGCGCATAGGTACGTAAGTGATGACGTAGCGGAGGACACGCATATAAGGTAACATAACACACTGTGAGTCAGTCTGAGGAAGCCGCCATATGAGAGGTGAGCGAAATGCATCACTCTGAATGATAGAGGGGAATTAAAGTATGACTCTTAGAGTTTGAGTTAGGCCAAAGATTTTAATGTTTTTAGTGTTCTTTAAAACTTTTAATGACCGTTGTTGGAAGTTATAATTTTGTTCATGTTGAAAAGTGCCATGAGTTCCAGTGCAGGGTAGTGAGCACAAAAGAAATTTATACCAGCATATCCAACAGTTTATAAATGTTCCACATTGAAGAACAGAATGGATAAATGTAAACTGAATGCATCAGTATTGCGGCAGACATTGGAAGGTAATGGAGAAACTCAACAAAGCCAATCCAAGTCCGAATAATCCACAGTTATGAGTAAGTGGAAAGTTGGTGCAGAAGCAATCATCGTAGCTGTTTTTGATATGACAGGACTGATCATACAAACTTAGGGTTAAATGAAAAGCAGCTGTATGTTCATCCATCATTGCTGGTATGGTATAACAGGACTGGTCGCACAAGTTGGAAAATATGACAGTTTTGTCAGGACCAACATGTTAACATCTGTTGATGCAGTTGTTTCAGCCTACGTACCAGTTTATGGTAATATCATCCTTTTGTAATTGCTTAACTAGTACTCTTTGATAGTTGTTAAAGATAGTACGTTAGTTAATAATGCTAAGTGATAAATAGTTGGTTTTGAAGATATATCTATGTCTGAAATATATGATAATAGAAAGGGATGTACTAACCCTAAAATGGGTGGTTGACATATAATTGTCATAACAAGAATAGATATACATCATTTGTAATACTCAATGCGTTGTACTGGTCTAAGATGGCATTACCAAACATAGAATAATTTTATTGTACAGTATTTATTCGTGTAGAATTAAAATAAGTTTTATCCTACTGTGCTCTTTAATATTTAGAATTAGTGATTAAAATATATTTACATAACAAAAAAACAAATCTCAGCACCTTATGACCCAATCTGTTACAGGAGAAAACAAATTAGTCTTCCCATTCCAGCAATCTTGAGTTTAGCAATCATTGTATCATACCCATTGACTGATTATGAATTTTGGGAAATAGCTTAAATCAGTTTAGTAACATTTTTGGCATTACGTGCTTCTTTGTATTAATGAAATTTAACTTAATCACTAATATTCAACAATATGTAGTAGGCATCATCCAACGATTAACAATAGATATATTGCAAATGCTAACATTTACAATACAGAGAGAATAGCAACAATTAATACACCCTTTCTCCAATGTTTTTCTTTTCTGCAGTGCTTGGATCGTTGGCAGTAGCAAGCTTCATATGCAGAATAGGAAATGGTGCTTGCTGCAGCCAACTGAACTACATCTGCATGTTTTACCCAGATATAATCCCATGGAACCAGCAGATTTTTGATATTAACAAAAATTAACTTAATCATTAATAATTAATATTCAATATGTAGGCATCATCCCCTGATCAACAGTGGCTCAATCAATATATTTCAAAAGTTAGCATTACCATACATTGGAATAACAACAAATGTTATTGTAATTTTTTTGCATCCGTACGTTTTTGATATTAATAAAAGTTAACCTAATAGCTAATTATTACTTAAAATAATTGTAATCACAGCTAATTGCATAAGATTTAATATTCTCACGATAGTGCCGTTATACATCAAAACCACAGATAGTGACTCTCTTCCAAGCTAAGAGGAGTGCTTAACATTATATGATTAAACAGAAATGTTGCCCTAGTGGCTTACTAATTCTGAACATAAATGCTATTACATATTATATTATACTCTTTTAACTGCATAATAATCCTTTATCACTAAAGGTATATTAGAGCAAAAAAAAGGGATTCATATAAATGTATTTACCATTAATCTCGATGCTGGTACAATTGCATTGCTTAATACAGCTGATGGAACATTGCTTTCATTTTTTATATAGAATGCTACCAGTCATTATGTTAGTCTTCCAACTTTTTAGCAGGCACTGTACTTATGCAATGAAGATGTTGCAGAAGAAGGTCCTGTCTATTCTTTTCACATGTCAGCGCAACTTCTTTAAAGTGAGCACGAGTATTTTTACCTCTTTCATACACAGTTGATGTTAACTGTAGTTGTTGTTAGACTGTAGCTGTTATTAAACAGTAGCCCATTATTTTGATACTGCTAGACAGTTCAGTTCGATATACTCATGTTCTTATGGAAGACACAACATTGTTTAATGGAATTTGCAATGTTATTTGCAAATACAAAATGACATAAGTAGGTGAGCACTATCCTCCATACTTGGGTAATTTCACCATCTTTAAAACTCAATTAAAAGAACATTTAAAAGTACAGCTAAGGCTGACCTCAAAACGTAACTTTTAAAAAAGAGAACCAGCCCCTACGGCCTACGCAATGCGTTTCACCACCCTCATTCACGTGGCATCATCAGGCGTGAGATTGTAACCTTAGATGCCATCAGTTAAATAGTCATCTTTCATTCCTCCAAGCAGCCGACTAGTGTAAAGCAATTCTCAATTTGGACTAAAAACGCAGTCCCAAGTGGGATGGCCAGGCAGGGATCACAATTTAGATGCATACTGTAAGGACAACTGCTGACGGCGAAGAGATAAAGATGGTTCGTTGGTCTGAACGTAAAGACTCTGGACCAGTGAGATGCTCCCATGCAAACATGGAGGGCCTGATGATGGAGGGGGTCCAGCACCTTCACCACTGAATTCCAGGCAGAGTTGTACACCTGGGATCTGTAGTACAGTTTCGACTGGACAAGTGCACGGTACAGGCAGAGCAGAGAACATTGGTCAGCTCTCCACGAGAGAGAGGAGAGGACCTTGGCGATGTTCAATGCCCGCGTGCACTTGGATCTGAGATGACGTATGTGTGGTAAAAAGGTCAATTTCTGATTGAAGATAAGACCGAGAAACTTGGTCTCCGCCACAACTGGAATGATGTTACCCCCGAGCCATCGCTCGGGATCCAAGTGAAGATTACGCTTGTGGCAAAAGTGCACACAAGTGGTATTCTGTGGAGAGAACCGAAACCTGTTTGCCATCGCCTAAACCGAAAGATTGTTAGGGGCAATTTGCAGTTGTCTTTCAATGACCCTCATGCTGGATGAAGAGCAAAAGATGGTAAAATCATCAACATAGAGGGCATTGCCTACTGATGGAGGAAGTTGTCTAGTAAGAGAATCAATCTTGACAGCAAAAAGTGCAACACTCAGAATGCAGCCTTGTGGCACCCCCTGTTCATTGGGTATGGCTGTGACAGAGTGTTACCAACACGGACATGAAAAGAATGTGAAGATAAGAAGCATGTGACCTCTCAAGCCAAAGCTATGGGGGTCACGAAGAATGGTGAATCTCCAAGCCGTGTCATACTGTTTTTCGATGTTGAAGAAAACTGACACCAGGTGCTCTCTATGTAAAAATGAATTTCTATAGCCAATTCAAGGTGTATCAGATGGTCAAGAGTTGACTGTTGCCTGCAAAACCCACACAGTGTAGGAAAGAAGGTTGTGGAGTTCTAAATACCAGATGAGTCTGGCATTTACCATTCTTTCCAATACCTTGCACATGCAGATTGTCAACGCAATGGGACGATAATTCAAAGGAATCTTGGAATCCTTTCCTGGCTTCGTGATGGCCTCCCACCAGGAGTTCGAAAACTGCTCAAGAAAAATGTGATTGGAAAGATGGAACAGCCGATTTCCACTCGATGGCGACAAAAGTTGGAGAATTGAATAATGGACATTGTCTGCCCAACAGCAATGCACAAGAGGTGTGCAGAGCAAGGTGGAATCCCTCCTCTGTGAATGACCTGTTGTAAGGCTCCAAGCCATTCAAGGGGAAGGACAGAAGAGGGCATTCAGTCTTGCTCTTCAGGGCCAGAAACTCGAGGGAGTATGAGGATAAAGAAATGATGGAGGAAGACTCTCCCACAGTGTTAACAATTGCTTTGGGATTAGTAATTACCTGTTCATTGTGATCCAGGATAGATAACGAGTGGGACGTGTAGTTCCCACCCATTTTCTGGACTTTATCCCACATTACCTTAGAACTGTTCGTGCGGGTGATAGAAGATGTATTTTTGATCCAAGATTCCTTCTGGCACTGGACAAAATGAGCTTTCGCCCTGGTGCATTTGAACATTTCAAGGTTAAGGGGCATCGTATATCTCCAAAACATTCCCCACGTCTTGTTCTGAGCCTTACAAGCTGCAGTGCAATCTGAATTCCACCACAGTTTCGGAAAATGAAAACCGTGTTGAAGTTTAAGGAACTGTTGATGCAGCTGAATCAACGATACAGTCCATTATCCCCACTACTGCCACATTGATGGGCTCCTGGCTGACAGAGTGGTTGAGCTCAGAGAGTAGCTTGAAACCACTCCAGTCAGCCCGATCAAGCCTCCACCGTGAGACACATGAAGGGCTGCAAGGACCCCCATGGGAGAGGTGCATACCACGGGGAGGTGATCGCTTCCATAAGGATTGTCCTCAAATTCCCATGTAAAGAGTGGAAGGATCAAGGAGGAGCAGGTGGTGAAGTCAATGACAGTGAATGTATGGGGTTTGGGAGTGAAAATATGTACTGACACCGGTATTCAACAGGGAGAGAGAAGGATCCAGGAGCCACTGCTCCAGGACCCCACCCCTCTTGTTGGGGTCAGCACAGCCCCCATGATGAGAAATGGGGATGGCAGCTGCAAGACGAAATAATCAAGGTCTTCCTGGAAGACAATGCTTCCAGGTGAAAGATAAACCGAGCAGAGACAGTGAGGAAGAACCCCATGAAGAGGCAGTGTCTACTGCCTCTAAGTTGGTGGTGAGGGGTACGATTTGGAATGGAGAATGGCTGCTCACGAGGATGGTGATACCCCCATGAGCTGGGGTATCACCATCCTCCATTCCGGTCTTGGAGAACTAGTGAAAAGTGCTGGATCGTCGGATCTGTGATTGTCTGCAAGTATATCTTCTGCAGGCACACATAGATGGGCTAGTGTGTCTGAAGGAGGGCCTTGATGTCATTAAGATTCCTCTGGAATCCATGACAATTCCTTGTAGGAGTGTGGCCATCTCAGGCCTGTAAATGGTAGCTAGGTAGTCACTGGAAGGAGAGCTATGCACCAATCCCCTGTGATGATGCATAGAACCGAAGAGATATTCTCTTGTGGAAGTGAATGGAAGGGGAGGGCTGCCAGATTAGTATGGCCCTACTGATCTGGACAACTATGGCTACTTTTCTTTTTTTTTTCTACCCTGCTGAGGACTGGTCAACCACACACCTTAAGTGCTGACTATATATACCAACCTGAACGGAATTATGGCTCTGAGCTTGATTATGGATCCTGATTTTGCTGCACTGGTGGGCTTCTGTGGAGGGAAAATCTTCTGCTGTGTTTTCTGTTTGTTTCTGGGTTGACAGCCCCAAGTGAATAGATTCACAGGATATGTTTATCAGCTGGTGGATAATCCTGAGCAGAGGTCATTGCAGGCACCTGAACTCTTTGCTTCTATTGGCATCGTCAAATTCTACATTGGAGGAAGTCTTCCAGTGTAGATGGCTTCAGCCTTTAGTAGTGGGGGAATGGGTCTTTGCCCCATGTCTGCGATTAGGGGGCTGTTTGATATTGTCGGCATTCCCTCTCTCAACAAACATAGTTTCTTTAAACATCCCACTAACAATTTTCTCTCCATGGGTAATTGGAATGTGAGGACTCTGCAGAGAGATTTTTCTCCTGATGTCCTCACACAAGAATTCCACCGTTATAATTTAGATATTCTCGGCTTGAAAGAAACCAAATGGATAGATAAAGATCAGATTCTTAAAAATAATCTTAAATTTCTCTTTTCAGGGGGGGGGAAGATAATAAGCATCTCCAAGGTGTGGGTCTGCTTCTCAGCAGACACACTACTGATGCTCTTCTAGGATATGAGAACATTAATGAATGGTTTCTTATAGCAAAATTTTAGACTAGCATTAAAGACTTGAATGTTATCTGCTGATAAAAATATTTGACTTGATGGCTTGGCTGACAAAGCTAAGGAAGCAGTTAGACAGCACAACAGCAGAGAGCTATACCAGATAGTTAATGTTTTGTGTGGTAGAAAACGGACAGGTATACAGGGATTGAAGGATAAACAAGGTAAGGTTATAGAAGGTGAGGATTCTGTCATGGCTAGGTGGGCTGAGCATTTCAGTGATCTTCTAAACAATGCGGTTAGTTCTATTCCCATTGTTTGCAATGATGATAGATGCATTGGTGGCTTTAATGTTGGCCCTATAACACAATCTGAAGTTATTTTGGCTGTTTCTAAACTTAAACTTCATAAATCCCCAGGGGTAGATGAAATTACTACAGAAATGCTTAGAGCTGGAAATGTTTCGGTTACCACTTGGATGACTGAAATTCTGAATATCTTTTATGATAAAGGCATGGTTCCTAAGGATTTTACCAGAGCTATTGTTATCCCTATTTTCAAAAAAGGTGATCGCAGTTCTTGTGATAACTATAGGGGTATTAGCCTACTCTCTGTTCCAGGCAAAGTTCTTTCCATGATTGTGCTTAATAGAATTAAGAATCTGGTTGACAGTCAATTGCGTGATGAGCAATGTGGATTCAGAAGTGGTAGGGGATGTGTGGATCAGATATTTTCACTTAGGCAGATTCTTGAGAAATGTTTCGAGTTTCAGAAACCTTTGGTTGCTAGCTTTGTTGATTTCAAAAAGGCTTTCGACTCTGTTGATCGTCATAATTTGTGGTTGATTGTGAAATCATATGGTATACCAGACAAGTTAGTTAACATAATGAAAGCTCTCTATAATAACGCTGAGTCATGTGTGAGAGTTGGTAAGGCTTGTAGCAATTGGTTTAGCATTACTTCTGGTGTTCGACAAGGGTGCATTTTGTCTCCTTTTCTCTTTAGCTTGCTTATTGATTATGTTATACGAAATTCACTTCAAGGAAAGGATTTTGGCCTTAAATGGACTGGAGATATGAAAATTTCCGATTTAGATTATGCTGATGATTTAGCCCTTTTGGCAAATGATGTTGATGAGATGAACTCTTTCATTCGAGCTGTTGATGAAACTGGTAGTAGAGTAGGTTTCGTTACAAACAGAGAGAAAACCAAAGTGATGAAAATTGGTCAAGCAGGTTGTGATTCAGTTCATCTGAATGGTTGCAGTCTTGAGGAGCTTGGGAGCTATGTAACAGATAATGGTGATGTGCAGCATGAGATTAACAGACAAATAGAGATTGCTGCCGGGACTTTTAAGAATCTATGGAGATTGTGGAGAAATAGGCGTATACACCTAAAGACTAAAATTAGACTGTATAATAGTTTGGTTCTTTCTAGGGTTAGTTATGGTAGTGAAACTTGGACACTTTGTAAACAAGATAACAGGAAACTAGATGCTTATGCAGTATCTTGGGCATTAGGTTGAGTTGTTTTACCTCTGAGCGGCACTTTTTTGCACACCATGGGCTAAATGGCCAGGTCACGTGGGCCCCGAAGGCTCAGAGAAGGTTGGGGGAGGGAACCCACTGGAACAGCTGTTGGGAGACAGATGGTAGCCTCCCATCAAGGCCATCCAAGCATGTTCTTTAACGTGCACAGGGTATGGCTCTCCCATACACGGGGCCACAGCTTAACGTCCCATCCGACGGACGGCGGCCTTTCCAAGCCCATCGGTGTTCCCTACTGACCGTGGGCAGGGCGGGGAATTATTGCGGAGATAAATCTCAAAACCACCCAGCTGGGACTCAAACCTCGGAACTACAGATTACGAGCCTAGAGCACTACCAACTGAGCCACCTCTGCCCTCTAAAAAAGGGGAAATATGAAAATAAATTTTCCTCTTTATCTACAGAAAGTAATACGCTATGCCTTAAATGAAAGCTTCTGACATGGGGTGTCTCATAGGCTATTAAAAATTGATCCCCAGTGCTTTCTTCCACTGTAAAAAAAATGGGAGATGTGAAAGTCATTCTATTATAGCTTCCGAATGCGAGGGCCTACAGTTACAAATCAAAAAAAGTTCATATAATGACCATCGTAAACTATTTTAAATTTTGCTCCTACTATTCTCCGCAATAAAAGGGTGAGTGGATTTTTTCAGGGTTCGACTTTAACGAGTCATATCTCATAGCCTGTGCTGTATCCAATGTCATGGGTTACTTCAAACATGACCCCAAAAGGGAGAGAAAATGTGGTGGATGTTGTCATGTAAAAATTTCTGAAGGTAGGTATTTTTAGTAACAAAGGAAAAATATAAATAAATTAAAACAAATACCTATCTTCCTATTTGGGTCCTAAAAAGCAGAAAATAAACCTAAAGCACATTGATGGTGCAATCAGTCACTAAGTTTGTATTCACTTTAAAGGATGATAGAGTACCAAGTTACCACCAACCAAATACCAAGTTACACAACAAGACTGCTGGTACGAACTCAGTGACTGATTGCACCACTGATATGCTTTAGGTTTATTTTCTACTTTTTAGGGCCCATATAGGAAGATAAGTATTTTTAAATTTTTTTAATTCATTTATATTTTGTTTGACTCATCATCCCAACCCATATAACAATAGAAATGCATGAGACCAATTTCAGTTGCAATGTCAATGATGGGACATAGATTAGGGAAGTTCTCTAATATGTATTATTTCATTCACTCTGAAGTTTCAAGTTCTAAATAATCAGATTAAGTGTTTAGTTGTCCAGAGCCAGGATAGTTGGGGATAGGTTTAATAAACATCCATTTAAAAACAATCTGTGGCCTTCAGATCTGTAAAAGAATTTAGGAGTGGACTTTGCTGTGTCTTCTATTCAGAAATGGTCAGCTGAACCCACAAGCAAGCACAAATTAAGGAGTGTGGACACAGCTGCACATTTAATACAGTAAAAGAGTTACACCAGAAACAATTCTTCCCCTTCATTAACATTCTCCTTTGGGGAAAAGGACAAAAATACTGTAAAATTTGGAAACAGATTTTCATAAAGTAAAATTGAAAAACCCCAAATTCAGATTTTTAGTTTTTGAACCAAATTTTTTTTTGGCAGCTCTGAGTGCAAGATAATAACTACCATGAGAATTATGCTTGTTTTTGGCATTTCTATAGCACAGCATAGATGGATAACTGAAGACTGTGGCTGGATATTCACTACTTCTTGCAGAAGGTGCAGTCCTTTCCTGATACACAGATCAAACAGTTATATTTGAACCATCCTCATTTAACATGTTTCAACTTGCAACATCATTAGAAGTTGTGAAAATGGCTTTACTTTGGAGATTGTATCCAAGCACATTGTTTTGCAGCTGTGACATGATTTGGAAAGAGTGATGCTGTTGCAGATTCATTGTCCGATCCACCTGAGAGACACGAGTTGGACCAAAGAACTGAAATAATAACACTCTTACCATACCACATGATGCAACTGCAAAACAATGTACACAGATATAATCCACCAAGTAAAACAATTTCCACAACTTCTGTTTCTGTCATCAATGCTACAAGTCAAAACATTTGAAATGATGATGGTTCAAATAATAGCTGTCTAATCTATGTATCAGGAAAGGACTTACTTTGCCTACTGCAGGAAGAAATGAATAACATTCTGTGCAGTGCTACAGAAATACAGACAAGCAAACATGATCCTCATGGAATTTACCATCCTGCACTCACTATTCAGAATTTAATTTTGTATCATTAGATCACTGCACTAATAACTTGACTAAATACAAGGTACTAATGATCATACCAGAATTGATGCAGATTAAGATTTGCTCACAAAAAAATATAAGTCAGAAGGCTCTTGGAATTGTGGCATATTGTGTGTACATACCTGGGATGGCTCTAAAGAACAGAGTTCCCAAATGCACTCAAATGACAGTGATTGACCCGATTGTGTATAGCATAATATCAGCAGTAGAGATTTATCAGCAGCCGATAGTTCAGTGATCCAAGTACCTGACATGACCAGGAGATTGTGGGTTCAGATCCCATCTGGCTCAAGACAGTTTTTCCTCTACACCCATCTTCATTCTGTTATTTAACCCTTCCAGTGTCCATGTTGTCAGTATATGTTCGGAGAATCTGAATCGAGAGGCCAAGGACGTATGTGTCTGTTTTTAGTACAGCAAAATATATCAATTTAAAAAAAATAAAAATTGCCATTGTAATTTATATATATATCTTATAAAAATATATAATTCAGGCTTCAAAAATAATATATATTTTTTAATTTGATGCATATTTTATTAAACTACAATATAAATAAATTTATAAAGCCATCTAATTGCCATTTCTTAGAAGCACTAAACGGTATTGCCGATTTGCATGTTAATGTTCCTATTTGCTGAAGCAATCTTCTGATTTAAGCTCACAAGTTTGATTTGAACTATTATCAACAAATATTTCTTTAATTTTTCGAAAATCTCTTAAAAATTAACAAAAAAAATGCTATTTTTAAAAATGATAGATTTTAGAAGTAATTACAAAATACGTACGGCCATTTTTTTTCTCGTTTCACACTCTTTCCTGTCATAAACCTATTTCAGTATTCCCAAGTTATTTTTATCATTTTTCCCAGCATTCTATGCATCTTTTCTGCCTGAAATCGAAATTGGAAGTAAACACATCCTTCTTACAAATTCTGGTTGACCTGCATTTAATTAGTTATGCTTGACTGTGACAAACATGACATAGATGTCTGATACATGCTATCTCTGTTCCGTGTTCTATAAGTGTTTTTTACAGTTTTGATCCAGCATATTGGATACTCTTTTTAAAGTTAGTATTTACTTTTTTATATTTATATCTTAATTTTCACTTCAGTAGTTTATTTTCGGAAATTAGCGATCTTTTGGTCAATTGATAAGTATTGATATTTTTTCATAATTATGCTACATAGTATGGCCGGCCTACAACTTGTTGCTGTGGATATTTTAACATTGCATTAGGCTATGTGTTAATTTTTATTTATTATTTATTACTTTTCCAGTATAACCTTGATCTAGTATCATTTTTTGAAAATAAATGAGGTCTTGATATGGAAGTAAATTAAAATCTGTAGATTTATTTCCATTAGTTAGTGATCTTTCGATCGCTGATTTATTGATCTTTCCGAGTTATGCTAGATTGGAGGTCGGCTTAAAAGCTGTTGCGGATATTTTATTTAACATCCCATTAGGTTATATGTAATTTTTATTCTATCATTTCTTGTTTTTTTTTTTTTAATAAAAAAACTTTGAGCTTGTACTGTTTTCTGAAAATGAATGTTGTGGATATGGAAGCAAAAATGACTTCCTTGCTACAGAAATCAGCCGTCATGTGGGAGGGCAATTTCTGGAAGGCATCACCTCCGCTAAAATCACGTAGAAAGTTTCACCCCCCCCCCCCCCTCCTCTAGAAAAATATATATTTTTTAATTACCGAGTTTTCATGCCAAGGTACTTAGGCACCCCCACCCCTAAGTACCTTGGCTGTGCCACACAGATGATATAATGGTGTTTTTTTTTTTTGTTTGCTTTGGTGCACAAATCTTTCTGCACTTAGCCAAGTTTGCCAAACTTCAACACAAAGGAAAAATTCATAATGTTTAGCAAAAAAAGCAGCCAAGGAAGTTTTTTTTTCCATTTCATAACCAGTTCAGAAAATCCCATGAATGTATTAAACAGAATTTATATTGATTGATATTAAAGTCCAAGTCACACTGTATAACACTGGCCATGTTGAAAATGTACAACACTGAAAAGAATCATTAAAAGAAATAAATCATATTTCAGGTTGAATATTATATTATTCAGGAGGAAATTTCCTTTCGATAAATATATAATTTAACTATTTTTATGCAGCAGGTTTTCCAAAATGAAGCCTTAATTGCATAATGCGATCTTTTTTTTCACCATATCACTTTGAAAAAGGCTTATTAAAATCAATATGCTTGTAAATTTGTTTATATTAATTATTCTGATATATTTCGTAATTAATTATGTTTAATTTGGTATATAACATGACCTATTTCCAATGATTGGTTATTTTTCAAAAAAATTCTAAAGTTGGCTTGTTTATGTAACTCAGCACAATTGGCTAAAAGTCTCGAATTTTCTCAAAGTATGGTACTGAGAAAAAAATTACAAAACGAGAAAAATATTTACTTAAAACCAAAAAAATATTTTTTTTGTTATTCAGAAATAGTCATTCTATTAATGTGCATTGTAATTATTTCTGTCTATTAGTTTGTTTGTTTTTATATATTTTTATTTGTATTGCCAGATGCATTTTTTACTACATGACTCTAAACTAGTCCTATTAAATAAAACATATTGTCTTTTTTGTTAAATACTTTATTTTCAGAAAATCCAGAATTAAATGCTGATTAATTTGGCATACAACATGCCATAATTCCTTTCATTAGTTATTTGGCAAAAAAGCTCTAAAGTTTTTTTGGCTGAGCGTGGGGAGAAATTAGCTTGGCCTCTGGATGGAAACCTGTTTTTCAGGCTGGACACACTGGAAGGGTTAAACAGCTTAATAGTGATTAAATATTTAGTAAATCATTAGATACTACTAAACTGGTTGGATAATGATTAACTTTTCAAAATAGCTTATTTTTAATGAAAAGATACTTTGCTGATGATGCTTCTAGCCAGTGTTAGTGGAAATACTCCAATGTCTTTCTTGTGATTTCTGCTAAAGTATTACCACCATCTTAAAATTTATATATTGCAAGCACCATTGTCAGTTTAACCTCTTAATCACAATGGACACCACTACTTTTAAATATCAGCAGTTGTCATCTACCTACTTTTTTTTATTTGAACACAAAGGGCAGAAGAATCCTAGCTTTTACAGACCTCCTCATATACGGACATGTTATATTAAGACCATTGCCTCAGTTGGAGTTAACACAACACACAAAGCTTGTCAGCTGTAACAGAAGCTAGCCCTCTAACCACTATGCCAGTTACTTACTGGAAGACATACTCACAAATGGAATATTGTTTTGAAATATCTTCACAGAACTACAGACTTTAATGATAATTCTCTTCTTATTTTGAACTTTTTCTGCACTTACCATCTACATTCCTTAGTGGAAATCCACAAGTTCTTCCCTTTCCCCATTGCATGGGCCTTCGTACTGACAAACTGACATGCCCTCTCCATGCTGTCTATATACATTCCATGCCAGTTGGTGACATCACTGTTATGTCCAGTAGGATGCGTCCACTCATGAAGACTGCATCATAATGATCTGGCCCATAAGTATATAAGGAAGTCTTCATGAGTGGATGCATCCTACTGCACATAACAGTGATGTCACCAACTGGCATGGAATGTATATAGACAGCATGGAGAGGGCATGTCAGTTTGTCAGTACAAAGGCCCATGCAATGGGGAAAGGGAAGAACTTGTCACAGATTAAATGGGGAATGATTATTGGCACAAAGACGGCAGAGGCCAACATCTCAGCAACCACAGGCATTGTTTTGTTCGAGGGTCGCTGTAGTGAAGGTGTGGTGGAAATGGTCCAAAGAGGAGCACATATCTACCCAAAGTGCCTAAAAGGGAAACCACCACTTGTTGACAGTTGAACACCAGTTGGTACGTGTTGTCTGGGACAACAGATGGCTCATGATCCCTCAATTAATGGTAGATTACAACCAAGAAGCATAGAGAAATGTTTCCGAGTGTACAATCCAGTGGATGCTAGTGAAGATGGGCCTATGGAGTAGGTGAAATGTTCATGTGCCCATATTTACTGAATATCATTGACAGCTCCTCCTGCAGTGGGCATTGCATGATTGGAAAAGAGTAGCCTGGTTCAATGAGTTCAGGATCCAGATCTACCATGTTAATGGATGAGTCTGTATTCAACACCACAAAGGTAATCAGCTGCAACCAGACTGCACGATTGGATGGGAACAGGCTGGTAGCAATATTGTGGTAAGGGGATTGTTCTCATGAACATCATTGGGTCCATGACTGCTAGATTTTTCCTAGGCATTGTTTTGAACCAAGTGAAACCCTACATGGTGACCATGTATCTGGATGGCAATGAATTCTTTCAGCAAAACAACACTCTGTGCCACAAGGTTCACATTGTGCAGGAATGGTTCAAGGATCATGTCCAAGCATTTTGTATGCTCCTCCAACTGCAAAATTTATCCTGACATGAAGCCCACTGAACCTTTGTGGGATGCAGTGGAATGCAGCATTTGCTGGGCCCCATCAGTGTCTCACTCCATTGGTTACCTCCAGGACACATTCTATACAGCTGGTACATAATATCTGAGGATATCTTCCATGATCTACTGCAGTTGAAGCCATGCTGGGTACAAACAATTAGGCAGGTGGATGTTATGGCCCATGAGTGTAGCTGTAGAAAATGTAACTTCACTCTGTGTAGTACTCTTTATAACGCTGTTATAAAGAATTTAATTACATTCGTGTAATTGTACTATATATGGCAGCTCTTTTACATATATTATTATGCATTTTGTGAAATGGCAAATATTAATGTTGAAATAAATTAAGCACTTTTTTTTACAATATATATATATAAAATTGTAACATTATTGCTTTTTGAGAAGAATGATAATTACATGACTAATCAAATTCACATTTTGAAAACAAAAGTGCCAATTTCTTTTGATGTTGAAATTATAAAAAATATTTTACTTTAAAATCAGATAAACTTATATGAGTGATAAATATTAAAGAGAGAGAGAGAATTTTTAAAACCACAATATGGCAAAATGTTTAGAAAAGCAAAATGCATATTTGCTAAATGATCTAAATTTCATCCCCTCATAAACAAAATTTTTTGTTTTTCAACAAAGTGCAAAAAGTTTCCAAAAGAAATAGAGAATAGCTATAGTTTGGAAAATGATTAGGCCAATATTTTAATTGCTGAATAGCTGAAGTAGAAAGAACTAAAAGAGCCATCATTTCAAATAAAATACATTAGACATTATCATTGCTAGCATATTATTACCAACAATATTATTACACATAGTTGTCATCAACAATCTTATTAAACAGTTACAGATATAAAAACAAGAATTTATACATTAAAAACAAATAATCATATAAAATTAAATATGCTCTTGAATAAAATTTCAAAAATAACTGTATGTGTTATGCAGAATTTGGTGGATTGATGTACGATTTACACCTCTAGCACAAGTGATTACTGAGGAGATTGGTATTAGATTTTAGAACCACAAACATTGACACTCAATAGAAGTCAATATATTCTAAAAAAAATTAGTTTTCACGATGCAATTTTTAAGTGTCATAACAACCAGGTGATTAATATTTCATGAGACCTGCTTTAAACAATTTTTAGCTTAAAACAATTACAGAAACTTTATATTTAATTATCATGGGTTAAATAAAAGTAATTTAAACATATTAAAATTTTAATACAAATCTGATTTAACATGATTGATAATGAACAAATGTCAACTTTTAACATGGTTATTTTACCACTACATAATATGAAATAATTTTATTGTTTGAAATGACAACTGCAAATAGAAATATCTTTAAACTTACTCTCTTAATGTATTTGCTATTCTCCATCGTGTTGGTCCAGCCAAAGAATCAAATATTAATATACAAGGCCTAAAATGCAAATAAAAAGTTAGTTTCTAAAGAATTTTATTTTCTAACTTCAATAATTTTTTTAATTTAATGATTCAAATAATTTTCTAAATTTAATGATTAAAATCCTTAAATTCTTTCTAATGATTAAAATCCTTAAATTATTTCTCTTCATATGCAATTAAAGAACCCTTCTTTTTTTTACTATATTACTATATTTAGATTTTTTGACTTTAACTGACCCCTACATACATTTTTAAATCTACTCTTGCTTGCAACACTACTATACAAAGTCTACAATTCCTGTGGCACCCTTAGTAAGGCTTTATTCAGTTGTCTCTTAAGCAATTTCTCTTTTACATATAGACAAAAAATCAAAATCCATTATATGTTTCCTTGTGAACGTGTAGAAAGAAGAGTTCAGTTGTTTTACCTCTCAGTAGCACTTTTTTTTGCACACAACAATCTCAGGAGCTCAGAAAAGGTTGGGGAAAGGGGGAAAGGAACCCATTGGAAAGCTGTTAGGAGACAGATGGTAGCTTCCTGTCAATGCCATCCAACATGTTCATCCACCCTGAGGGTATAAAAAAAATCGATTTTTTTTTTTTTGCATTTTTCGAAACTTTATGAAGTGTAGAATATGGTCCTGAAACAGTTTTTAAAAATTCGAACTCCTTATGAAGTTACAGCGACAAATACAAGGTCATGTCAATCCCGAAAAAAAGGCTGCTAGGCTGGATGAGAAGGGAGCCGTCCTTTCTTTGTTATACTTGATGTATTGGATGTGCGTAATTAAAATAATGGCAGGGAATCTTTTTTACCATGTAAGCTAGAAACAAAATACATATTTTGTACACCAGACGGTGCTGTTGTTAGTTGTTGTTGCCTCCAGAAGTTGTTAAGCCGCATGAGTTATATGCTGTCTAAAACCGAGTGATCATTCTTATTTAATCACAGAGTAAATGTTACTTAAATTTTTAAACGCATTTTTCTCGAAACAACATTTTTTGAACTGGTAGAGTGTGGATCTCAGGAACCATTCATCCGATTTACATATTTTTTTTTTTAAATGCGTAGAAACGAATTATCTAAAACCTAGCATAGGATTTTATTGATATTTTAATTATTCAATTTTTAGCGAGCAATTTAGTGCCATTTTTTTTTTTCAGGGGAAAAAAAATCAATTTTTTTTTTTAAATGCCATCATTTTGTCAATTTTTTGAATTTTGAAAAAACTCCTACCCTATGCTATAGCCAATGTCTCAAAGTTTATAAAACTGTTAATAATTTTGTTCTTAGATGTTCCTGCGATGTCCGGTGCACTCTACCAGGAGGGCGTGTCTTTCTAGCAGAGGTCAACCAATGAGGAGCCACAGGATATTTTTATAAAAAAAACAATATTTTTACTTAAAAAATTTTTTTTGTACAATAAACATCCCTTAATAACACGCAAAAAGTGTGGAGTCATTGCATTGTTTATTATACCCCAAAAAATTCTCAAAGTTTGACTATTTTTAGAGCACTCTGGGTGGGGTCTCCCCTTAATGTTCACAGGGTATGGCTCTCCTGTACATGGGGATGTACAGCCTTCCAATCCTATGGGTGTTCCTTTTCTCACTGAAGGTAGGCAGTGTGGAGGTTAGTGGAGATGAATCTCAGTGCATGCACAGTTGGGACTCGAACCTGGGAACTGCAGATTGCAAGTCTAGAGTGCTACCGACCGAGTCACCCTTGCACTTAATGTAAGCAAAAGGAATGTGGGAATTTTAAGTATTGCAAATTGGTCTGTAAATGGTAGCTATGCATAACTGGAAGGAAAGCTATGCATCAATCCCCTGTGATAATGTAGAGAAATGGTCAGACCTAGCACCTAGAATCCAACCCCTCCTTCTTGTGGTACAGATTGTTATTACCTTTCAACTAGAAGAAAGCATATTTCCTCTGGCACATATGAGAATCTCGTTTTCAAAGAGAAGGAAGTTTTTCCTTTACTCCTTAACAGAGAATGAAGTCTTCCCTCTTTCACTTCTTAACAGTTTTAATTTGAGCCAGTGTACGATGTAAAAATTGTAAATAGTATATTATTAGTAATTATACAACAAAAAGTATTAGTCTTTTAATTCTTAAATTCAAACAGTTGCATTTTCCACACCTCTTTGAGAAAGATGGGTAGATTATTGTTCTCAGTGATCTCTTGAAAAGCTACCACTAAAATTTCAAATTTCTATTACATACATATATTATTTGAAAAATTTGATAACAGTCTGCCATTTCCATATTTAGTGATCTGTAAAGATATATATATTAAAACTCCCTAAATATTTGAAAAATGCGAATTATATTTCATTAATTAAATAATACTAAACACAGCTAGTTTGGTACAAATTTAATACTTCAAGATAATGCTGTTTACACTAATGATCTAAATCTTTAAAATATTTAAAAGCTCAGGCAGAGAGGAGTGCTTAACATTAAGAATGAATTGTAGAAACTTGCCAAATTGGCTAGCAATTCTAAGATTTCAATTCATTAATCTATGCCTCCATTATTATCTTACTCTATAAGAATCCTTTGATCAGCAAAGGGAAATCAGCAAAAGGAATCAGAGTGAAAAAATTTTAAAGGTTTTTTTTACCGGTGTCCATAGTGGTTGGTACAGCGGCAATGGTTCACACATCAAGTTGACTTTTGGTGTTCATGTTGTATCCATTGCCACCAGTCCATAAATTAAGCACAAATGTTATAGACTCTAAATTCAGTTGTCTAAGATGTCTAGTTGAATCCTGTAGTCCTTTATTGATGCACTGCAGTTCTTTCACAAATTGCTGATACTTCTCATGTCCAATTGCTGTTGTTGTAGTTCACACTACAACAACAGCAATTTGTTGTAGTAAACACATCTTTCTTTTGAAATTTGTGGCCTTTTTAAGATGACGGTTCGATTATAAAGTTCGCTGTATGTTAGTAGCTTAATTCCATTAATATGGATGTATTTCTGCTTTAGTTGTTCCATTAATTAAAGAAGCAGCTAATCCTCAAAGGAACAGGCTATTTGTGCAGAAACTATTACATGAATCTTATTTGCTCTTTCCTCAGTACTTAAACACTAAACTTTAAAAAATACATTTAAAACCTTCAACCGACATAATTAATTTTAAACGTTATCTTTTAAAGTTTAGTGTTTAAATACTAAGGAAAGAGCAAATAAAATTCATGTAACAGTTTCTGCACAAATAGCCTGTTCCTTTGAGGATTAGCTGCTTCTTTAATTAATGAAACAACTAAAGCAGAAATACATCCATATTAATGGAATTAAGCTGCTAACATACAGCGAACTTTATAATCGAACTGTCATCTTAAAAAAACCACAAATTGCAACAGAAAGATGTGTTTACTACAACAACAAATTGCTGTTGTTGTAGTGTGAACTACAACAATAGCAACTGGACATGAGAAGTATCAGCAATTTGTGAAAGAACTGCAGTGCATCAATAACGGACTACAGGATTCAACTAGACATCTTAGACAACTGAATTTAGAGTCTACAACGTTTGTGCTTAATTTATGGACTGGTAGCAATGGATACAACATCAGCACCAAAAGTCAACTTGATGTGTGAACCATTGCCGCTGTACCAACCACCATGGACACTGGTAAAAATACCTTTAAAATTTTTTCACTCTGATTTCCCTTTGCTGATCAAAGGATTCTTATAGAGTAAAATAATAATGGAAGTATAAATAAAAAATAAATAAATACCCCCTCAAGCAGCTGCTTGCCACAGAGGTCTGACAGGAGCCTGTCAGTTTATATGCCATAGTAGAAGGTCTGTGAGGATGGCAGGACCTCAGCAGAAAAATGACACATACATCCATGCCTTATTCGGGGCTCGAACCCAGGTCCCATAGATCAGTAGCCAAGCGTGCTAACCACTCGGTCACGGGACGGCTAATGGAAGTATAGATTAATGAATTGAAATCTTAGAATTGCTAGCCAATTTGGCAAGTTTCTACAATTCCTTCTTAATGTTAAGCACTCCTCTCTGCTTGATCCTTTAAATATTTTAAATATTTAGATCATTAGTGAAAACAGCATATCTTGAAGTATTAAATTTATATATTTCATTAGTACCAATTCAACCAAAATGAAGTTTTCTAATTATCACTTTCATTGTTTCCAATGGAAATTTCACGACGTTCACATTCCACCACCAAAATTTCACATGTTTGTCATCAATATATCATTGCAATATTCTTTCAAAATTTTGAAATTTTCAACTTTTTTTTCACCATTTGAGGGGGCAATTAGTGTTTGAAAGATTCTGAAAATGCAAATCATAATATTTGATAAATTTCTATCTAACCCAAAAGGAATTTTTCATTTATCTCTTAATACAATATTCTGCTAAAATGAAAAAATTGCATTTCCCCTCCCCCTGGGGCTCAATTCATTGTTGGCAATGAAAATTCAATGACCTTCACATTCCACCACCAAAATCTCAAATTTCTAGCATAAATACATCGTTTGCAATATTCATTTGAAATTTTGAAATTTTCAAAGTTTTCCACCATTAGAGTGCACAATTATGGTTTTCGGAAGATTCCGAAAGAGCGTATGTAATATTTCATCAATTCCTATCT
The DNA here is from genome assembly GCA_038380435.1 of Ryuthela nishihirai. NCBI lineage: Eukaryota > Metazoa > Arthropoda > Arachnida > Araneae > Heptathelidae > Ryuthela > Ryuthela nishihirai. The sequence continues at coordinate 151,970,288 of JAWZYU010000001.1, read as the reverse complement.
AACACAAAAAAAAGAATTTTTCGTTTATCTCTAATAACAAACAATTATCTGCTAAAACAAAGAAGTTGTATTTTTCCATCCCCCTGGGTCTAAACTGCCAACTCATTGTTGTCAGTGGAAATTTCATGACCTTTACATTCCACCACCAAAATTTCTAGCATAGATACATCACTTGCAATGTTTGTTTGAAATTTTGGAATTTTCAACTTTTCCCACCACTAGAGGGCATAATTATAGCTTTAGAGAGATTCGGAAAGTGCATATCATAATATTCATTAATGTCTATCCAACACAAAAGCGATTTTTATCTCTGTAAACAAAAAAAGTTCAATGTAGACAGACAGACAGACAGACAGACAGACAGAAGATGACAAAGCGAAACTATTATCTTGTTTCTTTGAAAACAAAATAAAAAAGATACTTTCTTGTGGAAAGGAACAGAAGAGATGCCAGAGCAGTATGACCTGTTGATCTAGACTACTATGTTATTTTAATATTTCAAGTACAAAAGGTCATTTTAATATTTTTTCTAGCCTGCTAAGTTGTGGTCAACCTATGGCTTTAAGCATGATTATGGATCGTGAACTTATCACAGTGGCGGGTTTCTGTTGAGGGAAAAACTTCCACTGTGTTTTCTGTTTGTGTGTTGACGGCACTGAGTAAATAGAATCAGAGGATACCTGATAACAGCTGGTGAATAATCCAGTTCAGAGGCCATTGCAGGTACCTGAAGGTTCTTGCCTCTATGGGCATTGGCAAAACTACACTGGAGGAAGTCCTAGCAGAGCAGGCAGTTTAAGCCTTTAATAGTTGAAGGGGGTCTTGGCCCCATGCCTATGGTTAGGGGCCAAAAATAGATGTCCTTGGCTTCTCATTTTGTATTCTGTCAGCATATATATATATGAACCGGACACGGGGAAAGGTTAAATGGACTCTTCCAATCAATGTTATTTTTTCCTCTTCACTTTATATCCTGCAATGGCCTCTGAACTGGATTGATATTGTTAACATTTCTTTTCACAATAAGCACAGTTTTTTAAAAATCCTACTAACGATTTTCACTCCAAAGGAACTTGGAATATGAGGACTCTGTAGAGAGATTATTCTTTTGATATCCTCATGCAAAAATTCCAGCATTATAACCTAGATATTCTGGGCTTGCAAAAGACCAGATGAACAGGCAAAAGTCGGATACTTAAAAATAACCTTAAATTTCTCTTTTCGAGGAGGAAGGATGGACAGAATCTTCTAGGCATAGGTTCACTTCTCAGCAGACATGCTAGTGATGCTCTTATAGAATATGACTGCATTAATGAAAAGTTTCTTATAGCTAAATTTAAAACTAAACTAGGATTGACCCTTTCACTACCATACTGGTCCAAACTGCAGGTAGTAAGCAGTAAAGAGGAAGGAATAACATTGATTGGAAGAGTCCATTTAACCTTTCCCATGTCCAGGTCGTATATATGCTGACAGAATACAAAATGAGAAGCCATATATTTTTAGCACAAAAAAAATAAATTTAAAAAATAATAGTAATTACCATTTGAAAAATTTATATATATATATATCTATCTTACAGAAATACAAAATTCAAACTTGAAAAACAATATTTTCTTTTTTTATTTCATGCATATTTTATTAAACTAAGATATAAAAAATTTGATAAAGCCATCAGATTGCCATTTTATGGAAGAGTTATACAGTATTACCAATTTGTTTATTAGCATTACTCTATGCTGAAGCAATTTAACAAAAAGGAAGACTTTGGAAGTAATTGCAAAGTATCCCTCCCCCTTTGGTTTCACACTCTTTTCTGCCTTAAACCTATTTCAGTACTCCTGGAATTATTTTTATCATATCATTTATCAAAGCATTCTATGCATCATTTACACTTCTCAAATCGAAACTATAACTAAAATAAAAATAAAATCTTCAATCCCATTGGGTCGCCCTCTTAGACGGAGGGTGTCCCAATGGGATCACCTCTGTCTGGACTCATGGCAGATGTTGTCATGCAACACAATGAGGAAACAGCCTTATCCAAAGCTGATCTTAACCATCATCATATCTATATTATGTGGGTGATATTTTTATTTTTTGGCCTCACACAATCAATAAATTACAAGATCTCATTAATACATTTAATTCAATTTGTTCTACAATAAAGTTTATGCATGAATCGGATCAGAAACAACAATTAGCTTTCTTGGATATTTTAATAACAAGAAAAGAAAATTATTGTGAAACAGCAGTATTTTGAAAAGAAAACACATACTCCTAATTACATACCTGCAAATTCTGCACATCCTTACAAGTACAAAAAGACAATATCTTATCGCACTTTGTGCGTGCATATAGATACTGCTCCGAACAAATATCCTTTATAAAGTAAATTGAATATATTAAATGAACAGCAACACTGGCAGGATACTCTCATCAAACTTTGAAACGATGGGAACATAATGCAAAATATATAGTTTTAAAAGATACTCAACCAACTCCAAATAAAAATAAAATAAATAAAAATTACGCAAGAGCCTTTCCGTATAAAACAAAAATATCAGAAACAATGGAGAAAATTCTTAGACAATATAAAATTACCTTACCAACAACAGTTACACATACAATAAAAAACCTGGTTATTAATGATAGAGACAAAAACCCACCTACTAGAGGGGTCTATGAGATCAATTTACCTGACCCCACAAAAAAAAATAAAGGAAAAGAAAATTACATAGGAAAAACCTTTAGGCAATATGGCACCAGAATGAAGGAACATCATGAAGATATTAAAAAACAAAAAGCAAATACGGCTTTATCACAAACTGTTTTAGAAAATAATTTTCAAATCATTAACGGCACCAAGAACTAAATTTCAGCTTCTATATGCTGAGTAGCTATTAATTAATACAAATAAGGACAGAATATGCAACATGGAGATTCCACCCCTTCCATCGCCATGGAGTTTCCTGATGCATTAGCATGTCCTTGCACATAAATATTCCTCAACACACGAATTATGTATCTACATGGAATGCTGGGTGAATACACCACTGGCACGACTCACACATAAGGAAGTTGACTTGTAACATCGTACGAGCCTGATGAAGCCATGGACTGGTCTACAGGGAAACACGTCGCTCCACAGTTTGAGTTGATGGGACCAATGTTTTAATTCTTTAGTTAAATGTTTATTTGGCCAGTTTGGATGGTTAAATCTGTTAATGTCTTGTTTAAAACTACAAAGTTGGAGGATAGTGCAATGGTGAGTTAATTGGAACTGTTTCCAAATTGTGTAGTTATATGCTAAACCAACTACAATGATATTCTGCAATTGAATATAAAGTGATTATGCTGTTATAAGGGTTTATGAAACCTTTGATGGTATTTATAGCAATTTCGTAACAGCAGATATGAACTCTTTTGATCATCAGAATGAACGATGATTAATAAAGAATACTACAACATCATAGTAAAGTAAATCATGGAAATTGCAACGTGGAACATTGTGGAACTGAATGACGCAAGTACATCTATGTCGGCATAATAACATCTTTTTAACAACAAGGACTGGTTGCTATGAAAATTGTGATATTACAACAAATTTGTTTATAACCATCGCAAGGCAAATCACATCACAGGGAAGATTCATATGCTCCTGAGCCAGCCTTCTATACAAATGGTAAATAGTTTTAATTTTTTGTTCATGCTAATTTCCCTTTGATATTCAAAGGCATATATAGCTAAATGAATATGTTAACAATAATAGTAATAGATGAATACTAGCAGAAAAGGCCATGTGCCAATGATGTTATGTTGAATCTGTTAAACTAGTGCACTTCTCCTCCTCCTTTGAGCGAGAGAATTGGTGTTGTTGGTTTTACAACAGCTTACATTCATGTTTCATTAAATCTATTTATCTAGCTGTGTAATTTATCATTTACTATTTAAAATATTTTTTGATAACTCAAATATTCATTTATTCCCATTTTTTCCATTCACCCTTCAGTTTCAACTCACCAAGAGTTGAATGCATTAGAATTTTAGTTCTCCTAAAATTTTTTTTATTAATAACTGTTCACAAGTTTTTATCAAGACTAAACATAGTAACATTTACTTGCAATTTTAATATATTGCATTACATATACACACCCCATAATGACAAATAACAGTGATTTAATTCAGTACAAAGATGTGGTAATAATTCATATAAAAAGGTACACAAAGTTTTGAAAGAATCACAACAAAACTACATAGAATTGGGTAACATACAGCTTTTTGTTAGGAGAATTTACCACTGGATGTGTACTACTATCTGGGGCTTCTGGCAAGGGATCTTCAGGATCCCCAGGTTCTGCAATCTCGTGATCACTTGGTTGTGGAGAAGCAGAACAGCTTGTATCCATTGGCATACAATTGTTTGTATTATTTGAACTGAATCCTAGAAAAAAAAAATTACTTAAATATTTTTAAAGTACACAAACCCAAGAAACTATCTTTATGCAAATTCAAAAAACAACTTTCATTTTATAATGCATGTTTAACTCTTTTTCCAAAAACCGTCATTGATGATTATCTGCAGCAATGTTCAAATATCACTGAGTTACTTTAGCATTATATGGAACTTTCAAACATTTCTTGTCTTCACAATAAAACCATGAGGAAAATTTTTATAAAACTAAATTTTTATTCAAGTAGTTGTAACTGCTGCCTATTTCTTCATTCACTGCCCTGATGGGAGGAAGAACAGTATTCTGATTTTATTACACAAATAAGCATACATATAGATTACCCACTTCAACTGCATTAAAAGTGACAGAGCTATTGTTGCAATGCTTCAAGCAGTCAAAACTACTTGCTTTAGAGAGAAGGGGGAATATCACATCTACTTCACCTGATTTCTTCTGTTCATGATGCACCTTGATTTGGATTTCTTTCTAAGTCCTCTCAGAAATTATTGCTAAACAAGATAATTGATAGTAATTAGACAAGTGTGAAAAAATCCACCCATCCACCTCCCAGACTCCAACTTGGAATCTCCTGGTCCAGAAGATCCCAATTTTGAGCCCGGAAGGTGGATTTTTTTCACACCTTCCTAATTACTACAAATGAATACCACTGTAGTGAGCTTCATCCTTTCCTAAGATCATTGATGTTTGTTTCTGTTTGGACCTATAGCTCAGAAAAATATAAGAATCTACCATAAAGCAAAGGATGTCTATTCAGCTGCTTAGAACTGAAGCATGGAAATTTTTGGATTGTTTTACTCTGAGCAGCAGGTTTTTGAACACAATGAGCTAAATAGCCAGAACTCAGGGAACATCCAAGAACTCTGAGAGGATTGGGGAAGGGGAACTACTTACATTCTATCTGAAGGACAGCAGCCTTTCCAAGTCCATTGGTGCTCTCTTTCTGAATGAAGGCACAGTGGGAGTTTAGCAGAGATAAATCTTAATCCAGGTGTCCACAGGTGGGACATGAACCTGGGAACTGCAGATTACAAGCTTGGACCATTACCGACTGAGCCAATTCCTACCCCTTCTGTAGAGAATCATCATGCTTCTCTCAAACTGGTAATAAATGGTAGATTTTCCCTTCCCCTCCTAAACTAGGGAAAAGTTAACTGAAAAATTAGTTTTGATGGGGTGGGTATAATTAGAGCCCCGTGTGGATATCAAAAGTTCTATCTGCATCTGCAAAATCTTTATGAGCATATACGTATATTGGTTACTTAATCCTTCCAGTGTCCAGCCTGAAACACTGGTTTACATCCAGAGGTCAAGCTATTTTCTCCCTATGCTCAGCCAAAAAAAGATTAACTTTAGAACTTTTTTTGCCAAATAACTATAATAAAAGGAATTATGGCATGTTATATGCCAAATTAATCAGCATTTAATTCTTGATTTTCTGAAAATAAAATATTTGACAAAAAAGACGCCTAGTTTTATTTTAATTTGCATCCAGCAATGCAAATAAAAATTTATTTAAAAAAAACTAATAGACAGAAATAATTATAATGCACTTGAATAGAAAGGCTATTTACACTACAGGAAAAAAAATTGCAACACCTGGAAGGATTAATGCCATTTTATAGGAATGCAGGCAGCTGTTAGCATAATACACTGAGGTGTGAGATTGATTACATTATAAAAAAAAAATATCGAAAATTACCATTACTTTACCTACAGTAAAATGGATTAATTAATATGATATTGAACAGCCCCGCACAGCAATGCACTCAAGAACACGGCAGGGAAGGCTATCATACAGCTCTATAATGTCCTCCTGGGGGATAGAATGCCAAACAGCATGAAATCGCTGTTCCATTTCAGTGACAGCAGTTGGCACACCTCTTGGGTGTTGGTGGAGCTGTTGGCCCATCATGTTCCAGATATGTTCAATAGGTGAAAGGTCTGGCAAGCGTGCTGGCAATGGTAGTACCTGAATGTTTTGCTTGTGTATATACTGCAGACTAATGCAAGCTGTATGGGGACGGATGTTATCTTGTTGGTAAAAGGTTCCATGCTGTTGAACAAATGGGATAGCCACTAGCTGCAAAATGTTGTAACATATTAACCAGTAAGGTAACATAAAGGCAGTTAGAGATCCCCTTATGATGATCAGTTCTGATAGAGATGTTTGACTAATGGCACCCCACACCAAGACACCAGGTGCTGGAGCTGTGTGACAATGTCAGTACACACTGTGTGGCGGTCCTTTCCCCTGGATGACGATGAACACAATGTCTATCATCATGCTGATCAATACAAAAACTGATTCAATACTAAATACCACAGTCACTCTTGTTCGTTCCATTCTGTCTGAGGCAACACCACTGAAGACACTTGCATGTGGGCAGATCAGAGGGGCAAATCCAGTGCCGGAAGATAGGCTCGCAATGAAAACTGTAAAAGCCCGTTGTTTATCATCCGTATGGTAGGTATTTGATGTGTTACCTGTTGCCTGTCACTTTGCAGTTGCATTGTAGTCACGAATCTGTCAAGCAATGCCATGAGTTGCAAATGGCAGTCCTGTTGCTCCATTGGTCATATGTCGTTTTCCTGATTCTTGTTGGCATGTGCTGGATCCTTCTTGAACCCACTGGCACCATATGTGTATGATGGTGCTTGGATTGCGACCAACAAGGTTGCTCATATCTCTGTATCATTATCTCTGTAATACCAGCTCTCTCCAGCTCTCTTTTACAGCTCTCTTTTACCATACCAGCTCTCTTTTACAGAGATAATGAGCATAATAATCTTATGCTCATTATCTCTGTAAAACCAGCTTCTCTAAGATGGATGATTCTTCCAAGCTCAGTGTCTCTTAACTGTTGGAACAGTTGTCAACGTTCTGCATAAGGGCATCTTTAGCAGTTTAGAACAATTTCGACAACATTTTGTCAACCAGGGAGCTTTGGTTGCCTTTATCTGTGTTTGACTGCTCTGGACCTGTGACATCAGCTTGCATCAGTTCAATCATCTCGATCATCCTGCAAACCTAATCATTTCCATATACTACCACCTATCTAAATTTAATCACATTTACATAACTTCTTGCAAGTGTTGCACTTTTTATTTCCTGTAGTGTATTTCTGAATATAAAAAAATATCATTCTCTTGTTTCGAGTAAATATTATTTCATTTTGCAATTTTTTTCTAGGTACCAGACTTTGAGAAAACTACTGGCTTTTTGCCAACTGTTCCGAGTTAGATAAAAAACTCAACTTTAGAATTAAAATTATGTAGCTCAGGACAGATATGCTTGGAGAATTAAACTGCGCAGTCTGGTTGGACCTCCGTAGCCCATGGCTGCTTGAGGATGATGATGATGATGATTCCTTTCAATATTGTATATTTTAAACATGGCCAGTGTTATACAAAGTGATTCCAGAAACTGATAATACATCACAATCAATTATTCAAGAAGATTTGAATGACTTTTTCATTACTAAAGGCATTAACTAAAGACCAAGCTGAACTTCTTACTTGAAGCAGGAACTAAAATATACTACCCCTATCTAAATTTAATCACATTTACATAACTTCTTGCAAGTGTTGCACTTTTTATTTCCTGTAGTGTATTTCTGAATATAAAAAAAAATCATTCTCTTGTTTCGAGTAAATATTCTTTCATTTTGCAATTTTTTTCTAGGTACCAGACTTTGAGAAAACTACTGGCTTTTTGCCAACTGTTCCGAGTTAGATAAAAAAACTCAACTTTAGAATTAAAACCTGATCAACCAAAATAGGTCACGCTATGTACCAAATTAAACACAATTTAACTCCAAATTTTATGAAAATAAATGTTTTTAATAAATTTGCAAGCTTACTGATTTTAATAAAACTTTCACAGTGATATAGGGAGGGATGACAATAAGCATCACCAAGGCGTGGGTCTGCTTCTCAGCAGACACGCTAGTGATGCTCTTCTAGGATACGAGTGCATTAATGAAAGGTTTCTTACAGCAAAATTTCAGACAAGCGTTAAAGACTTGAATGTTATCTGCCCCCACTGAGGATGCTGATGAGGATGAGAAGGATAGGTTTTAGGAACAACTTCAGGATATTTTGAATTCTGTCAAGAAAGGAGATATTACCCTTGTTCTAGGTGACTTCAATGCCAAAGTTGGTACTGACTCTGATCTTTGGGGAGGGGTGATAGGCCCTTTTGGTATTGGTAGCTGCAATGGCAATGGGCAACGTCTCCTACAGGTAAGTAAACTCAATGGTTTCAGAATAACTAACACATATTACATACACCGCGACATACATAAATACACGTGGGTTTCACCTGATGGGCTGCATAGGAATATGATTGATTATATATTAATTAAGAGCAAATGGGCTAGTTCTGTTAGAAATACCAGGGTATATAGGGGAGCTGAAATTGGATCTGACCATTACCTTGTTAAAAGTGTCTTGCAACTTAAACTTAAAAAGTGTTGTGCTAGGGTTAAAAAATTTACATTTAATACTGAAGCTCTGAAAGACCCAGTTATAGCTAAAGCTTACCATGATAGGTTACTTAGTCATTATGACAATTATGGTATGCTTATTACTGATGTTGAGGAAGAATGGAATCATTTTAAATAGGCTTTTTTGGACACTAACAGTACTCTTTTAGGAAAAAAGGAGCAGAAGAGGCAGAATTATCTGAGTGATAAGGCACTTGAGCTTATCTCGGAAAGAAAGAACTGCAGGAATGTCCTTAATCAATACCCTACTAGTCCTAATAGAAAACATTACAGAGAGCTTAATAATTGAAGGATAAACAAGGTAAGATTATAGAAGGTAAGGATTCTGTCATGGCTAGGTGGGCTGAGCATTTCAGTAATGTTCTAAATAATGTAGTTAGTTCTACTCCCATTGTTCGTAATGATGATAGATGCATTGGCAGCTTTAATATTGGCCCTATAACACAATCTGAAGTTATTTTGGCTATTTCTAAACTTAAACTTCATAAATCCCCAGATGTAGATGAAATTACTACAGAAATGCTCAGAGCTGGGAATGTTTCAGTTACCACTTGGATGAATGAAATTTTGAATAACTGTTATGATAAAGGCATGGTTCCTAAAGATTTTACCAGAGCTATTATTATCCCTATTTTCAAAAAAGGTGATCGCAGTTCTTGTGATAACTATAGGAGTATCAGCCTACTCTCTGTTCCTGGTAAAGTTCTTTCCATGATTGTGCTTAATAGAATTAAGAATTTGGTTGACAGGCAATTGCGTGATGAGCAATGTGGATTCAGAAGTGGTAAGGGATGTGTGGATCAGATATTTTCACTTAGGCAGATTCTTGAGAAATGTTTAGAGTTTCAGAAACCTTTGGTTGCTAGCTTTGTTGATTTCAAAAAGGCTTTCAACTCTGTTGATCGTCATAATTTGTGGTTGATTGTGAGATCATATGGTATACCAGACAAGTTAGTTAACATAATGAAAGCTCTCTATAATAACACTGAATCGTGTGTGAGAGTTGGTAAGTCTTGTAGCAATTGGTTTAGCATTACGTCTGGTGTTCGACAAGGGTGCATTTTGCCTCCTTTTCTCCTTAGTTTGGTTGTTGATTATGTTATGCGAAATTCACTTCAAGGGAAAGATTTTGGCCTTAAATGGGCTGGAAATACAAAAATTTCTGATTTAGATTATGCTGATGATTTAGCCCTTTTGGCAAATGATGTTGATGAGACTGGTAGTAGAGTAGGTTTCGTTATAAACAGAGAGGAAACTAAAGTGATGAAAATTGGTCAGGCAGGCTGTGATTCAGTTAATCTGAATGGTTGCAGTCTTGAGCAGGTGTCACAGTTTAATTACCTTGGGAGCTATGTAACAGATACTGGTGATGCACGGCATGAGATTAACAGACAAATAGGTATTGCTGCCGGGACTTTTAAGAATTTATTGAGATTGTGGAGAAATAGGCGTATACACCTAAAGACTAAAATTAGACTGTATAATAGTTTGGTTCTTTCTAGGGTTAGTTATGGTAGTGAAACTTGGACACTTTGTAAAAAAGATAACAGGAAACTAGATGCTTTTGATTCCAGATGCTTACACAGTATCTTGGGCATTAGGTGGTTCAACTTTGTAACTAATGATGAGGTTAGGCAAAGAAGTTTGCAACCTCCTTTAAGCAGCATATTGTGCAGAGAGAGACTCCGTTGGTTTGGCCATGTTGCCCGTATGAGTAATTATAGATTGGTGAATAGGGTTATGAACAGTGTGCCTAAAGGCCTCAGAAGGAGGGGGAGACCTAGGATGCAGTGGGCAGACAATGTCAAACAGGACCTTGTTAGAATTGGTGTGCAGTGGCCAGATACAGTAGATGTAGCTCAGGATAGACTGGCTTGGAGAACTAAATGGAACAGTCTGGTTGGACCTCAGTAGCCCAGGCTGCTTGAGGATGATGATGATAGTAAAAAATAGATTAGACTATGCAATTAAGGCTAAATGTAAGAAAACGTAAGGAAAAAAACAGTTAAATTATATATTAATCGAAAGTTTCTTTCGGAATAATATTATATTTAACTGACATCATCATCATGATCCTCAAGCAGCCATGGGCTACGGAGGTCCAACCAGACTGCACAGTTTAATTCTCCAAGCATATCTGTCCTGAACTACATCTGCTGCATCCGGCCACTGCACACCAATTCTAATAAGGTCCTGTTTGACATTGTCTGCCCACCGCATCTTAGGTCTCCCCCTCCTTCTGAGGCCTCTAGGCACACTGTTCATAACCCTATTCGCTAATCTATAATTATAGTTTGGCAACATGGCCAAACCAGCGGAGTCTCTCTCTGCACAATATTCTGCTTAAAGGAGGTTGCAGACTCCTTTGCCTAACCTCAACATTAGTTACAAAGTTAAACCACCTAATACCCAAGATACTGCGTAAGCATCTGGAATCAAAAGCTTCTAGTTTCCTGTTATCTTGTTTACACAGCATCCAAGTTTCTCTACCATAACTAACCCTAGAAAGAACCAAACTATTATACAGTCTAATTTTAGTCTTTAGGTGTATACGCCTATTTCTCCACAATCACCATAGATTCTTAAAAGTCCCGGTAGCAATCCGTATTCATCTGTTAATCTCATGCCGTACATCACCATTATCTGTTACATAGCTCCCAAGATAATTAAACTGTGACACCTGGTCAAGACTGCAACCATTCAGATGAACTGAATCACAGCCTGCCTGACCAATTTTCATCACTTTAGTTTTCTCTGTTTATAACCAAACCTACTCTATTACCAGTCTCATCAACAGCTCGAATGAAAGAGTTCATCTCATCAACATCATTTGCCAAAAGGGCTAAATCATCAGCATAATCTAAATCAGAAATTTTTATATCTCCAGCCCATTTAAGGCCAAAATCTTTCCCTTTATTTTTTTTAACCCTTCCCAGATGTAGCCTGAAAAACTGATTTACATCCAGATCTCCAGCTAATTTTTCATTCTGATCAGCAAAAAAAAATTCACTTTAGAAATTTTTTGACAAATAATTAATGAAAGGAATTATGGCATGTTACATGCCAAATTAATCAGCATTTAATTCTGGATTTTCTGAAAATAAAATATTTAACAACAAAGATGATATGTTTTATTTTAATAAGGCATTTTAGAGTCATGTAGTAAAAAAAAGCATCTGGCAACACAAAAATTTATTAAAAAAAAACTAATAGACAGAAATAATTACAATGCACATGAATAGAATGACTATATATTTCTGAATAATAAAAAAAAAAATTTTTAAGTAAATATTTCTCTTGTTTTGTAATTTTTTTCTTGGTACCACACTTCGAGAAAATTTCAGGCTTTTAGCCAATTGTGCTGAGTCACGTAAACAAGCCAACTTTAGAATTTTTTTGAAAAATAACCAATCAACGGAAATAGGTCATGCTATATACCAAATGAAACAGAATTTAATTACCAAATATATGAAAATAATTAATATAAACAAATTTACAAGCATGTTGATTTTAATAAGCCTTTTTCAAAGTGATATGGTGAAAAAAAAGATCACACTATACAATTAAATTGGGAGCTGTGTAACAGATAATGGTGATGTGCGACATGAGATTAACAGACAAATAGGGATTGCTGCCAGGACTTTTAAGAATCTATGGAGAGTGTGGAGAAATAGGCGTATACACCTAAAGACTAAAATTAGACTGTATAATAGTTTGGTTCTTTCTAGGGTTAGTTATGGTAGTGAAACTTGGACACTTTGTAAACAAGATAACAGGAAACTAGATGCTTAAGCAGTATCTTGGGCATTAGGTGTTTCAACTTTGCAACTAATGATGAGGTTAGGCAAAGGAGTTTGCAACCTCCTTTAAGCAACATATTGTGCAGAGAGAGACTCCGTTGGTTTGGCCATGTTGCCCGTATGAATAATTATAGATTGGCGAATAGGGTTATGAACAGTGACGCCTAAAGGCCTCAGAAAGAGGGGGAGACCTAGGATGCGGTGGGCAGACAATGTCAAACAGGACCTTTTTAGAATTGGTGTGCAGTGGATGCAGCTCAGGACAGACTTGCTTGGAGAACTAAATTGTATGGTCTGGTTGGACCTCTGTAGCCCATGGCTGCTTGAGGATGATGATGATGACATCAGGCAGAGCACACATGTGTGATACGGTTATTAGAGGGCTTGGCCAAAGAGGGTTGGGTTGTTTTACCTCTGAGCGGCACTTTTTTCCACACCATGAGCTAAATGGCCAGGTCACAAGGACACCGAAGGCTCAGAGAAGGTAGGAGGAGGAGACCCACTGGAATAGCTGTTGGGAGACAGATGGTAGCATCCCGTCAAGACCATCCAGTGTGTTCTTTAACGTGCACGGAGTATGGCTCTCCTGCACACAGGGTCACGGCTTAATGTTCCATCCGATGGATGGTGACCTTTTTAAGTCCATCGGTGTCCCCTACTGACTATGGGCAGAATGATGAGTTTCGTGGAGATAAATCTCAACGCTGACCCAGCTAGAACTCCAACCTGGGAATTGCAGATAACGAGCCTGGTGCGCTAACGACTGAGCCACCTTCACCCCACTTGGCCAAAGAGCGAGCTAAGATGTCCCAATTAGATTTGTTAGTAGAGTTATTATGTTCTAAAAAATTATTTTTATTATCAAACAGTTATTTTAGGGGACAAGAGAAAATATTTAAAAATGCACTTTTCCACTCCAAATTTTAATAAATAAAATAAATAAATACCCCCTCAAGCAGCTGCTTGCTACAGAGGTCTGACAGAAGCCTGTCAGTTTATATGCCATAGTAGAAGGTCTGTGAGGATGGCAGGACCTCAGCAGAAAAACAACACAAACATCCATGCCTTACCCGGGACTCGAACCCAGGTCCCTTAGATCAGTATCCAAGCGCGCTAACCACTCGGCCACAGGGTGGCATTAGTTTCTTAGTGTACGGGACAGGGCCGAGTGGTTAGTGTGATTGGCTAGGGGTTAAAATTAAAAAACCTAAAAAATAATGCATTTAGCATCTCATTGCTTTATTTAGTGTGTAATAAAACTGAAAGCAGGATAGATAGGTCTCAAAGTTTGAAATTAACCTGTGATGCCCCCTCATTCACTTTTACTTTACCTTAACCAGTTTTGCTTAATTTACGTTATATTTATCATTTTGGGGATTTTAATTTATTTTTGTCATCACCGAGCTCGTTTCCTAGAGCATAGGAGTAGCGCATGCACAACTCCGAACTTTCGACTGTCACCTGCTAAAGCTCACGTATACAAGGACACTCCCCCTCTTGCGTCATATCTTGCGTGCTCATCATTTTATGCAAATGTCTTTACCGGTGCTACAGCCATATGTTGCCGAGCCTGTACGCTTATTATAACCATGACACGTAGTCACAAGAGTTAGTAGTTAGTAGTAAGTCAGTTGGAAGTAGTCACGGGAGTTGGTGTTTGCTAGTTGTCAGTTAGTAGTGTCACAGAAGTTGGTGTTAGACACAATAGTGATGATGTAGACAGCGTTTTCATTTATGTTGGTGAGTGTTTAAAAATATTTTTTTGGAAATAAACTTGTTTGTTATAGAAACTTTTTTGAATCTTTGCTATTTTTTCTCTTGAGCAACGTTATTTCATAAGTTTTGATTACATATTTTTATATTGACAATCATTTAATTTTTGAATTCTTACTCACTAAGTAACGCTCACTGGTATTCGAACCCTAATTGAACTTTATTTGGCAATTTGTTAATTTTTGCCTGGCACCCGACTTTAGCTATCCGGAGCTCGAATAAATATTGGATCAGACAAAGGGTCCAAAACTTTAAAGTATTTAAATCTTTGGAATGTTACAACGTTTAAGTTACAAGTAAAAAAAACTACATTTAGCCAACTGAATTAAGAATCACTCTCAAAATGTAATGTTAAAATATGATATTAGGATTCGCTTGCAGACAATATGTCCAACATATTTTTATATTTTCACACCTAATATTCTTCTTAAATTCTTCATACATAGATAATTAATTGGAGAGATATGAAAGCTGGAATTCTTAGGTAAATTCTTATGAGTGGCATTGCTCTTGTTACATATTACAGATTCCATCACTCTGAACAGTTAACGAATATTGTTTGTATTAAAAAAATGCGACTGAGCATAAATTAAAGATCTAAATATAAAAAAAGCTTATTTTTAACAATTTTTGGTCACTATTTAGTGATGGAATATAGAATATTTAACAAGAGCAATGCCACTCATAAAGATTTACTTTAGAATTCCAACTGCTACAACTCTGCAAATAATATAATAAAAAAATTGAGAATTAGATTTGATTAAGAATTTTAAATCTATCTTCAGTCGCATTTTTTCATGCAAAGTGTAATTGGGTCTCCATAGTCCCCATTGATATAACATAGAAATTATCTAATAAATTGGCAGGGTTCTGTACTAAAGGTATTGATTTTACGAATGAAAGCCACATTCAAAAGTCCCAAATATCAAAATACGTTTTCCATAGAAAAATGTCATTGGTGAGAAAGTGAAAATTTCATTCAAAAGTCGATAATCTTGATTTATTATTCATTTTAATAATTAAAAACTTATTGAATCTGAAACATTTAACAGCAGACTGCTGTTAGGGTCATCCTCATTGATGGATTAAGGGGGAAGAGCTCAGCGGGAGCAACTGTAGGTCAGGAGAGGTGCCATAACCTCGGATCAAAAATAATCTGGATATTCTTTATCATTTGAATTCTTTCTATCGCCTTTATATAAGCATAGTTCAATTATTTCTATATTGTTTAATAACTTATAGCTCAAATTATATCTCTAATATTTAATTTTAATCAAAAATCTCTACGTTGGAGAGGGAGTCCATGACAGTGAATCGCCAATGGCGCATATATTCCTAATTCTTCACTGCTTGTCCTTAACACTGATTTTTTAAACTAATGAAAGCTGGAGAAATAGTGCATATAACATCTACAAGTATATTTACTTTAAAAATGATCTGCTATAAGAATTCTTATTATTCTATTTTATTGTTTCAATTGATTTTTGGAATAAATTATTATGATTAGCAATGTTGCTGTTAAATGCTTCACCTTTAATAAGTCTTATGTATTATATAATACTATTTAAAAACTTGGATAATTTGATTCGGATCTACGTTTTATCCCCGGTGACATTTTTACGTTAAAAACATTTCGAAGTTAAAGAATTTTGAGTGTGGCTTTCCATTAAAATGACATGGAAATGTCTCAGTACCTTTGGTAATATAGTACATATTGAATGTCATTTGCAAGCCATTTCCAAGTGTTTCACTGATTAAGTTCATTTTAAGTATTGATAAAACAACTTTGCCCAGTTCAAAACACTTCCAATGATAAGGTGTTATTTACTCTCTTAAGTGGCATAGCATGAACTGTCTGGATATAATTGAAGATAGGTGGAAATATAGTGAATGTAAAATATTTTATTATTGACCTATTATTATTGAGTACTTTTATTAAGCTAGATATTATTTATTCTGATTCTTATTAATTTACAATTTTTATTGTATAAATTTTAATACTTTAATCTTAGTTTGCATTCATTGCAATTTCTTTCTGTATGATTCTATATAGTATATTATTTGTCTTCAATAAAGGTAGTTTTACGAAAATATATTTTCATGTTGTAGGTTCCTCGATATCTTTAAACAATGTTAAAAAATAATTTATTCCTCAAATTGATATTTTAAGGAATTAATGTATTAATAGTTTTTATAATAAGTAATTAGTTATCATAGTCAATCAGGATTTAAACATCTTCCTTGAGTGAAAGTTTTGTTGGAGGATTTGGGGGGCGCAGTTCATCTTCCGAAACCCAAACATAGTTGTCGATCTTTTTGGAGTTGTACAGTAATAAAACCACACCTTATCACCTGTGACAATGTCTGTTAACTGTTTAAGGCCACTAGGTTCAAGTATTGCCATCATCTCCTTGCACGAGTCAACTCTAGCCCTTTTTTTGCTGCTCTATCAGTTTGTGGGGTACTCATTTGGCAAATATCTTTCGGAACTTTAAATGATGAATATTTTTTTCCACACTGCCAATCAATACACTGACATCTAAAACTTATCACTTGAGCATGAATGGTGATATGCAGGTTTTCCTTAATGAGTTCAGAAACATCAGCGATGGTTCTCTCATGACCTTCTTCGGACTTCCTTCACAAGGGAAGTCTTCAAAGCTCTGGCATCCTTCTATGAATTTGTGCATCCATCCTGTAACAGTCCCATATAATTGTGATAAATAGGTATAAATTTTTTTCACATTGTCCCCAAGCTGCATCCTTGCAAAACTGTAAAATCTTTCTCTTCTTTAGTAGGCTGCAGAGCAACCAAGCATAGATTTTGCAGATCGAACTTTACCTGCTACCAGTGAAGAGAGAAACGATGATACGGTCTTTGTTTTTAACACATAATGACAAGCCTTCAAACAAGTTATAGCTCCTCAACTTTGGAGGAATGAGTGCAAATCTACAGACATGTGTCAAGAACTTTTTGAATGATATCCGTAATTTAGTTCTCCAAACATGTCTGTCCTGAGCTATAGGCACTGCATTTGGTAAGTGTAAACCAATTCTAATAATGTCCTGTTTGACATTACCTGGTTACAGCATCTTAGGTCTCCTCCTCCTCCTCCTCAGGCCAAATCTTTCAACAGCAAAAATTTTGTCACCACTTAGCTGTCAATTATACTCTTATGTCACACAATATTTTGAAAAGTTTATTGATTTTAAGCCAGTGACGGTTTAACTACAGACATATATTTATTATGTGGCAAAATCTCGTCTAGATGCAGTTGCGAAGACTGAAAGTTAAGCAAATTATTATACTGAGAATATGATGTGAATTTGAAATTAGATATCATAAAACTATGATTTCAAGGATTTAATGAAGGGAAACATATTGCTTTTATATGGTTAACGGAATGTCAAAAGTCCTCAGTAATACCCTCGTTTTATTTTTCTCTCATTTTTGTTTGATACAAAAAATTAATAAAGACGTCTGATATTTAAAATTATAAAAGAATACTTGCTGTGTTGAAGTAAATGTTTCACGTGGCATAGGAAACAGTGGCTTACAGCAGCCAAGTATCTGCATCCATACATTTTTGAAATTAACAAATTTAATCTAATAGCTTATAATAACTAACAATCAATATGTAAATATCATTCATTGATTATTAATCCATTAATAGCTTCTGAGCTAACAATCCAAATACATACCTCTTGTGATCAGCTGCCAGATTATGAAGTTTTGGTAAATTCTTTATAGCTTGACACTCCTGTGTCACAAGCATTTGATGCATAACTTGTTATGTTTGGCTTACACATTCAAAAAAAAATAGAGAGAGAGAGAGCGGAACAATCATTTTCATATTCCCCCCTTTTCTAGGGGAAAGTAGGTATGGTGGGGGGAACAATTTGTATAGCCTATGACACTTCCCACATCACAAGCTTTCATTTGACACATAGCTTAATTTTGGGCACTTGTGTTCTGGAGATACAGTAGAACAATCTTTTTCATATTTCCTCTTTTTACAGGGGGAAGAAAGAATTGGGGGGTCAATTTTTTTCAGCCTACAACATCTCCACTAGAAGTTTTCATTTGACACATAAAGCATTAAGTTTGACCACTGCATTCAAAACGTACGATGAAGCAACTGTTTTGACAAACACACAAACTGACAAATGCTGAGTAATATACACTGATCAGCCAATACATTAAAACTACCTCTGCATTATGCAAAGAAGAGCATGTGCAGCCAATTAGTGTCACATGCCAAGGTCGCAAATGATAAATATATATATATATAATACCTGATCAGAGCTCTTGCAGGCAGTATTTCATTTCGTCTCAACATAGGAAAAGCAGAGGATTTATCTGATTTCGACAAAGGTCAGATCATTATGGCAAGACACCTTGGTAAGAGCATCTCTCAAACAGCAATGCTGGTAGGCTGCTCATTCTATGTAGTAGTTAGTACCTATCAAAGATGGTCCGAAACAGGTGACACTTCAAGCTGTCAACAAGGCGTGGGTTGGCCACATCTCATTGATGCCAGAGGTCAGGGCAGGCTATCTCGTCTTGTCCTCAGCAACAGGAGGGCTACCGTAGCTGATATTACCCATAATTTCAATTGTGGTAAAGGGCCCAATGTGTCTGAACACACAGTTCATCGTAAGCTCTTGGATGTGGTTCTTCACAGCCACAGACCCATTCGTGTGCCTTTGCTCACAGCTGTTCACCATCATCAACGCTTGCAATGGGCATGTAATCATTGACCATAGAAGACTGAAAGAGGGTCACATGGTCAGACAAATTCCATTTTTTGTTACACCATGTGGAAGGACGAGCTCATATGCGATGGAGGGAGGGAGTGTGATGGTATGGGCAATATTTTCTTGGGGAACACTTGGACCAATTATCCTTGTAGAGCAAACTCTGACAACTGTCACCTACCAGAACATCGTGGCTGACCAAGTACACCCCTTTATGGTGACTGTATTCCTGGTGGAGATGGTCTTTGAACAAGACAATGCCCCATGTCACACTGCAAAGAAGGATAAGGAATGGTTCCTAGAATATGATGAGGAATTCCAATTATTGCCATGGCCCCCAAATTCACTGGACATGAATACTATTGAGCATTTGTGGTTTGAGTTGGAGAAATAAGTACGAGCAGCATCACCCCAACCTTGTAATTTACAGGAACTGCAGTATCTTCTGTTGCAGTCATGGTACCAAATATCAGATGACACCTTCCAGCATCTCGCTGAATCT
This sequence comes from Ryuthela nishihirai, assembly GCA_038380435.1. Lineage (NCBI taxonomy): Eukaryota > Metazoa > Arthropoda > Arachnida > Araneae > Heptathelidae > Ryuthela > Ryuthela nishihirai. The sequence continues at coordinate 151,950,475 of JAWZYU010000001.1, read as the reverse complement.
ATGCCTCATCAGGTGAGAGCTCTTTTTGTGGCAAGAGGTGAACCTATATCATATTAGGCAGATGGTTTTAATGTTTTGGCTGATCGGTGCATATAATACATAAAATAAATAAGTAATAACCACAATAACTTTATTGTATAGAAAATACCCACTGGATAAGACAAATGTGAACTTTTATGGAAAAGAATATCATACCATTAGGCTGTGGAATATAAAAAGTATATAAATGTAAGCAGTGTGATGATCTTCCACTGCTCTGCACTAAATGATGTCAGAAGGCTCCCAAGATTCAAACACAGAGTCTACTTTTTTTACGTATCAGCATGATTTAACATCCAATGGAAAAGTTTCTCCCTTCTTATCAAGAGCTCAATAAGATCAGAAGGGAAAATGGAACCCTGATACAGTTGAGATTCAAGCTTGCAATCCTTAAGAGTAACAAACTCATATTCTCTCGAGCCATCTCGTGTTGTATGGGAAATAGCTAAAAAGGGAAACATTTGGGTTACATATTAACCCAATCAGGAATGTCTTCTTCCACCTTAGTAGATACATTTTGTTTCCAGAAAATTATTGGAGCAAAATATGTAAGCTGGTATAAAATGACCCAATCAAAATCTTAACTAAAAATGAGATATAACAAAATCTGGGGAAAAAAAAGGCATTTTGAGATTCTTTATTGAATACAACTACTCTGTTAAAATCTTAATATAAGCAAATGTATGAAACTAAATCATAGGAATAAAAACACATTCATAGGAACACACCAGAGGAATTTAAAAAAAGGTACCTTCAGTGTTGCATGCTTGGTCCTTTGTTTGCACCACAGGACTTGTAGAAGTCTGAGGTCGACAGACTTGACCAGAATCTTGATCATTACTTGATGTAACATTTCCAATTGATCTAGGTGCTGCTGTTATGTCTGGCTTTTGTGGTATTTTAGAAACTTCAGGTACAAGCCCAGGAAAACACACTATTGCCAGGAACCAATGAGCATTTTGGTTTATTGGAATTATAATAAAATCCTTTTCAAAAATATCTACATGCCTGGTCCATGTCTTAACTTGACTATGTCGTCTGGCTTGCAACCTAAGCCAAAAAAGAGAATATAGTGGGTACACATTAGTGAAACAAGTACCAATATAAACACGAAAAGAGAAATAGCAGAAATAAACTGATAAAAGTAATATGCAAATTATAGTTTTAAAGCTTGTTTTCCATTGCAAATGGATGCTACACATGAAACATTCATATAACTAAAAATGATGATTTAAATAAAATTAAAAGTTTCAGAGGTACATGAAATATCACCTAGAGCTAAGTGATAAATCCAAGACCACTTAATAATATGTCAACTGCTTGAATCACTGAACTACTGGCTGACAATCAAGATTTCCACTACATAGTTACTGGAAGGAGAGCTATGCACCAATCCTCTGTGATGATGCACAGAATTGGCCAGGCCAAGTACCTAATATCTGACCCCGCCTTCTCATGGTGCGGACCATTAGTACTTTTCAAAAGAGAAACTCTCTTGTGAAAGGGAACAGAAGGAGAGGGCTGCCCAAATCAATGTGGCCTACTGATCTTGACAACAATGGCTACTTTTCTGTTTTTTCTATCTTGCTGAGGAGTGGTCAAACACAGAGGGTCCTGGTGCTGATCATATACACCAACTGGAATGGAATAAAAACTCTAAGCTTGATTATGGATCGTGGACTTGCTATACTGGTGGGCCTCTGTTAACGGAAAATCTGTCACTGTGTTTTCTGTCTCCTTGTTGGGTGACAGCCTCAAGCGAATAGATTCACAGAATATGCTTTATCAGCTGGTGGATAATCCTGATCTGAGGTCATCACAGGTACCTGAACTCTTCTTGCATCTATGGGCATCGTCCAATCCTACATAGGAGGAAATCTTCCAGTGTAGATGGCTTCAGCCTTCAGTAGTGGGGGAACAGGTCTTTGCTCCATGCCTTTGATTACACGGATGTTTGATATTTTTGGCATTCCCTCTCTCAATATAGTTTCTTTAAACATCCCACTAACCATTTTCTCTCCATGGGTAGTTGGAATGTGAGGACTCTACACAGAGCTTATTCTCTTGATGTCCTCAAACAAGAATTCCACCATTAAAATTTAGATATTCTTGGCTCGCAAGAGACCAGATGGATAGGTAAAGGTCAGATTTTAAAAAATAACCTTAAATTTCTCTTTTCAAGGAAGGAAGATAAAAAGCATCTCCAAGGTGTAGGTTTGCTTCTTAGTAGACACACTAGTGATCTCTTCTAGGATATGAGTACATTAATGAAAGGTTTCTTACAGCAAAATTTCAGACAAACATTAAAGACTTCACTATGTTATTATACCCCCATTGCAGATGCTGATGAGGATAAGAAAAATAGGTTTTTATGAAAAACTTCAGGATATTTTGAATTTTATCAAGAAGGGTGATATTACCCTTGTTTTAGGTGACTTCAATGCCAAAGGTGGTACTGACTCTGACCTTTGGGGAGGAGAAGTAGGTCCCTTTGGTATTGGTAGCTGCAATGGCAATGGGCAACATATCCTATAGGTTAGTAAACTTAATGGTTTCAGAATAACTAACACTTATTACAAACACCCTGACATACAAAAGCACACATGGGTTTCACCAGATGGACTACATAAGAATGTGATTGATTATATATTGATTAACAGCAAATGGGCTAGTTCTGTTAGAAATACCAGGTCATATAGGGGAGCTGAAATTGGATCAGACCATTACTTTGTTAAAAGTGTCTTGCAACTTAAACTTAAAAAATGTGCTACAGTTAAAAAAGTTACCTTTAACCCTTCCAGTGTCGACGTCGTCTATATATGTTCGGAGAATCTGAATTGAAATTCCAAGGTTGTATGTATACGTTTTTAGTACAACAAAAAAAAAATCGATTTTTAAAAAAATAAAAATTGCAGTTGTAATTTTTTTACATATATATCTCAAAAATATATAATTCAAGCTTCAAAAAAAATATTTTGTTTTTTAATTTGATGCGTATTTTATTAAATTATAATATAAATAAATTTATAAAGCCATCTGATTGCCATTTCTTAGAAGCACTAAACAGTATTGCCGATTTGCTTGTTAATGTTCCTATTTGCTGAAGCAACCTTCTGATTTAAGCTCACAAGTTTGATTTGAACTATTATCAACAAATATTTCTTTAAATTTCAAAAATCTCTTAAAAATTAACAAAAAAACTGCTATTTTTAAAAACGATAGATTTTGTAAGTAATTACAAAATAAGTACGGCCATTTTTGTTTCCGTTTCACACTCTTTTCTGTCATAAACCTATTTCAGCATTCAGTTGGCGAAAAGTCTCGCCTTTTCTGAAAGCATAGTACAGAGAAATAAAATTGGAAAAAGATAGTAATTTTCTTCTTCAAATTAAAATTTATTTCTTTCTTATTCAAGGCTTTTATTATATGATCCATATTCAAGGCGATGAGCTCGATTATGGATCCCGAATTTGCTGCACTGGTGAGCTTCTGTGGAGGAAAAATTTGCCGCTGTGCTTTCTGTTTGCTTATGGGTTGACAGCCCCAAGTGAATAGATTCACGATATGTTTTATCAGCTGGTAGATAATCCTGAGTAGAGGTCATCGCAAGTACCTGAACTCTTTGCTTCTACTGGCATCATCAAATTCTACATTGGAGGAAGTCTTCCAGTCTTCAGCCTTTAGTGGTGGGACAATGGGTCTTTGTCCCATGCCTGCAATTAGGGGGCTGTTTGATATTGTCGGCATTCCCTCTCTCGATAAACATAGTTTCTTTAAACATCCCACTAACCATTTTCTCTCCATACGTAGTTGGAATGCGAGGACTCTGCACAGAGCTTTTTCTCTTGATGTCCTCACACAAGAATTCCACAATTATAATTTAGATATTCTAGGCTTGAAGGAGACCAGATAGACAAAGGTCAGATTCTTAAAAATAATCTTAAATTTCTCTTTTCAGGGAGGGAAGATTAAAGCATCTCCAAGGTGTAGGTTTGCTTCTCAGTAGACACACTAGTGATACTCTTCTAGGATATGAGAGCATTAATGTAAGATTTCTTACAGGAAATTTTCAGATAAGCATTAAAGACTTGAATGTTATCTGCTGAGGATCAGCCAAGCAATCAAAGGCCATCCTCATTGGCCCACCACTAAGGATGCCAATGAGGATGTGAAGGATAGGTTTTACGGACAACTTCAGGATATTTTGAATTCTGTCAAGAAAGGAGATATTACCCTTGTTCTTGGTGACTTCATTGCCAAAATTGGCACTGACTCTGATCTTTGGGGAGGGGTGATAGGCCCTTTTGGTATTGGTAGCTGTAATGTCAATGGACGTCTCCAACAGGTAAGTAAACTTAATGGTTTGAGAAAAACTAACCCTTATTACAAGCACTGTGACATACATAAGTATACATGGGTTTCACCAGATGGGCTGCATAAGAATATGATAGATTATATATTAATTAACAGCAAATGGGCTAATTAGGAATACCAGGTCATTTAGGGGAGCTAAAATTTGATCTGATCATTGCCTTGTTAAAAGTGTCTTGAAACTTAAACTTAAGAAGTGTTGTGTTAGGGTTACAAAATTTTCCTTTAATTCTGAAGCTCTGAAAGACCATTATAGCTAAAACTTACCATGATAGGTTACTTAGTTATTATGACAGTCATGGTTTGCTTACTCCTGAAGTTGAGGAAGAGTGGGACTGTTCTAAACAGACTTTTCATGAAACTTTCATGAAACATGAAGGAGAAAAGGAGCAGAGGAGGCAGAATTATTTGAGTGATAAGGCACTTGAACTTATTTCAGAAAGGAAGAACTGCAAAAATGTCCTTAATCAATAGCCTACTAGTCCTAATGGAAATCATTATAGAGAGTTTAATTAATGTGTAAAGGATCAGATAGCTGCTCATAAGAATCTTTGGCTTGATGGCTTGGCTGACAAAGATGAGAAAGCAGTTAGACAGCACAACAGCAGAGAGCTGTACCAGATGGTTAATGTTTTGTGTGATAGAAAACAGACAGGTATATAGGGATTGAAGAATAAACAAAGTAAGGTTACAGAAGGTGAGGATTCTGTCATGGCTAGATGGCATTTAAGTGATGTTCTAAACAATGTAGTTAGTTATACTCCCATTGTCTGTAATGATAATAGATGCATTACTGGCTTTAATGTTGGCCCTATAACACAAGTCTGAAGTTATTTTGGGTGTTTCTAAACTTAAACTACATAAATTCCCAGGAGTAGATGAAATTACTAGGGAAATGCTTAGAGCTGCGAATGTTTTGGTTACCACAAGGATGACTAAAATTTTGAATATCTTTTATGATAAAGGAAGAGTTTCTAAGGAATTTATCAGAGCTATTATTATCACTACTTTTAAAAAAGGTCATCACAGTTCTTGCGATAACTATAGAGGTACAGCCTACTTTCTGTTCCAGGTAAAGTTCTTTCCATGACTGCGCTTAATAGAATTAAGAATCTGGTTGGCAGTCAATTGAGTGATGAGCAATATGGATTCAGAAGTGGTAGGGGATGTGTAGATTAGATATTTTCACTCATTTCTTGAGAAATGTTTGGAGTTCCAGAAAACTTTGGTTACTAGCTTTGTTGATTTCTGAAAGGCTTTCGACTCTGTTGATTGCCATAATTTGTGGTTGATTGTGAGATCATATGGCACACCAGAAAAGTTAGTTAACCTAATGAAAGCTCTCTACAATAACACTGAGTCATGTGTGAGAGTTGGTAAGGTTCATAGCATTTGGTTTAGCATTGCTTCTGGTGTTCGACAAGGGTGCATTTTGTCTCCTTTTCTCTTTAGTTTGGTATTGATTATGTTATGTGAAAAATTCACTATAAGTGAAAGATTTTGGTTTTAAATGTTCTGGAGATACGAAAATTTCTGATTTAGATTATGCTGATGATTTTGCCCTTTTGGCAAATGATGTTGATGAGATGAAATCTTTCATTCGATCTGTTGATGAAACCGGAGAAAAAAAAAAACAACTTTAGAACAATTTTTAAACAAAATAAATAAGTAAAGGAATTCTGGCATGTTATATGCCAAATTAATCAGCATTTAATTCTAGATTTTATGTAATTGAGATATTTAGTAAAAATGGGAAATTTAATTTAAATGGTTTTTTTATTATCATCATCATCCTCATCTTCAAGCATCCTTGGGCTACAAGTTGGGTTTGGTTATAAACAGATAGAAAATTAAAGTGATGAAAATTGGTCAGGCAGGCTCTGATTCGGTTAATCTGAATGGTTGCAATGTTGAGCAGGTTTCACAGTTTAATTATCTTAGGAGCTATGTAACAGATACTGGTGATGTGCAGCATGAGATTAACAGACGAATAGGGATTGCTGCCAGGACTTTTAAGAATCTTTGGAGAGTGTGGAGAAATAGACATATACAACTAAAGACCAAAATTAGACTGCATAATAATTTGGTTCTTTCTAGGGTTAGTTATGGTAGTGAAACTTGGACGCTTTGTTAACAAGATTGAACAGGAAACTAGATGCTTTTGATTTTAGATGCTTACCAAGTATTTTGGGCATTAGGTGGTTTAACGTTTTAAGTAATGATGAGGTTAGGCAAAGGAGTCTGCCACCTCCATTAAGCAGCATATTGTGCAGAGAGAGACTCCGCTGGTTTGGCCATGTTGTCCGTATGAATAATTATAGATTGGCGAATAGGGTTATGAACAGTGTGCCTAAACGCCTCAGAAAGAGGGGGAGACCTAGGATGCGTTTGGCAGACAATGTCAAACAGGACCTTTTTAGAATTGGTGTGCAGTGACCAGTTGCAGCAGATGTAGCTCAGGACAAATATGCTTGGAGAACTAAATTGCACTGTCTGATTGGACCTCTTGTAGCCCAATGATGCTTGAAGATGAGGATGATGATAAAAAAAAACTATTTAAACTAAATTTCCCATTTTTACTAAATATCTCAATTACATAAAATCTAGAATTAAATGCTGATTAATTTGGCATATAACATGCCAGAATTCCTTTAATTATTTATTTGTTAAAAAATGTTCTAAAGTTAATTTTTTTTTCTCCAGCTGATTACAGAGAAAAAACAGTTTGCTGTATGTATATAACCATTTTTTCATGCTGGGGTAGTGGAAGGGTTAAATGTTCCAAATTATCCTATTTATAATGCTATACTCTTTTTACTTTACTACATTGCTATTGTTTCAGAGTTTACTGCAGGAAAAAAATATGCTCTTTCTAACCAAGATTTCTGAAAAACATTATTCTACTCCTTTGTGGAAAAAATATTTGATTTATAGATGTTTAAATGTCTACAGGTAATACTGAGATTGTCATTTATTATTTTTCTAGTCCTATCTTAAAATTCAATTTGTTTCCAATGTTTAAAGGTCAATTGTACTTATACACAATTTTTTTTAATAAACTGTTATTAAAACTGTAGTTTGGTTTGTGGTAGGCACAGATGTTGGCGTACTGCATCTGTGACTGCCGCAAACCAACTATTTTGCCTGACAATGCATAGGAGCAACAATGCGAAATACGCAGTGATTATAATTGAAATATAGTATTCTAACTTCCACAAAAGTTTGGAAATCTAAAAATACATTAATTAATGTGTGCACCAAATTGACGTCAAACTATCACTAGCATTCCCACAAGGAACAACAAAAAACCAAGAACATATGTGAACTTATATCAGGACTGAACTACCCACCACAGGACAATAGATTGATCTATCCATCAGATATCATCGCAAGAAAACACCAAGGTAAATCACTAGATAGTATTTCCATCTAATTGTATCAGCTTTTCCAACAATTACAGTGATATAGAGAAAATTTTAATAATTTTAAATCAGCACTGTGACTTAAACCACTATCTTTTAATATCTTGAATAGTGAAAGTTAAGAAATTAAAATCACATACTTTGTATTTAGCTCTTCATCTGTGGAAGTTCCTCTTCCACTTGGTTTCTGTGTTAGACGCGGATAAAAGAAAGAACTGAAAACATGTGTCCTTTGTCGATCAACTTCTGACAACTTCTCATTTACTAGATATCTATATCAGAAAAGAGATCATATCAAATGGACATACAATAGTAAGCTGCAGCACAAATTGAGAATTTCATCTGCAAACTGCACATATATCAAGTATATCTGAAAATTTAACTATAGACCTGTTTAACCCTTCCAGAGTCCAGATCATATGTATACATTAACAGAACCTGAAATTAGAGGCTGAGGACATATGTATCCATTTTCAGTGAAATAAAAATAAATTTGATTTTTAAAAAACAAAAAATTGCCATTTGAAAATTATCTTATATACATATATCTTATAAAAATGCACCATTTATGCTTTAAAAATAATACTTTTTTTTTCATTTGATGCATATTTTATTAAACTAGGATATAAATAATTTGTTAAAGCCATCTGATCCCCCATTTGTTAGAACTGATATACAGTATTGCCAATATATTTATTAAAATTGCTCTATGCTGAAGCAACCCACTGATTTAAGTTCAAAAGTTTTAACTATTATCAACAAATTTTTTCTTAAAGTTTCAAATATTTCCTTAAAATTAATAAAAAAAACTGCTATTTTTAAAAATGGAAGATTCTCTAAGTAATTAAGAAGTACATGCCTCTGTTTTTTTTTCTGCTCTATATTTTTTTCTGCCTTAAATTTATTTTAATATACTTAAAACTATTTTTATCATTTATATAATTTATCCCAGCATTCTATGCATCATTCCCACTCCTCAGATCAAAACTATAACTACAGAGGATTCTTAGGCTTCAAGACTGGCTGCAGCTATAACTAGATCGTGGCTCACTGCAGCCAAGGATGTAGGTGGCTCACAGGTGGAATCTTCATTCCATGTGTTATATGTGGCTCCATAATAAATTGTTTACAGTGTTGTTCCTGTATATCAGATATACTCCTTTTGTGAATTCAGCATTTACTTTTTTTATATTTAAACCTTAGTTTTCATTTCAGTAGATTTATTTTATTTCCAAAAAATATCAACCCTTTGGTTAGCTGATCTATCAAGTGATTTTTTGGAGTCATGCTCTATCAGATGGCAGGCTTAGAACTTGTTGTTATGGATATTTTAACATCGTATTTGATTATATGTTAATTTTCCTTTTATTATTTCTTCATTTTCCTGTACAAAAATTTTGATCTTGTATCATTTCCTGAAATTCTTGAAAATGAATGAGGTCTTGGATAAGGAAACGGTAAGCACTTCCTTGGCATGGAAATCTGTCCTGTGGGAGGGCAATTTCGGTATAGGCTTTTATTCCCCCCCCCACCCCCACCCCTAGTACCTGGGCTGTGCCACTCTGATGATATAGACAGGGGCTTTTATTTTTTATTTTGTGCCCTTAGCCAAGATACCCAGAATTCAACACAAAAGGGAAAAAAAATCATGTTTAGTAAAAATAAGCAGCCAACAAAGTATTCCTCCATTTCATAACAAGACAGAATATCCCATTAATGCGAGCAATCGAAGTCACCTGGTATAATACCGGCCATGCTTTAAAAATACCACACTGGAAAGAATCATTAAACAAAATAAAATAAAAATTATATTTCAGGTAAATATATTATTTGAAAAGAAATTTACTTTAGATTAATAAATAATTTAACTGTTTTCATTCATCATGTTTTCCAAAATTAAGCCTTAATCACTATATTACTGTGAAAAGGTCTCAATAAAATCAATATGCCTGCAAATTTATTTAAATTTTTTTATTTTCATAAAACTTGGTATATAACATGATCTATTTCTGTTCAGTGTTTTTTTTTTATTTTAAATCTGACGGCACAATTGGTGAAAAGCCTGAACTTTAAGTATAGTAAACGAAAAAAAAAACACAAAATGTGCAAAATATTTACTTGAAACAAGAAAATTAATTTTTTGCTGTTCAGAAATAAATAGTCTTTCTATTCATATGCATTATAATCATTTCTGTCTATAAGTTTTATTAAAAAATTTTATTTGCATTGCCAGATGCATTTTTTTTACTACATCTCAAAAAATGCCCTATTAGAATAAAAAAAGTAATTTTTTTGCTATATGTGTCATGCCCACATAATTTTATTATGTGGCGAAGATTTCATGGGCTTCGGGACGACGTTAGATTAGGCTCCAGTTTAATAGTGACATTTTTGACTGCCTCCATTTTTGTGTTCAGTTCAATGAAGAGGAACTCGGCCACAGGCCCCGAACTTTCCAGATTGAGCCTGGAACCCCAGATGGCAGAGGACTACGTGACATGTCTGGTAAACAATGTTGGCCGGAGGGGAGCTGAGATTCGCACCTCGGCTACTATGGCCAATCCCTTACAGCCACGCATGAGTGTAGGTGACCTCCACAAGGGGGACCAGCGAAAAAGGACAAGAAAGAATTTGGCGAAGTCAGAGTCTTCTTCTCGTCCGGGCTGTGTGGTCGGTAGCAATGGTCTCCAGTTAGCAGAATCCCGAAGTGTGAACAATGTATGTGCAGGGGAAGCACTAAGCAGCCCGGGCTCCCAGCAACTTGGAGTGCAGCAGCCCAGTGATTGTCTTCTCGAGGGACTCCTGACTTGACGAGGTAAGGGAGCACTTTCATAAAACTGGCTCCGCTTTTCTTTTGCATTTGAATGTATTTCTGTGAACGGCTGTCACGGTGACCAAAGAGGAACCATCTTAACAGTTAAGGACTGTTAGAATCACGGGCAAGTAGCTCTGCATCATGAACTGTTGGATTAATGACTATTGAGTAATAAACTTGCAAAGTTCCCTTAATTGAAAGGGGCCATACTAGAGGCATTGTTGAATCTGTCCCAAAAGTGGGAACCACATATGTGTAGAATGTTTGAAGGTAATTTTTTTAATAAATGTGCATTTTATTGTTAACTGAAAAATTATCTCAGTTCTCATTATTGCAAATGTCTGTTATTTTGGTTGTGGGTCCAGGAATTTGCCTTGATTTTTGCAGCAAGGAACGCATCATGGCCTAAAAGTTGTGCCGCCCTAAAAATACTGTAGGGGGGTTATAACATACGTTTTATTTTCACACAATCAAGAATTAAATGTTGATTAATTTCACACATACAGTACTGTGCGAATTAGTTGGGACAAGCGAAGGAATGCTAAGTCCCTTCCGCTGCAGAGTCTAAACTGTTGCATGTCTAAACTTGTTCGTAACCACCAAGGATCATGTTTTGGGGATGTTTCATAGATTCCAGGCCACAGACGCTTCACCTCATTGAAGGAATGATGGACAGCAAAAAGTACATAGGCATTCTGGAGGTGAAAATGATCCCAACACTGCAGAAGCTGTTCCCTAATGGCAATGGGGTATTTCAACAGGATCTGGCTCCATGCCACAATTCTAAGCTTGCTAAGAGCTTCTTTACCCGGCAACATTTGAAGGTATTGGAGTGGCCAGGAAATTCACCCGATCTAAACCCCATTGAAAATTTGTGGGCCATTATTAAAGTGCACATATCTAAGATGGTTTGCATGATGAAAACCAAAATGGTAGAAAGTGTCACGAAAGTGTGGTACCACAACCCTGAAGTGAAGGAGATGTGTGGAAAGCTAGTGGCATCAATGGTTGAGAGGGTGAAAGAAGTAATTAAAGCTAAGGGGGTCACATTCACTATTAAACAAATAAATATTTTAGTTGTGTCTTTGTTACTGCATTTTCCTATTGTCCCAACTAATTTGCACAGTACTGTAACATGCCACAATTCCTTTCATTAGTTATTTGGCAAAAAAAAGTTCTAAAGTTAAATATTTTTTTTTTGGCTGAGCATAGGGAGAAAATAGTTTGATGTCTGGATATAAATCAATTTTTCAGGCTGGACTCTGGAAGGGTTAAATATGAAATTTGCAATACAGGCTATATTCTCTTAAACCCAACTTGGAATCTGCTGTTCCAATAATACCAAATTAAATTCTAACTATAGGAGTATAGCAAGAGGGTATATGGTATTTATATCATGACTTAACTGCATTTGTTAATTACTTGATGATGGTGAACAGTCTCACAATGAAATTAGTTGCGACTTTTTCATGATATGACTTTTACTAATTAAGATTAACCTGAAAATACTATAGTGACATTTGTAGGTACTGTATCTTTCAATAACCTACTACGTGTGCTTCACTCTATGGAATTCCAACTCCAGTAATTTCATCTTGAGAAAAGTATGTTTAAATGGACTGGTACCTTGTACTGTTAAAGCAAAAGCATCAACATCATCTTAGTGTTATAAGCATTCATTACTAAATCTATCAATTACAATAATTCAGGTGACTTTAATGCACTATTCAACACAACTACAACCATTGAGACCAACACTGCAGTATGTTTGCACCATTTTCTGTAGCAACTAGACATTACCATTGTGAAAAAACTAATACAACTGTATTAAAATTACAAAAAAGCACAGTGATATTAGCTCAATCAATTTTAATTACAACAAAATTCATTGTATATAATTAGAATCTAAAATGTTCTCAAATTACCTAATTTAAAATGGAATTTGTGCTGATATGATGCATTCAGCTTCAAAATTTGCCGATAACAAATTAGACTTATCAGTATAAATTACATGCATCTTAGCTTACTTTAAACAGCATTACCCTTTCCAGGGTCCCACCAGAAAAACTGATTTACATTCAGAGGCCCAGCTATTTTTCCACTATTATCAGCCAAAACCAAAAATTAACCATATAATATGAATATATCTCAGTGAAAAAATTGATCAATATATATGATGTCCTTATGCAGGAATTCCAGCATTACAATTTAGATATTCTAAGCTTGTAAAAGACCAGATGGACAGGTAAGGTCAGATACTTAAAATAATCTTAAATTTATCTTTCCAGGAAGGGAGAATGGAAAGAATCTCCAAGGTATAGGTTTGTTTCTCAGAAGATATGCCAATGACACTCTTCTAGGATATGACTATATTAATGAAAGCTTCTTACAGCTAAATTTAAAACAAAAATTAAAGACTTGAATATCATTTGTTATTGACAACCAACAGAGGACTCTGATGAGAATGAGAAAGCATAGCATATAATTTTACAGACAACTTCAGGATATTTTGAATTCTATCAAGAAATAAGATGTTTCTCTTGTGCTTGGTGACTTCAATGCTAAAATTGATATTGACTGTAAACTTTGGTCAGGGGTATTAGGTCCCTTTGGCATTGGTAGTTCTAATGGTAATGGGACTGCATATGTGAGCAATAACTAGATCACTGCACTCAACTGCACCTGTCTGCCATGATATACTTTGCTATAGGGAGCTTCATAACTCTGAGTTTGCTTTCTCTTTCTAAGAATGTTAACGTTATTTACAGTTTCGATTTTAAGAACAGGAAAGATGATTAGAATGCTGGGATAAATGATAAAAATAATTTTGGGAATACTGAAATAGGTTTATAGCAGAAAAACAATAAAATGGGGGGGAATAGTGGTACATACTTCGTAATTACTATCAAAATCTGCTGTTTCTAAAAACAGCAATTTTTTGTTAATTTTTAGATTTTTGAAATTTTAAGAAAACATTTGTTGATAATAGTTCAAATCAAACTTGTGAGTTTAAATCAGAAGGCTGCTTCAGCAAAGAGGAATGCTAACAAGCAAATCCATTTAGCACTTCTAAGAAATGGTAATCAGACGTCTTTAAGAAATTTTTTATATTATAGTTTAATAAAATATGCATCAAATGAAAAAAGAAAATATTATTTTTCAAACTTGAATTGTGTGCTTTTAAAAGATATATCTAAGAAATTTTTCAAAGGGCAATTTTATTTTTTTCAAATTGAAGTTTCATGTGTTATACAAAAGATGTCTATGTTTATCTTTGATCTATCATTTTACAATCTGTCAATGTCTATGATTGTTGAAGACCTTGGAAGGGTTAAAAAAAACTTCAGCATCTGGACTTACACTGCCTGAAAAAATCCTTTTGATGAAATGTTTTGCAGTGGGTCTGTCCTCTATGTTGATTGTATCTTCTTAAAGTTTAACATTAAGTTTGAACAATCTGTTCCATGGCTCACTGCATTACAGATATTTTATGCACTGAAGAGAGAGATGATACCAGTACATCAGGATGACAATCAAGCCAATTATGCCATTAATGTTACTTGGACTGACATCTCATAGTGAATATCAACATGGAGTAAACCACTGTCTTATATATCATCTTGCAAGAAACCAAAAGCAAGTTAGCAAGACATGCTTCGCCACTGAGTGGGTGAGGCCAAGAAAGTAAGAATTTGCAAGGTAACTGTTCAAAAACTTGTAATATTGTTTCTTAAACATCTTATCAATGCTTTAGGCAATTAAAATTTTAATATTTGAAGATTTTATTTTGTTAAATAAATAAATGTTAACTTGCAGTATCTAGACCAAGTATTTACCCAATTTAACATAAGATAGCAGATTGAAAATTTAAAGCTGAACCCTAAACTTTGATGTAGCTTTCTGAACATTTAGTCATATTCAACCCTTCCCGTGTCCAGATCACATGTATAAATTGACAGAACCCGAAATGTTAATTGGTTGGTTGGGGTTTCATGGTGCAGTGGCAGATGAGGCCATTATGCGCCAAACAAATGCCAAAATAAACATTAAAAAACATGAAAACCACAGCCATATTTTAAAATAACACAAAATACAAACAGTATAAAAGTGTAAAACAATAAACAATGTTAAGTAACAAGTAAAACAATGATAGAAACCCAAAATAAAATCAACCCAGGTGTGAAGAATCTAGGCTAAAGATAAACAATGAGAGCATTGAAGTAAATTCAGAGTAGATTAAAATACCTACTACATCTTAAAAACGTAAAGACAGGTGGTAAAAAGCAATGGTCAGATAAAAGATGTCCAAGTGTAAGAGGCTTGGATGTAAAATTGTGAAAGCTAAAATAAAAACAACGTTGGATATTAAAAGCAGGGCAATCGGTTAAAATATGTTTAATGGTTAAAATGGTGTCGCAAAACTCACACTTAGGTTCATCACCCACCCATGGAAGAAACGATGACCTAAGCACGAGTGAGAAACAAATGACCCGAACAAGCGACTTTGCAATTACTAGGAAAACATGACTGCTAGGGTTTAAAAATTTGGCTTGATCTCAAAGAATTTGTTTGCAATCTGTTCTGAAAAAGATCTCTGCCAATGTGCCTGGAGCTTGATGGTAAAACACTGCCAGTAGTCCAGTTATGGAACTAGCAGTGGAGAGGGGTGTGGCCTAACTTGGCAGCAGTGTCTGTCAAGTCATTGCTCCCGATTCCAACATGACCAGCAACTCAAAATCTGGTCTGCAATGATAGTATCATAGCAGACCATGGCCAATCCTACTGATATGCCCGACCTCCAGCCATCTGTGAAGATGGGCAACAAGTATAAGCTGCAGTGCAATCTGAATTCTAATATGGTTTTGGAAAAAGGGGAAACCCTGTCAAAGTTTGAGGGTTGGGTTGTTTTACCTCTGAGCGGTGCTTTTTGCACACAATGGGCTAAATGGCCAGGTCACATGGAACCCGAAGGCTCAGAGAATGTTGGGGGAGGGGACCCACTGGAACAGCTGTTGGGAGACAGATGGTAGCATCCCGGCAAGGCCATCCAGCGAGTTCTTTAACATGCACAAGGTATGGCTCTCCTGCACACAGGGTCATGGCTTAGCATCCCATTTGACGGATGGCAGCCTTTTGAAGATCATTGGCGTCCCCTACTGACCGTGGGCAGGGCGGGGAATTTTGCAGAGATAAATCTCAATGCTGATCCAGTTGGGACTCGAACCTGGGAACTACAGATTATGAGCCTGGCTTGCTACCGACTGAGTCAAAGCTTGAGGAATAGTTGAGGCAGCTACATGGATGATAGAGTCCATCATCTCCACCACTGCTATATTGATTGGCTCCTAGCTGACAGAGTTGTAGTCAAACTTAACGAGGAGTTCAAACTCACTCCAATCAGCACAATCAAACCTCCACCATGATACTTGTGAAGGGGGGCAAGCATTCAGGATCCTGTGAAGGTATCAGATGCAACAGAGCCTTCAGAGGATGGTTCTCCTCACTGCAAATGGACATGACTCTAAAGAAGCCATGTTAATACAAAATTAGTTGTCTTTTTATGTTAAATATTTTACTATCAGAAAATCTTGAATAAAATGCTGATTAATTTGGCATTAATTTGGCACATAACATGCCATAATTACTTTTAGTTATTTGGCAAAAAAGTTTTAAAGGTAATTCTTTTTGGCTGATCACAATCAAAAAAATAGCTAGGCTCTGGATGTAAACCAGTTTTTCAGAGTGGATCCTGGATGGGTAAGTTACTTAAAGAAAAAACCCAGAAGTTTAGCATTATTATGAAGATAATGTATTATCATTACTACAACCTGACAAAATAAATATAATATTTTACATTACAGAACTGTTGAAGAAACTTAAAATTAAAAAGCAAATACACTTACTTTAAATAGAAGTCAATTATCACATCATTTAGAAATTCTCCTTCATTTAGACAGAGCATATCTTCACTTGTAATTGCTATTCCACCAGTCTGAGGTGGAGGTGGGTATGTCAAAATTCTATCCAAAACAAATTTTTTTCAATGCATGAAGGAAAATTACCAAATACTGCTTGAAAATATATAAAAAACACACTAAACACATTTATCTCATCAATTTTGGAAAACTACAGTTTAATGGTGAAAAATATACTGTTATTGTTTTAATCTAAAATTACTATTATAAAATTACATTATGA
The DNA here is from genome assembly GCA_038380435.1 of Ryuthela nishihirai. Taxonomy (NCBI): domain Eukaryota; kingdom Metazoa; phylum Arthropoda; class Arachnida; order Araneae; family Heptathelidae; genus Ryuthela; species Ryuthela nishihirai. The sequence goes on along the minus strand of JAWZYU010000001.1, from coordinate 151,933,630 downwards.
AAAAGACTTTAGGGAGGGTAGTGCATGAGTGTATGAGGTTATCCAAAACGTAATAGGTATGAGGCACCATTTGTATACAAACATCACTTTGCAGCTTGTGGCAGAGAAGTGAAATCAAGAGTTGCAACATACCTTCCTTAGAACATCTCATGAATACTCTGAGGGATTGAGATCTCAATAAGGTGTGGTCCTCTTCTTTGGCTGATAATGTTCACACCTCCATGAATTGGCAGACCAGCTGAGTTACATGGGGGATTAAATTAAAATCCTACAAAATGAAATTGATCCATATTCCACACCTGCATAAAGTCACATATAAGGGTCAAAGGCTCAATCTACCTATGAGTTGTCTTAATGTGAATAGGAAACGCTCAGAAATCTGTGTGACCATTCATTAAAATGGCTGCTGAAATCATGACATTGTTCCTTTTATAAGTGTCTCTCATCACTGTTGAATGATGGCATGACCCTTGTTCCCTCCAGATCACTGTCTACCTTGAGTTGGGTTGGTTGGGTTGTTTTACCTCTGAGTGGCACTTTTTTGCACACCATGGGGTAAATGGCCAGGTCACATGGACCCTGAAGGCTCAGAGAAGGTTGGGGAAGAGGACCCACTGGAACAGCTGTTGGTAGCCAGATGGTAGACTCCTGTCAAGGCCATCCGGTGTGTTCTTTAACGTGCACAGGGTATGACTCTCCCGCACATGGACCACGGCTTAACATCCCATCCGACGGACGACAACCTTTCCAAGCCCATCGGTGTCCCCTACTGACCCTGGGCAGGGTGGGGAAATTTGCAGAGATAAATCTCAACGCTGACCCAGCTGGGACTTGAACCTGGGAAGTACAGATTACGAGTCTGGTGCCCTACCGACTGAGCAATCCCCGCCCCATCTACCTTGAGTAGTTTACTAGATAAATCTGGGCTCAACAGGAAAGAGAGTGCCATTGATCCTTTGTTCAATCAGGACATTGTCTCACCAAGTTCAGTCATTCCCTTCTCTGGTAACACACAAGGTGCAAGTTAATGAGCAGAAAAGCTATTTTCATGATGTCTCCTACTAATGATGGAGTTGAAACAAGGATTCCAGCAGCCTCATGGAGCTAAAAATGAAGTTGAATCGATTTTGCGATTTTTACAAGTTCTAAATCAACGATACCTGTTTTCATTTGCTGTTGTTACTCTTAGGTGATTTTTGGTCTTTTCAAAACTATTGACATAGCTTGTTGGCTACAGAAGAGCTGACAATGAACCTTCGTATGATCTTCAATCTGTACAATTGCCCTCTTTCTCAAACTTTCCAGTAACTATCTTCCTTTTGCAATAGAAAATCATCTTTTAACAAAGATATTCAAGTTTGAGAACACAAAATGCTAGCCAAACATCAAATGGCACAATGATTTTTTAAGTACACTTATCAAGATAAGGTGATATGCTTCTGCACACCTGAAACATTCAAAGAATAAAGATGGTAGAGAGCATCAGGCAGTAGGCCCATACCTTCTTCAATAGAAATGACTCAATTTGACAGAGCCCATAGGGCTAAATCAGATGTTTAAAGCATTCATTTACATATGATAATTTTATTCAATGACTTTACATACCTACTACAGCATCATATTTTGCATATATTTTATCAGACATTTTGAAACATTACAAAATTACTTTGAAATTCCAAAGCACTGCAAGTTGGTGAAGCTGTATTTATCTGAATGTAAAACAACATATTTTTCTTTTTTTTTTTCTGGTACACTCTCAATACATAATTAAAAAAAAAATTAATTTCAAGCATAAATGTTGTTATTTATTTGATGGCTGCTATGTAAGATATGGTATGGGCCATGATACACATTCCATTATAAGTGATTGAATATGTGCTGGCACTTACAATGACTCAGGACCACAACTTTATCATATACATATTAATATAAGACATAATACAACTACACTACAATATAAAATTATTCTTCATCAAGTCTTTCTGTTAATACAAGGGGAATTCAAAAGTTCTTGACATGCATCTGCAGAACAAAAGCCATTGCACTTACCTCAACAAAACTTTTACTGTCCTTCAAAGTACTCTCCTCCAGCATCATTGCAAAGTTGCAGAAGTCTACAACAGCAAATCTGGAACGCTTTGTGATACTCCTGTTGGAGAATACTACATAACTCTGAATGAATGCATTTTGCAAGGTTTTGCATCCTTAAAAAAGGTTCCCAACAAGTTCCTTTTTAATTTAAGGAAGCAACCAAAAATCGCAAGATGCAGGATCTGGTGAATATGCAAGATGGGGTATTTCAATTTTTCCTGCTCCAGAAAGCCCATAACTTGCCAGGTTTTGTGAGCATTGCCATGAAGAAAGAGAATCCTTGACATGGCTGTTGTTGGACACTGCTCTTTCATCTCCTTACCATTTTGGGCAAAAGAATGCTGGTGTAGAATTGGACATTTATAGTCATTTTCTCAGTTAAACTGTCCATGGCTACCACTTCTTGGAAACTGAAAAATATTGTGAAAATCCTTTTGAGTCTTGTCAAAGGATTTGGGGATGCAGCTCGTCTTCCACAATCCAAGTATATTTGTCAATCTTTCTGGGAGTTGTACAGTAATGAAACCACATCTCATCACTTGTGACAATGCCTGTTAACCATTTGGGGCACTCTAGCCCTGTTTTCCTTTCTCTCAGTTTGTGAGGTAGCCATTTGGCATAGATATTTCTGAACATTAAATGTTGATGAATAATTGTTTCCATACTGTCAATCGATACACTGACATCTAAAATTATTACCTGAAAGGTGATGTGTGGGTTTTACTAAATGAGTTCATGGATAACAGTGATGGTTCTCTTGTTCATTGTCTCCTACAGTTTTCCTGCATGAGGGAAATGTCTGAAGCTCTGCAGTCCTACTCTGAATTTGTGCATCCATCCCATAGCAGTGCCATGTGAACAGGCATGATCCCCATATACTTGTGATAAATTAGCATTAATTTCTTTCACAACACCCCCAAGCTACTTCCTTGTGAAAATATAAATTCTTTCCCCCATCTTTAGTAGGCTCCAAAGCAACAACACACAGATTTTGCAGACCAAACTTTATGTGTCACAAGCAAAGAGAGAAATGATAATGCCTTTGTTTTTAACACTAATGACAAGTTTAGACAAGCTTTCAAACATGTCATAGCTCGTTAACTTCATAGAAATCACGCAAATCTTGGACATGGTGTGAAGAACTCTTTGAATACTCTCTGTATTATACAGGCTTTCAGCTACACAATTTATCAAGCAATCAAAAGCTGAGTCTCAGAATGACCTAAACTGTAAAACACAGGTTTGCTACCTGGGATGCCAACAGATATCTATTTTCTCTTCTTAGTGTAATAAACATCCTCTCACAAAAATTTCACATCCTCTTGCTCATGGATCAATTTTCCACCTGTTGCCGTGTCTAGCTTGCCATCCTAATATGGGAAGTGACCTGTTAAAGAGAAATTCTTAGAGTTTTGACTTATAGCAGTTTTTAATGAACTACTCCAGAGAAAAGGGGAAAAGGGAACTGGTTACCGGGTATTTAAGAGCAATAGCTGATCACACTACTTTCCCGTTACTTACAGCTGGATGAAACTGAATTCTGTGAACTCTCCACAAGAGCAGTGACCAAGTGTCTAAAGTTATATTGTAATTAAAGCATTGTTTACTAAAAATAAATTCCAGTTTTTATGTTTGTTATGACAGTGTGCACAACACAAAATCATGCCACATGAAAATATGTAAAAATTGCAGCTAGTGAACACAATTTGCATTTGGGCTTCATTGTCTATTCCATGTGATCACATCCACCAGCCAGTAAAAGTGTGAGATCTGGAAGACTGATGAACAGTATCCTTCATTCCTCCTTCACACTGGTTGCAGAGGTTGCAGCTATAAAAGTTCTAACTACAGCAACCAATTCAGCAAGTTCACTCATTGTCCTGCATTTTAAGGCCAGAGTCAAAAAGGGGCACTTTTCCCAGTGACTAAGAAGAGAAAATAGATCTCTGTTGGCATGGTTTCAGTTTAAGACTACTTTTTTTTAACACTTTCAGCCCTGATTAACCAGCAGGTTGCTCAAGACAGCAGCATCTCTCATCTCCTTGCTCTTTAATTAAAAATCATATATTTCTTTCATTGCAAGATTCTTTTGCCGAACCTGTATGCTCACAAATCTCCTATTTGAGATGCATTCACAGTTCTGGTACAACACACTGGTGAGATTTTGTTGCAATAGCAACTTCTCTCTTTCTCACAAGAGAAATTTCCCATTCAAATCTCTTTTCTTGCATCTTCAGCAGTTTTTCCAAATGCTTTTTCCTGATAATTAAAAAGGTGATCATCCACGTATCCATCATAGACTTGGATTTCTCTCAGCTGCAGCATAAACCTTGATTCCATCACTACATTCATGATTTCCACTGGAGGAATCACTATCTGAGTTCCATGCACCATGTGCCTAACATGCATTATATAACAAAATGGTAGATGAGACCATCAACCTTCTTAGAACAAGAAATTGTGACTCAAGGCCATGACCTCAATTGCTGATATTGTTTTTCACATGGATCATTACCATAACCAGCACACTGACAGGCATTGTGAAAAAGTTGGCCACATAATGAAGCTCCTGCATGAACAGTACCTCTGTTGTTGGGCATTTCAGAAGTTTATTGAGGTAATCTCAATCACAGAATTAATAAGTCTCTAATATAGCATTTCAAAAAAATTACTTTTGTTTCCATGTGTGAAATCATTTATTGATGCACCTCTTTATTTCTAGACTGTTGCTCCAATTCCTATTTTCCCTTGAATGCAATGCTGGATCTGAAAATTACACTTATTTCTGAGTTCTACTACCTGAAACAGCCCTACTCACCAATTTTTAGCTCTCCAGCACCATATACAGAAATTTTATCTTTGACCTCGAAGGATTCATCACATCCAAAATTTGGCATAATTTCTGAGATCTACAATTCAGAATACCCCCAGGCACCAATTTTTAGCTATTTCTGGAAGATGAAATATAGATCTTTGACATTAAAGTACCACCTACATCCAAAATTCCGTAACATTTCTGAGGTCTGCAACCAGAAACATCATCAGACAACAATTTTCCCATTTCTTGCACTCGTAGATCAAGGTTTAACCTCTATGTGATCTCCATTTGACTTCAAAGGACACATCAGAGGTCAAATTTTGGTTTTTTTCCCAAGAGCTACGACCCGAATTACACCTAGGTGCCAATTTTCAGAGCTCTCCTATTTCAGCTTCATAGTTAGAATTAGATTAATACCCTGTCAGTCAGTCAGTCAGTCAGTCAGTCAATCACTCACAATCATCTGTATATAATAATGTCTTCAAGATAAACAAAAACTACATCAGAAAAAACTGTAATTTTCTTGAAGCATAGATATTATAAATTTATTTCTTGAGATATAGAGCAAAACAAGATATATACAAAACACTCTTAAGCCCAGTTGTTTTGTATGAATCTGAAATCTGGATTTGGGTTGGGTTGTTTTACCTCTGAACGGCACTTTCTTGCACACCATGGGCTAAATGGCCAGGTCGCATGGACCCTGAAGGCTCAGAGAAGATTGGATGAGGGGACCCACTGGGGCAGCTGTTGGGAGACAGAGGGTAGCCTCCCATCAAGGCCATCCAGCGAGTTCTTTAATGTGCACAGGGTATGGCTCTCCCGCACATGGGGTCATGGCTTAACGTCCCATCCAACGGATAGTGGCCTTTCCAAGCCCATCAGTGTTCCCTACTAACTGTGGGCAGGGAATTCTGCAGAGATAAATCTCAACATTGACCCAGCTGGGACTCGAAACTGGGAACTACAGATTACAAGCCTGGCGTGCTACCAACTGAGCCACCCCTGCCCCTCTGAAACCTGGAGCACTACAAGAACTGATAATGGGTAATTATATCGATTTCAAAATAAAGTCCTAAGAAAAATATATGGACCAATCCTTGACAACTCTAATGAATTGTGGCAAAGATGACATAACCTAGAATTGTAAGGAAAATATGGTTCCTCTATTATAACCAGTGAGATTAAAAAGAACCAATTACGATGGATGGGGCACATTCAAAGGACGGATACGGAGAGAGAACCAAAGAAAAGCAATATCTCCCTTCCAAGTGGAAATCTACAAAGAGGGCATTCCCGTTTGAGATGGAGACTATATACAAAGGGACTTGGATGAATTGAATATCTCAAATTGGAAGAAGGCCATGGATAGAGAATGGAATAAATTCTATTTGCAGTGAAGAGCCTTACAAGCTCAAAGAGCTAAAGAAGAAGAAAGTTTGCAGAAGAATACATCACTCCTTGAACATATCAAATGATGATAAAAAATTAATTACAACTCACTACCTTTCACATTAGTTCAATTACCATGATTTCGAAAATATATTAACACCCATTATCAGATTGTTGGGTATATCATGAAGGTTACATACAGAATCTTTTAATTTAAAATGTCGTCATCATCATCGGCAAGCAACCATGGCCTACAGAGGTCCAACCAGATCATGCAATTTAGTTATCCAAGTATATCTGTCCTGAGCTACATCTGCTGCATCTGGCCCCAATTCTTACAAGGTCCTGTTTGACATTGTCTGTCCACTACATCCTAGGTCTCTCCCTCTTTCTGAGGCCTTTAGGCACACTGTTCGTAACCTTATTTGCTAATCTATAATTACCCATATGGGCAACATGGTCAAACCAACAGTCTCTCTCTGCACAGTATGCTGCTTAAAGGAAGTTGATGACTCCTTTGCCTAACCTCATTATGTACAAAGTTGAACCACCTAATGCCCAAGATACTTCGTAAGCATCTAGAATCAAAAACATCTAGTTTCCTGTTATCTAGTTTACAAAGCGTCCACTTCCATATCTAACCCTAGAGAGAACCAAACAATTATTCGGCTATTAGTCTAATTTTAGTCTTTAGGTGTATACGCCTATTTCTCCACACTCTCCATAGATTATTTAAAGTCCTGGCAGCAATCCATATTCATTTGTTTATCTCATGATATATATCACCAGTATATGTTACATAACTCCCAAGATAATTAAACTGAGACACTTGCTCAAAATTGCACCCATTCAGATTAATTGAAACACAGACTGCCCGACCTATATTCGTCACTTTAGTATTCTCTCTGTTTATCACCACACATACTCTACTACCAGTCTCATCAACAGCTCTAATAAAAGAACTCATCTCATGAACATCATTTTCCAAAGAGACCAAACCATTAGCATAATCTTAAATCAGAAATTTTCAGATCTCAAGATCATTTAAGCCCAAAATCCTTACAGCAATTTTCACATTACATAATCAATAATCAAACTAAAGGGGGAGACAAAATGCACTCTTGTCGAACACCAGAAGCAATACTAAACCAATTCCTAAAAGCTTTACCAACTCTCACATTATTTCTGTGTTATTATAGAAAGCTTTCTTTATATTAACCAAATTGTCAGGTGCTGATATGATCTCATGATCAACCACAAATTTTGACAGTCAACAGAGTCAAAAGATTTTTTGAAATCTACAAAGCCAGTAACAACAAGTTTCTAACCTTTAAACATTTCTCAAGAATCTGCCTAAGTGAAAATATCTGATCTACACATCCCCTACCACTTCTGAATCCACATTGCTCATCACGCAATTGCCTGTCAACCAGATTCTTAATTCTATTAAGCACAATCATGCAAAGAACTTTCCCTGGAACAGAGAATAAGCTGAACCCGTATAGTTATTACAAGAACTGCAATCACCTTTTTTGAAAATAGAAATAATAATAGCACTGGTAAAATCCTTAGAAACCATGCCTTATCATAAAAGATATTCAAAATTTCAGTCATCCAAGTGGTAACTGAAACATTCTCAGCTCTAAACATTTCCTTAGTAATTTCATCTACCCCTGGGGATTTATGACATTTAAGTTTAGAAATAGCCAAAATAACTTCAAATTGTGTTATAGGGCCAACATTAAAGTCACCAATGCATCTATCATCATTACAAACAATGGGAGTAGAACTAACCACATTGTTTGGAATATCACTGAAATGCTCAGCCCACTTAGCCACATCAGTATCCTCTCATTCTATAACCTTACCTTGTCTATCCTTCAATCTCTGTATACCTGTTTGTTTTTTCCCAGAAAGAACACCTGACTATCTGGTACAGCTGTTTAGCTGCTTCCTCAGCTTTATCAGTGAAGTCATCAAGCCATAGATTTTTATCAGCTGCTAACCGATCCTTTACACATTTATTAAGCTCCTTCTAATGTTTCTGTTAGGACTAGTAGGGTATTGATTAAGAACATTTCTGCAGTTTTTCTTTCCAAAAGAACATTCAATGCTTTATCACTCAAAAAAATTTACCTCCTCTACCCCTTTTTACCTAAAAAAACTGTTAGTTTTTAAGAAATGCCTGTTTAAAATGGTCCCATTCTTCCTCACTTCAAGAGTAAGCAAACCATGACTGTCATAATGACTAAGTAACCTATGATGGTTAGCTTTAGTTACAACTGGGTCTTTCACAGCTTCAATGTTAAAGGTAACTTTTTTTTTACCTTAGCACAACACTTCTTAAGTTTATGTTGCAAAACACTTTTAGCAAGGTAATGGTCAAATCCAATTTCAGCTCACCTATATGACCTGGTATTCCTAAGAGAATTAGTCCATTTCCTGTTAATTAATATATAATCAATCATATTCTTATGCAGTCCATCTGGTGAAATCCATGCTGTCCTTATGAATGTCATAGTGTTTTGTAACAAGTGTTAGTTATTATCAAACCATTAAGTTTACTTATCTGTAGAAGACATTGTCATTGCAGCTACCAATACCAAAGGGTTGTATCACCCCTCCCCAAAGGTCAGAGTCAGTACCAACTTTAGCATTGAAGTCGCATAGGACAAGGATAATATCTCCTTTCTTGAACAGAATTCAAAATATCCTGAAATTGTCCATAAAAACCTATCCTTCTCATCCTCATCATCAGTGGGGGCATAACAGCAGATAACATTCAAGTCTTCAATGCTTGTCCGAAATTTTGCTGTAAGAAACCTTTCATTAATGCACTCGTATCCTAGAAGAGAATCACTAGCATGTCTGCTGAGACTATGCCTATGCCTTGGAGATGCTTTTTATCTTCCTTCCCTGAAAAGAGAAATTTAAGATTATTTTTAATCCTTCCAGTGTCCACGTCGTCTGTACACATTCGGAGAATCCGTAAAAATATGCGGAGGACATATACACACGTTTTTAGTACAACAAAAAAAATCGATTTTTTAAAAATAAAAATTGCCATTGCAATTTTATATATATATATCTCATAAAAATATATAATTCAGGCTTCAAAAATAATTTATTTTTTTAATTTGATGCATATTTTACTAAACTACAATTGAAATAATTTTATAAAGCCATCTGATTGCCATTTTTTAGAAGCACTAAACGGTATTGCCAATTTGCTTGTTAGCGTTTCTACTTGCTGAAGCAACCTTCTGATTTAAGCTCAAAAGTTTGATTGGAGCTGTTATCAACAAATTTTTCCCTAAATTTTCGAAAACCTTCTAAAAATTAACAAAAAAAATGCTATTTTTAAAAATGATAGATTTTGGAAGTAATTACAAAATACATACCACCATTTTATTTTTATGCTTCACACTCTTTTCTGTCAAAAACCTAGTCAGTATTCCCAAGTTATTTTTATCATTTTTCCCAGAATTCTATGCATCTTTCCTGCCTTCATATCGAAACTAAAAGTAAACACGTCCTTCTTAGAAATTCTGGTTGCATCTGCATTTAATTAGTTATGCTTCACTGAGGCAAACAAGCCACAGATGGCTGTGCTATGTGTTGCTTGCGCTATGTGTTGTTTACAGTTTTGGTCCAGCATATTGGATACTCTTGTCAAGTTAGTATTTTTTTTTTATATTTAAACTTTAGTTAGTTTTCATTTCAGTAGATTTATTTTCGGAATTTAGCGATCTTTTGGCCGATCGATAAGTATTGATTTTTTCATAGTTAAGTTATATCGTATGGCTGTCCTACAACTTGTGGTAACATCGCATTAGGCTATATGTCAATTTTTAATTTATCATTTATTACTTTTCTAGTAAAACTTTGAACTATTCTCATTTTCTGAAAATAAATGAGTTTTTGGATATGAAAGCAAATTCATTTCTACAGATGTACTTCCGTTAGTTAGCGATCTTATGATCGGCTTATTTATCAATTTTTTCCGAGTTATGTTAGATCGGAGGCCAGTTAAAAGTTGTTGCAGATATTTTATTTCACATTCCATTAAATTATATGTAATTTTTATTTTATCATTTCTTGTTTTTTTAGTAAAAAAACTTTGAGCTTGTACCGTTTTCTGAAATTGAATATCTTGTATACGAAAGCAAAAGAGACTTCCGTTGCTATGGAAATCAGCCACCATTTGGGAGGGCAATTTCGGGAAGGGCTGGTCCTTGTTGCACAAACTTTTCTGCACTTAGCCAAGATCACCAAACTTCAACACCCAAAGAAAAAATTCATAATATTTAGCAAAATAAAAGCAACCAAGAAAGTTTTTTTCTATTTCATAACCAGTTCAGAAAATTCCGTATATGCGAGAAGGCCAAATCACATTGCATAACACTGACCGTGTTTAAAATATATGATACTAAAAAGAATCATTAAAAGAAATAAAATCATATTTCTGATTGAATATTATATTATTCGGGAGGAAATTTCCTTTCAATAAATATATAATTTAATTATTTTCATTCAGCAGGTTTTCCAAAATGAAGCCTTAATTGTATAGTGCGATCATTTTTTTACAAAAATCATTGAAAAAGGCATATTAAAATCAATATGCTTGCAAATTTGTTAATATTATTTATTTTCATAAAATTCGTAATTAAATTCTATTTAATTTGGTATATAACATGACCTATTTTCATTGATTGGTTATTTTTTTTTTAATTCTAAAGTTGATTTGTTTATCTGACTCAGCACAGTTGGTTCAAAGCCTGGAATTTTCTCAAAGTATGGTACCGAGAAAAAAATTACAAAATGAGAAAAATATTTACTTAAAACCAAAAAAGTAATTTTTTTTGTTATTCAGAAATATATAGTCATTCTATTCATGTGCTTTGCAATCATTTCTGTATTAGTTTGTTTTTTTTTAAATAAATTTTTATTTGTGTTGCCAAATGCATTTTTTTACTACATGACTCTAAAAAAGTCCTATTAAAATAAAAAAATATTGCTTTTTTTTGTTAAATACTTGATTTTCAGAAAATCTAGAATTAAATGCTGATTAATTTGGTATGCAACATGCCATAATTCCTTTCATTTAATAATTTAGCAAAAAAATTCTAAAGTCATTTTTTTTTGGCTGAGCATAGGCAGAAAATTGCTTGGTCCCTGGATAGAAACCTGTTTTTCAGGCTGGACACTGGAAAGGTTAAGAATCTGACCTTTATCTGTCTATCTGGTCTCCTTCAAGCCTAGAATATCTAAATTATAATTGTGGAATTCTTGTGTGAGGACATTAAGAGAATAAGCTATGTGCAGAGTCCTCACATTCCAGCTACCTAAGGAGAGAAAATGATTAGTGGGATATTTAAAGAAACTAGGTTTATTGAGAGAGGGAATGCCGATAGTATCAAACAGCCCCCTAATTGCAGGCATGGGGCAAAGACCCATTGCCCCACCACTAAAGGCTGAAGCCATCTACACTGGAAGACTTCCTCCAATGTAGAATTTGATGATGCCAGTAGAAGCAAAGAGTTCAGGTACTTGCAATAACCTCTGCTCAGGATTATCACCAGCTTATAAAAAATATCCTGTGAATCTATTCACTTGGGGCTGTCAACCCACAAACAAACTGAAAACAGTAGAAGATTCTCCCTCAACAGAAGCCCACCAGTGCATTCAGGATCAATAATCAAGCTCAGAGCCATCATTCAATTCTGGTTGTTGTATATGGTGAGCATGAGGACCTTGTGTCAATGACCATTCCTCAGCAGAGTATAAAAAAAGAAAAGCAGCCATAGTAGTTTGGAATAGTAGGCTACAATGAGCTAGCAGCCCTCCTTTTCCACAAGAGAGTTCTATGTAACTTCAATGCTAACTTTGGTACTTACTCTGACTTTGTTTATTGTTATGGGAGGGGTGAGAGGTCCCTTTGGTATTGGAAATTGCAATGGGAATTGGCAACATCTCCTATAGGTATGTAAACTTAATATATTCAGAATAAGCAATACTTATTAAAAACACCACAACATACATAAATACACATGGGTTTGACTAGATGGGCTGCATAAGAATATGATTATATATTTATTAAGGGCAAATGGGCTAGTTCCTGTTAGGAATACAAGTCATTTGGGGTAGCTGAAATTGGATCTGACCATTACCTTGTTAAAAGAGTCTTGCAAAGGTTAAAAAAGTTGCTATGATCAATTTAGTTGTGCCAAGGCTAAAAAAAAGTTGCCTTTAACACTGAAGCTCTGAAAGACCCAGTTATAGCTACAGTTACTATAGAAGTTGAGGAAGAATGGGAACCATTTTAAGTAGGCTTTTCCTCAAACTAACAGTACTATTTTGGGTAAAAAGGCCCAGAGGAGGCAAATTTGTTTTAGTGATAAAGCACTAAATGTTCATTTGGAAAGAAACAACTGCAGGAATGTCCTTAATGAATACCTTACTAGTCCTAACAGAAAGGATTACAAAGAGCTTAATACAAAATGTAAAGGATCAGTTAGTCGCTAATAAGAATCTTTGGCTCGATGGCTTGCCTGACAAAGCAGAGGAAATGGCTAGACAGCACAACAGCAGAGAGCTGTACCAAACAGTTAATGTTTTGTGTGTGTGTGTGGGGGAAAGACAGGTATACAGGGATTGAAGGATAAACATAGCAGGGTTATTGAAGGTGAGGATTCTGACATGACGAAGTGGGCTGAGCATTTGAGAGATGTTCTACTCCCATTGTTTGTAATAATGATAGATGCATTACTGGATTTAATGTTGATGCTACATCACAGTCTGAAGTTATTTTGGCTATTTCTAAACTTAAACTATATAAATTCCAAGATGTAAATGAAATCACTACTGAAATGCTAAGAGCTGGGAATGTTCCTGTTGTCACATGGCTGACTGAAATTTTGAATATCTTTTATGATAAAGGCATTGTTCCTAAGGATTTCATTGGAGCTATTATATGTGCACAGGTCTTGTGATAACTATAGGGGTATTATCCTACTTTCTGTTCCAGGTAAGTTCTTTGCATGATTGTGCTTAATAGAATTAAGGATCTGGTTAATGGACAATTGTGTGATGAGCAGTGTGGATTCAAAAGTGGTAGGGGATGTGTAGATCAGATATTTTCACTTAGGCAGATTCTTGAGAAATGCTTTAGAGTTTCAGAAACTTGCAGCTACTAGCTTTGTGATTTCAAAAAGATTTCGAACTCTGTTGACTGTCATAATTTGTGGTTGATCATGAGATCTTATGGCATACAACACACGTTAACATAATGAAAGCTCTCTATTATAACACTGAGTTGTGTGATAATTAGTAAAGCTTTTAGGAAATGGCTTAGTATTGCTCCTGGTGTTTGACAAGAGTGCACTTTGTCTCCTTTGCTCTTTAGTTTGGCTATTGATTATGTTATGTGAAATTCACTGTAAGGAAAAGATTTTGAACTTAAATGGTCTAGATCTAAAAATTTCTGATTTAGATTATTCTGATGATTTGCCCTTTTGGCTGTCCTCCTGGGCTTTTGATGCACAACGATTATAAGGGTTTATCGAGAATGGTGTGAAAAGCAAAAATCTACCAGTAATAGATGATCCTGTGGACAAAAACAGCTTGTGGATCAGAGGGGGTCAAAGGAGACTGGCGAAAATTGTGCTAGCAAACAAATGCACCAGAACCATGCAAATCACAGCAGCATTAAACATTGGTCTGCAGAAGGTCATCGCTGAACACACCGCCAATATCAGACCTTGTCATGAATGAGCTACAATAGCCACTGATCATGTCTGATGTCAACAGTACAGGCCAAGGTGGTGGAGTGATGGTCTACTAGGCCCCTTGATACCAATCAAAGGACATCTGAATGCCACAGCATATTTGAACATAAGTGCTGACCAAGTTCATTGTTTCATGGCTACTGTTTATCTTCACTTAGACAGGCACGTTCAGCATGATAATGCACCTGAGCTGAAAGTACAAATCATCATGAAATGGTTCCAGGAAAATGCCAACAGGTTTTCCTTGCTTCATTGGCCTGCACAATCCCCATTTCTAAACTCTATAAAGTATCTTTGGGATGAGGTGATAAGGGCTGTTCACAGCAAGATTGTGTCACTGTCCAATTTGCAGCAAATGCAGAACACAATGATTTCTTCATGGTACAACATTTCTGCACAATGCATCCATCTGTTTTGAAGGTAAAAGGAGGATCAACACATTACTATGTAGTTGTACCTAATAAACTGGGATCTCAGTGTACATCAGCAATATAATTTCAACCTGTGTTATGATAATCATGAGAGAAACATAATGAAGAAAAAGAAAGGAAGGTTCTTTATTAATGAGCAAGATCTGAGAAATTGACAAACTGCAGCACTAAATCCATTTAGTGCTGGTTTCATTTGATCCCAGCACTACCAACCAAACTGAGGAAAAAACAAGACAGTTAGCAACAAGAACTCTTACATACAAACAAGAACATTACAGCAAAAATTAAATTAACAGATCTTAAAACAACACTGTCAGAACAAGAATTCAAACTAAACCACAAGCAACATTTTAAAATAGCTTTACTATTACTGCTCACCCAACAAAATACCACTACTTAAGAAAAAACCGAAAAATTTATCAATAATAAAATATGTGGAATATGGATAACTAGAATATAATAAACTATGGCCATTTAACCAAGCCCTTAATATATCCATATTTTGATCTTCACCAGCTCTTAGCATTGTCTAGCTACACAACAAACTGCTTCAGTGAACAATTTCTTTATCTATGCATGATCCCACTAGTAACTAGCCATCCCCATCTGCTGTTACTTTCATTAGCCCTCCTACACAGTTGGCTCCACACACTTTTTCTCCTTCTCACCCGTATTATAAATCTACATAATATACATCTCTCACACTTTAAGCTAAGTCATACTCTGAAACATGCAAGTTATTATTAGTATTGCATTTCCTCTAAATACCACTATGCCATTTATTGAATCTATCTCTTTTTGCTTATCCAACTTTTTTTTAACTGTTCTGGAATTTTGACAAAATAATTTCATTTTTTTGGATAACAACAAACATTTCTGTCAATAGTTTCAAAAATATTTACTAATAGGTGATTTTGAACAAGAATACTTACTTAACTACAGGCGATTTTGATGCTGAGCTACAAGCTGCTGCCTGTAACAAACATAATAACTTTGGTATTTTAATAGTTTATAAAAAATTACAATTTCACAGTGCATGTATTATGCTTTATTAAAATCTGCATGACACTGCATATGGTTAAAAAAAAACACAGCAGAACAAAGCAGTCGAATCGAACAGATATGGTAATACTTAAGTATCATCTCTGAAGTAGACATTTTGATGTGACATGGATGCCTAGATACCATAAGGCCTACCATTTTATGCATCAGATACAATATTACCTTATTCTTAATATAAACTATAATTATTTGTAGGAGATTATTTATTATACAATTGAACAGCAATATTTGTGGTAGGTAAGTATTTGCCATGCAAGGCAGAGGGCTACATATTTATATCTGTATTTTATACTATATTCCTCAAAGATTGTACAGTAAAGTGTCGTTACGTAATCAGAGGAAAGAGGCGATTTCGCCATGCAAGGCGAATTGTGCTATGAATACAATCAGTTCGCAGTTCAAAGTGCTAAATCACACTAAGAGTTCACTATCACAACCTAGATTTGTGCACTATTTAAATTAGTTGGTTAACATTACCTGACCTTACCAAGATTGATAAAGACAACCAAATCTTATGAAGGTCTTTTTACTTGACCTACCAATGATATTTTACATGCCTTCTTAGTTGTAAAATATTAACACGTGATTGGGCCTATCGATATATTGAGACTTCATAAAATTTGGTTGTCTTTATCAACCTTGGTAGGGTAAAGTAATTGGTCAGATAATGTTGACCAACTCATTTAAATAGTACACAAATCTGGGTTGTGCTAGTGAACTCTTAGTGTGATTTTAGCCCTTTGAACTGGAAACTGATTGCATTCATAGCACAATTCGTCTTGATGGCGAAATTGCCTCTTTCCTCTGATTACATAATGACACTTGACTGTACAATCTATGAGCACTATAGTATAAAGTAATATCAATATGTAATCCTCTGCCTTGCACGGCAAATACTTACCTACTGCAAATATTGCTGTGCAACTGATAATCTCCTACAAATAATTATAACTTATATTAAGAATTTGATAAAAAATTTAATCCTTATTTAAGATAATATTATATCTGATACATAAAATGGTATGCCTTATGATATGTAGGCATCCATGTCACATCAAAATGTCTACTTGAGAGATGATACTTAAGTATTATCATATCTGTTTGATTCCACTGCTTTATTCTGCTGTGTTTTTAACCATATACAGTGTCATAGAGATTTTAATATAGTTTATAAGCTATAGCATTTGCATTTTTATATACTATACTCATTTAAAGGTAGAGAAATACTGCATTATGCTACAATTTTACATTACAATAATATCTTAGCAAAGTGCACACGTGATTTTAAATGAGTTATTTATTATATCACATATAATTAGATACCTAATTATAAGAAGGTGCAACTGAAAAACCGTAGAAAATAAAATTATAGGGATTATAATTTTATTGGGTACATATTCTTCAGATTTGCAACAGTACACTAATGACAATTTTTTTGACAAAATTTTTTTGACAAATGACTATAATTCTAGGCAAAAATGGCTAAAGAGCAGAAAAACCTTTATGCTGAATAGTGCTGAGCAATCTAAAATGACCTTTTAAGGCACAGAGAAAAATTTCTATGCCATATAGCAACGGTCTTCCAATGTATATATTGTAAAAAAAATAATAATTAATATATATTGATTAAGGATTTTTACGAGAGCCCAGTCTTAAATTGTTTCTCAGCTCATAAATTCCTTTGTAGTGATGGCAAACCTGTGACAACACAAGCAATTTTTGTGTGAAACAGGAATATTTCAGGCCCTGACACTGCAAAAATATCAATCAGCTGGACCTGTGACAACACAAGCAATTTTTTTGTGAAACAGGAATATTTCAGGCCCTGACACTGCAAAAATATCAATCAGCTGGAATGTACTCGAGGATGTGGTGTGAATATAATGGTTTGTCAGCACACACATCTAATTCACTCTCTTTCTAGGAAGTGACATGACTCATGGAACAGATTCAATGAAAAAATGCCCACTGTACTGCTTGGGTTCGTGTTTCTTTTTAAGTTGCATCACGCACAGAACCTGACACATTTTATGTAAGCTAACTGGCAGACAATTATACTCATCATTCTAATCAAGGGGATAGGAGCTAACTAGTCAGGCTACTCTGTGTTTTAAGTAGCAGCATAATGTTGATCTCTGCATTGCAATAATTGATATCATTTGGTAAATATTACGCTTGTCAAGATGTCATCAATAAAAAAGCAAAAGCTTAATAATGGGACTTAATAGTGGTAGATTACTTCATGAAAAATGGTTTTGCAACTTTGACATTGTGGAAAAAAATAGTAAAACATTTTCTGTTATTTGTAAAAAAAACAGTTGTTTCACAAAGTTTTAATGCAAAGCATCATTTAAAATTTAATCACAAAATCTTTTATCATTGTCAAATGAAACAAAAACAATATCAGACACAGTCTGTTGCTTTCAAATCAATGTTTCACCCAAAAAACATCATAGCAGCAGCAGCTAGTTTTCCAATATTGTACTACACAACCATTTTCTGATGAGAATTTCTTAAAAGAAACTTCCACAGCATGCACAGATTTGTTATTTCATGATTTCCAAAATAAGGAATCAAAAATGAAACATTTTAATGAATTACCACTAAGTAGCAACACCTTCAAAGACATAATTTTTTAAATTGAGCAAACATCCTTCAAATCAACTCAATGCATTCATATTATTAATGGGTTTAAAAAATGAACCCATTCAAATGGACATTAAAAAAAATGAAGTGTTGGTAAAAACCAATAGAGATGAAAATATGATAGAAAAATCTGTTGGATTTGCAAAATTTCTTATAAAAGAAATCCAAAACCCTTTAACTGAATTTCACTTCATTTCTTTGGTACACCAGGAAGCATTTTGTGTGAAAAAAAAATGTTTAGAATTGATTGGAAGTGTAAATTTTATTTGACAAAAAATTGTCCAGTTTATAGCTGCCACTGTTCTAAACAAATGAGTATTTTCAAAATTATTAGAACTGAATCCCAATATTCAGTGTTAACAAAACAATATACAGAGAATTTTCGAATTTGACATACAGTGTCCTGAAGACCACATAAACTATGCAAGGTGATATTCCTTATCATGAGAGGATCAAATAAGTCCTAAAAAATTATGCCTGTGTCAGCTATAGTTTCAGAATAAAATGAGTCAAAATATTGATATCACATCTGTCTATAACCAAAAGAATATTCCAGCAAACCCATGATTGATGAGTTTGTGTTGTTGAACATGTTATTTGCAGTGTTATTCTCTGCAAGTGAGTGTACAGATATGATATGCAAATTATGTTCCTGCTAACGTACATCCTGTAACTAGTATATAGAGGCGTTGTCATGCACCAACCAAGTCCATTAAAATGTTAAACTTTAAGTTAATATTTTTGTTAACTTTTTGTATATTTAACTTTTCAATGTAACGCATTAATTTTTTTGAATTGACATCAACAATTTGTTTAGAGATTAATTTTCCAGTATTTCCCAAATTTTAAATGTGAAGTTCCAACATTTTCGGAACCGTTGTCAACCATTAAGTCAAATGTCAGAGGACAAGTTAAGATGATTGAAATATCCTAGTAAAAATGAGCGAGACCATCTAACATCAGATCTCATACCTGCAGTGGCTCAATGAGAAACTATGAGGTGTTGAACAGCTAAGAGCCTGACAAGACAAAGGATTTCTTTCAATTTGAAGAGGAGGAGATCCCAATTTCTGAAAAGTTGGTAAATCAATATTTGACTTCCTCAACTGGAGAGATGACAGGTGCTATTAAGAAACTTTTTGTCAGGTACAACACTACTATTCCTTCTGCACATGTTAAGTGGTTATTTAGCATTGGTGGAAAGGTTCTCAGTAAGCAGAGAGGCCTAATCACAGATACCAGTTTTGAGCGGCTGTGAAATTTAACAGATCTTACAAATAATGCTTTTGTGAGCTCGTACATGAAGTCCCTTTTTGTGATCTTGTAAATAAAGTACTTTTTTTTTGTGATATTGTAAATGGTGCTTTTTTTTTCACTCTGTTGTAGTACAGATCTTAAAATTTTTCACTTAACTTTTAATGAGTTAATTTTTTGGTCATTAACTTTTAACTTTATTTAAAAAATTTCGATTAACTTAACTTTAACTTAGTTAACTTTACCCAAGTGTGGCCCATGCATTCTATTTGAGAGTACTGCGACATATATCTGCTTTTTGAAGAGTATCATAGGAATCCTTGTGTACTGCTAAGGAGTATCCCCATCATTACCCAATGCTTCAGCATCCTAACCCCAACAATATTCAATGCTGAATAATCACCTCAAAGACATTGAAAATGTGCTCTGCTGAGTCTTCATGACAGAGGAAGAATAGTTGGTGCATGGAAGCCACCACTGCAGGAAGCCATATTGAGGTGGAATGCTACACCTCAGAGCATAGTACATATCTGCTGGGCACACACCTTGGAGTACACTGAAACACTATCCACAAAATTCTGCAATGGGAGCCCATACAACTAACTACCTGTGAATGCAAGTCTGCAAACAGGAGACTTTCAATGCTACACTGTATATTTTGAATGGCTATTGCACCAACATGAGGCAAATGAGCAATGTGGAAGAAATGCAATGTGGATGAACAAAGCTGGTTCTACACATGATGGCATCTTCAACTGCCACAATAGCCATGTGTGGCCACATTGCAATCCACATCACCCACCCACGGTAGAATCAGATTCGTGAAAGTGTGGGTGGAGATATTGTGTAAATGCATTATGAGCTCATATCTGCTGCTGGGATTGGCTGACTGGACAAATGTATCTGGTGTTTCTACATAACATACTCCCTGACTTCCTGAATGATGTATCATTGCTGGTGCTATGTAACCTTTGGATACAACATGATGGGGGAAGCAGCTCATTTCAGTGTTGATTTCTAAGAGTGGAGAGAACTGCAAATTCAGGTCACTGGATTGGATATGGCAGTCCTATTCAATAGCCAGCCAGATCACCAGATCTCTCACAGTTAGATTTCTTCTTGTGGAGTCATATCAAGGAGCTGGTATACTGAACATTACCCACTATGAAAGAGGATCTTGTGGCACATCTACAGGCTGTCTTCACATTCATTGATGCCACATTATTGAAACGTGTCCAGTCATCCATTCCCTGACAATACCTACCACTATGATACAGCTAGAGCACATGTACAACATGCTGTTTTGGTGACATATCCCGTACATAATGTACTACTTGTCACCTATGTGCTTTGATTTTGTCCGTACTTACAAGTTGTAGAAATATTCAGTTTTCCCATCACAGTCATGCTTGCACCCTATGTCATTGCATACCACACCGTTGTGTGATCTTCCAGTCACTACACACCACACCTGTTGAGTGACCTTCCATTGTGTATCCACTGCAATAAAGAACATTGGTTGTAAGCAGATATGATCTTTCAACTGGATTTACTTAATAGCCACCGAATCACAGTTCTTTGGGCACATTTGATCCTCTCACAATGAGGAATATCATTACAAAGAGTTTATGTGGTCATTCAGGGAACACCCTATTATAATAAGTGTGATGATTAAGTGGCAGTCAAGTTTTGTTGAACTGCTAGATGAAACAAGATTGTATTTAAGTGAAAAGGAACAGAACTTTACAGAATTACTGTTGTAAATTGCTAAACGATTTATTTACTTTTGCAATTCATACATTCCAATTATTTTAATAGAAAACTACAAGGTTCTGCCCAGATTGTATCAATAATACACTAAGAATGCCAAAAGTCATGGGAATAGCAGTTAAAGTAAAACTAGAATGCTGTACTCATAACCGATGCATTGGACATCAACTGTAGAATGGCACTGCAGTAGCCTACAAATTCAACATTCATTTCGGAGTAGTTGTTAATTCAAGCATGGCTGCACTTCGTGAGTGTGGTTTGATCATCGGTGCCAGAAGGATGGGTCATGCAATATCAGAGATCATGTAGGAATTCGGTTTTCCCAGGTCTATGGTGTCAAGAGTTTATCATCAGTATTCTATTGATGGCATTTCCACACATGTAAACCAGCGAACAGGATGACCACATGCAATTGACAAAGGAACTTGCATCAGCTGTCACAAATGGTAACGACAACAAAAGGGCTACAGTGCATGAAATCACTGCCAATTTGAAAGCAAGCCGAACACAAAACGTTTCTGAAAGGACTGTCCATCACCACCTGCACTCCATCGAATTTGGTAACCGAAGACCCACTCGTATTCCATTGCTTACACGTTATCATAGAGCTCAACGACTGGAATGGGCCCAAAGACATCGAAATTGGACAGTAGAACAGTGGTGTCGGGTAGCATGGTCCAATGAATCAAGGTTCTAGTTGTTTCGCACTGATGGGCATATTAGAGTGAGGCATAGGGCCAGTGAAGCTATTGACCCTTCCTGTCTGCAAGATACTGTTAAGGCTGGAGGTAGCCCTTTGCTAGTGAGGGGTGTGTTCACATGATCTACATTAGACTCTCTTGTCCATTTGGAGCAATTGCTGACAGGTACGAGATATGTAGACATTCTCGCAGATCACCTGCACCCCTTCATGACTCGAGCACCCTGATGGTGAAGGGATATTCCAACAAGATAATGCAACGTGTCACCAGTCTTTGGTTGCTAGTAGGTGGATTGAGGAACACTCCACGAATTTTACCACGATTGGCCCCCACGGTCCCTCGATATGAACTCCTTGAAGCATCTGTGGAACACAATGGAAACAAGCTTACAATCCATGAATCCAGCACCATCAATGCAATGCAATTATGGTCTACACTGCAGGATGTGTGGGCTGCCATCACTGCAGAATGTTACCAGCAACTTGTTGCCAGCACATGCCTCAATATGTGGCTGCACTCCTGAGGGTTTGTGGAGGACCAACCAGTTATTAGGCACATATCCCATGACTTTTGGCCTCTCAGTGTATATGAACACACAAGTAATAAGCCAAGAAATGGAAATACCAAGGTTTGTGGAAAGCCTTTGGTTTATGTTAAACAGCAACATCTATGTGCCACTGACAAAGAATAGAACATGCATATGACATCCCAGAATGCTTAATATCATGTCTATAAAAGCAAAACTGGCATAACTGCATGTAATAATTCGTATTATGTTGTCAAAAGAATACCTTAGTGATTTCAAAAGGGGCATGATAATTGGAACATGTTTGGCAGGAACTTTGATCATTGTTTCATGAGGAACAGTTTCCAAGGTCATGTCTGCATGGGAATCTAAAGGGGAGACATCATTTGCAAAAGATGAGCAAAAATGGGGCAAGACCACATATGGTGAAAGCTGTTCTTCATTTCCTAATGAATATTTTCATGATAGGATCATCTACAATCGTTATCCTGTATATTTTAAAATTGCATGGTCTTGGCCACTGTACTCTCTAGATTTGAAGCTCTGTGATTAATCCTTAAGTGGATTCCTGATGGACTCTATCTTTGGGAATAATCTGCATATGGCTGAAGAACTGAAGGCAGAAATCATGGCTGCAGAAGGCATCACTAAAATAAAGTAACAATGGCTGCAGTTATTAGAAATTTCAGTCAACACCTGCAAATGATATTGGATGCACAGAGATTACACATTGAAAATGTTAAATATGCTGTGCTTTATTAGTGTTGATCAGAAGAACCAGTGCTATAAGTGCAATGTATTGATTTCAATACAAAAATTAAAATAACACTTTTTGCTGAATTAGGTTTAACCAAAAGTCTGAAAATATCCATTCTGTCCTTGCATTTTTTTATGGGAACAGTTAATTGATATCCATTTATTTGCTACTTTTGAATTGGGTTTAGAAACAGAAAGAGATTGGTGAAATTGAGGTTTGATGCTACTGTGTTATCATACCAATGTCACATAAACAGAGTTCTCAAATTAATAATGAGGTAATCAACTTGCGATAATCAACTTGATTGAGGTAATCAACTTGTCCCTCCAGCTCCTTTTGCCATAGTCTTCTTTTACTGGGAGAGACAGAGCCAACTGTTATAGTGGTTAACCAACCTAACTCCAAAGCCACTTCTTATACACAGTCGTATCAGAATAATATGACCACCTACCTAATAATGGGAATAACCACCCTTGGCCCGGATGACAGCGGCAAGATGGTGTGGCATGGACACAGTGATGCCCTGGAAGGTTGCCAGAGGCACATGTGCTGATTCAGACTCCAGCAGAGCACAGAGGTTCCGGAGATTACATGGTTGTGGGTCCACATGCCAAATCTGTCAATCCAAATGGTCTCACAAGTGCTCTATGGGATTGAGGTCGAGCTATTTTGCCGGCCAAGGGAAAACAGAGACATCGCTGTTGTGTTCCTGGAACTAGTCACGCACCACCTTAGCGACATGGCAGGGTGCATTGTCCTACTGGTAGACACCATAACCACCAGAGTGAATGTCCAACTTGAAGGGATGCATGTGGTCAGCGAGGATAGACAGGTAGCCACTGGTGTTCAGGGACCCATCCAGTGGTACCAGAGGTCCCAGGTCATACCAACAAAACATTCCCCAGTCATGCACACTGCCACCGTTGGACTGTACTTGACCAACAAGTGTGTCCGGGTGTTGGTTCTCGTGTGTCTGACACCGTTTCCGGTGGGCTACTACACAGAAGTGATGGGCGGGGTGCCCATCACTTCTGTGTAGTGGAAACCTCAATTCGTCGGAGAAGGCAACCTTTTCCACTCTTCCACTGTTCAAGCGTTCATTTGTGTGATCAATTGCTACACTGTGGGCATGGAATTGCCCTTTACCATTTGACGGAGGCTACGTTCTCCTCTGGGGTCGATGCTCTTTGGGGCTCCATAGTTATGATATCTCGAGGTACTCTGTGTGCCAGGGGTCCATTCTTGGTACATCCTTACTACAGCACCTCGCAAACAGCTCACGAAGTCTGCTGCTTCTGAGATGCTTCCACCCTTGGTACGGTAGTCAATCATTCCTTTTTGAACGTCCATCAAGTCAGTATCTCTGCCCATTGTGCTCACATTACTACGCACTATGGTTCATCTGTGCTGGCTGACCACTTATATATCAGTGTGGTCGACCTTGTAATGTGCACTTTGTGATACGTCTGGGTGGGTACGCTGTGATTCCGTGGGTTGTCATATTATTCTGATGTGACTATGTACGTATTTAAGCATTTGGATGTTGTACAAGAAATCAACATAAGTCCAAAGCTTATAAGTTATACCATCACTTGTATTTATTCTGAACAACAAAAAAATATATATAGGCATTTCAAAGTAATCACATCTTTTTCTGATGACATAGTACATTATTCTGTTTCGTTATTTTTGCCATGTTGAAGCATTATATTCCATTGCATTTTTCGAATTGTTTACAAGTGACTTCATATTTTACAGCTATGCACTCACAATTACATATGATCTTATATTTTTGTCTGTATACATAGAGGTCACCATGTCATAAAATCTTATGCAAGACTTCATTAAAGGTTTATCAATATATATCTATACACCAAGAAATTTCCACTTTGCAAGTTGATTCAAATTTTTAGAGGAAAAATTGTCTTGAGCCAGGTAAGATATGCACCGACCTCCTGATAACATGTCAGGTGCTCTGAACCACTGGGCTACTGGTCACCACCAATCAAGATCTCCTCTAATTAATGCTATGAACATTTCTATTATGTCACATATAGGTGCTGTTACGGCAATATTGCCACAAGTGGCAGACAATGCCAAATAGATGGAAAGTATGTCATACAAGTATACCATTGACTAAATATTGAATAAACTCGACATATTCTGTAAATGGTATCTTGGTAGTCACTGGAAGGAGAGCTAAGCACGAATATCCTGTGATGATGCAAAGAACCGGCCAGGTCTAACACCAAATGTTGACCCCGTCTTCTCGTGATGAAGGCCGTTAGTACCTTTCAAAAGAACTTCTTTTGTGGAAGTGAACGTAAGGGGAGAGCTGCCAGATTAGTGTGGCCTATTCATCTGGACAACTATGGGTACTTTACTTTTTTTTTCCTACCCTGCTGAGGAGTGGTCAACCACACAGGATCCTGGTGCCGACCATATAAACTTATCAGACTGGACTGAAATAAGGCTCTGAGCTTCTTTATGGATAATTAATTTGATGCACTGGTGGGCTTCTGTGGAGGGAAAATGTTCTGCTGTGTTTTCTGTTTGTTTGTGGGTTGACAGCCCCAGGTGAATAGATTCACGGGATATGTTTATCAGCTGGTGGATAATCCTGAGCAGAGGGCATCGCAGGCACCTGTACTCTTTGCATCTACTGGTATTGTCGAATTCTACATTGGAGGAAGTCTTCCAGTGTAGATGGCTTCAGCCTTTAGTGATGGGGCAACGGGTCTTTGCCCCATGCCTGCGATTAGGAGGCTGCTTGATATTATCGGCATTCCCTCTCTCAATAAACATAGTTTCTTTAAACATCCCACTAACCATTTTCTTTCCATGGGTAGTTCGAATGTGAGGACTCTGCACAGAGCTTAGTCTCTTAATGTCACCACACAAGAATTCCACAATTATAATTTACATATTCTAGGCTTGAAAGAGACCAGATGGGCAGATAAAGGTCAGAATCTTAAAAATAATCTTAAATTTCTCTTTTCAGGGAGGGAAGATAATAAGCATCTCCAAGGCATAGGTCTGCTTCTCAGAAGACACGCTAGTGATGCTCTACTAATGAATTAATGAAAGGTTTCTTACAACAAAATTTCAGAGCAGTATTAAAGACTTGAATGCTATCTGCTGTTATGCCCCCACTGAGGATGCCAATGAAGATGAGAAGAATAGGTTTTACAGACAATTTCAGGATATTTTAAATTCTGTCAAGAAAGGAGATATTACCCTTCTTCTAAGTGACTTCAATGCCAAAGTTGGTAACAATTCTCACATTTCGGGAGGTGTGATAGGCCCTTTTGGTATTGCTAGCTGCAATGGGCAACATCTCCTACACGTAAGTAAACTTAATGGTTTGAAAATAACTAACACTTATTACAAACACTGTGACATACCTAAGTAAACATGGGTTTCACCAGATGGGCTGCATAAGAATATACTAGATTAGATATTAATTAACAGCAAATGGGCTAGTTCTATCAGGAATACCACATCACATAGGGCAGCTTTAATTGGATCTGACCATTACCTTGTTATGGGGTGTCTTGGAAGTTAATAAACTTAAGAGGTGTTCTACTAAAGTAAAAAAAATTACCTTTAATACTGAAGCTCTAAAAGACCCAGTTATAGCTAAAGCTTACCATGACAGGTTACTAAGTCATTATGACAATCATGGTTTGCTTACTACTGAAGTGAGGGAGAATGAGATCATTTCAAACAGGCTTTTTTTGGAAACTAACACTACTCTTTTAGGAAAAAAGGAGCAGAGGAGGCAGAATTATTTGAGTGATAAGGCACTTGAGCTTATTTCAGAAAGAAAGAACTGCAGAAATGTCCTTAATCAATACCCTACTAGTCCTAATAGAAAGCATTACAGAGAGCATAATAAATGTGTAAAGGATCAGTTAGCTGCTGATAAAAATCTTTGGTTTGATTGCTTGGCTGACAAAGCCAAAGAAGTTACACAGCACAACAGAGAGCTGTACCAGATAGTTAATGTTTTGTGTGGTAGAAAAACAGACAGGTATATAGTCATTGAAGAATAAACAAAGTAAGGTTATAGAATGAGAGGAATCTGATATGGCTAAGTGGGCTGAGCATTTCAGTGATATTCCAAACAATGTGGTTAGTTCTACTCCCATTGTTTGTAATGATGATAGATGCATTGGTGGCTTTAATGTTGGCCCTATAACACAATCTGAAGTTATTTTGGCTGTTTCTAAACTTAATGTCATAAATCCCCAGGGGTAGATGAAATTACTAAGGAAATGTTTAAAGCTGGGAATGTTTCAGTTACCACTTGGATGACTGAAATTTTGAATATCTTTTATAATAAGGCATGGTTCCTAAGGATTTTACCAGTGCTATTATTATCCCTATTTTCAAAAAAGGTGATTGCAGTTCTTGTGATAACTATACGGGTATCAGCCTACTCTCTGTTCCAGGGATTTGCATGATTGTGCTTAATAGAATTAAGAATCTGGTTGACAGGCAATTGCGTGATGGGCAATGTGGATTCAGAAGTGGTAGGGGATGTGTAGATCAGATAATTTGACTTAGGTAGATTCTTGAGAAATGTTTAAATGTTAGAAACCTGTTGTTACTGGCCTTGTAGATTTCAAAAAATCTTTTGACTCTGTTGACTGTAAAAATTTGTGGTTGATCATGAGATCATATCAGTACCTGACAATTTGGTTAACATAATGAAAGCTCTCTATAATAATACAGAAATATGGTGAGAGTTGGTAAAGCTTTTAGGAATTGGTTTAGTATTGCTTGTGGTGTTCATCAATTTTGTCCCCTTTTCTCTTTAGTTTGGTTATTGATTACGTTATGCAAAATTAACTGCAAGGGAAAGATTTTGGCCTTAAATGGTCTAGAGATACGAAAATTTCTGATTTAGATTATGCTGATAATTTAGCCCTTTTGGAAAATGATGTTGATGAGATGTACTCTTTCATTTGAGCTGTTGATGAAATAGGTACTAGAGTAGGTTAGGTTATAAACATAGAGAAAACTAAAGTGATGAAAATTAATCAAGCAGGCTGTGATTCAGTTAATCTGAATAATTGCGGTTTTGAGCAGGTGTCACAATTTATCTTGGGAGCTAAGTAACAGATGCTGGTGATGTGCAACATGAGATTAACAGACAGATAGGGATTACTGTCAGGACTTTTTAGAATATATGTAGAGTGTGGAGAAATAGGCGTATACACCTAAAGACTAGAATTTGACTGTATAATAATTTGGTTCTTTCTAGGGTTAATTATGGTAGTGAAACTCGGACACTTTGTAAACAAGATAACACGAAACTAGATGCTTACGCAGTATCTTGGACATTAGGTGGTTCAAATTTGTAACTAATGATGAGATTAGGCAAAGGAGTCGACAACCTCCTTTAAGCAGCATATTGTGCAGAGAGAGACTCCGTTGGTTTGGCCATGTTGCCTGTATGAATAATTATAGATTGGTGAATAGGGTTATAACAGTGTGCCTAAAGGCTTCAGAAAGAGGGAGAGACCTAGGATGTGGTGGGCAGACAATGTCAAACAGAACCTTGTTAAAATTGGTGTGCAGTGGCCAGATGCAGCACATGTAGCTCATGATATGCTTGAAGAACTAAATTGCATGGTCTGGTTGGACCTCCATAGCCCATGGCTGTTGGATGATGATGATGATGAATCAGTATATACCAAGAAATTTCCACTTTGTAAATGAATCCAAATTTTTAGAGGTAAAATTGTCTTGATGATTAATTATGAAGTATGCGGCTCTGGTTTTTGCCCTTTTTCACTCTTTTCTGCCTTAAACTTAATTTAATATCCCTAAAAGTATTTATATCATTTATGTCATTTATACAAACATTCTATATGTCAATCCCACTCCTCAAATTGAAACTATAACTAAAAATAGCCTTAGGCTTCAAGACTGGTTGCATCTGCAACTATGCAAACTAGATCACATCTCACAGCTTGCAGACGAGAATGTAGGTAGCTCACACGTCTGATCTCCATTTTGTGTATTATAAGTGGATTCATAAAAGATTGTTTAGAGTTATTCCAGTCTATATCAGATACACTCCTTTAATCTATATTGGATGGCTGGCTCATATACACCGAAGTGCCAAAACATTATGACCAGCGTGTTTTTATACAAATCAAAGCAACTGCAGGTAAATGACAATGCATGTGAAGGTCATGAAATGGTATAAATAACTCTGATACTGAGCTCTGTTAATCAGTGTTATTCTTGTTTTTCAGATGGGAAAGGCAGCAGACTTAAGTGAGTTTGACAAAGGCCAAATTTTAATGGCCAGACAACTGGTTCAGAGCATTTCTGAGATGGCAAGGCTTGTGGGGTGCTCACAATCAGCCATGGCTATTACCTTCAAAAAGTGCTATGAGGAGGGAAAAACCATGAACTGCTGGCAAGGTGTGAGCTGACCACAGCTCATCGATGCTAGAAGTGAGCAAAGGCTATCCCATATGGTATGAGCCAACAGAAGGGATACTGTGGTGCAACTCACCCATAATTTGAATGCTGGTGATAGGAGTAATGTGCCACAACATAGTACATCAAACCCTGCTGAAAATGGGAATGTGTAGCCACAGGCCACTCCAAGTCCTTATGCTAACCTTGGTTCACCATCGAAAGCACCTACAATGTGCATGTGAGCATCAAAACTGGACCTTGAATGATTGGAAGATCATCTGGTCCAATGAATCTTGTTTCCTGTTGAATCATGTGGATGACCAGACATGTGTGTGTTGTTTACCTGGGGAAGTGTTGGCACCAGGATGCACTGTGGGACAAAAACATGCCAGTGGAGGAAGGTAATGCTTTGGGCAATGTTCTGCTGGGAAACCCTGGGTCCAGTCAATCATGTGCAGAAAACTATGATGTCTACAACCTACCTAAACATCATTGAAGACCAGGTACATCCTTTCGTGACATTGGTAATCCCCTCTAGTAGTTCCTTCTTTCAGCATGATAATGCACCATGCCACACTGCCCGGATTGCTCAAAAATGGTTCGCGGAACGTGAGGAAGACTTCCAGGTATTACCCTGGCCTACCAAATTCCCCAGACATCAATCCAATAGAACATTTGTGGTTTCTGTTAAAACAGCATATCTGATCTGTGGCAGCTCAACCAAGTAACTTACAAGAGTTAAAGGATCTGCTGGTAATGTGTTGTTACCAGATACCACAAGACACCTTTAGAAATCTTGTAGTGTCTATGACTCACTGAGCAAGAGCTGTTTTAGCAACAAATGGAGACCAACATCATAGGCAGGTGGTCATAATGTTTTGGCTCTTCGGTGTGTGTATCTCGGATACACTTCTTTTGTAAAGTTAGTAATTACTTTTTTACATTTAAACATTAGTTTTCATTTCACTAGATTCATTTTATTTCCATAAATTGTTGATATTTGGGTCGGTTGATCTATCGATCGATTTTTTGGAGTTGTGCTATGTCGGATGGCTGATTTACAACTGGTTGCTATGGATATTTTATTTGCATTGCATTAGGTTCTATTTTAATTTTTCTTCTATTATCCATTTTATACGTTTTTTTTTTTGTTTCAATTGTTTAATTAAGATTTTTACCCTCCCCCCTTCAATATATAGACAGATTTTTTTTTTGCGTTGGTGCACTAACTTTGCGACACATAGCCAAAATTCAACACCCAAAGAAAATAATTCTAATGTTTAGTAAAAAAAAAAAGCAACCAAGGAAATATTCTTAAATTTCATAACAGGACAGAAAATTACATGAATGTGAGCAATCCAAGTCACCTTGCCTAATGCTGCCCCATGTTTTAAAACACATTGAAATTATTCAATATATTAATAATTATTAAGTAAAATATTGAGTAAAAATTTAAAATTAAAAGTATTATTAGGTAAAATATTAAATATTATTAAGTAAAATATTGAGTTTATACCACATTAAAAAGAATCATTAAAAGAAATAAAAATTATATTTCAGGTAAATATATTATTCTGGAAGAAATTTATTTTCAATTGATATAATTTAAAAATTATTAAATTTTCTCTATATCACTGTAATTAGTGGGAAAGTTGAGATACTTAGATGGAATTATTATATATTATATATTAGATATTTATCTTGGTTTTTTACTTTGTGATGAAGTCCGATGGGTAGATGAGTCTATAGTCCTGTGGTGGGTAATATAGTACAGATATGTATTCACTTACATTCTTATTTTTTTTTTGTCTCTGAGGGAATGCTGGTGCCAGGTTGACATCAATTTGGTGTACATGTCAACCAATGTATTTTTAGATTCATAGCTTATGTCTCAACTTTTCTGGGATTTGGTTAGTTGTTGGTTGTTTTATCTCTGAGCGACATTGTTTTTGCACACAATGGGCTAAATGGCCAGGTCACAAGAACCCCGAAGGCTCAGAAAAGGTTGGGGGAGGGGACCCACTAGAACAGCTGTTAGGAAACAGATGGTAGCTTCCCGTCAAGGCCATCCAGTGTGTTCTTTAACGTGCACAGGGTAAGGCTATCTCGCACACAGGGCCAGTTTAGCGTCCCATCCAATGGACAGCAGCCTTCCAAACTCATCAGTGTCCCCTACTAGCTGTGGGCAGGGCGGGGAGTTTTGCGGAGATAAATCTCAACACTGACCCAGCTGGGACTCAAATCTGGGAACTGCAGATTATGAGCCTGGCACACTACCACCTGAGCTACCTCCGCCCCACTTTTCCGGGAATGTGAATATTATATTCTAATGCATACTCACTAAGTGTTTCGTATTGTTGCTCCAAAGCATTGTCAGGCAAAATAGTTATTTTGTGGCAGGCGCAGATGTTATATTCATGTCATCTGTGCATGCTGTGGTCATTGCTCGTTTATGTCAGGCACAAAGCACTTTATGTGGAGGGGTGGGTGATAGTACATCTGATGCCCTCTATTGAGGGGTAGGGGGAGTAGAATTTTAAGATTGGGGATATAGAGTTTTAAGAGTGTTTTTTTTTTGGGGGGGGGGGCTTTATTTATACATAATTGTGGGAAATTTTCTATAGTGCTGTTGTGTTTATGTGTGCATGTAGGAAGTGTGGGAAATGGGGGTGGGGGGGTGTTCCTTAATTTATTTTAATGTTTGAATAATTATTGAAGAATATTTTCCATGCTGAAGGTGGTGGGGTTATGTCATTATTACATATTTCATTTCTATTTAAATATATTACAAGGTATTTGGCATAATTTAGTCAAAATTTCATAGGGGGGAGGGAAATAGTATTCTTGTGTCATTGAATTTTGGTTTTAGGTTGTGGGCAATGGCAGCTTGGATTAGGGCTGTATTTTGGTTGGCTTTTTTATAATCTTCTTGGTGTTCTGCCAGTCGGGTTGAGAACTGTCAAAAGGTTTTTCCTACATATTTATTTTTCTGCTGGAGTTCTTCATGTGAGTATAATTTTTGTCAAAGAGTCAGTTTGGTATGGGATAAGAGGGAATGGTATAGTAAATATTTTTATACGAGTTTGTGTTGGTGGTACAGGTAAGGAAACGTTTGTTGTGACTGCATCTTTCTTTAGGATATTATTTATAAATTTATGTGTGTAATCTGCTTATTTGCCTAATTTCCTGATATATTTTATTTCCAGCTTCAAGAGTTTCTCTGCAAAGCAGTATCTGTGGGCTTGCAGAAATAGGGTGTGGAATGCTGGTTTTTTGGAAATTTATGGGGTAGGCAGAATCCTTAGGGATGAAGTTAGGACAAAGGAAGGTTTTCGGTGTACTGAGGTTTCAACAGATTGGGAGTGCCTCTGGATAGTGATATCAAGAAACCTTATTGATCCATATTCCTCTGCTTTGTGTGCAAATTAAATAATTGGGAGAACAGTATTGAGTTCTGCTAGTAATTTATCCAGCTGTTTTTGGTTTCCAGGCCAGATTAAAAAAATATCATCCATGTATCTTTTCCAAAATAAAGGGGTGATGAGGTGGGAGCTAAGTACTGTATCTTCTGTATGTCTGAGTACAACAGCTGCTAGAAGTCCCGATAGGGTTGATCCCATGGGGACACCTTCTGTTTGATGATAAATTTGTTGATTAACCTGGAAATAATTATTGGTTGTGGTAAGATCTAAAACCTCATGCATGCTAAAGTATTCAGTTGAGAGAAGTCTTGCTGTTTCCAACCATTTCGTCTTTAGTCTCATATTAGCATCCAAAATAGGGGTACTGGGGTAGAGGGCTGTGACATGAAAAAGAGTGGAAAATGTAATAGGGTAAGGCAAAGTTTGGACAAATCTAAAGCCCCAACCTACAACTTAGAACCTGCTCTATTTATGATTACTTTAAACCCCTGTATGATAACAACCAATAGAGCAGGTTCTAAGTTGTAGGTTGGGGCTTTAGATTTATTAAGTAGTGGACAGAAAGGTCAGTTCTCTTTGTGTAATTTAATTTTGACGAATAGTTGGGATGTGTTGGGATAAATGGGGGCTCTATATGCTTTCCTAATGGGGGGGGTGGGACTGGAAGGGGTCATTCTTTAAAGAATTTAGTTTGTGCATCATTCTAGGCTCAGAATGTATAATGTGGACCAGAATCAATAGATGTGGCTTTAATTTCTTTTAATGCTTGCTCTATTTTCATGTTGCATTCTTCTTTATTAATGAGAACCAACTGGTCCATTTTATCTGCCAGCAAAGTTCTGATGTTATAGTTTTACTTAATACGTTTCAGAGTTTTTTTGTTGCATGGATGCAGTTTTATTACTTGCTTGCTGTGCATAATTTAGAGAGCAAAACAGTTTGAACCTGTATTTGTCGTTCTGTATATCTGGTATGGGATTGATTACTTATTTGATGTATGGGATGAAATTGTGCAAAAGTGGCACAGATGTAGATACAGCAAATTTAGGACCTCTCTCTAATAGTTCTGTTTCTTTGCTTAGATCTGCCTTAGCTAAATTAAAAAAACACACCAGTTTGTAGGTTTCTCTTTTCTTACTTTGGGCATGGTGATTCTTATTAACCTTATTAGATAACAAAAACAGTTTTTTGTTGAATTTATCTACTTGAGGACAATTCTCAACCCAACTGCCAGAACACCAAGAAGATTACGAAAAAGCCAACCAAAAGTCAATCTGAACCCAAGCTGCCATCGCCCACAACCTAACACCAAAATTCAATGACGCAAGAATACTATCCCCCCTATGAAATTTCGACTAAATTATGCCAAATACCTTGTAATATATTTACACAGAAATGAAATATGCAATAATGACATAACCCCACCACCTTCAGCATTGAAAATACTCTTCTATAATTACCCAAACATTAAGCTAAATTATGGAACATGCAATGCAATTTCCCAAACTTCCTACATCCACACATAAACATAACAGCACCACACAAGATTTCCCACAATTATGTGGAAGCCCCAACAGAAAAAACAAAACTCTATATCTCCAACTCTAAAATTCTACTCCCCACTACCCCTTAATAGAGGGCACAACATGTACTACCACACAGCTCTCCACACAAAGTGCTCCGTGCCTGATACAAACAAACACTGATCACAGCACACCACCATCTGTGCCTGTCGCAAAATAACTATTTTGCTTGACGTTCATTTGAGCAACAATGCAAAACGTATAGCGAAAATGCATCAGAATATAATATTCACACTCCCGGAAAAGTTGAGAAATAAACTGTGAATCTAAAAATATACTGGTTGACATGTACACCAAATTGGTGTCAACCTGGCACCAGTATTCACTCAGAGAACAAAAAAAAATAAAGAAATGAACACATATCTGGACTATATTACCCACCACATGACAATAGACTCATCTACCCATCGGACACCATTGTAAAGAAAAAAACCAAGGCAAATATCTAAATAATAATTCCATCTAATTGTGTTAACTTTTCAACTAATTAATATATAGAGAAAATTTAATAATTTTTGATCAACACTCTGACTTAAACATGTATCTCTTATATGTAATTCAACTTTTTTTTTCTATATTCATGTTTTCAAAATTAAGCCTTAATTGCATAATCCAAGCTATTTTTTCACTATATCACTGTGAAAAAGTCTTTTTAAAATATGTTTGGAAATTTGTTTAAATTTTCTATTTTCATAAAATTTGGGGTTAAATTCTGTTTAATTACGTATAAATACTGTTAATAGCCGTCCCATGGCCGAGTGGTTAGCGCGCTTGGCTACTGATCTAAGGGACCTGGGTTCGAGCCCCGGGTAAGGCATGGCTGTTTGTGTCATTTTTCTGCTGAGGTCCTGCCATCCTCTCAGACCTTCTACTATGGCATATAAACTGACAGGCTCCTGTCCGACCTCTGTGGCAAGCAGCTGCTTGAGGGGGTATTTATTTATTTTTATTTATAGCATTATCTTTTTCTGTTGATTGGCTACTTTTTTTTAATTCCCTTTCCAGGGATGGATGATAATAAGCATCACCAAGGCATAGGTCTGCTTCTCAGCAGACATGCCAGTGATTCCCTTCTAGGATATGAGTGCATTAATGGAAGGTTTCTTACAACAAAATTTAAAACAAGCATTAAAGACTTGAATGTTATCTGCTGTTATGCCCACACTGAGGATGCCAACGAAGATGAGAAGAATAGGTTTTACAGACAATTTCAGGATATTTTGAATTCTGTCAAGAAAGGAGATATTACCCTTCTTCTAGGTGACTTCAATGCCAAAGTTAGTAATAACTCTCACATTTCGGAAGGGGTGATAGGCCTTTTTGGTATTGGTAGCTGCAATGTCAATGGGCAATGTCTCCTACAGGTAAGTAAACTTAATGGTTTGAAAATAACTAACACTTATTACAAACACTGTGACATACATAAGTACACATAGGTTTCACCAGATGGGCTGCATAAAAATACGATAGATTATATATTAATTAACAGCAAATGAACTAGTTCAATTAGGAATACCAGATCATATAGGGCAGCTTAAATTAGATTACCTTGTTAAAAGTGTCAAGGTCCATTATCTTGTTAAAAGTGTTTGGAAGTTAATAAACTTAAGAAGTGTTGTGCTAAGATAAAAAAATATACCTTTAATATTGAAGCTCTGAAAGACACAGTTATAGCTAAAGTTTACCATGATAGGTTACTTAGTCATTATGACAATGATGGTTTGCCTACTACTGAAGTTGAGGAAGAATGGGACCATTTTAATTTGCATTTTAAACAAGCTTTTTTGGAAACTAACACTACTCTTTTAAGGAAAAAGAAGCAGAGGAGACAGAATTATTTGAGTGATAAGGCACTTGAGCTTATTTCAGAAAGAAAGAACTGCAGAAATGTCCTTAATCAATACCCTACTAGTCCTAATAGAAAGCATTACAGAGAGCATAATAAATGTGTAAAGGATCAGTTAGCTGCTGATAAAAATCTTTGGTTTGATTGCTTGGCTGACAAAGCTGAGGAAGCAATTAGGCAGAACAACAGCAGAGAGCTGAACCAGGTAATTAATATTTTGTGCAGTAGAAAACAGACAGGTATACAAGGATTGAAGGATAAACAAGATAAGGTTATAGAAGGTGAAGATTCTGTTGTGGCTAGATGGGCTGAGCATTTAAGTGATGTTCTAAACAATGTAGTTAGTTCTACTCCCATTGTTTGTAATAATGATAGATACATTACTGGTATTAATGTTGGCCCTATAACACAAGTCTGAAGTTATTTTGGGTGTTTCTCAAACTACACAATTCTCATGGGTAGATGAAATTACTACGGAAATGCTTAGAGCTGGGAATGTTTCAGTTACCATTTGGATGACTGAAATTTTGAATATCTTTTATGATAAAGGCATGGTTCCTAAGGATTTTACCACAGCTATTATTATCCCTATTTTCAAAAAAGGTGATTGCAGTACTTGTGAAAATAATAGGGGTATCTGCCTACTTTCTGTTCCAGGTAAAGTTCTTTGCACGATTGTGCATAATAGAATTAAGAATCTGGTTGATAGTCAATTGCGTGATGAGCAATGTGGATTCAGAAGTGGTAGGGGATGTGTAGATCAAATATTTATACTCAGGCAGATTCTTGAAAAATGTTTAGAGTGTCAGAAACCTATGGCTGCTAGCTTTGTTGATTTCAAAAAGGCTTTCGACTCTGTTGATCATCATAATTTGTGGTTGATTGTGAGGTCATATGGTATACCAGAAAAGTTAGTTAACATAATGAAAGCTCTCTATAATAACACTGAGTTGTGTATGAGAGTTGGTAAGGCTTGTAGCAATTGATTTAGCATTACTTCTGGTGTTCGACAAGGGTGCAATTTGTCCCCTTTTCTCTTTAGTTTGGTTATTGATTATGTTATGTGAAATTCACTGCAAGGGAAATATTTTGGCCTTAAATGGTCTAGATATTACAAAATTTCTGATCTAGATTACGCAGATGATTTGGTCTTGTTGGCTAATGATGTTGATGAGATGAATTCTTTCATTAGGACTGTTGATGAGACTGGTAATAGAGTTGGTTTGGTGGTAAACAGAGATAAAAGCTAAAGTGATGAAAATTGGTCAGGCAGTTGGTGCTTCAAGTCACTCGGAATGGTTGCGCTCTTGAGCAAGTGTCTCAGTTTAATTATCTTGGGAGTTATGTAACAGATACTGGTGATGTGCAGCATGACATTAACAGCTGATTAGGGATTGCTTCCAGGACTTTTAAGAATCTGTGGAGAATGTGGAGAAATAGGCGTATACACCTAAAGATTAAAATTATACTACAATAGTTTGGTTCTTTCTAGGGTTAGTCATGGTAGTGAAACTTGGGACACTTTGCAAACAAGATAACAGGAAACTTGATGCTTTTGATTCTAGATGCTCAAAGTATAGTAACAAGAAAAAAATTACAAAACAAAGAAATATTTAGTTGCAACAAGAAAGTTAATTTTTTTGTATTTCAGAAATAAATAGCCTTTCTATTCATGTGCATTATAATAATTTCTGTCTATTAGTGTTTTTTAAATAAATTTTTATTTGCCTTGGCAGATGAGTTTTTTTTACCACATGGCTCTAAAAAAGTCCTATTAAAATAAAATTTGTCATCGTATTTGTTAAATATTTTATTTTCAGAAAATCCAGAATAAAATGTGGTTAATTTGGCATGCCATAATTCCTTTCATTAGTTATTTGGCATTTGGCCA
This sequence comes from Ryuthela nishihirai, assembly GCA_038380435.1. Lineage (NCBI taxonomy): Eukaryota > Metazoa > Arthropoda > Arachnida > Araneae > Heptathelidae > Ryuthela > Ryuthela nishihirai. Next base: position 151,895,212 of record JAWZYU010000001.1, on the reverse strand, counting down.
TAAAGTTCTAAAGTTAATTTGTTTTGGCTGGGCACAGGGAGAAAATAAATTGGACTCTGGAAGGGTTGAACATTAAATAAGAACTTTCAGGTAAAAAAATTATTTGCAAGACAATGTTAAAGAATTTATGAAAGCTGTATTTCTTTAGAATTAATTTCTAGATTCTGCATTTTAGGTTCATGAAGCTACAATAACAAAATAATTTACTCAAATCTAATAATGCTACCTGAACAACTTGTGAGCGAGTAACTGGTTGTGATGCTTGGAAGATAACAGGCTGACACTTAATGAGTTGAGCCTATTGGAAGAAACAAATTCACTGTTAAGTCTATAAATAACCAACATTTCAACTTTTACTGATTTAAATTTATGTAAAAGGGGAAAAAATTTAAGAAAATGGTTTCTGTTTTATCCTTTGCTATTTTGACCCTTGTCGGTTGAGCTACCAAGAAATATTTATTTAAGGCAAGCAATTTAACCCTTTAACACCCAGGAAATTTCAGAAAAGGGTATTAAAGACAAAGGAATAGAACTATTTGCACGAGTCCATTTCAAAAGGTTGGCTGTTTTGTGCCATTATGTGCGTTAAAGGGTTAATAATTATTAAAGTGGCTAGTTTACCTGACTACTATTCCAGTGGGAATGTCCTTGAGTAAGTATTTGTATTATATACGAGAAACCAAAAAGTCAAAAGCTTACAGATTATCTCTGTCCTCTTTTAAAAAAATTATACCACAATATGTTATAACTTATGGTGTCTGTTGCACCTGACAAGTATGCCATTTGTGCAATGCCAAAAATATTGAAATCAAGTTCTAGCAAATATCAGATATGGTGGAAGTCTGGCATCAGGCTGCTTGTGCTATTTTGGTCACCTTTTTTTTTCTGGTGGCATCCAAACAGTTGAAAAAGACTTATCCCTATTTTCTAACAGATTTCAGCACCATATAATTCTTCAAACAATTGACCAATGGTCTTATACTTTATATATATATATACATAGGTCCTCTATGCTACCCACGAGAAATTAATAAATCCCTACCTATAATAAAAGTGATTTAGAACCTCAAATTGCTTTCTTAAATCTGAATGATTAAAATTTTACACTTTCTACCATTAAACTCCTCCCCCCTGTAACTATCCAAATACTTCACCATATAGCTCCAAATTTATCCTACAGGGGTTCTTCCTCACACCTGCTGTGCCGCATTAAAATTTCTAATTACAACTGCCATCTTCCATTTTCCCATTCCATTGAGGTTTCAGGTGCAACTGTAACAGTCCCACCATTGTTTAACCTTCAAGTCCCTACTTATAATACAATATAACATGATTTTGCAACTGAGAACTACTCCCCTTTCCCCTATTATCTCCATTTTGAATTTTCACCTATTGAATTTTGACAAACTTTATACACAGTATTTGGAATAATTACATTAATATAAATTCTTTAAACTATCTACTATAATATGATAGGTGACTCAACATTTGGTTTAAATAAGAAACAAATATATATATTGCAACAACAACAAAAATCACATTAGAGGTGCAACATGATTACAGAGACTTTCTCACAAGTTTACATCATTTGTGTGACTTTCAGCATCCTTAAATACAATCTTACCAAGAAGGTAAACTTCACTGTGGTGGAGTTTACCTTCTTGGTAAGATTCACACAGGGAGATGAACATACTTATTCTTTTATTGACCATATGCAGTAGGTGTTTCAAAATTTTCTCCCATAAGTTGGTAAAATTGAATTAAAATAATTAAATTGTACATACATACCTACACACAACATGTACAGGCAACATCTACACTGATGCATATTAATAATCCTCAGAGCTATAACCATTCTATAAAAATCACCTAACAAAATACATTTATCATGAGCAAAAGCTATTCCACTAATTCTGAAGTAGACAACAAACATGGCAAAAAGAGTTATATTAGGTTGTTTTACCTATGAGTAGCACTTTTTTTGCACACAATGGGATAAATGGTCAGGTTAAAAGGGTTCATAGGAGGTTGGCAGAAGGGGACCCACTGGAAGCTGTTAGGAGACAGATGGAAGCCTCCCATCAAGGCAAGCTAGCATGTTCTTAGAAGTTCACACAGATCATGGTTTAACATCCCATCTGATGGGTGGCAGCTTTTCAAAAAATGTCAGTGTTTCAGTGGAGATAATCTCAACACTGGCCCAGGTGGGACTTAACCTGGGATCTGCAGATTACGTGATGGTATGCTAATGATTCAGTCAATCCTCTAGCCCAGCCCAATGATAAAAAAGAAAAACAACCTCTGCTATATAATGTCCTGCATAAGATCAAAACTTAAAAGAGGCTGCTGACTCCATCAGCTAACCTCACCATTTACAAAATCAAACCACCAAATGGCGGTTTGAATATCAAGCATCATGCATATTAACATTAATCAATTCTCCCAGTGCCAAGCTTGAAAAACGGGTTTGTAACCACAAAGCAAGCTATTTTTTCACTGTGTTTGACCACAAAAAAATTAACTTTAGAACTTCTTCCACATAAGTAATGAAAAGAATTATGATATGTTATATGGCAAATTTAATCAGCATTTCAGCAATAAAGTATCACAGAAAAATGTTCTGTAGACAAGAAACACCCGAAATAATTTGCTGGAATAAAAATTGGTTTCATCCCAAGTGGGATTTGAACCCACACTCCTAAAAGCATGCCAGGCTAACCAATAGACCACTAGAGACTAACTATTTTCTTCAACAATATGATATATAAGCTTCCTGCATATTTTTGGTGATTCGCCACTGGCACCATCTATGTCAGGAACAGAGCAACAAGCAGCTTCATGTGATGGAAGTAATATTTGTCACTCAAGCCACAGCATTATATAAATAATTCAATCACAACCAAATTATTTCAAGTGTTTCTTGCCTACAGCAAAATTTTCCTGTAATACTTCATTGCTGAATTATTTATATATTGCTACGAGTGCGAATGACAAATATTACTTCCATCATATGAGGCAGCTTAGTTGCCCGATTCCCAACACAGATGGTACTACTGGCTAATCAACAGAAATATGTGGGAATGCTTATATGTCACACTGTTGAAGAAAATGATTATTCTCTGATGGACTAGTAGTCATGACACCTGGCATGCTTCTGGGATATGTGGGTTCGAATTCTACTCAGGATGAAACCAAATTTTTTTCCCCAGCAAATTACAATCAGAATTTAATTCTGCATTTTATGAATATAAAATATTTAACAAAAAGGACATGAAGTTTAATCCTAATAAGGCATATTTAGAGTCATACAGTAAAATAATGCATCTGGCATTACAAATAAAAAATTAAAAAACACAATATTAAAAAAAACTAAGACACATAAATAACTATCATCATAATCATCATCATCATCCTCAAGCAGCCATGGGCTACGGAGGTCCAACCAGACCGTGCAATTTAGTTCTCCAAGCAAGTCTATCCTGAGCTACATCTACTGCATCTGGCCACTGCACACCAATTCTAACAAGGTCCTGTTTGACATTGTCTCCCCACCGCATCCTTGGTCTCCCCTTCTTTCTGAGGCCTTTAGGCACACTGTTCATAACCCTATTCGCCAATCTATAATTATTCATACGGGCAACATGGCCAAACCAACGGAGTCTCTCTCTGCACAATATGCTGCTTAAAGGAGGTTGCAAACTCCTTTGCCTAACCTCATCATTAGTTACAAAGTTGAACCACCTAATGCCCAAGATACTGCGTAAGCATCTGGAATCAAAAGCATCTAGTTTCCTGTTATCTTGTTTACAAAGTGTCCAAGTTTCACTACCATAACTAACCCTAGAAAGAACCAAACTATTATACAGCCTAATTTTAGTCTTTAGGTGTATACGCCTATTTCTCCACACTCTCCATAGATTCTTAAAAGTCCCGGCAGCAATCCCTATTCGTCTGTTAATCTCATGCCGCACATCACCATTATCTGTTACATAGCTCCCAAGATAATTAAACTGTGACACCTGCTCAAGACTGCAACCATTCAGATTAACTGAATCACAGCCTGCCTGACCAATTTTCATCACTTTAGTTTTCTCTCTGTTTATAACCAAACCTACTCTACTACAAGTCTCATCAACAGCTCGAATGAAAGAGTTCATCTCATAAACATCATTTGCCAAAAGGGCTAAATCATCAGCATAATCTAAATCAGAAATTTTCATATCTCCAGCCCATTTAAGGCCAAAATCTTTCGCTTGAAGTGAATTTCGCATAACATAATCAATAACCAAACTAAAGACAAAGGGAGACAAAATGCACCCTTGTCGAACACCAGAAGTAATGCTAAACCAATTGCTACAAGCCTTACCAACTCTCACACACGACTCAGTGTTATTATAGAGAGCTTTCGTTATGTTAACTAACTTGTCTGGTATACCATATGATTTCACAATCAACCACAAATTATGACGATCAACAGAGTCGAAAGCCTTTTTGAAATCAACAAAGCTAGCAACCAAAGGTTTCTGAAACTCTAAACATTTCTTAAGAATCTGCCTAAGTGAAAATATCTGATCCACACATCCCCTACCACTTCTGAATCCACATTGCTCATCAAGCAATTGACTGTCAACCAGATTCTTAATTCTATTAAGCACAATCATGGAAAGAACTTTACCTGGAACAGAGAGTAGGCTAATACCCCTATAGTTATCACAAGAACTGCGATCACCTTTTTTGAAAATAGGGATAACAATAGCACTGGTAAAATCCTTAGGAACCATGCCTTTATCATAAAAGATATTCAGAATTTCAGTCATCCAAGTGGTAACCGAAACATTTCCAGCTCTAAGCATTTCTGTAGTAATTTCATCTACCCCTGAGGATTTATGAAGTTTAAGTTTAGAAACAGCCAAAATAACTTCAGATTGTGTTATAGGGCCAACATAAAGCCACCAATGCATCTATCATCACTGCAAACAATGGGAATAGAACTAACCGCATTGTTTAGAATATCACTGAAATGCTCAGCCCACCTAGCCATGACCGAATCCTCACCTTCTATAACCTTACCTTGTTTATCCTTCAATCCCTGTATACCTGTCCGTTTTCTACCACACAAAACATTAACTATCTGGTACAGCTCTCTGCTGTTGTGCTGTCTAACTGCTTCCTCGGCTTTGTCAGCCAAACCATCAAGCCAAAGATTCTTATCAGCAGCTAACTGATCTTTTACACGTTTATTAAGTTCTCTGTAATGCTTTCTACTAGTACTAGTAGGGTATTGATTAAGGACATTCCTGCAGTTCTTTCTTTCCGAAATAAGCTCAAGTGCCTTATCACTCAGATAATTATGTCTCTTCTGCTCCTTTTTTCCTAAAAGAGTACTGTTAGTGTTCAAAAAAGCCTGTTTAAAATAATCCCATTCTTCTTCAACTTCATTAGTAAGCATACTATGACTGTCATAATGACTAAGTAACCTATCATGGTAAGCTTTGGCTATAACTGGGTCTTTCAGAGCTTCAGTATTAAAAGCAAATTTTTTAACCCTAGCACAACACTTTTTAAGTTTAAGTTGCAAGACACTTTTAACAAGGTAATGGTCAGATCCAATTTCAGCTCCCCTATATGCCCTGGTATTCCTAACAGAACTAGCCCATTTGCTATTAATTAATATATAATCAATCACATTCCTATGCAGCCCATCAGGTGAAACCCATGTGTACTTATGTATATCGCAGTGTTTGCAATATGTGTTAGTTATTCTGAAACCATTGAGTTTAACTTACCTGTAGGAGACGTTGCCCATTGCCATTGCAGCTACCAATACCAAAAGGGCCAATCACCCCTCCCCAAAGGTCAGAGTCAGTACCAACTTTGGCATTGAAGTCACCAAGAACAAGGGTAATATCTCCTTTCTTGACAGAATTCAAAATATCCTGAAGTTGTTCATAAAACCTATCCTTCTCATCCTCATCGGCATCCTCAGTGGGGGCATAACAGCAGATAACATTCAAGTCTTTAATGCTTGTCTGAAATTTTGCTGTAGGAAACCTTTCATTAATGCACTCATATCCTAGAAGAGCATCACTAGCGTGTCTGCTGAGAAGCAGACCCACGCCTTGGTAAAGTTTATTGTCTTTCCTCCCTGAAAAGAGAAATTTAAGATTATTTTTAAGAATCTGACCTTTATCTGTCCATCTGGTCTCTTGCAAGCCGAGAATATCTAAATTATAATGGTGGAATTCTTGTGTGAGGACATCAAGAGAAAAAGCTCTGTGCAGAGTCCTCACATTCCAACTACCTATGGATAGAAAATGTTTAGTGGGATGTTTAAAGAAACTATGTTTATTGAGAGAAGGAATGCCGACAATATCAAACAGCCCCCTAATCGCAGACATGGGCAAAGACCCGTTTCCCCACCACTAAAGGCTGAAGCCATCTACACTGGAAGACTTCCTCCAATGTAGAATTTGACGATGCCAATAGAAGCAAAGAGTTCAGGTGCCTGCGATGACTTCTGCTCAGAATTATCCACCAGCTGATAAACATATCCTGCGAATCTATTCACTTGGGGCTGTCAACCCACAAACAAACAGAAAACACAGCGGAAGATTTTCCCTCCACAGAAGCCCACCAGTGCAGCAAAATCAGGATCCATAATCAAGCTCAGAGTCATAATTCCATTCAGGTTGGTATATATGGTCAGCACCAGGACCCTGTGTGGTTGACCACTCCTCAGCACGGTAGAAAAAAAAGAAAAGTAGCCATAGTTGTCCAGATCAGTAGGCCACACTAATCTGGCAGCCCTCCCCTTCCGTTCACTTCCACAAGAGAGTATCTCTTTTGAAAGGTACTAACGGTCTGCACCACGAGAAGGCGGGGTCAGACATTAGGTGCTAGGCCTGGCCGGTTCTATGCATCATTACAGGGGATTGGTGCATAGCTCTCCTTCCAGTGACTACCTAGCTACAATTTACAGACCAACTATAATGCATATAAATAGATAAAAGAGAAATAGATATAAATAGTTTTAGGTTTATTTTCTACTTTTTAGGGTGCATATAAGAAGATCAGTTTTTTTTTTTAATTTTACAATTAATTTATATATGGTCTGTAAATGGTAGCTAGATAGTCAGTGGAAGGAGACTTAGGCACCAATCCCCTGTGATGATGCATAGAATCGGCCAGCCCTAGCACCTAATGTCAGATCCCACCTTCTTGTGGCACAGGCCGTTAGTACCTTTCAAAAGAGATACTCTCTTGTGGAATTGGGTTGTTTTACCTCTGAGCGGCACTTTTTTTCACACCATGGGCTAAATGGCCAGGTCACATAGACCCCACAGGCTCAGGGAAAGTTGGGGGTTGTATTGAATTGTTTTACCTCTGAGCGGCACTTTTTTGCACACCATGGGCTAAATGGCCAGGTCACATGGACCCCGAAGGCTCAGAGAAGGTTGGGGGAGGGGACCCACTGGAACAGCTGTTGGGAGACAGATGGTAGCCTCCCGTCAAGGCCATACAGCGTGTTCTTTAACGTGCACAGGGTATGGCTCTCCTGCACACGGGGCCACGGCTTAACGTCCCATCCGACGGACAGCAGCCTTTTCAAGCCCATCGGTGTACCCTACTGACCGTGGGCAGGGCGGGGAAATTTTGCGGAGATAAATCTCAATGCTGACCCAGCTGGGACTCGAACCTGGGAACTACAAATTATGAGCCTGGCACGCTACCGACTGAGCCTCCCCCGCCCCTGAAAGTTGGGGGAGGGGACCCACTGGAACAGCTATTGGGAGACAGATTGAAGCCTCCCATCAAGACTACTCTCTTGTGGAAGGGAATAGAAGGGGATGGCTGCCAGATAAGTGTAGCCTACTGATCTGGACAACTATGGTTACTTTTCTTTTTTCTACCCTTCTAAGGAGTGGTCAACCATATAGGGTTAATTTCATTTCATTCAATTTGGTGTTGCTGACCATATAAACTTACCAGACTGGACTGGATTAAGCCTCTGAGCTTGATTATGGATCCTGAATTTGCTGCACTGGTGGGCTTCTGTGGAGGAAAAAATCTCCCACTGTGTTTTCTGTTTGTTTGTGGGTTGACAGCCCCAAGTGAATAGATTCACAGGATATGTTTATCAGCTGGCAGATAATCCTGAGCAGAGGTCATTGCAGGCACCTGAACTCTTGCTTCTATGAGCATTGTCAAATCCTACATTGGAGGAAGTCTTCCAGCGCAGATGGCTTCAGCCTTTAGTAATGGGGAAACAGGTCTTTGTCCCATGCTTGTGATACGGGAGCGGTTTGATATTGTTGGCATTTCTTCTCTCAATAAACATAGTTCCTTTAAACATTCTACTAACCATTTTCTCTCCATGGCTGGTTGGAATATGAGGACTCTGCACAGAGCTTTTTCTCTTGATGTCCTCACACAAGAATTCCACTATTATAATTTAGATATTCTTGACATGCAAGAGACCAGATGCACAGATAAAGGTCAGATTCGTAGAAATAATCGTAAATTTCTCTTTTCAGGGAGGAACGATAATAAACATCACCAAGGGGTGGGTCTGCTTCTCAGCAGACACGCCAGTGATGCCCTTCTAGGATATGAGTGCATTAATAAAAGGTTTCTTACAGCAAAATTTCAGACAAGCATTAAAGACTTGAATGTTATCTGCTGTTATGCCCCCACTGAGGATGCCGATGATGATAAGGATACATTTTATGGACAACTTCAGAACATTTCGAATTCTGTCAACAAAGGAGATATTACACTTGTAAGTTACATGGTTGATCTGCAGCAGATAGGATATCCTGCTCCAACACAAACCACAAATGCTCAATTGGATTGATGTCTGGGGAATTTGGAGACCAGGGCAATACATCAAAGTCTTCGTCTTGTTCCGCGAACCATTCTCAAATAATCCCAGCAGTATGGCACAGCACACTATCCTGCTGAAAGAGGGCCTTACTAGAGAGGAATACTGATGCCATGAAAGGATGTACCTGGTCTGCAATGATGTTTAGATAGGTGGAAGACGTAATAGTTTGCTGCACATAAATTACTGGGCCCAGGGTTTCCCAGCAGAACTTTGCCCAAAGCATTACACTTCCTCAACCAGCTTTTGTCCCATGGTGCATCCTAGTGCCAACACTTCCCCAAGTAAACGACACACATGTGCCCAACTGTCCATGTGGTGCATCAAGAAACAAGACTTCCAATCATTCAAGGTCCAGTTTTGATGCTTGCGTGTCCATTGCAGGCACTTTCGACAGTGAAGTGAGGTTAGCATGGACATTCAGAGCAGTTTGCAGCTACACGGTCCCATTTTCAGCAGGGTTTGATGTACTGTGTATTGTGACACATTACTCCCATCACCAGCTTTTCTTGAAACTAACAGTATTCTTTTAGAAAACAAGGTGGGTTGTGTTGTTTTACCTCTGAGCGACACTTTTTTGCACACAGTGGGCTAACTGGCCAGGTCACATGGACCCCGAAGGCTCAGAGAAGGTTGGGGGAGGGGACCCACTAGAACAGCTGTTGGGAGACAGATGGTAGCCTCCCATCAAGGCCATCCAGCATGTTCTTTAACGTGCACAGGGTATGGCTCTCCCGCACACGGGGCCACGGCTTAACATCCCATCCGACGGACGGCGGCCTTTCCAAGCCCATCGGTGTGCCCTACTGACCATGGGCAGGGCAGGGAATTTTGCAGAGATAAATCTCAACGCTGACCCAGCTGAGACTCGAACCTGGGAACTACAGATTACGAGCCTGACGTGCTCCCGACTGACCCACCCCCGACCCAAAAACGAGGTGCAGAGGAGGCAAAATTATTTGAGCAATAAGGCACTTCAGCTTATTTCAGAAAGAAAGAACTGCAGGAATGTCCTTAATGATACCCTACTAGTCCTAATAGAAAGAATTACAAAGAGCTTAATAAACTGTAAAGGATCAGTTAGCAGCTGATAAGAATCTTTAGTTTGATGGCTTGGCTGAGAAAGCCGAGGAAGTAGTTAGACAGCACAACAATAGAAAGCTGTACCAGATAGTTAATGCTTTATCATTCCATTTCCCCCCTAACATAATGATAGGGAATATGCATTAATTAAATATCATAAACCTGAGGCAAAATTTATACCTTTATGCTACATATATTGGAATTAAAATCCAAATTGCATTTAAAAACTTTAATTATATGTTATGGGGGAAATGGAATGACAAAACGTTAACTATCTGGTGCAACTCTCTACTGTTGTGCTGTCTAACTACTTCATCGGCTTTCTCTACCAAGCCATCAAGTCAAAAGTTTCAGCTGCTAACTGATCTAACTGAGATCAGCTGCTAACTGATCCTTTAGTTTATTAAGCTCTTTGATCTGTAAATGGCAGCTAAGCATAAACTAGAAGGAGAGCTGTGTACCAATCATGATGCACAGAACCGGCTAGGTCTAGCGCCTAATGTCCGACCCCACCTTCTCGTGGTGCAGGCCATTAATACCTTTCGAAAGAGATATTCTCTTTTGGAAGGGAAGGAAAGGGCTACCAGTTCAGTTTGGCCTACTGATCTGGTCATCTATGGCCACTTTTTTCTATTCTTTAGAACCCTGTTGAGGAGTGGTCAACATCACAGGGTCAGGTCCTGACCATTTATACCCACTACACTGGACTTGTTTATGGATTTGAGCTTGATTATGGATCCTGGACTAGCTGCACTGGTGGGCCTCTGTTGAGGGAGAATCTGCCATTGTGTTTTCTGTTTGCTTCTGGGTTGCCAGCCCTAAGTGAACAGAGGCATGGGATACCTTATATCAGCTGGTAGATAATCCTAATCAAAGGCCATCGCAGGTACCTGAACCTCACTTAGCTAGTTGGGCATCGTCAAGCCTAAACTGGAGTAATGTGTCTCAGGCAGGCCATATGGCTCTTAAAAAAGTCCACTTGAAAAGGTGGTGTCTGAAGTTCCTACCAGCATCTGTGATTTCAGCCTTTAGCGGATGGGGAACAGGTCTTTGCCCCATGCCTGCGATCAGGGGGCTGTTTGATATTGTTGGCCCTACCTATCTCAATAAACCTAGTTTCTTTAAAAATCCTACTAATCATTTTCTCTCTCTGCAGGTACATGGAATGTGAGGACGTTATATAGAGATTATTCTCTTGATGTCTTCATGCAGGAATTCCAGCATTATAACCTAGATATTCTAGGCTTGCAAGAGACCAGATGGTAAGGTAAAGGTGAGATACTCAAAAATAACTTTAAATTTCTCTTTTCAGGCAGGGAGGATGGAAAGCATCTCCAAGGTGTACGTTTGCTACTCAGCAGACTGCCAGTGATGCTCTTCTAGGATATGACTGCATTAGAGATTTCTTACAGCTAAATTTAAAACAAAAATTAAAGACTTGAATGTCATCTGTTATTATGCCCCCACAGAAGACTGATGAGAACGAGAAGGATACGTTTTACAGCCAGCTTCAGAATATTTTGAATTCTGTGAAGAAAGGAGATATTTCTCTTGTGCTAGGTGACTTCAATGCTAAAGTTGGTACTGACTCTGACCTTTGGGCAGGAGTTTTAGGTCACTTTGGCATTGGCAGTTCCAATGGCAATGGAGAACATCTCCTACACGTAAATAAACTTAATGGTTTACGAATAACAAACACATACTGCAAACATGGGAACATTTATAAATATACATAGGTTTTACTGGATGTGTTGCACAGGAATACTATAGATTATATTGTAATTAATAGCAAGTGGGTTAGTTCAGTTAGGAATACCAGATTATACAGGGGAGGCAAAATTGGGTCTGACCATACCTGGTCAAAAGTGTCTTGCAGCTGAAGCTTAAGAAATGTTGTGCTAAGGTTAAGAAAATTACCTTCAACACTGAAGGTCTGAAAACTCCAGATATAGCCAAAACATACCATGATAGGCTACTTAGTGATTATGACAATTGTGGTTTGCTTACTGCTGAAGTTTAGAAAGAATGGGATCAGTTTAAACAGGCTTTTCTTGAAACCAACAGTACTCTTTTGGGAAAAAGGGAACAGAAGAAACAAAATTATTTGAGTGATAAGGCTATGGAATTTATTTCTGAAAGAAAGAAGTGCAGGATTCATATGAATCAACACCCTATGAGTCCTAACAGAAGACATTACAATGAGCTTAATAAATGTGTAAAAGATCAGTTAACAGCTGATAAGAATCTTTGGCTTAATAGCTTGGCTGACAAAGCAGAGGAAGCAGTTAGACAGCACAACAGCAAGGGGTTGTACCAGATTGTTAATGTTTTATGTGGGAAGAAACAAACAGGTACACAGGGATTGAGGAATAAATATGGCAAGGTGGTTGAAGGTGAGGATTCTGTGATGGCTATGTGGGCTTAGCATTTCAGAGATGTTCTAAATAATGTGATTATTTCTACTCCCATTGCTTGTAATGAGGATAGATGCATTACTGGCTTTTATGATGGCCCTATATCACATTTCAAAGTCGCATTGGATATCCCTAAATTAAAACTGCATAAATTCCCAGGGGTGGACGAAATCACCACTGAAATGCTTAGAGCTGGGGACATTTGTATTGTCACATGGCTGACTGAAATTCTGAATATTTTTTATGATAAAGGTGTTGTTCCTAAAGATTTTACTAGAGCTATCATTGTCCCAATTTTTAAAAAAGGTGATCACAGTTCTTGTGATAATTATAGAGGAATTAGTTTACTTTCTGATCCAGGTAAAATTCTTTTCATGAATATGCTTAATAGAATTAAGAATTTGGCTGATGGACAATTGTGTGATGAACAATGTGGATTCAGAATTGGTAGGGAATGTATTGATAAAATATTTTCACTTAAGCAGATTCTTGAGAAATGTTTAGAGTTTCAGAAACCTGTGGTTGCTAGCTTTATAGATTTGAAAAAGGCTTTTGACTCTGTTGATCGACATAATTTGTGATTGATTGTTAGATCATATGGAATACCTGATAAGTTAGTGTAATGAGAGCTCTCTAAAATAACACTGAGTCATGTGTGAGAGTGGGTACATCTTGCAGTTATCGGTTTAGCATTGCTAGAGTTAGACAAGAGTGCATTTTGTCTCCTTTTCTCTTTAGTTATTGATTATGTAATGCAAAATCAAAATTTGTCTTTAAATGGTCTAAAGATTTCAAAATTTCTGATTTAGATTACGCAGATGATTTGGCCCTGTTGGCTACTGATGTTGATGAGATGAATTCATTCTAGGGCTGTTGGTGAGACTGGTAATAGAGTAGGTTTGGTAATAAACAGAGAAAAAATTAAAGTGATGAAACTTGATCAGGCAGATGGTGCTTCAGTTGCTTTGAATGGCTGTACTATTGAGCAAGCGTCCCAGTTTAATTATCTTGGGAGTTATGTAAAAGTTACTGGTGATGTGTGGCACGAGATAAATAGAAAAATAGGGATTGCCATTGGGACTTTTAAGAATCTATGGAGAGTATGGAAAAATAGGCGTATACACCTAACGACTAAAATTAAGCTGTATAATAGTTTGGTTCTTTCTAAGGTTAGTTATGGTAGTGAAACATGGACCCTTTGCAAGCAGGATAACAAGACACTTGATGCCTTTGATTCCAGATGTTGGTTTGGCTATGTTGTCCGTATGCATAGCTGCAGATTGGCAAAGAGAATTACGAACAGTGTACCTAAGGTTATCAGAAAAAGGGGGAGTAGGATGCGATGGGCAGACAATGTCAAACAGAACCTTGCTAGAATTGGCCTAGAGTGGCCAAATGCAGCAGCTGTAGCTCAGAAGAGACACATCTGGAGAGGAAAATTACAGTCTGGTTGGACCTCTGTAGAAAGGGTTTTGTATGTATGTAATCATATGAATAGCCCACCCTTTTTCTGAAAATAAACTACTTTTATTCACTTTAAATGGTTAGACCTGAAAAAAAAAAAATCTAGAACCAGACGCCACACAAAACATACTAATAGAGAATCCAATAAATCGTTTGATATGATAAAAAGCTATTATATGATATAAATTCACTTTTTATTAAATCCTACTAAAATCAAACATTAGGCCTTTTAACGTTACTTTACACACTTCAAAAAGGTTAACCGCTCGTGGCACCATCTAGTGAGCTGAGTGCCATAAACTGTAGTGTTACAGCCAACCCAGATAACAAAAGACATGTACAAGACCCATTCAAGTTGCAATGCCAATCACGGCCCACAGATAGGAAGTTTTCTAATCTGTATTATTTCATTCACTCTGAAGTTTCCGATTCTAAGTAATCCAATTAGTGTTTAGTTGGCCAGAGCCAGGAGAGGTAGTAGGGGTAATAAATATAGTAAGGGTAGGTTCAATAAACACACATTTAGAAACACTCTATGACTTCGTAAGAGAATTTAGGTGTGGACTTTGCCATAAATTCTGTCCCAAAACGGTCGTGTGGAGTTCTATAGATTTCCTCTGGTTGGTACACAAATGTGGCCACAAGCAAGCAAAGATTAGGAGTGTTGACAGCTTTTGGTACAGTAAAAGGGCAAAATCGGAAACAATTCTTCCCTTTTATTAACATTCTCATTTTAGGAAAAGGGCAAAAATACTGTATAATTTGGAGGGTTGGAATGGGTTGTTTTACCTCTGAGCAGCACTTTTTTGCACACCAGGGACTAAATGGCCTGGTCACATGGACCCAAAAGCTCAGAGAAGGTTGGGGGAGGAGACCCACTGGAACAGCTGTTGGGAGACAGATGGTAGCCTCCTGTCAAGCCATCCAGCGTGTTCTTTAACGTACACAGATTATGGCTCTCCTGCACACGGGGCCAAGGCTTAACATCCCATCCGACAGACGGTGGCCTTTCCAAGCCCATCTGTGTCCCCTATTGCCCATGGGCTGGGCACAATTTGAAGGCAGATTTTCTTAAGTGTAAAACTGAAAAAAAAAAACAATTAAAAATCAAAGTTTCAAAAACAAAATTGGATTTTTGTATTTTAAAACAAAAATCGGAGTATTTGGCAGCTCTGGTTTAACATCCCCATCTGACAGACAGTGGCCTTTCCAAACCCATCAGTGTCCCCTCCTACGGACCGATGGCAGGGAGTTTTGCAGAGATAAATCTCTATGCTGATCCAGGTGGGCTTGGAACTGTACATTATGAGCCTGGCACACTACTCACTCAGTCACCTCTGCCCCACTCTGGCTTAGGGTAAAGGTGCCAGCTGATCAGCATGCAAAGGAACTGACACATTATAATGGTTGGTCAGTGTATGTTACAGTTGGTCAGCATGTTACATGTGCTGTGAAGCCATAACAGCATTCTTGTTGTCAAGGTATGATGTATGAGCACAATGATAAAACATTCAAGTGGGTAAATCAAATCATAACAAATGCATGCTTTCCTTGGAGTTAATTTCTGTTGAGGAAAATGCAATACTTCTTCCTAATGAACAATAAAATGAATGATAATAGGAGATAAATAATTTTTCTTGCAAAATGGTTAATGAATGAAGTGCTACAGAAGAATAGATACCAAGGCTCAATGCATGGGTTCATTTGAAAATTATAATTACTAAGAAGTTAATTAATGTCACAAAATTGCTACTATGGAAAGAAAAGGAAACAACACGATTGCAAATTACATAATAACTAAATTTATTTTATCTAGAATCTTGCCAACTATTCTATGCAGTGACATACCCAGGAACTTCCAGTGTATAGGGGGAAGGGGGTAGTGGTGGTGGCATGTTTTAATTTCGTGATATTCAGGGACTGTTAGGAAATGTTATCCAAGTGTTCAGTGGAGAGTTATAACCTCATTTCTCCCCCTCCCCCCTTAGGTATGCCACTGATTTTAGACATTTACTGCACAGAAATTACTTGAATAACTATATAAATTTTAAAAAATGTAAAAGAGTGTTGCAGCATACCTGTGGAAAATTGAAGAAGGTTGCTGGCTACAAAAGAAAAGTAGCAATTTAAATAAACTAGCATTCAACGTGTTAATTGGAAAGAAAAATATTAAAATTTTACATTTACACATGCTCCTTAATAAATATATTAAATTTAAAAGAAAGCTCTTAAAATAACTACCAACATTTTTTGGAATAATATAAGAATACCATACAAGAATAAGCATTTGGTCAGATAATTTAGGATATCATAGTTTAAAATTCTCAAATGTTACTTATGGTTTGGGAAACAGGAACAAGAGCTTTCTTAAATTTATTTAACTATAATAACATGATCCCATTAAATGTAGTTCAATACTTCAACATTTGTAATTCACAGTAGCTCAGATGGAAAGGCATATTGGAAGTACTAATACTCCATTATCCCCAAGCGTTTCCACCAGTTTTTCAAGTAGTCAAGGTGTAAATAAAAAAATTTAAAAACTAGTGAAACAGAATTAGTTTATTTTGCATATTTTTAACCCTTCCAGTTTCCAGGTTATATGAATATGTTGACAAAATTCAATATAAGAGGCTGAGGACGTATGCTTCTTGTATTTTTAATACAACAAAAAAATTCGATTTTTTAAAAAATAAATATTGCCATTTGAAATTTTATATATATATCTTAGAAAAATACATAATTAAAGCTTGAAAACAAATATTTTCTTTTCCCAATTGATGCACATTTTATTAAACTACAATATAAAAAATTTGTTAAAGTCATCTGATTGTCATTTCTTAGAAGTGCTATACGATATTGTTGTTTTTTGCTAACATTACTCTTTGTTGAAGCAACCCCTGATTTATGGTCACAAGTTTGATTTGAACTATTATCAACAATTTTTTTCTTGAAGTTTTGAAAATCTCTTGGAAATTAATAAAAATAACTATTTTTAACAACAGAAGATTTTGGAAGCAATTACAAAGTATGCACCTCTGTTATTCCCCCCCCCCCCCCATTTTACATTCTTTTCTGCCTTAAACTTACTTTAATATTCCTAGAAGCATTTTTATCATTTCTATCATTTATCCCAGCATAATATGCATTGTTCCCATTCCTCAAATCAAAACTATAACTAAAAACAGCCTTCTTAGGCTTCAAGACTGGCTGCAATTAGGCAAACTAGGTCATGTCTCACTGTCTGGAACCGACGATGCTGGCTCACGTGTGATCTCCGTTCTGTGTGTTTATAAGTGGCTCCACAAAAGATTGTTTACAGTTTTTCCCCTATAAATATATATATCAGATACAGTCCCAATGTAAAATTAATATTTACTTTTTTTACATTTAAACCTGTTTTTATTTTAGTAATTTATTTTATTTCCATAAATTATTTTGGTTCGTTGATCTATCAATTGATTTTTCGAAGTCATGCTCTATTAGATGGCTGGCTTACAACTTGTTGCTACGGATATTTTATTTAACATCACATTAGGTTATATATTAATTTTTCTTTTATTATTTCTTCATTTACTAGTAAAAAACTGATCTTATCGTTTCCTGAAATTTTTTGAAAATGAATGAGGTCATGGATACAGAAGCAAATAAGGACTTCCTTGGCACAGAAATCAGTCCTTCTGTGGGTGTGTATTTTCGGCATAATTGTTTAACCCCACACCCCCACTGATGATTCGTTTTTTAAAAAAATATTATTTCTTAAGTTTATATTCAATGGTTTTTATAAGACTTAACCCCCCCCCCCCCCTCATCACCCTCAGCAACTTGGCTGTGCTACTCTGACAGTACAGAATTTTTTTTGCTTTGCTGCACTAACTTTTTGGCACTCAGCCAAGATTTTTTTTGAACTTCAGAAATAAATAGCCTTTCTATTTATGTGCATTATAATCATTTTTGACTATTTTTTTTAAATAAATTATTATCCTTGCCAGATGCATTTTTTTACTACATGACTCTAAAAAAGTCATTAAAATAAATCTAGTCCTCTTTTGCATTAAATATTTTATTTATGGAAAATCCAAAATTAAATGCTGATTAACGTGGCACATAACATGCCATAATGCCTTTCATTAGTTATTTGGCAAAAAAAAAAGTTCTAAAGTAAAAAAAATTTTCATCTGAGCATAGGGTGAAAATAGCTGGGGCCTCTGAATGTAAACCAGTCTTTCAGACTGGATACTGGAAGAGTTAATATATAGTATGTTTTTGGTATATAAAACAAAAATATCTGATAAGGTTTTAATTAAAGAAAACTGTGCATTTAATTATCATTACAAACTTAAAAAAATAATTGTTGAATATTTTAAAATTTTTATTAACCTTGCATTATGGTTTGTCATATACACTGAGAGGCCAAAAGTCATCAAATACACTGAGAGGCCAAAAGTCATGGAATATGTGCCTAATAACTGGTTGGTCCTCCTCGAGCCCTCAGCAGTGCAGCCACACATTGAGGCATGGAATCAACAAGTTGCCGATACCATTCTGCAAGGATGGCAGCCCACACATCCTGCTTTGTAGACCATAATTGTGTTGCACTGGATGGTGCTAGATTCATGGATCATAAGCTTGTTTCCATTGTGTCCCACAGATGCTTCAAGGAGTTCGTATCGGGGGACCGTAGGGGCCAAATTCATGGTGGTAAAGTCTGTGAAGTGTTCCTCAATCCACCTCCTAGCAACCAAAGACTGGTGACATGTTGCATTATCTTATTGGAATACCCCTTCACCATCAGGGTGCTTGAGTCATGAAGGGGTGCAGGTGATCTGTGAGAATGTCCACATATCTAATACCTGTCAGTGATTGCTCCAGACGAGAGAGCCCAATGTAGACCACATGAACATGCCCCACACCAGCACAGAGCTGCCTCCAGCCTGAACAGCACCTTACAGACAGAAAGGGTCTGTGGCTTCAGAGAGTCTACGCCACACCCTAACACCCTGTCAGCACTAAACAACTGGAACCTTGATTCATCAAACCATGCTACCCGACGCCACTGTTATACTATCCAATTTCGATGTCTTTCAGTCCATTCCAGTCGTTGAGCTCTGTGATGACATGTAAGCAATGGGACACGATAGGGTCTTCAGCTACCAAATTCGTGGAGTGCAGGTGGCGAAAGACAATCCTTTCAGAAACATTTTGCTTGGCTTGCTTTCAAATTGGCAGTGATTTCATGCACTGTAGCCCGTCTGTTGGTTGTTACCAATCGTGACAGCCAATGCGAGTTCTGTTTGTCAATTGCACATGGCCATCCCATTCGCTGGTTTACGTGTGTGGAAATGCCATCAATAGAATACTGATAATAAACTCTTGACACCATAGACAAGGGAAAACCGAATTCCTACATGATATCTGATATTGCATGACCCATCCTTCTGGAACCAATGATCAAACCACATTCAAAGTCAGACAACTCATGAAGTGCAGTTATGCTGAATTAACAATTACTCTGAAATGAATGTTGGGCTTGTAGGCTACTGCATCGCCATTCTGCGGTTGATGTCCAAAAAAATCGGTTACGAGTACAGTGAACCAGTTCTACTTTAAACTCCTATTCCCATGACTTTTGGCTTCTCAGTGTATATGTGGTTCATAAAAACACTCTTATTGTGCTACTATAGCATCATTTATAGTTATTACTTAATTTTTGCAATAGCAGTATGCTTATGATTACATTTAAATTTTTATGTAACAAAAAGAATACAAAACATTTCAATGTGCAATTTGTATAGGGCTATAAAAGCACAAAAGTTCTATCAAATACACAACTGTGTATTATATAAAAATGCTTTGCTAAGAATAAAATTGTAATCATTTGGCAAGCCTATCAGAAGCAATAATACGCAGAGAATGCAAGAACATTAACATAATTTGAAACCTGTGCTTATATCTATAAGTATATGTATACAAAACACTAATATTTTATGCGAATTGTTACAACATACCATACAAAAATTAAAGACCTTAATAATAGAGAAAAAAAATGTGATTTAAAAGTTGAAACAAGGAAATAAGCAAATAGTTGTTGTAAACAAAAGAAGTTTAAAACTGTAATAGAAAGAATCAAACTAATATTTCAGGTACTCTAATTTTAGTCTTTAGGTGTATACGCTTATTTCCCCACACTCTCCATAGATTCCTAAAAGTCCAGAGGCAATCCCTATTCACCTGTTAATCTCATGCCACACATCACCAGTATCTGTTACATAACTCCCAAGATTATTAAACTGAGACACTTGCTCAAGAGCGCAACCATTCCGAGTGACTTGAAGCACCAACTGCCTGACCAATTTTCATCACTTTAGCTTTTATCTCTGTTTACCACCAAACCAACTCTATTACCAGTCTCATCAACAGTCCTAATGAAAGAATTCATCTCATCAACATCATTAGCCAACAAGACCAAATCATCTGCGTAATCTAGATCAGAAATTTTGTAATGTCTAGACCATTTAAGGCCAAAATATTTCCCTTGCAGTGAATTTCACATAACATAATCAATAACCAAACTAAAGAGAAAAGGGGACAAATTGCACCCTTGTCGAACACCAGAAGTAATGCTAAATCAATTGCTACAAGCCTTACCAACTCTCATACACAACTCAGTGTTATTATAGAGAGCTTTCATTATGTTAACTAACTTTTCTGGTATACCATATGACCTCACAATCAACCACAAATTATGATGATCAACAGAGTCGAAAGCCTTTTTGAAATCAACAAAGCTAGCAGCCATAGGTTTCTGACACTCTAAACATTTTTCAAGAATCTGCCTGAGTATAAATATTTGATCTACACATCCCCTACCACTTCTGAATCCACATTGCTCATCACGCAATTGACTATCAACCAGATTCTTAATTCTATTATGCACAATCGTGCAAAGAACTTTACCTGGAACAGAAAGTAGGCAGATACCCCTATTATTTTCACAAGTACTGCAATCACCTTTTTTGAAAATAGGGATAATAATAGCTGTGGTAAAATCCTTAGGAACCATGCCTTTATCATAAAAGATATTCAAAATTTCAGTCATCCAAATGGTAACTGAAACATTCCCAGCTCTAAGCATTTCCCTAATAATTTCATCTATCCATGGGAACTTATGTAGTTTTAGAAACACCTAAAATAACTTCAGACTTGTGTTATACGGCCAACATTAGAGCCAGTAATGTATCTATCATCATTACAAACAATGGGAGTAGACCTAACCACATCACTTAAATGTTCAGCCCATCTAGCCACAACAGAATCATCACCTTCTATAACCTTACCTTGTTTATCTTTCAATCATTTTTCATTTCTTTTTAGAAAATCCTAAAATAACTTCAGACTTGTGTTATAGGACCAACATTAAAGCCAGTAATGTATCTATCATCATTACAAACAATGGGAGTATTATCCTTCAATCCTTGTATACCTGCCCGTTTTCTACTGCACAAAATATTAACTATCTGGTACAGCCTCTGCTGTTGTGTTATCTAACTGCTTCCTTGGCTTTGTCAGCCAAGCCATAAAGCCAATGATTCTTATCAGCAGCTAACTGATCCTTTACACATTTATTAAGCTCTCTATAATGCTTTCTATTAGGACTAGTAGGGTCAGAGTAGTAGACCCAAAGGTCAGAGTCAGTACCAACTTTGGCATTGAAGTCACTTAGAACAAGTGTAATATCTCCTTTGTTGACAGAATTCAAAATGCTATGAAATTGTCCATAAAATGTATCCTTCTCATCATCGTCATCATCAGTGGGGGAAACAGCAGATAACATTCAAGTCTTTAATGCTTGTCTGAAATTTTGCTGTAAGAAACCTTTCATTAATGCACTCATATCCTACAAGGGCATCACTGGCGTGTCTGCTGAGAAGCAGACCTATACCTTGGTGATGCTTATTATTATCCCTCCCTGAAAAAGAGATGTTTAGGATTATTTTTTAAGAATCTGGCCTTTATCTGTCCATCTCTTGCAAGCTGAGAATATCTAAATTATAACAGTGGAATAATTTGTAAATGGTAGCTAGGTAGTCACTGGACGGAGAGCTATGCACGAATATCCTGTGATGGTGCAAAGAACCGGCCAGGTCTAGCACCAAATGTCGACCCTGTCTTCTCGTGGTGCAGGCCGTTAGTACCTTTCAAAAGAGATACTCTTTTGTGGAAGTGACCGTAAGGGGAGAGCTGCCAGATTAGTGTGGCCTATTCATCTGGACAACTATGGGTACTTTACTTTTTTTTTCCTACCCTGCTGAGGAGTGGTCAACCACACAGGATCCTGGTGCCGACCATATAAACTTATCAGACTGGACTGAAATAAGGCTCTGAGCTTGTTTATGGATAATTAATTTGATGCACTGGTGGGCTTCTGTGAAGGAAAAACGTTCCGCTGTGTTTTCTATTTGTTTGTGGGTTGACAGCCCCAGGTGAATAGATTCACGGGATATGTTTATCAGCTGGTGGATAATCCTGAGCAGAGGGCATCGCAGGCACCTGTACTCTTTGTGTCTACTGGCATTGTCGAATTCTACATTGGAGGATATTCCAGTGTAGATGGCTTCAGCCTTTAGTGGTTGATATTCCAGTGTAGATGGCTTCAGCCTTTAGTGGTTGGGGAACAGGTCTTTGCCCCATGTCGCGGTTAGGGGGTTGTTTAATATTGTCGGTATTCCCTCTCTCAATAAATATAGTTTCTTTAAACATCCCACTAACCATTTTCTCCATAGGTAGTTTGAATGTGAGAACTGCACAGAGCTTATTCTCTTAATGTCCTCACACATTAATTTCAACATTATTCAGTGATACAGTACAAGAAACCAAATGAATAGAAAATGTAAAATTTCTTTACCAAGCAGCTGTGGAAAATTGTTAATACCTTTAAAAATTTTACTGTTTTAACTGTTTAAAGTTTTAACTATTCTGTTATGTTGCCCAATCCCATCCAATAACTTATTGTCCACCTACTAACTTCTATATTATTATAAGAGTAGTAATTCCTAGATGTCACCATGAAGGAGATGAATTGTTACAGAAGTCATTAAGAAGAAGAGGAAAAGCCTTTTATCTTATGAACTAAAAAGGTAACAAACCTGCACCAGCTTCAAATACAGTATTGCTATTAAGAAGGAAAATCCTGAATGATGGGCTTCAAGATTATTTTGCACCCGAGTTCCCAAAATCAAAAAAAGGACTTTGTCACAAGCACTACCTTTTCAGTGAAATTATTAAAACTTCTGGGTATACATTCCTTACCTCAATAGCTTTTACTATTCTAAGTAGTATGTGGTTTGTTGTTTGGGGATTTTATAGGGTATTATCAACTAAGACTATAATGCACCAAATGAGACAAAAAAAAAAGAAAGTAAAAGACATAAAATTCATGCCAAAGTTAAAAATCAAGCATAAGAGATATAAAAAACAAACCCCATCAAAATAAGATAAATATCGAAAAAATGTGCAGAACAATAAACATATATATACACGAAAAAAAAACAAGTTATGCAGAATATAAATAACAAAGCCATATAATTACAATCTGTTAAACTACCCAGTGTGTCCTTCATAAAACTTAATTATCACATAATCACTCTTACAAAGTATTGACCTTAGATAAAAAAAAAACACTTCCACTATCTATCTATCTATCCTTAACCTTACAAATATAAGGAAGATGACACATTTTTTTTAGTTATAAATGACTAATAGAACTTTAACATTTAAAGTTATGAAAGGAAGTTTTACCAGTGGCTTTGATATTAGTTCACACTTCATTGGAGTTATTAAGATGGTTATAGGTTGATAACTATATACAGATCTCTTCTCATTACATATTAGCCATTATAACTTGTAGGCAGCTCATAAAGGCCATTAACTATTACTTAATACATCCAATTTAAATAAATGCTAATATCTTATAAGATGATACAAGGACAGTTAATATTCATAAATAGGACAGGCCCAATGCACATTTCATCAATACAGTCAGGTAGTAATAAAAACTTAGCATATCAATGAGAATGCAATTAATTATGTCCACAAGTATACAGCCATTCCTTATCTGGGGCTTGAATGCAGGTCCCTCTAAATTATTTCTTAATTCGCATTCATGCTCCTTTAATCAGGCTGCCATCTGTCAGTAGGTTTTTCCTACATATTTATTTTTATTTATTAATTTATTATCTAGATTAGGGGTTCTCAATGTGGGGTACGCGATAAAATTTTTTGGGGTATGCCGTGAGAACTCAAAAGTTGCTAGATATATGTTATATATATGTTTTATTTTATTCCCATTGTTGTACTATAACTAAAGTTTTATCTATCTATACTAGGGGTACACCAGCTACATACACATTTCCAGGGGGTACGTGAAGCATAAAAAGTTGAGAACCATGGATCTAGATAATCAATTTCCATTAAGTAGACTTCCCTTGTTGGTTAACTAGTAATGATAAACATTAAGTAATGATAACTAGTAATGATATTTCATATTTACTTAAATCTTTCTAAATGTATCTGAAAATTCCAGTATGCACAAAAAGGCTAATGTATAATTTATTTCATTTTCCTTTTTTTGTGCTAAAGGTAACTGACTACTTCCATAATCTTATATTTAACATTTATTATACATTTAGTAAAGACTGAATTTGAGCCGTCCCATGGCTGAGTGGTTAGCGCGCTTGGCTACTGATCTAAGGGACCTGGGTTCGAGCCCCGGGTAAGGCATGGATGTATGTGTCGTTTTTCTGCTGAGGGCCTGCCATCCTCTCAGACTTTCTACCATGGCAGTTAGCACGCTTGGCTACTGATCTAAGGGACCTGGGTTCGAGCCCCGGATAAGGCATGTATGTGTCGTTTTTCTGCTGAGGTCCTGCCATCCTCTCAGATCCTTCTACTCTGGCATATAAACTGACAGGCTCCTGTCAGACCTCTGTGGCAAGCAGCTGCTTGAGGGGGTATTTATTTTTTTATATAGACTGACAGGCTCCTGTCAAACCTCTGTGGTAACAGCTGCTTGAGGGGGCATTTATTTATTTTTTTAAAGACTGGAAAAACACAATTAAATAATAGATTAATTACCTTTAGCACAAAAAAAAGAAAATAAAATTAATTATACATAGCCTTTCCGTACATATAACCACATATCCTATGGTCTCAATGATTTCAGTCTGTACACTAACAGGAATCTGATATCTTCAGCCCAAACATTGGACCTGCTTGTCACAAAGGTCTGACAGTAGACAATCAGTTTAATATGCTATTGAGAAGATCTGTGAGGAAAGTGACTTCAGCAGAAGTACAACACACTTATACTAAGTTTCAATAACTATCTGTCTGTTTGTATACATGCAGAGGGACAACTGTCTTTAGCAGAGTGGGATTTGAACCATAACCTTCTGATGACATGCCAAGGTGCTCTGACAGCTGATCAATCAGATGTCATCAGGAGGTCTTGGGTTCAGATCTCACCCAGCTCAAGACAATTTTTTTTCTATACCTATATAGGCAGAATAATAATAAAAACTTAGTCAGATAGTAATAAAAATTTAGTATATCAATGAGAATGTAATTAACTCTGTTCACAAATATATATTCATTCCTTATCTGGGGCTTGAATCCAGGTCCTTTCATCAGTAGCCAAGTACATTGACCACTCAGCAAATCAGGTAGCACACTAAAATAACCCAACAAATATTAATATAATTTTCCTTAACAGAATTGAAGTTATCAAAAGTTGTTTATAAAACCTGTCTCCCCTCTTATTAAAAAAATCCTAAAGTCAAAGCTAAGAGTATATAATTAATTCCTGTTGAAAACTTGGCTGTAAGAAATTGTTCATCGTGGTAACTATATTCTAAAAAAGCCCAATTGGCATTCATACTGAATAATGCAGTCCTTGCCTGTAATCACTACAATCTTTTCATTTATTATATTCATGTGTTAGGATATTGCAAGACATTTCTTTACATAGTTGCCATTCTAGCTGCCAGTAGAAAAAATATTTTATTGTTTTCTCTAGTTGAATTACTGAGAGCAGTGAGGCTCAACAAAATATGAGAAAGGCTTATGAGAGCAGAGTATCCAGCACAATACCAGACCTCAAATTTTGAAATTTTTTTAAAGGGAAGAAGGTGCTCCCCTATATAAAGGATGAAGATAACCTAAAAAGGTTTGTTTTAAAAGACTGAAGCCTCCATACTGAAACAAAAACTTCAACACATTCAAAAGAAAAATAAAATAATTATAACAAAAATTAATAGAAGTTAAAAATTAAAAATATTTAACTGAAGATAATAAAAGAAATGGCAAAAAAATTCCTTTACCATACTAATGCAGAGTTAAAAAGAATCTGGTTGGCTCAAACAGTTGGTCTTATGTTAGATCCAATCTTGGAGTTCACTCTAATACTTCTGCACATTTACCTTCATTTTGCATTTTTGTGTACAAGAAGGGATCTGGTCTTGGTGCAGTCTGGGAGATTCACTTGATTTATGTTTATATTGCTATATCAACACAATATTTAGAATAAACAATTGCTATGGTATAGATAGTTTGACTTTATTAATACTACATGATCCTTCAGAGAACTAATGACACATTAGGAATAAAATCTAAAGGGGAATGGGTCGAATGCAAACCAAAGTGAAAATAAAATAGTATACACACATGGTTCATTGGAACATCCCATAACCCTTGTTATGCTAATCTGATTGGGCACAGTCCTTTCCTAAGTATCCATTATAATTTTAAGCAAATATAAAAGTCAATAAAGCAATTATTAATACATGGTGCAATGACAAAAAAAAATCTTAGAAATTTTCCACAGACCAGCTGTGAAGACAGAAAATATAAGTGAGCAAGAAGGGAAAGAAATCGAAACAATTACATTCATCTTTTTCATATTTCTCATTTGGTCTTGTCTTTTTTTTATGCTCGTTTTTAAATTCAAATAGAACTTTTTGCCCCTCCCCCCTAAATTTTTTTTACAAGGATTACCCACAGTTGTCATTTGAGAAACCCTGGTAATGACACTCTTTTGCTCATTATTTCCTAAGAAATCATTAAAATGTTTGTTTTTCTGAAAAAAAAATACATCACACACTTGAATGACTTCTAAAATGCTAATAGTCGGAATCTCATATGAAAAAGTAACAAAGGGAGAAAAATAATCTCCATTCACACACTGTTTGGTCCTTACCTGGGTTGGAGTAGATCGAACTAATATTTCATTTGCTGTTTTCTGATCTATTTCCTTTAATAACGTTTCTCCAGGAAAGATGTGTCGCAGAAACATACGATGCTCATCAGTCATATTATCAATAAGAAATGTGATCCGTTTCTGTTTCTCATCTGCTAATCAAAAGTAATGAACAAAACTTAAAAAACTTCAATTTCCTATGATGCATTTTTTAAGATTTTAAGCATGTATGTAAAAATAATGGCAATTATATTATTAAAAAACAAAAATTCCCATTTATACATAATTATGTAGAAATATGTAAAAATTATCTCCATGCAAGATTTTGATTTAACTTCTGAAGCCAAACATGATACTCATTTAATGACACTTTGCATTTTGATAATGTAAAACTTCACTAAAAGTAAGTACAGAATGGGTTTCACTCAAAATAAATAAAAAAGAACTTCAAACCCTTTAGCGACTAAAAAGAATCTTCAAAAATAGGAGATATTGAGATGAAAACATTTTCAATGGTAATTGGGTTGTTTTACCTCTGAGCAGCACTTTTTTGCACACCATAGGCTAAATGGCCAGGTAACATGGACCTTGAAGGCTCAGAGGTTGGTGAAGGGGACCCACTGGAACAGCTGTTGGGAGACAGATGGTAGTCTCCCGTCAAGGCCATCCAGCGTGCTCTTTAACGTGCACAGGGTATGGCTCTCCCGCACATGGGGCCACGGCTTAACGTCCCATCCGACGGACGGCGGCCTTTCAAAGCCCATTGGTGTCCCCTACTGACCGTGGGCAGGGCGGAGGAATTTTGCGGAGATAAATCTCAACGCTGACGCAGCTGGGACTCGAACCTGGGAAGTACAGATTATGAGCCTGGCACGCTACCGACTGAGCCACCCCCGCCCCTTTTTTAATGATAGAATACTCTGGCATGTTTCTGGAGAGATGCAGGCTCAAGTCCCGAATGTTGGCAAACTTTTTTCCACAAAATATTCATTAAACTAAGATATAAATAATTTGTTAAAACCATCTGATCGCCATTTGTTAGACCTGATATACAATACTGCTATTTGTTTACTCTATGCTGAAACAATCCCCTGATTTAAGTTCACAAGCTTTTAAAATTTTCTTTTAAGTTTAAATGTATTCAGTTAAAAACCTTGTGATATATTTTTAAAACCTTTAAAAACACCAAGACTGGGTTAAACAATCTGTGCATTTGGATATTTATTATCAAATACTAACATTGATACTCACTGGCAACCTGCTAAACATCAAATATTCTGCAAATCGAAAGGACTATGTTTCTCAACTAATGATGTCAACAACAGAACTTAGTGTCGAGTGTACCAACCAAAACCAATGGTGAAGAAGTTGTTACAGCAAGCAAACATCTGGATTGACAGGGAGATGCTCAGCGTGTCCATATTCAACTTTAGAAGCCTCTTCCATGGCATACCATGATAGAATAATTTCATCACAACTAATACGTGAGTATTATCAAGAGCTTTCGTTGAACATAACATATCAATAAATGCAGCATGTCGGACTTTACAAAGTGAAAGTAGTATCATGTTAAGAAATATGAGCTGAAAATACTACATACTATGAACTACAAAGATGTAAGCTAGAAAAGCCTTACCCATGTCTATGCTAATAAGCAGAATTAACCCTTTCACTACCATACCAGTCCAAAACGGCCAAGATTTTAAACAGACTCAACCAACCAATGCTATTCCTTCCTCTTCACTACCTCCTACCCGCAGCTTGGGATGGTATGGTAGTGAAAAGGTTAAGGGCATTTAAACTTGTCTTAACAGTACATTTTGTGACTAAAATTTTCAACCATTCACCACTGTGTATTCAATTTAATTTATATTTTCTGAAAATGAATTAAGTCTTTGGATACAAAAGCGAAAAGTAACTTCCTTGTCACAGAAATCAGATCTCCCATGGGTGGGCAATTTCTGCAAGGGTTTTTCGCCCTTCTTTGGTACACATGAGAAAATGTGACTGAAAATAAATTAAAGATCATAATCAAATCTACGTAAACCTTGTTTTTCAGCATTATTCGTTCAGTATTTAAAGAGTTACGGAAGCTGGAATATTTAGCAATAAACTATCTTTCATAAAAGTCATTCATAATTGTCCAATAGTGAAATAATCATCATGCAAATTTTTTAAAATGCATATTTTATTAAATGGTTTAAAGCAATAATTATTATTAAAGTTTTAATTAATTTCTGAGGAAAATTCTTATGATACAAGTTTAAAGACAAAATTTGCCAGTTCATTTTAATAATTATTTAGAGATGGTTCATTTGAGCACAGCATCAGTGCGATGAACTGATGCTTCGACAAACTGACATTGATGTGAATTGACACTGTGATGAACTGACAGTGTCAATTCAGCAGAGTGTAAATTCAATGTTAGTTCATCACAGTGATGAACTAATACTGCGATGAATTGATGCTGAGATGAATTGGCATAGAACCAATAACTATAGAGAAATAAGAAGTGTTTTGGACTAGTATCCATGCAGTCCTTTGTCAAGCATGATGAAAATGGCAGTGAAGCAGCTTAAATATGAGCAATAGTACTTACAAGTAATGTTGCAATGGAAATATGGATTAATAATATATAGCAGTGATTCCCAACCTTTTCTGGACCATCACCCTCTTTAGAAGAGAACAAAAATTTCAACACCCCCCTAGTCCATAATAGTTAATTTTATATGAAATATTAAAATATTGTTGCATATTATCTGTACCTAATTTATCTGTTTATTTATCTATTAAAAATCATAAAGCAGAAATTAATAAAATGACAACCAAATGTACAATAAAATTGTTTATTAAAATTTTAAAAATAAACACAGAATCAATAAGAAATAAAAAATAATGAGATAAACACAAAATTAATAATAAATAAAAAAAATTAATGAGATGGTTGAGGCTAGGACGAAGGAAATGCGATTAAAAACTTCTGTACTATTGCCCACAATCCAGGGTAGAGAACTGGTATTGATTTTTGAAGCCAGAACTCTTGGTATCCATGTTTGAATTTTACTTTGAGTTCTTCATGAGTTCTAAGAGTTCCTCTTTCAAATTTGATGACTCTTCAGTATCTGTGTTTGCAAAAGGATCTAAAACCCAACTCGGTATATTCATGTTTAAAATATCTTGGACACGCTCCATAAAATCAATATGAAGAACTTCCAAGTGTTGGCAGTAAGTAAATCTTACGGTTTTGCAGAGACTGCTGATAACGTGGGAAAGTGGTTGTATTCACCTCTACCTAGATTTTGTTTGAATAGAAGAAGTTTTCCCGCAAAAGCAGCTATGACATTTTTTGTTTTAATTAAATTCAACTCATCACCTTGCAATTGTAAATTAACTTGATTAAATATTTTAAACAGTTCTGTCAAATAAGCGATGTCATTTTTTGACGTAATCAGGTTTTTGCACAATTTTTCATCTGTCTTCAAGAAAGTCCAGTACTGAGTCAAATAGATTGAAAAAACGATTCAGACAAACACCTTTAGAGAGACAACGTACTTCTGTGTGCAGCAGCAAGCAATTGCAATCTTCATCATTTTCATTACAAAGCTTACCAAATAATCAGTCATTCAATGAATTGCTTCTAATCTTATTGATTGCTTTAATAACGTAATGGAGCGACGTATGCAGACGTTCATTCAAATTTTTTGCAACCAAATGCTGACGATGAATAATACAATGTACAGCAAGTACATTTGGTACTGCTTGTTTCAAATGCGCTATGAAACCCTTATGACGCCCTGTCATTGCTGGAGCACCATCAGTAGCTGCAGACAAAATATTGCAAATAGGAATTTCTTTCTCTTGAAAAAACTTTTGCATGGTATTAAATATAGATTCTCCCTTTGTATCAGATTCTAAATTTTTAGCAAATAATAACTCTTTATGAATTTTTTCTTCTTTTATAAATCGTATGTATGATAAGAGTAGAGCTTCCTTATTTGGTAGAGTTGATTCATCGAGTTGAATGGAAAATTTGCAAGTCTTTAAGTAATCACATAATGATATTTCAACGTCTTTTGCCATTTCATCTATTCTTCTTTGCACTGAATTATTACTGAGAGGAATTTTTTTGATGATATCTGACGGTGTCTTATGATGAAGAACAGTTTTTAATATCTCTTTGACTGCCGACAAAATTAATTCCTCGCCAATTGTGTGTGGTTTTCCTGCTTTCGTGATTAACAATGAAACGTTATAGGAGGCTCGTAGTCCATCATCATCTTGTTTAGAAGATGACGCAAAAAGGTTTGACATAGTTGGCAGTTTTAAATATTGCTTTTCCAGTTCTTGAAAATAGGATAAATCTTTGCTCTTCTTATCAGCATGCATTTTATTTAAATGCTCTTGTAGCCTAGAAGGTTTCATAGCTTCATTTGAAAAAACTTTTCGGCAAATTAAACACATTGGTTTTTAGGAGAGTACGTAAATCCATATTTCACATATTCAATACTGTACTGCCGGCATTTCTTTTTAGATGTAGATTGACATTTTCAAATACAAATTAACTTCTCAACAGATTTATAGATAGTTATAAAAATAATGTTTATAATGACTTCTAACACTTATCACTCACGACTATTTATCACGGCGAAGCACATAAAAATAATAAAACATTCCTAGAGCTATCGCTTTTATAGATTTGATTTTGTGCACGCATTAACTTGTATGTTTGCGATGCCGGCGCACTTGCTCCGTAAACAAGTCATTTCAAGCTCCCATATTCTTGTCGAAACACGTTAAATTGCATGAACCGCGTGTTTGCCTACCAACTTGCAAGGACTTGTCACCGTCAATCTATTCTAAACTAAAACAAATTAGGTATAGGTATACGTAATGCTAATTTAAAAATGCTTATTAACGCGATAACAATAAGATAATTTACATAGCTAGATAAAATATTTATTCATGAAAACAGGTATTTTAAAAGTATTTTATTATATTAAAAAAATAATTATAAAAAAATATTAAATATAATAAATTTATTATTATTGCATCAAGGTTGATTTGCCTATCAGGATGGACACACATGTCCAACATAATAAGCCTGATATAGTAGTGCATGTTAAGGTATTGAATGAGATTACAATTATTGAAGTAGGAATAACATCTCAGGATAACCTGCAGACAGTAGAGGTTGAAAAGAAGAGGAAGTATGATCTGCTGGCTAATGAGTTGAGCCTAATTCACAAGTGTAATGTTAATATTATACCTTATGTTCTGACGTAGGATGGTATTGTAACTACGTACCATAAAGCATACCCAAAGCAACTTGGAGTGGGAAAACATATTGAAGCTTATATCCAATCTGTGATCTTGAAGAGAACTTTTGAGAGCATCTCAGTCGACTTCAGACGTACCAGTATGCTAGTAGGCGGTAGCAGGGAACTTATTGTCCAAGCTGCAGTTGAAAAGCTGTACATGACGGATGAGGTAGTGGATGACCAGAATCACCAGGAAGACACCACAGAATAGAAGAGATAAAAAGGTTGTCACAGAAAATTCCATTAAATTTATTTATTTGACCGCCCCTCTTGACTGCCTCAACACCCCCCATTTGCCTCTGGATCCGCTACCGCCCCCATGGAAGGCTCCAGCGCCCACTGGGGGGCGGTATCGCCCCCGTTGGGAATCTATGATATATAGGCAGGTATGATTAAAGATACCACTTTTATGAATATTTTTTCTATTCAAATAAATCAGCAAATTTTCCATAAAAATTTGGAATTGTGAGATTGATATTGAAGTTTGCATTGTACGATATGACAGTTTGAGTTAATGCAGTATGAAGTAATTGTTTATTAAATTTTGATTATAATGTTCAGTATACACCAAACATTACTCCCATCACCAGCATTCAAATTACAGGTGAGTTGCACCACAGTATCCCTTCTGTTGGCTCATACCATGTGAGATAGCTTTCACCCAGCTCTAGCATCGATGAGCCATGGTCCACCCACACTTTTCTGGCAGTTTGTGATTTTTCCCTCCTAGTAATACTTTTTCATGATACTAACCATGGCTGACTGTGAGCACCCCACAAAACTTGCCATCTTGGAAATGCTCTCATACAGTCGTCTGTTCATTACAATTTGGCCTTTGCCAAACTCACTTAAGTCCACTGTCAAGAATAATACTGATTAACAGAACTCAGTATCAGGTGTTATTTATATTTTTTCATGATCTTCATATGCATTTACTGCACTTCATTTATCTGCAGTTGCTTTGATTTACATAAAAACGTGCTGGTCATAATGTTTTGGCTCTTCGGTGCATTTGCTAATTGCCAATATTCTTTTCTTATGTATTTAGCTTTACAATTTATTATATTAGGATGATCATTTATCTCAAATTTCATATACACCACCTGATAAGGTTATGTAGTCATAACCATTAATAATAAAATTAGCTATAGTGGATTTAATGTTAAAAGATACCATTGAACCAAACAGAGCTAGATCTGGGGAGAGGGAGATAAATCCTGTCAGTTTCTTGTACCCTAGCATTTCTTTGGCTTGACTGCATTGCTTCCCCTCTCCCCTATTTTTTTACACCAGACCTAGATCCAGAATTTAAATGCTGTATCAACTATGGGAAAGTACAAGTGTTGCTATAGAAGTCTTCATGGCAGAGTTAAATTACCTTCTTGCATATTCTTTCATGTCTCAACATAATAACTGAGACTACAGAACTTACTTATAGATTAGGCATAATTGTTACATTCACACTGTAGCTTTCTAAATGAAAACCATACCTTTTGGTACACTATGTCTTTCTGCACCCTTTCATCAACTTGAAGTGAATTTCTCTTCAACTTTTAGAATGAAAATCTGCAGCATAAGTTTTGTTTCAATTTGAAGCAAATTCCCTTCAGTTTCTAAAACGGAAATCTGCAAGAAGTGAATTTTTCTTAAATTTGAAGAAAAGTTTCCATTAACTCATAGAAAGGAAATCTGCAGCAAACTTCACATCTAGCAATGATGAACTTCGTGTGTTGTCTCACCGGGATTTCATACATGATCACAGCAGGACTTCATGTAAATATTATTTCTTCGTAACAAAATTTCACCTTACTGTTGTAATGTGACATCTCTTCATCTGCCCTTGAATAACTTGAATAAAGCATTAAACTACCATTTCTGTATATATATTCATACCTAACTTCAGAACTGCAAAAAAACTTTGGCCATAGAAAGTCAATTACATGCTCTTTACAGTTCACCCACTGCTTACATTGGAAGCAACTTTCTACACTTTTACTAATAAAAAAAATCATATTCAGTAAATAGCTGGGCTTCTATACTGATTCCAGTTTTTACAGCTAAACAAAGGAATAATATTAGGTCTCTAAGTGAATCCTTCCTATCTATTTTGCTAACCTAATGAAATAAATACATGAGAATAATAATTAGCTTCAAATCATATACACCCATCCCTTGATTTAATCAGTTTCAGTTTTACATGGCCACAAAAATGTAACAGTTTCATTTTACACTGTGAGAGATTCAATTTTACAGTCAAGAAAATGTGACTAGTTTTGCTTTACACATATAAATTCAGTTTTCCACAGTATGGAATTAGTTTTTTTATGTATGTAGTTGTAATACATATTATGGAGTAGCAGTGGTATAGCATCAATGGAGACTATTAGACTGCCATCCCAAAGTAAAAATCATCTAATTGGTTTTAGTTGATATCATTTATTTTCAAGAATAAATATACATATTAGTAAATTCCTATAAAATATATATTTCCCAGTGTTTAAAGTAAATTCCTATATTAATAAAATCATCTGTAACAAGTTATATTTATATTCTTTCACAAAAATTGTAGTTTTGCCATTGTAATCCAATATCTCATGACATCTTAATGAAATAAAAGCTGCTTTGGATAGGCAGCAAGACCTTACTTTTCTAGACCAAATTCTTTAAAAGGGTAGTAAAAACTGTGATTTTTTTCGCTTTTTAAGCCCCAGGTAAGGCATTGATGTTTGTGTTGTATTTCTGCTGAGATCTCACCTACCTCACAGACCTTCAACTATGGCATATAAACCGATAGGATCCTGTCAGATCTCTTATGGCAAGCAGCTGCTACAGGGGGTAATTTATATACACAGTCATATCAGAATATGACCGCCTACCATACATATACTATGGTAGGTGGTCATATTATTCTGATATGACTGTGTATATATATATAAGCTAAATATAGCTCATTCTTAAGCATACCGTTTCATAAAATATCATATTAAATATTAATTTTACAAAATAAAGTATTAATATTACAGTGAAATCTCATGTATAATATGCACAATTAATACCTATTTTAGGTCACTTGCAAAGGGTTTGGTAAAGTTATACATGTGTACAAGTAAATATGCATCTTACAAAATTGACACAAGTGCAAGTTAAATTATTCACTCTTGTTGTTGAACAGCGTAATTTAACACCAAAGCACTCCGACACTCATCACAGACCACAGTATGCTTGTGTCTCCTGTCTTTCTCCCACTCTGTGATACTCCACAAAACCTCCTGAATACTGTGTAGTTGTCTTACTATCTTCTGTTATATCTTCATTCATTGTTATGTTAGTCCCCTTGCAATCATCAGTTATAATTCGTTTGTCTTGGTGTTAGTCACCTACCATCAACATTCATCATGGAATTTTATTAATGACATTCCTTGGCATATCTTAACTTTTTGGCTATTTTAACATTTAATAAATACCACAAATATGAACTCACAATAGAACTGCCATGTAAAACTGAAAATGTCGATAGAGGTTGCATCTTTTGCAAAGCAAAATTATGGTGCATATTATACACATAATCTAAAATTTTACCTTCAACTTTGAGTTTAAATTAGGATGCATATTATACATGAAATTTTATGATAGTACAAATGCTTAATTTCTAATTTATCTTCAGTTCATAAATATATTACTTTCAAATTTTGTCTTTAAATTTGACAGTGTATGCCTACATTAATAATGAATGTTTTTAATGACAAAAAAGAAATGTACAAGAAATTAATCAAACTTATTTGAATTACTGCAAATAAAGTACAAAATAATGTTACATTTAATGCTTATTATTATTGCTGATTTGAAATTTAAGATAAATATCTATAAATATAACTTTTAATGTACATTTTATTTACAACAAGTATTTTTTTGGAACCTATCGCTCTTTTTTCCACATAAGTTGTCAGTCTCAATTTGCACAGTGATTTCTCAGAACCTATCTATCATGTAAATTGAGGGTTGGGTTATTTAATACAATATTCTACAAAGCTCACAGTGTCAGAATTAGTTTTATCAAAATGTATAATACTTCATTGGTGATCTCTGCTGTGTCACATTTCACTGTTGTTTAAAGAACTAAACTAGCCATACCAATTCCATTTACTAAACCTTCTACTATGGCGTATAAACTGACAGGCTCCTGTCAGACCTCTGTGGCAAGCAGCTGCATGAGGGGGTATTTAGTTTTAGCTGTCCCATGGCCAGTGGTTAGCACACTTGGTTATTGAACTAAGGGACTTGGGTTCGAGCCCCAGGTAAGGCATGGATGTATGTGTCTTTCTGCTGAGGTCCTGTCATCCTCTCAGACCTTCTATTATGGCATATAAACTGATAGGCCTGTCAGACCTCTGTGACAAGCAGCTGCTTGAAGGGGTATTTATTTATTATTGTTTATTAAATTTTAATTTTTTAACAATACATTAAAACTTGAAATGTTGTACTACACTATTCCATGGTATTGTCTTATGCTATATAAATAATAAAACATAAATTACCCCTTAAGCACATCAGAAAATATGAGTATTCAAGTAGAAAGTCCAGAACATCTTTGGAAACTTTTCTTTTTAACAAAAATAAAGGAATACATACAAAGAGAAACTTTAAAATCCACAAAAATCTCAAATGTTACAGCACTTTTTCCATAATAATTATGAATAATTTAATATGAACTGATTCCTAAATTACAGGAAAAAACTGACCTTTTTCTCCTGGATCATAGTACTGCCCTTCTCTCTTACTCATACGCAGACGACTCCTAATCACTCCACCACAACCAGGATTTGTATAAATAAACAAGATTGGTAAGCAGCGTCCAAAGTGTCCCAGAGTGTGTACAATATCAGAGGGTTTTAAGTTTATCATTACTATCTCAGATGCTGAAAAAATATGAAGGAAAACAAATTACACTAAGTGTAAGAACATATCACACACACTATAACAAGAGCAAAAGAGCAAGATAAAAATGTACAGAGCAAAATCATTCATTATTGTATTTATGCACCATGCGATTTTTGGTTGTTTCCAAAAATTAAAAAGGAACTAGTTGCGAAGCATTTTTCAAGGGTACATGAGTAGCACTAAGCATTCCAGAATTGTCACACACATCTGCAACTTTGCATAGATGATGGAGGGGAGTCGTCGTCATCATCATCAAATAGCCATGGGATATGGAAGTCCAACCAGACAATGCAATTTAGTTCTCCAAGCATATCTGTCCTGACCTATATCTGATGCATGTGGCCACTGCACACCAATTCTAACAAGGTTCCTGTTTGACATTATCAGCTCACCACATCCTAAGTCTCCCTCTCTTTCCGAGGGCTTTAGACAAACTGTACATAACCCTATTCCCTTATCTATAATTATCTATACAGGCAACATGGCCAAACCAACAGATTTTCTCTCTGCACAATACGCTGCTCAAAGGAGGTTGCCGATTACTGTACATAACCCTATTCCCTTATCTATAATTATCTATACAGGCAACATGGCCAAACCAACAGATTCTCTCTCTCTGCACAATACGCTGCTCAAAGGAGGTTGCCGATTCCTTTCCATAACCTTATCATTACTTATAAAAGTTGAATACCTAATGTCCACGATACTGTGTAAGCATCTAAAATCAAAAGCATCAAGTTTCCTGTTATCTTGTTTACAAAGCATCTAAGTCTCGCTATTATAACTAACCCAAAAGAAAGAACCAGACAATTATACAGTCTAATTTTAGTCTTTAGGTGTAAATGCCTATTTCTCCACACTCTCCACAGATTCTTAAAAATCCCAACAGCAATCCCTATTCTTCTGTTTATCGCATGCCATACATCACCAGTATCTGTTACATAGTTCCCAAAATAATAAAACTGAGACACCTACTCAAGACTGCACCCATTCAAATTAACTGAACTACAACCTGCCTGACCAATTTCCATCTCTTTAGTTTTCTCTCTGTTTATCATCAAACCTACTCTACTACCAGTCTGATCAACAGATCGAATGAAAGAGTTCATCTCATCAGCATCATTTGCCAAAAGGGCTAAATCATCGGCATAATCTAAATCAGAAATATTCATACCTCCAGACCATTTAACGCCAGTAAATTTAAGGCCTCCAGACCAATCCCTTTACTACACTTTGAGGAAGAGTTTTTTAGTATCAGGATACAACTAACTAACTTTCAAAATTTAACTGAACTATATCAAAAAAAGCAATACAAAAATCAATGCTGGCACAGGTGGGACTCAAACCCAGGAACTACAGATTATGAGTCTGGCGTGCTACTAACTGAGCCAAATCCCAGTCTCAGAAATCATAACTTAGAAACAAACATCAAATATTGGCTTCATAACCACTATAACACACCTGTTGCTGCATAGGACTGAAGTTAGCAGAGTGTATATACATCAATAGTAATGAAGATAATTGTACAATTGGTGTAGACACACGATTTACACCAGGGCAGGCGTGGCTCAGTCGGTAGCGCGCCAGGCTCGTAATCTGTAGTTACCAGATTCGAGTCCCAGCTGGGTCAGCATTGAGATTTATCTCCGCAAAATTCCCCGCCCTGCCCACGGTCAGTAGGAGACATCGATGGGCTAGGCAAAGGCCGCCGTCCGCCAGATGGGACATTAAGCTGTGGCCACTTGTGCAGGAGAGCCATACCCTGTGCACGTTAAAGAACATGCTGGATGGCCTTGACGGGAGGCTACCATCTGCCTCCCAACAGCCATTCCAGTGGGTCCCCTCACTTAACCTTCTCTGAGCTTTTGGGGTCCATGTGACTTGGCCATTTAGCCCATGGTGTGTAAAAAAGTGCCACTCGGAGGTAAAACAATCCAACCCAAATGATTTACACATGCTGATTGTACAATGCAATACATGAATACATGGGAGAGAGAGAGAGAGCCATAATAAAATAGTTTATTTTGCTGAACTGTGACAGAGGCAAATCACATTGCAAGAAAGTTAAGAACAACAAAGAAAATGTGCTATTATAGAATATGTTAAATGTTTGCCTCAATGCATGTCTAGATGCAATACAGAACAGTTTTACTGACAGCAGCAAATATTGCAGGAGTTGCACTATTGCAGGCATTCTGATGTCTTAGATCTTCCAAAATCTCAGTTCCAGTGTTACATGCTTTGTATTTGAGGTAACCCCATAGGCAGTTCTTTGGGGTCGAATCTGATGACTGAGGATTTAGCCAATGACCTGGTGACCAAATGTGTCAGACAGCACAAACAGCTGCTGGTAACGTACTCCATCAAGCAACTAGTCAAAAAATGTACCTTGAAGTTGGAGGTATTGCTGTTCCATTAGTGTTCCTTCATACAATACTTGTCCAATGATTCCATTGTTAAAAATACTCCACATTCATTGACCAGTGCACTTGATGTTTCACCATGCATCCCAGAAAGTGCCCAACGACAAGTTTCTGCCTCTTAACCACATCATCATGCATGAATTATGCTTCATCTGTTCACAGGATGTTGAGCAAAATAAAAAAATAAATAAAAATAAATACCCCCTCAAGCAGTTGCTTGCCACAGAGGTCTGACAGA
Source organism: Ryuthela nishihirai (assembly GCA_038380435.1). Lineage (NCBI taxonomy): Eukaryota > Metazoa > Arthropoda > Arachnida > Araneae > Heptathelidae > Ryuthela > Ryuthela nishihirai. The sequence continues at coordinate 151,855,201 of JAWZYU010000001.1, read as the reverse complement.
AGCCTGTCAGTTTATATGCCATAGTAGAAGGAATTGATTATTATCTAAAGTGTTTATTATGAATTGCACGACTCCAAATATCACTGCATGGTACAGGTGGATACCATGATCATGAAGGAATATGCCACACACAACGTGCTATTAAGCCACACACCTCACTGACTTCTGTTGTACTGCAGTGTTAGTCAGTGAGAGAATAGCTCAGAATGTCCTCAAGTCACATTCCAATATCCAAGCCTGTTGGTCTGTCAAACCATCAATGGAGCCTTATGTTGCCAGTCTCTCTGAGATGTCGAACAGCATAACTGATGGTGAACGAATATGGACTGTCAGAAAACATGTTACGTGTCGTTGTGCAGCTTACCATGTATTGCACTGACATTCACTTTACAGCAAACACCATATCACAATACTGAGCAATGGAATGTTCCTCTACAATAATCTTCAACTGGTTCACCTAGAAGTATTATATCCCACACTGTCACAATATTTTATCTCATAGCCTGAGTGTAATGTCATCACTGTCATCTGCATATATGTCATTATAAAGTACGACTTTTTTTTAATGTACACAAACTGAATCTATAATCTCGAAAGATCAATGTTTACAGCTTAGATCCACTCTTTTAATACCTACAATATGTCGTTACCTACTATTTCAATGTTACTTACAACTTTGTAATTCAGTTTGTTTTGTTCTCTGATAGTTTGCCAGTTACACTCACTAACTTCCTATATTCATTACTAGTGGAGCTACAATCAAGCTCATTCAATCAGCACAATCCTTTTCCTATAAGAGGACAAAGAGTGATGTTTGTGTTCCATTCACCATTCAAGGGCGGCACTAAAGCACATGCAACCTACGTGACCACACCAGGTGGCATTATTTTAGGGGCGATAAATTTGCAAACTAATGATCCTCCTACAGTAAAGTTCACTTGAGCAAGTATGGTCTACTTTTCAATAGATAATTTTCAGTTGCTTTTTAAAATGGCATTAAATTTAGCTAAGTTAATCATTAATATTTAAGATCAAAGACTTTATTAAGCTTATCCTGGTTTCTCATAGAGCAGAGTTAATTTTTTTGTCTGAACATAGTGAAAAATAGCTGGGCCTCTGGATGTAAATCAGTTTTTCAGGCAGGATTCTGGAAAGGTTAAAAGTTTTGAAATTCTCCTAAAAATTAACCACAAACTGATTATTATAATTAGAGGATTTTTTAGAAGCAATTACAAAGTACATAAAAAAAATATAAATACGCAATTTTTTTTAACTAATATTAGTTTACTAGTTAAAGTAATATTATACAACTACTAATAAGATATATCTACTCCATGTTGTAAGGCACAATTGAGTTAGGAAGGCTAAACCCATGTCTAAACTTAAAAGCATAATTTAATGGCATTTAAATTATTTTACCAATGAATTTGTGATTAAAGAATTTTAACTATATTTGGCTTTGTATTTAATCTAATTAATATAATCTCTATGCAAAGTACTCATGTTCAATATTCCTGTGGAAAGAAAATAATTAGTAAAATTTTTAAAGAAATTAGGTTTATTGAGAGAGACAGGGCCAATAATATCAAATAGTCACTTAATTGCAGATATGAGGCAAAGAACCATTCCCTACCACTAAAGGGTAAAGCCACCAATGCTGGTAGGAACTTCAGACACTACATTTACATGGACCTTTTCAAGAACCAGAGATCAAATATGTAGAAACTGACCTACTTGAGATATATTATTCCAGGGCAGGTTGGCAATGCCCACAGAAGTAAGAGTTTAGATACCTGCAATGGCCAGGATATCCACTTGCTTTTATAAGGTAACCTGCACATGTGTTCACAGATGCACAGGTTACCTTATAGAGAGCTGGCAACTGAAAGGCAAAAAGCTAGAGCTGGCAACCAAAAGGCAAAAAGACACAGTAGTTGATTTTTCCCTCAACAGATGCCCAGAAGTGCAGCAAGTCCAGGAACAGTAATCAAGTAACCCAGTCCCAGTGGGTTTAAATGGTCAGCACCAGAACAGTGTAGAGTTGACCACTCTTTGGCATATAAGAAAAACAAAAAAAAAATGAGGCCATAGATGACCAGATAAATAAACCACACCAATCTGACAGCAGCCCCCTTCCCTTCCATTCCAGAAGAGAATATATCTCTTTTGAAAGGTATATTCTCTTACATACAATAAATACAATATGCCTGCAATACAATAAGGCATGGTAGGACTTTAGAGGGGCAGGAATTAAGGTGCTAGGCTTGGCCAGTTCCATGCATCATCACAGAGAATTGGTGTACAGCTCTCCTGGGGTATGGCTAGCTATCATTTACAGACCTTTTTTTTCACTGTATCACTGTAAAAAAAAAGTCTTTTTTAAAATTAACTGGTTTAACCCTTGCTAAGCCTTGCCTTCTCAGAAATGCTCTCACTGTCATCTGGCCATTACAATTTGGTCTTTTTCAGATTTGCTTAAGTCCACTGCCTTTCCTATCTGAAGAACAAGAATAACACTAATTAACAGAGCTCAATATCAGGTGTTATTTATACCATTTCATGACCTTCACAAGCACCGTCGTTTACCTGCAGTTGCTTCAATTTGCATAAAGATGCACTGGTATATAATGTTTTGGCTCTTAGGATGTAATATACATCAAAGTATTGATGTATATTACTTGTTGATTTCACTTGAAAAAATTATGATAAAGTTTAAAAATAAGTCTATTTCAGTCTTCAGTGAACATATGCACATGTTCAGTCACTGTATATAGAATCAAATAGTGATGATTTAGTTTATGCCTTTATTCTGCTGTACTGTATGCAGATTATCTATCTGTTGAAATTCCTGCTAGTTTAAACTATTTATAGCTCTAGTAGGGCATTGTAATACTTTCAAACTTTTAACATGAAGATATTGATTTTATTACTACCAGAAATTGTGTCATCTGGGAACTATGTAAATCAGTTTCGATCAATATTTTAGCAGACTTTCAATTTTAAAGACTTTTTTTTACTCCAATGTTTCTAAAATTATTTTTCATTGCTTCTCAAATGGATACTGTGACTATAAACAATAATAATTTGAAACGATTGAAAACAAAACTGCTTGTGATCTATAATAGTGAATGTGGTAAGAACATTAGAATTACTCAAAGTGCAATTTTTAAAAGGTAAGACGTTATTTATCAATACTTTTAATTACATTTCAAACCAAATAAACTAATTAAGGACAGGAAATTGCAATTTTTAGCCAAAACTTCTACTGGAATTTTAGAATTAAACTTTTATATAGCAGTTATGCAGCTTCATAATAAAGTTACTGAATCTCAAATTCATTGTTTCAGTTTAACTTCAAATGCTTTGAAACATTTTATTAAATTATTTTTCATAGTTCTTTATCATTTTTCAGATTTTCACAGTCTTAGAAGGCTTTAAAAAGTGTATAATGACACTCTTGGTGAGTTGCTTATTTTTCAATTTTTATTTAACTTATCTTCTTTTAAAGCAAAAGGATTCTTTATGACACTGCTTTCCTTAGGCTTAGAGTTTGCTGATCATCAAAAGTCTAAGGATATGCATTATGTGTTATATGCATAACTGACAAAATAATTTAGAAAAAACTAAATAAATGAAAGTTTTAGGCATTAGCAGAATACTATGAACTATTTACATTAGAATACTATAGAAAAAAAAATAGGAAATATATATATATTTAAAATTTTACTACAGGTAAAGTGGAAAAAACAGTAAAATATTATAACGTTTTACAAAAAAAAATGCTTGAAAAATTTAACTTACATTTTTTTTCTTTGAATTTTTGCCATTTTATTAAGCACAATTAAATGCTCTTTCTTTTGGTATATAATATATTTCCATTCATCAGTTGCTTCAGGATGAGGTTCTAAATCTGTTTATTTTATTTTCTGAAAACACTTTAAAATAAATCCTGCTACCCCAGTGAGTTCAGTTTTAGAAACCTGACATTGTAAGGTTTAAAAATGAAGAACAAAAATTTCTATATTCTCAAAAAGAACAGTTTTCCATTGTAAGTTTACAGGTCTATACACATATGCTTCACATTTCATTTTTCTTAATGCAGCCACAGGAAATTTCTTGTAGCTGGTATTGAAGCCACAGCCAATTGTTCATGGCTGATAATGTGGCCTTAAGAAAATATCACATGAGAACCAGTGCTTTAGGAACATTTCACCCCTAGATGAATTTCCCTTGATGAATGATTCCTTCTCAAACTGATCTCGAGATGCTAGTGGCCTTTCTACATGAATGGCATTTCATACTTGCCTACTAAACTTTTAGATAACCTTGTACACAACACGAAGTACCAGCACGAAGCTTATATTGCTATGTGAGAAGTGATCACACCTCATTAGCCCTCAATTTGGGTCCCAACTGAGATGTCATTGTTGGCAACATTGGGATATTTTCAGGGATAAAATAGCAGAACTTTTGTTCCACTTTCAATATTAATTCAACATGTTTACAGACACTTCCTTACCACTTTTATATTGATGGAGTAATATATGTTTTATACCCTTTTTCCACAAATTTCCTTAATATTGTAAGGTAGTGTATTTGTAATATATCATTTTGGATTGTACATTGCTAGCATAATTATTTCATTTTAGCACAAAGTTTAAGAAAAATTCAGTATTTGGTGCCTTTTAAATGAAATGGAAATCACACATAAGCTTTATCACTCAAACCTCTCTTGAAGGTGGTGAGAGAAAAAAAAAAACAGGCAGGCATGTGGCAAGTTCAACATTCCGTTTAAAAGCAAAACTTTCAGAAACTTCCACAAGCAGACAGAATAAAAGACAGCATACCTAAAACTATAAGTTCAGAGACCTATGACAAAACCATTTTATTCAAAAATCATGAACACAATTTTCTACAGCAAAAAAAAAAATCAGCAAAATAGAAAGTACTATGAGAGTCAGCTTACAGAATTGTTCTAAAAGATTAAAGAGAAGTTACGATATATAAAAAATGAAAATTCACGCAAAATGCAAAAATAAAATGAAAGGAAACAACAAAAAAACAGTTAAACGAAAAACACAAATCTAGAGAGGAAAACTACCCATGAATAAAAATGAAAAAATTAGAGAACTAGAGGTGAGTATACATTATGCAAACCATCTCATATATTTTATCATTAACCATACAATAAATTAAAGACTCGTAGGGCAATTTTTATTAAACCTTCCGACCAGGAAACACTGGTTAACATGTGGAGTCCAGGAATTAAAAATTACCAAGAAGGCAATATTTATTTTAATGGATGCTTATACAGTACAATCCATTTATAACAAAATTGTGGTTATAACAAAGCCCATTCTCCTTCAATTTCAGTTTTAAAACTACGTTATAAATAAATAAATAATAAATACCCCCTCAAGCAGCTGCTTGCCACAGAGGTCTGACAGGAGCCTGTCAGTTTATATGCCACAGTAGAAGATCTGAGAGGATGGCAGGACCTCAGCAGAAAAACAACACGAACATCCATGCCTTACCCGGGGCTCGAACCCAGGTCCTGTAGATCAGTAGCCAAGCGCGCTAACCACTCGGCCACGGGACGGCTAAAACTATGTTATACTTACTCTTTTATTGTGAATACTTCTGTTCTCTTAACTAATATAATGAACTTTCGAAAAAAATTCCCTGCATCCCCATCCATGTTCATGTTTATTAGATGCATGACATGTTAAAAAAATAGTTATCATTTCCATTGCATTTAACTAGTCTTATTATTTTTAGATCTTAATCTTTATTATTTGGGCTTAAATATGTAGCCTATTTCCTTTTTTATAAACTCTTAAATTTACATTTCTTACAGAGAATTTATGGATATAACAAAGTTTTTTTGGTTGTTACTTCAAATTTTTTTAAGTCGATTTTCTTTTTGACAATACTTCCCTAATCAAATTTTGCTGAAAATTATTAGAGCCATTTCATAAAAAATCATCATTCTCTAAAATCACTAAGTCATGTACTCCTAATTATTATATTACACAAATCAAACTCACACAGCTAGTAGTAATATTAATACAAATACATTTACTCTCAATAATAAAATAACAGTATAATAATACAAATATTTCCAAAAATAAAAATTCAACTTAATAACTTGAAACATTAGATGCTAGAGATGGACCATCATACATGCACACAGACTAAAAGAAAGCATGCCAAAAACTTTTTTCAATCTACACACCTAAAAATGCCATTCCTAATCAAAAACCTAGAGATCACTATTGTTTTTCCAGAATTAATATTTTCTTCATACTTTGTACAAAATAAAAAAATAAAAACAAATAAAAATAGTGATTTGGAAAAGCTGTAAAATAAATGAAATGGTAATCAATCAGAGGAAACAATGAAATATATTTTTTTTAAGTATGCAATGTCACTTGTGTGTACATTAGAGTGAACAATGAAATTCAATTGATATTTCTTCAAAACTGACTAACATATTTTCTACTGGTGAGTCCCGTGGCAAAGTGGTTAGCACACTAGGCTACTGATCAAAGGGACCTGGGTTCAAGCCCAGGATAAGGCATGGGTGTTTGTGTTGTTTTTCTGCTGAGGTTCTACCATCCTCACAGATTTTCTACTGCGGCTCTGTGGCAAGCAGCTGTTTGAGGGGGTATTTATTTTATTAATGAATGAGTTAGCCTATTTGAACACATTTCCCTTTTGCTGCATGTGCATTCTGTAACTTTAGCTTTTTATTAGTATATTGAGCTTGTCATACCTCTTCCCTATATCATTTTTAAATTTGCTTCTCCTTTTGACACCGGATAGTGGCAAAAGAAGTAATAACTTCACAGTTTGAACATACACTTTTCATGAGATCTCCTAAAACAAGATTTAAACTATTATACACATAAATATCCCATAATCAAGCATTCTGTTATAATAATAATATACTACCCTGCCCAACAAAATGGAAAATTCTACTAAATAAAATACCTCATCTACTCAGCTTCATTAACAATAGCTAACATGGCATTGTAACAGGAAAAAAAAAAACAGCCACTGTCAAATCTCTTTGAACATATACAACAGTTGTATCAAAAATATTAATTTACCAAGTTCAAATATTTTTGACATTTCCTGAACCATTTTTTTTCCTTTTAAGGCAGAGATGCACTGTTTATTATCAATCAAGATCAACACTTAAAGAAATAAGTTTTTATTTCACCTTAGAATGCCGTTTTCTACATAAATATCACTTACCATCCATTACTGTAGGTACTTGAAAAGAGAAACCTTCACCGCTTACAAATACAGGCAAGCAATTTGAATTCGAAGGATGGACTTTGAAGGAACCAATTCTTATGCTGCGACAGGATATTGATAAAGTTAAACCATTTATTTTGTCATCAACATCTTCTTCATCTTCTTGCTCTTCATCTTCTTCTTCACCTTCTTCTTCACCAAAATCAGTTTCAAGTTCATTTTGAAGGTGTTCAATGTGACTATGACCAGAACATGTGTGATGAACTGTGCACTCTTTATCTTGTATATTCTGAAATAAACATAAAATAATCCCATTTTCATTCCAAACAATAAACTATCATTGTTTCGTTTTGCTTTAATAAGATTATCCTAAGTTCTTAATGATCAAATAAAAAACATTTTTAATTAAAATTGCAAGACAACTAAATATTAGGTTCAAAGTAAATGGATTTAAATTATCTGCTGTTACCATATCCCCAACTTTAGCTATTATGCTATAAAGAAATTATAGATAAAATGTAATTACACAGCAATAAGATTAAAAGAATTTAATGCATGATTATGCTGTTCAATGGGATGTGAGCTCAAAAGCAGCAATCACACTACACTAAGACTATACAATATAGTCCAGGTAGGAGTTGTTAACATGTCATGACCAAACTTAAGGTAATTTTTAACCGTATTAAAATCCTGCTGGCTTCAGCTGGTTGTGTGGGTTGATTAAGCTTCTGTGATTTCTTCTTCAAGATGTCATTCAGAAGTGTTGGCATTTCACAGTTGAATTAACCACAGATGTATTTATGCTATACACCAAATACCAATCCGGGAACACTATGCTGGATTCACAATTTCCATGTTGTTAATGGTAATGTTGCACGTAATATCTCGTAACAACTCATTGATGTGAAGAGGGATGTGCTTGCAAAGCGATTCCATGCTTAATGTCCAATGTAGATCACTTTCTACTCATTTAAATTTGTTTAAACAAACTCCTTTAAACTAGCATATTCAGTGCAAGTTATTTAAAACAAAAACCAGAAGCTTTAAACACTAAAACGTTAAAACATGGACCCGCCTTTCGATCAAGCAACCTAAGTAGCGACTAGTTTCACCCCGAATGCGTGTGGGAGCTTCATCAAGCAAAGTGATCTTAAAGTTGAGAGTATATATATATATGAGTATCCCTCTATCGGTGTTTAACAAATTTGAATGTCGCTCGCACAACAGGAGGTTCAACGCCGCAGGTAGGGGTGGAATCTCCGTTTTGCACAAGCGATCTTTATGAAGGTTGATTAGAATATTCTCCACATAGTGTAATTGAAATTTATTTGGTGGTGCCATTAAAGGTTTATATGTCAGATTATTAATATGTATTTGATTTTGTTTAATTGTTTGAGCCAAAGCAGTGTTATCAGTTCTATAGCAAAACTTGATAAATTAATTGAAATATTTAATGGTATCATGCCTACTATTAAATTCACCCATGAAGCAGAACAGAATGGAGAATTACCATTTCTGGATATTTTAATAAAGCGTAATCAATTAAGATGTAGCAGAGCTGTATACTGAAAGCCTACATTTATACCTAACATAATTCCGTATACTCAGCACATTTTGCCACCTCACCTGTATTTTACTAAGTGGCTTCAAATTTTGCCAACTGCTCTAGATTTTGACATCTCCATTTTCCCAACTGCCCTAGATTTGCCAAGTTGCCCCAATTTTGACAACTAACCTAGATTTTACCAATCTAGTTGGTCAAAATTTTGTTGTCTAGATCAGTGGTTCTGAACCTTTTATGCTTCACGTATCCCTGGAAATGTGTATGTAACTGGCATACCCCTTGTATAGATAGATAAAACTATAGTTATAGCATAACAATGGGAATAAAATAAAACATATATATATATAACATATATCTAGTGACTTTTGAGCTCTCATGGTGTACCCCAAAAATTTTACCTTGTACCCCATGTTGAGAACCCTAGTCTACATTTTGCTAATTCCCCTAAATTTACAAAAAAAAAGATCACAAAGTTTCATACCTCACCTTAGATTTTACGAAGTCGCAACGAATTTTAGCAAATCCAAGCTACCCCCTCCCCCCCCCAATAGCTACACCCCTGATTTCCGTGTTATATGAATGGGAATCTAACTTCGAAGCTCTGTAACTTCTAAAATATTCATTTAACGGAAAAAAGATTGCTCAAAAAAAATTAAAGGTCATAATCTTATATATTTAAATCTCAATTTTCAATAGCCTTTGTCTAATATTTAAGGAATTATGAAACCTAGGATGTTTCACAACAGTTATGGGTCATAAGAATTTACCTCAGATATTAATTGAAACCTAAAAATAAATATTGTTTCAAATCATTTAATAAAATATAAATTTTAAAAGTGTGCATAATGATTATTTTGATATTAGACAAGTGTGAATGATTTTTATAAAACAAGATAATATATTACTAAATTTCCCACCTTCCATAATTGTAAATACTGAAAGAATATTGATGATAAATAGGGATTTCAATAAATTTGATTATCTTTAACTTCAGTCACAGTTTTTCATTAAATGCATCAATTATGTAAAATCTGATTTTGTGTTTATCAGCCACCTAAATAGCAGCAACATCCTGACAAGATTGAGACAAATACCCTTCTGACACACACACACGAGCTACTCGAAAAGGACCTAGCTACGATGGGTCTACAAACTTTATCTTCATCACACTTTTCCATCAGATGCATATTTTAGATGTTATAGAGCTTTCAGAGTAAGATTGCTGTTGACATAACATGGAAAGATAATGCTATAACTTTCTTTGAGTATAATATTGTTGTTACCGATTTCAAAATTTTCACTAATTCAAATAATATGTTACTTTAAAACAAGTGCTAGGTATAGTAGTAAAAATGTCGCTCATTTTCTTGGGACCCAGGCACTCTTGTCTCTCCCTCCCCCATCTCTCCTTAAACCAGTCCTGTATATGACTAATGAAATGTGGAAATTTATAACAGTTTGTCAGCATTTTGAATGACACAAATATATGTATGAACCAGGGCAGATTAAGCAATTGGGAGCCCTGGAAAAGGTTCTAAATAGGAGCCTTAGAGCTATATTCTAAATGGAGCCCCTTTATCCTTCTAAATTGAAATATAATGAAAATTAAAATACTTTATGCAACTTCGTCAATTGACGTGATAAAAAAATAGCATTTCTTTAAACAAGAAACAGAAGGGGGTTCTGTAGGTAATGGGAGATAATTATTAAAATAAAAAAGCTAACATATAAAGAGTCAATTCTGTGCTGCAGCATACATTTTGTGCATAATTGAACTTATAAATTATTACTTTCAATCATTAAATTTTTTTTTAGCAAATTTTCCACTTCATGCTTAACTGAAAAAATCCGGTATTAATATCAAAATGATCTTGTTTAAATCTATTACTTAAGCATTTCCCTTAACATTTAAGTTATATTGCAATAGTAATGGAAACTATTAAATTTGGTAAAGAATTGTTTTGAAAAAATAATTAAATTTTGTTCTTTTAAAGAATTGCAGTTAAATATTATTGGGTAAACACTTGAAAATTTAGGATCTTAATGGATAATAATTATCAATTGTAACACTATCATTTTTAAACATATTTTTGTTATAGAGTTTAAATCATTATTTCCATTGTATCTTTAAGAAAGATTCTAGTTTACTGTATTTGATTAACCATCTGTCTGATTCTTTACCATATGACTTTGACCAGATCGCTATATACTTATCGTTTTGATGCTTTTGATTCTAGATAATTATACAGTATCTTGGGTATTAGGTGGTTAAAACTTGTTCAACTTTGTAAGTAATGAAGAGGTTAGGCAAAGGAGTTGGCAACCTTCTATGAGCAGTATATTGCGCAGAGAGACTCCATTGGTTTGGCCATGTTGTCCATATGTATAATAATCTATTAGCGAATAGGGTTATGAACAGTGTGCCTAGAGGCCTCAGAAAGAAGGGGAGACCTAGGATGCGGTGGGCAGACAATGTCAAACAGGACCTTGTTAGAATTGGTGTGCAGTGGCGAGATGCAGCAGATATAGCTCAGGACAGATATGCTTGGAGAACTAAATTGTGTGGTCTGGTTGGACCTCAGTAGTCCATGGTTGCTTGAGGAGGAGGAGGAGGAGGAGGAGAATAGGTTAGCTTACTGTGGAACAGTGCTGACTTATGTGGCCAGTACTGAAGCTTCCTATACATGCTTGTTAACACAGGGATTCGCGGAAATCGGCAGGCTTATACTTATCGTTTTGATGCTTTTGATTCTAGATAATTATACAGTATCTTGGGTATTAGGTGGTTAAAACTTGTTCAACTTTGTAAGTAATGAAGAGGTTAGGCAAAGGAGTTGGCAACCTTCTATGAGCAGTATATTGCGCAGAGAGACTCCATTGGTTTGGCCATGTTGTCCATATGTATAATAATCTATTAGCGAATAGGGTTATGAACAGTGTGCCTAGAGGCCTCAGAAAGAAGGGGAGACCTAGGATGCGGTGGGCAGACAATGTCAAACAGGACCTTGTTAGAATTGGTGTGCAGTGGCGAGATGCAGCAGATATAGCTCAGGACAGATATGCTTGGAGAACTAAATTGTGTGGTCTGGTTGGACCTCAGTAGTCCATGGTTGCTTGAGGAGGAGGAGGAGGAGGAGAATAGGTTAGCTTACTGTGGAACAGTGCTGACTTATGTGGCCAGTACTGAAGCTTCCTATACATGCTTGTTAACACAGGGATTCGCGGAAATCGGCAGGCATTCCCATTATGTAGGCACTGGTTCAGTATTCAAAGAGTGGTGAATGCTGGAATATTTAACAGGCTACAAAAAATTGACCCCAAAACAAGAGATCATATGTGACTACCTAGAGTCAACTATGATTCTGGTCTCTTGTTTTTATGTTTTAATTAAATTTTTGGCTAAAATTTTTTGTAACTTGTTAAATATTTACAGCATTTGCAACTCTTTGAATACTGAACAAATATTGTTTAAAATCGAGATTTAGATAGATTTGAGTGAGATTATTGTTAGACATATTTTTCATTAAAAATCATATTGAAGAAACTATTGAGCTCTGAATGTGATTTACCATTAGTGCCTGCATTTTTGTCATGTTAATCCAGAAATTTTATTGTACCTGCTGGAGACCAATAGACAACATAAATTCTTTTGAGCTGGACCAGGCTGCACCAATTTTTAGTTGTATGTGTTTTTACAACACAAAACACATGCAGATTTAACTATCGTGATAGTTATAATTGTGTATTTCCCAAGGTAATTGAAATATTATATGATGTTACACTGCTTTACAGTGTGCAACATACTTAATTATTATTTAATTTCATGATGAAAGCTGTTACGAAGATTTTAAATTTTTTTTCAAACACACCAGGACAAGAGTGCATCAAGAGATATGGGTGAATAGAACAAATATGCCCTAAGGCCTAGTATTATTACTTTTCACATCTCTCATATTAATTTACCCTAATTATCAATAATCATATGTGACTAATCATATGTGACTCTAGGTAGTCACATATGACTCTTATAATTATCATTAGTTATCAATCACCAAGGGAATCTAGATAATTTTAAAGGTAATTAATTACCAGTGATGTGTCAGCTGGTACAACGGAGATGGAGTTCAACTTCAGCATGACAGTCCATCCAGCTGATTAACATTCTTTTGTTGAAGGTGTTGATACTTTCCATGGCATACCAGTCCTTTTTTGAAGCATGGCGTCAAGGCGTGCTTCAAAAAAGGACTGGTATGCCATGGAAAGTGTCAACACCAACAACAAAAGAACATTAATCAGCTTGATGGACTGCCATGCTGAAGTTGAACTCCATTGCCATTGTACCAGCCAACACATCACTGGTAATTAATTACCTTTAAAGTTATCTACTCTAGATTCCCTTGGTGATTGATAACTAAGGATAATTATAAGAGTTATTGATAATTAGGGTAAATTAATATGAGAGGTGTGAAAAGTAATGATACTAGGCCTTAAGGGCATATTTGTTCTATTCACCCATATCTCTTAATGCACTCCTCAATCCTTGTGTTTGAAAAAAAATTTTTAAATCTTTGTAACAGCTTTCATCGTGAAATTAAACAATACCTATTTAGCTATGTCAAGATTATTTATTCAATGTACTTAAAAATATGACTACTGTCATTGTACATAACAACCATTTCTTTATATCTCAAGTTAAAAAATTCTGTAGTAAAAATAGATAAAAAGTTTTTAGTTAAAAACATCCTCTGCAGGCTCTACTATCCTAATTATTCCTTTTTTTGCACAAGTTCTGCACTCATGGAGCAAGCATTCTTGTTGCACTGCTGCTCTATCAGTGAGGGTAGATAGTTAAAGCTTTTTCACCACAAAACTATCACTGGTATTACCATATAAGAGCATGCCTCCCTCTGTCACTATCAACAGTTAAGTTACAATACCAGATAGGCAATGACTGTCAGTAACAGACCATGCATTACTCATGAAACTATTTTGTAAGATAACTGTGCTCAAACAGTTGCATTAAGATAGTCTTATAGATTAAAGTGGATTTAAAGCTTTTAGTAATTAAAAGGAATAAAACTGAAGATTCCCCAATCGACAAATAAAGAGTAGTTGAGTGACTTTTTTTCAAACGTGAAACTCTTTCAGCTAACACTAGAAAATTAAGTTTGTCTCTGATCTTATATATTGCAGATATACCAATTTTATACATATGGTGAAAATTTAGAAAAACATATAGTGCTAATATAAATTTTGAAATATGAATTATTGAACAAACATTTAACCCTCCAGAAGTGGCATGGAATGATAGAAATAGAGGTGGTGTTGGTCTTCCAGACCGATTATGCAAAAATGTTCTCCAAAAGCTTAAAATAAATAAAAAATAAATAAATTTCAAATAAACTTTGTTTTTATTTATTTTATGATAATTTAATTTAAAAAAAACCTTTTTTTAAAGAGAAAAAAAAACTTTATTCAAAGAAATAAAAAAAACATCCTAAAAATGCCTAATAAATGTTTACTGATAAACAAAGGTATTCTTTAATTTAAAAACCATAAATACTTACTATAATTAGAGTCAATTACTTACCTTTTGGATTATTTATAGAACTTAAATTTAAATAAAAAGTTATTATTATGTTCACAGAAAAATATCTAACATAAGTTAAAATTGTAACACCAAGAGTGGCATCAGTGTGACAGACTGTGTTGGCATGTAACTTAATTTAGAGTAATCAGACATACTAAACTTCAAGGCTAGGTTAAGTACATCATATTAAGAAGGTATTACAGTGCACTTGCACCTAAACTTTTGTGTTGAAAAGTTATTAGAAAATATATTCTCAATCAGTCTGACAGACTGTATGTCACTTCTGGAGGGGTTCAAGTCAGATTAAATTATGATTGTAGTATATGTTTGTTAATGAAACACCCACCAAAAGTGGCATTGAACTTTTTAAGTTCAATAAATGAAATATATGTAATATATTGAAAACAGATATATTACATATATTTCTCCATTTTTAACAGTAAAAGAATAAAAAATGGAATATTTCTCCATTTTTAATACTAAAGGCTCTTTAACTATAATAACTATCGTCTTTCACTTCAGAACAGAACTGAGCCTTCTGACATATGGCTGTTGAATACAGATCTAAAATGCACTATATTTAAGGCTTGAATATAAATCTGTCACTAAAACTGCGATTTCTGAATAAGTTTAAGCCATTGCTGGTGGTCTGAACATTTGATTTATTCAATGTTTGGCCAAACATATGGTCTGTTAAACCAATTTAAGATTTCACACACTTTGATATATGTATTTAACACCCTTCAATAAATAAACAAAGAGCATTAAAAGTTTCATTTAAAGAGAAGAGAGTTCAATAAACTTAAAAAGTTTAATTAATACTTGGCATAATAAAAGTTGTTTAATAATTAAGTAATTGAGTAAGTTAATTAATAGTTAGCATAATAAGAGTAATTAACACTGACAAAGCATAATTTCTTAAAGAGAAATAAAATCCATATTATCATTTGTTCAATAATATTTCCCTGCTTTGGTTCATGCACATACCAATACTTTGTTTTTAGATCTATATAACTTGAAAATTTCCATCGATTTAAAACTCAAACTAGATAACTACTCTAAAAACTACAATGAAAACATAAAATTCTGTGCTTAATCATGAGTAGTAAAACTGATTCATACTTGAGGTAATGTTTCACTGATTTCCATCATATTTGACTCCTGTGATGTAGAAAGCCCAGAAGTTGAGGTAGCTGCTTCAGCAACATCAGGAGATAAATTATTTTTACTTTCTTCTTCATCTGATGATATTGTTAAACATTCTGAAACAAAAAGGGTGTTTTTAATGCTTTTAACATTTTAATAAGTATGAAAATACAGTATGAATAGGTTGGGTTATTTTTACCTCTGAGCAACATTTTTTAATTACAATAATATTAATTAAATAAACAATGGGCTAAATGGCGAGGTCACAAGGACCCTGAGGGCTCACAGAAGGTTGGGGGGACCCACTGAACAGCTATTAGGAGTCAGTTGTAGCCTTCCATCAAGGCCATCCAGCATCAGTGTTTTTTAATATGCACATGGTATGGTTCTCCCACATATGGGGTTTTGATAATGTGCCATTTGATGGACAGCAGCCTTTCCAAAACCCTCAGTGTCCTCTTACTGACCGAGGGCAGGGTGAGGAGTTTTGGGAGATAAATCTCAACACTAGTTCAGGAAGGACTTGAACCTGGCAGGGTACTGATTGAGCCACCCCTGCTCCAAATGATAATTTTAGCCTGATGGGTACTAGTTGGTGTAACCTTTTGGCCTTCCAATGGGAAAACATTCCCCACTGCTGCACTAGACTTTAAGGAAGAGTTTCTTAGAATCATTATACAACTGACTGATTTTTAATGTTTAACTGAAAAACACTGGTGAAAATTGGAAAAAGAACACCATTAAAAATTGAAACGTAATCTATGAGATGTATTTAGTAGAAACAACTTGTTGAGAATGTACAGCAATCACATGTGTGAAGTAATTCAATGTTTATTTTACCTTTTAATGAGTATTACATTTCACAGAGGGCACATTTCAATAGGTGTTGAACATCCTCAAGCACCAATACAAGCTTCCCATCTGGCATGAAATCTGATCTGCTGTACAAATGCTGGATATCACGCAGGGGGATACCATTCCATGCGCTTTCAACTTGGATGCATAATTCAGCAATGGTCGTTGCCTGCCACAATCCACAGAAGAGTGTTTGTCTGATCCAGTTCCAGACATGCCCAATTGGAGACAAGTCTGGAGAGTGTGCTGGCCAAGAGAGTTGGTGCACTGCCTGAAGAGCACATTGAGTTGCCCAGGCAGAGTGTGGGAGGGCATTATCCTGCTGGAATATTGCATTTGGGATTACATTCAAATATGGCAGGACGACCGGCTGTGCGATGTCGATGACATATGTATTGCTATTCAGTGTACCCTGTACAAACACCAGACACATAGGAGAGTGATAGCTAATTGCTCCCCACACCATGATACTAGGTTTGGGCCCTGTGTGTCGCTGGTGGATGCAAAATGGAAGAAGCTGCTCACCTTCAGATGCATAAACGACCATCAGATGCTCCTAAGCAAAATCAGCTTTCATCACTGAAGACCACACACTACCATTATTCCCTCCAATGAACTCATTCTTAACACCACTGCAAACGTGCTCGGCAGTGACGAGGTGACAGTAGTAACCGTGCCCGTAGTCCTGCTTCCAAAAGATGATTAAGACAAAGGAAGACCCACTATACAACCTCGTTCAAACACTGCTAACTGAACAAATGTTGCAACCTGCATCGTCCAGGCATGGTAGCTGCTTCAAAGAGCAATGAACAACACGACATAAGACAAATAACTTCTTTCTTCACGCCCTAGTCCTTAAATACTTGCTGCGTACATTTACATGTTGTTGTCCTCAGTGACGTCATTATTTCATCCAAAGGCTTTCAATCTTGGATCATTGTTTCTGCTGCCCTTAACTATTAACATATTATAATATGATGTTCCTAAAGGAATTCCTTCTGGGTATTCTTTTTTCAATTTCCACCAGTGTATATCAAAAAAAAGCAATCACAAAAAAACTTTTAACTACACAAAAATATTTTTAAACAAGCACACATTTATTACAATTTTAAATTTTTACATTATGAGGTAATAAATTAAAATCATACACAGTTGTATCAGAATAATATGACCACCCATGGAATCACAGCATATGCCCAGGTGCATCACAGAGTGCACATGACAAGGTTGATCACAAAGAGATATAAGCGGCCAGCCAGGACAGATGAGCCATAGTGCGTAACGTGAGAACAATGGGCAGAGGTATTGATCTGACGGATGTTCAAAAAGAATGATCATCACCTACCGCACCAAGGGTGGAAGCATCTTGAAACCAGCAGACCTCGTGGGCTGTTTGCGAGGTACTGTAGTAAGAGTGTACCAAAATGGACCACTGGCACTCTGAGTAGCTCCAGATGTCATAACTGTGGAGCCCCAACGGCCATCAACCCCAGAGAAGAATGTTGCCTCCATCGACTGGTAAAGGGCAATCGACGCACAACAGTGCAGCAATTGACCACTAAAATGAACGCTGGGGCACTCAATTACGTGTCCCCAATAACAGTAGAATGAACCCTTTTATGCATGGCTCTCCGGAGTCAATGCTGTGTAAAGGCGCCCATGTTAACCAAGATCCATTGCCAAAGACACTTGCAGTTCGCCCGAGACTACCGTCATTGGACAGTGGAAAAGGGTTGCCTTCTCTGACGAATAGAGGTTTCTACTCCACAGAAGTGACGAGCGGTGGCAGATACGGTATCAGATACACGGGAACCAACACCCAAGACACGCTTGTTGGTCAAATACAAGCCGGCAGTGGCAGTCTGGATGACTGGGGGATGTTTTCCTGATATGATCTGGGACTGCTGGTGCCACTGGATGGGTCCCTGAATGCCAATGGATGTCTGCCCATCCTCGCTGACCATATGTATCCCTTCATGTTGGACATTCAACCTGGTGGTGATTGTGTCTGCCAACAGGACAATGCACCATGCATGTCGCTAAGGTGGTGCATGACTGGTTCCAGGAACATGACAGCGATGTATCCATAGTGCATTGGCTGGCGAAATCGCCCGACCTCAACCCATAGAGCACTTGTAGGACCTTTGGATCGACAGGTTCGGCATGCAGACCCACAATCACATTGTCTCTGGAACCTCTGTGCTCTGCTGGAATCCGAATGGGCATGTGTGCCTCTGGCAACCTTCCAGGGCATCATTGTGTCCATGCCACACAGTATCGCTGCTGTCATCCGGGCCAAGGGCGGTTATTCCCATTATTAGGTAGGTGGTGATATTATTCAGATACGACTGTGTATATGCACTATTTCTTTTTTGATCTAGGACTACTGTGGAGCAGATAATTTCAGAATTGAATGAGGACACGTCCACAAGCTTATGCACAAAGATTATCCGTCGTACCACAGAATAAATAGGCTATGGCAGTTGACATCCACATTGTGTCCCCTTGTTGACTGAAAGGCACTGAAAGATTAGGCTGCAATTTGCAAAGGCCTATCACAATTGGAGTGTGGAAGACTGGAAATGAGTCACCTAGTTTGAAGAATCACAGTTTCAACTCTATCACGCCGATGGGAGGGTGCTTGTGTGGCATAAATCACACGACGCATAGACCCAACTTGCTAAGTTGGGGTCATACAGGCAGGTAGGTGGAAGCAGTATAACAGTTTGGGGTGTGTTTACATGGGCTTCCTTGGGGTCTCTCATACCCATCAAGACCTAGGTCACCAGCATAAGGTATGTGAACATCCACACCGACCATCTACAATCATTCGTAACAATTCTCTTTCCATACCATGATGCCATCTTTCAACAGGACAATGCCACACCGCATACTTCCTGAATGGCAACCAATTGGCTCCAGGAGCATTCAAGTGAGTTTACTACACTCAAATGGTGCCCCCCCCCCCCGCCTCGATCATCGGACCGATTGAGAATTTGTGGGACGAATTGAAAAGATCTGTTCAAGCCCAACAACCCCCACCAGCAACTGCGGATGCTCTACAACAGGCAATCCTTACTTCAAGGGTGGCAATACCACCTCCGTATTTTCAACATCTCATTTAGTCCTTACCAAGATGTCTGGCTGCTGTTGTGAGGGCAAAAGGTGGAACAACAGGTTATTAGGTAGGTATATATAATTTGTCCATTTAGTTTATTATGATGTCGAAAAAATATTGATTTTTTTTTTTTTTGTGTAATCGTAACTGCCCAGGCTCCTGTCAGACCTCTGTGGCAAGCAGCTGCTTGAGGGGGTATTTTTTTATATTTAAAGTTTCTGTGGCAGCCAGTTCAGTCATTTTAGTTCTGGAATCACTCCTGCTAGCTGTGCTTAGGATTATCATTGAACGCTTTAATATTTCAAAGTTAACTTTTAATAATATGTATTTATTTTATTTATATGTAAACATTAGTTGCTTAATTTTATATCTATTATAAATAATATATTTATTATTAAAATCAGAAATGAATTTAAAGGATTTTCCAATGCTGAAACACTGCTAAACGATGAGATATTTTTTGATTCAGATGTAGGTGAAGATCAAATTGAATTGTATGAACCATCCAATGAAAGTTGCAGTGATTCAGAAGATGAAATTGCCACTTCCAAAGCTGAGCAACTTTCTGTCCAGTGGGCTAAGTTTGAAGAAGAAAGTGCATTTTTGCCAAAAAAGCATGCATTCATAGGTAGCCCTGGGGAAAAAATGCAACTGCTGATGCAGTGTTGGATTTTTTTAAAACTTTTCATTAATGATGAAATTTTTGAAGAAATTCCACAGTAAAGTAACTGACATGGTGCAGCCTTACTTGGATAGTATGAAACTAGTTCTGAATATCCCACTTCAAGAATTAATAGGTTTCGTGAAAAACAAACCTCATCTGAAGAAATTAAATGTCTTTTTGGTTTAAGAAATAAAATGTTTTTTTGGTCTTGTTCAAAAGCAATCCTTGGCTGAATACTCATCTAGAGAGATGGCTGTATAAACACCTTCGTTTTCAAAAGTCATGTCAAGATATAGCAACTTGTTGCTGCAATGTTTCAGTTTGTGTGACAACAGCATTATGATGCCAAAAAAAAGGGGCAAACCTGGCTACCATCCTTTAGTCTAAACAAGGTCAAGTGTTTCCTCATATTATAGGTATACAGAGATAGAAGGATAAACAAGGTTATAGAAGGTGATGATTCTGTTACGGGTAGGAGGGCTGAGCATTTCAGTGATGTTCTAAACAATGTGGTTAGTTCTCCTCCCATTGTTTGAATGGTGATAGACATTACTGGCATTAATGTTGGCCCTATAACACAGTCTAAAGTTATTTTGGATATTTCTAAACTTAAACTACATAAATCCCCAGGGGTAGATGAAATTACTACAGAAATGCTTAGAGCTGGGAATGTTTCGGTTACCACTTGGGTGACTGAAATTATGAATGTCTTTTATGATAAAGGCATGGTCCCTAAGGATTTTACTGGAGCTATTATTATCCCTATTTTCAAAAAAGGTGATTGCAGTTCTTGTGATAACTATAGGGGTATCAGCCTACTCTCTGTTCCAGGTAAAGTTCTTTGCATGATTGTGCTTAATAGAATTAAGAATCTGGTTGACAGGCAATTGTGTGATGAGCAATGTGGATTCAAAAGTAGTAGAGGATGTGTAGATCAGATATTTTCACTCAGACAGATTCTCGAAAAATGTTTCGAGTTTCAGAAACCTTTGGTTAGAAGATTTCAAAAAGGCTTTTGACTCTGTTGATTGTGAGATCATATGGCATAACAGACTAATTAATTAACATAATGAAAGCTCTCTATAATAACACTGAATTGTGTGTGAGAGTTGGTAAGGCTTGTAGCAATTAGTTTAGCATTGCTTCTGGTGTTCAACAAGGTGCATTTTGTCTCCTTTTCTCTTTAGTTTCGTTATTGATTATGTTATGTGAAATTCACTGCAAGTGAAAGATTTTGGCCAAATGGTCTGGAGATCTGATAATTTCTGATTTAGATTATGCTGATGATTTAGCTCTTTTGGCAAATGATGTTGATGATTTAGCACTTTTGGCAAATAATGCTGATGAGATTAACTCTTTCATTGGAGCTGTTGATGAGACTGGTAGTAGAGTAGGTTTGGTTATAAACAGAGAGAAAACTAAAGGGATGAAAATTGGTCAGGCAGGCTGTGGTTCAGTTAATGTGAATGGCTGCACTTTTGAGGTGTCTCAGTTTATCTTGGGAGCTATGTAACAGATACTGTTGATGGGCGGCATGAGATTAACAGACGAATAGGGATTGTTGCCAGGACTTTTAAGAATCTATAGAGAGTGTGGGGAAATAGAACCTAAATACTAAAATTAGACTGTATAATAGTTTGATTCTCTCTAGGGTTAGTTATGGTAGTGAAACTAGGATGCTTTGTATGTAAACAAGATAACAGGAAACTAGATGCTTTTGATTCTAGATACTTATGAAGTATTTTGGGCATTAGGTGGTTAAACTTTGTAAGTAATGATGAGATTAGACAAAGGAGTTGGCAACCTCCTTTACGCAGCATATTGTGCAGAGAGAGACTCTATTGGTTTGGCCATGTTGCCCATATGGATAATTACAGATTAGCATATAGGGTTATTAACAGTGTACCTAAAGGTCTCAGAAAGAGGGGAAGACCTAGGATGTGGTGGGAAGACAATGTCAAACAGGACCTTGTTAGAATTGGTGTGAAGTTGCCAGATCCAACAGATATGCTTGGAGAACAAAATTTCACAGTCTGGTTGGACCTCCATAGCCCATGGCTGCTTGAGGATGATGATGCCTAGAACTGGACAAGCCTTGTACCTCAAGTTCAGCCCTGTCTTTTTGTGATGCAGGCTTTTCAAAAAAGATATTTTCTGGAAGAGAATGGAAAAGGATAGCTGGCAGATCAGCATGGTCTATTGATCTGGAATTCTATGCCCGCCCTTCTTTTTTTTCCCTTCTCAGCTGAGGAGTAACAACTTACAGGGTTTTGGTCCTGAGCATTTATTATACCCACTGGATTATCTACTTGCTCTGACCATGATTGCAGATCTTAAACTTGCTACATTGGTGACAGTTCCTCAGGAAAAACATTGTGCTTTCTGTTTGTCTGTGTGTCGACATTCCTGAGTGAACAAATGCATGGGATACTTTGTATCAGCTGGTGGATAATTTTGATGAGAGACCATCACAGGTAAACCCTTGATTCAAGAGGTATCGCCAATCCTTAGTGGATGATTATATATCAGCAGGTCATTTCTCTTTCAATTCTGATTGTTGAAAAGGTCAATTTCTCTTTACATTCTTGCACGAATTCCAGCACTACAACCTAGACATTCTGAGCTTGCGAGAGACTGATGGACAAGTAACAGTCAGGTAGTTAAAAAAACCCTTAAATTTCTCTTTTAAAAATGATAGGCCAGAAAGCTTCTGCAGGCTATGTGTCTTTTTCTCAGCTAAAATTATGGTGAATCTCTTTCATGATATGATTGCATTAATTAATGATTTTTTACAGCAAATTTAAAAAAATAAAAACCTCAATGTTTTCTGTTATGTTGTCACTGAACTGAGGATAATTATGAGAATGAGAAAGATAGGTTTGATGGACAACTTCGGGATATCTTGCATTCTATAAAAAAAATATATGACTCTTATGCTGAGTGACTTCAATGCCAGAGTTAGTATGGTTGCATAGGAATATTATTGATCACATATTAACAGTAAATGGGATAGCTGTGTGCAGAATACCAAGTTGTATAGGTGAGCTAAAATTGGATCTAACCACTATGGTTAGATACAAATGAATGGGATGGTTAGCCTCTGATGGAGCGGTTATGATGGCTGACATGCTTATGGAAGACATGGGTTCAAATCCCACTCAGGACTAAACCAATTTTTTTTTTTCAGCAAATTATTTCAAGTGACCCAAACATATTCAAATCTTGCTATGACAGGTTTTTTAGTCATTATGGCAACTATTTGTTGCTTACAAGTGAAGTTGACAAAAAATGGAATCATTTTAATTAAACAAGTTTTTTTTTAAACCAACCAATCTCTTCTGGGTAAAAATGAGCACAGGAGACAGTCATTTGAGCGATAAAGCACTAGAGCTTATTTCTGAAAGATGGAATTGCAGGGATAAACTGAATCAACACCCTACTAGTGCTAACGAACACAATTAAGAGAGAGATTAATAAGCACATAAAGGATCAGTTGAAAGTTGATATGAATCATTGGCTTGATACCTTGGCTGCCAGAGTAAAGGAAGCAGCTATACAGCACAACAAGAAAGAGGTATATTTGACAGTAAATGTTTTGTGTGTGAAAAAACAGACTAGCAGACAAAGATTGCAGAATAAACATAAGATTATTGAAAATGAGAGATATGTTGTAACAAGGTGGAGTGAGCATTTCAGAGATGCTCTATACTATGTGTGGCTAGTTCTACTCTGATTGTAATGAGGATGAAAAAGGTGTGAAAAGGTTATTTCACACCTTTTTCATAAAAAATATTTAAAATTTCAATCGGCCATTTGAGAGCAGAAATATTCCCAGCTCTAAGGTATTTCAGCAGTAATTTCTTCTGAGTTGTGTATTTTAATCTCAAGATAGCCAAAGTGACTTCAGATTTTAATGTTGCCAACAAACCTAAGGATTTTACTTTTAAAGCTATTATTATGCTTATTTTCAAAAAAGATTATTGTGGTGCTTGTGATAATTACAGGGGTATCAGTCTAATCTCAATTCCAAGTTCTTTGCATTCTGTTTAGTGGAATTTAGCACAATTAGCCAATTTGCACAATTGTGGCAGGCAAAAATAAAATTTTAGTGGAATGAAGTGAACCAGATTTATTTTTGAAATGGAATGAAGTGCGTCAAGAATACTTTACTAATTAAAACTAAGGAGGAAGAGCTAAAAATTCCATTTCATTTTGCAGAAATTATTTTCAAGAAATTTGTCCCCAAAAAGGAGTAAAGCTACATTTATGCAAATTAGTATGGAAATATGGGACAGAAGTATATGCAAATGAAGGGGAAATTGTGGGTCTGGCTACATTTAAAATGTGGCGGATGACACAGGTTACATTAGTTGTAGGCAAAGTTGTTGTTGTGGAAAAGTAGACAGTGTTGATTAAAGAAACTGAACTATAAATCTGGTTACCACTGAAGGGTATGGTATTGCAGTTTGTATGTTGTAGATGGATGTTAAATCACCAGAGAGTTTGAGCAATATCGTTTCATAGATCAATGTGACAAATTACAGTGCATTTGGGACATAATGCAAGAACAGTTGTCCACTGCTGGCATCAATGGATATGGGAAAGTGTTCATGTTGTTATTCTGGATCAGGTTGTCCTCGACTGATTACAGATCAGAATTATAACAATTATAAATTCACAACACGGAAGTTAAAACAAGTTAATTGGTTCTCTCCGATAATTTTCTTCTGGGATTTTCTTAAATTGCAACCAGCAATTTGTTATTAACAGTATGCGATTATTAGAATAGCAACCTCTGACGAGATTATTGATTTTTTCATGTATTTTTAAATTATAGAACTAGTGTTTTGTTAGTAACAGTAGGCTGTTGAAACAAGTAGCCTCGGATGGTACTGACAGACATTCTTCGTATAACGATAAGCACAGTTAGGAAAATATGTTACTGTTACTTCTGCGGGTTTTCTTTTATTTGCGGAAAAAAATTTTTTATGTTAAGAAATAAGTGTTTATCGTTACATTCTTTACTCAGCATATTCATGTTGTATGGTATCTTCACTGCTAGTAATACGATTGTTAGATTATTTGTCGAACTTTCCAAGAAGTTGAATATTCTTTCTAATGTGACATTGAAACACATTTCTCATTAGTTTATCATCATCATCATCCTCAAGCAGCCATAGGCTGTGGAGGTCCAACTAGACCGTGCAATTTAGTTCTCCAAGCAAGTCTGTCCTGAGCTACATCTGCTGCATCTGGTCACTGCACACCAATTCTAATAAGGTCCAGTTTGACATTGTCTGTCAACCGCATCCTTGGTCTCCCCCTCTTTCTGAAGCCTTTAGACACACTGTTCATAACTTTATTTGCCAATCTATAATTATCCATACGGGCAACACGGACAAACCAATGGAGTCTCTCTCTACACATTATGCTGCTTAAAGGTGGTTGCCGACTATTTTTACTAACCTCATCATTAGTTACAAAGTAGAACCACCCAATGCCCAAGATACTGCGTAAGCATCTAGAATCATAAGCATCTAGTTTCCTGTTATCTTGTTTACAAAGTGTCCAAGTTTCACTACCATAACTAACCCTAGAAAGAACCAAACTATTATACAGTCTAATTTTAGTCTTTAGGTGTATACGCCTATTTCTCCACACTCTCCATATATTATTAGAAGTCCCGGCAGCAATCCCTATCCATCTGTTAATCTCATGCCACACATCACCAGTATCTGTTACATAGCTCCCAAGATAATTAAACTGTGACACCTGTTCAAGACTGCAACCATTCAAATTAACTGAATCACAGCCTGCCTGACCAATTTTCATCACTTTAGATTTCTCTCTGTTTATAACCAAACCTACTCCAGTACCAGTTTTATCAACAGCTCGAATGAAAGAGTTCATCTCATCAACATCATTTGCCAAAAGAGCTAAATCATCAGCATAATCTAAATAAGAAATTTTCGTATCTCCAGCCTATTTAAGGCCAAAATCTTTCCCTTGAAGTGAATTGTTTATCCTTGTTTATCCTTCAATCCCTGTATACCTGTCCGTTTTCTACCACACAAAACATTAACTATCTGGTACAGCTCTCTGCTGTTGTGCTGTCTAACTGCTTTCTCAGCTTTGTCAGCCAAGCCATCGAGCCAAGATTCTTATCAGCAGATAACTGATCCTTTACACGTTTATTAAGCTCTCTGTAATGCTTTCTATTAGGACTAGTAGGGTATTGATTAAGGACATTCCTGCAGTTCTTTCTTTCTGAAATAAGCTCAAGTGCCTTATCACTCAAATAATTCTGCCTCCTCTGCTCCTCTTTCCTTAAAAGACTACTGTTAATTTCCAAAAAAGCCTGTTTAAAATGGTCCCATTCTTACTCAACTTCGGTAGTAAGCAAACCACGCCTGTCATATTGACTAAGTAACCTATCATGGTAAGCTTTAGCTATAACAGGGTCTTTCAGAGCTTCAGTATTAAAGGTAAAATTTTTAACCTTAGCACAACACTTTTTAAGTTTAAGTTGCAAGACACTTTTAACAAGGTAATGGTCAGATCCAATTTCAGTTCCCCTGTATGACCTGGTATTTCTAACAGAACTAGCCCATTTGCTGTTAATTAATATATAATCTATCATATTCTTATGCAGCCCATCTGCTGAAACCTATGTGTACTTATATATGTCATGGTGTTTGTAATAGGTGTTAGTTATTCTCAAACCATTAAGTTGACTCACTTGTAGGAAACATTGCCCATTGCCATTGCAGCTACAAATATCAAAAGGGCCAATCACCCCTCCCCAAAGGTCAGAGTCAGTACCAACTTTGGCATTGAAGTCACCAAGAACAAGGGTAATATCTCCTTTCTTGATAGAATTCAAAATATCCTGAAGTTGTTCATAAAACCTATCCTTCTCATCCTCATCGGCATCCTCAGTGGGGGCATAACAGCAGATAACATTGAGGTCTTTAACGCTTGTCTGAAATTTTGCTGTAAGAAACCTTTCATTAATGCACTCATATCCTAGAAGAGCATCACTAGCGTGTCTGCTGAGAAGCAGACCCACGCCTTGGTGATGCTTATTGTCGTCCCTCCCTGAAAAGAGAAATTTAAGATTATTTTTAAGAATCTGACCTTTATCTGTCCATCTGGTCTCTTGCAACCCAAGAATATCTAAATGATAATTGTGGAATTCTTGTGTGAGGACATCAAGAGAAAAAGCTCTGTGCAGAGTCCTCACATTCCAACTACCTATGGAGAGAAAATGGTTAGTGGGATGTGTAAAGAAACTATGTTTATTGAGAGAGGAAATGGCGACAATATCAAACAGCCCCCTAATCGCAGACATGGGGCAAAGACCCGTTCCCCCACCAATAAAGGCTGAAGCCATCTACACTGGAAGACTTCCTCCAATGTAGAATTTAACGATGTCAACAGAAGCAAAGAGTTCAGGTGCCTGCTCAGGATTATCTACCAGCTGATAAACATATCCTGTGAATCTATTCACTTGGGGATGTCAACCCACAAACAAAGAGAAAACACAGCGGAAGATTTTTCCTCCATAGAAACCCACCAGTACAGCAAATTCAGGATCCATAATCAAGCTCAGAGCCATAATTCCATTCATATTGGTATATATGGTCAGCACCAGGACCCTGTGTGATTGACCATTCCTCAGCAGGGTAGAAAAAAAAGAAAAGTAGCCATAGTTGTCCAGATCAGAAGGCCACACTAATCTGGCAGCCCTCCACTTCTGTTCACTTCCACAAGAGAATATCTCTTCTGAAAGGTATTAATGGTGTGCACCACGAGAAGGTGGGGTCGAACATTAGGTGTTAGGCCTGGGCGGTTCAATGCATCTTCTTCCAGTGACTACCTAGTTACCATTTACAGAACCATTAGTTTAACTTATGTATTTAATGGATTTTGGAAGTAATTTTAAGAAACTTAGAATAATTCTGGAAAAATAAAACATTTTCGTCGCTGCTAAGAGTCCAGATGTCTAGCGTTCCATCAAGACATAATGTGTTATCACATTGCATTAAAAAATGGCACCTGCGCACCATAACCTGCAGAACTGCTCTGCTTCGATTTCTTCTATTTGTTATTCTCCCAAATAATAATTTTTGTCATGCAAGGTTGGCTGCTCTGTACAGCATAATTTTTATAGCATTTGAGAGTTCTCCTTAAATATGTCATTGGTAAATTTCTAAAACAGTGTTTATTTTTCCAATTTCAATGGAAGACTCTTTTTACTGTTAGAATGCCATGTTGTTAATACTATTAATGTTGAAAATTCTATATATCTTTCAAATATTTTAACTGAGTATAATAAGAAATGCATATATATATATATTGGAATGTCTGTTATGCATTTGGAGATCCTCTTATGGCATTAAAGTCCAATTCTGCATGATTGTTCCTCAGATCACAGGTCTTTTTATGCTTGATTAGCCCCTATCCACACTTTCTTCCTTCCCCCACAAGACAGAATTCTTCCTAAACAGTAAGAGCTAGGACCTTTCTGCCTTCCCCCACAAGAAAAAAGGGAAAGAATATCCTCTTAAATAATAAATTTAAAGAGTTAATATTAGCAAATTTGGTATACATTTTCCAGTATCATATGGAGGGATTTCAAAAAGTTTCTGACACGTGTCTGCAGATTTGCACTCATTCCTCTGAAGTCAACAAACTACAACTTGTTTGAAAGCTTGTCAAAACTTGTCAGTACATGATAAAAACACAGGCCCCAAGGATGCAGATGGGGAATGAGGCAAAAAATTCATGCCGATTTATTACATGCATATAGGGATCATGCCTGTTCATATGGCACTGTTACGGGATGGATGCAAAAATTCAGAAAAACTATGTACAATTTTACTATGAAAAATTAATGTACAAAGACCAAAGGAGGGTATGAATGAGAGAAACATCGCTGCTGTTCATAAATTCATTAACCATGTATCACATTTCAGGTAATAAGTTTAGATGTTAATGTATCACTTGGCAGTGTGAAAACAACTATTCATCAACATTTAAAGTTCCGAAAGATATGTGCCAAATGAGTGCCACACAAACTGGCAGGAGTCAATTCGTGCAAGGAGATGCTGGCAATGTTTGAACCTAGTGACCCCAAATGGTTAAAAGACATTGTCACAATGGTTAGACATTGTTTTGTTAATATATAACTCCCAGAAAGATAAAAATTATGTTTGGATTCCAGAAGATGAACCATGTCCTCAAATCATCCTAGAAGATTCACAGTTTTTTTTTTAATCCTAAGGAGCGATAGCCATGGACACCTTACCAGAAAAAAATGACAATAAATGGGCAATACTATGCCAACATTGTTTTGCCCAAAATAGGTAAAGTGATGAAGGAGTAGCAGCCAACAACAAACATGTCAAGGGTTCTTTTTCACAACAATGCCAGTGCTCACAAAACCTGGCAAGTTATGTGCTTTTTGGAGCAGGAAAAATTCAAACTACCCCATCTTCCATATTGACCCAGTCCCGCATCGTGCAATTTTTGGTTGCTTCCATAAATTAAAAAGGAACTTGCTGGAAACTTTTTTTAAGGATGCAAGACCTTGCAAAATGCATTCATTCAGGGTTATGTAGAATTCTCCAACAGGAGTACCACCAAACATTCCAGATTTCCTGCAGACTTCTGCAACTTTGTAACAATGCTGGAGGAGAGTACTTTGAAGGACAGTAAAAGTTCTGTTGAGGTAAGTGCAATGGCTTTTGTTCTGCAGATGCATGTGAAGAACATTTTGAACACCCCTCGTAATGTAAAGCTACATAAGGATATGACTGTAAGGATCTGGAATTCACCTAGGGGTTGAGGAATGCATTGCCACTGCACAGATTGGCTCCTTTATTCCTACACAAAACATAGGAAACCTGACTTCAGTGAAGCCAAGCACTGTTGAACCAGTTTTTAAGATCCATCAGTGCACAGGTGATTGACAGCACTAAATGTACTCTCTCTTCATCCCCTACCCGTCTAGGTCATGCAAGCTGACTGTGGCATGTGGGAAGTTTGAACACAAAGAGCAGTCTGCAGAGAGCTGCGACTTGGCATAGACAGGACGACAAGAGTTGTCAGTATGGTCTCTTTGTGAAGACATTCTTTTTTTGACCTTGTAGGTACGGAGCCCACCGTTTGTGGCTGACCTATCAATTAGTGTGACCAAGATGATCTAGTTTAGGCTCTGTAAATTTATTAATTGTATATATTCGTTATATAATAAAGGGTTGTCGTGGGGTAAAGGAGCAGGTACAGGTGGTTTTTCACTAAGGGAATCTAGTGATTTGTTGTGTGCAGCTGACTTGATTTGGAAATATCATCAAGAGCTTTGGAGCTCATCAAGGGAGAAACAAATGAGATCGCTGAATAATGGGTAAGTGGGAAACTAGTTTTGGAGTCATGATAAACCGGACATATGATTAAATATTCATGTAAAAAGTATATTGATAACAGCTGTAGCTAGTGATAATTTCGATATTTACACCAGAGAGAGTGGCACTAATGTAACTAATAGCTTGACAGATAATTGTATAATAAATAAGGTGCTTTTTAGAGATATATCTGTGGTGTGCAATAAATGAGCCCAATGGGCCAAGGTAAGAAGGTTATTACAGTGAATAGTTACGATGTAAATTGTGAAAAGAAACAATGATTGGAAATTGTAATTAATGATGATCCAAATGCACACATTGAACAAGGTAATATTGCTTTAACAGAAGGTAATCCCAGAAAAACTAAAATAAGCAAGGTTTCTGATAGAGGAAAGGCTAATGAAATTTTGGCTGATAGCTGGGTAAGCTTTTTCATCGAGCAGGGTGATTCTTTGTAAAAGGAATTATTTACACCCTAATGTGCAACAGTTTAAAAATGGCAAGACTAATACAAACCGTAATAGAATTGAATTAAGATGTAGAGGTCCAATGACAGTTATCTTGCCCAGTCAGTATGAATAACATGGAGAATATTCTAGAATACTATGAGGAATGGTTAAAATGTAAGAGTAAGGGATTTTCAAATAACTATGTGTTGTTAGTGAATGAGAATGCTATTAATATAGTTACTGATAATTTCAAGAACTGTTTCAATCACAATGAAAATATATACCTAAAGTGCATATTGATAATTGGGTAACTTGCAAAAAACCAGATGCGAGTGTCTCAGTTTCTGAACGAGAAAAATTTGAAAGTAAGATTGCATAAGTCTAATTTGCCTAGAGATATGAAAGGATTTGTAAATTAATAGCTTAGATTCTGTTGAAATGACAGCAGAAAAATTTTCATTTGTAAATTTTTACAACGTAAATAAATATCTCTGGTGTAAATAAAAACATATAGATGCAAAGGTGGAGCTATCAGTAGCACTAATAAAGTGTGATGTAAGCATATTAGCTTACTTAGTGCTCCATTCATGATAGGGATAATTCTGTGATTCAGACTCAGCATAGAGTACAAATATTTAGATTTGATGTTTATCAAGCTGAAGATATGATTCAATGGCAGAGTAGTAAATTTAGGTGTAAGAATAGTAATTATAGAATGATTGATATTATTCACAGCTGTGGAGGTGAATTTGATAAAAGTGGAATTACTCAGCCTTATAGATTAAAATGTGCTATCATTCCTGTAAAATAAACATGGTCTTAAAATTGAAGAGTGTCATTTTGGGCAGATTGCCCCCATGACAAAACTAGATTACTATGTTACTTGAATGTGAATGTTAAGGACACTGATGCATTTAAATCTTATAAATATGACAATATTTATATAAGGAATGATTATTCTCTAGACAGTAAGCTAGAGGTTTTTAGAAATAGTGATAAGATTAATAATGGTGTCATGAAACTTCAGAGAGTTGGAGTCATTAGAGAATATGTGTAATCAGACAGAAGGTAATGAAGGTGAAATATTAATTTGTAAAATGTGTAATTACAAAAATGGATGCAAAAGAAATGTCAGTGGAAGATGAGAGTAATGTCCAGTGTTCCTTAAAGGAAATGATTTGCAGAATAGTTAGGCTCTGTTCTAACAATTATAGTGTAGAGGTTGGTTCACAACTAACCAAGAGATGAGAGATAAACAGTGAGGCTGCAGGTCTGCAAGTGGTTAGATAACTTGCATGTTCAGTGTGCTATTTATATATTGGGTTACAAGTTACCCTATGGCAGTTGGCTGTTAAGGAATCAGTTGCCACTGCACATATTGACTCCTGCATTCCTACATTCAACAAAGGAAGCTTGACTTTAGCAAAGCCATGCACTGTGGAGCCGGTTTGAAGATGCATCAGTGCCCAGGTAATTGGATGCACTAAACACACTCTCACCCTCTAACCCATCCATGTTATGTGAACTGACCATGGCATGTGGGAGATTTGAAACAAAGAGTAGTCTGCAGAGAGCTGCAACTCGGCATGACAGGACGAGAGGCATCTGTCTGGTCTCTTTGTGAAGAGACATCCTTTGTTGGATCTTGGAGGTCCGAAGCCCCAGTTTGCAGCTGGCCTATTAATTAGTGTTACCGAGGCAGTATAGTTTAGGCTTTGTAAATATATTAATTGCATATATTTGTTAGTTATTGTATAATAAAGGGAAAATACAGACAACTGCCTGTGCATATTTATGGCCACCAGTTTAGTCACCTGCAATCATAGTGTAGACAATAGATGCTCCTACCTGACAATTCAACACGCCCTCTTAAAAGAGAAGTTACGACAATGATCACTCAAATTTTATTCCTCCACTTCCCCGAAAATAGGACAGAAGAATTTAAGATTTTAAATTTTACGAACAGGAACACCAAATTAAGTACAAAAAATTTTTCTATCACTGCTTAAAGCAAACTGTGTTTGGATCTTCCAACCTATCCCCAGCAAAAAGGCTGTCACCCCTCCAAAGGAAGAATTCCTAAATGGTAGTATAGACTAGGGACACAAAATTATGTATACCTCATACTGTATCCCCTTCCAAACAAACACTGAAAAAAAAAAGGTTTTTTAATTAGTTGTGTTGAATGAACGCTTCTAACATGGGTAATGTATTCTACTATACAATGTAGAGTTTAATCAAACTGAATTAAAAACTTGAGCAATGCCAGGTAAACCTACTATATACTTTAGTGTGTTTAATTGTGTTAAGGACCTAAACATTGCAAGGAAAATTGGTTAGTACTTCATAAATTAAATTACACTGGACAGGAATTATACATACCAGGCTCTACAAGTTTTGATCTTGCAATTTTAGGTCGACATTTTGGAATGATTTGTTGTTCTGCCATAACGAACATTTTTCCACCAATGCTTTGGTGCCCTTGCAAATCACTATATGCATTTTGCTGTTCTTGTAATTTGTTGCGATAAAATGTTTGCTTTGAAATACTTAAATTATTATTTGATTGCAGCTGTGCATTTTTCCCAGTTATATCTGATTCTTTGGAAGTAAGACAGTAAGTTTTAGTGTTATTTGGAAAACTGCTTCGACAAAAATCACACTGCATGAAGTTTCGGCTACAGTGACCACAGCGTGAACAAACAGCGAGCTTTTCTATTTCCTGTAAAAAAGAAAAGAAGGAAAAGGTTAATGCATCTTATATTCTGAATAAAACTCAAAACTACAAGCATAGTTTTACCATAATTTAATAATGTAGGATAACACTTAACACCAGTGTTGGAAAATGTTATGTGCAATATAAGAGAAAAAGGAAATGATTTACTTTCAATTTACATTGAATTCCAATAATGAATAACATTATTGGAATTCAAAATATAATGATAAATCATAATGAATAATGAAAAAAATAATTCAGCTATTCTCACAGTTGTTTGTGTCAATAAAATTTAGCCATTTTTCTTTGTAAGAAATATTTAGAAATTTAAATCTCTGCCAATTTAGCTTCCAAGCAATGCTATCTCCATGACACATTCCTCAACAATTTAAGTGAAAGCAGATGTCCTAGCACCTCTTCAAAATTAGCACTCAGAGAAAGGGAGATCTGATAAACAAATAATTGTGGCAGTGATAAAGAAAGGGTTGGATGCCATCCATGCAGAAGGAACATAAGGCAGTTACAATAGAGCAAAAATCCACATTGTTCTGCAATACCCTGTGATCTGCTTAAACACTTAGAGAAGTAATTCTGTAGATGGAGTGATTTGGGAATGGGATAGACAGATGGGGGAAAAAAGCACCACAACTTTGACGATAGTTGAGATTTCCAATTTTGCCATTCATACTTTTCTAAACATCTTTTCCTACTACACCCTTCTAACTCTCTTTGTGCCCCCCCCCCCCCCCCCCCCCCACTTTAAAAAAAAAATTCCACTGGTATGTTGGTAAATCAGCATCTGTAAGACCTCACTTTCTACATGTATTGAGAGAAAGAAAAAGGAGGCAGTTCTCTTATTTCAATTGAGCAGCCACTAAATTTCTTTTGTGTTTTTCTGCAGCCACATCAAGAATACACTGCATAAAGCTAAAAAAGTAATAAATTTCCAAAATCTTTAGTTGTTTATCCAATTGATTTATTTTTATACCATTTTAAATCCATTTTCCAAAATAAAGGGTGAATGCTTTTCACATGATACCTGCCATTCTAAGTTAGGTCATGGTAACAGGGGGGTTTTTATATCTTTTATTTGGGGCTATCTATTATTTGTATTTGCAACAATATTAATAAAC
This sequence comes from Ryuthela nishihirai, assembly GCA_038380435.1. Taxonomy (NCBI): domain Eukaryota; kingdom Metazoa; phylum Arthropoda; class Arachnida; order Araneae; family Heptathelidae; genus Ryuthela; species Ryuthela nishihirai. The sequence goes on along the minus strand of JAWZYU010000001.1, from coordinate 151,820,297 downwards.
AATAATATTTTTTTCTGAATGACCACTTTTATCGGAAATTAGATTTTGATTGTTGGAAAGTTCAATAATATTTCACCCCGAAATTTAGTAAATTATTCTCTATGGTGTTTTTTATTTCCTTACATTCTTTTGAATCTGCTTTGTGGAAATGAAGGTCAGAAGTCTTGGAAGCGATCATTTTCAACAACAAAAATGAAGCCTATCTTAGAGGTTTGCTCTATTTGTCATAAATATTAAAAGTATGAAACATAATGAAATCATTCAAAAATTGTAAAGCATAAATCACTTGTAATAAAACACATTACCACAAAGCAAAAGTTATTCGAGATATATAGAATTAAATTCATTTTAAGGAACAGGTTTTGTCATTCATGTAAATAAACCAATGGGGAAGGTCTAACTCATTCCTACTTCAAATTGCAGGACAATAAAAAATATCATAATTATGAATTACAAATGAATTTTTATATATATATATTGATCTTTAACTATGCTTTCATTCTATTAATGATGAACTTTACGGAAAAAAAAATGTAAAAAAAACTGGACATATATATATAATGAAAATGGGAACAGTAAAGAATTGGGTAAAGCATTTCTTCACCATCTTCCTTAATACCACTGATGTCAGGGGTCCTCTCTGCAGACTTTTCAGATGATACTCTCACAATTCTGAATTTGCTTGCTCCAATTCTGGTAGAATAACTTGATTACCAATATATGTTCCTTCATTGTAAGAGCTATACGTCCATTTGCTTGCAGTGCATGCATTCCCACTTTTATACGCCTTTTGCGTTGGAAGCATGTTACTATGCAAACAAAGGCAATTAACAGACCTGAAGAACCCATTTTCCTACCAGATGGTAACAGTTGGAACTAATTTTTTATTTCTTTGCTAAATCGCTTCTGCATGTCTCATTAAACTATCTATGATTTCACGTCAATATTTCCACTTTTGCAATTTGGAATTTGGATTGTCCTGATTCTAGTAGAATAACTTGATTAACCAAGCATATTCCTTCTTCATGAGAGCCATACCCATTTGCTTGCAATGTGGGGAATACCACTTTTATACGTCTTTTGCATCGGAAACATGTTACTAGGCATGTTACCTGAAGCACCCATTTTCCTAGCTGGAGGTAACAGTGGAACTAATTTTTTTTTTTTGCTACATTGCTACCTCATGTTTTCATTAAGTAATCTATGAATTTTCATGGTGCTATCTCCATTCATCACTACTCCAAATATTGTGGAATAGGGAAACTTATTTTATAACAAACCTGTATATGTAACCTGTCAGTATAAATGCCTTTTCGTGGTGCATGCTGTTAGTACCTTTCAAAAGAGATACTCTCTTGTGGAAGGGAAATGAAGAGGAAAGTTGCCAGAATAATGTGGCATACTGATCTAGACAACTATGGCTACTTTTCCTTTTTTTTCCCTACCCTGCTGAGGAGTGGTCAACCACGCAGGTTCTTGGTGCTGACCATCTATACCAACCTGAACAGAATAATGGCTCTAAGCTTGATTATGGATCCTGAATTTGCTGCACTGTTGGGCTTCTGTGGAGAGAAACCTTATGCAATGTTTTCTGTTTGTGGATTGACAGCCTCAAGTGAATAGATTCACAGAATATGTTTTATCGATTGATGGCTAATCCTGATCAGAGGCAATCTCAGGTACCCAAACTCTAGCTTCTGTGGGCATTCAGCCTTTAGTAGGGGGGAAACAGGTCTTTGCCTCATGCCTGCGATTACTGGGCTGTTTGATATTGCCGGTATTCCCACTCTCAATAAACATAGTGTAGACAGGCTCCTTCTCTGCCTGTCTGGGCTGGTTTGTTTTTCTGACTGTGTGTGAAAGCGTATGCAGAAGGGTAGTTGTCCCTATCTCATCAGGATGATTTTACTTAGGTGGCCGATGTACACAAACTCAGGTATTTCATATATATATATACATTTATTTACACTCTATTACATATAAATACAGTGACTGCCCACCTGGTACAATCACTAGCTGAATACAACACAGGCTATAATGAGCCTCTGCAGTTCCACCACTAGACAGAGAACAAATTTTAAGCGAGCCACAGACAATCCGCCTGACATCCGGAAGGTCACTGTGCAAGTCCCAGTTCAAACAAGTTCATAGCTTCTGCACCCAATGGCTTGGATCACAGGCAGCAGCCTCTCACCAGGCCTCCCTGTCGCCTTATTGTCAGATCTGCCCCTCTCCTGTGACTGAAATGTCATGCAAGAATCACAAAATTCTTTTACATCGATCTCAATCATGGGTCACCTATGGAAAAGGCGTGGGTCTGCTGAGAAGCAGACCCATACCTTGGTGATGCTTATTATCTTCCCTCCCTGAAGAGAGAAATTTAAGATTATTTTTAAGAATCTGATCTTTATCTGCGCATCTAGTCTCTTGCAAGCCGAGAATATCTACATTATAATGGTGGAATTTTTATATGAGGACATCAAGAGAAAAAACCCTGTACAGAGTCCTCACATTCCAACTACCTATGGAGAGAAAATTGTTAGTGGGATGTTTAAAGAAACTGTTTATTGAGAGAGGGAATGCTGACAATATCAAACAGCCCCCTAACTGCAGACATGGGGCAAAGACCCGTTCCCCCACCACTAAAGGCTGAAGCCATCTACACTGGAATATTTCCTCCAATGTAGAATTCGACAATGCCAGTAGATGCAAAGAATACAGGTGCCTGCGATGACCTCTACTCAGGATTATCCACCAGCTGATAAACATATCACTTGGGACTGTCAACCCATAAGCAAACAAAAAGCACAGTGGAAGATTATCCCTCCACAGAAGCCCAAAAGTGCAGCAAATTCAGGATCCATAATCAAGCTCAGAGCCTTATTTGAGTCCAGTAGGTTTATATGGTCAGCACCAGGACCCTGTGTGGTTGACACTCCTGAGTAGGGTAGAAAAAAAATAGTAGCCATAGCTGTCCAGATCAGTAGGCCACACTGATCTGGCAGCCATCCCCTTCCGTTCCCTTTCACAAGAGTGTACCTCTTTTGAAAGGTACTAACGGCCTGCACCACAAGAAGGCAGGGTCGGACATTTGGTGCTAGACCTGGGCGGTTCTAGGCATCATCACAGAGGATTGGTGCATAGCTCTCCTTCCAGTGACTACCTAGCTAACAAATTTAATTATTTTTGGCACTATTACCCTTACTAGCAATCTCAGGGAGGTCATCCCCCCCCCCCCCAAGATCTAACCCTGATTTCAAACAATGCACGTTTTCAAATTATCTTAAAGCACTTTAAATAGACTGAGAATTGCTGGTGTCCATAATCCCAGAAAAAAAAATGTAACTACTGGATCTTACCTGTACAGATTTTGAGACTTCATTAGGACTGGATAATCTACTAGTGATTTGTGAAGTACTAGTAGCTGCTATAGAAGTTACTGTTAAATCTTGATGAATAGGACGTCTGAAAGGAAAGGGGATTTTTATTGCTCTTAGGGCATTCAATATTATTCAAAGCTCATATGAACTGCTATTTTAGTTTGTAATTAATTAATACCGATGTAATTTAAATTATACCAATGTAACTCACTTAATTATCGTTAATTCTAGAACTATTAACCAGGACAATCAGACCCAGTTCTGCTTTTCAACCTTCAAATAATAACCATTTTATGTAAAAATTTGAAAATTCATGGCTTTGAAATGACAAATAACAACAAATCAGAAGCTTTTAATATTTTTGGCAACTTTGAAGAAAAATTATTTGCTAATATAGCTTATACAAACAAATGGATCTATAAGACCCAATATAGATATCCTTCATTACTACTTAAAAATAAATATTTTACTTAAAAAAACATTTGATTCACTAAATATGTATCAATGAGAAAGAAAAAGTTGATTCCATTTTTTGTCTTGTTAAAATTATGCACTTATAGCTCGGATCAGGTAATGAATGAAACAAAAATATATTTTGCTCCCTTTTTTTATTTTCATAACTCACAAATCAGAAAAGCAAACCTAAATTCTAAATCTTTATCATTTATGGTAATGCTAAATGGTATGGACATGTCAGGTGCTCTCATGCCATCAGGAGATCTTGAGTTCTGATCTCACCTGGCTCAAGGTAATTTTTCTTTACACCCATCTTCTCCAGTTACTTAAAAAAACAGCTTGATAGTGGATAAATATTTATTAAATCAATGACGAGCTGTGAATTTCTATGTTTAGAATGAGAGACAAAACATCCATGTTTGCTTTTAATACAACAAAAAAGCTTCGTTTAAAAATAGAAATTGCCATTTGAAAATTTCCTTACATATATCTCATAAAAATATGCAATTCAAGCTTGAAAAATAAACTGTTCCTTTTTCATCTGAAGTATATTTTACCAAGCTAGGATATAAATAACTTGCTAAAGACATCTGATCACCATTTCTAAGATGTTATATATGGGATGGCCAATTTGTTTGTTAATGATATTAACCAAGCATGATAAAAATAAAAATAAATAAATACCCCCTCCAGCAGCTGCTTGCTACAGAGGTCTGACAGGAGCGTGTCAGTTTATATGCCATAGGTCTGAGAGGATGGCAGGACATCAGCAGAAAAACAACACTTACATCCATGCCTTACCCGGGGCTCGAACCCAGGTCCCTTAGATCAGTAGCCAAGCATGCTAACCACTCGGCCACGGGACGGCTAAAAATAAATATCCCCTCAAGCAGCTGCTTACCACAGAGGTCTGACAGGAGCCTGTCAATTTAATACACTGTAGAAGGAGGTCTGTGAGGATGGTTGGACCTCAGCAGAAAACCACACACATCCATGCCTTACCCAGGATTCGAACCCAGGTCCCTTAGATCAGCAGCCAAGCATGCCGACTTCTAAATGGAGCATTCCAACTCTTCTTGTGTAACACTGAAAAGAATTGTAAAAAAATAAATACCCCTTCAAGCCTCCATTTTACCTCAAACATTTATTTTTTTTTAAAAAAACACATGTTTCAGGTAAATATTATATTGTTAGCAAGAAATTTTCTTTCCATTAATATATAATTTAACTGGTTTTAATATGGTTTTAAAAAAAAAGAAGACTTAACTTCATACTTAGATTTATTTTTTCACTAATAAACTAAATATTATATTGTTAGCAAGAAATTTTCTTTCAATTAATATATAATTTAACTGGTTTTAATATGGTTTTAAAAAAAAAGAAGACTTAACTTCATACTTAGATTTATTTTTTCACTATATCATTGTGAAAAAGTTTTATTAAAATTAATGTTTGGCAATTTATTTAAAATTAAAACTTGATTGTCATTCTGTTGTTAAGCTCCCACAGAGGACTCTGAAGAGAACGAGAACACCTGATGGGTTGCACAGGAATACGAGAGAATATATTTTATTTAACAGCAAATGAACTAACTTGGCTAGGAATACCAGATCCTATAAGGGACCCAAATTGGGCTGACCATTAGTCAAAAGTGTCTGGCAAATGAAGCTTAAGAAATGTTGTGCTAAGGCTAAGAGAATTATTTTTAACACTGACAGTCTGAAAGATCAAGATAAAGTGAATGAAGAGTAGCTATCATAATGAATAAGTAGCCATGATAGGCTACTTAGTCATTACAATGCTAAAGTTCTCCATTGGGATCAGTTCAGACAAGCTTTTCTTGAAGCCAACAGTACTCTTTTAGGGAAAAAAAAAAGAAATAATGCCACTAAAAGAAGGCATTATAATGAGCTTAACAAATGTGTAAAGGATCAGTTAACAGCTCATAAGAATCGTTGGCTTGATAGCTTGGCTGATAAAGCAGAGGAAGCAGAGAGCACAACATTTGGGGGTTGTTCCAGATAGTTTTGTGTGGGAAGAAACAGACAGGTACACAGAGATTGAAGGATAAACAAGGTGAGGTTAGAGAAGGTGAGGATTCTGTCATGGCTAGGTGGGCTGAGCATTTCAGTGATGTTCTAAACAATGTGGTTAGTTCTACTCCCATTGTTTGTAATGAAGAAAGATGCATTACTGGCCTTAGTGTTGGCCCTATATTCACATTCTGAAGTTGTTTTGGCTATCTCGAAATTGAAACTGCATAAATCTCCAAGGAATTATGCAGTTGAAACTCCACTGAAATGCTTAGAGCTGGGAACATTTGTGTTGTCACATGGCTGACTGAAATTTTGAATAACTTTTATGATAAAGGTGTTGCTCCTAAGGATTCACTAGAGCTAATATTATCCCTATTTTAAAAAAAAAAACTGATTGTAGTTCTTGTGATAATTATAGGGGAACTAGTTTACTTTCTGTTCCAGGTAAAGTTCTTTTCATGATTATATTTAATAGAATTAAGAATCTGGTTGATGGACAACTGTGTGATCAACAGTGCAGATTCAGAAGTGAAAGGGCAATGGAATCTTTTGGAAGGGCAATGGAAGAGAAGGGCTACCAATTCAGTGTGGCCTAGTGAACTGGTCATCTATGGCCACTTTTTTCTTTTCTTTAGAACCCTGCTGAGGAGTGGTCAACTTCACAAGGTCCTGGTGCTGACCATTTATACCCACTACACTGGACTTGTTTATGGATTTGAGCTTGATTATGGATCCTGGACTAGCTGCACTGGTGGGCCTCTATTGAGGGAGAGTCTGCCACTGTGTTTTCTGTTTGTTTCTGGGTTGCCAGCCATAAGTGAACAGAGGCATGGGATACCTTATATCAGCATGTGGATAATCCTAATCAAAGGCCATCGCAGGTACCTGAACCTCACTTAGCTAGTTGGGCATCGTCAAGCCTAAACTGGAGTAATGTGTCTCAGGCAGGCCATATGGCTCTTGAAAAGGTGGTGCCTGAAGTTCCTACCAGCATCTGTGTCTTCAGCCTTTAGTGGAGGTCTTTGCCCCATGCCTGTGATCAGGGGGCTGTTTGATATTGTTGGCCCTACCTATCTCAATAAACCTAGTTTCTTTAAAAATCCTACTAATCATTTTCTCTCTGCAGGAACATGGAACATGAGGACATTACACAGACATTATTCTCTTGATGTCCTCATGAAGCAATTCCAGCACTATAACCTAGATATTCTAGGCTTGCAAGAAACCAGATGGACAAGTAAGATACTTAAAAATAACTTTAAATTTCTCTTTACAGGGAGGGTGCATGGGAAGCATCACCAAGGCACGGGTCTGCTTCTCAGCACACATGCTAGTGATGCTCTGCTAGGAAATGAGTGCATTAATGAAAGGTTTCTTACAGCAAAATTTCAAACAAGCATTAAAGACTTGAATGTTATCTGCTGTTATGCCACCACTGAGGATGAGAAGGATAGGTTTTATGGACAACTTCAGGATATTTTGAATTCTGTCAAGAAAGGAGATATTAACCTTGTTCTAGGTGACTGGCCGTCCCGTGGCCGAGTGGTTGGCATGCTTGGCTGCTGATCTAAGGGACCTGGGTTCGAGCCCCGGATTTAGGCTATGGATGTGTGTGTCGTTTTTCTGCTGAGGTCCTGCCATCCTCTCAGATCTCCTGCTGTGGCATATGGACTGACAGACTCATGTCAGACCTCTGTGGCAAGCAGCTGCTTGAGGGGGTATTTATTATTTTTTTTTTATCTAGGTGACTTCAATGCCAAAGTTGATAATGACTCTGACCTTTTGGGAGGGGTGATAGGCCCTTTTGGTATTGGTAGCTGCAATGGGCAACGTCTCAGGTAAGTAAACTCAATGGTTTCAGAATAACTAACACTTATTACAAACACCACAACATACATAAGTACATATGGGTTTCACCTGATGGGCTACATAAGAATATGATTGGTTATATACTAATTAACAGCAAATGGGCTAGTTCTGTTAGAAATAACAGGTCATATAGGGGAGCTGAAATTGGATCTGACCATTACCATGTTAAAAGTGTTTTACAACTTAAACTTAAAAAGTGTTGTGCTAGGGTAAAAAAATTACCTTTAATACTGAAGCTCTGAAGGACCCAGTTATAGCTAAAGCTTACCAAGATAGGTTCCTTAGTCATTATGACAGTCATAGTTTGCTTAATACTAAAGTTGAGGAATAATGGGGACATTTTAAACAGGCTTTTTTGGAAACTAACAGTACTCTTTTAGGGAAAAGGAAGCTGAGGAGGCAGAATTATTTGAGTGATAAGGTACTTGAGCTCATTTCAGAAAGAAAGAACTGCAGGAATGTCCTTAATCAGTACCCTACTAGTCCTAATAGAAAGGATTACAGAGAACTTAATAAATGTGTAAAGGATCAGTTAGCTGCTAATAAGAATCTTTGGCTTGATGGCTTGGCTGACAAGGTGGAGAAAGCAGTTAAGCAGCACAACAGCAGAGAGTTATACCAGATAGTTAATGTTTTGTGTGGTAGAATAAGGACAGGCATACAGGGATTGAAAGATAAACAAGGTAAGGTTATAAGAAGGTGAGGATTCTGTCAAGTTCTACTCCCATTGTTTGTAATGATGATAGATGCATTACTGGCTTTAATGTTGGCCCTATAACACAATCTGAAGTTATTTTGGCTGTTTCAAAACTTAAACTTCATAAATCCCCAGGTGTAGATGAAATTACTAAAGAAATGCTTAGAGCTGAGAACGTTTCAGTTACTACTTGGATGACTGAAATTTTGAATATCTTCTTTGATAAAAGCATGTTCCTAAGGATTTTACCAGAGCAATTATTATCCCTATTTTCGAAAAAGGTGATCGCAGTTCTTTTGATAACTATAGGGGTATCAGCCTACTCTCTGTTCCAGGAAAAGTTCTTTCCATGATTGTGCTTCATAGAATTAAGAATCTGGTTGACAGGCAATTGTGTGATGAGCAATGTGGATTCAGAAGTGGTAGGTGATGTGTAGATCATAAATTTTCACTTAGGCAGATTCTTGAGAAATGTTTAGAGTTTCAGAAACCTTTGGTTGCTAGCTTTGTTGATTTCAAAGAGGCTTTCGACTCTGTTGATCGTCATAATTTGTGGTTGATTGTGAAATCATATGGTATCTAGACAAGTTAGTGTTATTATAGAGAGCTTTCATTATGTTAACTGAGTCATGTGTGAGAGTTGGTAAGGCTTGTAGCAATTGGTTTAACATTACTTCTAGTGTTCGACAAGGGTGCATTTTGTCTCCTTTTCTCTTTAGTTTGGTTATTGATTATGTTATGCGAAATTAACTGCAAGGGAAATCTTTTGGTCTTAAATGGTCTGGAGATAAGAAAATTTCCGATTTAGATCATACTGATGATTTAGCCCTTTTGGCAAATGATGTTGATGAGATAAACTCTTTCATTTGAGCTGTTGATGAAATTGGTAGTAGAGTAGGTTTGGTTATAAACAGAGAGAAATCTAAAGTGATGAAAATTAATCAAGCAGGCTGTGATTCAGTTAATCTGAATGATTGCAGTTTTGAGCAGGTGTCACAGTTTATCTTGGGAGCTATGTAACAGATGATGGTGATGTGCAACATGAGATTAACAGAAATAGGGACTGCTGCCAGGACTTTTAAGAATATATGGAGAGTGTGGAGAAATAGGCATATACACCTAAAGACTAAAATTAGACTGTATAATAGTTTGGTTCTTTCTAGGGTTAATTATGGTAGTGAAACTTGGGACACTTTGTAAACAAGATAACAGGAATCTATATGCTTTTGATTCTAGATGCTTACGCAGCATCTTGGGCATTAGGTGGTTCAACTTTGTAACTAATGATGAGGTTAGGCAAAGGAGTCGACAACCTCCTTTAAGCAGCATATTGTGCAGAGAGAGACTCCATTGGTTTGGCCATGTTGCCCGTATGAATAATTATAGATTGGCGAATAGGGTTATGACAGTGTGCCTAAAGGCCTCAGAAAGAGGGGGAGACCTAGGATGCGTTGGGCAGATAATGTCAAACAGGATCTTATTAGAATTGGTGTGCAGTGGCCAGATGCAGTTGATGTAGCTCAGGACAGACTTGATTGGAGAACTAAATTGCACTGTTTGGTTGGACCTCCGTAGACCATGGCTGCTTGAGGATAATGATGATGATGCACTTTTGAACAAGTGCCCCAGTGCAATTATCTATGGAGCTATGTAACAATATTGGTGATGTGCCACATGAGATAAATATAAGATTAGGGATTGCTGTTGGGACTTTTAAGAATCTATGAACTGTGTGGAGAAATAAGTGTATACATCTAAAGACTAATTAGGCTGTACAGTAGTATGGTTCTCTCTAAAGTTAGTTATGATAGCGAAACATGGACCATCTGTAAGCAGGATAATAGGAACTTGATGCCTTTGACTATAGATGCTTACGCAGTATCTTGGACATTAGGTGCATCCTATTAAAACTTGTCTTTTTGATTAAAAATTTGATTTTCAAAAAAAAAAATAGAATTAAATGCTATTTAACTCTTTGCACTCAAAAGTTTTTTCGCTATAGGGAAGTAGCAACTCGAAGCTTTTCACTAAAGAGTTGAAATTTTTTTTACAACACAAAAATATCATACATAAATTAATGGAGAGAACTATTTTATTTCAATATTTTGTGTATTTTTGCATTATACAAGACCTAATATTCAATATCAAGCTTTTTAATTTTGCCTCAGGTGATATTTTAGGAAGCACTTGCCAAGATGCATTCTCGGTTTGTCAGGACAAGTGTTACGAATGTGTCAAAAATTACTTCTTAGTTGATCAACCAGTGATTTAACATATTTCAAATGACTAAAAGGACGTTTATTTCTTTGTCTTTTTACAAGTTTATATAAGATGTAAGGATTAAACATCTAAATTGTAAAGAGGAAAGATATCTGTTTATAAAACAGTTATTGTCGCCTCTCAGTCACCATTCGAGCTGCTGCATCAAATCAAGTGGCAACTGACGGTCGCCTCTTCGGTGCAAAGGGTTAAATTTGGTATGTAACATACCATAATTCCTTTTACGAGTTATTTGGTAAAAAAGTTCTAAAGTATAAATGTTTTTTTGACTGAGTATAGTGAAAAAATAGCTGGGCCTCTTGACGTAAATCAGTTTATCATGGTGGACCCTAGAAGGGAATAGATGTTAATGGTGGCAATAACAAGATATAATGTATTCCTTTAGTTCTATACTGAAATGGCTATGAAGAAATTTCTTATTGTATACTATATTATTTATAAAGTTCCCCATGGCAACACCTATCCTAATCTCCAGGAGTTACTTTAAGTGTACCCAATCAAGTGTAAAAATTTTATCTTTACAAAGACAACATAGAAAAATACAAGCTGCAGGGCTGACATACATTCTACTTTTTGATGAAATTGAAGCGATCTGTCTGCAGAAAATGATTTTCACTTGTTGAAAGATTCTGATGACAGCATATCTCTGATTCAGAGTTTGAGGGGTCATCTTACATCAGAGAATTTATTGTTTATGAGCAGATTGTTCTACATTCTGCACAGGATGTCAGCGATGATCAGTCTAATATACCCTGTTCTTCATTTTCACAACATGAATGAACTGGCAGACAAGAGTCAGCAAAGTTAACATGTGCACCAGTTCTGTTGTCAACATAAGCTCACCTGTGGTGTAAAATACAGTATGGCCCAGAATAAAGTACAATTAAGTTTGACAACACTTCATTTCACACATGTGGGTGAGAGATGTTCTATCAATGACCTAGTGTGACCTTGGACTCAAACCAGATTGTGTGAGCAGTGCATCATAATGTTATTCAATATTCAAGAAAAGAAAATGCCTTTGTTGTGTAGAATCATTCTTCTACATGCAAGGCATGTAAGAAGGCATGGAGGGAAACTAAATGTAAAATAGGTGCATGAACATTTTGAGGAAAAGTTTAACAAACCACCATCAACTAAATAAATGTATTGTTGCTGATGAAGACATTTCAAGACACTGGAACTGTAGTACCTCAACAGAAGCATTGTTTCTGAAAGAAATGGAGTGCCACAGCTAATGAGTACATAGGGAAGATGCTTGACAAAATTCTCAGATCACCAAGGTCAATGGCAAATAGCAAAAGTATTTGTTATGAAGAGATCATCTGTGAAAAGAATGGTTCATGAGTTGGGAGCTTTTTGATACTGTTAGCCAATTCAGCAGAAGCTGTGAGAACCAGATGCAGGGGGAGGGGGTTGTTTTACGATAGGGTTACATTCATGGAGTTGTAGTCACAAAGTGAATGACTCTGCGAGTCAGGTTGTTTTACCTCTGAGCAACACTTTTTTGCACGCCATAGGCTAAATGGCCAGGTCACATGGACTCCGAAGACTCAGAGAAGGTTGGGGGAGGGGACCCACTGGAATAGCTGTTCGATCAACGATAGCCTCCCATCAAGGCCATCCAGTGTGTTCTTTAACGTGCACAGGGTATGGCTCTCCTGCACACAGGGCCATGGCTTAACGTTCCAGCCGACGGATGGCAGACTTTCTAAGCCCATTGGTGTCCCCTACTGACGCGGGCAGGGAGTTTTGCGGAGATAAGTCTCAACACTGACCCAGCTGGAACTTGAACCTGGGAACTACGGATTACAAGCCTAGCGCGCTACTGACTACCACCGCCCCAATGACTCAGTGAATGAGCATAAAACAAGTTTATTATACAGGGTGATTCAAAAAGATGGACACTATTTCAATTCGTTATATTTCCTGAACTATACGTTTTATTTGAATTATGTAACTTACATTTGAAAGAGGATGTTGTAAAGTTTCGAATACTACCATTAGAGGACTCTAGCGCCGCACAGAAGCATCAGTTGTAAGCAAGATGGCTACAATGCAACACAAGATTTTTTGCATTCGTGAGTTCAGTAAAATAATAATTCGCGAGTTCAGTCAAATACAACATATTGTTCATGAAATATAGCCAATTGTAATTGTGTACATCTATAAACTTTAATGTGTGTATAATCAAATGTAATTTACAGAATTCAAATACAACATATTGTTCAGGATATATAGCCAATTGTAATTGTGTCCATCTTTTTGAATCACCCTGTAAAATGGACAAAAAAGGAACAAATTTTAAACCATGTGTCGTTTTTCTGCTGAGGTCCTGCCGTCCTCTCAGACCTTCTACTGTGGCATATAAACTGACAGGCTCCTGTCAGACCTCTGTGGCAAGCAGATGCTTGAGGGGGTATTTTTTTTTTGGAAATAACTAATATACATAACTGGTCATATCCTATACCAAAATAAACTGTCCTGTGGTCAAGGGGTTTGCACACTAGGCTACTGATCTAAGGAACTAGGTTAGAGCTCCAGGTAAGACATGGATGTTTGTGTCATTTTTCTGAAGTCCCGCCATCCTCACAGACCTTCTACTATGGCATTTAAACTGACAAGCTCCTGTCAGACCTCTGTGGCAAGCAGATGCTTGAGGGAATATTTATTTTTTTTTTATTTTTATACCATAATAAAGAGCATTTAATTTGAATTTTTATAAAATAAAATATTTGAGAAAACCAGCAAACCTACTAATTTTAATAGCACTTTTTAAAACAATATAGTAAAAAAAGTAATTTTGTTCGATTTGAACCTCATTCTGAAATAATTAATAGACAGAATAATGCAATAGCTTAAACAAAGGAGCATTTAATTCTACATAATAATATAAAGCTTTTTCTAAAACATTATAACAAACAGTAAAACAATTTAAAAATCAAAATATGCTAAAAATTGCAACACTTAGATATATGCATTCTTATCAAATGATGCATATATCTCCCATTTAAAAACATCCATATTTACCAGTTTTCTTTTGAGGCAATTCAAAAAGATTAAGAAAAAGTCAAATGGGAACAGTTAAAAGAATGTTCTGCATGGAACTTTAGAAACATTACCAGAAAGAAGAAAATTACTGAAACACTCCAGTGCAAAATGAGGTCACAAAAATGGATGCTACAGTTGTGTAATATTTTCTTTCAACCTTATAGAACATCTAAATAATAAAGTATCTTTTTCAATATTAAGTTTAACTCCTAAATTTTCTGAATTCTGAAAATCTTAAAAACAGATGATTTCTATGGGGGGGGGGGGGGAATGTAAACTGGAGCATACTCCCTTGGGATCTCATAGAAGATAATCAATATAAATGGTGTCATGGTGAATCAGACCAGAATTGCTAAAGCAGATTATCAAGTCCTTTCTGCACAATCTGAAATGCTTCTGCCTAGCAAGAATTTTGACTCTAGGTACCCAATGGTTTCAACAAGATTGAGCTTCAGTGCACACAGCTAGGAATACACTTTGTAGGGGCTGCCAGCAGCACTTTTCAAATTATTTTCATGGGAAGAGATTATCCATTTCCTTCAAATTAACCAGACCTCACCCTGTACAACACTTAACTGTGGGGAATGCTTAAAGAAAAGGTTCATTGCAATCCATTGCCTTTTAGATTTGATCAAATGACAACCAACATTCAATTTGTAAAACACTCTATACCACCTTAGTGCATCCAGAAAATATTTGCCAATCTCTGTCTCAGATATGAGACTGTTCGAATTCACAATATTTCATATCCTTTTTTTTTTCCTGGAGCATCTTTATTCACTTTTGGAGCTTGGAGCATGTTTTTGTGTGTTACCACCTGCTTCATTTAATTTCAACTGCTGTAGTGTATTTCATCTTCTATTTAACCTAGGAAATAAAAGTAAGTACAATCCTCAAACTTTTTTTATTCTCATTTTTGATATAATTTATCCAGGCCATACTGTATATGCTGATAACTACATCAAGCTCCCCCCTACTTCCCATTTACTGGTACTCTGGTAATAAATGCAGCTATGTACTTCTTCATGCCTCTTGATCCACGAGTACTGCAACTTTTGTGCCTAAAAATAAATCATTTTTCAAATGCATATGCAAGCAACTTGAGTCAGTTTTTGTGAGCTAACTAAAAGGAGGATACAACTCCTGAAAATCTGATGGATTTCTTTATCATGCTGATTCTTCAAGGAATTCTCCATCAACCTTTGGAGAAGTGGCACTGGTCCACCAAAAGAATTATTCATTTTAATACAAAGACTGAGATTGCAATATGCATCATGACATATTTCAAAATCTCTCGCACAGTGAAAGACTACATATTCTTGTGCCAGATTAACGAGGAAGAGCAAAAATATTCAGACAGCCATTATCTCATTTAGCAAAAAAAGTTTTTGAAGGAATTTTTTTTTTTGCTTATGTTTAATAATTCTAATGGTGAAAAATAAAGCTATATTATTTTTGCACAAAAAAACTACAGAAAAAGCACTTTTTCAATGTACAGAAAGCTAACACTTAAATGGTTAATCAAGAGAAATTCAATTTAAATTGACGCTGTGGAAGTGTACTCTTCGATTATACAGAACTACTTTGCATTTCAGACTGTGTTTTCAGCTCATTTTCTAAAAAAATTCACTAATAACAGAATCACTTATTAGTTTATTTGCTCAAAGAAAGGTTCTAAGTTTATTTTCTTCTGAAAACCCTCCAAAACTAACTGAACCACCAGAGTAACTGCAGCAGTAGTCACTGCTGAGATGTAGGATTATGTCTCAGCAGACTGGTTACTGATGCTCTTCTCGGATATGACTGCATTGAAAAAAAGGCTGTCAAATGTTTAAGTGTGCTTGACTATTGATCTAAGGGACCTGGGTTCGAGCCCTGAGTAATATATGGATGTTTTGGTTTGATTTTATGCTAAGGTTACAACTTCCTCACAGACCTTATACTTCAGCTTATTAAGCTGACATGCTCATGTCAGTTTAACATACTGCAGTAGAAGAATGAGATCTTCGAAAACAGGCTTTTATTGAAACTAGCTGCAGAATAATCCCGGAAGCCAATTGAGTTAGCATGTTTCCTACAGTTCAAAGAGCCCTGGTTTCAAGCCCCACATAAGGCGTGACTGTTTGTGTTGTTTTTCTGCAGATGTCTTGCCTGCCTCACACACTTTCACTGTGGAGTATAAATTGACAGGCTCCTGTCAGACCTCTATAATAAGTAGCTCTTTGAGGTAGATATTTATTTTCATTCTTACAGCTAAATTTCAAGCTAGGATTAAAGATTTGAATGTCAGCTATTGTTATGCCCCACCGAGGATTTCGATGAGGATGGGGAAATATAGATTTTATGGACAACTAGAGGATATTTTGAATACAGTCAAGGAAGGACATATTACTCTTGTTCTAAGTGCTGCACAACTTCAATGCTGAAGTTGGTACTGACTCAGACTTTTGACAAGGGATGTTAAGTCCCTTTGGTATTGGTAGCTGCAATGGTAAAGGCAACATCTCCTACAGGTATGTAAAACTTAATGGTTTGAGATAAACTAATACTTATTACAAACACTGCAACATATATAAATGCAAATGGGTTTCACCTGGTGGGTACTATAAGAGAAAATGATTATATATTAATTAACAGCAAATGAGCTAGTTATGTTAGCAATATTATAATATAGGAGAGGTGAAACTAGATGACAATTGCCTTATTAAAGGTGTCTTGCAACTTAAGCTTAAGAAGTGTTGAGCTAAAGTTAAAAAAGTTACCTTTAACATTGAAGTTCTGAAAGACCCAATTATAGCCAAAACTTACGTTGATATATTT
Organism: Ryuthela nishihirai; assembly: GCA_038380435.1. NCBI lineage: Eukaryota > Metazoa > Arthropoda > Arachnida > Araneae > Heptathelidae > Ryuthela > Ryuthela nishihirai. The sequence goes on along the minus strand of JAWZYU010000001.1, from coordinate 151,803,708 downwards.
ATTAGTCATTATTACAGTCACGGTTTGTTTACTACTGAAGTTCAGGAAGAATGTGACCATTTTAAACAGGCTTTTATTGAAATTAACAGTACTTTTTGGGGTAAAAAGGAGCAGAGGAGGTAAATTTATTACAGTGATAAGGCACTAGAACTTATTTTGAAAGAAAGATTGTTAGGAATATCCTTAATCAACACTCTACTATCCTAACAGAAAGCATTACAAACAGCTTAATAAGCATGTAAAGGATGAGCTAATAGCTGATAAGAATCTTTGGCTTGATAACATGGCTGATAATGCAGAGGAAGCAGCGAGACAATGAAAGAGCAGAGAGCTGCACCAGATAGTTAATGTTTTGTGTGGGAAGAAAAAGGTACACTAGTATTGATGGATAAATATGGTAAGGTTATTATTGAAGGTGAATATTCTGTCACTGAGCATTTCAGTGGAGTTCTGAACAATTAGTTCTACTGCTATTATAATGAATATAAATATAATAGTTAGTTAGTTCTACTGCCTTTGCAATGAATATATAATATAAATTCATTACTGACATTAATGTTGGTCCTATAACACAGTCTGAAGTTATTTTGGTTGTTTCTAAACTTAAACTACATACATCCACAAGGGAAAATGAAATTATTACTGAAATGCTTAGATCTGGTAATGTTTCTGTTATCACATGACTGATTGAAATTTTGAATATCTTTTATGATAAAAGCATTATTCTGAAATTTTTAATAAAACTATTAATTATCCCTACTTTTAAAAATAGTTATTTCAGTTCTTGTGATAATTATAGGGGTATCAGCCTTCTTTCAGTTCCAGGTAAAGTTCTTTGCATGATTGTGCTTAATAGAATTAAGAATCTTGTTGGATTGGGTTGTTTTATCTCTGAGCAGCACTTTTTTGCACACAATGCATGAATTTGGTTGATGGACAAAATGCATGATGAGCAGTGTAGATTCAGAAGTGGGGGGGGGGGGGAGTATTAATCAGATTTTTTTTCCTAGCCAGGTTCTTGAGAAAGGTTTAGGGAGATAGGGAAGGAGGGTGGGTGGATCACATGACATTATAAAAATTTATCTCAAAGTGGATTTTAGAGCTTTTTTGCATAGAAACCATATCTTACCGTGATTGGATATTGCCTAATATGTTGGAATATTTCCAGATACGGCCATTTGGAACATCATTCTTAGCATGTGAATGATTGCCATCCAATTCCTTTCCAGTTAAATCTGGTTGTTTTGAAACTAATCTAACAAAGGATTTTTTTGAAGAACCTGTTATCACACTAGAGAAAAAAGAACAGCTTTTTAAATGACACAAAATTTAAAACTTCTGCCTTATATTACTTAGACATATTATTAACAACTAAATGAAATATCATCTCAGTATTTTAAGTATAAAAAAAATCACGCAATGTTTATATAATATATACACTTAATTGTACATTAGCTCTTTATAGTGGCGATAGGTGACTAAAATTTTTAGTGGGGTATTTTGACTGCTATACGCAGGATCAGAATACAGGGTGATTCAAAACTTATCGTTCAAATTTCGTGGGGAGGTAGTGAATACGTCAGGAAACCGATTTCACATAGGAAAGAATGTCCGCAAATGTACGCATGCGTAAATAGAGGGCGCTGTGTGTACCCAACCAGTGTACAGCCTCGCACGACCACTCCCGCTGTCATCAGTGTACGAGCTGATTTACTAGTGATAAGATGAATCGTTTTACGCATCACGAGCTAGCGGATATGCATCTCGCATATGGGGCAGCTGGCGAAAGCGGCCGCCGAGCTAGGCAAGTTTACGAAGACCAATACTCCAACAGAAGAATACCGCAGCATCAAATGTTTGCACGTGTGCATCGCAATCTGCGCGAACGTGGTTCACTGCGCAACATGCAGGATACGGGGAGAAGACTGACGCGGACTGTCAACGTCGCAGAACAAGTCCTACAGTCCATCGAAGATAATCCGAATACCAGCACACGAGCTATTGCTCAGCAGCTTGGGGTATCTCAGTCAGCAGTGTGGCGGATACTGCACGAGGAACGTGTGCATCCTTACCATCTGCAAAGGGTGCAGTTACTGCATCCTGATGATTATCTGAAGCGTGTGGAATTTGCACAATGGTTCATGCAGAAAGGTGCCGTGGACCCCAGTTTTCCAGCTTCTGTCCTTTTTACAGATGAAGCTTCATTCACTCGTGAAGGTGTGTTCAATACACACAATTCACATGTGTGGGCTTACGACAACCCGCATGGTATGAGAAGTCACGCTGCGCAACATCGTTTTGCCGTAAATGTGTGGGCTGGAATCATTGGTGACTGTTTGTTGGGACCTTACTTGCTACCGCCCCGATTGGACAGCCGGAAATACCTAATATTTCTCGAGACAGTGTTACCGACTTTTCTGGGTGCTGTTCCTGCGCATATCTGCCGAGATATGTGGTATCAACATGACGGGGCTCCAGCCCACAGCACAATTGTTGCGCGTGATTACCTGAACCGAACATTCGGAGCTCGATGGATCAGTAGAGGTGGACCGATCGCTTGGCCACCCAGGTCACCTGATTTATCGCCCATGGATTTCTTTTTGTGGGGGGGCCATGAAAGACCATGTGTACGAGACCCCCGTCGACAGTGAAATGGACCTTGTTGCACGAATAGTGGCCGCTGCAAGCATTGTCCGTGATATGCCAGGCGTTTTTGAAAATGTTCGGCGGTCAATGTGTGATGCCCCATCATTCACTTTTGCTTTACCTTAACCAGTTTTGTTTAATTTACGTTACATTTATCATTTTGGGGATTTTTTTTATTTCCTTTTTGGCATCACAGCGCTCACATCCAAAAGATTCTAGGAGTTGCGCATGCACCAGAACTCCGATCTTCCGACTGTACCATTAAAGCGCGTGCCAAGGACACGCCCCCTCTTGCGTCATAGCTTTTGCCTCGTTCGTCATAGTATGTTAATGTCTTTCCCGGCATGTGCCGGCCTCATGTCAAAAAACCGGTGACCTACGAGTCACTTAAGCAGTAGAGTAGCAGAAGCAGTAGCATAAGCACAAGTGAGTGCACGAGCACAAGGTGCGTAGCACCAAGCACAGTGCGTGTAGCACTGGAGTTGTGTTTTCTTCATTGATGTCTTGGTGAGTTGAATTATTTTGGAAATAAATCTGTTTTGTTATATTTAAAACCTTTTGAGTCTGTACAGTTTTTTTCTCTTGAGCAACGCGAATTAAGGATTTTTGAATTTAAAATTACTTGACAATCATTTTGATTCTTACTCATTAACGCTCGCTGGTATTTGAACCCTAAATCAACTTATTATCAACTTATTCTACTTTTGGCAATTTCTTAAGTATTGCCTGGCGCCCGTCTAAGCTATCCGGAGCATAAAACTTCAAGTATTTTGCATTTGTTTGGAGCGTTACAAATGCAACGGCGCTGTGAATCCTGTGTCTGTGTAAATGGTCGCAATTTTGAGCACCTACTGTGAACCTGTACTTTACCTTGTTGGAATAAAAGTCACATTCGTTACCACTTAACTGTACTGTTTCCTTGTGTTCACTTTACTTGTCCATTTTGTTCATGTAGATGACGTTTGCGGACATACTTTCCTATGTGAAATCGGTTTCCTGACGTATTCCCTACCTCCCCACGAAATTTGAACGATAAGTTTTGAATCACCCTGTATAGTAAAAATAATTCAGAAGTGTGATATCAACTGAACCAAACAGGACGGAAAACACATTTGTAATGCATGTAATTCTATTTTTTCAATATTCGCAAAACAGGTTATTTAACAAAAAAATTTGGGGGGGGGGGACTCGAAAATATATTCTTATCCATTCTACTTTAATTTAGTATTTTGCCTCTTCACTGTAAAAATCACCTATTATATGTGTGTGTGTTTTTTTCTCTCCATTCTAGTGGTATTTTAAAAAAACTATTACTAAAAATTATATCAAACATATAGGTTTACTATTTTTGACTCCCTTCCAATTATAAATTTATATTTACTATTTTAAAGTCAATTACTCATCACAAATTATAACTTGAATCAATTTATTATACATTTCATTACATATTACTTTACAACAAATTGTAAAAAACATGATATTAGTTATAATACGAATTGAAATGAAAAAGACTAAAAAAAAAAACTATAATGACAGTGGCAGGGATCAAAATGGAGACCTTTACATTGCAAATCCAAAAGAGGCAAAGCGTTTAACCGAATCAGCTACACATTGCTGATGAGAGCCCATGTTAAAATATATTAGCATTCTCTTGTAGAACAAATGTTCAATATATTTTATATTTTCATAACATTATACCTTTCATTAACATTATCGTTTTAGGGAAAGGTCAAAAATACTGTACAATTTGGAAGCAGATTTTCATAAGTGTAAAACTGAAAAAACCGTAAAAATGGATTTTCAAAGACAAAATTGGATTTTCGGTTTTCAAACCAAAAAATTGGGAGAACATCTGATAAAACTGGAGTAGTTGGCAGCTCTGCCAAGGTAATGGTTGGTTGCAATTTTGCCTCTCCTAACAGAACTAGCTGTAAATTAATAAATAATCAATCATATTCTTAAGCAGTCCATCTGGTGACACCCAAGGGTACTTATGTATGTCAGAGTGTTTGCAATAAGTGTTAGTTATTCTCAAACCATTAAGTTTATCTACCTGTTGGAGACGTTGCCCATTGCTATTGCAGCTACCAATACCAAAGGGACCTATCACCTCTCCCCAAAGGTCAAAGTTAGTACCAACTTGGGGTTGGGTGTTGGGTTGTTTTACCTCTGAGCGGCACTTTTTTTGCACACTATGGGCTAAATGGCTAAGTCACATGGACCCCGAAGGCTCAGAGAAGGTTGGGGGAGGGGACCCACTGGAACAGCTTTGGGAGACAGATGGTAGCCTCCCGTCAAGGCCATCCAGCGTGTTCTTTAACATGCACATGGTATGGCTCTCCCGCACATGGGGCTACGGCTTAATGTCCCATCCGACAGACAGCGGCCTTTCCAAGCCCAGCGGTGTCTCCTACTGACGATGGGCAGGGTGGGGAATTTTGCGGAGATAAATCTCAACACTGACCCAGCTGGGACTCGAACCTGGAAACTACAGTTACGAGCCTGGCGCGCTACCGACTGAGCCACCACCATCCCAGTACCAACTTTGGCATTGAAGTCACCTATAACAAGGGTAATATCTGCTTTCTTGACAGAATTCAAAATATCCTGAAGTTGTCCGTAAAACCTATCCTTCTCATCCTGATCGGCATCCTCAGTGGGGGCATAACAGTAGATAACATTCAAATCTTTAATGCCTGTCTGAAAATTTACTTTAAGAAATCTTTCATTAATGCACTCATATCCTAGAAGAGCATCATTGGCATGTCTGCTGAGAAGCAAACCTATGCCTTGATGCTTTCTATCTTCCCTCCCTGAAAGAGAACTTTTAGATTATTTTTAAGCATCTGACCCTTATCTGTCAATTTGGTCTCTTGCATGCCATTAATATCTAGGTTATAACATTAGTATTATTATGTGAAGACATCAAGAGAATAATCTCTTGCAAGATGAGGAGAGAAAATGGTTAGTGGGAAGCTTAAAGAAAGTATGTTTATTGAGAGAGAAAGTGCCAATAATATCAAACAGCACCCTAAGTGCAGGCATCGGATAAAGATCTGTTACCCCCATTACTAAAGGCTGAAGCCATCTACATTGGTAGGACTACCTCCGATATAGGCTTGATGATGCCTGTAGAAGACAGGGTTCAGGTAAATGCAATGGCCTCTGATCAGGATATTCCACTAGCTGATAAAATGTATCCCATGAATCTATTTGCTTTGCGCTGTCAACTCACAAACTGAAAACACAGAGGAAATTTTTCCCTCAATAGAAGCCCACCAGTGCAGCAAATTCAGAATCCATAATCAATTTCAGAGTCACTATTCCCTTCAAGTTGGTATATTTGGTCAGCACCAGGACCCTGTATGGTTGATTACTCCTCTAAGCAGGGTAGAAAGGAAAAAAGTAGCCATAGTAGTTTAGATCAATGGTTCTCAACCTTTTATGCTTCACAATATCCCCTGGAAATGTGTATATAACTGGTTGTATAGATAGATAAAACTATAGTTATAGTATAACAGTGGGAATAAAATAAAACATATATATATAACACATATCTAGCAACTATTGAGCTCTCACAGCGTACCCCAAAAAATTTTACCACGTACCCCATGTTGAGAACCCCTAGTCTAGATTAGATATATTATTAATTAATTATCTAATTAGTTAGTATTTTATTTCTTCTTAAAATTAAACCTTAGTTTTCATTTCAGTAGCTTTACTTTCTTTCTGTAAATTTTTTATCTTTCGGTCAATCGATTATTATTGATTCCTAGGCACTGAACTCTATCCTATGTGGGAAGGCAATTTCGGGAAAGGTCATTTTTAAAAAATTACGAGTTTCAAGTTTATTTTGAATGGTTTTAAAAGTATTTACTCCCCTCCCCCATATCTTAGCTGTGACAATCTACAATACAGACATTTTTCTTTTTTGCTTTGGTACACTAAGCTTTTGGCACTTAGCTAAAATCAGCAAAATTATATATCCCCCCCCCCCCCAAAAAAAAAAAGATTCATAATGTTTAGTAAAAAAGGGCAGCCAAGAAAGTTTTCCTCCATTTCATAAACAGAACAAAAATAAACCATTAATGTCAGCTATACAAGTCATCTTGTATAATGCTGATTCGCGTTTCAAAATATACCACACTGAAAGGAATCATTAAAATAAATAAAAAGACGTGTTTCAGGAAAATATTATATTATTTAGGAAAAAATTTACTTTCCATTAATAAATAATTTAACTGTTTCAATTCATTACATTCTCCAAAATTAAGCTTTAATTGCATAGTCCAATCTATTCTTTCACTATATCACATCATACATATATACATCACTTATATCACATCATATATATATGTAAAAAAAAAGTCTTATTAAAATTAATATGCTTGGAAAATTGTTTAAATTTTTTATTTTCATAAAATTTGGAGTTATATTCTGTTTTATTTGGTATATAAACATGACCTATTTCTGTTGATTGGTTATTTTTAAAAAAATTTCTAAAGTTGACTTGTTTATCTGGCTCAGCACAATTGCTGAAAAGCCTGTACTTTTCTTTAAGTATGCTGAGAAAAAAAATTATAAAAAGAGAGTAATTTTCTTGTTTGAAGTAAACATTTATTCTTGCTATTCAGAAATAAACAACCTTTCTATTCATATGCATTATAATTATTTCTCTCTATTAGTTTTTTAAATAAATTTTTATTTGCATCGTCAGATATTTCTTTACCACATGCCTCTATAAAAGCGCCTTTTAACCCTTTGCACTCGAAGTTTTTTTATAGGTTATAACTTTTATAACTGGTATTATTTTATCTACCATGTTTATAGGTAAATTTTGCTCTCCAAAACTGCCCTCCCACATGAGGATAGAGTTCAGTACCTAGGAATCAATAATAATCGATTGACCGAAAGATAAAAAATTTACACTGAAAAACAGGTAAATATTATGATTACGAATAACAATACAGAGCACAGATATGACACACAACCATCTACTACAGATGTTAGCACCAGACTGACTATAGCATATCACTGCTATAGCTCACGAGTTTTATGATAAAATCGAGATGGTGCTGCTGTAGCACCCTCGGGTGCAAAGGGTTAAAACAAAATTAGTCATCTTTTTTGTCGAATATTTTATTTTCAAAAAATCCAGAATTAAAAGCTGATTAATTTAGCATATAACATGCCATACTTCTTTTCAGCAATTATTTGGCAATTTGAAGAGATATTTTTCAATGTATTTAATGAATATTAAGAAAGATATCACTCTCAAGTTAACATTGATCAATTTAGAGGAAAAAATTGTCTTGAGCTGTGTGGGATACAAACCCACAATCTCCTGATAACATGTCAGATCCTCTGGATCACTGAGCTACCAGCTGCTGATCAAGATCTTTAATTGATGCTATGAACTTTCTACAGCAGTAAACAATTCTTCATACCTGCATGAGACATGGAGAATTGTGTACTGCTGCTAGAAAGTTCATAGCATCAATTAGAGGAGATCTTGATCAGAGGCCGGTAGCTCAGTGGTCCAGAGCACCCGACATGTTATCAGAAAGTCATGGGTTCATATCCCACCCGGCTCAAGACAATTTTTCCTCTAAATTGATAGATGTTAACTTCAGAGTGATATCTTCCTTAATTATTTGGCAAAGAAGTTTTAAAGTCCTCAACCCCCCCCCCCCTTTTTTTTTTTGCCTTAATGCAGTTGGAAAAAAAGCATGGCGACAGAGTACAGTTCAGTTTTTCAGGCCTGGCATGGTAAGGATTAATCACATTGTTGTTTATCACCAAACCTACTCTACTACCAGTCTCATCAACAGCTCTAATGAAAGAATTCATTTTATCAACATCATTAGCCAAAATGCCAATTCACCTAAACAAGAATCTTCCCCTTGCAGACAATTCCACATGACATAATCAATAGCCAAACTACAGAGAAAATGAAACAAAAATGCATGCTTGTCAAACTCCACTAGAAATGCTAAACCAATTACTATAAGCCTTACCAAATTTCACACATGAATCAATGTCATTACAGAGAGCTTCCATTATCCTAACTTGTCAGGCATAACACACGATCTAATGTTCAACCACAAATTAAGAAAATGAACAGTCAAAAGCCTCTTTTGAAATCTATACAACTAGGAGCCACAAGTTTCTGAAATTCTAAACAATTCTCAACAATCTGCAGAAGCGAAAAAATCCGATCAATAAATCTACCACTTATGAATCTACACTGCTCATCACTTAGTTGTCATTCTTAATTCTATTAAGCACAATCATGCAGAGAATTTTACCTGGAAAAGAAAATAGGTTAATACCCTAATAGTTATCATAAAAACTGCTATCACTTTTTCTAAAAATAGAGATAATAATATGGTAAAATCTTTGCAGACAACTTCTTTATCAGAAAAGATATTCATAATTTCACTCAGACATGTGATAAAAGAAACATTCCAAGCTGTAAGCATTTCAGTAGTGATTTCATCTACCTTGGGGATTTATGTGATTTTTAGACATGGGCAAAATAACTTCAGATTATGATAGAGGGCCAACATTAAAACCAGTAATGCATCTATCATCATTATAAATGAGAGTAAAACTAATCCTGTTCTTTAGAATGTAACTGAAATGTTCTGCCAATCTCTGTGTTTATCACTCAATCCCTGCGCAATTGTCTGTTACTGTCCACACAAAACATCAACTATCCGGTGCAGCTTTCTGCTCCTACGCTGTCTAACTGCTTCCTCTGTTTTGTTGGCCAAGCTATCAAGCCAAAGATCTCATCAGCAGTAAATTGATCACTTACATATTTATTACACTCTTGGTAATGCTGTCTGTTACTACTAGTATAGTGTTGATTCCCATTATTCCTGCAATTCCATCTATCACAAATAAGCTCCACAGAGTATAACGTATTCTGAGAAAATATTGTGTCACAATGATGAATACAGTTGAGAGGCATATCCAAAAAGATATAAGCAGTTCAAGAAAGATAAAAAGGTAATCAGGAAAAGCAAATAACTTGCCAGATATGGTGCTGCAAGCAAGTCATCCACCCACTTTGAAAGCTGGCAGGAAAATTAGAATTACAGCTGGTTACTGGAGATGGCACTGCAGTGATGCTTAGTCATCTATCTGTGCTAGCTAGTAAAAATACATTCCCCCACCACTAAAGGCTTAAGACACCAATGCTGGTAAGAACTTCAGGCACCACCTTTACAAGTGGACCTTTTCAAGAATCAGAAACAAAATAGAAACTGATCTGCTTGTGAGACATTACTGCAGGGGGTTGGAGATGCCCGTAGAAGGGTTCAGATACCTGCAATGACCTCTGATCAAGATTATCCACCAGCTGATATAAGGCATCCTGTGCCTCTGTTCACTTAGGGCTGGTAACCAACAAGCGAACACAAGCAAACAGAAAATGCAGCAGCAGATTCTCTCTCAACAGAGGCCCACCAGTGCAGCAAGTGTGGGATCCATAATCGAGCTCAAAGTTGTAAATCAGTTCAGTCTACTGGGTATTAAAAGGTCAGCACCAGGACCCTGTGAAATTTACCACTTCTTAGCCCCCCTAACATTTCCTTCCAAAAGAAGAACTTGGAAAAAAATAACATTTCCTTCCAGAAGACTTTGGAGAACTAAATTATGTAATATAAATGAACCTCCCCTGCCCATGGCTGTTTGATGATTCTGTATATCTGCCCATCTATCAGTCATGAACAATGTGCTGAAAAGTTTGAGGGAAAGAGACAGACCTAGAATAAGGTTGGTGGACAATTTCATATAGGGCATTATTAGATTTGGCTGACAGTGGTCAAATGCTGTAACTTTTGCTCAAATACATGCTTGGAAATCTTAATTGAACTGTCTACCTCCATATTTGGACATGGTATCTGACAAAAAATGGTGGGAGTTTTGGGAAACACTGTTGCCAAATACACGAAAGGTATCATATCAAAAATTGCAAATGTAAACTATCCCACTCAAACAGTTTCATAGGTGGCAATCAGAGAAGACAGCACACCATCACATTTCTCAAGAGATTTTCACAGAAGTTCTTAGTGCAACCTTTCCTGACAGATGGATTGGCAGGGGTAGCAATTCTATGGCCATCTAGGAATGCTGATTTGACAACCCTCGACTTTTTTCTTGTGGGACTTTGTAGAGAATTATGCTTAGTGGACAAAATTCAAGACCTGAAACATTTGAAAGCCAGAATAAGAGAGGCAATTGAGCAAGTAACAACATATATACTTCAGAATATCTTATATCTATATTTTTATATTTCAGTCCAAATATTTTTGCAGTATGCACACAAGCAGTGCCAATGTGAAAATCCACTAATTATGTTCAAAACTATTTGAGGTATGCTTTCAATTAAAATATTACTTTCTTGAATATGTTTATCATTTTCCAACATATTGTTTCGAAACCCCACTATTTTCGGACACCTGTATGTAAGTAGGTCAATTATTCACAATTGTTTACCAACAGAATTTATAGCTTCTTAATATGCATCAAAATGAAAGCAAGTTCCTGAAGCTCTAAATATTTTTAAAGAATCTACCTCAGTGAAAAGATTGGTCTATTAATACTTAACATTTCTGATACCACAGCTGTCATCTGAAAGATATTCATCAACCACATACAGTGTCTTTTAATGTTTAGGGAAATGGTGATGAAGGATTTGCATTATACATAAATGTGTAGCATGCTAAAAACGTAGTGACAATGTTCAGAACAGTGCAAAAAATTTTAACTTATGAGTAACAATAATTTAATTTAAAAAACATCATTTTTGTTCTTACCTAGAGAGATTCCTCCTAGGAGTAGTTGTTATTGTTCCAGGAGTTGGAGAAGAACTCACAGAAGATGTATCTATTAAAAAATAGAATCATTATTTGCTTATTGTTTCATATTTAGCAAATAATAGTTGATATAGAGCAGAGTTTTTAAAAACTTTTTTGACTGCAACCAACAATAAGAAATACATTTTACATCGTGATCCAGACAAAAACATTTTCTATTCTATTTCATTAAAAAAATGCTGGTCATGACCCACTAAACTAATTTCATGACTCATAGTTTGAAAAATGCTGGTATAGTGAGTAGTTTAAAGAAAATCGAAAGTTTCTTTTGGGATGTAGCATTGCTACTGGAGTTCAAAGAGGATACATTTTTTTTGTCTCCTTTTCTCTTTAGTTTGGTTATTATTATCTGCAGAATTCACTGCAAGGAGAAGATGTTGGCCTTATATGGTCTAGAGTAGGGGTTCTCAATGTGGGGTATACGGTAAAATTTTTTGGAGTACACAGTGAGAGCTCAAAAGAAGCTAGATATATGTTATATATATATATTTTTTTTTATTTTATTCTAATTATTATGCCATAGTTTTATCTATCTATACAAGGGATACGCCAGTTACATACACATTTCCAAGGGGTACATGAAGCATAAAAGGTTGAGAACCACTGGTCTAGAGTTTTGAAAATTTCTGATTTAAATTATGCTGATAATTTGGCCCTTTTGGTAAACAATGCTGATGAGCTGAACTCTTTCATTAGCGCTGCTTATGAAATTGGTAATAGAGAAATTTAAATCTCATTCAAATATAGTTAAATCTCTATTTTCAACAATATTTGTCGGGTATTTAAAGAGTTATGGATGCTCGAATACTTAACAGCAGTAAGCAATTAGTAATGTCAGTTTTATAACAGCCAAAGAAGCCTGTATAAAACTGACAATTATTGAAAGAACTATTTGCACAAAATTCTAAAACACACACTTGTTTTATTCAATTAGAGATTATTCAGTATTTAAATTACTGTAGTGTGATGTACATGACTAGAAACAATATATCCTAGCATGTACATACTGTTTAAGGATTTTCTTTTTAAAAATTTTGTTATACAGGGGTTTTCTTTGCACTGGGATAAGTTGGATTACTGCAAGATAAAATAAAAGAAAGCTTTTTTGTAATCTATATAACGAACTTAAATCATAGATCACACCATAATATTTAAAATACAAAATACTTGCAGAGAATGTATGTAAATAAACAAATAAAATATTATTTTTATCTATCATTAACTCAGGAAGAACTCTTGTCATTAAACCTTTATAGGTGGACTAGGTATTTAAGTGTGCTTGTAGGCTGCTGCCATTTAACAAATCCCTGTATAATGATTATGACATGATAAAAACTCTCCAAAGGTAAAGTGCTAAATAAATCATAATGTTTGTAAAACAATTTCTAAAATATTTCTAACCTTTTAAAAATCAAATTTTCTGATATTTCCTGAGGCAGCAGCCCTTTAAGATCACATGTATCAAATGGTGTCATTTTCATTCAAGTATCTACTATTCTTTTTAATTGCAGTATATATTCAAGGAGCAATTTAAATCATTCTAGAAGCAGAAGTAGAAACAGTTTATGTTACTAATATTATACTCTCCTTGGAGTAGATAACCTACTTCTGAATCAGAGAAGCCTAAATAACTATTGGCATTAATAAAATATTTCTTGAAAAAAAAAGGTCATTTTCTGGATCTACTTTATCCAAAACATCCATCTTCACAAGAGATATTCTCTTTTGGAAAGGAATGGTAGGAGAGAGCTGCCAATATAGTATGGCCTACTGATCTGGTCATCAATGGCCACTTTTTTCTTTTCAACCCTGCTGAGGAGTGGTCAACTTCACAGGGTCCTGGTGCTGACCATTTATACTCACTAGACTGGACTTGTTTATGGATTTCAGCTTGATTATGGAGCTTGATTATCCCTATTTTAAAAAAAAAAGTGATTGTAGTTCTTGCGATAATTATAGGGGAATTAGTTTACTTTCAGTTCCAGGTAAAGTTCTTTGCATGATTACATTTAATAGAATTAAGAATTTGGTTGATGGACAACTGTGTGATCATCAGTGCGGATTCAGAAGTGGTAGGGGATGTATTAATCAAATATTTTCACTTAGGCAGATTCTTAAGAAATGTTTAGAGCTTCAGATACTTTTGGTTTCTAGCTTTATAGATCTCAAAAAAGCTTTTGACTCTGTTGATCTTCATAATTTGTGGTTTGTTATTAGATCATATGGAATACCTGGCAAGTTAATCTGCGTAATGAAAGCTCTCTATAATAACATTGAGTCATGTGTGAGTTAGCAAGGCTTGTAGCGATTGGTTCAGTATTGCTAGTGGAGTTACACAAGGGTGCATTTTGTCTTCTTTTCTCTTCAGTTTCTGTTATTTATTATGCTACGTGAAATTCTTCACTAGGAGGAAGATTTTGGCCTTAAATGGTCTAGAGCAGGAATTCTCAACATGGGTTATGCGTACCCCTTGGGGTTCCATTGGGGGTCTGTAAATGGTAGCTAGGCATACACTGGAAGGAGAGCTGTGTACCAATCATGATGCACAGAACCGGCCAGGTCTGGTGCCTAATGTCCGACCCTGCCTTCTTGTGATGCAGGCCATTAATACCTTTCTAAAGATATATTCTCTTTTGGAAGGGAATGGAAGGGAAGGGCTACCAGTTCAGTTTGGCCTACTGATCTGGTCATCTATGGCCACTTTTTTCTTTTCTTTAGAACCCTGCTGAGGAGTGGTCAACTTCACAGGGTCCTGGTGCTGATCATTTATACCCACTACACTGGACTTGTTTATGGATTTGAGCTTGATTATGGATCCTGGACTAGCTGCACTGGTGGGCCTCTGTTGAGGGAGAGTCTGCCGCTGTGTTTTCTGTTTGCTTCTGGGTTGCCAGCCATAAGTGAACAGAGGCATGGGATACCTTATATCAGCTTGTGGATAATCCTAATCAAAGGCCGTCGCAGGTACCTGAACCTCACTTAGCTAGTTGGGCATCGTCAAGCCTAAACTGGAGTAATGTGTCTCAGGCAGGCCATATGGCTCTCGAAAAGGTGGTGCCTGAAGTTCCTACCAGCATCTGTGACTTCAACCTTTAGCAGAGGGGGAACAGGTCTTTGCCCCATGCCTGCGATCAGGGGGCTGTTTGGTATTGTTGGCCCTACCAATCTCGATAAACCTAGTTTCGTTAAAAATCCTACTAATCATTTTCTCTCTGCAGGAACGTGGAACATGAGGACATTACATAGACATTATTCTCTTGATGTCCTCCCGCAGGAATTCCAGCGTTATAACCTAGATATTCTAGGCTTGCAAGAAACCAGATGGACAGGTAAGATACTTAAAAATAACTTTAAATTTCTCTTTACAGGGAGGGTAGATGGAAAGTATCACCAAGGCATGGGTCTGCTTCTCAGCAGACATGCTAGTGATGCTCTTCTAGGATATGAGTGCATTAATGAAAAGTTTCTTACAGCAAAATTTCAGACAAGCATTAAAAACTTGAATGTTATCTGCTGTTATGCCTCCATTGAGGATGATGATGAGGATGAGAAGGATAGGTTTTCCGAACAACTTCAGGATATTTTGAATTCTGTGCAGAAAGGATATATTTCTTTTGTGCTAGGTGACTTCAATGCTAAAGTTGGTACTGACTCTGACCTTTGGGCAGGAGTTTTAAGTCCCTTTGGCATTGGTAGTTCCAATGGCAATGGGGAACGTCTCCTACAGGTAAGTAAACTTAATGGTTTACAAATTACTAATACATACTTACAAACACTGGGGAATTTATAAATATATGTGGGTTACACCTGATGGGTTGCACATGAATATGATCAATTATATTTTAATTAACAGCAAATGGGCCAGTTCAGTTAGGAATACCAGATCATACAGGGGAGCCGAAATTGGGTCTGACCATTACCTGGTCAAAAGTGTCTTGCATCTGAAGCTTAAGAAATTTTGTGCTAAGGTTAAGAAAATTACCTTCAACACTGAAGGTTTCAAAGATCCAGATATAAGATTTTTACCTATATTTTTGTAACAGTTTTAAATTTAAATTATACTAAATTAAGTCAAAACTAACACGTGTACTTTTGTGCAAATCGCTGAAATCCTCCAATAAAAAAAAAAGTTCTCTTGGCATCTGACTTTGATTAGAAACACAGATTAGTGAATCTAAAATAAACAAGTTACTTAATTCACTGCAATTGTCACACAGTCAGCATGGGAATGTTCTTATATAGAACACCCTCAATGAGGAAGCTATATGTGGACTGTACTAAAGGCAGTTTGAAGATCACAAAAGTTTATTACTTTCTGATATATCCAGTTGTGAAATAAATTGGTATGATTACCTTATTTAGGAGTTCTGAAATGTCTCCTATAAATATTAAATGTAGCTTCATATTTTATATTTAAAAAAATTATTTTTTCTTTTTTTTTATACTAATTGCTGTATTTAGCATTTTGGGCCATAAAGATTTCATGAACTACATTTTTCAAAGCATAAGTTTTAAATAAGGTACAATCCTATTTAAAAAAAATTCATTAGCTGAAATCAATCTAACACATAATTTTTCAGGTTGATGATAGTAACAGTTGTTCAGCAGCAGATCTACTAGCTGGCCATAAATTATAAGTACTCTCAGAAAAAATTATCCAGGTTATCCCATAAGCAGAGTGCCTTTGGTTATGTGATGTATGTACAACAAAAGTGTGATGAATCAGGAACACATGTACTGATAATCCTTGATTGGTCACTTGCATCATTGAATGTTTCTTTCAGTGACTGTTGCAACATTCTCCTGAATTAATATGGCTGCATACACATTGCAGGAAAAGCCATATTATATAGTACAGAACAGGGATGGATCTAGGGGGAGCTTGCTCTTCCCCTCCCTAGATTCAATATCCTAGATAGCTATTAGAATGATGGCAACAATGACATTATACAAGTAGATTTTGAATATTAGTAAATATCAAACATTCACTCAAAAAAATCTATGATCTGAAATATAGAGAAAAGGTAGTGATAAGAAATACCCCTTAAAAATTACATTCAATTACATTATTAAAGGCAAAATTTGCTAAGATTGTAACAGCATGATTCTTATCAATGTCTTTATATTAAACAATGATTCATGAATGACAATTCTGCCGGCTGCCTTAAAATTGACTGACATACTATGAACATACCCGGTACAGTAGAATTAGGAGAAACTGAACTTGATTTCTCCATAACAGTCTTTTTTCCCAGAGATTGACATCTAGGTGTGCTTCGGGAAGACACCTGAAAACATAAATCTCAATTAGACTTTTCATTTTTCCTAAGATTTGCAAAATATATTTTTAAAATTTTCATTAAATATCATGTATATGTACAACAATTACACAAATTGCATATAATATTTTTTTCATTATTCAAATTCATCAAGGCACAGCTGAAAATTCCTGCCATATTTGGAAGATAGTCAATTCTAAGTTATCTTGCAAAGAATCCCGTAGCCTAAAATTGGGCAGAATAGAATTCATACAAATATGGCTCTGGGGATATTCATCATCATCATGGGTTATGGTCAAATCAAATTGTGCAATTTAGTTATCCAAGATATCTGTCCTGAGCTACATCTGCTGCATCTGGCCACTGGACACCAATTCTAACAAGGTCCAATTTGACATTGTATGCCTATCGCATTCTAGGTCTCCCCCTCTTTCTCAGGCCTTTAGGCATGCTATTCATAACCCTATTCCCAAATTTATGGCGGGGGGGGGGCTAAGTCGGTAGTGGGCCAGGCTCATAATCTGCAGTTCTCAGGTTCCAGTCCCAGCTGGGTCAGCGTTGAGAATTATCTCCGCAAAACTCCCCACCCTGCCCACAGTCAGTTGGGGACACCGATGGGCTTGGAAAGGATGCTGTCCGTCGGATAGGATGCTAAGCCGTGGCTCCATGTGCGGGAGAACCATACCCTGTGCACGTTAAAGAACATGCTGGATGGCCTTGATGGGAGGCTACCATCTGTCTCCCAACAGCTGTTCTTATGGGTCACCTCCCAAAACTTTTCTGAGCCTTTGGGGTCCTTGTGACCTGGCCATTTAGCCCATGGTGTGCAAAAAAGTGCTGCTCAGAGGTAAAACAACCCAACCCAAATCTATAATTATCTATACGGGCAACATGGCCAAACCAACAGTCTCTCTGAAAAAACTGGTTTACATCCAGAGGTCAATCTATTTTCTCCCTATGCTAAGCCAAAAAAATTAACTTTAAAACTTTTTGCCAAACAATTAGAGTCAGATAAACAAGTCAACTTTAGAATTTCTTTTAAAAATAACTAACTAATCAATGGAAATTGGTCATGTTATATACCAAATTAAACAGAATTTAATTACTAATTTTATGAAAATTAATAATATAAACAAATTAACAAGTATATTGATTTTAGTAAGTCTTTTTCAATGTGATATGGTGAAAGAAAAAAGATGGCACTATACAATTAAAGCTTCATTTTGGAAAACCTGATGAACAAAAAGTTAAATTATATATTAATCAAAAGGAAATTTCCTCCCAAATAATATAATATTCAACCTGAAATACAATTTTTATTTCTTTTAATGATTCTTTTTAGTATCATATATTTTAAACACAGCCAGTGTTATACAAAGTGACTTCGACTTCTCACATTCACAGAATTTTCTGAACTGGTTATGAAATAGAAAAAAAAACTTTCTTGGTTCCTTTTTTACTAAACATTATGAATTTTTTTTCTTCGGGTGTTGAAGTTTGTCGATCTCGACTAAGTGCAGAAAGGTTTGTGCACCAAAGCAAAAAAAAAACAGATTACATTGTTTGTGTAGCACAGACAAGATACTGAGGGGGTTTGCCTTTAAAATCATTCAATATAAACATAAAAACTCGTAATTTTAAAAAATATTCTTCTAGGGGGGGGGGGGGGGGGTTCACAGTAAGTTTAGTGGAGGGGAAGCCTGTCCGAAATTGCCCTTCCACATGACAGCTGATTTCCGTAGCAGGGGAATCAGCCAACAGAAAGAACACTAACTTAAGAAAAGAAATCTAGAGAAATGAATTTGCTCCCATATTCAAGACCTCATTTATTTTCAGAAAATGATACCAGATCAAAGTTTTACTGGAAAAGCAATAAATAAAAAAAAAATAAAAAATACCCCCTCAAGCAGCTGCTTGCCACAGAGGTCTGACAGGAGCCTGTCAGTTTATATGCCATAGATAGGAGATCTGAGAGGATGGCAGGACCTCAGCAGAAAAACGACACAAACAGCCATGCCTTACCCGGGGATCGAACTCAGGTCCCTTAGATCAGTAGCCAAGCGCGCTAACCACTCGGCCATGGGACGGCACAATAAATAATAAAATAAAAATTAATATATAGCTTAATGCGATGTTAAAATATCCACAGCAACAAGTTATAAGCCGGCCATACGATGTAGCATAACTACGGCCAAAAAAAAATCGCTAATATCCAAAAATACATCTACTGAAATGAAAATTAAGGTTTAAATATAAAAAAGGCAAATACTAACTTTACAAAGGGTATCCAATATGCTGAAATTTCTTTTCGACAAATACATAATTTTACTATTTTTATTCAGCATGTTTTCCAAAATGAATTCTTAATTGTATAGTGCGATTTTTTTTTTCACCATATCACACTGAAAAAGGCTTATTAAAATCAATATGCTTGCAAATTTGTTATATTATTTATTTTCCTAAAATTCACAATTAAATTATGTTTAATTTGGTATATAACATGACCCATTTCTGTTGACTGGTTATTTTTGAAAAAAATTCTAAAGTTCACTTGTTTATCTAACTCAGCACAGTTGGCTAAAAGCCTGGAATTTATTCAAAGTATGCTACCGAGAAAAAAATTAAAAAACATGAAAAATATTTACTTAAAACCAAAAAAGTAATTTTTTTGTTATTCAGAAATATATAGTCATTCTATTCATGTACATTTCTGTCTATTAGTTTCTTTTAAATAAATTTTTATTTGTGTTGCCAGATGCATTTTTTTATAACATGACTCAAAAAAGTCCCTATTAAAATAAAATATATGGTCTTTTTTGTTAAGTATTATATTTGCAGAAAATCCAGAATTAAATGCTGATTAATTTGGCATACAACATGCCATAATTCCTTTCATTAGTTATTTGGCAAAAAAGTTCTAAAGTTAAAATTTTTTTTGGTTGAGCATAGGCATAAAATAGTAGGGTACTGATTAAGGACATTCCTGCAGTTCTTTCTTTCTGAAATAAGCTCAAGTGCCTTATCACTCAAATAATTTTGCCTCCTCTGCTCCACTTTCCTTAAAAGACTACTGTTAATTTCCAAAAAAGCCTGTTTAAAATGGTCCCATTCTTACTCAATTTCAGTAGTAAGCATACCATGACTGTCATAATAACTAAGTAACCTATCATGGTAAGCTTTGGCTATAACTGGATCGTTCAGAGCTTCAGTATTAAAAGTAAAATTATTAACCCTAGCACAACAATTTTTAAGTTTAAGTTGCAAGACACTTTTAACAAGGTAATGGTCAGATCCAATTTCAGCTCCCCTATATGCCCTGGTATTCCTAACAGAACTAGCCCATTTGCTGTTAATATATAATCAATCATATTCTTATGCAGCCCATCGGGTGAAACCCATGTGTACTTATGTATGTCGTGGTGTTTGTAATAAGTGTTAGTTATTCTCAATCCATTGAGTTTACTTACCTATAGGAGACATTGCCCATTGCCATTGCAGCTACCAATACCAAAAGGGCCTATTACTCCTCCCCAAAGGTCAGAGTCAGTACCAACTTTGGCATTGAAGTCACCAAGAACAAGGGTAATATCTCCTTTCTTGACAGAATTCAAAATATCCTGAAGTTGTTCATAAAACCTATCCTTCTCATCCTCATCGGCATCCTCAGTAGGGGCATAACAGCAGATAACATTCAAGTCTTTAACGCTTGTCCGAAATTTTGCTGTAAGAAACCTTTCATTAATGCACTCATATCGTAGAAGAGCATCGCTAGCGTGTCTGCTGAGAAGCAGACCCACGCCTTGGTGATGCTTATTGTCGTCCCTCCCTGAAAAGAGAAACTTAAGATTATTTTTAAGAATCTGACCTTTATCTGTCCGTCTGGTCTCTTACAAGCCAAGAATATCTAAATTATAATGGTGGAATTCTTGTGTGGGGACATCAAGAGAAAAAGCTCTATGCAGAGTCCTCAAATTCCAACTACCTATGGAGAGAAAATGGTTAGTGGGATGTGTAAAGAAACTATGTTTATAGAGAGAGGGAATGCCAACAATATCAAACAGCTCCCTAATCGCAAACATGGGGCAAAGATCTGTTCTCCCACCACTAAAGGCTGAAGCCATCTACACTGGAAGACTTCCTCTAATGTAGAATTTGATGATGCCAGTAGTAGCAAAGAGTTCAGGTGCCTGTGATGACCCCTGCTGAGGATTATCCACCAGCTGATAAACATATACTGTGAATCTATTCACTTGGGGCTGTCAACCCACAAACAAACAGAAAACACAGTTGAAGATTTTCCCTCCACAGAAGCCCACCAGTGCAGCAAGGATCCATAATCAAGCTCAGAACCATATATCTGTCCAGTCCAGTGGGTTTATATGGTCAGCACCAGGACCCTGTATAGTTGACCACTCCTCAGCAGGGTAGAAAAAAAAGAAAAGTAGCCATAGTTGTCCAGATCAGTAGGCCACACTAATCTGGCAGCCCTCCCCTTCCATTCACTTCCACAAGAGAGTATCTCTTTTGAAAGGTACTAACGGTCTGCACCACAAGAAGGCGGGGTCGGACATTAGGTGCTAGGCCTGGCCGGTTCTATGCATCATCACGGGGATTGGTGCATAGCTCTCCTTCCAGTGACTACCTAGCTACCATTTACAGACCAATATTGTTCGAAAATCGTTTGTTCGAATGATAAGTCTTTCAAAAGCAAATTTTTCGAATAATAACTTTTTCTCGGAAACAGCGAGTTGTTCGAAAAATAAATTATATATATATTGCATTAGAGGTATTCAATTTTTTTTTAGATAAATTAAAATTTATTCATGGGCTGGATAGATATTGATGAAATACTACCATTCCAATATGTGGGAAGAAAGCAGTTAAACTTAAATCAAACCCGTAAACTACCATGCAGGCACTTAATAAATGGCTCTCACAAGAGTGAAAGCCATCAGTTAAGACGTGTGAGCAAGCAATTAGTAACACCTGTCTTCATCTGCTGTGATTCTGTGTGCTGCAATCAGTCTTGAACAACAAGCTTTAGCTAAAAATCTCTTTTTAGTTATAGTTTCGATTTCAAAGTGGGAACAATGAATATAATGCTGGGAAAAAGTATCAAAATAATTCTAGGAACATTGAAATAACTTCACTTCATAATTACTTCAAGAACCTTCTGTTTTTAAAAATAGCAGCTATTTGTCAATTTTCAGTAGATTTTCAAAATTTTAGGAAAAAAATTTTGTTGATAATAGTTCAAATAAAACTAGTGAGCTTAAATCAGGAGGTTGCTTCAGCATATAATGTTAACAAATTGCCAATACCATATAGTGCTTCTAAGAAATGGCAATCAGAAAATTAACATCAGAAATTAACAAATTATTTATATCCTAGCTGAATGAAATATGCGTCAAATAAAAAAAATATTACTTTTCAAGCTTGTATTATATTTTTTACAAGATACATGCAAAAAAATGTTAAACAGCAATTACTATTTTTTTTAATTAAAATTTTTTGTACTAAAAATGAACATACATGTCTTAGGCCTCTCATTTCAGATTCTGTCAACATCTAAGTTTGTCAGGGACCCTGGATGATTTAGGGGGATAGTAATTTATGCCATTATGATGTCAGCCAGTAAACCAGAAAGTGAACAACCCATGGGCATGCCTTGTTTCTACTATGCTTAGTTGATTGTTAACACAAAGCCAATTGTTGGTGGTGGCCTGGTCACCACTTCATGAATACTGAAGAATTCTCAGGCTGTGGAACTGACAACCCCCAAACATTTATAGTTCATGGAGGCTTCAAAAATGGGGGTACTTCAAAGGTAGAGAGATAATACACACAATGAATGTAAAGTGTATTTGGGTTTAAATTCAATATTCGTAAATTTATTGATTAGGTCAGTTCCTGATTTTATTGTGTACTGATCTAGGGCAAAATTAGAGTAAATAATTTTAATAATGCTTTTTCTAAGAAATTTGTGGGGCATATTGTTTACGGATTAATGATCTAAAACATTGATCAGGTTTATTTAATTTTATTTTTGTGAAAAGTTGGGGGGTGTTTAGATAAACGGGGCTTTATACGCTTTAGTGATATCATTAGGGAGGAATGGATTTATTTTAAATGTATTTACTTATTTATTTATTACAGTAAGTAGAGGGTTGTGTACTATAGGCTCACACTTTAGTTCTTGTAGTGTTTTATCTAACTTTTCATTAAATTGAATGTTATTTAGCAGTAATAATTGTCTTTATCAGCATGTTATTTTAAGACAGGGTATGGCTCCCCCACACATGAGGCCACCTGACAGACAGTGGGCCTCTCCCACCCTTCAGTGTCCCATATTGACAGAGGGCAGGGTGGGAAGATTTGTTGAGTAAATCTCAACACTGGTCCAGGTGGGACTCTAACCTGGGAACTACAGACATGGATCTAAAAAAGTCTTATTAAAATAAAACTAGTCTTTTTTTCTTGTTAAATATTTTATTTTCAAAAACACAGAATTAAATGCTGATTAATTTGGCTCATTCATTAGTTATTTGGCAAAGTTCTAAAATTCATTTTTTTTTTACTGAACACAGTTGAAAAAAAAAGCCTGGCCACATGGCATAATACAGTTTTTCATTCCTGGCATGATAAACATTAAACAACTTATTTCTCCCAAAAGAATTTTCTGCCCTTTTATTTATTTCCAAAAATTAGTTTACATTTTTTAGAATTAAAAGTGGATTTTTCCACAAATCATTAATTTCTTTCTACAATTCTAATCCCTCTTATCTCCAAACCAGTTTAGCACTCTGAGTCAAATCACTAATTTCTTGTCCAATATTACTACATTAATGTTTTTTCTATACATATTCTCTTATAAGAAAAATAACACCACTTTACCTGAGAGTGAATTGGGGAAGTTTTAGATCTCCCTTCTGCAGTTCTCCTGATGCGAGATTTGAAAGGGCATTGAATTTTCAATGCTTTCTTCTCAACAGTTTTGAGTTCAGTTACTGGAATATGGATACCATCATCATCTTCTTTACTCTGGCTTACAGCTTCTTCAATCAAAACTACCTCACTGTAGAGAAAGTGAAAGACTGATCTAAATATGCAAATTAAAATGGCCAGTATTAATCTATAATACTGAAAATATTAATATATTTTACATGCCTTGTGGAGGAATTCTGAAGGTAAAAAAAAAAACACTGTTAAATAAACCCAAGTTTTCTTATTTTAATTTGTGATGGAGCTTTTTCTTTAAACCTTCGCATGCATCATTTGCAACACTAAAATGAAGCTGGTAGAGAGGTTATTTTTTTATTTTTTTTGAAAGGAAATTTTTTTTTAAATAAATAATTAACAGTGATTTGTTATATACCAAAATAAACAGCATATAACAGAAAATCAAAGGTAATAAAAAGTATGTAATTTTTTTTAATTACTTTCGTTTTTAGTACTTCATTCACTGTAAGTTATTGCAATTTTCTGGCTTTTTCTAATTTATTTAATTATTCCAATATAAATATTTAAAACTTTTCAATTATTGCTTAAACCTATCATTTATTTAGTTTACTCTTAGTTTTGTAACAAGAAATGTATTTTAATATCTAGGTATCTTTATTTTTCTACAAAAATGTAAAATATTTTAAAGCACTTTAACAAAATATCTATGCTACTTAGTATGAAAAGTAATGAATGTATAAACTCATTGAGTTTATTTTATCATATGGCTTTTTACCAACGTTGCTAACACAGCCTAAATGGGTCTAGTGACTTAATGCCAACAAAAATTAATTTTTGGTTTAAAAACATAATGTTCTTTTTAAAAAAAACTTCCAAGTGCATTGGGTGTTTCAAATTTCTGCAGATTGGTAGTGTAGGTACTGGTCAGCAACACTGGCACAACAAATGAAACTTAGATTCAAAAAAAATAGAAATCCTATTTTGAAATTTCTTTTACCATCTCATAAAAGTAGATAATTCAAACATGAAAAATCATACTCACCTTTCCCATTTCCCGCATATTTTAGTACTAGAAATCAAACGGTGCCTTTGGCACCTCTCAATTTCTAGCTAGTCACTACAACACCTATTTGATCTTGAATGCGACACCATAT
Source organism: Ryuthela nishihirai (assembly GCA_038380435.1). Classification (NCBI taxonomy): domain Eukaryota; kingdom Metazoa; phylum Arthropoda; class Arachnida; order Araneae; family Heptathelidae; genus Ryuthela; species Ryuthela nishihirai. The sequence goes on along the minus strand of JAWZYU010000001.1, from coordinate 151,778,784 downwards.
CTTATAATCCCTCTCATTTTTGCCAGTCCATAGATGCAAGATATGTACTATTACTGTTCCAATTCATTTTTTTCTCCATTTTGGAGCAGCCTTCTGTTCTCAGCTTACAAGGTTAATTTGAACTATTGTATACACATTTTTTTCTTAAAGTTTTTAAATTCTCTGAAAATAAACTAAAAACTATCTTTTTTTTAAAACAGAGGATTCTGTAAGCAGTTACAACTCATTTACTCTCTTCTGCTTTAGCCTATTCAATATTTCTAGACTATTTTTATCGTTTGTCGCAGCATTCACTACATAATCCCTTGAGACGGAAACCAAAATAATCAATCTTCTTAGTTCCCAGAACTTACATTTTCAATTAAACAACTCAGCTGTCCAGTATAATCAGACACCTGCAGTAGCTGTAGCAGCGTCACTCTGCATGTAATAAACAACAAGCACTTTCAATTGTGAAATCCGCTGCTTTGTTATTGAATACTTTTCACTGGAAAAAATATCTATTTCAAGCATGTATTGTTTGTGAAAGTTGCATTCACCTTTTTGTAAATTAAATATAATGACTTCAGAAAATGTACCTAAAGACATTTTAGATCAAGTTGATCTCAAAAATATAGTTATTTTCATTGGGCCTTGGAAAAAGCAATCTTTCTGAAAAGGAAATAGAAGGTACTAATGTTATCAATTTACAAGATATCAAAGAAGGATTTTCTGATTCTGAGAAAGAGGAGTTATTCAGTTTTCTTGACCACTTCAAGTGAACACTCAAGTAATTCGGAGAAAGAAACTTCTTTCAACATCTATGAGAAGTGGGCTGAGGTGACAGATGAAGAACCTTCAGCTCTCCCAATAAGACATGAATTTTTACTAGTAGCCCTGATAAAAAAAAAACAAAGTAACAGCAAAAACTGAATTCAAATTTAACTTTTTATTTCTGGTGAAAATTTAGCTCCAGTAATCACAACTGAACTAGTTAGAAAACAATCTTTAACTGAGTATTGGTCTAGATCATAGATTCCAACGAGGGCGATACCGCCCCCCAGTGGGCGCTGGAGCCTTCCATGGGGGCGGTAGCGGATCCAGAGCCAAATGGGGGGTGTTGAGGCAGTCACGAGGGGCGGTCAAATAAATAAATAAATTTAATGGAATTTTCTGTGACAACCTTTTTATCTCTTCTATTCTGTGGTGTCTTCCTGGTGATTCTGGTCATCCACTACCTCATCCGTCATGTACAGCTTTTCAACTGTAGCTTGGACAATAAGTTCCCTGCTACCGCCTACAAGCGTACTGGTACGTCTGAAGTCGACTGAGATGCTCTCAAAAGTTCTCTTCAAGATCACAGATTGGATATAAGCTTCAATATGTTTTCCCACTCCAAGTCGCTTTGAGTATGCTTTATGGTACGTAGTTACAATACCATCCCACGTCAGAACATAAGGTATAATATTAACATTACACTTGTGAATTAGGCTCAACTCATTAGCCAGCAGATCATACTCCTCTTCTTTTCAACCTCTACTCTCTGTCTGCAGGTTATCCTGAGATGTTATTCCTACTTCAATAATTGTAATCTCATTCAATACCTTAACATGCACTACTATATCAGGATTATTATGTTGGACATGTGTGTCCATCCTGATAGGCAAATCAACCTCGATGCAATAATAATAAATTTATTATATTTAATATTTTTTTATAATTATTTTTTTAATATAATAAAATACTTTGAAAATACCTGTTTTCATGAATAAATATTTTATCTAGCTATGTAAATTATCTTATTGTTATCGCGTTAATAAGAATTTTTAAATTAGCATTAGATATACCTATACCTAATTTGTTTTAGTTTAGAAAAGATTGACGGTGACAAGTCCTTGCAAGTTGGTAGGCAAACATGTGGTTCATGCAATTTAACATGTTTCGACAAGAATATGGGAGCTTGAAATGACTTGTTTACGGAGCAAGTGCGCTGGCATCGCAAACATACAAGTTAATGCGTGCACAAAATCAAATCTATAAAAGCGATAGCTCTAGGAATGTTTTATTATTTTTATGTGCTTCGCCGTGATAAATAGTCGTGAGTGATAAGTGTTAGAAGTCATTATAAACATTATTTTTATAACTATCTATAAATCTGTTGAGAAGTTAATTTGCATTTGAAAATGTCTGAATCTACATCTAAAAAGAAAAGCCAGCAGTACAGTATTGAGTATTTGAAATATGGATTTACGTACTCTCCTACAAACCAATCATTACCTATGTGTTTAATTTGCCGAAAAGTTTTTCCAAATGAAGCTATGAAACCTTCTAGGCTACAAGAGCATTTAAATAAAATGCATGCTGATAAGAAGAACAAAGATTTATCCTATTTTCAAGAACTGGAAAAGCAATATTTAAAACTGCCAACTATGTCAAACCATTTTGCGTCGTCTTCTAAACAAGATGATGATGGACTATGAGCCTCATATAACGTTTCATTGTTAATCGCAAAAGCAGGAAAACCACACACAATTGGCGAGGAATTAATTTTGCCAGCAGTCAAAGAGATATTAAAAACTGTTCTTCATCATAAGACACTGTCAGATATCATCAAAAAAATTCCTCTCAGTAATAATTCAGTGCAAAGAAGAATAGATGAAATGGCAAAAGACATTGAAATATCATTATGTGATTACTTAAAGACTTGCAAATTTTCCATTCAACTCGATGAATCAACTCTACCAAATAACGAAGCTCTACTCTTATCATACGTACGATTTATAAAAGAAGAAAAAATTCATGAAGAGTTATTATTTGCTAAAAATTTGGAATCTGATGCAAAGGGAGAATCTATATTTAATACCATGCAAAAGTTTTTTCAAGAGAAAGAAATTCCTATTTGCAATATTTTGTCTGCTGCTACTGATGGTGCTCCAGCAATGACAGGGTTTCATAGCACACTTGAAACAAGCAGTACCAAATGTACTCGCTGTACATTGTATTATTCATCGTCAGCATTTGGTTGCAAAATATTTGAATGAACGTCTGCATACGTCGCTCCATTACGTTATTAAAGCGATCAATAAGATTAGAAGCAATTCATTGAATGACCGATTATTTGGTAAGCTTTGTAATGAAAATGATGAAGATTGCAATCGCTTGCTGCTGCACACAGAAGTACGTTGGCTCTATAAAGGTGTTTGTCTGAATCGTTTTTTCAATCTATTTGACTCAGTACTGGACTTTCTTGAAGACAGAGACAAAAAATTGCGCGAAAACCTGATTATGTCAAAATATGACATCGCTTATTTGACAGACCTGTTTAAAATATTTAATCAAGTTAATTTACAATTGCAAGGTGATGAGTGGAATTTAATTAAAACAAAAAACGTCACAGCTGCTTTTGCGGGAAAACTTCTTCTATTCAAACGAAATCTACATAGAGGTGAATACAACCACTTTTCCCACATTATCAGCAGTCTCTGCAAAACCGGAGGATTTACTTACTTACTGTCAACACTTGGAAGTTCTTCATGTTGATTTTACGGAGCGTTTCCAAGATATTTTAAACATGAATATACCATGTTGGGTTTTAGATCCTTTCGCAAACACAGATACTGAAGAATCATCAAATTTGGAAGAGGAACTCTTAGAACTCACGACTAACGAAGAACTCAAAGTCAAATTCAAACATGGATACCAAGAGTTCTGGCTTCAAAAATCAATACCAGTTCTCTACCCTGGATTGTGGGCAATAGTACAGAAGTTTTTAATCACATTTCCTTCATCCTATATGGCTGAGCGTGGATTCAGTGCAGTAGCTAATTTACTGTCAAAGAAGAGGAACAGACTACACATCACTGAACGTGGCGATCTGCGATTGATGTTAACGAAATTGGAACTCGACATTAACAAATTGTTAACACTCCACCAGCCTCAACCATCTCATTAATTTTTTTTATTTATTATTAATTTTGTGTTTATCTCATTAGTTTTTATTTCTTATTGATTCTGTGTTTATTTTTAAAATTTTAATAAACAATTTTATTGTACATTTGGTTGTCGTTTTATTAATTTCTGCTTTATGATTTTTAATAGATAAATAAACAGATAAATTAGGTACAGTTAATATGCAACAATATTTTAATATTTCATATAAAATGGCGTTGAAATTTTTGTTCTCTTCTAAAGGGGGTGATGGTTCAAAAAAGGTTGGGAATCATTGGTCTAGATATTTAATTGTGCATACTTCATTTTTTCACATAGATAATATCTGAAATAGATTTCAACTGTTGCTACAATACCTAGATGAGTGATAATAGCATTAAGAGGCCAAAGAAAGGTGAACCTGTAGCTAAATTAGGTAGGCTTTTTCTGGATATCATTCAACAGTTCTAAACAGTTCACATTCCAAGTAGGGAAACAGGTCTAGATGAAGTAATAACTCACTATAAAGGCAAAATATATTTTAGAGCATATAACTCATTAAAGTCAGAAAACTTGCCATAAAATTGTATGTTTTGTGTGACAGCAAAACTGCATTACTTGGAATATCATTGTATATTCTGGGAAAGATACTGTCTAGTCAGATGCAAGTAATGCTAGTCATGCAGTTGCTATAAACCTGATGGACACTTTACTCAACCAGGGCTACCATGTAATCATGGATCACTATTACTCCTCTCCAGCCCTATTTCAAGAAATACGTGAAGAGAAAAACACACCAAAGGTGCTAGAATGAAAAACATGGTTGGGGTGCCAAAAGGGCAGTTTAGCAGAGAAACTCCAAAAAGAGGGAGTGATTTCATTTAGAATTTGTTTTGAAGTGGCATGATAAAAAGGATGTAATCAGATTCACTTCCTTCCATAATGCTGAAATGACAGAGGTATAGCAAAGCACAATACAGGACACCCCTGAAGGAATAACAATACACATTTTTTGGAAACCAAACTGTGTTGTATAATACAATTCTCCAATGGGAGGTGTTGATCAGTTTGACAATGGCCAAATTGTAATGGCCAGATGACTGGGACAGAGCATTTCCAAGATGGCAAGGCTTGTGGGGTGCTCACGGTCAGCCGTGGTTAGTACCTTCCAAAAGTGTCCAAGGAGGGATAAACCACAAACTGCAGGCAAGGTGTGGGCCAACTATGGTTCATCGTTGCTAAAGGCTATACCATACGGTACGAGCCAACAGAAGGGATACTGTGGCACAACTCATCTGTAATTTGAATGCTTGTGACAGGAGTAATGTGTCACAACACACTACATTGAACCCTGCTGAAAATGGGGCTGTGTAGCTGCAGGCCACTCCAAGTGCTCATACTAACCTCGGTTCACCTTCATAAGTGGGCAATCGAACATCAAAACTGGACCTTGAATTGATTGGAAGAAGGTCATCTGGTCCAATGAATCTCATTTCCTGTTACACCATGTGGATGGCCGGGTATGTGTGCGTCGTTTACTTGGAGAAGTATTGTCACCATGATGCACCATGGGATGAAAGCAAGCCAGTGGAGGAAGTAATGCTTTGGGCAATGTTTTGCTGGGAAACTCTGAGTTCAGTCATTCATGTGCAGGAAACTACAATGTCTACCACCTACATAAACATCATTGCAGACCAGGTACATCCTTTCAAGGCAATCAATGGTATTACCCTCTAGTAGTGCCTTCTTTCAGCAGGATAATGCGTTATGCCACAGCGCCCGGATTGTTCAAGAATGGTTCACAGAACATGAGGAAGACTTCCAGGTATTGCCCTGGCCTCCAAATTCCCCAGACATCAATCCAATCGAGGATCTGTGGTTTGTGTTGGAACAGCATATATGATCTGTGGCAGCTCAACCAACATACCATTTGCTGTCTGATGGAAGTCTTCCTCATGTTCCGTGAACCATTCTCGAACAATCTGGACCGTGTGGCATTACGCATTATCCTGTTGAAAGAAGGCACTACTAGGTTGGGTTGTTTTAAATCTGAGCGGCACTTTTTTGCACACCATGGGCTAAATGGCCAGGTCACATGGACCCCGAAGGCTCAGAGAAGGTTGGGGGAGGGGACCCACTGGAACAGCTGTTGGGAGACAGATGGAAGCCTCCCGTCAAGGCCATCCAGTGTGTTCTTTAACGTGCACAGGGTATGGCTCTCCCGCACACGGGGCCACGGCTTAACGCCCCATCCGACGGACGGCGACCTTTCCAAGCCCATCGGTGTCCCCTACTGACCGTGGGCAGGGCGGGGAATTTTGCGGAGATAAATCTCAACACTGACCCAGCTGGGACTCGAACCTGGGAACTACAGATTACGAGCCTGGCACGCTACCGACTGAGCCACCCCCGCCCTAAGGCACTACTAGAGGGGAATATAGTTGCCTTGAAAGGATGTACCTGGTCTGCAATGATGTTTAGGTAGGCAGTAGACATAGTAGTTTCCTGCGCATGAATGATTGGACTCAAGGTTTCCCAGCAGAACATTGCCCAAAGCATTACTACCTCTACCAGCTTGCTTTCGTCCCATGGTGCATTCTGGTGCCAATACTTCTCCAAGTAACTTACAAGAGTTATAGGATCTGCTGGTAAAGTGTTGGTACCAGATACCACAAGACACCTTTAGAAATCTTGTAGTGTCCATGCCTCGAAGGGTAAGAGCTGTTTTGGCAGCATATGGTGGACCAACATCATATTAGGCAGGTGGTCATAATGTTTTGGCTCTTCAGTGTAGTTGGAAGGACAAAGAATAATTTTAAAATATGGGGCTTTCATCTAACCAACCTTATGTGATTTGGGAGATGAGAAAACCACTAAGCATCATTTGAACTGCTCAATGGGCATAACTGCTTGTAACAATGGCAATTTTGTGTGTAACCACACAAAATGCCATCCAAGTGGCATAGGTTTCAAGTTAAAAAAAAATTTCTAACACAACATGATAAGTGTGTATGCATGCTATCACTGTTTGTTTTTCTTGGGTATAAACGTTTTCTACATGACCAACTCAATTTTCCTTTTTCTATTTATGACATTTGTTTACTTCTTAGCATGACAAATTTACATTATCAAACATTACTCTGCAGTTTGAAAAGCAATGGGTGGGTGTTGGGTAGGTTACCTCATGCACTGTTTTCAAACTTCAGAATAATGCATGCTAATGAGTAAACTTTTCATGCTAGGAAATAAATATCTTAAGTAGGATAGGAAAAAGAAAACCGAGTTGGTTGGCCATGTAGCAAAATTTTATACTTTTTAAAAATGAAAAAGCAGTTTAAAATGTAGTGTGTGGGATATCAAACTGCAGTTACTTGAATTAGTTTTCAGTATGTTCCTTTCATGCAATTAACATTATGAACCTGAAAAACTTTTTAAGGTGTTCATCAAATTAATACAATTCACAAATGTGATACTTTTTACTTACTCATTTTTTGTCAAACTAGAATCTCCTTGTAGTGGGTAATGTGCCATATCCACATGACAGTACAAAGCACTGCCACTTTGAAATTAGTTCCTCAACAACCAAAATATTACTATGGTAATTCAATCTGTTGTATCCCATCCATTGTTGCAAAATATGTGACATTCATGGCACTGAAAAGTAAAATATATGTTTGTGTAATTTTTTTACTTTAATCCATACAGAATTCTGTTTAGACAACATAATGATTTTGGAAAGTCAATGGGGTAGATGAATGCATAAAAACACACATGTGACACATTATATAAAAACACACATTTTACACAGTGAGTAAAAAAAATCATAGTTCTATTTATCCTTTATAAAAATTCAAAGAAGATCTCAACTTTATAAAAATATTGATGGTTACTATTGCTTTGTTAGCTCCAAATTTTTATCAGAACCTTGTGCAAAATGAGAGCACAGAGGGCAGGTTTGGTTGTTTGGGGTTTTATGATGCAAGGGCAACTAGGGCCATATTGAGTCAAACAAGATTAGCTGTAAAAGTATAAACAAAAAGAAGTCATGGAAACCCACAACATAAATTAAAAGCAAGATGAAAAACTAGTAAAACATATTAAAAAAGACAATAAAATGGTATTCATGTAAAATATACATTTATTCATGTAAAATATACATTTATTCATGTAAAATATACATAGGAATAAATTATGGGTGTAGAGAACCCCATATAAAAGGTAACAAATATAAAAGTTTATAAGCAATGAAAATAACCACAATAGTGTAAAGAAAAATAAAACACAGGATTATAGATTCATCAGATAAAAGTTGTCAGTGTAAGGGTCTCAGATGTAAAATAGTGAAAGGTAAAATAGTCTCCATACAGTTAAAAGTGACACGATTAAAATATGTTTCACAGTTAACCCTTCTCAGGTCCAGCTATTTTTTCACTCTGATCAGACAAAAAAATTTAACTTTAGAACTTTTTTGCCAAATAACTAATGAAAGGAATTATGGCATGTTATATGCCAAATTAATCAGCATTTAATTCTGGATTTCCTAAAAATAAAATATTTAACAAAAAAGTGACTAGCTTTACTTTAATAGCACTTTTTTAGAGTCATGTAGTAAAAAAAAATGCATCTGGCAACACAAAAATTTATTTAAGTGGTTAGCACGCTTCGCTACTGATCTAAGGGATCTGGGTTCGAGCCCCAGGTTAGTCATGGATGTGTGTGTCGGTTTCCTGCTGAGACCCTGCCACCTCTCAGACCTACTTTGGCATATAAACTGACAGGCTCCTGTCAAACCTCTGTGGCAAGCAGCTGCTTGAGGGGGTATTTATTTATTTATTAATAGGCAAAAATGATTATAATGCACATGAATAGAAAGGCTATTTCAGAATAACAAAAAATAATTTTCTTGTTTAAAGTAAACATTTCTTCCATTTTGTAATTTTTTTTCTCCGTACCATACTTTGAGAAGTCTAGGCTTTTTGCAGAATCCAATAAACAAGTCAAATTTAGAATCTTTTCAATAAATAACTAATCAACAAAAATAGGTTATGTTATGTACCATATTAGAGTATTTAATTCTGAATTTTATTGAAATAAAAATTATGAACATTGTAGTAACATATCAATTTTAATAACACTTTTTTAATGGTATACCAAAAAAAGGTACATATTTCATAATTGCTTCCAAAATCTTCTGTCTTTAAAAATAGAAGTTTTTGTTAACTTTTAAGAAATTTTTGAAAATTTAAGGAAAAATATGTTGATAATAGTTCAAATCAAACTTGTGAGCTTAAATAAGGCAATTGCTTCAATACAGAGTAACTTTAACAAGCAAATAAGCAATACCGATTAGCTCTTCTAAACTATGGCAGTCAGATGACTTTATCGAATTACTTATATTATACTTTAATAAAATATGCATCAAATGGAAAAAGAAAATATTACTTTTCAAGCTTGAATTATGCATTTTTAAAAGATATATGTAACAAAATTTTGAAATAGCAATTTTTTTTTAAATCAAAGTTTCACGTCCTTGACCTGGGAAGGGTTAAAATGTCATCATGAAACTCATACTTAGGTTCGTCGTCCACCAGTAGAAGTAATGAATGAGTAATAAAAAATGACATAAGCAGAGTGAAGCAAGTATAACTTCCTCCTAGCGATGCCTGTGAAAACATGACTGCCAGGTTTGAAAATAACTTTGATATCAAAAGTTTGTTTGAAAGCTGTTCTGACCAAGATCTCTGCCACTGTGCCCACAGAGCTCGATGGTAAAATGCTGCTGGAAGTCCAGAATGGAACTGGCAATGAAGAGCCAGACAGGGGAGTGGCTGATTTGGCAGCAGTATCTGCCAAGTCATTACCACTGATCCTGACATGACTGAACACCAAACAGAAAATGATTGTGGTTGTTGCTGCCAGACGATGGAGCTGCTAGAAAATCTTGGACAGAAGAGAGTGAGGATAGCGCATCATCAAGATCAAAGCCTGTAGTGAATCACCGTAGATAACACACTGACAATGATGCTTAGCCATCATGAGGTCCAAGGCAAGGCTGATAGCATGCAATGCTGCAGTTAAGATGAAACACTGCAGTGGAATCTGGTCTGAAATGATTACATCACAGCAGATTATGGGCAATCTCACTGATGTGCCTGACCTAGAACCATCTGGAAAGATAGGCAAGAAATCCAGAGTGTGCAGTATAGTTGTTGGCAAAGAGTTGCTAGTGCACACACAGCCAGGCGTAAAGGCTTTCTCCATCCTGCAATGGGAAAAAATTGCTTTCATGGAGATGACATATAAACATATAGACATAGCGAGCCACAGTGGAAGCAACTCAGCTGTCAACCCGGCAATGCCATCTAGACTTGTATTAATGTCTCTAAGGTAGCCTTGGACATGAAAACTCATAGGACGAATGGTAGTTGGATGATTAGTGTAGAGCATTTCCCACTTCATACTGAAAACACATTCCCAAGTAGGACGGCTTGGCAGGGATCACAATTTAGGTGCATATTGTAGGGACAACTGCTGATGGCAAAGAAATAAAGATGGTACATCAGTCTCAATATAATGACTCTGAACCAATGAGGTGCAGAAGACCCCAGTGCAAACAGAGGGCCTGATTGTGGAGAGGGTCCAACACCTTCACCACCGAATCCCAGGTGGAATAATACATATGGGATCCATAGTCCAGTTTCGACCAGAGAAGTGCACAGTACAGGCGGAGCAAAAAACATTGGTCCATCCCCAGGAGACAGAGGACCTTGATAATGTTATATGCCTGCATGAACTTGAACCTGAGATTACATATATACCGCATCCCTCGCAAAATTAGTCAATGATTTGTATAATAACTTTAGTATAAGAATAACATGTTATATGTCCATTGATGCATTTTTTTTTATATTTTTTTTATTATCGTAGTGTATACAGATGATATTGGTGCCATTCTGCTCTTGTTTCTACAATGTCATTGCATGTAGCTATTTCTGTTGGCTGGGAATATCGGGTTTATGGCATTGCACCTGGTGCAGAGGATGTATATAAATGTAAGAGAACTGTCCCACTTCCTATGACAATAGGCAGGGAAGCAGCTGTAGCTTGTATGATGCAGCCATGATGAAGAACCCCCTCCCCCATCTCCTCTTGTTTGCTAGGAAGGTGTTGGTGGTCCAGATGAAATTTTATGGCACTACTGGGTGGTGAGGTCACTTTGCCAATGAATGTCTCCAGGGGTAGTGGAGTGAGAGAAAGGTTTCAGTGATGGGACAGGCAGACTTTCATCACACATCCAAAAGTTCAGTCGTGCATTTCTCAAGGACCGAGATTCTGAGGAAAAGTTCAGTATAGGGTTTGATGGTGTTCAACTCAAATAATAGGTGTATCCAAGCTACAGGATGATAAAACTGATACAGATAATAAACTTCATGTTAAGTTTTTAAATAAGTGTCAATGATTGTTCATTTGTCAAAAGAGGCTGTTTTTTCGTATATACTACATCTCTTTGAAAGGCTACATCACATTGGGCATTATTGATTGGGTTGACATTGGTATTGGATTGAATAATCCACAAACCTTAAAAATATATAATTAAATGTTTAACATCCTCTACCCTTACCACTCCAGACAAACAGAGTATGACATTTGTGGCACCAGACTACAGAGGGGACACAACGTATGTGTGGTAAAAAGGTCAATTTGAGGTCAAAGATGACACCGAGATATTTGGTTCCTTCCACGTTTGGAATGAAGTTGTTTGTTGAATGTTAAAGCCCCAAGCCATAGCTCAGGGTCCACACTAAGATTATGCTTGTGACAAAGTACACACAAGTGGTCTTCTGTGGGGAGAACCGAAACCTGTTTGCTGTCAAACAAACAAAAAAGATTGTTCAGGGCAATTTGAAGCGCTGTGTTGTATGTTTTTTTTTATGTCAAATAAAATAGACACCAGGTGCTCTCGTTTTAAAAATGAAATTCTGATAGCCAATTTGAGGTGTATTAGACAGTCTAGAGTTGACTGTTGCCTGCAAATGCCACACTGGGTGTTGGAAAGAAGATTGGGGGGTTCTAAATACCAAGAATCTGGAATTCTTTCAACACCTGGCTACTGTGGTAAGTCACATGACATACAATTTCCTGATCGAACTGTTCGAGGTGCTGCTCTATGGGAATCTACAATGATTGCTGGTTAACAATAGCAGCCTATGAGAGATAATACTCTGTATCCTCTTCCTCTGTGGTTGGCAATACAATTTACATAGCTTGCATTTTCTGCTGTGCAATCAGGAACAAGGTAATCCTGGCTGCCACAATGAGCACAGGTGGGTTTGCCCGATCAAGCTCTGCTGGCATGGCCATACTTTTGGCATTCAAAAACAACATTGCAGAGGGTTCAGAATGTACAGCCATGCCTCATAATATTAAGTATTCTGCCTTGATGGCAGTAGGCAGGTGTGGTGTGTGTTGAAACTGAGTATTAGTACCCGAGTGGGTACAAACTTACCATGCCAGCTGTGTGAATTCCAATGGACTGCTATTACTCCTTGAGTGAAGAGTTGCAAGAGGATTTTCTCCTCAGAAACTTTTAGGAGGCCCCACTCAGAGATACCTTGAAAGGAATTCAGCAATTCATGGGGTAATACAGTGATGCCCACCAATCGCTGTCACCTTAAGGAGCAGCTCAGAACGTTTTGAGCATGCAGTCTCCACGAGCAAGTCACCAGATCTTAGGTGCTTGATGGATTTCAGTTCTCTCACAAGACCTTCCAATCCTTTGTTAATGAAAAAAGGGGACATGTCCCCAATTACCTGACACCCGTGGAATGGATGATCAGGAAACAGGGAACAGAAGAAGCAGACAAAGGATATGATTTGAAGACAACAATGAAGATGAACATGACAAATGCAATGTTTGTGAATGCAGAGACAATGAGGACATCCTCACATCGAAACCTCTTAGTGGATGAAGTAGAATCTATTGGAATAATCAATTTCATGATTGTTAAATCTGTGGTTCAGTGCCATGGTCCCCACCCACCATGGAGCCCAACATGAAGACAACACACAGTGAGCCAAGCCTTCACAAATAAAAGGAAAAATAAGAGAGAAGTGTGAAGAAGAACTGTTTCACAAAATGTGAACTGTTCTCACAAAATGAAACAAGAGGAAAAATAAAAGAAAAGTATGAGGAACTGAACTGCCCTCACATAATAAAAATAACTACAAAAGTATAAAAATGTGTGGGAAAACTCGCAAACATGAACCTGGATCACTGTACTGCATACTTGGCCTTAGCAGGTCCAGCCCACTAGTCGACTGGTACTGGGGAGGGCACCCCAGGAGCTCCCACTTACCTGAACCAGAGACCTAAGCAATTTGTAGCAGAAGCCTCGAAATCGCTGCCCAACCCCATGATGAACAAGCTCCCCCATTGGCAAGACCAGCAAAAGGAGACCCTGCTAGCCCATGAGCTGGGGAGAGAAGATAATGACCAACAATCAACTACTAGGATCCTCCTTTCTAAGGACATGAGTAACCGCACACAGTAAATACACAGGCAAGCATTCAGGACCTTGTAAAGATACCCGAACCAGCGAAACTTTCACGTGGTCCCCTTACCATGGACAGGAGCTTGCACTGAGGGGAGAGGGCAGGAACTTCCTACTGCAAGGATATGGATAGCAAGCATAAGATTCCTAAACTGACAGCATTTATACAGATAGCATTAAGTGGTTGGTTTGGTTGGTTGGTTGGGGTTTTTTTGGCGCAAGAGCAACTAAGGCAATATTGCGCCAAACAAAAAGACAAACAGATAAAAGTCATTTAACCCACAACCAAATTTAAAATACACAGAAGCAAAAACAGCACAATAAAGAAAAGTATAAAAAGGACAAACAAGAAGAATGAATAAGTGCAGAAATCTACAATAAAAAATGGGTGTAAAGGACCCATTAATAATCAGTAACAAGTGTATAATCTAAAAAACACAGTAAAAATCATAATCGAGTAAAATAACCAGTAAAACATAAAAATTCGAAAATGGGAGTTAAAAGCAATTCATCAGATAAAAGATGTCCAAGTGTAAGGGGCGTAAAATCATGGAAGCGAAAATAAAATCGACATTCAATGTTAAAAGCTGGACATGATATTAAAAGATGCTTAACGGTTAAAATGGTGTCACAAAACTTGCACTTAGGTTCGTCGTCTACCTTAAGAAAAAACAAATGGGTAATAAATGAATGACCTAAGTGGAGCTGAGCAAGTACAACTTCCTCCTTGCGATTCCTATGAAAACAAGATTGTCACATTTTGACAATGGGCTTGATCTCAAAAAGTTTGTTTCCAACCTGTTCAGACCAATATCTTTGCCACTGTGCCCGGAGCTCGATAGAAAAACACTGCCGGAAGTCCAAGTATGGAACAGGCAGCGGAGAGTCGGAGAGGGGCATGGCTGACCTGGCAATAGCATCAGCCAAGTCATTGCTCCTGATCTCGACATGCCCGGGCACCCAACAGAAGAGAACGGTGGTGGTGGCTGCCAGACGATGAAGCTGCTGGCAGATCTTGGAGAGAACAGGGTGAGGCCGATGCCTCACAGAGATCGAAGCCTGTAGCAAGCTAAGCGAGTCGGTGTAAAGCACACAGTACTTAGGTTTGTCGTCTACCTTAAGAAAAAACGAATGGGTAATAAATGAATGACCTAAGTGGAGCTGAGTCTGCAATGATTACATCACAGCAGACCATGGCTGATCCCACAGATATACCGGACTTCGAGCCATCTGTGAAGACAGGCAAGAAAAACATGCAAACCGAAAAACGCAACCGAAAGGATGAATGGTAGTCGGCCGATTCTGGGATAACATTTTCCACCACGCAGTCCCAAGTGGGATGGTCCAGCAGGGATCGTAATTTTGCTGCGTACTATAGGGACATCTGCTGATGGCAAATAGATAACGATGGGTTGTCAGTCTCTACATAGAGACTCTGGACCGGTGAAGTGCGGAAGACCCCGTGCAAACACGGAAAGCCTGATGGTGTAGAGGGTCCAGCACCTTCACCACCGAATCCCGGGCAGAGTCATACACCTGGGATCCATAGTCCAGTTTTGACCGGACAAGTGCACGGTAGAGGCGGAGCAAAGAATATCACCCACCCACCCCCCCATGAAAGGGAGGACAGGTCCTTGAGGATATTCCAATGCCCGCGTGCACTTGGACCTAAGATGCCGAATATGAGGTAAAAAGGTCAATTACCAGTTGAAAATGATACCGAGAAACTTAATCTCCGCCACAACTAGAATTGAGCAAGATTACACTTGTGGCAAAATTGCACACAAGTCTTCTGTGGGGAGAACCGAAACCCATTGGCCGTCGCCCAAACCAAGAAATTGTTCGAGGCAGTTTGCAGTTGTCATTCAATAACCCTCATGCTGGACAATGAGCAAAAGATGCTACAGTCAGAGGAAGTTGCCGTGTAATGGAATTTATCTTGACAGCGAAAAGTGTAATGCACAGGATGCAACCTTGTGGGACCCCTTGTTTTTGGGGAAAGGCCACGACAGAGTGTTGCTGACACAAACTTGAAAATTATGAGAGGATAAAAAATTTGCAATGAAGTTTGATAAGTGACCTCGCAAGCCAAAGCTGTGGAGGTCACAAAGAATGCCGAATCTTTATACCATGTTGTATGCTTTTTCGATGTCGAAGAAAATTGACACCAGGTGCTCTCGACATAAAAACGAATCAGATTCGAGGCGGATCAGGTGGTCTAAAGTAGACCTGTGCCTGCGAAAGCCACACTGGGTGTTGGAAAGAAGGCCATGATGTTCCAAATACCAGGCCAGCCTGATATTTACCATTCTCTCCAACACCTTGCAGACGCAGCTCGTCAATGCAATTGGACGATAATTCAAAGGAATCTTGGGATCTTTGCCTGGCTTTTAGGGAAGGCCAAGACAATGGCCTCCCGCCAGGAGTCCGGAAACTGCCCCTCGACATAATTGCAATTGAGAGTCGGAGCAGTCGATCCTTACTAGATGGTGAGAGACGTTGGAGCATTGCGTAATGGACATTGTCTGGTCCGACAGCAGATGCACGGGAACTGTGCAGAGCAAGGCGAAGCTCCCCCACTGTGAATGGCCTGTTGTAAGACTCCAGGCCATTTGAATGGAAGGACGGTGGAGAGCATTCGGCCTTGCTCTTCTGGGCCAGAAACTCGGGGGAGTAGGAGGATAAAGAGGAGAATGCTTCCCCCAGAGTGTCAGCAATTGCTCAAGGATCAGCAATTGCCTGTCCATTGTGCTCCAGGATCGATAATGAGTAGGATATTGTACTTTCCACCCATCCCCCCCCCCCCCCAAAGCCTTGTTCTGAGCCTTTCGAGCTGCGGTGCAGTCGGGATTACACCATGGTTTCGGGAACCGTGGAAAACGAATCAAGGTCTGAGGAATTGTAGAGGCAGCTGCATGGATGATGCAGTCCATCATCTCCGCCACTTCAACATTGATTGGCTCCTGGCTGACAGAGTGCTCATCGAGCTCAGACATGAGCTTGAAGCCTCTCCAGTCAGCCCAAGCAAGCCTCCACTGGGATATACATGAAAGACTGCACTGTCCCCTACAGGAGATGGTGCACACAACGAGGAGGTGATCGCTTCCATATGGGTTGTCTTCGACCTCCCGTGTAAAGAGTGGAAGGATCGAGGAGGAACATATGGTGAGATCAATGACAGTGAATGTGCGGGTTGGGGAGTGAAAGTATGTACTGACACTGGTGTTCAACAGGGAGAGCAATGGATCCAGGAACTACTGCTCCAGGACCCTGCCCTTCCCATTGGTATCAGCACTGCCCCAGAGTGGACTGTGTCCGTTGAAGTCCCCCATAATGAGGAAGGGGGATGGCAGCTGCGAGACGAGGTCATCAAGGTCATCCCAGAAAACAATGCTTCCGAGTGGTAGTCAACGAAAATCCCACAAAGAGGCGGATGGCAACCGCCTCTAAGTCGATGGTGAGGGGTACAACCTGGAATGGAGAATGGTTGCTCACAAAGATGGCGACACCCCGCGAGCTGCACCATTCCGGTCCTGGCGAACGAGAGAGAAGTGCCAGACAATGGGATCATTGGCTGTCTACAAATATGTCTCCTGCAGGCACACGCAGATGGGTTTGTGTGCCTAAGAAGAACCTTGATGTTGTCGATATTCCTCTGGAATCCACGACAGTTCCATCGTAGGAGTGTGGCCATCTCAGGTCTTAGAAGTGTCGGACAACTTTCAATTTATTTTAACCGTCGCCAGCGACAGTTTTGGAAAAATGAGGTGGTCTGTGATCATGTCCTTGGAGTCATCCAAGTGACATGGATCAGAGTCCACTGCATGAGAAGGAGTTGAGGTTTGTTTGTTTTTTGTTAACATTACATTAACCGCCGTGACTTAGGTCACGGCGGGGGCCCCTTGGGTTTGGAAGGTCTTGCTGTCTGTGGTAAGGGTGGAAGGGGCCTTCTCCAGAGGTGGACGTGAAAGACGCAGACACAGGAATAGAAATCGGAGTCGATGTCAAGATTGACACCGACTTCCGGTTCACCTGGTTTGAGGTACTTTGCAGCAGGCGAGAAATATTCAGCAGGTGGGATGTTGATGTTGGTCTGCACCACTATGGAAGCCATCTTAATGATGGGATTTCCGACAACCGCACCGGCATAGGAGACCTTACCAGGAGGGGCAGGTGGTGCAGTCAACCTTCTAGCCTATGCATAGGAGATGTTGTTGGGAATCTTTAGCCTCTGCACCCCTTCTCCTCCAACCATTAAGGACAGTCGCTGGAGTACGCCAGATGCTCATCACTACAATTCATGCAGCATGCCTTTTCTGCTGTGCAGTCAGGATCAAGGTGATCCTGGCTGCCACAACAAGACAGGTGGGTTTGCCCCGGCATGCTGTGCGAGTATGGCAAAACCTCTAACACTGAAAGCAGCGCAAGGGATTTGGAATGTACGGCCATACCTCACAGTGAAGGTAGCCTGCCTTGATAGAAGCAGGCAGGCGTGGCATGTTGAATGTTAGAATTAGTACCTGAGTGGGGCTAATTTTCCATCATGGCATTGTAAAACCCAGTGGATTGCTATCACTCCCTGGGATGACAGCTCCGAGAGGATTTCCTCCTCAGAAACCTTGAGGAGGCCCCACTCAGAGACCACACTTCAGGAGGAATTTGCATCTAGTGTGGAGTGCCTTCGACCGTCACTCCACCAAACACTGTAACCTTCAAGAGGAGCTCAGAATGTTTTGAGCAAGCAGTTTTCACCTGCAAGTCATCAGATCTTAGGGGCTTGACTGATAATGGTTCTCCCGCAAGACCTTTTAATCCCTTATTAATAAAAAATGGGGACATGTCCCCAAGAACCTGTTCACCCATAGAGTGGATGATACGGAACCTCAGGGACAAAGGAAAACACGAAGACAGCAACAACGACAAAGAAGACACTGAAGACGTGAGCTCATGCCGAGCTCTTTTAGCTACATTCACCTCTAAATTTTCATTTTTGGGACTCATGTTTGGGTTTAAAGTCTCAGTGCCCATTGCCCCCACCCACCACAGAGTCCAACAAGGGGGATGCCCAAATGGGCACCAGGGCACCATACCCCCACACAACAAAAGGAAAATGAAAAGAGAAATGTGAGAAACTCACTCGAGTTTTCCCAAAATAAAATAAGCGAAAAAATAATAAAGTATGAGGAAAGAACTAGCCTCACAAAAGAAAGAAAACTCTAAAAACTCTCCTGCTACGAGTACTTCTACGAATTTTAGAAATCCATTAATCTAACAAAAACTCATTAATCCTTTTATTAATCTATTTTTATTATTCTATATTCGTTTTTCATTTGTACATTTTTATAACTTCATGTCGCTATCTACCACTAACAAAAATTTTCTTCTTAACTTATACCCAACGCTCTAAGATATATCTCTTCCCCAAGATCACTTTTGGTTAAATGTTGTCATCTCAATATTTGTTCTCTTAAATCTAAACACTCCTATCTACTGTGTTTTGATATTTTGAAATTTGATGCAATTTCTCTTACAGAGACATGGATCAATATCTCCCTTCCAGATGATCTTTTTGAACTCAAAGAATATAAATTATTCCACATCGACAGATCTAGTGGGACAAGAGGAGGACTTGCATTATATGTGAGGGAAACATTTAATGTCAAACTAATGCCTATTCCTTCTTACATTTGTTTTGAAGGTCTCTGGGTCAAAATCTCCACTATCAATAAACAAAACCCAACTCTTATTATTGGCACACTTTACCGTCCTCTCAACAGTAATATTGAAGATTTTATTAATTCATTGTACTGTCCTTGAAAGTTTCCCTTGTAACATTACTTCCATTCTTGCAAGAGATTTTAATATTGATGCTCTAAAACATAATTTTGTGTATTCCAAGCTTGAAATCTGCCAAAAAACATTCGGACATACACATTTAAACAAATTGCCCACTTGCATTTACTATTCACAGGGAATCTCTTACTGATAGGATTTTCTCCAAAAGACCTGCACAAGCATACACTTGTTCTCTTCGAAGACATTAGTGATCATTTTATTATTAGCACATCTGTGTTGTATTATACACCTCGTGCACCTAAAATTTTAATTTCAAAAATATCCTTTCAAAATTTCAACACTGATGAGTTTTTTGAGTTTCCAAAATATCTCCCTTTCCACAAGAGTATTTCCAAATGCACAACTCCAACCTCGAAAGCACAAAATCTCTCCTGTTTAATAAATTTTGTACTCAAAACCTATGCTCCTTATGAAACTTTCAGAGTTCACTCTTCTCAAAAGCCATGGATTACAAAAGAGCTTCTGAAAATGATCTCATTAAAAAATAAACACTTTAAGAATTCTATTAACCCTAATCACCCATACACGAGAGAACTATAAACCTTTCTGTAATCTGGTCAAAGTAGTATTAAAAATGCCAAGCGTTTATATTTTATTAATCGACTTTCTGTTATTAATCCAAATGGTAATGAAATATTTGAAATTTTTCATTCTATTACTGGTAACTTAAGAAACCAAACCAAAATTAATAAGATCGTTTTCAATGGCAATTCCCTTCTATGATCCTAAAAACATTGCTACTGTTCTGAATGATGTATTCTGTAAATCCTGCACTTTTACAGAAAATCATGCAAATGCAAATGTCATTGTCCTATTCCAAAAAATCATTTAATAATTTGGAAACCTTTAGGCTCAAAAATGTACTGAAATCAAAGTTCTTAACCTTATAAATTTACTAAAAAACACTCACAGTGTCAGAGAGTTGGAATCCTTGTCTTTACTCTAAAAAATTATTTTCCCATTATTTTCTGCACCTCTTTGTGATCTAATTGCTCATTTAACTCTAAAAAACTCCCAGTTCCAAGGAAAGAAGCCATCATCGCACCTATTCATAAAATTTAAAATTCTTCTAACCCTCTGGACTATCGACCTATTTCAGTTACATGTGCTTTAAGCAAAATTTCAGAAAAAGTTGTCAAGAGACAATTATTGACTTTTGATGAAAATTTTAATTTACTTTCGTGCAAACAATTCGGATTTAGGAAAAATTGGTCAACTGAAACTCTCATGACATATCTTGTTAATCAATGGAGATTGGTTTTAGACAACAAAGTGAAAACGGTTGTGGAACTGGTTTCACTTCACATCTCAAAAGCATTTCATTCAGTTGAACACAAACTTATCTTTCAAAAACTCGGCTAATTTTAATCTATCACCCTCAGCTCTTTCCTGGTTTAAAAATTATCTCAACGACCATGTTATCAGAACTAAATTAAGCACTAATGAGATCTCTAGACTTCTTAAAATCAATCGGGGAAGAACCTCAAGGAACCATTCTTAGCCCACTTCTCTTTAACCTTTTTATTATTGATCTTCCAGAATCCTCCACCAACTGCAATATTTCTATGTATGCAGATGATTGTCTTCTTTCTTTTACCTCAAGTTCTTTCACTTCTCTAAAACCAAGAAATAGAAAATAATACTCATGATGTGCTTCATTGGTTACTAAAAATGGATTCACTGTCAATATCAAGAAAAACAATATTTTTTTCTTTCAACTTCAAATTCTCCCCGCATGACACATACATTAAAATAATAACAACCACATGGAAGTGGAATTATTACAATTTCCACTTCCATGAAGTACTTAGGTATGACGATAGATCAAAACCTTGACTATGGAATTCACATTAATAAAACCGTCGCTTCAGCTTCTAAAAAAATTTATATATTGAGGTACATTCGAAACTATATATCCTCCTATGCCCCAATGTTCTACAAAATTTACATCTGGCCAAAACTCAATTACTGTGCTTCCACTCTTTTTGGTATTAATAAAAAGAATTCTTATAACTTAGAAAAAGTTCAAAATGAAGCTCTCAAAATCAGCAAAATCTATTTTAACAAACAAGAATTTCTAACACTAACTGATATTCATTCGAACTACCAAATTCCCACTCTTGAACCTAGAAGAAAGCTGCAGTTTATTACCCTTGTTCATGACATTATTTACAAGCTCATCCCCTTCATTCGATTCTTACATCCTATATTCGATTAAGACATCGCCAAATCTTTTGCTCTGATAATAAAATGTTTTCTACTCCCAAGATTTTCATAGCTAAGTATGGTGAAATTTCTTTTGAATTTCAGGCAACCTCAACTTGGAACTCTCTACTGAGCGATGTCACTTCTTTAAATTCTAAAACAAAATTCAAAAACTATACTACTCTACTCCTATCAGAATATTGAAACATTTGACCAACAATATCTCCTCACCCCTATTCCCACTCCCCATCTTTGTCCTTTGTCTGGATTATCCACAATCCTTTTTCCCTCTGTTATTCATTTAATATTACTCTATGTTGTCTTAAACCTTCTTTTTCTTCCCCCCTAAGTTTACTATGTTTTTTATCATATTTCACATATGTTTGTCCTTGTCTGTGCAACTTGTCATTTTGCTTATATGTATCAAATAATTATGCAATTTCTGTAAATATGTTTGTATTTTTGTACTACCCTCAATATTTCTTTTTAATTTCTCAAATGTACTGAAGTATTATCGTGCTTGGCTACTGATCTAAGGAACCTAAGTTCGAGCCCCGGGTAAGGCATGGATGAGTGTGCTGTTTTTCTGCTTAGGTCCTGCCATCCTCTCAGACCCTCTACTATGGCATATAAACTGATAGGCTCCTGTCAGACCTCTGTGGCAAGCAGCTGCTTGAGGAGGCATTCATTCATTCATTCATTGAGACATCAAGCCACTTGAATGTTTAAATCAATATCCAAAAATTAACTGTACCTTGGCTTTACTGTAACCCTCCCCCCTGCATGGAATAAATTATTATTATTATCAGCTGCTAACTAATCCTTTACACATTTATTAACCCTTCCAGGGTCAGACTTCTATAGATGTTTTTTGTACATCACATGAAACTACAATTTTTTTTTCAAAAACTTACCGTTTGAAAATTACCTTACTTGTGTCTTTTAAAAATAAACATTTCTTTTTTCATTTAATGCATATTTTATTAAACTGGTTCTTTCTAGGGTTAGTTATGGTAGTTAGTTATGGACCTTTACTCTCTTTGGTACTTTTTGGTTAACGAATAAAAAACACTTCACTGATTCGTTCTCATTTGGCCTCCGCTCAATCAGGGTGTTTTTTATAATGCAGACGACAGATTCACTGGATAAGAAGATTGGCGCACAATTACGACTGGCGCCCCGTTAAATGAAAAGTACCAAAATTTCTAGAAAAATACATCATTTGGAATATTAATTCAAAATTTTGCAATTCCAAAATTTTTTCACTGTAGAAGGCACAATTTAAACTTCTGGGAGTTTAGGAAGGTGCAAATCATAATATTTCAGGCCAGTGTAGTGATTACGGTACTCAGCCGATAGATGGCATTGCTCAAGTGGCGTGTGACGTCGAAGTGTAAAGTATGATGTCGATTTGTAAAGTATGATGTAGAAACGTAACTGTTGGTTGTTGGTGGCCTATGGCTCTTTGATTTGTTTCTTTTGGGTGGGTAATGTGGAGTCTCGTGTTATGTGTGTGATTTGACGAGAGTGTGAAGTTACATTTGGTTTTTTTCGCCATTTTTGCTTGATGACTTCTTTGGATAACATACCTATGTGGTTAGAGGTAAGTGCGTCTGTATTATATATTTAATAAGGAGGGGGGGGGGGGGTGTTCAGTGAGAGGTAGGATACAAATAATTAATATGTTCTAGCTGTTTTTTTTTTTGAAAATTGGTTAAGATATTGTTTATAATTAGTTATTAAAGATATTTTGGGGCCCGTGTAGTGGGGGAGTATGCTTGGGGGAAAGAATGCAAGTTTTTGTGTGTGGGATTGAAAATGGCGATAGTAAAGAACACATGTATTTCGTTAGAATAGTTTGGGGTGAATTGAATGTTTTTTAGTAGTTACGTGTAGTATGGTAATTATTAATGTATTATAGTGATTTATTAATTTTGTTGTATATTTAGGAGTCTTTTAAATTTAGTTATATGATTTATCGTTAATATGTGGTCGCGTCTGGCGACTTTTTGATGTAGTAATTCTGGGTATTGTAGAATTGTCGGTGTGTGAAAAAACGGCAGTTTTTGATGGAGTCAGGAAAGAATGAAAAATTTAGAGGTGGGGTGAGAGTGACGGAGTCGGTAGCGTGCCAGGCTTGTAATCTGTAGTTCCAAGGTTCGAGTCCGAGCTATGTCAGCATTTAGATTTATCTCAGCAAATTTTCAAACTCGGCTCATAGTATTGGACACCGATGGGCTTGGAAAGGCCGTCTGTTAGGATGTTAAGCCGTGGTGCTGTGTGTGGGAGAGTTATACTCTGTGTACATTAAAGAACAAGCTGGATGGCCTCGACAGGAAGTTACTGTCTCCCAACAACTGTTCTAGTGGGTCCCGTACCTTCTGTGAGCCTTCAGGGTTCATGTGATCTCGCCATTTAGCCCATGGTGTGGGAAAAAGTGGGGGCTCAGAGGTAAAATGACAATGTAATTTAGGGGAGGGTTATTTTAGCTGTAAGATGTTTTTTCTTTGTAAGATTTTTGTTGCAGGGCTTTTTTTTATAATTCAGTCGGCGGTGCACTGTTTCCGATTTTCATGTTTTTTGGTTTGTGTTGTCTTGGAGGACATTATTTAGTTTTGGGGCTTTTTTACAATTCGGTCAGTGGTGCACTGTTTCCGATTTTCATGTTTTTTCGTTGGTGTTGTCTTGGAGGACATTATTTAGTTTTGGGGCTTTTTTATAATTTGGTCGGCGGTGCACTGTTTCCAATTTTCGTGTTTTTTGGTTTGTATTTTCTTGGAGGACATTATTTAGTTTTGGGGCTTTTTTATAATTTGGTCGGCGGTGCACTGTTTCTGATTTTCGTGTTTTTTGGTTTGTATTGTCTTGGAGGACATTATTTAGTTTTGGGGCTTTTTTATAATTCAGTTGGTGGTGCACTGTTTCCGATTTTCATGGTTTTCCGTTGTGTGTTGCCTTAGAGGACATTATTTAGTATTGGGGCTTTTTTATAATTCGGTCGGCGGTGCACTGTTTCCAATTTTCATGTTTTTTTGGTTTGTGTTGTCTTGGAGGACATTATTTAGTTTTGGGGCTTTTTTATAATTCAGTCGGCAGTGCACTGTTTCCAATTTTCATGGTTTTCCATTGTGTGTTGCCTTGGAGGACATTATTTAGTGTTGGGGCTTTTTTATAATTAGGTCGTCGGTGCACTGTTTCCAATTTTCATGTTTTTTGGTTTGTGTTGTCTTGGAGGACATTATTTAGTTTTGGGGCTTTTTTATAATTCGGTCGGCGGTATATTGTGTTTTGAAAAGAGGGGAGGGGGAATGGTGGAAGTGGTTTACTGTATGTGGGAAGGCAATCATTTTATTTTTGTTGGATTGGGCACTTTTATGAGCTTTCATTCTGTAATTGACAGTTCTGAGGTTTTTTTGCAGTAATTAAATTTTTTTTTACGTTTGCTTAAAATGCAATTTTATGTTACTATGCATTGCGTTTGACGTAAACTAGGGTTTTTCGTTACTATGGTAATGAAAAAAACAATCTTTTTTCTAGAAACCCCTGTTTGGTTAGGGTCTTGGGAGTTGTGGGAATCAACTAAAAGGGCCGTTTTGTTATGTTGCGTCAAAAACAAAATGGCGGCTGAGGCCCGTAATCTGTACTACTGCCATATTTCATAATACCCATTGTGTATTAGGAGTTTTTCCGTCAGTGTTCTGTCATGGAATCCTACTCTACACCTTATCACCAGTGTTAGATTTCATGTAAAACTTGTGAAGTTATACTGCTGTAATAATTTAAAAAGAGGTGTAATAGCACTGTTTTAATTTTTTTTTTAGACTAGTTTCACAGAATATTTTTTTAATTTTCACCATTACCTTAAATCTAAAATTCCATCTCCACCACTACCTTACAGGGGAAAAAATCTAGAAAATATATAAAACATCCTTAAAACAAAATAATGATAAAACACTAGAGCCATCACAAAAATCGTCTACAGTGTACTGCCGATCTGCACTCCAAAAAAAGCCTACAGGTTAAATATCTCAATAGCATACACTATTGCAAAATCATAACTACACACCACCAATTTGCACTTGAAAAAAGCCACTGCAGTTAAACATCAAAATGGGCTAAAACAATCCCAAAAAACACAAATCTGTAAACAATGCACTGCCGATATGCACTTGGAAATGCCCCAAGGGTTATATAACCCAATGGGTAAAAAATTAACAAAATACATATATCTAAACTAAAACACCTCAATCCACATAATCTAAAAACTACAATTTTTTCTCCTTTCTGAGCATATACATCACTATACCCCAATAAATATTCATAATTCACTCAAACACTACACAAAACTACAAATATTAACAGCTACAATAAAATTTTCCAACTCATCAATGTTCTCAATTAGCTCACAGCAAAAACCACCACACTAAAAAATATCAAATTTCCCACAATACCATTTCAACAAATCAAAATACACAACATAAAGGAACTACATTTATTCATCATAATACACCTACTCACTCTTAGCTATCATCTAATTCTATTCATATGCCACAATATGATGTTTAATTATATCCTTATGGTATCCGATAATAAGAGTCCCTTACAAAATTGTTTCTTATTCCATAACCTAATTTTAATTCTGAAAAGTCCCTTTTTGATCTAAGTTTAGATACCTAAAATACGCCAATATGCGATAATCTCAAACCCCCAAGACACTTAATAACATTAGTACCATTGGCCAAATAAAATCAAACATCTTATACTGAGTGACTGCACAATTTGAAAGAATGGATTAATGCTAATAATTCAATAAATATTTGCATGGAGGGGATGTGCCCAAATGCCACTTCCTTGAATCCCACTATATTGCATTATTCTTAGGGGCAGTGCTGTCTGGTTCATAACCAATACCAATCAGAAGACATGTATAAAAAACTAAACATATGGTAACCATAAACATGTGCAATTTGATTCTACATATAAGACTAATTATATATTCTCCAAGAACTAAACATTGAAAAAAATGGGAGTGGGATTGAAATTAAAGAATTCAAATTTTTAATGGTTAATCCATTTTTCTATGGCATGAAAATGAGTGAAAAATGAATGAACTCAAAACACTGCATATAACTATTTGATTACTAGGATGATGTTAAAAGAATTCATGAAACTGTAATTCCAATTACTCATGGTAGTTACATACTTTGCCAAAGCAGCAAACCTTTAGTACTAACGTTTATTCTGTTTAAAGTCTAAATATTTCCAAAACACACTGAGGAATATTGCACCCAATGCAAATGTGATTTTGGTGCCTAAATTTCATTCAACAAAAGACAATAAGGTGCTCCAAATGTTTTGATTCCTATAGAGTTATGACATTGTCTGAAAATTCCTCTCTATTAATCAATCAAATTATTAAAGTGCAATTTGTTTCTACTTTATGTAATATTGACATCTCCATAAATCTTGTTTTTTTTAATTCCGTTCCTTAATATACAAATAGTAATTTGCTTATGCCATATCAGTAGTGTAGTATACGAAATCAGTCGCGTTATTTCTATATTTTTGCAGTAATAACCGTTTCTTTGCATTTATCATAACACATTTTGAAATGAACAGAGACACATCAACAAATAAATTGTTCATGTTTTACCAAAGCTCGACTGCAAATTAAAAACATACTGCAAATATTAATGCTTTACCTTTCTCCTAAAAAAACCTGTAGCTTGCACTCTAAGATGCACACTAAAACTTTCTTATCGGATATCCAATGGTATATTTTTCCATAACATAAAGAACCAAAGAAACTAGGCTTAACCACTCACTTCCTCCGCTTAATCAAGCATCAGTAAACGTCTGTCGTCCAAACGATTACGATTGAACGGTATATTATTCCTTTAATCGACAAAGGATTTGTACAGTTTCAGACACCTTTACCTTGGCCAACAATGATAGACTACAGGCCTGAAAAATTGCTCGAAAAAGACACCTTTACGCGAACCTCCTATAATACAAAATCGCACTAGACGGCGCGCAAACATCCAAACCAAACCGGTTTCTTCAGTCGTTTTAGTGTAAAAGTAGCGAGGAAAAACTTCAAATTTCGTGAATGTAAAGAACCCTGGGGAAAAAAAATATGCTACATTTTTGTTTGCAACTTACGTGTTTTTAACATTTTTAAACGGAAGGTGTTTTTAGGAAGAAAAATCGTATAGATATAGATTAAAAAATTCATAATAAGTTTGGTGATTTCGCTTCTGTATGCCGTAATAATAAACTAAAATACCAGGGGTTTTATTAATTTTTTACAAACGATGTATGATTAGATATTCGAAATTATGGTGGTAGAAAGTGAACGTCTTGAAGTTTTTATAGGAAACAATTAATTCACCTCTTAGACCCAGGGTGAGTGGGAAATTGCAATCGCTTTGTTTTCTGCAAAAATTCTTTATAGATATATAACTATTTTATTTTTTGCATTGGACAGGTATTGAAATATTATGATTTTCACTTTCCTAGTCTCCCAGAAGCTATAAAATGCGCCCTCTAACTGTCGAAAAATTTGAAAATTCCAAAATTTCAAATGAATATTGTAAACGATGTATTTATGCTAGAACTTTGAAATTTTGATGATGGAATGTGAAGGTCACGTTGTACCATTGGCAATTATGAGTTGACCACTTAGACCTAAGGGGGTGGAAAAATGCAATTTTTGATGTTGTAAGATACTATTGTTTCTTTATAGACATAAATTAAAAAATAATTTGTTTTTGCATAGTTATTGATGAAAGTATGCCCGTCCCGTGGCCGAGTGGTTAGCACGCTTGGCTACTGATCTAAGGGATCTGGGTTCGAGCCCCGGATTAGGCATGGATGTGTGTGTCGTTTTTCTGCTGAGGTCCTGCCATCCTCTCAGATCTCTTACTGTGGCATATAAACTGACAGGCTCCTGTCAGACCTCTGTGGCAAGCAGCTGCTTGAGGGGGTACTTTTTTTTATTGATGAAATATCACGATTTACTTTCCGAAGTTAGTATTAGCGTGATCCCCTATCAGTCAATCACGCACAAATCACTATATATTAGATATTACTCTGAATTAATGATTTGAATTATTACTGTGAATATAATACTCTATGCATTAGCGGCAAAAGAACTTAGATGCCAGAAAGATGCAAAAAAAAAACATGATTTCCTTTCTCCCGATTGACCTGTTCAGTCTATTAAACTAGTCTTATTGATAATCAATGCCATGAGCTCAGCATCTGAGTGGAAAAATTTTGAGCCCTAGAATAACAAGCACTCATCATCATCGCGTTTTCATTTATTTTATTATCTCCGCAAAATTTCCCACCCTGCCCACGGTCAGCAGGGGACATTGATAGGCTTGGAAAGGCTGCCGACCATCGTATGGAATGTTAAGCCGTGTCCCTGTGTGCAGGAGAGCCATACCCTGTGCACGTTGAAGAACACACTGGATGGCCTTGATGGGAGGCTACCATCTGTCTCCCAACAGCTGTTCTGGTGGGTCCCCTCCCCCAATCTCTAAGCCTTTGGGGTCCTTGTGAACTGCCCATTTAGCCCATGGTGTGCAAAAAAAGTGCCGCTCAGAGGTAAAACAACCTAACCCTCTATTTTATTTCTCGTGTTATTTTGCTTTCATCCTTCTGGTTTTCATCTGAAAGTTACAATGCATTTTCATCTGTCTTTCTGATTTTTCTTTCAAATTGATATAGTTCATACTTGTTTTAAAATTGATTGTAAAGGGTATCCAATTCTCTTCCAAGAGAACAAGGCAATTAAAGGCGCAAGGATATATACCACGTGCCCAACGATCGAACTCTCTCCCTTACCCTGCTCCCCGTAACTTCAGGGCACGGTGTTCTGAAAGTAATCCATTTGCAGTCAGTTGTCTAACGTGAGAGGTGGGGGAGGGGGGAGTCCCATCCATTTGAAATCGTACACACCCTTTCAACACGTGATACGTAGCTTTTGTGACCTTTGATCTTTAACTCCTGTCCCTTTGTTTTTATATCATACGCACCTGTTCTAGGCAAACACTGGAAAACAACATATCAGCATCTTTAAGATTAGAGAAAATTTGAACAATTCTGCATTAAAAATATTTAGTTTTGAAAAGATCGCAGTTTTAAATCCGAATGCAGAAAGCACTCTAATGAAAACCTATGCAGACAACATGGATTGTTTGCGGAGTGTTTGCGCGCCATCTGGTGGCTATTTTTTGCATAACAGTGCCTCGAAAAAACTCCAGTTGGGCAAGCCTGTATTCTATCATTGTTGGCCAAGCCTTTACGCTGCATGATTCGCTCACAGGCTGCGGCTATTAAGGAAAAATGTCTTACCCGCTGTACCGGTAAGGCATTTTTCAGTAGTGATACAATGAGCGATTTCTATTGCACTTTAATGTTTTTGACCTGAGAATTTAATTAAAAAAGCGGATCATTCCTTTTATGACGGGACAATTGGGGACAGGCCA
This sequence comes from Ryuthela nishihirai, assembly GCA_038380435.1. NCBI lineage: Eukaryota > Metazoa > Arthropoda > Arachnida > Araneae > Heptathelidae > Ryuthela > Ryuthela nishihirai. Next base: position 151,748,771 of record JAWZYU010000001.1, on the reverse strand, counting down.
CCACAAATTTAATTAATGAATTTTAAATTTGATTCATTAGTCATCATCAGGGCGGCGTACAGTTCCTTGTATAGGCGGATTGTTGGGAACAGATTAGGATAAGCAAAAATAATAGCTTTTTTCTTGCAGACATTTTCGCTGACGAGAGGAAGTTTCAGCATACTTGTAGAGTAAAAGTCACTAGGTAGCAGCAGTTCGGTGCTTTGCCAGTATTACTATCACTTAGATGTAATCCCTTCTCAGTAGCAAGAGTACAGAGCAGTGAGCCGTTTTCCACTTGCTGGTCTAAGCTTCAGAGGAGCAATGCTGCACAGTTGAAGTCTCAAATTAGTCTCCTGCAGCGGGGATGAGGGGTGCGGCTGATTGGCTATTGTTGCTGTTGGTGAGGGTGGGAAGACACGTAGTAAGATGCGCCAAGCTGCAGGAGGAAGGGATTTGTTGCAATTGCAACATCCGTCTCGGAAGGTGAAAATTTCGAGGGTTTCACGGAAAGTAACTTGAGTTTTGGAGTGGGGGGAGCAGACAATGAATGCGGAGTAGAACTGGGGGACTATTTTGCCATCTAGGACGATTTTAACAAGGGCAGTTTGTGGAATCTTGCTTCTAATGTCACGTTTATGCTCGTCCATCCTTTGTTTTAGGGTGCATGTAGAGCAGCCGATATAGAAAGAGGAGTTATCGGTGGTCAAAATGAGAGTTAGCGGAATGAAGTAGATTCCGCCTTTGTCAGCTTGGTTAATGGAATCTCTGTCATGCTTACGAATTTAAAATAGATTCCGTGGTGTTTTGAAACGAAATTTTAGGTTAAATGATTTTGGGAGGTGCAATATTGGAGAAGGTAATGGAGGGATGCTTATGCTGTGGTTGGAGAGGTAGAAGAGGGTGATTGTGAAATTTATGCTTAGCTTTGTGAAGAATTCTCTTGATAAAGTTATTGGTATAACCAGCGTTGTGCCCGTTGGCAAAGATAAAGCTGATTTCGTTTTGCAGGTTGGTTGGGGAGGGAAATTCTTCTCCTCCATTACCTTCTCCGATATTGCACCCCTTGTTAGCAGCCTCCTAAAACCATTTAATTTAAAAGTTCCCTTCAAAACACCACCTAATCTATTTTAAATTCTTAAGCATGACAGAGATCCCATTAACCAAGCTGGCCAAGGCGGAATCTACTTCATTCTCCTAATCCCCATTTCGCCCACCGATAGTCCCTCATTCTATATTGGCTGCACTACACGCATGCTAAAGCAAAGCATAGACGAGCATGAACGGGACATTACAAACAAGATTCCATGAACCACCCTTGTTAAAATCGTTCTTGATGGCTAGTTCGACTCCGCATTCACTGTCTCCTCTCCCCACTCCAAAACGCAAGTTACATTCCGTGAAATCCTCGAAATGTTCGCCTTCCGAGACAGATGTTACAACTTTAACACACCCCTTCCTCCTACAGCTTGACTCATCTTGCTACATGACTTCCCACAACCACCACCACCACCAATGGCCAACCGGCCGCACCCCTCTCCCCGCTGCAGGAGACTAATTCGACACTTCAACTGTGCAGCATTTCTCCTCTGAAGCTTGTGACCAGCAAGTGGAAAACGGCTCAATACTCTGCACTCTCGCTACTGAGAAGGGATTACATATGAGTGTTAGTGATACCGGCAAAGCACCGAACTGCTGCTACCTAGTGACTTTTACTCCACTAGCATGCTGGAACTTCCTCTTGTCAGCGAAAATATCTGGAAGAAAAAAAAGGTATTATTTCTGCTTACCCAACCTGTCACCAGCAATCCGCCTGGACAAGGAACTGTATGCCGCCCTGATGATGTCTGCTGGGTAGTCGAAAGCACTAGACCCACTTAAATAACACATTGCGACACTTGTGTAAATAAATCTAACCGGCAAAAAAGCGTTATCCACTCTTATGTGTTAATATTAATGCCACTGCAGATAAGGCATGAATGTTTCCTTTCTCATGTCGTCTCTTTGTTGAGATATCGCCTTCGTCACACTTTTCTACTCGTTTTTACTGAGAAGTTCCTGTCAGACCTTCAGCGGCAAGCAGTTGAGGGGTAATTCCTTTCCTTTTTAAGTAGCATAACATTTTATCTTTTTAAATATCATTACTAAGCACAAATAAATTCACGTCCTTTGAGAGAATGGAAATGGATATTTTTAGTCCCTTTCCAACTAATAATAGACACGAAAATTATATTCCTGAAGTTATAGACTACCTCACAAAGTGGGGACCTCGGATTAATCTTCAGTCAGTTTGCCCGAGTTTTGTCACTGGATTACATAGAGAAACTTACCTAAATGGGCCAAACAGCCAGTCCAGATTCTGTTTTATTTACAAATATCATATTTAGGCAACCAATAATGGAAATAACAATCAATCAGTTTTAACCTGTTTTTATTCATTTTTAGAGCAATTGCTTCAATTGGAATTATTCCAGATAAATATTCCGATTTCCTTAATTCTAATGGAGAAAGTATATTGCTGAAAATCTAGATTCAAACGGATTTCAAATCTTTAAATTGTCTTCAGTCATACTTTATCAAATTCTTATTTAAAATGTTCAGGAGTACTGTATCTCAGTTACTCTTGACGTAACACGGAACTGTATCTAATATAGTGGCTGCTGGGTGTGTATCAGCAACAATAAATATTTCCCTCATAGCAAGATAGACCTCAAACAATTAAAAAAAAACGAAAATTTTAATATCACTTTTTCTGTCAACGGAATTCTATATTACCTTAAGCTTCTCATCTCGCTTTGTTTACCGTTGTCTCCACGTTGCGACTTCAAAAAGCTAAGCCAATGATCGTCAAGAAACGCCTCCTCGAGGAGAGGCACCATCATTCCTTTGTTCACATTGTTGGCAGATATGTTTCGTTCGGCGGAACTCATGAAAATTTACATTCTTTAATATCAGATGTTCCTATTCTGGAGCGACACATTACTATGCAAGATATTAACATGTTTAAAAAAAACCAAATATAAAAAATTATGTTTTAAAAATCCTAAATACTGAAAAGAAAATAAGTATTCAATTGACTATTTCAAATCCGAACGCAGAAAGCATTTAATGAAAACTTATACAGACAACATGGTTTGGTTATGTGCCTATAAGTTTAGTGTGGTATTCGCCTATTAAAATCTGACAGAAAAAGTGTACCATACCAGTAGAGGGCGCTGGGAACGATATTCTTGCCTTGTTAACATTACCCTCTATGGACGTTTCGCTTTTCAATGACTTTTAAACATAGAAGCATTTATACTATGATTTTAACATTCAGATGCACATTATTCCTAAGTATTTAAACTGAACTAGTAAAACTTAGAGAACGCTTCAGCAAGTATAATTTTTTAAAACGAACAAAATTAATGGCCGTTCAATCAAAACAAATCGCATTCCTCTTTATGTATCAGAGTGCTGAAGTGATCGTTTTGATTGGCTCTTTGGTAAACTCTTCGAATGACACGTGCGTAACATATGTTCTAACATGTGACGTTTGAACTCGACAATTGTGATTGGTCTTATGGCGTAGATAACCTTGAAAATTGCAAAAGCAATCTAAAACGTTATAATTGGCTAAACAAGAATGCAAGTTATTAGTATCATGATTATTCTTTCTTGTTTAGCCAATTATAACGTTTTAAATTGCTTTTGCAATTTACAAGGATATCTACGCCAAGACTTCTATTACAATTGGCGAGTCCAAACGTCACATATTAGTATGTATGTTATTTGTCACATCTTCAAATTATAAACTTTGAATTAACCGATAGGTTAGATCATTTTAATACTACAAATTATTAGTATCATGATTTTTGTGTATTAAAATGCTCTAACCTATCGATTAATTCAAATTTTTATTCGCCCTGTCAACCCACAACCCCCACTTCACCACTCTCAATACACCAATTGGTCATAAACAGACCCCCATAACCCCCTTACCCCTCACTATAAGGGAAAAAAATTATCGTATCAAATATCCTTTAATTCACAAGGAATACTGTTTGCACTGGACCCCATCGAGTCTACTTCACTGCATCCACTTCATTATTATTGCTAATCTAACTGGCTAACAATCATCTCCTTACCCCCATATACCTCAATTCACATCCCCATTAAATTAATGGCAAATTTTTAAATTTTTAAGGGCAGTTAATTAAAGGCCCCTTCCCCCTCACCCCTAAAAATTCCATTTCTACAGTTTACTCCCTACAATAAAAGAGGATTTAAAGAATATAAAAGTTCTATCTTAGCCCTCCAGGGCACAAATTTCCATCCCTATTCAAGACCCCAGACCCCTCTTCCCCCACACCATTAAAAATTTATAACTATCTCAATCCCATACCTTTAACTACAGTCCATCCCATTTTCTAGGTAGTTACGCTACGTTCTGTAACGCAACGCAAGCGCTAAAAACTACCTTATTGACAGCAACTCTCAGCATGTCCCACAAAAAGCATTATACATTTCACCCTCCATCATGGAAGATGGCCCATGAAAGGATGAAGGATTGTTAAACGCTGTTACCATTCCGTACTGAATGCCACAGCATTTCATTAGCGTTAAGTACTGGAACATAGATCATAGAGTTGGCAGGAACCAATAACAGTTTTACCGTACCTACAATGCATATCAGACTTGAATGTTCTTAAACGTAAAAACAAAACCTCAGTAATTTATTTATATTTGAGTAGAATCTAAAATTCTAAATATTACTCTTAAAAATTCTCTTCTTAACTGCACTGTGCAAAAGAAAGTTATTATACTGAGAAAAATACTTTTAAAACTTCGTTGCATACGTGATGCTAGCGGTTCCTATCGCTTAAAGATGCTGCATGCAAAGCACACCTTACTACGTTAAAAATACAATGGACGCGATCATGTCTTGCCGCGTTATATTTTCGCTACGGCGATCTGAATTTCTTACGGCGACACAGTATTCAGCAAGCTGTACTTGAAATTGTATTAAATGTCACGTGAGGTTAAATACGAGCAAATATAAACTATATAATTCTCTCCTTTTCATAACGTTAAACATAGCAACACTGGAATTTACAACTGCCCTGAAACTTCTATAAACGATCAATTATGCTAAATAAATCAAACAAATTAAAGGTTTATTCACTAATTGAATTCTATTTCTTGTTTCCGCGTGATCTGTAGATGGATTTGCTCGCCACACAAATAACTATTTTTAGGAAATCAAATTTCCTTACTGCACCATTGGGTTGGGTTGTTTTACCTCTGAGCGGCACTTTTTTGCACACCATGGGCTAAATGGCCAGGTCACATGGACCCCGAAGGCTCAGAGAAGGTTGGGGGAGGGGACCCACTGGAACAGCTGTTGGGAGACAGATGGTAGCCTCCCGTCAAGGCCATCCAGCGTGTTCTTTAACGTGCACAGGGTATGGCTCTCTCCCGCACACGGGGCCACGGCTTAACGTCCCATCCGACGGACGGCGGCCTTTCCAAGCCCATCGGTGTCCCCTACTGACCGTGGGCAGGGCGGGGAATTTTGCGGAGATAAATCTCAACGCTGACCCAGCTGGGACTCGAACCTGGGAACTACAGATTACGAGCCTGGCGCGCTACCGTCTGAGCCACCCCCGCCCCCCTTACTGCACCATTTACTCCAATCCTAGCTGTGGTACTAGTAAAAAAAAAAACAGCCATTTACGAAACCACTATGATAACAGCAGGATATGTTAGACAGCTTAACAATAGAATAATTCTATCATATATTACACCTTAATCATCTTTCCCCAAAGATTTATGGATTAATTTGCTAAATGACTTTCATTTCTGTAGTAATTTCATCTACCCGTGGGGATTTATGAAGTGTAAGTTTAGAAACAGCCAAAATAACTTCAGATTGTGTTATAAGGCCAACGTTAAATCCACCAATGCATCTATCATCATTGCAAACAATGGGAATAGAACTAACCGCATTGTTTAGAATATCACTGAAATGCTCAGCCCACCTAGCCATGAGAGAATCCTCACCCTCTATAACCTTACGTTGTTTATCCTTCAATCCCTGTATACCTGTCCGTTTTCTACCACACAAAATTTTAACTATCTGGTACAGCTCTGTGCTGTTGCGCTGTCTAACTGCTTCCTCGGCTTTGTCAGCCAAATCATCAAGCCAAAGATTCTTATCAGCAGCTAACTGGTCTTTTACAAAAATCGTTCTACAGATGTACAAATGGGATTTGTGAGGATGCCACCCCATTAACTAATTTTTTTTATTATGTAAGTTAATTCTTAATATTTAAATATCTGGAGGAAACTAACGAAGCATTTTAGCTGCTTATAGAGTATCATGTTGTTTCATGTACATAATGTTTCGCGACATAATTTTTTTTATGTAGAACTACTTTTTCCCTATCTAGAACTATTTGTGGCGGAGTAATATGGCGTAAAACGGTACTATACCAATATCTTTTCACTGCGCATGTAGTCCTCCTATCGGTAGGGGACCATTATTTGGGCCACTTTTTAATGGCTAGGCTATTGATGATTGCCACACTATTACTTATAGGCAATATAGTTTGGTTGTGTAGTATGTGCACTCCCTCGTGCTGATTTCCTTTGGACAGGAGTGTTGCATGAAAAGTCGAATTGGGCGATCCTTACCATATAATTGTTAGCCAAACAATAATAGAATGGACAAATACGTTCTTTCTGCTGAAATGCTGCTCTCAGCAAGAAAGCTTTCATCAGTCCAGAAAATTACTTTTCAAAATGACTGCTCATTGCTGTGCTCTGCCCCATGCTACCAAGCAAACCTCTTTAAGAATTTCTGTGATACAAATATGTGAAAACAACACCTTAATCTGCAGGGGAGTAACGAAGGACTATGGTTGTGGGGGGGAATAGAAATCAAAATTTTCCAACTCGAAATTCAAATTTTGCCAATTGAGTAAACTTACTTAGATTCCCCCAAGATTTGCTAACTCTCCTAGACATTGCGAAGCTTCCTCGATTTTGCCAACACGCCATAATTTTACACGAAAAAGATTGCAATTTTGACAACTCAGCAGAATTTTGTCAACTCTCCACGATTTTGCCAAGTCATTCCAAATTTTGCACACTGCCCCTAGTTTTTGCCAACTTCCCCTAGATTTTGTCAACTCTCGAAGTTTTGCCAACTCTCCTAGATTTTGCCAACACGCCATAATTTTACAGAAAAAAAATCCAAATTTTTACATCTCACCTGAATTTTGCCAACTTCCCACGATTCTACCAAGTCAGTCCGAATTTTGTCAACTGTCCCTAGATTTTTCCAACTCCCTAAGTTTTGCCAACTCGCCATAATTTTACAGAAAAAAAAAATCCTAATTTTGACATCTCACCTCAATTTTGCCAACTCCCCACGATTTTGCCAATTCACTCCGAATTTTGCCATCTGTCCAAGATTTTGTCAAGTTTGCACGATTTTGCCAACTCACTTGTTTTTTACTCAGTAGCTCCGAATTTTGCCAACTGATCTAAATTTTGCCGTCTCTCCATTTTCCAAACTGCCTTAGATTTGCCAAGTTGCCTCGATTTTGATAACTTCCCTTAATTTTCCAAAAAAAAAAAATTAATTAAAAATTTTTACAACGCGCCTAAATTTTACGAAGTCGCTTCGAATTTTGCCAACTTCGAGTTACTTTGGGAGGAGCCACTCCCCATACCCCCCATGCCTACGGCCTTGTTGACCTGTTACTGCACTGATCTGAACGCATTGGAAATCTAAGAATCCCATTAAGAAGGTTCCGGAAAAGACCCTTTATTCAAAACGTATATTGAAAGAGGCAATAATACGATTAGGTACCATACACTTGCTCACGATATTAAATAGAATATTTAAAAGGGATTTTAAGGAAGAAATATATTTTTGTTCAAAATTGTTGTTCCTTGCTATTGTTTTGTCTCTTTGAACCACGGAGTAGTTTTTTTTACAGTCAATAACCATATTTTGTACAGTCAGTTTCAGCCAAAAATGCAATCTTCTTGATTCATTCATCTTTAGCCAAGAAAAATGAAATTGTTCTTATAGTCTTAAGAATACGTGAACTGAATGTTGTGGTAATGTGTCAATGCTGTCTGTCGGTTGCCTTCCCTTACGTTAATAGTTGGAATTCGAGAAGAAATTCTTGTTTAGGCTCACAAAACACAAACCAAATATTAAATAACCACTTTTCAAAAGGAAAAAAGTTTTGTAACAATGTCATTTGTTTCAGTTTTTAATTGTTTTTAATTGTTTTTCTCTTCTGAAATTGCGAAAAATGATTTATGGTATTTTATGTTTGTTGAAAAACCTAAAGTATTTTTATATGTGTATATGATTAAAATAATATTTTTTAACAATGTTTAGAGTTTTATAGTTAAATTTATAGTTTATCTAGTATAATGTTATATGGCGCAGTGATCGTGCTGTGGCGTAAGTTCAAAAACGAAGAAAGGTGAGTACATGAAGTTAATATTTTACTTTATTAGTTTGTTTGATGTATTATAGTTTTGTTGTAATAATATACCAATAAGTAGTTTCTTGTTTAAATATATAGCAAATAGTCGTAGCTTTCGCTTAAGTTTTTTGTTTTGTTATGGATGAAGCAAATATATTTTACTTCAGTGCTGTTGATAACAAGCTGTGAAATATGTCGTTAGGCCTAAAAGTTTGTATTTTAGAAAGGCTTAGAACAAAAGCCATCTCCATATTTGCCTTAATGTTCGATATATTACATATTGCAATTCAAAGTTTCTCTTTGCCGAACATTAGATACTATTCATTATTCATGTTTTTTAAACAATAAAAGCATTGAATGATATTTTGCGATGCGATTTGTAATAGTGTATAAATTTCAGCAATTAAATGTTTTTAAGGAAACCCATCGGTTTAATATTTTACGTTTTTATTAAAATATTGAATGCAATATAGTTTTGGTATGGTAGGTAAATAATTAAAAAATTTTTTGGTGGATAATAATATTGTGAGAGTTCTGTAAATGAATTTCACCAATTTTTTTTTCTAAACTGACCCAGAACTCGTATAACAATTCAAAGATTATGAATTAAAATTTTTGGAGTAACTACAATAAATAAATTCAATATTTGTTGTAGATAAAAGTTTTGTTTTCTGTGACATGTAACTTTGAAAATATTATGGTTAAATTCTCTGAAAATCAAAGGAAATTGTTATTGAGAGTTATTCCTTCTGATAATGGTATTTCTCTTGATATAGTTTCATCTTTTGAAGTTAGAAAGCATTTACCACTATTGTCAAAATTAGCAAATGTAATTTCTTTAAGCTCCATTTTATAATCGGGTGTGGCAGATCTGTAGTTTTTGTCACTTAAACACCATTTTTTTAAACTATATAATGATATATTTTCATGGAATTCGTAACTTCTGGATTCCAAATGACAGCTGATGGCAACAAAAGAAAATTTTTTTCCTAAAGAATTGTAGAAAACATGTCTCCAAAAATTACCTAAATAAGAAAAAAAGTAATTGAAACCAGTGAAAAATGCATTTAAATATCACATTTGAAAATGTATTAAACCTCATAGAAGGTCTACCATTAATAAACTAAAAAAACATATTGCTAGTAGTGAAGAAACCGTACATTGAGAATCCTCCTCCTCCTTAAGCAGCCATGGGCTACAGAGGTCTAACCAGACTGTGCTATTTAGTTGTCCAAGCAAGTCTGTTCTGAGCTACATCTGCATCTGGCCACTGCACACCAATTCTAACAAGGTCCTGTTTGACATTATCTGCCCAATGCATCCTAGGCCTCCCCCTCTTTCTGAGGCCTTTAGGCACACTGTCATAACCCTATTCATCAACCTATAATTATTCATAATGGCAACATGGCCAAAACCAATGGAGTCCCTCTCTGCACAATATGCTGCTTAAAGGAGGTTGCAAACTCCTTTGCCTAACCTCATCATTAGTTACAAAGTTGAACCACCTAATGCCCAAGATACTGCGTAAGCATCTGGAATCAAAAGCATCTAGTTTCCTGTTATCTTGTTTACAAAGTGTCCAAGTTTCACTACCATAACTAACCCTAGAAAAAACCAAACTATTATACAGTCTAATTTTAGTCTTTAGGTGTATACGCCTATTTCTTCACACTCTCCATATATTCTTAAAAGTTCCGGCAGCAATCCCTATTTGTCTGTTAACCTCATGCTGCACATCACCAGCATCTGTTACATAGCTCCCAAGATAATTAAACTGTGACACCTGCTCAACACTACAACCATTTGAATCACAGCCTGCATGACCAATTTTCATCACTTTAGTTTTCTCTCTGTTTATAACCAAACCTACTCTACTACCAGTCTCATAAACAGCTCGAATGAAAGAGTTCATCTCATCAACATCATTTGCCAAAAACGGCTAAATCATCAGCATAATCTTAATTAAAAATTTTCATATCTCCAGCCCATTTAAGGCCAAAATCTTTCCCTTGAAGTGAATTTCTCATAACATAATCAATAACCAAACTAAAGAGAAAAGGAGACAAAATGCACCCTTGTTGAACACCAGAAGTAATGCTAAACCAATTATTACAAACCTTACCAACTCTCACACACGACTCAGTGTTATTATAGAGAGCGTTCATTATGTTAACTAACTTGTCAGGTATACCATATGATTTCACAATCAACCACAAATTATGACGATCAACAGAATCGTAAGCCTTTTTGAAATCAACAAAGCTAGCAACCAAAGGTTTCTGAAACTCTAAACATTTCTCAAGAATCTGCCTAAGTGAAAATATCTGATCTACACATCCCCTGCCACTTCTGAATCCAACTGCTCATTACGCAATTTACTGTCAACCAGATTCTTAATTCTATTAAACAATCATTGAAAGTACTTTACCTGGAACAGAGAGTAGGCTGATACCCCTATAGTTATCACAAGAACTGTGATCACCTTTTTTGAAAATAGGGATAACAATAGCTCTGGTAAAATCCTTAGGAATCATGTCTTTATCATAAAAGATATTCAGAATTTCAGTCATCCAAGTGGTAACCAAAACATTCCCAGCTCTAAGCATTTCCATAGTAATTTCATGTACCCCTGGGGATATGTGAAGTTTATGTTTAGAAATAGCCAAAATAGCTTCAGATTGTGTTATAGAACCAACATTAAAGCCAGTAATGCATCTATCATCATCGCAAACAATGGGAGTAGAACTAATCACTTTGTTTAGAACATCACTGAAATGCTCAGCCCACCTAGCCATAACAGAATCCTCACCTTCTAGGTATTGATTAAGGACATTCCTACAGATCTTTCTTCTTGAAATAAGCTTGAGTGCCTTATTACTCAAATAATTCTGCCTCCTCTGGACCTTTTTTGCTAAAAGAGTACTGTTAGTTTCCAAAAAAGCCTGTTTAAAATGGTCCCATTCTTTCTCAACTTCAGTAGTAAGCAAACCATGACTGTCAAAATGACTAAATAACCTATCATGGTAAGCTTTAGCTATAACTGGGTGTTTCAGTAATTTAGTATTAAAGGTAAATTTTTTAACCCTAGCACAACACTTTTTAAGTTTAAGTTGCAAGACACTTTTAACAAGGTAATGGTCAGATCCAATTTCAGCTCCCCTGTATGACCTGGTATTTATTACCTACTAACCCTTCCCTGGTCCAGCTATTTTTTCACTCTGATCAGGCAGAAAAAAATTAACTTTAGGATTTTTTTGCCAAATAACTAATGAAAGAAATTATGGTATATATGCCAAATCAGCATTTAATTCTGGAATTTTTGAAAATAAAATGTTTAACAGAACCTAATAAACTTAATGCACAGAACTAACCCATTTGCTGTTAATTAATATATAACCAATCATATTCTTATGCTGCCCATCAGGTGAAACCCATATGACTTATGTATGTCGCAGTGTTTGTAATAAGTGTTAGTTATTCTGAATCCATTGAGTATACTTACCTGTAGGAGAGGTTGCCCATTGCCTTTGCAGCTACCAATACCAAAAGGGCCTATCGCCCCTCCCCAAACATCAGAGTCAGTACCAACTTTGGCATTGAAGTCACCTAGAACTAGGGTAATATCTCCTTTCTTGACAGAATTCAAATTATCCTGAAGTTGCCCGTAAAACCTATCCTTCTTATCCTCATCGGCATCCTGAGTGGGGGCATAACAGCAGATAACATTCAAGTCTTTAACGCTTGTCTGAAATTTTGCTGTAAGAAACCTTTCATTAATGCACTCATATCCTAGAAGAGCATCACTAGCGTGTCTGCTGAGAAGCAGACCCACGCCTTGGTGATGCTTATTGTCTTCCCTCCCTGAAAAGAGAAATTTAAAATTTTTTTAAGAATCTGACCATATAAAAATATTAACCACTCTGTAAGTCGATTTAATTTTTAGAGGAAAAATTGTCTTGAGCCGGATGGATATGAACCCACGACCTCCTGATAACATGTCAGGTGGTCACCCGGCTCAAGACAATTTTTCTTCTATTAAATCAACTTCCAGAGTGGTTATTATTTGTATATACCAAGAATGTCGAGTTTATTCAATATTTAAAGAATCTGACCTTTATCTCATGTATATATTAGTCACATGTACAAAATTAACCCAAATTAAGCACCAGAATTATCTAATCAGAGACATCTTAAAAACAAGAAAATCGCAACCAGTGCATCGCCAATCTGCATTATAAAAAAGCCCTCAGAACAGTCCCATCACAGACAACACATTTCAAAATATAAGAAAATGGAAATAATGCACTGCTGAACTAAATTTCAAAATGCCTCTGGAGCTGCAAGGATGGGGTGGCTCAGTCAGTAGTTTGCCAGGCTCATAATCTGCAGTTTCCACCTTTGAGTTCCAGCTGGGCCAGCATTGAGATTTATCTCCCCAAAACTCCCTGACCTGTGCATGGTCAGTAGGAAATGTAAATGGGCTTGGAAACATTGCTGTCCATTGGATGGGGCAATAAGCCCTGTGCATGTTAAAAAAACTCTGGATGGCCTTGATAGGAGGCTACCATCTGTCTCCCAACAGCTATCTGAACACTGCTGATTTGAATTATAAAAATGCTCCTGAAACTAAATGATACCATCAAAGACAAAAAAATATACCTACCAGCATTCTAAAGTGCAATATTTATCACAATGCTAATTAGATTTCTTCATCATTAATATATTACTCAACTTCCCATTTTCAGTAATTAAAAAAATCCATATTAAAGTTCTTAATCACAAATAGTAACAAAGAGCAAAATAAAAAAAATATTTAATTCCATAATTAACTGTATTAATAACTATCATCATTAATATTTTTAACCAGGAATATTAATAAAAACATGCATAAGCACACTGAATTAAGCTATGGAAATTTCTATTAAAAATGCTTCATACTTCTCAAAAAAACCCTCCCCTGTATTAACCTTTTAATCTTTCTGTCTCCATTATGAAATGATAATTCTACAATGTACAAATTTTCTGTATGGCAAAAAAAAAAAACCAACAAACACTTTCAAATGTTTCCAATAAATCATATTGATAACATTAAAAAAGTAATCAATATCTGAAATAATTAATATATCACTATATAAGACATTACTAATTATAAAACACTTTACATAACTAATAATAACCATTAATTCACCATCCCACACTATTATAATGAGATGCTATAATAATATGTACTCATTACAACTGCTATGTTCATCCCCACACCCAGAACCTTCAAACATTCTTTTACCTGACATTTATCCATCCCCATCCCCTAATTACATTTAAATCCTCTGAACAACCTACTATAGTTCCCCAAAAAACTATTCTCCTAAAACCTGAAAATGCTACAAAAATCTTTAATCTTTACCACTTAATTTCCCCACATTTAAATCCTTTGACATTTACTTCTATACTCTCAACCAAACAGCTTGAACACCCTACTAACCCTTCCCTGGTCCAGCTATTTTTTCACTCTGATCAGGCAGAAAAAAATTAACTTTAGGATTTTTTTGCCAAATAACTAATGAAAGAAATTATGGTATATATATATATGCCAAATCAGCATTTAATTCTGGAATTTTTGAAAATAAAATGTTTAACAAAGAAAGATGACAGGTTTTATTTTAATAGGACTTTTTTAGAGTCATGTAGTAAAACAATGCAACTGGCAACACAAATAAAAATTTATTTAAAAAATTCTAAAAGAGAGAAATGATTATAATGCACATGAATAGAAAGGCTATTTATTTCTGAACAAAAAAAAATTTTCTTGTTTAAACATTTCTTCCATTTTGTAATTTTTTTCTCTGTACCATACTTTGAGAAAAGTCCAGGTTTGTTGCAGAGTCCAATAAACAAGTCAAATTTAGAATCTTTTTAATAAATAACTAATCAACAGAAATAGATCATGTTATATACCAAATTAAAGAGAATTTAATTCTGAATTTTACTGAAGTAAAAATTTTGAACTCTGTAATAATATATTAATTTTAATAGCAATTTTTACAGTGATATACCAAAAAAAGAGGTACACATTTCATAATTACTTCCAAAATCTTCCATTTTTAAAAAGTACAGTTCTTTGTTAATTATCAGGGATTTTAAAAACTAAGAAAAAATTTGTTGATAATAGTTCAAATCAAACTTCTGAGCTTAAATTAGGAGATTGCTTCAGCACAGAGTAATATTAACAAACAAATTGGCAATACCTTATATAACTTCTAAGAAATGGCAAACAAATGGCTTTAACAAATTATTTGTCATAGTTTAATAAAATATGCATCAAATAAAGAAAGAAAATATATAATCAAGCTTAAATTACATATTTTTATAAAATATCTATTAATAAAATTTAAAATGGCAAATTTTATTTTTTTAAAAATTGTTTTCTTTTATTGTACTGAAAACGGATATATACGTTCTGGACACTGGAAGGGTTAATTCGGATGATTGCTTCAGTACAGGGTAATGTTAACAAACAAATCAGCAATACCGTATAGCATTTTATAAAATATGGCAATCAGATGGCTTTATCAAATTATATTTATTGTAGTTTAACAAAATATGCATCAAATGAAAAAAGAAATTATTATTTTTCAAGCATGAATTATGTATTTTTAAAAGATATATGTAAGAAAATTTTCAAATGGCAATTAAAAAAAAATCAAAGTTTCATATGTTGTACAAAAAACATCTATAGATAGATATCCTTGACCCAGGTAGGTTAAACACAAATATATGATTAAAGAGAGTTCTGACCATTCCACTTAAACTTTCACTCCAAATAACTTATGCAAAACATTACACCCATAGCCACAAGAAGCTACCAAACTCCCACTTTTAAATGACGGCCATAACATTACAAAAGAATTCACTAACACTTTCAACAACACTCATAAAATTAAATAATTTAAAATCCTAAATATTTCCAAGCCGTCTCATGGCCGAGTGGTTAACGTGCTTGGCTACTGATCTAAGGGGCCTGGGTTCGAGCCCTGGGTAAGGCATGGCTGTTTGTGTCGTTTTTCTGCTGAGGGCCTGCCATCCTCACAGACTTTCTGCTATGGCATATAAACTGACAGGCTCCTGTCAGACCTCTGTGGCAAGCAGATGCTTTAAGGGGGTATTTATTTATTTATTTATTTGTTTTTATTAAATATTTCCAATAACTTATTATTTATCATATTTTAACCATATTTAAATAAAACAAAGGAAGAGTTATTCCCATTTCAGCCCATCATAAAATATATATATATCCACTTAACTGTGATCATTCCCACAAATTATCCAAGAAATAATGACAAAATGGCCAAACATTCTATAATCTATAATCTGTGCTTGCTTGTTCACTCAACTGTGTAGCAATCAGAGGAAAAATTCTTGTCTGCAATGGTTCCAGCTGACCATTTCTAGACAAGACATGGACCCCCCCCCCCCAAAAAAAAAGCAACACATTCTTCACAACTACGAATTAGTAAAAATAATAAAATTGTCCCCCCCCCCAAATAAAATGTAAACAGACAGACCAAGTTAAGACAACACAACAGTTGTTTTCCTACATACTATTAGGTTATTGCAAAACTTTGTCCTGTTTTTGTCCAGTATATGTGGCTGGTCAATCACAGATCCAAGCAGTTGTGGCTTAGTTAGGCTCATATTCCAACTTAGTTTCTTTTTCTCAAGTAATACGAGGAGACTTCAGCGCAGCTAGTCAGCAGCCTTCACGCAGGCCAAGAATGTATCGAACCCGGATTCTTTCTCCACTTCCCATCCGAGGACCTCCAACTCCCATCTGTGTCACAGTGCAACAACTACGAACTTTTCTTCTACTACCAGAAAAACAACCAATCATCATGGAACCACTACAAATCGTGAACTTGCCACTGTCGCTACAGACTCAGTTCACTCTCTTGAATATTGTATACATTTTTACTTCAACAAAGTCTACACACATAAACAATGCTACACACAACTTTACACATCTCAATTTCTTAATTCATTTCTCCCAAACTGGAGCATTCTCATGAGTGAATGTTTTTTTTAAAGCTATGTTAGGTCTCAGTTATAAGTTCACACATCTGATGAGTTGTTATGCAATGGTAAGTTTCAGCCAATGTTAATCTGTATAGTGCTTCTTCTTCAAATAGGAGTCTCCATGGTAACGGTGGCCCTTACATTTCTTCATTGGCACATACGTACCATGTTTTGCAAATACGGTCTTGTTTCGCTATACCTACCTGAAATTTCTTTGTTGGTGCAGCTATGATGTTTATGGTGTAAAATTTAGGAATATATGTCCTTCAATAATTCCTTTATCTGAGGCAGTTGTTAGTTTTTATCTCTTCAATGTTCTTTGGCTACGAAATTGAGAGCCAAAGAAAGTGTGGCATTGTGTATGTGTGTAGACTTCATTGATATATGATGAAAATATAGCCAATATTCAATATAGTATGTCTCCTTGTATTACTTAAGAAAAAAAAATTAAGTCGTAATGTGAACCTAACTAAACTGCAACTGCTTGGATCTGTGATTGACAGGCCACACACCTACACAATGCCAGGAAACAGTAAGGCTAGGCAGCAAAAATGAGATGAAGTTTGCATCAACCTAATACAAATTTCTCCAATCTCAACCCCACTTCTTTGCCCAATATTTAAAACACTCCATAAATGCATTTCCAAAAACTAAATTATTTAAACAAGTCACCAGAATTAATCTAATTGAAGACAAATCTTAAAAAGAAGAAAATACACTTATCAGAAGTATCAAAAACAAGAAAATTGGAAACAGTGCACCACCAATCAGAATTATAAAAAAAAAATCACCGAAACTAAATAATGCCATCAAAGAAACAAATAGATTCTGAAAAAGATTCATCCCCGACACAGCAGGAATCGAACCTGCATCTGCCCAGATTCATGCCAGAGCGCACTACCATTGTACCACACGTCGGACAATCAAATTTTTCAGAATAAGACCTTATAAATCTTCTTCACTGAGATGTGGCTGAGACAGTGGCATCTATACTCAATAGCAATTGAAAAAGTTGCATCTCCTTGAGTATAGATGGCACTCTTTCAGCCACGTCTCAATGAAGATGGGGGGGGGGGGCTCAGTCGGTAGCGCGCCAGGCTCGTAATCTGTAGTTCCCAGGTTCGAGTCCCAGCTGGGTCAGCGTTGAGATTTATCTCCGCAAAATTCCCCGCCCTGCCCACGGTCAGTAGGGGACACCGATGGGCTTGGAATAGGCCGCCGTCCGTCGGATGGGACGTTAAGCCGTGGCCCCGTGTGCGGGAGAGAGTCATACCCTGTGCACGTTAAAGAACACGCTGGATGGCCTTGACGGGAGCCTACCATCTGTCTCCCAACAGCTGTTCCAGTGGGTCCCCTCCCCCAACCTTCTCTGAGCCTTCGGGGTTCACGTGACCTGGCCATTTAGCCCATGGTGTGCAAAAAAGTGCCGCTCAGAGGTAAAACAACCCAAACAACTCTCAATGAAGAAGATTTATAAGGTCTTATTTTTAAAAATTTCATTGTCCGACGCGTTTTACAATGGTAACGTGCTCTGGCATGAATCTGGAGAGATGTGGTTTCGATTCACGCCGTGTCAGCGATAAATTTTTTTCAGAATTTATTAATTAATGTTTGATGTCTATCTTAACAGGGAATACTGTGCATTCACTTTGGATTGATTTTTAAAGAAACAAAAGCCCATGTACCCAACATCAATCCAACCTGCAATATTTATCATAATGCAAATTACCTTTCTACACCCATTAATATATTACGTAAATGGTAGCTAGGTAGTCACTGGAAGGAGAGCAATGCACCAATCCCCTGTGATGATGCATAGAATCGGTCAGGCCTAGCACCTGATGTCCGACCCACCTTCTCATGGTGAAGGCCGTTAGTATCTTTCAAAAGAGATACTCTCTTGTGGAAGTGAACGGAAGGGGAGGGCTGCCAGATTAGTGTGGCCTACTAATCTGGACATCTGTGCCTACTTTTCTTTTTTTTCTATCCTGCTGAGGAGTGGTCAACCACACAGGGTCCTGGTGCTGACCATATATACCAACCTGAACGGAATTATGGCTCTGAGCTTGATTATGGATCCTGAATTTGCTGCACTGGTGGGTTTCTGTGGGGGGGAAATCTTCCGTTGTGTTTTCTCTTTGTTTGTCGGTTGACAGCCCCAAGAGAATAGATTCACAGAATATGTTTATCAGCTGGTGGATAATCTTGAGCAGAGGTCATTGCAGGTACCTGAACTCTTTGCTTCTACTGGCATCATCAAATTGTACATTGGAGAAAGTCTTCCAGTATAGATGGCTTCAGCCTTTAGTGGTGGGGGAACGGGTCTTTGCCCCATGTCTGCGATTAGGGGGCTGTTTGATATTGTTGGCATTCCCTCTCTCTATAAACATAGTTTCTTTAAACATCCCACTAACCATTTTCTCTCCATAGGTAGTTGGAATGTGAGGACTCTGCACAGAGCTTTTTCTCTTGATGTCCTCACACAAGAATTCCACCATTATAATTTAGATATTCTTGGCTTGCAAGAGACCAGATGTACAGATAAAGGCCAGATTCTTAAAAATAATCTTAAATTTCTCTTTTCAGGTCTGCTTCTCAGCAGACACGCTAGTGATGCTCTTCTAGGATATGAGTGCATTAATGAAAGGTTTCTTACAGAAAAATTTCAGACAAGCATTAAAGACTTGAATGTTATCTGCTGTTATGCCCCCACTGAGGATACCGATGAGGATGAGAACGATAGGTTTTACAAACAATTTCAGGATATTTAGAATTTTGTCAAGAAAGGAGATATTACCCTTGTTCTAGGTGACTTCAATGCCAAAGTTGGTACTGACTCTGACCTTTGGGGAGGAGTGATAGGCCCTTTTGGTATTGGTAGCTGTAATGGCAATTGGGCAACATCTCCTACAGGTAAGTAAACTCAATGATTTCAGAATAACTAACACTTATTACAAACACCACGACATGCATAAGTACACATGGGTTTCACCTGATGGCCTGCATTAGAATATGATTGATTATAAATAAATTTAATAGAGCTAAAGGAATATCAATTTAATACACGATATATGCTGTAATGTACATAAAAGCATTTTAAAATACTCTAGCAAAGATTGAGGTATGCATAACAAGACATGGCAACTATGCCATATAGTATTGCCCTATGGCTAAAACTATGATATAGAACCTTATCTAAAGTAGCTAATATTCAATCGGTCTTAAGCTCTAATTCATAAACCTTTTTCAGTTATTCAAAGGAAATTGAGATTAAGAACAAAAGGTATTTACCTGATGTAACAGTTGGCACAACGGCATTTGGTTATCAATGTGTTAGCTGTAAAGTCCACTGTACGATGTTAACGGTTGCAGATTGTATTTTCACAAGCATTACCAGTCCTTGAGGTAAACAGCATATGATGTTGCGAAGTAATGGTAAATGATGTAATTCCCTCATGATGAGCTCAGGTAATCCTTCGTGCTTTTAGCTGTCATGTCTTTCGTCTAGTTGTTGTTAGCTGGTGAACCGGCGTTAACTATAAGTTATTATCACAGTCAGTTGCAATATAATTATATTGAAGATATTTTGTCGCTGACTGCCAGTGGTTGTTGTAATACATTACAGCTTGTGTAGAAGGATCAAGATATCCATTCTGACGTCAAAAAGGCTGATGTTTTAACAAATAACCAATTTGTAGATCATTGATAGTATGCAGACATTACTTCGTTATGCATATCATTGCTACAGTGCACCACTCTCAAACTTTGCTGAGCAATTCTAAAACTTTAAATAACTAAACTGCACTTTGAACTTTAAAAACAGTAAAAGTAAAAGGCTAGTGCATGCTCCACAATATACCTCCGGGGGTAACGCATTTTGCCATTATACGGAACTTGGCATCATCATGGCTCAATCTGTATCGATGGTAAGAGCTTTATACCTCTCTCGCTCAATCGTCATAAGTCACATTGTAAATGCCCAATGCATGCTAAATAAGTAAGTTCCATGCGGCGGGCAGGGTGGAATTTCAGTATTACAGATTTGGTTACGGTTTTTGTGGATCAATAATTTTTCTGCATATAATAACTGAAATTTTGTTTTTGGTGTGGTTATTGGTTTGTATTCAACACTGTTTAATTCCAAATTGTTGCTTATTACTGTTTGCGCCAGTGCAGTACTTTGACTACCCGTCTTTATATCCTTATAATGCTCTTGCATTCGTGTTTTATATTGTCTGAACATCTTGCCAATGTATCTGTCTTTACCTTGTAGTATCTGTTTTCGGTCTGGAATTGTGATTTCATAAACCCCCCTCCTGTTGGGGGTTGACTGTATCATTTATAACTAAATCTTTGATTGTATGGGTTATATTGGTGGGCACAGTAGTAATATATTTTCTAAGAATGTTTTGTATTGTTTGGGTAACATTTGTTATATATGGGAAGCTTTTTTTATCAACTCTCAGCAAAGTTTGAGAGTGGTGCACTGTAGCAATGATATGCATAACAAAGTAATGTCTGCATACTATCAACGATCTACAAATTGATTATTTGTTAAAACATCAGCCTTTTGACGTCGAGATGGATATCTTATTCCTTCTACACAAGCTGTAATGTATTACAACAACTACTGGCAGTCAGCGACAAATTATCTTCAATATAATTATATTGTAACTGACTGTGATAATAACTTATAGTTAATGCCGGTTCACCAGCTAACAACAACTTAATGAAAGACATGACAGCTAAAAGCAGAAGGATCACCTGAGCTCATCATGAGGGAATTACATCATTTACAGTTACTTCGCAACATCATATGCTGTTTACCACAAGGACTGGTAATGCTTGTGAAAATACAATCTGCAACCGTTAACATCGTACAGCTGACTTTACAACTGACAGATTGATAACCAAATGCCGTTGTGCCAGCTGTTACATCGGGTAAATTCCTTTTGTCCTTAATCTCAATATCCTTCGAATAACTGAAAAAGGTTTAAGAATTAGAGTTTAATACTGATTGAATATTAGCTACTTTAGATAAGGTTATATATCATAGTTTTAGCCATAGGGCAATACTTTACGGCATAGTTGCCATGTCTTGTTATGCGTACCTCAGTCTTTGATAGAGTAGTTTAAAATGCTTTTATGTATATTACATCTTATGTCATGTATTAAATTGATTGATTATATATTAATTAACAGCAAATGAGCTAGTTCTGTTAGGAATAACAGGTCATATAGGGGAGCTGAAATTGGATCTCACCATTATCTTGTTAAAAGTGTCTTGCAACTTAAACTTAAAAAGTATTGTGCTAGGGTTAAAAAATTTTCTTTTAATACTGAAGCTCTGATAGACCCAGTTATAGCCAAAGCTTACCATGATAGGTTACTTAGTCATTATGACAGTCATGGTATGCTTACTACCGAAGTTGAGGAAGAATGGGATCATTTTAAACAGGCTTTTTTGGACACTAACAGTACTCTTTTAGGAAAAAAGGAGCAGAAGAGACAGAATTATCTGAGTGATAAGGCACTTGAGCTTATTTCGGAAAGAAAGAACTGCAGGAATGTGCTTAATCAATACCCTACTAGTCCTAATAGAAAGCATTACAGAGAACTTAATAAACGTGTAAAAGATCAGTTAGCTGCTGATAAGAATCTTGGCTTGATGGTTTGGCTGACAAAGCCGAGGAAGCAGTTAGACAGCACAACAGTAGAGAGCTGTACCAGATAGTTAATGTTTTGTGTGGTAGAAAACGGACAGGTATACAGGGATTGAAGGATAAACAAGGTAAGGTTATAGAAGGTGAGGATTCTGTCATGGCTAGGTGGGCTGAGCATTTCAGTGATATTCTAAACAATGCGGTTAGTTCTATTCCCATTGTTTGCAATGATGATAGATGCATTGGTGGCTTTAATGTTGGCCCTATAACACAATCTGAAGTTATTTTAGCTGTTTCTAAACTTAAACTTCATAAATCCCCAGGGGTAGATGAAATTACTACAGAAATGCTTAAGAGATGGGAATGTTTCGGTTACCACTTGGATGACTGAAATTTTGAATATATTTTATGATAAAGGCATGGTTCCTAAGGATTTTACCAGAGCTATTGTTATCCCTATTTTCAAAAAAGGTGATAGCAGTTCTTGTGATAACTATAGGGGTATCAGCCTACTCTCTGTTCCAGGTAAAGTTCTTTCCATGATTGTGCTTAATAGAATTAAGAATCTGGTTGACAGGCAATTGCGTGATGAGCAATGTGGATTCAGAAGTGGTAGGGGATGTGTGGATCAGATATTTTCACTTAGGCAGATTCTTGAGAAATGTTTAGAGTTTCAGAAACCTTTGGTTGCTAGCTTTGTTGATTTCAAAAAGGCTTTTGACTCTGTTGATCGTCATAATTTGTGGTTGATTGTGAGATCATATTGTATACCAGACAAGTTGGATAACATAATGAACGCTCTCTATAATAACACTGAGTCATGTGTGAGAGTTGGTAAGGCTTGTAGCAATTGGTTTAGCGTTGCTTCTGGTGTTTGACAAGGGTGCATTTTGTCTCCTTTTCTCTTTAGCTTGGTTATTGATTATGTTATGTGAAATTCACTTCAAGGGAAAGATTTTGGCCTTAAATGGGCTGGAGATAGGAAAATTTCTGATGTAGCCATTTTGGCAAATGATGTTGATGAGATGAACTCTTTCATTCGATCTGTTGATGAAACTGGTACTAGAGTAGGTTTGGTTATAAACAGAGAGAAAACTAAAGTGATGAAAATTGGTCAGGCAGGTTGTGATTCAATTAATCTCAATGATTGCAATCTTGAGCAGGTGTCACAGTTTAATTATCTTGGGAGCTATGTAACAGATGCTGGTGATGTGCAGCATGAGGTTAACAGATGGATAGGGATTGCTGCCAGGACTTTTAAGAATCTATGGAGATTGTGGAGAAATAGGTGTATATACCTAAAGACTAAAATTAGACTGTATAATAGTTTGGTTCTTTCTAGGGTTAGTTATGGTAGTGAAACTTGGATACTTTGTAAACAAGATAACAGGAAACTAGATGCTTACGCAGTATCTTGGGCATTAGGTGGTTCAACTTTGTAACTAATGATGAGGTTAGGCAAAGGAATTGGCAACCTCCTTTAAGCAGCATATTGCACAGAGAAAGACTCCATTGGTTTGACCATGTTGTCCGTATGGATAATTATTGATTGGCAAATAGAGTTATGAACAGTGTTCCTAAAGGCTTCAGAAAGAGGGGGAGAACTAGGAATGCGGTGGACAGACAATGTCAAACAGGACCTTATTAGAATTGGTGTGCAGTGGCCAGTTGCAGCAGATGTAGCTCAGGACAGACTTGCTTTGAGAATTAAATTGCACGGTCTGGTTTGACCTCCGTAGCCCATGGCTGCTTGAGAAGGATGATGAATTTTGCATAACATAATCAATAATCAAACTAAAGAGAAAAGGAGACAAAATGTACCCTTGTCGAACACCAGAAGCAATGTTAAACCGATTGCTACAAGCCTTACCAGCTCTCACACATAGCTCAGTGTTATTATAGAGAGCTTTTGTTATGTTTACTGTCTTGTCTGGTATGCCATATGATCTCACAATCAGCCACAAAATATAGGGATCAACAGAGTCAAGCAATTTTGAAATCAACAAAGCTAGTAACCAAAGGTTTCTGGAACTCTAAAACCTTTCTCAAGAGTCTGCCTGAATAAAAATATCTGATTATACATCCACTACCACTTCTGAATCCACATTGCTCATCACACAATTGATCACCAACCAGATTCTTAATTCTATTAAGCACAGTCATGCAAAGAACTTCAGCTGGAACAGAAAGTATGTTGATACCCCTATAGTTATCACATGAACTGCGATCACCTTTCTTACAAATACGGATAATAATAGCTCTGGTAAAATCGTTAGGAACCATGCCTTTGTAAAAAATATTCAAATTTTGGTCATCCATGAGTAACCGAAACATTCCCAGCCCGAAGCATTTCCAAAGTAATTTTATCTCCCCTTGGGGATTTATGTAGTTTAAGTTTAGGAATAGCCAAAATGACTTTGGACTGTGTGATAGGACCAACATTATTAAAGCCAGTAATGCATCTATCATCATTACAAACAATGGGAGTAGAACTAACCACATTGGGGCGGGGGTGGCTCAGTCAGTAGCATGCCAGTCTCGTAATCTGTAGTTACCAGGTTCGAGTCCCAGCTGGATCAGCTTTGAGATTTATCTCTGCAAAATTCCCTGCCTGCCCTCAGTCAGTAGGGGACACCAATGGGCTTGGAAAAGCCACCGTCCATCGGATGGGATGTTAAGCTGTTTTCCCGTGTGCGGGAGAGCCATACCCTGTGCACATTAAAGAACATGCTGGGTGGCCTTGACGGGAGTTTACCATGTGTTTCCCAACAGGTGTTCCAGTGGGTCCCCTCCCCCAACCTTCTCTGAGCCTTCAGGATCATTATGACCTGGCCATTTAGCCCATTGTGTGCAAGAAAGTGCCACTCAGAGGTAAAACAACTCAACCCAACTAACCACATTGTTTAGAATATCAGTGAAATGCTCAGCCCCTCCAGCTATGACAGAATCCTCATCTTTATTAACCTGGCCATATTTATCTTTCATTCCCTGTGTACCTGTTTGTTCTCTTACAAAACATTAACTATCTGGTACAGCTCTCTGCTTGTGCTGTCTAGCTGCTTCCTAAGCTTTGTCAGCCAAGCCATCAAGCCAAAGATTCTTATCAGTAGCTAACTGATTCTTTGCACGTTTATTAAGCTCTCTGTAATCCTTTCTATTAAGACTAGTAGGGTATTGATTAAGGACATTCCTGCAGTTCTTTCTTTCTGAAATAAGCTCAAGTGCCTTATCACTCAAATAATTCTGCCTCCTCTGCTCCTCTTTCCTTAAAAGACTACTGTTAATTTCCAAAAAAGCCTGTTTAAAATGGTCCCATTCTTTTTCATCTTCAGTAGTAAGCAAACCACGCCTGTCATATTGACTAAGTAACCTATCATGGTAAGCTTTAGCTATAACAGGGTCTTTCAGAGCTTCAGTATTAAAGGTAAAATTTTTAACTATAGCACAAAACTTTTTAATTTTTAGTTGCAAGACACTTTTAACAAGATAGTGGGTCAGATCCAATTTCATCTTCCCTATATGCCCTGGTATTCCTAACAAAACTAGCCCATTTGCTGTTAATTAATATGCACTGATTTCCATAAATTAAGGAAATCTCTATGCTGCTATTGGGAACCTAACATCAAAGCTCTATAACTTCTAAAATAAGGTTTTATGTTTTGAAATATGTGATTGCAGATAAAAATCTCAATCAAATAAATCAATATCTTGATTTTCAACAATTTCATTCAGTATTTAATGAGTTATGGAAGTTCGAATATTTAACAACAGCAATGCCAGTCTTAGGAACTCATACAAAACAAGAATAGTGATAGAATTCTTTACACAAAGTTCTAAAATACAAACTTATTTTTATTTACCCTTTGATACATTACTTATTAGTAAGTTTTAAATTAATTTCTGAAGTCAATTTTTGTGGTTGGTATTGTTGTCGGTATATATTCAGACTTCCGTACTCATTAAATACTGAATGAATATTATTGAAAAACAAGATATTGATTTAGTTGACTGAGATCTTTATCTGCAATCACATTTTTCAAAATAAAAAAGCTTATTGTAGAAGTTGTAGAGCTTTGATGTTAGCTTCCCATGGACTTATCATAGGAATTTATAGAAACCAGTGTATAATCAATCATATTCTCATGAGCCCATCTGGTGAAACCCATGTGTACTTAAGTGTGTAGCGGTGTTTGTAATAAGTGTTAGTTATTTTCAAACCATTAAGTTTACTTAACTGTAGGAGACACTGCCCATTGCCATTGCAGCTACCAATACCAAAAGGGCCTATCACCCCTCCCCAAAGGTCAGAGTCACTACCAACTTTGGCATTGAAGTCATCTAGAACAAGGGTATCTCCTTTCTTGATAGTATTCAAAATATCCTGAAGCTGTTCATTAAACCTATACTTCTCATCGGCATCCTCAGTGGGGGCATAACAGCAGATAACATTAACATCTTTAATGCTTGTCTGAAATTTAGCTCTAAGAAACCTTTCATTAATGCAATCATATCCTAGAAGAGCATTACTAGCATGTCTGCCAAGAAGAAAACCTACACCTTGGAGATGCTTTTTATCTTCTCTCCATGAAGAGAGAAATTTAAGGTTATTTTTAAGAATCTAACCTATATGTGTCCATCTGGTCTCTTGCAAGCCTAGAATATCAAGGTTATAATGGTGAAATTCTTGTGTGAGACATTAAGAGAATAAGCATTGTGCAGAATCCTCACATTCGAACTACCCATGGAGAGAAAATGGTTAGTGGGCTGTTTAAAGAAATTATTGAGAGAGGGAATGCCTATAATATCAAACAGCCCCCTAATTGCAGGCATGGGGCAAAGACCCATTCCCCCACTACTAAAGGCATCTACACTGGAAGCTTCCTTCAATGTAGAATTTGACGATGCCCGTAGAAGCAAGAGTTCAGGTGCTTGCAATGGACCTCTGCTCAGGATTATTCACCAACTGATAAAGCATATCCTGTGAATCTATTCACTTGGGGCTGTCAATCCACAAACAGAAAAGAGTGGGAGATTTTGCTTCCACATAAGCCCACCAGTGCAGCAAATTCAGAATCCATAATCAAGCTCAGAACCTTATTTCAGTCCAGTCCAGCCTGCACCACAAGAAGGTGAGGTCAGACATTAGGTCATCACAGGAGATTGGTGCATAGCTCTCCTTCCAGTGACTACTTACCTACCATTTATAGACCAATTATACAATACTGAAAAGAATCATTGAAAGAAATAATAATCATGTTTCAGGTAAATATTATTGTAATTGGGAAGAAATTTCCTTTCAATTAATGTATGATTTAACTGTTTTTGTTAATCAGGTTTTTCAAAATTAAACCTTAATTCATAGTCTGATCTATTTTTTTTTATTATATCAATGTGAAGACATCTTATTAAAATTAATATGTTTGTAAATTTGTGTAAATTTTTTATTTTCGTAGAATTTGGGGTTAAATTCTGTTTAATTTGGTATATAACACGACCTATTTCTGTTGATTGGTTGTTTTAAAAAAATTCTGAATCTACTTGTTTATCTGACTCAGCACAATTGGCTAAAGGCTTGGAATTTTCTCAAATTATGGTACTGAGAAAAAAAATTATAAAACGGGAAAAATATTTAATTGAAATGAGAAAATTTTTTTGTTATTCAGAAATAAATAGCCTTCCTATTCATGTGCATTATAATATTGTCTATTTTTTTTTTAATAAATTTGTGTTGCTAAATGCATTTTTTTACTACATGACTAAAAAAAAGTCTTATTAAAATAAAATTAGTCAGCTTTTTTGTTAAATATTTTATGTTCAGAAAATCCAAAATTATATGCTGATTAATTTGGGATATAACATGTCATAATTCCATTCATTAGTTATTTGGCAAAAATGTTCTCAAGTTAATTTTCTTGCCTGATCATAGTGAAAAAATAGCTGGACCTTTGGATGTAAATCAGTTTTTTCATGGTGGACCCTGGAAGGGCTAAATAACATCTAAATAATCATTTATAAATGTTATAATATGTAAAATTTATAAATGTTATATATAATATATTAAGCTGTCCCATGGCCGAGTGGTTAGCACGCTTGGCTACTGATCTAAGGGACCTGGATTCGAGCCCCGGATTTAGGCTATGGATGTGTGTGTGTGTGTCGTTTTTCTGCTGAGGTCCTGCCATCCTCTCAGATCTCCTACTGTGGCATATAAACTGACAGGCTCCTGTCTCTCTGTGGCAAGCAGCTGCTTGAGGGGGTATTTATTATTTTATTTATTTATTATTATATATTAAGGTTAAATTACCTACCTAAGAGAAAAATTTATACGTTTATGCTACCTATATAGAAATAAATCTGAAACTAATGAAATACTTTTGCTGATGAGTGGATTTGAACCCACACCTCCCAGTTACATGCCAGATATTCTAATCACTAAGCTATCCACCAGATAAATGATTTATCCACTGTGACTTTTGAATCATCTAACCTTGTCCCTCATGGAACCAAATATAATCAAGAAAATTTCCTAATGTTACTTATTATAGAAGTAAATAATAAGAAAGTCATGCTAAAGTGCTACTAATCAAATAATCAATCAATATAAAAAATACAGGTTACCTGTTCACCTAGAATTCAAGAAATGCATTTGTTGAAATATGAATTTTGCTGATGACTGGAATTCTAGGCATCTAAACAATCATCAAGCTGTAAATACACAAAAAGTAATCTGTATATTTACTATTTATTGATTAGAAATCTAAATTGTTTGAAAAAAGAAACCGAATTCGTTCCCTTCCCTTGAAAATAAGCTAACTTTTTTTCACCTGAGCTGTAAAAAGTAAAGAAGCAGAGGTTATATGAAACCTACCAATAGACAATCCAGTAAATTGTTTAATATGGTGAAAATACATTATGACACTGTCATACTATATGTTCTTCACTTAAGCTACTTTGCACACATTCTGTTTCCAGTGCTATCCAGTGACTTCCATGCTGTGAACTGCGGAAGTACCAGGGTTGCCACAAGCAGTGCATAGTACTAAAATGGTATATTTTTTTCTTCAATTAGTATTTTTTTTTTTGCTTCCTGATGTCAAAAAGCAGTGTACATTTTTACTTAAAAGTAAGAATTACTATTGGAACATTCACTTTCCCTGGTGGTTTCTGTTGTGTTTCTGCTGAGATCTCGCCTTCCTCTCAGATCTTCTCTATGGCACATTAAACTGACAGGCTCCTGTCAAATCTCAGTGACATGCAACTGCATGAGGTTTTTTTTTATTTCAGTTATATTTAATTTATGATATTAATTTATTGTACAATGAATTGTTTAAAAAAATTAGGTGATGTGGTAATGTAGTGAATTATAAAAAGAGACTGAAAAAATAAATTATTATGAGGGTGACTGGTATCAAACCATTAAATGCACTACACTGAGTTGGCTTTGCATTAGCTACACCACCTTGTGTAGGAATAGACTGGCCTGTAGTGCTGGTGATGGCTCAAGGTTGGGAACAATGTTATATGATTGTAGAGCATACATGGTGCAGTCAGTTTTTGCCTTAATTCAGGGAAGAATGGGCTGATATATTGATCTTTTCGACTTCACACATGTATGATTTGGGGGGCACGATGTTCAAATGCCAGTATCTTGACCAATTTCTATATTGCCAACAATTGAAAAAATAATGGAAAGGCATGTTGCTAATGTGCTTATGGATTACCTAAAAAAATACCAACTTATTTCTAAAAATCAATTTGGCTTCCAAAGAAACAGAGGAATACTAAATTTACTGAATCCTTTTCTGATGAAATCAATGCAAGCCTAAACAAGGGCAACATTGTGGGAGCATTATTCCTTGATTTCCAAAAGGCATTCGACACATTAGATCATAAGATCTTACTTAATGAACTGCATAACATAGGAATTAGAGGACATTTATTTTACTTCATTCAAAATTACTTAAAAGATAGATTTATTGTAATAAAAATTAGAAATGTCACTAGCGAAGTCTAGCAAGTTCGCTATGGAGCTCCTCAAGGCTCTATATTGGGACCATTACTTTTCCTGATCTATATTAATGATACCAACAACTGAGAGATCAACTCCTCTATCTATTTGTATGCTGATGATACTGTGATATCAAGCAGTGGTAAAATTTTTGAAAAGTTAATAATGACCTACATGGTTACAAAACAATTGTATATATTTAAACACATACACAAGTCTAAGTCCATGATTTCCATCTCCTAATATCTCAATTCCTGATACCAATCGGAGTGGGGGTGGCTAAGTCAGTAGTGCGCCAGGTTCATAATCTGTACTTCCCAGGTTCAAGTCCCAGCTGAATCAGCGTTGAGATTTATCTCCACAAAATTCCTCGCCCTGCCTACGGTCAATAAGGGACACCGATGAGCTTGGAAAGGCCGCCGTCCGTAAAATAAATATTTTTATTTACATTTTTGGCCGAATGGTTAGCACACTTGGCTACTGATCTAAGGGACCTGGGTTCAAGCCCCGGTATTAGGCATGGATGTGTGTGTGTTGTTTTTCTGCTGAGGTCCTGCCATCCTCTCAGATCTCCTACTGTGGCATATATAAACTGACAGGCTCCTGTCAGACCTCTGTGGCAAGCAGCTGCTTGAGGGGGTATTTATTTTTTTTAGTAATACATTTCAGGAACAATTATAGAAAAAATTGTAGAAATTATGAAATTTCCTCAGTGTTCAACAGCATCCCTGAGGAGTTATTAAATTTTAAAAATATTAGAGGTGTTAAAAAAGTGTTCAGGACATGGCTTCTGGAAAATATTTAAAAACTGTTTACTCTGTGGTGTCTTTTAAATGTGATAGTTTATTTTATATAATTATAACTGTTTATTGTATACTGTATTTGGATTACTGCAGACAATTTTAGCTTCGTGGGTCTTAATTTTGTACTAGAAAAGTCATGGAAA
Organism: Ryuthela nishihirai; assembly: GCA_038380435.1. NCBI lineage: Eukaryota > Metazoa > Arthropoda > Arachnida > Araneae > Heptathelidae > Ryuthela > Ryuthela nishihirai. Next base: position 151,717,613 of record JAWZYU010000001.1, on the reverse strand, counting down.
AAAATAAAGGCAATTCATATTTAAAAAAAGCCACCATGGTGAACTGCTCCCAATCTGTGTTGTAACAAGTCTACAGTGACTGACTCAACAGCAGTCGAACAACCAGCTAAAGGTCACAAATGAGACAGCTACTTATGGTTGATGGGTGTGTTTCATAACACAGCAGATGCAACACAGTGGCCCAGCTAATCAACCACCCAGGTGTCTGCAATATCTGAGTGGAAGACAATTGGTTGGATGACAACTGGGAGGGCAACAATTGGATGGATGATTACTGAGTGGGAGACAGACAATTGGGTGAAAAATAAAAGTTAATATGTGATTACTAACACTAATTCTAAGCCAAAAAAAACTCTACAAAACAACGCTTTTTGGAAGTCTTTGCATCCAGTAATCTAAAAAACAAAGTTGTTTAAAAATCAGCATAGTTGATATTTATATATATTCTCTTTATTCCAACCTGTAATAAAGTGAATTTCTAAATAATTCTGTTTCTTCCAAATGAAACTATCGAAATTCAAATGACTGTACTGCAGGAAACCAATGGAGTCATTCAGTAATAAATTATCACAAGAAAATATCCTGTGGACAAGAAACACTTGAAATAATAAGTTGAAAAAAATTGATTGTCCTGTGGGATGCAAACCCATGTCTCTCAGAAACATGACACATTTCAACGGGGTCATTATTGGGATCAATCTCGCTAATTCTTAATTTACTAAATGTATCGTGTCTACTCTTTATTATCCGAAATTTCGCTGTAACCTTTTTTTTTCTCTTTGAGTATGTCTGTTCTAACTGAAATGGAAATGAAAGAATGCACTGCAGAAAACAATTCACTACAATGTGTGTTTTTTTAGTTTCTTTTTGGGTATGCCCATTGCAACTAAATCAAATAGAAATGAAAGAATGCACTGTAGGAAACAAAACTGTAAGGGCTATCTTTATTTCCACTAATCCAATGTTCAATAAAATGTATTTTCTAAATGTCACTTTATTTTAAATGAAGCGTTTGGAAATCAAATGGATGCATTACACGATACCGAAACAGCCAATTTTTTTTTGTCCATTTTAACTTATCTGACTTTGTTTAAAATGGATTTTTATATTTTAATTCTGTTCCTTCTACTGGAAGCAAATGGAAATCAAAGACCACAGTGCAGAAAACCAAACCTCATAAAAGAATATCAGTATTCTCATTAATCTGATATTAAATAAAGCAGATTTTTTTAAATATCCTTCGTTTCTAAACGAAACAATTGAAAATCAAAGCAAACTCATAGCGGAAACTGAAACAGCCCATATTGAAATCTGTACTTGATAATGCGACTGGATAAAATGGATATTTATATTTATCATCTGAATGAAACAATCGTGAATCAAAGGGTACATAAAGATAATTATTATTCCTCTAAGCATAATAATTAACAGGACGTAGGAGAATCGTGATGTAATTAGGGAATAAAAGATGAAAATAGACATTAAAAGTGCAATTAAAATTAATAAGAAAATTATTGAAAAAGGATGGTAACATACAGGTAACTGAAACAGCTCATATTTGCATCTATTCTTGATAACCTGTCTGGTTTGAAATAGGTTTTTATATTTCTATGCATTTCTGCTCCTATTAAACAAAATAATTGGGAATCAATGGAACTCATTCAGGAAAATGAAACAGCTCATATTTATATGTTCTCAATAATCTAACCCTGATAATGAATTTTTATATTTCTTATTAATTTGTTCTCTTTCTAACTAGAACATTAAATCAAAAGTATTCATGTAGGAAATTGACACAGCCCATATTAACATCTCGATAATCCAACTGTGGTTAAAGCAGCAGATAGTTATATTTCTCTTCATTTCTGTTCTTCCTAAAGGATGCAAATGGAAATCAAAGAAAACCCATTCAGGAAACTGAAGCAGCTGATATTTAAATCTGTTCTCCATAATCTGACTCTAGAAGAATAAAAATTCATTGTAATCATTCATTTGTACTTTTTTTATAGAAAACAATCAGAAATCAAAGGAACTTGTACAGGAAATTGTATTATAAAAGAATTACCATATTAATATCTGTTCTCAATACTCTGATCCTGTTAAAACTGGTTTTTACATTTATATTAATTTTTTTCTCCTCCTAAAGGATGCAAATGGAAATAAAAATGCTATTCAGGAAACTGAAACAGCCCCATATTATCATACATCCTTGATAATCTAACTCTTGTTAAAAGGTTTTTTTATATTTCCATTCATAACTGCTCCTTCTGCAGGAGACAATTAGAAATCAAAGGAACACATACAGGAAATGGAAATAGCCAATATTTGCATCTGTTCTCGATAATCCAACTGCATAAAAATGTATTTTTATTTTTCCATTCATTTCTTCTCCTTCTACAAGAAACAATTGGAAATCAAAGCAGTTCATAAGAAAACTTATGCAGCTGACATTTACATCTGGTCTCGATAAGCCGACTCTGGATAAAACATTTTTTTGTGCCTTCTACAAGTTGTTTTGTTCATTTTTGTTCCTTTTATAGGAAACAATTGGAAATCAATGGAACTCCTAAATGAAACTCAAACAGTTGATATTTACATCTGTTATATTTACATCTGTTTTCCATTATATGTCTCTGTTCAAATTGGATTTGTATATATCTATTCATTTCTGCTCTTCTAAACGAAACTCAGAAATCAAAGGAACTCATACAGGATATTACATACTTATATCTGTTTTTGATAATAGTGGATATAAATGAAAAATCTGTTTACCAAATTAGAGCTTACTGATGCAAATTTTGGCTGATCTTATAGTGTTCATTGTTTGTTTTATTTTTGATTTCTTCATTAAGAATGAAACAACTATTTATTGAAAGTCTAATTAGTGAGAATATATTATTAATGAGAATACTAATTGAGAATACTTTGTGGCGGTGCCCCAACTTGCTTAAAGAACACGTGGGCTCCATATTCTCAAGTTGAGGTGCAGCATACGATTCAAGCATATCTAGGTAATTTGTAGCCTTCACAGTGTTCTTGTGGAAGAAAAATTATCCAATCGCACGAGTGTGGGAGAGAGCACACCAGAATTTAATCTTGGGGACTGTTGTGTTCATGTTCAGTAAATTAATGTGGATTTTCTCATTCCCATATATGGCAGTTGTGTCTGTTAACTTTACCGGATAGATGGAATGTTGCTTCATCACTGAAAATTATATTGTTCAAAAAATACTAATCTTCATCAATACGGTTAAGAATGTCACACAGCAAACTGTACCTGTTGGGGTTTGTTGTTTGGTAGAAGTTTCTGCAAGGTTTGCAATTTGTAGGTGTGAAGTTTCAACCTTTTATGAAACATTTTATGGGCTGTTGAATGCCATATTTGCAGTTCTTGGCTTGTTCAGCAGATTGGTTTTTTAGGACCTCGGATAAATGCATTCTGAATTTCTGTTATCCTATCTTCAGACACACTAGGCCTACTTGCTCCTTTCTGATATAGCACACTTCCAGTTTCTTGAAATTGTTTCTGCCATCGCTTGAGTGATTGCTTTGTTGGAATTTTCTGATATTTTATCCCAAAAACTTCTCTGTACAGTAATTGGAGATTTGGTTTCCCACAACACACATTTCGTTCTCCTTCATTAATGTCACTGTGCCTTTAGTGGATGGATGTTCTGCAAAATAAAGAAAACAATTCTGAGTTATTAATTATCACAAACTGTTTTAAAACAGCTCCTATAATAATGAATTTGTTACGGCTTATAATGGGGTGAATAATTTATGGATCCCTGCATAAAATGTCATTGTAACCAGAGTAAGCTTATTGATAGGTAAATAAGTTATTCATTTTCATGAATGAGTTCCATTGATGTTCAATTGTTTCATTCAGAAGGAGATGAATATAAATAAAAAATCCTCTAACTAGAGTCAGATTATCGAGAACAGATTTAAATATCAGCTGTTTGTTTCCATAATGGTTTCTATGATTTCCATATACATCCTTTAAGAGGAACAAAAATGAATAAAAATTGAAAAAAAATCCTTTTTAAGCAGTCAGATTATGAGATATTAATATCTGTTTCATTTCCCTGAACAGGTTACATTGATTTCTGATTGTTTCGTGTAATAGGAGCAGAATTGAATAAGAAATGTAAAAGTCCTTTTTGACCAGAGTCAGATTATCAAGAACAGATGCAAATGTGAGTTGTTTTAGTTTCCTGAATGAATTCCTCTGATTTCCAGTTGTTTCATTCAGATAGAGATGCAATGAATATAAAGATCCTTTTTAACCAGAATCAGGTTATCGAGAGGGAAATATCATATGTTCTAGTTTCCTGTGTGATTTCCTTTGATTTCAGTTGTTTTCTGTAGAAGGAGCAGAAATTAATAGAAATATAAAAGTACATTTTAACCAAGGACAGATATTAATATTGGCTGTTTCAGGTTCCTGTGTGTATTGCTTTGATTTCCACTTTTCATTTAGCATCAAAGGACATTTAAAAAATTCTTTTTGTTGATTATTGGATTCTTGAAAATACTGATATTCTTATGCGGTATGATTTTCTGCACTGTGTTCTTTGCTTTCCATTTGCTTCATTTAGAAAGAACAGAAATAAATTAAAGTATAAAAATCCATTTTAATCTAATTGTTTTCTGTTCCTTCTAAACGAAGCCAACTAATTAATGAAAGTAGACAAAATATTGGTTGTTTCGATATCGTGTAATGCATTCATTTGATTTCCCATTGTTTTGCTTAGAATAAAGTGACCTTTACAAAATACATTTTATCAAAAGTCTGATTAGTGAAAATGAGGTAGCTCTATATAGTTTTGTTTCCTGTAGTACTTCATTTTCATTTGATTTAGTTAGGACGGATATAATCCAAAAAAAAATGCTCTTTTATGAAATGTCAAATTACAGAAAATGGACATGAACCTGTTATTGAATTAAGAATTCATGAGATTGATATCAATAGTTACCCCATCGGTCACTTGTAGTTCAGTTGTTTGATTTTGGATTGTTTCATTAGGAAAAACAGAATTGTTAGGAAATTCACCTTTTTCCAGCTCAGATTCAAGATAATTTATTTAAATATCGATGGTCTGATTTTTAAACAACTTTGTTTGTAGATTGCATAGACTTCCAAAAAGTGTTTTTTTTTTCACTTAGAACTAGTGTTAATAATTGCAAATTATCTCTAACCATTCCATTTTTCCACCCAGTTGTCATATCCACCTAATTGTCTTCCACTCAATACAGTGTTGTAATGACCAATATCCACAAGGACTATGTGCCAGGCATTAGCATATGTGAATTAAGACAGTTGGCAGCTGTCACAGGTACCCATCTCAGTGGGAGATAAAAGAAACTACACTTTGCATGGGCACATCAGCACTAACACTGGACCAGTGACATGTGGAAACCTGTTGCTGGTAAAATGAATCCCATTTCCAACTCCATGCTGATGGGTGTGTTCGCGTATAGAGAAAACAACATGAGGCCATGACACCAGGATTTATTGTTGATATTTGGTAGACTGGAAGTAGTGGTGGCTTTATGGTTTGTGTACTGTTTGTTACATGACATATCCTTGGCCCTACTGATCACAGTAAATCAATGGCTCAATGGGACTCTACCTTCCTATCATTGCCAACCAAGTACACCCCTTCGTGATTATAATGTATCCAAACAATTCCAGCATCTATAAACAAGATAATGCACAATGTCATACTGCCCTGCAGGTTGCAAACTGGTTTCAGGAACATGACAATAAATTCCGTGGCCTCCCATGACTGCCCAACTCACTGGATCACAACCAAATTGAGTATGTTTGGGACCTAATGGAAAAGGCAATTCAATGCTCTGAACTTACCTTCCAGCAATGTGTAGGCATTCATCATCATCATCATCCTCAAGCAGCCATGGGCTACGGAGGTCCAACCAGACCACGCAGTTTAATTCTCCAAGCATATCTGTCCTGAGCTACATCTGCTGCATCCGGCCACTGCACACCAATTCTAACAAGGTCCTGTTTGACATTGTCTGCCCACCGCATCCTAGGTCTCCCCCTCCTTCTGAAGCCTCTAGGCACACTGTTCATAACCCTATTCGCCAATCTATAATTATCCATACGGGCAACATGGCCAAACCAGCGGAGTCTCTCTCTGCACAATATGCTGCTTAAAGGAGGTTGCAGACTCCTTTGCCTAACCTCATCATTAGTTACAAAGTTAAACCACCTAATACCCAAGATACTGCGTAAGCATCTAGAATCAAAAGCATCTAGTTTCCTGTTATCTTGTTTACACAGCGTCCAAGTTTCACTACCATAACTAACCCTAGAAAGAACCAAACTATTATACAGTCTAATTATAGTCTTTAGGTGTATACGCCTATTTCTCCACAATCTCCATAGATTCTTAAAAGTCCCGGCAGCAATTCCTATTCGTCTGTTAATCTCATGCCGCACATCACCATTATCTGTTACATAGCTCCCAAGATAATTAAACTGTGACACCTGCTCAAGACTGCAACCATTCAGATTAACTGAATCACAACCTGCCTGACCAATTTTCATCACTTTAGTTTTCTCTCTGTTTATAACCAAACCTACTCTACTACCAGTCTCATCAACAGCTCGAATTAGAGATTTCATCTCATCAACATCATTTGCCAAAAGGGCTAAATCATCAGCATAATCTAAATCAGAAATTTTCGTATCTCCAGCCCATTTAAGGCCAAAATCTTTCCCTTGAAGTGAATTTCGCATAACATAATCAACAACCAAACTAAAGAGAAAAGGAGACAAAATGCACCCTTGTTGAACACCAGAAGTAATGCTAAACCAATTGCTACAAGACTTACCAACTCTCACACACGACTCAGTGTTATTATAGAGAGCTTTCATTATGTTAACTAACTTGTCTGGTATACCATATGATCTCACAATCAGCCACAAATTATGACGATCAACAGAGTCGAAAGCCTTTTTGAAATCAACAAAGCTAGCAACAAAAGGTTTCTGAAACTCTTCTCAAGAATCTGCCTAAGTGAAAATATCTGATCTACACATCCCCTACCACTTCTGAATCCACATTGCTCATCACGCAATTGCCTGTCAACCAGATTCTTAATTCTATTAAGCACAATCATGGAAAGAACTTTACCTGGAACAGAGAGTAGGCTGATACCTCTATAGTTATCACAAGAACTGCGATCACCTTTTTTGAAAATAGGGATAATAATAGCTCTGGTAAAATCTTTAGGAACCATGCCTTTATCATAGAATTTATTCAAAATTTCAGTCATCCAAGTGATAACCAAAACATTCCCAGCTCTGAGCATTTCTGTAGTAATTTCATCTACCCCTGGGGATTTATGAAGTTTCAGTTTAGAGATAGCCAAACTAACTTCAGATTGTGTTATAGGGCCAACATTAAAGCTGCCAATGCATCTATCATCATTACAAACAATGGGAGTAGAACTACCCACATTGTTTAGAACATCACTGAAATGCTCAGCCCACCTAGCCATGAGAGAATCCTCTCCTTCTATAACCTTACCTTGTTTATCCTTCAATCCCTGTATGCCTGTCCGTTTTCTACCACATAAAACATTAACTATCTGGTACAGCTCTCTGCTGTTGTGCTGCCTAACTGCTTCCTCAGCTTTGTCAGCCAAGCTATCAAGCCAAAGATTTTTATCAGTAGCTAACTGATCCTTTACACATTTATTAAGCTCTCTGTAATCTTTTCTATTAGGACTAGTAGGGTGCTGATTAAGGACATTCCTGCAATTCCTTCTTTCTGAAATAAGCTCAATTGCCTTGTCACTTAAATAATTCTGCCTCCTCTGCTCCTTTTTTCCTAAAAGAGTACTGTTAGTTTCCAAAAAAGCCTGTTTAAAATGGCCCCATTCTTCCTCAACTTCAGTATTAAGCAAACCATGACCGTCATAATGACTAAGTAACCTATCATGGTAAGCTTTAGCTATAACTGGGTCATTCAGAGCTTCAGTATTAAAGGTAAATTTTTTAACTCTAGCACAACACTTTTTAAGTTTAAGTTGCAAGACACTTTTAACAAGGTAATGGTCAGATCCAATTTCAGCTCCCCTATATGCACTGGTATTTCTAACAGAACTAGCCCATTTGCTGTTAATTAATATATAATCAATCATATTCCTATGCAGCCCATCAGGTGAAACCCATGTGTATTTATGTATGTCGCGGTGTTTGTAATATGTGTTAGTTATTCTGAAACCATTGAGTTTACTTACCTGTAGGAGACGTTGCCCATTGCCATTGCAGCTACCAATACCAAAAGGACCTATTACTCCTCCCCAAAGGTCAGAGTCGGTACCAACTTTGGCATTGAAGTCACCAAGAACAAGGGTAATAACAGGATTGTAATGTATGAAATGAATAGCATTACCACAGGACACCCTGCAATACTTTGTGGAATTCATTCCGTAACACGTACGAGCTGTATTGTGGCCAAAAGATGATTCTACGAGGTTTTTGGTAGGTGTTGTTAATGCAAAGCTTTATGTTTTGGCTCTTCCGTGTACATCAAAGAGCCAAAATACGACCAGTGCATCTTTATGCAAATCAAAGCAACATCATGCAATGATGTTATGCAAATCAAATTATGATTATGCAATCAAAGCAACTACAGGTAAAATATCAAATTATTATGATCAATTATGCAAATCAAAGCAACTGCAGATAAACAATGACACACATGAAGGTCATGAAATGGTATAAATAACACCTGATACTGAGCTCTGTTAATCAGATTTTTCTTCAGATGAGAATGGCAGTGGACTTAAGTGAGTTTGACAATGGCCAAATTGTAATGGCCAGATGACTGGGTCAGAGCGTTTTCGAGATGGCAAGGCTTGTTGGGTGCTCACAGTCAGCCGTGGTTAGTACCTTCCAAAAGTGTCCGAAGAGGGATAAACCACGAACTGCTGGCAAGGTGTGGGCCAACTATGGCTCATCGATGCTAAAGACTATACCATATAGTACGAAGCAACAGAAGGGATACTGTGGCACAACTCATCCGTAATTTGAATGCTGGTGACAGGAATAATGTGTCACAACACACTACATTGAACCCTGCTGAAAATGGGGCTGCAGGCCACTCCCAGTGCTCATACGAACCTCGATTCATCTTCATAAGCGCCTACAATGGGCACGCAAACATCAAAACTGGACCTTGAATGATTGGAAGGTCGTCTGGTCCAATGAATCTCATTTCCTGTTACACCATGTGGATGGCTGGGTATGTCTCATCATTTACTTGGAGAAGTATTAGCACTAGGATGCACCATGGGATGAAAGAAAGCCGATGGAGGAAGTAATGCTTGGGCAATGTTCTGCTGGGAAACCCTGGGTCCGGTCATTCATGTGCAGGAAACTACAATGTCTACCACCTACCTAAACATCATTGCAGACCAGGTACATCCTTTCAAGGCAACGGTATTCCCCTCTAGTAGTGCCTTCTTTCAGCAGGATAATGCGTTATGCCACAGCTCCCGGATTGTTCGAGAATGTTTCACAGAACATGAGGAAGACTTCCAGGTATTGCCCTGACCTCCAAATTCCCTAGACATCAATCCAATAGAATAGCGTTTCTCAAACTAGGGTCCCCGGACCCCTGGTGGTCCACAAAGGCATACCCATGGGTCTGCGAGCAATGTCTGAAATATATGTTAAATAATGTTTAAAAAATTATTTATAAGCATTAGAAAATCTTTTTCCTAAATTAAATTTTTGTGAATTAATACTTTTAACTTTTCAACATACAGAAGTGTAAAGGAATACGTTTTATAGCCTATTTATTGCACTCTATTTGAATCAATGCAATAACCGTTCGACTAGTTAAGCATATGTGTAAAAGAAGGCAGACAAAGCAATATTAGAATGAAATGGGTAGTGCATGTGTTGCCGTAAAAGTAATGATGACAACCCAAATGAAGATGTATCTTGTTCAAAAGCAAGTGGGACACACCAATCAAAAGGTAAAATACAAAGATATAGTGAAGAATATTTATCATTCGGATTTACATATATATGTCCAAATGATGCCAAATAACCACAATGTGTTCTTTGTTACGATATATCATCAAATGAATATGTGAAACCAGCCAAACTTTGTCGGCATTTTAGAAACTAAACATAAGGACCGCATAAGCAAATCTGTCGAGTGTTTTAAAATAAAATAGCGAGAACTGCATGTGAGCCAAAAAATCAATTGAAATAATTGCAACTGGCTCAACAACGAAAAAGCTATGATTGCGTCATATCAAGTACCTTTATTAATAGCAAAATCTGGAAAACCTCACACTATAGCAGAATAACTAATTCTACCAACTGCAAATGTAATGACCTCTGCTATCATCATCATCCTCAAGCAGCCATGAGTTACGGAGGTCAATCCAGACCGTGCGATTTAGTTCTCCAAGCAAGTCTGTCCTGAGCTACATCTGCTGCATCTGGCCACTGCACACCAATTCTAATAAGGTCCTGTTTGACATTGTCTGCCCAACTCATCCTAGGTCTCCCCTTCTTTCTGAGGCCTTTAGGCACACTGTTCATAACCCTATTCACCAATCTATAATTATTCATACGGGCAGCATGGCCAAACCAATGGAGTCTCTCTCTGCACAATATGCTGCTTAAAGGAGGTTGCAGACTCCTTTGCCTAACCTCATCAATAGTTACAAAGTTGAACCACCTAATGCCCAAGATATTGCTTAAGCATCTGGAATCAAAAGTATCTAGTTTCCTGTTAAAGCATAGCTGATAAGCAAAAGCATCTAGTTCAAAGTTTCTAGTTTACACTGTTATCTTGTTTACAAAGTGTCCAAGTTTCACTACCATAACTAACCCTAGAAAGAACCAAACTATTATACAGTCTAATTTTAGTCTTTTGGTATATACGCCTATTTCTTTACACTCTCTATAGATTCTTAAAAGTCCCGGCAGCAATCCCTATTCGTCTGTTAATCTCATGCCACACATCACCAGTATCAGTTACGCAGCTCCCAAGATAATTAAATTGTGACACCTGCTCAAGACTGCAACCATTCAGATTAACTGAATCACAACCTGCCTGACCAATTTTCATCACTTTAGTTTTCTCTCTGTTTATAACCAAACCTACTCTACTACCAGGGGGCGAGGGTGGCTCAGTCGGTAGCGCGCCAGGCTCGTAATCTGTAGTTCCCAGGTTCGAGTCCCAGCTGGGTAGTGTTGAGATTTATCTCCGCAAAATTTCCCGCCCTGCCCACGGACAGTAGGGGACACCGATGGGCTTGGAAAGGCCGCCGTCCGTCGGATGGGACACGCTGGATGGCCTTGACGGGAGGCTACCATCTGTCTCCCAACAGCTGTTCCAGTGGGTCCCCTCCCCCAACCTTCTCTGAGCCTTCGGGGTCCATATGACCTGGCCATTTAGCCCATAGTGTGCAAAAAAGTGCCGTTCAGAGGTAAAACAACCCAAAACAACTCTACTACCAGTCTCATCAACAGCTCAAATGAAAGAGTTCATCTCATCAACATCATTTGCCAAAAGGGCTAAATCATCAGCATAATCTAAATCAGAAATTTTCATATCTCCAGTCCATTTAAGGCCAAAATCTTTCCCTTGAAGTGAATTTTGCATAACATAATCAATAACCAAGCTAAAGAGAAAAGGAGACAAAAGGCACCCTTGTCAAACACCAGAAGTAATGCTAAACCAATTGCTACAAGCCTTACCAACTCTCACACACAACTCAGTGTTATTATAGAGAGCTTTCATTATGTTAACTAACTTGTCAGGTATACCATATGATCTCACAATCAACCATAAATTATGACGATCAACAGAGTCGAAAGCCTTTTTGAAATCAACAAAGCTAGCAACCAAAGGTTTCTGAAACTCTAAACATTTCTCAAGAATCTGCCTAAGTGAAAATATCTGATCCACACATCCCCTACCACTTCTGAATCCACATTGCTCATCACGCAATTGCCTGTCAACCAGATTCTTAATTCTATAAAGCACAATCATGGAAAGAACTTTACCTGGAACAGAGAGTAGGCTGATACCCATATAGTTATCACAAGAACTGCGATCACCTTTTTTGAAAATTGGGATAACAGTAGCTCTGGTAAAATCCTTAGGAACCATGCCGTTATCATAAAAGATATTCAGAATTTCAGTCATCCAAGTGGTAACCGAAACATTCCTAGCTCTAAGCATTTCCGTAATAATTTCATCTACCCCTGGGGATTTATGTAGTTTAAGTTTAGAAACAGCCAAAATAACTTCAGATTGTGTTATAGGGCCAACATTAAAGCCACCAATGCATCTATCATCATTGCAAACAATGGGAATAGAACTAACCGCATTGTTCAGAATATCACTGAAATGCTCAGCTCACCTAGCCATGACAGAATCCTCACCTTTTATAACCTTACCTTGTTTATCCTTCAATCCCTGTATACCTGTCCGTTTTCTACCACACAAAACATTAACTATCTGGTACAGCTCTCTGCTGTTGTGCTGTCTAACTGCTTCCTTGGCTTTGTCAGCCAAACCATCAAGCCAAAGATTCTTATCAGCAGCTAACTGATCTTTTACACGTTTATTAAGTTCTCTGTAATGCTTTCTATTAGGACTAGTAGGGTATTGATTAAGGACATTCCTGCAGTTCTTTCTTTCCGAAATAAGCTCAAGTGCCTTATCACTCAGATAATTCTGTCACTTCTGCTCCTTTTTTCCTAAAAGAGTACTGTTAGTGTCCAAAAAAGCCTGTTTAAAATGATCCCATTCTTCCTCAACTTCGGTAGTAAGCATACCATGTCTGTCATAATGACTAAGTAACCTATCATGGTAAGCTTTGGCTATAAATGGGTCTTTCAGCTCTTCAGTATTAAAAGTAAATTTTTTAACTCTAGCACAACACTTTTTAAGTTTAAGTTGCAAGACACTTTTAACAAGGTAATGGTCAGATCCAATTTCAGCTCCCCTATATGACCTGGTATTCCTAACAGAACTAGCCCATTTGCTGTTAATATATAATCAATCATATTCTTATGCAGCCCATCGGGTGAAACCCATGCGTACTTATGTATGTCGTGGTGTTTGTAATAATGTTAGTTATTCTAAATCCATTGAGTTTACTTACCTATAGGAGATGTTGCCCATTGCCATTGCAGCTACCAATACCAAAAGGGCCTATTACTCCTCCCCAAAGGTCAGAGTCAGTACCAACTTTGGCATTGAAGTCACCAAGAACAAGGGTAATATCTCCTTTCTTGACAGAATTCAAAATATCCTGAAGTTGTCCATAAAACCTATCATCCTCATCTGCATCCTCAGTGGAGGCATAACAGCAGATAACATTCAAGTCTTTAATGCTTGTCTGAAATTTTGCTGTAAGAAACCTTTCATTAATGCACTCATATCCTAGAAGAGCATCACTAGCGTGTCTGCTGAGAAGCAGACCCACGCCTTGGTAATGCTTATTGTCATCCCTCCCTGAAAAGAGAAATTTAAGATTATTTTTAAGAATCTGACCTTTATCTGTCCATCTGGTCTCTTGCAAGCTGAGAATATCTAAATAATTTTGGTAGAATTCTTGTGTGAGGACATCAAGAGAAAAAGCTCTGTGCAGAGTAGTCAAATTCCAACTACCTATGGAGAGAAAATGGTTAGTGGGATGCGTAAAGAAACTATGTTTATAGAGAGAGGGAATGCCAACAATATCAAACAGTCCCCTAATCGCAGACATGGGGCAAAGATCTGTTCTCCCACCACTAAAGGCTGAAGCCATCTACACTGGAAGACTTCCTCTAATGTAGAATTTGATGATCCCAGTAGTAGCAAAGAGTTCAGGTGCCTGTAATGACCCCTGCTGAGGATTATCCACCAGCTGATAAACATATACTGTGAATCTATTCACTTGGGGCTGTCACCCACAAACAAACAGAAAACACAGCGGAAGATTTTCCCTCCACAGAAGCCCACCAGTGCAGCAAAATCAGGATCCATAATCAAGCTCAGAGCCATATATCTATAAATATAATCCAGTGGGTTTATATGGTCAGCACCAGTACCCTGTGTGGTTGACCACTCCTCAGTAGGGTAGAAAAAAAAAGAAAAGTAGCCATAGTTGTCCAGATCAGTAGGCCACACTAATCTGGCAGCCCTCCCCTTCCATTCACTTCCACAAGAGAGTATCTCTTTTGAAAGGTACTAATGGTCTGCACCACGAGAAGGTGGGGTCGGACATTAGGTGCTAGGCCTGGCCGGTTCTATGCATCATCACAGGGGATATGCTGGGAGATAAATCTGCGAAAGAACTAAACACCATTTCGTTATCAAACGACACTGTCAAGCATAGAATTGTGCAAATGTGTAATAATATAAAAGAGCAGTTAATTACAAGAGTACACAAAAGTCAATATTATTAATTGCAATTTGATGAGAAGTACAGATGTCGCTAATAATGCTAATTTGCTTGCATTTATTTGATATGAATTCGATAACGAGATTCATGAAGATTTCTTATTTTGCCATGCATTACGAACACATACTACTGCTGAAGCTATTGTTAATAATTCGAATGATTTCATGATAAAAAATGACATCAAATGGTCAAAATGTATAGGGATTAGCACTGATGGGTCTTGTGCAGTGTCTGGAAAATACAGTGGATTGCTTGCACGTGTAAAGACTCTTGCACCTACTGTTACATGGAATCACTGTTGCTTACACAGAGAATCATTAGCTGCCAGAAAAATGCCAGCAAAGTTGAAGACAGCATTAGATGAGGTGGTTAAAGTGGTCAATTTTATTAAGGCTCATTCACTAAATTCCCATATCTTTCAAGTTCTTTGTGAGGAGATGGGCAACAGTCATCACCAGCTTTTATTACATGCCGAAGTACACTGGCTGTCTCGGGGAAAAGTTTTAAACCACTAGTTTGAGTTGTGCAATGAGATAAGAATTTTTTTACTAGATACACGATTTCATCTGATTGAGCGTTTCAATTATTTTTCATGGTTAGCTATGGTGGCGTACTTGGCTGATACTTTTGCCAGTTTAAATGGGCTAAATTTAAGCCTACAAGGAGTAGCTGTAACTATATTTAAAGTTGAAGATAAAGTGGAAGCTGTTCTAAAAAAATTTTACTTGTGGTCAAAATGTCTTCATAACCGCATATATGAATCATTTCCAACACTCAACGATTTTATTGAAACCTCCAACGAAGATCTCTCTGATGAACTAAGAAATATTTTCACTGAACATTTACAGGAATTGAGAAACAGCTTCAGGAAATATTTTGTCCCTACCGATTCTAGTAAAATTTGAATCAGAGATCCATTTAATACAAATGTCAGCGATGCCAAAAATTTAACTTCATCTGAAGATGGTCTTGTAGAACTGTCATATGACACTTCTTTGAAACCAAGTTTCAACTAACATAATCTGGCAGATTTTTGGTTACGTCTAAGACCTGATTATGCTAATCTAGCCATAAAAAGCATTGAAGTATTTCATGCCATTTTGCACAACATATTTATGCTAACAGGCTTTCTCCATTCTTTTATATATAATATCAAAATATAGAAACCAATTAGATGTAGAACCTGATCTAAGAATTCAACTTTCTTCCATTGAGCTAAATATTACTATAATTTCACAAAAACAGCATCGTCCTTCACATTAACCATTTGAGAAATAAAGTCAACCTCATTGTTTCAGATTCCAGACTTCTCCCCATTGCCCAAACAAACAACGATTAATTTGTGAATTCAATTATTTTATAAATAAATAATGCAAGAATAGTAAATAATGTATAACTAAATTATTTGTAACAAATTTGTTAACAAATAAAACTTTTAATTTAATTATGTGTAATTTTTCTCAATGAAAATATGAATTGATAAGCAAGGGGTCCGCAACAAAAAATTTAAATGAAAAAGGGTCCTCGGGTTTCCGAAGTTAGAGAACTGCTGCAATAGAGCATCTGTGGTTTGTGTTGGAACAGCATATCTGATCTGCAGTGGCTCAATCATGTAACTTAGAAGAGTTAAAGGATCTGCTGGTAATGTGTTGGTACCAGACAAGGTACACAAGACACCTTTAGAAATCTTGTAGGGTCCATGCCTCACCGGGTAAGAGCTGTTTCGGTGGCATGTGGAGGACCAACATCATATTAGGCAGGTGGTCATAATGTTTGGACTCTGGTGTATATATTCCATTGGAGCCTGAGTTCCACCCACAGAATCACAAAGTGTACATGACAAGGTCGACCACATGAAGATATAAGTGGCCGGCCAGGACAGATGAGCTATAGTGCGTATACCCAGGTACGTGTCCCTGATAACAGTAGAGCAAACCCTATTACACACGTGTCTCTGGAGTTTACGCTGTGTAAAGGCACCCATGTTGACCATGGTCCATCGGCAACGGCACTTGCAGTTCGCACGAGACTACCATCATTGGACAGTGAAAGAGTGGAAAAAAGTTGCCTTCTCTGACAAATCGAGGTTTCTACTCCACAGAAGTGACAGGTGGTGGCAGATACTGTGTCAAACACATGAGAACCGACACCTGGACACTCTTGTCGGTCAAGTGCAAGCCGGCAGTGTGCATGTCTGGGGGATGTTTTCCTGGTATGACCTGGTACTGCTGGTACCACTGGATGGGTCCCTGAATGCCAATGTATATGCTACCTGTCCATCCTCACTGACCACATGCATCCCTTCATGTTGGACGTTTACCCTGGTGGTGGTAGTGTCTACCAACAGGACAATGCGCCCTGCCTTGTCACTAAGGTGGTGCGTGACTAGTTCCAGGAACGTGACAGCAATTGTCTCCGTTCTCCCTTGGCCGGCAAAATCGTCTGACCTCAATCCCATAGAGCACTTGTGGGACCATTTGGATCTACAGGTTCAGTGTGCAGACCTACAACCACATCATTTCTGGAACCTCCATTCTCTGCTGGAGTCCGAATGGGTACGTGTGCTTCTGGCAACCTTCCAGGGCCTCATTGCGTCCATGCCACACCCTCTCGCCACTGTCATCCAGGCCAAGGGTGATTATTCCCATTATTAGGTAGATGGTCATATAATTTATGATATGACTGTGTGTGTCAGGAATTAGGCAACCAAGCTGCCTCATATGCTGGAAGTAATATTTGTCACTCATACTCACAATGTTATATAAATAATTCAGTAATAAAGTATCAGAGGAGATTGTCTTGTAGAGAAGAAACACTCAAAATAATTTGCTTGTGATTGAATTATTTTTATAATGCTGTGAGTGTGTGACAAATATTACTTCCATCATATTAGGCAGCTTGATAGGTGATGATGCCAGTGTCGAATGAACAAAAATATACAGGAATGCTTATGTATTACATTGTTGAATGAATTGGTTAGTCTCTGATGGTCTAGCGGTATGACACCTGGCATGCTTTTGGGAGATGTTGGTCGAATTCCACTCAAGATGAAACCAAATTTTTTTCAGCAAATTATTTCAAGTGTTCCTTGACTACAGGACATTTTATTCTGATACTTTATTACTGCCTTCAAGTAATTCTCTTACTTCAACATACATAAAATAATGTTTCAAATAAAGTTTACACAGTGTTCATTGAGTTGTTTATTAAGTTATAAAATATTAATTATGTAATTGTTGTTAGATATAAAGAAAAAGTCCCCTCAAGTAGCTGCTTGCCACAGAAGTCTAACAGGAACCTCTCAGTTTAATATGCCATGGAGTAGATCTGTGAGGAAGGCGATAACTCGCCAGAAAGAAAACAAGCATAGATACCAAGGTCAGCTTGATTTTCTTAACAGAACTCAATTTTTTTCAGCGGGAACATATTTGTACACTAATAGTTGACTCTTATGCAGTGTTATGGAGGGCCTTGCAAACTATGTTGACTTATGTCCCATTTTGCTTATGACTGGCTGTGATAATTATATATATTTTAGATGCTTTTACAACTTTCATGATGGAGCAGGCTCAAGTGATACTTGAGACTTAATTAAATCGGATAGGGATTTTTTTAATGTACACTGAGATGCCAGTTTATTAGGTTCACCACTTGTCACATAAATGGTTCATCCAACACGTATTATAGCACATGGCTGTGGTGTGTGGTATAAATCAGACTCTCAGTGTGAGATGATAGTTGGTGCTAGACGTACCAGTTCTAGTGTCTCCATGGGCTGGCTCCATGCCAGGGTATATTGATTGCAATATCTAAAAAGGCATCATCAGATCTTGACGAAATCCAGTGGGTGAAAGACATAGACCATAAATGAAAAAACTAACCATAACTTGACTATTTCTACCATTCTTGTCCAACTCCTGCAGGCAGTTTCAACAAATGCAAATCTGCTATATCTCATTCAGTGAGCCAAGCCATGGAGATCATTATATTGTAAGACCTAGTAGTATAATCAATAAATATTTTTGTGGTTCACCAACATGCGGGATTTCAACCCACATCTCTAGAAACATGCCAGAACTTTGGCATGTTTCTGGAGAGATGTGGGCCAGGGAACTAAGTTTCAGCAGGGCAAACTTCATTGTACTAGCTCTGAGGAAATGGTTCGCAGAGATTTATGTCTTAGTAGGGCATGTCCTTGTATGAGAAAACCTATAAATGCTAGAAGTAGCTTCTAGGATTTTTCTCTGCCCTTTGTATTTCAAATGAAAAGGAAAAAAAAAAAAACTTTTTCACTTAAAAAAAATTGGCAGAAGAAAATATAATTTTAAAAGTGTTGTGTATTGAAGTGTTGTGTATAAAAGTGTTGTGTTTAAAAGTGTTGTGTATTGAGTGTTGTGTATTAAAAGTGTTGTACTTTTTAATGCTGTGTGATTGATTTTAACAATGTTTTGTAGGAATTTACAGCAAAATAATAATTTGTACAAATATGTAAAATTAGTGTTGGGTTTCATTCATTGAGCTCACTACTGAACAATTTGAAAAAATCCCATCAATTATTTTTTATTGTTCCCTTCATAAGTATATATATTAATGTGTATATATATATATTTGTAGATCATTCATTTTACCTCCTGTGACTTGCAAGATAAATATTGTATGAAGCTTTGCTAGAGATGCCACGTAAGTCAAGTCCTGCTGTTCAAAAAGCAGCAGCAGTTGTAACTGCTGTTGGTGATGCAAAAGCTGAACAGGTTAGTGTAATAAATTTAAACAAATGTGCGTTAAAAAGAAACCCCTAAAATTCTGTTTTATTGTTAGTCCTCACAGTTGGTAAACAGCTTCTTAAAAAACATAAATAATGAAATAAGCTCGACGTATTCAATCTAGTAACAAATCAGCACTTTAGCGTCGATTTAAATCTTTGAGGAAAAATTGTCTTGAGCCGGGTGGGATACGAACCCATGACCTCCTGATAACATGTCAGGTGCTCTGGACCACTGAGCTACTGGCCGCTGATCAAGATCTCCTCTAATTAGCGCTATGAACATTCCTTTTATGTTTCATATAGGCTCTATTCAGGCAATTTTAGCCACAAACAGCATTTATATTTGCCAATAGAGGGAAGCATGTATTACAAGTATGCAGATAATAAATAATTATATTATCTGCATACTTGTTATTATATATATCTGAAGTTTTTTATTATCTGCATACTTGTAATACTTGTTTCCATCTATTGGCAAATATACATGCCGCTTGTGACTAAAATTGCCTGAATAGCGCCGATATGAAACATAAAAGGAATGTTCATAGTGCTAATTAGAGGAGATCTTGATTTGTGGCCGGTAGCTCAGTGGTCCAGAGCACCTGACATGTTATCAGGAGGTCGTGGGTTCGTATCCCACCTGGCTCAGACAGTTTTTCCTCTAAAATTGAAATCGATGTCAAAGTGTATTTATTACTGGATGTTGAACCATCAAGTTTATCTGAGTTTATCTCAATATTTATTATCATTAGCATACTTGTAAGACATGCTTTCCATCTATATGGCAAATAGGAAGCCACTTGTGGCTAAAATTGCCTGAATATCATAAATCAGAAATATCAGAAAATCAATATCAGAAATAATGATTTAACATATGTATTCCTTCAGGTTTGATGGTGATGTATATTAAAACCTATTAAAGTGTAAAATGAACTTTCATATTTCTACTTTCAAAACATGCATATTTATTTGTTCACTTTTTGTGTAGAGGCATTTTATAAAGAATTTCTAAGATTATGATATTCATTTGTAATCACCCCATATTTTTAATCAACATAATGCACTGCTCAGCATTGAAATTGCCTTACCTAGGAGTGGAAGAAATCTTTTGTAACTCTTGAGAGACAGAAAAAGGACATAGATATGTCATGATTATGTTTACAGCTAAATGCATTGAATTAAACAAATTGCAGTAAAATGTACATAATTTTTAATACAGATGTCATTCAAAAAGTTCTTGATATGTCTCTAGATTTCCACTTGTTCCTCTGAAGTTAATGAGCTACAACTTTTTGAATGCTTGTCTAGTCATAATGTTTTAAAAACAAAGACTGTATCATCATTTCTGTCTTCATTGGCGGTGAGTAAAGTTTGGTTTGTGAAATCTATGTGTAGTTGCATGGAGCCTACTAAAGATGAAAAAATTTTACATTTTCACAAGGATGCAGCTTAAGGAGATTAATGGCGATTTATCGCAAGTACATGGGGATCATGCCTGTTCATATGGCACTGTTATGAGATGAATATGTAAATTCAGAGAATGACCACAAATCTTTGAAGACCTCCCTCGTGCAGGAAGACCAAAGGAGGCCGTGAACAAGAGAACCATCGCTGCTGTTTGTGGACTCATTAAGGAAAGTCCACATACACCTTTCATGCAATAAGTTTAAATGTCAGTATTTCGATTGGCAGTGTGGAAACAGTTATTCATCAACATTTAAAGTTCTGAAAGTTCTGTGCCAAATGGTTATCCTACAAACTGACAGAATAGTGAAAAAGGGCTAGAGTGAACTTGTGCAACGATATGCTGCAAATGTTTGAACCTAGTGGCCCCAAATAGTTTACAGGCATCATCACAGGTGATGAGATTTGATTTTATTACTATACAACTCCCAGAAAGATAGACAACTATGTTTGGGTTGCAAAGATGAATTGCATCCCCAAATCTTAAAACAAGACTTTCTCCCAGGAAGAGAATGTTCACAATTTTTTTCAATTCTCAAGGAGTGATAGCCATAGACAACTTACCTGAATCAATCACTATAAATGGCCAATACTACACCAACATTGTTTTGTCCAAAATAGTTAAGGAGATGAAGGAGCAGTATCCAATAACAGTCGTGTTAGGGGTTCTCCTTTGTGACAATCCCAGTGCTCACAAAACCCAGCAAGTTACGGCCTATCTGGAGCAGGAAAAATTCAAACAGCTATCCCATCCTGCATATTCACCCGATTTTGCACTATGCTATTTTTGATTGTTTCCAAAATTGAAAAGGGACTTGGTGGGAAGCCTTTTTCAGGGGTACAAGACCTTGCAAATTGCATTCATTCAGAGTTATAGAGCATTTCCCAATTGTAGTACCACCAAGCAGTCCAGAATTGACTTAGATGTCTGCAACTTCACATAGATGCTGGAGGAGAGTGCTTTGAAGGACAGTAAAAATATTTTTGAGGTAAAAGTATTGCTATTGTTTATCTATAAATATATTTTATTTAGGAAGAAAATTATTCATATTTATTATCAAATGTAATAATCCTAATTAATACAAATAAATTTTCTCATAAATAAAATATATTTATAGATAAATATTAGTATAAAGATTAGCACAGAATCCACCAGTAATAATATTAAAATAAAAAATATAAGAAGTGTCTATATGGTATGACTACTTAAGCTGACATCATAAATTTGGTCCCCTGGATTTCTGTTACAGTAGATGTTGATTGGTTCCTTGTAGACACTACCTAGAGATATCAGCTATATGTAGGTGAGCATTATCTTTATGGAAGATAAGTTTTAGGGATACTTATCATATTTAATAATTCCCCAAATTAGAGCTCCTTATATATGAGTGATATGGGTTTGCAGATGACTACTGGATTCACTCTCTACATGTTGTGTCCAGACATGGATGCAATGATCATCAGCTCTTAAGCAGAACTGGGACTCATCATAGAAGATGTATTGCCATTCCTCATTCCATGTAACTGTAACCTGACATCAGTCCAGCTGACCCAATAGTGGCATGCAGTCAAATGCAGTGGACACCAGAACTGCAGCTTGTATCTACCAGTCTCCTGACAATGGTCTTGATTATGATGGCAACTTCCATGATAGCAGTTACAGTTCATCAAATGGTAGCTACAGCTGTAGTTGGGTGTGCTGCTGACTGTCAATAAATCTGATGTTTTACCTGTGCTTTTGTGCATTTGATAACATCTGATCATGTGCCAATGACTCTGAGTACTTTCTTGAGACCATTAGCATCAACAACATTCAACCATCCTTGCATCACAACTGGTGTGCAGTAATACAGTGGGTAGACCATTTGCATCACACAGCCCTACAATATAACAATTCTTAAATGCTGACACAGTTGGTGAAAGGGTTGTCGTTGCACCTTCTTTATTTTTAGTATGTGCTATCAACCTATATTGTACTTTATTGCAGACAACTACAGTGCTGAAGCATTTGGCTTAGCCATTCAGCATTCGTCCTGTGATTTCTTACAAATACCATATATTTGTCATGGAAACAATCATATACAAATATCATTTCCTTTCACTCACTGCTGATTTGCATGTAACTCCAATTGCTCTTACTAGGTCAGGAGTTTGTATCGAGTGGTGTTAGTTTACTACCAATATCTTAACGTGTTGTAAAAATATTTCTTTTACACTACAATAATTTAAGTTAAAGTTGTCTTCTACAAATGTTATATTTGAAGTGCTTTTAATATTTTATATACAGTGATATAGAATCCTAAAATTTATTTTTACATCTAAGACCCTTATCTTCATTTGTAAAGCTTTTCCCATAACGCAGTTGATTACTAAACTAAGAATAGGTTAAAAAATGTACATTGAGATGCCAGTTAATATGTCACATGATTGTGGTGTGCAGTATAAATCAGGCAGACCAGCTCTTCGAGCATCAGTTAGGGTTGGATTGAGCATCAGAATGGACAAAACGAGCGACCTTTGATTTTTGATTGAGTAATTTTTGATTTGAACATGGCATGATAGTTCTAGTGTCTTCCAAAAGGCCATTCTCCCTGGCTTTTCATGCTTAACCATTTCAAGGGTTTACCGAGAATGGTGCGAAAAACAAAAACTACCAGTGATCTGTGATCCAGTGGATGAAAACAACTTATGAATCAGAGAGATCAAGTGAGAATAGTGCAAGTGAACCACAAGGCCACAACCAGGAAATCATAGCAAAATTAAACATTGGTGTGCAGAAGGTCATCTCTGAATGCACCATGTATCGGACCTTGTCATGAATAGGCTGCACCAGCTGCCAACAATATGCCAATGTTGTCAGCGAAGAACATGAAAGTGTATCTCTATTGGGTCCAGGAGCAGACATGGGGTCATTGAGGACTGTAAAAAGGTAGCTTGGTCAGACAGATCAAGGTTCTTTTTGCATCATGCTGATGGATCAGAATTTGGTCCAAACAACATGAGGCCATCTTGTCTGGTACCACAGTACCTTTCTCTGAAAAATGTCTAGGCAGCCTTTTTTTGAATTCAGCTGTTACTCTGTCCACAATTATTAGGAATGTGCCAATTCTGAAGTGGTCATGCCCATCATAGAAGCATTATCCTACTGGGACTCGTTGGATTTAACATTCCTAATTTTCTCTCTCTTTCCATTGTACTCATAAGTGTTTATTTTGGAAAGCTGAAGAACTTTTTCTTGGTGCTCCTGTATGAATTGTACCGTGTACTCTAAAGCTCGACTGCCACAAATGCATCTGATATCAACACTCTAAAGAATTATGTTGATTCTGATCAGTATGTTGAGCACAGATCCCTAAAATTGGCCATGAACACAGTTTATATTCTTTAAAGTTTGATTAATGAACCTCAAGTCTGAACTTGAGTACCTGACTTTTGGGTTTTGTCTTCATTTATCTCTTTTAGAGTATCTAAAACTGCTGACCAGTTCTCATCTAATGCATTATACAAGTGTCATGGTGCAATATGGCCTTAGTTGCCATTGTACCATAAAACCCAAAACAACCAAACAGGTGTCACCAAACAGGTGTCTTCTTCATGCTGTCTGAAGAGCCTTTCAGGCACGCATTGGTCACGCATTGGTTTGCTGACCAATGCGTGCCTGAAAGGCTCTTCAGGCTTGTCTTAGTAGTTTTAATGAAAACTCTCTAGTACCTCCTATCTATTGGGGGCTTTCTGAGAAAAAAGTATAAATGTCTCGTAGAAGACTAAAAACAGAAGCAACCTCCTCACAACTGTCTACAACATTTGTTCCCACTAAATTAAGAGAGTGAGCTGCACAGTGAATATACAACACTTGAGGATTAACTTATATGAACTTCTAGCATCTTAATCACAGCTCTAAATAATTCTTTACCTTTTTGTCCAATCTTTGGTAGGGTGAGGTTGGCTTAATCAGTAGCATGTCAGGCTTGTAATCTGCAATTCCCAGGTTTGAGTCCTTGGGCCATCATCAAGCTTTATCTCTGCAAAACCTCCACCCTGCTCTCTATCAGTAGGGGACACCAACAGGCTTGGAAAGGCCACAATCCCTTGGATGGGACATAAAGCAATGTCCTCGTGTGTTTGGGAGAGCCATACCCTTTGCACATTAAAGAACAATGGATGTCCATAATGAAAGGCTATCATCTGTTTCCTGACAGCTGTCTAGTGGGTCCCTCACCCAAACCTGTGAGTCCTTAGGGTGCTTGTGACCGGACCATTTAGCCCATTGTGTGCAAAAAAGTACTGCTCAGAAGTAAAACAACCCCTGATCTTCAGTAAGAACTGTATAAACTGCTCTAGTGGTTCATCATTGTCTTTGACATATCATAAAACAAAAGCCAGTTGCTCCACATGGGTGATATCTGAAGTTGAATCCATTACAATTGAATAATATTTCCCATGTTTCACTTCAGACAACATATGAAGTACCTTCTTGGCTACCACTTGTATGAACTCATTGCAAACAGTTGAAGAGAAGTATAATGTTTTCCCTTTCTCTAGGTGTCCAAACTTAGCAGTATGTTAGGTAAAAAAGGATCAAATTCAGATATTTCCTCAAGCAATACCACCATTGTTTACAGAAAAAATGTTTCTTCAGACCCTCCCGAATGGCAAACAGTTAGAAGCAGGAGCTTTGATAATTACTACTACTATGCAGCACTTTCTTCCAGTAGTCAATCTCTTCTTCTTGCTGCTCATTAAGCTGTCTATCTTGTAGCAGGCTTGAGTTAAATCACTTGATGGTACAAAAGACTGCTTCCTCTTTCAAAAGCTTGATACTATCTTCTATCAGTTCTATCCCACGTAAAGGTCCCACTTTTTCTACATTCTCTCTTTCAATTTGAGCCAACTTTTCAAAGAGCCAGAACTTTCTTTCATTACAGTGCCTTTAATTTGGCTCATCTTCTGTACATTGCACCAGACAATCTCTTCCTCAGACTACTCATACTGCTCCCTCCAAAAATTAAACTATTAATTAAAGAAATTATTATTTTCTGAGCAATATTTTATTGCCCAAAATAATTTATAAATATATGGTATATTGCCAATATATCAGTTAAAACAACAATAACAAACTTAAATACACCAAAGAGATAAAACATTATAACCAGCACATCTTTATGCAAATCAAAGCAAATGCAGGTAAACAACAGCGCATGTGAAGGTCATGAAATGGTATAAATAACACCTCATACTGAGCTTTGTTAATCAGTGTTATTCTTGTTCTCCAGATGGTAAAGGCAGTGGACTTAAGTTAGTTTGAGAATGGCAAGGCTTGTGGGATACTCACGATCAACCATGGTTAGTACCTTCGAAAAGTGGTCCGAGGTGGGAATAACTATGAACCGCCGTTAAAGTGTGAGCCAACCATGGCTCATTGATGCAAGAGGTGAGCAAAGGCTATTCCATATGTACGATCCAACAGAAGGGATACTGTTGCACAACTCACCCGTAATTTGAATGCTGGTGACAGGAGTAATGTGTCACAAAACACAGTCATCAAACCCTGCTGAAAATGGGGCTGCGTAGCCGCAGGCCACTCCGAGTGCCCATGCTAACCTTGGTTCACTGTTGAAAGCATCTACAGTGGCCACGCGAACATCAAAACTGGACCTTGAATGATTGGAAGAAGATAGTCTGGTCTGATGAATCTCATTTCCTCTTGCACCATGTGGACAGCCAGGTACATGTGCATTGTTTACCTGGGGAAGTGCTGGCATCAGGATGCACCGTGGGATGAAAACAAGCCAGTGGAGGAAGTGTAATACTTTGGGTGGACAACGTTCTGCTGGGAAATCCTGGTCTAGTCATTCATGTGCAGGAAACTATGACATCTACCACTTACCTAAATATCATTGCAGACCAGGTACATCCTTAATGGCAATGGTATTCCCCTTTAGTAGTGCCTTCTTTCAGCTGCATAATGCACCATGCCACACTGCCTGTATTGTTCGAGAATGGTTTGCGAACATCAGGAAGACTTCCAAGTATTGCCCTGGCCACCAAATTCCGCACATATCAATCGAGCATGTGTGGCTTGTGTTCGAACAGGATATCCGATCTGCAGTAGCTCAACCACATAACTTAGAAGAGTTAAAGGTTCAGCTAGTGACGTGTTGGTACCAGATACCACAAGACACCTTTAGAAATCTTGTAGCATCCATGCCTCACCAGGTAAGAGCTGTTTTGGCGTCACATGGAGGACCAACATTATATTAGGCCGGTGGACATAATGTTTTGGCTCTTTGGTGTATTTCATTTAAAAAAAATGTCAGCCTTTTTATCATCATCATCATCCTCAAGCAGCCATGGGCTACGGAGGTCCAACCAGACCGTGCAGTTTAATTCTACAAGCATATCTGTCCTGAGCTACATCTGCTGCATCCAGCCACTGCACACCAATTCTAACAAGGTCCTGTTTGACATTGTCTGCCCACCGCATCCTAGGTCTCCCCTTCCTTCTGAGGCCTCTAAGCACACTGTTCATAACCCTATTTGCCAATCTATAATTATCCATACTGGCAACATGGCCAAACCAACGGAGTCTCTCTCTGCACAATACGCTGCTTAAAGGAGGTTGCAGACTCCTTTGCCTAACCTCATCATTAATTACAAAGTTAAACCACCTTATACCCAAGATACTACGTAAGCATCTAGAATCAAAAGCATCTAGTTTCCTGTTATCTTGTTTACACAGCGTCCAAGTTTCACTACCATAACTAACCCTAGAAAGAACCAAACTATTATACAGCCTAATTTTAGTCTTTAGGAGTATACACCTATTTCTCCACACTCTCCATAGATTCTTAAAAGTCCCGGCAGCAATCCCTATTTGTCTGTTAATCTCATGCCGCACATCACCATTATCTGTTACATAGCTCCCAAGATAATTAAACTGTGACACCTGCTCAAGACTGCAACCATTCAGATTAACTGAATCACAGCCTGCCTGACCAATTTTCATCACTTTAGTTTTCTCTCTGTTTATAACCAAACCTACTCTACTACCAGTCGTATCAACAGCTCGAATGAGAGTTCATCTCATCAACATCATTTGCCAAAAGAGCTAAATCATCAGCATAATCTAAATCAGAAATTTTCGTATCTCCAGACCATTTAAGGCCAAAATCTTTTCCTTGCAGTGAATTTCACATAACATAATCAATAACCAAACTAAAGAGAAAAGGAGACAAAATGCACCCTTGTCGAACACCAGAAGTAATGTTAAACCTTACCAACTCTCACACATGACTCAGTTAACATAATGAAAGCTCCCTATAATAACACTAACTTGTCTAGATACCATATGATTTCACAATCAACCACAAATTATGACGATCAACAGTCGAAAGCCTTTTTGAAATCAACAAAGCTAGCAACCAAAGTTTCTGAAACTCTAAACATTTCTCAAGAATCTGCCTAAGTGAAAATTTATGATACACACATCCCCTACCACTTCTGAATCCACATTGCTCATCACGCAATTGCCTGTCAACCAGATTCTTAATTCTATTAAGCACAATCATGGAAAAAACTTTACCTGGAACATAGAGTAGGCTGATACCCCTTTAGTTATCACAAGAACTGCAATCACCTTTTTTGAAAATAGGGATAACAATAACTCTGGTAAAATCCTTAGGAACCATGCCTTTATCATAAAAGATATTCAGAATTTCAGTCATCCAAGTGGTAACCGAAACATTCCCAGCTCTAAGCATTTCCGTTGTAATTTCATCTACCCCTGAGGATTTATGAAGTTTAAGTTAAGAAATAGCCAAATAACATGAGATTGTTTATAGGGCCAGCATTAAAGCCAGTAATGCATCATTGCAAACAATGGGAGTAGAACTAACTACATTGTTTAGAACATCACTGAAATGCTCAGCCCACCTAGCCATGACAGAATCCTCACCTTCTATAACCTTACCTTGTTTATCCTTCAATCCTTGTATGCCTGTCCGTTTTCTACCACATAAAACATTAACTATCTGGTACAGCTCTCTGCTGTTGTGCTGCCTAACTGATTCCTCAGCTTTGTTAGCCAAGCCATCAAGCCAAAGATTCTTATCAGTAGCTCACTGATCCTTTACACGTTTATTAAGCTCTCTGTAATACTTTCTTTTAGGACTAGTAGGGTACTGATTAAGGACATTCCTGTAGTTCTTTCTTTCTGAAATAAGCTCAAGTGCTTTATCACTCAGATAATTCTGCCTCCTGTGCACCTTTTTTCCTAAAAGAGTACTGTTAGTGTCCAAAAAAGCCTGTTTAAAATGATCCCATTCTTCCTCAACTTCAGTAGTAAGCCTACCATGACTGTCATAATGACTAAGTAATATATCATGGTAAGCTTTGGCTATAACTGGGTCTTTCAGAGCGGCAGTATTAAAAGTAAATTTTTTAACCCTAACACAACACTTTTTAAGTTTAAGTTGCAAAACACTTTTAACAAGGTAATGGCAGATCCAATTTCAGTCCCCCTATATGCCCTGGTATTCCTAACAGAATAGCCCATTTGCTGTTAATTAATATGTAATCAATCATATTCTTATGCAGCCCATCAGATGAAACCCATGTGTATTTATGTATGTCGCAGTGTTTGTAATATGGGTTAGTTCTTTTGAAACCATTGATTTACTTACCTGTGGGAGACATTGTCCATTGCCATTGCAGCTACCAATACCAAAAGGGCCTATCACCCCTCCCCAAAGGTCAGAGTCAGTACCAACTTTGGCATTGAAGTCACCTAGAACAAGGGTAATATCTCCTTTCTTGACAGAATTCAAAATATCCTGAAGTTGTCCGTAAAACCTATCCTTCTCATCCTCATCAGCATCCTCAGTGGGGGCATAACAGCAGATAACATTCAAGTCTTTAATGCTTGTCTGAAATTTTTCTGTAAGAAACCTTTCATTAATGCCCTCATATCCTAGAAGAGCATCACTAGCATGTCTGCTGAGCAGCAGACCCACGCCTTGGTGATGCTTTCCATCCTTCCTCCCTGTAAAGAGAAATTTAAAGCTATTTTTAGGTATCTTACCTTTACCTGTCCATCTGGTCTCTTGCAAGCCTAGAATATCTAGGTTATAGCGCTGGAATTCCTGCGTGAGGACATCAAGAGAATAATCTCTGATGTAATGTCCTCACGTTCCGTGTTCCTGCAGAGAGAAAATGATTAGTAGGATTTTTAAAGAAATTAGGTTTATTGAGATTGGTAGGGCCAATAATATCAAACAGCCCCCTGATCGCAGGCATGGGGCAAAGACCTGTTAGGAATTTCAGGCACTACCTTATCAAGTGGACTTTTTCAAGAGCCATATTGCCTGCCTGAGACACATTACTCCAGTTTAGACTTGACGATGCCCAACTAGCTAAGTAAGGTTCATGTAACTGCGATGACCTCTGATTAGGATTATCCACCAGCTGTTATAAGGTATCCCATGCCTCAGTTCACTTAGGGCTGGCAACCCAGAAGCAAACAGAAAACACAGTGGCAGATTCTCCCTCAGCAGAGGCCCACCAGTGCAGCAAGTCCAGGATCAATAATCAAGCTCAAATCCATAAAGAAGTCCAGTCTAGTAGGTATAAATGGTCAGCATCAAGACCCTGTGAAGTTGACCACTCCTCAGCAGGGTTGAAAAAAAGAAAAAAGTGGCCGTAGATGACCAGATCAATAGGCCATACTGAACTGGTAGCCCTCCCTTCCGTTCCCTTCGAAAAGAGAATATCTCTTTTGAAAGGTACTAACGGCCTGCACCACGAGAAGGCAGGGTCGGATATTAGGTGCTAGACCTGGCCAGTTCTGTGCATCATCACTAGGGATTGGTACACAGCTCTCCTTCCAGTTTATGCCTAGCTACCATTTACAGGCCTTTTTTTTTTATTTTTTAAATAGTATTATAAAAGTTTTATTTGATTCCTCAATCTAATTCCAATTCTATTTTGTTTTGTTTTATTTTTTATTTCTCTTGGGAAACTGAAAAAAATGTATTTCCTAAATAAAATAATTTAGTTTCATGCAGGTTTATATTATGTTTTATTGTAAATGAATTTTTGCATTCTGTGCAATCGTTTTTGTGTAGAATGTCAAAAGATAACCATGTACTTAAAAAAATGCCATTGGATATTATTTAATTAGACCAGGACACAATAGACCAGTTTGATGTCATATTCCCTTCAAATAAACCATTTTTAAAAATATAAATGCATGCAGCTGTCTGGAAGGGAGAATTTTCCTCTATGCAAAAATTACTATAGATGTAGTTAACTCCAGCTTTTGGGTATTAAAATGTTCCTTTCCTTTGAAATGAAGCATTTACACATAAATAATAATTCATTAAGAAACACATGTATGTGTTGTATATAATTAACAAATACAAAATATTAAGTTAGGATGTCAAGTTAGATTGTAAGTTCACCATGAACTTGCAACCCCTTGAACTTTGAGGTTAGGATGTTAGGTAAAGTTACTTTTCATAACTTTACCTAACATTTTGTATTTGCTCAAGGTTATGCATTTTTCCTAATATATTCCTTACTCTTCTAATAACATATTTACACTAATGAAAAATTTTAGTCTCATTATGAAAATAGCATAACTTTGTGTGGGAAAAGGGATAGATTAAGGCAGGTTGTATTAATTTATGAAATATGTTTAATGGAATCTCTCATTGGCCATACATCAGGTTGAAGTTCAGTTATGTTTAATTAGATTAGATTTTTAAGTTATCACCATCTTTTGTAACATTGTTCTAACAGAAAAAACTCATTTTTATCCCTTTTCTTAGTGAAAATGTAAAAAAGTCTTTGTCCAGCTTAGGTAATCTATTATCTAAAATTAAAATAAACTTGTTCATACCTTAAAGTCTTGAACTAAGAAGAAACAATCATGAAACAATGAAAGAAATCTTAATGGAACTACATGAATGCATAAGTATACCTCAAATGTTACAAAAAGTCACTCTTATTGACACTCTACAAGTTAAACACATTACTGTATCTCATTCATAGGGCTGGAGGTAACTTGTGGCCAAAACCAGAACTGACAGTCTCCATCAAATGCTATACCTTTTTTAACCCATGGAATGTTCTGGAAGATTTGCAAGATTGCTTTTTGAGAAAGTCTCAGATTCTTGCACTAATTGAGAGGCTCAACGGCTCAGCAATGAATATGAAATGGTGGATTTTGATTAATTGATTTAAACTCTGAGAGTCTTGAAGTTACTGCCATTGCGGGTAATAATTATGGGTATTCTACTCTCATGACAACTTTACCTGCAGTCAGCAAGTTCAGCTTCCTTCACATTCCTGATTCCTGATATTGCAGTTATGAAGGTAAAAACACAAGTGTACTGAATTAAAGGTAGATTAAGTTAACCCTTTGCACTCGAGAGGCAATCTTCAGTCACCACTTGGTTTGATGCAACAACTTGAATGGTGACTAAGAGGACAATAAGTAAGAGTGACAATAACTGTTTTATAAATATATACCTTTCCTCTTTACATTTTAGATCTGTAAATCTAATGTCTATGTGCACTTTATAGTACAGCATTGTGTTTAAAAATTATTATTTTAATGCCCAGAATGGGCCAAAACGGCCTTTTCTTTGTCTTTACTATCCTCTACCCTTTTCTAAGATTCTTGGGCGTTAAAAGTTAAACTTAGTCTATATTTACCCACACAAACACAATCTCCGCATAATATTCTTAAGATATCAAAGATGACCAGTAGCTATCTGTGGGCATCCTAGGTGTCTTTTGGATATAATTTTGTGGAGATTGTAGTTATAAAAATGGAGCCAAATGATGAAATTAGTAGCAGTGAAGATGAGTTTGATTTTATGTTGTTTATGTATGATTTATTTTTATGTTAGTTGTAAAAAATTTCATCAAATTTTTAATGAAAAATCTTTGAGTTGCTACTTCCCTATAGCGAAAAAACCTTCAAGTGCAAACAAAGGGTTAACTCTATAAACACTGTAGGTGCTGGACTAGTCATGTGGTATCACGACAATCGACTCATTGACACTAATGTGGAAATTGATGGTCATAGATCGGTGTGGTGAAATTTAGGTTAAATAGTAATACCCACATTTTCTTTGTTCATCTGTGGGTAACTTCATCTGTGTTTCTTTGTTCATCTGTGGGTTGTGTGCTGTTCTCGGTAGCTGATGTTTTTGCAGGTCCAGTATTATTATCTCTCTTGGTGATAGAGATGCCACTTAGTGATAAGATGCAGTTTTTTACATGCAGTGATGTTGCATTTTGCTGCCTTTGTGATGTAACACTGGGTGTCACACCCAGTGTTCACAGAAGTGAGTGTCTGCAATTCACTCCTCTCATATTTCAAGTGTGAGCCTCTACTCTCCAGGATTCTGACATCTGATGAGAAATTGATCCTGTGCGACAATAGTTGATTGTTGTAGCAGTGGTTATCACTAGAAAAATCACCAAAAAGGCTCCAAAGCCCACCTGCATCCCTTCAAGGTTCTGTTTATTGTGTTTTGGACAGTGGCCAATATTATGCATTATGAGTTGATGTAGAGGGGAGAAACAATCACTGTTGTATACTTGGGGATGCTACAATGGGCAGATGTTAAACTCAAGGAGTTACAGCCTTCTCTGGCGACTCATTGTGGGCCACTGCTGTTAGATAATAATGCAAGCTGCACATATCTGTTGTGACCCATAACACAATTTCCGAATCCAGATGGGAGGTTCTGCCACATCTGCCTTATTTCCTGATATTTCACCAAAGGACTACCACCTATTCTGTGTGTTGGACAGTCATATGCAGCAGAAACAGGTCTGCAACCAGGATACCTTGGAGATGGAACTGCAAGACATTTTTACTCATAAGAATACTCAGTTTTATCAAAAGGATATTTTTGACTTTGAGCAACATGGGGTAAGGTTGTTGCATGTACTGGTGATTATTTTGATGAATAAAGGTGCTTCTCTCTGAACGTAAAGTGTATTTATTTATGATGGTGTGAAAGTGCTGGAATGTTTTCATAAACCTGATAGTAGCATAAAGTATTGTTTAATCCTCCACCGGGTGTGCCTGATCTGACAGATTAGGAAGCAAATGTAGACTGTACCAAGAAAGATCTTTCTAGGAAACTGTAATTCACAGTAGCTGCTCATTTATATACTTATACAAGATGAATATATTTGGAAACTCATTTTAAATTTAACATAGCACTGAAAGTAGTTTTAAAAGCATATTTGAATGTAAATATAGCACAGAAAAGACGTATCTCAAAGATACAGCACAACCAATAGTGTAATAACAAGTGCTGCACCCAATGGAGGGTTAACAGTAATTTTTATGTATCTTACTGTCTTATGTTACTTGACATTGTATATGTATCTTAGTTAAATATTTTTGTATATATCGTGCTGAACAAGACCTATTGGAGCATATAAGTAGATAATTCAAGAACCTATAAGCATAAATTTCAGTAATAGATTTTTATGTAAAGGTTAGAACTAATAGAATATGAAGAAATAGTGTTTTGCCATTTTCTGCTGGCTGTTTGAGAATTCATTAGCTCAAATTTAATGATGCATGACCTAGTCTCATAAATCAAAAGGTGAACTTCAGTTACCAAAATGATGGTGCTAATATTTAAAAATTGTATATCTAAAATAAGTTTACATATTAGGCATTATCTCACAATAACATAACTTAAAAATGCTTTCTTTTGAAATTTTTTAAGTAGATGCTGTATAAATGCTTTTAGAAAATTTAATTTTTAAAATTTAGGTAATTTTCTCAAGTTTTTAAGGGAACAAAAATTTTTTTAACTCTAAAATGTTGCTGTGAATTCCCAGAAAGAAAAGCTTTCAGTAGCTTGGATTTTTTATTGTCTGTTGTGAAGCATTATTTTTTCTTGGTTAAAATACTGCTTTTATAGTTTCATATTTTTGCAGTTTAATTAAATTTTCTTATTTTACTTAATCTTTCAGGATATTACTCCTCGGCGGTCTGCTAGAGCTGCAGCTAAACGTGAACTTTCTCCAGGAAGCACAGAAGGTGGAAGATCCCGTCGCAGTTCTACAGCTGCTCAAACTGCTGCATCAGTAGCTGAATCTAGAGTAACGAGAAGCAGAAACAGTCTTAGTTCTAGAAGAGATAGTTCTTCACCGTCAGATAATCGTAGTGGCCGATCATCAGGTAAAGAATTTGGTTTAGAATCACCTGCATCAAGGGTAAAGACATCAAGAAGGACAACTGGTCGAATAAACTACAAGGAAAGTGATGGTGAAGAAGAAGTTTCAACACCAAAAAATGAAGAAGATGATTACAATGCTGATGATGACTTTGATGAGTCAGATTCTGAAGGAGCTGCAAAAGCTAAAAACAAGGGTAAAATAGTTTCACCTCCCAAATCTCGTGTTGTCAAAGGAAAAGGAAAAATAGTGAAGTTAGGTGGACGGGGAAGAGGTAGGCCTGCAAAGAAAGAAACTGACGGAGAAGAGGAGGAAGAAGAAGACCTTAAAGAAGAGCAGCCAAAGACAGGAGAAGCATCTGAAGATAATACTGAACAGATGAATATAAGTTCAGGGAGAAAGAGGACAGCAAAAGTAACACCAATTTCTGGTCAGGAAGATCAAGACTCTTCAGGTACCAGGCGCAGTAGGAGAGTGCGTCAGACATCAGGACCTGAGACAGGAGGCACTGAAGATACTAAAACTAGAAGAAGCTCTAGGGCATCAGCTCAACAGGTTGAATCACCTCGAACAAGAAGAGCATCTCGAAAGCAGTCAAAACAAGATGATGAGCAGTTTGAAGATGGGTTGCAGATAGATGACGAAGAATCTGAAAAGTATGATGCTGCAACTACTGAACTTGATGGTGCTGATCCTAAGTTGGAAAGTGATGTTTCAAAAAAACGGAAAATGGAAGAAGAGGAAGAACCTTCTAAAAGGTTAAAATTAGATAACGAATCAGAGAACGATAAGGATTCAAAATCAATGGATAATATTAATGTGTGCAGAGATGGACATGATTCAGGTATATTAAAAGAGAAAACCATAGAAACAAATAAACTTGACTGTAAAGACGAATCAAACATTTCATTTAAAGACAAAAAATCTGAATCTTCAGAATCTGTTGTGGAAGTACCTGAAGATGTAGAAGAAATGGAAGTGGAAGGAGAATCTGGTATTACAGTGAATGTTAAAGAACAAATTGTGGAAGAACCAATGGAAGTAGATAAAACCAATTCTGGATCTGTGCCTATTGTAACAGTTGATGATAGTCAATCATCTAGTGATAAAGGAGAGTCAAATGATTCAGTTACTGCTGTGGAAGAATCCAAAGCTGATAATCAGACAGTAGATAAAATGGAGTCCCTTGATAAAGCTGCTGTTGAAATATCCAGAGTAGCAAGAAGTGAAACCGCTTATGTAGCTGATTCAGTTGCACCTGTTCCTTTTGATAAGAAGCAAGATAATATTATGAGCTCAGAAAATATGGCAGAAAATACGACCAGTGTAATAGGAAATGAACCATCAAGTACTGTAGAAGAGTTATGTTTGTCATCAGATGTCACAAATGATTCAAAGGAGTTAATAAATGCTGACAAATGTGCTGAAGAGGAACCTGATCAGCAGCCAGTGAATGAAGTTTTAGATGAAGATAAAGAAGAAATTGATATAGCCTCACAATCATCAGAAGCTTCAGAAAGCTTAGAAAAGGCTTGTGATAATTCTGTGGATCCTAAAGATATTATAGAACCATCTTCTGTAGAAGAGGATGCAGCAACTAATTCCACTAGAGTCAGTGGAGAACAATGTGAAAACTTAAAAAATATATCTAAGGATGCGATTGAGCAGATTTCTGATAATCCTCAAGCTTTTGATTCTGCTACCATTGGAGAAAGATCAGTGGAGGCATTAGATTCATGTTCTAAGGAAAATATTGATAAAGATTTTGAAGAGAAAGATAAAAGTATCAGTGATTCAAAAGACATAGAATTTAAGAATCACAAGTCTCCTTTTCCAGAGAAAGCATCATTTGACTCTACTGTAGCAGAGAGTAGTGCTTGTTCAGAAAACACATTCCACTCTGAAGAGCAAAATGCCAAGGCCTCTTTAAATGGCTCAGAAAGTGATGGGAAAATTAATTCTGTACTCACTGCTCAAGCTGTAACTATCTCCTCTGACATCTCAACAGAAAATGTAAAAGAAAAACACAGTGACACCTTTGAACATGTAGAAAATCCAGCACCGAAAGCAAATGGTGCACATGATGTTATTCATAGTAATGCAGCATTGTCTGATGAACAAGTGTATGTTTTTCCTAATCGTCGATATGTTCTTAATTCATCTCTTAGTGAAGATCTCAGGTTATCAGTAAAAGACAGGATGTTTGGATTTGTATCATATAATTTGGGTTTTGTAATTAGAGAAGATTCAATGCAAAAGGATAAGCTGGCGCATGAATTGCAGAAACTGCAAGCTGATATTATTTGTTTGCAAGAAGTCACACAATCTTTATACCGTGAAGTATTAGAGCCTAGTCTTGATGCCCTTGGATATAAGAGTGTTCTTAGTATTCCAGAAGGGAGCATCACAGGGCTGGTGACATTCTACAAAAATTCTGTTTTCCGGCTTTCTGGTCTTTCTGAAGCATCTCTTCAGAAGCTAATTGAAAAGGTATGTTGTACTTTTGATTAACTATAAATATCCAGTTTATGTATTATTGTTATGCTTTTTTTTAACTCACGTAGAAGATATATAATTTTAAAACCCCAAGAAATTATAACAAACCTCAGACCTATTTCTAAATATTCCATTTTGCTAATAGTATGAAAAAGAACATATCATGTTTTGTCATTGTTTTAAAATGTTTCGGTGGTTATTGTTTAAAAATTCAAATGAGCAATTCAAATGTTAGAATTGCTGCAAGAATAATATACTAAAACAGTATTTTATGAATATGATATATACAAATGAGTAATATTAACTGTCAAGTAGGCATTTAAAAAAATTCATAATGATGTGGTTCTTGCATAAATTGTACCTTTTGCAATTTTTCCAAACCACAGTAATAATCATAGAAAAAAAAGCAAATTTAACGCTATGGTTTTATTCATTCTACTGTAATGATTTTGCATCATTTATCATCAAGCCCTGAAAGACCCAGTTATAGCTAATGCTTACCGTGATAGGTTACTTAGTCATTATGACAGTCATGGTGTGCTTATTACAGAAGTTGAGGAAGAATGGGACTACATCTCAGGGCATCAGCTCAACAGGTTGAATCACCTCGAACAAGAATGGAAAATGGGAATGTTTTAAACAGGCTTTTCTTGAAACAGCACTCTTTTAGGAAAAAAGGAGCAGAGGAGGCAAAATTATTTAAGTGATAAGGCACTTGAGTTCATTTCAGAAAGAAAAATTTTTAGGAATGTCCTTAATACCCTACTAGTCCTAATAGAAAGTATTACATAGAGCTTAATAAACATGTAACGGTTCAGTTGGCTGCTGTTAAAAATATTTGGCTTGATAGCTTGGCTGACAAAGCCAAAGAAGCAGTTAGACAGCCCAACAGCAGAGAGCTGTACCAGATAGTTAATGTTTTGTGTGGTAGAAAACGAACAGGTATACAGGGATTGAAGGATAAACAAGGTAAGGTTATAGAAGGTGAAGATTCTGTCACTGCCAGGTGGGTTGAGCATTTCATTAATGTTCTACACAATGTGGTTAATTCTACTCCCATTGTTTGTAATGATGATAGATGCATTGGTGGCTTTAATGTTGACCCTATAACACAATCTGAAGTTATTTTGGCTGTTTCTAAACTTAGACTTCATAAATCCCCAGGGGTAGATGAAATTACTACAGAAATGCTTAGAGCTGGAAATGTTTCGGTTACCACTTGGATGACTGAAATTCTGAATATCTTTTATGATAAAGGCATGGTTCCTAAGGATTTTACCAGAGCTATTGTTATCCCTATTTTCAAAAAAGGTCATCGCAGTTCTTGTGATAACTATAGGGGTATTAGCCTACTCTCTGTTCCAGGTAAAGTTCTTTCCATGATTGTGCTTAATAGAATTAAGAATCTGGTTGACAGTCAATTGCGTGATGAGCAATGTGGATTCAGTAGTGGTAGGGGATGTGTGGATCAGATATTTTCATTTAGGCAGATTCTTGAGAAATGTTTAGAGTTTCAGAAACCTTTGGTTGCTAGCTTTGTTGATTTCAAAAAGGCTTTCGACTCTGTTGATCGTCATAATTTGTGGTTGATTGTGAGATCATATGGTATACCAGACAAGTTAGTTAACATAATGAAAGCTCTCTATAATAACGCTGAGTCGTGTGTGAGAGTTGGTAAGTCTTGTAGCAATTGGTTTAGCATTACTTCTGGTTTTCGACAAGGGTGCATTTTGTCTCCTTTTCTCTTTAGGTTGGTTATTGATTATGTTATGTGAAATTCACTTCAAGGGAAAGATTTTGGCATTAAATATACTGGAGATACGAAAATTTCTCATTTAGATTATGCTGATGATTTAGCCCTTTTGACAAATGATGTTGATGAGATGAACTCTTTCATTCGAGCTGTTGATGAGACTGGTAGTAGAGTAGATTTGGTTATAAACAGAGAGAAAACTAAAGTGATGAAAATTGGTCAGGCAGGCTGTGATTCAGTTAATCTGAATGATTGCAGTTTTGAGCAGGTGTCACAGTTTAATTATCTTGGGAGCTATGTAACAGATAATGGTGATGTGTGGCATGAGATTAACAGACAAATAGGGATTGCTGCCAGGACTTTTAGGAATCTATAGAGAGTATGGAGAAATAGGTATATAGACCTAGAGACTAAAATTAGACTGTATAATTGTTTGTTTCTTTCTAGGGTTAGTTATGGTAGCGAAATTTGGATGCTTTGTAAACAAGATAAGAGGAAACTAGATGCTTTTGATTCTATCTGCTTTTGCAGTATATTGGGCATTAGATGGTTCAGCTTTGTAAGTAATGTGAGGTTAGGCAAAGGAGTCGGCAACCTCCTTTAAGGCAGCATATTGTGCATAGAGAGAGACTGCTGGTTTGCCTTTTTGCCTGTATGCAAAATTATAGATTAGTGAATAGGGTTATGAACAGTATGCCTAAAGGCCTCAGAAAAAGGGGGTGACCTAGGATGTGGTGGGCTAACAATGCCAAACAGAACCTTAGAATTAGTATGCAGTGGCCCGATGCAGCAGTTATAGCTCAGGACAGATATGCTCGGAGAACTAT
Source organism: Ryuthela nishihirai (assembly GCA_038380435.1). NCBI lineage: Eukaryota > Metazoa > Arthropoda > Arachnida > Araneae > Heptathelidae > Ryuthela > Ryuthela nishihirai. The sequence continues at coordinate 151,677,631 of JAWZYU010000001.1, read as the reverse complement.
ATTGTGCAGTCTGGTTGGAACTCCATAGCCCATAACTGCTTGAAGATGATGATGTTCTCTACTGTTAGGACTGTCTCTATTGCCAGTTCTTAATCTTCCTATTGCATTTTGATTGTCATTTGTTGGCCATTGTCAGTTATCTTTCACCATAACTTTGTAACTTCGCAGCTGATCACAAGAGTTATGTATTTGGATTGTTTTACACCCGAGCTGCGTGAAAATGCCACTCAGAGGTTATTAATTGATTATTAATCAGTTAATGATATTTACATATTGATTGTTCATCATCATCATCAAGCAACCAAGGGCTACGGAGGTCCAACCAGACAGTGCAGTTTAGTTCTCCAAGCAAGTCTGTCCTGAGCTACATCTGGTCACTGCACACCAATTCTAATAAGGTCCTGTTTGACATTGTCAGCTCACTGCATCCTAGGTCTCCCCCTGTTTCTGAGGCCTTTAGGCACACTGTTCATAACCCTATTCGCCAATCTATAATTATTCATACGGGCAACATGGCCATACCAACGGAGTATCTCTCTGCACAATATCTGCTTAAAGGAGGTTGCAAACTCCTTTGCCTAACCTCATCATTAGTTACAAAGTTGAGCCACCTAATGCCCAAGTTGCTGCGTGAGCATCTAGTTTCCTCTTATCTTGTTTACAAAGTGTCGAAGTTTCACTACCATAACTAACCCAGTAAGAACCAAACTATTATACAGTCTAATTTTAGTCTTTAGGTTTGTATGCCTATTTCTCCACACTCTCCATAGATTCTTAAAAGTCCCAGCAGCAATCCCTATTCGTCTGTTAATCTCATGCCGCACATCACCATTATCTGTTACATAGCTCCCAAGATAATTAAACTGTGACACCTGCTCAAGACTGCAACCATTCAGATTAACTGAATCACAGCCTGCCTGACCAATTTTGATCAATTTAGTTTTCTCTCTGTTTATAACCAAACCTACTCTATTGCCAGTTTCATCAACAGCTCGAATCATCATTTGCCAAAATGGCTAAATGATCAACATAATCTAAATCTTCGTATCTCCAGCCCATTTAAGGCCAAAATCTTTCCCTTGAAGTGAATTTCGCATAACATAATCAATAACCAAGCTAAAGAGAAAAGGAGACAAAATGCACCCTTGTCGAACAACAGAAGTAATGCTAAACCAATTGCTACAAGCCTTACCAACTCTCACACACGACTCAGTGTTATTATAGAGAGCTTTCATTATGTTAACTAACTTGTCTGGTATACCATACGATCTCACAATCAACCACAAATTATGACGATCAACAGAGTTGAAAGCCTTTTTGAAATCAACAAAGCTAGCAACCAAAGGTTTCTGAAACTGTAAACATTTCTCAAGAATCTGCCTAAATGAAAATATCTGATCCACACATCCCCTACCACTACTGAATCCACATTGCTCATCACGCAATTGACTGTCAACCAGATTCTTAATTCTATTAAGCACAATCATGGAAAGAACTTTACCTGGAACAGAGAGTAGGCTAATACCCCTATAGTTATCACAAGAACTGCGATGACCTTTTTTGAAAATAGGGATAACAATAGCTCTGGTAAAATCCTTAGGAACCATGCCTTTATCATAAAAGATATTCAGAATTTCAGTCATCCAAGTGGTAACCGAAACATTCCCAGCTCTAAGCATTTCCATAGTAATTTCATCTACCCCTGGGGATTTATGAAGTTTAAGTTTAGAAACAGCCAAAATAACTTCAGATTGTGTTATAGGGTCAACATTAAAGCCACCAATGCATCTATCATCATTGGAAACAATGGGAATAGAACTAACCGCATTGTTTAGAACATCACTGAAATGCTCAGCCCACCTAGCCATGACAGAATCCTCACCTTCTCTAACTTTACCTTGTTTATCCTTCAATACCTGTCCGTTTTCTACCACACAAAACATTAACTATCTGGTACAGCTCTCTGCTGTTGTGCTGTCTAATTGCTTCCTCGGCTTTGTCAGCCAAATGTTCTTATCAGCAGCTAACTGATCCTTTACACGTTTATTAAGTTCTCTGTAGTGCTTTCTATTAGGACTAGTAGGGTATTGATTAAAGGCATTCCTGTAGTTCTTTCTTTCTGAAATAAGCTCAAGTGCTTTATCACTCAGATAATTCTGCCTCCTGTGCTCCTTTTTTCCTAAAAGAGTACTGTTAGTGTCCAAAAACGCCTGTTTAAAATGATCCCATTCTTCCTCAACTTCAGTAGTAAGCCTACCATGACTGTCATAATGACTAAGTAATATATCATGGTAAGCTTTGGCTATAACTGGGTCTTTCAGAGCGGCAGTATTAAAAGTAAATTTTTTAACCCTAACACAACACTTTTTAAGTTTAAGTTGCAAAACACTTTTAACAAGGTAATGGCAGATCCAATTTCAGTCCCCCTATATGCCCTGGTATTCCTAACAGAATAGCCCATTTGCTGTTAATTAATATGTAATCAATCATATTCTTATGCAGCCCATCAGATGAAACCCATGTGTATTTATGTATGTCGCAGTGTTTGTAATATGGGTTAGTTCTTTTGAAACCATTGATTTACTTACCTGTGGGAGACATTGTCCATTGCCATTGCAGCTACCAATACCAAAAGGGCCTATCACCCCTCCCCAAAGGTCAGAGTCAGTACCAACTTTGGCATTGAAGTCACCTAGAACAAGGGTAATATCTCCTTTCTTGACAGAATTCAAAATATCCTGAAGTTGTCCGTAAAACCTATCCTTCTGATCCTCATCAGCATCCTCAGTGGGGGCATAACAGCAGATAACATTCAAGTCTTTAATGCTTGTCTGAAATTTTGCTGTAAGAAACCTTTCATTAATGCACTCATATCCTAGAAGAGCATCACTAGCATGTCTGCTGAGCAGCAGACCCACGCCTTGGTGATGCTTTCCATCCTTCCTCCCTGTAAATTCTTGCAAACATCACTTCCTCGCAAAAATAACAAAATGTATATGCACTATTAACACAGTTACGAGGCATCACTGTTACTGGATTAAAACTGCCAGGATCATTTGTGTTGTACTTATGACTCAGGGGTAAGAGGGAGTTGCTCAAAAGACTTGCTCACCCTACGAAATGTCGCTTACAACTAACGATTGCATCATCTTTGTCCGTGATCATAAAGCTGACTAAACTATATTACATCAGACAATGATGCAATACCTCCGGGGGGAGGTGTATGGCAGGCTGATGCAATACCACACAATATGTTGCAATCGTTGCGAAATGGTTACTTATGTACTCAATGTGGACTGAGTCGTGTATACATAATCATTTCTGTCTCTCCTAAACAAGAACAGTTGACAAATTTTATTGTCATTTTTGTGTTCAGCTGCTCGAAATTAGTAAAGATTGGCTATTTTCATTTCAAGGCCTTTTTGTATGTTGCCCAGTGTAATCATCAATAAGCAACCAACATGATTGTTTTATTAGTAGCTATTACCTGAATTGTTAATACATAATTTCTCAGGCACTAAACTCTGTGTATGTTTAAACTACCCACAGTACTGTAAATAATTATAAAAACTATAATCTTAATTAAACACAGTACACATTACTTTAAACAGTCTTATTGGGAAGACATTTGCTGTAACTGCTTTGCACTGTCGTTACTTAAATAACTTCAAATTCGTTACTGCATACTAATACTTTCACTATCATATGAGCCGGTAATCTACATATTATCGTAAAAACTACACTTATGTTTACAAAATAATAAAATATTACCAAAGGACATACGAGTGATGAATCAGTCATTATGCAATAACAACTGCCGAGTTTCCAATTACGATGACCTAGTGGTGGCACTGTAATCAGTGATCTTTATGTATTGATAATATTGTGGGTCCGTTTCACAGATGCCCAGACTTCGCCTCAAACTGTTGTAGGACGTGAAGCGAATCACTGACATTAGTATCGTAAATGATGAAAATTTCTGGCACACTTGAAGCTGTCCTGCTGATAATTAAGGCGATGTAAGCATATTTCAATCATATTACTTCACTAAATGTATACTGAATGGGGGGAAGAAAAGGCAAAAGGAAACAAATATTTGTGTACATTATTGTTATTAAATTTAATTCAAAATTTAATATTTTAGTATATATTGTAGAAATTTTGGTGGGACCTGGCCCCAAATGACAAGCCACCACTGCAGAAAGATCAAATTCAGAGATCTGAGAATAACAGATGCTCCCAAATGAAAATGTTATTTCATTATTTTTTCAAACAGGAAATAATATTCATAGTTACTGTTCACTTTTAGTGTCAATAAATATTTTTGTGGAAAAAAGTTTCGCCTAAGTGCGGGACTCGAACCCACAAGTAAGAATTTACCTTAAAATGATTACAAATCGTATACTGAAACAAATGTAATCTTAAAAGTTTGCATAAAGATTTTCGCTTTGCATCAGTTTTGAAACCTTGTGTAGGACGAATATAACAGCATATTGGGTATCAAAAATTTCAGCTTCAACAACTCTCTCAATAATAAATTAATATTTTCTAAAATTTAAATTTTGATAAATTTGGTGGAGATTTACAATTTATTTTCTGCAACATTTTTCTGTAAAAAAAAAGCTTATTTTCAAAGTTAGGGAGCTTTGAATATGGTGATGTTTTCACGTAACGTAGAAGTGTAGTAATACTTTTGGTAACGAAGTGTATAGCAAGGATGGGGAAAATCTAGCCCGCGGGCCATGTTATGCACGACTTGATTTTTTGTGGCCCACCGGCAAGTATATTATTATTGCCCACAATTGAAAATATGAGCTTAATTATGTATGTTCTAATTTTTCTTACCATTCTTTTAATAAATAATATTATTTCAAGATCGATATTATCACTTCTTTATTTTTCTCGTAGTCATGTTTATAATATATGGTTTCATAGGATTTCCCTTGCGACCTTCTTAATGTCTAACTTTTAGTGGTCCACAGAGAAAAAATGCTTCCTGACCACTGATACGAAATCTTTTAAGCATTTTCGATCATCAGGAAAGAAAGAGTACTTTGAAAAGAGAGTACTTTCTCTACATGGATACTTGCAGATAGTTATAATTGGAAATACACAATTTTATTGTTACTTAAATAAACAAATTGTAGCATTTAAAAGGTGGCGCCCTAAGCTAGTGTCTAATGTGCTTAATGGGAAATCTGGGCCTAGCTGCAGTCAGCTACTTTAGTAGCCTTGACATAAAATAATTGAAGATTAATATAATATGCATGCTTGTTCCCTATGTTTGTGAGATTAGAGTGCACAATACTTTGTGTGTCATTGTAATGGCCAATGAGGGCCTCTATCCACCACTACGTTTGTTTCTTCGTTATCTTTTTCAAATTTGAATCATATTAGTTGAATGGCTGTTGAGAATTTTGACAAACATTAATAAAATTATATAATTTTACTGTAAACAATCAATTTGAAACTTACAGAATTTTTTTTATACGAACTTTTTTTAAACTTTCCTCTATTTCAATTTTCCCATTCTTTGTTTCTCACTTTGTATTTAGAATTTGCATCATAGTATAAATTAATATCGAGTTCGAACCTGTATTCTGTTACAGGTAAAGAGTTGAATTTTTAAGGCATTAAGATATGGCTTATGTTGAAGGATGCATTCCTGGAAAACATCAGTATAAGCAAACCTTGTTTGACTAGGAAATATGAGAAAATTGAGACCCTCCCCATTTCATATATATGTTAAAAAAAAAGCTCTACAGTTCCCTCGTGTCTTATATGTGAACAATTCTAGGTATGGTAAGCCTTCATGAATTGTGTTTCACTGCCAATTAGGAAGTGTAAAATCATATAGTTTTACTAATGTTTTTCTTTATAATTAATAATGTGTTCCCGCCTGAGATATAAATTCGGCCCTGTCTAAACCCCCCCCCCCCACCTCAAGCAGCTGCTTGCTACAGAAGTCAGACTGGAGGATGGCGGGATCTCAGCAGAAGAAACAAACACCATGCTTTACCTGGGGCTCGAACCCAGGGCCCTTTAATCAGTAGCCAAGCACACTAACCACTCGGCTACCACATTAGAAATATATTGTGTGACTCTTCAAAAAATTCTGAAATTTTGCAAAAATAGAACTATATTTTCAAAAATGTGAAATTGTAAAACTTTAAATACATATAATTTTATAAATAATACTGTTTTTTTTTTCATTCACACAAAAATTCGTTTGGCTTTTTTATTATTGCAAAAATATCGATGAAATAAAAAATGGAAGTTACGTCAAGCCTAGTTATACGTTAGATATCAAACACCAAATGTACCTTAAAATTAATATGCAATTCTTACCTTATGAGAAACTAAAGTTTTATACATTAAAATCATTCTGATATTTACAGCGGACAGGTAAATAGTTAATAAAAAGAGTACTACCACACAACAGAATAAACTTCATTATCAAATAACTTCACATAAAACTTACAAATGGGAGATTAATTTCTCAATTTGTACTCTGACCTGCATTACTTGAAATCTTATTGCCAGAATGTATAGATTCTTGCCCATTTTTTACTTTGTAATGCTATGTACATAACTATTAAAACACAAAACACTTCAGCGATATGGAATGCTTTCAAAGACAATGAAATTTACAGTTTTGGAACTTTAATACCCACTAATAGCAGTAATTTCAATTAATGGATGAATCGATAATGCAAATTGCAATACATTATTATTATCCATAACCCACAAAAAGAATGTTTTATTTCTTAAAACAAAATGAATCTATGCCTGCATACAAATAGAAAAAAAAAGGGGGGTAAATAATAACATTTTTTTTTTTTTGTAAAACTAACTATAACAAATACGCATATTTATGACATTGAGTGTGTCCCTCATTGTGAGCATTAACAGTGAACATGGTTGTTTGCTATCAGCGCCAGTGAAATTAGTTAAATTCCAAAATTTTAGCAAATTTTTGGGACCCCAGAACTTTCTAGAAAATTGTCTGATCGGTCCCAAATTTCCTGTACGGGGTTTCCTTGTATAATAATGTATTGCGCTCGAAAATAAAGTCTCTATCTTTAATTGAACCAGAGATATAATTTTAGAGCACTTTTTTTTACCATTCTCTTGTCGAATGACATGCATTTCCATCCCCTTGCACATTGTCGGGCTATCTGCTAATTAGATACCCAAATTAAAACTTTTTAAATGAATAAATAACCATTAACTTATTTGCTTCTGTTTTTACTTCACTCTTACTGTCATGAATATTAGTGGATGAACTCATAGGAACATTCTGATCGTCAAGAAACATTAAATTATCATATTACCATAATTTATGTATATAAACGTCGTCTGTACCAGTATCAGACACCCTAGATTTCACAACTTTCTTCTGCTCTTTTTGGAAAGATATTCGCAGATTCTTGTAAAGAAAAATAAATAAATAATAATTGAATCATATCACTGCCTATATTTTGTTTTCTGATATTTTGATACATATTTACATAACTTTGCAATTTCAAATTTTCATGTTTCTCTTACACTTCTAAAATATTTCAATGTATCTAATTATACCTATATGAATGTAGAGTAATATAGTAGGTATACATTTAACGTCATTAATTCGTTCTTTAAAACACAAAGTTAAGCAAAAAACATATCTTTTGATAAGTTTAATCTTGATGTAAATAAAATGTATCACAATATATATTTTTCGCAGTATTCTGACTGAATGTAGACTCGATGAATTGTAGTATTAGCACTTGTATTACTTTGTTCACAATATACACAGTCGTGTCAGAATAATATGACCACCTACCATACATATACATTGTAGGTGGTTATATTAATTCTGATATGACTGTGTACACTGCTAGCCATTAAAAGTGCAACACCAGGAAGAGTTCGTCAGATTGTCCCGAAAAATGCAAGATGGGTAGCCCATGGGAGAACATGTAAATGGTTCAAAGCACAGCATATACACACATGTGTGACAGTAACGCCCCCTGGAAGTGGTATAAGAGGAGATTGCAAAGAACCGGTGTAAAACACTGGAATTGTGTTTTCATGCAGTTCTTGTGCACTAAAGGATCAAGTATGCCCCATCGAAGACATCCAGGTTTCTGCATTTGATCGAGGGAGAATTGTGGGATTACGGGAAGGCTGATTATCATACTGAGACATTGGTGCTCATGTTGGACAGAATGCTGGCACAGTGATGAGAATATGGTATCAGTGGGTAGAAGAGGAATGAACTCATTGACGCGAGAGATCTCAACAGCCCTGTCACACAAATAAACGAGAGGACAGACATCTCATGCACATGGCTTTGAATGATCATATAGCCACATCAAACACCTTAGCTCAACAGTTAAGGTGTGTTGCCCATCAACCAGTGTCTGCACGTACGGTTCGATGTCATGTGCAGCATTGGGGAATCTTTGCTAGGTAGCCATTGCTTTGGTTACCATTGACTCTACAACACAGGTGTATGTAACTGCAATTGTGCCAAGAATGTCGCACATGGATTTGCAAATGGCATCGCATCATCTTTTCAGTATGCAGCGCCATACAGGTCTGGCCCCTGGTGTTATGGTGTGGGGACTTCGTCCAATATAGCATATAGTGAAGAGGCAATGTGAAAGCCCGGATGGGAACATCCTTGACATGTCATGTTCCCCCCCCCCCTCCTCCCAAAAATCTTTACTGGCCTGTTAAGTTAATCAGACCTTCTTTTAGTGCACAACTAGAGTCAATTTTTCTGTCCTCTCTAAAAATAAATCCTGTACAATGAAAGATGAGAAAGTCATTCCACAGTTCATTTAGTTTCATACTTACCCTGGAACCAATTATTGTTCATTCAAAGTCTGCATGTACACAAAATCTTGCACTAATAGTATACAGAGGTCCTACACTGCGCACATCCCAGCACTAAATAACGGAAATGTCTCGAATAATTTGAAGTCTAGTTGTCTAGGAACCACTTTCATTGGCTTCAATCCAACTTACAGATATAAGTTCGCTTCAGCTGAATCCTTTCGCCCATGACTCTGTTACATTCATTTTAAAGCATGGTGTGCCCTATTCCCCTTTCTGTTTGCTATTAGGAACCTGTTTAATTACATTATCAACAATTTGTTTTCTCAAATGCACATGCTTACCTGCACACTGATAATCCATCAATTCCTTCCACTTGGCTAAATTGCCAGCAACTGTACACCAATTCTAACAAGGTTCAGTTTGACATTGTCTGCTCACTGCACCCTAGGTCACCCCCTCTTAGGCCTTTAGGCATACTGTTCATAACCGTATTCACTAATCTATAATTATGCATGCAGGCAAAATGACCAAACCAACAGAGTCTCTCTCTGCACAGTATGCTGCTTAATGAGGTTGCCGACTCCTTTGCCTAACCTCATCATTAGTTACAAAGCTGAACTATCTAATGCCCAAGATACTGCGTAAGCATCTAGTTTCCTGTTATCTTGTTTACATAGTGTCCAAGTTTCACTACCATAACTAACCCTAGAAAGAAAAACTATTATATAGTCTAATTTTAGTCTTTAGGTGTGTATGTCTATTTCTCCACACTCTCCATAGATTATTAAAAGTTCTGGCAGCAATCCCTATTCATCTGTTAATCTCATGCCACACATCACCAGTATCTGTTACGTAGCTCCCAAGATAATTAAACTGTTACACCTGCTCAAAACTGCAATCATTCAGATTAACTGAATCACAGCCTGCCTGACCAATTTTCATCACTTTAGTTTTCTTTCTGTTTATAACCAAACCTACTCTACTACCAGTCTCATCAACAGCTCGAATGAAAGAGTTCATCTCATCAACATCATTTGCCAAAAAGGCTAAATCATCAGCATAATCTAAATTAGAAATTTTTGTATCTCCAGTCTTTCCCTTACAGTGAATTTTGCATAACGTAATCAGTAACCAAACTAAAGAGAAAAGGAGACGATATGCATCCTTGTCAAACACATGAAGGAGTGCGAAAACAATTACTACAAGCCTTACTAACTCTCACACATGACTCAGTGTTATTATGGAGAAGTTTCATTATGTTAACTAACTTGTCTGGTATGCCATATGATCTCACAATCAACCATAAAATTTATGATGAACAACAGAGTCAAAAGCCTTTTTAAAATTAACAAAGCTAGTAACCAAAGTTTCTGAAATTCTGAACATTTCTCAAAAATCTGCCTAAGTGAAAAAATCTGATCTACACATCTCCTACCACTTCTGAATCGAACACTGCTCATCGTCTCATTCTTAATTTTTTTTATTGCAAAATAATTTTGTAATTGGAAAACCCTATTGAAGCCTTATTTTCAGATCTTCCCCCCCCCCCCAACACTAAATTATGGGTAAACGTCTTTTGGTAGCCACACTTTTTTGTGTTAAAGATCCATATTGCAAGGCCCTTAAGGGCTAAGAGTTGAGTAGAGGAAGAGGAAATTAATCTAATTGAATATTCTAAATTTAGTAATTGAATTGCTGTGCAAAAGTATCAATATGTCATTTAATGTTGACTGGATATAATTACCAGTAAATAGTGAAAAAGCCTAAAAAAGTTAGTATTGCAAAAATCATAGATAATGATAAAATTATAGGTATTTAACATTTTTACAATTTTTCACCTTTTTTTAACAGTTTGTTTTTGGAAGCTCACTTCTGTATACTTCAGAATTTTTCAAGAGCCACAGAATGCATTTCCTTCATAGCAGACCGCTACTTTAATAGCCTTGCTATTAACCTGATATAAACTGACATTTATATCAGGTTAATAGACTGATGACCCTGATATAATACTAATGTTTATATGAGGGCTTCATCTGGGGAGGGGATATACCCCTCTTCCACCCAGAGAATGCTAGTAAGGGTAATGGAGGACAAAAATGATTAAACTTGTGCATATTTCACGCATTTCAAGAAAATTTTTAAAACCTCTGAAATGAAAGGGAAAATGTTACACTCAATGGAAATAGTCTTTTGCTCCCTACCCCCTCTATTTTTCTTCTAAATCCAAATTCCTGTTCAGATTAATATAATATGCATTATTTTTCCCTATGTTCATGAGACGAGAGTGAAAAGGTTTATTTATCATCACAGTGGTGTAAGGTCCCTATTCCCTACTGAGCTTCTTTATTCCATAACACGTTCGTGGACAGTTAGACGACATATGACATCTTGGCCATTAATTAAGGAGCAGCATATGCTGCTTTGTCCATGAATGTGTTAATAGATTTTTTTAATATCAATCATACTAGTTGAATACCTTTTGAAAATTCAATGACAAACATTAATAAAATAGTGTAATTTAACATTTTGAAACATGGTAAAATATTTTACATGAATTATTTTAAACTTTCCTGCCACTTTGATATTTCAATTCTTTATTTCCCGATTTCTATTTAGAATTACCATCATAATTTAAACTAATTTCAGGTTTGAACCTATATTCTGTTACATGTAAATAGTTATGCTAAGCTATGTGTTCTTGGAAGACATTGGTATCATCAGCAAACCTTGTTTGAATACGAAAGGTGGGATACTCCAGTCCTACCATTATGTCTACAGGTTTTAAAAAAAATTGATAACTAAATCAGTTCTCAACATGCAATATGCTCTGGTATAGGGAACCCCTCATTAAAAGCTAATTTCACCATGTCTTACAGCACCTTGAACCTTTGCAAATGTTCACTCAATAGCAATTGTTGAAAAGAAGAGCAAACGTTTCTATGCAAACTTAATGCCTGGCAATCACTTCTGGTATTACCAGTTTGTTGACATATTTCTTTACAAGAACTATGTTTTCATAGTTGAAAGTTAATTATTATATACGAAAAAGATTCTCTAGATGAATTTCATACGTTAAATTAATAGTAAAATAATAAATTACTTTTGTACAAATGTAGTTGTTAATAAATTTGAATCAGAGCACTGCATGTAGTTTGTTTACAAATGTTTGAACACTTATTTATGTGACTTTCAAGTTTTCATGTTTCCTGAAATTTCTTGTTCTTTTATACTTTCAAAACTCAATGCATCTAAATTTCATATATTTGAATGTAGTGCAAAACGGTTGGTACTGGCATAATGTTGTTAGTTGTTTCTTTAAAACCTGTAGTTAAGTGAAACAGTATTAAACTTATCAAAAAATACTTTTGTTATAATCTTGATGTAAGTTAAATGTACAAGTATGACAAGATACATTTTTCATTGTGTACTGACAGAGTATAGCCATGACAAATTGTTGTATTAATAGGTAATATTACTTTGTATGTTTTCTGTTATCCCTATAATAGTTATAAATTTATCTCTAGTTATTATGGTAATGATTAGGAAAGTAAAACATAATCAGAAATTATAAATCACTGTAGCAAATATGCATTGGGTCAATAGGTTTAGAGATATCTGAACGTGAAAGGGCGTGATTATGTTTGCCAGTAGAGCAATATCGCCTAAAATATTCACATATAGTTTGGAATGTGAAAGCCAGATGTAGCAAATCAAAAAGGAGAATTTAGCCTCATTTTCCAAAAAATAATTCAAATGATTACACCCACCTTTGATGAACTGTTGATGCCACTTGTATCCTAAGTGATACTATCGATAAATGGTGGCAACCAATCAGAGCAAACAGTTTACTTCTATTAGTTGGTGAGAAAGTTACGAAAATATGTGATGCTATGAAGCAGCCAGCAAAGTAACGTTCATAACAGACGTATCTGCTGGTTGTATGTGGACAATGGGACTTTCATTGTGAAATGAGATGACCAATGCACTAGCAATGATACAAGATTTTTCAAACACTCCTTGCTTGACTAGCTTGGCAAACTGGTGCTTATATTTATTATTCAGTGTAATATAAGAGGAAAATTCAAAGAATATTATATAAATATAGAATTTGTGTTTGAATAGACCTATTAAATTTATGAAAATTCTTTTACTTTTATGTCAAAGCATTTTTATATTTATCTTGTTTTTTAATGTTTCTTAGAATTATAAGGGAAGCATTGCTTCCTTTTGAAATAATAGGATCTCATAGATATGCACGTGGTAAACAATTGTTTGAAGATTTTTTTTTGTATACTTGAAACACACTGCTAATGAGAGAATGTAAATATTTTTGTAAATAGAAAGTAGTGCATAGATAAACTGAATCAACACCAAATTGGCCTTAACAGATATGGTTAGAAGAAGCTTAATAGATATATAAGTGATCATGTAGAAGTTTATGATAAGTTTTTCATTTTCTTTTAGTCTGATTGAGAAAGATTCTAGGCAGCACAATAGTAGCAAGCTGTATCAGATATCATTCTGTTTTTTCCACACAAAATACTGTACGAGGATTGTGGGAGTTTATATAACTCTGATAAAGAGTAAAAGTTGGTTGAGGATTTCATGTATTTTTGTGAACAATATTTTAGTTCTTCTCCCATTATTTACAGTGAAAATAAATTAGTTTCATGCTTAATGTTGCCCTGTGTCATGACATAGTTACTTTGGCAATGTCAAAAAGCTTCACAAATCATCAAAGGTAGATGAAATTATTGTTGAAATAACAGGAGCTGGGAATGATCTTGTTGATTCACACCTGACAGAAGAGTTGATTTTTTTTTTTTTTGAAAAATGGTCTTATGCATATATATGTAACAGAGGTATAATTTTTCCCACTTTCTGAAAATCTAATTTTAAATTTTTAACATAATTATGGAGGTATTAATATAGTTTTCTTTGCATAATATTGTACTTGATGGAATTACATATTTGAGTAATGGGTAACTTCAAGACAATATAATATCTCCTTCAAAGGGCATCAGCAGGCATGATCTGTTCCTATGGACTACAGAGAAATGTATTAAACTGTACTAACTCAACACTGCATGACAGTAGAATGACCAGAATCACCATATACACACATGCACAATTGGTTGCCTTTTAAAATGGTTCTTGGGTAAACCTTATAAGAAGGAGAAAGCAAGTGAACAGGGTTTTAATTTGAGGTGAACACTTCTGACTTGATTTCTTGGGAGCAGGTCATATAGACCACACATTCTGCCATCATTTTTTGACTAATCATAATTTCAACAAATAGGTCAGCCAACATTTGAAGGCTGATACCATATGCAGCATGACATCGAAAAAATTATAAACAACTTGAATAGTATTTTACCCAACTATCAACTCTGCAGAATTTCAAGAAAATCATTTAAAACCTTTCTTGGTTATGCACTTACATAGAAAAGACAATAAAATAAATGTGCTAGTTTACCATAAGTTATCCGCTCTTTTAAAATTCATTCCATGTAAATCACAACATCCTCTGGAACAGGGAAAAAAGAACCATGTGTACAGCCTTCTTAGGAAATTTATGATACACCACCACCAGAGGTGGACAAGCCCAAGAATGGAAACTCATTTTTACTACAGTGCATAAAGTAGGATATCCAACAACCATCATTACAAGAGCTGAACTTGAAGCCAAATATATCAATACAGAAGCCACTCTCAAATATGCACAAATAACACCGGAACAGAAGTAAGCTGCTAAAAATAAATATACTTCTAGTATATATCCAATCCCATGGCTAGGAGAAATACTGAGAAATATAATGAGACTAATTTTAAAGTTCCAGTAAAAACAGCAAGTAATATATTTCATATGGTAAAAAAAAAATCGAGAACCTAAAAGGAAAACTGGTGGTGTTTACAAGATCCCAGTTACTCTACCTAATGATAATGAACTCCGACCATATTATGGTAAAACCAAACGCTCTGCAGCCATAAGAATAAAAGAATGCCTAAAAGATAGTCAACAACAAAAATATTACTGCCCTGATCCGAATCGTTCAGCAAAAACAAGCCATCCCCAACTTCAAAAACTTTAAAATTCTAGCTGCTCCTCCACCTATGCAAGAAAAACTGGATTTATACGAGCAACTAAACATGCGAAAATAAATACATCACATGTAATGATGAAATATATCAACCTCGCCTCCCATGGAAGTTGATCATAGACAAAAAAAATACCAGTACAACACTATTGTTAGAGCACATAAAAACCAGAACCAGTCCCCACAACAATAGTGGACACGCCAACCAAAACAAAGCTTTATTCTTCCGCTATTCATGACTCCATTGGTATTCATGACTCCATAAGGTAAAACCCTTTATTGTAAAGAGAGTAAAAATCGTGGAAAATAAAATTCATTTTATGTTGCTGTGAATAAATGTATTTTAACCTTTAATAACTGAAACATTCCCAGCTTTGAGCATTTCAGAAGTAATTTCATCTACCCCTGGGGATTTATGTAGTTAGGTTTAGAAATAGTCAAATTAACTTCAGACTATGTTATAGGGCCAACATTAAAGCCAGTAATGCATCTATCATCATTACACTGGGAGTAGAACTAACCACATTGTTTACAGAGCTGCCAACTACTATGAATTTTGATTTAAAATCCAAAAATCCAATTTTTAAGGGTTTTACATTTACAAAAATCTTCCTCCAAATTGTACAGTATTTTTGCCCTTTTCTTAATAGGTGAATGTTAATGAAAGGGAATGTTTCCGATTTAGCACTTTTACTGTACTAAAGGTGCAGCTGGCTCCACTTTTAATCTGTGTTTGCTTGTGGTCACACCTGTGTCCCAACCAGAGAAAATCTGTAGGACTGCAGATGATCATTTCTTGACAGAATGTGACAAAGTTCACACCTAAAGTCTTTTACAGAGTTGAAAGTCGTAGAGTGTGTCTAAATGTGTGTTTATTGAACCTATACCCAACTCACCGGTTCTGGCCAACTAAATGCTATCTAATTGGATTACTTAGAATCAAAAACTTTAGAGTGAAGGAAACAATACAGATTAGAGAACTTCCCTGTCTGTGGGCCATGGTTGACATTGCAACTTGAATGTGTCTTTTGCATGTCTGTTTGGCAGTAATTCTGCAGTTTATAACACTCAGCTCACTATATGGTGCCATGAGTGGCTAACCTTCTTAAGGTGTATAAAGATGAAAGCCCTAACTTTTATTTTTAGTAGGATTAAGAAAAGCGTAACTGAATTTATTTAGTATGATAGCTTTTCATCGTATCGAACGATTTATTCAATTCTCTGTTGGTATGTTTTGTGCTGCCTCTAGTTCCTGATTTTTTTTTGCAGGTCTAACCTTCTAAACAAATAAAAGCAGTTTATTTTTAGAACCTAAACTTTCTTAATAAACACAGATTTAGCTAACATATAATTGTATTTTTTAAATGCAATTTAAATTTAACTCATGTAGCATAAAGGTATAAATTTTGTCTCAGATAAGTACTGAAAGTTGCAGACGATTTATGATATTTAATCATTAGCAATGTTTTAAATTCGCCATTTGAAAGCTCCGTTTAAAATAGTGTGTTAAAAAATTCCTTTTAAAATGGTTGTCTCCAATGAGATCATATGATTTATACGATGAGGTATTTTTTAAAAATACCTCATAGCCGTGCATTGTTTATGATCATGTTCTTTAGGCTATGCTAAGTAAAAAGGGTGGAGTGGTTGTTCATTGTTTAGCAGTATGTTTAGGTTAAAATGGTTATCTCTGATAATTTTGTACTGGGGTTTTCTTAAATTGCAAAATGGCAATTTGTTGTTTAACAGTATGTGCTTGTTTGAATAGCCATCTCCAAAAATGAAATTATTGATTTTTGCAAGTGTTTTTTAAAATTAGAGAATGAACGTTCATTTGTTAATGATAATAGGCTGTTGAAACAAGTAGCCTTGGATGGTACTGACTGATATTTGCCTTGCAACGATATGTGCAGTTAGGAAAATATGACTAGATACTATTACTTCTAGTGGAATCAAAATTTTATGCATAGGAATACTTCTAGTGGAATCAAAATTTTATGCATAGGAATAAACATTTATCTTTATGTTCTTTATTCAGCATATTCTCATTGTACAGCCTCTTTACCGCTAGTAACATTATTGTTTAGGTTATTATTTGTAGAACTTTCCAAGAAGTTGAATATTCAGTAAAAGTGCAGGCAAAATGCTGATCGATCCATGAACCATCAGTTTAAAAAAAATAAAGTTGATGGCCATCACCAGATTGGCACTTTTGCCAAATATTCTTTCCAATGTGATATTGAAATGCTTTATGATTAGTTTAAATCACATGTTTAGCAGAGGTTTTTCATGGAAGTCGCAACTTTGAGCACCTTCTTTAAATAAACATGTTATTCACACTTGTTTCCATTCATTTATGCATCAGCTCCACCGATATTTTTGTCAGGGCCCTCTAGCACCAAAGGGTTATGTCAGCAGACATACATTCATAGACAAAAAAGGTTTTAGTGTTCCCTATCTCCCATTGAAATTTGTATAGAGAGTTTTGGAACACTCTGTAGATAGTAACCTCACGGGGAAATTGCATGTAAAAAGTATAGTAAAAAGCTTATATATTAGGCTTTCAAGAACATATTTTATGTGAAGCTTTTGAATTTGTCCAAGGTAAAAGTAATGTACAATTTTTAGAAACATCTTATTTGGAGTAAGTACTGTTTCTGAATTGAGTGCCCATTCTGAATTGATTTTGTGGCCCATTTGAAATCTTCAAATTATGCATTGAAGTGCATGCTCAAAAAAAAAATTTTTGATAGTATTCGGAATTATTATTTTCTGTTTGATGATGCCCGTAAAAGCAAGAATATATAGTTCATTACAAATTTTACAAGTCTGAAATTATTTAGTAGCTCCTTGTTAACATCAGGCATGGGGCAAAGACCTGTTCCCCAGTGTAGGTTTGATGATGTCCGTAGAAGCAAGAGTTCAGGTACCTGTGATGACAGATCAAGATTATAGTTCATTACATTATTATAGTTCATTACAAATTTTACAAGTCTGAAATTATTTAGTAGCCCCTTGTTAACAGGTATTGTCAATGATTGGGATGATTCAAGTGTGAAAGTGTTCAATAAAATTCGACAGTGGTATTTTAAATGTGTTTTCTCCTAGAAAAACACAGACCAGGCTCTCAAAGTATTCAACTGTTTACCTAATAACATAAAGATTGAAAGAAATCTTATATTAAAATTAATTATGAAATGGGTACTCGGATAAAACGTAAAAACCAATTACAGTCGGCCCTCCACATTTGTGGTGGTTAGGGGGGCAGGACCGCCGCAAATGTGGAAAAACTGCTAATATCTCTAGGTGCCCCAAACCTTAACTCTTAATGCTGTTGACCATGTTTAATACACAAAAAACAGTAGAACAATACACTGTACTGCAATAGTATGTTTTATAAATTTAAAATTACAGTATCAACAATGTAGGCTAACACACATACAGAGAGAGTGACTGAGAGGCAATACAGTACATGTACAGTATATGATGCAATACATGTACAGTATTTAGAGAGCAGTAAAATTATTACAGTTTATAAAACACGGTTATATTCAGTACACTGAGAGACAAAACACGTGAGTGACGCTTGCCAATACCGAGACAAAGAGCGTGGCATCTCCAAACAGAGTTTGTAGGCCTCAATTCTTTAACGCACTGTTAACTTTTTACAAAATGTAACTTTTTATAATAAATTTGGGTATATATTTATCATAACAAATGATAAAAATAGATTAATAATGGATATATTTTGTGCATTTATGACTTACTAAACTTTTTTTAGTTTTCTTTACATTTTCTAGTATATTCGCATTGCCTGCAATTTTCCACATTAGGCTCCAAAGCTCCAAAAAAAAAAATTCCGTTTCATTATTGTTGGCAAAATTGCGAATAATCAAATCCACAAAAGTCGAGGTTTGACTATATAGTGAATATGCCTCGCTTTATTATAGCATGATACACATTTGAGTCATATGTTAATGGGTTTGTTAATCGGCAACATTGAATTATTTTATTATCAAAATCTAATATCTCACTAACAAACTTTGGCTCATGTGGAATTTCGAATTTTGTGCTTTCAAAATTGTTTAGGTAAGTTGGAAAAGGAAAACAATTTGCTTTGTGTTGTTATAAGCTTTAAAGTACTTGTTTGTAATGCACAAAAATGTGAAATAAATCTGCACAGTTCATGTGACCTTGGCAACCCCATGCAGGCCACGTGTGCACCCACCGATTGAGCGCATCGCATCTCTATCTCATCCCGCTAGCAGGAAGTGCCTGCCTAACAATGTGCCAAAGTGGACTGCACAAAAAACGCGTCACAAAGTCTGGTCACCAACATCTCGTATCGGCAACCGGCTCAGCACACTAATAGGAGCGCAAAGTTTATGATCACACACAATGACTCATACTACAGAGACAGCAAAGTGCAAAACCATCATACTTAAGAACTATCACCAAGTGAGAACCAACAATACCGGATCTGTGAAAGTATCAGCTACTAAGAACAGCACACAACCTGGAATTGTCCTCCTTGAACAACCGATGAAGCTACCTCTGAAGAATGAAGAAAATGCAAGTATGACTAAACCTAAACTTCACCGCACTGATCTACGACCATCAATTACCACATTAATGCCAGTGAGCTGATTGTTTGTCGTGATAACACGTGACATCCAACACCTACAGTATTTATAGAGTTAATCTGCCTTTAAATTAACTTTTTTAACCTTAGCAAGACACTTTTAATAAGTTAATGGTCAGATCCGATTTTAGCTCCGCTATATGGCCTGGTATTCCTAACAGAACTAGCCCATTTGCTGTTAATATATATATGTGTTATATATATAACAGAACTAGCCCATTTGCTGTATAATCAATCATATTCTTATGTAGCCCATCTAGTGAAACACATGTGTGCTTATATATGTTGTGGTGTTTGTAATAAGTGTTAGTTATTCCCAAACCATTAAGAGTACTTACCTATAGCAAACACTGCTCATTGCCATTGCAGCTACCAATACCAAAGGGACCTATCACCCCTCCCCAAAGGTCGGAGTTAGTACCAACTTGGGCGGGGGCGCGCCAGACTCGTAATCTGTAGTTCCCAGGTTCAAGTCCCAGCTGGGTCAGCGTTGAGATTTCTCTCCACAAAATTCCCCACCCTGCCCACGGTCAGTAGGGGACACCGATGGGCTTGGAAAGGCCGCCATCCGTCGGATGGGACGTTAAGCCGTGGCCCCATTGTGCGGGAGAGCCATACCCTGTGCACGTTAAAGAACACGCTGGATGGCCTTGACGGGAGGCTACCATCTGTCTCCCAACAGCTGTTCCAGTGGGTCCCCTCCCCCAACCTTCTCTGAGCCTTCGGGGTTCTTGTGACCTGGCCATTTAGCTCATGGTGTGCAAAAAAGTGCCGCTCAGAGGTAAAACAACCCAACCAACAGTACCAACTTTAGCATTGAAGTCACCTAGAACAAGGGTAATATCTCCTTTCTTGACAGAGGGGCGGGGGTGGCTCAGTCGGTAGCGCGCCAGGCTCGTAATCTGTAGTTCCCAGGTTCGAGTCCCAGCTGGGTCAGCATTGAGATTTATCTCTGCAAATTTCCCCACCCTGCCCACGGTCAGTAGGGGACACCGATGGGCTTGGAAAGGCCGCCGTCCGTCGGATGGGACGTTAAGCCGTGGCCCCGTGTGCGGGAGAGCCATACCCTGTGCACGTTAAAGAACACGCTGGATGGCCTTGACGGGAGACTACCATCTGTCTCCCAACAGCTGTTCCAGTGGGTCCCCTCTCCCAACCTTCTCTGAGTCTTCGGGGTTCATGTGACCTGGCCATTTAGCCCATGGTGTGCAAAAAAGTGCCGCTCAGAGGTAAAACAACCCAAAATTCTTGACAGAATTCAAAATATATTGAAGTTGTCTATAAAACCAATCTTTCTCATCCTCACCAACATCCTCAGTGGGGGCATAACAGCAGATAACATTCAGGTCTTGAATGCTTGTCTGAAATTTTGCTGTAAGAAACCTTTCATTAATGCACTCATATCCTAGAAGAGCATCACTAGTGTGTCTTCTGAGAAGCAAACCTACACCTTGGAGATGCTTTTTATCTTCCTCCCTGGAAAGAGATATTTAAGGATATATTTAAGAAACTGACCTTTATCCATCTGGTCTCCAGAAAAGGAAACCAAGAATATATCTAAATTATAACTGGAATTCTCGTGTGAGGACATCAAGAGAATAATCTCTGTGCAGAGTCCTCACATTCCAACTACCTATGGAGAGAAAAGGGTTAGTAGGTTGTTTAAAGAAGCTATGTTTATTGAGAGAGGGAATGTCAACAATCTCAAACAGCCCCCCTAATCGCAGGCATGGGGCAAAGACCTGTTCCCCAGTGTAGGTTTGATGATGCCCGTAGAAGCAAGAGTTCAGGTACCTGTGATGACGATCAAGATTATTCACCAGCTGATGAAACATATCCTGTCAATCCACAAGCAAACAGAAAACATAGTGGCAGATTTTTTCTCGAAAGAAGCCCGCCAGTGCAGCAAGTCCAGAATCCATAATCAAGCTCAGCATCCTAATTCCATTCCAGTTGATGTATATGGTCAGCACTAGGACCCTGTGTGGTTGAGCACTCCTCAGCAGGGTAGGAAAAAAAATAAAAATAATTATAGTAGTGCAAATCAGGAGGCCACATTGATGTTGCAGTCCTCCCCTGCCATTCCCTTCCATGAGAGAGTATCTCTTTTGAAAGGTATGGTCCGTCCCACGAGAAGGCGGGGTCAGACGTTAGGTGCTAGGCCTGGCCAGTTCTGTGCATCATAACAGGGGATTTGTGCATAGCTCTCCTTCCAATGACTACCTATGTAGCTGCCATTTACAGACCTGAAAATAACAGTAAAATAAAAAATTACAGTTGTAGAGACAGTCATTAATATATTTGAATTGAACTACTGTTGACCATCTAAATTATATCTTGCTATATCTTTTGGGAACTTTATTAATGCTGCAAGAATATTTATTATAACAAGTTTATGGTTTGTTAATTCCTATTTCTGTTTTAAGCAAATTTTAATAACAGTAACTAATATTACTTCTTTTTACTATAAAATGGAAAATGAATATTAATTATAAAGTAATAATTTTCTATGTATTTGACTAGAATAATTTATGAAAAAAATGTGTATTTGCTTTGAATTACCTTTCCCATAAAATATGTATACATCTTTGAATTTCTCTAGGATCTTGAAGCCTCTTCTCTTGAACCTGAGGATAAAACAGCTGTGCATTCATATTTAAAAAAATGTGGCAATGTACTTTTCACACAGTTCACTTCTCTCATTGGAGAGCATTCCCTCACAGTTGCTAATGTATTAATGCCACCTTCAGATATCAGTACACATGCATTGCAGGTAATTTTTAGACTTCATTGAAATAGATTCCTATTGTTTCATGTTTTATTCTTCTGTTGTTTTAGTCCATAGTCTAATAGTAAAGTTAGCATTTGTGATGTTGAATTGATTTAGTTAAGGATAGTTTTAAAATATACCCAAAACAAAAAAGTAAAAAAATCGTTGCTTTGTATTAGGGATGGGCAACCTTTTCTCATTGGTGGGTGGGATGAGAATTTTTCAGAGTGCCATGGGCCAGAGCTTTACTTATTGCATTAAACATGCTAAACTAACCCCCCCCCCCCCCATCCCCACCTCATGTCCAATTTCCTGAGTAGACAATATGAATAAACCATTAAATTTTCCCATATACCTATTTATTTCAAAAAGGAACATGCACTTTTTATAATTTTAATGAAACAACTGTTATTTTTAATTAAAATTAGTACTAACTATACAAGATATTGAAAGTAAACACCATAATTTGACAAAAATGATACACATTGTAATAGAAACTAACATCGACTCCACATACAAATACCACTAATTAAGTTGTGTTAGAAACATTGGTACTTTCATTAAGAGAGAAAGAAAAATTAAAATTTTGATGCAAGCTTTGTAAAGGTATTTCTATATTGGCAGCAAGTTCATCGATACACCTGATAATGATTCTGTGGGATAAACATATGCTATTATTTTTTATCTGTGGACAAAATATACCAAAAACTGTTTGCAGGCACTCCTATACAAATTTGCTATCAGAATATTTTTAGTAATATTTTGCAGTGTTCTCACTAATAACAAAACTTGCATGCACTGTAGCATTGGAGTCTTTGAGACCTTTGAGCAAATAAATTTTTTTAATGTGTTTATGCAGCCATAAGTTCCTCAAAAAAATTTTATTGTTGGCCTTGATAACTTTCATAATCAGAATGTGTACTGATGCAAAAAGTCTGTCATATGGGTCGATGTCTCTATAAAATAAATTTAAACTACTGAAGAACACTTCGAAAAACAGTGTAAAAGTAAATTGGGGGATGGTATTGCACAAAGCACTTAAAGAGCAGGAGATAAAAAAATTTTGCAATTTTTGTGCAGCGATATTCTTTGGTTACTTAGAAAGTGTTTGCAGGCCACGGGTTGCCCATAGCAGTACACAAGGTTTGTACACAATAAAATAGTTTGGGAGTACTAGTAGATTTCAAAACCCACAATATTTTAGTACTTTTCGAGATTCGTAAATTAAATGCATATGGCACAATATTCAGACTTCAAAGTTGGAGATTTAGTATGTAATAATATATAATTAATGATTAAAAAAATAATTGCAAAACTTTAAAATAAAATAAAGTTATAGAAAAATATGACTAAAAACAGTCAGGGTGTTGAGAGAGTTTTATCAATGGTTCCAATTAGCAACAAGACTAATGAGCAGGGCTTCAGAGCCAGGGTCTTAGAGCTTGGCTCCAGCTTCAGCCAAATTATAAAATTCAGTGAATAATTTTTTAGTTTAATGCAAATTCATATTTTGTATGAATTTGCAAATTTTTTTCACAATGAAATTTTAAATGTAGTCCTGATTTTTAAATTACAACTTCGTTTTGATTGATATGTTTATTATATGTTCATCATTTGCAATAAAGTACACAATAGAAATTTCCAATTTAATTAAGAAATACCAACAAACTAAAATTGCCAAAATATCATCAATAAGTTTATAAGTTTCATTTGCACGTAATCACTTCTTACAAGGCAATGACACTGAATAGGCAATTCTATTTGCTATCTTTTCCTTTGCCTTACATATTATAAGGAGGATGACAGAACCTTTATGCCAATACTGGCTAACGGAACTTTAAAATTACAGTTATGAGAAAATTTTACCAATGATAGTCCATTTGTTGTTCACTGATGGTTGCTGCTAATGCACTCAATCTTTTAATGTTTTTCTTCAAGGCCTGATGTTTGCTCTTTGTGGTCAAAGATGGTAGTTGCATTTCCTTTAGTTGGCACATCAGTCATGCATTGAACACTTCGTTATTGGTTAGGACGAGATCAATCTAACTTATTTTGCACTTACACTGTTCTCGAATATCGGCAATAGTAAGATTAACAAAAAACACATTTGGTCAAATATGGATATCCCCTGCAAGTTGCCAAAAGCCAAGAAATGAAAAATTCAAAACTCTTGATTCATATGTAGGAAGAGAATAGTCTCAAAAAAGCTTTTTTTTTTTCATTCAAAATCGGAGTTCATTATAAATGAACTTCAGAGCTGAAAACAACCACTTAACACTGGCTTATGAAGCAGGCAAATTGATACAACTAATAATTATAAACCCATACCTTGATTTACATGGTAGATAGGTTACAGGAAATAACTGTAGAAATTGAAACCTTGCCAATCGACACCAACAACTTATGAAAAAAGGGAGATAAGTTGCAAAAAAAAATCTTGTTATTAAAAACAGTACATTGGATTTTTATTTATACGTGTTTGTCTGGAGTGGTGGTTGGCTCAAGCAACAGCACACCAAACTTGTAATCTGCAGTTCCCAAGTCTAAGCCCCACTTGGGCCAGCATTGAGAATTATCTCTGCTAAACCTCCACCCTGCCCTCAACCAGATATGGTAAGTCAACCTAGGAAAGGCCACCATCCTTCAGATGGGACATTAAGCTGTGTGTGAGAGAGCCAAACCTTGTGTACATTAAAAAACATGATGAATAGCCTTGACAGGTTACTATGTATCTCCTAACAACTATCTAGGGGCGTCCCATTCCCCTACCTTCTCTAAGCCTTGTGGTCAATGTGACCAGGCCATTTAGCACATCATGGGCAGAAAAAGTGCTCAGAGCTAAAACAACATAACCTGTATATATTTCTAAAATTTCAGTTCAGCAATAATATTAGACATTAATATAATATTAATTTGTACTTTTTTTGCACTAATTTAGTTTAGCTTAGATTAATTTCTCATGCATTTCTTTTTTTCATGTCACAAAAAGCGCTCATTGTCAATATAGATGTACACCATGTCTGGGGAAGATGTCGATCACAGTCCACTGTTGGACAGACAATGGTTAAGAGAATAACACAAGAGACAATCCAAAAATAAGTTTACAAGTCATAATATTCTGAATTATTTATTTCTAGTTGTAACAAAAACAGTGCACATATAATTTTATGACTGGTTTTTGATTTCTTGTTGATATAAGTCGTGTATGATGGTCATACAATGCACATCATATGACATGTCATCTGATTTCAACTACTGTATACCAACTGTCTTTATATTTTCATCATTGAAATTTGTGACCACCAAAATGATCCTTTAGAATGGAAAAGATTGGTAGTTGCTCAATGTCAGATCTAAGCTGTACACTGGATGTTTCATATAAATTCCCATAAACTTTAACCAGCTGACCATGAATTTCTGCTGCAGACATAGATATATTCCTTGTATTAAAAATTTAATTACTGCCAGACATCATGTTTGAATTACTGTTCCAGTCACCATGTTTAAACCAATCACCATCACTAGTATACATTATACTGTTTGCCAACTGAGAATAACCAATTGACTTGCAACATATCCGATCAATCTAGGACCAGTTCTAATGACATTATGTGCCCCATAAAATGATTTTTGAACCACCTCTCATACATATACAGTCGTATCAGAATAATATGACCACCTACCATAGTATATGTATGGTAGGTTGTCATATTATTTTGATACGACTGTGTATTTTCTTGTAAAAATAGGGTAATTGTGCAAAAAAAGTTCAAACCAATAACGTCTATTTTCATGTTCTATTACTGTTTTTTAGTTTCATAGTTTGACTGTTATGCGATATTTTGTGTATTATGATATTTTTTATTTAACACTGTATTCTCTGGATCAGATTGTCTCATATAAGATTAAACAAAAATCTGGTGGACAGATATGTGTTCAGGAATGTCAGAAGTAGCTCTTTGCTTGCAAAAGTCTTCCCAAGCTTGTTGTACACTATCAAACTTCAGATAAAATTTGATATACCAACACTTACTGTTTTATTTTGTAAAGTTAGTATTTATATGATACTTTATAAATCAACTGTATTTAGTCTGTATAATAGTCTACAAAGTTAAACTTGCTGCTCTAAATGAGATAAAATGTGGTTTTTACTAGCCTGAAAGAATTCAGCGTAGAAAGGTCAAATCTGTTTTATGAGATTATTGAAAACTTCTTTATTGAGTGAAACAGGTATTAACAAAATATACAACAATGCTTAAGTTTCAAAACCTTTGAAATGCTTTAATTTACATTATTAGAGGGCACTAAATGTAGAAAATGTAAAACTTGAAGAAATATTGCAAACAATATATTTATGCTAGATATTAGAAATTCTATGATAGAATGTGTTGATGAGAAACCTACCCAGAGAACGTGTAGAAGTGTAATTTATATTAATATTGTTTTAATGAAAATTGCAGATGATTAAAATTTGACTGCTTGCTTCTTATTTTTAAAAAGTTATTACTTAATTTAAATTTTTTTAATAATAATCTAATATAGTAATAACAAATGAATTTTACCTATCTTCTTAATACTTTTTGCTTGTCTCATGTCAGTTTGTGGATTTTTTCAAAACATTTGTTCCACCATATCTTTCGAATATGATGTACAAACTTAATGATTTATGTGTCAAATAAAAGAGTGACTCTGAGTGTCAAAGGGTATAAAAATCCCCCCTTGCATGCTTTCTTAACCCCCTAAAAACAGGAGATAGGTAAACAACTGTTCCACTATATCTTCGGAATTCAAGGGCTGAAAGCAATGGACTATGTGCCAAATGAAAACTTCTGGAATGGGGAATGCCACAGGTTATAAAATTCCTCCCTCTTCTTCCACCCCAAAAAGATGAAATTTGAAAACCATTATTCTGATATATCTTCAGAACATGAGGGCCAAATGTAGCCAGTTGTCTGTCAAATGAAAGCTTGTGATGCAGGGAATGCTGTGGACATAAAAATATATACCCCCTCGGTGTGAGCGCCTGTACGCGGTGAGGGGGACCACCCTGTGAAGGTTCCGCTGGCTTGGTTACCTTCGCAGGGTCCTAAACGCTCGCCCGCGTGTTTGCTGTGCGCGGAGACCTGTGTCCTGGGAAAGGAGGATCCTGGTAGTTGCTCGGGGGTCCCCGTCTTCTTTCCTCAGCTCATGACTGGCATGGTCCCCATTGGCTGTCTTGCCATTGGGGAGCCTGTCCGTCGCGGGGCTGGGCAGCGGATTCTGGGGCCTCTGCTATACATTGCTTTGGCTCTGCTTCCGGTAAACGGGAGCTCCTGGGGTGGCCCCCCAGGAGCAATCGGCTGGTGGGCAGGTCCTGCTAGGGTCAACCGTGCAGAGCGGTGAGTAACCTTGCCCACGGTCCGGGTACAGGTTTACAAGTTTCCTCACAGATTATTTTCCTTTTGTAGTTATCCTTTCTTTGTGCGGCATTCCTGCAGTTTGGCCAGTCATAATTTTCTTATTTTACGCTCTGTTTCATTTGTGTAGAACGTTTTTGTTCTGCACATTTCTCTCTTTATTTTCCTTCTATTTATTTGTGAGCGCTTGGCTCACTGTCTGTGTGGGTATAGTGCCTGCGTAGCCCTGGCGCCTGACTGGGCGTCCCCTTGTTGGGCTCCATGGAGGGTGGGGACAGCGGGCACTGAACCACACAACAAAAAACATGAGAGAGAATGATGAAAATAATGCAATCGCCGCCAACAAGAGGGCTCGACATGAGCCCCCATCTTCCTCGTTGTCTAAGTTATCTCTGCCGTTGTCTTCTGTGTCTGTGTCTTCGTTCCCAAAGTTCCTGATCATCCACTCAGTGATCGGATTCCACTCGGTGTTCGATGTCGGATCCACTCGGTGTTCGGATCATCCACGGGTGATCAGGTGCTTGGGGACATGTCCCCTTTTTTTGTGAATAAAGGTTTGAAAGGTCTTGCGGGAGAACCGAAATCCGTAAAGCGCTTACGATCTGGCGACTTGCAGGTTGAGACCGCTTGTTCGAAACACTCCGAACTACTCCTGAAAGTCAAAGAAATTGGTGGGGTGGCTGTCGAAGTCACTCCCCATAAAACTTTGAATTCCTCTCGGGGTGTGATCACCGAGTGGGGCCTCCTCAAAGTCATTGAGGAGGAAATCCTCTCGGAGCTCACACCTCAAGGAGTAACAGCGGTCCACCGGGTTTCGACACGCCGTGATGGGAAATTAACACTCACCCGGGTGTTAATTGTTACATTCAACATGCCACGCCTGCCTTCTTCCATCAAGGCAGGTTATTTACATTGTGAGGTTCGGCCGTATATCCCAAACCCTCTGCGCTGTTTTCAGTGTCAGATATACGGTCATGCCCGCACAGCATGCAGGGGCAAGCCCACCTGTGCTCGCTGTGGCAGTAAGGATCATCTCGATCCTGACTGCACAGCAGAAAAGGCATGCTGTGTGAACTGCAGTGGCGAACATCCGGCGTACTCCCGTGACTGTCCGAAGTGGAAAGAGGAAAAGGAGGTACAATGCCTCAAAGTCATGAATAACATCTCGTATGCTGAGGCGAGAAAGCTTGCTGCACCGCCCGCCCCACCTGGCAAGGTTTCCTATGCCAATGCAGTCATTGGAAAGCCCATTGTTCCAATGACTTCGGTTGCGGTGCAGACTGACATCAGTGTGCCACTTACTGAGTCTTTCTCGCCAGCTGCGAAGTACCTCCTCGCAGGCGAGACCGAGGGTGGTGTCGACTTCGACATCAACCCCGGTTTCCATTCCTGCAGTTCAGCCTTCCACCTCCACCGGAAGGCCTCCTCCTTCCCGTCCTCAGACAGTAAGACCTTCCAAACCTAAGGGGCCCCCGCCGGGTCCTAAAAAGAAAATCACCGCACCTCAAAGGGCGGTCACCGATCCATGTCCCTCGGACGATTCCGAGGGCATGGATACCGACCGCCCCCTATTCAGTAAACCGTCCTCCGCAGCGGTTAAGCTGAATAGGAATTTGTCGTCCGCCCACTCTTCTAAGTCCTGAGATGGCCACACTCCTACAATGGAATTGTCGTGGATTCCAGAGGAATCTTGACGACATCAAGGCCCTCCTTCAGGCACACCAGCCCATCTGTGTGTGCCTGCAGGAGACATACTTGCAGCCAGTCACAGATTCCACGATCCGGCACTTTTCACTAGTTCGCCAGGACCGGGATGGAGATGGTCCAGCTCGCGGGGGTGTCGCCATCCTCGTGAGCAACCATTCTCCATTCCAGGTCGTACCCCTCACCACCAACTTAGAGGCGATAGCCATCCGTCTCTTCGTGGGGTTCTCGCTGACTGTCTGCTCTGTATATCTTCCACCTGGGAGCATCGTCTTCAAGGAAGACCTTGATGATCTCGTCTCGCAGCTGCTGTCCCCCTTCCTCATTATGGGGGACCTCAACGGACACAGTCCACTTTGGGGCAGTGCTGATACCAACTGGAGGGGCGGGGTCCTGGAGCAGTGGCTCCTGGATCCTTCTCTCTCCCTGTTGAACACCGGTGTCAGTACTTACTTTCACTGCCATTGACCTTACCATCTGCTCCTCCTCGATCCTCACTCTTTACATGGGAGGTCTAGGACAACCCGTATGGAAGCGATCACCTCCCCGTGGTGTGCACCATCTCCCGTGGGGGGTCTTGCAGCCCTTCACGCATCTCACGGTGGAGGCTTGATCGCGCTGACTGGGGTGGTTTCGAGCTTCTCTCAGAGCTCGATGACCACTCTGTCAGCCAGGAGCCCATCAATGTGGCAGTAGCGGAGATAACGGACTGTATCGTAGATGCAGCTGCATCTACCATTCCTCAAACTTCTACACGGTTTCCTCGCTTTCCGAAACCGTGGTGGAATCCAGATTGCACCGCAGCTCGTAAGGCTCAGAACAAGGCTTGGGGGGTGTTTTGGAGATATCCGACGACCCCCAACCTCGAAAATTTCAAACGCGCCAGGGCGAAAGCTCGTTTCGTCTGACGCCAGAGCCAGAAGGAATCTTGGATCAAGTATACATCTTCTATCACCCGCACGACTAGTTCTAAGGTCGTGTGGGATTAAGTCCAGAAGATGAGTGGGAACTATACGTCCCACTCATTATCGATCCTGGAACACAATGGACAGGCAATTGCTGATCCCAAAGCAATTGCCGACACTCTGGGGGAGTCTTTCTCTTCCTTCCATCTCTTCATCTTCCTCTTACTCCCCCGAGTTTCTGGCCCAGAAGGGCAGGGCGGAGCGCTCTCTGCTGTCTTTCCACTCGAATGGCCTGGAGCCTTACAACAGGCCATTCACAGCGGAGGAGCTTCGCCTTTCTCTGCACTCTTCTCGTGCTTCTGCTTTAGGGCCGGACAATGTCCATTATGCCATGCTCCAACATCTTTCACCATCGAGTAAGGATCGGCTGCTCCATCTCTTCAATCGCATTTTTCTCGAGGAGCAGTTTCCGGACTCCTGGTGGGAGGCCATCGTCTTGGCCTTTCCCAAGCCAGGCAAAGATCCCAAGATTCCTTCCAATTATCGTCCCATCGCATCGACGAGCTGCGTGTGCAAGGTGTTGGAAAGAATGGTAAATGCCAGACTCATCTGGTATTTAGAACATCACAACCTTCTTTCCAACACCCAGTGTGGCTTTCGCAGGCAACGGTCAACTCTTGACCATCTGATACGCCTCGAATCGGCTATCAGAAATTCTTTTTTATGTAGAGAGCACCTGGTGTCAATTTTCTTCGACATCGAAAAAGCGTACCACACGGCTTGGAGATTCGGCATTCATCGTGACCTCCACAGCTTCGGCTTGAGAGGTCACATGCCGATCTTCATCTCCAACTTCTTATCGACATGCTCTTTTCGTGTCCGTTTCGGTAACACTCTGTCGCGGCCGTACCCCCAAGAACAGGGGGTGCCACAAGGCTGCGTTCTGAGTGTTATGCTTTTCGCTGTCAAGATTAATTCTATAACTAGACAGCTTCCTCCATCAGTAGGCAATGCCCTCTATGTTGATGACTTTAGCATCTTTTGCTCATCGTCCAGCATGAGGGTCATTGAAAGACAACTGCAAATTGCCCTGAACAATCTTTCAGTTCTCCCCACAGAAGACCACTTGTGTGCACTTTTGCCACAAGCGTAATCTTCATCTGGATCCCGAGCTGCGGCTCGGGGGTAACATCATTCCAGTTGTGGCGGAGACCAAGTTTCTCGGTCTCATATTCGATCGGAAATTGACCTTTTTACCTCACATACGTCATCTCAGGTCCAAGTGCACGCGGGCATTGAACATCGTCAAGGTCCTCTCCTCCCTCTCTTGGGGGGCGGACCGATGTTCTTTGCTCCGCCTGTACCGTGCACTTGTCCGATCGAAACTGGACTACGGATCCCAGGTGTACAACTCGGCCCGGGATTCGGTGGTGAAGATGCTGGACCCCCTCTATCATCAGGCCCTCCGTGTTTGCACGGGAGCCTTCCGCACCTCACCGGTCCAGAGTCTTTACGTTGAGACCAATGAACCATCTTTATCTCTTCGCCGTCAGCAGTTGTCCCTACAATATGCTTCTAAATTGTGATCCCTGCCTGGCCATCCCACTTGGGACTGCGTTTTCAGTCCGAAGTGGGAAATGCTATACACAAATCGGTCGACTGCCATTCGTTCTTTTGGTTTGCGTGTCTGAGGCTACCTCAGAGACATCAACACCAGTCTCGATAGCGTTGCACAGTCGACAGTTGAGCCACTTCCACCATGGCTCGCTGTTTCCCCTTCCTGTGATTTTTCCCTGTTCAGGACGGGGAAGGCCTTTACACCCGACTGTGTGTACCGGCAACTCTTTGCCAGTCATCGTGCTGAGCACCCGGACTTCTTGCCTGTCTTTACGGATGGCTCGAAGTCCGGCACTTCAGTGGGATCAGCCATGGTCTGCTGTGATGTAATCATTGCAGACCAGATCCCACTGCAGTGTTCCATCTTCACTGTAGAGTTGCACGCTATCAGCCTCGCCTTAGACCACGTGGCGACTAAGCATCATCGGTGTGCTTTACACCGACTCGCTTAGCTCTCTACAGGCTTTGATCTCGGTGAGGCATCGGCCTCACCCTGTTCTCTCCAAGATCCGCCAGCAGCTCCATCGTCTGGCAGCCACCACCGCGATTCTCTTCTGTTGGGTGCCCGGTCACGTCGGAATCGGGGGTAATGATTTGGCAGATTCTGCTGCCAGGTCAGCCACGCCCCTGTCCGACTCTCCGTTGCCGGTTCCCTATCTGGATTTCCGGCAGCGTTTTTCCACCGAGCTCCAGGCACAGTGGCAGAGATCTTGGTCGGAACAGCTTATGAACAAGCTCTTTGAGATCAAACCTATCATCAAACCATGGCAGTCTTGTTACCGCAGGAATCGCAAGGAGGAAGTTGTACTTGCTCGGCTCCGCTTAGGTCATTCGTTTATTACTCATTCATTTCTTTTACGGGCGGACGATGAACGTAAGTGTGAGTTTTGTGACACCTTTTTAACGATCAAACATATTTTAATTAAATGTCGATGTTTTAACTTTGAAAGACGAATGTTTTTTAACTCTCATGATTTTACATCTGAGCCCCTTACACTCGGACATCTTTTATCCGATGAATCGTTTTTAACTCCTGTTTTTGACTTTTTACGTTTTACTGGATATTTTATGCGTTTATGAACCTTTTTATTTTGTTACCTTGATTTTACGCTTGTTTTCTGTTTTTTACTGGGTCCTACACACCCATTTTATTGTTGATTTTACACGTGTTGTTACTTTTTGCCATTTTTACTTATCTTTCTTGTTCTGGTTATGTTTCTGTGTGTTTTTAACTTTGGTTGTGGGTTCAATGACTTTTATCAATTTATATCTTTTTGTTTGGCGCAATATAGCCCTGTTGCTCTTGTGCCAAAAAACCCCAAACAACCAACCAACCATAAAAATATACCCCCCTTTGATTTCACTCCCTCTTAAAAAGGAGAAATGTGAAAGTAAATCTTCTACTATACCTTCTGAATATGAGGGATGTTGTAAAACGTGATGAATAAAAACAGGTAAATTATATATTAATCAAAAGTAAATTTCTTCCCAATAATATAATATTTATTTGAAACATAATTTTTATTTCTTTTAATGATTTTCAGTGTGGTACATTTTTAAACAGGCCTGCATTTTACAAGGTGTCATCATTTACTTGAGAAATGATTGTTATCATATAAATGATGAACCTTACTCAGAAAAATATAAACTATCATTTTCAATAATTCATAGCTATCTGTCAGCAAGGTGTTCGATACCATGCTTGGTCCATGGAAGTGAAAAACTCCCGATATCTGCTTTCAATTTCATGAAATGTTTAACACTGTCACCTTGAAGAAAATGAGCCATAGAACAAATGAGGTGGTAGTCAGAAGAAGCTATGTCCAAACTATGCATTGGGTGAGGTAGCTCAAATGCCAGATACCTAAAATAGTTAAAGACTGACACAGTAGACTTCATACTTTCCCTTAGTACTATGTTCAAAGGTATGCAAATGCAACACAGTATGTGTCACCATAAACATTTTGCACATAAAAAAATACACATACTATGAATCATCCAAGTAATTATAATGCATATAAATAGAAAGGAAATTTCTTTCTGAATAAAGAAAAATTAATTTTTACTTCAAGCAGATAAAGAATTTTTCTGCATTTTTTTCATCATTGATAAGTCTGTGAGAAATGATCAAACTTTTGTAAACTGTGTTCAATCAAATAAAGTCAGTCTTAGGGTTTTTTTGCCTATAAAAAAATCAATCAGCGGAAATTGATCATGTTATGTACCACACTAGCAGCTTCTACTTATATTCTAGATTTGTGCACAAACTCTCATTTATATTTGAAGTGATATCACTGATCATAGAAGCTTTCTGTTACCTCAGGTACTCGACCATTCACTCCCAGATTTGGTGTGGTGGGTTCCACTTACATCTTGGTGAATGGGGTTTAGATGTCTGTTCCCTAGCTGCCCTGTGTCGGGATCACACCTGCTGCAAGTGTTCAAAATCTCTTGGGGCATCCCTTTCCTTATGAATGAAGAGGTGAAAGTTATGAAAGTAGTACATTATTGATGTGCAGAGTTATCAGTGGATTATTGTAGCCAACTTTTTGGGCAGGGCCTAATTTGTTTAAAAACCTTACAGTGTACTAGTTCACAGTGAGGTGAAGTGTAGATGAAATTTTGTGGTCCTAGCTGTAACTGTCTAGGAGGAGACAGATAGACACATTCTTTCTAAAATATATGATAAATTAAACAGCATTTAATTAAGATTTTATTAACTAAAAAAAGAACATATTTGCAAAAATATTGATTTTAGTATTACTTTCTCACAGTGATAATAATGAGAAAAAACATTGATCTGACAAGGCAATTAATTCTTACAGTATCAGGTTTTAAAACTGAACTCACTGTGATGGCTGGATTTATTTTAAAGTTGTCAGAAAATAAAACAAACAGCTTTAGAACCTTATCCTAAAGAAACTAATGAATGGAAATATGTCATGTTATATATCCAAAGAAAGATCATTTAGTTGAGATTAATAAAATAACAGAAAATTTGATAAATCAATAATAATAAATAATAATATCCCCCTCAAGCAACTGCTTGCCACAGAGGTCTGACATAAGCCTGTCAGTTTAATATGCCATAGTAGAAGGTCTGACCTTTAAAAAATGGTATGTTTTAATTTTTTTTTAAATATTGCAAATTTTGTCATTTTTTTTCCATTTTCAATAAAATATTTTCTTGAATTATTTTATTATTCTAATATGAATAGTTTACCATTTCTGTTAATACTAAAATCTTTCATCTATTTAGTTGATTTTTTTTATATAAATTTTTTAGCCATTTATACAAATATTGCATAATGTATAAGTTTAGAATTTTGGTGATTGGAAAGCTATAAGCTTAAGGAAAAATAGTGACAGAAAAAAATTTCATTTTGATTTAAATGCAAAATAATTTAAATAAAAACTGAAAAATATATCTAAAAAGACATAAGAACTGTGAAAAAAATAATAGAAATATTTCAAAGCAGTTAATTATTTCAGTCTATTAGCCGAAGCATTAAAATTGAGAACGAATTTTTTCAGTATAAAGCTGCATAACTGAAACAGAAAAGTGTATTTTTAAAATTGCATCAAAAATTTTGGTTAAAAATTGTTACCACTAAAATAAATCAATAATAATAAATAATAATATCCCCCTCAAGCAACTGCTTGCCACAGAGGTCTGACATGAGCCTGTCAGTTTAATATGCCATAGTAGAAGGTCTGACCTTTTAAAAATTTCAATTTTAGTCTAATTGCTTCGTACAATTCTTCCAATATCCACCATTAGAGATCATTAATGGTTTCTTCCTTTTTTGTAGCTTTAAATTATTCTTTTTAATTGCAATATATATATGAGAAGCAATAGAAAAGGAATCTTGAAGCAGTAGATTAAAAAAAATTTAAACTGGAAGTTTGCTAAAATATTAACCAAAGTGATGTGCACAATTCCTAAATGAAGAAAATTCTGGTAGTAATAAAATCAATATGTTATGTTAAAAGTTTGCAAAGCATTACAACTCTGCTAGAGCTATAAGTAGGTCAGAATACTGGAAATCACAACCAATTGATAATTTGCCTACAGTACAGCAGAATGAAGGCTTAAACTAAAAGCATCGCTACTTGAAGTTATATACAGTGACTGATCATGTGTACTGGAGCATTTTAGCTTCAAACTCAAATAGATTTATTCTTAAACTTTATCATAATTTTTTTTCAAGCAGTCAACAGGTAAATATATATATATCATAGATTTGAATGTTATTTTCAATATATATTATTAGAAACAGTTAAAAAACTACAGATTTCTATTCAGCCTAAATTTTTTTACAACCTTATACTATGGGAAAGATATTTACTTCCCGGGCTACTAGAATTTGAAAGATGAAAATGATTAATCTTGCTTGAAGATGGAAAAGTTTAAGGCTAATGTAGATAACTTAATGAATAAAAATAGTTATATTGTATGTTAGTGGAGATGAAAAACAAAATTACAATATAATATAATGAAAAAGTCACCAAAAACTAGAGTATTTTGTAGTGCTCTAAAACGGGCCAGAATTACACAGGGTGACTTTGCACTCTTCACAATTCATGAGTTTCTTGAATTTTGCTCACAAATTTATCAGGATATCCAGCAAGTCTTGTTATGTCATATTGTATTTAATTCTTTATGTAATATAGTTTGTTGGATGAATATCTAGACTAGATTACATAACTATATTACATGAAGAATTAAATACAATATATAACATAACAAGACTTGCCTTTAATGGCTCCGCCTAATAAATTTCAATTACACTATGCAGAAAATATCTTAATCGACCTTCATAAAGATCATTTGTGCGGCACGGAGGTCCCACCCCTACCTGCGGCATGGAACTTTCTGTTGTGCGAGCAGCATTCAGATTTGGTAAATGACTGCTAGGGGGATAAAAAAAATACCCCCTCAAGCAGCTGCTTGCCACAGAGGTCTGACAGGAGCCTGTCAGTTTATATGCCACAGCAGAAGATCTGAGAGGATGGTAGGACCTCAGCAGAAAAACGACACTTACATTCATACTCCTACTTAAACACTCACCTTCACAATCACATTGCTTGATGAAGCCCCACACGCCTTCGGGGAGAAACTAGTTGCTGCTAACACGTCTTCAAAATTATATCTTGAAGGAAAAAGAATCACAGAAGATGCTTAATAACATGCATAACCAGCAGGACTTTTCTACAAATGATAATATTTTACGACCTTGGGAACTTTTACTGTTGTTAAAACTACCTTAAGTAAGTTATGCCATGTGCAACAACTTATACCTTGGCTATATACTATAGTCTCAGTGTATCATGAGATAGCAGCTTTTGAGCTCACATCCTATTAAACAGCATAATCGTGCATTAAATTATTTTAATGATATAAATGATTCAGTATAGAGAAAAAGGACAAAAGTGTCATTGTTTAGATTTATAATATGGATTTATTGGTGATTTTTACATATATTAATTGTTGAAACCTTTTTTTGTGTTTTTTATTCCTTAGATGTCTTGTTTAGCTCGAGAATTAGTTACGATGATTGAAGGTGCTACTAAACCTCTTTTGCTATGTGGAGCATTTAATATGGCCGAAGGTGAAGCTCCATATCAACTGCTTAGAGATGGCTATTTGAGCAATGATATGATAGAAGAATTGCAGAGAAGAAAAGATGTTGTGCTTCCAGGAAAAGAGGTGAAATTTAGCTTTTAGTTTTGAAAAGAAGTGAAATTTAGTTATTATCGTTTTGTGATGTAGTTGAGGCTGTAAAATACATTTGATTATGTACAGAAGTTTTCTGTGATTTATTGCATATGTTTTTTATAGTATGTTGCAGATTACTTTATTTTTTAATTATTAAAAATTAAATATAAATTAATACAGGATGTTTTTATTTTGCTTTGAAACCCACCAGTATGTCTGTATTTTTGTAAAATATGTTTGGAAGCAAATGAAATCCTAATGAAACATATTTCCATCTATGTGAAACAATGTGTGGCGATGCTGGTGGTTCCAACACTTGTAAGTTCTACACTTTATCTCAGGTGTTTTCATTCTAGTATTGTCTTATTTAATGTAGACAGGCTTCACAGAGATTATAATTATGCAGTATTCAACAAGGAGCTTGTATTTTAACTGAAAATATATTGAGAGATGAAATAATTTAGGAATGTTCAAAAATGTGAAGATGAGAAACATCCAGCTTAAAGTAACAGCACTCAATGCAGACACTGTACAGAACATCTGAAACATGCTCTGCAGGGTTCAACTGTGCCTGGATATGAAGGTGGCTAAATACAACATTTGTGATAATCCAAGCCATATGAATTCGGGTACATAGAAATTCGATTTCATTTTTTACACATATTTTGCAGAGGTATATTAAGATTAGTGGGTTGCAAGAAAAATAAGACTATATTTCTTAACAGAAAGCACAGTTCAGTAAGCTCCAATTAAGCAAGTTGATTTTATTTAAATTCAACCATACTCTATAATTCCATTTCCATTTTGCAGTTAATATTTATTTTACACACCTCTTCAGTAATGCACTTCATAATCATATTGCCTTATTTTTCATCTTGCATTCAAGCAATATGGCCAGATATCAGTAAACACTTTTATTCCAGATTCTGCTGTGAAATGGTTTGATAATTTGATAAAAACCTGATTATCACTCATAAAATAAAAACATTCAAATATTCCAAGTAATGCATTCACCGCTCATTCAAAGTTTGTAAAATCAGAAATATTAAAAAAGCACCATGTAAAAGTTCGTTATTGTGATGTTTATTGAAGCAAGTGTATATTACAGGTTTTGGTATTGCTGACTTATTAAATGGACCATGGTAAGGAGTAAGTGAAATGGAGTTATGAAATAGGTTACTCTCCAAAATGTATTGTGCTTCCATGTTTCATAATGGAAAGCTACATTCAAAGCTCCCTAACTTCGAAAATAATCATTTTACAGAAAAAAAAAAAAATTAAAATTTATATAAATCTCAATTTTCAACATATTCATTTAAGGTTGGAAGAATCATGTAAGCTGAAATATATAACAGATGTGTTGCTAATCATAATAATATATATCAAAATTAATTAAACGTAAAATACTAACTGTGAAAACATTGTGAACTAAAATAAGTGTAATTTTAGAAGTTTATACAATGAATTTGTTTTCAGTAATTTTGTTGGAAATTTTGCCATTTGAAAGTTTTTCTTACATATATCTTATAAAAACTCATAATTGAAGGTTGAAAACTAATATTTTTTTTAATTTGATGCATATTTTATTAAACTACAGTATAAATAATTTCTTAAAGCCATCTTATTGCCATTTCTTAGAAGAATTATATGGTATTGCCTATTTGTTTGTTAGCCATACTCTTTGCTGAAGCAGTCTCATGATTTAAGCTCATAAGTTCAGTTTGAACTATTATCAACAAATTTTGCCTTCAAGTTTAAAAAAAACTCGTAAAAATTAATAAAAATCTGCTATTTTTAAAAAACAGATTTTGGAAGTAGTTGCAAAGTAGCACTATTGTTGTTGATTTTTACCGTTTTATATTTTTCTGGCTGAAACCTATTTCAGTATTCGTAGAATTAATTTATATCATTTATCCCAGCATTCTCTGTGTTGTTCCCTTTCCTCAAATTGTTAATGTAACAAAAATAGAGCCTTCTTTAGCCAGAACTTTTTATTCAAGACGGTGCAGCTTGTGGCCTCACAGCAAAGGAAAATGCTGGTGTTACTAATTGCTCGCTCACATGTACGACAGCCTCTGTAAAGTGGCTTCATAGTAGTTGTTTACATGGTTGTTTTAAATTCAAGTACTTCCTCCCCACACATTGTATTTTATCTCACTTCATAAAGTTAGTATTTTATTTATGCTTTTCTAATTAAACCTTAGTTTACATTTCTGTAGATATACTTTATTCCTTAAGTTATCTACCTTTTGGTCGATTGATTATAATCAATTTTTCAAAGTTATGCTACATCAGATGGCCCTGCTTACAACTTGTTGCTGTGAATATTTTTTTTTAACATTGAATTAGATTATATGTTATTTTTTTTTTTAAATTATTTCTCTGTTTTCCAGTAAAAAATCATTGATCTTGTATCGTTTCTTGAAAATGAATGGTCTTGAATAAATGCAGAAGCAAAAGGAGTTCCTTCACACAGAAATCAGTCCTCCTGTGAGAGGGCAATTTCAATATGTTTTGGGCCAAACTTTTGACATAGGTTTAACTAGTCTACAATTAAATGCTAAATAATGTGGCATATAACATGCCATAATTCCTTTTATTAATTATTTGGCAAAAAAAAAGTTCTAAAGTTAAATTATTATTTTTTGGTGGATCATAGCAAAAAAATTTGCCAGGACTCTGGATCTAAATCAGTAATTTAGACTGACCCTGTAAGGGTTAATAATTCCCTAAATATTAAATTAATATTGTTTAAAATTAAGATTTAAGTAAAAGCTTGGGGGTTTTTTTCCGCAAAAAGATTATTTTCAAATTTATCCAGTTTGAATGCAGGGACAAAGTCTAATCAAATGACTTCATGTATTGCAAAAGAAAGATTGGAGATAATGGACCAAGGTGGTATATAGCGAAGGGATCATGACATTCTGGTGTCAAGCCACTTACCCCTCCATGTTACAACTACATGAGATGGAATTCACGTGTGATGAAATGTACCCATGCATTTGGAGGGTAGTGTAAGTTCCTGGTATTTCAACTGCGAATGTTATAGTATAACATTCACCTTTGGTCTTTGTCTTGACAATTAAGTTGGCTGTCATTTGGTTGTTGATCATATACTACCAGATTTTCACTGCTACTTCAACAGAAGCTTCATCAGTTACTAAATTTTATGTAGAGTGTAAGGTATGATGGTGCATGTGCACAACAATTGTAATATGTAGTCAGCACATGTATGCTTAGGTCATTCACTTCTTCAGACAGACAATGAACCTAAGTGCGAATTTTCTGACACCATTTTAACAATCAGACATGTTTAATTCACTGTCCCTGTTTTAATTTCTAAAGACATATCTCTTAACGTTCATGATTTTTATCTGTGCCACTTACACTCAGACATCTTTTATCAAATCATTGCATTTTACCCCGTTTTTTATTTGCCTTGTATATTTTTATCAAAGCAAACCCAGGTCTTTTACACCTCGGTTTATTTTACTTTCTATATGGGGGGGGGGGGAGTCAGTCAGTAGCACACCAGGCTCGTAATCTGCAGTTCCCAGCTTCTAGTCCCAGTTGGGTCAGCATGAAGATTTACATAATAAGGTCCAAAAGTTTCTGGCCCGAACATGTTAGAGCAAATTAATTAATCTAATTCTGTCAACCCCCTACCCTATGTTTTGTTGCACTGCAGTTAAAATTTTGCAGCTCTAGCACTCCAGCCAGCATTGAAGATAGAAGTTTAAAATGTTTAAACTTGAGTATCGAGCAGTCATTAAATTTTTGTCGAAGGGTGAAAGCCCAGCAGAAATTAAACGACGTTTAGATGCTGTGTACAAGTGAATCTTCCTCCGTCATATTCTTCAATGGTTAAAGAATGGGCTAAGCAGTTTTGCTTCTGGAGAGATTCAATTGAAGATGAACCTCGTCAAGGCAGACCTGCAGACTCACTCACTCCGGAAACAATTGTGCTGGTGCAAAAAGAGGTGTTAAAGGATAGGCGACTGAAAACTAAAAAATTATCAGCAAGATGTGGACTTTCAAAAACCACAGTGCTTCAAATTTTACATGACCATCTTGGTATGAACAAAGTGAGTGCAAGATGGGTCACTAAACTTTTGAGTGTTGTCCAAAAGCAACAACTCATGGAATGCTGTACTGAGTTTTTAGCACTCTGTGAGGGGCAAGAAAAAGAAGTGATTGATTCAATTTTCACAGGAGATGAAACTTTGGTTCTGCACCATGATCCCTTGTCTAAATGAGAATCTATGGAGTGGCAGCATCCTGTATCCCCATGGCCAAAAAAATTAAAAGTGACACAATCCCAAAAAAAAAGATCATGGCCACCATCTTTTGGGATTCTCAGGAGATTCTGCTAGTCAACTTTAAGGAATGAAATACTACAGTTACTGGTGAATATTATGCGTCATTAATGTACAAATTGAAGGATACCATCAAAGAGAAATGCTGAGGAAAGCTGTCCCCGGGAGTGAAGTTATTGCATGACAATCACTTCAGTTGTTGTGAAGGCTGCAATTCAGCAATGTGGTTTCCAGGAATTAAGTCACCCACTGTACATCCCCTACCTAGCTCCTAACAACTATTTTTTGTTTTTAAAATTGAAGTCTGATCTGTGTGGGGAGAAATTTACAAGCGATGATGAAGTCATTTATGCAGTTTTAGACCATTTTAAGGACAAAAATTCAGATTATTTTTTTCAATGGTATAGAAAAGTTAATTAGCCGTTTTAAGAAATGCATTGAAATAAAGGGTGATTGTATTGAAAAATAAAAATTATTGTTTGATTCTATTACCTCTTTAATATCCTTGGGCCAGAAACTTTTGGATCTTACTATATATCTCCGCAAAACTCCCCACCCTGCTCACAGTCAGTAGGGGACACCGATGAGATTGGAAAGGCCACCGTACATCGGTGGGACTTTAAACTGTTGCCCCATGTGCAGGAGAGCCATACCCTGTGCACGTTAAAGAACACTCTGGATGGCCTTGACAGGAGGCTATCATGTCTCCCAACAGCTGTCAAGTGGGTCCCGTCCCTCATCCTTTTCTGATCCTCTTCAGAGTCCTTGTGACCTGGCCATTTATCCCATTGTATACACAAAAGTACCACTCAGAGGTAAAGCAACCAAACTTTCTATATTTATACCTGTTATGTTTTACCTGTAGTTTCCACATTTGTTAATTTATGTTTTAGACATATATATTTTTTCTTGTTTATTCCTGTGTGTGTATATTCTAACTTTGGTTGTGGGTTTCACGTCTTTTATTTATTTTATTTATTATGTGGAACATAATAGCCATAGCTGCTAATGCATCATAATGACCCAACCAACCTCACATGTACATCAATAAACTAATACTGTTTCTTCTGTTCTGGAGATTAGTATCTACATATGGGCACATGCAGCCTTCGATATTCTTCTGTTTGTCCTATGGAACATACACCAAAGAACCAAAACATTATGGCCACCTGCCAAATATTATGTTGGTCTCCATGAAAACAGCTCCTACCCAATGAGACATGAATGCTGCAAGATTTCTGAAAGTGTCTTATGGTATCTGGTACAAACATATTACCAGCAGATCCTTTAACTCTTTTAAGTTACATTGTTGAGCTGTCACAGATCAGATATGCTGTTCCAACACAAACCACAGATGCACAATTGAATTGATGTCTGGGGAATTTGGAGGCTAGGGCAATAACTGGAAGTCTTCCTCATGTCCTGCAAACCATTCTCAAACAATCCGGGCAATGTGTCATGGTCATTATCTCGCTGAAAAAAGGCACTGCTAGAGGGGAATACTGTTGCCATGAAAGGATGTACCTGGTCTGAAATGATGTTTAGGTAGGTGGTAGACGCTTAGTTTCCTGCACATGAATGACTGGACCCAGGGTTTCCCAGCAGAACATTGCCCAAAGCATTATGATTCCTCCACCAATTTGTTTTCATCCCACAGTGCATCTGGTGCCAACATTTCCTCAGGTAAATGATGCACATGTACCCAGCTGTCCACATGATGCAACAGGAAATGAGATTCATCAGACAAGACGACCTTCCAATCATCAAGGTCCAGTTTTGATGCTTGCATGCCCATTATAGGCATTTTTGATGATGAACCAAGGTTTGCATGGCCACTCAGAGTGACCTATGACTACGCAGCCCCATTTTCAGCAGGGTTTGATGTACTGTGTGTTGTGATACATTACTTCCATCACCAGCATTCAAATTGTGGACGAGTTGTGCCACAGTATCCCTTCTGTTGGCTCGTACCATACGGGATACCCTTCGCTTACCTATAACATCGATGAGCTGTGGTCGGCCCACACTTTGCTGGCGGTTTGTGGTTTTTTCCTCCTCAGGACAATTTTTGAAGTACTAACCACAGCTGACCGTTAGCACCCCACAAGCCTTGCCATCTCGGAAATTCTCTGACCAAGTTGTCTGGCCATTACAATTTGACCTTTGTCAAATTCACTTACGACCGCTGCCTTTCCCATCTGAAGAACAAGATAACACTGATTAGCAGAGCTCATTATCAGGTGTTATTTATACCCTTTCGTGACCTTCACACACGCTGTTTACCTGCAGTTGCTTTGATTTGCATAAAGACGCACTAGTCATAATGTTTTGGCTCTTCGGTGTATTAATTTTACTTATTTTGTTCTCTTTCAGTTAGAGCAGGGCTTGGCTCAGGCAGTAGCATGACATTCTCATAATTTGCAGTGCTCAGGTTCAAGTCACTCTAGTGCCAGTGTTGAGATTTATCTCTGTTAAATACTCAGACCTCAGTCCAAAAGGGCACACCGACATACTCATCCATTGGATGGGATGTTAAGCTGTGATCCCTTGTACAAAAGCACCATACCCTGTGCATGTTGAAGAACACACTGGATGGCCTTGATGGAAGGTTTCCAACTGTCTCTTAACAGCAAACCAGTTAGTCTCCTTTCCCCAACCTTCTCGGAGCCTATGGGATACTTGTAACTTGACCATTTAGCGAATTGTATGTATAACAGGCATGTCCAACCTTTTGACTTCCCTGGGCCACATTGAGTGAAGATGAATTGTTTTGGGCTGCACATAAAATATATA
The DNA here is from genome assembly GCA_038380435.1 of Ryuthela nishihirai. NCBI lineage: Eukaryota > Metazoa > Arthropoda > Arachnida > Araneae > Heptathelidae > Ryuthela > Ryuthela nishihirai. The sequence continues at coordinate 151,632,845 of JAWZYU010000001.1, read as the reverse complement.
GTTAATGTACTGGTCTAAGGGACCTGGGTTCGAGCCCCGGATTAGGCATGGATGTGTGTGTCGTTTTTCTGCTGAGGTCCTGCCATCCTCTCAGATCTCTTACTGTGGCATATAAACTGACAGGCTCCTGTCAGACCTCTGTGGCAAGCAGCTGCTTGAGGGGGTATTTATTTTTTATTTATTTTATATGAAAAATAAAACTTCATTTTTTTTCTTATGTTTTTTATTATAAAATTAAAAAAAGGGCAACATAAAACTAGTGGGATGTCAAAAATTTGTTGAAAATCACATAATCATGTTGAAAGCTTATGTCATAAACTTTACGATTTTGTGGGCCACATTACTAGCTGTCAAGGGCCGCTGGTTGGACACGCCTGCTGTGTAATTATATATTTGCACACTTTGAAATTTATTTATTATACTCTATTTATCGAGAGATGACAGCAAATCATTTCACCTTATTATACCACAAAGAATTATTATGAATCTTTTGGCCTCATATGTATTACTTTTAAATTAGCATACTGAAACATTATATAAAATTCACTGAAATAGGTATTAGGATTTATTTCAATGATTTTGTTCCCCTGACTACACTTTATATGTGTTAAATAATGTATTAGTAATAACTTAAGTTTGCAGCAATATTACAAAATTCTTTTTCACACCTTGGTTAAAAAATTTAGTTCATCCTTAAGATAACATACTTTAATGAAATTAATTCAATATTAAATGCAACTTTAATCGCAAGATAAAAAAATTATTTTTGTGCTGGATTACATCCCATGTGAATGCATTTGCAAACAATATTGCTGTGTATTTGAAGAAGATGTGTGTCTGGAAATTTTTTTTTTTACATGATTGGTTTATCTCATTGGATATTCATGAAAATTAACTCTAGGCATAGATATGAGTAAAAGCAACATAAAACCAAAACCATTTTATTTTACTACCGTAGCTAAGCAGCAACAACCTTTTGTGAATAGGTTTACAATTACATTAAGCAATTTATAACTTATAACTATTTATAAATTTATAACTATAACAATTATATAACTGTTTATCTCATGTTACACATAACCAGTTTCCGTTACATAGCTCCAGATATAATTAAGTCTATTACAGTCTCATCAACAACCCTAATAAAAGAATTCATCTCATCAACATCATTAGCCAAAAGGACCAAATCCTCCACATAATCTGAATCAGAAATTTTGAAATCTCTAAACCTTTGAGGCCAAAATCTTTCCCCTTGTGAAGAATTCCACATAGCAAAATTGATAAGCAAACTAAAGAGAAAAGAAGACAAAATGCACCCTTGGCTAACTCCACTAGCAATGCTGAACCAATTGCAACAAGCCTTACCAACTCGCACTCGACCGAGTGTTATTATAGAGAATTTTCGTTTTGTTAACTTATCAGGTATTTCATATGAACTAATAATCAACCACAAATTATGACAATCAACAGAGTCAAAAGCCTTTATGAAATCTATAAAGATAGTAACTACGGGTTCCTGAAACTCCAAACATTTCTCCTCAAGAACCTATAAGTGAAAATATTTTACCTATATATCCCCTGCCACTTATCAATTTACACTGTTCATCACAGAGTTGTCCATTAATTAAATTCTTAATTCTGTTAAGCAGAACCATGTAAGAACTTTACCTGGAACAGAAAGTAGGCTAATACCGCAATAGTTATCTCAAGAACTGCAATCGCCTTTTTTAAAAATCGGAATAATAATAACTCTGGTAATAATAACATTCATGTGATAACAGAAATATTCCCAGCTCTAAGCAGTTCAGTAGTAATTTCATCTACCCCTTGGGATTTATGCAGTTTAAATTTAGAGATAGCGAACTTCAGAATTCGATATAGGGCCAACATTAAAGCCAGTAATGCATATATCCTCATTACCCTGCTGTTGTGCTATCTAACTGCCTCCTCTGCTTTGTCAACCAAACTATCAAGCCAAAGATTCTTATCAGTTGTTAATTGATCCTTTGCATGTTTATTAAGCTCTTTATAATGCTGTCCATTATTCCTTTTCACTAAAAAGAGTATTGTTAGTTTCAAGAACACCTTGCTTAAACTGATTCCATTATTTATCAACTTCAGCAGTAAGCAAATGTGATAATATAACATGGTAAGCTTTAGCTATAACTGGGTCTTTCAGACCTTCAGAATTAAAGGTAAATTTTTTAACCTTAGCACAACACTTTTTAAGTTTAAGTTGCAAGACACTTTTAACAAGGTAATGATCAGATCCAATTTCAGCTCCCCTATATGACCTGGTATTCCTAACAGAACTAGCCCATTTACTGTTAATTAATATATAATCTATCATATTCTTATGCAGCCCATCTGGTGAAACCCATGTGTACTTAGTATGTCACAATGTTTGTAATAAGTGTTAGTTATTCTCAAACCATTAAGTTTACTTATCTGTAGGAGACATTGCCCACTGCAGCTACCAATACTAAAAGGGTATATCACCCCTCTCCAAAGGTTACAGTGAGTACCAACTTTGTCATTGAAGTCACCTAGAATAAAGGTAATATCTCTTATTCTAGGTGACTTCAATGAAAATCTTTCTTTATGGGGCGGGGATGGCTCAGTCGGTAGCGTGTCAGGCTCGTAATCTGTGGTTCACAGGTTCGAGTCCCAGCTGAGTCAGCATTGAGATTTATCTCCGCAAAATTCCCTGCCCTGCCCACGGTCAGTAGGGGACACCTATGGGCTTGGAAAGGCCGTTGGTGTCCTTTGTCATTGAAGTCACCTAGAATAAGGGTAATATCTCTTTTCTTGATGGGGCGGGAATGGCTCAGTCGGTAGCGTGTCAGGCTCGTAATCTGTGGTTCACAGGTTCGAGTCCCAGCTGGGTCAGCATTGAGATTTATCTCTGCAAAATTCCCCGCCCTGCCCACAGTCAGTAGGGGACACCTATGGGCTTGGAAAGGCTGTTGTCCATCGGATGGGACATTAAGCCGTGGCCCCGTGTGCGAGAGAGCCATACCCTGTGCACGTTAAAGAACACGCTGGATGGCCTTGACAGGAGGCTACCATATGTCTCCCAACAGCTATTCCAGTGGGTCCCCTCCCCCAACCTTCTCTGAGCCTTCGGGGTTCATGTGACCTGGCCATTTAGCCCATTGTGTGCAAAAAAGTGCCGCTCAGAGGTAAAACAACTCAAATCCTTTCTTGACAGAATTAAAAATATCCTGAAGTTGTCCGTAAAACATATTCTTCTCATCGGCATCCTCAGTGGGAGCATAACAGCAGTTAACATGCAAGTCTTTAATGCTTGTCTGACCAAACACTGGAATTTAGTAGTGCTCCTAATTGTTCCAAATTTTCATTCCTCAAAATCATAAATTTGATTGTTGAGTTTGGTAGCCCTGAATAGCCAAATAAGTGTAATTTAGTTCCATGTGAAATTTAACCCTTTCAGCCCTGAATTTTTAATATGAAAAATAATTTTTTTTATCTTCAATAATTGAATGTAAGACATACAAGGACTCCCCTACTAAGTTTGAGCAGGTTTCCACCATAGGTTTAGAAACTAGGAAATCATGGCAAATGCCACCATCAGGTCTTAGAGATAAAAAATGGAAGCATATTTTTTATTCATTTTAAATAATGTTTTTATGCAAAGATCTTATCAAATTATTTCGTGTGAAAAATTTTGAAACAGTTTTTAGATTTAGATTTTAGATTGGTACTTACCAAACATGGTGTTCAGGTTATTAGCATTCATCTTGAATAGCAGAACAGTACGGATCACTCAGATATGTAAACACTCACTTCTTGTTGAATCATGTCATGAAATGTGATTCACATACTTTGTAGAGGTGACATCTAGTGCTTTATGGTGAAACTAGATCCTCAGCCAGTAGCTAGAACTCTTTATATGTTACGGTGGCAAATGCCACTGGCAGGGCCGAAAGGGTTAAGTCACTCTTAACTATCTGTCATCAGTAGGTTTGAAAATTTTGTGAAGTTACTTTTGCATCTGCTAAAAATTAGTGAGACCTGTATCAAATTTCAAGAGAATCAAAGTAGCTTCCTTTTTAATGCATGCCTTTCTCAAGGCAAAATGATATAATAATTGCTCATTAGTTTTAAATTTCACTTACCTTTTTTTGAACTGCCATACTTAACTATGCTGCCATTTAGAAGTCATGATAAACACAAGCTTGGAATAATTTTCTGTTTTACAACAATTACTTTTCAAATTTCTAATTTCTGCTGAACATAGCAGAGATTCATAACATATTTACACATTATCACTTAAATATATGTATATAACTGATCTTGAGAATAATTTATTTTATGGAATAATAGGTGTACAATGGTAACTAACCAATTGCAGGGTAAGTTTTAGAGTAGTGATGACATCACTGTTACCATCTCTCGATAGAGTATAATACTGTATCATTTGTTTCTGATCAACACTGCATTGAAAGTGGTTTTTATGGAATGTAGATTGATTAGTGTGCACCAGGATAATGATCATTGGTACCATTGTATGATCTTTAAGTTCTGCAGGGTGATTCTCGAGGCTTAGCCCTTTCTCTACCATACCAGCCCATACTGCAGGTTAGAGGTAGTGAAGAGGAAGGAATAGCAATGATTGGATGAGTCCATTTAAAATATCCACTGTTTTGGACCAGTATGGTACTGAAAGGGTTAATAGAAAATAATTATATCACTGATTGTAATGCCCCTAAAAATAATTATAAACCTCAACACCAGATGAAAATGCTGCTGAATGAGAGTGAAACTGATAATGTAAGATCAGAAACCATATATCAGCTAACCTAATTATCAGAACGAAGAAGACAGGATATTGAAAGCTGTAGCATAATATTTGAAATATGAAGACCTCAAACATTGATTTCCATAAATTGATACTTGGAGTCCATTGGTGATAATGCAGATACAATGTCTGATCAAAAAATTCTAAGACTTTATATATTATAAAAAAAAACAGTGAAGAAATTGGCCAAAGATGAGGCATAGGGCCACATTCCTGTATTGAGCCACTTCCTACTCCACCACCAAACCAGTACTTAGCAGCATATGTTTGGGCTTATGTCACAATCGTAATGAATGTCCCTGCACACACTGCCCTCTCCACTCAAAAGTTTTCTTGGCCTAAATACATTTCTGTAGTACCCCCAACCCCCCATATTCACCTGACCTTTGCCCCATGTGACTTTTTTCTCTTCCCAGAAATCAAAATGATGCTGAAAGACCGAAGATTTGATGACATTTCAACCATTCAACAGAATGCAAAAGCAGAACTCAACTGGCTCACAGTTGAAGACTTCCAGCAGTGCTTCCAGAAGTGGCCGGAACATTGGGATACTTGCATATCTTGAGGGTGAGACTACTTTGAAGGGGACTGTTTATAAATATATTGTATGTAGCCTTTTTTTTTTAAAGAAAAATAAAGTCTTGGAACATTTTGATCAGACCATGTATACTTTGGTTTGAGGACATTTGACATACATAAGATATAATGTATTAAATTTATACCAAACCATGATTTAAGAACTATAACATACTTGTACATTGGTGTGAATGTGCAAATGAATCAGTTTAAAACATTATTTTTTCGTAGTTTTTTTTTTATATGAAAATGGTATTACATTTGAATGTTAATCTACAGGAAAATCATCAGATGTATTTATGTTGAGAGAAAGCAGAGGAATACAGTGTATGGTTGTGTTTATACAGAAAGTACCAAATGTTAGAGAATTTCCATTTCCTGTCAATGGAAAGGTAACTTTGAAATTCTATAACTTCTAAAACTTCTATGGGAAAAGTGATTAAAAATAAATATCTACATCAAGTCTCTCTGAATCTTGAACTTCATAAATATTATCTGTTTTTAAAGAGTTTCGGAAACTAGATTATTTAACAGCACCAATTCCAGTCTTAAGATACATTGTGTTTATATAGTCCGAATAATAAAGGTGTTATTCCAACTTCTAGAAATATGCAATTTTCTTATTAACTGGCTTGAAATAATACATTTTAATGAACTTCTGAGGTAGATTCTTATGACTGGCACTGATGTTAAATTGTCAAAACCAATAAACTAAATACTGAACAAATATTGTAAAATATCAGATTTAGCGAAAATTACAGTAAAGATTCACAGTGCAGTAATTAAAATTAAATTGAAATCTTTAATTCTCTATTGACACTCTTAAATGTTTTTAAATACTTCAACAAAAGTTCTATGCTAACAAGTATCAAAAGTTGTTAAGGAGAAATTTTCATGACGTACTGCAGAGGACGTACTGCATGGAATTTAGCTTCCGGGATGTTTGTGAGTGACAAGTTTAATCTTTGACATTCTTGCCTGTAAGCGACGCCTCAGTAGAATTTGAGAAGGCAATGAAGGATTTTGATGAAAGACTGGCTGATGTGCCCTTTGGGCGCATCATCGGGTGGTAAATGAGCAACTTTAGATAAAGCATGAGAGATGTTTGTTGAGCACAGGGGAGGGTGGGGTGCCATAAATTGCATTGTCAGTGACTCTGCTCCAAGGTTCAGAGTGGCCACATGATGTGCGGGTGGCCTTAATGCAATTTGCGTATGAAGGAAGTTGTTAAAGAGGGTATGGGGTTATGGAAACTTTCCAAGATTAGTGAGTCTCAATGGATGTTTAATTTTGTGAATAGATTAAAGGATTAATTTGATTTCAAATGCGTTGCATTGGTAGTATAACGAGTGGGATACTTTTATTAACTGTATAAAAAAATAATACCCTCTCAAACAGCTGCTTGCCACAGAGGTCTAACAGGAGTCTATCAGTTTATACACCATTATAAATTTCGTAAACTAAGTTGTGGATTAAAGTTTAATATGTTAGTGAGGACATGAATAATGGTTTTTGTATCAGTAGGGATATTGGGAATTCTCTCTGTGTGTGTGTGTGGGGGGGGGGGGGGAGACATATTTTAATCGCCAATTCTTTGTAATCATTATGGTAGTTGTTTAAAGGGGTCTGAGGTATATGCATTAATGGATATTGGAATGGTGATCAGCGATGAGAAAAGGAAAGTGTGTTTATGGGGTGTGATATTTCCGAATGGTAGGTTATATCCCCTAAGGATCAGATGCCATGCTGGGGAAGGGGGACAATGTGTTGCAGAGTACAGTTAATTTTACGTTAATGAGAATATTTTCTGTGATGGCTAATTGGAATTTGGTAGTGGAAATATTATAATTTTAATGAAGTGAAAATCGGTGGATAGATTGTTTTAGGTGTTTATTTGGGATAGTGTGGTTTTTTTGTAGTTTAAGATGACTTTAAGTTGGGTATTAAATGTTTCCTATGTATTTGTCTTTGGGAAAGATTTTACCTGTGGGGTCTTTGAGTTGGATGTAATAAACTACTACAGAGCTGGTTATATGGTCACAATCATTTTGAACAAGTTGGGATATAATGTGTGACATTTTAATTGAGACTTTATAATGGATAGGTTTAGGGTATTTTTAACAGAGTATGTGAAATTATTATTGATATATGGTAGGGCTATTGTGTATTTTTCCATTTAATTTTAGGTGTTGGAGGATTTTGGGATTGTTGACATTTGATTCATTTGTGAACTTTGTTGATGGTGTGTGAAGTATATCTGGCCTGTTGTGCGAGTTCAAAAATGTATTTTTTTTCATTGTTTAGTGGTTATGTGCCCAAAGTAAGTATGCAAAACACGTGTCATGGAACTCAAAAGTTTTAAGCACTCCATGCTACCCAAAAGTATTATTGGTTATTTTCTTCACCAAATCTTAGGCAAATAAATTACCAGCATTCCTTATATGTTCTCAAATTCTACTGAGGCATCGCTTACCGGCAAGAATGTTGAAGATTAAACTTGTGACTCGCAAGCATCCTGGAAGCTCCTCTTACTACTATCCTCCGCAGTATGGTGTGTAAATTTCTCCTTAATAACTTGATAGTATAGAACATTTGTTGAAGTGCTTAAAAACATTTAATAGTGTCATAGAGAATTAAAGATTTTGATTTAAGTTTAAATGAGTTCTATACTTCTATGATTTTCTTAAACAGTTTGAGGGTTATTTCAGTTACTTTTCCTGTCTTTAACTTTAGTTGTGGATTTCAGTGATTTTATCTGTTTATTCTTTTGCCCTTTATCCAGTTTGATGCAATATAACTGTAGTTGCTGTTATGCCATAAAACTCCAAACAACCAAACCAATTAGAAGTTATAGAGTTTCAAAAGATTCCTATTGACGTACATTGGAAATTCACTCTTAATATGGTAGTATTCTGTAGGTTTTTTTTTTCATAAAGCATAAGTGTATTCTCCGAGATTATATTATTCTTCATCCTGTATGCTTCAATTTAAGTACCAGTTTTCAGGAACATACCCTGTTTTTAAACTGGGCTATAAATATATTACCCTCTGTCTTATTTTGCCAAGATACTCAAGCTTTTCAAATTTGTAATTGTGCAGTGTTTGATGACAGCAAATCAGGTTATTCATACATTTAATGACCCAGCTGTTTCAGTAGAATTGATAGATCATAAAATTTTTATTTGTGGCCACAGCTGTCACCCAAATGATAAAAATTTCACAATTATTGAGTCTAAGACAAAAAAAGCAGCAGATTTATAATTCTGACTGATGGATTTATATTGTCAGCAATGCTGAGAAAGAATGTTAACAAACAAATCTGCGATGCCATATAATGCTTCTAAAAATGGCAATCAGATGGCTTAACAAAATTACTTTTATTGTATTTAATAAAATATGCAACAAATGAAAAATGGGAATATTATTTTTCAAGCTTTCATTATGTATTTTTCTACGATATATATAAAATTTTTCAAATGGCAATTTTTTTAAAATCAAATTTAAATTATTTTTTTTTGTTGTAGTAAGCACAGATAATTGGATAGAAGTCAGTTATTAGTGGAAATAAGAAAATGACGAGAAATAATTTGGATTACTATCACATCCTAAAATTTTTGCCGAGAGCAAACAAATTCAACATTCCTTGTAAGTCTCTTGAACCACCCACTTAGTAAAACAAATTTGCTTAGATATCCACATAGTCGATTCTATTTAATGCAGCAATATTTTTTTATAAATCTATTCCTTTTGATCGAAATAATACTAAATTGAATGCACTGCAGAATTTGTATGTATTCTCTTTAATCCATTTTTCAATAAATGGTTTGTATCTACCCTCTTTAATCTGACAACACACTAGCGCAGATTTTTTACCAACTCTGTTCCTTCTAAACATAATAAATGGAAAATGAAAGAAATGCACTGCTGCAATGAAGCTTCATAGGATAATCTGCTTGCTCCCTAATACTCTCAATAAAACGAAATTTTCAAAAATCATTTTCTTCTGAAAAGAAATAATATCAAATTGCCTTAGAGAAACAACTAATATTGAGAATTATTCTTGCTAATCTGACTTTCGATACAGTGGATTCTTATATTTCTATTTTGTCCATTCAAAGTCAAACAATTTCAAAAGGAACGGCGATAGGAAACAAAAATGCATAAGGCTACCAGTATTCTCAATAATCTGTTGAAAGAAAATTGGAACTCAAATGCATCAGAGGATATCAAAACAATTGATATTGCGAATTATTCGCACTAATCTGACTTTTGATACAATGGAATCTTACATTTCTATTGTATTCTGTCCATTCTAAGTCAAGTAGTCTGAAATAAAAGGAAGGACTATGGGAAACAAAAATGCATAAGTCTACCAGTTAGTTGCAATAATCTGTCTGTCACTCAATAAAATGAATATTTAAAACTCCTTTACTTCTAAAAATAATAATGGGAAATTAATTAAATGTATTACAGGAAATCAAAACAGTCGATACTGAGAATTATTCTCGCTAATCCGATTTTGAATACGATGGATTTTTACATTTCTGTTCCATTCTGTTTGTTCCAAATAAAATGATCTGGAATAAAAATAATGGACCATAGAAAACAAAACTTTGTAAGATATATTAATATTCTCATTAAGCCAGCATATAAAATCATTAATTCTAAGTTAAAACAAAACATCCTTTCCTTTCTAAACTAACCAACCGAATATCAAAGAAATTCCTTTGGGAACTGAACCAGCCAACATTTACATGTATTTTAGCTAATCTGTGATTAATGATGCATTTGTATTTATTCTGTATAATATGACTTTGATTAAAATATATTAATTGATTATTTGTATTTAAATGGACCCAGGAAAAAAACCTGTGACCAACATCAACATTTATTCTATCTGGTCTTTTACTCATTCATCTACTCTCTCTAATTTGATATTTCAATACATCATAGTTTTTTGGAAACTCCTGTTGGTTTTACCTTAATGTTGGTTGCTGGTAATTCTTTGGTATTTTAGCGCCAAATATAGCATTTTTGGTAACAGCAGAAAAAAGTTCTGCCATGATTATTCTTGTGAACAGTAAAAAATAAATTCATTGGCGGAAATGTTTACGTTTCTGTGAGCAACGCAGTTCTCGCTAATGACAAGTTATGATTATGGTAGCTCACTAATCAATTTATTGAAATTGATTATTTTATAATTTTCAATCTTTCTGAACAATTCGAGTGGTTAGCGCGCTTGGCTACTGATCTACGGGACCTGGGTTCGAGCCCCGGGTAAGGCATGGATGTTCGTGTTGTTTTCTGCTGAGGTCCTGCCATCCTCTCAGATCTTCTACTGTGGCATATAAACTGACAGGCTCCTGTCAGACCTCTGTGGCAAGCAGCTGCTTGAGGGGGTAGTTAGTTAAAGATGATTAAAGAAAACCTGTAGATCTGACATATTTATTCTCTGTAACCATACTTTCAAAAGTGCATTTTTTTTAGCATTCGAACTTTGATTTCTGAAGCATAGATATAAGTTAAAAGCAGCTTACCAATTTAGAGATAATAAATTTTATTGTGTTGTTTTTTGTAGTGTGTTCGCTTGTTTTTTTATTATTTTGCTCTGAAGCAAACAATACATTCGTTAAATTGAACATCAGAGTAATGAGACTACTGATAAATGTACACAGTTTGATTTCATTATTTTGATTTCCTGTTATTTCATTTAAGAAGAAACATATATAGCGAAAAAAAATCCATTGTATTGACTGGTTGCATTTAGAAAGAATAGATTTAAATGCTGTATTGAATTTCAAATTAGAATGGGAATAAATTTTTCTGGTAGTTCCTTCCTTTAGTTTTCTGTTGCTTCACTTAGAAAGAACATATTTAAAAGAAAAATTATCCATTTTACTGAGATGTCAAATTGTGAAGAGACTGCATTTAAATGCTTTATTCATAATAGATGTTTACAAAAGAGCTATAATATAGCCTGTTTGGGTTTCTTGTAGTGCATTCCTTTGATTTCCGATAATTTCGTTTGAAGAAAAAGACTCTTAAAATATTGGTTTTATTGAAAGTCAGATTAGAGAGAGTACTGATAGCCATGAACTTTGGATTTCCTTGCTGCTTTTTATGAATGAGTTTTCGGAATTTTTCGAAAGTGTTCTTTCATTTCCATTTATTCATTTGAAAGGAGAAAGAATAGAAATATAAAAATCCATTCTAAATAAATTCTGATATCAAGAATATATATATATTGGCTGTTTCAGTTTCCTTTGTGATATCCCTTGATTTCTGATACTTTTGTTGTCATTTCTTAATAAATATTAAAAAAAGTTTCAGTGAAAGATTCAAGGAAAATAAAAATTGTTCCATTGAATGTCAGTTTAGTGAGCATACTGATTGTCTTTTGCGATTTGGTTTTCTGTACTGCATTCTTTGGTTTCCCTTTGCTTCATTTAGTTGATGCAGAAAAGAATATAAAAATCTGTTGTAACCGAGGTTGGATAGCGAGAATAATTCTCAATATCACCTCTTTTGATTTTCTGTAATACATTTGATTAATTTTCGATTGTTTCTTTTAGAAGTAAAGGACTTTAAAAATATTTGTTTTATTCAGTGACGGATTGTTGAGAATACGGGTAATGTTATTCATTTTTGTTTCCTGTAGTAGTTCCTTTTATTTCAGATTGTTCAACTTAGAATGGACAGAATAAAATAGAAATGATGAATCTGTTGTATCAAAAGTCGAATTAGCAATAATAATTCTCAATATCAGTTGTTTCGATTTTTCCCTGATGTGTTTAATTGGTTTCCAATTGTTTCTTTTAGAAGAAAATGATTTTTGAAAATTTTCTTTTTATTGTGGGTCATATTAGTGAGAAAGCAGATTATCCTATGAAACTTTGTTTTGCAGTAATGCATTTACTTAATTTACCCATGTCTCCCAGAAGCATGCCAGGTGTCATAACCACTAGACCGCCAGAGACGCTGTTTCCTTCAACAATTTGACATGTTTGCTTCCTGCAATTTATTGATTCACTACTGGTGCCATCTAGGTCAGGAATTGGACAGCCAAAGTGCCAAATATGGTGGTGGTAATATTTGTCTCTCATGCTCACAGAGTTATATAAATAATTTAGTAATAAAGGAACACGGGAAAATGTCCTGTAGACAACAAACACCTGAAATAATAGGCATAGTTAGCCAATATCATGAATGTGGCAGCCTGTCTGTCCAATTCCTGACATAGATGGCACATTGACAAATCAAAAAAATGCAGGAATGTTTATAGTCATGTTGTTGGAGGAAACGGTTAGTATTTGGTGGTCTAGCGGTTATGACACCTGGCATGCTTCTGGGAGACATACTTTGAATCCCACTTTTACACAATCATTTTTTTTTTCAGCCGTTGTGTGTTTCTTGTCTACAGGATATTTTCTGTGATACTTTATTACTAAATCAATATTAATTTTAGCCCAGCTCCAAATCTGAAAAAAATTTATTAAAATTATATTAAAAGGGACAATATTGGTCTGTAAATGGTAGCTAGGTAGTCACTGGAAGGAGAGCTATGCATCCCCTGTGATGATGCATAGAACCGGCCAGGCCTATCACCTAATGTCCAACCCCGCCTTCTCATGGTGCGGACCGTTAGTAACTTTCAAAAGAGACTCTCTTGTGGAAGTGAACGGAAGGGGAGGGCTGCCAGATTAGTGTGGCCTACTGATTTGGACAACTATGGCTACTTTTCTTTTTTTTTTCTACCCTGCTGAGGAGTGGTCAACCACACAGGGTCCTGACCATATAAACCTACTGGACTGGACAGATATATGGCTCTGAGCTTGATTATGGATCCTGATTTTGCTGCACTGGTGGGCTTCTGTGGAGGAAAAATCTTCCGCTGTGTTTTCTGTTTGTTTGTGGGTTGACAGCCCCAAGTGAATAGATTCACAGGATATGTTTATCAGCTGGTGGATAATCCTGAGCAGAAGTCATCGCAGGCACCTGAACTCTTTGCTTCTATTGGCATCGTCAAATTCTGCATTGGAAGAAGTCTTCCAGTGTAGATGGCTTCAGCCTTTAGTAGTGGGGGAACGGGTCTTTGCCCCATGTTTGCGATTAGGGGGCTGTTTGATATTGTCGGCATTCCCTCTCTCAATAAACATAGTTTCTTTAAACGTCCCACTAACCATTTTCTCTCCATAGGTAGTTGGAATGTGAGGACTCTGCACAGAGCTTTTTCTCTTGATGTCCTCACACAAGAATTCCACCATTATAATTTAGATATTCTCGGCTTGCAAGAGACCAGATGGACAGATAAAGGTCAGATTCTTAAAAATAATCTTAAATTTCTCTTTTCAGGGAGGGACGACAATAAGCATCACCAAGGCGTGGGTCTGTTTCTCAGCATACACGCTAGTGATGCTCTTCTAGGATATGAGTGCATTAATGAAAGGTTTCTTACAGCAAAATTTCAGACAAGCATTAAAGACTTGAATGTTATCTGCTGTTATGCCCCCACTGAGGATGCCGATGAGGATGAGAAGGATAGGTTTAACGGACAACTTCAGGATATTTTGAATTCTGTCAAGAAAGGAGATATTACCCTTGTTCTAGGTGACTTCAATGCCAAAGTTGGTACTGACTCTGACCTTTGGGAAAGGGTGATAGGTCATTTTGTTATTGGTAGCAGCAATGGGCAACATCTCCTACAGGTAAGTAAACTTAATGGCTTCAGAATAACTAACACTTATTACAAACACCGCGACATACATAAGTACACATGGGTTTCACCTGATGGGCTGCATAAGAATATGATTGATTACATATTAATTAACAGCAAATGGGCTAGTTCTGTTAGGAATACCAGGGCATATAGGGGAGCTGAAATTGGATCTGACCATTACCTTGTTAAAAGTGTGTTGCAACTTAAACTTAAAAAGTGTTGTGCTAGGGTTAAAAAATTTACTTTTAATACTGAAGCTCTGAAAGATCCAGTTATAACCAAAGCTTACCATGATAGGTTACTTAGTCATTATGACAGTCATGGTTTGCTTACTACTGAAGTTGAGGAAGAATGGGATCATTTTAAACAGGCTTTTTTGGACACTAACAGTACTCTTTTAGAAAAAAAGGAGCAGAAGAGGCAGAATTATCTGAGTGATAAGGCACTTGAGCTTATTTCGGAAAGAAAGAACTGCAGGAATGTCCTTTATCAATACCCTACTAGTCCTAATAGAAATCTTAGAAATCTAGTCTTAATAAACGTGTAAAAGATCAGTTAGCTGCTGATAAGAATCTTTGGCTTGATGGTTTGGCTGACAAAGCCGAGGAAGCAGTTAGACAACACAACAGCAGAGAGCTGTACCAGATAGTTAATGTTTTGTGTGGTAGAAAACGGACAGGCATACAAGGATTGAAGGATAAACAAGGTAAGGTTATAGAAGTTGAGGATTCTGTCATGGCTAGGTGGGCTGAGCATTTCAGTGATGTTCTAAACAAAGTAGTTAGTTCTACTCCCATTGTTTGCAATGATGATAGATGCATTGGTGGCTTTAATGTTGGCTCTATAACACAATCTGAAGTTATTTTGGCTGTTTCTAAACTTAAACTGCATAAATCCCCAGGGGTAGATGAAATTACTACCGAAATGCTTAGAGCTGGGAATGTTTCGGTTACCACTTGGATGACTGAAATTCTGAATATCTTTTATGATAAAGGCATGGTTCCTAAGGATTTTACCAGAGCTATTGTTATCCCTATTTTCAAAAAAGGTGATCGCAGTTCTTGTGATAACTATAGTGGTATCAGCCTACTCTCTGTTCCAGGTAAAGTTCTTTCCATGATTGTGCTTAATAGAATTAAGAATCTGGTTGACAGTCAATTGCGTGATGAGCAATGTGGATTCAGAAGTGGTAGGGGATGTGTGGATCAGATATTTTCACTTAGGCAGATTCTTGAGAAATGTTTAGAGTTTCAGAAACCTTTGGTTGCTAGCTTTGTTGATTTCAAAAAGGCTTTCGACTCTGTTGATCGTCATAATTTGTGGTTGATTGTGAGATCATATGGTATACCAGACAAGTTAGTTAACATAATGAAAGCTCTCTATAATAACACTGAGTCGTGTGTGAGAGTTGATAAGGCTTGTAGCAATTGGTTTAGCATTACTTCTGGTGTTTGACAAGGGTGCATTTTGTCTCCTTTTCTCTTTAGCTTGGTTATTGATTATATTATGCGAAATTCACTTCAAGGAAAAGATTTTGGCCTTAAATGGGCTGGAGATACGAAAATTTCTGATTTAGATTATGCTGATGATTTAGCCCTTTTGGCAAATGATGTTGATGAGATGAACTCTTTCATTCGAGCTGTTGATGAGACTGGTAGTAGAGTAGGTTTGGTTATAAACAGAGAGAAAACTAAAGTGATGAAAATTGGTCAATCAGGCTGTGATTCAGTTAATCTGAATGGTTGCAGTCTTGAGCAGGTGTCACAGTTTAATTATCTTGGGAGCTATGTAACAGATAATGGTGATGTGCGGCATGAGATTAACAGACGAATAGGGTTTGCTCCCGGGACTTTTAAGAATCTATGGAGAGTGTGGAGAAATAGGCGTATACACCTGAAGACTAAAATTATACTGTATAATAGTTTGGTTCTTTCTAGGGTTAGTTATAGTAGTGAAACTTGGACACTTTGCAAACAAGATAACAGGAAACTAGATGCTTTTGATTCCAGATGCTTATGCAGTATCTTGGGCATTAGGTGGTTCAACTTTGTAACTAATAATGAGGTTAGGCAAAGGAGTTTGCAACCTCCTTTAAGCAGCATGTTGTGCAGAGAGAGACTCCGTTGGTTTGTCCATGTTGCTCGTATGAATAATTATAGATTGGCGAATAGGGTTATGAACAGTGTGCCTAAAGGCCTCAGAAAGAAGGGGAGACCTAGGATGCGGTGGGGAGACAATGTCAAACAGGACCTTGTTAGAATTGGTGTGCAGTGGCCAGATGCAGTAGATGTAGCTCAGGATAGACTTGCTTGGAGAACTAAATTGCACGGTCTGGTTGGACCTCCGTAGCCCATGGCTGCTTGAGGATGATGATGATGATGAAAAGGGACAGAAGCAAATTTAGCCTCCTTCAAAAATCTGGCATTACAGATTTCCCCTACATTTGCCTAATCTGTTTTTATTATATTGGAAAAACCCATTATGCACGTGCATCCACTTACTATGAAATCATTGTCAGTGAGGCTATTGAAATAATGACCTCATCTGTACCCACCTGCAACTGAGACACTGGAATCACCCTTCATGACGTAGAAAGAAGTTCTTAACAGCCCCAGTACCAACATATAGTATCGCTTCACTGAAGACAGAGTGCTATTTTTGCTCCAAAAAGCTTCTGAGTTTACTTCTAAAAACTTTTTAATGTGCAAATAGTTTGAAGGATAAACTTCAAAATTTTATTGCTCAGCTTCTTGCTTTTGGTATCAACAGCAGAATGACGACCTCGGAGCAGCCATGAGTCCACATATTTGCTAGGGTTGAAATGAGTGAGAGGAGGTCCTACTATCCTGATGAACATCAGTGCAGAAGTTGTCCGTACAAGCAGAGATGACCTAGATGAAGTTACTATAAGATTCATCGGAGAGAAACCCCTTTCACATTCACTGGAAGATACTGCAATTGTGCCCAAAGTGTGCTTTAGAGGAAGTAGTATGTCCGGGACTTTATTTTCTTGAAGATATTCACGGAAACCACAAACTGCTTCTCTTTCATTTAAGCGAAATTTGCGTGCTAACTTTTTAATTTCAGCTTCACCAAATGTCAGATGCTTCCCAGGATTTTCTGGCCAATACTTGGAATCTAAAATCTTAGCACATTCAGGCAAATTAGCATCATCTCCTTCAAGCAGATGCTTTCCAACAGCTTCTTTCAGACTTCTATAGAAAGCAGATGAACTTACTGCTGGACTGTGTCTTTCATTTTTGTGGAGCTCAATCCCTTTGAACTTCATGTTCTTCTGACTTCGAAGAGAAATACTCTAGTATGGACCAGGATTTTCAGTTCTTTCTTCAAAAGGTTTAACTGTGTTCTTTATCTTCCTGTCTGCTTTGTACATGTCAATATTTCTCTCTTGTAAATCTAGACTTAGTTCACTAAGTTCTTGAAGAGCATCACACATAAGGCCCAAATCAAGAAGAAACTCGCATGATATTTTTCTTAAAAGGCCCTCTTAAAGACAGTGATCTGTTTCGCTTCTTCTGCTGTCTTGTTTTGCCTCCTGAAAGTGATGGACTAGCACAATGCCAGAAAATAACACTAGGAAACTTCTCTTGCATTAGGCCCCTTACACCATTACGCATGCCAAACAACACAGCTGCACCATCACAAGTTACAGACAATAAATACTCCTTTAAGTAATCTTCAGATAATCCTAAACACTCAAGATGACTAATTAAAGAGTTTAGAATTCCTCTAGCAGTTACATCTGATAATTCGATCAAATCTAGGAAAAGACTCGTATCATAGGAGATCATAGGAGCCAAAAGTTCAGGAAGAACTAAACGGACAATAACAATCAATGTTGTTCTGTTACTCACAGTTGTTGATTCATCAATAACGATATTTTGTTCTTGGAGTTCACTATATTGTCTATTAATGTTTTTCTCATTTCATTTGCGATATGGCTCACAATGTTAATGCAGGCATTTGCAGAATGAAGAATATATCCCATGTCTAGGCCATTAAGTTCCTGTAAATTTATTTTGTCTTCAAAGTTGTTAAATGATTGATTTCTCCTTGCAACTTTGTAAGCAATTCGAAACACTTTTCCTATGTCTTTATTATGAGACAAAGTATTTAGGAAAACTTTCTCTAATGTTTCATTTTTTACTTCAGATTTTATTTTTTGGCACGCTTTGTGCACTGCACTCTCCTTATGATCGTAAATCATTTTTCTTATTGACATTAACTGTTGTTTGCAAGATTCTCCAAAATTACTGATTTTACCATTTGCCCACTCCGCTGAAATTTTTGTTCCCATATGTTTATCGACAGCAAGACTTCCGACATCACGACACACTTTACAGCCCAACATTTTGTTCTCGACATGCAACCACTTGTTTCTCTCGCAGAAGTCATTTTGCAAAAGTGTCCAACACTCGGGCCAATCATTATCGGAATCTGCTTCCTTTTGACCACGTGGATCTTCTGTCTTGTTTTGGTGATCCTCTTCACCAAGTGTATTTTTGGTGCCAGTTTTCTGTTTTACAAGATCACAAGTAGATTCAACAATTTCTGCTTCTTCAGCCTTCCTTTTTTTATTCATTGGCATAAAGTAACTGCTTATTTTACTCATTTTAAACAATGATTGCACTGATTTAACTTAGATTAATTGAAAACTCACTTGAACACCTGCCTGTTGCAGAGTGGATATAGAACTGATAAACTGATATTGGAAGCAATCGGAAGTGAACACAACTTCCTGTTTTCGGTTGCGTACCAACCTATGAAACAGAAAAGCAGGGTACAACTTATGAGTAATCAAAACTTAAAATTCAATTCGTGAACACAGTGCTATCTACTGGGAATATTTATAATACATTTTTCTGTCAATATATCACAAATTTTTAAAAACTTGAGAAAAAAGGTGCCAGTACTGCATATCACCAGAAAAAAAGCACTGATTAAACTACAATATAAATAATTTTACAAAGCCATCTGATTGTCGTTTCTTAAAAGCACTGAACGGTATTGCCGATTTGCTAGTTAACGTTCCTATTGAACTATGAGATTTTATCTACTATTGAGTTTTAATCAGAAGCAACCTTCTGATTTAAACTCACAAGTTTGATTTGAACTATTATCAACAAATATTTCCTTAAATTTTAGAAAATCTCCTAAAAATTAACAAAAAAACTGCTATTTTTAAAAATGATAAATTTTGGAAGTAATTACAAAATACGTACCGCCATTTTTTCCCCCATTTCACACTCTTTTCTGTCATAAACCTATTTCAGTATTCCCAAGTTATTTTTATCATTTTCCCCAACATCTTTCAAATCGAAACTGAAAGTAAACACATCCTTCTTAGAAATTCTGTTTGCACCTGCATTTAATTAGTTATGCTTCACTGAGTCAAACAAGACGCAGATGGCTGACACATGTTACATCCATTCCATGTGCTGTGTTTTTTACAGTTTTGGTCCAGCATATTGGATACTCTTTGTAAAGTAGTAGTTTTTTTATATTTGAACCTTAGTTTTCATTTCAGTAGATTTATTTTCAGAAATTAGCGAACTTTTGGCCGATTGATAAGTATTGATTTTTTTCATAGTTATGTTATATGGCCGGCCTACAACTTGTTGCTGTGGATACTTTAACATTGCATTAGACTATATGTTAATTTTTATTTTATTACTTAATATTTTTCCAGTAAAACTTTGATATAGTATCATTTTTTGAAAATAAATGAGGTCTTGGATATGAAAGCAAATTCATTTCTGTATAGGGCTGGGGTGGCTCAGTCGGTAGTGCACCAGGCTTGTAATCTGCAGTTCTCAGGTTCTAGTCCCAGCTGGGTCAGCGTTGAGACTTATCTCCACAAAACTCCCCACCCTGCCCATGGTAAGTAGGGGACACCGATGGGCTTGCAAAGGCTGCTGTCCATCGGATGGGATGTAAGTCATGGCCCCATGTGCGGGAGAGCCATACCCTGTGCACATTAAAGAACATGCTGGATGGCCTTGATGGGAGGCTACCATCTGCCTCCCAACAGCTGTTCCAATGGGTGAATTTGACCAGAATTGGTAGGCTTTTTCCAGATATCATTCAACAGTTCAAAATGGCTTAATTCCAAGTGAGGAAATATGTATTGATAAAACAATAATTGTCTATAAAGACAGAATATATTTTAGAGTATAACCACTAAAGCCAGAAAAATGTGACATAAAATTGTGTGTTGTGTGATAGCAAAACTGCGTATGCTTGGAATATCGTTGTGCATAATGGGGGTACTGTCCAAATACATGCAAGCATTGTTGGTCATGCACATGCAGTTGTTATAGATCTGATGGACAATTGATTCAACTGGGGCTACCATGTGTGCATGGATTGTCATTATTCCTGTCCATCCATATTTCAAGAACTATATGGATAAAAAAAAACATTCTACAAGTGCTGTAATGAAAAACAGGGTTGGCATATGTAAGGGCAGTTTAGCAGAGAAGCTGAAAAACTGAAGCGTTATGAGGGGTATTTAAAAAGTTCTTGATATGCAATTGTGGGAAAAAAAACATTGCACTTAACTCAACAGAACTTTTATTGTCCTTCAAAGTACTCTCCCCGGCATCTGTGCAAAGTTGCATACATCTACTCCAATTCTGGAACACTTGGTACTCATGCCAGGGGAAAATCCACAACTCTGAATGAATGCACTTTGCAAAGTCTTGCACCCTTGAAAAAGGCTAACCTAGCAAGTTCCTTTTTAATGTTTGGAAACAGCCAAAAATTGCATGGTGCAAGATTGGGTGAATATGCAGGATGGGGCAGCTGTTTGATTTTTTCCTGCTGCAAATAGGCTGTAACTTGCCAGGTTTAGTTAGCACTGGCATTTGTCATCAAGAAGGAGAACCATTGATAACCTGATTTTGGATGCTGCGCCTTCATCTCCTTAACCATTTTGGGCAAAAGAATGTTGGTGTATTATTGGCTATTTAAGTAATTTTTTCAGGTAAGATGTCCAATGCTATCATTCCTTGGGAATTGAAAAAAATTGTGAACATCCTATTCCTTGAGTGAAAGTTTCGTTGGAGAATTTGGGGGGCACAGTTCATCTTCCGAACCCCAAATATAGTTGTCGATCTTTTTTGGAGTTGTATAGTAATAAAACCACATCTTATCACCTGTGACAATGTCTGTTAACTGTTTGAGACCACTAGGTTCAAGCATTGCCAGCATCTCCTTGCACGAATCAACTCTAGCCCTTTTTTTGCTGCTCTGTCAGTTTGTGGGGTACCAATTTGGCAAAGATCTTTCGGAACTTTAAATGATGAATAATTTTTTTCCACACTGCCAGTCGATACACTGACATCTAAACTTATTACTTGAACATGAGCGGTGATATATGGGATTTCCTTAATGAGTTCACAAACAGCAGCGAAGGTTTTCTCATTCATGACCTCCTTTGGTCTTCCTGCACAAGGGTGGTCTTCAAAGCTCTGGCATACTTCTCTGAATTTGTACATCCATCCTGTAACAGTGCCATATGAACAGGCATAATCCCATATAATTGTGATAAATTGGCATAAATGTTTTTCACATTGTCCCCAAGCTTGCATCCTTGCAAAAATGTAAAATCTTTCCCTTCTTTAGTAGGCTCCATAGCAACCAAGCTCAGATCGAACTTTACCTGCCACCAGTGAAGAGAGAAACGATGATATGGCCTTTGTTTTCAACACATAATGACAAGTTTAGAGAAGCCTTCAAACAATTTATAGCTCCTAAACTTTGGAGGAATAAGTGCAAATCTACAGACATGTTGTAACCAGGCCAAATTTTTCAACATCAAAAATTTTGTGTATCACTTAGTTGTCCATTATACTTTTATGTCACACAATATTTTGAAAAGTTAATTGATCCAGCGTTGGTTTAACTACAGACATATATTTATCATGTGGCAAAATCTCTTTAGTCTAGATGCAGTTGCAAAGATTGAAAGTTAAGCAAATTATTATGCTGAGAATATGACGTGAATTTGAAATTAGTTATCATGAAACTATGATTTCAAGGATTTAATGAAGAGAAATATATTGCTTTTTATAGGGCAACAATGCACAGATTTCGCAGACCAAACTTTACACGCCACCAGTGAAGACAGAAATGATGATATGGCCTTTGTTTTTAACGCGTAATGACAACTTTACACACTTTCAAACAAGTTGTAGATCGTTAACTTCATAGGAATGAGTGCAAGTCTACAGACACATGTCAAGAACATTTTGAGCACATCTGTATTTCATTCAGAAGATTTTTTTTAGTTTTGAGGTAGTTGGGTTATTTACCTCTGAGCTGCACTTTTTTACTCACATTGGGCTGAATGGCCAGGTCTCAAGGATCCCAAGGGCTCAGAGAAGGTTGGGGGAAGGGGATCCACTGAACAGATGGTAGCTTCCTATCAAGCCATCCATATGTTATTTAATGTGCACTGTATAGCTCTGACAACATCAGCCTTTCTAAATAATTTTGAAGTGGCATGATAAAAGGGATGTAATCAGGGCTGAACATTGGGGGTGGGAGGATTTTTTTAAAAATATTATCCAGTAAATTTAACAACAGGAAATAGATACACTGTATATATGCCCACTCCTTTATAATATTTCTGGTCATAAACTGCTGAGCTTTTAAACAGATTTTTTATGTATCGCTTAACGTCGCCATGACAGCTAAAGGGTCTCTTTTCAACTGATTCTGGAGCATTCACCTAGTCCTGAAAACCCATTTCCACTACTGGATGTAATCATGCCCACTTGCTTTCATATTGCTGAAATAATCATGATTCAGTGAAGATGACGATATGGACTCCCCCCCCCCCCCATGAACGAACAACAATATAAACACTGTTTAAAAACCAAACTGTGAATCTCATGAAATGATGAAAAATATTATTTTTTCTTATAGTTAACATGTCAATGAAACTATTTTGTTCAGTGAATCCAGTCCAAGAACAAGTCACCATCAACATCTCACTTTGGTCAAGGAGTTGCCAGAAGAAGGATAATATGTTCATGAAAATGTCTAACCAAAGATTCAGAGCAACCCACCCCCAAGTTTCAGGCTAACAGCTCAACATTTTGCAAGAAAAATTCCAAAGTCAGTCCAAAAACATCACCCCATAGGAAAGTTTATTGTGTGATCCATTGCCAGAAGTAGAATTGAAAGCTGCCATGAATATGATTCATGCCAAGTCACTTGGGCGGTAACAATGGCCCATGTTTTAAAATATACCACACTTAAAAGAATTATAAGAAGAAATAAAATTCATGTTTCAGGTAAATATTTTATTATTCAGAAAGAAGTTTCCTTTTTTGTGATACATAATTTTTCGTAAAATTCTGAATTAAATTCTATTTAATTTGGTGTATAGTATGACCTATTTCTATTGATTGGTTATTTTTTGGGGGAAAATAATTCTGAAGTTAACTTGGCAGAAAGCCTGGACTTTTCTCAAAGTATAGCATGAAGAAAAAAAAATCAGAAAAAGAATAATTTTTTTTGTTTCAAGTTAAAATTTATTTTCTTCTTATTTATAACTAAATAACTTTTCTATTTTTATGCATTATAATTATTTTTATTATTTTTATTTGTATTGCCACCTGCATTTTTTATTACACCAGTCTAAAAAAGGTTCCACTAAAATAATAACTAGTCATTTTTTTTTGTTAAATATTTTTAATTTACAAAAAAAATTCAGAATTGAATTATTAATTTCGCAAGAAAGTCCTCCAAGTTAATGTTTTTGCGGGAAAAGCAGGCTCTGTAGATAGGAACCTGCTTTTCAGGCTTGGCATTGAAAGGGTTAAACAAATTTTTACTGTATTTAAATTGCCCCCCCCCCCCCATAGGGAACCACCTTGTCGTGGGGGGGGGGGGGGCTTCGGGTCCAGCAACCGGTCGAGGACTTTGCTGACCGGATTGGGTCCCCAGTTGGACAGATCCAAAACCAACTGAGGTCGAAGACATTGCTTGCCGGTTTAGTGGTCCGGTTGGATGGTGCTTTCCTTCTATAGGACTGCTGCCATGTGAGGTTTGGGATAAGATGCATCTATATGGTGTATTCTTGCCCCCGACTCTAGATAGTCACGGCTTTCTGTTAACTTGATAGTGTTGTGAGACAGAACCAGGGATTGCCGTGGTTGCTGAACATCTGGCAACAAATAGTACAATTGTACTTAAAATTGCTGCTAACAGATCAAACAGTCCAACTTTGCCACGGTTTCTAAGCAGTAAAAGATATTGCCATGGTTGCTCAAATGAAGGAGCAGTGGTGTGATTCAAGTTTCATCCGAGTATAAAAGAATGTGTGATAATAGGTTTTTGCATTTATTGCAAATTATATCCCTAATAACAAATGTGTTTAAAAGATTTTTTTATGAATAAAGGTTATTTAATCAGTAGGGTAAATTCTAAAATTAGATTTGAATTGCAGATACTTTAAAGCTTTTTATGTATGTATTTATTTAAACTGTATGTAATCCAAGATAAAGAAATTTTATTTTCTATTATACCAAACATTTTTCTTATTTCTTAAGTTAAAATTTTTTAAATTGTTTTGTTATAGCCTAAGTGTGAAGTTTCTTTTTCTTTTAAGAATGCAGCCCTGGTAAATCTTTTATGGAAGGCATTCCAGCACCCGTCCTCTAACCTGTGTAGCTGTTATGCCTCTGTACTGGTAAGGAGTATTTAGGTTTTAGAGTAAATTATGAACTCTTTTTTTATTAAAATTCTTATATAGGTTGTAGAGCTGCCAGCTGATACTCTGTTTTCCAAATGGAGAATGGTAATAAAAGGGAAGATTTTTTCCGTTATAGTTCTTTTATAGTACAATAAAAATGTACCTCTGTACTCACTTCGTAATGTGTGTTTGACTGTGATTTCAGCAACACTAATGCTCAGCAAGTCATAGGGAGTGTGTGTGAATTCCACTGACCATTTGCAGACAGAAGGAAAGGTCACACTAATATTCTTTTACCAAAGGCTCTGTATATAAATCAGTGTTTTAACTGATATGACTTCCAAGCTTAAAGGGTGAGGAATGTCAAATTAGGGAACTTCTTAAATCTGTGGGTCACATTTAGTATTGCAGTGGGATTATATCTCATACATCTGTCTCATTATCTGGGATGGCTTATCTGCAAGTCGTGAAATTTTTGTTCAGTATCGTGTTAACCTTTAGACCTCCTGAAAAAGACCTTTATTTCTGTTCTGCAGTGAGGTGGCAATGGACAAGCCATGGAACTAAGAATAGTATAGCTCCATGGAGCTGACTGACAGTTTGCTGTAATCCAATTGTATGAGAATAGTAGGGAGGAGGGGGAATCTCTGAGGAATTGGGATGTGAAACATGCCCCTCTGTTTCCCTCTGCACTGAGAAGCCAATCAATCAACTGCTAATGGTGTGAACAACAACTGTAGAACAGCATCTCTATCAGCATTGTTTCTGCTGTAGGTCAAGTGTGTGGTATAGCCTCTGCATCAGCCATAATAAATAGGTTAATTAATTGCTGATAATTAATAACAAATGCGTGCAGTCAAACTGTTTGTAATGAAGTCAGTTATAATGAAAATACGGCTGAAAATACTTAACAAAGGAAAGCCCATTCCCTTTAAATTTGAATTTTAAAACTGTTGCATGTACCTTTATTACAAACACTTTTTTCATCCTTTACTGATATAATAAACCTTTTTTTTTTGTTCTTAACCCTTAAAGTGTCAGGTTTCTCAAAATGCATGAAATTGTGGCCAGCATAAATTTCAGCACAACTGAACTTATTCTTACATGACTATAATATATATAGCTCATGTTACATACCAAATGAAAGAAATTTCATTCTGAATACTAAAACAATAGAAATTCAAATTGAAATGAAGGCTACTTAAACCTAATTTTGAAAAATAGTAAACCCAGCTTGGACACCCTAACGGTTAAGGAGCCTTTATTTCAAAGCATATGGAGTAGGGGAGAATTAACTAATTTGAAAGTTTTTTTACCACTGGAAATTTTTTTTTTTACAGTATGACACTTTTAAAGCCCATTTGATCTCTGGGTGGTTTCTGTCACCTTCCCTAGGTGAGTGGACATGTTTGACGACCTAGAAGGGGTTGTTAAAAATTGAGTTAGTGATGATCTATGTAACACTGCAGTGTCTGGATCAGCATAAATATTCAAAGAAAAGGAATATACTAAGGTCAACCAGGCACACTTAAGCTTTCCAGGGTTCCCATCATATACAGACTCTGACAGAATCTGAAATCAAAGGCCCAAGACATCTATGTTCGATTTTAGTAAACATAAATAAATAAATTACGCCATAGTTAGAAGGTATATGAGGATGGCAGGATCTCAGCAGAAAAAATAACACAAACATCCATGCCTTATCTGGGGCTTGAACCCAGATCCTTTAGATCAGCAGCCAAGCACGCTAACCACTCGGTCACAGGATGGCATAAACATAAAAACTTTGATGTTTTTTAAATAAGAAATTGCTCTTTGAAAGGTTTTTTTTTTTTAAGGCAGATTACGTATTTCTTATAAGAATATGTTATTCAAAGTTGGAAGATAACATTTTCTTTTTTCATTTGATGCATATTTTATTAAACTGTAATATAAATAATTTGTTAAAGCCATGTGATTGCTGTTTCTTAGAAGTGCTATGTGGTATTGGTGATTTATTTGTTAACCATATTCTATGCTGAAGCAACCTTCTGATTTGAGCTATTATCAGTAAATGTTTTTCGAAAATCTTTTGAATATTAACAAAAAAAAGTGCTATTTTTAAAAATGGCAGATTTTGTAAGTAATTACAAAGTATTCTGTTTTTTAACACCCTTTTCTGCTCTAAACTTATTTCGGTGTTCCTAGAGGGGAGGAGGTGGCTCAGTCGGTAGTGTGCCAGGCTCATAATCTACAGTTCCCAGGTTCGAGTCCCACCTGGGCCGATGTTGAGATTTATCTCCAGAAAACCCCCATGCTGTCGTTGATCAGTAGGGGGACACCAATGGGCTTGGAAAGGCTGCCGTCTGTCATATGGGACATTAACAATATGCTGGATGCCTTGACAGGAGGCTACCATCTGTCTCCTAACAGCTGTCCAGCGAGTCCCTCCTAATCATCTCTGAGCCCTTGGGGTCCTTCTGACTTGTCCATTTAGCCCTTTGTGTGCAAAAAAAAGTGCCACTGAGAGGTAAAACAACCCAACCCAGTATTCCTATAATTATTTATATCATTTTTCCCAGCATTCTATGCACTGTTCCTGCTATTGAAATCAAAACTATTATTAAAAGTCTTCTTAGCAAGATTTCACTGTTCAAGACTAACTGCAGCTTAAACTAGATCATGGTAAAGTTCAGGTAGCTCCTCGTATGTAATCTCCATGTGTTAAGTGGCTGCATAGTAGATTGTTTACAGCATCATCCCCACACATTAGATACCGTCTCAATTCATAAAAGATTAGATATCATCTCAATTTATCATTTTATTTACTTTTTTTATAATTAAGCCTTAGTTTTCATTTCTGTATATTTATTTCCATAAATTATCAAATTTTCAGAGTTATGCTACATCATATGGCTGGTTTACAACTTATTGCAGAAAGTTTGTGTGTTTGTCCACTTATGCACTTGGCCCCCAGAAGAGCTAGAGGCTCCAAACTTTGCATAAACACTCCCTTCACCAAGGGAAGAATATAGGCTATTTGCAAACCTGCTGGAGTCAACTATAATTGGGGTGCTGCATGGGTTTGAATTTCTCAAAATCCCCATAGACTTAGCATTAACAGTGAAAAATTATTCAAAATAACTGTTGCCTACAAAAAATTTGAAAAAAGGAAACATCAAGCTAATGATATTTCTGATTTCTCATGATTAAACATTAATGCTTGTAAGTTAAAAACAAACTAATTTCTTTGATTTCGTGTGATAAACTCATTGTTCAGTTCGTTGGATCAAGAGTGCGAGCGTCTATGGATATTGAAGTCGTTCTAATTAAGCACAAGTGGAACTCCAGATTCTTTGTTGAAATAAAAAATTCAAAAACTAAGATTTCATATCAGAAATTAAAATCATTAACTGAATTTGAAAAATGTGTAGAATTTGAATAATGTTTCTCATAATAATCATTTTTTTGTAGTATCAGTACATTTTTTTCTTGGCATCTCAGACCATATTTAATTTTTTTATATATATAAAGTTACAATGCCTGACAAATTGTATCCAAGGGACTCTGGTGGGTACAAAATGATTTGAAAAGTTCGATTATATGAGCAAGGCAATTCCGTTTTTTGGTTTAGAAACTTCTTATGTGGGGAGTATCATATGTTGCCTTGAAATAGTTCCATTTCTTTCCTTCGCTAAACAAGAGGGAAAAAAATTAAACCTGAGGAGATTGTTCATAATGATTTTTATGCTAAATGAAAGCTTGTAACAGGGGGAGTGTCATCTGCTCTAGGGGTTCTCAACGTGGGGGTGTGCGGTAAATTTTTTGGGGGTACACTGTGAGAAATCAAAAGTTGCTAGATATATGTTATATATATATATATGTGTTTTATTTTATTCCCATTGTTATACTATAAACATAGTTTTATCTAAGGGGTACGCCAGTTACATACACATTTCCAGGGGGTACGTGAAGCATAAAAGGTTGAGAACCACTGATCTACTCTATATTCTAAACAGTTTCAGACCCAAGCAACGGCGGTTAAATCTGCTAGCTAGGTTATATGGGACCAAATAGAATACTTGGATACGGCAGCAAAAGACTTCCTTGGCACAGAAATCAGTCCTCCTGTAGGAGGGAAAATTTAGCAAGAGTTTTTAATCCCCTCCCCCCTGCAGAATTTGATTTTTTTTTAATTACATCTGCCCACTGTAGAGAGGTGGGGGTCACTCAGTCAGTAGCACGCAAGGCTTGTAATCTACAGTTCCCAGGTGCGAGTCCCACCTGGGCCAGTGTTGATATTCACCTTTGGTCAGTAGGGGACTCCAATGGTTTTGGAAAGGCCGCTGTCCGTAAGATCGGACATTAAGCTGTGGCCTCCTGTGTGGGAGAGCCATACCCAATGTGCAATAAAGAATACACTGGATGGCCTTTACCAAGGGTTACCAACTGTTCAATAGGTCTCCACCCCCAACCCTTTGAGCCCTCGGGGTCCTTATGACCTGCCACTTAGCCCATTGTGTGCAAAAAAAATGCCACTCAGAGGTAAAACAACCCAACTCACTGTGGACCAAATTCTAACAAGGTGCTGTTTGACACTGTCTGCCCACCACATCCTAGGTGTCCTTCTCTTTCTGAGGCCTTTAAGCACACTGTTTGTACAGTCTTAGCAAGACTAGGAACAATGCATTTATCATAAAAGATATTGAAAAACATTCCCAGCTTTTAAGCATTTCAGTAGTAATTTCATCTACCATGGGGATTTATGTAATTTAAGTTCAGAAATAGCCAATGACCACCTAGCCATGACGGAATCCTCACCTTCAATAACCTTATCTTGTTTATCCTTCAATCCCTGTATACCTGTCCATTATTTTACCACACAAAACATAAACTATATGGTACAGCTCTCTGCTGCTGTACTATCTAACTGCTTCCTCGGCTTTGCAGCTAAGCCATCAAGCCAAAGATTCTGATCAGCTGCTAACTGATCCTTTACACGTTTATTAAGCTCTTTGTAATGCTTTCTATTAGGACTAGTAGGGTATTGATTAAGGACATTCCTGCAGTTCTTTCTTTCTGAAATAAGCTCAAGTGCCTTATCACTCAAATAATTTTGCCTCCTCTGCTCCTTTTTCCTAAAAGAGTACTGTTAGTTTCCAAAGCCTGTTTAAAATGATCCCATTCTTCCTCAACTTCAAAAGTAAACAAACCATGAATATCATAATGACTAAGTAGCCTATCATGGTAACTTTGGCTATAGCTGGATCTGTCAGAGCTTCAGTGTTAAGGGTAACTTTTTTAATCTTAGCAGAGCACTAAGTTGCAAGACACTTTTAACGTAATGGTCAGATCCAATTTCAGCTCCCCTATGTAATCTGGTATTCCTAACAGAACTAGCCCATTTGCTGTTAATTAATATATAATCAATCATATTCTTATACAGCCCATCTGGTGAAACCCATGTATACTTATGTATGCCACAGTGTTTGTAATAAGTGTTAGTTATTCTCAAACCATTAAGTTTACTTTCCTGTAGGAGACATTGTCCATTGCAGCTACCAAATACCAAAGGGGCCTATTACCCTTCTTGAAACGTCAGAGTCAGTACCAACTTTAGCATTGAAATTGTCTAGAACTAGGGAATCTCCTCTCGTCACAGAAATCATGGCATTTGTTTTTTCCCCTTGGTGTACAAACCTTTCAACACTTAACCAAGATCACCAAACTTCAATATCTAAAGCAAAAATTCATAACATTTAGGGAATAAAAGTGAAAAATGTTTTTCCCATTAATCCCATTAATGTGAGCAATACATTATCTTGTATATGCTGACCCATGTTTTAAAATATACTACATTGAAAAGAATCATTAACAGAAATAAAAATCATGTTTCAGGTAAGTATTACATTATTCAGGAAGAAATTTTCTTTTGATTGATATATCAAGTATGGTACCAAGAAACAAATTATGAAATGGGAGTAATTTTCTTGTTTTAGATAAAAAAAATTTTGTTATTCAAGTATAAATAATCATTCTATTCATGTTCATTATATTCATTTCTGTATATTAGTATTTTTTTATAATTAATTTTTTATTTGCATTATAGATACATTTGTTTACTATGTATCTCTAAAAATACCCTATTAAAATAAACTAATCTTGTTTTAGTAAAACATTTTATTTTCAAGAAATCCAGAATTCAAATGCTGGTTCGTTGTGGAAGTGGGAGAGCAAGAAAGCAATGAATAACAAGACCTGGTTCACTTTGTTTCACAAATTTGTTTTTAATTCTTCGCAATGTGTGCAGTCTGTCAGTGAAATGCTACATGGTTTTGCACTGGGTCCAAGTTCAATGGCTGGGCATCGTGGAAGCAGCCAAACACATGCACAAGAAAGGTTATGGTGACCTTTTGGTGGTGCAGCCAATGTTATCCATTATTCATTCCTAAAACCAGGCGAAACAATAAATGCAGAGAAATATTATGCAAAACTCCAAAAAATGCATGACAAGTTATGCAAGAAGCAGGCTGCATTATTCAATAGACATTAATCAATCATGGAGCGGTAGGACGATGGCGTCCTACCGCTCCATGATAATGCTCTACCTCCCATTTCACAAATAGCAGTCCAGATATTCACATCAGTTACATTATGAGACCCTTTGCTCACTCAGTACTATCTGACTTATCGCCAAATGAAGCATCTTGACCACTTCTTAATGGGGAAAACATTCAACAGTGAGACAGCAGTTCAAAACACCTTCGAAGAATTCATCACTTCCAGGAATTCAGTTTTTTTATCAATGCCATAAATGCACTTGTTTTGTAGTGACAGGAGTTATTGAATCTGTTGGTTCATATTTTGATTAAGTAAAGTTATAGCTATTTAATGTTTCACCAACAATTTAGCCATTTTATTTGCAACAATTTAATATGTTGCTTGCTTATATGTTGTTGTGACCAAATAATTTGGTAAAAAGAGAGAGAGCTTTGAATATTTTTATATTTCATGATTCTATGAATTTTATCTATGCTACATTATACCCTTCATTTAATTCAATAATATAAATGTGTTTAATTTCTGATGGTTACCAAACTAAGAGGAGTGTCCCAACTCTGTTATTTCTTGTTTTAAATAAAAGAACATTCTTTCTGTCAGCTTTTGTAGTAAAACTACTAACAGTGCACAAAACACGATAATTTTAGGGCAGTGCAATTTGAAAGTTTAAAAGTCTACCTTGCTTGAAAATTCAGTTCATTATTATGTTGTTGTTTTTTTCAGTATAATGTTCTGCATATTTGGCCCTCTCAAAAATGTCAAATATCTCTCTGTGTGATTACATGTTTAATGTTAGAATTAGTATTTTTTTTTTGGTATGTTTTCGTATATGCCTATATTTGTTTTTCAGGGACGAGAGTTGTTTATTCCAGGAGAGCAGAAAACTACTTCTCCAGACCTACTTTGGTTCAGTTCAGACTGTCTTCACACAGTTGGTGTTCTCGATATTGTTTCTGGTTCATCTGAGAAACCTGAAGATTGCCACTTTTCTCTTAAAGCAGATGTTGCATTTTCTATTTGAAGTACACATGCATTTTCCTTGCAACTGGACTTGAAAAAACATACATTTGAATGAAATACATTATTTGAAGAAACCATTTCCCTTTCTCATCAACATTGCCTTTTTCCTTCAGAACCATATCAGGTTTTGTTTGCTTTTCTTTTTATTTAACCATAGTATATCACACTTTTCCTTTTAATTAAAGCAAAAACAAGCAACAAATCACATTTATGTAAATCATAGTTTCAGTAACTTACATGTGCATCCTAAAATACAAACCACTGAAAGTAAAAACATTGGTATAGCTTGTGCCATTTGCATTTTTAAAGTGTATTTTTCATCAGATTAAGAAGAGAATCATTTTGGGTTGTATGTTATGGGCATATGAAAGCTGTTTTCAGAATTTTAACATCCACATATATGAATATATATAAATATATATATTTCATACTCATATT
Source organism: Ryuthela nishihirai (assembly GCA_038380435.1). Classification (NCBI taxonomy): domain Eukaryota; kingdom Metazoa; phylum Arthropoda; class Arachnida; order Araneae; family Heptathelidae; genus Ryuthela; species Ryuthela nishihirai. The sequence goes on along the minus strand of JAWZYU010000001.1, from coordinate 151,600,007 downwards.
GTGTTTATGTGCATTTGTCTAATGTGTATAATTAGATGTTAGGGGCAGAAGCATTACATTGAATGTTTAGATCTAGGAGGATAGAATTAGAATGTACTGGAATTGATTTGATTGGTAAACAAAACTACAGTTACGAAATTTGAAACTATTTTTAGAAGGAAACGTAGATCTGATTTCCTGTAACTTTAATCGTAAAACAATTTCTTTTTAAAGGCTTCTGCAAATCATTTGTGTGAATATTGAATTTAATAAGAAGTTAATTTTATCATAAAAAGATTTTATTAAAAATATCTATTCATCCTATTTGTACTGAAATGTGTGTGTACTTGAAGGCAGCACTTATCCTATTATGGCCCATTTTATTGTAACAATATTTTCATTCATTCTCATTTGTTATTCATTGTAACTGTGTATTACATCAAGTTATAAACTGTCATGAACTAACCATCTGTCTCATTATGCTCTAAGGGAAAAAAAAAAAAGGAGCAGTTTGTAATGTGTCTGTTGTGATAGTAATTTTTATGATTATTGTTATACTACAATAGTATTTTATGATGCAACATTGTCAAAGTCAGTTTCGAGTATTTAGTGTCCCTTTGTACTCTGACACATTTCCACCTTTAAGAAACAACAGTTTTTCATCAACTGAAGTATACTGATAGTCTTTTGGCTGCTGCTGTATATGAAGTCTCCCATTTTTCAGTCATGATGCATAAAATTCCAGATTATTAATTTTGTATCATAGATTTCAGAATCATTTCAAAACACTATTTTTACCATGAAAATTGTTTTATGATCATATAGCACACTTCTATCATGCACTTAGTCTGTTTCTGTCCTGCTTTTTACATAGATCCCACTTTACACATAATCATCAAGTTTTAAATTTTATTGTCCATGTTTTTGTGTACTTTTTTTTTATTATTTCGAACCAGTATATTCTATTCTCTACTAAACGTAAATGAAAAAGTAAAAAAGTTTGAAATAATGTTACTCAATAAATTTTCTTTATGGTTTTGAACTAGATAAATATCTTAAGCTGCCCCGAGTTTTAACCGTTTTATATAAGTAGCTAAAGCATAATAAGGAGCTAGACAGTAGCTCTCAATGTATTAGTGGTGTCTAAAAATTCTTTAACCTATTTTACAATTTTTATTAATATAGTTTAACATGCCACTCTACTTCTGTTTGAAATTTTTTAATTTTTGTTGTTTTATGTTTTTTCTTTTTTCAGAAAAGTTAACATTTAAAAAAAATACCTTTTCAGCTAGTCAGAAGCAAGTTTCAAATTGTGGCAATATTTTAGATCCACATTATAGGTGTTTTTTTTTGTACATACTTTTGTCATTAAGCTGTAGCTTAAAGAGATAATCATCAGTAACTGTTTACTGTTGCACATCTGGCATCAACTACATCATATTTAAGTATTAGAGTACTCAGTGGACTGCAAAATAATAAATTCCAGGTTGATTATACTGTTTAAGTAGGGTTAATGGGGATATTATTCTATTAATGTAACATTTTAACTCTTGTAGCTATTAATTTTGCAGTATATTTGAAACTGTTTGTGGTAATGCTGCCATCTTCTGTTAACATTAATCACTGTAAATTTTGTTAGCATTGTTGAAATCTGTTGCAAATTGATTTAATTCAATTTTAAGTTATGTTTATGTTTTGTGTTCGCTATGTTAATTTAGTAGATGCTCTGTATAATATGAATCTGAGACAAATGTTGCATAATTAGCCATTGTAATGAAGGAACTTTTTTCATTATTGGTTTTGGATTTATGTTACAGAACGATGCAGCAAAGGTCAGGCAAATATAAACATTTGTAACTGTATTTAATAATGCTTATGATTGTAGAATATTAATAAATATTCTTCAATCTTTTTTTCCACTGTAGTATCTACAAGCATTCTTTATCAAGAGCAGAAATATTCAAATTACACCCAAACATTTTTACATTCATTTGTTAAATGAATATGTTTTCAGTGCTTGAAAGTATTAGTTTGGTGATTTTGTGTATTCTTTATACACAAATGAATAATTTGTTCGTAAAGAATAAGCTTGCAGAATGAAAGGTGAAATACTATTTCATTGAAGTAACAAAATGTATCATTTTGGAAAGATAAAATTTGCAGTTCACTAAATCTTTATACAATAATGTGTAACTTTAAATATGAAGTAAAACAGGAATATTTTTCGAGTTCTCAGAAAATTAATGATACACCAGTAAAATAATAGTTTGTTTTTATTAGTTTTGTGCAAATATATGACATTGTGTAATAATGTTACCTCGTATGTTTGCTTTCAGAATCTAACGACATTAATGAGAATTATGAAGATAAAATTTTAGTAATGTGTCTTAAAAACACCTTTGTATTTATTATATAAAATATGGCTAAAATGCTTATGAATTATTTTGGATAGATATCAACAGCAACAATTTAGGGAAATATTCAGTGGTTTGTGAACTTATATTTTGTTTGTCCATGAGCTCCAAATGGATTTATATTGTAACTTTTAAAATCATGACAAAAAGGTTAAAACATCATCATCTGTTCATTTCTGTTGCTTATGGATGCCATAGAATTTCAAGGCACACATCTGTTAAAAGGTATATAACAAGAACAACATATGAATATAGTTTATAGTTGAAATACCTGTAAACATCATAGTGAGGTTTATAGCACAAATTTTATAACCCTGTTGTGTAGCGCTGCAAAGTTGCCACCGTGCTTATATATATAAAATATAGTACATTTATGTATTCTTGTTAAGCTGTATTTGTTCAAAATGAGTGGGACTGTGAAGGTACCTTGTGGAGTTCTCTGGTTTCGATAAACCATGTATGCTTAGTTTCAATAAATGTTATTTTACTTTGACTAGTTTCAGTAAAAGTGTACCATTGTATTGGCACCATTTTCACATGTGTGTAACTTTTTATAAATATATACATAGAAACTTCTCCATAAGAGAAATATGTGAAACCAGGATAAACTTCAATAAACAAGGTTGTAGAAAACTTCAAAAAAATTAAAATGTCATTTCAATAATGACATAAATTTGGTCTTATTATTATGTGTCATTGAAGCAGCATAAAAATCTACATTTTGGAAAAAGGTTTTATACCTATTGCTTTAATTTTAAGATTAAAATAATATAATGAATATTTTTAAAATTGGATTGATTAAAAAGAGTAAAATGATTGTGCACAGCGAAGAACCTATGAAGATGATTTAATTTGAAAAACGTTTTCGGTTTTTATTGTACCTCTATACAGGCAATATTCATGAAATTTTACAATTCGATTGGAGTTCTTTTTTTTAATTTGTGATTGATTTTAGTGAGAAAGGGGACTCTGATGGCTTGGAAAAGTTGCATCTGTTGCGTAGGATGTTAAGCTGTTACCTTATATGCAAGAGGGCAGTATTCTGTTCATCTTAAAGAAAATACTGGAATTCCATTGATAGGAGACTTCCATCTCTGTCTCCTAACAGCTGTCCAATGGGTCCCCTTCTCCAACCTTGAAGCGTTTGGGGTCCATGTGACCTGGCCATTATCCCATTGAGTGCTCAGACATGCTACTGAAAAGTACACTGCTGTTCGTAATTTAATGAAGTTAAAAATGCAAATATCTCAAGAAATCCTTTTTAGAATTTAACAGAAATTTCAGGAGATATTTAATATTGCATATATTAATATTTACAATTGAAATTAATAATTTATCGGAAAATATTTCCAATTATGAAAAACTGTAGATCACCACAAATATTGAAATTAATTTTATTTAGGAAGGAGTATGAATTCCCCCAACAGTGATACAGCTTGCCCATCGAGCACTCGTGCTTCTAATAAAGTTACCCAACAATATAAGATCATTTCTCAGCTCGTGAAGGGTCCTTGGAGGGGGGTTGACGACTTGCAACTCGCCTCCGAAAAGCATCCCATCCGTATTCAATGGGATTTAGATCTGAGGACCTGGCTGGCCAATCCATTCTTTTTTCAGTCTCCTGGAGAAATGCTGGCCGCTGCAGCCATTGATAGTGTTACCTCTCCACACCAACAAATTACACCGAAACAGCCCTACGATATTCAGGGAGTGATTAGGTATCCCACTCTCTCCAGGTGCATTGGCACTGAGAATTACTACGCTATATTATTTGGTTCTTCCAAAAGGAGAACCTGAGAACCACACCCCATTGATCATTGGTGCTATTAATATGCTTCATGCTAGCCGTGCAAAGCAAAAGAGTGATTCATAAGTCTGTGCGTTTTAACGTCTACTTGAGAATTTGTTGTTTCAGTAAAAATAATGAGACATCATGAAATATAAACCATTTTTAATAGCACATAGCCATCTGTCTGCAAGTTGTTCAATTCCTCTTATATACCATGCTTGGTCTTTGGCGTGTAAAACTTCTGATATCCATTTTCGACTTCCTGAAATGTTTGAAATGCATACCACGAACTAGGGTTGTCGTAGGTCTCAAGTCTTGGGATCCTTTTAGGATGTATGAAGGATTTGGTAGGCCAGAAATAATTTCTTTAAGGGATTATTTAGAAATCGAGATTCTTTTTACTAACTTTTTCATTTGGTCTCCGAAGATTGAGGATGTTGCACTTTTGCCTCTTGGAAAATGGCAACTAAATCCCTTGCCACTAATCCCTTCACGAATGCAAAAGTGACGATGAGGTGGGCGATGCGGTGGGCAGACAATGTCAACAAGATCTTGTTAAAATTGGTCTACATTGGCGAAATGTAGCTCAGGAGAGGTGTGTTTGGAAAACTAAATTGCATAATCTGGTTGGACATCCCTAGCCCATGGCTGCTTCAGGATCATGATGAATGAGTATTGTATTAAAGTGTTTAATAAAATAAGTATATATTTTAGAAGTTTGTGTAAAGAATTCTTTCACTATTAATCAGTTTTTTATAAGTGTCTTAAGACGCATTGTTATTGTTAAATATTTAAACTTCACAATTCGTTAAAAACAACGAATATTTTTGAAAATCGAGGTATTAATATATTTGAGAACTTTTTTCGTCTATCACATTTTTCAAAGCAAAAAAAAACTTATTTTAGAAGTTATAGTTCGTTAGCGTTGGCCTAACATAAGGTAATTCCTTAATTTAGGGAAATAAGTATATATCACTTATTTCCCTAATTTATTCTTCAAATTCCAATTTTTCCGAAGTATTCTGTTTTCCCTGTTCATGACTGCCCCTATTCTTAGTTTTGCAACACCATTTTACTTCATTGTTCCTGTTTTAATTTGACGTACGTTTTTTAACTTTCACGATTATACGTCCGAGCCCCTTACACTCCCGCCCTTCCCAAGGTCAGTAGGGGGCACCGATGGGCTTGGAAAGGCTGACGTCCGTCGGATGGGACGTTCTTTAACATGCACAGGGTATGTGTGCGGGAGGGCCATACCCTGTGCATGTTAAAGAACACACTGGATGGCCTTGACGGGAGGCTACCATCTGTCTCCTAACAGTTGTTCCAGTGGGTCCCCTCCCCAACCTCTGAGCCTCGGAGTCCTTGTGACCTGAACATTTAGCCCATTGCGCGCAAAAAAAAGTGCCGCTCAGAAGTAAAACAACCCAACCACTTACACTCTTGAGATCTTTTATCCATTAGCTCTGTTTTAACCACTGTTTTTACGTTTTACTGCTTATTTTATAGGTTTATGATTTTTTACTTTGTTTCCTAGTATATCTTTATTGTGCCGTTTTGTTTCTGTCAATTTTAACTTTGGTTGTGGGTTTAAATAACTTTTTATCCCTCTGTCTTTTTGTTTGGTGCAATATAGCTTACCTTCTCTTGGCCATAAAAACCCCAAACAACCAACCAGCACCTACGCTTTTATAACTTAAAAGTTAACTAATCAAGAGCTTGTATGGGTGGCATAATACATGTATTTTGACGTGGGCCTTGGACATTTCCATGGGTATTTGGCTTTCCTTAGTAGTCAATTCTTAAAAACAATACTAATTTGTAATTGTGAAAGAGACAAAACGATAAATCATCAACTAGGTTGGTTGTATTATTTCTGAGTGGCAGTTTTTTTGTCCACAATGTGCTAAATGGCCAGGTCACAAAGACTCCGAAGGCACAGAAAAGGTTGGGGGAGGAGACCCACTGGAACAGCTGTTGGGAGAGAAATCGTAGCCTTCTGTCAAGTCAATGGCTTAACATCCCATCTTACGGACGGCAGCCTTTCCAAGCCCGTTGGTATCCACTACTGACAGGGCAAGGCTGGTAGTTTTGAAGTGATAATTCTTAACACTGCCCCAGCTGGAATTCGAACCTGGGAACTGCAAATTACGAGCCTGGCGTGGTACCCCCATCCCCCCCCCCCCCCAGTCAACTAAGTAAATATAATTATAGGCTATTTCATCATTTAGCTTTCTTCAAAATATACATTTTTTTAAATATTTATGTTTTAGAACCACTCTTTTGGCCCCTAGCATTTCTACAGTTTCTCTAAAGCAAACATAGGATGCCTGGAGCGAGAAATAGAATGGCTGTGTGGGGTGTTATTTAACTGCTCGGTTACAATAGATAAGAGTCAATGGTCAACCAAAATGGTGTTTTGCTGTTATGCCATTAGAGAACAAAATTTTGTGCCAAATGTGATTGTTTTTTGCCAATTCCCCTTTACAAAAACAATCTCAATTTTCACACACACGCTAAGACTTTGCCAAGGTTTTTCCAATTTGCCAACTTACCAAGATTTATTAATGTCGCATCAAATGAAAGAAGGCTAATCACACTATTGTAACAAATTATAAAGCAATTATTCTATATCGGCAGATAGGCTTTAAGTTTTTGGGTCACCTGTAACGATAAAATTACTTCTATTATGATCAAGGAATAATAAACAAATTGAAAAAAATTGCCCTTAATTTTGCTAAAAATCTGAATTTTCCAGCTCAATTGTATTTTGCGAAGTTATCAGGATTTTGCATATTCTTAATTTGGCCAATTCACCAAAATTTTGTAAAATGCAAATGATTTTGTCAACTTCCCTTAATTTTACCAAAAAAAAAATTTTTTTTTCACAACTCGGCTAGATATTATCAAGTAGCTTCGAGTTTTGCCAACTGCTGCTTTACCGGAAGAATTTTCCAGCTGTCAATATTATTACGAAACTTTAAAAATGTGTATAAAATATTTTTGGCAAAGACTGTAACTCCTCGGCTATCGCTGCTCAGTTTCCCTACCTATCTAGGTTTACACACAGGGTTTACTTTGCCTGCGAACGTCTCATATTCCTCATGTAAATTCGAAGTATCAGATATGGTGAGAGTATCTCTTAATTGGTTTCTTCGTAGAAGTCAGCAGTCGCATTGATCTTTGTTTTCACTGTTTATATGTTGAAACTGATGATCATTGTATACTTCAATGTTCCCATTACTCCAATGCTAGAAGAAAACTTATACAGTCATAGAGAATGGTCTTCAAACGTTTGAACCGCTAGTCAGGACATCCTCTCTGTGAAAAATATACGAATGCTCCCCTGGACGTCATTAAGCTAACATTATTCTGTACAACTCAAATACGTTTAGGGCACATGAATTTCTAAGGTTACAAGGCGCAGTATAAAAGGAGAAGAAAAATAAATTCTAATTGTGCTTAACAGCCATATAGTGTATATAATACCAATATGATTCTTCATATATCATTTTACTGGGAAAAGGCATTTTAGTCAGAAATCCCATCCTTGTGCTCTTTCGAGCAGAAGAAGCAGAATATATAATTCGAGATAAGAGTTACTAAGAGAATGAAAAATATATGCATTTGTTGCTTTTGACCAACGAGATAGGATAGTGTGTGCAACTGGTTTGGAAAGTTGAGGCGACTTGAACGACCGGCAGCCAGTAAAGTGTTCGGTGTATCAGCCGCCATTGCTTAACCATTGGCTTTACATGCATTGGTAGAGTAATTTAATTTTCACTTACTATACTCAACTAAATAATTATTGCCAGAATTATCTAGTAGTAAAGATGCCTTTCAAAAATATTTATTATACGTTTTTTCATATTTTCTTAAAATTGAAAAAAAAAATTGAAACGGTTCCTTACCAGAGGTCAGACACCAGCCTATCAGTTCAGTATGTCATAAAGATATTTTCATGTAATATTCAATATCTAATGGTTCAATTTCAAAATAAAATGTAATTTTCGAAAGAGAAACGAAATTTTTAAATACTTGTATCAGGAATCTCTTTTTCACACAATTCAACAACTTCATTAAGCCATTTTACACATGATTCAGCCTTCCATATATGGAATACCTACTGTTTTAGTTTTATTTTAAAGAAAATATTCTGAATGATTTTTATTGATGAAACTGCTCTAGGTTTTCTAGTACACTTTTGGCAACTTATTTTACACACAGGGGTTTAACAAAATAATGGAAATGTACTGTTTGTGGAGAATATTAATAAGCTGTAGGCCCACCTGCGGCGTTCAGAATAGACGTAATTCGACGTGGAATAGACTTGTACAAGTCGAGCACATAAAGTAATGGAATGTGGGAACATTCAACCTGTAAATTGTGCCAGTAATGCTGGAGGTGGAAAGTGTTATCTGACATTTGGTTCCAGATATTCCTACAAATGTTCCATAATATTGCTGTACCTCATCCTCATACTCTGCAATCTACAGCTTGACACGTTCCGCACAATGCAAGAGTGCATTAGCCGCTTGAAACCAGGGATGGTCATTCAAGAACAATGTCCGCAACATTGGGGCAGGTTGTCCCAGAGGCGTAGCGAAGGACTATGGTTGGGGGGGGGGGGGGATCAAAAAATTTTCAACTCGAAATTCAAATTTTGCCATCTGAGCTATTAATGTCTCTGTCACGTGTTTATACCCGAGGGGGGGGGGGGGGGGGATTTTCTCAACTATCCTGCATTTTTGCATTTGACTTACAATTTCGCCAATTAGCCAGAATTTCACAGGAAAAATCGCAATTTTTACTTCCCTGAATTTACCAAGTCACTTCGAACTTTATCAACTCTCCTTAATTGCACAAGAAAGGCACAATTTTCACAACCCCCCTGTATTTTACCAAGTGGTTTCGAATTTTGCTAAGAGTTCCCGGTTTTTTCAACTCCTCAATTTCACAAAATTAGTCCGAATTTTTACATCTCACCTCTACTTTACCAAGTGATTTCTAGTTTTGTCAAGTTGCCTCGATTTCACCACCTCTCCTCAATTTCGCAAAACATTCTCAATTTTTACATCTCTCCTGAATTTTTCCGACTCCACGATTTTGCCAAGTCACTCCGTATTTTTCCAACTGTCCCTAGATTTTGCCAACTCGCGTTAATTTTGTAGAAAAGAGATCGCAATTTTTACATCTCACCTGAATTTTGCCAACTCACCATGATTTTGCCAAGTCACTCCGAATTTTGCCAACTCCCCACGATTTTATCAAGTTACTCCGAATTTTACCAACTCCCCAAATTTTGTCAACTCACCTGTGTTTTACTGAGTGGCTTCGAATTTTGCGGTCTCTCCATTTTCCAAACTGTCCTATATTTGCAAAGTTTCCTCGAATTTGACAACTCCCCTTAATTTTACAACAAAAAATAATGCAAATTTTTACAACTTACGAAGTCGCTTTGAATTTTTTCAACTCCTATTGTCCCTCAGGAATGCCATGATATGGCACCCCACAGTATCAAACATAGATATATTTCCCTGCTTTATATTGCACTGAATTTGTTTTTTTTACTTAACTCTCTTCTTATACAGGAAAGTATGAAAATAGTAGGCAGATCATTGCTGTCAGTGAAATTTCTACCATAACAGAACTCTACACGCCGAAGTTTCTACCATAAACAGATCACATGAAACATTCGCTAACAGTTTTGCAGTTTCGATATTTAGTGATCTCTAATGATATAAATCTTTCTTTTTATATTTTTTTAAAAAGAAAGATTTATATCATTAGAGATCACTAAATATCGAAACTGCAAAACTGTTAACGAATGTTTCATGTGATCTGTTTATGGTAGAAACTTCGGCGTGTAGAGTTCTGTTATGGTAGAAATTTCACTGACAGCAATGATCTGCCTACTATTTTCATACTTTCCTGTATAAGAAGAGAGTGTACCAATCCCTAGTGGTGATGCACAGAACCGGCCAGGTCTAGCACCTAATGTCCGACCCTGCCTTCTCGTGGTGCAGGCCGTTAGTACCTTTCAAAAGAGATATTCTCTTTTGGAAGGGAACGGAAGGGGAGGGCTGCCAGTTCAGTATGGCCTGCTGATCTGGTCATCTATGGCCACTTTTTTCTTTTTTTTCAACCCTGCTGAGGAGTGGTCAACTTCACAGGGTCCTGGTGCTGACCATTTATACCTACCAGACTGGACTTGTTTATGGATTTGAGTTTGATTATGGATCCTGGACTTGCTGCACTGGTGGGCCTCTGTTGAGGGAGAGTCTGCCGCTGTGTTTTCTGTTTGCTTCTGGGTTGCCAGCTCTAAGTGAACAGAGGCATGGGATACCTTATATCAGCTGGTGGATAATCCTAATCAGAGCCATCGCAGGTACCTGAACCTTACTTTGCTAGTTGGGCATCGTCAAGCCTAAACTGGAGTAATGCGTCTCAGGCAGGCCATGTGGCTCTTGAAAAAGTCCACTTGAAAAGGTAGTGCCTGAAGTTCCTACCAGCATCGGTGACTTCAGCCTTTAGCGGAGGAGGAACGGGTCTTTGCCCCATGCCTGCGATCAGGGGGCTGTTTGATATTGTTGGCCCTACCAATCTCAATAAACCTAATTTCTTTAAAAATCCTACTAATCATTTTCTCTCTGCAGGAACGTGGAACGTGAGGACATTATATAGAGATTATTCTCTTGATGTCCTCATGCAGGAATTCCAGCGCTATAACCTAGATATTCTAGGCTTGCAAGAGACCAGATGGACAGGTAAAGGTGAGATACTTAAAAATAACTTTAAATTTCTCTTTACAGGGAGGGAGGATGGAAAGCATCACCAAGGCGTGGGTCTGCTGCTCAGCAGACATGCTAGTGATGCTCTTCTAGGATATGAGTGCATTAATGAAAGGTTTCTTACAGCAAAATTTCAGACAAGCATTAAAGACTTGAATATTATCTGCTGTTATGCCCCCACTGAGGATTCTGATGAGGATGAGAAGGATAGGTTTTACGGACAACTTCAGGATATTTTGAATTCTGTCAAGAAAGGAGATATTACCCTTGTTCTTGGTGACTTCAATGCCAAAGTTGGTACCGACTCTGACCTTTGGGGAGGAGTAATAGGCCCTTTTGGTATTGGTAGCTGCAATGGCAATGGGCAACGTCTCCTACAGGTAAGTAAACTCAATGGTTTCAGAATAACTAACACATATTACAAACACCGCGACATACATAAATACACATGGGTTTCACCTGATGGGCTGCATAGGAATATGATTGATTATATATTAATTAACAGCAAATGGGCTAGTTCTGTTAGAAATACCAGGGCATATAGGGGAGCTGAAATTGGATCTGACCATTACCTTGTTAAAAGTGTCTTGCAACTTAAACTTAAAAAGTGTTGTGCTAGGGTTAAAAAAGTTGCTTTTAATACTGATGCTCTAAAAGACCCAGTTATAGCCAAAGCTTACCATGATAGGTTACTTAGTCATTATGACAGTCATGGTTTGCTTAATACTGAAGTTGAGGAAGAATGGGGCCATTTTAAACAGGCTTTTTTGGAAACTAACAGTACTCTTTTAGGAAAAAAGGAGCAGAGGAGGCATAATTATTTAAGTGATAAGGCAATTGAACTTATTTCAGAAAGAAGGAACTGCAGGAATGTCCTTAATCAGTACCCTACTAGTCCTAATAGAAAAGATTACAGAGAGCTTAATAAACGTGTAAAGGATCAGTTAGCTACTGATAAAAATCTTTGGCTTGATAGCTTGGCTGACAAAGCTGAGGAAGCAGTTAGACAGCACAACAGCAGAGAGCTGTACCAGATAGTTAATGTTTTATGTGGTAGAAAACGGACAGGCATACAGGGATTGAAGGATAAACAAGGTAAGGTTATAGAAGGTGAGAATTCTGTCATGGCTAGGTGGGCTGAGCATTTCAGTGATGTTCTAAACAATGTGGTTAGTTCTACTCCCATTGTTTGTAACAATGATAGATGCATTGGCAGCTTTAATGTTGGCCCTATAACACAATCTGAAGTTAGTTTAACTATCTCTAAACTTAAACTTCATAAATCCCCAGGGGTAGATGGAATTACTACAGAAATGCTCAGAGCTGGGAATGTTTTGGTTACCACTTGGATGACTGAAATTTTGAATAACTTTTATGATAAAGGCATGGTTCCTAAAAATTTTACCAGAGCTATTATTATCCCTATTTTCAAAAAAGGTGATCGCAGTTCTTGTGATAACTATAGGGGTATCAGCCTACTCTCTGTTCCAGGTAAAGTTCTTTCCATGATTGTGCTTAATAGAATTAAGAATCTGGTTGACAAGCAATTGCGTGATGAGCAATGTGGATTCAGAAGTGGTAGGGGATGTGTAGATCAGATATTTTCACTTAGGCAGATTCTTGAGAAATGTTTAGAGTTTCAGAAACCTTTGGTTGCTAGCTTTGTTGATTTCAAAAAGGCTTTCGACTCTGTTGATCGTCATAATTTGTGGTTGATTGTGAGATCATATGGTATACCAGACAAATTAGTTAACATAATGAAAGCTCTCTATAATAACACTGAGTCATGTGTGAGAGTTGGTAAGTCTTGTAGCAATTGGTTTAGCATTACGTCTGGTGTTCGACAAGGGTGCATTTTGTCTCCTTTTCTCTTTAGTTTGGTTATTGATTATGTTATGCGAAATTCGCTTCGAGGAAAAGATTTTGGCCTTAAATGGGCTGGAGATACGAAAATTTCTGATTTAGATTATGCTGATGATTTAGCCCTTTTGGCAAATGATGTTGATGAGATGAACTCTTTCATTCAAGCTGTTGATGAGACTGGTAGTAGAGTAGGTTTGGTTATAAACAGAGAGAAAACTAAAGTGATGAAAATTGGTCAGGCAGGTTGTGATTCAGTTAATCTGAATGGTTGCAGTCTTGAGCAGGTGTCACAATTTAATTACCTTGGGAGCTATGTAACTGATACTGGTGATGTGCGGCATGAGATTAACAGACGAATAGGTATTGCTGCCGGGACTTTTCAGAATCTATGGAGATTGTGGAGAAATAGGCGTATACACCTAAAGACTAAAATTAGACTGTATAATAGTTTGGTTCTTTCTAGGGTTAGTTATGGTAGTGAAACTTGGACGCTGTGTAAACAAGATAACAGGAAACTAGATGCTTTTGATTCTAGATGCTTACGCAGTATCTTGGGTATTAGGTGGTTTAATTTTGTAACTAATGATGAGGTTAGGCAAAGGAGTTTGCAACCTCTTTTAAGCAGCATATTGTGCAGAGAGAGACTCCGCTGGTTTGGCCATGTTGCCTGTATGGATAATTATAGATTGGCGAATAGGGTTATGAACAGTGTGCCTAGAGGCCTCAGAAGGAGGGGGAGACCTAGGATGCGGTGGGCAGACAATGTCAAACGGGACCTTGTTGTAATTGGTGTGCAGTGGCCGGATGCAGCAGATGTAGCTCACGACAGATATGCTTGGAGAATTAAACTGCGTGGTCTGGTTGGACCTCCGTAGCCCATGGCTGCTTGAGGATGATGATGATGATGATGAATGATATAAATTAAAACTACCTTTGAAAATGGGAATTACATTTCACTAGTAACCAACTAAACAGATTTCCAATTATCTGTTAAAACAAAACCGTTCCGTTTCTTACCTACCTTTGGCTTAGGGTCAACTCACTGTTGTCAATGGAATTTTCAAGACTGTCACATTTGATGACCAAAATTTCAAATTTTTAACATAACTACATCGTTTGCAACATTCGTTTTAAATTTTGGGATTTTTCAATTTTTTCCCACCGTTAGAGGGCGCAATTATAGCTTTTGGGAAATTCGTAAAATGCAAATTATAAATTTCATCAATACCTGTCCAACCAAAGAAATTTTTTTATTTATCTTTAATAACATGCAGTTTTCTGTTAACACAAAAAAAAGTTGCATTCACCTCCCCCCTGGGTCTAATGGGTCAAGTGATTGTTGTCAATGGTAACTTCGTAACCTTCACATTTCAACACCAAAATTTCAAACTTCTAACATAACTACATCGTTAAAATATTCGTTTGATATTTTCCAATTTTCAACTTTTTCCACCGTTAGAGGGTGCAGTTATAACTTTTAGGAGATTCAAAAATGCAAATCATAATATATCATTAATACCTATTTAAAAAAAAAAAAGATTTTTTTATTTATCTGTATAAACAAAAAAGTTCGATGTCTACAGAAGGACAGACAACAAAGCGAAATTATATCTTTTTTTTATAGAAAAAAGCCGTAAAATTTACTTTTCTTTTTTTAGCTGTTTTCTAAAGTGCTTCCAATCATGAATACTGAAATTTGTATGAATTATTTCAGTTTCCTGTTCCGGAATCCATAAATACCGTGCAATACCATTCAGCTATGCACGCTAAATAATCTGAGCGACGACAAAACATGGCGTCCAATTTTGAGATAGCCAACCTCTACCTTATCTGACAACTTCGCACTTTTCTTCGTATTTCTTGTTAAAAATGGAAGTAAACAACTTAAATAGCGTACTTGCCCAGTGTAATACCTTAAACTAATGGAGTGTTTCTTTATTATTGGTAAGTTCTTTAAGAAAATGTGTAATGGCACAACTGAGTTCTTTTACGGCTCTAAATTAATGCTATGCATTAACTCGTAGAGATGGTAAAGCAGCGTTGTAGCTGCTCAGGGCGTCTTATAATCAAAGTGATGCTGTAGACGTTTTCCCAGAAATTCTAAAATACTAACACCTCTCTAAAAACCTACTAATTTTTACCACTTCATTTGCCATATTCCAAAATTTTGCCATTTTCTTCTATACTCGCAACTAAACACAAAAATACGATTAAAAATAGGCCTCCCCTCAAACCTCACTCCAGAGAATTTATTTTAAAACATTCATTCTACACACAGAGCCACAAAAATTAATGAACTCCCTCTTCCTAAGAACCTACCCATAACATCACAAAAGAGTGTACTTTCAATAACAACCTTCCTAATATTAAATAATTTCAATTCCTAAATATCTGAAATAACTCGTAATTTATATTTTAATGGAATTAAAAAAATGGGGGACGGACCTTTTTTGCATATTGAAAATCCCTCATAAAACATACTGTGCATATCCACTTGTGACCGTATTGGGCAAAGGTAAGCCAAGCCAAATGAGCAAAAATGCCCCATTCATATTATATACATGACACATGACCGCATTATCTACCGAAGAGAAACAAATCATAGACCAACCACAACCCATGGGTACGTTCCTACATCATACTTTACGCTTCGATGTCACGTTTCCTGAGCAGTGCAATCTATTGGCTACTCGTGAATTTATGTAACTTATTGCTCCACATCCTTTGGAAATCTATTCATGCTTTTCTTTGTAATAGAAGTTCACAATCAACAAACCTACATTTCTTCATGCAGCATCTTGCCATGCAGCTAACTCATCAAACATGCCCATGAGCAGGTGGTCTGTTTTGCATAGCCTTGCGCGATGCCCTTTTGTGACCACAGAAACTCGTCACAGGGATCACACGATGTTCCTCATCTCTTACATTTGATGCCACTGCTGCATATTGCTCAACTCTTCTCATTGGATGCTTTGCTTTCCCATTACTCAGCAGAAAAAAATTCCCCTCCCCAATAATGGGTAGTACTGTAGTTCACTGTTACAATGCTGCCATCTTATTTCTTATACAATGAGCAATGTATCATTACGCTGCAGTTCACAGTAACAACATGGTAGCTCATGGAGAAACAATGTAAGTTGAGAATACATGCAACGTAAAGATGTAACATATAATACAACAGTTGGAGGTTTCTATAGAATTGAATGGCAAATATTAAGCATTGTTAACGCTTAGTATTTGCATTTTTTGAAAAGTACTAAAGGCCTACACTACAAGAAGGCAGGGCCAGAATTCAGGTGGTTAGTTATGGGTATCATCAAAGGGGATTGGTATAACAGCTCTCCTTCCAGTGTACCATAGTTGACCACATCAATAGTTCAAACTGACCTCTCAGCTCCTCCATTCCCTTAAATACTTACATAGAAGGAAATATCTCGGTACTTTTCGGTTATCTCCGGTCACATTTTCTTGGCGACTTTTTTTTGGAAAGAATGGCAGTTTTTGATGAAGTCAGGAAGGTTAATGAGTAATTTAGGGGTGGGTTATTTGAGCTATAAGTTTTTTTTTTATGTTGTTGTCTCTGATAAGATTAGTTTTGGGGGATTTTTTACAATTCGGTCGGCAGTACACTTTCTGATTGTCACGTTTTTCGATTTGTATTGTCTGCGAGGACATTTAGTGTTGGGTTTTTTTTTTATAGTTTGGTCAACAGTGCACTGTTTCTGCATTTCATGGTTTTTGTTATGTGTTGTCTCCAATGAGATTATTTAGTTTTGGGGGCTTTTTTATAATGCCAGTTGGTGATGCATTGTCGATGATGTTCTTGGTTTACTTTGGTGTTTATTTTTCGTCACCAGGAAAATGTGACCAGAGATAACCAAAAAGTACCAATATCTCTTTTTGAAAGGTACTAATCTCCTGCACTGCAAGAAGGCAAGGTTGGGATTTAGATGCTAGACTTGACCAGTTCTGTGCATCCTCAAAGGGGATTGACACACATCTCTCCTTTCAGTGTATGCCTGGCTACCATTTACAGACCAATTAAACATACCTGCAATCAGTCTTCTGTGAGTCACTTTTGACTCTAGATAGTTAATATCTAGGTAGAAATCAGTAACATGACTATCCTATGAAGAGCTATATAAGAGGCGACCCATTCAGTTTACATGTCTGAAGCTACCTCAGAGACACCAGTTTTGACAGTGTCACCCACTTGACAGCTGAGCTACCTTCACCATATCTCACTGTTTCCTATACCTGAAAATTTTCTCTTTACAGGATGGGGAAGGACTTTATACCTTACTCTGTGTACTGGCAACCCTTTGACAACCATCACACTGCATTCCTGGACTTCTTGACCATCTTCACAGATGGCTCGAAGTCCAGCACATCTGTGTGATCTGCCATTGTCTGCTGTGATACTAACATTGCAACTAGATCCCACTACAATATTTAATGATCACTGCAGAGTTGTATAAGCCTGGCCTTGGACCACATAGCAGCTAAGCATCATTGTTGGTTTGTGCTTTACACTGGCTGGCTACAGACTTTGATCTCGATATGGCTTTAATCTCACCCTGTTTTCTCCAATATCCACCAGCAGCTCCATCATCTGGCACCCAAAACAACTATTGTTGTTTATGGGTCCTGGTCATGATGGCATTAAGGTCACTGATTTGGCAGATGCTGCCTGCTACCAAGTCTGCCATGCTCCTATCTAATACCCACTGCTGATTCTATATATTGATTTCTAGCATTGTTTTTCCATTGAACTTCAGGCACAGTGACAAAAATTTTGGTTGGACAGATGGAAATCAAGCCTATTGTCAAAACGCTGCAGTCATGTTTTCACAGAAATTGCAAGGAGGATTTAGTACCTGCTCAGCTCTGCTTTGGTCATTCATTTATCATACATTCCTTTCTTTTACAGGAGGACCATGAACCTCTTTTTAAGTTTTGTGGCACCATTTTAATTCTTAATCACATTTTAATTGATTGTACTGGTTTTATATAATAAGCATTATTAATTGGTTTTATCTTTGAAATTCTAGTGACGTTGGGAAGTAAAAATCATTACTATAGTATAAGTTTGTGAAAAATATTGAATATCAGCATTTTTAACCCTAATTAAATATTGAAAATGGCATTTAAATCTATGATATATTCGTCGTCGAAATATTTATCTGCTGATTTTGCTTGAAAAAATTATGAAAAGTTTAAAAATAAATCTGAGCCTGTAGTCTTTGTATGCTCATTTTCAGTCACCATAAATAGTATCAAATAGTGACACTAATTTACACGTTTAATCTGAAATACTGTGTGTAAATAATTGATCAGTTGTGATTTCCAGTGTTCTTACCTATTTATTGTTCTAGCAGATTTGTAATGCTTTCTAAACTTTTAACATAAGATATTGAATTTATTACTACTTGAAGTTGCATCATTGGGGTACACAATTAAAAGGACCTTGCTCAGAAAATAATTAAAAGTAACTTAAAATTCTCTGTCACTGAGCAATAAAAAATTTTTTAATAAAATTTCAGTGAAGTGACACCATGTCACTTCATTGAAGACAGAGCGCTGTCATTGCTCCGAAAAGCTTCTGAGTTTTCTCCTAAAAACTTTCAACTTTCAAATTTTATTGCTCAATGACAGAGAATTTTTAGTTATTATTAATAATTCGGAACCTATGTGCATTGCTCTAGGTTAATATTTTGGCAGACTTTCAAATATGAAGACTTTTCTGTACTCTAATGTATCTAGTATTTTTTTATTGCTTCTCAAATATAAACTGCAATTTTAAAGAATAATTAAATTGAAATGATTGAAAACGAACCCATTAGTGATGTCTTATGAGAGATATCAGAAGACTAGAAGGATTACTCTAATGCATCTATATTTTTTTATTACTTCTCAAGCCAATTCTGTCTTTTTTTCTGCTAATTTAAGACTACCGAGATTCTGGCCCAAAAACCTCGGTCACGAGTTTAGTCTTAAATTAGCAGAAAAAAGACGGAGCTCGCATTAGTTCAATGGTAGAATAAGAATACTCTGGCATATTTCTGGAGAGATGCAGGTTCAAGTAACGTATGTCATCTAAATTTTTTCCGCAAAATATTTATTGATTTATTTTTCATAACATAATCAATAACCAAACTAAACAGAAAAGGAGACAAAATACACTCTTGTCAAACACTAGAAGCAATGCTAAACTAATTGCTACAAGCCTTACCAACTCTCACACACGATTCATTATATTAACTAACTTGTCTGGTATGCCATACAATCTCACAGTCAACCACAAATTATGATATTCAACAGGGTTGAAAGCCTTTCTGAAATATGCAAAGCTAGCAACCAAATGTTTCTGAAACTAAACATTTCTCAAGAATCTGCCTGAGTGAAAATGTCTGATCTATACCCCCCCTTACCACTTCAGAATCCACATTACTCGTCACAGATTCTTATTCTATTAAGCACAATCATGGAATGAACTTTACCTGGAACAGAGAGTAGGCTGATACCCCTATAGTTATCACAAGAACTGCGATCACCTTTTTTGAAAATAGGGATAACAATAGCTCTGGTAATATCTTAGGAACCATGCCATTATCATAAAAGATATTCAGAATTTCAGTCATCCAAGTGGTAACCGAAACATTCCCAGCTCTAAGCATTTCCGTAGTAATTTCATCTACCCCTGAGGATTTATGAAGTTTAAGTTAAGAAATAGCCAAAATAACATCAGATTGTTTATAGGGCCAGCATTAAAGCCAGTAATGCATCTATCATCATTGCAAACAATGGGAGTAGAACTAACTACATTGTTTAGAACATCACTGAAATGCTGAGCCCACCTAGCCATGACAGAATCCTCCCATTGTATACCCTTACCTTGTTTATCCTGCAATCCTTGTATGCCTGTCCGTTTTCTACCACACAAAACATTAACTATCTGGTACAGCTCTCTGCTATTGTGCTGCTTAACTGCTTCCTCAGCTTTGTCAGCCAAGCCATCAAGCCAAAGTTTCTTATCAGGAGCTGACTGATTCTTTACACGTTTATTAAGCTCTCTGTCATCCTTTCTATTAGGACTAGTAGGGTACTGATTAAGAACATTCCTGCAGTTCCGTCTTTCTGAAATAAGCCCAAGTACCTTATCACTCAGAGAATTCTGTCTCCTCTGCTCCTTTTTTTTCTAAAGGAATACTGTTAGTTTCCAAAAAAGATGTGTAAAATGGTCCCATTCTTCCTCAACTTCAGTAGTGAGCAAACCAAGACTCTCAAAATGACTAAGTAACCTATCATGGAAAGCTTTAACTATAACTGGGTGTTTCAGAGCTTCAGAATTAAAGGTAAATTTTTAAACCTTAATACAACACTTAAGTTTAAGTTGCAAGACACTTTTAACAAAGTAAGGGTCAGCTCCCCTATATGCCCTGGTATTCCTAACAGAACTAGTCCATTTGCTGTTAATTAATATACAGGGTGTCCCTGAATTCATGGCCCAAAAGTGAGAGGGGTGGGGGTGGCTCAGTCGGTAGCGCGCCAGGCTCGTAATCTGCAGTTCCCAGGTTCGAGTCCCAGCTGGGTCAGCGTTGAGATTTATCTCCGCAAAATTCCCCGCCCTGCCCACGGTCAGTAGGGGACACCGATGGGCTTGGAAAGGCCGCCGTCCATCGGATGGGACGTTAAGCCGTGGTCCCGTGTGCGGGAGAGCCATATCCTGTGCACGTTAAAGAACACGCTGGATGGCCTTGACGGGAGGCTACCATCTGTCTCCCAACAGCTGTTCCAGTGGGTCCCCTCCCCCAACCTTCTCTGAGCCTTCGGGGTCCATGTGACCTGGCCATTTAGCCCATGGTGTGCAAAAAAGTGCCGCTCAGAGGTAAAACAGCCCAACCCAACCCAAAAGTGAGGGGATGGTAGTACACACTGAACCCACCAATATTCGTCATAGAATATGTGGCCGCAAACGCAGTGAGGAGTCGGAAATGAAGGACAGACACAGAGATTTCTAGAGTGACATTTATTGGAGATCATTACAATAAATGCTCAAACGTCCGCCCACCAACGTTGATATAGACGGCACAATGGTGGAGTAGTGATCGGCGTACCTGTTGTAAACACCAGGCTTGTCACTCACATCGGCTGCTGAGAATGCTGGGGTTTGGCCGATCCACCGCTTTTAAGCCATGCCGCCTCGTCTGTGCCCCCTACCTGCACTGGGCTGCATTTGCAGCCGCATATTTTATGACGAATATTGGTGGGTTCGGTGTGTACCACCATCCCCTCACGTTTGGGCCTTGAATTCAGGGGCACCCTGCATAATCAATAATATTCTTATTTAGTCCATCAGGTGAAACCCATGTGTACTTATATATGTCGCAGTGTTTGTAATGTGTTAGTTATTCTGAAACCATTAAGTTTACTTACCTGTAGAAGACATTGCCCATTGCAGCTACCAATACCAAAAGGGCCTATCACCCCTCCCCAAAGAATCAGATCCTGGTCAAGAGGGTCAGGATCAACTTTGTCACTGAAGTCACCTAGAACAAGGATAATATCTCCTTTCTTGACAGAATTTGAAATGTCCTGAAGTTGTCTGTAAAACCTATCCTTATCAGCATCCTCAGTGGGGACATAACAGCGGATAATATTCAAATCTTTAATGCTTGTCTGAAATTTTGCTCTAAGAAACCTTTCATTAATGCACTCAATTCTAGAAGAGCATCACTGGCATGTTTGCTGAGAAGCTGACCTACATCTTTGTAATGATTATTATCGCCCCTCCCTGAAAAGAGAAATTTAAAATTATTTTTAAGAATATGACATTTATTTGTCCATCTGGTCTCTTGCAATCCGAGAATATCTAAATTATAACAGTGGAATTCTTGTGTGAGGACATCAAGAGAATATGCTCTGTGCAGAGTCCTCACATTTCAACTACTTATGGAGAGAAAATGGTTAGTGGGAGGTTTAAAGAAACTGTGTTTGTTGAGAGAAGGAATACTGACAATATCAAATAGCCCCCTAATCGCAGGCATGGGGCAGAGACCCGTTCCCCCACCAGTAAAGGCTGAAGTCATCTACTGGAAGACTTCCTCCAATGTAGAATTTGACGATGCCAGTAGAAGCAATAGTTCAGGTGCCTGTGATGACCTCTGCTCAGGATTATCCACCAGCTGATAAAACATATCCTGTGAATCTATGCACTTGGGCTGTCAACCCGTAAACAAACAGAAAACAGTGGGAGATTCTTCCTCCACTGAAGCTCACCAATGCAGCTAAGTCAGGATCCATAATCAAGCTCAGAGCATTAATCCAGGCCAGTAAGTTTATACGGTCAGCACTAGGACCCTGTGTTTGACCACTCCTCAGCAGGGTAGAAAAAAAGCAGAAAGTAGCCATAGTTGTCCAGATGAGTAGGCCACACTAATTTGGCAGCCTCTTCCGTTCACTTCCACTAGAGAATATCTCTTTTGAAAGGTACATTAAGTTTAGTTTGAGAAACCCGACAATATAAGGGAAGCCCACTACAGTCAGACATCATATATTTGATGCTTCATTTTTAGTTCCAATGTTTGATGTTTTTAAATGTAATTAATATTTTACATGTGCATTTTGTATATTTCACTTGTTGCTTTTGCCATTTAGCATGTTTTCTACACATCCATTGTTAGTTTTTTCTATATTGCATCTTTGTTGTTTCTGTTTACTGTTATCTGCATTCTTTGTTGTTTAGGCTATTTTTGTCCATTGTTTTCCTATATACAGTGTTATTCTTGTGTCATTTAATTTTTTTCTATTTTTTTTTTAGGATGTGCATGCCTTTTATATGTTTATTCTTTTTCTACATGTCTTTTTTGATGGAGCATGGCTTTACTTGTCCTTGCACCATAAAACCTAAACCATCTCCCAACCCTGAAGTGTTTAAGCATACAAAGGCTAAAGCCTGATATTGCAGTGGCAAAATTAGATCATCTTGGGCCAAGTTGCAAAATATTCGAGTAAGTTCCCTAACATATATTGTATATACTGGTCCTCCAGCTCAAAAGAGCTCCAACTACTATGAAACCTTGAATTTGTTGCACCAGTTGTCTTTTTGTCCTTGTAGATCTGGATAACTATGGCTACTTTTCTTTTCTACCCTGCTGAGGAGTGGTCAACCACACAGGGTCCTGACCATATAAACCCACTGGACTGGACAGATATATGGCTCTGAGCTTGATTATGGATTCTGATTTTGCTGCACTGGTGGGCTTCTGTGGAGGGAAAATCTTCCGCTGTGTTTTCTGTTTGTTTGTGGGTTGACACCCCCAAGTGAATAGATTCACAGGATATGTGTATCAGCTGGTGGATAATCCTGAGCAGAAGTCATCGCAGGCCCCTGAACTCTTTGCTTCTATTGGCATCATCAAATTCTGCATTGGAGGAAGTCTTCCAGTGTAGATGGCTTCAGCCTTTAGTAGTGGGGGAACGGGTCTTTACCCCATGTCTGTGATTAGGGGGCTGTTTGATATTGTCGGCATTCCCTCTCTCAATAAACATAGTTTCTTTAAACATCCTACTAACCATTTTCTCTCCATAGGTAGTTGGAATGTGAGGACTCTGCACAGAGCTTTTTCTCTTGATGTCCTCACACAAGAATTCCACCATTATAATTTAGATATTCTCGGCTTGCAAGAGACCAGATGGACAGATAAAGGTCAGATTCTTAAAAATAATCTTAAATTTCTCTTTTCAGAGAGGGACGACAATAAGCATCACCAAGGCGTGGGTCTGCTTCTCAGCAGACACGCTAATGATGCTCGTCTAGGATATGAGTGCATTAATGAAAGGTTTCTTACAGCAAAATTTCAGACAAGCATTAAAGACTTGAATGTTATCTGTTCTTATGTCCCCACTGAGGATGCCGATGAGGATCAGAAGGATAGGTTTTATGAACAACTTCAGGATATTTTGAATTCTGTCAAAAAAGGAGATATTACATTTGTTCTAGGTGACTTCAATGCCAAAGTTAGTACTGACTCTGACCTTTGTGGAGGGGTGATAGACCCTTTTGGTATTGGTAGCTGCAATGCGGAACTACTCTTACAGGAAGTAAACTTAATGGTTTGAAAATAACTAACACTTATTACTAACACCGCGACATACATAAGTACACATGGGTTTCACCCGATGGCTGCATAAGAATAGGATTGATTATATATTAATTAACAGCAAATGGGCTAGTTCTGTTAGGAATACCAGGTCATACAGGGGAGCTGAAATTGGACCTGACCATTACCTAGTTAAAAGTGTCTTGCAACTTAAACTTAAAAAGTGTTGTGCTAGGTTTAAAAAATTTACCTTTAATACTAAATTACTGAAAGACCCAGTTATAGCTAAAGCTTACCATGATAGGTTATTTAGTCATTTTGACAGCCATGGTTTGCTTACTACTGAAGTTGAGAAAGAATGGGACCATTTTAAACAGGCTTTTTTTGGACACTAACAGTACTCTTTAGGAAAAAAGGAGCAGAAGAGACAGAATTATCTGAGTGATAAGGCACTTGAGCTTATTTCAGAAAGAAAGAACTGCAGGAATGTCCTTAATCAATACCCTACTAGTCCTAATAGAAAGCATTACAGAGAGCTTAATAAACATGTAAAAGATCAGTTAGCTACTGATAAGAATCTTTGGCTTGATGGTTTGGCTGACAAAGCTGAGGAAGTTAGACAGCACAACAGCAGAGAGCTGTACCAGATAGTTAATGTTTTGTGTGGTAGAAAACGAACAGGTATACAGGGATTGAAGGATAAACAAGGTAAGGTTATAGAAGGTGAGGATTCTGTCATGGCTAGGTGGGCTGAGCATTTCAGTGATGTTCTAAACAAAGTAGTTAGTTCTACTCCCATTGTTTGCAATGATGATAGATGCATTGGTGGCTTTAATGTTGGCTCTATAACACAATCTGAAGTTATTTTGGCTGTTTCTAAACTTAAACTACATAAATCCCCAGGGGTAGATGAAATTACTACAGAAATGCTTAGAGCTGGGAATGTTTCGGTTACCACTTGGATGACTGAAATTCTGAATATCTTTTATGATAAAGGCATGGTTGCTAAGGATTTTACCAGAGCTATTATTATCCCTATTTTCAAAACAAGTGATCGCAGTTCTTGTGATAACTATATGGGTATCAGCCTACTCTCTGTTCCAGGTAAAGTTCTTTCCATGATTGTGCTTAATAGAATTAAGAATCTGGTTGACAGTCAATTGCGTGATGAGCAATGTGGATTCAGAAGTGGTAGGGGATGTGTGAATCAGATATTTTCATTTAGGCAGATTCTTGAGAAATGTTTAGAGTTTCAGAAACCTTTGGTTGCTAGCTTTGTTGATTTCAAAAACGCTTTCGACTCTGTTGATCATCATAATTTGTGGTTGATTGTGAAATCATATGGTATACCAGACAAGTTAGTTAACATAATGAAAGCTCTCTATAATAACACTGAGTCGTGTGTGAGAGTTGGTAAGGCTTGTAGCAATTGGTTTAGCATTACTTCTGGTGTTCGACATGGGTGCATTTTGTCTCCTTTGCTCTTTAGCTTGGTTATTGATTATGTAATGTGAAATTCACTTCAAGGGAAAGATTTTGCCCTTAAATGGACTGGAGATACGAAAATTTCTGATTTAGATTATGCTGATGATTTAGCCCTTTTGGCAAATGATGTTGATGAGATGAGCTCTTTCATTCGAGCTGTTGATGAGACTGGTAGTAGAGTAGGTTTGGTTATAAACAGAGAGAAAACTAAAGTGATGAAAATTGGTCCGGCTGGCTGTGATTCAGTTAATCTGAATGGTTGCAGTCTTGAGCAGGTGTCACAGTTTAATTATCTTGGGAGCTATGTAACAGGTAATGGCGATGTGCGGCATGAGATTAACAGATGAATAGGGATTGCTGCCGGGACTTTTAAGAATCTAGGAAGAGTGTGGAGAAATAGGCGTATACACCTAAAGACTAAAATTAGACTGTATAATAGTTTGGTTCTTTCTAGGGTTAGTTATGGTAGTGAAACTTGGACACTTTGTAAACAAGATAACAGAAAACTAGATGCTTTTGATTCCAGATGCTTACGCAGTATCTTGGGCATTAAGTGGTTCAACTTTGTAACTAATGATGAGGTTTGGCAAAGGAGTTTGCAACCTCCTTTAAGCAGCATATTGTGCAGAGAGAGACTCCGTTGGTTTGGCCATGTTGCCCGTATGAATAATTATAGATTGGCGAATAGGGTTATGAACAGTGTGCCTAAAGGCCTCAGAAAGAAGGGGAGACCTAGGATGCGGTGGGCAGACAATGTCATACAGGACCTTGCTAGAATTGGTGTGCAATGGCCAGATGCAGTAGATGTAGGTCAGGATAGACTTGCTTGGAGAACTAAATTGCACAGTCTGGTTGGACCTCCGTAGCCCATGGCTGCTTGAGGATGATGATGATGATGAGATATGTCTGTCACCTGAACCAGAAGGAATTTTGGATGAAGTATGTCTTCCCATTACTGTTAGACAATTCTAAAATCTTATCAGATAAAGTTCAGAAGATGGGTGGAAATTGTTTGTCATTCTCATTATCAATCATGAAATAGAGTGCATATGCAATTCCTTATTTCATAGTAATGCCTGTACTCTATGAAATTCTGGAGTAGGGGTGGCTAAATTGGTAGTGAGCCAGATTCTTAATCTGCAGTTCCCAAGTTTGGGTCCTACTTGGGCCAGCATTGAGTTTTATCTCTGGAAAACCCCCCACTCTTCCCTCAGTCAGGAAAGACTGCCATCTGTCAGATGGGATATAAACTATGGCTTAGTGTGCAGGAGAGGCATGCCCTTTGCATGTTAAAACGTGCTGGATAACATTGATGGGAGACTACCATCTGTCTCGTAATAGCTCTCCAGTGGGTCACCTCCCCGAACCATCTGATTACATTTCTAATCTGATGCGACTTCCTTAAAGACCTCCCTCACCCTGAAGCTTCAAGGCATAGGAGTTCTAAATAATCCAATTTGCAGTTACTTGTACAGAGCAGGGAGAGTGGGAGATAGGTTCATATACATCCATTTGCAAACAAATTTGCGGCTTTCAACTCTGTAAAAGGATTGAGGTGTGACCTCTGCTAGTGTTTTGTATGAAAATAGTCAACTAAAAGCCTCTCTGACTTTCAGGACATCAGTGAATAGCTGAGCCTATAGTCAAGTACACATTAGAGGTGGTGAAAGAGGTGCACTTTTAGTGCAGTTAACCCTTCCAGTGTCCAGGACTTCTGTATACTTTCGTAGATTTCGAAATGAGAGACCAAGGACATATATATATATCCATTTTTAATACAACCAAAAATGAATCGATTTAAAAACAAAAATTATAGTTTTAAATTTTTTTTTTATACATATCTTATAAAAAATATATAATTCAGGCTTGATAAATGTTTTCCTTTTTCATTTGATGCTTATTTTATTAAACTATGATATAAATAATTTGTTAAAACCATCTGATTTCCATTTCTTAGAAGCAATATAAAGTATTGGCAATTTGTTTGTTAACATTAATTACTCTGTGTTGAAGCAATCCCCTAATTTAAGCTCATAAGTTTGATTTGAACTATTATCAACAAATTTTTCCTTAAAGTTTCTAAAATATCCTGATAATTAACAAAATACTACTATTTTTAAAAGGAAATTTTGGAAGTAATTATGAAATATGTGCCTATTTTTTTGGTATACCATTGTAAAAAGTGTTATAAAAATTAATCTGTTCCTGCAATATTCAAATACTTTGCTTTAATAAAATTCAGAATTAAATTGTCTTTAATTTGGTATGTAACATGACCTATTTATGTGGATTAGTTATTTATTAAAAAATATTCTAAAGTTGGCTTGTTTATTGGACTCTGCAACACGCCTGGACTTTTCTCAAAGTATGGTATGGAGAAAAAAAAATTTTTCAGAAATAAATAGCCCTTCTATTCATGTGTATTAAAATCATTTCTGTGTATTAGTGTTTTTTAAATAAATTTTTGTGTTTCCAGATGCATTATTTTACTACATGACTAAAAAGTCCTATTAAAATAAAACTTGTCATCTTTGTTAAATATTTTATTTTCAGAAAATCAAGAATTAAATTCTGTTTAATAAATATTTTGTGAAAAAAAATTATGCCAATTTCCAGATGTGTATGATGTATATGCTGGATGTTGGTGAAATTTTTTTCACAAAATATTTATTGATACATTGATGTTAAAATATCACTCAGGTAATGCTGTAAATGTCACCTATATTTAAATTCTGATTAATTTGGCGTATGTCATATGCCATATTTCATTAGTTATTTGGCAAAAAAGTTCTAAATTGAAATTTTTTTGGCTGAGCTTATGGATAAAATAGCTTGGCCTCTGGATGGAAACCAGTTTTTCAGGCTAAACACTGGAAGGGTTAAAGAGCCAAAATTGAAATTATTTCTTTTTTTTTTATAAAGGGGGGGGATAACTGTAAAATTTTTGGCACAGGTTTTCGTAAAAAAGGGCAATAGCTGAAAACCCCAAAATTCAGATTTTCAATGACGAATTAGGATTTTTCAGATTTTAAGCTAAAATTTGGATAAAATTCAATAACAGCAGAGCCACTGGCAGTGATGCAGGTCAGTGATGCATTTTCTAGCTCTCCACTGCCACTTCCATACTTGGATTTCTGGCAGTGTTTCTACATAAAGTTTTGGATACATAGGCAGCAATCTTGATCACAACAGATTACAAGTAACTCTTCCAGATCAATCCTGTTGTCAAATTATGACAGTCTTCATTTTGAAGGAATTGCAAGGAGGAAATTGTATTTGTTCAGTTCTGCATAGCTCATAGATTTATATTGCATTCTTTTCTTCTTTGGATAGATGACCAACCTGTGTGTGAGTTTTGTGACAGTCGCTGTTTTTTTTAACTCATTCAACATATTTTAATCATGTGTTTAATGTTTAGCATCGAATGTTTCTTTATATTTCTCATGTATCATGAGTACTCTTACACTTGGGCATCTTTTATCCAATCACTCCTTTTTCTAACCTGTTTTTGAATTTTTACTGTAGACCTAATATTTTAATAGAATCCAATTGTACATAAATTTCTCTTTGTTGATTTTGTTTATCATTTTTATAAACATATTTGTTTTTTCTGAACATTTCTTGAAAATCTGAAAACAGTGGTCTAATCTTATGCAAAATTATGAAATGATTAGCCCAAAAAACGATCTTCTTAACACCACTCATCTACATTTCGTGTTACAAAGTATACATTCACATACCTGCATACATATAAAGAGAAGAATTTTTATAACCTAGATGTAATAATTTTTGTCTGTAATAAACTGAATGCATTCTAACACAATATATAGGATATTCAACACAATCTCAATATTTTGTATTTTTAGGTATTGCAGAATTAAAAAAATAAATTGCAATTTTTGTTTATTCATGCTGTTATTTTGTGTTATTAGGATATGGCTGAAGATAGAGAGATACTTAGAGAAGTTTGGGATGGACGCATTCCAGTTTGTTTTCGTTTGGCAGTTGATGAAATATATACATTACAACATCCTGATCCTTACTATGTAAGAATTTTTAATTCTATATTATATTTTGAAAACTTGCTTAAAACGTACTGTTAAGCAGTGATGTGTCTAACTTATGATAAAACAGCTCCACAGTGATTAGCTTACAGTGACATTGGTTGAACAAAAATTTAATCTTGGCTAGCACATTTTAAAGTGTTATTCATTGTCTTCAAATAAGCAAAATAAATGGTTAGCCCATAAAGATTAATGTAAAATGGAATTGACTGAAATGACATTCTGTTAACAAAAATAAGTAAATTTCATTATGCATCAAGAAATGCAGCTGCATTTATTGCCAGTAAGCTTGATCACTTTGGCCGCAAAATGCTTAATCTTATTTTCAAGATCTGGATTCTGCTGTTTTAGCCCGGAGCAACTCTTGCTGTACAATTAACTAAATCAAAATGTGCATGATATTTGTGGGTCCAAATCCAACCATACCTCTCTCCATTTTAGTCTGTGCAAGGGCATAAAAAGAAGGATGGAATGTACAAATTTATAACATTAAAATTTTAGATTTTTTTCTTCTCGTGGTAGTAAAAAAATATTTTTGATTGACACAGGTGAGAGCCCAAACTCATTTTTTATTGGCAGTAAGAACTGAATGGCAGTAATAATTTTATTATAAACAGCAATAAAATTTTTTGACAAGTTAGTGCAATGTCCAGTAATAATTTAAAAATGTTATCTGTGAGTTATTGGTAAATATAAGAGATACTTAAAATGTTGGCCACAGAACATGAATTGGTTCGGGTGGTTTTACTCATAGACTAGTAATAGAGGTTGACAGAGAACACCATCATAATACTGAATGAAGCTGACATGCTAAGTGAAGGTCACATGATATGGTAAAAAAAAAATGTCACATGATAAAAAAAAAAGCTTTAAGAGGTATTGTGCAGATTGTTTTACATTTTTAATCCCTGGTCCAGCATTGAGATTTATCTCAACTAAACCCCCACCCTTCCCTTAGACAGAAAGGGGACACCAATGGGCTTGGGTAGGCTGCCATCCATAAGATCAGACATGAAGCCATGGCCCTGTATGTGTGAGAATCACACCCTATGCACAGTAAAAACATACTGGATGACCTTGCCAGGAGGCTTCCATCTGTCTCCTACATGCATGCATGCAAAATCGTCATGCAGCCATGCGCTACAGAGGCCCTACTGGACTGTAATTTTTCCTCTCCAGACACATCTGTCCTGAGCTATAGCTGCTGCATTTGGCCACTGTAGGCCAATTCTAGCAAGGTCCTGTTTTACGTTGTCTGCCCATCTCCCCCTTTTCTTGAAGACTATGCACACTGTTCATAATCCTGTTTGCCAATCTTCAGCTATGCATATGGGCAACATAGCCAAACCAACACAGTCTCTCTCTGCAAAAAATGCTGCTTAAAGGTGGTTGCTGACTTCAAGTTTCTTGTTATCCTGCGTACAAAGAATCCATGTTTCGCTATCATAATTAATCTTAGAACCAAACTATTATACAGCCTAATTTAGTCTTTAGGTGTATATACCTATTTTTCCACACTCTCCATAGATTCTTAGAAGTAATGGCAGCAATCGCTATTTGTCTGTATTATGCCGCTCATCACCACTATCTGTTAAAAAGCTCCCAAGATAATTAAACTGAGACACTTGCTCAGGAGTGCAGCCATGCAAAGCAACAGAAGCACCATCTGCCTGACCAATTTTCATCACTTTAGTTTTTCTCTTTATCACCAAACCTACTCTATTACCAGTGTCATAAACAGTCCTAATGAAAGAATTCATCTCATCAACATCATTAGTCAACAGGGCCAAATCATATCCTAATCTAAATCAGAAATTTTGAAATCTCCAGACCATTTAAGGCAAAAAATTTTCCCTTGCAAAGAATTTTGTGTAGCATAACTAAACAAAAGAGAAAAGGAGACAAAATGCATCCTTGTCTAACTCCATTAACAATGCTAAACCAATCACTCTAAGACGTACCAACTCTCACACACGACTCAGTGTTATTATAAAGAGCTATTGTTTTGCTAACTAACTTATCAGGTATTTCATATGATCTAACCATCGACCACAAATTATGTTGATCAACAGAGTCAAAATCCTTTTTGAAATCTATAAAGATAGTAATCACAGATTTCTTAAATTCTAAACATTTCTCAAGAATCTGCCTAAGTGAAAATATTTGATCAATACATTCCCTACCACTTTTGAATCCACACTCTTTATGGACACAGTTCTCCATCAACCAGATTTTTAATTCTGTTAAGCACAATGATGTAAATAACTTTACCTGTAACACAAAGTTAACTAATTTCCCTTTAATTATCACAAGAATTACGATCATCTTTTTTAAAAATAGAGATAATAATTGTAGTAAAAACTTCGGGACAACGCTTTTGTTATATAAAATATTCAAAATTTCATTGCGCCATGTCACAACACAAGTGTTCCCAACTCTAATCATTTCAGTAGTGATTTCACCCACCCATGGGGATTTATGCAGCTTTAATTTAGATGTGATGGTCCACCCATTTAATTTACCTTAAACAGTTTTGCTTAATTTACGTTATATTTATCAGTTTGGGGATTTTCTTTTCTTTTGTGGGCTGTTCCCGATCTTTCTCTGAGCTGCAGGAGTTGTGCATTTGCAACTCCGAACTTTTGATTGTCAACCGCTAAAGCAGATGTTCAAGGACACGCCTTCTGTTGCATCATAGCTTGCGTGCTTGTCAGTTTAGGTAAATGTCTTTCACAACGTGCAACATGACACGTGCGGGCTTTTGTACAATGCATGATATAACAGTGACGTTAGGTCACAGAGTTAGTTAGAGGAAAGAGCAGAGATGAGTAGTAGAAGGGGTTGAGTATTGAGTAGAAGTTAATTGGAGTTGGTGTAGTGAGATAGTGATGAGTCGAGATGTAGTCGATATTTTCATTTGATGTTGGTGAGTTGAATTTTTGGAAATAAACTTTGTTTCAGAAACTTTGCTATTTTTTCTCTTTTTCTTTTTAATCTTTGCTATTTTTTCTCTTGAGCAACGAGAATTAATTTTTGACTGTATTTAATAATTAAGCTTGACGATCATTTTTGAATTCTTACTTGATAAGTAACGCTTGGCAATTCTTTACCAAACCCTATTTGAAATTTATTTGGTAAGGTGTTATTGTGTGGCATCCGAAAGAGCTATAAGGAGTTTGAATAAATTGAATCATGTGATGCCCCACCGTTCACTTTTGCTTTACCTTAACCAGTTTTGTTTAATTTACGTTATATTTATCATTTTGGGGATTTTTTATTTCCTTTTTGGCATCACAGCGCTCACATCCAAGAGATTCTAGGAGTTGCGCATGCGCCGCAACTCCGATCTTCCGACTGTACCGTTAAAGCACGTGCCAAGGACACGCCCCCTCTTGCGTCATAGCTTGTGTCGTTCGTCATAGTATGCAAATGTCTTTCCCGGCATGCGCCGGCTCATCATCAAAAACCAGTGGCCTGCGAGTCACTAAGGTAGAGTAAGCAGTAGAGTAGTAGAAGGAGTAGCACAAGTGAGTGCACGAGCACAAGGTGCGTAGCACCAAGCACAGTGCGTGTAGCACAGGAGTAGGAGTTATGTGTTCTTCATTGATGTCTTGGTGAGTTGAATTATTTTGGAAATAAATCTGTTTTGTTATAAACCTTTTGAGTCTGTACAGTTTTTTCTCTTGAGCAACGCGGATTAAGGATTTTTGAATTATAAAGTTTACTTGACAATCATTTTGATTCTTACTCATTAACGCTCGCTGGTATTTGAACCCTAAATCAACTTATTATCAACTTATTCTACTTTTGGCAATTTGTTAATTATTGCCTGGCACCCATCTAAGCTATCTGGAGCATAAAAACTTCAAGTATTTTGCATTTGTTTGGAGCGTTACAATCAGATAAAAGGTCCAAAACTTTAAAAGTTATAAATCTTCGGCCTGTTACATAGAGATAGCCAGAGTAACTTCAGAATATGATATAGAACCAACATTAAAGCCAGTAATGCATCTATCCTCGTTACAAACAATGGGAGTAGAAACAGTAACATTGTTTAGAATATCTCTGAAATGCTCACCCACCTAGCCATCACAAGATCCTCATTTTCAATCACCTTACCATGTTTATCCCTCAATCCCTGTGTACCTGTCTGTTTCTTCCCATACAAAATATTAAATATCTGGTACAATCCCCTGCTGTTGTGCCATCTAACTGTCTTCTCTGAATTTAATTCCAAATTTTATGAAAATAGGAAAATTAACAAATTTACAAACATTAATTTTAATAAGACTTTTTCACAGTGATATAGTGGGAAAAAAAGATCTGACTATGCAATTAAGGCTTTATTTTGGAGAACATGATGAATGAAAACAGTTAAATTATATTATTGTCAAAAGGAAATTTCTTCCAGAATAATATACTGGTGTTCAAAAGTTTAACACACATGAGTTATATACAAATACTGGGGTGGGGATGGCTCAGTCAGTAGTGTGCCAGGCTCGTAATCTGTAGTTCCCAGGTTTGAGTCCCAGCTGGGTCTGCATTGAGATTTATCTCTGCAAAACTTCCTGCCCTTCCCACGATCAGTAGGGACACCAATGGGCTTGGGAAGGCTGCCTTCTGTCAGATGGGATCTTAAGCCATGGTCCCATGTGTGGGAGAGGCTTACTCTGTGCACATCAAAGAACATGCTGGATGGCCTTGACGGGAGGTTACCATCTGTCTCCCAACAGCTGTTCCAGTGAATCCCCTCCCCCAACCTTCTCTGGGCTTTGGGGTCCTTGTGACCTGGTTATTTAGCCCATGGTGTGCAAAAAAGTGCAGCTCAGAGGTAATACAACCCAACACAAATACTTTGTTGGATTTCAATGAAATGTAGAAGTGAAGTCCATGATCATATATCCCACTAATACCTAAAAACAAATGAATTCCCATGAGTATTTAATGAGATATTCAAATCTGAAAATCATTATCACAAAATGGCATATAAAAGTTCAATGATAACATATTTTTAATATGGTGTTGAATACCTCGGACAGCAATACAGGCTACACAATTACTAGTCATGCAACAAATCAGGGTAACAATGAGGGTTTGGGGGTGTAATTACCATTCATGTATGAGTGCTGATTGGGGCATAAAATAGCCCAAATCAGCACTCATACATGAATAATGAATAATAACTCATTCAGTATGAGTGCTGATTGGGCTGATTGTCAATTATTGAACATTATTGAACAAGATATGCTGATTTATGCATTTGTTGCTTAACCTTTGAGCACCAGAGTATAATATTTACTTGAAATATTTTTTTTTCATAATTCTTTTCAAAATCGTAACCGTCAGCCATAAATGGTAAGTGTGCAAATTTTTAGGCTTAGCAATTTCCTTTAGAATTTTAATCAAATTAGAATTTCTGTCATATACTAACAGAATCTGAGTTTTTGATACCTGGATATGGATACAGGAAGAAGAAATACGTGTGTGAGATGCAAAGAAGAAATTATTTCTACCGTAGAATCTGTGTTATGCAGTGAATGTAAAGGTAATCTTCATCTGAACTGTATGGGAATTTCAAAGAAAATGTGCAAAAAACTGTTGGATGACAAGAGTTCTAATTGGACTTGTCCAACTTGTAAATACAAATATAAGAATACCAGCACAAAATCTCAAGCTGACAGTCAACCAGATGAAAGTATTTTGCATTAAATAGGAACCAGCCTTACTGATTCCCAGCCTATGCTGCAGTTGTCTACTAGAGAAGCCCCTAAAGAGAAAGTTTCACCTGCAACAGTCAGAGTTTCTGTAACTGATAGAGAAGAGACTGTGAAGTCGTCAGGCCTAAAACTTCAAACAAATCTTAAAACCACTATGATTAGTAGAAAAGAAAACACTTCACAACAACTTCCAACAAGTGATGTCATCCTGTTGACAGTAGAGATCTGTGATTTAAAAGAAGTGAAGGAAATAAAATGAAGCATAGAATTTTTTTCTAGCAAGTATGACAAATTGATGCAGAAAGTAGTAACTTACGAGAAAAATCAAAAAGATTTAACTACAAAAGTGCATGAAACTTAAAATTTAAACAAAGAAATGAGGAGAGAGATTATGGAGTTGAAAAAAAATTTTAATGACATAGAACAATATGGACAAAATAAAAATATAGAAATACATGGTGTTCGTATAAATAAGGGGGGGGGGGATGAAACAGAGCTTAAAATAAGGTTGAAAAAATTTCTCAATCACTAAACGTAGACAAATGCATAGACAGTATGATTGAAAAAAATCAGTAGACTTCCTGAGAGAAATAAAAGCAAAATGCCAAAGATAATAATCCAATTCATTACACGAAAAGATAGAGACATTTGAATACAAAACAGGAAAAAAAAATACAACCACTAGTGCAGACCTCAATGATAAAGGAACACCAATATATCAATATAAAGGAACATCAATATATTGGTCTGTAAATGGTATCTAGACATAAACTTACCAATCCCCTGTGATGATGCACACAACCGGCCAGGTCTAGCACCTAATGTCCAACCCCGCCTTCTCATGGTGCAGGCCATTAGTACCTTTCAAAAGTAAACTTTCTCTTTTGGAAGACAATGGAAAGGGATGATTGCCAGATCTATATGTCTTTTTTTTCTGCCCTGCTGAGGAGTGGTTAACTTTACAGGGTCCTGGTGCTGACCTTTATACCACTGGACTAGTTTACAGCTTTGAGCTTGATTAATTGATCTTGGACTTACTGCACTGGTGGGTCTCAGTTGAGGGAGAATCTGCTGCTGTGTTTTCTGTTTGCTTGTGGTTTGCCAGCCATAAGTGAACAGATGCATGGGATATCATATATCAGCTGGTGGATAATCCTGATCAGAAGCCATCATCACAGGTACCTGAACCCTCACTTAGCTAGTTGGGCATTACCAATCCTAAAATTGAGTAATGCATCTCAGACAGTTCTTATGACTCTTGTAAAATTCCACTTGAAAAGGTTGTATGTCGTCGAAATTTTTTCCACCAAAACACATTGATTTATTGACATTTAAATGCCTACAGGTAATGCTGAGATTATCAAATATTGTGCATTTATTTGATGTATACCATTTTTGTAGCTGAATGTCCTATGTTTAATTTAATTTATTCCTGCAGATAAGCTATTTAGCTTTGCAGGTCTGATGATAAATGTACTGTATTCTTTTATGAATAAAAAAATATTATTCTTAAAAGAAAATTATTGTATGTTTCAAAACATGTACCAGTGTTATACATTGTGACTTGGACTGCTCACATTCATGGGATTTTCTGCCCTGGTTATGAAATGGAGGAACACTTTCTTGGCTTTTTTTTACTAAACATTATGCATTTTTCTTTAGAAGTTGAATTTTGGGGATTTTATTGAAAGGATTTTGTTAAATTTTTTGTTGAAAAGTTCATGACTAAAAGCCGAAAAAAAGAGAAAAGAGTCAATATCTTCTTCTACTGACCATTCATTTGTGTGTTTGTAGCTTTTGAAGCAGTTTTTACCACTGATTTATGCATTTACTGCAGATATAAATAAAAATAAATAAATACCCCCTCAAGCAGCTGCTTGCCACAGAGGTCTGACAGGAGCCTGTCAGTTTATATGCCAAAGTAAAAGATCTGAGAGGATGGCAGGACCTCAGCAGAAAAACAACACATACATCCATGCCTTACCCGGGGCTCGAACCCAGGTCCCGTAGATCAGTAGCCAAGCGTGCTAACCACTCGGCCACGGTATAACATAATTCAATTTACAATTTTTAATTCCATATAGTTTTCAAAGTATAAATAAAAAGTGATTTCTAATTTAATATTTCCACTAGAGTGTAGTATAACTCACAAAACAAAAAAAGAGTACTTCTGTCTTTAAATTTAAGTTTTACATCAGCAAGTTTGATCGAGATCTTTCCCAAACTTTGCAGCTGTTTTGCACATGATTTTGTTTATTTGCTGTTATACCAGTTTATAATAAATATGAAATGGTTATTCCTGAAAATGGTTTGTGAATTTTAAGACTGTTCATACTTCACAGTTATCACAACTTTTATGTGATATTCTACCTGTTGCTCTGATAAAATAATATGAGGGACATTCAGATATAAATGAATAACAGGAATTTGATTCGAAAAAAAATTATTCACAACAGAATAAAAAAAAAATTGTACATACTACTTTTCGAAGTAGTCCCCATTAATTGCCATGCACTTGTTCCAATGTTCTGGAAGCTTCTTAATTCCCGTTTGAAAGAAAGTTTTTGGTTGTATGTCAATCCAAATTTGCACAGCTACAATGACCTCATCATTGTCTCGGAATCTCTTACCCCCTAAAAACTCAGCAGTCCAAACAAATGGAAATCAGATGGGGCCAAGTTGGGACTATATGATGGGTGAGGCAGTACATCCCACTTCAGTTTCTGTAGAGTTTCCACTGTTAAAGTGTGGTGTGAGGAAAAGCATTGTCCTTGTGCTCCAGTGGCAGAAGGTATGGGACCCACCTTGCGATCGCTTCATTGAATTTCAGCTTCTTGTGCACAATATTTTAAACACTCCCAACACTAATTCCATTCTCCTGTGACAGTTCACGAACGGTTATCTGACGATTATCTAGGATAAGTTCCTCAGTTCTGACAGCATTGTTGGAAGTGACAGAAGTTCTTGATCTCTGAACATGAGGTTCATTTTTGACATGGCCTCGTCCTTCTCTAAATGATCTAGTCCAACTGTACACCCCTGCCTGTGGCAAACAATCTTCCCCCAAACTGTGCTCAAAACCTGGTAACGATTTCAGAAGGAATGATACCTTCCTTCATGAAAAATGTTGATAATTATGTCCTATACTGTTGGGTACTACTTTTTCCAACATCTTGATTACAATTGACTGGTAATGTGAAATGGGAGGGGTACCAAAACCACTAGTGCTGTTTGCAATTTTCAACATGTCTTTACTTGCCAATGAATGCCTGTTTACACAAGCTGATGTGGGCTCGAATTGTAACTAAATTCCTGTTTATATTTGAACACCTTACATATTAACAGCAAAATATTGCACAGTTTATTGCATATTTTTTATGCAACTAGAGAGATTATTCAGTGGGTAGAAGTGTTTTTTGTAATCTTGCATCTATGACTGTTGCCACAAGAAATCTTATAAGTTTGTATCAAATTTTGCTTGAATTATTATATCTGCTCATGTCCCACTCCATAATCTGTCATTTTTATGTATTAACCCTTCCAGTGTCCAGCCTGAAAAACAGATTTCCATCCAGAGGCCAAGCTATTTTCTCCCTATGCTCAGCTAAAAAAAAACTTTAAATTTAGCACTTTTTTGCCAAGTAACTAATGAAAGCAATTATGGCATGTTGTATGCCAAATTAATCAGCATTTAATTCTGGATTTTCTTAAAATAAAGTATTTAACAAAAAAGATGATATGTTTTATTTTAATAGGACTTTTTTAGATTCATGTAGTAAAAAAAATGCATCTAGCAACACAAATAAAAATTAAAAAAAAAAAACTAATAGACTGAAATGATTGCAATGCACATGGATAGAATGACTATATATTTCTGAATAAGAAAAAAAAAATTACTTTTTTGGTTTTAAGTAAATATTTTTCTTGTTTCGTAATTTTTTTCTAGGTACCATACATTTTGTAATTTTTTTCTCGGTACCATACTTTGTGAAAATTCCAGGCTTTTAGCTAATTATGTTGAGTCACATAAACAAGTCAGCTTTAGAATTTCTTTAAAAAATAACTAATGAGCGGAAATAGGTCATGTTTATACCAAATTAAACAATTTTATTACGAATTTTATGAAAATAAATAATATAAACAAATTTGCAAGCATATTGATTTTAATAAGCCTTTTTCAATGTGATATGGTGGAAAAAAAGGTCGCACTATACAATTAAGGTTTCGTTTTGGAAAACCTGCTGAATAAAAATAGTTAAATTATATATTTATCAAAATGAAATTTCCTCCTGTATAATATTCAACCTGAAATATGATTTTTATTTCTTTTAATGATTTTTTTCAGTATTGTATATTTTAAACACGACCAGTGTTATACAACATGACTTGGACTTCTCACATTCACGGGATTTTCTGAACTGGTTATAAAACAGAAAAAAACTTCCTTGGCTGCTTGTTTTGCTAAACATTACGAATTTTTTATCTGGATGTTGAAGTTTGGCGAACTTTGCTAAGTGCAGAAAGGTTTGTGCACCAAAGCAAAAAAAAAAAACAGCGTTATATTGTCTGTGTGGCACAGCCAACATACTGAGGGGGGTTGCTTTTAAAATTATTCAATATAAACGTAAAAACTTGTAATTTTAAAATAATAATATTTTTCTAGAGGGGAGGGGGTAAAACTTTCTATGTGAGTTTAGCAGAGGGGACGCCTTCCCGAAATTGCCCTCCCACATGACTGCTGATTTCCGTAGCAAGGAGGTCTATTTTGCTTCCATATCCAAGACATTAATTTTCAGAAAATGGTACAGCTCAAAGTTTTTTTCACTAAAAAGACAAAAAATAATAAAAGAAAAATTACATATAACCTAATGGGATGTTAATTGAAATATCCGCAACAACTTTTAAGCCAGCCTCGATCTAGCATAACTCGGAAAGATCGATAAATCAGCCGATCGAAAGATTGCTAACTAATGGAAGTAAATCTACAGAAATTAATTTCCTTCCATATCCAAGACCTCATTTATTTTCAGAAAATGATACTAGATCACAGTTTTACTGGAAAAGTAATAAATAATAAAATAAAAATTAACACATAGCCGAATGCGATGTTAAAATATCCATAGCAACAAGTTGTAGGCTGGCCATATGATGTAGCATAACTATGAAAAAAATCGATACTTATCGTTCAGCCAAAAGATCCTAATTTCTGAAAATAAACCACTGAAATGAAAATTAAGGTTTAAATATAAAAAAAAGACTAACTTTTCAAAGGGTATCTAATATGCTGGACCGAAACTGTAAACAACACTTATAGCACATGCAATGGAGATTGCATGTATCAGTCATCTGCATCTTGTTGCCTCAGTGAAGCATAACTAATTAAATGCAGCTGCAACTAGAATTTCTAAGAAGGATGTGTGTATTTCCAGTTTCGATTTTAAGGTAGAAAAAATGCATAAAATGCTGGGAAAAGTGATAAAAATAACTTGCGAATGCTGAAATAGGTTTTGACAGAAAATAGTGTGAAACGGAAAAAAATAAATGCATATTTTTTAATTACTTCCAAAATCTATTGTTTTTAAAAATAGCAGGGTTTTTTTTTTTGGTTAATTTTTAGGAGATTTAAGGAAAAATTTGTTGATAATAGTTCAAATCAAACTTGTGAGCTTAAATCAGAAGGTTGCTTCAGCAAATAGAAACATTGACAAGCAAATTGGCAATACCGTTTAGTGATTCTAAGAAATGGCAATCAGATGGCTTTGTAAAATTATTTATATTGTAGTCTAATAAAATTTGCATCAAATTAAAAAACAAAATATTATTTTTGAAGCCTGAATTATATATTTTTATAAGATATATATATTAAAAAAATTTCAATGGCAATTTTTATTTTAAAAAAAATTGATATATTTTTGTTGTACTAAAAACGTATGCATATGTCCTTGGCCTCCAATTCAGATTCTCCGAATGTATACAGACAATGTGGACACTGTAGGGGTTAAGAAATATCTATTGTTTTAATTTAATGCAAGGTGGATATCTTACTAGACAGATCTTCCACATTTTCCTTACTAGAAACATTTCCTATAGGTATGTATGTAATGTTTTGCAATAATGCAGATATGCAGTTGCATGGAAATTTTGCATGTTTCTGATACAGTTAAAATTGAGACTTCAGTCAATATTGGGACAGAGGTGGCTCAATTGGTAACACACCAGGTTTATAATCTGCAATTTTCAGGTTCGAGTCCCAGATGGGCCAGCATTGAGATTACCTCCGCAAAACTCCCCACTCTGCCCTCGGTCAGTAGCGGACACTGATGGGCTTGGAAAGGCTGCTGTCTGTGGGATAGGATGTTAAGCCATTTCCCTGTGTGCAAGAGACTGTAAAATTTCATGTGTAGTATGCATGCCTAATTTAGACCCAAAGTTTAGTGTAAAATTAAAGTTCATGTGTATAATATGCACCCAAAGATGTAAGCAATTGTGAGGTCCATCAACAGTGCAGTTTTATCAGTGGTTCCAGATACAGGTATCTAGGGTTAAAAGGTTTTTCAATGAATTAGCTCTTTGTAAAGTTGATTAAATGCTGTTACCCTTGTTGTAGTAAAAGACAATAATTTTATTTAACAGTGTTTCTTAATAAGAAAGTGAGGAGTTGCAATTTTTTTCTTGTTAGCTATGACAATGCAACAACAAAACATTTCATTCAGTTGACAACTGCATGAGTTTAATAAGAGAAACTAAAATTTACCTTAGAATAAAAAAGAAAATATAAATAAATACCCCCTCAAGTAGCTGCTTGCCACAGAGGTCTGACAGGAACCTGTCAGTTTATATGCCACATTAGGTCTGAGAGGATGGTGGGACCTCAACAAAAAAAACATCACAAATGTCCATGCCTTACCCGGGGCTCGAACCCAGGTTCCTTATATCAGTAGCCAAGTGTGCTAATCATTCAGCCACTGAACGGCAAAAAAAAGGCAGATTTCGTCGAATACAATTTGCCTGGCATATGTAACATTACAGCAAAAGAAAATTAAATATAAGTTTCACAAAAATGTGTAAATACTACAAACGTATGAAAAGAAGAACTTTATTGCTTAACATATTGTTTAAATCATTTATTAACATATTTTGATATACGTTTAACTTTTACATATTTTTCCAATTAAGTTAATTATTTTAATGCCCGATACAAATGTTTATATCATACTAAATGTAATGGCATTTTTGATCTGCTTTTAAAAAAGAAAGCAGATCAAAAATAAAAAAAATTGCTATCTGTTGTTCAGATAATAAACAGAAAAATATGTTTTAATCAATGCTAGTGTAAGTCTTTAATCACTACTAGCAAATCTTTCAAAGTCATGTTCACTTCAGTGTTGCTGCTGAAAAATAGTTCTCCATTTCTGCTGTGTCAATGTTACCACCATCATAAGGAGACACAAGCATAGTGTCTCAGAGTCTGTGATGAGTGTCAGATTGCTTTGGTGTTAAATTGCACTGTTCAATAACAAGAGTGAATACTTTGACATGCACTTGTAACAATATTGTAATAAGTTTATTTAATTGTACACATATATAATAGCCCCTTTGCAAGTGAGCTAAAATAGGTATTGTGCATATTATATGAGAGATTTTACCATACATGTTGCTTTTTTGCAGTAAATCTCATGAATTCGGAACTAAAACTTGGTAAATCAATGTCTTCTACTCCCACAGTGCCACACATCACATGGGGCGGGGTGCGTCAAGCTCGTAATCTGCCGTTCCCAGATTCGAGTCCCAGCTGGGTCAGCGTTGAGATCTATCTCCGCAAAACTCCCCG
Source organism: Ryuthela nishihirai (assembly GCA_038380435.1). Taxonomy (NCBI): domain Eukaryota; kingdom Metazoa; phylum Arthropoda; class Arachnida; order Araneae; family Heptathelidae; genus Ryuthela; species Ryuthela nishihirai. The sequence goes on along the minus strand of JAWZYU010000001.1, from coordinate 151,556,972 downwards.
CCCTGCCCACTGTCAGTAGGGAACACTGATGGGCTTGGAAAGGCTGCCGTCTGTAGGATGGGATGTTAAGCCGTGGCCCTGTGTGTGGGAGAGCCATATCCTGTGCACGTTAAAGAACATGCTGGATGGCCTTGACGGAAGGCTACCATCTGTCTCCCAACTGCCGTACCAGTGGGTCCCCTCCCCCAACCTTCTCTGAGCCTTCGGGGTCCTTGTGACCTGGACATTTAGCCCTGGTGTGCAAAAAAGTGCCACTCAGAGGTAAAATAACCAACCAACCAACAGCCACACATCACTCTTGTATTACATTGCTGCCAGGTGCATATCACTCACATGATAGATTGAATCATGTGAGAGAAACAGCCTTCCAAACATGGTAATTGTGTGCTTCTTTTGACTTATAAATTGAGAACAGATAAAAAAAATTATGAATTTTACCTCATTTTAACTGTAATGAAGTACTCACTATTTCCTGAAAAAACAGTTTTTCTCAACAAAGAAAAAAAATCATCTTAATTTGTTTGATTTTGACAAATTATGTTTAATACTGTTATTGGGATCTGTGACCTAAAATTGCCCATCAGAATTATAGTTAGAATCATTGATAATTCATGCAGTTGCATTGAAAGGTTCTCAATAGTTATCAGCAGTTAAATATAACACTGAATTCAAAAGTGTTTAGGTCCATAACGTGCATACTTAAGACAGGATTTGTTGAAACATCTAACACATATTCAGTGTAAAAAGTTCTATCAGATGCAAATATTCAACTTTGTAGTATTTGTTCCAAGTTGACCCTAAAATGCATTGACTGCTTCTGGACCATTAGACAGGGATAGATTCAAATCCATACACACATGTTCTTATGTGCATATATATATATATCCATGCATTCATTAAACTAAGGGGACGGGGATGACTCAGTCGGTAGCGCACAAGGCCCATAATCTGTAGTTCCCAGGTTCGAATCCCAGCTGGGTCAGCGTTGAGATTTATCTCCGCAAAATTCCCCACCCTGCCCACAGTCAGTAGGGGACACCGATGGGCTTGGAAAGGCTGTCGTCCGTCAGATGGGATGTTAAGCCGTGGCCCCGTGTACAGGAGAGCCATACCCTGTGCACGTTAAAGAACACACTGGATGGCCTTGACGGGAGGCTACCATCTGTCTCCCAACAGCTGTTCCAGTGGGTCCCCTCCCTCAACCTTCTCTGAGCCTTCGGGATCCTTGTGACATGACCATTTAGCCCATGGTGTGCAAAAAAGTGCCGCTCAGAGGTAAAACAACCCAACTCATTAAACTAAAATGTTGTGGGAAGGTTAGAAGTAAACCCCTCATCTTTGGACTTCCTGCTATCCCAAACCATGCATTCATTCATCCATCTGTGCATAAGTACAAACTCCCTTCCTCTTAAGACACCAAGTATGGATGTTCAACCAGACTGCAATTTAGTTTTCCATTCATATCTATCCTTAGGTACTGATGTTACATTTGGCCAGTGTAGTTCAACTCTAATCAGATCCTGTTTGAGAATGTCAATCCATGTTCATCCTAGGTATTCCTCTTTTTCTGAGGCTTTTGGGCAATGTTCATAACAGTATTTGCTGATCTGTAGCTATTTGTATGGGCAACATGTGCCAAATCAATGCGTGCATAATACGCTGCTCAATGGGAGTTGATGATACATAATGCTCAATGGGAGTAATACCACATAATACCCAAGATAACTGCATAAGCATATAGAATCATCAATTTTCCTATTATTCTGCATACAAAGTCTCCATGTTTTGCTCCCACAGCAAACTTTAGAAATAACGAAACAATCATATAGCCCCATGTTTCCCAACGTGGGGCCCACGCCCCACAGGGGGGGCAATTTGATTGTCAAGGGGGGCAATTCTAAAATGGACTCGTTCAGAGTTTAACCGTATGGCGGTTAAATTTTACATAGGGCGGGGGGGACATAAGAATTTTAGAAAGGCTTAAGTGGGGCATGGCACAAAAAAGGTTGGGAAACACTGATATAGCCTAATTTTAATCTTTAGATATTTACACTATTTTCCCACAATTTCCACAGAATCACAGCAACAACATCTATTATTCTGTAATCTCATGTTACACATGAAATTACTGGCATTTACTGCTTTGGTTGTTATTTTTTTTCCTTCATGTATTGTGCATATAGAAAATGTTTTATTTTGAATTGTAATGAGATGTTTTAATGCATAGATTTTATTATTTATTAGCTAATGGTCCCACGATTAAGCTACTTTCCTTTAGTAACTGATAAAGTTCAAAGGCATTTTAGCTCACGTATAAAAGAAGAACACCAAGGCTTAGAAATGTGGCTGGAGTATGATGGGCAGCCTTTGAAATGGTGAGTATTTTTCTTGGATATATAAAAGTTTGCTTAAGGGCATTTAGTTATTGTATTTGAGTGTTTAAATGTCATGTGCCATAGAAGGTGTTCCAAAAGTGAACACAATAACATGTGTATCAGCAAACAAAGGTGTTTTTTTTTTCAAGTTGCTGATGTTAAGGTGTCCAGATAAAAACTTGTTTTTCTTTGTTTTTTTTTTTCTCTAATTTTTTTAGTTTCAGCAGGATAGGTTGTCGATATTGCAGATCATATGAAAGTTCATTGTGTGGGGAACTAACTAGTTCATTCATATTGCATGTATTTTGGAATGTGCATTGTACAAAATGGCCACAAAGTTTGACATCTTGTTTGGAAGCAAGGGTTTAAAGTGGCTGAAACAGTCAAAAAAACAGAGTTGTTATTTTTTTTGAGAGAGAGTTGAAGGCAAAAGTGTTGCCATCACTTGGACAGTGCAAATCTAGTTCATGAAGTTTGCGGCTGGTGATAGGGTTGATTTGGATAACTGCTCATGTCTGTTGAAGCAAATCCAACAACTATCACCTGCAAATTGTCTGAACTGGGAGTTTCCAAATCCACCATCGCTGATCACCTGCAAAAGCTCAGAAAGGTCTACAGACAATGACTTGAGGTGCTGCATGAATTGACCAATCTCAGGCTAAACAATGTGTCAAAATCTGCAAGGAACTGCTCAAGAATTCACATGACACTCTTTTCATCAAGTGGATAGTTACTGGGGATGAGAAGTTGATCTACCAAGGTGAACCAGATTACCTGTCCCCCCAAACACAGTCATTTCCAGAAAAAGGTAATGCTGCATGTCTGGTAGAATTTTGAGGTTTTGATCCACTTTGAGCTCATTCTAAATGGCCAGACTTTCAACACCAAACTGTATTCCGAGCAGCTGGATCAGATGTATGATAAACTGAAGCAATAGTTCCCTGCTTTAGTCACCTAAAGCATGTATGTGCTCCTTCAACAGGAAATGCCAAGCCATATACTGCCATTTGGAGCTAGGTAAAGCTTCATGAACTTGATGGAAACAAGCTCCTGCTACACCCAACATATAGCCCTGATCTTGCCACCTTCTGATTATGACCTGTTTTGGATGATGATGCATTTTCTTTGTGGTAGGCACTTCCCTGATTTGGATAAGGTTGAATGCAGGTGTCAAGAGTTCTCTAAGCTGAAGGCATGGTACCTTGCTGGGATTGAACACCTTACAGAAAGATACTTGAATCTTAATACAGATAATGCCTGCTTAATGCAGTGGATGCTTTCCAAGTAAATTATAATTCTAAAATGTAAACAAAGAAACACGTAAAATAAAAAATATATATCAGGGAAATTTTTACTTGTATATAAAATTGAAAGAATAACCCAACCTTGCTCAGGTCTTATATATAAATGACCCAACATAGCAAGCTTTCACTTTACATAAAACTCAATATGATTGACTCCCTCAATTTCCCCCTTTTTGTGCAGCAGAAAGTAAGGGACATTTTGAGGTAGTCCATAATATTTCCCCACATTAGTGCTTTCATTTCAGATATAACTCTTTAGGCTCTGTAATTCTTTACATGATTCTCCATTTCTGAGGATATGTTTATCAGCTGGTGGATAATCCTGAGCAGAGGTCATCACAAGCACCTGAACTCTTGCTTCTACTTTCATCGTCAAATTCTACATTGGAGTACATCTTACAGTGTAGATGGTTTCAGTCTTTAGTAGTGGGGGAACAAGTGTGATTAGAGGACTGTTTGATATTGTCATCATTAACTCTCTCAATAAACATAGTTTCTTTAAACATCTCACTAACCATTTTCTCTCCATAGGTAGTTGGAATGTGAGGACTCTGCACAGAGCTTATTCTTTTGATGTCCTCACACAAGAATTCTACTGTTATAATTTAGATATTCTGGCTTGCAAGAGACCAAATGGTCATATAAAGGTCAGATTCTTAAAAATAATCTTAAATTCCTCTTTTCAGGGAGGAACGACAATAAACACCACCAAAGCGTGGGTCTGCTTCTCAGCAGACATGCTAGTGATGCTCTTCTAGGATATGAGTGCATTAATGAAAGGTTTCTTACAGCAAAATTTCAGACAATGTTATCTGTTGTTATGTCCCCACTGAGGATGCCGATGAGGATCAGAAGGATAGGTTTTATGAACAACTTCAGGATATTTTGAATTCTGTCAAAAAAGGAGATATTACATTTGTTCTAGGTGACTTCATTGCCAAAGTTGGTACTGACTCTGACCTTTGTGGAGGGGTGATAGACCCTTTTGGTATTGGTAGCTGCAATGGGGAACTACTCCTACAGGAAGTAAACTTAATGGTTTGAAAATAACTAATACTTATTACTAACACCGCGACATACATAAGTACACATGGGTTTCATCAGATGGGCTGCATAAGAATATGATAGATTATATATTAATTAACAGCAAATGGGCTAGTTCTGTTAGGAATAACAGGTTATATAGGGGAGCTGAAATTGGATCTGACCATTATCTTGTTAAAAGTGTCTTGCAACTTAAGAAGTGCTGTGCTAAATAAAAAAAAATTACTTTTAATACTGAAGCTCTGAAAGACCCAGTTATAGCCAAAGCTTACCATGATAGGTTACTTAGTCATTATGACAATCATGGTATGCTTGCTACTGAAGTTGAGGAAGAATGGAATCATTTTAAACAGTCTTTTTTGGACACTAACAGTACTCTTTTAGGAAAAAAGTAGCAGAAGAGAAGGAAGTATCTGAGTGATAAGGCACTTGAGCTTATTTCGGAAAGAAAGAACTGCAGGAATGTTCTTAATCAATACCCTACTAGTCCTAACAGAAAGCATTACAGAGAGCTTAATAAATGTGTAACGGATCAGTTAGCTGCTGATAAGAACCTTTGGTTTGATGGCTTTGCTGACAAAGCTAAGGAAGCAGTTAGACAGTACAACAACAGAGAGCTTGTTAATGATATATATATAGATATAATATATATCTCTATATATATATATATCCTTAATATAGATATATGATATGATAGTTAATGATAGATAGTTAATGATATATAGATATCTATATAGATATCTATATATATATATATATATCATTAACTATCGATATTATAATATATATTATAATATCGTTATTATAATATATATAAATAGTAATATATATATATATATTACTATTATAGTTAATAATATAATAGATAGTTATATGATATATAATGATATAGATAGTTAATGTTTTATGTGGTAGAAAACAGACAGGTATACAGGGATTGAAGGATAAACAACATAAGGTTATAAAAGAAGGTGAGGATTATCTCATGGTTAGGTGGGCTGAGCATTTCAGTGATGTTCTAAACAATGTGATTAGTTCTACTCCCATTGTTTGTAATGATGATAGATGCATTACTGGCTTTAATGTTGGCCCTATAACACAGTCCCTTTTGGTATTGGTAGCTGCAATGGCAGTGGGCAACGTCTCCTACAGGTAAGTAAACTCAATGGTTTCAGAATAACTAACACTTATTACAAACACCGCGACATATATAAGTACACATGGGTTTCACCTGATGGGCTGCATAAGAATATGATTGATTATATATTAATTAACAGCAAATGGGCTAGTTCTGTTAGGAATACCAGGTCATACAGGGGAGCTGAAATTGGATCTTACCATTACCTTGTTAAAAGTGTCTTGCAACTTAAACTTAAAAAGTGTTGTGCTAGGTTTAAAAAATTTACCTTTAATACTAAATTACTGAAAGACCCAGTTATAGCTAAAGCTTACCATGATAGGTTATTTAGTCATTTTGACAGCATGGTTTGCTTACTACTGAAGTTGAGAAAGAATGGGACCATTTTAAACAGGCTTTTTTTGGACACTAACAGTACTCTTTAGGAAAAAAGGAGCAAAAGAGACAGAATTATCTGAGTGATAAGGCATTTGAGCTTATTTCAGAAAGAAAGAACTGCAGGAATGTGCTTAATCAATACCCTACTAGTCCTAATAGAAAGCATTACAGAGAGCTTAATAAATGTGTAAAGGATCAGTTAGCTGCTGATAAGAATCTTTGGCTTGATGGTTTGGCTAACAAAACCGAGGAAGCAGTTAGACAGCACAACAGCAGAGAGATGTACCAGATAGTTAATGTTTTGTGTGGTAGAAAATGGACAGGAATTTTGATGACTGAAATTTTCGTTATCTTTTGTGATGAAGACATGGTTTTGAAGTATTTTACCATAGCTATTATTATCCCTGTTTTTAAAAAAGGTGATCTCAGTTCTTGTTATGACTATAGGGGTATCAGTCTATTACTTTCTGTTCCAGGTAAAGTTCTTTGCATAATTGTGTTTAATAGAATTAATAATCTGGTTGACAGGCAATTGCATAAGAGCAATGTGAATTCAGATGTGGTAGGGGATGTGTAGATCAGATATTTTGACTCAGGCAGATTCATGAGAAATGTTTAGAGTTTCAGAAACCTATGGTTACTAGATTTGTTGATTTCAAAAATGCTTTTGACTCTGTTGATCATCATAATTTCTGGTTGATTGTGAGATTGTATGGCATGCCAGATGTAGCATAAGTGCAAAAAATTGGCAATATTTTGGAAATAAAATGAATCTGCAGAAGTGAAAACTATGTTTTTAGTGTAAAAAAAAAAGAAATAAAATGCTAACTTTACAAAGGTAGATGATATCCAACATGTGGAAGGAGAAGGAAGTATTTTGACCTAAATCAACTATATAAACAATTACCATGCAGTAACTTAGCAGACAACTCTCACATGTGTGAGCAAGCAATTACTAACACCATCGACTTCTGATGTGATGGCATGCACTTGGCCAGTCTTGAAGAAGCTCTGGCAATGAAGGCTTTTTTTTTTTTGTTGTATTTTCGATTTGAGGAGTGAGAATGACACATAGAATGCTGGGATAAATGATATAAATGATAAAAATAATTATAGGAATATTAAAATAGGTTTCAGGCAGAAAAGAGTGTAAAATGGGTGGGGGGGGGGGACAAAAACAACAGAGGTACATACTTTGTAATTACTTCCAAAATCTTCTGTTTCTAAAAATAGTATTTTTTTTTTTGTGTTACTTTCAGGAGTTTTTTGAGCCATTAATGAAAAATGTGTTGATAATAGTTAAAATCAAATTTATGGGTTTAAATCAGGGGATTGCTTCAGCATAGAGTAACACTAACAAACAAATCAGCTTTACTATATATTGGGTCTAAAAATTGGTGATTAGATGGCTTTAACAAATTGTCTGCATCGTAGTTTAATAAAACATGCTTCAAATGGATAAAGAAAGTATTATTTTCTTAGCATTATTAATGTATTTTTATATGATATGAGTAAAAATATTTTAAAACAGCAATTTTTAAAAAAAAAATCAAAGTGTTATGTGTTGTACTTAAAATTGATATAGTCATCATCAGTCTTTCATTTTGGATTCTGTCAGCTTGTATACAAGATATGAGCCTCGGAAGGGTTAAATACAGGTTATCTTGAATTTAATGATGATGATGATTAGATGCACACTCAATAGTTCCTATTGCTGCTACAAAGCATGGCTTTCATGGTCAGTCATATGACACCATAGCTGTCATTCATATAATGGTAGTCAGCTTTCTACTGCTTTAGGAGAGCTTGAATATTAATGTTAAAATAAAGTATCCAGTTCAGAGACAGTGGTATCTTTTGTTGATGGTCCTTTAATGACATATGCAGTTGCACAACTCATCATAATTTAGTGGTGTAAAAGTTTTAGATTATAATTTCAAGATAACCTTTATTTTTCAAATGCTTAGAATTAAGGAAAAACCTCTTCTTGGTTTCAGTACAATATATATTTATACACTATAGCCACAGTTAAATTTTTTTAAAAACCAAATTGTAGTTTATTGTAGTTAGATTTTTATAGTTTTTCATAAAGATTAAGTAAACATCCTTGTATGCATGTTTTGATTATTTTGTTAAGTTACCCTTACATTCATATTGAAACATTCAATTAATTTTTTTAATAGGCATTACCCAGTTGGTTTACTGTTTGATTATTATGGTTCAGATGCCAGTTTGCCATGGAATCTAACTGTTCATTTCCAGGTAAAGTAATTTATTGGGTGATATATTCATTTGGTTTTATTATTGTGGTTTTACCAAATGTTATGGGAAGGTTGATTAATCTATTACTTCTTTAACCCTTCCAGGGTCCAAGACAAACATAGATGTTGACAGAATCCAAAATGAGAGGTGCAAGACATATATGTTTGTTTTTAGCACAACAAAAATATTTGATTTTTTTAGAAATGGAAATTATTGTTTGAAAATTTTTGCTAGGGGGCTTTTCATGGTCCTCAGCCAAGAGATGGTACTGTTCAGGAAACATGTGACATTAAAGCATAAAGTATGACATAGAAACTGGGGTTTGTGAACAGAGTAACTGTGGGTTGTTGGTGACTTATGGTTTTATGATTTGTTTCTTTTCAGTAGGTAACATGAAGTCATTGCAGCTACCAATACCAAATGGTATTGGTAGCTGCAATGGGCAACATCTCCTACAGGTAAGTAAACTCAATGGTTTCAGAATAACTAACACTTATTACAAACACCGCGACATACATAAATACACATGGGTTTCACCTGATGGGCTGCATAAAAATATGATTGATTATATATTAATTAACAGCAAATGGGCTAGTTCTGTTAGGAATACCAGGGGAGCTGAAATTGGATCTGACCATTACCATGTTAAAAGTGTCTTACAACTTAAACTTAGAAGTGTTGTGCTTAAGGTTAAGAAATTTACTTTTAATACTGAAATGGCAATCAGATGGCTTTATAAAATTATTTATATTGTAGTTTAATAAAATATGCAGCAAATTAAGAAACAAAATATTATTTTTGAAGCCTGAATTATGTATTTTTATGAGATATATATATATAAATTACAACAGCAATTTAAAAAAAATAGATTTTTTTTGTTATACTGAAAACGAATATATAAGTCCTTTGCCTTTCAATTCAGATTCTCCAAACATTAAAGACGACATGGAGATGAAGGGTTAAGCATTAACATTAATCAAAATACATTATGCAATACTGATATTGCCCCCTTGCCGTCACCATGGAAACTATTACTTAAGGATTATTCGCTCTCACTTGAAAGTGATGTGAGATGCCAAGTTTGTAAATTTGCAGAGTGCCGGACCTATAAATAGTCGACGATTTGATTTTTCACTTGCCTTGAAAATGTGTCCAAACTCCTGGGTTATGAAACATGTTGGCCCACGATGGAACTGCAGCCTCTGATGAAGAGAACAGCAATTTTTTTGATGATTTTTTTAACTTTGTGCCATTGATACGATTGTCTTAGACTGTTAAAATTCAACTTAGAAATTATAATATTAAAAGTAGTATGCTGAAGTATTTACAGTTTGACTATCCATTTTCATACTGCATTACCTGATATCGATACATACATCTATGTGTTGGTACTTTACAACTACCAAGGTACGTGAAAGAACTTTGGTAAGGTAAAGTAATAGATCAGGTAAAAAAGACCTTTCGGTTATCTTTTTTAACCTCGGTAAGGTAATTGGTCAGGTATAGGTGACCAACTTCTTCAAATTGTGCATAATTTTAAAACAAGTTTGTGAACTTTCAGCTCAATTTTGCCCATTGGACTCTGAATTGTTTATCCTCAAAGCACAATTCTGCCTTGTATGGCAATATTACCTTGTACACTTGTTTGTTATGAATTTTTATTGTACCTTACAAACCTGCCATTCTCACAGATCCTTTTACTATGGTGTATTAAACTAACAGGCTCCTGTCAGACCCCTGTGGCAAGCAGCTGCTTGAGGGGGTATTTTTTTTTATTTTAAAATAATATGCTTATATAATATGCATATACTTTTGTATGTTAAATACTTACCTGTTATTGATGCTAAATTGTAGTACACATAACTTGTGGATAAATTCCTTTTTGTTCATCTATGACAATATTGTAACCTACATATATATGTAGACCTTAAGGCACATACGCACTTATCTCAAACTGGCTATTTGATAGATGATCTTTAGGTGTTATCGTATCTGTTCGGCCTGACTGTTTTGTTCTTCTGTGTTTTTAACCTTATACAGTGATATAGAGCTTTTAATAAATGTATAGTATACTGTGAAAATATAATTGTCAAGTTTGGTTAACCTTACCACTTCTATACTTAGCACTTATCACTCTGCTAACATTAACTAAATTTTTTATAAAACTTGTTCATGATCTACTTATAATTCATTAAATTATTTTTACAACTCCCGCACACACTGTATTAAAGATTTTCATCTTTAGACTAACTGTACAGACAAAATCAATTAGCTTTCTGCTTCTGACAGATTCTTCAGAATTATTGCTGATACATCGTTCTTTTTTTAAGTTCTCCATCGTTCAAACTGGCTAGTGACATAATTCTCACTCCGAGGCACATCTTGAGCATCACAAAGCACCATGGTCCTGTCTTCATTGTTGCATGTTACTTTTGTTACACTATGTTTTGTGTGGCCTCTAGTTCTTGATTTTGTTTTACAGGTCTAACCTTCTAAGGTGAATAAAAGTTATGAAAATGTTTAACCAGAAGAGGCAGGTTATTCATATAATTGTATTTATTTTAAAGCAATATGGATTTAATTCTTATATATGTAGCATAAAGGTATAAATTTTACTTAGGTAAGTACTGAAAGTTGCAGACGATTTATGATATTTAGTTAATGCATATTCCCTATTATTGTAGCAGGAAATGGGATGATTTCTTCTTTATTGATATACTCTGTTTAAAATGACTGTAGGTGATGAGATTATATTGTTCTGTTTTTTTTTTAATGATGCAGATGGTGGTGCATTTTTTATGGTAATTTGTGTTTTTAGGCTTGTTATCTTTTAATGGGATCATTTATTTTTGGGAACTTTTTTATACTGCGGATTGGGGGTGAATTGTTCACATAATTTGTGTTTTTTAGGCTAGTTTTCTCTGATGGGATTATTTAGTTCCGGGGCTTTTTATACTGAGGATCAACGGGAAGTTGTTTACAATAATTTGTGATTTTTAAACTTCTGCCTCTGATGGGATTATTTGGTTCCTAGTGGTTCTTTATTCTAGTGGATTGTCTGTTCATTATTTGCGATAATTCTTATATTTCAGGCTTGTTGTCTTTGATGGGATTATTTAGTTTCAGGGTCTTTTTTATACTATGGATCGGCTGTGAATTTTGTTTTTATTATATAATAATATATTTAATTAATATTATTATATATTAATATATTTAAAATTTTGCTTTTAAGCTTGTTATAAGATTGGTTTGTTCTGGGGGGGGGGGGGGGGTAAAAAGGGTAGAACAGTTGTTCATTGTTTAGTAATGTGTTGAGGTTAAAATAGATGTCTCCAGTAATTTTGTTTTGTGGTTTTCTTAAATTGTGGAATGGCAATTCATTGTTTAGTAGTTATCCACCTGTTAGAATAACCACTCCTATGTGATTATTGATTTTTACCAATTTTTTTTAAATTGCTGAATGAATATGCATTTTTTTTAGTGATAATAGGCTGTTGAAACAAGTAGCTTAGGATAGTACTGACCGACATTCATTGTATATGTGCAGTTAGGAAAATATGCCTAGATACTATTACTTGTGGTGATTTACTTTATTTGCTGAAACAAAATTTTATACTAAGGAATACTAAGGAATAAGTATTTATCATTATATTCTTTACTCAATGTATTCTTTTTGTATGGCCCCTTCACTGGTAGTAATGCAGTTGTTTAGGTTATTATTTGTAGAACTTTCAAAGACTTACCCTTATTAATGTGATTTTGAAATTTTTGTTTTTCATTAGTTTAAATTACATATATAATAAAAAAATTTTTAATGGAAACTTATTATAATTCTCAAAAAATTTTCATTTTTTGTCACCATTAGGGGATACTGGGGGTCTGAAGTTGAGCATTCTGCCAAGACTTAACACATTATTGCATTGCATTAAAACAATTGAAGCCCAAGTAATGTAAACTGCAGATCTGCTGTGTTCCGATTTCCTCTGATTTTTTATTCTCCCAAATCATAATTTTCATCATGCAAGGTTGGCAGCTATGTACATAAACAAATAGCCTTTCTATTAATATGCATTATAATTATTTTTGTCTATTGGTTTTTCAAAATGAAAATAATATTGGTTTTTCAAAATAAATTTTCATTTGCATTGCCAGATACATTTTTCTACTACAGGCCTGTTATTCTATAAAATTTTATATAAGCCCTATTAAAACAAAACTAGTAATCTTTTTTGTTAAATATTTTATTTTCAGAAAATCCAGAATTAAATGCTGATTAATTTGGCATATAACAAGCCTTATTTCCTTTAGTTATTTTTCAAAAAAAAATTCTAAAGTTCACATTTTTTTTTGTCTGAACACAGTTGAAAAAAGGCCTGGCCAAGGGTACAATTTAGTTTTTCTGGTCTGGCATGGTAAGGGTTAATGATCACTTGGGAAGTGATCTTTCATCCCATTTAAGAGAGATGCTCAATGAACTCCAGTGCAAAAAGTACCACCACGTTCATCAAGTTGTATCACCATATTCTTCAAGAAAGGACCACAAAGAACGCAGTCTCCATCCTTTGCCATCTTGTAGTCTCCCACCATATTGCTGTGAAGAGCTTCCTTGTACACTCCTTTTTGTCACCTCTATGAATAGGGTCATTAAATCACTGACCAAAATGCCTGTTGCAACTCAAGCCAAAATTGATTCCAATGACTCTCCATCTATTGAGGGTTCAGAAAAAGGGGATCAGTAATAAAAAAAAATTTGTGTTCAGATACATTTTTTTTATGAAATTTATGTACATTTAATTTGCACAAATAAAGTGTTTATTCGTTTGTACATGGTTTATAGCAGATTTCTTAGTTTTACCTAAGTATATGTACATTATTTTCTTTGGGGGAATCCCAGCTTATAGTAATTCACATGGGCTTCATTGGTAATGTGCTAGGCTCATAATCTGCAGTTCTAAGTCCCAGTTGGGCCAGCATTGAAATTTATCTCTGCAAAACTCCCCTCTCTGCCCACGGTCAGTAGGAGACACCAGTGGACTTGGGAAGGCTGTTGCCCATCAGATGGAACGTTAAGTTGTGGACCTGTGTGTGGGACAGCCATACCCTGTGCACATTAAAGAACACGCTGGATGCTGTTTGACGGGAGACTACCATCTGTCTCGCAACAGCTGTTCCAGTGGATCCCCTCCCCCAACCTTCTCTGAGTCTTTGGAGTTCTCGTGACCTTAGCATTTAGATCATTGTGTGCAAAAAAAGTGCCACTTAGAGGTAAAACAACCCAATAACTCGAATCCTATATAAAAGTAATGAATTCATTCATTTCCCTCTACATTTTGTATAAAATGAAGTTCAGTGGATATTTGCATGTAGTTACAAAATTGTATAATAATTAGAAGAATGCATATCGCCTCTAGTGCATATGGGAACTTCATTTTCAAAAAGATTGAAGTTTTTTATTTACCTACTTTATTACTTCTTAAAAGTTTTAATTTGTGCTAATGGATGATGGAGAAAATGCAAATACTGGTATTATATTAGTAATTATACAACATTAAAATTATTTCTTTTATTTCTTAAATTTGAACAGTTGCTTTCTCACATTCAAACATTTATTCATTTATAGACGTTAAAAAAGTCAACAGATAACACTGTGATTGTCATTTATGTTTAAATCATTAATAATGCTAAATAGCGTGAAGTGACTTCATTATTTATTTTCATCTTACTCAGTGCAGTTGCCATCCAAGATCATAGATGGTGCCAACTATAGGTGCCAAAATCTCAGGAAGAGTTTAGTCATACATAGTGGAAAAATTGCAGAGCTGGCATTAGTTCAATGGTAGAATACTCTGGCATGTTTCTGGAGAGATGCAGGTTCAAGTCCTGTATGTCAGCAAAATTTTTTCCACAAAACATTTATTGATTTATAGATGTTAAAAAGTCAGCATGTAATGCTGTGATTCTTATTTATGTTTTTCTATCACAGCTTTTCCCAGCCAGAAGAATAGAGGGTACCAAAAGGATGCTTCCTGAATATTACACTTTTTGCTGTCAAGATAAATTCTGTCACTACAATTTCCTCTGATTGTAGGCATTGCCCTCTATCTTGACAATTTAGCATCTTTTGCTCTTTATCCAGCATGGGAATCATTGAATGACAGCTACAAACTGTTCTGAACAATTTCTCTGTTTGGCAATGGCCAATGTGTTTCTGTTCTCTCCACAGTAGACCATTTGTATGCACAAGTTCCACAAGTGTAATCTACATCTGGATCATGAACCAAAACTCAGGTAGCATCATTCCATTTGTGGCAAAGACCAAGTTTCTCAGTCTCATCTTCAACCGGAAATTGACCTTTTTATCACACACTGTCATCTCAGGTCCAAGTGCACATGGGCATTGAATATCCTCCAAAGGTCCTCTCCTCCCTCTCATGGGGGGTGGAAGATGTTCTTTGCTCTGCTTGAACTGTGCACTTGTCCATCCAGCAAAGCATTTGGCCCTGCAGTGTGCATCTAAATTGTGAACCATGTTGAGCCATCCCACTTGGGTCTGTATTTTCAGTCCTTCGTGAGAAATGCTTTACTCTAATCACTCGACTGCCACTTGTACTTTTGGTTTGCATGCCCTAGACATTAATATCAGTTTAAATAGCTTTGCCTATTTAACAGCCAAGCTACTTTCACCTTGGCTTGCTGTTTCTCCTTTCTGTTCCCTTTACAAGACAGGGAAGGCCTTGACATTTGACTGCATGTACCAGGAACTCTTTGCCAGCCACTATGTTGAGCATAAGGACTTCTTGCCTATCTTCACAGATGGCTTGAAGTGTGGTATATCTGTGGGATTGCCCATGGTCTGGTGTGCTACTCTCATTGCAGAGCAGTTCCCACTGCAGTCTTCCATCCTCACTACCGAATTGCACTCTATCAGTCTTGCCTTGGATCACATATGGGCTAAGCGTCATCATTGGTGTGTGCTTTACACTGACCCACTTAGCTCGCTACAGGCTTTGAAATTGATATAAATTTAATAGATGAAAATTGAGCATGGGTTCAAAAGAGTACTTACTAACAAAATTATTAATAAACTAATTTAATTACTTAGACAAAGTGCTAATTTAATTACTTAGACTTATAATAATTTTAAACCAATCACAAATGTATTTCATGAAATTAAACCTGAAGGAATGTCTAGCACATCTCTACCACACTTAAAATAGTTGTACCGCAATTCAAACAGATTCTATTCGAAACATAAAAAGAATCTTAATTAACATTCAATAAGTGACACAATCATCTTTGAAAATAAACCTAATGTTTACACTTCCAATTCTGGTATTTTACCTTAAATACCTCTTTGACACTAAGCCTCTTTTACTTTTCTACTAGAAGACTTCATGAACACATTATTATCACATGAATTGGATTTCTTCATAGTAACTACACTCAAATATAGCAGAAAGTAATAACTCAACTTTTTCTGAACAGCAAACTGTTCCAACTATTTCATCTTTTTCAACTATTATCACTTATTACAATTTTCACAATTCCCAAGCACACTGCAATAATGATTCTTCTTTAGACTAAATCAATCTAGGTCTTCACAAAATCCTTCAAACACACTGTTATTATTTTTGATTCTCTCTGTTCCAATTGGTTAATGAAGTAGATCTCATGCTGTACCACACACAAGCATCACAAATGACATGTCATATCATGGTCTTGTTGTTCATCTGTCGTAATAATATCGAGACCAGCAGCTTCATCATCTGGCTGCAACCACCATTATCTTTTGTTGGTTGCCCCGTCATATCAGCATCAGGGGTACTGACTTGGCAGATGCTGCTGCCATATTTGCCATCCTCTTGACCAGCTCTCCAGTGCCGGTTCCGTACTTGGACTTCTACCAGTGTTTTTCCACTGAACTCCAGGTACAGTGACAGAATCTTGATTAGATCAGAATTCAAACAAGTTTTTTGAGATCAAGCCTATTCTCTATTGTACTTTCACAGGAATCACAAGGAGGAAGTTGTTCTTGCTTGGCTCTGCTTATATCATTGTTTTTAGGCATATTCTTTTCTTCTTTGTATGAACGACAAAACTAAGTGAAAGTTTAGTGACACTCTTTTAACTGTTAAATATATTTTAACTGACACTTGCTTTTAACCTCAAACATTGATTATATTTTGGCTTTCGTAATTTTACATCCAAGCTCTTCACTTCTTTGATCATTGTGTTTTTGCACCTGTTTTTTTAATATATATTATATATTTAATAACTATATAAAATATATAGAATATATATATTTAGTATAATTATTTAATAAAATCAACCCAGTTGTCTTTTACACCTGAATTGATATTGTGTTTCTATTTCTATCATTGTTTTACCTGTTATTTATACATGCCTTTTTATTGTTTATTTTATGTTTTGTTTGGTGCATTATGGTCTAAGTTGCCAATGCACCATAAAATCTTACTGAACATTAGCATCTTTTGTCCTTCAGTTTCAGTTTATTACTGGTGCCATGAAACATGCCAATGTATGTGAAATTTCTTACTGACATTAGTATTCTATATCAGCACTGTCCAATTAGCGGCCCGCGAGCTGCATCCAGCCATCAAAGGTTTTTGTGGCCAGCAAACAAAATCAAGTTTTACTTGAAATTTTAAATAAATATCTATAATCCACCTTATAATTTTTTGTCAACTTATATTACTTGATATGCAATCTTCCACTTACTCATTCTATTTGCAATTATTATTGCATTATTTCAACTTACTCATTCTATTCTTATTGACCAACAACTACAGCCACAATGCTCCCATTAAATTTATTAAATATTTGATAAGGTTTAGAAAATTTATATTGGTTTATTATTGCTTATTATTTTTCATACAAATAAAATAATTTTTTGAGGTGACATGAACTGACTTTCGATTACCTATCCTGTCCTATTCTTTTTTTTGGCCCGCGAAATAATGGTGAAAGGAAAAATGGCCTGCAAAATATTGGCGAAAGGAAAAATGGCCCGAGAAATGTTGGTGAAAGGAAAAATGGCCCGAGAAATATCGACGAAAGGATAAATATCCCACGGTCTTAGAGAAGTTGGACAGCACTGTTCTACATCACTGTGAAGTCCAGTATAAGAGACGTAAAGGCATGGTGGAAAGTCAAGTGTAGCATGGGTAAAAAGGAATAGTGCACAAGGAGTTTGTTCCTACAGGCTAGACAGTGAATCAACACTACTATATCAAGTTCTTGAAGCAATTGAGGGAGAGTGAAAGGCTTCATTCACCCTCATCCAGAACATCCGTGAAAATGATGCCCATAGGACTAGGTGGTGCATAATGACAATGTGCTGGCCCATGTTGCTTTATATGTTCAACAGGTTTCAGCCAATAATAGCATGGTGGGGATCCCCCTCCCCCCTTACTCCCTAGACCTTGCCCCCTGCAACTTCTTGTTCCCAAAGATGAAGTTTCACCTTAAGGGTTAACAATTTGACTGTGTCAAAGTGATTCAGGCAGAATTGAGGGTATATTTTGTCTCCTTTTCTCTTTTATTTGGTTATTGATTATGTTAGGAGAAATTCACAGTAAGGAAAAGATTTTGGCCCGAAATTGGCTAGAGATTCGAATATTTCTGATTTAGATTATGCTGATGATTTGGCCCTTTCATCAAATGATATTGATGAGATGAATTCTTTCATTATTGCTGTTAAAAAAAACCCATAAAATTGGTAATGGTAGGTTTGTTACATGAGATTTGGTAATTAACAGAGAAAAATTTTTTTCATTGCTCCAAAAAACATCAATTTGATCACCTTGGGGTGCTGCTAGTATTGTGCATGAGCCTGAAAGAGCTTTAATAGATGGAAACCCTTCATCTGCAGTCATGACATCTACATGAGACTAGGGTATAAAAGTTAACAAACAACAGAAGAAATCTTGATCAGCAGCCATTAGTTGAACAATTAGTAGCTCAGCGGGCAGAGTACCTGACATGTTATCAGGAGGTTGTGGGTTCAAATCCCACCTTGCTTAAGACAATTTTTTCTTTTTAAATTTTTATCCAGAATTAACCTTCCAGGGTCCAGCTGGAAAACTGGTTTATATCCAGAGACTAAGCCGTCTAGCCATAGTTGTCTCTAAATGCCTGGTTAGTTCTAATCTCTTAACTGATGTTTCCTACATTGTTCATGAAAGATGATTTTGAAGTGCTTCCTGTCATTAATTTAGACGAAGTCCACACTTCAATTTTGGACAAAACAAGCAGTTTGGCATAGAACAGCTTGAATAGTCACCTGACTTTGGTGACATCATTTTAAGACATGCAAGAGGGAGCCCAGTTTTGCTACAGTTGCAATGGCAAAAGTAGGCCAAGAGCAATCGTGGGAAGAGCTAATTAATACAGCTAAAAAAAGGTGATGATTTATTTCTTGTGAGGGTCAGCTACAGAGAGCTACAGTAGAGAAAAAGAGGGTGGAACACAGTGAAAACTCATCCATATTCAGTTTCAGAAAGGATTATCACTGTTTGTGAATTAGTGCTTAGTAAGCCAGCTGTGAATAAGTATGAGGAAAGGAAAGAGTTAAAGCAAAATAATTTGCCAGTGTTTAAAGGCTGTCTTCTGTGATAATTTTAAGAAGTGATAGAGGATAGATCCTAGTTTATTCGAGTTGTGGAGCAAATCTAAGTTAAATTGACAGAAATATGTTATATCAGAAGATGTCCTGCAACAGTGAGTCAAAGAGGAGATAGGGTTTTTATAGATATATAGTCCCAAATGATGATCAGATCACTTCATTGCATATAGAGCATTTGCCAATCCTGGGAAATCATCTTGGTAGAAACAAACAAATTGGTTTAGAGAAGTCCCAGGTTTGAGTCCCAGCTGGGCCAATGTTGAAATTTACCGCTGCAAAGCTCCCTGCCCATGTTCAGTAGGGGATGCCATTGGGCTTGGAAAGGTTGCTGTCTGTTGGATGGGATGTTAAGCCATAGTTCCATGTGTGGGAGAGCCATAACCTTTAAAGAACATACTGAATATACTTGACACCAGGCTACCATCTGTCTACTAACAGCTGTCCACTGGGTCCCCTACCTCCAGCCTTCTCTGATCCCTTGTGGTCCTTGTGATCTGGTCAATTAGCCCACTGTGTGCAAAAAAGTGCAGCTCGGAGGTAAAACAACCCAATCCAAGGTTCAGAGAAGTCCCCAGATGACAGAAGGGGAGAAACATTATTACTTATTAGATTACATTTTCATCAGATACAATAGTAGTTTTAATATGGGGGAGATGTCTAATAGACTGAGCCACCATCTAAGATCTATGGAATATAGTCTAGATCAGTGATTCCCAACCTTTTCTGGACCATCGCCCCCTTTAGAAGAGAACAAAAATTTCAACGCCCCCCTAGTCCATAATAGATAATTTTATATGAAATATTAAAATATTGTTGCATATTATCTGTACCTAATTTATCTGTTTATATATCTATTAAAAATCATAAAGCAGAAATTAATAAAACGACAACCAAATGTACAATAAAATTGTTTATTAAAATTTTAAAAATAAACACAGAATCAATAAGAAATAAAAAACTAATGAGATAAACACAAAATTAATAATAAATAAAAAAAAATTAATGAGATGGTTGAGGCTGGTGGAGTGTTAACAATTTGTTAATGTCGGGTTCCAATTTCGTTAACATCAATCGCAGATCGCTACGTTCAGTGATGTGTAGTCTGTTCCTCTTCTTTGACAGTAAATTAGCTACTGCACTGAATCCACACTCAGCCATATAGGACGAAGGAAATGCAATTAAAAACTTCTGTACTATTGCCCACAATCCAGGGTAGAGAACTGGTATGGATTTTTGAAGCCAGAACTCTTGGTATCTGTTTGAATTTGACTTTGAGTTCTTCGTTAGTCGTGAGTTCTAAGAGTTTCTCTTCCAAATTTGATGATTCTTCAGTATCTGTGTTTGCGAAAGGATCTAAAACCCAACTTGGTATATTCATGTTTAAAATATCTTGGAAACGCTCCGTAAAATCAACATGAACTTCCAAGTGTTGGCAGTAAGTAAGTAAATCTTCCGGTTTTGCAGAGACTGCTGATAATGTGGGAAAGTGGTTGTATTCACCTCTACCTAGATTTCGTTTGAATAGAAGTTTTCCCGCAAAAGCAGCTATGACGTTTTTTGTTTTAATTAAATTCAACTCATCACCTTGCAATTGTAAATTAACTTGATTAAATATTTTAAACAGGTCTGTCAAATAAGCGATGTCATTTTTTGACGTAATCAGGTTTTCGCGCAATTTTTCATCTCTGTCTTCAAGAAAGTCCAGTACTGAGTCAAATAGATTGAAAAAACCATTCAGACAAACACCTTTAGAGAGCCAACGTACTTCTGTGTGCAGCAGCAAGTGATTGTAATCTTCATTATTTTCATTACAAAGCTTACCAAATAATCGGTCATTCAATGAATTGCTTCTAATCTTATTGATCGCTTTAATAACGTAATGGAGCGACGTATGCAGACGTTCATTCAAATATTTTGCAACCAAATGCTGACAATGAATAATACAATGTACAGCGAGTACATTTGGCACTGCTTGTTTCAAATGCGCTATGAAACCCTGTCATTGCTGGAGCACCATCAGTAGCAGCAGACAAAATATTGCAAATAGGAATTTCTTTCTCTTGAAAAAACTTTTGCATGGTATTAAATATAGATTCTCCCTTTGCATCAGATTCCAAATTTTTAGCAAATAATAACTCTTCATGAATTTTTGCTTCTTTTATTATCGTATGTATGATAAGAGTAGAGCTTCGTTATTTGGTAGAGTTGATTCATCGAGTTGAATGGAAAATTTGCAAGTCTTTAAGTAATCACATAATGATATTTCACGTCTTTTGCCATTTCATCTATTCTTCTTTGCACTGAATCATTACTGAGAGGAATATTTTGATGATATCTAACGGTGTCTTATGATGAAGAACAGTTTTTAATATCTCTTTGACTGCCGGCAAAATTAATTCCTCGCCAATTGTGTGTGGTTTTCCTGCTTTTGCGATTAACAATGAAACGTTATATGAGGCTCGTAGTCCATCATCATCTTGTTTAGAAGACGACACAAAAAGGTTTGACATAGTTGGCTGTTTTAAATATTGCTTTTCCAGTTCTTGAAAATAGGATAAATCTTTGTTCTTCTTATCAGCATGCATTTTATTTAAATTCTCTTGTAGCCTAGAAGGTTTCATAGCTTCATTTGAAAAAACTTTTCGGCAAATTAAACACATAGGTAATGATTGGTTTGTAGGAGAGTACCTAAATCCATATTTCAAATATTCAATACTGTACTGCCAGCATTTCTTTTTAGATGTAGATTCAGACATTTTCAAATACAAATTAACTTCTCAACAGATTTATAGATAGTTATAAAAATAATGTTTATAATGACTCTAACACATCATTCACGACTATTTATCACGGCGAAGCACATAAAAATAATAAAACGTTCCTAGAGCTATCGCTTTTATAGATTTGATTTTGTGCACGCATTTAACTTGAATGTTTGCGATGCCAGCGCACTTGCTCCGTAAACAAGTCATTTCAAGCTCCCATATTCTTGTCGAAACATGTTAAATTTCATGAACCGCGTGTTTGCCTACCAACTTGCAAGGACTTGTCACCGTCAATCTATTCTAAACTAAAACAAATTAGGTATAGGTATACGTAATGCTAATTTAAAAATGCTTATTAACGCGATAACAATAAGATAATTTACATAGCTAGATAAAATATTTATTCATGAAAACAGGTATTTTAAAAGTATTTTATTATATTAAAAAAATAATTATTAAACAATATTAAATATAATAAATTTATTATTATTGCATCAAGGTTGATTTGCCTATCAGGACGGACACACATGTCCAACATAATAAGCCTGATATAGTAGTGCATGGTAAGGTATTAAATGAGATTACAATTATTGAAGTAGGAATAACATCTCAGGATAACCTGCAGACAGTAGAGGTTGAAAAGAAGAGGAAGTATGATCTGCTGGCTAATGAGTTGAGCCTAATTCACAAGTGTAATGTTAATATTATACCTTATGTTCTGACGTGGGATGGTATTGTAACTACGTACCATAAAGCATACTCAAAGTGACTTAGAGTGGGAAAACATATTGAAGCTTATATCCAATCTGTGATCTTGAAGAGAACTTCTGAGAGCACCTCAGTCGACTTCAGACGTACCAGTACGCTAGTAGGCAGTAGCAGGGAACTTATTGTCCAAGCTGCAGTTGAAAAGCTGTACATGACAGATGAGGTAGTGGATGACCAGAATCACCAGGAAGATACCACAGAATAGAAGAGATAAAAAGGTTGTCACAGAAAATTCCATTAAATTTATTTATTTATTTGACCGCCCCTCTTGACTGCCTCAACGCGCCCCCCATTTGTCTCTGGATCCGCTACCGCCCCCATGGAAGGCTCCAGCACCCACTGGGGGGCGGTATCGCCCCCGTTGGGAATCTATGGTCTAGATCATATGAAACAGAAGAACAATGGACTAGAGCAACATAATGTCAAATAAAAGAGAAGGTGAGAATTTATTGTCCTGGCAGCTGTGCTCGAAAGTTTCCAGGTCACAGAACTTGTCGGTTCAGCTGTTCTGGAAAACAAATGCTCTGCATTGAGACAGTCAACAACCCAGTGTTTTCAATATAGGACAAAGCAACACTACTACAGATTAAACATTTAAGTTACATTACCTCACTATCTTTTTTTATTTTATTTTGGCTGTACCCATTTCTGCCTTGGATTTTTTTGTATATTGCATTATATTTCCAGAGAAGGTAATGAAACCTCCATTTTTGTCATAATTATTTCTTCATATAGCATTATTTATATGACATAATTTCAACACATAATAAATACCTTTAGTTGCTTACATGCTATGAAAACTCAAACAACAAACCATACTAAATTTTTTAATTTGCACGTTTCTTCTTGTAATAGTGGAAAATATTGTTAAAAGTATTTTTGTTTCAGGGAGAATAATTTTTCTTAATTCTTTGAATTTTCTAGAATTTCCCAGAAAAAGAGCTAATTCACTGTTCTAACCGTGCAGCTGTCCAGTCACATTATATGGCAACTGTTAAAGAAGCAAGTGCCCTTAAGCATAGAACTGGTTTAATACAAAGCATGCATCCCAAAGATCATAAAGAATTTTGGCAAGGATTGCAAAATGGTATGAATAAATTAGATTTCACTTTAGTTTCATGTCTTCAGTTTCTTAAAATATAATTAAGTTAAATAAATGTTAGCAAAACATTTTGGTAATCTGAGTATGAGTAATGATGTTTAAAGCTGCCATATAAGCAGAAGATTTGAAGGAGACTAGGTGAGAAAAGAAATAGAAAATGGAATTGATTTCATGTATTTAAACATCAAAGTAATTATATGCAATCTGTTGCATTGAAATTGCATCATACAGAAAAACTTGTCTGATTTTTATGCAAATCGGTAGGTGAATGCAGCACAACTGAATATGAAAATGTTTTGCTTGCGAGGCAAATTAGGCAAGAAGGTCAACATTATAAGGCAAAACATGCTGTCACCTTGACTAAATGCTCCATGAATTTGTGACCAGTAGAACTTTGAACAATATCACAGATTGAAGTTCTTAGGAACAGCATCATATACAGAATCCCAAGACAATATTTTTGTAATAGGCATATTGCCAGCTTATGGCAGTTGAGAGAAGATGGGTCATTGAACTCTATGAGGCAGGTGTCAAGCCAATGTATAGTAGAATGTGTTGGCCATGTGACAGTCATTTGATGTTGGCAACAGTGGTTGTAAGAAGCCACACATAGTCAGCAAGAATCTAATAGTCTAGAGGTCTACATCGGAGGAAGACTAACTGATTTTGCCACATGTGTCCACTGCACCAACAATGATACTGACCACCATCAGCAGAATCGCTTGCATCACCCCATAACATGACATACACCACTTTGCATCACCCCATAACATGACAAACTGTTTTCCTGTGACTTACAGAGACAGGGTTGCATGTACATCATCTCTTGTGTTGTCTTTTACTGACCACCAAATATCGCCAATAGCACATGTAATGGTGCTTACTTCTAACAACTTGGGGTACAGAATGGTGGCGTGCCATCTTCAACAGCAATGATGATTAAATTGGGACTATGATTGCTGTGTACACATGGAGACAATGTGGGCAGTGATCTATTCCGTTGCTGCCATCAAATGACATATTTCTTGAGCAGCAGATATTATGATCTGGGGGGATAAGTCGCAATAGCTAAACTTCTCTGGTGTCTCCTGGGCACTTTAACCATGCAGCACTATGTCAATGATGTCCTGTAACTCATAGCACCCTCCTTCATTGCAGGAGTGCCTGGCACTCTTTCAGCAAGATAACTCCAGGTCACATAACACTAACATCACCCAGGAATGTCTATGACTTGTTGACACTCTTCCATGACCAGCTAGGGCCTGTGATTTATCACCCATCCAATATGTTTGGGACTAGATAGGGCATCAACTGCAGACACTTGAAACCAGTAAAGGCTGTAGTATCCATAGACTATTATATAGAGATGTAACAGTCAGGGTGAACCATACCTTAGAATGCTATTCAATGTCTGTATGACTCCATGCTGCAATGTGTAGTTGTATTTATCGTGAACCATGGGGGATTTAGGAGGTATTGACTACTGCCAATTAATCTATTTGCTTGTGAAATGAACTACCTTTGCTCTATATCTATAATCTTGTCTTACTCATCTGCTAACCTGTCTTGCCTGTGATTTTCAACTGATTCCAACCACTTCTGGGTGGGGCAATTTCAGTGTCAGGGTGTATATTAATTAATCAAGGTGGTAGTAGTGGTAGTAAATGCACAATGGAGTTTTAACCCTTTCAGTGTCGGAACCCGAAAAAATGCCTTCATCTTTCAAATTCTTGTGATCAGAGACATAAGTTTTACTTCCTAGTACAGGGTTGTGAAAACATTTTTTTTCTGAATAGAAATCTTAATTTTTTTCAACTGCTGCTAATCAAATATCAAAAATAACATTTAAATCTATGATATATATTTATTTCCTGTTGATTCTGCTTGAAAAAAAAATTATGATAAAGTTTTAAAAATAAATCTTTTTGAGTCTGCAGTTAACATATGTGCATGTTTAGTCACCTTAAATAACATTAAGTAGCAAAGATTTAGTTTATGCTTCCATTCTGCTGTTGCCATACACCATATCTCTCTATGCACAATATGGTGCTCAAAGGTGGTTGCTGACTCCTTTGCCTAACCTCATCGTTACTTATAAAGTTGAACCACCTTTGCCCAAGATACTGCATAAGCATCTAGATTCAAAAGCATCAAGTTTCCAGTTATCTTGCTTACAAAGGGTCCAAGTTTCACTACCGTAACTAACTCTAAAGAGAACCAAACTATTATACAGTCTAATTTTAGTCTTTAGGAATATACACCTATTTCTCCACACTCTCCATAGATTCTTAAAAGTCCCAGTAAAATCCTTATTTGTCTGTTAATCTCATGCTGCATATCATCAGTATCTGTTACATAGCTCCCAAGATAATTAAACTGAGACATCTGCTCAAGAGTGCAAACATTCAGATTAACTGAACCACAGCCTGCCTGATTAATTTTCATCACTTTAGTTTTCTCTCTGTTTATCACCAACCCTACACTACTACCAGTCTTATTAACAGCTCTAGTGAAAGAGGACATCTCATCAACATCATTTGCCAAAAGGGTGCTGCACCAGTGCAGCAAATTCAGGATCCATAGTCAAGCTCAGAGCCATTATTTATTTCAGATTGATATATATGGTCAGCACCAGGACCCTGTGCAGTTCACCACTCCTCAGCAGGGTAGAAAAAAAAGGATAGCAGCTTTGTAAGTAATGATGGGGTTAGACAAAGGAGTCAGCAACCTGCTTTAAACAGTATATTGTGCAGAGAGAGTTGCTGTTGGTTTGGCCATGTTGCTCATATGGATAATTATAGATTAGCAAATAGGATTATGAGCAGTGTGGCTAAAGGTGTCAGAAAGAGGGGAGACCTAGGGTGCAGTGGGCAGACAATATCAAACAGGACCTTGTTAGAATTGGTGTGCAGTGGCCAGATGTAGCTCAGGATAGATATGCTTGGAGAACTAAATTGCACAGTCTGATTGGACCTATGTAACCCATGGCTGCTTGAGGATGATGATGATGATGATGATGATGAGGCAATATTTATTTTTAAAAAGTGAGTACTTAATTTAAAATTTTTCATTGGTATTTTAATGTCATAATAATAAATTATACCAATCAAAAGAATTAGGGAATAATATAATATTGAACATAAACAGATATGTAGTTGATGAGTTTGGATTTAAAACATGATTGTCAGTCAACAATATCATAACAAAAAATAAACAAGTTTAACTGCAAATTTAATGCACTTTATGTGAAAGTGCATTAAATTTGCACTTTCACATAAACAAAATTCATTCCAAGATTTCCCAGCAGAACATTGCCAAAAGCATTACACCTCCTCCACCATTTTTGTTCCATGGTTCATCCTGGGTGCCAACACTTCCCCAGGTAAATGAAGCAGACATACCCAGCCATCCACATGGTGCAACAAGAAATGAGAGTCATCAGACTAGATGATCTTCCAATCATTCAAGGTCCAGTTTTGATGCTCACATGTCCATTGTAGATGCTTTTGTTGGTGAATTGAGGTTAGCATGGGTTGACAAAGGAGGTGTCTCAGCAAACTGGTGTAACCAGAACACCAGTCCGGCAAATTCCTAAAACAGCCATTTCCATCCATTCAAAATGTAGCTTGTTCAGGAATTGCATGGTTATGATAAAAACCAAAAATTAGTTCTGTGAATGGTTCCTGCAGAAGATAATGTGATAAATAATATGTTTCATCCAATGATGTTTCAGCTGAGTGGTGATGTTAGCAGGCATAATTCACCCTACCAGGCTCATAAAAACCCACATTGGAATGAAGCATCTCATATCCAAAATGATTCATGTTATGGTGTGGATAGCAATGTAGAAAGGTCAGTTAATCAGTCCATTTTTTTTTATGAAAGTGTGACTAGTGTAAAATAGCTGTAAATGCTACAGACCTTTTTATTGCCTGTACTGACACAATTTCAAAAAATAATATCCCAAAAGGATGGTGCTTTCCCCCTCCCTCAATTTACAATCATCATTCGTGACATTTTAGGTGTGACATTCAAAGATAATGTATAAGATGGTGAGCCCCATCGAATGACCACCTAGGTCACAAAACTTCATGCCACATCTTGTGGGAACATCGAAGTTGGTCATTTACAAATAACAATCAAGCAACATCAAAGAATTAAAGCAGCAAATAAGAATGGAATGTTCTAACATCAGTGTTGATGTTTTGAGGTAGGCTTAGCTGTCTCATTTTCGTCAAATACAAAAGTGTTTTGAAATTAATGGCAAACGTTTCAGACATTTATTATGATTTTTGCATAGTATTAAATCACCAGGTATTTGAACATTTATTTTGCTTTTTCTGTGTATTAAAATTACTATGTAATTACTGGGAGCATAACATTTGGGTGGATCACAGCTGCTAGGGTACAACAAATGGGTGGAAAAAAGGAAATGAAGAGAAATAATTTGAACTAATTATAAAATATCTGCCAAAAAGCAAAAACACTGAACACTCTGCAGAAGTTTCTTGAACCAAGCACTTTATAAAACGAATTTGTTTAGATATCAACATAGTTAATATTTACATCTATACTCTTTAATCCAACTTGATTACAGTGAATGTTTATACTATTCATTCTAAGTGAAACAATCTCAAAAGGAATGACTACAGGATATGAAAATGCAAAGGACTACCAGTATTCTCACTAATCCAACACTCAATTAAATTAATATTTTAAAGATCCTTTTTGGAACCAATTTAATGCATTGCAGGAAATAAAAACAGCTGATATTGACAATTACTCTTGCTAATCCAACTTTCATTAAAATGGATTTTTATATTTCTGTTCTGTTTATTTCAAGTAAAAATGATCTAAAAAAAAGGTAACTGACCACAGAAAACCAAACTTCATAAGGCTGTCAGTATTCTTATTAAGCTGACATTAAATAATAAAAGTATTTTTAAAGATTCTTTCCATCTGAAGAATACAGTAAGAAATCGGGGGAAAAACATTAAAAAGTAAATGATAACAGCCAATATTTGCATTTATTCCTACTAATCTGTCTTTGGTCAAAATGGATTTTCATGTATACATTTCATTCTGTTTTAAATAGAACAACCTTAAAGGAATGCAACTGTAGTAACACAATCTGCATAAAAATGTTAGTATTCTCACTAATCCTACATTTAACCCTTTCAGTTACCATAATGGCTCAAAATGGTTAATAAAGCTAAATATCCTTTTCATTCTAAGAGAATCAACTGAATATCAAAAGAGTGCCTTAGAGAAACTAAAACAATTTGTATTTACATATATTCTAGATAACCCATGGTTAATGATGCATTTCTACATAATCTCTGTAATCCAGTTTTAAATCAATAAATATTAATTAATTATCAGCGATTGAAGGAACTCAGGAACAGAAACCTGCAGCACTAACATCTACATTTATTCTTTCTAGTCTTATATTCATTAACCCTTTACCATGCCAGGCTTGAAAAACAGAATTGTATCCTGCAGGTTTTTTTTTCAACTGTGTTCAGTCAAAAAAAAAACTGAACTATAAGAACTTTTCTGCCAAATAACTAATGAAAGGAATTATGGCATGCTGTATGTAAAATTAATCAGCATTTCATTCTGGATTTTATGTAAATAAAATATTTAACAAAAAGATTACTAGTTTTGTTTTAATAGGGCTTTTATAAGAGGTATGTAGTAAAAAAAAATGGCATCTGGCAATGCAAATAAAAATTTATTTTAAAGTAATTGATGCACAAAAATAACTAGACTGCATATAAACAGGTTACTTATTTCTGAAAAAAAAAATTTTTACTTAAATCAAGAAAATTACTCTCTTTTTTGAAATTTTTGTACAGTTTGTACTTTGAGAAGAATCCAGGCTTTTTACCAGCTGTAACCAGTCAAAAAAGTATTTTCTGAAGTGTTTTATTACTTTAATATAAATAATTCATAATATTTCTGTCATTGTGTAAATCTTTTATATGCAGCCTATGTCTGGAAAGTTCTGAGACTGACAGTATGAACATGAGTACGGTGTACTTACACTCTCTGGTGCTAAGGATCTCCTTCAAAATAGCTTCCTCCTGCATCAATGCACCGATTCTAGCATTTCTGGAGATCTTTGAAGCAGTCCTTGAAATCACTTTTTGGAATGCTGCAGAACTGTTCTGTCACAGCTGTCTGAATATCAGCATCCTGACCATTGTTCACGAATATGCTTATGCCATTCAAACTTGCATTTGAGAATGCTTCATCACCATACACTTTCTGTGTTAAGTTTTAAGTTTCAGTGGCATTAAATGTTCACTCTTTACTCACCCATTGGCACAGCCAAACTGCCTGTGAAAATGTTTCACATAGCATAATCAAGAGCTGTTGCAGTGATTAGTGGTGCAGGTCTAAACATGTCAAAACTTGTGCAGCAGTAGGAGAATAATCTTGTTGTTACTACGGTAATTCCTTGTTTGTCAGCAATAAATTCAGTCTCGGAACTTTCCAGACATAGGTTATATTTCATTTTTTCAAAATTATTTGCTCATTAATGCAAACAACATACAATGCTGATTTTTTCCAATCAGTAAGCTCTATGGTAGTAGTGTTATAAAAAATTTATTTTGCTTCAGAAACAAGATAATTTCAATAAAAACTGAAATACAAATAACTAAAAAGGGATAAAGAGCTGTGAAGAAATTAAATGAAAAGTTTTAAAGCAAATATAGTTTATTTCAGTGTTGGAAAACGTTATTGTAACATAACAGAATAACGAAATGATTTTTGAATAATGTTATGAATGACTTTAATGTAATTTCAAAATATTTGTAATAAAACATAACAAATAACAGAAAAAATAATTTCATTATTTTCACAGTTTGTGTTTTGATACATTTCAGATTTTTCTTTTATAAGATATACTTAGAAACTTGTGTGAAACAGACAGATGTACACTTTACTTTTATGATAAATGAACACAGCACTTCATTGGCACATTCAAAAGAATTTGAGGAGTAGCTGTCTTAGCCACCTTCGTTACAATTGGTCCTCAGAGAAAATACTTTGTGATAGCCAGGTAAGAACTGCAGTGGGAAAGAAAGGGAGAGTGCATTCATGCAGAAGGTAAACAGGTCAATTACCATAGGGTGAAAATGCCAGGTATATTACAATTCCTTGTGATCGTCTTAGAAATTTAGAAAAGGAACTATGTAGGTGGGATAGTTTGAGTATAGAATAGAGAATTGGAGGAAGGGACATTTAATTTTTTTACAATAATCCAAATTTTTGGTTTTGATCTTCCCACCAAACCCCCCACCCTTGAAACATTTTCATTGTTTATGTTTGCAAATCCATTAACAATAAACTTCACATGACATGAATAAACTGGCATGTTTTGTCATGTTGAGAAAAATAAAGGGGATAATTCTCGTCTCAATCGATGAGTGATAACACATATCTTGTATTTCTCTGCAGTTCCTTAAGAAGAGACTGCACAGAGTTAAATAGGTAATGTTTTCAATTCCTTTACTTTTTTCATTAGATTATTTTATTCGATTTGAAGTCTATTTCAGAGAAAACTCATTTAATTATTTTGCATGAGCTCTTCTACAGGACAGCATTGACAAAAATAGTTCAGTGTCATCAAACGACTCAACAAATTATTTGCTGGAAATCTATTTTGATCTACAAAGGCAAATATTTTTCACTATTGGAAAAATCAAGACAAAGGAAGGCATTGCAAAGAATTATTCTTGTAGTACTGAAGTATCAACAGGGAGAGATTTTTCAATGCTTAAATGGATTCTCTCTGACAAAAGAAATAATTTAGATACAAAATTATTAGAAGACATTTTGCTTATAATGATGAATAAATAGTTGAATGGCTTGATTGCATTATGATATCAATATTTTTGAATGAATTCGTTTTTTTTTTAATTCTTGTCGACTTTGTGGTTATATTGTTAATATTTCTGAAGGCATTTTCACTTTTTTTAAAAAACTTCATTGAGTCATTTTAGCAATTTGTTTTAAAAATATTAATCTGTGCACAAAAATCATTGTAGTACTAAGAATTACAATTGCATACTTATGCTTTAGAATTTTTTTTAATAATGCTCCATTTTATTCTGAACAATTCCTAGAAATTAGGTGGAACTTCTTCAGTCAGTGACATATCCAGAGTAGTGGAGGGTTAACCCCCCCCCCCCCCCTCAAAAATCCAATCGTCTTATGCAAAATCTCAAACTTGTTCTTCTCACACCTGGTTTGAAATCCAAATCAGGTGTCTTTGTATCATTTTTATTTTAGTCTCATATTTTTTATGCCTTACACTAAAAGTAGATACAAAGAAAATAACTAAATTTTTATTCCATATATCAGAAGTGGCCAAAGAGTTGATCGCATGAACTGTTTGGTTGATTGCGTAGCTGCCTAAATTGTTATTTTATGCTAAGCTGGTCAAGCAGTGTTAAATCATTATTATGAACTAATGTACTATGGTTGATCACAAAAGATTTTCTACCTTAAAATTGACCACAAAGTCCAAAAGTTTGGCTCTCCCTGCCATATATCAAGAATATCATATGCTAACTTTTCATGACCAGTGGAATATTTTAGTAATTAGGACACCCTACCCAAGTCTTATTCTCAGGCTCACTCCCCCAAACTAATTTTCACCCCCCCCCCCCCAAACTAAATTTTTGGACTCCCTTTGAATCTAAATTCTCAAATCCTCCCTGATGTGAAATTCACAGACCCCCCCTCTCCCTCAAAACTAAATCCTGGTATGTGGCTGTCTTCAGTAGTTTCAATCATATAGGTTACATACATTATTAAAATGCATACAGTGGTGTCATCCTATTTATTCATAACTGGGTCTCCTAATTGAAATTTTTATTTCATTATTATTCTTGAACCACATTTTTTAAGAATCAGTAGCAGAAAATGTAACCGCAACAATTCTGTTTGCACATAGGTATTCATTTCGTTTTTAACCCTTAAAGTGTCAGGTTTCTGAAACTGGTTTCACTCTGGTGGCCAAGTTAATTTTGAAGTGTTTTCAGAAAATAAAATGCACAACTTTAGAACCTCATCCTAAAGTAAATAATGAAGGGAAATGCTCATGTTATATAACAAAGAAAGAACATATAATTGTGATTAATAAATGGCAAAAATTCTAAGGAAAATAAAATAGTAAAAGTTTTTAAAGATTTTTTAAAATGTTTCAAAATATAACTACTTTTTTCTATTTTTAGTTCAGTAAAAATTTTTTTTAAATGTAGTTTTTGCGTTTTTTCACATTATTAAGCATTAATTATTTTATAAGCATTAATGGAAATAAGTTAATAATATTTCCCTTAATGCTTAAATAATTCATTTATTTAGTGTTTTCTAAATTTTTTAGTGATTTATGCAAATAATGTATAATGCATGTGCTTTGATTTTTGTCGATCGGCAAACTCTAAGCCTAAGGAGAATGGTGCCCTAAAAGATTCATTTCAATTTAAAAATAAGATAATTT
This sequence comes from Ryuthela nishihirai, assembly GCA_038380435.1. Taxonomy (NCBI): domain Eukaryota; kingdom Metazoa; phylum Arthropoda; class Arachnida; order Araneae; family Heptathelidae; genus Ryuthela; species Ryuthela nishihirai. The sequence goes on along the minus strand of JAWZYU010000001.1, from coordinate 151,523,677 downwards.
AAATGAGAATGGAGAAATATATCTAAAAAAAGATAAAGAAATATGAAAAAAAAAATTATTTTTATTGTCTTTAAACTGAATTTGATTGAAACAGTTTTTATTCTGCAGCCTATTTTCTGTAAAAAAAAAAGTGATATCAAAAGATATCACCAGAGGAATTCAAACAGATTAGAACTGTAAATGTTCTCATTAGTACGGCATTCAGTAAAATTATTTTTTCTTCTGAATGAAAGAAACAATTAGAAATTCACAGAAAAATGTAAACAACGGCATTGCACCTATTTTTTATCTTATTCAACTTTTAATAAAGCATTTAAATCTATCCTCTCTAATATGATAAATCAGTGCACTCAATATTTTTGAGGCATATCTTCTTGAATATAACAATCAGAAGTCAAAAATAACTCATTAGAAGAAACGGCTGATGTTTACATCTGTTGTCTCTAATAAAACTTTGGTTCAGACAGCTTTTCTAATTTATATTCCTTTTAAATGAAACAACCTGAAATAAAAAAATACATTGAAAGAAACCAAACTGCCAAAGTCTGAATTCTGCGACCTTTTTTAGAGAACTATGTTATATCATTATGTTATATTAATAAATAACATGTAGAAACTGTTGCTTTTTTCTGGATGTTGGTTGCTGAAAATTCTTTAGTATTTCAGCATTAAATATGTTGTTTTTGGTAACAGCAAAAGAAAGTTTATGATTGTTCTTGCAAGCAGTAAAAAATAAATTAATTAGCAGAAACTTCTATTTCTTCATGAGAAGTTTCACAATTCACAATTCAAGAAAATTGATTGAAACAGACTTCAAAAAACACCCATTGTACTAAGCTGTTGTTAGAAAGAATAGTTGTAAATGTTTTATTGAATGTCAAATTAGAGAGACTAGACATAAATGTTGATCTGATAGTTTCTTATAGCATTTTCCTCTTCTTTCATCCAATAGAAATAGACTTTAGAATATATAATTCATTTTCATCAATGATAGATTAGAAAGAATGGAAATAAAATTTTCTAGTAGTTTCTTTAATTTCCTCTTGCTTCACTTAGAAAAAACAGATTAAAAAAATAATAATCTGTTATACTGAAATGTAGAATTGAAGAGACTGCATTTAAATGCTTTATTCATATAGATGCAGAGAAGAAGCACTATAATGTAAGTATTTAGGTTTCTTGCAGTGTATTGCTTTGATTTCCAATTGTTTCATTTGGAACAAAAATACTCACAAAGAGTTTTATTGAAAGTCAGATTAGAGAAAATATTGATAGTCATGTGAAGTTTGGTTTTTCCCTGCTGCTTTTTTTATGAAGAGTCCTTTCGAATTTTTTTCAGAAGAGTTCTTTTATTTCCATTTGTGTTGTTTAAAAGGGGAAAGAATATAAAATGAAAATCTATTCTAAATAAATAAATTCAGATATCAAGAATGGATGTAAATATCAGCTGTTTCAATACCCTATGCGAGTTTCTTTGATTTCCAAAAACTTGTTTAGAAAGAAGAGGTGTTTAAATTTTTTTTTTCATTGAATGTTGGTGTAGTGAGCAAGCTGATAATTCTATGCCATATGCTGTTCTATATTGCATTCTTTAATTTCCATTTACTTCATCTAGAAGATGCAGAAATATAAAAATTCGTTGTAACTGAAGTCAGATTAGGAAGTATGAATAAAGATGTATATAATAGCCTTAATTCGTTAACACTGATTTCCGGTTGTTTAGTTTGGAAGAAAAAACATTAAAAAATTTTGTTTTATTGAATGTCGGATTAGTGAATATGCCAATAGTGTTTTGCGGTTTGGTTTCCTGTGCTGCATTCCATGATATCTGTTTATATCATCTAGAACAGTGGTTCTCAACCTTTGTGAGACTGCGGCCCAGTAAATTCTTTTTTTATAAGTTGAGGGTCCAGTCCCAACAAATTTACTCGTAAATACCTTTCCAATTTTTTTTATTGTACATTAAATTAACATAAGTATTAATAATTAATTATGGCATAATCATAAAGAGTATTAGTACACTTATGTGTATGGTATGGGGTGTTGACAAACATAAAATTACATTTAAATTAGTTATCAATCACTGGACTAATGAAATCTTGTAGCATATTGTAGTTTCCTCAGGCCAATATCATTAAATTAATTTTTGTTGATTTTCATTGACATATCCCATTCTGATCACCAAAAATTTATAATATTATTCAATGTAAAATTGATTATTGTATTATTAAATTGATTTTAATGATGTTGGTTTGAAAAAAAAAAAACAGCAGTGAGGAAAATATTTATGCATTGCAACTCACCATAGAAGTCAGCTGAGCAGGGGAAGCAGCAGAAGGATATCAACTTGTCGACGAAACACTTATACACACTCCAAATATTTATATATGCAAAGTATGTAATTTAATAAATAAAAATGTATGACTCTCTTAGTTCTAAACACTGTTGCAACACTAATATCCTGAATTAAAAAATGCAGCAGTTTAACACAGCAATTACAAGTTATTGAAAAAGTTAAACTTGTTTCTTTTATTATAACTGAGTTTTTGAAGGTTTTAGTTAGGCTACTGAGATTTTTGTTGCTGTTTTCTGTCCATTAGTTTATTAATTCTGGGATGAATTGAAGTGATAGCCAAACGGAGACAGTCAGAAAGTTGCTGGCTGTTCCTCTGTTTCGTTTTAATCACAGTCATGGCAGAAAATACAGTTCCACAAAGATATGTGGTGGAAAAACAAAGAAGAAATCTCATTGCTATTTCATGTAAATTTGGATATTAATTTTTCGTTCTTATCCAGAATTTCGAATTACTCATAGAATTAAAAGTACTTTCCAGTCCTTTGTCCGATGATAATTCACTAAGTTGAAGGGTTTCTTCATGGGAAAGGGCTGTCTCTTTGTGTTCAACAAAAGAGTTCACAATCCACATATTTTGCCTTTGGGGATCTTCATGTTCGGGATAATACTTTTCAAATGACGACAACAATAACAACATTTTCAAGTGGACTGCAATAATATCTGAAACTGAATTCTGTGAATGGAAATCATCTGCTTCCATAATATAATCTGAGTACAACTGAAACATTTCATTATTTCTTTCTGCAATCATGTTAAGCCAGAGTTGGAGTTTCTTTTTGAATGATTCAATCTTGTTCCAAGCATTAAATATTGTATCTGGACCTTGAAGTCTTAAATTCAACTCATTAATTTAAGAAAATAAGTCGCTGAGATATGCCAGCCTGGCTACTCATTTTTTATTCTGGAAATAATGGGACAAGTCACTTTTCTTATCAATTAGAAACAGCTCAACTTCCTTTCAGAGTTCATATATCCTCTTGAGAACTTTACTGCAGGTCAGCCAATGAACTTCCGAATGGAAAATAAGATTTTGATGATCAAAGTCCGATTCATCGCACAATGCCTTTAACAGTGTTGTATTTAAAGTACTGTTTTTTATATAATTAATCATTTTAACAGATTGAGACAGGACTTCATTAAACTCAGGTGCCATTTTTTTGGAGGCCAGGTTTTGCCTATGAATGTAGTAATGCGTTGACAATAAGTTATTGCCTGCCATATCCTTAATTTTAGTGACTAAACCTGAATTTCTACCTGTAAGACCGGCAGTGCCATCAGTACAAACTCCAATGCAATTTTTCCTTTCAAGACCTCTCCAATGAAACCATTTAAAAGAAGATTTCACTGCTGGTAGTGTGTGTGTAGGTAAATCAGAAACACTTAAAATGCCTTCCTTTATGTCACTTTCATCATGGTCAATATATCGTACATATGTAAGTAAAATGCTGTTGTTCTGAATATCTATAGATTCGTCCAGTTATAATGCAAACAGTTTCGATTTTTTAATTTTTTCAATGAGTTGTGTTTCTGTATCTTCTGCCACATCAGATATCCACCTTTCAACTGTATCATTTGACAATCAGATGTCTTTCACTTTACTTGCCACAGACTGGCCTAATACTTCATTACTAGCAGCTATCTGTAATGATATGAAATAGGATGCCGTCAGAAGTGAAGTGTCAGTGGTTGAAGCTTGGGAAATAATTTTCTTTTCTACTTTAAGTGCATCTCTTTTACGCATAAAGAATTCAATGGATTTGTTGACTAGATTAGAATGTTTTATGTTGAGATGTCGGGTAAGTTGCGATGGCTTCATAGCTTCATTTCCCAGAACAATAGCACAAATGACACATTGAGGTCGTGGCAATTGGTCAGTGTCAAGGCATTGTATGAAACCAAATTTTAAATAGCTGTCCATGTACTTACAACTGATGCAGACTTTTTCTTCTGTGTGCTGGTAGTTTTCCCCTCCTTTTGTGCATCCTAGAGATCACTCTGTAGGCTTCAGATGGATGAATCACTATTTGTTGTGTCACGAACACCTTAAATGCGAGATTTCTTAACACCAAGCTTAAACAAAGTCCCTTGTCTCTTCATATTGAAATTTAAATCTGTAGGCCTGTTACTTTAAAAAAAATCATGGCACTCTGGTTTTGAAACAAGCATTTACACACTGCAATGCGAACTTGTGAAGAAACAGCATTCAGTATTACTAGATTTGAGAACCGGATACAGACTGCCTTGATCTTCAATTTCAGTGGAAAATTTTCTTTATACTTCCTTGCTGATTGATCACTGACATTTGCAACACAGATGTTATTTTGTTCAGTTTGGAGAACAGAGGATACATCGCCCATTGTTGTAATTGCCTTGCAGGCAATTTTTATGACTGGTTTCAAAAGAGATACTCTCTTGTGGAAGTCAACGGAAGGGGAGGGCTGCCAGATTAGTGTGGCCTACTGATCTGGACAACTATGGCTACTTTTCTTTTTTTCTACCCTGCTGAGGAGTAGTCAACCACACAGGGTCCTGACCATATAAACCTACTGGACTGGACAGATATATGGCTCTGAGCTTGATTATGGATCCTGATTTTGCTGCACTGGTGGGCTTCTGTGGAGGAAAAATCTTCCGCTGTGTTTTCTGTTTGTTTATGGGTTGACAGCCCCAAGTGAATAGATTCACAGGATATGTTTATCAGCTGGTGGATAATCCTGAGCAGAAGTCATCGCAGGCACCTGAACTCTTTGCTTCTATTGGCATCGTCAAATTCGGCATTGAAGGAAGTCTTCCAGTGTAGATGGCTTCAGCCTTTAGTAGTGGGGGAACGGGTCTTTGCCCCATGTCTGCGATTAGGGGGCTGTTTGATATTGTCGGCATTCCCTCTCTCAATAAACATAGTTTCTTTAAACGTCCCACTAACCATTTTCTCTCCATAGGTAGTTGGAATGTGAGGACTCTGCACAGAGCTTTTTCTCTTGATGTCCTCACACAAGAATTCCACCATTATAATTTAGATATTCTCGGCTTGCAAGAGACCAGATGGACAGATAAAGGTCAGATTCTTAAAAATAATCTTAAATTTCTCTTTTCAGGGAGGGACGACAATAAGCATCACCAAGGCGTGGGTCTGTTTCTCAGCATACACGCTAGTGATGCTCTTCTAGGATATGAGTGCATTAATGAAAGGTTTCTTACAGCAAAATTTCAGACAAGCATTAAAGACTTGAATGTTATCTGCTGTTATGCCCCCACTGAGGATGCCGATGAGGATGAGAAGGATAGGTTTAACGGACAACTTCAGGATATTTTGAATTCTGTCAAGAAAGGAGATATTACCCTTGTTCTAGGTGACTTCAATGCCAAAGTTGGTACTGACTCTGACCTTTGGGAAAGGGTGATAGGTCATTTTGTTATTGGTAGCAGCAATGGGCAACATCTCCTACAGGTAAGTAAACTTAATGGCTTCAGAATAACTAACACTTATTACAAACACCGCGACATACATAAGTACACATGGGTTTCACCTGATGGGCTGCATAAGAATATGATTGATTACATATTAATTAACAGCAAATGGGCTAGTTCTGTTAGGAATACCAGGGCATATAGGGGAGCTGAAATTGGATCTGACCATTACCTTGTTAAAAGTGTGTTGCAACTTAAACTTAAAAAGTGTTGTGCTAGGGTTAAAAAATTTACTTTTAATACTGAAGCTCTGAAAGATCCAGTTATAGCCAAAGCTTACCATGATAGGTTACTTAGTCATTATGACAGTCATGGTTTGCTTACTACTGAAGTTGAGGAAGAATGGGATCATTTTAAACAGACTTTTTTGGACACTAACAGTACCCTTTTAGGAAAAAAGGAGCAGAAGAGGCAGAATTATCTGAGTGATAAGGCACTTGAGCTTATTTCGGAAAGAAAGAACTGCAGGAATGTCTTTAATCAATACCCTTCTAGTCCTAATAGAAAGCATTACAGAGAACTTAATAAACGTGTAAAAGATCAGTTAGCTGCTGATAAGAATCTTTGGCTTGATGGTTTGACTGACAAATCCGAGGAAGCAGTTAGACAGCACAACAGCAGAGAGCTGTACCAGATAGTTAATGTTTTGTGTGGTAGAAAACGGACAGGCATACAAGTATTGAAGGATAAACAAGGTAAGGTTATAGAAGGGAGGATTCTGTCATGGCTAGGTGGGCTGAGCATTTCAGTGATGTTCTAAACAATGTAGTTAGTTCTACTCCCATTGTTTGCAATGATGATAGATGCATTGGTGGCTTTAATGTTGGCCCTATAACACAATCTGAAGTTATTTTGGCTGTTTCTAAACTTAAACTACATAAATCCTCAGGGGTAGATGAAATTACTACGGAAATGCTTAGAGCTGGGAATGTTTCGGTTACCACTTGGATGACTGAAATTCTGAATATCTTTTATGATAAAGGCATGGTTCCTAAGGATTTTACCTGAGCTATTGTTATCCCTATTTTCAAAAAAGGTGATTGCAGTTCTTGTGATAACTATAGGGGTATCAGCCTACTCTCTGTTCCAGGTAAAGTTCTTTCCATGATTGTGCTTAATAGAATTAAGAATCTGGTTGACAGTCAATTGCATGATGAGCAATGTGGATTCAGAAGTGGTAGGGGATGTGTGGATCAGATATTTTCACTTAGGCAGATTCTTGAGAAATGTTTAGTTTCAGAAACCTTTGGTTGCTAGCTTTGTTGATTTCAAAAAGGCTTTCGACTCTGTTGATCGTCATAATTTGTGGTTGATTGTGAAATCATATGGTATACCAGACAAGTTAGTTAACATAATGAAAGCTCTCTATAATAACACTGAGTTGTGTGTGAGAGTTGGTAAGGTTTGTAGCAATTTATGGTGTTCAATTTCTGGTTTAGCATTACTTCTGGTGTTCGACAAGGGTTCATTTTGTCTCTTTTTCTCTTTAGCTTGGTTATTGATTATGTTATGCGAAATTCACTTCAAGGGAAAGATTTTGGCCTTAAATGGGCTGGAGATATGAAAATTTCTGATTTAGATTATGCTGATGATTTGGCCGTTTTGGCAAATGAATTTGATGAGATGAACTCTTTCATTCGAACTGTTGATGAGACTTTGGTTATAAAGAGAGAAAACTAAAGTGATGAAAATTGGTCAGGCAGGCTGTGATTCAGTTAATCTGAATGGTTGCAGTCTTGAGCAGGTGTCACAGTTTAATTATCTTGGGAGCTATGTAACAGATAATGGTGATGTGCCGCATGAGATTAACAGACGAATAGGGATTGCTGCCGGGACTTTTAAGAATCTAAGGAGAATGTGGAGAAATAGGCGTATACACCTAAAGACTAAAATTAGACTGTATAATAGTTTGGTTCTTTCTAGGGTTAGTTATGGTAGTGAAACTTGGACACTTTGTAAACAAGATAACAGGAAACTAGATGCTTTTGATTCCAGATGCTTACGCAGTATCTTGGGCATTAGGTGGTTCAACTTTGTGAGGTTATGATGAGGTTAGGCAAAGGAGTTTGCAACCTCCTTTAAGCAGCATATTGTGCAGAGAGAGACTCCGTTGGTTTGGCCATGTTGCCCGTATGAATAATTATAGATTGGCGAATAGGGTTATGAACAGTGTGCCTAAAGGCCTCAGAAAGAAGGGGAGACCTAGGATGCGGTGGGCAGACAATGTCAAACAGGACCTTGTTAGAATTGGTGTGCAGTGGCCAGATGCAGTAGATGTAGCTCAGGATAGACTTGCTTGGAGAACTAAATTTTACGGTCTGGTTGGACCTCCATAGCCCATGGCTGCTTGAGGATGATGATGATGATGATATAAACAGTGGTATTCCCTTTCCCGAATGTTGAAAGCTTTCGATGTCTGAAAATTCCCGATCATTCATGAATACTTCCATGTTTAAAAATACCTGGCTTGGTCACTGACATTTGCTACACAGATGTTATTTAGGTATTCTGGGTCTGAGTTATAAATATTTATAATGACAAATTCTAGGAGAACCTCTCACGGCCCGATACAATTGATGCCAGGACCTGGCAGATGAGAAACACTAATCTAGAAGATGCAGAAAAGAGTAAAAAAATATAAAAATCTGTTTTAGCCATAGTTGGATTAGTGGAAATAATTAAAATAAAATCTGTTGTTTGATAATAGATAAAAAAAATATGCTGTTTCTACTTCAAGAGTGCCGGAAACCTGTACTTTGTTACTTTGATTTCCAATTATTTTTTTCAGAAGAAAAAGGACTATTATGAAATTCATTTTATCAAAAGTCAGACTAATGAATATGCAGATTATCCTGTGTAGTGTGGTACATTCTTTTCTTTTCATTGCCGTATTTAGAAAAGATAGGTTTAAAAAATCTGTTTTAATGAATTGTTAGATTAGAAATGATAAAGACGACTCCCTTTATTGAATTGGGAATTAGCGAGAATATATGCAAACATTAACTCTGTTGGTTTCGTATAATACATTCATAAGATTTAGAATTATTTCTATTAGAAGTTTTGTATTTGTTTAAAAATTCTTTTTTTGAATGTCGATTAAAGAGATTGACTGGGTTGATATCGAAACAAATTCATTTTACACTTCTGAGGAATGTTCATGTTGTTTGCTCCTCAGCAGATATCTTAGAATTAGTACAAATTATTTCTAATCATTTCCTTATTTTCAGCCAATTGTATCCACCCAGTTGTCATATCCATCCAGTTGTCGCATCCTCCAAACTGTCACATCCATCCAATTGTCATAGACCATAATTACCACTCTTTATTATTTGTCCTTATTTTAAGTAAAATTCCTATGGGTTTTGGCTTTTTGGCCACCCTAGATATATATATATAAATATATTTTAAAGATACATAATGTGTTATTAATAAAATATAACTTTTCAGACAAATTTGATCAGTTTTGGGCAGTGAACAAAAAGCTTATGGAAAATTCTGGTGATCAGTGTTTTAAGTATATTCCATTTCGATTGTATCAGGTAAATAATGATAATTTGAAATAAGTTTATTAATAATATAATTATAATACTGACAGACAGTATATTATTATTATTATATGAGAAATATAATCAGAAAAATGCATATTTCAAGTGAATTTCAAAAAGTTTTTGTTAAATGTTTTTGAAAATTTAACAAATTGCAGTGACTATTATTATTATTGCAATATACACCAAAAAGCTAAAACATCACAACCTGCCTAATATGATGTTGGTCCACCACGTGCTGCCAAAACAGTTCTTACCCTGCAAGGCATGGACACTACAAGATTTCTAAAAGTGTCTTGTAGTATCTGATACCAGCACATTATCAGCAGATCCTTTAACTCTGTAAGTTACATGGTTCAGCTGCCACAGATCACACAGATGTGTTTCAACACAAACCACATATGATCGATTGGACTGATGTCCCATCCATATGGTGCAACAAGAAACAAGATTCCTCAGACCAGATGACCTTCTTCCAATCATTCAAGGTCCAGTTTTCGTGGTCGCATGCCCATTGTAGGTGCTTTTGATGGTGAACTGAGGTTAGCATGAGCACTTCGAGTGGACACGCAGCCCCATTTTCAGTCGAGTTCAATGTACTGTGTTGTGACACATTATTCTCATCACCAACATTCAAATTATGGGCGAGTTGTGCCACAGTATCCCTTCTTTTGTTTCGTACCATATGGGATAGCCTTCGCTCACCTCTAGCATTTGAGCCATGGTTGGCCCACACCTTGCCAGCAGTTTGTGGTTTTTCCCTCCTTAGACCACTTTTTGAAGGTACTAACCACGGCTTACCATTAGCACCCCCACAAGCCTTGCTGTCTCGGAAATTCTCTGATCCAGTCATCTGGCCATTGCAATTTGGGCTTTGTCAAATTCACTTAAGTTGCTGACTTTCCCATCTGAAGAACAAGAATAACACTGATTAACAGAGCTCAGTATCAGGTGTTATTTATACCATTTCATGACCTTTACATGAGCCGTTGTTTACCTGCAGTTGCTTCAATTTGCATAAAGACATGCTGGTCATAATGTTTTGGTTCTTTGGTGTATATGCTAGTATTTTTATTTGCAAAATATTCAGTTTCACTTAACATTGTATGACTGTAGTGTAGGAGGAAACTTGATTTTTCAGATTAAATTTTAGCCATTTTGCATACAATTCCTTTAGTGATGTAGCAGATAATGATAAACTTGAATCAGCTATTGTATATTTGTAAAAGTTTCTAATGTTACCTCACCACTTCTCTAATGGACGTAATCATAAATATGCTATGCTGATTTTCATAATTTCTTTACTTTCTTTATTCCTCACATGATTCTTTAAACAGAATTGTTGATTCCAACAGTTGTTACAAAAAAAAAGCATAATGCCAAAATTGGGAATATAGTGTAAATCTTTATTGAAGCTTCTTTGGGGATATGGAACTCATCAGGAGATTAAATGTTTCACCACCTGAGACTCCTGGATGCTAACTGTTCCTTAGTTTCAGGGCAGCACTCCACTTCAACTTCGTAAATAAAAGCAATTTGCAATATCAAGTGATTTTACTCTTTTATCATCAAGCTCTTTCTTCACAGAGCTTTCAACAAATCATTATCTAGTATCAGTTATTTTACTTCCCAGGCTTCTTTTGCCCTATAAGTGTAACCTTGGCAAGCCTGGCACACCATGTGCCACAAAAAGTATATATGGGTCCTTCATCTGTATTCTCCTTTGCACTGTGCATCATCCTTCCACACTCAAATTTGACTCTTTGGTTTCAGCTTTTGCCCTCACCTCTCTCCTTCCTTTGTTTATCTGTTTCACCTAAATAGGTTTGCCATTTCTTTGAATATCCAAGCCTGACCCTTCTTGGAATCAGGTGCCTAGAGGCAAACACAATCCTGCTTGCCATTCTTCACCTTAATATGAACATTTTACATTTTGTGACTATTATTATTATTGCAATAATTATTTATTATGCTCTAAATAACAGTAATGTCATGCTCCAAACATTGTTAGACTAGCCAAATTAAATTTCCGTTGAAAGAATAAAATGGGCTGGACCTGCGAATCCTTCTTTTTGTGCAACAAAGAAAAAATGTTTCAAATTATAACAACCACTGGTGTCATCAAAGTGGTTCATGCTTCAGATTGAAATAATCAGTGGTGTCATCAAGCAGGTTCACAATAGTTTTTTTGAGCGGCTAGTTAATATTTCCAGGGCTCCCATTGATTATATATGTTGAGAGAATCCAATGAGAGACCAGAAATGACTATATCTTTTTTTAAGTATAATACATGAAACTTTGATTTAAAAAAAATATAAATTACAGTTTGAAAATTTTCTTACATATATCTTATAAATATATTCTTTTTTCATTTCATGCATATTTTGTTAAAGCCATCTGATCACTATTTCTAAGAAACAATATACAGGATAGCTGATTGACCTTCTTTACTTTCTTTTGCTTTAAAATTATTTCAGTATTCCTTGAATTTTTTTTTATCATTTATCCCAGTTCATTGTGTAGTTTCCCAGGTCTGAAACCAAAGCCACATTTATTTTCGAAATTGACTATGTACACTGTGAATGCTTCTTTCCTTTGTACATCACAAGCATAAGACAACTTTGCTAAGTGGTACATGGCTTGCCCAGAATGCCTATTAAAGACCATTCAGTAAACATATTTATAGATACACCTTGTCTCCACAGCCAAGTACTTCCAGGACTTGCATAAATAGATAGTATACCTCATCTACAAAATTAAATATCAGAAAATAGTAGCTTCACCTTTTAAAGAAAGAAAATAACTATAGCCTGCATACAACAAAAAAATATAGAAAAAGAAACAAGCTAAATTTTTGCCTCAACTAAGAAGCTTCCCACTGTTTTTAATTTCCAATTTTCGTAAAAATAATAATTAAGGAGAATAACTCTGCCGTTAATTTAACCTAAGATTTATCTATCTTCTTAACTCAGTCCAAGTGTAAAACCTCGGAAATGCAATTTTCATGTTTTTATTATCGTTTGCATTTTCCTTCTGGTTTAAGACTGCAAATTTTTGTAAAAAGAATATCAAAGATAACTCCTTTATTTTAAACTCGATGTATTTTTATTATTATTATTTTTCACTTTAAGCCCAACCTATTTAACCAAATCCAAGTGTAAACCTTTGCAATTCATAGTTGCATATTTTTATTATCATTTGAATTTGCTTTGCCAACTGGATCTTGCTTTCATCAGCCGACAAGCTTCACTGCATGACCACTCACGATGAACTTCCCTATGAAAGTTGGCTTCTTCACTTCCAGCATAATCTCAATTTAAAACTTCCTTTTGCCACAACTTTGAAATTTCTTTTCTCTATGTAAAGGAAAGAAGTTGCCTCAGGCTTGTAATCTAATATTTTTTTTCCAGCTCAGCTGTGTCTGCATTGAGAATTTTTCTGTTAACTCGCATTCTGCTCTCATTGAGAAAAGGGACACTGTGAAAAGACATTGAGACATTGAGAAAAGGGGCACAATATTTCAGATCTGTCTGTAGGTGGAGTTAACAATCCTTTGGCAAAGGGAATAGATTGATTCCACTGTTAGATGGTTTAAACTTCCATGATCCTGATCAGCTGCACACATTGACAGATTCTGAACTGATACATCCATACTTATGCAATATATGAAACTTCAATTTTTATAAAATAGAAATATCTAGTTTAAAACTTTTGTTTGTGTATGTGTGTGTATATATATACTTAAAATTTATATTTAATAGACATTGAATAATATTTTCCATTTTAATTTATGAAGGATTTCTGTCACTAGTGGCATTAAAAACCTGTGCCATCATTCTGGTAGCCATTCTGAGAGAGCAATACATAGATCTGCTGTATTTCTTCTCCACTGTCAAGCAATGTTTCTCTGCCACTGATTTTATGGTTATGAATAAACCTGACAGCCCCAAAGGAGCACAACAAAATAAAAGTGATAAACTGCAATATGCAATAAGTATTAGTTACATGAAGAATTTTTCACATTCAGTAAAGGCAACTTTTGCAACATTTAATGAGTGTGCCATTTAACATTAATAATATAAAAAAGTAGTAATTAATGACAGAGATAAATTATCAGTATAGGTTGGGGGGGTATGTATTGAATACAAGTAGTGGACCCAAAAAACAAACTGCAAGTGAAGGACAGCTATATCACTAGAACTTACCGAATGTCTACTGAAAGAATAGCAGAACATCAAAAGAACATCAATTAAAGACAAATTTACCCTTTACAATATAAGCTGCACTCACAACAAAATTCCAATTAAATTACCTTGAAAATATATTAATTAATTTTCATAAAAATAACATATGTAACACTGACATAGCCCTTCTTCCAGCAGCTTGGAATCTTCTGTTACATAAGCAAGAACTGTATTAATAACACCTTAAGGTGCCCGGAGTATATAAACTTAGTTATTAACTTCAACTTTGCCATAGAAGCTCCACAAGTATTGGGGCGAAACGCTTTGTTTTAACTTTTAAGTTATGTGATGTTAAAACTTTTTTCAAATTACAATTTGAATGTAGACCTGACTGCCCAATTAAAAGGAAAATCTGAAAAAAAGTCCGGATGCAGTAATAAGAAGTTGGAACCCAGACAACCCGATGAAGGTGACAGCTCGTCAAAGATGGAATTTGAGTGCTAAGAGCCCATGGGAGTGTGACAACTCAGTCACCACAGAGTTGTAATTCAAGAACAACATGGCAACCAATGAATAACATCACTTCAAGTATACAATTAAAAAGACCTTCTTGCTCAAAAATTAATTTAAAATAATTTAAAATTCTCTGTCATTGAGCAATAAAATTTTAGAGTTTATCCTACAAACTATTTGGATGTTGAAAGTTCTTATAGTTTGTAGGATAAACTCTAAAATTTTATTGCTCAGTGACAGAGAATTTTAAATTATTTTAAACATCACTTCATTATGTGCATTGAACCAGTGCTGGTGTCATCTGAAAATTAACATCTGCAATAATGACGCTTGAAGTACTGTAAAATAGGCTTGTTCACCTTCGTGATTTTGAAAGGTAAAGAATTAAGTTGCCCAGTACGAAAAGGGCATAGCATTTAAATGATATTGGAGCCTAGTTCTCTAAAAGTTATGTAAACAGATTTAAGCAAGTCCAGTAAGGACATAATATTAACTCAGACAGTAGTGTTCTTTTAATTACAGAATAATCATGATATTAAATTATATTATAGTAAATAAGACATATAGATATACATGAATAAAATCTAAAAAATCAATAGAAGTAGAAACGAACAAGTTGTACGCCAACTATTGTACAATCAGCGATATAACTGTGAAATATCTATGGGAATAAAAAACAGTAGATTGATAGAAGTAAAAATACAACATTATTGAAGGTGGCCATTTTCGTACTAGTGGCGTAGCAAAGATTTGAACTCTCAAAAATTGATACATATGAATCTATAGAAATAAAAATGAAATTTTAATTATCATCATCATCATCATCTTCAAGCAGCCATGGGCTACGGAGGTCCAACCAGACTGTGCAATTTAGTTCTCCAAGCAAGTCTATCCTGAGCTACATCTACTGCATCTGGCCACTGCACACCAATTCTAACAAGGTCCTGTTTGACATTGTCTGCCCACCGCATCCTAGGTCTCCCCTTCTTTCTGAGGCCTTTAGGCACACTGTTCATAACCCTATTCGCCAATCTATAATTATTCATACGGGCAACATGGCCAAACCAACGGATTAGTTACAAAGTTGAACCACCTAATGCCCAAGATACTGCATAAGCATCTGGAATCAAAAGCATCTAGTTTCCTGTTATCTTGTTTACAAAGTGTCCAAGTTTCACTACCATAACTAACCCTAGAAAGAACCAAACTGTTATACAGTCTAATTTTAGTCTTTAGGTGTAGATGCCTATTTCTCCACACTCTCCATAGATTATTAAAAGTCCCGGCAGCAATCCCTATTCGTCTGTTAATCTCATGCCGCACATCACCAGTATCTGTTACATAGCTCCCAAGATAATTAATCTGTGACACCTGCTCAAGACTGCAACCATTCAGATTAACTGAATCACAGCCTGCTTGACCAATTTTCATCACTTTAGTTTTCTCTCTGTTTATAACCAAACCTACTCTACTACCAGTCTCATCAACAGCTCAAATGAAAGAGTTCATCTCATCAACATCATTTGCCAAAAGGGCTAAATCATCAGCATAATCTAAATCAGAAATTTTCGTATCTCCAGCCCATTTAAGGCCAAAATCTTTCCCTTGAAGTGAATTTCGCATAACATAATCAATAACCAAGCTAAAGAGAAAAAGAGACAAAATGAACCCTTGTCGAACACCAGAAGTAATGCTAAACCAGAAATTGAACACCAGAAATTGCTACAAGCCTTACCAACTCTCACACACAACTCAGTGTTATTATAGAGAGCTTTCATTATGTTAACTAACTTGTCTGGTATACCATATGATTTCACAATCAACCATAAATTATGACGATCAACAGAGTCGAAAGCCTTTTTGAAATCAACAAAGCTAGCAACCAAAGGTTTCTGAAACTCTAAACATTTCTCAAGAATCTATCTAAGTGAAAATATCTGATCCACACATCCCCTACCACTTCTGAATCCACATTGCTCATCATGCAATTGACTGTCAACCAGATTCTTAATTCTATTAAGCACAATCATGGAAAGAACTTTACCTGGAACAGAGAGTAGGCTGATACCCCTATAGTTATCACAAGAACTGCGATCACCTTTTTTGAAAATAGGGATAACAATAGCTCTGGTAAAATCCTTAGGAACCATGCCTTTATCATAAAAGATATTCAGAATTTCAGTCATCCAAGTGGTAACCGAAACATTCCCAGCTCTAAGCATTTCCGTAGTAATTTCATCTACCCCTGGGTATTTATGAAGTTTAAGTTAAGAAACAGCCCAACTAACTTCAGATTGTGTTATAGGGCCAACATTAAAGCCACTAATGCATCTATCATCATTGCAAACAATGGGAGTAGAACTAACTACATTGTTTAGAACATCACTGAAATGCTCAGCCCACCTAGCCATGACAGAATCCTCCCCTTCTATAACCTTACCTTGTTTATCCTTCAATCCTTGTATGCCTGTCCGTTTTCTACCACACAAAACATTAACTATCTGGTACAGCTCTCTGCTGTTGTGCTGTCTAACTGCTTCCTCGGCTTTGTCAGCCAAACCATCAAGCAAAGATTCTTATCAGCAGCTAACTGATCCTTTACAAGTTTATTAAGGTCTCTGTAATGCTTTCTATTAGGACTAGTAGGGTATTGATTAAGGGCATTCCTGCAGTTCTTTCTTTCCGAAATAAGCACAAGTGCCTTATCACTCGGATAATTTTGCCTCTTCTGCTCCTTTTTTCCTAAAAGAGTACTGTTAGTGTCCAAAAAAGCCTGTTTAAAATGATCCCACTCTTCCTCAACTTCAGTAGTAAGCAAACCATGACTGTCATAATGACTAAGTAACCTATCATGGTAAGCTTTGGCTATAACTGGATCTTTCAGTGCTTCAGTATTAAAAGTAAATTTTTTAACCCTAGCACAACACTTTTTAAGTTTAAGTTGCAACACACTTTTAACAAGGTAATGGTCAGATCCAATTTCAGCTCCCCTATATGCCCTGGTATTCGTAACAGAACTAGTCCATTTGCTGTTAATTAATATATAATCAATCATAGTCCTATGCAGCCCATCAGGTGAAACCCATGTGTACTTATGTATGTCGCGGTGTTTGTAATATGTGTTAGTTATTCTGAATCCATTGAGTTTACTTACCTGTAGGAGACGTTGCCCATTGCCATTGCAGCTACCAATACCAAAAGGGACAATCACCTCTTCCCAAAGGTCAGAGTCAGTACTAACTTTGGCGTTGAAGTCACCAAGAACAAGGGTAATATCTCCTTTCTTGACAGAATTCAAAATATCCTGAAGTTGTTCATAAAACCTATCCTTCTCATCCTCATCGGCATCCTCAGTGGGGGCATAACAGCAGATAACATTCAAGTCTTTAACGCTTGTCTGAAATTTTGGTGTAAGAAACCTTTCATTAATGCACTCATATCCTAGAAGAACATCGCTAGCGTGTCTGCTGAGAAGCAGACCCACGCCTTGGTGATGCTTATTGTCGTCCCTCCCTGAAAAGAGAAATTTAAGATTATTTTTAAGAATCTGACCTTTATCTGTCCATCTGGTCTCTTGCAAGCCGAGAATATCTAAATTATAACGGTGGAATTCTTGTGTGAGGACATCAAGAGAAAAAGCTCTGTGCAGAGTCCTCACATTCCAACTACCTATGGAGAGAAAATGGTTAGTGGGATGTTTAAAGAAACTATGTTTATTGAGAGAGGGAATGCCGACAATATCAAACAGCCCCCTAATCGCAGACATGGGGCAAAGACCCGTTCCCCCACTACTAAAAGCTGAAGCCATCTACACTGGAAGACTTCCTCCAATACAGAATTTGACGATGCCAATAGAAGCAAATAGTTCAGGTGCCTGCGATGACTTCTGCTCAGGATTATCCACCAGCTGATAAACATATCCTGTGAATCTATTCACTTGGGGCTGTCAACCCACAAACAAACAGAAAACACAGCGGAAGATTTTCCGTCCACAGAAACCCACTAGTGCAGCAAAATCAGGATCCATAATCAAGCTCAGAGCCATATATCTGTCCAGTCCAGTAGGTTTATATGGTCAGCACCAGGACCCTGTGAGGTTGACCACTCCTCAGCAGGGTAGGAAAAAAAGAAAAGTAGCCATAGTTGTCCAGATCAGTAGGCCACACTAATCTGGCCACTCTCCCCTTCCGTTCACTTCCACAAGAGTGTATCTCTTTTGAAAGTTACTAACGGTCCGCACCGTGAGAAGGTGGGGTCGGACATTAGGTGCTAGGTTTGGCCAGTTCTATGCATCATCACAGGGGATTGGTGCATAGCTCTCCTTCCAGTGACTACCTAGCTACCATTTACAGACTGAAGCCATCTACATTGGAAGAATTCCTCTAATGTAGAATTTGACGATGCCAATAGAAGCAAAGAGTTCAGGTGCCTGCGATGACCTCTGCTCAGGATTATCCACCGGCTGATAAACATATCCTGCAAATGTATTCACTTGGGGCTGTCAACCCACAAACAAACAGAAAACACAGCGGAAGATTTTCCCTCCACAGAAGCCCACCAGTGCAGCAAAATCAGGATCCATAATCAAGCTCAGAGCCATATATCTATAAATATAATCCAGTGGGTTTATATGGTCAGCACCAGGACCCTGTGTGGTTGACCACTCCTCAGCAGGGTAGAAAAAAAAAGAAAAGTAGCCATAGTTGTCCAGATCAGTAGGCCACACTAATCTGGCAGCCCTCCCCTTCCGTTCACTTCCACAAGAGAGTATCTCTTTTGAAAGGTACTAACGGTCTGCACCACAAGAAGGCGGGGTCGGACATTAGGTGCTAGGCCTGGCTGGTTCTATACAAGTAGAATACTAACTGAATTGAAAAGTTTTCCATTGTTGATGACATAAATGCAGCAGATAGTGCACACGATGTAGTAATTTTAGGCATATTGAAATAGTTTTATTTATTAAGGCAGAAAAGAGAGCACAAAATGGTGAAAAAAAATTATAAAAAAGCACGTATTTTATAATTACTTCCAAAATCTTCCTGTTTTTAAAAAGAAGCAGATTTTAGCCAATTTTCAGGAGAAATTCTGAACTTTAAGACAAAATTTGTTTATAATGCATAATCTAAAAAGTCCCTTTATTCAAAGTTTTAAAATGTAATATTACTTGATTATACTTCTTGTGTAGCCATGCTTTACTATGAGAGTGTTGGCAAACCTGTAGAATTGTCCAGAACCATGTCTAGATGGTGCAACAGGTTAAGAGCCATGGGGAAGGCAGCTAAAGGTCAGTCAGTCCAGAATGGATTTTATGCATGGTCAAAGAATTGCTTTGCTGAAAGTGTACTTCCAATATAAATCTTATCAGAGGTTTTGTGGAGCTATTATAGCACAAATATCCGGATATTCCAGCTTCAAATAAAGTTGCACTGTACCAACTGGTACACCGGTTTTGTAACACTGATTCTGTGGACAATAGGTGGTGACAGGGCCGCTCTAAGTGGCCAAGCACTGACATTTTGTGTGTATTTTTTTATTTTAATCTTCTATGTTATTCTATTGCATATGGTTTTAAATTATATTGGAATTGAAAAAAAATTGTCCCCATATTTCTCACTTCCCTTACCATTTTTTTTTTATCCTCCTCCCTAAAACGTTTTTGCTGTATGCCTGTTCTAATTTTTACCCTTTTTTAATGTGCCAGGCAAAAAATAAACCCAAAACCCCAGGTTTTTTTTATGAACTTGGTTTGTTCACTGAGTTTGATCTTGTTTTATCTACATATTTTGATTCAGTTCTTTTTGGGTAAAGCATCGTCCCGAAGTTGAAAAATAAAATCTGAAAGTAATATGCTGTACTTTACATAACGTAAGTGTAATTATTTGTGTTTTAGCCTGTTTTAGAATTTTGAATTGCTTAAAAAAATCTAAGTCCTGCATATAAATTCAAAATTCTCTAAACAGGTTTGAATTCACGATTTCTTCACGTAACCTTCCATCATTCTATTTCTTCTGATATGTTTGCTTCACATGGTTTACTCAGAAATATGGTGTTCTCTGCATTAAAACAGAATACAAAATCAGAATTTCTTGGATGCTTTAAATTGCTTAAATCTGAAACAAATTAAAACATAAAATTATATACCGTAGAGCCAAAACATTATGACCACCTGCCTAAATATGATGTCGATCCTCCATGTGTTGCCAAAACAGCCCTTACACAGTGAAGCTACAAGATTTCTAACGGTGTACCAACATATTACCAGCAGATCCTTTAACTCTTGTAAGTTAGGTGGTTGAGCCACCACAGATCAGATATGCTGTTCCAACACAAACCCCAGATGGATTGATATCTTGTGATGCCCCCTCATTCACTTTTACTTTACCTTAACCAGTTTTGCTTAATTTACATTGTATTTATCATTTTGGGGATTTTTATTTCCTTTTTGGCATCACAGCACTCGTTTCCAAGAGTTAGGAGTTGTGCAACTCCGAACTTTTGGTTGTCACCCGCTGAAAGGCGTGCACAAGGACACTCCCACTCTTGCGTCATAGCTTGTGCTGCTCATCAATTTATGCAAATGTCTTTCCCGGTGTGCAACATGACACGTGCGGGCTTTGTACCTCGTGGTATAACCTGGTGACATGTTGTCACAGTAGCACAGAAGATAGTAGAGAGAGTAGTAGAGCATAGCACAGTTTAGAGATCAGTTTTAGTTTGGAGTTTGTTGAAGATGTTTGTAGTAAGAAATGATGTAGTATCTTCTTTATTGAAGTTTTGATGAGTGCTTTTTGGAAATAAATTATTTAAACCTTTTGAATTTTTACTAATTTTTTCTCTTGAGCAACGTTAGTTTGTTTTGATTAGCATTAACATAAAATTTTGACAATCATTTAATATTTTTGAATTCTTACTCATTAACGTTCGCTGGTATTTCGAACCCTAATTAAACTTTATTTTTGGGAATTTGTCAATTATTGCCTGGCACCCGACTCGGCTATCTGGAGCATAAAAATAATTGGATCAGACAAAGTGTCCAAACTTTAAAAGTATTTCATTTCTTTGGAGTATTACAATCTGGGGAATTTGGAGGCCAGGGCAATATCTGGAAGTCTTCCTCGTGTCTGCGAACCATTCTTGAACAATCGGGGCAGTGTGTCATGGCGCATTATCCTGCTGAAAAAAGATATTACTAGAGGAATATACTGTTGCCATGAAAGGGTGTACCTTGTCTTCAATGATATTTAGGTAGGTAGCAGACATCATGTTTCCTGTACATGAATGACTGAACCCAGGGTTTCCCAACAGAACATTGCCCAAAGCATTACATTTCCTCCACCAGCTTGTTGTCATCCCACAGTGCATCTTGGTGCCAAAACTTCCCGGGTAACAAATGCACATGTACCCTGCCATCCACATGTTGCAACAGGAAACGAGATTCATCAGACCAGACTACCTTCTTCCAATCATTCAAGGTATAGTTTTGATGCTTGCATGCCCATTGTAGGTACTTTCAACAGTGAACCAAGATTAGCATGGGCACTCGGAGTAGCCTGTGGCTATGCAGCCCGTTTTCAGCAGGTTCGATGTACAGTGTGTTGTGACACATTACTCCCATCACCAGCATTCAAATTACGGGTGAGTTGTACTGCAGTATCCCTTCTGTTGACTTGTACCATATGGGATAGCCTTCGCTCACCTCTAGCATCGATGAGCCATGGTCGGCCCACACCTTGCTGGCGATCTGTAGTTTTTCCTCTTCGGACCACTTTTTGAAGCTACTGACTACGGCTGACTGTGAGCACGCCACAAGCTTTGCCATCTTGGAAATGCTCTGACCCATTCATCTGGCCATTACAATTTGGCCTTTGTCAAACTCACGTCCACTGTCCTTCTCATCTGAAGAACAAGAATAACGCTGATTATCAGAGCTCAGTATCAGGTGTTATTTATACCATTTCATTACCTTCACATGCGCCGTCATTTACCTTCAGTTGCTTTGATTTGCATAAAGACGCATTGATCATAGTGTTTTGGCTCTTCAGTATATTTGCAACAAATACAGCAATGCAAAAGAAAATTAAAATTTTTCTTTTACTAATTTAACCGATTTTACTGAAATCAGAATCTAAAAAAAAATTTTGTAGATTTCCCACCAAAGTATTTCATGTATATTCAATCACTGGTAAATAGTTTTGTTTTACTAATTAGTCTACTATACTTTGACTTACTATGTAAAGATATATATATGGCTAAATGGTAATTATAGAGATCTGTTAAGGAGTTGATATTAAGTAATTAGTAGATCGTAGCTAATAATAAGTACAACTCGTGATATAAATTCTTGCACTCCTCATTGCTTGGGATATGATAACTTTTAAACGAGTTTAAATGTAACAGCACTCATCGTGAATTATTAAATTTTTATGTTTGAAAACTAGACAGATTGTCCGAGTTCCTTCGATCAGTAGCGAAGTGTGCTAGCCATTGGACCATCGGGAAGAAATTAATTATTTGCTCCAAATGTGAGGTTTAACAGTGAAATTTTTTTCCTGTTAAATTTAATGGTTTAAAGTAAAACTGGTGTCTGAAAAATTGATTTTTTTAACTTTTTTTCTTAATTTAAAATTTTATTTCTCGAAAGGGCAGAAACATCTAAACCAGGCCTGTCCAATCCACAGCTCATAAAACAAATAATCAATATACTAAATTTTCCTGTTTTTTTCCACTTCTCAGGAATATTTTCAGGTGCACCTAAACACTTTTGCCAATTTGTGGTACTCATTAAAAATGTATATTTTTGTTTTTTAATCAAGATAGTTTCTTGATTCCTTAAGAATATAATTTTTTCCCTTGTAACGCTCCAAACAAATGCAAAATACGTGAAGTTTTTATGCTCTGGATAGCTTAGACGGGCGCCAGGCAATAATTAACAAATTGCCAAAAGTAGAATAAGTTGATAATAAGTTGATTTAGGGTTCAAATACCAGCGAGCGTTCATGAGTAAGAATCAAAATGATTGTCAAGTAATATGAAATATAAAAAAAATCCTTAATTCACGTTGCTCAAGAGAAAAAAACTGTACAGACTCGAAATGTTTTAAATATAACAAAACAAATTTATTTCCAAAATAATTCAACTCACCAAGACATCAATGAAGAAAACATAACTCCAACTCCTGTGCTACACGCACTGTGCTTGGTGCTACACACCTTGTGCTCGTGCACTCACATGTGCTTATGCTTCTGCTTATGCTACTGCTTAGCCTATGTGACTCACAGGTCACCGGTTTTTGACAATGAGCTGGCGCATGCCAGGAAAGACATTTACATACTATGACGAACGATGCAAGCTATGACGCAAGAGGGGGCATGTCCTTTGCACGCGCTTTAACGGTACAGTCGGAAGATCGGAGTTGCGGCACATGCGCAACTCCTAGAAACTTGGAAACGAGTGCTTCGATGCCAAAAAGGAAATAAAAAATCCCCAAAATGATAAATATAACATAAATTAAACAAAACTGGTTGAGGTAAAGCAAAAGTGAACAGTGGGGCATCACACCCTCTGTTCATTACATTACTCCTTAGAAATGTGTATATTTTTGTGTGTTTTTAACAACTTCTAAATGAGATTTTCATCCAGAATTTAAAGAACCAAAATTAAATAATACCAATTAAATAATACCGAAGTTACGTAAAAAATAGATATAATGGTTATGTTTTATTCCCGAGAAATTAATTATATAGGATAGATAACATTTTGAACTTCGTAATGGTTATTTGAAAGCTCTCGTTATCTCTCATTGTTAAAAAGTTACGGATAATAGCGAAATGGTTTGTTATAAAAATAAGATGTATTTCTTTTAGTTCATTTCATTAAGGCTATAGGGTTATTCATACATTGAGTTACATGAGAGCCTGAGATGTCAAAGTCCAGCTATGCATGCATCGTACCATAATACAACTTAATATACCCGAAAACAAAACGAAAAAATTGAACACATTGAGAATTTGGGTAAAAATATTTTTTCATAATAATTAAATAAAATATTTCCAATAACCAAAAATAAAGTAACCCCTCTCCCCCCAATTTATATTTATATAAAGAGACAAAGAAATGTAATTTTTCGCACACCTGATATCATCTAACGTAAAATAATTTTTTTTATCAATTATCCCAGTGGGGTCTTTATCTCTTCCCCCCTACTGGTGTCCAAGGTTAAAATGACTCATAAGTAGGGTGGCCGAATTCCTAGGTACGGCCTGGGTGGTGAAGTGGGATACCCTAGGTACTCATGCCGGATTTCATAGGGGATGTCCAGTAACTAATATTATGATTGACTCAGAAATCTGTGAGGTGTTTGTCACTACAAACTGGAGCATCAGCTGGATCCGTACATAATGCTATAAAATGTTTGAAGTTATGTACATATTGAGTAAAGGTGGTGCAGGAGCTAAAGCTGACAGACACAGGTAAGTGGCTTCATTATTACCAGTGGTTTCATAAATTTATTTGCATCAATGTGGCCATTCTAGATAAGACTTCTTCACATATGAAGCATTGTTCCACCTAAATGGATTCATCAATTCCCAGAACACACGAATTTGGGCTGTGGAAAATTCCCTTGCCTTACATATTACCTCACCAAAACGTGCATCCCCATAGTGGGACTGGTGTATATAGGCAGACATCTGGATGCCTTGATCACCGCATTCAGTGGTAAGTCATAGCAGCCCCACACAGCAGATGACATTTTATATGGTGTATAGGCAGCTACGGACATCCACATGTTGACATGTAATGTTAATTGCAGATTGGCTGAGGCAGGTTTGCTCACTCGCCAACCATTGTGATGACTGCCACTCACCACAGCATGCATGAAAGGTTGCAGTGGTGCTGTCCCAGATGTGCATGGCGGGATGAATGGTAACCATGTATTCAGTGGCATCTTGTTTCTGTCTCAGTGACGATGATTGCCAATTGAAAGTTTGGAGACAATGTCACTGGGCTGATCTTGCTGCCATCCATGAGTCATACAGCTCCTTAGCCTGGTGTCATGGTTTGGGGCGTTATCAGTTTAACAGCCGTTCACCAATCGTATGCATAGTAGGTACAATGATAGCATGACGATATGTCTATGAAGGTGCTGCAGCCTATTTTGTTGCTGTATCTCCATGGTATCGCTGATGCCCAGTTTCAACACAATAATGCATGCCTACAAGGTCCAAGTGCTGCCTTAGCCAGTGCAATCCCCAAACTTCTCAATAGAGAATGTGTGGGACGTCATTAGCAGACGACTTCACTTCTCTGGACAACCCCCTCACAATGTCGATGAATTATGGACACAGGTTAATGACGCATGATCTACAATGCCTGAACACACCATCTGGAACTTTTCCAATCGATGCCACACTGTGTTGCCAAATGTATAGCCCAGCATGGCAGTCACACGACTTAATGACTCAGGCCACATTCTACTGTCTCCTCGCCCATCACATTCATGGGGAATCCTTCAGAAATTGAAACATTTCTTTCCCACCTACTTATCCACATGTGTGGTAAGTGTTATCTCATTTTGTGCATTCCTTCTTGGTGTCACATTTTCTATGTCAAGCAGTGTACATATTTTTGTAAGATATATGGAAGATAATTTTCAAATGGCAATTTTTTTTTTAATTTTATTTATTTTTTTGTTGTACTAAAAGCTGATGTAGATGTCTTGGGCCTCTCATTTCAGATCCTATCAACATTTGTAATCAACAGGAACATGGAAAGGTTAAAAAAAAATTGAAATTTCTATTATTGTCATTACATTTAATTTAAAACAGCAAAAAGAAAAAACCAAGTATCTACAAATAAAAAAAAACTTACTACTTGGACCCAAATCCTAAACACTGAAGATAAATATGCAAGACTTCTGTTAGAAAATTTTTAACATCAGAAATTGTTAGCTCAAAGAAAATTAAAATCTCTTCAAATTGCAGTACTTCATTATAAAGTTGTAATATGACGATATCTAAATGATTCACCCTATATAGTATGTGTGTGTGTCTAAGTTATTGTTTAGACGTGCCATACACCTATCAAAAATATATTTTTTATTTTGATTTCAGCCTAATAAATCTTTCATACAAAGACTGGTGAAACCATGTACAGAATCTGGTGAGAAAGTGACACTGAACCAGTTGCTTATTTCTGTTGCACCACATGTTGTAAAAGATATAAGTAAGTATTAATTGTAGTAATATGTTATTTATATATATATATACACACACACACATGGATTATGTAATCTACTTGAGTACTGAAAATAGTAATACTCGTGTAGTGACCATTATTTTCCAATGTTAAAACACATCGAATTACAAATGTAGTATATTTAAAATGAATGTAATCCATAGTAACACTGATAAATTTATACGTATCATCTGGTGAAGCAGCATAGTCTCTGAGCTGGTAAATGCTTAATGATCACCTAAAACCTGGTCTTTAGAACGGGAGCAGCTATTTGTTGCTTGAGCTCAAAAATGTTGCAAAATGTTACTGGCTCTGGCTTTCTCCTCTGTTCTGTACAGCAAAAGGGCCAAATGACATAATGAGAAATTCATTCATGATGCTTTAGGAACATTTTTATATGCAATTTTATGATGGCCCCCTGTGGTTGAGTGGTTAGCATGCTTGGCTACTTATCAGCGGGACCTGTGTTTGATCCCCATATAAGGCATGGATGTTTCTGTTGTTTTTCTAAGGTCTTACCTTCCTCACAGACCTCTGTGGCATATTAAACCAACTGGCTCCTCTCAAACCTCTATGGTAAGCAGCTACTTGAGGTATTTGTTTTTTAGTTTATGATCAAATTTAACAATTCACCTTTAGTGTTATACAGTATATACATGAGATGCCAGTTTATTGGGTACACCTACATAATTGCATGTGCACTTCTTTTGGCTTTCAGAACAGCCCAAATCTATTGGGGCATGGGACTTGCTAGATGTGTTGTGCAGGAATGGTGTTCGTGCAGAATGATTGTGTCGCCCAGTTGCTGCAAATTGGATAGCAGCACAGTCTCACTGCAAAGAGCCCTTGCCACCTCATCCCAAAGATGCTTGATAGGGTTTAGCTGTAACCATCGAGCTTCAAGGCCATTGCAGTCTAAAGTGATGCCACATCCTGTGGATCTACAGTGCATCCTGCACACATAGTACTACTGTCGCAAATCGAGCATTTACTTTTTTATAAGATTGGGGTGGGCATTTTTATTTGGTACTCTGCTCAAAAACAGATTGACATAGTATGATTATATGAGAGTTAGAGTAATATTTCTATGGCAAACCTTAAAATAAGGAAGACATTGAAACTAAAATAGATCTTGATTTGTAACTGTGCTAAATTGATGACTCAAAATGCAGAGTAATCGTCATTTAACGTTCTCTGAACATGTATAACGATATATAAATCACCAGGATCATCATAATCGGTTCTACATATAATTACAACGACACAATATGTTTAAAAATAAGGTAAAATGCGAATAATTACTTGATTATATATTCAAAATAAAATCATTTCTTTCATATATTATTTGTGATAAATGCTGTCAATAACTGATCCAGTTTTTTGTACCATTCATAATATAATCGTGGCATATAAATTGTTATGGAAAATTAGTGTGTTATGTTAAAAAGGGAAAAACACAAAAATTCTTCAGAACAATTTTATTGACAAATGTGAACTACAAATTAATGATATAGTGTAATAGCTTTAACTGTAACAATTGCAGTTATGATTTAATTTAAATACTTTTTCTTAGTGATAAGACTGAATTTATGGGACATGGATACAACCTTCCGATGGAATACATATTCAAAAACTAGCAGGAAAAGTGCATCTAAACTTTACAAACTACAATTTACTGCAAGCATATACACATATATTTTGGTTTACAAAGCTACCTGTAAATCTATGACTTAAGATTTGACAATATATCGCTCAACTAACCTCCCAAATGTAAAGAAAATAGTCTCTAATCAATCTTCAATTGTTAAAAATATAATTTTATGCAGCCTGGTAAAGAAAGATTAAATCATTTAGGCATACATCTTTCCAGATATAAGCCAGTGTTGTAAGACCACTAAACTAACAGCCTCTGCCTTTTTTCCACTAATATAACTTATTAGTTTAGTGATCTTAGAACACTGTGGCATATACCTAGAGAGGTATGGTTCAAATCCCAAATGCCAGAAAAACTGTTTGTCACAAAACTATTAATTTCAAAGCCAATAGTTAACTCTGTGGATACTATATATTGAGGTTAGACAACTTTCTTTTTTTGGCACTAAGACATTTTTTCTTATTTCCCAAATTCTCTAACAAGCAGTAATTTTTTATATTACAATAACTGTTTAAAAACGTATTAGTTGAACACCAGAGAGTTTTTCCAATACAGTGGCCAAATTCACAACTTGTATGATAATGAAGTAATTCTGCATCATGTAAAAGACTGGTTGTGATTAAAGTGACAACATTTCTTTGATTTGCCATTTCCATAAATTCTAATTCAAATTCAGTACACAATTTTTTCATAGTAAATAATTTAGCAATATAACATTAATTACTATCTCATTTGGGCAAAAAAGGGTTGGGTTGTTTTACCTCTGAGTGGCACTTTTTTGCACACCTTGGGCTAAATGGCCAGGTCACAAGGACCCCGAAGGCTCAGAGAAGTTTGGGGGAGGGGACCCACTGGAACAGCTGTTGGAAGACAGATGGTAGCCTCCCATCAAGGCCATCCAGTGTGTTCTTTAACGTGCACAGGGTATGGCTCTCCCGCACACTAGGCCACGTTTTAACATCTCATCCGACGGGCGGTGGCCTTTCCAAGCCCTTCGGTGTCCCCTACTGACCGTGGGCAGGGCGAGGAGTTTTGCGGAGATAAATCTCAACGCTGACCCAGCTGGGACTCGAACCTGGGAACTACAGATTACGAGCCTGGCGTGTTACTGACTGAGTCACCCTCTGGGCAAAAAAGACTGCCTCTATCAAGTTTTTGTAAATATTTAAAATTTGCATCCAATTCTACTTTTTTATGAAGTAATAGTAAATGTTTACAAAGATCACATTTCAAGCTTTCCAAAACTGAAAATACACAATAGCCTGCTATATATGCAATTACAGGAAGAGAGTTATCAGAATCAGAGAAATCTGAAGAAAGCACTGTAATATTAAACTTTAAGCTAATAGACATAAAATTCATTTCCTTAAAATCATCTTTAAAATCCAAATCGGTTATTTTAATTTTGCCACTTGATTTAGTGTGAAGTTTCAACAGTGACTGCACTCTTAATTTTGTTTCACATTCAAATAATTGACATACACTTATATTGACTTCCAGCTAACTGCCTGTAGAGGCCGAAATGACTAAATTATCAGTTTGAAACTTACCAGGCAAAATATATTTTAAGTTCAGAGGTACAATATGAAGCAATTTCAAGCAATGAATATGTACTAAGTCTTAACACAGAATGGGTTTCTTTCATTAGCATTGTTCAGAATGTGCAACTCATCTGCTCCCATTTCTCTAGCCAGTTCAGGGAAGAATTCAGAAATGAGACATTTTCATCTGACTGAACATACTAATGGCATTTGGTGTTTGTTATTCAAGCATTCACCTTTAAAGGGTGATTTTACATTTATAATATGCCACCATGTTAAAATAATCTTAATGAAATCTGATGTATCTTGGTAATGCCATCCTCTCGAACCTTCTACTATGGCATATGAACTGGCAGGCTCCTGTCAGACTTCTGTGGCAAGCAGCTGCTTGAGGAGGTATTTATTTTATTTTTTTATTACCTGAATTGTTAATACATAATTTCACGGGCACTAAACTCTGTACTATTAAACTACCCACAGTGCTGTAAATAATTATAAAAACTATAAGCTTAATTAAACACAGTACACATTACTTTAAACAGTCTTATTGGGAAGACATTTGCTGTAACTGCTTTGCACTGTCATTACTTAAATAACTTCAAATTCGTTACTGCATACGAATACTTTCACTATCATATGAGCCGGTAATATACATATTATCGTAAAAACTACACATATGTTTACAAAATAATAAAATATTACCAAAGGACACACGAGTGATGCATCAGCCATTATGCAGTAATTGCCTAGTGGTGGCACTGAGTGATCTTTATGTATTGATAATATTGTGGGTCCGTTTCACAGATTTCATACCTCGCCTCAAACTGTTGTAGGACGTGAGGCAAATGATTGATATTAGTATCGTAAATGATGAAAATTTCTGGGCACACTTGAAGTTGTCCTTATAATTAAGGCGATGT
This sequence comes from Ryuthela nishihirai, assembly GCA_038380435.1. Classification (NCBI taxonomy): domain Eukaryota; kingdom Metazoa; phylum Arthropoda; class Arachnida; order Araneae; family Heptathelidae; genus Ryuthela; species Ryuthela nishihirai. The sequence continues at coordinate 151,493,262 of JAWZYU010000001.1, read as the reverse complement.
AAGCATATTATTTCACGAAATGTTTATTCATTGGGAGGGGGAAGGCAAGAGGAAACAAATATTTGTGTACATTAAAATAAAAATAATAAATACCCACTCAAGCAGCTGCTTGCCACAGAGGTCTGACAGGAGCCTGTCAGTTTATATGCCACAGTAGGAGATCTGAGAGGATGGCAGGACCTCAGCAGAAAAACGACACACACATCCATGCCTAATTCCGGGGCTCGAACCCAGGTCCCTTAGATCAGTAGCCAAGCGTGCTAACCACTCGGCCACGGATTATTACTAATTTTAATTTAGTATATATTGTAGAAATTTTGGTGGGGCCTGGCCCCAAATGACAAGCTACCACTGCAGAAAGATCAAATTCAGAGATCTGTGAATAACATGCTCCCAAACGAAAATGTTACTTCATTATTTTTCAAACAGGAAATAATATTCACAGTTACTGTTCACTTTAGCTTGTTTTCAAACAGGAAATAATATTCACAGTTACTGTTCACTTTAGCGTCAATAAATATTTTTGTGGAAAAAAAGTTTCGCCGAAGTGTGGGATTCGAACCCACATCTCTCCAGAAACATGCCAGAGAATTCTACCGCTGAATATATGTCTTTTTTTTCTCCACTAATATGACATTACTTATTTATTTCCATCTAACGAAAATAGCGATTTCATCACATATCATAGATGGCGCCACGTCCAGGTGTCGAAATCAGGGGGAAAAGAGATACGTCATATTAGGGGAGAGAAAAGGCAGAGCTGGCGTTTATTCAGTGATAGAATATTTTGGTGTGTTTCTAGAGAGACGTGGGTTCGAATCACGAGTGTAGGCGAAACTTTTTCCACAAAATTTTATTCGTTAATTTTACCATGTTTATATCTCTATGCTGTATGTGTTTAGAATAGGTTTATCAATAAAAATTCTTGGACTCTAAGAACTGATGAAGGCTTTAACATGTATCTTTTACTCGCATATCGATCGATGCGCACATGACTGTTGTTACAAAATTGATCACTGTCGTCATGTGCGGTTCTACCCTATTTCTAGTATAAATTCTAACTTAAGATACTGTGTTTATCTCAAAATTTTAATATGACAAAGTTTATTAACACTTTTTCTTAAGCAAATATGTCGGTTTTTATGGTGTGTTTCTGCAGGAAAAAAATGTTTATGATGTGTATTTTTTTTTAGACTCTAGGTATAAATTGATTGTTCATGGGATTGAGCCATCGTTGGATACTCCATTACAGTGGATGAGTGAACATTTGAGTTACCCAGATAATTTTCTGCATCTTGTTTTGCTTCCACTATACTAACACCCTGCTTGTAAAAATGTGAATATTTCTAACATAAAACCCTAGCTAAAGTTAATAGTTGATAAATGAGAAGTAATTGTTTAGTGAAATGACTCCTCGTAGAAACCTTTATTGCTAAATTTCAATAATTTTTTATTTAGTAAAAATAAATTTATTACGGAAACAGAATTGGTACTGTGTTTTAATATAGTTACATTTGTTTGTATTTAGCCTTGCATGATATTTCACTAAAGAAGCTTATACAATTCTGTGACTTGCTGATTTTCATTTCGCCATAAAAAATTCAGCTCTCCACATGGCAAAATATCACAATAAGACTCGAACATTTCGGCTGTTCTTTGCGGCTTGTTTTCCGTTGCAGTGGTAATCTGTACTTCATATGTGAAGCAATGGTTATTAGTAGCATAACTCAAGTACTGTTTGGCTGAATGGCCTTGACTGCAGGATTGAGTCCCCAACCTCAGCCCTTGTGACCTGGCCATTTAGCCCATTGTGTGCAAAACAGTGCTGTTAAGAGGTAAAACAACTCAACTGTTGGATGTAGTTCTAAATTTATTTTGGGAGGGCACCACCACTGAGAATGGTCGTAAGGGTAATGGAGGAAAAAATTATTGCACTTGTGTGCACTTGTGAATATTACACTGATTTTTCAAAAAATTTTTTAAACAACTTGGAAATAGAGGGAAAGGGTTATACTGCAATGGAAATCAAAATTACGGGAAAAATATCTCAAAAGGAGAACGTCAAGCCCTTAAAAATATTAAAAGCAATAATATCCTAATAGCTTAAAAAGGAAACAAAAGTAGAACAGCCATCAAGTACAGATAAGATTGGGAATATATTGAGATGGAGGTCTAGGGTAATATATTACCTGGTACTTCATAGGTGATATTACGATCTACGACCAAGCAATAAAGAAAATTACAAAACACCGAGGAAGAACAAACAATAGCGCAAATTAAAAAAAGTTGCAGAAAGCCATTATTCAGCGAATTTCATCTTAAAGATAAAAAAGTATATAAATGAAACAAAAGAAAAACCGTACTTCACTAAAAAAAAAATTGCCTTATCATAAAAGGTCTTTTTGAAAAAATCCAAAGACAGCAATAAATTCAATATAAGAATAGCACCAGACCTGGACAAGAAAATAAAAAAAATACACCCTCAAACAAGAAAAAAATATATTGGAGAAACAGGAAGACACTAGAAACAAGAATAAAAGAACACAGCCGCAATAATAAACAAACAAAATTAAACAGGACTGGACAGACAGAAAAAACTAATAAAATAGACTGGAACAACAATAATTAAAAATTAAAACAATGCATTCATATGAAAAGCAGAGGAAGGATTATTAATACAATCAACAGATGGCGCCATGAACGATATGCTTGGTTATTGGTAACCTATAATCTGGTTATTGGTAACCTATAATCTGGCAACCACTACTGCAGAAGAAAGAAAGTACCAAGAAAGCTGCAACATCCTTGCAAGATGACCCCAGTCGGGTCGAAATATAAGGAAAGTTACAAGTAAGTGAATACTGGTCTTAAGGTTTTTAAATTATAAAATTCAAATTTTTGATTTCCATTTGCAGTAAAACCTTTATTTTAAGGACAATATATTTTTATTCACCTTCTGTCAGCTGGGTAAACCTGGCAAAGCAATAAAATACATAAGGGCAAAGCAAATAAATACAATTTTCCACAATGGTGAAATTAGCCTCTGGACCACTGATCTACCCCCCCCCCCCCCCACTTCGATCAAGATCTTAATTAAGACTATGAACTTTCTACCAACAGTACTCAATTCTCCGTGTCTCATGCAAGTATTTGTCACTATCAGAGCACTTGACATGTTGTCAGGAGGTCGTGGGTTCGCATCCCACCCAACCCAAGACAATTTTTTCCTCTAAAATTGATTGACGTTAACTTCAAAGTGATATCTTTCTTAACATTCATTAAATACGTCGAAAAAATACCCCTTCAATTTAAACAATTTTACACTCAGAATATATTTACCATCTTCATGACATGATTGCCATCGTTTCTTGAGGCTGAGAGCAGCTGGGACAAATGCATGAGACACGGAGAATTGTGTACAGCTGGTAAAAAGTTAGTAGCTTCAATTAGAAAATCTTGATCGGTAGCTAGTAGTCCAGAGCACTTGACAATTTATCAGGAGATCGTGGGTGCGTTTCCCACGCGGCTCAAGACAATTTTTCTTCTAAAATTGATCGACGTTAACTATCAAGTGATATCTTCCTTAACATTCATTAAATACGTCGAAAAAATACTTCAATTTAAAACTTGAATATTATGTTCATTTCCACTAAGCTGAATAAATGGGTTTTATAAATAGACTATTCAGGATAGTATATTAAGTGGATAGTGTTAAAAAAAATCGATTAAATTTGTAATTTAAGGGAAAAATAATGTTTTACAGAGTTGACAGACATTGTGCAGAGACACGTTAAAACAGGAAATACTGGTAGCGTTCTTGCTATTAAACAGCTGAAATTAGTAATGACGTGGTGAAATTCGTTAATATTCATTTTATACCATTTTAAGCATTATGTGTTCCATTAAGCATATAGCATTTTTACTTCTGTCATTAAAAATGGCACATTTAGGGAATTAACTATTTTTTTACTAAATAGCTGAAATAAGTAATTATGTGGGTGAAATCGCTTAATTTTCGTTTCAGTGCATTTAATGCAGGAAAACATTATTTTCCCCTCTGTTATTAAAAATCACATATTTTAGGAAATATTTTCACCTTTTTTTTTATTATGAAGTCACTTAAATTTATGGTGAAATCCTTTAATTTTTATTTCAGGAAAACATTTTTAAATGAAATATCGCACCTTTGTCACTGGAAAACATTCCAAGGTAAAAAATTATTAATTGTGTAATTCTTATATTAGTATGAAATTATTATTTTTTTTCGAGATTTAATCAGCCATAGGAAAAGTGTATAAAATTCATCTATACGCCTCTATGTTATATAATGCAGAGAAATTATGCTTTTTGTAACTGTAGATCATTATTGAAAAAAAAATATTTAATGTTCAGTAAACGGTGAAATCTGCTATAAAATGCCAAATGGCTAATGCAATAATTTCGCTTTTGTGCTCTATGAAACTCTGCATACTCAAAGTCAGAGATATTCTGCGAAGTAAACATTAGTATTTGATCCCGAGCTGATAAATTCCTCATAAACAGCAACCAATCGGACCGATGCATTTCTTGATGTCCTACATCTTCTCCGAGGTGATTGCTTTAAAAAAAGTATTCTAATATCGGGGAGGCTCGATGTACCCTCATGTCCTAGAAGCAAGTAGGAAGCGATTCAAATTGCGATAATTTCGAAAGGAAACCATATGTTTTCATCACTTTTTTAATACGTGAAAGCGTCTCTACATCGCGAAATTTTAAGTAATGTTTCATTCTCAAGCAGCCATGGGCTACGGAGGTCGGGCCAGACCATGCAGTTTAATTCTCTAAGCATATCTGTCCTGAGCTATATCTGCTGCATCCAGCCACTGCACACCATTCTAACAAGGTCCTGTTTGACATTGTCTGCCCACCGCATCTTAGGTCTCCCCTTCTTTCTGAGGCCTTTAGGCACACTGTTCATAACCCTATTCGCCAATCTATAATTATTCATACGGGCAACATGGCCAAACCAGTGGAGTCTCTCTGCACAATATGCTGCTTAAAGGAGGTTGCTGACTCCTTTGCCAAACCTCATCATTAGTTACAAAGTTGAACCACCTAATGCCCAAGATACTGCGTAAGCATCTAGTCTCCTGTTATCTTGTTTACACAGTGTCGAAGTTTCATTACCATAACTAACCCTAGTAAGAACCAAACTATTATACAGTCTAATTTTAGTCTTTAGGTGTATACGCCTATTTCTACACACTCTCCATAGATTCTTAAAAGTCCCGGCAGCAATCCCTATTCGTCTGTTAATCTCATGCCGCACATCACCATTATCTGTTACATAGCTCCCAAGATAATTAAACTGTGACACCTGCTCAAGACTGCAACCATTCAGATTAACTGAATCACAGCCTGCCTGACCAATTTTCATCACTTTAGTTTTCTTTCTGTTTATAACCAAACCTACTCTACTACCAGTCTCATCAACAGCTCGAATGAAAGAGTTCATCTCATCAACATCATTTGCCAAAAGGACTAAATCACCAGCATAATCTAAGTCAGAAATTTTCGTATCTCCAACCCATTTAAGGCCAAAATCTTTCCCTTGAAGTGAATTTCGCATAACATAATAACCAAATTAAAGAGAAAAGGAGAAAAAAAATGCACCCTTGTCGAACAGCAGAAGTAATGCTAAACCAATTGCTACAAGCCTTACCAACTCTCACACACGACTCAGTGTTATTATAGAGATTCTTTCATTATGTTAATTAACTTGTTTGGTATACCATATGATGTCACAATCAACCACAAATTATGATGATCAACAGAGTCGAAAGCCTTTTTAAAATCAACAAAGCTAGCAACCAAAGGTCTCTGAAACTAAACATTTCTCAAGAATCTGCCTAAGTGAAAATATCTGATCCACACATCCCCTACCACTTCTGAATCCACATTGCTCATCATGCAATTGACTGCCAACCAGATTCTTAATTCTATTAAGCACAATCATGCAAAGAACTTTACCTGGAACAGAGAGTAGGCTGATACCCCTATAGTTATCACAAGAACTGTGATCACCTTTTTTAAAATAGGGATAACAATAGCTCTGGTAAAATCCTTAGGAACCATGCCTTTATCATAAAAGATATTCAAAATTTTAGTCATCCAAGCGGTAACCGAAACATTCCCAGCTCTAAGCACTTCCGTAGTAATTTCATATACCCCTGGGGATTTATGAAGTTTAAGTTTAGAAATAGCCAAAATAACTTCAGATTGTGTTATAGGGCCAACATTGAAGCCGCCAATGCATTTGTCATCATTGCAAACAATGGAAGTAGAACTAACCACATTGTTTAGAACATCACTAATATGTTCAGCCCACCTAGCCATGACAGAATCCTCCCCTTCTATAACTTACCTTGTTTATCCTTCAATCCTTGTATGCCTGTCCGTTTTCTACCACACAAAACATTAATTATCTGGTACAGCTCTCTGCTGTTGTGCTGCCTAACTGCTTCCTCAGCTCTGTCAGCCAAGCCATCAAACCAAAGATTCTTAGCAGCTAACTGATCCTTTACACATTTATTAAACTCTCTGTAATGCTTTCTATTAAGACTAGTAGGGTATTGATTAAGGACATTCCACCAGTTCTTTTTTCTGAAATAAGCTCAAGTGCCTTATCACGCAAATAATTCTCTCTCGTCTGCTCCTTTTTTCCTAAAAGAATACTGTTAGTTTGTAAAAAAGCCTGTTTAAAATAGCCCCATTCTTCCTCAACTTCAGTAGTAAGCAAACCATGACTGTCATTATGACTAAGTAACCTACCATGGTAAGCTTTAGCTATACCTGGGTCTTTCAGAGCTTTGGGATTAAAGGTAAAATTTTTAACCCTAGCACAACGCTTTTTAAATTTAAGTTGCAAGACACTTTTAACAAGGTAATGGTCAGATCCAATTTCAGCTCCCCTATATGACCTGGTATTCCTAACAGAACTAGCCCATTTGCTGTTCATTAATATATAATCAATCATATTCTTATGCAGCCCATCGGGTGAAACCCATGTGTACTTATGTATGTCGCTGTGTTTGTAATAAGTGTTAGTTATTCTGAATCCATTGAGTTTACTAACCTGTAGGAGACGTTGCCCATTGCCATTGCAGCTACCAATACCAAAAGGGCCTATCACCCTTCCCCAAAGGTCAGAGTCTGTACCAACTTTGGCATTGAAGTCACCTAGAACAAGGGTAATATCCCCTTTCTTGACAGAATTAAAAATATCCTGAAGTTGTCCGTAAAACCTATTCTTCTCATCCTCATCAGTATCCTCAGTGGGGGCATAACAGCAGATAACATTCAAGTCTTTAATGCTTGTCTGAAATTTTGCTGTAAGAAATCTTTCATTAATGCACTCATATCCTAGAAGAGCATCACTAGCATGTCTGCTGAGCAGCAGACTCACGCCTTGGTGATGCTTTCCAACCTCCCTCCCTGTAAAGAGAAATTTAAAGCTATTTTTAAGTATCTTACCTTTACCTGTCCATCTGGTCTCTTGCAAGCCTAGAATATCTAGGTTATAGTGCTGGAATTCCTGCGTGAGGACATCAAGAGAATCTCTATGTAATGTCCTCACGTTCCGTGTTCCTGCAGAGAGAAAATGATTAGTAGGATTTTTAAAGAAATTAGGTTTATTGAGATTGGTAGGGCCAACAATATCAAACAGCCCCCAGATCGTAGGCATGGGGCAAAGACCTGTTAGGAATTTCAGGCACCACCTTATCAAGTGGACTTTTTCAAGAGCCATATTGCCTGCCTGAGACACATTACTCCAATTTAGACTTGACAATGCCCAACTAGCTAAGTAAGGTTCATGTACCTGCGATGGCCTCTGATTAGGATTATCCACCAGCTATTATAAGGTATCCCATGCCTCAGTTCACTTAGGGCTGGCAACCCAGAAGCAAACAGAAAACACAGTGGCAGATTCTCCCTCAGCAGAGGCCCACCAGTGCAGCAAGTCCAGGATAATAATCAAGCTCAAATCCATAAACAAGTCCAGTCTAGTAGGTATAAATGGTTAGCACCAGGACCCTGTGAAGTTGACCACTCCTAAGCAGGGTTGAAAAAAAAGAAAAAAGTGGCCATAGATGACCAGATCAGTAGGCCATACTGAACTGGCAGCCCTCTCCTTCCGTTCCTTTCCAAAAGAGAATATCTCTTTTGAAAGGTACTAACGGCCTGCACCATGAGAAGGCAGGGTCTCACATTAGGTGCTGGACCTGGCCGGTTCTGTGCATCATCGCTAGGGATTGGTATACAGCTCTCCTTCCAGTTTATGCCTAGCTACTATTTACAGCCATGTAAATTAAGTGAAAAATATTTTTAATTTTAAATTTTTATTGATATTAAAGTATTGATTTCGGAGATACAATGAATAAACATTGACAATGCGTAGGATTTCTGTAATATTTTACATAAGTAATGATTTCAATTTATTTGCAATTTTATGCAGTTGATGATCAGATTTCAGAATGATGCTTTTGGTATTGGTTACAGATATATTTTACAGACTGCTTACAAAATGCAGCTTTACAGATGAAATGGTGTTTCATACAGTGGTGTACATATGGCAATTACATCTTATTTTTACATATGCAGGGGTTACATAAAAATTGTACATCTAAACGTTCAAATAGAATGAACATTGTTTTCCCACGTAGTAACATAGAACTCAAACATGATAAAAAATTACAGTGTGCATGTTTAACAAAATATTTGTTTTCTGTTACATTATTTTTTCATCGTTTCGTACTGTCCGTACGAAAGTGTGTCATAACCATTTTCTGATATATATCTTTTGTCATCGAATGGTGACAGTCCAAGTTTTACACCTTTCACTGTATGAAGATGGTGGTTGTTACCTTGAATTCTTGTCAAATCTACTCGAGAAGGTAATTTATTTTTTAAGCTGTCTCTGTAATCCTTCTGACAAAGGGTTCTTTTTGCAATATATTTGGGGACTCCCTCTTCCTGTCTTCTTCTCTTGTAAACTCAGAATAGAGTACATTTTACCTTGCAACCCAACAAACTCGTTTGCAGGTACTCCTGAAATTTCGTTTTTCAATTTACGCAGTGTCTTTTTATTATGTATGCTATGTAGGAAGTGTTTTACAGGGTAATCAGATGTGTCGAATTATCTATATCATCTTTCGTATCGGTGTACACATCTATGGTTTCAAGCTCATAGCACAGTGAATAATAATGTAATTTAGCCTTTCCTCCATATTTCGGAATAATATAGTCATAATGGAAGCTGTGCATCAGTATTTTACTAATATCTAGAATATTGAATCCTGCATAAATTAGTCTGTTAAGTTTCAACTTAATTTGCTTTGATTGTACACAGGCCAATTTGTTGTCAAAAACACGAAGAGCATGAAAAGCAGGTGATGATATGAGTTTGCATACTTTCTTTGGTCTCTGAGTCAATTCAATTTTTCACTCGATTTCTCAGATTTTCCATCGTTTTTACAAACACACCATTATTCATTAGTTTGAAGAATCGAAATCGTTGCTAGCTTTCTTTGGTTGTCATGTATTAAATTCTATTTGTGGTTTTAGCCAGGAAGATTGCTTGAATTCTAAAACGTGATGAAGTCTCTTCAGCTTCATACCAAGAGCTAAATATTGTTTGAAATAATGTAAGACGTTTTTCCCTAGAATACAGATTGGGAATTAGTTTCACGCCTGATTGGTTGGTATTTATTCTGAGAGTAAATTGCTTTTGCAATTTACAAGAATATCTACGCCATAAGACTTCTATTACAATTGTCGAGTCCAAACGTCACATGTTAGAACATACGTTGCATCACGTGTCATTCGAAGAGTTTACCAAAGAGCCAATCAAAACGATCACTTCAGCGCTCTGATACATAAAGAAGAATGCGGTTTGTTTTGATCGAATGGTCTCAATTTTCTTCGTTTTAAAAAAATATCTTGCTCAAGCGTTCTCTAATTTTACTAGTTCAGTTAGAATACTTGTGAATAATGTGCATTTGAATGTTAAATCATTGAATAAATACTTCTATGTTTAAAAGTCATTGAAAAGCGAAACGTCCGTAGAGAGTAATGTTAACAAGGCAAGAATATCGTTCCCAGCGCCCTTTACTGGTATGGGACACTTTTTCTGCCAGATTTTAATAGGCGAATTCCACACTATATTTATAGGCACTATAGCACAGTTGAGACATAAATTAAAATATCAGCAAGATCGAAATTGTTTTAAACAACAATGAGTATTATAGTTGACTAATATGTTTCTTCAGTTTATATCCCCTTTAATAGGTGGAAGGCTCATAGGAAAGCACATTTTGTTGCATGAAATGCTGATACGTTTTATATTCTGTTTCCACAAAAAATTAAATTATATAAAATTTCCTAAAAAATTAGAATTGCTATTGTTGTAATTTCTAGATTATTGGTTTTAATTTCGTTAAATGAGTTAATTGTATTAATTCTTTTTTGTAGAATAAGTAAAAAATTTAGTTAACTTAGGAAACAGTTAGCATGTTGTATTTGTGATTGGTATTTGAATTTCGCTTTATATATTACCAACTAGGTAATAAAAAAAATGGGGGGGGGTTGTTTTGTCTTGAAAAATTCATGAAATATGCACAAATTTACAATTTTTTTACTCCTTTTCTCGAAGTAGCGTCGTTGTCAAAGGGGAGGGGATCTAAAGGGGGAGCGTAGGCCTTTACCCCCTTTCTAGATCCGGCCCCTATATTTGCTATGTATAGATCATTAATGTTTAAAGCAGAAACTGTTTTGGAGAAACATATCAGTAAAATTTCAAAAATTATTTAATCATTTCTTTTACTATTGTTACATTCATTCAAATTTATCTATTTGTATGAAACGTTTGTGGTAATCAGAGTTATAGTTATGTAACGGAAGAGATGTACAATACTCTGATATAGCTATTCGATATATGAATATTCATTGCCGAAAAATATATATGTATTAAATCGAAATAATGTAAATGCACTTTTCTTAGAGATAGAATTAATAGTAGAAAGTTTGTTTTGGAAGCATCAACGTGGCCACTACCCTCATGCGGCGGCATCATGACTTTTGACAGGGAAAGCGCATTAGGGCGTCTCCTCTCATTCTTACCTCCGTGGTATTCTGAAGTTTCTCAGCGGCTAGTGGGTAATCGTTATGCTCGTCGTGGAGAGAAACTGGGTATTCTAAATTGACTTCCACTATATAGCCTTTATTGGAATCATCAGCAACAGCGGTAATATCTAGATCATCTATTTCTTTTCTATCAAGACATCGAAAAACGCTCAGAGGAACGCATTGTGATATTGCCCATCCATTGAGATTGTTGGAATCATAGTACATAATGCATTTAGAGGGTAGCTGAGGATAATAGGTATTTAAATTAATGTTATTTGCCGTGCTAAAACGATTGCATATGACTGAAATTCCACCTCGTATGCCTTTTTCCAGGAATAGGTACATTTTAAGGTCAGTTATCAGCTGTAGATTCACATTTGTCATTTTTAAGCATGCTTGCCAGGCTAGCCCAGGAGCTGTATAAACATGACAGGGATTATTTCGTTGTGCCTGACAGTTTCCTGAAATTCTCAAACACATCAGCTAAGAGGAGCACGTTGGTCTTCAGGTACAAGTCATTATACTGGCCGTGTCTCTGTATTCCACACTTTCATTGCATGGATGTAGTCTTCTTCCTCTATCGCTTCTTCTGTGAGTTGATTGTAAAATGACTCACGTGGAGGTAACAACGTTCCTTCAAACTTTTTGCAGCTGTCAATGTAATCGTAGTGCCATATTACTCCTACCCTGAGAGTCGCACCAGCATGTTCTTTAACGTGCACAGGGTATGGCTCTCCCGCACACGGTACCATGGTTTAACGTCCCATCCGAGGGGCGGCGGCTTTTCCAAGCCCATTGGTGTCCCCTACTGACCGTGGGCAGAGGCGGGGAGTTTTGCGGACTGAAAGGTCAGTTGTCATCGTATATGTGAATGTTTCGTACGAATACTGGCACAATTAAATTGTAATATTTCCAAATAATAGTAGTAGTATTATTCGGTACATGGGAATTTACTCTTTTTTTAATTCCTTTTTGTGTTTGCAAAAACTGTAGTTGAATACCATGATCAAATTTGTCTGTGGTTTTTAAAAACGGTTGTTGATGTCCATATTGCACGTCTATCGTAATATATTACATATCAAATAAAAACAATTCAATAATACCCTACAGGCCCTTTTATCTATGGAGTAGTGATCTTACGAGTTAGAGCTCGAAAGAGCAACATGGCGACGTCGGTTACAATTTACTCTTGGTCGTTGGCCACACAACTCCGTACTTTGTGTGACACAGTATTGACAGTCTTTGGCTATTGGTTGTTCAATTACTGTGTATTAATGTGTTTATGTTTGAAAATCAAGAGAGGAATTTTAAATCGCATGATCTGGAAAAAACAGCAGAATTATCAAAATTCTTGTAGGATAGGGAACACACCACAGATTAATCGGGTATCAGTATTATTTCATTTCTCTCAATTTCAGTTACATATATACGATGGTTGTTCGAAAAGTAACGACAAATAGTATGCATTATCTGGTATCATTTACCTGTTTTTTTTACACATAGCATTTTTAGTTGCAAAGTTTAGTCCACAGTTATGCTGTAAGTTCACGTCGGTACAGAGGAAGAATTGTCTTCAGTGATTGTGATCCGAACTTTGAAAATAGATACCACTATACCAAATAATTACTGCTAAAACTTTCAAAAATGATTAAAAATTGTCAAGATGTGATAGAAGCTTGTGTACAAGATCTTAAGAAGCAATTTATTGAGTTTTAATGGAAAAGTAGTTTAGAGTGCATAAAATATTATGATTTTAGATCTTATATTTGTTGATCGTTCATATAAGATGTTTTTTTTTAATTTGTAATTGTTTATTGTTATTTTCAAGAGGTTTTATTATGTTAGAAATGTGATAAATAGCTGTATTTCAGAGAGGTAAATAAGGATGAAAAAGCACTTTTTATAGAACTAAGGAATTTTGTAATGGATTCTATTGCAGTATGTTACTGTCAGTGTGATGTGAATTTTATGATACGATTCATAAAGGATTGTTTAGTGAGACAATTGATAATGTTTCTAATGGCATTCTGTAAATTAACATTGGTTAAATGTAGTGACTTACAAGAGCGTTTATTCTGTGCAACAGTTGATTTCAGAGATTAGTAAGGCTTATTGATTGGTTATTTTTATTTTCAGTGTTAATAAGTTCAGTTGATAAGTTCAATTTTCAGTTGTAATAATGACCTTGTCCTGTCAGTATTGCAGGTGATCTAGCATGTCACTTTGTGGTATCCATTGAGCATTTTGATTTTTCACCTGACTACTTTTATAATAAAAATAGACTACTTATTGTTTTCGGTTCAATCTCTAGGATTGTCATATGTGGTGAAATGTGTCAATTATTTTTAGTACATTTAAAAGTGAAATATAGTACACAACAAAAAGCTTCTGTTGCCATTAACGACCCCAATTTTGAGGACTTCGCAAAATCAATGTAAGTGACTTTTATAATTCTGTGAATTAGTTTCTGAAAAAAAAAACAGTGAAATGAATCAAAAAGTAAATGATAACATTGTGATGATGAGCTTTTTTTGATGAATGATGAAGCCATTACAAATGCAGTAAGGCTATGGCAATGGTTGTATACCAAGAGGATTTGTTCCAGTTGTGTAATTTCAATTCACAGATGTAATACCTTTCTATTTCAAATTAAAAGTTTTTTAATGGATTTTTTAGACTTTTAAAATTTTAGTCATTGATAAAGTTTTTATTTAAAAGTTTTCATGAAAGTAAATTATTATTTTTAAGGAAATTTTCAAAAGGTTGAAAATGTGAATAATTAAAAATAAAACCAAAATTTAAACTATTATTACTATTTTTTTTTTTTGATATTATCTTTTAAGTGGCTCATTAACAGAAAAGTAACAGTTATTTTTAATATCATGGAATGTACAAAATACATGATATATAACAAATTGAGCATTTTGACCCACACCTGACTCTTACACTACAGAATTTCCCACGAGTTCTTGAAGATTAAGCATGGAACATATCTGCCTTGCAAAACATCATATCAGAATAATCCACAGATGCAATCAATAAGTAGTAAATACACAGAGTTTACTAGTGATACAGAAGTCAATAAATCTATAAATAATTTGTGAGAAAAATGAGTTTGCCAATTTGCGGAACTCAAACCCATGTCTCTCCGTATTCAAGACAGAATGTAGTGTACTTTGGCGTGAATCTGGAGAGATGTGGGTTTGAGTCCCTTGAATTGGGAAACTCATATTTTCCACAAAATTATTTTTTTATTTGTCCACAGAGACAACTAATCAAAACAACAAAAATTCTGAATAAGACAATTTCATTCACATGCATTTTACATAATATAAATTAATCATATCAAGCCCAACAGTGTTCCTTTACAAAGGTCAGTGTAGGCATTAGCAGAGGAAATCTCAATGCAGGCACAGTTGGAACTCAACCTGAAAATTTTCAGATGATGAGTAAGGCATTACCAACAATCCTCCTGCCTTCTGACATTTTAATAAAATAATATGCATCTGGAAGCAGGGCCTGAAATAATCAACAGATTCATAAAAATTTATGACCTTACTGTAACTGCAGCACATTTCTCAAATGGGATATATGATTACTATAGATGCAATGGAGCCTAGACTCAGTGTGTAGTTTCAACCTGAAATAAATGTTTACTGGAGTCAGTATGTAAATTTTTATTCAATGTTTATTAAAACTGCATTCGTATAAAAGTCTAAGCATTCAATAAAGTAATAATACTTAAAAAAAGTTACTAATCACCATTACATTTCTTATGAAATCCAAACATTCACATATGGCTTTACAGAATTGTTGCGTTTTATCATTGAAATGATTCTAAAATCCGTGGTTAAAAATTATGTTTTTAGTATTGATATAAATGTATTTTTAAATTAATTGGTATTAATGTATTTTTAAATAAAATGTAATTTTAATAAAATATAATAAAAAATTCTATGTAATTGATAAACATATCTCATTTGGTCATTTCTTCTTCAAATTCACTATTATATCTATTTTAATGATATTATGAGCATTTTTTGTGAGTAAAAACAGTAAGGTGTGAGAAATTAAACTAAGCCTAGCAAGTTGTATGGATAATTGTGATTTGTTTTGAATAATGATATGTTGCTGTTCCTAGCTCAGGCATTGTTCTGAATATATTATAACCATTATGCCTTTTTAGCTTATAAGAAGAAAAGTTGTAGTTTTGCTTCCAAACTTCCTTCTGCATGTTACATATTGTAAGCAGCATTTGCTCATGTCTTAAAGCTTTATACCTCACAAGTAAAACTGTGTCTGTTGTACATCAAAAGTAATGCTGCAGATTTCACTGTGAAGCAACACGTTTATTATAGAATCTGAATTTGGGAAGTTAACCCTCCAGAAGTGGCATACAGTGTGTCAAACCGATTGAGAATATATTTTCTAATAATTTTGCAACACAAAAGTTTCAATGCAAGCGCGCTCTAGTGTCTTACTAATGTATACTGAAACTAGCATTGCAATGTTTAGTATATCCCATTGCTCCAGATTAAGTTACATGCTAACTTGGTCTGTCACACCAACGTCACTCTTGATGTTACAGTTTTAACTTACGTTGGGTATTTTTCTTTGAACACAATAAACTGTTTTTATTTAAATTTAAGTCCTATAAATAATTCAAAATGGAAGTAATTGGCTCTAATTAGTAGCAATTATAGGTAGTACCTTTGTTTATCAATAACATATATTAGACATTTTTTTTAAGATGCATTTTTTATTTCTTTGGATGATTTTTTTAATAAGAAAGTGCTTTTTTAATTAAATTATCGTATAAAAACAGAAAGTTTATTTCAAATTTATTTATTATTTATTTATTATAAATTTTTGAAGGAACATTTTTGCATAATTGGTCTGGGAGACCGATGCCCCCTCTTTATTTCTATCATTCCACACCATTTCTGGAGGATTAAGGATTGCATAATATTTCTTGATAGCTGTCCTTGGCCGAGTGGTTTGTGCTCTTGGCTACTGATCTAAGGGACCTGGGTTCATCCCTGGGTAAGGCATGGATGTATGTGTCATTTTTCTGCTGAAGTCCTGCCATCCTCTCAGACCTTCTACTCTGGCATATAAACTGACAGGCTCCTGTCAGACCTCTGTGGCTAGCAGCTGCTTGAGGGGATATTTATTTATTTTTATTTAATATTTCTCGATTGTACATATGATGTCTTAATTTGAAATTTAACTTTTCAGATTTCAATTTTGGGTGTCAGATTTTATTGGTAAGATTTATTTAATAATAGTTTATAGTTCTTAGCAAATATTACACCATCGAAATTATTCAAAAAATTAATTTTTTATTCTTTTGTTTATTGAATGAACAAAAAATTTTAACTTGTGTACCTAAAGCAATGTCTTTGAATACTGAATTTGCATTTTGCTCTGAAATGCAGACAGCTCATTATGCTTAGAACGTAAGAAAAATATGTGATGTACTTCAAATTTTAATCAATATGTCACTTTGAATTTTGCAATCCTGCAGGTATTAATCTGAGATAAATCATGTGTTGGTCTTTAATCTTTAACCCTTAATGTGCTGGAAGACACTGTGAGTTCTCAGAGCTAAATTCAGTCATATCTGGTGTTCCAAACTGTAGTTCCCAAGAGACTATGCTCTAAGTTTCCCCCTTTTTCCCCCCACAGAAATTACTCATTTTTGAGATTTTGGAAAAAAGAAAAGAAAGTAAATATTTTGCTGTTTCAGCAACCATTGTTGTGACCTCATTTTATGACAGTGTTTTAGTTGTTTTCTTGTTTCTGGTGTTGTTTTCATGCTAAAGTTTCATGCAGAACATTCTTTGAACTGTTGCCATTCAACTTTTTTGTAATCTTTTGTAATTGTGTCAAAAGAAAACTGGTAAAATGGATGTTTTTAAATGGAAGATATATATACACATCATTTCATAAGAATGCATATATCCAAGTGTTATATCCTATTTTTAAATTGTTGTGTTGTTTGTTAAAGTGTTTCAGGAAAATCTATATATTATTATGTAGAATTAAATGCTCCTTCATTTAAGATATTTCTTGTCGTATTCTGTTCGTTAGTTATTTCAGAGTGAGGTTCAAATCTAAGAAAAGTACACTTTTTATTTTACTATATTATTTTCAAAATATGCTGTTTTTCTCAAAAAATTTTATTTTCTAAAAATTTACAATTAAATGCTCATTATTCTGGTATAGGACATGACCAATTATTTCTATTAGTTATTTAGGGATAAGGCTTCAGTTGTTCTTTTTTTTCTCTTGAAAACACCTCAAAATTAACCCAGACACAAGAGTGAATTCTGCACTCAAAGTCAGCATGTTAAGGGTTCAGCTGTCCAAAATATATTTTTGATGCCACAAATTAATTTTTCAGCATTTTTACTTATCCTTTTAAGTAAATGGCCTTGAAACATTCCACTTGAGCAAGTACCTCACTGTGACAATGTAGAAATGTTATGGTGGTGCAACTAATGATGTTAATTATTTTTCACCATATTGTAGTGTACATTGATGCATTTTTTTTTTGCTTACAGATGATAATAAAGTTATGCTTTGATAAATTACATATTCAATAGGTATATTAAATATTGTATATGCATATAAAATTTCAAAAAAATGAAAAAGAACTGGAAGTACAAGTTTTTCTTGATTGTAGATGGTGCAAGGTTTGCCACATTCAGTGAAAGATATAAAGGCTATATTATGGAAACAAATTGTTGGCTGATGGTTTATTTAGTGATTAGAGCACTCTGGCATGTATGGAGTCAATGGTTCGAATCCCATACCATCGGCAATAAAATTTTCCACATAAGTAATATTTGAATTCTATATATACAGGTAATCTGTGTATTTAATTCATTTTGATTTTTCCATTAGTAATTCTTAAGCGTGAATGACTTCCTCATTAACATCTGATTCATTAGCAACAATTAGAAATATAAGTTGCCTTTCCTGATTATAGATGGTCCAAGGTCTGCCACAGTCAGCAAAAGATATAAAGGTCACATTTGTAAACAAATTATTGGTTGATGTTGGTTTAGTGGTTAGAGTACCCTGGCATGTATTAGAAAGTCATGAGTTTGAATCCTGCACTGTTAGGAATAATTTTTTCCCATATACGATTTTACAAAAGTGTTAATTTTCCAACCATTTAATGCTCTTTTTGTTTACAGAGTTGTTGTTTTCACTTTGCCACTATCTTTTCATCTGTAGATAATCAGCTTTTTCATTTTAATAGATATGCAAAAAATTCATATTGGGTTGGATAGAGCTAGCATAATACTGTCCATCTCATTCTGAGTTATTATGATATTGCAATGCACATGGGTTATACCTGATGGTGCATAGGAATATGACCAATTATATATTAATAGCAAATGCGTTAGCTCAGTTAGAAATACCGGATCATATAGGAAAGCTGAAATTGTGTCTTCCACTACTTGGTCAAAAGTGTTTTTCAGCATTGAGATTTATCTCTGCAAAACTCACCGCACTGCCCATGGTCAGTAGGGGACACCTATGGTCTTAGAAACGCCAATGTCCATCGGATGGGACTTTAAACCGTGGCCCGTGTGTGGGAGAGCCATACCCTGTGCATGTTAAAGAACACACTGGATGGCCTTGACGGGAGGCTACCATCTGTCTCCCAACAGCTATTCCAGTGGGTCCCCTCTCCCAACCTTCTCTGAGCCTTTGGGGTCCTTGTGACCTGGCTATTTAGCCCATGGTGTGCAAAAAGGTGCCGCTCAGAGATAAGACAACTCAACCCAACTCAAAAGTGTTTCATTACTGAAGCTTAAGAACTGTTGTTCTAAAGTTAAGAGAATTACCTTTAACACTGAAACTCTGAAAGATCCAGATGTAGCCAAAGCATACCATACTAGGATACTTAGTCATTACAACCATCATGGTTTGCTTACCACTGAAGATAAAGAATGGGATCAGTTTAAACATGCTTTTCTTGAAACCAACAGTACTATTTTGGATAAAAAGGAAGAGAGGAGACAAAGTTATTTAAGTAATAAGGCTATGAAACTTATTTCTGAAGGAAGGTCTTATTGTCTTTCAGGCTTATACTAGCCTTTTTACGAGCTAATTAAATTCACTTAATAATAAAGCGACTGCAGGAATAATATGAATCAGCATCCTACTAGTAATAATGGACAGCATTACAAAGAGTTTAATAAACATGTAAAGGACCAGTGAACAGCTGATAAGAATCTTTGGCTTGATAGCTTGTCTGAAAAAGCAAAGGAAGCAGCTAGACAGCACAACAGCAGGGGGTTGTATCAGATAATTACTCTTCTGTGTGGAAAGAAACAAACAGGTACACAGGGATTGAGGGATAAACATGGTAAGGTGGTTGAAGTTGAGGATTCTGTGATGGCTAAGCGGGCTGAGCATTTCAGGGATGTTCTAAACAATGTGATTATTTCTACTCCCATTGTTTGTAAAGAGAATAGATGCGTTACTGGCTTTAATGTTGGCCCAATGTCACATTCTGAAGTCATTTGGCTATCTCTAAATTATAAAACTGCATAAATCCCCAGGGGTGGATGAAATCACCACTGAAATGCTTAGAGATGGAAACTTTTGTGCTAAAATTATTATCCCATTTTTTTTTAAAGGTGATTGCAGTTCTTCTGATAATTATAGTGGAATCAGCCTACTTTCTGTTCCAGATAAAGTTTTTTGCATTATTGTGCTCAGCAGAATTAAGAATTTGGTTGATGAACAACTTCATGATGAACAGTGGGGATTCAGAAGTGGTATGGAATGCTTAACAAGTTAATTAGCATAATGAAAGCTCTTTATAACAACACTGAATCATGTGTGAGAGTTGGTAAGGCTTGTAGTTATTGGTTTAGCATTGCTAGTAGAGTTAGAAAAGGGTGCATTTTGTGTCCTTTATTCTTAAGTTTGGTTATTGATTATGTTACGGAGAATTCTTTGCAAGGGGAAGATTTTGGCTTCATGGTCTGATTTAGATTATTCAGATGATTTAGCCCTTGTTGGCTAATGATATTGATGAAATAAATTCCTTTATTAGGTTTGTTGGTGAAACTGGTAATAAGAGTAGGTTTGGTAATAAGCAGAGAAAAAAACTAAAGTGATGAAAATTGGTTAGGCCAACACTACCTAGAGGAGAAGGCCGTACCACTCATTTGTGACATCAGCATTACTGGACCGGACTGCCGGCAGAATAGATTGAGAGATAGTTATCCTGGTTAATAGAACTTCCCATTTAGATTTTGAATATTCGCTAATAAATCGTCATCATTAAAATAATTTGTTTTCATATAATTAAAAAAAAAAATTGCTTCCCACCTTTTTTTTTTCTAACTTTTTTTAGAGATAACATTTTTTTTTTGCTTTGATTAGTATTGATAAACCATTAATTACCATTTCCGATTATACAAATAGCTTTAAATTATTATTTAGATAATAACACTCTTTAAACGTTCGTAAATTCCAAAACTTTTAACTAATTTTGCAAACGATCGATTAATGTATTGAACAGCTACTAACTTTTCACTCTTAAAGGATTCTAGAAGTGTGAAATATATTTATATAAAAAAATATATTTATATAAAAAAAACTACTTGTTACAAAATACCACAGATATCAATTTTTTTTTTCACAAATATGTATGTTTATATAAGAGGTCTAAAACATTATTTAATGAAACAGTATGTTTCAATATTGCATATGTTAAGAAAAACAACCAACAAATTCCACATTAAAAATATACTTTTATTTACAATCTGAGAAAACAAATACATATAGGATACACATTACAATGAAACAAATATTTCATATCATTGTTTACTTTATTTTTAAGAAAACTGTGCAATTAAAACAGGAAAATTCACCAATCATATGGGAGAATTTTTAAGCAATATGAAGGAACTTAATATTGTGCAATACTATTTAAATTGAAAAGGAAAATTTTAAGATATTTCATTCATCCCAGTTGAACAAATGCTGATTTTTTTTAAATAGTTTAATATGAAAGCTGTTTTTAAAATGCATCACATTAATAAAAACTGTTTCTAGGACAACTATGACTTTTAGATAAAAAGAAAAGAAAAACTGCTTTCCCAAACCTTTTCACCCTAATGCATATTAAAACTGATTTCTTCACATAACATAGAAATTTTTTATCCTTTTTGGTATCATAATAAACTTTATTAGAAAAAAGATTCTGAAGAAACATGAAAGCAACTTCTAAATACATGTGGTCAAAAGGTTTGAACAGATTCAAAATACAACAGAAATATAAAACACAATGAGTATCATACAATATAAAGGTCACATTGAAATATCCATATACATTCAGTGATTATGAAACCTAATTCCATGTTATGTCAATGGAAAGCTAATTTCAAAGCCATGTAACTTTTAAAAATGAGCTTTTGTGAAAAAAAGATGAAATGAAGATCAATTAAAGATCTCAATCTCTGTTCATTAAAAATTAAAGAATTACGGAAACTGGGATATTTAATATGAACAATGGCTGTTTAAAATATTGATCTGGGAAGTAGTTGAAATAAGTTAATCTCAAAACAGTATCACCATATTAAATTTTATTAGCATAGTTTTAGCAGAATATGTAACAATTATTTCAATTTTCACCAACTCTGCAGGATGCGCATTACTGTTTAAGATGTTGATATATAATAAAATATAAAAAACCTTCAAACAGCTGCTTACCACAGAGGTCTGACATGAGCCTGTAAGTTTATACGCCATAGTAGGTCTGTGAGGATGGCGGAAACCCGGCAGAAAAACAACACGAACAACCATGCCTTACCTAGGGCTCGAACCCAGGTTAGTAACCAAGTGAAGCCTCTTTAAATACTAAATAAATATTATAGGAATATAGAAAATTAAGATAGATTTTTAACTGCTATATATATTCAGTCATATTTTCCCATAAAATGTTTATTTTAGAAAAATTCTGTATATTTTCTGTCAAAATATACAGAACAGAAAAAAATGTTTTATGATTTTGTAAAGAGCATATACTTACTTTTGTAAAGAGCATACATTTTTTAACATGTATGGAAACATTAAAAAAAACATTATTCTTATCTTGACCTTCTGCAGAGTTTTCAAAATTTAAGTCAATTTAACTATTATGCATATTTTAACTGCCATATCTGGTGAAGATACTTTCAAATGCTAAGAACAACAGGGTATTTTTCCTTTATAAACTGGTATTCTTACACTAAAATTGTAATATTACTTGAACTTACTATCAGTGTAAAACCAATTATTAACAAAGAACTTGGAAGAAGAAAATATGTATCAGAAGCAGTACAAAGTTTCTAATAACATAGTCAATCATCTCCTTCCAAGCAGAAACTGACATCCCCCAATGATACAGAAAACCTTATTGATCTGTTGACCAGGCTAGTTCATAGGCATATCAAACACCCATTGGCAATCACTATTAGAAATTTAAAAAATCCTACATTTGCAAGACAGCAGAAGCCACAAGATATGCATATATATTAAAGAAAATCAAGGAATAAATTAACTTCCAAAATCTCCCATGGCTTTTACAAAAACCAAAGATTGACACTTAAGTTTTCTGCTTATATTGTTCTCAATTTAAAGTAATGAAGGAAAAATAATATTCAGAAAATTTTATTTGCAGTTTAATGAGTTTCAGTTGATCATTTCATCCAGAAACTGGTGGTATTTGTTCCTAGAGAAAATTATAAATTTCAAACTCCCCCTAAGTACATGTATAACAGAAGCAATGAAATGGATTGGAAAGAAAATCATATCATATACTGTCACATACTGCATCCAGTACTGAATAGCTGTCCAAAAAAAAGCATCCACCACAAGTATTTGATACATTGATAAAAAAATTTGAAGACAACCAAAAATATAATTTATCTTCAGGGGTCCAGCCATAAGAGTATAGTGGGAAGCAGGGCCGCCAACAGGGGGGGGGGGGGGGGGGCAAGGGGGAATAGTGCATAGGGGCCCGTCAGCAATAAGGGCCCGTCAGATTAAGTGACTACTTTTTCTTACAAAAATTATTCTTAGTTAGGCTATATATCGATCCTATGCTAAAATGTTTTATGTGACACAAACTGTGTAGGCCTATGTTTTTGCATGCCGGACTGTGCAACAGGCTTTTTTTCCTCTGTATGTCATCATTGTGTCCAGAATAATTGCTATTAATGATTTGTAAAGATAAAAAGTTTTCAAGGGGGGCCTCCGAGCATAATATTACATAGGGGCCCATAAATTCTCTCGGCGGCCCTGGTGGGAAGTGAAAATGTTGTGGAATTGGCAAAAGATCACTCAAAAGTAACACTAAACACAAAATTAAGAAAAACCTATTGACAAGTGCAGGTAGAGATTCCTTTTGATCATAGATTTAGCCAAAAAAGACATGTTAAATCAGTAAAATGAAATAAATCTAGTAGATGCTGTACAGTAGCAGAATATAGTTAAAGGAACTGAAAATATTTGACAATAAAGTTAACCAGTTTTTATGTCTAAAAACAATGGTTGAAACAATAGCACACCATTCCAAAGGGTTTTCCACCATTGTACTTATTAGGCTATAATTATTTGTAGGTGGGTCTATGATGTTGTGGAGACTTTTCCATTACAATGTATCATTACTTTCCAAAAGGCTTCATGCTAACTGATGAAAATGACAACCAACTATTTTTACCTCCCTCCAAATTTGATATTTCTTAACCTTTTTAACATTAGGTACTTTAAGGTACTTGGAGACTAACCAAGTACACGAGCAGATGGACAATCCAAAGACTTGTGTAATATGAAAAATCTAAAAGCATGCTTTATAGAAGATCCATGTTCAATTACTGGCTAAAAGCCTGTGGAAATTGTTTTCCAGATATTAAAGATGAATGAAGATTAATAATTTCTTTATTTAATTATCTTTATTTAACAGTTTAAAATAAATTATCTGCATTGGGTGAAATTAAGACATCGGATTCAGGACTCAATGAAATATTTACTTAAAAATATCAACCACTGATATCAAATTTGTAACCTGATTGAGATTACCAAACATAAATTTTTGAATTATATTAAATCTCATAAGAGTAATTTTTAAGGTGTGAAATTAGACAATCAGTATTTTGACTTTAACACAATATCAAATTGTATAAAAATCTGAATATAATTTTTCTCAAAGTGAAAGTAACATACACAAATTAATCCATAGTACCTCATTGATTTACTAACATTTAATCACTATCAAACTCCTTAAGTATTATGATGATAATGAGTATAGCCAAGTACTAACAGTTGAGTCAAAAAAAGAAACAATACTCATTAAATATACTATAAAATATATGGTGCAGTGATTTTTATTCCTATTTCATAAACAATCAAAGGTTATTTCTCCTAAAGTATCATAATGATTAGTAACTATGCACTGTCATAAAAGGTAAACTTTCTGTTACTTCAAACTCTGACTGAGGTTGTGGTCAGCAATTATTTCAGTTTTGGCATGGCATGCTCTTGTATGAGAAGACTCCTTATTGTTTTGGGCACAATATTTTTTTTAAAGTGTATTTGTGGATGATTTAAAAGTAGTTGAGCAGGCATTAACACACTGGTCATATAGCAAACATTCCCTCTCTATCAGTATATGGATACTTTAGAGGTCAGAAAGCTTTCTCCCAGTTTTCATGTCAAACATGCTGGTTTCTCTTTCAACATCAGATGATGCAAAGTGGAGTTCACACACCTATGTATGCAAAAGAAATATTGAGAATATGTACAAAAAAACACTCTGATGAATGATAAACATTAAAACAAAAATTCACACACCAGGAATACTGTTCACCATACACTAAAAAAATTTATTCAGAACTGAAGACTTTTTTCCTTCGAAAGTAAAAGCTATAATTGTATTCAAAACAATTCAATAATCAGTGTATTTTCTAAGATTTCAATAAAAATCCATGGTTAAAAGAATGAATTCTCCCAAGGAATGCACCTATTCTACCAGTAAGCTGGTTTTTCTCAATATTTCTAGCACTTCTTTTATCATATATAGTTCACCTTGAAAGCTAATGCTAACCATCTAATAGCATTCCACTGCTAGTACTAACCATAAAGTGCTTTTGGTAATGCCACTATAAGGTGATAATGTAAAATAAAATGCGAAAAATCATACTGAGCTGAAAATCATTTAAAACAACACTCTTATGAATGAACGTTTAAAGGTTTGAAATATTCCAGTCCAGGAATTGAGCCTGAAAACAACTCCAGTAATAAGTTTATTGTTTCAGACAATTTCCTCTTACTGTGATTTTCAGTTTATTAGGCATAAATTTGTTTATATAGACAGCACCTGGTATTATACTAATGCTGAAAGGTATTAGGAATTGATTGGTCAGGAAGTTTACTGTTGTCGACAGTTTCTACAATAAACTTTTACCATTACATATCAGTAAAATCAAAATATCTCAAATTTTTATGATAATTTTTTGACTCCTTCAGTTGTAAATTCCAAACCAGTGGTCAGTATAGAGGTTAAACTTTGAAGTTAACTTGAAAACAATATTTTATGCATTTATGGTGTTTAATATATTTATATTCGCATAATAGATGAAATGACAGATATCCCCTCAAATATTCTCTAATATGATTATAGAATACATTTGTAACAAAATTAAAACAAAATCTGCCGTCACATGCAATAAAGATATGACAGTAGACTGTTATACCTTTATTATAATATACCTGACTTATCTCATTTTACAATAAGAGTGATTGGAAATATATGCACTTTAATTACTCCTTTCAATGTAGAAAAATTCTTTCTTTACTATTAAATCCTTTTTCAAAATATCTTTTCATTTATTAATCCATATGTACATTAGCTGTATCCCAACCATTCTTTAATATCCACTACACTTTGACTTGATTTCAGAGATATAATTATGCAGATTAATTTCTTCATAAAGCCTGTCATACCTTTATTATAATATAGCTAATGTGTTAGGATGGCAAGACTTCAGCAGGAAAACAATACATATTCACAAAGCCATCTCTAGTTTTGAACCTAGGTCCAATTTGTATCCAAGTATACCAACAACACCAAAAAAATTTCTAATACTTCTGCAGAGATTTTGTGTTTAAAAGTAGGTTTTCCTATGATCTTGCCTTTGGCTCATATTTGTATTTCAAGTTTAACATTATCATCATATTAGCATATACGAGAGATATAATTAAACTCTATGGTATATAAATATAGTGATATAACATTAGACTCTGAAACTCTCCCAACAAAAGTATCAATTTCTTAACCTACTACTGTAATCTATTAAATAAAAGTCTGGTCACTGTGAAATATTCTTTTCTATTTAAGCATTTCAACATATGTAAATTCGACATTTAAACTTTTACCTAATAAAAATAATGTCAAATTAATCCATACAAGATCAATGATATTATATATATGTATATTATACAAGCGTAACATAGAATAATTAAAACGATAATTTTCACTTTAGTTCATAAATATGACAACAGATATTAATACAGAATAAAGTTCTCCTTACCTTGGATAGTTTTGTCTTGGTATGTAACGAATCCATTTCTGTCGCAAATCTATATCTTCTGGAAATTTCTTTTCCCCATCGTAATTGCTCCAACACATCTTTGCATCAGTAAGTAAGTGCGATGGCATTTCGCTAGAAGAATTATTGAATCTGTGCACACACCAAATCAAACGTGGCAAAACTAGTTAAACACTAACAAAACAAGATGGAGGCGACACTACTAGAATACCACATTCTCCTGTGTTGCCTAAGTCTACTACGGGTCGACTAAAATTGACGTCATCAGCATCGCTTCAGCGACTGGTATGGCCTTCTTCTCTAGGTGGTGTTGGTCAGGCAGATGTTGTTTCAGTTGCTTTGAATGACTGCACTCTTGAGCAAGTGCCCCAGTTTAATTATTTAGGGAGCTATTTAACAGATACTGGTGATGTGTAGTATGTGGTAAGCAGAGGAATTGGGATTGCTGCTTGGATATTTAAAATCTATGTTGAGTGTGGAAAAATAGGCATATACACCTAAAGGCTAAAATTAAACTGTATAATAGTTTGCTTCTTTCTGGAGTTCGTAGTGAAACTTGTACCCTTTGCAAACAAGATAACAGGAAATTGATGCTGTTGATTCTAGATGCTTATGCACTATCTTTGCATTCAGTGGTTCTACTCTGTAAATAATGATGAGATTTGGCAAAGGAGTCATCAACCTCCTTTGAGCAGCATATTGTGCAGTGAGAGACTCCTTTGGTTTGGCCATGTTTCCCATATGAAGAGTATGCCTAAAGGCTTCAGGAAAAGGGTGAGACCTAAGATGCGATAGCAGACAATGTCAAACAGGACCTTGCTAGAATTGGCGTACAGTGGCAAATGCAGTAGCTATAGCTAGGATAGACATGTCTGGAGAACATAATTATGCAGTCTGATAGGACCTCTTAGCTCATGGCTGCATGAGGATTTTGTGTGTGTGTGTGTGCCTGTGTGTTTCCCATTTTCCAAATCTTCGAATAGTTTGAATTTTTACCTAAGAGCAGTGCTTCTTAAATTGTGGACCCCTAGGGAGCTGTGAGATAGCAAAATCAACAGAAGTGTTACCAACATCATTTCAGTTTCAACAGAACTATCTACATTTATAGTATCAACTGAAGCTATACCAAAAAAACATACAACCTAGAAAATCTCAAAAATATAATCCTGATTGTTTAAAACAGAAGCTCTCAAAGTGTGAGTTAGGCCATGACCCACACTTGGATTTTTTGTTTACAATTTAGTTTAGCAACAGGATGCAAAATTTTGTATCATGTCATAGTTAATTTGTAAACTTGCACTTACATTTTTACATCTTTTATTTTCCTTGCATCAGTAAATGTTGAACCATATTTTTTTTCTAAGGGAAGATTGATTTTTTCCTTACAGGTAATCTCACATAGAGTAGTGTCTGGTATACAGCCAACTGGCATTCCACACATAGGAAACTACTTTGGGGCAATAAAAACTTGGGTAAAATTGCAGAACTCTGGATATGACTGCATATTTAGCATTGTGGACCTGCACTCCATTACTTTGCCTCAGGATCCAGAAAAATTACGGTAACTATGTATATTTAAAATTATTTTACATTTAATATTTAAAATTAGTTTACTACTTAAATCTTCCTATCTGACTTACCTTTTCTGAAAATGTTAATGTAAAAATTAGTATGATCTGCACCATAGGTCCCTTTTTAACCCTTCCAGGGTCAGCCTAAAAAATTGGCCAAGCTATTTTTTTCACTGTGCATGGTCAAAAACTTTAAAATTTTTTTTGCCCAATAACTAATGAAAGGAATTATGGCATGTTGTATTCCAAATTTTCTGAAAATAAAATATTTAACAAAATTGTGTTATTAAAATAAAAAAATCAGGGTTTTTTTTTTAAAGTTATGTAGTAAAAAAAGGGCATCTGGCAATGAAAATAAAAGTTTACTTAAAAAAGAAACTAATGGCGGAAATAGGCCCGGATCTAGAAAAAAAGTGTGTGTGTGTGTGTGTGTTGGGGGGGGGGGGACAATAGACTGGATTTCCAATGCAGTATAACATTTCACCCTCTGTTTTGCAATTCTTTAAACAAATTCCTGAAAAATGCATTAAATTTAAATTAATTTTATAATTTTTTAGCTCTTTACCCTTACTAGCATTCTGAAAGGGGGAGGGGGCATATCCCTCTTATCCCCCTAGATCCTTCCCTAGATGGAAATAATTATAATGCATATGAATAAGAGAGGCTATTTATTTTTGAATAAAAAAAAATTAAGCTTAAAAATTTTAACTTTATAAACAAGAAATTAATGATATTTTTTTATTCTTATTTTATTAATGTAATATTTTCTCAGTACTATATTTTGAGAAAAGTTCAGGCTTTTTGCCAACTGTGCTAAGTCATAAATAAGTCAACTTTAGAATTTTAAAAACAAATAACAGTTCAACACAGAGTTGGATTTACGCTTCACGCATTCCTAGCCAGACGAAGTGGTGGTGTGCCCTTACATATGGTTAAAAATTAAAAATGCTAGAAACACTCCTGACATCGTTAGTACTTTAGCTGATAAAACATGTCAGTTTGTTATAATGGAGAAAAATGACTATGATGCCAAAGTTTTGGACTTCATAAATAGCTCCCACTGTACCAATCTAAATGCTGACCCCACCACTAGCATCAAAAACATGGTTTTCAGGCTAAAAAACAACAGGTGGATCCCCAAGGACCTTAAGAAGAGCACAGTGCCCTCCAACTGTCAGGCACCACGAATGTTCGCCCAGAGCAAAGTACACAAAGAAAATTACCCCATCCTGACGCTAGTGTGCAAAAGATCATCCCCAACTTTCTTTCTTGAAAATAATTTGTCGAAATTTTTGTCCAGCTTCATTGGTGATCACCCATTTTCTATAAAGTCGAAGGCGGAATTTCTCAACAGACTCAAGGATCTGTCCTTTCCTTCCGACAACAAATTAGTCACACGATGTAGTCTTCTTATTCCCATCCACTCTAGTTTTTGATGCTGTCATATTATTTCAGAAAAAAATTATTGAAGCACAGAAATTTCCCCTTCTTCAAATAAGCGCCATTCACGAGACTCTAAAACTTGCCACCGAAAACAACTATTTCCAGTTTGGCAACCAAATCTATAGGCAGGACTCGGGGGGGACCCCCCATAGTCTCACCCCTTTCCAACATCCT
The DNA here is from genome assembly GCA_038380435.1 of Ryuthela nishihirai. Classification (NCBI taxonomy): domain Eukaryota; kingdom Metazoa; phylum Arthropoda; class Arachnida; order Araneae; family Heptathelidae; genus Ryuthela; species Ryuthela nishihirai. The sequence goes on along the minus strand of JAWZYU010000001.1, from coordinate 151,463,288 downwards.
GTTTGAGATTGTCCTTCAAGTTCTTGAAACAAAATTATTCAACTTGGCAGCAATTTTACCCATCTTTTGGTGTCACTATGTCAACAATATATTTTTTATTTGGATTGGCAGCAATGAGCAATTAAATTGTCTCATTAATTTTACCAACAACATCTACCTATGATATGTTTTACAAAGGAGGAGGAAAATAGCAGTGCCATACCCTATTTAGATGTTTTTATCCAAAAAGATGATGCATGAGTCTTGACGATGTCTATACTGAAAGCCCATCTACATCCCCTACGTCATATGCGCAGACTCATGCAACCCTGGGCATACAAAATTGCAGCCTTCTGTTCCCTCACCCATAGTACATTCACTGTATCTTCAAACAAGTAGTTGTTCAAAAAAGAAATTCAAAGGATGCATTCCATTGCTACATCCCATGGCTACAATCCAACAACAATAGAAAGCCAATCAACAAATATAGAAATGAAAACAGAAGAGATTCGGCTCTCCTCCCAATCAATGACTGAACGTACAATCTTTGTTGGACCTATATCTTACGTTCCTGGCCTATGCAAATCAGTCCGCAAGTTACTCAGAGCCCAAAATATCAAAATTATTTTCAACCCAGCTCCAAATCTGAAGAAAATTATCAAAAGGGACAGAGACAAATTCAGCCTACTTAGAAATCGGGTGTATACCGATTTTCCTTAAATTTGCTGGATAATTCTGTTGTCTTCTACATCGAAAAAACCATATGTTCTTTACAAGAGAGGTTCACAGAGCATCAAACATATGCCAGCCAAAACAAGCTAATGATGGCTGCTGCCGAGCTAGCAGTACAACATGCGGCAACAATAGACTAAGAGCACGCCACACTGCTTGCATGTGCATCCACTTTCTACAGAACCATAGTCCATGAGACTATTGAAATAATGACCTTGCTCATCCCCACCTGCAACCGAGACACTGGAATCGCCTTTCACGACATGTGGAAAGAAGCTTTAAACAGCCTTAACATCACCACATAGTTCACTTCACTGAAGATGGAGCGCTGTCCTTGCTCCGAAAAGCTTCTGAGTTTTTTCCTAAAATCTTTTAACATGCAAATAGTTTGAAGGATAAACTTTTAAATTTTATTGCTCAATGACAGAGAATTTTAATTTATTTTTTAAAAATATTTGATTCTTTGCTTTTTTAACCATGAAGAAAGAACATATGCAGTTGAAATGGATATGGAAATTTTAATGATAAATAATGCAGTTTTGGTAGTAAATATTAAAATTAATGTATAAATAAAATTAATAAGTCAACAGGTACCTCTGAGATTGTCATTTATTGTTTAAAATTAATGTAATAAATTCATATTTATACATGGCATATAATTTGCAATGTTCAACATCATCCTCATCATCCTCAAGCAGCCATGGGCTACGGAGGTCCAACCAGACCGTCCAATTTAGTTCTCCAAGCAAGTCTATCCTGAGCTACATCTACTGCATCTGGCCACTGCACACCAATTCTAATAAGGTCCTGTTTGACAATGTCTGCCCACTGCATCTTAGGTCTCCCCTTCTTTCTGAGGCCTTTAGGCACACTGTTCATAACCCTATTCGCCAATCTACAATTATTCATACTGGCAACATGGCCAAACCAACGGAGTCTCTCTGCACAATATGCTGCTTAAAGGAGGTTGCAAACTCATTTGCCTAACCTCATCATTAGTTACAAAGTTGAACCACCTAATGCCCAAGATACTGCGTAAGCATCTGGAATCAAAAGCATTTAGTTTCCTGTTATCTTGTTTACAAAGTGTCCAAGTTTCACTACCATAACTAACCCTAGAAGGAACCAAACTTTTATACAGTCTAATTTTAGTCTTTAGGTGTATACGCCTATTTCTCCACACTCCATAGATTCTTAAAAGTCTTGGCAGCAATCCCTATTCGTCTGTTAATCTCATGCCGCACATCACCATTATCTGTTACATAGCTCCCAAGATAATTAAACTGTGACACCTGCTCAAGACTGCAACCATTCAGATTAACTGAATCACAGCCTGCCTGACCAATTTTCATCACTTTAGTTTTCTCTCTGTTTATAACCAAACATACTCTACTACCAGTCTCATCAACAGCTCGAATGAAAGAGTTCATGTCATCAACATAATTTGCCAAAAGGGCTGAATCATCAGCATAATCTAAATCAGGAATTTTCGTATCTCCAGTCCATTTAAGGCCAAAATCTTTCCCTCGAAGTGAATTTCGCATAACATAATCAATAACCAAGCTAAAGAGAAAATGAGACAAAATGCACCCTTGTCGAACATCAGAAGTAATGCTAAACCAATTGCTACAAGACTTACCAACTCTCACACCCGACTCAGTATTATTATAGAGAGCTTTCATTATGTTAACTAACTTGTCAGGTATACCATATGATCTCACAATCAACCACAAATTATGGCGATCAACAGAGTTGAAAGCCTTTTTGAAATCAACAAAGCTAGCAACCAAAGGTTTCTGAAACTCTAAACATTTCTCAAGAATCTGCCTAAGTGAAAATATCTGATCCACACATCCCCTACCACTTCTGAATCCACATTGCTCATCACGCAATTGACTGTCAACCAGACTCTTAATTCTATTAAGCACAATCATGGAAAGAACTTTACCTGGAACAGAGAGTAGGCTGATACCCCTATAGTTATCACAAGAACTGCGATCACCTTTTTTGAGAATAGGGATAACAATAGCTCTGGTAAAATCCTTAGGAACCATGCCTTTATCACAAAAGATATTCAGAATTTCAGTCATCCAAGTGGTAACAGAAACATTCCCAGCTCTAAGTATTTCGTTAGTAATTTCATCTACCCCTGGGGATTTATGTAGTTTAAGTTTAGAAACAGCCAAAATAACTTCAGATTGTGTTATAGGGCCAACATTAAAGCCACCAATGCATCTATCATCATTGCAAACAATGGGAGTAGAACTAACCACATTGTTTAGAACATCACTAATATGTTCAGCCCACCTAGCCATGACAGAATCCTCCCCTTCTATAACCTTACCTTGTTTATCCTGCAATCCTTGTATGCCTGTCCATTTTCTACCACACAAAACATTAACTATCTGGTACAGCTCTCTGCTGTTGTGCTGTCTAACTGCTTCCTCGGCTTTGTCAGCCAAACCATCAAACCAAAGATTCTTATCAGCAGCTAACTGTTTTTTTTACACGTTTATTAAGTTCTCTGTAATGCTTTCTATTAGGACTAGTAGGGTATTGATTAAGGACATTCCTGCAGTTCCTTCTTTCTGAAATAAGCTCAAGTGCCTTATCACTCAAATAATTCTGCCTCCTCTGCTCCTTTTTTCCTAAAAGAGTACTGTTGATTTCCAAAAACGCCTGTTTAAAATGATCCCATTCTTCCTCAACTTCAGTAGCAAGCAAACCATGACAGTCATAATGACTAAGTAACCTATCATGGTAAGCTTTGGCTATAACTGGATCTTTCAGAGCTTCAGTATTAAAAGTAAATTTTTTAACCTTAGCACAACACTTTTTAAGTTTAACTTGCAAGACACTTTTAACAAGGTAATGGTCAGATCCAATTTCAGCTCCCCTATATGATTTGGTATTCTTGACAGAACTAGCACATTTGCTGTTAATTAATATGTAATCAATCATATTCTTATGCAGCCCAATCAGGTGAAACCCATGTGTACTTATGTATGTTGCGGTGTTTGTAATAAGTGTTAGTTATTCTGAATCCATTGAGTTTACTTACCTGTAGGAGACGTTGCCCATTGCCATTGCAGCTACCAATATCAAAAGGGCCTATTACTCCTCCCCTAAGGTCAGAGTCAGTACCAACTTTAGCATTGAAGTCACCAAGAACAAGGGTAATATCTCCTTTCTTGACAGAATTCAAAATATCCTGAAGTTGTTCATAAAACCTATCCTCATCCTCATCGGCATCCTCAGTGGGGGCATAACAGCAGATAACATTCAAGTCTTTAACGCTTGTCTGAAAATTTGTTGTAAGAAACCTTTCATTAATGCACTCATCTCCTAGAAGAGCATCACTAGCGTGTCTGCTGAGAAGCAGACCCACGCCTTGGTGATGCTTATTGTCGTCCCTCCCTTAAAAGAAAAATTTAAGATTATTTTTAAGAATCTGACCTTTATCTGTCCATCTGGTCTCCTGCAAGCCGAGAATATCTAAATTATAATGGTGGAATTCTTGTGTGAGGACATCAAGAGAAAAAGCTCTGTGCGGAGTCCTCACATTCCAACTACCTATGGAGAGAAAATGGTTAGTGGGATGTTTAAAGAAACTATGTTTATTGAGTGAGGGAATGCCGACAATATCAAACAGCCCCCTAATCGCAGACATGGGGCAAAGATCTGTTCCCCCACCACTAAGGCTGAAGCCATCTACACTGGAAGACTTCCTCTAATGTAGAATTTGATGATGCCAGTAGTAGCAAAGAGTTCAGGTGCCTGTGATGACCCCTGCTGAGGATTATCCACCAGTTGATAAACATATACTGTGAATCTATTCACTTGGGGCTGTCAACCCACAAACAAACAGAAAACACAGCGAAAGATTTTCTCTAAACAGAAGCCCACTAGTGCAGCAAAATCAGGATCCATAATCAAGCTCAGAGCAATATATCTGTCCAGTCCAGTGGGTTTATATGGTCAGCACCAGGACCCTCTGTGGTTGACCACTCCTCAGCAGGGTAGAAAAAAAAGAAAAGTAGCCATAGTTGTCTAGATCAGTAGGCCACACTAATCTGGCAGCCCTCCCCTTCCGTTCACTTCCACAAGAGAGTATCTCTTTTGAAAGGTACTAACGGCCTGCACCACGAGAAGGCGGGGTTGGACATTAGGTGCTAGGCCTGGCCAGTTCTATGCATCATCACAGGGGATTGGTGCACAGCTCTCCTTCCAGTGACTACCTAGCTACCATTTACAGACCTCAACAAGGACCTTCAACAGGGAGTAACATTTAAAAATCAAATTGTTCATTTGAAAAGTAAACATTTTTCTTCCTTGCATTCTTTGTTCTGGTAAATGAACAACATGCACTAAATAGTCAAAACTATTGGGACATCAGATTTCTTGGTATGCCAGTCACAAAATTTTACCTCAAGGCTGGTCGGTAGTTGATTCTTATTAAAAAATAATGGTCTGAAGACCATGGCCAACTGTGGTGAATTGGTTAATGGAAAATATGAAAGAATAAACTGAAATCTCAGGGCTTTGGGTCGAAGTTCAAAACACAAACAATAGGCAGATAAGAAGGAAGACTATAATTGCTACATGTTTCGCATTATTGCTCCAATTCATCTTGAGGCAAAATAGTTGGTTGGCAGCAGGCACAGATGTTGGAGTGCTGCAGTCATTGTTTATTTTCAGACTGGCCACAGCACTCCAACATCTATGCCTGCTGCAAACCAACTATTTTGCCTGACGAAACGTTGGAGCAACAATGCGAAATGCCTAGTGATTATGTATTGAAATATAGTATTCACACTTCTCAAAAAGTTTGGACATAAACTGAAAATCTAAAAATACATTAATTAAATGTGTGAACGAAAACGAGATCAAACTACTGCCAATGTTCCCACAAGGAACAAAAAAAAAAATAACAAAAATCAAGAATACATATGAACTTATACATATCTGGACTGAACTACCCACCACAGGACAAAAGACTCATCTACCCATTGGATATCACCTCAAGAAAAAACCAAGGTAAATCCCCAGATAGTATTTCCATCTAAGTGTCTCAGCTTTTCCAACAATTACAGTGATATAGAGAAAATTTTTAATAATTTTAAATCAGCACTGTGACTTATATCACTATCTTCCAGTTAGACATGTTTGGAGAAAGTACTTCAATGAATGTTTATGAAATGTATTCTATTAAATACATATATACATAAAAAACCTCATGCAGCCATGGGCTATGGAGATCCAACAAGACTATAATTTTGCTGTCCACATCTGTCTGTCCTGAGTTACAGCTATTGCATTTGGCCACTGTATGCCAATTTTAGCAAGGTCCTGTTTGACATTGTCTGCCCATTGTATCCTACGTCTACCCCTTTTTCTGATCCCTTGGGCACAGTGTTCATAATCCTCTTTGCCGATCTGCAGCTATGCATACGAGCAGCATGGCCAAACCAACAGACTCTGCATAATGTGCTGCTCAAAAGAGGTTGATGACTCCTTCTTCTAACCTCATCCTTACTTACAAAGATAAACCACCTAATGCCCAAGACACTACATAAGCATCTAGAATAAAAGGCATCAAGTTTTTTGTTATCCTGCTTACAAAGAGTCCATGTTTTGCTACTATACCTAACCTTAGAAAGAATCAAACTATTATACATCCTAATTTTAGTCTAGGTGCATATGGCTATTTTTCCATACTCTCCATGGATTCTTAAAAGTCCCAGCAGCAATCCCTATTCTTCTATTTGTCTCATGATGCACATCACCAGTATCTGTTACATAGCTGCCAAGATAATTAAACTGAGACACTTGCTCAATAGTACAGCCATTCAAAGCAACTGAAGCACCATCTGCCTGACCAATTTTCATCATTTTAGTTTTTTCTCTGTTTATCACCAAACCTACCCTATTATTAGTCTCATCAACAGCCCTAATGGATGAATTCATCTCATCAACATCAATAGCCAACAGGGCCAAATCATCTGCATAATCTAAATCAGAAATTTTGAAATATCTAGATCATTTAAGGCCAAAATCTTTCCCTTGCAAAGAATTTCGCATTATATAATCAGTAGCCAAACTAAAGAGAAAAGGAGACAAAAGGCAACCTTGTCTAACTCCACTAGCAATGTTAAACCAATCGCTGCAAGATGTACCAACTCTCACACATAACTCAGTGTTATTATAGAGAGCTCTCATTACACTAACTAACTTATCAGGTTTTCCATATAATGTAAGAATTAACCACAAATTATGTAAATCAACAGAGTCAAAAGCCTTTTTGAAATCTATAAATCTATCAAACACAGGTTTCTGAAACACTTAACATTTCTCAAGAATCTGCCTAGGTGAAAATTTTTATCAATACATTCCTTATCACTTCTGAATTTACATTGTGCATCACGCAGTTGTCCATCAACCAAATTCTTAATTCTATTAAGTATAATCATGCAAAGAACTTTACCTGGAACAGAAAGTAAACTAATTCCCCTATAATTATCACAAGAATTACGATCACCTTTTTTAAAAATTGGGGCACTGATAGCTCTAGTAAAATCCTTAGGAACAACACCTTTTTCATAAAAAAATATTCAAAATTTCAGTCAGCCTTGTGACAACACAAATGTTCTCAGCTCTAAGCATTTCAGTGGTGATTTCGTCCACTCCTGGGGATTTATGTAGTTTTAATTTAGAGCTAGCCCATGCGACTTCGGAATGTGATATAGCACCATCATAAAAAGCCAGTGATGCATCTATCCTTATTACAAATGATGGAAGTAGAAATAATCACATTATTTAGAACATCTCTGAAATGCTCAGCCCACCAAGCCATCACAGAATTCTCACCTTCAACCACCTTGCCATATTTATCCCTCAATCCTTGTGTACCTGTCTGTTTCTTTGTACATAAAACATTAACAATCTGGTACAACCCCCTGCTGTTGTGCTGTCTAACTGCTTCCTCTGCTTTGTCAGCCAAGATATGAAGCCAAAGATTCTTATCAATTGTTAACTGATCCTTTACATGTTTATTATGCTCATTGTAATGCCTTCTGTTAGGACCAGTAGGGTGTTGATTCATATTAATCCTATATAAACTTCCTTCTTTCAGAAATAAGTTCCATAGCATTATCACTCAAATAATTTTGTTTCCTCTGTTCCCTTTTACCCAAAAGAGTACTGTAGGTTTCAAGAAAAGCCTGTTTAAACATCCCATTCTTTCTCAACTTCAGCAGTAAGCAAACCACGATTGTCATAATGACTAAGTAGTCTATCATGGTATGCTTTGGCTATATCTGGATCTTTCAAACCTTCAGTGTTGAAGGTAATTTTCTTAACCTTAGCACAACATTTCTTAAGCTTCAGTTGCAAGACACTTTTGACCAGGTAATGGTCAGACCCAATTTTGCCTCCCCTGTATAATCTGGTATTCCTAACTGAACTAGCCCACTTGCTATTAATTACAATATAATCTATAGTACCTGTGCAACGCATCCAATAAAACCTATGTATATTTATAAATGTTCCCATGTTTGTAGTATGTGTTTGTTATTTGTAAACCATTAAGTTTATTTATGTGTAGATGTTCACCATTGCCATTGGAACTGCCAATGCTAAAGTGACCTAAAACTTCTGCCCAAAGGTCAGAGTCAGTACCAACTTTAGCATTGAAGTCACCTAGCACAAGAGAAATATCTCCTTTCTTCACAGAATTCAAAATATTCTGAAGCTGGCTGTAAAACATATCCTTCTCATTCTCATCAGTCTTCTGTGGGGGCATAATAACAGATGACATTCAAGTCTTTAATTTTTATTTTAAATTTAGCTGTAGGAAATCTCTAATGCAGTCATATCCTAGAAGAGCATCACTGGCAGTCTGCTGAGTAGCAAACCTACACCTTGGAGATGCTTTCCATCCTCCCTGCCTGAAAAGAGAAATTTAAAGTTATTTTTGAGTATCTCACCTTTACCTGACCATCCGGTCTCTTGCAAGCCTGGAATATCTAGGTTATAATGCTGGAATTCCTGCATGAAGACATCAAGAGAATAATCTCTGTATAACGTCCTCACATTCCACGTACCTGCAGAGAGAAAATGATTAGTAGGATTTTTAAAGAAACTAGGTTTATTGAGATAGGTACGGTTACCAATATCAAACAGTCCCCTGATCACAGGTATAGGACAAAGACCTGTTCCTCCTACTACTAATGGCTGAAATTACTGATGCTTGTAGGAATTTCAGGCACCACCTTTTCAAGTGGACTTTTTCAAGAGCCATATCGCCTGCCTGAGACACATTACTCCAGTTTAGGCTTGACGATGGCCAACTAGCTAGTGAGGTTCAGGTATCTGTGATGGCCTCTGATCAGGATTATCCACTAGCTGATTTAAGGTATCCCATGCCTCTGTTCACTTAGGGCTGGCATCCCAGAAGCAAACAGAAAACAGAACGGCAGATTCTCCCTCAACAGAGGCCCACCAGTGCAGCAAATCCAGGATCCATAATCAAGCTCAAATCCATAAACAAGTCCAGTCTAGTAGGTATAAATGGTCAGCACCAGGACCCTGTGAAGTTGATCACTCCTCAGCAGGGTAGAAAAAGAAAGTAGAAAGTAGCTATAGTTGTTCAGATCAGTAAGCCACACTAATCTGGCAGCCCCCCCCCCCCCCCCCCCCCCTCTGTTCCCTTCCAAAAGAGAGTATCCCTTTTGTAAAGTACTAACAGCCTGCACCACGAAACGGTGGGTCGGACATTAGGTGCTAGACCTGGCCGATTCTGTTCATCATCACTGGTGATCGGTACAAAACTCTCCTTCCAGTTTATGCCTAGCTACCATTTACAGACCAATTCTATTAAATATAATTTTATAATTCTTTATGTCTTAGTTTTGTAAACCTCATATTTCATTAATGTACTTCAGTAATAAGAACAATTAGTTATCAAATTGATTTATTTTAACATCTTTTCTACCATTAGCAACAGCATTTACAAGACTGCAGCATGTATCCTAGCATGTGGAATAAACCCTGAATCATCCATTCTTTTCCTTCAGTCGCAGGTAAAAATAAATGTTTGCTAACTACATAATGTAATATTTATCACTAGCCTTTTTTTTTAAAAAGTGATGCAGTAAAATATTTTTATTCTTGAATGGAGGATTAACATCATATGTGATTCTGTACAACATTTCAGCACATCCATTTCAGTATTCTTCCAGTTCACAAATGATTGCATCAATCACTGTGTCTTTAGGTGTCTAGTTTCCTTAATCTTAAGTTAGAAGATGAGCTAAATCTACCAATTAGTTTTTAAAAAAATTATGTAACGAAAGACTAGTACACAATAATCACGATAAAAGTGATTTAATTATAAATCAAACCAATAAGAGATATTTGGAAATGGTTCACAGTATCACATACTTTGTTCCTTTTCAGTTATTTTGATTTTCTTTGTATTTTATTAAATTTATACTGCTTAGCAACAGGCTGAAAATTCTGTGTTCTTTTGTGTTGTGTGTGTGTGTGTGGAAATACATTATATAATCTTTTAATATTCTGTTTTGCTCTCAGTTTTGTTGAGTCCTGCAATTTGGTTGGTTAGGCAATAATATAACTACATAGGCTTGAAAAGTAGAATATTTACATTTAAAACTTTAAAGTCTCTCTTGACACAATAAATATTTATTTAATAGTGACAGCAAAAATCAGTATATTACCATTATACATATTGGTTTGCTTTAATCACCAAAGCAAAAACTGGTGTATACTAATAGTAGTCTTCATAACAAGGCCCCTTTCTGTTGTTAACATCAGTATTTACTGGTAAAATCAACTATTAAATCAGCACTCTAGCGTCGATTTAAATATTAGAGGAAAAATTGCCCATCTATTGGCTAATATAAATGCCGTTTGTTGGTAAAATTGCCTGAATAGCGCCAATATGAAAAGTAAAAGGAATGTTCATAGCGCTAATTAGAGGAGATCTTGATCGACGGCCGGTAACTCAGTGGTTTAGAGCACCTGACATGTTATCAGGAGGTCGTGGGTTCATATCCCACCTGGCTCCAGACAATTTTTCCTCTAATATTTAAATTGACGCTAGAGTGCTGATTTAATAGTTGATTTGGAATACGTTGAGCTTATTTCATTGTTTATTGTCTGCATACTCGTTGTATATGCATCCATCTATTGGCAAATATAAATGCCGTTTGTGGCTAAAATTGCCTGAATAGCGCCAATATGAAACGTGAAAGGAATGTTCATAGCGCTAATTAGAGATCTTGATCGGCAGCCGGTAGCTCAGTGGTTTAGAGCACCTGACATGTTATCAGGAGGTCGTGGGTTCATATCCCACCTGGCTCAAGACAATTTTTCCTCTAATATTTAAATCGACGCTAGAGTGCTGATTTAATAGTTGATTTGGAATACGTCAAGCTTATTTCATTGTTTATATTTACTGGTACCATATAGAGCAGTATAATTAATACTGCACATCTTTACAGTATTCATAGACCATTCTATGGGATAGCGTAGGGTCATTCAGTAGCATCAGGCTCATAATCTGCAGTTCCCAAGGTCAAGTCTGAAATATGACTGCATTGAGATTTATCTGCTAATCCCCATCCTGTCCTCAGTGAGAAAACAGATACCGCAGAACTTGGAAAGGCTTCCATCCATTGTATGGGACATTAAGCTGTGGTCCTGTGTGCAGGACAATCATACCATGTGCACAACCCTACCCGTGCCCAGGTTGTATGTATACATTGACAGAATATGAAATGAGAGGTCAAAGGACTTCTGTATCCATTTTTTCATCATCATCATTATTGTCCTCAAGCAGCTACTGGCTACAGAGGTAAAACCAGACCGTGCAATTTAGTTCTCCAAGCAAGTCTGTCCTGAGCTACATCTGCTGCATCTGGCCATTGCACACCAATTCTAATAAGGTCCTATTTGACATTGTCTGCCCACCGCATCCTTGGTCTCCCCCTCTTTCTGAAGCCTTTAGGCACACTGTTCATAACCCTATTCGCCAATCTATAATTATCCATATGGGCAACATGGCCAAACCAACTGAGTATCTCTCTGCACAATATGCTGCTTAAAGGAGGTTGCTGACTCTTTTGCCTAACCTCATCATTAGTTACAAAGGTGAACCACCTAATGCCCAAGATACTGCGTAAGCATCTAGTTTCCTGTTATCTTGTTTACAAAGTGTCCAAGTTTCACTGCCATAAATAACCCTAGAAAGAACCAAACTATTATACAGTCTAATTTTAGTCTTTAGGTGTATACGCCTATTTCACCACACTCTCCATAGATTCTTAAAAGTCCCGGCAGCAATTCCTATCCATCTGTTAATCTCATGCCGCACATCACCATTATCTGTTACATAGCTCCCAAGATAATTAAACTGTGACACCTGCTCAAGACTGCAACCATTCAGATTAACTGAATCACAGCCTGCCTGACCAATTTTCATCACTTTAGTTTTCTCTCTGTTTATAACCAAACCTACTCTACTACCAGTCTCATCAACAGCTCGAATGAAAGAGTTATCTCATCAACATCATTTGCCAAAAGGGCTAAATCATCAGCATAATCTAAATCAGAAATTTTCGTATCTCCAGCCCATTTAAGGCCAAAATCTTTCCCTTGAAGTGAATTTCGCATTGCATAATCAATAACCAAACTAAAGAGAAAAGGAGACAAAATGCACCCTTGTCGAACACCAGAAGTAATTCTAAACCAATTGCTACAAGCCTTACCAACTCTCACACACGACTCAGTGTTATTATAGAGAGCTTTCATTATGTTAACTAACTTGTCAGGTATACCATATGATCTCACAATCAACCACAAATTATGACAATCAACAGAGTCGAAAGACTTTTTGAAATCAACAAAGCTAGCAACCAAAGGTTTCTGAAACTCTAAACATTTCTCAAGAATCTGCCTAAGTGAAAATATCTGATCCACACATCCCCTACCACTTCTGAATCCACATTGCTCATCACGCAATTGACTGTCAACCAGATTCTTAATTCTATTAAGCACAATCATGGAAAGAACTTTACCTGGAACAGAGAGTAGGCTGATACCCCTATAGTTATCACAAGAACTGCGATCACCTTTTTTTAAAATAGGGATAACAATAGCTCTGGTAAAATCCTTAGGAACCATGCCTTTATCATAAAAGATATTCAGAATTTCAGTCATCCAAGTGGTAACCGAAACATTCCCAGCTCTAAGCATTTCGGTAGTAATTTCATCTACCGCTGGGGATTTATGTAGTTTAAGTTTAGAAACAGCCACAATAACTTCAGATTGTGTTATAGGGCCAACATTAAAGCCACCAATGCATCTATCATCATTGCAAACAATGGGAGTAGAACTAACTACATTGTTTAGAACATCACTGAAATGCTCAGCCCACCTAGCCATGACAGAATCCTCCCCTTCTATAACCTTACCTTGTTTATCCTTCAATCCTTGTATGCCTGTCCGTTTTCTACCACACAAAACTTTAACTATCTGGTACAGCTCTCTGCTGTTGTGCTGTCTAACTGCTTCTTCGGCTTTGTCAGCCAAACCATCAAGCCAAAGATTCTTAGCAGCAGCTAACTGATCTTTTACACGTTTATTAAGTTCTCTGTAATGCTTTCTATTAGGACTAGTAGGGTATTAATTAAAGACATTCCTGCAGTTCTTTCTTTCCGAAATAAGCCCAAGTGCCTTATCAATCAGATAATTCTGTCTCTTCTGCTCCTTTTTTCCGAAAAGAATACTGTTAGTTTCTGAAAAAGCCTGTTTAAAATAGCCCCATTCTTCCTCAACTTCAGTAGTAAGCAAACCATGAATGTTATAATGACTAAGTAACCTATCACGTTAAGCTTTAGCTATAACTGGGTCTTTCAGAGCTTCAGGATTGAAGGTAAAAATTTTAACCCTAGCACAACACTTTTTAAGTTTAAGTTGCAAGACACTTTTTACAAGATAATGGTCAGATCCAATTTCAGCTCCCCTATATGATCTGGTATTCCTAACAGAACTAGCCCATTTGCTGTTAATTAATATGTAATCAATGATATTCTTATGCAGCCCAATCAGGTGAAACCCATGTGTACTTATGTATGTTGCGGTGTTTGTAATAAGTGTTAGTTATTCTGAAATCATTGAGTTTACTTACCTGTAGGAGATGTTGCCCATTGCCATTGCAGCTACCAATACCAAAAGGGCCTATCACTCCTCCCCAAAGGTCAGAGTCAGTACCAACTTTGGCATTGAAGTCACCTAGAACAAGGGTAATATCTCCTTTCTTGACAAAATTCTAAATATCCTGAATTTGTTTGTAAAACCTATCGTTCTCATCCTCATCGGTATCCTCAGTGGGGGCATAACAGCAGATAACGTTCAAGTCTTTAACGTCGTCTGAAATTTTGCTGTAAGAAACCTTTCATTAATGCACTCATATCCTAGAAGAGCATCACTAGTGTGTCTGCTGAGAAGCAGACCCATGCCTTGGTGATGTTTATTATCATTCCTCCCTGAAAAGACAAATTTAAGATTATGGTAAATTTATGAAATTTAAGATTATGGTCTGTAAATGGTAGCTAGGTAGTCACTGGAAGGAGAGCTATGCACCAATCCCCTGTGATGATGCATAGAACCGGCCAGGCCTAGCACCTAATATCCGACCCTGCCTTCTCGTGGTGCAGACCGTTAGTACCTTTCAAAAGAAATACTCTCTTGTGGAAGTGAACGGAAGGGGAGGGCTGCCAGATTAGTTTGACCTACTGATCTGGACAACTCTGGCTACTTTACTTTTTTTTCCTACCCCGCTGAGGAGTGGTCAACCACACAGGGTCCTGGTGCTGACCATATAAACCCTCTAGACTGGACTGTACTGGTTTACAATGTTTTTATAACATGAAAAATTGTAACTGCCTTTAACTCTTTTTCAGGTGCTGATTTTGGGCTGGATTGGCTTAGTCGGTAGTGCGCCAGGCTCGTAATCTGTAGTTCCCAGGTTCGAGTCCCAGCTGGGTCAGCGTTGAGATTTATCTCCGCAAAATTCCCCCCCCCCCTGACCGTGGTCAGTAGGGGACACCGATGGGCTTGGAAAGGCCGCTGTCCGTCGGATGGGACATTAAGCCGTGGCCCCGTGTGCAGGAGAGCTCATACCCTGTGCACATTAAAGAATACGCTGGATGGCCTTGATGGGAGGCTACCATCTGTCTCCCAACAGCTGTTCCAGTGGGTCCCCTCCCCAAACCTTCTCTGAGCCTTCGGGGTCCATGTGATCTGGCCATTTAGCCCATGGTGTGCAAAAAAGTGCCGCTCAGAGGTAAAACAACCCAACCCAGGTGCTGATTTCAGATCTGGCTTTAAAAAAATAGCTTAGCACATCATGTTTTTATGCTATTGGTCATTTTGATTTCTATTAAGATCTTCCTATATCAACACCTCCAGGGAACTGGGAGGATACTGGATATTTTAATTTTTGTGGCTGGCAACACTGATTGCCAAGTGAGAGAAAACATGTAACAGTAACCTAGAATGGAGGTCTGAGGCCTCAGACCGCCATTCTTGTTGTTTTCATTATAGGAGGAACATGTGCTGTACATTGAAGAATGAATTTTGGCATTTAAATAGACAAAGGCAGTGTTGTGGATGTGTTATTCTGCCAGATAAATTTTGTTATGTGTGTGGAAATTATTTTTTAAAATCCCAGGGTCATTCTTTGACAAAGTTGTGATGAAAGCCTATAAACTTGTATTTTGGATGTCATGTTGGAGATCAGGACAAAACATAAGCTCCACATGTGTGCTGCATTTCTGCATTTCAAGCATGAAATGCAGCACACATGTGGAGCCCATGTTTTGGTAAGATAAAATATATAAGATAAAAGGTAAGATAAAATCCATGCCCTTTGCAGTTCCAATGGTTTGGTGTGAGCCAACTAGTCACTTGCACGATTGCTATATTTGTTTAACTAAAGTGTTGAGCTTTTCCAAAAAGAACAAAAGCAAAATACAATATTCAAATGTGCCTTCAGCCATAAGGCCAGTTCCTCATGGAGATTTTCATATACCAACTACAACATCTCCAACCAACTGGGAAGAGATCGATTCACATTCACCTGAGGATGACTTTGAAGCACATAAGATCCTGATCATACATACATCTCTATAAAGTTAGACGAGCCTCATATGATTCAGCAAAATGAACTAAATGATCTAGTTTGAGACTTAAGACTTTCCAAACAACAAGCTGAGGTTTTACATTCAAGACTTCAAGAGTGGAATCTTCTGGCCAAGGGTACCAGAATTTCTCTGTTTAGAAATAGAAATTTGATATTACCTGCTTATTATGAGTTGTAAGGTGGTTTGTGTTTCTGCATAGATGTTTCAGGGCTGATGGAAGAAATTGGAACAATTCACGACGCTAAGGAATGACGTCTATTTATAGATTCATCAAAATTCAGCTTAAAAGCTGTCCTTTTGCATAAATGAAACCAAAAACCTTCCATTCCAGTGACACACACTGTGGGAATGAAGGAAACTTATGAAAGCATGGAAAAAATACTCACTGCTATAAAATTACCAGTTTAAGTGAATAATATGTGGTGACATAAAAAATCATATCTCTCTTGCTCGGGATTCAAGGGGGCTTCACAAAATTTTGCTGTTTCCTGTGTTTGTGGGACAGTAGGGCCAGAAAGGAACACTACAAAACAAAAGACTGTCCCAAAAGAGATGTTTTTATTCCTGGAAAGAGTAATGTGAGGTATAAGTCTGTAGTTGACCCCTCTGATATTCTGCTCTTATCACTATACAACAAACTGGGTCTTATGAAAAACTTTGTAAAGGCTATGGATAAAACTGGTAAAATATTTTTGCACTTGAAGGAAAATTTTCCAAAATTAAGTGATAGCAAATTAAAAGAAGGGATCTTTGTTGGTCCTCAGATCAGGAAGCTACTGAATGATTCTGTCTTCAAAGAAAAACTGAATATGAAGGAGTGTGCTGTATGGAAATCCTTCACATCTGTGGTCCAGGGTTTTCTAGGGAATGACATAGAGGAAAACTACCATCAGCTCATTCAAGATCTTTTCAAAAAATATGAAAATCTTGGCTGCCGAATGTCTTTGAAGACCCATTTCTTGCACTCGCATCTCGACTTCTTTTCCAAGAACTTAGGAGTTGTCAGTGATGAGCAAGGGAAAAGATTTCACCAAGATATCCTAACGATGGATGAGAGATACCAAGGCAGGTGGGACCCATAAATGATGGGTGACTTCTGTTCTTGCAGAAGGAAGATACCTCAGCACATAAAAGACAAAAATGAACTTCTTGTAAGTATAAAAGATCCTTACCCATGATTTCTTATTTTGCATTTCAATATTATTTCATTTGTTACTTAATATTCAGTGGTCTATAACTATGATGTTTTTAATTTTTTTCACTATAATCATGTAATTAATAAGTTTTAAGTTCCAATTAAGTAAAATAGTCACATTTATTTTCATTTCCCAGGTATGCATATTTATTGAAATTTGAAATACATCAATCTGTAATTGAAAAGAAAAAACTACATACTGTAGATTTTTCACAGCCATATTTGAATTCAGCACCCCAAAATTAGTTAAAAACATCCTATTTGACTAATGTTATAAAAAAAAAAAAGTTCGAATTTGTTGTCTAGTGTTATTTTGTTAAAAGAGTTTTAAAGTTAATAATTTTTGGCTGAGTGTAGGGGAGAGAATAGCTGAGCCTTTGAATATAAACTGATTTTTCAGGCTGCACTGGAAGGGTTAAAGAACACCCTTGATAGTCTTGATCAACCTGGCCATTTAGCTCACTGTGTGCAAAAAAAGACCCACTTAGAGTTAAAATAACAGCAACCCAACCATTGGAAAAAGTCACGTGCCCAAATTCATATTAACTTCAAGTGTTCATAGGGAACTCAAAAGTATCATAGGGCTCCAAAACTGAATTCCCTTACCAACCAAACAAACCATTCCCTGTATCTTATTATTCTTTAAAGTTAATATGAATTCAGTAAGTGATTTCATTATTGGTAAAGCTTTACTTTTTTGCTTTTAAGAGCAAATTAGGAAGATAAAATGTTACTGATGCTGGTGATGTGTGACATGAGATAAATAGAAGAATAGAGATTGCTGCTGAGACTTTGGGAGTCTGTGGAGATTGTAATGAAATAGGCATATACACCTAAAGACTAAAATTAGGTTGTATAATAGTTTGGTTCTTTCTAAGGTTAGGTGTGATAGGAAAACATGGGTGCTTTGTAAGCAGAATAACATGAGACTTGATGCCTTTGATTTTGGATGTTAACGCAGTAAACATCTCGAATCAAAGGCATCAAGTCTCATGTTATCCATCATGTTATCTCATGTATCATTCACTCGTGTTATTTCATGTATCATTATTGCTATCATGTTATCTCGTATCTTGGGCATTAGGTGGTTTGACTTTGTAAGAATACATGAGGTTAGAAGAAGGAGTCATCAACCTCTTTTGAGCAGCATATTGTGCAGAGAGAGTCTTTGTTGGTTTGGCCATGCTGCTCGTATGCATAGCTGCAGATTGGCAAAGAGGATTATGAACAGTGTGCCTAAGGGATCAGAAAAAGGGGTAGACCTAGGATGCATTGGGCAGACAATGTCAAACAGGACCTTGCTAGAATTGGCATACAGTGGCCAAATGCAATAGCTGTAACTCAGGATAGACAGGTGTGGACAGCAAAATTATAGTCTTGTTGGATCTCCATAGTCCATGGCTGCATGATGATTTTCTATGTATATTTTTTTATCTCATTTTTCTTGAGGAGCAATTCTGGACACCAGTAGGCCAAGCTATTGTCTTGGCATTCCCTAAGCCAAGAAAAGATCCCAATATTCCTTCCAATTATTGTACATTAGGATTAATAAACTATATGCAAGGTGTTTGAATATATGGTCAATGCCACTCTCATCTGGTGTTAATAAACCACTTCTCTGTTTTCCGGTACTTAGTGTGACTTTCACAAGCAGTGATTAACATTGACCATATCACTTAGAATCATTGTCAGCAAACAAAAAGAAAATGTTTCGTTTGTTTTTCATTACAGCTTAGAATTTCAAATTGTTTTTCATAATTTTTTTGAATTTAGAAAAATTTTAATTTCATTTTTCATTACATTTAATGCTATAATAAAATATTTTTGTACAAATACAAAGTAATGAAATTATTTTAATATGTATGCAGTGGTGTCATCCAGTAGTGGCACCAGTTAGGTCAAATTGATTGGTAAAATGTAGATTGGAAAATATTTTAATTATGCCAAAATATTGAACCTTTATATATTATGCATATTTTGAAAGATATTTTTTAAAGACCATTGAAACAGAGAGCATTGAAAGGAATCATTAAGAGAAATAAAAAAAAATGTTTCATGTAAATGTTATAGAATTTTTGGAGAAATTTCCTTTTTGTTAATATATAAGTTAACAGTTTTTATTCATCAGGTTTTCTAAAACAAAGACGTAATTGAACAATTCAATCTATTTCTTTCACTATATCACTGTAAAAAAAGTCTTATTAAAATTAATATGCATTTGTCAATTTAAATTTTTTAGTTTCATAAAATTCGGATTAAATTCTGTTAATTTGGTATATACCATTGCCTATTTTGGTTGATTGTTATATTTTTTTTAAAAAATTCTAAAGTTGACTTGTTTATATGACTCACAGTTGGCAAAAAATCTGAACTTTTCTCAAAGTATCGCACACAGAGAGAAAAATTGCAAAACGAAAATTTATCTCTCATTTCAAGTAAAAAAAATGTTTTTGTTATTCAGAAATAGTCTTTCTATTCATATGTATTATAATCATTTCTATCTGCAAGTTTTTTTCAAAATAAAGTTTTATTTGCATTGCCAGATGCACTTTTTTTTTTTACCACACAACGAAAAAAGCCCTATTAAAATAAAATTAGTTATTTTTTTTTTCTAGTTCTTAATTAAATATTTTCTGAAAATCCATAATTAAATGTCGAATAATTTAGCACTTAATGTGCCATATTGGCTGAGCTGGTAATGTGCCAGACTCATAATGACTCATAATCTGCAGTCTCAGGTTTGAGTCCCAGCTGAGACAGCATTGAGGTTTATCTCCGGAAAACTCCCCACTCTGCTCTCAGTCAGTAGGGGGGGATACTGATGTGCTTGAAAAGGCTGGAGAAATAGGTGTATACGCCTAAAGACTAAAATCCTTCTCTGAGCCTTTGGGGTCCATGCGACCTGGCCATTTAGCACATGACCAGTATTTCATCAAGCAAATTGTTACATGTGATGAAATATTGATCTTTTTCAACAGTTTAAATACCCAAAAGCAGTGGTTTAACCTTGGCCAGCATGCACTTCCCATTCCAAAGAATGAATGATTTGGAGGAAGGCAATGTTGTATGTTTGGTGGAATTTTGGGGGTGTAGTTACTTTGAACTCTTTCCTGATAGATCCTGCCCTCATTGCTGACCTCTACTCAGCACAACTGGAGTGCATGCACTCTGTGATACTTCAGCACTACCTTTTTGATTGGTAAACAGACATCAAGTACTCCAACATGACAACCCAAAACCACACACTGCACTACAAACCAAAGAAAATCTTCGAGAACTGCCACTAGAGCTTCTTCCTCACTCAGCCAATAGTCCGGACCTAGCTCTTTTCAGCTACCACCTCCATTGTTCATTTTCTTCAAGGTCAGCAATTGCACACATTTCAAGAAGAAGAAAAAGCTGTTAAGAGTTTTTCATCTTCAAGGCTTCTCAGTGTGAGCTCCTGTATGTGGTGAGGGGACCACCCTGTGAAAGTTCCACTGGTTCAGGTACCTTCACAGAGTCCTGAACATTTGCTCTCATGTTTGCCATGCGGAGACTCGTGTTCTGAAAAAGGAGGATCCTGGTAGTTGCTCGGGGGTTGTTTTCTCTCCTCAGCTTGTGGCTGGTGGAGTCTCCTTTGGCCTTCTTGCATTGGGGAGGCTGTTAGTTAGTTGTGAGGCTGGGTAGCGAATTCCAGGGCAGTTGCTACACCCTGCTTCGGCCTCTGCTCCCGGTAAATGAGAGTTCCTGGAGTGCCCTCAACCAGGACCAATTGGCTGGACCTGGTAGTGCCAACTATAGTGAGTACCTTGCCTATGTCCAGGTAGAGGTTTTTCGAGTTTCCCCACACATTTTTATTCTTTTGCAGTTACCTTTTTTTGTGAGGCCTGTTTGGTTCTTCACAGTTTTTTTATTTTTTCGATTAGTTCCTTTTGTGAAGAAAGTTTATTTCCTCACACTTCTCTTTTCAGTTTCTTTTTGTTTATTTGTGAGGGCTGGCTCACTGTTTGTGTGGGTATAGGTGCCTGTGCAGCCCTAGCACCCAACTCAGTGCCCCCTTGTTGGGCTCCGTGGAAGGATGGGACCATGAGCACTGAGCCACACATAAAATAATCATGAGATCAATTAAAGATATTGATTCGATCAATGCCAACTAGAAGGCTTGACACGAGGCCCCATCTTCTTCGTTGTCTTTGCTATCTGTGTCTTCTTTTTGTGTGTATGTTCGTCCCTGAGATTCCTGAACATCCACTCCACAGGTGAATAGGTAATTGGAGATGTACCTCCATTTTTCATTAATAAGGGTTCGGAAGGTCTTGCGGGTTTGCCGAAATCTGTCAAGTGCCTGAGATCTGGCAACTTGCAGGTTAAGACTGCCTGTTCAAAACATTCAGAATTACTCCTTAAGGTTACAGAGATTGGTGGTATGGCCATCACGATCATGCCACAAAACACTGAATTCCTCACAGGGTGTGATCTCTTAGTGTGGGACTTCTCAAAGTCACTGAGGTGGAAATCCTTTCAGAGCTCACCCCTCAAGGAGTAACGGCGGTCCATTGGGTTTCAATGGATCATGATGGGAAATTGGTATACACCAGAGTACTAATTTTAACATTCAACACACCTCAGCTGCTTTTTTTAATCAATGCCGGTTATTTGCATTGTGAGGTACAGCTGTATATACCTAACCCTCTATGCTGCTTTCAGTGCCAGAGATATGGTCATGCCCCCACAGCTTGCTGGGGCAAACCTACCTGTGCTTGCTGTGGCAGACTTGCTTGCCCTGATCCTGACTGCACAGCAGATAAGGCAAGGGCCATTTCATTAGGTACAGTTCCAAATATGTCAATAGTAATTCAGATAAAGAACTCAATAACTCCTTAAATATGCTTTTTCTGAAAAAATATGATTGATAATAATTTCAAAAACTCAATCAAATCTATTTAAATCTCGATTTACAACAATATGTGTTCAGTATTTCAAGAGTTGTGGATTCTAAAACCCTTAGTAAGTTAGCTTCTTCTACAAAATATTCAAAATTAGTGAAAAATTAATCTAATTGTCACATGAACTGCTGAAAACACTCATAGATGCAATAGTAAAGTACTATAACAGTAATTGCTTCAGTTGTAACTTGCTTTTATTAAGCTTTGAAAGCAGTTACTTAAATTGAAATTATTGCTATTAAATAGTCCAATTTCCTTAAATTATGGAATGAATGTTGGTAAAAAGTGAGATTGAAATAGATTTAAATGAGATCTTTCAATTTTCTTCAGCCATATTTTTTCAAAAAATGCTTATTTAAGATATTACTGAGTTACTATTGACATAACATGGAACTGTACTTAATAAAGTGGCAACTGAGAGTATATTTATAACAATAAATATTTCTCTGATAGCTAGATAGACATCAAACACTTAAAGAAAATTGAAATTGCATTTTACACTTCTCTCAACAGAAATATATCTTACTATACGCTTCTTCTAAGATTTGTTTGTCGTTGTCTCCCCATTGTGACATCAAAAATCCTAGCCAATGACTGTCAAGAAATGCTCTTTCGCCGAGTGGCACCACCCTTCCTTCATTTACCCTTGTACCACCTACTGAATCTTTCTTGCCTGCTGTGAAATACCTCCTCCAGTTTCCATACCTGATATACAGTCTCCCACCACTGGAAGGCCTCCTCCTTCCCATCCTTAGACAACTAGACCTTCCAAACTAAAGGGGCTCCCACCGGGGCCAAAGAAGAAAATCCTTCCACCTCCACAATAGGCAGTCATGGATCGATGTCCTTCGGACAATTCTGAGGACATTGATACAGATCTTCCCCTATTCATAAACCCATCCACAGTGGTGGTTAAATTGAATAGGAATTTGTTGTCTACCCATTCTTCTAAGTACTGAGATGGCCAAACTCTTATAATGGAATTGTCATGGATTCCAGAGGAATCTTGATGACAATCAAGACCCTCCTTCAGGCATACCAGCTTATCTGTGTGTGCCTGCAGGAGACATATTTATAGTCAGTCACAGATCCCATGATCTGGCACTTTTCATGGTTCACTGGGACAGGGATGGAATGATCCAGCTTGTGGGAACATCACCATCCTTGTGAGCAACCATTCTCCAGTCATACCCCTCACCACCAACTTAAGAGGCGGTAGCCATCCTCCTCTTTGTGGGGTTCTCACTGATTTGATTGTCTGCTCTGTATATCTTAGACCCGGAAACATCATCTTCCGGGAAGACCTTGATGACCTCATCTCATAACTGCTGTCCTCATTCCTCATCATGAGGGATATCTGACATCCTCCAACCTTGAGACATTCAAACCTTCAAGCTCTGGCACCAGAGCCAGAAGGAATCTTGGATCAAATATATATCATTTATCATCTGCACAACCATTTCTATGGTCATGTGGGATAAAGTTAGGAAGATGGGTGGGAATACATGTTCCACTCATTATCGATTATGGAGCACAACAGACAGGAAATTGATGATCCTCAAGCAATTGGCAACATTCTGGGGGAATCATTTTCCTCCATCAATTCATCATCCTCTTATTTCTTTGAGTTTCTGACCCTGAAGAGCAAAGCCGAACACTCTCCGTTTTCCTTCCACTTGAATGGCCTGGATCCTTACAACAGGCCATTCAGAGTGGAGGAGCTTCACCTTGCTCTGCACTCCTCTCATGCATCTGCTGTCAGGTTAGACAACATCCATTATGCCATGCTCCAACATCTCTCACCATCGAATAAGGATTGGCTGCTCCATCTTTTCAACTGCATTTTTCTTAAGGAGCAGTTTCCGGACTCCTGATAGGAGGCTATCGTCTTGGCCTTTCCCAAGTCAGGAAAGGATCCCAGGATTCTTTCTAATTATTGTCCCATTGCATTGACGAGTTGTATTTACAAGGTATTGGAAAAAATGGTAAATGCCAGACTTATCAGGTATTTAGAACACCACATTCTTCTTTCCAAAACCCAGTATGGCTTTTGCAGGCAATAATCAACTCTTGACCCTCTGGTACACCTCGAATCAGCTATCAGAAATTCATTTTTAAAACAAGAGCACCTGGTGTCCATTTTCTTTGACATTAAAAAAGCATACAAAACGGCTTGGTGATTCGGCATTCTTCATGACCTCCATGCCTTTGGCTTGAGAGACCAAATGCCGATCTTCATCGCCATCTTCTTATCATCATGTTCTTTTAATGTCTGTGTCGGCAACACTCTGTTGCTGCTTTACTCCCACGAACTATAAGGCTCCCTCCTGAGTGTTATGCTTTTCATTGTCAAGAAGAATTCTATTACTAGACAACTTTCTCCAACTATAGTACCAACTAGTAGGTAATGCCCTATATGTTGATGATTTTAGCATTTTTTGCTTTCATATGAGGCATGACATGCCAATACTCCATTTATGAAGCATTGAAAGGTGAACCCCCGAATGAATCAAACCAAACATCATCATGCGCCAGTGATATTGTCCACTGTGTGTGAAAAAGGCAGTCTACTTGCCATGGTGATCCATGGGTACCTGCCAATACACCCAATATAGATACCAGGTAATGATATATTTGCTCTGAAAACCAGATAGAGTAGCTCAATGGAAATGGACATTGGAAATGCATCAGGTTCAGTGATTGAATTAATTGAACAACAACTGGAAATTACCCTGAAAGTCTTTCTGATGGTCAATGGGTTTCGGTTCTACCCAGAGAGGACCTCTTATGTTCACTTTTGTCACAAGCATAATCTTCACTGGACTCTGAGCTATGGTTTGGGGTAACATCATTCCAGTTGTGGTGGAGACCAAGTTTCTGTCTCATCTTCGACTGGAAATTGACCTTTTTACTACCGTATGTCATCTCATCACCTATGTCAACATATGTACTTTTCAAGTGCATGCAGGCATTGAGCCTAATCAAGGTCCTCTCCTCTTTTTCCTGGGGAGCTGACCTATGTTCTTTGCTCTGCCTATACCATGCACTTGTCTAGTTGAAACTGGACTATGGGTCCCAGGTGTACCATTCTGCCTGAGATTTAGTTTTGAAGGTGCTGGATCCTCTCCACCATCAGGCCCTCTGTGTTTGCACAGGGGGCATTCCACACCTCACCAGTCCAGAGTCTTTACGTTGAGACTGATGAACCTACTTTATCTCTTTGCCATCAGCAGTTGTCCCTATAATATGCATCCAAATTGCAATCCCTGCCAGGCCATCCAACTTGGGACTGCATTTTCAGATCCAAGTGGGAGATGCTTTACACTAATCACCCGACTACCATCTGTCCTTTCGGTTTGTGTGTTTGAGGGTACCTGTGAGATATTAACACCAGTCTCGGTAGCATCTCACAGTCGACAGCTGAGCCACTTCCACCATGACATGTTGTTCCCTCTTCGTGTGATTGTTCCCTTTGTAGGATGGGGAAGGCCTTTACACCTGACTGTGTGTATCAGCAACTCTTTGCTGGCCATCATGCTGAGCATTCAGACTTTTTGCCTTTCTTCACAGATGGTTTAAAGTCTGTCACATCACTGGGATCAGCCATGGTAATCATTGCAGACCAGATCCCACAGCAATGTTTCATCTTCACTGTAGAGTTGCAGTGAAGATGGAACATAGCTTTAGAATAAAAAAGAATAACCAATCAACAGAAATAGGTCGTGTTATATACCAAATTAAACAGAATTTAATTCCAAATTTTATGAAAATAAATTATTTAAACAAATTTACATGCATATTCATTTTAATTAGCCTTTTTTAATGTGATATGGTGAAAAAATAGACCGGACGGTAAAATTAAGGCTTAATTTTGGAAAACCTGATGAATAAAAATAGTTAGATTATATATTAACCAAAACGAAATTTCATCTCAAATAATATAATATTTAACCTGAAACCTGATTTCTATTTCTTTTAATGAATCTTTTCAATATCATATATTTTAAACACTGCAGTGTTATACAAAGTGACTCATTCACAGGATTTTCTGAACTGGTTATGAAATGGAAAAAAAACTTTGTAGACTGTCTTTTTTATTAAACACTAACTGAATGTACCTGGCACTGCCCAGGTGCCACTTTTAATCTGTATATTCTTATTTTCACTGCACTAAAGGTAAATTTTGTAAGTACCCCCCCTCCCCCCATACTTTAGCACAGATTTTCAACAGGAAGAAATATGTCCAGTGTTGACTTGGATCGTTGTTGACGTAAACAAGCTCTCTCATAGCCCTTGGCTTAGTTTCTGCGTAAGCTATAGAGATTTTTTTTTCCGTTATTACCATAGATTTTGCTGCCCTATGGCTCCCATGATATTCATCTGCACTGTCCAAATTTCCTGCACAGCATCCCCTGTGTGCCCCTGTGATTGGTTTAAAAATCAGGTTCCCACTTGGCTTTGATTCTAAACAAATTGTGACATCTCGTGTATCACTTTTAATCTGCATATTCTGTTATTTCCTGCACTAAAGGTTAGTTTTGTGAGTATCCCCCCCCCCCTCAGCATTTTAGCACAGTTTGAACATGAATAATTTCTCAG
Source organism: Ryuthela nishihirai (assembly GCA_038380435.1). NCBI lineage: Eukaryota > Metazoa > Arthropoda > Arachnida > Araneae > Heptathelidae > Ryuthela > Ryuthela nishihirai. The sequence goes on along the minus strand of JAWZYU010000001.1, from coordinate 151,436,628 downwards.
TGTTGCCAAGGTCATTGCTGACTCAGAGCCCATGGCAAACAATCGAAATATTTATTTTGTCAGTTTTTGGCATTCTGTTATTCCCAATGTACTTCACCTAATGGTCTTAAATTTTGTAAGTGGGTTCTCCCTTCCTGACCCCATGTGTGGTTAGAAAATCAAGTCCCTAGCTGCAATGGAAGGCCTAAATAATGTCTTTGGAAATGTGGGGAATTTGGCAATGGCAGCAGATTTAAATGGTATTTTAACTCTTTTATGTTCACAGTTAGGGAGCAGTAAATGGCAACAATAAATCTGTTGAAATTTGGCAATCTTGGCTAAGTGCAGAAAGGTTTGTGTACCAAAGCAAAAAAAAGTTATATTGTCAGAGTGGCACAGTTAAGATACTGAGGGGGGGGGGGGGGGAACTTTTTAAAATCATTCAATATAAACATAACTTATGAATTGAAAAAGAAAATGAAATTTTTTTGGTGGGGCTTAAAAACCCTTTCCGATGTAGCATAACTATGAAAAATCAATAATTAGCGATTGGCCAAAAGATCAATAATTTACAGAAATAAAATAAATCTACTGTAATGAAAACAAAAATTTAAATATAAAAAGTAAGTAAAATTTAAAAAAGTAAATAGTAACTTTACAAAGGTTATAGAATACAACGACACGTTAACAATCTATTATGGAGCCACTTATAACACACAGAACGGAGATAGCATGTATGAGCTTACCTGTTTTCTGTTGTGCTCTAAGCCAGAACATAATTAGTGCAGCTGCACCCAGTTTGAAGCCTAAAAATTATGTTTTTACTTTTGATTTCGATCTGGAGTGGGAAAGATGCATAGAATACTGGGATAAATGATAAAAATAATTCTGGAAATACATACAATACATACAAAATACTCATGCATCCATGGGCTAAGAAGATCCAACAAGACTGTATAATTTTGCTGTCCACACCTGCCTATCCTGAGTTACAGCTATTGCATTTGGCCACTGTATGCCAATTCTAGCAAGGTCCTGTTTGACATTGTCTGCTCATTGCATCCTAGGTCTACCCCTTTTTCTGATCCCTTAGGCACAGTGTTCATAATCCTCTTTGCCAATCTGCAGCTATGCATATGAGCATCATGGTCAAACCAACGCAGACTCTCTGCACAATATGCTGCTCGAAAGAGGTTGATGACTCCTTCTTCTAACCTCATCCTTACTTACAAAGATAAACCACCTAATGCCCAAGACACTGCATAAGCATCTAGAATAAAAGGCATCAAGTTTCTTGTTATCCTGCTTACAAAGAGTCCATGTTTTGCTTCCATACCTAACCTTAGAAAGAATCAAACTATTATACATCCTAATTTTAGTCTAGGTGCATATGGCTATTTTTCCATACTCTCCATGGATTCTTAAAAGTCCCAGCAGCAATCCCTATTCTTCTATTTGTCTCATGATGCACATCACCAGTATCTGTTACATAGCTGCCAAGATAATTAAACTGAGACACTTGCTCAATAGTACAGCCATTCAAAGCAACTGAAGCACCATCTGCCTGACCAATTTTCATCATTTTAGTTTTTTCTCTGTTTATCACCAAACCTACCCTATTATTAGTCTCATCAACAGCCCTAATGGATGAATTCATCTCATCAACATCAATAGCCAACAGGGCCAAATCATCTGCATAATCTAAATCAGAAATTTTGAAATATCTAGATCATTTAAGGCCAAAATCTTTCCCTTGCAAAGAATTTCGCATTATATAATCAGTAGCCAAACTAAAGAGAAAAGGAGACAAAAGGCAACCTTGTCTAACTCCACTAGCAATGTTAAACCAATCGCTGCAAGATGTACCAACTCTCACACATAACTCAGTGTTATTATAGAGAGCTCTCATTACACTAACTAACTTATCAGGTATTCCATATAATCTAAGAATCAACCACAAATTATGTCAATCAACAGAGTCAAAAGCCTTTTTGAAATCTATAAATATATCAAACACAGGTTTCTGAAACACTTAACATTTCTCAAGAATCTGCCTAAGTGAAAATTTTTATCAATACATTCCTTATCACTTCTGAATTCACATTGTGCATCACGCAGTTGTCCATCAACCAATTCTTAATTCTATTAAGTATAATCATGCAAAGAACTTTACCTGGAACAGAAAGTAAACTAATTCCCCTATAATTATCACAAGAACTACGATCACCATTTTTAAAAATTGGGTCACTGATAGCTCTAGTAAAATCCTTGGGAACAACACCTTTATCATAAAAAAATATTCAAAATTTCAGTCAGCCTTGTGACAACAAAAATGTTCTCAGCTCTAAGCATTCCAGTGATGATTTCGTCCACTCCTGGGGATTTATGCAGTTTTAATTTAGAGTTAGCCCATGCGACTTCGGAATGTGATCTAGCACCATCATAAAAAGCCAGTGATGCATCTATCCTTATTACAAATGATGGAAGTAGAAATAATCACATTATTTAGAACATCTCTGAAATGCTCAGCCCACCAAGCCATCACAGAATTCTCACCTTCAACCACCTTGCCATATTTATCCCTCAATCCTTGTGTACCTGTCTGTTTCTTTGTACATAAAACATTAACAATCTGGTACAACCCCCTGCTGTTGTGCTGTCTAACTGCTTCCTCTGCTTTGTCAGCTAAGCTATGAAGCCAAAGATTCTTATCAATTGTTAACTGATCCTTTACATGTTTATTATGCTCATTGTAATGCCTTCTGTTAGGACTAGTAGGGTGTTGATTCATATTAATCCTATATAAACTTCCTTCTTTCAGAAATAAGTTCCATAGCATTATCACTCAAATAATTTTGTTTCCTCTGTTCCCTTTTACCCAAAAGAGTACTGTAGGTTTCAAGAAAAGCCTGTTTAAACTGATCCCATTCTTTCTCAACTTCAGCAGTAAGCAAACCACGATTGTCATAATGACTAAGTAGTCTATCATGGTATGCTTTGGCTATATCTGGATCTTTCAAACCTTCAGTGTTGAAGGTAATTTTCTTAACCTTAGCACAACATTTCCTAAACTTCAGTTGCAAGGCACTTTTGACCAGGTGATGGACAGACCCAATTTCGGCTCCCCTGTATGATCTGGTATTCCTAACTGAACTAGCCCATTTGCTGTTAATTAAATTATAATCTATCATATTCCTGTGCAACCCATCAGGTGAAACCCATGTATATTTGTAAATGTCCCGATGTTTGTAGTATGTGTTAGTTATTTGTAAAACATTAACTATACTTACCTGTAGGAGACGTCCCCATTGCCATTGGAACTACCAATGCCAAAGGGACCTAAAACTCCTGCCCAAAGGTCAGAGCCAGTACCAACTTTAGCATTGAAGTCACCTAGAACAAGAGAAATATCTCCTTCACAGAATTCAAAATATCCTGAAGCTGGCTGTAAAATGTATCCTTCTCGTTCTCATCAGTCTTCTGTGGGAGCATAATAACAGATGACATTCAAATCTTTAATTTTTGTTTTAAATTTAGCTGTAAGAAATCTCTAATGCAGTCATATCCTAGAAGAGCATCACTGGTAGTCTGCTGAGTAGCAAACCTACACCTTGGAGATGCTTTCCATCCTCCCTGCCTGAAAAGAGAATTTTAAATTTTTGAGTATCTCACCTTTACCTGACCATCTGGTCTCTTGCAAGCCTAGAATATCTAGGTTATAATGCTGGAATTCCTGCATCAAGACATCAAGAGAATAATCTCTATATAACGTCCTCACAATTCCATGTACCTGCAGAGAGAAAATGATTAGTAGGATTTTTAAAATAACTTGGTTTATTGAGGTAGGTACAGCTACCAATATCAAACAGCCCCCTGATCACAGGTATAGGACAAAGACCTGTTCCTCCTACTACTAATGTCTGAAGTCACTGATGCTGGTTGGAACTTCAGGCACCACCTTTTCAAGTGGTCTTCAAGAGCCATATGCCCTGCCTGAGACACATTACTCCAGTTTAGGCTTGGCAATGCCCAACTAGCTAAGTGAGGTTCAGGTACCTGCTATGGCCTCTGATTAGGATTATCCACCAGCTGATATAAGGTATCCCACGCCTCTATTCACTTAGGGCTGGCAACCCAGAAGCAAACAGAAAATACAACGGCAGATTCTCCCTCAACAGAGGCCCACCAGTGCAGCAAGTTCAGGATCCATAATCAAGCTCAAATCCATAAACAAGTCCAGTCTAGTAGGTATAAATGGTCAGCACCAGGACCCTGTGAAGTTGACCACTCTTCAGCAGGGTTTAAAAAAAAAGAAGAAAAAAGTGGTCATAGATGCCTAGATCAGTAGGCCATACTGAACTGGCAGCCCTCCCTTCTGTTTCCTTCCAAAAGAGAATATCTCTTTTGAAAGGTACTAACGGCCGGCACCATGAGAAGACGGGGTCGCACATTAGGCGATAGACCTGCCCGGTTCTGTGCATCACCACTGGAGATTGGTACACAGCTCTCCTTCCAGTTTATACTAAAATAATTTTAAAGCAGAAAAGAGTGTAAAATGGAAAAAAAAACGGAGAAACATACTTCATAATTACTTTCAAAATCTACTGTTTTTAAAAATAGTTTTTTTTATGGTAGTTTTCAGGAAATTTTCAAAACTTTAAGGGAAAATTTGTTGATAATAGTTCAATTTAAACTTGTGAGCTTGAATCAGGGGTTTTCTTCAGTAAAAAGTAACTGTAGACATAGCAACTTCTCTACCTGTCTGGGCTGGGTTGTTTTCTACTGACCGTGTGTCAGTGTGTGTGATAGAAGGGTATCTATCTATTTTGTCAGGATGTTGATCTACCTATTGGCCGATGTACACAAACTTAGGTGTCTTCTCATATATACATTTTATTTACACAATCTACACTTCATATTATATATATATACAGTGACTGCCCACAATCTGCCTGACATGCAGAATGTTCCTTCTCCACACTAGTCTCAGTTTGAATGCCCGCGAGATGCGGTTATGTGATGTTTCTTCGGGGGACATTAGGTCTCTTGGCCAATGGGACATGCACACGATCCTCAGTGCCACGTCAACTCTTGTCACCTTTCTTCACCCAGCTCCCCACACACTTGATCCGCCGCCTGTGCTCTGTTGCTAGCAGAAAGAGCCTACCATCAAAATGGCGATTCTGGCCTCACCCTTTCCACCCTAGCTGTCGAGTCCCTACAGTAGGTAACATTAACAAACAAATTGGCAATACCATATAGCACTTCTAAGAAAGGCAATCAAGTGGCTTTAATAAGTAATTTCTATTGTAGTTTAATGACATATGCATCAAATGAAAAAAAAATATATATATATATTAGTTTTCAAACCTGAATTATATATTTTAATGATATACAGGGTGAATCTGAAAAAGTGGGCAAAACTTTACGGGGTGGTAGAACGCAGCTATACGAGCAATATTCGTCATAGAATGTATGGTTGGAATGCAAGCGGTGAGAAGTTAAAAGGTAGTTTTCCACTGTCACATTTAAAGAATGAACACAAGAAGGAGAGGAGATACTTCAGAAAACATTTTATTAACAGGAATGTAATTGAGGTACATGCTCAAAGAAATTGCTCAAAAGAGCTGTCGCCAGCTGTAATGCAGGCTTCACACCTGCGGGATAGGGACTGATGCACATTTGCGAAGACACCAGGCATTTCCCGAATATCGCCGGCAACAACGGCGATCCTGGCGACTAGATCCATATCGGTTTCAATGGGGCACTCGTAGATTAGGCTTATCCGCCATTTCGTGGTTAGTATAACCAGCCATCCTCTTGGCAATCCACGGTAGAAATGCCGTTGGGTGCGAGGACCGACCCTTTTATACCATTTCCAACGCCACCTAGCGGCTCGCCATTTGCGTTCCGACCATACATTCTATGACGAATATTGCTTGTATAGCTGCGTTCTACCACCCCGTAAAGTTTTGCCCACTTTTTCAGATTCACCCTGTATATATATATAAGGAAATTTTAAAATGACTGTTTTATTTTTTTAAAGTCAATTTTTTTTTGTCATACTAAAAATGTATACATATGCCTTCAGCCTCTCATTACGGATTCTCCTAACGTATATATATATATGGCATGGACACAGAAAGGGTTAAACTCCAAACAACCAACCAACCATCTCCAAGGACCAAACCAAGTCTGGTTGTACTTCTGTAACCCAAGACTGTTTGAGGATTATTAATGAATGGATGAAAATGAGTAGATTTTAAATACATTGATGTGCAAAAGTTATGGAAGTTTGACATTTTGTTGGATATTTCGAAAGCTACTTTATAGTGTTAGATAAAAATGTACACTGACATGTCGAGTTAATGATTAAGGAGTTACACATAAAGTGAAACAGATATTAAATTTATTGCATGAGGCATGAATGAGTAATCATGAAATCATAAAAAATCAATATTTTGACAGCGGAACATTCTGCATGTCAGGCAGATTGTCTGTGGTTCGCTTAAGCCTTTTGTATTTCATCCAGCGGTGGGACTACTGAGGCTCCTTGTAGCCTGTGCTGTGTTTTGTTAGTGACTGTACCAGGTGGGCAGTCACTGTATTTATATAATATAAAGTGTAGATTGAGTAAATAAAATGTATATATGAGAAGACACCTGAGTTTTCTCACATATACATAGTTATATATATATATACATTTGATCATACAAATGAATCATATATACATAGGTATAGAACATTACAAATGATCAGTAGGGCATTTGATCACCCCCTCATCTTTCTACAACTATTGCAACAAGCCCTCATGCTACCTAGAAGGTTATTCAGGAGTTCAGTGAGTAGTAAATCCTACTCCTCATTAAGGATTATATAAAGTTCATGGAGGTGAATGGTGTCTGCACTGCTGCCAACTATTCCCTCTTTTTTTTCCATCCGATTTTTGGCTTAAAATCTAAAAATATGATTTTTAGGGGTTATTTTTTGTTTTACCTATGAATCTGCTCCCAAATTTTGCAGTATTTTTGTCCTTTTCCCAAAAGGAGAATGTTAACTTTTAACACCCATAATGGCTGACATTTTGAAATGAACTTGTCCAAATATTCTTTTCCTTTGTCTTTAATTCCCTCTATCCTTTATGGAAATTTCCTGGGTGTTTAAAGGGTTAATGAAAGGGAAGAACTGTTACTAATTTAGCTCTTTTATTGTAATAAAGGTGCAGATGTGTCCCACTCCCTAATGTAAGCTTGCTTGTGGAACTCACCTGCACATTTCTGGACAGAACACATGGCAAAGTCCATACCTACATTCTTTTGCAGAGTTGAAGTTCATAGATTGTTTCTAAATGTATGTTTATTGAACCTATATCTCCCAGCTCTGACCAACTAAATACTAATTGGATTACATAGAATCAGAAACTTTAGAATGAATGAGATAAATACAGATTAAAGAACTTCCCTGATCTGTTGGATATATTTGACATTGCAACTTGAATGAGTCTCATGCATGTCTATTGTTATCTGGGTTGGGCTAACAGCTTGATAAGGGATTAAAACTTTTCTCTCACTAGAGTTGAGGCAAGTTGACAGCTGGTCTACTGCTCTGAACTTTTGATTGGCTGATCAAAGATCCTCTCTTTGGTTTCAGCATTGTAGCAGTACTGTCTCTGTTCTTACCTCTGCACTTTGTAATTTGCTGTTTGTTTTGTGTTGAAATATTTACTATGCCTTCTAAATGTTCTCACAATCAGAAATATTTGGCAAAATATTCCCAGGAATTGGAATGTGTGAAATCATCGCATAAAGGGGAAACTTTTGTTATTTGCAAATTCTACAACTTTTATATTAGCAATAGGAATGGAGGTCAGAGAGTTATTTTGCTGCATAGCAAGGAGTTATAATCAATTATGCACTTTATGTTCCATACTGTTAAGTTACTTACCTTCCCAGTGGTCAACTTCACAGGGTTCTGGTGCTGACCATTTATACCTACTAGACTGGACTTGTTTATGGATTTGAGCTTGATTATGGATCCTGGACTTGCTGCACTGGTGGGCCTCTGTTGAGGGAGAGTCTGCTGCTGTGTTTTCTGTTTGCTTCTGGGTTGCCAGCTCTAAGTGAACAGAGGCATGGGATACCTTATATCAGCTGGTGGATAATCCTAATCAGAGGCCATCGCAGGTACATGAACCTTACTTAGCTAGTTGGGTATCGTCAAGTCTAAACTGGAGTAATGTGTCTCAGGCAGGCAATATGGCTCTTGAAAAAGTCCACTTGATAAGGTGGTGCCTGAAATTCCTAACAGGTCTTTGCCCCATGCCTACGATCTGGGGGCTGTTTGATATTGTTGGCCCTACCAATCTCAATAAACCTAATTTCTTTAAAAATCCTACTAATCATTTTCTCTCTGCAGGAACACGGAACGTGAGGACATTACATAGAGATTCTCTTGATGTCCTCACGCAGGAATTCCAGCACTATAACCTAGATATTCTAGGCTTGCAAGAGACCAGATGGACAGGTAAAGGTAAGATACTTAAAAATAGCTTTAAATTTCTCTTTAAAGGGAGGGAGGTTGGAAAGCATCACCAAGGCGTGAGTCTGCTGCTCAGCAGACATGCTAGTGATGCTCTTCTAGGATATGAGTGCATTAATGAAAGATTTCTTACAGCAAAATTTCAGACAAGCATTAAAGACTTGAATGTTATCTGCTGTTATGCCCCCACTGAGGATTCTGATGAGGATGAGAAGGATAGGTTTTACGGACAACTTCAGGATATTTTGAACTCTGTCAAGAAAGGAGATATTACCCTTCTTCTTGGTGACTTCAATGCCAAGATTGGCACCGACTCTGACCTTTGGGGAGGAGTAATAAGCCCTTTTGGTATTGGTAGCTGCAATGGCAATGGGCAACGTCTCCTACAGGTAAGTAAACTCAATGGTTTCAGAATAACTAACACATATTACAAACACCGCAACATACATAAATATACATGGGTTTCACCTGATGGGCTGCATAGGAATATGATTGATTATATATTAATTAACAGCAAATGGGCTAGTTCTGTTAGAAATACCAGGGCATATAGGGGAGCTGAAATTGGATCTGACCATTACCTTGTTAAAAGTGTCTTGCAACTTAAACTTAAAAACTGTTGTGCTAGGGTTAAAAATTTACCTTTAATACTGAAGCTCTGAAAGACCCAGTTATAGCTAAAGCTTACCATGATAGGTTACTAAGTCATTATGACAGTCATGGTTTGCTTAATACTGAAGTTGAGGAAGAATGGGGCCAATTTAAATAGGCTTTTTTGGAAACTAACAGTACTCTTTTAGGGAAAAAGGAGCAGAGGAGGCAGAATTATTTAAGTAATAAGGCACTTGAGCATATTTCAGAAAGAAGGAACTGCAGGAATGTCCTTAATCAGTACCCTACTAGTCCTAATAGAAAGCATTACAAAGAACTTATAAACGTGTAAAGGATCAGTTAGCTACTGATAAGAATCTTTGGCTTGATGGCCTGGCTGACAAAGCTGAGGAAGCAGTTAGACAGCACCACAGCAGAGAGCTGTACCAGATAGTTAATGTTTTGTGTGGTAGAAAACGAATAGGTATACAGGGATTGAAGGATAAACAAGGTAAGGTTATAGAAGGTGAGGATTCTGTCATGGCTAGGTGAGCTGAGCATTTCAGTGATGTTCTAAACAATGTGGTTAATTCTACTCCCATTGTTTGCAATGATGATAGATGCATTGTTGGCTTTAATGTTGGCCCTATAACACAATCTGAAGTTAGTTTGGCTATTTCTAAACTTAAACTTCATAAATCCCCAGGGGTGGATGAAATTACTACAGAAATGCTTAGAGCTGGGAATGTTTCAGTTACCATTTGGATGACTGAAATTTTGAACAACTTTTATGATAAAGGCATGGTTCCTAAAGATTTTACCAGAGCTATTATTATCCCTATTTTCAAAAAAGGTGATCGCAGTTCTTGTGATAACTATAGGGATATCAGCCTACTCTCTGTTCCAGGTAAAGTTCTTTCCATGATTGTGCTTAATAGAATTAAGAATCTGGTTGACAGGCAATTGCGTGTTGAGCAATGTGGATTCAGAAGTGGTAGGGGATGTGTAGATCAGATATTTTCACTTAGGCAGATTCTTGAGAAATGTTTAGAGTTTCAGAAACCTTTGGTTGCTAGCTTTGTTGATTTCAAAAAGGCTTTTGACTCTGTTGATCGTCATAATTTGTGGTTGATTGTGAGATCATATGGTATACCAGACAAGTTAGTTAACATAATGAAAGCTCTCTATAATAACACTGAGTCATGTGTGAGAGTTGGTAAGTCTTGTAGCAATTGGTTTAGCATTACTTCTGGTATTCGACAAGGGTGCATTTTGTCTCCTTTTCTCTTTAGTTTGGTTGTTGATTATGTTATGCGAAATTCACTTCAAGGGAAAGCTTTTGGCCTTAAATGGGCTGGAGATACGAAAATTTCTGATTTAGATTATGCTGATGATATAGCCCTTTTGGCAAATGATGTTGATGAGATGAACTCTTTCATTCGAGCTGTTGATGAGACTTGTAGTAGAGTAGGTTTGGTTATAAACAGAGAGAAAACTAAAGTGATGAAAATTGGTCAGGCAGGTTGTGATTCAGTTAATCTGAATGGTTGCAGTCTTGAGCAGGTGTCACATTTTAATTACCTTGGGAGCTACGTAACTGATACTGGTGATGTGCGGCATGAGATTAACAGACGAATAGATATTGCTGCCGGGACTTTTAAGAATCTATGGAGATTGTGGAGAAATAGGCGTATACACCTAAAGACTAAAATTAGACTGTATAATAGTTTGGTTCTTTCTAGGGTTAGTTATGGTAGTGAAACTTGGACGCTGTGTAAACAAGATAACAGGAAACTAGATGCTTTTGATTCTAGATGCTTACGCAGTATCTTGGGTATTAGGTGGTTTAACTTTGTTACTAATGATGAGGTTAGGCAAAGGAGTCTGCAACCTCCTTTAAGCAGCATGTTGTGCAGAGAGAGAGACCATTGGTTTGGCCATGTTGCCCGTATGGATAATTATAGATTGCCGAATAGGGGTATGAACAGTGTGCCTAGAGGCCTCAGAAGGAGGGGGAGACCTAGGATGCGGTGGGCAGACAATGTCAAACAGGACCTTGTTAGAATTGGTGTGCAGTGGCCGGATGCAGCAGATGTAGCTCAGGACAGATATGCTTGGAGAATTAAACTGCGCGGTCTGATTGGACCTCCGTAGCCCATGGCTGCTTGATGATGTGATGATGATATTTCGTAATCTGACAGTTGATCACAAGAGGTATGTATTTGGATTGATTTAAGTCCAAGCTACTTGAAAATGCTTCTCAGTGGCTATTAGCTGATTTATTAATCAATGAATGATATTTACATATTGATTGTTAGCTATTAATTATTAGCTATTAGGTAATTTTCATTAATATAACGTATGGATTTTGTACATAATTTAATAAAGGTGCAGCTGCAGTAATTGGTTGAGTGAAGCCACTGCTTCCTGTGCCACATGATAAGTTACCACTGCCAGTGATCCAAACACTTTCTCAAAAAAAAAACACTGTAGAAAAGGGCACAGTAACATTTGTTGTTATTCCTTCTGTATTGTAATGCTAACTTTTGCAATATGTCAAATGATCTATTATTGATCAGGGGATGATGACTATGTATTGATTATTAATTATTAGTGATTAAGTAACTTTCATTAATATCAAAAACATGTGGATGTCATAGATTTTCTGCACTGCAAAAATATAACTAGACTGATTTAAGCTTTTTTATAAGAAATTTTTCATAATCAGTTAATGGGTACAATAAAATGATCATTGCTGAACTTAGATTGTTTGAAATGGGAAGGCTAATTTATTTTCACTTGTTACCAATTGAGACTGACAAAGTACAAAACTTTTTTTTTATATTACATAAATTTATTTTAATTGATAAGGACTAGTAACTAATAATCAGTATGTATTTATGCATTAATAATCAATATATTGCATAAATTCTGAAAAATATGGGAATATATTAGTTTTTATGTGTTCTGATTTCCTCCAATATTTCGTTTTCCAAATTGTAATTTTCATGATGCAAATTTGGCAGTTTTCTTCCCTAGAATGTCCCAAGCATGTTTTTATTGGGTAAGGTCAGGGTACCTTTCTTGTCATTCTCTTGATATCCTCACTTTTGAGGAAATTGGAAACCAACTGAGCCTGATTAGGATGTATATTGTCATCCGTAAAAATAAATTGGGGCCAATTGCACCTAAAAAAAGCCTTAAATAAGGCTTTTATCTGTATTGTTGGACAATCATAGATCCACCCTCGATAACATGAAGAGAGTATGTCCATTCACCATGATACCAGAACACATCATAATTTCACCACCTCCAAAACTATCCTTTTTCAATATGCTGGAGGGATGATATCATGCCCTATTTATTCAAGCTGTATCTTGACTCATCTGAGAACAAAACTTTACTCCATCAATCATTGTCCCAATTGAAATGTTCCCTTGATGAGCCCTCTTATGGGAAGGTATTATTGGAATACAAATTACAAGTTTCCTGCCATAAAGGCTTTCTCGTTTAAGGCTTCTTGAGACTAGATTGTGATACAGCACAGCTTGTGGCTGCTGATAGCTCCAAATAGAGTTAAAAGTGCTGCCATTTTTTGATTGCACTTCACTGTTAGGCTAAATATTGGTTGTTCCTTAATGTTATTGCCCTAGGACAGCCTCCAACTTTGGTTTGGTGAAATGTTCCCATCTCTTAAAATTGTGCTAGAAATTATTAGATGTAGCACTTATATTTTTCCTTAATGTAATGTGAGAAAATATGTAAATGGTATATGAATAATTGAAAATTTCATGAGAAATTTTTGTAACTGATGTGAATTTACCATATAGCCAAGAAAAATTAGCGTTCAACTCTACAGTCAAATGCATTTATGACATAGTTGACATAAATGCATAATTAATTATGACTATAATGAAGCATAACTTCTAAGTCCATAAACTCTTCAATTACAGTTTTAAAACTGTGTTATATACAGGGTCGGACATCCATAAGCTTAACTAAGCTACAGCTTAGTACCTCATGTTTATGAGGGGCCTCAAAAATTTGTTTGAAGTTTACTGTCATGAATTTTTTTTTAATGTTCAATTTAATCTATTGTGCAAACATTGTTCATATCAGTTTTACACAGTTATTATTGTGTACCAGTGGTAATATGATGTTTCATCACATCAATTTCAAATTTATTTTTTAAAGTTCTCTTCAATCAGAGTAATAAATATATAACTTATTTCGACTTTCAAAAATTTGGGGTCTCAAGCTTATTGTAGCTTATGTCCTCTTAAACTTGTCATAACTTAGGACCTCAGAAGGTCAAAGTCCAGCCATTATATATTTTTTTTCTCTACTGATATGACAAGTCTTTTCCATTCTTTAGGGTTCTTTAGTCAAAGCACATGGATGAATCAAAATCAACCAAATTCCCTCTTTTTTCCTCCTAAAATTTAATCCTTTTATAGTAACACACTTTTCAATGACATCTTACCTCTGGGGGTTCCAGTACGTCTGTAAAGCAGAACATGTTATGTAATTTTTCCCTTGTTGGGAGAACATGTTTACTGCTCTAGAAAAGGTTGTTAAGAGTTCAAACTGAGTTATTGAAGCTCTATGTTACAGTCCATGCTCTGGATCAACACAGAAATTCTGAGAAAAGAATGAAATAAGGTCAACTGATAGTTTATGGACTTCATACAGATAGGCAACTATGAGAAGACATCAATAGTACCACCACGTGTGAATAACTGTACATTTCTACTTCAGTCTTGCAATGGTCCTCATCTATGAGAGTGATTGCCCAAACAACTTTTCTTCACAAAAAGACTCAAAGCTGTTACACATTATATTCATGAATCCATGTTATTCTTGCATATTAGAAGGCTGGAAATATTCCTGCTAATCTTGTTCCTTATTCTTGTGGTTCAAAATGTTAGTTTAATTATTAAAAGAAATTACATCTAACCATGAGATCATTCATTGCACTTTTAAATTTCAAACAATGCCCATTGTATTCATAACAGGCATAGTTTCTAACTATTTCTTAACTATATTTCAAACTATGCCTGTTGTATTCATAAAAGAGACTTCACAGATGATTTACAATTAGTTAAATAGTAGTTGAATTTTTCCACTTATAGAATCAAAATAATGTTTAAACTTACTTAGAATATATGTTATAAAGATGAGTAACATCTTAATATACGTTTTAGATACTACCACAAAAAAAGGTTGTTTTCAAAAGAGGGTGGCATAGTTGTTAAAATGGTTGAATCAATTTCTTGAAGTTTAGGTTCTCCGTCCGATACCAAAGTAGGATTTTGAACAACCAGTGTTACAGCACTGAGGTGTTGGAGCCTGTGATCGTACCTTATCTTCAGGGGCTCTCTGATCCCATTTACCAACATAAGAATGCCCGACCACATGGGGCATGCATCATCCAACAATTCCTGGATAGCCACCATGTTTCACTTCTGCCCTGGCCTGCATGTTCACTGGATCTAATCCCAGATGAATATGTCTGGTCCATGATTTCACGATGACTAGCACACCAGACACCAACAGCTGCTACAACAGATGAACTTTGGCTATGTATCAAAACTGCATGGATTGACATTCCCCAAACACACATCTGACGTCTCATCCTCTCAATGCCGGACCGTGTAGCAGCGGTTATTGCCGCTTGTGATGGCTACACAAGATACTAATTTCTTTGTATTCCACAAGTCTAACTGAGTTGTATTTGTAATCATATGATCCTTGCAACATAAGCTATGTATTCACTAAATATGGCTTTGATATCTCGTGTCTTTTCTGGTGTTGCACTTTTAATGGCGAGCAGTGTAGAAAAGAAACATTCATTCCTTTTCTGCATCTTAAACCCTGATGTCTTTTAACAGTAGGCAAATGCACTAACCACTCAGACAGAAAATTAATTTGGCACAGAAAGATGAAATAAAATAAAATGCCAACCAAAAGAAAGGTGATGTTGATAAGGAGTATGTTGAATTCCACCAAGATATTTATCTATGGCTTATACCAGATGTTGAAGAAGTTCTTTTACTTATAAGAGTGGTTAGTAGGAGCCAGAGCTCAAAATTTTCTACTAAGCAGCCCACCGCTTCAAGCGAAAATTAAAATGGTGTTCATTAGATGCATGGTTTATCTATGTTTAAGTAATGTTATTAATTAGTTTTTCATTTTTGTCTTCATCATTATGCTTAAATACAGGGTATATTCTTTTTCTATATAAATTCTCTATCAACATTGTAGTGAATTTATGCATATAATGAAGTTTTTCAGCTGTCACTTCAAATTTGCTTCAAGTATGTTCAACTTATATTTATTTGTTGATTTTTTTTTAAGACAGTCTATCATAATAGTATCATATATATTCTGGAAAGTTGTCTGTCTGTTATGCATTTGAAAATTCTTAACATGTAATAACTAAATGTTGTGTGATGGTTACTGAGATCAAGAGGAAGGCTTTTGCATACATCTGATAACCCCTCTCTCCCAAAAAATTATTTCCCCACCTCTAAAAAAATCTAGAGAACTAAACAGTAAGAGCTAGGACCACTAAATTTGGTATGACCTTCCTTTTAACATAGCTTAAAGTAATGTAAGGGTTTGCATCACCTGAAAAAGCCCACACCACAACAAAAGGGGAAACATATAAATGACTGCCAAGTATAATGAGTTATATATCAGAAGCCCATGAATGAATTTCATGTCAGTGGTACCGAGTTGTATATTGAATGAAAGCTTTGTGACATAGGGAGTGTCATATACTATATATTTTAGAGAGTTTGAGATACAGACCTGAGCAACATCAGGTACATTGGCAGTAATATTCCTAACATTAACTAGTAAATATTTCTAACTAACAAGCTTACTTGCTGTTGCTTTGGTCTTTAACTCAAAACTTTAAAAAATTCATTCAAAGTAGATGATACTCCCTACATCTCTAACTTTCATTTGATATACATCTCAATAATTAACATATATTAAAACTAATAATTTTTTTAAGCAAGGAAATTTTGCTGGGGAGAGGCGGTAAAAAACCCATAACATAATGCCAGAGAGGAGGTGTGGGGTGGTAAAAAACCCTAACAAAATTGTTATCCTCTCTCAGACATAGGAGGCAGGATGTGTGATTCCCATGCCAAGAAAATCTTTTTTTTTGCTTCTATATCCAATGCCTCATTCATTCTCAGGAACCAAGAAATAATTTTAAAAAATAAGGAGTAACCTAAAGCGATATTAAAGAATATCTGCAACAAGTTGTAAGACTTCCTTCTCAGAAAAAAAAATGGTAAAGATATTTCATAACTCCAAAAGATCAATGATGATTTATAAATCTGTGGAAATAAAATCAAAGCAATCGATGCAAGTATGAGAGGCATTCAAAAAGTTCTTGATGTGCATCTGCAGAACGAAAAGCATTGCAATTACCTCAACGAAACTTTTACTGTCTTTCAAAGTACTCCCCCCCCCCCCCCAGCATCTATGCAAAGTTGCAGACATCTGCACAAATTCTGTAATACTTCGTAAGCTTCCCAGCAAGTTTCTTTTTAATTTTTGTAAACAACCAAAAATCCCATGGGAAGGATGAGGTAGCTGTTTGGTTTTTTTCCTACTCCACAGAGGCTGTAACTTGCTGCATTTTGCAAACACTGGCATTGTCATGAAGAAGGAGAACCCTTCATATGCCTGTTGTTGGATGCTGCCCTTTCTCATCTCTTTAATCATTTTGGGCCAAACAATGTTGGTTGTAGTATTGGCCTTTATAGTCATTTTTCATGTAAGGTGTCCATGGTTACCACTCTTTGTAATTGAAAAAAAAAATTGTGAACATCTTCCTTGACCGAAAGTCTTGTTGGAGCATTTGGGGACAGGGTTCATCTTCTGATAGTGGTTGATCTTTCAGTGAGTTGTATAGTAATAAAACATGTCATCACCTGTTACAATGTTCTGAGTCACTAGGTTCAAACATTGCCAGCATCTCCTTGCTTGAGTTGACACTAGCCCTTTTTTGCTGTTCTGTCAGATTGCAGAGTACCCATTTTGCTCAGATCTTTCAGAACTTTAAATGCTGATGAATAATTGTTTCCACACCGTGGCTCAGTTAATAGTGCTCCAGGCTCATAATCTGCAGGTTCGAGTCCCATTTGGGCCAGCATTGAGATATATCACCATAAAAACTCCCCACCATGTGGTCAGTAGGGAACACCGATGGGCTTGGAAAGGCCACTGTCCTCAGATAGGACATTATGCTGTGGCCCCTTGTATGGGAGAGCACATCTGTCTCCCAACAGTTGTCCACTGGGTCTCCTCCTTCAATGTTCTCTGAGCCTTGGGGGTCTTTGTGGTATGGCCATTTAGCCCATTATGTGCAAAAAAAGTGGCGTTCAGAGATAAAATAACCTAAAGTTTCCACACTGCTAATTGATACACTGACATCTAAACTTATTACCTGAACAGTGATGTGTGGGTTTTCCTTAATGAGTTCACAAACAGCAGCAATGATTCTCTTGTTCATGACCTCCTTTGGTCTTCCTTCACAAAGGAGGTTTTCAAAGCTCTGCTATCCTTCTCTGAATTTGTGCATCCATCCCATAACAGTGCCATATGAACAGGCATGATCCCCATATACGTGTGATAAATTGGCATTAATTTTTTTCATGTCATCCCCAGGCTGCACCCTTGTGAAGATGTAAAATTTTTCTCCATCTTTAATAAGCTCCATAGCAACATTGCATAGATTTTGCAGACCGAACTTTAGGTGCCACGAAGGAAGAGAGAAATGATGATATGGCATTTGTCTCTAACACATAATGACAAGTTTAGAACAAGGTAAATAATGGAATAAGCTCCGGCATATTCAATATCTACTAATAAATCAGCACTTTGAAGTCAATTCAAATTTTAGAGGAAAAATTGTCTTGAGCCGGGTGGGATATGAACCCACGACCTCTTGATAACATATCAGGTGCTCTGGATCACTGAGCTACCGGCCGTTTAGAACAAGGTTCAAATGAGTCATAACTTGTTAACTTTGGAGGAATTAATGCAAATCTACAGCACATATCAAGTACTTTTTTAATGCCCTCTATAGAAAACCAATGATTAATTAAAATATAAATGCTAACTGAAAGAACACAATCTTCTTACAATATTTATGGCAAGAAACTGGGGCTGAACAACCACATGCACACGTGTCTGCACACACATGCTGCATAGTGCACATAGGGTGCACTATGCAGCATGGCAGAAGTATCTTCTCTGCTGATTCTGTGAAGAATACAATAATGTTTTAATTTCACTTTTGATAAGAAATTATGCACTGAATGCTGGGATGAAGGATAAAAATAATTCTAGAAGTGCTGAAATGGATTAATGTGGGAAGAAGAGTGAAACAGAAAAATAGTAAATATATATCATAATTGCTTAGAAAATCCCCCATTAAAAAAAAATATTTAGTTAATTTTTGAGAATTTCAAAATTTTAAGAATAAATGTGTCAACAATAGTTCAAATGAAACTTGTGAACTTAAATCAGAAGGTTACTTCAAAATAGAGAAATGAAACAGTAGTAGCATATGTTGCATCTATAGAAGGGTGATCAGAGAGCTGGAAATAATTATTTATATTGTATCGTAATCAAATGTGAACAAAAAGGAAAAAGTATTTTTTTTTTTTTAATTTTGAATTTTATGACGTAGGCATAAAAATTTTGCTAATGGAAATTTCTTGTTTTTTAAACAGTTTCATTTGTTGTGTTAGTGGCACTGACCAGCTCCTTTGTGCCTGATATGCAGAAATTTAACACATGCTACAGTGCTGATGGCTCTGGAAGTTTTATGTTAAGAGGAAGGTGCATACTGGATTTGGTGATCCTAGCTCTTATTGCTCAGAAAGAATTCTTGATCAAACAGGCAAATAGGCATTCTCAGTCCACACCAGTTTTTAACCTCTAATGTTAAGTCTGTAGGAATTTCAAGAAATTCAGCCCTTTTCACACTGGTATTTGTTGATCTCAGCTGGTTTGCATATATATGTAATCTTCCCCTGGGTGAAAGGAAAGTTCCTGCAAAGTTTGTTTTTGTGGGGGCTGAATGTATAGGCAGACAGACAAACACTTAGCAACTGTTAATGCTATGTATATATTAGATATTGTGTGTATTCCATAGGTACCACAGCATGCAGAATTATCTTGGATCCTTGGTTCCTTTGTTACAATGGCAAGACTAAACCACCTGCCACAGTTTAAGGTATGATATTTAAAATTTAATTAATAGTGTATTTCATAGAACTTCCAAAAACTTCTTTCCTATCATCCTATATATATATATATTATTTAATCCCCCCCCCCCCATGGGGTGGCTCAGTCGGTAGCGCGCCAGGCTCGTAATCTGTAGTTCCCAGGTTCGAGTCCCAGCTGGGTCAGCGTTGAGATTTATCTCCGCAAAATTTCCCCGCCCTGCCCACAGTCAGTAGGGGACACCGATGGGCTTGAAAAGGCCGCCGTCCATCGGATGGGACGTTAAGCCGTGGCCCCTTGTGTGGGAGAGCCATACCCTGTGCACGTTAAAGAACACGCTGGATGGCCTTGACGGGAGGCTATCATCTGTCTCCCAACAGCTGTTCCAATGGGTCCCCTCCCCCAACCTTCTCTGAGCCTTCGGGGTCCTGGTGACCTGGCCATTTAGCCTGTGGTGTGCAAAAAAAGTGTCGCTCAGAGGTAAAACAATCCAAATCCATCAGTGAAAGTGTTGTGTGCTTCATTCTGTTCTATTTGTTGTACAGTGTAACATCTTCATGTGTGATATGCAAGATATTTAAGAACATTAAAAGTTTCAAGATTCTCTAGAAAAAATTACTATGGACTTCTCAGCATATTAAACTTACCTATTCAACAAGATTTCTGGCACCTTATCTTCCTTTGAAGGGAATATGAATTCAGTAACTGATTGTACCATCGTTATGTTTTAGGTTTATTTTCTTCTTTTTTGGGTACATATAGGAAGTAGGAAACAAAAAAAAAAAATGAAAAAACAAACAAACCCACAGCTCTCATTCCCAACATCATATTTCTGCTTAAAACAAATCCGAAGTCATCCAAGACTTTTTGTTATAAAGATAAGCAACAAGGTATCGAATGGGAAGATTTTTCAAAACCAAAAGTACCAAAAGTAACCAAATCCTTAGTAACCTTGCCTTCAATGTATTTCTCTTCCTTAAATTTAAAGTTTTATTGGGAGTTAACTGCAAAAATAGGCACATTTCATCACCATTAAAAATTTCATTGTCTAGATAGGCTTCTTAATCTTTTACCAGACTGTGCTCAGCCATTCTTTTGTTGTTCCTTCATTTATACTTTTGGCCTCTCCACAGATTTTCACAAATACAATGTTATGGCACAATTTAAAATGATAAATTCAATCATTTGCATGCAAATTCTTCATTTCATTTTAAAAGCTTAGCCAGCTTTTTCTCCCTTTGCCATTAGAAGAGCTATTGAATCCAAAAGAACATTTTCACTCCATCATCGTCTGAACCATTTCAGCAGTGCATAATCCAGGTCTTACATGGGCTTCCATGTGTGTTTAATTTTTAATCCATTTCATAGAAATGCATTGATAATTTTTACTTCAGCTTCCCATATTGTACACACCATTGAGTTAACTAAACAACTCACATAAACATCAGCTGTAATTTTACCATTTTCTAACTCATTTATAATTTTAACTTTATTGTCCAAAGTCAAAACTTTTCTCATATGACAAGCCATATATAAGAAAATCACTTGGTATTTCACAGATGTCATATATGGGCAAAGAATCTAACATTGATTAAGTTTCTAACATTGCTAAGAAAAACGAGTGCTTTCTGGTGGTGTAGGAGAGAATCTGACGTTGAACACGTTTCACACAGACACACACCAAGCATTTGGACAATGCTTTACTGAGTATTTAATCACTGTTAAGCTGTTTAAGTAATAGTATGGAGATGGGTGTAGAGGAAAAATTGTCTTGAGCTGGGTGGGATCTGAACCCACAACCTCCTGAAGATAGGTCAGATGCTCATCAGGAGGTTGTCTTGAGCCTGGTAGGATCTGAACCCATAACTATCAGTTAAAAAGGTCATGAGGTTCAGATTCCACCCAGCTCAAAACAATTTTTCCTCTACACTCGTCTTCATCCTGATACTTACTTAAACAGCTTAATAGTGATTAAATATTAGGTAAATCAATGATGAAGTGTGGAAAATGAAAAAATGGCTAAGTTAAAAAAAAAGCATATTGAAAAAATGATATAAACATCATTGCAGAAGTGACATTTGGATAACTATATTATGAGAATTGTTGTGGCTTGATATATATCCAAATTACTATTTTAAAGGTGATGCAAGTCCATTTATACGTCTTTCAGGTGAAGATGATATAGTTGCTGTTTAGGAATATTGCATGATATTATCAATGTGAAGCATCACTTCATCTAGTATATATTTGCTGTTTGAAAATTTTTCTTACATATATCTTATAAAAATATTATTAATGCTTGGAAAATAATACTTTCTTTTTCCACTTAATGCATATTTATTAAGCTATGATATAAACAATTTGCTACAGCCATCTGATTACCATTTCTTAGAAGTGTATGCAGTATTGCTGTTTTGTTGTTAACGTTTACTCTGTGCTGAAGCAACCCCTGATTTAAGCTCACAATTTTGATTTGAACTGTTATCAATAAATTTTCTTTTAAAATTTCGAAAATCTCCTGAAAATTAACTAAAAACTGCTATTTTTAAAAATTGTAGATTTGAAAGTAATTACAAAGTGCATACCTTTTTTTATGTTTCGCACTCTTTTTCTGCCTTAAGCACTATTTCAATATTCCTAGAATTATTTTTACCATTTATTTCATTTATTCCAGCATCCTATGCATCATTCTGTTCCACAAATCAAAATTATAACTGAAAAATACATTACCCAAATCTTGTTGTTCAAGACTGGCAGCATTGAACAAAGTCACAAGCAGAGAAAGACGTAGATGTTGCTAATTGCTCACTTACATGTGCGAGAGCTGTCAGTTAAGTGGCTGGCATGGTAGTTGTTTACATGGTTGATTTAAGTTCAAATACTTTCTCCACATATTGGATATAATCTCACTTTGTAAAGTTAGTATTTTATTTACTTTTTTATAATAAACCTTAGTTTTCATTTCTGTAGATTTATTTTATTTCCCTAAATTATCATATTTTGTTCGTTTGATCTGTTGGTAGATTATTATCGATCTTTTGGAGTTATGCTACATCATATGGCCAGCTTACAAGTTATTGTGGATATTTTGTTTAACATCACATTGGGTTATACCTTAATTTTTCTTTTATTATTTCTTGTTTTTCCAGTATAAATTTTGATTTTGTATCGTTTCATGAAAATAAACAAGGTCTTGGATGCAGAACCAAAAAGGGGCTTCCTTGATACAGAAATCAGTCCCAACGTGAGAGGGCAATTCCGGAAGTATTTTAACCCACCAACACTGAGGGGCGTTTTACTCTCCACCCTCCCCTTGGCAATTTTTTTTTAAATATGAGTTTTTAAGTTTATACTGATTTGTTTAAAAAGATTCCCCCGCCCCTCAATATCTTGCTTACATCACTCTGAAAATAGAAGATTTTTTTTCAGCTTTGGTGCACTAACTTTTTGTCACTTGCCATGCTGAAAAGAATCATTAAAAGAAATAAAAATCATATTTCTGATAAATGTACATTTTTTTGAGAAGAAATTTCATTTTGATTGATATAAAGGGTTTTCCAAAAGGGGCTTTAGGATTTTGAATGCCGATAACTTAAAATGTTTTTTTTTTTTCAGGTGGAATTTAATATATCCTAACTTCAGTCATATACAAGTCTAACTATGGCATCGCTCTCACAAGAACAACGTATTGAAATCATTAAAACTTATTATGGAAATAGTTGTTCAGTAAAAGAAACACATTGCAAAATTCGTGATTTTTTTTTTTGGCGCATTCAATTGTCCTACTGAACAATTTCACGTTAAATGGAAGTGTCAATAAACAAAATTGTCGACTTTGGGGGGAAGAAAATCCTCGAATTATTCACGAACAATCACTTCATGCACAAAAATGTATGGTTTGGTGTGGTTTGTGGTCTGGAGGAATCATTGGCCCATTTTTCTTTGAAAATGATCGTGGCAATGCTGTTATGGTGAATGCAGAGCGTTATAATGCGATGATTACAGAATTTTTGTGGCTTCAAATTGATGGAATTGACATTTCTGATGTTTATTTTCAACAAGATGGTGCTACGAGCCATACAACACGAGCGAACATAGTTATTACGCACGAAATTCCCTGGACGTGTAATTTCACGAAATGAAGATGTGAATTGGCCACCAAGATCTTGCGACTTAACACCATTGGATTTTTTTCTTAGAGGCTATTTGAAAAGTAAAGTTTACATCAACAAACCAGATAACATACCAGACTTGAAAGATAACATCCGAGCAGTCATAAAAGAGATTAATGTCTCAATGATTGAGAATATCTTACAAAATTATGATGTTTGTATCGATGCCTGTAAAGGTAGCCATGGTGGACATTTAAATGACATCATCTTTCAAGTTTAATTGTAATCGATGAAACTTTAATTTACAATAAACAAATCAGATACAAGATTACAAAACAACATCCTAAAGTCCCTTTTTGAAAACCCCATATAATTTAACTGTTTATATTCATCAAGTTTCCCAAAATTAAGCCTTAATTAAATTATCTGATCTTTTTTTCACTGTATCATTGTGAAAAGTCTTATTTAAATTAACATGCTTCTAAATTTCTTTAATTTTTTTATTTCAATAAAATTTTGTTCGCTGGTTGGTTGTTTTATCTCCGAGTGACACTTTTTTTGCACACAATGGTTTAAATGGCCAGGTCACAAGGATCTTGAGGGCTCAGAGAAGGTTGGGGAAAGGGACCCACTGGACAGGATGTATATAATAGTTCCTAAATGTGCACAGGGTATGGCTTAATGTCGCATCTGATGTACAGTGACCTTTCTAAGCCCATTGGTGTCCCCTACTGACCAAGGGTAGGGCAGGGAGTTTTGCAGAGATAAATATCAACACTGGCCCAGCTGGGACTCAAACCTGGGAACTGCAAATTATAATTCTGCCACACTACTGACTGAGCCACCCCCCAACCCAATAAAATTTGGAGTTAAATTCTGTTTAATTTGGTATATAATATGACTTATTTCTGTTGATTGGTTATTTTTTTTTTAATTCTAAAGTTGACTTGTTTATATGACTCAACACAAGTCAAGTCAAACAATTGATGTTCACACATTGAAACATAAAGTAAACATTGGGTATAAGTCCCTTCAACTCGTTCAGAACAAAAAAGGGTAGCTTTAAATATTATTTATGGTTACTACATTTGGTGACAGCTGTTACAGTACTGATTATACTCTTATATTGGTTTTTTATAATGTACCTTGAAAATGATCCTCACACTGACATTGTGAATAGCATTTAACATATGCCTCATTGAATAATTTTCAACCTACACCCTGGAAGGGAGGGAGATATTAAATTACCTAAAATCTATTAGTGTTAGAAAAAAAAAAAGTGATTTTTGAAATCAGTATTTGAAGGTATAATGAGTACACCCTATTTCATTCAGGTAGGGAATTCATTGTTGTTCTGTGTGATATGCATTTATAATAGTATTTCAGTCTGCTACTTCTCATTATAAGGTCTACTATTCTAATCATTCTAGGATGAGTTTTTATTAGAGCTTGTGTATTTAGTTCATATAGTTTCCAAATTACCATTGTTTTACATTATATATTTTAAAAGGAAATTTTGTTAAACATTCTAAGCTATGTATCTGAAACATTAATTGTTATTATTTTTTTTTTAATTTTTTTTTTTTTGGTTTTTATGGCTAGGATAGAGCTAATGGAATGAAAGAAATACCTCTTGGTATATATATATATCCTATATTACAAAGTGCTGATATCCTTCTTTACAAGTAAGTTTGAAATATCTCACTGTAGTGGCCATAGACTAGATAAGTGTTCTGCAAATGGTGTACCACTGCAGTAATTTAAATATGCCTTAGAAATGCCTAGAAATGTCTTTCATACATCATCACTGATGCACAAAATTAAAATAATGTTAACTTAAAAGAAAATGATTTAAGTCACAGTGCTGATTTAAAATTAATAAATTTACTCTGTATTACTGTAAGGATCTGAAAAGCTGAGACAATTACTTGGAATTATTATCTACAAAATTACATTGGTTTTTTTCTTGGATGATATCCAATAAATAGTGAAGTCTGTTGTCCTGCAGCCTTCCTATGGTCGAGTGGTTAGCATGCTTGGCTATGGATCTAAGAGACCTGGGTTTGAGCCCAGGTAAGGCATGGATGTTCAAGTTGTTTTTCTGCTGAGGTTCTGCTATCCTCACAGACCTACTATGGCATATAAACTGATAGGCTCCTGTCAGACTTCTGGGGCAAATAACTGCTTGAGAGGGTAATTTTTTAAATTTTATTTATTGTCCTGCAGTGGATAGTACAGTCCAATTATTCAGAGTTCACATATGTTCCTGATTTTGCCGTTGTTCTTTTTGAGGATTTTCCTGCAGGGTTGACATCAATTTGGAAGTGGCACTGAGAGATGAAATATGCTGTTGGAATTTATGATTTGCTGCACATGTTAACCAATTATAGATTTCCAGCTCAGGACAGATATGCTTAGAGAACTAAATTGCATGGTCTAGTTGGACCTCCATTGCCCATGGCTGCTTGAAGAGGATGATGATGATGAGCATATGCCACAACTTTTCCAGAAGAACAAATAATGTATCTTAATACACATGTGTTATGTGTTTTGCTCCAATGCATCATCAGGCAAAATACCATATACCTCCATTTTCTACATGCACACTGGATAAACTCACCACCTCCACACATAATAACCTACACTTTTCTGTAAATAAAGTCCTCAACAATATAGCAAAACTTTAAAATTCTACCTCCCAAATCCCTCAGTAGAGGACATCACAAGTACTACCACCCATTCCTCCACCCAACATGCTCCAAACCTAACATAAACAAACACTGACTGTAGCATGCTAATATCTGTGCCTCCCGTAAAACAAATATTTCACATGATGATGTATAATAGCAACACTGTGGAATGCATAACACTTGTACAGACATATTATTCACTCTTCTGGAAAGTTGTGACATACACTGGAAATATTTAAATACATTGGTTAATGTGTGCAGCAAATCATTAATTCCAACAGCACATTTCATCTCTGCCACTTCCAAATTAATGTCACTTCTGCATTACTCACCACAGGATAATAGACTTGCCTATTTATTTAATATCATCCCAAGAAAAAAGATAATTTCGTAGATAATGATTTAACTAATTGCTCAGCTTTTCCCACCATTATAGTGATGTAGAGTAAATTTATTAATAATATTAACTTGTGATTATAATTGTTTGATTGGGTCACTGGCTCATGCTAGAACTCCAAATTTATAAAAGATCCCATTCCATTTTACTGAAACTTAGTATACAGTTAATTGCATTCTCACTATAAACTATATATTTCTTG
The DNA here is from genome assembly GCA_038380435.1 of Ryuthela nishihirai. NCBI lineage: Eukaryota > Metazoa > Arthropoda > Arachnida > Araneae > Heptathelidae > Ryuthela > Ryuthela nishihirai. The sequence continues at coordinate 151,409,865 of JAWZYU010000001.1, read as the reverse complement.
TTTCATGAGAACATCGTAAATACTGAGTGCAAGTTACATTATAAATAGCATAATGCAATTCTAAACTTATCACAGAGGGTTAATAATAAATAAATATTTTTGATTTTGAATTTATAAATTTTTATTTTTAGAATTTTTTTATATACCAAAGATCCAAAACATTATGACCACCTGCCTAATATGATTTTGGTCCTCCACGTGCCATCAATACAGCTCTTACATGACGAGGCATGGACACTACAAGATTTCTAAAGGTGTCTTGTGGTATTTGGTACCAGTAGATCTTTAACTCTTGTAAGTTACGTAGTTGAGCTGCCGCAGATTGTATATGCTGTTTCAATACAAACCACAGATGCCTGATTGGATTGAATGTTTGGGGAATTTGGAGGCTACCTGGAAGTCTTCCTCATGTTCTGCAAACCATTCTCAAACAATCTGGGCAGTGTGGCATGGTACATTATCCTGCTGAAAGAAGGCACTACTAGAGGGGAATACCATTGCCATGAAAGGATGTACTTGGTCTGCAAAGATGTTTAGGTAGGTGGTAGATGTCATAGTTTCCTGCACATGAATGACTGGACCCAAGGTTTCCCAGCAGAACATTGCCCAAAGCATTACACTTCCTCTGCTGGCTTGTTTTCGTCTCGCAGTGCATCCTGGTGCCAACACTTCCCCAGATAAATGATACACACATACCTGGCTGTCCATATGTTGCAACAAGAAACAAGATTCATCGGACCAGACAACCTTCTTCCAATCATTCAAGATCCAGTTTTGATGCTCATGTGCCCATTGTAGGTGCTTTCGACAGTGAACTGAGGTTAGCATGGGCATTTGGAGTGGCCTGCGGCTATGCAGCCCCATATTTAGCAGGGTTTGATGTACTGTGTGTTGTGACACATTTCCACCATCACCAGCATTCAAATTATGGGTTGCAACACAGTATCTTTTCTGTTAGCTCATACCATACGGGATAGCCTTCGCTCACCTATAGCATTGGTGAGCCATGATTGGCAAATGCCTAGCCAGCAGTTCGTGGTTTTTCCCTCCTTGGACCACTTTTCGAAGCTACTAACCATGGCTGATCGTGAGCACCCCACAAGCCTTGCCATCTCGTAAATGCTCTGACCCAGTTGTCTGGGCATTGCAATTTGGCCTTTGTCAAACTCACTTAAGTCTGCTGCCTTTCCCCATCTGAAAAACAAGTATAACACTGATTAACAGAACTCAGTATCAGTTATTATCTATCTATAATAACACTGTTCTCTTGATGTAGAGCCCTTCTCCCCAGAGCTCAGTATCAGGTATATTATATATATACCGTTTCATGACCTTCACACACACCATCATTTACCTGTAGTTGCTAGTTGCTTCGATTTGCATAAAGATGTGCTGGTTGTAATGTTTTGGCTCTTTGGTGTATGTATTATGCATAAAGCATCTTCTAGAACTTTCTGCTTTTGTTGAGTAGTTCTTTTTTTTTATTGTGGTGTGCTGAAAAATTGCTCAGAATTTTTTACCTATGTACACTTGAGTTGGCTTTCCATTAGCAACACCCCCTTGTATAGGAATGGACTGGTGTGTGTAGCTGGTGACGGCTCAAGGTTGGGAACATCACAAAAGCAGATATACTATTGTTAGAGCACATATGTGGCAATTAGTTTTTCCTTTGCTTCATCATTTTTCAGGAAGTCCAGAATTAAATGCTGATTGGTTTTATTATGAAAATTTTAAGCATGGTTGGGTATGCCAACCATGCTTATTAGTTTGGCTATAGCATTCAAAATTTGTTCATTATAGATTTATATGTTTTATACAAATATTATGAATGCCAGGCGATTTCTCAGAGCTCATTTCTTCTATTATTTTAAAATGCATAATAAATAATCATATATCATAATATTCTCAATACACACATTGGCATATAACATGTCCTAATTCCTTTCATTAGTTATTTGGCAAAAAAAGTTCTATATTTACTTTTTTTTTCTTTTCACTGAGCACAGTTGAATAAAAACCTGGCCACCAGGTACAATTTAGTTTTTCAGGCCTGGAATGGTAAGGTTAAAGTGTTCAAACGGTGTTAACCATTTTTTAAAGTTGGACTTAAATTGCCCTCATTTTAATTCCTCTTATTACTCAGAAGAAACTGCTCTTTCTTTTGGTATGTGACATATATATCTGTTAGTCACTGCAAGATAAAGCTCTAAAGTTCAGTTGATTCTCTGCTCACAAAATAAAAATAAAATATTTTGGTCACAATGTCATGCATTGGGGAGAAACCCAACGTTTTAAGGGTAAAAAAAGCAGTTTTTTGTAGTGATTAGCGAAGTGAGAAAAAAATCCAACCATCCACCTATCAGGCAAACATGGAATCTCCTGGTTTCAAAAGATCCCATGTTTGAGTCCTGGAGGCAGATGGGTGGATTTTTTCCACACTTGCCTAGTTACAACAAAATGACTATCACTGTAGTGAGGTTCGTTAATTTCTATTAATAGGTAATTGCTGATCCTACACCTGAAAATGTAATTTTATGGGTTTTGAAACATAAGATTCAAGTAATTCATGACATCATGCATCATTTTCTGTTTCCTTAACATATCATGGCACTGCAATGTTTTATGGGAGTCCAAAAGTTAAGTAAAGCTTTTTTTTTTAATCTGCTTGAGAGATTAACAGCAATTATCAATATTTCAAATAAGATTTCTAATGAAGAATATACATGCTCAGAACAATTAGGGGAATCTGAAGAAAATCAGTCATTGAGGTCATTCTTTGAACATAGGCCTATTGTTGGTTTACCAAAAGAAAAACAGGCAATGAAAAGTAGATTTAATGTGAATTTGGAGGGCTTTGATTATTGAAATTGAAAAATACACACAATATGTAATTGCAGTGTAACACACATGGTCTTATGCAGGCCCAATACAGTATGATAAAGTTCAACAATCTATTCATTATCTATTCATTATTTGCCAGTACTTCACTCTTATGTAAATCAGTTTACATTTGTAAGTGGAATTAGGAAGAAAACTTCAAGAAATGTTTTATATAAGGTCAATTTTGCTAATATGCAGTTGATGATCAAATGTATAGATGATATAAGCATTTCTGTTTCCTTAGCATATCATGGTGCAGCATATTTAACAGTATTTGTTTAAATGCACAGTAATTTTCATCTTTAAATATTACACAAAATCCACAGATGTATTTAGATAGTAAGTAATTGTTTTTAAACATTTATCCCAAGGGTGCACAAACAAATCCAATTCCTTTTCACTAAATGTAAACCATTCCAACAATGGAAAACATTTCCATCTATCTGTGTATTAATATTTTAAAATTATTTGTATATAATTATTCCATAAGAGATGTTTACAAAATTATACACCTATGTATTTAATTTTATTTACATTTGTTACTGAGTGATAGTTGAAAATAGATATGTAATTTTTATTAACATTTTGTAATATTTTGATTAGGATATCAATATCTGTATTTATTCCATTTTTAAAATGCAGATGCAGTAAAATTCTGATAGTCTTAGCACCATTGGGATTTGGGTGTGTGCCAGATGTAGGATATTCTGGACCATTTTTTATGATATTCCTAGAAATAACCCAAGAAACCACAAGATGCTATTATTTCATTTTTTTTCATGCTACATAATATTAAACTAATTGTAAACATACATATATACACATACAAAATCCTCATGCAGCAATTGGTTACAGAGATCCAACCAGACTGCGTAATTTTCCTCTTTAGATGTGTCTCTTCTGAGCTACAGTGCTGCATTTGGCCACTCTAGGCCAATTCCTGTTTGACATTGTCTGCCCATTGCATCCTAGGTCTCCCCCATTTTCTGAAATCCTTAGACACACTGTTCATAATCCTGTTCGCCAGTCTCCAGCTATGCATACAGGCATGGCCAAACCAACACAGTCTCTCACTGTAATAGAGATTTTTATTCACGAATATGCTGTGGTAAAGATTTAAAACATTAAACAACACGGTTTTTTGGGAGCAAGCCTCAAAAGTGAGAGAGTGCTTTACATATTATAACTCAGTTATAGGTTTTACCTTAGGATTACCTATACTTCTATACTACTTATCTAGGTGGCTCTTTTCACATAAGAGCGGCTAGAAAGCTATTATATAGAATAAGATATATTTACCATTTCGCTGGTACAATTGCACTTTGCAACATTTGCAAGAAATCATTAGATATGCTACCAGTCCAATTTGATGGAGTATTCATACAGTTGTTACTCAGCTGGTATATTTGCTGTTAAAATGTCCTGGCTCTTTCGTCTGTTCTTGATGTTTTACTCAGTACTGGTTCTTGTTGCACCGGTTCCTTGTTATCGTTGATTAAGTCCACAGCTATTGCTTATTATAGCCAACTGTTGATTCTATATGCTTGCTGGGTATAGCAGTCAGTTCTTTTGTTGCTATTAGCACATCTCCAAGATTTGAGTAGATATTAATTTTGCTCCCTTTAAACAACTACATCTTCAATGTTAAAACTTTAAAAAATGTGTTTGACAAAAACATTTAAAAAACCTCATGAACCTCACAGGTTCTTGGTACTCCTCGCGAACCTCACAGGTTCTTGGTACTCCTCGCGACACATTTCGCCATGGTCTCATCTGTACATGGCTTCATCAGGCGGGAGCGTTGGTAGAAATGTGTAGCGTATATAGCCTGCCCCGCTCTAGTCTTGTCAACTATGGTTTACATATTGCGTGCGCATTTCGTGACGCGCTCTGCAACAGGAGACTCCATGCCGATGGAAGGGGTGGGATCTCGGTGTTGCAGACCACGTCACGATGCTTGTATATATTTATTGCTTCCGCGTATGGTAATTGGAATTTGGATTTTGGGGCCATTCCCGCTGTATAATTGATTTTATTAACTTTAATATTGTTTTCAAGTATTGCCTTCGAAAATGCTGTTGTAGGGTTCTTATTATTTATATCTGTAAGGTGTTCGTTCATTCGTACCTCATATTGCCTGTATGTTTTTCCTATATATTTGTTTTTACCTTTTAGTTTGTTTTCTGGATCCGGAATTTCTATTTCATAAACTCCCCCCGTTGGTGGTTTTTGGTCTCTGTCGTTTAAGATTAAGTTTTTAATAGAATGTGTAACAGTAGTGGGTAATGTATAGTTGTATTTCCTTAATGTATTTTCTAATGTTCTTGTTATTGTTTTTATGTACGGAAAGCTTCTAACATATTGTTTTCTATTTTCAATTTGCTGCGGATTTGGTTGAGTATCTCTTTTTACAATATATTTGGCCTCGGTATCCCATTTTTGTAGCAGTTTTCGTGGGTATCCCATATCTTGTACTGTTTTATAAATATATTGTAGCTCCTCGTGCAATGTTTTGTATTGTGAGCAATATCGATATGCTCTGATAAAGTGTGGTATTATGCTAGCTTTCTTATATTTCATTGGGTGCGCTGACTTTAATTTACTCTCTCTGTACAATATGCTGCTCAACAGAGGTTGATGACTCCTTCTTCTAATCTCATCATTACTTACAAAGCAAAGCACCTAATGCCCAAGATACTGCATAAGCATCTAGAATCAAGGGTATCAAGTTTCTTGTTATCCTGCTTACAAAGGGTCCATGTTTCACTACTTTAACTAACCTTAGAAAGAACCAAACTATTATGCAGCGTAATTTTAGTCCTTAGGTCTTTACGCCTATTTTTCCACACTCTCCATAGATTCTTAAAAGTCCCAGCAGCAATCTCTATTATTCTATTTATCTCATACTGCACATCAACAGTATCTGTTACATAGCTCCCTAGATAATTAAACTGAGACACTTACTCAAGAGTGCAGGCATTCAAAGCAACTGAAGCACCACCTGCCTGATCAATTTTCATCATTTTAGTTTTTTCTCTTTTATCACCAAATCTACTCTATTACCAGTCTCATCAACAGCCCTAATGAACGAATTCATCTCATTAACAACAGTAGCCAACAAGGCCAAATCATCTTCATAATCTAAATCAGAAATTTTGAAATCTCTAGACCATTTAACGCAAAAATATTTCCCTTGCAAAGAATTTCTCATGACATAATCAAAAACCAAAGGAAAAGGAGACAAAATGCATCCTTGTCTAACTCCACTAGCAATGTTAAACCAATCGCTGCAAGATGTACCAACTCTCACACATAACTCAATGTTATTATAGAGAGCTCTCATTACACTAACTAACGTATCAGGTATTCCATATGATCTAAGAATCAACCACAAATTATGTCAATCAACAGAATCAAAAGCCTTTTTTGTAATCTATAAAGCTAACAACCACAGGTTTCTGAAACTCTAAACATTTCTCAAGAGTCTGCCTAAGTGAAATATTTGATCAGTACACATACTGCAATTTCTGAAACCACACTGCTGTTGTCCATCAACCAAATTCTTAATTCTATTAAGTATAATTATGCAAAGAACTCTACTTGGAACAGAAAGTAAACTAATTCTCCTATAATTATCACAAGAGCTGTGATCACCGTTTTTTAAAAATTGGGACAATGATAGCTCTAGTAAAATCCTTAGGAACACCTTTATCATAAAAAATATTCAAAATTTTAGTTAGTCATGTGACAACACAAATGTTCTCAGGTTTTAAGCATTTCAGTGGTGATTTATGCAGTTTTAATTTAGAGATAGTCAAAGTGACTTCGGAATGTGATATAGCCATCATTGAAGCCAATAATGTATCTATCATTAAAAACAATGGGAGTAGAAATAATTACATTATTTAGACCATCTCTGAAATGTTCAGCCGACCTGGCCATCACAGAATCCTCACCTTCAACCACCTTGCCATGCTTATCCCTCAAACCCTGTGTACCTGTCTGTTTCATCCCACATAAAACGTTAATAATCTGGTACAATCCCCTGCTGTTGTGCTGTCTAACTGCTTTGTCAGCCAAACAATCAAGCCAAAGATTCTTATCAGCTGTTAACTGATCCTTTACACATTTATTAAACTCATAGCATCATTTATTATCTAACAGAAGGCACCTTTATCATTTATGATAAAGGTGCCTTCTGTTAGGACTCATAGGGTGTTGATTCATATTAATCCTGCACTTCTTTCTTTCAGAAAAGATATTAATCCTGCACTTCTTTCTTTCAGAAATAAGTTCCATAGCCTTATCACTCAAATAATTTTGTTTTCTCTGTTCTCTTTTGCCCAAAAGAGAACTGTAGGTTTCAAGAAAAGCCTGTTTAAACTGATCCCATTCTTTCTCAACTTCAGCAGTAAGCAAACCACGATTGTCATAATGACTAAGTAGCCTATCATACTATGCTTTGGCTATATCTGGATCTTTTAGATGTTCAGTGTTAAAGGTAATTTTCTTAACCTTAGCACAACATTTCTTAAGCTTTAGCTGCAAAACACTTTTGACCAGGTAATGGTCAGACCCAATTTCAGCTATCCTGTGTGATCTAGTGTTCCTAACTGAACTGGCCTATTTGCTGCTAATTAAAATATAATCTATCATATTCCTGTGCAACCCATAAGGTGAAACCCATGAATATTGATAAATGCCCTGATGTTTATAGTATGTGTTAGTAACAGGTAAGTTAACTTAAAAATTGTAAACACAGTAATTGAAATAAAAAGTAATAAATATCAGTTAATGCAATTGTATTTGGAAGCATGGAAAATGGCAGACTGACAATGGATTCATTCATAAAACATTCTGGCATATTTGGATACTGAACTACACTGTTTCACAAACTTAAAGTAACATAGCATTTTTCCTCAGTATTTTAATTTTAACAACATACTCAAAGGTAAAAATATGCTATTATAGGAATATTACATTCGAATTTTGAATAGCAAATTAAAATTGATCTACAATCCCATAATTCCCTACTACATAAAATTGCTAATACCTATAAAAACATGGTTTGCTCCCAGATCACTTTATTTCAAAATTGTTGCTTGTAAAGAGGGTTAATCTCATTTTTTACTGAAGATAGCAACACATCAGTGTTTAGATGATTCCTTGTGATGCAGGCTGTTGGAATACTTGAGTGGAATGGTCACAGGTGGAGGTAGCAAGATGGCTGAGTGTGTTGCGAAAGGTGGTATCAACAATTTGGAAACAGGTCTGGGAGACAGGAACCATTACCAGAAGAGTTTGCCAAAGTCACCTGAGAGTTACTGGAACCCGAACTGACCATTATCTGACTCTGGCAGGACAGAGCAGTATGATGACTTTATGCAACTGTCTCTCAAGGTTTCTATGGTCACAGGTGAAAGTATTTTCAACAGAATAGTGTCACAAAGTTTTAATGCAAGTATATCCAATATATCCTCCAATATCAGATACTTATGGGGGAGGTAGTGTGCTGGTCTTAGATGGCATAACTATCAGTGGCCATATTCTTTTCATATGTTCAATCAAGGCTCTATGAGTGCTCGCATCTGTCCAGAACATTCCAGAGTATTGGCTTGTTTCTGGGAGATGTGGGTTTGAGTCCCGTATGTTGGCAAAAGTTTTTCCACAAAACATTTATAGACAATATTAAATATTTTTGTGGATGCCAGTCCAACATCAAACAATTGTCAATAATATAATAGTTATTTAATTCAGACCCATAATAAATGAAAACAGAAGCAGATAAAATACTAAATATTTAGTTTACATCCACCACAGCATTAACCCTTACAGTGTCAGGATTCTGAAACTGAACTCACTGTGGTGGCCAAGTTTATTTTAAAGTATTTTCAGAAAATAAACAGCTTTAGAACCTTGAATGCAGTAATGAATGGATACATGTAGTGTTATATACCAATAGAAAGAGGGTTTAATTGTGATTTATGAAATGGCAAAAATTTGGGGGAAAATGATAAATATTTTAAGCATTTTTTTTAAATATTGCACAATTTTATTGATCTCATGACTTTACATTCTACCATCAAAATTTCAAATTTCTATCATTAACACATCAGGTGCAATATTCATTTAAAAGTTTGCAATTTAACATTTTTCCCACCATCAGAGGGTGCAATTTAAACTTTTCAGTGATTCAGAAAGTGCAAATCATAATATTTCATCAATACTTATCTAACCCAAACAGAAATTCTAATTTTTCTGTAATAAAAAAATTGAATCTACGTACAAGCAGACTACTAAGACAACATTAGCTTGTTTCATTTGAAAACAAGATAAGAAAACATTAACATGTTTTGGTTTGCAGCTTCAACAATATTTTATAACCAAATGGAAAGACTGACAGGTATTTCTATATATATATATAAACCCCCTTTTCAAGCAGCAAACAATTTAAACAGTGCATTTTGATGGCATTTGTTTTTAAACAAAGGAAGTAAACTTTAAACTATCTAACCACCCCTACCAGTGGCATGGAATCTCCTGTTGTGTAAACAAGCACGTGCACTTGCTGTGCAAGCATTTGAAAATGTCAGTAAGGAGACACATAAACATGATTAACATGGACGGATAAAGTGGCAAAACACATTGGTAGAGAGGGGAGGTGGAACATGTTTTTAGACTTTTTAAAGAGAAATTAAATGTTTTTAAGATTTTAAGGAGCAGTTGAGTTTTAATTCTTGAGGATGTGCTAAAAAATGTTAACTCGCCCAATGAGTAAAACCATCCAGGAACATAACAGTGTAAATAAAGAACTAACAGAAGTTAGTGTATGTCAGTAAAGAAGGTTGTGAAGAATATCCACAACTGTGGCATTCTATAAATAAACCAGGACTGGTATCAGAGTTAAGATGACATTAGCGTCACCTCAACAACCAGCACACTGAAAGAGCAAAAACCAGGGACAAATAACCCCTCTGAATCAGCTGTAGTCTGCCAGCAGATAGACAGCTCACTGGACTGCTTAAATATTCATCTTTTTCTCTCTTCACCACCTTTACTAGTGAAAGGCAAGTGTACAAGAAAAGGTATGAAATAGCAGTACAAGAAAAAGAATAAGTGTAGAAGTAATAAGCTGAAGCCACTAGGTGGTAATTGATGCTATAATGATTACTGAAAGGTTTCTTACAGCTAAATTTCAGACAAGCATTAAAGACTTGAATGTCATCTGCTGTTGTGTTCCCACTGAGGATGAGAAGGATAAGTTTTATGGACAACTGCAGGCTATTTTTAATTTGGTCAAGAAAAGAGATTTTACCCTTGTTTTAGGTGAATTCAGTGTCAAAGTTGGTACTGACTCTGACCTTTGGGGAGGAGTGATAGACCCTTTTGGTAGTGGTAGCTGCAATGGCAATGGGCAACATCTCCTAGTAAACTCAATGGTTTCAGAATAACTAACACTTATTACAAACACTGTGACATACATAAGTACACGTGGGTTTCACCTGATGGCCTGCAAAAGAATATGATTGATTATATATTAATTAACAGCAAATGGGCTACTTCTGTTAGGAATTTCAGGTTATATAGGAGAGCTGAAATTGGATCTGACCATTATCTTGTTAAAAGTGTCTTGCAACTTAAGAAGTGCTGTGCTAAAGTAAAAAAAAATTACCTTTAATTCTGAATATCTGAAAGACCCAGTTATAGCTGAAGCTTACCATGATAGGTTACTTAGTCATTAGGACAGTCATGGTTGCTTGCTACTGAAGTTAAGGAGGAATGGGACCATTTTAAACAGGCTTTTTTGGAAACTAAGAGTACTCTTTTAGGAAAAAAGGAGCAGAAGAGGCAAAATTATTTGAGTGATAAGGCACTTGAGCTTTTTTCAGAAAGAAAGAGCTGCAGGATTGTTCTTAATCAATATCCTACTATCCTAATAGAAAGCATTACAGAGAACTTAATAAACGTGTAAAAGATCAGTTAGCTGCTGATAAGAATCTTTGGCTTGATGGTTTGGCTGACAAAGCCGAGGAAGCAGTTAGACAGCACAACAGCAGAGAGATGTACCAGATAGTTAATGTTTTGTGTGGTAGAAAATGGACAGGCATACAAGGATTGAAGGATAAACAAGGTAAGGTTATAGAAGAGGAGGATTCTGTCATGGCTAGGTGGACTGAGCATTTCAGTGATGTTCTAAACAATGTGATTAGTTCTACTCCCATTGTTTGCAATGATGATAGATGCATTGGTAGCTTTAATGTTGGCCCTATAACACAAACTGAAGTTATTTTGGCTATTTCTAAACTTAAACTTCGTAAATTCTCAAGGGTAGATGAAATTACTGCGGAAATACTTAGAGCTAGGAATGTTTCTGTTACCACTTGGATGATTGAAATTTTGAATATCTTTTATGATGAAGGCATGGTTCCTATGGATCATGGTTCCTTGAGAATCATCATCATCATCAAGCAGCCATGGGATATGGAGGTTGCAAAACAATGGAGTCTCTCTCTGCACAATATGCTGCTTAAAGGAGGTTGCCGACTCCTTTGCTTAACGTCATCATTAGTTACAAAGTTGAACCAAGAATAACACTTATTACAAACACTGTGACATAATAAGTACACATGGGTTTCACCAGATGGGCTCCATAAGAATATGTGATGGATTATATATTTATTAACAGGAAATGGGCTAGTTCTGTTAGGAATACCAGGTCTTATAGGGGAGCCAAAATTGGATCTGACAATTACCTTTAATTCTGAAGCTTTGAAAGCCCCAGTTATAGTCCACTTATATCAGCCTACTTTCTGTTCCAGGTAAAGTCCTTTACCTGATTGTGCTTAATAGAATTAAGAATCTGTTTGACAGGTAATTGCGGGATGAGCAGTGCGAATTCAGGAGTGGTAGGGGATGCATAGATCAGATTTTTTTACTTAGGCATACTTGAGAAATGTTTAAAGTTTCAGAAACCTTTGGTTGCTAGCTTTGTTGATTTCAAAAAGGTTTCGACTCTGTTGATCATCATAATTTGTGGTTGATTATGATATCATGTAGTATACCAGACAAGTTAGTTAACATAATGAAAGCTCTCTATCATAACACTGAGTCGTGTGTGAGAGTTGGTAAGGCTTGTAGCAATTGGTTTAGCAATATTTCTGGTGTTTGACAAGGGTGCATTTTGTCTCCGTTTCTCTTTAGTTTGGTTATTGATTATGTTATACGAAATTCACTTCAAGGCATAAATTTTGGCCTTAAATGGTCTGGAGATACGAAAATTAATGATTTAGATTAGGCTCATGATTTAGTCCTTTTGGCAAACGATGTTGATGAGATGAACTAATTCACTCGAGCTGTTGACGAAACTGGTAGTAGAGTAAGTTTGGTTATAAAGAGAAAAAACTTAAAGTGATGAAAATTGGTCAGGCAGGCTGTGATTCAGTTAATCTGAATGGTTGCAGTCTTGAGCAGGTGTCACAGTTTAATTATCTTGGGAGCTATGTAACAGATACTGGTGATGTGCAGCATGAGATTAACAGACGAATAAGGATTGCTGCTGGGACTTTTAAGAATCTTTTGGATAATGTCGAGAAATAGGCTTATACACCTAAAGACTAAAATTAGACTGTAATAGTTTGGTTCTTTCTAGAGTCAGTTATGGTTGTGAAACTTGGATGCTTTGCAAACAAGATAGTAGGAAACATGATGCTTTTGATTCTAGATGCTTGTGCAGTATCTTGGGCATTAGGTGGTTGAACTTTGTAAGTAATGATGAAGTTAGGCAATAGTCAACAACCTCCTTTGAGCACCATATTTTGTAGAGAGAGACGCCGTTGGTTTGGCCATGTTGTCATATGGATAATTATAAATTAGCGAATAGGGTTATGAACAATGTGCCTAAAGGTTTCAGAAAGAGTGGGAGACCTAGGGTGCAGTGAGCAGACAATATCAAACAGGACCTTTTTAGAATTGGTGTGCAGTGGCCAAATGCAGCAGATGTAACTCAGGACAATATGCTTGGAGAACTAAATTGCATGGTCTGGTTAGATCTTCGTAGCCCATGGCTGCTTGGGGATTATGATGATGATGAATTATTTCAAGTGTTTCTCGTTTACAGGAAGTTTTTTATATAATACTGTGAGTGACAAATATTACTACCATCACATGTGGCAATCACATGTGAAATTGTGGCAGCTCAGACAACCAATTTTTTGAAGTTTTTAAATTAATTATATCTTTTGAAATAAAAATATCCTATAATGGCTGGTGGTAGTTAAAAATCAAAACTAAAGTAATTTGTTATTTTTGGTTTGGTTATAGGTGTCTTGATTTCAGTAGGTGGTGTAACTGTAAGTACTTTATCTTATCTCTTATTAAATGATAAATTATATCTTAAGCAGCTGCTTGCAACAGGGGTATGACAGCCTGCCAATATAATATGGAATAGAGAAAGTCTGTGAGGAAGATCTGAACTCACCAGATGATCTGCACAATAGAGAGAACATTCACACCTTATCTGGGTCTCAAATCTATGTCCCTTTGATCAGTAACCAAGCACACTAACCATTCAGATACTGGATGGTCTTATTGTTCTCCCAACAATTTAAGAAAAAGATCCGAAAATGATCCCTCAAACTTCAAAAAAAAATAATAAAATAAACAAATAAAACATTTAATTGAAAGTTATAGTTTTGCCGAAAAACATCTCTTCCACATCTTTCAATTGGAAAAAGGATATTTATGTCCTCATTCTTGTAACAGTTGGATTATTTTTACCTCTGAGTGGCACGTGGTTACACACAATGGGCTAAATGACCAGATCACATGGACCGTTAGGGGTCAGAGAAGGTTGGGGAAAAGGAACCCACTGAATAAATGTCAGGAGACAGATTGTAATCTGCCATCAAGACCATCTAGTGTGTTCTTTAGCATATACAATGTATAGCTCTCCTGAACACAGGGTCATGGCTTTACATCCCCTCTGACAGACAGCTGCCTTTCTAAGCCCATCAGTATCCCCTTTCTGACTGAGGGCAGTTGGGGGGTTTAGCAGTTCTTTTGACAATAAATAAACATATTGGTTTTAGTGTAACATGTTTATACACTCTAATCATTCAGTTGTCATCTGCTCAAACTATGAATAATCATCAAGTGTTTTAACCATTATCAAGCTAACCTACATTTTGGGTTATATTGAACATAAGGCACCACTTATGTTTCTCATTTCATGTACCACAAGGGTTATCGACGGTTGTTACAAACCAATATCAAAAATTTGTCTCTCTCATGAAGCCCAAATTTCATTCACTTCTGTTTTTGTTTAGGTTCTTCATTTCTGAGACAATTATTAAAGCAACTGCTTTTATCATACTCAATAAAAATGTCACCACTTTTGCGAATGCAGTGAAAAAATATTATGAAAAACAAAACAGAGATGAACGCATACAATTTGCAATTGCTCAAATGATAGTTGACAATAGACTTGACTGCACTTCTTTTACCCCACTTGCTGACATGAGCCGGTCCTGTTTGTAGCCTTTTGTGGCTCCAAACATCATCAAGTATGGGCAGTAAAAACCCAGTATCCTTGTTTATCGTTTAAAGAGAGAACTCACTACTTACTTCCCTTTGCACACTCTGGCAACAGAAATGGAATCTGAACTACGTATTTATCAAACAGCTTGGTATCTAAAAGGTTAAACCAGGACCGGATGGGGGGGGGGGGGGGCAAAGGAATCCCTACTTTGAGAATGCTAATAGGAGTAAAGGAGTCCAAAACTTACTAAACTTCTGCATATTACACACGATTTTCAAGAATTATTTTAAAGCTAAAATGAAGAGGAAAATGTTACACTGTAATTAATATCTAGACCTTTTCTCCCACTCCCTTTAATTTTTTAGATCTGGGCCTGGGATAAACTGTAGTAGTGTAATTAAAAATCAAGGAATTTTTCTTAAAAGGATCCTCCATTTTTTAATTAAATGCTCAGTTGAAAGAGCATTAAAGTGTAAAAGAAATAGTTAACTGCACCACTACTGAAAAATGTTTTACTGGTACGCTGTACCGGCAAATAATTTCTTGCTGGTTAAATGGTAGATAGGTAGTCACTGGAAGGAGAGCTATGCACCAATCCCCTGTGATTATGCATAGAACCGGCCAGGCCTAGCACCTAATGTCTGACCCCATCTTCTCGTGGTGCAGACCATTAGTACCTTTCAAAAGAGATACTCTCTTGTGATTAGTGTGGCCTCCTGATCTGGCTACTTTTTTTTTCTACCCTGCTGAGGAGTGGTCCTGGTGCTGACCATATAAACCCACTGGACTGAATTATGGCTCTGAGCTTGATTATGGATCCTGAATTTGCTGCACTGGTGGGCTTCTGTGGAGGGAAAATCTTTCGCTGTGTTTTCTGTTTGTTTGTGGGTTGCCAGCCCCAAGTGAATAGATTCACAGGATCACCAAACACCAATTTTCCATGCGTGTAATGGTCATTCATGAAAAGTGAGGATTTTCACTGCTCCATATTCAACTGTTTTGACTGTTCACATACCCATTCAAGTGAAACCAAGCCTTTTCACTGAAATAAACATGGTCCAACACCTCAATTCCATTTTCATCAACTAAAGAACGAAACCAATGATAGTACCATAAATGTTTTTCATGGCCTGGTTCTTTCAGTTCAATGTGGTAGGCATCAAATTTTAACTTCTTTGTAGCCCTGAAAACAGTAGCTGGTGACAGTCCAACCTGTGAAGATAACTTTCTAAGATATTTTCTGGGTAAGGGAGTTAAATGCTGAGACATATCATCAAGAACTTCGGCAGTTAACAGCGATGGCCAGCCTGGACTCTATCAATCCTGTACAGACCCAGTATCATGAAATTTATCAATCAAACAAGATATTGTCGACTTGTTGGGAACTGCAGACAGGAAATTTCAACTCAAACTCCTCTCTCACACATTTGTAAGATTTGTATGCAGAATAAGTCTCAACAATAAATTCACATTCATTTTTGGAAAACGACATAGCTGACACAACACAAAGGAATGAATGCTTGAGTGACAAGGTCATTTCAACTGCTAAAGGCTTGAGTACAGCAATGCCAACTGACTAATATTACAGCATAAAATGTACATGCGCATAAGTTCTACTGTCTTATATTTAGAGTTGCGTCCTTTTTGAAACACTCTGTATCTCAGCCTAATAAATAAATAAAAATAAAAAAAATAAATACCCCCTCAAGCAGCTGCTTGCCACAGAGGTCTGACAGGAGCCTGTCAGTTTATATGCCACAGTAGGAGATCTGAGAGGATGGCAGGACCTCAGCAGAAAAACGACACACACATCCATGCCTAATCCAGGGCTCGAACCCAGGTCCCTTAGATCAGTAGCCAAGCGTGCTAACCATTCGGCCACGGGACGGCTAGCCTAATAAAATATTCATCAAATGAAATAAGTATTATTTTTCAAACTTGAATTTGGTATTTTTATAAGATGTATGTAAAAAAAAATCATATGGTAATTTCTTGAAAATCTAAGTTCATATGTTGTGCTAAAAAGAGAAATAACTATTTCTGGCCTCTCATTGTGTATTCTATCAACCTGCATAATTGACCCTGGAAGGGTTAAAAATTTTGTGTGTGTGTTCTTGTACTGACTGGGAAAGATAGGCTCTGTAGATTTTGTAGGTCACAGTGAAGTGAAAAATTAGATATTCTTGCAATTCATACCACTTTAGCATATATTGCAAATGTTGAATTTAAACTTGGACGATAAAGTTTTGTTTCATATTTACAAGAATAAATCTTAAGTTTTTTTTAGAGAAATTATAGTGAATTTAGAATTGAAAAATGAACTTTTTATCTACACATCTTTCAAAGAGGGACAGGCAGTAGTCTTTCTTGGTGAATACATTGTAAGTAATAAAACATAATTTGAATTCCACTACCATTAATACTTTCTAATTTTAGGCCATATTATATACTAAATTAAACAGAATCGATGCAATATTTCAGTTTCAATTTGTAGTTGGAGTTAATATTTTCGATGTAAAGAAAATATATCCACAGTTAGTTCTACAAGTAGCTGTGAGACTGATTAAAACAAATAAAATGTAATCAGACTTTTTTCATAGTAAAGTATTTGTGGTCATTAGTTCCATTGAAAAATAAAAGTTGAAAAGCTTAACTGCAATGTTTACAGAAAGTTTAGTTTTGTTAATATGAATGTTCTGTGTAATCAGTAAATTTAAACAATCCATTTTCAGTGTTAAAAATTTGACTATATTAGATGTATTCTGGGTTACCATCTTAATTAAATATCTGAAACTTGAATTAGTTAAACATATTAATGTATATAATAATAATTGTGTAAAGCAAAACAATTGTGTTTTATTACAATAAATATATTTATTTTCTTCATATTTTAAATTTTAATTTCTATTTTAGAGCTGTTTCAGTTCCAGTAGGCTCTGATCAATTGCAACATATACAACTGGCTCAACATTTGGCAAAAATTTTCAACAATAAATATAAAAATATTTTTCCATATCCAAAGACTTTAACTGGTAAGCTTTATATTACACATTATTGGTAAATATATTACTCAACATTGAAATTACCCCACCTGAAAAAAGTGTGTGTATTATATCACACTGTACATTAATGGCTTATCCTGAATAACTGCAAGGCATACAGTCACTGCTTGATTTGTGATGGAATGATCTGAAACAGTATTCCAGTAGTTTTTCTTATGGAAATTGAAAATCATTCACAAACCAAATCAGTTCTACTGTTAGTGGTAGAAGATGAAATTAATCAACCAGGCACATTTGAAATAGCAAAAAAGACAAATTACGGTGATCTTACTGAAACTTGAATGTCCGCAATGATCCCACAAGTGCTCTATGGGATTGAAGTCAGGTGATTTCGCCGGCCAAGGGAGAATTGAGATATCACTGCTGTGTTCCTGGAACCAGTCACGCACCACATTAGCAACATGGCAGTGCGCATTGTCCTGTTGGTAGACACCATAACCACCAGGGTAAACGTCTAACATGAAGGGATGCATGTGGTCAGCGAAGATGGCCAGGTAGCCATTGGTATTCAGTGGTACCAGCAGTCCCAGGTGATACCAGGAAAACATCCCCCAGACATTCACACTGCCACCGCCGGCCTGTACTTGACCAACAAGCATCCGGGTGTTGGTTCTCGTGTGTCTGACACTGTATCCGCCACCACCCGTCACTTCTGTGAAGTAGAAACCTCGATTCATCAGAGTAGACAGCCTTTTTCCACTGTCCAATGACGGTAGTCTTGTGCGAACTGCAGACGTTTTTGCCGATGAACCTCGGTTAACATGGGCGCCTTTACACAGTGTCGACTCCGGAGACCCGTGCGTAACAGGGTTCTCTCTAGTTATTGGGGACACGTACCTGGGTGCCCAAGCATTCATTTGAGTGGTCAATTGCTGTATTGTTGCACGTCGATTACCCTTTACCAGTTGGTGTTCTCCTCTGGGGTCAATGGCCTTTGGGGCCCCACAGTTATGACGTCTGGAGGTACTCGGTGTACCAGCTGTCCATACTTGATACACCCTTACTACAGCACCTCACGAACAGCCCACAAAGTCTGCTGTTTCCGAGATGCTTCCACCCTTGAAGTGGTAGCCGATGATCATTCCTTTTTGAATGTCCCTCAAATCAATACCTCTGCCCATTGTGCTCACGTTATGCACTATGGCTCATCTGTCCTGACTGGCCATCATATCTCCATGTGGTCGACCTTGTCATGTGCACTCTGTGACGTGCCTGGGCGGGTACACTGTGTTTCCATGGGTGGTCATATTATTTTGATATGACTGTGTATATAACCAATTTCATGCTGAATTCTTGCTGTGAAGAGCTGCATTTGAAGGCTGTATAAAAACATGCATTGTAACTCACATTTTATATGCCATGGGATGACATGAATATTTGAGGATCAGATTGGGGATATAAGTAGGTTTATGGTAATATAGATAATATCTTTTTTTGTTTCCTTGTTCAACCCATAGGTTTAGAAATGGAATTTGACCATTACTTTCATTTTCATGGGTGAACTATTTATAATTGGTATTATACTATTGTTTTTTTTTAACAATTCTGCCAACTCATTCTCTCCATGATCCCCCCCAAAAAAACAAAATGTCATTGATATAACACATAACAAACACATCTTACAAGCTGCTTCATTTACTGTCATTTTTTCCACATGCCCTGTGACAATGATGGCCATGAGCTCATATAGAGGTGATCCCATTGGGACCTCCTTGGTATGAGTAATTGTAATTGAGTCCTTGTAATGACCTATGCATGGATGTCAACTTGAAACCAATAGGAGATGGTAACCATGGCCTCATGCATACTAAAGTATTGTTATCTTCCTGCCATTTTGATTTGATGCACATTGCTTCATCTAACACTTGGTGTTTAGGACACAGCAATATGACAGAAAATGAATGCAATGCAGTATTCGCTGTAAATACTAGTATTATTAATTAATTACATAACTTCTCATGTAGATCCTAAATGAAACTATCATTCCCCTGACATACATGGCCAGGACCCACCACACAATTCTACTTTTCAGTTGCCACTAGCAGAAGATGGAAAAATCTTGCCAGCTTTCTATTTTTACCTTCATGCCAAGAAATTCTGGTTTCAAGTATTAACTAAGCCCAGGGCCAGACTTATGCATAAGCTAACTAAGCTACAGCTTAGGGCCTCACAATTATGAGGGGCCTCAGAAAATTCAGTTTGAAATTTACTGTGTCACGATTTTTTTTTTTTTAATATTAAATTAATCTATTGTGCAAACACTGTTCATCTCAGCTTTACTCGGACATCTTTTATCGGATCATTGCTATTTTAACACTGTTTTCGACTTTTTACGCTTTACCGGTTATTTTACTCGTTTATGAATTTTCTCTTTTTTACTGGTTTTTTACCTGTGTTTTCCCTGTTGTTTTTTACATGGGTCCTATACACCCATTGTTATTGTTGATTTTATACTTGTTGATTTTACACTTGTTGCTCTCTTTTACTCTTTTTCTACATCTCGTTTTTGTTATGTGTTTTTTGTGTCTCTTTTAACTTTGGTTGTGAGTTTTCATGTCTTTTACCCTTTTTATCGTTTGTTTGGCGCAATATAGCCTTAGTTGCTATTGCGCCAAAAAACCCCAAACAACCAACCAACATCTCAGCTTTACAATCGTTATTGTATACCAATGCTAGTGTAATGTTTTCACATCTATTTCGTGTTTGCCTTCTGGTGTTCCCTTCAATCAGAATAATAAACCTATATTTCGATCAGAGCAGGATCTAGGGGGGAAAAGGGGGGGGGGTGTTGAAAATAGTGAAATGCACACAATTTTAATGTTTTGTCTCCATTACCCTTACTAGCATTCATAAAGCGGTGGTATTGGGATGGATGCTCTCCCCCTCCACCCCCCTAGATCCAGCCCTGATTGGGGCCCTCTTAAATTTGTCACAGCTTAAGGCCTCAGAAGGTTAAAGTCTGGCCCTGGCTAGGAGACCTTTATGCCCATTTTTGTTTTATCAGTGAGTTCAGTTTGAATTTGAGACTGTATATTAAAAACTTTTTAAATAAAGCACACAAAATGTAAAACTCTGATGAAAGGAATAGGAAAAAATTGCAAACAATCTACAAGTGGCCAGACCTACATTTGTGGCCAAGATTCTAGATTGCATTTGTTTTATCTATGCTAATAATAATTCGACTTGTACCCAATCCACATGTTAACAGTTACAATCTGCATTTGATTGAAAATGAGTATGGTCAGGTTTACAGGATTCACTTTTACTCTAACCTCCTAAAGATTATTTTTAATAATTAAATATAAAATTTGTGGACACTTTTTTCAACTATGGTGCATTAATACCATGCTTAGTAATCATGTATTTTACTGAGTCACAGATTTACTCAAAATTGAACTTCAAACCCCCCAAATATTTACTACAGTAAAATTCCAAATCCTGCATTTTGTTTTTCTTAAAACTTCACCAAGTTTATGAAGATTTATTTGTTCAATTAACTATTCTTTTGGTGTCTTGCAAAATTTCAGAAATAGATTAGTTTTCAATGTAGATGATTGGATTTTAAGTGGTATTTGGGTTGGGATCATTAACTGAAATGTGTGAATAACCAAGACCATTTTAGCCTAGTTTTACTTTGTTTTATTTTCCTAAATAGAACCATTATTGTATCAAATTTAAAAAAATTATTTTTTACATTATTGTTGGATGATATCAGGAATTTTGAAAAAGAGAAACAAAAATTGGAATATAACTGAACTTCATATACACACACATATACATATATACAAAATCCTCATGCAGCCATTGCTACATCAGTCTGGTAGGCAGCCATGGCTACCTACCATACTGCATAATTTTTTCTCCAGGAATGTATGTCCTGAATCACAACTGCTGTATTTGGCCATTGTACCCCAATTCTAGCAAGGTCCTGTTTGACATTGTCTGCCCATCGCATCCTAGGTTATGAAAGGGTTACATCCTAGGTAAGGAAACAGCCATTCTAGGTAGGCCCTTTTCCTGAGGCCTTTAGGCACACTGTTCATAATCCAATTTACCAATCTGCAGCTTTGCATATGGGCAACATGGACAAACACCACAGTTTCTCTTTGTACACAATATGCTGCTCAAAGAAGGTTGCTAACCACCTAATTCCCAAGATACTGCATAACCACCTAGAATCAAAGGCATCAAGTTTTCTGTTATCCTTACAAAAAGTCCATGTTTTGCTATCGTAACTAACTTTAGAAAAAAAAAAAACTATTATGCAGCTGAATTTTAGTATTTAGGTGTATATGCCTATTTTTCCACACTCCCCATATATTCTTAAAACCCAGCAGCAATCCTTATTCTTCTGTGTATCTAATGCAGTACATCACTAGTATCTGTTACATATCCCAAGATAATTAAAGTGGGACACTTTGTCAAGAGTGCAGCCATTCAAAGCAACAGAAGCACCATCTGCTTGACTAATTTTCATCACTTTAGTTTGCTCTGTTTATCACCAAACCAACTCTCTTACCAATCTCATCAACAGCCCTAATGAAAGAATTCATCTCATCATCATTAGCCAATAGAAAATTCAGAAATTTTGAAATCTCTAGAGCATTTAAGACCAAAATTGCAAAGACCCCTTTGCAAAGAATTCCACATAACATAATCAATAACCAAACTAAAGAGAAAAGGAGATGAAATGCACCCTTGTCTAATCCATTAGCAATGCTAAACCAATCACAACAAGCCTTACCAACTCTCACACACAACTCAGTGTTGTTATAGAGAGCTTTCATTATACTAACTAGCTTGTTAGTATTCCATGTGATCTAATGATCAACAGACTCAAAAGTTTTTTTGAAATCTATAAAGCTAGTAACCACATGTTTCTAAAACTAAACATTTCTCAAGAATCCACCTAACTGAAAATATTTTATCAATACATTCCCTACCACATCTGAATTCACATTGTTCATTAAGCAGAATTGACCAAATTCTAAATTCCATTTAGTATAAACTTACAAAAACTTTACCGGGAACAGAAAGTAAACTAATTCCCCTGTAATTATCACAAGAATTGCGATTACCTTTTTAAAAAAAATCGCGATAATAATAGCCCTAGTAAAATCGTTAGAAACAACACCTTTATCATAAAAACATTTTCAAAAATTTCAGTCAGCCATGTGACAACACAAATGTTTCCAACTCTAAGCATTTCAGTGGTGATTTCATCCACCCCAGGGAATTTATGCAGTTTTAATATAGCAATAGCCAAAGCGACTGCTGAATGTGATATAGGGTCATCATTAAATCCAGTAATGCATCTATCCTCATTACAACAATGGGAGTAGAAATAATCACATTGTTTAGAACATCTCTGAAATTCCAGCCCACCTAACATCACAGAATCCTCACTTTCAACCGCATTACCATGTTATACTGTATAATGATATAACGTGTTATTGCATATTATGATGCAAAGGAATATTCCTATACAACCCAATATACAGGGTGATTCAAAACTTATCGTTCAAATTTTGTGGGGAGGTAGGGAATACGTTAGGAAACCGATTTCACATAGGAAAGTATGTCCACAAACGTCATCTACATGAACAAAATGGACAAGTAAAGTGAACACAAGGAAACAGTACAGTTAAGAGGTAACGAATGTGACTTTTATTCCAACGAGGTAAAGTACAGGTTCACAGTAGGTGCTCAAAATTGCGACCATTTACACGGACACAGGATTCACAGCGCCGTTGCATTGACCCCCAAACATTTTCAAAAACGCCTGGCATATCACGGACAATGCCTGCGGCAGCCACTATTTGTGTAACAAGGTCCATTTCACTGTCGACGGGGGTTTCGTACACATGGTCTTTCATGGCCCCCCACAAAAAGAAATCCATGGGCGATAAATCAGGTGACCTGGGTGGCCAAGCGATCGGTCCACCTCTACCGATCCATCGAGCTCCGAATGTTCGGTTCAGGTAATCACGCGCAACAATTGTGCTATGGGCTGGAGCCCCGTCATGTTGATACCACATATCTCGGCAGATATGCGCAGGAACAGCACCCAGAAAAGTCGGTAACACTGTCTTGAGAAATATTAGGTATTTCCGGCCGTCCAATCGGGGCGGTAGCAAGTAAGGTCCCAACAAACAGTCACCAATGATTCCAGCCCACACATTTACAGCAAAACGATGTTACGCAGCGTGACTTCTCGTACCATGCGGGTTGTCGTAAGCCCACACATGTGAATTGTGTGTATTGAACACACCTTCATGAGTGAATGAGGCTTCATCTGTAAAAAGGACAGAAGCTGGAAAAATGGGGTCCACGGCACCTTTCTGCATGAACCATTGTGCAAATTCCACATGCTTTGGATAATCGTCAGGATGCAGTAACTGCACCCTTTGCAGATGGTAAGGATGTACACGTTCCTCATGCAGTATCCGCCACACTGCTGACTGAGAGACCCCAAGCTGCTGAGCAATAGCTCGTGTGCTGGTATTCGGATTATCTTCGATGGACTGTAGGACATGTTCTGCGACGTTGACAGTCCGCGTCAGTTGTCTTCTCCCCGTATCCTGCATGTTACTGCACAGTGAACCACGTTCGCGCAGATTGCGATGCACACGTGCAAACATTTGATGCTGCGGTATTCTTCTGTTCGGGTATCGGTCTTCGTAAACTTGCCTAGCTCGGCGGTCGCTTTTGCCAGCTGCCCCATATGCGAGATGCATATCTGCTAGCTCTTGATGCGTAAAACGATTCATCTTATCACTAGTAAATCAGCTCGTACACTGATGACAGCGGGAGTGGTCGGGCGAGCTGTACACTGGTTGGGTACACACAGCGCCCTCTACATATGCATGCGTACATTTACGGACATTCTTTCCTATGTGAAATCGGTTTCCTGACGTATTCCCTACCTCCCCACGAAATTTGAACGATAAGTTTTGAATCACCCTGTATAATAGGCTACTCCATCATTATGACATTCATGGTTTGCTTACTGCTGAGCCATTTAGCCCATGGTGTGCACGCTATGGCTGCATCACGCTACTACATAGGTGTACCTAATAAGCTGGCAACTGAATAATGCATATATTGCATATTATGATACTCAATCCAACTCTAACTTATGCTTGAAGAGCTGGTCTGCCTGATTTAGACTGCACACTGCAGTCACATGATGTTTTAAATGTTGTAATAACCATTTATGTGACGAGGGGTGGTGTGCCTAATAAACTGGCATCTCAGTGTATAATAAATGATATTCCTATACAACCCAACAGGTGAAACCCATATGTGTTTATAAATGTCATGATATTTGTAGTATGTGTTAGTTCTTCTTAAACTGTTAAGTTTACTTATCTGTAGTAGACATTCCCTATTGCCACTGAAACTACCAATGCCAAAGGGGCCTAATACCTCTGACCAAAGATCAGAGTCAGTACCACCTTTAGCATTGACATCACCTAGCACAAGAAAAATATCTCCTTTCATGACAGAATTCAAAATAACCTGAAGTTGTCTGTAAAAACTATCTTTCTCAGCCTCATCAGAATCTTCTGTGGGGGCATAACACTCAAGTTTTAATAATAAATATTGAGATAAACTCATATGAACTCGATGATTCAACATCTAGTAATAAATAGGCACTTTGACGTCGATTTCAATTTTAGAGGAAAAATTGTCTGAGCTGGGTGGGATACAAACCCACAATCTCTTTATAACATGTCAGGTGCTCTGGACCACTGAGCTACTGGCTGTCGAACAAGATCTCCTCTAATTAATGCTATGAACATTCCCTTTATGTCACACATAGGCGTTATTTTAGGCAATTTTTAGCCCAAGCGGCTTTTTATTTGCCAATAGATGGAAAGCATGTCTTACAAGTATGCTAATGATAATAAATATTGAGATAAACTCAGATAAACTTGACGATTCAACATCTAGTAATAAATGGGCACTTTGATGTTGATTTCAATTTTAGAGGGAAAATTGTCTGAGCCGGGTGGGATACGAACCCATGACCTCCTGATAACATGTCAGGTGCTCTGGACCACTGAGCTACCTGCTGCCGAACAAGATCTCCTCTAATTAATTCTATGAACATTCACTTCTTGTCACATATAGGCATTATTTTAGGCAATTTTTAGTTACATAAAGGGAATATTCATAGCGTTAATTAGAGGAGATCTTACTCGGCGGCTGGTAGCTCAGTGGTCCAGAGCACCTGACATGTTATCAGGAGGTCATGGGTTCGTATCCCACCCAGCTCAGACAATTTTTCCTCTAAAATTGAAATTGATGTCAAAGTGCCTATTTATTACTAGATGTTGGACCGTCGAGTTTATCTGAGTTTATCTCAATATTTATTATCATTAGCATACTTGTAAGACATGCTTTCCATCTATTGACAAATAAAAAGCTGCTTGAGCTGAAAATTGCCTAAAATAATGCCTATATGTGACATAAAGGGAATGTTCATAGCGTTAATTAGAGGAGATCTTGTTCGGCAGCCGGTAGCTCAGTCGTCCAGAGCACCTGATATGTTATCAGGAGGTCGTGGGTTCGTATCCCACTCGGCTCAGATAATTTTTCCTCTAAAATCGAAATTGACGTCAAAGTGCCTATTTATTACTAGATCTTAGTTTTAAATTGAGCTGTAAGAAATATATTTCATTAATGCGGTCATATCCTGGAAGAGCATCCCTAACATTCAGCTGAGAAGCAAACCTATATCTTGTAGATGCTTTTCATTCTCGCTCCTTGAAAAGAGAAATTTGAAATTATTTTTAAGTATCTGACCTTTACCTATTCATTGCACTTCATATAACAACTTTAATAACATCTCTGGTTTATCTTTCTCTCATTATATTTTCTCCAGTTATATATATATATTTCTTTTTCAGAAGCTGTATCAACCAGAATCAAAAGTTTACGGCAACCAAATAAAAAAATGAGCAAGTCAGAAGAAGATCCTAGAGGGCGAATTGAACTGACAGATTCCCCAGACATTATAAGAGAAAAAGTTAAGAAAGCTGTCACAGATATAACTTCGGCTGTAACATTTAATCCTGCTGAACGACCTGGTGTGAGTAATTTAATAACAATTCACAGTTTATGTACAGGAATTCCTTCTGAACAAATTTGTGAACAGACACAATCTCTAGACACTGGAGAGTATAAAATGGTTGTAGCTGATGCTATCATTGATCATTTAAAACCATATAGGCAGCAAATAGAATATCTGTGTGCACATCCATCATATATCTGTGAAACTTTAAGGAAAGGCTCAGCTAAAGCTAGCGAATTAGCTGCTGAAACATTGAATGAAGTCAAGGAGGCTATGGGATTGTCGTTAGGAGAATATTAAGAATGATTTTCTATTAAACAGTATTTTAAAATTAGTATATTGTGTTCAGTGTTTTTTATAACAACTTTCAAATCCTCTCAGCAAAAAAGCAAATATTGTTCTATTCTGTAAACAGAAATCTGACTTTGAAGTATTGTTATTGAAAACTTCAGTATCAGTTCATTGTTAGTGGTATTTTTACTGCCCTTGTTTTGTTGAAATTTGTTTATATTAAAAATGGGGAATAGTATATATAGTAAACAAAGAAAGGAAGATAGGAATGGAAAGTCTCTAAATTGAAAAATAAATAAAAATAAATAGGGCATTGCTACATTTATTATGAAAAGCTTTGGATATAATAGTGTGACTTTTTGAATATTTTTAAATGTCAGAGCAATGATGATTAAAATTTTATGCTACTCATGTTTCTTACTCATTATCAGGCTCAGATCTAGAAAACAAATCGAGGTGGTGGGGAACCAAGGAACACAATCAAGCTAGAAAAGTGTAAAAAAAATGGGGGGGGGGGAGGAGACTGGATAAGGAAAAGCTCAGCAAAAGCCAGTGAATTAGCTGCTGAAACTGAATAAAGTGGT
This sequence comes from Ryuthela nishihirai, assembly GCA_038380435.1. Lineage (NCBI taxonomy): Eukaryota > Metazoa > Arthropoda > Arachnida > Araneae > Heptathelidae > Ryuthela > Ryuthela nishihirai. Next base: position 151,382,433 of record JAWZYU010000001.1, on the reverse strand, counting down.
GGTAGGGAGCCAAGAAACACAATCAAGCTGGAAAAATGTGAAAAAAAAAAGGAGGGGATGGACGGACAAGAGACTGGATAAGGAAAGGCTCAGCAAATGCCAGTGAATTGGCTGCTGAAACAGTGAATAAAGTAGTGGTAGGGAGCCAAGGAACACAAGCTGGAAAAATGTAAATAAAAAAGGGGGACAAAAGAGACTGGATTTTCAATGTGGTATAACATTTCCCCCTCCATTTTATAGGTCTTAAAAAATGTCTAGAAAAACGCATGAAATATAAATAATTTTAATTATTTTTGCCTCTATAACCCTTACTAGGAGCCCCTCCATTTTATAGGTCTTTAAAAAAAATTCTTGAAAAATGCATGAAATATAAATAATTTTAATTATTTTTTGTCTCTAACCCTTACTAGGAGACTTATTAGCTTTTCAGAAAAAAACTGATTTTAATGACTTACTCAGAAGGGAAATTGCAATACTTAATTTAAATACTTTATCACTAGAGCCAGATTTAGTTTAAAATGCCTCTGTGCATATACAGCAGCAGTGCCTGTTATGTCATCAATTTTTTTATAAACCATATAAATTTGTTATTTTGCAAACATAGGGGGAGAGAAAGTGTAATCGAAATGGGTATGGCATTTCAACAAAGAAAAAAATACTATTTGAAAACCAAATTCCTTATTGAGTTGAATTGTTTTACCTCTGTGGCAGTTTTATGCATACAATGAGCTATATATGTTACAGATCCCAAAGGCTCAGGTGGTTAGTGGAAAGAGACCCACTGGACAGCAGTTAGGAGATAGATGGTAGTCTCCTGTCAAAACCACCTTCAATGGGAGCTCCTATCTGGTACAGGGATCATGATGTGAAAGTTAAGCTGGTTTTGGTACTTTCACAGGGTCCTGAATGCATTTCTGCATGTTTGCCACATGCTGCAACTCATCCCTGGAAAGGAGGATCCTGGTAGTTGCATCAGGAATCTCCTGCTTTCCTCAGATCACAAGAGGTCACCTTTGGTCTGCTTTACCACTGGGAACCTATTTATCTCAGGGCTTGGCAATACTCTAGAGTTGCTATTATACTCTGCTTCAGGTAAGGGAGCACCTCAGGACTAATCAGCTGATGGATTGGACTGCTGGGGCCAACTATACAGTACAGTTAGTACCATGCCCAGGTGAAGGTTTGCAAGTTTTCTCACACTTATCTTTTTGTGAAGACTGCTTACTGGCTGGGTATGGTGCCTATGCAGTCATTGAGCATGATTGGTAGTAGGTAGTGGACCACAGGAACTGGACCATAATTGTTATAATCATGGCTTCTTCAATTCCTACATCTCCAACCTCATCCACAAACAAAGACTAGACACGAGGCCCCTCCTTTATCATCCTCTTTTTCCATCATCTTGCCCTCTTACACATTACCTTCATCTATTTCTGTTGTGCCACAAATCCTGATTATCCATTCCCTGTGATCAGGTAATTTGGGACATCACCTGTTTTCATCAATAAAGGCTAGAAAGGTGTTGCGGACCACTGAAATCAGTCGAGCATCTAACTTCTAGGTTAATTTTAAATTCAACTACTAAAGACAATTTAAGGAAAATGGTGATTGTGCACAGTTTGTGCAAGTGTTCTTTGTCATAAGCATGGATGTTGATGTAGAACTGGATGGCGCACTCCCAATACTGCAATGCTAAGAAAACTTTTCAGTTTCCCAAAGCTTATGTTGCCACCAGTTTGGACAATCTTGCATTATGCATCATGACTGCCACAGTTTAGTGTTATTTTAGGAGATTTGTTTTTAGAAAATAATCTTTAGCATTTATAATCACAGACTTTGTGATTTTAGTATTGATATCGGCATTGATTCTGTGGTATGTAAAGTCTCAATAAGTATGGAAAAGCAGATAAATACAATAGTTTTTTCAGGTCAGAGTGGAAATGTGATTTTAAGCTTTGTTAGTCTAGTTAACATAAAACTATTTGGATTTATTTACTAATAGATTATTTCAATATTTTATTAAGCATTAGTAATAATTCCTCTATCAATTACACTCTGAAATTTATCTCAACTTAGATATACTTGATGATGTGAACCTATACATACTGAAGCGTATCTAGGGAGGGAACTTGACTACTAAGTCAGTGGCATGTCACTTATATATGTTTTTAAATGATGAGAAACCAGGACAGATTGACAACATAAAATATCTATCCTTTGTGTTGAAGAGACATGATACCTTTAAAAAAAACTATGGGAGAATATTTCACAATGATGAACAGTTTTCAATATAATTTAACTGATCACATATTAATTGGAAAAACAAAATACGACTTCACTCCACAAGCTATTTTTATGTAGTATTACAGTATTCACAGGCAGCAAAAATTTATTTCAGTAAAAGAATTCGGTTCGCAGTAGAAATTGTTACTATTCATTTACAAAGATAAATTGCAATACAATTAATTTTAACTTGAATACTATATGGAATGGAATGGAATGTTATTACAGACTAATGTTGATGGCTATGTAAGTTTAATTTTTCAAAAATATTAGCTACAAAAATTTTCAAGAGATTATTGAAGAGCATTTTATGTGTATTTTTAAGCTATATGACCATTTTCAAAATGTCGATTAAGAATTTTAAAGCAAAATATTCAGCATTTGTTCTGTTGCCTCTAGAACTACTAAGCCTTTTGTAATTCTATTCAAAGGTGAAGGCTATTTTATACCCATCAGTTTAAATGGTAATAAGATTATTGCATAATATTAATGCGTATTAGAGGGCCTGTAGACTTAAAGCAAAACTTTTTGACACCAGTATTAACACTTATTGAGTTTAAAATAAGAACATAACATATAAAACAAGAATACTCATTCACTTTCATAATTTTTTTATGCTTTCATTTAAATGGCAAAAGTTATTGATTTTAAAGTAAGCATATTAAAATATAAAACTAGAAGAATGCATATTGCCTCTGAGGCATATGGGAATTTCGTTTTCAAAGAGAATGAAGTTTTTCCTTTACCTACTTTTCCACTTCTTAAAAGTTTTAATTTGAGCTAATAGATGATGGTAAAAATGCAAAGACTATTTTATTAGTAATTTTACAATGTAAGAAGAATTTATCTTTTATTTCTTATATTTAAAAAGTTGCATTTACCACAACCCTCAGGGGCGGGGGTGGCTCACTCGGTAGCACACCAGGCTCGTAATCTGAAGATCCCAGGTTCGAGTCCCAGCTGGGTCAGCATTGAGATTTATCTCCGCAAATACCCCACCCTGCCCACAGTAAGTAGGGGACACCGCTGGGCTTGGGAAGGCTGCCGTCCGTCGGATGGGACGTTAAGCTGTGGCCCCGTGTGCGGGAAAGCCATACCCTGTGCACGTTAAAGAAAATGCTGGATGGCCTTGACAGGAGGCTACCATCTGTCTCCCAACAGCTGTTCCAGTGGGTCCCCCCCCCCCAACCTTCTCTGAGCCTTCGGGATCCATGTGACCTGGCCATTGCCATTTAGCCCATGGTGTGCAAAAAAGTGCCGCTCAGAGGTAAAACAACCCAACCCAACCACAACTCTTTGAGAAAAGTGGGTACATTATTACTGTCAGTGGAATATTTTTTGAAAAGCTACAACTAAGTTTCAAATTTCCATTATATACAAATCATTTGCAAAAGTCATTAGATAATTTTACTTCATATTGTTATAGAAAACTACTAAGTATTTAAAAAAAATGTAGATTGTAATATTTCATTAGTACCAATCCAAGTAAATGAGTTTTCCAATTATCACTTTATTGTTGTTAATAAAAACATGGGAACCTTCACATTCCACTACCAAAATTTCAAATTCTTAGCTTAAAATATGTCATCTGCAATATTCGTTTGGAATTTACTCATTTTTCCACCATTAGAGGGTGCAATTATAGTTTTTGGAAGATTTAAAGAGTGTGAATCATAATATTTCATCAATTCCACCGTAGCCCAAAAACAATTTTTCATTTATCTGTAAAAACAAGCAATTATCAGCTAAAACTAAAAAGGTGTGTTTTCCCACCCCTCTGCGTGAAGGGGATCAACTCGTTGGCAATAAAAACTTCGTGACCTTCACATTCCACCAGCAAAATTTCAAAATTTTAGCATTAATACATCGTTTGCAATATTGGTTTTAAATTTTGGAATTTCAACTTTTTCCACCATTAGAGGGTGCAATTATAGCTTTAGGGAGATTCGGAAAGTGCATATCATAATATTTCATCAATACCTATCTGGCATGAAAAGAATTTTTAATTTATCTCTAAACAAAGAAGCTCGATGTCTACAGACAGATGACAAAGCAAAACTATTATCTCGCCTCGAATTAAAAAAAAGAAAGGAAACAAGAATCCTCATTCCTTTCATTTTTTATATGCTTTCATTTAAATTTCCAGAAATTTCGGCAAGTTAGATTCATGCAACCAATGAGAATTAGCAGCCCACTAGCTTCAATCAGTTGTATATGCTCCTTTCACAAAGATCAAGAGCATATGAACACTTATTGATTTTAAAATAAGCACATCAATGTATAAAACAAAAATTCGCATTTTCATGGGCTTTTATTTAAATATCCAGTTTTGGCAAGTTGCATTCATGCAACTGATGAAAGGATGTCAGAGGGGATGTAAAGCTATGGCCTCATTTTCACGGATCCATAACCGGTGCATGTTAAAGAACACGATGTATGGCGTTGAAGCTACCATCTGCCTTCTAGCAGTTGTCCAGTGGATCCCCTTTCTCCAACCTTATCTGAGCCATTGGGGCATCTGATTTGGCAAAAAAGTGCTGCTCAGATGTAAAATAATCCAACCTGGATAAATATTAATCCTTAAAATGCCAGAAGACATTATAGCTCCCAAAGAATTTTGTTGCAAATTTTTATTATTTTGGCAAAAGAAATCATACTTTAACAGTTCATTGAAATTAGCTATGAAAATTAACAAATTGCATTTTGTATAAATCATGACCAAGTTTTGTATTATTGTAAGGTATATATTTGATGCATACATCAAAACAAGAGTCTGCAGTTGTTTTAGTTCTCATTATTTAAAACACTTCAAAATTAATTGGGATTTTAAAAGTTTAAATTTTGTGCGGTATTACCTAGATGCTTCAAGAGCAATTTTTGCATATTTCTGTTTTTCCTTTTCTGTACAGAAAGTATGGTTACAAGTTTAACTTTAGGGTATGAAATTCCCCTTCATATGAATATACTAGAATGGGACACTATTTGATATATTTTCAAATGGGCATTCCCAAAGCAACCAATATTCCATGTTTTTCTCGCAGTGAAAGCCAAATAAGAATCAGTATCTTAAAGAATAACTTCTTATCAGAATGAGACTAAGCTAAAATATCTAAATTAAGTCAGTTACATCCCATGGCCAAGTGGTTAGTGCCCCTGGCAAATGATCAAAGGGACCTGCGTTCGAGTCTTGCATAAGGATGGTTGTTTGTGTTGTCTTTTTGCTGAGGTCCTGCCATCCTCACATATATTCTACTCATCATCAACACCATCCTCAAGCATCCATGGACTATGGAGGTCCAACCAGACCATGCAATTTAGTTATCCAAGCAAGTCTGTCCTGAGCTACATCTGCTGCATTCGGCCACTGCACACCAATTCTAATAAGATCCTGTTTGATATTGCCCACTGCATCCTAGGTCTCCCCCTTTTCCTGAGACCTTTAGGCACACTGTTCATAACCCTATTCGCCAATCTATAATCATCCATACGGGCAACATGGCCAAACCAACGGAGTCTCTCTTTGCACAATATGCTGCGTAAAGGAGGTTGCCAACTCCTTTCCCTAACCTCAAAATTAGTTACAAAGCTCAACCACCTAATGTCCAAGATACTGTGTAAGCATCTAGAATCAAAAGCATCTAGTTTCTTGTTATCTCGTTTACAAAGTGTCCAAGTTTCACTGCCATAACTGACTCTAGAAAGAACCAAACTATTATACAGTCTAATTTTAGTCTTTACGTGTATATGCCTATTTCTCCACTCTCTCCATAGATTCTTAAAAGTCCCGACAGTAATCCCTATTCGTCTGTTAATCTCTTGCGCACATCACCAGTATCTGTTACATAGCTCCCAAGATAATTAAACTGTGACACCTACTCAAGACTGCAACCATTCAGATTAACTGAATCACAGCCTGCCTGACCAATTTTCATCACTTTAGTTTTTTCTCTTTATAACCAAACTTACTCTACTACCAGTTTCGTCAACAGCTCGAATGAAAGAGTTCATCTCGTCAACATCATTTGCTAAAAGGGCTAAATCATCGGCATAATCTAAATCAGAAATTTTCGTATCTCCAGTCCATTTAAGGCCAAAATCTTTCCTTTGAAATGAATTTCACATAACATAATCAATAACCAAGCTAAAGAGAAAAGGAGACAAAATACACCCTTGTCGAACACCAGAAGTAATGCTAAACCAATTGCTACAAGCCTTACCAACTCTCACACGCGACTCAGTGTTATTATAGAGAGCTTTCATTATGTTAACTAACTTGTCACCAAGTTACTTACTTATCACCAGTATCTGTTACATAGCTCCCAAGATAATTAAACTGTGATTCTATACCATATGATTTCACAATCAACCACAAATTATGACGATCAACAGAGTCGAAAGCCTTTTTGAAATCAACAAAGCTAGCAACCAAAGGTTTATGAAACTCCAAACATTTCTCAAGAATCTGTCTTAGTGAAAATATCTGATCCGCACATCCTTGACCACTTCTGAATCCACATTGCTCATCATGCAATTGACGTCAACCAGATTTTTAATTCTATTAACACAATCATGCAAAGAACTTTCCCTGGAATAGAGAGTAGGCTGATATCCCTATAGTTATCACAAGAACTGTGATCACCTTTTTTGAAAATATGGATAACAATAGCTCTGGTAAAATCCTTAGGAACCATAGCTTTATAATAAAAGATATTCAAAATTTCAGTCATCCAAGTGGCAACCGAAACATTCCCAGCTCTAAGCATTTCCGTAGTAATTTCATCTACCCCTGGGGATTTATTCATTTAAGTTTATGAATAGTCAAAATAACTTCAGATTGTGTTATAGGGACAACATTAAAGCCAGTAATGCATCTATCATCATTACAAACAATGGGAGTAGAACTAACCACATTGTTTAGTACATCACTGAAATGCTCAGCCCACCTAGCCATGACAGAATCCTCCTCTTCTATAACCTTACCTTGTTTATCCTTCAATCCCTGTATAGTTATTCGTTTTCTACCACACGAAACATTAACTATCTGGTACAGCTCTCTGCTGTTGTGCTGTCTAACTGCTTCCTCTGCTTTGTCAGCCAAACCATCAAGCCAAAGATTCTTATCAGCAGCTAACTGATCTTTTACACGTTTATTAAGCTCTCTGTAATCCTTTCTATTAGGACTAGTAAGGTATTGATTAAAGTCATTTCTGCAGTTCTTTCTTTCTGAAATAAGCTCAAGTGCCTTATCACTTAAATAATTCTGCCTCCTTTGCTCCTTTTTTCCTAAAAGGGTACTGTTAGTTTCCAAAAAAGCCTGCTTAAAATGGCCCTATTCTTCCTCAACTTCAGTAGTAAGCAAGCCATGACTGTCATTATGACTAAGTAACCTATCATGGTAAGCTTTAGCTATAACTGAGTACTGTCATTATGACTAAGTAACCTATCATGGTAAGCTTTAGCTATAACTGAGTCTTTCAGAGCTTCAGTATTAAAGGTAAATTTTTTAATCCTAGCACAACACTTTTTTAATTTAAGTTGAAAGACACTTTTAACAAGGTAATGGCAGATCCAATTTCTGCTCCCCTATATAACCTGGTATTCCTAACAGAACTAGCCCATTTGCAGCTAATTAATGTGTAATCAATCATATTCTTTTGCTGGCCATCAGGTGAAACGCATGTGTACTTGTGTATGCCACTGTGTTTGTAATAAGTGTTAGTTATTCTGAAACCATTGAGTTTACTTATCTGTAGGAGATGTTGCCCATTGCCATTGCAGCTAGCAATACCAAAGGGCCTATCACTCCTCCACAAAGCTCAGAGTCAGTACCAACTTTGGCATTGAAGTCACCAAGAACAAGGGTAATATCTCCTTTTTTGGCCGAATTCAAAATATCATGAAGTTGTCCGTAAAACCGATCCTTCTCATCCTCATCCTCAGTGGAGGCATAACAGCAGATAACATTCAAGACTTTAATGATTGTCTGAAATTTTGCTGTAAGAAACCTTTCACTAATGCACTCGTATCCTAGAAGAGCATCACTAGAGTGTCTGCTGAGAAGCAGACCCACGCCCTGGTGATGCTTATTGTCGTCCCATCCTGAAAAGAAAAATTTAAGATTATTTTTAAGAATCTGACCTTTATCTGTCCGTCTGGTCTCTTGCAAGCCGAGAATATCTAAATTATAATGGTGGAATTCTTGTGTGAGGACATCAAGCGAAAAAGCTCTGTGCAGAGTCCTCAAATTCCAACTACCTATGGAGAGAAAATGATTAGTGGGATGTGTAAAGAAACTGTTTATAGAGAGGGGTAATGCCGACAATATCAAATAGCCCCCTAATCGCAGACATGGGCAAAGACCCATTCCCTCACCACTGAAGGCTGATGCCATCTACACTGGAAGACTTATTATTCTGAAACCATTGAGTTTACTTACCTGTAGGAGACGTTACCCGTTGCCATTGCAGCTACCAAAACCAAAAGGACCTATTACCCTCCCCAAAGTTCAGAGTCATTACCAACTTTGGCATTGAAGTCACCTTGAACAAGGGTGATATCTTCTTTCTTGACAGAATTCAAAATATCCTGAAGTTGTCCATAAAACCTAACTGTATCATCCTCAGTGGGGGCATAACAGAAAACATTCAAGTCTTTAATGCTTGGTCTGTAAATGATAGCTAGGTAGTCACTGGGAGGAGACCTATGCACCAGTCCCATGTGATGATGCATAGAACCAACCAGGCCTAGCAACTAACGTCCGACACCACCTTCTCGTGGTGCAGACCGTTAGTACTTTTCAAAAGAGATACTCTCTTGTGGAAGTGAATGAAAGTGGAGGGCTGCCAGATTAGTGTGACCTACTGATCTGGATAACTATGGCTGCTTTTCTTTCCTTTTCTACCCTGCTGAGGAGTGGTCAACCACACAGGGTCCTGTTGCTGACCATATAAACCCACTGGACTGGACATATATATGGCTCTGAGCTTGATTATGGATCCTGATTTTGCTGCACTGGATAATCCTGAGCAGAGGTCATCGCAGGCACCTGAACTCTTTGCTTCTATTGGCATCGTCAAATTCTACATTGGAGGAAGTCTTCCAGTGTAGATGGCTTCAGCCTTTAGTGGTAGGGGAAACGGGTCTTTGCCCCATGTCTGCGATTAGGGGACTGTTTGATATTGTCGGCATTCCCTCTCTCAATAAACATAGTTTCTTTAAACATCCCACTAACCATTTTCTCTCCATAGGTAGTTGGAATGTGAGGACTCTGCACAGAGCTCTTTCTCTTGATGTCCTCACACAAGAATTCCACCATTATAATTTAGATATTCTCAGCTTGCAAGAGACCAGATGGATAGATAAAGGTCAGATTCTTAAACATAATCTTAAATTTCTCTTTTCAGGGAGGGACGACAATAAGCATCACCAAGGCCTGGGTCTGCTTCTCAGCAGACACGCTAGTGATGCTCTTCTAGGATATGAGTGCATTAATGAGAGGTTTCTTACAGCAAAATTTCAGAAAAACATTAAAGACTTGAATGTTATCTGCTGTTATGCCCGCACTGAGGATGCCGATGAGGATGAGAAGGATAGGTTTTATGAACAACTTCAGGATATTTTGAATTCTGTCAAAAAAGGAGATATTACATTTGTTCTAGGTGACTTCAATGCCAAAGTTAGTACTGACAAGACTATTTATTGTTACTATTATTAGTTCCATAACTCTTTCAATACTGAACGAATATTGTTTAAAATCCGGATTTAAGTAGATTTAATTATGATTTTTAATTTATCTTCAGCGTCATTTTTTTCGTTTGTCAAAAATCCGGAAAATTATTCATGTACACTTTCTAAAATCAAGCTGTCATATGATTTGTAAAAATTTCTCCTCGGAAATCTGTATGTTTTTGATACATTTTTATCTAGCAGTCAATATTTCAAAATTAAAAATTTCTAGCTTAAATACATCTATTTATACTCTGGGTCTAAGGGATCAACTCATTGTTTGGAATGGAAATTTCCTGACCTTCATAACCACCACCAAGATTTCAAATTTTTAACATAAATATATCGTTTGGAATATTCGTGTGAAATTTTCAACTTTTTTCACCCCTAGAGTGCGTAATTATAGCTTTAGAGATATTATAAAAGTACATGTAATATTTCATTAATACCTATCCAGCACAAAAATAATTTTTAATTTGTCTCTGTAAACAAAAAAGTTCGATGTCGACAGACAGACAGATGACAAAGGGAAACTATTTTCTGGTTTTCTTTGAAAACGAGATAAAATGTGACTTTGGGGTCCCATAAAGAAATGTTGCACCAGGGCCCAAGCTGATAATGATACGTCCCTGAATATGGGACTAGAATTTTAAAATTATCCATGTAGCTTTTATATCCCAAAAAGGAGCAGCTAATTTTAGATTATTGTATAATATTCTCGTATAATTTTAATATATAAATTTTTGCATTTCCTAAATTTTGCAGAAAACAATTTAAAAAAGCAAATAATAGTCAGACACAAATTGAAAAGCAAGTTGTCAACGCTTAGTTGGAGAATGTGAATTACGGGGAGTTAAAAGTAGCACTGAAAGAGTGGTGTTTGGTCGTCTATATGTGTTAGTTTCGCATTATGTACTGGTGCTTAATATAAAAGGATAATCGATGAAAACGTATATATAGCTGCAGGTATATGTAAGAGAATGCACTGAAAATGGGCGAACATGGAGAATACGCTTAGGGGAAAACTATCCCGCATTTACAGTAACCGCTCGTAAGCCGAAATTAAATAAGCAGCAATTAAGTAAGCTGAAAATGACGAGTGAGTCTACTCGCAGCTTGCTGTTCTAGGTAATTCTTGCTTTCTCCTCAGTGACACGTCGCGCTGATTATGTTTCGAAGACATTGTATGGATGATTTTCAGCGGTGGAGAGCGATTGGAAGGATGGAAGCAGGTCAGTCCCATATGGAAGTTTTTAGAGCTTTCGCAGTTTGTAGCTATTCTAGACAACTCTTGCTTCCACCTCAGTGGCATGTCGAGCTGATTATGTCCCGAAGACATCGAATGGATGAATTTCACTATGGAGTACAATTGGAAGCAGGTGAGTCCCAGACGGAAGTTTCCAGATCATTGAATATCCACAAAATGTCCCATCAAGACTCTGGAGACAGTTTCAACAGACAGAAGATGTTTCTCGTCGACTAGAACAAGGCCCTCCCAGATACAAAATTGCTGCAGACCATCGATACATGAGCCTTACTGCCAGACAGAACAGAATGATGATAGTTTGGCAACTGTCTTTCGACCTTGCAGTAGCTACAGGAACGAGGGTTTCAAGGTATACTGTTTACAGGAGACTTCGTTATGCCAGGAGACCGGTTATTCGTGTCCCTCTAACCCCTGCCGCCCGGCAAGTTCGTTTAATATAGAGTCACCAACATCACACTTGGAATCTAGACTAATGGTGCATGTCATAGATGAATCATGATTCAGCTGAAGTACTGATTCGCGAAAAGGAAACTACTCTGATGGCCGTGATGGTTGGAGCAGGAATCATGAGAAACGGTCTTACAGGTCTACACATCTTTCCGAGTGGCTCTTCTACTGCCTTGCGGTATGGAGACAAGTTTCTGAACCCATGTTTGGCCATTCCATCGAGTCGTCGGTCAAGATGTTATTATTATGGACTATAACGTCCATCCTTATCGAGCTCATATGGCGAACGATTTTTCTCGAAGATGAAGATACTCGCCGAATGGGGTGGCCACCAAGATATCCTGACCTCAATCCCATTGGGCACGTATGGGATGCTCTAGGGAGACGAATTAGATCTCTCCAGCCCCCTCCCCGAACGTGGTGATTAATCCCTCAAGACCTCATCATGAACAGTATGAGGAGTATTTGTTTGAGTTGCATAGCTGTCAGGAGTTATTATACTACATATTAACACACTGCATGTGGTAAGTAATAGACTTTAATTATTATTCCATGAATTGCTCCTTCATGTTAATTGCACGATTATGATCTTAACGCATGCACATTATGTGATTATGAATTTCTTCTGCATGATTTACATTTGCAATGTAATAAAAAACCTCGTTGCGAAATTTCATTCACATTCCTTTAAAAATATTGCGAGTTATGTACGAATTTATACATTATCCTTTAATTATGAGCACCAGTGTAGTTATTTTCCGAATTTACCCATCTTCTGAGCAGCTCGAAGTTAAATGCTTGGACGACCTCCCAAAGAATATGTAACCTTACGTTTTCTCTGCTACCTCCTTAATATAGATAGTTTAGAAGATGAGGAAGTAAACATATATAATCTCTGCAAGATCATCTTACTTAAGAATAAACAAATGGTTGTATGAAATGGAAATATCCGAGTGACACTTTAGTAAGTTTAAGATAGTGTTTATTTTCCTTAAACATTTTGTAGCGAAAATGTCTCGTGAGGTAGAGAGGCAGTTTGTCTTACAAGGTGATATCTATGAAGTTGAGAAGTTAGTAGGAATGAAAAACGTAAATGTAAGTATTAGAGTGGTATTAGAACTATAGCTAGATGAGGAATATCACTTGCAGAATTTCATTCGTGATCATTGGTGGCCATTTTGTTTTTGATGCAACGTAATGATACGTTGCGTTTTTGCGTAACGTCGAATCTCCCGCCCCCTAACTGATACCGATGAATTTTTTTACCCTCCAATAAAACTAAAAACACAGCAAATAAATCGAGGCAATAGTGCACATCACGGTTCTTGATCGCCATTTTTTTGACGCAACGTAACAAAACCGACCTTTTCGATGAATCCCACAACCCCCAAACCTTAACCCAGACAGGAGTTTCTGACAGATGGTTAATCAAACACAATAGAATCTTTTGGGCGGGGGTGGCTCAGTCGGTAGCGCGCCAGGCTCGTAATCTGTATTTCCCAGGTTCAAGTCCCAGCTGGGTAAGCGTTGAGATTTATTTCCGCAAAATTCCCCGCCCTGCCCACGGTCTTTAGGGGACACCGATGGGCTTGTAAAGGCCACTGTCCGTCAGATGGGACGTTAAGCCGTGGCCCCGTGTGCGGGAGAGCCATACCGTGTGCACGTTAAAGAACATGCTGGATGGCCTTGATGGGAGGCTACCATCTGTCTCCCAACAGCTGTTCCAGTGGGTCCCCCCCCCCAACCTTCTCTGAGCCTTCGGGATCCATGTGACCTGGCCATTTAGCCCATGGTGTGCAAAAAAGTGCCGCTCAGAAGTAAAACAACCCACCCAATAGAATCTTTCATACATATACAACAGGAATAATGATTTAAACTATAACATATGTTTAAAAACAAATATGTTACAATTAGAAATTATCCATAAAGTCCGAAATTTTCAAGTGTTCACTGAATAATGTTATTTAACTGTAATTCTTTAAAGAAGGAAATTAGAATTTTATACAAAGAAAGGATTGTGTAGTTTACTTGGTCCTCAGCCAACAGAAGGCACTGCTCAAGTGGCGTGTGATGTCGAAGTGTAAAGTATGTTGATGTGTAAAGTATGACGTAGAAACGTAACTTTGTTGTTGGTGGCCTATGGCTCTTTGATTTGTTTCTTTTGGGTGGGTAATGTGGAGTCATGTGTTATGTGTGTGATTTAATGGGAGTGGGAAGTTATATTTGATTTTTTCGCTATTTTTGTTTTATAATTCATTTGGATAACATGCCTATATGGTTACAGGTTAATGTGTATGTATTGTATATTTAATGGGAGATTTTTAGTGATAGCTAGAATACGAATAATTAATATGTTCCTGTTGTTTTTTAGTAATTTCTATAAGATATGATTAATAATAAGTTATTTAAGATATTTTGGAATTGAAATTATTTAATATTAGGAGGGTTGTTAGTGAACTATTTTATAATGTTATGGAAGTGGGTGTTCAGTAGCTTTTTATGGTTGTGTATGGGGGGGGGGGGGCGATGTTTTTGTAAGTTGTTTGGAGGGAGGGGCATTTGAAGGGGAAGGGAAGAGTAGTTAACAAGATAGAATTATTTTAAAGTTTTTTTTTCTGTTTAGTATAGTGTAGTAGTATGTGAATGTAGTTGTGAATGTAAGAAAATGGCAAAAGTTTATAATGTGGGATAAAGATATATAATTATATGTGGTTTAAAGTGAAATTTTGTTTAATGTGTAATGTGGGATAAAGATATATAATGTAATTTATAATGTGTGTTAAAGACTTGAATGTTATCTGCTGTTATGCCTCCACTGAGGATGCCGATGAGGATGAGAAGGATAGGTTTTACGGACAACTTCAGGATATTTTGAATTCTGTCAAGAAAGGAGATATTACCCTTGTTTTTGGTGACTTCAATGACAAAGTTGGTACTGACTCTGAACTTTGGGGAATGGTGATAGGTCATTTTAGTATTGGTAGCTGCAATGGCAATGGGCAACATCTCCTACAGGTAAGTAAACTCAATGGATTCAGAATAACTAACACTTATTACAAACACCACAACATACATAAGTACACATGGGTTTCACCTGATGGGCTGCATAAGAATATGATTGATTATATATTAATTAACAGCAAATTTGCTAGTTCTGTTAGGAATACCAGGTCATATAGGGGAGCTGAAATTGGATCTGACCATTGTAAAAAGTGTCTTGCAACTTAAACTTAAAAAGTGTTGTGCTAGGGTTAAAATTTTTACCTTTAATCCCGAAGCTCTGAAAGACCCAGTTATAGCTAAAGCTTACCATGATAGGTTACTTAGTCATAATGACAGTACTCAGTTATAGCTAAAGCTTACCATGATAGGTTACTTAGTCATAATGACAGTCATGGCTTGCTTACTACTGAAGTTGAGGAAGAATGGGGCCATTTTAATCAGGCTTTTTTGGAAACTAACAGTACCCTTTTAGGAAAAAAGGAGCAGAGGAGGCAGAATTATTTAAGTGATAAGGCACTTGAGCTTATTTCAGAAAGACGGAACTGCAGGAATGTTCTTAATCAGTACCCTACTAGTCCTAATAGAAAGGATGGCAGAGAGCTTAATAAACGTGTAAAGAATCAGTTAGCTACTGATAAGAATCTTTGGCTTGATAGCTTGGCTGACAAAGCTGAGGAAGCAGTTAGGCAGCACAATAGCAGAGAGCTGTACCAGATAGTTAATATTTTATGTGGTAGAAAACGGACAGGCATACAAGGATTGCAGGATAAACAAGGTAAGGGTATAGAAGGGGAGGATTCTGTCATGGCTAGGTGGGCTGAGCATTTCAGTGATGTTCTAAACAATGTAGTTAGTTCTACTCCCATTGTTTGCAATGATGATAGATGCATTACTGGCTTTAATGCTGGCCCTATAAACAATCTGATGTTATTTTGGCTATTTCTTAACTTAAACTTCATAAATCCTCAGTGGTAGATGAAATTACTACGGAAATGCTTAGAGCTGGGAATGTTTCGGTTACCACTTGGATGACTGAAATTTTGAATATCTTTTACGATAAAGGCATTGTTCCTAAGGATTTTACCAGATCTATTGTTATCCCTATTTTCAAAAAAGGTGATCGCAGTTCTTGTGATAACTGTAGGGGTATCAGCCTACTCTCTGTTCCAGGTAAAGTTCATTCCATGATTGTGCTTAATAGAATTAAGAATTTGGTTTCACAGGCAATTGGGTGATGAGCAATATGGATTCAGAAGTGGTAGGGGATATGTGGATCAGATATTTTCACTTAGGTAGATTCTTTAGGAATGTTTAGAGTTTCAGAAACCTTTGGTTGCTAGCTTTGTTGATTTCAAAAAGGCTTTTGACTCTGTTGATCGTCATAATTTGTGGTTGATTGTGAGATCATATGGTATACCAGACAAGTTAGTTAACATAATGAAAGCTCTCTATAATAACACTGAGTCGTGTGTGAGAGTCGGTAAGTCTTGTAGCAATTGGTTTAGCATTACTTCTGGTGTTCGACAAGGGTGCATTTTGTCTCCTTTTCTCTTTAGTTTGGTTATTGATTATGTTATGCGAAATTCACTTCAAGGGAAAGATTTTGGCCTTAAATGGGCTGGAGATACGAAAATTTCTCATTTAGATTATGCTGATGATTTAGCCCTTTGGGCAAATGATGTTGATGAGATGAACTCTTTCATTCGAGCTGTTGATGAAACTGGTAGTAGAGTAGGTTTGGTTATAAACAGAGAGAAAACTAAAGTGATGAAAATTGGTCAGGCAGGTTGTGATTCAGTTAATCTGAATGGTTGCAGTCTTGAGCAGGTGTCACAGTTTAATTACCTTGGGAGCTGCGTAACTGATACTGGTGATGTGCGCCATGAGATTAACAGACGAATAGGTATTGCTGCCGGGACTTTTAAGAATCTATGGAGATTGTGGAGAAATAGGCGTATACACCTAAAGACTAAAATTAGACTGTATAATAGTTTGGTTCTTTGTAGGGTTAGTTATGGTAGTGAAACTTGGACACTTTGTAAACAAGATAACAGGAAACTTGATGCTTTTGATTCTAGATGTTTATGCAGTATCTTGGGCATTAGGTGGTTCACCTTTGTAACTAATGATGTGGTTAGGCAAAAGAGTCAGCAACCTCCTTTAAGCAGCATATTGTGCAGAAAGTCCGTTGGTTTGGCCATGTTGCCCGTATGGATAATTATAGATTGGCGAATAGGGTTATGAACAGTGTGCTTAAAGGCTTCAGAAAGAGGGGGAGATGAAGGATGCGGTGGGCAGACAATGTCAAACAGGACCTTGTTAGAATTAGTGTGCAGACGCCAGATGCAGCAGATGTAGCTCAGGACAGACTTGCCTGGAGAACTAAATTGCACGGTCTGGTTGGACCTCCATAGCCAATGGCTGCTTGAGGATGATGATGATGATAATGAGCTTTTGGTGAAACATATAAAGTGAGTTTTCAGGATTCTAATGTAGTGGGGTGGAGTATGCTTGGTGGAAAGAATGTTGAAAGTTTTTTCGTGAAGGACTGAATATGGTGGCATGGTAATGATAAATTGAGTTTACTTCAAACGCAAAGTACCATCACCATGGTAACGGTAATTTCCATCATAAACGCAACGTAACGAAAAAAAAAACACTATTCCACTAAAAAAACCCTCACAACCACGAATTACTAAAAAATTTAAAAATATCAGGAAAACAACAACAAAAAAAAAACCTTCTGTGGAGGGAAAATCTGCTGTGTTTTCTGTTTGTTTGTGGGTTGACAGCCCCAAGTGAATAGATTCACAGGATATGTTTTATCAGCTGGTGGATAATCCTGAGCAGAAGTCATCACAGGCACCTGAACTCTTTGCTTCTATTGGCATCGTCAAATTCTACATTGGAGGAATTCTTCCAGTGTAGATGGCTTCAGCCTTTAGTAGTGGGGGAACGGGTCTTTGCCCCATGTCTGCGATTAGGGGGCTGTTTGATATTGCCAGCATTCCCTCTCTCAATAAACATAGTTTCTTTAAACATCCCACTAACCATTTTCTCTCCTTAGGTAGTTGGAATGTGAGGACTCTGCACAGAGCTTTTTCTCTTGATGTCCTCACACAAGAATTCCACCATTATAATTTAGATATTCTCAGCTTGCAAGAGACCAGACAGATAGATAAAGGTCAGATTCTTAAAAATAATCTTAAATTTCTCTTTTCAGGGAGGGACGACAATAAGCATCACCAAGGCGTGGGTCTGCTTCTCAGCAGACACGCTAGTGATTCTCTTCTAGGATATGAGTGCATTAATGAGAGGTTTCTTACAGCAAAATTTCAGACAAACGTTAAAGACTTGAATGTTATCTGCTGTTATGCCTCCACTGAGGATGAGGATGAGAAGGATAGGTTTTATGAACAACTTCAGGATATTTTGAATTCTGTCAAGAAAGGAGATATTACATTTGTTCTAGGTGACTTCAGTGCCAAAGTTAGTACTGACTCTGACCTTTGTGGAGGGGTGATAGACCCTTTTGGTATTGGTAGCTGCAATGCGGAACTACTCTTACAGGAAGTATACTTAATGGTTTGAAAATAACTAACACTTATTACTAACACCGCGACATACATAAGTACACATGGGTTTCACCCGATGGGCTGCATAAGAATATGATTGATTACATATTAATTAACAGCAAATGGGCTAGTTCTGTTAGGAATACCAGGGCATATAGGAGAGCTGAAATTTGATCTGACCATTACCTTGTTAAAAGTGTGTTGCAACTTAAACTTAAAAAGTGTTGTGCTAGGGTTAAAAAATGTACTTTTAATACTGAAGCTCTGAAAGATCCAGTTATAGCTAAAGCTTACCATGATAGGTTACTTAGTCATTATGACAGTCATGGTTTGCTTACAACTGAAGTTGAGGAAGAATGGGATCATTTTAAACAGGCTTTTTTGGACACTAACAGTACTCTTTTAGGAAAAAAGGAGCAGAAGAGGCAAAATTATCTGAGTGATAAGGCACTTGAGCTTATTTCGGAAAGAAAGAACTGCAGGAATGCCCTTAATCAATACCCTACTAGTCCTAATAGAAAGCATTACAGAGACCTTAATAAACTTGTAAAGGATCTGTTAGCTGCTGATAAGAATCTTTGGCTTGATGGTTTGGCTGACAAAGCCGAGGAAGCAGTTAGACAGCACAACAGCAGAGAGCTGTACCAGTTAGTTAATGTTTTGTGTGGTATAAAATGGACAGATATACAGGGATTGAAGGATAAACAAGGTAAGGTTATAGAAGGGGAGGATTCTGTCATGGCTAGGTGGGCTGAGCATTTCAGTGATATTCTAAACAATGTAATTAGTTCTACTCCCATTGTTTGCAATGATGATAGATGCATAGGTGGCTTTAATGTTGGCCCTATAATACAATCTGAAGTTATTTTGGCTGTTTCTAAACTTAAACTACATAAATCCCCAGGGGTAGATGAAATTACTACCGAAATGCTTAGAGCTGGGAATGTTTCAGTTACCACTTGGATGACTGAAATTCTGAATATCTTTTATGATAAAGGCATGGTTCCTAAGGATTTTACCAGGGCTATTGTTATCCCTATTTTCAAAAAAGGTGATCGCAGTTCTTGTGATAACTATAGGGGTATCAGCCTACTCTCTATTCCAGGTAAAGTTCTTTCCATGATTGTGCTTAATAGAATTAAGAATCTGGTTGACAGGCAATTGCGTGATGAGCAATGTGGATTCAGAAGTAGGGGAAGTGTGGATCAGATATTTTCACTTAGGCAGATTCTTGAGAAATGTTTAGAGTTTCAGAAACCTTTGGTTGCTAGCTTTGTTGATTTCAAAAAGGCTTTCGACTCTGTTGATCGTCATAATTTGTGGTTGATTGTGAGATCATATGGTATACCTGACAAGTTAGTTACAATAATGAAAGCTCTCTATAATAACACTGAGTCCTGTGTGAGAGTTGGTAAGGCTTGTAGCAATTGGTTTAGCATTACTTCTGGTGTCTGACAAGGGTGCATTTTGTCTCCTTTTCTCTTTAGTTTGGTTATTGATTATGTTATGCGAAATTCACATCAAGGGAAAGATTTTGGCCTTAAATGGGCTGGAGATACGAAAATTTCTGATTTAGATTATGCTGATGATTTAGCCCTTTTGGCAAATGATGTTGATGAGATGAACTCTTTCATTCGGGCTGTTGATGAGACTGGTAGTAGAGTAGGTTTGGTTATAAACAGAGAGAAAACTAAAGTGATGAAAATTGGTCAGGCAGGCTGTGATTCAGTTAATCTGAATGGTTGCAGTCTTGAGCATGTGTCACTGTTTAATTATCTTGGGAGCTATGTAACAGATAATGGTGATGTGCGGCATGAGATTAGCAGACGAATGGGGATTGCTGCTGTGACTTTTAAGAATCTATGGAGAGTGTGGAGAAATAGGCATATACACCTAAAGACTAAAATTAGACTGTATAATAGTTTGGTTCTTTCTAGGGTTAGTTATGGTAGTGAAACTTGGACACTTTGTAAACAAGATAACAGGAAACTAGATACTTTTGATTCCAGATGCTTACGCAGTATCTTGGGCATTAGGTGGTTCAACTTTGTAACTAATGATGAGGTTAGGCAAAGGAGTTTGCAACCTCTTTTAAGCAGCATATTGTGCAGAGAGAGACTCCGTTGGTTTGGCCATGTTGCCTGTATGAATAATTATAGATTGGCGAATAGGGTTATGAACAGTGTGCCTAAAGGCCTCGGAAAGAAGGGGAGACCTAGGATGCTGTGGGCAGACAATGTCAAACAGGACCTTGTTAGAATTTGTGTGCAGTGGCCAGATGCAGTAGATGTAGCTCAGGATTGACTTGCTTGGAGAACTAAATTGCACGGTCTGGTTGGACCTCCGTAGCCCATGGCTGCTTGAGGATGAGGATGATGCTACAAATTCCTGAAATATCCCCAACTCTTTTCCCAATAGTTAAAACACTCCACAAATATATTTCACAAACTAAACTAATAAATTGAGTCACACATACAATAATTAACCTAAATAAATGACCAAAATGAATGAAATTGAACACCAATCACAAAACCAAGAAAACCATCAATGCTTCGCCGATCGCCATTATAAAAAAAGCCCCTAAAAACCATATAATCTCAACGTTGATAACACATAACAAAATGCTTAAAAATTGTAAACAGTGCACTGCCGACCGAATTATAAAAAAGCCCCCAGAACTAAATGTCTTCGCACACAACACAAACCTAAAAACATGAAAATTGGAAACAGTGCACCGCTGAACGAATTATAAAAAAGCCTCTGAAACCAAATAATGTCCTCGCAGACAATACAAACCAAAACAATAAAAATCGGAAACAGTGCACCGTTGGCCGAAGTATAAAAAAGCCTCCTAAACTAAATGTCCTCGCAAACAACTCAAACCTAAAAACATGAAAATTGGAATCATTGCACCGCTGAACGAATTATAAAAAAAACCCCGAAACCAAATAATATCCTTGCAGACAATACAAACCGAAAAACATAAAAATCAGGAACAGTGCACCGCTGACCGAATTATAAAAAAGCCCCAAAACCACCAAATCATGGCCTCGCAGACAATACAAACTGAAAAGCATGAAAATTGGAAACTGTGCAGCACTGACCGAATTATAAAAAAGTCCACGAAACCAAATAATCTCATCAGAGACAACAGAAAAAAACATCTTACAGCTGTAATAACCCTCCCCTAAATTATTCATTAACTTTCATGACTCCACCAAACAATGCCATTTTTTTCCACACAATAACAATTCTACAATACCCATAATTTCTACATCAAAAAGCCGCCAAACGCTTCCACATATTAACAATAAATCATGTAAGTAACTTTAAAAGACTCCAAAATATATAACAAAATTAATGAATTCGTCCCATGGCCGAGTGGTTAGCGCGCTTGGCTAATGATCTGAGGGATCTGGGTTCGAGCCCCGGGTAAGACATGGCTGTGTGTGTTGTTTTTCTGCTGAGGTCCTTCCATCCTCTCAGATCTTCTACTATGGCAGATAAACTGACAGGCTCCTGTCAGACCTCTGTGGCAAGCAGCTGCTTGAGGGGGTATTTTATTATTTTTTTTTTTATAATAAACTGACGGGCTCCTGTCAGACCTCTCTGGCAAGCACCTGCTTGAGGGGGTATTTTTTTTTTAATTTTATAATACACTAATAATTACCACACTACAAGTAAGTACTAAAAATCACTCAATTCATCCCAAACTACTATACAGATGTTACACGTGTTCATAACTACCGCCATGTTCAGTCCCTCACGAAAAAACTTCCAACATTCTTTCCCCCAAGCATACTCCCCCCCACTTCATTTGAATCCTGAAAACTCACTTTATATGTTTCATCGAAAGCTATCACCCCATAAAAACTCATTTTTGAAACTTAATTACCCCACATTATAAACTTTTGCCATTTTCTTACATTCACAACAAAACATATACTACTACACTAAATAGAAAAAAAAAAGCTTTAAAATAATTCTATCTGGTTAACCACTCCTCCCTTCCCCTTCAAATGCCCCTCACTCCAAACAACTTACAAAAACATTTCCCCCCTACACACAACCATAAAAAGTTACCGAACTCCCATGTCCAAATGACGTGACCATAACATTACAAATGATAAATGAAATAAACTCGATATATTCAATATCTACTAATAAATCAGCACTTTCAAGTCGATTCAAATTTTAGAGGAAAAATTGTCTTGAGCTGGGTGGGATATGAACCCACGACTTCCTGATAACATGTCAGGTGCTCTGGACCATTGAGCTACCGGCCGTCGATCAAGATATCTAATTAACGCTATGAACTAGATTTGCCCGAATACCTCCTATATGAGACATAGTAGGAATGTTAATAGCATTAATTAGAGGAGATCTTGATCGGCGGCCAGTAGCTCAGTGGTCTAGAACACCTGACGTGTTATCAGGAGGTTGTGGTTCGTATCTCACCCAGCTCAAGACAATTTTTACTCTAAAATTTGAATCAACTTCAAAGTGCTGATTTATTAGTAACATTACAAAACAGTTCACTAACACTTTCATCAACAACCCTCCTAATATTAAATAATTTCAATTACAAAATATCATAAATAACTTATTATTAATCATATCTTAATTAAATTATGAAAAAAAACAGGAACATATTAATTATTCATATTCTAGCTATCATTAAAAATCCCTTGTTAAATATACGATGCATACACACTTGCCTCTAACCGAACATGCATGTTATTCAAACGAATTACGAAGCAAAAATGGCAAAACAATCAAACGTAACTTAACACTTCCGTCAGATCACACACATAACACGTGGCTCCACATTACCCACCCAAAAGAAATAACACGTGGCTCCACATTACCCACCCAAAAGAAACAAGTCAAAGAGCCATAGGCCACCAACAACCAATGGCTATGTTTCTATGTCATATTCTACACTTCAACATTATATGCCACTTGAGGACTGAGTAAACTATGCTAACCATGTTTTTGACCCCGCACAATTTTGGAACCCGACCCCACAAAAGTTCATGATGACCCTGGGTGCAGCACAGAACTGACAATTTAAATGTTAACTTTTTTATTTCAATGTTACTTCTCCCAACCTATAAGGGTCCCCTCCTGTTTTTTTACTTGCTTAAAGTTATATTATTTCTTATCACCTCATCGACGATTTTACATAAAGTTGTTCAATTTTCCTTATTTTTCAATTTAGAATAAAGCTGTAAGGCTCCTATTTAGGGCTTTGTTCCAGGGCACTCATTTAGAACCTGGCTTCAGGGCTCCCAATTGCTTAATTCACCCTGGTTCATACATGTATTTGTGCAGTTCAGAATGCTGGCAAACGGTTATGAACTTCAGACAGAAAGAAAGTGGTGTGAGATCGGTGATTTTATTTACTTAATCATTTATTTATGTTTCATTTCTGATAACCAGGGAGGAGGGGGTTAAATGCCATCAAGTTTGGCAGCTAAAATATTTGCAAATTAAGCATTTTTCTTGAGAAAGATTTAGAATTTTGCCTGTTCAGCTTTTTCAGTACATTTATTGCTGTAATTTGTTAAAAATGGTTTTAAAAATTTAAGTATTATTATGTTACAATTTTTTTTTACATGTTTTGATCTTTAATGTAACAGTGAAATAGTTTATTTTTGCCTAACCTTGGTAGAAATGTTGATAGTAACATGGTTAATAATTTTCTCTTGAAGTTTAAATTCGGCAAAACTTTTTTAACAGCTAAAACGTTTGCAAATTTAAATATTGAATATTTCAAACCACTGTGATCAAGATTTTGAATAATGTCAATTGATGGTTGCGATATTTAATAGCTCAGAGTAGTTACAACATTATCTTTCCATGTTTTGTCAATGGGAATTGAAGTGCGAAGCTCTATAAATTTTAAAATATGCATCCTCCTCCTCCTCCT
Source organism: Ryuthela nishihirai (assembly GCA_038380435.1). Classification (NCBI taxonomy): domain Eukaryota; kingdom Metazoa; phylum Arthropoda; class Arachnida; order Araneae; family Heptathelidae; genus Ryuthela; species Ryuthela nishihirai. Next base: position 151,358,201 of record JAWZYU010000001.1, on the reverse strand, counting down.
CAAGCAGCCATGGGCTACGGAGGTCCAACCAGACTGTGCAATTTTGTTCTCCAAGCAAATCTGTCCCGAGCTACATCTGCTGCATCTGGCCACTGCACACCAATTCTAACAAGGTCCTGTTTGATATTGTCTGCCCACCGCATCCTTGATCTCCCCCTCTTTCTGAAGCCTTTAGGCACACTGTTCATAACCCTATTCGCCAATCTATAATTATCCATACGGGCAACATGGCCAAACCAACGGAGTCTCTCTCTGCGCAATATTCTGCTTAAAGGAGGTTGCTGACTCATTTGCCTAACCTCATCATTAGTTACAAAGTTGAACCACCTAATGCTCAAGATACTGCATAAGCATCTAGAATCAAAAGCATCTAGTTTCCTGTTATCTTGTTTACAAAGTGTCCAAGTTTCACTGCCATAACTAACCCTAGAAAGGACCAAACTATTATACAGTCTAATTTTAGTCTTTAGGTATATATGCCTATTTCTCCACACTCTCCATAGATTCTTAAAATCCCGGCAGCAATTGTTATCCGTCTATTAATCTCATGCCGCACATCACCAGTATCTGTTACATAGCTCCCAAGATAATTAAACTGTGACACCTGCTCAAGACTGCAACCATTCAGATTAACCGAATCATAGCCTGCCTTACCAATTTTCATCGCTTTGGTTTTAAGTTGTTCCAATAATGGCTTAAAACTTATATTGCAAGCCACTGAAGGCAAAGTATGAGAATGCAAACAAGGAATTTAACAATAAATGATTATATACAGATGTAAAATTTTTGCTTAGCAAATAAAAGAATATCAGCCAAATTGACTTTATCTAGGATATTTATTCTTAACTGAACAAGTCGCACAACAAACAACGTCACTTAAGCACTTTGATAATGCCAAGCAATGCCATTTCTAGCACCATATATATCACTAATAGAAGGGCCAAGTGAGATTTTTTGGCACTTGAGGCCAGGTAAAGAATGGTGCACCTTTCATACATATTCATTTTCCCTCATAACCCATAGCACATGAGTATATAAATAATTAAGACATTTCTAAATATATAGATTTAATACATCGCAACTGTTGGTGGGGCCTAGCCCCTAATGGCAAGCCACCCCTGCATGCTGTTATTTGGTACTTAAATTTGTAAGAATATTTGTAAAACAACCACTTAAATCAGTTTTTCTTGTGAAACAGAATGTAAAATGGCATCATCAGACAGAAAATACAAAGTTTCATGTTGAATTTACCAAAAGAATATTTACTGAGCTACTGCATTGTTTTTGATAGCATTTTGGGTTACTTTGCAGTTTGGGTTACTGTAGAAACTATAGGTTTTCCAGTTTAGGAAATGTCCTTTCTCAGTAACCCAAACTGCAGTACTCTGCACTGTAGCTGATTTGCCATCCGTATTATAAAAAAAAAAACACTGCAAGGAAATAAAGTATATAATTCTGAAATTTTTTTTTATATAATGCTGTGGGCTGTGTCTTAAAAATGTGAAAATCAGTACGAATGTAAAAAAAAATGCTTCAGATCAGCGGTTCCTAATGTTTTGAAAGCGAGGACCCCTATTTTAATTTGGAAAATACAGTGGACCCTTGTGGAGGGGTCTGCCATATTTTAACTGCTTAACTGCCTCAAAAGTGAATTTCTTGTGGACCCCCCCCCTCAGATATTACCACAGAAAACAGGTTGGGAACCACTGTTTTAGATGCTATCTGCTGCTGATACCATCAATTTATACATTTTCAAGGCCCTCGTTAATTTCATCAATTATCCGACTGCCACATCATAACAAAAAAGCCCCAAATGATAAATAAATCTTTTGTTTCTTAATAATGTGGAAGGTGATATTCAGAAATCTGAATTGATATTGTCCTAACAGAGTTATGTGACACCCAAGTTTCCCGTTATGTAATGTACAGAGTTAAAGGACACTAACTTTTAAAGCTTAGACAAAAACACAAATGGAAAATAACGATTTAATCTCCAAAATATTAACTTCAATTAACTTCTTTTTTCTTTAAAATATTAGCTTCAAAAATTTAACAATCAATTAAAAAAATATCATTGGTTATTTTGCAATTTGGTTACTGGGAAAGAATGTAGCCTGAATTGGAACCTTTAGTTTGCACAGTAACCCAAACTGCAAAATGACTATTGAGAATAATGGAATTGATACTTTAATGGTATTTATCCTGAATTTTGGTGCCTCTCAAAATTGATGACCTGAGGCCATTGCTTTGCAGTTTCACCTATCGGACCAGCCCTGACTATTCCATGTTTAAATAGCTATTCCTTCCATGTTTAAAAAAATATATATAATCTCACTAGATACAACTATTTTGACTACATATTTCATTCTGCACTAAAAAACAGCCCCAAAAAATATATATAATCTCATCATAGACAACAATTATAATCTGAGCATATTGCTAAACAACAAATTTTTGTTCCACATTCAAAAAAGACTCCCAAAATGTATAATTTTATCAGAGACAAAAATTTTAACTCCATCATATCACTAAACAACAAATTTTCATTCTGCTCTAATCAAAAAGCCACAAATATATAAATAATCTCATAGGAGACATTTTTTTATCTGAGCATATTGCTGAACAAAGAATTTTCACTCTGTATGCATAAAAAGCTCCCCCCTCCCCAGAAAAAAAAATGAATTAGATGCAACTGTTTCAACTAGATCTTATCTCTGAAGAACAAATTTGGGTTTCTTGCTTAAAAAGCCCATTCCCAACAAAATATTCTTATCAAAGACAATTATTTGAATTATAGCATATCACTGAACAAGACTTTTGTTTTGTACTTAAAGAGAAAACCCTCAAAGAAAAAAATCTAAAGATAAACACACATAAAATTCTTTACCTGTAAACTCCTAAAATATCCAGGAATTTTGGTTGATAGGGGGTATTCTAAGTAGATAGTCTGCATTACTAAAAGCATTTTGAATTTACAGCATTCGTAAAATTCATGCTTAAAATTCCCAGGATTAAAGTTCCCCCACATGATTGTTTAAAAAAAACCACAAAAATTCATTTCAGATCATGCCCTTGCCTCTTTATAAACTTAAAAAAAAATTGAAATATGGTATTCACATGCCACTGCAAATTTCAGCAGCAGACGTTATTTTCTTTTAAATTCTGTAAAAAAAAACAACCATCGTGTCATATCTTAATGTTGCATTCATTCATGTACCCATTACTTATATTTATTCAGTTGTAAACCTTGTTGTTCCCTGAACTGCACAGTGACCAAACTGTTGTGCATATTTACATAAATTAGCAACTGAAGTCTGTTCATTTATATTCTGGATGCAAATGCAGTGTAGAAATGAAATGCCTGGCCGTAAACAACTATTCTGTATGACTAAAACAACATACAGACGATAATGTTTTGTCTACATCTTAGAGTGCTGACCAAGAATCTTCATAAAATGTTACAAAAAAAGTTAAAAGCAGTGTGGTGTGTGGCATATTAGCACTGCAAATGATGCAAACTAGAAACCTGGATTTTTTTTTCTCAAAAGGCACTCAGAATAATAAAGTTTATTTGCTTGCACTTGCAGTTTCCAGTGCTGTGCTCCATAGATGCATCACGAGTGGTAACTGAACGGTCCTAAGGTGTGTAATAAGGGAATAACGTACAGTAGCTTTTCATCATATTGAACAATTTATTGGGTTGTCTGTTGGTACATTTCATATGCCTCTGGTTTCTTGATTTTTTTTTTTCATGTCTAACTAAGGTGATTAAAAGTTATGAGTTTATTTTTCAAGGAAGGGGTGGGATATTCATATAATTGTATTTTTTTAAATGCAATTTGGATTTAATTCCCATTTATATGACTTAAAGGTATAAATTTTGCCTTGGGTAAGTATTGAAAGTTGCAGACAATTTATGATATTTAGTTAATGCATATTACTATTGTGTTAAGTGGGAAATAGGATGATTTCTTCTTGACTGATATGCTCTGTTTAACCCATTCGCTTCATATTTAAATGCCCTGCCTGTATCGCAGGAATCTGATTTAAATCCCCTTTCCCTACTGAGTATTTTAACAATGCTTATATTATTTCAAAAAGTCATAAAAAATTAACCATTGAGTATTGTGGGGTTCAAATTTTAAAATTACTTGAATTACATACTCACCACCCTGTTTCAGTATGATGTCTGAGTGTGGTGAACCTTGAAGCACTCTGGTAAGTGAAGCAGAGTGTTGCACTTTTCACACTGTCATGTAGTTTCACTTTGTTTACCCTTGCTGTAGCATACCACACACCGTTTTGTAACATTTTTCTTCTTCACAGTAGATGGGATATGCATTGGGAAGGCCCCCCAATTTTTTGCCTGTAGTTGTAGAGATGTATTGCTGGATGAAGTTCGCCCACTCACAGTATAGTCTGGCATATCAGCTGATGCAAGCAGTTGCATTGCAAGGTAAATCCTGAAGTCAGAGAAAGTTTTTTTCTTCTTGCCAGTCAGTTTGTTGTGATGAATGAATGCGTTGAAAACACACATATCGAGAAGATAAAAAAAATCTTCCGATACCCCTTCACAGTTTTTCTCATTATGGGGAAAAGAGCAGTTACCTGATCCTGGAGATCAACCCCTCCCATCCCCTTCTGGTATTCAATGGCACAAGCAGGTTTGTTTCTTTATTCTCGTGGCTGTTGACCTCTCTTTCTCTGTAATTTTCCAGTGCACTTAATGTCAGCTGATCTATGTTTAGATGTCAAAAAATGAACATTTTTATTGTCCTTCCACTTCACACAGAGAATGTTATTGGCTGACCAGATGTCATACTCTCCAGGCTTCAATTTCTTGGCAGAAATATCATTAGGCATCTCTTTTCTCATAGGCCTTACAGTGCCTATTATATTCGTAGAACAATTTGTTAGTCTCTTGGAAAGATCTGGTGAGGTGTACCAATTGTCTAGAAAGAGGATGTGTCCCTTATCTAGCAACTGTTGACACATGCCCATTACCACGTTTGTGCTGGCGGGAAGACTGGGGTCAGTAATGTCATCTCCAACATAAATTTTGGAATAATGGCAATATCCAGTTGAAGATTCACAAATTTTATACACCTTTATTCCAAAACATGAACGCTTTGAATGGTTGCACTGCACATATGACAGGCACCCCCTGAATTTCATAAGACTCTCGTCTAACACTGTCTTGAGCAAGAAAGTAGAGACTAGAGAATTTTTCTGAAAAAATGTCAGATAATGGGCCTAATTTTTTTTTAGATTTTCCTGCTCTTCAGCATCTCTGTCATTAGCAAAATGCAGGAATCAAGAGATTAGTTGAAATCTTTCTCTGCTCATAGTTTCCCCATAAATTGGTGTTTCAATGCCCTGTTTTTGGGCCGGTACAATTGTAAATGTGATTTACGAACTTGGGACATCAGTATTACCAGGGAAAAGTAACCTTTCACCTTCTGTTCGAACCATTTGTCATCATCTTTTCTTTCTATCAGGATTAGCTAACTGCTCCCGTGATTTTCTTCCACTGAGGTACACTCAGATTCACTTATAGGTTTACTATCACTTCTATCATTGTTAGATAAATCAGAAATTTCAGATTCACTGCCTAATACAGGTTCTAAGAGCTTGTTTATTCCCCACTATCACTACCACAAACTTTCCTTGATGTCATTTTATTCACAGCTCTAAATTTTTTTACTATGAAATTCATTTCAACAACTGTAGAAGGGCAAAGAAAAGTTAATCCCAGTATTGCCATGTGCTTCCACTATAAGAAAAAATGCATTTGAGAGACATCTCTGATCTAACACACTGACTACTAATGCATTTTTCATACCTCTACGCTCCGTGAGCAGAGTTCGTCATCTGATTGTAGCATATAAGAACACCATGCAATCAGAGCTCGTCATCTGATTTTAGTGTATAAGAACACTGCGCGAGCAGAGCTTGTCAACCGATTTAAATGGGCTAAAAATGTTGTGTCCCATGAGATTTTCTTGTTCTGTTTTTTTAATGCAGATAGCAGTGCATTGTTTATGATAATTCATGTTTTTTAGGCATGTATATCTTTAATGAGATTATTTTTTTTTTCAATACTGCTCATTGACAGTGAATTAATTTGTTCACAATAATGGGAGTAGTTTAAAATAATTTAAAATTCTCTGTCATTGAGCAATAAAATTTCAGAGTTTATCCTTCAAACTATTTGGATGTTGAAAGTTCTTAGGAGAAAACTCTCAGAAGCTTTTCGGAGCAAAGACAGCGCTCCGTCTTCAGTGAAGTGATGTTATGTACTGACGTTGGGTCCGTTTAGACAAAGAGCTTCTTTCCACATGTCGTGTAGGGTGATTCCAGTGTCTCGGTTGCAGGTGGGGACGGACGAGGTCATTATTTCAATAGCCTCGCGGACTATGGTTCCGTAGAAAATGGATGCGCGCGCAAGAAGTGTGGCGTGCTCCCAGTCTATTGTTGCCGTGTGTTGCACTGCTAGCTCAGCGGCGGCCGTCGTTAGCTTCTTTTGGCTGACATCAGTTTTGTGCTCCGCGAACCTTTCTTGCAAAGAGCGAATGGTTTTGCCGATGTAGTACACAACGGAATTATCCGTCAACTGTAGGGGAAATCGGTATACGCCCGATTTTTGAAGAAGACTATATTTGTCCCTGTCCTTTTTCACTAATTTCTTCAAATTTGGAGCGGGGCAGAAAACAATTTTTATACTATGGGCTCTGAGTAATTTGTGGACCGATTCACATAGGACAGGGACGTAAGAAATGGGTCCGGCAAAAATATCGGGGTCGGTGATTGGGATGAGAGCTGAATCTCTTCTGCTTTCGTTTCTATATTTGCTGATAACTTTGTCTATTGCTGTTGGGTTGTAGCCATGGGAAGCAGCGATGGAATGGATGTTTAAGATTTCTTTTTCAAGCAATTGCTCATTTGAAGACACGGTGAAAGCCCTATGTGTGAGGGAACGGAAGGCTGCAATTTTGTACGCCCACGGGGCACATGAGTCTGCACGTATGACAGAAGGGACGTAGGTAGGCTTCCGGTATACCGACGTCGTCAAGGCTCCTGTGTCATCTTTTTGGATGAAAACATCTAAATAGGGGACGGCATTTCTATTTTCCTCCTCCTTCGTAAAGCGTATCGTGGGATATATATTGTTGGCAGAGTCAATGAGGCTGTTTAATTGCTCATTGCTGCCATTCCAAATTAAAAATATATCGTCGACGTAGCGACACCAGAAGAAGGGTAAAATTGCAGCTGAGTTGAATAATTTTGTTTCAAGATCTTGAAGGACAATTTCAGATAGGATACCGGAAAGGGGTGAGCCCATGGGGGCCCCTGAGTCCTGCCTATAGATTTGGTTGCTGAACTGGAAATAGTTGTTTTCGGTGACGAGTTTTAGAGCCTCATGTATGGCGTTGATTTCGGGAAGGGAAATCCTATCTGAGTAGTTCCTATCTGAGTAGGATGGAGAATTTTGTCGGGATTTTATGAATTTGAGGACTTTTTGTCTCGTAGCATTAATTTTCTGCTCTTCCAAATGTTCACGCGCATTATTAATGACATTTTCAACTTCGGATATTATTTCTTTTTTGTCGAAAATTCTGTGGAAAGGGCTAAATTTAGGGCCATGTTCCAGAGCAGCCAGCTCGTTAGGGGGGAAAATTTTATTGGACAGATTAATAACCGGAAGGGGTTTAAAGATAGGGCAAAAAGGCTTATCTGAAGTTTGAGTGAGCCACTGGATCGTTTTAAGATGTTTTCGTCTGGTGTCGTTCTTGCGTTTTTGTCTAAACGGACCCAACGTCAGTACATAACATCACTTCACTGAAGACGGAGCGCTGTCTTTGCTCCGAAAAGCTTCTGAGAGTTTTCTCCTAAGAACTTTCAACATCCAAATAGTTTGAAGGATAAACTCTGAAATTTTATTGCTCAATGACAGAGAATTTTAAATTATTTTAAATTAATTTTTGAGCAAGAAGGTCTTTTAATTGTATACTTAAAGTTCATCTCTGCGAAATGACCTACTACCAACATTGGAAAACGTTACGGTCTTTACGGATAAAACTTGTCGTGAATCTGGAACAGTTGTGGTTTCTTCTGAACTGCCGACGCAACAATGTTATCCCACAATCGATCCGTCTAACACGCGGCAGCCTCCCTAGCTCATGTCAACGTGTGCTGCGCGCAGCGGAAGTCAAGCTTCTCCTTGCGCTAATACAAGAGAAAAGACGGCACATTTCAAGAATTGAAACGGAGGCCTACCAGGCGCACCAGGACTTCTGCTACAGCTGCCCTCCCCTCGTGCTTACGGATCTACTAGAAAGGCTCCACTACACAGAAGAAAAACGCAAGAACGACACCAGACGAAAACATCTTAAAAAGATCCAGTGGCTCACTCAAACTTCAGATAAGCCTTTTTGCCCTATCTTTAAACCCCTTCCGGTTATTAATCTGTCCAATAAAATTTTCCCCCCTAACGAGCTGGCTGCTCTGGAACATGGCCCTAAATTTAGCCCTTTCCACAGAATTTTCGACAAAAAAGAAATAATATCCGAAGTTGAAAATGTCATTAATAATGCGCGTGAACATTTGGAAGAGCAGAAAATTAATGCTATGAGACAAAAAGTCCTCAAATTCATAAAATCCCGACAAAATTCTCCATCCTACTCAGATAGGAATTTTCATCGGAATATTTTCAGGCATTAAAAAACGTTCAAAACACCCCTGACATTGTTGTCACTTTAGCCGACAAAACATGCCAGTTTGTCATAATGGACAAGAATGACTATGATGCCAAAGTTTTGGACTTCATAAATAGCTCCCATTGCACTTGTTTAAATATTGACCCCACCAGTAGCATCAAAAACAAGGTCTGCAGGCTAAAAAACAACAGGTGGCTCCCCAAGGACCTCAAGAAGAGCTCAGTACCATCCAACTGCCAAGCACCGCGAATGTTTGCCCAGTGCAAGGTGCACAAAGAAAATTATCCCATCCGGCCGCTCGTGTGCAAAAGAACTTCTCCAACTTTCTTTCTTGAAAAGAGTTTGTCGAAATTTCTATCCAACTTCATTTCCGATCACCCATTTTCTGTAAAGTCGACAGCGGAATTTCTCAACAGACTCAAGGATCTGTCCATTCCTCCCGACAGCAAATTTGTCACACTTGACATAGTCTCTTTATTCCCATCCACTCCAGTTTTTGATGCAGTCATGTTGTTTCGGACAAAAATTATTGAAACGCAAAAATTTTCCCTTCCCGAAATCAACGCCATTCATGAGGCTCTAAAACTCGTCACCGAAAACAACTATTTCCAGTTCAGCAACCAAATCTATAGGCAGGACTCATGGGCCCCCATGGGCTCACCCCTTTCCGGTATCCTATCTGAAATTGTCCTTCAAGATCTTGAAACAAAATTATTCAACTCAGCTGCAATTTTACCCTTCTTCTGGTGTTGCTACGTCGACGATATATTTTTAATTTGGAATGGCAGCAATGAGCAATTAAACAGCCTCATTGACTCTGCCAACAATATATATCCCATGATACGCTTTACGAAGGAGGAGGAAAATAGAAATGCCGTCCCCTATTTAGATGTTTTTATCCAAAAAGATGACACAGGAGCCTTGACGACGTCGGTATACCGGAAGCCTACCTACGTCCCTTCTGTCATACGTGCAGACTCATGTGCCCCGTGGGCGTACAAAATTGCAGCCTTCCGTTCCCTCACACATAGGGCTTTCACCGTGTCTTCAAATGAGCAATTGCTTGAAAAAGAAATCTTAAACATCCATTCCATCGCTGCTTCCCATGGCTACAACCCAACAGCAATAGACAAAGTTATCAGCAAATATAGAAACGAAAGCAGAAGAGATTCAGCTCTCATCCCAATCACCGACCCCGATATTTTTGCCGGACCCATTTCTTACGTCCCTGTCCTATGTGAATCGGTCCACAAATTACTCAGAGCCCATAGTATAAAAATTGTTTTCAGCCCCGCTCCAAATTTGAAGAAATTAGTGAAAAGGGACAGGGACAAATATAGTCTTCTTCAAAAATCGGGCGTATACCGATTTCCCCTACAGTTGACGGATAATTCCGTTGTGTACTACATCGGCAAAACCATTCGCTCTTTGCAAGAAAGGTTCGCGGAGCACAAAACTGATGTCAGCCAAAAGAAGCTAACGACGGCCGCCTCTGAGCTAGCAGTGCAACATCATCGTCATCATCCTCAAGCAGCCATGGGCTACGGAGGTCCAACCAGACCGCGCAGTTTAATTCTCCAAGCATATCTGTCCTGAGCTACATCTGCTGCATCCAGCCACTGTACACCAATTCTAACAAGGTCCTGTTTGACATTGTCTGCCCACCGCATCCTAGGTCTCCCCCTCCTTCTGAGGCCTCCAGGCACACTGTTCATAACCCTATTCGCCAATCTATAATTATCCATACGGGCAACATGGCCAAACCAGCGGAGTCTCTCTCTGCACAATATGCTGCTTAAAGGAGGTTGCAGACTCCTTTGCCTAACCTCATCATTAGTTACAAAGTTAAACCACCTAATACCCAAGATACTGCGTAAGCATCTAGAATCAAAAGCATCTAGTTTCCTGTTATCTTGCTTACACAGCGTCCAAGTTTCACTACCATAACTAACCCTAGAAAGAACCAAACTATTATACAGTCTAATTTTAGTCTTTAGGTGTATACGCCTATTTCTCCACAATCTCCATAGATTCTTAAAAGTCCCGGCAGCAATACCTATTCGTCTGTTAATCTCATGGCGCACATCACCAGTATCAGTTACGCAGCTCCCAAGGTAATTAAACTGTGACACCTGCTCAAGACTGCAACCATTCAGATTAACTGAATCACAACCTGCCTGACCAATTTTCATCACTTTAGTTTTCTCTCTGTTTATAACCAAACCTACTGTACTACCTGTCTCATCAACAGTTAGAATGAAAGAGTTCATCTCATCAACATCATTTGCCAAAAGGGCTAAATCATCAGCATAATCTAAATCAGAAATTTTCGTATCTCCAGCCCATTTAAGGCCAAAAGCTTTCCCTTGAAGTGAATTTCGCATAACATAATCAACAACCAAACTAAAGAGAAAAGGAGACAAAATGCACCCTTGTCGAATACCAGAAGTAATGCTAAACCAATTGCTACAAGCCTTACCAACTCTCACACATGACTCAGTGTTATTATAGAGAGCTTTCATTATGTTAACTAACTTGTCTGGTATACTATATGATCTCACAATCAACCACAAATTATGACGATCAACAGAGTCGAAAGCCTTTTTGAAATCAACAAAGCTAGCAACCAAAGGTTTCTGAAACTAAACATTTCTCAAGAATCTGCCTAAGTGAAAATATCTGATCTACACATCCCCTACCATTTCTGAATCCACATTGCTCACCACGCAATTGCCTGTCAACCAGATTCTTAATTCTATTAAGCACAATCATGGAAAGAACTTTACCTGGAACGGAGAGTAGGCTGATACCCCTATAGTTATCACAAGAACTGCGATCACCTTTTTTGAAAATAGGGATAATAATAGCTCTGGTAAAATCTTTAGGAACCATGCCTTTATCATAAAAGTTATTCAAAATTTCAGTCATCCAAATGGTAACAGAAACATTCCCAGCTCTAAGCATTTCCATAGTAATTTCTTCCACCCCTGGGGATTTATGAAGTTTAAGTTTAGAAATAGCCAAACTAACTTCAGATTGTGTTATAGGGCCAACATTAAAGCCAATAATGCATCATCATCATTGCAAACAATGGGAGTAGAACTAACCACATTGTTTAGAACATCACTGAAATGCTCAGCCCACCTAGTCATGACAGAATCCTCACCTTCTATAACCTTGCCTTGTTTATCCTTCAATCCCCGTATACCTGTTCATTTCTACTACACAAAACATTAACTATCTGGTGCAGCTCTCTGCTGTTGTGCTGTCTAACTGCTTCCTCAGCTTTGTCAGCAAGGCCATCAAGCCAAAGATTCTTATCAGTAGCTAACTGATTCTTTACACGTTTATTAAGTTCTTTGTAATGCTTTCTATTAGGACTAGTAGTTTACTGATTAAGGACATTCCTGCAGTTCCTTCTTTCTGAAATAAGCTCAAGTGCCTTATCACTTAAATAATTCTGCCTCCTCTGCTCCTTTTTCCCTAAAAGAGTACTGTTAGTTTCCAAAAAAGCCTGTTTAAAATGGCCCCATTCTTCCTCAACTTCAGTATTAAGCAAACCATGACTGTCATAATGACTAAGTAACCTATCATGGTAAGCTTTAGCTATAACTGGGTCTTTCAGAGCTTCAGTATTAAAGGTAAATTTTTTAACCCTAGCACAACACTTTTTAAGTTTAACTTGCAAGACACTTTTAACAAGGTAATGGTCAGATCCAATTTCAGCTCCCCTATATGCCCTGGTATTTCTAACAGAACTAGCCCATTTGCTGTTAATTAGTATATAATCAATCATATTCTTATGCAGCCCATCAGGTGAAACCCATGTGTATTTATGTATGTCGCGGTGTTTGTAATATGTGTTAGTTATTCTGAAACCATTTAGTTTACTCACCTGTAGGAGACGTTGCCCATTGCAGCTACCAATACCAAAAGGGCCTATTACTCCTCCCCAAAGGTCAGAGTCGGTACCAATTTGGCATTGAAGTCACCAAGAACAAGGGTAATATCTCCTTTCTTGACAGAATTCAAAATATCCTGAAGTTGTCTGTAAAACCTATCCTTCTCATCCTCATCAGAATCCTCAGTGGGTGCATAACAGCAGATAATATTCAAGTCTTTAATTCTTGTCTGAAATTTTGCTGTAAGAAGCCTTTCATTAATGCACTCATATCCTAGAAGAGCATCACTAGCATGTCTGCTGAGCAGCAGACCCACGCCTTGGTGATGCTTTCCATCCTCCCTCCCTGTAAAGAGAAATTTAAAGTTATTTTTAAGTATCTCACCTTTACCTGTCCATCTGGTCTCTTGCAAGCCTAGAATATCTAGGTTATAGCGCTGGAATTCCTGCATGAGGACATCAAGAGAATAATCTCTATGTAATGTCCTCACGTTCCATGTTCCTGCAGAGAGAAAATGATTAATAGGATTTTTAAAGAAATTAGGTTTATTGAGATTGGTAGGGCCAACAATATCAAACAGCCCCCTGATTGCAGGCATGGCGCAAAGACCTGTTCCTCTTCTGCTAAAGGCTGAAGTCACCGATGCTGGTAGGAACTTCAGGCACCACGGCACGCGGTAACAATAGACTGGGAGCACGCCACACTTCTTGCGCGCGCATCCACTTTCTACGGAACCATAGTCCGCGAGGCTATTGAAATAATGACCTAGTCCGTCCCCACCTGCAACCGAGACACTGGAATCACCCTACACGACATGTGGAAAGAAGCTCTTTGTCTAAACGGACCCAACGTCAGTACATAACATCACTTCATTGAAGACGGAGCGCTGTCTTTGCTCCGAAAAGCTTCTGAGAGTTTTCTCCTAAGAACTTTTAACATCCAAATAGTTTGAAGGATAAACTCTAAAATTTTATTGCTCAATGACAGAGAATTTTAAATTATTTTAAATTAATTTTTGAGCAAGAAGTTCTTTTAATTGTATAATGGGAGTAGCTTAGTTGGTGGTGCCTGGAGCATCACCAACTAAGTAATTGGCAGTTCCCAGGTTTGAGTCCCAGCTGGGTGAGCATTGAGATATATTATTACAAAGCTCAAAATATTTTCTGTCATTTGGGATGAAGCCTATGAATTTAAGAAAAAATTTGGGAAATATTTGGGGTCAATGTTTATATTGACCAACAGGTTTTTATTTTTCCATTTTTGTTTAAAAATTTCCTGGGAATGAAATAAATTCAAAACTTTAAATCTTTTTTTGCAATTTCCATCCAATTCAAGCTAAATGAATAGCTACTAACAGTGGTGTACTGGAAAATCTCAGGGTCTCTACAAGAAATGCCCTGGGGGGGGGGGGGAGCTTTCAGTTATCGAAATTTTGTAAGGATTTCAAATTACTATCTTTGTTTTAGCATTTTCTGTAGTTTTTCATAATTTAAATTTTTGGAACTTATAGATATGTTGATGTAAAAACCAAAATTACTACATTTTACTGTATACAAAGGTTTGTGTTTTAATTCAAAATATTATCCTAATTTTACACCTTGCTAAAATATTTATAAAACACTTATCTAAAAGCTAATCATGTGCAAATATTATTCTTTGGAGAACTAAAGAAAGGTTTTCAGACAATGAGTTCTGGCCCATAGGCAGCATGTAGAGGAATTTGTAGGAGGGAAAACAAAGCTGGTTTTCACTATTCATCTTTATTTGATCAAAGCTATAGAGAAAACCAATCTGGGCCATTCCTTTGAAAATAGTTGCACATCAAATATCGCAATAAATTTTGTTAAAATTTTTTTGCAGAGCTTCCACCCCCGTCTCCTCTGCAGATGTTGCAGAGCCTATCAGTATACCTATGGCCACTAAGGGAAAATAACTATATTCTTAAAGGACAGCAGAGAAAATTATTATCTTAAAAGTGAAAACAATGCATTTCTAATGAATAATGAATCACAAAAAAATAAGTTAGCACGCTTGACTACTGATCTAAGGGACCTGGGTTCGAGCCCCGGATTAGGCATGGATGTATGTGTGTCGTTTTTCTGCTGAGGTCCTGCCATCCTCTCAGATCTCCTACTGTGGCATATAAACTGACAGGCTCCTGTCAGACCTCTGTGGCAAGCAGCTGCTTGAGGGGGTATTTATTTGTTTATTTATAAAGAAAATATCTTGATTAAAAAACAAAACTGTATATATTTAATGAGTACTGTGAATGGCAAAAGAGTTTAGTTATGCACTTAAAAATGTTTGTTGAAAAATTTGAAAAATTGAACCAGATTCAGTATATTGATTATTTGTTTTGTGAGCTACGTTGGACGGACCTGGTTAGGTGTGTGGACCCCTTTTAGAGTTACAAATTTCAAAATTTATAGTAGAAAGCATTATCACCTTTAGCGAATATGGGAATCTCATTTTCAAAGAAAATGAAACTTTTTTGTTTACCTACTTTTGTACTGTTTAAAAGATTTAGTTTGTTATTGGGAAATTGCAAATAATAGTATTCTATTAGTACTTATAGAACAAAAAATACATTGTCTTTTATTCCCTTAAATTTAAAAAGTTTTGCCTACACCCCTCTGACAAAAGGGCAGACTGTTGCTGGGGTGGAATTTTTCTTGACTCTAGAATTATCTCTTGTCACTCTACCTCCGAATTTTCTGCCATAAATAGATCACTTACAATATTCGTTAGAAGTATTGCCTTTTTCGTGTTTAGTTCCTTCTACAATGTAAATTAAAACTACCTAATGGTTTAAACATAGATGACAATCACAGTGTTACCTGCTGACTTTTTGACGTTGATAAATCAATAAATATTTTGCTGGAAAAATTTCACAGACATACAGGACTTGAACCTGCATCTCTCCAGAAACAAGCCAGAGTATTCTACCATTGAACTAATGCCAGCTTTGTCTTTTTTCCGCTAATTTAAGACTAAACTCTTCACCGAGATTTTTGAGCCAACTGTTGGTGCCATCTATGATCTTGGGTGGCAACTATTACTTTTTATATTGCACTGAGTAAGATGGAAATAAATAATAAAGTCTCGTCACGCTATTTAGTGTTATTAATGATTTAAACATAGATGACAATCACTGTATTATAAAATAAAAAATACCCCCTCAAGCAATTGCTTGCCACAGAGGTCTGACAGGAACCTGTCAGTTTATATGCCACAGTAGAAGATCTGAGAGGATGGCAGGACCTCAGCATAAAACAAAACGAACATCCATGCCTTATCCGGGGCTCGAACCCAGGTCCCATAGATCACTAGCCAAACGCGCTAACCACTCGGCCATGGGATGGCATAAATAAATACCCCCTCAAGCAGCTGCTTGCCACAGAGGTCTGACAGGAGCCTGTCAGTTTATATGCCATAGCAGAAGGTCTGTGAGGATGGCAGGCCCTCAGCAGAAAAACGACACAAACAGCCATGCCTTACCTGGGGCTCGAACCAGGTCCCTTAGATCACTAGCCAAGCGCGCTAACCACTCGGCCATGGGACGGCAATCACCGCATTACCTATATTTAAATCATTAATAACGCTAAATTGAGCTTGCATGAGACTTTGTTATTTATTTTTATCTTACTCAGTGCAGTATGAAAAGTAATAGTTGCCACCCGAGATCATAGATGGCACCAACAGTTGGCCTGAAAATCTCGGTGAAGAGTTTAGTCTTAAATTAGCGGAAAAAAGACAGAGCTGGCATTAGGTCAATGGTAGAATACTCTGGCATGTTTCTGGAGAGATATGAGTTCAAGTCCCATATATCGGTCCCATCCACCCATCCAACAAAAAAGTAATTTTCCAATATCTATTAAAACCAAATCAAACAGTTGCATTTCCCACACCCCTGTGTGAAAGGGCCAACTTATTATTGCAAATGAAAACTACATGACCTTCACATTCTACAATCAAAATTTCTAATTTCTAGAATAAATGCATCGCTTGGAATAACTTTTTAAAGTTTGCAATTTTAAACTTTTTTCTCTGTTAGAGGGCAAACTTTGATTTTTTGTGATTCATAAAATGCAAATCGTAATATATTTTCAATACTTATCCAACTCAAAAAATAATTTTCAATTCATCTATAAAAACAAATGTTTCTTGAAACGAAAAAGTTGCCTTCCCTCTTCTGGGGGTAAGTGATAAGCTCATTGCTGTCTATGCAAACCTCATGACCTTCACATTCCACCATCAGAATTTCAAAATTCTAACATAGGTACATTGTTTGTAATATTCAACTTTTTTCCACCATTATGGGGCACAGTTTAAACTTGTGGGATATTTGGAAAGTGATAATCATAACATCTGATCAATACCTATCCAACCAAAATATTTTTTGATTTATCTCTAAAAACAAAAATGTTGTATGTCTACAGACAGGTGGACAGATAGACAGACAGACAACAAAGAGAAAATATTGCTTTTTTTTTTGAAAATGAGAAAAAGTGCCTTTTCTTACCCCACTTTCTATTTAAACGATTGAATTTAAAAGCATTAAAAATTCACTGCTTAACCTCCTCCTTGGAGCAAAGGCTTTTCTTCCTGATGGTCAAATGTCTAGTGCGTTTCACTACTGATGAAAAAAGACCCTGGCAACTGGATTGTATTCAAATTGTAAAAATTGAAAATTATGTGTAATATTCTGATGGAAAATGTAGGAAAAAATAATTTTAGACTCCAATTTCAGTAAAATGGGTTAAATGAGAAAAAAAAAACACACATTCATTTGTTTCACTGTATTTGTTGTACAGTGAATGGACAAATTATTATATACACCTACCAAATAACCTGTTGCTTCATCTTTTGACCTCATAAAAAAATATTGAAAACAGGAGATCATATTGCCATCCATGAAGCGTGGAACGCCTGTCTTTTCAATTCGTCTCACAAATTCTCAGTGGGATTGAGGTCTGGCGATCGAGGGAGAATTACCTCACAGGGAAGACGTAATTCTCTTCCAAAGAGCATCATGGAAGGTGTCTGTCCAGTTGTTTCATGCACTGCTGTTCGTTATGCCAGCAAAAAGAGTGCTATATGGCGATCCCAGTCATGCTGATGGCCGTCGACAAACAATGCTAGATGTTGTGAATTGTCCTATTGAATCTTTCAACCATACCATTCGACTGAGGGTACAGGGGAGTTGTTCTTGTTTTCTGAATGCCAAAGAGTTGACTGATGCCTTTAAACATATTGGATTCAAAATTCTTTGGTTTGAGTGGAGTTGCTCCATACCTACTAATCAAGTTATTTACTATTATCTCTGCAACTGTTGTTGCCTCCTGGTCTTGGATGGGATAGACTTCAGGCCACTTTGTGAAATAATCCATTACTACTAATAAATAGGGAGTTTCATTATCAGTCCTAGGGTACGAACCAATTACATCAATGGCTATTCTCTCAAAAGGGGCACCAATGTTATATGTCTGCAGCTTACCCTGACTCCTAGTCTTAGGGCCTTTCTTTGCTGCACAGGCCTCACATTGCCTACACCATCTTTCAACGTCTGCCCTACTTTTCAGCCAATGAAATCATTCCCTGGCTTTTGCTAATATCTTATTAACACCAAAGTGTCCTCAAATGGCACTATCATGCACATCTTTCATCACTAGTTCCACTTGGGAGTGAGGAAGGATTATCTGCCAACTAATCGATTGTAATGTTTGTTAGTGGTCTGTAATGGTAGCTATGTGGTCTGTAAATGGTAGCTAGGTAGTCACTGGAAGGAGAGCTATGCACCAATCCCCTCTGATGATGCATAGAACCGGCCAGGCCTAGCACCTAATGTCCGACCCCACCTTCTCGTGTTGCAGACCGTTAGTAACTTTCAAAAGAGATACTCTCTTGTGGAAGTGAATGAAAGTGGAGGGCTGCCAGATTAGTGTGACCTACTGATCTGGATAACTATGGCTGCTTTTCTTTCCTTTTCTACCCTGCTGAGGAGTGATCAACCACACAGGGTCCTGTTGCTGACCATATAAACCCACTGGACTGGACATATATATGGCTCTGAGCTTGATTATGGATCCTGATTTTGCTGCACTGGAGAATCCTGAGCAGTGGTCATCGCAGGCACCTGAACTCTTTGCTTCTATTGGCATCTTCAAATTCTACATTGGAGGAAGTCTTCCAGTGTAGATGGCTTCAGCCTTTAGTGGTAGGGGAAACGGGTCTTTGCCCCATGTCTGCGATTAGGGGACTGTTTGATATTGTCGGCATTCCCTCTCTCAATAAACATAGTTTCTTTAAACATCCCACTAACCATTTTCTCTCCATAGGTAGTTGGAATGTGAGGACTCTGCACAGAGCTCTTTCTCTTGATGTCCTCACACAAGAATTCCACCATTATAATTTAGATATTCTCAGCTTGCAAGAGACCAGATGGATAGATAAAGGTCAGATTCTTAAAAATAATCTTAAATTTCTCTTTTCAGGGAGGGACGACAATAAGCATCACCAAGGCGTGGGTCTGCTTCTCAGCAGACACGCTAGCGATGCTCTTCTAGGATATGAGTGCATTAATGAAAGGTTTCTTACAGCAAAATTTCAGACAAGCGTTAAAGACTTGAATGTTATCTGCTGTTATGCCCCCACTGAGGATGCCGATGAGGATGAGAAGGATAAGTTTTATGAACAACTTCAGGATATTTTGAATTCTGTCAAGAAAGGAGATATTACACTTGTTCTTGGTGACTTCAATGCCAAAGTTGGTACTGACTCTGACTTTTGGGGAGGAGTAATAGGCCCTTTTGGTATTGGTAGCTGCAATGGCAATGGGCAACGTCTCCTACAGGTAAGTAAACTCAATGGATTCAGAATAACTAACACTTATTACAAACACCGCGACATACATAAGTACACATGGGTTTCACCTGATGGGCTGCATAAGAATATGATTGATTACATATTAATTAACAGCAAATGGGCTAGTTCTGTTAGGAATACCAGGGCATATAGGGGAGCTGAAAATGGATCTGACCATTACCTTGTTAAAAGTGTGTTGCAACTTCAACTTAAAAAGTGTTGTGCTAGGGTTAAAAAATGTACTTTTAATACTGAAGCTCTGAAAGATCCAGTTATAGCTAAAGCTTACCATGATAGGTTACTTAGTCATTATGACAGTCATGGTTTGCTTACAACTGAAGTTGAGGAAGAATGGGATCATTTTAAACAGGCTTTTTTGGACACTAACAGTACTCTTTTAGGAAAAAAGGAGCAGAAGAGGCAAAATTATCTGAGTGATAAGGCACTTGAGCTTATTTCGGAAAGAAAGAACTGCAGGAATGCCCTTAATCAATACCCTACTAGTCCTAATAGAAAGCATTACAGAGACCTTAATAAACTTGTAAAGGATCAGTTAGCTGCTGATAAGAATCTTTGGCTTGATGGTTTGGCTGACAAAGCTGAGGAAGCAGTTAGACAGCACAACAGCAGAGAGCTGTACCAGATAGTTAATGTTTTGTGTGGTAGAAAACGGACAGGCATACAAGGATTGAAGGATAAACAAGGTAAGGTTATAGAAGGGGAGGATTCTGTCATGGCTAGGTGGGCTGAGCATTTCAGTGATGTTCTAAACAATGTAGTTAGTTCTACTCCCATTGTTTGCAATGATGATAGATGCATTGGTGGCTTTAATGTTGGCCCTATAACACAATCTGAAGTTATTTTGGCTGTTTCTAAACTTAAACTTCATAAATCCCCAGGGGTAGATGAAATTACTACGGAAATGCTTAGAGCTGGGAATGTTTAGGTTACCACTTGGATGACTGAAATTCTGAATATCTTTTATGATAAAGGCATGGTTCCTAAGGATTTTACCAGGGCTATTGTTATCCCTATTTTCAAAAAAGGTGATCGCAGTTCTTGTGATAACTATAGGGATATCAGCCTACTCTCTGTTCCAGGTAAAGTTCTTTCCATGATTGTGCTTAATAGAATTAAGAATCTGGTTGACAGTCAATTGCGTGATGAGCAATGTGGATTCAGAAGTGGTAGGGGATGTGTGGATCAGATATTTTCACTTAGGCAGATTCTTGAAAAATGTTTAGAGTTTCAGAAACCTTTGGTTGCTAGCTTTGTTGATTTCAAAAAGGCTCTCGACTCTGTTGATCGTCATAATTTGTGGTTGATTGTGAGATCATATGGTATACCAGACAAGTTAGTTAACATTATGAAAGCTCTCTATAATAACACTGAGTTGTGTGTGAGAGTTGGTAAGGCTTGTAGCAATTGGTTTAGCATTACTTCTGGTGTTCGACAAGGGTGCATTTTGTCTCCTTTTCTCTTTAGCTTGGTTATTGATTATGTTATGCGAAATTCACTTCAAGGGAAAGATTTTGGCCTTAAATGGGCTGGAGATACGAAAATTTCTGATTTAGATTATGCAGATGATATAGCCCTTTTGGCAAATGATGTTGATGAGATGAACTCTTTCATTCGAGCTGTTGATGAGACTGGTAGTAGAGTAGGTTTGGTTATAAACAGAGAGAAAACTAAAGTGATGAAAATTGGTCAGGCAGGCTGTGATTCAGTTAATCTGAATGGTTGCAGTCTTGAGCAGCTGTCACAGTTTAATTATCTTGGGAGCTACGTAACAGATAATGGTGATGTGCGGCATGAGATTAACAGATGAATAGGGAATGCTGCTGGGACTTTTAAGAACCTATGGAGAGTGTGGAGAAATAGGCGTATACACCTAAAGACTAAAATTAGACTGTATAATAGTTTGGTTCTTTCTAGGGTTAGTTATGGTAGTGAAACTTGGACACTTTGTAAACAAGATAACAGGAAACTAGATGCTTTTGATTCCAGATGCTTACGCAGTATCTTGGGCATTAGGTGGTTCAACTTTGTAACTAATGATGAGATTAGGCAAAGGAGTTTGCAACCTCCTTTAAGCAGCATATTCTGCAGAGAAAGATTCCGTTGGTTTGCCCATGTTGCCCGTATGAATAATTATAGATTGGCGAATAGGGTTATGAACAGTGTGCCTAAAGGCCTCAGAAAGAAGGGGAGACCTAGGATGCGGTGGGCAGACAATGTCAAACAGGACCTGGTTAGAATTGGTGTGCAGTGGCCAGATGCAATAGATGTAGCTCAGGATAGACTTGCTTGGAGAACTAAATTGCACGGTCTGGTTGGACCTCCGTAGCCCATGGCTGCTTGAGGATGATGATGATGATGAATCGATTGTCCAGTGGGATTCTCCCATCTTCTGTATAATACACTGTCTTTTGCTTCTAAAGAGTCCCACTGTGCCCAATAACTTTTGGTAGTTGGGCTATACCTCGAGATCTGCTTGCAGTTAGGTCTTATATCAGATTTTTCAGTCAAATATGTTATTGGCCTTATATCTTCTTCATCTAGTTGGGCCTTTCTAATTTTTATTGGGCTCCAGATGTTAGGAGTATCAGTGTTTTCTTGTGTCGATGTTATTTTCTTATGGGCATTACATATTTAGCACCATATTTCAATTCTGCATTATAACAATGTTTACAGCTGTCAATACATGGACATCTTAAAAGGTCATCTGCATTCTTATGCAGTTTGCCACTTCGATGTTCGATGGAGGAATCGTATTCTTGTAATCGTTGTATCCACCTAGCGATTTGTCATTCAGGGTTTTTGAAGTTTAGTAACCACGTGAGTGCAGCATGATCAGTGCGTATAAGGAATTTCTGGCCATAGAGATAATGATGAAAATGTTCTATTGCTTTTATTATTGCTAACAGTTCTTTTCGTGTGACACAATAATTTCGTTCTTGTTTGGATAGAGTTTTGCTAAAGTATGCAATAACTTTCTCTTGTCCGTCTTTTTGTTGTGAAAGTACAGCACCAACTCCTGTGTTACTTGCGTCAGTATCTATTATGAATTGTTTTCCAGTTTGTGGGTATGCTAGCACTGATGCTGTGGAAAGAGTTTTATTTAGCTGTTGAAAGGCTTCATCACATTCGGTGGTCCACCTGAACTGCTGACTCTCCTCTGTCAGACAATGTAATGGCCTTGCGATGTTGGAGAAACCTTTGACAAATCTTCTATAGTAGGTGCAAAGTCCAATAAAACTACGAAGTTGATGAACATCTTGTGGTGGAGGCCAGTCTCTTACAGCTTCTATCTTACTAGGATCAGTCTTAATCCCTGATGTAGTGATCACATGACCAAGGTAATGAACTTCTTGCTGGAACAGTTTACACTTTGTCGGTTCCAATTTTAGCTTGGCTGCCCTAAGTTTTTCAAACACTTGACAAAGATTTCTCAAATGTTTCTCAAAAGTCTTTCCAAGAATGATGATGTCGTCCAAGTAAACTAGGCAGATCTTCCAAGACAAACCTTTGAGCATTAGTCATTCAAATGTTGCAGGTGCGTTGCAAAGTCCAAATGGCATCACTTTAAACTGCCAAAGTCCATTTCCTGTAGTGAAAGCTGTTTTCTCACAGTCTTCAGGATGTATACCAACTTACCAATAGCTGTTCTTCAAGTCTAATGTCGAGAACCATTCTGACCTAGATAGAGTATCCAGTGTATCATCAATCCTGGGTAAAGGAAAGCAGTCTTTCTTTGTTATATCATTCAATCTGCAGTAATCCACACAAAATCGGATAGATCCATTCTTTTTCTTGACAAGAACCATTGGTGATGTCCAGGGACTCTATGATGGTTCTAAAATGTCTTGAGCTTCCATGTCCCTTATGAGTTGTTCTGTCTCCTCCCACTTTGCCAATGGAAGTCTTCTTGCTGGTAGATGGACTGGAGGAGAATTACCAATGTTGATCTTATGTTCTGTCAGGTTAGTACGGCCATAATCATTTGATGTAGCAGAAAAAATGTCGGGAAAACTCTTTCAGTAGTTATTGGCCTTAGCAGCTTGGTCTTCAGTTAATATTCTTCTTGTTTCTTTCCATAAGTCAGAAAGATGAGATGGGATGTCAATATGGTGTTGGTTTGAGTCAGTAACTTCTATTGTGTTTACACTTGTTACCCAAGTAACAGGTTCACATATTGCTAATTCTCCTCCCTTTTTCAATATTCTATTGTATTTGTTACAGTTCATCACTCTGATAGAATCTGTTCTTTATCTGTTTTGACCAAAGTCTTTATAACCAGGATACCATGAGCCAAAGCTCCTTTACCAGGAGTATCAGTGACTGCCACTTGGAAGGCCCCAGACGTCTCCGCTTGATGTCCACGAACTATAACTTCACTTTGTGCTGGAATTTCTGTGTCTTCTGTCAGTAATACTGTGGTCACACTTGATAAAGAATCAGATGTTTGGCTAAGCAGAGGGATCTCTTGTGTCTTATAGATGAGTAGGCTGTCACTGGGTCTAATGCTGAATCCATGTTTCTTTAGGAAATCAAGGCCTAATATGCATTCATCATAGATGTCAGCAATGTAAACAGGATGGTGTACCAGACAGCTACCAATTCTGATGTTGAGTTATCTTTCTATGGACTTTAGCACAATCTACAGTTGCTGTTTGTGGAGTTAAATTAGACTGTGTAGCATTCTAGTTTGGGTGAGGTAATTATCTTCTTTATTTTGTCTGTTGTAAGTAAAGTTAGATTTGCATCAGTGTCTACTATCATATGGCAAGGCACTCCATTAATGGTTCCATCAGCTACCAATCCGTTATCTCCACCATGTAGTGCTGAAACATGGGCAACATTCCCTGAGGCCAACCAATCAGCAGCCATTCTTTGACCTTCATGTTCCTTACGCTGGTTTTGTTGCCTATTAGATGTGTTGGAACTTTGCACCCACCACTTTTTGCAGTTGGCTCAAATATGTTGAGTCTTGCCACAATTCCAACACTGTACGTTTGTGGAAATCTTTGAGGAGGAACCTTTTATCTCTTTCAAAACTGATAGTATGGCTTTGGTTAGTTCTTGCATTTCACCATTCTTATCCACGGTTTCTTCTGCATTCACATATCTCTTTGTGCTTTTGTTTGCTTGGGAGGAAAGCCTTTTGCCTCGTACTTCATGGCATGTACCACAGCTGACTTCAAGGTTTCACCTTCTAAATTTCTCAGGGATTGTTGAGTTTGAGGGTCAGCAATAGCATCAATAAATTGCAATTGAGCTAAGTTATCTTGACTTTCTGGTGGACAGTTACTATGAGCCAATCTAGCTAGGTGCAAAGTTTCACTCTTTTGCATATGATGTTTAAATTGAGTCACATAGTATTGTTTTAAATAACTGTCGCCAAACCTGAGTTCTAATACGGATACCAGACTTGATAATCATGTTGTTTCTCTTCTGGAACAGACTGTAAAACTTTTGCAGCAGAATTTCTTAAGGAAGCTGCAAGACAACTGGCCTTCTGAAATTCATTTCACTTATTAGCTCTAGCGATGACTTCAAATTGTGTTTTAAATACAGTCCAAGATCATTATATGAACAATACCATCATATGTGGAAGGTTTAGTTGTATTTCTAGCGATATGTGTAAAAACATTATTGTCCCTAAAATTACCATTAACACAAGAAGAAGGTAACATTTCATTTCTTAAAATTTGAAACTGGCATTCATAATCAGTTTTAACATTATCAAGTTTGGTGTTAAAATCACAAGTAATTTCATTTACATAACACTTCACACTATCAAGATCAATTTTTACACTGGCAATTTCGACCTTTAAAACTGTCACACTGTCTGTTAAGTTCGGTCGTAATGTCTTTATATTGGTCAGTTATTTCATGTCTATGAACTGCCATTTCAGCTCTCAACTCATTATTCTGTATAGCCATTCGGCAAGTCATCATTTTGAGAGTCCATTTCAGCTCTGAAGTCATAATTTTTTGTAGCAAGTTCACCAATTTCACTTCTTTGGACAGCTATTTCACTTTTAATGTCATTATTTTGACCAGCAAGATTACCAATTGTACTGTTTGTCATTTATCAGTTTTACTAACTCATCCATACTTTTAGTTAAAGGCATTCAATAAATTATTCTGTTCCTGATGCCAAATGTTATGAATTAAATGGATGAAAACTGAGCACGATGTCAAATAAATAGTATATAACAATTCTAATTTTAAAACAGTGTAATTTATTACAAAAGTATGGATAAAATCATTTATATAAACTAAAGTCAAAACATATATGTGAACAAACTTGCAATCTAAAAAGGTTAACCTTACCAATTCCTAAAGAGCTAAATACAACTATGTAAAATTATGAACTCTCCCGACAGAAAAGTTGAGATTAGATCTACTTGTTCGACTTACATAATACGTCTTCAGACACATCTTTTAGTGTCCTAAATCTCTTTATTTTTCTTACTGGTCCACTAACTTGATCGCACTAATTAACTTATTTATCTTTCCACGAACACACCAAATAAAATCATTTCTTCTCTAAACTTTAGTGCGCAGACAAAGATAAAACTACATGTTCCTTCACACTTTTTTCATCTTCATTACAACAACTTATTTCTTGTTCTTTCAGTTAAGTTTGTTTGATGTCGTTGGTGACGTAACTCTCATGCTGTAGTTTATGCGAGCATCCATGATGCACCTTTTTCATAAATTCATTGTAACACGTTTATCTGTCGTAACAATATTTTATGAGATATATGTTTATTAAATTTTACATATTTTTCAAATTAACTTATTTTAATGTCTGATATGAATTTTTAGTTTTTGAAGCTTTCATTTCAAGTCTTATGTTCTGATTATGTTTAATAAGAACACTTTCAATTTCCACAGAAATGTGCATACATTTTACCTGACAAACTGAACAAAGGCTTCATTATATGGAATCAAACGGAAATTAATTGATGCTTTCCTTGTTTTAAGTTTATTGGTGGCAAAAGTTATTTTGAATAACTTTTAACCATTAATGTTAAGTCTATGGTTATTTTGAGAAATTCAGATCAGTCCGCATTAGTTTTAGTTGACCCAGCTGGTTTGCATTTAACTATATACTCTTCCATTTGGTGAACGGAATGTTCATGCAAAGTATGGTGCTTCTAGCTCTTCTGGGGGCTGAGTGCATATGCAGACAGACACACAAGCATTCATGTTTATATATTAAATGATTCTCATTTTAATTTCCTTTATGACTAACTTTTTTCATGAACCTTATGACGAGATATTTCAGTATTAATTCATAGTTTGAATATTCGAAATTTGCGTATTTTAATAGCATCATAACATTCTGAAAATTATTATTTTTTCTGAATTATGTATAAAAGAAAAATGAAGAATGGCTCCTTTGAATATAGTTTGAAAAAGAATTTTTGAAAATTCTTATTTTCCTTTTTTTTAAAAATCTCTTTGAATATAGATTTGGGATTTATGTGTATATTATAATTTTTATTATATGTTGAATTTGCTGAATCCTATCCATTTTTTTATTTGTTGCATTCAGTGAAATAACTTTGAATTTTAGGGGCAATGGTTATACAGAGTCCGTTGGCAAGGGTATAATGCTCAAAGTGATACATTGGAGCCCGAAGAAAACCTCTTTACTTGCAGAGAAATGATTGAGAAATTGCATAAAGAAAGATCTGCTAAACTGGCAAAAAGGAAGATGAAAAAGACAAATAATATACAAAATATGAAATGTAATAAAGAATCAAAGGTGAGTAAAATTAAAAAATATTACATACAAACAATATACGAGAGGCAACGTAGGAACTTTAAAACTTAGACTTTTTCCACTAATGTTGAAGTTCAGGGAAACAATCTCACTTCTCTCTACAGAGTAACAAGTAATTGAATCCATATATTTATATATAATTTATCAGTAGTGTAACCAATATTTTTGGAGGGAGGATGGTGAGGGTTGAAATGTTTTCTTAACATTTGCAGTGTTTATGTAAATTTCTGAAATAATACTGTTTTACTAGGAAAAAAAAAATCTCCAAAGCAAGGCATGGCAGTTGTGTTAAACTCTAATCCTTCCAGGGCTCATGTTCATTATAGAAGTTGTGACAGAATCTGAAGAAATGAGAGACTGATGATCTATACATATATCAGTTTTTAATACAACACATGACACTTCAGAATAAAAATGAAAAATTGGTGTTTGAAAACTTTCTTACATATATCATATAAAGAAAAATACATTATTAATGCTTGGAAAATATTATTTTTGTTAAAGCCATCTGATTGCATTTCTTAGAAGTGCTATATAATATTGTCCATTCGTTTGCTAGTGTTACTCAGTGCTGAAGCAACCCCCTGATTTTAGTTCACAAGTTTGATTTGAACTATTTTCAACAAATTTTTTCTTAAAGTTTTGAAAATTTCCTGAAAAATCAACAAAAAAATTCTATTTTTTAAAACGAAAAATTTTGGAAGTAATTATGAACTACCTACCTGTTTTTATTCCCCATCTTGCATTCTTTTTCGCCTTAAACATATTTCAGTTTTTATCATTATATCATTTATCAACAGTTTTTATCATTAATATCATTTATCCTAGCATTCTATGTGTAGTTCCTTCCCCTCAAATTGAAACTATAGATATATCTTGTAGAAGCTACTAGAATCCTCCTGAGGAGTAAAAGTTGGTCATGCCAGCAAGGTTAGCTGCTAGTAATTCATTGTGTTTGTCTGCCATGTGTCCCATGTGGTCACTGATCTGATGGAGGATTGTTTATGGCATTGGATAGTGTGTACAACATTGGAAAGCAATTCATTAAGTTAGTATTATTATTAGTATTATTTATACTTTTATAATTAAAACTTCATTTTAAATTCTGTAGTTTTTTCCATAGATTTACCAGTTGATTGCCAATCTGTTTGACTTATGCTATATTGGTGGCACTCTCAATGGCAGCTTACAACTTGTTGTTTGGATCTTTTTGACATCACATTAGGTTATGTCAATTTTTCTTTTATTATTTCTTCATTTTCAGGTAAAAAAAACTTTGATCTTTTATCATTTTCTGAAAAAAAAAAAATGTTGGCTTGTTTATGGAAACAAAATGGAGTTCCTTGACACAGAAATCAGTTCTCATGTGAGGGCAATTTCAGCAAGTGTCTCCCCCCTCCCTACTATACCGAGGACAATTTACTCACCCCTGGCAAATTTTCATCTTTAAAAAAATTACCAGTTTTTAAGTTTGTATCAAATGTTTTAAAAATATTTCCTCCTCAACAATATCTTGGCTGTGCCACTCTGATGTTATCCAAATAAAAGAATTCACATTGTTTAGTAAAAAAAGCAGCCAAGAAAGTGTTCCTCCATTTCTTAAATAGGACAGAAAATCCCATTAATATGAGCAATCCAAGTCACCTTGTATAACACTGGCCTGTGTTTTAAAATATACCACACAGAAAAGAATCATTAAAAGAAATGAAAATCATGTTTCAGGTAAATGTATTATTTAGGAAGAAATTTCCTTTCCATTCATATGATTTAATTGTTTTTATTGATCAGGTTGTCCAAAATTAAGCCTTAATTGCACAGTCAGATCTATTTTTTCACTTTATTTCTTTATTCGGATCTTATATATGTATTGTTATGACAGATAAACATGCTGCAGTGAGTTTATGAAAAACGTGGCATGAATGTTCGCCTATGCTTCTGCTTGAGATTTATGTAACAAACGAATTGGAACATAGAACTGATCTGAAATATAAGAATGATAAAATTGTAATGTTGGAGTTGTGGAGTCTCAATATATATACACGATAAGTGTTTGAAAAGAAGAAATATTTTTATATGGTGAGTGCGCAGGAGGTTAATTAGTTTTATTAGTGTAAAATCTAATGAATTAACACAGATAGTTAGAATGATATGTGCCTGAAGTGAGGGATGAAAAAAGGAGGGCATTTACTCTAAAAATTAAAAGGTAAACGTTGATCAATTGAGTAGACAGAGCTAATTTTAACTGTTTCGTAGGAAAAGATTATTACTTTACGTACGATAGTATTTATTTTGTTTATAAGTAATTTCATCCATGCCTTTGTAATAAATTGCATTGTTTTGTAATTTGTATTGTAAAATATACTTATACCCATGCTCAGTGCTCATCCATTTTAAATTTATAGCAATATATTATTTATTCAGATAATTTTATAATATTTACTCGGATAATTTATACACATTGGAAAAATGTTATTAAAATCAATATGTTTGTAAATTTGTTAAAATTTTTTATTTTCATACAATTTGATATATAATAAAACTTATTTTGGTTGGTTAGCTATTTTTAAAAAAATTCTAAATTTGACTTGTTTGTATGACCCTGCACAGTTGGCGAAAACCCTGGACTTTTCTTAAAGTATGGTACTGAGAAAAAAATTGCAAAATGAGAGTAATTCTCTTGTTTCAGTAAAAATTAATTTTTTTTTGCTATTCAGAAATAAATAATCCTTCTATTAATGTGCATTACAATAATTTCTGTCTACTAGTTTTTTTTTTCAATAAATTTTTATTTGCATTCCCAAATGCATTTTTTACTATACGACTGTCTCTTTCGGTGGAATCATAAATTCGTTGAATTTGGTGTGGGTATCAAGTAATTATTTAAAAGGTACCTAATGAATTGCTCTTGTCAAGAATATGGAGAGCTAGGTGGTCACATGAATCAGTAAAAGACTGTACAGGTACGTGTAACACATTTATTATTCAAATCACTAGTATTTACAATAACAGTATATAATACAAGGCCTTCCACTAAGGCCTTGCACTTAACACTGATCTATGGCAGGCCACCTTGCCTAGCTGCACACAAATCTTGACTGAAAAAAACACTGGTCTTCGGCTGAATATCCCCCAAGCCTAATTTTTATCCTGGCCAGAGCCTGACCTGTGACCTGCAGCACATCCTAAAGCAGTGCTGTCCAACTATAGCGGCCTGCACAAGAATTTTTGTGGCCCGCGAATAAAATCAAGTTTTTACTTGAAAT
Source organism: Ryuthela nishihirai (assembly GCA_038380435.1). Taxonomy (NCBI): domain Eukaryota; kingdom Metazoa; phylum Arthropoda; class Arachnida; order Araneae; family Heptathelidae; genus Ryuthela; species Ryuthela nishihirai. Next base: position 151,327,654 of record JAWZYU010000001.1, on the reverse strand, counting down.
TTTAAGTAAATATCTGTAATCCACCTTATAATTTTTTGTCAACTTCTATTTACTTGATATGCAAGTCTTCAACTTACTTATCTTCAACTTACTCATTCTATAAAGTTTACAAAACATTCTTAAACCGATCGTCAAACTTCTGAAACCTTTTAAGAGCGTTGCGGTGTCATCAAACAGATGTTTTTATGAAGCTGCAGTAATAAGAAGCATCTAATGACAGCACATCGCTCTCACTGCGCATGCATATGGTGGGGAATTTTGCCAGACAAAACTAATCGCTAAAGAAAAGATCATTTTGATCTCGCTGTGGATATTTGGTGATGTAAGAATAGGATCGGAAGGTCCTATCTGATCTTATTACTTTTTTTTTGGCCCGCGAAATATTAACGAAAGGAAAAATGACCCACAGTCTTAGAGAAGTTGGACAGCATTGTTCTAAAGCAAAAGGACCCAGGAACAAAGTCTTTTCTTTGCTTCTTGTCTCAGGGTGGTATAATGTGAGCTTTTTTCTTGTAAAATGGTCAATAGTGAGACATAGCTGATTCCGGTGCCTGTCAATGATTGATGGCCTTTGAGCACCCTCACATCTGGTCAGAAGGCTCTTCAACCTTCACTTGAGGTGGGAGGAACAGACTCACATCATCTGACCACTAATAATAATAATAATAAATACCCCCTCAAGCAGCTGCTTGCCACAGAGGTCTTTCATTAATGCAGTCATATCCTAAAAGAGCATCACTTGTGTTTCTGCTAAGAAACAAGCGGACACCTTGGAGATGCTTCATCCTTCCTCCTGAAAAGAGAATTTTTAAATATCCGACCTTTACCCATCCATCTGGTGTCTTACAAGCCCAGAATATCTAGGTTATAGCACTGAAATTCCTCAGTGAGGACATCAGGTAAATATATGTGTAGAGTCCTCATATTTCATGAACTTTTGATTCATCATCATCCCCATCATTCTCAAGCAGCCATGGGCTGCGGAGGTCCAACCAGACCGTGCAGTTTAATTCTCCAAGCATATCTGTCCTGAGCTACATTTGCTGCATCTGGCCACTTCACACCAATTCTAAGAAGGCCCTGTTTGACATTGTCTGCCCACTGCATCCTAGGTCTCCCCCTCCTTTTGAGACCTCTAGGCACACTGTTCATAACCCTATTTGCCAATCTATAATTATCTATACGGACAACATGCCAAACCAGCAGAGTCTCTCTCTGCACAATATGCTGCTTAAAGGAGGTTGCAGACTCTTTTGCTTAACCTCATCCTTAGTTACAAAGTTAAACCACCTAATACCCAAGATACTACATAAGCATCTAGAATCAAAAGCATCTAGTTTCCTGTTATCTTGTTTACACAGCGTCCAAGTTTCACTACCATAACTAACCCTAGAAAGAACCAAACTATTATACAGTCTAATTTTAGTCTTTAGGTGTATACACCTATTTCTACACACTCTCCATAGATTCTTAAAAGTCCCGGCAGCAATCCCTATTCGTCTGTTAATCTCATGCCGCACATCACCATTATCTGTTACATAGCTCCCAAGATAATTAAACTGTGACACCTGCTCAAGACTGCAACCATTCAGATTAACTGAATCACAGCCTGCCTGATCAATTTTCATCACTTTAGTTTTCTCTCTGTTTATAACCAAACCTACTCTACTACCAGTCTCGTCAACATCATTTGCCAAAAGGGCTAAATCATCAGCATAATCTAAATCAGAAATTTTCGTATCTCCAGCCCATTTAAGGCCAAAATCTTTCGCTTGCAGTGAATTTTGCATAACGTAATCAATAACCAAACTAAAGAGAAAAGGAATCAAAATGCACCCTTGTTGAACACCAGAAGTAATGCTAAACCAATTGCTACAAGCCTTACCCAACTCTCACACATGACTCAGTGTTATTATAGAGAGCTTTCATTATGTTAACTAACTTGTCTGGTATACCATATGATCTCACAATCAACCACAAATTATGTCGATCAACAGAGTCGAAAGCCTTTTTGAAATCAACAAAGCTAGCAACCAAAGTTTCCTGAAACTCTAAACATTTCTCAAGAATCTGCCTAAGTGAAAATATCTGATCCACACATCCACTACTACTTCTGAATCCACATTGCTCATCATGCAATTGACTGCCAACCAGATTCTTAATTCAATTAAGCACAATCATGCAAAGAACTTTTCCTGGAATAGAGAGTAGGCTGATACCCCTATAGTTATCACAAGAACTGCGATCACCTTTTTTGAAAATAGGGTTAATAATAGCTCTGATAAGATCCTTAGCAACCATGCGTTTATCAAAAAAGATATTCAAAAATTCAGTCATCCAAATGGTAACCAAAATATTCCCAGCTCTAAGCATTTCTGTAGTAATTTAATCTACCCATGGGGATTTATGAAGTTTAAGTTTAGAAATAGCCAAAATAACTTCAGATTGTGTTATAGGGCCAACATTAAAGCAACCAATGCATCCATCATCATTACAAACAATGGAAGTAGAAATAACCACATTGTTTAGAACATCACTAAATCCTCAGCCCACCTAGCCATGATAGAATCCTCACCTTCTATAACCTTACCTTGTTTATACTTCAATCCCTGTATACCTGTCTGTTTTCTACCACATAAAACATTACCTATCTGTTACAGCTCTCTGCTGTTGTGCTGTCTAACTGCTTCCTCAGCTTTGTCAGCCAAGCCATCAAGCCAAAGATTCTTATCAGTAGCTAACTGATCCTTTGCACATTTATTAAACTCTGTAATGTTTTCTATTAGGACTAGTAGGGTATTGATTAAGGACATTCCTGCAGTTCCTTCTTTCTGAAATAAGCTCAAGTACCTAATCACTCAAATAATTCTGTCTCCTCTGCTCCTTTTTTCCTAAAAGAGTACTGTTGATTTCCAAAAACGCCTGTTTAAAATGGTCCCATTCTTCCTCAACTTCAGTAGTAAGCAAATCATGACTGTCATAATGACTTAAGTAACCTATTATGGTAAGCTTTAGCTATAACCGGGTCTTTCAGAGCTTCGGGATTAAAGGTAAAAATTTTAACCTAGCACAACACTTTTTAAGTTGAAGTTTCAAGACACTTTTAACAAGATAATGGTCAGATCCAGTTTCAGCTCCCCTATATGCCCTGGTATTCCTAACAGAACTAGCAAATTTGCTGTTAATTAATATATAATCAATCATATTCTTATGCAGCCCATCAGGTGAAACCCATGTGTACTTATGTATGTTGTGGTGTTTGTAATAAGTGTTAGTTATTCTGAATCCATTGAGTTTACTTACCTGTAGGAGACGTTGCCCATTGCCATTGCAGCTACCAATACCAAAAGGGCCTATTACTCCTCCCCAAAGGTCAGAGTCAGTACCAGCTTTGGCACTGAAGTCACCAAGAACAAGGGTAATATCTCCTTTCTTGACAGAATTCAAAATATCCTGAAGTTGTCCGTAAAACCTATCCTTCTCATCCTCATCAGAATCCTCAGTGGGGGCATAACAGCAGATAACATTCAAGTCTTTAATGCTTGTGTGAAATTTTGCTGTAAGAAACCTTTCATTAATGCACTCATATCCTAGAAGAGCATCAGTAGCATGTCTGCTAAGAAGCAGACCCATGCCTTGGTGATGCTTTCCAACCTCCCTCCCTGTAAAGAGAAATTTCAATTTATTTTTTAGTATCTCACCTTTACTTGTCCACCTGGTCTCTTACAAGCCTAGAATATCAAGGTTATAGCGCTGAAATTCCTGCGTGAAGAGATCAAGAGAATAATCTCTATATAATGTCCTCACGTTCCTGCAGAGAGAAAATGATTAGTAGGTTTTTTAAAGAATCTAGGATTATTGAGATAGGCAGGGCCAACAATATCAAACAGCCCCCTGATTGCAAGCATGGGGCAAAGACCTGTTCCTCCTCCACTAAAGGCTGAAGTCACCGATGCTGGTAGGAACTTCAGGCACCACCTTTTCAAGTGTACTTTTTCAAGAGTCTATGGCCTGCTTTGAGACACATTACTCCAGTTTAGGCTTGATGATGCCCAACTAGCTAAGTGAGGTTCAGGTACCTGCGATGGCCTTTGATTAGGATTTTTCACCAGCTGATATAAGGTATCCATCCCATGCCTCTGTTCACTTAGAGCTGGCAACCCAGAAGCAAAAAGAAAACACAGTGGCAGGTTTTCCCTCAACATAGGCCCACCAGTGCAGCAAGTCCAGAGTTCATAATAAAGCTCAAATCCATAAACAAGTCCAGTCTAGTAGGTATAAATGGTCAGCATCAAGACCCTGTGAAGTTGACCACTCCTCAGCAGGGTTGAAAAAAAAAAAAAGAAAAAAGTGGCCATAGATGACCAGATCAGTAGGCTATACTGAACTGGCAGCCCTCCCCTTCTGATCCCTTCCAAAAGAGAATATCTCTTTTGAAAGGTACTAACGGCCTGCACCACGAGAAGGCGGGGTCGGACATTAGGTGCTAGACCTGGCTGGTTCTTTGCATCATCACTAGGGATTGATACACAGCTCTCCTTCCAGTTTATGCCTAGCTACCATTTACAGACTGAACTTTTGATTATTAGTATAATAATAATTAGAGGGGAATCAGTCTGCTTTCCGTTTAAGGTAAAGTTCTTTGTATTGTTATGCCAAATAGAATTAAGAATTTAGTTGATGGACAACTGCATGATGAACAGTGTGGATTCAAAAGTGGTAGGGATGTATAGATCCAATATTTTCATTTAGGTAGTTTTTTTAGAGATGTTTAGAGTTTCAAAAACCTGTAGTTACTAGCTTAATAGATTTCAAAAAGGCTTTTCACTCTGTTGATTGTCATAATTTGTGGTTGATATTTAGTTCACATGGAATGCCTGACAAGTTGGTTAGCATAAGGAAAGTGCTTTACAAAAGCACTGAGTTGTATATGAGAGGTAAAGCTTGTAACTATTGGTTTAGCATTGCTAGTGGGGTTAGATAAGATTGCATTTTGTCTCCTTTTCTGTTTAGTTTGGTTACTGATTACATTATGCAGAATTCACTGTAAGAGAGATTTTGGCCTTAAGTGATCTTGAAAATTTCCAATTTAGATTATGCAAATGATTTGGCCTTGTTGGCTAATGATGTTGAGATGAATTCTTCATTAGAGTTTTTGATAAGATTCATGATTGAGTAGGTTAGTTGATAAACAGAAAATAAACTATAATGAAATTGGGCATCAGATGATGCTTCAGTTTCTTTGTAGAGTGGTTGCACTTTTGAGCAAGTATCTCTGTGTTTATATGTGTATCCTGGGAGCTTTTTAGCAGATACTGGCGATGTTTGGCATGGGATAAATAGAAGATAGGTATTGTTGCTAGGACTTCTAAGAATCTGTAGAGAGCATGTAAAAATAAGCATTTACACCTGAAGACTAAAATAATTGTTTGGTTCTTTCTAAGGGTATAATAACTACCCTAGCATAACTGTTAGTGAAACTTGGACCCTTTGTAAGGAAACAAGAAACTTGCTGCCATGATTCTAGATGTGTATGTGGTATCTTGGGCATTTGGTGGTTTGACTTTGTAAGTAATGATGAAATTAGAAGAAAGAGTCAACAACCTCTGAACAGCATATTGTGCAAAGAGAGATTGATTTGGTTTGGCCATGTTGCTCGTATGCTTAGCTGCAGATTGCCAAATAACCTGAAGGCCCCAGGAAAAAAAGGGATTGACCTAGGATGCAGTGGTCAAACAATGTCAAACAGGACCTTGTTAGAATTGGACAACACTGGCAAATGCAGCAGCTGTATTCAGGACAGATGTGATGGATTGGTAGATCTTAAAAAAAAAAATACGAGTGTGTGTGTGTGTGTGTGTGGGAGGGTGGACAAGAAACAATCGAGCTGGAAATATGTAAAAGAGGATTCAAGGAACTGGATTTCTAATTTTTAATGCAGTATAACATTTCCCCCTCCATTTTACAGGTCAACAAATTTCTTGAAAAATGCATGAAATATAAATAAGTTTAACTATTTTTGCCTCTATTAACCCTTACTAACATATGAAGTGGGAGGGGATGCCGTTTCTGTAGATCCTGCCCTATATGTGTATGTATTGCTAATGCTTGATATTTGTCTAGTATCAAGTTTATATTTACCATGATTTGCTCCCCCTTATAATGTTATATGTTTTTTCAGACTATCGTATCTGGTAATATGAAGGAGAGTGATGGTGCAAAATGGGAATCAGTTGAAGAGCAGACAAATTCAAATTTTGTGAAAGATACATTCTGGAAAGATTTTCAAGAAGGTAGAATAGATGTTTTTGAACAAGACATGTATAGCAAAGTGAAAGAGAGAGCTGCTCGAATGGGCTCACTAAATGATACTAATAAAAATTCTGTTGATTTCAGTCAGAAAGAAAATCCTTTACAGTTATGCCCTAAAGTTATTCTGAAACGAAGATCAGCTACAAAGATTCAATCTACCAGTCAGAGTGATAAACTGATTGAAAAGAGATTACCTGTTAAAAAAATCTTTAAGAAAAGAAATAAAAGACGTGATGAATTAAGAGATTATAGAAAAAGAAGGCATAAGCGACAGAAGAAATATAAAGTTTATGAAAACAAATGTTTTAAAGAACAGAAAATAGAACTAAATAATGTTGATAACATTCCAGATGTTATAAAAGCAAGAAATAATTTAATAGGTAAAACTTCTGTTACCCATGAAGATTGTTCTCATAACGATTGTGAAGATAAACACAGTTCAGGTTGTTCAAATGTATTGCAAGAATTGCTAGTAAATGATGAAAAAACAGTCTCAAATGCTTCAGAATTTTCTCTGTCATCTTTCTTAAGTTCTGGGAAAACAGAGCAAGCTATGTCAATAACTAATAGCAAATGTCTTCATTCTGTTCAGATTTCACTGCCATTTAAAGATCATGATATTTTTAGCAGTTTGAAGGATACCAGCAATAGTAAATGTCAGAAACCAGAAGTTATGAAAAAATGTATATCAGCTTATATAATTCCTGAAATCTCACAGGTAAGAAACAGTTTGAAAATCCATTAAACTCCATTGTTCTCTATAGGTAAGTAATTTATATTATGATAAGTACAATGGTAAAAAAGGAAATTGTTATGTATCCTCAGACTATCTTGTTGGTATTCTAATTATTTTTCATAAGTTTTTATCTTTCAAGAAATCAGGTAAATTTTCAATTCTTAAAATAATTTTTGACATTTTTATTTAAGAAAAGAAGCTAAATCATAGATATCATACTCAGAGTTCTGGGGTATTGTTTGCTAGTGGTGGTTTGGTCATTCATTGCTATGCTTATATAAGCTTTTTAATGTTTCCACCTTGGCTTAGATATTTCAATATTTGAGATGTGTTTTGATACTTATGATCGTTCTTTTGGTTCGTTTCCCCAATATATCTAGTGCTCTACAGTCTTCACAATTTCATGTAGTTGGTGGTTTTTTGCAGAAAGGTTAATAATAAGTGCTTGGCTTTTTTTGTGTGCTCCATTTGTTATTTGTTAAGGCTACTAGGGTGTTGATTCAGTTTATCCCTGTTTATTTTTTTCAGGAATTATTTCTTTTTGAGTATTCCTTTTAGAAATAAGCTACATTGCCTTTATAATCAATTGACTCTGTCTCATCCACTCTTTTTTTTACCCAGAACAAACAGTATTGTTGGTAACAGGAATAACCAGTTTAAAATAGTCCCATGCTTCCTCAACTATATTTGTCATGACAAAGCAACCTATCATACACTGATTTCCATAAATTAAAGAAAATCCCTATGCTGAGTCAATGGAAAGCTAATGTCAAAGTTCTATAACTTCTAAAGTAAGTTTTTTGTTTTGAAAAATGTGACTGCAAATAAGGATCTCAATCTAGTAAATCAGTCTCGATTTTCAACAATATTCGTTCAGTATTTAATCAGTTATGGAAGTTTGAATGTTTAGCAATAACAATGCCAGCCACAAAAATTGACTTCAGAAGTTAATTAAAACTTAGTGATAAGTATTGGATCAAAGTGTTTAATAAAATAAGTTTGTATTTTGGAACTTTGTGTAAAGAATTCTTTTACTATTCTTCAGTTTTGTATGTTTCTTAAGACTGGCAATGCTGTTGTTAAATATTCAAACTTCGATAACTCATGAAATATTGAAAGGATATTGATGAAAATCAAGATATTGATTGAGATCTTTATCTGCAATCTTATTTTTAAAAACTAAAAAGCTTATTTTGGAAGTTATAGAGCTTTGACATTAGTTTCCCATTGACTTAACATAGGGATTTTCCTTAATTTTTGGAAACCAGAGTATCTACAGCTATTTCTGGTTGTTTGGGAGACTCATTGTTAAAGGAATGCTTTTATTCTTTGGGCAACATTTGTAAGCTTAAGATGTAAACTACTTTTAATCCTTCCAGTGAGTTTAATCCTTCCAGTGTACTGAGAGCCCCAGGACATATGTATACGTTTTTAGTATTAAAAAAAAATCGTTTTTTTTTAAATAAAAATTTCCTTTGTAATTTATATATATTTATACCTTATAAAAATATATAATTCAGGCATGAAAAATATTTCATTTTTTAATTTGATGCATATTTTATTAAACTACAATATGAATAATTTGGTAAAGCCATCTGATTGCCATTTCTTAGAAGCACAAAATGGTATTGTCGATTTGCTTGTTAACATTCCTATTTGCTGAAGCAACCTTCTGATTTAAGCTCACAAGTTTTATATGAACTATTATTAACAAATTTTTCTTAAATTTTCAAAAATTTCCTAAAAATTAGCAAAAAAAAAAAAACTGCTATTTTTAAAAACGGTAGATTTTGGAAGTAATTTACAAAGCACCCATTTACACCATTTTATCCCCCTGTTTCATACTTCTCTGTCATAAACCTATTTCAGTATTCTCAAAAATTATTTTTATCATTTTTCCCCACTCTTAAAATCAAAACTGGAAGTAAAAGCATCCTTCATAGAAATTCTGTGTGTGGCTGCATTGAATTAGGGTTATAGCTCACTGAGGAAAACAAAGATCAGATGTTTAACACATGCTATTTCTGTTCCATGTGATAATTGGCTCCCATATTGTTTAGGGTTTGGTCCAGTATATTGGATACCCTTTGTAAAGTTAGTATTTACTTTTTTATATTTAAACCTTAGTTTTCATTTCAGTGGATTTATTTTTGTAAATTAGTGATCTTTTGGCTGATCAATAAGTGTTGATTTTTCATAGTTTTGCTGCATTGGATGGCTGGCCTACAACTTGTTGCTGTGGATATTTTAGCATCACATTAGACTATATATTAATTTTTATTTTATTATTTATTACTTTTCCAGTAAAACTTGGATCTGGTATGATTTTCTGAAAATGAATGAGGTCTTGGATATGAAAGCAAATTCATTTCTGTAGATTTATTTCTGTAAGTTAGCAATCTTTCAGTCAGCTGATTTATCGATCTTTCAGAGTTGTGCTACATTGGAAGCTGGCTGAAAAGTTGTTGTGGATATTTAACATCCAATATTAGGTTATATGTAATTTTTCTTTTATTATTTTTTTTGGTAAAAAAAACTTTGAGCTTGTACCATTTTCTGAAAATGAATGTCTTGGACACAGAAGCAAAATAGACTTCCTTGCTATGGAAACCGGTCATCGTGTGGGAGGGCAATTTCAGGAAGGCTTCCCCTCTGGTAAACTCACTGTGAAATTTTCACCCCCACTCCACTCTAGAAAAATATAATTTTTTTAATTACGTTTTTATGATTTTAAAGGCACCCCCCCCCCCTTCCCTTCAATACCTTACCTGTGCCACACAGACAATATAACACTTTTTTTTTGCTTTAGTGCACAAATCTTTCTGCACTTAGCCAAGATCACCAAACTTCTACACCCAAAGATAAAATTCATAATGTTTAGTAAAAAAAAACAGCCAAGAAAGTGTTTTTTTTTTCTGTTTCATAACCAGTTCAGAAAATCTCATGAATGTGAGAAGTCCAAGTCACTTTGCATAACACTCACAGTGTTTAAAAATATACGATGTTGAAAGAATCGTTAAAAGAAATAAAAAACATATTTAAGGTTGAATATTATATTATTCAGGAAGAAATTTCCTTTCAATTAATACATAATTTAACTATTTTTATTCATCAGGTTTTCCAAAACGAAGCCTTAATTTTATAGTGCGATCTTTTTTTTTTCAACATATCGCATTGAAAAAGGCTTATAAAAATCAGTATGTTTGTAAATTTGTTTATATTTATTTTCATAGAATTTGTAATTAAATTCTGTTTAATTTGGTATATAATGTGACCTATTTCTGTTGATTGGTTTTTAAAAAAATTCTGAAGTTGACTTGTTTATCTGACTCAGCACAATTGGTTAAAAGCCTGGAATTTTCTTAAAGTATGGTGCGAATAAAAAAAATTGCAAAACAAGAGAAATATTTTTTTTGAAATCAAAAATAATTTTTTCGTTATTCAGAAATAAATATCTTTTCTATTCACGTGCATTATAATCATTTCTATTAGTTTTATTTTAAATAAATTATTTGTGTTGTCAGATGCATGTTTTTTACTACATGACTAAAAAAATCCTATTAAAATAAAACGTCCTTTTTTTTTGTAAAATATTTTATTTTCAGTAAATCTAGAATTAAATGCTGATTAATTTGACATATAACATGCCATAATTCGTTCTGTTAGTTATTTGGCAAAAAAGTTTAGAAGTTAATATTTTTTTGGCTGAGCGTAGGGAGAAAATTGCTTGGCCTCTGGATGGAAACCAGTTTTTCAGGCTGGACACTGAAAGGGTTAAAAAGATGATATCAGACCAAGTTTCAGCTCTCCTATAAGACATTATCTATTTAACAGAATTAGCCCATTTATAATTAATATGTGATCAGTCATGTTTCTGTGTAACCCATCAGTTGAATGGTATGAATCAACAACATAAAGGGAAATTTGGATCATTTAGGCCCTTATTCCCATTTGACGGTGAAAAGGGGCCAAAGATATAACCATAGGCCAAATGGTGAAAAAAAAATTTTTTTTTGCAAAATGTAATGTATGTCCCATTATGTACAGAGCAGGCACTGTGCAACATTAGTGAATGGGCGCAATTGCAGAGAGCAATCCAAGGGAGGAATGAAGAAAAATTTGACATTTAAGATTAATTTAGAATCAAGCAAACATGTCTAGCACACACAAAAGGGCAAAAAGTAAAGCCAGAAACCCTGCTGAGGAGTGGTCAAACACACAGGGTCCTGGTGCTGACCATATAAACCCACTGGACTGGACAGATATATGGCTCTGAGCTTGATTATGGATCCTGAATTTGCTGCACTGGTGGGCTTCTGGGGGGGGGGGGGGATCTTCCCTGTGTTTTCTGTTTGTTTGTGGGTTGATAGCCCCAAGTGAATGGATTCAGGAGACATTTTATCAGCTGGTGGATAATCCTGAGCAGAGGTCATTGCAGACACCTGAACTCTTGCTTCTACTGGCATTGTCAAATTCTACATTGGAGGAAGTCTTCCAGTGTAGATGGCTTCAGCCTTCAGTGGTGGGGGAACAGGTCTTTGCCCCATGTCTGTGATTAGGGGGTTGTTTGATATTGTTGGCATTCCCTCTCTCAATAAACATAGTTTCTTTAAACATCCCACTAATCATTTTCTCTCTATAGGTAGTTGGAATGTGAGGACTCTGCACAGAGCTTTTTCTCTTGATGTCCTCACACAAGAATTCCACCTTTATGATTTAGATATTCTCGGCTTGCAAGAGACCAGATGGACAAATAAAGGTAAAATTCTTAAAAATAATCTTAAATTTCTCTTTTCAGGGAGGGAAGATAATAAACTTCTTCAAGGCACAGGTCTGCTCAGCAGATATGTTAGTGATGCTCTTCTAGGATATGAGTGCATTAATAAAAGATTTCTTACAGTAAAATTTCCAACAAGCATTAAGGACTTGAATATTATTTGCTGTTATGCTCCCACTGAGGATGAAGATGAGAAGGATAGGTTTTACGGACAACTTAAGGATATTTTGAATTCTGAAAGATTCCCTTGTTCTAGGTGACTTTAATGCCAAAGTTGGTACTACTGACTATGATCTTTGGGGAGGAGTGATAGGCCCTTTTGGTATTGGTAGCAGCAATGGCAATGGGCAATGTCTCCTATAAGTAAGTAAACTCAATGGTTTGAGAATAGCTAACACTTATTACAAACACTGTGACATACATAAGTACACATAGGTTTCACCAGATGGGCTGCATAAGAATATGATTGATTATACAGGGTGTTTCAAAACTCTGTGCAAATTTCAATAGGAGATAGGGAACACCAAGACAAATCATTTTCATCTATGAATATATGTCCGTTAACGTAACCCTTTGGTGCTAGAGGGCGCTGACAGAAATATCAGTGGAGCTGATAGATAAATTAATGGAAACAAGTGTGAACAACAAGTTTATTTAAAGAAGGTGCTTGAAGTTGTGACCGGCAACAGCACTGCATGTATGACAGTGTTGAAGCATTGATTGCCATACACGTTGAAAGATTCCTGGAATTTTGCAAACAATTAGAGCGGCAATAGCGATTCTTCCGATGAGGTCCGATAAATCTAAGTCAATGGGAGTCTCATACACAAGGTTCTTCATGTGTCCCCAGAGAAAGAAATCGATACATGTTAAATTGGGTGATCTTGGTGGCCAGATGATGGGTCCACCCTGGCCTATCCATCGGCCCCCAAAAGTGGCATTCAGACAATCCCGCACATCATTGTTGAAGTATGCTGGCACCCTATCATGTTGAAACCACTTCATCTATGAATTGCCATGGGAACATCTTATAGCAGTCCCGGTAACGTTACTTCAAGAAATACTCGATAAATTTGACTGTTGAGTCAGGAAGGCAGCAAGTATGGCTCAGTCAAAATGTCATTTACAATACCCACCCAAATATTGACAGCAAACCATTATTGATGACCATGTGCCATTGTGGCATGTGGATTTTCGCGCACCCAAATGTGAGAATTGTGCATATTAAACACACCTTCATGTGTGAAAAAGCCCTCATCTAAGAAGAGCACATGATCCAGAAAATCTGGCTGTGGTCTTCTGCAGAAGCCAGTGCACAAATTCCACACAAAGGGTGTAATCCTGAGGTTTCAATGTCTGGACTCTCTGACAATGAAACGGGTGTAACTGTTGTTTGTGCAACACTCTCCACACGAGAGTGTGGTTCACACAGAGGCTAGATGCAACAGTTCGCATTCTTGTGTCTGGATTGTCTTCAATCCACTGTAGGATCTCTTTTTTCATGTCAGGAGTGCACATGGTTCTTTCCTTACCAGTGTCATGCATGTTTACATGGAATGTTCCAGTTTTTCGCAGTTGCTGGTGCAAACGTGCAAATGTTTGGTGACTTGGCACAAGTCTGTTTGGGAAGCACTGTAGATACAACCTCACAACAGCTCTTCCAATTTCATTGGCAGCCCCATACGCCAGATGCATGCCAGCCATCTCAGCAGTCATGAAACACTCCATGTTACACATAACGTGTCTGATTTATGAATGCCGAAGGCAAAATCAAGTCGGTTATCCATTCCCACTTCACCCCTCTCTTCGTCAATTGCAGTGCCACCAAACAGTGCCCTCTAGCACCGAAGGGTTATGTCAGCGGATATACATTCATAGACCAAAAAGGTTTCTCTTGGTGTTCCCTATCTCCCATTGAAATTTGTAGAAAGTTTTGAAACACCCTGTTTGAAACAACAATTTGGCTAGTTCTGTTAGGAATACCAAGTCATATAAGGGAGCTGAAATTGAATCTGACCATTACCTTGTTAAAAGTGTCTTGCAACTTAAACTTAAAAGTGTTGTGCTAAGGTTAAAAAATTTACCTTTAATTTTGAAGCTCTGTAAGTTATAGCTAAAGCTTACCATGATAGGTTACTTAGTCATTATGATAGTCATGGTTTGTTTACTACTGAAGTTGAGGAAGAATGGGACCATTTTAAACAGGCTTTTTTGGTAACTAACAATACTCTTTTAGGGAAAAAAGAGCAGAGGAGGCAGAATTATTTGAGTAATAAGGCACTTGAGCTTATTTCAGAAAGAAAAAACTGCAGGAATGTCCTTAATCAGTACCCTACTATTCCTAATAGAGGGCATTATAGAGAGCTTAATAAATGCGTAAAGGATCATTTAGCTGCTGATAAGAATCTTTGGCTTGATGGCTTGGCTTACAAAGCTGAAGAAGCATTTAGACAGCAGAGAGCTGTACCAGATAGTTAATGTTTTGTGTGGTAGAAAACAGATCGGTATAGAGGGATTGGAGGATAAACAAGATAAGGTTATAGAAAGTAAGGATTCTGTCATGGCTAAGTGGGCTGAGCATTTCAGTGATGTTCTAAACAATGTGATCAGCTCTACTCAGTGTTGGAAAATGTTATTGTAATGTAACAAAATAATGGAATAGCAAAATGATTTTTGAATAAAGTTATGAATACTTTAACAGAATTTCGAAATGTTTATAATGTTCAAATGTAACGAATAACAGAAAAAATTATTTTATATCGCTATTTCACTGTTTTTGTGTTTTGATATATTTCAGATTTTTCCTTTATTACATATACTTAGAAACTTGTGGGAAACAGACAGATGTAAAATTTACTCATATGATTAACAAGTGAAGCCCTTCATTGGCACATTCCAAAAGAATTTGGGAAGCACCTGTCTTAGCCACCTTCGTCATAATTAGCGCTGAGAGAAAGTGTGATAGCCAGATAATAGTTGCAGTAGAAAAGAAAGGGAGTCTCCATTCATGTAAAAAGTAAACAGGGCAATTACAATAGGGAGAAAATCCCCGATATATTACAATTTCCTGTGATCTACTTAAATACTTAAGGTTTAGAGAAGGAACTACACTTGGGGTTTAGAGAAGGAACTATATAGGTAGGGTAATTTGGGTATAGAGAATTGGAGGAAAAGACCATTGACAATGATCAAAGAAATATTTCCATTGTGTATGTTTGCATATTTCTTAATCAGACTCACCTTGTTGAAAAAAATGAAGCAGGTAATTCTCATGTTTCAATTAAGCAGTGATGAAGTGTGTGTTATACTTCTCTGCAGCTTCTTTAAGAACAGATGGCATAAAGTTAAATAAGTAATGATATAAAATTATTTACTTATGTTTATTCATTAGACTATTCTTATGCTGTTTGAAGTCTTAGCGAAAACTCATTTAATTTGTACAAGTACGTTCAAAAGCACAGCAAATCTCTTCTATAGGAAAGCATTGATAAAAATCAGTGTCATCAAATGACTCAACGAATGATTTTCTGAAACCTATCTTGATTAAACTAAAAAACTGGAGTTAAAAGAAAATAAAATTTCAATTTTTAAATAAATTTCAGAGAGCAAAGAGAATTTTTAGTAGTAGAAAAATCAAGACAAAACATTACAAAGTAATGTAATAATTTGTTAACAGTATAATAAAATAATAGTATAACAAAGTAATGTAATAATCATGTAATAATTATGTCTAGCAGTACCTGCACCTCAAGTATCTATGGAATGTTTTTTTCCATGCTCTCTGACAAAAGAATTTTGATTTTGAATGACAAAAGAATAATTTTGACAAAAGAATAATTTTGATTGAAATTCGTTTGAAGACATTTTGCTTATAGTGATGAATAAAATAGGAGAATAACATTTATTGCATTATATTCATATTTTTGAATGAATTTCATTTTTTTTAAATTTTAATTGACTCTGCATTAGGATGTTAATATTTCTGAATATTTTCACTTTTTTTAATTTCCTTGAGAAATTTTAGCAACTTGTTTTAAAAATAATATGTGCACAAAAATCATTATAGTACTAAGAATTATGATTGGATACTTATGCTCAGAAATTATACTAATAATGCTCCATTTCATTCTGAACAATTCCTAGAAATTTGGTGTAAATTTCTTCAGTCAGGGATGTATTCAGGGTGGTTGGAGGTTCCCCCCAAAAATGTGGTCGTCATGCGAAATGTTAAACTTGCCTACCTGTTTTGCAATCCAAAACAACAGGTGTCTTTATATATTTTTTTTAATTCTTAAACCACAATTTTTTAAGAATCAATAATAGAAAAAGTAACATATATGTATTTATTTTGTTATTAATGATACTATTAACACGTTAAGCATGGGTGTAGAGCAGATTTTTTTTTCACTAAGGACGGGGAGCTATTTTGGTAGTATTTCATTTTCAAAATATTTATAACAAATATACTGTAATTAGCAAACATGTACAAATATTCATGAGTATAATATTATTCAGAGTATTAATATAATTCAGGTAATATAAATAGTTCGTACAGAGGGTGGATTTTGAATGGCTATCTATTTAACATTCTAGTGAGACACATAATAAAGCCATGCCGTCTTATAGAATTTTCGAGCTGAGGCATTCATTGATGTCACGCCGGTCAAAGTAGAACAGCCAGTGAGACATCAGTGCTATGCCACACCATTCTGAACGTGTTAATATTGATAATTTTCAGTTTTCCAATTATTTTACGTTTTTTAATAAAAATAAATAAATACCCCCTCAAGCAGCTGCTTGCCACAGAGGTCTGACAGGAGCCTGTCAGTTTATATGCCATGGTAGAAGATCTGAGAGGATGGCAGGACCTCAACAGAAAAACAACACGAACATCCATGCCTTACCCGGGGCTCGAACCCAGACAAGTGCATTAATTGAACTGGTGTGATCCATTGGATGACCCTACTGCATACATATCTAATAAAAATCCTCCTCCTCCTCAAGCAGCCATGGGCTACTGAATTCCAACCAGACCGTGCAATTTAGTTCTCCAAGCAAATCTGTCCTGAGCTACATCTGCTGCATCCGGCCACTGCACACTAATTCTAACAAGGTCCTGTTTGACATTGTCTGCCCACTGCATCCTAGTTCTCCCCCTGTTTCTGAGGCCTTTAGGCACACTGTTCATAACCCTATTCGCCAATCTATAATTATCCATACGGGCAACATGGCCAAACCAATGGAGTCTCTCTCTGCACATATGCTGCTTAAAGGAGGTTGCAGACTCCTTTGCCTAACTTCATCATTAGCTACAGAGTTGAACGACATAATGCCCAAGATACTGCCTAAGCATCTAGAATCAAAAGCACTAGTTTCCTGTTATCATGTTTACAAAGTGTTCAAGTTTCACTACCATAACTAACGCTAGAAAGAACCAAACTATTATGCCGTCTAATTTTAGTCTTAAGGTGTATACACCTATTTCTCCACACTCTTCATAGATTCTTAACAGTCCCGGCAGCAATCCCTATTCATCTGTTAATCTCATGTCACACATCACCAGTATCTGTTACATAGCTCCCAAGATAATTAAACTGTAACACCTGCTCAAGACTGCAACCATTCAGATTAACTGAATCATAGCCTGCCTGACTAATTTCCATCACTTTAGTTTCTCTCTGTTTATAACCAAACCTACTCTACTACCAGTTTCGTCAACAGCTTGAATGAAAGAGTTCATCTCATCAACATCATTTGCCAAAAGGGCTAAATCATCAGCATAATCTAAATCAGAAATTTTAGTATCTCCAGACCATTTAAGGCCAAAATCTTTCCCTTGCAGTGAATTTCGCATAACGTAATTAATAACCAAAGAGAAAGGAGACAAAATGCACCCTTGTTGAACACCAGAAGCAATGCTAAGCCAATTACTACGAGCCTTACCAACTTTCACACATGACTCAGTGTTATTATAGAGAGCTTTCATTATGTTAATTAACTTGTCTGGTATACCATATGATCTCGCAATCAACCACAAATTATGACGATCAACAGAGTCGAAAGCCTTTTTGAAATCAACAAAGCTAACAACCAAAGGTTTCTGAAACTCTAAACATTTCTCAAGAATCTGCCTAAGTGAAAATATCTGATCTACACATCCCCTACCACTTCTGAATCCACATTGCTCATCACGCAATTGCCTGTCAACGAGATTCTTAATTCTATTAAGCACAATCATGCAAAGAACTTTTCCTGGAATGGAGAGTAGGCTGAGCCCCCTATAGTTATCACAAGAACTGGGATCACCTTTTTTGAAAATAGGGATAATAATAGCTCTGGTAAAATCCTTAGGAACCATGCCTTTATCATAAAAGATATTCAAAATTTCAGTCATCCAAGTGGTAACAGAAACATTCCCAGCTCTAAGCATTTCTGTAGTAATTTCATCTACCCCTAGAGATTTATGAAGTTTAAGTTTAGAAATAGCTAAAATAACTTCAGATTGTGTTATAGGGCCAACATTAAAGCAACCAATGCATCCATCATCATTACAAACAATGGAAGTAGAAATAACCACATTGTTTAGAACATCACTGAAATCCTCAGCCCACCTAGCCATGATAGAAACCTCACCTTCTATAACTTTACCTTGTTTTTTCTTCAATCCTTGTATACCTGTCCATTTTCTACCACACAAAACATTAACTATCTGGTACAGCTCTCTGCTGTTGTGCTGTCTAACTGCTTCCTTGGCTTTGTCAGCCAAGCCATCAAGCCAAAGATTCTTATCAGCAGCTAACTGGTCCTTTTTACATTTTACACATTTATGATAACAGATTTTATTTATTTGTATTTGTACTAAAATTATTTTGAAATAACGTTAATGTAATAAATTTTGCTGTAACAAAAAACTTAATGAAATGTTTTTCATTTCGTTTGACAACACTGGTTCTACTCCCATTGTTTGTAATCACAATAGATGCATTACTGACTTTAATATTTGCCTTGTATTACACACTGAAGTTATTTTGACTATTTCTAAACTTAAACTTCATAAATCCCAAGGGGTAGATGAAATTACTACTGAAATGCTTAGAGCTGGGAACGTTTCGGTTGCGAAATGAATGACTGAAATTTAGAATATGTTTTATGATAAAGGCATTTTTCTTAAGAATTTTACTAAAATTGGAATGTATAATAGTTTGGTTCTTTCTAGAGTTAGTTATGGTAGTGAAACTTGGACCCTTTGTAAATAAGCTAACAGGAAACTTGATGCTTTTGATTCTATAAGCTTACGCAGTATCTTGGGCATTAGGTGGTTCAACTTTGCAAGCAATGGTGAAGTTAGCTAAAGGAGTTGGCAACCTCCTTTGAGCAGCATATTGTGTAGAGAGAGACTGTTGGCTTGGCCATGTTGGCCGTATGGATAATTATAGATTAGTGAGTTGGGTTATGAACAGTGTACCTAAAGGTCTCAGAAAGAGGGGGAGATCTAGGATGCAGTGGGCAGACAATGCCAAATAGGACATAGTTAGAATTGGAGTACAGTGGCCAGATGCAGCAGACGTAGCTCAGGACAGATATGCCTGGAGAACTAAATTTCACAATCTGGTTGGACACCTGTAGCCCATGGCTTCTTGAGGATAATGAGGATGATGAGTAGAAAATGAGCGATACCAGATGTAAACCGTAGAAGATGAGAGGTAAGATAGCAGGAGACATGTTGAGTTTGTACATGTCCTAGTCAAATAGTTAGGTAGTAATGCTTTAGTTTAAATGAATTCCTATTTTGAAAGATAAAGTAAAGATTTATAGGAAAGTCTGGGAAGATAGGACAGTGTAACAGAAATCGAATGAAGGTCTGGTACAGACTGGAACTAGGGTGCCCAGCCCATACCGTGAAAAACAGCCCCAGAGCATGATGCTCCTCCACCAAACTTCATATTTGGCACAACACAGTCAGGCAGTTAGCATTCACTTGGTATCCTTCACACCCAGACTCATCTGTCGGACTGCCAGATGGTGTAGCATGATTCATTACTCCAGAGAATGCAGTTCCGCTGCTCAAGAGTTCAATGGCACTGTGCTTTACACTACTCCAATTGATGCTTGGTGTTGATCTTCTTCATGTTAGGCATGTGTGCTGTTGCATGGCCATGGAAACATTCATTTCCTGCAGCTCACAATGAACTGTTATGGTGCTAGCATTGCTACCAGAGGCATTTTGGAACTCGGTGTGAGTATTGCAACTGAGGACAGACAATTTTTGTCATATCACCCTCTTCAGCACTCAGCGGTCCTGCTCTGTCATTTTATGTCGCCTACCGAGTCATGATTGTGCTGTTGTTGCACCTAGGCATTTCCACTTCACAATAATATCACTTACAGTTGATAGGGGCAGTTGCAGCAATACTAAAATTTCCCGAACTGACCTGTTGCTAAAGTGGCATCCTATGATTGTGCCACGTTGAAAGTTACAGAGCTCTGCTGTACGGCCTATTCTCCTGTTTAGGCATGCCTATGAGGTTTGCCAGGCCACATGTGTCCTTTTATATTTCTTTGGGCCATGACTGTGAAGTAATGTGTGAATCCACTACTCAAATGGGGTATCTTGATATTTTTGATCAAATAGTGTATATCAAAGATAAAAAAGAAAACAGAAAAAGATTTCATTTTGTTAAAAAAAAAATTCGAGATTGTTTTTTGATACACCTGTTATTAATCATAATTTAACATTTCAGTCAATTTTTTCAGTGGGCAGAGAGTTATTATGCCCATCTATAATTGCCAAAATATGTAATATTGTTCCTTGATTAAAGAACTGGTTATGTGCCTGATTTGCAGCATAACAACAAATGATATAATAACCCAGCTTACTAAATCCATAAACTTTTGGGAATGAAATTAATATATGCCAGTACATAGTTTCATTTCTTGCTAAGATGCAAAGGGAAAGAAACAATTGCATTCTTCATGTTTATTTTTGAAGAGCAAAATTGATTTTAATTCACCAGGGAAAAAATCCACCAAGTTTAAAAAGAAAATGAGATGCAAGAAGCCCGATGACAATCATTTCAGTGGATTATTTTCAATTTAAACGTATTTTTCCTATATGTATGATAACCAATTTTTAAATTTAATATGCTGTTTCTATATTTATAGTTTAAATATAGTAAGTAAATGTAAAAATCGCTTTTAATTTCAAAGAAATTAAAAATGTATTAGATACATCGTCCTACCAAATTTTTTACAGATAAGTTCTACTCTGAGTGGCATTTTTGTTACACACAATGAGCTGAATGACCAGGTCAGAAGAGCTCTAAAGGCTTGGAGAAGGTTGGGGGTAAGGAACCCACTTGACAGCTGCTAGGAGACCCCTAATTTACCATGCACTCAGTTGCCACAATTTAACATCCCACCTAACAGATGTTGGCTTTCCAAGTCCATCAGTGTCCTCTTTTACACTGAGGACAAGGTGGGCTTTAGTGGAGATAAATCTTAATGCTGGCATGGTTGGGACTCAACCTGGGAACTACAGATTATGAGCATGGAACACTATATATTTGGCTTCCCCCAAAAAAATATGTTGGAGAATTGCAATGTTAATGACTGAGCATTTTAATAATGTTTACTCTATGTCACTCTAATGTCACTCTATGTTGCCATCATCTTCAGATGATGGCAACATAGAGTGATGAAATGCATTGTGATCAAAATTTGTATAGCAGCAGAAGACAAACTTCTACCATCACTCATCAACCAGTTTAAACTTCATGAAAAACTCCACCAGAACCCCATATCAAGTCAACCTGCAGCATGTGGAGATCAATAACAGACTTCATGTGTTCAAATTAATATTTCATGCATCAGCTGATAGTGACAAAGAAATCACCTTGCAATGCTATTGGACTGATGAACCACTGACAGTACTGTAGCAACAGAGCGTGAGCATCGCTAGTAACTACAGCGAGTTAAACTTCATGAAAAATTCCACTGGCAAATACAGTGTGGTACTCAGTGAGTGTTCCAGGAAAGAATTTCTCTCCCATAGTGGTAAATATAACTACTAAGCTTTCAACTGCATGATATGTAAAACTATTACTACCGATTCATTTTTGCTTCTCAAGCTGCAACACATGAGACATAACTCTTTTAAACCGTGATGTGAAATAAATTCTTTTATTATTATGTTGATTTTATTATATTTTGAAATAATGTGCTAAAGACAGTGATATGTATTTGTCCACCTCCCACACACACAGATTATATATCATGTAGCCTAGGAATTAATCTACCACATCAGTAAGATGTCAGGGTTTGAC
The DNA here is from genome assembly GCA_038380435.1 of Ryuthela nishihirai. NCBI lineage: Eukaryota > Metazoa > Arthropoda > Arachnida > Araneae > Heptathelidae > Ryuthela > Ryuthela nishihirai. The sequence goes on along the minus strand of JAWZYU010000001.1, from coordinate 151,305,507 downwards.
TCAGTCAGTAGTGTGCCAGGCTTGTAAATTGCAGTTCCCATCCACCTGAGCCAGTTTTGAGATATATTTTCGCTAAACCCCCACCCTGCTCTATGTCTGAAAGGGGACACAAATGGGCTTGGAAAGGCTGACAGCCATCATATGGGATGTAAAGCCATGGCCTTGTGTATAAGACAGCCCTACCCTCTGGATGTTAAAGAACACTGGATACTCTTGATGGGAGGCTACCATCTGTCTCCTAAGACCTGTCCAGTGGGTCTCCTTCCTCTGAATCTTTGGGGTCCTTGTGACCTGGCCATTTAGTCCATTTTGTTAAAAAAAATGCTGCTCAATGGTGAAACAGGCCCAACTGGTCTGTAGAGTAGAAAAGAAATGGCCACAGATCAGATCAATAGGCAAAACTGAACTGGTTGCCTTTTGCTTCCATTTGGAAATATTTCCTAAAAAAATACTAATGGCTTGTATTATGAGAAAGCGATCACACTTGAAGTGCAAACTCCAGCTAGTTCTTTTTATATTAGAGGGGAATAGTGCAGTGTTTTCTTTCCAGTGTGTTCTTTGCTTCCAATACAGGCATCTAAATTAAAATCTGGTTGGATCTGCATAACTTATGGCTTCTTGAGGATTGTATGTTTGATAAGACTTAAAATAAGAAAAATATATGTAATGCTTTTGTTTTAAACTTATCGCAAAATCTTAAATATGACACTAAATCATCAAAATTCACATTTGTGATAGTCTTAAGAGACATTTAATTTCAATAATTATTAGAGGAAAAGAACTATTGTCATTTTTAATATGTTTTATCAGGTAGCCAAAAACGTTTGTGCAGTTTTTGAGGGTAAAATTAAACCATACATAAAAAGTGAGTAAAGATATTTTATTCAGGAAAGTAAGCACCAGCACAATCTATAACCTTTTTCTAATGAGATACAAGTTTGTAAATGCCACTCCAGTAAAACTCCTGATATTTAGAAGTGAAGAAAGCAGCCAAATCCATTTCCAGTGCTTCTCAGTTTCAAAATTATTGGTATGATTATCCAGCACCAAGAAATTATGTTAGTCGGATGAGGCAATGTCTGGGAAATACAGAGGGTGGAGTAGAATTTCCTAACCAAAGCTGTGGAGCTTATCTCAGGTCACTCGTGCTGTGTGAGGGCAAGCATTGTTCTGAAGGACCATAATCCCTTTGCAATGAACAAGTGCAGGCTGTTTTTGGAGCAATGCATTAACCCTTTCAAGACCATAAGGTTTCTAAGAGTAAATATTAGTATGTAACTGTTTATTTTAGTTTGTTTAGACATAAAATAAATAAAAATCATAAGAAAAATACATAACAATGAGTAGTTTTTTTGGAATTTTATGGGAAATATTTTTCCCAATGGACTATAAAGGTAACACAAATTATAGTTAGGCTTATTATGCAATGTCTTTTATTTATTGGTTTATTAGAACAAAATGTTAACTAAAATAATACAAAATTATGAAATAAAATTACTATACAAAATGATGTGCTAATTATGATATTCTGCGAAGCAATTTCTTTTGGTAGTGAGGCAAAGATGGACATTGCACATAGTACATATATTATGCGTCCTGACAGTTCTGTTTTTGTTTTCTAAACGTTCCTGTTTACGTAATTGTGTTCGGCATACGTTCTATTTTGACATTCTGTATAAAAAATGCAGATAAGGTTATAATTAAATACGACAATCACCAATTTTAAAATGGGAAAAATGTTTCCCTTGGTCGTGAAAGGGTTAACAACCCATTGTAGCTGTGCTGAATAGGCATCTGCAGTGATGAGCAGTGGCAAGAAACTCATAATGGATAATACCAGCTGTAGTCCGCAAGAAACACAGCAAAATTTTCTATTTGTCGATCCTGGGCTTTGATGTGTGCAGTACAGGTTCACTGGACTACAACCAATGATATGAATGTTTGGTGTTCCTATAGACCAGTGGTTCCCATTTGGTGGTTGCAATAAAAATTCTGTAATGGCACCTTAAGCAGTAAAGAATTATGTTACAAATATATTTTTCTTCTGTGATTCTAAATTTTAGAAGTTTCATAATTATAGGTTTGGAGCTTTTTTTTAATCATTATTACTCTGGGTGTTTGCAACACTTTTTGGTTGAAAGGGGTTCGCGGAACAAAAAACTTTGGAAACCAATCTATAGACAATCCATTTTCCATCTAGGTCAACAACCTGTTCAAAAATGGCTCATTGTGGTGTGAAAGCAGCCACAAGCAGATCGTAAGCCACTGGATCATAAGCCACTTTATTTTCAGCAGTCAGTTCATGTGGAACCCATTTGCCCAACTTCCAGACTTTTCCTAGATGATAAATGCAAACGAATGGTTTCATCACTTCCACCGAACCTTTCTGAAGCCCTTGGCATGTTTGATATGAATCCAACTTGATTCTGGGCTTCAGTTCATTCTCGCCAATGACGTTGGTCTTCCTTCGCAGGGTGCATCTTCAAGTATCTCATTGCCTGACAAATTTTTTGAACCACATTTGGGCTGTCTATTTGCTCACCGTGTTGTCTCCAAATGCCGTACATATCTTGTGGGTTGTTTGTGCTGTTTTAGTTCCCAGTTTAAACTTATAAAGTAAGCACTCTCGAACAACTGTATTTGACACAAACGTGTTTTGTCACCCTTCCCAATTTCACCGAACCACTTTTCATGCTTGCTACACATCAACTGACTCGGTGTGCCTCTTGCTTTCGATTGTGTATTGTATTGACACATGCACACCACTTCAAATGTGCTTATGTACTTTTCATCAAAATGATAACATTTAAAAAAACCACACATACTTATTTGGTTAACTGATATACAAATATGTAATAAATTTGTAGGAAAAATATAATTTCAATTCTTTTTGCTTTTAAAGGAACAAAATATAGAAATGCACGTAAGTTCAAGTATTTCATCAATTAAACTGCCCGATGCCTTGGCTTCTCCAAATCTTATTGCAAGTGTGCAAGATTCAATAAATGGTCAGAGGAACAGCTTCCCAGAGAGGGAATTAACACTTGATGTAATAAATAGAACAGTGCCAAATTATACAAGTAAGTTGATATAATAATTAAAATTTTTGTTGAAGAACTAATAGGTTTATTATTATTTTACATTAATATAAATTTGTCGTCACTTTTATATTTTTTTTACATTTATCATATTAATATCTATGCTGTATATACACTGCTCGACACTGAAAGTGCCCCACCCAGAAGAACATGTCGTACAAACATGCAAATTGAAGGGTGGTTGTGCGCAGTTGAGATATGCAAATGATGATAATCCAGAGCCAATGATGTGTGTGGCTCAAGAGATAAAAGGTGCAAGAAGGAACGGGAATGGTATTGTGTTTATGCAGGTGGAAGTTGTGTTAACAGTTCAGATTAGGTGGTTCTGGTTGGAAATTGTACAGCGAAGGCCGAAAATGCCTGGTACATGCCATCGGCAGGTTTATTACCATTTGGATGCCTTTGAGAGAGGAGAATTATAAGCCTATGTGAAGTTGGATGGACTACACGTTGTGTCGCTACCCCTGTTCATTGGGATGCACGAACTGTTGGACGCTGTTGGCAACAGCGGCAAAATGAAGGTTCTAGCGTGCGTCGCAGAGAGAGTGGTGCTGTCTGACAGACGTCAGCACAGCTTGATTGGTGCATTGTTTGGCATGCTTGTTTCTTTACCACAGAGCACTGCAGGTGATATTCGACGTGCTCTGTCAACAGCCATGGATATCACCATAACGACCTGAACGGTAAACCAAAGGTTGCGTGAGGCACACCTGCGCTCTAGGCAACCTTTGTGTCTACTGCCATTGGCTGCAAACCATCGCAGCGCTCATCTGGTTTGGTGCCAAAGTCATGCGAACTGGGTCACAAATGGAACACAGTTGTGTTTAATGATGAATCCCATTTCTGTCTGCATACTGACAGTCGACAGGTCTGTATATGGCGACAACCTGGTGAGATGATGGATCCAGCTTTTGTTTGCAACCAGCACACCTCCCCGTCAACCAGGCATAATGGAATGGGATGTTATTGGATATGACAGCAGGTCACCTCTTGTCTGCATCACAAGAATACTGACAGCTGCATGATATGTTAGCACAGTTCTGCAGCCCATTTCGTTACCGTTCCTAGGAGGTATGCAGCAACCCATTTTACAGCACAACAACACCCATGTACTCACTGCTAGGGCCTCCAGACAATGTTTGCAACATGTTCAAGTATTGCCATGGCCAGCATGATCTCCAGATTTATCGCCAATGGAAAATCTGTGGGACCACATTGGATGAAGTGTGCAATCCTCTCACCAGCTGGCATGGAATCTTGATGAATTATGAGAGTAAGTCAACGCTGCTTGGGGGGCAATTCCTCAGGACCATATCCGTCTGTATGACTCCATGCCATGCCATATTGTTGCCTGTATTGCCGTTTGCGGCGGTGCAACCACTTACTGAGGCAGTCATATTGTGCTGCATTATCTTATAACCGCTGTAAGTGACTGCAAATTGAATCATGTATGCCAATATGTATTACTATGTGTGTGCTACATTTCACCCCTATCCCCTCACTCCTTCTGGGTGGGGCAATTTCAATGTTGTGCAGTGTATATACCCCATTGGTGAAGCATGACTTTTCAAATTGGGGAAAAGCAATTTTTATGAAAATGCTGATAATGGACTGGAACATCATTCCATTATTTATTGATTCATATCTTTGTTCTTTCAGTTGTTAATATTTTTTTCTTTGCAATTTCGTATTTTTTTAGCATTGTTTTCTTTTTTAAATATATTTTACAAAAAATAATAAAAAAATAAAAATGGCAAATAGAATAATAGAATAATCTGTCTACTTCTGAGTAAATATCCTAATATTTCAACTCCTGACAGGGATCATCATCTGAGGAGGTTACAGCTTTATTGGAACTTACTTTTGTATTAGTGGATGCCAGATTTTGTATAAAGAAATTCCTTACACATTGCTCATGGTGCCATCTATTGACTGTTTTAGTAATCTTTCAGCTGTTCTTGTGAAATTTTTCCTTTTTTAATTGTATTCCAGTCTATTTTATTATTTGTTTCTTCTATGTGTCCAATCTAGTCCTGTTGCATTTTGTTTATTTTTTATTGCACCTTTGTGTTCTTTTATTCTTGTTTCTAGTGTTCTCCTTGTTTCTTCAATGTATGGTTTTTTACAATCACATGTTACTTTATAAATTATTCCATTTTCGCTCTCTATATTTTTTTCTTTTATGTTTGGGATGTACTTTTTTATTTTCTTGTTCAGGTCTGGTGCTATTTTCATATTGTATTTATTGGTCACTCTTTGGAGTTTCTTGAAAAGACATTTTTAGTAAGGCAGTTTTTTAATGAATAACGGATTTACTATTTCTTTATTTAATCTGTCTATTTTGTAGTCTTTTATCTCTAGGATGAAGTTAGGTGGGTAATGGTTTTCAACAAGGTTTTTTTTCCAGTTTTTTTTAATTTGTGTTATTGCCTGTTCTTCTGTGTTTTGTAATTGAATTTTCTTTATTGCTTGGTCAATTGGGTTTTCCTTTTTGTATGCTGAGTGTTACAATGAAAGTCTAGTATTTTTCCTGTATTGGTTGGTTTTTGATAATTAGTAATTGAGACTTTTTCATCTGAAATTTTTAGTGTGATATCTAGAAAGTTGATGTTTTCTTTCCTTATTTCTATCATAAATTTTAAGTATTTTCTAATGAGTTAATTTTGTTCAGAAAATCTTCCAGGAGGTTTTTGTAGGTTGTGCTGAAGATGCAAGAGGACCTCCCAGAAGATTTTCTGAACAAAATTAACTCATTGAAAAAGACTTAAAATTTATGATAGAAATAAGGAAAGAAAACATCATCATCTTCCTGGAAATCACACTAAAAATTTCAGTTGAAAATAATCTAAATTACCAATTACGATGGTTTCCATAAATTAAGAAAAAATCAGAAAAATTATGATAAACAAAAAACTATATGAATGATTTTAATGAAATTTGATGGAAAAATGAATTATAATGCTAGTTTCAGAATGGCATGAAATATTATATACTAGAAATATTTTTCATCAAAAAATAGCACAGGAACTTGTCCAAAAATGAGGTGTCAGAATGCAATGGGCAAAGTTCTTTAATAAGGAATGTGATCACCTCTTACAGCATTGCAAGCACGACAGCAATGTTCCACACTGTTTATGATGTTGCAAATCAGCTCAGCAGGGAGTAATGACCATTGTTCCATTAAAGCAGTAATAAGCTCCCCTTTTGTTGCAGGTGGTGGGTTGAGGGCAGCAACACCTCTCCCTAGAGCACATGCTCAATTCGATTTAGGTCGGGAGATCAAGCTGGCCACTCCATGTGCATAATGGTCTCCTCTTGAAGGTATTGTTTCACTAGTCAAACTCTGTGTGGACAAGCATTATCTTCTTGTAAGATAAATGTTTCACCTATTGTATCAGCGTAAGGACATACATAAGGGTCCAGGATATCATCTCTATACCTTTGAACATTGAGGTTCACACTCGTCAACACATAGAGGTATGTGCATCCACCTAAGGAAATGCCACCCCAAACACACACGCTAGCTTTGCTGTCTCTTGACGGATGTTTCTGGGATGATAGTAGGTACCTCATTCTCTCCTTATCAAAAGATGCCCAGAATCACTCTGCAAGCAATATCTGGACTCATCTATGAAGAGTACGGACCACCATTGCTCTTCTGTCCAGTTAACATGTGTGTGTGCCCAATTCAACCGCTCTTTCCTGTGACGTGACATGAGGGGATACAAATTACTGGCCTTCTAGCATATAGACCTACCTCATGAAGCCTATGCACAGTAGAAGCTGATACAATCCTCCCAGTGGCTGCTGCAAGAGAGGATTGTAGTTAAGAGGAAGTAGACATCCTGCTCCTTCGTGCTGTTAATCGCAGATATCGGTCTTGTACAGCAGTCGTAACTCTAGCCTTCCTTGGCTAAACCCCTGAGATGCAGAATCTGTGCTAAGAAATTGATTCCACAGTCTACGGACCACAGAAGAACTCATATTCAGCCATCATGCCATCTGACTGACTTTGGCCTGCTTCAGAAGCATTCAGAAATTCATTAAAACTTACGTGATCGAACAAGAGGCTCTGTTCTTCAATCAGGAACATATTCATTTTCTATGACAAAAATTCCCAATAAAATCCCCAAATAATGAAGTAATTTATGGCCATATAGCTATGAGTCCACGAGAACGACAAGCACTCATTCTCATGCAGCTGCATTTTCTATTTCAATGTGTTCCCACCTCCTGATCAATTGTATATGTGAGAAGACATTTGTCATCAATTTAGGTTGGAAAATATGTTTAACCTCCACCAACAACACTTGTTATAAAAATTGTGGCTATGCCACTGTATTACAGGAATGATGCCAGTCACATTTTATCTAATATGAACACTGACAAACTAAAATTGTTTGATTATTAATAAGAATAATATTCGTATAAATTATTAGTGTTCAAATGTTTAGTGTTACATTATTGCTTTTAATGTTATTCATTGTGGTTTTGAAAATATTTATTACCCCTTTCAGGAAATATATGGGAAGCTGTAAAACAAGGAAATTCTAAACTTGTTTTAAAATTATTGGATGATGATTTATGTTTGAATATTAAGGAAGCTGATAGCAGAGGTTTTACATTATTAATGACTGCTGCATCATTGGGGTTTGTAGAAATTGTAGAAAACCTGTATACAAGAGGAGCATCAGTGAATGCCACACAACCTGATGGTACAACAGCATTAATGATTTCATCAAAATTGGTAAGTTATCTATAGCCATTTGGATTGTAGTACAACCTAATATACTGGAAGTGCAATTTATTATACACACTGCCCATTCACAAACCTTTCCTACTCTCCGCCACAATAATGTGACCAGCTGAAACCCCTTGTGGGTCATAATAGATCAGATACCTACTTGCTGTATAGTGTATCTGTGGCTGTTATGATGAGAAAACACGGTGTCCTGAGCAAGTTTGATCATGGGTAGATATTGTGCGGAAGATGAGATGCTCTATATCCATCACTACAGAATGTAAGATTTCTGTGTGTGACAGTTACATGTGTGTACCAGAACTACATCAAAACTGGCAAAAACTAGCTGTCGCAAAAATGTGGCCATAACCAGGCCATTGATGTTGCTGCCATTCAATGATGGGGTAGTTACAAAGGTTTGTGTAAAGACCATTTGATGTATGATGGCAAAACTGGGCTATGGCAGCTGACACTCACATCATGTATTCTTATTATAACACATCACTGAGCCATGAGGTTATGGTATCACTGTGCAGCAAGTACAACATGCTGACGCGTATTATTATTGCTTGTGTGGTGTAGACTACATGAGGCCATGAACCTGAACTGCCAAATTAGATTGTTACAGGCTGGTGGAGGTGGTGTAATGTTCTGGATGTATTTACATGGAACACCTTGGGGCCACTTGTACCTATTACACCACCACCACACAAAGCTATGTTGACGTACTCACAGACCACCTACACATGTTCATTACTATCCATTTCCCACAGCAGGATGCCTTCTTTCAACAAGACAATATCCCATCTCCTCGCCCTTTTGGTGAAGTACTGGTTGGAGGACATTCCAGTGAGTTCACAACCCTTGAAAGTCCCTCTCACTCTCTGGATTTGAACCCTACTGAGCATCTGTGGTATGAAGTGGAGCAATGCATTTGAGCCTAAAACCCATCACCAGCAACTCTCTGCACTGTACAGAAGGCTGTCCTGGAGTCATGGGCCACAATACTACTGAACGCTTCCAACTCCTGGTAGAGTCCATGCCACAATGTATTGCTGCTATTGTACGAGTGGTGGGAATATGCATTCCCACCACTCGCACAATAGAAAATACCTATGCTGTGGACCTATGCATTATTAGGTGGGTGTTTATAATAAATTTTCCCTTCAGTATTTATAGGTTCATTTTATACTTTTGGTGGTTATAATAAGTAAGTGAATTTTTACTTTTATTGAATAATAAATCCTTGTAATAAATAATGAAACTTTTAGGCACAGAGGGGCATTGCTGCAATAGGTTGCTTTTCATATTGGTCTTTATCATTAATTGGATCATTCTTAAATCTAGGGCTGTTTTGTATTACTACATAATTTTGCTGTCTCATGCTGTATTTGGAAATAAATTTCATCCTAAATTTTCCATTTGCCCATCTAATGTGCAAGACGTCAATTGACACATTTCAATTTCCGTCATTTATGTTAAGAGGCCATACTTTCCATAGTTTCAATGCAATTACTTATTGATAGTTTTTATGTCACCTCCTTTGCTAAATAAAAAGAATGAGAAAATATCTCTGTAGATGGCACTTTTCTTTTGAACTCATTGCTTGCAAAAGAAGCACCTAAAATTATTGCTTTATGATTTAAATTTATAAACACCAATAGAGTGTTTAAATATACACCAGTCTTATTCATGAAAATTCATATAGGTATATTCTTCAGCTGTCTAAAAACGTATATTTTCAATCTGAATGTCTAAGTACTCCTGCATATTCATACATTATTTCCCCAATAGCATGTTTTTTCAGGATGCTCATAATATAAGCCCTACCCCAAAAATAAGCCCTAGTTAAGATCGTCATCCAGACGGATGCATTTAGTACGTCCTTTGCAACACACGACAGATGCATTTAGTATGTCGGTTGGCAGGAGAGCTGTGTACAAATCCCCAGTGATGATGCACAGAACCAGCCAGGTCTAACACCTAATGTCCGACTCCGCCTTCTCGTGGTGCAGGCCGTTAGTACCTTTCAAAAGAGATATTCTCTTTTGAAAGCGAACGGATGGGGAGGGCTGCCAGTTCAGTATGGCCTATTGATCTGGTTATCTATGCCCACTTTTTTCTTTTTTTTCTCTCAACCCTGCTGAGGAGTGGTCAACTTTACAGGGTCCTGGTGCTTACCATTTATACCTACTAGACTGGACTTGTTTATGGATTTGAGCCTGATTATGGGTCCTGGACTTGCTGCACTGGTGGGCCTCTGTTGAGGGAGAACCTGCCGTTAAGTTTTCTGTTTGCTTCTGGGTTGCAAGCTCTAAGTGAACAGAGGCATGGATACCTTATATCAGCTGGTGGATAATCCTAATCAGAGGCCATCACAGGTACTTGAACCTCTACTTAGCTAGTTGGGCATCGTCAAGCCTAAACTGGAGTAATGTGTCTCAGGCAGACCATATGGCTCTTGAAAAAGTCCAATTGAAATGGTGGTGCCTGATATTCCTACCAGCATCGGTGACTTCAGCCTTTACTGGAGGAGGAACTGGTCTTTGGCTCATGCCTGTGATCAGGGGGCTGTTTGATATTGTTGGCCCTACCTCTCTCAATAAACCTAGTTTCTTTAAAAATCCTACTTTTCTCTGCAGGAACGTGGAACGTGAGGACATTATATAGAAATTATTCTCTTGATGTCCTCAAGCAGTGTGGAGAAATAGGCGTATACACCAAAAGACTAAAATTAGACTATAAAATTTGGTTCTTTCTAGGGTTAGTTATGGCAGGGAAACTTGGACACTGTGTAAGCAAGATATCAGGAAACTAGATGCTTTTGATTCTAGATGCTTATGTAGTATCTTGGGTATTAGGTGGTTTAACTTTGTAACTAATGATGAGGTTAGGCAAAGGAGTCTGCAACCTCCTTTAAGCAGCATATTGTGCAGAGAGAGACTCTGTTGGTTTGGCATGTTGCCCGTATGGATAATTATAGATTGGCGAATAGGGTTATGAACAGTGTGCCTAGAGGTCTCAAAAGGAGTGGGAGACCTAGGATGCAGTGGGCAGACAATGTTAAACAGGACCTTGTTAGAATTGGTGTGCAGTGGCCGGATGCAGCAAATGTAGCTCAGGACAGATATGCTTGGAGAATTAAACTGCACGGTCTGGTTGGACCTGCGGAGGTCCAACCAGACCGTGCAGTTTAATTCTCCAAGCATGTCTGTGGTTGGACCTCCGCTGCTTGAGGATGATGATGATGATGCAGCAACATATGACGGACATATTGAGTTATTAAAAAAAACTATTAATATATAATTAAATATAAATAAATAATATTATTGACATTAATACTTAAAATAAATGATAATATAAATTATAATTAAATATTTGTAAATACCGAAGCAGGCACCTTTGGACGAGAGGTAAACGCCTATGTAAACAGATGAACTCGAGACTTATTGCCGAATGACCAATTGGAGTACAGACACAACGCACTAATAACGTGCACACTTGATAACCAACTGACGTGTTGTGTCTAATATGAATCTTCATAATTCAATACATTGTGTGTTGAAACGGATGTACTTAATGCACTCGTGTGAAATAAAGAAACGTTTTCTGAATTTTGGTGCCTGCAAGGTGCCAGTTATGATGATGTTTCAGAAGAAATTGACATGACTGTATTTGAATAAATGTAGATTTTTGTACATGAAAAAATAAGACATTCTCTGAAAATAAGCCCTAATGCATCTTTTGGAGCAAAAATGAATATAAGACCCAGTCTTATTTTCGGGGAAACACAGTAGTTACTCAATAGGTCAATGTTAAAATCTCATGTAAGGATAACATTTTTTTAAATTAAATTTAAGTTATTGTTTAGTTCTGCAATAAATTATTATGGAGTAATGGAATGTGACCTGTATAATACTAATAAGCAAATACCATGATTTTCCCAAGTCAGACAAAGCGATTCTGCTGTAACTAATCAAATATCTTCCTTTATTATTAAGTTTAAATTATTTTTAAATTAATAAAGATAAATATCATTATACCTCCTGATTTATTATATATACTCTACATTTATAGAATTTATTATAACCATTTAAATAAAATATGTAAATTTCATCTTCCTTTACCGAGATCTTAGTTAATATTAATATATCAATGCGATTGTTTGTTCCTGATTCTGGTATTCTGCTAGGGAACATTACTACCTCCATCTGTTACAAAACACAATACCTGATTGGTTGGATGACCTTCCCCTCAGGGATCTGCAATGCATGTGGTACCAACATGATGGTGCACTGCCACACCACCCACCAAACATACATTCTTTCCTATCTGATACATTGACACCAGATCATTGGGTATAGTAGTACTGTGGAGTGGCCTCTGCAGTCACCAGACTTGACCCCTATAGACTTCATCTGGGGTTACCTGAAAGAAAAAGTGTGTACCACAGAACTTGCAAGTCTACAAGATCTATGATGTCGGATCATCAATGCCTTTGATAGAGTGACATCCGCCATGGGGTTGCTCTACAGCAAACTATACTTCCTTTCATTGCAGCCAATGATGACCTTTGACTTGCACGTGTGTGAGTTTTGTTTATAACATTTGCAAATTGGAAAGCAATCATTGTCTAATCATTACTGTGTGTAATAAATGATTTTGTCACTAGTCTCTCCCCCTTTTTATTATATTTGTCATATTTTCTGCCATATGTGATATAAAATAAAAAGTGTATAAATGAGATTGTTGCTGCGAGAAAAGTTGAACAAGTCTAAATCCATAAAGCAAAGAGCTTGAATTCACCAGGTAGCATATCTGCATTGTACTGATGGGGTTTCTGATCCAGAATTTTGTTAAATAAAGTAATCGTAAATGAACTAATTGTACTGAAAATCAATTCAGATGCAAATTCCACCAGATTTGCATCAGCAAAACTGAATTATTCATACTTAAAGTTAAAATATTAATGTTCAAGTAGTTTTTATACACACTGAAAATTTTAAATAGAATTTATTATATATTAGAAATATTGTCTATGAATAGCAATATGATCAAAAGTCTACAAATATTGATTAAATAATATATTAATGAAAAAACTGTTTATATTTAATATATACACTAAAATATCTGGTATTCATTAACCCTTCCAGGGTCCAGCTTGAAAAACTGCTTTACATTCAGAGGACCAGCAATTTTCTTACTATGCTCAGCCAAAAAAATCTTTATTACTTCTTGCCAAATAACTAATGAAAGGAATTATGACTTTTATATGCCAATTAATCAGCATTTAACTCTGGATTTTCTGAAAATAAAATATCAAAAAACACAACTTTTTTATTTTAATAGGGCTTACTTAGTCATGTAGCAAAAAAAAAGAAGCATCTGACAGTGTAAATAAAAATTTATATTAAAAAAACTAATTGACAGGAATAATTATAATAGACAAATAATTGTAATGCATATGAATAGAAAGGTTATTTATTTCTGAATAACAGAAAAATAAACAGTTCAACTCTACAAAGTTTAGAAAATGCTCTAAACATAGATGACAATCACAGCATTACCTGTTGACTTTTTAAAGTCAATATATTAATAAATATTTTGTGGAAAAAATTTTGCCAACACATGGAACTTAAACCCACATCTCTCCAGAAACATGGTATTCTGTCATTAAACTAATGCCAGCATCTTTTTTTCACTAATTTTAAATGAAGAGTTTAAAGTCTTAAAATTAGTGGAAAAATACGAGCTGGCATTAGTTCAATGGTAGAATACTCTGGCATGTTTCTGGAAAGATGCGGGCTCAAGTCCTGTATGTTGGCGAAATTTTTTCCACGAAATATTTATTAGAAAATGTTGACCTGTTGATTTCGCTTGACAAAATAATGATAAAGTTTAAAAACAAATCTATTTCAGTCTACAGTGAATGTATGAGCATGTTCAGCCATTGTAAACAGCATCAAGAGTGGTGATTTAGTTTATCTTTATTCTGCCGTCCTGTACTTCGATTATTGATAGGGTTGCATTTCTGTATATTTTATGCTATTTATAGCTCTACTAGAGTTGTAATGCTTTCTAAACTTTTAACATAAGGATATTGATTTTTTTTTTACTACCAGAAATTGTGTCATCCGGGAACTACGCACATCAGCTTTCAATCAATATTTTAGCAGACTTTTGATTTTAAAGACGTTTTTAATTTACTTTAATGCTCCAATTTTTTTTTATTTTTTTGCTTCTCAAATGGATACTGTGATTATAAGCAATAATTAATAAGAAATGATTGAAAGTGAAACTGCTAATGATCTATAATGGTGGCAATCAGAACAAGCATTAGGATTACTCAGAGTGTGATTTTTAAATGGTAGGACTTTTTTTTGTCAATATTTTTAATAACATTTAACCCTTCCAGTGTCCAGGCTGAAAAACAGGTTTCAATCCAGGGGCCAAGCTATTTTCTGCCTATGATCAGCCAAAAAAAACCTTTAACTTTAGAACTTTTTTGCCAAATAAGTAATGAGAGGAATTATGGCATGTTGTATACCAAATTAATCAGCATTTAATTATGGATTTTTTGAAAATCAAGTATTCAACAAAAAAGATATGTTTTATTATAATAGGACATTTTTTAGATCATGTAGTAAAAAAAATGCATCTGACAACACAAATAAAAATTTATTTAAAAAAAAAAAACTAATAGACAGAAATGATTACAATGCACATGAATGGAATGACTATATATTTCTGAATAACAAAAAAATTACTTTTTTGGTTTTAAGTAAATATTTTTCTTGTTTTGTAATTTTTTTCTCGGTACCACACTTTGAGAAAATTGCAGGCTTTCAGCCAATTGTACTGTCAGATAAACAAGTCAACTTTAGAATTAAAAAAAATATATAACCAATCAACGGAAATAGGTCATGCTATATACCAAATTAAACAGAATTTAATTGCATATTGTATGAAAATAAATAATATAACAATTTTGCAAGCATACTGATTTTAATAAGCCTTTTTCAATGTGATATGGCGGGGAAAAAAAGATCACACTATACAATTAATAATATATTAATCAAAAGGAAATTTCCCCAGAAATAATATAATATTCAACCTAAAATATGATTTTCATTTCTTTTAATGATTATTTTCAGTATCATATATTTTAAAAACTGCCAGTATTATACAACATGACTTGGCGTTCTCACATTCACGAGATTTTCTGAACTGGTTATGAAATGGAAAAAAAAACTTCCTTGGCTGCTTTTTTTTTACTGAACATTATGAATTTTTTCTTTGGGTGTAGAAGTTTGGTGATCTAAACTAAGTGCAGAAAGGTTTGTGCACCAAGAACCATCCCTTCCTTAAATTGCCCTCCCAAATGATGGCCGATTTCCATAGCAAGGAAGTCTGTTTTGCTTCTGCATCCAAGACATTCAATTTCAGAAAACGGTACAAGCTCAAAAGTTTTTTTATTAAAAAAAACAAGAAATAATAAAAGAAAAATTACATATAACCTAATGGGATGTTAAATAAAATATCCACAACAACTTTTAAGCCAGCCTCCCATTTAGTATAACTCAGAAAGATGGATAAATCAGCTGATTGAAGATTGCTAACTAACAAAAGTAAATATACAGAAATGAATTTGCTTTCATATCCAAGACCTCATTTATTTTCAGAAAATGATACTATATCAAAGTTTTACTGGAAAAGTAATAAATAATAAAATAAAAATTAACATATAGCCTAATGCGATGTTAAAATATCTATGGCAGCAAGTTGTGGCCAGCCATACGATGTAGCATGAAAAAAAAATCAATACTTATTGATCAACCAAAAGATCGCTAATTTACGAAAATAAATCTACTGAAATGAAAACTAACTAAGGTTTAAATATAAAAAAAAATATTAATTTGACAAAGAGTATCCAATATGCTTTACCAAAACTGAAAAATACACAGTACACAGAACAATGGAGATATGTTTCAGCCACCTGCATCTTGTTGACTCAGTGAAGCACAACTAATTAAATGCAACTGCAACCAGAATTTCTAAGAAGGATGTATTTGCTTTCTGTATCGATTTTAAAGATGGGGAAAGATGCATAGAATGCTGGGAAAAATGATAAAAATAACTTGGGAATAATGAAATAGGTTTATGACAGAAAAGATTGTGAAGTGGAAAAAAAAATTGCGGTATTTATTTTGTAATTACTTACAAAATATGCAGAATTCTTATACAAAATTCTTTGACTACAAAAATTACAAATTCTTATAAAAATAGCAGTTTATTTGTTAATTTTTAGGAGATTTTCGAAAATTTAAGGAAAAATTTGTTGATAATAGCTTAAATCAAGCTTGTGAGCTTAAATCAGAAGGTTGCTTCAACAAATAGGAACATTAACAAGCAAATCGGCAATACCGTTTAGTGCTTCTAAAAAATGGCGATCAGATGGCTTTATAAAATTATTTATATTGTAGTTTAGTAAAATATGCATCAAATTAAAAAACAAAATATTATTTTTGAAGCCTGAATTATGTATTTTTATAAGATATATGTAAAAAAAATTACAACAGCAATTTATATTTTTAAAAAATTGATATATTTTTGTTGTACTAAATGCGTTTGCATATGTCATTCGCCCCGCAATTCAGATTCTCTGTATGTATACAGATGGGTTGGACACTGGAAGGGTTAAAGCATATAAACAAATTAAGGTCAGGAAATTGCGATTTCAACCAAAATTTCTGTCAGAATTTTAGAATTGAATTTTTCTGTAGCAGTTATGCAACTTCATAATAAAGCAACTTATTCTCAAATTCAGTGCATCGATTAAACTTTAAACACTTTGAAACATTTTTTTAAAATTCTTCATAGTTCTTTATAACTTTTCTGATACATTTTTCATTTCTTATTTAAATTATCTAGTTTTTAAAGCAAAATTATTTTTTATAACAGTTCTTTACTTAGACTTAGGGTTCACCGATTGTCAAAAGTTTAAGAATATGCATTATGCATTATATGCATAAATGATTAAAATAATTTAGAAAAAATGAAAGATTTAAGCAATAATTGGAATATTATAAACTTTTTATATTACAATAATAAAATAATATAGAGAAAACAAGAATATATATATATTGGAAGTTTTACTAAAGATAAAAGTAAAAAAAGTAAAATTTTGGAATGTTTCAAAAAAGTGCTTAAAAACTTTAACCTATAATTTTTTCCCTCAAATTTTTCCCATTTTATTATTAATTTATTATTTTTCCCATTTTATTATAAGCACAATTAAATGCTCTTTCTTTTGGTTTATAACATGACATATTTCCATTCATTAGTTACTTCAGGATGAGGTTCTAAAGTTGTTTATTTTCTGAAAACACTTTAAAATATATCTGGCCACCACAGTGAGTTCAGATTCAGAAACCCGACACTATAAAGGTTAAAATGACAAATTTTACATTTAATATATCTTTCACTTGCCAGATCACCCTGTCTCTTAAGCATATGCCACGTAAGGAAAACCTAGATCACCGTTAGAAGTACTTGGTATAACTGTAAAAGTTTCTGTAGTATTCTAATAAGTTATCTGAAAGCTTTTTCCAGTTATATCCTTCTCCACTAGAAAAAAAACAGTCTTAGTAACTTCTTTCATTTGTTGTCTGTAACTTAGTTTAAATTTGCAATTAAATGTTTATGTTTTTACAATTTATGGAAATGCAAATAATCCTTTTAAAGTACACAATTTTAAAGAAAATTTTTTTGCAAAAATTTTCTTGCCAACCCAATTTATAAATCATTTATATATCATGTATAGTCTTATGTCTTCTAATTTATTTAGGGCTTTTATGACATGGTGAAGATTCTGCTAAAGTTAGGTGCCCACAAAGATCTGCAAAATGAAAAGGGTGAAACTGCAATGATGATGGTATGTTAAAAATAATGTCAGTTTAAGTGAAAGGCTAAATGCAAAGTTTCCTTTTTCCTTGTTATTTAGTAAAGGTATTCCAATTACTATTTTGATTGCTAGTTAAATTATAAAGTGTGTTATAATCATATCTGATTCAAATGGCAAAAATATCTTTGAAATAAGAAGTAAATTAGCAGGTTCAAGACATGCATGGCAGCATTGTAATTGGAATTAGGCAACAATAAATATATTTTCCCACAAGAACACATGAACCAAAGTATCTCTCACAGCACACAGTAATTCTTAAGATGTATTAACATTTAATGGTTGTAGGCAATGTCTTAAAGAACCTGTGAGACAGTTATTTTAAGTGGAGGCACAAAACGTTTTCTTAATGGTAGAACTCAATGCATTTTTTAGGTACAGACACTTTTTAAGTACAGTCAATGATGATAAGGAAAGTCCACAACCATTGAAATATCACAAACATTTAATACCATGGATAAAATAAGTGACAGTGTTGCAGTAATCTTGGTTACATATTTTAAAAATGATCAGCCATAACTTTGTAACTAATGACAGGTAACAAAAATGTTAAGTTACTAAGTTGTAGAGCGTCATTCATTTAGTAAGGAAAACTTTGCAGCTCTAAAACTGAATGAATATAATGTGAAAATAACCTTGGCTCTCTATGATAGGACTATGCAGGGCATAACATTTATGCCCTGCCATGAATTGTGTTCACTACTATATATTGTGAGATGTTCTCAAGCTTGAAAAACTGCATATACCTGAAATGGCATGAATGCTACAAAATTATTTATACATCTTGGGAGATATGTTGACTGTAACAACTGTCTACTACAACGACTACACAACTGAGTATCAGTAAACTTATGTAGCAGTTCATCCAGTTGCCTATTCCACATACCATTGGGATCAAAAGATTTGGTAATGATGGACTAAATGAATTTTAGTAAACAATAGAATCTCACATAATTAATCCCCTTCAAAATACTCTCCTCTCACACATACTTGTTCACATTATTTGTTGAAACATTTCTGAAACTCCTTTTAAAATCAACTTCAGATGGTGCATTGTGTTGGATTTCATTGCTTCAATGGTGTCAAATCACTTTCATGCCACATTTCAATTTGTTGAACATCCAGAAATCACATGGTATCAAGCTGGGTGAATACATTGGTTGTAGTATAACAGGAATGTTTTAACTTACTATAAATTACCAGATGTAAAGTGACATGGCAGGGCACATTGTGATAGAGCAGGCATCTTTTCTAGTAGTTCTTGAGTCTTCTCTAGAGACTTCAGTAGCATTTTGTTTGTTTCTGTAGCTGTCTTGCCAAGCTTAAGCAAAATTACCAGTTTGCATTCAGCTCAAAATTCTACATTTGTGATGACTGATAGACACAACTGAAGTTCATAGTGCATTGAAGAGTGATAACTGATTATGATTTTACTTACTCATGAGAAAGGTTTGCCATGATAAGCTCTCCCCACTGACATTTATCCACCACACTACATTCATTAGTGCTGAGCTCATTTACTGAACTTTTTGATTACACTATGTAGATAGTTCATTCTGCCAACCTCTTAGGACTAGATTCCTTTCTACCATTCGTGTGTAAGAGTTTATGCAGAAGAGTACTTGTTTCTACATCACCAAGATGCCATTAGCTAGGTGGCTGATAAATGCACAAACTTAATGTGCTTTTTACATATGTTCAATTTATCTATATATGACAATGATAAACTTAATATATACAATAAATAGTTATTGCCCATCCGGTACAGTCACTCACATCAATGCACAACAGGCTGCTAGGAGTTTCAATGGATCCACTGCTAGATACAAGGAAAATGTTTAAATCTGGGCCTCAGACAATTCACCTGACATATGGATTACCTCAATGCCAGCACACTATTGACTTTTAGTTCAAATGTTCTAGAATTCGAAAGAACTACCGGATGTGATTGCATGATGTTCCTTATGGGATGTTAGGGTTTTTGACCAATGGGACATGGACACAATTCCCTGTGCCACATCATCTTTCTTATTCCAGTTTGGTGGTGCTGGGACTTTAATCAATCATACATGTCTCATTTCTTCCCCCAGCCCACCAAACTGCATCTGCTGCTAGTTCTCTGTTGCTAAGCGAAAAGGGCCTTACTGTCAAAATGGCGATCCTGGTTCACTTTCTGACCTAGCTGACAATCCCTATACACTGGTATGTTTGGTGGTATTGCAATCTCTGTAGTTGGCTAACTATATGAGAAGAGTGAAGTCATTTGAATGTTCTGCAAATCATTCCTGTGCAATATGAACCCAGTGACATAGTGCATTGTCTTGTTAAAAGAACAACATTAGCATTGAAGGGTGTACTTGATCCTAGCAACCCTTTGTACTTGTTTGGCTCAACATAGCCTTTGTTGCTCTTGCACCCTAAAACCCCAACCAATCGTACCCTTTGTACATTTTCTCACCTATGTAAGACCCAATGCATACCAAAAGAACATCCCCAGACCATGATGTCACCAGCCTGCATTGTTTATACAATGCATGGGTGGTCTGTTGCTTCATTTTGCTTTTCCCTTATGTGTAGCCATCAATCTGCATGGTGCCAAAGGTTAATCAATTCATCAAACTATTAGACTTTTTTCCAATCAACGATTGTCCATGCTTGATGTCCCTGGCATCATGCAGGCTGTAATTTTCAGTTCAGTTGTGCTATTAAGAGGCAAATGTCATTGTGGACATCTATTCTGAAATTCCAAAGATGGAGAGTTCAATGCATTATCCTATTGGAAATCTTTTGTGACTCTCTAGTGTTGTATTCACCAGTGAGTGTCTCTACTGTTGCCTGTCTGTTGTTCTGCAGAAGGTGTTGGGTCCATTTTCTACCCATATGATCCCTTGTGTTTCCCATTACAATTCTTATTCTTATGGTTGATTTTCTTTGCATTCCAGTCCTCATACACCTTTACAAGAGCTACTCTGGAACAGCCAGTGAGATACACTGTTTCTGTGATAGTGACACCCATATACCAAGCACCAACAGTTATATTTCTTTCAAATTATGATCAATTCCATTGTTTGCTCATTATTTGTTTCACTTTTTAATTTATATGTCTTACAAACTTTATTGCACACTAATCCTGCCACTATTGGCATACACTAGCTTTTATTCCACTTGCACAGTTCATACTTTAGAATAGGATGAGGGTCATAAATTAGTGGCCACATATACACCGATCAGCCAAAACATTAAAACCACCTACCTAATATGATGTAGGTCCACTTCTCACCACCAAAAGAATTCTCACCCCATGACGCATAGATTCAACAAGATGTTAGCAGATGTCGCTTGATATTTGGTACCATGACTGTAACAGAAGATCCCACAGTTCCCGTAAATTACGTGGTTGGGGTGATGCTGCTCGTACCCGTTTTCTCCAACTCAAACTACAAATGCTTGATAGGATTCATATCTGGTGAATTTGGGGTCCATGGCAATAAATGGAATTCCTTGTCATGTTCTAGGAACCATTCCTGAACCTTCACAGTGTGACATGGGGCATTGTCTTGTTGAAAGACTCCATCTCCACCAGGGAATACAGTCACCATAAAGGGGTGTACTTAGTCAGCCACAACGTTCAGGTAGGTGACAGCTGCCAGAGTTTGCTCTACAGGGATAATTGGTCCAAGTGTTCCCCAAGAAAATATTGACCATCACAGAAAATCTTGAAAAATCAGACCATCACACTCCCTCCAGCTGCCTGGATCCATCCCACAGTGCATCCAGATGAGAAGGCTTCCTTGGGTAAACATCACACACGAGCTCATCAGTCCACATGGTGTAACAGAAAATGGGATTCGTCTGACCATGCAACCCTCTTCCAGTATTCTATGGTCCATTGTCGATGATTACATGTCAATAATTGTCGATGATACACTCAAATAATTTTTGCTCTTCTGCTCCTTTCCTAAAAGAGTACTGTTAGTTTCCAAAAAAGCCTGTTTAGAATGCCCCCATTCTTCCTCAACTTCAGTAGTAAGCAAACCATGATTGTCATAATGACTAAGTAGCATATCATGGTAAGCTTTAGCTATAACTGTGTCTTTCAGAGCTTCAGTATTAAAGGTAAAATTTTTAACCTTAGCACAACATTTTTTAAGTTTTAGTTGCAAGACACTTTTAACAAGATAATTGTCAGATCCAATTTCAGTTCCCCTAATTGCCCTGGTATTCCTAACAGAACTAGCAAATTTGCTGTTAATTAATATATAATCATATTCTTATGCAGCCCATCAGGTGAAACCCATGTGTACTTGCGTATGTTGTGGTGTTTGTAATAAGTGTTAGTTATTCTGAATCCATTGAGTTTACTTACCTGTAGGAGACGTTGCCCATTGCCATTGCAACTACCAATACCAAAAGGGCCTATTACTCCTCCCCAAAGGTCAGAGTCAGTACCAACTTTGGCATTGAAGTCACCAAGAACAAGGGTAATATCTCCTTTCTTGACAAAATTCTAAATATCCTGAAGTTGTCCGTAAAACTATCCTTCTCATCCTCATCAGAATCCTCAGTGGGGGCATAACAGCAGATAACATTCAAGTCTTTAATGCTTGTCTGAAATTTTGCTGTAAGAAACCTTTCATTAATGCACTCATATCCTAGAAGAGCATCAGTAGCATGTCTGCTAAGAAGCAGACCCATGCCTTGGTGATGCTTTCCAACCTCCCTCCCTGTAAAGAGAAATTTAAATTTATTTTTAAGTATCTCACCTTGTCCATCTGGTCTCTTACAAGCCTAGAATATCAAGGTTATAGCGCTGAAATTCCTGCGTGAAGAGATCAAGAGAATAATCTCTATATAATGTCCTCACGTTCCACGTTCCTGCAGAGAGAAAATGATTAGTAGGATTTTTAAAGAAACTATGATTATTGAGATAGGTAGGGCCAACAATATCAGCCCCCTGATCGCAGGCATGGGGCAAAGACCTGTTCCTCCTCCACTAAAGGCTGAAGTCACCGATGCTGGTAGGAACATCAGGCACCACCTTTTCAAGTGGACTTTTTCAAGAGCCTATGGCCTGCTTGAGACACATTACTCCAGTTTAGGCTTGATGATGCCCAACTAGCTAAGTGAGGTTCAGATACCTGCAATGGCCTCTAATTAGGATTATTAACCAGCTGATATTAGATATCCCATGCCTCTGTTCACTTAGAGCTGGCAACCCAGAAGCAAACAGAAAACACAGCAGCAGGTTCTCCCTCAACATTGGCCCACCAGTGCAGCAGGTTCAGGGTCCATAATCAAGCTCAAATCCATAAACAAGTCCAGTCTAGTAGGTATAAATGGTCAGCACCAGACCCTCTGAAGTTGACCACTCCTCAGCAGGGTTGAAAAGAAAAAAGAAAAAAGTGGCCATACTGAACTGGCAGCCGTCCCCTTCTGTTCCCTTCCAAAAGAGAATATCTCTTTGGAAAGGTATTAACGGCCTGCACCATGAGAAGGCGGGGTCGGACATTAGGTGTTAGACCTGGCTGGTTCTGTGCATCATCACTGATGATTGTGTAAGAAATCTTACATCGTAGAAGAGCATCACTAGTGGGTCAGCGGAGGATTAAACCTACACCCTGGAGATGCTTTCCATTCTCTACCCTTGAAAAGAGAAATTTAAAATTTTTAAATATCTCATCTTGTCCTTGTCCATTCTCACAAGCCCAGAATATCTAGGTTATAATTCTGGAATTCGTGAAGACAACAAGAGAATTATCTCTAGGCCATGTCCTCACATTCCATAAACCTGCAGAATGAAAATGAGTAGTATGATTTTTAAAGAAACTAGGTTTATTGAGAAGAGGTTGGGCTAACAATATCAAAGAGTCTCCCTATTTGCAGGCATAGATAAAAGACCTATTTCCCCAACCCTAAAGGCTTGAGACACCCATGCTGGTAGGAACTTCAGGCACCACCCTTTTCAAGAACCAAAATCTAGATAGAAACTGACCTACCTGAGATACATTACTCCAGCGTAGGATTGTTGATGCCTAACTAGCTAAAGTTAGGGTTCAGATAACTGTGACTACCTATGATCACGATTATGCACTAGCTGATATAAGATATCTTGTGGCTCTATTTACTTATGACTGATAACCCACAGGAAAACAGAAAAACACAGCGGCAGATTATCTCTCTACAGAGGCCCACCATTTCAAGAAGTCCAGGATATTTAATCAAACTTAAGTCATAAGCCATTCCAGTGAGTATAAATGGTTATTGCTAATTTAATTTTCATGATATTTGGCTGTACATTACAATCTGAGTCACTTACTGTCTCCCTAGCCCGGGAATTACAGGTCACCTTTTACTCAATCACAGGTATATTGTGTTCATTGCAAGATCCCAGATGGTAAGAATTAAGTTCTAATTTCTATTAAAGTCTATCTTTTAGTATAAAGGAGACATAGTAGGAGAAATAATATAGTACCAGTTCAGTTGTCTTTAGCACTGGCTCACTCTTATGACTGGTATTCTTGGTACTGTGTATTCGGCAATGATGTTTCTGCCATGATGCTACTAAAGTTGGGACACTCCGAACATGCTGTGTGATTCAGCAATGTCGATGTTGTATAGTTGATGTTGTAATGGCTGGCACAATCACTTAATATTTTTTCTGATGGTGCACTTTTCACCCTCTGCAGTCGTCGTTTTCCCTTAACGTCGACGATTTAAGGTTACCAATCGATCTTTCGTGTTAACTTTCAGCTATTGCACATTATATTTGAAGGTTTCAACTTAATTCTGCATTCAGATGGAAAGTATTTCGAGTTTGGAGAGTTCGTGACTCAAATTTAAAAACAAGTTCTTTAGAACCCTCAAAACAATGTGCAAACGTTTTCAACATTAAAAGTTTAAAAAAAAGTTTCAAAACCAAAATGTTTAAAAAATACTAAAAACAGACATCAATGCACACGTTAAAAACAGACATCAATGCACACGTTAAAAACAGACATCAATGCACTTACGCGTTTCACCCCATCCTCTGCCGAGGCTTCCTCAAGTGCATATGTGGACAGCCGACATGGCTGTGAGCTATTTATACCCGTGTCTCTCAAGGATTATGTAACTGTGCAGCACATGTGTTTGGGTGCTCACACAGCAGGAGGTTCCATGCCATGGGCATGGTTGGAATCTCCATATTATAGAATTTTTATGTAGATTGATCAATAAAATTTCATTGCATTTGAAGTTGAAATTTTGTAGGGGGTGTGGCAAGTGGCTTAAAATGTACATCATCAACTTGAATATTGTTTTCAATTATTGCTTGAGCTAGTGCTGTATTCGGTTTCTTATTTTTAATGTCTGTTTTATGTTCGGTCATTCTTTGTTCATAAGTTCGGAAAGTTTTACCAGTACAGTTGTTTTTGCCTTCTAATTTGTTATCATGGTCTGCTATGTTTATATTGTTACGATAGATGAACGTGCTGCAGTGACTTCATGAAAAACATGACATGAATGCTCACATATACTTGTGTGTGAGATTTATACAGAAGACGAATTTGAATGTAGAACCGACCTGAAAAAGGAATTAATTCAATGTTAATTTTAATTCTTCATATATTAATTTTAAATCTTGTTTTAATGTAGTACAGTACTGATATGTGTGTTGCTACATTCAGATATCAGCACAGTATGACAAATGAACCTGCTGCAGTGACTTCATGAAAAATGTGACATGAACGCTGACATATACTAGTGTGTGAAATTTATACAGCAAACAAATCTGAATGTAGAACCAATCTGAAAAAGAGATTTTTGAATTTCAATGCTGGAATTGAAGTGATCTAGAAAGGAGGTATAGATTACCTGAGTCAGTGCACAATAAGTCAAAAACCAGAGATATTTTTATATGGTGTATGCATGGGTGGTTGTTATGTTTTACTAGTATAATAAATCTAGTGAGTTAGCACAAATAAAAGGATTCTTTACGCCTGAAATGAAGAAATTCAAGAGACTTGGCAATCAAAATGAAGAGGGAATAATTCGGTCCAGCAGACAGAGTCGGTCTTAACTGTTCTGTAGAAAAAGGTTATTATACATGATAGTAGTTACAAAATATTCAATTTTTTGTAATTGCATTGTATCATAATTTGTATTGTAAAAATATACTTATATATACTCACACTGAGTGCTTATCCATTTAAATTTGCAACAATATTATAAACTCCTGTGTTCCCTATTTTGTCCCTATCATTTATTGCTAGTTTTTTAATTGTTTTAGGTACTGTGTGTGGTAATTTCAATGGTATTTAGTCAAAATATTATTTTATGTTTTAGATACTCCTTTCGTGTAAGGAAAACTATGAGCATATTGCTTTACATCTAATTGTTGATTTGGTGTTGGTTGTGAGGTTTTTTTTTTTTGATATTTAGCTTTTTTATGTAATCTTTTTATTAGTTTGTTAGGGTATCTGGCTTCATCTGCTATTTCATATATTAATTTTGATTCTTTTTTTTATGCAGTACAGTACTAATATGCTCTAAGAAAATAAGGAAAGATTGTCGACTTTTTATAAGCTATTGGGTGTGCTGAACTAAATGGTATTATGTTGGGGACAAAGGTTGGCTTTCAATATATTTCTGTTTTGCATTTTGATTCATGTTTTTTAATCAATATGTCAAGATATATTATTTTCAATATGTCAAGATATGTTATATTATATGGACTTCCATTTTGTTTGTGAATTTTATTGTTGGTAGCACTTTATTGAATGCTTCGATTACCTTATTAAATTCATTTTCTGGGTGATTCCAAGAAAAAAAAATAGATTGTCAATATATCAGAGATATAATGTAGGTTTACTAGTTAAATTATGCAATGCTGTATTCTCAGCATGCAGATGATGGCATTAGTGTCCCAATGGGATCCCCACTCTCTGGAATTGTGGTTGACATCGTCATGCGCCATGCTGAGAATACAGCATTGCATAATTTAACTAGGAAACCTACATTTTATCTCTGATATATTGACAATCTATTATTTTTTTTTGGAATCTGTCAGTAAATGAATTTAATAACGTAATCAAAGCATTCAATAAAGTGCTACCAACAATAAAATTCACAAACGAAATGGATGTCAATGATAAAATAACATATCTTGATATGTTGAGTAGAAAACATGAATCAAAATGTGAAATAGAAATATATCGAAAACCAACCTTCACCCCCAACATAATAAGGTAACACACCATTTAGTTCAGCAGATTAGAACATTTAGTTCAGCACACCCAACAGCTTATAAAAAAACGACAATCTTTCCTTATTTTCTTGAAGCATATCAGTACTGTGATGCATTAAAATATGAATTAAAATTAATATATGAAATAGCAGACGAAGCTGGATACTTAACAACCTCATAAAAAGATTAGATAAAAAAGCTAAATATAAAAAAAAAACCTCACAACCAACACCAAATCAACAATTAGATATAAAGCAATATGCTCATAGTTTTCCTTACACAAAAGGAGTATCTAAAACATTAAATATTTTGAATAATACCAATTGAAATTACCGCATACAGTACCTAAAACAATTATAAAAATAGTAATAAATGATAGGGACAGATTAGGAAACACAGAGGGAGTTTATAAACATAGTAGACCATGATAACAAATTAGAAATCAAAAATAACTGTATTGGTAAAACTTGCTGAACTTATGAGCAAAGAATGACCGAACATAAAACAAACATTAAAAATAAGAAACCGAATACAGCACGAGCTCGAGCAATAATTGAAAACAATATTCAAGTTGATGATGTACATTTTAAGCCACTTGCCACACCCCCTACAAAATTTCAACTTCAAATGCAATGAAATTTTATTGATCAATCTACATAAAAATTCTATAATACGGAGATTCCAACCATGCCATGGCGTGGAACCTCCTGCTGTGTGAGCACCCAAACACATGTGCTGCACAGTTACATAATCCTTGAGAGACACTGGTATAAATAGCTCACAGCCATGTCGGCTGTCCACATATGCACTTGAGGAAGCCTCGGCAGAGGATGGGGTGAAACGCGTAAGTGCATCGAAGTCTGTTTTTAACGTGTGCATTGATGTCTGTTTTTAACGTGTGCATTGATGTCCGTTTTTAACGTGTGCACTGATGTCTGTTTTAATGTTTTTTAAACATTTTGGTTTTGAAACTTTTTTTTAAACTTTTAATGTTGAAAACGTTTGCGCATTGTTTTGAGGGTTCTAAAGAACTTGTTTTTAAATTTGAGTCACGAACTCTCCAAACTCGAAATACTTTCCATCTGAATGCAGAATTAAGTTGAAACTTTCGAATATAATGAGCAATAGCTGAAAGTTAACATGAAAGATGGACTGGTAACCTTAAATCGTCGATGTTAAGGGAAAACGATGACTGCAGAGGGTGAAAAGTGCACCATCAGAAAAAATATGAAGTGACTGTGCCAGCCATTACAACATCAACTGTACAACATCGACATTTCTGAATCACGCAGCATGTTCGGAGTGTCCCAACTTTAGTAGCATCATGGCAGAAACATCATTGCCGAATACACAGTACCAAGAATACCAGTCATAAGAGTGAGCCAGTGCTAAAGACAATTGAACTGGTACTATATTATTTCTCCTACTATGTCTCCTTTATACTAAAAGATAGACTTTAATAGAAATTAGAACTTAATACTTACCATCTGGGATCTTGCATTGAACACAATATACCTGTGATTGAGTAAAAGGTGACCTATAATTCCCAGGCTAGGGAGACAGTAAGTGACTCAGATTGTAATGTACCGCTAAGTATTGTGAAAATTAAATTAGTAGTAACTAGCTGTGGTTTGTATTTCATTTAATAAATGGTTACATCATATTGTGCAGAGAGTGACTGTTGGTTTGGCACTGTTACTGTATGAATAACCATTAATGAATAGGGTTATGAACAGTATTTCTAAAGGCCAACAGAAAAATGGGAGAGATCCGGTGATAGGCTGACAATTTCAAATTGAATGATAGGCTGACAATTTCAAATTGAATGACATTAGAATTGGTGGCCGAGTGGTTAGCGCACTTGGTTACTGATCAAATGTACCTGGGTTCAAGCCCCAGGTAAGGCATGGATTCTTGTGTTGTCTTTCTCTGAGGTCTCGCCTACCTCACAGACCTTCTACTATGACGTATTAAACTGACAGGCTCCTGTCAAACCTCTGTAGCAAGCAGCTGCTTGAGGGGATTTTTTTTTTAGAATTGGTATAGAGTGGTCAAATACAGCTACTCAGGAGACATAGTTTGGATGACTAACTTGCATAGTCTGGTAGGACATCTGTAGGCCATGGCTACTTGAGGATTGTGTGTGTGTATTCAAAGATATGTTATGAAAATGCATTTTAATCAATTTAGATGATTTTGACTAATGTAAGCTACTAATGATTAAATTTGGGAGCATGAAAGATATAAAATTAGCTGTAATTATAAAAAAAATTAACATTAATACTGAAAGTGTTAGAATGAATGTGATAACTTTTTAAAGATTAAATGGTTAATTAACATGAAAATAATTGAGATTATTATTCAGAATGAGGTAAGATTGTCATTAAAATTGTCAGAAATGTGAGGAAATATCTAAGGTACAGTGAAAAGTAAAGATTCTTTTCAAGTCATTTGTGCATATATGATTTTTTACATTCTTTCTTTTAATGAAATATATTTTAGTCCTCCCTGAGATGTTTTTGTGCTTATTTTTTTCAGTTTATTTTTGTTGCTCAAACCACAGAAAGGAGTCGCATGCTGCTGCATTGTTTTTGTTTTTCCAAGTGATGTTGCCTGTCCATTTCCCATTATTACAAAAGTGATCTTTTTTACTAAATTTATGATGCATCAAATTAGGTCTAATATTACCTTAATGGTAAATAAATACCTGAAAAATATCAGCTGTAAGTATATTTCAGTTCTGTTCCCTTTGTGTGCTGGTGTTTAGAAGATTAATGAAAATTTAGAAAACTGTTAGAAATATTTGCATTCAATGAGGTTTTGTTGAGTTATTATTAGCATTATTCAGTTTAAGATTATATTTTTTGTGAGAGGGGGTAAGAAACAAAGTGTTTTATGTATGCAAATAATGAGATCCACAATAATGTTTTGCAAAACTATAGGATGGTGACAAAACCAGTGGAGTAATTTGTGTATCAGGAGTTGCCTAGATATTAATAAAAGAAATCACAGACCCATATTTTATGTAATATTAATGTTCTTGCCTTTATTTTTAACCCTTCAAATGTCTAGGCTGAAAAACAGGTTTCCATTCAGGTGCCAAGCTATTTTCTCACTATGCTCAGCCAAAAAAAACTTTAAAACTTTTTGCCAAATAACTAATGAAAGGAATTATGGCATGTTGTGTACCAAATTAATCAGCATTTCATTCTGGATTTTCTGAAATTATAATATTTAACAAAAAAGACCATATATTTCATTTTAATAGGACTTTTTTTTAGAGTAATGTAGTAAAAAAATGCATCTGGCAACATAAATAAAAATTAAAAAAAAAAACTAGTAGACAGAAATTATTACAATGCACATGAATAGAATGACTATATATTTCTGAATAACAAAAAATTACTTTTTTGGTTTTAAGTAAATATTTTTTACGTTTTGTAAAATACGTTTGTAAATACTCCATACTTTGAGAAAATTCCAGGCTTTGAGCCAACTGTGCTGAGTCAGATAAACAAGTCAACTTTAGAATTAAAAAAAAATAACCAATCAACAGAAATAGGTCATGTTATATGCCAAATTAAACAGAATTTAATTGCAAATTTTATGAAAATAAATAATATAAACAAATTTGCAAGCACATTGATAAGTAAATATACAGAAATGAATTTGCTTTCATATCCAAGACCTCATTTATTTTCAGAATATGATACTATATCAAAGTTTTACTGGAAAAGGAATAAATATTAAAATAAAAATTAACATATAGCCTAATGCGATGTTAAAATATTCACATCAACAAGTTGTAGGCCAGCCATATGATGTAGCATAACTATGAAAAATACAATAATTATTGATTGGCCAAAAAAATTGGTAATTTCTGAAAATAAATCTACTGAAATGAAAACTAAGGTGTAAATTAAAAAAAAATACTAATTTTACAAAGGGTATCCAATATGCTGCACCAAAACTGTAAACAACACTTATAGCACACGTAACGGAGATTGCATGTTTCAGCCATCTGTGTCTTGTTTGCCTCTGTGGAGCATAACTAATTAAATGCAGGTACAACCAGAATTTCTAAGAAGTACGTGTTTACTTTTAGTTTTCGATTTGAAGGTGGGAAAGATGCATAGAATGCTGGGAAAAGTGATAAAAATAACTTGGAAACACTAAAATAGGTTTATGACAGAAGAGAGTGTGAAATGGAAAAAAAAATGTGCTATATATTTTGTAATTACTTCCAAAATCTATTGTTTTTAAAAATAGCATTTTTTTTTGTTAATTTTTAGGAGATTTTCAAAAATTTGAGAAAATATTTGTTGATAATAGTTCAAATCAAACTTGTGAACTTAAATCAGAAGGTTGCTTCAGCAAATAGGTGCATTAACAAGCAAATCGGCAATAGCGTTTAGTGCTTCTAAAGAATGGCAATCAGATTGCTTTATAAAATTATTTATATTGTAGTTTACTAAAATATGCATCAAATTAAAAAACAAAATATTATTTTTGAAACCTGAATTATATATTTTTATAAGATATATATTAAAAAAATTGCAACGGCAATTTTTATTTTAAAAAATTGATATATTTTTGTTGTATTCATGTGTATGCATAAGTCATTGGTCTCTCAATTCAGATTCTCCATACATATATAGACGGGTTGGACACTGGAAGGGTTAAAAAATGGCATTATTTTAAAAAGGTGGAATGCATCTGCAATAGGGGTTGCAGAATAACATGACTCCAAAGCAATCAGATCTATACAGAGTGATTTTCAATTGCATACATTTATTAATGGGTTATTGGATTGTTTTATCTCAGCAGAATGGTTTTGTGTAAAATAACCAGGCCACAAGGACCCCAAGGGCTCAGAGAAGGTTAGGGGGGGGGGGGGAACATTCATGGACACAGATGTACCAAACTGTTGAAAAAGCTTAGTTAAATGATGCTGCATTCTTTCATGGCATCTGCCACCCCTGGTTCTCTTGAGTCTTGGTGGAATGAGAAATGAAAAATTGTTATGTTATAACAATATGTTTATGTACTACCAGTAGCTGGATATTGTAATTGTACATGGGGTAGGATTGTTTTATATTGAAGCCCCCCATATTATGTTTTGATTAATGATTGCTCCATATAAATTATATTCAGGCCAAGGACTCTTGTGAGATCATGTTTGTGCTCTGTAAGAATACACTTTATGTGTAAAATCTATTCTGACAAAGTATTCATGTGATATTACTTTTGTGCTCCATAAGAACCCACTCTCTTTATAAAATGTGATCAAACGTGGTAATTGATCCCATAAAAAACAAAACACTACCAGACTGCCTAATGGTTCCTTACATTGTGAACATGGCTGTTTGGAGAACAATACTTATTTAATGAGCTGGAGACAATGTACTTGTTGGGTAATTCAATAGTACAGAAGCCATTGTGAACATAGAATTAAAGAAATGCTGGAAAATGAACTTGATATGATATGATGATAGTTAGAATAATCGAGAGATGTAGGTTCATATCTTACTCATGGTGAAACAAAATTTGTTTTTGTTAACTATTTGTTGGATGAATAGTACAATCTGTACTTAAAAGGGTATCCCACTGAACAGGAGTTAATTGCTAACATTTTTTGCTATCAATTACCACCTGTAGAAAATAAGAACTCTCTGCCCAAAGACCATTAACTGTGGCTGCGAATATTATGTACATTTCAGGAATGGGTGAGGATATTCTAGATATTACCAGCAAATCTCTAGCAGTAGGTGGGTAGAGATAGGTGCATATCATTGCAAAAATTGCAACTGTAGTCATCTCACATCCATCAGGTTCAGGCATTGCTGCACATTATGTCCCTCCTGCAACTGCATGATACACAGGTGCACACATTATACTGTATTCCTAATCAGGTTCTTAGTGCATGCTTCATGCGAACACATGGGTAGAATCATACACCATATAGGTTGCACATAATCAACTGGTATCAAACCAGATGCTACGAAGTATTAAATGAAATGCAAAATGTGTCCTTGTTCATGCATCAGAGCACATGTGCCACCATGCTTTAAACTCCGATGGATCCAACACCATTGCTATCATTCCTGAGGCCCTTATTATCTGGAACTGAGGGTTGATGGACCTAAGTGTCACAACTCCAACTGTTTTACAACAGGCAAAAAAGAACACCATTATCAGTAATTTGCAAAGGCCAGGGAGTTTTCTTACCATCCATTGCTTTGTATATTTCTTACACCAATTTATCATTGCAGGTGTGAGTCATTAGTATAAACATAATAATGTGTATTTAGACAAGTTTAGTGATAATGCACTATTATAGCTCTAGGCATCTGCATTGGTTAGATACATGGTTATAAATACCTTTAGACACTTTCGGAATATTGCCAAAACCTAGTTCTTCGGAGCAGAGTTTTTCTGAGATGTGGGGTTGGAGGCTCCTTTTTTTCTGTTTCCTTTTCCAGGTTTATCACATCACAGCACTTTTTAGCTCTTTGATTTTCGTATATTATAAGTTCACTGTTTCACAAATAGTCTGCTTAAATGATTGGCACTTCCTTCTCTTTTTATTATTTGCTATTAAATGTCCGAAGACTATGATGTTTTGTTATGTACCGTGCAGCTTTCTTGAAAATACACAGCATTGTTTTATATTTATTATTATGTAAAAGTTGTAGATAGCTTAACATTTGCTGTTGGAGTTCACAGTAGCTAATAATGTGCAAGTCATACCAACATTTTTATTTAATAAATTAATGGGTATAAAATAATAATGCAGTTAAAACAGATAATTGTCATATTCGCTATGTTCTCATCCATGATTTTTACATGCATTTCCTATGACTGTTTTTCCCATATTTTAATGAAAAATAAATTATTTAATATTTATATAATAATATATCTTTCAGTGATATAATATTTAATTTATTACGTACATCATGCATACATGCATGCATGCATGCATGCATCCATACATACATACATACATACATACATACATACATACATACATACATACATACATACACACACACACACACACACACACACACACACACACACACACACACAAACAAACAAACAAACAAACAAACAAACAAACAAACAAAATCCTCATGTAGCCATAGGCTACGAAGGTCTGTGTAATTTTCTTCTCCAGACGTATCTGTTCTGAGCTACTGCTGATGCATTTGGCCAGCCTAGGCCAATTCTAGCAAGGCCCTGTTTGACATTGTGTGCCCATCTCTTCCTAGGTCTCCCCCTCTTTCTGAAACCCTTAGGCACACTGTTCATAATCCTGTTTGCCAATATGCAGCTATGCATAGGGGCAACATGGCAAAACCAATGAAGTCTCTCTCTGCACAATATGCTGCTCAAAGGAGGTTGATGACTCTTTCTTCTAACCTCATCATTACTTACAAAGTCAAACCACCTAATGCCCAAAATACTGCGTAAGCATCTAGAATCAAAGGCATCAAGTTTCTTGTTATCCTGTTTGCAAAGGGTCCGTGTTTCGCTACCATAATAACCTCAGAAAGAATCAAAACTATTATACATCCTAATTTTAGTCTTTAGGTGTACACGCCTATTTTTCCCCAGTCCCATAGATTCTTAAAAGTCCCAGCAGCAATCCCTGTTCTTCTATTTATCTTATGCCACACATCACCAGTATCTGTTACATATCTCCCAAGATAATTAAACTGAGACACTTGCTCAAGAGTGCAGCCATTCAAAGCAACTGAAGCACTATCTGCCTGACCAATTTTCATCACTTTAGTTTTTTATCTGTTTATCACCAAACCTACTCTGTTACTATTCTCATGAGCAACCCTAAAGAAAGAATTCATCTCATCATCATATACCAATAGGGCCAAATCAGCTGCATAATCTAAATAATTTTTTTCTAAATATCTAGACCATTTAAGGCCAATATCTTTCCCTTGCAGAGATTTTCACATAACATAATCAATAATTAAAGAAAAAAGAAAAGGATCGCTGAAAGACGTATCAACTCTCACACATGACTCAGTGTTATTATAGAGAGCTTTCATTATACTAACTACCTTATCAGGTATAGTCCATGTGATCTAGCAATCAACCACAAATTATGTTGATCTACAAAAGTGAAAAACCATTTTGAGATCTATAAAGCTAGTAACCAAAGGTATCTGAAGCTCTAAACATTTCTCAAGAATCTGCCTAAGTGAAAATATTTGATCAATACATCCTCTACCACTATTGAATCCACATTGTGTTCATCATGCAGTTGTCCATCAACCAGATTCTTAATTCTGTTAAATATAATCATGCAAAGAACTATCTGGAACAGAAAGTAAACTAATTCCCCTATAATTATCACAAGAGCTGATCATCTTTTTAAAAAATTGGGTCAATGATGGCTTAGTTAAATATTTAGGAACAACACCTTTATCATAAAAAACATTCAAAATTTCAGTCAGCCATGTGACAACACAAATGTTCCCAGCTCTAAGCATTTCAGTAATGATTTCATCCATCCATGGGGATTTATGTAGTTTTAATTTAGAGATAGCCAAAGTGACTTCAGAATGTCATATAGGGCCATCATTGAAGCCAGTAATGCTCTATCCTGATTACAAACAATGGGAGTAAAAATAATCACATTATTTAGAACTTCTCTGACATGCTCAGCCCACCTAGCCATCACAGAATCATCACCTTCAACCACCTTGCCATGTTTATCCCTTAATCTCTGTGTACTTGTCTGTTTCTTCCTGCATAAAACATTAATAATCTGGTACAACCCTCTGCTATTGTGCTGTCTACCTGCTTTGTCAGCCAAGCTATCAAACCAAAGATTCTTATCAACTGTTAATTGATCCTTTACATATTTATTAAGCTCGTTGTAATGCCTTCTGTTAGGACTAGTAGGGTGTTAATTCATATTAATCCTGCACTTCCTTCTTTCAGAAATAAGTTACATAGCCTAATCACTCAAATAATTTTGTTTCCTCTGTTTCGTTTTATCCAAGAGTACTGTTGGTTTCAAGAAAAGCCTGTTTAAACTGATCCTGTTCTTTCTCAACTTCAGCAGTAAGCAAACCACAATTGTCATAATGACTAAGTAACCTAACATGGTATGTTTGGCTATATCTGGATCTTTAAACCCTTCAGTGTTAAAAGTAATTTTCTTAACTTTATTTAGCACAAAAATTCTTAAGCTTCAGCTGCAAAACACTTTTTACCAGATAATGGTTGGACCCAATTTCGGCTCCCCTGTATGATCTGGTATTCCTAATCGAACTAGCCCATTTGTTGTTAATTAAAATATAATCTATCATATTTCTGTGCAACGCATCAGGTGAAATCCATGTATATTTATAAATATCCCAGTGTTTGTAGTATGTGTTAGTTATTTGCAAACCATTAAGTTTACTTACCTGTAAGAGATGTTCCCCATTGCCTTTGTAACTATCAATGCCAAAGGGACCTAAAACTCCTGCCCAAAGTTCAGAGTCAGTACCAACTTTAGCATTGAAGTCATTTAGCACAAGAGAAATAGCTCCTTTATAGAATTCAAAATATCGAAGCTGGCTGTAAAACGTATCCTTCTTGTTCTCATGAGTCCTCTGTGGGGGCATAATAACAGATGACATTCAAGTCTTTAATATTTGTTTTAAATTTAGCTGTAAGAAATCTCTAATGCAGTCATATCCTAGAAGAGCATCACTGGCATGTCTGCTGAGAAGCAAACCTACACCTTGGAGATGCTTTCCATCCTCCCTGCCTGAAAAGTGAAATTTAAAGCTATTTTTGAGTATCTGACCTTAACCTGTCCATCTGGTCTCTTGCAAGCCTAGAATATCTAGGTTATAATGATAGA
The DNA here is from genome assembly GCA_038380435.1 of Ryuthela nishihirai. Classification (NCBI taxonomy): domain Eukaryota; kingdom Metazoa; phylum Arthropoda; class Arachnida; order Araneae; family Heptathelidae; genus Ryuthela; species Ryuthela nishihirai. The sequence goes on along the minus strand of JAWZYU010000001.1, from coordinate 151,268,604 downwards.
ATTCCTGAATGAAGACTCAAGAGAATAACTCTATGTAATGTCCTCACATTCCACATACCTGCAGAGAGAAAATTATTAGTAGGATTTTTAAAGAAACTAGGTTTATTGAGAGAGGTAGGGCTAGCAATATCAAACAGTCCCCTGATCACAGGCATAGAGCAAAGACCTGTTCCTCCTTCTACTAAAGGCTGAAGTCACTGATGCTGGTAGGAACTTCAGGCACCATCTTTTCAAGTGGGCCTTTTCAAGAGCCACATGGCCTGCCTGAGACACATTACTCCAGTTTATTATTGATGATGCCCAACCAGCTAAGTGAGAATTCAGGTTCTTACGATGGCCTTTGATCAGGATTCTCCACTAGTTGATATAAGGTATTCCATGTCTCTGTTCACTTAGGGCAGGCAAACAGAAAATGCAGCAGCAGATTCTCCCTCAATAAAGCCCCACCAGTGCAGCAAGTCCAGGATCCATAATCAAGCTCAAATCCATAAACTTGTCCAGTCTAGTGGGTATAAATGATCAGCACCAGGACCCTGTGAAGTTGACCACTCCTCACAGGATTTGAAAAAAAAATGTGTCCATAGATGACCAGATCAGTAGGCCACACTGAGGTGGCAGCCCTCCCTTTCCATTCCCTTCCAAAAAAGAATATCTCTTTTGAAAGGTACTAATTGCCTGCACCATGAGAAGTCAGGGTTGGGCAATAGGTACTAGATTTGGCCGGTTCTGTGCATCATCATTGGTGATCGGTACACAGCTCTCCTTTCAGTTTATGCCTAGCTGTCATTTACATGCTTTTATATTAATTTTTTAATAATAATAATTTATTCACATATAAGTATCATTACAAGTGATTATTGCAATTTATACATTATGTGAAAAGAAAAAAAAGAAAAACTCAAAATGAACAAAAGTAAAATATTTAGAATCAAGGAGCATGTCAGCCCATCAAAATTCTCTTAGTAACTAATGTATGATATTTGGCAACATTGGAAATTTTCTAAATGTACAGCATAATCTTTTCATATGCATTATCTGAGAATATTTTCGAAATCTGACATGTTTAGAACAATGTTATGCATTATGTTTTTGAAAGTTGGACTTTTTCCAATTTTCATTTCAAAATTTAACATATTAAACAATTTAGGAATAAGGTATAGAAAGTGTTTTTGAAAGATGTTTTTTTTTGGCTGAGACACTACAAAAGTAAACCCTTTTGTCTTGTTTTACCATGAGCAAATTTCTGAGGTAACCACTGTATAAGCAGTATATAAGCACTGTATAAGCACTGTAAGAGCAGTATAATTTTAAATATATAAATTATGGAAGTGATAAAGTGTAAAACCCAGATTTGCAAACCTAAATTGAAACACAAGTTTAAAACTTTTTTGTCTATTTTATATAAGTTATGTAATATAACTTGTATAAAACTAATCTAAGTCTCAGTGTTAGTTTTTCTGCAGATTCATCCATTTCAAATTGGAATTAATATCAATGGAAATTAAATGTATTCACTCGTTCAGTTTCAGAACATGAACATCCAATCATAAGTGTAATTTGAACTGTGATGCTTGATATTAAAATCTGTTTGAGTATTTCTTAGCTCAAAGAACTTGAATTTGCTTTTTTATGTGTGTGTTTAAAGTTAAATTGTTAAAATTTAACCATTCATATATTTAAAGCAGACACACTTCAGTGTCATCAGCATAACACAGAAGTGAGCAATTTAAATTTATCTCACAAAGATCATTAATAAAAAATAAAAAATATAAAATAAATACCCCCTCAACTTAAAAATAAAATTGGACCCAAAACTGAGCTCTAAGGGACCCCTAGTTTTACCTCCAAGAAATTACTTTGATATCTGTTAATCCTTACTGTTTGTTTTCTCTTAAAAAGGTATGTTCAAGACAATCTCATTACAAAGATATGCTTTTTTTTTTCCACAGTTGTAAAAAAACGATTTTATGATAATCCTTTTTTGCTTCACTGATTTTCAGTTTCAACATTTTACAGTATTCTTTATATTCCTTTTCTATAGATATAATATCATACCTTTTGCATTTTTTATATAAATTTTCTTTTTGTTTATTGATGCAATGATTTCATTAGTGCTTGACCTCTGATTCCATAATGAGATTGCTCATAAAATAATATTAATTGTTAAATGCTTTTCTTATATCTAAAAATATTGCTGCCATTGTTTAGTGGCATCACTACTTTTGTAAATATTTTGTGTTAATTTTAATATACACTGTTCAGTTTTTTTTTGTTTTAAGAATCCTAAATTGTTTATTAGAAAAAAAAATGGTTTTATTTAAGAAACTTAAAAATCTATGCTTCATAATTATTTCAATAACTTTAGAAAGACTAGGTAAAGTGGAATCAAATTTTAACATCATAAAATATTTTGCGTTCAGTGAAAATATTAATCATCTTTGTGATGAGACTTGGAAGATGGTATTTAACAATGATCTTTAGAATTTCACGTGTGGTTCTATCAAAACCCAGGGCTTTATTGTTTTCCAGAGTCTGAGTAATTCCACCTACTTCAATCTCATTTGAGCTTTCTAAATACATGGAATTTTGGAAGCAGTTTAAATCCTTTTGAAAGTATGAACAAATTGTTTCATCAGTATTAAATGTACCAGAGGTTGTTGCAATTAAATTTTCATTAATATCTTCAACTAATTCCATTATGTCCTCACATTTTCGTGTTATGGGGGTTTTCTTGTGTTTTCCTATTAGACTATTTATATAATTCCATTGCTTTTTACTACTTTTACCATAGTTGTAAATTTTTTTATGATAATCCTCTTTTGCTTCACTGATTTTCAGTTTCAGCATCTTACAGTATTCTTTACATTCCCTTTCTATAGATATAATACCATGATACCTTTTACACTTTTTATATAAATTTTCACTTTTTGTTTTTTGATGCAATGAGTTGATTAGTAATCCATTTTTGTTTTGCCTTTCTTTTCTTGGACCTTAAAGTGGACTCAAAAGAATTATGTTGAGTTACCATTTGCAAAATTTGTCAGACTTTGTTTGGATCTGTGTCATTGTAATCAAGATTGTCAAATGATAAATTCTGAATATACTCCTCAAACAATAAATAATTTATTTCTTGAGTTAGTATCTCACTGTGGTTTATGAACAGTTACTGTATTTTTGTTGGAAATCTGTAGATCCACATCAATAGGGTAGCGGTCAGTAAAATGTGAATGTTGTAGTGTTCATTGACCAGTCCCACTTCTGTTTAAGAATCCAAGTGGATACATTTTTAGTTGTATATATATTGAGTTGGCTTTGCATATCAACACCTACCTAATACCTCATGGGACTACCTTTTTCCCATAATGCAACTTATACACGTCAGGGCAAGGACTCCACAAGGAGTTGCAGGATGTCCTGTGGTAGTGCTACCAAAGCTTTCCACAGTGTATCCTGTAGTGCGTACACATTGTCAGGTGGAAGATCAGAGCATTAAATTGCCTTTTCCAATAGGTCCTAAACATTCTTAATTGAGTTGAGATACAGTGAGTAAGGCAGCCATGGGAGGATGGATGCCGGACTTTGTGACATGGTGCATTATCTTGTTGATAGCGCTGTAGTTGTTTTTGGATATACTGTCATCGTGAAGAGTTGGATTTCTTTATCTCTGTGTGTGGCACTTTTTTGGCCACATTGGGTTAAATACCAGGTCACAAAGACCCCAAGGCTCAGAGAAGGTTGGGCGAGAGGATCCACTGCACAGCTGTTGGATACAGAGGGTAGCCTCCCATCAAGGCCATCCAGCATGTTTTTTAATGTATCCAGCATGTTTAATTTCGAATATGGAACTGCAGGTTATGAGCCCTGGCATACTACCAACTAAGTCACTTCCTCCCCCCCCCATCATGAAGGGGTATGCTTGGTCGATGATAATAGAAAGGTATGCAGTCTTGTCAAGCCACTGATAGAAAGGTAGGCAGTGTTGTGTCAAGCCATCAACCTGCTGAACACTGAAAGTGAATCCTGATGCCAAGGCCTTAAGTTGGTTTCTCCAAATGCAAACACACCCATCAACATGATGGAGTTGGAAATGGAATTATCTGACCAAGCGACAGATTTCCACATGTCAGTGGTGTGGTGTCTATGCAGATGTGTCCATGCAAGGTGCAGTTTCTTGTGTCTCTTGGTGAACATGGGACCTGTGATGGCTGTCGACTGTTGTAGCCCATATAATATAATGTCTGGTGCATTGCCCATGTGTATATTGGTCTTGCCATTCCAGTGTTGTACTGGGTGGTTATCTAGGCCACTGTGCTATGAGATAGGAGACATGTCGCTTACCATGGCTGTTGCACTTGTGACCTTTGGCTGTTTGTGTGACTGCTATTGAGCCAGTCATTGTAGACTCTTGACACCACATAATGGAAGCATTTCAACATAGCTATGTAAGCATTCTACAGTTGAGGGGCTTGCAGCAAAAAGGAGGCACCTCCAACTGTTACCCATTTTTAGTTATATGTGCTGTCCTGTAAAGAAAAATATGGCCTTTTAGTTGGTGCAAGAAGGAGCCAGCTCCAAGTGATACATACCAACCAATATTGGTTGTCTATCAATTTAAGCATGTGTGAAAAAAAATCTTGAATTTTAAATGGTATTTTTTTTTGTTTACTCTAAATTGGCAGAAAGTGGAGCTAACTTATTATTGCTGCAAGCCCTTCAATTGTATATCAGCCGTTTCTGCCCTTGAGCTATAACCAGCTCCACAGACTGGTCCATTTCTACACAAGAGGTTGTTGCTAATGCAAAACCAACTCAGTGTATGTGTTTGTACTATAGTGAATGCCATATAGTACAAACATCAGGTACTCTGATTCAACTATGACACTTGTCCATTTCTGGTCTTGTGCTGTAATTGCTTAAAGTTATCTCAACACTCTATCCAACAGCATAAATATTCGTACATGAAGGTTATCTTCCTGCAGAATAATTTTCACCCATATACTACTTACTATTAACTTCTCTGACAGCCTGATCTTAATGTTGATCTTTTCTGGCCCACCAGGGAGAACCACTAAGAATTTAGTGAGGTAGCCATGTACCACTCTTCAACTTTCCTTAACTGTTACCTATTTGAAGAAACAGACAATATAAGTATGACAGAATATTGTACAGGAAGATATTTATATTTGAATCTTGTGTGAACATTTTATCAGTGACTGAATTGAAACGTTTTAAATGGTGTCTGGATTTTATCTGAAATTAGTACACTTTAATTTCAATCTCTTATACAGAGTGATTCAAAATTTGTGTAACCGATATTAGAAAATTTCATTTATTCCCAATTTATATTTAGAAATTGTTGACAAAGGGTTGCAGTAGATGTTGAAAGTGAATCAGGAAACTGTTCATTGAAGTCAGCTTGAACAGTTAAATGTTCATGTTCGACTATGTATATGTTCGACCAGGGAAAATTTCATTATGGGCAACTAGTATAATACACATCACCAACAAAGAGCAGACAGTGTGAGAACTAAACATTGTTGCATGTTGTCAGTGACTGCAGGTTGCCAACATTAGAATTGATATTGAAATCCATTCAGTTGGCATAAAATAATAAGCATTTACATTTTGGGTTGTGTGAATTTTGAATCACTCTAAAAGCAAATCTCATTTAGCATCATTTTGATATAATGTTTTTTTTTTTAAGAAAGCATTTTATTTTATTTTTTTTTGAGTTTATTACCATTGTCAGAATATTTGCTAATCATAAGATAGTGATAAGATATCTGTTAATGTTATTTAAAAGAAAAATGCACCTTAATACTTAAACATGACACAAATAAACTTTTATCAAGATAATAGAAGATGTAATTTAAAATTTGAGTGGGAATGAGCCTGATTTTAAAAGATCCTATGTAAATCATAGAATATTAAATGCTTTATCACCTTACACTGAATTGCTAAAAGTGAAACAAAAGCATAAAGAAATCAATTTTAGATAATTTTATAAAGACCTTCATCACATATTCTTTTGAAACTTTTTTAATTTTATTAAAAAATTTTATTAGATTAAATAATAAATTGCAGAATTTTTAAATAAAGACGTGTAATTATATGAATTTAATAGCCTGTTATTTTCAAACTGTGTTTAAAAATTAACAGATAATATTTATAAGGAAAATTTTTCCTATGGAATACTATATAGGTACATGAGACATCATTTAACACTTGTATTTTAGGAACACATCCTGAGCCCACAGTAAACTAAAATGAAATAATTGAACAAGAAAAATATTAAATTTTAAGCATATATTGAACCTTTAATCCTTCCAGTGTCCAGCCTCTGAAAAACTGATATTCATCTAAAGGCCAAATTATTTTCTCCCTATGCTCAGCCAAAAAAAAATTAACTTTAGAACCTTTTTTAAGAAATAACTAATGAAAGGAATTGTAATATGTTATATGCCAAAATAATCAGCATTTAATTCTGGATTTTTTGAAAATAAAATATTTAAGAAAAAAGGATGACCAGTTTTATTAAGTTGTCTCATATCTAATGGCAGATTTCACATATACATGAAGTTTTCAATGAAGTTTTTGGAACTGAAAATGTTACCAGATGGCACGTATTACATTATATTAAATCGTGAAGCCTGCTTATGATAATATAATAGCCATTTCACCAGTAGATTTTGTGATTAATGTATTGTAAGAGCTTAAAGGGAACAATGAATCAGTCACAAATTCATGTTCTTTTCTTATACTGTGGAGGCAACTCGCAATATCAATGCAGCATTTGGGGAAGGTGCAGCTAGGGAATATGATGATAAAATTGAACCACATTGTGCTGAAATAAATGAATGATTGTTCTGAGCTTGATTATGGATCCTGATTTTGCTGCACTGGTGGGCTTCTGTGGAGGGAAAATCTTCCGCTGTGTTTTCTGTTTGTTTGTGGGTTGACAGCCCCAAGTGAATAGATTCACAGGATATGTTTATCAGCTGGTGGATGATCCTGAGCAGAAGTCATCGCAGGCACCTGAACTCTTTGCTTCTATTGGCATCGTCAAATTCTACATTGGAGGAAGTCTTCCAGTGTAGATGGCTTCAGTCTTTAGTACTGGGGGAACAGGTCTTTGCCCCATGTCTGCGATTAGGGGGCTGTTTGATATTGTCGGCATTCCCTCTCTCAATAAACATAGTTTCTTTAAACATCCCACTAACCATTTTCTCTCCATAGGTAGTTGGAATGTGAGGACTCTGCACAGAGCTTTTTCTCTTGATGTCCTCACACAAGAATTCCACCGTTATAATTTAGATATTCTCGGCTTGCAAGAGACCAGATGGACAGATAAAGGTCAGTTTCTTAAAAATAATCTCAAATTTCTCTTTTCAGGGAGGGACGACAATAAGCATCACCAAGGCGTGGGTCTGCTTCTCAGCAGACACGCTAGCGATGCTCTTCTAGGATATGAGTGCATTAATGAAAGGTTTCTTACAGCAAAATTTCAGACAAGCGTTAAAGACTTGAATGTTATCTGCTGTTATGCCCCACTGAGGATGCCGATGAGGATGAGAAGGATAGGTTTTATGAACAACTTCAGGATATTTTGAATTCTGTCAAGAAAGGAGATATTACTCTTGTTCTTGGTGACTTCAATGCCAAAGTTTTTACTGACTCTGACTTTTGGGGAGGAGTAATAGGCCCTTTTGGTATTGGTAGCTGCAATGGCAATGGGCAACGTCTCCTACAGGTAAGTTAACTCAATGGATTCAGAATAACTAACACTTATTACAAACACCGCGACATACATAAGTACACATGGGTTTCACCTGATGGGCTGCATAAGAATATGATTGATTACATATTAATTAACAGCAAATGGGCTAGTTCTGTTAGGAATACCAGGGCATATAGGGGAGCTGAAATTGGATCTGACCATTACCTTGTTAAAAGTGTGTTGCAACTTAAACTTAAAAAGTGTGCTAGGGTTAAAAAATGTACTTTTAATACTGAAGCTCTGAAAGATCCAGTTATAGCCAAAGCTTACCATGATAGGTTACTTAGTCATTATGACAGTCATGGTTTGCTTACTACTGAAGTTGAGGAAGAATGGGATAATTTTAAACAGGCTTTTTTGGACACTAACAGTACTCTTTTAGGAAGAAAGGAGCAGAAGAGGCAAAATTATCTGAGTGATAAGGCACTTGAGCTTATTTTGGAAAGAAAGAACTGCAGGAATGCCCTTAATCAATACCCTACTAGTCCTAATAGAAAGCATTACAGAGAACTTAATAAACATGTAAAAGATCAGTTAGCTGCTGATAAGAATCTTTGGCTTGATGGTTTGGCTGACAAAGCCGAGGAAGCAGTTAGACAGCACAATAGCAGAGAGCTGTACCAGATAGTTAATGTTTTGTGTGGTAGAAAACGGACAGGTATACAGGGATTGAAGGATAAACAAGGTAAGGTTATAGAAGGTGAGGATTCTGTCATGGCTAGGTGGGCTCAGCATTTCAGTGATATTCTAAACAATGCGGTTAGTTCTATTCCCATTGTTTGCAATGATGATAGATGCATTGGTGGCTTTAATGTTGGCCCTATAACACAATCTGAAGTTATTTTGGCTGTTTCTAAACTTAAACTACATAAATCCCCAGGGGTAATGAAATTACTACAGAAATGCTTAGAGCTGGGAATGTTTCGGTTACTACTTGGATGACTGAAATTCTGAATATCTTTTGTGATAAAGGCATGGTTCCTAAGGATTTTACCAGAGCTATTGTATCCCTATTTTCAAAATAGGTGATCGCAGTTCTTGTAATAACTTGGGGGTATCAGCCTACTCTCTGTTCCAGGTAAAGTTCTTTCCATGATTGTGTTTAATAGAATTAAGAATCTGGTTGACAGTCAATTGCGTGATGAGCAAAGTGGATTCAGAAGTGGTAGGGGATATGTGGATCAGATATTTTCACTTAGGCAGATTCTTGAGAAATGTTTAGAGTTTCAGAAACCTTTGGTTGCTAGCTTTGTTGATTTCAAAAAGGCTTTCGACTCTGTTGATCGTCATAATTTGTGGTTGATTGTGAGATCATATGTTATACCAGACAAGTTAGTTAACATAATGAAAGCTCTCTATAATAACACTGAGTCGTGTGTGAGAGTTGGTAAGGCTTGTAGCAATTGGTTTAGCATTACTTCTGGTGTTCGACTAGGGTGCATTTTGTCTCCTTTTCTCTTTAGGTTGGTTATTGATTATGTTACGCGAAATTCACTTCAAGGGAAAGATTTTGGCCTTAAATGGTCTGGAGATACTAAAATTTCTGATTTAGATTATGCTGATGATTTAGCCCTTTTGGCAAATGATGTTGATGAGATGAACTTTTTCATTTTAGCTGTTGATGAAAGTGGTAGTAGAGTAGGTTTGGTTATAAACAGAGAGAAAACTAAAGTGATGAAAATTGGTCAGGCAGGCTGTGATTCAGTTAATCTGAAGGGTTGCAATCCTGAACAGGTGTCACAGTTTAATTATCTTGAGAGCTATGTAACAGATAATGGTGATGTGCGGCATGAGATTAACAGATGGATAGGGATTGCTGGCGGGACTTTTAAGAATCTATGGAGAGTGTGGAGAAATAGGTGTATACTTCAGAAAACTAAAATTAGACTGTATAATAGTTTGGTTCTTTCTAGGGTTAGTTATGGCAATGAAACGTGGACAGTTTGGAAACATGATAACAGGAAACTAGATGCATTTGATTCTAGATGCTTACGCAGTATCTTGGGCATTAGGTGGTTCAACTTTGTAACTAATGATGAGGTTAGGCAAAGGAGTCTGCAACCTCCTTTAAGCAGCATATTGTGCAGAGAGAGACTCCACTGGTTTGGCGATGTTGCCCGTATGAATAATTATAGATTGGCGAATAGGGTTATGAACAGTGTGCCTAAAGGCCTCAGAAAGAAGGGGAGACCTAGGATGCGGTGGCAGACAATGTCAAACAGGATCTTGTTAGAATTGGTGTGCAGTGGCCAGATGCAGTAGATGTAGCTCAGGACAGATATGCTTGGAGAATTAAACTGCACGGTCTGGTTGGACCTCCGTAGCCCATGGCTGCTTGATGATGATGATGATGACAGCACTGTAGACCTGTTCCTTCAAATAACCCCACAATCAAAAGTTACAGACTACAAAGTTGGGAATCTGTGATTTATCATTCTGTCATCAGTGAGGTTTGCATGCAACAAATTCCTTGAATCTCCATTCTGCCTGACTTATTTGAAGGCATCGATGTTGTTATAGGGACAGAATGCTAGTATCACTAAAAGTGAATGATAACACTGACTGACTGACCCAATTAGCACTGACTGATTCTGCCTGACTGGTGACAGAACATGTTACAGGTCCTGTCACTCAAACCTTCTGAAAAAAATGGGGACCATGATATATTCAGCTGTAAAACCATATCATACTGTATTATAGGCAAGTGCAGTAGTCATTCTATTATCACATGGGAATTCAGTGTTTCCTAGATTTTACAGTTATGGATACTCACTGTTCCATTCAAATGAACCTCATATCACCATAAAACATTCCATGGTTATGCATTCTCTATCTCCATTCATGCAAGAAAATTCTTTGCAAAGACAAGCCAAGTTGCCAGATCGTCAGTGAAAAACTGGTGCAAATGATGGATCTCATTTGGGTAATGATGAAGCACGTTATATCTAACATTTTTTTTCCATAGTTGTCATGCAACATACTGTGTACTGCTTCATCCACTGCTGTCAACTGTTGAATGCAGTGTGGTGGATTCTTTACAATGTCTAGAGCAATGATTCCCAACCTTTTTCTGGACCATCGCCCCCTTTAGAAGAGAACAAAAATTTCAACGCCCCCCTAGTCCATAATAGTTAATTTTATATGAAATATTAAAATATTGTTGCATATTATCTGTACCTAATTTATCTGTTTATTTATCTATTTAAAATCATAAAGCAGAAATTAATAAAACGATAACAAAATGTACAATAAAATTGTTTATTAAAATTTTAAAAATAAACACAATCAATAAGAAATAAAAAATAATGAGATAAACACAAAATTAATAATAAAAAAAATTAATGAGATGGTGGAGGCTGGTGGTGTTAACAATTTGTTAATGTCGGGTTCCAATTTCTTTAACATCAGTCGCAGTTCAGTGATGTGTAGTCTGTTCCTCTTCTTTGACAGTAAATTAGTTACTGCACTGAATCCACACTCAGCCATATAGGACGAAGGATATGCGATTAAAAACTTCTGTACTATTGCCCACAATCCAGGGTAGAGAACTGGTATTGTTTTTTGAAGCCAGAACTCTTGGTATCCATGTTTGAATTTTACTTTGAGTCCTTCGTTAGTCGTGAGTTCTAAGAGTTCCTCTTCCAAATTTGATGATTCTTCAGTATCTGTGTTTGCGAAAGGATCTAAAACCCAACTCGGTATATTCATGTTTAAAATATCTTGGAAACGCTCCGTAAAATCAACATGAAGAACTTCCAAGTGTTGGCAGTAAGTAAGTAAATCTTCTGGTTTTGCAGAGACTGCTGATAATGTGGGAAAGTGGTTGTATTCACCTCTACCTAGATTTCGTTTGAATAGAAGAAGTTTTCCCACAAAAGCAGCTATGACATTTTTTGTTTTAATTAAATTCAACTCATCACCTTGCAATTGTAAATTAACTTGATTAAATATTTTAAACAGGTCTATCAAATAAGCGATGTCATTTTTTAACGTAATCAGGTTTTCGCGCAATTTTTCGTCTCTGTCTTCAAGAAAGTCCAGTACTGAGTCAAATAGATTGAAAAAACGATTCAGACAAACACCTTTAGAGAGCCAACGTACTTCTGTGTGCAGCAGCAAGTGATTGTAATCTTCATCATTTTCATTACAAAGCTTACCAAATAATCGGTCATTCAATGAATTGCTTCTAATCATATTGATTGCTTTAATAACGTAATGGAGCGACGTATGCAGACGTTCATTCAAATTTTTTGCAACCAAATGCTGACGATGAATAATACAATGTACAGCGAGTACATTTGGTACTGCTTGTTTCAAATGCGCTATGAAACCCTTATGACGCCCTGTCATTGCTAGAGCACCATCAGTAGCAGCAGACAAAATATTTCAAACAGGAATTTCTTTCTCTTGAAAAAACTTTTGCATGGTATTAAATATAGATTCTCCCTTTGTATCAGATTCCAAATTTTTAGCAAATAATAACTCTTCGTGAATTTTTTCTTCTTTTATAAATGGTACGTATGATAAGAGTAGAGCTTCGTTATTTGGTAGAGTTGATTCATCGAGTTGAATGGAAAATTTGCCAGTCTTTAAGTAATCACATAATGATATTTCAATGTCTTTTGCCATTTCATCTATTCTTCTTTGCACTGAATTATTACTGAGAGGAATTTTTTTGATGATATCTGACGGTGTCTCATGATGAAGAACAGTTTTTCATATCTCTTTGACTGCCTGCAAAATTAATTCCTCGCCAATTGTGTGTGGTTTTCCTGCTTTTGCGATTAACAATGAAACGTTATATGAGGCTCATAGTCCATCATCATCTTGTTTAGAAGACGACGCAAAAAGGTTTGACATAGTTGGCTGTTTTAAATATTGCTTTTCCATTTCTTGAAAATAGGATAAATCTTTGTTCTTCTTATCAGCATGCATTTTATTTAAATGCTCTTGTAGCCTAGAAGGTTTCATAGCTTCATTTGAAAAAACTTTTCGGCAAATTAAACACATAGGTAATGATTGGTTTGTAGGAGAGTACGTAAATCCATATTTCACATACTCAATACTGTACTGCCGGCATTTCTTTTTAGATGTAGATTCAGACATTTTCAAATGCAAATTAACTTCTCAACAGATTTATAGAAGTTATAAAAATAATGTTTATAATGACTTCTAACACTTATCACTCACGACTATTTATCACGGCGAAGCACATAAAAATAATAAAACATTCCTAGAGCTATCGCTTTTATAGATTTGATTTTGTGCACTCATTAACTTGTATGTTTGGGATGCCGGCGCACTTGCTCCGTAAACAAGTCATTTCAAGCTCCCATATTCTTGTTGAAACATGTTAAATTGCATGAACCGTGTGTTTGCCTACCAACTTGCAAGGACTTGTCACCAGGGCCGCCGACAGGGGGGGGGGGGGGGGGGGGCAATGGGGACTAGTGCATAGGGGCCCGTCAGAAATAAGGGCCCCCTCAGATTAAGTGACTCTACATTTTCTTGCAAAAATTATTCTTAGTTAGGCTATATATCGATCCTATGCTAAAAGGTTTTATGTGACACAAACTGTGTAGGCCTATGTTTTTGCATGCCTGACTGCGCAACAGGCTTTTTTTCCTCTGTATGTCATCATTGTGTCCAGAATAATTGCTATTAATGATTTGTAAAGATAAAAAGTTTTCAAGGGGGGCCCCCGAGCATAATATTACATAGGGGCCCAAAAATTCTCTCGGCGGCCCTGCTTGTCACCGTCAATCTATTCTAAACTAAAACAAATTAGGTTTAGGTATACCTAATGCTAATTTAAAAATGCTTATTAATGCGATAACTATACGATAATTTACATAGCTAGATAAAATATTTATTCATGAAAACAGGCATTTTCAAAGTATTTTATTATATTAAAAAAATAATTATAAAAAAATATTAAATATAATAAATTTATTATTATTGCATCAAGGTTGATTTGCCTATCAGGACGGACACACATGTCCAACATAATAAGCCTGATATAGTAGTGCATGGTAAGGTATTGAATGAGATTACAATTATTGAAGTAGGAATAACATCTCAGGATAACCTGCAGACAGTAGAGGTTGAAAAGAAGAGGAAGTATGATCTGCTGGCTAATGAATACTCAAAGCGACTTAGAGTGGGAAAACATATTGAAGCTTATATCCAATCTGTGATCTTGAGGAGAACTTTTGAGAGCATCTCAGTCGACTTCAGACGTACCAGTATGCTAGTAGGCGGTAGCAGGGAACTTATTGTCCAAGCTGCAGTTGAAAAGCTGTACATGACGGATGAGGTAGTGGATGACCAGAATCACCAGGAAGACACCACAGAATAGAAGAGATAAAAAGGTTGTCACAGAAAATTCCATTAAATTTATTTATTTATTTGACCGCCCCTCTTGACTGCCTCAACACCCCTCATTTGCCTCTGGATCCGCTACCGCCCCCATGGAAGGCTCCAGCACCCACTGGGGGGTGGTATCACCCCCGTTGGGAATCTATGGTCTAGAGCAATGGGATTCCATCTTCGTCCACTTCTGACACTTAAGTTTTCAATTTCCTCAAATTTGGTCATTTTTCTGAGGTGCTTGGGTGTCATAGGGCCCCTTCTCAATCTTTTCCTCCTTTTATACCCCTTTAATTCTTGTATTGCAATGGTTTGGTTATCATAGAACAATTTCACTAGCAATGCACCATCTTTCAGGTCCAGAGACATGGTTCTCATTAACATCTTTTTATTTATTATTCAGGCAACTACCTTTTATATTGCTCTATTCCTTACTTCTTGGAATCAAATGCATGCATTTTGCATTTCATTCCTTACCATTGTAATGCAGTTTGCATACACTTGCATCATATGGTGGATAGGTTTTGCCACTAAATTTTTTTTTTCATAATCGGTTTTGCCATTTTTTCCAACATGTAACTCTCAAATATGAATGCATTTCACAATTATATAACAGTTTCTAAACAGGGAAACTTAAATTTTGACCATCCTGTACTTATATTTTATTAGAATTTTTATTAGAGTTAATTATATTAGATTTTGTTTATTTTTTTATCAAGATATATATATATAAGCTAAACTATTAGCTGCAGACATAAAATAATCTCCCTTTTATATTTCAGGCATGCCAACATGGCAAATGTGATGTTGTTAATGTACTCCTTCAGCATGGTGCCAATTTTGCTCTTACTAATACGCAAGGAATTAACGTTCTTCGAATGTCTAAAACTCATGCAAATAGTACTAGCAATTTAAGCATATTAAATGAACATATATCTCGGTGAGTTTACTCATAAATTATATAGTCTTTTACTTTTTATTCTTTATCTTATTTCCTTGTAATTATGCAAAATTTCTGTGCTATAATTTTCAGCTCATTTTTTTTGAAAATAAATTCAAGACAATGTGACTTTATTTTCTTTGTTTGCTAAACATAGTGTAAGCCAGAACTTAGAAATCCTGGATTCAGTTTTCCATAGCATTTTGGAATGTTTGATGTTGCAATTAACAAATCAAAATAAATGCAAAATAATTTTGAATAGTCCAAATAAATGCAAACTTGAATAATAATTATTAGCTATAATAACTTTCTTTATTTTTATTATTACTAACCACTGAACTTTTTTTTTTATTTTTGCTTGCAGACTAATTAAAAAGTATATCTAGTAGTTGGATATTTATCCAACGTCACCTACTGCAAACTATATAGTGCAGCCACACAACAACATACACGAATATAATCTCCATAGAACTGGTTACCCAACTTCTGAAAAAGACATTAATAATCGAAACATGTCAAGTTAGAGTGGTCTAAATATCATTGTATGATCTGTGCAACAGGAAAAGACTTACTTCACATATTACTACAAGAAGTGACTAACATTCCTACTCTCCTGTATTCACTGATCGAAATGCTATTTTGATTTACTAAAACAATAATTGGCCTGTAAATAGTAGCTAGGCGTAAACTGGAAGGAGAGCTGTGTACCAATCCCTAGTGATGATGCACAGAACCGGCCAGGTCTAGCACCTAATGTCCGACCCCGCCTTCTCGTGGTGCAGGCTGTTACTACCTTTCAAAAGAGATATTCTCTTTTGGAAGGGAACAGAAGGGGATAGAAGTAATGCCAGTTCAATATGGCCTACTGATCTGGTCATCTATGGCCACTTTTTTCTTTTTTTTTTCAACCCTGCTGAGGAGTGGTCAACTTCACAGGGTCCTGGTGCTGACCATTTATACCTACTAGACTGGACTTGTTTATGGATTTGAGCTTGATTATGGATCCTGGACTTGCTGCACTGGTGGGCCTCTGTTGAGGGAGAGTCTGCTGCTATGTTTTCTGTTTGCTTCTGGGTTGCCAGCTCTAAGTGAACAGAGGCATGAGATACCTTATATCAGCTGGTGGATAATCCTAATCAGAGGCCATCGCAGGTACCTGAACCTTACTTAGCTAGTTGGGCATCGTCAAGTCTAAACTTAAGTAATGTGTCTCAGGCAGGCCATATGGCTCTTGAAAAAGTCCACTTGAAAAGGTGGTGCCTGAAGTTCCTACCAGCATCAGTGACTTCAGCCTTTAGCAGAGGAGGAACAGGTCTTTGCCCCATCCCATGCCTGCGATCAGGGGGCTGTTTGATATTGTTGGCCCTACCAATCTCAATAAACCTAATTTCTTTAAAAATCCTACTAATCATTTTCTCTCTGCAGGAACGTGGAACATGAGGACATTAGATAGAGATTATTCTCTTGATGTCCTCATGCTGGAATTCCAGCACCATAACCTAGATATTCTAGGCTTGCAAGAGACCAGATGGACAGGTAAAGGTGAGATATTTAAAAATAACTTTAAATTTCTCTTTACAGGGAGGGAGGATAGAAAGCATCACCAAGGCGTGAGTCTGCTGCTCCGCAGACATGCTAGTGATACTCTTCTAGGATATGAGTGCATTAATGAAAGGTTTCTTACAGCAAAATTTCAGACAAGCATTAAAGACTTGAATGTTATCTGCTGTTATGCCCCCACTGAGGATGCTGATAAGGATGAGAAGAATAGGTTTTACAGACAACTTCAGGCTATTTTGAATTCTGTCAAGAAAGGAAATATTACCCTTGTTGTTCTAGGTGACTTCAATGCCAAAGTTGGTACTGACACTAACCTTTGGGGAGGGGTGATAGGCCCTTTTGGTATTGGTAGCTGCAATGGGCAACGTCTCCTACAGGTAAGTAAACTCAATGGTTTCAGAATAACTAACACTTACACTTATTTGAAGCCAAATTTTGAAAGAAGGATATTTATGAGCTGAACATATTAAGCATTTCTACCAACACTAAATGCTTTATGTTGAAAAATTAGTGTTTTTTATTAAAAATATATTTTATGAAACATTGCACTTAAAATATGTGCAGTATATATATATACTGAATATGATTTAATATTTGCAGTAAGTTGTGCTGTGATTAGTTTATGCTATCCTTTTGTATGTTCAGGAAGTGGTGTTTTTTTTCTGTGTAGCCTTTGTCACATTATGGAATAAATTAATCTCGTGTCCCCAATGACATTCTGACTTTTGTGATGTATTCTGTTTACCTTAACCCTTCTGGTGTCCAGGCTAAAAAACGTTTCCATCCAGGTGCCAAGCTATTTTCTCACTATGCTCAGCCAAAAAAAAACTTTGACTTTAGAACTGTTTTGCGAAATAATTAATGAAAGGAATTATGGCATGTTGTATACCAAATTAATCAGCATTTAATTCTGGATTTTTAGAAAGTCAAGTATTTAACAAAAAAGATGATATATTATATTTTAATAGGACTTTTTTCAGAATCGTATAGTAAAAAAATGCATCTGGCAACACAAAAATTTATTTAAAAAAAACTAATAGACAGAAATGATTACAATGCACATGAATAGAATGATTATATATTTATGAATAACAAAAAAATTACTTTTTGGTTTTAAGTAAATATTTTTCTCATTTTGTAATTTTTTCTCGGTACCATACTTTGAGAAAATTCCAGACTTTTAGCCAACTGTACCGACTCAGATAAACAAGTCAACTTTAGAATTTAAAATAAAAATAACCAATCAACAGAAATAGGTCATGTTATATACCAAATTAAACAGAATTTAATTGCAAATTTTATGAAAATAAATAATATAAACAAATTTGCAAGCCTACTGATTTTAATAAGCCTTTTTCAATGTGATATGGTGAAAAAAAAAATCACACTATACAATTAACCCTTCTATTGTCCACGTCGGCTGTATCGTTCGAAGAATCTGAATTTAGAGGCCAAGGACATTGTATACGTTTTTAGTACAAAAAAAAATCGATTTTTTCTTGTCTTTAATAATAATAATAAAATCGCTCTTTAAAAAATAAAAATTGGCATTGTAATTTTTTTTAAATGTATAACTTATTAAAATATATAATTCGGGCTTCAAAAATATTTTTCAATTTGATGCATATTTTATAAACTACAATATAGAATAATTTTATAAAGCTATCTGATTCCCACTTATTAGAAGTACTAAACAGAATTGCCGATATGCTTGTTAACATTCTTATTTGCTGAAGCAACCTTCTGATTTGAGCTCACAAGTTTGATTTGAACTATTATCAACAAATTTTTCCTTAAATTTTCAAAAATCTAAAAATTAACAAAAAAACTGCTATTTTTAAAAACGATAGATTTTGGAACTAATTACAAAATACGTATCACCATTTTTTTTTTCGTTTCACACTTTTTTCTATCATAAACCTATTTTAATATTCCCAAGTTATTTTTATCATTTTTCCCAGCATTCTATGCATCTTTCCTGCCTTCAAATCGAAACTGAAAGTAGACACATCTTTCTTAGAAATTCTGTTTGCACCTGCATTTAATTAGTTATGCTTCATTGAGTCAAACAAGATGCAGATGGCTGACACATGCTATCTCCGTTCCATGTGCATAAGTGTTTTTTACAGCTTTCTTCCAGCATATTGGATACCCTTTGTAAAGTTAGTATTTTTTTTTTTATATTTAAACCTTACAAAGCACCCATGTACACCATTTTATCCCCCGTTTTCACACTTTCTGTCATAAACTTATTTCAGTATTCCCAAAAATTATTTTTATCGTTTTTTCCCCTCTTAAAATCAAAACTGGAAGTAAAAGCATCCTTCACAGAATTTCTGTGTGTGGCTGCATTTAATTAGGTTATGGCTCACTGAGGAAAACAAAGATCAGAGGTTTGACACATGCTATCTCTGTTCAATGTGATAATTATCTCCCACATTGTTTAGTTTTGGTACAGTATGTTGGATACCCTTTGTAAAGTTAGTATTTACTTTTTTATATTTAAACCTTAGTTTTCATTTCAGTAGATTTATTTTTGTAAATTAGTGATCTTTTGGCTGATCAATAAGTGTTTAATTTTTTCATTGTTATGTTACATTGTATGGCTGGCCTACAACTTGTTGCTGTGGATATTTTAGCATCACATTAGACTATATATTAATTTTTATTTTGTTATTTATTACTTTTCCAGTAAAACTTGGATCTGGTATCATTTTCTGAAAATAAATGAGGTCTTGGATATGGAAGCAAATTTATTTCTGTAGATTTATTTCTGTAAGTTAGCAATCTTTCAGTCAGCTGATTTATCGATCTCTCAGAGTTGTGCTACATTGGAGGCTGGCTGAAAAGTTGTTGTGGATATTTAACATCTAATATTAGCTTATATGTAATTTTTCTTTTATTATTTTTTTTGGTAAAAAAAACTTTTTGCTTGTACAATTTTCTGAAAATGAATGTCTTGGACACAGAAACAAAATAGACTTCCTTGCTATGGAAATCGTTCATCATGTGGGAGGGCAATTTCAGGAAGGCTTCCCCTCTGCTAAACTCACTGTGAAATTTTCACCCCCACTCCACTCTAGAAAAATATAATTTTTTTAATTACGTTTTTATGATTTTAAAGGCACTCCCCCCCCCCCTTTCCTTCAATACCTTACCTGTGCCACACAGACAATATAACACTTTTTTTTTGCTTTAGTGCACAAATCTTTCTGCACTTAGCCAAGATCACCAAACTTCAACACCCAAAGATAAAATTCATAATGTTTAGTTTTTTACTAAACATTATGAATTTTATCTTTGGGTGTTGAAGTTTGGTGATCTTGGCTAAGTGCTTAAGCAGCCTAGAAACTTAAAAAGCAGCCTAGAAAGTGTTTTTTTTTTCTGTTTCATAACCAGTTCAGAAAATCCCATGAATGTGAGAAGTCCAAGTCACTTTGCATAACACTCACAGTGATCGCCATTTCTTAGAAGCACTAAATGGTATTGCCAATTTGCTTGTTAATGTTCCTGTTTCCTGAAGCAACCTTTTGATTTAAGTTCACAAGTTTGATTTGAATTATTATCAACAAATTTTTCCTTAAATTTTCGAAAATCTCCTAAAAATTAACAAAAAAAAACTACTATTTTTAAAAATGATAGATTTTGGAAGTAATTATAAAATACATACTGACATTTTTCTTTTTTTCCCCGTTTCACACTCTTTTCTGTCATAAACCTATTTCAGTATTCCCAAGTTATTTTTATCATTTTTCCCAGCATTCTATGCATATTTCCTGCCTTTAAATCGAAACTGAAAATAAACACATCCTTCTTAGAAATTCTGGTTGCACCTGCATTTAATTAATTATACTTCACTGAGTCAAACAAGACGCAGATGGCTAACACATGCTATCTCCGTTCTGTGTGCTATGTGTTGTTTACAGTTTTGGTCCAGCATATTGGATACTCATTGTAAAGTTAGTATTTTTTTTTTAATTTACACCTTAGTTAGTTTTCATTTCAGTAAATTTATTTTTGTAAATTAGCAATCTTTTGGCCGATTGATAAGTATTGATTTTTTCATAGTTATGTTATATCGCATGGCCGGTCTACAACTTGTTGCTGTGGATATTTTAACATCGCATTAGACTATATGTTAATTTTTATTTTATTATTTTTTACTTTTCCAGTAAAACTTTGATATAGTATCATTTTCTGAAATTAATTGAGGTCTTGGATATGAAAGCAAATTCATTTCTGTACATTTACTTCTGTTAGTTAGCGATCTTCAATCGGCTGATTTATCTATCTTTCTGAGTTATGCTGAATGGGAGGCTGACTTAAAAGTTGTTGTGGATATTTTATTTAACATCCCATTAGGTTATATGTAATTTTTCTTTTATTATTTCTTGTTTTTTTAATAAAAAAATTTGAGCTTGTACCGTTTTCTGAAATTGAATGTCTTGGATGCAGAAGCAAACTAGACTTTCTTGCTATGGAAATCGGCCATCATTTGGGAGGGCAATTTAAGGAAGGGATGGTTCTTGGTGCACAAACCTTTCTGCACTTAGTTTAGATCACCAAACTTCTACACCCAAAGAAAAAATTCATAATGTTCAGTAAAAAAAAGCAGCCAAGGAAGTTTTTTTTCCATTTCATAACCAGTTCAGTTTTGATAAATATATTATAATTGTATAGTGTGATCTTTTTTTTTCACCATATCACATTAAAAAAGGCTTATTAAAATCAGTATGCTTGCAAAATTGTTATATTATTTATTTTCATAAAATCTGCAATTAAATTCTGTTTAATTTGATATATAGCATGACCTATTTCTGTTGATTGGTTATATATATATTTTTTAATTCTAAAGTTGACTTGTTTATCTGACTCAGCACAGTTGGCTGAAAGCCTGCAATTTTCTCAAAGTATGGTACCGAGGAAAAAATTACAAAACAAGAAAAATATTTACTTAAAACCAAAAAAGTAATTTTTTTGTTATTCAGAAATATATAGTCATTCAATAGAGTGACTATATATTTTTTTAGAATGACTAGATTTTTTAGAATGACTGTATATTTTATTTTTAATAGAATGACTATATATGCATTGTAATCATTTCTGTCCATTAGTTTTTTTTTTTATTTTTATGTTGCCAGATGCATTTTTTTTACTACATGACTCTAAAAAATGTCCTATTAAAATAAAACATATGGTCTTTTTTTTGTTAAATATTATAATTTCAGAAAATCCAGAATGAAATGCTGATTAATTTGGTATACAACATGCCATAATTCCTTTCATTAATTATTTGGCAAAAAGTTCTAAAGTTTTTTTTGGCTGAGCATAGTGAGAAAATAGCTTGGCACCTGGATGGAAACCTGTTTTTCAGCCTGGACACTGGAAGGGTTAAGGCTTTATTTTGGAAAATTTGCTGAATAAAAATAGTTAAATTGTACATTTATCAAAAGGAAATTTCCTCCTGAATAATACAATATTCAAATTAAAATTAAGGTATCACACAGCTAGAATAGTAATAAGATTTATTTCACGGTTATGCTGTGGTAATTAGTTTAAAACATTTAAAGTACGGTTTTTTGGTTTTTTGGGAGCAAGTCTCAAAAGTGAGAGAGTGCTTTACATCTTATAACCCAGTTATAGGTTCTACCTTAAGATTACCCATTTTTCTATACAGCTTATCTACGTGGCTCTTTTCACCTAAGAGCCGCTAGAGCAAAATATATAGAATAAGACATATTTACCAATTTTGCTGGTACAATTGCACTTTGCAAACATTTGCAAGAGAGATCGTTAAGTATGCTACCAGTCCGGTTTAATGGAGTACTCAAACAGTTGTTGTTATGCTGGTATATTTGCTGTGAGACAGTCCCGGCTTCTTTTTGTCCGTTCTTGTTTGTCCGTTCTTGAAGTTGTGTTCTGCACAAGTTCGTGTTACGCCGGTTTCTTATTTCCGTTGGTAGAGTCCACAGCTATTGCTTGCACATATTCAACTGTTGATTCACTATGCTTATCGGGTAAAGCAGTCAATTCGTTTTTGCTACTAGCACATCTCCAAAGTTTGAGTTGCTAGTAGCAAAAACGAACTGACTGCTTTACCCGATAAGCATAGTGAATCAACAGTTGAATATGTGCAAGCAATAGCTGTGGACTCTACCAACGGAAATAAGAAACCGGCGTAACACGAACTTGTGCAGAACACAACTTCAAGAACGGACAAACAAGAACGGACAAAAAGAAGCTGGGACTGTCTCACAGCAAATATACCAGCATAACAACAACTGTTTGAGTACTCCATTAAACTGGACTGGTAGCATACTTAACGATCTCTCTTGCAAATGTTTGCAAAGTGCAATTGTACCAGCAAAATTGGTAAATATGTCTTATTCTATATATTTTGCTCTAGCGGCTCTTAGGTGAAAAGAGCCACATAGATAAGCTGTATAGAAAAATGGGTGATCTTAAGGTAGAACCTATAACTGGGTTATCAGGGCCGTGCGGTAGATTTTTTCATTATGATGCAAGTCTTCGAAATGCCGCCCCTTAAATGTTTTTTCTTTAAAATAACCTTCGATTGTGATTTAAAAAAAAAAACTGCACAAAATGTACGAATACTCTTTTTGATTTGAAAATATAAACTACTTTAAAAGAATGATATCAACTGCAACAATCTACTACAGTTTTACCCTTCTAACTTTAACAAATTCGTTAATTAGAGATGTGTAGTCAAAATAGAGTGGCATCCAATGTAGATTCAATAGAAATTAATGACAGATTTCTAAGTTTTGTTTGGCTTATTGAACTTCTTAAGTAGCGTTTTATTAATTTTAATTTGGAAAAACTTCTTTCCCCCTAGCTACAGAGACAGGGAGTGTTAATAAAATTCTCAGAGCTACAACAGTATTCGGATACAAAGCAATTAAGTTATTTTGGCACAAATAATTTAAAGCATCCAAAGGTTTCATAGAATATGGTAGCATTCGGGATACATCGTGTAATTCTTCTTGAAGATCATTTGCATTTATATCTGATTCATTTTCGACCGAAAGTATTGACTGGAGACTGGTACAATAATTTTCTAGCGTTTTGTCATCTATATCCTTGAGTTTTAAAATGTCATATAAAAACTGAAAATTTTTGCTATGGGTTTCCAGAAGCGTGAATCGTTCATTCAGAGAATTAAGGGTAATGTCCAGAATATAATTGAAAAAGTTTATTTTAAATTTATTCTCCTCTGTTGAGGGTTGATCGACAGCTTCTTCATATTCAAATTGACGCTTTTTCCTTCTGGCTCTAAACTTCAGTTTCGGCAGGAAATTCTGCACTGCATTCAAGATTCTCTGCAATCTCATTAGCAGCAATTTTCATCTGATCATATCCAGATTGTCTATAACTTTTCACTTTTTGTATGGTTTCTGATAACATCCTTACACAATCTGACAAATTTATAGTTACAGATTGCAATAGCTTCGAGTCTGAATTTATTTCAAATAAAATATCATACAAAGAATTACACCGCATGTAAACTTGTAATTTTTAATATTTTTTGCTAACCTTCTTGCTTTAACTTTAGTTTCTGCATCTCTGTTGATGTCTTATTTGGAATAATGCATCATAGATTTCGCAAAGTTGACATCGTAAAGGTTTTAACGCATCTACTGTGCTTGACCACCTAGTAGCACTCAATGGTTTTAGAGTTAATTGTGAAACATATTTTTTAGCACTTCCCAACGCTTTGTAGAACCAGAAAAAAAAGTGTAAAGTTGTTGTACAATAGAAAAAAAATTAGTTGTTTCTGTAGAAGAAGACGCTGCATCATTCACAACTAGGTTTAAAGAATGACATGCACAGGGCATATAAAACGCCCTTGGATATTTTTCAAGTATTCTATTTTGTACACCCTTTCTTACTCCTTTCATATTAGCTCCGTTGTCATAGCCTTGTCCTAGCCACTTTAACTCAAAACCTAACTTTTCCAAATGTGTCAGAATAAGTTCTGTCAAACCTTCTCCGGTTGAATCACTAGCTTCAAAAAAAAACCAATAAAGAATTCTTCAATTTCATATTTGTTTTGAATGGAGTTTAAAGCGACAACTCTTATTGTTAATGAGAGCTGTTCAATGTGACTTACGTCTGGGGTACAATCGGCGATTATCGAAAAATATTTAGCGATTTTTGTTATTTCGACAATTTTGCTTAAAATTACATTTCCCATCAAATTTATCAATTCATCTTGTATATTATTGCTTAGATAAGTCACAGACCATTTATCAGACTCGCGTTGAACTCTCCTGATACGTTCTTCCATAACTGGATCAAACTCAGAAAGCAATTCTACCAACTTTAGGAAGTTTCCATTATTATGCTTGAAACAAATGTTCAGTTGTTCCACGAAAAGCTAAGCATTGTGAGGCCAATAGTCTAATTATTGACATAATTCTTTTTAGAAATCCTCTCCAATGCTGAATTTCCATATCCATAATTCGTTGATATTCAGCGTCAATAGTTTTTTTTCTACTTTAATCGAATGTCCAATTCTTTCCATACTCTAAAAGCATTTCTGTGATTTACAGACTTTTCGTGCATTGTGAGGGCTCTTATAAGATTTCCCCAGTCAGAATAACCTTTTTTGGGCCAGTCATTAATAGCAGACGAATTATCAAATAATATACAACAAAAGCAAAAAACGGCATCATTTGTAACAGAGTAAATCAACCAACTTCTCTCAACGATTCACTATTGCTCAACACTTTCAAATAATGCGAGGGCGAAAATCTGCGCCTTCCTTTATTAATAGTAAACTCAAATTCTTTAATTTGATGTGGACCCCTCTCAACCAGTATTTGACGAGTTTCAGATGACATGCAGAAAGCATTCCACAATGTAGGATCAGAAGGAATTTTGTTTAATATCTGCTGGCTGCTACTACTACCCGGCTCTTGATGAACTTCTGATGGTGTTATTTTGGCTCTCTTCAACAACTTCTTCTGGAAGTGATTGGGACGGCACTGATTTTTTATTTGCCAAATCCTAAGCAGTCGCTGTTGATGTGGATGTGGACGGCTCATCTAAACAGGACTTTTGTACTAAGAATTCCTTCATAACATAGCTTAGCTTTCTTCCTTGTTCCTCTTTCTTTATGTGTTTCTTTTTATATTGACTTCCAGACAATTTTTTCCTTTTCTGTTCCATACTGTAATAAAAATATTAAATAAAAATTCACAGTCCTTCGCAAAAATGCAACCGGGGGGGTCATTGAAAATGATTAAATATGATGATGCTTATCATGCTATTAAAGTAGGGTAGATAAAATAACGATAGAAATGAGTTGCAAAGCTAGTAAGATTTGTAGGTAACAGAACATAATAAATAGATAACGAATATCTGTCAAATTGACAGCTAGCAGCCGTTTTGACATATGCCTTTCTTTAACTTGTTATTGTATTGTCTCCACTTCAACGTATATGAATTTGCTAAAAATAGAGCAATAAATAACGAACGCAAAAGTAGGCAAATGCAAATATTTCCTAAGCAACTCTCTCTCTATCACACACAGAACGCAAAAGTAGCCTAATATTACCTAAATAAATCTCTATCTATCCCACAGAGGCACACGTTCAGCACCTGAGATATACCCAGTCCATGCAAATGTTACTTTTTAATTCGAGTCCCTATTGTCATAACATAACCATTTTCAGTGATAATAAGTAACTACAATTGCTGTAAAAAACAATAATTCTCTTACCTGATCTATTTTTTAAACACAAAAACCGAATTAGTATAAATGCACAAATATTATACTGATACAGATATATTATATATTTGATTTACTGATTTAAATACAGCACAGCCACTTGCCACTTCTCATGACAAACTAACATTAAAATCAAATATTGTCAATAATTGTAAGCTCAAAGCAGAACTATCAACACGTAACACGTGCAATTGTCTTTTGTGATAATTGCCGCCTCAGCTTTTAGGAGCGGCCGCGCAGTATATTACAAACAAAAATAATAACTTCGCGCTGTCAGATCAAAAGTCTTTCGGCGAGCGCTCACCCACAATGCACTTGCACCAGAAACCGAGATCAAAGGGTACCGAAAGCACTGAGGCAGAGGCGTACGATAAATCATAAATCGTATACATCAATATCGGAATAACATAGACCAATATAGAAAAGCGTTGCGTAAAGATTTTTAATTATTAAATGGTTCAAAATGTATTTTGATTTCGCTGCTTATGCCGCCCCCTTACGGTGCCGCCTGATGCGGCCGCCTCTCTGCATCATAGCACGGCACGGCCCTGTGGGTTATAAGATGTAAAGCACTCTCTCACTTTTGAGACTTGCTCCCAAAAAACCACAAAACCGTACTTTAAATGTTTTAAACTAATTACCACAGCATAATCGTGAAATAAATCTTATTACAATATTCAACATGAAATATGATATTCATATCTTTTAATGATTCTTTTCAGTATTGTATATTTTTATCACTGCCAGTGTTATAGAACATGACTAGGCCTTCTCACATTCACGGAATTTTCTGAACTGGTTATGAAATGGAAAAAAAAACTTCCTTGGCTGATTTTTTTTTACTAAATGTTATGAATTTTTTCTTTGGGTATTGAAGTTTGGCAATTTAGGCTAAGTGCAGAAAGGTTTGTGCACCAAAAATCAGCCTTTCCCATTATTTCCCTCATAAATGATGGCCGATTTCCATAGCAAGGAAGTCTAGTTTGCTTCTGTATCCAAGATGTTCAATTTCAGAAAATGGTACAAGTTCAAAGTTTTTTTATTTAAAAAACAAAAATTAATAAAAGAAAAATTACATATAACCTAATGGGATGTCAAATAAAATATCCACAACAACTTTTAAGTCAGCCTCCCATTTAGCATAACTCAGAAAGATAGATAAATCAGCCGATTGAAGATCGCTAACTAACAGAAGTAAATGTATAGAAATTAATTTACTTTCATACCCAAGAACTCATTTATTTTCAGAAAATGATACTAGAACAAAGTTTAACTGGAAAAGTAATAAATAATAAAATAAAAATTAACATATAGCCTAATGCGATGTTAAAATATCCACAGCAACAAGTTGTAGACCGGCCATGCGATATAACATAACTATGGAAAAATCAATACTTAACAATCGGCCAAAAGATTGCTAATTTACAAAAATAAATTTACTGAAATGAAAACTAACTAAGGTGTAAATTAAGAAAAAAAAATACTAACTTTACAATGAGTATCCAATATGCTGGACCAAAACTGTAAACAAACACATAGCACACAGAACGGAGATAGCATGTGGTAGCCATCTGCGTCTTGTTTGACTCAGTGAAGTATAATTAATTAAATGCAGGTGCAACCAGAATTTCTAAGAAGGATGTGTTTACTTTCAGTTTCGATTTAAAGGCAGAAAGGATGCATAGAATGCTGGGAAAAATGATAAAAATAACTTGGGAATACTGAAATAGGTTTATGACAGAAAAGAGTGTGAAACGGGAAAAAAAGAAAAATGTCAGTATGTATTTTGTAATTACTTCCAAAATCTATCATTTTTAAAAAATAGTTTTTTTTTTGTTAATTTTTAGGAGATTTTCGAAAATTTAAGGAAAAATTTGTTGATAATAATTCAAATCAAACTTGTGAACTTAAATCAAAAGGTTGCTTCAGCAAACAGGAACGTTAACAAGCAAATTGGCAATACCATTTAGTGCTTCTAAGAAATGCGATCAGATGGCTTTATAAAATTATTTATATTGTAGTTTAATAAAATATAATTTAAAAAAATCCCCTGAAGCAGCTGCTTACAGAAGTCTGACAGGAGCCTGTCAGTTTATATGCTATAGTATGAGGTCTTAGAGATGGCAGGGCCTCAACAGAAAAACGACACATACATCCATGCCTCACTCGGTGCTTGAACCCAGGTCCCTTAGACCAGTAGCCAAGCGTGCTAACCACTTGGTCACAGGACGGCTTGATTTATAAAATATGCATCAAATTAAAAAACAAAATATTATTTTTGAAGCCTGAATAATATATTTTTATAAGTTATATTTAAAAAAATTACAATGCAATTTTTGTTTTTAAAAAAATTGATTTTCTTTTTGTTGTACTAAAAATGTATACATATGTCCTTGGCCTCTCAATTCAGATTCTCTGAATGTATACAGACGATGTGGACACTGGAAGAATTAAGGATATCATTTTTATATGAACATTTCATAACTTCTGTGGTAATATCAGTGAAAAAAAGCATATGTATATGTATTTGAACAGGCCTGAATCTAGAAAAAATATTGATGGGGGGGCAGGAGACTGGATTTTCACTACAGTATAACCCCTCCCCCTACAACCTACAAGTCTAAAATATTTCCTAAAAAAAAGCATAAAATATGCACAAGATACATAATTTTGCTTCTTTTTACCCTTATTAGCATTCTTAAGGGGGGGAGCATGTTGTTCCCCCTAAATTAGGCCTTGTATTGAATATTGGACACTTGGTAAGCTATTTATATTTAAACATAGATTGCAATCACAGTGTTACCTGTTGACTTTTTAACCTGTACTTACCATAGCAGATTATTGATCAGTTTTTGATTTCTGGCATTCTGAGTATTTTAGTGCTCTAGCAAAGTTGTAAAGATTTCTAAACTTTTAATGTAAGATATTGATTTTATTAGTACTAGAAGTTGCATCATCTGGGAACTATGCATAACACTTTCACTCACTATTTTAGGAGACTTTTGATTTCAAAGACAGTTGTTTCCTTACTCTGGTGCTTCTGGAATTATTTTTTATTGCTTTTTAAATGTATACTACAATTATAAGAGTAATTAATTTAAAATGATGGAAAATGAAACCGCTAGTGATCTCTAATGATGGATATCTGAAAAACCTTAGGATTATAGGTGATTAGCATAAAAACGTGATTTTTAAAAGGTGGAATTTATTTTAGATGTAATTTTAGCCAGTTACACTAATTAACAGTAGGATATTGTGATTTTAAGCCAAAATTTTGCTGCAATTTTAAAAATAAACTTTTTTTGTTGCAGTTACGTAGCTTTATACTAAAATATTTCATTCTTAATTTCAATGCTTCAGTTATACTTTACATGCTTTGAAATATTTTTTTATTGTATATTTTATCTTTTGTAGATATATTTTTCAGTTTTTATTTAAATTATATTATTTTTTAACCGAAAATGAATTTTTATATAATACTTTTTTGATTAGGCTTAGAGTTCGTTGATTGCCAAAAATCTAAGCATATGCATTATACATTATTTGTATGAATGATTAAAAAAATTAGAAAGTATTAAATAGATGAACAATTTATGGATTATTAATAAAAATATTATGAATTATATTGTAACAATTGCCTTTTTGTGCATATTTGGTAGCCTACCTAAAAAGCAGCTTTGCTGTATGCCTTTCCCTCTTCCTTAGTGAACATTAAAGCAAATTCTAGGCTCAGATCATTCAAAATATAAACTTTCTACACACACTATTTTCAAGAATGCAGGGAACAATGAAAGCTCAGTCAATGCTAAAAGACAGCCAAAAAACTATAGTTACCTCTGGTCTGGAATGTGTTCTGTGTGGTGGTGGTATTCTAGGAATTGAACATTTGCAATTCTTTACAGGCAAACATTCTACTTGACCTAGAAGGATTCAAGCATGTGCTATGTGATACAGTGCCCAATGATGTAACAGTTAAAAGGATTTCTCATATGCTTCTAGTTTAACTAGCCTGGTGAACTGACTTTTATTTATTATAATGCACAACTTGGAAATATAAACAATATTTTATAAATGTCAAATTTGCATTAGAATGAACTTATTGAAGTTGTGAAAATGCTTTTACGTCGAAACATTTATGTCTTATGCAATATAATTATTCCCCGATTTATTCATGAAAATATTAAGGGATGCATTGCTTCCCTGGATGTTTTGCCAGTAGTACAATTTGTAAAGTTTATAACAGACAAAGTTTAACAGTGTGTGATAGAGTGTAGTCTGTAAATGGTAGACATAAACTGGAAGGAGAGTCTAGCACCTTATGTGCTATGCACATAAGGTGCTAGACTCTCCTTCCAGTTTCCAGAAGATGGGGTCAGGCATAGATGCCTTCAGCACCTATGCCTCACCCCATCTTCCCATGGTGCAGGCCATTAGTACCTTTCAAAAAAGATATTCTCTTCTGGAAGGAAACAGAAGGGGAGGACTGCCTGATCAGTGTGACCTACTGATCTGGACAACTATGGCTACTTTTTTTCCTCTACACTACTGAGGAGTGGTCAACCACATAGGGTCCTGACAATTTATCCCATAAACACACACACACACACACATGGTTCACAGCTCTGAGCTCAATTATATATCCTAGACTTACTGACCGCACTGGTGGGCCTCGGTTGAGGGAGAACCTTCCGCTGTATTTTCTGTTTGCTTGTGGGTTGCCAGTCATAAGTGAACAGAGGCATGGGATACCTTATATCAGATGGTGGATAATCCTGATCAGAGGCCATCACAGGTACCTGAACCCTCACTTAGCTAGTTGGGTATCGTCAAACCTAAACTAATGTGTCTCAAGGAAATTGGCTCTTGAAAAGTTCCACTTTGAAAAGGTGGTGCCTGATATTCCTACAGTATGGGTGGCTTGAGCCTTTAGTAGTAGGAGAAGCAGGTCTTTGCCCTATGCCTGTCATCAGGGGACTGTTTGATATTGTCAGCCCTACTTCTCTCAATAAACCTAGTTTCTTTAAAAATCCTACTAATCATTTCCTCTCTGCAGGTATGTGGAATGTGAGGACATTATATAGAGTTATTCTCTTGATGTCTTCATGCAGGAATTCTATCATCATAACCTAGATATTCTAGGCTTGCAAGAGACCAGATGGACAGGTAAAGGTCAGATACTCAAAAATAACTTTAAATTTCACTTTTCAGGCAGGGAGGATGGAAAGCATCTCCAAGGTGTAGGTTTGCTTCTCAGCAGACATGCCAGTGATGCTCTTCTAGGATATGACTGCATTAGAGATTTCTTACAGCTAAATTTAAAACAAATATTAAAGACTTGAATGTCATCTGTTATTATGCCCCCACAGAGGACTCATGAGAACAAGAAGGATACGTTTTACAGCCAGTTCGATATTTTGAATTCTATAAAGGAGCTATTTCTCTTGTGCTAAATGACTTCAATGCTAAAGTTGGTACTGACTCTGAACTTTGGGCAGGAGTTTTAGGTCCCTTTGGCATTGGTAGTTACAAAGGCAATGGGGAACATCTCTTACAGGTAAGTAAACTTAATGGTTTGCAAATAACTAACACATACTACAAACACTGGGATATTTATAAATATACATGGATTTCATCTGATGCATTGCACAGAAATATGATAGATTATATTTTAATTAACAACAAATGGGCTAGTTCGATTAGGAATACCAGATCATACAGGGGAGCCGAAATTGGGTCCAACCATTATCTGGTAAAAAGTGTTTTGCAGCTGAAGCTTAAGAATTTTTGTGCTAAATAAAGTTAAGAAAATTACTTTTAACACTGAAGGGTTTAAAGATCCAGATATAGCCAAACATACCATGTTAGGTTACTTAGTCATTATGACAATTGTGGTTTGCTTACTGCTGAAGTTGAGAAAGAACAGGATCAGTTTAAACAGGCTTTTCTTGAAACCAACAGTACTCTTGGATAAAACGAAACAGAGGAAACAAAATTATTTGAGTGATTAGGCTATGTAACTTATTTCTGAAAGAAGGAAGTGCAGGATTAATATGAATTAACACCCTACTAGTCCTAACAGAAGGCATTACAACGAGCTTAATAAATATGTAAAGGATCAATTAACAGTTGATAAGAATCTTTGGTTTGATAGCTTGGCTGACAAAGCAGGTAGACAGCACAATAGCAGAGGGTTGTACCAGATTATTAATGTTTTATGCAGGAAGAAACAGACAAGTACACAGAGATTAAGGGATAAACATGGCAAGGTGGTTGAAGGTGATGATTCTGTGATGGCTAGGTGGGCTGAGCATGTCAGAGAAGTTCTAAATAATGTGATTATTTTTACTCCCATTGTTTGTAATCAGGATAGATGCATTACTGGCTTCAATGATGGCCCTATATGACATTCTGAAGTCACTTTGGCTCTCTCTAAATTAAAACTACATAAATCCCCATGGATGGATGAAATCATTACTGAAATGCTTAGAGCTGGGAACATTTGTGTTGTCACATGGCTGACTGAAATTTTGAATGTTTTTTATGATAAAGGTGTTGTTCCTAAATATTTAACTAAGCCATCATTGACCCAATTTTTTAAAAAGATGATCAGCTCTTGTGATAATTATAGGGGAATTAGTTTACTTTCTGTTCCAGATAGTTCTTTGCATGATTATATTTAACAGAATTAAGAATTTGGTTGATGGACAACTGCATGATGAACACAGTGTGGATTCAATAGTGGTAGAGGATGTATTGATCAAATATTTTCACTTAGGCAGATTCTTGAGAAATGTTTAGAGCTTCAGATACCTTTGGTTACTAGCTTTATAGATCTCAAAATGGTTTTTCACTTTTGTTGATCAACATGGACTATACCTGATAAGGTAGTTAGTATAATGAAAGCTCTCTGTAATAACACTGAGTCATGTGTGAGAGTTGGTACGTCTTTCAGCGATTGGTTTTGCTTTGCTAGTGGAGTTAGACAAGGGTGCAATTTGTCTCCTTTTCTTTTTTCTTTAATTATTGATTATGTTATGTGAAAATCTCTGCAAGGGAAAGATATTGGCCTTAAATGGTCTAGATATTTAGAAAAAAATTATTTAGATTATGCAGCTGATTTGGCCCTGTTGGTATATGATGATGAGATGAATTCTTTCTTTAGGGCTGTTCATGAGAATAGTAACAGAGTAGGTTTGGTGATAAACAGAGAAAAAACTAAAGTGATGAAAATTGGTCAGGCAGATAGTGCTTCAGTTGATTTGAATGGCTGCACTCTTGAGCAAGTGTCTCAGTTTAATTATCTTGGGAGATATGTAACAGATACTGGTGATGTGTGGCATGAGATAAATAGAAGAATAGGGATTGCTGCTGGGACTTTTAAGAATCTATGGGACTGTGGAAAAATAGGCGTGTACACCTAAAGACTAAAATTAGGATGTATAATAGTTTTGATTCTTTCTGAGGTTATTATGGTAGCGAAACACGGACCCTTTGCAAACAGGATAACAAGAAACTTGATGCCTTTGATTCTAGATGCTTACGCAGTATTTTGGGCATTAGGTGGTTTGACTTTGTAAGTAATGATGAGGTTAGAAGGAGCCATCAACCTCCTTTGAGCAGCATTTTATGCAGAGAGAGATTGTGTTTGTTTGGCTATGTTGCCCATATGCATAGCTGCAGATTGACAAGATTATGAACGATGTGCCTAAGATTCAGTTGTTTTACCTCTGAGTGGTACTTTTTTTGCACACAGTGGGCTAAATGGCCAGGTCATAAGGACCCTGAAGGC
Source organism: Ryuthela nishihirai (assembly GCA_038380435.1). NCBI lineage: Eukaryota > Metazoa > Arthropoda > Arachnida > Araneae > Heptathelidae > Ryuthela > Ryuthela nishihirai. Next base: position 151,234,415 of record JAWZYU010000001.1, on the reverse strand, counting down.
TCAGAGAAGGTTTGGGGAGGGGACCCACTGGAACAGCTATTGGGAGACAGATGATAGCCTCCCATCAAGGCCATCCAGTGTGTTCTTTAACATGCACAGGTTATGTCTCTCCCGCACGCGGAGCCATGGCTTAACATCCCATCTGAAGGATGGTGGCCTTTCAAAGCCCTTCAGTGTCCCCTACTGACTGTGGGCAGGGTGAGGAGTTATTGTGGAGATAAATCTCAACACTGCCCCAGCTGGGACTCGAACCTGGGAACTACAAATTTTAAACCTGGCTTGCTACATACCGATTGAGCCACCTCCACCCCAATGTGCCTGAGGGTTTCAGAAAAAGGGGAAGACCTAGGATGTGAAGCTCAGACAATGTCAAACAGGACTTTGCTAGAATTCGCTTAAAAGTGGCCAAATGCAGCAGCTGTAGTTCAGATTAGACGTGTGGAGAGGAAAATTGCACTGTCTGGTTGAACCTCCATTGCTCATGGCTGCATGAGGATTATGATATAATGTAGGTTGATTTCTTGCATTATGGCAACTGAAGTGATACATTGCAAAATAGTTGAGCACCCCAGTTTTCACTGAGAAATTCCATCATGCACTATGAAATACAACTTGTCTTATTCCTCCTCCTCCTCTACCCAAGAGATTGAAAAAATAAGAGTAGGCTGGATATGAAAGGACTGATACTTATTAATCAGGTTGTATATCCATCTGAACACAACTTCCCTTATATTTATTCCTGGGAATTGTGTATTATTCCCAGTGATCTTCAGTCTGTCAGCTTGAAAACTTATGCGTAAGACTACTTATCTATTTATCTATAAATAAACTCTTGCTGGGAGTTAGCTTGATTCTACATATGGTAACTGTATATTCTTATTTATATTATACATACTAAGTGACATGGTGATTGTATATCTTTTATAGTTTTATAGTGGTTTAAATTTTTTTAAGATTGATAGAGAAGTAACTATTGCCAAATATTTCTGTTCTTTTATCATTGGAACAAATCAGTTTTTTGTTAATGTGTTTTGCACACAATGGATTAAGTGGCTAGGTCACAAGGCCCTCTAGGAGTCAGAGCAGGTTGAGGGGAGTGGACCCACTAGACAGCTGTTGGGAGACAGATTGTAGCCTCCCATCAAGGCCATCCAGCATGTTCTTTTTGTCATTACACATGTTACTATGAAAAATATTACTATCATTTCAAATTTGTATAATTTGCTATTAAATATAAATAGCAATATATATATATTTCACCAGTTAATTAAAATAAAATTTAATTTTTTTGTTCGATAATTGTTTTTTGCACATAAACCTTCAATTCTGAAAATCTCAAAAGAGTATAAAGGGTTCCATAAGTCAGAAAAGTTTGGAAAATCTTGTTTAGATCAATACTAGTAAGACATTTTCTGTTTTTTTTTTATCTATACAATATGCATAGTTTGTTTTCCAGTTTTAGTTCTATGATTTATCTCAAAGAAATAATTCAGTTGGAATACCACATAGAGCTCTCATGAAGGATCCTTTTCCTGCAAGAAGGAGATTGGTATTTATTTAAAATCTTTTGCTGTTGTGGGTGATACGTTTCAGTTGTAGTTAAATAGTTTTCTAACTGTGCTTATGCTAAACATATAATAATATCTGTGATATAACAAGCATTTTTGGGGGTAGTTTTTAATATTTTGAGATTTTCAATGTTTGCAAATCTAATAAATATATTAATATATATATATAAATAATATATTCATAGTTATTATTTATTATTATAAAAATAATAAATATGAACTTTTAAAGAAAAATAATAACATTATTTATTAAATGAAATTTGGACTGTTTTACTCTATGATCTATGTTATTTATTTTTCAGAATGAAATTAGAGTTTGAAAGGCAAGCAAGGCATGTGATTTATCAAACGGCTAAAATTCAGTATGCGTTATTTTCTATTCATTGTTTTTCTTTAAATGAGGGTCCATCATTTAATGTCACATTCAGTCACCAAGTTCAGTTAGGATCTCCAGGTTTGTGTTGCTTTACACATCTAGTATAATAGGATAAAAATTAATTACTTTTAAATTAGCACAGTAAAATAATACAGCAATTTTGTATTAAATATTAAAAAATGCAAGAATTATGTTAAAATGGCATTCATCTGGCATTTTCCTGTAATTACCAAATTGAAAGGAGAAAGAGGCTCAGTCGGTAGCGCATCAGGCTCGCAATCTGCAATTCCCAGATTCGAGTCCCAGCTGGGTTAGCATTGAGATTTATCTCCGCAAAACTCCCCATCCTCCCACAGTCAGTAGGGGACACCGATGGGCTTAATAAGGTTGTTGTCCATTGGATGGGATTTTAAGCCATGACCCCATGTGCAGGAGAGCCATACCCTGTGCATGTTAAAGAACAGTCTGGATGGCCTTGAGAGGAGGCTACCATCTGTCTCCCAACAGTCGTTCCAGTGAGTCCCCTCCCCCAACCTTCTCAGATCCTTCGGAGTCCTTGTGACCTGGCCATTTCGCCCATTGTGTGCAAAAAAGTGCCACTCAGAGGTAAAACAACCAACCAACCCCAAACTATTATACAGTGTAATTTTAGTCTTAAATTTTTAGTCTTATCACATAACTGTGATCTTGAAAATAAAGATAATATCTCAAATCCTTTAGAGCAGGGTTGCCCCTGTGCTAAAGGATTTGAGATATGTGCATTATCTCACATGCAAGGATGTGAGATAATGTGTTCACCTGATGGTGAACCCCAACTTGTCATTAAACGGCTGTTTCTCCACACTTTTGATAGATTCTTAGAAGTCCCAGCTGCAATCCATATTCGTCTGTTAATCTCATACTGCACTTAACCAGTATCTGTTATATAACTACCAACATAATTAAACTGAGACACATTCTTAAGAGTGCAGCCATTCAGATTAATTGAACCACAGCCTGCCTGACCAATTTTCATCACTTTAGGTTTCCCTCTGTTTATAACCAAACCTACTCTACTACCAGTCTCATCAACAGCTCGAATGAAGGAGTTCATCTCATCAACATCATTTGCCTAAAGGGCTAAATCATCAGCATAATCTAAATCAGAAATTTTAGTATCTCTAGACCATTTAAGGCCAAAATCTTTCCCTTGCAGTGAATTTTGCGTAACATAATCAACAACCAAACTAAAGAGAAAAGGAGACAAAATGCGCCCTTGTCGAACACCAGAAGTAATGCTAAACCAATTGCTACAAGCCTTACCAACTCTCACACACGACTCAATGTTATTATAGAGAGCTTTCATTATGTTAACTAACTTGTCAGGTATACCATATGATTTCACAATCAACCACAAATTATGATGATCAACAGAGTCGAAAGCCTTTTTAAAATCAACAAAGCTAGCAACCAAAGGTTTCTGAAACTCTAAACATTTCTCAAGAATTTGTCTGAGTGAAAATATCTGATCCACACATCCCCTACCACTTCTGAATCCACATTGCTCATCATGCAATTGACGTCAACCAGATTCTTAATTCTATTAAGCACAATAATGCAAAGAAATTTACCTGCAACAGAAAGTAGGCTGATATCACTGTAGTTATCACAAGAACTGCGATCACCTTTTTTAAATATAGGGTTAATAATAGATCTGGTAAATTCCTTAGGAATCATGCCTTTATCATAAAAGGTATTCAAAATTTCAGTCATCCATGTGTTAACCGAAACATTGCCAGCTCTAAGCATTTCCATAGTAATTTCATCTACCCCTGGGGATTTATGTTAACTTTAGAAATAACCAAAATAATTTCAGCCTGTGTTATAGGACCAACATTAAAGCTACCAATGCATCTGTCATCATTGCAAACAATGGGAGTAGAACTAACCACAGTGTTTAGAACATCACTGAAATGCTCAGCCCATCTAGCCACAACAGAGTTTTCACCTTCTATAACCTTACTTTATCCTTCAATCCCTGTATACCTGTCTGTTTTCTACCACACAAAACATTAACTATCTGGTACAGCTCTCTGCTGTTGTGCTGTCTAACTGCTTCCTCTGCCTTGTCAGCCAAGCTATCAAGACAAAGATTCTTATCAGCAGCTAACCGATCCTTTACATATTTATTAGGACTAGTAGGGTATTGATTGAGGACATGCCTGCAATTTCTTCTTTCTGAAATAAGCTCAAATGCCTTATCACTCAAATAATTCTGCTTCCTCTGCTCCTTTTTTCCTAAAAGAGTAATGTTAGTTCCCAAAAAAGCCTGTTTAAAATGGTCCCATTCTTCTGCAACTTCAGTAGTAAGCAAACCATGACTGTCATAACGATTAAGTAACATATCATGGTAATCTTCAGCTATAACTGGGTCTTTCAGAGCTTCAGTATTAAAGGTAAATTTTTTAATCCTATCACAACACTTTTTAAATTTAAGTTTCAAGACACTTTTAACAAGGTAATGGTCAGATCCAATTTCAGCTCCCCTATATGATGTGGTATTCCTAACAGAACTAGCCCATTTGCTGTTAATGTATAATCAATCAATATTCTTTTGCAGGCCATCAGGTGAAACCCATGTGTACTTATGTATGTCACGGTGTTTGTAATAAGTGTTAGTTATTCTGAAACCATTGAGTTTACTTACCTGTAGGAGACGTTGCCCATTGCAGCTACCAATACCAAAAGGGCCTATTACTCCTCCCCAAAGGTCAGAGTCAGTACCAACTTTGGCATTAAAGTCACCTAGAACAAGAGTAATATCTCCTTTTTTGACAGAATTGAAAATATCATGAAGTTGTCCTTAAAACCCATCCTTCTCATCCTCATCGTCATCCTCAGTGAGGGCATGACAGCAGATAACATTCAAGTCTTTAATGAGTCTAAAATTTTGCTTTAAGAAACCATTCATTAATGTTCTCATATCCTAGAAGAGCATCAGTAGTGTGTCTGCTGAGAAGCAGACCCACGCCTTGGTGATGCTTATTATCTCCCCCCCCCCTGAAAAGAGAAATTTAAGATTATTTTTAAGAATCGGATCTTTATCTATCCATTTGGTCTCTTGCAAGCTGAGAATATCTAAATTATAACGGTGGAAATCTTGTGTGAGGACATCAAGAGAGTTATCTCTGTGCAGAGTCCTCACATTCCAACTATCTATGGATAGAAAATGTTTAGTGGGATGTTTAAAGAAACTATGTTTATTGAGAGAGGGAATGCTGACAATATCAAACAGCCCCCTAATCGCAGACATGGGGCAAAGACCTGTTTCCCCTACCACTAAAGGCTGAAGCCATCTACACTGGAAGACTTCCTCCAATGTAGAATTTGATGATGCCAATAGAAGCAAAGAGTTCAGGTGCCTACGATGACCTCTGTTCAGGATTATCCACCAGCTGATAAACATATCCTGTGAATCTATTCACTTGGGACTGTCAACCCACAAACAAACAGAAAACACAGCGGAAGATTTTCCCTCCACAGAAGCCCACCAGTGCAGCAAAGTCAGGATCCATAATCAAGCTCAGAGCCATATATCTGTCCAGTGGGTTTATATGGTCAGCACCAGGACCGTGTGTGGTTGACAACTCCTCAGCAGGGTTGAAAAAAAAGAAAAGTAGCCATAGTTGTCCAGATCAGTAGGCCACACTAAACTGGCAGCCCTCCCCTTCCTTTCACTTCCACAAGAGAGTATCTCTTTTGAAAGGTACTAACGGTCTGCACCACGAGAAGGCGGGGTTGGACGTTAGGTGCTAAGCCTGGCCGGTTCTATGCATCATCACAGGGGATTGGTGCATAGCTCTCCTTCCAGTGACTACCTATCTACCATTTGCAGACCTAGGTGGGGTAAAGGGGGTTAATATTTTGAAGTTACACCAGGGTCTGGTGATATGGAGTACCCCCTCATAGAAAGGGTGTCTGAGGGAAATGTTTGAAAATAATTGAAGAAACGTGCATATTTTAAGGCAAATTTTCTAGCTTCTGAATTTAATATTGGTATTTATATTTTGTTCTTATACCCATGGAACATTAATTATTTCATGCGTGGGTGACTCCTACCTTGCTAATTAAAATGAAATCTATTTCCTGTTCTTGTGTAAGAGCCTTCAAAGCTATGCCATCTCAAAGTGTAGTATAAAAATATTATTTCACAGTGCTATTTGCATAATATTTAATTTCAACAATATCACAATGATCAACAGTGATAGTATTGTAATTAAATATTTTATTCAAAGCATGCATCTTGCACATTACTTGTCTTTGAAACCAGTGGTTTTTTTGCTAGACTTATCCCCTTTATGCAGAGAAATTATTTGATTTTTGTTTTGCAGCTGATAAAAATATATCTTGTTGAACAGTAATTTTTGACATATTATAATAATGTTTCAAAACACATACAGCATGTATTTGACAAATAAGATTCTAACACCAGAAGGTTTAATTTATTCTTGAATATTTATTTTCCTTATAAAACTTGCACCTAACCATCTGAATTTTCAATATTGCATAAAACTTGTGTTAATTTATAATTTGTTTTTCTTCTGTTCTATATCTTTCAACTCAATAAATATACTTTATGGTTTAATATTGAAAATCTGAAACAAAATATTCATTCAATTAATATATATTAATATAAAAAGTAACTTAATCATTGTACAGTGATATCCTAAATGGAAAATTTTAATCCTATGGGTGATGCAAGGCTTTGAGCATCTCTGTATATATCTTTGTATAATGTACTTTTATATGCTCTTTTTTTTAATGTATCAGTAAATATTTTGTTTTGAGCCATAGCTTTTGTTTAAAAATTATTGCATTCGTTTCATATTGCAGATTATTTAAATATGCTTTCTATTAAATTTTAGGAAAAGGTAGTCCAGAAAAAGAATGTTTACTATTCATTGCCAACACTACTATTAAAAAAAAATACATAAAGTGTTCATTTTTTGGAGATTCACCTGTTTTACATGTAGCAGTAAATGGTGTCAAAGAGAAACCTCTGCAAACAGTAAGTTTTATTTATCGGTAGCATAATTTTAAATATCTGTGAACTTTGAAAAATATTAAAGATTTTATTTCAGTAAATAATTATTCAACATGGGAGGGCCAGCACTGAGTTTTAACCCCCACCTTGTCCTTGGTGAGAAAGGAGATACCGACGGGCTTGGAAAAGCTGATATTCATTAGATTGGATGTAAAGCCATGCCCTGTGTACAAGGAGAGCTACCCAAAAATGCAGAAAGAAATTTTTCACTAAAAGTAACGAGGTAAATGAGTTCCTTTGTGGTTTACAGCAATATATTAAGGTATATAATTGAATGGAACTTCGTTTTCAAGTAAAAAAGATTTTTTTAAAAATATAAGAAATGAACTTTGACCAAGCTGTAAACCACAGTAGGCTTACAGTCTTATGTACCCATTTAGATTTTCTTTAATTCTACCATTATTATTACTTCTTTTTAACACTTTGTATGTTTTATTTTTCAACTGACCTATTTTAGTGCACCACTAGTAGTATCTCTGTTTCATCCTGATTTTGCTTTTCCCTTCTTGGTGTTTTTCGATATCTTGCTATTTATACTCCTTTGAAATGATTTACAAAGAAACAAATCAGTAACTACTGGCAATTTTCCTGAAAATTAGGATTGCACAGACACCCAAAAAAAATTTTACCTCTTGTACTTTTATAGGATTTATGCCTTCACACAATAATTATATCAGAACAAATATCCTTCAACTGTAATATACACCCAGTTCTATTTTTATGCTCTCTCCATTTACATTTTCTTGCAGATATACATATTTCAGTAAAATATTCCCTCTCTCAAAGATGCATGCAAATTTTCTGAAATGTGCAATTCATAAAAAAAATTGTGTCCCTGTTAAAAACAAGGAAACCTGAAATGTAAAAGCAATGCATCAAATTAAAGAGTCTGCATAAAAGAGGAATTGTGCAAACAATTGTTATTGCTTCTCCCTATCAGCCTGTAGACTGCAATGACTTCAAAGACTTTGCTGAAACAGATTATCACTTAAAAGCTGTTAAACAATGCAATCACTTCTTGGAAAAGCAGACAGGATTTGAAGATGTTAATGTAGAAACTTAATGAAAAAAAAAAGATACATGAAGATGAGGAATAAGGCTTTTGAGAAATGTAGCTTCACAAAATGCTGAAGCTTATTTTGAACCTTCCAAATAAATGTGACAATAATGACAATGCAAAAAAAAAAATACTAATTTAAGAATTCAGCCATTCTGTTCTTTAAAGATCCATTAGTACGATTGAAAATGTACCCCAAAATTTGGTAAATGGAAACCCAAGTTCAGGAAGAAGAAGAAAAGAAAAAAGAGAAATGGAAAACTCCTGCAGTCTTGTTATTTACTAATCCACAAAAAGAGAAAAACAACCAAACATTTATTTTTAATGGCATTCTTGATGAAGAACCAAGCAGACAGAGCTTGGAGTCCATAGACTTCTTTTTGATCTATAGTTCTATCAAGATCCTTTGCTTCCATATTTGCTCAAGAATTACTGCTGGAAGAAAATGTCCGTACTTTGCCTTTTGATGATTGAAAGGAAGTTCACAATGAACTTCCCTCATTAATAACCATCACCTAGTTCTTTTCTAGAAAGGAGGAGATTGAACACCTATTTCTCCTTTCATAGAAGCAGATACTGTGCCATTAAATGTTCCATGAGCATTCCAATTGTAATACTGTACTCTTTTACTTCACTGTATTTATGTACTTTTTACTGCTGAAAAAAATAATTCTTTCTAACCAAGATTTCTTTATTTAAAATATTCCTTTTTTTTATGAATTTTTTACAATTTTTACAAAGAATGGAGATAATGTAGAAGCTATATTATGCTTTTTCTGGTTTCTCATACAACATACAAACACACAAGGTTATGCCCATTAATTTAGTAGTCAAGTACACTAATCATTAGACCAGGTAGGACTTGTCTAGCTTTTAGTCCAAAATCAAAATTTTGTTTCATATATTTAAATGCCAAATTTACTGTACACAGTAATTTTTTTTAGTAAACTTTGTTTTCCAATATTTTTTAACTAAAATAAAATTATGAAATCACCTCATCATTACCCTACATTGAAATACATATATATATATCTGTGAGGATCTTATGTCATCCCCCTGTTATTTATAGTCAGTTGTTGGTTTGTCTCTGATGTAATGTGTTGGTTTGTATGATTGGCAGCAAATGGTAGCCTATTCCTGCTACCATCAACTAATAATCAACAGTCAAGTAATTCAAACATTAATGTTTATTTTTTAGAAAGCAAGTTATGGGCAGGCAGCCAGTAGGCAGTTGCACTATTATTAATATGATTTGTCACAACTGTAGAACTTATTTCATAGGGCAGGTTACTACCTTATGTAGTACCAAGCAGTGTTTTTACAGTCCTCCAACGTTTGTGTTCTGTAGTCCACTGCGACTGCAGTTTTTTTTATTTTCACTGATGAGTAAAATCCGGTTAGGTCAATCTGTGACAAGGTATGACAAGTTTGTGTTCTGATACACATCTTTCTCCACCACTGTTGTACTCGGCTGTTATTTTATTGACTGTAGCCCATCTGTGACTCTGCACAATTTATCAGCTTCTGTTGACCTTTTTCATCAACAAGCTGTTACCAACAACAGAACTGCCATTCATTATATTTTTTGTTTTTGTATTTCCATCCATCAGCCATCTATTCAACCATCCATCCATTCATTTTACTGTATGAATGGATGGAAACATCCATCCATTCATCCAGTGAAAACCCCAGCAGGGTTGATGTTTAGAAGATACTAGTGTGTCTGGTACCAACTACACTATTGGTCAAAATTGCAGCAATAAGCACCGAAACCTAAGGAAAAACATATCGATGAATGGGGTGAAGTGGAAGTTATGGATATATTGGGACATGCCATCGTGGGACAAAAAAAAGAGCATACAGAAACAAGTTAAGCACGTGCACAACTGGATTGAAAGGAAATAGGCATCAGGTTAATACATGCAAATGAAGAAATAATACCCACAGTGTCCTCAAATTGTATATTTTCACCTCTTGCAGCTATGCAGGCGTGACAACAACTTGCCATGCTATGGATAAGCTGCCCAGCAGAGCCTTTGTGAAGTAATTTCCCTTGCTCCATGCAGAGCAGATTGTTGCAGATTGCTACAGAGCAGATTGTTGGATGATGGCAATGAATACCATCTGTCACCATACAGTAACTGAGACATGATCTGTGGTATTCAGGTCTGGTGATCATGATGACAAATCCATATGAATGATATCTTTACACTCAATGTATTCATCTGCCAACAAAGTTCTGTAAGGTAGAGCATTGTTATCCATTAAGAGAAATCTTTGACCAACTGCACCTCTAAAAGGATGAACATAAGTTTCCAAGATATCTTTATATCTGACACCTGTCAATACTTGCTGATTTATCCCCTCATTCTCATGGAGAGTAACTATTGATATTTATCTCAGCCCAGACTATTAATCCACTGCCTCCATATTGGTCTTTTCCTGAATGTGAGGTGGATGAAACCATGTTGTAAATTCTCTCCATATGGATAACTGTTCATAACCCTATTTGCCAATCTATAATTATTCATACAGGCAACATGGCCAAACCAATGGAGTCTCTCTCACAATATTCTGCTTAAAGGAGGTTGCAATACCTTTGCCTAACCTCATCATTAGTTACAATGCTAGCTGCTGCTGCTGCTGCTGCTGCTGCTGCTGCTGCTGCTGCTGCTGCTGCTCCTCCTCCTCCTCCTCCTCCTCCTCCTCCTCCTCCTCCTCCTCCTCCTCCTCCTCCTCCTCCTCCTCCTCCTCCTCCTCCTCCTCCTCCTCCTCCTCCTCCTCCTCCTCCTCCTCCTCCTCCTCCTCCTCCTCCTCCTCCTCCTCCTCCTCCTCCTCCTCCTCCTCCTCCTCCTCCTCCTCCTCCTCCTCCTCCTCCTCCTCCTCCTCCTCCTCCTCCTCCTCCTCCTCCTCCTCCTCCTCCTCCTCCTCCTCCTCCTCCTCCTCCTCCTCCTCCTCCTCCTCCTCCTCCTCCTCCTCCTCCTCCTCCTCCTCCTCCTCCTCCTCCTCCTCCTCCTCCTCCTCCTCCTCCTCCTCCTCCTCCTCCTCCTCCTCCTCCTCCTCCTCCTCCTCCTCCTCCTCCTCCTCCTCCTCCTCCTCCTCCTCCTCCTCCTCCTCCTCCTCCTCCTCCTCCAACAACAACAACAACAACAACAACAACCATGGGCTATGGAGGTCCAACCAGACCATGCAATTTAGTTCTCCAAGCAAGTCTATCCTGAGCTACATCTACTACATCTGGCCACTGCACACTAATTCTAATAAGGTCCTGTTTGACATTGTCTGCCCACCGCATCCTAGGTCTCCCCCACTTTCTGAGGCCTTTAGGCACACTGTTCATAACCCTATTCGCCAATCTATAATTATTCATACAGGCAACATGGCCAAACCAACGGAGTCTCTCTCTGCACAATATTTATTCATACAGGCAACATGGCCAAACCAACGGAGTCTCTCTCTGCACAATATTCTGCTTAAAGGAGGTTGCAACTCCTTTGCCTAACCTCATCATTAGTTACAAAGTTGAACCACTAATGCCCAAGATACTGCATAAGCATCTGGAATCAAAAGCATCTAGTTTCCTGTTATCTTGTTTACAAAGTGTCCAAGTTTCACTACCATAACTAACCCTAGAAAGAACCAAACTATTATACAGTCTAATTTTAGTCTTTAGGTGTATACGCCTATTTCTCCACACTCTCCATAGATTCTTATAAGTCCCGGCAGCAATTCCTATTTGTCTATATGTTAAATGTTCGTCTATATGTTAATCTCATGGCGCACATCACCATTATCTGTTACATAGCTCCCAAGGTAATTAAACTGTTAATTAAACTGTGACACCTGCTCAAGCCTGCAACCATTCAGTTAAACTGAATCACAGCCTGCCAGACCAATTTTCATCAATTTAGTTTTCTCTCTGTTTATAACCAAACCTACTCTACTACCAGTTTCATCAACAGCTCAAATGAAAGAGTTCATCTCATTAACATCATTTGCCAAAAGGGCTAAATCATCAGCATAATCTAAATCAGAAATTTTCGTATCTCCAGCCCATTTAAGGCCAAAATCTTTCCCTTGAAGTGAATTTCGCATAACATAATCAAAAACCAAACTAAAGAGAAAAGGAGACAAAATGCACCCTTGTCGAACACTAGAAGTAATGCTAAACCAATTGCTACAAGACTTACCAACTCTCACACATGACTCAGTGTTATTATAGAGAGCTTTCATTATGTTAACTAACTTGTCTGGTATACCATATGATCTCACAATCAACCACAAATTATGACATTCAGCATAGTAGAAAGCCTTTTTGAAATCAACAAAGCTAGCAACCAAAGGTTTCTGAAACTCTAAACATTTCTCAAGAATCTGCCTAAGTGAAAATATCTGATCCACACATCCCCTACCACTTCTGAATCCACATTGCTCATCACGCAATTGCCTGTCAACCAGATTCTTAATTCTATTAAGCACAATCATGGAAAGACTTTACCTGGAACAGAGAGTAGGCTGATACCCCTATAGTTATCACAAGAACTGCGATCACCTTTTTTGAAAATAAGGATAGGAACCATGCCTTTATCATAAAAGTTATTCAAAATTTCAGTCATCCAAGTGGTAACCGAAACATTCCCAGCTCTAAGCATTTCGGTAGTAATTTCATCTACCCCTGGGGATTTATGAAGTTAAGTTTAGAAATAGCCAAATTAACTTCAGATGGTGTTATAGGGCCAACATTAAAGCCACCAATGCATCTATCATCATTGCAAACAATGGGAATAGAACTAACCACATTGTTTAGAACACCACTGAAATGCTCAGCCCACCTAGCTATGACAGAATCCTCCCCTTCTATAACCTTACCTTGTTTATCCTTCAATCCCTGTATACCTGTTCGTTTTCTACCACACAAAACATTAACTATCTGGTACAGCTCTCTGCTGTTGTGCTGTCTAACTGCTTCCTCGGCTTTGTCAGCCAAGCCATCAAGCCAAAGATTCTTATCAGCAGCTAACTGATCCTTTACACGTTTATTAAGTTCTCTGTAATGCTTTCTATTAGGACTAGTAGGGTATTGATTAAGGACATTCCTGCAGTTCTTTCTTTCCGAAATAAGCTCAAGTGCCTTATCACTCAGATAATTCTGCCTCCTCTTCTCCTTTTTTCCTAAAAGAGTACTGTTAGTGTCGAAAAAAGCCTGTTTAAAATGATCCCAATCTTCCTCAACTTCAGTAGTAATAAGCAAACCATGACTGTCATAATGACTAAGTATCATGGTAAGCTTTAGCTATAACTGGGTCTTTCAGAGCTTCTGTATTAAAAGTAAAATTTTTAACCCTAGCACAACACTTTTTAAGTTTTAAGTTGCAAGACACTTTTAACAAGGCAATGGTCAGATCCAATTTCAGCTCCCCTTTATGACCTGGTATTCCTAACAGAACTAGCCCATTTGCTGTTAATTAATATATAATCAATCATATTCTTATGCAGCCCATTGGGTGAAACCCATGTGTACTTATGTATGTTGAGGTGTTTGTAATAAGTGTTTGTTATTCTGAAGCCATTGAGTTTACTTATCTGTAGGAGACATTGCCCATTGTCATTGCAGCTACCAATACCAAAAGGGCCTATCACTCCTCCCGAAAGGTCAGAGTCAGTACCAACTTTGGCATTGAAGTCACCTAGAACAAGGGTAATATCTCCTTTCTTGACAGAATTCAAAATATCCTGAAGTTGTCTGTAAAACCTATCCTTCTCATCCTCAGTGGGGGCATAACGGAAGATAACATTCAAGTTTTTAACGCTTATCTAAAATTTTGCTATAAGAAACCTTTCATTAATGCACTCATATTCTACAAGAGCTCACTAGCATGTCTGCTGAGAAGCAGACCCACGCTTTGGTGGTGTTTATTGTCATCCCTCCCTGAAAAGAGAAATTTAAGATTATTTTTAAGAATCTGACCTTTATATGACCATTTGGTCTCTTGCAAGCCGAGAATATCTAAATTATAATGGTGGAATTCTTGTGTGAGGACATCAAGAGAAAAAGCTCTGTGCAGAGTCCTCACATTCCAATTACCTCTGGAGAGAAAATGGTTAGTGGGATGGTTAAAGAAACTACGTTTGTTGAATAGAATTTGACGATGCCATTAGAAGCAAAGAGTTCAGGTGATGACCTCTGCTCAGGATTATCCACCAGCTGATAAACATATCCTGTGAATCTATTCACTTGGGGCTGTCAACCCACAAACAAACAGAAAACACAGCGGAAGATTTTCCCTCCACAGAAGCCCATCAATGCAACAAAATCAGGATCCATAATGAAGCTCAGAGCCATATATCTGTCCAGAGGGTTTATATGGTCAGCACCAGGACCCTGTGTGGTTGACCACTCCTCAGCAGGGTAGAAAAAAAAGAAAAGTAGCCATAGTTGTCCAGATCAGTAGGCCACACTAATCTGGCATCAGTAGGCCACACTAATCTGGCAGCCCTCCCCTTCCGTTCACTTCCACAAGAGAGTATCTCTTTTGAAAGGTACTAACGGTCTGCACCACGAGAAGGCGGGGTCAGACATTAGGTGCTAGGCCTGGCCAGTTCTATGCATCATCACAGGGGATTGGTGCATAGCTCTCCTTCCAGTGACTACCTAGCTACCATTTACAGACCATTGTAAATGAGCTGATCTGTGGGCAAGAGTCAAGCGAACACAAAAGCAGGTAGTTTTGCACAGAGAGCACTATTATTGAGTGTCCTGTAAACTATATTGAGATACAGTTCTTCCAGTGGATCAGGTAAGCACTGAGGCAAGTTAATGTGTGATGCTTGGCAACTCACAGGTGATGCCATATAATGGCTATCCTCTGCTGAAGTCACCCTGTGGTGTCTTTGTCCAGATCTTTGAGAAATGTTTTGAGTCTCCTCAAACTGCTTCCACAGTTGAATAATAACAGAATGATCCACACATAACCAACTGTCCACTTCAGATTGAGATTGCGCTCCTTCCAGTCGCTCTACAGCTCTCCATCTAAATTCTCTGTTTAGATGATGATAAACACTTCCATGTTTTCCATTGCCCATCTTTATATATGTATATGTCTTGTGCACTGACCATGCAAATTTCTTGCACTGGTGTATTTTTATTGTGTTTTCATGTGCCATGTCTAGCTTGTTGGGCAACACATTTGATGTTTTACATGCGACAGTACTTTGGGGGTGATTTCATTGTACCTAGTGATGATGTAATTTTTGCATTCGTACTATGTCAAAAAAAATCTGGGGTCTGTAAATGGTAGCTAGGTAGTCACTGGAAGGAGAGCTATGCACCAATCCCCTGTGATGATGCATAGAATCGGCCAGGCCTATCACCTAATGTCTGACCCCGCCTTCTCGTGGTGCAGACTGTTAGTACCTTTCAAAAGAGATACTCTCTTGTGGAAGTGAATGGAAGGGGAGGGCTGCCAGATAAGTGTGGCCTACTGATCTGGACAACTATGGCTACTTTTCTTTTTTTTCTACCCTGCTGAGGAGTGGTCAACCACACAGGGTCCTGGTGCTGACCATATAAACCTACTGGACTGGACAGATATATGGCTCTGAGCTTGATTATGGATCCTGATTTTGCTGCACTGGTGGGCTTCTGTGGAGGGAAAATCTTCCGCTGTGTTTTCTGTTTGTTTGTGGGTTGACAGCTCCAAGTGAATAGATTCACAGGATATGTTTATCAGCTGGTGGATAATCTTGAGCAGAAGTCATCACAGGCACCTGAACTCTTTGCTTCTATTGGCATCGTCAATTTCTACATTGGAGGAAGTCTTCCAGTGTAGATGGCTTCAGCCTTTAGTGGTGGGGGAACGGGTCTTTGCCCCATGTCTGCAATTAGGGGGCTGTTTGATATTGTCGGCATTCCCTCTCTCAATAAACATAGTTTCTTTAAACATCCTACTAACCATTTTCTCTCCATAGGTAGTTGGAATGTGAGGACTCTGCACAGAGCTTTTTCTCTTGATGTCCTCACACAAGAATTCCACCATTATAATTTAGATATACTCAGCTTGCAAGAGACCAGATGGACTGATAAAGGTCAGATTCTTAAAAATAATCTTAAATTTCTCTTTTCAGGGAGGGACGACAATAAGCATCACCAAGGCGTGGGTCTGCTTCTTAGCAGACACGCTAGTGATGCTCTTCTAGGATATGAGTGCATTAATGAAAGGTTTCTTACAGCAAAATTTCAGACAAGCGTTAAAGACCTGAATGTTATCTGCTGTTATGACCCCACTGAGGATGCCGATGAGGATGAGAAGAATAGGTTTTATGAACAACTTCAGGATATTTTGAATTCTGTCAAGAAAGGAGATATTACCCTTGTTCTTGGTGACTTCAATGCCAAAGTTGGTACTGACTCTAACCTTTGGGGAGGAGTAATAGGCCCTTTTGGTATTGGTAGCTGCAATGGCAATGGGCAACGTCTCCTACAGGTAAGTAAACTCAATGGTTTCAGAATAACTAACACATATTACAAACACCGCGACATACATAAGTACACATGGGTTTCACCTGATGGGCTGCATAGGAATATGATTGATTATATATTAATTAACAGCAAATGGGCTAGTTCTGTTAGAAATATCAGGGCATATAGGGGAGCTGAAATTGGATCTGACCATTATCTAATTAAAAGTGTCTTGCAACTTAAACTTAAAAAGTGTTGTGCTAGGGTTAAAAAATTTGCTTTTAATACTGAAGCTCTGAAAGACCCAGTTATAGCCAAAGCTTACCATGATAGGTTACTTAGTCATTATGACAGTCATGGTATGCTTACTACTGAAGTTGAGGAAGAATGGGATCATTTTAAACAGGCTTTTTTGGACACTAACAGTACTCTTTTAGGAAAAAAGGAGCAGAAGAGACAGAATTATCTGAGTGATAAGGTACTTGAGCTTATTTCGGAAAGAAAGAACTGCAGGAATGTCCTTAATCAATACCCTACTAGTCCTAATAGAAAGCATTACAAAGAACTTAATAAACGTGTAAAAGATCAGTTAGCTGCTGATAAGAATCTTTGGCTTGATGGTTTGGCTGACAAAGCCGAGGAAGCAGTTAGACAGCACAACAGCAGAGAGCTGTACCAGATAGTTAATGTTTTGTGTGGTAGAAAACGGACAGGTATACAGGGATTGAAGGATAAACAAAGTAAGGTTATAGAAGGTGAGCATTCTGTCATGGCTAGGTGGGCTAAGCATTTCAGTGATGTTCTAAACAATGCAGTTAGTTCTATTACCATTGTTTGCAATGATGATAGATGCATTGGTGGCTTTAATGTTGACCCTATAACACAATCTGAAGTTATTTTGGCTGTTTCTAAACTTAAACTTCATAAATCCCCAGGGGTAGATGAAATTACTACAGAAATGCTTAGAGCTGGAAATGTTTCGGTTACCACTTGGATGACTGAAATTCTGAATATCTTTTATGATAAAGGCATGGTTCCTAAGGATTTTACCAGAGCTATTGTTATCCCTATTTTCAAAAAAGGTGATGGCAGTTCTTGTGATAACTATAGGGGTATTAGCCTACTCTCTGTTCCAGGTAAAGTTCTTTCCATGATTGTGCTTAATAGAATTAAGAATCTGGTTGACAGTCAATTGCGTGATGAGCAATGTGGATTCAGAAGTGGTAGGGGATGTTTGGATCAGATATTTTCACTTAGGCAGATTCTTGAGAAATGTTTAGAGTTTCAGAAACCTTTGGTTGCTAGCTTTGTTGATTTCAAAAAGGCTTTCGACTCTGTTGATCATCATAATTTGTGGTTGATTGTGAAATCATATGGTATACCAGACAAGTTAGTTAACATAATGAAAGCTCTCTATAATAACACTGCATCATGTGTGAGAGTTGGTAAGGCTTGTTGCAATTGGTTTAGCATTACTTCTGGTGTTCGACTAGGGTGCATTTTGTCTCCTTTTCTCTTTAGTTTGATTATTGATTATGTTATGCGAAATTCACTTCAAGGGAAAGATTTTGGCCTTAAATGGGCTGGAGATACGAAAATTTCTGATTTAGATTATGCTGATGATTTAGCCCTTTTGGCAAATGATGTTGATGAGATGAACTCTTTCATTCGAGCTGTTGATGAGACTGGTAGTATAGTAGGTTTGGTTATAAACAGAGAGAAAACTAATGAAAATTGGTCAGGCAGGCTGTGATTCAGTTAATCTGAATGGTTGCAGTCTTGAGCAGGTGTCACAGTTTAATTATCTTGGGAGCTATGTAACAGATAATGGTGATGTGCGGCATGAGATTAACAGACGAATAGGGATTGCTGCCGGGACTTTTAAGAATCTATGGAGATTGTGAAAAATAGGCATATACACCTAAAGATTAAAATTAAACTGTATAATAGTTTGGTTCTTTGTAGGGTTAGTTATGGTAGTGAAACTTGGACACTTTGTAAACAAGATAACAGAAAACTTGATGCATTTGATTCTAGATGCTTACGCAGTACCTTGGGCATTAGGTGGTTCAGCTTTGTAACTAATGATGAGGTTAGGCAAAGGAGTCGGCAACCTCCTTTAAGCAGCATATTGTGCAGGGAGAGACTCCATTGGTTTGGCTATGGATAATCATAGATTAGCAAATAGGATTATGAACAGTGTGCCTAAAGGCCTCAGAAGGAGGGGGAAACCTAGGATGCAGTGGGCAGACAATGTCAAACAGGACCTTGTTAGAATTGGTGTGCAGTGGGCAGACAATGCCATACAGGACCTTATTAGAATTGGCGTGCAGTTGCCAGATGAAGCAGATGTAGGTCAGGACATATACTTGGAGAATTAAATTGCACGCCTGGTTAGACCTCCATAGCCCATGGCTGCTTGAAGATGATGATATACAGACCAAGTTCTTCAACTATATGAAAATTTCACCAGTAACACAGATTTAAGTTTGTGTGAAAGATGATAAAGTTGGTTTCAATATGTCAGAAACATGAAATGTTGAGTGGAAAGCCAATAGCCAAACTGAAGAAAAGTTTTGTTGTTAATCAGTATCTTCATAGTAGAGACACACAGATTTTAAGCAGATGGAGCAAAAAGTACAGTGCTTGATTAATAATGCAGAAGTTAACGAATTCACATATGGAAGTAAAAAGTAAATGTGCTTTCACAATAGCTTCACAATATATATGGATTTGCAAAGAAAAAAATCACAATGCTGGCAATATCAATAAACTCGCACAAGAAGTATAGAATCCAGATTTTGGATATACATATATCCTTGATCAGTTAAGGTACTGATAAAATGGAAGTAGATAAGTATTTCTTGTTCAAATTACTTAGTTATATACTGATGTTATCGGATTCAAATCCCCACTGTGCCTGTGAATTGAGAATTTTTTTGTTAACCCCTACTCTGACCTCAAGGAGAAAGTTGGATATCAATGGGCTTGATAAGCTAGCTGTCCATCACATAATATGCTAAGCTGTGTCCCCATTTGCTGGAGAGCCATATCCTGTTAAAGAATACATTAGATGGTTTAAGCATAAAGGACAATCACAGCATTACCTATTGATTTTTTAACATTTACAAATCAATGAATGTTTTATGGGAAAAAATATGCTGATGTATGGGTTTGACAGTATGCTTTCACCTCCTAACAGATGTCCAGTGGATATCCATCTACCCAGTTTAGAGTTAGAAGAAGCAATCCAATTTTGGTGCTTTTCAGCTGCAGTTCTTTTAAAAAATTCCATGTCATTTAAACCTTAAAGTGTAAGTTTTTTTTCACAATGCAGGCAATTGTGGCCAAGAAGTTTTAAAAAAAATTTTAGCAGAAAACAAGTGAACTTCAAAACTTTGTCCTACAATGACCAACAGTTATATGTAGGTAATGTTACTTATCAAATGAATTTGTTTCAGAAAATAACTGTTTAATTTATTGAAGTTATCCAAAATGATTTATATATTTGTCTTTTAATTTTAGGGAAGTAATTTTGTGTTTACAATGTCACACTTATTGACTGGAAGGAATGAAGTTGTAATTACAACTGCTCATGATCCACAATCACAGGTAATTTAAAATTAAGCAGATCAAAAGATTTTGGAACTAAATAGTCGCTTATTTTTAAAGCATAGTGATAGCAGTATGAAACAATTGAATATCAACAATTACACTATTTTAAAAACTTACTAAACTCTTAGAAAATGATTTTATCATTCAAATGGAATACTTCTACATTCGCTATTTAGCACAGGAATTCCAAGTGATTACTCATGATATTGAGAGTTTCTTGTACCCATGGTACGTCATTATGAACCTTCATAATTAACTTTATTTTAGAAAAGTTCCAGAAGTTAAAATTTGCCCATAGTGCGAAATGCAAAAACTGTAACTTCTGTAGCAAAGATTTGATATAATAAAATGGCTGGCTCGTGTAAGATACCTAATGTTGAGAAGCTATCTTATGCCCGTCTTTGCTCTTGGAATGTACAGTAATTACCAGTCTGTAACAACTAGCATTAGTCAAATTGCATAGAATGCTACTATCAAAGTTGGTGATATTGTGGTAAGTGCATTCATGTTGTTGGTGCCTGTTCAAAACTTTTCTGAAGGCTGGTGTAATGACTAAAAACAGACAGTGTAATAGATGGTTTACATAGTAAGTTTGGTAATAAACAGATAGAGCCACACAAAGTATTTCACTGAGGCAAAGTCAAAAAGGTTTTTGACTTTGTTGCTCGTCATAATTTTCGGCTGATTATGAGATCATATGGCATACCAGACAAGTTAGCATAATGCTATCTATAATAACAGTAATCGTAATACTCTATAATAACAGAGTCATGTGAGAGTTGGTAAAGCTTCTAGTAATTGGTTTAGCACTGTTACTGGAGTTCAACAAGAATGCATTTTGTCTCCTTTTCTCTTTAGATTGGTTATGGATTATGTTATATGAAATTCATTCAAGGGAAAGATTTTGGCTTTAAATGGTCAAGAAATTTTTAAATTATATTATGCTGATGATTTGGCCCTTTTGGCAGATGTTGATTAGATGAACTCTTTCATTAGAGCTGTTTACGAGACTTGTATAATAGTTGTGTAATAGTGTGGCCCTTTCTAGGGTTAGTTATAGTGAAGCTTTGATCCTTTGTAAGCAACATAACATGAAACTTGATGCCTTTGATTCTAGATGCTTACACAGTATCTTGGGCATTAGATGGTTTTATCTTGTAAGTAATGATGAGGTTAGGTGAAGGAGTAAGCAACCTCCTTTGAGAACATATTGTGCAGAGAGAGAAACTGCATTGGTTTGGCCATATTGCTCATATACATAACTATAGATTAGTGAATAAGGTTATGAACAGTGTGCCTAAAATCCTCATAAAAAGGGGAGACTTAGGATGCAGTTGACAGAAAATGTCAAGCAGTATCTCATTAGAATTGGTGTATAGTGGCCAGATACAGCAGCTGTGCTAAGGACAGACATGTTTGGAGAACTAAATTGCACAGTCTAGTTGAACCTTTGTAGCCCATGGGTGCTTAAAGATTATATATGTGTGCATGTCTGTCTGTCACACATGGAAATAGCAATTTGAAAAACTTTGATTTAAAAACATTTTAAAAGTTACATGCAAAGAGGTAGCAATGTGTTTCACTACAGATGTAGCATTGTTGGGTGACTGACCTGATCAGCCATTGGGCAGCATTTAAATGCTGATGGCCCTATGTCAGCACTCACATAAGTAACTGTGGATAGCTGCAGCTGTGGAGGATTAATTTCTATGCAGAGGGTAATATCTGTATTAAACTGATTTTTGCTGTAGAGATTTATTAATAAATTTTCCATATAGTTTAACTAGAAATATGTATGTTGGTGTACTATTAACTAGGTTTTCTAAATTTGATATCTGGGGCAGTATGTTGATTAAAGTTGATATTTATTTTGAAAATATAAATATCAATTTTAATATATGTGATTTAAAATTGATATTATGTTTGAGTAAAATTGATATCTGGACCTATTGTAGAATTTCAGTTATATTTGTATCCAATTGAAATTTAAAAAAGAATAATAAAATTTGATTTTTTACTTTTTGTGTGTTTGTTGGGGGTTTAATTCTAAATTCCTATTTTGCTTTCTAGTATTCAATTCTAAATTTTCATTTGGTGGAGGTAGGCTTAATTCTAAATTCCCATTATCATATGTGGGATTCAATTCTAAACTGTTGTTTGTTTTCTCTATTCTGTCTATCAGATTTTTAATTTTCTTTTTTTATGAGTTTCCCTGACTTAGTTGATTGTTGTTCTATTTTATAATGTATTCTACCGATTAATTCGGTATATTCTATTTTTTCATTTAGTATTTGATATTGATTATGCAGTTTATTTCCCACCCTCATTATATATCATCCCTAGTTTTCCTAATTACATTATTCAGCAGTTTTGCCTCTGCTATTTCTAAAGTTTTAATTAGATAAGTTTCATATTTACATTTTGGTATTTGTAAAGATTTTGGTGTTAATTTCAATTTTTTTTACAATCCATTAGGAATCTTAGCTTACTAAACATTTTTTGTCTCTTTAATAGTGTCCATAAGTGATATTTACTTGTACACAAAATAATTATAATTAAACCAATTGTTCAAATTATTTTAATCTTCATGATAATGCTGTTAATATATAGAAATAGCTTATGAGCAAGCCTTAATAACTCCTAAGGGTTTGATATATTTTGCCATTTTGGCAACCTTAGTACAGAGATGCTTTTACCATATAAAAAGTTCTTGAGTTTTTTTATGTTATTGTTAGCTCAGGGCATCCTAATCAATGGCATTATTGTTGATTGAGAGTTGTTACAATTTTAGAAAAATGAAGGAATTAAAGGTTCATACCACTTATAAGGTTTCTTTTGTTGGCTAGTTCATCTGGTCTGTGTAACAGTATTTTGATGGATGTTCTTCGCCCTTGTTGGTGACTTGAAATTTGATGATACAATGGATGTCACTCCACTTTAAGCTTGATGGTTCACTTTAATTGCTAGTTGACTTGATTGTAGTGGTTGATATCTTAGGGTGTCAAGTCTTCCAATTTTATTTCTAAATTGCACTAGCACGTGTTTTAAAAGCTTGCCCACTTAGCTTAAAAATCATAACAATTGACGATCATAACATTAAACCCAACTTAAATGTTAAAAGTTAAAAAGACATAGTTTCTTTAAACTTTAAAAAGGCATAATGTGACATGTTTCAACTCATATCAGGAGGCTTCATCTGGCAGTGATTAAGTGGCAAGCATGGTTTTCATTTGGTTCTCCCCTTGTGGTCAGTGTCAGCTTGGGTTTTCTCATTGAGCAGTAGGTCCCAGGTTGGTGGGAGGGGTGTTATTTCAATATTGCAATTTTCATAAAGATCACATTTGCATTCTGCAAATGTGATCTATGTGATCTTTATGTAAATTTATCAGAATATTTTCTAGATAGTTAAATTGAAATTTTGTGTTTGTGTGTGTTTGTGTGGGGGGGAGGGGGGGGGTGCTAATAGTGTAGTTGGTAAATCATCTGTATTAATTTGATTATCAGTTATTGTTTGAGCTAATGTAGTTGTTGGATTTTGTTTCTGTTTATCTCTTTTTTTATGTTCTATGAGTCTTTGTTCTATTGTTCTATATGTCTTTCCTACATAACTATTTCTTCCTTCAAGTTTATTGTCAGAATTAAAATCCCAACAGTGTATGAAAAGTAAAAAAATCAAATTTTATTGATCTTCCTAAATTTTAATTGGATACAAATGTAATTGAAATTCTGGAACAGGATGGGAAGTTTGCATACTGACCCAGATACCAAAATTGAGAAACCTAATACACATACCAGTCACTGACTTAGAAACCTTTATGCAGATGTACATAAATGTCACTTGCACAGCATATATGCAAAAATATGTGATCTAAGCAACTCTTTAAGACTGTTGCTCATCAGAAATCTTCAGTGAATTGATGCTATGTGATAACCACATAGCATCACTTCACTGAAGACAGGGTGATGCAGTGCTCCGAAATGCTTCTGAGTTTTCTCCTAAAAACTTTCAACACACAGATAGTTTGAAGGATAAACTTAAAAATTTTATTGCTCAACGACAGAGAATTCGAAGTTCTTTTTAATTAATTTCTGAGCAAGAAGGTCCTTTTAATTGTGTATTTTTAACATGCTTAAGTTTTAATTTCCATTTAGGTATTGTGTTTATATGTTGTTAAAGTGGGTAGTATAGCTTTACAATTGTAACACCTTTTTCCTCTCAGCCTTAAATGTAGAGACATTTCTTGTAAAATGTTCTCTTCTGTGCTGTTATTAATTGCATTATAAATATTTTGTTCCCTTTTAAAAAAGAGGAAGGGAGGGTCAGTCGGTTGTGTGCCAGGTTTCTGTAGTTCCAGGTTTTAGGCCCACTTAGTTCAGCGTTGAGGTTTACCTCCACAAAACTCTCTGTGCTGCCCTCAGTCAGTAGGGGACACCAATGGACTAGGAAAGGCTGTCATCTGTCAGATGGAATGTTAAGCTGTGGCTTAGTGTACAGGAGAGTCATACCTTGTGCACATTTAAGAACATTCTGGATGGTCTTGATGGGAGGCTAGTATCTGTCTCCCAATAGTTGTCTAGTGAGTCCCCTTCCCCAGACCTTGTTTGAGCTCTTGTGACCTGGCCATTTAGCCCATTGTGTGCAAAAAAATGCTATTCAGAGGTAAAACAACCCAACTCTTTTAAAATCCTTGCAGCTGTTGACCCTTCAGCAATATATTGATCATGTATGTTTACATACTTGTCAAATTTTATTTCATATTTTTGATATGTATTGAGCAGTGTTAGTGTACAGTTTTATGCCTTCCTCTCAACAGAATAAATAAATAAAAAAATAAATTAAAGCAAGATCTTCCATAAAAACTAATGTTAGCTAATCTCTTTGCAGACCAGAATAAGAACTTGAAAAATGCATATATAATGCAGGATATGCCTGCCATACAGTAGTAACAGCTTGTAAATTACATGCCACTCATCATGGTCACAGTACTTGACCAATTTTTATAATTTCAATTTCAAACTCTTTAGCTACAGTTTCTAGCTCAGTTTCATTTTTATTAGGTTGGTGATAAATAAAATAAATTTTATGTAAAAAAATGTTTTAAATGATTTGACTTGTTTTATTTCAGATACTGCATCATTGAGTGATAATTGCAATCAATGATTTAAATAGTGCCAAATGATGATTTTAGGAAGTGTTTTTAACAGCTTAGTAGCTACTCCAGACTTTCTTCCCAACATTGTATTAGCACCATCAGAACAAAATGCTATTAAATATGCTTTCAAATATTTTCTATTAAATCCAGATCATTTAAAGTTTATAATAATGTATTAAAAATGCACTCTGCTGTAGTAGACACCAATTCTTTTAAAGTGACAAATAACATTACTGGTTCGGGAGTGGATTGAATTGGGCACTGGAGATAAATCACTAGGATCCTTTTTTTTTTTCGAAATTGTAGATTCATCAATTATTCTATAATATTCTTTTATAATATTTCTTCTGTAATATTCTTAAATATCTTCATTTTAATTTCTTTTGTAATATGTTCCACTATTCTTCTTGCACTTTATTGTGTATGCAAACAATTTCCTATATCTAAACCATTTTTTTTTCTTGTAATTCCAGTGCCACCTCAATATCGGATAAAGGCCTGTTACGTTTTACCAAGCTTTTACAGTAGCATCAATATTTTTTTTTTAATTTGTGTATTAAATTTGAAATTGAGTCATTAGCCAATTCTTTTAACAAATCTAGAATTTTAATATGGGCTTTAAAAACATTGTATTTCCTATTTTTTTTTTTCATAGAGAAACTTGCCTAGTATTTTTATTACTACCATTTGGGGTTGCTAAACATATGCACCATTCCTTGGACTCGTGGACATATTTTTATGTTGTTATTCCTAAACACTTTTGAACAATTGTTTTTCATTACAACAATCTGGAAAGGGTTGATTATCTATTTCTTTCAATGACAAACATGATGGTTTTCCTTTACTGATTGGTCGTTCAACAGATTCAAAATTTGATTTCATTGATTTCAATGAATTTCGTTACTATCATTAGTTTCTGTGTCAATTTAAACCTTCTTCACATGTATAAAGCTTAATACATCACTCTCTCTGTTTATGCATTTTTGGGATTAGAATCTGAAAAAAGTATTTATGATTAATTTTTAATGCGATTAATACAGTAGTGTTTTATATATATTTAATATCATCATCATCATTATTCTCAAGCAGTCATGGGCTATGGAATCCAACCAGACCGTGCATTTAGTTTTCCAACCATATCTATCCTGACCTACATCTGCTGCATCTGGCCACTGCACACCAATTCTAACAAGGTCCTGTTTCACATTGTGTGCCCACCACGTCTTAGGTCTCCCCCTCTTTCTGAGCTCTTTAGGCACACTGTTCATAATCTTATTTGCTAATCTATAATTATCCATATGGGCAACATGGCCAAGCTAACAGAATCTCTCTCTGCACAATATGCTGTTTAAAGGGGGTTGCTGACTCCTTTGTCTAATACTATCATTACTTACATAGTTGAACCACCTAATGCCCAAGATACTGCATAAGCATCTAGAATCAAAAGCATCAAGTTTCCTGTTATCTTGTTTACAAAGGATCTAAGTTTCCATAACTAATCCTAGAAAGAACCAAACTATTTATAGAGTCTAATTTTAGTCTTTAGGTGTATATGCCTATTTCCATAACTAATCCTAGAAACATTCCATACAAATCCTAGAAAGAACTTGATGCTCTGATTTATATGATGCTGATGATACAAACAATGGGAGTAGAATTAACCACATTGTTTAGAACATCATTGAAATGCTCAGTCCACTTAGCCATGACAGAATCCTCACCTTCTATAACCTTACCTTGTTTATCCTTCAATCCCTGTATACCTGTTCGTTTTCTACCACACAAAATATTAACTATCTGGTACAGCTCTCTGCTGTTGTGCTGTCTAACTGCCTCCTCAGCTTTGTCAGCCAAGCCATCAAGCCAAATATTCTTAGGAGCAGCTAACTGATCTTTTGCATGTTTATTAAGCTTTCTGTAACACTTTCTATTATGACTAGTAGGGTATTGTATAAGAGCATTCCTGCAGTTCTTTCTGTCTGAAATAAGCTCAAGAGCCTTTTCACTCAAATAATTCTGCCTCCTCTGCTCCTTTCTTCCTGAGAGTACTGCTAGTTTCCAAAAAAGCCTGTTTAAAATGGCCCCATTCTTCTGCAACTTCAGTAGTAAGCAAACCATGACTGTCATAATGATTAAGTAACATATCATGGTAATCTTCAGCTATAACTGGGTCTTTCAGAGCTTCAGTATTAAAGGTAAATTTTTTAATCCTAGCACAACACTTTTTAAGTTTAAGTTTCAAGACACTTTTAACAAGGTAATGGTCAGATCCAATTTCAGCTCCCCTATATGCCCAGGTATTCCTAACAGAACTAGCCCATTTGCTGTTAATTAATATGTAATCAATCATATTTTTATGCAGCCCATCAGGTGGAACCCATGTGTATTTATGTATGTCGTGGTATTTGTAATATGTGTTAGTTATTCTGAAACCATTGAGTTTACTTACCTGTAGGAGACGTTGTCCATTGCATTTGCAGCTACCAATACCAAAAGGACCTATCACCCCTCCCCAAAGGTTAGAGTCAGTACCAACTTTGGCATTGAAGTCACCTAGAACAAGGGTAATATCTCCTTTCTTGATAGAATTCAAAATACCCTGAAGTTTGTCCATAAAACCTATCCTTCTCATCATCATTTGCATCCTCAGTGGGGGCATAACAGCAGATAACATTCAAGCCTTTATTGCTTGTCTGAAATTTTGCTGTAAGAAACCTTTCATTAATGCACTCATATCCTAGAAGAGCATCACTAGCATGTCGCTGAGCAGACCTGTCTCTTGGGAAGATAATAAGCACCCTGGAGGTGCTTATTATCTTCCCTCTATGAAAAGAGAAATTTGAGATTATTTTTAAGAATCTGATCTTTATCTATCCATTTGGTCTCTTCCAAGCCGAGAATATCTGAATTATAATGGTGGAAATCTTTTGTGAGGACATCAAGAGAATTATCTCTGTGCAGAGTCCTCACATTCCAATGACCTATGGAGAGAAAATGGTTAGTGGGATGTTTTAAGAAAATATGTTTATTGGGAGAGGGAATGCTGACAATAATAAACAGCCCCCTAATCATAGGCATTGGGCAAAGACCTGTTCCTTTAACTGAAGAGATATTTTTCAACATATTTAATGAATATTAAGGAAGATATTACTGAAGTTAACGTCGATCTATTTTAGAGGAAAAAGTGTCTTGAGCAAGGTAGGATACGAACCCACGACCTCCTGTTAACATGTCAGGTGCTCTGGACAGATCATCTACCAGCTGCCGATCAATATCTCATTCAGAATGCACTTACCATCTTCATGACATTATTGTTATTGTTTCTTGAGGCTGAGAGTAGCTGGGGCAAATACCTTCATGAGACACAGTGAACTGTGTACTGCTGGTAGAAAGTTCATAGCATCAATTAGAGGAGATCTTGATCGGCGGCTAGTAGCTGTGTGGTCCAGAGCACCTGATATGTTATCAGGAGGTCGTGTGTTCATATCTCACCCAGCTCAAGATAATTTTTCCTCTAAAATTGATCGATGTTAACTTCAGAGTGATATCTTCCTTAAAGACCCATTCTCCCACCACTAAAAGCTGAAGCCATCTACACTGGAAGACTTCCTCCAATATAGAATTTTATGATGCCCATAGAAGCAAAGAGTTCAGGTACCTGTGATGACCTCTGCTCAGGATTATCCACTAGCTGATAAACATATTCTCTGAATCTGTTCACTGGGGCTATCAAACCACAAACAAACAGAAAACACAGCAGAAGATTCTCCCTCCACAGAAGCCCACCAGTGCAGCACTTTTAATGAGGTAATGGTCAGATCCAATTTCAATTCCCCTATAAGACCTGGTATTTCTAACAAAACTAGCCGATTGCTTTTAATTAATATCCATAATCAAGCTCAGAGCCTTATTCCAATCCGGTAGGTTTATATGGTCAGCACCAGAACCCTGTATGGTTGACCACTCCTCAACAGGGTAGAAAAGAAAGAAGAGTAGCCATAGTTGTCGAGACCAGTAGGCGACAGTAATCTGGCAATCCCCCCCCCCTTCTGTTCCTTTCCACAAGAGAGTATCTCTTTTGAAAGATACTACTGGCCTGCACCACTAGAAGTTAGGGTCAGATATTAGATTCTAGGCCTGGCCAATTCTATGCATTATCACATGGGATTGGTGCATAGCTCTCCTTCCAGTGATGACCTAGAATAATGAAGGACGTTAAAAATACTCTCTAGAAAATTTTGATTAATTTTCAGCAATTGTATAAAATGAACAGTGATATGACTCATTTTGAAATAGTTTATTCACTTTCTTGATAATCTCATTAGTGGTCATAGTGATGAGTTTTTCTGAACCGTCTTATCTCTGAGACTTATTTCACTAGATCTGAAGGGATGATCCATCGTGTGATAATGCTGCCTTTGATTTACAAATAGTATTTATAAGTATTATTTATTTTACAAGGTACCCCCGAAAATAGTGGCGTTTCCAGAACTAATGTGTTGAAAAATAATATACATATTCAAAAAAAGTAATATTTAATTGAAAACATACCTGAAATAATTTTGAGCATAATTAGTGAATTTCCACAAGTGCTCCATTCATGACCTTGCATATGTCCAATTGGTATTCCATTTCTTACCATACATGCTGCAGCATATCGTTATATGCTCAATTGTTTCTCTTATTCTGGCTTTCAAATGATTCAGGCCTCGAATTTTGTTCATGTGAACATAATTCTTTAAAAGACCCAATAAGAAAAATTCAAGGGGTGTGAAATCAGGGCTCCTTGGTGCCAACTGAACTCCCCCCCCAAACTTAAGAATATAAGTGACATCTGTTGAGAAATGTAGCAGTGTGCCATCTTGTCTAGTGCCCACCCGTGAAACTATTTGAATGGGGAAATATACAGGTGCAACATTCGGTGGGATGTCTTGAGTATTTGGAGACAGTGCTACCCAAAACCCCACCATTATTTGTTAGACACCCTTTCTTTGGTTTTGGTTTGTGGTTCAATATGGATTTAGTTTCCCTTTCACCATAAAAGCTCCAAACAGTCTGCGGGTTTTGCAAATTCTTTGATCACACTGGAGATATATGACAAGCAAGTTATCTGCTTCTCATACACCTCCAGTGTGATATTTGTATATACAGTGCTATTTATTAAATATTTTTACATACAGTCAATTACAGGGTTGTCCCATGGCCGAGTGGTTAGTGTGCTTGGCTGCTGATCAAAGGGACTTGGGTTTGAGCCCCAGGTAAGGCATGGATGTTTGTGTTGTTTTTCTGCTGAGGTTCCACCATCCTCACAGACCTTCTACTATGGCATATATATATATACTGTGGCATATATATATAGTATACACTGTGGCTTCCTCTGTATCAAGCAGCGGCTTGAGGGGATATCTCTTTATCAAAGATCATCTTTTACTTAAGGTGTTATTTAGTGTTAGCATACATTCATTTAGCCGTCCCGTGGCCGAGTGGTTAGCACGCTTGGCTACTGATCTAAGGGACCTGGGTTCGAGCCCCGGATTAGGCATGAATGTGTGTGTCGTTTTTCTGCTGAGGTCCTGCCATCCTCTTAGATCTCCTACTGTGGCATATAAACTGACAGGCTCCTGTCATACCTCTGTGGCAAGCAGCTGCTTGAGTGGGTATTTATTTTTATTTATTATTATACATTCATTTACAGTAGTGAAACATCCATGACAAAAGCATGCTTCTTTTTACTATTCTTATAATTAAGGAAGGATTGAGTTGTTTTACCTCTGAGCAACACTTTTTTTACACACAATGGGCTAAATGGCCAGATGTATAATGCTTTGGGCAATATTCTGTTGGGAAACCCTGGGTAAAGTCATTCATGTGCTGGAAACTATGACGTATACCACCTACCTAAACATCATTGCAGACCAGGTACATCCTTTCATGGCAACAGTATTCCCCTTTAGTAGTGTCTTCTTTCAGCAGGATAATGCAACATGCCAGACTGCCCGGATTGTTCGAGAATGGTTCACGGAAGACTTTCAGGAAGACTTTCAGGTATTGCCCTGGCCTCCAAATTCCCCAGACAGCAATCCAATTGAACATCTGTGGCTTGTGTTGGAACAGCATATCTGATTTGTGGCGGCTCAACCACATGACCTACACATCTGCTGGTAACATGTTGGTACAAGATATGACAAGACACCTTTAAAAATCTTGTAGGATCCATGTCTCACTGGGTAGAGCTGTTTTCATAGCACATAGATAACCAACATCATATTAGGCAGGTGGTCATAATGTTTTGGCTCTTCAGTGTAGTTATCAATCTTTCTGGAAGTCGTATAGTAATAAAACCACATCTCATCACCTATGACAATGTCTGTTAATTGTTTGGAGCCACTCGGATCAAACATTGCCAGCATCTCCTTGCACCAGTCAACTCTAGCCATTTTTTGTTGTTCTGTCAGTTTGTAGGGTACCCATTTGGTACAGCTCTTTCAGAACTTTAAATGTTGATGAATCATTTTTCCCATACTGCCAATTGATACATTGACATCTAAACTTATTACCTGAATGGTGACATATGGGCTTTCCTTAATGAGTTCGTGAACAGCAGCGATAATTCTCTCATTCACAGCCTCCTTCAGTCTTCCTGCATGAGGGAGATCTTTGAATCTCTGTATAGTCCTCTGAATTTGTGCATCCATCCTGTAACAGCACCATATAACAGTCATGATCCCCATATACATGTGATAAATTGGCATGAATTTTTTTGTGTCATTCCTAAACTGTATCTTTATGAAAATATAAAATCTTTCCCCAACTTTATTAGGCTCCATAGCAATAATACACAGATTTTGCAGACTGAACTTTAAATGGCACCAGTGAAGAGAAAAATGATGATAGGACCTTTTTTTAAACACATAATGACAAGTTTAGACAAGCTTCCAAACAAGCCGTATCTCGATAAGTTTGGAAGGACAAGTGCAAATCTACAGACGTGTCAAGAACATTTTGAATACCCTCTGTAATATTCTGTTAACTTTACAATACTCCTGCTGAATATTATTTTTCCCTGTGAACTCTTCAATTGTTATAAGGCAACAGGATATTGTGGGTTACTTTTGATTATTAAAGTAACATTGTTCTGTGGGAAATTGTGTCTACATGAAGCGATGAGCACTTCCATATCAAGAAATTAGCATAGTCTCCCATTAATGGTAGTTTAAACTAGCTGGGATAGACCTTTAGGTAAGAGCACCTGATATTTTTGGGAGCTTGTAGATTCAGGTCCAACTTCTATCAAAATAATTTTATTTTTCATTTTATCCCTCTAATTTCTGTAAAATAGCAGGACCTGTGAGTCACTATTATTCAGTAATCTGTCAGTTATTGGATTTCTCACTGATAATGTTGATATGTATGTGTGACTATAAAAAGATCATCTTTCTGTGAAAACATTTTGTGCCCAGTTCCCAATCGATAGATGATGCCTCCAGATCATGGAGCTAACTTCATAGTCTCTCATTAGGTAAGGATTGAACTAGATGGGATGACTTAATAGGTAAAACTATCTAACATGTTTTCAGGAGATTGAGAGTGTGGGTCTTACTCCTGCAGAAACTTGATTTTTTTTTAATTCCAAAGTTCATGCATGAGTTGATTTTGATTAATGGTTGAAAAAAATGAATGCCTGTGATACACTAATTTTAAGTTGCAGTGTTTAAATTTTATTTTATGTCCTACACTATTGTTGTAGCTGATCTTAGGATGCTGTTTTAGACATTTGTGACTATTAATTTAAATTAAAAATTATTTTCTGTTTTAGAAAAAACTCGTTGTGTGTGCATACAGAGTTCATCATATTGTGACTTGTACTGCTCAGTGCACTACAGTGGACAGTGCACTAAATAGTCATCCTCTAAGTGAATGACTCTTCCAAATCATGAACAGTTGTGGTAGCCCACAGAAATCTCTTACTCTTCCATATTGTTAGTTAGTGTAAGTAGAAGATAATGTGAGTAAAAAAGAGTTTTAATCACTGCCAGTGTTGTTAATCAGTTTTCTTCCTTGTTATACAAATTTTTAAACATGTCTTTGGTGATGTTCTAACTGTGATAAGCTATATTGTAGGTTCAGAGTTTCTTAGTTGCTGAAGTTGAATATATACACTGGTTTCCATAAATTAGGGAAAATCCCTATGTTAAGTCAATGGGAAGCTAATGTCAAAGCTCTATAACTTCTAAAATAAGTTTTTTTTTGTTGTAGAAAACTGAAACAGTTCTTTCATATAGCATTTTTTAATGAAATTAATTATATAAACCTTTTAAATGTTAAGCATTTTTGCTTAACACATTTCAGAGTGTGAAAAAAAGCTGGTAAAAAAAATTTGCTTAACGTCAAAATATTTTTTAAAATATGTTATTAAAAGTTTAAATAAGTTTTTAAACCTTCTGATTTTAGACATTTTTGAGTGTGTTGTAAATTAATTGTTTTTAACACATTCAAAACTTTTAACATTTAGATTCGTTTTATATATAAATTATTGCCAGGTGGTTAAAATTGTAATTCTTTTTTTTACAGTATCTGTTAAAACTTAACATGTAACAATAGTATCATATTGGTTTTGTTTCATATGTGTGATTATGAGGGCAGAGGCAAATACTATATACACAGTCATATCAGAATAATATGGCCACCTACCTAATAATGGGAATAACCAACCTTGGCCTGGATGACAGTGGCGAGATGGTGTGGATTGGACACAATGAGGCCCTGGAAGATTGCCAGAGGCACACATGCCCATTCGGACTCCAGCAGAGCACAGAGGTTCCGGAGATGACGTGGTTGTGGTTTCCCATGCCGAACCTGTTGATCCAAATGGTACCACAAGTGCTCTATGGGATGAGATCGAGGGATTTCGCCAGCCAAGGGAGAATGGAGACCCCTGTCGTGTTCCTGGAACCAGTCACACACCATGTTAGCAACATGGCAGGACGCATTGTCCTCTTGGTATACACCATCACTACTAGGGTAAATGTTCAACATGAAGGGATGCATGTGGTCAGCAAGGATGGACAGGTAGCCATTGGCATTCAGGGACCCATCCAGTGGTACCAGCAGTCCCAGGTCATACCAGGAAAACATCCCTCAGACATGAACACTGCCACTGCCAGCTTGTACTTGACCAACAAGCGTGTCCAGGTGTTGGTTTTCACGTGTGTGACGCCGTATCCGCCACTGTCCGTCACTTCTGTGGAGTAGAAACCATGATTCATCGGAGAAGGCAACCTTTTTCCACTCTTCCACTATCCATTGATGGTAGTCCCATGCAAACTGTAAGCGTCATTGCTGATGGACCTTGGTTAACATGGGCACCTTTACGCAGCATCGACTCTGGAGACCCATGTGTAACAGGGTTTGCTATACTGTTATCAGAGACATGTTCCTGGGTGCCCCAGCGTTCATTTGAGTGGTCAATTGCTGTACTGTTGCACGTCGATCGCCCTTTACCAGTCGACGGAGGTGACATTCTCCTTTGGGGTTGATGGCCTTTGGGGCTCCACAGTTATGACATCTGGAGGTACTTGGTGTGCCATTGGTCCATTCTTGGTACACTCTTACTACAGCACCTCGTGAACAGCCCATGAAGTCTACTGTTTCCGAGATGCTTCCACCCTTGGCGCGGTAGACGATGATCATTTCTTTACGAATGCCCATCAAATCAATACATCTGTCCATTGTGCTCACGTTACGCACTGCCATTGTCCTCACCAGCCGCTTATATCTCCATGTGGTCGACCCTGTCATGTGCACTCTGTGACGTGCCTGGGTGGATACACTGTGATTCCGTGGGTGGTTATATTATTCTGATACGACTGTACAATGAAATGTCAGTATAGCAAATGCCAGAATAATGAAATATTTTTCACACCTTGGCCAATTTACTATGTATCTCTATTTAAAAATGTTTCCATTTAATGAATACCAGTATAGAAAAAATAGTTTAATGAAATAAAAATTTATGCTGATATATAAAAAAAATATATAATGAAATTTGTAAAAAGAAAGCCCTTAAATGATATGGGCAACACAGAATTTTTCCATTATTTACCTGCTTTAGTTTTTAGTGTCTGGCAGCATTGTAATGATTTGAATGATGTGAAATATTTAATCATTCACAAGCACTATGAATATGCTACTGTATATCACTCAGCATGTATTTTTACCAATCTCACTGCATGGCATAGATGATCTCTAGACTTGCTGGTATAATGCTTAAAAGTGCAGTTGCCACATTTTCGTAGGTAAAGGGGGATTTTCAAACTTGGAGATTACATGATTCTGATTTTATTCCATTACAAGTAATGACAGAATCAATGAAAAGTTCTTTCAAATCAGTTCCAGTCAATGCATATTATCATTGATTAAATTTAAGTTATTGTTATATTTGTTCATTGCTATTTTCATTGTTTTAGTTTGTTCATTAGTTTAGTTTTGTTATTAGCAGCCAATATGGTACGAAATCTTTATCATTTCACAATGATACGGAAAGATATTCGACAATGTGTTGGAGAGTTGCAGCCATTTAAGAAGTAATGGAGAGATGCTTGTTGGAACAGACAGTTAAAAAATTTACTGGATTTTGGAAGAAGTAAACTCTAATACATAATAAATTTCTATCATGATGATTATTTTTTAGTATTAATAACTATCATAGAAATTTTTTTATTGCATTTCAGTATAACTAATATATTTTGATCACCTGCTTGATTTTATTATACTGACATTTCACTGTAACTACTTTTAGAAAGTCTCACAGATTTGTCCAAGGTAAGTGGTGTTTAATGCCAAAAAATCAGTTTAGAATATAAATCTTTGTTTAGTTTACCGTGAGTGTAAATATAAAAAGTCATAAAATCAAAAATGACTGAAAAATTATCTGTGGGATGATAATTTTTTTCTTACTTTCTGCAAAACTATATATATTGAACTATTTAAAAAAGCTTCTAAAATAATATTGATGTAAACCAAAACACTATAAATACAAGAATATATTTAAACTACATAGTTGAACATTCACATAGTAGACACACACTACATGTGTAACACATACTCAAGAAATCAGTGCCAAAAATGCAAACTGAAATAAAGTTGACTTTATGTAAACTACCTTTAGAGAGGTTTGTTTAATAAATACTGTGCCAACATTACATATTTAAATAGTGAATATTCTTCTGATGTTCAGAATTATTTTTGAAGTGAGTAGCAAAAGTGACAGATATTAGGCATTTTTAGCTATATGTGATCTTATAATATTTTAAGGGATTTTTTTCCTAAGTTAAAAACATAAAGTAAGAAAAATTATCACCTTAAAACTGTTATTTAATTATTGACTAACTAAAAATCACATTTAGAAGCAACTCGATCATCTAAGTACTCTTAGTGTTTCTCCCTGGATATTTCTTAAGTTATATGTATTATGCCATCAGTTATGCTTAGGAAAGTGTAATTAAAAGAAAACATAAAATAATGTCAATTTAGTAACAGTTCATTTTAGCACATTTTGACTACTAATATCAAAGTTTTCACCTTACTGGCAAATAATAAAAGTTCCATTTCTTATTAGAAAGTCAGAAGCTTTTGAGTGTTCTAGATAACTGTTTCCCATGGTTATATTGTATCCTGGCAAGCTAGCTGAAAATATTTACACATTGCAGCAAGAACTGTATAGTCTTTCCACCATGCTCTTTCTTACTATAAATTTTTAAGTTAAAGACTCTGAAGTAGGTACAAGACCTATCAGAATGTAAGTGGCACTCTTGAATACATAACAAACAACAAAGTATATGAGAATGGTAAATATATTAGGCTGAAGATACACCCTGAATCTACTTCTCCCCATAGTCACCTAGGTTATGTGAACACTTATCTGAATGTGTGATTAATTTGTCCATTCCCTGAGCATAAAAATCTGTTCCAATGTCCCTCAACCAGTCAAAACCAGTTCTTTGACATATTCATCTCACAAAAACTTTTGTCTTTCCAGATGCTCTTTCAATTTACTGAAAATATGGTAGTCATAGAGGGATAAGTTCAGGGCTGAAACATAATCTGAAATGATGGATGTTGATGCCCTACCTCTTTGGTATTCATTTGTGACATCTATATGGACATTTCCAAACTGTTGGCATCATTTAATGGTAGCTTGATGAGACATCGCATTCTCCCCATATACAGTGGATATTTCGCGATGAATTTTCCTACAATTCAGTTTTTTCTCTCAGAAAACAAACTGTTCCATGGATTTAAATTTGCAGTAACAATTGAGTTGATGCACCATCATTCATGAACGATAGAAACGCACTATACGCATCTTGTGTTGCAGCTGCTCTGGTTTGACAGTTGTACTATGTCATAAATCCCTCCCAAGCACAAATGTTATTTCTTTACTGTGACAACAGGGAGCGCTGAGTTAACTTACTTTTTGATACGCCTATGCAAAATACCACTATGTATTTTTTTTTTTGAGAAAATTTTATTTTTATAATGAAATCAAATTTAATCAGACATCAAAAAAAGATTCTTGTCAAATAATATTTTCCATTTTCATGGAGAGAGCTGTATACCAATTCCCTCTGATGATGCACAGAACTGGCCAGGCCTAGCACCTAAAGGCCAGCCCCACCTTCTTGTTGTGCAAGCCTATAGTACCTTTCAAAAGAGATATTCTCTTCTGGAAGGGAATGCAAGGAGAGGGCTGCCAGATCACTGTAGCTTACTGGTCAGGTTATCTATGGCCACATTTTTTTTCTACTCTGTTAAGAGCAGTCAATACACAGGGTCCTGGTGCTAACCATTTAAACACTCTGGACTGATTCCATCTTGGAGCTTGATTATAGATTATAGACTTGCTGCACTGATGAGCCTCTGTTGAGGGAAAATCTACTGCTGTTTTTTCTGTTTGCCTGTGGATTATTAGCCCTAAATGAACAGATATACAGGATACCTTATATCAGCTGGTGGATAATCCTGATTAGAGGCCATCACAAGTACCTGAACCCTTCTATGGACATGGCCAACCTACCATGGAGTAATGTGTCTCAGGCAGGTCAGTTTCTCTTTCAATTCTGGTTCTTGAAAAGGTCCACTTGTAAAGGTGGTGCTTGAAGTTCCTACCAACATTGGTGGCTCAAGCTTTTAGAGGTGGAGGAACTGGTCTTTGCCCCATGCTTGCAATTAGGGGCTGTTTGATATTGTTGATCCTACCTTTCTCTGTAAACGTAGTTTCTATAGCAATCTTACTAATCGTTCTCTTTCCACAGGTATTTGGAATGTGAGGACATTCCTTAGAGATTATAATCTTGATGCCCTCACACTGTAATTCCAGCATTATAACTTAGATATTCTGGGCTTTCAAGAGACAAGATGGACAGGTAAAGAGCAGATACTAAAGAATAGTTTTAAATTTCTTTTCAGGGAGCGAGGATAGAAAGCATCTGCAAAGTGTAGATATGCCAGTGATGATCTTCTATGATATGACTGCATTAATGAAAGGTTTCTTACAGCTAAATATAAAGATTAAAGACTTAACAGAGACTGAGGAATTCAGATGATTCAGTAGCAATGGGAGATGATTCCTCCCATTGCTACTGGACAACAGATAAGTAAACTAAATGGTTTGAGAACAACTAACACTCGTTACAAACACTGTGACTTATTTAAGTATATGTGGGTTTCACCAGATGGACTGCATAATAATATGATTGATTATGTATTAATTAACAGCAAATGGGCTAGTTTGGTTAGGAATACCAGATCATAATACGGGAACCGAAATTGGATCTGACCATTATCTGGCAAAATGTGTCTTACAATGGAAGCTTAAGAACTGCATTAATAGAAGATTTCTTGGAGCTATATATAAAATTAAG
Organism: Ryuthela nishihirai; assembly: GCA_038380435.1. Classification (NCBI taxonomy): domain Eukaryota; kingdom Metazoa; phylum Arthropoda; class Arachnida; order Araneae; family Heptathelidae; genus Ryuthela; species Ryuthela nishihirai. The sequence continues at coordinate 151,195,183 of JAWZYU010000001.1, read as the reverse complement.
ATTAAAACTTGAGTGTTATGTATCTTTGCCCCCACTGAGGACTCGGATGAGAATGAAAAAGATAGGTTTCACAAACAACTTCAGAATATTTTGAATTCTGTTGTAGATGTGCTGATTGACTTCAATGCCAAAGTTATACTGACTCTAACCTTTGGGCAGGAGCAATAGATCTTATTGCATTGGTAATTGCAGTAGCAGTGAGGAATGTCTTCAGCAGGTAAGTAAACTTAATGGTTTGAAAGTAACTAATAAAATGAAACTCCATTATAATGTAGGTTTCAAGCAAAATTGCAATCAATGGTGGATGAAAATTTCCTGTTAATTTGGGGAAGGGGGGAAGAAAAATTCTAACAACAGTAAGGGGTCTGTAACTGGAATGGTTTGAGAGCCATTTTTTTTTAAACAACGTGGTTAGTTCTGCTCCCATTAGATTGTACCCCATGCTATCTGCAAAACAGATAATATTTTAAGAAATTCTGCAGGAAATAATTAAAAACTCATGAAAGTATGTAATAGTATTCTTTGTAGCAAATTTAATTGCAAAATACTAAACAACTGACATTGAATGGTGATTTAATTGCATATCCTACTTTAATCTGTGATTTTTAAAATACATTATTTTCTTTTTCCACAACAGCTTATGTCATTCTTTGTCACATATGTGTTAACATTTTTCAAATGTAAACTATGAAGATGCTCATAGTCACTCTGCCTCTCCATACAATTCCTCATTGATGTTATCCAATACTTTGCTTATTCTCAAGCTCACACACATTTTCATTCTCAGTGTCATTTTCTGATAAATATTTTGCTCTTCCAAGACATCTTCATCTTCATGAACCCTGGCCTCGAGAATATTTATCTGCAGTCTTTATTTGAAGGTATTGGAAACTTCACACATGCCATTTGTAAAAGCCAAAAAGTTTTCTTCGACTTCAATTTTGTTGCCTGCTACAAGTGATGCACTTTGACAATTTTAAATTGTTAAAGAAGTCGTGTTCTTCCATACCTATCCAATATTGTAGGCATATTCTTCTGTGTAACTGTGTCCAGGAACTGTGATGCTTGCAATTCTGAGTTTACTACAGCAGTGAACATTTCCTACTTTTTAGGCTTTAAAGGCTCAAATGATACTTTGAACCAAAGGCTGGATAAGTCTAGTTGTCTTTTTGGTAATATTATCCCAATCTAATATTTTCCCATCTCTTGATTTCAGATAACACTGTACAACACTGATAATGTTTCGGAAATGAAAATAGCCATTTTTTACAAATTTTGTGGTGCTAAACGCAATTGTGATATTAAAAATTGGCGATTAGCTCTTGTTTTAAAAATACAGGTATTGTCATGATACTCTTGTTTTGAAAATACAGTATTGTCAAATCAATATACAGTGTATATTGATTTGAGTCTTTTGCACGCTGTACGAAGGGCTGAGGTGACACCAGTACCTGGGAGCTATTGCGTCATTTAAGGCAATGCAATACCCGGGAGCTACTGCATCATTTGGGAGTTATCCTTCCTCAGTTATTGTCCATTTGTGATTGTATGCGGGTAGGGTATGTGAGTGATATGCCTTGTTGTTGTATAAACAATTCAGATCATTTTTTGTTATATTTGTGGCGAAGTTACTTTTGCGTCCTAGAAGCATGAATAATACCTGTCATCAAAAAGACCTACCACCTTTATTTTGGGTACAAGATTTGAGATCAGCAGAGAAGCTGGGCTCTGCATATAGTGTGTAATAGTTGTACAACATGTCTTCACAGTGGATAGGCTAAATGGCAAGAGGCAGTTAATGCCATTCCTACGATATGGTGGGAACTGTCCAATCATGCGAGTGACTGTTGCTTTTGTATGACACATCTGCTGGGAAGTGGTATTACTAAAAAGACAAAACAGACAATAAACTATCCATCATGGGGGGAAAATCTGCCTGTCCTATAGCCACCAGAACATTATGATGTGCACTTGGAAGAGGAAGAGAAGGGAGAAACAGGAACATAGAAAATAGCATTTGTAGATCCCAACTTGACATCCACAACATCAGATTCACTGTACAAGATCATGCAGAATGAATTGAATGATCTTGTTAAAGATCTGGAGCTGTCAAAGACCAAGATAAAACTCCTAGGATCCAGACTACAGCAGTGGAATCTTCTTGATAGAAATGTGAAAGTGCATCTTAGCTGTCAAAGAGATTTGGTATTGTTCTTTACCATGTTAGGCAACTTGGTTGCTTGCAAAGATGTTGACGGTTTATTCACATCCCTCCACATGACACATACTCCAGAAGAGTGGAATTTTTTTTTTTTTATAGATTCCTTGAAATTAAGTATGAAAACCATTTTTCTACACAATGGGAATGTGTTGCCTTCTTTCCAGTAGGTCATGCTGTTAACACGTTGACTGCTGCAATGTTAAAATTTTTTCGAGTCCTCAGGCCACATGGCTTTTTTTTTTTTTGTTAAATCAACTTAAATCAGTCTTAAATTACTATACAATATCAGTTTATGTAATTTTTATAAATTTTTTGCTTAAAAACAAACTCTGAAAGTGTGAATTATGTGTGCTTAATGCAGCCTGAGCACCGTTTTTTTATCTATAGGCCATGAGATACAAGGAAATAATAGAAAATATGCAGTTTCCAAAGCAGCACAGACTCGCTGGAAATGTGTCCAATGTGACAAATATTATTGTGTTCCTTGTTTTACTGTTGTGCACAAATAAAAATATAAAAATAAATACCCCCTCAAGCAGCTGCTTGCCACAGAGGTCTGACAGGAGCCTGTCAGTTTATATGCCATAGTATAAGGTCTGTGAGGATGGCAGGACCTCAGCAGAAAAACAACACACACATCCATGCACTTTATAAATTTTGTTATTTGAATATTCTTGACATATGTGAAGTAAAATAACAGTACATGTTAGATTTCTGTGTTTTTATTTTTAGAATGTTTGCTTTTGTTTCAGATTGTATTTTCAGAATACACTGTTTTGTTTAGTTAATAAACAGTATTTTCTTATTTTATTTAGCACACAATTCAATAAAGTAAGTGCAAAATGTCAGACTATTTCATTGACCCTTACATTATGCTTTAGTTGAAATTTCATTGTGCTAAGACCATGGATTTGTTCCTCAGGCCACACTCCTGTATTACCCATAAACAACGCATTCTAGTGTGAAAACAACTGATTCACGAGTCCTGAACTACAAATATATATGTGAAGCACGGACAATTCACTAGGCCTCAGGAGCAAATCAAGTGTGAATCATATATGATTCATATGGCAGTCAACATGTAAATATGTAGGAAACTTATGACAATATGATTCAATACTTTAATATATAAATTATGACAAATAGAAGTAGCATATTTGTGCAGACTGAAAAGTCATTGCTCTTTTGCTTGAACCACAGCTCAGATATACAAAGTTTTATTGATTCGTTTGCGATTGGAATAGCAGAGACAAAGCATCTCATTATGTGAAGAGGATTTGGCCTTCTAGGTAATCACTGGAGCCAGGGAAGAAGAATATATAGCATCATACACTGGTACAATCCACAAGGGTTTTGTTGTCATCTTTACGCATAAAATTGGGCTTAATGAAGAATTTTGTCAAGGCTATGGATCAGACTTAAACTGCCTTTCTATACCTTCAGCAGAAATTTCCAAGAATTAGTGATGTAAAGATAAAAGAGGGTGTAATAGTTCAAAAGTACCAGTCTGTGAAAAAAAAGTGGGTGTTTTTTTACCAGTCCAGATATTTGCTCACTGCAATGTAATGAGGTATTTGATTGTATCATCACTGTTGATGAATGGAGAGCATGGCATGCCTTCTGATAGATGGCAGCAGACTTTTTAGGGAATAAGAAAGCAGAAAATTACAAGGACCTAATGGAAGAACTGCTGTCCTCATATCACAAACTGGGATGTATTATGTCTTTGAAGGTACATTTCTTAAGTTTTCATTTGGATTTCTTTCCCGATAACTGTGGCACTGTGAATGATGAGCATGGTTGTCATTTTCGTGTTCAGCACCCCTATTTACATAAGAAACAGCTGTTGTCACTTCTGAAACACACCAAAGGTCAAAATTTATTGTTCAGTGTAATCAGAAGAGGGATGTGCAGGGTAGTTACCCTCAGAAGTAGAGCTTTTCTACCTAGTTTTCATGAACCTAGATAACTTTTTATTAATGGTACAAAATCGTCATTTAACCACAATATGAAAATATTGCAAATCATCCAGGTGTTCATCGTCATCAAGCAGCAATAGGCTATGGAGGTCCAATCCGACCATACAATTTAGTTCTCCAAGCATATCTGTCCTGAGCTACATCTGCTGCTTTTGCCCACTTCACACCAATTCTAACAAGGTCCTGTTTGACATTATCTGCCCACCATATCCTAGGTCTCCCCCTCTTTCTGAACCCTTTAGGCACTGTTCATAACCTATTTGCTAATTTATAATTATCCATATGGGTCTCTCTCTCTGCACAATATGCTGTTTAAAGGAGGTTGCTGACTCCTTTGCCTAACCTCATCATTACTTACAAAGTTGAACCACCTAATGCCCAAAATACTGGGTAAGCATCTAGAATCAAAAGCATCAAGTTTCCTGTTATCTTGTTTGCAAAGTGTTCATGTTTCACTACCATAACTAACCCTAGAAAGAACCAAACTATTATACAGTCTAATTTTAGTCTTTAGGTGTATATGTCTATTTCTCCACATTCTCCATAGATTCTTAAAAGTCCTGACATCAATCCCTATTCGTCTGTTAATCTCATGCCGCACATCACCAGTATCAGTTACATAGCTCCCAAGATAATTAAACTGTGACACTTGTTCAAGATTGCAACCATTCAGATTAACTGAATCACAGCCCACCTGACCAATTTTCATCACTTTAGTTTTCTTTCTGTTTATAAACAAAACTTCTCTAGTACCAGAGTCATCAATTCGCTCGAATGAAAGAGTTCATCTCATCAACATCATTTGCCAAAAGGGCTAAATCATCAGCATAATCTAAATCAGAAATTTTAGTATCTCCAGACCATATAAGACCAAAATCGTTCCCTTGCAGTGAATTTCGCATAACATTATCAATAACCAAACTAAAGAGAAAAGGAGACAAAGTGCGCCCTTGTCGAACACCAGAAGTAATGCTAAACCAATTGCTACGAGACTTACCAACTCTCACACATGATGCAGTGTTATTATAGAGAGCTTTCATTATGTTAACTAACTTGTCTGGTATACCATATGATTTCACAATCAACCACAAATTATGACGATCAACAGAGTCGAAAGCCTTTTTGAAGTCCACAAAGCTAGCAACCAAAGGTTTCTGAAACTCTAAACATTTCTCAAGAATCTGCCTAAGTGAAAATATCTGATCCACACATCCCCTACCACTTCTGAATTCACATTGCTTATCACGCAATTGCCTGTCAACCAGATTCTTAATTCTATTAAGCAAAATCATGCAAAGAACTTTTCCTGGAACAGAGAGTAGGCTGATACCCCTATAGTTATCACAAGAACTACGATCACCTTTTTGGAAAATAGGGATAATAATAGCTCTGGTAAAATCCTTAGGAACCATGCCTTTATCATAAAGATATTCAAAATTTTAGTCATCCAAGTGGTAACAGAAACATCCCCAGCTCTAAACATTTCCGTGGTAATTTCATCTACACCTGGGGATTTATGAAGTTTAAGTTTAGAAATAGCCAAAATAACTTCAGATTGTGTTATAGTTCCAACATTAAAGCCACCAATGCATCTATCATCATTGCAAACAATGGTAGTAGAACTAACCACATTGTTTAGAACATTACTAAAATGTTCAGCCCACCTAGCCATGACAGAATCATCACCATCTATAACCTTACCTTGTTTATCCTTCAATCCCTGTATACCTGTCTGTTTTCAACCTACACAAAACATTACCTATCTGGTACAACTCTCTGCTGTTGTGCTGTCTAACTGCTTCCTCAGCTTTGTGAGCCAAGCCATCAAGCCAACGATACTTATCAGTAGCTAACTGACCCTTTACACATTTATTAAGCTCTCTGTAATTCTTTTTATTATGACTAGTAGGGTATTGATTAAGTACATTCCTGCAGTTCTTGCTTTCTGAAATAAGCTCAAGTGCTTTATCACTAGTTATGAATAAACGTATTCTAAGAAGCCATGCCCATTATTAAAAAGAAAAAAAAGTAATGGTACTCTTTCAAACATTCTAGTTTTTCCCTGGAGAAATTTCTACGAACACCATACTCACTTGTTCATCACTTTTTAATCGATACCATTCAGCAGTGCAGTTATCCATCAACAAAGTTCTTAATTCTATTAAGCATGATAATGCAAAGAATTTTACCTAGAATAAAGAGTTCACTATTTTCTTACAATTATTGCAAGAACTGTGATCATCTTTAAAAATAGAGATAATTATGGCTCTAGTAAATTATTACGATACTAAAATCATTAGAAACATAACTTTATCATGAAATAGACTCAGAATTTCAGTCAGATATGGGAAAATGGAAACATTCTCAGCTATAAGCATTTCAGTAGTAATTTTGTTTACCTGTGAGGATTTATGCAGTTTTAAGTTTGGACAAAATAAGAGTAAGCAAAGTAACTTTAGAATGTGATTCAGGACCAACATTAACAGTAACTCCTTACAAATAATGAGAGTATACTAACCACATTGTTTAGAACATTACTGAAATGCTCAGATAAACCTAGCCATGACAGAATCCTCACCTTCAATGACTTTACCATGTCTGTTACTCGATCCCTGTGTGCCAGCCTGTTTCTTCCCACACGAAGGTTAAGTATCTGGTACAACTCCTTGTTCTGCTGTCTAGCTGCTTGTCAGCCAAGCGATCAGCTGTTAACTGATCTTTTTTATGTTTATTAAGCTCTTTGTAATACTGTCCATTAGGACTAGTAGGTTGATGATACATAATATTTCATTACTTTCTTCTGTCAGAAATAAGCTCCATATCGTTATCACCCAAATAACTTCATTTCCTCTGTTCCTTATTTTTACCCAGAAGAGTACTGTTAGTTTCCGGTGAAGCCTGTTTGAAACTGATTGCATTCTTCAACTTCAGTAGTAAGGAAACCATGATTGTCATAATAACTAAGCTATCTGTCATGATGAGTTTTGACTGTATCCGAGTCTTTCAGAACTTCAGTGTTAAAGGTAAATCTCTTAACATAAGCACATTTCTTAAGCTTCAATTGCAAGACACGCAAAGTGATGGTTAAGAGTATTTCCTTTCTTGACAGATTTCAAAATATCAGGAAGTTTTCCATAAAACCTATCTTTCTCATCAGAGTCAACTGTGGATGAATAACAAGATAGCATTCAAGTCTTTAATCATAGTTTTAAATTTAGCTGGTAAGAAATCTTGCATTAATGCAGTCATTTCCTGAAAGAGAATCACTGATATGTCTGCTGAAAAGTGGACCTTGCAGATGTTTTCATTCCTCTTGCCTCGAAAAGAGAAATTTAAGGTTATTTTTAGCTCATTTTTAGAAAATTAAAATGAGCTAATGTTTTTACTTCGTCAACTGTCTGTCTGACCTTCTATAGGCATCAAACTTTTTTGTATTCGGAGATAAAATTTCTTTTTGGGTTGGATTGACAATTATTGTGATTTGCACTTTTGGAATCTTCCTATAGCTATAATTGCACCCTCTAATGGTGAAAAAAGTTGAAAATTGCAAAATTTCAAACTAATATTGCAAACGATGTAATTAGGTTAAAATTTTGATTATGAAATATGAATACCAGGAAGTTTGTATTGACAACAATGATATTCACCTTTACCTCCAGAGGGGGTGGAAAGTGCAGTTTTTGTGTTTTAAGCAAAAATTGTTTGGTTTTAGAGATAAATTGAAAATTTGTTTTGTGTTGGATAGGTATTGATAAAATATTATGATTTACACTTTTAGAATTTCTCAAAAGCTTGCACCCTCTGATAGCAGGATAAAAATATTGCAAATGTATTCTAAGAACGTCTATTATATATAGAGATACGTCTATTTGAGCTAGAAATTTGATATAATATTGGTGGAGCATGATGATCAAGGAGTTTACATTGACTGCAACAATTTGTTCCTTCACCACCAGAGTGAATGGGAAAATGGTAATTTTTTGTTTTGAGAGCTTAATGAAAAATGATTTTTGATTGAATGGGTAAAATGTAAAATTTGGAGTAATATTGCAAATGATATATTTATGCTACAAATTGGAAAGGTTGGTGATAGAATGTATTGATGAATAACAGAATAATTGATAGTAATATATGTTTTAATTAAATTATAATATGGAATGTTATGTTATGGAATATGTTATCCTACTGGTTATGTATCTACCTTTACCTGTCCATCTGGTCTCCTGCAAGCCCAAATATCTAAGCTGTACTTTTTGTGTAAGGATATAAAGTAAATAATCTCTATGCAGCATCCTCACATTCCATGTACTATGGAAAGAAAATAAGTAATAAGTTTTCGAAAGTAATAGGTTTATCGAGAGAGATTGTGCTGACAGTATCAAAAAGCCTTTTAATTGCTTTAAAGGCTTAAGCCACCAATGCTGGTATGAACTTCAGGCACCACCTTTACAAGTAGACCTTTTCAGGAACCAGAATCAAAATTGAAATTGACCTGCCTGAGACACATTACTCCAGGCTAGGCTGGCAATGCTTGTAAAAAAAAAAGGTACCAGGTATCTGCAATGACCTCTAATCAGAATTATCCAACAGCTGATGTAAGGTATCCTGTGGATCTGTTCACTTAGGGCTAGCAACCCACATGCAAATGGAAAACATAAAAGTAGATTTTCCCTCAACAGAGGCCTACCAGTGCATCAAGTCCAAGATCTCTAATCAAGCTCAAAGCCATAAATAGTCCAGAGGGGTTTAAATGGTCAGCACCAAGACCCTATGAAGTTAACTATTCCTCAGCAAAGCAGAGAAAGAAAATGTGGTCATAGATGACCAGATGAATAGGCCACACTGATCTGGTAAGCCCTCCCCTACCATTTCCCTCAAGAAGATAATATCTCTTTTGAAATGTACTAATGATTTTCAACACAAGGAAGTGGGAATCAGACTGCAAATGCTAGGCCTGACTAGTTCTGTGCATCATCACACAGGATTGGTAAACAGCTCTCCTTCCAGTGTATGACTAGCCACAATTTACAGACTACTGGTGAATTTAAACAATGTTGCATTTTTATCACTTTTTCATTTTAGTTTATTGATTATGTTATATTTATGAGAAATTTATTGCAAGGGAAAGATTCGGACCTAGATATTGTGGAGCAGAGTTTTCCAAACTTGTTTTGGTTGTGACCTTAAATTCAAATTTCCCATTCACCATGGGCCAAGAGCCTTTCACAACCCATCTAAAAATCCTCTTGACCCTAGTTTGAGCCACTAGTATTTTGATGATGTTAACGAGATTAACTTTCATTTAAACTGTTGTTCAGGTTTTTAATGGTTAGGTATGGTAATAAATACAGAGAAAACTAATATGAGGAAAATTAGGGAGCACACCAGTTTTTGGTGAAAGTCTAAAATTATGCTACATTATACTTTAACCTTATCTAAAATTTCCTATGGCAATGAAACTTTGATCTTTTGTAATTAAAATTTAGGTTGGGTTGTTTTACATCTGAGTGGCAATTTTCTGCACACTATTTGGTAAATGACCAAGTGACAAGTAGCCTGAGGGCTTGGAGAAGGTTGGGGGAAGAGACCTGCTGAACCAGCTGTTAGGAGACAGATGGTAGCCTCCTGTCAAGGTCATCCAATGTATTCTTTAATCTGCATAGGATTTGGCTCTCCTGCACACAGAACCATGGCCTGATGTCCCATTCAATGGATAACAGCCTTTCCAAGTCCATCGGTGTCTCCTTTCTCACTGAGGGCAGGGTGGGGATTTAGTGGAGATAAATCTCAACACTGGTACTGGTACTTGAACTTTGATATAAATCTGATGCATGCCTCATGTAATCAAGGTAATAGGAAATTTGATGCTTTTGTTTCTAGTTGCTTATGCAGTATTTTAGGTATTAAGTAGTTTGACTATGTAAGCAATCATTTGGTTAGACAAAATAGTCATTAATGATTTGAACATTTTGTGTAAGTAGAGACTGCTGGTTTGGCCAAGTAGCATACATGCAGAATTATAGTTTAGTGAATAGAGTTAAGAACTAGTGTGCTAGAAGGCTTCAGAAAAAGAGGGAGATCTAGAATACAGTGAGTGAACAGTGTCAAACAGGATCTTTTAAAATTGGTTTGCAGTTGCCAAGTGCAATAACAATAGCACAGGATAGATGTATATGGAGAATTGAATTACACAACATGATTGGACCTCTAAATCCCATGGCTACTTGAGGATTATGTGTGTGTGTGTGCAAAAAAATCTAAATAAGATATGTACTCTTCCCTATATTATTTTTTCCCCTTTCTACTACAAATGAAAATTTTGTTGTTAATCTTACAATTTTTTTCAACCTCACCCCATCTCATAAAGACTAATCTTATTTCATGCATACCCCTTATTATATCATAATGCAGGAGTAGATCTATATTTGGTTAAAGTACAGGTGCTTACATTGAAGGTTAAAAAACTGATTTCTATAGTTTGATAGTGTACCAACTATTTGTTATGTAAGTAAACCATGTATTTTTGAAAAAAGTGTGGATCTGGGGTATAAGTTGAATGCATTCATGGTTGTAAAATTCCAGTATTAGAATTAACTACACTCACAGCTATAGGTTGTATAAATTTTAGTATTACACAATTTTAGCTGTATTTACATTTAAGAACTAAATTCTTGAGGAGAGCCTTAACAGCTCATTTAGAGAATACAGCTTAAATTGCCACAAAATGCAATTTGCTTATTGCCTCAGATATTACTCTGTTACCTTGTACATATACCTTTTCCTAGCAAAGACTCAAGAGTAAGAAAGGATAATTACCAGTCATTGAGCTTTGATACCTTGGTGGTACAGATGACAGCTGGTCACTATGATTGCATGTCCCTCTTTCCACTAATTCAGCATACTCATTGTTAAATTGATGTTGATGGAGTGCATCATCACATGGTCACTCTCCATCAATGTCAACTTAACAATTTTGCTGAATCAGCAGAAAAAGGGACATGAAACCCTAGTGGGTATTAGGTATTAGAGTAATATCTGAGGAAATAAGCAAATTGCATTATATGGCAATTTAAGCTGTATTCTGTAAATGAGCAGTTAAGGCTCTCCTCAAGAATTAGTTCTTAAATGTAAATACAGCTAAAATCATGTAATATTAAATTCCATAGTAGTATGTTTTTGTAGGAGGAAAATTCAGAATAATCCACAATATCCAAAAAGACAAGCATATGTACTACTATTGTCTGTTCTTTGCAGTCACAATTAATAAGAAATTAAAACTGAAAAGGACTTGTCGAAATCTGTTAAATTCTTCAAAATTTCGTTATGAGAAATATTTATGCAGTGTATAAATCAAGATTAATATGATAAGATTTTAACCTCAAACTTTGACTTATTTAATTATAGTCAGTTTATTAGATTTCTAATAATGTTCATAATACAGCTGTACATAAAACAGTTACAATTTATCCTTTTGCAATCAGCTTGAAGACCTAAGCATATTAGGATAAAATCACATGAAGAATTATAATCTACTTATTAACAGCATTAATGTTGAGTCTACAACAGTATTTCTCAAGTGCTGGGTCCCCAGGGTTCCTCCTACCCGGCTGCAAACATTTTAAAAAATTGTATGTACTATAAAATATCAGGAAAAAAATATTTATTCGAAAAAGAAAACATACTTTAAAGTAATTCGTAGTTATACAAGCAATCAGTTGATAAGTTTTTGCTGATATGAGATGCACAAAATATACTGGTTTCCATAAATTAAGGAAAATTCCTGTGTCAAAATCTAATGCCAAAGCTCTATAGCTTCTAAAATATTTTTTTTTATATTGAAAAATGTGATTGCAGATAAAGATCTCAATCAAATCAATATCTCGATTTTCAACAATATTCGTTCATATTTCATGAGTTATGGAAGTTTGAATATTTAACAACAGCAATGCCAGTCTTAAGAAACTTATACAAAACTGAAGAATAGTGAAAGAATTCTTTACCCAAAGTTCTAAAATACAAACTTATTTTATTAAACACTTTGATCCAATACTTATTGCTAAGTTTTAATTAACTTCTGAAGTCAATTTTTGTAGCTGGCATTGTTATCACTAAATATTCAAACTTCCATAACTTATTAAATATTAAACAAATATTGTTGAAAATCGAGATATTGATTTATTTGATTGAGATTTTTATCTGCAATCACATTTTTTGAAACAAAAAAACTTAATTTAGAAGTTATAGAGCTTTGACATTAGCTTCCCATTATCTTGAGGATTTTCCTTAATTTATGGAAACCAGTGTATTAGCCAATTTTCGTATACAGCTCTTGCAAACCATTATTTTTCCTGGTGTCTCTTCTTGGCTGTCATCAGTCCTTGAATCTTCTCAAATTTGTGTTAATTATTTTGAATTGATTAAATCTTTTTGTGTATCATGACCCCTAAAACATATTGGTGTTACTAGTGGTAAAATGCAGAGAAACAAAGGTGAGGAGTATTTATCCCCAAAAGGACAAACTTCAAACTTAATCATCTGTTTCTGGTGCTCATTTACGTTATATAAAGAAATCACTGGATGCAATATTATAACAATTGGAAAAACTTCTATTACATTGGATATACAGCTTTGCTCATAAGCAGTTGATGCTGCCCTTTGATGCAGTTCAGGAAGAGGCTCTCTTGTTATTCAGTGATTTAGAGAAAAGTTGATGAAGGGAATTCAGTTAGTGCAGATTTTGATTTTAAGGCAGGTCACAAATGGTTTGAGAGGTTTAAGAAAGTGCAGATTTACCTAGCATAAAATTAAGTGGTGAAAAAGCAAGTGTAGACCTTAAGTATCATTACCCTCCCAGCTGAACTTCCAAAAATTATAGATGAGGGTGGATATTCACTAAACAAATACTGAACATTGACAAAGCAGGACTTCTTTTTGGCCCAAAGTAATGCATTTTTTGGATAAAGAGAAGCACTAAAATTACATTTGTTCAGATTTAGTAGTTTTAAAGTTACTTATTTGCAAAATATATTTCAACTCATAGATCAAATGATTCAAAATTTTATCATCTCTCTTATTAATATATGATGGGAGATTGATAAATAATTAAATTTGATATAACTTACATATGACCCTGTCAAATTCAAAATATGCTATGATATTTTGTGCAGTTAAATCTTTAGAATAGTATTTTCACTGTGATTTAAATTTAAATTGTGACTTTCAAATTTTCATGCATTACTTGAGCACATGCTTTTTAATTTTGGATAATGCTCTAAGACCTCCCAAGAATATTAAAATCATTAAATCTAATATCTGTTCTGTATTTTTCTGAAACTGAACTCACTGTGGTGGCTGGATTTTAAAGTGTTTTCAGTAAATAAACAACTTTAGAATCTCATCCTGAAGTAACTAATAAAACGGAAATATGTCATGTTATGTACCAAAAGAAAGGGCATTTAATATGCTTAATAAAATGGCAAAAAAAAAAAGAAGAAAAAAAATGTTAGGTTAAATTTTTTAAGCATTTTTTTTTTTAACACTGCAAAATTTTACTCTATTTTTTCCACTTTATCTTTAGTAAAATTTCAAAAACATATGTATTTTTCCGAAAATTTTTATAAATAAAAATAATAAATACCCCCTCAAGCAGCTGCTTGCCACAGAGGTCTGACAAGAGCCTGTCAGTTTATATGCCACAGTAGGAGATCTGAGAGGATGGCAGGACCTCAGCAGAAAAACGACACACACATCCATGCCTAATTCCGGGGCTCGAACCCAGGTCCCTTAGATCAGTAGCCAAGCGTGCTAACCACTCGGCCACGGGACGATATTATTTTATTATTCTAATATAAACAGTTCATAATGTTATGATTATTGCTTATATCTTTCATTTATTTCGTTTTTTCTAGATTATTTATTCATTTATGCATCTAATGCATATTCTTATACTTTTAACGATCGGCAAACTCTAAGTCTAAGTAAAGCAGTGTCATAAAAAATAAATTTGCTTTAAAAACTAGATAATTTAAATAAGAAATGAAAAATATAACAGAAAAGTGATAAACTATGAAAAAATTTTTAAAAAATGTTTCAAAGCATTTAAAGTTTAATCGATGCACTGAACTTGAGAACGAGTCACTTTATTATGAAGCTGCATAACTGCTACAAAAAAGTTTTATTCTAATATTCTGGCAAAAATGTTGGTTAAAAATTGTAATTTCCTTACCTTAATTTGTGTATATGCTTTAAATGTAATTAAAAATATTGATAAATAAAGCCCTGCCATTTAAAAATCACATAATCCTAATGCTTGTTCTGATTGCTGCCATTATAGATCGCTAGCAGTTTCACTTTCAATCGTTTCTAAATAATTATTATTTGTAAACATAGTATCCATTTGAGAAGCAATAAAAAATAATTTTAGAAGCATTAAAGTAAAAAATGTCTTTAAAATAATTCTGCTAGCGATCTGTCTGAAAGTGATGCACAATGCATGCTAATAAAACTTGTTGCCAAAATTGGTGTATGATTTTATTGGTTTTAAAGAAGTTGTTGATGGCCTTCTGGCTAAGATTGGGCTTATAAAGACGATGTTAAGGATGTTTTAGCTTTCCATGGCAATGAACTAACAAATGAAGAAATTATTCAAATGCTAGAAAGATGGCCAGATGAGCTTAATAAAGACCAAGATTGAAACATCTGAAGTTAAAGTTCTTGTTATGAAAATATTTTTTGCAGCATTCAAATTGGCAAATGAAATGTGTAACTTTTAATGCAGGTTAATGACACTGACTTGGAGAAAAATATGCTTTCAACTGGGGATTGAAGGCCATTTTTGTCTGTTGCCATGATTTTTATAGGACAAAAAAGGCTGCTTTTAAGCAAACAACACTGAATGCTTTTTTTGCCTGAAATCGGCTGATCCTCAACTTACCCACATCTGAACTTCAATCATCCACATCTGCACCTTCTGACATATATGTGGATGTTGAAGTTTTATCATTTGGCAATCTTGATTCCAAAGCCTTACCACCACCATGAACTTCACTATTTTTTTAAAGAAATGGAAGAATTTGCTTTTTAACCCTTCCAGTGTCCAGAACGTATATATCCGTTTTTAGTACAATAAAAGAAAACGATTTTTAAAAAAACAAAAATTGCCATTTTAAAATTTTTTAATAGATATCTTATAAAAATATGTAATTTAAACTTGATAAATAATATTTTCTTTTTTTATTTGATGCATATCTTATTAAACTATGACATAAATAATTTGTTAAAGCCATCTGTTAGCCATTTCTTAGAAGTTATATAAGGTATTGCCAATTTGTTTGTTAACATTACTCTGTGCTGAAGCAATCCCCTAATTTAAGCTCAGAAGTTTGATTTGAACTATTATCAACAAATTTTTCCTTAAAGTTTTTAAAATCTGCTGATATTTAACAAAGAACTGCTACTTTTTAAAAATGGAAGATTTTGGAAGTAATTATGAAATGTGTACCTTTTTTTGGTATATCACTGTAAAAATTGTTATTAAAATTAATATGTTACTACATTGATCAAATTTTTTAAATCATTAAAATTCAGAATTAAATTCTTTTTAATTTGGTATATAACATGAGCTCTTTCTGTTGATTAGTTATTTATTAAAAATATTCTAAATGTGACTTGTTTATTGGACTGGAACAAGCCTGTACTTTTTCTCAAAGTATAGTATGGAGGAAAAAATTTCAAAATGGAAGAGATGTTTACTTTAAACAAGAATATTTTTTTGTTATTTAGAAATAAATAGCCTTTCTATTCATGTGCATTATAATCATTTCTGTTTATTAGCTTTTTTTTTTGTAAACTTTTGTTTGTGTTGCCAGATGCATTTTTTTACTACATGACTCTAAAAAAGTCCTATTAAAATGAAACATATTGTCTTTTTTGTTAAATATTTTATTTTCAGAAAATCCAGAATTAAATGTTGATTAATTTGGCATGTAACATGCCATAATTCCTTTCACTAATTATTTGGCCAAAAAGTTCTAAAGTTAGATTTGGCCTCTGGATGTAAACCAGTTTTTCAGGCTGGACACTGGAAGGGTTAATACTTAATAACCATTGGTGTGTATTATTCATATTGTAATAAGGATAGTGCCTAGTGTTAATGTATTTTCCTTGCAAATTCAATGATGCAACTATTGTTTATACATAAGCTAATGACTAAGAATGTCATTTAAATGCAGCAATTTACCATTAATGTTTTTTTTTTCCATACTTAAGTGCCATTATGTAGTAAGGTGAACTTTGTATATTTAGAAAGAAATCTTTGACCACCATAACCAATTAAAATTTATAACATGGGAAATAATTCAAAATTAATTTTTGTTTATGAGTTTTCATGTTACAAGCTTTTTTGGAGGAACAAATTAAGCTCATAAAATGAGTGATTAGTGTACTCCATTTATCAAGAGCTGGCAGCAATGATGCCATCACTATTGTAAAACTTAGTCAGAAATTTGTCAGTTACCACTATATACCTTATTGCTCTACAGCAAAATAATTCCTGAAATAATCTTGTTATCAGATATGTACATATATTTGTGCAATAACATGTAAAAGTTAAGAATGTTCATTAGTACAGTATTAACCTGGAAGTAATTGCTGTAAATCAAAAAGCTATTACAAGAAATATACTCAGTGTATAAATAATCAGTAATGCAGATTTCATCAATAACCATAACTAAGTCTATAAAGAATTAAATTATCATGCAGCCTAATATTAGTCTTTAGGTATATATGCTTATTTCTTCACACTCTTCATTGATTCTTAAATACCCCAGCAGCAATCCTTGTTCTTATGTTTATCTCATGCCACACATCACTAGTATCTGTTACATAGCTCCCAAGATAATTAAACTGAGACACTTGCTCAAGATGCAGCCATTCAGATTTATTAAACTACAACCTGCCTGACCTGTTTATCACCAAACCTACAGTACTATAAGTTCCATTAACGTTTTTCATCAACATCATTTGCCAAAAGGACTAAATCATCAACATCATTTGCAGAAAGATTAAATCATCAGCCAAATCTAAATCAGAAATTTCTGTATCTCCAGACCATTTAAGGCCAAAATCTTTCGCTTGCAGTGAATTTCGCATAACATAATCAATAACCAAAGAGAAAAGGAGATAAAATGCCCCTTTGCGAACACCAGAAGCAATGCTAAACCAATTGCTACAAGCCTTACCAACTCTCACACACAACTCAGTTTTATTAGAGAGCGTTCATTATGTTAACTCATTTGTCTGGTATGCTATATGATCTCACAATCAACCACAAATTATGATGATCAACAGAGTCAAAAACGTTTTTGAAATCTATGAAGCTAGCAACCACAGGTTTCTCAAACTTTAAACATCTCTCAAGAATTTGCCCAAGTGAAAATATTCAGTCTATACATCCTCTACCACTTCTGAATCCACACTGTTCATCATGCAGTTGTCCATCAACCAAATTCTGAATTCCATTAAGTATAATCATTAAAGAACTTTACTTGGAACAGAAAGTAAACTAATTCCCCTATAATTATCACAAGAACTACAATCATCTTTTTTAGGAAACAGATATAATAATACCTCTAGTAAAATTTTTAGAACAATACCTTTATCATAAAAAATATTCAAAATATCAGCCAAGCCACAACACAAATGTTCCCAGCTCTAAGCATTTTAATGGTGATTTCATCCACCCCAGGTGATTTACACAGTTTTAATATAGAGATAGCCAAAGCGAATTCAGAATGGAATATGGTGCCAACATTAAAGTCAGTAATGCATCTATCAGCATTACAAACAATGGGAGTAGAACTAACCATATTGTTCACAACATCTTTGAAATGCTTAACCCACACAGCCATGACAAAATCCTCACCTTCAATAACCTTACCTTGTTTATCCTTCAATCCTCGTATACCTGTCAGTTTTCTACCACACAAAACATTAACTATCTGGCACAGCTTTCTTCTGTTAAGCTGTGTAGCTGCTTCCTCGGCTTTGTCAGCCAAACTATCAAGCCAGAGATTCTTATCGGCAGCTAAATGATCCTTTACACATTTATTAAGCTCATTGTAATGCTGTCTGTTAGGACTAGTAGGGTGTTGATTAACCCTTTCAGGGTCCCACCTGAAGAACTGATTTATATCCAGAGGTCCTGCTATTTTCTTCTATATGATCAGGCAGAAAAAAATTGAACTTCAGATTTTTTTTGCCAAATAACTAATGAAAGGAATTATGGCATGTTGTATACCAAATTAGCATTTAATTTTGGATTTTCTGAAATTATAATGTTTATGAAAAGAGATGACTAGTGTTATTTAATTGCCAACTGTCCGGGAAATATAACAAATTAACTTTGAAATTAAGAAAAAACTAATCAACTGAAATGTATACATGTTAGTAGTAAAGAATCGCAGGATAAGTCCTGTGTTGACATGGAACTCATGAAATAATGAGCTGACAAAAAATTGGTTCGCACAGTGGCGAATCAAATGAAAAAATCCGGAAAGTTTATAACGTCACACAAGCTGAGAAAAGGTTAGCCATTGGTGGTGTAGTGGTAGCATAACGGGCATGTTTCCTAGAGACGTGGGTTCGAATCCCACTCATGGGAAAACCAATTTTTTTTCAGCTCATTATTTCATGTATACATGTTATATATATATACCAAATTAAAAGAATTTAATTACAAAATTTATGAAAATTAAAAATTTAATCAAATATCTTGGCTGCTTTTCTTTTACTAAACATTACGAAATTTTTTTTTGGTTGTTAAATTTTGATCTTTGCTGATATATTTGGTGAATAGTCAATCCACCAAAGCAAAAAAAAAAAGTCACCTGTATTGGAGAGTGGCACAGCAAATATTGAGGGGGAGGATGTAAATTTTTAAAAAACTATTAAATATAAATTTAAATACTTATGGATAAAAAAATCTTGGAGGGGGGGGAGGTGAAAAACCTTTTTCGAAATTACCCTCCCAGAAGAGGACTGATTTCTATGCCCAGGAAGTCCTTTTTTGCTTCCATATCCAGTCATTTCAGGAAGCGATACAAAATCAAAATTTTTTACAAGAAAAAGAAATAAAAGAAATTTTAACATACTGTATAACTTAATGCGATGTTAAATAATATCCACAACAACTTATAAGCCGGCCATCTGATTGCCATTACTCCAAAAGCTCGATGTATCAGCTGATGGAAAAAAAAACAATAATTTGCAGAAATAAAATAAATCTACAGAAATGAAAATGAAGGTTTAATTATAAATAATAACTAGATGCATGGCCACATTATCATATATCCAAGAAGAACTCTGTAAATGTCCACTACATAGCCACTTTACTGCACATTGGAGCAATAACTATGTCACTGCACTAAACTGTACCTGTTCTGCCGTGATGTACTTTACACTGCAGGGAGCTTCACAACAACTGTGGGCTTGCTTCCTCTTTCTAATAAGGCTCACGTTACTTGCAGTTTCGATTTTAAGAACCGGAAAGAAAGAATACTGGGATAAATGATATAAATGATAAAAATAATTCTGGTAATATTGAGATAGGTTTATGGGAGAAAAGAGTGTACAACGGGGAAAAAAGTACAGTTTTGATTTTAGGAGATTTTCGAAAATTTAAGGAAAAATTTGTTGATAATAGTTCAAATCAAACTTGTGAGCTTAAATCAGAAGGTTGCTTCAGTGAAAAGGAACATTGACAACAAATCAGCTATACCTTTTAGTGCTTCTAAGAAATGGCTTTGACAAATTATTTATGTTACAGTTTAATAAATATTTACAGTTAATAAAAATTTTACAGTTACAGTTTAATAATTAATAAAATGTGCATCAAATGAAAGGGGCGGGGATGGCTCAGTCGGTAGCGCACCAGGCTTGTAATCTAGTTCCCAGGTTCGAGTCCCAGCTGGGTCAGCGTTGAGATTTATCTCCGCAAAATTCCCTGCCTTGCCCACGGTCAGTAGGGGACACCGATGGGCTTGGAAAGGCCGCCGGCCGTCGGATGGGACGTTAAGCCGTGGTCCCGTGTGCGGGAGAGCCGTACCCTGTGCACGTTAAAGAACACGCTGGATGGCCTTAACGGGAGGCTACCATCTGTCTCCCAGCAGCTGTTGCAGTGGGTCCCCTCCCCCAACCTTCTCTGAGCCTTCGGGGTCCATGTGACCTGGCCATTTAGCCCATGGTGTGCAAAAAAAGTGTCGCTCAGAGGTAAAACAACCCAACCCAGTTGGGTCAGTGTTGAGATTTATCTCCACAAAACTCCCCACCCTGCCCATGGTCAGTAGGGGATACCGATGTGATTGAAAAGAACGCCGTCCATTGGAGGGACATTAAGCCGTGGCCATGTCCAGGAGAGCCAAACCCTGTGCACATTAAAGAGCATGATGAATGACCTTGATGGGAGGCAACCAAATGTCTCCCAACAGCTGTTCCAATGGGTCCCTACCCCCAACCTTCTCTGAGCTTTCGGGTCCTTGTGACCTGACCATTTAGCCCATTGTGTGCAAAAAAGTGCCGCTCAAAGGTAAAAAACCCAACCCAACAAATGAAAGAAAATATTTTTCAAACTTGAATTGCATATTTTTAAAAGTATATCTAAGAAATTTTTGAAACAGCAAGGGCTGTTTGATATTGTTGGCCCTACCAATCTCAATAAACCTAATTTCTTTAAAAAACCTACTAATCATTTTCTCTCTGCAGGAACGTGGAACGTGAGGACATTACATAGAGATTATTCTCTTGATGTCCTCATGCAGGAATTCCAGCTCTATAACCTAGATATTCTAGGCTTGCAAGAGACCAGATGGACAGGTAAAGGTGAGATACTTAAAAATAACTTTAAATTTCTCTTTACAGGGAGGGAGGATGGAAAGCATCACCAAGGCGTGGGTCTGCTGCTCAGCAGACATGCTAGTGATGCTCTTCTAGGATATGAGTGCATTAATGAAAGGTTTCTTACAGCAAAATTTCAGACAAGCATTAAAGACTTGAATGTTATCTGCTGTTATGCCCCCACTGAGGATGCTGATGAGGATGAGAAGGATAGGTTTTACGGACAACTTCAGGATATTTTGAATTCTGTCAAGAAAGGAGATATTACCCTTGTTCTTGGTGACTTCAATGCCAAAGTTGGTACCGACTCTGACCTTTGGGGAGGAGTAATAGGCCCTTTTGGTATTGGTAGCTGCAATGGCAATGGGCAACGTCTCCTACAGGTAAGTAAACTCAACAGTTTCAGAATAACTAACACATATTACAAACACCGCGACATACATAAATACACATGGGTTTCACCTGATGGCCTGCATAGGAATATGATTGATTATATATTAATTAACAGCAAATGGGCTAGTTCTGTTAGAAATACCAGGGCATATAGGGGAGCTGAAATTGGATCTGACCATTACCTTGTTAAAAGTGTCTTGCAACTTAAACTTAAAAAGTGTTGTGCTAGGGTTAAAAAATTTACCTTTAATACTGAAGCTCTGAAAGACCCAGTTATAGCTAAAGCTTACCATGATAGGTTACTTAGTCATTATGACAGTCATGGTTTGCTTAATACTGAAGTTGAGGAAGAATGGGGCCATTTTAAACAGGCTTTTTTGGAAACTAACAGTACTCTTTTAGGAAAAAAGGAGCAGAGGAGGCAGAATTATTTAAGTGATAAGGCAATTGAGCTTATTTCAGAAAGAAGGAACTGCAGGAATGTCCTTAATCAGTACCCTACTAGTCCTAATAGAAAAGATTACAGAGAGCTTAATAAACGTGTAAAGGATCAGTTAGCTACTGATAAAAATCTTTGGCTTGATAGCTTGGCTGACAAAGCTGAGGAAGCAGTTAGGCAGCACAACAGCAGAGAGCTGTACCAGATAGTTAATGTTTTATGTGGTAGAAAATGGACAGGCATACAGGGATTGAAGGATAAACAAGGTAAAGTTATAGAAGGTGAGGATTCTGTCATGGCTAGGTGGGCTGAGCATTTCAGTGATGTTCTAAACAATGTGGTTAGTTCTACTCCCATTGTTTGTAATGATGATAGATGCATTGGCAGCTTTAATGTTGGCCCTATAACACAATCTGAAGTTAGTTTGGCTATCTCTAAACTTAAACTTCATAAATCCCCAGGGGTAGATGAAATTACTGCAGAAATGCTCGGAGCTGGGAATGTTTTGGTTACCACTTGGATGACTGAAATTTTGAATAACTTTTATGATAAAGGCATGGTTCCTAAAGATTTTACCAAAGCTATTATTATCCCTATTTTCAAAAAAGGTGATCGCAGTTCTTGTGATAACTATAGGGGTATCAGTCTACTCTCTGTTCCAGGTAAAGTTATTTCCATGATTGTGCTTAATAGAATTAAGAATCTGGTTGACAGGCAATTGCGTGATGAGCAATGTGGATTCAGAAGTGGTAGGGGATGTGTGGATGAGATATTTTCACTTAGGCAGATTCTTGAGAAATGTTTAGAGTTTCAGAAACCTTTGGTTGCTAGCTTTGTTGATTTCAAAAAGGCTTTCGACTCTGTTGATCGTCATAATTTGTGGTTGATTGTGAGATCATATGGTATACCAGACAAGTTAGTTAACTTAATGAAAGCTCTCTATAATAACACTGAGTCATGTGTGAGAGTTGGTAAGTCTTGTAGCAATTGGTTTAGCATTACGTCTGGTGTTCAACAAGGGTGCATTTTGTCTCCTTTTCTCTTTAGTTTGGTTGTTGATTATGTTATGCAAAATTCACTTCGAGGGAAAGATTTTGGCATTAACTGGGCTGGAGATACGAAAATTTCTGATTTAGATTATGCTG
Organism: Ryuthela nishihirai; assembly: GCA_038380435.1. Classification (NCBI taxonomy): domain Eukaryota; kingdom Metazoa; phylum Arthropoda; class Arachnida; order Araneae; family Heptathelidae; genus Ryuthela; species Ryuthela nishihirai. Next base: position 151,172,116 of record JAWZYU010000001.1, on the reverse strand, counting down.
ATGATTTAGCCCTTTTGACAAATGATGTTGATGAGATGAACTCTTTCATTCGAGCTGTTGATGAGACTGGTAGTAGAGTAAGTTTGGTTATAAACAGAGAGAAAACTAAAGTGATGAATATTGGTCAGGCAGGCTGTGATTCAGTTAATCTGAATGGTTGCAGTCTTGAGCAGGTGTCACAGTTTAATTATCTTGGGAGCTATGTAACAGATAATGGTGATGTGCGGCATGAGATTAACAGACGAATAGGAATTGCTGCCGGGACTTTTAAGAATCTATGGAGATTGTGGAGAAATAGGCGTATACACCTAAAGACTATAATTAGACTGTATAATAGTTTGGTTCTTTCTAGGGTTAGTTATGGTAGTGAAACTTGGACGCTGTGTAAACAAGATAACAGGAAACTAGATGCTTTTGATTCTAGATGCTTACGCAGTATCTTGGGTATTAGGTGGTTTAACTTTGTAACTAATGATGAGGTTAGGCAAAGGAGTCTGCAACCTCCTTTAAGCAGCATATTGTGCAGAGAGAGACTCCACTGGTTTGGCCATGTTGCCCGTATGGATAATTATAGATTGGCGAATAGGGTTATGAACAGTGTGCCTAGAGGCCTCAGAAGGAGGGGGAGACCTAGAATGCGGTGGGCAGACAATGTCAAACAGGACCTTGTTAGAATTGGTGTGCAGTGGCTGGATACAGCAGATGTAGCTCAGGACAGATATGCTTGGAGAATTAAACTGCGCGGTCTGGTTGGACCTCCGTAGCCCCTGGCTGCTTGAGGATGATGATGATGATGAATTTTATTTTAAAGAAATTGAAATTTCGTGTGTTGTACAAAAGATGTCTATTGATGCCTCATTGTGGATTCTGTCAACATCTAAGTTCAATGGTGACCCTGGAAGGGTTAAGGATATTCCTGTAGTTCTTTGTTTCAAAAAGAAGCCCCAGTGCCTTATCACTGAAATAAGTTTGCCTCCTCTGCCTTTTTTTACCCAAAAAGAGTACTGCTAGTTTCAAGAAAAGATTGTTTAAAGTAGTCCCATTCTTTCTCTACTTAAGTAGTAAGCAAACCATGACTGTCATAATGACTAAGTAACCTATCATGGTAAGCCTTGGCTATAATTGGATCTTTCACAGCTCAGTGTTAAGGGTAACTCTTTTAACCTTAGCACAACACTTCTTAAGTTTAAGTTGCAAGACACTTTTAACAAGGTAATGGTCAGATCCAATTTCTAAAATGTAAAAGTTTCACAGTGTAGTGAGGATAGGGGGCAATTAGTGAAGGGGGTAGTTAAACCTCACATCAGCGATCCCCCCATTTTTATTTTTTTTTTAAACTCCCCCAAAAAACACTGCTCACTGATACACCCAAAACTACCCCTAATACCTACTGCTCCCATCCCTAATCCATACCCCACCAAAGACTGCCCAATCACAACCTTGACCCCCACCTTTTTCTAATATACATGGACACCTTGAGATCCTAATATACATGGACACCTTGAGATCCTAATATACATGGACACCCTGAGATCCTGATATACATGGACACCCTGAGATCCTACACTGTAACATCCGACACCAGCGTATCTAAGACCTCAATATAAAATGAATAAACATCATTAACGATGCACAAAACGCATCTACGTTCAAGGATGATGAGCACAAGAATAGGGACCTGTGCATAATACTCACCAGACTGGATGGCAAGGTACAGTGTATACAGCAGAAAGAGATAAGTACATGGACACATGATCCCTTTTTCAGAACTTAGGAAAAACAACAGTGTTAATGGTGATTTAATTAATATTTAAAGATCCAATTTTAGCTTCCCTGTATGACCTGGCATTCCTAAGAGCATATATTGGTGAAACTCGCGTATACTTACATATGGCATAGTGTTTGTAAAAATTGTTAGTTATTCTCAAACCATTAAGTTTACCTGTAGGAGATGTTGTCCATTGCAGCTATCAATAGCCCTATCACCCCTCCTCAAAGGCCAGAGTCAGTATCAGCTTTGGCACTTAAGTCATCTAGAACACTGGTAATATCTCCTTTCTTGACAGAATTCAAAATATCCCGAAGTTGTATGTAAAACCTATGTTTCTCATCCTCAGTGGGGGCATAACAAAAAACAGATAACACTCAAGTCTTTAATGCTTATTTTGAATTTAGCTGTAAGAAACCTTTCATTAATGTACTCATATCCTAGAACAGTGTTTTTCAAACTTTTTTTGACTGTAACCCACAATAAGAAATACATTTTACATCATGACCAAGTCTGTGAGATCCACTCTATTTTCTATTTCATTGAAAAAAATACTGGTCATGACCCACTAAATTTATTTTATGATCCACAGTTTGAAAAACCCTGTCCTAGAAGAGCATCACTAGCATATCTGCTGAGAAGCAAACCTATGCCTAGAAGATGCTTTCCAACTTCCCTTCTTGAAAAGCGAAATATAAGATTTTTTTAAGTATCTGATGTTTATTTGTCTATCTGGTCGCTTTACAAGCCAAAAATATCTAGGCTAAAATGGTCTAATTCTTGTGTTAGGACATCAAGGATCTCTGTGCAAAGTCCTCATATTCCAAGAATCTATAGAAATGCATTTTTATTTTTGTTACGGTAAAAGAGTGAACTGTGAATCCATAGCAAATGCACAGAATGTGTAATACAGAAACACCATCAGCAATAGTTTTTTTTTGCGAGTGAACTATGATCTGATAATTGTCTTCACCATAACATTTCTGTGGCTCATGGTGCCCTTTCTATGAAACAGTTTTTGACCAAAAATGGTATTACCCAGCTAGTTTAAACTGTACAGCCTTAATAACAGAAGCTTATAAATATACACCATCCTCGATTTGCACAGTTTCAGTTTTACATGGAAAGAAGTTGCAACCAGGTTTGTTTTATACAATAAAGAAGACGCAACAGTTTTCGTTTTACACAATAAAGAAGATGCAACAGTTTTCGTTTTACGTATGACTGCAAAAATCAAATCCACCCTGAAAGGATAAGGATTTACAACCATTGAAAACATTCAAAAGAATATAATACAGGCTGAAGTCAAATGCGAAACAACAAGTTAAATAAAATGTTTTGAGCAATGGCAGCATTGTTGGAAAAAATGTATAACCTCCCAAAAGAGACTACTTTGAAAGGGACGACATTGTTTAGGATGTATAAAGTTGGTGTGTTTTGTTGCTCAAATTAGTCTTGTTGGTTTATATTCACCCGTCATGTAACAGGACTTACAGGTACTGGACAGAAAATTAAAGTTTTATATGTTGTGTTAATAGAGAGTCTAATTCAGAGCTCAATAACTTTTTAAATAAGTGTTTTATGGGAAAATATGACACCAGATAAAGATATCAATCAGATCTATTAAAATTTCAATTTTCCATGTTATTTTGTCATCTTACGGAAGCTGAAAATTTTAACAGTAAAACTCATTGTGCAAAAAACATTCAAAATTTCAAACATTTAAATAATCATACAAAAGCTACTAAAAATATACATACGCATTTTAATGAAGTTTAATAGGGAGCACAACTTCATAAATCTGACACTAAAAAATTCAGAATTATCGAAAATCTATTTTTTAATTTTTGTAATCTTGTCCACTTTGATACGATGATGAATTATAGAGCCAATTTTCAGGCAACCGAATTGAAACACATCCAGTTTTCAGCTGATCAATATATGCCCCATGTTATGGAATATTATTATTTTGTTAACCTTTCCCAGATCCAGCTATTTTTTCACTCTGATGAGGCAAAAAAAAATGTATTAACTTTAGAACTTTTTTTTGCCAAATAACTAATGAAAGGAATTTTGGCATGTTATACTCTAAAATAATTAGCATTTAATTCTAGATTTTCTGAAAATAAAATATTTAACAAAAAAATGACAAGTTTCATTTTAATAGGACTTTTTTAGAGTCGTGTAGTAAAAAAAAAATGCATCAGGCAACACAAAAATTTATTTTAAAAAACGGTAATAGACAGAAATGATTTTAATGCACATGAATAGAAGGGCTATTTATTTTTGAATAACAAAAAATATATATTTTGTTTAAAGTAAACATTTCTTCCGTTTTGTAATTTTTTTCTCTGTACCATACTTTCAGAAAACTCCAAGCTTGTTGCAGAGTCCAATAAACAAGTCAACTTTAGAATATTTTTAATAAATAACTAATCAACAGAAATAGGTCATGTTATATACCAAATTCAAGAGAATTTCTGAATTTTACTGAAGTAAAAAATATGAACATTGTACTAACGTACTAATTTTAATAACACTTTTTACAGTGGTATACTGAAAAAATTGATAGGTACATATTTCATAATTACTTCCAAATCTACCGTTTTTAAAAAATACCAGTTTTTTTGTTATTTTTAGGAGATTTTAGAAAATTTAAGGAAAAATATGTTGATAATAGTTCAAATCAAATTCGTGTTGTACAAAAAACGTTTATAGACGTACTTAACCGGGAAGGGTTAATCTACTGACATACATTATTAAAATCACATAGCAGGAGTAATTTAATACTTGATTTTGGGTAAGGACAACTAATTAAATTTTGTTACAAATATACACACTTAATTTTTATCTCAGCTTTTGATCAAACTGATACTGATTGAAATTATTTTTGAAATCTCTTACATTGTACTTTTTACAATTTTAAATCTTATATAAAAAACTGTTATTGTTTTTGTTTTAATCTATTTGAATTAACTTTCAGATCAATTTCTTTAACTGATTAAATATCAAAGTTTTTGTAACTTTGAATACTAAACTAATATTGCTAAAAATCAGAATTTAGAGAAGAAATTTAAATTTAATTAGAAATTTAATTTAAATTTCTAATTATTTAATTAGAAATTTAAATTACTTGATTAAGTTCTTTAATCATTTGGCCATATTTTTATATATAAAAACTTAGAGTGAGATTCAGAGATCAGTAATTTAAACAATGCTGAGAGAACATGGAACTGTTTTTAAAAATTTTCTGTATAGTACTGCAGAATAAAGTTCAAAAGATTCAGGCTTTTTTTACTAAAAAAATTGAAAATTATGCTGATCACAAATGTAATGCATTGTTAAAAATCTGATTGTTTATCTGTTAGATAGAGTAACATATTGAAACTCTACAACTTTAATAACAAAGTGAATCATTAATGTATATAAGGTTAATACAAACCCACACATCCATTGCATATTTGACAAGTTTTCCTATTGTTATACCTAATGTTGTTCTAGTCATATTTTTAGCATCTAAATAACTGGTCACAGTTCTTGATGTTTGATAATTAATCACCGTTACTTTGTATTTCACAGTTAAATTTGTATGTTTCTACAAGAATATTCTTCAAATAACTAGGTATTGTATCTCAGTGTTGTTGTTTTTATTTTTATTTTTTTCATCTAATTTTAAATCAGAAGTACTGAAAAGCTGAACTACTTTTTCATCTTTAAGTTATGGTTTCTGAGTGTTTTTTCAAAACCTGGTGTATTCATAAAAATTCCAAAAGGAAAAAAAAATCTTTTGTCTAAAACTTTTTTTTTAATATTTTTATAAATTAATTGAAATGGAGCTATTTATGATTAATGGTGCAGATTGAAACCAGTGTTGCCAATTTAGTCTTAGACTTTGAACCAATTCAGTCTTTATATCATGCCCCTTTTTCAAAATTTTATGATTTCTTTTTTGGTTTTAAAAGTTTGTGTCTGTATGAATATTGTTTTTTATAAACTTTTATGTGGAAATATATTCATATTAGTGAACTATATAAAATTGATTTATCTTTATGAGTTATTATGTATATAATTTAATTTACTCTTTCTTAGAAATTTAAGAAACTAAATTTTCATGTGACAATATTGTTAGTGAAGAAGGAAATAAACAATTCCAACTGTAATTACACTGCATGACATTGAAATTGCCCTACCCAGAAGGAGTGAGGGGATAGGGGTGAAATGTAGCACACATGTAGCAATACATATTGGCATACCATGATTTAATTTGCAGCCACTTACAGCGATTAGAAGATGAGATAATGCAACACAATGTGACTGCCTCAATAGGTAGTTGCACTGCTATGAACGGCAATACAGGCAGCAATAAGGTGTGGCATGGAGTCATACTGTCGATGGATAAGGTCCTGAGGTTGGGTTGGGTTGTTTTACCTTGAGCGGCACTTTTTTGCACACCATGGGCTAAACGGCCAGGTCGCATTGACCCCGAAGGCTCAGAGAAGGTTGGGGGAGGGGACCCACTGGAACAGCTGTTGGAAGACAGATGGTAGCCTCCCGTCAAGGTCATCCAGCGTGTTCTTTAACGTGCACAGGGTATGGCTCTCCCGCACACAGGGCCACGGCTTAACGTCCCATCCGATGGACGGCGGCCTTTCCAAGCCCATCAGTGTCCCCTACTGACCGTGGGCAGGGCGGGGAATTTTGCGGAGATAAATCTCAACGTTGACCCAGCTGGGACTCGAACTTGGGAACTACAGATTACGAGCCTGACGTGCTACCGACTGAGCCGCCCCAGGTCCTGAGGAATTGTCCACCAAGCAGCATTGACTGGTGAGAGGATTGCACACGTCGTCCAATGTGGTCCCACAGATTTTCTATTGGGGATAAATCTGGAGATCGTGCTGGCCATGGCAATATTGAACATGTTTTAACACGTCAATATTGAACAATAATTGAACATGTTGCGTTGTCTGGAACCCTAGCAGTGTGTACATGGGCGTTGTCGTGCAGGAAAATGGGCTGCTGTATGCCTCTCAGGAACGGTAACAAAATGGGCTGCTGCATGCCTCCCAGGAACGGTAACAAAATGGGCTGCTGCATGCCTCCCAGGAACGGTAACAAAATGGGCTGCTGCATGCCTCCCAGGAACGGTAACAAAATGGGCTGCTGCATGCCTCCCAGGAATGGTAACGAAATGGGCTGCTGCATGCCTCCCAGGAATGGTAACAAAATGGGCTGCAGAACCATGCTAACGTATTGTGCACCTGTCAGTGTTCCCATGATGCAGACAACAGGTGACCTGCTGTCATATCCATTAGCACCCCATAACATTTTGCATGGCTGATGGACGGTGTGTGCTGGTCACAAGCAAAAGCTGGATCCAGTTTGCAGGACTTGCACCAAACCAGATGAGTGCTGCAATGGTTTTGCAGTCAATGGTAGTCGACATAACAGTTGCCTAGAGTGCAGGTGTGCCTCGTGAAACCTTTGGTTTACTGTTTGGGTCATTATAGGGACGTCCATGGCTGATATAATAACCGTACTCAGCCCCTTCGAATATCGCCTTCAGTGCTCTGTGGTGATGAATGAGCATGTTGAACAATATGCCTATCAAGCTATGCTGACGTCTGTCAGATGGCACCACTCCCTCTACAACGCATGCTAGAACCTTCATTTCGCCACTGTTGCCAACAGCATCCAACAGTTCGTGCTACCCGATGAACATAGGCAGCGACACAATGTTAGTCCATACAGCTTCACATAGGCCTGTAATTCTTCCCCTCTCAAAAGCATCCAAATAGCGATAAACCTGCCGATGGCGTGTACCAGGCATTTTTGGCCTTTGCTGAACGATTTCCAAGCAGAACCACCTAATCTCAACCGTTCGTCGACTTCCACCTGCGTAAACACAATACCATCCCTGTTCCTTCTTGCACTTTTTATCTCTTGAGCCACACACATCATTTGTTCCAGATTATCATCATTTGTATATCTCAACTACGCACACCCACCCTTCTATTTGCATGTTTGTATGACATGTCCTTCTAGGTGGGGCACTTTCAAGTCGAGCAGTGTATACTTTTATGTTTAACCATACTAATATAAACTGATGACTACTCAGATAACTGAAAACGTATGGGTAATCATTACAACTTAATTTTAGGAAATATATTTATTTTCACATTTTAACAAACACCAAAATAGGAAAATCCAAAAATAAAATATGGAACTCTGAATTGTCATTTTAAAAATGACTTATTTTGCTTGTTTTCTTTCTTTTGGATAATTGTTTTTTTTTTCGTATAGTCAAAGCATCTGGGTAATTGAAATCCAAGCTATTTTAGTTTCAAATGATATCTATATACATAGAGTCTGCATCATTCTCACTACTCAGCTCATTTTCTAATTGCTTATGCCTAATATTAATGTTCTTGCAAACAGGTTGAGATAATAAAGTTAGTGAACTGATTTAAAAACTTCAATTCAATTAATAAAAGGGAACTGCACATGTTATGTGTATTAAAATAACTTTTTTGTGTTCAGAATATTTAATGATTCGTAATGTTTGCTTGAGTTACAAGGGCCCAGATAATCTGCCCACAGATAAATGGGAATTTGCTGTATAGTCAAAGATTTTGAATAATGGCATTATATTTCAGATTGGTAAAATTTGAGTTTAAAAATATATATTTCCTCCCCCCTTTCCCTGCATTCATATAATTTTACTTTGTTTTGGAAAAATATGTGTCGTTTCCTCACTCTAACCGTAATATATTTGCTGTGGCCATGTTTCCAAGCAAGTATTTGAGTGCTCCAAAAGTAATTTGATGGAAGCATTACTGGCATTACCTTTAGAACAAGTTTTATTCTCTTTAGACACTTCATATTTTTTTTCCTCACTTGGTAAAATTATATTAAATAGTAGCTAAAGGAGGTAACTGATGAATGATATTAAAGCCTGTTATCAGGTATTGTATTTTCAGCCTTTCCCAAGGTACGTTACTTCCTATTCTGGGTAATTGCTGAGACCAGGAGATTAAACTATTGGGTAATGATATAAGTCTCTGTGCTTTATTGTGTACTTGAGATGAGTATTACAATATAAATAATGAACCGTACTCAGCGTTTGTAAGTTGTTTTATTCCTCTTCAATATCATGCTTGGTCCTTGGAGATGAAAACTCCCAATATCCATTTTTGACTTCTTGAAATGTTTGAAAATGCCTACCTTGAAGAAAATGAGTCGTGGATCAAACAAGGTGGCAGTCAAAAGGAGCTAGGTCTGGACTATAAGGCTGGGTTAGGAAGAAAGTCAGATGCCAGTCCCCAAAGTTTTTTTCTTTGGTCCAAAATATAGCGTACAGTTTTGCATTGGCTTGTTGGAGGAGTAGTACCTGATGGCTGTTTCCCAATCCTGGGTACTTTGAAACATTGCAGAGTGCAAGTACTCCAGTTGTGCTAAGTAGAGGTCAGCATTGGTGGCATGTACATCAGGAACCAGTTTCAAGTGTACTATTCCCCAAAAATTCCACCAAACGCAAAATTTCCTTTATTTTAAATTGCCCCTCTTTGGGACAAGTGGACCTGGGTTAAGCCACTGCTTTTGGGTGTTCAGATTGTTAAAAAAGATCCATTTTTAAAACGAAGTTGTTTAAAACATAGTCGATAATTACATCCATTCTCTCTAATCCGACCTCCAATAAAGGGTTTGTATCTTTTCTCTATAATCTGACATTTATTTACAACAGATTTTTCTCGAAGTCTTTCTCTAAATGAAGCAATTAGAAGCCAAAGGAACACACTAAAATCTGCATGGGACCTTAATCGCACCCTCAATGAAACAAAATTTCTAAAGGTCTTTTCTAACTGAATAAATTAGATGAATGCAAAGTAAGAGTACAGGAAATCAAAGCCCATTATTTAGTAAATCTATTCTCTCCAATCCGACATTTCTTAAATCGAATTTCATATTTTTATTCCTTTCTGTACCTTCTCAGGGGAACAACAGCAAATCAAAGGTAAGCATTTCAGGGACTGAACCGCACCAAACTGTCATCATTCTCACTAGTCGACAATGAGTAAAGCGAATTTCTTTATCTTTTTTATTTGAACAAATCAATATGAAATTGACGGAAAGCGTTTGAGGAAAGAGACGATATTTACTTCTATACTCTTTAATCTGATGTCTGCTAAACCGGAATTTATACTTCTATACTCTTTAATCTGATGTCTGCTAAACCGGAATTTATACTTCTATACTCTTTAATCTGATGTCTGCTAAACCGGAATTTATACTTCCATACCTTTCTATACCTATTAAATGGAAGAACTGGAATTGAAAGGAATATATCTCAGGGGACTAAATCACACAAGGCTATTAGTATTTTCATTAACCCCGATACTCAATAAGAAGAATATTTTTATTCGAACGAAACAATAGGAAATTGACAGAACACTGGGCTAAAGGGAAAGAGGTCAAATTTACATTTATTTTCTGTAATCTGAGACTTCAGTACAAGGAATGTTTTTGGAAGTTTCTACTAGACAATGAATCTGGAATTGAAACAAATGTACAAAAGATCTTCTATTCTCTGTAATCGGACTTGGATTTTAATGGATTGTATTTTCTAGCCCCCCCCCCCCTTTTTTTTATTTTGAAGAAATGAGAGAATTGGAGTTCAGAAAACCCAATGATTGAACATTTTCATCTCTTTTTTGCTATTTGGCATTCTATAGATATTTACAACTATTGTTTTCTAATTCGGCATTTGATGCAACATATTCTCTCCTCTTGCAAAAATGCATTGTTTATGAAAGAAAGTCAAACTAGAAGCAACTTCTAAAAGTTTTAGGATATAATTAATATCTCGAAAGCAAAATTTCGTATTTTTAATCAGACCTTAAATCATACTTTTTAAACATATTCATTCTATATTTTTAGAGTTGTGGAAAAGAAAACAGCAGTGTCGGTGACCAAGGAATTTTTGAGAAAACCACTTTAAATCTTGTACTTTGATTTTACTTTATAAATGTTTTCTCTCATTGCTATGTAATTATTAAACAATATATTTAATAACTTTGATTTCAACAAAGCTAAATATCTGGCGTTTTCCCCTTTTGATATTTGTTATAATATCTTATAAGTATAGTTTTCTAACACGAACTTTCATAGCCACTAAATGATCTGTTACTAATTAAATAGTAAAATAAAACTCGGGGCACCACTAGGTTTTGAGCATATGAGAAATAATGACAAAAAATATACTGTAAAATCTGGTTAATACGAAATTTCCATTTAAATTAAAATTCAATGTTAAAAAGGAGACTGAAATATCTTTCACAAGTATTTCTTAGATAAGAATTTAATTTTTACTCCTCACTCTCATTTAATGTGGAAACATTGCAAAGTTTTTTTTATCTATGAGCATGGATTTTTTAATCACAATGATGCAACCTCTTCTTCCTTGTTTAAAAAAAAGCCTAAACTTTCATAAACGAAATTTTATACGTTCCTTTTTTTAATCCTTTGTTCTTTTACATGCCATTGAGAATACTGTCAGTTCACCATATTGCCAAAAGTGATCTAACACTTTGATGCATGTGAACAAAAAACCATATTCATAGTTTCCTAACCTTGAAAATATGTGTTTAACAAAAAAAATCACTGTAGATAAAGTGTAACTTTTACTCAAATCCCTCTGAATATCGGTTTGCACAAAGTTTTACGTATTTTTGAAAAATGAAACGGTGCTGGACGGCAGTTATTCCATATGTAAAGAACTATTGATGCTATTTTAGAATTGTTAATATGTTCCATAGTTATATTAGTAAAGCAATAAATCTTTTTAAAATTGTTATTTGTTAAATTTAAATAAGGTATATGAATAGAGGTCTTGTATAGTTAGAGTCTAAGAGCCTTCTTTAAAAACTGGACCATTTTGTAAAAGGAACCTTGGCCCCTTTATCATCTGGTCCACGAGAAAAAGTTTTTTTTTGTGTGCGTCAAAAGTAGGGACCAGTACAGTGAAATGCTAGCGACCCTACATGTTGGCGATAGGCTTTTGGTCGCAGGCCGCCTAAAAATGAAGGAGGTGGTTGAAGTTTCCTGCCAAGGAAGTGCTGCGTCGTAGTTTTGTGACAAGGGGGTGGGGAGGGGAGAGGTTTGGAGTAAAATTCTTCTGGGAGTGAAAATTGTAGCGTGTGTGATCGTTGTGTGGCCCATGTTGGCCGGAAGTTGGTAAGGAGGGTGCAAGGTAAATATTCAAAATCGCCCCGAATCTCTTACAATTAAGGATGGCCTAAAATGGTCGGCAGATCTTAAAATTTCTGATTTAGAATATGCTGATGATTTAGCTCTTTTGGCAAATGATGTTCATGAGATGAACTCTTTCATTCGAGCTGTAGAGGCTGGCCATCTGCGTGATTGACTGTCATTGGTTGATTGAGTCACGTGGTTTATGGGCACCATGTTTTGTACCGTGAGCCGAAAGCCTATGAGTTAGTGTGTGTACCTACTTAAAAAATTCTCAGTTATTATAGCTTTATACATTTCTACCACCTTTTTTGTCTATAAAAGCTGTTATATTTTATGAATGCCTCACTGCGCTGCATTTGGTGTAAAAATTCCACTCATAGAAATAAATTAATGAATATTTTTCCAAGAAACTCCAATCATCTGCAAGAGTGAAACGAGCTAACTGAAAACCAGCAAATAATTTCTTTTAAGGTTCGTTTGAAAAACGAGCTAATGTTTCCACTTTGTCGTCTGCCTATGCCAATATTTGTTCGTCTGTCTTGTCTATCCATCTATAAACAACTTTTTTACTTTTAGAAATAAATGAAAAATTCTTTTTCGGTTGAATGGGTGTCGAATAAACATTGCGATTCGAAATTTTGAAATCTTCCAATAGCTTTAATAACGCCCTCTATCAGTTGAAAAAGATGGAAAATGCTAAAAATTCAAACGAATATTGCGAACAAACTACATTGAAAATCTGAAATTTTGGTAGTAGAGCAGAAGGATTACAATGACAACAAGGCAACAACCGATAGAGGGCCTCTTAGCCAAAGGGGGTGCGAAAATGAAACTTTAATTTTTAAAGATAAACGAAACAATTTCCTTTTTTTTTTCAGTTTTACAGTTACTAATAAAATATTAATGCTTACATTTTTATAATCCCCATCAGTTGCAGTTTCCACTGTTAGAAAGTTCTAAAGGCGGTAAATAAAAACTCGAAAGCGGCGGAAAAAAGCATGAAAATGCAAAATTTTTAAGCGGATATTGTAAACGATCTATTTATGCTAGAAACTTAAATTTTTGGTCATAGAGTGTAATGGTCAAGTGGTTTACACTAATAGTAATGATTTCACTTTTCTGCTTTAAGAGATAAATGAAAAAATATTTTTTGTGTTTTACAGGTACTAATAAAATATTAATAGTTTATTTTACTAATTCTGCAGTAGTTCGAATTTCACTGTCAGAGGGTACTGAATGTGTAAAATGACTAGAAGAACACAATTTGCTTCTGACGCATATGAGAATCTCGTTTTCAAAGATAATGAAGTTCTTCCTTTGCCTCATTTTTCACTCCTTAAAAGTTTTAATTATGGATGTTCCTGTTGTTTTTCTGCTGAGGTCTCCCCATCTCCATAGATCTTCTACTATGGCATATAAACTGACAGGCTCCTGTCAGACCTCATTCAGCTCTTCAATGCATAGACTAAATGATGATTTCCACACCTTAATTTTCTGATTATTCTTGTGGAATGATTATTTTCTAAAATAAATAGGTGGAGGTGCTAAGTTAATGTGCACTCCCTGATTTTCTATTGTGCCCTGTCTGTAACTTACCAGGCAGAAACGTGCACAAATGAAGCTATGCCGATTGGTATATATAATTTTGAGTTAAGGGAGTGGAGGTGGTGACTTAATGTGCAATCCCCTGTCTCCATTGTATTTCTCTTTTTATTCTTCAACATAATAATGCAAAAAGTATCAATTAATATACGTCATTTTCTACAGTAAGACGGTGCATGTGCTAATTTAATGCTCATCCCCTGCTTTCCTTGTGTTTCTAGCTTTAATCATTCACCTCATTGTGCACAAACATAGCTCTATCATTTGATATATGAAGTTTTTCAAATTGAAGAGTGGAGGTACGAATTTAATGCTCTATTCTCAATTTTTCGTTTTATTTTTGGTTTCAACTTTTGACTTAATCGTGCACAAAGTCGTGTAATGAAACGCCCAGATCTAGAAGAAGAAGAAAACACGAAGTAGGAGCCAAGTTCCATATTTACAGAAAATATGTGTTTGTAGCACATTTTTCTGACTGATCATTTGGAAGAAATGTAATTTAAAAAATTCTGCTATAGGAAGATTCGTATAAGAGAGAATATACGTTTTTTTTCTTTCCGAAATGCAATCACTTAGTTTACAACAGATTCATTTGAAAAAAAAAAATCCACATTATTGAGGTTCATATTAGAGGGACCTGATATGCATTGAGTGATCATTGATTTATGACCACTCATCCCCATGTTATATTAACGGAACGCTAATATCAAAGCTCTATAACTTTTAAGATGAGTTTTCTTGTTTTGAAGAATGGGATAGCAGATAAAGATCTCAATCAAATATATCAGTATCTCGATTTTCTATAATATTCGTTCAGTATTTAATGAGTTATGGAAGTTTGAATGTTTAACAATAAAAATGTCGATGTTAAGAAACATACATAACTGGTGAATAATGAAAAAATTCTGTGCAAACTTCTAAAAAATACATTTTATGAAACACTTTAATACAATATTTATTACGAAGTTTTAATTAACTTCTAAAGTCAATTTTTGTGAGGCATTGCTATTGTTAAATATTTCAAACTTGCACAATTTTATAAATACTGAACGAATATTATTAAAAAATCAATATTCAGATAGAACTGATTGAGATTTTTAAATTGCATTTAGTCTCATTTTCCCATAAACGCTTATTTTAAAAGTTATAGAGCTTTGAAGTTAACGCCCAATTGACAAAATATGGGGTGGAATGGCCATAATTCAGTAATCACTCAATGTATATTTTAATGACTTCGTTTTTGGAATATATTCGTTTGACTTCCATATTATTCGTTTGAAAGAAATGAAATTAAAAACCTACGCTGTATTGAGATTCAGATTAGAGACAATGTACATATATACGTATGTACGAGGAAAAAAATCGACTTACTGAAATCCAGATAGAGAGGAGATTGATAATTGTGGTGGATAGAGTTTTACAATTCGTCCGTTTTATTTCCTACTGTTTTGTTCAGGGACAAAAGACAAGGGCTGATTTTGTTTGATCGAGCTTAGATGTACTGCTTTTTACTATTTTTTAACCTTTTCCTAAACATGGAGAGGACGAAAGTGGAGATAAATCTTCCTTCGGTTGGAATGTGCATATAAATCTCAACACTGGCACAATTGGGACTCGAACCTGCAAACTAAATTATGAGGCCCGCTTTACTGACTGACCACCTCGGAAACTTACTGACTGACCCACCTCGGAAATATGATGGAACAATCAATGGTTTTAAAAAAACCACAAAGCAAGCGAAAAGCAATAGGAAGATTGGTAGCAATAGCTTATTTGTAAACAAGCTGCTCAAAGCAATTCATATTTTTTTTTTAGGTGGCGTTATATCCAGTCAGCATTTTTGTCTTTGGATTCACCTTTTCTTCCATCGCCGTTCTGTCATGGAAGCGTTTACAAGACAATAACCTGTAATTTTTGCTGCTATCAAATGGTTATTTCCCCGTGGAAATACCCATTTAATAACATTTGCAAATTAATCAGAAAATTTGGTATAAAAATGTCTATAAATGCAAAGATATATCTTCAATGTCGTTATCGTATTTTACATTCAGATTATAGATTTCATTTATTTCTACTAGTGAAAGAACGTTTTCCAATAGTTATGACAATACCAAAAGGAAAAAATCGCACTTCATTTTCTTGTTGAAACATGTAATATCTTCCTCCATCCATCCATCTCAAATCAGCATTTACAGAAAGGTATGGAAGTTTAAATTCCAGTTTAACAGACTTTGGATTAGAGAGTATAGATGTAAATATCGCCTATATTCTCCAATGCATTCCGTTAATTTCATATTGATTTGTTCGGATAAAAAAGATTAATCGGATTGGAAAGAATAGATTTACGAAACATGGGCTGCTTTGATTTCCTGTACTCTCACTTTGCGTTCATTTGATTTATTCAGTAAGAAAAGACCTTTAGAAATTTTGTTTCATTGAGGGTGCGATCAAGGTCCCAAGTAGATTTTAATGTGTTCCTTTGGCTTCTGATTGCTACGTTTTAGAAACAGACTTCGAGAAAAATCTGTTTTAGATAAATGTCAGATTATGGAGAAAAGTTATAAACCCTTTATTGGAGGTCGGATTAGAGAGAATGGATGTAATTATCAACTGTTACAATGTTCGTTTTACGGAGAGCTGGATTGCAGAGACTTTCAAGAAGTGTTGGTTTTGTTCAGTAACAGAAAATATAATTAGGTAATAATAAAAAATTATTTCAAAATATTTCTTATTTGCACCTAATTTTTGTGCCCTCCTAATTGTCTTATCCACTGAATTGCCGTATCCTCCGAAATGTCGCATCCACCGAGTTGTCCACCAAATTATTGTGCTCCCAAATTTGTTTAATATGAGTTAGCCCATAGTACTCCTCACATCAGGAGCTTCCATTTGAGATATAACAGGGATAACTGTTTGCATATTTCCCAAGTATTTGGGTGGGTGGGGGGTAGGTTGTGGGATCAAACCCCTTACGTTGCCTAAAGTCAGCAGATGTATGCCAAATTCAATAATCCTAGCACTTATCATTTAGGAGAAATTCTTCACCAGCTTTATGTAGGGACATTTTTAAGGGGCAATCTATTACTATGCTTAAATTATGATGAGAGGAAGTTGAGTTGTATACCGTGTTTGGTAATTCTAGCTCTTACCACATAGTAGAAATGCATTTCCTGTTTTCTTTCGTGAGAAAGAAGTGGGGGTACTCTAACCATTATGTTTCTTTAACTTATGGGGAGAGGAAACTATACAGAATTCGGCAATTATAGTAGCTCTTAGTGTTCAATATAATCCATTTTTTTTTGGGGGGGGGGGGGAGTAGAGGGAAATCAAATTCTTACATTATTTTAAGTTGTAGTCAGAAGAAGTTTTGTACTGAATTTAGTGGATCTAGCACTTTCCGTTTAGGAGCAGTTTTTGTTACATTTTTCAGAGGGTCCACTTTTTCGGAGTGTAGGTCCCTTTTTTTTGTCTAATTTCTTACGCTGTTCTAAGATATGACGAGAAGAAGCTGCATACTGAATTTGGTGGCCTAAATATCAAATAAAAGTTTTTTTCAGATGGATAGACTCCTACAAATGTATAATAGAGTAAATATAAAATTTTAAATGATTAGGTACACACATACAGTATATTAAATATTTTACCGATGCTCAAAAGGGCAAAATTGTGACTGATATAAAAATATTAGGGTAATGTTCTGGTCCCAATGCACTGGTAATAACCCAAGGTTGGAATTGATTACACTCAACCCTCACCCTCATAAAAGACTATTTATGTGTCATGACTTTTTATTCTGATATCATTGAAATTAGGTATGAAATAATGTGACAAAGGAAAATAATTGATTATATTATGCAGTGATTCTTATACATACTTTCTACATACCTTTTCCTAATTTATTTTTAATTATTATTCATCAGTTTATTAATAGCATTTTAATGTGAAATTTACTCTTCTAGATATCTGTATTTCCATAACATTGTCATTTACTAATATTTTTTACACTAGCGAATTGGTATGATGAAGTTTTTTGTTCTTTTTCTCTGATGTAGTCTTTTTTTTACCTCTATATAGTTTATTTTTACATTGATAATTGGCAACACTTGTTGAAAGATTAATTATAACAAATAATAATTGTTTGTTTAGAAAATAAACAGAAAAGAATAAAGCATCCATTAATCATTTTTAAAGGGTGATGAACAGAAAAGTAAAGTTGTCATTTAAAATAGATGCAGTTAATAGCCAAGATAAATACCATCATAGTGACAAAGGGAAGACAAAATGACCTTCATTCCAAATTTAGCAGTTTGAGAAATCTTAATACATGTAACACTTGAAATAATATGCTGAAAAAAAAACTGGTTTCGTCCTGAGTAGGATCGAAACCCACATCTCCCAGAAGCATGCGAGGCGTCATAACCACTAAATGATCCCACTCACACTGAGATTAAACTTTTTTCAGCAAATTATTTCAAATGTTTCTTGTCAACAGGACATGTCTTGTGATACTTTATTACTGACCTAATACCTGTATTTTGATTTGATGACAACAATGTGAGTGATATTGCAAGTTACCAACTTAAATGTTTATGTTTGAAAATTTTAAACGATCAAAAATTCACAATGGAATAAAAATGTGTGCATTATTTTAAATGAACCAATGGAATATAACTATTTTATCACCAGTGTGGTAGATTAATTGTGTTTAATATTGAAAATTTTTTATATATAGTGCTCTTTTTAAATTAACTGTTGTTGTGTCCATGTATGAACTACCACTGCATTACTTAACATGGCAGAGAAGTAGGGAGAGTGGGAATGAAAAGGATATTTTGGTGTTGAAGCGAAAATTATGCAAACAAAAAGAAATAAAACACATTCATTAATACTTTTTGTTACACCTTTAATGCTCTAGCAACGATCATTTATGACCCATTTAAAGATGATCTAATGTTTTTTTCTGGGTATATTTTCTTGGATAAAAGGAGATAAATGCAAGGTACTTTTTTAAAAAAAAATAATATCTTTATTAAGCCTTAGTATGGTTGTATACATAGATTACCCAGCTAAGCCTTATGGTTGTCAGCAGG
This sequence comes from Ryuthela nishihirai, assembly GCA_038380435.1. Taxonomy (NCBI): domain Eukaryota; kingdom Metazoa; phylum Arthropoda; class Arachnida; order Araneae; family Heptathelidae; genus Ryuthela; species Ryuthela nishihirai. Next base: position 151,153,405 of record JAWZYU010000001.1, on the reverse strand, counting down.
ACTTGAGGCAAATGTATAGTGCAAAATAATGCATAGACAAAGTCGAAATCAACAGGTATTCATACTATATGAAATTAGCTTAAATCAATAGAAATCTTCAAAAAGAAATGGCTTTTGCAATTGGCTCTTGACTTAAAAGTATTTAGTTGTTTCATTTTAAAATTCTCAAAATTTATTTCACTTTGTGTTCAGTGTCAAGGAAGTTATTTGTATGTTCTTTAAAAGATTTACTTCAAATTCTCATCAATTCTTCTGCTAATATATACAAGGTGATTAAAAAGGTCGTAGACAAACTCTAAAGGTAGGTCAGGAATGCAAAAACAAACCATTTTTACATAGGAACATATAGCCGCAAATGCCACCCGAGTTTGCTAGAGCGCATTATTTGCCAGAAATTGAGTTGGCAGTGTGAGTCAATATTCGAGTCGACATTGTGGGAGTAGGATGCATCTTTACAGTAATACTGAGATGGCAGATATGCACTTAGCTTATGGGGCAGCGAATGGAAACGGGCGAGCTGTGGTGCAATTGTATTGTGAACGGTTCCCAAACAAGATGCATGGCCCATCATAAAACGTTTGCACCACAGATTGTGTGAATCTTTCGAAGTAAACAGCCATTGTGGTCAGGACTGAATGACACGCACACATCATGGAAGAAGCGGTCTTACATGAAATTGAATGCAATCCAAGTACAAGAGCTATTAAGCATCACATTCGTGTACCTCAACCCAGCATGTGGTGAGTATTACATGAGTTGTTACACCTTTTTCACATGCAACGGGTCCAGTCATTGGAAGGAGATCACCATCTGCATCTGGAATTCGCACTCTGGTTTTTGCAAAAATGTGTTGCACATCCGGAATTTCCAGCGTTGGTTCTCTTTACCGATGAAGCTTCCTTCTCACGTGAGGGTATTAATGTTCATAATTTGCATGTGTGGGCACATGACAACCCATAAGCTACACGGCCCCTGTGCTGCGCAACACCAGTTCACCATAAATGTTTGGGCGGGCATTGTTGAAGACTGCTTGGGCCATACCTTCTCCCATCACAACTAGACAGGCGTAGTTATTGGATATTCCTGGACGAGGTCTTGCCGGAACTACTGCATGTTGTTTCTGTATCTGTGCGCTGACACGTGGTTTCAGCATGATGGGGTGCCCGCATATTTCACCTTGGTTGTGCACGAATATTTCAACAGCACCTTTCCTGCGTGATGGATTAGCCAGGGCGGAACTTTGAGCACTTCCGCCGAAATTGTAAACATGTTGTTACCTTAATTGTATTCCTTTATTTTTGATTCTTCCTTTACCTCTAGCACACTTGGGTGGCGTTTGCGGCCATATGTTCCTATTTAAAAATGGTTTGTTTTTGTATTCCTGACCTACCTTTACAGTTTGTCTAAGACCTTTAGAATCGCCCTGTATACTACAGAAAAGCATCAGATTTCTTCTAAATTGAACTAAGACAAAATTATGACCATTAAAGTTATCAGTGTTTAAATCGCCACCTGATAAATCTGGGGAATCAGAATAACTGAGCACCAACACTTTTCATTATCACTATTATTTTATGAAGTTATTATAATATTTTTGAAAAAATATCAGTAATTGCTGTAATTCTAGCCTTTTCACCATAAACCACACCATGTAACATGACACCATTTTGTTCACCTTTTTACCTACTATCAGTTGAAGTACAGGGGATTCACATGGCGATGCTTCAACTGCTGCACTGTTGTTCTTCTGGTGACATTAACCTTATCCCCAGAAGGACATAACCCTTATCCGAATAAAAAGTTCTTCAGAACACACCACCACTTTGAACCTACTCTCTCACACAAAAAGAATATTACTTTTACTAACAAATAACTAAAAATTTCCAATACATAGTCCAAACCAGTTTTACAAATACATATATCAAAACAATACATTTAGCATCCTTGGTTTTATAAGAGTGAACATATATAGAAGGAACACACATAGAAGGAATTATGACATGTTATATGCGAAATTAATCAGCATTTAATTCTGGATTTTCTGAAATTAAAATATTTATTAAAAAAGATGACTAGTTTTATTTTAATACGACATTTGTAGAATCCTATAGTAAAAAAAATGCATCTGGCAAGGAAAATAATTTATTTGAAAAAAATTAATAGACAGAAATGATTGTATTGCATCATTGAGGTAGGTAATATTACTAGAGATAGTACTGGCAACGGACGCCATGAACATGTACAAAATCTTAAGCCTACTCCTCAGATAGGCGTGTTTGGATAGCGTAAACAAACCTTTCACCACGCTCATAGATTTACATGAATTGTGTACTACCTACTGAAAAATACTATAAAAGCAACAATTCGACATTTCATAGGTTAGTAATTTACGAATATTTTGAAATGTTTTTAAATTGAAATTAAAGCAGAGAAGCTTAAAAATAAAGCATTTCAAAATACCGTTCTGTCCTAGTATAATATCAAATATAGTCACGATTTTTTTCTTAAATGAAACAAATAATATTTACATATGAAAAGAAGATGATTTACAGATTGAAAGAACGTGGAATTTATAGAATATTTTCGTGAATTTTGTTTCTAAAAGAAATATTGAACTGGACATTAATTTTATGAGACTTCTGCTGTGCATTTTTATTTTGCCAAAATAACACAAATTGTTTTTTTTTTTCTCAAATGAAACGCCTGAAATAGGGATTTTATAATTTTGCATGTGATAAATGAATTCTAAAAATTTGCTTTTAATATTTGATAAAAAATTTTATGAAATGCTAAGGCTTCTCAATTGTGGTAGATGCTCCACTGTCTCTCTTTAAACAGTAGCTAGTACTATCTGTTCCCAGCATTTTACTGTTTTCAAAATAAAGCTTCAGAAAATGGCACACTAGAATTAATTAATGATGCTGTTCCAACTTTATTCACATTTGTAACAAATGCTTGTATTGAGAGATACTTGTAGAAGATGTGATAGAAATTGCAATGAGAACAGATATTGCCTATAAAAATGATCACTCATGCTGTGTAAGAGAGGAGTCCTAGAAAATTTAAGAGAAGTTGATGTCAGTGCAAAATGAAATACATAGCTTAAAGAAAATGCTCTGGTGATATTATTGCCAGCTAGGAGCCAAGCAATTAGACTCTTCTTTCAAGGAAATATTAGATTTGTTTAAGGCTCAAAAGCTCATCAAGATGACATTGAGACACCAAAGCCTGTGTTTCTAGATATAACTTTAAACATGTTCAGAAATTCACAGCAAAATGCTGAAATAAGCAATGGCATATTTTATTGCCAAGAGGTAAATAGGTTTACCGTGATATTTTCCTCTATTAAAAATTGAGGTTCTATTTTTTTATTTTTAAAAAGGCTTATGAATTTGTAAGAGAAAAACTCCAATAGCTCCACAATTTTAACTTGGTGCAGATCTGTAGATAATAATGCTATGCTGGTAATAATGCTAATGATAAAAATTCTGATATAGCTTCTGAAACGGATTTTTATGTTTGTTTAAATTTTTTGTTTTAAATTCATTCAGAACCATATTCAACTTTGTTTTAAGCTATAAGAGCAAAAGAAGGAAACTATAATAACCTAATTATCTTTAGTTCCAAAGTGCACACATACAGTTAATAATTAACCGGCTTATAATTAATAAGAAAAATGACAATTGTTTAACTTTCAATGAAATTAAAATCATTGGCATTGGTAACCAAGTTTGTGATACAGAGACAACATGTCCTTAACCAGTTTCTTGTAGTTGTCTGCCCTGACATTCCCAAGAAATTTAGTTGACACCAGACGAAAAGCGTCCCAAGTCTTTTTATCGTCGCCCTGAAGTAGGTTGTCGAACATCTGGTCTCTGAACAGCTTGCGGATCTGAGGACCCACAAAAATTCCCTCTTTAATTTTCGCTTTACTAAGTCAAGGGAATTTGTCAGCCAAGTACTTAAAAGCTGATGCAGTCTGGTCTATGGCTTTTACGAAGTTTTTCATCACACCGAGTTTGATGTGTAGGGGCGGTAGCAGAATTTTGTGCATTTCTGCCAATGCTGGGTGTTCCACATTCTCTCCGACCTTCAGAGTAGTGCAAATTCTTTGCTCGGTTGCCCCATTCACATAAGAAACAGCAGTACTTCATATATATCCCTGCTGCAAGACCCATCAACAGAGCCACTACCTTCAAGTCACAACAGAGGTGACAGCCGTACATGCTGTATGGCTGCAAGACAGTTCAACAGCTGTTTTAGGTTATCATAGGTTTCTTACATGTAGACAGCGTGTCTGACTGGAATGGATGGAAGTCGATTTCCATTATGCAGCAACACCCCCTTGAGACTCAATTTCGAGGAGTCTATGAATAGTTGCCATTCTTGAGGGTCATGTTTGATTCCGAGGGCATTCATCAGGCCATCTAGATCAGAGCAGAACACAAGGTCGTCTTCCTTTCTGAAGTAAGGCGCAAACTGCTAATGACGAATTCGAAACGAAGTCACTCGGACATTTTCTTTGAGAAGATTCCATTGTTTTTCTTGATCCAAGTAACTGCTTTGGCCTTGGACAGCTCAAGATTGCGAACAAGATCGTTCATTTATTCTTTAGTGAGAATGTGTGGCACAGACGTGGCAGACGTATCGATCATCATTAGACGCCGAAGGCTGCAGAGAACCCGACGTCGGTTTGCCTCCCTCATCGTGTGAGTCGATGGAAAATTCTTTTGGAGATTTGGGAACGGGAATGCATCCAACCAAATTCTTTCTGATTTCACGTGATAAAGTCATTGTTGAATTTGCTGGATATTGAAGTCGTTCTAATTAAGCAAGAGCAGAACACGAGATTCGAAAACTAAATTCGTATAAAAGGTTAAAATCATTTGATTGAAAAATATGCAAAAACTATTAAAAGTATATACAAATAATTAATAAATGTTTTAAATGTTATGATAGGTAACAAATAATTTTGTTTAATAATAATAATTTTTTGTACCTTGGCCAACTTGGAGTTGAATTGTTTTACCTCCGAGTGGCACTTTTTTGCACACAAGGGCTCTGAAGGATCAGAGAAGGTTGAGGGAGGGGACCTGTTGAAATAGCTGTTGGGAAACAGATAGTAGTCTCCCATCAAGATCATTCAGTATGTTCTTTAATGTGCACAGGATATGGCTATGGCTTAACGTCCCATCCGACGCACAACGGCCTATCCAAGCCCATCAGTGCCCCCTATTGATTGGTGGGTAAGGGAGGGAGATTTGTAGAGATAAATCTCAACACTGACCAAGCTGGTACTCGAACCTGGGAACTACAGATTACGTGTCTGGTGCTCTACCGATTGAGTTAAGCCCGGAGGAGATCGAGTGTAACGATATTTATACCAAATGAAAGCTTGCGACGTAGGGAATGCCATGTACTCTACATTTTAGAAAGTTCCAGACCTGAGCAACGTCTGGTAAATCTTCTAGTATTATGTAACAGCAATAATTCCGGGTAGGTGGACACGTACAACATCAGTGGCAGAAATTGATAGTTTCCCCCATGGTTCCACAGCTATTCAAGCGATTTATCACGTATATGGTGGGGTGGTTCCACTTAGTTCTGTCTCTCTTGGAGTCACAGATGGAGGTTCCTTGCTGCTGTGGGTGATGAGTAATCCCTCGAAAAGCGCCAAGAGATTTCTGGGAAAGAGCTTTGGCCTGCCATGCAAATGGAGAACTCTGAATGAAGTTATTGATCGGTTGGGCGCGATTTAAAAATGAGTGGAAGTCTGTGAATGAACTTATCAAAGGGTTATCGATCCCTTTGGCATAGGATGGGTTATTTTACCTCTGAGTGGCACTTATTTGCACACAATGGGCTAAATGGCCAGGTCACAAGGACCCAGAAGGTTGGGGGAGAACTGGAACAGCTGTTGGTCTGACAGACGGTAGCCTCCAGTCAAGGCCATTCAGAGTGTTCTTTAACATCACAGGCTATGGCTCTCCCACATGTGGGGCCACGGCTTAATGTCCCCCATCTGACAGACATTGACCTTTCCAAGCCCTTCAGTGTCCCCTACTGACAGTGGGTAGTTTTGCAGATAAATCTGAACACTTGCTCAGCTGGGGCTCGAATCTGGGAACTGCAGATTACGAGCCTGGTACGCTACTGGCACCCCTTGGTGTTATCTGCTTCCGTGGTGAGGGGACCACTATGTGAAGGTTCCGCTGGCTTGGGTATATTCACAGAGTCCTGAACGCTCGCCCGCATGTTTCCCATGTGCGGAGACTAGTGTCTATGGAAAGGAGGATGCTGGCAGTTGCTTGGGGTTCCCGTCTTTCCCAGGCTCATTACTGGTAGGGTCCCCTTTGCAATTGGGAATCCTGTCTGTCGTGGGGCTGGGCAGCGAATTCGGGTGGTTGCTGCTGTACACTGCTTTGGCCTCTGCTTCAGGTAAACAATCAGCTGGTGGGCAGGTCCTGTAAGATCAACCGTGCAGTGATGAGTAACCTTGTCCACGTCTGGGCAACGGTTTACGAGTTTCCCCACGAATTTATTAATTTTGTAGTTTTCTTTCATTTGTGAGAACGAGTTGTTTCTCTATTCCTTATTTATTTGCTTTTTTCTTTTGTGAGTCGGGTGTGATTCTCACATTTTTCTTTTAATTTCCCTTTTGTTTCATTTTGAGGACTTGGCCCACTGGCTGTGTGGGTATGGTACCCTGTTGCCCCCTTGTTCGACTCTGTGGTGAGTAGGGACAACGGGCACTGAAGCTCATAACCCAAACATGAGTCCCAAAAAAGTTGTCTTCCTTCGTTCCCAAGGTTTCTGGTGATCACGTTCTTGGGGACATATCCCCCTTTTTTATCAACAAGGGTTTGAAAGGTCTTGCGGGAGAACCGAAATCTGTCAAGTGCCTAAGATCTGGTGACTTGCAGGTGGAGACTGCTTTCTCCAAACATTCACAGCGTCTGTTGAATGTAACAGTGATTAGTGGAGTGGCCATTACAGTCACTACCCACAAGACTTAATTCCTTCTGGGGTGTGGTCTCCGAGTGGGGCCTGCTCTAGGTTTCTGAGGAGGCAATCCTCGAGCTTTCCTCCCAAGGAGTAACAGCAATCCACCGGCTTTCGACACACTGTGATGGAAAGTTAGCATCCATCTGTGTACTAATAATTGCTTTCAACGTGCCATACCTGTCTACTTTCATTCAAGGCTGGATACATACATTGTGAGCTATGGCCATTTATACCCAAACCTCTGCATTGTTTCCAATGCCAGAGGTTCGGCCATGCCCTCACAGCATGATGGAGCAAGCCCACCTGTGCTCATTGTGGGAGTCAGGATCATCTTGAATCCGACTGCACAGCAAAAAAAGCATGCTGCGTAAACTGCCTTGGTGAATATCCAGCGTACTCTGTGACTGTCCAAAGTGGCTGGAGGAGAAAGAGGTACAGCGCCTAAAGACCCTTCATAACATCAGTTATTCAGAGGTGAGGAAGCTCACTGCACCACATGGCAAGGTCTCTTATGCCAGTGCGGTCATTGGAAAACCCGTCGTTAAGATGGCTTCCGTAGCGGTGCAGACCGACATCAGCGTGCCACCCTGCTGAATCTTTCTCACCTGCAGGAGACATACTTGCAGACAGCCAACGATCCTACTATCTGCCACTTCTCTCTCATTTGCTGGGACTGGAATGGAGATGGTCCAGCTCGCAGGGGGTGTCGCCATCCTCGTAAGCAACCATTCTCCATTCTAGATCGAACCTCTCACCACCGACTTAGTGGCAGTTGCCATCCGCCTCTTTGTGGGATTTTCGTTGACTATCTGTTCTGTCTACCACACAGAAGCATCGTTTTCTGGGATAACCTCGTCTCGCAGCTACCGTCCCCCTTCCTCATCATGGGGGACTTAAAGAGACAGTCCACTCTGGGGCCGTGCTGACACCAACTGGAGGGATGGGATCCATTACTCTCCCTGTTGAATACTGGTGTCAGTACATACTTCCACTTCCCAACTGCACATTCACTTCCATTGATCTCACTATCTGCTCCTCGATCCTTCCACTCTTTACATGGGAGGTTGAGGACAATCCATATGGAAGTAATCACCTCCCCGTGGTGTATACCATCTCCCATGGGGGGTGGGCCTTGCAGCCCTTCACGTGTATCCTAGTGGAGGCTTGATTAGGCTGACTAGAGTGGCTTTGAACTGCTTTCTGAGCTCAGTGACCACTATCAGCCAGGAGCCAATCATTGTTGCAGTGGTGGAGATGATGGGATTCGTCGTCCATGTGGCTGCCTCTACTATTCCTCAGATCTCAACTCGGTTTCCACTGTTCCCAAAACCATGGACGAATCCTAACTGCACCGCAGCTCGTAAGGCCCAGAACAAGGCTTGGGGGGTATTTTGGAGATATCCGACATCCCCTAACCTTGAAGCTTTCAAACACACCAGGGTCAAAGCACGTTTCGTCTGGCACCAGAGCCAAAAGGAATCTTGGATCAACTATATGTCTTCTATCACCTGCACCACCAGTTCTAATGTCGTGTGGGATAAAGTCCGGAAGATGGGTGGGAAATACACATCCCATTCATTATCGATCCTGTAGCACAATGGACATATTGCTGACACTCTTGGGGAGTTATTCTCCTCCATCTCCCCTTTATCCTCCTCCCTTGAGTTTCTTGCCCAGAAGAGCAAGGTCATACACTCTCCGCTGTCCTTTCTTTTGAATGGCCTGGAGTCTTACAACAGGCCACACTGGAGGAGCTTTACCTTGCTCTGCACACTTCTCATGCATCTGCTGTTGGGCCAGACAATATCCATTATGCGATGTGACATCTCACCACCAAGTAAGGATCGGCTGCTCTGACCACCTGATCTGCCTCGAATCGGCGATCACGAATTCATTTTTATGTCGAGAGCACCAGGTGACCATTTTCTTAGACATCAAAAAAGTGTACGACACAGCATGGAGATTCGGCATTCTTCGTGACCTCCATAGCTTCGGCTTGTGAGGTCACATGCTGATCTTTATCGCAAATTTTTTATCGTCTAATTTTCAAGTTCGTGTCGACAACAGTTGTCTGCGGCCTTTCCTTCAAGAACAGGGGGTACCACAAGGCTGTGTCCTCAGTGTTACACTTTGTGCTGTCAAGATAAATTCTATTACATAGCTACTTCAGACTGTAGGCAATGCCCTCTATGTTGACTTTAGCATCTTTTGCTTGTCCAGCATGAGGGTCATTGAATGACAACTGCCCTGAACAATCTCTCGGTTTCGGTTCTCCCCACAGAAGAACACTTGTGTGTACTTTTGCTGCAAGTGTAATCTTCATCCGTACCCTGAGCCACAGCTTGGGGGTAACATCATTCTAGAAGTTTCTCGGTCTCGTCTTCGACTGGAAATTGACCTTTCTCCCACACATGACATCTCAGGTCCAAGTGCACGCATGCATTGACATCCTCAAGGTCCACTCGTCCCTCTCTTGGGAAGTGGACCAATGTTCATTGCTCTTCGTCTACCGTGCACTTGTCCAGTCAAAACTGGACTACAGATCCCAGGTGTACAACTCCACCCGGGATTCAGTGGTGAAGGTGCTGGACACTCTACACCATCAAGCCCTCTGTATTTGTACTGGGGCCTTCTGCATTTCATCAGTCCAGAGTCTCTACATTAAGACCGACCACTGGGGACTGCGTTTTCAGTCCCCAGTGGAAAATGTTCTACCAGAATTGGCCCAAACTGCCATTCGCCCTTTCGGTTTGCATGTCCAAGGTTACCTGCAAGACATTCACACCAGTCTCGATAGTATCTCAGTTCGATAGCCAAGCCACTTCCACCATGACTTGCTGTTCCCCCTTCCTGTGATTTTTCTTTTTGTAGGATGGGGAAGGCCTTTACACCCGACTGCGTCTATCAGCAACTCTTTGCGTCATCATGCTGAGCACCCAGACTTCTTGCCTGTCTTCACAGATGGCTCGAAGTCCGGTACGTCTGTGATGTAATCATTGGAGACCAGATCCCACAGCAGTGTTCCATCTTCATTGCAGAGTTGCGTGCTATCAGCCTTGCCTTGGACCACTTAGCAGCTAAACGACATCGTCACTGTGTCCTCTACACTGACTCGCTTAACTCACTACAGGCTTTGATCTCTGTTAGGCATCTGCCTCACCCTGCTCTCTCCGAGACCCTCCAGCAGCTCCATCGGCTGGCAGCCACCACCACAGTTCTCTTATGTCGGGATGAGGGGCAATGACTTGGCAGATGCTACTGCCAGGTTAGCCAAGCCCATCTGTGACTCTCCACTGCCGGTTCCATATCTGGACTTCCGGCACCATTTTTCCATCGAGCTCCAGGAACAGTGGCACAGATCTTGGTCTAAACAGGTTGGTAACAAGCTTTTCAAGATTAAACCTATTCTGCTTAGATCATTTCTTTATCACTCATTCCTTTTTTCTTTGGGCAGACAACGAACCTAAATGAGAGTTTTGTGACACCATTTTAATCATTAATCATATTTTAATCTCTTGTCCAGCTTTTAACCTTGAACGTCGATTTTATTTTACCTTTCATGATTTTACGTCCGAGCCCCTTACACTCTGAGATCTTTAATCTGATGACTCCTTTTTGCCTACTGTCTTTGCGTTTTTACATTTTACTGGCTATTTTAACATTATAATTTTATGGCTTTTTTATACCCTTTACAACTTGGGTTGGTTTTGCCATTTATATCTTTGTATTTATTGCTTTACACATACTTCTTGGTTTTCTATCTGTTGGTTTTGTCCTTTACCCTTTTATTGTTTCGCTTGGCACATTATGGCCTTAGCTGCCAATGCACCATAAAACAACCAACCAACGCTACTGACTTAGCCCCCCCCCCCCCACACTGTCCCTTTGTCAGGTCTTTGGAAATAAAAGTAGCGAAGTCAAAACCTGCGATATTGAACCTGGTTAACGTTTTAATTTTTTTAGTGAATATGGAATGATGGTCAAACTTGAAAGGGATTGTAAAATTTATAACCAGAAGAGTAGAGATATCAATACTGTTAAACCACGCACAATGGCCAATTTCTTGGACGATATGAAATCAGTTTGAACATGTTGCATGAATACAGAACTACAAAATAGTGAATCTTGTGTAGTCTTGTTCAACCTCTTGGGGCGGGGGTGGCTCAGTCGATAGCGCGCCAGGCTCGTAATCTGTAGTTCCCAGGTTCGAGTCCCAGCTGGGTCAGCGTTGAGATTTATCTCCGCAAAATTCCCCGCCCTGCCCACGGTCAGTAGGGGACACCCATGGGCTTGGAAAGGCCGCCGTCCGTCGGATGGGACGTTAAGCCGTGGCCCCGTGTGCGGGAGAGCCATACCCTGTGCACGTTAAAGAACACGCTGGATGGCTTTGACGGGAGGCTACCATCTGTCTCCCAACAGCTGTTCCAGTGGGTCTCCTCTCCCAACCTTCTCTGAGCCTTCGGGGTCCATGTGACCTGGCCATTTAGCCCATGGTGTGCAAAAAAGTGCCGCTCAGAGGTAAAACCACCCAACCCAAAAGAAAAAAAAATAGACAATTTTAAAACAATTATCTTGAGCTAGGTGGCATACCAACCCACCACCTCCTGATAACATGTCAGGTACTCCAAACGCTGATCAAGATTTTTATTTGACGATATGAATTTTTCTACCTGTAGTATCTGCTATGGCATAAAAACTGACAGGCTCCTGTTAGACATCTGTGGCAAGCAGCTGCTTGAGGGGGTATTTATTTATTTTTATTTAGTACACAATTCAAATATCTATGTCATTTGAAGGTAATGTCTTCTCTACTTACAAACAGTATCCTGAAGTTAATGGCAGCGTATGTTACCAGTATCCAATTCCATTACCTATACATTTCTTCAGTTGGAAAGTATGAAATCACTCCACATTAATATGAAATTGAGAGGAAAGTTGTAAAATTTCAGGTGATGTGATCAGAGGTTGGGATTGTATCCACTTGGCATAAGGTCAATTGTTTTCTCTAAATTTGATATCAATGTGAAGAGTGATTTCATTCATACCTTCCAACTGAGGAAACATCAATAAATGTGTAAATAATGGGATTAGTATACCCATAACATACATTGCCACCTACTTCAGGATGCTTTTGTAAGCAGAGAAGACACTAACTTCAACTGACAAATTTTGAAATTGTGTACTGCAGGTAAAAGAAATCATACAATCAAATAGAGATCTTGATTAGCGTTCAGAGTACCAGACATGCTATCAAAAGGTCGTGGTTTCGTACACTACCTGGCTCAAGACAATTTTTGCTCTAAATTTGATATCGATGTTGAGCGAGTTCATAATTCCAACTGAAGAACATCGAGAAATTTATTAATTAATCTGGCTCATTTTTTCCCAATTTCACAACCAAAAAAACCATTTTTAAATTCATAGTACTCGTTATATTATTACAGACTCATCAATCATATCATTACAATCAGTAGATAAAAAAAGGTCTTTTTGATATAAGCAAAAAAATACTAAATTGCAGTAAAATTCAGATTACATAGCAATCTAAAAATCGAAAATAATTAACTGTTAAAAATACCTTCACTGATTTCTCAGATGCTCAACATAAGCTTTATTTTACACATAAGCATTGATTTCCTAAGAGGCCAAAAACTAATGTATAGTACACTGCCTACAACTTGTTGAAAAAGGACATTGATCACACGTGAAGTGAATCAATGTTTATTTTACCTTTTAATGAATATTACAATTTGCAGAAGGCACATTTTAATAAAGTGTTGAATCTCCTCGAACAGCAATACAAGCTTCCAATCTGGCATGCAATATGCCATACAAATGCTGGATATCACGCTGGGGGATACCATTCTATGCTTTTGGGTGCGTAATTCTGCGATGGTCGTTGCTTACCGTGGTCTGTGGAAGGTGTTTGATCCAGTCCCAGACATGCTTGATTGGAGACAAGTCCGGTGAAAGCAAGTCCGCCTGAAGAGCATTTTGAGTTGTGTGGGTGGGCGTTATCCTGCTGGAATATTGAGTTTGGAATTACATTCAAATATGGCAGGACGACCAGCTATACGATGTTGATGACACGTATTGCTATTCAGTGTACCCTGTACAAATACCAGACACGTATGAGTGGTAGCTAATCGCTCCCCACACCATGATGCACGGTATGGGCCTTGTGTGTCGGTGGCGGATGCACAATGAAAGAAGCCACTCACCTTGTTGTCTTCAGACCTCCTAAGCAGAATTGGCTTTCTGCTTAGGAGCGTCTGAAGACAACAAGGTGAAGAGGAGATGTCTGATGTTCTGAAGTCCACAGACTGCCATTCGTCACTCATTCTTTACACCATAGCAAGCGTGCACGACAGTAACGAGGTGACAATGGTAACCATACCACAACTTCCAAAAGATTGCATATCGTTTTTGTAGACACACTTGGTACAACAGAGGATCGAATTTTTGACACTGTAGCTGTCCGCTCTGCGACCACTGCCTTCTTGATACGCCGATTCCCTCGTGCGTCTGTAACTCTGTTTACCAGAACCATGTCTGCGAGTGCCATTCTGACTATATCAACGCCATCATAACAGTGCTGATACCTCTGATCTCACGCGGTGTGCAATTTGACGAAAAGACCAACCTGCTTCCTGAAGACCCAATATACGACGTCGCTCAAACTCTGCTAACTGAACAAATGTTGAACACCTGAGTCGTCCAGGCATGGTAGCTTCTTCAAAGAACACTGAACAAGATGAATAACTTTTTTCTTCACGCCCTAGTCCTTAAATACACGCTGCGTACATTTGCATGTTGTTGTTCTCAGTAACGTCATTTCATCCTATTACTTTCAATCTTGGATCACGGTTTCTGCTGCCCTTAACTATTAAACTATTCTAATATAACGTTACTAAAGGAATTGCTTCTGGGTGTGTTTCAATTTCTGTCAGTGTATGTTATCAAGGCATATGCTTATTAAAAAACTTGATAGAATATTGCCACAAGTCAGCTTCAGATGGCCTGTGGCATTCCATTAAGCAATATCCAATTGTATTGAATTACTACAAAATACCAATTAGTTGCATACAGAAATTTACTATAAGGATTCAATTTTCAATAATATATTTCAATAACAGTGACACTGATGAGTAGTATCAATCTTTTCCCATTCATCTGAATTTCGTGTATTGTCAAAACCAAGAAACACAAGTACTGTTTGCTTTAAAATATACCGGAAAAACCTGAGATATATTTGGCGAGATAGGGCACAGTGATCACAAATAAGATTTAACACTGAATATCGCCTATCCACACAAAAGGGTAGGTAACTGCTTTAGCCAAATGAACTGATATGAATCTACAGGGGTTTATCAAAATAATGGAAACACGTCCTCTTTGTGGGGAACATTTTATTAATAAGCTGTAGGCCAACCTCGGGCGTTCAGAACAGGCGCAATTCGACGTGGAATAGTCTTATACAAGTCATGCACATATAGTAATGGAATGTGTGACCATTCTTCCTGTAAAATGGCCCAACTGTGCCAGTGATGCTGGAGGTGGAAAGAGTGATCTGACCTTGCACTCCAGATATTCCCACAAATGTTCAATAATATTGAGGTGGCCAGACTAGCTGCTGTACCTCATTCTCATGCTCTGCAAACCACAACTTGACACGTTTCACACAATGCACAGGTGCATTATCCGCTTGAAACCAGGGACAGTCCTTAGGGAACAATGTTGCAAAATTGGGTGCAGGTGGTCCCTAAGAATGAATTCATACATTGCTGATGTGACGACCCTGCAGAATAACTAATTGCCCTAAGGAATGCCATGATGTGGCACCCCAGAGCATCAGGGATCGACCTCCATGCTTCACAGTCAGAGTGGTAAGCTTCTGCAGGTTTTTGCCAGACATACGCTTGACCAGTGGTGGGAAGCAATGTCTAGCACGATTCATCAGACAGATGACACGTTGCCAGTCTTTGGCATTCCAGTTTTCATCTACTTTGCACCACCTTACACATTTCGTTGCATTGATGTTGGTAGAGGTTTGTGCATTACACCACGGCCATAAATACTAGCATGATGAAGTTCCCGACGAAATATGACTGAAATGGGATCATTCAGACTGGTGTTCAACTGTGCTATTTATATTATTGTCTTGTTCTTCTGTTGTAAAATCCGTGCCAACGTTTGCTATGACAACTTCGGATAGTGTCCACAATTTGCACGTTAGGAGGCAATTCCCTATCCTATTTGATAGGTAGTCGCAATCTTCAATATAGTTCCTCATGTTACACCCATTTCCACCATTCTGGTTAATGAAGCTCCTGCAAGAAAGCGCACCAGTGATCATGCCTTTTTTGGAGCTCACTGCGATCTGATATTGTCGACAATTATACCATATTAGCTGTTTCACCTGTGGCCAGGGCCGTCTTAAGGCATAAGCACACTGGGCAGTTGCCAGGGGCCTCACGATTCTAAATTTCGCAAAAGTTCGTGTTGATTAATCCTCGCTTTACAGCATGTTTTTACATTTAAACATTGATTTTGTTAAAAGTACCAATAAATCTATAGGCTTAATTTTATTGACCGTTTACATTTTTATTCCCGTAGGTGGGTGGAGCCCCCCAGTGCACATCGTTCTTCCCTCTATATTCTTCACATCACAGGTGACAATCCCTGTGATATGCATATAGCACATTGCGCGTACTCCAGTCACCATCGATGTGTCCATTATTTTGATAAACCCCTGTATATGGGAGCAATTACTAGTTTGACAAATCTTTTCAGTACACAGTACAAAAAAATACTATCTTCCTGTATGCACCCTAAAAAGGAGAAAATAAACCTATAGCATATTGATGATGCAATCAGTCATTGACTTTGTATTCACTTCAAAGGAAGATTGGGCACCGATTTTTCTACTCAACAAGATTGCTGGTGCCCCATCTTCCCTTGAAGTGAATATCAATATAGTGACCGATTTCAACCATCGACATGCTTCAATTTCATTTTGTACTAAATAGAGTGCATTATAAGAAGAAAAGTGTTTTTAGGGACAAAGGAAAAAATACAAATTAATAAAAAATCCAATAAATATTTTTGTGGAAAAAGTTTTGCCTTTCCACAGTTGGTTGTTTGGGGTTTTTTGGCGCAATAGCAACTAAGGCTATATTGCGCCAAACAAACGATAAAAAGGGTAAAAGACGAAACCCACAACCAAATTTAAAAGAGACACAAATAACACATAATAAAAACGAGATGTAGAAAAAGAGTGAAAGAGAGGAACAAGTGTAAAATCAACAATAACAATGGGTGTATAGGACCCATGTAAAAAATAACAGGTAAAAAACCAGTAAAAAAGAGAAAATTCATAAACGAGTAAAATAACCGGTAAAGCGTAAAAAGTCGAAAACAGTGTTAAAATAGCAATGATCTGATAAAAGATGTCCGAGTGTAAGGGGCTCGGACGTAAAATCGTGAAAGTTAAAAAACGTACGCCTTTCAAGGTTAAAACAATCAGTCAATTAAAATATGCTTCGCAGTTAAAACGGTGTCACAAAACTCGCACTTAGGTACTGCGTCCGCCTTAAGAAGAAAAGAGTGTTAAAAACGAGTGACCTAAGCGGAGCCGAGCAAGGACAACTTCCTCCTTACGATTCCTGCGAAAACAAGACTGCCACGGTTTGACAATGGGCTTGATCTCGAAGAGCTTGTTAGCAACCTGTTCAGACCAAGATCTCTGCCACTGTGTCCGGAGCTCGATGGTGAAACGCTGCCAAAAATCCACATATGGAACCGGCAACGGAGAGTCTGACAGGGGCGTGGCTGACCTGGCAGCAGAATCTGCCAAATCATTGCCCCTGATTCCGACATGACCGGGCACCCAACAGAAGAGAATCGTGGTGGTGGCTGCCAGACGATGGAGCTGCTGGCGGATCTTGGAGAGAATAGGGTGAGGCCGATGCCTCACTGAGATCAAAGCCTGTAGCGAGCTAAGCGAGTCGGTGTAAAGCACACATTGATGATGATGCTTAGCTGCTATATGGTCCAAGGCAATGCTGATAGCATGCAACTCAGCAGTGAAGATGGAACACTGCTGTGGGATCTGGTCTGCAATGATTACATCACAGCAGACCATGGCTGGTCCCACAGAAGTGCCTGACTTCGAGCCATCTGTGAAGACAGGCAAGAAGTCCGGGTGCGCAGCACGATGGCTGGCAAAGAGTTGCCGGTACACACAGTCGGGTGTAAAGGCCTTCCCCGTCCTGCACAGGGAAAAATCGCAGGAAGGGGAAACAGCGAGCCAAGGTGGAAGTGGCTCAGCTGTCGACTGTGCGATGCTATCGAGACTGGTGTTGATGTCTCGCAGGTAACCTCGGACACGCAAACCGAAAGGACGAATGGCAGTCGGCCGATTCTGGTATAACATTTCCCACCTGGGAATGAAAACGCAGTCCCAAGTGGGATGGTCTGGCAGGGATCGCAATTTTGATGCATACTGTAGGGACAACTGCTGACGGCGAATAGATAAAGATGGTTCATCGGTCTCAACGTAGAGACTCTGGACTGGTGAAGTGCGGAAGGCCCCCGTGACACACGGAGGGCCTGATGATGGAGTGGGTCCAGCACCTTCACCACCGAATCCCAGGCGGAGTCATACACCTGGGATCCGTAGTCCAGTTTCGACCGGACAAGTGCACGGTACAGGCGGAGCAAAGAACATCGGTCCGCCCCCCAAGAGAGGGAGGAGAGGACCTTGATGATGTTCAATGCCCGCGTGCACTTGGACCTGAGATGACGAATATGAGGTAAAAAGGTCAATTTCCGGTCGAAGATGAGACCGAAAAACTTGGTCTCCGCCACAACTGGAATGATGTTACCCCCGAGCCGCAGCTCGGGGTCCAGATGATTACGCTTGCGGCAAAAGTGCACACAAGCGGTCTTCTGTGGGGAGAACCGGAACCCATTGGCCGTCGCCCAAACCGAGAGATTGTTCAGGGCAGTTTGCAGTTGTCGTTCAATGACCCTCATGCTGGACGATGAGCAAAAGATGCTAAAGTCATCAACATAAAGGGCATTGTCTACAGTCGGAGGAAGTTGCCGGGTAATGGAATTTATCTTGACAGCGAAAAGCGTAACACTCAGGACGCAGCCTTGTGACACCCCGTTCTTGGGGGAAAGGCCGCCACAGAGTGTTGCCGACACGAACTCGAAAAATACGAGAAGATAAAAAGTTTGCAATGAAGATCGGCATGTGACCTCGCAAGCCGAAGCTGTGAAGGTCACGAAGAATGCCGAATCTCCATGCGGTGTCGTACGCCTTTTCGATGTCGAAGAAAATGGACACCAGGTGCTCTCGACATAAAAAAGAATTCCTGATCGCCGATTCGAGGCGGATCAGGTGGTCTACAGTAGACCGGTGCCTGCGAAAGCCACACTGGGTGTTGGAAAGAAGGCCGTGATGCTCCAAATACCAGGCCAGCCTGGTATTTACCATCCTTTCCAACACCTTGCAGACGCAGCTCGTCAACTCAATCGGACGATAATTCGAAGGAATCTTGGGATCTTTTATTGGCTTAGGGAAGGCCAAGATGATGGCCTCCCGCCAGGAGTCCGGAAACTGCTCCTTGATGAAAATACGGTTGAAGAGTCGGAGCAGTCGATCCTTACTCGATGGTGAGAGATGTTGGAGCATGGCATAATGGACATTGTCTGGCCCCACAGCAGATGCACGAGAAGCGTGCAGAGCAAGGCGAAGCTCCTCCGCTGTGAATGGCCTGTTGTAAGACTCCAGGCCATTCAAATGGAAGGACAGCGGAGAGCGTTCGGCCCTGCTCTTCTGGGCCAGAAACTCGGGGGAGTACGAGGAAGATGAGGAGATGGAGGAGAATGACTCCCCCAGAGTGTCGGCAATTGCACGAGGATCAGCAATTGCCTGTCCATTGTGCTCCAGGATCGATAATGAGTGGGACGTGTACTTCCCACCCATCTTCCGGACCTTATCCCACATGACCTTAGAGCTGTTCGTGCGGGTGATAGATGTATATTTCATCCAAGATTCCTTCTGGCTCTGGCGCCGAACGAAACGGGCTTTCGCCCTGGCGCGCTTGAATGCTTCTAGGTTGGGGGACGTCGGATATCTCCGAAACACCCCCCAAGCCTTGTTCTGCGCCTTATGAGCTGCGGTGCAGTCGGGATTCCACCACGGCTTTGGGAACCGTGGAAACCGAGTCGAGGTCTGAGGAATAGTAGAGGCAGCTGCATGGATGATGCAGTCCGTCAACTCCGCCACTACAACATCGATGGGCTCCTGGCTGACAGAGTGCTCATCGAGCTCAGACAAGAGCTCGAAGTCACTCCAGTCAGCCCGATCAAGCCTCCACCGGGAGACACGCGAAGGGTTGCAAGGCCCCCCACGAGAGATGGTGCACACCACGGGGAGGTGATCGCTTCCATAGGGATTGTCCTCGACCTCCCATGTAAAGAGTGGAAGGATCGAGGAGGAGCAGATGGTGAGGTCAATGGCAGTGAATGTGCGGTTGGGGAGTGAAAGTAGGTACTGACACCGGTGTTCAACAGGGAGAGCGATGGATCCAGGAGACACTGCTCCAGGACCCGGCATCTCCTGTTGGTGTCAGCACTGCCCCACAGTGGACTGTGTCCGTTGAAATCCCCCATGATGAGGAAGGGGGACGGCAGCTGCGAGACAAGGTCGTCCCAGAAAACGATGCTTCCAGGTGGGAGATAGAACAGACAGTCAACGAAAATCCCACAAAGAGGCAGATGGCTACCGCCTCTAAGTGTGTGGAGATTGGAATGACCTGGAATGGAGAATGGTTGCTCACGAGGATGGCAACACCTCCATGTCCTCGGAGTCGTCCGAGCAACATGGATCAGAGACCGCCGAACGCGGAGGTAAAATTTTCTTTTTGGGCCCCGGTGGGGGCCCCTTGGGTTTTGTAGGTCTTGCTGTCTGTGGGCGGGGTGGAGGGGGCCTTCCGGAGGTGGAAGTAGAAGGCACAGACACAGGAATAGAAACCGGTGTCGATGTCTAGATTGACACCGACGTCGGCTTCGCATGCGTCAAGAGGTACCTAGCAGCAGGCGAGAAAGATTCAGCTGGTGGAACGCTGATGTCGGTCTGCACCGTCACGGAAGCCGTCGTAACGATGGGCTTTCCGGCCACCGCACCGACATAGACCTTGCCAGGTGGTGCAGCGAGCTTTCTCGCCTCTGGATGGCTGATGTTGTGGAGGGTCTTCAGGCGTTGTACCTCTTTCTCCTCCAGCCACTTCGGACAGTCGCGGGAGTACGCCGGATGCTCACCACGGCAATTGACACAGCATGCCTTTTCTGCTGTGCAGTCAGGTTCAAGATGATCCTGACTGCCACAACGAGCACAGGTGGGCTTGCCCCGGCATGCGGTGCGGGCATGGCCAAACCTCTGGCATTGGAAACAACGCAGAGGGTTTGGTATAAATGGCCGCATTTCGCACTTTAAGTATCCTGCCTTGATAGAAGTAGGCAGGTGTGGTAGGTTCAAAGTTAGAATGAGTACCCGGCTGGGCTCTAACTTTCCATTACGGCGTGACGAAACCCGGTGGACTGCTATCACTCCCTGGGCTGAAAGCTCCGAGAGGATTTCCTCCTCAGAAACCTTGAGGAGGAACCCCAGAAATCTTGGGCGCTTGACAGATTTCGGTTCTCCCGCAAGACCTTGAATACCCTTGTGTATAAAAAAGGGGGACATGTCCCCAAGTACCTGATCACCCGTAGAGTGGATGATCAGGAACTTCGGAGACGGAGACACACACGAAGACGAAGGCAAAGACAGAGAAGTTGGGGGATCATGGCGAGCCCTCTTGTTGGCATTGATCGAATTTTTATGAGTTGGAGAACTAATGTTTGTTTTTAAAAAATTCAGTGCCCGTTGTCCCCACCCACCGTGGAGTCCAACAAGGGGACGCCCAGTTGGGCGCCAGGGCTGCCCGGGCACCATACCCACACAGCCAGTGAGCCAAGCCCTCACTACGAAACAAAAAGGAAAAGAGAAATGGTGGGAAACTCGTCGGAGTTCCCACAAAAGAAGCAACAAAGCAATAAAGTGTGAGGCAAGAGCTGGCCTCACAAAAGAAAGAAAACTACAAAATTAGTAAATGTGTGGGGAAACTCGCAAACCGTTGTCCGGACAGTGGACAAGGTTACTCACTGATCAGCATAGTTGACCCTAGCAGGACCAGCCCACCAGCCGATTGATCCTGAGGGGGCCGCCCCAGGACCTCCCGTTTACCTGAAGCAGAGGCCAAAGCAGTGTATAGCAGCGGCCCTGGAAGTCGCTGCCCAGCCCCGCGACAGACAGGCTCCCCAATAGCAAAACGGCCAAAGGGGACCCCACCAGTCATGAGCTGGGGAGAGAAGACGGGGACCCCTGAGCAACTGCCAGGATCCTCCTTTCCAGGGACACGGGTCTCCGCGCACGGCAAACACGCGGGCGAGCGTTTAGGACCCTGTGAAGGTAACCGAGCCAGCAGAACCTTCACAGGGTGGTCCCCTCACCACGGACAGGCTCTCGCATCGAGGGGTTGCCTTTCCACAAAAAAATTTATTGACGTTAAAGTCAATAAGTAACTCTGTGAATATTATTTATTGATTAAAATACTACTTCAGAAATTTTCACTAAATATGACTTATAAACATCAACCCAATTTCACCTCTCCATTTTTTGAGGGGTGGTGGTGTTTGCAGTAGCCCGACATTGCAACATCACAAGCTTTGAGATTGTAACTCACAAAATTTGCCCCTTTTTTGGGGAGGGGGGGGGGACGAAGAAAGTGTAGGGGGCAAATTTTTATAACCTATGACATGGGGTGTGTCACAATTCCATTGACGGCATTACTATCAGCCCTCTCATTCCAAGGCTATAAGTGGAATGACCATTTTCATGTTTCCACTTTTTTAGGGGGGGTTATATCCTGTGACACTTCTCACCTCACAGCTTTCATTTGAGATATGCTGGAACACTTTTGGTAAAAATACAAGCTGATGAAAGTCTGTGTGATCCCACATCACCACCTACAGGTTGTTTCCCTGTAAAAAAAGTGACGAGTGGTATTTATTTTTTCTGTTTTCATTAAATGGTGAAAACAGAAGTCAATATTATAATGAAGTTTACGTAAATGGTATTATCTGTCACCTAAAACACACAACTTTTATCCAAAATGCCCATAACAGATATTTCAAGAAATGCCAATGCTGAAAAATGTGTACATGAAAGGCAAAAGAAAAACATTTTGAATGCAATTTTTTTTAAGCAGGAATTATATTTTTGTAGTTTCTGAAAAATGTGGATGAAGGATTTGGATCTATATACCTCAAGTTAGCAAATGAATACTTTATTTTTGTTTACCCTATAAAGTTATATATAGGTGTAATGGGTTTTTCACATAATTAAAGTTCAGCAACAGCAGATTAATAACAAGAAGAGAAAATAAGTAATCAGAGAAGTCCTTGTCTTTTCAGATCTTCGTAGGTCTTTTTGTTCACCACATTACCTTGGGTATCTTCATACTCTTCCTGAAAAATAAATGGAATAACATTCACTTTTGGAGGAAAGAGATCATTATTTTGATGCAACAGCCTGTACAACTAGAATAACATATAGATGGTTAGAGATAAGTGCGATGAAATATGATATACACGTTCTGTGTGTAACAAGGTAAAAGGTGGGGAATCAGTTTCTTTATATTTACATAGTTATACCAATAAAGCAAATGTAAAGAATACACACTAAAAGTTTCTAATGTATTAATTTCACACAATTAAGGAGGATGAATGAATTAATGAAGTATCAAAACGTTTCTTATGAAGTAACCTGGATTTGAACACAGGATATCCTCTGTCAGTTTGCATAAGGCCACACTTGCTTAGATTACATCACTGTATCAATTTTGCTTATTTCATGTTCTTTCCAAATGAGAAAGAGAAATCTGCATTAATTTCCTTACACCTCTTTGCTTTGGATGATCCATAACCCTCTCCCCCCCACACACTGTAATCAGTTGAAATAGTCCATATTGTAATGAATTGCAATCAAGAAAAGAGAATTCTAATATGATGGGAAATTATAGATGAAACAACACTAGTGCTCAAAAGTTTAACAAATGCAAAATTCTGCGATATTTGACAACAAACACAAAGCATTGTTTTCGTTGCAAAAAATATGACTTAAGTTGAAATATGGACACAAAATTTGCAGTAAACAGTCGCACATGTGAAACAGATCAGTGTAAAAAAAAAGCATCTCATTTGTAGGTGTGCATTAGTTTGTGTTAGTTTTGATAGCCAAATATTACCTAATAGCTGGAAGAAACCTTTCGAGTGAAGAAATGACTTGGTGAGCAATTGGGAGGCTCGAGACTGGACGTTGGTTGGAGGTAGCCAGATAGCTAAATGTAAATCATAGCATTGTAAGCTGATTTGGAATTGATTTCACACAAGTCGAAACATCATTAGAATACTTGTTTCTGGATATCTGAGGGCCACATCAACTAGGGGACGACCATCACTTGCTCCTAAATGCACGGTGACATACATAGACACTCACTTTTGACCTTGCTGCAGCCACATAACGGGTTGTATCCTGGAAAACTGTGTTCAGAAGGCTTCATGCAGGTCATCTTTATACAAAATGACCAGGTGTTTTGTCTCTTTGATGGTCATCAAGCGCAGAGCCTGAACTAATTAGTCACGACAACACCACAAATGGACTCAATGCCAGCGAGGCAAATTTCTGCTCACTGATGAATTCTGATTTAGTATGCAAAACTGATTTCCAACAACTATTGGTCTGGAACCAGATATCATCCCATTAACATCTGACTAAGAGAGAGAGAGCTGGTGGTGTGTTGGCAGGGATCCCTTGCCATGTCTTCCCAGAAGGGACTAACAGCTATAAGGTATTGGTCTTGATTCTGTGTTAACATACGATAATGCTCACCCTGATGTAGCTTGCTTAGTAGACCAATACTTTGAGAGTGAAACCATAAGCTGTATGAACTGGCTGGCCTGTTACAAATTAACATGTTTGAAATACTCTAGCACGATGCATTGGCAGTTGCAATCTACCTCCCATGACCCTCCGGGAGCTCCGATTGTGCACTCAAGCAGAAATCGCAATTACTCCCTCAAACATTCAATGACACCCTGATTTGTAGCATAACAAGTTGTGCAACCTGTGTCGCTGTCGAAGGTGATCACACACCATATTAAAGATCTGCTGTCATTGATCTTTTACATATCATTTTGAGAGAACAATTTTTAAATATCTCATTAAATATTCAGTCTGTAAATGGTAGCTGTGCATCAATCCTGGACAATGAGGCACAGAACCAGCCAGGCAGAGTACCCAATGTCCAACTCCATCTTTTTGTCGTGCAGATCAGTAATAATCACAGGATGTGTCCTGAAGACATGGAACTCATGAAATAATATGCTGAAAAAAATGGTTTTGCTGCGAGTGGGCCCACTTGTGACAAAATCAATTTTTTTTAGCTTATTATTTCAAAAGAGATATTCTCTTCTAGAAGAAAATGGAAGGGGAGGGCTAAAGATCATTGTGCCTACTGATCTGGTCATCTATGGTCATTTTTTTTCCTGCCCTGCTGAGGAGTGGTCAATATCACAGGATCCTGATGCTGACCATTTATACCCACTGGACTGGCTTATGGTTTTGAGTCTGATTAGAAATCCTGGATTTCCTGAAATTGCGGGCCTCTGTTGAGGGAAAATCTGCCACTGTGTTTTCTCCTTATCTATGGGTTGCCACACCTAAGTGATCAGAGGCCATCACAGGTACCTGAACCCTTACTTGAACAAGTTGGGCATTGCCAATCCTACACTGGAATAATGTCTCAGGCAGGTCAGTTTCTATCTAGATTCTGGTTCTTGAAAAGGTGGTCGCTGAAGTTCCTATCAGCATGGGTGGCTTCAGCCTTTGGCAGTGGGGGAAGAGGTCTTTGCCCCCATGCCTGCGATCAGGGGGCTGTTTGATATCATTGGCCCTATATCTCTGAATAAACCTACTAATCATTTTCTCTATGCAGGTACATGGAACATGAGGATGCTGCATAGAGATTATTCTCTTGATAGAATCATCATTTGGATGATCCTTCAAAAAAAAAAAAACATTTCAAAATCACAGAATTCTAGGCTTGCAAGAGACCTGATGGACAAATAAAGAAAGGTCAGATACTAAAAATAACTTTAAATTTCTCTTTTCAGAGAGGGAGGATGGAAAGCATCTTCAATGTGTAGATTTGCTTCTCAGCAGGCATGCCAGTGATGCTCTTCTAGGATATGACTGCATTAATAAAAGATTTCTTACAATTAAATTTAAAACAAAGATTAAACACTTGAATGTCATCTGTTAAGTCCCACATGAAGATGATAAAGATAACTTCAGAATATTTTGAATTCTGTCAAGAAATGAAATTTATCTTGTGCTAGATCACTTCAGTTGTTAAAGCTAGTAGTGATTCTGACCTTTGGGTACAGGTGTTATGTTCCTTTGACATTGGTAGTTCTAATGGCAATGGAGAACGTCTTCTACAGATAAGTTAAACTTAATGGTTTGTGAATAACAGGTACAAGAACTGGGGCATTTATATATACACATGGGTTTCAGCTGATGCAAAGGAATATAATCAATTGATCAATTATATATTAATTAACAGCAAATGGGGTAGTTTGGTTAGAAATACCAGTCATACAAGGGAGCTGAAATTGGGTATAAACATTACCTGTCAAAAATGTTTTATATCTGAAGCTTAAGAAATATTGCGATGAGGTTAAGAGAATAACCTTTAACACTGAAGCTCTGAAAGATCCAAATATAACGAAGAAAGCATACTATGAGAGGATAGACGATCATTATGACTGTTATGATTGTAAAAGAATGGGAACAGTTTAAACATGCTTTTCTTGAAACTAAGAGTACTCTTTGGGGTAAAAAGGGACAGAGTGTAGGGACTTAGTCAACTAAGATGGAGTATAGTACCTCTATAGGTATATACTCCTCTCTATAGTACTTCTGTATAAGCCCCAGTACCTCTTTACATGGCAATAAGAGAGTTGATGTGGCACAGGGAATCGTGTCCACATCCCATTGGCTGAGGTGCCCTAACATCCCCCAAAGAAAACATCATCTGGCGGTTCTTTCAAACTAGAAAAAAGTTTTGGAAGAGACAGTTGGGTGCTGACAATGAGACCTTCCACATGTCAGGCAAATTGTCTGAGGCTTGATTTAGCCATTTTGTTCTTCAATCTAGCAATGGGACTGCTGAGGGTTCTTTCAGCCTGCTGTTAACATAGCAAGTGACTGTACCGGATGGACAGTAACTAATTTGTTGTATATATTATAAGCTGTAGATATTCTGTAAATAAAGTGTACATATAATAGTGCACCTGAGTTTATATTTATCGGCCACCTAGATAGTAGCAATATCTGCCAATGAAGAGTTAAGTACCTTTCTGCACACACTCTCACATGCGGTTGGGAAAAAAATCACTACTTAAAACAATAAAATTACTCCTGTTTAAATATTTTTTTTATTATTCAGTAATAAATACTTTCTATTTGTGTGCATTATAATTATTTCTAGTAGTTTTTTTTTTTTCAAATAAATTATTTGCATTGCCAAATGCATTTACTATACACCATTGCATTTACCTCAATAAAATTTTTACTGTCTTTCAAATTATTTCCCTCCAGATTCTATGCAAAGTTGCTGATGTCTACATCAATTCTGGAAAGCTTGGTGCTACTCCTGTTGGGGAATACTCCGCAACTCTGAATGAACATGTTTTGCAAGGTCTTGCACCCTTGAAAACAGCTTCCCAGCAAGTTCTTTTTTAATTTTTGGAAACAACCAAAAATTGCATGGTGCAAGAACGGGTGAGTATGCAGAATAGGGTAGCTGTTTGATTTTTTCCTGCTCCAGATAGGCCATAGCTTGTCAGGTTTTGTGAGCAGTGGCATTGTCACGAAAAAGGAGAATCCTTGGCACACCTGTTCTTGGATGCTGCTCCTTCATCTCGTTACCCATTTTGGGCAAAACAGTGTTGGTGTAGTATTGGCTATTTGTGGTCATTTTTTGGGTAATGTGTCCATGGCTACCACTCAAAATTGAAAAAAATTGTGACCATCCTCTTCCTTGAGAGAAAGTCTTGTTGGAGGATTTTGGGACATGGTTCATCTTCTGCAACCCAAACATAGTTGTCAATTTTTCTGGGAGTTGTATAGTAATAAAACCACATCTCATCACCTGTGACAATGCCTGTTAACCATTTGGGGAACATTAGGTTCAAACATTACCAGCATCTCCTTGCACGAGTTGGCTCTAGCCCCTTTTTTGTTGTACTGTCTTTGTGGGGAACCCATTAGGCACAGATCTTGTAGGCTCCATAGCAACGAAGCACAAATTTTACAAAATACCAGTGAAGAGAGAAATTATGATATGGCTTTTGTTTTAACATGTAATGAGAAGTTTAGACAAGCTTTCAAACAAATCATAGCTTGTTAACTTCAGAGGCATTCAAATCTACAGACATGTGTCAAGAACTTTTTGAATCCCCTCTGTATATATGTAAAATGAAATATCCCCCTCAAACAGTTGCTTGCCACAGAGGTCAGACAAGAGCCTGTCAGTTTATATGCCAGAGTCAAAGGTCTGTGAGGATGGGTGGGACCTCAGCAGAAAGACAACACAAACATCCATGCCTTACCTGCAGTTCAAACCAAAGTCCCTTTAATCAGTAGCCAAGAACACTAACTGAATCTACCTAAAAAAAATTTTAACAAAAATCAGCTTGTGAGGTAGTTCAACTTAAGTGCCTGAACAGAGTCAAAGATTTCAGAGTAAAAAGAAATGACACCAATTGGAACCATTCACAAAGGTTAAAAAAATATAACTGATAATAACTGGAATTGCAACCCAGAAACTGTACCAGTTATTATGCACTGGTTTCCATAAATTTAGGGACAACCTTATGTTATGTGAAAGGAAAGCTAATATTAAAGCTCTAAAACTTCTAAAATAATTGTTTTTGCTTTAAAAAATATGATAGCAGATAAAGAGTTCAATTAAATATATCAACATCTCGATTTTCAACAATATTTGTTCAGTATTTAATGAGCTATGGATGCATCAATATTTAACAACAGCATTGCCAGTCTTAAGAAATCTATACAAAACTGATAAATAATGAACTAATTCTTTACACAAATTTATAAAATACACCCTTATTTTATTAAACACTTTGATACAATACTTATTATTAAGTTATAATCAACTTCTTGATTGAGATCTTTATCTGCTATCACATTTTTCAAAACAAAAGAATCTTATTTTAGAAGTTATAGAGCTTCAATGTTAGCTTCCCATTGACATAACATAGAGTTGTTCCTTAACCCTTCTCAGGTTCAGCTATTTTTTCCCTCAGATCAGGCAAAAAAAAAAATTTACTTTCAGATAACAATGGCAGTCACAAAAATTGAGTTCAGAAGTTGATTAAAACTTAATAATAAGTATTGTATCAAAGTGTTGAATAAAATAAATGTGTATTTTAGAAGTTTGTGTAAAGAATTCTTTCACTATTCATTAGTTTTATATAGGTTTCTTAAGACTGGCAATGCTGTTGTTAAATATTTTATCAATCTGTTCCAGGTCAAGTTCTTTGCATGATTCTGCTTAATAGAATTAAGATTAAGAATATGGTTGATGAGCAATGTGGATTCAGAAGTGGTAGGGGATGTGTAGATCAGATATTTTCAGTCAGACAGATTCTTGAGAAATGTTTAGAGTTTCAGAAACCTTTAATTACCAGCTTTGTTGATTTCAAAAAAGCTTTCGACTCTGTTGATCGTCATATTTTGTGGTTGATTGTGAGATCGTAAGGTATACCAGACAAGTTAGTTAACATAATGAAAGCTCTCTATAATAACACTGAGTTATGTGTGAGAGTTGGTAAGTCTTGTAGCAATTGGTTTAGCATTACTTCTGATGTTCGACAAGGGTGCATTTTGTCTCCTTTTCTCTTTAGTTTCGTTATGGTTTAAAATTTGGCCTTAAATGATCTGGAGATAAATTTCTGATTTAGATTGTGCTGATGATTTAGACATTTCGGCAAATGATGTTGATGAGACTGGTATTAGAGTAGGTTTGGTTATAAATAAAAAGAAAATTAAAGTGATGAAAATTGGTCAGGCAGGCTGTGATTCAGTTAATCTAAATAACTGCAGTCTTGAGCAGGTGTCACAGTTTAATTATCTTGAGAGCTTTGTAACAGGTACTGATATGTGCAGCATGAGGTTACAGATGAACAGGGATTGCTGCTAGAACTTTTATTAAGAATCTATGGAGAGTGTGGAGAAATAGGTGTGTACACCTAAAGACTAAAATTAGACTGTATGATAGTTTAGTTCATTCTAGGATTAGTTATGGTAGTGAAACTTGATGCTTTTGATTCTATAAGCTTATGCAGCATCTTGGGCATTAGGTGGTTCAATTTTGTAAGCAATGATGGGGTGAAGCAAAAGAGTCGGCAACCTCCTTTAAACAGCATATTGTGCAGAGAGAGACTCCGTTGGTTTGGCCATGTTGCCCATATGGATAATTATAGATTACCAAATAGGGTTATGAACAGTGTGCCTAAAGGCCTAGATGGGGAGACCTAGGATGCGGTGGGCAGACAATGGCAAACAAAACCTTGTTAGAATTGGTGTCCAGTGGCCAGACGCAGCAGATGTAGCTCAGGACAGATATGCTTGGATAACTAAATTGCATGTTCTGCTTGGACCTCCATAGCCCATGATGGCTGCTTGAGGAGGAGGAGGATGAATAAAATTAATACTATTTGCATTTTTCCGATCATTCATTACTTTGAATTATCCAAGTTGGAGGGTTTTAAATGTGGAAATTAAAAAGCTTCAATAGTACCCTCTAATGGTGGAAAATTCTAAAACTTAAAATAAATATTGACCACAATTTCTTTGTGGTAGAAAGTTCCAAATTTTGGTGGTATAGGGTGATAGTCAAGGGGTTTACTTTAACTGCAATGATTTGCCTCCATTATTTCCAGTGTGGATTGAAAAATGCGAGTTTTTCATTTTAAGAGATATGAAAAATTCTTTTTATGTTTCACAGGTACTAATAAATACTATTTCTATTTTTCAAAATATCCTTCAGTTTGAATTTGTACTATTAGAGGGTCTTAAAGGAGGAAAATAAAAATGTCGTTCTCCAACTTTTCTCTGAAAATGAGCATCTGATATTTGCCAAAAGCAATGTGTTATTCACCTGTTTATTAATTGGATGTGCCCACTTGCAACACAAACATAAAAATATTTTTTCAAGATATACAGGTTGTTTCAAAGTTCTACCAACAAATTTTCCAAGTTAATTTTTTGCTGTAGTATTAATACATCAGGAACCAATTTTTTTACCTAAACTTTTTTTCTTTCTGCTTTTCATTTAAAAATGCAATAAGAGAGCCTTTAATAGTTTTCCTGATAATAAGAAACAGCATTTTATTACGATAGTACGTTAGGCACCAGAGGAACTCGGTTAACAAATTATTAGGTTACTGTATTGCATATGTACAGGAAGAAAGTAATATCTGTGGGCCTGTCAGTGATCAAAATGAGTTTTGAAATTTTCTGTAATATTAATATATTACAGAAAGTATGCAACAAAAAATGTATGTAACCCTTAACCCATTTCTTCCCAAGTGTTGCGTGTATGCAACACTGGGAAGAAATGGGTTAATATAATGTTAATCAAATGTAGGTTCTTAGGAATCTATGCAAAACATAATTTTTAAAAGCCAATTACCTCATTACTTGGTAAAAATCTTTCCTTCTGTTTCTGCTCTTTTAACTTCTGCCATACTGGAAAAAAAATATAATTTTCAATTAAAAAGCATTATTCTAATAAGCTCAATTTTACAAAGTTAGAAAAAATGACTTCTGTTATTAGGTAATTCTAAATAGATGTTCCTGATTTCAGGGGATTTTTTTCTTAACATTGAATCCACATCATCACTGTCAACAGCAGTGAATGAAAAACGAAACATTTCTGACACAAGGTGCACTTATATTGCCAAGAGTGTTTTTCATTGAATGTGCAACAGTACAAGACATAGAGTACAGAGGTTATATAAATGAGGTAACCAAAAAGATATGTGTTTAAAAATGAAAATACTAATATTCATATCAAAGGCCTGAATCTAGAAAAAAATTGAAGGGATGCAAGAAACACAATTGAGCCAGAAAAAATCAAAGGGGAGACTGTATTTCCAATCTGGTATGACATTTTCCACTTCATTTTACCGTATATAAAAATTTCTTGAAAAATGTATGAAATATAAACAACTTTAATCCTTCCCATGTCCCGATCATATGTATACATTGATAAAATCCACACAATGAGATGCCGAGGATGTCTATATCCATTTTTAGTACAACAAAAATATTCGATTTAAAAAAAAAATTGCTTTCTGAAAACGTTTTATATTTTACATATATCTATTTCCATCCCAGAGATCCTAATACCACCCCACCAACCCATAACTCACATACCTCACAGATCAACGCCAACACCCGATAGAAATTGATAATTAACGATCCTAAAGACCATAACCACTATCCCACAACATATAATAGAGGTCGCGTTAATAACACAACTTTTAAACCTATTTCATTGTTGAACTTCTCGTCCTTACAACTAACGCAACAGCAAGAAAAGCTATTACAACAAGGACCGAAGTTTGCATACCCAGTGCTTCTACCACCCTGAACAAAATCATCCCACAATTAAAACAAATAATAAATCCTATACCTGAACTACACAAAGACAAATTAAGATTTAAATTTTATCGCAGCATTCAGGCATACAACAATTCCCAGCCTGATACCAACACTCTAAACGAAATCAAAATGTTCCAAAACCTGAAAAAAGATAATAGCATTAAAATAATACTCACCAATAAAACTGATCAGTTGGTATTATTAAATGCAAATGACTACATCAGTAAATTAAAACTAACCCTTGACGAATTACAAGCATCGGAAATTACATACGACCCATTCCCTACAAATTTAACTAAACTAGCACACTTGAAAACTGACCCTTGTTTACCGGCAAACTTAGCCAAAGCCTGCAAACCCCCATTATACCCGAATATCCCCTCCTTATTTGTCAAAATTAAATTACACACACCTCTTAAACCCTTTAGACCACTAGTTGCCAAATGAAACTCTCCCACATATAACATAGAGAAAGCACTCTTTCAGTTCTTTACCTCATATTTCCCACCCACACCCAGTACCAAACAGTCAGGCGTGGACCTAATCAACAAACTTAAAACCATAACTGTTATCCCCGACTACACTCATTTTACGTCGTCACACTCTGCCCTAACATACTGGTACTTGATGCAACTATGCGACTTAAAGCCCAATGGCTTGAAGCGGCCAGACCCATGGCACCTGAATATTTCAGCACACAGGAAGCCCTCAACTTAGCCACTAAAAGCAACTGGTTTCAAACCGACGGCAAAATCTTCATCCAAAATTAAGGTGTCCCAATGGCTCCCCCTCTCTGAATTGTTGGCAGAAGTGGTTCTACGTCATGTAGAAACCACAGTCCTCCCAACTGTTAAATTTACACACAAAGAGGAACAGAAGAGGAACAAAATGGACACTTGCCATTCTTAGATATCAACTTGCACTGTACCTCCACTAAACTATAAACATCTGTATACAGAAAACCTACATTCATACCTAACATAATAACTAGCACCTCCACCCACCCAAACAAATACAAATTATCAACCTTCTACTCACACGTTACCAGAGCCTATAAATACTGCAATACGCAAGAAGCACTAAACATCGAAATAAAATACATTTTTGAACTCGCTGAACAAGGAGGATATACCTCACACACCATCAACAAAATTCACAAACGAATCAAATACAAACAATCCCAAAACCCTCCAATACCTGTAAATAAAGAAATGCAAAAATACACAATAGCCCTACCATACATCAATAATAATTTCACATACTCTGTTAAAAATACCCTAAAACCTTTCCATTATAAAGTCCCAATTAAAATGTCACACACTATATCCAAACTCATTCGAAATGATCGCAACCATATACCTAGCTCTGGAGGAGTTTATTATATCCAACTCAAAGACCCCACAGGTAAAATCTTCCCCAAAGACAAATACATAGGTAAAATCTCACGCCCATCTTAAAGAGCATAAATACGACATCTTAAATAACCTACAAAAAACCGCACTTGGCGAAATTTTTGATTTCACTATCCCAAGCAATCACCGAAAACAATATGCCCACTGATTTTCACTCCGTTAAAATTATTATCCCCACCTACCAAATTCCAACTAGCCTCACAAAAAATATCCTCATTAACGTAAAACTGACCGAACTCTGCAACACAGACATTGTCCCCCTCCCCCTAGCATGGCATCTGATCCTTAGGGGATAAAACATACACCTCAGAAATACCACGCTTCCCCCCCCCCCTACACACTCTCCTCTCATCGCTGATCCCCATCTCCACCTGCACTAATGCACACCACCAAACCCTTCAGAACACTTCCATAACACGTCCTGAAATTGGCGATTAAAGCATCCCCTCCCCCACACACATTTCCAATATCAATAACGATATGAAAACCATTATTCAGACCCTCAATAACATAAATATCTTAACCCCAAAATTCAGTTTACGAAATTTATTAATTCAATAAAAGTATCCCACCCATTATAATTATAAATTACTAGCCACAAATATTGACGATTCCCTCGACACTCGCTGATCTTGGTGATTTCCCATAATCCCACACCATCTCTCAACCTCCATCACATGCAGATCGCATTATAAGTCAACCGCACATCTGCCGACCACTTCAATCCTCAGAGCTGAGCCACTGACAATTCAATTATGGCACCCCTCCCCCGCACTCAACAACTAACTGTCTCTCCTGCATTAGCTTAAGCTCCTCACTTCCCACCTGATGAAGCGCCCAAAGTAAGGGCGTGAAACGCGCTTTGTGGATCAAAAACTTTTTTAAGCACTCTATGCTATCAAAGGTATAAATGGTTATTTCCTTCACCAAGGGACATTGGCATCTGTTATCCTTCTTTTAATCTGCACTGAAATGTCACTTGCCGGCAAGAATGTCGATTATTAAATTTGTCACCGAAAGCATCCCAGAAGTTCCTGTTACTACCCATCCTCAGCATCCCAGAAGTTCCTGTTACTACCCATCCTCAACGGTACAGTATGTAAATCTCTCCTTAATAACTTTTGATACTTGATAGCATAGTCCATGTGTTGAAGTGCTTAAAAACATTTAACAGTGTCATAGAGAATGAAAAACTTTAATCCTCAGTGGGAGCATAACAGCAGTTTGGGTTGGGTTGTTTTACCTCTGAGCGGCACTTTTTTGCACACAATGGGCTAAATGGCCAGGTCACATGGACCCCGAAGTCTCAGAGAAGGTTGGGAGAGGGGACCCACTGGAGCAGCTGTTGGGAGACAGATGGTAGCCTCCCGTCAAGGCCATCCAGCGTGTTCTTTAACGTGCATAGGGTATGGCTCTCCCGCACATGGGGGCACGGCTTAACATCCCATCCAACGGACGGCAGCCTTTCCAAGCCCATCGGTGTCCCCTACTGACGTGGGCAGGGCAGAGAATTTTGTGGGCATAACAGCAGATAACATTCAAGTCTTTAATGCTTGTGTGAAATTTTGCTGTAAGAAACCTTTTATTAATGCACTCATATCCTAGAAGAGCATCACTGGCGTATCTGCTGAGAAGCAGACTTACACCTTGGTGATACTTATTATCTTCCCTCCCTGAAAAGAGAAATTTACGATTATTTTTAAGAATCTGACCTTTATCTGTCCATCTGGTCTCTTGCAAGCCAAGAATATCTAAATTATAACGGTGGAATTCTTGTGTGAAGACATCAAGGGAAAAAGCTCTGTGCAGAGTTTTCACATTCCAACTACCTATGGAGAGAAAATGGTTAGTGGGATGTTTAAAGAAACTATGTTTATTGAGAGAGGGAATGCCGACAATATCAAACAGCCCCCTAATCGCAGACATGGGGCAAAGACCCGTTCCCCCACCACTAAAGGCCGAAGCCATGTACGCTGGAAGACTTCCTCCAATGTAGAATTTGACGATGTTAGTAGAAGCAAAGAGTTTGGGTGCCTGCGATGACTTCTGCTCAGAATTATCCACCAGCTGATAAACATATCCTGAGAATCTATTCACTTGGGGTCGTCAACCCACAAACAAACAGAAAACACAGCGGAAGATTTTCCCTCCACAGAAGCCCACCAGTGCAGAAAATTCAGGATTCATAATCAAGCTCAGAGTCTATTTTCAGTCTAGTAGGTTTATATAGGCAGCACCAGGACCTGTGTGATTGACCACTCTTCAGCAGGGTGGGAAAAAAAAAGAAGAGAAACCATAGTCATCCAGATCAGAAGGCCATAGTGATCTGATAACCCTCCCCTTCCACAAGAGAGCATCTCTTTTGAAAGGTCCTAATGGCCTGCACCATGAGAAGGCGGGGTCAGACATTAGGTGCTAGGCCTGACCAGTTTTATGCATCATCACAGATAATTGGTGCACAGCTCTCCTTCCAGTGACTACCTAGCTAACATTACTAATGGGAAATCACATATTAAGAGAAATTCTCCACATAAAATTATAACAATCTGTTACACTGCTACTTCAAGTAGATACAATGGTTAAATTACTTCCATTATTTTACTGTTCATGGGTTCAGCTGTTTGAAAAACGAGCTTAGAGAGCTACTCTTTCTTGGGTAAATGATCATGTGATATTTTAGGTATTTTAATTTCTGTTAATTTCCATTTAATATTCTATTATTGCCTTTTTCTAATATTGGTGAAGTGAATAACATAGAAGAAAATTCTTACAGCAAGATTTTATAACAAAGCTTAATACTAGTCTTAAAATTATAAGGTTTGCAGAAAATTCCATTAACTGCCTATTAATAACAAAGTGTAGGTTAGTGCCATTATATTACTACAAAGGTCACCATATACTTCAAGAAAATGTTTACAAAATATTAGAAATCTGTGATTTGTGACTCAGTTATTATAAAATATGGGTAATTTTATAATACAGATAATACTCAAGTGTACTTTTGTCATGCTAACATAAGTGGAACAACAAAGTTCAAAATAGGTGTCAGTAAAACAACACTGCAAGAGAAATACATATATTGATTGACATAGCTAAGAATTTATGAGGTGCAATCCAAAAGTTCCTGGACATGAAGCACAATCTAGGAATAGTTCTGACTTCTTACTAGGTATTGCAAGCTTACTCCTGTCAAGCAGCCTGGAAAATTTCACATCGACAATTTGAAAGCAGCCTTCTTTGCAAGTATTTTAGTGGGCTTGTGTTTGTACCACTTTACAATTGTTTTTAACAGAAAAATGGAACATGTAAAAGAATAGAGCTTCAAACTAGATTTATCAGTACAGTCTGGGTAACTTTTGCATTACACCTCACATAGGACAATTATTGTTTTTTCTACGTTTACTTTTCTACACAGTCCATTTCAATTTCTTAAATCCTTTTTTCTTAGGAATATGGAAAAAATCTAGAAGCTTTATCCAACACTTATTATCCACTTCGCAGAGCAATGGGATGTTATTCTTCAACAAAGATTCTCATCTGCTGGCATCCAGATGAAATTTTATATTGCTGAAAGATATGGAATTTGCTTCAGTAGTGTGCCTGTTACATTTGTTGTTATTGTAGAGGATATAACAGTGTTAAGATGTTTTGGCTGCTTGCTGATTTGAATGAAGAAAAATGCCAATTCATCTTAGTAGCTCCGTACAATGTTATTTTGGGACAGGTCAATTGCAGCTGTCACCCAATGATTATGATGAATATGTACTTTACTAAAGGCATTATTATGCAAGAAACCAGTCATGGTCAACTTTCACATATGCAGGATGTTGTTTTTGCATTATCATACTTCAACACATATATCTCAGGTTATAATAGGAAGACAATTTGTACAAAGCTGCTATCTAACAAGTGTATCACTGATGTTCTTCATTATAATCAGAAAACAGCCAAAATATCTCAACAAGTGTACCTGCTACAACAACAACAAAAGGAAAACACACACTACTGAAGTTCAGCATTGTAAAGTTTCATCATGGATGCCAGCATACGAGAATCCTAATTGAATAACAACATCTCATTGATCTATGAAATGGATAATAAGTGATTATATGGCATTCAACTAGATGTAAGAAAGACTTTACATTCTTAAACTGCCTTTTTAATCTAAAATCATATGTTAAAACTTTCATAATATTTTTCTTTTAAACAATGAAATTGTTCAAATTAAATTTATTTAATAGCAATATTGATATTTCATTACATCACTTCAAGTAATGTTATCAGAATAATAAAATTGGTTTTGCACTATTTACATTCTATCCTGAAATAAATATGTAACTTACATCCCAGTGCATCTTCTATCTGTGTTACATTAGCAAAATGGGCTGTGTTAGGAATGCCTAAGCATCTCATACCATGTGCATGACGCCACTCCTTCAAATATAAAACAACATTTCTTTAATAAACATATATGTTGAAAAATATTTCAATAAAAACAAAATATATTTTCTATTAAATAAAAAAAATTTGAACTGGTTTGACATATTATTATGAAGAGAAACAAATCTTAAGATATGTATTATTAAAAGTCAAAAATTAATAATGCAATTCAACTCATTAATCTCTAATCAAAAGTGTGATTTTTTTTTTTTGGGGGGGGGGGGGGGGGGGGGCTCTGCTGCTGGCTCCTGAATATGAACATGGTAATGTGCCACTTGTTCTGTCATTTGAACTCAAGTATTATAGATGATCTTGATTGTCATTTTATCTAGTACCTGCACAACAATGATCTAATGACTATTTTGTAGCAGAGAGCTGAGTGAAAAACAAAGCAATTCATTAAAAGTGCACTTTTTGACCCCATAAAATTAAACCCTCCCTCAAAAGTTAGCCACAAAATATTTGTCCATTGTTAACAATAACATATTACTTCATTCATAAGGTAGGCGAAAGCAGCACTTCGAAAATTTTGGACACTTGCAGAGGGTTTAATCTTGACCAATCACAGCTAGGAATCCAATCTATAAGCCCTATGCAGAGAAATGCAAGTGAGACCACCACACCAAATTTGAGACCAATTGGTCAATAGCTGCTGATATATTCCTCACCAACGACAACAACCCAGATGTACAAGAAACGAGTGTCCACGCTGGGCAGTTCTAATCATAGTATGTAAAAAAATAAATAAATAAATACCCCCTCAAGCAGCTGCTTGCCACAGAGGTCTGACAGGAGCCTGTCAGTTTATATGCCATAGTAGAAGGTCTGAGAGGATGACAGGACCTCAGCAGAAAAACAACACAAACAGCCATGCCTTACCCGGGGCTCGAACCCAGGTCCCTTAAACCTTACCCGGGGCTCGAACCCAGGTCCCTTAAGTCAGTATGTCCGTCCCATGGGACGGCTCATAGTATATAGCAGAAATTTATATTTTTATTAACTATAAAAAATTCATTTAATCACAAAATAATGAATGAAGAATCAGCAAATTATTATGCTATTTTTATTTCGCTTTTTTTTTTTGGTTTTCACTTTGTCTTCTGTCTGTCTATAGACATTCAACTTTTTGATTTTTTAAGATATATTTAAAACAATTTTTGAGTTGAATAGGTATTGATGAAATATTATGAATTGCACATTTTGAATCTCCCAAAATTTAAAAAGAATATTGCAAGCAATGTATTTATGCTAGAAATTTGAAATTCTGGTGGTGGAATGTGAAGGTCATGAGTAGGGATATATATTTAGTTTTACTAGAATAATTGTAAACACAGCTAATTGTATAAAATTTAATAATTTACAAAATAATGCTGTTGTACATAAAAAAAATCAGATATTAAATAATTTCCAAGTTAAGAGGAGTGCTTAACATTATAAAGGCTTGGCAGAAAAGTTGCCCTATTGACTTACTTATTCTGAACACATAATGCTATTACACACTGTAGTGGCCTGTAATGACCCCCAGAACAAAGTTTCAGCTGCAATATGCAGAAACTTTGATGATTCACGAGCATCTTGATAATGTATGCAACACAGAGATTCCACCCCTCCCTTCTGCGTGAAATCTCCTGTTG
The DNA here is from genome assembly GCA_038380435.1 of Ryuthela nishihirai. NCBI lineage: Eukaryota > Metazoa > Arthropoda > Arachnida > Araneae > Heptathelidae > Ryuthela > Ryuthela nishihirai. The sequence continues at coordinate 151,114,046 of JAWZYU010000001.1, read as the reverse complement.
CATCAATGATCGAGAGTACGCAGAACCATTAGGTAGCATCAGCTGTTTGTGGAATGAGAGATGACTATTTAACTGACAGCATCCATGATTACCATCACACGCCTGATGATGCCACATGAATGAAGGTGGTGAAACGCCTTGTGCATGCCGAAAGGCTTGTTCTCTTTTTAAAAGTTATGTTTTAAAGTCAGCCTTAGCAGTACTCTTAAAAGTTCCTTTAACGTGAGTTTTAAAGATTTTAAATTGTCCAAGTATGGATGAGAGTGTTCACTTGTATTTGTTACCCAGTATTGGCAGATAACATCGTAATTCCCATTAATAAATTTGTGTCTTTCACAAGAAAAGGAGCAAATTGAACTGAACTATATTGAAGTATTAAAATAAAAAACAGGCAAAAGAACTGATAACAGCAGAAATAACATCTATAGGTAACATCAACTGCTTATTGAAAGGTAAATACTCAGGTGCCCACTTCAATGAGGCTGCTCCTATACGTGAAATGCGTTGACAATGTCAACTTTAGCGACGAACTCACTGGATATATACAGTGCTGAAAGTATAAAAAGATATATAAAAAACTGAAAGATTAACTTAAGGACTGGTAGCATTCAATATAACATCAACAACAATTTTCCATCAGCTGTATCGTCTAATGCAATTGTACCAACCTCGAGATTAACAGTAAATACATTTATACGACTTATTCTTGCTCTAATTTACCTTTATTTGTAAAAGGATTGTTACTGAGTTAAATGAGTATACTACAGTGTGTAATAGCATTATGTGTTCAGAATAAGTAAGTTAATAGGACAACTTTTCTGTCAAGCCTTTATAATGTTAAGGACTCCTCTTAACTTGGAAATTATTTAATATCTGATTTTTTTATGTACAACAGCATTATTGTGTAAATTATTAAATTTTATATTTAGTTTTGGCAATAAAAGTAAAATTGTTAGAAAAGAATTATTTATAAATTATTTATTAATAGTCCTTGATCTGAACACAGGTAGGGCAAGTGGTGTTGAATAGGGCAGATTTGAAGTGGGAAAGATGACATGTCCATAGAGGTCACACTGAAGTGGCCAAAGACATCCTAGCAATGCACCCATTGAGATGCACAGAGTTCCTTGATGCATCCACTTATTTTGCATTTGCTTATAATGCTGCTTTCTGAATGGAAATATGTTCCCCAACTCCTTGCCTGACCATTCACACCAATCTCCCTCTAGTCACAGACTAAACAATGTAGGAGTGGCACAATAATGTTTCAAGAGCTAGTAGCTTAACTGTCTGTGTGGTGTCGATTAAAAAGTTAATAGAGGGGGATGAATTCAGCAGATGGAAAGTGAACCCAAAGAAGGAAAAAGAGAACCTGAGTAAGATAAATTTAACAGCAGAACAGCAAGGTCAATCCCAAGAGATCTGTCTAGGAGGCTCTGTCTGAGTTCATGAAAAGTTCAGTTTTAGCTTATGCACTGGTTACTTTGTGGTTTTGGTGTAACTGAACTATTTCTGATCTGAAAACAAATCTCTTTCCAGTTCTTGTGATTACAAAATGGAATTCTTGGTTGCAAGTACTGATTTATTTAGACACTTGACTCAAACTTATCTTATGCTTTCTAAAAACTACAGCACATTTGATAGAAACAATTGAGGATGAGAGCATTTCTATAACAATTCAAGTAAAAAAGAAATTTGTTCCAGAGAGATGTAACAATATGATGAACTTCATTAATGAGTTGGGGATTTGCTAGAATCAAGCTTGACTGTCTGGAGAGCTCTTTAATCCTATGCATGTCCAAAATGTTTAACATTTTCACTTTTCTAATTCTAGTGGTGCATGGGGACTATTTACCATCTCTAGTGCAAGTTCCTAAATTTATAAAATACCATTACAAGGTTTATAAAACTTTAAATCGCATCAAATACTGACCTACTAATAATTCTGGCAGAGTTGTAGAACTTTCTTTACTCTTAATGTAAGATATTGATTTTATTGCTACCAGAAGCTACATCATCTAAAAGCTATGCACCTCACTTTCAGTCAATATTTTAAAGACTTTTTTTTTACTTCAGCACTTCTGGAATTTTTTTTTTTGATTGCTTCTCAAATGTATATTGTGATTATAAAGAATAATTTGAAATGACTGAAAATTAAACCACTTGTCATCTCTAATGGCAGATATTGAAAGAATCATAAAATTTATATTAGTGATACTTTTTAAATACATCTTACCCAAATGCACTAATTAATGTTAGAAATTTTAATTTTTAACCAAAATTTTTAATGAAAATTTAAAATTCAAACTTTTCTGTAGCAATTGTGCAGCTTCAAAGTAAAGCGATTTATTCTCAATTTAATACTTCAGTTATTAAACTTTATATGCTTTAAAGTATTTTTATTTATTTTTTTAACTTTTTCTCTTTTTTAGATATACTTTTCAGTTTTAATTTATTTTGTTTTAAAAGCAGTTTCATTTTTTATGACACTACTTTCTTTAGGTTTAGAGTTTGCCAATAGCCAAATATCTAAGCTATTATAATTAAAATCTAACTATTATAAAGGAATGAGAAATTTATTTAACCCACCACTATTGGCAGTAAAGATGGATATTTGATCTTTACTGAAAAGTAAAAATATCACTCTATTCTTTTACATTTGCAAACTAAACTTGCATAATAAACAGTTATCAGTACTAATAAAGCTTTATTTCAGAAGATTAGTATTTATATGATATTTTATGTAACAGCATACTGAAGAATCAGTTGTATTTAACCTATATAATACTCTATAAAGTAAACTGGGTGCTTAAAATCAGAAAAAACATGGTTTTTACTAGTCCGAAAAATTTGGTCTAGAAAGTCAGGCCTCACTGTTGATTCAAAACAGACCATTTCATTAAGATGTTGCACGATGGATCGCATTAGAATCACAATATAATTTTAGTGAAAGAATATAAATATAACTTGCTACAGATGAGTTTTATTAATATCAGAATATATAACTATTCTCTATTCTTAAAAATAAATATAAATTAAAACTATTTAGTTGGGAAATATTTTGGTTTCCTTTAATAATTTCTCTTTAAGTACCAAACATATATTGCAATTTACAGTAAGTTTTAAACTTCAAACATTATCTGTGGTAAAACCAATTTCTTTTATCAAAATTGGGAAACAAAAAACTGAAATGAATTCAAGATTTAATTTTATTTTTATTTTGGGATGACGGTCTAATAATCTCCCTTGATCCTATACCACTACTGCTACAAACATAAAAAAAAAACAATCCGTATTGTGTAAAACCAAGTCTATAAATGTGTAATTCAAATTGGTTGCATTTTTTGACCATGTATAACTGAAATTGTGTAAATCAAGTATCATGTAAATCGAGGGACAGTGTATTATGTGATGCTTTGGTTAAACTTTCTGAAGACTCCACTAAAGATGCAGATACATATTTGTTGACAAAGAAAATATTAAAACTTTATATTTATTTGACATGACATACTTTATAAAAATAAATCCAGCATCTAAGCTAATTCAAATTTTAAAGTGATAATACTCATGTGTTTGAACTTCAACGATCTACATTCTAAATCACTGTAATGTAATACTTAAAAATAACTGTATCAGTGGGTTTGAACAGATGATTCATCTTTTTAAGGATAGTATAAGATGAAATAGAAATATGGGAGAAACAAGACAATGATGAAAAGACATTTTTTCAATACTGGGAGATTATGAAGATTAACCCTCCAAGTGGCTTGAACGTGTTCCCCTCGCCACAGCTAAGTGGTCTTCTAGTAGCAGCAACAGTACACAACTGTTGTTTAAGCCATACTGTGGAGTTAAAGAGCAGAGAGAAGGATAAACGATAACATCGGGAGGGTTAAGATAACATCTTGCAACATTAGTTTTTCACATGCAGTTCATAATAATTGTCTTCTGTGTTCAAAGGACAGTATTAAAATGTGGAAATCCATAAACCTACATTAACCTATCCAGTGCCACTCCAGTAAAGTCTCCATATTAAAAAATAAAAATTAAATTAAATCTTGAATTCATTTCAGTTTTTTGTTTCCCAATTTTGATAAAAGAAATTGGTTTTACCACAGATAATGTTTGAAGTATAAAACTTAGTTGTGAAATTATTTTTTCAAACGTTTTTATATTATAGAAAATGAAATACATTCCACAAATGTTGTAAATAATTCTGATTTGCATACACTACATTTACTATATTGTTTTAATTATAAACCCTGGGTTCATATCATGTAATTATATACCCAGTGGATATACCTCAATAAGGAGTCAGATTCAGAGCTCAATAGCTTTTTAGATAAGCTTTTTATGGAAAAATGTTAATAAAGATAAAAATCTCAGTAAAATCTATCTAATTCTCAATTTTCTGCAATATATGTTTGGTACTTAGAGAGAAATTATTAAAGGAAACCAAAATATTTAACAACTTAGCTTGTTCTGCAAAAATCATTTGAAATTTAAAATTCACTACAAAAACTGCTAAAAACAATTATATATTTTAGTTTAATGTAATAGTCATTATAACTTTTGCTTTCATTGGATTGAAATAACTTTTCAGATCAATTATTTTAGTTGGCACTGCTGCTGTTAAATAGTGAGCGTAAATTATAATTAATGAAATTAATGTATTTTTTTACACCAAATGTAAATGCTACTTAGAAGGATTTTTTTAAGATTTTGCCCACTTTTATCTTTTCCCTTTAATTTTTTTTTGGTTTTAAACCCATGAATAGAATAAATAGGAGCAAACTAGGAGGCTCTGCCCCTATAGCCATGCTTCCTCACTTCTCCTGAACTTCATCATTTGACATTACAGAAATGAAATGTTTATGGTATCACTTTGAACTCAGGTATGATGTGCCTCCAATGTAATGAGATTTGATCCAAAAATATATAACAATGTTGTTATCAGTGTTGTCAATTTAGCTAATTTGAAAGCCACACTTTTACTTAAATTTTATAATATAAATTGGCTATTACTTACTTTTGGCAATATTTAGCTATTTCCCCCCTCCCCCATCATGGAAGTTTGGTAATTTATTATTTTCAGCACCACCTGATTAATGGTATATTTTAAAAGATTCGTATAACCAAGTTGCAGAAAGATTTCTAAATATAATCGATCAGCCAATACATTAAAACCACCACTGTGTTATGCAAAGAAGTATGTCACGTACCAAGGTTGCAAATGATATATATAATACTTGGGTCGGAGATCTCGCAGGTAGTATTTCATTTCTTATTTCGTCTTAACATGGGAAAAGCAAAGGATTTATCTGATTTCAACAAAGGCCAGATCATTATGGCAAGATGCCTTGGTAAGAGCATTTCTGAAACAGCTCACACTATGCAGTAGTTAGTACCTACCTATCAAAGATGGTCCAAAATATGTGACACTTCGAGCCATCGACAAGATGTGGGCTGGCTATGCGTCATTGATGCCAGAGGTCAGTGCAGGCTATCTTGTCCGCAGCAACAGGAGGGCTATTGTAGCTGACATTACCCATAATTTCAATTGTGGTAAAGGGTGCATGTGTCCAAACACACAGTTCATTGTAAGCTCTTAGATATGGGTCTCCACAACACCAGACCCATTCATATGCCTATGCTCACAGCCATTCAACCGTTGTCAATGCTTGCAGTGAGCATGTAATCATCGGCATTGGACCATAGAAGACTGGAAGAGGGTCGCATGGTCAGAGAAATCCCATTTTCTGTTACACCATGTGGACAGACGAGATTGTGTGTGACATTTACCCATGGAAGCCTTCTCATCTGGATGCACTGTGGGACGGATCCAGGTGGCTGAAGGGAGTGTGACGGTCTAGGCCAGTGGTTCTCAACCATTTATGCTTCACGTACCCCCTGGAAATGTGTATGTAACTGGTGTACCCCTTGTATAGATAGATAAAACTATAGTTATAGTATACAATGGGAATAAAATAAAACATATATATATACACATTAAATTTTGTCCTTAACTTACATCTAGCGACTTCTGAGCTCTCACAGTGTACCTGTACGCGTACCCCACATTGAGAATCCCTAGTCTAGGCAATATTTTCTTGGAGAACACTTGGACCAATTATCCCTGTAGAGCAAACTCTGAGAGCTGTCACCTACCTGAACATCGTGGCTGACCAAGTACACCCCTTTATCGCAACTGTATTCCCTGGTGGAGATGGCGTCTTTCAACAAGACAATGCGTCATGTCACACTGCAAAGAAGGTTCAGGAATGGTTCCGAGAACATGATGAGGAAGTCCATTTATTGCCATGACCCCCAAATTCGCCAGACATGAATCATATCGAGCAGCATCACCCCAACCACGTAGTTTATGGGAAATGTGGGAACTTCGGTTGCAGTCATGGTACCAAATATCAAGCAACACCTACCAACATTTCATTGAATCTATGCCTAATCAGGTGAGAGCTCTTTTGGTGGCGAGAGGAGGATCTGCATCGTATTATGTAGGTGGTTTTAATGTTTTCGGTGATCAATGTATATGGTGCAGTCAATTGCACTGCTGTTCAAATCACATAAATTTTGCATTTTAACATTTGCAACATAATCTTTTGTCTTGATTTCATTTCTGTTGGCTATATTAAGAAACTTAGGTACAAGAAAAGACTATCTTCTCATAAACTGAAATCTATGTAATAATTACATTACATTCTGAAATTATCTGCTTATGAGAACTTAAATACTGATTAACACCATTTGTAAAGAATAATAGCAAGGCTATTTGTATATTTCTTAACTCTAAGCATGAAATTAATGGTAAACTGTTCTATAAAAAATTTATTTACAATCAAACATGAAAAGGTTTTTAAATATGTCACTATTTAAATCTGAGCTGAAAGGATCACCAATACAGTAGTAATACTGTAGTGTAAAGAATGGCTAGAAGTGTTTAGCAATAATATTTCCAGTATTGATGCACAATACCATCCATCAAATATCAAAGAAAGGAATACTTATGGTGGAGATGGTGTGCTGGTCAAGGGTGGTATAACCATCTACAGCTATACTCCTCTTCATGTGTTTGCTCTTCATGTGCCCTGCTATTGCTCAGAGGTACAGAGATTCTTGAACTCTATGTGTGACTTTTTAGGGATGCTGGTTGTTTGTTTGTTTGGGTTTTATGGCACAAGGGTGACTAGGCCATAATACACCAAACAAAAGAAAAGATAAAAGATGTGTGTACCCCCAACCAATAGTTAAAACAAAAACACTATATTATAAAACTGTAGACCAACAAAGAACAAGGGTATAAGTATAAAGTAAAACAACTTGAAAATACAAGTTATGACAATCCCAGGTGTAAAAGACATGGGTACAAGGTAAAATCAAAGTTTATTAAAATAACCACAATATTCTAAAAAGGAAAAAACCAGTGATAAAAAGCAATGATCAGATAAAAGATATCCGAGTGTAAGAGGCTCAGACATAAAATCATGGAAGTTAAAATACAGTCTGCGTTCAAAGTTAAAAGTGGGATATGAGATTAAAATATGTTTAATAGTTAAAAAGGTGTCACAAAACTCGCACTTAGGTTCGTTTTTAGGGATGCAGTTGGTAATCATTTCCTGTTTATGGGTGACAATGCCTGTCCATATACAGATAACATGGTGGAGGAGTTATTTTGATACAGAATATATCCAATAAATGACTTGGCAAAGCGTACCAGACGTAAATTCCTTCAAACATGAGTGGGATGCTTTAGGAAGACACACTACAAACCATCAGCCATCTCATTGGTCATTCCATAAGCATGAGTGCCAGTAGAAATTTTTCAGTAGGGTGAAGCAATAAATGTTTCAAGATAGAAATATTTATGTCAAGCCGTTTATTGACATTAAATACAAATAAGGAAACATGCATATATCACACCATAATACAACTAAGGATGCCGAAAAGCAAAACAAAAAGGAACATATTGAAAATACATACAAAAAATGCATTTCCATAATAATAAATAAAATACTTCTGACAACAAAAGAAAACTTTAAAAAAATTACTTTTTTTTTCTTTTGAAAAAAAAAACAGTAATTTTTAGTGCACCTGATATTATTTAACAAACTAATTCTTTGATCAATTTTTCCATAGGGGGGAGGGGAACTTTTCTTGAGAGCTGTCAGTAGCTACAGGAATGACAATTCCAAGGGCATACTGTATACAGGGGGCTATTGAGAGCCACATGGGAGAATGCCAAGGTCATAGTCACTTGCATTATCTCCAACGTACAATCAGTTATGCAAATGTGTCTCATTAATGTGTGTGTTTGGCACTTATCAATGTCAGTCTTAAATTGCAGTTAGTAGCCAATGCTAGGATAGTTGAGTTAGTGAATTGAAAAGAAAGTACAAGGAGAAGTGTGGCGGAGGAGAGAGCCAGTAGACTCAGCTCAGTGTATCAGCTATCTGTATTTAATATTAATTGTTGATTAGATTAGAAGTAATAGAGTCAACATTTTCAACCTGCACTTTTGTCGATTTTTTTTCAATAAATAGTTTACTGATATTGATTTTGATTTGTTAACTAAATTTAATTAAATTTAGTTTATTATACTATATTTGAACTTACTAACAAAATAAATTTTGCCACTATAAATGCTCAATTTATATTCGAACCCTACTTTTTGGAAAGAAAATTATTGCCTAGAGTCCAAAATACTGAGCTATCTGGCATTTGATTGATTGATAATTGGGAGCATTGCAATGTGGTAATGTGGAGGTATGTAATATGGTGCACATTACCATATAGTCCAAGTCAGTAGGCAAATGTGCTCCTGTTTCCAGTCCCGATTCAGTTTGAATATTAATTTTTGATGTAGGTGCACGGAAAAAACAAGGAACTAGCCACAACTACTGAATATCAGAGAATAGGAACATTTTACTGGTACTATGTGATGGTCTGGGTTAATATCATGACGACTGGCATACAAAGCTTCATATGTTTCAAGGTAACACTCGTGACTGCTTAGCGATAGAAATGAGAATTTTTTACCTTATTTGATGCTTTTCAGGTTTGGTCTTAGCTCTGATTTTATGCTACCCATTCCTATAGGATTCATGAGGTTGATGATTGCTTAAAAGTGAAGATATATTTATATATGATGGAGTGGCCAGACAGATCACTGGATCCCCTCCTAGAACAATTTAAACATTTTGGCTCCACACACACTAGCAGAGTTCTGCTGTTGCAGTTGGATTTATTACTACAAAACCTTACCAAGCTTTGTGAATAGTATGACTGCATTACATAAGATATATGGCTATCACAGTTTGTCTTATTACTATTTCCCGTGCCCTAATTTCCATATTTGACACTGCCAATAACATAAAATATAATCCACTCAGAGCTTTGTGTTATGAGATTCAACTTAAATTTAACCAACCATTTTAATAATGAGTGTAAAGAATGAACTAGTAACCTAGAAATACAATGAGCATTTCAGTACATTTTTTTACAATTTATTAGACTTTTATTAAAAATTAAGAAAATTTCAGTATTATATACACTGAAAAGCCAAAACATTATGACCAGCGCATCTTTATGCAAATTGAAACAACAGCACATGGGTAGGTCATGAAACGGTATAAATACCAGATACTGAGCTCTGTCAATCATTGTTATTCTTGTTCTTCAGATGGGAAAGGCAGCAGACTTAAGTGAGTTTGACAAAGGCCAAATTGTAATAGCCAGATGACTGGGTCAGAGCATTTCAAAGATGGCAAGGCTTGTGGGGTGCTCACAGTCAGCAGTGGTTAGTACCTTCAAAAAGTGGTCTGAGGAGGGAAAAACCACAAACTGCCAGCAAGGTGTGGGCCAACCACAGCTCATCAATGCTAGAGGTGAGCGAAGGCTATCCCATATAGTATGAGCCAATAGAGGGGATACTGTGGTGCAACTCACTCATAATTTGAATGTTGGTGAAGAGTGCCCATGCTAACACCTACAATGGGCATGCGAGCATCAAAACTGGACCTTGATTGAGTGCAAGAAGGTCATCTGGTCGATGAATTTCGTTTCATGTTGCACCATGTGGATGGTCATGTACACGTGTATCGTTTACCTGGGGAAGTGTCGGCATCAGGATGCACCCACCGTGAGACATAAACAGCCGATGGAGAAAGTATAATGCTTTGGGCAATGGTCTGCTGCATTCAGTCATTCACGTGCAGGAAACTATGATGTCTACAACTTACCTAAACATCATTGCAGACCAGGTACATCCTTTTGTGGCAACGGTATTCCCCTCTAGTACGGCCTTCTTTCAGCAGAATAAGGTGCCATGCCACACTGGCCTGATTGTTCGAGAATGGTTCACAGAACATGAGGAAGACTTCCATGCTGGCCTCGGTTCTGCCCTGGCCTCCAAATTCCCCAGACATCAAGCCATTCGAGCATCTGCGGTTTGTGGTTTGTGTTGGAACAGCATATCAGATCTGCGGCAGCTCAACCACATAACTTACAAGAGTTAAAGGATCTGCTGGTAACCTGTTGGTACTAGATACCACAAGACACCTTTAGAAATCTTGTAGCATCCATGCCTTGTCAGGTAAGATCTGTTTTATTGGCATTGGAGAACCAACATCACATAAGACAGGTGGTCATAATGTTTTGGCTCTTCAGTGTATTCTGCAAAGTATTCAAAATGAAAGAGTTTACAAAGGACTTACAGCAAAATGTCTCTGAAAAGCTTTTGGACCCTTATATGTAAAGTTTCCACATATTTCACAGCTATATGTAATATTCAACCCATGTAGTTTATATAACCAGTATGGAATAGGCTGCAAATAAAAAGAAGACAAAGGAAAACATTTAATGGTATACGCACAATGTAATACTTTTCATTTATATTACTTCACTACATACTGCAAAAGTGCTAAATTTCAAAATTATTTTGCATTTAACCTTTTTATGATTTCAATCACCATCTCTATAAACTTTCTGTTACTAATTTGGGAGTTGCATATTTTCTTATATGAGGGGTGTTCAAAAAGTTCTTGGCATGTATCTGCAGAACAAAACCATTGTACTTACCTCAACAAAAGTTTTATTGTCCTTCAAAGTACTCCCCCCTCCAGCATCTATGTGAAGTTGCAGATCAATTCTGGAATGCTTGGTGGTACTCCTATTGGGGAATACTCTGCAACTCTGAATGAAAGCATTTTGCAAGGTCTTGCAACCTTAAAAAAGGATTCCCAGCAAATTCCTTTTTAATTTTGGAAACAACCAAAAATTGCATGGTGCAAGATCATGAAGAAGGAGAATCTCTGACATGTATGTTGTTGGATGCTGCTCCTTCTACTCCTTAACCATTTTGGACAAACAATGTTGGTGTAATATTGGTCACTTATAGTCTGTTTTCCAGGTAAGGTGTCCATGGCTACCACTCCTTGGGAATTGAAAAAAAAAATGTGAACAAATGGGGGCTTAGTTCTTTTTCATATCTCCAGCAACCCAAACATACTTGTTGATATTTCTGGGAGTTGTATAGTAATAAAACCACGTCTCGTAATCCATGATAATGTCTGTTAACCATTTCTGGCCACTAGGTTCAAACATTGCCAGCATCTCCTTGCATGAGTCAACTCTAGTCTTTTTATACTGTTCTGTTAGTTTGTTGGTTACCCATTTGGCACAGATCTTTTGGAACTTTAAAATGCTGATGAATAATTGTTTCCACACTGTCAATCGATACACTGACATCTAAACTTATTACCTGAAGGGAGATGTGCGAGTTTTCCTTAATGAGTTCGCAAACAGCAGCAATGTTCTCTTGTTCACTGCCACCTTTGGTCTTCCTGCACAAGGGAGCTCTTTGAACCTCTCCAGTCCTTCACTGAATTTGCACATGCATCCTGTAATAGTACCATATGAACAGGCATGATCCCCATATACTTGTGATAAATCGGCATGAATTTTTTCTGCTTTGTCAACAAGCTGCAACCTGTAAAAATATAAATCTTTCCCCATCTTTAGTAGGCTCCATAGCAACAACAGATTTTGCAAACCAAACTTTATGAGCGGCCAGTAAAGAGAGAAATGATAATACGCCTTTATTTCTAACGCATAATGACAAGTTTAGACAAGCTATCAAACAAGTTGTATCTTGTTAACTTCAGAGGAACAAGAGCAAATCTACAGACACATGTCAAGAACATTTTGAAAGCCCTCCATAACAAGTGTTCTGACATGCAACTATTACCAACCATAAACTCGAGGTAATAACATTTTATTTTGATCACCATGACGAATTCTCCTCAACACTCAGTTCATATCCATAATTATACATCTGCTAAATTCAAAATTTTCAGTGAAATCGTCTCATAAATTTTGAATAAATTTTATTCTCCATTATTCTTTCTATAAATATTTAATGTAATAATTGTAATTATTTAATATTGGCAATTTCTAATTTCATTCCTTTAAAAATTAAGCTCTTTCCCATTATATTATCATTAATTATTCATTTAATTATTATATTTTCTACTTAATAATAGCTTAAAAACTTTATTACTCCTTAATCCATTTAAGACAGTTGCAGGAAACGTGACTGCTGATCAAAATATTATATGACTGGCTGAGCTGAAGAAAATGCTTATGCACTGCTCAGCATCAGTTAATTATTCACAGACGATATGGCAATAACATAGTAACTGTTGCAAATATGTTTATTAGTTCTTGTGCTCTAGTTTATACACTGGTGTTAACGAAAATAATATAACCAAGAAAGATCAATCAGAACACACTCATATTTGGTGGTTCAATGTAGCTTTATTGTAGTAGTAAAAGATTACAACATAGAGGCAGTTGGGAAGTTACAAACTGAGTTGTTTAATAATGAGTGTGTTCATCCCTTGTTTGTATGACCTGCTGTACATGGTAAGGCATGGAGTCAAACGATGTTTGACGCTGGATTGTGGAATAGCAGTCCAGCTGCTATGCACCTGAGTCCACAGTTCATCTACATTTGCCAGGATGTGCTGGTATTGTGCAACTTCCATTTGACAACACCCCATATGTTTCTATTGGGTGACAAATCAAAGGATCTAGTGGGACTCAGAAGGATATACATGTTGCTTTGTCTTAGGTATTCAACAGTAGCAGTTGTTCATGGGGTCTTGCATTGTCCTGCTGAAGTATGGTATGTCGGACAGTCTGTAAGTAACGGAAGAGTTACTGACTATAAAATGTCTTGCATGTAGGAAGCACACATTTATGTGCTACAAATGTAGTATGCGTAGAAGTGAAATGACAAAAAGTTCAAGACAAAAACTTTATGATGTGATTATGATTTTGATGTTTTATCCTTTCAGTTTCTATAGTAATAACAGTTAATATATAACAAATTTGAATTATTATTTTTGGGGAGCACTCTGTAGAATGACACATATTAATCATAGTTAGTAGACGGTTGAAGGAAACAACATGCTGTTTTGATTCATGAAGTTGGTTCGATGCAATCAGAAACCTTAAAACAAACGTGATAGTTACCTATTCAATACAGATAGCTTTATCTGTTTTCAAAAGATAATGTGATATTTTAATGTAATAAAATATTTTTTAACTAAATGATTTTTTTTTGTATATTTTAACTTCATTTCCGAATTCAATAACTTTTTATCTACAGCACTATACTGGATTACTTTTTAACCATTATTATTATGCTGTATAAATATTCTGTTGACATGGGTATGGAGGAAAATTTATCTTGAACCAGGTGGGATCCATACCCATGACTTCCTGATGACATGTCTGGGTCTCTGACTACTGACTACCAATTGCTGATCAAGATCTAGTCTATTATTGATGTTAATCCCCATCACTGTAGGGTCTTTTGACTGCAAGTGAAAGCTCTAGGCTCTTCCTAAGGCATGTGCACAAGACCAGTCACTCCATAGGTGACACAAATGGCATTTTTTGAGCAAAAAAATTTTTTTGAAACAAATGGCATTTTTTGAGCAAATCTCATTTTAAATGCACTGTTAGTATGTATTACTAGTAAATGCACTGTAATATGCATTACTAGTAAATGCACTTGGTATGTATTATTCATTACTTGTACACAGTTTTGTTCCACAGTTTGTGGGTTCACATCCTACCCAATTCAATACAAAATTTCCTCTATATCTATACCAAATGACTACTTATATAGTGTAAGAGTAGTTAAAAAACTTAGTAAACTAATTCAATTAATAAAAATGTTTAACTTTTAAAAAAATTACCTTTCCATCCCATCCAAGAGGCAAATTCTTTGGATTGTATATTACATCATTATCTTCTTCATCTTCAGATTCTGATTCTGATACTTCATTGTCAGACTCTTCCCTCTCACCTACAGTTCTAGCTTGTTTCCTTTGAACATTTTCTTTGGTAGCTTGCCGTTGTTCCTAAAAGATTAAGGGGGATGGGGTAAATAAAAAAAATTGCATTAACATCTCAAGGAAAAAACAATAGTTTAATATTTTGTTGGCTATATCTGTCCTTTGTGTGTGCATGTGTTTAAATATTTGTTTGACATTCTTATCAACACGTATATATTGTTAAGAATATGAAGTATTACTAATTCTAAATTTTAAGTAATTGTAATATACAAACTAATAGCCATTTGAAAAACAATGTCCTGTGAAAAAGCAACATATCTTTTCAAGATTATATATTTGTGAATATGTATTCTATACTCATGATCACAAATAGTTGAATCTAATAGTAATAAACTCAGTACATAGAGAACTCCTGACTGTAGTATTCATAAATGTTTGGTCTTGCCTTATGCACTATTTCAGGACTATTCAATTGCATTGTCAATCAGAAACAGATTTTCAATCTTTTTCCCCTAATTTTTCATTTTTCCACAAACTAGAGGGCAAGACATAAAAACAGTTCAGAATGCAGAGAAATATTTTTAAAAACCTTCACAATTATATTTATATATTTGTATGTTTCAAAATTTTCATGGATTCATTTAATTTTTTTTCATTTAACTATTTCTTTTGAAAAAGATTGAGACATCATAAATAGCCTCATAATTTCTTGATTATTTACCTTCAGTCATTGCAAAATATTCATAATCACTTGCTGACCTGACTATAATTCCCATTTCGAATAGCTAAAAATAAGTCACATTCTTTATACTGTAGATCAGGGGTTCAAATTTTTACATTGAAAGGCCATTTTTTCTGGCAAACATGTAGTTGGTGAACTTCATTAAATAATTATTAATTATAAATCATTAGAAAGCTTTGTCATGCTATTTCATTCAACACTAAAGCAAATAACAAATTTAATTAATGATACTTTATTATTATATTAGGTTGTTTTAAAATGTAATCAACTGGTATGCAATGCAGATCCATTATACACAGATATTCCATTCTCATGTGGGGAGTATCATAAGCTATCTCAAATTACCCTTTACCTAAAAAAAAGGAAAAGGGCAATTTCATTGGAAGTTGATGAAAATGAGTATAAACCAAATGAAATCATATGAGAGTGTAATTTACCCTCCATATTTTAGGACATTTGAGTTAAGAACATGAGAAATACCAGGATAATCTGTTATTTTGCTTCTAAAAATTTGTATCTGATTTTTGAACTTTTTTTTTTTTAACAATTTTTACATACCAAAACAAAATTGGTCTGTAAATGGTAGATAGGTAGTCACTGGAAGGAGATCTATGCACCAATCCCCTGTGATGATACACAGAACCGGCCAGGTCTAGCACCTAATGCCGACCCCGCCTTCTCGTGGTGCAGACCATACCTTTCAAAAGAGATACTCTCTTGTGGAAGTGAATGGAAGGGGTGGGCTGCCAGATTAGTGTGGCCTACTGATCTGGACAACTATACCTACTGTTCTTTTTTTTCTACCCTGTTGAGGAGTGGTCTACCACAAAGGGTCCTGGTGCTGACTATATATACCGACCTGAACAGAATTATGGCTCTGAGTTTGATTATGGATGGACTGGTGGGCTTCTGTAGAGGGAAAATCTTCCACTGTGTTTTCTGTTTGTTTGTAGATTGACAGCCCCAAGTGAATAGATTCAGAGGATATGTTTATCAGCTGGTGGATAATCCTGAGCAGAGGTCATCGCAGGCACCTGAACTCTTTGCTTCTACTGGCAAAGTCAAATTCTACATTGGAGGAAGTCTACCAGTGTAGATGGCTTCAGCCTTTAGTGGTGGGGGAACAGGTCTTCCCCTCATGTCTGCAATTAGTGGGCTGTTTGATATTGTCGGCATTCCCTCTCTCAATAAACATAGTGTCTTTAAACATCTCACTAACCATTTTCTCTCCATAGGTAGTTGGAATGTGAGGACTCTGCACAGAGCTTTTTCTCTTGATGTCCTCACACAAGAATTCCACCACTATAATTTAGATATTCTTGGCTTGCAAGAGACCAGATGAACAGATAAAGATGAACAGATAAATTAACAGATAAAGGCCGGCAAAAGACCAGATGAACAGATAAAGGTTTCAGGGAGGGAAGATGAGAAACATCACCAAGGCGTGGGTCTTCTTCTCAGCAGACACGCTAGTGATGTTCTTCTAGGATATGAGTGCATTAATGAAAGGTTTCTTACAGCAAAATTTCAGACAAGCATTAAAGACTTGAATGTTATCTGCTGTTATTCCCCCATGCCGATGAGGATGAGAAGGATAGGTTTTACAGACAACTTCAGGATATTTTGAATTCTGTAAAGAAAGGAGATATTACCCTTGTTCTAAGTGACTTCAGTGTCAAAGCTACCCTTTTGATATTGGTAGCTGCAATGGCAATGGGCAACGTTTCCTACAGGTAAGTAAACTCAACGGTTTCAGAATAACTAACACATATTACAAACACCGCGACATAAGTACACATGGGTTTCACCTGATGGACTGCATACGAATATGATTGATTATATATTAATTAACATCAAATGGGCTAGTTCTGTTAGGAATACCAGGTCATATAAGGGAGCTGAAATTGGATCTGACCATTATTCTTGTTAAAAGTGTCTTGCAACTTAAAATTTTAAAGAGTGTTGTGCTAGGGTTAAAAAATTTACCTTTAAAACTGAAGCTCTGAAAGACCCAGTTATAGCTAAAGCTTACCACGATAGGTTACTTAGTCATTATGACCGTCATGGTTTGCTTACTACTGAAGTTCAGGAAGAATGGGACCATTTTAAACAGGCTTTTTTGGAAACTAACAGTACTCTTTTAGGAAAAAAGGAGCAGAGGAGGCAGAATTATTTGACAAAGCCGAGGAAGCAGTTAGACAGCACAACAGCAGAGAGCTGTACCAGATAGTTAATGTTTTGTGTGGTAGAAAACGGACAGGTATACAGGGATTAAAGGATAAAAAAGGTAAGGTTATAGAAGGTGAGGATTCTGTCTTGTCTAGGTAGGCTGAGCATTTCAGTGATGTTCTAAACAATGTGGTTATTTCTACTTCCATTGTTTGTAATGATGATGGATGCATTGGTTGCTTTAATGTTGGCCCTATAACACAATCTGAAGTTATTTTGGCTGTTTCTAAACTTAAACTTCATAAATCCCCAGGAGTAGATGAAATTACTACAGAAATGCTTAGAGCTGGGAATATTTTGGTTACCACTTGGATGACTGAATTTTTAAATATCTTTTATGATAAAGGCAATGGCTCCTAAGGATTTTACCAGAGCTATTATTATCCCTATTTTCAAAAAAGGTGATCGCAGTTCTTGTGATAACTATAGGGGTATCAGCCTACTCTCTGTTCCAGGGAAAGTTCTTTGCATGATTGTGCTTAATAGAATTAAGAATCTGGTTGACATGCAATTGCGTGATGAGAATGTGGATTCAGAAGTGGTAGGGGATGTGTGGATCAGATATTTTCACTTAGGCAGATTCTTGAGAAATGTTTAGAGTTTCAGAAACCTTTGGTTGCTAGCTTTGTTGATTTCAAAAAGGCTTTCGACTCTGTTGATCATCATAATTTGTGGTTGATAGTGAGATCATATGGTATACCGGACAAGTTAGTTAACATAATGAAAGCTCTCTATAATAACACTCAAGGCTTGTAGCAATTGGTTTAGCGTTACTGCTGCTGTTTGACAAGGGTGCATTTTGTCTCCTTTTCTCTTTAGTTTGGTTATTGATTATGTTATGCGAAATTCACTTCAAGAGAAAGATTTTGGCCCTAAATTGGCTTGAGATACGAAGATTTCTCATTTAGATTATGCTGATGATTTAGCCCTTTTGGCAAAAGATGTTGATGAGATGAACTCTTTCATTCGAGTTGTTGATGAAACTGAAACTGATTATAAACGGAGAGAAAACTAAAGTGATGAAAATTTGTCAGACAGGCTGTGATTTAGTTAATCTGAATGGTTGCAGTCTTGAGCAGGTGTCACAGTTAAATTTTCTTGGGAGCTATGTAACATATACCGGTGATGTGGGGCATGAGATTAAGAGACAAATAGGGATTGCTGTCAGTAATTTTAAGAATCTATGGAGCACGTGAAGAAATAGGCGTATACACCTAAAGACTAAAATTAGACTGTATAATATTTTCGTTCTTTCTAGGGTTAGTTATGGTAGTGAAACTTGGATGCTTTGTAAACAAGATAACAGGAAACTAGATGCTTTTAATTCTAGATGCTTACGCAGTATCTTGGATATTAAATGATTGAACTTTGTAAGTAATGATGAGGTTAGGCAAAGGAGTCGGCAACTTCCTTTAAACAACATATTGTGCAGAGAGAGACTGTTGGTTTGGCTATGTTGCCCGTATGGATAAATATAGATTGGCGAATAGGGTTATGAACAGTGTGCCTAAAGGCTTCATAAAGAGAGGGAGAACAAGGATGTGGTGGGCAGACAATGTCAAATAGGACCTTATTAGAATTGGTGTGTAGTGGCCAGATGCAGCAGATGTAGCTCAAGACAGACTTGCTTGGAGAACTAAATTGCACTGTCTGGTTGGACCTCCGTAGCCTATGGCTGCTTGAGGATGATGAAAACAAATTGGTTCTACTTTCATTTTCAACTGCTATATTTTATTTTTCAGTACTATAACTGTGTGGAACTATGGATACCCAAAAAAAAGGAAGATGATATTTTTTATTTTATATTACTTTAATATTTATCTGTTTAGAAAAGTTAATATGATGATTTCTAAATTGTAACCATATTCTTGAAACTTTTATATAATAGCAATGCAAAAGACCCACAAGCTGTTTCTACTATAATTTTAGGCATTTCTAATAAGCTCTATACACTTTAGAATACCTATATTCCCCCCCCCCCCCCCCCCCCCAGTGTTTTAGCTAATTTACATTTATGCTTTTAAGAATCCCTTGCTTTAAAATAAAATACATTTTCTCTCTAACATTAACTAGTTAGCCTACTTTAGCAATATTATTAGAAATTTCATCATATATATCATACCTAAAGGCAAAATAATCACAGTGAGCATTAATAAAAATGTTTATTTAATCTTTATTTCACTGTTAAAATAGAAAAAAAGCACTTCACTAAATAGTATATGAAATATGACAATAAAGTTAGGGAAATTCCCTTTTCATGGTCAGTAGAGGACACTGTAGGGCTTGGAAAGGCCGCTATCTGTCAGATGAGATGTTAAGCCATGGTTCCTTGTACAGGAGAGCCATATCCTGCAACACATTAAAGAACATGCTTGATGGCCTTGACAGGAGGCTACCATTTGTCACCGAACAGCTGTCCAGTGGGTTCCCTCCCGCAACCTTCTCTGAGCCTTCGGGGGCCTTGTGATCTGGCCATTTAGCCCATTGTGTGCAAAAAAAGTGCTGGTTAGAGGTAAAACAACCCAACTCCCATTTCAATCACACTATTTGAGATCATGAGTATAGAATTCAACTCAATAAAGTTAGAGATTAAATCAATAGAATATTTTACTGTAAATGCACCTATTTAGTGGTTGCCTTCAAGCTAATCAACCTGCAAGTCTATACATGTTTGCCAATGTCACAACTATGCTTCAGAGCATCCTTAGAAGTTGTTCTCCGAAAAGCCCTTTAGGCAATGAGTCACAGCTATCTGAATATCCCTTATTCATGCCAAATTAATTCATTTCAATTAAATTTTCAGTTTGGGAAATGAAAAAAAAAAATCATAAGGAACCAAGTTAGTTATTAGTAATTAAAATTAGTTTATATAATATATATATAAAAAAAAGTCTCAACACCTCGAGATCCTAGATCCATTAAGGGTGAAAACAAATCAATCTTCTCATTCAACCAATCTGAATTTAGAGATGATCATTTTATGGTACCCATTAACTGATAAGGAATTAAATTTCCTATCTTAAAAACAAAAAGCTTAAATCAGTTTAGGTACATTTTTGCAGAGCAGAAAATTTATGGCATGCATACTTTTTAGTATTAATGAAATTTAGCTTAATCACTAATAATCAACAATATGTAGTAGACATCATCCAATAATTAACAGCAGATCAATATATATATATATTACAAAAGTTAACAGTTTTTTATTAACAACACTTATGATTTTAACATTATTAGCAATACTTATGTTTTTTATTAACTACCAGTGATTTTTTGCAGTTTTAGATCATCAGCAGTGGCAAGTTTGGTATGTAGAATTGGAAATGGTTTTAACTTTAAATACGAGTAAAATAACTGGTAAAATATAAAAAAAGTCAGACAGGTTAAAAAGATTCATCTGATAAAAAACGTCTGAGTGTAAGGGGTGAAATAAAAGTGATGGTTAAGATTAAAAGCAGTACAATCAGTTAAAATATGTTTAATGGTATCACAAAACTCACACTTAGGTTCTTCGTCCACCTGAAGAAGAAATGAATGAGTAATGAATGATACCCACGAATGAGCTGAGCAGGTACAAGTTTCTTATTAAATAATGATAAACACAGCTAGATAAGCATAATTTAATAATCCACGAATAGTGCAGTTACATACAAGCTTTTAAAAAGGAAAATTTCAAATCTCAAGTGATGAGAAGTGCAAATGATTAATGCAAAAACAAGTGTTACAGAATTACCACAAGGCTAATTTCTCTGCTAATTTCAACTCATTAATTACTATCTTAATTATCATAAAGCCTTAAGATTTATCATTTAGTAATTACCCCAAAGGTAATCTAGAGTAGATAATAAGAAAATTCATTACCAGTAAAAAAGATTCATATATTCTGCAACACTCATTTTTGCATTAATCATTTGCACTCCTCCTGACTTGAGATTTGAAAGTTTCCTTTTTAAAAGTTTTTATGTAACAGACCTATTCGTGGATTATTAAATTATACAAGTTTTTTCTTGAGACTGCCATGGTTTAGCAATTGGCTTGACCTCATTAAGTTTATTAACAATGTGTTCCAACCAAGATCTTTGCCCCTGTGCCTGGAGAACACTGGTGACAGGAAGGCATACACAAACACACACCTATCTGAATTCACACTGTTCATGCAGTTGTCCATCAACCAAGTATAATCATGCATAGAACTTTCCTGGAACAGAAAGTAAACTAATTCCCCTATAATTTTCACAAGAACTGCAATCACCTTTTCTAAAATTTGGGACAATGATAGTTCTAGTAAAATCCTCACAAACAACACCTTTATATCATAAAATATATTCAAAATTTCAGTCAGCCATATGACAACACAAATGTTCCCAGCTCTAAGCATTTCAGTCGTGTTTTTGTCCACCCCTGGGGATTTATACAGTTTTAATTTAGAGATAGCCAATGCTACTTCGGAATGTGATATAGAGCCATTATAAAAGCCAATAATGCATCTATCCTCATTACAAGCAATGGAAGTAGAAATAATCACATTATTTGGAACATCTCTGAAATGATCAGCCCACCTATCCATCACAGAATCCTCACCTTCGACGACCACCTTGCCATATTTATCCCTCAATCCCTGTTACCTGTCTATTTCTTCCCACATAAATCAGAAACAATCTGGTACAACCCCTGCTGTTGTGCAGTCTAACTGCTTTGTCAGCCAAAGATTCTTATCAACTGTTAACTGATCCTTTACACATTTATTAAGCTCGTTTTAATGCCTTCTGTTAGGACTAGTAGGGTGTTAATTCATATTAATCCTGCACTTCCTTCCTTCAGAAATAAGTTACATAGCCTAATCACTCAAATAATTTTGTTTCCTCTGTTTTGTTTTATCCAAGAGTACTGTTGGTTTCAAGAAAAGCCTGTTTAAACTGACCCTGTTCTTTCTCAACTTCAGCAGTAAGCAAACCACGATTGTCATAATGACTAAGTAACCTAACATGGTATGTTTGGCTATATCTGGATCTTTAAACCCTTCAGTGTTAAAAGTAATTTTCTTAACCTTAGCACAACATTTCTTAAGCTTCAGCTGCAAAACACTTTTTACCAGATAATGGTTGGACCCAATTTCGGCTCCCCTGTATGATCTGGTATTCCTAATCGAACTAGCCCATTTGCTGTTAATTAAAATATAATCTATCATATTCCTGTGCAACACATCAGGTGAAATCCATGTATATTTATAAATATCCCGGTGTTTGTAGTATGTGTTAGTTATTTGCAAACCATTAAGTTTACTTACCTGTAAGAGATGTTCCCCATTGCCTTTGTAACTACCAATGCCAAAGGGACCTAAAACTCCTGCCCAAAGGTCAGAGTCAGTACCAACTTTGCATTGAAGTCACTTAGCACAAGAGAAATAGCTCCTTTATAGAATTCAAAATATCGAAGCTGGCTGTAAAACGTAACCTTCTTGTTCTCATCAGAGTCCTATGTGGGGGCATATAATAACAGATGACATTCAAGTCTTTAATTGTTATTTTAAATTTTGCTCTAAAAAATCTTTCATTAATGCATTCATATCCTAGAAGAGCATCACTGGCATGTCTGCTGAGAAGTAAACCTACAATTTTATAACGAACATAAAAAAAAAAGCTAAAATGAAACATAAACAATATAATTTTACTTAAATGAATTATTTTAATGAGAATTTGCTTAGCTGAAGTTTGACATCTTGTTCTCTAAACTTTCTTTTTTTCTTCTACAAATTTAATTTGTCATTAGTTCCTTGTGGGCTGCACAAAAAAGCCTGCAGCCCATGGGCCAGAGTTTGCCCATGCCTGGTATAGGACATGATCTATATCTGTTTGTTACTTACTTTTGAATAGGGTTCCATAGTTTACCATTGAAAACAATTCAAAATTAGCTCATTCACTAGGTAGAGTTCATTGCAAATTTGGTACAATAAAGGTTAAAGGAAAAAATAATGACACAAACTTACTGAAAGCACTTCAACCAAACGATACACTTGAGCTTCTAAAACAGCAATTTCCTTTTGCTTCTCAAAATCTTTATTCCTTCCAGCTTTACCTGGTTTAGATTTTGCAAACATGTTTGGATCCAACTCGCTCAGTTTCTTGCCTTTTGTATCAAAGAGTCTTTGTGCTCGTTCTTCTAATGTACTGCAACATAATGAAAATATATATTAATTTTTTCAGTTGAGATATTTATAAAAATCTTTATATTTTTAAACTTTGCAGAAATCTACATGGCATAAAAATGTTGATAGAATTATTAATTCAAAGTTTTTTAAAATTTTAACAAATGTGGAAGAATAAATAAATAAATTTATTAATTGTTTTACATATTGGAGCCATATTTTTGCATTGAAATTATTTGGATTGAGGCTTTCTACTCCTATTTTCTCAACTATTGGGCAAATTGAGTTCTTTGCTACTGCGGTTCGATCCACAATACAGATCTTATGTGAAAGAACAAAGAGGACCTGCAATTATGAAAGGCTATATAAACAGCATTTGGGAAAAGGATCTTTGCGACCTGCAATATATTAAGAAATCATCCACCTTCATAAGTCTGTTAACATCAATGAAGAGGTTGTGATTTGCTGAGACATCCCTCTATGCAGGTATTGGACACTTTAATGAAATCTGATTGAAGATGTGATAAACACAACTCAAGAGGACAGAAAAGACAAAGCAGTATACAAGCTTCGAAATATATACAAGCTTTTTAACCCTTACCAAGCCAGGCTAAAAAACTGAATTGTACCAGGAGTCCAGTTTTTTTTTGTATGTGTGTGTGTTCTGTCCAAAAAAAGTGAACTTTACAAATTTTTGCCATATAACTAATCAAAGGAATGTTGCACAAAAAAAGTATCTGGCAATACAAGTAAGATTTAAAAAAATAGACAAAAATAATCATACCTCACATGAATAGAAAGGCTACTCATTTCTGAATAACAAAAAAAAATATTTTTTTTTTCACTTCAAGTAAGAAATTTGGTCTGTTCTGTATTTTTTTCCCAGTGGCATATTTTGAGAAATGTCAAGACTTATGTCAACTCTGCTAAATCAAACAGTCAATGTTGGAATTTTTTTGCCAAATAAACAATCAAGAGAGATAGGTCATATTATATACCAAAAGAAAGAGCATTTAATTATGGTTAAGAAAATGATAAAAAATATAAAAAAAAATTATAAAACATCTTTCTATATGGGCCCTAAATAGTAGAAAATAAACCTAAAGCATATCAATGGTGCAAAGAGTCACTGAGATTGCATTCACTTCAAAGGAAGATAGGGGGCTGATTTACCTACTCAACAAGGTTGACAGTGCACTATATTCCTTTGCAGTAAATATGAACTCAATGACTGATTGCCCCATTGATATGCTTTAGGTTTATTTTCTACTTTTCAGGGTTCAGATAGAAAGTCGCATGCTTTGAGATATGACTCATTAAAGTCTAACCCAGAAAAAATCTGCCCTGCCCCCTTTATCAGTGGGAGGGTGTAACGCTCCAAAGAAATGCAAAATACTTTTAAGTTTGGACCCTTTTTCTGATGCAATTAGTTTTATGCTCCGGATAGCTGAGATAGGCACCAGGTAATAATTAACAAATTGCCAAAAAAATAGAATAAGTTAAATTAGGGTTCAAAATACCAGCGAGCATTAATGAGTAAGAATCCAAAAATGATTGTCAAGTTAAATATCTAAATATAATCAAAACTTTATTCACATTGCTCAAGAGAAAAAATTAGTAAAGACTCAAAAGGTTTAAATAACAAACAAATTTATTTCCAAAAATCACTCACCAAAACTTCAATGAAGAAGATACATTAACTGAGCACTCTTCCGTGCTACATGCTTATGCTCTCTGCGCTACAGTGCGCTGTGCTGTGCTACGTGCTCTCACTTGTGCTATCTCACTATGCTCCTTACTATGTGCTGCTGTGACAACATGTCATCAGACTTTTAACAAGAGCCGAATGTGTCATGCTGCACGCCGGGAAAGACATTTACATAAAGTGACGAGCGACGCAAGCAATGACGCAAGAGGGGGCGTGTCCTTCTGCACGCGCTTTAGTGGGTGACAGTCGGAAGATCGGAGTTGCGCATGCACAACTCCTAACTCTTGGAAACGAGCGCTGTGATGCCAAAAAAGAAATAAAAATCCCCAAAATGATAAATATAATGTAAATTAAACAAAACTGGTTAAGGTAAAGCAAAAGTGAACGATGGGGCATCACAACAGAAGAATGGTGGAGGCAAAATTCGAAATAGTTTATGACAGTCATTATATGAGCTTTCATTTGATACCTAACTCGTAACTGTGGGCCCTCACATTCAGAAGACATAGTAGAATGACTTTCACATTTCTGTTTTTTAGGGGGGAAGCATGGTAGGTAAATTTTTAATAACCTATGACACTCCCCACATCAGAAGCTTCATTTGATGTATAGCTGGTTACTTTTGGCATTCGCATTCTGAAGATATAGCAGAAGAATATTTTTTATATTTCCACTTTCTTAGGGGGAAAGAAAGCACGAGGGTCAAATTTTTATAGCTTATTCACTCCACGTGTCACAAGCTTTAATTTGACACGTAACTTGTTACTTTCCGCACTCATATTCAGAAGATATAGGGGAACAATCATTTTCGTATCCCCCACCTTTAGAGGGGAAAAAGCATGGGGGTTAATTTTTCATAGCCTATGACATTCCCCACATCAAAAGGTTTGATGTGTAGCTTGTTACTTTCAGCACTTGAGTTCTGGAGATATAGTGGAAGAATAGTTTTCATATTTCCCTTTTTTTAGGGGGAAAGGAAGTATGGAGGAAGTCGATTTTTTTTATAGCCTATGACACTCCCTGCATTACAAACATTCATTTGACACATAGATCATTAAGATTCTCCACTGCATTCGAGAGATATGGTGGAACAACTGTTTTGATGAACCAACAAGCATCAAGTGAAATGCAATAGGAAAATAGGTAATAATAATAAAAATGATGGGTAAGTTTTTATAAGCAGTTTTTTTTTTAATTGCAAAGTTTTACTGTACTTTTTATATTTGGACATATAGGACAGAGAAGAATTCTGGAAGCTACTCCTAGCTTTTACAAGCCCATTTTTTGACATTTTGCAATATTTTTTCCCCTTTTAACTTCAATAAAAAAATTTTTTTAGGCAATTTTTGCTGTAATTTTAAAAATATTTCATTAGAATGTTCACTAAAATAACTTAAAATTCTCTCTCATTGATCAATACAATTTTAAAGTTTATCTTTTAAACTGTTTGCAAGTTAAAAAAATTTTCGGAGCGAACTCGAAAGCTTTTCGGAGCAAGGACAATACTCAGTCTTCAGTGAAGTGACACTTATGTGGTGACATTTAGGGCTGTTAAGAACTTCTTTTCACAAGTAATAAATGGTGATTCCAGTGTCTTGGTTGCTGATGGGGATGTGCGAGGTCATTATTTCACAACAGCTTCACGGACAATAGTTCTGTACTAAGTGGATGCACATGCTAGCAATGTGGCATGCTCCCAATCTATGATTGCTGTGTTTTGTATTGCCAGCTCGGTTGTGGCAGTTGTTAGCTTGTTTTGGCTGACATTTGTCTGATGTTCTGTAAATCTCTCCTGTACAGAACATATAGCTTTTCTAATACATAAGCAATGGAATTATCAGACAAACATGGATGAAATCTTTTTTACGCCAGATTTTTGAAGGAGGTAAATTTCTCTCTGTCCCTTTTTACAATTTTATTCAGATTTGGAGATGTGCTGATAACAATATTGCTTTTTTTTTTTTGGGGGGGGGGGGGGGGCTCAGTATTTACAGACTGATTCAGCCCAGCTCCAAATATGAAGAAAATTATTGCAATACCCTTACTTTTTTCTAGATATGGGCTTGTTTTGATGTGGGAATCAACTCTCTCCCTTAACCCACTTCCACAAACAAACAAAAAATGCTTAAGAAATTATCACTGTATATTTAGCAGTTTTAAGCCATTTATTATGCATAGATTATATATTTTATAAAGGATAATTAAAAGATATCGTACCTGTATAAATTCGTTTTCCATCACACCATGTGGTTTTGATTTTTGACCCATCCTCCCTGAAATTATTTTTTGGGTGTCAAGTGGGCCAGAGTTTTGGCTGTTGTTAACAGATTAGGCTACAGGGAATAATCTGCTGCAAAAACTAGAGGTTTGGTTGTTTTATCTCTGAACAGTACTTTTATGCACACATTGGGTTAATGGGCACTTCACAAGTACACCAAAGGCTCTGAAAAAATTGAGGAATTGGATCAAAAGGACAGGTGTCAGGATACAAATTGAAGTCTCCCATCAAAGCCATCCAGCATGCTCTTTAACATGCATGGAATACAACTCTCTACTGCATATGGGACAACGTCTTAATGTCCATTCAGGAGGGCAGCTTTTTAAGTTCAGTAGTCTTACCTTTCTCACTGAGAGCAGAATGAGGGTTATTGGAGAAAATTCTCAATGCTGGCCTAGTTTAGATTTGAGCATGGGAACTGCAGATTACAAACTTGGCACACTACCAACAGAGCCAATCTCTGCCTCCCAGTGGATGGGATAAACCCCTTTAATGTTAACTCTGATTTTGATGATAAATTGAAGCTGTGAAAAGCCAACTCAACATTGTAATGCCAAAATGTCTCACTACAGTTATGAGTATATTATTTATTTCTGTGTATATTTTGCTTTTTGGTCTTTTTAACATTTTTTTTAATTTTTTTCATATGATTTATATTTCAACTGCATTTTTTGTGGTTAATTTATTTATTTTAAAATTTTACTTTCAATTTTTTGCTATTTTTATTTCCATTTGTTTTGAATTTTTCTTGGGGGTTAATTTGTTTCAAAATTTTTTATATTATTTTTTTCTGGGGGGGGGGGGGGGTGTCTTTTATTTGCTTTCTTTGTTTTTTATTTTTGTATATTTTTTATAACATCATCTGAACTTCAAATTCAGGAAAACAGAAAATTATTTACAAAAATATTTTAAGAAAAAAATAACCTGAATAAAAGTCACATCTAATAACAAATTAAATTTAAAGAAATCTGAATACCATTCGTCATCTGCTAACAGATTTAGTAACGGTTAAAATTTCATTAGAAATTATTATTTTAACCCTTACTAAATCAACAAAAACAAGATTGTAACCATGACTACATAAATACACTGCTGGCCATTAAAAGTGCAACACCAGGAAAGACAAGAGATATTAAAACCATATTAGTGAATACATAGCTTATGTTACAAGGATCAAATGATTACAAATACAACTCAGTTAGACTTGTGGAATACAAAGAAATTAGTATCTTGTGTAGCCAGCATGAGTGGCAATAACCGCTGCTGCATGGTCCGGCATTGAGAGGATGAGATGTCGGATGTGTGTTTGGGGAATGTCAGTCCATGCAGTTTCGATATGTAGCCAAAGTTCATCTGTTGTAGCAGCTACTGGTGTCTGGTGTGCTAGTTGTCATGAGATCATGGACCAGACATTTCAATTGGGGGCAGATCCAGTGAAAGCGCAGGCCAAGGCAGACATGTCACATGGTGGATATCCAGGAACTGTTCGACGATGCATGCTACATGTGGTCGGGCATTGTCCTGTTGGTAAATGGCACTAGCGAGTCCCTGAAGATAAGGTACGACCACAGGCTTCAACACCTCAGTGATGTAACGCTGGCTGTTCAAAGTACTGGTAATGCATACTGAAGCGACATTCATCTGAAAAGATGATGTAATGCCATTCGCACATCCATGCACATCGTTCTTGCCACCATTGCAGTTGCATACACCTGTGTTGTTGAGTCAATGGTAGCTGAAGCAATGGCCACCTAGCAAAGATGCCCCAATGATGCAGACAACATTGAACCAAACGTGTGGACACTGGCTGATGTGCAACATACCCTAACTGTTCAGCTAAGGTGTTTGATGTTGATGTATGATCATTCAAAGCCATACGCACGAGATGTCCATCTTCTCATTCGTTTGTGTGACAGGGCCATTGAGATCCCTCACGTTGGTGAGTTCATTCCTCCTCTATCCACTGATGCCATATTCTCGTCACTGTGGCAGTATTCCATCCAATGAGCACCGATGTCTAAGTACGATAATCCACCTTCCCGTAATCCTACAATTCTTCCTTGATCAAAGTCAGAAACTTGGTCGTATGGATGCCGTGTTCTTTGACAGGGCATACTTGATCCTTTAGTGTGCAAGAATTGCAAGCAAACGCAATTCCAGTGCTTTAAACTGGCTCTTTGTAATCTCCTCTTATACCACTTCCAGGGGGCATTACTGTCACACGTGATGTGTGTATGTACTGCACTTCGAATCATTTACATGTTCTCCCATGGGTAACCATCCTGCATATTTCATGACAATCTGATGAGTTCTTCCTGGTGTTGCACTTTTAATGGCCATCAGTGTATTTTGTAGTGCTAGGTACAAGTTCCCTTCTCTCCTACCCAACTTTGCCTCTTGCCTAACTCTAATTGTACACCAGATGTAAATTTGTATTGATGGTGACACATTACAACTCCCCTGAGCGAAGGGTTGGCTCAGCCCTCTCCCAAAGTCTCATTGTTAATAATTCAGAAGGAAAGTACTACCAAAATTAGGTAACACTCCTTCTCAACCTGGATATGAATCCCCAAGAATAAGGTTTTCAGACAACCTTGATGGAAGCCTTCTTTGTTTGCTGCCATCTTTCCATTGATTCCAAACGTCTTTTTTCAAGAAAGCATTTAAATGGTGATGTATCCCTTCATCAGTGTTTTCGCAACTACCATCCTGTAGTTGAATTTAGTGTGTAGTTCTCGGAGAAACAGTCCTCTTCTGTAGGCATGGATTTGTCAATATTGCTTGAATGAAGCTATAGATAAGTTTTTACTAAAATGGGAATATCTCTGGCCGGTGAAGGAATAATCCATTGAAACCTGACAAGTTGGAAAACCAGTAAAAATAGTGCATATTTCAAAACTTTCATTTTTTTTTATCTCCATCGAGTAAATCGCTAAAACTCTCCCTCTGCTTTAGAAGAACTCCAAAATATGTAATATGAATTTCATCGAATTGAAGAATTTACCAAAATAAAATCAGGAACAAGAATATTCAAGATGACACTGAATTACAGTATTACTTACTACATCCCTATAAAAACTTACAATGGAATGATACAGTATAAATAAAAAATAAATAAATACCCCCTCAAGCAGCTGCTTGCCACAGAGGTGTGACAGGAGCCTGTCAGTTTATATGCCATAGTAGAAGGTCTGAGAAGATGGCAGGCCCTCAGCAGAAAAACGACACAAACAGCCATGTCTTACCCAGGGCTCGAACCCAGGTCCCTTAGATCAGTAGCCAAGCGCACTAACCACTCAGCCATGGGACGGCAGATACAGTATAATTTTTTTAAATCATCATCCCATATTCCCCGGAGGCAATATCTTAGTTTTTTTTCTGCAAGGGAACAGTTTGAGTAAAATGTCCAGGCTTCTTTTACCATTTGCATACTTTTATCATACAGTATAAGGGTGTGATAAAAGTATGCAAATGGTAAAAGAAGCCTGGACATTTTACTCAAACTGTTCCCTTGCAGAAAAAAATACTAAGATATTGCCTCTGGGGAATATGGGATGATGATTAAAAAAAAAAATTAACTTTATTTTCCAAATATTGCACTATTTATTAGTAGTAATTCATTCTAATGGGTGATTGGAAAATGTAAAAAGTAATATATTATCAGCCCATACAATACAAAAGGAATTTCTCATTTATCCCTTAAAATGAAAAAGATGCATTTTCTCATCCCCTGGGGTAAAGGGGAAAATCAGTCATTGCATATATGATAAAATCATTTTTATTATACACAAAATATTATTAAAATTTAAAAATTAAACACTAATATTTTAAAAATGAGGAGTGACCAGTAGAATTCTAATGAATAATATGAATATGAAATATACTTCTGTTAGTGATTTATGAGTGAGTGTCTGTTCTTAGTCAACGTATTCCACCACAGAAATTCTAATTTCTAGCATAAATATATCATTTGCAATAGTATATCAAATAGGTCTGTAAATGGTAGCTAGGTAGTCAATGGAAGGAGAGCTATGCACCAATCCCCTGTGATGATGCATAGAACCGGCCAGGCCTAGCACCTAATGTCCAACCCCGCCTTCTCGTGGTGCAGACCGTTAGTAACTATCAAAAGAGATACTCTCTTGTGGAAGTGAACGGAAGGGGAGGGCTGCCAGATTAGTGTGGCCTACTGATCTGGACAACTATGGCTACTTTTCTTTTTTTTCTACCCTGCTGAGGAGTGGTCAACCACACAGGGTCCTGGTGCTGACCATATAAACCTACTGGACTGGACAGATATATGCTCTGAGCTTGATTATGGATCCTGATTTTGCTACACTGGTGGGCTTCTGTGGAGGGAAAATCTTCCGCTGTGTTTTCTTTTTGTTTGTGGGTTGACAGCCCCAAGTGAATAGATCCACAGGATATGTTTATCAGCTGGTGGATAATCCTGAGCAGAAGTCATCGCAGGCACCTGAACTCTTTGCTTCTATTGGCATCGTCAAATTCTACATTGGAGGAAGTCTTCCAGTGTAGATGGCTTCAGCCTTTAGTAGTGGGGGAACGGGTCTTTGCCCCATGTCTGCGATTAGGGGGCTGTTTGATATTGTCGGCATTCCCTCTCTCAATAAACATAGTTTCTTTAAACATCCCACTAACCATTTTCTCTCCATAGGTAGTTGGAATGTGAGGACTCTACACAGAGCTTTTTCTCTTGATGTCCTCACACAAGAATTCCACCGTTATAATTTAGATATTCTCGGCTTGCAAGAGACCAGATGGACAGATAAAGGTCAGATTCTTAAAAATAATCTTAAATTTCTCTTTTCAGGGAGGGACGACAAAAAGCATCACCAAGGCGTGGGTCTGCTTCTCAGCAGACATGCTAGTGATGCTCTTCTAGGATATGAGTGCATTAATGAAAGGTTTCTTACAGCAAAATTTCAGACAAGCGTTAAAGACTTGAATGTTATCTGCTGTTATGCCCCCACTGAGGATGCCGATGAGGATGAGAAGGATAGGTTTTACGGACAACTTCAGGATATTTTGAATTCTGTCAAGAAAGGAGATATTACCCTTGTTCTTGGTGACTTCAATGCCAAAGTTGGTACTGACTCTGACCTTTGGGGAGGAGTGATAGGCCCTTTTGGTATTGGTAGCTGCAATAGCAATGGGCAACGTCTCCTACAGGTAAGTAAACTCAATGGATTCAGAATAACTAACACTTATTACAAACACCGCGACATACATAAGTACACATGGGTTTCACCTGATGGGCTGCATAAGAATATGATTGATTACATATTAATTAACAGCAAATGGACTAGTTCTGTTAGGAATACCAGGGCATATAGGGGAGCTGAAATTGGATCTGACCATTACCTTGTTAAAAGTGTGTTGCAACTTAAACTTAAAAAGTGTTGTGCTAGGGTTAAAAAATTTACTTTTAATACTGAAGCTCTGAAAGATCCAGTTATAGCCAAAGCTTACCATGATAGGTTACTTAGTTATTATGACAGTCATGGTTTGCTTACTACTGAAGTTGAGGAAGAATGGGATCATTTTAAACAGGCTTTTTTGGACACTAACAGTACTCTTTTAGGAAAAAAGGAGCAGAAGAGGCAAAATTATCTGAGTGATAAGGCACTTGAGCTTATTTCGGAAAGAAAGAACTGCAGGAATGCCCTTAATCAATACCCTTCTAGTCCTAATAGAAAGCATTACAGAGACCTTAATAAACTTGTAAAGGATCAGTTAGCTGCTGATAAAAATTTTTGGCTTGATGGTTTGGCTGACAAAGCCGAGGAAGCAGTTAGACAGCAGAACAGCAGAGAGCTGTACCAGATAGTTAATGTTTTGTGTGGTAGAAAACGGACAGGCATACAAGGATTGAAGGATAAACAAGGTAAGGTTATAGAAGGGGAGGATTCTGTCATGGCTAGGTGGGCTGAGCATTTCAGTGATGTTCTAAACAATGTAGTTAGTTCTACTCCCATTGTTTGCAATGATGATAGATGCATTGGTGCCTTTAATGTTGGCCCTATAACACAATCTGAAGTTAGTTTGGCTGTTTCTAAACTTAAACTTCATAAATCCCCAGGGGTAGATGAAATTACTACGGAAATGCTTAGAGCTGGGAATGTTTCGGTTACCACTTGGATGACTGAAATTCTGAATCTCTTTTATGATAAAGGCATGGTTCCTAAGGATTTTACCAGAGCTATTGTTATCCCTATTTTCAAAAAAGGTGATCGCAGTTCTTGTGATAACTATAGGGGTATCAGCCTACTCTCTGTTCCAGGTAAAGTTCTTTCCATGATTGTGCTTAATAGAATTAAGAATCTGGTTGACAGGCAATTGCGTGATGAGCAATGTGGATTCAGAAGTGGTAGGGGATGTGTAGATCAGATATTTTCACTTAGGCAGATTCTTGAGAAATGTTTAGAGTTTCAGAAACCTTTGGTTGCTAGCTTTGTTGATTTCAAAAAGGCTTTCGACTCTGTTGATCGTCATAATTTGTGGTTGATTGTGAAATCATATGGTATACCAGACAAGTTAGTTAACATTATGAAAGCTCTCTATAATAACACTGAGTCGTGTGTGAGAGTTGGTAAGGCTTGTAGCAATTGGTTTAGCATTACTTCTGGTGTTCGACAAGGGTGCATTTTGTCTCCTTTTCTCTTTAGCTTGGTTATTGATTATGTTATGCGAAATTCACTTCAAGGGAAAGATTTTGGCCTTAAATGGGCTGGAGATACGAAAATTTCTGATTTAGATTATGCTGATGATTTAGCCCTTTTGGCAAATGATGTTGATGAGATGAACTCTTTCATTCGAGCTGTTGATGAGACTGGTAGTAGAGTAGGTTTGGTTATAAACAGAGAGAAAACTAAAGTGATGAAAATTGGTCAGGCAGGCTGTGATTCAGTTAATCTGAATGGTTGCAGTCTTGAGCAGGTGTCACAGTTTAATTATCTTGGGAGCTATGTAATAGATAATGGTGATGTGCGGCATGAGATTAACAGACGAATAGGGATTGCTGCTGGGACTTTTAAGAATCTATGGAGAGTGTGGAGAAATAGGCGTATACACCTAAAGACTAAAATTAGACTGTATAATAGTTTGGTTCTTTCTAGGGTTAGTTATGGTAGTGAAACTTGGACACTTTGTAAACAAGATAACAGGAAACTAGATGCTTTTGATTCCAGATGCTTACGCAGTATCTTGGGCATTAGGTGGTTCAACTTTGTAACTAATGATGAGATTAGGAAAAGGAGTTTGCAACCTCCTTTAAGCAGCATATTGTGCAGAGAGAGACTCCGTTGGTTTGGCCATGTTGCCCGTATGAATAATTATAGATTGGCGAATAGGGTTATGAACAGTGTGCCTAAAGGCCTCAGAAAGAAGGGGAGACCTAGGATGCGGTGGGCAGACAATGTCAAACAGGACCTTGTTAGAATTGGTGTGCAGTGGCCAGATGCAGTAGATGTAGCTCAGGATAGACTTGCTTGGAGAACTAAATTGCACGGTCTGGTTGGACCTCCGTAGCCCATGGCTGCTTGAGGATGATGATGATGATGATGATGATGATATCAAATTTAACATTTAGCACCCTTTTACGATGTAAATTAAAGCTCTTTGGAGGGTTTAAAATTAAAAATCATCATATTTTATTACTACCTATTCAACTCAAAAAGAAGTTTTCATTTATCTCTTAAAACAAAAAGTTGCATTTTGTGCTCCCTCTGGAAAATTATCCTGGATTTACAGCTGCCCAACCAGCGAAACCAGGATAATTTTGGCAGAAACAGTGTCTTTTCATCCTCAACCCTGGGATGATTGGTTGGTTGGTTGGTTGTTTGGAGTTTTATGGCGCATGAGCTACTAAGGCTATAATGCGCCAAACAAGGTAAAAATATGCTAAAAGACAAATACTCCTCAACCAAAATTAAAAAACAAATGCTCGAAAAGGTAAAAAATAAAACCAACAAGATATATATATATAACAGAAATAAAAAGTAAGGTGTAAAACAACAAATGTGTAGATAAATAAATAGAGTAGAGACAAAGGTTAAAACTAGCCCAAGTGTAAATGACCTAGGTCAGACGGTGAATAAATTACAAATGAATAAAATTATAATCTGGTAAAATATCCTGTATATTGTAAAAAGGCAAAAATTGGAGATAAAATGGTACTATCAGATAAAAGATGTCCGAGTGTAAGTGGCTCGGACGTAAAATTGTGAAAATTAAAATACAAACGACGTTCTAGGTTAAAACATGGACATTCAATTAAAATATGTTTGATTGTTAAAATGGTGTCATAAAACTCGCACTTAGGTACGTCGTCCGCCTGTAGAAGAAACGAATGAGTAATAAACGAGTGACCTAAGCGGAGCCGAGCAAGTACAACTTCCTCCTTGCAATTCCTGCGGTAACAAGACTGCCATGGTTTGATGATAGGTTTGATCTCAAAGAGCTTGTTGGTAAGCTGTTCCGACCAAGATCTCTGCCAATGTGCCCCAACCCTGGGATGAAAACACATTGTTTCTTCCAAAGTAAACCCTATAATCACCACCCTCCACCAATAAAATGTCAAATTTCTAGCCCATATACATTGTTTGCAATCAGGGTCAGGTCTAGAGGGTTTCAAGGGAGCCTTCCCTTCAAAAATGAAAATAAGTGCAATGGTGCAAAAAAAATCATTAAACTTAACTTTAATGAAATATTTTAAAGACCTGTTAAACAGAGGGGGAAATTTTATATTGCACTAGAAATCCAGTGTTATATGTACTAGAAGTTTATAGTACTAGTGTATATTGCACTAGAAATCCATCTTGCCCCCCCCTCACCCACGATCGTTTTTTCCCCCCTTAGATCCAGGCCTGTTTGCAATATTCATCTGAATGTTTGAAATTTCAACTTTTTTTACTATCAGAGAGGGAAATAAAACTTTGTGATATTGTCATGCTCACAGCGAATTCCTCCTGTGGACACGACTTTGGGAGCCGGAAGGTTCCAGAACACCGGCCGTGGAGCCAGACGCCATGCGCAAATTCGGCAGAACAAACTGCAGCGGAGGTCAAGATGACCCCCTGCCCCCCCTCTCCCCCGCAGCGGTTAGCACGGACGACGCTCACGCTCGGACCCACGACAAGGACCCCGGAGAGAGAGAGAGAGAGGGGGGGGGGGGGGGGATCGCTTACCTTTGATCTTCTCAAGTCGGCCAATAAGGTAGAAACACATTGAGCTAGGGAGCAAATGATTGGTGGCGAAGTCAGAACAAAAGCAGAGAGAGTTTACCTCACGAAGAAACGAAAAAGCTTCTCCCGATTATTCGACTGTTGCTCTTCTTGAGAGGCGAGTAGTTCTTCGGCTGCGAGTTGGCGAGATGGGTGGACATGCCTCTTGCCTGCACTGCGAACAGTCCAAAAGCAGAGACAAAGAAGCTACGCTGCTGGCGGAACATCAATAGGTAAGGGAAGAGGAAGGGAATTCCTATCAACACTAAGGGCTCCCATTCAATTTGCAGTGTTCTGCCGCCGTCACTAAGACTCCCATAGTGAACAGCTCATTTTAACGCTTATAATGTTTTGCCCGAGTTCTTGGCAAGAAAAGAGACTCTAGAGACAGTTCTTAATCTAAACGAACTTCGAGTGTCTAGTAAGGACTTCCCATCTGAGGGAGATGATTGACCTCTGTAATTTGTCAGGAATTGTATAGTTTTTGTGTTTAGTTAAGAGATCGAGGTAATAAAGAAATGTTTGCTTGTAACCTCTACGTTTTGTCGAGTTATATCCCAACATGGGGGGGGGGGAAAGATCGACCGCCTAATGAATGCATATTATTTAAATGAGCGAAGGAAAGAAAAAAACCTGTTCTATCGACAGAGTAATAAAAAAATAAAATACACAACGCAAATCATCGTCGTTTTTAGGGAATTGAAATTAAAGGCTAATTTCTCCCCTAGTTGTGTCTACCCTATCTCCCAGAGCAGGTGGGGTGCACAACAATATTCTAAAAATGTGAATCATAATCATTTATCAATACCTATCGAATTCAAAAGGAATTTTTAATTTATCTCTAAAAACAAACAATTAGCTCTTACAACAAATAAATCGCACCCCCCCCCCCTCTCCCTCAAGGATAATGGTAAAAAATTCTCAATTGAGTTTCGAACAATTTACTTAGAACATGCCTGGGCAAACTACGCTCAGCCACTTCTTTTTGTCTGGCTGGGAGCTACTGATGACAAATAAATTAAATTTGTAAGAAATAAAAAGGTCTTATAGAGGATGAGAAATGCAACTCGAATGTATGAGCAGCGTATGACAGAACATCGGAATGATATTAAACATAAAAAAAAACGAACACAGCCCTTGCACAAATAATTGGACAATAATATTAAAGTAAACAAAGTTCAATAGAAACCTATAATAACACCTCCAACAAATTTCAATTTCAGAATGCTGACACTATAATGATAAATTTATATAAAGAAACACTGTGCAATACAGAGATACCCATCCTGCCCGCAGCATGGAATCTCCTGCTGCATGAGCAACCTACAACATGAGTTGCACAGAACCATCTCAATGAGTTAGAGAGACTCGCATAAAAACCACTAGCAGTTATCATCGCACTGCAATCACAACTGAGGAAGCCCCGGGAAAGGAGGGGGGTGAAATGCATCACGAAGTCAGTTCGAGTTTTTAAAATGTTTTAGAATGTTTTACTGTTACCTTCAGTTGAGTGCATGTTAATGATTCTTTAGATGTTTTAAAAGTTCTTGAGAGTATGCCACAGTCACCTTAACTTCAGCCAATCTGAACTGGAATATAAAATGTGTGTGCACGAGTTCACAACCAAGATCACCAAGTAAACAGCTATACATTCAATGTCAAATGCATGAGAAAATCCAAACTGGATTGGTAAATGTAATTGCTGTGCTCTTAGAAAAAGCATCATCTTCAAATGATGAAAAGCAACAGCAGTAACCTAAGAAGATTAACATTTGGAGGTAACTAGCATCTGTGCCAGCCATAGTCCATGTTCAGAAATGGTAAAAACTTTTCTTATTCTTCATCACCTTTGCTTGTAAAGGACAATTTAAGGTACTAGAAAATAGCTGTAATCAGGATATTAC
This sequence comes from Ryuthela nishihirai, assembly GCA_038380435.1. Lineage (NCBI taxonomy): Eukaryota > Metazoa > Arthropoda > Arachnida > Araneae > Heptathelidae > Ryuthela > Ryuthela nishihirai. The sequence goes on along the minus strand of JAWZYU010000001.1, from coordinate 151,075,417 downwards.
ACAAGAGGTAATATACCTTAGGTGATGAAATAAGGTTAATAACAGTGACCTCCTCAAGAATTATTCATTTTACGAATGTAAAACAGCTAGAGATTGTGTAATATTAAATTCGATATAATTATAGCTGTGGTGGTTGTAATTTATTTATATCTGGATATGTAACTCTTATAATTCCCAATAGTGAATGACCTGAAAGAACTTAAGAAAAACAACCAAGTTTTGAATACAACCTTAAGAAACTTAACATGGGTAGTGGTGATTCCTAGATAACAATTTTGCATTAAACTCTAAGACACTCAGCTGAACTTGGTTCCGTAGAAAATTACCCATGCCAAATCCCCATGCAATACCAAGAACAAAAATAAAATGAAGCAATACTATTGTAAACATAATAAATGTTCCATATATTTCTTAAATAATTGAAATCAACAACAGATGTCAAAGGTGAGGGTATTTTCATCCAAATTTTTGTTCCAATATAAGTAAATGATCTTTGACTAAATGTTTTTTAAACAAAGGAATCTGCAAGGTATTACTTGTTCTAGTATTAGAGTAATAAACAACCTTATTGTACTTTAGCAAATCATGAAATGTTGATGATTATTGTTCTGTACTTTAAATACAAAAACACATAGCAAATTCATAGATTTTACAAATATTCAAAGTACCAATACTAGAAAACAAAAGTTGCACTGATTGTCCCCATGGCAATTAACAGAGATAAAGTGCTAAAATACATTATATTAACCTTATTCAACTTCTAAATATTTTTTTTTCTGTTACTTACCCTCCACATTTGAGACCCAGTGCCATTAGAGCTGACTTTAGTCGATCTAAGCCCAGTGATGCTAATTCCTGTAACACACACACAAAGACAACATATGTGATTTTGCATTGTTTACGATAAGAGGACATTTATCTTCTTTCAGATAATGTAATTTGCACCTGAAAATCTACATTAAACAAATTTACAAACAGAATAAACAATGCTGCATTTCTGTGAAATGTACTTTAAATATTATAACTTAAAATTATTTACAATGCTCAGTTTAAAGGAATACTATCTTTAGATAGGAAAAAGTTTAGCTCAGATTTACAGAATACATTTAATAAGGGCAAACACAGGAATGCTGAATTCTGTTACTTGACATGAGTTCATATCTAAAGTTTTTGCCTGTAAGCTACAGCTGGGAAACCTGTGTCATTGAGACCAAAAGTTTTAATACTTTACATTCTTGTGTAATGACTATAAAGTAAACCGTGAAACCTGTTGCAAGTCAGTTGGTATTGTAATGCAAAATGTAGCTGTTAGAGTAAGAACTCTGACACCTACTATTGGCACTTTGTAAAAACTGAACAAAGTAAACATGGTAGTAAAACTTGCTTAACCCTTCCAGGACCCAGCCTGAAAAACTGATTTACATCCAGAGGCACAGCTATTTTTTTACTATGCTCAACCAAAAAATAATTAACTTTAGAACTTTTTTTCCAAATATCTGATGGAAAGAATTATGGTATTTCATATGCCAAATTAATCAGCATTTAATACTGGATTTTGTAAAAATAAAATATTTAACAAAAACAAACTTTTATTTTAATAAGGCTTCTTTAGAGTCATGTAGTAAAAATATGCATCTGTCAATGCAAAAAAAAATATTAAAAAAAAATTAATGGTGTAATTGAAAAAATTTTGAAGTTACTGGATTTTTGTGGAACATCTGCTGCTAATAAAGCATTGACTTCTGCTGGTGGACCAGTTTTTGTGATGTGCTCTTGGACAATTTCATACAGTGAGAAAAACTAATAAACATTATCTACAGAACTGAAAGTTTTAAAACTTTTAAAATCACATTAAACTAAACAGTTCTTCCAATGACATATTATGTTTCGCCACTACTTCCATCTGGTGACTTCATCAGGCTCCTTATCATGTTCAGAGTTTATATAGGAATTTTATTGGCTACTTGCACAGCAGGTGTGTGTATGTCTGCTCACAGAACAGGAGATTCCATGCTGCCAGAAGGGGTGGAATCTCCATGTTGCAGAGTGTATGCCTATGTAAATTAATCATAATGGATTCCGCATATTGAAGTTGAAATTTGATTTGTGGTGCTATTATAGGTTTGTGTATTAAATTATTTCCAATTATTGTCTATTACAGTTTGTGCTAATTGTATCAGTGGCTGTATCAGTCTATTTCTCTAAATGAACAACTTAAGCTCTCCTTAAGAATTTTAATTCTTAAATGTAAATAGAGCTAAAATTGTGTAATATTAAAATTTTTAAGCTTATGACACTCCCCATATCATAAGCTTTAATTTGACACCTAGCTTGTTACTTTCTATATTCATGTTCTGGAGATGTAGGGGAATAATTGTTTTCATATTTCCCCCTTTTTAGGGGGGGGAGAGAAAGCATAAGGGATCACTTTTTTTTTATAGCCTATGACACCCCGCATTACAAGCTTTCATTTGACATATAACTTGTTACTTTTGGCCCTTGCATTCTGGAGATATAGCAGAACAATAGTTTTCATATTTCCCCTTTTTTAGGGGGGAAGAAAGCATGGGAGGTCAATTTTTTTTATATCATTGCATTACAAGCTGTCTGACACATAAATCATTAAGTTTCTCAGTCACATTCAAAAGTTAAGGTGAAGCAACTGTTTTGACAAACACACAAACTGACAAATGTAAATAGAAAAGCAGTAGGAAAATAGGTAAATAGCCAGTACAACATAAAAAGGAAAAAACAGGCGGTAAAAAGCAATGATCAGATAAAAGATGTCAAGTGTAACAAGTTTAGACATAATATCATGAAAGCTAAAATAAAAACGTCATTCACAGTTAAAAGCAATACAGTCAATTGATAGTTAAAATGGTGTCACAAAACTTGCACTTAGGTTCATTGTTCATCCATAAAAGAATTAAAAGTGTAATGAAAGAATGGCATAAGTGAAGTCAAGCAAGTACAACTTTCTCCCTGCAAAAATGCAGCTGTGATGGTTTGACAATAGGCTTGATCTCAAAAAGTTTATTACCAATCTGTTCTGACCAAGATCTATGCCACTGTGTATAGAGCCAATGGAGAAACACTGCCAGAAGTTCAAGTATTGAATTGGCTGTCAGTGGAGAGTCAGACAGCTGTGTAAATGACTTGGCAGCAGAATCTACCAAGTCACTGCCCCTGATGCCACCGTGTCCAAACATCCAACAGAAAAACATGGTAGTTGTGGTTGCCAGACGATGTTGCTCAAATGATGGTGGACAAACATGTTATCCCCTTAAAAGACCACTATCATCAGAATAAATTTTTAAAGACTCCAATACCAACCCCCCAATAATTTTCAAATTATTTGTTTAATATGTCCCAAGTTCACATATGGGTTTTTACTATGCTACAGTGTATTGTAAACTGGTGGCATGTTAAACATAGTTGACAAAATGTATAAAATAAAAAATACATGACAATGGAATGACATGGGTGATATAAGTGCAGATGAAATAAGGAAGGAAGGAACAAATGCATGATACAACTGACATAAAATACATGATAAACTGGAGCAATGCGCTATAGTTCACAGGGTGGCAATTGGAGAAGTTACTGGAAACTCATCTGCTCATGAATGAAGTAACATTCAGTTAAGGTGTCTGATGACCCCTTTACAGTGGTACAAGTGTCACATTAATGTTGCATTATACTGTTCACATACTGTTGACAAGGGCAGTAAGGTCCTGTGGCATTAAATCCCACTGCTGTATAAGAGTAGATTGGTGCTCCAGGAGAGTTCTGGGAGGAAGCTGACAATCTGAAATCCATTTCCCCAACACATTCCACATGTGCTCTATAGGGCTGAGGTTCAGCGAATATGCTGACCATGGCATAAGCTGGATGTCTTGTTTTCTAGGAAATCATCCACTAAAGTAGCCCTACGTGGATGCATGTTATCATACATAAACAAGAAATATGGGCCAACAATACCCTGAAAAAGCCTCGCATAAGGTTTGACTATTTCATCTCTATATCTGAGGCCTGATAAAGTTCCTCCAGAAAAGGCAATGAGTGGTGTGTGGCCATGTGACATAATGCCATTTCAGACCAGGAAACCACCACCTCTGTAATGATGCATTTTTCTGTTGTTTGAGGAGTAATAATGGGTTCTGGGTTCTCTCAAAATGATGACTACCACTCTGTAAACTAAATCTGGATTCATCACAGAACTTTGGCCATTGGTTTGAAATCCAGTCCCAATGTTATCTGCACCATGACAACCTACCTCCTCTCCTCGATGGAGCGAGTGGAATGCAAACTGTAGGTTGGTTGAGGTTTAATGGCACAATGGCAACTAAGACCATTTGCACCAAATGCATGATATAGTAAAATATAAACAGATAAAAGTCATTGAACCCTTAATCAAAAAAGAACACACAAAGAGGATGAAAGAAACAATAACATATATACAAAACAAGAATAAAAAGAGTCAACAATTGTAAAATAGGAAAACAATGAATGCATATGAAAGAAAGCATGTCAAAATGGACTAAAACATACATGTAAAATAACTGGTAAAACGTAAAAAATCAAAGACAGCAGTTAAAAGCAATTCATCTGATAAAAGATGCCTGAGTGTAAGGGGCTTGGATGCAAAATCCATCTTTCTTGAATCACCCTGTATATAAAAGAAATTTTAAATGTGACTTTTTTAAAATTAAATTTCTTTGTTGTGCTAGTGACACAGACTGGAATCTATGATTAATACATATTTGATGATTTAATACATATTCAATGATTCATATATATTCAATGCAACTTGCAATATCCAAGTCTTATCAATGGTATTATTGTGCATGAGTGATGAATAAAAAAGCATAGAAAGCCATTGTTACAGGCAGACATTTTCTTTAAAATTACTGTCTTTGCTGATATAGGTTTCCTAGTAAATGTGGGAAAATTACTCTGGTTTGGTGAGGGTTTACCAAGTGTTTCCAAAGTGGAGTCCCTTCACCCGTACAGGTCTGGATGTTTAGGGGCCCTACTTTACAATTCCCATGAATATGCTATGCATTATTGCCCAAGTCAATATTAAATTCTGTAAATAAATAGTAACTTAAACTGCTGCACAATTAACCAGCCTCACTAATTGATCTTTCATTATGTGACAGTAATAAAAGTCAAATAAACCATTAACGCCAATAACACATATTGAGAGTATCAGAAATGAGAACCCAGCAATGGCTATATCAGTTTTAAGAACAACATGTGAACACTAGAAAATGATACATGCTACGCACTTAGCCACCATGAAATATTGTGACAACCCACAGATATTAGAAACCATGACACATATAACAGAAAGAGAGAACAGTAAAGAAACCATTTATTATACATATTAATGATTATAGGATGATTACAAATTCATGAATGGTATCAACAAAACTTACAAGCCTGTTCAACAAACCCAATGTCAGCTACAATGCACATCTGAATGTGAGAATACAGTTTGTTGTACAGCAACCAGCACTGCAGATGCCACTCTATCAGAGGCATTGGATGATCAGACATTCTAGATCTTGCAGACTGTAAGTTCTACGGTATACACTTGTTTTTTCAGGTAACCCCATAGGAACAAGTCAAGTCTGGTGATTACATAGACCACTTCACAAGACCATCATACTAGATGATGTGGTGTCCGAACATGTCAGACAGGAAAGAATGTACATTTTTTGGGTAATGCAGCAGTGCAACATCATATTGGTAACACATGCATTCTGGAAAAGTCATCCAACCAGTCAGGTATCATGTCCTGTAACAACTGGAGGTACCTCTGACTTGTTAATGTCCCTCATAGAATACTGGTCCAACAAGTGTGTTGTTCCAAATATTGCACCAAATGTTAGTTGATCAGAGTACTTGATGCCTCACTGCTCGTCCAAAGTATGGGTTAATTTCTTTTCTGCCTGTTAAACATTTCAGCCCATGTTAATTGCACCTCATTTGTCCAAAAGATCTCAGCCAAAAAAAGATGATCTATCCTCCAAGGTGTTTAGTAACAAACCACAGAAATCTAAATGTCACACTGTCTTTGATGGTCTCCTAGCATCAAATTGTGGGATGATACAGGTGTGCATCATGCTTGTGCAGGATTTGCCACACATGAGCTGCTGTTAAGCTGCAGGCCTCACTGACTGCTGTGCCACTTCCATGGCTGATGAGTGGGTGAGTGAGGACATAGCCAACCACTCATAAGCCACATCTGCTGGATGCACTTGAGTACCCAATTGTGAACAAGCCATTACACTGCTTGTTTTCTGAGCTGTCAAATAACACAGCAAATAGTCACCAGAGTTGGATGTGGACCAACCGGAAAACGTGTTAATGCTGTGAAGTTTCCCAGGCATTTCATGGACACTCACCATATAGCAGCACTATCTCACAGTACTGTTGGAGCAGTCTGCCATCTGGGTCTTCAATCAGTATACCTACTCACCTGCAAGCACTATAACATATAGTATTCAATTTTTACCTCACTGGGTTGATGCTATGTCTCTGTCATCATGTGAATAAGCTTGTGAATCGTTATGTGGCATTGCACAGCATTTTATAGTGGCTGAGCTCAAATCTGATATTGAATTATCACTATTTATAGACTTCCATCCACTCATTTCATGTATACCATGTAGTTTCCTACTAATTAGAAAGTTCTTTACTATTTTGCAATTTACATTTTTTTAATTTATCTTTCATTGTTGCCAAGTTAGGTATGTTAACTTTTTAAATTTGTCGCTAGAGGTGCTACAGTCAATGTCATTCAATCAGACATGGTCACTTTCCTATAGATAGACGTAACATTTGCACCTCTACAACCCTTTGTTATAAAGTTATTTGGGTGTTTTAAGACTTTCCTTTGCACCCTCTATATATAACTGCCTACATTTCCTTGTTAAATTTTGGTTAATTTATTTTCCAAAACTTTTTATTTCAGTTGAAATTATATAGATAACGTATTGTGATTATATCAGTTTCATGCTTAAAAAAGCCCTATGAAAAGTAATAACCTTTCCAGTTCAATAATTTTTCAAACATAGAAAATTTTTCTAGAAATGTGATATTTCATTACACTTAAAAAATGTTCCATCATAATTTAACATAAGGGATAAAATAAATACATACCTCCCATGAAGAAAAGGCAGACAAATCAAGATGAGCACCAGCATGTGTCAAAGCACTTTCAGTTTCTTTCTGTGGAACAAAACAAATACTTAAAAACAGAATTTTTTTTTAAACTGATTTTCCTGAATTAAAAAAGAAAATTAACAAAAACTGGTGCTGGCTTATAAAAGATAATTTAAATTACATACCATATCCTTAACTCTTAGAGAAATTTTTTTTTAAAGAAACAGACAACTTTAGAACAATTTCAGGTTTTGTTAATATAAGATAAACGTTTCTAATTCTAGGCAATAGAAAAAAAATCAAAAGAAAAAAAAAGGCCTGAAAACATGTTGAAAGACTATTTATTTTGTACGAGGTTTTGAAAAGTGAAAAATTAACCTGGCACTTTAAAAGTTAAGCAACTACAGACTAAAGGATTAAAAATTTAATTCTCTAAATCAGTGGTTCTCAACCTTTTATGCTTCATGTACCCCCTGGAAATGTGTATGTAACTGGTGTACCCCTTGTATAGAGAGAGAAAACTATATTTACAGTATAACAATGGGAATAAAATAAAACATTATATATACACATTAAATTTTGTATTCATAAATTACATATATCGATAAACAATGACATAAACAATTTAATAAATCTTATAAAATTATAAACATTTTACTAGGTAATCAGTGAAATGGACTTGTTACTAGATCTAGACACTTTTGAGCTGTCACAGCATTACCCAAAATTTTTTACCGCATACCCCATGTTGAGAACCCCTACTCTAAATGCTTCAAAACTAAGCAGTAGCTGCTGCAACTGGCCATAACTTCTAGTATGCAAAATAAATCCTTGTGAACTGGCCAATTAGCCCATTGTGTGAAAAAATTGTTCTCTAAGGAAAAGCAATATAAACACATACAAAAATAGTGTTTAGGTATTTACATACTATATGGTTGACATTTCAAATTCAATGAAATATTTAATTTCTTCAGGGAAAAGTTCAAATGTGGCTTATTGACACATTAGTCATCTTTATAGTCAGACATTACCTAAATGAAGAAGGCAGGGGTCTGCTCTGTTCGTAGTATGCCAGGCTCATAATTTATAGTTCCCAGGTTCAAGTCCCAATTGTGCAAGCCTTGAAGCCATACACAGATTGCCATCAAGAAATAAGACAAAAATCCCAGTCATCTTAGCCCAATTCAAATCAAGGGTCCAACGAGATGAGTAGATGGCCAAACAAAGGAACAAATTCACAACTATGAATGCTGACATAGACGATACGGAATCTCCTATTTATGTGAACGAAAACTTAACAGCAATCAACAGAGAAATCTGAAAAACGAGAGCACTGGCTAAGCCCAAAAACTACAAATATGTGTGATGTACAAATGGTAAGATCATGCTGAGGAAAGATGAGGGGGAGAAAGTAATTCATGTAAATATGTTAACTGATTATGATATGTTACCATTTCTTTTATTAAGTTATTTAGTTTTATTTCTTTCGACCCATTATGTTTAGTGAACCAAATTATCTTGATTTAGAAACTAAAGGAAATGTACACATTAACAATATCACTGAAGCAGAAAATTGGTTTTCATTACAAGCAAAAAAATTTAAAATCATCAACCATCTGGGTTTAATACATGTTAACATACGTAGCTTAGAAAACACTGGGATGTCTATAACGTTAATATTGCAGAATTCATACAATACCTGGACATAATTTTAACTGAAACTAACATTACTAATGCTGAAAAATTTTTCTATAAATTAAACAACTTTGAACAAATTTCTGATGATATTCTTAAGAAAGGGAAAGAGTGAATAACTGTTTACTTCAGAAACAGAGTATCAGTTGAGAAAATGAGTGTTAATATTCTGCCTGCAGAAACGCTATATCTCAGAGTTATAAAAGGCGAAATATTTTAGTAATATGTATGTAAATACATATGTTTCATAAATGTATGTAAATATTTTAGCTGAGATGGGATATGGTCTCTTAATTAGTGATGTAACTAGAGAAGAAGTAGTAAGCAACAATTTATGCGGCATAAGTATCGACCAAATAAATGTAAAATTGGATGGAAAAATTATGTCTGAAACTATGGTTTCACTGAGTAAGATTGCTGATCATTATCTCATTGCAGCTATATTTGGATCAAGAGATAAGAAACTATATGGAAAAGTCTCAATTGACATCAAAATAATGGATATTAACTGGTATTATAAGCATAAAAATATCAAAAGGGAAATAATCTTAACTGATCTAAATATAACAAAAACTCATCAAACACAAACAAAAATACCGATTGTTACATTTCTTTAAAAATAAATACAATGAAATTTTAGAAAAAAATAAAAAATCTGCATAAAAATTTAGAAATCTAAATAACAGTAATGTTACCAAACAATGGATCACAGTGATATTATCAATTTAATGGAGTGTAGAGATTAGGCTTGGATTAAATATAAAAATAACACAAAAAGTGATAGGTATGAAAATGAGTATAAAAATTTGTGCAATTTAGTTACAGTGAAAATCAATTTAAAAAATTACAGCGAAATTGAAAATAAAATTTTTATAAAGAACAATTAATGATAAAGAGAAATTATATGAGAAAAACATGGGAATTAATCCATCAAGCACTAGAGGATAAAAAAAAGATCTATTGATGAAACTATCATTAAGAATATGTCTAAAAGGTTAACACTTTTACAAATTACAAATAAATTTAACAGTGAATATTGCTCGTTAATTTTACACATAAGAGAAATCAACCAAGAACCTGATGTTGAATTTGAAACAATCAATAACACTACAAACAAAAACTCAATTTATATACCTCCTGCAAACAGGACAGATATTGTGAATATAATCAAAACTTCAAATGATAACAAATCCCCTGGATATGACAATATACAAATCAAACACATTAAAAACTATGTCGAGGTGTTTGCTGATGTCATAAAAGAAATAGTTAATGAAAGTATTTCAACTGGTACAATACCAACTGAGCTTAAAACAGCAATTCTGCAACCAATATTCAAAGGAGAAACAAAGCCACTTATAACTAATCACAAGCCCATTGCTATTTTATCTTCTGTACATAAAATATTGGAAAAATATGTTTACAATACTTTATATAAATTTCTTAGTAAACATAACATTCTCAGAGAAAATCAATATGGGTTTCAAAAGGGGAAAAGTACTGTGAACATACTAACGAAATTTACTGACTACATTGGACTAAATAGAGGTGACAGGGCAGTTGCAGTGTTTTTAGACTTACAGAAAGCCTTTGACACTTTGGATCATGACATTCTTCTATAGAAATGAGAAAAGTATGGAATTAGAGGAACTGCATTACACTGGTTTCAGAGCTACTTATCAAATAGATTTACGATAACTAAATTAACAACACCTGCAGTGAAAAGTATCAAGTTAAATTTGGTGTTCCTCAAGAATCTATTTAGGCCCGCTTTTTATTTCTGATTTACATAAACAACTTAACAAAATTGAAACTAAACAGTACCATGTTTTTATATGCGAATGATACAGCTTTAGTTAATATAAACAAATTAGAAGAAGATGCGGTTAAACATATACAAAAAGACATATTATTAAACGATAGTTAAACTGAAATAAACTGTATCTAAATAGCAATAAAACCAAATGGATGACGTTTCATTCACCTGATTTCAAAATTAACAATAACTTAATTATTAAAACACACAAATTAAACTGCAGAAAAAAGGGACCATTTCTGAGCTAGATAACTGTGGCTGCATAAAAATTGATAGAGTACATACAATAAAATATCTAGGATTACATCTAAAAGTGCCCTACAATTGAGAAAATCTACAGCACATTAAGGCTTTGTGCTTTGAAATTAAATAAATTACGATATATTATGGATACCAACACATGTATTATGTTTTATAAAGCAATCTGTGATTCCCTCTTAAATTATGCCATAACGATACATGGTATCGTTATGTATACATACATTTACGTATTTTTTATTATGTATACATACATTATATTAAGTATACAACCAACTTAACAACCAACTTAACAAATATTAGAAAAATAGAACGTATTCAATCCTCAATAGCTAAAAATATTATAACAAAGATCGCACACATCTAATTACAGCCCAAAATAGATTTATTTACTTGAATATTTTACCTTAACAGAGCCTATATAAATATAACAGTTATATGTATATACAGGGTGTCTCAAAAGTATAGGTACAAACTTTTAGGGGAGGTAGATAACATCTAAAGGAATGAGAATTGCATAGGAACCCATAACCGAAAACGTCATGGGAAAGTGGTAGCAGAGGTACAAGATCTGAAATGACACAAGACAGTGATTAATGGGAAAACATTTATTGAATATTAATTATTACAATGGCGTACTAGATGATACATTTCATAATGTTACAGCTCTTAATGACCCATAATAATAAAAATTTTGATGCGCATGTGCAAACAAACAGTGGCCCAATACGTCTGTGTGGGAAGCGTTCTCGATACATTCGTTGAACGGCTCGTCTGCTGCCCTCAGCTATTCCATGTCTGCCAGCTCCCTATTCGAATACCTTTGCATGCTCTTCACCAGCCGACTACTGCTCGAATGAGGAAATCCGATATTTCCCGTCTAGCACACTGATGAACCGCGCCACCTATTGACTTACGGTGACATTTCCGGTTATGAGTTCCTATGCAATTCTCATTCCTTTAGATCATAGATTCCCAACGGGGCGATACCACCCCCCAGTGGGCGCTGGAGCCTTCCATGGGGGCGGTAGCGGATCCAGATGCAAATGGGGGGCGTTGAGGCAGTCAAGAGGGGCGGTCAAATAAATAAATAAATTTAATGGAATTTTCTGTGACAACCTTTTTATCTCTTCTATTCTGTGGTGTCTTCCTGGTGATTCTGGTCATCTACTACCTCATCCGTCATGTACAGCTTTTCAACTGCAGCTTGGATAATAAGTTCCCTGCTACCGCCTACTAGCGTACTGGTATGTCTGAAGTCGACTGAAATGCTCTCAAAAGTTCTCTTCTAGATCACAGATTGGATATCAGCTTCAATATGTTTTCCCACTCCAAGTCGCTTTGAGTATGCTTTATGGTACGTAGTTACAATACCATCCTACGTCAGAACATAAGGTATAATATTAACATTACACTTGTGAATTAGGCTCAACTCATTAGCCAGCAGATCATACTTCCTCTTCTTTTCAACCTCTACTGTCTGCAGGTTATCCTGAGATGTTATTCCTACTTCAGTAATTGTAATCTCATTCAATACCTTAACATGCACTACTATATCAGGCTTATTATGTTGGACATGTGTGTCTGTCCTGATAGGCAAATCAACCTTGATGCAATAATAATATAATAATAATAAATTTATTATATTTAATATTTTTTTTATAAATTTTTTAACATAATAAAATACTTTGAAAATACTTGTTTTCATGAATAAATATTTTATCTAGCTATGTAAATTATCTTATTGTTATTGCGTTAATAAGATTGACGGTGACAAGTCCTTGCAAGTTGGTAGGCAAACACGCGGTTCATGCAATTTAACATGTTTCGACAAGAATATGGGAGCTTGAAATGACTTGTTTACGGAGCAAGTGCGCCGGCATCGCAAACATACAAGTTAATGCGTGCACAAAATCAAATCTATAAAAGCGATAGCTCTAGGAATGTTTTATTATTTTTATGTGCTTCGCCGTGATAAATAGTCGTGAGTGATAAGTGTTAGAAGTCATTATAAACATTATTTTTATAACTATCTATAAATCTGTTGAGAAGTTAATTTGTATTTGAAAATGTCTGAATCTACATCTAAAAAGAAATGCCGGCAGTACAGTATTGAGTATTTGAAATATGGATTTACGTACTCTCCTACAAACCAATCATTACCTATGTGTTTAATTTGCCGAAAAGTTTGTTCAAATGAAGCTATGAAACCTTCTAGGCTACAAGAGCATTTAAATAAAATGCATGCTGATAAGAAGAACAAAGATTTATCCTATTTTCAAGAACTGGAAAAGCAATATTTAAAACAGCCAACTATGTCAAACCTTTTGCATTGTCTTCTAAACAAGATGATGATGGACTATGAGCCATTGTTAATCACAAAAGCAGGAAAACCACACATAATTGGCGAGGAATTAATTTTGCCGGCAGTCAAAGAGATATTAAAAACTGTTCTTCATCATAAGACACCGTCAGATATCATCAAAAAAATTCCTCTCAGTAATAATTCAGTGCAAAGAAGAATAGATGAAATGGCAAAAGACGTTGAAATATCATTGGTGTGATTACTTAAAGACTGGCAAATTTTCCATTCAACTCGATGAATCAACTCTACCAAATAACGAAGCTCTACTCTTATCATATGTACGATTTACAAAAGAAGAAAAAATTCATGAAGAGTTATTATTTGCTAAAAATTTGGAATCTGATACAAAGGGAGAATCTATATTTAATACCATGCAAAAGTTTTTTCAAGAGAAAGAAATTCCTATTTGCAATATTTTGTCTGCTGCTACTGATGGTGCTCTAGCAATGACAGGGCGTCATAAGGGTTTCATAGCGCATTTGAAACAAGCAGTACCAAATGTACTCGCTGTACATTGCATTATTCATCGTCAGCATTTGGTTGCAAAAAATTTGAATGAACGTCTGCATATGTTGCTCCATTACGTTATTAAAGCAATCAATAAGATTAGAAGCAATTCATTGAATGACCGATTATTTGGTAAGCTTTGTAATGAAAATGATGAAGATTACAATCGCTTGCTGCTGCACGCAGAAGTACGTTGGCTCTCTAAAGATGTTTGTCTGAATCGTTTTCTCAATCTATTTGACTCAGTACTGGACTTTCTTGAAGACAGAGACGAAAAATTGTGCGAAAACCTGATTACATCAAAAAATGGCATCGCTTATTTGACAGACCTGTTTAAAATATTTAATCAAGTTAATTTACAATTGCAAGGTGATGAGTTGAATTTAATTAAAACAAAAAACGTCATAGCTGCTTTTGCGGGAAAACTTCTATTCAAACGAAATCTAGATAGAGGTGAATACAACCACTTTCCCATATTATCAGCAGTCTCTGCAAAACCGGAAGATTTACTTACTTACTGCCAACACTTGGAAGTTCTTCATGTTGATTTTACGGAGTGTTTCCAAGATATTTTAAACATGAATATACCGAGTTGGGTTTTAGATCCTTTCGCAAACACAGATACTGAAGAATCATTAAATTTGGAAGAGGAACTCTTAGAACTCACGACTAACGAAAAACTCAAAGTAAAATTCAAACATGGATACCAAGAGTTCTGGCTTCAAAAATCAATACCAGTTCTCTACCCTGGATTGTGGGCAATAGTACAGAAGTTTTTAATCGCATTTCCTTCGTCCTATATGGCTGAGCGTGGATTCAGTGCAGTAGCTAATTTACTGTCAAAGAAGAGGAACAGACTACACATCACTGAACGTGGCGATCTGCGATTGATGTTAACGAAATTGGAACTTGACATTAACAAATTGTTAACACTCCATCAGCCCCAACCATCTCATTAATTTTTTTTATTTATTATTAATTTTGTGTTTATCTCATTATTTTTTATTTCTTATTGATTCTGTGTTTATTTTTAAAATTTTAATAAACAATTTTATTGTACATTTGGTTGTCATTTTATTAATTTCTGCTTTATGATTTTAATAGATAAATAAACAGATAAATTAGGTACAGATAATATGCAACAATATTTTAATATTTCATATAAAATTAACTATTATGGACTAGGGGGGCGTTGAAATTTTTGTTCTCTTCTAAAGGGGGCGATGGTCCAGAAAAGGTTGGGAATCACTGCTTTAGATGTTATCTACCTCCCCTAAAAGTTTGTACCTATATTTTTGAGACGCCCCGTATAACAGTTATATGTAATTTTTTCGACAACACACATAAAAGTAAAGTCCAGTATGATAAAAACACAAGATTCAAAACAAAAAAAAATTATTTTCAACTATCGAATGTTACAAATAACTATGGAAAGTGCACAAGCGGCTATAAAATTCCATACATTTTCAATCAATTACCAAGGGAACTGCTAGCTGTAAATTCTTTCAGAGAAATAAAACATGGATGAAATAGATTTTTATTAAAAAATTAGATAATTAATATTAACACCTACTGACAAATTATGAAGTGCTGAATGTAAACCTAAAAATCCCAATGTTATTTTGAAATATTCTAAATGAAAAAAGGTAAAAATTTTTAGCAAAGAGAACATATTATTGAATGTCAAAATTCTCAACTGAAATAGTAAGATACTACATAGTAAATGCAATGTGATATAAATATATTAAGATTAGCAGATTAAGGAAGAAAGAAGGTATTATGTTTTATATCAATGTATTATTCTCTCCTGCAGATAAGCTGTTAGCTTTGTAGGATATCTGTAAATAAGGAATGATTTATTTGAATTTGTCTCAATAAATAAATGATTAAAAAAATCTAGATTTATCTCCTGCTAAACCTCCACCCTGCTCTCATTCAGAATAGGGACAATGATGGGGTCTTCTTTCTGAATGGGGAAAAAAAATGGGTTGGAAAGTCCAGCATCTGTCAGATGGGATATTATGCCATGGCCTAGTGTGCAGGATATCCATAACTGTTACATTTAAAAAACAGAGTGGATGGCCTTGATGGAAGTTTCCATTTGTCTCCTAAAAGCTTTCTGGTGGGTCCCTTTCCTCTAACCTTTATATATTGTGTGCAGACGTAGATCTAGAAAAAAATTGAGGGAAGAGGTAACAGCAAGAGACTGGATTTCTAATGCATTATAACATTTCTCCCTCTATTTTACAGGTCTTTAAAAAATTTCTTGAAAAATTTATGAAATATAAACACACTGCTTGACATATAAAATGCCACACCGGAAGTATTTCTCAGAGTGCCACGTAAATAGGTAGATATGTGCCCACAGTCGGGTTATGGAAATGAGTGCAGTTGCGAACCAATCATGTGATAGGTAAGGGAGATAACAGGACAAAACAGCTCGGTGTAGTTAAGTTTCATCATCCTCACCTGGGCGTGTGAACCACTGCATCAGAGTGATCTCTGTGGTGAAAGCATGTGTAAGGAGGGAGAATGCTTGGACGATGTCATTGGAAATTTTACCATCACATGGACACTTTTACCAGAATCTTCATCATAGGGCTCTGTTTGGCTGGTTGGTCCCTGCATCGCATCACAGCAGAAATGCATCGTCTGTTTTTTGCAACAGTGGCTGAAGGAAGGTAACGTGCATTGCGTATTAGGACTGGTGCACGTACGCAGATGTCTGAACACTTCGACGCATTCTTAACAGCATCACAATCTACAGCGAATGGCATTCAACATGATGTACAGGCAGCTATGGACATCCCTCTGCTGACACTGACCGTGAATCACAGATTGGCTGAAGCAAGTTTGCGCTCTTGCCAGCTATTGCGACAATTGCCACTCATTGCAGCATATCATCGCACAAGGTTGAAGTGGTGCATAGCAGACATGCTTAATGAGAGGAATTAATTAGCGGGATGAAGATATACTGAATATGACAGAAAAATGTGTCATATTCAGCGCTAGTCTTGCTTCTGTCTCAGTGCCAATGATCGCCAATTGATAGTCTGGAGATGATGTGATTACAGGGCTGATCTTGCTGCCATCCGTGAGCATCATACAGCTCCTCAGCCTGGTGTCATGAAATGGTCCAGTGTGGAGATTTATCTCCGTAAAACTCCCCACCCTGCCCACAGTCAGTAGGGGACACCAGGGGCTTGGGAAGACCACCGTCTGTCAGATGGGATGTCAAGCTGTGGCCCTGTGTACAGGAGAGCCATACCTTGTGGACGTTAAAGGACACATTGGATGGCCTTGACAGAAGGCTACCACCTGTGTCCCAACAGTTGTTCCAGTGGGTCCCCCCCCCCCCCAAAGCTTTGAGCATTTGGGTTCTTTGTTATCTGGCCATTTAGCCCATTAAGTGCAAAGTAGTGTGGCACAGAGGTAAAGCAACTCAACTGATTCTACTAATCCTCCCCCCCCCCCCCCAAAGCTTCGAGCACTTGGGTTCTTTGTTACCTGGCCATTTAGCCCATTAAGTGCAAAGAAGTGTGGCACAGAGGTAAAGCAACTCAACTGATTCTACTAATTTTTCCTGCTTTAGGGCTATGCTAAAGCATGAGCATTTTATTCTCTAATTGTATGATGGATGTTTCACTTCTGAGTGGCACTTTTGAGCACACAATGGGTCATGTCACAAGGAACAAGGGCTCACAGAAGATTACATATGGGGATCCACTGGGCAGATGCTAGAAGACATGTGGGAGTCTTCCATCAAGGTCGTGTATGGTTTAAGATACAAATTTAAAAGACTCACATAGCCATCAATTTCCCTTTCTGACCAAGAACAGGGAAGAGTTTAGAGGAGATGTATCTCAGTGCCAGAACAGTTGTAGCTCAAACCTGGAATTGCCGATTACGAGACTTGCAAAGTACTTAGTCAACCCCCACCCTTTTTAACTATCTTTCTATTCTTTTTTCACATGTTATTTGCCAACTTTTTGGTTTGTGGATTTGTCAAAACAATTGTTCCACCATATCTTTTGAATGCGATGGACAAACTTAATGATTTGTGTGCCAAATGAAAGCTTATAACATGGAGAGTGTCATAGCCTATAAAAATTGACCCCCATTCTTTCTCTCCCCCTAAAAAGGAGGAAATATTAAAATGATTGTTCCTCTATATTTCCAGAACACAAGTACTGAACGTAACAATCTATGTGTCAAATGAAAACTTGTGATGCAGGGAGTGTCATAGCCGATTCAAAATTGACTCCCATCCCTTCTTCCCCCTTAAAAAGGAGAAATATGAAAACCATTGTTCAGCTGTATCTTCAAAATGTGATGGTCGAAAGTAAAAAACAAACCATGTGTCAAACGAAATCTTGTGACATAGGGAAAGTTACAGGTTAAAAAAAATCCCACCCCATTTCTCCTCCCTTCCCAAAAGGGGGGGGGGGGGGAATATGAAAATGTTCCGCTATATCTTTTGAATGTGAGGGCCTACAATTATGAGTGGTGTCAAATAAAAGCTCATATAAAGACCTTCATAGACTGTTTGGAATTTTGCCCCCCACCATTCTGCACCATCCAAAAAGGGGAGGATTTTTCTGGGGGTTGACTTTAATGAGTTATACCTCAAATTAAAGCTTCAAATGTCTCCAGTGTCATGGACTACCATAAACATGACTCCAAAAGCAGGACGAGGGAAAATATGGTCAATGTTTATGAATCATATAATAAATGAATGTTTCTGATGGTATGTGTTTTTAGTTACAAAGAAAAAATATAAATAAATTAAAAAATACTTATCTTTCCATATGCACCCTAAAAACTAGGAAATAAAACTAAAGCATATTGATGGTGCAATCAATAACTGAATTCGTATTCACTATAAAGGAAGATAGGGTGCCGATTTACCTACTGAACAAGACTGCTGGTGGCCTATCTTTATTTGAAGTGAATATGAATTCAGTGACTGATTGCACCCTTGATATGCTACAGGTTTACTTCCTACTTTTTAGAGCACATATGAGAAGATAGAAAAGAAAATACCTAATACAAATTGCTTTCATATACTTACTAGAGAACAGTTACAGTAATTATATGTCAAAATCATCCATTCTTACCTGCCATCCTGGAAATGTTCCTACTTCCCACATTTTTTCAAATTCATTTATTACAATATCCATTTCCTAAATAAACATAATGATTTAAAACACATAAAATCTGTAAACACTGTTAAAAAGGCTGCACTAGTCACACTAACATAGTACTTAAAAGAATTAAAATGCCATTTAGTATATCTTACAATATTGAGATTTGGAGCACAAGCTGTTAATCTATCATTTTGATAGCAATTGAAATATATAAAAGTTGAAAATATTAAATGATAAAAATTCCTTCATTTAATATGCATGTAGCTGCATCTGTAGTCACTGGAAGGAGAGCTATGCACCAATCCCCTGTGATGATGCATAGAACCGGCCAGGCCTAGCACCTAATGTCTGACCCCGCATTCTTGTGGTGCAGACCATTAGTACCTTTCAAAAGAGATACTCTCTTGTGGAAGTGAATGGAAGGGGAGGGCTGCCAGATTACTGTGGCCTACTTATCTGAACAATTATGGCTACTTTTCTTTTTTTTTCTACCCTGCTGAGGAGTGGTCAACCACACAGGGTCCTGGTGTTGAACATATAAACCCACTGGACAGATATATGGCTCTGAGCTTGATTATGGATCTTGATTTTGCTGCACTGGTGGGCTTCTATGGAGGGAAAATCTTCCGCTGTGTTTTCTGTTTGTTTGTGGGTTGACAGTCCCAAGTGAATAGATTCACAGGATATGTTTATCAGCTGGTGGATAATCCTGAACAGAGGTCATCGCAGGCACCTGAACTCTTTGCTTCTATTGGCATCGTCAAATTCTACATTGGAGGAAGTCTTCCAGTGTAGATGGCTTCAGCCTTTAGTGGTAGGGGAAACGGGTCTTTGCCCCATGTCTGCGATTAGGGGGCTGTTTGATATTGTCAGCATTCCCTCTCTCAATAAACATAGTTTCTTTAAACATCCCACTAACCATTTTCTCTCCATAGGTAGTTGGAATGTGAGGACTCTGCACAGAGCTTTTCCTCTTGATGTCCTCACACAAGAATTCCACCGTTATAATTTAGATATTCTCGGCTTGCAAGAGACCAAATGAACAGATAAAGGTCAGATTCTTAAAAATAATCTTAAATTTCTCTTTTCAGGGAGGGACGACAATAAGCATCACCAAGGCATGGGTCTGCTTCTCAGCAGACATGCTAGTGATGCTCTTCTAGGATATGAGTGCATTAATGAAAGGTTTCTTACAGCAAAATTACAGACAAGCGTTAAAGACCTGAATGTTATCTGCTGTTATGCCCCCACTGAGGATGTCAAGGGGGATGAGAAGGATAGGTTTTATGAACAACTTCAGGATATTTTGAATTCTGTCAAGAAAGGAGATATTACCCTTGTTCTTGGTGACTTCAATGCCAAAGTTGGTACTGACTCTGACCTTTGGGGAGGAGTAATAGGCCCTTTTGGTATTGGTAGCTGCAATGGCAATGGGCAACGTCTCCTACAGGTAAGTAAACTCAATGGATTCAGAATAACTAACACTTATTACAAACACCTCAACATACATAAGTACACATGGGTTTCACCCGATGGGTTGCATAAGAATATGATTGATTATATATTAATTAACAGCAAATGGGCTAGTTCTGTTAGGAATACCAGGTCATATAGGGGAGCTGAAATTGGATCTGACCATTATCTTGGTAAAAGTGTTTTGCAACTTAAACCTAAAAAGTGTTGTGCTAGGGTTAAAAAATTTACTTTTAATACTGAAGCTCTGAAAGAACCAGTTATAGCTAAAGCTTACCATGATAGGTTACTTAGTCATTATGACAGTCATGGTTTGCTTACTACTGAAGTTGAGGAAGAATGGGATCATTTTAAACAGGCTTTTTTGGACACTAACAGTACTCTTTTAGGAAAAAAGGAGCAGAAGAGGCAGAATTATCTGAGTGATAAGGCACTTGAGCTTATTTCGGAAAGAAAGAACTGCAGGAATGTGCTTAATCAATACCCTACTAGTCCTAATAGAAAGCATTACAGAGAACTTAATAAACGTGTAAAAGATCAGTTAGCTGCTGATAAAAAACTTTGGCTTGATGGTTTGGCTGACAAAGCCGAGGAAGCAGTTAGACAGCACAACAGCAGAGAGCTGTACCAGATAGTTAATGTTTTGTGTGGTAGAAAACGGACAGGTATACAGGGATTGAAGGATAAACAAGGTAAGGTTATAGAAGGTGAGGATTCTGTCATGGCTTGGTGGGCTAAGCATTTCAGTGATATTCTAAACAATGCGGTTAGTTCTATTCCCATTGTTTGCAATGATGATAGATGCATTGGTGGCTTTAATGTTGGCCCTATAACACAATCTGAAGTTATTTTGGCTGTTTCTAAACTTAAACTTCATAAATCCCCAGGGGTAGATGAAATTACTACAGAAATGCTTAGAGCTGGGAATGTTTCGGTTACTACTTGGATGGCTGAAATTCTGAATATCTTTTATAATAAAGGCATGGTTCCTAAGGATTTTACCAGAGCTATTGTTATCCCTATTTTCAAAAAAGGTGATCGCAGTTCTTGTGATAACTATAGGGGTATCAGCCTACTCTCTGTTCCAGGTAAAGTTCTTTCCATGATTGTGCTTAATAGAATTAAGAATCTGGTTGACAGTCAATTACGTGATGAGCAATGTGGATTCAGAAGTGGTAGGGGATGTGTGGATCAGATATTTTCACTTAGGCAGATTCTTGAGAAATGTTTAGAGTTTCAGAATCCTTTGGTTGCTAGCTTTGTTGATTTCAAAAAGGCTTTCGACTCTGTTGATCGTCATAATTTGTGGTTGATTGTGGGATCATATGGTATACCAGACAAGTTAGTTAACATAATGAAAGCTCTCTATAATAACACTGAGTCGTGTGTGAGAGTTGGTATGGCTTGTAGCAATTGGTTTAGCATTACTTCTGGTGTTCGACAAGGGTGCATTTTGTCTCCTTTTCTCTTTAGCTTGGTTATTGATTATGTTATGCGAAATTCACTTCAAGGGAAATATTTTGGCCTTAAATGGGCTGGAGATACGAAAATTTCTGATTTAGATTATGCTGATGATTTAGCCCTTTTGGCAAATGATATTGATGAGATGAACTCTTTCATTCGAGCTGTTGATGAGACTGGTAGTAGAGTATGTTTGGTTATAAACAGAGAGAAAACTAAAGTGATGAAAATTGGTCAGGCAGGCTGTGATTCAGTTAATCTGAATGGTTGCAGTCTTGAGCAGGTGTCACAGTTTAATTATCTTGGGAGCTATGTAACAGATAATGGTGATGTGCGGCATGAGATTAACAGAAGAATAGGTATTGCTGCCGGGACTTTTAAGAACCTATGGAGAGTGTGGAGAAATAGGCGTATACACCTAAAGACTAAAATTATTGTATAATAGTTTGGTTCTTTCTAGGGTTAGTTATGGTAGTGAAACTTGGACACTTTGTAAACAAGATAACAGGAAACTAGATGCTTTTGATTCCAGATGCTTACGCAGTATCTTGGGCATTAGGTGGTTCAACTTTGTAACTAATGATGAGGTTAGGCAAAGGAGTCTGCAACCTCCTTTAAGCAGCATATTGTGTAGAGAGCGACTCCGTTGGTTTGGCCATGTTGCCCGTATGAATAATTATAGATTGGCGAATAGGGTTATGAACAGTGTGCCTAAAGGCCTCAGAAAGAAGGGGAGACCTAGGATGCGGTGGGCAGACAATGTCAAACAGGACCTTGTTAGAATTGGTGTGCAGTGGCCAGATGCAGTAGATGTAGCTCAGGATAGACTTGCTTGGAGAACTAAATTGCACGGTCTGGTTGGACCTCCGTAGCCCATGGCTGCTTGTGGATGATGATGATGATGATGCATCTCTATATTACATCAGTTTTAGAGAAGCATTTGAAGCTCATCTGTACAAGACAGTTCCAGAAGTCAAATTTGATTAGATTTATACAAATGGATGAACATTCAGAGATAACTCCAAGCTCACTGATAGCATAACATAAACAATATGAAAGCCAATGATGCTGAGAGTCAACAATGTTTCACACATATCTTGTTAGGAAGCTCACTGTAATTTTTACCAAAACAAACACTATTTCTAGTTGGGTTGTTTTACCTCTGAGCAGCACTTTTTTGCACACAATTGGCTAGATGGCCAGGTCACAAGGACTCCGAAGTCTCAGAGAAGGTTGGGGGAGGGGACTCACTGGAACAGCTGTTGGGAGACAGATGGTAGCCTTCCTTCAAGGCCATCCAGTGTGTTCTTTAACATGTGCAGGGTATGGCTCTCCAGCTCACAGGGTCAAGGCTTAAAGAGGCTCTCCAGCTCACAGGGTCATCCATACGACGGACAGCTGCCTTTCCAAGCTCATCAGTGTCCCCTACTGACTGTGGGCAGGGCAGGGAATTTTGCAGAGATAAATTTCAATGCTGACCCAGCTGGGACTCGAACCTGAGAAATGCAGATTATGAGCCTGGCATGCTACCGACTGAGCCGCCCTCACTATTTCTAGTCAGCTATGATAAAAATAAATGTATTAAAAAAAACTAGTATTGTACAAGGAGTAAGATGCTGTAAGGTTTCACATTATTTGTTATATTTGGTTGTTTTACCTCTAAGAAGCACTTTTTTGCACACAGTGGAATAAATGGCCAGGTCACAAGGACTCTGAAGGCTCAGAGAATGTGGTGGAGGGGACCCACTGGAACAGATGTTGGGAGACAGATGGTAGCTTCCATCAAGGCCATCCAGCACATTCTTTAATGTGCACAGGGTATGGCTCTCCCACATTTGGGGCCACGGATTAATGTCCCATCCGATGGATGGTGGCCTTTCCAAGCCGATCAATGTCCCTATATATTATGTAATGTTACATTTACATATATTGTTAGAAGAGCAAATGGATGAACAGGATGAACTTATTTTTCTTAAAAATTTGCAAAATTTACATACAGCAGAAAGGGATAATGCTAAGCTGGAAAAATCAGTAATCATACCCAGCTTAAATTCATTAACTGGTTCCAAAAAACACAACAATAGTTGAAACAATCTTATGAAACAGT
Source organism: Ryuthela nishihirai (assembly GCA_038380435.1). Classification (NCBI taxonomy): domain Eukaryota; kingdom Metazoa; phylum Arthropoda; class Arachnida; order Araneae; family Heptathelidae; genus Ryuthela; species Ryuthela nishihirai. Next base: position 151,051,415 of record JAWZYU010000001.1, on the reverse strand, counting down.
TCCACAAGGACAATATTATAAATGGGAGATATGTTCCTGGCCAGCCAAAATTTGGATCACAAAATTTAAAAATAGATCATTAAATATAATATCCAACATAATGACCTTTATCATGGTAAACATAAAATAAAATTTTTTTTAAATGTATAGAATATTTAAAAAATGTAACTAAACAAGTAGATACTACAGACTAATATGGGCTGTGTGGGGATGGGCGTTATTTTGATGGTAAAAGGTTCCATGCTGCTGAACATATGGGACAGCCACTGGCTGCAAAATGTTGGTAACATATCATTGGGCAGTTAGAGAACCCCTTATAATGACAAGTTCTGATCAAGATATCCGACTAATAGCACCTCATACCAAGACACCAGGTGCTGGAGCAGTGTGATGTCGCACGCACTTGAGTTGCGTTCCTTTCCCCTGGATGATGGTGAACACATTGTCTACCCTCACACTGACCAAAACAAAAATGAGATTCATCACCATGATACTCCACTCTTGTTCATTCCAATTCTGTCTGAAGCAACATCATTCAAGACATGCTTACATCTGGGCAGATGTGAGAGGCAAATGCAGTGCCAGACAATAGACTAATAATTAAAATTGTAAAAGCTTGTTGTTTACCATCTGTCTGGTATGTATTCAATGTGTTACCCATTGCCAGTTCCTTTGCAGTTGCATTGTAGATGCAAATCAGTCATGCAATGCCATGCGTCAGAAATGGTGGTCCTGTCACTCCATGGTCATACATTGTCTTTTTGATTCTTGTTGGCATGTGCTGGATCCTTCTTGAACGCACTGGTGACATGCATGTACAATGGTGCTGGAATTGAGCCAACAAGGTTGGCCACATCTCTGTGTTACAAACCAGCTTCTCTAAGGAAAATGATTCTTCCACGCTCAAAGTCTGTTAACTGTTGGAACGACTGTCAATGTTTGCGTAAGGGCATCTTTAGTGGTTTAGAACAATTTCCACAATGTTTTGTGCTTTGTCAGCCATTAAGTTTTGGTTGTCTTTATCTGTGTTTGACTGCTTCATACCTGTGCTATCAGCTGGCATCTGTCCAATCATTTTGAACGTCCTCCAAACATAATCATTTCAATGCATTTCCATATACTACTGCCTCCCTAAATTTCATCATATTTGCATAACTTCTTGCAAATGCTGCATTTTTTTTCCTGTAGTGTATATGGATAAATGATATTTATGCATTTACATACATAAGTAATGTTAATGCTACAATTGAATAAAAACACCAATTATGCACAATCACACAAGGATTCATGCAGCTAGACAGTTAAAACTTGTTTGGAACCAGTTTGGATCATGGCTGATATACCCTCATCAAAAAAATTGTCCCACCCAGAAGGTGTAGAGCTATATTTACATAAATAGGAAGTGTGGGACAGTAATATATGCAAATGAAGGGAAAATCATGTGTCTGACTACATATAAAATGTGGCAGATGACATGGATTCCATTATTGTAGGGAAGGTTGTCAATGGGAAAAAGAGGGCAGTGTAAATTAAGGAAACTAAACCAGACATGTAAATCTGGTTACCACCATTTGTACATTGTATATAGATGTTGGTTGGTTGGTTGTTTGGGGTTTAATGGCGCATCGGCAACAAGGCCATAATGCGCCAAACAAAAGACAATATAAAAGATAAAAAACATGGAACCCCGTAACCAAAATTTAAAATACATTTTTAACATTGTACATTGGTAAAACAACAGAAAACAATTGTATATGAACAGAGTAAAACAAGTGTAGAAATATTAAATAAAATAATCCCAGGTGTAAGAGACCTGGGGTAAATAATGCATATATTAAGGTAAAATCAAATTCGGTTAAAATATCCACAATATTTCAAATAGCTAAAAACTGGAGATAAAATGCAATGATCAGATAAAAGATGTCCGAGTGTAAGAGGCTCGGACATAAAATTATGAAAGCTAAAATAACATTGACGTTCGAAATTAAAACACGGACATTCAACTAAAATATGTTTAATTGTTAAAATGGTGTCACAAAACTCGCACTTAGGTACGTCGTCCGCCCGTAAAAGAAACGAATGAGTAATAAACGAGTGACCTAAGCGGAGCCGAGCAAGTACAACTTCCTCCTTGCGATTCCTGCGGTAACAAGACTGCCATGGTTTGACGATAGGTTTGATCTCAAAGAGCTTGTTTGTAAGCTGTTCTGACCAAGATCTCTGCCACTGTGCCCGGAGCTCGGTGGTAAAACGCTGCCGAAAATCCAGATAGGGAACCGGCAATGGAGAGTCGGACAGGGGCGTGGCTGACTTGGCAGCAGCATCTGCCAAGTCGTTGCCCCTAATCCCGACGTGAACGGGCACCCAACAGAAATGGATGGTGGTGGTGGCTGCCAGACGATGTAGTTGCTGGCGGATCTTAGTAAGAACAGGGTGAGGCCGATGCCTCACCGAGATCAAAGCCTGTAGCGAACTAAGCGAGTCGGTGTAAAGCACACACCGACGATGATGCTTAGTCGCTACATGGTCCAAGGCGAGACTGATAGCGTGCAACTCTGCAGTGAAGATGGAACACTGCAGTGGGATCTGGTCTGCAATGATTACATCACAGCAGACCATGGCTGATCCCACCGAAGTGCCGGACTTCGAGCCATCTGTAAAGACAGGCAAGAAGTCCGGGTGCTCAGCACGATGGCTGGCAAAGAGTTGCCGGTACACACAGTCGGGTGTAAAGGCCTTCCCGGTCCTGCACAGGGAAAAATCGCAGGAAGGGGAAACAGCGAGCCAAGGTGGAAGTGGCTCAGCTGTCGACTGTGCAACGCTATCGAGACTGGTGTTGATGTCTCTGAGGTAGCCTCGGACACGCAAACCAAAAGGACGAATGGCAGTCGGCCGATTATTGTAAAGCATTTCCCACTTCGGACTGAAAACGCAGTCCCAAGTGGGATGGCCAGGCAGGGATCGCAATTTAGACGCATATTGTAGGGACAACTGCTGACGGCGAAGAGATAAAGAAGGTTCGTCGGTCTCAACGTAAAGACTCTGGACCGGTGAGGTGCGGAAGGCTCCCATGCAAACACGGAGAGCCTGATGATGGAGGGGATCCAGCACCTTCACCACCGAATCCCGGGCCGAGTCGTACACCTGGGATCCGTAGTCCAGTTTTGATCGGACAAGTGCACGGTACAGGCGGAGCAAAGAACATCGGTCCGCCCCCCAAGAAAGGGAGGAGAGGACCTTGACGATGTTCAATGCCCGCATGCACTTGGACCTGAGATGACGTATGTGTGGTAAAAAGGTCAATTTCCGATCGAATATGAGACCGAGAAACTTGGTCTCCGCCACAACTGGAATGATGTTACCCCCGAGCCGCAGCTCGGGATCCAGGTGAAGATTACGCTTGCGGCAAAAGTGCACACAAGCGGTCTTCTGTGGGGAGAACCGAAACCCGTTTGCCGTCGCCCAAACCGAAAGATTGTTCAGGGCAATTTGCAGTTGTCTTTCAATGACCCTCATGCTGGAAGATGAGCAAAAGATGCTAAAGTGATCAACATAGAGGGCATTGCCTACTGATGGAGGAAGTTGTCTAGTTATAGAATTAATCTTGACAGCGAAAAGCGTAACACTCAGAACGCAGCCTTGTGGCACCCCCTGTTCTTGGGGGTACGGCCGCGACAGAGTGTTACCGACACGGACACGAAAAGAGCGTGTCGATAAGAAGTTGGAGATGAAGATCGGCATGTGACCTCTGAAGCCGAAGCTGTGGAGGTCACGAAGAATGCCGAATCTCCAAGCCGTGTCGTACGCTTTTTCGATGTCGAAGAAAATTGACACCAGGTGCTCTCTTCTTAAAAATGAATTTCTGATAGCCGATTCGAGGCGTATCAGATGGTCAAGAGTTGACCGTTGCCTGCGAAAGCCACACTGGGTGTTGGAAAGAAGGTTGTGATGTTCTAAATACCAGATGAGTCTGGCATTTACCATTCTTTCCAACACCTTGCACACGCAGCTCGTCAATGCGATGGGACGATAATTGGAAGGAATCTTGGGATCTTTGCCTGGCTTGGGGAAGGCCAAGACGATGGCCTCCCGCCAGGAGTCCGGAAACTGCTCCTCGAGAAAAATGCGATTGAAGAGATGGAGCAGCCGATCCTTACTCGATGGTGAGAGATGTTGGAGCATGGCATAATGGACATTGTCCGGCCCTACAGCAGAGGCACGAGAAGAGTGCAGAGCAAGGCGAAGCTCCTCCGCTGTGAATGGCCTGTTGTAAGGCTCCAGGCCATTCGAGTGGAAAGACAGCGGAGAGCGCTCCGCCCTGCCCTTCTGGGCCAGAAACTCGGGGGAGTAAGAGGAAGACGAAGAGATGGAAGAGAATGACTCCCCCAGAGTGTCGGCAATTGCTTTGGGATCAGCAATTGCCTGTCCATTGTGCTCCAGGATCGATAACGAGTGGGACGTGTAGTTCCCACTCATCTTCCGGACTTTATCCCACACGACCTTAGAAGTAGTCGTGCGGGTGATAGAAGATGTATACTTGATCCAAGATTCCTTCTGGCTCTGGCGTCGGACGAAACGAGCTTTCGCCCTGGCGCGTTTGAAATTTTCGAGGTTGGGGGTTGTCGGATATCTCCGAAACACCCCCCAAGCCTTGTTCTGAGCCTTACGAGCTGCGGTGCAATCTGGATTCCACCACGGTTTCGGAAGGCGAGGAAACCGTGTAGAAGTTTGAGGAATTGTTGATGCAGCTGCATCTACGATACAGTCCGTTATCTCCGCTACTGCCACATTGATTGGCTCCTGGCTGACAGAGTGGTCATCGAGCTCAGAGAGCAGCTCGAAACCACCCCAGTCAGCCCGATCGAGCCTCCACCGCGAGACGCGTGAAGGGCTGCAAGGCCCCCCACGAGAGATGGTGCACACCACGGGGAGGTGATCGCTTCCATAAGGGTTGTCCTCGACCTCCCATGTAAAGAGTGGAAGGATCGAGGAGGAGCAGATGGTGAGGTCAATGGCAGTGAAAGAGCGGGTTGGGGAGTGAAAGTAAGTACTGACACCGGTGTTCAACAGGGAGAGAGAAGGATCCAGGAGCCACTGCTCCAGGACCCCGCCCCTCCCGTTGGTGTCAGCACTGCCCCAAAGTGGACTGTGTCCGTTGAGGTCCCCCATAATGAGGAAGGGGGACGGCAGCTGCGAGACGAGATCATCAAGGTCTTCCTGGAAGACGATGCTCCCAGGTGGAAGATATACAGAGCAGACAGTCAGCGAGAACCCCACGAAGAGACGGATGGCTACCGCCTCTAAGTTGATGGTGAGTGGTACGACCTGGAATGGAGAATGGTTGCTCACGAGGATGGCGACACCCCAGCGAGCTGGACCATCTCCATCCCGGTCCCGGCGAACTAGTGAAAAGTGCCGGATCGTGGGATCTGTGACTGGCTGCAAGTATGTCTCCTGCAGGCACACACAGATGGGCTGGTGCGCCTGAAGGAGGGCCTTGATGTCGTCAAGATTCCTCTGGAATCCACGACAATTCCATTGTAGGAGTGTGGCCATCTCAGGACTTAGAAGAGTGGGCGGACGACGTGTTTCTATTCAACTTAACCGCCGCGGAGGACGGTTTAGTGAATAGGGGGCGGTCGGTATCCATGTCCTCGGAATCGTCCGAGGGGCATGGATCGGTGACCGCCCTTTGAGGAGGAGTGATGATTTTCTTTTTAGGCCCTGGTGGGGGCCCCTTCGGTTTGGAAGGTCGTGCTGTCTGAGGACGGGAAGGAGGAGGCCTTCCGGTGGAGGTGGAAGGCTGAGCTGCAGGAATGGAAACCGGGGTTGATGTCGAAGTCGACACCACCCTCGGTCTCGCCTGCGTGAGGAGGTACTTCGCAGCTGGCGAGAAAGACTCAGTAGGTGGTACACTGATGTCAGTCTGCACCGCAACCGAAGTCATTGGAACGATGGGCTTTCCAATGACTGCACTGGCATAGGAAACCTTGCCAGGCAGTGCAGGCGGTGCAGCAAGCTTTCTCGCCTCTGCATAAGAGATGTTATTTATGACTTTGAGGCGTTGTACCTCCTTTTCCTCCTTCCACTTCGGACAGTCGCGGGAGTACGCCGGATGTTCGCCACTACAGTTCACACAGCATGCCTTTTCTGCTGTGCAGTCAGGATCGAGATGATCCTTACTGCCACAGCGAGCACAGGTGGGCTTGCCCCTGCATGCTGTGCGGGCATGACCGTATATCTGACACTGAAAACAGCGCAGAGGGTTCGGTATATACGGCCGTACCTCACAATGTAAATAACCTGCCTTGATGGAAGAAGGCAGGCGTGGCGTGTTGAATGTCACGATTAGCACCCGGGTGGGTGTTAATTTCCCATCACGGCGTGTTGAAACCCGGTGGACCGCTGTTACTCCTTGAGGTGTGAGCTCCGAGAGGATCTCCTCCTCAGTGACTTTGAGGAGGCCCCACTCGGTGATCACACCCCGAGAGGAATTCAAAGTTTTATGGGGAGTGACTTCGACAGCCACCCCACCAATTTCTTTGACTTTCAGGAGCAGTTCAGAATGTTTCGAACAAGCGGTCTCAACCTGCAAGTCGCCAGATCTTAAGCGCTTGACGGATTTCGGCTCTCCCGCAAGACCTTTCAAACCTTTATTGACAAAAAATGGGGACATGTCCCCAAGTACCTGATCACCCGTGGAGTGGATGATCAGGAACTTTGGGAACGAAGACACAGACACAGAAGAAGACGGCAGTGATAACGTAGACGAAGAAGACGGGGGTTCATGTCGAGCCCTCTTGTTTGCAATGATCGAATTTTCCTCACTCTCTCTCATGTTTCTTTTAGTGTGGTTCAGTGCCCGCTGTCCCCACCCTCCACGGAGCCCAACAAGGGGACGCCCAGTCGGGCGCCAGGGCTACGCAGGCACTATACCCACACAGACAGTGAGCCAAGCCCTCACAAATAAATAGAAGGAAAATAAAAAGAGAAATGTGCAGAACAAAAACGTTCTACACAAATGAAACAAAGCGTAAAATAACAAAATTGTGAATGGCCAAACTGGCCTCACAAAGAAAGGATAACTACAAAAGGAAAAGAAGTTGTGAGGAAACTTGTAAACCTGTACCCGGACCGTGGGCAAGGTTACTCACCGCTCTGCACGGTTGACCCTAGCAGGACCTGCCCACCAGCCGATTGCTCCTGGGGGGGCCACCCCAGGAGCTCCCGTTTACCGGAAGCAGAGGCCAAAGCAGTGTATAGCAGAGGCCCCGGAATCCGCTGCCCAGCCCCGCGACGGACAGGCTCCCCAATGGCAAGACGGCCAATGGGGACCACGCCAGTCATGAGCTGAGGAGAGAAGACGGGGACCCCCGAGCAACTACCAGGATCCTCCTTTCCCGGGACACGGGTCTCCGCGCACGGCAAACACGCGGGCGAGCGTTTAGGACCCTGCGAAGGTAACCGAGCCAGCGGGAACCTTCACAGGGTGGTCCCCCTCACCACGTACAGGCGCTCACACCGAGGGGGTATATAGATGTGTAATCAACTCAGCAGGTTTGAGAAAGGTTGCATCATAAGTTGTGCATCATGTGAAGCAGAATGATCTATGTGATGAATTGGTTGCATCATCATGTGAAGCAGAATGATCTATGTGATGAATTGCAGCACATTTGGGATGTGATGTGCAAACAGTTGGCTGCTGCTGACAGCAATAGACATGAGATGTTTCACATCGTTTTTCAGGATCAGGTTGTCCTCAAGTGATTGTAGATTGGGATGATCGGCACAATCACCAGATGGTATCAGTACCATTCATCAACACCTGTACAAAGCTGGTATGTGAGGGAGTCACCCTCTCCTCTACATAGCACACTCCAAGACACAGGCATGCCAGATTGCAGTAGTGCAATGAATGAGCTGAGTGGCGTGATGAATGATATATCTTCAGGGACGAGGCGCACATATGTTTGTAACAAAAAGATGCCACAGTCATGTATACCTGTGTACCAAAGAATGAGATTCCACATCATGTATATTTTAACCACCATACAGTGCCCACTGCTGGGATCCCAGAGTGGGGTGTCACCTTTTATAACAGTTAATCATCTCTCACAGTCATCGAGAATAATTTAACTGCCCAGCATTATATGGATACCATTCATTCATTCTGTGGTCTTACTATTCATGCAGAGCATGCCAATTTCATCCCAGCATGATAATGCCAGACCATATACTGCATGATTTGCTCAAAAATGTCTGCAAGCGATTCCTGTGCTACTATGGCCAGCTCAGTCACTGGATTTATGTGACTGAGCACATCTGGAACATTGTGAAATGATGTCTGAGAACAGAACTGATTCCAGCACATAATGTGATAGATCTTGAGATGCAAGTGAAAGCAAATTTGGAGAACCACAGATCAGGACATTATTAGGAATCACTCGCTTCCTAACTATATTAGTGCTTGTATTACCATGAAAGGTGGACACACTTCTGTTTGAGGGAGTGGCTCAATCGGTAGCATGCCAGACTCGTAATCTGCAGTTCCCAGGTTCGAGTCCCAGCTAGGTTAGCATTGAGATTTATCTCTGCAAAATTCCCTGCCCACTTTCAGTAGGGGACACCGATGGGCTTGGAAAGGCCGCCGTCCATCAGATGGGATGTTAAGCCTTGACCCATTTTGTGGGAGAGCCATACCCTGTGCACGTTAAAGAACACACTGGATGGCCTTGATGGAAGGCTACCATCTGTCTCCCAACAGCTGTTCCAGTGGGTCCCCTCCCACAACATTCTCTGAGCCTTCAGGGTCCTTGTGACCTGGCCATTTAGCCCATGGTGTGCAAAAAAGTGCTGCTTAGAGGTTAAACAACGCAACCCACCTCTGTTTGAAATTATATGGATATTAAGGTACTGATGTTACCCTAATATCCATGTATCCACCTCACTAAGCAGGCTGCAAATGTAATCATATGTTACTTACACTACTACTTTTTAACACATTATTTGTATTGTACACGACATTCCTTCTGGATGGGGCAATTTGTTTTATAAGTGTATGAATTGCATTGTGGATGAACAAGCATTACAGTGGATTATGGTTATAATGAATCGATGACATGGACCCCAAGGGTTCAAAGTTGGGTAGTCAATTCACTGAACAGCCATTAGGACATAGATGGAATCCTCCCATCAAGACATTAAGCATGTCTTTCAAAATGCTGGGTGGTCTTGATAGAGATTGGTTGGTTGGGGTTTTATGAGCAACATAGGCTATGTTGCACCAAACAAGGTCTTGATGGGGAGGGAGGGATTTCAGCATCACATTTCATATTCCTTTTAATACACAGTGTCCCATATATGGCAGATAATTTCCCGATAGACCGATTTGTAACAAAAAACAAAACAAAAAAACCTAGAGCTTAAGTTTGAAAGTAAAGTTTTTATAGTCTACCATATTTAATTTTTGCCAAATTAACAAATATCTGGGGTTGTACCACCATTGCATGTTAGTACCAAATAGTGTCACTGGCAACAGTTATCACTGTTACACACCCATGCTGTGAGGCACAGAGTTAAAGCAAACTAGGCAAAGGTACTGCACATATAAACAAAGCTGGAGATACAAGAATTAATTAAGCTTCTGTGGGCAGAGAAGACCCAACTAGTAGAAATTGATCAATGCCATGTGGCTGTGTACAGTTCAGCTGTCCTGTCAGTGCAATAAGAGAGGAAAAATGCAATAAGAGAGGATATCGAGTTCCAAACTGTTGCGTGACTGAGTAGATATCAACAGAAGTAGCTTGGACTGCTGTAACAAGGAGTGTTCTTCTGCACAATACTGACTGTCACACACTGCTTCGTGTTAGACCTTCTTCACATCTAGTGATGAGTAACTATTCAACTCCCATAATAAAGTTGCAGATCTAGCATTGTTGGGTTGTTTTATCCCTGAGTGCTACTTTTTGCACACAATGGGTTAAATGACCAGGTTACAAGAACCCCAAGGGCCCCACAGCAAAGAACATGTAAGTAGAAGAATGAATACTTCCTTAGGTGCAATGTAAGAAACTTTTGGTTGCAGCACCACAATGCATTTTTCTGCTCCTGTGAGAATTTTAGATTCGGCAACTGTTGTTAGTGTTGTAATGCTTATATGCTTTATATCTATACACTAAATGAAGCAAATTGTTATATACACCCCAATAACAATATGCAAAGCAGAAGTACTGCGTCCAGTCATGGGATGCTGAAACTGGCAATGCCTATAAATAGAGCAGGTCTTTACGCATTGGAAACCAGTTTTTTTTTGTCATTTCAATTTTTATTTTGTTGTCATTTCAATTTCAGTTTATATTCATTTCAATTACATTACAACAGAATATGCAATGGGTATAAATTTATTTGCAAAGTGCACAAAATATAGGCTTATGTTGCAATTTTTGCAACTATAAATAAATGATAAAATAATAAAATTGTGAAATTTTTACGTGAATTACAAATATGCTGAAAATATAATTCCTAACCGCTTTGCATTGAAGGATAATTCAATTCTATACTATCAACAGCTGGATTGCTACATTGCCCCTGCAAGCATGTTTATGAGCTGAGTTCGTGTATCTGGAGATGAGTGGTGCCAGTAGCAACTCTCAGAGCTTGGTTGGTTGTTTTACCTCTGGGCAGCCCTATTTTTCTTACAATGAGCTAAATGGCCAAGTCACAAGACCCTGAAGGCTCAGAGAATGTTGGGGAAGGGGACTCACTGGACAGCTGTTTTAGGAGACAGATGGTAGCTTCTGTCAAGGCCATCTAGTGTGTTCTTTAATGTGTATCGGGTATGGCTCTCCCACACATGGGGCCATGGCTTAAAGTTGCATCAAAAGGACGACAGCCTTTCCAAGACCATCAGTGTTCCCTACTGACCGAGGGCAGAGTGGATTTTTGGGAGACAATACTCAATGCTGGCCCTGATGGGACCTCAAACCTGGGAACTGCAAATTATGAGCCTGGTGGGCTACAGACTGAGCTACCCCTGCCCACTTGGTTCGGGATAGATGTGTTTGGAGAACTAAATGAAATAGTTTGGATGGACCTCCATATCCCATAACTCCTTGAGGATTATGTGCAAATGTGTCTGTCTGTATATATGTTGGGTTGGGTTGTTTTACCTCTGAGCGGCACTTTTTTGCACACCATGGGCTAAACAGCCAGGTCACAAGGACCCCAAAGGCTTAGAGAAGGTTGGGGGAGGGGACCCACTGGAACAGCTGTTGGGAGACAGATGGTAACCTCCTGTCAAGGCTATCCAGCATGTTCTTTAACGTGCACAGGTATGGCTTCCCACACAAGGGGTCAAGGCTTAACATCCCATCTGATGGACGCAGCCTTTCCAAGCCCATCGGTGTCCCCTACTGACCGTGGGCAGGGCGGGGAATTTTGCGGAGATAAATCTCAATGCTGACCCAGCTGGGACTTGAACCTGGGAATACAGATTATGATCCTGGCGCACTACCGACTGAGCCACCCCCGCATACAACCCTGTATATATGTACATGGATACGTAGGTAGATACACATGTAGCTTAAAATTGATACATACAAGGCCATCCAACATGTTCTTTAACATGCACAGGGTATGGCTATCCTGAACATGAGGCCATGGCTTAATATCCTATTCAGGCAGCCTTTCCAAGCCCATCAATGTCCTCTAATGGTCATGGGCAGGGTGGAAGTTTTGCAGAGGCATAATTGGGATTCAAATCTATGAACTGCAAATTATGAGCCACTCAGTTCTTCACTTTTGCTTCTCCAACACTCTTGCTGCAGAAGACACTCCCTCCAAGCTAGCCTTCCTGAAAATTCTATGTGAACACAAAATTTCTTGAGGATGAGTGACAACGAAGGAGTTGAAGCAAGCTAGCTGGTTGCTGATGAAACTATGCACTGGCCAATAAACAATTATCACAATCTCTCCTTTTGACCTCCAGCGGTGCCTTGCTGACCATGAGGGAGACTAAAGATGTCTCCTTTGTCACAGTTCAACATCTGTCACAGATCCTGCAAGTCACCTGCTTCCATTTTTCAACATGCGCAGTCACCATCTCCCACGACTACTTGAGGAGGCAGGCACAGCATTGGTTCACGGATTCCACTGCAACTAATACCGGCTTACTCACATCTCTGGACTGGGAAATGGAGAGGAGGCAAATACAAAAGAATGGCCTGCTAAGTTTAAAACTCTGGGTAAAAGGAATGTGAAAATCACAAGCCATACGGACTCTTCGCAACCCTTGTAGCTTTAGGAGAATGAGGTAATGCATTTTCCTATTTTGGTCCCTTTCCACTCTTTTTATTGAAAGCTTTATGACACACTTGGCCTAAATCCCACTGCACTTGATTTTACCATTTGCACTCTTGCTACTGCCCACATTAGCAGTGTTAAGTAACTTAAGAATGAATAAAATTGTTGAAATTGTTGACCTGGAAAGCTGTAGTAAAGTAGCATTTGTATGTGTGCAGTCTGTCCATTCCACAACCAGCAGGAGTTGGGCACAGCAATAACATAGACACAATGCACAAAAGTATATAAACACAGTACAAGGATGAAAAATATTCACAAACTGAAAGTAACTTTTAGATAAAAGAATTATAAAAAAAAAACCCTAAAGAAATTACAAACTATATATAATATATGAATGTAAAGCTATTTAAAAACATAAAAAATATATGAAACAATTAGTTGAAAAAAACTGATTGTCCTGAGTAGGATTCCAACCCACAGCTCCCAGAAGCATGCCAGGCATCATAACTGCCAGACCACTAGAAACTAACAGTGTTTGTCAACAATGTGATAAAAAATAATAATGTGGGATGCTTATATGTCACATTGTTGAAGAAAACAGTTACTTTCTTGTGATCTAACAGTTATGATGCCTGGTATGCTTCTGGGAGATGTGGATCCAAATCCTACATGGGACAACCAATTTTTTCAACTAATTATTTCAAGTGTTTCTTGTCTACAGAACATTTTCCTGTGATACTTTATTAATAAAGTAAAATATATCTTACATCATTTAAATCCAAGAGAGGTTTCACTCTTGCAGAGTAGCCTTCAAAATACTCTAATAATACATCCAGATATCTGATATTGAAATAAAGAAAAATAAATACATATTGTTACCATACTGATATAACACCACAGGCAAAATAAAAATCACATATTTAACAAATTTAATATTTACCTGAAGCTTATACTATAATCCTTTTATCCAATTTATTTTTAATATTCAATTTGTAATTAAATATTTTGCATAATCAAATACAGCCAATGTGAACAAACTATATCAACCTAGTGATAAGTGTCAAAATAAAGTTTGAAACGTTATAAAGTAAGTAAGTAGTAAAGTTTATTGTATAAAAAGATGTCACTTGGATAACATCTCCATGGCACAATGGTATTATGTTGGTTCATTGTCATGCTGCAACTGCTGGGTTTAGGTTCAAGCTCTGGGATGATAGTATGCTTGTTTGTTCTGTCATGACATGCATGCTTTATGGGTATAATCCTAATTTAATACGTAGACCAAAATCTGACCAAAATTCAATTTTTAATATTTAACCACATAAATTGTGTGGAAAACATTTGTATACTAAATAACAAAAACCTTAACTTTTTTTTTACCAATAAACTGTACAAAAGTTAATCAACAAATAAAGTCACAAAGCTGAGAGCTAATGATATGAAGAACTTAGTTGTCTGAGCCAATCCAAGAGATCTGCATATACATGCAATATATATTTTTAAGCTTTACCCTGTCACAACTGTGATTAGTATTGCTGGACTAATCACAACTATCATTATTTCATGCACTTCTATTATAAAATCTAACTTCTGTGACTAATTTTACATATTTTAGACCAGAGTTCTTCAAAAAGTGCTCCACAAATCCTTGAGAAAATGTCCTTGCAAAAATCAAAATGATTGACAATTTTGGTAATAAAAGGTGGAAAATTTTGTACCAGTTTGCAACCACTGTGCAGTGGTTCAAAATGCAAAAAACGATCAAAATTAATAACTCGCATAGAAGTGGCATGATTATTCTGAAATTTGAAACAGCAATTACTTTACAGCAGTATATCATATATTTGAAAATGATAGTAATATACTGGATATTTATTAATTAATTATCTATAAACTTGAAGTGCTAATCCTATTCAATGTGAATGTTTTAAGGAGAATTTTTCTAAAATGAATTACTGAAACAGTAAATATCCAATCGTCTTAACATTCAGCAAAATAATTGTTGGTGTGTAAGTATGTAACATAATTGAAAATGGTGGAGTATATCATTAAAAGCAAGTTTCTGAAGGTAGATGTTTTTAGTAACAAAGAAAAAATACGAATAAATTTTAAAAAATTAAAATATACCTATCTTCCTATATGCACTCTAAAAAGTAGAAAATAAACCTAAAGTACATTGATGGTACAATCAGTCACTGAATTCATATTCACTCAAAAGAAGAGAGGGTGCTGATTTACATACTTAACGAGATAGTTGGTGCCCTATCTGCCTTTGAAGTGAATGTGAATTCAGTGACTGATTGCACCATTGATGCATTTTAAGTTTATTTTCTACCTTTTAGGGTGCATATAGCAAGATGCTGTCCTGGTGGCTGAGTGGTTAGTGCACTTGGTTACTGATCAGTGGGACCTGGGTTTCAAGCCCCAGGCAAGACATGGATGCTTGTGTTGTCTTTCTGCTTATGTATTCTTTCCTCACAGATCATCTCTATGGCATATTAAACTGAAAGGCTCCTGTCATCTTTATTATTATTAGAAGATTGGTTTTTTTTTATTTTATTTTTGACAAAAAACAATGAAGGAAAATCTAATTATACTGAAATTCAAATGCTACTTGCCAAACTGCTGTTTCATTATAGAATTAAAAAATGGGTTGAAATTAACATCTAATAAACTATATCTTATCAATAATATAATGAGGTACTTTTTTACAACGTAGAATAAGCAATCATACTGCCACCAGATATGTATGTAATATGGTGTGCATCTGTTTTTATTACATATTTAATGTTATACAATTAAAAGACCTTCTTGCTCAAAAATTAATTTAAAATAATTTAAAATTCTCTGTCATTGAGCAATAAAATTTCAGAGTTTATCCTTCAAACTATTTGGATTTTGAAAGTTCTTAGAAGAAAACTCTCAGAAGCTTTTTGGAGCAAAGACAGTGCTCCGTCTTCAGTGAAGTGATGTTATGTACTGACGTTGGGTCCGTTTAGACAAAGAGCTTCTTTCCACATGTCGTGTAGGGTGATTCCAGTGTCTCGGTTGCAGGTGGGGATGGACGAGGTCATTATTTCAATAGCCTCGCGGACTATGGTTCCGTTCCGACACTTCTTGCGCGCGCATCCACTTTCTATGGAACCATAGTCCGCGAGGCTATTGAAATAATGACCTCGTCCGTCCCCACCTGCAACCGAGACACTGGAATCACCCTACACGACATGTGGAAAGAAGCTCTTTGTCTAAACGGACCCAACATCTGTACATAACATCACTTCACTGAAGACGGAGCACTGTCTTTGCTCCGAAAAGCTTCTGAGAGTTTTCTCCTAAGAACTTTCAACATCCAAATAGTTTGAAGGATAAACTCTGAAATTTTATTGCTCAATGACAGAGAATTTTAAATTATTTTAAAATATTTAATGTTGCTTCTGTCATTTGTTGATTTTTATTTAACTGTTATTTTCAAATTTGTTGCAATGTAATTGCATGCTTGCTCCTCTCTACCCCACACCTCACCCCCCAAATCTGTCCAGTTTATTAACTTAGGAAAAGAACTTTTAACAACATATACAAACCCTTAGCAAAATTAAAAAGAATCCCAATCTTAAAATAATTCAAGCTGACAAAATTATTAAATAGTATTACTTAATACCATCCAGTTTAATGAAAACTAGAAAATACACTACAGGAACTAAATTGTCAACCCTTAACAAAAAACCCACTATTTACTGTAATCAACAAATTAAATACACTTAAGGCTAATCCATTTCTCCAAGAACATTGCCAAAGCTGGCACTGTGCCAATTTACATATGCATTGGAGGCAATCTCCAATGGGAGCTGATACTCTCGGAACAGTAGTTTTCATTGTGACTGTAACGCTCCAAAGAAATGCAAAATACTTTTAAGTTTGGACCCTTTTTCTGATTCAAATAGGTTTATGCTCCGGATAGTTCAGTCAGGTGCCAGGCAATAATTAACAAATTGCCAAATAAATAAATAAAGTTAAATTAGGGTTCAAAATACCAGCGAGCGTTAATGAGTATGAATTCAAAAATGATTATCAAAACGTAAATGTTAAATACTAATCAACCAAATAACGTTGCTGAAGAGAAAAAATTAGTAAAGATTCAAAAGGTTTAAATAACAAACAAATTTATTTCCAAAAATCACTCACCAAAACTTCAATGAAGAAGATACATTAACTGAGCACTCTTCCGTGCTACATGCTTATGCTCTACTGAGCTCACTCACTTCTCTCTCACTAACTAATTCTTAACTCTGACTCTGTGCTACTGTGACTACCTGTTACCAGACTTTAACAAGACGCTTACAGAGGCCCGCACGTGTCATGTTGCACGCCGGGAAAGACATTTACATAAATTGATGAGCGGCGCAAGCTATGACGCAAGAGTGGGTGTGTCCTTGTGCACAAGCTTTAGTGGGTAACAGTCGGAAGATCGGAGTTGCGCATGCGCAACTCCTAACTCTTGGAAACAAGTGCTGTGTTGCCAAAAAGGAAATAAAAATCTCCAAAATGATAAATATAACGTAAATTAAGCAAAACTGGTTAAGGTAAAGTACAAGTGAACGATGGGGCATCACATGACAGTAGTGGGTGAATGTCTGTGTTGATTTATGTTAATGATCAAGTTTTCCATGTAGGATAGTTGGAATTAGTGGGTGGGGAAATAATTATTTTATTTTCTGTTAAAAGGACATCCAAAGTTTGTAAAAAAAATCATTTACCACCACACCCCCAAGCTGTTTGGGAAAATTATATTACATATACCTAATCAACCATTCAGACCACTAATTAGCAAATGATGTGCCCCCACATATTTCGGGGAAAAAGCCTTATTAAAATTCTTCACCCTGTACTTTTCTCCAGATCAGTATTCCATAAAATTCAGAACTGACCTTATACATAACTCATAGATATTGAAATTAAACCAGAATACACTCTACATTCCCTAGATGCAGTATGCCTGTGAACAAATGACTCCAGCGAAATGATTATTATCAAAGGCAAACTGTGCATGTGTGAACTTAAATTTTTAGTGTGCCGCGAGTATTCATGATGAAAAATAGTGTGTCATGAGCAAAAACGACTGAGAATCACTGCTATAGGGTAATATTTTTGTTGTGGCTTATTTGCAATCAAATATTTGAGTATTTGAAAAGTACATTAAAGGTAACCATTAGCTGCATTACAGTGATATATTAGGAGGGAGGAGATTATAACTCTTCCCCTTGGAGACTTGCATACCATATATTTTTAAGGCAATTCCTAATTCTTTTAATAAAAACAAGAACATGTCAAATGAATGCAAATGGCTAGTATTAAAGAAACTTTTTTTCAAGTAGCTTTTTCAAAAAAGAAATTAAAATCTTTCTATAAATGAACAGACTTTGCACAAACTCATAATCATGCCATAATGTTCAGAGCAGAAAGATTTAAAGTTTCTTATGGCTATTTCCACTGTTTTCATAAAGGTTACAATGTAATTTTTTTTAATTAAGGGAGATGTGAGTGGGCAATTCTGTAGGAAGATGGCACAGTTTTCCCAAAAATTCCCTCCGCCATCTAAAAATTTTAAATTTTTATGCATAATGTTTACAAAAACAACACAACTTAGAGGAATAAGCTTTAGATCTTTCTACTCCAAGTACACTGGTGTCCAAAAGTTAAATATAATTTACAAACTGTTAAATACCAAACAATGTTTGCAAACATTTGAAATTATTGACATTACATATGGTATGTCAATGAAAGAGAATATAGCCAAGATCATATGCCTTCCATAAATCACCTGACCAGACAAAATTTTCATACATCACTCAAAAAGCAAATCCAGGGTACTGCAAAAGCTGGCTCTGATTCTGCATCACTCATTTCCTGTTGAGTGAATGCTGTATTCATGTCGGCAGAGCATTTTGTAACAACAATACAACACAGAAACAACATATGTGTACCTTTGCATATGGTAAAGAAATTGGTACGTGGATTTCAGATCAATGTGGCTAGGTTTGTAAATGTCCCACAATCAATGGTTTCAAGACTTTGAAGATGGTTCCAACAGACAGGTGAAGGTCACCATCAATGAGTACAAGGTCATCCAAGAGTGACAACAATACATAATGATGACTATATTGAACTAACAGCCAGACATTATATGGCGATGTCAGCCAGGCAATTCTCTCTGTAACTTTCCCCAGCCATTGGAAGGACAGTTTCGAGGCAACCTGTTCACAGAAGGCTTCACTAAAGTGAGCTCTATACCAGATGACCAATAGTTTGTATTCCCCTATCTCCCCCACAGGAAAACCTCACTAACATGGTACAGACATCATGAATTGACCCTAGACCAATGAGTGCATGTCTTCATGATGACTCACAATTCGTCCTGAAAACTGATCCATGATGTGCATATAGCAGAATAAAAGAGCTTCAGTAAAGAATAAAAAAGGGTTGGTGAAAGAATATTAGGTAGTAAGTAAAACCATCTTAAGTTTCTACCCTGCTGAGAAGTGGTGAACCACACAGGGTCCTGGTGTTGACCATATTAACCTACTGGACTGAAACAATGTTCCGAGTTTGATTATGGATCCAGAATTTGCTGCACTGGTGGGCTTCTGTGGAGGGAAAATCTTCCGTTGTGTTTCCTGTTTGTTTGTGGGTTGACAGCCCCAAGTGAATAGATTCACAGGATATGTTTATCAGCTGGTGGATAATCCTGAGCAGAGGTCATTACAGGAACCTAAACTCTTTGCTTCTATTGGCATTATCAAATTCTACATTGGAGGAAGTCTTCCAGTGTAGATGACTTCAGCCTTTAGTGGTGGGGGGAACCGGTCTTTGCTCCATGTCTGTGATTGGGGTTCTTTTTTTTCAACCTTGCTGAGTAGTCAACTTCACAGGGTCCTGGTGCTGACCATTTATACCTACTAGACTGGACTTGTTTATGGATTTGAGCTTGATTATGGATCCTGAACTTGCTGCACTGGTGGGCCTCTGTTGAGGGAGAATCTGCCATTGTATTTTCTGTTTGCTTCTGGGTTGCCAGCCCTAAGTGAACAGAGGCGTGGAATACCTTATATCAGCTGGTGGATAATCCTAATCAGAGGCCATAGCAGGTACCTGAACCTCACTTAGCTAGTTGGGCATTGCCAAGCCTAAACTGGAGTAATGTGTCTCAGGCAAGCCATAGGCTCTTGAAAAAGTCCACTTGAAAAGGTGGTGTCTGAAGTTCCTACCAGCATTGGTGACTTCAGCCTTTAGCAGAGGAGGAACAGGACTTTGTCCCATGCATGTGATCAGGGGGCTGTTTGATATTGTTGGCTGGCCCTACCTATCTCAATAAACCTAGTTTTTTTAAAAAACCTACTAATCATTTTCTCTCTGCAGGAACATGGGGACATTATATAGAGATTATTCTCTTGATGTCCTCACAAAAGAATTCCAGCACTATAACCTAGATATTCTAGGCTTGCAAGAGACCAGATGGACATGTAAAGGTGAGATACTTAAAAATAACTTTAAATTTCTCTTTTCAGGGAAGAGTGATAATAAACATCACCGCGGTGTGGGTCTGCTTCTTAGCAGACAAACCAGTGATGCTCTTCTAGGATATGAGTGTATTAATGAACGGTTTCTAACAGCAAAATTTCAGACAAGCATTAAAGACTTGAATGTTATGTGCTGTTATGCCCCCATTGAGGGTGCCGATGAGGCGGACAACTTCAAGATATATTTTGAATTATGTCAAGAAAGGAGATATTACCCTTGTTCTGGGTGACTTCAATGCCAAAGTTGGTACTGACTCTGACCTTTGGGTAGGGGTGATAGACCCTTTTGGAATTGGTAGCAGCAATGTCAATGCATTTTGTCACCTTTTCTTTTTAGTTTGGTTATTGATTATGTCATGCAAAATTCACTGCAAGGGAAAGATTTTGGCCTTAAATGGTCTGGAGATACAAAAATTTCTCATTTAGATTATGCTGATGATTTAGCCCTTTTGGCAAATGATGTTGATGAGATGAACTCTTTCATTCGAGCTGTTGATGAAACTGGTAGAAGGTAGGTTTGGTAATAAACAGAGACAAAACTAAAGTGATGAAAATTGGTCTGACAGGCTGTGATTCAGTTAATCTGAATGATTCAAGTCTTCAGCAGGTGTCACAGTTTAATTATCTTGGGAGCTATGTAACAGATAATTGTGATGTGTGGCATGAGATTAACAGATGAATAGGGATTGCTGCTGGGACTTTTAAGAATCTAGGGAGAGTGTGGAGAAATAGGCGTATACACCTAAAGACTAAAATTATTGTATAATAGTTTGGTTCTTTCTAGGGTTAGTTATGGTAGTGAAACTTGGACACTTTGTAAACAAGATAACAGGAAACTAGATGCTTTTGATTCTAGATGCTTATGCAGTGTCTTGGGCATTAGGTGGTTCAACTTTGTAACTAATGATGAGGTTAGTTAGGCAAAGGAGTCAGCAACCTCCTTTAAGCAGCATATTGTTCAGAGAGAAACTCCGTTGGTTTGGCCATGTTGCCCATATGGATAATTATAGATTGGCAAATAGAACAGTGGGCCTAAAGGCCTCAGAAAGAGGGGGAGACCTAGGATGCAGTGGGCAGACAATATCAAACAAGACTTTGTTAGAATTGGTGTGCAGTGGCCAGATGCAGCAGATGTAGCTCAGGACAGATATGCTTGGAAAACTAAATTGCACGGTCTGGTTGGACCTCCATAGCCCATGGCTCCTTGGGGAGGAGGAGGATGAAGTAAAATATTTCTTCCTCATGGATTTTCTCTAGATGCAGTTACTGAGAGGTTCCTGTCAGACCTCTGGGCATACAACTGCTTGAGGGGCAATTCATGAACTTTTTTATACATGACATTATTCAGGGAAAAAACTCTTTCATACAATTCAATTTACTACACACTGTAAAAGCATAATTTTACAGCCACAATCATTAGAAAAATGAATCTATATATGATGTAATTAAGTGTTAAAATGTAACACTTACTTTTTATACTCTGAATTTTTCCTTTCTTTAGGGATATCAAACAACTGGTCAAAGGTAGATAAATAAGTCAAATAATCAACTTTCTGAAAAGAAAAAAATGTGAATATATTTTAGCAAAATATCTTTAAATATTCATTTGAATAACAACATTAGATACCCAAAACTCAGTTGGCATATGATTCACACAAAATGGTTTAGAAATCAGAAGGGTTAATTTGTGCTTTTGATCTATATTTGTGTGTGTGTAGGTGTTTATAAACTGAATGGACAAATTATTATATACATCTACCTAATAACCTATTGCTCCACCTCTTACCCTCACAACAACAGCCAGACTTCTTGGTAAGGACTCAATGAGGTGTTGAAAACAAAGAGGTGGTATTGCCACCCATAAAGTGAGGATTTCCTGTCATAGAGCATCTACATTTGGCAGGCTCGAATAGATTTTTCCAATTCATTCCACAGATTCTCAATAGGGTTGAGGACATGGTGATCGAGGTGGCCATTTGAGTGTGGTAAACTCATTTAAATGCTCCTGAAGCCAATTTGTCGCCACTTGGGAAGTTTATGGTGTACCATTTCACCTGTTGAAATATGGCATCATGTTGATGAAAGAGAATCATTATGAACGGTGTAGATGGTTGGGAAGGATGTTCACATACCTTGTGAAAGTGATGGAGGTCTTGACGGGTATGAGGGGCCCCAAGAAAGCCCATGTAAATGCACCCCAAACAATTACACTGCTTCCACCTGCCTGTATGACCCTAACTTGGCAAGCTAGTTCCACCACTTTGTATGGTTTATGCCACACACACACACACACCCTCCCATTGGCATGACAGAGTTGAAACCGTGATTCATCAGACCAGATGACCTGTTTCCAGTTCTTCACACTCCAGTTGCGATAGGCCTTTGCAAACTGCAGTCTAATCTTTCAATGCCTTGCAGTCAACAAGGGGATAAGATATGGGACGTCTAGTGCTATAGCCTATTTTTTCCATGGTATGATGGATAGTCTTTGTGCATAAGCTTGTGGACATGCCCTCATTCAATTCCAATGTTATCTGTTCCATTCCAATGTTATCTGTTCCACAGTAGCTGTGCAAATCCTTGTAACGATGCAGGACATTCTGTGCTCCCCTCGAGAATCAATTGCACATTTATATCAGAATTTCTCCCACTGGCTGGAAGTTTTGTTGCATTTCACACAGTCCTGGTATACACACATGACAGTCTGATGTGGAAATACTCTTCAGCAGTGGTGATGGAACAACAGCCTTCGTCACACCTACTATCTGGCCACGATCAAACTCACGTCGCTGCATTTACCCATAATTACTTCTCTGTGACTGGTGCCCAATTCATAGAGACTTGCTCTATTTATAAGAATTGCCAGTTTCAACATCCCATATGACTGAATGCGATACTTCTGCTTTGAATATTGTTATCAGGGTGTTTATAATAATTTGTCCATTCAGTGTATATATACACTAAGTGCCAGTTTATTAGATACACCTACCTAATAGTGTTTTGCTCTTCCTTTGGCATTCAGAATAGCCTGAATTAGTTAGGGCATGGAACTTACAAGATACTAGGGTTTGGGTTGCTTTACCTCTGAGTGGCAATTTTTGCACACCATGGGCTAAATGGCCAGGTCACAAGGACCCTGAGGGCTCAGAGAAGGTTGGGGGAGGAGACCCACTGGAACAGCTGTTGGGAGACAGATGGTAGCCTCCCATCAAGGCCATCCAGCATGTTCTTTAACGTGCACACGGTATGGCTCTCCCGCACATGGGGCCATGGTTTAACGTCCCATCTGACAGACGGCGGCCTTTCCAAGCCCATTGGTGTCCCCTACTGACTGTGGGCAGGGCGGGGAATTTTGCAGAGATAAATCTCAACACTGACCCAGCTGGGACTTGAACCTGGGTACTACAGATTACGAGCCTGGCACGCTGACTGAGCCCCCCCCCCCTCCCCTACAAGATACTGGGTGTGAACAGTATCTTGTAAGTAAAAAAGGGGATACTGGGTGTGAACAGTATCTTGCAAGTAAAAAAGGGGATACTGGGTGTGTTGTAAAGAAATGTTGTATCACGAGAAATGACTGTGTCGTGCAGTTGTTACAAAATGGATGGTGACACAGTCTCACAGCAAACAGCTTTACCACTTCATTCCAAAGATGCTCAATAGGGTTTAGATCTGGGGACTGTACAGGCCAATGAAGCAGGGAAAACTCGTTGGCATGTTTTTGGGAACCATTCAGTGATAATATGTGCCTTCTGAGCAAGTGCATTATCATAATGAATGTGTCCATCCAAGTGAGGATAAACTGTAGCCATTAAGGGATGAACTACATCAGCAACGATGTTCAAATATGTCATGCCATTCAGATGTCCTTCAATACATTATCATAATGAATGTGTCCATCCAAGTGAGGATAAATTTTAGCCATTAAGGGATGAACTTCATCAGCAACGATGTTCAAATATGTCATGGCATTCAGATGTCCTTTGATGGGTATCAGCAGGCCTAATGTGTGCCAGGAAAATATTCCCCACATCATCACACCACCACCACCACCACCACTGGCCTGTATTATTGACACCAGACAAGATGGCTCCATGGCCTCATGTTGCCTGCACAAAATCCTTATCCTTCCATCAACATGATGCAAAAGGAAACTTGATTCATCTGACCCAGCTACATTTTTTTTTCAGTCCTCAATGATTCAGTGTTGGTGCTCCTGCACTCACTGCAGATGTGCTTTCTTGTTCTTTGCTGACAACATTGGCACTTGACACGGTTGGTAGCTGTGGTAGCCCAATCATGACAAAGTCTGATATGTGGTGTATTTGGTGATGACCTTCTGTTAGCTTGCAAGATTCCAACCAGCCTCCTTTGACTCCTCTGATTCACAAGCTGCTTTCATCAACAGGATTACCGATCACTAGTAATTTTTTGCTTTTTGCACTATTCTTGGTAAACCCTTGAAACAATTGTGAGTGAAAAGCCCAGGAGCTATCATGTCACATTCAAAGTCCCTCAGGTCGCTCGTTCTGCTCATTTTGAAACTCAATCCAACTCTTAAATATGCTCAAAAAGCTGGCCTGCCTGATTTATACTCCACACCACAGTCATGTGATGTATTACATGTTGGAATTAACCATTTATATGAAAAGGGATGGTGTACTTAATAAACTGGCATCTCAATGTATATATATATATGCATACATAGATTAGTACAATGGCAAAGTGACCATGGAAACAAGGAAAGAAATTCTTTTCTTATAAATTTGATTATTAAAACATTAACCCTTCTAGTGTCCACATCATATGTATATGTTGACAGAATTTGAAATGAGAGACCAAGCATGTATGCATCCATTTTAAGTACAGCAAAAAAATTCCTTATTTTAAAAAGAAAAATTGCCATTTGAAATTTTCTTATATATATATCTTATAAAAAAATAATGGTCTGTAAATGGTCTGTAAATGGTAGCTAGGTAGTCACTGGAAGGAGAGCTATGCACCAATCCCCTGTGATGATGCATAGAACCGGCCAGGCCTAGCACCTAATGTCCGACCCCCGCCTTCTCATGGTGCGGACCGTTAGAAACTTGCAAAAGAGATATTCTCTTGTGGAAGTGAACGGAAGGGGAGGGCTGCCAGATTAGTGTGGCCTACTGATCTGGACAACTATGGTTACTTTTCTTTTTTTCTACCTTGCTGAGGAGTGGTCAACCACACAGGGTCCTGGTGCTGACCATATAAACCTACTGGACTGGACAGATATATGGCTCTGAGCTTGATTATGGATCCTGATTTGCTGCACTGGTGGGCTTCTGTGGAGGGAAAATCTTCCGCTGTGTTTTCTGTTTGTTTGTGGGTTGACAGCCCCAAGTGAATAGATTCACAGGATATGTTTATCAGCTGGTGGATAATCCTGAACAGAAGTCATCGCAGGCACCTGAACTCTTTGCTTCTATTGGCATCGTCAAATTCTACATTGGAGGAAGTCTTCCAGTGTAGATGGCTTCAGCCTTTAGTAGTGGGGGGAACGGGTCTTTGCCCCATGTCTGCGATTAGGGGGCTGTTTGATATTGTCGGCATTCCCTCTCTCAATAAACATAGTTTCTTTAAACATCCCACTAACCATTTTCTCTCCATAGGTAGTTGGAATGTGAGGACTCTGCACAGAGCTTTTTCTCTTGATGTCCTCACACAACAATTCCACCGTTATAATTTAGATATTCTCGGCTTGCAAGAGACCAGATGGACAGATAAAGGTTAGATTCTTAAAAATAATCTTAAATTTCTCTTTTCAGGGAGGGACGACAATAAGCATCACCAAGGCGTGGGTCTGCTTCTCAGCAGACATGCTAGTGATGCTCTTCTAGGATATGAGTGCATTAATGAAAGGTTTCTTACAGCAAAATTTCAGACAAGCGTTAAAGACTTGAATGTTATCTGCTGTTATGCCCCCACTGAGGATGCCGATGAGGATGAGAAGGATAGGTTTTATGAACAACTTCAGGATATTTTGAATTCTGTCAAGAAAGGAGATATTACCCTTGTTCTTGGTGACTTCAATGCCAAAGTTGGTACTGACTCTGACCTTTGGGGAGGAGTAATAGGCCCTTTTAGTATTGGTAGCTGCAATGGCAATGGGCAACGTCTCCTACAGGTAAGTAAACTCAATGGATTCAGAATAACTAACACTTATTACAAACACCGCGACATACATAAGGACACATGGGTTTCACCTGATGGGCTGCATAAGAATATGATTGATTACATATTAATTAACAGCAAATGGGCTAGTTCTGTTAGGAATACCAGGGCATATAGGGGAGCTGAAATTGGATCTGACCATTACCTTGTTAAAAGTGTGTTGCAACTTAAACTTAAAAAGTGTTGTGCTAGGGTTAAAAAATTTACTTTTAATACTGAAGCTCTGAAAGATCCAGTTATAGTCAAAGCTTACCATGATAGGTTACTTAGTCATTATGACAGTCATGGTTTGCTTACTACTGAAGTTGAGGAAGAATGGGATCATTTTAAACAGGCTTTTTTTGGACACTAACAGTACTCTTTTAGGAAAAAAAGAGCAGAAGAGGCAAAATTATCTGAGTGATAAGGCACTTGAGCTTATTTCGGAAAGAAAGAACTGCAGGAATGCCCTTAATCAATACCCTACTAGTCCTAACAGAAAGCATTACAGAGACCTTAATAAACTTGTAAAGGATCAGTTAGCTGCTGATAAGAATCTTTGGCTTGATGGTTTGGCTGACAAAGCCGAGGAAGCAGTTAGACAGCACAACAGCAGAGAGCTGTACCAGATAGTTAATGTTTTGTGTGGTAGAAAACGGACAGGTATACAGGGATTGAAGGATAAACAAGGTAAGGTTATAGAAGGTGAGGATTCTGTCATGGCTTGGTGGGCTAAGCATTTCAGTGATATTCTAAACAATGCGGTTAGTTCTATTCCCATTGTTTGCAATGATGATAGATGCATTGGTGGCTTTAATGTTGGACCTATAACACAATCTGAAGTTATTTTGGCTGTTTCTAAACTTAAACTTCATAAATCCCCAGGGGTAGATGAAATTACTACGGAAATGCTTAGAGCTGGGAATATTTCGGTTACCACTTGGATGACTGAAATTCTGAATATCTTTTATGATAAAGGCATGGTTCCTAAGGATTTTACCAGAGCTATTGTTATCCCTATTTTCAAAAAAGGTGATCGCAGTTCTTGTGATAACTATAGGGGTATCAGCTTACTCTCTGTTCCAGGTAAAGTTCTTTCCATGATTGTGCTTAATAGAATTAAGAATCTGGTTGACAGTCAATTACGTGATGAGCAATGTGGATTCAGAAGTGGTAGGGGATGTGTGGATCAGATATTTTCACTTAAGCAGATTCTTGAGAAATGTTTAGAGTTTCAGAAACATTTGGTTGCTAGCTTTGTTGGTTTCAAAAAGGCTTTCGACTCTGTTGATTGTCATAATTTGTGGTTGATTGTGAGATCATATGGTGTACCAGACAAGTTAGTTAACATTATGAAAGCTCTCTATAATAACACTGAGTCGTGTGTGAGAGTTGGTAAGGCTTGTAGCAATTGGTTTAGCATTACTTCTGGTGTTCGACAAGGGTGCATTTTGTCTCCTTTTCTCTTTAGCTTGGTTATTGGTTATGTTATGCGAAATTCACTTCAAGGGAAAGATTTTGGCCTTAAATGGGCTGGAGATACGAAAATTTCTGATTTAGATTATGCTGATGATTTAGCCCTTTTGGCAAATGATGTTGATGAGATGAACTCTTTCATTCGAGCTGTTGATGAGACTGGTAGTAGAGTAGGTTTGGTTATAAACAGAGAGAAAACTAAAGTGATGAAAATTGGTCAGGCAGGCTGTGATTCAGTTAATCTGAATGGTTGCAGTCTTGAGCAGGTGTCACAGTTTAATTATCTTGGGAGCTATGTAACAGATAATGGTGATGTGCGGCATGAGATTAACAGAAGAATAGGTATTGCTGCCGGGACTTTTAAGAACCTATGGAGAGTGTGGAGAAATAGGCGTATACACCTAAAGACTAAAATTATTGTATAATAGTTTGGTTCTTTCTAGGGTTAGTTATGGTAGTGAAACTTGGACACTTTGTAAACAGGATAACAGGAAACTAGATGCTTTTGATTTCAGATGCTTACGCAGTATCTTGGGCATTAGGTGGTTCAACTTTGTAACTAATGATGAGATTAGGCAAAGGAGTTTGCAACCTCCTTTAAGCAGCATATTGTGCAGAGAGAGACTCCGTTGGTTTGGCCATGCTGCCCGTATGAATAATTATAGATTGGCGAATAGGGTTATGAACAGTGTGCCTAAAGGCCTCAGAAAGAAGGGGAGACCTAGGATGCGGTGGGCAGACAATGTCAAACAGGACCTTGTTAGAATTGGTGTGCAGTGGCCAGTTGCAGTAGATGTAGCTCAGGATAGACTTGCTTGGAGAACTAAATTGCACGGTCTGGTTGGACCTCCGTAGCACATGGCTGCTTGAGGATGATGATGATAAAAAAAATACATAATTAAAGATTCAAATATAATATATTCTTTTCTCATTTGATGCATATTTTTTAAACTACAATAAAAATAATTTGTTAAAGCCATCTGATTGTCATTTCTTAGAAGTGCTATATATATTATTGTCTTTTTTTTCAATGTTATTCTTTGCGGAATAATCTCGATTTAAGCTCACAAGTTTAATCTCAACTATTATCAACAAAATTTTCCTTTTAAAGTTTCTAACATCTCCTGAAAATTAATAAAACATTGCAATTTTAAAAATGGGAGTAATTATTACAAAGTATGTACCTCTGTTTTTTTCCACCATAAACCTATTTTAATATCCCGAGAAGTATTTTTATCATTTATATCATTTATCCCAGCATTCTACATGTTGTTCCCGCTCCTGAAATCAAAACTATAACTAAACACAGCCTTCTTAGGCTTTAAGACTTGCTGCAGCTGCAACTAGGTCACGCTCACTGCCTGCAGCTGAGCATGCAGGCAGTGAGTAGTAAAACTTGGACCCTCTGTAAAAAAGAAACGATGCCTTTAAATAATAAATTTCTGGTAAGTTCATATGAGACTAACAGTGAATACTTCAGCAGGAAACCATGCACAGCTCGACAACAATTGAATATTCTAAGTAAAATATGTGGACACAATAATGGTAGTCTATTATATAATTTAGAGAGGTCTGTTTTTTTCAAGATATCCTAAACAGTAAGTGCTACAACCACAAATTTGGTATACAGCTTCATTTTTTGGAAACTTAGTGCACTGTAAAGGGTTTGGTCCCCATAAAATTAAGCCCCTCCCTCCTAAAAAAATGGATTATGTAATGATAAGCAAGCTTAAAGAGTTCTTGATAATGTCCATAACATGCAACAGGCTACAAGAATGCACATTGATCTAACAATTAAGGTCATGTTCACACAGGACTTGTGGTTTAGTGATGTTTAAAAAGACAATGTTCATTTTTAACTGTTTTGGAATTGTTAATGTTTCAACCTTTTATTTGATACTTTTGAACAATTCATAACTTATTTATACTTGAATGCTTGGTCACAAATTTCACATAAGGATTTCCTCCTTGACATTCCATACTGAGTTAACAAATATCAAGCCTTTACCTTTAATTTAAATACAATAAAGTATTAGTTATCTTTATTAGAAATAGTTTCAAATATGTATCCCTTTGCTATATAAATCTACATAACTAACAGCCATATTTTTCAATATTTTTCAACAGGCTATGTTGCTTATGTTTGGATAGAACTGACTTTAGATGCTTTTGAGTGTTACTATGTCTTTTGATTTTTGAATTAAAACTTGATTATGTAGATATTCAAGAGTCACTTTAATGAGGTTGAATATTATAAGCTAATTCAAATTATGAAAAATATTTCACCTCAGAAAAGAGGTGGAAGAAAATCTCTCACAGAGTCAATCTTAATGAGTTTTGTGTAAAAAGAAAGCTTGCTACTTTGGGTATGTCATTTGTAGTACATTAAGACCTGAGCAACGATGAGCAACTATTAGACAGATGTAAAAATGTGAGAAACATGAGAAAAAAAAACGTTACCTCAATTCCTCTGAGGTTAAGAAATTTTTCATAACACTCATGAAGATCTAAGAACTTTCCATAACCTTCTTCATCTGTGAAATCTGCCATATCTGAAAAATTTTGCTAATTATTATTTAATTGGTATATAAAAATAATGAAATAAAAATGTATTCAATAAGTATAAAGTTACAGAATAGTAAATCAAGAAACAGTTGTTCAATTTCTGAATATCATGAAAACTAGCAATTATTCAAAGTGCAGTTGTCACTCTCCATGTAATGTCATCAGGTAGCTCAAGCAAAAGTTCTAACTGGCAATTAGAATATCTTGTTTAATAGTATGGTTTATAGTAAATTCACTATCAGCTACTGTACTCTGGAGGTAGTATATCTCAATACTTCAATATACCAATCTTATCAAAGTGATGTAGGAAGCATCAGCATTGAGAATGTAGTATTGCAGATAAAGGCTTCTTAGTACTATTGTAACAGTTCTGTGCCATCAACTATCTTCAACCTGAAACTATGGGCAGCAGAGGCATTACTTTTCATTCAAAGGAACTCATGTAGTATATTATTACATCATTCTTGATACACATCTTTTTCATTAGTGTTAACATCCAGATCTACAACTGTTGCTGTGGATTTCTATACTATTCCAATAAGTCAAAGTTGGAATGATATTCAACATGTTATTAATCTGATACATGCTAAATACCTAATTATATATATAATATTTTCATTCACTGAAGTCATTGTTGTAAGTTTTGTGTCTAAAGGTTGGTACAGACAAATTGCATTATGTCTGACATATATCATTCATACAAAATGTGGTCAATAATAAAGCAAAAAGGTTTATTATCTATAGATATTGTTCATGCCAAGTGTGCCATTTTTCCCATTGTAAAGTTAGCAATATGATATCCTGTTCTTTGAATGGCTTTGACTGTTGTTTAACCCTTACGTGCCAGGCATGAAAAACTGAATTATATCCTGTGGCCAGGCTTTTTTTGAACTTCTTCAGGCAAAAAAAGGAGTAAACTTTACAACTTTTTTGTTAAATAACTACTGAAAGGAATTAGGACATATTGTATCCCAAATTAATCAGCATTTAATTATGGATTTTCTGAAAATATTTAATAAAAAAAATATGATTAGTTTCGTTTTAAAAGGGCTTTTATAGAGGAATTTAGTAAAAAAATACATCTGGCAATGCAAATGAAAATTTATTTAAGAAAAAATACGACGGAAATAATTTTAATGCATATGAATAGAAAGGTTATATATGAATAATAAAGAAATATTTTTACTTCAAACAAGAAAATTACTTGTGTTTTATTTTTTTCTTGGTACCATATTTTGAGAAATGTCCAGACTTCTCACCAGCTGTTACCAGTCAAATAAACAAGTCACCTTTAGAATTTAAAAAAAAATAACAAATGAACAGAAATCCTTATCACCCTCATCCTCAAGCAGCCATGGGCTATAGGAGGTCCAACCAGACCACGTAATTTAGTTTTCCAAGCATATCTGTCCTGAGCGACATCTGGCCACTTCACACCAATTCTAACAAGGTCCTGTTTGATATTGTCTGCCCACCGCATCCTAGGTCTCCCCCTCTTTCTGAGGCCTTTAGGCCCACTGTTCTATTCGCCAATCTATAATTATCCATACGGTCTCTCTCTGAACAATATGCTGCTTAAAGGAGGTTGCCGACTCCTTTGCCTAACCTCATCATCAGTTACAAAGTTGAACCACCTAGTGCCGAAGGTACTGCGTAGACATCTATAATCAAATGCATCTAGTTTCCTGCTATCGTGTTTACAAAGCGTCCAAGTTTCACTACCATAACTAACCCTAGAAAGAACCAAACTATTATACAGTCAATTTTAGTCTTTAGGTGTATACACCTATTTCTCCACACTCTCCATAGATTCTTAAAAGTCCCGGCAGCAATCCCTATTCGTCTGTTAATCTCATGCCACACAAGACAGGTATCTGTTACATAGCTCCCAAGATAATTAAACTGTGACTCCTGCTCAAGACTGCAACCATTCAGATTAAATGAATCACAGCCTGCCTGACCAATTTTCATCACTTTAGTTTTCTCTCTGTTTATAATCAAACCTACTCTACTACCAGTCTCATCAACAGCTCGAATGAAAGAGTTCATCTCATCAACATCTTTTGCCAAAAGGGCTAAATCATCAGCATAATCTAAATCAGAAATTTTTGTATCTCCAGACCATTTAAGGCCAAAATCTTTCCCTTGAAGTGAATTTTGCATAACATAATCAATAACCAAACTAAAGTGAAAAGGAGACAAAATGCACCTTTGTCGAACACCAGATGCAATGCTAAACCAATTGCTACAAGTCTTACTAACTCTCACACACAACTCAGTGTTATTTTAGAGAGCTTTCATTATGTTAACTAACTTGTCTGGTATACCATATGATCTCACAATCAACCACAAATTATGATGATCAACAGAGTCGAAAGCCTTTTTGAAATCAACAAAGCTAGCAACCAAATGTTTCTGAAACTCTACACATTTCTCAATAATCTGCCTAAGTGAAAATATCTGATCCACACATCCCCTACCATTTCTGAATCTACATTGCTCATCATGCAATTGCCTGTCAACCGATGCAAATTGGTGTGCTGACATCATTCTTTTGCACCTTCCAGTTAGGGGCAGGAAAAGATCATCTTGAACTGTTGTTGCTCTGAGCCTACCTGGCTTGTTATTCTAGAGCATGTTTCAGTGTCTTCAAAAGATTTCCGGAGTCTGGAAATTACACTTTCCGATACATTCACGAATCTGGCAACCTATGTGACTGTCCTTCTTTTATCCATCCGATGATTCTCCACCTCTAACTTATCCAAGTAGCTCCTCCTTTGCATTTTAACAAAACTGTAACGCAAAATGCTCGATAAAGCCACTCTTAATCCAAAATGAGAGCTCCTGTTCCTGAAACTGCTTTTATCGTCAGCTTAATTTGCATATCATGAAGTCTTTTGTATTAAGAAATCCAAATTTAATATCTGATAAATGTGAGTTACTTCATGCTAAATATTCTCTGAAACTTTCGTTAAGTTCCGAAAAGGATTTATTGAGATATTTAAAAATTTGTTCAACTTCCTTAAATTATGAAGAGCAGTGAACTTGAAACTAAACTTTTAAATTATATCTTTCATCGTTTTATATGTAGAAAATTAGAACAAATAAACAATTCGCTGTTTACGGGCCCAAAGCACCTCCTGCTATGAACACTAAAGCCTACATATAGAACCTCTGTGGTATTAATATACCTGTGTAGGTATTGCATCATCTGCTAATAGTGTGGTAGTGACGTAAGGTAAACCTGGCACAGTATAATTCAAGAACTTTGTAACACCAATCAGCACATTCTACTCTCAATCATCTATTCCATCAGCAATACCATTGTTCTATAAACTTGGGAGTTCTAAAAGACGTGCCAACTCTAACTGTACACTTCTATCAACTGTACAGAATGAATTTTACATCTATACTATAATGTGATATTTCTGCATATCAATCAGACTCTTTATTCTGTGCCTGGATGAAAAGGATTACAAACTTAACAAGCTCATCAGTGTTCCCTTTCTCACTAAGGACAGAATGAGGCCTAGTAAAGCTAAATCTCAAAGCTAGCACAGTTGAGACTCAAACCTGGGAGCATCAGATAACAGGCCTGGTGTGATACTGATTATGCCAATTCTGCCCCATATGTGGGTTAAGTGGATTTATGATGCTAATATATCATTTCTTCATGCAATCTAGATGAAAATGGAAATTTCATAAATCTGAATGAAATGTCAAAAAAATATTAGTAAGAATGAATATCAGCACTAAGATGAATATCAAAATGCTTACTGTAGCAAAAGATGCACTTTGTTATTTTATCTGTTGTGCAATGTGCACTTTTTTTTCAAATCCTTCTCATACCCAGCCTGAAAAAATGGAAATGAACCTGGTGGCCAGTCATTTTTAAGCTATGCTCAGCCAAAAAAAATATACTTGTGATGGTTCACCCATTCACTTTTATGTTTTCTTAACCAGTTTTACTTTATTTATGTTACAATTATTATTTTGGGGCTTTTTCTTTACTTTGAATCATCATTCTCCCCACCAATCTATTAGAAGAGTTGCCAATTGCGTAACTCCACATTTTGTTTAAACACATGCAGGACACACCCACCTTATGTCAGCTAGAGTGTGATCATCATATGCAAATGTGGCTTCCCTGCATGATGACAAGTGCCACAGTTTTGCAAACCAAGAGTGAATAGCAGAGTGACAGTAGGTAACAGAGTTAGTTGTTAGTTGGTGATGTGAAGTTTGTGAACAAAGTTAGTTCAAGTGAGTTGCTCAGCTACTAGTGTAAGCAGCAGTTGATGGTTAATGTGAAGGAGGTTGTTTGGGATTTTATGGCACAAGGGCTACTAGGCCATAATGTGCCAAATAAAAGACAATATAAATGATAAAAGACAAGTAAACCCACAACCAAGAGTTAAAACAAAAACACTGCATTGTAAACCAACAAAGAACAAGGGTATAAGTATAAAGTAAAACAACGAGAAATAAAAGATAAAACAATTCCAGGTGTAAAAGACCTTGGTGAGATATACAAAATACAAGATAAAATCAAAGTCTAGTAAAATAGCCACAATGTTTTAAAAAAGAAAAAAACTGGCAGTAAAATGCAATGATCAGATAAAAGATGTTCGAGTTTAAGAGGCTTGGACATAAAATTATGAAAGCTAAAATATAAACAACATTCGAGATTTAAACATGGACAATTGATTAAAATATGTTTAATAGTTAAAATGGTGTCACAAAACTCACACTTAGGTTCGTTGTCCGCCCATAGAAGAAACGAATGAGAAACGAATGACCTAAGCAGAGCTGAGAAAGTACAACTTCCACCTTGCGATTCCTGCAATAACATGACTGCCATGGTTTGATGATAGGTTTGATCTTAAAGAGCTTGTTGGTAAGCTGTTCTGACCAAGATCTTTGCCACTGTGCCCAGAGCTCGATGATAAAATGCTACC
This sequence comes from Ryuthela nishihirai, assembly GCA_038380435.1. Classification (NCBI taxonomy): domain Eukaryota; kingdom Metazoa; phylum Arthropoda; class Arachnida; order Araneae; family Heptathelidae; genus Ryuthela; species Ryuthela nishihirai. The sequence continues at coordinate 151,016,359 of JAWZYU010000001.1, read as the reverse complement.
AGAAATCCAGATATGGAACCAGCAATGGAGAGCCAGACAGAGGCAGCATCTGCAAAGTCATTGCCCCTGATAGCAACATGAACGGGCACACAACAGAAACAGATGGTTATTGTGGCTGGCAGATCTTAGAAAGAACTGGGTGAGGCAATGTTTTAGCAATATCAAAGTCTGTAGCGAGCCGGTGTAAAGCACAAACCGACAATGATGCTTAGCCGCTACGTGGTCCAAGGCAAGACTGATAGCATGAAACTCTGCAGCGAAGATGGAACATTGCAGTGGTATCTGGTCTGCAATGATTGCATCACAGCAGACCATGGCTGATCCTACTGATGTGCCGGACTTCGGGCCATCTGCAAAGACAGGCAAGAATCCGGGTACTCAGCACAGTGGCTGGCAAAGAGCTGCAGGTACATACATTCAGGTGTAAAGCCCCTCCCCCACCCTGCACAGGGAAAAATCACAGGAAGGGGAAACAGTGAGCCACAGTGGAAGTGACTTGACTGTCGACTGTGCGAAGCTATCTAGACTGGTGTTGATGTCTCTGAGGTAGTCTCAGACTCTCAAACCAAAAGGACGAATGGCAGTCGCCCAATTAATGTAAAGCATTTCCCACTTTGGACTGAAAACGCAGTCCCAAGTGGGATGGTCAGACAGAGATCTCAATTTAGATGTGTATTGCAGGGAAAACTGCTGACAGCAAAGAAATAAAAACGGTTCATCAGTCTCAACATAAAGACTAGATCGGTGAGGTATGTAAGGCTCCCATGTAAACACGGAGGGGCTGATGATGGATGGGGTCCAGCACCTTCACCACCGAATCCCGGGTGGAGTTGTACACCTGGGATCTGTAGTCCAGTTTTGACTGGACAAGCACATGGTACAGGCAGAGCAGAGAACATCAGTCAGCTCCCAGGAGAGGACCTTGAGGATGTTTAATGCCTGCGTGCACTTGGACTTGAGATGACATGTGGTAAAAATGTCAATTTCTCATTGAAGATGAGACTGAGAAACTTAGTCTCACTGGGGAGAGATGGAGAATGGTATAATGGACAATGTCTGGCCCGACAGCAGATGCCTTAGAAGTGTGCAAAGCAAGGCAAAGCTCCTTTGCTGTGAATGGCTTGTAAGGCTCCAGGCCATTTGAGTGGAAGGAAAGCAGTGGAAGGACAATGTAGAGCATTCCGCTATGCTTTTCTGGGCAAGAAACTCGGAGGAATAAGAGGAAATGAAGAGTTGGAGGAAAATAATTCCCCCAGAGTGTCGGCAATTGCTTTGGGATCAGCAATTGCCTGTCCATTGTGCTCCAGGATCGATGAAGAGTGGAAGGTGTAGTTCCCACCCATCTTCCGGACATGTGAAGGAGGTTGGAGTTAGTTTGTGCAGTGTTACTTTTTGGTGCATATATTTTTGGTGGGTCAGATTTTGAATAAACATTTTATGAAATTTGTGTTTGGCTTTTTTATTTTTTTCTCTTGAGCAGAGTTTTGATTTAAAAGATTAATTTTTGCTAACCTTTATTTGATACAATCACTTATTTAAGTTCTTTTTTTTGTCTAATACATCTAATAAAAGAACTCTTGTTTAATTTCTTGGCAAGATTAATTGCCTAGCACTTGATTTTTAGACTATCCAGCAAAGTAAACATTTTTTTGGAGCATTACAAATTGACAAGCTTCTTATGTATCAAATTAAACAGTATTTCACCCTGAAGTTTAGGAAAACAAAATTTCTAATCAAAATGAGAAATGTATTAATTTAAATAAGACTTTTTCAGAGTGAAATAATGACCTAGCAATGCATATAAGGCTTAATTCTTGAAAATTTACTGAACAAAAATGATTATATTATATATCAACAAAACAAAATCATTTTGAATTATATACATAAAAAAAACCTGAAACTGAAGGGTTCATTTCTTTGCAATATTTCTAAGTGTAATAAAACTTTAAAAAAGGGCCTTATTGCAGAAAGTGACTTGGTACTGGTCATACTCATGTCAATTATGTCAACAATTGACATAAAGCTTCATGTCAACAATTTGTAGTACTTTCTCTTTTGCTGAAAATATTTTAACATTGTTACTGTAAAAATAGCAATATATAGGCACCTGTTTCAATGCATTAACACTAATAGGGTTAATATTCACAGAATGTCATTATCATTTGGGTGGGAGGGGAGAAAAATTGTTTTGGGTGCTTGAAAATTTTTAACCATTCAAATTAAGCTGAAAGAGCAATGATTTTTTTCAAATAAATTATTAGGAACATGCATTTAAAAAAAATTGAACTGCTTTAATCTTAACAACATCCTCTTTCAAAGAGCATTAAATTTCCCACTCTGCCCACCAAGACAAATGTATTTTTGAAGCAATATCTTGAGGAAAGTGGTATCCAACAAATGGAGTAGCCTGCATTCTCTTCAGAAATCATCCAAATAGAATATCTCTGGGATATCATGGGGACTTGTATTTCTGCCCTTCAACCCACTTCCCAAATCCTCAAGGACTATAATAAAAAAAGGTTCACTATCCTCCCGTTCTGTTGAAAACCTGTTGTGGGACACTCCTACTTACGATTTTCCAGCCACAATTAGAGGTCTTCCCAGTCTCTTGCACATGTTGCTGTTGTTGGCTGCCGTCTCCTGATTTTTTGCACATCTCTGTGGCAGTTCAGTGTTATGAACAATTAACAAAAATCACCTATACACAGACACAAGAAAGTAGACAAACTTTTACTTCGTGGCAAGATATTTTACATATGCATTTCGGATCAATCTTGATCCATGATCAGTGCGAAGACAATAGGGGTTTGAGGGTGTGTCATGAAGAAAACATTACAAACATATGATATGGCCATAGCCACTAAAACATCCACAACCTTACTACAATTAATCAAACATGACAGAGACTCTGCAAAACGAGTTGGAGCTGTAGGTAGTATACTGTTATACCACCCTACAAATAACACTTATACACTATACATGGGAAAAAGAAAAAAAAATGGCAATACCGAGGTTCAAAGAGCATCAACGCGACATTAAAGAACAGTTGACTGACCATAGCATTATCAAAAAAGGCAGTTAACAAAGGCTACATACCAGCTTTCAATGATGCAAACATCCCAGCTGTTCCATGTAACCCTTTCACATGAGCAGTATCTGAGCAAGTTGCCCTTCTAAAGAATATCAACAGGTGCTGCAATGATGAACTACCCGACTTGCCACACCCAGGGACATTACTATTGTCTGAGGCCTGCCAAAAGTAACTGTCAGCTCATGGTATTTATTTTATTTATATTTTTATTATGTGACCACCTCCTCTCTCTACAGAAATTCTGGCCATACTCCCAATTACATACTAAATGAACTGACCTTAACTCCTGCTTCAGCAGCGTGCATACGAGAGTAGCACACCAAAATATAAGCAAAAAAAATAGCGAAGCACACACCCTAGAACCCCTAATGTCTTCACAGTGATCATGGATCAAGACTGATCCAAAAAGCAAATGTAAAATATCTTACCGTGAAGTAAAAGTCTGTCTACTTCTTGTGTCTGTGGTGTATAACTTTTGCTAATTGTTCATAATACCGAACTGCTGTGGAGCTGTACCAGGAACCAGGAGACGACAGCCAACAAAAGCAACATCCACAAGTCATCTGTGACAGATACCAGGAAGAAGATCCCTAACTGTGGCAGCAAAAACATAAGTAAGAGTGTCCCATAGCAGATTTTCAACAGAACAGGAAAATAATGAACCTTATATTTAAAGAACCTCATGACATAAGTTTAGTATTACTTCCAGGACTTTTTATTGTTCAGTGGACTTTATTGCCCTCTTGTTCTTTTGATTATCTTATTGAGGTCATGAATCAGCTTTCTGTCAGGTCTGCATTAATGCAAGAGGGCATCACATCCCCTACTGATTTTATACTTTATATATAAACCAACCCCCTTTCCCACATACTTTCTTTTGGGAGTGTATACATAAATCATTTTAGCCAAAATTTTCAAGACTTCTCACAACATTATCTTTATATTTTTGAGAAGTTTGATTACATTTACTTACTTTCTTTCCACAGCACTTCCAAAGTTAACTACATCACCTCACAAGTGGGTTGTTTTACCTCTGAGTGACACTTTTTTGCACACAATGGGCTAAATGGCCAGGTCACAAGAACTCTGAGCACTCAGAGAAGGTTGGGATAGGAGACCCACTAAACAGCTGTTAGGGGATAGAAGGTAGCCCTGCCATCAAGCACATTCAGCATGTTCTTCAACATGCACATTGTATGGCTCTCCCACACACACAGAGTCATGGCTTAACAACCTCACTGGTGTTCCCTACTAACCAAGGGCAGAGCGGAGGTTTTGTGGAGATAAATTTCAATACTGGCCCACATGGGACTTACACCTGGGAACTGCATTTTACAAGCCTCTCACGCTACGAACTAGGTCATCCTTGCCACCATCACAAGGCTTACCAACCCACACACAATTCAGTGTTATTATACACAGCTTTCATTATACTAATGTGTCAGGTTGCCATAGGATCTAATGTTCAACCACAAATTATGATGATCAAAAGAGTCAAGTCTTTATGAAATCTACAAAGCTAGTAACCACAGGTTTCTGAAATAACATATTTCTCAAGAAGATGCTTATGTGAAAATATTTGATCTATACATCCCCTATCACTTCTGAATCCACATTGTTCATCCTACAGTTGCCAATCAACCAAATTTTTAATTCTATTATATTTTATGGTGTCATGACCGAGAAAATCAGTCCACTAAGCCTGTATATATAGCCGTGAATGGTAAAACTGTCATTAGTACCATTAAAAAATTTATATTTTTCTGAAATATTCCAGTTCTGTCTGAGGCGACACCACTGAAAATGTGCTTGCATGTGGGCAGATGTGAGGGGCAAACGTAATGCCAGACAATAGGCCTGCAATGAAAACTGTAAAAGCCTGTTGTTTAAAAGCAGTTGTTACCATCCGCTGAGTAGGTATTCGGTGTATTACCTATTGCCAGTCCCTTTGCAGTTGCATTGTAGTCGCGAATCTATCATGCAATGCCATGTGTCACATATGGTGGTCCTGTCACTCTGTGGTCATACATTGTCTTTTTGATCCTTGTTGGCATGTGCTGGATCCTTCTTGAACCCACTGGTGCCATGTGTATGATGGTGCTGGGATTGTGGACAAAGAGGTTGGCCACATCTTTGTATGACAAACCGGCTTCTCTAAGGACAATGATTCTTCCATGCTCAAAGTCTGTTAACTGTTGGAATGGCTGTCGACATCTGTGTAAGGACATCTTTAGTGGTTTAGAACAATTCCACAACGTTTTGTCAACCATGAAGCTTTGGTTGCCTTTATCTGTGTTTGACTGCTTCATACCTGTGACATCAGCTCACACCAGTCCAATCATTTCAATCATCCTGCAAACCTAATTATTTCCATGCATTTCCATATACTATCACCTCCCTAAATTACGTCACATTTGTATAACTTCTTGCAAGTGTTACATTTTTCTATTTCCTGTAATGTATATAAAAGAAAGTTGTGTATCTGTCTGCTTATGCACTCAGCCCCCAGAAGAGCTAGAGACACCAAACTTTGCATGAACGTTTCTTTCACCCGGGGGAAGAATATAGGCTTTGTGCGAATCCACTGGGGGTCAAACCAAAATTGGGGTGGGCAGGTTTGAATTTCTCAAAATTCCCATAGACTTAACATTAATGGTTGGAAGTTATTCAAAATAACTGTTGCCACTAATAAATTTTAAAAAAGGAACACATCAAAATAAACAATATCTGATTTTGTGTGATTAAACATTAACAATTGAAAATTATTCAAAATAACTTACTACCATTAATTTTGAAATAAGGAATGCATCAAACTAATTTCTTTCTGATTTCACATGATAAACTCAACTCATTGTTCAGTTTGCAGGGTTAAGAGCACGAGTGTTCATGAATATTGAAGTCATTCTAATTAAGTATGAGCCTAACACGAGATTCAAAAACTAAATTGGTATCGGAAGTTAAAATTAATGATGCTTCAGAAAGTAAAAAACCTTTGCACTTCTTGAAACTGCTATTAGCATAGCTCAGATTATGGCTCTACCGTAGGTGCTGTTCCCTATTTAGAACATTCCCACTAGCTGACTAAAAGCTCAGACAAGTTAATTAATTTGTTTGCTAAAAATATGTTCATCTGTGTTTTCAATAAAATGAAGTCACAGGACAAAGAAACATTTCTTTATTGGAGGATTTCAGTGATTTATATGAAAATACAGCTATATATGTTTTTCCATCATTTTAGTATACTTTGCTATTGAAACTATTTGGAATAGTTTCAATATTTTAAATTAAAAAAATATCAACTCAAGCAGTCACTTGCCACAGAGATCTGATAGTCAGTTAATACACCATAGAAGAAGGCAATTTTTAATGTTTTAAAATTAACTTAATCTATTACTGGATATATTTTATGAAAGGAATATGAAGAGAAAACTCTATATAATTCTTGATCACATGATTGGCAACATAATAAAAGCGAAATGTTGATCAACAAACAACTGGTTTTGGTTTGAGGTTTTAGTGTGAAAAAAGTAAATAAATGAAAGATTTATGCAATGACAGCAATATAAATCATTTATATTAAAGTAATAAAACACTATAAAAACTACAAATTTTTACAATTTTTTTATCAAAGTTAAAATGGTAAAAATGCAATTAAATTTTGCAATTTAAAAAAAAAGTGCTTAATACACTTTATTTACCTGTCTTTTAATATTTTTATCATTTTCTTAATCATAATTATATGCTCTTTCTTTTGGAATGTAACATGACTTCTTTACGTTGATTGGCTTATTTGGCAAAAAAATTCCAAAGATGACTGTTTTATTTGAATAAGCAGAGTTGTCAAATATCTTGACATTTCTCAAAGTATGTAACTGAGAAAAAATTACTGAACAGAATAAATTTCTCTTGTTCAGAAACAGCTTATTCATCCTCCTCCTCCTCCTCCTCCTCCTCCTCCTCCTCCTCCTCCTCCTCCTCCTCCTCCTCCTCCTCCTCCTCCTCCTCAAGCAGCCATGGGCTACGGAGGTCCAACCAGACCGTGCAATTTAGATAAAAATATAAAAATTTAGTTCTCCAAGCAAGTCTATCCTGAGCTACATCTACTGCATCTGGCCACTGCACGCCAATTCTAACAAGGTCCTGTTTGACATTGTCTGCCCACCGCATCCTAGGTCTCCCCTTCTTTCTGAGGCCTTTAGGCACACTGTTCATAACCCTATTCGCCAATCTATAATTGCTCATACGGGCAACATGGCCAAACCAACGGAGTCTCTCTCTGCACAATATGCTGCTTAAAAGAGGTTGCAAACTCCTTTGCCTAACCTCATCATTAGTTACAAAGTTGAACCACCTAATGCCCAAGATACTGCGTAAGCATCTGGAATCAAAAGCATCTAGTTTCCTGTTATCTTGTTTACAAAGTGTCCAAGTTTCACTACCATAACTAACCCTAGAAAGAACCAAACTATTATACAGTCTAATTTTAATCTTTAGGTGTATACGCCTATTTCTCCACACTCTCCATAGATTCTTAAAAGTCCCGGCAGCAATCCCTATTCGTCTGTTAATCTCATGCCGCACATCACCATTATCTGTTACATAGCTCCCAAGATAATTAAACTGTGACACCTGCTCAAGACTGCAACCATTCAGATTAACTGAATCACAGCCTGCCTGACCAATTTTCATCACTTTAGTTTTCTCTCTGTTTATAACCAAACCTACTCTACTACCAGTCTCATCAACAGCTTGAATGAAAGAGTTCATCTCATCAACATCATTTGCCAAAAGGGCTAAATCATCAGCATAATCTAAATCAGAAATTTTCTTATCTCCAGCCCATTTAAGGCCAAAATCTTTCCCTTGAAGTGATATTCGCATAACATAATCAATAACCAAGCTAAAGAGAAAAGGAGACAAAATGCACCCTTGTCGAATACCAGAAGTAATGCTAAACCAATTGCTACAAGGCTTACCAACTCTCACACACGACTCAGTGTTATTATAGAGAGCTTTCATAATGTTAACTAACTTGTCTGGTATACCATATGATCTCACAATCAACCACAAATTATGACGATCAACAGAGTCGAAAGCCTTTTTGAAATCAACAAAGCTAGCAACCAAAGGTTTCTGAAACTCTAAACATTTCTCAAGAATCTGCCTAAGTGAAAATATCTGATCCACACATCCCCTACCACTTCTGAATCCACATTGCTCATCACGCAATTGACTGTCAACCAGATTCTTAATTCTATTAAGCACAATCATGGAAAGAACTTTACCTGGAACAGAGAGTAGGCTGATACCCCTATAGTTATCACAAGAACTGCGATCACCTTTTTTGAAAATAGGGATAACAATAGCTCTGGTAAAATCCTTAGGAACCATGCCTTTATCATAAAAGATATTCAGAATTTCAGTCATCCAAGTGGTAACCGAAACATTCCCAGCTCTAAGCATTTCCGTAGTAATTTCATCTACCCCTGGGGATTTATGAAGTTTAAGTTTAGAAACAGCCAAAATAACTTCAGATTGTGTTATAGGTCCAACATTAAAGCCACCAATGCATCTATCATCATTGCAAACAATGGGAATAGAACTAACCGCATTGTTTAGAATATCACTGAAATGCTTAGCCCACCAAGCCATGACAGAATCCTCACCTTCTATAACCTTACCTTGTTTATCCTTCAATCCCTGTATACCTGTCCGTTTTCTACCACACAAAACATTAACTATCTGGTACAGCTCTCTGCTGTTGTGCTGTCTAACTGCTTCCTCGGCTTTGTCAGCCAAACCATCAAGCCAAAGATTCTTATCAGCAGCTAACTGATCCTTTACAAGTTTATTAAGGTCTCTATAATGCTTTCTATTAGGACTAGTAGGGTATTGATTAAAGGCATTCCTGCAGTTCTTTCTTTCCGAAATAAGCTCAAGTGCCTTATCACTCAGATAATTTTGCCTCTTCTGCTCCTTTTTTCCTAAAAGAGTACTGTTAGTGTCCAAAAAAGCCTGTTTAAAATGATCCCATTCTTCCTCAACTTCAGTAGTAAGCAAACCATGACTGTCATAATGACTAAGTAACCTATCATGGTAAGCTTTGACTATAACTGGATCTTTCAGAGCTTCAGTATTAAAAGTAAATTTTTTAACCCTAGCACAACACTTTTTAAGTTTAAGTTGCAACACACTTTTAACAAGGTAATGGTCATATAATGGCTTATTCATATGCATTACAATTTTATTAGTTTGTTCTTTTTTAAATAAATTCTTAATTGCATCACCACATGCATTCTTTTACTACATAACTCTAAAAAAGCACTATTAAAGTAAAATTTGCAGTCTTTTTCAATAAATATTTTATTTTCAGAAAATTCAGAATAAAATGCTTATTACTATTGCATATAGCATGCCATAATGCCTTTCATTAGTTATTTGGCAAAAAAGTTATAAAATTTAATTTTGTTTTGGACTGATTACAGTGAAAACAATCCTGGCCACAGGACACAATTCAGTTTTTCAGACTTGGCGTGGTACATTTTAAGTGCAATAGTGCAAAGAACTATACTAGAAACAGAAATTAGCCAGACTCCCTCTATAATTATTACAAGAACTGCAATTTTTTTTAAACAGAAATTAAAATAGCTCTGGTAAAATTTTTAGGAACAACACCATCATAAAAGATATTAAAAATTTCAGTCAGCCATGAGACAACACAAACGTTTCAGCTCTAAGCATCTGAATGGTGACTTCATCACCCCTGAGGATTTATATAGTTTTAATTTAAAGATGGCCAAAGAAACTTCAGAATGTGATAAATGACCAACATTAAAGCCAGTAATGCATCTATTATCATCACAAACATTGGGAGTAGAACTAACCACCTTGTTCAGAATCTCTCTGAAATCCCTAGATATCACAATCCTCATTTTCAGTGTCCTTACCATGTCCAATCTTTGTATAGCAGCCTGTTTCTTCCAACATGAAAGATTAACTATATGGTACAACTCTCTGATGTTGTGCTGTCCAGCTGCTTTCTCTGCTGTCAGCCAGGCTATCAAGCCAAAAATTACTATCAGGTGTTAACTGATCATCTACACATTAATTACACTCTTTGCAATGCTGTTTTGTTAGGACTAGAAGTCTGTTAATTTAGATTATTCCTGCAGTTTCTTCTTTGAAAAAGCAGCTTCAAAGTCATATCACTCATAGAACTTTTTGTCCTCTGCTCCATTGTACCCAAAACAGTACTGTTACTTTCAAGAAAAGCCTGTTTAAATTGATCCCATTCTTTCTCAACTTCAGTAGAAGGAAACCACAGTTGTCATAATAACTAAGTAGTCTATAATGGTAAGCTTTGGCCATATCTCAATCTTTCATAATTTCAGTGTTAAAGGTAATTCTCTTAATCTTAGCACAAGATTTCTTAAGCTTCATGTGTAAGACACTTCTAGCAAGGTAATGGTCAGACTCAATTTTGGCTCCCCTAGATGTTCTAGTATTCCTAAAATAACTCCATTTACTGTTAATTAATATATAATTCATCATATTTCTATGCAACCCATCAGGTGAAACTCACATGCATTTGTATATCTCACGTGTTGGTAGATGGTGTTAGTTATTCTCTAACCATTTAGTTTACTTACCTGTAGGAGATGGTCCCTATTGCACTTACCAAAGCTGAAGGACATAGCACCCCTAGTAAAGGTTAGAGTCAGTAGCAACTTTAGCATTGAAGTCCCTTAGCACAAGAGAACTTTGAAGCAATGATGAAATGAGCACACTGCCTGATGAAGTCATGAATGAAAGGCACATTACAGTGGTCACATGTTTTAATTCCTATGTTTATTTTGATGTTCTTATGTTGCAATGAAATGTAAAGTTTTTTAACAAGGGGGGCAGTTTGTATTTTAGTTTGTTATGTTAGGCGTGTCAAAGAGCTATTAGAGGCAATTATATGGTTGAATAATAGAAGGAGAGAGGTAAATACTGAAGAAATAAGTGCACAGAGAACAACAGTGCTGTCATCAAAAAGGTACATGTAACCAGGACTAAGTCTCAAAATGAGGATAGACCACAGTGACCATCAACAGTGAATCTTATTAAAAATTTTTGAGTGCATCAACCTGTGATACTTCTGAGTTATTCAACATTAACTCGGATAATATAACATGAAACATCCCTCCTAGGACTATGACAACAACTTGGAAGAAAGAAATGGTAAAACATCTCTCTTATCACTTTAGTAATTATAAAGTGTTTTCAACCATAAAATAATTAACTGTCTCATGAAAATGAGTACTTAGGTTGAGAGTAATTAGAAGGCCTAAGAGTTTAGGTATACTTACAGTGATTATGTGTAACAATCAAATATAAAATCTATCTTTTTCATACTCTTCAGAGTCCTCTGTGGAGGCATAACAGTAGATAACATTCAAGTCTTTAATATTAATTTTATATTTAGCTGTAAGAAACCTTTGATCAATGTAGTCATATCCTAGAAGATCATCACTAGAGTATCTACCAAGAGGCAAACCTACACCTTGGAGATACTTTCAATCCTCCCCTGAAATGAGCGATTTAAATTTATTTTTTAAGTATCTGGCCTTTACCTGCTTATCTGGTCCATTGCAATCCCAAAACATCTAGGTTATGAATATGGAATTGTGTGAGGACATCAATAGAATAATCTTCATGAAATGTCTTCACACTCCATGTACTTGCAGAGAGCAAATGATTAGTAGGAGTTTTAAAGAAACTAGGTTTATTGAGAGGAAGAGTCAGCTATATCAAATAGCCCCCTAATCGCAAGCATGGGAAAAAGACCTATTCACCCACTGTTAAAGGCTCAAGCCACCATTGTTTGTAGGGACTTCAGGTACCACCTTTACAAGTGGACCTTTTCAAGAATGAGAATCAAAATAGAAACTGACCTGCCTGAGGTCACATTACTCTATGTTAGGTTGACAATGCCCATAGAAGTAAGGGTTGAGGTATCTGTAATGGCCTCTGATCAAGACAATTCACAGCTGATATAAAGTATCCTGTGCCTCTGTCCTTTAAGGACTGGCAACTCATAGTAACACAGAAAACATAGCAGTAAATTTTCCCTCAGCAGAAGCCCACTAGTGCAGCAAGTCTTGGATCCATAATCAAGCTGAAAGCCATAAGCCAGTAGAGTGGGTTTAAATGGTCACCACCAGGACCCTGTAGGGGTGAGGGTGGCTCAATCAATAGCACACCAAGCTCATAACCTGCAGTTCCCACGTTAGGGTCTCACTTGGGCCAGCATTAAGATTTATCTCCACAAAACTCCCTACCCTTGATCAGTAGGAGACAGTGATGAGCTTGAAAAGGCCGCAGTCTATTGATGAGACATTGCCATGGCTCTGTGTGTGGGAGAGCCATACCCTGTGCACATTAAAGGACATGTTTGATGGCCTTAACGGGATGCTACCCCTCTGTCTCTTAACAGCTGTGCAGTGGTTCCCTCCCCACAACCTTCTGAGCCCTCAGGGTCCTTGTGGTGTGCAAAAAAGTGTCACTCAGAGATAAAACAACTCAACCCATACCAGGAGGCTGTGAACTGACCACTCCTCAGCAGGTACAGAAAAGAAGAACAGGTGGCCATATAGTTAGTGACAACCATTTGTTACACAATTAGCTGAATGCTTTCACTTATATTTAGTGATTAGTATAGCACCTCTAATGTATGTAATCTTTTTAATAAGGTATGACATTTTAATCTAAACTTTACCAATTTTTCAAAGCATGTATATGAAATTATTCACTTGTGCATCTACTAGATTAAAAATAGTTTTTCTCACCACTTGTTCATCCTGGAAGATCATTTATATTTAGATATATACAGTATATTAAAATATTTCACTAAAATGCAGTTAAAAAAATCCAACCAGTTACAAATCTGTGCAAAGCACATTGAAAAAATGCTTACTCTGAACTTCTTCAGTTGGATTGTCACGTAATTTATTTATTTCATCAAATTCTACAGACATTGGAATAGATATCTGAAAAGATTTAAAAAAAAAAACATGTAAAGCATAGAGGACAAATCTAATAAAGAAACTTTTTCACATACTATTATATATATTTACAACTAGCACTCCAATAAAACTCGGGTAGGAGTGGCTCAGTTGATAGATTGCCAGGCTCATAATCTGTAGTTACCAGATCCCAATTGTGCCACATTTGAGATTTATCTCCATTAATCTCCCAAAGTGCCCTCAGTCAGAAAGGAACACAGATGGGATTGTATAGGCCATCATTCATTGAATGGGAAATAAAACCTTGGCCTCATGTGCAGGAGAGCCAGCCCCCCATTCATACAAAAGAATATGCTACATGGCCCTGATGAGGGGCTATTACTTACATCCTGAGGGTTATCTAATGGGTTTCTCCTTCCTCCAACTCTTTTTGAGCCCTTGGGTTCTTGTGACATGGCTATTTAGACCATTGTGTGCAAAAAGTACTGCTCGGAGGTACAATAACCCAAAACGCTTCAAATATAATAATAATAATCTCTGTCAGTGTGCAACAGAGTCCAGCTGTCAGAGGATACATTAGCTGGCATCATGCCTGAGTGTGGCTCAGTCTTTAGCTTTCCCTAACTCTCTCAGAAAAGGGTCAGATTGTTGCTGTGAGTGGGATATCTATTGACACTCTACCACTGAATTTTCAAATTTCTACCATTTTGCAGGCTAAAAAACACTGGTTTGCAAGCTAAAAAGCAATCGGTAGTTCCCCAAAGACCTCAAGAAGCTTGCAGGTCCATTCAACTGTCAGGCACCACAAATGTTCGCCCAGTGTCAAGTACACTGATAATTACCCTACTTGGCCCTTAGTGTGCAAAACATCATCCCCAACATTCTTTCTAGAAAAGAATCTCCCCAAATTTTTACCTAGCTTCATTTGTAAGCACTCATTTTCCATTCAATCTACAGCAGAATTTCTCAACTGACTTGAGGATCTATCCATTCCATCCCAACAGCAAATTGTATTGAGTCACACTTGATGTAATCTCCTTGTTCCCATCCACTCTAGTTTTTGATGTTATGTTATTTCAGACAAAAATCATTGTAGCATGAAAATTTTCCCTTCCTGAAATCAATGCCATTCATGAAACACTAAAACTAGTCACCAAAAATAATTATTTCCAGTCTGGCAATAAAATCTACAGGCAGGACTCAGGGGCCCCTATAAGTTCACCCCTTTCTGGCATTCTCTCAGAGACTGTCCTTCAAAGCCTAGAAACAAAATTTTTTAACTCGTCAGCAATTTTACTCTTCTTCTGGTGTCACTATGTCAATAATATCTTTTTAATTTGGAATTGTAGCAATAAACAATTAAACTGCATCATTGATAGAGCTAACAGTATCTATCCTGCAATGTTTCATGAAGGAGGAAAACAGCAATGCCATCCCCTATTAGATGTTTTTATCCAAAAAGATGGTGCAGTAGCCTTGATAGCATCAGTATATCGAAAGCCTATCTATGTACCTTCCATCATATGCATGAACTCATGCACCCTATTTATCGTACAAAATTAGTCTTCTGTTCTATCATCCATAGGGCTTTCACTGTATCATCAAACAAGAATTTGCTTAAAAAAACAACTAAACTTTCAATCCCATGGCTTCCCTTACACCTCCCCTCCCCAAAAAAAGCTGATCAATAAGTATAGAAACAGCGACAGGAGAGATTCAGCTCTGCTACCAATCACCAACTCCGATCGGGCAACCTTTGCCGGATCTATATCCTACATTTCTGTCTGATTCAGTCTACAAATTCTGAGAGCACATTAAAAACTAGATTGTTTTCAGCCCAGCTCCAAATCTGAAGAAAATTATAGAAAGAGATGAATTCAGCCTGCTTCAAAAATCAAGTGTATACAGATTTCCTCTCCATTTGTCAGTTATTTCTGTTTTATACTATATAAAAAAAAAACATACATTCTCTACAGGACAGGTTCAAAGAGCATCAGACAGATGCCAGCCAAACCAAGATTATGACTGCTGCTGCCAAGCTGACAATACAACCATCATCTGCAAGGCTATTGAAATAATGACCTTGCCCCTCCATACCTGCAACTGAGGCACTGGAATCACCTTTCACAACAAGTGGAAACAAGTTCTTAACAGCTCTAATGTCACCACACAGTATCACTTCAGTGACTCGAAAAAGCTAAAAGTGATTCGAAAGTGCTTCTAAGTTCGCTCCTAAACACTTTTAATATGCAAATAGTTTGAAGAACAAACTTAATAATTTAACTGCTCAAAGACAGAGAACTTTAAGTTATTTTAATTATTTTCTGAGCAAAAAGGTCTTTTTAATTGTGTATTTAAAATCACTTACTTGGTACAACCTGCATGAACAATATATGGAGTGTATCAGATACTAAAGGTTTGAAAGAAAACCAGATATTTGCCGATTGATATCATGCT
This sequence comes from Ryuthela nishihirai, assembly GCA_038380435.1. Classification (NCBI taxonomy): domain Eukaryota; kingdom Metazoa; phylum Arthropoda; class Arachnida; order Araneae; family Heptathelidae; genus Ryuthela; species Ryuthela nishihirai. The sequence continues at coordinate 151,000,804 of JAWZYU010000001.1, read as the reverse complement.
CCTATGGTGTTACTAATCACATGATCAAAGATGTATCTACTTTTCACTTTGAAGTTCTTTCATGAAAGATATTCAATAATAGATAAAAAAATTTAGAGACACTAAATAGGTTTTATTCTCAAAATATATTAAAATGGAGCAAAAATGTATATAAAAAAAAATACCCCCTCAAGCAGCTGCTTGCCACAGAGGTCTGACAGGAGCCTGTCAGTTTAATACGCCATAGTAGAAGGTCTGTGAGGATGGCGGGACCTCAGCAGAAAAACAGCACATACATCCATGCCTTACCCAGGTCCCGTATACTGCTGTATTTTAGTGCAAATCACTGAAATCCTCCAATAAAAAAATGTTTCTTTGGCATCTGATTTCATCTTATTGAAAATGCACATGGTTGGAACTTTATTAAACAACTCGTTTAACTCAGTGGAGCTCTCTGTCAGCTAGTGGAGAAGTGTTAGAAAGATGAACTTAGCCAGCAGCAATACTATCTTCTTGCTCTATGCTAATGGCAATTTGAGCAACAGAACAGGCTTTATATTTTCTGATATATCAAGTTTAGGAATAAAATGAAAACACTTTAATTATTTAGGAGCTCTGAAATGACTATTTTACAAATATCTACAAAAAAAAGTTAGTTCAAACTTTAATATTTTTTTTTATTTCATTTTTTTATGATATTAATGACAGAGTTTACTGTTTGTGGCTGTACATGCAGGCTTCATGAACCATATCATCAAGGTAGTGGCAAGTGTTAGGTTTAAACACAATTAAGTCGCCTGGGGTGCCCAAAAAACGTCAATTACCTGATTGAAACATGAATCAAAAATGGAAACACAGAAATGTTTACCTTTGCCAATATCTGATATTTTACATATTTCCAAAAATAACAAATTTAATAAAATAAATGTACACTTTATATATCATTAAAATGCAGTAGGATGAGGCAGGACAATCCAAGACAAGTGATAACACTAGAGTATCTGCTTATTAGTAAAAGACTATTTCAAGATGGATGCCAATGTTAAGGAAGATTTATAAGACTTATGTACTGTTTGAATTCATCTTGAAATAGTCTGTCATCCAATAATCAGATACTCTAGTGTTATCACTTGTCATGGATTGCCCTGCCTCATCCTACTGCATTTTAATGATATAGAGTGCACATAGATTTTATTATATTGGTTATTTTTGAAAATATGCACCATCATCTGTTACTCAAGATCTTTGCTAATAAGGGCACTGCATTTTACAGGTTTCATTTTATATTGCTGTTCAATGAAAAGAGAATTAACTGACGATAATACAGTAGATAAAAAACAACATACCTCATGAGGATGTTTCCTGTAAAATTCTCTTATCTCCCTCAGACGAGAATAAAACTCAGCAAACTCATTTGGCCCAGACAAAGATGCAATTTCATCTTTTCTCAATCTGTAAAATCCAATTAGCAATATATCCTATGGAGTACAACCTATGAAAGCTAGTTACTTTGATTCTACAACATGCATACAGTTCTTCACAGTTTCATTTGACAACAGTGATCAACTTATGGTTTGTTAATGGTAGCTAGGTAGTCACTGGAAGGAGATCTATGCATCAATCCCCTGTGATGATGCACAGAATCGGCCAGGTCTAGCACCTAAAGTCCAACCCACCTTCTCGTTGTGCAGACTTAGTACCTTTCAAAAAATATATTCTCTTGTTGCAGAGAACAGAAGGGGAGGGCTGCCAGATCAGTGTAGCCTACTGATCTGAATTAATATGGCTACTTTTTTTTCTACCCTGCTGAGGAGTGGTCAATCACACAAGGTCCTGGTGAAACCATATACAACAACCAGAATGGAATATGGCTCTGAGCTTGATTATGGATCCAGAATTTTCTGCACTGGTGAGCTTCTGATGAGGGAGAATATTCCACTGTGCTTTCTGTTTTTTGGTTGGTTCTTTGGGGTTTTATGGTGCAAGAGAAGCAAAGGTTTATATTGTGCCAAACAAAAAGACAAAGGGATAAAAGTTAGTTAACCCACAACCAAAGTTAAAATTGACAGAAACAAAATGGCACAATAAAGGTGAGTGTAAATAAGAGGAATAAAAAGAATCAACATGTGTAGAAGTCAACAAAAATATGGGTGTATAAGACTCATTTAAAATCAGAAACAAGTGTATAATCTAGGCAGCAAAGTAAAAAATCATAAACGTGTAAAATAACGAGTAAAACATAAAAATGCTAAAACAGTGGTTAAAACAGAGCCATTGAATAAAAGATGTCTGAGTGCAAGGGCCTTGGAAGTAAAACCATGAAATTTAAAATGAAAGTGTCATTCATGGTTAAAAGCAGTATATTCTATTAAAATATGTTTAGTCATTAAAATGATGTCACAAAACTCACACTTAGGTTCGTTGCCCACCCGAAGAAGAAACGAATGAGTGATAAACGAATGACCTAAGAGGAACTGAGCTAGTACAACTTCCTCCTTGTGATTCCTGTGAAAACAAGACTGCCACAATTTGACAATGGGCTTGATATCAAAAAGCATGCTACCAACCTGCTCAGACCAAGATCTCTGCCACTGTGCCCAGAGCTCAGTGGAAAAATAATGCCAGAAGTCCAAGTAAGGAACCGGCAGTGGAGAGTCGGATAGGGGCATGGATGACTTGACAGCAGCATCTGCCAAGTCTTTGCTTCTGATCCCAACATGACCGAGCACCCAACAGAAAAGAACAGTGGTGGTGGCTGCCAGACGATGGAGCTGCTGGCAGATCTTGGAGAGAACAGGGTGAAGCTGATGCCTCACTGAGATCAAAGCCTGTAGCGAACTAAGCGAGTTGGTGTAGAGGGCACACCGGCGATGATGCTTAGCTGCTTTGTAGTCCGAAGCAAGGCTGATAGCATACATCTCTGCAGTGAAGATGTAACACTGCTGTGGGATCTGGTCTGCAATGATTACATCACAGCAGACCATGGCTGATCCCACCGATGTGCTGGACTTCAGGCATCTTGGAGGACAGACAAGAAGTCCGGGTGCTCAGCACAATGGGCGGCAAAGAGTTGCTGATACACACAGTCGGGTGTATAGGCCTTCCCCGTCCTGCACAGGGAAAATTTGCAGGAAGGGGAAACAGCGAGTGTGGAAGTGGCTCAGCTGTCAACTGTGAGATGCTATCAAGACTGGTGTTAATGTCTAGCAGGTAACCTTGGAAACGTAAACCAAAAGGACAAATGGCAGTCAGCCAATTCTGGCATAGCATTTCCCACTGGGGACTGAAACGCAGTCCCAAGTGAGATGGCCAGGCAGGGATCGCAATTTTTCAGCATACTGCAGGGACAACTGCTGAAGGCAAATAGATAATGAAGGTTTGTTGGTCTCAACCTACAGACTATGGACTGGTGAGGTGCGGAAGGCCCCCATGCAAACACGGAGGACCTGATGGTGATGGGGGGTCCAGCACCTTCACCATTGAATCCCGGGCAATGTTGTACACCTGGGATCCGTAGTCCAGTTTCGACCGGACAAGTGCTCAGTAGATGCAGAGCAATGAACATCAGTTCACTCCCCAAGAGAGGGCCTTGAGGATGTTAAATGTCCACATGCACTTGGACCTAAGATGTCGTATGTGTGGTGAAAAGGTCAATTTCCAGTCAAAGATGAGACCGAGAAACTTGGTCTCCACCATAACTGGAATGATGTTTTGCCCAAGCCACACAAGCTGTCTTCTGTGGGGAGAACCGAAACCCATAGACATCACCTAAACCGAGAGATTGTTCAGGGCAGTTTGCAGTTGTCATTCAATGACCTTCATGCTGGACGATGAGCAACAGATGCTAAAATCGTCAACGTAGAGGACATTGTCTACAGTCCGAAGAAGTTACCATGTAATGAAATTTACCTTGAGAGAGAAATGCAAAACACTCAAGACGCAGCCTTGTGACACCCCTGTTCTTGGAGGAAAGGCCGCGATCAAGCGTTGCTGACACGGATATGAAAAGAACCTGACAATAAGAAGTTTGAGATGAACATCAGCATGTGACCTCTCAAGCTGTAACTATGGAGGTCACAAAGAATGCCGAATTTCCAAGCTATGTTTTATGCTTTTTCAATGTTGAAGAAAATGGACTCCAGGTGCTATCGAACATAAAAAAGAATTCCTGATCGCCGATTTGAGGTGGATCAGGTGGTCTAAAGTAGACCTGTGCCTGCGAAAGCCACACTGGGTGTTGGAAAGATACCAGGCCGTCCTGGTATTTGGAATGTAATATAAAAATATTTTTTGGGATCTAAGACCATACCTCGCAATGTAAGTACCCTGCCTTGATGGAAGTAGGCAAGTGTGGCATGTTGAATGTAATGATTAAAACCCGGATGGGTACTAATTTTCCATCACAGCACTGTGAAACCCAGTGGACTGCTGTGTCACTACTTGAAGGAAGAAATCAATGAGAGGATTTCCTCCTCTCGGAGCTTTCTTCCCAGGAAAACTTTGTGAGAAACTCTGAGGAGGCCCTACTTGGAGAACATGACCCTGGAGGAATTAAGCGTCTTGTGTGGAACCACTCCACCAATTGCTGCAACTTTCAAAAGAAGCTCCGAATATTTGGAGCATGCAGTCTCCATCTGCAAGTCACCAGATCTTAGGTGCTTGACAATTTTGGTTCTCCTACAAGACCTTTCAAACCTTGTTGATAAAAAAGGGGGAGATGTTCCAAAGAACCTGATCACCCATAGAGTGGATTACTAGGAATCTTGGAGATGGAGAAACACACAAAGATGACAGCAATGATGACAATGAAGACACAGAAGATAGGGGATTGTGTTGAGCTCTTTTAGCTGCATTCGTAAATAAATTTTCATTTTTGGGACTCATGGTTGGTTTTTGTGGTTTAGTGCCTGTTGTCCCCACCCGCCACGGTGTCCAACAAGGGGACACCCAATCAGATGCCAGGGCTGCCTGGACATCATACCCACACAGCCAGTGAGCCAAGCTCTCAAAACTAAATAAGAAGGAAAAAGAAAAGAGAAATGTGAGAAACACACTCGAAGCTTGACAAAATAAAATAAGCGAAAAAGTAAAGAAATGTAAGAAACAAACTGGCCTCACCAAAGGAAGAGAACTACAAAATTAATAAATATGTGGGGGAACTCTCAAACCATTGCCCAGATGTGGGAGAGTTACTCACCACTCTGCATAGTTGACCCTAGAAGAACCTGACCTCCAGCCGATTGATCCTGAGGGGGCCACCCCAGGACCTCCTGTTTACCTGAAGCAGAGGCCAAGCAGTGTATAGCAGCGGCTCCAGTATTCACTGCGCAGCCCCGCGACAGGCAGGCTCCCCAATGGCAGGGCAGCCAAAGGGGACCCCACAGTCATGAGCTGAGGAGTGAAAATAGGGACCCCTGAGCAACTGCCAGGATCCTCCTTTCCAGAAACACAGATTTCCGCACACAGCAAACATAAGGGCAAGCGTTCAGGACCCTGTGAAGGTACCCAAGCCAGTGGAACCTTCACACAATGGTATTCTCAGCACAGACAGGAGCTCGAACCAAAGGGTTTTCTGTTTGTTTATGGGTTGACAGCCCAAAGTGAATAGATTCAAATATAAGTTTTATCAGCTGGTCAATAATCCTGATGAAAGGCCATCACAGGTACCTGAATACTTGCTTCTACAGGCATCACCAAACCTACAGTGGAGGAAGTCCTACTAGTGTAGATGGCTTCAGCCTTTAGTATTGGGAAAACAGATCTTTGCCCCATGCCTGCAATTAGGGAGCTGCTTGATATTGTCTGCATTCCCTCTCTCAATAAACATAGTTTCTTTAAACATCCCACTAACCATTTTCCCTCCATAGGTAGTTGAAATGTGAGGGCTTTGCACAGAGATTATTCTCTTGATGACCTCACACAAGAATTCCATTGTTATAACTTTGATACTCTTGGCTTGCAAGAGACAAGATGGGTAGATAAAGATCAGATTCTTAAAAATAATCTTAAAGTTCCCTTTTCAGGGAGGGAAGATAGTAAGCATCTCCAAGGCGTATGTTGGCTTCTCAGCAGACACGCTTGTGATGCTCTTCTAGGATATGAGTGCATTAATGAAAGATTTCTCACAGCTAAATTTCAGACAAGCATTAAAGACTTGAATGCTAACTATTGTTATGTCCCTGATGAGGATGAGAAAGATAAGCTTTACAGACAACTTTAAGATTCAATTTCTGTCAAGAAAGGAGATATTAACCTTGTTCAATGCCAAATTTTGTACTTACTCTGACCTTTAGAGTGGGGTGATAGGCCCTTTTGGTATTGGCAGCTGCAATGGACAACGTCTCCCACAGGTAGGTAAACTCAATGTGTAATGCTCCAAAGAAATGAAATACTTTTAAAGTTTGGAATCTTTGTCTGATCCAATTATTTTTATGCTCCGGATAGCTGAGTCGGGCACCAGGCAATAATTAACAAATTGCCAAAAAAAAAAGTTTAATTAGGGTTTGAAATACCAGCGAGCGTTAATGAGTAAGAATTCAAAAATATTAAATGATTATCAAAATTTTATGTTAATGCTAATCAAAACAAACTAACATTGCTCAAGAGAAAAAAAATTAGTAAAGATTCAAAAGGTTTAAATAACAAACAATTTATTTCCAAAAAGCACTCACCAAAACTTCAATAAAGAAGATACTACATCATTTCTTACTACAAACATCTTCAACAAACTAAAACTGATCTCTAAACTGTGATGTGCTCTACTATTCTCTCTACTATTTTCTGTGCTATTGTGACAACATGCCACCAGGTTATAACAAGAGGAACAAAGCCCGCATGTGTCATGTTGCATGCTGGGAAAGACATTTGCATAAATTGACGCGGCACAAGCTATGACGCAAGAGGGGGCGTGGCGTGTTCTTGTACATGCTCTTTAGTGGGTGACAATCGAAAGTTCGGAGTTGCGCATGCGCAACTCCTAACTCTTGGAAACAAGCGCTGTGATGCCAAAAAGGAAATAAAAATCCCCAAAATGATAAATATAACATAAATTAAGCAAAACTGGTTAAGGTAAAGTAAAAGTGAATGAGGGGGCATCACAAATAGTTTCAGAATAACTAACACTTATTACAAACACCATGACATACATAAGTACACATGGACTTCACCAGATGGGATGCATAAGAATACGATTGATTACATATTAATTAACAGCAAATGGGCTAGTTCTGTTGGGAATACCAGGGCATATAGGGAAGATGAAATTGGATCTGACCATTACCTTGTTAAAAGTGTCCAGCAACTTAAACTTAAGAAGTGTTGTGCTAAGGTTAAAAAAAGTTACCTTTAACATTGAAGCTGTGACAAATCCAGTTTATAGCCAAAGCCAGCCATGATAGATTACTTAATAGTTATGACAGCTATGGCTTGCTTACTACTGAAGTTGAGAATGAATGGGACCATTTTAAACAGGCATTTCTTGAAACTAACAATACACTTTTGGGCAAAAAGGTGCAGAGGAGGCAAAATTATTTGGGTGATAAAACACTGGAGCTTATTTTAGAAAGAACTGAAGGAATATCCTTAATGAATACCATACAAATCCTAACAGAAAGTGTTACAAAGAGTTTAATAAACAAGTAAAGGATCAGTTAGCAGCTGATAAGAATCTTTGGATTGATAGCATGGCTGACAAAGCTGAGGAAGAAGCTAGAAAGCATAACACCAGAGAGCTGTACCAGATAGTCAATGTTTTGTGCAGGAAGTAACAGATAGGTATAGGGATTGAAGAATAAACAATGAAGGTTATTGAAGGTGATGATTCTGTCATGGCTAGATGGACTAAGCATTTCACAGATATTCTAAACAATGTGTTTAGTTTCACTCTATTGTATGCAATGACGATAGATGTGTTATTGGTTTTAATGTTGTCTCTATATCACAGTTGGAAGTTATTTTGGCTATTTCTAAACTTAAATTCTCTCCTTAAACAAAATCACCAGAGGTAGATGAAATTACTATTGAAATGCTTAGAGCTGGGAATGTTTCTATTACCACATGGCTGACTAGAATTTTGAATATCTTTCATGATAAAGGCATTCTTTCGAAGGATTTTACCACAGCTATTATCCCTATTTTTAAAAATGGTGATCGCAGTTCTTGTGATAACTATAATGGTATCAGCCTACTTTCTGTTTTAATATATCATATGGAGTGCAACCTATAAAAGCTAATAATAAAAAGTTCTTTGAATGATTGTGCTTAACAGAATTAAGAATCTGGTTGATGGACAATTGTGATGAGCAGTGTGGATTCAGAAGTGGTAAGGGATGTGTAAATAAGAATTTTATACTTAAGCAGCTTCTTGAGAAATGTTTCAGAAACCTGTGGTTGCTCAGATTTGTCAATTTCAAAAAGGCTTTTGAGTCTGTTGACAGTCATAATTTGTAGATGATTGTGAGATCATATGGCATACCAGACAAGTTAGTTAACATAATGAAAGTCTCTAAAATAACACTGAGTTGTGTGTGAGAGTTGGTAAGGCTTGTAGCAATTGGTTTAGCATTACTTCCAGTGTTCGACAAAGGTGCATTTTGTCTCCTTTCCTCTTTAGTTTGGTTATTGATTATGTTATGTGAAATTCACTGCAAGAGAAAGATTTTGGACTTAAATGGGCTGGTGATCTAATAATTTCTGATTTATATTTGCTGATGATTTGGCCCTTTTGGCAAATGATGTTGATGAGATGAACTATTTCATTAGAGCTGTTGATGTGACTAGTAGTACAGTAAGTTTGGTGATAAACAGGGAGAAAACTAAAGTGATGAAAATTAGTCAAGCAGGATATGGTTCAGTTAATCTGAATAGTTCCACTCTTGAGCAGATGTCTCAGTTATCTTGGAAGCTATACAACAGATACTAATGACATGCAGCATGAGATTAACAGATAAATAGGGACTGTAGCCAGGACGTTTAAGAATCTGTGGAGAGTTAGTGCTGCCAGGACACTTAAGAATCTGTGGAGAGTGGTTGCCCTTATGCATAACTACAGATTAGCAAATAGGGTTATCAACAGTAACTCGTTGAACCTCCATAGCCTATTGCTGCTTGAGGATGATGATGATGATGAATGGCCTGCACCACAAGAAGGCAGGGTCGGACATTAGGTAGTAGGCCTGGCTGGTTCTGATCACTGGGGATTGGTACACAGCCCTCCTTCCAGTTTATGCCTAACTACCATTTACAGATCAGATTACCCAGGTCTTGTATTTTCATAAAATTTAGAATTATGTTTAATTTGGTATATAACATGTCTTACTTCTGTGATTTGTTTTAAAAATCTAATTTTTGTTTACAGTCCTGGGAAATTACACACTAATTGCTGGGATGAATAATAAAAATAATTCTAGGAATAGAAATAGGTTTAATCCTTCCAATGCCAAAACAAAGAAAAAGCTTTACAACCACAAAGCAAACTATTTTTTCACAGTTGTAATCAGCCCCCACCCTCCATAAAAATTTTGCTTTAGAACTTTTTTCCTGCATAAGTAATGAAAGAAATCATGGCATGTTATATACCAAATTAATCATTTTTAGTCATGTAGTAAACAAATGCATTATAAATACAAATAAAATTTATTTAAAAAACACTAATAAGTTGAAATAATTATAATGCATATTTATTTATGAATAACAGGAAAATAAATTTTAACTTGAAACTAAAAAATTACTATCTTCTAGCATTTTTTCTTTACACTTTACTTTGAAAAAAGTCCAGGATTTTTGCCAATTGTGCTGAGTCAAATAAACAAGCAAACCTTTAGAATTTTTTTTTCTTCAAAAATAGCCATGTCAACAGAAATGGTTGAAAATTTTATGAAAATAAAAAATTTAACCAATAATATGCAGGCTTAGTAGAGTAGAATTCACTCTGTTGGCAGAGTTAATTTTGAGGTATGTTCAGGAGAAAAAAAAAGAACAACTTTGAAACATTGTTCCTAAACAACTAATAGACATTACAGATTGTGTTTTATAACAAAATAAAGAATATTTAATAAGAATTTTTTAGAAAATAAAATATTTCAGAAAAACAGCAAACATGCTAATTTGAATAACACTTTTTTTAAAACAACAGTAAAAAAAAAGAGTAGTTTCACTGGATTTGAACCTCATTCTGAAATAACTAATTAACAGAATATAATAAGTAATAGCTTAAACAAAGAAGCATTTAATTCTATATAATAATATATAAATAAATTTTTCTGAAACATTTTAACAAACATCAAACAATTTAAAAACAGTAACTATAGTAAAAATCTGAACACAATATATGCATTCTTAGGAAATGATGCATATAACTTCCATTTAGAAATGTCCATTTTACCAGTTTTCTTTTGAGTCAATTCCAAAAGATTAAGAAAAAGTTGAATAGCAACACTTCAAAAAATGTTCTGCATGAAACTTGATGAGTTTTCGAACAATATCAGAAAGTGGAAAACTACTGTTGTGTGAAATGAGGTCACAAAAATGGCTGCCAAAGCAGAATTTTTTTCCCCTTTCAACTTTACAGAATATCTAAATCAGGGGCAGACAACACTTGATTTAGATGTTACTGATCATCGACAGGCCAGATGAGGATTTTTGAGAATGCTGTGGGGCAAATCCATTCTTGCCATCCTTACTTTTTCTTGACAAATACTGACCTGTTAGCCTGAAACTTAGGGGTGGATTGCTCTGAGTGTTGTGTCATACATTTTCATTAATAGCTTGCCTTTCTCAAGCAGCTACTTGACCACACCAAATTGATAGTGACATGTTCTTGGACTGGATTCTATGAACAAAATAAGGCATTGACAACAACGATATTAACTAAAAGAAAAAATAATTCTCTCCCTCATTTCATGCATCTGCATTTAAATGGGTAATACTGCAGAAGCTGGGTAATACTGCTAAATTTCAGGCTATCAGAGCAAGCCGCACTTTCTATTTAGGAACTGTAGTCTACAACACAGTTTCTATTGTTGTTCCTTCATGGGGGGGGGGTCGTCGTCGTCGTCTTCTTTGCTGAACCTATGTCATTTCTGCACCATGAAAGAAATGATTAAGAAAAGAAATGCAATCATGCATTCCTTTTATCATGCCACTTTACAACTAAAAGAGAATCTTTTCTGAATCAAATCACCTCCCCCCTCTCCCTTTGCAGTTTCTCTGCTACCTGCCCTTTAGGTAGGCCAACCCTGTTTTCCATTACAACACCTGTGGCATGGTTGCTATACATAGCATACATGGTATAGTATACATAATGATCCATGCATACATACACATCTTTAATCCACAGCACTGTTCAAATACAAGGTATTTAGCCACTATTATGCTGTTGAAGTATAATGATGTTAATGGATACAGAGGAAATATCTTGAGCTGGGTAGAATTTGAACCCACAACCTCCTGATAACATGTCAGATGCTCTGTCTGCTGAGCTACCAGCTACTGAACAATCTATACTGTGTTGTAGATGTTAAACCCATGCCAGATGTCAGTTCCACATAACTGTGTTTACTGCTGTTGAAGACTCCATTCACAGAGCACTCCTGTGCAGGTGCATAAGACCAGCTACACTACCACTAGGACTTTTTTATTTTGAGCAGATCTCATTTACAAGCATAGTAGGTTGGGTTGTTTCACCTCTGAGTGGCACTTTTCTGCACACCATGGGCTAAATGGCCAGGTCACAAGGACCCCAAAAGTCCATAAAAGGTTACGGGAAGGAACCCACTGGAACAGCTGTTGGGAGACAGATGGTAGCCTCCTGTTAAGACCATCCAGTGTGTTCTTTAATGTGCATAGGGTATGGTGCTCCCACACACAGGTCATGGCTTAACATCCCAACCAACAGATGGCAGTCTTTCAAAGTCCATCGGTGTCCCCTGCTGACAATGGCAGGACGGGGAATCTTGAAGAGATAAATCTTAATGCTGACCCAGCTGGGACTCGAACCTGCAAACCGCAGATTATGACCTTGGTGTGCTATCGAATGAGCCACCCCCACCCCATAGGCACTGTTGGTATGAATTATTTAACCTTCAGACACATTTTTAATCCACAGCAATATTCAATTACAAGGTATTTAGACACTATTACACTGTTGAAGTATGATGATGTTGTAGGTTCAAATCCCAACCGGCTCAACACAGTTCTTCCTCTGTACACATTGACATCATCATACTTCAACAGTGTAATAGTGGCTGTATAATTACCTTGTAATTCAACAGTGTTGTGGATTAAGAATGTGTCTGAAGGTTACTAATAATAAATACCAGCAGTGCGTATGTGTCTGTAAATGAGATCTACTTAAAATAAAAAATGCCAGCTGAAGTCGCAGTAATCGTGACCTATGGTATGGACTTAACATTTAAAACAGAAGAGAGATTGATCAGCAGCAGATAACTCATGGGACGAACCACCTGAGATGTTATCAGGAGGTCATGGGTTTGGATCCTGTACCCACTGACATCATTATACTTCAAGTGTTATAGTGGCTAAATACCTTCCATGTATATATGGTAGCACTGATTGAATAGAGTGCACATCAGGTTTATAGGAACTGCATGTGCATTACTAAACCTTCCAGTGTCCAGCCTGAAAAACAGATTTCTATCCAGGGACCAAGCTATTTTCTGTCTATGCTCAGCCAAAAAAAACTTTAACTTTAGAACTTTTCTCTTTTTTGCCAAATAACTAATGAAAGGAATTACGGCTACATAATTATTGTATGCCAAATTAATCAGCATTTCATTCTGGATTTTCTGAAATGATAATATTTAACAAAAAAGACCATGTTTTATTTTAATAATAGCAACAAAAATAAAAATTTATTTAAAAAAAAAAACTAATAGGCAGAAACGATTGCAAAGCACTTGAATAGAATGACTATATATTTCTGAATAATAAAAAAATTACTTTTTTGGTTTTAAGTAAATATTTTTCTTGCTTTGTAATTTTTTTCTTGGTACCATATGTTGAGAAAATTCAGGCTTTTAACCAACTGTGCTAAATCAGATAAACAAGTTAACTTTAGAATTAAAAAAAAATAACCAATCAACGGAAATAGGTCATCTTATATACCAAATTAAACAGAATTTAATTACGAATTTTATGAAAATAAATAATATAAACAAATTTGCAAGCATACTGATTTTAATAAGCCTTTTTCAATGTGATATGGTAAAAAAAAAAGATCACACTATACAATTAAGGCTTCATTTTGGAAAACCTGCTGAATAAAAATAGTTAAATTATATTTTTATTGAAAGAAAATTTCCTCCCAAATACTATAATATTCAACCTGAAATATGATTTTATTTCTTTTAATGATTCTTTTCAGTATCATATATTTTAAACACGGCCAGTGTTATACAACGTGCAGTAATAAATAGGCACTTTGACGTCGATTTCAATTTTAGAGGAAAAATTGTCTGAGCCGGGTGGGATACGAACCCACGACCTCCTGATAACATGTCAGGTGCTCTGGACCACTGAGCTACCGGCCGCCGAACAAAATCTCCTCTAACTAACGCTATGAACATTCCCTTTATGTCACATATAGGCGTTATTTTAGGCAATTTTTAGCCTTTAGTGGCTTTCTATTTTTGCCAATAAATGGAAAGCATGTCTTACAAGTATGCTAATGATAATAAATATTGAGATAAACTCAGATAAACTCGATGGTTCAACATCCAGTAATAAATAGGCACTTTGACGTCGATTTCAATTTTAGAGGAAAAATTGTCTGAGCCGGGTGGGATACGAACCCATGACCTCCTGATAACATGTCAAGTGCTCTGGACCACTGAGCTACTGGCCGCCGACTTCAAAGTGCCTATTCACAGGATTTTCTGAAATGCTTATGAAATAGAAAAAAAATTTCCTTGGCTGCTTTACTAAACATTATGAATTTTTTTTGGGGGGTGTGAAGTTTGGCAATCTTGGCTAAGTGCAGAAAGGTTTGTACACCAAGGACCAGCCCTTCCCGAAATTGCCCTCCCAAATGATGGCCGATTTCCATAGCAAGGAAGTCTATTTGCTTCCATATTCAAGACATTCAATTTCAGAAAATGGTACAAGCTCAAAGTGTTTTTTATTTATTAACCCATTAATTCCCAAAGGTAGATATAATATTTTTAAGGTAGTACTTTTATTATAGACCAAAAATACATGTAAATAGGCAGTTGTGATAAAAAAAAACAATTTGTGACCATAGAAGCCACAGAAAAATGCTGCGTATATGTAACTTTGGGATTATCAGAACATGAATACTTAAAGTTAAAACATATAGAATTGTCTGAAGCAGTCTGCATAAAGATGAACTTGACACTTTTTACATATATATATATCGCATTGCTTTTGCACTGTCAACATCTTGCTTTATTCTCCTCCTGTTCAACTATAACATGGCCAATATTGTCAAACCGTACTTCGGTGGGGGGGTCAGTCGGTAGTGCGCCAGGCTCGTAATCTGTAGTTCCCAGGTTCGAGTAGATACTTTATATCTAAATAATAACTACTCGAACTAAGTATCTGCTCATAATCTGTAGTTCCTAAGTTCGAGTAGATAGGGAGAAGGAAGAAAGAGATAGGGAAGAAAGAAGATTGGAAAGGGAGTATAGAAGAGAGAAGGCAGAAAGGGATAGGGAGAATGAAGAAAGTGATAGGGAAGAAAGAAGATTGGAAATGAAGTATAGAAGAGAGAAAGAATATTGGAAAGGAAGTATAGAAGAGAGAAATAACATTGGAAAGGAAGCATAGAAGAGAGAAAAAAGATTGGAAAGGAAGTATAGAAGAGAGAAAGAGAAAATTTATCATTTACATCTAATTGGTCATTATCTGATAAGTGTATATTTTGTTTGATGGAATCAAATCTATTCCTACTCATGCAATTTCTTACCAATGGTATACCTTTGTCCTCATCCTTCGACCAATACAATTTTATAGCTGGTAAGGTATGGTAACCGGTAAAAATCAATATACTACAAAAGCGCTTCAGATTTGCCTTGCTTAGTAATGTCGATTATGATCATTCGCATATTTTTTTTTAATAACCAGCAATTTTTTCCCAGACATCATCACTAAAATATAAAGAAAAAATATCATATGGAGACTTGCCACTAATTTTGTTTTAAATTTCCTCTATCATAATATTTTCTTCTTCTTGTGGTAAACTTTTTTAAGTTGGATTTTCTTTTTTCCACTTCGGAATAACTTTTATTTGCTTTCGTTTTGACAGCTGTTCTGGTAAAAGTTTTCAGTTACTTGGAATTTGATGCTGTAGGTTGCTCTTCTTCGACATCTTGAGCTTCATCAGGTAAATTTGCATGGACCTCGTAGATTCCAGCTACGTCTGGCAAAACGTTTTCACTCTCACATATATCATCACTAATATCCTCCTCATCTGTAAGTTCGTCAACCATTGGTGGTATGTACACCGCGTCAATATTTTCAGCTTGTCACAAATCGTCATCCTCTTCAAATATAGCCATTAGCTCTGCAGTTGACAAAGGTCTATTTTTTCCCCCACCACTGAGCCCAAGACATATTTAAAAAAGAAATATCCTAAGATAGCAAACAATGATCTATTATTGAATGTATTTACATTATAATAAATACTTACTTAAACTACTATTAGTTCTGAATTACTTGAACTAATTCAGAACTAATTTTTAGCTATACTGCCGAATTTACACTTCACTAATTATCTAACAGCAATTATTGTTATACTAACAAGACAAAAAGCTTAGTTCAACTTCACAAATCTCTGAACACTGACGATATCACTCATATCAGAACTAAAATCGCAAGAATAGATTCGTTCACAATGAGTCATCAAACGTGAGGCAGACAAAATGTGCATATGTTGTGTAATCCCAATGTTTCATAAACGCAACATTACTCTAAATGTTATACTGTGAAAAAAGTAAAAAAAAATTTCTAACTATATGAAACGTTGTCTTGAATGAAATATATGTGAAGTTATTTTCATAAATTCTTAGGGCATTTAGTATTTCTGCATATCTTTTTTTGACCCGACAAACTGCAAAAGATCAGATAGGCTATTTAGGTATAGTTTTAATATTAATAATTAGGCTTTTATTTTATATTGATAAATATTTATGCTTGTACATAAAAGACTGTCCTTTATAACATACATTGGCTTAAAATTGGATTAGTAGGCAAATATATTTTTTTTATTATTATTTGAAGAATGTTTCATTTACGCAATGTTGGGAATTAATGGGTTAAAAAAACAATAAATAATAAAGGAAAAATTACATATAACCTAATGGGATGTTAAATAAAATATCCACAACAACTTTTAAGCCGGCCTCCGATCTAGCACAACCCGGAAAGATTGATAAAAACAGCCGATTGAAGATCGCTATTTAACGGAATTAAATATACAGAAATGAATTTGCTTTCATATCCAAGACCTCATTTATTTTCTGAAAATGATACTATTATCAAAGTTTTCTGGAAAAGTAATAAATAATAAAATAAAAATTAACATATAGCCTAATGCGATGTTAAAATATCCACAGCCACAAGTTGTAGGCCGGCCATACGATATAACATAACTATGAAAAAAATCAATACTTATCGATCAGCTAAAAGATCGCTAATTTCCGAAAATAAATCTACTGAAATGAAAACTAAGGTTTAAATATAAAAAAAATACTAACTTCACAAATAGTATCCAATATGCTGGACCAAAACTGAAAAACAAAAAAAAAAGCACACAGAACAATGGAGATATCATGTATCAGCCAGCTGCATATTGTTTGCCTCAGTGAAGCATAACTAATTAAAAGTTAATTAGTTTCTTAATTAAAATTAAGTAACTAATTAAATGCAGGTGTAACCAGAATTTCTATGAAGGATGTGTTTATTTCCAGTTTTGATTTGAAGGCAGAAAAGATGCATAGAATGCTGGAAAAAAACGGGAATACTCAAATATGTTTATGACAGAAAAGAGTGTGAAATGGGGAGGGGGGGAAAATGGCAGTACATGTTTTGTAATTACTTCCAAAATTTACAGTTTTTAAAATAGCAGTTTGCTTTGTTAATTTTTAGGAGATTTTCGAAAATAAAAAAAAATTTGTTGATAATAGCTCAAATTAAACTTGTGAGCTTAAATCAGAAGGTTGCTTCAGCAAATAGGAATGTTAACAAGCAAATCGGCAATACCATTTAGTGCTTCTAAAGAATGGCAATCAGATGGCTTTATAAAATTATATTGTAATTTAGTAAAATATGCATTAAATCAAAAAACAAAATATTATTTTTGAAGCCTAAATTATATATTTTTATAAGTTATAAGATATATGTAAAAAAAGAAAATTACAACGGCAATTTTTATTTAAAAAAAACGATATATCTTTATTGTACTAAATGCATATACATACATCATTAGCCCCTCAATTCAGATTCTCCTAAGTATACAGACAGAATGTACACTGGAAGGGTTAAAAACTTTTGCTTTTTCTGCAATTAGTGACCTCTAATGATGCAAATTCAAACTACCAAAGGATCTGAAAAATCCCAATACTAATGTTTCATTAGTAACAACTCAACTAAAAGAATTTTTGAATTATCTCTAAAAACCAAATAAGTAACATTATTCCAATCTGTCTTGGGATAACAGCTGAATTCATTGT
This sequence comes from Ryuthela nishihirai, assembly GCA_038380435.1. Classification (NCBI taxonomy): domain Eukaryota; kingdom Metazoa; phylum Arthropoda; class Arachnida; order Araneae; family Heptathelidae; genus Ryuthela; species Ryuthela nishihirai. The sequence goes on along the minus strand of JAWZYU010000001.1, from coordinate 150,983,120 downwards.
TCCCAATGCAAACCTCATGACCTTCACACATTCCATCTTCAAAATTTAAAAATTCTAGTAAAATACATCATTTGCAATATTTGTTTAAAATTTTGCAATTTCCAAATTTTTCCACCATTAGAGGGACCAATTTAAACTTTTGGGAGATTCAGAAGGTGCAAATCATAATATTTCACTACCCATCCAACCCAAAAAGAATTTTTATCTCTTAACCCTTTCAGCCCTGAATTTTTAATATGAAAAATAAATTTTTTTTGATCATCAATAACTGAATGTAAGAGATACAAGGACTCCCCTACTAAGTTTGAGTGGTTTCCGCCATAGGTTTAGAAACTAGGATATCGTGGCAAATGCCACCATCAGGTTTTAGAGATAAAAATGGAAGCATATTTTTTATTCATTTTAAATAATGCTTTTATACTGCAACCATTCAGATGAAATGAACCACAGCCTGCCTGACCAATTTTCATCACTTTAGTTTTCTCTCTATTTATAACCAAATCTACTCTACCACCAGTTTCATCAACAGCTCAAATGAAAGAGTTCATCGCATCAATATCATTTGCCAAAAGGGCTAAATCATCAGCATAATCTAAATCAGAAATTTTCATTTCTCCAACCCATTTAAGGCCAAACTCTTTCCCATGCAGTGAATTTCGCATTATATAATCAATAACCAAACCAAAGAGAAAAGGAGACAAAATGCACCCTTGTCAAACACTAGAAGTAATGCTAAACCATTTGCTACAAGCCTTACCAACTATCACACACGACTCAGTGTTATTATAGAGAGCTTTCATTATGTTAACTAACTTGTCTGGTATAACATATGATCTCACAATCAACCACAAATTATGATGATCAATAGAGTCGAAAGCCTTTTTGAAATCAACAAAGCTAGCAACCAAAGGTTTCTGAAACTCTAAACATTTCTCAAGAATCTGCCTAAGTGAAAATATCTGATCTACACATCCCCTACCACTTCTGAATCCACATTGTTCATCACGCAATTGACTGTCAACCAGATTCTTAATTCTATTAAGCACAATCATGGAAAGAACTTTACCTGGAACAGAGAGTAGGCTGATACCCCTATAGTTATCAGAAGAACTGCAATCACCTTTTTTGAAAATAGGGATAACAATAGCTCTGGTAAAATCCTTAGGAACCATGCCTTTATCATAAAAGATATTCAGAATTTCAGTCATCCAAGTGGTAACTGAAACATTCCCAGCTCTAAGCATTTCCATAGTAATTTCATCTAACCCTAGTGATTTGTGAAGTTTAAGTTAGAAATAGCCAAAATAACTTCATATTGTGTTATATGGTCAACATTAAAGCCACATTGTTTAGAATATCACTGAAATGCTCAGTCCACCTAGCCATAACAGAATCCTCACCTTTGATAATCTTACCTTGTTTATACTTCAATCCCTGTATCTCTGTAAACATTAAATATCTGGTACAGCTCTCTGCTGTTGTGCTGTCTAACTACTTCCTCAGCTTTGTCAGCCAAGCCATCAAGCCAAAGATTCTTATCAGCAGCTAACCGATCCTTTACACGTTTATTAAGCTCTCTGTAATTTTTTCTATTAGGAATAGTAGGGTATTGAATAAGGACATTCCTGCAGTTCTTTCCTTCTGAAATAAGCTCAAGTGCCTTATCACTCAAATAATTCTGCCTCCTCTGTTTCTCTTTTCCCAAAAAAAAACTGTTAATTTCCAAAAAAAGCCTGTTTAAAATGGTCCCATTCTTCCTCAACTTCAGTAGTAAGCTAACCATAACTGTCATAATGGCTAAGTAACCTATCATAGTAAGCTTTATCTATAACTGGGTCTTTCAAAGCTTCAGATTTAAAGGTAAAATTTTTAACCTTAGCACAACACTTTTTAAGTTTAAGTTGCAAGACACTTTTAACAAGGTGATGGTCAGATCCAATTTAAGCTCACATATATACTCTGGTATTTCTAACAGAACTAGCCCATTTGCTGTTAATATATAATCAATCATATTCTTATGCAGCCCATCAAGTGAAACGTATGTGTACTTATGTATATCACTGTGTTTGTAATAAATGTTAGTTATTCTCAATCCATTGAGTTTACTTACCTGTAGGAGACGAGACGTTGCCCATTGCCATTGCAGCTACCAATACCAAAAGGGCCTATTACTCCTCCCCAAAGGTCAGAGTCAGTACCAATTTTGGCATTGAAGTCACCAAGAACAAGGGTAATATCTCCTTTCTTGACAGAATTCAAAATATCCTGAAGTTGTTCATAAAACCTATCCTTCTCATCCTCATCGGCATCCTCAGTGGGGGCATAACAGCAGATAACATTCAAGTCTTTAATGCTTGTCTGAAATTTTGCTGTAAGAAACCTTTCATTAATGCACTCATATCCTAGAAGAGCATCACTAGCGTGTCTGCTGAGAAGCAGACCCACACCTTGAAGATGCTGATTATCTTCCCTCCCTGAAAAGAGAAATTTAATATTATTTTTAAGAATCTGACCTTTATGTGTCCATCTGGTCTCTTGCAAGCCGGGAATATCTAAATTATAACGGTGGAATTCTTGTGTGAGGATATCATGAGAAAAAGCTCTCTGCAGAGTCCTCACATTCCAACTACCTATAGTGAGAAAACTGTTAGTGGGATGTTTAAAGAAACTATGTTTATTGAGAGAGGAAATGGCAACAATATCAAAGAACCCCCTAATCGCAGACATGGGGCAAAGACCCGTTCCCCCACCACTAAAGGCTGAAGCCATCTACACTGGAAGACTTCCTCCAATGTAGAATTTGACGATGCCAATAGAAGCAAAGAGTTCAGGTGCCTGCGATGACCTCTTCTCAGGATTATCCACCAGCTGATAAGTATATCCTGTGAATCTAGAGACTGCTAAATATACAAATTACCTTTTCGAGTAGATTTGACAAGGATTCAAAGTACTAACCACCATCTTTATACAGTAAAAGGTGTAAAACTTGGACTGTTACCATTCGATGACCAAAGATATATATATTAGAAAATTATTATGACAACTTTCGTAAGGACATTAGGAAATCATTAAAAAAATGTCAACAGAAAATGAGTATTTTGTTACACATGTACACTGTAATTTTTATCATGTTTGAATTATATGCTACTATATAGAAAAAAAATGTTAATTCTATTTGAATTAATTGATATACTGGGGTTACATAAAAATTGTACATGTAAAAATAATACATATAATTGCCATTGTAGCCCATTGAATGTAAAACCATTTCCTCTGTTAAGAGGCATTTTGTAAACAGTCTGTAAAATATATCTGTAAACAATGCAAAAATCATCATTGTGAAATGTATAAGCAATCTGCATAAAATTGTAAATCAATAGAAATAATTATTTGTGTAAAATATTGTATGTAACCTACGCATTATTTATTCATTGTATCTCCGAACTCGATACTTTGATATCAATAAAGATTTTAAAATTAAATATATGTGTGTTGTCTGAATTTCTGAGTGGTCTTATCTTTAGTAAGTGGGGAGGAAAACAACGTAGATGTTATCATAATTCCTCTTCTGTGACATCCCCAGGGGTGGGAGTGGAGGTCATACCACAAGTTGCAACTCACATGAAGAACCAGTTCACTCATAGGAAACATTACTTATAATTTTGCGGTTTAGTGGCATTTTCAAGTATTAAAAGTGATGAAAACATATATGGTTTCTTTTCAAAATTATCGCAATTCGAAATGCTTGCTTGCTTGTTTGCTCATAGGACATTACAGTACTGGATAGAGCCTTTTGGATATCATATTTTTTTTAAGCAATCACTTCACAAAAGCAGCAGGACTTCAACAAATGCATCGCTTGCTCTGTTTATGAGGAATTTATCAGCTCAGGATGAAATACTAAACCAATTTTTACTTTGCAGTGACAGAATATCCCCGACTTTGACTACATAGATTTTTATAGAGAAATAATCGAAATTATTGCATCAGAGTTTACTGAAAAATAATATTTTTAAATATGACCTACAGGGAAAAGGATAATTTCTGTGCATCATATAACACCAGAGTAATAATACAGAGAGGTATAGATGAATATTATACCGTTACGAATTAAATGGATGAAACTGAGCACGGAGTTCAATTAAATAGTATATAACAATGATAATGCAATTTAATGGTTGGCATTTTTGCTCTTGGTGTTATGTACAGGTAAATTTTTGTTTACGATGTTTTGATTCATGGCATTTTGTACAAGTGCTATTTTGGTTCACATCATTTTCTACAGGCAGCATTTGTGTAGTAGACATTTTGTTTTATGCCATTTTCACTAACACCATTTTTGCTTTAACATTTTTTATGAGCCATTACATAGGGTTGGCATTTTTGTTGATGGAATATTGCATAGATGATGTTTTTGTTGACAGCGTATTGCACAGGTAGCATTTTTTCATCCGCTGTTGTGTCTGTGGCATTTGTGTATTTTCTTTTTTCATCTTGTTCTGTCATGGAACCCCTAACAGTGTTATAAAAAAAAGGGAGACCTAGGTGTGGTAGACAGATAATGCCAAACAGATCTTGTTACAATTAGTCTACAGTGCGAAATGCAGCAGCATTATCTCAAAAGAACTTTGTATGGAGAACTAAACTGCATGGTCTAGTTGGACCTCCATGGCCAATGGCCACCCACACATCTGTCTCTAGAAAATATCCACACTGGATTGAAATCAGGTAAATGGAAACCCCACTTAACAAGATCTTGCTTATTAATACACTCCAATGATTATGAAAGTAATCACCAGGCTAGATTACACAGTCGTATCAGAATAATATGACCACCTACCTAATAATGGGAATAACCACCCTTGGCTCGGATGACAGCAGCGAGATGGTGTGGCATGAGGACCTGGAAGGTTGACAGAGACACATGTGCTCATTCAGACTCCAGCAGAGCATGGAGGTTCTGGAGATGATCTGGTTGAGTGTCCGCATGCTGAACCTGTCGATCCAAATGGTCCCACAAGTGCTCTTGGGATTGAGGTCAGGTGATTTCGCTGGCCAAGGGAGAATGGAGACATCGCTGTCGTGTTCCTGGAGCCTGTCATGCACCATATTAGTGACTTGGCAGGGCACATTGTCCAGTTGGTAGACACCATCACCACTAGGGTAAAAGCCCAATATGAAGGGATGCATGTGGTCAGTGAGGATGGACAGGTAGCCATTGGCATTCAGGGACGCATCCAGTGGTACCAACAGGTGGTAACCTGTTGGTACCACTGGATGCGTCCCTGAATGGATGCAACCTGGTACCACTGGACGCATCCAGTGGTACCAGGTCATACCAGGAAAACATCCCCCAGACATGCACACTGTCACCGCTGGCCTGTACCTGACCGACAAGCATGTCCAGGTATTGGTTCTCATGTCTCTGACGCTGTATCCACCACCACCCATCACTTCTGAGGAGTAGAAACCTCAATTCGTCGGAGAAGGCAACCTTTTTACACACTTCCACTGTCCAATGACAGTAGTCCCGTGCAAACTGCAGGTGTTATTGCCGATGGACTTGGGTTAACATGGGCGTCTTTAAGTAGCGTCCGGAGACCCATGCGTAACAGGGTTCGCTCTACTGTTATCAGAACACGTAACTGGGCACCCCAGCACCCAGGTATGTGTTTCTTTCTTTACAGGTACATTTTCATTTGAGTGGTCAATTGCTGCACTGTTGTGTGTCGATTGCCCTTTGCCAGTCGATGGAGCCGACGTTCTCCTCTGGGGTCGATGGCCTTTCGGGCTCCACAGTTATGACGTCTGGAGGTACTCCATGTGTCAGTAGTCCATTCTTGGTACACCCTTACTACAGAACCTCACGAACAGCCCACAAAGTCTGCTGTTTCCAAAATGCTTCCACCCTTGGAGCGGTAGCCGATAATCATTCCTTTTTGAACATTCATCAAATCAATACCTCTGCCCATTGTGCTCACATTACGCACTATGGCTCATCTGTTTTGACTGGCCGCTTATATCTCCGTGTGGTAGACCTTGTCATGTGCACTCTGTGACATGCTTGGGTGGGTATAGTGATTCCGTGGGTGGTCATATTATTCTGATACGACTGTGTATATATATATGTGATAATATCTGTCACTGGATATTATGGTGATCCCTATCTTTTTGAATTTGCTGAGTGTAAACATCACTCAACATACATCCTACTTAGAGATTAAGTGAGGTTACCTATAATTATTACCTCCCAAGAGAGGAAAAAAAGGTCCACTTACATATCCTACGATTTGAATTTCCATTTTCCATCACCTGTGATGGTACAATTGTAGACTGTTTATATTTTAAAAAAAAGGTGAAACAATTAGAAAAGTACACTTATTAAACATTGGTATAATTGTAGCAATAGTAGAGCTGAAAGATACTTTGTAACAGAAAGTTCACTTGATGTAGAACATACAGCATGTAACAAGTCATGTAGTGCAGTTCATGTTACACTGGGGTCATTACAATTTGTTTTGATTGCATTAAAAACTTGTTCTTTCCTAATAGTTTTTATAAAAGTTACTAAAAATTATATATAATAAGTCTTACCCATCTTTATCTTCATAAAGCTCTTTTAGTATGGCAGTGCATTCCATGTATCTCTAAATGAAAAAAATAACTAAACTTCAAAACTGTTCAAAGCACACCATTCATATAGACAATTGTTTATCTTAAAAGAAATGTTTAAAAATGCTCAGAGTAATAACTCAAATTTAATAATTTCTCAATAGTAAAGGCACAGATTTCCTGTAGACAAAGAATTTAAGAAATATTTTTGCTGAAAAAATTAGTTCTGTCATTTGGTGCAAAAACATTTCTTAGTAATTTGTCATTATCACATACATATCATATAACATACAATCCTACTGCATTATCCGCCAATACACAAATTTACACCTAATAAAGGCTTTTCTTCAGATGAGCTCAGAATATCAGGAGAGCAACAATTAGGTGAACAACGGGGAGGATCGAATTTGATGGACAACAATTGAATGCATATGAGAATTGAGTAGACAAAACAATTGGGTGGATGACAACTGGCTTGAAAACACTTGGGAGGTTATGACAACTGGGTGGAAAAAAGGAAATGAGAAATAATCTGGATTACTATGACTAATTCTAAAATATCTACCACAGAGCAAACGCAACAAACATTTGTCAGAAGTTTCTCCAACCCAGCATTCTATAAAATGATTTAAAATTACCTTAAACCATATCTATAATCTATTTTCTCTAATCCGACATTTAATACAGCCAAATTTTTAACAAATCTATTCCTTCTGACTGAAAAGATTCTATATTAAACAAATGCACTGTAGTATTTGCATGAATTCTCTTTAATCTGTTATTCAATAAAGGGTTTGATTCTGCCCTTTTTAATCCATCATGCATGATTTTAACGTTTCTTAGCTTGATATTTCAGTTAAACAAGTTGATTTTTAAAAGATGTTTTAAAATGTTTTACTACGTTTAGAGTGAAGTCCATTATAATTTTCTTGTAACGTTTAAATGTTAATCTCTGAGAATCCTTTTGAGCATACTGAATGTCACAAAATGAGTTTCAGAAAATGTCGGCTGAATTCCGAGTGCTGAAACATCTTTAAAATAGTGTCTTCAGTAATTAAACCTGGACTGGTATCCAGTCTTCAAACAGAGAACATCAGTGCTATATGTCAATGAGTATCAGTGTGAAACCAACAGTTCAGAAAATATCCTGAAAAATGTCACAAGATAGCACAACCATATGCAGCCAGCAGAACTCTTGACAGACATCTATCAAATGGTAATGATTTTCATCCTTACTTGGGAACCTTTTACTGATAGAAAAGTCTTAAGTATAATTTACCATATCTTGACTATGTAAAAATAGTCCTAAGTGTTATGTGAACTAGTTGCTCAAAAGTTCCTTGGGTTAAACAGCGTAATCGTGGATTAAATAGTCTTTAACCAAATTGCTGTGTAGTTTAAAGTATTAATCTCATGTGTACCTAGGGCCTCATAGATTTTAAATCTGGCTCTGCATTTCAGCCTTAATTTAAAAATTTCTCTTATGAAAACCTTCTGCTTCTCAAATCTCTTACAGTTTATTACAATTGGTAATTATATACAATAAGAATATCTTTCCTTCTATCCAAAAGATCTTAGGTATTTATCTTGCTAGAAAATAGATCATAGCACCCAATATCATATTTTTTATAGTGCTTTATAGCAAATGGTTATTTTTTTAAAAATATTTACCCCTCGAAATCAACTTTAAATACAATAAGCTTATATTAAAATAATATAAAAATACAAGGTGTATTGCAATGAATCAAGGATTTTTCCAGTGGAAAGTTCTTTTGGAATGAGAAGAACATCATCTCAGAAGAAATTTAATAATAAGTTATTGAAGACCTATGAAGAATACAGTCTGTGTGCCTATCATAACAAATAACTAAAAACTCAGATAACCAAGAAGTTAACACCTGCACCTTATGGGTGATGTTTTAACTGATGTTGACATGATTTCCATTTAATCTTGTCAAGTTCACTATTCTTTTCAGAAAAATCATGAGGGTTTTAATTTTTCCCATTAAAACTGGGTTAGCCACCATTATAAGCTCACTGTAAATTATTTCTACACTTTCAGTATTAAAAAAGATATCACAAAAAATTTTAAGAAACAAACATTAATCTTTCCTAATATTTGTTTTAAGATAAACAAAATTAAAAGTGAGTGAACAAGGAAACAGCTTAAAAAGATAAAGATATTTAAATGTAATTATATAAAAAGCTTACATCTAAAAGAATCCTTAGCCTGTGATCAGAATTAATTTGTTCTCTGTGCTGCAGAAATGAAACAAAAAAATATATCAAATTGAGTAGAACTTTATTTAATAAACAAAGAACTATATTGAAAATATAAAACTTCCATATAAATGAGTAATCTTGTTGTGATTACTGGCTAATACTACCTAATTTTTTAAGATTATCTTTACAACACACAGCCAACTATTCAGAGATAAACAAAAATAAATACACCTCAAAATCTAGATCAGGAGTTACCAATGTCATCATGTTATTTACCAAATTATTTTTTTGCCTTTTTGGATGGCTACATAATATTATAAAATTTAAATATATATATATACATTGAAGAGCCCAAATATCATAACCTCTTGCCTAATATGATGTTGGTCCTCCATGTTCTGCCAAAACAGCTCTTATCCAGCGAGGCATGGACAGTACAAGATTTCTAAAGGTGTCTTGTGGAATCTGGTACAAACAAGTTACCAGCAGATTCTTTAACTCTTGTAAGTTACATGGTTAAGCCGCCGCAGATCAGATATGCTGTTCCAACACAAATCACAGATCCTCGATTGGATTGATGTCTGGAGAATTTGGAGGCCAGGGCAACACCTGGAAGTCTTCCTCATGTTCTGCGAACCATTCTCAAACAATCTGGGCAGTGTGGCATGGCACATTATCCTGGTGAAAGAAAGCACCACCAGAGGGGAATACCACTGCCATGAAAGGATGTACTTGGTCTGCAATGATATTTAGGTAGGTGGTAGACATCATAGTTTCCTGAACATGAATGACTGAACCCAGGGTTTCCCAGCAAAACATTGCCCAAAGCATTACACTTCTTCCACCAGCTTGTTTTCCTCCCACAGTGCATCCTGGTGCCAACACTTCCCCAAGTAAACAACACACATGTACCTGGCCATCCACATGGTGCAACAGGAAACAAAATTCTTCAGACCAGATGACCTCCTTTCAATCATTTAAGGTCCAGTTTTGATGGTTGCATGCCCATTGTAAGTACTTTCAATGGTGAACTGAGGTTAGCAGGGGTATTTGGAGTGGTCTGTGGCGATGCAGCCCCATTTTCAGCAGGGTTCAATGTACTGTGTGTTTTGACATTACTCCCATCATCAGCATTCAAATTAGGGGTGATTTGCAAAACAGTATTCCTTCTGTTGACTCGTACCGTATGGGATAGCCTTTGCTCACCTCTAGCATCGATGAGCTGTGGTCGGCCACACCTTGCTATCAATTTGTGGTTTTTTTTCCTCCTTGAACCACTTTTTGAAGATACTAACCATGGCTGACAGTGAGCACCCCACAAGCCAAGCCATGCCAAGCATGCTGGGAAATGCTCTGATGCAGTAGTCTGGCCATTACAATTTGGCCTTTGTCAAACATACTTAAGTCCGCTGCCTTTTCCATCTGATGAACAAAAATAACACTGAATAACAGAGCTCAGTATCAGGTGTTATTTATACCTTAATGGCATTCACAAGTGCCATCATTTACCTGAAGTTGCTTCAATTTGCATAAAGACGTGCTGGTCATAATGTTTTGGATCTTCAGTGTATATACAATACCTGTTTTGGTGTGCCACTTTCTTTTCTACTTCTTTAACACTTTAAAAAGTATTTTATTCGGTTATGGATAGCTTAGTCATAATACTGCGGCTATTAACTTAAAGCAGGGAGCAGGTAAGATTTTTTATTATCTGCAAAAAACCATGTTGTTGATAATAAGGCGAGAAAATATTTTGCTGAGTTCCTTTTCATTACATTTCTAATCTTTACTATTGCTATTCAACAAATATAAAATAATATTGATACTACCAGGCAATTTCTCTTACCAATTAAATTAAATAAGTGTTTTTTTATCAATGGCATTACTGAAGAAAAGGACTTAATTTAAAGATCCTTCACAGTAAATACACAGATTACCTGCTAATGAGTAGATCAATCCCGCTTACGCATTTATTATTAAAAATCCTTCATAGTAAATGTACAGATTACCTGTAAATGAGTAGGTCAATCATGCTTAAGCATTTCTTATTAAAAATCCTTCATGGTAAATACACAGATTACCTAATCAGTGTATTTACTATGAAGTTTAAGATCATCTATGCAATGATCATACTATGCAAACTCTACATAATGATCATCTATGCAAACTCTTTACCAAACTAAACTTGCCCTTCACTGAGCAACTCGCACTTCACATCACAACTGTCTCAATGCTAACTCTACACTGCCTGCCTCTTCTTAACACTCACTGCTCCACTGTCTCTCTGACCTAACATCACTACAAATACATGAAGGATTTTACTATGAAAGATTTTTTCCATTGCATTAGCAATAATTTTTTTCAGATGTTTTTAAACTTAAAGATTGATTTATTTTTAAGTTTAAAATTAATACAAACTGTGCTCAAAAGAAGAAATACAAAAGTCAAATCTATTTCATAAAATAATGTTTATTTCAAAAATTTAGACTCACCAAGGCTGGGTTGTTTTGTCTTTGAGCAGCACTGTTTTGCACACATTGGGCTTAATGGCCAGTCATCAAGGCCATCCAGCATGTTCTTTACTGTGTATGGCCCTTTATATGTGTGTTCCCTGTGTATGGCCCTCTCCAACACATGAGGCCACGGCTTAATGTACCATCCGACAGACAGCGATCTTTCCAAGCCCATTGGTGTCCCCTATTGACTGTGGGCAGAGATAAAACCCAACGCTGACCCAGCTGGGACTCAAAACTGGGAACTGCAGATTACAAGCCTGGTGCACTACCAACTGAGCCACCCTCATTCCCTAGACTCACCAAAAATCCATTTCAGCTCAAAAGAAACTCTTTACCAAACTAAACTTGCCCTTCACTGAGCAACTCGCACTTCACATCACAACTGTCTCAATGCTAACTCTACACTGACTGCCTCTTCTTAACACTCACTACTCCACTGTCTCTCTGGCCTAACATCACTACAAATACATCTCTGGCGTGTGTAAACTGACACATGTGCAGAACGTTAGTTGAAGTTACATTTCATAAAATGGTTGTGCACCATGCTAGCTATGACACAAGAGGGGGGAGGGGTCCTTCCACACTCATTAGCAGCTGTCAATCAAAAAGCGAAGTTGTGCATGCACAACTATTCTAATGGACTGGGAAAAAATAATGATGAATCAAATCAAAGGCCCCAAAATGATAATTATAACATAAATAAATTAAAACTGGTGAAGGAAAAGGGCCTTTTGGCATATGATGTTGATGAGACTGGTAGTAGAGTAGGTTTGGTTATAAACAGAGAGAAAACTAAAGTTATGAAAATTGGTCAAGCAGGCTGTGATTCAGTTAATCTGAATGGTTGCAGTCTTGAGCAGGTATCACGGTTTAATTATCTTGGGAGCTATGTAACAGATACTGGTGATGTGCAGCATGAGATTAACAGACGAATAGGGATTGCTGCCGGGACATTTAAGAATCTATAGAGTGTGTGGAGAAATAAGCGTATACACCTAAAGACTAAAATTAGACTGTATAATAGTTTGGTTCTTTCTAGGGTTAGTTATAGTGAAACTAGGACACTTTGTAAACATGATAACAGGAAACTAGATGCTTTTGATTCTAGATGTTTACACAATATCTTGGGCATTAGGTGGTTCAACTTTGTAACTAATGATGAGGTTAGACAAAGGAGTCGGCAGCCTTCTTTAAGCAGCATATTGTGCAGAGAGAGACTCCATTGGTTTGGCCATGTTGCCCGTATGGGTAATTATAGATTGGCGAATAGGGTTATGAACAGTGTGCCTAAAGGCCTCAGAAAGAGTTGGAGACCTAGGATGCAGTGGGCAGACAATGTCAAACAGGACCTTGTTAGAATTGGTGTGCAGTGTCCAGTTGCAGCAGATGTAGCTCAGGACAGATATGCTTGGAGAATTAAATTGCATGGTCTGGTTGGACCTCCGTAGCCCATGGCTGCTTGAGGATGATGATGATGATGATGAAGGAAAAGTAAAAGTGAATGGGTGAACCATCATAGTGTAGTCACCATTTTTATTGGTAGTTTTTAATAATGGTGATGCGGAATATGCACATGTGTTAAGTTTTTATTAAAATTTTATATTCAATCACAGAGTCATGAATTCTCATTTCTTATGTCCATGGGCCACATTACAAAAAAAGTCCCCAAAAATGGAGTCCCAGAGGAAATGAATCAGTAAAGTGTGGAATTAGAAACTTGCTCATGATGTCGATACCTAATGTTTTTGGAAAATAACAAAATCACCCTCAGGGTGTCTGCAGATTAAAATTCCCCCACGTAATAGTTAAAAAAATATTCCTTTCATATCATTGTCTCACCTCTATATAAACCTAAAAATACATTGAAATATGTTATACCATTGTATCATATGTCACATTTATTCAGTAGCCATGTTGTACCATGAACTACACCATGGCCCAGTAAATTGCATCCTCAGGGGGCTTTTCACTCCTCAGCCAATAGATGGTCGTGATCAGGAAATGCATAATGTTAGAGTAACTGTGGGTTGTTGGTGGCCTATGATTCCAAGTTTGTTTCTTTTTGGGTATGTAATGTGAAGTCACATGTCAGGTATGTGATTTGATGTGAATCTGACATTATTTGTCATTGTGCTTGGCTTACCATGCCTGAGAGGGTCATAAGCAAGTGGATATGTATAACATATTTTATGAGATTTTTAATGATAAGCAGAAAAGGGGTAATTAGTCCATCCCCTTTATTTTTCCAAAATTACATTAAAATATGTTATATAATGAGTTATTTAAGACATTTTGGAATTGAAATCGTTTAATATTAGGTTGGTTGTTGTTGAAAGTGTTAGTCAACTCTTATAATGCAATGGCTAAGTTATTCGGAAGTAGGAGTTTGGTAGCTTTTGTGGCTGTATTTGTGTGTAAGGGGGATGTTTCAAGTAATTTAATAAATGTTTTTGTGGAAAAAATTTCGTAGACATATGGGATTCGAACTCACATCTCTCCAGAAACACGCCAGAATATTCTAACCTGTTGAACTAATGGCAGGTCAGTCTTTTTTCCACTAATAATGACTATCACTCTTCCCATGAATTTGGGGTGCCTCCTTTTGGTGCCATCTATGATCTTGGGTGGCAATTATTACTTTTTAGTGCTCTGAGTAAAATAGATGGCACCAAAAGAAGGCACCCAAAATTCACAGGAAGAGTGATAGTCATTATTAGTGGAAAAAAGACTGAGCTGGCATTAGTTCAACAGATTAGAATACTCTGGCATGTTTCTGGAGAGATGCGGGTTTGAATCCTGTATGTGGGCGAAATTTTTTCCACAAAAACATTTATTGATTTATAGATGATTAAACATCAACATGTAATGCTGAGATTATCAATTATTGTTTAAATCATTAATAACTCTATATAGCATAATGTGACTTCATTATTTATTTCCATCTTACTCAGAGCACTAAAAAGAAATAGTTGCCACTCGAGATCATAGATGGCACCAAAAGGAGGCACCCAAAATTAATGGGAAGAGTGATAGTCATTATTAGTGGAAAAAAGACTAAGCTGGCATTAGTCCAACAGGTTAGGATACTCTGGTGTGTTTCTGGAGAGATGTTGCTTCGAATTCCATATGTCGGCGAAATTTTTTCCACAAAAACATTTATTGATTTATAGATGTTTAAACATCAATAGATAATGCTGAGGTTATCAATTATTGTGTATGTTATTTGGAGTGAAGGTTAGAAGTGAGGGGTTAAGCCTATTTTTATGGTATTTTATTCATTTGATAGGATACAGTATGTGTGAGTATGTAAGAAAACGGTAAAAGTTATGAGTATGTAAGAAGCAAAAGTTTAGAATATGGTGAAATTAGGTGGTAAAAGTAGGAAGTTTTTAATGCGGTGTTAGTGTTTTAGGAGACATGTATACAGTGGATTTGCAGAGAATTCTAATGTAGTGGGAGTGGAGCATGTTTGGTGAAAGAAAGTTTTTTGCGTGGAAGTGAACATGATAGTAATGAGCATAGGTATCTCATTATAGTAGTTTGAGATGAATTGAGTGGTTTTTACTAGTTATGTATAATATAATTATTAATGTTGTATTATAGTGATATATTAATATTGCTAGATATTTATTACATTTTTATTGTTATTAATATGATTTGGAAATATTTGTAAGGGTTTGGGTGGCATTTTATTTTACATAGAAATTTTGGATGGAGAAATGTTGGTGTGGAAAAATAATCATAATATAGGCAAGAAAATTAAAGAATTATTCAGGGGATTTTTTTTTTTTTTTTTTTTTTTTTTTTTTTTTTTTGAGAAATATGAATTGTTTATGGATGGAGGGTGGTCTGTAGTTTTTCCGAACCTCATCAGAGACAACACATACCAAAAAACAAGAAAATCGGAAAAAGTGCACCACAAATCAGAATTACAAAAAAGTCCCCGGAACTAAATATATATCATAAGCAACAACAAAAAAAAAACATATGCCAAACATTATTCCAATCTGCAATATCTATCACAACACT
This sequence comes from Ryuthela nishihirai, assembly GCA_038380435.1. NCBI lineage: Eukaryota > Metazoa > Arthropoda > Arachnida > Araneae > Heptathelidae > Ryuthela > Ryuthela nishihirai. The sequence goes on along the minus strand of JAWZYU010000001.1, from coordinate 150,967,740 downwards.
AATTACATTTCTGCACCCAGTAATATATTACCCATCAAAATCCAAAGTGAATGCACAGTATTCCCTGTTAAGAAACAATAATTAATAGATTCTGAAAAAAATTCATCGCCGCTATTGAACTTCTTAAACACAAACAGTAATAAATAAAATTAAAAATAAATATTCAATTCCATAACCAAATATATCAGTACTATCACTATTAAAGATAGATGAAGTTAACTCTATAAACATGGTAGGTTCTGGACTAGTTACATGTTATCGCGATAAAGGAGGAGCACTAGTGGGACGTCCAAAACAAACTGCAACTCACAGCCCTCACACAAACAGCTATCACTGAAGAACTACTCCACAGTTCGACATTGCCAAAATAATAAGCTCTTCACCCACTAGTTACCAGCTGAAAATAATGGAAGACCTCATCTATATGAATTTTGTATGCAACACAGACATATCGCCCCCTTCAGTCTGGAAACTGTTGCTAGAAGGAACGCTTAAACTTCTTATTTAACTGCATTCCACACATCAGGCGAACCCAGAACCTGCAACTGTTTAGAACAGTGCTCACACCTCAGCATTACTGCTGAAAACCAATGGAAGAACATCACAACCAGGGAAAGGGAGGGGGGGGGGGGTTCGCAAACAACAGGAAACAAAATCACCATACCACCCAAGATAGCACAACAAAATATCTGTAAGAAATATAACTTTCTCAAATTCAAATTTAGTTTTACCAGTTTAATTATCAATTCAAATTTATTTCATCTTTCATTACATTACAAAAGTGTAATTTAAAGCTTATAACAGCACAAAGAATAATGTCCGTCTTTTCCAACATAACTAAACAATTTTGAAAGTGCAAAATACAAAACTCTCCATGAGCCAATGCTCATTGATGAGATATATTTTGAAAATGTGAAATAGTGTATAGCAACAATGTTAATGTAATTCTCATGGACATAATAAACCCGATAACATTATGACTCATACGTATATTTAAGTGCTATAACCCAGCGAAGTGTAATCACTGTAATAGATTCTCCACATTTTGTCCATGTATCCATTTCATAATTAATATTTTTAAAAAGATTGGTCGGTGTATTAGTTACGGTCCTCAGCTAACAGATGGCACTACGCAAATGGCGCATGATATCGGAGTGTAAAGCATGATGTTGAAGTGTAAAGTATGACAAGAAACGTAACTGTTGGTGGCCTATGGCTCTTTGATTTGTTTCTTTTGGGTGGGTAATGTGGAGTCACGTGTCGTGTGTGTGATTTGATGGGAGTGTAAAGTTATGTCTGATTTTTTTTTGCCATTTTTGCTTTATAATTCATTTGGATAACATGCCTGTACGGTTAGAGGTAAGTGCATATGTATCGTATATATTTAATGAAGGTTTTTTAGTGATAGCTAGAATAATTAATATGTTGCTTTTTTGAAAATTCATTAAGATATGGTAAATAATAAGTTATTAAAGATATTTTGGAATTGAAATTATTTAATATTAGGAGAGTTGTTGTTGATAGTGTTAGTGAACTGTTTTGTAATGTTAAGGTCATGTCGTTTGGAAGTGGGAGTTCTGTTGCTTTTTACTGCTGTGTGTAGGGGGGGGGGGGATGTTTTTGTAAGTTGTTTAGAGGGGCATTTGAAGGGGTAGGGAGGAGTGGTTAAACAGAAAGAATTATTTTCATTTTTTTTTATGTTTAGTATGATGCAGTAGTATGTGTTTTGTTGTGAGTGGAAGAAAATGGGAAAAGTTTATAATGTGGAGTGATTAAGTTTAAAAAATGAGAGTTTTTATGGGGTGTTAGGGTTTTAGGAGAATAGTTTTTGGAGAAACATAGTTTTCACAGGATTCTAATGTAGTGGGGTGGAGTATGCATGGGGGAAAGAATGTTGGAAGTTTTTTCGTATGGGACTGAACATGGCGGTAATAACGAACACATGTATTTCATTATCGTAGTTTGAAATGAATTGAGTGTTTTTTAATAGTTACATGTAGTATGGTAATTATTAGTGTATTATGATCCTCTCAGATCTTTTACTTTGGCATATAAACTGACAGGCTCCTGTCAGACCTCTGTGGCAAGCAGCTGCTTGAGGGGGTATTTATTTATTTATTTTATGATGGTTTATTCATTTTGTTATATATTTTGGAATCTTTTAAAGTTACTTATATTATTTATTGTGAATATGTAGAAGCATTTGACAGCTTTTTGATGTAGAAATTATGGGTTGGGTTGGTTTACCTCTGAGCAGCAGTTTTTTGCACACCATGAGCAAAATGACCAGGTCACAAGGACTCTGAAGGCTCAGAGAAGGTTGGGGGAGGGGACCGACTGGAACAGTTGTTGGGGGACAGATGGTAGACTCCTGTGAAGGCCATTCAGTGTGTCCTTTAATGTGCACAGGGTATGGATCTCCCACACATGGGACACAGCTTAATGTCCCATCTGATGGACGGCAGCCTTTCCAAGCCCATCGGTGTCTGCTGACTGTGGGCAGGGTGGAGAGTTTAGCGGAGATAAGTATGAATGCTGACCCAACTGGGACTCAAACCTGGGAACTGCAGATTACAAGTCTGGCACGCTACTGACTGAGCCACCTCCGCTGCAGAAATTATGGATATTGTAGAATTGTTGGTGTGGAAAAACATGGTAGATTTTGATGGAGTCAGGAAGGTAATCAATTATTTAGGGAAGGGCTATTTGAGCTATAAGAATTTTTTTTTATTTTTGTTGCATCTGATGAGATTATTTGGTTTTGGGGACTTTTATAATTTGGTTGGTGGTGCAATGTTTCAGATTTTCATGTTTTATGGTTTGTGTCTATATAAAAAAAATACCATCCAACCTACAACATTAATAATTATACTATACATAACTACAAACAACCACTCAATTCATTTCAAACTACCATAATGAGATAAATGTGCTCATTACAATCATGTTCAATCACACACACACAAACTTCTTTTGACATACTCCACCGCCACTACATTAGAATTTTCTGAAAACACTGTACACATTTTCCCAAAAACCATTCTCTTAAAACACTAACACCCTGTTGAAAATTTTCTACTTTTAACATTTCCCCATATGCAAAATTTTTGCTATTTTCTTCCATACTCACAACAAAACACAGACTACATAAATAAAGATTTATTTCAAAATTATCGCTGTTGGGAGATTTATGTCTCCATCTTCAGATGCATCTGAAGATGTCAGCAAAGTAGACCTATGAATTGCATTATGCTCAAGAATATATTTCAAATGTGTAAAGCAGCAGCAGATGATCCTCTATCACACATTGCAGTTCAAGCTGGAAGAACATCTCCACTCTGGCTGTGCCTCATAGGATGTCATCCTGCAGCACACATAGGAAAACACCTCTGCCATGTGCTAAACAGATGAACATTATTCTGTGCATCAGCGGACAGTGCCAGCAACCGCCCGGCAATGCTATCGAACTGGCAAACCAACGACTAGAACATCGGAGCAAACTAGGTAAGCCTCGGCAGCAACTATGGTGAGCGTACCAGCCAAGATTATCCTCCAGTAGCAGGAAATATACCTAAGCTTTTAACTGCACATCTAAAATGAACTATTACCATCGAATCGTTTTAGTACTTTTAGCTGCAACACAGGATATATAAATCTCCCAAAAGTGATAATTGTGAAATAAATCTGTTATTTATCATCACTCACTCTTTTCACTCATAAAGATTTAAACAGACTACATCGTACTACACACAAAAATATGATTAAAAAAAACCTCACTACAAAGAACTTATTTAAAACATCCTTCTCACACATACATCGACAAAAATTAGTGAACACCCACTTCTAAATAACCTGGCCATAACATCACAAAAGAGTTGACTAATACTTTCAACAACAACCATCCTAATATTAAATAATTTCAATTCCTAAATACCTTAAATAACTCATAATTTACCATATTTTAACAAAATTTCGAAAAAACAAGGGGTCTTATCATTAAAAAACCTTCATAAAATAGTTATTGTACATATCCACTTACCGTGACCCTCTCAGGCAAGATAATCCAAGCACAATGACAAAAAAACATCACATTTACATTAAATCACACACATGGAATGTGACTTCACATTACCTATTCAAAAGAAACAAATCATAGAACCATATGCCACCAAAAACCTATTATTACTCTAACATTACATTTCTACCTCGTACTTTACACTTCAATGTCACACATATCCTGAGCCCTGCAATCTATTAGTTGAGGACAGTGAAAAGCCCCCTGGTTAATCTTTTTTCTACAAACACCTGTTTGGGTTAAGGTCAAGGGGGAGGGGGTTTACCGAAATAATTGGAAAGGACGGTTTTGTCATGTTGCATAAAAAAATGCTGAGCGAGGACTGGGAAGTGCACTTTTACCTGGTGACCATAACAAAATAAAAAAAAATACCCCCTCAAGCAGCTGCTTGCCACAGAGGTCTGACAGGAGCCTGTCAGTTTATATGCCATAGTAGGTCTCCGAATATGGCTTGACCTCAGCAGAAAAACAACACATACATCCATGCCTTACCCGGGGCTCAAACCCAGGCCCCTTAGATCAGTAGCTAAGTGTGCTAACCACTTAGCTACTGATCTGGCCTGATATAATCCAGTAAATTGTTAAATGGGGGTAAATAAGAAATGAAAAAAATTCTTTCTGACCTAGGTTTACCATTCAAAACACCTCTTTACCATTCTCTCACTCCCGCAAACCCCTACATGAGCACTCAATTCTAAATATGTACTCCCCAATTGCGTATCATGCACAGCTGCAATATGCGCGAATCCAACTGCATTATAATAATTATTAAAATAGCATTTCAATTATGCCTTACCGAACTCTTCTTATGCAGCATTTCTTTTACCATCGTGTCTACAAGCCGCTCTCTTTCTTCGTGATACCGTCGTTGCTGTTCTAGAAGAGTTTCCATATCGCTCAGAATGTAATTTTTTAATCAAACTTCCACTTTTGTTAACATTAAAATGATTAAATATTTAAATTTAAAGTTCATTGATTTTTATTCGGATACACCTGATCCGTGTATTGTTTTGCTCCTTAATTTATGAAGTTTCAAAAATTGCCAAGGAGAAAAAATATTAGACTTCAAATTTTTCAGTTTATACCTTGGCCAACAAACGATAAAGTACTGGCCAGTGGTGCGAACTATCGATGGTAACAATCGAATAATCGCGAGCTTTATACTATCGAAAACAATCGAAAGTAGAAAGAACTATCGAAAGTCGAAAGAACTACCTTGGCCAACAAACGATAAAGTACTGGCCAGTGGTGCGAACTATCGATGGTAACAATCGAATAATCGCGAGCTTTATACTATCGAAAACAATCGAAAGTCGAAAGAACTATCGAGTACTATCGGCGGGAAAATTGCTATTTTGTCGATAATAAAAAAAATACCCACACAGGCAGCTGCTTGCCTGACAGGAGCCGGTCAGACAGGAGCTAGTCACTTTATATGCCATAGTAGAAGGTCTGTGAGGATGGTAGGACCTCAGCAGAGCTGGTGCCATTTACCAACAGGACAATGCCTGACCACTGGATGGCCATCATGTGACACTTCTGCCATGGCCTGCGGCATTCATCGGATCTGTCCCCAATTGAACATATCTGGTCCATGATCTCACGATGACTAGCACACCAGCAGCTGCTACAACACATGAACTTTGACTACTTATCGAAACTGCATGGACTGACATTCCCAAACACACATCCGACAACTCATCCTCTAAATGCCAGCAGTAGTTGCCTCATTTGGTGGCTACACAAGATAATGATTTCTTTGTATTCCACAAGTCTAACTGAGTTGTATTTGTAATCATTTGATCCTTGTAACATAAGCTATGTATTCGCTAAATATGGCTTTGATATCTCTTGTCTTTCCTGGTGTTGCACTTTCAATGGCTAGCAGTGTACAAGTATCGTTCAAGGTTAAAAGCAGTATATTCTATTAAAATGTGTTTAATCGTTAAAATGGTGTCAGAAAACTCGCACTTAAATTTGTCGTCCACCGGAAAACGAAACGAATGAGTGATGAACGAATGACGTAGGCAGAGCCGAGCAAGTACAACTTCCTCCTTGCGATTCCTGCGAAAACAAGACTGCCACGGTTTGATAATGGGATTAATCTCGAAAAGCTTATTACCAAACTGTTCAGACTAAGATCGCTGCCAAAATGCCCAAGCTCTATGGAAAAACGCTGCCGGAAGTCCAAGTAAGGAACCGATAGTGCAGAGTCAGATAAGGGGCGTGGCTGGCTTGGCAGCGATTAAATAAATCAACGATTGTTGGAAAGAAGGACATAATGTTCCAAATATTAGGCCAGTTGGTATTCACCATTTTTTACAACACCTTGCAGGAGCAGTTCGTCAATGCAATTAGACGATAATTCGAATGAATCATGAGAACTTTTCCTGGCTTAGGGAAGGCCAAGATGATGGCCTCCCGCCAGCAGTCAAGAAATTGTTCCTCGATGTAAATACGGTTGAGCTGCCGATCCTTACTCAATTACTCGATTACTGACCTGACAGCAAATGCATGAAACGTTTGCAGAGCAAAGCGAAGCTCATCCATTGTGAATGGACTGTTATAAGGCTTCAGGTGATTCGAATGGAAGGACAGCAGAGAGCGTTTGGCCTTGCTCTTGTGGGCCAGAAACTCAGAGGAGAATGAAGATAAAGAAGAGATAGATGAGAAAGGAGATATAATCGGACTCCGAGATTTTTCCCTTGACTATCCACTGATTCAGATGAAGAACTCCAACAGTGCGCAATATGCAGAACCTTGGATAACCGAAAGTTCCTTAACTTTGGTCTCTAATTTCTTGCACTTTTTCTTCAGTGTTGATGCTTCTGCGGGATCGATCTATCCCACTTCTGATGACTCCAGACTATCAAGATCTTTCTTAGTTATATAAGAGATCTGATGGCTTAATGTCTCTACTAAACTTGACTCACACTACAGCTATTGTCTTCATTAAAAAACCAGGCATTTGGTATGTCTTTGTTAGATATAAGATTTAATATCACATAAAATTTAATATTTACACTATAGTGCTGTTGTACATCAAAAAATCAGATATTAAATAACTTCCAAGTTAAGAGGAGTGCTTAACATTATAAAGGCTTAACAGAAAAGTTGCCCTAGTGGCTTACTTATTCTGAACACATAATGCTATTACACACTATAGTATACTCATTTAACTCTATTGCAATCCTTTAAAGGTAAATTAGAGCAAGAATAAGTCATATAAATGTATTTACCTTTAATCTCGAGGCTGGTACAATTGCATTAGATGATACATCTGATGGCAAATTGCTGTTGATGTTATAGTGAATGCTACCAGTCCTTAAGTTAATCTTCCAATTTTTTAGCAGGCACTGTACATATCCAGTGAATTCGTTGCTAAATTTGACCTTGTCTATGCATCTAACATATAGGAGCAGCTTCATTGAAGTGGGCACCTGAGCATTTACCTTTCTATAAGCAGTTGATGTTAACTGTAGATGTTATTTTTGCTGTTAAGAGTCCTTTTGCCCCATTATTTCAATACTGCTATATAGTTCAGTTCAATTTGCTCATTTTCTTATGGAAGACACACACTTGTTAACGGAAATTACGATGTTAGCTGCTGTCTGGATGACAATTTATTTCTTGTTGTTAAGGGAAATGCATAAGCAATAGATTTAAGCAAGGTCATTTTGATATTATTTCAATTAATCATGAAGTGGAAAAATGCTAAACAAGTTAATGATTAAAAATAATAGTTTTTAAATGCAACAGGCACAAGGTTTATGCTGCAGCACAGAATTTATTCTTTATATGTTAGTTTTTTAGTTTCAATTATTTCTCCCGATCTGAAGGGCTCCCTCCTATTTCTTGTTTAAAGAAATGTTTTTTTTTCTATCGTGTCAATCGACGAAGTTACATAAAATAGTTCAATTTTCATTATTTTATAATTTGAAAGGATAAAGCGTCTCCATTGGAATATAGCTCTAAGGCTCATATTTAGAACTTTGTTCCAGAGCATCCATTTAGAACTTGGCTCCAGGGTACCAATTGCTTCATCCGCTCTGGTTCATACATATATTGGTACGGATTGGTGTAAGGAGAGATGGGGGAAAACAAAATAATATAGTTTATGCATCACAATATATATGTCTCCCTACTTAATGGGGGTGGCGCAGTCGGTAGCACGCCAGGCTCGTAATTCTTGAAATTGGCGGTGATTCAGACCGTTGGGTCGAATGTAATTTATAGTTGATATCATGGTGTCCATAACGTCTTTCACTGATCATAAAATTTAGCAACAAAATGTTCCTGATGAATGATGCAATGAAACACCATTGGATTATCATAACCTAAAATCTGTAATTCCGCACAAATTCGACCTACTACACCTGCCTTAGAGCCACACATATTTCTTCCACTATGTTGTCACACTTTTTAATTTTTTTCCAGTCCAATTCTAAAGAATCGATAGTTTCTTTTACTTTTATGAACATATCATTGCCGGTTGTAATACCTTTTAAACTACACAAACTGGCCAATTCTCCATGAACATTAAAGTCACTATCGATGTCACGAATAAATATCATTAACTGCGCAGGATATGCGTCTGCGCAGTTAATGATATTTATTAATGGATGACGTCAGTACTTTCATCCATTGCCAGAGCGTAACAATCAAATGATTTTGCTTTAAATTTAAGCTGTTCGAATAAATTGGTACCGATTTCTTCTACTCGCCTTGTACAAGTCCGGGCAGATAAACTAATATCTTGAAATAACTCTTCTTTTCTGTGCATATTTGTTCATTTACAGCTAATAAACATCGTTTAATAAATTCTGAATCTGTATAAGGCCTTCTTTCACAACCGGTTCCACTACGACCAGAGGCGTTCCGAAGGTCTGTGGTTGTGGTGGGGGAGAAATCATAAATTTTTCAACTCGAAATTGAAATTTTGCCAACTGTCTGAGCAAACTTCCTTAGATTTTCCCTCCATGGGGAGCGGGGTGACAATTTTCACAACTCTGCTACATTTTGCCATTTGATTTCCAATTTTGCCAACTAACCGTAATTTCGTAGAAAAAATTCCAATTTTTACATCTCGTCTAAATTGTAGCAAGTCAGTGTCCAACTCTCCTTAATTTCACGAAATTAATCCCTATCTTTACATCTCTCCTAAATTTGCCAAATCACATCAAACTTTTCGAACTCCCCAAGATTTTGCCAAGTTTTCTCGATTTTCTTAACTATTCTTAATTTCCCAAACCCAATCCCAATATACAACTTGCCTGTACTTTACCAAGTGGTTTCCAGTTTTGCCAACTTCCCTAGATTTTGCCAAGTTTTCTCGATTTTGTCAACCCTCGTTAATTTCACAAAAACAATCCCAATTTTCCCTAATCGACCATATTTTACCAAGTGGATTCGAATTTTGCCAATAGCCCTTAATTAATCTTGCCATGTTTCCTCGATTTTGCCATCTCGCCACAATTTTACAGAAAAAAAAATCCCAATTTTTATATCTCCCCTGATTTTTGCAAAGTCACTCTGAATTTTGCCAACTCTCCTAGGTATTGCGAAGTTGCCTCGATTTTGGCAACACGCCATAATTTTACAGGAAAAAGATTGCAATTTTTACATCTCACCTAAATTTTTCAATTCTCCACGATTTCGCCAAGTCACTCCGAATTTTGCCAACTCCCTAAGTTTTGAAAACGCTCCTAGATTTTGTCAACTCGCCATAATTTTACAGAAAAAATCTTCACATCTCACCTGAATTTTGCCAACTCCCCACTATTTTGCCAAGTCACTCCGTATTTTGCCAACTCCCCAAGATTTTGCCAAGTTGTCCCGATTTTGCCAACTCCCCAAGATTTTATCAAGTCATTCCGTATTTTTCCAACTCCCCAAGATTTTACCAAGTCACTCCGAATTTTGCCAACTGCCTAAGATTTTGCCAAGTTGTCCCGATTTTACTAACTCACCTGTATTTTACTAAGTGGCTTCGAATTTTGCCAATTGCTCTAAATTTTGCCATCTCTCCATTTTCCAAACTGACTTAGATTTGCCAAGTTGCTTCGATTTTGAAAACTCCTCTTGATTTTCCCCCAAAAAAATTACAAATTTTCACAACTCACTTAGATTTTACGAAGTCGCTTCGAATTTTGCCAATTCCGAGTTACTTTTGGGGGGGGAGCTTCCCCCATCCCCCTTGGCTACGCCCCTGCATATGAACGCATTACTGTTTTGCTTAAAAAATGGCGCATAAGCAATGTAAACTGCAGGTATGCATTAAATGTCTCCTTACGATTAAAATCGCTAATTCTTAATTATAATCTTGTTCAGAATTTTTATTTCGCATCTTTATAAATTCAGTTCACAATTTATGTCTTCATTTTAATGTTATTAAAGATGTAACATAATTCGGTTTGAAATTGTTTTAACCTTACAATAAGGGAATTTCTACGAAAATATACGTAGCGTAATAAGAAACAATTTATTTGTTTTTAGGACAATACAATATGTATTGTTCCTTTACAATAACCAAATACTCTGAGCATGCACCCAGTTGATGGCGTTGCTATGGTAGTCGAACCTAACGTTCGACTAACTAGTCAACTAGCACTCTTTGCACAACCTAAATATTCTATAAAAACGTGAAATTATTTTTCTTTTGAGGGCTCTCTGTGTATTTGGGGCAATACGCCAAAACCTAGATGGCTTCTGATTTAATCAGGTGCTGAATACAATCTATGGGTTTTTTTTTCACTAGAAAAAGATTTCCAACTGTTTCATTAAAGCAGCAAGTTATAAAACAAAATTAAAGAAATATATACTTCATTAGTACAACACTGGACCATTGTGTAGTGTAAAAATAAAATCCCGTCCACTGTAGCAAAATGTCAATTTCTTTTTATGAATTGCTGAAAATTTTGTGAGATATATATAGAATTCTCTAAAACTTCTCAACTGAAAGAGCACTCAATAATTATTAAAAATATTGTTATTTATATATGAAATACATTATAATGCACTGAAACTTTAAAATGAAACGCTATTCTCGCCTGTTTTATGGAATAGACCAAAACTAATTAAGTATTAGAAATGGTCAAAATTTAGATGAGAAGTTTATAATTTTCAAATTAAAAGAAGACATATTTTTACATCAGAAAGTTTTTTCAAAAAAGATGTAAACAAGACAATACTCCCATCATGCACTGAGTCGATGGCCTCGCTTTGGTGGACTACGTTACTTCCGCTAACCGAACACATTTTTGGTCGCACTTTCCTATAATGTAGCAGACTCATTCAAGTTGTATTCACCAGAAAAACGTGCAATATATATCTACTACAAAAGTTAAAAAAATTAAAAAATGCCGCCACAGCACTACATTGTGGCCAGCGAGAATAAGTGAGACGAAAGGCTCACTGAACGTTTGAGCTGTTTTGTGACGCAGCCCACTAGGACAGCCATTGTTTTGACTATTCCGAAGGTGGTTGGCTCTGAGCTCTACGTGGTATTTGCTGAGTGCACTGCGAGAGAATATCCTGTAAGGTGGATACAGGAAAGGCAGTGGGAGGCAGGATATAACAGGATATCAGAGTGAGGTCATGGCTGTTCAGCTGGATGGCGGCACACTACAAAGTCGCTGTTCACATCAGTGAAAGTTAGATCTTTAGCATGATGCATGACATTCTTGTGCACAAGAATTAGTACATTGCGGGAGAGCCGATGATTCTTTCTCTTGTGCACGATATAGGGCTTGAAGACAGTGATCAAGGAAGTTGGCCTCATAAAGAGCAAGGATGAGAATTGGCATGATAGTGATGTAATTCCTAAGGTCAGCAGACTTGCTCCTGAAGCCCCTGCAGTTCCAATGGAGGATCATAGGGAAACTACACACTCCGGTGGCCATGTTCATAGCCTGGATGGTAAGAAGAAACGTTGGAGAAAGCTAGTCAACACAGAGCGTCTAGTAGTCCACAAAGTGTGAGATGAGAGAAGCCAGCTGTTTGAGGATCGTCAAAGTTCTAGGTCGAGATTCCTCAGGTAGAGTGAAAGTAACGACCTTGATGATGTCCACAAGTAGAAAGAGAATGGTGGGCAGGATGATTGTGTCCCTGTGGTTCTTCCTGAAGTCCTGATGCATCAATGAGGAGGAGGGATTCTTCAGATCAGGCCTTCTTCTTCTTCTTATACATCCTTCTTTCTAAGCTGGACCTATTTGTAAAGGGGTCTTGGCCCCCTTATCATCAGGTCCATACGCGTAAATGGCAGTGGGTGCAGATGAAAACGGCAAAGACTGTCCAGCACAGTGAAGGCTGGCAATCGTACATATTGGCAATTGGGCTTTAGGCCGCAGGCCTCCCAGTGGTGGAGAGGATGATGTTGAAGGGTGAAGGAGAATAAATACCAGTTGCATGTCATGTGAAGGGGGGAAGGGGGGTGGAGAGAGATAGAGGAAGAAGTAGTACATATATATATATTTTTTATAATTTTCCGAGTGACGAATGATATGTTATTTTTTGAAGTTGTGGCCATGGTTGGTTGCCAGTATGGTAGATTTGAGTCAATCAAAGGGGGATGAAATATTTGGTGGGGGGAGCTGAGACGGTTTCAGATCAGGCCGATGAGCTGTCCTGTTCTTCCTTGCCCTCTTTACCTTCTTGACCAACTTTTTGGCCTGAATAGTACAAGAGGCTGCTGTGGAGGTAGTGGCAGAATCCTGCACCATCGAGGTACCTGTAGTACAGGGACCCTCAGGAACAGGTTAGAGAGGGAATCATCAGAGGAAGGGTAATGTCAGGGGCCAGAAGAGTAGAGGCAGCAGTAGGTGCCTGTGCTTCAAGTACAGACATCTCTGCTGGTACTACTTCCATGGCAGCAGCAGGGGTCACGTGACTCCTTGTGGCAGTCGAAAAGCTGACCAAAGTGTCAGGTACTGCTGCACACAGCCTTCTTAGGCACAGGGGCAGAAGAGGTGTCACCATGGAGCTCTGAGGTGGGATCTTCCCAAGTTTAATGCTAGCCATAGAGTGGACAGGATGAAGAGCTTCCTTCTTTGTATCGAAGGCGAGCCTCCTGGATTGGCACACAAAGGCACATCACAGTTGATACAGATAGTAGGGGCAGGGGTGGCTGAATCGGTAGTGGTCCAGGCTCGTAATTTGCAGTTCCCAGGTTCGAGTCCCACCAAACCAAAGACACAGATAGTGATCACAGTTTGCTTGCACTGCTTGTGGGAGTAAGGCCCACTTCAGCACTTACACCAGATGGATCCACTGCAGTTCTTTCAATGTGCCTGAAGCGTTGTCACTTCAGGCACTGAGGAGAATCCTTGGTGTACGATTCAACAGGGATCCTGCAGAAACCAAGGACAACGTTCCCAGGTAAAGGAAATTCATCGAAGGTAAGGACTACTTCCTAAGCGGAATCTTGTTGACCCCAGAATCAGAGGGAAGATAGCAGTACATATGGTGGACCTCTGTCACTCTCTGATCCGAGAGGGCATAAAGACAAGCTGACCTTGACGAGTAAGCTTTCTATCTCCAAGTAGTAGGACTCCACAATCCGTTCCGTTCCGCACGAATCTTCACAATCTCAGCAGAGCTGGGGTTCAGATTGTAGGAGCTGAGAAGCTGCAGGGAAGCCATGGTCACTATTACAAAAATAGGCTTGGCGCTTTTTCATTTCTGTCTGACAATGACAAATCTGTCATCAGGGACCTGAGATCCCTGATGACAGATCGTCATCCATGATGTTGGATATATTAATGAGCAGCTGCCCAATCGCAGGCATATCTACCGGGGGAAGGGGCAGCTACAACACTGCAGGGAATTGGTGACGGTGCAGCAACAGAAAATGCCTGAGGGGCCTGGAACAGGAATACAGGGAGACCTTAAGAGAATCTTATCCCTAGGCACAGAGAGGGATCGCGAGGGGCGACTTATTGTCAGGTGAATCGGTGGAGGTTCTTCCCTCCTTGGAGTAAATCCGTAGAGTCCTTTGAGGCAAAGTGCTAGTAATCTTTGCCGCAGAGTATCATGACAATCTGGGGACAGTAACAATAAGACATGTAGTGGCAGTCCGCTTGGGGGAGGGTCTGAAGGCACAGATTCAGACGAGCTCACAGAGTCTATTTCTTTTGCCTAATTCCTGGGAATGAACGTATCATTCCTGGGGCGTGAGCAGATAGTTATACACAGAAAGAGCAAAAATTGTAATAATAAAACTAAGAAAGGAAGAAAAAATCAATGCTTACCTAAAGGCACAAGACAAAGCACTGAAAAGAAAACATATTAACTCTAGATAAAACAGTAAAGCTACAAAGATAATATACTTACCAGCATGAAGCACCAGAACCCTATATGCTGGAAACAAAGAACAGTATAGAATCAATTGAGCCAAAGAGTCAGCAAAAAATCGTACTCGAAGGCAAAGTCAGGAGCCAAATAACGCACTTTGTAACTCGCAGTGGTCGCAGGACAAATTTAACCCCTAAGGAATTAAATTGAATTTTTTATTATAAGGGACAGTTCTTTGTTTCTAGAGAAAATTTCAAAATATTTTTGGGTTGGACAGGTATTGACGAAATATTACGATTCACATATTGCAAATCACCCAATAGTTTTAATTTCTCCTTTTAACAGTAAAATGATTCTCTCATAGAACACTCATATATGATTTTCTTTTTTAGAAGGAATTTAGAGTCGGGAAAAGCCGTCCCGTGGCCGAGTGGTTAGCGCGCTTGGCTACTGATCTACGGGACCTGGGTTCGAGTCCCGGGTAAGGCATGGATGTTCGTGTTGTTTTTCTGCTGAGGTCCTGCCATCCTCATAGACCTTCTACTCTGGCATATAAACTGACAGGCTCCTGTCAGACCTCTGTGGCAAGCAGCTGCTTGAGGGGGTATTTATTTTTTTTATTTTTATTTTTTAGAGTCGGGGGGGGGGAAGGGACAGGGAGCAAAGCCCTCTCACATTGAAAATGCTTGTACGTGGAATAGAGGCAAAAATTATTAAAATTTGCGTACATTACATGTATCTTTCAATAATATTTATCAAGATCTCTAAAACAGAGGGGGAAATTTTATACTGCAATTGAATCACAGTCTCTTACTCCCCTGCATTCATTTTCATCTGTATCTTTATTTTGTCCAAGATTGTGCTCTATATACAATAGTCCATTGTTTAATTACAGAGTTTTATTAGAGAACGTTAAGAAGTGTGGTTGAAAAACAGAAGGAAATGCGATTCAGTAGTTTTATTTTGTCCTGACCGAATGCGCATAGTTCGCGAAGTGCATTCCAATAATTGACAAGACGGTTAATAAACCTGTGTCGCAAACTAGTTTGTTTCGAATTAGTTCACTTCTCTGAACTAATTAGAATTAATTCATTTTAGTGAACTAGACTTCTCATCTCTAGCCCCCTAAGTTTATGTTTTTTTTATCATATTTCGTATATATTTCGTATATTTTTGTTTTCGTCTGTGCACCTTGTCATTTTGTTTATATGTATGAAACAATTATGCAATTCCTGTAAATATGTTTGTATTTTTGAACTATCATCAATATTTCTTTTTAATTTCTCAAAGTACTGGTGCATTAAGCCACTTGAACGTTTAAATTAATATCCAAAATTACCTTACCTTGGTTATAGTGCCTATACCTTAGTTTTACTGTAATTCCCTGCATGTAATAAATTGGCTTGTTGTTGGCCAAGACTCTGTACCCTTTCTGCTCTGTGAAACTCATTGTAATAATAATACTACAGACGGGACTCCGATTCTCATACCATTGGCAGCCATGATCACAGGCAGATATGCTTATAGACTAAATTGATTTGTAAACTAAGCAGACTTTACTTTGAGCCCGTTTAATACAGGGACAATGGTAAACATAGAATTACGACAGACGAACGTGCGACAATGGATTGTGACAGGTGTATCATGAACACTTGCATATACTTAGCGTGACGATTTACGTTATTACTGTTGAGAACGAGAGTGCTTTAAAAATAGTAAGAATTGTAAAAAGAAAGCCGAGAGATAGTGGAGCAGTAAAAGAAAGAAGGAGATAGTGTATTAAATTCGTGTTGTGTAAGGCTATGTAAAAGGACTGCTCTTATTTGATTTAAGATGAAACATGTTCCGGTGGAAAAGAGGAATCACAATGGTAAAGTTTGTTATTGAGTCCTCTGTCAGAGGAGATCAATGTTAAACGCTTCACATGTATAAGGTATAAAGTTTTATTAAGGTTATTTAATGTCGCAATTGAGATTCTATACAAAGTGGTTTGTCTTTATGCTAAGAGAAATAGAAGTACTTATGTTTAGATAAAATTGATTAATGTGTAATAAAATTGTGTCATTGTAATAAATTACATCATTCATACTTTAGTGATATACGAATGTGCTATTTATGAACTCACGGTAAATTTTCATCTCTTTGAATTTTTAACAATATTTTAAAATCTAATACATGATCAAATCTTTTAGCTTCAGCAAAAGTTCAAAATTTATAGATCTTAATCATGCAATTCTGTGCCTCATTTAACAAACAACAATGAAATTAATTTTTTTAATTCAGCTGAGTCAGGAAATCAAGTCCTCCTTTCACTAATAATTGAATTTCGTCCTTACCCCCACACAAATAACATGATTGAAATTTGATGCTATGAAAGAACAAATATTGCAAACTTTTATTTCAGTCAAAGGTCTCAAACAAACACACAAATGACATAATTGAAATTTCATGCTATATATATATGAAAAATAATAATTTACACGTTCTCTCGTTTCAACTAAGGCAGAAGGAAAGGCAAGCTCCCCACCCACCCACCTACACACAAATGACATGATTGAAATTTCATGCTATGAAAAAGCATATATTGTAAACTTTTATTTCAGCTAAGACAGAAGGGAATTCAAGGTTACACACACACACCAATGACAAATGAAATTTCATGCTATAAAAAAAGAAAAAAAATCGTAAACTATTATCATTTCAGCTAAGGCAGTATCAAATTCGTATCAGATCAATATATGAATACACAGAAGAAATGAAGTTACTGAAAAGTATATTTTTGTCATTGTGTTTTGTGCAATTTAAATGTTTGCTCTCATATTGATGCCTTTTAATTTTTCTATCATTTGTGTCTCTAAATGGTGAAGTCTAATTTTAGCATATCCTATAATAATGTTTCTTTTTCATATTAAAGTAGGATTGTCAACTTCTAGGTCCAATTTCTTATTGGACTGGTATATCTATTAGCGATATGACTATCTGGTGATTTCAGCACCAACTTGTGTTGAAGCCTATGCAGGACATTACCCTGAATTTTAAATTTGGTATGAAATGGTTGTTGTTAAGAATATAAACATCTTTCCTGGAAAGCACTGTTCAGTAATTTTTGCAATTGCACACACATACTGTGAGAAAGGCAAGAAAACCTAAATTTTTAATAGTAACTTTTAGAGTGACAAAAACTAATTAATTAGTTTTTTGGAAATCATTGCAAATGAATCTGAAACATGCTTTTTTATGCTTCCCTACCATTTTTTCCTTTTATTATTTTTTTCCAAAATTAAATGCTTTTTTTATTGATATGTAATGTGGACCATTTCATTCATCAGTTTTTCATAATAAGGCTCAAAAGTTGTTTTTTAAAGGAAAAAAAATTGTCCCTGTAAAAGTGCCGACAGAGAAGACTGTATTAGGTCAGAGTTAATTAGTGTAAATTTACATTATTTGCAAAATATCTTTCATAATTTTTTGCTCTAAAGACAGCTTATAATGACATTTTCCAATTTCAGAGAAAAGAGACAAAATGACCTTCATTGCTTTACTGTGATTTCTTAGTATTCCCTTCATGTGTGAAACACTTAAAATGTCACTAGGCAATTCTGGATTCCTGCCAATGATTTTAATTTGATTGAAAGTTAAACAATTGCCATTTTTCTTATAAATTATCAACTACTTAATTATTAACTGTATGTGTGCACTTTGGAAGTAAAGATCATTAGGATATTACAGTTTCCCTCTTTTCCTCTAATAGCTTAAAAAAAGTTAATATTGACCTGGCTGAATTTATAAGTAAAAAGATATTTTAAGCCAGATAAACCAACTGTTAAAAAAATAACCTCTAGGAATTTTCCAGCTATATAAAACTGAAATAGTCATAAAAATTATGTTTCAGAAACTATGTCTGAATTTTTATCATTAGCATACCCATAATTCACATATCCACAATAGCATTTGCCATTGAACAGTATTTATTTCCTAATTCACTTCTCATCAAATAATAAAGTGAATACCATATGCTTCTGCTTACTATCAGTAAAAATTTCCATGTAGAATACTTCAATAAATCCAGTAAGGCCAGCTACAGACTGTACCAAGTAAAAATTGTAAAGCTACTGGGGAAGAAATTTTTCCCTTACAAATTCATAAGCCTTTTGGAGAGTGAAAATATAATATCATGGTAAACGTATTTGCTTCTTGGCAACAAAATTTGCCATTGCTTCTTTTAATATTTTGCTGTGAAATTCTGAACAAGTTTAAAGTTATATCTGGAAACTCACGTTTTGGTGTTTCAATGTCATGTTGATGAGCTTTGGAGAACAAACCATGTTGCCTGCATAGGTTTTCATTAGAGTGCTTTCTGCGTTCGGATTTAAAACTGCGATCTTTTCAAAACTAAGAATTTTTAATGCACAATTTTTCAAATTTTCTCTATTCTTAAAGATGCTGATATGTAGTTTTCCGATGTGTCAGTCCACAACAGGTGGGTATGATATAAAACAAAGGGACAGGAGTTGGAGATCAAAGCAAGGAGTGTCTAAGGGAGAAGAGAGCTAGCTTCCATAGACGTAATGTAAAATTTTCGATTGCAGCGCCCTCTAAACATGGCAAATTCGTATATTGCAGTGAAGCCACCTAGCCAGGGAGAGGAGCCAGTTCCTTGCGTTATTTTTCCACCGCCCAGCAATGTTTTCAATAGCTTACACCACGTGACTAATTTACATACACTTTGACTTTGTTCAAAGTGTCCATTTCTTAAATTTTACCATCATGATTTCTTTTCACAAGGATTAGTTAAAATTATTTTCTTTAATAAAATCTCATTTTGTAAAACAAGAGGTAGCTATGCTCATCATAGAAATTTTAATATTTTGAACATTCTACTATATTTAATATATTATAATAAATTGAAATTTATGGCTTAATGCGAGACAACATGTTTTGTTTAATTATATTTTATAGAATTTAGGATATTTTCAATTAAAGTCACATCGAGTTTCTTACTTGTATAAACTGTCAATAGATGGCAGCAGGCACTTCTCGTATCAACCATAAAAAAAATTACTATTAGAACAAACTGCAGACACCTATATATGTCGATATGCTCCAGGGAACACCAAACTACAACATACATTGACTTACATGTTCGCAAGATGATTAAATGTATTAATTTACATATTAATTTTAAAAATTCTGCAAAATTACTCAAAATAAACATACAACGGCTTTTCCAGGTATCGTAAAATATACTCCTGAACGGGATAAAATACTCACTGAATAACTTTAGGGTCAGCTATCACTATGCCAAACAGTCATGGGTGTTAGACAGGTTGAAACACTGATTAAATCGCTATAAATATACCAAGAGTAAGACAAACCACAGCTGCAGTGGACTAAAAATGATTGAACTGCGCATGCGCAGATCGCCCCTTACAGTTGCTTTTGTGCATGCACATCAATTTGCCACGTTCAGCTTCGGTAAAATTCCGCAGAACGGCACCACTTACGCTTGTGCGAAGCTAGCCTTCTTCTCCTTAGACCTTCTTTGATCAAAGGTCGCAGGAGCTACGTATCACGTGTTCAAAGGGTGTGTGCTTTCTTCTTCTTCAAACAAAACTCATCTTTCCCTGGACCTCTTTGTAAAGTGGACCTCGGCCCTCTTATCATCAGGTCCATGTGCTAAGTTGGCTGTGGGTGCAGTAGAACAACAGAAAAAATTGGGCTGGCATAGTGAAAGGCCAGCAACCATACATAGTGGCAGAGGGCAATTGGCCGCAGGCCGGACAGTGGTTGAAAGGAAGATGCAGGGGGGGGGGGAGGGGAACAGGTGAGGTTGAAGTGTGAGTAAGTTTTGTGATTAATTTTTTTATTAAGAAATGAGGGGATATGTTGTAAGTATGATAAAGGAAATTATATCATAAGGGTGAGATGTTTTTTTTTGTGAGTCATTGAAGTAATCCATTAATAGGATAGAGAGAGAAAATGTGATAAAATGCGTGAAACAATAAGAACTAAAAAAAAATAAAAAAAATTTTATTTCTTTTTTTTTTTGAGATATGAAATGTGGAAGAGGAGGGGATATTTAAGTTTAATGTGCACATTAAATTAATATTCGGAGTGAGACAAATAGTCAAAATGTTTGTATTTGTTTTGAGAATAAAGAGGGGGATGAAAATAAATAAAATAAGTTTTTTTTTTTTGAGACTGAAAATACAGAAGAAAAGGGTATATCCCAATTGTTATTATATTATTTTTGTTGTAGTAAAAAAGTATAAATGAAGTACAATAATAGTTATTTTTTATTCATTTTTCTTTTGAAGGTGTTAGAAAAAAAAAATTTTTTTTTTTTTTTGAATATATTATTTTTGATAATGTTACTATTATTGATCCTGAAAAATGTCCAAAGTTCTTCTTTTAGTTGTCCTATTGGATCTTTTGGTGGCACCTGGATCTTTTAATACTAAAGTCTCCAGGAACAAAAAGGGAGAACCAAAGGGAGGGAAGGGTATAGATAGGGCACAGAAGGAGAGGAGGAGCAATTAAGGAAACCTCCCAGAGCAGTGAAGGAATTTGGCCAAGGCCCTAAAATGGGCCTTGCTGTTTTTGTGTGTGGGATTGAGGAGAGTTTGTGTAGTGAAATATGTAGTTCCAAGTGTTGTGAGTGTTTGGAAAAGGGTGAGTCTATGTGCAGTGTATTTTGGACAGTGTAGGAGAAAATGGGGTATATCCTCTATAACCTGGCAGGTGGAGCAGAGAGCAGAGGGGATAACACTAATCATGAACAGGTCTTTATTAAGACATGTCCTGCCAGTGCACAATTGGTGGATGGCTGTTTGGGCAATTCGTGGTAGATAATTAAGGTATAGTGTGTGTGGAGTGGCAGCAATGGTGGCACGGAATGTGTTTTTAAGTGTTGTTTGTTGTGTCCAGTGTTGTAACCAAATGGAGCGAAATGAATTATCCAGTTCATTTGCATGAAAGTTGTAGGTCACAGGTGTGTGATAATTTGGGATTGGTAAGTTGTGCCCTTGTTTAGCTAGGAGGTCAGCAGTGTCATTGTGTGTGATGGCACAGTGTGAGGGGATCCAATGAAATGTGAGTGTTTTGTTAGTGGCAATTATATTGTGTGCAAGTCTGTGTATGTGAAAAAGTGAATAGTTTTGTGTAAGGTTATATTTATGTTTGTTGATGCTGAGGAGTGCAGATTTGGAGTCTGTGATAATATGGATGTTGTGTAAGGTTTGTGTGATTGACCATTCAAGGGCCATGTGGATAGCTGCAAGCTCAGTGTCTGTGCTGTTTGTTGCGTGATTCATCTTAATTATGTGGGAGAAGTTGAGGTGTGGGGAGTGGAAGGCAGCAGAGCCGTTTGTTGTGTTGGGAATGTGAGAACCATCAGTAAAAATTTTGAGGGCTGTGTTAGGGAGGGAGTCTAAGAGATGTTCCGCAGCAAATTTCAGTTCCTGTTGGAGGTGTTTGTGTTTATGTGTTATGTGTGGTAGTGTGAGAGAAATAGTGGGTTTTTTGATTGACCAGTAGGGGAGTGTGTATCTTGGTTTAAATGGTTTGATATTTTTCCAAATGTGATAAAGAGGGTGTAGTTTTATGACCTGAGCAGTGGGAGATATGTTGCTATGAGACTCTATTCTGTTTATGGAGGGGTGAGTGGGGTGTAAGTGTTTGAGTTTTACATAATGCTTGCATGTGAGCTTGTATCGGGTGTGTTCGAGAGGGGGCATGTTTGCTTCTGCCCATGTGGCCAAGTTAGGGCAGCCAGTTTTAAGACCCAGGGCTAGTCTGATGGCACGTGTTTGGATTGTCTCTAAAGTCTTGAAGTTTGTGAGTGAGGCAGAGTTTAGAGCTAGCAGGCCATATTCAAGTCTGCTGTTGATGAAAGCTTTAATGAGTGTGATCATTGATTGATCACTTGCTCCCCAGCTAGCTCTGGTGATGGATCTGAGAATGTTTAGTGCTCCATTACATGTGTGTTGAGTATTTTTGATGTGTTGTTTCCATGTTAGCTGTCGGTCTATAGTTAGCCCTAAGTATTTGTAATGTTTGATAGTGGGTATAGGTTGGTTATTTATGTTTATGTTCAGGAGGTTAACAGGTAGAGGTGTGTGTGAAATTGGTAAAACCGCAGATTTAGGTGCAGAGATGGCTAATCCCCATTTATTGGTAAAGTCAAGGACCTGGTTGACTGCTGATTGTAGGGAGGTTTGTATGGTGGGAATATCCTTTCCTTTGGTCCAGAGTACTATGTCATCAGCAAAGATGGAGCAATTTGTGTCATTTTGTAATGTTGTAGGGAGGTCGTGTAGTAGGATGTTAAATAATGTGGGAGATACCACACTGCCCTGTGGTAATCCTCTAGTTAATATGTGGGGGTCAGAGAGGGTAGTCCCCAGTTTGACTTTAACCTTTCTCTGTGTGAGGAAATTTTTAGTGAAGTGGAAAATGTTTCCCGTTAGACCAAGTTGTTGTATTTTGAAGAGTATACTGGTGTGTGAGGCAGTATCAAAAGCAGAGGTAAGGTCTAGAAAGACACAGCAAAGAATTTCTTTGTTTTGTATGGCCATTTCAGCTGAGGTGATAAGGTCAAAGAAATTATCTGTGTTAGACATGTGCTCTCTAAAGCCAGTTTGGCAAATGGGGAATGTTTTTTTGACTGCTAGGAAATATTTAAGTCTTGAGAGCACCATTCTTTCTAGTATTTTAAGTATACATGATGTGAGAGCAATTGGTCTGTAAGAGCTTACTTGTGAGGGAGGCTTGGAAGGCTTAAGTAGGGGAATGATGTGTATATCTTCCCATTGTGTGGGGAAGGTGTGATTTTGCCAACAATCATTATATAATTGTAGCAGAGTGTCAAGTGCCTGTGGTCCTAGGTGTTTAAGAGTACTGTATGTAATGTCATCAGGTCCAGGTGAGCTTTTTCTATTTGCCTGATGTATTGCCATATGTAGTTCATAGTGTTGGAATGGATGATTGATAGCGGGTAATGTGCAAGGGTAGTCCTGTGTTAATTTCTGGGTCATGTGTTGGCAATGTTGTTGGTATGTAAGTGTATTAGCCAAGGGATTGATGGTTAAAAGGTGAGTGGCAAAGAGGTCAGCCCCTTGTTTGGCAGAAAGGTTGTTTGTCCAAAGTATCGTGTGCCAGGGGGCAAGGGGTTGAGCCTGGGTCTTAAGATTTCTAATGATAGACCAAATGAGGGAAGAGTCAGTTCTTGGGTTTATATTGTTGCAGAAGTGTTTCCATTCTTTTCGTTTAGTCTGTATTCGGATTCTTCTGAGTTTAGCATTTTCTTTGTTGAAAGTAGTGATAGCAAGTACAGTGGGGTGTTTTCTGGCTGTGTCTTCTGTTTTTCTCCTTATTTGAAGTTGGTTGGTGATTTCTGGGTGATTTTTGGTGAAACCAGTCATGTGTTTGGTGGTGAATTTATTATGTTGTATGCTCTGGTTGATACATGTGTAGAAAGTGTTAAGGTTGTTGGGTATTATTGTGTTGATGCTGGTTTCACAGTGTGTGGAGAAATTGTGCCAGTTGATGTGTGTTTTTGTTGTGTAGGCTGTGGGTTTAATGCCTTGTAAGGTGAGGAAGATAGGGAAGTGGTCACTAGCCCATGTTGAATGGTGTACTTGCCAGTTTATAATGGGTGAAATGTCCGGTGTTGAAAGGGTGAGGTCTAGAACTGACTCGTAAGGGGGTTTGGTGAAGGTGGGTGAACCATCATTGTGTATGGCCAAATTGAAGTGTTGTATAAAAGTTTCAATTGTGTTTCCTCTGTTGTTAGTGTAGCTGCTTCCCCATAATATGTTATGGGCATTGAAGTCACCAAGTATGATATTGGGTCCAGGAGAGAGTGTGAAAATGTGTGCAAAATCTTTAATTAGGGAGTTTGTGTTAATCTGTATGTTATTGTAGAAATATACATTATAGATATTGAGTGTGGTGCCATGTAGTTTTATGTTAATGCCAACAATGTCCATGTAAGTGTATGTTTTAGAGTTAGGTATCAGACAATGGGGGAATTTTTTGTGTACTAATGTGGTGGAGTTAGAATGTGGTCGTGCAGTGTTTGCTCTGTGTATAATGTAGGGTTTGAAGATAAAGTTGTTTGGGATTCGTGTCTCATTAAGTGCCAATATAGGAATGACATGGAGGTTTGTGAGGGTTTTGAGTTCAAGGATTTTGTTTGGGAGGGATCTGCAATTCCATTGGATGCAAGTGCAGGGAGGGGGGTGTTTAGGAGTGTAGAGGGAGGAACTGCAGCAAGAGTGGAAAAAGGAGAGGGGAGTTAGTGGAGCTGTTGAAGAAGGGCCACCATGGCCTGAATAGCTAGGTTGAGTTGTGGGGATCTATTTTGTGGGGGAAGAAGGGCATCTATAATAGGGACAATGAGATGTAACAATTGTTGTGTGAGGTTTGATTGATGAGGAGGTGTGGATTGGTTCCTTGGTACATGGGTCCTCCTGGTCCTGGTTCTTCTGATGTAGTTCCTTTTAGCACGTTTTGTGGAGAATTTGGGAGATGAGGGAACATCTGACTGTAGAATTGGTTGGTTAGGTGATTCCTCATCAGAAGTGAGGGTAGTGGGGTCATTACTAGTGGGTAACTCAGGGAATATGGTTGTGGAGGTAATGTCTATTGATGGAGCTTGGATTAGGGTAGTGGAATTGGTAGGTGGATGTATGTTTCTTGTTTGCTGTGTTTGTGCGGAGGGTGTAGGAGTGGGGATAAGAGGTGCGGTTGTAAGCAACTGCGTAGGTAGTGTAGATGGGGATGTGGTGTGTGTGGATATGACAGATTTAGTGACAGAGATATTAGTAGTAGCAGCTGTTTTTATTTTAATAGCCCTGATTCTGACTGGGAATTTGCCATATGTTGCAACATGGGGCCCTCCACAGTTGCAGCAGAGAAGGGGTAGATTTCGTTTACAGTCAGTAGACATATGTGGTTGGGCACAATACTTGCATCTAGCTGAGCTGCGGCAAATTTTAATGATGTGTCCGTGTCGTTGGCATTTGATACATTGTGGAGGTGGGTTAGTGTAAGGGGTGACGGTGTATTTAGAGAAACCTAGTTCAACGGTAGGTGGGAGGGGGAGTGAGTTAAAATAAAGTATTACTTTATCTGTGTTTCTGCGAATAGTGCTGCCATCCATGGTGTGGTGTGCATATGTTATTCTCTTAATTTTGTGTACATCGTATTCCTTTAAGGCCTCAAGAATGCTTTGTTCGCTGAGGTGTTTGTCGACTCCTTCAATCGATCCATAGGGCTTATTGTAAGATTCGGGGTGTTTAGTTTTGATTGCAATGTTGTGTATGTGTGTGAGGGCCATTAGTTTTTTTGCTTGTTGTTGGTTTTTTACATGTACTAAGAACTCTCCTCTATGTGTAAAACGTGCTTCCGTGGGTTTCTCTATTGTTGAGTTAATTTCCTTTGTTAAGATATTTATGTTCAAATTTTTTAGCAGGGTAGTAGGGGTGGAGAATATGAGGACAGGTATATAATCGTGGCTGACGGTAAAATCACAGATTGTGTCGTTATCCGATGATGCAGATTGCCTCCTAGTTCTTTTTCTATGTTGAAATACGGTCCATGTGCCTTCAGAGTCGTCAGCTAGTGTATGATCGTTAGTTTCCATGTGGGTTTGATTGGGTAATTCCTGGCATTGTTGGGTGGTGTGAATTTGGCTTGTGGGGGCAACAATTAATTGTGAGGAGTGTGCAGATGTTAAATTGGGGTTAGAAAAGCATCTTCCCGTTAAGCTCAATTGTGCTGAAGTGCCTGCCTGGTCGCTAGGCCTAACGCTAGCGCCAGCCGTCTTCCCTGCCTTCATACTGACCTGAGCCGTCGGCTTCTTTGTCTGACGATTTCCGCTCTTGTTGGTGGCAGAAGCGTCGTCTCCTGGCTTCAAAAGTTGATCTTGGACAATCCCTTGGTCGTTGGAAGACATTTCAAACATCAAATATAAAAAAGAAGAATACTAGTCTTAAAAAAGACTGTTTAAAATCCACCTCCCTCGTTAGACGATGACTGCAAATTGGATTACGTTCAGAACCCCGTGCCCTGAAGCTACGGAGAGTGGGGTGAGTGAGAAAGTTTGGATCGTGGATCACATGATATATATATCCTTGCGCCTTTGATTGAACTGTTCTCCTGGCAGAGAAATTCCATACCTTTTACAATTAATTTTTAAAACAACTATGAACTATATCAATTTGAAAAAAAATCAGAAAGACAGCTGAAAATGCATTGTAACTTTCAGATGAAAACCAGAAGGATGAAAGCAAAATAACACGAGAAATAAAATAAAGTGTTGGGTTGTTTTACCTCTGACCGGCACTTTTTCTGCATAGCATGGGCTAAATGGCCAGGTCACAAGGACCCCGAAGGCTCAGAGAAGGTTGGGGGAGGGGACCCACCAGAACAGCTATTGGGAGACGGATGGTAGCCTCCCATCAAGGTCATCCAGTGTGTTCTTTAACGTGCACAGGGTATCTCTCCCGCACACATTTCCACGGCTTAATGTCCCATCAGACGGACGACGGCCTATCCAAGCCCATTGGTGTCTCCTGCTAACCGTGGGCAGGGCTAGGAATTTTGCGGAGATAATATAATAGAGGAAAACGCGATGAGGCTCAGTGCTTGGCATTCAAGGGCTCAAATTTTTTCCACTCATATGTTGAGCTCGTGGCACTGGTTATCAATAAATAAAAAAAAAGATAAATACAGCCTCAAGCAGCTGCTTGCCACAGAGGTCTGACAGGAACCTGTCAGTTTATATGCCAGAGTAGAAGGTCTGTGAGGATGGCAGGACCTCAGCAGAAAAACTACACGAACATCCATGCCTTACCTGGGGCTCGAACCCTGGTCCCTTAGATCAGTAGCCAAGCGTGCTAACCACTGCCATGAAGACTAGTTTAATAGATTGAACAGGTTAATCAGGAGAAAGAAATCATGTTTTTTTTGCATCTTTCTGGTATCAAATTTCTTTTGCCGCTACTGCATAGAGTATTATATTCAGAGTAATAATTCAAATCACTAACTCAGAGTAATAATTCAAATCAGTAACTCAGAGTAATAACTAATATATAGTCAATTGTGCATGATTGACTGATAGGGGATCATGCTTATTCTAACTTCGGAAAGTGTAAATCATGATATTTCATCAATAACTGTGCAATACCAAATCATTTTTTACTTTATGTCAATAAAGAAACAATATTCCCTTAAAACAAAAAAATTGCATTTTTCTACCCCCTTGGGTCTAAGTGATCAAATCATAAGTGCCAATTATATATGTATAATAATACAATGCGACCTTCACATTCTACCATCAAAATTTCGAAGTTCTAGCATAAATACATCGTTTGCAATAGTCATTTGAAATTTTGGAATTTTCAAATTTTTCGACAGTTAGAGGGAGTATTTTATAGCTTCTGAGAGATTAGGAAAGGGAAAATCATAATATTTCATCATTACCTGTCCAATGAAAAAAAAAAAGTTCTATTTCTATAAAGAAATTTTGCTGAAATCAAAACAATTGCAATTTCCTACCCACCCTGGGTCTAAGAGGTGAATTAATTGTTTCCTATGAAAACTTCAGGACGTTCACTTTCCACCGCCGTAATTTCGAATATCTAATCATACATCGTTAGTTACAAATTAAAAAAAAAACTAGTATTTAATTTATCATTACGGCATACAGAAGCGAAATCACCAAAGTTATTGATTTTTTAATCCAAAAATGTACCATTTTTCTTCCTAAAAACACTTTCTGTTTAAAAATTTTAACAGCATGTAACTTACAAACATGAATGTAGCATAGTTTTTTCCCCAGGGTTCTTTACATTCACGAAATTTAAAGTTTTTCTTCGCTACTTTTTCGAGCCTTTTTCGAGCAATTGCGCAGGCCTGTAATCTATCATTGTTGGCCAAGATATTACTACGTCAATGGAGTAGGCTTAAGATTCTGTATATCTTCATGGCCTCTGTTGCCAGTTTATTTATTGTAATATTACCTCGATTGGAACTACGTTTTGGAAAATGGTGTGGCAATACACTGAAACAGTTGTTTAGGTGTCATGGCTGTTTGTGGTATAACAGATACCTCTCTGTGTAACAACGGTATATATTTTACCATTTCAATATATTTTAGCACTTCGTTCAATATTTTCTTATCTACACTTTGAGGAAGAAAGTTTATAGGAAGTGCTTCTAGTATGTATTATAGTATTGTATTTACTATCTTAAAGAATTTATGTATTTTAAGGTAGTAGCAGACCCTGATTTTCCATTAGGTACGATAGGCACTAGCATAGGAGCACATTCATTTAAATTCTACAATTTGTTTAAGTAAAAACGAAATAATGTTGTGCGTAATTATTAGGAAGAGTGATAATGCATTATAATGCAAATATTTATGGAGAGCGGTTACTCTCTTTTCAACTCTGTCGAGACAATCGAAAGCAAACGTTCATTTTTTAAAAATTTTGATCAGATTTGCAATGAAAGCTAGTAACGTATCTACAGTGTGACACAACAAACAACCATACTGTCCAGGGACTTGAATCCATATAGAAGCAGTTGCAAAGTTGCTGTGTTAGAATTCTTCCATGTTATGTGAAAGGAAAATCACATTCAAAGCACCCAAACTTTAAATAAGCTTTTTACAGAAGAATGCTGCAGAAGGTAAATTGTAGATACCAATAAAATTTAATCAGATTTCGATCTTGGAAAATATTTTGAATTATTGGAGCCCACATATTTGATGCTAGGCCACCAATCCCATGAAGGGGATTCCACACTTGTGGATCCCTTTGCTCATTTCTCTTATTCCAGAGTAGTGACTTATCTGACCCCTTTACCAGCAAGATGGATAAAGCAAAGCTTTAAAATTTCAAATGTTGCATAAAACATCAAAAGTTATTTTTGTTTGTCTGTCACAGAAAATGGATTGTAGAACTTAGACAAAACAATTTATTTAAAAACTGTTATTCTGAAAAATATTTCACAGCATACTATTATAATTTACTCAAGTAGAATGTAACAGCCATCCCGTGGCCGAGTGGTTAGCGCGCTTGGCTACTGATCTACGGGACCTGGGTTCGAGCCCCGAGTAAGGCATGGCTGTTTGTGTCATTTTTCTGCTGAGGTCCTGCCATCCTCTCAGACCTTCTAGTGTGGCATATAAACTGACAGGCTCCTGTCAGACCTCTGTGGCAAGCAGCTGCTTGAGGGGGTATTTTATTTTTAGAATGTAACATATGAACTGTTTACTGTGATGGTACGGTCAAGTTGCCATTCAATAATAACATCTATGTAGCAAAATGTATTTTAACTTACAGTCAATTAGGCAGTATTGCAGTTCACAGTTACAATGCTGCCATCTTGTTGTTATGCAAAGTAATGATACATTGTGTTTTGACTAAATGACCAACCTTCCTAACAGATAGAAACAAGTCCTTCCTAACAGTCACTAATTGAAATGAAAAAAAAATTCTTCAATAAACAAAAATTTCCCTTAATTACTGCTGTAAAGAAATTTAATGCTAAATACACAACAGAATGAAAGTGTAGCAATTGCACATTGCAAAGAATTTTCAACTAAGTTGTACTTATAGTGGCCCAAAACTCTCATATGAACTAGTGAAGGCACTTCTGTAAATGGTAGCTAGGTAGTCACTGGTGGACTGGTAAATGGGAATGACCCTGGAAATTCTCAGTGGACCAGCCTCCAGACCTGTGCACGCTAAAGAACTTGCTTGATGGGGGAGGTTACCATCTTCCTCTTAATACCTTTCCAGTTGGTCTCCTTCCCCCATCCTTCTCTGTACCCTCAGGGTCCTTATGATCTGGTCATTTAGCCCATCATTAGCCACTCGGAGGTAAAATAATTATTTTACTTTTAAGTGTTAATTTTTTAAAAATAATTTTTACCTCTTTTTTAAAAAAAATAATTATGTTATAGAGCTCTGAGTGGCATCTATAACATATTATAGATGCTCTGAGTGGCATCTAATCGAATCTGAATTTGTTAGGGTAGCATGTGATCAAATGCCATATTGTTTTTGTTTTTATGTATATTCTGGGTCATAGTGGCATGCCAACTGATGTGAGAATCAGCTTTGGTGTCTGATTTAAGATCATGAGAACCCTCGGAAATGTTTGTTTTTTGGAAAATTAAGGGGGGAAATGAAATTTTGTTTTTTTGACAGGAGTTTGGAAATTTCTCCAGTAGTGAGGAGTATAGGAAGGAAGGGATTTTTAAAAAGGACAATATTCATTTGAAGGGTATTTTTTAAGCTGGACTGACTTATCAGAGAGATCCTGAGAATATAAAACAAAAACAAAAGCAGCTCTCTGCCTTCCTGCAACCAAAAATTATTGAATTTTCAAAAAAAAAAAAAAAATTCTAAAATTTTCTAGTTCTTGAGAGGAGTAGCTGGGATTTTACAGACTCGATATATTTTTGGGACTCTTGACATATTTTAGGCCCCCAAATGATCAAAGTACAACCTTGATAACTACAGATAAGTTACTAGGGTTATAATCAGTGTGCTGAAAGACCTCAGCTGGTAGCCCAGCAGTCAGAGCACCTGACATGTTGTCAGGAAGTTGTGGGTTCAGATCCCACCTGGCTGAAGACATCTGGGAGGGGTGGCTCAGTTGGTAGCACACCAGGCTCTTAATCTGCAGGTTTGAGTCCTGCCTGGAGCAGTGTTGAGATTTATTTCTGCAAAACTCCCACCCTGCCCTCGGTCAGTAGGGAATACCTATGGGCTTGGAAAGGCTGCCATCCATCGGATGGGATGTTAAGCTGTGCTCCATGTGGTATGGGAGAGCCACACCCTGTGTACATTAAAGAACAAGCTGGATGGCCTTGATGTGAGGCTACCATCTGTCTCCTAACAGCTGTCCAGTGGGTCCCCTTCTCTCAAAATTCTCTGAGCTCCTGGGTTCTTGCAACTGACCATTTAGCCCATTGTGTGCAAAAAAGTGCCACTAAGAAATAAAACAGCCCAAACTAAAGGCCTCAGAAAAAAGAGGAAGACCTAAGATGTGGTGGGCAGACAGCATTAGACAGGACCTTGTTAGAATTGCCCATCACTGGCCAAATGCAGCAACTGCAGCTGAGGACATGTTTCGAGGACTAAATTGCACAGTCTGGCTGGACCTCTATACAAGGCACAAGGCTGATTGAGGATTTTTTTATTTATATAAAGTTGTCATCTTAAAGTTTTTCTGAAAGTGCTGGGTTTTGGAAAGTAATCTCCAGGATCCCAGTTGAGTTAATAATTCTCTGCATGAGTTATTATATACTACATAAATAATATAAATTGCATTTTTTCTCAGAATTTACTTCTCACAGTGTAAGTTTTATTAAAAATAACTTAAAATTCTCTGAGTAAGAAGGTCTTAATTGTGCAAGTTTCATTTCTCAACTACAGATTGCTTAAGAAAAATTGTGAAACTCACTGGTAAAATCCTTCCAATTTCAACAAGTAATGCTTATGTTAGGAGAATTTTTTTCCATAATTAAAGCCTGGTATGATAGAAATCAAATGACAGTGATTTGTAATAACTGAACATTGAACTAAACTAAATTTCAATACAAATTGTCAAGAATTTCTTCATTGAATTTGAACAGACCTGTATGTGAAAGTGAATTAGACAGAAAAAGAAAAGCACACAATAGTTTTTAGACAGAGTTACATACATGTAGCCTTGTCAATCAAGAATGAAATTTGATGCTTGAATTATTAAAGCAAAATGGAGTGTTTCTATTTATAAGGCCTTTTCTAGATTCTGTCTGGATATCTATCATTGATTTGAAAGAGTGACAACTCTAGGTATGATACATACTGCATACCTTTTTTATTTCAATAACTATTTCAACACATTTGACTGCTACCCTCAGTGTATTATTTTTAGTTAATTAAGAATTAACTACCGATCTACTGGCCTCAAAGTAAACTTTGTGACCAGCCTTCTGGGAGATGTCCTGGCAGCCCAGTCCTCCACTGGTCACTGGAAGGAGAGCTATGCACCAATTCCCTGTGATGATGCATAGAACTGGCCAGGCTTAGCACCTAATGTCCGACCCCACTTTCTTGTGGTGCAGGCCATTAGTATCTTTCAAAAGAAATATGCCCTTATGGAAGGGGAAGGCTGCCAGATCAGTATGTCCTACTGACCTTGACAACTATGGCTGCTTTTCTCTTTTTTTCTACCCTGCTGAGGAGTGGTCAACCATTACAGGGTCCTGGTGCTGACCATATACACAGACTGGAATATGGCTCTGAGCTTGATTATGGATCCTGAATTTGCTGCACTGGTGGGCTTCTGTGGAGTGAAAATTTTCCACTGTGTTTTCTGTTTGTGGGTTGACAGCTTCAAATGAATAGATTCACAGGATATGTTTATCAGCTGATGGATAAACCTGAGCAGAGGTTATCACAGGCACCTGAACTCTTTGCTTCTACTGCCATTGTCAAATTCTACATTGGAGGAAGTCTTCCACTGTAGATGGCTTCAACCTTTAGAGATGGGGGAACGGGTCTTTGTCCCATGCCTGTGATTAGGGAGCTGTTTGATATTGTCGCCATTTCCTCTCTCAATAAACATAGTTTTTTTAAACATCCCACTAACCATTTTCTCTCCATAGGTAGTTGGAATTATGAGGGCTCTGCACAGAGCTTTTTCTCATAGTGTCCTCACACAAATATTCCACCATTATGATTTAGAAACTCTCAGCTTGCAAGATAGCAGATGAATACATCAAAGTCATATTCTTAAAAATAATCTTAAATTTCTCCTTTCAGGGAGGGAAGACAATAAACATCACCAAGGCATGGGTTTGCTTCTCAGCAGACACGCTAGTGATGCTCTTCTAGGATATGAGTGCATTAATGAAAGGTTTATTACAGCAAAATTTCAGACAAGTGTTAAAAACTTGAATGTTATCTGCTGTTATGTCCTCACTGAGGAGGCTGACGAGGATGAGAAGAATAGGTTTTACAGACAACTTCAGGCTATTTTGAATTCTGTCAAGAAAGGAAATATTACCCTTGTTCTAGGTGACTTCAATGCCAAAGTTGGTACTGACTCTGACCTTTGGGGAGGAGTAATAGGCCCTTTTGGTATTGGTAGCTGCAGTGGCAATGGGCAACGTCTCCTACAGGTAAGTAAACTCAATGGTTTCAGAATAACTAACACATATTACAAACACCGCGACATACAAAAGTACACATGGGTTTTACCAGAATAGCTGCATGAGAATATAATTGTTTATATATTAATTAACAGCAAATGGACTAGTTCTGTTAGGAATACCAGATCATAAAATACAAAAGCTGAAATTGGATCTGACCATTACCTTGTTAAAAGTGTATTGCAACTTAAACTTAAGAAGTGTTGTGCTAAGGTTAAAAAATTTACCTTTAATTCTGAAGCTCTGAAAGACCCAGTTATAGCCAAAGCTTACCACGATAGGTTACTTAGTCATTATGACAGTCATGGTTTGCTTACTACTGAAGTTGAGGAAGAATGGGACCTTTTTAAACAGGCTTTTTTGGAAACAGTATTCTTTTAGGAAAAAAGGAGCAGAGGAGGCAGAATTATTTGAGTGATAGGGCACTTGAGCTTATTTCAGAAAGAAGGAACTGCAGGAATGTCCTTAATCAATACCTTACTAGTCCTAATAGAATGCATTACAGATAGCTTAATAAACATGTAAAGGATCAGTTAGCAGTTCATAAGGCCCTCTGATCAGTAGCTAAGCACGCTAACTACTTGGCAGCTGGATGGCCACTGACAGAAGTGTATTATATTTAGTATGGTAAATTCTTGTGAGTAGTGACACTGATAGTAAGGAACTTCGAGAACTCTAACTAGTAGGCAAATAGTGCTCAAAATTGGGATTTAGGGAATTTTCAATCAATAGTAAATGCACGAAATTACCTGTTAGGCATAGAAGTATATAAATAGTTTTGTGGAAAAAAATTAGTTTTGCTGGTGCAAGGGACTTGAACCCGTATCTCTTCAGATTCATGATAGAGTGTTCTATAGGCTGTGTTCTAAAGTTATTATCGTGAAAACACACTAGCATGAATCTGGAGAGATGTGGGTTTGAGTTGTGTGCATCAGTGAACACTCATTTTTTCCCACAAGACTATTATAGATCTGAATCAAATCTGCCCAAATTTCGTTTTTCAACAATATTTGTTCACTTATTTCTAAAGTTAAAGAAGCTGGTATGGCAGACTTGAAAAATATTTTCTTTTTTCATTACAGGGGAGATGAAATTGGATCTGACCATTACCTTGTTAAAAGTGTCTTGCAACTTAAACTTAAAACGTGTTGTGCTAGGGTTAAAAAATTTGCTTTTAATACTGAAGCTCTGAAAGATCCAGTTATAGCCAAAGCTTATCATGATAGGTTACTTAGTCATTATGACAGTCATGGTATGCTTACTACTGAAGTTGTGGAATAATGGGATCATTTTAAACAGGCTTTATTGGACACTAACAGTACTCTTTTAGGAAAAAAGGAGCCGAAGAGGCAAAATTATTTGAGTGATAAGGCACTTGAACTTATTTCAGAAAGAAAGAACTGCAGGAATGTCCTTAATCAATACCCTACTAGTCCTAATAGAAAGGATTACAGAGAGCTTAATAAACGTGTAAAGGATCAGTTAGCTACTGATAAGAATCTTTGGCTTGATGGCTTGGCTGACAAACTGAGGAAGCAGTTAGACAGCACAACAGCAGAGAGCTGTACCAGATAGTTAATGCTTTGTGTGGTAGAAAATGGACAAGCATTGAAGGATAAACAAAGTAAGGTTATAGAAGGTGAGGATTCTGTCATGGCTTGGTGGGCTGAGCATTTCAGTGATGTTCTAAACAATGTAGTTAGTTCTACTCCCATTGTTTCCAATGATGATAGATGCATTGGTGGCTTTAATGTTGGCCCTGTAATAAAATCTAAAGTTATTTTGGCTGTTTCTAAACTTAAACTTCATAAATCCCCAGGGGTAGATGAAATTACTACGGAAATGCTTAGAGCTGGGAATGTTTCGGTTACCACTTGGATGACTGAAATTGTGAATATCTTTTATGATAAAGGCATGGTTCCTAAGGATTTTACCAGAGCTATTGTTATCCCTATTTTCAAAAAAGGTGATCGCAGTTCTTGTGATAACTATAGGGGTATCAGCCTACTCTCTGTTCCAGGTAACGTTCTTTCCATGATTGTGCTTAATAGAATTAAGAATCTGGTTGACAATCAATTGCGTGATGAGCAATGTGGATTCAGAAATGGTAGGGGATGTGTGGATCAGATATTTTCACTTAGGCAGATTCTTGAGAAATGTTTAGAGTTTCAGAAACCTTTGGTTGCTAGCTTTGTTGATTTGAAAAATTTTTCTCTTCGGTTTGGTTATTGATTATGTAATGCGAAATTCACTGCATGGGAAAGAGTTTGGCCTTAAATGGGTTGGAGAAATGAAAATTTCTAATTTAGATTATGCTGACGATTTAGCCCTTTTGGCAAATGATATTGATGAGATGAACTCTTTCATTTGAGCCGTTGATGAAACTGGTGGTAGAGTAGATTTGGTTATAAATAGAGAGAAAACTAAAGTTATGAAAAGTGGTCAGGCAGGCTGTGATTCAGTTAATCTGAATGGTTGCAATCTTGAACAGGTATCACAGTTTAATTACCTTGGGCGCTATGTAACAGATGCTGGTGATGTGCAGGCATGAGATTAACAGATGGATAGGGATTGCTGCCGGGACTTTTAGGAATCTATGGAGAGTGTGGAGAAATAGGCTTATACACCTAAAGACTAAAATTAGAGTGTATAATAGTTTGGTACTTTCTAGGGTTAGTTATGCTTGTGAAACTTGGATGTTTTGTAAACAAGATAACAGGAAACTAGATGCTTTTGATTCCAGATGCTTATGCAGTATCTTGGGCATCAGGTTGTTCAACTTTGTAAGTAATGATGAGGTTAGGCAAAGGAGTTTGCAACCTCCTTTAAGCAGCATATTGTGCAGAGAGAGACTCCATTGGTTTGGCCATGTTGCCCGTATGGATAATTATAGATTGGCAAATAGGGTTATGAACAGTGTGCCTAAAGGCCTCAGAAAGAAGGGGAGACCTAGGATGCGGTGGGCAGACAGTGTCAAACAGGACCTTGTTAGAATTGGTATGCAGTGGCCAGTTGCAGTAGATGTAGCTCAGGATAGACTTGCTTGGAGAACTAAATTGCACGGTCTGGTTGGACCTCCATAGCCCATGGCTGCTTGAGGATGATGATGATGATTGCCGATTTGTTTGTTAATGTTACGCGTATTGAAGCAATCACCTGATTTAAGCTCAGAAGTTTGGTTTGTACCATTATCAACATATTTTACAAATATTTACATGATCATTACAAACATGTAGTTTTTTTGGTATACCACTGTAAATAGTATTAAAATTTATGTGTTAATGCAATATTCATATTTTTTATTTCAGTAAAATTCATCATTAAACACTCTTTAATTTGGTATATAACATGACCTATTTCTGTTGATTAGCTATTTATTAAAATTATTCTAAAGTTGACTTGTTCGTTGGACTCTGCAACAAGCATGGAGTTTTTGTAAAGTATGGTACGGAGAAAAAAAATACAAATACTTACTTTAAATAATGAAAACTATTGTTTTTGTTATTCAGAAATAGCCTTTCTATTCATGTGCATTATAATAATTTCTGTCTATTAGTGTTTTTTAAATAAATTTTTATTTGTGTTGCCAGATGCATTTTTTTACTCAGGACTCAAAAAAAGTGCTATTAAAATGAAATGCCATCTTTTTTGTAAAAATTTTATTTTCAGAAAATCCAAAATTAAATGCTGATTAATTTGTCATATAACATGCCATAATTCCTTTCATTAGTTATTTGGCAAAAAAGTTATAACGTTAATATTTTTTTTGTCTGATCAGAGTGAAAAAAAAGGTTGACCTGGGAAGGGTTAACAAAATTTTCTTTTTGGAGACAACTATTTAAACCTAAAGATACTGCTAAATGAACAGCTGTTCTACACTTTTACCTCCCCTCAGAACAAAGCAATCTCATTGGAGAGAATAAGCCCTTAAAAATAAACTTGCGAACAATTCACCCCAATCAACCTTATGAAAGTGCTCCAATAACTAAATAATGACATTACAGATAACTAGCATAAAAAACCAAATTATCTACAACTGTGCATTGCTCATGCACATTATTAAAATAAAACACATTCAGAACAAGGTAATTTCAACAGAGACCTGGCATGTACCCAGGATTTAGTTTCAGGAGGGAGTTGAGAATTTTGTTTCATAGTAGGGGTGGGTTAGGTCAGATCCCCTAGTCCCCACTGGGTCAGACCCCCCCCCCCCCCAGGTATGTCCCTGTTAGTGATGATCATTTTAAACAGAGCTTATCACTAAACAAGAAACTGCCCTGCATTTCTCTAAACAACAATTATTAAAAAAATATATTAAAAAGGTATTTTTAACAGAGCTTATCACTAAACAAGAAACCAACCCACATTTCCTGCTTAACGTAACATGCATAGGTACCAAGTACCCAAGGAGGGTGGGATACCCTGCCACTGAGTATGCCCCTGTCAGAGATGGCCATTTTAAACAGAACATATCACTAAACAAGAAACTCTCCCATATTTCCTACTTAACCTAACATGCATTAACTAAATATAAATCCTCTGCAACATTCAATACTTACCTATGAG
This sequence comes from Ryuthela nishihirai, assembly GCA_038380435.1. Lineage (NCBI taxonomy): Eukaryota > Metazoa > Arthropoda > Arachnida > Araneae > Heptathelidae > Ryuthela > Ryuthela nishihirai. The sequence continues at coordinate 150,929,590 of JAWZYU010000001.1, read as the reverse complement.
GCAAAATTTATACCTTTTACTACACAAGTGAATTAAATCCAAGTTGCAGGAAAAAATACAAAATTCACTCCCCCCTTCCCTGAAAATGAATTCATAACATTTATTCACCTTAGACTGTTAGATGTGAACAAAAAATCAAAAACCAGGAGGCACATGAAACACACCGAAAGACAATCCAGTAAATTGTTCAATGTGATGAATACATTAGATTGCTACTGTACTTTGCTTTACTTGCATTTACTTTAACACCTTACATACATTGTCAACATTCGTGGCTTTATCTAGTGAGCTGAATGATATTAGTTGCAGATGTACTAGTGGAATTCTAAGTAAATTCTTATGAGTGACATTAAAAAATAAATATGCTACAAGCAGCTCCTTGCCACAGAGGTCTGATAGTAGCTTGTTAGTTTAATACACTATAGAGATGTGTGAGGAAGTCAAGATCTCAGCAGATAGACAACACAAACACCCATGTCTTACTCAGGCAGGACTTACTCAAATAGGTTCATTTGATCAGTAGTGAAGCATGCTAACCATTTAGCCACAAAATGACTAAGAGTAGCCTAATTACTGTTGTTCATTTCATCTTCCATAACTCTAAAATGTTGAAAATTAAGTTTCAGATAATTTGACTTAGATCTTTAGCATCTGTCACATTTTGACATGAAAAGCCTAATACAGAGGTAATAGATGAAAATAAATATTCCCTCAAACAGCTGCTTGTCACAGAGGTCTGACAGGATCCTGCCAGTTTATGCACTGTAGTAGAAGATCTGTGAGGATGGCAGGACCTCAGTAGAAAAATAACACAACATCCATGCCTTACCCGAGGCTTAAACCCAGCTCCCTTAGATCAGTAGCCCAGCGTGCTAACCACTTGGCCATGGGATGACTCAGAGGTAATAAATCTTTGAAATTAGTTCCCGATTATATAACATGGATTTTCTCTAATAAATGGGTAGGCTCTGTATTACTTCTAAAGTGCACTTCGTATAAAAAAAATGTGGTTGAAAAATAAGGAAATCTATCTAAATCTCCAACAGTATTTCTTCACTATTGAGAGTTGTGGAAGCTGGAATTGATAACAGCAATGCCACTCATTATATTTTACTTAGAATTCCAGCTTCTATAACTCAAGAAATATTAAAAAACATTGTTGAAAATAGAGATTTAGATAAAATTTATTTAGATCTTTAATTTATCTTCAGTCACTTTTTTTATACAAAGTGTAGTTTAGAAATTGTAGGTCTTTGAAATCAGTTCCCCTTTGAAATTCTCTAATAAGTTGGTATGGCTTCATATATGTTATTTTTAAATGAAGCTTCAGAATGTTTAACTGACTAATGAACAAAAATAGCTCATGTTAGATACCAAAAAGAAAGAGCATTGAATTCTGAATGATAAAATATACAATGTGAAAAAATAGATAAGCATGACAAACATGTAAATTGGCCATTAATTTACTGGATGAAATGCGGTGGGATGCTACCCTGTAGAAGCCAATCAGTTCACTGACTGATTAAAAAAATATAAAGGTAAAATAATAGAGAAAAAAAATTGCTGATCTTCCGAAAACTTTAAAGCATGCATACAGTTTCATAATAATCTAATGTGAATGCTATGTGCTGCATGTTATGTTGCCATATAGTTCAACACTACTACTACTTTGACCCCATCTTAACAGAGTAAAATATATATTTGTTTCTTTTTATGCATATTGAAGTGTGTGTCATTTTACAAATATTTGTTTATAGTAGTACATCACCCATCAAAATTGGCAGTTTTGCTGTGGTAGTCTTTAATTCAAAATTGGGTTCTGTTATATCTAGATACTTGGATTTTTAAGACAACAAGGAGTAGCAGAGAAAAATATTGCAGTGAAATATATTTTTTAAAGTGTATTGTATCAATATATAAAATACTTGTGTAAAGCATATTATATGCTTCAAATACACTGGTGGGCAAAAGTTCATATATCAACATAGGGACTGGCTAGAATTTGATGAAATTTGGTAGAGTGGTGCATCAGACCATGGCAAAGAACATATGTCAAAAGGAATGCCATGTGAACAGTGTGGCGATTTTAACTTTCTTAATGTGCCTTGGTGATCCTCGCATGCTATATTGCTGAAGGTGAAGATTATGTAGGAGTTGTGGTCAGTTATTATTTTCCTCAACTTTTTTATAGCCATCCCGTGACCGAGTGGTTAGCACTCTTGACTACTGATCAAAGGGATCTGGGTTCGAGCTGGGGTAAGGCATGGCTGTTCATGTTGTTTTTCTGCTGAGGTCCTGCCATATTCTGTCCTTCTACTATGGCAACATAAACTGACAGGCTCCTGTCAGACCTCTGTGGCAAGCAGCTGCTTGAGGGGGTATTTTTTTTTGTTCCTTTAAAGGGTGGAGAAACTAAAATAAATTTTCACAAAAAAAAAGCACTTTGATTTTAGAGATATTTACAGTTTTATTACATATATATAAATAGCTCAACTGGCTATAGTTATGCCTGCTGCATCACTGTACCTTTTACTACACAAGGAGAGGTCTTTCACCTCTGAACAGTTTCATAACAGATTTAATTCCAAAGGAGAAAATTATCTGAGAGTTTAACTTGATTCTTCTCATGAGTGATCTCCACAGCTCGTCTTTCTGCCTAGGTTTGGCAGAATATTTTCCTTTTTTTCTAGCATTGACAATCCCCTCACTTGTTTGCATTGTCCAACAGTCAAGCTACCACTACTGCTCCTCTCGCATTCCACTATATTCTCCCATACAGCCTTGCTTCCAACTCACCCTGCTCGGGGTTTTAAGGTCAAGGAATGGTGTCCCGAGCTGCAATAGTGGCTGAACAGCGGGAATTGAAGTCACTTTCTGAGACCCTCTCTTAGCGGCCTATATTTCCACAGTACAATGATGAACCTACACAGAATTGATATAAGGAAAATTATGCATATATAAAAAATCCTCATGCAGCCATGGGCTACAGAGGTCCAACCAGACTGCATAATTTTCCTCTCCAGACATTTCTCTTTTGACCTACAACTGCTGCATTTGGTCACTCTAGGCCAATTCTAGCAAGATTGTGTTTGACATTGTCTGCCATCGCATCCTAGGTCTCCCCCTTTTTCTGAAATCCTTAGCACACTGTTCATAATCCTGTTTGCCAATCTGCAGCGATGCATACGGGCAACATAGCCAAACCAATGCAGTCTCTCTCTGCAGAATATGCTGCTCAAAAGAGGTTGATGACTCCTTCTAACCACATAATTACTTAAAAAGTCAAACCACCTAAAGCCCAAGATACTGCATAAACGTCTAGAATCAAAGGCATCAAGTTTCTTGTCCTGCTTACAAAGGTTCCATGTTTCACTACCATAACTAACCTTAGAAAGAACCAAACTATTATACAGCCTAATTTTAGTCTTTAGGTGTACACGCCTATTTTTCCACTCTCTCCAAAGATTCTTAAAAGTTCCAGCGGCACAATCCCAATTCTTCTATTTATCTCATACAGCACATCATCAGTATCTGTTACATAGCTCCCAAGATAATTAAACTGAGACACTTGCTCAAGAGTACAGGCATTCAAAGCAACTGAAGCACCACCTGCCTGATCAATTTTCATCATTTTAGTTTTTTCTCTTTTATCACCAAATCTACTCTATTACCAGTCTCATCAACAGCCCTGATGAATGAATTCATCTCATTAACAACAGTAGCCAACAAGGCCAAATCATCTGCATAATCTAAATGAGAAATTCTGAAATCTCAAGACCATTTAATGCCAAAATCTTTCCCTTGCAAAGAATTTTTCATAACATAATCAAAAACCAGACAAAAAGGAAAAGCACCCTTGTCTAACTTCTCTAGCAATACTAAACCAGTTGCTGCAAGACATATGACTTAGTGTTATTATAGAGAGCTTTCATTACACTAACTAACTTATCAGATATTTCATATGATCTAACAACCAACCACAAATTATGTTGATCAACAGAGTCAAAAAACCTTTTTGAAATCTATAAAGCTAGTAACCATAGGTTTCTGAATCTCTAAACATTTCTCAAGAATCTGCCTAAGTGAAAATATTTGATCAATTCATCCCCAACCACTTCAGATTCCACACTGTTCATCACGCAGGGGGCGCCTCAGCCGGTAGTGCGCCAGGCTCATAATCTGTAGTTCCCAGGTTTAAGTCCCAGGTGGGTCAGCATTGAGACTTATCTCTGCAAAACTCTCCGCCCTGCCCACGGTCAGTAGGGGACACCAAAGGGCTTGGAAAGGCCGCCGTCCGTCAGATGGGATGTTAAAATGTGGCCCCATGTGTGGCAGAGCCATACCCTGTGCATATTAAACAACACACTGGATGGCCTTGACGGGAGGTTACCATCTGTCTCCCAACAGCTGTTCCAGTGGGTCCCCTCCCCCAACCTTCTCTGAGTCTTCGGGGTCCTTGTGACCTGTCCATTTAGCCCATAGTGTGCAAAAAAGTTCTGCTCAGAGGTAAAACAACCCAACCTTCATCACACAGTTGTCCATCAACTAAATTCTTAATTCTATTAAGTGTAATCATGCAAAGAACTTTACCTGGAACAGAAAGTAAACTAATTCGTCTATAATTATCACAAGAACTGCAATCACCTTTTTTAAAAATTGGGACAATGATAGCTCTAGTCAAATCCTTAGGAACAACACCTTTATCATAAAATATATTCAAAATTTCAGTCGGCCAAGTGACAACACAAATGTTTCCAGCTCAAAGCATTTCATTGGTGATTTTGTCCACCCCAGGAGATTTATGCAGTTTTAATATAAAGATAGCCAATGCAACTTTGGAATGTGATATAAGGCCATCATAAAAGCCAATAATGCATCTTCCTCATTACAAACAATGGGAGTAGAAATTATCACATTATTTAGAACATCTCTGAAATGCTTAGCCCACCTCGCCATCACAGAATCCTCATCTTCAACCACCTTGCCATGTTTATCCCTCAATCCTTGTGTACCTGTCTGTTTCTTCCCACATAAAAAGAATGTGGTACAACCCCCTGCTGTTGTGCTGTCTAGCTGCTTCCTCTGCTTTGTCAGCCAAGCTATTAAGCAAAGATTCTTGTCAGCTGTTTACTGATTCTTTGCATGTTTATTAAACTCATTGTAATGCCTTATGTTAGGACTAATAATAATACAAACTTTAGTATTGAAGTTAATAGTATGGACTTTAGTATTGAAGTCGCCTAGCACAAGAGAAATATCTCCTTCACAGAATTTAAAATATCGAAGTTTTTTTTCTTTCCATCCCCCTGCCCAAAAAGAGAAATTTAAAGTTATTTTTAAGTATCTCACCCTTACCTGTCCATCTGGTCTCTTACAAGCCTGGAATATCTAGTTATAATGCTGGAATTCCTGTGTGTAGACATCAAGAGAATAATCTCTATATAATGTAGAGATTATTCTCTCTGCAAGTACATTCCATGTACTTGCAGAGAGAAAATGATTAGTAGGATTTTTAAAGAAATTAGATTTATTGAGATAGGTAGGGCCAGCAATATCAAACAGTCCCCTGATCACAGGCATAATGCAAACCCTGTTCCTCCTCTGCTAAAGGCTGAAGTTACGGTTGATGGTAGGAACTTCAGGTACCACCTTATCAAGTGAACTATTTCAAGAACCACATGACTTGCCTGAGACACATTACTCCAGTTTAGGATTGGTGATGCCCAACTAGCTAAGTGAGGGTTGAGGTTCTCCCAGTGCCAAAGGATGAGGCACCCATGCTGGTAGGAACTTCAGGCACCACCTTCTCAAGTGGACCTTTTCAAGAGCCATAGACCTGCCTGAGACACATTACTCCAGTTTAGGATTGATGATGCCCAACTAGCTAAGTAAGGTTCAGGTACCTGTGATGGCCTCTGATCAGGATTATCCACCAGCTGATATAAGGTATCCTGTGCAAACAGAAAACACAGTGGCAGATTCTCCCTCAACAGAGGCCTATCAGTGCAGCAGGTCCAGGATTCATAAACCAGTCTAGTACTGACCAGTCTGTCTACACTGAACTGGCCCATTTCCTGTTAAAATATAATTTATCATATTCCTGTGCAACCCATCAGATGAAACCCATATATATTTATAAATATCCCGGTGTTTGTAGTATGTGTTAGTTATTTGTAAACCATTAAGTTTACTTACCTGTAGAAGACAGCAAATGGGCCAGTCATAAATGGTCAGAGGAAAATTATTTAAGAAATAAATATATTACTATTTACATAATTAGAATGGTGGTGATGGGGAAGCAAGTCCCTGGCCTCACAAGCAGTACCTCCACAGTGTAAACAAAACACTGTGCATATAAAGCATGCTTTAAAAGAGAGCTCAGATATAGATTTGGTCTTTAAATAGTAGCTAGACATAAACTAGAAGGAGAGCTCTGTACTAATCTTCCGTGAAGATGCATAGAACCAGCCATGCCTAGTACCTATTGTCTACCCCCTTCTTGTAGTGCAGGCTGTTAGTACCTTTCAAAAGCGATATTTCTTTTGGAAGGGGAGAGACCTACTGATCTGCCACTTTTTTCTATTTCTGCCCTGTTGAGAAATAATCAACTTCACAGGATCCTGGTGCTGACCATTTATACATACTAGATTGGTCTGGCTTATAGGCCAGGTGTGTACAGATACAACACTTGTCATATATTTTGTATGCTCCAAAGCTTGTCAGCTTGCAAGAGGTGCTGGAAAACATGGAAACAAACATCCAGTGTTGCTTAGAGGATTTGTAGAAGTGGATAGCCATTGGTGGGATGTTGATAGGACAGACCCAAGCTGAAATATCCAGAGCCTATAACTGCTCTCAGATGGCCATCTCTAGAATATGGTGACAATATCAAGAAAACAGGATTGTGTCTTGTTGACCAGTTGGAGGCTGGCCAAGGATAACAAAATACCAGGAATACTGATGTCTGGCACTAACAGCAAGAAAGCATAGGGAGATGACAGCCAGACAGCTCACTATCAAGCTTATGCTTTAGGCATGGTGATGTAAAGGAGAACTGTGCCCAGAGTACTTTGTTAGAAGGGTCTGTATGCTAGGAGACTGGTGGTTTGCTTCCGTCTCATCTCCTGTCAAAGAAGAGCTCAAGGAACTTGATGCATTCAGCATCACACTTGGACTGAACAGCAGTGGACACGTGTTATTCATAGATAATTCCCCTTTCAGTCTATGGATTCCAGACATGTTTTCATCTGGAGAAAGTAGTTTAACCATCCCTACAACGTATGGGAATGAGATCTCTATGGAGAATGAGGTCTGGCATTGGGAGGCATAATGTTGTGTGGCCGTACACCATTCCATGTATTTGAGGGTGGCACCATGCATGCTTAAAGGTACATAGAGGAGATCCATGAGCCCTACATAAGGCTTTTCAGGGTTGCTGTTGGCCCCGAGTTGATTTTTATGGACGATAATGCTGGTCATTGATTACCTTGAGAGTGAGGATCTCCACAGGAGGGAGTTGCCTGTCAGATCTTGAGATCTTTATCCTATGAGCATGTCTGGGATGCTCAGGGAAGACACATGGTACTATTCATTTCCCTTCCAGAAGCCTCCTAGAGCTGCAATCTGCACTAATGAAACAATGGTGTTTATTGTCATCCGACCTATCTGTCATCTTGTCACCAGCATGTATGATCATTGTGCAACATGCATGGAGATCAGGAATGATCATATTACCTAATGATCACTGGTACAATGAATTTTTGTTACTATCAGTGAAGGGCTTTTTTTTTTATGCATGAGCATTATTCCTGGCCATCTATTCCTATGCATCTCATGTTTACCTATGTTCTTTGTCATGGTCTGATGTGCTTTTTACATGAATTCATAAAAGTCTTCCAAGCCATTATATTGCTGTCAACTTTTATGTTTGTAACTTTTGTCCACCAGTGTAGTATTGATATTACAAACTATATAAACTTCTTGTGCTGACATGTTCATATTTACAAGTAGCATATGAAAACATAATTTTTAAAATTTGAAACAATACTGAATTGATTAAGTAATTGCATAATTAACATTTTGAAACATGTTGATTAGTGTGGAGAAAGTAATTGAAACAGATATACCAATGCAAGAGAGGTCTAAGGCACGAAACTTTGGGAAAATTGTTATTCTGATTTTAAGTAATAATGTACGTAATATAATTAATCTAACAAAAATGATGTGATTACATATTTTGATGTATTGACATTTCAATTATTATTAAAATAATCTATGATTTTTATATTATTTTAAGTGTATGTATGCATACTATGTTTTTTTTATGTTATAAGCCGACCATTTTTATATAATAATTTTTATGGTAATGTTTTAAGTGTCAACTTATTTTTGAAGATAACATAGTAACTATGACAATTTATTTATGAAAAATGTTACTTCTAATAAAATATTAATATGGTGAAAAGGTCTGTAAATGGTAGCTAGGTAGTCACTGGAAGGAGATCTATGCACCAGCCACCTGTGATGATGCATAGAACCGGCCAGGCCTAATGTCAGACCCCCCTTCTCGTAGTACCATCCAAAAGAGATACTCTCTTGTGGAAGGGAATGGAAGGAGAGGGCTGCCAGATTAGGTGACCTAAATCAACTGGACAACTATGGCTTCTTTTTTTCTACCCTGCTGAGGACACAGGGTCCTGGTGCTGACCATATAAACCTACCAGACTAAAATAGTCTTTGAGCTTGATTATGGATCCTGAATTAGTTGCATTAGTGGGCTTATGTGTAGGGAGAATCTTCCAGTGTTTTCTGTTTGTGGGTTGACAGCCCCAAGTGAATAGATTCATATGATATGTTTTATCAGGTGGTGGATATTCCTGAGCAAAGCTCATCGTAGGCACCTGAACCTTTGCTTCTACAGGTATCAAATTCTACATTGGAGAAAGTCTCCCAGTGTAGATGGCTTCAGCCTTTTAGTGGTGGAGGAACAGGTCTTTTCCCTATGTCTGCGATTAGGGGGCTGTTTGATATTGTCGGTATTCCCTCTCTTAATAAACATAGTTTCACTTTGTAAAACTTTGTTATTGTAAAACACTTGTTTTACAATATTGGGGCGGGGGTGGCTCAGTCGGTAGCGCGCCAGGCTCGTAATCTGTAGTTCCCAGGTTCGAGTCCCAGCTGGGTCAACGTTGAGATTTATCTCCGCAAAATTCCCCGCCCTGCCCACGGTCAGTAGGGGACACCGATGGGCTTGGAAAGGCCGCCGTCCGTCAGATGGGACGTTAAGCCGTGGCCCCGTGTGCGGGAGAGCCATACCCTGTGCACATTAAAGAACACGCTGGATGGCCTTGACGGGGGCTACTATCTTTCTCCCAACAGCTGTTCCAGTGGGTCCCCTCCCCCAACCTTCTCTGAGCCTTCGGGGTCCATGTGACCTGGCCATTTAGCCCATGGTGTGCAAAAAAGTGCCGCTCAGAGGTAAAACAACCCAACCCAACAACTTGTTTTACAATAACAAAATGTTATTGTTTTGTAAAACACTTGTTTGGTTTAACTTTGTAAGTAATGATGAGGTTAGGCAAAGGAGTCAGCAACCTCCTTTAGGCAGCATTTTGTGCAGAGAGAGACACCACTGGTTTGGCCATGTTGCCCGTAAGGATAATCATATATTAGCAAATAGGATTATGAATAGTGTGCCTAAAGGTCTCAAAACGAGGAGGAGACCTAGGATGCAGTGGGCAGACAATATCAAACAGGACCTTGTTAGAATTGGTGGACAGATGCAGCAGATGTAGCTATGGACAAATATACTTGGAGAACTAAATTGCATGGTCTGGTTTGGACGTGCATAGCCCTTTGCTGCTTGAGGATGATGATGGTGGTGACTCTGTTTTTAAGGTAATCACCTGAAATGAAATACAGTAGACTATCTTATCCGGTCTCTGCTCAACCAGCTTCCACTTTAACTGGTCATTCCAAGAAGCGGAAACAAGTCGCTGCTTGTTTTGTTTATTTGCTTCAGTTCCAAGAAGCGGAAGCAAGTCACTGTTTGTTTTGTTTATTTGCTTCAGTTCCAAGAAGCGAAGCAAGTCGCTGTGTGTTTTGTTTATAGTACAGTACATATTTGCTTTAGTTCCTCTTTGTGAATATTGCAGTGTACTGTGCATTTATAGTAGTCTGTGTTGTAATCTATTAATTATTGTGTGGCACAAAATTTGTGGGTGCATACATAAGCATAATGTTGTTACGATGGAGATGAAATTAAAAGCATTAGATCGTATTGACAAAGGTGATCCAGTAAAGCATAATTGTGATGAACTAGGTGATGGTAAAAAGCACGGTAAAGGATGAGAAAGAATAGAAAATCTTTACAAGATTTTTGCATTCAGGTCGAGTCTGAAAAAATACTTTCTTCTTGGTGCACTCTTAAAAAGCCAAAAAATGAAATTGTTAATGATGCACTTTGATTATGGTTCATGCAAGAGCTTTGAAAAGGAATTGCAATCAGTGGGACCAATCTTGAAAGAAAAAGCATTTAATCCTTCATTCTAAAATCAATAATGGGGGAGATTTTTCATCAAGCGAGGGATGGCTTTCTTGCTGAAAAAACAGCATGGTGTTTATTACCTTGGTGTTTGTGGTGAGAAATTGTCAGCGGATCCTGTAGCAGCAAAGGAATTTTCAGAAAAGCTTAGTGTTTATTGAAGATGGAGGCCTATGCGCAGAACAAATCTACAATGTAGATGAGACTGGGTTAAATTTTAAACTTCTTCCAATGAAAACATTTGTGCAAGAAACCTCAGAATCAGGTTTTAAAACAAAGAAAGAATCACTGTAGCTGTTTGTACAAATGCCTGTACTCACAAACTTCTTCTTTTTGTAATTAGGAAATGAGCAAAACCCCGAGTATTCAAGCATTTAAATTTAGCTGTTCTGCCAGTTTAGTACAAAGATCAAAAGTCTGCTTTGATAGACTCGTGTTTTTTTTTAAAGAGTGGTTCTTTACAGAATTTGTTCCAAAAGTAAAAAACCACTTGACAAGTGTTAAACTGTCTGTAAAGGCCCTACTCATTTTGGACAATGCCCAACACACCCAAGTGCAACCAATGGATCAAGGCATGCTTGTAAGTTTAAAAGGCGATACAGGAAAAGTTTCTTTCAGAAATTCTGCAGTGGAACCGAAAATGACAGAATAGGACTTTTAAATGCTTTGTTGAGGATTGCCATATTTGCCATATTGAAGGAAAAGAAACTTCCAGTGTTGCAGTAAGATATATTGAACAACAACAGGCCTCATCTGTGATTGGTATGTTTATTAAAAAATGGTAATAAATATCAAGGATGTGATCTACATGCTGGCAAGAGCTTTTGAAGAAATGCCTCGTACAACGTTTGTGAAGTCGGAGAAAACTTTGGCTCGAAGTTGAAAATTGTGTAGAAAATAGCAAAGACGATAACATGAAAGGATTGAATGAGCCTACACCTTCTGAAGATATGATGTATAATGACAATATTTTGCTGCTGAATAACTTTACTCTGCTGCCTGGATGTGACACACTTGAAGAAGATGACATTGAAAAATGGTTAAAAGGTGATGAAGAGTTGGAAAATGAAACACTGAATGATGACAAAATTATCAATGCAGTCTACCAAGAAGGGAATGGAGAAGAAGCGGAGAATGGAAAAGAAGAGGAAGAAGGGAAAGTTAACCATATTGAAGCCAAAGAAGCTTCTGATGTTGCAGTGAGATACATTGAACAACAACAGGCCTCATCTGCGATTGATATGTTTATTAAAAAATGGCAAGACTTTGCAGGTAAAAAAGTGTTAAGTTCAAAGAAACAAAAGAAATTCACGAACTTTTTCAAGTGAGTGTGAGTAACTTGTTAATATTGTAGAACAAATTATTAATTAAAATACAGTACAGTTAATACTTTTGTCATTTGCTATTTTTATTTATTTCTGACACAATTTTAGGATTAACCAGCCTTTCATTCATCCGGCCAGGGGTCCAGTCCCATAAGGGCTGGATAAGATGGAGTCTACTGTAATGTATTATTTGAATGAAAACAATTTGAAATATAGATTTGAAATATAGATTTGAAATATAGATTAAAATTGAATGAACTAGTGAAGCCAGTTATGTACCCAAGAGGGGATGGAATTATAAACCTCTTCCTCTAGTGTTTGAATAACCATAAGAAATTCACAAAAAATTTGTATCTTCAGGAATGTGAAACCCTTTCCCCATTGGAAATTTCTGGGTATGCCACTAAATGAAGCCACACAACTTTATATCTAGGTCAGTGTTCAAAACAATTAGCGGATAATGCATGTTTCATATCGTTGTAGACCTATATTTGAAGTGCTGTAATTAAGAAGAAAAAAATTATGTTATTAAAATTACTGGAGTAAAAAATTCAAATATCTCTAAATCTTGATTAAAAGATATATATATATATAAAGTTATTGAAGTAAAACATTGTTCAGTACTCCAGCTTTCACAAATTTTATTACGCCTGGAGAGCTTTGAATATGTCTTTATGTTGACCTAATATATTCATTATCTCATAATTGTTTTGAGCTGTTACCCACATTAAAAGTTCTTTTTGGATTCTAAAAGGCAAGGATGTTTATGTGATTATTTTTCAGTCCATTGTTAAAAAGATAATCAGATTAAAAAGCATGCAATTTGTTTTATGAAGAAACTGTAGAGAAGTTCTGCAAAGTTTCAATGAAGCAAACTCATGTAGAAAGCAAGAAAGTGAATTGTAGATGTGGACTTTTAGTATGACACCTGAAGAAACCTTTTAAGTGAGGCTAAAGTGTTTGAACAAGGTAGCCACTACTAATTATGTTTTAAGAAAGAAAATGTTTCTTTTTGTGGTAAAGTAGTTCATAATAAAAAAAATCTACCTTTCAAGCAGCTTGCCACAGAAGTCTGACAGGAGCCTGTCAGATTAAAATATACCATAGAGGTATGTAAGGAAGGCAAAGATCCCAGTAAGAAAGACAACACAGGAACAACCATACCTTATCCAAAGATCAAACCCAGGTCCCTTTGATCAGTAGCTAAGTGCACCAACCACTTGGCCACTGAGGATAGTAGTCAAAAACTTTTTTCTTTTGCATTGATGCTTGGTTTGTATTAACCTTTGTAATCTTTTATAATGATTGTAGAACATAAAAGGTTTTTATTTTCCAGCCTTAAAATATTACTTATGGCTGAAGAACACGATGAAGAATTTCCAGGAAGGTTACTGCATCAAGCTGCATTATGGGGTAATGCTGAACTATTAGAAGATCTCTTGCATGGCGAAATGGTTAGTTTTAGTGTTTCATGTGATTTATAATTTTCTTTAAACTTACAACAAACATTTAAGTTATTAAACAAATAAAATATTATTTTTCTCACTATGATAAGCATATGATTAAAAATGTAAAATTTTACACCTAAAAATTTAGTATGCTTGTGTAACCTATGCCATTAGGTTTTTCAAATTCAATTCTTACAGTCTCCTATATCACTGTAATTTGTTGGTACATCTTTTTTCCATGCACCAGGAGCAGATAACTTCAACTGGTTTATAATATGGTGACAAATTTGTAAATTCCTGAAGCAATGAAAAGTTACAGGGGTCGATACTAAACATCATTTGCCAAGAGTGCTATATCATTAGATAATCAAAGATAGAAGGTTAGTCATAAATCACTTTCCAATTTGGAAAACTATGTGAAACAAGAAGTTGAAACAAACATTTTCTGAAAGAAGCACATCTTTAAGTTTCATTTCACAAGTGTGGCAAACAAGTGATAGTCCATGCACCTTTCTGAATTTCATTGCGAAAGTTGTATTGAACCTGTTGTTGCAGATTTTGTTTAATGAAACCAAAAAACGTTATATCTTCTCAGTCAGTAGTACCGTGATGCACTAGAGCAACAATGAACAGCCAGCTGGTGCAATCTTGCATTAAACAATGGAAGCAGAAGCAGCACCTGCCATATGTAGCAGGGTGAATGAAGGAAGGGTGGTGCCACTTCATGAGGAAGCATTTCTTGACAGTCATTGGCTAGGCATTTTGACATCACAGTGTGGAGACAAAGGTAAACAAAGTGCATAAGAAGCATATAGTAAGATAGATTTCTGTTGGCAGAAAGTGTGTATAATTACAATTTCAATTTTTTTTTAACTGTTTGAGGTCTATCTAGCTTTACACTCAGCAGCCACCTTATTAGGTACAATTCCGTGTTACATCAATAGCAACTGAAATACAGAATTAGAGAACATCTTAAATAATCACTTTTTGAAAAAGTGTGACTGAAGACAATTTAAAGATCTGAAATCTATTTCAATCTAGATCTTTAACAATATTAGTTCTCTATTTAGAGTTAATGAAATTGGAATATTTAACAGCAATAATTCCAATTTAAATAATTGCTCTCAAAGGTTAATAATAGATATAAATAATAAATAATAATAAATATTATTAATAAAGAAATTTATGGTAATTTATATCAAATTACTATAGAATTTCTATTAGATGATCTGAGAAATTATTATGATCTTGCTCTTAAAATTAAATTCAATTGAATTAAAACACCAGATCTTTATTTCAACTTATCTTTTTACCAACTATGTTAATAATCATAATGGAAATAATAAAAATATAATATGTTTCCATGAGTAGTGGTTTAAATTTTATCCCTTCCAAAATATATTTAATGTGACCTGGCATAAATACAGTTTTCAATTTACTAAGAAAAATTTCTTTTAAGTTATTCAATGGAAAGCCCTGCTTTTTTTTTTCTTGTTTTGATTAATTCTGAAATTTTTTTCTGCTGTATCAATTTTTATTAAAATTTATTCTATTGCTTTTGATTTGATTGTGATCTTGTTTGCACAGCAAATTTTTGTCCTTGGCTTTACTTAGTTTTTAACAGCAATTTGAAACTTTTGCTGTAATTTTCAAATGCATAGACTTCAATGCACTGACATGAGCTTTAATTCACCTGAATTAGTACAGTGTAAGCCAAGTTATTTAAATTTTCAATTACCTAAGATAATGCTACTTTTTACTGGGTACACTGATGTAATTTTGAGAATGATCGGTTTCTTATTCCAGCAATCATTTGGTTGTTTCCCATGATAAATGTCTGGCCTGGGCAGAAGCAATCATAGTAAGACAGGACATAGTATGACAGGATTTTTTAAAATCTGGAATGGCATTATCATTTAATTTATGTTTAATAGGTAGTCCTAAGAGTTTACTTCGTAAATCTTACATGCGATTGATCTTAACAGGCATCTGAAAAATGTTAACCACACATCTTCATGCCACACTGCAGCACCCACTTCATACTAATTTTTGCTTCTAATTCAAATGTATATGAAACATTGTTTTTCCTATTCTTCGAAGGATTACTCATGTAGTTTGCTACTGCACAGTTTGATATGATAAAAAGAAACAAAAATTGCCTTAAAGACTTCACCCAGAGAGAAATTCAAGCGAAGAACAAAGAAAGTCACGAAAGAACATGATTATTTATGTACATTAGCTGAGCTCTCCCCACTGTGACATCATGGGGCACTCCCTCTCAGCAAGTCTCGAATGACCTTGGTAAAATATAGCCTTGTGGCACCACCTTATATGTACTCACCTTGATATTTAGTATGAAACTGGAATATATATTCTATCAGATAACATTTGTTTCAACTTTCGTGCCTTATATAGTTTTGAAAATAAAATTGAAAAATAATCTTTGAATAACTGTATTTTTAGATATTGAGATCAAAAGTATTCAACTGGCAACCTTCAGTCAAGCCCCCACTACAACAAATAATTTTTGTAGCTCGTGGAAAGAGGCAAGTGTGAAAAAAAAAAAAAAAAACTTCTGGACTGGAGCACAGGACCTTCTGGTTATGTGCCATATGCTCTACTTATGTTATTTGTATGGAATTTGTAATATGCATTTGCTCAGATTGAAATGCTCATTAACATAATTTCGTAATTTTTTTCAATGCAGTTTTATACTCTGCTTAGCAGAGTTTCACACTGTAATGCTCCAAAAGTATATTAAACTTCTTCTCTTTGGACCTGTTGACTGATCCAAATTTAACTAAACTTCCGGATAGATTTAGGTGCCAGGCAATATTAACTTGCCAAATAAAGTTAAGTGAGGGTTTGCTAAGTATATGGGTGTTACTTATTGAGTAAGAAATCAAAAGATTGTCAAATTAATAAAAAAAAATTAGTTATCATTGTTCAAGAGAAAAAATAGCAAAGTCAAAATATTTCATATAACAAAGTTTATTTCTAAAAAATTCAAGAGTCACCAAATATACTGATGAATACAAAAGTCTGAGCAACTAAAAGCTCGATCTCTAATCATCATCCTCAAGCAGCCATGAGCTACGGAGGTCCAACCAGACCGTGCAGTTTAATTCTCCAAGCATATCTGTTTTAAGCTACATCTGCTGCATCTGGCCACTGCACACCAATTTTAACAAGGTCCTGTTTGACATTGTCTGCCCACCTCATCCTAGGGCTTCCACTCTTTCTGAGACCTTTAGGCACACTGTTAAATAAAGAAAAGTACACAGTTAAGAGTATAACTATATTATCACAATGTATGCTGTACAATCAATTAGTTAAAACTCAACTCAAAACGTGAGGAGTGCAAAGTTATTACAATTCATCATGGGTTTTACCCACAGGGTGATAACTTATTGCAGTATATATACCAACTTATTTCATAGCATAAATTCAAGTCATAAATATAGCATTATGTATTTACAGTGTATACTAGACAATAAAATTGCAAACATAATTATCTATGTTTTGTAGACTGGTACATCTACTCTATTTGCTACTTTAGCACAATCTGATGTCACATACACTTTGCTCCATGCAGTATGTCCAAAACTCTTGTGTTGGTGCACTTGCTAAGCTTATTGCAGTCATCTCATGTAGCCAAAGGTGTTATTATGTAAAGAAACCAGTTGTTGGATGTTGTAGGCATGATGTTATATCGATGTTCTTATCACTGATACAGTCATTAAATATAAATATATAAATGCATTAAAGTATACTGAATTTCTCCTTCTAACTGCAGTTATGATCTGTTATATCAATTTGCTGTGATGATGCCATAACATCAATTATTTAACCAAGATCTTAAGTCAGATCAGTTGTTTAACTCTGAAGGTTAACACTAAATAGTTATGCTGCAATTATCTATGCTATATTTTGGTACAGAGTTCAGTTGTAGAATAACTATTGCACTATCTTCATACCTTGTGTTTAGAGTTACTATTTTAAACAGTTAAAATCGTCTATGAGTTTAAAATCTGTTAAAATATATTTACCAGTGCCAAGATGTTAATGGCTGTAACCATTACAGTATTCCCGGGTCAAAACGAGCAACACGTTTCACCGTTAGTCAGTCATCACAGCGTCCTCAGACTCAGGTGATGTCGAGTGACAAGTTCGCTTTATACCTGTCTAACTTCTTGCATCATGATCAGTTGATGTTATGTCATTGTGTACGCTCTGATTTAATTGGTTCTGTAGGAGGAGATTCCATGCTGAAGGTAAAGGTGGTATATCAGTATTGCATATATTATCCAAATGCGCGTGTATTAGTAATTTTTCTGAATAATTTAGTTGAAATTTGGTTTAAGGTGCAGCTAAAGATTTATATTCGATATTTTGAATTAAGATTTTGTTATCAATTATGGTTTGTGCGTATGCAGTATTAGGATTTAATTTTCTTAAGTCTTGCTGATGTTCTTTCATACGTTCCTTGTACTGTCTAAAGGTTTTACCTATATACTTGTTTCTGCCCTGCAATATATTTAAGGGATTAGGGATGTGCACAATTGATACACACCTACTGTGGTTTTTTTTTTTATCCTGATCACTGATTATTAAGTTTTTAATAGTGTGAGTTACTGTATTTGGGAAGCTTTATGTTATATTTCATTGAAATATTATGAAGGGTGTATGATACATTTGTAATGTATGGGAAACTATGTGCATAAACTTGTTTTTTTTTTCTTGATTTGGTGTCGGTTGGGAATTTCTAAGAACAATGTACTTAGCATTATTTTCCCATCGTTTTAATTGTTTATTTGTATATCCAGCATTAATAGCGGTTTGAGTGATGTATGCCAGTTCTTTTTGAAATGATGTCTGTTGTGAACAATATCTATATGCACGAGTATAGTGCGGCAAAATACTGGCTTTTTTATATTGCATTGGATGTGCTGAATCTGCAGGAATATATGTAGCTATATGAGTTTTCTTTCGGTACACTGAGGTTTCACAGTAATGATATTTTTTTTAATAAGTATATCAAGATATGGTAGTGTCTGGTTTTGTTCTGATTCCTGAGTAAACTCTATGGATGGTATAGGTCTGTAAATGGTAGCTAGGTAATCACTGGAAGGAGAACTATGCACCAATCCCCTGTGATGATGCATAGAACCGACCAGGCCTAGCACCTAATGTCCGACCCCACCTTCTTGTGGTGCAAACCATTAGTACCTTTCAAAAGAGATCTCTCGTGTGAAAGTGAACAGCTGAGGAAAGTGAACAGCTGAGGAAATAGTTAGACAGCACAACATCAGAGAGCTGTATCAGATAGAGGGGCGGGGTGGCTCAGTCAGTAGTGCACCAGGCTCATAATCTGTAGTTCCCAGGTTTGAGTCCCAGCTGAGTCAGTGTTGAGATTTATCTCGGCAAATTCCCCCCCCCCCTGCCCACGGTCAGTAGGGGACACCGATGGGCTTGGAAAGGCCGCCGTCCGTCGGATGGGACGTTAAGCCGTGGCCCCGTGTATGGGAGAGCCATACCCTGTGCACGTTAAAGAACACGCTGGATGGCCTTGATGGGAGGCTACCATCTGTCTCCCAACAGCTGTTCCAGTGGGTCCCCTCCCCCAACCTTCTCTGAGCCTTCGGGGTCCATGTGACCTGGCCATTTAGCCCATGGTGTGCAAAAAAGTGCCTCTCAGAGGTAAAACAACCCAACCCTGTATCAGATAGTTAATGTTTTGTGTGGTGTGAAACAGACAGGTATACAGGGATTGAAGGATAAACAAGGTAAGGTTATAGAAGGTGAGGATTCTGTCATGGCTAGGTGGGCTGAGCATTTCAGTGATGTTCTAAACAATGTGGTTAATTCTACTCCCATTGTTTGCAATGATGATAGATGCATTACTGGCTTTAATATTGGCCTTATAACACAATCTGAAGCTATTTTGGCTATTTCTAAATTTAAACTTCATAAATCCCCAAGATGAAATTACTACGGATGAACCAGATGAAATTACTACGGATGAATTACCAAGATGAATAACTATTCATAAATCCCCAAGATGAAATCCCCAAGATGAAATCCCCAAGATGAAATTACTATCCCAAGATGAAATTACTGCGGAAATGCTTAGAGCTGGGAATGTTTCGGTTACCACTTGGATGACTAAAATTTTGAATATTTATTATGATAAAGGCATGGTTCCTAAGGATTTTACCAGAGCTATTATTATCCCTATTTTCAAAAAAGGTGAGTGCAGTTCTTGTGATAACTATAGGGGTATCAGCCTACCCTCTGTTCCAGGTAAAGTTCTTTCCATGATTGTGCTTAACAGAATTATGAATTAGGTTGACAGTCAATTGCATGATGAGCAATGTGGATTCAGAAGTGGTAGGGGATGTGTGGATCAGATATTTTCACTTAGGCAGATTCTTGAGAAATGTTTAGAGTTTCAGAAACCTTTGGCCGATAGCTTTGTTGATTTCAAAAAGTCTATTGACTCTATTGATCTTCATAATTTGTGGTTGATTGTGAGTCATATGGTATATCAGACAGGTGTGTGAGAGTTGGTAAGGCTTGTAGCAATTGGTTTAGCATTACTTCTGGTGTTCAAAGGGTGCATTTTGTCTCCTTTTCTCTTTAGTTTAGTTATTGATTATGTTACGTGAAATTGGGGGAATGGGTCTTTGCCCCATGTCTGCGATTAGGGGGCTGTTTGATATTGTCGCCATTCCCTCTCTCAATAAACAGAGTTTCTTTAAACATCCCCCCCCCCCTCGGTGTGAGCGCCTGTGCGCAGTGAGGGGGACCACCCTGTGAAGGTTCCGCTGGCTTGGTTACCTTCGCAGGGTCCTAAACGCTCGCCCACGTGTTTGCCGTGCGCGGAGACCCATGTCCTGGGAAAGGAGGATCCTGGTAGGTGCTCGGGGGTCCCCGTCTTCTCTCCTCAGCTCATGACGCGTGGTCCCCATTGGCCGTCTTGCCATTGGGGAGCCTGTCTGTCGCGGGGCTGGGCAGCGGATTCCGGGGCCTCTGCTATACACTGCTTTAGCCTCTGCTTCCGGTAAACGGGAGCTCCTGGGGTGGCCTCCCCAGGAGCAATCGGCTGGTGGGCAGGTCCTGCTAGGGTCAACCGTGCAGAGCGGTGAGTAACCTTGCCCACGGTCCAGGTACAGGTTTACAAGTTTCCTCACTGATTATTTTTCTTTTGTAGTTATCCTTTCTTTGTGCAGCCAGTTTGGCCATTCACAATTTTCCTTATTTTACGCTTTGTTTGATTTGTGTAGAATGTTTTGTTCTGCACATTTCTCTTTTTATTTTCCTTCTATTTTTTTGTGAGGGCTTGGCTCACTGTGTGTGTGGGTATAGTGCCTGCGTAGCCCTGGCGCCCGACTGGGCGTCCCCTTGTTGGGCTCCATGGAGGGTGGGGATAGCGGGCACTGAACCACACAAAACAAACCATGAGAGAGAATGAAGAAAATAATGCGATCGCCGCCAACAAGAGGGCTCAACATGAGCTCCCATCTTCCTCGTTGTCTAAGTTATCTCTGCCGTCGTCTTCTGTGTCTGTGTCTTCGTTCCCAAAGTTCCTGATCATCCACTCCACAGGTGATCAGGTGCTTGGGGACATGTCCCCTTTTTTTGTTAACAAAGGTTTGAAAGGTCTTGCGGGAGAACCGAAATCCGTAAAGCGCTTACGATCTGGCGACTTGCAGGTTGAGACCGCTTGTTCGAAACACTCTGAACTACTCCTGAAAGTCAAAAAGAAATTGGTGGGGTGGCTGTCGAAGTCCCTCCCCATAAAACTATGAATTCCTCTCGGGGTGTGATCACCGAGTGGGACCTCCTCAAAGTCACTGAGGAGGAAATCCTCTCGGAGCTCACACCTCAAGGAGTAACAGCGGTCCACCGGGTTTCGACACGCAGTGATGGGAAATTAACACCCACCCGGGTGCTGATTGTCACATTTAACACGCCACGCCTGCCTTCTTCCATCAAGGCAGGTTATTTACATTGTGAGGTTCGGCCATATATCCCAAACCCTTTGCGCTGTTTTCAGTGTCAGATATACGGTCATGCCCGCACAGCATGCAGGGGCAAGCCCACCTGTGCTCGCTGTGGCAGTAAGGATCATCTCGACTGCACAGCAGAAAAGGCATGCTGTGTGAACTGCAGTGGCGAACATCCGGCGTACTCCCATGACTGTCCGAAGTGGAAAGACGAATAGGAGGTACAATGACTCAAAGTCGTGAATAACATCTCATATGCTTAGGCGAGAAAGCTTGCTGCTCCGCCCGCCCCGCCCACCCCGCCTGGCAAGGTTTCCTATGCCAGTGCAGTCATTGGAAAGCCCATCGTTCCAATGACTTCGTTTGCGGTGCAGACTGACATTAGTGTACCACCTACTGAGTCTTTCTCGCCAGCTGCGAAGTACCTCCTCACGCAGGCGAGACCAAGGGTGGTGTCGACTTCGACATCAACCCCGGTTTCCATTCCTGCAGCTCAGCCTTCCACCTCCACTGGAAGGCCTCCTCCTTCCCGTCCTCAGACAGCAAGACCTTCCAAACCTAAGGGGCCCCCACCGGGGCCAAAAAAGAAACTAATCACTCCTCCTCAAAGGGCGGTCACCGATCCATGCCCCTCGGACGATTTCGAGGACATGGATACCGACCGCCCCCTATTCACTAAACCGTCCTCTGTGGTGGTTAAGTTGAATAGGAATTCGTCGTCCGCCCACTCTTCTAAGTCCTGAGATGGCCACACTCCTAAAATGGAATTGTCGTGGATTCCAGAGGAATCTTGACGACATCAAGGCCCTCCTTCAGGCACACCAGCCCATCTGTGTGTGCCTGCAGGAGACATACTTGCAGCCAGTCACAGATCCCACGATCCGGCACTTTTCACTGGTTCACCGGGACCGGGATGGAGATGGTCCAGCTCGCGGGGGTGTCGCCATCCTCGTGAGCAACCATTCTCCATTCCAGGTCGTACCCCTCACCACCAATTTAGAGGCGGTAGCCATCCGTCTCTTCGTGAGGTTCTCGCTGACTGTCTGCTTTGTATATCTTCCACCTGGGAGCATCGTCTTCCAGGAAGACCTTGATGATCTTGTCTTGCAGCTACCGTCCCCCTTCCTCATTATGGGGGACCTCAACGGACACAGTCCACTTTGGGGCAGTGCTGACACCAACGGGAGGGGTGGGGTCCTAGAGCAGTGGCTCCTGGATCCTTCTCTCTCCCTGTTGAACACCGGTGTCAGTACTTACTTTCACTCCCCAACCCGCACTTTCACTGCCATTGACCTCACCATCTGCTCCTCCTCGATCCTTCCACTCTTTACATGGGAGGTCAAGGACAACCCTTACGGAAGTGATCACCTCCCCGTGGTGTGCACCATCTCCCGTGGGGGGCCTTGCAGCCCTTCACGCGTCTCGCGGTGGAGGCTCGATCGGGCTGACTGGGGTGGTTTCGAGCTGCCTCTGAGCTCGATGACCACTCTGTCAGCCAGGAGCCCATCAATGTGGCATAGCTGAAATAACAGACTGTATCGTAGATGCAGCTGCATCAACAATTCCTCAAACTTCTACATGGTTTCCTCGCTTTCCGAAACCGTGGTGGAATCCAGATTGCACCGCAGCTCGTAAGGCTCAGAACAAGGCTTGGGGGGGGGGGGGGGGGGGTGTTTCGGAGATATCCGACGACCCCCAACTCGAAAAGTTCAAACGTGCCAGGGCGAAAGCGCGTTTCGTCCGACGCCAGAGCCAGAAGGAATCTTGGATCAAGTATACATCTTCTATCACCCGCACGACTAGTTCTAAGGTCGTGTGGGATAAAGTCCGGAAGATGGGTGGGAACTGCACGTCCCACTCGTTATCGATCCTGGAGCACAATGGACAGGCAATTGCTGATCCCAAAGCAATTGCCGACACTCTGTGGGAGTCGTTCTCCTCCATCTCTTTGTCTTCTTACTCCCCCGAGTTTCTAGCCCAGAAGGGCAGGGCAGAATGCTCTCTGCTGTCTTTCCACTCGAATGGCCTGGAGCCTTACAACAGGCCATTCACAGCGGAGGAGCTTCGCCTTGCTCTGCACTCTTCTCGTGCCTCTGCTGTAGGGCCGGACAATGTCCATTATGCCATGCTCCAACATCTTTCACCATCGAGTAAAGATCAGCTGCTCCATCTCTTCAATCGCATTTTTCTCGAGGAGCAGTTTCCGGACTCCTGGCGGGAGGCCATCGTCTTGGCCTTCCCCAAGCCAGGCAAAAATCCCAAGATTCCTTCCAATTATCATCCCATTGTGTAGACGAGCTGCTTGTGCAAGGTGTTGGAAAGAATGGTAAATGCCAGACTCATCTGGTATTTAGAACACCACGACCTTTTTTCCGACACCCAGTGTGGCTTTCGCAGGCAACGGTCAACTCTTGACCATCTGATACGCCTCGAATCGGCTATCAGAAACTCATTTTTACGTAGAGAGCACCTGGTGTCAATTTTCTTCGACATCGAAAAAGCGTATGACACGGCTTGGAGATTCGGCATTCTTCGTGACCTCCACAGTTTCGGCTTAAGAGGTCACATGCCGATCTTCATCTCCAACTTCTTATCGACACGCTCTTTTTGTGTCCGTGTCGGTAACACTCTGTCACGGCCGTACCCCCAAGAACAGGGGGTGTCAGAAGGCTGCGTTCTGAGTGTTACGCTTTTCGCTGTCAAGATTAATTCAATTACTAGACAACTTCCTCCATCAGTAGGCAATGCCCTCTATGTTAATGACTTTAGCATCTTTTGCTCTTCGTCCAGCATGAGGGTCATTGAAAGACAACTGCAAATTGCCCTGAACAATCTTTCGGTTTGGGTGACGGCAAACGGGTTTCGGTTCTCCCCACAGAAGACTGCTTGTGTGCACTTTTGCCACAAGCGTAATCTTCATCTGGATCCCGAGCTGCGGCTCGGGGGTAACATCATTCCAGTTGTGGCGGAGACCAAGTTTCTGGGTCTCATTTCAATCAGAAATTGACCTTTTCACCACACATACGTCATCTCAGGTCCAAGTGCACGCGGGCATTGAACATCATCAAGGTCCTCTCCTCCCTTTCTTGGGCGGCGGACCGATGTTCTTTGCTCCCCCTGTACCTGTCCGATCGAAACTGGACTGCGGATCCCAGGTGTACGACTCGGCCCGGGATTCGGTGGTGAAAGTGTTGGATCCCATCCATCACCAGGCTCTCCGTGTTTGCACGGGAGCCTTCCGCACTTCACCGGTCCAGAGTCTTTACATTGAGACCGACGAACCTTCTTTATCTCTTTGCTGTCAGCAGTTGTCCCTACAATATGCGTCTAAATTGCGATCCCTGCCTGACCATCCCACTTGGGACTGCGTTTTCAGTCCGAAGTGGGAAATTATTTACACTAATCGGCAGACTGCCATTCGTCCATTTGGTTTGCGAGTCCGAGGCTACCTCAGAGACATCAACACCAGTCTCATTAGCGTTGCACAGTCGACAGCTGAGCCACATCCACCATGGCTCGCTGTTTCCCCTTCCTGTGAATTTTCCTTGTGCAGGACGGGGAAGGCTTTTACACCCAACTGTGTGTACCGGCAACTTTTCGCCAGCCATCGTGCTGAGTACCCGGACTTCTTGCCTGTCTTCATAGATGGCTCGAAGTCCGGCCCATCGGTGGGATCGGCCATGGTCTGCTGTGATGTAATCATTGCAGACCAGATCCCACTGCAGTGTTCCATCTTCACTGCAGAGTTGCACGCTATCAGCCTCGCCTTGGACCATGTGGCGACTAAGCATCATCGTCGGTGTGTGCTTTACACCGACTCGCTTAGCTCGCTACAGGCTTTGACCTCGGTGAGCAATCGGCCTCACTCTGTTTTTACTAAGATCCGCCAGCAGCTACATCGTCTGGCAGCCACCACCACCATCCATTTCTGTTGGGTGCCTGGTCACGTCAGAATCAGGGGCAATGACTTGGCAGACGCTGCTGCCAAGTCAGCCACGCCCCTGTCCGACTCTCCGTTGCTGGTTCCCTATCTCGATTTCCAGCAGCGTTTTACCACTGAGCTCCGGGCACAGTGGCAGAGATCTTGGTCGGAACAGCTTACGAACAAGCTCTTTGAGATCAAACCTATCATCAAACCATGGCAGTCTTGTTATCGCAGGAATCGCAAGGAGGAAGTTGTACTTGCTCGGCTCCGCTTAGGTCACTCGTTTATTACTCATTCGTTTCTTCTACGGAAGGACGACGTACCTAAGTGCGAGTTTTGTGACACCATTTTAACAATCGAACATATTTTAATCTCATGCTCCGCTTTTAACTTTGAACTACGTATGATTTTTAATTTCCATAATTTTATGTCCGAGCCTCTTACACTCGGACATCTTTTATCTGATCATTGCATTTTATCTTCAGTTTTTACCTTTTTGAAATATTGTGGATATTTTAACCGAATTTGATTTTACCTTAACTTTATGCATTATTTACCCCAGGTCTCTTACACCTGGGATTATTTTATTTAATATTTCTACAGTTGTTTTACTCTGTTCATATACAATTGTTTTCTGTTATTTTACCCCTTTACAATGTTGAAAATGTATTTTAAACTTTTGGTTACGGGGTTATATGAGTTTTTATCTTTTATATTGTCTTTTGTTTGGCGCATTATGGACTTGTTGCTGATGCCCCATTAAACCCCAAACAACCAACCAATTTAAACATCCTACAAACCATTTCTCTCCATAGGTAGTTGGAATGTGAGACTCTGCACAGAGCTTTTTCTCTTGATGTCCTCACACAAGAATTTCACCATTATAATTTAGATATTCTCGGCTTGCAAGAGACCAGATGGACAGATAAAGGTCAGATTCTTAAAAATAATTTTAAAATTCTCTTTTCATGGAGGGACGACAATAAGCGTCACCAAGGCATGGGTCTGCTTCTCAGCAGACACGCTAGTGATGCTCTTCTAGGATATGAGTGCATTAATGAAATTTTTCTTACAGCAAAATTTCAGACAAGCGTTAAAGACTTGAATGTTATCTTCTGTTAGGCCCCCACTGAGGATGCCGATGAGGATGAGAAGGATAGGTTTTACGGACAACTTCAGGATATTTTGAATTCTGTCAAGAAAGGAGATATTACTCTTGTTCTAGATGACTTCAGTGCCAAAGTTGGTACTGACTCTGACCTTTGGGGAGGAGTAATAGGCCATTTTGGTATTGGTAGCTGCAATGGCAATGGGCAACGTCTCCTACAGGTAAGTAAACTCAATGGATTCAGAATAACTAACACTTATTACAAACACTGTGACATACATAAGTACACATGGGTTTCACCTGATGGACTGCATAAGAATATGATTGATTATATATTAGTTAACAGGAAATGGGCTAGTTCTGTTAGGAATACCAGGTCACATAGGGGAGCTGAAATTGGATCTGACCATTACCTTGTTAAAAGTGTCTTACAACTTAAACTTAAAAAGTGTTGTGCTAGGGTTAAAAATTTTATCTTTAATACTGCAGCTCTGAAAGACCCAGTTATAGCTAAAGCTTACCATGATAGGTTACTTAGTCATTATGACAGTCATGGTTTGCTTACTACTGAAGTTGAGGAGGAATGGGACCATTTTAAACAGCCTTTTTTGAAAACTAACAATACTCTTTTAGGAAAAAAGGAGCAGAGGAGACAGAATTATTTCAGTGATAAGGCAGTTGAGCTCATTTCAGAAAGAAAGAACTGCAGGAAAGTCCTTAATCGATACCCTACTAGTCCTAATAGAAAGCATTACAGAGAGCTTAATAAACATGTAAAGGATCAGTTAGCTGCTGATAAGAATCTTTGGCTTGATGGCCTGACTGACTAAGCTGAGGAAGTAGTTAGACAGCACATCAGAGAGCTGTATCAGATAGTTAATGTTTTGTGTGGTACAAAACAGACAGGTATACAGGGATTGAAGGATAAACAAGGTAAGGTTATAGAAGGTGAGGATTCTGTCATGGCTAGGTGGACTGAGCATTTCAGTGATGTTCTAAACAATGTGGTTAATTCTACTCCCATTGTTTGCAATGATGATAGATGCATTGGTGGCTTTAATGTTGGCCCTATAACACAATCTGAAGTTATTTTGGCTGTTTCTAAACTTAAACTTCATAAATACCTAAGAGTAGATGAAATTATACGGAAATGCTTATAGCTGGGAATGTTTCGGTTAACACTTGGATGACTAAGATTTTGAATATTTTTTATGATAAAGGCATGGTTTCTAAGGATTTTACCAGAGCTATTATTATCATCCCTATTTTCGAAAAAGGTGATCGCAGTTCTTGTGATAACTATAGGGATATCAGCCTACTCTCTATTCCAGGGAAAGTTCTTTGCATGATTGTGCTTAATAGAATTAAGAATCTGGTTGACAGTCAATTGGGGGCGGGGGTGGCTCAGTCAGTAGCGTGACAGGTTCATAATCTATAGTTCGTAGGTTCGAGTCCCAGCTGGGTCAGCGTTGAGATTTATGTCCGCAAAATTCCCCGCCCTGCCCACGGTCAGTAGGGGACACCGATGGGCTTGGAAAGGCCGCCGTCCGTCGAATGGGACGTTAAGCCGTGGCCCCGTGTGCGGGAGAGCCATACACTGTACATGTTAAAGAACACGCTGGATGGCCTTGACGGGAGGCTACCATCTGTCTCCCAACAGCTGTTCCAGTGGGTCCCCTCCCCCAACCTTCTCTGAGCCTTCGGGGTCCATGTGACCTGGCCATTTAGCCCATGGTGTGCAAAAAAGTGCCGCTCAGCGGTAAAACAACCCAACCCGACAGTCAATTGCGTGATAGCAATGTGGATTCAGAAGTGATAGGGGACATGTGGATCATATATTTTCACTGAAGCAGATTCTTGAGAAATGTTTACAGTTTCAGAAACCTCTGGTTGCTAGCTTTGTTGATTTCAAAAAGGCTTTCGACTTTGTTGATCATCATAATTTGTGGTTGATTGTGAGATCATATGGTATACCAGACAAGTTAGTTAACATAATGAAAGCTCTCTGTAATAACACTGAGTCGTGTGTGAGAGTTGGTAAGGCTTGTAGCAATTGGTTTAGCATTACTTCTCGTGTTCGACAAGAGTGCATTTTGTCTCCTTTTCTCTTTAGCTTGGTTATTGATTATGTTATGCGAAATTCACTTCAAGGGAAAGATTTTGGCCTTAAATGGGCTGGAGATACGAAAATTTCTGATTTAGATTATGCTGATGATTTAGCCCTTTTGGCAAATGATATTGATGAGATGAACTCTTTCATTCGAGCTGTTGATGAGACTGGTAGGAGAGTAGGTTTGGTTATAAACAGAGAGAAAACTAAAGTGATGAAAATTGGTCAGGCAGGCTGTGATTCAGTTAATCTGAATGGTTGCAGTCTTGAGCAGGTGTCACAGTTTAATTATCTTGGGAGCTATGTAACAGATAATGGTGATGTGCGGCATGAGATTAACAGACGAATAGGGATTGCTGCCGGGACTTTTAATAATCTGTCGAGAGTGTGGAGAAATAGGCGTATACACTTAAAGACTAAAATTAGATTGTATAATAGTTTGGTTCTATCTAGGGTTAGTTATGGTAGTGAAACTTGGACACTTTGTAAACAAGATAACAGGAAACTTGTTGCTTTTGATTCCAGATGCTTAAGCAGTATCTTGGGCATTAGGTGGTTCAACTTTGTAACTAATGATGAGGTTAGGCAAATGATGAGGTTGCAACCTCCTTTAAGCAGCATATTGTGCAGAGAGAGACTCCGTTGGTTTGGCCATGTTGCCCGTGTGAATAATTATAGATTGGCGAATAGGTTATGAACAGTGTGCCTCAGAAAGAAGGGGAGACCTAGGATGCGGTGGGCAGACAATGTCAAACAGGACCTTGTTAGAATTTGTGTGCAGTGGCCAGATGCAGTAGATGTAGCTCAGGATAGACTTGCTTGGAGAACTAAATTGCATGGTCTGGTTGGACCTCTGTAGCCCATGGCTGCTTCAGGATGATGATGTACACAATGATATAAAATCAACTAATCATGATGCAAGAAGTTAGACAGGTATAAAGCGAACTTTATGATTCATCATCTTTATGAACTCAGATGATGTCACTTGACATCATCTGAGTCTGAGGACGCTGTGATGACTGGCTAATAGTGAAACATGTTGCTCGTTTTGACCCGGCAGTACCAAAATGGTTACAGCCATTAAAATCTTGGCACTGGTAAATATATTTTAACAGATTTTAAACTCGTAGACGATTTTAACTGTTTAAAATAGTAACTCTAAACGCAAGGTATGAGAATAGTGCAATAGTTATTCTACAACTGAACTCTGTACCAAAATATAGCATAGGTAATTGCAGCATAACTATTTAGTGTTAACCTTCAGAGTTAAACAACTGATCTGACTTAAGATCTTGGTTAAATAATTGATGTTATGGCATCATCGCAGCAAATTGATATAAACAGATCATAACTGCAGTTAGAAGAAGAAATTCGGTATACTTTAATGCAGTTATATATATATATTTTGACTGTATCATGATAAGAACATTAATATAACATCATGCCTACAACATCCAACAACTGGTTTCTTTACATAATAACACCTTTGGCTACATGAGATGACTACAATAAACTTAGCAAGTGCACCAACACAAGAATTTTGGACATACTGCATGGAGCAAGTATATGTGACATCAGATTTTGCTAAAGTAGCAAGTATAGTAGATGTACCAGTCTATGAAATATAGATAATTATGTTTGCAATTTTATTGTCTAGTATACTTGGTAAATACATAATGCTATATTTATGACTTGAATCTATGAAATAAATTGGTATTATATTGCAGTAAGTTATCACCCTGTGGGTTAAAACCCATTAATAATTGGTAACTTTGTAATTTGTAATAACTTTGCACTCGTCACATTTTGTGTTATAAGGAGTTTTAACTAATTGATTGTACAGCATACATCATGATAATATAGTTAGGCACACTGTTCATAACCCTATTCGGCAATCTAAAATTATCCATACGGACAACATGGCCAAATCAGCAGAGTCTCTCTCTGCACAAAATACTGCTTAAAGGAGGTTGCCGACTCCTTTGCCGAATCTTATCGTTAGTTACAAAGTTGAATCACTAATACCCAAGATACTGTGTAAGCATCTAGAATCAAAAGCATCTAGTTTCCTGTTATCTTGTTTATAAAACATCCAAGTTTCACTGCCATAACTAACCCCAGAAAGTACCAAATTATTATACAGTCTAATTTTAGTGTTTAGGTGTATACGCCTATTTCTCCACACTCTCCATAGAATGTTAAAAGTCCCGGCAGCAATCCCTATTCATCTGTTACACACTGCATATACCAATATATACCAGTACTGTTACCTAGCTCCCAAGATAATTAAACTGTGATACCTGCTCAAGACTGCAACCATTGAGATTAACTGAATCACAGCCTGCCTGACCAATTTTCATCACTTTAGTTTTCTCTTTGTTTATAACCAAAGTCTCATCAACAGTTCAAATGAAAGAGTTCATCTCATCAAAATCATTTGCCAAAACGGCCAAATCATCAGCATAATTTAAATCAGAAATTTTCGTATATATCCAGATCATTTAAGGCCAAATTTTTCCCTTGCAGTGAATTTCACGTAACATAATCAATAACTAAACTAAAGAGAAAAGGAGACAAAATGCACCCTTTGAACACCAGAAGTAATGCTAAACCAATTGCTACAAGCCTTACCAACTCTCACACACCTGTCTGGTATACCATATGACTCACAATTAACCACAAATTATAAAGATCAACAGAGTCAAAAGACTTTTTGAAATCAACAAAGCTAGCAACCAAAGGTTTCTGAAACTCTAAACATTTCTCAAGAATCTGCCTAAGTGAAAATATCTGATCCACACATCCCCTACCATTTCTGAATCCACATTGCTCATCACCCAATTGCCTGTCAACCAGATTCTTAATTCTATTAAGCACAATCATTGAAAGAACTTTACCTGGAACAGAGAGTAGGCTGATACCCCTATAGTTATCACAAGAACTGCGATCACCTTTTTTGAAAATAGGGATAACAATAGCTCTGGTAAAATCCTTAGGAACCATGCCTTTATCATAAAAGATATTCAGAATTTCAGTCATCCAAGTGGTAACCGAAACATTCCCAGCTCTAAGCATTTCGGTAGTAATTTCATCTACCCCTGGGGATTTATGTAGTTTAAGTTTAGAAACAGCCAAAATAACTTCAGATTGTGTTATAGTGCCAACATTAAAGCTACCAATGCATCTATCATCATTGCAAACAATGGGAGTAGAACTAACTATATTGTTTAGAACATCACTGAAGTGCTCAGCCCACCTAGCCATGACAGAATCCTCACCTTCTATAACCTTACTTTGTTTATCTTTCAATGCTTGTCCGTTTTCTACCACACAAAGCATTAACTATCTGGTATAGCTCTCTGCTGTTGTGCTGTCTAACTGCTTCCTCAGTTTGTCAGCCAAGCCATCAAGCCAAAGATTCTTATCAGTAGCTAACTGATCCTTTACACTTTTATTAAGCTCTCTGTAATCTTTTCTATTAGGACTAGTAGGGTACTGATTAAGGACATTCCTGCAGTTCCTTCTTTCTGAAATAAGCTCAAGTGCCTTATTACTTAAATAATTCTGTCACCTCTGCTCCTTTTTGCCTAAAATAGTACTGTTAGTTTCCAAAGAAGCCTGTTTAAAATGGCCCCATTCTTCCTCAACTTCAGTATTAAGCATACCATGACTGTCATAATGACTAAGTAACCTATCATGGTAAGCTTTGGATATAACTGGGTCTTTCAGAGCGTCAGTATTAAAGGTAAATTATTTAACTTTAGCACAAAACGTTTCAAGCTTAAGTTGCAATACACTTTTAACAAGGTAATGGTCAGATCCAATTTCAGCTCCCCTATATGCCCTGGTATTCCTAACAGAACTAGCCCATTTGCTGTTAATATATAATCAGTCATATTCTTATGCAGCCCATCGGGTGAAACCCATGTGTACTTATGTATGTCGCGATGTTTGTAGTAAGTGTTAGTTATTCTGAAACCATTGAGTTTACTTACCTGTAGGAGACGTTGCCCATTGCAGCTACCAATACCAAAAGGGCCTATCACCCCTCCCCAAAGGTTAGTGTCAGTACCAACTTTGGCATTGAAGTCACCTAGAACAACAAGGGTAATATTTCCTTTCTTGGCAGAATTCAAAATAGCCTGAAGTTGTCTGTAAAACCTATTCTTCTCATCCTTATCAGCATCCTCAGTGGGGGCATAACAGCAGATAACATTCAAGTCTTTAATGATTGTCTGAAATTTTGCTGTAAGAAACCTTTCATTAATGCACTCATATCCTAGAAGAACATCACTAATGTGTCTGCTGAGATGCAGACCCAGGCCTTGGTGATGCTTTCCATCTTCCCACCCTGAAAAGAAAAATTTAAAGTTATTTTTAAGTATCTCTCCTTTACCTGTTCATCTTGTCTCTTGGAAGCCTAGAATATCTAGGTTATACTGCTGGAATTCCTGCATGAGGACTTCTAGAGAATAATCTCTATGTAATGTCATCATGTTTCATGTTCCTGCAGAGGGAAAATGATTAGTAGGATTTTTAAGAAACTTGGTTTATTGAGATATGTAGGGCTAAGAATATCAAACAGCCCCCTGATCACAGGCATGGGACAAAGACCTGTTCTCCTCTGCTAAAGGTTGAAGTCACAGATGCTGGTAGGAACTTCAGGCACCACTTTTTCAAGTGATCTTTTTCAAGAGCCATATGACCTGCCTGAGATACATTACTCCAGTTTAGGATTGATGATGCCCAACTAACTAAGTGAGGTTCAGTTACCTGCGATGGCCTCTGATTAGGATTATCCACCAGCTGATATAAGGTATCCCATGCCTCTGTTCACTTAGGGCTTGCAACCTAGAAGCAAACAGAAAACACAGTGGCATATTCTTCCTCAACAGAGGCCCACCAGTGCAGCAAGTCCAGGATCCGTAATGAAGCTGAAATCCATAAACAAGTCCAGTCTAGTAGGTATCAATGGTCAGTACCAGGACCCTGTGAAGTTGACCACTTCTCAGCAGGATTGAAAAACAAAGAAAAAAGTGGTCATAGATGACCAGATCAGTATGCCATACTGAACTGGCAGCCCTCCCCTTTCGTTCCCTTCCAAAAGAGAATCTCTCTTTTGAAAGGTACTAACGCCTGTACCAAGAGAAGGCGGGGTCAGACATTAGGTGTTAGACCTGACTGGTTCTGTGCATCAACACTGGGAATTGGTACACAGCTTTCCTTCTAGTTTATGTCTAGCTACCATTATCTAATAACAACTCCAAAAAAAATACTGATTTCCTCTTACTGAGTCGCTATTATCTCATTACTATATCATTACTGACTCCATGATGTAATGTCACTTAGTATATATGGGGTGTGCAACTGACATGTGCATTGCATGCTGGGAAAAAACATTTGCATAAACTTTCAATTGCATGCTCATTCTAACTATGACGCAAGAGGGGGTGTGCATTAGTGGCTGTCAAGCCATATAAATTTATGGGAGGGGGGGAGGAAACAAATCAAACCATAAAAATTTAGGGGGGCGGCAAGAGACTGGATTTCCAATGCAGTGTGATATCTCCTCATCTGTTTTATAGGTTTTTAAAGATTTATTTAAAGATGTATGAAATATAAACAAGTTAAATAATTTTTTGCTTGTATTACCCTTTTCTACTGTTACCTAGCATTCAGAAAGCATGCTTGTGTGGGATGGCATGGCCCCTTTGACCTCCATCTCTGTATATGCCATATATACAATATATACTTAACTCTTGGAGAATGAACTATGTAAGTGTGGTAATAGTATAGAGAATTGGAGGAAAAGGCCATTAGTGTTGACAATAGTCTAAGCATTAGTTTTGGCCTTCCCAGCAAACCTTCAACTTTTTCGTGGCCCCCACAAATATTTCCAATTGTGTATTTTTTTGTAACAGCCTGTAGCAGCAGAGGTAATTCTCATGTTTCAATCGAGCAGTGATGTCATATGTCTTATACTTCTAAGAAAAGACTGCATAAAGTTAAATAGGTAAAGTTTTCAATTTCTTTATATATACTTATTCATTAGATAATTTTTATGCTATTTGAAATCTGTTTTCGGAAATTAGGGGTAAAAGTTTTTTTCTTATTTTGTGTGTTAAGGTCATATACTAGTTGGAAAATTTTCTGTAAATGGCAAAAAAGCTGTGCTTAAAGTATCTTAAGTTCATTATGCTCAAAAGAACAAAAGTGACTGATAATCAAAATTAAACCACAGAGAGGTAAAGGGGGTTGTAAACTGCAATCCTTATATGTTTTTTACTTGCAGCGGTATCAACATTTAAAGCCCTTCTGACTATAATGAAGTTCATTAGTATAAGATTATTTGAGAGTCTAATGCTTATAATGAGCTTATTTAATGAATTAGAAGACCATATAATAAGATATTTTAATTCAATATGTATGTTGCTAAATATGTAGTTAACTACTAGATTTTGACATAGGGAGATCACAAACACTCTAAGGGCTCAGATATGGGTTAGGGATGAATACCTATTTGGAGACAGATGGAAGCTTTCTGTCTAGGTCAGGACTGGATCTAGTAAAAAAAGTTTAGGGTGGAGACTGGTGAAAATATTGATCCAGAACACCATTCTGATGTATTGATTTCCCTTCCATTTCAGTGTTCTTTACAATATTTTCTAAGGAATATTTTTAATGTACATATATTTATTGTTTTTATATTCCTTTTTTTTAAAAGTTTTCAGAGGAGTGTCGCTCCTTTGCACCCCTTCTCCTTTTCTAGTTCAAAACCTGATATATTAGTTACAAATTGACTCTAATATTATGCAGTATCATTTTTATGTATAACCAAGAACTTATTACACATATTTTATACTTAAATTTCATTTTATAGTTTTAAACAAGTAGATATCATATTGCTATTTGGCAAAGGTTAGATTAGCAAGAATGGTTGACCCCAAAAATTCTTAAAAACATATCTTTTATGATGCATCAGTATTTTATTTTAAATGGTAAATACTCTTGAACATACTCTTGAATGTAAAGCTTTGCATTTAAATTTTTATGAATTACTTGAATGAATTGAAAGTGACTCTTAGTGCACATATTTGGTGGAATGCATATTATATTTACCATTTACTCCAGTATTTACTTGCTTTACATATATATATACATTAATGGATTAATTTATGACATTTATTGATTGGGTTTGGTTGTTTTACCTCAGAGTGGCACTTTTTTCCACACATTGGGCTAAATTCCAGGTCACAATGACCCTGATGGCTCAGAGAAGGTTAGAGGAGGAGGATCTGCTAAAACAGCTGTTGGGAGACAGATAGTAGCCTCCCATCAAGGCTATTATGTTTTTTTTTTAACATGCACAGGGTATGGCTCTCTCCTGCACACAGGGCCATAGCTTAATGTCCCATCTGACGAACGGTGGCCTTTCCAAGCCCATCGATGCCCCCTACTGTCCATGGGCAGGGTGGTATTTATTGACTATTAATTATCATTTAAGTTAAATTTTAATAGCATTAAACATTTACATGCCTGCTGACAAGAATGTCTGCTGTTAGTTATCTATTCCATGTCTCATACTAAAAACCACCACTGCCAGTAAATTATGGGTCACTCTGTATGACACTCTACAGTGATTTGTGGTTTAATAACTGGTGAGATTAAAAGATGTGAAGGAAAAAATTACTCACAGAATTAAATTTCTTATTCACTATAAAGTTTACAATCATAGTAGAATAATCAATGGATCATTGCATGTAACAGAATAATATATATTAAAAATTAAATAACTAAGTTCTTTAAGTTAAAGAGTTTTGTTTATGTATTTGTTCAATTATGAAGGAACATATCATCTGAAGACATCGATCAATTTTAGAGGAAAAATTGTCTTGAGCTGGGTTGGATATGAACCCACAACCTCCTGATAACATGTCAGGTGCTCTGGACCACTGAGCTCCTGACCTCTGATCAAGATTTCCTCTAATTGATGCTATGAAATGTCCTTGATAACTAAATTCTGTTCTTAAAACTCAATTTGTACATTTTTTTCCCTCCATAGAATATCATGGGGGGAGGGGTCTCAAGTTACTCAATTAACCAATAATTGGAGCCTGAAATTATTTGTATATGTATTTGTGAAAATGTGAAATCAAGTCACAATTTTATTTAAGTTTTTGGTGAAGAATTCAGTTTTTGTATATTTTGAATCCTACAAACCAATATATCAAAAACATTTATATAGTGATAAAATATTCATAAACTCTTCTGTTATTACTGTATGCTGGGTAAAGGGGAAAAACTGTCTTGAGCCAGGTAGGATCCAAATCCACAATTGTAGGAACTATAAAGTTGAAATAGTATTAATGTAACATTATAATGAAATATACATTTTGCCATAATGAAAAATGATTTGACATATTTGGTTACAGTGAAAAATGTAACAAAACATTTTTTTGTTTGTCAACACTGCTTAAAAGTGTTTTAAGTTACAGGAAGCAAAAAAAAAAAGACCTCCCAGCTTTCAATAACAAAGAAATTCAGATTTATTTATATTACATTGACATTAAATCTTGCTCTTTGGGTTTTGGCCGAAACATTTTAGTCTTTTGATCCCTATAGACACAATAATCATACACTCTGACAGGCAAACAAAAATTTTCACAAGATTTTAAAATCATTAATGACACAATTAGGTAATTGGTGGGAGTGCTTTGATGTCAAGCAAAGCAGTGGGCGTATCGTGACAGATGGGGCTGGTAGCATTTGGGGACATTTTTATGACTGAAGCCACTGTAGCATTACGATCTTGCTCTCCTTCCTTACTCTTTCAAGAACTCAGACCTGCTTCTTTGTGACTTCTCCCTCTTTCTCACAGACACTGTATTTCTTTGATGCAAAGGATATCCTTCCATTTCTCAGAATCCAGCTGATCAGGAGGAGCCAATATTTCAATGGGACTTCAGAATTTCATCTTCCACCTCGAACCACATTGGCTACACTTCCTTTCCCAGGAATGCTGTGATGCTGATATCCTGATTGCCCCTCCGGGAATACCTCATCAATAGGAGCACCTCTGCACATCCTGGGGGGGGGGGGGGGGGGGGGGGGGGGGGCTCAGTCGGTAGCGTGCCAGGCTCGTAATCTGTAGTTCCCAGGTTCGAGTCCCAGCTGGGTCAGCGTTGAGATTTATCTCCGCAAAATTCCCCGCCTTCCCCACGGTCAGTAGGGGACACCGATGGGCTTGGAAAGGCCGCCGTCCATCAGATGGGACGTTAAGCCGTGGCCCCGTGTGCGGGAGAGCCATACCCTGTGCACGTTAAAGAACACGCTGGATGGCCTTGACGGGAGGCTACCATCTGTCTCCCAACAGCTGTTCCAGTGGGTCCCCTCCCCCAACCTTCTCTGAGCCTTCGGGGTCCATGTGACCTGGCCATTTAGCCCATGGTGTGCAAAAAAGCGCCGCTCAGAGGTAAAACAACCCAACCCTGCACATCCTGGGCAAGAGAAGATACTGCTCACTTCTCTAGTCTCTGTGGAGGGTCATCACCTCTTACTTGAAGCTTCCTATGTAACAGCAGCAGGTGGGGCTCTCACACAAGCCAAGTTTTCTGGTAGCATGAATGTAGGTTGGCAACCAAAGGTGCCAGCCACCCAGAATTTGCCAGAAATGGCTTGCAAGTGTAAAGCCCCTGCACCGACAATGGTGAACAAAGAGTTATGAAGCATTCTTTTATATTGTTCTGTGTGGATGTGAAAATCTATGCAGAATATACCTTTATATCACGGGGACAATGAAATGCCATGTAAGGAAAAGTTATGATGATATACACACGCGCACACACAGTATTCTGTACACAACACCCGTTACAGTAGTAATGGGTGGTGAAAGAAAACTATCCCTACTACAGTCTAATCAGTCTCCTAGAATAAAGTCCTTATACTAGAAAAAGTGCAAAAGTTTATTTGTAAAATCCACCACAAGTCAATTGATGTAAACATTAGTCTGTAATACACACACACACACTCTACTATAAAATTGTCTATTGTTTTTCATGCCCCACTGAATGTAACATATCAATGCTGTAATCAAATAAATAAAATTACGTTTTCCTGTAACTCAGAACAATTTTTTAAGTTTTTCCTGTAACTTAAAACAATTTTTATTATGTTTTTAATTAATGGAGAAATTGCCTCCTCTGCTTAACTTGATTAAAACATTGATCAAGATACATCTCACACCAAGTCCTCAAAAATAACAAAAATAATGTCCTAAAGAGTCAATAAAACATTTTAAAAAATGTCAAGGAAGGAGTGTCCTTGTGGAAATGTGAAAGTCGTTTCTCTTAAATGTTCAGACTGTAAAATTGCATGTTTGTTCACCACAAAAAATAATCTTGGATATTATCAATGTCTGTCTCCAGAGCATTCACATGAAACCTAAAACAGAGAAAGAAAATGTAACTATCCATTCAAGAATCAGTGCTCAACGAATTATCACCACCTACTGAAATCCTACTAAAGCTAGGTAACTGCCAGCTAAAAATAGCATCTCTCAATCACATTAAATGCACCTAAAAATTGAATTGTGTGAGTATTATCCTTATGACATACAAACAAAAATATAAGAAGAAAAAAAAAAGATATACAATTATACATCTAGATTACACCAAATTGCTTAATTGTCTACTAACCATCTCTTCTACAAGTGTAAATATGCGAAGAATTCATATCACACTGCTACCTCAGAATACTCACACCAATATCCCTCATCCAATGAACACTTGACCATTCAGTGGCTGCTCCACAAACAACATACACAATATAATATAAAACTTCCTTTTTACCTAAATAAACCTAAGTAACACAATTCATATTAATTTCTCACTCGACACTCTAATTCTGAGGCTTTCCTAAACCTTTTTAACAATCTTGACATTAACTTTGAGAAGTAATCTGTGGAATCATCTGCTCTATACAGAAACTATTTTTAAACTATCTGTGCCACAGAATAAGACAGCCCTTAGAGTAAATACCAAGCCTCTCCAGCTTCTAAAACATAGTAGCTAATCTGATTTACATTCATGGTCAATTATGATTAATAGTAACTCAGTCAGTGCCAGAACTGGGCACATAGTATCACATGACCAAGAAGCTCCATCTATTGGAAAGGTCCTTGTGACAAGATAAACCCGCAAGGTTAACTAAGCCTGTGTCATGTTTATTTACATTTCACCCCTCCACACTGGTACAAAAGAGGGGGTGGGAGGTGCCAGGTTTACATACGTGACAAACTATATTTCAACAGACTTGCATTGCTTAATTCTTCACACTTTAAACATATTACATTGTTTACATCAAGACTTTAAAGTATTCCACTCTGTTACACAATATGCATATCAACCTTAATACATGTTTTATAAGTCCATGTAATGAAACATTTCTGTGTTGTGGTGCTTTACAACTCAAATTTGATCTACCATCAATTTAGAACATTTGTCAAGATTATAAAATGGCATAAACTGTGGAATTAACAATTCTCAATTCTAGTCAAGTACATTACAGTTGAATTTTTTTAATGACCCCAGGAACAAAAAATATAATTTAAAACAGACAATGCTCATGATGAACAATTAAATATTAAATTGACATCCACATTCTATAGCCAAGTTATCACCATGCAATAGTATCCATCCCCATAATCAAGTATTGATTTTATAAAAATAAGTTTATTGGATTTAAAATTTTAAAAAGAGAACCCTATGAATAATATACATTTAGAGTATATATATAAAACACACAAAACAAACTGTTTTACAACTATATGTACTAATTTAGCTAATTATAACAAACATCCTTTATTATTTCACATTAAAGATAATAAAATTACACATCTGATGTTACCTATGTGTGAGTGATCACTAAAGGTTAATTTACAGCTCTAACTTTTTTTCTCATCTTCCACTACTTAATCAATTTATTCATCAACAGTATTTGAAAGGACCCGAGCTTTCTAACTGTGATACTTATTTGGTGTGAATCGTCATTTCTCTCTTCCTTAAAAAATCTGCATTTAATTGTCCTACTTATTTTCAATTTATCTCTAAATTTCTTCCTGTCACAGTTAAGCCTTTGCTAAAAACTCTTTGTTCTGTTCCCTCCTTAAACACAAACTTAATACATTACTTTTCTCTTAGACGCATTCAAAATGACCTGTGTGCTAATTATCAATGTATTTTTGTTTTGTCTCCATGTGAATTGGTGCCTAGAAGCATAGATTGGGCTAGCTGGGTTAGGGGATGACCTCTCTCAGTGTGGCTACAGATTCCACTAACTGCATTTGGGCACCTAGCTTGTATGGGTGGGGTTATAGGAAGATTAGCCTGTGGATTAGCACACTTCGGCCTTCATTACCTTATCTGCTGCATTACCTGATAGTCTCCAGCCCAGTTGACAAGCAGAGAAGGGGACAACTGTCGCTGTAGCAGGAAAACAAGTAAGGAGGGTCGTTAACCTTAAACTGGCATTGTGGTGTTGGCTGATAGCTCCACCTTGGTTGGAACTTCAGGGGGCTTTTCATCTGAATTGCCTGAGTTCTGTGTCAAATAACTAAAGTTCCTTCTGTATCACTATATACTTCAGCTATGATTTCAGAAGAATGCACTAATTCTTTAATTCTAAGGATTGCATTTCATCTGTTACACTCCCTTTCTCTTCCAGTATTTCTTCTATCTCCACATTATTCTGCTGATCAAGATCTCCTCTAATTCATGATATGAACCTTTTCAACCTACATTACATCATATGTAAGGAGTGTGGCTGCTGATCGAGATCTCCTCTAATTGATGATATGAACCTTTTCACCAGAGCACCTGACATGTTACAGGAGGTGGTGCATTCGTATCCCACCCGGCTCAAGACAATTTTTCCTCTAAAAATTTGAATCGACTTCAAAGTGGTAATTTATTAGTAGATACCAAATATGTCGAGTTTATTTCATTATTTATCATCAGTATACTTGTAAAAAATACATTCCATTTATATATGGCACTACCGCTTGTGGCGAAATTGCCAGAACACTTCCTACATATGATGTAATGTAGGTTGAAAAAGTTCATATCATCAATTAGAGGTGATCTTGATCAGCGGCTGGTAGCTCAGTGGTCCAGAGTACCTGACATGTTGTCAGGAGGTCATGGGTTCATATCCCACCCAGCTCAAGACAATTTTTCCTTTAAAAATTTGAATCAACTTCAAAGTGGTAATTTATTAGTATAGCAGCTGTAGTTCTGGACAGACAAGTTTGGAGAACTATATTATATGGTCTGGTTGGACCTCCAGAGCCTGTGCTGGTTGAGGAGTGGCTAGGTGGGTGGGTGAGCTGGTGGTCTGTCCAGCAGTCTGTTGCTTTCTGGAAGAAAGAATATCTCCTTTGAAAGGTACTAAAAGCTTATACTATGTTAGCCTTGCTTGGCTGGTTCTGTGTATCATTACAGGGGAATGCTCATGTTATATGTCTACCTACCATTTAAATGCTTTATGCATATATTAAATAATACTATGTTTTTAATTTTATTATGTTTAATTGTTATTCTCCCCCCCCCCCCAACAGTTGCAATATCTTGATGCTAAGGATTCTCAAGGACGAACGGCACTACATGCAGCAGCTACAAATGAAAATGAAACATGCACCAGGATACTGCTGCAAGCTGGTGGTAATGGAATTTTCTTTTTCAATAACATTATTGCAAAAAATTGCAGTTTATTGGATTACTTTAATCATTTTTTTTTGAGTTGCTTTATAAGTTAGTGAAAAAGAATCTTGAGCTATAATTAATACCTGGGAAACTACACTGGTGTTCTTCCAAATTAAAGAATAATGTTTTATTTCTAAAAGTATAAAAAGAATGATGAGAAATGTAGTGTACTTGTAAATTTTGAAATGGGGAAGAAGAAAATATATACCCATTTAACTAACTGACCATAAGAGCTCTAATGTAATGTAGAACATTACATCATAAATTTTTAATTTTTATGTTTTTAATTAATAAATTTTTAATTAGGAATGAAAGAGTGCATGACAGCTATCACCATTTGTTTCCATTCCAGCCAACATGACATTAACTCTGGTAGCAATTTGATTACACCATCTTACAGAGATAACATATGGATGATTGCATATCGTGGAGAGTGATAGATATGATGGGAGCAAGTCAGTCCAA
Organism: Ryuthela nishihirai; assembly: GCA_038380435.1. Classification (NCBI taxonomy): domain Eukaryota; kingdom Metazoa; phylum Arthropoda; class Arachnida; order Araneae; family Heptathelidae; genus Ryuthela; species Ryuthela nishihirai. The sequence continues at coordinate 150,886,900 of JAWZYU010000001.1, read as the reverse complement.
GATATAGGGTTCTAAGGCATTAAAAGTACCATAAACTGTCCTTTTGAGACTTTTGAGACAATTTCAAGAAACAAGTTAGTTGGCAGTGACAGGTTTTAGGCTCAAATGCATCGCTCCACTTTCTGGAGAGATAGAGCCATTCGAGGGTTGTAAACTCACTGGAATGCTCCTTCAACCAGTCCTTCACCAAATGGGTATGATGAGATAGAGCATTGTGTTGTTGAAAGAAGGCATCTTATTGTGGGAAATGGATAGCAACAAACTGTGTAGTTGGTCAGCTTAGCCTTGTGTAGTAATGGTGGTCTCATTAGGTACAAAGGGCCCTAAAGTGACCCACATGGACATGCCCAAAACATTGCACCACTTCCACTGTCCTGTAACACACCAACTTGACAGTTGGTGTCCTTGGCATATTATTTTCTATGCCACACACACACTCTTTGGATGTTGTAGTTGGAATCTTGATTCATCAGACCATGCTATATTTCCAGTCTTGCACAGTTTATTGGAAATGTTCCTTTGCTGCTGCTGCAGCCTTTTAGCCTGGTGACATACTGTTAACAAGGGTATTTGGTGTGGGCATTGGTTGCCATAACCTAGTTGTGCCATCATACATTGAATGGTCTTTGCACCAACCTTCGTAGCTACCCCATCATTGAATGTTGATGTTATCTGCACTATGGCCCTCTGTTCTGATGTTACCATACAGGAGAAGCAGCACTTGCCTCAAACATCAATGTCTCAGTTATGGCCACTTTTTCCCTGTGGCTGCAGGTTTCTTCAGTTTTGATGTATTCCTGGTACACTCGTGTGACAGTCACACATGGAAATTATAGACGTTATGCAGTCGCTGATATGGAGGACCCCATTTTCCTCACAATGACTATTTGCCCGCAACTGAACTCGCTCAGGTTCTCCGTACTTACCCAGCATAACAGTTACAGGTATGCTATACAACAAGTATGTATCTGACCTGTTTATAGCCTGCAAGGGGTTTCAGCTGACTGCATTATTGTTGCAGTGTAGTTCATGTTTTGGTTTGGTGCAGTGTGTATAATAAATTATGCTTTCAGTGTATAGGTACATGATACAGTTTCTCTTGTATGTAACATCAGTAATGATCTTCTATAATAAATATGTTTAATCAGTATAATGAAAGTCTTTTTAGGTTAAAACAAAAGCAGATACTGTCATAATAGTTGGTATGATTAAAAGTTTATGGTTTTCATCGGTGTTGCTAAATTCTATTCTGGCAGAATTGCACTTGCAGATACTCACTGATCACCAGAACATAATAATAAAGAATCAGCCAGAAGCATATAATCCTCTAGCATCATAAAAAGTTCAGGATACACAAAGTGGCATAGCTATTAAAGATGATTCATAAGTCTGCACATTTTTTTTTCATGCAAAATATGTATAATGACACATTACCGTGTTGCAGTTGTATACCTCAATATAGTAATAAGGGAAAGTATAAAGTCCACTGCATCAGTGCAGTACATGCATCAGAGTCTTGGTTTCCATCTTTAGAAATGTTGTACAATGAGTGAATTAAGTACTGAAATTCTTGCAATTGTATGTCATTACTGGAAAAATGGATTAAAAGCTACTTGAAGTGGCATAAGAAATCTATGAAGTGGAAAGTGAGAGATAGTCTCTATTTGTGCTGCTCAAGCTTGATTCAAGAAGTTCAAAGGTGGTGACATGAGCCTTGAAAGTAAGCTGCAATTAGGACTGCCAATATCAGTAAGTTACAACATTCTATACCACACTGTTGAACCTGATCCATCAATAAACTCACTGGATCTCATCTGAACTTGGTTGCTCACAAGCAGCCTATAGTGCACCATTGATAAAATAGCCAGCAGTGTTGAAGTGTTCCATACAAACTGACTACTGAAAAATAAGCCACTGTTTCATCAAGTATATCGTTATGCATGTTGAAAAATGGATCTTTTTCAGCAATCGGAACACCCAAAAACAGTGGCTTGATGTAGGACAGGCCACATTTCCTGTCCCAAAGAGGGGGCAATTTGAAATGAAGGCAGTATTGTGTGTTTGTTGGAATTTTGAGGGTATAGTGCACTTCATGCTGTTTCCTGATGGAATGCCATGATTCCTGACTTCTACTCAGCACAACACTATTATGTAGCATGTGCACTCTATGATGCTTCATTGCTACCCAGGATGGTAAATAGATATCAGGTACTCCTCCAATAAGATCTCAAAACCACACATCACATTTTGGAACAAAGAAAATTTTTGAGAACTGGCATTTGAGCTTCTTCATCACCCAGTGTATAGTCTGGACCTAGCTCCTTCTCACTACCACCTCTTTTGCTGCATGGCTCATTTTTTTGAAGTAGGGGGTTGCAAACATTTCAGGAAGTCAAAAATGGATGTTGGGGTTTTTCCACCTCCAAGAACCATACATGGTATTGAAGAGGAATTGAATAACTTGCTCACAGATAGTTATAAATTATGAAAAATGGTGGTTTATATTTCACTAAGGTTCATTATTTGTATTGTAATAATGATTTATCAAGTAGATGATAAAATGCTCAGACTTAAGAATCACCCTAGTAATAAACACTCTGATAAAAAGTTCAGAGATGATACCAGTGTAGTGATATGAAGTAGATATACAGGTAATGGACAAAAAAATGGAAACACCAAAGTTTGTAGAAAACCTTTGGTTTATGTTAAACAGTGGCAGCTACATGGCTCTTAAGAAGGCGTGAAACATGCAAATGACATCCCAACATGCTAAGCACCATGTCTATAAAGGCAAAACTGGCATAACTGCATGTAATTATTGTTACCATGTTGTCGAGAGAAGACCTTAGTGATTTTGAAAGGGGCATGATTGTTGGAGTGTGATTGGCAGGAACTTCAGTCACTAAGACAGCTGAGCATGCTTTGCTACACAAGGAACAATTTCCCAGGTCATGTCTGAATGGGTATCTAAAGGGAAGAAATCATCTGCAAAAGGCCACAGTGGGCAAAACTGCATTCCAGAATTGGGATGTGCAAAAATGAAATATGTGAGCTACATCTGATCAGTTCTGCACAGATTTCAAAGTAGAATGTGAGAGCCAGTATAGATCTCAAAAACAGTACATCGAGAATTCCATAGAGCTAGATATCACAGTTCGGTTGCATTTCACAAGCCACTGATCCCACCTATCAATGTAAGTCATCATATTTAATGGTGCAAAGAGCACAAGATTTTACGTTACTGTTTCCGTTTTTTGTCCATTGCCTGTGTACTGTAGATATTATCAGAGTCCAAGTGATGGCTTATTGTAGCAAACATAGCAGAACTTTATAAAACATTGGGTATGCAATTAATATAAGCTGAGAAAGCCTTAGGGCAGGGAGAAATTTTCGTACACCAAATATGCTATGCAGTAATTTTTTTGTATAACAATTTCTCACTTTCCCATAGCATGTTTTTTCAAATTTCATGTTTACGTTGTTTCTGATCATAATGAAAAAATTATTTAGACAATATTATAGTTAGCGCAAGCCCTTGGTGATGAAAAAATATATTGCTTTTCATTATTTAAGAAAGTTGAACAAAATTACAAATATCTTAAGAAATCTCTTTTGAATTTATCAACAGTTTCAAAGGATATTTGGCATGAAATAACTCATGTTTATTAGATATTAAATTTGCAATTCTCAATGTGAAGGGCAAATTAAGCTGGTGATAAAAGCAGCTTCAGGAATGTGTGCTTCTTATTTCAAATTAAGAGCTGCTTAATCAAACTGTGATAATTTCAAATCACAATTTTGTTAAAATGCAAAGGAGGAACCGTTTGAATGACAGTCAGAGGTGGAAAGCCATGAATGAATAGAAGCAGTACATTCACAGAGGGGTTGCCAGATTCATGAATGTATCAGAAAGTTCCAGACCCCTCAGCTCATTGGAGGTCACAGGTGGAATTCTCAATGTGAAGGGCAAATTAAGCTGGTGATAAAAGCAGCTTCAGGAACGTGTGCTTCTTATTTCTAATTAAGAGCTGCTTAATCAAACTGTGATAATTTCAGATCACAATTTTGTTAAAATACAAAGGAGGAACCGTTTGAATGACAGTCAGAGGTGGAAAGCCATGAATGAATAGAAGCAGTACATTCACATAGAGGGGTTGCCAGATTCATAAATGTATCAGAAAGTTCCTGACCCCTCAGCTCATTGGAGGTCACAGGTGGAATGGAATAGGCAACATCTTAATTGGACCAAGAGGGATAGGATCTCTTTTTGGATTAACCATGATCTGGCCTGTAAATAGTAGATAGGTGTCACTGGAAGGAAAGTTGTGCACCAATCCCCTGTGATGATGCATAGAACCGGCCAGACCTAGCACCTAATGTCTGACCCCGACTTCTCGTGATGCAGACAGTTAGTATCTTTCAAAAGAGATACTCTCTTGTGGAAGTGAACAGAAGGGCAGGGCTACCAGATTAGTGTGGCCTACTGATCTGGACAACTATGGCTACTTTTCTTTTTTTTTTTCTACCCTGCTGAGGAGTGGTCAACCACACAGGGTCCTGGTGCTGACCATATAAACCCACTGGACTGGACAGATATATGGCTCTGAGCTTGATCATGGATCCTGATTTTGCGGCACTGGTGGGCTTCTGTGGAGGGAAAATCTTCCGCTGTGTTTTCTGTTTGTTTGTGGGTTGACAGCCCCAAGTGAATAGATTCACAGGATATGTTTATCAGCTGGTGGATAATCCCGAGCAGGTCATCACAGGCACCCAAACTCTTTACTTCTACTGGCATCATCAAATTCTAAATTGGTGAAAGTCTTCCAGTGTAGATGGCTTCTGCCTTTAGTGGTGGGGGAATGGGTCTTTGCCCCATGTGTGCGATTAGGGGGCTGTTTGATATTGTCGCCATTCCCTCTCTCAATAAACATAGTTTCTTTAAACATCCCACTAACCATTTTCTCTCCATAGGTAGTTGGAATGTGAGGACTCTGCACAGAGATAATTCTCTTGATGTCCTCACACAAGAATTCCACCGTTATAATTTAGATGTTCTTGGCTTGCAAGAGACCAGATGGACAGATAAAGGTCAGATTCTTAAAAATAATCTTAAATTTCTCTTTTCAGGGAGGGAAGACAATAAACATCACCAAGGCATGTGTCTGCTTCTCAGCATACACGCTAGTGATGCTCTTCTAGGATACGAGTGCCTTAATGAAATTTTTATTACAGCAAAGTTTCAGACAAGCATTAAAGATTTGAATGTTATCTTCTGTTATGCCCCCACTGAGGATGCCGATGAGGATGAGAAGGATAGGTTTTACGGACAACTTCAGGATATTTTGAATTCTGTCAAGAAATGAGATATTACCCTTGTTCTTGGTGACTTCAATACCAGAGTTGGTACTGACTCTGACCTTTGGGGAGGGGTGATAGGCCCTTTTGGTATTGGTGGCTGCAATGGCAATGGGCAACGTCTCCTACAGGTAAGTAAACTCAATGGTTTCAGAATAACTAACACTTATTACAAACACTGCGACACATATAAGTACACAAAGGTTTCACCTGATGGGCTGCATAAGAATATGATTGATTATATATTAATTAACAGCAAATGGACTAGTTCTGTTTGGTTGGGTTGGGTTGTTTTACCTCTGAGCGGCACTTTTTTGCACACCATGGGCTAAATGGCCAGGTCACATGGACCCCGAAGTCTCAGAGAAGGTTGGGGGAGGGGACACACTGGAACAGCTGTTGGGAGACAGACAGATGGTAGCTTCCCGTCAAGCCATCCAGCGTGTTCTTTAACGTGCACAGGGTATGGCTCTCCCGCACACAGGGCCACGGCTTAATGTCCCATCCGACGGACAGCGGCCTTTCCAAGCCCATCGGTGTCCCCTACTGACCGTGGGCGGGAAATTTTGCGGAGATAAATCTCAACGCTGACCCAGCTGGGACTCGAACCTGGGAACTACAGATTACGAGCCTGGCGCGCTACCGACTGAGCCACCCCCACCCCAGTTCTGTTAGGAATACCAGGTCATATAGGGGAGCTGAAATTGGATTTGACCATTACCTTGGTAAAAGTGTCGTGCAACTTAAACTTAAGAAGTGTTGTGCTAAGGTTAAAAAATTTACCTTTAATTCTGAAGCTCTGAAAGACCCAGTTATAGCTAAAGCTTACCATGATGGGTTACTTAGTCATTATAACAGTCATGGTTTGCTTACTACTGATGTTGAGAAAGAATGGGACAGTATTAAACAGGCTTTTTTGGAAACTATCAATACTCTTTTAGGAAAAAAGGAGCAGAGGAGGCAGAATTATTTGAGTGTTAAGGAACTTGAGCTTATTGCAGATAGAAAGAACTGCAGGAATATCCTTAATTGATACCCTACTAGTCCTTAATAGCCAGCATTACAGAGAGCGTAATAAACGTGTAAAGGATCAGTTAGCTGCTGACAAGAATCTTTGGCTTGATGGCTTGGCTGACAAAGTAGAGGAAGCAGTTACACAGCACAACAGCAGAGAGCTGTACCAGATAGTTAATGTTTTTATGTGGTAGAAAATGGACACGTATACAGGGATTGAAGGATAAACAAGGTAAGGTTATAGAAGGTGAGGATTCTGTCATGGCTAGGTGGGCTGAGCATTTCAGTGATGTTCTAAACAATGTGGTTAGTTCTACTTCCATTGTTTGCAATGATGATAGATGCATTGGTGGCTTTAATGTTTTCCCTATAACACAATCTGAAGTTATTTTGGCTGTTTCTGAACTTAAACTTCATAAATCCCCAGGTGTAGATGAAATTATTACAGAAATGCTTAGAACTGGGAATGTTTCAATTATCACTCGGATGACTGAAATTTTGAATATCTTTTATGATAAAGGCATGGTTCCTAAGGATTTTACCAGAGCTATTATTATCATCCCTATTTTCAAAAAAGGTGATCGCAGTTCTTGTGATAACTATAGGGATATCAGCCTACTCTCTATTCCAGGGAAAGTTCTTTGCATGATTGTGCTTAATAGAATTAAGAATCTGGTTGACAGGCAATTGGGTGATGAGCAATGTGGATTCAGAAGTGGTAGGGGATGTGTGGATCAGATATTTTCACTTAGGCAGATTCTTGAGAAATGTTTAGAGTTTCAGAAACCTCTGGTTGCTAGCTTTGTTGATTTCAAAAAGGCTTTCAACTCTGTTGATCGACATAATTTGTGGTTGATTGTGAGATCATATGGTATACCAGACAAGTTAGTTAACATAATGAAAGCTCTCTATAATAACACTGAGTCGTGTGTGAGAGTTGGTAAGGCTTGTAGCAATTGGTTTAGCATTACTTCTCATGTTGGACAAGGGTGCATTTTGTCTCCTTTTCTCTTTAGCTTGGTTATTGATTATGTTATGCGAAATTCACTTCTAGGGAAAGATTTTGGCCTTAAATGGACTGGAGATACGGAAATTTTTGATTTAGATTATGCTGATGATTTAGCCCTTTTGGCAAATGATGTTGATGATATGAACTCTTTCATTCGAGCTGTTGATGAAACTGGTATAGAGTAGGTTTCGTTATAAACAGAGAGAAAACTAAAGTGATGAAAATTGGTCAGGCAGGTTTGATTCAGTTAATCTGAATGGTTGCAGTCTTGAGCAGGTGTCACAGTTTAATTACCTTGGGAGCTATGTGACAGATGCTGGTGATGTGCGGCATGAGATTAACAGACAGATAGGATTGCTGCTGAGACTTTTAAGAATCTATGGAGAGTGTGGAGAAATAGGCGTATACCCCTAAAGACTAAAATTAGACTGTATAATAGTTTGGTTCTTTCTAGGGTTAGTTAGGGTAGTGAAACTTGGACACTTTGTAAACAAGATAACAGGAAACTAGATGCTTTTGATTCCAGATGCTTAAGCAGTATCTTGGACATTAGGTGGTCCAGCTTTGTAACTAATGATGAGGTTAGGCAAAGGAGTTTGCAACCTCCTTTAGCAGCATATTGTGCAGAGAGAGAGACTGTTGGTTTGGCCATGTTGCCCATATGGATAATTATAGATTGGCAAATAGGATTATGAACAGTGTGTTTAAAGGCTTCAGAAAGAGGGGGAGATCTAGGATGTGGTGGGCAGACAATGTGAAACAGGACCTTATTAGGATTGGTGTGAAGTGGCCAGATGCAGCAGATGTAGCTCAGGGCAGACTTGCTTGGATACCCTGGCTACGCTTGCTGGCTTTTGTATGGTCTAAATTGCACGGTCTGGTTGAACCTTCATAGCCCATGGCTGCTTTAGGATGATGATGGCATAAGTAATGATTCTCAGTGGCAATGAATCTGTCTGTGCATATGACATGTTATCAACCCCTGAATATTGTGGAAGGGGATCTTTTTTGCTGTGATCAATTGTTGGTCTCTGTAGGTATCACTATCAATTGCTGCACTGACTTGCATTTGTTACTTAAGCACTTGTTGCATAAGCTTTCACAATCAACCACAGATGATGATGATGATGATGATATTAACTCTTTGATTCGAGCTGTTGATGAAACTGGTACTAGAGTAGGTTTGGTTATAAACAAAGAGAAAACTAAAGTGATGAAAATTGGTCAGGCAGGCTGTGATTCAGTTAATCTTAATGGTAGCAAATTTTCCCAGGAGAAACTCTTAACTTCCCTAAGATACAGAAATGAGAACCTAGAACCTTATGTGAGACTTTATGGAGGTACCATTGGGTCAGAATTCATTTTTATAAATGATAATGCCCTGTATACATATAGCTCAGATAGTGGTGGAATACCTTGAGAGTAAAGATATCCAGAGACTAAAATTCCCAGACCTAAATCACATTGAACATGCATGGGATGCTTTGGGAAGGTACACTGTCACCCCTCCAAGGACCATTTGTGAGCTGAGAAATGCTCTTATAGAGGAGTGGGATTTGTTATCCTCTGCATTGTTGGATAACCTTATTAGAAGCATGAGAGCTTGTTGTGTAAGCTGTATTGCTGTTAGGGGTAATCATACTCCTTACTAAATAACATTAATTTCAATATTTGCAATTTATATTTTTTCGTAATTGGATCCTCGGTTATACGGGACACTAATGGGCTTGGAAAGGCTGCCATTTGTTGGACAGGATATAAAGCCATAGCCCCATGTGGGAGAGCCATATCCCATGCACATTAAAGAACATGCTAGATGGCCTTGATGGGGGAGGCTACCAGTTGTCTCCTAACAGTTGTCCAGTGGGTCCCCTCCCTCCAACCTTCTCTGAGCTTTCGAGGTCTTTCTGACCTTACCATTTAGCCTTCAAAAAGTGCCACTCAGAGGTAAAACAACCCAACTCTGAGGTAAATTCTTTTGACGCTTGTTTAACCTCTCAAAGTCAAAATTATTGTATAGAAAGTTCATTTGAGCACAGATGTAGAAAGTCAATAAAACCATATCTGTAACACTGAAATGACTTGATACTGCAATGAACTGAGATTGAGATGAATTGACGTTGCAGTGAATCGATGCTGCAATGAAGTGATGTCAAGATAAATTGATGCTGCGATGAACTGTCATCACCATGAATTGGTGGGACACTCTGAAAATTGAAATTGGGCTTTGTTGGCTACACTAAATGCTGTAATAGACACTGTCATTTTTCCTCTGTGGTGGGGGTTAACACTTAGTTTGTAGCATACTATACTCATAACCTCATGTTCCCAGACTTGAATCTGCACTATTCCTCTATTGAGGAGGGGGGGAGTGTAAAACAACCCAAACCTTTTGGATGGGATGTTAAGCCATGGTCCCGCATTCAGGAGAGCCATACCCTATACACATTAAGGTACATGCTGGATGGCCTTGACTGGAGGTTACCATTGGTCTCCCAACAGCTGCCTAATAGGTCCCCTCCCCCCAGCCTTCTCTGAGCCTTCAGGGTCCTTGTGACCTGGCTATTTGGCCAATTGCATGCAAAAAAGTGCCACTCAGAGGTAAAACAACCCAACCTGTATCGAAATTTTCTCTACTAATTCTGCTCTGCCCATAGTGCCAAAGGGTACTCTGACAGACATTGAAAGCCTGTCAACTATCTGATGGAATGTTAAACTATAGCCCTATGTGCAATAGAAACATAATCTTCATTGTAAAGAACTTTCTTAACCCTTCCTGTGTCCAGCCAAAAAACTGGTTTCCATCCAGAGACCAAACTATTTTCTCCCTATGCTCAGCCAAAAAAATTAACTTTAAAACTTTTTTGCCAAATAACTAATGAAAGGAATTTATGGCATGTTATATTCCAAATTAATCAGCATTTATTTCTGGATTTTCTGAAAATAAAGTATTTAACTAAAAAGACATTAAGTTTTATTTCAATAGGACTTTTTTTTAGAGTCATGTAGTAAAAAAATGCATCTGGCAACAAAAATTAATTAAAAAAGATTAATAGACAGAAGTGATTATAATGCACATGAATAGAAAGGCTATTTATTTCTGAGCAATGAAAAAATAATTTTTTTTTGGTTTCAAGTAAATATTTCTCTCATTTTGTAATTTTTTCTCGATACCATACTGAGAAAATTTCCAGGCTTTTAGCCAGTTGTGCTGAGTAAGATAAACAAGTCAACTTTAGAATTAAAAAAAAAATAACCAATGGAAATAGATCATGCTATATACCAAATTAAACAGAATTTAATTATGAATTTTATGAAAATAATAAACGAATATACAAGCATATTGATTTTAATTAGCCTTTTTCAATGTGATATGGTGAAAAAAAGATTGCACTATACAATTAAGGCTTTATTTTGGAAAACCTGCTGAATAAAAATAGTTAAATTATAATAAAAAAATAAATAAATACCCCCTCAAGCAGCTGCTTGCCACAGAGGTCTGACAGGAGCCTGTCAGTTTACATTTATTTAAAGGAAATTTCCTCCCAAATAATATAATATTCAACCTGAAATATGATTTTTATTTCTTTTAATGATTCTTTTCAGTATTATATATTTTAAACACACCAGTATTATACAAAGTGGCTTGCACTTCTCACATTCACGGGATTTTCTGAACTGGTTATGAAACAGAAAAAAACTTCCTTGGCTGCTATTTTTTGTTAAACATTATGAATTTTTTTCTTTGAGTGTTGAAGTTTGGCGATCTTGTCTAAGTGCAGAAAGGTTTGTGCACCAAAGCAAAAAAAAAAAGTGTTATGTCATCTGAGAGGCACAGCCAAGGTATTGGGGTGGGGCTTTAAAATCATTCAGTATAAACAAAAAAACTCGTAATTTAAAAAAATCCGAAATTGTTTTCCCACATGACGGCTGATTTCCGTAGCAAGGAAGTCTATTTTGCTTCCATATGCAAGACATTCATTTTCAAAAAATGGTGCAAGCTCAATTTTTTACTGAAAAAACAAGAAATAATAGAAGAAAAATTACATATAACCTAATGGAATGTTAAAATGTCCGCAACAACTTTCAAGCTGGCCTCCAATCTAGCATAACTCGGAAAGATTGATAAATCAGCTGATCAAAAGATCTCTAACTAACTGAAATCCAAGATCTCATTTATTTTCAGAAAATGATACTAGATCAAAGTTTTACTGGAAAAGTAATAAATAATCAAATGAAAATTAACATATAGCCTAATGCGATGCTAAAATATCCATAGCAATAAGTTGCAGGTTGGGCCATACAATGTTGCATAACTGTGAAAAATCAACACTTTCGATCGGCCAAAAGATCACAAATTTATGAAATAAATCTACTGAAATGAAAACTAAGGTTTAAATATAAAAAAAGGTAAATACTAACTTTACAAAGAGTATTCAATATGCTGGACCAAAACTGTAAAAAATACTTATAGCACACAGAATGGAGATAGCATCTGTCAGGCATCTGCTTCTTGTTTGCCTCAGTGAAGCATAACTTATTAAATGCAACTGCAACCAGAATTTCTAAGAAAAATGTGTTTACATCCAGTCTCGATGTTAAGAGCGTGAAAGATGCGTAGAATGCTGGGAAAAATGACAAAAATAATTTGGGAATACTGAAGTAAGTTTATGACAGAAAAGAGTGTGAAACATTAAAAAATGGTGGTATATACTTTGTAATTACTTCCAAAATTTATCATTTTTAAAAATATTTTTTTTTGTTAATTTTTAGGAGATTTTCGAAAATTTATGGAAAAATTTGTTGATAATAGTTTGAATCAAACTTGTGAGCTTAAATCAGAAGGTTACTTCAGCAAATAGGAACGTTAACAAGCAAATCGGCAATACTGTTTAGTGTTTCAAAGAAATGGCAATCAGATGGCTTTGTAAAATTATTTATATTGTAGTTTAATCAGTGCTTTTTTTCTGGTGGTATGCAGTACTGGTTTTGGATTCTGTGAACATATTATACAAACTACTTGGACACTGGAAGGGTTAATGATCTTCATAGGAGGCATTTGTCTGTCTCATAACAGCTATCTAGTGAATATTCCCCTCCCAATTCTGAACCTTGGGGTATTTGTGATCTAAACATTTAGGCCATTGTGTCCAAAAAAGGGCCACTCAGAAGTAAAGCAAGAGCAACGAATATTTATTTGCACAGTTATGTTTAATATTTTTTTTTATTTTTTTTTACCCATTTAGACAGAAGAATCCTAGAAGCTACTCCTAGCTTTTACAGCTTTTCTCATACAAGTACATGCCCTACTAAGACAAAAGTCACTGCTGACCACTTGCTTCAGTTAGAGCAAACAAATACACAAAGTTTGCTTTGCTGGAACAGTTGCTAGCTCCCTAACCACTTATGCCAGTTAGAGCTAACTTTTGAACCACATTAATAAGGATTTGTTTTCATACTATAGTTAGAGTTGCTTGTGTGCCATAAAATTCCAAATCAATCTGCTTCTAAATTTGAAGCTATCTATAACCCTTAATTATCAAATTTTGATACAGCATTGTTATAATTTCATATATTTTTCTTAGTTTTTTTTTATATGCACATAATTAGAACAAAATATTGTTAGTTTAAGAATTCTAATTAATTAGAAATAATTCTGGAGTGAAAAATTTTTTTAATTTACTCTTTCTCTCTGTGTAGCTGACCCAAATATTGCTTGTGGTTTAAAAGAACAGTATAAGGTAAGACTCTGGATAAATGCAGTGTTCATACAACTTTTTAAATAGAGTAAAAAAGTAATATTTTATTGGCTAATCACTTATTATAAAACCAATTAATCAGTTAAAAATGTACCACAACTTTCAAGTTCAGAAAAAAAAAAAGCATTCCTTTGGTATGGTTCTGATTAAAAAAACATTGATTTTTGTACCTCTCATGATCTTCTCATCCATTCTAAAATAAATGGCATGCTGTAAAAAAAGTCTGTGCTTATTCCTTCCAGGGTCCAGCCTGAAAAAAACTGGCTTGCATCCAGAGGCCAAATTTAACTTTAGAACTTTTTTGCCAAATAACTAATGAAAGGAATTATGACATGTTTCATGCCAAATTAATCAGCATTTAACTCTGGATTTTCTGAAAATAAAATATTTAACTAAAAAAAAAGGAGTTTTATCTAATAAACATTATATAAAATTTAAATATAAAAGTAAGTTTTATTTTAATAGGACTTTTTTTAGAGTCATGTAGTGAAAAAATGTATCTGGGAACACAAATAAATATATAAGAAACACTAATAGACAGAAATGATTATAATGCACAGGAATAGAAAGGCTATTTATATCTGAATAACAAGAAAAATTTCTCATTTAAAATAAACCTTTCTTCCATTTTGTAATTTTTTTCTCCATACCATACTTTGAGAAAAGTCCAGGCTTGTTGCACAGTCCAATAAACAAGTCAACTTCAGAATATTATTAATAAACAACTAATCAACAGAAATAAGTCATGTTATTTCCAAATTAAACAGAATTTAATTCTGAATTTTATTGAAGTAAAAAATATGAACATGGTAGTAACAGGTTAAGTTTAATAACACTTTTTTACAGTGGTATACAAAACAAAGGGTACATATTTTATAATTACTTCCAAACTCTTCCATTTTTAAAAATAACAGTTTTTTTTGTTAATTATTAGGAGATTTTAGAAACTTTAAGGAAAATTTGTGGATAATAGTTCAAGTCAAACTTCTGAACTTAAATTAGGGAATTGCTTCAGCATAGAGTAATGGTAACAAACAAATTCCTTCTAAGAAATGGCAACCAGATGGCTTTAACAAATTACTTATGTCAAGGGTTAATAAAATATGCATCGAATGAAAAATGAAAATATTTATCAAACCTGAATTATATATTTTTAATAAGATCATCATCATCATCAAGCAGCCATGGGCTACAGAGGTCCAACCAGACCGTGCAATTTAGTTCTCCAAGCAAGTCTATCCTGAGCTACATCTACTGCATCTGGCCACTGCACACCAATTCTAACAAGGTCCTGTTTGACATTGTCTGCCCACCGCATCCTAGGTCTCCCCTTCTTTCTGAGGCCTTTAGGCACACTGTTCATAACCCTATTTGCCAATCTATAATTATCCATACGGGCAACATGGCCAAACCAATGGAGTCTCTCTCTGCACAATATGCTGCTTAAAGGAGGTTGCAAACTCCTTTGCCTAACCTCATCGTTACTTACAAAGTTGAACCACCTAATGCCCAAGATACTGTGTAAGCATCTAGAATCAAAAGTATCTAGTTTCCTGTTATCATTTTTACAAAGTGTCCAAGTTTCACTACCATAACTAACCCTAGAAAGAACCAAACTATTATACAGTCTAATTTTAGTCTTTAGGTGTATACGCCTACTTCTCCACACTCTTCATAGATTCTTAAAAGTCCTGGTAGCAATCCCTATTCATCTGTTAATTTCATGCCGCACATCACCAGTATCTGTTACATAGCTTCCAAGGTAATTAAACTGTGACATCTGCTCAAGACTGCAGCCATTCAGATTAACTGAATCACAGCCTGCCTGACCAATTTTCATCACTTTAGTTTTCTCTCTGTTTATAACCAAACCTACTCTACTACCAGTCTCCTCAACAGCTCGAATGAAAGAGTTCATCTCATCAACATTATTTGCCAAAAGGGCTAAATCATCAGCATAATCTAAATCAGAAATTTTTGTATCTCCAGTCCATTTAAGGCCAAAATCTTTCCCTTGAAGTGAATTTCACATAATATAATCAATAACCAAACGAAAGAGAAAAGGAGACAAAATGCACCCTTGTCAAACACGAGAAGTAATGCTAAACCAATTGCTACAAGCCTTACCAACTCTCACACACGACTCAGTGTTATTATAGAGAGCTTTCATTATGTTAACTAACTTGTCTGGTATACCATATGATCTCACAATCAACCACAAATTATGATGATCAACAAAGTCGAAAGCCTTTTCGAAATCAACAAAGCTAGCAACCAGAGGTTTCTGAAACTGTAAACATTTCTCAAGAATCTGCTTCAGTGAAAATATGTGATCTACACATCCCCTACCACTTCTGAGTCCACATTGCTCATCATGCAATTGCCTGTCAACAGGATTCTTAATTCTATTAAGCACAATCATGCAAAGAACTTTCCCTGGAACAGAGAGTAGACTGATATCCCTATAGTTATCTCAAGAACTGCAATCACCTTTTTTGAAAATAGGGATAATAATAGCTCTGGTAAAATCCTTAGGAACCATGCCTTTATCATAAAAGATATTCAAAATTTCAGTCATCGAAGTGGTAACAGAATCATTTCCAGCTCTAAGCATTTCTGTAGTAATTTCATCTACCCCTGGTGATTTATGTAGTTTATGTTTAGAAACAGCCAAAATAATTTCAGATTGTGTTATAGGGCCATCATTAATGCCACCAATGCATCTATCATCATTGAAAACAATGGGAGTAGAACTACCCACATTGTTTAGAACATCACTGAAATGCTCA
Source organism: Ryuthela nishihirai (assembly GCA_038380435.1). Lineage (NCBI taxonomy): Eukaryota > Metazoa > Arthropoda > Arachnida > Araneae > Heptathelidae > Ryuthela > Ryuthela nishihirai. The sequence continues at coordinate 150,870,974 of JAWZYU010000001.1, read as the reverse complement.
GCCCACCTTGCCATGACAGAATCCTCAACTTCTATAACCTTACCTTGTTTATCCTGCAATCCTTGTATGCCTGTCCATTTTCTACCACATAAAACATTAACTATCTGGTACAGCTTGCTGCTGTTGTGCTGTCTAACTACTTCCTCGGCTTTGTCAGCCAAGCCATCAAGCCAAAGATTCGTATCAGCAACTAACTGATCCTTTACTCGTTTATTAAGCTCTCTGTAATGCTTCCTATTAGGACTAGTAGGTTATTGATTAAAGACATTCTTTCTTTCTGAAATAAGCTAAAGTGCCTTATTACTCAAATAATTTTGCTTCCTCTGCTCCTTTTTTCCTAAAAGAGTATTGTTAGTTTAAAGAAAAGCTTGTTTGAAAAGGTCCCATTCTTCCTCAACTTCAATAGTAAGCAAACTATGACTGTTGTAATGACTAAGTAACCTATCATGATAAGCTTTAGCTATAACTGGGTCTTGCAGAGCTTCAGTATTAAACATAAAATTTTTAACCCTAGCACAACACTTTTTAAGTTTAAGTTGCAAGACACTTTTAACAAGATAATGGTCATATCCAATTTCAACTCCCCTGCATGACCTGGTATTCGTAAAGAATTAGCCCATTTGCTGCTGATTAATATATAATCAGTTATATTCTTATGCAACCCATCTGGTGAAACCTATATGTACTTATGTATGTTGTGGTGTTTGTAATAAGTGTTAGTTATTCTCAAATTAATGAGTTTACTTACCTGTAGGAAGCATTGTCCATTGCAGCTATCAATACCAAAAGGAGCTATCACCCCTCCCCAAAGGTCAGAGTCATTTCCAACTTTGGCATTGAACAAGGGTAATATTTCCTTTCTTGACAGAATTCAAAATATCCTGAAGTTGTCCAAAAAGCTTATCTTTCTCATCCTCATTTTCACTGGGGGCATAATAACAGGTAACATTCAAGGCTTTAATGCTTGTCTGAAATTTAGCTGTAAGATATCTTTCATTAATGCACTCATATGCTAGAAGAGTTTTACTAGCAGGTCTGCTGAGAAGCAAATCTACACCTTGGAGATGCTTTTTATCATCTCTACCTGTAAAAAGAAATTTAAGATTATTGTTTACAATCTGACCTATATCTATCCATCTGGTCTCTTGCAAGCCAAGGATATCTAAATTGTAATAGTGGAATTTTTGTGTGAGGACATTGTATCGTGCTTATTCAGAGAAGCCAGTTTATTGTACCATGTGTTGCCATTCTTCAGTTACAAACTATAATTACTATATGATTATTCATAACAGATATCGATATAGACATCATGAGAATAATCTCTGTGCAGAGTCTCCACATTCCTACTACCTATGGAGAGAAAAGGATAAGTGAGATATTTAAGGAAACTATGCTTATTGAGAGAGGGAATGCCAACAGTATTAAACAGCTCCCTAATCGGAGGCATAGGGCAAAGACCCATTCTCCCACTACTGAAGGCTGAAGCAATTCACACTGGAAGTCTTCCTCCAATGTAGGTTTGATGATGCCCATAGAAGCAAGAGTTCGAGTGACTGCAATAACGTCAAAAGCTTTAATTTGAAATATGACTCATTAAAGTTACATATTCATTTAATATCTAATTTGTAACTGTAGGCCTTCCCATTTGGAAGATATAGTAGAATGACTTTCACAATTACAATTTTTTAGGCTGCACACAATCAGTAGGGTACACCGATAGGCTTTGAAAGGCCACTATCTGTTGGATTGGATATTAAGTTGTGGCCCTGTGTGCCAGAGAGTTATACCCTGTGCACATTGAAGAACACACTGGATAACCTTGACAGCATGCTACAATCTGTCTCCCACATCTGTCAGTAGGTTTTCTACCCTTAACCTTCTTTGAGTCTTCCGAATCCTTGTGATCTGGCCAGTTTATCTCATTGTGTGCAAAAAAAAATATGCTGCTCAGAGGTAAAACAACCCAACAACCCTTTTTTTTTGTGTGTGGGGGGGAATAAAGCATGGGAGGTCAGTTTTTAATAGCCTATAACTCTCTCTGCATTGCATCAGAAGCTTTCATTTAACCCAGCATAGCTTGTTACTTCCCACATTCATATTCTGTAGATAAAGCAGAATAATTGTTTTCATATTTCCCTTTATTTATGGGGGAAGAAAGTGTGGGGGGATAAATTTTTTGTAGCCTATGACACTCCTCTTGTCAGAAGCTTTCATTTGATGTATAGCTTGTTACTTTCAGCACTTGCATTCCGAAGATAGAACAATCAGTTTCTTATTTCCTTCTTTTTTAGGGGGGAGACATGTAGGGGTCTTTTTTTTTATAGCTTATGACACTTCCTATATAATAATAGGCTTTCATTTGACATATAGCTGGTTACTTTCAGCTTTCATGTTCTGGAGATATAGCAGAAGAATATTTCTCATATTTCCCCTTCTATAGGAGTCAAATTTTTTATAGTTTCTGATACTTCCCACATCACAAGCTTTTAATGAGATAAAACAGCTCCACAAGCTTTCAATGAGAGCAATTGTTTTCATATTTTCCTCCCCCCCCCCTTTTAGGGGGAAGATAACATGGGGGATCAATATTTTTTATAGCCTAATAGCTGAACAGCACCCTGTGCTGCCTGGGTCTCACTTTTAATCTGTATATTTTGTTTTTACTGCACTGAAGGTTAGTTTTGTGAGTTCTGCCCTCCCCCAACATTTTAGCACAGATTCTACACAAGGAATTGCCCAGAATTATTCAGATTGTTTTGACATTAGAGCGAGCTATCATAGCCTGTGGCTTCATCGCAAACTATAGAGATTTTTATTTCGACAGATTTTGATACTTTTAATGGAAAGTATACGGATAATATTGAATCAAACTTCAGATAAGACATTTTGCAAATCCACAAACTGACAATTGTCAAGCCAAAAGCAATAAGAAGATAGGCAAAAATAGGAAAGACTTCTGGAAACCATTATTTATCACTATTTATTGTGAAAAACATTGTCATTTAATAAATTTTTCCCTATTAGAGAGTCGTTTTCCCTAACTGTTTCAAAATGACTACCAGTTTTCTGGTTTATAAAGGAGGTAATTGAAAAAATTTGGGGAACTACAGGCCAATTTCAATACTATCAACTATACTGAAAAACTAAAAAAAAATTATATAAAAATAAGAATATTAAAGATTCTTACAAAGACGATCATTTTTGCTTATAATCATAATAATTTCATCATAATAATATATATATAACAAATTCATAATAAAATCATAATAAAATTCGCTTATCACCAATAAGCTGTATTACTTTTACATCTTAGTTAAAATTTCCCTGATCCTCTATCAGCCAATAACTCACAATTATCTATATATACGAGAGTAGATCATTTAATTCATCGATTGCTGTCACCAACAATTAGCAGCTTTTTTTTTTACAAATTAATGCATCATATTTGGCAACAGAGCAACTTTTGTAGGGCATGGAGTAGCATGTTTGAGAAACACATATTACAGCTTGCAAGTAACAGTAGAATAGTATGCAATCAGTCTGTCATTTCTCAGTTTTGAAAGATATTGTTTTGTGTGAAATTTTTTTGCAGTCTGTGGCTGATTGGAAAAGAGCAGTATGTAACACTCCAAAGATTTAAATACTATTAAAGTTTGGACCCTTTGTCTGATCCAATATTTATTTAAGCTCCGGATAGCTAAATTGGACGCCAGGCAATAATTAACAAATTGCCAAATAAAGTTCAATTAGGGTTCGAATACCAGCGGGCGTTACTTAGTGAGTAAGAATTCAAAAATTAAATGATTGTCAATATAAAAATATATAATCAAAACTTATCAAATAATGTTGCTTAAGAGAAAAAATAGCAAAGATTCAAAAAAGTTTCTATAACAAACAAGTTTATTTCCAAAAAATTATTTTTAAACACTCGCCAATGTAAATGAAAACGTCGTCTACATCATCACTATCTAACTTCTACTCACAACTCTTCTACTCTGTGACTAACACCAACTCCTACTGACAACTTCTAACTTCTGTGACTACATGTCACAGTTACAACAAGCATGCAGGTTCGGCAACACGTGGCCGTTGCACCGATAAATACATTTTGCATAAAATGACGAGCACGCAAGCTATGACACAAGAGGGGGCGTGTCCTTGTACACCTGCGCTTTAGCGGGTGACAATCACAAGTTCGGAGTTGTGCATGCGCAATTCCTATGCTCTTGGAAATGAGAGCTGTGATGCCAAAAATAAAATTAAATCCCCAAAATGATAAATATAATGTAAATTAAGCAAAACTGGTTAAGGTAAAGTAAAAGTGAATGAGGGGGCATCGCAAGTAGTATGTAATACTTACTGTGTTTGGCAAGACTTAAGTGGTGCACAGAGAGTAGCAGAAATGACTCAAGTGTTTAGAGAACAGTGCTTGAAATGAAGTACAATTTTCAAGAGGCACAAATGTTTCACAGAAGGCTGTGATTCTGCAGAGGATGATCAAATATCTGAGCAACTAAGCACTGTCCTGAACTTGAGTCTTCTGCGATGTATGTGTCTGTGCACCACTTATGCCTTACTGAACACAGTAATGTATCACATACTGCTGCTTACTTTCCAGATCAGCCTTAGCCTGAAAAAAATGTAACACACAAAAATTAAAACTTTTTCAAAATTAGAAGATGACTGAGACTGACTGTGTACTTTCTGCTTGCTTGCGACTGCATCACAGTGTGTCTTAACTTGCACATACTGCTCTGAGAACTGCATTATTATTTTTCAGTTGACTAATTGGTTAACTCTTTATTTTTATGTAGGCTTTTGTTGCCATTTAGTTTTTTTAACTGTATGCTTTTCTCACATAACCACCAACCTTGCCAGCTTATGTTTGATGTAGGCAATGATTGATGTAAGAGTTCATTTGTGTGCACACAATAGTGCATAAGGGAACATGTAAATAATATTAGTGATGTCACATAGTTGATTTCAAAAGCTTAGGCACTAAGCTTAGTGATAGTTCTATATCCATGTGGACGGTAGCAGTTGGCTCTCATTTGTCACACAAGTTGATAACTTCTTATTGTGAGTTACTGATGTTTTCTTTGCTGAAGATGTTGCTAGTGAGTATTAGGATAGTAGAACTGCCCTCGTTGAGCAGAGTTTTGCTGTAGTTAGTTATATCATAGAAGAGAAATAAAGTTAACTAGTGATTTCACATTTGATTCTTAATAAAATATTGGAGTCATTTTTTCTTTGATATACTTGTTTTTGATTTATTTAGCCATAAACCTTTGATAGCATGTTCACATCAGGTTGGGTTACCTCTAGAGGTACTTTTTGCACACAATGGGCTAAATGAACAGGGCATAAAGACCCTGACAGCTCAGGGAAGGTTGAGGGAGGGGACCTATTGGACAGCTATTGGGAGACAGAAGGTAGCCTCCCATCAAGGTCATCCAGCATGTTCTTTAATGTGCACAGGGTATGGCTCTGCTACACACGGGACCATGGCTTAATGTCTCATCTGATGGACAGCAGTCTTTCCAAGCCCATTGGTTCCCCTACTGACCCGAGGGCAGGGTGGAGAATTTCCCAGCAGAGATAAATCCCAATGCTGGCCCAGACAGGACTCTAACCTGAGAACTGCAAATTGCGAGCCTGTGCATTACCAACTCAACCACCCCTGCCCCTCACATCAGATAGTATTACATTTTGGAATGTTTTTTTTTGCAGTTTTGCAACTTGTAGTAAAATTAACTTTGATACTGAAGTCTGAGTGTCTGACACCCATTGGGTACATTACACTGCTCTGTGTCCTTTAAGAGTTACTATGTTGCCACATACGTATTAACTTGTACGAAAACTGCTAATTGTGAGTGATGACAATCCACAAATTAAATGATCCATATATGTTTGTTAGATATCTTCACTTGGCCTACAACTATAAATATAAGCAAGCCAAAACTGTATTGACAAACTCTGAATGGAAAAATGTGGCAAATAGCTATATAAACATTCATTACATATATTCAATTTAGTATTTCAAGCTTATTTTAGTATATCATAATATAAGTTATTATGAATATGAGGTATATCATGCAAAAAAAAAACAAACCATAGAGTGAAATAATATCATTTGAAATGAATTATAATACTTGCTGTCATTTTTACTCATCCAACCAGCATGCAAAGAACAGTAAGTAGTTTTTCTGTGTTGCTCACAGAGGGCATCACCTACCAACTTTTGAAAGTCACAGGAATGTCTTTTAAAACATAAAAAGTACGTATATGATAATAAAATGTAGGGTGAACATATCAGCTTATTGCACCAAAAATAAAATAAAAAAATTTTAATTTACTATTATACATTATTTTGGTGCAAGTTGCTATTGTCATCAGTTTGTTATTGTCTTCACTGTTTGTTTTGCAGACTGCCCTTCATGTGGCTGCTGAAAATGGTCATTTATCCATTGCACGTTTGTTAGTAGAATTTCATGCAGATCTGTTGGCAAAAGATAGTACTGGTCTCACTGCCATGGACCATGCAGAGAAAGCAGGCCATCCTGATGTTATGGAGTTGCTGAAGACTGCTGCAGGTGAGTTTTCTTGTATGATTTGCAGCAAAATACAGAGTAGCTACTCTGTATTTTGCTGCAAATCAAAATATAAAGCTAATTATCTTTGATAAATGAATAGGAAGTGTAAGTAGTTCAGTTTAATAAAGTAGAGTTTAATGTGGTATATTTATTATTATTATATGTTTGGGAAATAGTGAACTTGAAGGAAAACTTCTATAAGGTCCAGGATCTCAATCAGAAGAATTTACTCATTAAAAATAACTTAAAATTCTCTTTCATTGAGCAATAAAATTTTAAATTTATCCTTCAAACTTTTTGCATGTTAAAAGTTTCTCCTAAAAACTTTTAAGTAAGGGAAACAATGGTTCCCTCAAAATTCTCATTAAAAATAAGAAATGTAAATTAAATGCATTTAAACACTTTGACATGAAAGTAAAAGTATTTTAACTTTAATAAGTTTATTCTGACATAATTTTTACATTTATTTAATATTCTCTGAGTTTCCCTGTTACATTATACTGTATAATTTAACAGAAGCACCAATTTGCCAAGCTAGTTGAGCTAAGAGTGTATGAAGAACTTCGCTTCCATTGCTACTGCATTGCTCATTGTATCGCACAACATAAGTCTCATTTTTCCATATTCAACCAGCAGAAATGTTCCTTATTGACTGAACTTGTTGCTTTTCAGAATTACATCATTTCATACTTTTCTTACCTACTGCTAGAGGTCTCTAGAGTGTTTGCTCTGCCATTACTTTCTGCCATTATTGGCAGAAGGGTTAAGATAGCTGAAGTCATCAAAGGTAAGTGTGATTATTTTTTAACTTCTTTTAGGAAAATGTAATCATCCTCTATCCTAAACTGTTGTGTGCCTGGATTTCACTCATTCACTTGTGAAAGAATTTCTTAATTTTTAATGCTTTGTCAGCCAAAGTTAATCGTGCTTTTCCCATTCAGATATCATTAATCTTAATTTCCTCATTGCAGATTTGCTAAACAGATAAACTCTATTATTATGTTTTATTGTTCTAATCATTACTGTAATTACTACTATGGGTATAATATGAAACATAAAAGTTATTAAAACATTTTTTTGTGTGGACACTACTAATACTACAATTCATGAAGGCTATACTCAGAATAATATGAAAATTATAACTTGTGAAACATATCACTCACATCAAGATTATTATAACCAATGTATTATCATTCACAATGCTTAATGTTGTATCACTGTACCACTGTATTACATTCAAATATATGTAATTAGATACATTGAAAAGTTTTGAAAGTGTAATAGAAACATATGGAAGGAAATTTGTAACTTGAAAGTTATGTAAATAATGGTTGAAATATTTAAAAACAAACTACAGATAGTGCTCTGATACAAATTTATTAACAACTGTCAACAATGTGGGTCTGTACAAATGTAATTTTTCATTTTACTTATTTTTAACATAGAAAGCTACAAAATGCATCTAGTGAATATTTTCATGCAAACAACTAGCTTTCAACAACGTCAACATAATTCTTTTAATAATTCTTTAATATTGGAAGTTATTGCCAGATATTTCATTTGTGTTCAAACTTTTGCTCCTAAAGTAACAAATTTGAAACAGAATTCTGCATCGTTTCGCTTTGTTTCAGCATTCACAAATTACTATTGAGCAAACACATTGTACATTACAATAGTGATTTAATTACCAATGTTTTTTAAACATACATATAATGTGGGGATTAGAATTACCCTTTTCCTATTTGAACAATGCTTGCTTATACCAAGAAGAGATACAAAGAAGCTTATACCAAGAAGAGATAAAAGAGATACTCTCGTGTGGAAGTGAACGGAAGGGGAGGGCTGCCAGATTAGTGTGGCCTACTGATCTGGACAACTACGGCTACTTTTCTTTTTTTTCTACCCTGCTGAGGAGTGGTCAACCACACAGGGTCCTGGTGCTGACCATATAAACCTACTGGACTGGACAGATATGTGGCTCTGAGCTTGATTATGGATCCTGATTTTGCTGCACTGGTGGGCTTCTGTGGAGGGAAAATCTTCCACTGTGTTTTCTGTTTGTTTGTGGGTTGACAGCCCCAAGTGAATAGATTCACAGGATATGTTTATCAGCTGGTGGATAATCCTGAGCAGAAGTCATCGCAGGCACCTGAACTCTTTGCTTCTATTGGCATCGTAAAATTCTACATTGGAGGAAGTCTTCCAGTGTAGATGGCTTCAGCCTTTAGTAGTGGGGGAACGGGTCTTTGCCCCATGTCTGCGATTAGGGGGCTGTTTGATATTGTCGGTATTCCCTCTCCCAATAAACATAGTTTCTTTAAACATCCCACTAACCATTTTCTCTCCATAGGTAGTTGGAATGTGAGGACTCTGCACAGAGCTTTTTCTCTTGATGTCCTCACACAAGAATTCCACCATTATAATTTAGATATTCTCAGCTTGCAAGAGACCAGATGGACAGATAAAGGTCAGATTCTTAAAAATAATCTTAAATTTCTCTTTTCAGGGAGGGACGACAATAAGCATCACCAAGGTGTGGGTCTGCTTCTCAGCAGACACGCTAGTGATGCTCTTCTAGGATATGAGTGCATTAATGAAAGGTTTCTTACAGCAAAATTTCAGACAAGCATTAAAGACTTGAATGTTATCTGCTGTTGTGCCCCCACTGAGGATGCCGATGAGGATGAGACGGATAGGTTTTATGAACAACTTCAGGATATTTTGAATTCTGTCAAGAAAGGAGATATTACCCTTGTTCTTGGTGACTTCAATGCCAAAGTTGGTACTGACTCTGACCTTTGGGGAGGAGTAATAGGCCCTTTTGGTATTGGTAGCTGCAGTGGCAATGGGCAACGTCTCCTACAGGTAAGTAAACTCAATGGATTCAGAATAACTAACACTTATTACAAACTCCGCGACATACATAAATACACATGGGTTTCACCTGATGGGCTGCATAAGAATATGATTGATTACATATTAATTAACAGCAAATGGGCTAGTTCTGTTAGGAATACCAGGGCATATAGGGGAGCTGAAATTGGATCTGACCATTACCTTGTTAAAAGTGTGTTGCAACTTAAACTTAAAAAGTTGTGCTAGGGTTAAAAAATTTACTTTTAATACTGAAGCTCTGAAAGATCCAGTTATAGCCAAAGCTTACCATGATAAGTTACTTAGTCATTATGACAGTCATGGTTTGCTTACTACTGAAGTTGAGGAAGAATGGGATCATTTTAAACAGGCTTTTTTGGACACTAACAGTACTCTTTTAGGAAAAAAGGAGCAGAAGAGGCAAAATTATCTGAGTGATAAGGCACTTGAGCTTATTTCGGAAAGAAAGAACTGCAGGAATGCCCTTAATCAATACCCTACTAGTCCTAATAGAAAGCATTACAGAGACCTTAATAAACTTGTAAAGGATCAGTTAGCTGCTGATAAGAATCCTTGGCTTGATGGTTTGGCTGACAAAGTCAAGGAAGCAGTTAGAGAGCACAACAGCAGAGAGCTGTACCAGATAGTTAATGTTTTGTGTGGTAGAAAACGGACAGGCATACAAGGATTGAAGGATAAACAAGGTAAGGTTATAGAAGGGGAGGATTCTGTCATGGCTAGGTGGGCTGAGCATTTCAGTGATGTTCTAAACAATGTAGTTAGTTCTACTCCCATTGTTTGCAATGATGATAGATGCATTGTTGGCTTTAATGTTGGCCCTATAACACAATCTGAAGTTATTTTGGCTGTTTCTAAACTTAAACTTCATAAATCCCCAGGGGTAGATGAAATTACTACGGAAATGCTTAGAGCTGGGAATGTTTCAGTTACCACTTGGATGACTGAAATTCTGAATATCTTTTATGATAAAGGCATGGTTCCTAAGGATTTTACCAGAGCTATTGTTATCCCTATTTTCAAAAAAGGTGATCGCCGTTCTTGTGATAACTATAGGGGTATCAGCCTACTCTCTGTTCCAGGTAAAGTTCTTTCCATGATTGTGCTTAATAGAATTAAGAATCTGGTTGACAGTCAATTGCGTGATGAGCAATGTGGATTCAGAAGTGGTAGGGGATGTGTGGATCAGATATTTTCACTTAGGCAGATTCTTGAGAAATGTTTAGAGTTTCAGAAACCTTTGGTTGGTTGCTAGCTTTGTTGATTTCAAAAAGGCTTTCGACTCTGTTGATCGTCATAATTTGTGGTTGATTGTGAGATCATATGGTATACCAGACAAGTTAGTTAACATAATGAAAGCTCTCTATAATAACACTGAGTCGTGTGTGAGAGTTGGTAAGGCTTGTAGCAATTGGTTTAGCATTACTTCTGGTGTTCAACAAGGGTGCATTTTGTCTCCTTTTCTCTTTAGCTTGGTTATTGATTATGATGCGAAATTCACTTCAAGGGAAAGATTTTGGCCTTAAATGGGCTGGAGATACGAAAATTTCTGATTTAGATTATGCTGATGATTTAGCCCTTTTGGCAAATGATATTGATGAGATGAACCTTTCATTCGAGCTGTTGATGAGACTGGTAGGAGAGTAGGTTTGGTTATAAACAGAGAGAAAACTAAAGTGATGAAAATTGGTCAGGCAGGCTGTGATTCAGTTAATCTGAATGGTTGCAGTCTTGAGCAGGTGTCACAGTTTAATTATCTTGGGAGCTATGTAACAGATAATGGTGATGTGCGGCATGAGATTAACAGATGAATAGGGATTGCTGCCGGGACTTTTAAGAATCTATGGAGAGTGTGGAGAAATAGGCATATACACCTAAAGACTAAAATTAGGCTGTATAATAGTTTGGTTCTTTCTAGGGTTAGTTATGGTAGTGAAACTTGGACACTTTGTAAACAAGATAACAGGAAACTAGATGCTTTTGATTCCAGATGCTTAAGCAGTATCTTGGACATTAGGTGGTTCAACTTTGTAACTAATGATGAGATTAGGCAAAGGAGTTTGCAACCTCCTTTAAGCAGCATATTGTGCAGAGAGAGACTCCGTTGGTTTGGCCATGTTGCCCGTATGGATAATTATTGATTGGCGAATAGGGTTATGAACAGTGTGCCTAGAGGCTTCAGAAGGAGGGGGAGACCTAGGATGCGGTGGGCAGACAATGTCAAACAAGACCTTGTTAGAATTGGTGTGCAGTGGCCAGATGCAGTAGATGTAGCTCAGGATAGACTTGCTTGGAGAACTAAATTGCACGGTCTGGTTGGACCTCCATAGCCCATGGCTGCTTGAGGATGATGATGATGATGATGATGATGATGCTTATACCAATGTTTTCCGGGAATGCATTGCTTAGCATAAGCTGTATCGTATTGTTTTAAAAAGTTCAGTATGTTACCTATAATAGAATCTAGGTCAAACTTTAAACTGGTTTTTTCTGTGATGTAAAATATAAATAAAAGTAATGAACCAAAGGACCAATATTTCGAAGTGGCAGAAAAGTTTGAAATAATTCATATAAAAAATTCTACCACATTTCAAAAGTTATTGTATTAGAGTGAAATTATAAAATGTTATTAATGTTTCTCATTGAATTATCAAGCAGCATTCAACTAGTATGATTCATTTTTTTAAATGTATTAGTAAATGAAAAAACTTAATCACTGGTAGGGGCCCTCATTGACAATTTCATTGGTAAATAACCTATCGTTCACTCTCATCTCTCGAACATAGGGAAACTTGAAACAATTTATATTAGGGCTAGTAAGTAGGTACCTAGGACATAAGAAATATATTTAACCGTTGAATATTTTTGAAAAATACTAATATAGTGTTTTTGAAAATGAATAATATAGACTATATATATAATACTAATATAGAGTGTTTTTGAAATTGTGAAACATTAAATGCATGTAATATTATTATTAATATCGGTTTTTTTATTATTAATTAAACACAGCTAACTATGATAAAATTTAATAACACGACCAACCTGTTTACATTCAGATAGCACAGTGTATTACAATTTCTAACCAGAGAACTGCCAAGTATATTATACTTGCGTTGGAAGCCAAATAACAATAGTATGTTATTATTAGAGTAACCTAAAGTCTATATATAACCTTAAAACATTGTTAAGATACATTTGTTCTAAAAGGAATAAATAGATATTTGCCATTTCCATTTGCTGGTACAATTGCTATGTCCTAATGCTTCAGATGTAACATAATGGAATTATCATTGTCAAGGTATTATTAAGCTACCAGTCCTTGTCTACTGAACATAATCTGTAGCACTAGGCCATGTGAGATGTGTATGCCTTCACTGATTGTTCATTTGTCACTCTTTCCTATCCATATGATTTTAACTCCGTCAGCATATAAATTCCATACATTAATACATAGATGGGATTTTGTCCATATTCTATTAGTATTCATTAGAAGTAGCCGCGCTGTCTAGCTATCTTCCAATGTACACATAGTTAGGATCCCGATTGCTGATGTCATTGTTTTATTGAGAAGCTTGCATGTCACAGATAGAACCATGTATACTGTAAAATCAATGCTGACCTCGGATTTTAACTCTTGCTTCAAACATTGGCAGCAGTGAGGTTAACAACAACTTATGCCCATGCCTGATTATGCTGCCGATGATTGAAGTAAGAGTTAAAATCCAAGGTCAGCATTGGTAATGATTTTACAGTATACATGGTTCTATCTGTGACATGCAAGCTTCTCAATAGAGCAATGACGTCAGCAGTCGGGATCCTAAAGCCAGACGGCGGCTACTTCTAATGAATACTAATAGAATATGGAGAAAATACCATCTATCTATGTATTAATGTATGGAATTTATATGCTGACGGAGTTAAAATCACATGGATAGGAAAGTAATGACAAATGAACAATCATCGAAGGCATGCGCATCTCACATGGCCTAGTGTTACAGATTTTATTCAGTAGACAAGGACTGGTAGCTTAATAATACCTTGGCAGTGATAATTCCATCATGTTACATCTGAAGCATTAGGACATAGCAATTGTACCAGCAAATGGAAATGGGAAATATCTATGTATTCCTTTTAGATCTAATGTATCTTAACAGTGTTTTAAGGTTATATATAGACTTTAGGTTACTCTAATAATAACGTACTATTGTTATTTGGTTTCCAATGCAAGTATTATATACTTGGCAGTTCTCTGCTTAAGAATTGTAATGCACTGTGCTGTCTAAATGTAAACAACTTGATCGTGTTATTAAATTTTATAATGTCAGTTTTTTGCATTCAAGCCACAATTCTTTTGGCTATTTTAGTATTTTTCACTCAAATTATAATTCAACTTTTACTGTTTTGCTTTCAGGACAAATATTTTGGCTTTTTTTTTTATTTACTGATGATTAAGTTTATTCCACATTAACGACATATTGGTACTTTTGCATAGTAGTTCAATGTATTACGTTCAGAAGATTGTATTTAAACTAAATAAAGTTAGAATAAAATTAATTTTCTGTCATTTCTACTTAGTTTTGGAACAGCCACCCTCTAAGTTATAGAATGAAAACATTTATATTCATCATGCTAGTGATGAGTTCGGGCTGAGCCCGAGTCTTGCTGGGATCAGTCTGACTTTTGGTAACATTCATTTCAGTAAATACATTTTATGATGCATCTGAAATATTTTTTCCCAAAGAGAGATCAGGCAGGCACAGAATTAAAAAATTGAGCATGAACATCATCTCCTTTGATGTTTCGCTTATATTTCTGACTTCCCAACTTTGTGTTTCCAACTCTGTGTTTCGGCATTGGTTCAAGGATAGTTTAATTTATAGCATGCCAGACTAGTATTCTGATGATCCCAGTCTTAAGTTCTCAAGTCCCATTTGTGATTTTTTTTTTCTGTTAACCCGCAACTAACTCTCAGCAAGAAAGGGTACATGGATAGGCTCGGAAAACTGCCATCCATCAGATGAAGTATTTAAGTTGTGACTTTGTGTTCAGAGGTTAGGTAGTTTTACCTATGAGTGGCACTTCTTTTGCACACAATGGGGCAAATGGCCAAGTCATAAGGACCCCACACAGCTGTTAGGAGACAGATCATAGCTTCCAGTCAAGCCATCCAGTGTACTCTAACGTACACAGGGTATGGTTATCTCGCACACACAGTGCCCCAGCTTAATGTCCTATCTGACAGATGGCAACTTTTCCAAGCCCATTGGTGTCCGCTACTGCCTGAGAAAGAGCATGGTAATTGGCAAAGGTAAATTGCAACTCTGGCTGAGGTGGAAGTTAAACCTGGGAACTGCAGATTACAAGCCAGGTGTGCTACAGACTGAGCCATCCCTGCCCCCATGTTCAGGAGAGTTCTATTATAAGTATATGGAAAGACACACTAGATGATTTTAAAGAGATTTCCACCTGTCGCATAACAGTTGTCCAGTGGATCCCCTTTCACTTCTCGACTCAGCCCAGGGAGAGGAGTGGGGTCCCTGTGACCTGATCTTTAGCTCACTGTGTATCCAAAAGTGCCATTCAGAGGTAATGCATTTCAAAACTGGCACAGCAATGATGGGCATGACTGTTTTTTGGATGGGGACAAAATTTAGCCTCTTCCACAAAGGTCTGTTTATAGAATTTAATATTGGGAGAAAAAGATTAGAGGGATTTTTCATAATTTAGCACATTTTCTCAAGTGCAAACACAGCAATTAAATGAAAAAAAAAAAACAAGAATGAAATTTAGGATTATGCATAATTCTTCCATATACAACCAGTAGCTTGGCCAAGACTAGCCGAAATATTTGTAATTGTTTGTTTTTTTTTTTAAATTTTGCTGGTATTTTTATTAATGCCAGGTAATGAACAAAATGAATTTAGCATAATTTAACATAATGAAAGTGCTTTGTAATAATACCAAATCATGTGTGCAAGTTGACAAAGCTTGTAGCAATTGGTTAGCATTGTTTCTGATGTATGACAAAGTGTGCATTTTGTCTCATTTCCTCTTTGGTTATCAATTGTTATGCGAAATTCACTTCAAGGGAAATATTTTGGGCTTAAATGATTTATTGATATGAAAATTTCTGATGTAGATTATGCTGATGATTTAGCCCTTTTGGCAAATGTTGTTGATAAGATGGCTATTTCATTTGAGCTGTTGATGAAACTGGTAGTAGAGTAGGTTTAGTGATGTACAGATAGAAAACTAATGTGATGAAAAATGATCAGGCAGATTGTGGTTCAGTTAATCTGAATGGTTGCACTCTTGAGCAGATGTCACAATTAAATTATCTTGGGAGCTATGTAACTGATACTGGGGCCGTGCAGCATGAGATTATTACAGATTTTTAGATCATGAACCAACTTTCTCCATTCCCTGATTGAATATTGAGCACTTTCAGTCGCTTCTCGTAGACCTAAAGACTAAAATTAGACTATAATGGTTGTATTCCATAACTTTCTAGTTATGGTAGTGAAACTTGGATCCTTTGTAAACAAGATAGCAGGAAACTCATTTATTTTTATTCTAGATGCTTATGTGGTATCTTGGGCATTAGTTGGTTTGACTTTGTAAGTAATGATGAAGTTAAACAAACGAGTCATCAACCACCTTTGAACTGCATATTGTGCAGAGAGGGACTCCATTGGTTTGGTCATGTTTCCCATATGCATAACTATAGATTAGCAAATAGGGTTATGAAGAGTGTTCCTAAGGACATCAGAAAGAGGGGAAGACTTAGGATGTGGACAGACAATGTCAAACAGGACCTGGTTAGAATTGGTCTACAGTGTCGAGATGCAACAGATGTAGCTCAGGAGAGATGTGTTTGGAGAACTAAATGGCACAATCTGGTTGGATCTCATGGCTGCTTGAGAATGATGATGATGAATCAACAAATAAATAAAATACCCTTCAAGCAGCTGCTAATGGCACAATCTGGTTGGACCTCATGGCTGCTTGAGAATGATGATGATGAATGAACAAATAAATAAAATTCCCTTCAAGCAGCTGCTTTCCACATAAATCTTACAGGAGCCTGTTATCATAATACCCATGTCTTTTATGCAGGGCTTGAACCCAGGTTCCTAAGATCAATAGCCAAGCAAGCTACCTACTTGGCCATGGGATGCTGATGAATAAATGATTTCTTAAAAATAAAATAAATTTCTTGAATGAGGAGGAGATTGCATCTTTAGTCCACCCCATTTTTCATTACTATGAGATAACTCATTGTTATATATATGTATATATAGGTACTGGACTGAAAAATGGAAACAGTTTCATATTATATCAATAGAAAAATCTCATTCAGAGCTGAATAACTTCTTCAATATGACTTTTTTAGTGAAAAATATGTCTGAAGATAATTTAAAGATCTCAATAAAATCTATTTAAAGCCTGATTTTAAACAATATTTTTTAAATGGTTCTGAAGGCTGGACTATATAATAGCCTACAAAAAATTGACCCTAAAATTTAATTAGCACATTAAAACAGGTTAAAGGATCAGAAAACTCTACTAAAGTCATCTCTGATCCCTTAACATGTTTTTAATTAAATTTTTGGGGATTCTTTTTAACCTGTTAAATATATTTCAGCTTTCATAACTCTTTGAATGCTGAACAAATATTGTTTGAAATCAGCATTTATATAGATCTGTGATTTTCAATTTATCTTTAGACATATTGATGCTAAAGCAGTATCTTGGGCATTGGTTGGTCAACTTTGTAGGTATGATGAGGTTAAGCAAATGATGATGCTTACACATTATCATTTATTTAACTTCATCATCTCATTGAAGGTCACAAATCTATATAAATCCCAATTTCAAACAATATTTGTTCAGTATTCAAAGAGATAGTTTTCATTAGAAATTGTATTGAAGTTATTGAGCATGTGATTTTTCTACCGAAATAACATGCAACTGTTTCAATTTTTATGTCCAGTGCCTATATATAATACAAAGGCTTTTTTTTTTCTGAGGATACTCACATATGCCCCATATTCCCACCTGTTTTCATTCATATAAGAATGAAATTTAATTATTATTTTTTAGTTGAGAGTTTGTTAGTAAAATATTTTTCATATACACTTGATGATATTTTCCTTTACCCCTTTTTGACTGGACTACAATTCCACAATTTTGACACCAAAAGCAAAGAGCAAAATCGAGATATTCCTCAGATGGTATGACTCAAATTTAGAGTTATTCAACTTTTCTGAAGGTGATTTTGACAATTTTTCTTGTAATATTAACTTGTACTTCTGCCCTGTGGTTGAGTGGTTAGTGCACTTGGCTACTAATATAAGGGACCTGGGTTCGAGCCCCAGACAAGACATGGACATTTGTGTTGTTTTTCTGCTGAGGTGCTGCCATCCTCACAGACCTTCTACTATGGCATATAAACTGACAGGCTCCTGTCAGACCTCTGTGGCAAGCAGCTGCTTGAGGGGATATTATTTTTTTTTTACTTTCATTCTAACTTACCAGTAAATAAAATAAAATTATATTAAAATACACGTTTAATTTTTTTTTTCATGCAATAGGGCCATTTTCTGTAACTCATCAATTCTCACAATAAAATAGTTGCAAGGTACAGTATCCCCACATTTTTTTCCTAGAAAATATGAAGTGTATGATACTAATTTCCAATAATATTTGATTCAAAAAGTATAGAACTATTTTAGCTCTTACGAAGCATGAAGTACTGGATGGTTGAACCCTTTTAATGATTCGGAAACATCAAATACTGGAATGACATTCCGATTCAGTGATTTTCCGGAATGCATTCCAATTTAGTTATAGCACTACTTTTGGTAATTGCTTCTCCTACTTTAAAAGTCGCACTTTGCCACTAGTCGAGGTTACTTACTGTTGGTGTTTTTTCTCTATTGCAACAGTTTGCTGGTTGGGGTATGGTTTGAGCCAAAGTTTGAAGCTTCCCCCTTGCTTGTCAATTAATGAACTATAATTCATTACATCTAAGCAAACAAGTCATCATTTATTGACTGAATGCATATTCACTACTTTCTCTGAGTACTCATATATGAAGAATAGTGTTCAGTATTCTTTCTGAAGTATTTAAATTAACCCTGGAACCTGACAGTGGGGTCCTTGTGACCTGACACCTCATTATTTGCACAAGTCCAGAACTACTGTTAGTGTACTGACTGCTGGTATAGGTATGTAAATTCAATATGGGTATGCCATTTTGTTTGCAGTGGTTGGGATTTAAAAGCATCAACTATCAACAACAAGTGTATGTAGAGGTCTTAGCAACCTGACTCTCAGGTATATTTGATTACTTTCATTTTCCTTTCCTGAAAAAAGAAATTTAAGATTATTTTTAGGTATCTGATCTTCACTTGTCCATCAACCACAGAATATCTAGGTTATAATGCTGGAATTCTTGTGTGAGAACACAGAGAGAATAATCTCTATGCAGAGTCCTCACATACTAAGTACCTGTGGAGAGAAAAATGTTTAGTGAGATCTTTAAAGAAACTATGTTTATTGAGAGAGGAAATGCTAACAAAATCAAACAGCTCCTAATTGTAGTCAGGGGCAAAGACCTTTTACCCCCACTCTACTAAAGGCTTAAGGCAACTACACTGGTAGGACTTCCTTGCAGTGTAGGTTTTGTGATAGCTGTAAAAGCAAGAGTTCAGGTATTGCAATGGCTTCTCATCAGGATTATCTGTCAGGTGATATAATGTGCCCTGTGCTTTTATTCACTCGGGGCTGTCAACTCAAAAACAAACAGAAGGTACAGCAGGACATTTTCCCTTCGCAGACCACCTGTGAACCCATAAAATTTAACCCCCCCCCCCAAAAAAAAAAGATATGGGTGCAAAAGTTTATCCATAACTTTTCCCAGCAATAATGCACTACTCTATTCATAGCTTTCAACTCCCCATCAATATTGTACTATTCCATTCATAAGGTAGGTGATGGCAGTGCCTCCAGAGATTTTGGACATTCACAGTAGGTTTAAATCCTGACTCAACAGAGCTAGGAACCTGATTGCTAATCTGTACACAGGAAGACATAAGTGAAACACCACATCAAATCTGGGCGATTGATCAAGTGCCTGTGATATTACAGGGAGCTGAAAACTTCTACCTCCAATAACGTCACTGCCAGGGGCAGATTTATTATTATTTATTGATAAGCAGACTAAATGGCAGCTTAGTGACACCCAAGTCGTTCTGTGAATATGTAACTATTTGATTTCTTAAAAATCCATAAGATCCTTAAATGTTGCTCTGCTTAGTACCCCTGGACTTCTAAATCTGTTACTGGTCATTGTGGACATACCAAAAAATGTGTCCACACACCCATTTGGAATATGCATAGTAATTGATGGAAGCTTGCTACTTTGAGTCATTTACTACATAGGGTGTTTCCAGAAGGTCGTCAAACTTGGGAATGTGTTCTACTGCACAGTAATGAAAAACGTTCCTATGAACATTGGGCCAGGAATGCTTACCTTCCAGATGCAGCACATTTTGAGAGTCAAGTAAGGAAGCCTGTCATTGTATTGCTAGGTAAGCTTGCATCATTTACATATCTGACAACATGGTAAATGTTTGCAAATGTTGGATAAAATCCTGCCACTCCTAGGTGATCTCAATCGTACATGTTCTGCCCATTGAATTGGCAGAGGATGACGAATTGCATGGCCTGCATGCTCTCCCAATTTGAATCCACTGTATTACTTCTTATGAGGGCATGTTATGGCTGATGTTTATGCTACCCTGGTTCCTAATACACAAGCTGTCCACAAACAGATTGTGGATGGTTATTAAAGAATTCAGAACAGTCTGGGACTTTTTGAACATGTTCAACAGTCAATGAGAAGGCTTTGTGATGAATGTATTGTTGCTCAGGGAGGCCATTCGGAACATTTGTTCTGATGTAGACTTGTTCTAATTTATCATTTACAGTGTGCTGTAAAAATGAATAAAAACTAACTCCACTCCATGAGCTTTCTTATTTGCACTCTCAAAATATGCTATAACTCAGAATGGAAGCATTTTTAGCCCAATGTTCATAGGAACGTTTTTTCATCATTATATGCAGTAGAAAACATTCTCAAAGTTTGACTAGATCTTTTGGAAACATCCTGTATATAAAGTTTAATTTTTGATACAAGGTATTTTATGCTTGGTAAGGAATTTTTTTAAAACATTGACACATTAGAAGATTTGTTTGATAGAACAGAAAAGGATTGCACTGTAGACCCTATGTATATTAAGATTTGAACAACACTGGACAATTCTTGTAGAGTGCTGTAACTGTTAAACAATTAGAGAAAAAGAATATGAAAAATTAGTAATGTAAGGTGATTTTAAAAAAATAGAAAGAGAAATAAAATGAAAGAATAACTGCTAGAATCTGGTGAATACTGAATGCTTTGTTTCAGAGAGAAGGAAAGTTCTTATTTTTATTGTTTCATTACTCTCAAGAAGTGAAAAATAGAACTAATGGATTGTGTACAGAAAATGAAAATAATATTATACAAAAATACAACACAAAAAATTTCATGTGATCTGTTTAAAAAAGTTGCGTTTTACCATCACCCATTCCAGTGTGTAAGGGATAAATCACTGTTGTCAGGGTAAACCCTTTGGCCACTATAGTCTATCACCAAAATTCTAGCCTCCTCACATAAATGATCATGCAAGTATTCATTTAAAATTTTGCCATTTTCAACTTTTTCCACTGTTAGAAAACATTAATAGTAAAATAATTTCAACAGTTAACAATGTACAGGGTGGGGCACAGAAACTTCCTTTTCCTGACGGCACATTGTGAAGGGAGGTAAGGTCGTAGAAAAGTGGGGATGGGCTTGGCGAACGCAGCAGTCACGGAAGTTGTTGTCTAGTACCCCTCAGTAGAAAACATGAGGTGGACAAAGGAGCAGCGTGCGTTTGCGCCCGAAGCCTATTTTTCGAACACCGTTCCTATGTGGCGGTGCAGCGTGCGTTCCGTACTCCCTTCGGAATTCAGTCCAGAGGTCCGGTTCCTGACCATAAATCAATTGTTTTGTGGGTAGAGAGCTTTAGGACAACTGGGAGTGTGGTGAAAAAAAGCCCAGGACGATGACAGACCATTACGACACCAGAAAATATGGAGGCAGTTTGACAGTCGATTTTGAGATCTCCAAGACGCTCCATTCGCAAACATGCAGTTGCCCTAGGAATATCCAATCGATCAATGCATCGAATTCTTCATGAACATCTTCATTTCCATCCCTACAAGATGTGTATTGTGCAAGAATTGTCACAACGTCATTTCCAGAACCGAATAACGCCGTGCGAAACTTTATTGGAAACTGTTCCCCTTGACGCAATTGTTTTCTTTAGTGATGAGGCACATTTTCACCTATCCTGGTGTGTCAATAAACAGAATATGCGCTATTGGAGTGGTAACAACCCTAGAGAGCTCCATGAGAGGCCACTTCACAGTGATAAGGTGACAGTATGGTGTGCATTGCCGAGAGTTGGAATTATTGGTCCTTAGTTTTTTGAGGAGGACAATCGAGCAGTTACTGTCAATTCACAGCGGTATGTGGACATGATTTAAAACTTTTTCGAACCAGCTCTTGAAGAAATGAACCTAGGAAATGTCTGGTTCCAACAGGATGGTGCCACGGCCCACACAGCCCGAGCTTTGATGACAGTTTTGAGGGCAATATTCCCTGGACGGCTCATCACGATTTGAGGTGACATCCCGAGGGCGGCATGCTCACCCAATCTAACGCCCTGTGATTTTTTTTTATAGCGATACCTCAATGCAGAGATTTTTAAACATCACCCCACAAACCTGCTTCAGCTGAAGAACGTTATTCGACAGGAAATAGCCCGAATTCCGCTGGACATGTTGGAACGTGCAGAGGGAAACGTCAGAAATCGGTTGCATCAATGCATAGAGAATGGTGGCCACCACCTTCAGGATATTTTGTTTAAACAGCATGATTTGAAATTTGAAATTATGTTCTTTCATTATCAAAAAATAAATTTTGTTTATCAGCAACAATTTTTCTTTCATTTGCCTTCAAAAAAAGGAAGTTTTTGCGCCCCACCCTGTATATAAGTCATGGAATTTACCTCATTATGAGGGGTTGAGTTTTCAAACAGAAGTCAGCTGCATTAATATATATGTTACCGTTAAAGTGTATAATTCAGTTATTTCATAGAATACTTAGTTATTTCATGAAATAACTGATCAAGTCAGTTAAAGCGTGTAATAAATTAATAATTCCACACTTTAACTAGTTATTCTATGAAATAACTAGGTATTCTATGAAATAACTAATGATAGACAGTTAAAGTGTAAAATAAA
This sequence comes from Ryuthela nishihirai, assembly GCA_038380435.1. Taxonomy (NCBI): domain Eukaryota; kingdom Metazoa; phylum Arthropoda; class Arachnida; order Araneae; family Heptathelidae; genus Ryuthela; species Ryuthela nishihirai. Next base: position 150,848,091 of record JAWZYU010000001.1, on the reverse strand, counting down.
CAATCTGACTGAATTATACAGCATACAAAATGTGATTTATATAAAGACACAATAAAATCATTTGTTACAACAGGGATTACTAAAATGGCATTTGGAATTGCATAGAACATTATTTCTAAAACAAATACATTTTTTGTTGACACACTGCGTTTTACATGAACATTTTCTAAATCGCTGACCGGTACCTAAACTTTGAGCTGTAGCAACCGACCAGAGCGATTTCTCTATATCCGACACTTCTTCAATCGTAATTAGTTTTTGCTCACAGACGCTGAACTGGGATCGGGAATATAGCTGTTTCCAGATTCTGAAAAGTGACCAAAAACAACAAAAAATGCATTCTACCCAGAAATGCAACAAAAAGTAAAAACAACAACAACAAAAAAAAAGACTATTTCTATTGTCCGAGAGTAGAGTTGAAATCAGGGTCATCCCTCTGTCAACATGAATCAGTGGTCCGAATTATAAAAAACGCCCAAAATTGAGCAGGCCAAGCGAGAACGAATGACTTTAGTGATTCGTTCTCAAGAATGAATGAATTATTTATTGTTAAATAAATCGGTTATAGATATATAATTATAGATCATCTATAATTCAGTCAGATTCTCAATCATTAGAATTTAATTCTCAAGAATGAATCACTTTACTGATTTGTTCTCACTTGGCCTCTGCTCATCTGGGGCATTTTTTATAATGCGGATGACTGATTCATAAGAGCTACTTACCATATTCTTAAATGGAACATAAAAGTTAATATCATTATTATTATATAACACTTTATAGTGGGTTAAAAATGGTGTGCTGTTTCTGACCAGTGATTCTCACTTTACAGCCTGTTGAATTCAAGATTTATTTACTCGGTTATTTTACACTTTAATGGGGTGTAGATCGTTATTCTATGAAATAACTAGTTAAACCATAGAATACAAGTGAGTTTTACGCTTTAACTGACTTGATCAGTTATTTCATGAAATAACTAGGTATTCTATGAAATAACGGATTTCATACTTTAACAATAACATATACACTGAGTACTCACTGAATTTTGACCACTTCCCTCCATGTTATTAAAGTGGAAACTAACTTCAAAGCTCTGTAACTTCTAAAATTAAGAGTTTAATGAGAAAATGTAACAGAAGATAAATATCTCAATCAAATCTATCCAAATCTCGATTTTCAACAATATTCCCCTAGTATTTAAAGAGTTATGGAGGGTTGAATATTTAACAACAGCAGTGCCTAATGTTAGAATTTAATTCAGAAGTTAATTATAATTTGAATAAGAAGCATTATTTCACATTATTTAATACAAAGATGTATATTTGAAAATGTAAATAATTTTTTGATTATTTTCAATTTTCCTAAGACTTGCATTTGTTACTGTGAAATAAGACTTGCATTGTTACTGTTAAATATTCATAGTCCCTAACTTTTTAAGTACAAAGTGAACATTATTGAAAATCGAGATATAGATTTGATTGCGATCTTTAATTTATCTCCCGTTACATTTTCTCATAAAAACTCTTAGTTTAGAAGTTAGTAGAACTTTGAAGTTAGCTTCCACTTATGTAACAGGAAAGGAGGTGGTCGTAATTCACTGAGCACTCAGTGTATTTAACTATTACACTAAAATATCAGCAATTCTATGTAAAATACACCCAACTTTGCACTAACAGAGCAAACAGGCATTATATAGAAGTAAACCATTTAACAATGATTTCATAAATATCTTATGGTTATAATGCAAGCAAGACATTTTCCACTATATTGACTGTACAATTTCAGCATATCTTAAAACTAGAATAGGTAAACTGTTTCCTTTATGGTTACATAAAGCAGGTACCCATTTTGGTAGTACATTCAATATTTCTTGGCTTGATGTTAAATAGCATTGAAAATAACTTACCCATTGATGCTGACAGGTAGTATTTAGTCTTGATTTTACGGCCAATTTATAGCATCCTGAAGGAACATTCTATTGCTGTTCGATAACATACCAATAACCAGTTGTTACCTTCTGCTCTGGGGGGGGGGGGGTCAACTGATAATCTGCAGTCTTTAGATTTTAACGTTTGCAAATTATACTTCTGGTATCTTTAGTCCCATTATATAATATGGCCACTTTGTGACACATCTGTTACAATCTGTGTCATATATTTGCTAGATAGTAGTATCTGCTGTCTATGAGGTTAGCTAACATTGCATAAATATCATAGCCAGATGGTAACGGCAAATTTCCTACTGATATGTCAGCATTTAAAATTAATTATATTATATTTTATGTCAGCATTTAAAATTAATACATTTAAATTTAAAGATGAATGAATACATTTTAACTTAAAGGTTAAAAGTTTAAAAGATATACTTAACATGTTTTGTCAAACTCCCTTCAGCTTTTTCAAGCTTACATATCAGATGAGGCCACTTAAATGGTGCTATCAGAAAGGGTGAAATGTTATATGTATATGAAATTGGTAACTCCATAGTAGCAAATTTCCTGCTGATTGGAGGGATGCTGTGTCACTGTTGCACAAAGCATTTACATACAGGTTTGTAATTAAGTTTTCCATGTAGTTGAAATTTCTTGAAGGTGCCATCAAGATTTTAGCTTTAAGATTAATAGTTAATTCTTTACACAATTAAAAAAGATCTGCTTGCTTATAAAATAATTAAAGTTCTCTGTCATTAGCAATTAAGTTTTTTCCTTGAACTATTTGCATATTAAAAGTTTTTATGAAAAAATTTTTATAAGTTAATATGCAAATAGTTGAAGATTATATATAGTTGAGATTGATAATTTTATTTCTCAATGACAAAGAACTTTTATCATCATCATCCTCAAGCAGCCATGATTTCGTTCTCCAAACATATTTGTCCTGAGCTACATCTGTTGCATTTGGCCACTGCACACCAATTCTAACAAGGTCTTGTTTGACATTGTCTGTCCATCGCATCAAAGGTCTCCCCCTCTTTCTGAGGCCTTTAGTCACACTGCTCATAAACCTATTCGCTAATCTATAACTATCCATATTATATACAATTAATACATTTACTAAAACATTACCATATTATATACAATTAATACATTGGCTAAACCAATGGCGTCTCTCTGCACAATATACTGCTCAGAGGAGATTGCAGACTCCTTTCCTAACCTCTTCATTACTTACAAAATTTAACCACCTAATGCCCAAGATACTGCATAAGCATCTAGAATCAAAAGCATCTAGTGTCCTGTTATCTTGTTTACAAAGTGTCCAAGTTTCATCACGATAACTGGCCCTAGAAAGAACCAAACTATCATACAGTCTAATTTTATTAGTGGTTTATGCCTATTTCTCCACACTCTCTATAGATTCTTAAAAGTTCCAGCAGCAATCCTTTCTATCTTTAATCTCATGTCACACATCATCAGTATCTGTTATATAGCTCCCAAGAAAATTAAACTGAGACACCTGTGCAAGAGTGGAACTATTCAGATTAACTGAATCACAGCCTGCCTGACCAATTTTCATCACTTTAGTTTTCTCTCTGTTTATAACCAAACCTACTCTACTACAGTCTCCTCAACAGCTCGAATGAAAGAGTTCATCTCATCAACATCATTTGCCAAAAGGGCTAAATCATCAGCATAATCTAAATCAGAAATTTTTGTATCTCCAGTCCATTTAAGGCCAAAATCTTTCCCTTAAAGTGAATTTCACATAATATAATCAATAACCAAACGAAAGAGAAAAGGAGACAAAATGCACCCTTGTCAAACACGAGAAGTAATGCTAAACCAATTGCTACAAGCCTTACCAACTCTCACACACGACTCAGTGTTATTATAGAGAGCTTTCATTATGTTAACTAACTTGTCTGGTATACCATATGATCTCACAATCAACCACAAATTATGATGATCAACAAAGTCGAAAGCCGTTTTGAAATCAACAAAGCTAGCAACCAGAGGTTTCTGAAACTGTAAACATTTCTCAAGAATCTGCCTCAGTGAAAATATGTGATCTACACATCCCCTACCACTTCTGAGTCCACATTGCTCATCATGCATTGCCTGTCAACAGGATTCTTAATTCTATTAAGCACAATCATGCAAAGAACTTTCCCTGGAACAGAGAGTAGACTGATATCCCTATAGTTATCACAAGAACTGCAATCACCTTTTTTGAAAATAGGGATAATAATAGCTCTGATAAAATCCTTAGGAACCATGCCTTTATCATAAAAGATATTCAAAATTTCTGTCATCCAAGTGGTAACAGAATCATTTCCAGCTCTAAGCATTTCTGTAGTAATTTCATCTAGCCCTGGTGATTTATGTAGTTTATGTTTAGAAACAGCCAAAATAATTTCAGATTGTGTTATAGGGCCATCATTAATGCCACCAATGCATCTATCATCATTGAAAACAATGGGAGTAGAACTACCCACATTGTTTAGAACATCACTGAAATGCTCAGCCCACCTTGCCATGACAGAGTCCTCAACTTCTATAACCTTACCTTGTTTATCCTGCAATCCCTGTTTACCTGTTTGTTTTCTACCACACAAAACTTTAACTATCTGGTACAGCTCTCAGCTGTTGTGCTGTCTAACTTCTTCTTCAGCTTTGTCAGCCAAGCCATCAAGCCAAAGATTCTTATCAGCAGCTAACTGATCTTTTACACGTTAGTTAAGCTCTCTGTAATGCTTTCTATTAGGACTAGTAGGGTATTGATTAAGGGCAGTTCTTTCTTTCTGAATTAAGGTCAAGTGCTTTATCACCCAAATAATTTTGCCTCCTCTGCTCCTTTTTTCCTAGAAGAATACTGTTAGTTTCAAGAAAAGCCTGTTTAAAATGGTCCCATTCTTCCTCCACTTCAGTAGTAAGCAAACTATGACTGTGACAATGACTGACTAACCTATCATGGTAAGCTTTAGCTATTACTGGGTCTTTCAGTGCTTCAGAATTAAAGGTAAATTTTTTAACCTTAGCCCAACACATTACTTAAGTTTAAGTTGCAAGACACTTTTAAAAATGTAATGGTCAGATCCAATTTCAGCTCCCCTGTATGACCTGGTATTCCTAACAGAACTAACCCATTTGCTGTTAATTAATATATAATTACAAATTCATATGCTGTTATTCTTATTCTTATACTATTATCTTCTATTCAAAACAATCATATTCTTATGCAGTCCATCTGGTGAAACCCATGAGTACTTCTTATCTTTTTACTGTTATTTTCAGTAAAAATATTATATGTATGTCGTGGTGTTTGTAATACATGTTAGTTATTCTGAAACTATTAAGTTTGCTTACCTGTAGGAGACGTTGCGCATTGCAGCTACCAATACCAAAAGGGTCTATCAGCTCTTCCCAAAGGTCAGAGTCAGTACCAACTCTGGTATTGAAGTCACCAAGAACAAGGGTAATATCTCCTTTCTTGACAGAATTTAAAATATCCTGAAGTTGTCTGTAAAACCTATCCTTCTCATCGGCATCCTCAGTGGGGGCATAACAGCAGATAACCTCCAAGTCTTTATTGCTTGTCTGAAATTTTGCTGTAAGAAATCTTTCATTAATACACTCATATCCTAGAAGGGCATCACTAGTGTGTCTGCTGAGAAGCAGACCAATGCCTTGGTGATTCTTATTATCATCCCTCCCTAAAATGAGAAATTTAGATAATTTTTAAGAATCTGACCTTTATCTGCCCATCTGGTCTCTTGCAAGCCGAGAATATCTAAATTATAATGGTGGAATTCTTGTGTGTGGACATCAAGAGAAAAAGCTCTGTGCAGAGTCCTCACATTCCAACTACCTATGGAGAGAAAATGGTTAGCAGGATGTTTAAAGAAACTATGTTTATTGAGAGAGGGAATGCCGACAGTATGAAACAGCTCCCTAATCGCAGGCATGGGGCAAAGACCTGTTCCCCCATCTCTAAAGGCTGAAGCCATCTACACTGGGAGACTTCCTCCAATGTAGAATTTAATGATGCTCGTAGAAGCAAGAGTTCAGGTGCCTGTGATGAGCTTTGCTAAGGATTATCCACCAGCTGATAAAACATCCTGTGAATCTATTCACTTGAGGCTGTCAACCCACAAATGAACAGAAAACACAGCGAAAGATTCTCCCTCCAGAGAAGTCCACCAGTGCAGCAAATTCAGGATCCATAATCAAACTCAGCCATAATTCCGTTCAGGTTGGTATATACGGTCAGCACCAGGACTCTGTGTAGTTGACCACTCCTCATCTGGGTAGAAGAAAAAAACGAAAAGTAGTCATAGTTGTCCAGATCAGTAGGTCACACTGATCTGGCAGCCCTTCCATTACCTTTCACAAGAGAGTGTCTCTTTTGAAAGATACTAACGGCCTGCACCTCAAGAAGGCGGGGTCAGACATTAGGTGCTAGGCCTAGCCGGTTCTACACATCATCACAGGGATTGGTGCACAGCTCTCCTTCCAGTGACTTCCTAGCTACCATTTACAGACTTATTATTAATTTCAAGAACTTAAAGGCTTAATAAATTAAGAAGGATATCTTTATATTTTACGTCATCTTATGTATATTTCAAAAAAAAAAAATGAAAAGATTGTGGCCTGTCATATAACTTTTTTTAAAACCTTGGCCAGCTCTATAGATGTTGGGCAGCACTGGTCAGAGTCAGTACCAACTCTGGCATTGAACCTTACCTTATCATGATTATAACACAACTTGCTTGTGTTGCAATCATAATAAGGTTAGTAACAAATCATTTTTAAGTGGTTTGCTTGTATAAATGCCTGTTTGCTCTGTTAGTGCAAAGTTGGTCAAATTATATATAGAATTGCTGATATGTTAGTATAATAGTTAAATAAATATTAATGCAGCTGAGAACTCAACCCCTCATAATGAGGTATTAAATCCCCTCACTTAAATGCAGTGTTAACTGTTGAAATTATTTAACTATTATACTTACACACGGTAAATATCGGTCATTTTCTTATAGAAGGCACTATTAAAGCTGTTGAGAAATTCACATAATGCGAATCCTAATTTTCGTCTATATCTATGCAATCCAAAATGAATATTTTTTATTTTTATCTAAAAATCAAAAGGTCAAATATGGATGGACAGAGAGATGACAAAGTGAAATCTGGAGCTTTCATTCTTTAATGAAGTATAGTGGTTTCCATAAGAATAGCCAGAAAACCTGGTTTGTCTTGAAAACATTGAATTTGCTGTGCTAGTGAATTGGAAGATAGGTGTATATAAACGTTGTGCATAAGAATAAAAAAATACGCTCACAAGCAACTGCTTGCCATAGAGTTCTGACAGGAGCCTGTTAGTTTATAAACCATTGTATAAGGTCTGTAAGAATGGTGGGACCTCAGCAGAAAGACACAAACATCCATGCCTTACCTGGGGCTCAAACCCAGGTCCCTTTGAATAGCAGCAAAACACACTAACCATTCAGCTACAGGACAGCTAACAGTAAAAAAAAATTCGAATAACACTTTTAATTTCCAAAATTATATATGAATATACACATTGTAGAAAGGGGAAAGTCAACCGAAATAGTCCAACTAGTTCAATATGGAGTGTGATCACCTCTTACCACTATGTAGCCTTTGCAGTAATATCTCATGCTGTTGATAAGACTGTCCATCAGCTCTGTGGGTTATGGAAACCAGTGTAAAATAAGAAAATTTAATTAGAAGATCCCTAATTAGAGATCCTTAATTAGAGAAAGATTATACATAAATATTGGAAAAATTAATGGAATAATTACAGGAAGCAAATGACTATAATCTCATTCCTGAGTTTGACAGATCTATTGCCTTTGGAGTCTGGGAGAGAACTTTATATCTGAGGTAAATTTAGTAGAATTTCATTCATCTGATTTATGGGATAATGGTGCCCACCCATTCACTTTTACTTTTCCCTAACCAGTTTTACTTTTTTTACGTTATATTTATTATTCTGGGGATTATTCTTCAGTTGGATCATCATTTTCCCTCATCCAGAATTCTAAAGGTGTTGTGCATGCGCAACTCCGATTTTTGATTGACAGCCGCCAATATGTGTGTAAGGACACCCCCCTCTTGTGTCATAGCTAGCGTGATTGTAAATTTATGCAAATGTTTTTCCCAGCTTGCAAAACACTTGTCAGTTGCACGCCACAAGTATGGTAAGTCACATTAGATCACGGAGTTAGGAGAGTTAGTAAAGATGAAGTTAGGAGAGAGCTAGTAGTTAGTTTTTGATGTTGAGTAGAAATGGAGTTGTTGAGAGAAAGTAAGTTTTTAGTTGCTCAGAATATTTTGTATTCATCAATTTATTTGGTGAGTCTTGTTTTTTGGAAATAGACTTTGTTTTATGAATTATTTTGACGTTTCTATTTTTTTTCTCTTGAGCAGGATAAATTGATTTTTATTGCCAATTGTTAAAATTTAAATTTAATCTTTTTGAATTAAATTCTTTGTGATTAAGTAACACTTATATACTTAGTGAACCCTCATTTAACTTTATTCGGCAAGATTAATTGCCTGGCACCTGATGCTGTTCGGAAGTTTAGGTGAATTTGGATCATTTGAAAGGTACAAAGAGAAGTTTAACATAGGTTTGGAGCAATACAGTTGGTGGTGGATAAATAAAACTTTGGTTTGGTTGAAGAACAAATAATGACACACAATTTCCTACAGTATTAAAACCCCATATATGGATTTTTATATCTATATAGTAAGTGCAATATATATATATATTCAAAACTTAGAGTTAAATGGAACTAATTCTAAACAACTAATATGCAAAAATACAGGGGTCAACCCAACTGAATTTTGCCTCAAAACTTGTGATGTTTAGTGTCATGGGCTACCTCAAGTTACACCCCTTCTTTCTCTACCTACTTTGTCCTCTTATTTTGTTGTGTGTGTGTGTGTGGGGGGGGGGGGGGGGGGGGGGGGTTGTTAACTCCGCCCTTCTTGGGGGAAGCGGTGTGTGATTTGATGTCCCCCATGATATTCTAGATTTCAGAAGCTTTAAGATATAACTGGCTGAAATTGGTCCCTGGGAAATTCTTACCCCCCCCCCCTTTTGGGAGGGAAGAAGGTTGGGGGCCTAACTCAGTGTAGCCCACAACACTCCCCATATCACAAGCTTTGTCTGACAACAAAATCATAGCTATGGGCTCTTGCACATGGAAGATACAGTGGAAGAACCATTTCATATTTTCGATTGTTTAGAGGGGGGGGGGGGGTGAGAAAAAGTGAGAGGTAAAATTTTTTGAATGTAAGGGCGAAACTTAATATTTTTTGTGTCAAATGAAAGCTTGTGATGTTGGGAGTGTCAGGCTATAAAAACTATAAAAATATACCCTCCCCACACACACGCTTTCTTCTCTGTTAAAAAGGAGAAATATGAAAAATGATTGCTCCACTGTAGCTTTGGAATGTGAGGATTGAGTAGTGAGCTATGAATCAAATGAAAGCTTCTGACTTTGACGGTTTCAAAGATTCTAAAACATTTTCCTCCCCATGGTTTCATTACCCCAAAAAAGGGGTAAATGTATGAAGGACTGTTTTACTATATCTTTCAAACACTTGGGCTGAACCTAACAAGTGTGTCAAATGAAAGCTTGTGATATGGGGGTGTTATAGGCTATAAAAATTTAGTCCCTGTGCTTTCTTCCTCTAGCAAAAGGAGCAGATGAAAATCGTTCCTTTACCATATCTGCCAAATGAGAAGGCCAATACTTTTGACTTAAGTTTCAAATGATAGCTTCTAATGTTAGGACTGTCATAAGAAACATTGAATTTTCTCCCCACCCCCAAAGGGTGCAGAACATTTGTAACTAAAAATACCTTTTTTCCTACATTCACCATAAAAAGTAAAACTAAAGCATGTTGGTGGTGCAGTCGGACATTGAATGTGTATTCATTTCAGAGGAAGGGGTGACAGTTAGTAGCACAGTCAGAAAGGAGGGCCTGATAATTAGAACTGTCCATTGGATGGAATCCCTGCTGCCCAGTGAGTCTCCTTCAACCTTTTCTGAGGCCTTGCAATCAGGGCGTTTAACTGATCTATACAAAAGGGCTGCTCAGAGGTAAAATAACCCAAGTTCAAAGCAAAATGGGTGCTGATTTACTTATACAAAAAGAATTGTTCATGCCTTTTCTTCCTTTGTAGTGAATATGAATAGTGACTGATTACACCAGCGGTATGTTTTTATTTTTTGGGGGATGTACACAGGAATGTAGATATTTTTAGAAATTTCAATTATATATGTATTTTTTTATTAACTTTGACACAAAAACAACCGTCTTTGTGATTGCTACTTTGAGCTTCTGAAGCTTTCGTTCGACATACCACTCATAAACATCAATTCCCATTAAATTCCACCCTTATTTGGGAAGAGGTTGTGAAATTTGATATTCTCCATGGCATTCTAGGCTTCAGAAGCTTTAAGATATAATTAGTTGAGATTAACCCCAGAAATTTCTACCCCTATTTTGGGAGGGAAGAAGGGTGGTGGTGTAACTCAGTGTAGCCCACAGTAGTCCACATATCAGAAGCGTTATCGACACTAAAATCGTAACTGCAGGTTCTTGAATTTGGAATATACTGGGAAGAACCATTTCATATTTCCAATTGTTTTTGAGGGTGGGAGAAGAAAAGGCATGAGAGGTAAAAAATATTTGTGGCCTTTAACACTCCTGACATTACAAACTTTAAACTGGTCGAGAGCTGTCAGTGTATTGGGAAGATAAGGTGGAACAACCTTTTTGACAAAACTCAAATCAACAGACAAATAATGAGTGGAAATTAATAGGAAGATAGCTAAAAAAAAAGGGGGGGGGGGCGAAAATTTTGGTATTGTGAACATAAAAATATTGTGTTACAACCTTACTGGCACACTAAGACATCAACTGAGGAATCTGTAAGCTAGTCATGCTAGAGGAAATAGGAAGGGGTACAATATGTACAAAAATTAGAGCCTGATTAATTTTTACAAAAAATGTTTATATTAGATTTCCAAATATTTGGAATTTTGGTAACTGCAGTTATAAGATAGCAATTATCTGCTGGACATCCATTAACTGGTAAGAAAATGGATTAAAATATTTTTTCAGTCATTGGCCGTCAAATAAAATTATTTTATTAATTCAGTTAATGATTGTAACAGTTTAATTGTAATGCAGCAATCTTATGTATTTGTTATCATTTAATTAATAATATTTAAGAAACACCAAGACATTAAGAGATCGCTCAGAAAAGTGAAACCTAACTTTGGTGCACAAATTTGCCGAAACAAAAAATTTTCACTTCACTGTTTGAATTGCCTCATACAGTAGATTGAAGTTTGTTGTTTTACTAGTTTTTTTAGAAAGGGTTAATTCCTGCCTTAATGTATTGCATTCATTTATTGCTTTTGCAACATTGCCTCTGAAATATATGAATTAAATTTTTTAAATATTTTTACTTATACAAAGATCAAAGGAAAGCCCTAAAACACCCAAATAACTTTTTAAGGAAGGGTCCTTGAGATGCAATCGTAGATTTTGCAGATGTGGTATACACTTATTTTTTGAGGTTACTCTAGGGGAAATACATGGGAGTCAAATCTGGTGACAGTGGAGACCACTCCACAGGACCACCATACCCAATGATCTGGTGTCCAAACATGTGAGATAGGAAAGAACATACATTTGGTGGATGGAACAGTGATGCATCATTGTATTTATACCACATGCTTTGTATATCCCTGAGGGGAGTGTCATCCATCCAGTCAGGTAGTGTTTTATATAACAGTTCGAGATACCTCTGAATTGTTAATGTTCCCTCAGAATATATATCCAGCAGGTGTGTTGTTCCAAATACTGCACCAGACTTTAGTTGACTAGCATACTTGATGCTTCATTGCTCAGCCAAGGGATGGGTTGCTAAGAGCCCAGTAATGGCTGTTTTCCATTAATCATTCTGGCCTGTGTGAATTGCTCCTCATCTGTCCAAAGGATCTTGGACAAAAGTGATAGGCTAACCTCTAAGGCAGTGGTTCTCAACCTTTTATGTTTCATGTACCCCCTGGAAATGTGTATGTAACTGGCGTACCCCTTGTATAGATAGATAAAATTATAGTATAACAATGGGAATAAGATAAAACACATATATATATTTACACACATTAAATTTTGTATTCATAAATTACATATATTGATAAACACAAAAAATGACATTTTTGCACAGCAGTGTTGCCAACTTAGCGACTTTGTTACTAGATCTAGCGACTTTTGAGCTCTCACACGTACCCCAAAAATTTTACCACGTACCCCTTGGCGGTATGCATACCCCACGTTGAGAACCCCTGCTCTAAGGTATTCCCATCACTTTTGCCTGAGGGACCTACAACCAGAGGGGCCCCACACTTGAAGGATTACTTATGTCAAACTACCAATTAACTGTCTTTTACAGCACATAGTATATTTTAAATTTAATGTTGCTAAATCATCGGTGTTATCAAAACAAGAACAGTTGACAGCAATACAATAAGCAGTGACATATATCCTCCATGAGTGCAAAAATCTTTTTGACAAAACTCATGCAATCAAGTGCATCGTAATAAGCAGTGACATATCCTTCATGAGTGCCTGTTCAAGTTATTAAATACGATTAGTTTTTAATAAATAAGTAAAACTTATAAGCATCTTTTATTTAATGTTTATTAAATATTCATCACCTTTCTATCTATTAATACAGGTTATTTCCATTTGAAATTTGCTTCATGAGATTGCTTCATGATTGCTTCATGAGGATACATCCTGTGATTCTTTACTACTAATGTACTACAGTATATTTGCGCTTTGTAATCCACAGTTAATTGCTATCTTGTTACTTATTCTCTAAGTCGGATGGCTAATCTGAACGAAAGTGAATAAATTTAATAAAAACGTTTGTCATTCAGCCACAATAATGATTTAAATCATAAATAGTTCATAAAACACCACATATAATATTCAGCTAATTTGTTTTTCCCAAATAGTCTTTCAATTTATATTTCAATTTTCTATATGTATCTATATTTAGTATTTCCTTTTCGATCACTTTATCCCAGTAGAGCAACTTTCCTTCTGCCGACATCCATGACTCAGGTACAATGTTCTTGAAGAAAATTTTAAGGGGTATGTCAGCAAATAAAGTTTACTAACACTGGGATAAGGTGTATGGTCCAAACGAAATATATGCGAGTTTCAGTTCAATCATTTATTAAGGATAGCATTAATTAAAAATCAATGGTTCATTTATTTTGCAATGAAATTATCATTTGAGAGTTTCAAAATTGTTCTATTAACGGATATACTACAGATAAGTTGGAGGTCCGAGCTTTGACAACTCGGCGTGGTGGTCTCGAAATAGCACATACAACTTCGAGCTCAGTCATAATTTAAGCTTTTTTTTTTTGGTAATTATGAAAAAAAAATAATTCGTATTGAGTGCAATTTCAAAATAAACTTTAGCAATAAAATCAGTTTTCAGTAATAACAAATAAGCAACATGCAGCCATCCAACAGAAAAAGAATATTTTTTTCTCTTAAAGCTTCAAAGTAGTGTTTTCCCACCATCCACATTAATGAACAACTCGACTACATTGAAAGTATTTGCCTCTGAGAAATGCTAGAACATTTTGAAAAGAGTCAAAAAATAAATAAAGGAACATTAAATAATGCTTTTTTTTTCAGCTTCTGTTCTTGTTAAATGATTATTTTTGACTCTGGTGATAAGGTGTCTATGAAAATCCATTTCCCACACCTCTTATCATTCACATTTCGAATTTCCAGCACGAATAGATATTTTGTAATCGCCATTTTAAAATTTGGCCAATTTTCAGATATACCTCCCTTTCAAGGTCGAACTAACAGCACGGAAAGAATCTGAACAGATGAAAGCTAATTTACATTAATACCTATCAAAACCAAAAAGAATTTTCCTTTCCATCTGAATAAAAACTGAATGACTACAAATAGATGGACTGACTCTTTTTCGAAAATGAGCTAAAAAGTTACTTTTTTTGGCATAACTTCAAAATGTCGAAAGTTTCTTCTGAGAGAGCAACATTATTCCACTGAACTTTTAGGTAGCTACAACAATGATAACAGTATTAGAAACTCCAACCAAAGAACTAAATGAGGTATTTGAAGTAAGAGTTTTACGTGGGATAATTTTTATCTTTCGCCATTTTCGAAATACTCAAATTATATTTAAAAATTTTGTACGTTTATGCCGATTTGATTTTTAACCTTTTATACTTAATCACGTGACAAGGAGTGTCGCGACGGCAAGTTGCACCAGGCCCCGCAAATATACTCGCCGGCTCTGCTTGAATTATTTCGGGAAACTCTCAGATTTTGAAGTACAGAACGTTGGAAATCTTTCTCACTAGAATTAAAATCACGTGACAAGGAGGGTCGCGACGGCAAGTTGCACCAGGCCCCGCAAATATACTCGCCGGCTCTGCTTGAATTATTTCGGGAAACTCTCAGATTTTGAAGTGCAGAACGTTGGAAATCTTTCTCACCAGAATTAAATATTGTGCAATTCTTTTGTCATTTATTCATAATAGAAAATTTCTGATTAGTGTAGGAATAAATCGAAAAGAAGTTTTAACATTAAGCATGAAAATTGTAAGCAAGTAGACTCAGTCAGTAGCCTGCCACATTCGCAATTCCCTGTTTGGAGCCCCAACTCTGCTTATATTGAGATTTATATCCACTAATTAACGTTCTGCTGGTGATGATGTGTATGGGGGGGGGGGGGGTCAGCTGGTAACGCGCCAAGCTCGTAATCTCTAGTTCCCAGAATCTAGTCCCATCTGGACAAGCCAGGATCGGCCATAAGTCAATCTTGGAGGGTGCCATTTATGGGCATACGAAGGAATTTGTAGTGAAAATTGTCATTTCTGGAGTAAAAAATCCTTTATATGTCCTTACATTTGCCTTCATATGGGGGTACTGAAGGCGTCAGGGGTTTTCCTTCATGTAAAAGAAATTGGCTGGCTGTTGAATTGAAAAAATGAAACACTTGCGGGTCTCTTGGAGGGGGCCGTACCCTCCGTGAACTGCTACTGGGACAAGCATTGAGATTTATCTCCTCTAAACCCCCACCCTGCCCTCGGTCAGAAAGGGGACACTAATGGACTTCGAAGTCAATTTCGATTCAAATTTCCAATGCAGTCTTTTTTTTCCTCTCCTTTTTGCAGGTTTTTAAAAAAAAATCTTGAAAATTGTATGAAATATTAATAAATTTAATAATTTTGTCTTTATTACCTTTACCAGCATTCTGAAGGGGGCATAACCCCCAGATTCGATCCTGTATATAGGTAATCATTACAGTGGAGGGGCAAAATACTAAATTGAAATAGAAAGGACAATAACACCTTTCCGAGTTCGTTTTCTGGGTTTTTTTTCCCTCGAAAGTTTTTGCTAAATAATGCGTTTTGAGATTAGCTTAAAACAAAAGATTATATGCATTGCTGCAAACTGAATTGTAGTACTGAAAGTGTCCCACCAAAAATTTTAGTTAGAACCGACATTGGTAGACTTCCATGTGTCTCCTAAAAGATGCCTCGTCTCTCTCTACCCACCTCTGAAACATTGAAATCCTTGTGACCTGGCAATTTAACCCATTGTGTATTAAAAACTCTCGTTCTGAGGTAAAAGAATAAAAAATTATGGAAAATTTTTAAGAATACAGGATTGAACATGCCTATGAATTCCCGACTTATTCTAAGCAAAACAGAACAGATACAAACTTTGCTTTAGGAGAATCAACTTCTAGGTTTCAAGAACTGCCTAGTATTTCGTAAAGGAACAAAATGCGCAGTAATAAAATTTAATCTAGAGAATGTCTACAAAGTGACTGGAAGAGTGAAAAGTTGGAAGAAATCCAAAAAGATTTGTTCTTAATTGGACTAACAAGAATTAGAAAGAAAAACTTGGTGGAAAATAATTAATAGAAAAATTGATTTCCGTTTCACTCTTTATTATTTAACGCCTAAGGCCGGAATGATTTCTGCCACTTGTTGCTTAGTTCTCGAGTTTAATAAACACGGTTAACTTTCGCATTTATAGCGGTTTCGTGGAGTTGATTTGTGACGTTGTCTGTTGCTTAGATGGGCGAGTCATTGACGTCGTCACAGAGCGTAGCGAGCTGCGTTCCGTCATCCATCAGTGATAGTGGTGGCCTAGTTGGTAGTATTTCAAAAGAAGGCAGCAGGTGAGATTACAAAGGCACCTGCCCTATGCTTCTGTTGGAATTGCCGTCCTCCTACTGATTATGGCAGGTAAGGTGGGAAATTGTCAACAGGTGTCTTTTTTTTTTCTGCTGATTATGAGTGACTGTATTTTAGGTATTGAAGGAATCGCTGGACAAAATTAATATTCCGATAGTAAAAAAAAGAAACTAGTTTTAAATCATCTGTCATTTTGAGGAGGGAGTCGTTCAGTCGGTAGCGCGCCAGGCCAGCCAGGCTCGTAATCTGCAGTTTCCAGGCTCGGACCAACGTTGAGATTTATCACCGCAAAACTCCCTGCCTTGCCTTCGGTCAGCAAGGGATATTGATGGACTTAGAAAGGCCGCCGCCCGTCGGATGGGACGTTAAGCCGTGGTTTCATGTGCAGGAGAGCCAACCATGTGGACATTAAAGAATACGCTATATGGCCTTGACGGAGCCTGCCATCTGTCTCCTAACGGCTGTCCAGTGGGTCCCTTCCACCCCAACCTTCTCTGAGCCCGCGGGGTCTTTGTGACTTGTCCATTTATCCCATTGTGTGCCAAAAAGTGTCGCTCAGAAGTAAAACAACCCAACCCATCTGTCATTTTAGTTTCAAAAGTTTGCATAAGACTATAAGAAACATTTTTTTTGCACAATTGAACGCATCGTTTTTAATTAAGGGTATTTAAATTTGGAAGTTTGTAAAAAGAATAAGATATTTTCTTTGCCGTTCGCACCCTTCCTCGACAAAAAAAGGAAACTCTGATGAGCTTAGAGAGTCTGACTTAGTCGAATGAAACATTAGATGTGATTTCCATGTGTAAAAAGTCCAACACTACACATTAATTAGAGCACTGCATGGCTACCTATCTTGCTGTAAAAGTTAATAGGATAGTTAAATGAAGCTGTTCTTTGCATTTCGCAGTTTCAACAGGTAAGCTGTAAAAACTCGAAGTAATTATAAGTATTTAATATTAGTTGTGGACGTGAAGTGAAATAAATACCCACATTTAAATAAGTGTTGAAACTTGAACGCAAAGGACTGTTTAATGAATCCAGTGATGTTGGCTCTAGTTAGTCTATCTATGCCCAACGCTATTTGAAGTTCGATTTTATGCTACCCTTAATCTGGTTTATTCCAGTGTTTTATCAGGAGATATTTTAACGTGACCACATTATCGGCTACCAGAAATTCGCTGTGCGGACCTGTTTACAAAAAAAAAATGAAATGCTAAACATGGATGTACAGATTACAAGGTAAACTTAGAAATGTAATTTTTCACAAATGCAAAAGCTAATTTTTTATGCATAAGTAGTCAATTGTCATCAAATACGCGCAGACTTTATACGTCTTTGATTGAACGAATAGCTTTTATAATAAAACTAGCAGATTTATCCGGCATTGCTCCGGTCAGAAACTCTTTAGAATATAGAGTAGATGGACCCCCTCGTCGCAAGCTTTCATTTGGCATAAAAATAATTACGAATAATCCCCTCCAGTTTAATTTTCCTTCCTTTTTTTTAGCGAAGGAAAGAAATGGAACTATCTCGAGGCACCGTATGGTACTCCCCACGTCAGAAGTTTCTAAACCAAAAAACTGAATTGCCTCGTTCAGATAATCGAACTTTTCAAATAATTTCGTACCCACCAAAGTCCCTCGGACACAATTTGCCAGGCATATGTAACATTATAAAAGAAACAAAATTTAATATGGTCTGAGATGCCCGAAATATTGTATAGATACTACGAAAAAATTATTATGGAAAATATTATTTATTACTTACCATATTAAAACTTTTATTAATTAACATATGAGATATATGTTTATTAACTTTTACATATTTTTCAAATTCGGTTAATGATTTTAATTCACGATACGAATTCCTAGTTTTCGAAGCTTTTATTTCAACAAAGAATCTCGAGTTAGTGGAACGACTTCAATATCCACGGACGCTAGCGTTCTTGATCCAACAAACTGAACAATGAGTTTATCACGCGATATCAAAAAGAAATTAGTGTGATGCAGTTTCAAATTTAATGGTGGCAAGAGTTTATTTCAATAACTTTCCACCGTTAATGTTCAGACTATGGGAATTTTAAGAAATTCAAAACCGACCATACCAATTTTGGTATGGTCGGTTTTAAGAGTTTATTTCAAGTTTAGAGTTAGAGAGGTTTTAAGAGTTTATTTCAATAACTTTCCACCGTTAATGTTCAGACTATGGGAATTTTAAGAAATTCAAAACCGACCATACCAATTTTGGTTAATCCCAGTAGGTTCGCAAATAACCTATATTCCGCTGGATAAAGGGAACGAACGTTCATGCAAAGTTTAGAGCCCTCCTCATTTTAAAACAGTCCGTTAGTGAATAATAAGATAAATTTTATTGAGAAAACTATTACAATATGCTTTTAAACTCGAAACATAAAAAAAATTATAAATCTAATTATTATAAAAACAAATATAATTGTCAAGTTTTAGTTCATTAATAATTTATGAACTTTATTTATAAGCGTTCTCTTCGTTATCAATGGCTCCCCTGATGCTGAATTTGTGACGTCAATTTAGTCAAGTCTGGTTCATACTTAGTCACCTTAAGACGAATACAAGCGTCTGAATTTTCGGTAGTTAATCTGCTCCGGTTCTTACTTAAAATAAATTTCATGTGTGAAAATATTTGTTCACATTTATAAATAAAACCGAACGCGGACAAAATGGCAAAGCCCAATTTTTTTCAAAGGTGAAAACTTCTTAGGAAGTGATGCCCAACACGATGATATCATGAGAAGATGATTATCTTCCGTGTTTTCTAAATATTTCCGCAATGTCTTGAATTTGTCCGTCCACAACGTTGAACTTTTAAAATCAATCATTTCTAAACTGAAATTGTCAATTTTAAGATATTCAAAATACTGCAAATCTAAAACATTTTTCTCTATTTCGTCGGGTTTTATTATAAATGTAAACATTTCGCCATGCTTCTTAAAACTTTGAAATCTACTTTCAAATTCACTTTTAATCTTAAAATTACAACTTTCGAACATATTTAGATTGCTTTCATCGATATTTTCTTTTTCATGATGGCTTTTTAGTAAGGGAAAGAAAAGAAATATTTTAGTTTTTATGTCAGTTTCAAATAATATTAATTTCGAACAAAAACTCTTCTATTTCTTCGTACATTTTCAAAATTGTGTGGTTATTTCCTTGGAATCGTACGTTGAAATCATAATATTGGTTCATTATGTCTGTTAAGAACAAAAGTCTTAAAAACCATTGTTTATCATTGAGCTCGAGATCATTTTCACCGATTTCGTAAAGAAATATTCGTATATCATCAAAGCACTCTACAAATCTATTAAGAACTTTGCCTCGACTTAACCATCGTACTTCAGCATGTAACAGTAAATCTCCGTATTTCGATTCAATTTCCTCCAAAAAAGCTTTGAAGCGTCTGTGTGTTAATGCAGATCGTGCTACTATTATGTTGACGATCTTAACCTTTTCCATTACATCCTTAAGTTGTTGCGTAGATGCCTTTGCAAATAAATTTTCTTCATGTATGATACAATGGGACGATAAAAGTGGGCGGCCAAGTTCATTTTCCATTAGTTTCACAAATCCAACATTTTTTCCTCTCATAGCTGGAGCACCATCAGTTGTTATGGAAAACAATTTACTTTTTAAATCCAATATTTTCCCATTTTTGAAATTTGTAAACTCTTGTACTTGACGGAAAATATCAATGCCTTTGGTCGTGTCATTCATTGACGCAAGAACCCATAGTTCTTCATTGACGTTCGAACTATTTATTGATGCAAATCTAATAATAATTGCCAGCCTAGCCATACTATTTACATCGGTACTTTCATCGAGTGCAATGCTAATTACGTCACTAGATAACAAATCATTTTTGACCTGTGCATCAATATTTTTTGCCATATCTTCAATGCGACGCTGAACTGTTCTGGCCGACAATGGCATCACTTGACCTTTAGACCCATGGTCAATACAACTTTGTTTTAACAGAAAATTGCGTGTTTTTAGAGATAAATTACAAATTCTTTTTTGTCTGAACAGATATTGATGCAATATTACAATTTGCATTTTCCGAATCTCCCAAAAGCTATAATTGTGCCCTCTAATGGTGGAAAAAATCAAGAAATTTCAAAATTTAAAACGAATATTGCAAACGATGTAGTTACGTTAGAAATTTGAAATTTTGGTCGTGGAATATGACAGTCTTGAAGATTCCATTGACAACAATGAGTTGACCCCTACGCCTAAGATAGGTAGGAAACGGTGCGGTTTTGTTTTAAGAGATAACTGAAAATATCTTTTTTAATTGGTACTAACGAAATATAATTCGCATTTTCAAAGGTAGTTTTAATTTATGTCATTAGAGGACACTAAATATCCAAATGGCAAAACTTTTAACGAATATTTCAACCGATCTCTTTATCGTAGAAATTTTGGCGGTAGTGTTCTGTTTTGATAGAATTCCACTGAGAGCAATGATATGCCCATTATTTTCAGAGGAGGGGGAGAAAAGCAACTTTTCTAATTTGAGAACTAAAAGACAAATACTTCTTATGTTGTATAATTATTAACAAAATACTACTATGTGCATTTCCCCCCCCCCCCATCATAAAAAATAAATAAATAATCCCTCAAGCAGCTGCTTGCCACAGTGATCTTTATGTAGTCTTTCAGTTTATGCACCATAGTAGAAGGTCCATGAGGATGGCAGGACCTCAGCAGAAAAATAACACCAACACCCATAAAAACTTTTAAGGAGTAAAAGAGTAGGCAATGGAAGAACGTCATTCTCTTTTAAAACGAAATTCCCATATGCGCCAGGGGCGATATGCATGCTTCTAATTATTTTACACACTCGGTACCCTCTGATAGTAGAAATTCGAACTACTGCATAATTGGGAAAATAAACTATTAATATTTTATTAGTACCCGTACAACACAAAAAAGGTTTTTCATTTATCGCTTAAAGCAGAAAAGTTGTATAAGAGGATAAATCATTACTATTAGTGTAAACCACTTAACCATTGCATTCTTTTACCAAAATTTTAAGTTTCTAGTATAAATAGATCGTTTGCAATATTTGTTTAAAGATTTTGTATTTTTCAGCCTTTTCTGCCATTAGAGACCGCGTTTCGAGTTTTTATTTACCATCTTTAACACTTTCTAACAGAGGAAATTCTAATTGATGGGAATTCGAGAAATGTAAAGATTAATATTTTGTTAGTACATGTAAAACAAAAAAAAAAGAAATTTTCGTTTATTTCTTAAATTGGAAAAGTTTCATTTTGCCACCTTCTTGGGGGGTTAGAGTGGGTAAGAGAGCAAAGCTTTGTTGCCATTGAAAACCTTCTGACCATAACACTATAATACCAAAATTTCAAATTTCCATTGTAAATAGCTTGCTTGCAATATTCGTTTGAAATTTTAGCATTTTCCATCTTTTTTCCACTGCTAGAGAGCGCTGTTAAAGCTATTGGAAATTTTCAAAATTGCGAATCGCAATATTTCTTGATATCTATCCAAGCCAAAAGTAATTTTTCATTTATCTCTAAAAGTAAAAACGTTGGCACTCTGTAGACGGACTGACAGGTAGACAGACACAATAATTAACAGACAAGACCGACAGACAGTCGAACAAACATTGGCATAGGCAGACGACAAAGTGAAAACATTAGCTCGTTTTTCAAAACAACCGTAAAAGAAATTATTTGTTGGTTTTCAGTTAGCTCGTTTCACCTTTGCAGCCGATTGCCGTCTTCTGACGGAGTTTCTCCGAAAAAATATTAAATTTATTTCTATGAATGGAATTTTTATGCCCAAATGCAGCGCAATGAGGCATTGATAACATATGGAAGATTTAATAGACAAAAAAAGTGGTAGAAGTGCATAAAACTATAATTCAGGAGCTTTAACTAGGTGCGCACACTAATCCATAGGCTTTCGTCTCATGGTACGAAAAAACATGGCGCCCATAAACCATGTGACTCAATCAACCAATGGAAGTCAATTACCGAGATGGCCAGCCTCTCCTTACTTTTGCATCCCAGACAAAGGGCGGCCTGCGGCCAAATGCCCATTAGCCAATATGTAAGATTGCTGGCCTTTCACTGTGCCAGCCCTTTCATTGTTGTCCATACTCACCCACTGCTCACTTTGCCCGTGGACCTGATGATAAGAGGGCCGAGGCTCTCTTTACAAAGAGGTCCAGAATCTAGAAGGATGTGAAAGAAGAAGAAGGCCAGCCTCTAACTATACAGGACCTCTAGCCCGAAAATCTCGGTGAAGAGTTTAGTCTTAAATTAGGGGAAAAAGACAGAGCTGGCATTAGTTCAATGGTAGAATACTCTGGCATATTTATGGAGAGATGCGGGTTCAAGTCCCGTATGTCGGCGAAATTTTTGCCGCAAAATATTTATTGATTTATCAACGTGAAAAAGTCAGCAGGTAACGCTGTGATTGTCATGTATGTCTTTATTTTTGTATAGGACACAACCAATTATGTCTATTAGTTATTTATGGATAAGGTTTTTGAAGTTCGTTCAATTTTTTCTCCTGAAAACACTTTAAAATGAACCCGGCCACCAGAGTGAATTTTGCTCTGCAAAGCCGGCATGTTAGGGTTAAAAGATACGGATTATGAGGATATACAGTTAATTTTTAAACGTATTGGGTCACTTACATGTTACATCAGTAGAGAACCACATTTAAAACTCCATAACTTTAAAAATTAGTTTGTTCCAGGAGATAATTTATAGATCTCAATGAAAATTATCAATCGCGAAATTTTATGTTGGAGTTAGAAGATACTGAATCGGATCAGAAATGACCAGAGCTTTTTCAGAGTTTTTCTCCGGAAGCTAAAAAGTACAGCTAGAGTATATCTGAAAAAGAATATATACAGTACTGTGCAAATTAGTTTGGACAATAGGAAAATGCAGTAACAAAGACACAACTAAGATATTTATTTGTTTAATAGTGTACATAGTTAATAGTGAATGAGACTCCCCTTAGCTTTAATTATTTCTTTCACCCTCTCAACCATTGATGCCTCTAGCTTTCCACACATCTCCTTCATTTCAGGGTCGTGGTACCACACTTTCATGACACTTTCTATCATTTTGGTTTTCGTCGTGCAATCCATCTTAGATATGCGCGCTTTAATAATGGCCCACAAATTTTCAATGGGGTTTAGATTGGATGAATTTTCTGGTCACTCCAATACCTTCATATGTTGCTGTGTAAAGAAGTCATAGCAAGCTCAAAATTGAGGCATGGAGCCAGATCCTGTTGAAATACCCCATCGCCGTTAGGAAACAGCTTTTGCAGTGTTGGAACCATTTTCGCCTCCAGAACGCCTATGTACTTTTTGCTGTCTATCATTCCTTCAATGGGGTGAAGCATATGTGGCTCGGAAGCTGTGAAACATCCCCAAAACGACCTTGGGTGGGTGTTTGGGGGATTGCTGGATGTGGCCGAATCGAAGAGGTTCTCCAGGTGAGCGGTGGACGAAATTTGACCTATAGCCATGCAAAGCCATGCATCAAAGTGCCATGCATCAAAGTGGGTTTCATCGGAAAATATCACTTTTTCCCAATTCTCCACGGTCCGGTCTCGATGTTTCTTTGCCCAGGATAGCCTTTTTTGCTTCATAGCGGGTATCAAAAGCTGCTTTTTGGAGGGGCGTCGATCCCGGCGGCCACACTCTAGAAGGCGACGACGTACGGTGGAAGCATCTATGTTAACCCCATGAGACGCAATCTCCCTTTTGATGTCTCCACTGGTCTTCTTTGGGTCTATGATACTGATTCTTCGAATTAGACTATCATCTCTAGGGGTGGTTTTTCTTTTTCTTCCACAATGTCCTTTACGGAACGTGTCCACGGACTCTGTCTCCTTATGCAGCTTCATGATCCGTGAAACGCTGGATTTCCCGACGCCAACTGATTTTGCTATCTGCCTAGCAGTAAATGAAGTGTTTTCGCCTAAAGCGATTATTTTAGCTATGAAATATCAATTCCGACTAAAGTGGAAGTGTAAATAATAGTAGAGTAACACAACAGATAATTCTAGACTTGCAGATATCGCTCTGCTGCAAGTCTAAATTTGCGCGTGTCCATTGCAGGGACGGGACACTCGCAAGTTTAGACTTGCAGCAGAAGGTTACGAACAAGTTTAGACTTGTAGCAGTTTAGACTCTGCAGCGGAAGGGACTTAGCGTTCCTTCGCTTGTCCCAACTAATTCGCACAGTACGTTATGCAACGTCGTTTTGGTGCGTTACAGTTCAATTCAGTATCAGGCAATTCTCACAATTTTTTTTCTCTGTAGAGACTTGCATGCTTTAGCCCAAGTTACGAACAAGGTTACGAACAAGTTCTAACTTCTATCTAAACTTGTTCGTAACCCTTGGTTACGAACAAGTTTAGACTTGTAGCAGTTTAGACTCTGCAGCGGAAGGGACTTAGCGTTCCTTCGCTTGTCCCAACTAATTCGCACAGTACGTTATGCAACGTCGTTTTGGTGCGTTACAGTTCAATTCAGTATCAGGCAATTCTCACAATTTTTTTTCTCTGTAGAGACTTGCATGCTTTAGCCCAAGTGCTCCACTAAAAATTTTAAGCACGAACTGCCATTGATTCCGCTATTCGTTTGAACGACCCTTATATTACACGTAAAGCAGAAATGGGAATTCGTATCCTCGAGACTGCTGATTAATAGCCTGCAACCTAATTCCGTTTCAAGTAGGATTACTAGATCCCAATGTTATAAAAGGAGGACAAAAATGCCAGAAATAGAGAACAAAGAAGGACATGTTTTTAATTTGTGAAATAAAATAAGTTTTTCGACATAGTTTGTTTCAAGTATCGACTAACAGTTATCAGAAAGAGACTTAATACTAATTATTCAGTACACTTCAAAATATATACGTGCCAATTTTTATTCGTATTTGATAACCAGTTGAGTTACTTGACCTTAACTGGCATAGTGGTTACTGTTTCAGAAGGCAAACTTTGTATGCTTGTATTAATTCTCAATAAGGTAGTGGTCAAGCAGTGACTTCTGTCTTGGTACGGCATGCTTCTTGTATGCGAAAGCTTGTATAAACTAGTTGGGTTGGGTTGTTTTACCTCTGAGCGGCACTTTTTTGCACACCATGGGCTAAATGGCCAGGTCAAATGGACCCCGAAGGCTCAGAGAAGGTTGGGGGAGGGGACCCACTGGAACAGCTGTTGGGAGACAGATGGTAGCCTCCCGTCAAGGCCATCCAGCGTGTTCTTTAACGTGCACAGGATATGGCTCTCCCGGACACGGGGCCACGGCTTAACATCCCATCCGACGGACGGCGGCCTTTCCAAGCCCATCGGTGTCCCCTACTGACCGTGGGCAGGGCGGGGAAATTTGCGGAGATAAATCTCAACGCTGACCCAGCTGGGACTCGAACCTGCGAACTACAGATTACGAGCCTGGCGCGCTACCGACTGAGCCACCCCCGCCCCGTATAAACTAGTAGTAGTTTCTTGGATCCTTCGCTGCACTCCATACTGCAAATAAAAAACAGGTTCTGTTAACTTTCATAGCCCATCTATACATTTTTCAGTCTAGCATGTCAATTGCTTTTATTGTATATGACAGAAAATGGTAACTTTTATAACATTAACAGAATGAATTCAACATTCACGATTTGCATTTATTTAAAAATTATTTCACAGTTTACAGTAACTTACATGACAGTCATGGGGGGGGGGGGCTCAGTCGGTAACGCGACAGGCTCGTAATCTGCTAGTTCCCAGGTTCGAGTCCCAGCTGGGTCAGCGTTGAGATTTATCTCCGCAAAATTCCCCGCCCTGCCCACGGCTAGTCTGGGACATTGGGCTTGGAGAGGCCGCCGTCCGTCGGATGGGAGCTAAGCCGTGGCCTCGTGTGCGGGAGAGCCATAACTTGTGCACGTTAAAGAACACGCTGGATGGCCTTGACGGGAAGCTACCATCTCTCTCCCAACAGCTGTTCCAGTGGATCCTCTCCCCCAATCTTATCTGAGCCTTCGGGGTCCTTGTGACCTGGCCATTTAGCCCATGGTATGCAAAAAAGTGCCGCTCAGAGATAAACCAAACCAAAGACAGTCATGAGTTCAAGAAAGTAAAGAAATGAAAATACAAGAAAAGCTTTCTTTAATTTTAATATTTTAATATAAAACAAGTTCTGATGAGTTTTTATAATAAGGAGGACATTTCATGTTTTTTCAAAATGCGAGGAGGACATGAGATAAAAGAAAAAGCACATGCTCAACTGTTCTCAACAATAGTTAAAATATCTGAAAGAAATTATCGCTGACGCGGCGGGAATCGAACTGAGATATGACGGACCTTGCGCCATCTATACTTCAGGAGAGGCAACTTTTCCAATTGTTGCTAATGGTTTAGATGTTAATGAGAAGGTCAATCACGCTCAAGCGTTTATTATTGAAAATCCTTTCATAATAAATACACAGATTACCTGTAGAAATAGACTTCAACAGTAATTAAAATAACTGAAAAAAAATTATCGCTGACGCTGCGGGAATCGAACCCGCAACTCTGTTTCAAGGTCAACTGCTTCATTGAATCCACGTGATTTGTGATCATTGGTATTTCGTTTATCTCAACTTTTTTCCACTTTTCGTTGGGAAAAAAGTTAATTACGACACCCGATAATGTTATCTTTCATTTCAAGATAAAGGCTAACAGATCCTCAAAACGCGATTAAAATAGAATATAAGGTAACGCGTTTCACACTTACAGCTTGTGAGATATAGCTTAAACGTAAAGAATGTGTAATGAATTCTGGCCTTGCTACATAGGGAGCCAAGAAATTGTTCGTTCGCTATTTATCGAATGAAGCCACGAGGTTGGCATACTCAACGGTCGGAAAGACCAGCAGTTGAACTTGGTTCTGAAGCTCCTGAATATTTCTTGAATAGTAGCAATACCAACGTGGGTAAGTAATTGAAATGATAATTTTTTCTCGAAATGTTTGCTCACTCGAGGAAAATTTATGTTCTAGAGCAGTGCTGTCCAACTTCTCTAAGACCGGGGGGGGGGGGCATTTTTCCTTTCGCCAATATCTCGTGGGCCATTTTTTCTTGCGCCAATATTTCGCGGGCCAAAAAAAAGAATAGGACAGGATAGGTAATTGAAAAGTCTGTTCATGTCAACTCAAAAAAATATTTTATTTATACTAAAAATAATAAGTAATAATAAACCAATATAAAGTTTCTAAACCTTATCAAATATTTAATAAATTTAATGGGAGTATTGTGACCGTAGTTGTTGGGCAATTAGAATAGAATGAGTAAGTTGAAATAATACAACACTAATTGCATATAGAATGAGTAAGTTGAAGATTGCATATCAAGTAAAGTAATATAAGTTGACAAAAAATTATAAGGTGGATTACAGATATTTATTTAAAATTTTAAGTAAAAACTTGATTTTGTTCGCGGGCCACAAAAATCCTTGTGCGGGCCGCTTAGTGGGACAGCGCTGTTCTAGAGTATTTTATATGTAAGTCAACAAGTGAAGGTACAGGTGCTTATTCAGGGGGTGGGGATGCTTGGGGTGCTAAAGCACCCTCGTGAAATCTTTGAAAGCTCGAAATTGAAAAACTGATTAAAATATTTACAAGCACCGTTCATTGTTTTGAGGAAATATTCTGTGTTAAGTGAAATGAATAAAAAGGATACGAAAGGAGATACATTGTCAATATATAGGAAATCCCCATTGCCTATCCCTTTTTACCTATCTTCCTATTGCTTTTGGCTTTGACATTTATCGGTTGGTCGATTTGTGTATTTGACAAAAGGTTGTCCCACATATCTTCCGAATGCGATGGAGAAACTTAATGATTTATGTTCCAAATGAAAGCTTGTGACACAGGGAGTGTCATATGTTATCAAAAATTGACCGCCATGCTTCCGCCTAAAAAAGGGAAAATGTGAAAACTGTTCTTAAGCTCCATAACGCGAAGGCCGAAAGTAACAAGCAATACGTCGAATGAAAGCTACTGACACGGGGAATGTAGGCTACGAAAAATTGACCCCCGCGCTTTCTTCATCCCTAAAGGGGACAACGTGAAAATGATTGTTAACCTATATCTCCTGAATGTGAGTGCGGAAAGTAACTAGCTATGTGTTCAATGAAAGCTTGTGAGGTGGGGAGTGTCGTAGACTATTACAAAATTAACCCCCATGCAGGGGCGTAGCCATGGGGGGGGGAGGCTCCCCCCCCAAAGTAACTTGGAGTTGGCAAAATTTGAAGCAACGTCGTAAAATCTGGGTGAGTTGTGAAAATTTGTAATTTTTTTGGGAAAATTAAGGGGAGTAGTCAAAATCGAGGCAACTTGGCAAATCTAAGGCAGTTTGGAAAATGGAGAGACGGCAAAATTCAGAGCAGTTGGCAAAATTCGAAGCCGCTTAGTAAAATGCAGATGAGTTGGCAAAATTCGGAGTGACTTGGTAAAATATTGGGGAGTTGGCAAAATTCAGGTGAGATGTAAAAATTAGATTTTTTTCTGTAAAATTATGGCAAGTAGGGGCAGTTGGGAAAATTCGGAGTGACTTAACAAAATCGTGGGGAGTTGGCAAAATTCAGGTGAGATGTGAAAATTCGGATTTTTTCTCTGTAAAATTTTGGCGAGTTGGCAAAATCTAGGAGAGTTTTCAAAACTTAAAGAGTTGGCAAAATTCGGAGTAACTTGGCAAAATCGTGGAAAGTTGACAAAATTCAGGTGTGATGTCAAAATTGCAATCTTTTTTCTGTAAAATTATGGCGTGTTGGGAAAATTGAGGCAACTTCGCACTATCTAGGAGAGTTGGCAAATCTTGGGGGAATTGGCAAAATTCAGAGTGACTTTGCAAAAATCAGGTGTGATGTAAAATTGGGATTTTTTTTCTGCAAAATTGTGGTGAGATGGCAAAATCGAGGAAACATGGCAAAATCTAGGCTGTTGGCAAAATTCGAATCCACTTGGTAAAATACGGGCGATTTGTGAAAATTTGTATTGTTTTTGTGAAATTAAGGAGGGTTGAGAAAATCGAGAAAACTTCGCAAAATCTAGGGAAGTTGGCAAAACTGGAAACCACTTGGTAAAGTACAGGTGAGTTGTAAAAATTGGAATTGGATTTGTGAAATACAGGATAGTTGACTAAAATCGAGAAAACTTGGCAAAATTCGAAGTCACTTGGTAAAATATAGGGGAGTTGCTAAAAATTGTGGCTTTCTTGCGCAATTAAGGAGAGTTGATAAAATTCGAAGTGACTTGGCAAATTCAAGGAAGATGTAAAAATTGTGATTTTTTTTTCCTGTCAAATTACGGCGAGTTGGCAAAAACTAGAGTAGTTGGCAAAATGCGAATCCACTTGGTAAAATATGAGGAGTTGTGAAAATTGAGATTTGTTTTGTGAAATTAAGGAGTGTTGGACAAATTGAGGAAACTTAACAAAATGTAGGGCAGTTGGCAAAATTCGAATCCACTTGGAAAATACGAGCGAGTTTTGATAATTGGGTTTGTGCAATTCAGAATAGTTGACTAAAATCGAGAAAACTTGGCAAAATCTTGAGGAGTTTGAACATTTTTAAAGTGATTTGACAAATTTAGGAGAGTTGTAAAGATTGAGATTGGTTTTGTCAAATTAAGGCGAGTTGGCCAAATCAAGGGAAAATTCACACTGACTTGCTACAATTCAGACGAGATGTAAATATTGGAATTATTTCTGTGAAATTAAAATTATGGCTAGTTGGCAAAATGCAGGAGAGTTGTGAAAATTTCCTCAAAGCCCCCTCCCCACCCCCCACGGAGAGAATCTAAGTAAGTTTGCTCAGTTGGCAAAATTAGAATTTTGAGTTGTAAAATTTTTTATTTCTCCCCCCCCCCCCCCCAATCATAATCCTTCGCTACGCCCCTGCCCTCATGCTTTCAGGGGCGTAGCTAAGGATTATGGTTGGGGAGAATTCAAAAATTTTCCAACCCGAAAATCAAATTTTGCCAACTGAGCAAATGTCTGTCACATTTTTACCTAGATTTTTGCCCCCCCCCCCCCAGGGGGGGGGGAGGTTAGGCAATTTGACTTCCAATTTTGTCAAGTAGCCATAATTTCATGGAAATAATCTCAATATTTACATCTCGTCTGAATTGTAGCAAGTCAGTGTGAATTTTCCCTTGATTTGGACAACTCTCCTTATTTTCACAAAACCAATCACAATCTTTACATCTTTCCTAAATTTGCCAAGTCACTTCAAATTTTTCAAACTCCCCAAGATTTTGCCAAGTTTTCTCGATTTTTTTCAACTATTCTTAATTTC
The DNA here is from genome assembly GCA_038380435.1 of Ryuthela nishihirai. Taxonomy (NCBI): domain Eukaryota; kingdom Metazoa; phylum Arthropoda; class Arachnida; order Araneae; family Heptathelidae; genus Ryuthela; species Ryuthela nishihirai. The sequence goes on along the minus strand of JAWZYU010000001.1, from coordinate 150,817,483 downwards.
ACAAACCCAATCCCAATTATTACAACTCGCCCATATTTTCCAAGTGGATTCGAATTTTGACAACTGCCCTAGATTCTGTTAAATTTCCTCGATTTGCCCAACTCTCCATAATTTCACAAAATAAATCCCAATTTTCACACCTCGCCTATATTTTACCAAGTGGATTCGAATTTATCCAACTACCCAAGATTTTGCCAACTCGCCATAATTTTACAGAAAAAAATCGCAATTTTTACATCTTCTCTGAATTTTCTTAGTCACTTCGAATTTTATCAACTCCCCTGTATTTTACCAAGTGGCTTCGAATTTTGCCAAATACCCTAGATTTTGCCAAGTTGCCCCGATTTTAATATCACAAAACCAATCCCAATTTTTACAACTCACCAGTGCTTTATCAAGTGTTTTCCAGTTTTGCCAACTCCCCTAGATTTTGCCAAGTTGCCCCAATTTTATGACCTCTCCTTAATTTTGCAAAAATAATCCCAATTTTTTCATTTCTCCTGAATTTGCTAAGTCACTTCAAATTTTTGAAACTCCCCAAAAATTTGCCAAGTTTTTCCGATTTTGTCAATTCTTCTTAATTTCACAAAAAACAATCCATTTTTTACAACTCGCCCATAGTTTACGAAGTCACTCCGAATTTTGCCAACCATCCCTAGATTTTGCCAACTCGCAATAATTTTACAGAAAAAAATCCCAGTTTTTATATCTCACCTGAATTTTGCCAACTGCCTCTAGATTTTGCCAAGTCACTCAAAATTTTCTCAACTCTCCACGATTTTGCCAAGTCACTCCGAATTTTGCTAACTTCCCAAGATTTTACCAAATCACTCCAAATTTTGCCAACTCCCCAAGATTTTGCCAAGTTGTCCCGATTTTGCCAACTCCCCAAGATTTTACTAAAAAATAAAATACCCCCTCAAGCAGCTGCTTGCCACAGAGGTCTGACAGGAGCCTGTCAGTTTACATGCCATAGTAGAAGGTCTGAGAGGATGGCAGGACCTCAGCAGAAAAACAACACAGTGGCTTCGAATTTTGCCAACTGCTCTAAATTTTGCCGTCTCTCCATTTTCCAAAGTGTCCTAGATTTGCCAAGTTGCCTCTATTTTGACAACTCCCCTGAATTTTACAAAAAAAAAAGATTACAAATTTTCACAACTCACCTAGATTTTACAAAGTTGCTTCACTGCCAAATCTGAGTTACTTTGGGGGTATCCTCCCCTCATCCCCCCCATAGCCATGCCCCAGCATGCTTTCTTCCCCCTAAAAAGGGCAAATGTGAAGCAATTGTTCTGCTGTATTTCCAGAATGCTAATGCCAAAAGTAATATGGTATACATTGAATGAAAGCTTGTAATGTGGGGAATGTCCTAGGCTATAAAAAATTGACCACCCATGCTTTCCTTCCCCTAAAAAGGAGGACAATGTAAAAATTTATTGTTCTCTGTATCTCCTGAATGCAAGTGCAGAAAGTAACATGATATTTGTTGAATGAAAGTTTGTGATGCAGGGAATGTTGCAGGATATAGAGGAAATGATGCCCTGTGTTCACCTCCCCCTAAAAAATGGAAAATAGTCGTTCTGCCATATCATCAGAATGCCAGGGGCCTAGCTATGGGGAAGGAGGTTCCCCCCCCCCCCCCCAAAGTAACTCGGGGTTGGCAGAATTCGAATCGACTTCGTAAAATCTAGGTGAGTTGTGAAAATTTGTATTTTTTTTTGGTAAAATTAAGGGGAGTTGTCAAAATTATGGGATCGGGACAACTTGACAAAATCTTGGGGAGTTAGGAAAATTCGGAGTGACTTGGCAAAATCGTGGGGAGTTGAGAAAATTCGGAGTGACTTGGCGTAATCTTGGGGAGTTGAGAAAATTTGGGGTGACTTGGCAAAATTCCTGAGGCAATTGCAAATCTAGGGCACTTTGGAAAATGGGGAGATGGCAAAATTTAGAGCAGTTGGCAAAATTCGAAGCCACTTTGTAAAATACAGGTGAGTTGGCAAAATTGGGACAACTTGGCAAAATAGTGGGGTGTTGGCAAAATTCAGGTGAGATGTAAAGATTGTTTTTTTTTTCTGTAAAATTTTGGCGAGTTTGCAAAATCTAGGGGCAGTTGGCAAAATTCGGAGTGACTTCGCAAAATCGTGGAAATTTGACAAAATTCAGGTGAGATGTAAAAATTGCAGTCTTTTTTCTGTAAAATTATGGCATGTTGGCAAAATCGAGGCAACTTTGCAATATATAGGAGAGTTGGCAAAATTTAGAGTGACTTTGCAAAAATCAGGTGTGATGTAAAAATTGGGATTTTTTTTCTGTAAAATTGTGGTGCGACGGCAAAATCTAGGGCAGGTGGCAAAATTCGAATCCACTTGGTAAAGTATGGGCGATTTGTGAAAATTGGGATTGTTTTTGAGAAATTAAGGAGAGGTAACAAAATCTAGGGAAGTTGGCAAAACTGGAAACCACTTGGTAAAGTACAGGTGAGTTGTAAAAATTGGGATTGGTTTTGTGAAATGAAGGAGAGTTGGAAAAACCAAGCACTCTTGGCAAAATGTAGGGGAGTTTGCAAAATTCGAAGCCACTTGGTAAAATACAGGGGAGTTGTAAAAATTGTGCCTTTTTTGTGCAATTAACGAGAGTTGAAAAAATTCGAAGTGACCTGGCAAATTCAAGGAAGATGTAAAAATTGCGATTTTTTTTTTCTGTAAAATTACAGTGAGTTGGCAAAATTCGAATCCGCTTGGTAAAATATAGGCGATTTGTGAAAACTGGGATTTATTTTGTGAAATTAAGGTGTGTTGGATAAATCGAGGAAACTTAACAAAATGTAGAGCAGTTGGCAAAATTCAAAACCACATGGAAAATAGGAGCGAGTTGTGATAATTTATTGGGATTGGGTTTGTAAAATTAAGGATAGTTGGAGAAATCAAGGGAATTTGGGAAAATTCACACTGACTTGCTACAATTCAGAGAAGATGTAATTATTGGGCTTTTTTCCTGTGAAATTATGACTAGTTGGCAAATATGCAAGTCAAATGGCAAAATGCAGGACAGTTGTGAAAATTGCCTCAAACTCCCCCCCCCCCCCCCCCCACACACACACACGGAGTGAAAATCTAGGTAAAAACATGACAGAGACATTGTTTGCTCAGTTGGCAAAATTTGATTTTCGAGTTGGGAAATTTTAGATCCCCCCACTACAGTGGGCGGGGGGAAGAAAAAAATCTAAATCTTGGTTGGTTGATTTAGTTTTTTTACTCTGAGAGGCACTTTTTTCTCTCACAATGAGTTAAATGGTCAGATCACAAGGACCCACTCTCCCATACATTGGACCACAGCTTTATGTCCTACATGATAGACAGCAGCCTTTCCAAGCCCATCAGTGTCCTCTACTGACAGGGCAGGGTGGGGAGTTTTGCAGAACTCCCCACCCTGCCCTGTGTGTGCTGACCTAGCTGTGACTCAAACCTGAGAACTACAGATTATGAGCCCTGAGCCAACGCCCCCCTCTTCCCCAAACACTAGGAAATGATACAATGGTACAAATATTTTTTCCTACAATGGTACACTCATTTTTTTCACACAATGGCAGCCTCCAGCAACTCTGAAAAATTCATTGAGATTTAAAATAAGGTAAAAAGTGATGAAGTTTAAGATTCTTATCATGATTGTGAGTTAATACACGAGTAATAATAAAAATGCTTAATTAAAAATTGCTTAAATTAATAAAATACATCTATAAGTGACATATATTTCAAAGTAATGGTGGGTCAAAAAGTATACCTTCTGACTAAGTGTGACACAGAAAAAAGAATGCAACTTATGCAGGGTGGAAAATATGCCTTCAGTCTGCACAAAGCAAATATCCCTTATCTGTAGAAAATCTAGAGTTCTGGAATTTAATTTTTTCTTTTCAATCTTGTTAACCTTTGATAGATTAACATAAAGTATTTTATTTGACTTTACAATTTTATTTGGTAACCCAACTTTTGTCTTATTTCAGATGATCGAGAACTCCATAGAGAAGAACTACATGCTGGTAAGAAAACTAATTTATTGTCAGTTATGTTATTGCCATATTGAACTTCCTTTTTTTCTTTGGTGAATTTATTTTAAATATTCTAATAGGCAGAGTATGCTCTTAACCCTCACCACAAAACTCCCTGCCCTGCCCATATAGGGGACACCAATGGGCTTGGAAAAGCCGCCATCCATTGAATGGGATGTTAAGCCATGGTCCTATATTCAGGAGAGGCATACCTTGTCAGGTTAAAGAACACACTGGATGGCCTTGATGGCAGGCTACCACCTGTCTCCCAGCAGCTGTTCCTCTGAGCCCCCTCCCCCAACCTTCTCTGAGCCTTCAAGGTAACTTTGTGACCTGGCCATTTAGCCCATTGTGTGCAAAAAAGTGATGCTCAGAGGTAAAATAACCCAACTCTTAACCCTCGAAGTGTCATATTTTTCAAAGTAAACTGAATTTGGTGTCCAGGCCGATTTTTAAATATTTTGAGTAAAAAACAACAAAAATAAATTCTAGGATCTTGTCCAGTAATATTAAACCTGAAATAAGTTGTTATACAGGGTTCATAGGATAATCCTGCAATACTAAAAGTAGTTGCTAATGAAAGTGCTATAACTGAAAGACTAATGGATACCTATAGGAAAAGTATTGTGCCTAATTGAATGAGCATGCTACTAGCACTCTGGAGGATGAGCATTAGTTGCCAACTGTAACAAATATGAGAGATAGTGAAACAAAGGGAATTACAAAGTTTTACAGCAGCATCAGAATAGTAGGTATCAGCATATTTTGCATGTGAAATAGTTGATCTCAGATTGTAAACACTATTCCATCAAGAGTATCTTGGGAACAAACAGTACAAGGATCATAAATGCTATGTGCAAACATCAATATCATGTTCTATAACCATGTCAAACACTATTTGTCAAAGGAGAGAAGAAAATAAGCACAGTCAATAGCAATGAAATGACTGTACAACTGATGCTCTGTCATCCACTGTTTGCATACATACCAGTGGCCAAAGCACTTGTGAATGGCAGTGTTTCCTTTGCTTCTATGGATGCTTTTGCACTGGTACATATACAAGCATTAATGGTAATTTGATTAAAATTAAAATATTCATCAATGAAAAGAGAGATATATTAACTCTTAACATGCTGGGTTTATAGAGCAGAATTCACTCTGGTGGCCAGGTTAATTTTGAAGAATAGCTTTAAAATCTTATCATTATATCTTATCCAATTTTTTCTCAGACTTAAATGCCTGAGAAAATATTGTTCATAATCCTACTCATTACTTTGTAGTTATACCAAATGCAGCATGACCGAACTATCTTTCTGCTCAATATGCCTTTCAAAGATGGTTTCAGACTCCTTCAACTAACCTCATCTTTACTTACAAAAGCAAACCATCTAATGCCCAAGATACTGTGTAAGCATCTAGAATCAAAGGCATCAAGCTTCCTGTTATTTTGCTACAAAGGGTCCAAGTGTCGCTACTACACCAAATTTTAGAAAAGGCCAAACTATTATACAGCCTAATTTTAGTCTTTTGGTATATATGCCAATTTTTGCACACTCCTTGTAGATTCTTAAACATCCCAGTAGCAATTCCTATTCTTCTGTTTATCTCATGCTGCATATCCCACTATCTGTTACATAGCTCTTGAGTAATTAAACTGAGACACTTGTTCAAGAGTGCAACCATTTAAAACTGAAGTGCAAATTGCCAACCAAACTAAAGAACATTCAATTGTGAATTTTTAGACAATATTATATTTCACTAAAGCAGCAAGCATATTAATTAAAATTGCACTTATTTAAAACTATAATGTATATACATAGTAAGGTCCAAAAGTTTCTGCCCCAAGGGTATTAAAGAGGTAATAATTTAATTCACGATTAAGCTGTTACATAATAATTAAAAATCATTTAAAACATTCATTAACAAGAATGAGGTGTGCTTAAAGTAGAAATGGTGATTAGATTATGCTGACAAGCCCTATGGCCATAGTCTATGCATTTCACCATTTTCTTCACTGGTAGTTAACAATTATCAATAACTCTTATCATTTTCCTTTGAGCTAATGCTAAGGGAATCTAGAGTAAAGAAAATAAAAAGTAATTACTACAAACAAGTTGGCTGGTACAATGGCATTGGAATTCAACATTTGATGGTTGTTGTTTTCAGCTTTATGATGTTCAAGGTTGAATTTAAGATCTTATCCAAGGCATACCAGTCCATCTTGAAAGCACAATTTGTTGTTTGAATGCAGGTTAGCTTGATGTTGAAGGCACTTATGGAGATTGAAGTTGCTGACACGATCTTGCTGACTGTCTGGTTAAAAATTGAGGTAGCCACTATTATGGCTATACTTATAAGTCTGTAATGGATTTTGTAGTCCATTTTCCACTGCGAGCCTCTGCTAATTTGTGCTGATAGTGGTAAGAACTGACACCATTTTGCACAACACTCAAACTTGTATGAACTATTTTAAAACTCTTAAAAGTTTAAACAAAATGCTAAATGTATTATGCATTTCCAACTTTTAAGTATTTAAAGAATTTAAAATAATTTTTAAGTATTTTTAGAATGGCTAATTAACTTTTCTATACCACTGAAAAAAATAATTAAATTTTTGGCCTTAAAATGGTCTAAAACTACAGAAATGACTTCTTCATCACTTGTAAATTTTTCCCCAAGCAGATCCGACTTCAATTTTCAAAACAAAAAAATAGTTGCTAGGGGCTAGGTTGGGACTGTACGGTGGGTGATTTAATTCCTGGAAACCACATTGCTGAATAGCAGCCTTCACAGCAACTGAAGTGTGCACTGGTGCATTGTAGTGCAATAACCTCACTCCCCGGGACAGCTTTCCTCAGTGTTTCTCTTTGATGGTATCCTTCAATTTGTACATTAATGACGCATAATATTCACCAGTAACTATAGTATTCCATTCCTTAAAGTTGACTAGCAGAATCCCCTGAGAATCCCAAAAGATGGTGGCCATGATCTTTTTTTGGGATTGTGTCACTTTTGCTTTTTTTGACTGTGGGGATCCAGGATGCTGCCACTCCATAGATTCCCGTTTAGACAGGGGATCATGGTACAGAACCATAATTTCATCTCCCATGACAATTGAATCAATCACTTCTTTTTCTTGCCCCTCACAGAATGCTAAAAATTCAATACAGCATTCCATGTGTCGTTTTGGGACCCATCTTTCATTCACTCTGTTCATACCAAGATGGTCATGTAAAATTCTAAGCAAAAAGTAAAATTCTGTGGTTTTTGAAAGTCCATGTCTTGCTAATAATTCTTTAGTTTTCAGTCACCTATTCTTTAGCACCTCTTCTTGCACCAGCGCAATTGTTTCCAGAATGAGTATTTCTGCAGGTTTGCCTTGATGAGGTTCATCTTCAATCGAATCTCTCCCTAAGCAAAACTGCTTAGCCCATTCTTTAACCATCGAATATGATGGGGAAGATTCACTGTACACAGCATCTAAACGTCGTTTAATTTCTGCTGGGCTTTCGCCTTTTTTCATTAAAAATTTAATAACCATGCAATACTCAAGTTTAAACATTTTAGAATACTGGGCAGCAACACTTCTATCTCCGATGCTAGCTGGAGTTCTACTGATGCTAGAGCTGCAAAATTTTAATGGCAGTGCAACTGAACATAGGGTAGGGGGTTGACGGATTTAGACATCTCAATTCTTCTTCTAACATGTTCGGGCCAGAAACATTTAGACCTTACTACATATATAAATAAAAAAAGTTATTTAATTAGGTGCGAACTTCATTCTAAAATAATTAATGAGCAGAATATTCCCATCCCCATCCTCAAGCAGCCATGGGCTACGGAGGTCCAACCAGACCGTGCAATTTAGCTCTCCAAGCAAGTCTGTCCGGAGCTACATCTACTGCATCTGGCCACTGCACACCAATTCTAATAAGGTCCTGTTTGACATTGTCTGCCCACCGCATCCTAGGTCTCCCCCTCTTTCTGAGGCCTTTAGGCACACTGTTCATAATCCTATTCACCAATCTATAATTATTCATACAGGCAACATGGCCAAACCAACGGAGTCTCTCTCTGCACAATATGCTGTTAAAGGAGGTTGCAAAACCTCCTTTAACAGCATACTCCTTTGCCTAACCTCATCATTAGTTACAAAGCTGAACCACCTAATGCCCAAGATACTGCTTAAGCATCTGGAATCAAAAGCATATAGTTTTCCTGTTATCTTGTTTACAAAGTGTCCTAGTTTCACTACCATAACTAACCCTAGAAAGAACCGAACTGTTATACAGTCTAATTTTAGTCTTTAGGTGTATATTTCTCCACACTCTCCAGAGATTCTTAAAAGTCCTGGCAGCAATCCCTATTCGCCTATTAATCTCATGCCGCACATCACCATTATCTGTTACATAGCTCCCAAGATAATTAAACTGTGACACCTGCTCAAGACTGCAACCATTCAGATTAACTGAATCACAGCCTGCCTGACCAATTTTCATTACTTTAGTTTTCTCTCTGTTTATAACCAAACCTACTCTACTACCAGTCTCATCAACAGCTCGAATGAAAGAGTTCATCTCATCAACATCATTTGCCAAAAGGGCTAAATCATCAGCATAATCTAAATCAGAAATTTTTGTATCTCCAGTCCATTAAAGGCCAAAATCTTTCCCTTGAAGTGAATTTCGCATAACATAATCAATAACCAAGCTAAAGAGAAAAGGAGACAAATGCACCCTTGTCGAACACCAGGAGTAATGCTAAACCAATTGCTACAAGCCGTACCAACTCTCACACACAACTCAGTTTTATTATAGAGAGCTTTCATTATGTTAACTAACTTGTCTGGTATACCATATGATTTCACAATCAACCACAAATTATGACCATCAGCAGAGTCGAAAGCCTTTTGAAATCAACAAAGCTAGCAACCAAAGGTTTCTGAAACTCTAAACATTTCTCAAGAATCTGCCTAAGTGAAAATATCTGATCTACACATCCCCTACCACTTCTAAATCCACATTGTTCATCACGCAATTGCCTGTCAACCAGATTCTTAATTAACTTAAGCACAATCATGCAAAGAACTTTACCTGGAACGGAGAGTAGGCTGATACCCCTATAGTGATCACAAGAACTGCGATCACCTTTTTTGAAAATAGGGATAACAATAGCTCTGGTAAAATCCTTAAGAACCATGTGTTTATCATAAAAGATATTCAAAATTTCAGTCATCCAAGTGGTAACTGAAACATTCCCAGCTCTAAGCATTTCAGTAGTAATTTCATCTATCCTTGGGGATTTATGAAGTTTATGTTTAGAAATAGCCAAAATAACTTCAGACTGTGTTAGGGCCAACATTAGAGCCACCAATGTATCTATCATCATTGCAAACAATGGGAGTAGAACTAACCACATTGTTTAAAACATCACTGAAATGCTCAGCCCATCTTGCCATGACAGAATCCTCACCTTCTATAACCTTACCTTATTTATCCTTCAATCCCTGTATACCTGTTCGTTTTCTACCACACAAAACATTAACTATCTGGTACAGCTCTCTGCTGTTGTGCTGTCTAACTGCTTCCTCGGCTTTGTCAGCCAAACCATCAAGACAAAGATTCTTATCAGCAGCTAACTGATCCTTTACAAGTTTATTAAGGTCTCTGTAATGCTTTCTGTTAGGACTAGTAGGGTATTGATTAAGGGCATTCCTGCAGTTCTTTCTTTCCGAAATAAGCTCAAGTGCCTTATCACTCAGATAATTTTGCCTCTTCTGCTCCTTTTTTCCTAAAAGAGTACTGTTAGTGTCCAAAAAAGCCTGTTTAAAATGATCCCATTCTTCCTCAACTTCAGTAGTAAGCATACCATGACTGTAATAATGACTAAGTAACCTATCATGGTAAGCTTTGGCTGTAACTGGGTCTTTCAGAGCTTCAGTATTAAAAGTAAATTTTTTAACCCTAGCACAACACTTTTTAAGTTTAAGTTGCAAGACACTTTTAACAAGGTAATGGTGTAAGAAACCTTTCATTAATGCACTCGTATCCCTATCCATCACTATCGTGTCTGCTGAGAAGCAGACCCATGCCTTGGTGATGTTTATTATTGTTCCTCCCTGAAAAGAGAAATTTAAGATTATTTTTAAGAATCTGACCTTTGTCCATCTGGTCTCTTGCAAGCCAAGAATATCTAAATTATAACGGTGGAATTCTTGTGTGAGGACATCAAGAGAAAAAGCTCTGTGCAGAGTCCTCACATTCCAACTACCTATGGAGAGAAATTGGTTAGTGGGATGTTTTAAGAAGCTATGTTTATTGAGAGAGGGAATGTCAACAATATCAAACAGCCCCCTAATCTCAGGCATGGGGCAAAAATCCTTTCCCCCACCACTAAAGACTGAAGCCATCTACACCGGAAGATTTCCTCGAATGTAAAATTTGATGATGCCAGTAAAAGCAACAGTTCAGATGCTTGCGATGACCTCTGCTCAGGATTATTCAGCAGCTGATGAAACATATCCTGTGAATCACTTGGGGCTGTCAACCCACAAACAAGGAGAAAACACAGCAGAAGATTTGCTCTCCACAGAAACCCACCAGTGCAGAAAATTCAGGATCCATAATTAAGCTCAGAGCCTTATTTCAGGCCAGTCCAGTAGGTTTGTGTGGTCAGGACCTGGACCCTGTGTAGTGGACCACTCCTCAGCCGGGTAGAAAAAAAAAAGTAGCCATAGTTGTTCAGATCAGTAGGCCACACTAATCTAGCAGCCCTCTGCTTCCGTTCACTTCCAAAAGAGAGTATCTCTTCTGAAAGGTACTAACAGTCTGCACCACGAGAAGGCGGGGTCAGACCTTAGATGCTAGGCCTATCCGGTTCTATGCATCATCACAGGGGATTGGTGCATAGCTCTCCTTCCAGTGACTACCTAGGTACCATTTACAGACCATTGTATTTTTAGTGAAACATTTAAGCCTAATTTCAGCTTGATCACTGTGGGTTTATTTCCCATTCACTTATGGATATGTTTCTAATCAGTTTTATGTTTATTGTTGCATAGTGTAATAAATGAACATTCTATAATTATTGAATTGTACTGTAGGTAAATAATAAAACTGAGTTATAACACCTTTTCCATATGTGGTTTACTACCTACCTACCTACCAAGCAACTGACCCACCCACCCACCCAACACAATCCACATATGCTCGATTGGATTGATGTCTGAGGAATTTGGAGGCCAGGGCAATACTTGGAAGTATTTCCTCATGATCCACAAACCATTCTCAAACAATCCGGGCAGTGTGGCATGGTGCATTATCCTGCCGAAAGAAGGCACTACTAGAAGGAAATACCTTTGCCATGAAAGGATGTACCTGGTCTGCATTGTGATGTTTAGGTAGGTGATAGACATCATAGTTTCTTGCACATGAATGACTGGACCCAGGGTTTCCTAGCAGAACATTGCCCAAAGCATTACACTTCGTTCACCAGCTTGTTTTTGTCTCATGGTGCATCTTGGTGCCAACACTTCCCCACACATCAAGCCCAGGTAAACGATGCACATGTACCTGGCCATCCACATGATACAACAGGAAAAAAGATTCGTCAGACCAGACGACCTTCCAATTATTCAAGGTCCAGGTTTGATGCTCACATGTCCATTGTAGGCACTTTGGATAGTGAACCGAGGTTAGCATGGGCACTTGGAATGGCCTGTGGCTACACAGCCCCATTTTCAGCAGGGTTCAATGTACTGTGTATTGTGACACATTACTCCTGTCACCAGCATTCCAGTTATGGGCGAGTTGCACCACAGTATCCCTTCTGTTGGCTCATATGGAATAGCCTTTCCTCACCTCTAGCATCGATGAGCCGTGGTCAGCCCATATCTTGACAATGGTTCATGGTTTTTCCCTCCTCTGACCACTTTTTGTAGGTACTAACCATGGCTAACCATGAGCACCCTTACAAGCCTTGCCATCTCAGAAATGCTCTGACCCAGTCATCTGGCCATTGTCAAACTCATTGAAGTCCACTGCATTTCCCATCTGAAGAACAATAATAACACTGATTAATAGAGCTCAGTATCAGGTGTTATTTATACCGTTTCATGACCTTCACATGCACTGTCTGTTGTTTGTTTGTTTGCATCTCCCCACATGAATATTCCTGAGATCAAGACAAATGTCTGATCTCAGACTCATTCAGTCATAATAAAAGAGTGATCATTTATATTTTCATAGTTTTTTTTCCTTTATTTATTTATTTTTTTTTTTTATAGTTTATCAATAAGATCAATGTTTCTAATATAAGAGATCAATAGTTTGTACAAAATCCCTTTTAGGTGATTTTTTGGGTCATTTACCATCAGTTGCTTCGATTTGCATAAAGACATACTGGTTGTAATGTTTTGGCTCTTCGGTGTATCTCATTCTTATGTAGACTTCTAGAATGCATTTAGGCAATTATTTCCAGAATCTGTTGTTTAGGATTTCAAAGAACTCTTTTATTTCATGACTTTTCAAACATGCTGAAAAGAATTAATGTCTGTTTCAATAAAAATGGGAATAAACCAGCTTTACGTAAGGTTTCACTCTTATGCAAAGTTCATTGGAAACACCTTCCCCCCAAAAAATGCATTCTTATTTCTAATATAAGAGCAATTACCTAAAATGCAGAAAGATATATATATATAAGGTAAAAAAAATGTTAAATTCAAATTCTATTTTTTTTATGTTTATAGCCGTCCCGTGGCCGAGTGGTTAGCGCGCTTGGCTACTGATCTACGGGACCTGGGTTCGAGCCCTGGGTAAGGCATGGCTGTATGTGTCGTTTTTCTGCTGAGGTCCTGCCATCCTCTCAGATCTTGTACTGTGGCATATAAACTGACAGGCTCCTGTCAGTCCTCTGTGGCAAGCAGCTGCTTGAGGGGGTATTTATTTTTTTTATTTATAACAGCCATTCCATATCAAATCAGGCAGAGTGTCAGGTGACTCTTATGAAGTCTGTTGGGAAAAAAACATATGTAAGAGTACTCTTAGTAAGAACATCGGAACAGCATCTGCTTTTGATCAAAAAATATTTTCAAAAGTTATGACCACTCAAAAATAATGGGTTCAAAACGGCCTGTGTTGTATTCCTAATATTTCAAAAGCTATTTATTCAAACTTTTTAATTTATTTTTTATTTAATAGATCATATCTGATACAGGCACTCTTTGGTAGTTAAGGCAGTAATCTCTCCAGATAAAATGTTGCGCTCCAAAAAATTGACTTGTTTTCAGGAGGTCATGGTTTCAGATCCCACCCAGCATGAGACAAATATTTCAGCAAAGATAGTGGCTTTAAATAAATTGCTCATATTAATTTCCTTCTTTTTTTCATTCTCTGCAAGCATCCTGCTAAATTACTTAATATCTTCACTCTATTAAATATCTTATAAATCCTACTCTTATTTTAATTTTTCTCTTCCATTCTTGTTTCTTAATTATTGCAGCAACAAATCCGACTTTTCTTCTTTCAGATGCCACCATGTTGTTACAAACCAGGGAACCAACATCTTAATTGTTAAATAAAAAAAATAAATAAATACTCCCTCAAGCAGCTGCTTGCCACAGAGGTCTGACAGGAGCCTGTCAGTTTATATGCCAAAGTAGAAGATCTGAGAGGATGGCAGGACCTCAACAGAAAAACGACACCTACATCCATACCTTACCCGGGGCTCGAACCCAGGTCCCTTAGATCAGTAGCCAAGCGCGCTAACCACTCGGCCATGGGACGGCAATATTAAAATTATACATTCACCTAAATGTTGCTATATGTTATCTGTAGATGCAGTTAGCCTTTATCCAAACACTTCTATAGATAAAGCACTTGAACTTCTAAAAAAGCAAGCTGAATCTTCAAATGAATATCAACCTAACCAAATCAAAGCCATAATTGATGCCTTGTATTTAATAACAAATAATAACTATTTTATATCTAATAATAAGATATACAAACAAACTAAAGGCACTTCAATGGGTTCACCTTTATCAGGATTTTTATCTAACATAATTGTCTTGCATAATTAGTCAAATTATGCAAGACATTGAAAATCATATAATAACTAAAAGAGGCTTGAAACATTAGTATGGAAATGTTACATTGATGATATATTTGTTGTTTGGCAATATTCTACAGCTGCATTAAATTAATTATGCAAAGAATTAAATCAAGCCTACAACTACTTAAATTTTGCCTTTACCTATAAATCAAGCCTACAACTACTTAAATTTTGCCTTTACTTATGAAACACCACAACAACAGTTTCTTTTAAGGATATACTAATTCATCACACTAACTCCAGTTTTCAAACTACAGTTCATAGAAAAACATCACTTATCAACAATCTAATACCTTTCAACTCGTCTCACAACAGATCTTCACTATCTCTACCATGTTGTCCTTATTCTACAGAGCCTACAAAGTGTGCAGCAACAAGTATTTTTTTGAATAAAGAACTTTCCTTTATATATTCTCTATATCAGGATGCAGGATATTCACCTCTTCGCCAGAAATAAAATGAACAACTTCAGTCTTCAAGACAACATTTCTGAAGATGTAAAATATACCTCATCCATTTGACATTTTCCAGCCATCAATAATACCATCAATTAATATTATGAAAATTATAAAGTACCTTCCAAATCTCCATCCACCATTTTATCTCTTGTGAAGCAAGACAGAGATACCTTCACTTACAGGTGGTGTATATTTAGTACCCATCACTTACCCTAAAGCAGATTCTTGCAGTCCTTCAAAACCTCTTAGCTACATAGGACAAACCAAAAGAATTCTTCAAGAGAGAATAAAGGAACATCAAAGAAATATCAAATTAATGCAAACTACTACAGCTCTTTCATCTACAGTTATACTTGAAGGAGCTAAACCTATATTCAACAAAGCTTTCCTCAATAGCAGTCCATCATCCATCAAGTTATCATTCACAGAAAATATGCTAATTTTTGTCAACGAAAACTGTTGTAATACCAACCAAGCTCAGCTAAATCCTGCATGGAAAATTCTATTACAAAACTTTTCACAAAGCAATATGTCTTTGACACTGTTATTAAGAAAAAATTCATCATCAAACTATAACTCCCCAACAATCACTAGTACCTCTCATGACACTGACCTCGCCTATCATACTGCATGACTTGTGCATCACATCTCTGCACAACTACAATTTGAAACAAGATTTAGAACTTTAAAATTTTATCTGCTTTTATAAGTTAATTTCTAATCATTGTATATCTTAAGAAGTCCTAATAGTTAGGACAAAATCAATAACTTCATTTATATACTATGTTTCACTGCTTAATAATCATCTCATCTGTTAATTTTATCCATGTTCATGATTAGTGTGCAAAATTTAATAAGTATAAACTTCAGAAATGTTGTTTAGCCTTCCTATTATTTCATCTACTACACTATTCTATAAGACACCATGTAACATTGATAGATGAAACAATTATAGTGAAAGAAACAAAAAGGACTTTTATGTATGTTTGATTTACAATTTTCATTTCCTTTCCTGCTGAAGCCCAATATACTTGTTCAAGGTTATCTTTGATATCAGCATTTTTTTTTTGTACTATTCTTTGATCACTTTATTGTTTCATAAATCCTCAATACATCTTTAAGAGTGTCGAAGGCATCTTTTTCAGTAGGCAGATCCTTTTCCATATTCTCATTTTCTTCTTCACCATCTTACGAAGCAACATTTTAATCACAATTTTAATTTCTTGGATGATCTCAAAATCAATTTGTGCTTTTGTAGGTTGCAAATTTTCATATAAATTTTCAAATTCATCATAATGTAACATAATGAGCTCTGCGGCAATCTTTTAAACTACTCGCTGAGAGGTAAGTTGTCATTTACTTCTTGCTCTAGAGCAGTGATTCCCAACCTTTTGGAAGACACCACAGAATAGAAGAGATAAAAAGGTTGTCACAGAAAATTCCATTAAATTTATTTGACCGCCCCTCTTGACTGCCTCAACGTCCCCCATTTGCCTCTGGATCCGCTACCGCCCCCATGGAAGGCTCCAGCGCCCCCACTGGGGGGCGGTATTGCCCCCTGTTGGTAATCTATGCTCTAGAGGAATAAACATGCATGATGAGAACCATTCCTTATTGCATTCCACAGGTGATATTGCCATTTTAAGCTTCAGATGACCTTTTGATCCAAGTGTTGTAATTTGCTGGAAAGCAAAAGAAACAAATTAATGACATTAAAACAGGTTAATATTATGAGCTAGGCTGTTAGTATTAATGTCAATGCAAATTTGTGGGGACTTATATTTTTATTATTTTTTTGACATTATAAAATGAAGTGTCATATAAAACGTGGACATTATAACCAAGTTCTGCTGTATATTTATGTTAAAAGATTTGTACTTAATAAATCTTTCTCTTTTTATTCACGAGAAGTTTAAGGGAAACATTTCTTCCCTGCTTTCATGGATACTTTGCCACTTGTGCATACACACCTCAGAAGAATAGAGAGAGCTAGAAACTGTAAGTAGAAATGCTGAACAGAATCTTGTTAGAACTGGCATACAGTGGCCAAGTACATCAGTAGCTCATCATAGACAAGTATGGAGAACCAAATTGGGCAGTCTGGCTGGACATCTCTTGCCTATGGTTGCTTGACAAATCATAGGTAGGCAGGTTGGTTTGTGATGAATAATTGTCCATGCTGAATATAGAACTTCATGTAGTGATTATTATTATTTCTGCCAAACATAAAAAAAAAATCATGATGCAGATTTTTTAAAGAATATGTGTGCATTTTCCTGATGAATTGAATGTAACAGTTAAATATTACCCAATTTTAGAAAATTAAAAACAGAAGACACAGGTTTAGTATTTTGTAGGGACATATAGATCTCATAAAGGATGTAAAATCATATACATCACTGTTGTTTTTTTTGTTAGAAAGCAATGGTTAAGTGATTATCAATGAAGCAACAAATTCTCTGAAATTATCGTTATAACCGCCATGAAAATATCCAAGTAGGAAAGGTTTTTTTAACCTTTAACATTAAGAGAATGCACTAGTGAAATCCATTATAGACTTGAACACTTAAAGACATCAAGTGTTTTGAAGCATAAAACAACAAATGGCCACTTTTTTTCTGTACAAGAAGATGTCAGACATGAGAAAGAAAAGTATATCTCTATAAAAGTTAATCCATTACAGATATGTAAGTAATTACATATTTAAATTAGCCATTTTTTTCTCTTTTTCCATATATAACAACTAAATTTTTTTAGAATTATCTTTGTAATGAAAAACCTATATTTGTTTTGTGCAATATTGATCTCTTAAACCTTCCATTGTTATACTACAAATATGTATATATAATACAAATATACTACTACTATGTTTACTACAAAATTTTCTGTTCAGATCTGCATGATCTAAACAGCATTAGAGCTGCCACTGTTGAAGATGTTTGTTTTAAAAGTTACGAGATTTCTTGCTTTTAGATCAGTAAGTTTATATTTTGTATCATGTATAGATTTTTCTTACACTTTTTAATTGTGAGAATGATAAGGGAGGCTTTCTTTTATGGGAACATTTATGTTCTTTTTTATGGGAATTTTTATGTTTCTTTTTATGGAACTTTTATGGAAGAACAGTAGACTACTTCAGTAAAAAGATAGTAAAATTATAGTTCATTTCATTTACTAAAATCATGATGTTTTTTCAAGTTAATCAATTTTTTTTCCTCTGAAGAGTTCTGAATATATATATTTTATTTATTTAATCTTTTTTATGAAAAGGATAGAGATAACCTAGATGCTCTGAAGTTGTCCTGGATTCTCTTACAGCATGCAAACACATCCATGAACATTAAATCATCCTATCTTGAACCCAGTTCTTGGCAGCTGCAGTGTCACTGTGAGCCAATGAGATACCACTACACCAATGAGATGGCATTGTTCTTCTGAATCACGAGACACTTTTTATAGTAATATATATTGTAAAGTATTTTATGCACATCTGATTCATAATAACTGTTCTTGTTAAGAGATAAAACCAGAATATTTTTGCCCCTTTTTGCCATGTTATTAGTTGGGCTAGATCTTTTAGACCTCTCCTGACAGGCTATCTCAATTAAATGTTCAACCTTTAAAATGTTATTATTTTATTTATTTTCCATGAGGAAATACATTATATTTTGAAAAAAAATTCATAAATAGACTATTCTATGGTTTACACTCATATTTAGGTGGAAAGTATAAAGGAAATGCATATTGTAATGAGATCAATATTTTTCTTTCGTATTTTTAAGTTTTGCTTAATTTTATGTATGTGCATACTTAATTTGGCTTTTGGATCCATAATTCACTAAATCATGCTTTGAATATTCATCTGGAAGAAAATTCTCGGAACAGAAGAGTTGCCCTATTGGCTTACTTATTCTGAACACATAATGTTTAATAGCATTATGTGTTCAGTATAAGTAAGCCAATAGGGCAACTTTTCTTCAAGCTTTTATAATGTTATTTATGTATAATGTTGGAAATTATTTAATATCTGATTTTTTAGATGTACAACAGCATTATCGTGTAAATTATTAATTCTTATACAATTAGCTGTGTCTAAAATTATTCTAGTTATTCTCTGGAACAACACATACCAAACTATATTGAAAAAAAAAAGGCGTTTTTTAGATTTTTTAATTTATGTCTTCCTATAGGGCCCTAAAAAGTAGAAAATAAACCTAAAGCATATTGATGATGTAATCAGTCATGATTTCATATTTTCTTCAAAGGAAGATAGGGTGCCAACAATCTTTCTTGAGTAAGTAAATCAGTGCCCTATCTTTCCTGTGAAGTGAATATGAATTCAGTGGTTGATTGCACAATCAAAAAATTTAGGTTTATTTTCTGCTTTTTAGGGCTCTATAGGGAAGATAGGTATTTTTAAAAATTTTTAATTTATATTTTTTTATACTCACTAAATATACCTACATTCAAAAACTTTGATATTTGACTCATAAATATCGAGCACATTTACCCCTCTTTTTGAGTCATGTTTGAGGTAACTCATGACATTGGAGATATCACAAGCTTTAATTTGAGATACAGTCCCTTCCTTTTCTCAGGGTGTAACACTCCAATATATGTTAACTTCTTTACTCTGGACCTTGTTACTAATTAAAAAAAAAAAATAAAAAAAATTTGCTGGATAGCTTCAGCCACCAGGTAAAGTAAAAATAAAGTTAAATATTTGCCAAATAAAGTTAAATAAGGGTTTGCTAAGTATATTTTGTGTTACTTAATCAATATCAAAACAATTCAAAGGATTGTTAAGTTATTAAAGTTTAAATCTAATCAAAATCAATTATCCTGCTCAAAAGAAAAAAATATAAAGTCAAAACTAAGTTTATTTCCAAAAAATCAAGACTCACCAAGTTGTGCATTCGCAACTCCTTTTGTGGCCTTGGGTGAGTAAAAATGATGTCCAACTTAAGAAAATCCCCAAATCAATAAATGTAGCATTAAAAAAGTAAAAACTGGTTAAGGGAAAAGTAAAAATAAAAATAAAAATAGTTTATGGCTGTCACTATATGATCTTTCATTTGACACCTAACTCATAACTCTAGGCCCTTGTGTTTGGAAGATATAGTAGAATGATTTTCATATTTCCTGCTTTTTAGGGGGGAAAGCATGGGGGATTAATTTTTTGTAGCCTGTGACACTCCCCTCATCACAGGTTTTGATTTGGCACATAGCTTCTTATTTTTGGCACTCGCCTCGCGTTCAGGAGATGTAGGGGAGCAATCATTTTTATATTTTCCCCTATTTTTAGGGGAGGGAAGAAAGCACAGGGCTCAATTTTTCATAGCCTAGGACATGCACCACGTAAGAATCTTTCATTCAATGTATAGCATATTACTTTCAGCCTCCGCATTCTGGAGATACAGCTTGAGAATAGCTTTGGCATTTCCCCTTTTTTTAGGGGGGAAGAAAGCATGGGGTCTCAATTTTTCATAGCCTATGACACACCCCACATCATAAGCTTTCATTTGGCACATAAAGCATTAAGTTTCTCCATTGCATTTGAAAGATATGGTATAACAACATTTTTTCAAATCCTCAAACTGACCAACCGACAAATGTCAAAACCAAAAGTAGTAGGAAGATAGGTAAAAATAATTAATGTCAATAATTGCACTACAATACTTTGGATTGTCCACGAGTTTTCTGACACCACTACAGCAAAATACTTGATTCAAATGACAATTATTTTTATGTCTATATCAGGAACATTCAAGACCAGCTATATAAGTGGATATGTATAGATGCTGACAAATTTATTTGGGGACAACAAAAATGCTTATGGGGCAGCTAAAAGACCAACTGCATCACCTACATGGCAAATTCCTTTTATGAATGAGATCAGTGACTAACCCTGGGTTAAGAAAACTGTATTAAGCAAACTTTAATCAAAAGTTTTTTTTTTTGACATGATTTGTATTTCTTTACAGCTCTATGGGAAGCATGCGGTAAAGGTGATACTGCCAAAACCAAACATTTATTAAAACAACTTGGTAGAGAAACGGAACTTATTACCAATAGCACACCAAATGGTTGTAGTACACTACTTTTTAAGTGAGTTATGCAATTTATTTTTTCAATATGACTGTCATAGTATTTGTATATAACAAGGCCTGATACTTTTTTTTTATTTTGTTAGAGAAGTGATGGTGAATCTTTATGAGCTTAGAGAAATCTTTATGAGACATCTTTATGAGCCAACATTACTAAAAATACTTTAAAATGCTATTTTATGCCAGCTAAGTTTACATAACATTTATCATGCAGTATAAATTAAATGATACAAAATATTAAGGATGCAAAAATTTTTTAATTTGCCATTGTTTGTACAAGGGAAAATATGAAAAAAAAAAAAAAAACATTTACCATAACCAAATAATTTAAATGCAAGCACAAATTCACATGCGACTTTCCAGCTACAATGCCCACTGCATCACTGGTGCTATGCTACTGTTACCAGAATGAAGTGAATTTTCAATGGCTGAGAGAGTAAATAGCTCTCTCAGATATAGCAGTAAACCCAAAACATAACTAAATTTGAAGATACTGAGAAGTGTTTTAAAGGAAATTAATAAATAGTTGATAGAGTTAGTAGTTATATATTTATGATGTAGCCTTTTCTCTACTTTGTAAGCAGTTATATGATGAAATCTTTGTAACATAGCCCCACCATTGAAGTTACTAAGTAACTAAATAATGCAGCATAACCCTGTTTTGGTACCAATGAATGATTTATCCATAAATATGTATTGAATTGTTAGGGCCATGTTTTCCAAATCTCTACACTAGCTATAGATATGCATTTCGCAGTGGTGTGCCAACAAAAATAATCTTGTGTGCCACCTTTGGTACATGTGCCATATAGGTTCACCATCACTGTGTTAGTCTTTAAATAGCAAGTGTCAGAATCAACAAATATTATTAATATACACTGCTGGTCATTAAAGGTGCAACACCAGGAAAGACAAGAGATATCAAAGCCATGTTTAGTGAATACATAGCTTATGTTACAAGGATCAAATGATTACAAATACAACTCGGTTAGATTTGTGGATCAGTATTTTGTGTAGCCACCATGAGCAGCAATAACAGTTGCTACATGGTCCGGCATCAAGAGCATGAGACATTGGCTGTGTGTTTGGGAATGTCAGTCCATGCAGTTTCGATATGTAGCCATATCATTTCGATAAGTTCATCTGTTGTAGCAGCTGCTGGTGTCTGGTGTGCTAGTCGTCATGAGATCATGGACAAGATATGTTCAATTGGGGACAGATCCGGTGAACGCGCAGGCCAAGGCAGAAGTGTCACATAGTGGCTATCCAGGAATTGTTGGACGATTCATGTCACATGTGGTTGGGCATTGTCCTGTTGGTAAATGGCAGCAGAGAGCCCTTGAAGATAAGGTATGACCACAGGTTCCAACACCTCGGTGATGTAACACTGACTGTTCAAAGTACCAGTAATGCGTACGAGGTGCATGCATGAGTGGAGTCCAATGGCACCTCATACCCTAACACCAGGGGCCGGATCTGTATGGTGCTGCATCTTGCATGGCTCACTGAGCTTGTCGCCACAGTACCACCAGATACAGATTCGTTCATCGTGGTGCTGCATACTGAAACTGGATTCATCTGAAAAGACTAATGCAATGCCATTCGCACATCCATGCGCGATGTTCTTGGCACTATTGCAGTTGCATACATCCGTGTTATAGAGATAATGGCAGCCGAAGCAATGGCCACCTAGTAAAGATGCCCTGATGCTGCAGACGACTTCAAACCGTATGTGTAGACACCAGTTATTGTGCAACACACCCTAACTGTTGAGCTAAGGTGTTTGATGTGGTTGTACAATCATTCAAAGCCATGTGCATGAGATGTCTGTCCTCTCGTTCGTTTGTGTGACAGGGCCATTGATATCTGTCATGTCGGTGAGTTTATTCCTCCTCTACCCACTGACGCCATATTCTCATCACTGTGGCAGCATTCCGTCCAACAGGAACACCAATGTCTCGGTACGATAATCCGCCTTCCCATAATCCCACAATTCTCCCTCAATCAAAGTCTGAAACCTGGTCATATGGATGCTGTGTTCTATGGGGCATACTCGATCCTTTAGTTTGCAAGAACTGGAAGCAAATAGAATTCCAGTGCTTTACACTGGCTCTTTGTAATCTATTCTTATACCACTTCCAGGGGACATTACTGTCACACATGATGTGCTTTGAATCATTTACATGTTCTCCCATGGGCTACCCATCTTGCTTATTTCGGAACAATCAGATTAGTTCTTCCTGGTGTTGCACTTTTAATGGCCAGCAGTGTATTTATGCATATATTACTGGTGAGAGCAAATATATTTTAAAACTCATTTCTTTGAAAGCAAAAAAAAATTACTTATTTTACTTTTTATTTTGTTCAAGGAAATGTTTTTGTAAATATTATAATGTTGCCAACAGTAAATAATTTCTTTGACTATTCTTCAATTTGATTTTCAAAGCTATCATTTATAACGTTTCTGCAGTAAGCACTTGATGTTGACCATATTATTTTGCAGTGAACCAGTATACCTACCTAAGTGCCATATATTCATTATTTAGCTTGCTGAACAGGCAGGGATTCATGGTGCACCAAGCTTAGAATTTGCAATTCCCAGGTTTGAGTACTAACTGTGCCACAGCTTTGAGATTTACACTTCTACTCTTGCTGTGCTCTTGGTGAGAAAGAGGACACCAGTGGACTAGGAAAGTTCTGCCATCTATTGGATAGGATATGAAGCTGTGGTTCTGTGTGCAGGTTACGTTGTTTTACCTCTGAGTGGCACTTTTTTTGTGCAGAAGAGGCTGAAGGCTCAATGAAGAACAGGCTGAATGGCCAGGCAGTGCAAGAACAGGCTGAATGGCCAGGTCACAAGGGCTCAGAAAAGGTTGAGGGAAGGGGACCCACTGGACAGCTGTTAGGAGACAAATGGTATTCTCCATTAAGATCATTCAGCATATTCTATAACATGCACAGGATATGGTTCTCCTGCATATGGGACCATGGATTTACATCCCATCCTACAGATGGTGTCCTTTCCAAGCCAATCAGTGTCCTCTTCCTCACCAAGTGCAGTGTGGGGGTTTAGCCAAGGCTCTCTTAAAGAAGGCTGCCGCAGTGTTTCATGACGTCATAAAACTGGTCCATATCTGCTTGTGACCAGCGACCATTGGATTGTTTTACCTCTGAGCGGCACTTTTTTGCACACCATGGGCTAAATGGCCAGGTCACATGGACCCCGAAGGCTCAGAGAAGGTTGGGGGAGGGGACCCACTGGAACAGCTGTTGGGAGACAGATGGTAGCCTCCCGTCAAGGCCATCCGGTGTGTTCTTTAACGTGCACAGGGTATGGCTCTCCTGCACACGGGGCCACGGCTTAACGTCCCATCCGACGGACGGCAGCCTTTCCAAGCCCATCGGTGTCCCCTACTGACCGTGGGCAGGGCGGGGAATTTTGCGGAGATAAATCTCAACGCTGACCCAGTTGGGACTCGAACCTGGGAACTACAGATTACGAGCCTGGCGCGCTGCCGACTGAGCCGCCCCGACCAGCGACCAGCCAGGAGGTCACTAGTTCATAGTAGTAATTCGTCAGAGATGAAGCAAGTTGGCTGCTGTGTGTGATTGCTGCATGGATAGTAGGCTCTGTTTTATATTTTGATCTGATTGAAATTATAGTTGAATATTTATGTTTTAAAGATGCTGAATTGATGTATAGTTCTCGGATATGAATCAAGTTGTGGAATGAGAATTATATCACTTCATTTTGTGTTCCCGGTGGTTCAAAGTGAAAGGAACAGTGTTTGCAGAAAATTCCATGCAGTGATTGGAAGTCTACCAAACATTCTAGAGTGTGCATCAAACATTTTGATAGCCAATTTGGGATATCTACAGATAGATGTGTATTATCGTCAGGTGAATTGTATGAATTAAAATGACAGCGTCCAATTCTGACACCCGATGCAATTCCTACTATATTTCCAAATTTACTGAAGCACCTGAGGAATTAAGTTTCTCATCGCAGAACTTTACAAGAAGTTGAAGAAAAAAATATAAGGAAAGTAACAAGCTTGAGCATCATGGATAATATGACTCATACAAAAATTCATTACATACATAATTTTGAAGATGTCAAGGGAATTTTGACAGAAAAAGTGATGGGTTTCTTTGAACATTAATGTTTAAAAGTTACTAAGAATGCAATTTTTCTCTTATTATTTTACACGAGTAAGTGCCCTAAAATTTTATTTTCATTAAAATTAAATTATGATTTAAGTATTGAAATGTATGAAAAATTCTAGTTTAGTATCTGGTTTTGATTTTGATTTGATTGATGGTTTTTTATCGACAAAATTATGTAACATTTTCTGAACAAATATTTGTCAAGTAACGGTTCAGTAATTACCAGAAGTTTAAGTTCAGTCGTACTCAGTTATTTAAAAACTTTTCCTGTTGAACACAGTGATAAAATTTGCAAAAAGAATATTAATTTAATTATTGAGCAACTAAAATTGTTGGAGTATTGTAATCAGGATAGGAGATATAGTGGAATAATAGCAAAGAACACGATTTAATTAGTCTTGACAGCATCACAACTGGACTAAACATCATGGGGCAATGTTCTGTTCACCAATGAATCCCGATTTAGTCTGCAAAACAATTCCCAATGATTCATGGTCTGTAGACAGGCTGGAACGTTATCATCCCACTAACATCTGGAAAGAGATAATTTTGAAGCTCATGGTGTGTTAGTGGGGACAGGCATCATTCATGACCTTCATGCTTTCACAGAAGGAGCTGTAGCTGCGGTAAGGTATCACAATGAGATCCTCAAACCTTAAGTTCATCCATTTCTCGCAACAATGATCCTGATTCCATGTTAAATTATAATAAGCATGCCCTCACACAATTCGCTTGGGGGTTGTTGGTTTGTTTTACCTGAGCGGCACTTTTTTTGTACATAATGGGCTAAATAGCCAGGCCACAAGGATCCCGAGCACTTAGAGAAGGTTGGGGAACGGACCCACTGGAACAGCTAGTGGGAGACAGATGGTAGCCTTCATTGAAGCCATCCAGCATGTTGTTTAACATGTGCAGGATGTTATGCCACGGCGTAACATCCCAACCGACAGATGGCAGCATTTCCAAGCCCATTGGTGTCCCCTACTGACCGTGGGCAGGGTAGGAGTTAAATCTCAACAGCTGGGACTCGAACCTGGGAACTACAGATTATGAACATGATACATTACCACTTATGACCACACCCCTGCTCAACTCACTTTGGCGACCAGTAGCTTAAGAGTGAAAGCATAAGCTGTATGAACTGGGTTTCCTGATCATCTGACCTAAATCCAATAGAACATATTTGGGATTCTCTATGACGATGCATCATTGGTTGTAATCCACCTCCCAGAACCCTCCAAGAGCTGCAATCTGCACTCATCCATGAATGGCAGTTACACCCTCAAACTCTCCTTGACACTCTGATTTGCAGTATGATCAGTCGTTGTGCAGCCTGTATCACTGTCCTGCACCACATCATATGTACCCACACTGGTCACACACCACATTAAAGATATATTACCATTGAACTTTTACATACCATTTTGTGGTAATAAATTTTTCTAATTTGAATATCTGAGTAAATATTCACATGAATTCATTTGTTTTTCAGGTATTAGTGGGATATGTGATCATGGACTTCACCTATAGGTTTTATTAAAATTCAATGAAGGATTTGTTCGTAATTTGTGTTCTCGTGTTTGTTGCTTAACTTTTGAGCACCAGCATATTTCAAAATACTTTGAGAATTCTATCCAGAAGGAATTGAACTACTGAAATTTAATAAGACTAGAATTTTCATTTGGAAATAAGAGGTTATAAGGAAAATTTTGTTTCCGAGTTTTTCTTTTACCTAAGGTTTCGAGTGGGTGGGGAAAATTTATTTTCTACGAAAACTTTGATCCTAAATATCTAAAGTAATTTTGCTTTTGAGTAACATGCTTTGTTACAAGTGATAGATTAGGATGTTTAAACTCTAAGCAGCATCCACTATATGGAAACAACAGACAGAATCTTCCAGTCAAGGACACCCATCATGTTCTTTGAAGCATGGTTTTTCAAAAGTATGGATGACAGCCCTCTAATGAGCTGCAAAGTGTTTGGAAAGAGCTACCACACATTAAATTTTAAACTTAAATTTTCATACTGTAAATAAAATGATAAAAATTCATGTCACAAAGGTCACTTCACATAAACAAGTTTTTAAATTCACGTAACTTGAGGCACTTTTTAAGAAATGTAAGAAAATATATTGCCTAATTGGAGAGAACTAACTGAAAAGAAACAAGATCATTGTTCACATTAAATATAATAATTTCTTAGCAAATTATAACCGCGTCTACTACAATATTAACGTTAACTTAGATCTAATATTGTTTCTTAAGGGTTTATTATGATTCAAATTCTATTTATTGGAAGTTCAAAGGTACCAAAAATTAATGCGAATGTTGAAATCAGGGTTATTTTTATTACATGGGTTGGCTGTTTCTAAACTTAAACTTCATAAATCCCCAGGGGTAGATGAAATTACTACGGAAATGCTTAGAGCTGGGAATGTTTCGGTTACCACTTGGATGACTGAAATTCTGAATATCTTTTATGATAAAGGCATGGTTCTTAAGGATTTTACCAGAGCTATTGTTATCCCTATTTTCAAAAAAGGTGATCGCAGTTCTTGTGATAACTATAGGGGTATCAGCCTACTCTCTGTTCCAGGTAAAGTTCTTTCCATGATTGTGCTTAATAGAATTAAGAATCTGGTTGACAGTCAATTGCGTGATGAGCAATGTGGATTCAGAAGTGGTAGGGGATGTGTAGATCAGATATTTTCACTTAGGCAGATTCTTGAGAAATGTTTAGAGTTTCAGAAACCTTTGGTTGCTAGCTTTGTTGATTTCAAAAAGGCTTTCGACTCTGTTGATCGTCATAATTTGTGGTTGATTGTGAGATCATATGGTATACCAGACAAGTTAGTTAACATTATGAAAGCTCTCTATAATAACACTGAGTCGTGTGTGAGAGTTGGTAAGGCTTGTAGCAATTGGTTAAGCATTACTTCTGGTGTTCGACAAGGGTGCATTTTGTCTCCTTTTCTCTTTAGCTTGGTTATTGATTATGTTATGCGAAATTCACTTCAAGGGAAAGATTTTGGCCTTAAATGGGCTGGAGATACGAAAATTTCTGATTTAGATTATGCTGATGATTTAGCCCTTTTGGCAAATGATGTTGATGAGATGAACTCTTTCATTCGAGCTGTTGATGAGATTGGTAGTAGAGTAGGTTTGGTTATAAACAGAGAGAAAACTAAAGTGATGAAAATTGGTCAGGCAGGCTGTGATTCAGTTAATCTGAATGGTTGCAGTCTTGAGCAGGTGTCACAGTTTAATTATCTTGGGAGCTATGTAACAGATAATGGTGATGTGTGGCATGAGATTAACAGACGAATAGGGATTGCTGCTGGGACTTTTAAGAACCTATGGAGAGTGTGGAGAAATAGGCGTATACACCTAAAGACTAAAATTAGACTGTATAATAGTTTGGTTCTTTCTAGGGTTAGTTATGGTAGTGAAACTTGGACACTTTGTAAACAAGATAACAGGAAACTAGATGCTTTTGATTCCAGATGCTTATGCAGTATCTTGGGCATTAGGTGGTTCAACTTTGTAACTAATGATGAGATTAGGCAAAGGAGTTTGCAACCTCCTTTAAGCAGCATATTGTGCAGAGAGAGACTCCGTTGGTTTGGCCATGTTGCCCGTATGAATAATTATAGATTGGCGAATAGGGTTATGAACAGTGTGCCTAAAGGCCTCAGAAAGAAGGGGAGACCTAGGATGCGGTGGGCAGACAATGTCAAACAGGACCTTGTTAGAATTGGTGTGCAGTGGCCAGATGCAGTAGATGTAGCTCAGGATAGACTTGCTTGGAGAACTAAATTGCACGGTCTAGTTGGACCTCCGTAGCCCATGGCTGCTTGATGATGATGATGATGATGATTCACTCATCATTGTGAATACTTCATTGAAATTAAATCTAATGATATTAAATAACAAATATGTTAAATATATGAATATTAAAATTTTGTTTAATATTCAATGTATCTACATTGTCATCCTGAAATTTTCCGGCTCTAAGGGCCTCAGTAAATATTTTTTGGGGGGGTGGATGGCCATCAAGAAAAGTGTGAAAAATCATGCTGTAGAATTGTAAAGAAAAAGAACTTTTATTAAATGATATTTTTCTTTACATCCTCAAATTAGGTTTCTCAACAATAATGATGAATACAAAAGGCTATTATTATTTTCATATAGCAGGGGAACTGGTATTCAATTAAAAATTTATATTCATTCTCATAGAAAAATTGAAATTTTTTAAAATTAATAGTATTAATAACAGTAGTGATTAATAAAATGGCAATTAAATCTCTTTGCAATACAAATCTTTCAAATATTTTTTAGTATAAGCATAAATTTTGTTTTCTTTTTTGCATGTTGCCTCCATTAAAGAATTAAAGAGTCCAATTTTGTCTTGTTATTACAAAACGTTTTCAAAGAGAAAATATGTTATTTTCCAAATATAGTGACTTCTGATAATAGAAATTCAAACTCTGAATATTCTGAAAATGTGAAAAACAGTATTTTATTAACAATTTACCATTGCAAAAGAATATTTCATTTATCTCTAAAATAAAAGTTGATTATCAATGGATGAACAGATAGACTACAGTTTGAAAATGACAACAATAGCTGGTTTTCTTCTAAAATGAGTTAAAAATAGTTTGCCACAAAAAATTCAAGTATCTTTCTCGGTGCCAAAATAATAATAAAAAAAAAATTACTGAAAGAAACTCTTAGATCTTGAAAAATTCAGAATGACAACATAGGTACACTAAGTATAAAGCAAAATTTTAAAATTCAATCACAGAACATCTCAGACATTGTGTGGTAATCTACCACTGATTGCATGCCTTGCTTTGTTATTGATGTTATTCAGGATATCTACTGGTCAGATTTCTGTCATGCAACTTTAAATAGGCCCTTTGTTTTTCAGCATTGTTTTGAGATAGTATTTATGTCTTTAATCATAGTATGATTTCAGGGCTTGTGAAGAGGGTCAAAAAGAAATAGTGAAATTATTGCTACACAGTGGAGCTGATGGTAGAATACATCCTGTTACCAAGTACTCACCATTATACATTGCTTGCTACTATGGAAGAAAGGACATTGTTGATATTCTTCTTAAGGTAACATTTTTTGCTCTTAATGAAATTTAATTTTTTCCAATAGAATTGTAATGTGGCTTCATGAATCAGGTGTAGTTTATGGGACCTTAACAATTCAAATCTGAACTTTTTAACTAGTTTTTATGGGGGGGGGGGGAGCATATCTTATTGATCTTTTCAATTTTTTTTTCTCTTAGTATTATAGTAGAAGTTTTATTTAATGAAAATAATTATAATTCAGTTTTTGTTAAAAAATATTGCATCAATACATAAATAATTATATAAACATATATGCATATTATTGATTAATTAATTTTTACAATTTATTTCTTAATAAGGAAAGAACTAGCATGGTTAGCTTGTTTATGTTTTGTGGTCACACTCTCATCTCCCCTTTCCCTAATCTGGAAATGGGTTGATCTGGGTGCCAACATTATGTGTTATTGGAGGTGGAAAGAAGTATGGAATATAATTTTAATAAGCATATGTATAAATGTTACCACTAAAGCTCGAAAGCCGTTAATGTGCACATTCACATTACCTAGCTAATCTGCAGATTAACTGATTTGCTCCGTTAACGTGTGGAATCAAGAGTTTTCCGAATTTTACCTAGGTAATGTGCACATTAACGGCTTCCGTATTGTTAAAATTCAAAAGTTTGTTTCTCTCATTTCCTTTCCCTACTCCTTCGCCCCTCTCCCTCCACTTTTAGTTTCATTTCGCCAGTGTCTTGTCATTGCCGGCCATCACAGTTTTGTACAGAGTCTGTAAAGAGGACTATACAAGAAATGGTCTGTATTGTTTGCTCGAAAGCAGCATCAGGTGCTCACAAGTGTAAATCGTGTGACATGTTTGTTCACGTAATTTGTGGTGAAATAGATCCTAAAGAGGAAGGGTATGGTAAGAATGTATTGTGCAACATCTGTAAAAAGAATATGGATCAGAAAATACAGCGTGATGAAGCCAAGAAAGGTTTAGAAAAGCAAGCAAAGAAAATGTTAGCAGTTTCTAATGCAAAGCACCCAAATGTTGATGAAGGTATCACTGTGAGAATTAAAGTACCGGAAGTAGACAGAGCAAAAACTGATGCCCACTCGATTTTAGCTGTGGTTCTTAGTAAAACAGAAGATGGCTTTTATAAACTTGGTACTAAAACGGGTATTTTAAAACAATTGTATGCAAAAAATGAATTCAGTGTTTGCAAAGAGAGATTTTTAACGAAAGAAGATGTCCCTGCTGTAGAAATATCTTTGTCAAACAGCAATAAAACAATCCCTTGGTACTGGGCAGGGTTTCAGAAAATGTGACTGTAAATCTAAATGTACCACAAATAGGTGTGCTTGTCGCAAAAACCAATTGCTATGTAATTCAAAGTATCACCAATCTTTACATTGCACTAATAAGTAAACATAATTTTATCATATGTTTTGCAAATTCATTTCCTTAATTTTAATAATATTTTAAACCATTTGATTCTTTGTATTGTAGTTTATTAATTGATTGATGATTGATTTTATCAACTAATTTGTTGATTGTTTGATTGTATAAACTTGATTCTTTAGATATCGAAAAATAAATAAATAACCTTATGTTAATTTAAGCGTACAGAAACGTTGCTGTTGTTCCAGCAAAGATCTTATTTTCACTTTAACGAGTGCCTAGTAGGTAATGTGCAGATTATCCAGGTAATTTGCAGATTACCTAGGTAATTTGAGAAATGAAACAATTTTCGGCACGTTAACGGATCACCCTAGTTAATCTGCACAATACCTAGATAATCTGTAGAATAACTAACTGATTTCTGCACTTTAGCGGTAACATATATAAGTATTAATAATTTTAGTAAGTATGGAAGAAGATACGGAAGCATGAAAACTCGAGTTGCTGCATCTTCAGTGAGCCACACAGAATTATGACTAACTCCTGTAAAAATAGTTTATTCTTTTAAATAAAATATTTATTTACAAGTTGCAACAAATGGGCAGATTGATACAACAAATATTTATTATTTTTATAGGATGTATTCTACCATCAGCATATTTATCTGTATACAATTTTTTAAAGACTTTTTGCGAGAAAAAAGTGAAAAGAAACTTAAATTGAGGTTACTTGTTTAGGGAAACAATAGCAAATTAACTGTTGCATAACGTATTTATCAGACTATAATTATAATATCTGACTATAATTATAATACTGTATATAATATATATGACATAACATATTTATCAGATAAAACAGTCAGCCCAGTTGTTGTGACTTGTAAGTAAATAAATATTTTATTTCAAGAATCTATTATTTTTACAGGAGTTATAGTCATAATTCTATGTGTTCATTGAAGAGACAATATCATTGAAGAGGCTGCATAAGTTGTCAGCAGCCACAGGGTTGACAGTTTTAAGGGATATTGTGTACAGGAGGCTTCATACATGAAGTCTATATTATATATGAAGATAATATTTTGTGACTCCTTCACCCTTAAACAAAATTGATATTTAGCATGCTTACAAATGTAACTGTAGACATCACTTTTGGAGTCCAGACACGTTTGCCAATGTGCTATTCACAGATGAGTCCAGATTCAGTTTGGACACTAATTCACAACATGTGTTCAGGAAAAAACAAAGAACTTGCCGCAACTGTGGTAACAGAGCTACCAGAGAAAGAAACCATTTTGGTGGCAGTAATGTAATGATGTGGCATCATGACAATTGCCTTCATAGAACTTCACATCTTTCATGGAGCACTCTAATTGCTCAGCAATGCAGATATAAGATTCTTGTTCCTCATTTCATCTTTATAAACAATAATTCCATCCGTTTAGTGCTCATGTGATTGAAAATTTCCTTGAAAGTGAAGATATTCATATGATGGTGAGACAAGGCATATTCTTGGGCCTGAATTCAATTGAGTAGGTGTATAATGCCTTGGGGAGGTGAATTGCAGGGCACCAGGCCCCTCTCAAAATACTTCATGAACTCAGATTTTTACTTATAGAGAAGAGGGCTTCATTGCCATGAAACCCCATTAACAGTATGATTATTCATTGCAAGAGTTGTATTGCTCTCAGGGGTTATCATACGCTTTATTAAAATCTCCTATCTGCTGATTCCAGCACCTCTGTTGTGGAAACTCTTACTCTCATATGCAGCATTCCTGCCTGTTGTATGATTTCAACAGTATTCTACTTATTGTTACTCAGTCATGTCATAGTATCTTTCCTTAGACATTTAATTATATATGCTTAAAGCCATTTTCAGTTATGTACAGTTTATCCATTATTCTTTAATTTTGAGTATGAGCATATTATTAAGATCACACAAATAATCCAGAATACTAGATTATCAATCTTCACCATTCTAAAACAAATGCAGTTGTTTTAGAGTGGTAATAATAAGAATTGTGAAAGACAATTAAAAACTTTAGGTGATTACACTAAGATGACCGACTTAGGTATTGTGATATGGAAACCTATTTGTGTGAGGGGGATCATCTTGTGAAGGTTCCACTGGTTCTGCAATGTCATTCTGAACTTTACTGAAAGTATACATAAGATTGGATGAAACACTTTTAAAATGTGTTTTTGGAGTAATGTCTCTAGAATCGATTTGAAATAACAGCTGTTGAAAATCTCTTGCTGGTGGTGGTGTTCCATAGCATCATCTACATATACATGGTGGAAATATGGGTGAGTGATGCCATCCGATGTTCCACTATTCAGGAAAGTACTACATCTAGTGGATGGCACCACAGGTCACTATCGTGTGCTGATCGGCGCAAAAAGGAAAACTGGCATTAGTGCTGTGAAGCAGCAAAGAAGGAACCTGTCAAAGAGATCTGCATTACACTAAAGTTTATAATTCTCTCTGTGCATTCAAATTAGGAAAGGGGAGACTTTTGAATTTTGAGCCATTCCAAGGAATTATTGCCAATAAGACTTGGTAGCGATAAGATCTGAATTTGTACTGCAACTCTGTAATTGAATTGTGCTGAGTGTCGACCGTTTTGAAGGGAGAGTTTTGAGTTTTATTTTAATATAAAAAAAGATTATCGCTACCATAAAATCAAATAGTTGGGTCTAATGTTGAAGTTCCAATCTCTCATGGGTTCGTGGATGGATGGTGCAATCCAAAAGTTCCCAGACTTACCATGTGTATCCCCATCTAAGTATAGATGGGTATATATATTCCAACTACTATCGGAACTATACCTAGATGCCAAGCCAACTCCTTTGTCAAGCAGTCTGGCAAGTTTTATATTGACAATTGGAACCAATTTTTCTTTATGATCATTTTAGTGCATTTATATCTTTTTATGATTTTTTTTAAACAGAAGAATGGAAGACACTAAAGAACAATGTGTTTTCATTAAGTATTGTTTCAAACTCGGCAATAACTCTTCAGAGACTCGTGAAATACTTAAACCAGAATTTTGTAATGATGCCATGGGCCAAATTTAGATGATTTAGTGGTTCTCGCAATTTAAACGAGGGCAAATATCGGTAGAAAACTCTGATTCATTTTGGTTGACACTCGACAAGCTGAACAGACTAGAACATGTAGAAAGTATGTCAAGCCATCCACGTGGACCATTGATGAACAGTAAATGACATCTGTGAAATTGTTGGACTAATATACAGGTCATGCCAATGAATCCTAACAGAGGAACTCAACATGAAGTGGATTGCTGCCAAATTTGCCCCTTGACTGCTGACTCAGAACCAAAGACATTGGTTCACTGTATACAGGGACCTTCAGGATCAAGTCAAAAAATATCGGAACTTCCTTCCTAAAATCATAGCTGGTGATGAAAGCTGGGTTTATGGGTATGACCCAGAAATAAAGCAGTAATCATCTCAGTAGAAGAGTCCTTCTTCACTACGACCAAAGAAAACAAGGAAGGTGAAGAGCAATGTTTTGAGCATGCTGATTGATTTCTTTGATGCGAGTTGATTTCTTTGAATTGTGCTCAAGAAGTTTGTTCCTATAGGCCAGACACTGAATTAACACTACTACTTAAAAGTCCTGAAGCATTTGAGGTAAAGTGTGAAGCTGAAACATCCAGAAAAATGGCACTCACAGGACTGGATGGTGCATCATGACAACACACCAGCCCATACTGCACTGTCTGTTCAGCAGTTTTTGGGCAATAAGAACAAGATTTGACTCGAAGTGATTCAGGCAGAATCAAGGAACTGCTTAACAACATCTTAAAACAGTAGTTTTAGAAATGTTTTCAGCAGTGGGAAGAGTGCTGGACTCTCTGCATTAGCTCTTAAGTGACTATTTTGAAGGGAATAACAGTGATTAAAACCTAAGGTAATCCTACATTTTTTAATCAGTACAATATGGGAACTTTTGGATTGCACCTTGTATGTGACCCAAATCCTGATGGCCTCTAAGTGCTAAACTGTTTCTTCCATAA
Organism: Ryuthela nishihirai; assembly: GCA_038380435.1. Taxonomy (NCBI): domain Eukaryota; kingdom Metazoa; phylum Arthropoda; class Arachnida; order Araneae; family Heptathelidae; genus Ryuthela; species Ryuthela nishihirai. The sequence goes on along the minus strand of JAWZYU010000001.1, from coordinate 150,782,077 downwards.
AAGAGTTTATTATTATACTCAATTTGTTTCTGTTTCCCCAGGCTTGACTTTGGTCACCAGTATCTATCAAATCAATTACTGATAGATTTATACCATGAACAATAAATATTTCACCAGTTATCTGCATGCATCAGGGGAAATTTGTAGGAATTTTTTTTCTTGGTATTTTTTTAATATTTCATTTGTTATTCAGCAATTATGGAAAACCCATTTTTTCAAACTGTCCAAGAGTTCAACTGCATGATTTCCCCAGCAGCAGCTGCCAAATTGGTTTGCAATAAGTGTTGGCAGTAAATGCCATTTCTAACTTTTGAATACACTAGGCAAAGAAGATCGTTTTAACTACATATAATTTAATTTCCTCTAATTTTTCTCATTGCCAAATAAACGTATTTGGAAAAGTAAAGCTTTCAGTGGGTTTTCCAAAATTATTGATGTAGTTCAATTTTTTTTTTTGTTTTCCAAATGTTGTCCAATGAAACTAGTGAATATCATTTTATCAACATAATTACTGTTAAGCTGGGTGTTGATTGCTCAGATTTATTATGTTTCAGAGAAACCATATTTTCTTTTGTTTTTCATGTTTGTGTTATTGTAACCTCTTTACAAGTTAAGGTTTTTTCATAATTTTTACATAATCTTTCACTGAAGGCCTACAATAATTGTCTTATATGGTATAGCAAATAGATAGTAAAATAAGAACTTTAGTTTTAAACCTTTGAAAATTGTACTGGTCCTGAATGCCCAGCCAGCTGAACATTCAGGTGAATGCATCCAGCTGACCCGCAAGTAAAGGGTAGTTGGATTTTACCCCTCCTTGACACTCACTGAGGCTTAGTCTCTGTGCATGTCAAAATGACAGATGCATCACATCCACTGGAGAAATATGCCTACACTTACACTACATCATCAATTTCGCTTTTGGCTGTCTCAACATTCCAAGAAACTAAAATACTTTTACATTATATAATCCACAATTGGCACTATGGTCTGCTTAAGCTTTTATATAGTTTCTATATTTATGAATAGGGGTGGGGGTGGCTGAGTCGGTAGCGCGCCAGGCTCGTAATCTGTAGTTCCCAGGTTCGAGTCCCAGCTGGGTCAGTGTTTGAGATTTATCTCCGCAAAATTCCCCGCCCTGCCCACAGTCAGTAGGGGACACCGATGGACTTGGAAAGGCCGTCGTCCGTCGGATGGGACGTTAAGCCATGTGCAGGATAGCCATACCCTGTGCACATTAAAGAACACGCTGGATGGCCTTGATGGGAGGCTACCATCTGTCTACCAACAGCTGTTCCAGTGTGTCCCCTCCCCCAACCTTCTCTGAGCCTTCGGGGTCCATGTGACCTGGCCATTTAGCCCATGGTGTGCAAAAAAGTGCCGCTCAGAGGTAAAACAACCCAACCCAACCCTGTATCAGGTAGTTAATGTTTTGTGTGATGCCAAACAGACAGGTATACAGGGATTGAAGGATAAACAAGGTAAGGTTATAGAAGGTGAGGTTATAGAAGTGTCATGGCTAGGTGGGCTGAGCATTTCAGTGATGTTCTAAACAATGTGGTTCCTTTTGACCTAATAACGAAATGGAATTTCTCCAACTAGGATCCTTATTACATGTAAGAAAAGCTTTCTTTGAAGGAATTTTCAAGTAGGAACCTTAGTTTGATCACAATGAAAATATGTTTCAATAATTAGCAAAACCCCAAACAGCTAAAATGCAAAAATCACAGTAAAACAAAGGCAGATCATACCTCATTGTTACTACATGTTTTTAAGCTAATTATACTGGCATTTATACTTTTCAGCTGTAACAACTGGATGGGCCCACAGTGTTACCATTTATACATCTTTGCACCTCTGGGGTTGCCCATTGCCAAATGCAATAGCATTTGCTCAGAATAAGCATTTATGGAGCACTAAATTATAGTCTGGTTGAATGTCCATAATCTGTTGCTGCTTGAAGATATGTATGTTTTCTTTAAATTGCTTTTCCTATTAAGTTCTTGAAAGCACTCTTATAATCTCTGAGGTGATTGAAGGTATATATATATATTGTTGTTTAGTAATTCATTTGAAACACAGAGCAAAAATATTTACATGATAATAGAGAACACATACTAACAACTCTGATAAATCTATGACTGGATAAACTAAAAATTACCAAATCGAATTAATACATTTTAGGTAACACACAAAAAAAAAACTGTAGTTGATATATTTCATATGTTACTGTATATTTTACTGAATATGATATGTAATAACGATAAATGAATTAATTTTTTTCCAGAAATTTCCAGAATTAGTGCAAGTTGCAACTGTTGAAAAATGGCTTCCTATCCACGCTGCAGTAATAAATGGTCACGTTCCAGTTTTAGACTTGCTACTTAGATTTTCTTATCCTGTTTCTGTGTTGCAAAAGTTTATTGATAAAACTGCACAATATGAGTATTATTTCCCTTTTGACATTAATGCAAAAGATGTAACAGAGCAGTCAGTTCTATATGTTGCTTGTGTTATTGGAAATCAGCGCATTGTAGACACTTTGCTTAAATTTAGAGTTAATGGCAAAAAAGTAAAAGTAAGTGAAAATTGTGAATCTCAAAAGCAAGAAATGTGTAATAAGACAGAGGTGAATTTAAGCCCTACAAGAAAACGACTGTCCAATGGAATTCAAAACATGATATCAAAGCTCAGTTTAAGGAACACCATAGAAAATGAAGAAGAGTGCACAGAGTTTGAGATAAGTCCAGTAAATCTGGATCTGTATTGTAATAACTGTACAGAAACTGCACTGCATGTAGCTGTGAGGAATAAATATCACAATATTGTATCTTTATTGTTGCAAAATGGTGCAAATCCTAATCTTACAATTAAGCAATCACAAGAAGAACTAAATAGAGCTCAGTGTGATGATTTCGTAGAAAATACATCAACAGCATTAGTAGAAGCATGCAAAAATCGTGATGTCAATATGGTTGATTGTTTAGTGCGTCATGGGGCTCGTGATGATAACTGCAAGGCATTGAAAGTTGCCAGTGCATATAAAGATGAGCATATTGCTTCCAAGCTTTTAACACTGAAAGCTTATCCAGATCCTGAGTTTAAAATCAATAGGAAAGCTGTTGATATCATACCATCTACTCATTTAGGGGGGTTGCTTGGCAGTGTTACATTTAGCTCAATGTTTCCTACTACTCCAGTTATGATAAACTGGCATGGACAAAAATGTCTTCACTATATACGTGAAGAGTGGCTAGTTAATGCTAGTCTGGCACACAATGTGAAACTGAAGCTAACTTCTCGAAACCAGAACACAGCTTTAATGGCAATCACAAGGCTTGACATATCAAATAATCAGTTAACTGAACTGCCTTTGTGTATATTTCAAATGGCATCTCTCAGAATCTTTAATGCAGCTCAGAATAAAATATTTAAGCTACCTGAAACTGAGTACCAAATGTCTTCTCCTAAGTCAAAACATAGTAATACTCAGGTGACATTGCAGTCAGGATGGTGTTGTCCTGTATTAGAAGAAATATATCTTCATGATAATCGTCTTGATAGTGTACCACATTGTTTATTTCAACTCCCATCCCTTACAATCTTAGATCTCTCAAACAATAAATTGCAAGCTTTGCCCTTTAAAATGTGGTCTGCTCCTAAATTAAGAGAACTCAATCTTTCTCTAAATATACTTCATGATCTGCCATCAAGACCACCACCAGCTCGTTCTGTATCAGCATCTCGTTTGGCGCCAAGCATTACTGAAGATACCTCCACATCAGCAGAGTCGAGTCCAAAGCATACGAAAGCAGATATACCTCTAGTAGATCTTGCAGTTTTATGCTCATCTCCGTCTATTTCAAATAAGTACATTATGGACAAAGAGAACAAATATACTGGTGATCTTCAGCACCAAGAATTACGTCATCACAATGTATGGAGCCACAGTGTAAAGGTATGTGTTTCAGATATATTTTTTCTTCTGTTTTTACCTATCTTGCTATTTTGGTTTTGACATTTGTTGGTTGGTGTATTTGACCGAATGTTGTTCCACCATATCTATTGAACTCGTAGCAACCTAATGATTTATGTGCCAAATGAAAGCTTGTGACGGGGGGAGTGTCGTAGGCTATAAAAAAATTGGCCCCTCATGCTTTCTTTCCACCTAAAAAGGGGGAAATGTGAAAACTATTTTTAACATATCACCAGGCTGCAAAGGCTGAAAGTTACAAACGATATATCAAATGAATGTTTCTAAAGTGTGAAATGTCGTAGGCCATAAAAAAATGACCTCCCCATGCTTTCTTCCCCTTAAAGGGGGGAAATGAAAATGATACCCTATATCTCCTGAATGCAAGCGTGGAAAGTAACAAGCTGTGTTAAATGAAAGCTTGCAAATCGGTCATAGGCTATTAAAAATTAACCCACTATGATTTCTTCCCCCCAAAAGAGGGGAAATGTGAAAACTATTCTTAAGCTATATCTCCAGAATGTGAAGGCTGAAAGTAACCAGCGATAAGTCAAATTAATGCTTCTGATGTGGGGAATGTTGTAGGCTACAAAAAAAGACCCAATTTCATATTTTCCCCCTAAAAAGGAGGACAATATGAAAATGATTGTTCCTCTATATCTCCTGAATGCAAGTGCAGAAAGTAACAAGCTATGTGTCAAATGAAAACTTGTGATGCAGGGAGTGTCATAGGCTATAAAATATTGACCCCCCATGCTTTCTCCCCCCTAAAAATGTGAAAGTTCTACTATATCTTCTGAATGCTAGAGCCTACAGGTACGAGTTAAATGTCAAATGAAAGCTCATATAATGATGGTCATAAACTATTTTGAATTTTGCTTCCCACTATTCCCCCCTTATAAAATAGAAGGTGGGGGGAGGCAGATTTTCACTGGGTTCAACTTTAACGAGTCATCTCAAATTAAAGCTTGTGATGTCTCCAATGTTGTTGGCTACCTCAAACATGACTCCAAAAGGGGAGTAAATGTGCTCAATGTTTATGAGTCATATATCAAATGAAAGTTTTTGAAGGTATGTGTTTTTAATGACAAAAAAAAAATTATAAATAAATTAAAAAATTTAAAGATACCTCCTCTTCCTATAAGGCTCTAAAAAGTAGAAAATAAACCTAAAGCACATCGATGGTGTTATCAGTCATTGAGTTTGTATTCACTTCAAAGGAAGATAGGGCAGCGGCAATCTTGTTGAGTAGATAAATCAACGCTTCCTTTGAAGTGGATGCAAACTCAGTGACTGATTGCACCATTGTTATGCTTTATGTTTATTTCCTACTCTTTAGGGTCCTATAAGAAGATAGGTATTTTTTACAATTTTTAATTTATATTTTTATAATCACAAGACAGCCAGATTATTAAATTTTGAGCTTTTTTTTTTCTTTCTTTCTGAGAAAGAATTTCAAAATCATGAATTTTCTGGTTTTGCCAAAATGAAATATTTACCTAAAATATATAACTAAAATGTAGTGTTATTGCCATTGTATGAAAAATAATGTTTAAAAACCATATAAATTAAACTGAAATACAGTGCATTGTAATTAGAGTACAGAATTTTCTGTTTGTTTTTAATTCAACTGCCTATTTTCAAAATAGTTTCAAAAAATGATTGCAATTGAGGGGACCTGAATAAAGCATGGATTTTTTTTTTATGTTTTGGTGTCTTTCTGCAGAGGTCTCACCTCTCTCACAGACTTTCCCTATGGTGTATTATACTGACAGACTCCTTTAAGACCTCGGTGACGAGTAGCTGCTTGAGGGTGGGATTTTATAATGAAAATGATAAGTCAAAAGTATGACAATTATTTTTATAAAACAAATATGGATATTTTTTATTATTCTAGATGACATTAAAGTATGTCCTCGGACTATATATGAAAAAATCTTGTGTTTCTATCCAGAGAAGAAAAATACCCAGTGCAGAACACTGAAATCAGAATAATTTCCAACTATGAAAATACTGTCATTCTACCCAATTATGATAATCATTACTTGCAGGGTGAATCTCTCAGCATCTCATGCTGATGCATCAAGATGAATGATGAAATGTTAGTCTGGCTGTTGATGTTATTTCACACTTTAATAGATGTTGTTGTTAAGCTGGTTATGGATGATAATTTCATCCCAGTCTTTCTTCTCAATAGTTATTAGCCATTAGAAACATGCAGACTGCTCACCAAGGCTATTGTCTATCACTTAATGCATCCAATTTAATTAAATGTTAAAATCTCATAAAATCTTGCAAGAACAAACATTTACAAACAGGACAGACTACTGCATTGGTCCTTTCTGTTTTTAATTTAATTATGCTTACTGAAATTCTGGATCTGTATTTCTACAACCACAATATGTATGTTTTTTCTGGAACCATCACAGTATGAATAATGCATATGTTTCATATATTTTTCCCTTTTACCATTTTGAATTAGTTAATTACCTGCATTTAGCATAAGATACTTTTGATCTTCCAGAACTTGTACCTCGGTTTAATGATGTTGTGGTTGAACAAACTCTCTCTGGGAGGAAATTATACCTGTCACATATTGAACATGCATTAGAGCCATACCACTTTGCTTTTTAACTTAAGTGGCTACACTTTGTATGTGATAGTAAATTCCATCACTAGCTTTTTTTTAGTTATTCCTTTTCATTATGATTACAAAAAGAAAGAACCTGAGGATTTTGGAAGAAAAAATAAAATTATCTGTGATGCTGAAAAAATTTATCATAATTTTTATTTCTATGTCATCTTCAAAAAAAGATAAATAAGATAATGTTTTCACTTTGTCATCTGTATGTTTATGTGCCCATTTATAAACATTGAACATTTTTGTTTTTAGAGATAAATTAAAAATTCTTTTTTTGATGGATAGATATTGATGAAATATTATTGTTAACACTTTTGGAATATCCTAAAAGCTTATAATTGAATCCTCTAATGGTGTAAAGTGTTAAGCATTGCAAAATTTTAGATGGATATTTCAAAATAATAACTAATATTTTGAAATTTTGGTGTTGGAATGTGAAGATCATGAAGTTTCAATTGGTAACAATGAGTTGACTCCTTACCCTCAAGGAAGGGGATGCAACTTATTTGTTTAGTTCTCTTGGTGTTATGCATTTATCCTACTCTCTACTTTGGAAGTGTCACAGTAAGGCTTAAGCAATGATTGTGTGGTGATGCTGCCACATCAGTATCATAAGAGACCACTTAACTGTGGCAAAGAGGCAACCCCTTTTGGCAACCCCTTTTGGGTTGAATAGGTAGGTATTCATGAAATATAATTCGTGCATTCTGAATAGCCCATAAACTATAATTGTGTCTTCTAATGGTGGTAAAAGTTGAAAATTGCAAATGTTTGAACAAATATTTCAAACAATGTATTTATGCTAGAAAATCAAAAATTTAGTGGTGGAATGTAAGTCATGATGTTTGAATTGGCAACAAAGAGCATACTTCAGGGTGGGATGAAAAATGTTGCTTTTTCGTTTTAAGAAATGTTTGTTTTTAGGGAAAAATTAAATTCTTTGCGATGGATAGGTATTGATGAAATATTACGATTTGCACTTTCTGAATCTTCCAAAAGTTTGAATTGCCCCCTTTACTGGTGGAAAATTTGAAAATTTACAACGTTTAATGAATATTGCGATGTTTTTATGGTACAAATTTGAAATTTTGATCATAGAATGTGAAGGTATGAGATTTGCAATTTCAACAATAAGTTGCCCTATTACACCTTAGAGGGTGAGAAATGCAACTGTTTTATTCTAAGAGATAATTGCAAAATTCTTTTTAGTTGTATTGGTAATTATAAAATATTATAATTTGCATTTTTCTTCAAATCTTTAGGTTAGGTTTGTTTTAATTTGCATCATTAGGGGGCATTAATATGTAAAAGTCAAAACATTTAACAAATATTGCAAGTGATTTATTTATGGTAGAAATCTGAAATTTTGGTGTAGAGTGTGAAGAGATCCCACTGATAGCAACAATCTGACTTTTTTCTCAAAGGGTTGTGAGAAAAGCAACTTTTTTATTTTAAGGAATAAAAGAGTAATTTTTCTTTATAGATGATTGACACAGATATTTGATAAAGATAAGACAGATATTGTACTTATTTCATACATCATTAACTATTTCAGAAATTATTTGATATTATTTTCTATGTAATTATTTCATCAATAGAGACAGTATATTTAGATATAGATATTTTGTTATCATAATTATCTCCTTTCCGAATGAGGGCAAAATGAAAATATGTAAGGAACATAATGCTAACAAATTCAGAAATCATCTGTGACCTGGGTCAAGTGTGGCTCTGTCAGTAGTGTTCCAGGCGTGTAATCTGCAGTTCCCAGACTCAAGTCCCAGCTGAGCCAGCATCCATTTCGTGTTCAGTAATCCAATTATCAGTCAGTCTGTATGTTTTCCCTATATAGTTATTTTTCTTTTGGAATAATCAGATGGGTCTGTTATTTTGATATTATAAGATAATATTTTTGAAGGAGTACATGTTTTAACCCTTTCTCTACCATACTGGCCCAAAATGACCCAAACTGCAGATTGGAGGTAGTGATGAGGACGAAATAGCATTGATTGAACGAGTCCATTTGAAATCTTTGCCTTTTTAGGCTGATATGGTACTGAAAGGGTTAAAGTCTTAAAAATATAGGGGCATGGTTGGCTCAGCTGGTGGTGTGCATGGCTTGTAATGTGCAGTTCCCTAACTGTGGTTGGATTGGAAAATTTCTCCACTAACTCCCATTTTGCCCTTGGTGAGAATATGGCACCTATTGGCTTGGAAAGATTCATTGGATGGAATTTTAAACCATATCCCCACTTGCATGAGAGCCATTCCTTTGTGTGTGTTAAAGAACATAATCAGTAGTCCTGGTAGGAGCTTCCATCTGTCCCTAAGAGCTGTCAAGTGGATCCACTTCTCCTCCTTCCCTGAGCTCTTGGAGTTCTGGTGGCTTGGCTATTTAGCCCATTGTGTTAAAAAAAAAGTGATGCTTAGAGCTAAAACAACCCAAACCTTAAAAATATAGACAACTCTGACTTTCAAACTTTTGTGTGTGGTGTGGGGGGTCAGAATCATAAGGATCGGTAAGGGAAAGGAATGTGCTGTTAAAAGAATTTTTAATTACAAAAATATAATCTACCCCCAACCAAAATATGAATCCCAAACTGGAAGTGTCTTATCTCTAACCTCAATGCATAAATATCATTTCTGTTTAAATTTGCTGGTATTTATGTTGTAGCACTTGTCACTTTATGATGTGGTTAAATTGTTCTTATTTTCTGGGTAGTAGGGAGTAGAAAATTGAAGTGTAATGCATTACTGTAATTACTAGTAAAGCTAGGATATGCTGGAGAGCCACCATACTAAAAAGTTGGGGAAGAGGTTGGTCAGTTGATAGTGTGCCTGCTTGTAATCTGCAATTTCCAGGTTTGAGTACCAACTGTGCTAGCTTTGAGATTTACAGGAGTTTATCAAAATAATGGAAACATGTACTGTTTGTGGAGAACATTTTATTAAATAAGCTGCAGGCCCACATCAGGTGTTCAGAACAGACGCAATTCGATGTGGAATAGACTTATAAAGAAGTCATGAACATACAGTAATGGAATGTGGGACCATTCTTCCTGTAAAATATGGTCTAACTGTGCCAGTGATGCTGGAGGTGGAAAGTGTGATCTGACTTTCCACTCCAGATATTCCCACAAACGTTCAATAATATTGAGGTCGGAAGATTGAGGTGGCCAGACTAGCTGCTGTACCTCATTCTCATGCTCTGCAAACCACAACTTGACACATTTCACACAATGCACAGGTGCATTATCCACTTGAAACCAGGGACAGTCCTTAGGGAACAATGTTGCAAAATTGGGTGCAAGTGGTCCCCAAGAATGGATTCATACATTGCTGATGTGACATGATCCTGCAGAATAACTAATGGCCCTAAGAAATGCCAGGATATGGCACCCCACAGCATCAGGGATCCACCTCTATGCTTCACAGTCAGAACCAGTTGGGGTGGTATGCTTCTTCAGGTTTTTGCCAGATGTATACTTTACCAGTGGTGGGAAACAATGTGCAGCACAATTCATCAGACCAGATGACACATTGCCACTCTTTAGCATCCCAGTTTTTATGTGCTTTGCACCACCTTACATGTTTCATTGCATTTATGTTGGTAATCAGAGGTTTGTGGATTGCAGCACGTCCATAAATATTGGCACAATGAAGTTTCTGACAAACTGTTATGACAGAAACGGGATCATTCTGATTGGTGTTCAACTTTGCTGCTTTTTGCAGTGTCGCGGTCTTGTGCTTCCATTGTACAATCTGTGCCAATGTTTGTCTATCCCTATGTGACAACTTTGTATGGCATCACAATGTGCATGTTTGGAAGCAACACCCTGTCCATTTTGATAAGTAGTATGACTACTTATCTTCGATACAATTCCTCATGTTACACCTACTATTTCCACCATTCTGTTTACTGAAGCACATGCAATATAGATGCACACTAATGATTATGCCTTTTTGGAGGTCACTGAGATCTGACATTGTCGACAATTACACACAACAGCTATATCACCTGCGCATGTGGCACTGCTACATGATAGCAGACATTGTACTTCTCCCCTTTATATACCTAAGATCGTGAATGACATTGTCCCTGTGATATGCATACAGTGCACTGTGTGTACTCCAGTCGGTGTCGGTGTTTGCATTATTTTAATAAATTCCTCTATCTCTACTAACTCCCACCCTGCTCTCTGTGAGAATGGGGACATCAATGGGCTTTGATAGTCTGCCATCCATTACACAGGATGTTAATCCTTTGCTACATGTGCAGTAGAGCCAACCCCGTGCACATTAAGGAACACACTGGATGGCCTTGAGAGTATGCTGTCATTTTCCTTCTAACAACTGTTCTTGGATCCTCTTCTCCAAACCTCTGAACTCTTAGTCATTGTGACTGGCCATTTAACCCATTTTGTGCAAAAAAAGTGGCACTCAGAGGTAAACAGTCTAACCCATCCAATTAATCAACCTTAATTTGAAGCAGCTGTCTGTAATTGCTAATGTAGATTTATTTTTGTCGAAAAGTTTAAATTAAACTTTAAACCTCAGAGCAGGTTATTGAGGACAGGCAAGCTACTTAATTGACCATAACTTACCTAATAAATAGCAAAATATACTCCAAATTTTAACAGTTAGCTGTTCATAATTACCTGGTATCAGAAATATGCATTGTACATTTCTATAACAGACTGTGTTCCTTAATATGTATTAAATTATGTAGGTACCTGATATTATAGTCAAAGGTCTAGATTATAGTCTGCCATAGGACTAATAAAATAAGTAGTTTGATTATAGTTATTGTATATAATCTTAGCCTTTTCATTGAAATATTATCAAAAATGTGAATATAATATTTCTAGGTTGTTGAAGCTCCATTGGAAAATGAGTTGAATAGAGACCAACAGTGTCAATTGACAGCTCTTAACCTTGCTCATAATGCATATGATGAAGTACCACCTATTCTGTCATGTTTTGCAGTGAATTTGGCACGTTTAAATCTTAGCTACAATAAACTTATAGAAATGGGTCCTGTGAACAGCTATCCATATTGCTTGAAACACTTAGATTTATCCCACAATCACATTAAATCATGGCCTACGCTCAAGAGAAATGAACCAGATTGCACTGTAGATGGAGGATATTGCTATAGCCAGTGGGAAACTGTTCCTCTCAGCAAGACTAAATCTCCAAGTTTGTATAATGCAGGTAATATATAATACTGAGATTAAGCAAAAATATTTTTATTGCTTTAAGGAAGATAAATTTTCACTGTTCTTAATTTTTTTTCTACACTAATTGTGTAATATTGCAAAGTTACAATTGTATGCGAAGTAATGTAGATGGAAGGAACAAAAATTTCGGGGTAATAATAGTGATGGATATCCAACCTGTTTTTAATCATTCATTCTCCAAGTGTGTTTTATCTAAAAAAGGTTGCAACAGTCTATACTGAAAGCATTTTTTTTACTATAGTGTTTTTCATTCTGTTTACTCATTTTCAACTGACAAAAGTAACTGACTTCACATATATTAAAGCGAGGCCCACGAGAAAGACAGGCCGTGACACTGAGGCGATCCTCAACCGTCACGTGATCAACTTAGTCCGGTAGCTGCAAACGCCACTCGATTCGTTCGCACAGAACCTTGTATCTCGTTTTTGCAATTTTATTTCGCTTTTTTTTCGTATCGACATTAAATCACATGAAAAATTCCTTGTGTAGGATAAATAATGGCTGTATTCTTTTTCCACTTTTTTGTTTAGCCTTTTATATAAGCGAATTTAAATTTGATAGTAAATTTAAAACTTGCTGAAATTTACAAGAAACCTAATTTTTTTTTTCTTTCTTCATACCCCATTTAATCTAATTTGTGATAATTCTTAAAATACCAGCAGTTTCCTTAAAAAAAATTAAAGGCGTAATATTATAGTGTTTAGAATAAAGAGCAAAATCAGAAAACCAGAGGTGTATTTAAACGGGTGGTTTGGGATATGTATATACAAATGTATATCATTTTTAAATTCTTTTATGTTTTTTTTAAAAACATTTAATAACTGCAAGGCATTGATTCAGAATACACCACTGGTTTTCATTTACTTACCAGTTGCGGTATCCTTAATATTTACTTATTGAGTATATTTTTTTAATCTTTTGGAAAAGAAATCGCCCGACCCAAATATAATTTAAAAAATATATACTTTCAGTGGTCACTTATTAGATAATTTCCATGATATGCAAGCAGTAATCGAGATTTTACAGCGCAATAACTTCTTAAAATTATTAAGGAAAATTGTGACAGTAGCTACATTGCACGTTTGGTATTTAATTATGGAATATTTAATAACAGTTATTCCACTTTATATAACTGCTGTCGCGTAAACAGGTTGAAATGGAAGCAATAACCGGTACATTAAACTTTAGTAAGATAAATACTGTGAAAAGTATGAATACATTTTAGTAGTTCACATACTAATTTCCATCAATTTTGAATGAGCTAAGTTAATATTTCTACCTTCATAACTATTTAAATACTGAACCTGATATTTCTAAAAACCTAGATCTAATGGTTTATTTTCAATTGCATTTTCCTATGAAAAGCACAATGAAGAAATTGCTGTGCCCTATTGACAGGAGTGTACCTAATAAAGTGACTGCTTAGCACTTCTGATTGTCACATTTAATAGGACAGTTTAATGAACAGAAACAGCATATTTGATAGGAATGAACATATTTTTCATCTTTATTTGAGGTAGTTTACAACAAATTATTTTCAGTGCAAACATGGGCATAATGTCCCTGAGGCAACATAATGCAAATACAGTGAGGAATATACAGATTTGAATAAAACTTGTACTGTGTTCAGCAGTAATATTTTAGAATATGATACAGAAAATTACAAAACTCATAAAAAATTAAGATTTTTTGCATATTGATTTTAACAATATACTAGTGTATATCACAGCTTTGGAATATATTTAAGTAAATATTTCATTACACGTTTTTTGTTTCTTTTCAACTCATAAAAGATGCCCAATGAAGATGTGACAAGAAATATATTAGATGATGTAATATCAGTTCATTATAAAACATTTATCTAGTAAATTGATTTTAATGAAAATTATGTATCTCTTCCTAAAAGACTCATACATAATCTAGAACATGAAAGATATCCTAAAATTCATTAATTTTGCACTCACATAACACATCACAGCTTCTGAAAGAACATAATATACTGCAAAAGTAATTTTCAGACACTAAATTTTGCCAACATTCTTGGCACTCAATAAATTTGTTTAAATTTCTTACCAAATTTCTAATGACAATAAACAACATAAGCAACTCAAAAGCAAACACTTGACTAGGTTGACATTATTTTAAAGTCATATTTATGAAGTTGCAAAATTTTATTAACTGATCAGTCATTTAATATTGAAAATGATCAATACAACCTAATTCTCATGAAGCATCTGAAATAAGCAATATCATCATCATCGTCATCATCATCAAGCAGCCATGGGCTATGGGGGTCCAACCAGACCGTGCAATTTAGTTCTCCAAGCAAGCCTGTCCTGAGCTACATCTACTGCATCTGGCCACTGCACACCAATTCTAACAAGGTCCTGTTTGACATTGTCTGCCCACCGCATCCTAGGTCTCCCCTTCTTTCTGAGACCTTTAGGCACACTGTTCATAACCCTATTCGCCAATCTATAATTATTCATACGGGCAACATGGCCAACCAATGGAGTCTCTCTCTGCACAATATGCTGCTTAAAGGAGGTTGCAAACTCCTTTGCCTAACCTCATCATTAGTTACAAAGTTGAACCACCTAATGCCCAAGATACTGCATAAGCATCTGGAATCAAAAGCATCTAGTTTCCTGTTATCTTGTTTACAAAGTGTCCAAGTTTCACTACCATAACTAACCCTAGAAAGAACCAAACTATTATACAGCCTAATTTTAGTCTTTAGGTGTATATGCCTATTTCTCCACACTCTCCATAGATTCTTAAAAGTCCCGGCAGCAATCCCTATTCGTCTGTTAATCTCATGCCGCACAGCACCATTATCTGTTATATAGCTCCCAAGATAATTAAACTGTGACACCTGCTCAAGACTGGGTTGGGTTGGGTTGTTTTACCACTGAGCGGCACTTTTTTGCACACCATGGGCTAAATGGCCAGGTCACAAGGACCCCGAATGCTCAGAGAACGTTGGGGGAGGGGACCCACTGGAACAGCTGTTGGGAGACAGATGGTAGCCTCCCGTCAAGGCCACCCAGCGTGTTCTTTAACATGCACAGGGTATGGCTCTCCCGCACACGGGGCCACGGCTTAACGTCCCATCCGACGGACGGCGGCCTTTCAAAGCCCATCGGTGTCCCCTACTGACTGTGGGCAGGGTGGGGAATTTTGCGGAGCTCAAGACTGCAACCATTCAGATTAACTGAATCACAGCCTGCCTGACCAATTTTCATCACTTTAGTTTTCTCTCTGTTTATAACCAAACCTACTCTACTACCAGTCTCATCAACAGCTCGAATGAAAGAGTTCATCTCATCAACATCATTTGCCAAAAGGGCTAAATCATCAGCATAATCTAAATCAGAAATTTTCGTACCTCCAGCCCATTTAAGGCCAAAATCTTTCCCTTAAAATGAATTTCGCATAACATAATCAATAACCAAACTAAAAAGAAAAGGAGACAAAATGCACCCTTGTCGAACACCAGAAGTAATGCTAAACCAATTGCTACAAGCCTTACCAACTCTCACATACGACTCAGTGTTATTATAGAGAGCTTTCATTATGTTAACTAACTTGTCTGGTATACCATATGATTTCACAATCAACCACAAATTATGACGATCAACAGAGTCGAAAGCCTTTTTGAAATCTACAAAGCTAGCAACCAAAGGTTTCTGAAACTCTAAACATTTCTCAAGAATCTGCCTAAGTGAAAATATCTGATCCACACATCCCCTACCACTTCTGAATCCACATTGCTCATCACGCAATTGACTGTCAACCAGATTCTTAATTCTATTAAGCACAATCATGGAAAGAACTTTACCTGGAACAGAGAGTAGGCTGATACCCCTATAGTTATCACAAGAACTGCGATCACCTTTTTTGAAAATAGGGATAACAATAGCTCTGGTAAAATCCTTAGGAACCATGCCTTTATCATAAAAGATATTCAGAATTTCAGTCATCCAAGTGGTAACCGAAACATTTCCAGCTCTAAGCATTTCTGTAGTAATTTCATCTACCCCTGGGGATTTATGAAGTTTAAGTTTAGAAACAGCCAAAATAACTTCAGATTGTGTTATAGGGCCAACATTAAAGCCACCAATGCATCTATCATCATTGCAAACAATGGGAATATAACTAACCGCATTGTTTAGAATATCACTGAAATGCTCAGCCCACCTAGCCATGACAGAATCCTCACCTTCTATAACCTTACCTTGTTTATCCTTCAATCCCTGTATACCTGTCCGTTTTCTACCACACAAAACATCAACTATCTGGTACAGCTCTCTGCTGTTGTGCTGTCTAACTGCTTCCTCGGTTTTGTCAGCCAAACCATCAAGCCAAAGATTCTTATCAGCAGCTAACTGATCTTTTACACATTTATTAAGTTCTCTGTAATGCTTTCGATTAGTACTAGTCGGGTATTTATTAAGGACATTCCTGCAGTTCTTTCTTTCCAAAATAAGCTCAAGTGCCTTATCACTCAGATAATTTTGTCTCTTCTGCTCCTTTTTTCCTAAAAGAGTACTGTTAGTGTCCAAAAAAGCCTGTTTAAAATGATCCCATTCTTCCTCAACTTCAGTAGTAAGCAAACCATGACTGTCATAATGACTAATTAACCTATCATGGTAAGCTTTGGCTATAACTGGATCTTTCAGAGCTTCAGTATTAAAAGTAAATTTTTTAACCCCAGCACAACACTTTTTAAGTTTAAGTTGCAACACACTTTTAACAAGGTAATGGTTAGATCCAATTTCATCTCCCCTATATGCCCTGGTATTCCTAACAGAACTAGCCCATTTGCTGTTAATTAATATGTAATCAATCATATTCTTATGCAGCCCATCAGGTGAAACCCATGTGTACTTATGTATGTCGCGGAGTTTGTAATAAGTGTTAGTTATTCTGAATCCATTGAGTTTACTTACCTGTAGGAGACGTTGCCCATTGCCATTGCAGCTACCGATACCAAAAGGGCCTATTACTCCTCCCCAAAGGTCAGAGTCAGTACCAACTTTGGCATTGAAGTCACCAAGAACAAGGGTAATATCTCCTTTCTTGACAGAATTCAAAATATCCTGAAGTTGTTCATAAAACCTATCCTTCTCATCCTCATCGGCATCATCAGTGGGGGCATAACAGCAGATAACATTCAAGTCTTTAACGCTTGTCTGAAATTTTGCTGTAAGAAACCTTTCATTAATGCACTCATATCCTAGAAGAGCATCGCTAGCGTGTCTGCTGAAAAGCAGACCCACGCCTTGGTGATGCTTATTGTCATCCCTCCCTGAAAAGAGAAATTTAAGATTATTTTTAAGAATCTGACCTTTATCTGTCCATCTGGTCTCTTGCAAGCCGAGAATATCTAAATTATAACGGTGGAATTCTTGTGTGAGGACATCAAGAGAAAAAGCTCTGTGCAGAGTCCTCACATTCCAACTACCTATGGAGAGAAAATGGTTAGTGGGATGTTTAAAGAAACTATGTTTATTGAGAGAGGGAATGCCGACAATATCAAACAGCCCCCTAATCGCAGACATGGGGCAAAGACCCGTTCCCCCACTACTAAAGGCTGAAGCCATCTACACTGGAAGACTTCCTCCAATGTAGAATTTGACGATGCCAATAGAAGCAAAGAGTTCAGGTGCCTGCGATGACTTCTGCTCAGGATTATCCACCAGCTGATAAACATATCCTGTGAATCTATTCACTTGGGGCTGTCAACCCACAAACAAACAGAAAACACAGCGGAAGATTTTCCCTCCACAGAAGCCCACCAGTGCAGCAAAATCAGGATCCATAATCAAGCTCAGAGCCATATATCTGTCCAGTCCAGTAGGTTTATATGGTCAGCACCAGGACCCTGTGTGGTTGACCACTCCTCAGCAGGGTAGAAAAAAAAAAGAAAAGTAGCCATAGTTGTCCAGATCAGTAGGCCACACTAATCTGGTAGCCCTCCCCTTCCGTTCACTTGCACAAGAGAGTATATCTTTTGAAAGTTACTAACAGTCCGCACCACGAGAAGGCGGGGTCGGACATTAGGTGCTAGGCCTGGCCGGTTCTATCCATCATCACAGGGGATTGGTGCATAGCTCTCCTTCCAGTGACTACCTAGCTACCATTTACAGACCAAGCAATATATAATATAGATAATATTTCTTCAAATTGAGAATGTCAGTAAAAAGGATGATTATTTTATTTAGAGCAAATGATGGGTGTTGCAAATTGATGACTAGTCAGATTGGACACCTATATCTAAGAGATAATGTTGAACCCAAAACTGGTTACAACAGTTTAAAACGGTATAAAAATTAGTGTCATTTTTCCTTCACAGAATATTGGTAAAATTCAGCTTTCATAACTCTTTAAAACGGTATATTAAAGGTTCTAAAGGTTATGTATTTTCAGGTGAATAGGAGAAAATGAATTAAAGAAGAGAATACGAATTTTACATCTTTCAAATACATGTATGAGCCTGAAGCATAACAATGGGAGAACACATTAGTTAATCATGGTTAATCATGCATAATTTATTTACTGCATAGGCTCAGGTAATAAATATGTTAAGACAGAGAAGATTGCTGTTTGCAAAGTCAAAATTAATAGATTATTGTAAATGGCATATTAAGTTCAAGGTACAAAAATTGCCAAATGATATAATTAGCCTATTGTATGAAAGGAAGTGCCATTCAGAGGTTAATAAAAACAACTGGTAGACACATAGTATTCTAATATATACATAGTGCATGGCCGAGTGGTTAGTGCACTTGGCTACTGATCTAAGGGACCTGGGTTCGAGCCCCGGCTTAAGGCATGGCTGTTTGTGTCGTTTTTCTGCTGAGGTCCTGCCATCCTCTCAGACCTTCTACTATGGCATATAAACTGACAGGCTCCTGTCAGACCTCTGTGGCAAGCAGCTGCTTGAGGGTTGTATTTTTTTTGTATTTTGTGTTGCATTAGATTTTTTTTATAAACCTTTAGAATGGTTTTGTAAATAAAACTTTAATTTTCATTAGATAATGGTTATAAACTGAAAGTCCACTCTCACTACAAGTATTCAGCAATATAAATTAATATCTGATTAATTAAATTTTAATGTTTCCATACTATTTTTGAATTTAAGCTTTAATGACATTATCTGCTATTTCATGGACATAAAAACAACATAAAAATATTTTTTTTTCCATAGAATAACTAAAAATTAAAGGGTTTTAAATTTAGAAGAAATTTAAAACCCTTGGATGGCAGGACCTCAGCAGAAAAACAACATGCACATCCATGCCTTACCCGGGGCTCGAACTCAGTTTATGAAATGAAAAATGCTAGCATTCAGTAATTAACCTGATCATCCACACATTTATAGTAATTTGCAAAAGTATTAAATATGAGTAGTTAAAATATCAAATAATTCATGCTCTCAACTTCAAAACTAGGCCAAACAAATTGTATCGTGTTTGTGATCAAAGGAACATGGGTTGAAGTCCCAGGTAAGGCATGGATGTTTGTATTGCGCCTTTCTTCTGAGGTCACACCTTCATCTCAGACCTCTAAGGCATATTACACTGGCAGGCTCCTGTCAGACCTCTGTGGGAAGCAGTTGTTTGAGGATGTATTTATATTTTTATTGTAATGGAAGGAACATCAGCCTCACATCTTTAGAAATTTTTATACACGATCACTAAGCGCACAATGTTACTGAAAACTATGTTGTAAAAGAAATGATAATTGCCTTTCATGTAAAACATTTGCATCAATAAAGTCGAAAAAAAATTCAGTTAATTAGTTTTCGAATGCCATTCGCTGTGCTGGGGCTCATGTTTAGGAATAGTAAAATCTACCCCTGGGGATTTATGAAGTTTAAGTTTAGAAACACCCAACCCATGTAATAAAAATAACCCTGATTTCAACATTCGCATTAATTTTTGGTACCTTTGAACTTCCAATAAATAGAATTTGAATCATAATAAACCCTTAAGAAACAATATTAGATCTAAGTTAACGTTAATATTGTAGTAGACGCGGTTATAATTTGCTAAGAAATTATTATATTTAATGTGAACAATGATCTTGTTTCTTTTCAGTTAGTTCTCTCCAATTAGGCAATATATTTTCTTACATTTTTTAAAAAGTGCCTCAAGTTAGGTGAAATTTATTTGCAGTTTAATACTTAAAAAAATAAATCAGGGGATTCAAAAATAACTATTGTAGCAGTTCATATTTCGATACGGGCAATTTCAATTTTTAACTCTATAAAAAATTACGTATATTACTAAGTTTAATTCCTTCAATTTTTTCAATCAAAACAGCGATAAGTTATATAAGGGCAGCCAAAAAAGTTTCTAACTTAATGAAAGACCATCATTCAACACACCACCATTCAACACGTTGAAACTAGGCCTAAGAGAGCAATGCACTCAAAACACTTTTCAAGCACTAAATAATTACTTTTATCAAACCACTAACTACAGGAAATATTTCATGCTACAACTAATAATAATAAGGAGAAATGCTTACCTCTTTGGGGTAATCCAAATGTAGTTTGAAGACAAAAACTATTGCAGTCCCGGTTTCCACAATGAACGAAGCAAGCGACTGTATCATGCACCTTGGACTAAGTTGATCACGTGATATTCCAGTGTCGTGGCCTGTCTTTCTCGTGGGCCTCGTATTAAAGAATTATAAATGGTACATTGGATGTCATCAGTGTACATGAAGCCTTGGATCTGCCCACTGCCTCCAACTGATTATGGTGCACAGCATGACTTGGTTCCAGACCGATGGTGTCCCAATAGAAATACCTCTCTATGGCCTCATGGCCAACATTGTTCTCCAATAGATTGAAGCAATGGCACTACAAAAGCTAAATTAAAATCTTTACCTGTGTTACATTGATGATATACTCATTTTGTGGGATCATGACATAAATGAATTAAAGGATCTATTGCAAACCTTTGATTAACATTTAAACATTTGTTCAAACATTACAGATTCCTGAATAAGCAACTTTCATTTGACATTTTAAAAAACTTCCATTCAATAAGACTTATTAATTAGAATCTTGTGTATGAAGAAATTATGTTGGTTTGAACATGTTGCATGAATACAGAACTACAAAATAGTGAATCTTGTGTAGTCTTGTTCAACCTCTTGGGGCGGGGGTGGCTCAGTCGATAGCGCGCCAGGCTCGTAATCTGTAGTTCCCAGGTTCGAGTCCCAGCTGGGTCAGCGTTGAGATTTATCTCCGCAAAATTCCCCGCCCTGCCCATGGTCAGTAGGGGACATCGATGGGCTTGGAAAGGCCGCCGTCCGTCGGATGGGACGTTAAGCCGTGGCCCCGTGTGCGGGAGAGCCATACCCTGTGCACGTTAAAGAACACACTGGATGGCCTTGACGGGAGGCTACCATCTGTCTCCCAACAGCTGTTCCAGTGGGTCCCCTCCCCCAACCTTCTCTGAGCCTTCGGGGTCCATGTGACCTGGCCATTTAGCCCATGGTGTGCAAAAAAGTGCCGCTCAGAGGTAAAACAACCCAACCCAACCCTTGTTCAACCTCCATATCTTATGGCTGTTTGAGTATTATATATATGTATCTATATACACAGTCATATCAGAATAATATGACCACCCACGGAATCACAGTGTACCAGTCCAGGTGCATCACAGAGTGCACATGACAAGGTCGACCACACGGAGATATAAGCGGCCAGCCAGGACAGATGAGCCATAGTGCGTAACAAGAGCACAATGAACAGAGGTATTTATTTGACAAATGTTCAAAAAGGAATGATTATCAGCTACTGCGCCAAGGGTGGAAGCATCTCGGAAACAGCAGACTTTGTGGGCTGTTTGCGAGGTGCTGTAGTAAGGTAATATGTGCTGTAGTAAGGTCTATAGGTACTCAGTATGCCAGTGGTCCAAGAATGGACCACTGGCATACTGAGTACCTATAGACGTCATACTGTAGAGCCCCAAAGGCTATCAACCCCAGAGGAGAATGTCACCTCCATCGACTGGTAAAGGGCAATCAACACACAACAGTGCAGCAATTGACCACTCGAATGCTGGGGCACCCAGGTACATGTCCCCGATAACAGAGCGAACCCTATTACACATGGGTCTCTGGAGTTGATGCTGCGTAAAGGTGCCCATGTTAACCAAGGTCCATCGGCAATGACGCCTGCAGTTCGCACGGGACTATTGTCATTGGACAGTGAAAGAGTGGAAAAAGGTTACCTTTTCCGACGAATCGAGGTTTCTACTTCACAGAAGTGATGGGCTATAGTGGATACGGTGTCAAACATACGAGAACCAACACCCAGACATGCTTGTCAGTCAAGTGCAGTGGCAGTGTGCATGTCTGGGGGATGTTTTCTTGGTATGACCTGGGACCACTGGTACCACTGAATGGGTTCCTGAATGTCAATGGCTACCTGTCCATCCTCGCTGGCATCACGGGTGCCGAGTCAACTTGGATCCTCAATATCCTTGTTTGTGGTGACCCATGATGAAGGTTAAATTTAGGTTTTTGACCAAGGGATGAACTTCTGTAGTACTGTTCGCCCTAGGTAGTCGTGGGGTGAGCTGTATCTATATGGTACTGACTTGCCCTCAACTGTAGTTAGTGGTATTCTTGGCATTATTCCTATTGATGGCATGCAGTCTCTGAATTGCGATACATCTGGGTTTTCTCATTCAATTATTTCCTGTCCATTCTTGCTGTGACCACATGCATCCCTTCATGTTGGACGTTTATCCTGGTGGTGATGGTGTATACCAACAGGACAATGCACCATGCCAAGTCACTAAGGTGGTGGGTGACTAGTTTCAGGAACACAACAGCGATGTCTCCATTCTCCCTTGGCCAGCGAAATCGCCCGACCTCAATCTCATAGAGCACTTATGGGACTATTTGGATCAACAGGTTCGGCTTGCAGACCTACAACCATGTCATCTCCGGTACCTCTTAGCTCTGCTGGACTCCAAATAGGCATGTGTGCCTCTGGTAACCTTCCAGGGCCTCTTTGTGTCCATGCCATGCCTTCTCACCACTGTCATCTGGGCCAAGGGGTGTGGGCTCTTCTAGGATATGAGTGCATTATTGTAAGGTTTCTTACATCAAAATTTCAGACAAGCGTTCACATTATTAGGTATGTGGTCATATTATTTTGATATGACTGTATATAATTGTGTATTTGCTTGCTGTCTTTATGCTATTAAGCCATTGCAATATTTTATTATCTTATTAAGATAATGATGAATTTGAAAAAATATGATCACATTGGTGAAATTTGTAAAAATTTACCAATTTTTACTGTGCATAAATTCGAGTCCAAGTGATGAGATATATGAATAAACTTTGTGATAACAAATAATTTAAAAATCTGATATTAACACAAGATTATCAAATCAATTATTATCAAACAATATTGTGGCTTCTAGAACTAAGAGAGGGGCATTGCATTAATTTAGTTAGTAGATATTTTAATGCATTCCAAGGAATCTAATCTTGAAGTTTTGGGATCATCAGTCCTTTAGAAAACTTAAAATTTGGTTAGAAAATAATTATTTTTAAAAATTTAATTTAGCCCAATTTTTGTATTTTCAATTACATTCTTGCACAATAGCTAGTTTTGTTGTTGTTGGAAATATTTGGGTCTGTAAATAGCTAGATATTCACCGGATGGGGAACATATGTATTGGAATGAAAGGAGAGCTATGCACTATGCACCAATCCCCTGTGATGGTGCACAGAACTGGCCAGGCCTAGCACTTAAAGTCAGCTCCCACCTTCATGTGCTGCAGACTGTTAGTACATTTCAAAAGAGATACAATCATGTGGAAGGGAAGAGAAGAGGGCTGCCAGATCAGTGTGGCTTATTGATCTGGACTACTATGGCTATTTTTTCTCTTTTTTTTCCACCCTGATGAGGAGTGTCAACCACATAGGGTTTTGGTTCTGACAGGGACATATCATCATCAACTTGGGCACTAATATAACATTTCTTTATGGGCCCACAAAGTCACTTTGTAAAAGTTAGTTAAGAAAATGCAAATTGACAATTTAATCTTTGCTAGATTTGTAAGGTCTGTAAATGGTAACTAGGCATAAACTGGAAGGAGTTGTGTACCAATCTGCAGTGATGATGTACAGAACCAGACAAGTCTAGCACCTAATGTCCAACCCTGCCTTCTTGTGGTGCAGGCCATTAGTACTTTTAAAAAGAGATATTCCCTTTTGGAAGGGAATGGAAGAGGAAGGCTGCCAGCTCAGTGTGGCCTACTGATCTGGTCATCTATGGCCACTTTTTCTTTTTTTCAACTCTACTGAGGAGTGGTTAACTTCACAGGGTCCTGGTGCTGACCATTTATACCCGCTAGACGACTAGTTTATGATTTTGAGCTTGATTATAGATCCTGGACTAGCTGCATTGGTGGGCCTCTGTTATGGGAGAATCTGCCACTGTGTTTTTTGTTTGTTTGTGGGTTGCCAGCCCTAAGTGAACTTAGGCATGGGATACCTTATATCAGCTAATCCTGATCAGATGTCATCGCAGGTACCTGAACCCTCACTTAGCTAGATGGGCATTGTCAATCATAAAATGGAATAATGTGTCTGAGATAGGCCATATGGCTCTTGAACAGGTGGTGCCTGAAGTTCCTACCAGCATTAGTGACTTCAGCCTTTAACGGAGGAGGGACAGGTCTTTGTCCCATGCCTGTGATCAGGAAGCTGTTTGATATTGTTAGCCCAACCTCTTTCAATAAACCTAGTTTCTTTAAAAATCCTACTGATCATTTTCTCTCTACAGAAACATGGAACGTGAGGACATTACATAGAGATTATTTTCTTGATGTCCTCACGAAGGAATTCCAGCGTTATAACCTAGATATTCTAGGCTTGCAAGAGACCAGATGGATACATAAGGGTGAGGTACTTAAAAATAACTTTAAAATTCTCTTTTCAGGCAGGGAGGATGGAAAGCATCACCAAGGCGTGGGTCTGCTTCTCAGCAAACATGCTAGTGATGCTCTTCTAGGATATGAGTGCATTATTGTAAGGTTTCTTACATCAAAATTTCAGACAAGCGTTAAAGACTAGAATGTTATCTGCTGTTATGCCTCCAATGAGGATGCCAATAAGGATGAGAAGGATAGGTTTTACAGACAATTTCAGGATATTTTGAATTCTGTGAAGAAAAGAGATATTTCTTTTGTACTAGGTGACTTCAATGCTAAATTTGGTACTAACTCTGACCTTGGGCAGGAGTTTTAGGTCCCTTTGGCATTGGTAGTTCCAATGGCAATGGGGAACGTCTCCTACAGTTAAGTAAACTCAATGGTTTCAGAATAACAAACACTTATTACAAACACCGTGACATACATAAGTACACATGGGTTTTACCTATAATACTGAAGCTCTTAAACACCCAGTTGTAGCTAAAGATTACCATGACAGGTTACTTACTCATTATGACAGTCATAGTTTGCTTACTACTGAAGTTGAGGAAGAATGGGGCCATTTTAAACAGGCTTTTTTTTTGGAAACTAACAGTATTCTTTTAGGAAAAAAGGTGCAGAGGAGGCAGAATTATTTGAGTGATAAGGCACTTAAGCTCATATCAGAAAGAAGGAACTGCAGGATTGTCCTTAATCAATACCCTACTAGTCCTAATAGCCAGAATTACAGAGAGCTTAATAAACGTGTAAAGGGTCAGTTAGCTGCTGATAAGAATCTTTGGCTTGATGGCTTGGCTGACAAAGGTGAGGATTCTGTTATGGCTAGGTGGGCTGAGCATTTCAGTGATGTTCGAAACAATGTGGTTAGTTTTACTCCCATTGTTTGTAATGATGATAGGTGCATTGGTGGCTTTAATGTTGGCCCTATAATAAAATCTAAAGTTATTTTGGCTGTTTCTAAACTTAAACTTCATAAATCCCCAGGGGTAGATAAAATTACTACGGAAATGCTTAGAGCTGGGAATGTTTCTGTTACCACTTGGATCACTGAAATTTTGAATATCTTTCACGGTAAGGGCATGGTTCCTAAGGCTTTTACCAGAGCTATTATTATCCATATTTTGAAAAAAAGTGATCGCAGTTCTTGTGATAACTATAGGGGTATCAGCCTACTCTCTGTTCCAGGGAAAGATCTTTGCATGATTGTGCTTAAGTTAATTAAGAATCTGGTTGACAGGCAATTGCGTGATGAACAATGTGGATTTAGAAGTGGTAGGGGATGTGTGGATCAGATATTTTCACTTAGGCAGATTCTTGAGAAATGTTTAGAGTTTCAGAAACCTTTGGTTGCTAGCTTTGTTGATTTCAAAAAGGCTTTCGACTCTGTTGATGGTCATAATTTGTGGTTGATTGTGAGATCATATGGTATACTAGACAAGTTAGTTAACATAATGAAAGCTCTCTATAATAACACTGAGTCATGCGTGAGAGTTAGTAAGTCTTGTAGCAATTGGTTTAGCTTTACTTCTGGTGTTCGACAAGGGTGCATTTTGTCTCCTTTTCTCTTTAGTTTGGTTATTGATTATGTTATGCGAAATTCACTTCAAGGGAAATATTTTGGCCTTAAATGGGCTGGAGATACGAAAATTTCTGATTTAGATTATGCTGATGATTTAGCCCTTTTGGCAAATGATGTTGATGAGATGAACTCTTTCATTTGAGCTGTTGATAAAAGTGGTAGTAGAGTAGGTTTGGTTATAAACAGAGAGAAAACTAAAGTGATGAAAATTGGTCAGGCAGGCTGTGATTCAGTTAATCTGAATGGTTGCAATCTTGATCAGGTGTCACAGTTTAATTATCTTGGGAGCTATGTAACAGATACTGGTGATGTGCGGCATGAGATTAACAAATGGATAGGGATTGCTGGTGGGACTTTTAAGAATCTATGGAGAGTGTGGAGAAATAGGCGTATACACCTGAAAACTAAAATTAGACTGTATGGTTCTTTCTAGGGTTAGTTATGGCAGTGAAACTTGGAGAGTTTGTAAACATAACAGGAAACTAGATGCATTTGATTCTAGATGCTTATGCAGTATCTTGGGCATTAGGTGGTTCAACTTTGTAACTAATGATGAGGTTAGGCAAAGGAGTTGGCAACCTCTTTTAAGCAGCACATTGTGCAGAGAGAGAGAGACCGTTGGTTTGACCATGTTGCACATATGGATAATTATAGATTGGCGAATAGGGTTATGAACAGTGTGCCTAAAGGCTTCAGAAAGAGGGGGAGACCAAGGATGCAGTGGGCAGACAATGTCAAACAGGACCTTGTTAGAATTGGTGTGTAGTGGCCAGATGTAGCAGATGTAGCTCAGGACAGATATGCTTGGAGTACTAAATTGCATGGTCTGGTTGGACCGCCATAGTCCATGGCTGCTTGAGGATGATGATGATGGTTTAGAATATAAAACTACTACCATTGCAATCTATTTCATAAAATGATGACTTGTTCATGTAGGCCTTCATTCTCTCACTCTCTCTCTATATATATGTGTATAAAATTGGAACGGAAAAAATTTCATATATGCATTCATTTATTATTTGAATGGCCTTGAAATGTGTTCATTTTTTTCTTTCTCCTTCTCTATCTTGTTCTATAAAAAACATTTATAAAAAATGAAACATTACTGTTGTCAAATAAAAAATCAATAAAAAAAACTATTTTTTTTTTCGATTTTTGGTTTTTTGGGAAATTTTAAAAACCAGTTGAAACCCGGTTTTAAAAAACTGGGTTTCAACACTAGGCCATATTGATCCAGCTGTCCTCTCCATTTTTTTACACAAGAGAATATCTCTGGAAAGGTACCAATGGTCTGCACTCTGAAAGGGTGGAGGTCAGACTTTAGGTGCTAGTCCTAGCTGGTTTTATTTGTCATCACAAGGGATTGGTACACACCTATCTTTCCAGTGCATACTTAGCTACCATTTACAGACCATTGCAGTATAGAAAATTATAAATTTATCACTTTAGTCTTAAATAGGAATTCTATTAATAAATAAAATCTCAAATAGTTTATATTTCTTTTAGATTGCATGATGAAATCCTTCCTGTAAGATCTGCTTTAATAAGTATTTATGGTAAGAAATTTTTTTTGTATGCTCCAGGTAGAACACAGTCACCTTCTCTGCATTCCTGGGGTTCTGTGAAATCTTTAGGAGGATCTGTGTGTACACATCGACGCCATAATCGCTTGGAAAATCTGAGAACTCTCATCTTAGCTGATAACAAATTAGATCGCTTTGTGTTAAAAATTGATGATGATGATTTAGATGAAGAGGATACAAAATCACAAGATTTGACAGAAAAAAATATTACTTCTGAAAGGGTAAGTTTGCATTTCTGATTTGTGTTCTAGTCCAAATCAGTGACTTAAACAAAATGAATAATATACCTCGGTAAGTATATACACCGCCCTATCAAAATAGAAAATTTTCATGTTACGTCAATGGGTATCAAACTTCAAAGTTATATAACTTCTTAAATCTGCATTTAATGGGAAAATATGGCTGAAGATAAATTAAAGATCATAATCAAATCTAAAGCTCGATTTTCAACAATATTCATTCAATATTTAGAGAGTTATGGAAGCTGGAATATTTAATAGTCAATTATCTTGTTTCATAAAAAAATCATTTATAATTGTCTGATATTGAAATAATCATTATGCAAACTTCTAAAATATATATTTATATTTTAGCAAATGGATTGAAACAGTATTTGCTGTTTGAGTTTTAATTTCTGTGCTAAATTCTTATGACATTACTATGGTGAAATATAATTTCCATTAAATACTAAACAAATTTTATTGAGGAATGAGATTAAATAGATTTGATTATAATGTTTAATTTATCTTTAGCCCTTTTTTTATTAATTGAATATTTAGAAGTTATAGTTATAAAGGTTTACTCCACAATATTCCCTGTATAATTAACATTAGCTCTCAAAAGAGGGATAATTGCAACATAGCTACTAGATTACTTTCTTGCCTCATGGCAAAAGTCTTCCAGGTTGCTAATTCGTAGTGTCTATTCTTACTGATTCATACTGATGTTCATACTGATGTTAAAGTATGAGTAAACAGGTGCCCACCATGGTTGTTGAGTCAGGCTAGTGCACTCCATATATTTGTAGTTGTCTCAGTCCACATGTTGATGTTCTATTTGCATTCGGGCACTACAAATTTAACAACTGGAAGCTCTGAATTTTTACCGTGAGGCAAGAAAGTAATCTAGTAGCTATGTTGCAATTATCGCTCTTTTGAGAACTAATGTTAATTATATAGTAAATATTGCGGAGTAAATCTTTTTAATTGAAATTTGCACCGTGTCATTCACAATTTAATAGAAGTTATAGTTTTTGGTATCACTCCCTCCTTTTGTTTTCCGAGAAACAGCTAAGCCTCCCCACCTCTCATCATCAGCCTGCTCCCCATTTTTAACAGTGATTCATATTTAAAACTTGAGAATAAACAAAAAATTTCTTATCCTTGCACTCTCCTTGGAATGTCTTCATGTCTCCCCATTTTGGAAACCCTTCTTATAGAGCTTTAAAGTTAGATTCATTGAAGTTAAAAAAAAAAGCATAGATTATGAGGATATACACTATATTACCAAAGGTATTTGTGTACTTCGATTAAATATGAAATTGAATAATTTTATTTTTATGTTGCTGTATGTTGATGTTATGAATTATTTACATAACATCAACATACAGCAACTTTTACATACAGCAAATTTATGTATAATATTAATGTGTTATATTAATTTTTATAGTATTTTTTTAAGAAAATAGTATTACTTATCAATAAAAATCCCACATTATTTTAATTAAATTTCCCTTCTTAACCCTTCTAGTGTCCAGCCTGAAAAACTGGTTTCCATCTTGAGGCAAAGCTATTTTCTCCCTATGCTTAGCCAAAAAAAAAATTAACTTTAGAACATTTTTGCCAAATAACCAACGAAAGGAATTATAATTATGGCATGTTATATGCCAAATTAATCAGCATTTAATTCTGGATTTTCTGAAAATAAAATATTTAACTGAAAAGGATTGTCTATGTGGCACAGCCAAGATACTGTGGGGGGGGGGGGGGGGTTGCTTTTAAAAACATTCAATATAAACAAATAAAACTCGTAAAATAAAAAATATTATATTCTTCTAGAGGAGGGGGGGGGGGGGGTGAAATGTTCACAGTGGGTTTAATGGAGGGGAAACCTTCCCGAAATTGCCCTCTCATGTGACAGCTGATTTCCGTAGCAAGGAGGTCAATTTTTCTTCCCTATACAAGGCATTCATTTTCAGTAAATGGTATGAGCTTAAAGTTTTTTTTTATTAAAATAATAAAAGAAAAATCCCATATGACCTAATGGGATGTTAAATAAAATATCCACAACAACTTTTATGCCAGTCTCTGATGTAGCTTAACTCAGAAAGATAAATAAATCTACAGAAATCAATATGCTTCCATATCCAAGACCTCATTTATTTTTAGAAAATGATATTAAATCAAATTTTTACTGGAAAAGTAATAAATAATAAAATAAAAATTAACATATAGTCTAATGCAATGTTAAAATATCCACAACAACAAGTTGTAGGCCGGCCATCCGATGTAGCATAACTAAGAATAATCAGTACTTATCAGTCGGCTGAAATATCACTAATTTACAAAAATAAATCTACTGAATGAAAACTAAGTTTTAAATATAAAAGAAGTAAATACTAACTTTACAAAGGGTATCTGCTCCAACACTAACAATATGCTGCTCCAACACTAACAATATGCTGCTCCAACACTAACATATATGCTGCTCCAACACTAACAATATGGAAGCCACTTATAGCACACAGAATGGAGATCGCATGTTTCAAACATCTGCTCCTTATTTGCCTCAGTGAGCCATACATAATTAACTGCAGCTGCACCCAGAATTTCTGAGAAAGATGTGTTTACTTCCAGTTTCGTTTTTAAGAGCGGGAAATGCATAGAATGCTGGGAGAAATTACTGAAATTATTTTGGGAATACTGAAATAGGTTTATGACAGAAAAGACTGTGAAACAGGAGAAAAAAAATTGCAGTACATACCTGTAATTATTTCCAAAACTACCATTTTCAAAAATAGCGTTGTTTTTTTTTTGTTAATTTTTAGATTTTCGAAAATTTAAGGAGAAATTTGTTGATAATAGTTCAGATCAAACTTGTGAGCTTAAATCAGAAGTTTACTTCAGCAAATGGAAATGTTAACATGCAAATCGGTAATACCATTTAGTGCTTCTAAGAAATGGCAATCAGATGACTTTACAAAATTATTTATATTGTAGTTTAATAAAATAAAAAAACAAAATATTCTTTTTCAAGCCTGAATTATATATTTTTATAAGAGGTATATATATGTATATAATTATAATGGTAATATTATTTTTAAAAAATTTATTTCTTTTTTGTTGTACTAAAAATGTATACATATGTCCTTGGCTTTTCATTTCAGATTCTTTGAACATATACAGATGACTTGGACACTGGAAGGGTTAATGGTGTAAAAGTAAAACATTTATAAATTAATTCATCAGACGGGTGCACTGCCACTTTGTGTGCCAAGGAGCCTGTGAGGTATAAATCTGACCCTGATGAAATTTTAACAATAAATATTTTAATAGACAGACACCTACCTACTAATCCACTGGCTACAGAGGTCCAATCAGAGTCAGCAATGCAGTTCTCGAAATATGTCTGTCACTAGAGGTATCTGGTTACTGTAGACTAATTCTAATGAGGTCCTATTCAACATTGTTTACACACCACATCCTAGATCCCCACTCTTTCTGAGGTCTTTAGGCACAGTGTTCATAACCCTATTCACTAATCTATAGTTATGCATATAGGCAACATGGCCAAACCAATGGAATCTCTCTCTGCACAATATGCTGCTCAAAGCAGGTTGCTTACTCCTTTGCCTAACCTCAACATTACTTATAAATTTGAACCACCAAATGCCCAAGATACTGTTTAAGTCTCTCCCTATTCACCTGTTAATCTCATGCCACACATCACCAGTATCTGTTACATAGCTCCCAAGATAATTAAACTGAGACACCTTGGGGCAGGGGTGGCTCAGTTGGTAGCGCGCCAGGCTCGTAATCTGTAGTTCCCAGGTTCGAGTCCCAGCTGGGTCAGCGTTGAGATTTATCTCCGCAAAATTCCCTGCCCTGCCCACGGTCAGTAGGAGACACCGATGGGCTTGGAAAGGCCGCCGTCCGTCGGATGGGACATTAAGCCGTGGCTCTGTGTGCGGGAGAGCCATACCCTGTGCATGTTAAAGAACACGCTGGATGGCCTTGACGGGAGGCTACCATCTATCTCTCAACAGCTGTTCCAGTGGGTCCCCTCCCCCAACCTTCTCTGAGCCTTCGGGGTCCATGTGACCTGGCCATTTAGCCCATGGTGTGCAAAAAAGTGTCTCTCAGAGGTAAAACAACCCAACTGAGACACCTTCTGAAAACCACAACCATCCAGATTAACTGAATCACAGCCTGCCTGACTGATTTTCATCTCTTTAGTTTTCTCTCTGTTTATAACCAAACCTACTCTACTACCAGTCTCATCAACAGCTCGAATGAAAGAGTTCATCTCATCAACATCATTTGCCAAAAGGGCTAAATCATGAGTATAATCTAAATCAGAAATTTTTGTATCTCCAGACCATTTAATGCTTGCAATGAAGTCGCATAACATAATCAATAGCAAACTAAAGGGAAAAGGAGACAAAATATGTCCTTGTCGAACACCAATTGCTAAACCAATTGCTACAACAAGCCTTACCAACTCTCACACATGACTCTGTTCGTATAAAGAGATTTCATTATGTTAACTCGTTTGGTATGCCATAAGATCTCACAATCAACCACAAATTATGACAATCAACAGAGTCAAAAGTCTTTCTGAAATCAACAAAGCTAGCAACCAAAGGTTTCTGAAACTCTAAACATTTCTCAAGAATCTGCCTAAGTAAAAATATCTGATCTACACATCCCTTACCACTTCTGAATCCACATTGCTCATTGTGCAATTGCCTATCAACCAGATTCTTCAAGAACTGTGATCTCCCTTTTTAAAAATAGGCATAATAATAGCTCTGGTAAAATCCTTAGGAACCATGCCTTTATTATAAAAATATTCAAAATTTCAGTCATCCATGTGGTAACTGAAAAATTCCCACCTCCAAGCATTATGATTTTTGTGCAGAGTTCAAAATTATTTCTATGATTAATACACACACACACACACACATATTTGAGCCCTAATTTCCTCTTTATTTTACCCCAGGGCTGGATCTAGGAGGAGGGGCAAGGAGGAATCCCCCTCATTCGAGAATGCTAATAAGAGTAATGGAGGCAAATAACTATTAATTTGTGCATATTTCATGCATTTTTAAGGAATTTTTAAAATACCTCAAAAATGGAGGGTAATATGTTAAACAGTAACACATTTCAGTCTCTTGACTTCCTCATCTTTAATTTTGTTTGTACACATGTCCTGGGTGGGGCACTTTCATTGTCAAGCAGTATAATCAGTCATATTCATATGCAGCCCATCTGGTGAAACCCATGTGTACTTATGTATATTGCAGTGTTTGTAATAAGTATTAGTTATTCTTAAACAATTAAGTTTACTTACTTGTTAAAGACATTTCCTATTGCATCTACCACTACCAAAAGTGCCTATCACCCCTCCCCAAAGTCCAGAGTCAGTATCAACTTTGGCATTGAAGTCACCTAGAACAAGAGTAATATCTCCTTTCTTGACAGAATTCAAAATATCCTGAAGTTGTCCATAAAACCTATCCTTCTCATCCTCATCGCCATCCTTAGTGGAGGCATAACAACAGATAACATTCAAGTCTTTAATGCTTGTCTGAAACTTAACTGTAAGAAACCTTTCATTAATGCACTCGTATCCTAAAAGAGCATCACTACCGTGTCTGCTGAGAAGTAGACCTATGCCTTGGAGATGCTTTTTATCTTCCCTCCCTGAAAAGAGAAATTTAAGATTATTTTTAAGAATCTGACCTTTATCTGTCTATCTGGTCTCCTTCAAGCCTAGAATATCTAAATTATAATTGTGGAATTCTTGTGTGAGGACATTAAGAGAATAAGCTCTGTGCAGAGTCCTCACATTCCAGCTACCTAAGGAGAGAAAATGGTTAGTGGGATATTTAAGGAAACTATGTTTATTGAGAGAGGGAATGCCAATAATATCAAACAGCCCCCTAATTGCAGGCATGGGGCAAAGACACATTCCCCTACCACTAAATGTTGAAGCCATCTACACTGGAAGACTTCCTCCAATGAAGAATTTGATGATGTCCGTAGAAGCAAGAGTTCAGGTGCCTGTGATGATCTCTGCTCAGGATTATCCACCAGCTGATATAACATATCCTGTGAATCTATCTACACTGGAATGCTGAAACTGGTTGTTATGCCCCCACTTCGTGCTGTCAACCCACAAACAGAAAACATAGTGGAAGATTTTCCCTCCACAGAATCCCACCAGTGCAGCAAATTCTGGATCCATAATCAAGCTGAGAGCCTTATTCCAGTCCATTAGGTTAATATGGTCAGCACCAGGACCCTGTGTTGTTGACCACTCCTCAGCAGGGTAGAAAAAAAAGAAAAGTAGTCATAGTTGTCCAGATCAGTAAATCACACTAATCTGGCTGCCCTCCCCTTCTACTCCCTTCCACAATAGATTATCACTTTTGAAAGGTACTAATGGTCTGCATCACGAGAAGACGGGGTTGGACATTAGGTGGTAGGCCTGGCCGGTTCTATGCATCATCACAGGGGATTGGTGGATAGCTCTTCTTCCAGTTACTGCCTAGCTACCATTTACAGACCTTACTGGATTATATTAACTCTTAAAAGGTACACTTATATGGAGACTTGTTTCAGTATGCCAGGAAGATATTATTTGAAATAAATAATGATTTATTTAAAAAAATTTTTTCTTTTGAATATATGTTTTGAAACTCTTTATTATGAGTAGCTATGGTACAAAAGGTCTGCATGTTTGATAATAAGCAATAAGCAATACTTAATTTCTTACTGTGATAAAAATTTCCTCTATGTACCCTTTGGATTCAAAAATTACTGTAGATTTAAATGAGGTTCTGATAGTGAAATGATACTGACAGTGTATGCTAACATTTTATATATATATATATAAATGTTTTTTGATATAATAGTGCTAGAAAAATATACACTGTAATTTTAATTATTTTAGTTAGGTAGAAATTGTAATTAGTAATCTGTCAGATTTTAATCACTTTTTAGTTGATATTTTGCTTTTGCATTACTAATGTAGCTATATATATATCATATATTAAACGATGTAATGCTTTGAATGTTTTTTTTTAAAGGATAGTCAAACAACCATCCGTAGCAAAATATTATTTCCCAATTTATCTATGCTGGATGTCAGTAACAATAATATTAAAGAAGTTCCTTCTTCAATATCTGAATTCAACAACTTATCAGTTCTTAACCTTAGTGGGAATCCAGGAATCTGCACTCTCCCTCCAGAGATGGGGCTGTTGAGTAAATTATGGAACCTTAATACCAGAATGTGCAATCTTAGTGAGCCATTGAGAAGCATGATTGACAGTAAAAAGTACAAGACAATGGATGTCATAGGATACCTGAAGTCTATTTTAGAAGAGTAAGTGGATGATGGTATTATATGTTTGTAGTAATGTCATATTTGAATATGACACTTCAAGAAGTGATTGGATCCATCCTAAACTGGTGATGTGCAGGTGGTCATAAGAACTGTAAGTGATTACAGTTTCAAATTAAAAATTTTAATGACAGAATAAGTGAATGTAAGTGATTACAGTTTAAAATCAAAATCAGTCTTTTATCTTTCAAATTAAAAATACACCATTCTAGTTTTGATTATTTTTTGCATCTTTGTCTTTAATAAATGAATGACTCATTGCATTTATAATGA
This sequence comes from Ryuthela nishihirai, assembly GCA_038380435.1. Classification (NCBI taxonomy): domain Eukaryota; kingdom Metazoa; phylum Arthropoda; class Arachnida; order Araneae; family Heptathelidae; genus Ryuthela; species Ryuthela nishihirai. Next base: position 150,746,179 of record JAWZYU010000001.1, on the reverse strand, counting down.
TGTTACCCATAAACTTTCAGTTTCTATTAGTATTTTCAATACTTTTCATTGAAAATAGCATTAAGATTTAATTTAGCCATAAAATAATTAAATTAATAATGTAAAAATAAAATAAAGGATTAGTGACATGCATTTCTGAATATATGTCTTATGATGCATCAGAGGATTTTTTTACCAAAATCAAACAAGCATGTGATCAGCAATTGCTGCAATGGTTTGGTATCATGTGGACTCGGGCTCAGTATTTCAGGCTTGGGCTTGAAAAATTGAGCCTGAACTCATCTTTAATGGAAATACACAAACCAGACATTAATGCTGAATTCAGCAACTTTCAACTCAACATGGTTTAGTGGTTAGGAAACTTGATTACTAGCTAGTATACATGTTTTTGAAAGTTGGTATATTTAATGAAATATGGAACAATGCTCAATTAAAGTTCTAGATTATCTTCATCCTCTATGTAGTATGTACCACTTCCCTTTAAAGCAATTTAAATAATTGTCTAGATTTCAGACCTTTTTATACATTTAATCAGCATAAGAATATTAGAAATGACAAATTAGTACTTTGTTATTACTACAAGATTTATTCATTGTTTTTCAGTGTATTAAGTAGGGTTTCTAAATGCACAAATGTTTTTAAATTGGATGCCATTTTTGAACCATCCAAAAATAGTAATACTCATCTACATTCAGTTGATCGCTCAGAAGTAGTTCACAATTTAGAAATCCCTAATCTGGTGTTCATAACATAATTTATATATAATCAATATGGATGCCCATGTGGGGTGGAAGAGGAAGAGCACAATTCACATCATAGCTTAAATTTTTTATTGTTAAATATATGAAGAAAATGTTATTTTTGAATTATATTGAGTTCGAGTGGTTAGCGTGCTAGGCTACTGATCAAAGTGACCTGGTTCAAGCCCCAGGTAAGGCATGGATATTTATGTTGTCTTTCTGCTGAGGTCTCACCTTCTTCACAGACCTCTATGGCATATAATGGACTCCTGTCAGACCACTGTGGTAAGCAGCTGCTTAAAAGGGGTATTATTATTTTGTATCTCAGGGAGTTTGAACAAGCACTTTTATTTTTCACTAAAGGCTTTCATTCAGAGTATTTTCGAGACAGAAGGCTTGTGGGGCAGCTGTGGTTAGTACCTTCAAAAAGTGGTCCGTGGAGGGTAAAACCATGAACCACTGGCAAGGTGTGGACTGATTACGGCTCATCAATATTAGAGGTGAGCGTAGGTTATCCCGTATGGTACGAGCCAACAGAAGGGATACTGTGGTACAACTCATCCGTAGTTTGAATTCTGGTGATGGGAGTAATGTGTCACAACATCAAACCCTGCTAAAAATGGGACTGCATAGCCACAGACTGCTCTGAGTGCCCATGCTAACCTCTGTTCACCATTGAAATCGTCTACAGTGTGGAACGCAAGCATCAAAATTGGACCTTGAATGATTGGAAGAAGGTTGTCTGGTCCGACGAATCTCATTTCCTGTTGCACCATGTGGATGGCAGGATATGTGTGTGTCGTTTATCTGGGGAAGTGTTGGCATCAGGATGCACCGTGAGATGAAAACAAGCCAGTGGAGGAAGTGTAATGTTTTGGGCAATGTTCTGCTGGAAAACCCTGGGTTCAGTCATTCATGTGCAGGAAACTATGACATCTACCACCTATCTAAACATCATCACATACCAGGTACATCTTTTCATCACAGTGGTATTCCCCTCTAGTAGTGCCTTCTTTCAGCAGAATAATGTGCCATGCCACACTGCTTGGATTGTTGGAGAATGGTTCACAGAACATCAGGAAAACTTCCAGGTAATTGTCCTGACCTCCAAATTTCCCAAGGATCTGTGGTTTGTTTTGGAATACCATATCCAATTGTGCAGCTGCTCAACCACATAACTTACATGAGTTAAAGGATCTGCTGGTAATGTGTTTGTGCTAGATACCACAAGAGACATTTAGAAATCTTGTAGTGCCCATGCCTCATTGGGTAAGAGCTGTTTTGTGGAACATGGAGGACCAACATCATATTAGACAGGTGGTCATAGTGTTTTTGCTCTTCGGTGTATTTTGCTATGCGAAAAATTCAGATGTGGTTAATGTACATTTTTTTTTTACATTTTTCTTGAGTGAGTTAAAGTGAAGATTATGCACAATAATGAGTTATACATGTATAAATACAATATTATAAGGTTTATTATTCTGCAGTGGAGCTCAACAATATGAAAAACTCCCCAGTTGCAGGCAGTCCCATTTCCCAGCTTCTCAGGACCAGGTTCTTTTGATTAAATGTGTGTTGGGACATATGATGAGAAATACCTGCCCCATCCACTATATGGTGAACTAAAACAGGTTGAGAAACACTGCCCAGACATTTTTTTATGTAGATGTAATATTATGTCAACATTTCAACTGTTAGAAGTAGTGCTTACAATTCTAATGCACAGCATATACTGAGAAAGGAACATGAACTGATTTTTAGAATTGCTTGTGTTTTCATTTTAATATTACTGAAAGCAATTCAAGTAGCAAAGCGAGATCTGGTGAATTAATTCAAAATCTAAAATTGAATTAATAAAAGTGATTTACCAGAGCAGAAATCATATGCATGCCAAGTTATATATTGTATTTTATATTTGTTCCAAGAATATATAATGAATTTTTTTTGTCAATCCTTTGAAGTCTTACTAATAAAACACAGTCATAGATAATTAGGGGTAAATTGTTATAGTTTCCTGGAAGCCGAATCCCACTGTATACCAACTTAATATTATATTTATGAGTTGTTCGTGGAAATGAAGTGTAGAATTGTGAAAAAGGAAAAAAAAATGTTTAAAAAATGAGTGTATGGACCAAAATGTTGGAAATGATAATAGATTTCAATCAGTGTGGCCAAAAGACTAAAATTTGGGCATTAATAGGGGGGAAAGGCAGGGGATGGAGGTGTTATTCACAGGAGTTGAGGCTTTCCAATTTCCAAACTCATTGTATGCCACTATTTGTTGCATGGAAACAAATATCATGACAATGAAATAAATACATCGTTTGTTGTTCATTGGTTTGCAGTTGTATTCATGATTGCTCTGCTACAGGAAAATCTATAGGATTGAACAGGTGCAAAGAAATTATTATTTAGTAATGAATGTAAGTATTAATAAAAAGATACAACTGTTTACAAGTGTTTCTACTTTACATGTGATAAGTTATAATGTTTAACCAATCAAGGTGAATTTGTATGTGCATGCGTTATCATTCAGAATAATATAAATGTTCTTTATCATTTACAAATGTGTTACTGGTTATAGCTGTTTAAACACACTAATTTTTGTGGGGAAATGGGAAAACCTTTTTCCTTTTTTGAGGTGTACTGAAATTATCCACAAGAAAAAGTCATATAAGTGCAATAAGGAAAGCACCCAAGGTATCCTTCTTATGTGGTAAATGCAATAATGTAATCTGTTGTAGAAAAATAATGGAGAAATAGTGTTAAATGACTAGTTGTGTTAGTCAAAAACAAGCCCTACTTTAAAAATCATGTTAAACTGATATAGTATTGTTAAAATTGTATTAGTCAGGGTTGGATGTTATTAAAAACATTTGGAGTTGTAAAGGTATGCTATAATTACTCTGTATACAACTTTGCTATCATACAAGCCAAAATGCTCATTCTTCACTTGGGTTAAGAATACTTGCCATGTCACTTGCAGTGTTTTTGAGCTATTTTCAAAATGCAGCAAATTCTAGTTTAGGTATTTCACTTAAATCTGTAAATTAAATATGCCCACCACAATTTCCATTACATTTCATAGGAATTGTGGGGAGGAGATTGGATCAATTGTTAGGATCATAACTTGGTGGTCCCAATACAACTCCCTACTGTCTCGGAATTGAAAATTTTCCCTAATCCTCCCTATGTCTTCATTGTAAAAGTGGATACTGGTGGGCTTGATAAAATATTAATAACCAGTTTTTAGTAATAAATTGATAGCCAATGATATGCTAACCCTTCCAGTGTCCAGTCTGAAAAACTGATTTACATGCAGAGGTCTAACTATTTTTTCACTGAGATCAGCCAAAAAAAATTAACTTCAGAACTTTTTGCCAAATAACTAATGAAAGGAATTATGGCTATGGAAGTCCAACCAGACCGTGCAATTTAGTTCTCCAAGCAAGTCTGTCCTGAGCTACATCTACTGCATCTGGCCACTGCACACCAATTCTAACAAGGTCCTGTTTGACATTGTCTGCCCACCGCATCCTAGGTCTCCCCTTCTTTCTGAGGCCTTTAGGCACACTGTTCATAACCCTATTTGTCAATCTATAATTATTCATACGGGCAACATGGCCAAACCAACGGAGTCTCTCTCTGCACAATATGCTGCTTAAAGGAGGTTGCAAACTCCTTTGCCTAACCTCATCATTAGTTACAAAGTTGAACCACCTAATGCCCAAGATACTGCATAAGCATCTGGAATCAAAAGCATCTAGTGTCCTGTTATCTTGTTTACAAAGTGTCCATGTTTCACTACCATAACTAACCCTAGAAAGAACCAAACTATTATACAGTCTAATTTTAGTCTTTAGGTGTATACGCCTATTTCTCCATGCTCTCCATAGATTCTTAAAAGTCCCAGCAGCAATCCCTATTCGTCTGTTAATCTCATGCCACACATCACCATTATCTGTTACATAGCTCCCCAGATAATTAAACTGTGACACCTGCTCAAGACTGCAACCATTCAGATTAACTGAATCACAGCCTGCCTGACCAATTTTCATCACTTTAGTTTTCTCTCTGTTTATAACCAAACCTACTCTACTACCAGTCTCATTAACAGCTCGAATGAAAGAGTTCATCTCATCAACATCATTTGCCAAAAGGGCTAAATCATCAGCATAACCTAAATCAGAAATTTTCGTATCTCCAGTCCATTTAAGGCCAAAATCTTTCCCTTGAAGTGAATTTCGCATAACATAATCAATAACCAAGCTAAAGAGGTTTAGAGACAAAATGTACCCTTGTCAAACACCAGAAGTAATGCTAAACCAATTGCTACAAGACTTACCAACTCTCACACATGACTCAGTGTTATTATAGAAAGCTTTCATTATGTTAACTAACTTGTCTGGTATACCATATGATTTCACAATCAACCACGAATTATGATGATCATAGCCTTTTCAGAGTCGAAAGCCTTTTTGAAATCAACAAAGCTGGCAACCAAAGGTTTCTGAAACTGTAAACATTTCGCAAGAATCTGCTTAAGTGAAAATATCTGATCCACACATCCCCTACCACTTCTGAATCCACATTGCTCATCACGCAATTGACTGTCAACCAGATTCTTAATTCTATTAAGCACAATCATGGAAAGAACTTTACCTGGAACAGAGAGTAGGCTAATACCCCTATAGTTATCACAAGAACTGCGATCACCTTTTTTGAAAATAGGGATAACAATAGCTCTGGTAAAATCCTTAGGAACCATGCCTTTATCATAAAAGATATTCAGAATTTCAGTCATCCAAGTGGTAACCGCAACATTCCCAGCTCTAAGCATTTCCGTAGTAATTTCATCTACCCCTGGGGATTTATGTAGTTTAAGTTTAGAAAAAGCCAAAATAACTTCAGATTGTGTTAAAGGGCCAACATTAAAGCCATCAATGCATCTATTATCATTGCAAAGAATGGGAATAGAACTAACCACATTGTTTAGAATATCACTGAAATGCTCAGCCCACCTAGCCATGACAGAATCTTCACCTTCTATAACCTTACCTTGTTTATCCTTCAATCCCTGTATACCTGTCCGTTTTCTACCACACAAAACATTAACTATCTGGTACAGCTTTCTGCTGTTGTGCTGTCTAACTGCTTCCTCGGATTTGTCAGCCAAACCATCAAGCCAAAGATTCTTATCAGCAGCTAACTGATCTTTTACACGTTTATTAAGTTCTCTGTAATGTAGTTATCACAAGAACTGCAATCACCTTTTTTGAAAATAGGGATAATAATAGCTCTGGTAAAATCCTTAGGAACCATGCCTTTATCATAAAAGGTATTCAGAATTTCAGTCATCCAAGTGGTAACCGAAACATTCCCAGCTCTAAGCATTTCTGTAGTAATTTCATCTACCCCTGGGAATTTATGAAGTGTAAGTTTAGAAACAGCCAAAATAACTTCAGATTGTGTTATAGGGCCAACATTAAAGCCACCAATGCATCTATCATCATTGCAAACAATGGGAGTAGAACTAACCACATTTTTTACAACATCACTGAAATGCTCAGTCCACCTAGCCATGACAGAATCCTCCCCTTCTATAACCTTACCTTGTTTATCCTTCAATCCCTGTATACCTGTCTGTTTTCTACCATATAAAACATTAATTATCTGGTACAGCTCTCTGCTGTTGTGTGGGGCGGGGGTGGCTCAGTCGGTAGCGCGCCAGGCTCGTAATCTGTAATTCCCAGGTTCGAGTCCCAGCTGGGTCAGCGTTGAGATTTATCTCCGCAAAATTCCCCCGCCCTGCCCACGGTCAGTAGGGGACACCGATGGGCTTGGAAAGGCAGCCGTCCGTCGGATGGGACGTTAAGCTGTGGCCTCGTGTGCGGGAGAGCCATACCCTGTGCACGTTAAAGAACACGCTGGATGGCCTTGACGGGAGGCTACCATCTGTCTCCCAACAGCTGTTCCAGTGGGTCCCCTCCCCCAACCTTCTCTGAGCCTTCGGGGTCCATGTGACCTGGCCATTTAGCCCATGGTGTGCAAAAAAGTGCCGCTCAGAGGTAAAACAACCCAACCCAAATCTGCTGTTGTGCTGCCTAACTGCTTTCGCAGCCAAGCCATCAAGCCAAAGATTCTTATCAGCAGCTAACTGATCCTTTACATGTTTATTAAGCTCTCTGTAATGCTTTCTATTAGGACTAGTAGGGTATTGATTAAGGACATTCCTGCAGTTCCTGGACACCGCTGGGCTTGGAAAGGCTGCCATCCGTCGGATGGGACATTAAGCCGTGGCCCCGTGTGCGGGAGAGCCATACTCTGTACACGTTAAAGAACATGCTGGATGGCCTTAACGGGAGGCTACCATCTGTCTCCCAGCAGCTGTCCCAGTGGGTCTCCTCCCCCAACCTTCTCTGAGCCTTCGGGGTCCATCTTACCTGGCCATTTAGCCCATGGTGTGCAAAAAAGTGCCGCTCAGAGGTAAAACAACCCAACCCTCAGTTCCTTCTTTCTGAAATGAGCTTAAGTGTCTTATCAGTCAAATAATTCTGCCTCCTCTGCACCTTTTTTCCTAAAAGAGTACTGTTAGTTTCCAAAAATGCCTGTTTCAAATGGTCCCGTTCTTTCTCAACTTCAGTAGTAAGCAAACTATAACTGTCATAATGATTAAGTAACCTATCGTGGTAAGCTTTAGCTATAACTGGGTCTTTCAGAGCTTCATTATTAAAGGTAAATTTTTTAACCTTAGCACAACAGTTTTTAAGTTTAAGCTGCAAGACACTTTTAACAAGGTAATGGTCAGATCCAATTTCAGCTTCCCTATACGATCAGGTATTCCTGACAGAACTGGTCCATTTGCTGTTAACTAATATATAATCAATCAAATTCTTATGCAGCCCATCAGGTGAAACCCATGTGTACTTTTGTATGTTGCAGTGTTTGTAATAAGTGTTAGTTATTCTGAAACCATTGAGTTTACTTACCTGTAGGAGATGTTGACCATTGCCATTACAGCTACCATTACAATTGGGGTTTTGTCAAACTCACTTAAGTCTGTTGCCTTTCCCATCTGAAGAACAGGAATGACACTGATTAACAGAGCTCAGTATCAGGTATTATTTATACCATTTCATGACCTTCATCACATGCGCCATCATTTAGCTGCAGTTGCTTTCATTTGCATAAAAACGTGTTGGTCATAATGTTTTTTGCTCTTTGGTGTATATGACTGTGACAACTGAAAGAAGCTGGTGAAAGGTTCATATCATTAATAAATAGAATCTTAATTGGCAGTCAATGGCTCAGTGTTCAGAGTATCTGACATTAGGAGGTTGTGTTTTCATGTCCATCCAGCGCAAGGCAGTGTTTCCTCTTTCAGTTGTATGTTCAAGAGTTCACTCTTTGAATTTTGTCTCAATCAACATCTTATAGAGACTTAACTATGTTTAATTGCCTTTTGTTAATTGTAAAATTTAGTCACAGCATCCACATTTCTTATCCTTTCATATAGTAACCAGAACAAAACCCCCAAAAATTGTTATGATATATCTACTACAGAATATTTTTATTTGCACTAAAAAAATTTAATTTTGGTTCTAATTTATCATGTTTTCTTGCTTGTTGCATTATACACAGTTATATCAGAATAATATGAACACCTACCTAATAATGGGAATGGGGGGGGGGGTCATATTATTCTGATACAACTGTGTATATTCAAAGTCCTACTTTACATCCATATATATATATGTATATACCATATCCTTAGTAAATGGAACTTGTTGTAATTCCCAGTAAATGGTATTACTTTTTTACTTTTGTCTTTTCATTAGTGCCAAACCTTATGCAAGAATGAAGTTGATGATTGTAGGAATAGAAGGAATTGGTAAGACTTCACTGTTAGAACAGTTAAGACTTGAAGGAACTGGCACATATCGTAAGAAACCTCCAGAGGTAAGCATTTGCAAATTTAAAGTTTGGTTTGGCCATTGTGATGGTTCATCATTCATTTTTATGTTCCTTAGCCAGTTATTTATGTTATAATTATTTAGGGTCCTTACCTTTTTCCTTTGAACCATTATTAATTCTTTCCATTAGCTCAAGTTGCCAATCAGCAACTCATTTGGATTAGTTGCCACTAAGTGTCAATGTCAGAATTGCTTGCATCATCACCAATGCACAATTAGTAATACAAATGTGGCTCACTGCCGAGTTTGTAGTAACATACCAGCATTTGTCTTAAGCGAGTGTCAGTTAATTAAAGGGTAGTTGTAGGTTGAGTTGTAGTTGAGTTGTGATATTATTATTGAGTTGTGTTATGTAATTCGATTGTAGTGGAATTAGATTTGAATAAGTGTATTTGACCTCTATATTTGGTGAGTTGTTTTCAATAAATAGTTAATTTTATTGAAATTGCTTTTGATTTGAATTTTTTTCTCTTGAGCAGTATATATGAATATATGCATATATGCATATATTCATATATACTGCTCAAGCACATATGCTCAAGCATATATGAATAAGTTTAGCTGCACTTAACTTTATATTGGACAGTTTACAAGTTTAGGTTAAATTTTGCCATTTATTTCACAAACAAAAGAACCCTATTATTTAACAAGTAAATTGTTGCTTGGTGCCAAAAATCCTGAGTTATCTGGCATTTGATTAATTGATATTTGGCAGCATTTACCCCATGCAAATGGTTTGAATATAAAAATTTTACTTTAAATACTAGCCAAAAAGCCCATTGAAAAGTTCAGGTTTCCATATCTGCCACAAATTCCTGTCCTCAGACAGCAAGACCATTCACCCCCAAGGATATGGACACCGCTTGCCCATGTTTTAATAAACTGACATTTGTAGTGGTTAAACTAAATAGGTGATTGGGTGAACAAAATTTTTCTGTCCTGAGATGGTCACACTCCTACAATGGTTGTTGTCGATTCCAGAGGAATCTTGATGAATCAAAGTCCTCCTTCGGACACACCAGCCTATCTGTATATGCCTGAGGAAGACATACTTGCAGCCAGTCACAGATCCCATGATCCAGCACAGGGGGTGGTCATAAGTCTCCAGTCTGCAGGGGGCCATTTAACGAAGTATGAAGAATTTTTCCTGTAAGGCATATAAAACACAGAGAAAGGGAATTTCCTGTTTTGTTTCAAGGCAGGGACATAGCTATGGAAGTGACTTTGTAACATCCAGATGAGCTGTAAAAATTTAGATTTTGTTTTTGTAAAATTAAGAGAAGTCTAGACAACATTAGCAAAATCTAGACAACACGGCAATATCTAGGGTGCTAAATCAATAAATATTTTGTGGAAAGATATTTATTGATTTATCAGCGTCAAAAAGTCAGCAGGTAACGATGTGATTGTCATCTATGTTTAAATATCTAGGGTAGTTGTCAAAATCAAGGCAACTTGGTAAAATCTAGGGCAGTTGGCAAATTTCGAATCCATTGGTAAAATACAGGCGAGTTGTGAAAATTGGAATTGATTTTGTGCAAATACAGAGAGTAGACAAAGTGTAGGAGTGTTGGCAGAATTCGAATTGACTTGATAAAATTCAGGTGGGATGTAATTTTTTTTCTTTAAAATTATGGCAAGTTGGCAAAAACTAGGGTATTTGGCAAAATTTGGAGCCACTTGGTAAAATGCAGGCGAGTTGTGCAAATTTGGCTTGTGGTTTTTCTGTAAATTTACGGCAAGTTGGCGAAATCTAGGGAAGTTGGCAAAATCGAGGCAACTTTATAAAATACAGGTAAGTTGTGAAAATTGGGATTGGTTTTGTGAAATTAAGGAGAGTTTGGGAAAATGGAGAGAACATTGTAAAATGTTGTATAGGTGGCAAAATTCGAATGGACTACTTAAAATTCAGGTGAGATGTAAAAATAAGTTTTTTTTTATGAAACCATGACATGGTTGCAAAAACGGGGAACTTGACCCTTGTATCTATTTGCAAAGTGATTTTCTAAAATTTCCTTCATTTCATGTTTCATTACAATTATCAAAAAAATCCTCCTAACACTTTATAAAATTATCAGCATCCAAAACTGCTTCCTGATGATATGTATACAGGGTGATTGTAAACTCTTTCAATGAAAAAAGAGGAGTGATATTACACATCAAGACGACCAATTTTTGCAGTGGAACCTAGGGTCGCATTTCACTCCTTCCGTCAGAAAAGAGTACTTTCGAAAAATTCCACGCTTGCACAAGTATTTACAACCGGTGCATGAAAATGACAATATGACAATTCGGAAATCTCTCACAGTACAATCTTTGTGCTTCACATCCATTACCACCTGCTTGGCTGTACATCAGATGCATATCCACCAATTCCTCGTATGTGTAATCTTCCATGTCTTTCATGAATATGTCACTTATCATGTGGCGTTATCATGGTAATGTCGATGAACGGGTTCAGCTGCGTTTTAAATGTTTGTTTTTAATTGTCTATGCACTTGCTCAGCACACCTGATTTGCATCTTGTGATTTTCATGCACTGGTTGTAAATACTCATGCATGCATGGCGTTTTTTAAAAGTACTCTTTTTCTGGTGGAAGGAGTGGAATGCGACCCTAGGTTCCATTGCAACAATTGGTCGTCTTGATGTGTACTATCACCCCTCTTTTTTTGTTGAAAGAGTTTACAGCCACCCTGTATAAATTGCGAATATTTAAAGTTCCATCTTTACCTACTAATTTAGCAAATTTTGTAACTGGTTTAGCCACTAGCCTTTTTAAGATTGATGTTTTATTTCTTCCTCCAGTGGTTACGAAAAAAATGCAATATTTGCAGTAAAAACTCTCTGTTCTAAATCTGAACCTTTCCTTATTCTGAACATATGAAAAATAATTCATAGTTTTTATCAGGAATCCAGCTAGTCTTAATAAAATTATATATTTTGAAATCGCTGAGCATCTTAAACATACCAAAAGCATTCGCAATATAGTATTTATTTACAGTTAAAATATATTTTTCTTGTTGGCTTTCTGCTACTTCAGATGCATATTGTGGTGGTTCAATGTTTGAAGTTATGGGCTGTGATAATTCATCACCATCTGCAGACATTGCAATTACATCACTTAGTTTGAATATTTTAATTGGTTGAAAATATGCATCAATTTTTCTTCTAGTGCTTTTACTCATTTTCGTTATAGGTATTGTGGTGTTAAATTATTCTCTTTTTTAACTTTATTTCCTTACCAAAAATACAATATTAAACAAAAAAAAAGCATTCATAACAAGCCCAAATTATGGGTTAAGAAAATTTTGGTATTAATACTGGAACAGACAAATATAAATCCCATTCGTATTAATAAGCAAAATATGACACTCAGAAAGAAATATCTTCATCTTATTTCATTTTCACATGAACACTTATTTCTGTCACTTATAACGAAAATATATTGCTACAGTTAATATGTCACACTAATATTTTTTCTACTAAGGTCATACGTAACTAATAAAACTTATCAAGATGATCTAGAAACAATTATTCAACCCTTGACAATTTGCCAATTACATTAATTATTTGCTAATTCTAAAAATAAGTTACTAAGAATAATCAAAAATTCAACACTTATTTGAAAAACAAAATTTCCGATCAGCTTCTTCTAACACCTCATGACTGGAAATTCATTCAAATGTTTTCTATAAGCGCAAATATTCTTTTAAAGTATTGGATGTATAGTTTTGCAAAGTTCTAAGCCGTGAATAATGGAAAATCCGCAATCCAATCATACTCCAAGACCCCAGCACTCAAAAAATCCAGCAAAGTTTGCAGATGATAAGTTTTTGAAATACTGCTGCAGATTGGAATTCTCAGTAGTCAAAGTTCAATATTTATATGATGAAGAAATACTTAGGTTTCCAAGTTACGATCCTTGAATTTTGCAAATCCAAAAAAGCAGATTGTACCAGCAATCAGATCCAATCCTTGCACATTTGATACTCTAGAATCAATGCACAAATTTCTTAGCTACTACCCTTATTATTCAAAATACAAATTATTCCCTTATACAAGCCTAGCCAGGTTAACATCCATTTTTTTCCTTTCTAAGGAAGGATTTTCTTCAAGATAGAATATTCCTATGGAAAACTAATATTGTATCTCTAACTTTTCAAAATTCGAAAGTCCCTTGTAAAGGATGTTCCCTTCCTGATTTCCACTGTACCCATCTCTTTTACAACTGCTCATTAGGCCAGAGCCATTTATTGCACTTGTACTGAACAGCAAAGCGAGTGTCTCACACACCCTTTCAGAATGCTAATAACGGTAAAAGAGGCGAAAAGCTGCAAAACTTTATTTCATGCATTTTTCAAAAAAAAAAAATTAAAGACTTGTAAAACGGAGGGGGAAATATTATATTGCAATGGAAATCCGATCTATTCCTTCCCTCCTTGCATTTTTTACACTTGATTGTGTCCCCCCCCCCCCCCCCCCCCCCCGATTTTTTTTATATCTGAGCCTGCTTCGAAGCTTAGGTTCTTCCAACTCAAGTGATGCTCTAGACCAGTAGTTCTCAACCTTTTATGCTTCACATACCCCCTGGAAATGTGTATGTTACTGGCGTATTCCATTGTGTAGATAGATAAAACTATAGTTATAGTATAACAATGGGAATAAAATAAAACATATATATATACATTAAATTTTGTATTCATAAATTACATATACTGATAAACACAAAAAATGACATTTTTGCACAGCAGTGTTGGTAACTTAACGACTTTGTTATTAGATCTAGCAACATTTGAGCTCTCATGGTGTACCCCCAAAAAATTTTGCCGCGTATCCCACAATGAGAACCCTTGCTCGACGGTATCTTTTGAATACTTCAAGCATTTTTCCAGACATGCATAAATAAATTCTTAAATTGCATGAGTAATAATGGAACAGAATTCTCTGAATCATATACGTTGCAGTGCGATATTTCCAAATACCAAACTAATGGCAACTTTTAATTAATGGTTGTGAAATAATTAGTCATTAAATTAAAGAAATGGAAATTTACTTCTGTAAAGAAATGAACAAAAAAAGCATTTTTTTTTTATAAACTCAGAAGTTACTAAAGATACAATTTCTATTAAATTTCTACTTGCTACATACCATAACTTAATTTTGAATTCCTACAATTATATTATTCCTATAAAATAATCTACTATCATATTACAGTTTGTAGAAAACAACAGTAGCATTAGTCATATTATATTAAATGCAGCATGAAACACAAAAAATCATGAAGGTAATAAACAATCACTATGCAGGAATGATGAACAGAACACTGAGTGAATATAAATATGATATACAATGCTACATAGCAAACAGAGCACCTTTATACCATTTTGTTGTTTTCGTTATCTCATTTACTGTATAATAATTGACTCTGTCTTGATGAATAAAAATAAATTATCCCTCAAGCAACAATTTCCCATATATGAATACAGCTAACTTCAACAAATGTTAGGTGTGGTTATTCTATTGCACATGCTTCTTAAGGACTAATGACCCCCCCCCCCCCCCCTCCCAGATTTCCAATACCATAACCAAACACTTTCAGTTCACTCCTCAGTCATCATGGGCCAAGTATAACCATTCACTGAAAGTCGTCAGTATTTTTGCCATCTGCTAGCTGTTGAGAAAACATTTCTGTCAGACATTTACCACATTTACACCTTATTGAAACTGCCTTATTTGTTCTTCTGCAGTATTTATTGCTTTCCCCATATTATTGCTGGTTTATTCCTCCATTACTTCTTTTATGGTTATCATGTCTCCAAATCCCTGAGCTTTAACATTGTTTGTAGTTGAATGAAAACTTAATATGTGCATCTGCTGTATGAAGAGAAAAACATAAAAGGAAATAGATATTAATATATAAAAAAAAATTAAGAAAAGTTTCAAATAAAAACTCTCCCAAGTTTCTTGGAGGTGGGCCAATGCCCCCATGGCCCCCTCCTTATGACTTCCACTGATTCGGCACTGCTCTCTCATTTGCTGGGACGAGGATGGAGATGGCCCAATTTGAGAGGATGTCGCCATCCTCATGAGCAACAGTTCTCCATTCCAGGTCATAGTCCTCAACACCACTCTAGGGATGGTAGCCACCCATTTCTTCGTGTGGTTTTCATTGATTGTTCTGTATATATTCCACCCAGAAGCTTTGTCTTTTGGAAAGACCTTGATGACCATGTCTCATTGTTGTCATCTCCCTTCCTCATCATGGGAGACTTCAACAACACAGTCCAATTTGGGGGCAGTGCTGACACCAATGAAGGTGAGGTCTTGAGCAATGGCTCCTGGATCCCATACTCTCCTTCTTTAATACAGATGTCTACTTACTTTCACTCCCCAACCCTCACCTTCACTGCCAGTGACTTCACCAACTGCTCCTCCTCGATCCTTCCACTCTTTACATGGGAGGTCGAGGGTAACCCTTACAGAAGTGAGTTTTTTGGCCCAGGAGAGCAAGGCCAAACACATTCCCCATTTCCACTCAAATGGCCTGGAGCCTTACAATAGGCTATTCACAGCAGAGGAGCTTCACCTTGCTCTACACTCTCTCATGCATCTGCTGTAGGGCCAGTCAATGTCCATTGTGCCATGGATTGACTGCTCCATCTTTTCAACTGCATTTTTCTCAAAAAGCAGTTTCCAGACTACTGGCAGGACGCCATCATTTTGGCCTTCCAAAAGCCAGGTAAGGATCCAAAGATTCCTTCAAATTATTCTCCCATTGTGTTGACAAGTTGTGTGTGCATGGTGTTGGAAAAAATGGTAAAATGCCAGACTCATCTGGTGTTTACAACACCCAGTGTGTTTGCAGGCAGTCAACTATTGACCATCTGATATGCCTCGAATCGGCTATCAGAAATTCATTTTTAAAACGAAAGCAGTTGGTGTCTATTTTCTTTGACATAAAAAAGCATATGACATGGCATAGAATTTGGCATTGTGTTTGACCTCCATGGCTTTGGCCTGAGAGGTCATATGCCGATCTTCCATTTCTAACATTTCATCTTCCCATTCTTTTTGTGTCTGTATTGGCAACACTTTTGCAGCCTTTCCCCTAAGACCAGGTGTGCTACAAGGCTGCATCCTGAGTATTCTGCTTTTCGCTGTCAAGATTAATTCTTTTAGTATACAACTTTCTCTGTTGATGATTTTAGCATTTTCTGCTCTTTTTCAAGACAACTACAAATTGCCCTGAACGATCTTTCGGTTTGGTCAATGCTCCCCACATCTGGTTTCAGTTCTTCCCACAGAAGACCACTTGTGTGCAGTTTTTCCACAGACATAATCTTCATCTGGATCCTGAGCTATGGCTTGGAGTTAACATCATTCTAGTTGAGGAGGAGAGCAAGTTTCTTGGCTTCATCTTTGGCCAGAAATGGACTTTTTTTTTTTACCATACATAATCTCAGGTCAAAGTGCATGCAAGTATTGAGCATTTCAAGGTCCTCTCTTTCCTGGGAAGTGGGCTGATGTTCTTTTTTCAGCCTGTATTGTGCACTTCTCTGGTCGAAACTGGATTACAGATCCCAGGTATATGATTCTGCCAGGATTCAATGGTGTAGGTGATGGACCCTCTCCACCATCAGGCCCTCTGTGTTTGCATGGGGGGGGGGGGGGGGGTCTTCCACACCTCACTGGTTTAGATTCTTTATGTTGAGACCAATGAACCTAATTGATCTCTTTGCACTCAGCAGTTCTTACAATATGTATCGAAATTGCAATTCCTGCTGTCGGTTTGTACTTGGGACTGCATTTTCATCCCAAGTGGGAAATGCTTTACATTAATTGCCCAACTGCCATTCATCCTTTTGGTTTGCTTGTCTAAGGTTACCTGAGGCATTAACACCAGTCTTGATAGCATTCACAGTCAACAGCAAGTCACTTCACTGTGGTGTGCTGTTTCCCCTTCTTGTGATTTTTCCTTTTGCAGGACAGGGAAGGCCTTTACATCCCACTGCCAGCTGCAGACCAGATCCCACTGCAGTGTTCCATCTACACTTAAGAGTTGCATGCTATCAGCCTTGCACCGCATAATGGCTAAGTAACATCATAAATGTGTGCTATACATTGACTTGCTTAGCTATCTATAGGCTGTGATCTCTGTGCAGCCTAGGCTTTGCCCTGCTCTGTCCAAAATTCACCAGCAGCTCCATTGTCTGGCAGCCACAACCACCATTCTCTTCTGTTGTGTGCCCAGTCACTTTGGCATCAGGGAAAATTACTTGTCAGATGCTGTTGCCAAATTGATCACTCCCCCCCTGTCCAACTCTCCACTGCTGATTCCATATATGGACTTCCAGCAGCATTTTACTATTGACCTCCTGGCACAGTGGCAGAGATTTTGGTCAGTGCAGCTTGCGAACAAGCTCTATGAGATCAAACTTAATGTAAAATTGCAGTTTGAGATCAAACCTAATGTCCCTTGCAGTCGTGTTTTCACAGGAATCGCAAGGAGGAAGTTGTACTTGCTCCATTCCAATTAGGTCATTCATTTATTACAAATTTGTTTCTTCTGCAGGTGGATGATGAACCAAAGTGTGAGAGGCATGGCACAATTTAACTAACAAAATTGACGAAATTTAACTAAGGAACTGTCAAACATAATTAATTTCTTATCCATGTTTTAACTTTGAATGCTGTATATTTTTTAGCTTTGACAATTTTACGTCCGAGCATCTTACACTCAGACTCTTTTATTAGATATTTCAGTTTTACCACCTCTTTTTGCATTTTTATGATATACTGGATATTTTGATAGACTCTAGTTTTACATTCTTGTCTTTCCATTTCTTTTTTAACCCAGTTTTTTACACCTAGATTGATTTTGCTTTGTATTTCTCTTTATATCATTGTTTTACATATTATTTATACACTTGATTTTTTTTGTTTTGCCATGTTAATGTTTTGTTGTCTTTTAAATTATGGTTGTAGGTTTTCACATCTTTTATTGTTTATTTTGTGTTTTGTGTAGTGCATTATGGCCTTAGTTGCCAATGTGTCATAAAACCACAAACAACTAATTTAATTTACTGAATTATATGGTATATTTCATTGAGGTAAAATTACAGCACTACGAAAAAAAAAAAAATGTTTTGATGGTTCACCATTCACTTTTGTATTTCTTAACTCTTCCAGGGCCCCCAACAAATATATATCACAGAATTCAACATTGACTCCCACATCAGTGAATGATTTGAACCCATGTCTCTCCAGAAACATGCCAGAGTATTCTACCATAGAACTACTGCCAGCTATGTCTTTCTGGCACGTTTCTGGAGAGACGTGTGTTCAGATCCCACACATCAGGAAAACGTTTTTCTACAAAAACATTTATTGGCAATAAAGTATTAATTTACAAGCCTAAATGGTGTTTTTTTATGTTATATAAAAAAATATTCAATGGTAGTTTCTATTTTTGAAAATACGCAATTTTTTTTTACTTTAAATGAACATAGACATCCTTGGCCTCTCGTTTTGGATTCTGTCAATGTATATAAATGACCTGAACATGGGAAGGGTTGGGTACCAGCTCGTTGGTGTCCCTGGCATGCCTTACGACCCCGATGGAGGGGCCTGCTGGGATTTGTGCCCCCGGTCAAGTGGGCTCATCGGCCGACCCCAGTGAAGTCCTGGGTCGCCATGGAGGGGCCCTTGTTTAGACCCTGCTGACTGGGATTGGGTCCCCCGGTCAAGTGGGCTTATCGACTCAGCCCGAGCAAAGTCCTGGGTTGGAGGTATTGCTGGGGGGGGGGGGGGGGGGGGGGTTGGTGGCCCAGATGGAGAGGACGAAGTTGAGGTCTCTGCGACCGGGAGTGGGATCCCCGGTTGACAGGCTTATCGATGGAAAAGTCGAACTAAGAGTCTCCTCCAAGCAAGCTTCTTTCGGCAATCCAAGTTTAGAATGAATTAATTTTGAATGACATGGTGGGGGAGCTGAAGGTGCCTTTGCGAAGTTGGGGTCCCGACTCGATTAGTTTCTCTGGCATGCCATGGAGCCCCAATAGAATGGCTTGTAGTTGAGGGCTCTGCTGATTGGGAGGGGTGCACCCGGTTAAGCAAGCTCATCGACTCAGCCCCTGAGAAGTCCAGGGCTCCAGCAGATTGGTATTGCCCAGTGCCATGGGTAGACACAGCCCTGATGGAAAGGACGAAGTCGAAAGTCATGCTGAACGGGAGTGGGATCCCCTATTAGGCATGGCTCATTGATGGAAAAACCAACTAAGAGTCTCCACCATGATAGCTTCCCCCAGTATTAAAAGTTAGGAATATACTATTTTATGATTGGCAGTCTAAATTCAAAATTTTACTATCAAAGATCTGATTCTGTTTATGTTTGGCAAATTGAATTTGAAGGAAATTTCACTGATATGTGTAGCTTAATGTTTAGGCAACGCTCAAAATTCGAAAAGACCTCTCACTCACCTCAATGATTAAACGTTCAGACATAGCATGATTTATCAGTAAGGTCTTGCTCGAAATGGCAGGTCTTTCTCTGCTTTTCCAGTGTATATATGACTTTTATTGAAGGTTCTACTGGAAAGTGGATGGTGGTTAATGGCATTTCTCACAAGATGTAGTGCTGTCTTGTATAGCGGAGCATTGGGTCTTGCCATACAATTCACTACCAATTCAACTAGCAATGCCATAAGATCCTATGACCACTGCTCAATGGTCAAAGTCAGTATTAACTTTAGCACTGAAGTCACCAACACAATAATAATATCTTCTCTCTTCACAGAATTCAAAATATTCTGAAGTTGTCCATAAAATTGTTTCCCAGCCCATACCTAGTCTAGTAGTTAGTGCTCCTGACTACAAATCCCTGTCAATATGTTTGTATGTTGTGTGAGAAACCAAGACAATCCCAGTAGAGCTTTTAAGTTTTCTCCATCCTTTGTGTAACAGACCAGTCGTTTATGGCATCCTTAAGAAGCAGACCAGTGTTTTGTAGATGTATGTGTCTTCATATTTCATGTACCTGTGGAAAGAAAATAATTTGTGGGATTTTTAAAGAAACTATTTTTATTGAGAGATCCATGAATATCAAACAGTTTTATTATCTCAGGCATGGGGCAAAGACCTGTTCCCCCACCATTAACCCTTTAATGCCCAGGAAATTTCAGAAAAAAGGTATAGGGTATTAAAGACAAAGGAATAGCACTATTTGAACAAGTCCATTTCAAAACATTGGCCATTTTGGGCCATTATGGGGGTTTAAAGTCTGGAAGCCACCCATGCTGGTGGAAATTTCTTCCAATGTAGGGTTATTGATGCTTGTAGTTGCCAATGCTCATGTTATGGTTTTAGTTTCAGTAGCTGGAGAGCACTGTTGAATGCTAGGATGAATTATGAAAATAATTCTAGGCATATTGAAATAATTTTAAGTCAAAAAAGAGAGTGTAATATGGAAAAAAATAGAGGTATGTACTTCGTAATTGCTTTCAAATCCTCTGATTTTAAAACTAGAGTTTTTGGTTTAATTTTCAGGAGAATTTTGAAACTTTAAGAAAAATGAGTTCACAATAGCTCAGGTCAAACTCATGAGCTGAAATCAGGAGGTTGCTTAAATGTAGAAAAGTAGGAACAAGCAAATCGACTTTGCCATATGTCACTTCTTAAAATGGTGATCAGATGGCTTTAACAAATTATTTATATCGCAGCTTAATAAAATATTCATGAAATGAAAAAATATTATTCTTCAATCTTGAATTACATATTTTTGTAACATAATGCAAGAAAACTTTCAAATGGCAATTTTTATTTTTAAAAAATCAAAGTTCCTTTTACTCAAAACAGATATGTAATGTAAAGGAAACTTGTTTCTGAATAATAAAACATTTATCTGAAAAATGAAATTAATTTATTTTTATAATTCTTTTCAATATGATATATTTTAAAACTTGGGTCACTGTTACAATAGTGACTTAGACTGCTCACATTCATGAATTTTCTGGCCTGTTTATGAAGTGGGGGAACACTTGTTTGGCTGTTTCTTTTTTTTATTGAACATTATGCATTTTTTCTTTGCGTGTTGCATTTTGGGAATTTGGCCAATTGCAGAAGAGTTGGTGCACCAAGGATGAAAAACTTCAATATTCTCATAGTGGCAAAGCCAAAACATTAGGGGTAGAGGAGATGGGGTAGTTAAACCTATTTTTAAATCACTCAATGTAAAATAAATAGCTCGAAATTTCTTTAAAATAAAATTTCCTCAAGATGGGAGCATTAAACTGCCTTAGTATAATGGCAGAAGAAGAAGAGGAGATAAAGAGCCCTTAACAAAATTTCATCATCTTCTCAGCCATAGGAGGCCTGATTCCTGTGCCAAGGAAATACTTTTTGCTTATGTATCCAAGACCTCATTCATTTTCTGGAAACCAGAAAAAAAGTCAGTTTTTTTTACTGAAAAAAAAAATTCCTAAAATGATGTTGAAAAATTATCCTCAACAAGTTGTAGGATTTCTCTGTTAGAAATGAAATAATGAGGATGTATCATAACTAACTTCAAAAGATTGATAATGATACCATGGCTCTCAAAGAATTAAAGCTACAAAAATTGGATTGATATAATTGCCTATGGCTTTAAAAGATTTAAAGCAATAATAAACTAATCATTTATTTTTCATCACTATATTTTCAATTCAGGATATGAGCCATCATTTTCAAAATAGTTAATAACATGAACTGTTGTGTTTTTTATTTGTTTCTTGAGCAATTATTTTAATGAGATTATCTTCAAAAAGCAACTAAAAAAATATAGTTTTTTAATTATTGTCCTTAAATTAGATGTAATACCAGGGATTCTAGTAAAACAAAAGCAAGGCTGATCATGTCACTCTGTTCCAGTGTAAATTTTGCACCATGCACTTGTATCAGAAATAACTGCTACCATTTCTTTTTCTCTCTATATATATACTACCCAAAAAATATTTCACTACCCTCCCTGATATTTTGAAAGAATTCCTCATAATCCTCCTCACTACTTCCCTTTTCTGAATCAAATTCTTCTGAAAGAACATTATAGATCTTTTTTCTTTTCATTCATAAAAGATGATAAAAATTATTTTACAAAATTACTTTTGCAATTTTTTTAATAAACATCCACTTTCAATGGACAATAAAAGAAATCCATGACATGGGAACTACAGCTATATATCAGCAAGACAAGAACTATGTAGTGCAATCCAAAAGTTCCCAGACTTACCACGTGTAGCCCCATCTAGGTATAGTTCTGACTTCTGCTGCTAGGTATCACAAGCCTACTCTTTTGTTAAGCAGTCTGGCAAGTTTCACATTGACATTTGGAACCAAGCCTTCTTGGCTCCAAATGTTCTTGTTTGAACATTGCAAGAATTTTAGAATTTTAGTGCATTTGTGCCACTTTGATTTTTTTTTTATGAAAAAAAGGGAAGACATGAAAGAATTGTGCCTTTGCATCTTGTTTCAAACTGAGTAAAATTGCTTCAGAGACTCAAGATATGCTTAAGCGTTTGATGACAATGCCATGGATGAACTCAGACTTTTCAGTGGTTCTTGCATTTTAATTGTGGGCAAATTGTACCTTGACTGCTGACTCAGTACCAAAGACAACATTGGCCCCACAACCCAACTTTGATTTGGACCTTCAGGAAAAAATAAAAAAAATCGAAACTTCCTTCCTAAAATCATAATTGGTGATGGAAGCTGGGTTTATTGGTATGATCCAGAAGCAAAGCAGCAATCATCCCAGTGAAAGAGCCCTCCTTCACTGTGGCCAAAGAAAGCAAGGAAGGTGAAGAGCAATGTGAAGAGCATGCTGAATGATTTCTTTGCCCCCTGTGACATCTTCTGTTTCCCAAGATGAAGTTCCACCTTAAGGGTTAGCAATTTGACTGTGTCAAAGTAATTCAGGCAGAATTGAAGGAGGTGCTGAATAACATCTCAAAACATGAGTTTCAGAGGTGTTTTCAGCTGTAAGAAAAGTGCTGGATCTGCTGTATTAGCTCTCAAGGGAAATACTTTGAAGTTAATAACAATGATTAAAATCTCAGGTAAGCCAACATTTTTTAATCACTACGGTTCCAGAACTTTTGGATTGCACCTCATAAACTCATAGATACCTACACATGTTTTGAACAGCACGGATCTAATTTGAAATGTGAGAACATGCTAGGTGTGTCGTCAACATTTCAATGAAGTTAATGGCAAATGTACTCGGTACATTGCTAACACTCAGAAGGTTTCAATCGAGAGGCGACCCTCAGCCACTGTTTGGTTTGATGCAGCAACTTGAATGGCGAATGAGAGTCGACAATAACTGTTTTATAAAGAGATATCTTTCCTCTTTACATTTGAGATGTGTAAATGGTAGCTAGGCTTGTAAATGGTAGCTAGGCGTAAACTGGAAGGAGAGCTGTGTACCAATCCCCAGTGATGATGCACAGAACCGGCCAGGTCTAGCACCTAATGTCCGACCCCGCCTTCTTGTGGTGCAGGCCGTTAGTACCTTTCAAAAGAGATATTCTCTTTTGGAAGGGAACGGAAGGGGAGGGCTGCCAGTTCAGTATGGCCTACTGATCTGGTCATCTATGGCCACTTTTTTCTTTTTTTTCAACCCTGCTGAGGAGTGGTCAACTTCACAGGGTCCTGGTGCTGACCATTTATACCTACTAGACTGGACTTGTTTATGGATTTGAGCTTGATTATGGATCCTGGACTTGCTGCACTGGTGGGCCTCTGTTGAGGGAGAGTCTGCCGCTGTGTTTTCTATTTGCTTCTGGGTTGCCTGCTCTAAATGAACAGAGGCATGGGATACCTTATATCAGCTGGTGGATAATCCTAATCAGAGGCCATCGCAGGTACCTGAACCTTACTTGCTAGTTGGGCATCGTCAAGCCTAAACTGGAGTAATGTGTCTCAGGCAGGCCATATGGTTCTTGAAAAAGTCCACTTGAAAAGGTGGTGCCTGAAGTTCCTACCAGCATCGGTGACTTCAGCCTTTAGCGGAGGAGGAACAGGTCTTTGCCCCATGCCTGCGATCAGGGGGCTGTTTGATATTGTTGGCCGTACCATTCTCAATAAACCTAATTTCTTTAAAAATCCTACTAATCATTTTCTCTCTGCAGGAACGTGGAACGTGAGGACATTACGTAGAGATTATTCTCTTGATGTCCTCATGCAGGAATTCCAGCGCTATAACCTAGATATTCTAGGCTTGCAAGAGACCAGATGGACAGGTAAAGGTGAGATACTTAAAAATAACTTTAAATTTCTCTTTACAGGGAGGGAGGATGGAAAGCATCACCAAGGCGTGGGTCTGCTGCTCAGCAGACATGCTAGTGATGCTCTTCTAGGATATGAGTGCATTAATGAAAGGTTTCTTACAGCAAAATTTCAGACAAGCATTAAAGACTTGAATGTTATCTGCTGTTATTCCCCCACTGAGGATTCTGATGAGGATGAGAAGGATAGGTTTTACAGACAACTTCAGGATATTTTGAATTCTGTCAAGAAAGGAGATATTACCCTTGTTCTTGGTGACTTCAATGCCAAAGTTGGTACCGACTCTGACCTTTGGGGAGGAGTAATAGGCCCTTTTGTTATTGGTAGCTGCAATGGCAATGGGCAATGTCTCCTACAGGTAAGTAAACTCAATGGTTTCAGAATAACTAACACATATTACAAACACCGCGACATACATAAATACACATGGGTTGCACCTGATGGGCTGCATAAGAATATGATTGATTATATATTAATTAACAGCAAATGAGCTAGTTCTGTTAGAAATACCAGGGCTTATAGGGGAGCTGAAATTGGATCTGACCATTACCTTGTTAAAAGTGTCTTGCAACTTAAACTTAAAAAGTGTTGTGCTAGGGTTAAAAAATTTACCTTTAATACTGAAGCTCTGAAAGACCCAGTTATAGCTAAAGCTTACCATGATAGGTTACTTAGTCATTATGACAGTCATGGTTTGCTTAATACTGATGTTGAGGAAGAATGGGGCCATTTTAAACAGGCTTTTTTGGAAACTAACAGTACTCTTTTAGGAAAAAAGGAGCAGAGGAGGCAGAATTATTTAAGTGATAAGGCACTTGAGCTTATTTCAGAAAGAAGGAACTGCAGGAATGTCCTTAATCAGTACCCTACTAGTCCTAATAGAAAGCATTACAAAGAACTTAATAAACGTGTAAAGGGTCAGTTAGCTACTGATAAGAATCTTTGGCTTGATGGCCTTGCTGACAAAGCTGAGGAAGCAGTTAGACAGCACAACAGCAGAGAGCTGTACCAGATAGTTAATGTTTTGTGTGGTAGAAAACGAACAGGTATACAGGGATTGAAGGATAAACAAGGCAAGGTTATAGAAGGTGAAGATTCTGTCATGGCTAGGTGGGCTGAGCATTTCAGTGGTGTTCTAAACAATGTGGTTAGTTCTACTCCCATTGTTTGCAATGATGATAGATGCATTGTTGGCTTTAATGTTGGCCCTATAACACAATCTGAAGTTAGTTTGGCTATTTCTAAACTTAAACTTCATAAATCCCCAGGGGTGGATGAAATTACTACGGAAATGCTTAGAGCTGGGAATGTTTCAGTTACCATTTGGATGACTGAAATTTTGAATAACTTTTATGATAAAGGCATGGTTCCTAAAGATTTTACCAGAGCTATTATTATCCCTATTTTCAAAAAAGGTGATCGCAGTTCTTGTGATAACTATAGGGGTATCAGCCTACTCTCCGTTCCAGGTAAAGTTCTTTCCATGATTGTGCTTAATAGAATTAAGAATCTGGTTGACAGTCAATTGCGTGATGAGCAATGTGGATTCAGAAGTGGTAGGGGATGTGTAGATCAGATATTTTCACTTAGGCAGATTCTTGAGAAATGTTTAGAGTTTCAGAAACCTTTGGTTGCTAGATTTGTTGATTTCAAAAAGGCTTTTGACTCTGTTGATCGTCATAATTTGTGGTTGATTGTGAGATCATATGGTATACCAGACAAGTTAGTTAACATAATGAAAGCTCTCTATAATAACACTGAGTCATGTGTGAGGGTTGGTAAGTCTTGTAGCAATTGGTTTAGCATTACTTCTGGTGTTCGACAAGGGTGCATTTTGTCTCCTTTTCTCTTTAGTTTGGTTGTTGATTATGTTATGCGAAATTCACTTCAAGGGAAAGATTTTGGCCTTAAATGGACTGGAGATACGAAAATTTCTGATTTAGATTATGCTGATGATTTAGCCCTTTTGGCAAATGATGTTGATGAGATGAACTCTTTCATTCGAACTGTTGATGAGACTGGTAGTACAGTAGGTTTGGTTATAAACAGAGAGAAAACTAAAGTGATGAAAATTGGTCAGGCAGGTTGTGATTCAGTTAATCTGAATGGTTGCAGTCTTGAGCAGGTGTCACAGTTTAATTACCTTGGGAGCTGCGTAACTGATACTGGTGATGTGCGGCATGAGATTAACCGACGAATAGGTATTGCTGCCGGGACTTTTAAGAATCTATGGAGATTGTGGAGAAATTGGCGTATACACCTAAAGACTAAAATTAGACTGTATAATAGTTTTGTTCTTTCTAGGGTTAGTTATGGTAGTGAAACTTGGACGCTGTGTAAGCAAGATAACAGGAAACTAGATGCTTTTGATTCTAGATGCTTACGCAGTATCTTGGGTATTAGGTGGTTTAACTTTGTAACTAATGATGAAGTTAGGCAAAGGAGTCTGCAACCTCCTTTAAGCAGCATATTGTGCAGAGAGAGACTCCGCTGGTTTGGCCATGTTGCCCGTATGGATAATTATAGATTGGCGAATAGGGTTATGAACAGTGTGCCTAGAGGCCTCAGAAGGAGGGGGAGACCTAGGATGCTGTGGGCTGACAATGTCAAACAGGACCTTGTTAGAATTGGTGTACAGTGGCCGGATGCAGCAGATGTAGCTCAGGACAGATATGCTTGGAGAATTAAACTGCGCGGTCTGGTTGGACCTCCGTAGCCCATGGCTGCTTGAGGATGATGATGATGATGATGAAATCTATTGTCTATGTGCATTTCATAGTACAGCATTGTGTTTAATCGAAATTATTATTTTAAACTTAGTCTGTTTTTAGTGGTTATAAAAATGGAGCCAAATGATGAAATTAGTAGCAGGGATGATGAATTTGATTTTATGTTGTTTATGTATGATTTATTTTTAAGTTAGTTATAAAAAATTTCATCAACTTTTTAGCAAAAAAACTTCGATTGCAAAGGGTTAATAACAGTAGGAAATAAAAAATTTTCTTCAGAATATTAAAGGGGTTCTCTTCAATTGCATTGGGGTGGGGATGGCTCAGTCGGTAGTGTGCCAGTCTCATAATCTGTAGTTCCCAGGTTCAAGTCCCAGCTGAGTCAGCATTGAGATTTATCTCCACAAAATTCCTCGCCCTGCCCACGGTCAGTAGGAGACACTGATGGGCTTGGAAAGGCCGCCGTCCGTCGGATGGCACGTTAAGCCGTGGCTCCATGTGCAGGAGAGCCATACCCTGTGCACGTTAAAGAATACGCTGGATGGCCTTGACAGGAGGCTACCATCTGTCTTCCAACAGCTGTTCCAGTGGGTCCCCTCCCCCAACCTTCTCTGGGCCTTTGGGGTTCATGTGACTTGGCCATTTAGCCCATGGTGTGGAAAAAAGTGCCGCTCAGAGGTAAAACAACCCAGCTTTGATTGCAATGAACACACAGTCTGCAAATACAAATGATATGGCTTTTATACTCAACTTTTATTAAAGTTATAGCAAAAAAGAACTACAATATTCAGTAATAAATTATCACAGGAAAAGTTCTGTAGACAAGGAACACTTGAAATAATGAGTTGAAAAAAATTGTGGTTGTCCCTGACATATAAGCCTTCCTGTTGATTCACCAGTGGCTCCACTATTATCAGGAGTTGGGCAGCCCAGCACCACATTTTTGATATTAGTAATATTTTTCACTCAGACTCATTGAATTATATAAACTATTCAGTAGTAAATTATCACAGGTTCAGGCCATCTATGAGAGCCATTGATGAACAATTTACATGACATCTATGAAGTTGGACTAACATATGGATCATGCCAATGGTCTATACGTTTATTACTGAATAATTTATTACTATTCAGTAATAAATTATCACGAGTTCCTGTGATAATTTATTACTGAATAGTTTATATCAGTGTCTCGCAAACTGTGTGCCGCGAGAGATTTTCAAATTGACACTAGATATTCCAAAGATTTTATTTTGACTTGACTTGTGTTATCGACGTGCTTTAATATCGACGTGCTATCGATGTGCTTTAATAAAAAACTTTCAGATTTTATCAACTGGAATCTTGTAAGTATTTATCAAGCTTTTTCCAAATTTTGGTATTAATTTTTAATTATTTCAAGCCATAGAATGGACAAATATTTAAAACAAACACCGAGTTATGAATTAAAGAATGAGAGCAAGTCTTCAAGTAAAACCAGGCTGATGACTTCAACAAAGCGCAAATATAATGACGATTATATAGAGTTTGCTTTTATTCTTTTTTAGGTGTGCCATGGAAAAAAAAAATTAGATTCAGTGTGCCGCGGAAAAAAAATTAGATTCAGTGTGCCGCAGAGTAAAAAAGTTTGCAAGACACTGGTTTATATAATACTCTGAGCATGAGTGACAAATAATACTAGTATCAAAAATGTGGCAGCTGGGCTGCCCAACTCCTGATAATAGTGGTGCCACTGGGTGAATCAACAGGAAGGCTTATTTGTCACCCGGCATGCTTCTGGGACACCTGGGTTCGAATCCAGTCAGGACAACCAATTTTTTTTAACTCATTATTTCAAGAACTGCAATATAATTTTTCATGTGTAATAGCTTTTACTTTTACTAATTGTTCAATAAGTGAATTTTTCCTCCTTTCTAAAGCACTGGGCCAAAAGGATGGGGAATAAAAATGTGAATCTGAAGACTTCCAAAGGTGTAAATATATCAACTGTTGGAGTTGATGTTGGTGACTGGATATATGAGAAGAAAATCCGTGGTCAGTCTAGTTATGGTCCAGTTGTTTTTAGAACATGGGATTTTGGAGGACAAGTAAGTTCCATCTTTTAATTTCAATATCAATATAAGTATATATCTTGTCTGCTACTTTATTAGATGTAGATAGAACAACTGTATGCTACTTTTCCGTAAGACCATTACCAGAAAATTATGTTTGTAAAAGTTTGTTTCCAACAGTAGGACAAGAAAAACTTCAGTTAGGATATTTCTATGAACTTAACCCTTACAATGTCAGGTTTCTGAAACTGAACTCACTATGGTGTCCGGATTTATTTTAAAGTGTTCTCAGAAAATAATATAAACAGCTTTAGAACTTCATCCTGAAGTAACTATGAATGACAATCATCATCCTCCTCAAGCAGCCATGGGCTACGGAGGTCCAACCAGACCGTGCAATTTAGTTCTCCAAGCAAGTCTATCCTGAGCTATATCTACTGCATCTGGCCACTGCACACCAATTCTAACAAGGTTTGATATTGTCTGCCCACCGCATCTTAGGCCATAATTCCGTTCAGGTTGGTATATATGGCCAGCACCAGGACCCTATGTGGTTGACCACTCCTCAGCAGCGTAGAAAAAAAAAGTAGCCATAAATGTCCAGATCAGTAGGCCACACTAATCTGGCAGCCCTCCCCTTCCGTCCACTTCCACAAGAGAGTATCTCTTTTGAAAGGTACTAATGGTCTGCACCACAAGAAGGCGGGGTCGGACATTAGGTACTAGGCCTGGCCAGTTCTATGCATCATCACAGGGGATTGGTGCATAGCTCTCTTTCCAGTGACTACCTAGCTACCATTTACAGACCTGAATGACAATAGGTTATGTTATATACCAAATGAGTTGGCATTTAATAGTGTTTAATAAAATGGGAAAAATAAAAAAAAAGTCCTTAAAATTTTTAAGCATTTTTTAAAACACTGCAAAATTTTACTGTTTTTTTCTGCTTTATCTTTAGTAAAATTTTAAATATAAATATGTATTTCCTGTTTTTTCTACAATATTTTATTATTTTAATGTAAACAGTTCATAATATTTCTATTTATGCTTAAATCTTTCATTTATGCTGTCTTTCTAAATCATTTAATCATTTATGCATTTAACATATATTCTTAGATTTTGGACAATTGGAAAATTCTAAGCCTAAGTAAAGCAGAGTCTTAAAAAGTAATTTTGCTTTAAAACAAGATAATTAAAATAAAAATTGAAGAATATATATATAAAAAAAAGATAAGAACTGTTAAAAAAATTCAATACAATGTTTCAAAGCATTTTTAAAGTTCAACTGACTGAATTTGAGAATGAGTCGCTTTATTATGAAGCTATAAAATTTCGGCAGAGATTTTGGTAAAAAATTGGAATTTTCTGACCTTAATTATAGTTAAGTAATAAATTAGCACTTTAGCGTCGTTTTTTTTTTTTCTTAGAGGAAAAATTGTCTTGAGACGGGTATATACGAACCCACGACCTCCTGATAACATGTCAGGTGCTCTGGACCACTGAGCTACCGGCCGCCGATCAAGATCTCCTCTAATTAGCGCTATAACATTCCTTTTTATGTTTCATATAGGCGCTAGTCTGGCACTTTTTTAGCCACAAGCGGCATTTATATTTGCTAATAGATGGAAGCATATATATTACAAGTATGCAGATAATAAATAATGGAATAAACTCGACTGATTCAATCAAGTAATAAATCAGCACTTTAGCGTCGATTTTTTTTTCTCTTAGAGGAAAAATTGTCTTGAGCCAGGTGGGATACGAACCCACGACCTCCTGATAACATGTCAGGTGCTCTGGACCACTGAGCTACCAGCCGCCGATCAAGATCTCCTCTAATTAGCGCTATGAGCATTCCTTTTTATGTTTCATATAGGCAATCAAGTATCATCAATCAAGTAATAAATCAGCACTTTAACGTCGAAAAATCGACGCTAAAGTGCTGATTTATTACTTGATTGAATCAGTCGAGTTTATTCCATTATTTATTATCTGCATACTTGTAATATATATGCTTCCATCTATTGGCAAATATAAATGCCGCTTGTGGCTAAAAAAGTGCCAGACTAGCGCCTATATGAAACATAAAAAGGAATGTTCATAGCGCTAATTAGAGGAGATCTTGATCGGCGGCCAGTAGCTCAGTGGTCCAGAGCACCTGACGTGTTATCAGGAGGTCGTGGGTTCGTATCCCACCCGGCTCAAGACAATTTTTCCTCTAAGAAAAAAAAATCGACTCTAAAGTGCTGATTTATTACTTGATTGAATCAGTCGAGTTTATTCCATTATTTATTAATTATAGTTTATTTGGTTGAAATGTAATTAAAAGTATTCATAAATAAAATCTTGTTTAAAAAATATGCTTTGAGTAACCCTAATGCTCTTCAGGCTGCTGCCATTACAGATAATTAGGAGTTTTATTTTCGATCATTTCAAATTATTTTTTAAATCATGTATCCATTTGAGAAGCAATAAAAAATAATTTAGAACCATTAGAGGAAACAAAAAGTCTTTAAAATTGAAAGTCTGCTAAAATATTGATCGAAAATTGATGTGCATAGTTTCCATATGACACAAAATACTGGTAGCAATAAAATCAATATCTTTACATTAAAAATTTAGAAAGCATTACAACTCTACTAGAGCTGTAAATTGTTCAAAGTATGGAGAATTGCACCTAATTGATAATCTAAGTACAGTACAGCAGAATAAAGGCATATACTAAATCGGCACTACTTGATGCTATTTATGGTGACTGAACATGTGCATATGTTCACTGCATGTTCGAACAGATTTATTTTTAAACTTTATCATAATTTTTTCAAGTGGAATCAACAGGTAAAAAATATATATCATAGATTTAAATGTTATTTTTGATATTTGATTAGAAGCCGTTGAAAAAATTTAAGATTTATATTCAGATTTTTTTTTTATAATCTTGTACTATGGGACCTAAACTTGCATCTCCTATCACTAGAATTCTAAAGATGTAAGTGATTATTTGTGCTTCGACACAGAAAATGTTAAATACATTCTGAGTTCCAACAAAAAATAACATATGAATGAAAGGAGCAGTTAGAAGAATTGCAGAAAATAGGCAAGGGCAAACATTTTTTTTTGAGGGCATGATGCAAAATGATCACACATTGAAGAAAAATCAAAAAACTGACCACAGACAAAACAGAATTACTGTGTCTGCAAAAATGATTGTTTTTTAAGCAAGAAAATTGTAATTCACACATAACATTACTGATTTTTGCTACTGCAACTGCTTAATGTTACAGATTTAAGTAGAACTATAGCCTAAACATTCACTATTGAACCAGGGTAACACTGTCAAGCATGAACTAAAAATTTTTAATTTCACAAATTTGTGATTAATGCAAAGAAAATAAGGGTTAGGAAAAAATATAAAATTGAACATATAGGAAATATGAATGAAATTCACATGATTTATGTTCCATCAATCAAGACAGAGAATATTAAAGATGTTAAAACAAGCTTAATAACTACCAGCTGAGAGAGGCACATTATACTGTTGCTTTATCACTTTGTGTTGATGGCACAAATCTGTCTCCCTTGTTAATATTCCAAAGTAAAAAAATAAAATAAATACCCCCTCAAGCAGCTGCTTGCCACAGAGGTCTGACAGGAGCCTAAGCAGTGTCTAAAGACAAAATTTCACATTAAATTTTAATTCATGTTTATGTTGAAGGATGGGTGAATGAGGAAAGAATTTCACCTTATTAACTAGTTCAGCTGTTTAGTGCTTCAGCAAGCTTTTTGCTTCTACTGGCATCGTCAAATTCTACATTGGAGGAAGTCTTCCAATGTAGATGGCTTCAGCCTTTAGTGGTGGGGGAACGGGTCTTTGCCCCATGTCTGCAATTAGGGGGCTGTTTGATATTGTCGGCATTCCCTCTCTCAATAAACATAGTTTCTTTAAACATCCTGCTAACCATTTTCTCTCCATAGGTAGTTGGAATGTGAGGACTCTGCACAGAGCTTTTTCTCTTGATGTCCTCACACAAGAATTCCACCATTATAATTTAGATATTCTCGGCTTGCAAGAGACCAGATGGACAGATAAAGGTCAGATTCATAAAAATAATCTTAAATTTCTCTTTTCAGGGAGGGAACATAAAAAGCATGTACAAGTGTAGGTCTGCTTCTCAACAGACATGCTAGTGATGCTCTTCTAGGATATGAATGCATTAATGAAAGGTTTCTTAGAGCTAAATTTCAGACAAGCATTAAAGACTTGAATGCTATCTGTTGTTATGCCTCCACTGAGGATGAGGATGTGAAAGATAAGGTTTTATGGACAACTTCAAGGTTTTGAATTCTGCCAAGAAAGGAGATATTTATTACCCTTGTTCTAGGTGACTTCAATGCAAAAGTTGGTACTAACTCTGATCTTTGTGGAATGGTGATAGGCCCTTTTGGTACTGGTAGCTATAATGGCAATGGGCAACATTTTCTACCAGTAAGTAAACGTAATGGTTTGAGAATAACTAACACTTGTTACAAACACCGCGACACATATAAGTACATATGGGTTTCACCAGATGGGCTGCATAAGAATATGATTGATTATATATTAATTAACAACAAATGGGCTAGGCCGTCCCATGGCCGAATGGTTAGTGCGCTTGGCTACTGATCTAAGGGACCTGGGTTTGAGCCCCGGATAAGGCATGGTTGTATGTGTTGTTTTTCTGCTGAGGTCCTGCCATCCTCTCAGATCTTCTACTTCGGCATATAAACTGACAGGCTCCTGTCAGTTTATATGCCGAAGTCTGTGGCAAGCAGCTGCTTGAGGGGGTATTTATTTTTTTTCAAATGGGCTAGTTCTATATATAGGGGAGCTAAAATTCGATCTGACCATTACCTTGTTAAAAGTGTCTTGCAACTTAAACTTAAAAAGTGTTGTGCTAAGGTTTAAAAATCATGGTTTGCTTACTACTGAAGTGGAGGAAGAATGGGACCATTTTAAACAGGCTTTTTTGGAAACTAACAGTACTCTTTTAGGAAAAAAAAGGAGCAGAGGAGACAAAATTATTTCAGTGATAAGGCACTTGAGCTTATTTCAGAAAGAAAGAACTGCAGGAATGTCCTTAATCAATACCCTACTAGTCCTAATAGAAAGCATTACAGAGAGCTTAATAAACGTGTAAAGGATCAGTTAGCTGCTGACAAGAATCTTTGGCTTGATGGCTTGCTGACAAAACCAAAGAAGCGGTTAGACAGCACAACAGCAGAGAGCTGTACCAGATAGTTAATGTTTTGTGTGGTAGAAAGTGGTCAGGTATACAGGGATTGAAGGATAAACAAGGTAAGGTTATAGAAGGTGAGGATTCTGTCATTGCCAAGTGGGTTGAGCATTTCATTAATGTTCTACACAATGTGGTTAATTCTACTCCCATTGTTTGTAATGCATTGGTGTGATGCATTGGTTTGTGATGCATTGGTGGCTTTAATGTTGGCCCTTATAACAGTCTAGAGTTATTTTGGGTATTTCTAAACTTAAACTTCATAAATCCCCAGGGGTAGATGAAATTACTACAGAAATGCTTCGAGCTGGGAATGTTTTGGTTACCACTTGGATGACTGAAATTTTGAATATCTTTTACGATAAAGGCATGGTTCCTAAGGATTTTACCAGAGCTATTATTATCCCTATTTTCAAAAACGGTGATCACAGTTCTTGTGATAACTATAGTCAGTTGTGTGATGAGCAATGTGGATTCAGAAGTGGTAGGGGATGTGTGGATCAAATATGTTCACTCAGATTATTGAGAAATGTTGAGAGTTTCAGAAACCTTTGGTTGTTAGCGTTGTTGATTTTACAAAAGCTTTAGATTGTTGATCGTCAAAATTTGTGGTTGATTGTGGGATTATATGATATGCCAGACAAGTTAGTGAACGTAATGAAAGCTCTCTATAATAGCACTGAGTCATGTGTGAGAGTTGATAAGGCTTGTAGCAATTTGTTTAACATTGCTTCTGGTGTTTGACATGGTGCATTTTGTCCCCTTTTCTCTTTTGTTTGGTTATTATGAATGTTATGTGAAATTCTTTGCAAGGGAAAGATTTTGGCCTTAAATGGTCTAGAGATTTTAAAATTTCATATTTAGATTAATCAGTTTTTTTGCTCTGTTTGCTAATGATGTTGATGAGATGAATACTTTCATTAGAGTTGTTGATGAGACTGGTAATAGAGTTTGGTGATAAACAGAGAGAAAACTAAAGTGATGAAAATTGGTCAGGCAGTTTGTGCTTCAGTCACTCTGAATGTTTGCACCTTTGAACATGTGTCTCAGTTTAATTATCTTGGGAGTTATGTAACAGATACTGGTGATGTGCAGCATGAGATTAACAGATGAATAGGGATCACTGCCGAGACTTTTAAGAATCTATGTAGAGTGTGGAGAAATAGGTGTATACATCTAAAGACTAAAATTAGACTGTATAATAGTTTGGTTCTTTCTAGGGTTAGTTATGGTAGTGAAACTTGGATGCTTTGTAAACAAGATAACAGGAATCTAGATGCTTTTGATTCTAGACGCTTACTCAGTATCTTGGGCATTAGGTGGTTCAGCTTTGTAACTAATGATAAGGTTAGGCAAAGGAGTTTGCAACCTCCTTTAAGCAGCATATTGTGCAGAGAGAGACTCCATTGGTTGGCCATGTTGCCCGTATGAATAATTATAGATTGGCGAATAGGGTTATGAACAGTGTGCCTAAAGGTCTCAGAAAGAGGGGGAACCTAGAAAAAGAGGGGGAACCTAGAATCATGATTTGCACCATCTGGTAGAATGAATCGGGTAACTATTTCACAGGTCTGCAAGTAGGGGCAAAGATCATGGTCCTTAATAAAATATAAAATGATTGTCACATCTTTCAAGAAATGTATCAGCACAATCCTTCTGATAATACTGAAGGTATTTCACATTTCAAAAAGTTGTGGTTCACGCCATGAAATCAGCTGTAAGAGTAAAAATAGAAAAAGTTAATTTTTTTGGGGTTTCATGATTAAAGGTTTTATGTCTCATAAATAATTTTGTGGAAAAAAATTAGCTTTGCTGATTTGTGGCACTCGAACCTATATCTCTCCATATTCATGCCACAGTGTTCTAACCATTAAACTCAGAAACCTATCATCATGATGGTTATGTCACTCACCATCATTTATTCCATCACCATCATTTATCCACTAATGTGTCATAAATCAACCTGAACTTTTGTTGCCCATAAATCAGGGTTTTTAGATGTTACACTTAAAAGGATGTATATTAGAAAGTAATTCACATTCAAAGAGTTATTAATGAAATAATCAATCAATAGTAAATGCACAGTGAGCTGTTGACACAGAAGTCAATAAATCAATAGTTTTTTGGAAAAATGAGTCCTGTAGCTTGACAAACTCTTTTCCACAAAACTATTTATTAATTTATTGACTTCTGTGTCAATAGATAATTCTGTGTATTTACTATTGATTGATTATTTCATGCCTCATTTTGTGATAGTTCATCCATTTACTTTTCCTTAACCAGTTTTACTTTATTTACATTACATAATTATTATTTTAGGGCAGCATAATTCAGTTAAATCATCATTTTTTCTCACCCATATACTGTAAGAGGAATTGCTCATGAGCAACTCTGATTTTAGATTGACAGCTGCTAATACCCACAGAGGACATGTCCCCTCTTGTATCATAGCTAGCACGAGCACACATTCATTAATTTATGCAAATGTGACTTTCCCAGCATGCAACACACACATGTCAGTTGCATGCCATGAGTAATTTAAGTGACTCTAGATCATGGAGTCAGAGAGTTGTTGGAATGTTAGAGTGTGGGAGCTCACTGTTGAGATTTACTGGAGATGAGCAGTTAGTTGCTCAGATTTTTTTGTAGAAGAAAGTTGCACTTTGGTGAGTCTAGATTTTTGGAAATAAACTTTGTTTTATGAAATAGTTTTAACTTTTCTTATTTTTTTTTCTCTTGAGTAGGGTTTGTTGAGATTTTGACTAGAATTAACTATAATGATTGACAATATTTTGATTTAAGTTCTTTTCTGAAATGTAACACTAATCATGCTAAGAGAAGAACCCTCATTTTGACTTTATTGGTAAGATTAATTGCCTGGCATCTGATCAGTTATTAGTTCTTTAACATACATTTTGGAGCATTACAATTTCCACATTTTGTTCATCATCATCATCATCATCTGCTTCAAACAGCCATTGGCTATGGAAGTTCAACCAGACCATGCAATATAGTTCTCCAAGCATCTCTATCCCGAGCTCCATCTGCTGCATTTGGCCACTGCACACAAATTCTAATAAGGTCTTGTTTGATATTGTCTGCTCACAACATCCTAGGTCTCCCACTCTTTCTGAGGCCTTTAGGCACACTGCTCATAACCCTATTCGCTAATCTATAATTACACTGTTCACAAAGATATTTCGACGATTGAAAAGCGATATGAAGGGGAAGTGGATGCCTACAATGTTAGCTGATTTTTGTTGGAATCTCAAGAAACAGCACAGATAAACATATAAAAAGATTTACGTTTGGTATTTTTGTTATTTATTCTGTATTCAATTTATTTCTGTATAATATTCTGTAAAATTTTCTATCTGAATCTATAATCGTTTTAACATTAAGGAAGCTAAATAAATCTTTTTTCCCCTATTATTATATTCATTGTAAATCTAGGAATAAAATAAAAAATAAAAAATCATCTAACTTGAAAACTATCCCTGATAGAAAACATCTAAGCACAGATCTGAAATATGCATTAAAAAACCTGTAAGAATCACACAACTCTTACTTAAAAAAATTTTTTTTTGTTGAACAATGTTATCCATATGGGTAACATGGCCAAACCTTTTTAACTTTAGCATGACACTTCTAAAGTTTAAGTTGCAAGACACTTTTAACAAGGTAATGGATTGCTTAATGTTTTAAAATCATGTAATTATATGCATTGCATAATTATTGTTTAATTAATATTTCAGTTTTGCTTAAAATTTTCCTAAATTTTAGATTTTAAAATGGAAATAGACACTTGGATCACATTTCAAATTGTATTTCTTTTAAGTAAACTACTATGTGATATTTCACAAAAAGTCGTTTTAAAAATATTTAAAAGATTTTTATGTAAAAAAATTGTTGTTTTAAAATAATTTACATTAAAGAGAATATAACTATATTCAAAGGGTTAAATATTTTTTTATTGTATTCCATTTCTGCCTTCCATGTGAGTCAGCATTTAATGAAAACTAATTTAAACTGATGCTTTCTGTCTTTGTTATTCAAAATGTTATATGTAAATGGTCAAAACAATTGCTCAGCAAAACGATGCAAAACAATCGCTGCAGTACCGCCAGATAAGGATTCGTCCATCATGGTGCTTCATATCAAAGTGGGATTCATCTGAAAAGATGATGCAATGCCATTCGCACATCCATGCGCAACGTTCTTGGCACTCACATACACCTGTGTTGTAGAGTCAATGGTAGTCGAAGCAATGGCCGCTTAGCAAAGATGCCCCAATGCTGCAGACAACATCGAACCATACGTGTGGACATTGGCTGATGTGAAACACACCCTAACTGTTGAGCTAAGGTGTTTGATGTGGCTGTATGATCATTCAGAGACATATGCATGAGATGTCTGTCCTCTTGTTCGTTTGTGTGACGGCCACTGAGATCCCTCATGTCAGTGAGTTTGTTCCTCCTCTACTCACTGATGCCATATTCTCATCGCTGTGGGAGCATTCCATCCAACAGGAGCACCAATGTCTTGGTACGATAATCCGCCTTCCCATAATCCCACAATTCTCCCTCGATCAAAGTCAGAAACTTGGTCGTATGGATGCCGTTTTTTTTCGATGGGGCATACTTGATCTTTTAGTGCACAAGAACTGCAAGCAAACACAATTCCAGTGCTTTTCACCATCTCTTTGTAATCTCTTATACCACTTCCAGGGGGCATTATTGTCACACATGATGTGCCTATGTGCTGCGCTTTGAATCCTTTACATGTTCTCCCATGGGCTACCCATCTTACATATTTCGGGACAATCTGATGAGTTCTTCCTGGTGTTGCACTTTTAATGACCAGCAGTGTAGTTCTGAGGCATTTTAACAAATAAAAAATTTTCATTTTGAATTAAAATATGTGAAGTTTATTTAAAAACATTTTGTAAAATGCCATTTAATGCCAAAATTTATGCATTTAAAGCTGAATTATGTAATACAATAAGTACTTATCTGTAACTTCTTTAGAAAATAGTGTAGTTAATCCTCTCACTACCACACCAGCCTAATGGCCAAGTTTTTAAATGGAGTCATCAATGCTATTACTTCCTCTTCATTAACTCTTACTTATAATTTGGGCCTGTATAGTAGGGACAGGGTTAATGAAAACCCCATTGACTCTATACAAGGAAAAAGTTGTGTGCTAGCATTTAAATTCATAGTTATGAGATTTTTCAGCATTTTAACATCTCTTATTCAATCGATATATTATAATCATTAAATGAATATTACAAACTTTTCATTACAGAAAGAATATTACGCAACTCATCAATATTTTCTATCCAAAAGATCTCTTTACCTTGTGATATGGAGAATAATAGATGGAGAAAGGGGTGTTTATGGAATTCTTCAATGGCTTGTCAATATTCAGGTTTGAATTATTTTTACCCTTTAGAAGTTTTATTCATATTTTTAAAGGTTACAAATTCGATTCTGATAATTAAACTGACTTGTTAATGGTAATATAAACTGGAAACTGAAACATTCCTCTAAGATGGTCAAACCAAATGTCTGGGTCAATTAATTTTGACCAGTAGCAGATTTAGAAATTTGCTTACATGTATGTATGGGGTGGGGCTTTAATAGCCTATATCAAAAAGCTGTCATCAGCAATTTAAAATCGTTTTGAGTATTGATATAATGCAAATGCCAATTCATGGATCTCTCACTGGTGACCCCAACATCCTATAGTGCAAAGAATAGTTAATATCTACTAGAAAAATGATTATGTTCTCTGGAGGGGGAAAAAATAGGAAGTCTGTTGAATCAGTTCTTCTATTGACTTTGTTATTTCTAGTTTATTGTCCTTTGCAAGTAAATTAATGCAAAAGACATATCACCTTATGGCCGATCTTGATCACAGTTTATTGCTGAAGCCAAAACAGTATGAATTCTGGACTGTATTAAACTGGAATAATGTATCTCAGTACAGTCAGTTTAATGGTTCCTTCTGAAACTAGAGATGTCTGAAGTTCCTACCATCATGGTGGTTATATCACTAGTAATTGGAAAATGGACATACGGGTAATATGCTTCTGAATAAGGAGTGCATGGTATTGTTGGGACCTTCTTAGGGATTGACATTGGAGTACTTTTCTTTTACCCAAAGCCTTAGGATTTATCAACTCTGAAACATAAGCAGGTTCATTATAAAACAGTACCATATTTCATAGCAGTGTTGGAAAATGCAACAAAATAACGAAATGAATTTTGAACAACAAAATAATGTTATCAGAATTTCAAAATATTCATAATGATAAAATGCAATGAAACACTGCAGAAAAAAAATATTTTTACTGTTTTTATTTGTAAAAAATTTTTTAGAAACTTAAATTTCTGCCAGTTTGAAAGAAGAGCAATTTAAGTTTTACTGCCAACTAGCTGGAAAGATACTTCTTACTGTCTACAAGAAAGGAGTTAATGTCTCAATGACATTTTTTTAAATATATTTTTTAATAATTATTTTTAAAAAAGGGAAGCATGTTTCTCCTACACAAAGGACAGAGATAGCCTAGAAGATACCTAAGCTTGTCCTGGTTTCTCATATAACATACAAACTCTTTCACAAGGACATGCCCTCTGGTCTTAGTACTTAGGTGCAATAACCACTAGACGAGATAGGCCATACATTGCTAAAGAATCTGACTGCAAACACTCTCCTCATAATTAGCACTAGAGATAGGGAGATGCAGTTGCCAGAGATAATAGTGACAAAGGGGAAAGGGTTGGATGTCATTCATGTAGAAGGAACAGCTGGGTTCATTCATTTGTCTTTGTATCATACATACAAAAGAAAAAAAATTACATTTTCTTGAGTGTCAGGTTATTGAGATTAATGATAGTCCTGTGCAGTTTAATCCCCTGAAGTTATTCTTCTGAATTCCAATTTTTCATGTTGAAAGTAACATGCATCATACAGAATCCTCATGTAGCCATGAACTACAGATATTCCAACCAGGCTGTGCAATTTAGCTCTTCAAACATGTCTGTCCTAAGATACAGTTACTGCATCTCACCACTGCAGACCAATTCTAACGAAATACTGTTTAACATCGTCTGCCCACCACATCCTTCATCTCCCCCTCTTTCTGTGGCATTTACGCAGGCAACAGTATCTTCTCTCTGCACAATATGCTACTCAGAGGAGGTTGCGGACTCCTTTGCCTAACTTCATCATTATGTACAAAATTGAACTAATGCCTAAGATACTATGTTAAATTTGTAAAAGATTTTTTAAAAGATTCTCTGTGATTCATAAAAGTCCCAGCAGCAATCTTTTTTCTTTTGTTTATCTCATGCTGCACATCACCTGTATCTGTTAGATAGCTCCCAAGATAATTAAGCTGAGATACCGGCTCAAGAGTGGAACCATTCAGATTTACTGAACCACAGCCTGCCTGACCATTTTCATCACTTTAGTTTTCTCTCTGTTTATCCCCAAACCTATTCTACTACCAATCTTAACAACAGCTTGAATGAAAGAGGTCATCTCATCATCATATGCTAAAAGGGTTAAATTATCAGCATAATCTAAACCAGAAATTTTCATATCTCTAGACCATTTAAGGCCAAAATTTTCCCCTTGCAGTTAATATTGCATAACTTAATCAATAACCAAACTAAAGAGGAAAGGAGACAAAATGCACCCTTATCTCATTCCACTAGAATGCTAAATCAATTACTACCAGCCTTACCAACTCTCACACATGATTCATTGTCTTTATCTTAATAAAATATAAGAACACACATGACATACATAAGTATGTCATGGTGTTTGTAATAAGTATTAGTTTTTCTCAAACCATTAAGTTTATTTACCTGTAGGAGACTTTGCCCATTGCAGCTATCAATATTAATGGGACCTATCACCCCTCCCCAAATGTCAGAGTCAGTGCCAACTTTAGCATTAAGTTGCCTAGAACAAGGGAATATAGTGTTTCTTGAAGGAATTCGAAATTTTCTGAAGTTGTCCATAAAACCTGTTCTTCTCATCCTCATCAAAGTCCTCAATGGGGCATAACAAAAGTAAATTTAGCTGTAAGGAGACTTTCATTAATGCATTTTTATCCTAGAAGAGCATAACTAGCATATCTGCTGAGAGGCAAATATATGCCTTGGAGATACTTTCTATCATTCCTCCCTGAAAAGAGAAATTTAAGGATATATTTGAATATCTGAACATTCGTTACCATTCCATCTGGCCTCTTGCAAGCTGATAATATCTTGATTATAATGGTGGAATTCTCATGTGAGAACATCAAAAGAATAATCTCTGTGCAAAGTCCTTACTATCCATGTACCTGTGGAGAGAAAGCATTAGTGGAATTTTTAAAGAAACTATCTTTAGGGAGAAGAAGGTAAATATTGAGAAACAATTTCACAATATCATTATTAATGTAGAAGAAAGAAAAATGATTTTTGCTGTTTGC
The DNA here is from genome assembly GCA_038380435.1 of Ryuthela nishihirai. NCBI lineage: Eukaryota > Metazoa > Arthropoda > Arachnida > Araneae > Heptathelidae > Ryuthela > Ryuthela nishihirai. The sequence continues at coordinate 150,703,609 of JAWZYU010000001.1, read as the reverse complement.
ATTTATTAATACATCTATATAATAGACACTAATGTTCTATTTACTTGATTTAAGAAGCTGAGTACTTTTGGCTTTATTCAGCAGTCATCCTCAGGGTGGTGCAAAGTTACAAGTTTGATAAATAAGAAATGTAAAATACGTGAAAGTATTACCTTTTTCTTGAAGACATATTCTGATGGAAAAGAAGATTTCGAGGGTTTCTCGGAAAGCAATTTGAGTTTTTGAGTGGGTGGGGAAACATTAAATGCTGAGTCAAACTGAGGGACTTCCTGACCTTCAAGGATAATTTTAGCAAGGGCAGTGTGTGGAGTTTTATTATCTCACTTTCAAAGAAAACTGAGATAATAGTTTCACTTTGTCATCTGTCTGTCTCTCCATCTGTAAACATCGAATTTTTTTTTGTTTATAGAGATAGAAAAAGTTATTTGTGTTTGATAGGTATTGATGAAATATTATGATATGCACTTTCTGAATCTCTCTAAAGCTATAATAACACCCTCTAGTGGTGTAAAAAGTTGAAAATTCCAGCGTTTCAGATGAACATTGCAAATGATGTATTTATGCTAGAAATTTGAAATTTTGCTGGTGGAATGTGAAGGTCATGAAATTTTCACTGACAACAATGAATTGGCTGTTTAAATCCAGGGGGGTGGGAAAACACAATTTCTTTGTTTTCACAGATAATTGTTTTTAGACATAAATGAAAAATTATTTTTTCGGGTTAGACAGAAATTGAGGAAATATTACGTTTTGCTCTTTCAGAATCTTCTGAAAACTATAATTGCATCCTCTAATGGTGGAAAATTCCAAAATTTCGAATGAAAAGTGCAAATAATGTATTTATGCTAGAAATTTTGGATTTTGGTGGTGAAACGTGAAGGTCTCGAAATTTTCATTCTAAGTCCTCACTTCTACCACCTCACGTCTCATGAAACCACCTCACGTCTAAGATGCCAACAATGAGTTGGCACCTTAGACCCAGGGGGTGGAAATATGCAATTTTTTTGTTTTTGTTTTGCAGATATTTGTTAGTCATCATCATCCTCAACTGCCATGGGCTATGGAGGTTCAACCAGACCGCGCAATTTAGTTCACCAAACATATCTGTCCTGAGTTATATCTGCTGCATCTGACCACTGCATACTAACAATGTCCTGTTTGATATTGTCTGCCCACCATATCCTAGGTCTCCCCTTCTTTCTGAGGCCTTTAGGCACATTGTTCATAACCCTGTTCACTAATATATAATCTACTTTCCTGTTATCTTGTTTACAAAGTGTCCAAGTTTCACTACCATAACTAACCCTAGAGAGAACCAACCTATTATACAGTCTAATTTTAGTCTTTAGGTGTATACGCCTATTTCTCCACACACTCCATAGATTCTTAAAACTCCTGGCAGTAATCCCTATTCATCTGTTAATCTCAGGCAGCACATCACCAGTATCTGTTACATAGCTCCCAAGATAATTAAACTGAAGCACCTCCTGAAAACCACAGCGATTCAAATTAACTGAATACAGCCTTCTTGACTAATTTTCATCACCTTAGTTTTCTCTCTGTTTATAACCAAACCTACTCTATTACCAGTCTCATCAACAGCTTGAATGAAAGAGTTCATCTCATCAACATCACTTGATAAAAGGGCTAAATCATCAGCATAATCTAAATCGGAAAGTTTCATATCTCCAGACCATTTAAGACCAAAATCTTTCCCTTGCAGTGAATTTCGCATAACATAATCAATAACCAAACTAAAAAGAAAAGGAGACAAAATGCACCCTTGTCAAACACCAGAAGTAATGCTAAACCAATTGCTACAAGACTTACCAACTCTCACACACGACTCAGTGTTATTATAGAAAGCTTTCATTATGTTAACTAACTTGTTTGGTATACCATATGATTTCACAATCAACCACAAATTATGACGATCAACAGAGTCGAAAGCCTTTTTGAAATCAACAAAGCTAGCAACCAAAGGTTTCTGGAACTCTAAACATAAAACTCCCCGCCCTGCCCACGGTCAGTAGGGGACACCGATGGGCTTGGAAAGGCCGTCGTTTGTCGGATGGGACATTAAACCGTAGCCCTGTGTGTGAGAGAGTTATACCCTGTGCACGTTAAAGTACACTCTGGATGGCCTTGACATGAGGCTACCATCTGTCTTCCAACAGCTGTTCCAGTGGGTTCTCTCCCCCAACCTTCTCTGAGCCTTCTGGGTCATTGTGACCTGGCCATTTAGCTCATTGTGTGCAAAAAAATGCTGCTCAGAAGTAAAACAACCAACCAACCAATATCTCTGAAGAGCATTGCTCTTCATTCCATGCATGCTCTCCAATGGCAATGGAGAGCATTGCTCTCCATTGCTCCATTGAGAGCAACCATTGAGACCATGCAACCATTGCACCAATTGAGAGCAAAAGCAATGGAGAGCATTGCTCTTCTGTCCATGCATCTGTGCCCAATTCAACTGCTCTCCCCTGTAGTGTGATGTGAGGGATATACAAATTACTTCCCTTCTAGCATACAGACCTCCCTCATGAATACACTCTCCCAGTGGCTGCTGCAAGAGAGGATCGTAGCTGAGAGGGAGTAGACATCCTGCTCCTTTGTGCTATTAATCACAGATATCGATCTTGTACAGCAGTTGTAACTCTAGCCCATACCCAGCTAAACCTTTGAAACACAAAATCTGTGCTAAGAAATTGATTCCACAGTCTATGGACCACAGAAGGACTTGCTTTCAGCCATCGTGCCACGTCTGACTGACTTTGGTCTGCTTTGAGCTGGCCAATAGCTCTCCACTGCAGTTCATTTGGCAAATGATGTCTTGAGGTCATTCTACAAAATGGCTATTTCGAATTTCTTTACTCACATTTACAACACAAAATAATGATCCACTGCAATACACCCATTTTTATGCCGCTATCTGATTACTCAGATCCACGCAACCTAGACTTATTTGCATATGATAATGATACTCAGCATTACTTTACTGTTCTCATGCATTACTTTATTTCTCATGAACAAGGTTGGTGAGGATCGCACAATTTATTTGGTGAATTATCGCTATTTTCCTCATTTTTCCTTAATTTATGGAAACCATTGTAATAGAAGTTTGAAATTTTAGTGGTAGCTTTTCAAGAGAGAACTGACCCATCTTTCTGAGAAAGGTGTGGAAAATGCAACTTTTTAAATATAAGAATTAAAAGACAAATACCTTTTTGTTGTATAATTACTAATAATATATTATGCACCAGAGGCAATATGCATTCTTCTAGTTTTTAATATCCCATTTATGCTCAGCAATCCTTTGCTTTAGGGTGCATATTAGACAGCCGATATAAAACGAGCGGATGTCAGTGGGGGAAGTGGGAGTAAGGGGAATAAAGTAAATTCCACCTTTGTCCACTTTGCAAATGAAATCTTTGTCATACTTAAGAATTTTAAATAGATTGGGTAGTGTTTTGAAAGGAGTCATTAGGTTAAAGGGTTTTTTGGGGTTTGCTAACAAGGGGTGTATATTGGAGAGGGTGTAGTTATGCTGGGGTTGGAGGTGGGTGATTGTGAAATTTAAGTTTAGCTTTGTGAAGAATTCTGTTGATAAAGGCATTATTGAAGAGGTGGTTCTGTGGTCAGGAGGGAAAAATGGTTGAAAGAATTTTAACAACCCTTTTTGCCAATTTTTCCTCATATGTGAACACTCTGAGTAGGAGCTTGCCAATTTTTTTGGTGAGCTCAATTCATTTTATCCTACCATTTCATTCACACAGGAGAATGAGGTAGATAAATCGATAAATACATATTACGTGGAAATTTTTTTGCTGACATATGGGATTTGAACCCCCATTTCTCCAGAAACATGCCAGAGTATTCTCCTAGTTGAACTAATGCCAGCTCATCTTTTTTCTGTTAATTTTAAGACTAAACTCTATCACAGAGATTTTTTTTTTCGGCCAACCATTGGCGCCATCTATGGTCTTGGGTGGCAACTATTACCTTTATATTGCACAGAGTGAGATGGAAATAAATAATAGTCTCATCACGCTATTTAATGTTATTAATGATTTAAACATAGATGATAATCACAGAATTACCATCTGCTCTTTTGGTGTTGAAAAATCAATAAATATTTTGCGGAAAAAAATTTTGATGACATATGGGATGTGAACCCGCATCTCTGCAGAAACATGCCACAGTCTTCTCCCAGTCGAACTAATGTCAGCTCATCTTTTTTCCGCTAATTTTAAGATTAAACTCTATCACAGAGATTTTTTTTTTTTTCGGGCCAACCATTGGCGCCATCTATGATCTTGGGTGGCTACTATTACATTTATATTGCACACAGTGAGATCGAAATAAATAATAGTCTCATAATGCTATTTAGTGTTATTAATGATTTAAACATAGACTATAATCACAGCGTTACCTGCTGCTCTTTTGGCGTTGATAAATCAATAAATATTTTGTGGAAAAAAATTATTGATTTATCAGTGCCAAAAGAGCAGCAGAAATGCTGTGATTATCATCTATGTTTGATTGAGGTAGATCTAACCCTCTCATTTTCGACCTTAGTATTCAGTGAAATGACAAAGGCACACTCACCACCAGAGTTTTCTGAAAACCTGATACTTCTCCCATTCTTATTCCTTTTCATTCCTTTGCCTCCACACAGTTTAAACATGCCTTTTTCTATTCAGCATTTTATTGCACTTTCGCACCTGCAACTAACTAGTCAACCTCCAAAGCAAAATCAGTTTCATCTTTGCCTCTGGGCACAATGCTGGATATAATAATGCCTTTATCAGCAGAATTCTTTACAAAGCTAAACTTAAATTTCATACCCACTCACCTCCAACTCTCCAACCCTAGCATAACTACATCCTCTCCATTACCTTCTCCAATAGGCAAACCTTGTTAGTAATGTCCTAAAACCTTTTAACCTAAAAGTTCCTTTCAAAACACCACCCAAACTATTTAAAATTCTTAAGCATGACAAAGATTCCATTAGCCAAGTAGACAAAGGTGGAATCTTACTTCATTTCCCCAACTCCCAGTTGCCCAGCCAACACTCCCGCTTTTTATATCGGCAGCACTATATGCACTCTAAAGCAAAGGATTGTCAAACATAAACGGGATGTTGAAAACAAAACTCCACACATTACCCCTGCTAAAATTGTCCTTGAAGACCAGGTAGTCCCCAGTTCGACTTAGCATTCATTGTCTCCTCCCCCTCCTTGAAAACTCAAGTCGCTTTTCAAGAAACCCTCAAAATCTTCACCTTCAAAGACAGATGTTTCAACTTTAACATTCCCCTTCCCCTTGCTGCCCAGCATATCCTGCTACGTGAGTTCCCACCCCTACCACTCACCACTATTGGCCAACCAGCTGTCCCACCCCTCCTCTCCGCTGCTCAAGCCTAATCTTGACACCCCAACTGACCAGGTATTGCTCCTTTCAACACAGCAATCAGCACTGGAAAATAGCTCTCTCCTCTTCGCCTCTCTTTGCTGGCATAAAAATGCATTTTAATGCTTCTGACAACACAATGAAGATTTCAGCTGCACAGTTACTTTTGCTACAGTGCAAGAATCATGAAAGCTACCTCTGATGCAGGACCTTTTTCATCACAGTATGTCTTCAAGAAAAAGGTAATACCTTCACCTATTTAAACATTTCACCATCAAACTTGGAACTTTGCACTGCCCTGAGGATGACTGCTAAATACAGTCGAAAGCTCTTGGCTTCTTAAATCATGTAAATAGAACATTAGTGCCTATTATATACATATATTAATAAATATAAACGGCGTAAAAAATGTTATTGTTATTCTTTCTTCTAAGTATCTTTAGAGAGGAAGTGCCAACAATATCAAACAGTCCCCAAACATCAGACTACAGAGTAAGATGTGAATATCTTGTCTTTCCCTTTTCTCCAATGTGTTATGTTAATTTCCTTTGTTTGTTTTAAAAAAATGATCAAAATTACATTTTGTTGAGGTCAGATTAGTGAGATCAGTGATTGCCCTGTATGATTTAGTCCCCTGAAATGTGTTCCTTTGAATTCAAATTGTTTCATTTAGTAGGAACAGAAAGGTATAGAAACATGAAAATCTGGTTTAACAAATGTTGGATTGAAGAGAATAGAAGTAAATATCATCTCTTTCCTCCAATGTGTTCCATTATTTTCCTACTGTTTCGTTTGGATAGAAAATGATTGTTTACTGTGTGTCTGATTAGTGAGAATAATGATACTCGTGTGGTTTAGTTATCTAAAGTGCATTCCTTTGAATTCTAATTTTTAAATTTAGTAGAAATAAAAAAGTCCTTGGAGTTCTTGTGACCTAGCCATTTATCCCATTGTGTGCAAAAAGGTGCCTCTCAGAGGTAAAAGAACGTAACCCTCCTCTAGATGCGGCCCTTTTTGAAGTAGATTTTTATTTAAAACCAAGTGGTCTAAATGGTTTTGGTGAATAATAAAGAATACTAATTTTAATGAATAACTGAGAGATGTTAGGTATAATAGGGGTTTACAGGCTTTAACTAAGTTTGCTGGTAGAAAGAGTCAGGTTTCATATTTGCTAATTTGAAGTTGAAGAAAGTGTGTAGTGGGTGATTTCTACTGATTTAAATTGATATAACATTATATTTAGTGGTTAGCACCCATGGCTACTGATCTAAGGGACCTGGTTTAAGTCCCGTGTAAGGCATAGGTGTGTATGTTGTTTTCGGCTGAGGTCCCATGATCCTCACAGACCTTCTACTGTGGGATATTAAACTGACAGGTTCCTGTCAGACTTCTGTGGCAAGCAGCTGCTTGAGGAGGTATTTATTTTTTAGTTTATTACTCTAGAAGTATTAGTAAAATGAAAAATTTAATTAACTGGCTTGTAAACTATAGGCATGAAAGTTTAAGGCATTTTTGAGAAATTTTCAATTTTATGTATCTTTTAAACTTGTGTCTATTATTACTGAAAGTGCATTGTATTTTTGATTTATGTGCCATTTTAAATGTTTCTCTCTCCCACTTTTTTTTCAAATGCATTAAGCTTCTGAATACAAGTTGAAATTATTATTTTTTTTAATTTTAAGTTTCTTTGATTAATGGAAATTATTTGTTGTATATTATGAAACTTTTGTTTTTTCTTTTAAATGTAGGCTCGTGCACCTAATGCTCCAGTAATCATTGTTGGTACACACTATGACTTGGTGAAAGAAAAATTCCCTTCTTCTTACTCTGAAGAACTCCAACAAATGATTCGTGATAGATTCATTAATGTAGTAGATGCAGATAAATGTGGTCTCCCCCGTGTGATAGACACAATTGAAGTCAGCTGTAAAACTAGGCATAACATCAAACTCCTGTGTAATCTTGTGTATGACACTGTATTTGATCTTAAATGCCCAGGTATGTTTTTTGTTAAATTGTGCATTTAATATTAAATGTAACAAACAAAATTTTAGAAATCAACATGAGAAAAAATAAAAAAAAATAGTAAAAAAAAATATGATAACAGATGCATTTTTTTTTATAACAAAATGGAATTTATGTGAATGATTTCAGAAGCATGTGGCTTGCTTTTTAGCCACAACAATTTGAATATTACTCTGCCATAATTTATTTTTCATTTGGATACAGGAGGTAGAATTTAATACTCCCCTTTCCTATTCTAGAGGGGATAGAATTTAAATACTGTTCTGAACCTAACTCACTGAACAAAGAAATAAATTATATATACATTCATTGTCGTTGGCATCATCATCATCATCATCAAGTGGCCATGGGCTACAGGGGTCCAACCAAACCGTGCAATTTAGTTCTCCAAGCAAGTCTATCCTGAGCTACATCTACTGCATCTGGCCACTGCACACCAATTCTAACAAGGTCATGTTTGACATTGTCTGCCCACCACATCCTAGGTCTCCCCTTCTTTTCGAGGCCTTTAGGCACACTGTTCATAACCCTATTCGCCAATCTAGAATTATTCATATGGGTAACATGGCCAAACCAACGGAGTCTCTCTCTGCACAATATGCTGCTTAAAGGAGGTTGCAAACTCCTTTGCCTACTCTCATTAACTCAAAGGAAAAACTGTCCATTTAATAATAATAATTTAACTTATGCCATCATCAACATTCTATACAAATTTAATTTGCCTTTTCCTATTCTCACACAATAAATAAATTAATTTTTAATGGCTATGATCATTTCTGCCCTTCAGGGGGAATATATTTAATTGTAATGAAGGATTCCAACCATTTAATATAACCTGAAAACAAATATTTAGGATGAATCTATCCAGTATTTAATCAGCATTTGACAGAATACCAAACTGATATAAATTAAAAGCAACTAACTACATGTTTAGCACAAATTGCAAAAATTTTTTCATTAGACCCTAACTTTGAAGAAGCAAAAATTATATTAGTACCCAGGGGCATAGCTATGGGGGGTTGGGTTGTTTTATCTCTGAGTGGCACTTTTTTGCACATCATGGGCTAAATGGTCAGGTTACATGGACCCCGAAGGCTCAGAGAAGGTTCGGGAGGGGACCCACTGGAACAGCTGTTTGGGTGACATGGTAGCCCCCCGTCAAGGCCATCCAGTGTGTTCTTGAACGTGCACAGGGTATGGCTCTCCTGCACATGGGGCCATAGGTTAACGTCCCATTCAACGGACAGCGGCCCTTCCAAGCCCATTGGTGTCCCTTACTGACCGTGGGCAGGGCGGGGACTTTTGCAAAGATAACTCTCAACGCTGACCCAGCTAGGACTCGAACCTGGGAATTGCAGATTACGAGCCTGACGCGCTACCGACTGAGCCACCCCCACCCCAGCTATGGGGGGAATGGGGGAGGCTCCCCCCAAAGTAACTCAGAGTTCGTAAAATTCAAAGCTACTTCGTATAATCTAGGTGAGTTGTGAAAATTTGTAATCTTTTTTTTTTTGTAAAATTAAGGTGAGTTGTCAAAATAGAGGTAACTTGGCAAATCTAGGATAGTTTGGTAAATGGAGAGAGGCAAAATTTAGAGCAGTTGGCAAAATTCGAAGCCACTTAGTAAAATACAGGCGAGTTGGCAAAATCGGGACAACTTGGCAAAATCTTGGGGAGTTGGCATAATTTGGAGTGACTTGGTAAAATCTTGGGGAGTTGACAAAATTTCGGAGTGACTTGGCAAAATTGTGGAGAGTTGGCAAAATTCAGGTGAGATGTAAAAATTGAGATTTTTTTCTGTAAAATTATGATGAGTTGGCAAAATCTAAAGGCAGTTAGCAAAATCGTGGGGAGTTGGTAAAATTCAGGTGAGATATAAAAATTTGAATTTTTTTCTGTAAAATTACAGCGAGTTGGAAAAATCTAGGGGCAGTTGGCAAAATTCGGAGTGACTTGGGAAAATTGTGGAGAGTTGACAAAATTCAGAGTAATTTGGCAAAATCATGGGGAGTTGGCAAAATTCAGGTGAGATGAAAAATTGGGATTTTTTTTCTTTAAAATTATGACAAGTTCGCAAAATCTAGGAGAGTTGGCAAAACTTAGGGAGTTGGCAAAACCTAGGGCAGTTAGCAAAATTCAGAGTGACTTGGCAAAATCATGGAGATTAGGAAAAACTTGGAGTGACTTGGAAAAATTGGGGGGAGTTGGCAAATTCAGGTGAGATGTAAAAAATGCGATCTTTTTTTCTGTAAAATTATAGCATGTTGTCAAAATCAAGGCAACTTCACAATATTTAGGAGAGTTGGCAAAATTCAGAGTGACTTTTCAAAAATCAGGTGAGATGTAAAAATTGGGATTTTTTTTCTGTAAAATTGTAGCGAGTTGGCAAAATTCGAATCCACTTGGTAAAATACGGGTGAGTTGTGAAAATTGGGATTGTTTTTGTAAAATTAAGGAGAGTTGACAAAATCGAGAAAACTTGGCAAAATTTTGGGAAGTTTGAAAAATTTTAAGTGACTTGGGAAATTCAAGAGAAATGTAAAAATTGGAATTGTTTTACAAAAAAAGGAGAGGTGGTAAAATCGAGACAACTTGGCAAAATCTAGGGAAGTTGGCAAAACTGGAAACCACTTGGTAAAGTACAGGGAGTTGTAGAAATTGGGATTGGTTTTGTGAAATTAAGGAGAGTTGGAAAAATCAAGAACTCTCGAGATGAAAAAATTGGGATTATTTTTGAGAAAATAAGGAGAGGTCATAAAATTGGGGCAACTTGGCAAAATCTAGGGGAGTTGGCAAAACTGGAAAACACTTAATAAAGCACTGGTGAGTTGTAAAAATTGGGATTGGTTTTGTGAAATTAAAATCGAAGCAACTAGGCAAAATCTAGGTGAGTTGGCAAAATTCGAAGCCACTTGATAAAATACAGGGGAGTTGTAAAAATTGTGCCTTTCTTGTGCAATTAAGGAGAGTTTATAAAATTCGAATGACTTGGCAAATTCAGGGAAGATGTAAAAATTGCCATTTTTTTCTGTAAAATTACAGCGAGTTGGCAAAATTTAGGGTAGTTGGAAAAATTCAAATCCGTGTGGTAAAATATAGGTGATTTGTGAAATTTGGGATTTGTTTTGTGAAATTAAGTAGTGTTAGCAAATTGAGGAAACTGAATAAAATGTAGGGCAGTTGGCAAAATTCGAATCTACTAGGAAAATATGGGCGAGTTGTGGTAATTGGGATTGGGTTTGTGAAATTAAGGGAAGTCGACAAAATCGAGAAAACTTGGCAAAATCTTGGGGAGTTTGAAAATTTTGTAGTGACTTGGCAAATTTAGGAGAGATGTAAAGATTGGGATTGGTTTTGTGAAATTAAGAAGAGTTGGCCAAATCAAGGGAAAAATTCATACTGAGTTGCTACAATTCAGATGAGATGTAAATAATGGGATTATTTCTGTGAAATTATGGCTGCTTGGCAAAATTGGAAGTCAAATTGCCTGACCCCCCCCCCACACACACACACACACAAGGAGCAAAAATCTAGGTAAAAATGTGACAGAGACATTATTTGCTTAGTTGGCAAAATTTGATTTTTGAGTTGGAAAATTTTTGATTCCCCCTCCCCCTCCAAACATAGTCCTTCACTACGCCCCTGTTAGCACCACCTACAAAATTTCAATTAAACATTACAGAAAATGATTCATAAATGTACATAAAGATGCTCTCTGTAATTCCAATACAGTGCCCTATGCTTGGAGGCTACTGCTGTAGGATTACATTCACATTTTTCTGCATAAATCACTCTTTTTTTTTAGCTGTCATATTTAAATTTCTTTCCTAGCTTGTTATGCTTGACAACAATGCTGGCATCTGCCCTGTGAAAGGCATTGCATGTATTAAAGACTTAATTGTTTTTAAATCTCTTTCAAGTTGGACTTTATTCTGTTTGTCTCATTTGGTACAGTATGACTTAGTTGTCTTTACACATTAAACCCAAAGAAACCAAACCAAGTTTGTCTTTACTAGTTTTTAAAATCATGACAGCCAAATTAATATGTTTAAATAATTAATGAAATAGGCTTGATGTATTTCTAATCAACTCATAATAAATAGGCACTTTAGCATCGATTTAAATTTTAGAGGAAAAATTGTCTTGAGCCAGGTGGGATATGAACCCACGACCTCCTGATGACATGTCAGGTGCTCTGTACCACTGAGCTACCGGCAGCCGATCAAGATCTCCTCTAGTGCTATGAACATTCCTTTTATGTTTCATATAGGTGCTGTTCAAGCAATATTTCTAGCAACAAGCAGCATTTATATTAGCCAATAGATGGAAGCATGTATTGACAAGTTTGCAGATGTAAATAATTGATGAAATAGGCTCGACGTATTTCGAATTAACTCATAATAAATATGCACTTTAGCGTAGATTTAAATTTTAGAGGAAAAATTGTCTTGAGCCGGGTGGGATACGAACCCACGACCTCCTGATGACATGTCAGGTGCTCTGGACCACTGAGTACTAGGGAACAAGGTTTCTGTGCATAGAATAACAGTACAAAGCAATATAAATCATATATATTCAAAATATCCATTCCATTGCTGTTTCCCATGGCTACAACTCAACAACAATAGACAAATTAATCAGTAAATATAGAAACAAAAACAGAAGAGATTCGATTCTTCTCCCAATCACAGACCCTGAATGTACAACCTTTGTCAGACCTATTTCTTACATTCCTGTCCTATGTGAATCTGTCAGCAAATTACACGGAGCCCAAAATATCCAAACTGTTTTCAGTGCAGCTTCAAATCTGAAGAAATTGATCAAAAGGGACAAGGACAAATTTAGCCTACTTCAAAAATCGGATGTATACTGTTTTCCCTTATATTTGCCGGATAATTCTGTTGTTTACTACATCGGCAAAACCATATGCTCCACTTTCTACAGAACCATAGTCTGCAAGGCTATTGAAATAATGACCTCGTCCATCCCCACCTGCAACCGAGACACTGGAATCGCCATTTACAATATGTGGAAAAAACTCTTTGTCTAAACACCTAATGTCACCACATAGTGTCGCTTCACTGAAGACGGAGCACTGTCATTGCTCCGAAAAGCTTCTGAGTTTTCTCCTAAAAACTTTCAAGATGTAAATAGTTTGAAGGATTAACTTTAAAATTTTATTGCTCAATGACAGAGAATTTTAAGTATATTTTTAAATATATACAATATATATATATAAAGTTGGGGAGAAGGAGTGTAAATTCTTGAAACACTACTCATGTTGAAAAAAATGGTATGACAAAGTGTCTCTTGAATCAGTCTTACTCAAATTGAATGAGAGGAAAGAAGATTGAGAAACACTGTTCTGGGTCATAAAAAAAAATTGTAATTTTTCACTGGATTATTGCTGAAATTTCACTTTTTTCCCAAAAGTGATATCCCTGAAATTTAATATCTCAAATATCTGTGAATTTCCTATTTGACCATAATTTAAAATACACTTTACTTTCAGTATACTATGGTTATTGAAAAACTGACTAGTAATTCCATTTTGAACAATTTCAGTTTTACCACAAAAACGAAAAACTTACCACTAATTATAATGCATAAAAAGTTAATAATTTTTGTAGCACAGGCCATTAAATTCAGTACTTAAAAAGAAGACAAATTGTAAAAAAAAAAAGTGTTTAAAATATCCAGTATGAAAGCATTAAAGAAAATAATTATCAAAACCAGCATTTTTTTTTTCTTTCTATTTAAGTGAAATATCCACTGTTGCACTATAAATTAGATGATTTGTTAGTGGATACATCTGTGGAAGACCAATATACAGGGTGTCCCTGAATTCATGGCCCAAATGTGGGAGATGGTAGTACACACCGAACCCACCAATATTCATCATAGAATATGTGGCCGCAAACACAGTGAGGAGTTGGAAATGAAGGACAGACACAGAGGTTTCCAGAGTGACATTTATTGGAGATCATTACAACAAATGCTCAAACGTCCACTCACCAACATTGATAAAGGCGGCACAACGGCAAAGTAATGATCGGCGTACCTGTTCATAAACCCTAGGCTTGTCGTGCACATTGGCAGCTGAGAATGCTGGGGTTTGGCTGATTCAGCGCTTTTAAACCATGCCCCCTACCACCACCGGGCTGCATTTGCAGCTGCATATTCTATGACGAATATTGGCGGGTTTGGTGTGTACTACTATCCCCTCACGTTTGGGCCATGAATTCAGGGACACCCGTATAAAGTGACCAGACATCCCCGTTTTCCAGGGATAGTTCCTGAATATAAAGCTCAGTCCTAACAAATAAATGTTCCTGGAATTTGTTTTTACTTATTTTTTTTTAAATATTAAATTAACTGTACAGCATGAGCAGATTTTTTACTAATAAAATAGTAGTGCCAACACTTATAAAAAATTTGTCAGTAATGTAGATGACTGAAAAATTGAGGCTAGAATTTTACGATGAAAGTCATGAATTGCAAGGTGTCAAACTAGGGTGACCAGTTGTCCCTGTTTTTTTTGGTACATCACTTACATCAAGTTAAATATCATTCCAATATTTACTTTAAAAACATCTTTCCAGCTGCTCCATAGATAATAGATAATAGGTTTGGAAGATACAGCTAACAGAGGTTTCACATTTTCAGTTAACTGTAATAAATTGTGTTGCCTTTATTTAAATAACAAGGGTTATTTGTTGATATTTTACTATATATTTTGATTTATTTATTCATATATTACAGGAAGTAAAGAACGACTTCTTGAACAGAAGATACCTGCTACTTACTTGGCACTAGAGGATGTAGTTGGCCTTTTAGCTGTAGAACGTCATTTGCAAGGAAAAGATCCAGTACTACGAGCTGAACAGTATAAGTAAGCATAAACATATTGTTATTTTGATGCTAAGTTTTAAATGCTGGAGAATAATTTTAAATACTAGAATTAAGTAACATTAATAGTTCTTTTTTTTTTTATACCTATTATGGTCACATATCCAGAGCTGCCAACTACTGTGATTTCAGATTTTCTCTGAATTTTGATTTAAAACCCAAAAGTTTGAATTGGCCATTGAAAATCCAAATTTCAGGTTTTTTCAGTTTTCTCTTACAAAAATATGTTTCCAAAATTTACAGTATTTTTGCCCATATCCCAAATGGAGAATGTCAATGAAAGGGAAGAATTGTTTTTGATTTTGCTCTTTTAATCCTTCCAGAGTCCTGCCTGAAAAACTGGTTTACATCCAGTCTCAGTTATTTTTTCACTATAATCATCCCCCAAAAATTAAATTAAAACTTTTTACAAATAACTAGTGAAAGGAGTTATTGCATGCTATATGCCAACTTAATTGTCATTTGATTCTGGATTTTCCAAAAATAAAATACTTTACAAAAAAGTACTACTAGTTTTGTTTTAATAGGGCATTTTTAGAATCATGCAGTAGAAAAATGCATCTGGCAATGCAAATAAAAATTTATGAAAAAAAAAAAAGTAATAGAAATAATTATAATGCATATGAATAGAAACACTATTTATTTCTGAATAACAAAAAAAATATTTATTTGAAGCAAAAAAATTAATTTTCTTATTGTAATTTTTTTCTCAGTACTACATACTTTGAGAAAAGTCCAGGCTTTTTGCCAACTGTGTTGAGTCATATGACCAAGGCAACTTTGAAATTTTTTTTAAAAATACCAATCAATCAATATAGGTCATTTTTATATACCAAATTAAACATTTTACTAAACATTGCGAATTTTTTCTTTGGGTGTTAAATTTTGGTGATCTTTGCTAAATTCAAAAAGTTTAGTGCACCTGCTGAAATTGCCAACTCCACATGAGAACTGATTTCCATGTCAAGGAAGTCCTTTTTGCTTCTGTATCAAAGACCTCATTAATTTTATGGAAATGATATAAGATCAAAATTTTTTACTGAAAAACAAAGAAATAATAAAAGAAAAAGTAACATATAACTTAATGCATTATGCAGCTTTTGAAGTATCAGCAGTTTTTCATATTTACCATTGTTTTAAGTTTTTAGATTAAAGTTTACTGTTGGTGTTCAAAGTAGCTCTTTTTAACTGGCTTTTTTTTACAATATTCCTAAGTGTGCTTACCAGTTTTAACCATCTGTGTGGTCATCGTCCCAAGCACACTTGGTTGTTGTTAGTTGTAGGGGATTATATTGAATGGGTGCATGCTGCATTGATTTATTGGGGAGATTACATTGCTTTGTAGTGGGGTGGGGTTGCTGCCTGTTTGTTGTTTATGCTTTGAAGTGGAGAACTTTGAACTGCTTGTTTATTGCTAGATTTTGGGGTATTCAATATTTTGCTGCCTGCTGGTCAAGTAGAAGCTTACATGGCAAGGGGGGGGGGGGTGTTGATATACTTCATCATTGCAACATTGATCTCTATTTTGATATATTATAAGTTGTTCCATGATGTTCATGATGAAATCATGATGTTCATGATGAAAGTTGTTCCATGATGAAAATTTTGGCTTTATCAAAGTCATCCCCATCAAACCCAAGGCAAATTAAAACCAACAGAGATCCAAAAATCAAAATAGATAGTGTTTACAATATTCCAATGAACACCATAATGCAGAACAAAATAAATCTTATTTCGCCAAGAAAAAATGAACATCAAAAATACTGTTCAAAGACCACGAGAGATATAAGAATGGGAAAACAAAGTACTTCTTTAGCCCGTTCTGTGTACAATAGAGAACAAACACCTGACTTTGATAAAGCCAAAATTTCCCTTCCCATGGAAGCTTCTACTTGACCAGCAAGCAGCAAAATATAAAGTACCCCAAAATCTAGCAATAAAGAAGCAGTCAAAGTTCTCCATTTCGAAGTATAAACAACAAACTGATGGCTGCTTTAACACTCCAAAGATTATTAACTTTTGAAGTGAACTTTTTTTCTGATCCAAATTTATTCAAATTTCCGGGTAGCTGTATCAGGTGCCAGGCAATAATAACTTGCCAAATAAAGTTGAAGTAAGGCTCGTTATGTATTTATCAAGCATTACTTTCAAATAAGAATACAAAAAGGATTGTCAAGTTTGAAGTTTAAATTTAATAAAAAAAAATCAATTTATGTTGCTCAAGAGAAAAAGAGCAAAAATTCAAAAGTTTCTAAAACAAACTAAGTTTATTTCCAAAAATATTCAGACTCCCCCAATTCAATACAAAGGTTGGAGTACTAACAACTCCTTCTATCTAAAGTAAAGTCATCTCAACTTCAACTAACAGCAGTCTCTGTGGCCCAACACCACCACTCACTCTACTCCGCCTACTCTCTTTCTTACTCTGTGACCTAACGTTACTTAGTTATAACATGCGTACAAGTCCGGCATGTGTCTATTGCACACCTGGAAAGACATTTGCATAATCTGACGATCATACTAGCTATGACGCAAGAGGGGTCATGTCCTACATGCACGCTTTAACAGTTGACAATCAAAAGGTTGGAGTTGTGCATGCTCAACTCCTACAGCTCGGAAACAAGAATTGTGATCAGTCCAAAAAAAGAAATAATCCCAAAAATGATAAATATAACATAAATAAAGCAAAACTGGTTAAAGAAAAGTAAAAGTGAATGGGTGGGCCATCACACAGCCTCACCCCACCACAAAGCAATCTTGCCAAATACATCAATGTGGCAGCAAAAGAAATACATTTGCATGCACATGTATTTCTTTTTCATCATAGATAGTGCCAAGTCAGTTTCTGGGGAGAGATGGGTTCAAATCCTGCACGTCGTCAAAACTTTTGTCCACAAAAATATTGATTGATTTATTGATGTGAAAGCTGTCATTTAACTCTGCGAATATTACTCACTGTTTAAATCATTAATAATGCTAATACGTGAAGTAACTAAATTATATTCATCTTACTGCAACATTTATAGAAATAGTTACCACCCTGGATCATAGATGGCACTGAGTCCAGATGTTGAAATCACGGGAAGAGTGAAAAGTCATATTAAGTGGGAAAAAGATGGAGCTGGTGTTAGTTCAATGGTAGAATACTCTGGCATATTTCTGGAGAGATGTAGATTGAAATTCCATGTTTCTTATGCTTTTTTTCACAAAAAAATTTATAGATAAAAATAATTTAGAAATGCTTAAATAGTTTTTAATTGCAAAATGTACTAAAATGATTTTTTTTAAAAAGTGTATCTGGTGTATTTTTGTGAAAATTCCTGAAAACCTCCAATAAAATTTTTTTCCCTTGGTATACTTCTTTTTATTGAGAACACAGATGGTTGGATGTTTACTAAATAACTCACTGGAGTTCTGAATAGCTCAATTAATTAATTGAATTGAGAATAACCGAATTAACACTCTGAAGTTCTCAATAACTCAATTTTTTGAATTGTGATAACTCAAATAACTCATGGGAATTCCCAGGTAGTTAGTGGAGGAATGTTCTGAATATAGAACAGCAGCTATGGAGACAGTGTAATTTGTACTGTGCTAATAATTGCTTGAGCAAGAGAAAAGACTTATCGTTTTCTGACACGTCAGGTTGAGGAATAAATTAAAAAAAAATTAGCATTTTTTAGGAGCTCTGAAATGTCTATTTTACATATGTATTTAAATGAAAAACAGTTGATTCAAGCTTTAATATTTCAAAAAAATATTAATTTTTTATGGCACTAAAGATTGAGTTTATGGTTCATGGCCATAAATGCAGGCTTTGAGAACCTGATTTTATAGGTTGTGGCAGCATGAGGTTTAAGGCTTTGTGAATTGGTGTTGTTGGCTGATCATTATCAATGATAAGGTTTGAAGTGATTGGGAGATGTGCCGGTGTTTAAAATTCAATGATGTTTAAAATATTGGTCATTTATTAATATTGATACTAGGTAGCACAGATATTTTATGGAAACGCTTTTAAAATAAACAATGCCATAGAGAATTAAAAATACTAATTTAATTATAGGTATTAATATTTTAAAACCATTAATTTTTACCTATATAGTAAAACTGAAGATTCTTAATGTCATAATCTCATGTTCCCAGGCTCAAGCCCAACTGTGCCAGTGTATAGATTTATATCCATAATGCGCTATCATGCCCTCAGTGAGAAAGGGAACACTAATGATCTTAGAAAGGCCACTGACCATCAGATGGGACATTAAGCTGTGGTTCATATGCATGAGAACCACACTCAGTACACTTTAAAGAACCCTGGATGGCCTTCCCAAGAGACTTCCATTTGCCACTTTTCTCTTTTTTTTCAACCCTGCTGAGGAGTGGTCAACTTCACAGGGTCCTGGTGCTGACCATTTATACCTACTAGACTGGACTTGTTTATGGATTTGAGCTTGATTATGGATCCTGGACTTGCTGCACTGGTGGGCCTCTGTTGAGGGAGACTCTGCCGCTGTATTTTCTGTTTGCTTCTGGGTTGCCAGCCCTAAGTGAACAGAGGCGTGGGATACCTTATATCAGCTGGTGGATAATCCTAATCAGAGGCCATAGCAGGTACCTGAACCTCACTTAGCTAGTTGGGCATTGCCAAGCCTAAACTGGAGTAATGTGTCTCAGGCAGGCCATAGGCTCTTGAAAAAGTCCACTTGAAAAGGTGGTGCCTGAAGTTCCTACCAGCATTGGTGACTTCAGCCTTTAGCAGAGGAGGAACAGGACTTTGTCCCATGCATGTGATCAGGGGGCTGTTTGATATTGTTGGCTGGCCCTACCTATCTCAATAAACCTAGTTTCTTTAAAAAACCTACTAATCATTTTCTCTCTACAGGAACATAGAACATGAGGACGTTATATAGAGATTATTCTCTTGATGTCCTCACAAAAGAATTCCAGTTCTATAACCTAGATATTCTAGGCTTGCAAGAGACCAGATGGACAGGTAAAGGTGAGATACTTAAAAATAACTTTAAATTTCTCTTTACAGGGAGGAAGGATGGAAAGCATCACCAAGGCGTGGGTCTGCTGCTCAGCACACATGCTAGTGATGCTCTTCTAGGATATGAGTGCATTAATGAAAGGTTTCTTACAGCAAAATTTCAGACAAGCATTAAAGACTTGAATGTTATCTGCTGTTATGTATGCCCCCACTGAGGATGCTGATGAGGATGAGAAGGATAAGTTTTACGGACAACTTCAGGATATTTTGAATTCTGTCAAGAAAGGAGATATTACCCTTCTTCTAGGTTACTTCAATGCCAAAGTTGGTACTGACTCTGACCTTTGGGAAGGAGTGATAGGCCCTTTTGGTATTGGTGGCTGCAATGGCAATGGGCAACGTCTCCTACAGGTAAGTAAACTCAATGGTTTCAGAATAACTAACACATATTACAAATACCACGACATACATAAATACACATGGGTTTCACCTGATGGGCTGCATAGGAATATGATTGATTATATATTAATTAACAGCAAATGGGCTAGTTCTGTTAGAAATACCAGGTCATATATGGCAGCTGAAATTAGATCTGACCATTAGTTTGTTAAAAGTGTCTTGCAACTTAAACTTAAAAAGTGTTGTGCTAGGGTTAAAAAATTTACCTTTAATACTGAAGCTCTGAAAGACCCAGTTGTAGCTAAAGCTTACCATGATAGGTTACTTAGTCGTTATGACAGTCATGGTTTGCTTAAACTGAAGTTGAGGAAGAATGGGGCCATTTTAAACAGGCTTTTTTGGAAACTAACAGTACTCTATTAGGAAAACAGGAGCAGAGGAGGCAGAATTATTTAAGTGATAAGGCACTTGAGCTTATTTCAGAAAGAAGGAACTGCAGGAATGTCCTTAATCAGTACCCTACTAGTCCTAATAGAAAGGATTACAGAGAGCTTAATAAACGTGTAAAGGATCATTTAGCTACTGATAAGCATCTTTGACTTGATGGCTTGGCTGACAGAGCTGAGGAAACAGTTAGGCAGCACAACAGCAGAGAGCTGTACCAGATACTTAATGTTTTATGTGGTAGAAAATGGACAGGCATACAAGGATTGAAGGATAAACAAGGTAAGGTTATAGAAGCTGAGAATTCTGTTATGGCTAAGTGGCTGAGCATTTCAGCAATGTTCTAAACAATGTGGTTATTTCTACTCCCATTGTTTGTAATGATAATAGATGCATTATTGGCTTTAATATTGGCCCTATAACACAGTCTGAAGTTATTTTGGCTATTTCTAAGCTTAAACTATATAAATTATCAATGATAGATGAAATTACTACTGAAATATTAAGAACTTGGAATGTTTTGTTTACCACATGGATGACTGAAATTTTGAATATATGGTCGGGTGCTTGGCTAGTAATCTCTTACCTGGGTTCGAGCCCCAGGTAAGGCATGGGTGTATGTGTCGTTTTTCTGCTGAGATCCTGCCATCCTCACAGACCTTCTGCTATGGCATATAAACTGACAGGCTCCTGTCAGACCTCTGTGGCAAGCAGCTGCTTGAGGGGGTATTTATTTTATTATTATGATAAAGGCATGGTTCCTAAGGATTTTACTAGAGCTATTGTTAACCTTATTTTTTAAATAGTTGATCACAGTTCTTGTGATAACTATAGGGGTATCAACTTACTTTCTGCTCCAGATTCAACTTACATTCTGCTCCAGGTAAAGTTCTTTGCATGATTCTGCTTAATAGAATTAAGAATCTGGTTTATGATGAGAAATGTGGATTCTGAAGTGGTAGGGGATGTGTAGATCAGATATTTTCACTCAGGCAGATTCTTGAGAAATGTTTAGAGTTTCAGAAACCTTTGGTTGCTAGCTTCGTTGATTTCAGAAATGCTTTCAACTATGTCGATTGTCATAATTTGTGATTTATTGTGAGATTTGTTGCAGTCTTGAACAGGTGTCATAGTTTAATTATCTTGGAAGCTATGTACCCAGATAGGTGACATGTGACATGAGATTAGCAGATGAATAGGGATTGCTGCTGGGACTTTTAACAATCTAAGGAGAGTGTGGAAAAATAAGAGTATACACCTATAGACTAAAATTAGGCTGTATAATATTTGGTTCTTTCTAGAATTTGTTATGGCAGTGAAATTTGGACGCTGTGTAAACAAGATAACAGGAAACTTGATGCTTTTGATTCTAGATGCCTACGCAGTATCTTGGGCATTAGGTGGTTCAACTTTGTAAATAATGATGATGTTAGGCAAAGGGGTCGGCAACCTACTTTGAGCAGCATATTATGCAGAGAGAGACCCTATTAGTGTGGCCATGTTGCCCATAGGGATAATTATAGATAAGTGAATAGGGTTTTGAACAGTGTGCCTAAAGGACTCAGAAAAAAGGGGAGACCTAGGATGCAGTGGGCAGACAGTGCCAAACAGGACCTTGTTAGAATTGGTGTGCAGTGGTCAGATGCAGCAGATGTAGTAGCTCATGACAGATATGTTTGGAGAACTAAATTGTGCAGTCTGGTTGGACCTCCATAACCCTTGGCTGCTTGAGGATGTTGATGATGATGAATGCTTTCTGTTAGGAGTAGTAGGGTGTTGATTAAGGACATTCCTGAAATTCTTTCTTTCAAAAACAAGCTCCAGTGCCTTATCACTCAAGTAATTTTGCCTCCTCTGCACCTTTTTACACAAATGAGTACTCTTAGTTTCTAGAAAAGCCAGTTTAAAATGGTCCAATTCTTCCTCAACTTCATTAGTAAGCTAATCAGACTAATAATGATTAAGTAACCAGCTGCGGTTAGCTTTGGCTAGAACTTGGTCTTTCAGAGCTTCAGTGATAAAGGTAATTTTTTTAATCTTAACTATCCCCTACCACTTTTTAATCTAACACTTCTGAAGTAAGTTCAGGAAACTTTTAACAAGTCATATGTGGAAGCTGATATCAGTCGAAGCTGAATTTCAGCTCCCTTATATGACCTGGTATTCCTAACAGAAACAGCCCATTTGCTGTTAATTAATATATAAACATTCATATTCTTATGTAGCCTATCTGGTGATACCCACTTGACTTGTATATGTTGTGGTGTTTATAATAATTACTAGTTTTTCTCAAATTATTAAGATTACTTACTTATAGGAGGTGTTATTCATTGTCATTGCAGCTACCAATACCAAGGGGACCTATCACCACTCACAAAAGATTAATATCAGTGGCAATTTTAGCCTTGAAGTCACCTAGGACAATGGTAATATCACCTTTCTTGGCAGAATACAAAATATCCCGAAGTTGTCTGTAAAACCTATCTTTCTCATCAGAGTCCATAGTGTGGACATACAACCGATAACATTAAAGTCTTTAATGCTGGTTTCAAATTTAGCTGTAAGGAACCTATCTTTAACCCTCTGATGGCTTAAACTTTTTCTCCTCATGACAGCTAAATGGTCTTTTAGTGTCACTTACATGGCAGTACTGCCACACAACCATTGTTTAACTGACAGCTTTTGCATGTATGAGGGACAATTAGTAACACCTGCACCTTCTTCTGCTGTTGTGCTATGTGCTGCAGCCAGTTGTGAACAAGCTCTGGCAAAGAAGGCTCTTTTTAGTTATTGTTTCTATTTCAATAGTGGAAACAATGCATAGAATGATGGGATGAATGATATAAAGTTATTCTAGGAAACATTGAAATAAGTTTAAGCCAGAACAAAGTGTAAAACAGAAAAGCACAACAGAGGTACATACTTTGTAATGACTTACAAAATCTTCAGTTTTTAAAAATAGCAGGTTTTTTTTGTTTTGTTTTTTAAGTTTCAGAAGATTTTTGAAATTTTAAGGAAAAATTTATCGATAATAGTTCCAAACCAAACTCATGAGCTTAAATCAGAGAGTTGATTCTACATAGAGTAACACTAGCAAACCAATCAGTTGTACCATATATCATATCTAACAGATAGTGATCAGATGGCTTTAACAAATTATTTATATTGTAGTGTAATAAAATATGCATGAAATGAAAAAAAGAAAATATTATTTTTAAAGCTTGAATTACATATTTTTATAAGATATATATAAGAAAATTTTCAAACAGCAATTTTTATTTTTTTTTTAAATCGAATTTTTTTGTGTTGTACTAAAAATGAACATAGATGTCTTGAGCGTCTCATTTTGGATTCTGTCAATATCTATATTCTTCTTTGTCCCTAGAAAGATTAAGTCACTATGCCAGTTAAGACTAATGGTTAGACTTTTGTAAATATTTTATATTTTTGATATTTCATGCTGCTATGTGTGCCATGCTTTTGTGAATATCTATATTTTTTATTTCCATGCTGCTGTGTAAATTACAAACAATTTAGTGGCCAGTTTCCTTGGTGCAGCAGTGGCAGGTATATTGCACTAGGGAAACTGCCCACCACAGATTTTCTATTACCAGTCATGTTATTTTTCACCTATTTCTAGCCCATTTCTGAAGTATGTCTGGATACAGACTTTTCCTTATACCCTATTTATCAATCTAGGGCAAAAGTGAATAAATTATGCAAATATCATAGTGCTATTTACATTTCTGCAAATGAGTTTATTTTTTTGCTAGTAAAAATAGTTTGTTTTATATCTATATGGTTAATATATAATTCGTGCTTAAAGCATTTTTTTCCCTTTTTCCCCCAAGAATGCTAGTAATGCATGAGATGCAGCAGAGGTACAACATTGCTTTTAGAGATATGGCAGAACTCAACCAAGCTACTGCTTTCTTGCATGAAAATGGTAATGTTTTGATATTATGCCAAAATTTACAGCTATTAAAAATATTCATTGTTATCAATTTAACTGTGTATTAAACTTAAACAATTTCTTATGTAATTTACTAAGAAAAAATAATTGCATTGATTATTCCCAGATTTGTGCTTTATAGTAAATCTTAGTTGATATCTTATATTCTGTTTACTGTTCAACAAAGTGTACTTTTAGCCACCCATGATACAAACTGTGACATAGCTAGAGGGGTATTCTATGTGTTGGGGTGAGGAGTAATAGCATGGACATAATGACTTGAAACAAATTATGTGTAGTGTTTTAACAATTCTTTCATTTTACTTTACCACATGGGTAGGTCCAACATCAGATTTTTATTGAATGTGTGATGGCTTTTTTTTTAAGCTATGCCATTGGATGTGTTTTTAATATTTTTGTTACATCTATAACAGAATAGGTTTCAAGTTGGTTTTACAGTACTTGTCCAGCTTGAACAGTGATTAATCTTTGAATATACCTAACCTGAATCTGTGTACTTACTTTTCGTAAATTAAATACCAATACAGTCAGCTCTCGATTTACATGAATTTGATTAGCATGTTTTTGGAATAGCATGGTCACTGTATTTACACCCTTTTTTTACTATTTGTGGATTTTTTTGGAATAGCAAAGTTTAAACTCGGGAATTAAAAAACAAAAGAAAATGAATCCCTCTCAAATATCATTCCTTTCAATTTACAATCAGATCTGAAAAGCTACTGGGTTATCTACAGGTAATGAAAGAACAATAACCATGTCATATCAAGACTCAAACTTTTGAACCCTCACAGTTGCAGTGTCACCAAAAACCATACGATGCCACTACACCACCAAGGCTGCAATAGTTTTTAAGGTTGCTTTGGTGGTGACCCGAAGAAAGGTATGAAGCTTGAACCTAAACCCAGGATTTAATTTGTACGTGTGTGTGTGTGGAGGGGGGGGGAGGTCGAAGAATAAGACTTGAATAGAGTTTCCCAATTACTAAAATATTCCACTGAACAGAAAAGATTGAATTGCTATTCTGCATAGAATAAGATTTTGTAGTTTTTCTTAATCTGTTTGTAGTGTTAGACATAAAATATGGGGCTGAAATAAAATTATGCAAAAACAACTCATTTGGATTTCAAAGTGGTAGACAAAGACAAGTTTGAGACTTAGTATAAGATGACAGAATTTTTTTAATTAATTAAAAAAAATTTTTGGTGTGTGTGTGTGGGGGGGGGGGGGGGTCATTTCAAACCTCCAAACTGAAATCTCTGTGGTACCTGCCTCAACCCTCCTAACAGATGCCAGTAGGTGAGGAGGTATTCAGACACTCTAACAAGATGCTGCATAAAACTAATTAGGCTTTGAATTTAATGTTTTAGGCTACCTTGTATAAAACTGGCTGTAGTTTTAGATTCAATTGTTTTACATCTAAGAGGTGCTTCTCTGCACACAGTGGACTAAATGGCCAGTTTACAGGGAAGGTTGAAGAAGAGTATTCACTGGATAGCTCTTAGGAAACAGATTGCAGTCTCCTGTCAGATCCATCCAGTGTGTTTTTTAATGTGCACAGAGTATGGTTCTCCTGCATTATCCCCATACTTATGCTGAACATTTATTATACATGGCTGTAGAGTATTATTTATGTGCTTCTCAGTTCTATTTTTTGGTTACATGTAAATTTACATTGGCCAAAGAAATTTCCTATTACTTTCAACAATATTTTGTTTCAACTCCACATACTGCATTACATTTAAAGTTTCTGCTTTCATTGTTATATTTATGTAGTTGAATCATCAGCATTCATGAGAATAATGCCCTCTTTTAATTTCTGGGAGAATTACTATACTTTTCTATGTCTCAGGATAGTCCAGAGCAAGAAATTTCTGCAAACTACAATATAATAAGGCACACTGACCTGCATGGATGCTAAACTATTTCCAGGTTGGGTTGTCTCTGAGTAGCATTTTTTTTGCACACAATGGACTGAATTGTCAGGCCACAAGGACCTCCAGTTCCTGGTTTCTATCCTTATTATGTGAAGAGTTATGGTGGCCACACACATTTCCTTTTATTATTATTATAAATATTTTATTATAATAAAGCATAGTAATTATTTTAACATGGCATGTCATCTGTTCAAAAAAGTGTTGCTCAGAAGTAAAGCAACCATCCATCCTGAAAAATCACTCAGCATGTGAAAAAACAAAACATTAGACACTTCAACCCCCCCCCCTCCCCTCCTCCCCATGAAATTTTCTGACTGTGCCACTGAGAAGTCTAAATCAAGGTATACCTTGAGGTCTATAAAGCTAGACAATGAGTTTAGCTTTTTTGCAGTGATGTAACCAAGAGCTAAATTTTGCATAACTTCGTGGATTTTAGGGGTGGTCAAATTTTTTTATTATATATTAGCATGCTTCATAACTTAAAGTGCAAATTTCACTTGTGGGGTCACTTTTTAGTTGTTTATGAAGATGTGAACAAGCACCTTTTGCCACCATAATAATTATCCTTCGGTAAATTGCATATTTTGCATTCATTATTTCTTATTCTGTAGAAATTTGGAATTTATTCAAGAAATGGCATCACATGCACCTCTACACACATTAGGAAATCATTTCATAAGAGTTTTAGCTGTCTTTTTTTTTTAGTATGGGATAGAAGTATAGTACCCTTAGGCCATTTAATTAATTCACATTTGGTTAAACAGATTGGTTACTTTTTTTGTGTATGCTGTATGTAGAACAAAGAAACTGAAATCATCATTAGCATATTCACTATTTTCAAATATAAGAGCATTTTCATTGTCACAACAGTAAGATTCTAAGACTATTGTGCTAGTTAGAACCAAAGGTGAAAGTAGGCCAGTATGCCTTGGTACGTCATATCAGCACAAAATTATTTGCCAGTACATCATACCAGTAAGACATTCTTCAGTAGTGGTGCAATTAATGATTTTTTTTTACCTTTTGCTGCTCTTTCAACTGATCAATTTGAGTTTAAAAAAGTGGATACTTCCTTTTAAGTAAAATCCTTCAATTATTAATTGCAATATTTCAGTTTAACCCTTTTAGATACCAGTTGTTTGAAAACCTCATTCTTGAGGTTCCATTTTTGCCAACTAGGAGTGCCAAGGAGGAGTAAATATTGCTTTCTCTCTTTGAATAATTAGCAAGGATACTGGATAAAGAGGGAACTAGATAGGCAAAGGTGACTCCAAAAAACATCACTTGGGGAGTCATTAAGTGTTCATATATAATGTACATTCACATTCACATCCACCGTAGCTATCTGGGTTCATTCTTAATTACAACCAGAGGCAGAACTGGGATAATTGATTTGTGGTTTTCTTATTTTAACTCATATTCAATCTGTTGTCAGAAGTGTATATTCAGTGTTTTATGCTTTCATATTATAAATAAATCTTTGTAAATAATTTTACATTCTGCTTAATTTGAAAATTCCAACATTTCTGAGAATCATGGGAGGCAATTTAATGTGATTGGGCAGAGGCCTCGACAAATTTAAGTAATGAGTTCGAAAGTTAAGGGAAAGAGGAGATTAAAATTTATTAATTTTTTTGTTTAATTCATGAAAATTTTTAAAAAATATGAATTTACTAATTAACAGAGAGGTGAAAGAGGGGAAAAAACAGTGGTTTTCTGTTGAAACAATGCAACTTGCAGGAAGAAAAATCTTTATTTTGTGATTGGCAAAAGTTACTCTTTCATTATCACATTTTGGATGGGGGAAGCTACAATTTTACCTCTATTATCACAGATGCGAAATTGCCATATATCATGAATCTTGGATTACACTTGATGAATTTTAAAAGTCATTCTGAATCTGCAATATCTCTTATTCTAATAAAATCCTTAAATTTAGCATCTGGGTTTAGAAAATACAAGTTGAATGACAAAAATTAAAATATGAGCCAAAAGTTTGTTTTCTTTCTAAAAAATTTTATTTAAAATTTTTTACGAACTAAAAACAATTTGAAAACATTATAGTAGATGGCAATCTTTTTTATTGATTAATCTTACAAGGCTCCTGTCAGACCTCTGTGGCAAGCAGCTGCTTGAGGGGATATTTTTATTATTTATTATACATTTTTTTTTTCCAGCAAGACCATACTCCATGGAATCAGCACATATTAATATTTATTATTATATATTAATATTTATTCAACATTTAAAAATTCCTTTATCATTCACTATTTGCAGCAAACATAGTGAAAAATAGAAAATACTGGGGCACTGTACTTTTGTCACCATACACTTCATTAACCCTGAAAGATGAGTTCAGTGGATTGACTGCCTGTGCATGATTTTCCACACATAACTATTCTTTGAAGCCTATCAATAAGGAATAAAATCTACTTTCACCACTGGTTAGAACTAGCAGAATACACAAAGGTATATCCACTGAAATAGTAACTAAATTCTCTAACAGTAGTTACTGTTACTTTTTTGAATTCTTTATGAAGGCAATATATTGTTCTGATGATTAGAAAGCCTAATTTAAAGCAGTTAATTTATAACAGACCATTGCATATTAATCTTTAAAATTGCACATGTATATAAAAAATATATTTTTTTAATTCTCTCCTAAGCAATTGTTTTCCACATGGGTCTGATAGGAGCCTGTTAGTGTGGTATATCATTTAGAAGATCTGTGAGGAAGGTAAGACCTCAGCAGAAAGATTAGGAGAGAAGATGCTTTCATGCCTTAGCCAAGGCTGAACCTAGATCCCGTTGATCAGTAGCCAAGCTTGCTAACCACTCAGCCACCATGATAGTTACATATGTATGAAAAATGGCAAAAATAATTTTCTATTCCTCTCTGTAATTTCAGGTATTCTTCTTCATTATGAAGATGCTACTTTGAAAGACTTGTACTTCTTGGATCCTCAATGGCTGTGTGACATGCTAGCACATGTAGTTACTATTAGAGAAATCAACCCATTTGCTAGAAATGGTTAGTGGTATGCTGAAAATATTTCTTTATAACAGAGCACTGCATTAGTGTGTTTCATGGTTTGCAGCATTTAAGAAAAACTAATAATTACAGTAAAATGTATGGGGCAAATGGATGCAATTTACTATCAGTAACACTTAAAGTGATAAATTTTTTAATCTGAATTCCTTCTATTGTGTCAGTTTAATTTGAATAGTTTTCAGCATTAAAAAAATTTAGTACAATATTTGAAGTAAGTAACTAATAGAAATAGGGTGTGTTGTATACTAAAAGGTATTCATATTATAAAACATGTGAAACATCTGCAGATATCTTTGTGTGTTATTAATAATTTATATTCACTGCCCTACCAAAATAATAGAGAATTTCTATGCTATGTCAATAAGCATATAATTTCAAAGCTATATAACATCTAAAATTTGTATCTAATGGGAAACGTGTGACTAAATTGAGGATCATTATCAAATCTGATTAAATCTCAATTTTAAGCAATGTTCATTCAGTATTTAAAGAATTATGGAATTTAATATAAACTATTTTATAAAAATCATCATCATCATCAAGCAGCCATGGTGAACCGAGGTCCAACCAGATCGTGCAATTTAGTTCTCCAAGCAAGACTCTCCTGAGCTACATCTGCTGCATCTGGCCACTGCACACCAATTCTAATAAGGTCCTGTTTGATATTGTCTGCCCACCACATCCTTGGTCTCCCCCTCTTTATGAAGCCTTTAGGCACATTGTTCATAACCCTATTCGCCAATCTATAATTATCCATACGGGCAACATGGCCAAACCAACGGAGTCTCTCTCTGCACAATATGCTGCTTAAAGGAGGTTGCTGACTCCTTTGCCTAATCTCATCATTAGTTGCAAAGTTGAACCACCTAATGCCCAAGATACTTCATAAGCATCTAGAATCAAAAGCATCTAGTTTCCTGTTATCTTGTTTACAAACTATCCAAGTTTCACTACCATAACTAACCCTAGAAAGAACCAAACTATTATACAGCCTAATTTTAGTTTTAGGTGTATACGCCTATTTCTCCACACTCTCCATAGATTCTTAAAAGTCCCAACAGCAATCCCTATCCGTCTGTTAATCTCATGCCTGCACATCACCAGCATCTGTTACATAGCTCCCAAGGTAATTAAACTGTGATACCTGTTCAAGATTGCAACCATTCAGATTAACTGAATCACAGCCTGCCTGACAAATTTTCATCACTTTAGTTTTCTCTCTATTTATAACCAAACCTACTCTACTACCACTTTCATCAACAGCTCGAATGAAAGAGTTCATCTCATCATCATTTGCCAAAAGGGCTAAATCATCAGCATAATCTAAATCAGAAATTTTCGTATCTCCAGTCCATTTAAGGCCAAAATCTTTCCCTTGAAGTGAATTTCACATTACATAATCAATAACCAAGCTAAAGAGAAAAGGAGACAAAATGCAGCCTTGTCGAACACAAGAAGTAATGCTAAACCAATTGCTACAAGACTTACCAACTCTCACACACGACTCAGTGTTATTATATAGAGCTTTCATTAAGTTAACTAACTTGTCTGGTATATCATGTGATCTCACAATCAACCACAAATTATAATGATCAACAGAGTCAAAAGCCTTTTTGAAATCAACAAAGCTAGCAACCAAAGGTTTCTGAAACTCTAAACATTTCTCAAGAATCTGCCTCAGTGAAAATATCTGATCTACACATCTCCTACCACTTCTGAATCCGCATTGCTCATCACGCAATTGCTTGTCAACCAGATTCTTAATTCTATTAAGCACAATCATGCAAAGAACTTTCCCTGGAACAGGGAGTAAGCTGATACCCCTATAGTTATCACACGATCTGCGATCACCTTTTGTGAAAATAGGGATAATAACAGCTCTGGTAAAATCCTTAGGAACCATGCCTTTATCATAAAAGATATTCAGAATTTCAGTCATCCATGTGGTAACCAAAACATTCCAAGTTCTTAATATTTCAGTAGTAATTTCATCTATCATTGAGAATTTATATAGTTTAAGCTTAGAAATAGCCAAAATAACTTCAGACTGTGTTATAGGGGCAATATTAAAGCCAATAATGCATCTATTATCATTACAAACAATGGGAGTAGAAATAACCACATTGTTTAGAACATTGCTGAAATGCTCAGCCCACCTAGCCATGACAGAATCCTTACCTTGTTTATCCTTCAATCCTTGTATGCCTGTCCATTTTCTACCACATAAAACATTAAGTATCTGGTACAGCTCTCTGCTGTTGTGCTGCCTAACTGTTTCCTCAGCTTTGTCAGCCAAGCCATCAAGCCAAAGATTCTTATCAGTAGCTAAATGATCCTTTACACATTTATTAAGCTCTCTGTAATCCTTTCTATTAGGACTAGTAGGGTACCGATTAAGGACATTCCTACAGTTCCTTCTTTCTGAAATAAGCTCAAGTGCCTTATCACTTAAATAATTCTGCCTCCTCTACTCCTGTTTTCCTAAAAGAGTACTGTTAGTTTCCAAAAAAGCCTGTTTAAAATGGCCCCATTCTTCCTCAACTTCAGTATTAAGCAAACCATGACTGTCATAATGACTAAGTAACCTATCATGGTAAGCTTTAGCTATAACTGGGTCTTTCAGAGCTTCAGTATTAAAGGTAAACTTTTTAACCCTAGCACAACACTTTTTAAGTTTAAGTTGCAAGACACTTTTAACAAGCTAATGGTCAGATCTAATTTCAGCTGCCATATATGACCTGGTATTCCTAACAGAACTAGCCCATTTGCTGTTAATTTAATATATAATCAATCATATTCTTATGCAGCCCATCAGGTGAAACCCACGTGTACTTATGTATGTCGCGGTGTTTGTAACAAGTGTTAGTTATTCTGAAACCAATTAGTTTACTTACCTGTAGGAGATATTGCCCATTGTCATTGCAGCAACCAATACTAAAAGGGCCTATCACCCTCCCCAAAGGTCAGAGTCAGTACCAACTTTGGCATTGAAGTCACCAAGAACAAGGGTAATATCTCCTTTCTTGACAGAATTCAAAATATCCTAAAGTTGTCCATAAAACCTATCCTTTTCATCCTCATCAGCATCCTCAGTGGGGGCATAACAGCAGATAACATTCAAGTCTTTAACACTTGTCTGGAATTTTGCTGTAAGAAACCTTTCATTAATGCACTCATATCCTAGAAGAGCATCACTAGTGTGTCTGCTGAGAAGCAGAGCTACGCCTTGGTGATGTTTATTATCATTCCTCCCTGAAAAGAGAAATTTAAAATTATTTTTAAGAATATGACCTTTGTCCATCTGGTCCCTTTCAAGCCAAGAATATCTAAATTATAACGGTGGAATTCTCATGTGAGGACATGAAGAGAAAAAGCTCTCTGCAGAGCCCTCACATTCTAACTACCTATGGAGAGAAAATGGTTAGTGGGATGTTTAAAGAAACCATGTTTATTGAGAGAGGAAATGGTGACAATATCAAACAGCCCCCTAATCGCAGACATGGGGCAAAGACCCATTCCCCCCACCACTAAAGGCTGAAGCCATCTACGCTGAAAGACTTCCCCCAATGTAGAATTTGACAATGCCAGTAGAAGCAAAGAGTTCAGGTGCCTGCGATGACTTCTACCCAGGATTATCCACCAGCTGATAAACATATCCTGTGAATCTATTCACTTGGGGCTGTCAACCCACAAACAAACAGAAAACACATCAGAAGATTTTCCCTCTACAGAAGACCACCAGTGCAGCAAATTCAGGATCCATAATCAAGCTCAGAGCCATAATTCAGTCCAGTGGGTTTATATGGTCAGCACCAGGAACCTGTGTGGTTGACCACTCCTCAGCAGAGTAGAAAAAAGAAAAGTAGCCAGAGTTGTCCTGATCAGTAGGCCACACTAATCTGGCAGCCTTCCTGTTCTGTTCACTTCCTCAAGAGAGTATCTCTTTTGAAAGGTACTAACGGTCTGCACCACGAGAAGGCAGGGTTGGACATTAGGTGCTCGGCCTGGCCGGTTCTATGCATCATCACAGGGATTGGTGCACAGCTCTCCTTCCAGTGACTACCTAGCTACTATTTTCAGACCATGATCACTACAGATTTCTAAAATGTATATTTTATTAAATAGTTTTATATTAATACATATTATTTAAGTTTGAATTAATTTTTGAGGTAAATTTCTATGATACATTACAATTGTAAAATATTCCAGTTTCCTTAACTGTTTAAATACTGAACAATAATTGTTGAAAATCAAGATTTAAATGGATTTGATTATCTCTGATATATCCTCATCCATATTTTCTATTAAATGCGTGTTTTAAAAGTTACAGAGTTTCAAAGTTATATTCTCGTTGATATAACATATAAATTAACCAATATTTTATTAGGACAGTTTATATTTCTAAATTGTGTTCTGCTTGGGGAACAAAAAGTTGCTATGTAATTTTATAAAAAAAGACTGAAATCTTTTTTGTGACCTTTATTTCTCTTAAGTATAGTATTAATTTTTTTACAATCAGTCCTGTTATCAAAGTTGAAATGACTTTATATAAACAAAGAAAATTGAAACAAATATTGTAGACTGTGCTGTTCAGTTACCAAAAACCAGAAATTTTTGTTTAAAATGTTTTTTTTTGGAAACTTACAGCACATATTACCCCTTGAAAAGTTTTTTTAACTAGGAGTACTCAATGAAATAACTATTGGTAAATATTTGGCAATGATTCCTCATCTTGATTCTTTAACAATTTCAATACTCATTTGCTTATGTGGGCAAACTGAATGTAAAACTATTTCTATTAATATAATATTTTTAAAAATAATATACCTTTTCAAAAATTGTTTCCCACATGAGAGCATATGAGAAATCGACAATTTATAAGTGGACATTTTTTTATTTCTATTTTAGTTATGTTTATTAGTTCTTCATATTCAGTAATTTATTTCCCATTTTCGAAAGCTAAATTTCCAAAATTTTTGAAAAAGCTGTTTATTTGGCAAAAGTTTTTTATTTGGATCCAAATAATAAAATCATGCTTTAAATGCTATTCATCATCATCCTCAAGCAGCCAAAGGCTATGGAGGTCCAACTAGACTGTGCAATTTAGTTCTCCAAACATATCTATCCTGAGCCACATCTGGCCACTGCACACCATTTTTAACAAAGTCCTGTTTGACATAGTCTGCCCACCGCATCCTAGATCTTCCCCTCATTTTAAAGCCTTTAGGCACACTGTTCATAACCCTACTTGCTGATCTATAATTATTCACGTCAGCAACACGGCCAAACCAACAGTCTCTCTCTGCACAATATGCTGCTCAAAGGAGGTTGCTGACTCCTTTGCCTAATATCATCATTACTTACAAAGTCAAACCACCTAATGCCCAAGATACTGCAAAAGCATCTAGAATCAAAAGCATGAAGTTTCATGTTATCTTGTTTAAAAAAGGGTCCAGGTTTCATTACCATAAATAACTGTAGAAAGAATAAAACTATTATACAGTCTAATTTTAGTCTTTAGGTGTATACACATATTTATTCACGTTCCATACATTCTTAAAACTTCTGGCAGCAATTCCTATTCTTCTGTTAATCTCATGCCGCACATCACCAGTATCTGTTAAATAGCTCTCAAGATAATTAAACTGAGACACCTGCTTAAGACTGCAACCATTTAGATTAACTGAACCACAGCCTGCCTGACCAATTTTCATCACTTTAGTTTTCTCTCTATTACCAAACCTACTATACTACCAGTCTCATCAACAGTTCAAAAATGAAAGAATTCATCTGATCATCATTTGCCAAAAGGGCTAAATCATCAACATAATATAAATAAGAAATTTTCAGATCTCCAGACCATTTAAGGCCATAATCTTTCCCTTGCAATGAATTTTGCATAACATAATCAATAACCAAACTAAAGAGAAAAGGAGACAAAATGTACCCTTATCAAACACCAGAGGCAATGCTAAAGCAATTGCTATAAGCCTTACCAACTCTCACACATGATTCAGTATTATTACAGAGAGCGTTCATTATGTTAACAAACTTGTCTGGTATGCCATACGATCTCATGATCAACCACAAATCATTACGATCAACAGAGTCAAAAGCATTTCTCAAATCAACAAAACCAAAGGTTTTTGCAAATCTGAATCTCAAGACTCTGCCTAGTATAAAAATCTAATTTACACATCCCCTACCACTTCTGTATCCATACTACTCATTATGTAATTCTCAGTCAACTAGATTCTTAATTCTGTTATGCACAATAATGGAGAGAACTTTACCTGGAGCAGAAAGTAGGCCGATGCCCCTATAGATATCACAAAAACTGCTATCACCTTTTATAAAATAGGGATAGTAATAGCTTTGGTAAAATCATGCCTTTAGAAAAAATGGTAAAAAAATGCCTTTATCATACAAGATATTCAAAATTTCAGTGATCCATGAAGTAACTGAAACATCCCCAGCTATAAGCATTTCAGTAGTAATTTAATACACCCCTGTGAATTTATGTAGTTTAAGTTTAGAAATAACCAAAATAACTTCAGGCTGTTTTATAGGCCCAACATTAAAGCCAATAATGCATCTATCATCATTACAAACAATGGGGGTGGAACTAACCACATTGTTTAGAACATCACTGAAATGCTTACTGAAATGCTCAGAAGATGTTGCCCACTGCCAGCCCACCTAGCCATGACAGAATCCTCCCCTTCTATAACCTTACCTTGTTTATCCTGCAATCCTTGTATGCCTGTCCGTTTTCTACCACATAAAACATTAACTATCTGGTACAGCTTGCTACTGTTGTGCTGTCTAACTACTTCCTCGGCTTTGTCAGCCAAGCCATCAAGCCAAAGATTCGTATCAGCAACTAACTGATCCTTTACTCGTTTATTAAGCTCTCTGTAATGCTTCCTATTAGGACTATAGGTTATTGATTAAAGACATTCTTTCTTTCTGAAATAAGCTAAAGTGCCTTATTACTCAAATAATTTTGCTTCCTCTGCTCCTTTTTTCCTAAAAGAGTATTGTTAGTTTAAAGAAAAGCTTGTTTGAAAAGGTCCCATTCTTCCTCAACTTCAATAGTAAGCAAACTATGACTGTTGTAATGACTAAGTAACCTATCATGGTAAGCTTTAGCTATAACTGGGTCTTTAGAGCTTCAGAATTAAAGTTAAAATTTTTAATCTCAGCACAATACTTCTGAAGAAGCAAGAAACTTTAGCACAGTAATGGTCAGATCCAATTTCAGCTCCCCTATACGGCCTGGTATTCCTAACAAAACTAGCCCATTTGCTTGTTAATTAATATATAATCAATCATATTCTTATGCAACCCATCTGGTGTACTTATATATATATTATATATCCATATGTACTTATATATGTCACGATGTTTGTAACAAGTGTTAGTTATTCTCAAACCATTACGTTTACTTACCTGTAGAAGATGTTGCCCATTGCCATTATAGCTACCAGTACCAAAAGGGCCTATCTCTCTTCCCCAAAGGTCAGAGTCAGTCTAACTTTGGCATTGAAGTCACCTAGAACAAGGGTAATATCTACTTTCTTGGCAGAATTGAAAATCTTGAATTTGTCCATAAAACATTATCTTTCTCATCCTCAGTGGAGGCATAACAACAGATAGCATTCAAGGCTTTAATGCTTGTCTGAAATTTAGCTGTAAGAAACCTTTCATTAATGCACTCATATCCTAGAAGAGCATCACTAGCATGTCTGCTGAGAAGCAGACCCATGCCTTGGTAATGCTTATTATCTTCCCTCCCTGAAAAGAGAAATATATGATTATTTTTAAGAATCTGACCTTTATCTCTCCATCTGGTCTCTTGCAAGCGAAGAATATCTTAATTATAATGGTGGAATTTTTGTGTCAGGACATCAAGAGAATAAGCTCTGTGCAGAGTCCTCATATTCCAACTACATATGGAGAGAAAATGGTTAGTGGAATATTTAGAGAAACTATGTTTATTGAGAGAGGGAATGCCAACAATATCAAATAGCCCCCTAATCACAGGCATGGGGTAAAAATCCTTTCACCCACTACTAAAAGCTGAAACCATCTACAGTGGAAGACTTCCTCCAATGTTGAATTTGATGATGGCCGCAAAAGCAAGAGTTCAGGTGCCTGCGATGGCCTCTGCTCAGGATTATCCATAAGCTAATAAAACACATCATGTGAATTTATTCACTTGGGGCTGTCAACCCACAAACAGACAGAAAACACAGTGGTAGATTTCTCTCCACAGTAGCCCACCAGTGCAGCAAATTAAGGATCCATAATGAAGCAGAGAGGGTGGAAGCATCTCAGAAACAGCAGACTTTGTGGGCTGTTCGTGAGGTGCTGTGTTTGTGGGCTGTTCGTTAGGTGTATCAAGAATGGACCACTGGCACACCAAGCACCTCCAGACATAACTGTAGAGACCCAAAGGCCATCAATCCCAGAGGAGAACGTCGCCTCCATTGACTGGTAAAGGGCAGTCGACGCACAACAGTGCAGCAATTGACCACTCAAATGAACACTGGGGCACCCAGGTGTGTGTCCCTGATAACAGTAGAGTGAACCCTGTTACGCATGGGTCTCTGGAGTTGCCACTGCATAAAGGCCCCCCATGTTAGCCAAGGTCCATCGGCAATGATGTGTCTAGTTTACATGGAACTACCATCATTGGACAGTGGAAGAGTGGAAAAAGGTTGCCTTCTCCGACAAATCGAGGTTTCTACTCCACAGAAATGATGGGCGGTGGTGGATATGCCATCAGACACAGAAGAACCAACACCCGGACGTGTTTGTTGATCAAGTACAGGCCGGCAATGGCAGTATGCATGTCTGGGGGATGTTTTCCTGTTATGACCTGGGACCACTGGTACCACTGGATGGGCCCCTGAATGCCAATGGCTACCTGTCCATCCTCACTGACCACATGCATCCCTTCATGTTGGACGTTTACCTTGGTGGTGATGGTGTCTACCAACAGCACAATGTGCCCTGTCATGTTGCTAAGGTGGTGCATGACTGGTTTCAGGAACACAAAAGTGATGTCTCCATTCTCCCTTGGCCAGCGAAATCACCTGACCTCAATCCCATAGAGCATTTGTGTGACCATTTGGATCGACAGGTTCCATGTGCGGACCCACAACCATGTCATCTCTGGAAACCTCTGTGCTCTGCTGGAGTCCGAATGGGCATGTGTGCCTCTGACAAACTTCCAAGGCCTCATTGTGTCCATTCTATGCCGTCTCGTCACTACCATCTGGGCCAAAGGTTATTATTAGGTATCCCATTATTAGGTAGGTGGTCATATTATTCTGATACGACTGTGTATATATCTTAATTCTGCACACTGTATCTATACCTTTGATTATTGATCTTAAAAAATTATTGCACATGACAAATCTAATTGCTCATATAACTCCTTCAATTAATAGGACACTGAGTTTCAAGTGTATTTTCTAATCTCTTCTGTACCAGCTGTAAACTTTCTTCCACAGAGTGTTTGAGTTTTTTGAAACTGTATTTAAAAAGAGTGTTTTATAATCAGGCACATTTGTAATTTTTTGATTAATGCTTTAGATACTGTGTATTTTTTTTATAGTTTATTGAATATGATGCCCTATTTATTTAACAAATTGTATAGTGCTCTTTCCAATGGGATGATAGGTTCTTTTTTTATTGACACTGGTCTTAATAGAACATTCTCTTCATATATTTTTTAACTTTTATAAATATTTTAGTAAGTATAGTATACATTGACAGGTAACATTATTGCTGTGTCTCTTTAGATAAAATTTCATGGTTGTGTATTCACACAAGTTCATTAATGATTTTCTGTGTAGGGTCTGTATGTATTTTTCTGACATATCAAATTTGCCAACAGTTCTTTTGGTTTTTGGTGCAATTGGGTATATTTTATAATGACCTTTTTGTTTTGTTGGCTGCTACTATGTCAATTTTCATGTTATTTTTTATATTCTGGCATATATTCCCATTTTTTGTTCGTTGTCAATTGACCATATTGGTCCTTTTTTGATTATTTTGTTATACTCTTCATATCTGGAATCATGCTTTATCTTTAATGTTTTCAGATATACATTTTATTGTTCTTCTACTGTTGTAATTGGGTCATTCACTGTCAGCTGTTGTAAGCAAACATATTTAAGACCTTTGGTAATGATGACTTTTTCTTGTTTTGTAAATTCAGTTGTGATGAGAGTAATACATTCAATTCTGCCCATTCATGGTGGCACCATGAATAGTTTTTGTGCATAAGTTTTTGTCAGTTAACATTGCCTTCGCTCCAGCTCCATCAAGTGTGATTTTTAAAGTGAATATTTCTTTCCGATTGCAACATGCCTCTCCAACAGGGTGGGTAAAGCTCAGTCATTAGCATGTGAGGCTGCTAATCTAAAGTTTCCAGGTTCGAGTTCCACCTGGGCCAGCTTTGAGATTTATCTCTGCAAAACTCTCCTGCCATGCCCTTGATCATTAGGTTGGAAAGACCTCCATGCTTTATATATGATGTTAAACCATGGCCCATGTGCAGGAGAACCATACCCTGTGCACATTAAAGAACATGCTGGGTGGCCTTGATACGAAGTTACCATGTGTCTCCTAACACCTGTCCAGTGAATCCCTTTCTCCCAACTCTCTCTGAGCACTTTGGGTCCTTGTGATTCATTGCATGAAAAAAAGAAGTACCACTCAGGTAAAACAACCCAGATAACAAAGCCTCTCCAACAGCTAAGCTGCACCTCAAAAGCTGTGTTGCTGCTTCTACAGTTTACCCACCAGAAGGAATAAGGAAAATGTAATTTAAGCACTTTTTCATAATATCTTTGAAATCTGTCCTTTGAGTTTTTTTTTTGCTGATTCTTTTTGTAGAAAATGACAAAATGAAAATTTCCAAACATTTGAAAAGTAACAAATGTAACTCTGCATAAGGAAGGAATTTTCATACAGATGTAATAGTGATTTCATTATGTATAAGATATACACTCTGTGATCAAAAGTATCGAGACACTTGCTCATCCACAATCTCCCAGTAAAATGAAAGGAATTAATATCGCATTGGTCCACCCTTTGCTACTATAACAGTCTCCACTCTACAGGGAAAACTTTCCACTATTTTTGGTATGTTGCTGCAGAAATTGCCTGCCATTCTGCCACAAGAGCATTAGTGAGGCCAGTCACTGATGTTGAGCGGTTTGGCCTAGCTTGCAGTTGGTGTTCCATTTCATCCCAAAGGTGTTTCATGGGGTTCAGATCAGGGCTCTGTGCAGGCCAGTCAAGTTCTTCCACACCCATTTCATCAAACCATTCCTGCAGGGTCCTTGCTTTGTGGATGGGGGCATTGTGATGTTGGTACTGGAAAGGGTCTTCATCTAATTGTTGCTATAAAGTTGGGAGCAAAGAATTGTTAAGAATGTTGTTATAGGCCACAGCATTCACTGGAACTAGGAGGCCCAGCCTGAACCATGAAAAACAGTCCCTGATCATGAAAACCTTCATCAAACTTCACAGTTGGCATAACACAGTCAGGCAGGTAGTATTCACCTGGCATCCTCCACACCCAGACTCGTCCGTTGAACTGCCAGATGGTGAAGCATGATTCATCACTCCAGAGAACGTGGTTCCACTGCTCAAGAGTCCACTGGTGCTGTGCTTTACACCACTCCAACAGATGCTTGGCATTGATGTTCAGCTTGTATGCAGTACTTAGCCATGGAAACCCATTTCCTGCAGCTTGTGACAAACTGTTATGGTGCTGGCATTTTCTTCCAGAGGAATTTTGGAACTGATCACAGACAATTTGGTCTCACACCCACTTCGGCACTCAGCAGTCCCCACTGTCATTTTATGTGGCCTACTGGGCCACGATTGCACTGTTGTTGCTCCTAGTTGTTTTTACTTCACAATAACATCATTTGCAGTTGATCGGAGCAGCAGGGCTGAAATGTCCTGAATTGACTTGTGGCTAAGGTGGCATCCTATTACCGTGCCATGTTGAAAGTCACTGAGCTCTACTGTATAATCCATTCTCCTGTTCATGCATGTCTGTGAGTGTCTGCCTTTCCTCTTGCAACAGTAGCAGCATGTTGTTGCATGGATTCCACCAGATGTTGAAACATTCAGGTAGTATTGTGGGTTGTGATTCCATGACAGATGTCCATAAAGTTCCAAGAGTTGATAGTAGTGGGTTTTGGGCTCGAATGCTCCACAGATTCTCAATAGGGGTCATATCTGGAGAGAGAGAGGAATATTCGAGGGTTTTGAACTCACTGGAATGCTCCTTTAACCAGTCCTTTGCCAAACAGGAGCAATGAGATGGGTCATTGTCTTGTTGAAAGAAGGCATACTCCAGTGGGAAATGGATAGTCATGAATTGGTGTAGGTGGTTACGAGTATGTCAACGCAGTCTTGTATGGTGATGGTGTTCTCAGGTTCCTCCTACCAGAGAGTTGTAGTTGGAACCTTGATTCATTGGACCAAGCTATCTATTTCCAGTCTTTCACAGTCCATTGGCAATGTTACTTTGCCCACCGTAGCCACATAGCCTGGTAGTATGCTGTTAACAAAGATACTTGCTGTGGGTATTGGCTGTCATAGCCCAGTCGTTGCATCATATCTCAAATGGTCTTTGTAGAAATCTTTGTAGTTGCCCTATCATTCAGTGCCAACATTATCAAGTGCACTGTGAACCTCCATTCCAATGTTACTCACCTCGTACATCAATGGCCCAGTTGCAGGTTTTGCCGGTTTTGTTATAGTCCTGATACACACGTGGTGTTCTCATGTGGAAAGCCCAGACATTCTGCAGTTGCTGATACGGAGCATTATATCATCATGCCCTGACGGTTTGCCCACAATTGAACTCATCCAGATCACCATGTTAACCCATCATAACAGTTGCAGGTATGCTATACAGCAGGTAAATATCGGGCCTACTTATAGCCCTCAAGGGGTGTCAGCTGGTTGCATTATTGTGGTGCAGTACGACAGGTTTGTAGAATGATGGTATTATAATAAATTGTGCTTTCAGTGTACTTTAGAATTTATATTGCTTTACTAGATTACTATATTAAATTTAAAATTCAAAGGGATAAACATAGTGTGCTGAATTAAATAAAGATTAAAATAATTCCATAAACACTAGATGTTGGACTAGTCACGTGGTATCAGGAAAAACAGTCAGCTCATTGACAACTAATGAAGTAACTGATAGTCGTATATTGGTGCAGTGAAGTTTAGGTTACTCACAAGCTATCTCAAGAAGAATGCAGTAACGACGCCAATGCAGGTATAACTCACCATCATCATCCTCAAGCACCCATGGGATATGGAGGTCCAACCAGATCATGTAATTTAGTTCTCCAAGCAAGTCTGTCCTGAGCTACATCTGCTACATCTGGCCACTACACACCAATTCTAATAAGGTCCTGTTTGACATTGTCTGCCCACTGCATCCTTGGTCTCCCCCTCTTTCTGAAGCCTTTAGGCACACTTTTCATAACCCTATTCACCAATCTATAATTATCCATATGTGCAACATGGTCAAACCAACGGAGTCTCTCTCTGCACAACGTGCTGCTTAAAAGAGGTTGCCGACTCCTTTGCCTAACCTCATCATTGATTACAAAGTTGAACCACCTAATGCCCAAGATACTGCATAAGCATCTAGAATCAAAAGCATCTAGTTTCCTGTTATCTTGTTTACAAAGTGTCCAAGTTTCACTGCCATAATTAACCCTAGAAAGAACCAAACTATTATACAGTCTAATTTTAGTCTTTAGGTGTATATGCCTATTTCTCCACACTCTCCATAGATTCTTAAAAGTCCCAGTAGCAATCCCTATCCATTTGTTAATCTCATGCCACACATCACCAGTATCTGTTACATAGCTCCCAAGATAATTAAACTGTGACACCTGTTCAAGATTGCAACCATTCAGATTAACTGAATGACAGGCTGCCTGACCAAATTTCATCACTTTAGTTTTCTCTCTGTTTATAACCAAACCTACTCTACTACCACTTTCATCAACAGCTCGAATGAAAGAGTTGTCTCATCAACATCATTTGCCAAAAGGGCTAAATCATCAGCATAATCCAAATCAGAAATTTTCGTATCTCCAGCCCATTTAAGGCCAAAATCTTTCCCTTGAAGTGAATTTCGCATAACATAATCAATAACCAAGCTGAAGAGAAAAGGAGACAAAATGCACCCTTGTCGAACACCAGAAGTAATGCTAAACCAATTGCTACAAGACTTACCAACTCTCACACACGACTCAGTGTTATTATAGAGAGCTTTCATTATGTTACCTAACTTGTCTGGTATACCATATGATCTCACAATCAACCACAAATTATGACCATCAACAGAGTCGAAAGCCTTTTGGAAATCAACAAAGCTAGCAACCAAAGGTTTCTGAAACTCTAAACATTTCTCAAGAATCTGCCTAAGTGAAAATATCTGATCTACACATCCCCTACCACTTCCAAATCCACATTGTTCATCACGCAATTACCTGTCAACCAGATTCTTAATTAACTTAAGCACATCATGCAAAGATCTTTCCCTGGAACAGAGAGTAGGCTGATACCCCTATAGTTATCACAAGAACTGCGATCACTTTTTTTCAAAATATGGATAATAATAGCTCTGGTAAAATCCTTAGGAACCATGCCTTTATCATAAAAGATATTCAGAATTTCAGTCATCCAAGTGGTAACCGAAACATTTCCAGCTCTAAGCATTTCTGTAGTAATTTCATCTACCCCTGGGGATTTATGAAGTTTAAGTTTAGAAACAGCCAAAATAACTTTAGATTTTATTATAGGGCCAACATTAAAGCCACCAATGCACCTATCATCATTGCAAACAATGGGAGTAGAACTAACCACATTGTTTAGAACATCACTGAAATGCCCAGCCCACCTAGCCATAGCAGAATCCTCACCTCTGTAACCTTACCTTGTTTATCCTTCAATCCCTGTATACTGGACCGCTTTCTACCACAGAAAACATTAACTATCTGGTACAGCTCTCTGCTGTTGTGCTCTTCTTAGGCTTTGTCAGCCAAGCCATCAAGCCAAAGATTCTTGTCAGCAGCTAACTGATCCTTTACTTTATTAAGCTCTCTGTAATGCTGGCTATTAGGACTAGTAGGGTATCAATTAAGGACATTCCTGCAGTTCTTTCTTTCTGAAATAAGCTCAAGTTCCTTAACACTCAAAT
Organism: Ryuthela nishihirai; assembly: GCA_038380435.1. Classification (NCBI taxonomy): domain Eukaryota; kingdom Metazoa; phylum Arthropoda; class Arachnida; order Araneae; family Heptathelidae; genus Ryuthela; species Ryuthela nishihirai. The sequence continues at coordinate 150,659,206 of JAWZYU010000001.1, read as the reverse complement.
AATTCTGCCTCCTCTGCTCCTTTTTCCCTAAAAGAGTACTGTTAATTTCCAAAAAAAGCCTGTTTAAAATGATCGCATTCTTCCTCAACTTCAGTAGTAAGCAAACCATGACTGTCATAATGACTAAGTAACCTATCGTAGTAAACTTTAGCTATAACTGGTGTTTCAGAACTGCAGTATTAAAGGTAAAATTTTTAACCCTAGCAAAACACTTTTTAAGTTTAAGTTGCAAGACACTTTTAACAAGGTAATGGTCACATCTAATTTCAGCTCCTCTCTATGACTTGATATTCCTAACAGAACTAGTCCATTTGCTGTTAATTAAAATATAATCAATCATATTCTTATGGAGCCCATCGGGTGAAACCCATGTGTACTTATGTATGTTGTGGTGTTTGTAATAAGTGTTAGTTATTCTGAATCCATTAAGTTTACTTACCTGTAGGAGACATTGCCCATTGCAGCTACCAATACCAAAAGGGCCTATCACTCCTCCACAAAGGCATCCTCATCGGCATCCTCAGTGGGGTCATAACAGCAGATAACATTCAAGTCTTTAACACTTGTCTGAAATTTTGCTGTAAGTAACCTTTCATTAATGCACTCGTATCCTCGAAGAGCATCACTAGCATGTCTGCTGAGAAGCAGACCTACATCTTGGTTATGCTTATTGTCTTCCATCCCTGAAAAGAAGAATTTAAGATTATTTTTAGGAATCTGACCTTTATCTGTCCATCTGGTCTTTTGCAGGCCGAGAATATCTAAATTATAACGTTGGAATTCTTGTGTGAGGACATCAAGATGAAACACTTTGTGCAGAGCCCTCACATTCCAACTACCTATGGTGAGAAAATTGTTAGTGGGATGTTTAAAGAAACTCTCTTTATTTAGAGAGGGAATGCCGACAATATCAAACAGCCCCCTAATCGCAGGCATGGGGCAAAGACCCGTTCCCCCACCACTAAAGGCTGATGCCATCTACACTGGAAGACTTCCTCCAATGTAGAATTTGACGATGCTAGTAGAAGCAAAGAGTTCAGGTGCCTGCGATGACCTCTGCTCAGGATTATCCACCAGCTGATAAACATATCCTGTGAATCTATTCACTTGGGACTGTCAACCCACAAACAAACAAAAAACACAGCAGAAGATTTTCCCTCCACAGAAGCCCACCAGTGCAGCAAATTCAGGATCCATAATCAAGCTCAGAGCCATAATTCAGTCCAGTCCAGTGGATTTATATGGTCAGCACCAGGACCCTGTGTGGTTGACCACTCCTCAGCAGGGTAGAAAAAAGAAAAGTAGCCAGAGTTGTCCAGATCAGTAGGTGACACTGATCTGGCAGCCCTCCCCTTCCGTTCACTTCCGCAAGAGAATATCTCTTTTGAAAGTTACTAACGTCTTCACCATGAGAAGGCAGGGTCGGACATTAGGTGCTCGGCCTGCCAGTTCTATGCATCATCACAGGGGATTGGTGCATAGCTCTCATTCCAGTGACTACCTATCTACCATTTACAGATGAAGGTATAACTAAGCAACTTAAACTTTGTACCAATATATAAGTAGTGCACCAGACTTGTAATCTGCAGTTCCCAGGTTTGTGTTCCAGCTGGAGCAGCATTGAGATATATCTCTACAAAACTCCCTACCCTGCCCATGGTCAGTAAGAGACACCAATGGGTTGGAAAGACCACCATCCATCGGATGGGATGTTAAGCTGTGAGAATCATATCCTGTGCACATTAAAGAGCATCATTACCACTGTCTGTCTCCCAACAGCTGTTCCAGTGGGTCCCATCCCCCCAACCTTCTCCCCCAACCTTCCTTTTTACTGGCTCAATTGAGTTTCTTGCCCCTCCTTTATTTTTTTCTTTGTCTGGGCTTGCTACCAACCATTGGATTAGATGTAAAGTCATGGCTATCTGTGCAGGAGACCCATACCTCCTTGTTTAGAGAACAAGCTGAGTGGCCTTATTGGGAAGCTTTCATCTTTCTTCTAATTACTGTCCAGTGGATTCCTTCCTCCAGCTTTCTCCAAGTCTTCTTTTACCTGTCATGGAATAGGTTTCATCTCTCTTTGGTAATAAGGATGTGTGTGTGTGTGTGAGGGGGGGGGGGGGTAGAAGGACTTTCATTGTGTATGTTGGCTACATTGTGAATGTTGTGAATAGAGAATTACATTAAAATTCCTGCCAAGAAATTTATCGAAGTGCCAAGCTTTTGATGGGAAAAGTCATCATGCAGTTGCCCATCAACCAAATTCTTAATTCTGTTAAGCACAATATTGCAATCAACCTATACTTGGAATAGAAAGTAGACTGATTCCCTTATTAATTATTACAATAACTTATTTTAAAACTAGGGATAATACTCTCTCTGATAAAATCCTTACAAACAAATACCTTTATCATAAAGCTGTTAAAAATTTTGGTCAGCCTTGTCACAATAGCAACATTTTCAGTTCTAAGCATTTCAATCATAATTCCAATTAAATTGTTAATCTTACATTTTCTGAGGTAGTTTTCATTTAAGGTCACTGATATGTAATGGTATCTTGCTCCTGAATTAATAAATCTTCAAAATTTTTCTGATTCTTTACAGTAATAAGCAAAATAATTCTTGCAAAATCTTTATTTTCCTGAATCAACATTTACACAAAACATCCAACCCAAAACATCTATCTGAAGTTTTCACAAACACATTTCAAATATAAATGAGAGGCTAATAAAAAATAAGGCAAAAAAAGCTAATCTCAATACTTGCCTGATGCTATGTAGCATCATACTGCACATCCACCTATGCACGAAATGTTTGAAATCAAAACCAAATCTTCCATTGCTATTATATGCCCAATCATATGTAATAAAAGGCTATTTTTCTTTTATAAGATATATCCAATGAATGATAAAAATGATGCAGAAACATTGAAATCGTTTTAATCCAAAAAATGCTAAATAAAAAAAACTGCACCATTGTACTAAAGGCTAGAAAACTCCAATGAAAAACAAATACTCCTTTACCAAACTTCTCATATATCTGAAAAGATGCATGAGTGAATCTAAAGTAAACAGCTAATTAATGTTTTGGGAGCAAGCATTGGTAGTCTCAGGGTGCTAACTGAAAAGCAAACTATACAGAACATGTTTTGAACTGTAATATTGGAAGTTTGAAGGATTGCAAATGTTTGTAGTTTTTGTACACATCAAGTTGAGAAATATATTTGAAAAGATTATAATTATTTAGGAACTCTGAAATATCTATTCTTAATATGTATATAATATCAAAACACAAAATTTTATATTTCTTAAAAGTTTTTAAATTTTTTTGTCATATAATTGCTTTGTAACGTTTGCAGCCAAATAGGCAGGCTTGATGAACCATATTTTAGTGACTTTGGAAGTGTACATTTTAAGCATTAGAAATGCTAAACTTGCAGGTAACCACATGTTGAGGAATAGTAATCTTAAGTGTGGAGAAAAAATTATCTTTAGCCAAATCCCTCCTGTTCCTCCAATTTAGATCTGTAACAGATTTTAGATCTAACAAGGATGCACTGCATTACATGTGCCATCGTACCAGGAATTCCTACTATGTTCTCACAGCAAGGCTTCATGTAAGAATTTATTACTTCTTAATGAATTCTCTCACCACGTCTCAACCAATTTTTTTTTCTCTCTTTACATATTGCTGTGTATATTGTAATTCCTATTTAATTGGTGCATCTGCATGCATGCCTCTAATATAATTTTTTTAAAAATAATTTTTATTTTTTCTGATAAAATGTATGGAGTGCTTTTGGTCAATAAACAGTGCAGACATTTTATTGTTATCAGTATTCTCCTAAATGTTATGTGTAAGATTTAACATAGCATATTCTTTAGATATTCTTCCCTAAAATAGAAACTGTAAATCAGAAAGAATATTTCCTCAATGCAAAATAACTACTGAACAACAATTTTGACCTTTGGTGCATTTCAGAAGTGCAAACAACCATTTCTTATATAAATTGAGGTGCTGAACTGAAAATGACAACAAAAATATTTGAATTGCTATGGTTTTTGAGATACAATCACTTAACTGTATTACGTCATTCTCTGAAGGTTGCATATCAGTCTAACAGCAACCACCACCTCTTTGCTTGCCACTTATGTACCAAACCTCAAGAATCTTGCATTACATTCTAGCAGTAATCTGCTAACATTGATGGGCTCCATCTTCTTTGATATCTCTTTTCTGTTGTAGCAATTTCCTGATGAAAACATTCCCCGTGCTCATCACTCACAGTGCAACAGTTTTCTGGAAAGAAAACGAAATGGGAACTTGAGAAATGTACCTTCAAAGACATAGTACATTCCAGTCTGTGATGTGGGGACAGCAGTTCTTCCATGAGGTCCTTGTAATTTCCTGCTTTTTTATTCCCTGAGAAGCCCATTACCACCTGTCAGAAGGTATACCAATGCTCTCCATTCATCACCAGTGATGATACAATCAAATACTTCACCTTGTACCAGTGAGCAAATATCTGGACCAGTAAAAACACCCTCTTTTATCTATGCTGCATCACTAAGTCTTTGAAATTTCTGCTGAAGGTATAGAAAGGTAGTTTACATTTGATCCATAGCCTTCATAAAATTATTCATTTAGCCCAATTTTATATGTAAAGGTGACAACAAAATCTTTGTGGATTGTACCAATGCATGATGCTGTATATTCTTCTTCCCTGGCTCCAGTGATTAGCGAGAAGGCCGTATTTTCTTCACATAATGAGATACTTTGTCTCTGCTATTCCATTTGCAAAGGAATCAACAGAACTCTGTATATCTGAGCTGTAGTCCAAGCAAAAGAGCAATGACTTATGCTACTTGTATTTGTCATAATTTATGTATTGAATTATATTATCATATGTTTTCTTCGTATTAACAGCATGGTCTACTGGAACAGTAGGTAGGAACAGTTGTGTAGAAGAATACCTTTCATCCTTAATTTCAAGGAATCCATAAATAATTTCCATTCTTCTGGAGTATGTGTCACATGGAAGGATGTAAATAAACCATCAACATCTTTGCAAGCAACCAGGCTACCTACCATGGTAAAGTATAATACCAGATCTCTTTGATGGCTATGATACTTACTTTCAGATTTCTATCAACGAGACTCCACTGCTGTAGTCTGGGTTCTAGGAGTTCTGTCTTGAACTTTTGACAGCTCCAAATCTTTAACAAAATCATTCAACTTGTTCTGTATGTATGTTGTATGGTGAATCTGATGTGGGTGTGAAGTCAGGATCTACAGATGCTATTTTCTGCGTTACTGTTTCTTCCTTCTCTTCCTCTTTCATGTCCACATCGTTATATTCTGGTCTTTATTTTCTGCTTTTCCTTTTTAGTAATACCACTTCCCAGCAGATGTATCATACAAAAGTAAAGGTCACTCATGTGGTTGGACCGTTTCCACCATACCATAGGAATGGCAAATGTCATGAACTGCCTCTTTCCATTTAGCCAGCTGTGAGCTATGTGAATATATTAAACACTATATTTGGAGGCTAGCTTCTCTGTTGATCTCCAATCTTACAACTGAAGTAAAGGTGGTAGGTGTTTTTGATGACAGGCATTATTTCACGCTTCTGTGATGCAAAAGTAACTTCACTACAAATGTAACAAAAGTGGTATGCATTGTTCATGCAAAAACGAAGCATATCACCCACATACATCACCCACGTACAATCATGAATGGGCGATATCTGAGGAATGATAACTCTTGAATGCTACAGTAGCTCCCAGGTATTGCATTACCTCAAATGATGCAATAGCTCCCTGGTATTGTGTCACCATGGTGCTTCATACAGTGCACGAAAGACTCAAATCAGTATGCACTATATGTGGATGCAACCTCCTGTATTTTCAGAACAAGAGCCAGTCACCAATTTTTAATGTCATAATCATGTTTAGTGCCTTGAAATTAGTATAAAATGACTGTTTTCATTTCCAAAACATTTTTAGTGTTGTACAGTGGTTTCAGCCTTTCCTTCATTAATTTTTCCATTGGAGAAAAATGAAGCATTGAAATTTATTAAATCTTTTACATATACCTTTTTTAAATATTAGTTTAAAACTTGTTTTTTTTTTAATTAAAAATTCTAAATATCTGTAGATTTTTCTCTCCTAAAAGATAAGTTCAAAATAATAATAATTTATATATATATATATTCCTCTAGGAATAATGAAAATTGAAGACTTGAAACATGTGTTTAAGTCATCACAATTTGCACCTACAGATGCACAAATGTATATCTTAAATCTTTTGAATAAATTTGAGGTGGCTTTGACTTGGGATAATCGGACACTTATTATCCCATCTCTTTTACCAACAGAAGAACATTTACGAGCAGGCTTCCCTGGATGTGATGTAAGAGTAAGTGAACAGTATCTTGCTGTACTTCTTTAAATTAATGTAAAATACAATGAAAAATAAAATGTAAAATGCATAAACCCTGCTTAGGAGTGGTCAACCATACAGGGTCCTGGTGCTGACCATATATATATACTAACCTGAATGGAATAATGGCTCTGATCTTGATTATGGATCCTGAATTTGCTACACTGGTGGGCTTCTGTGAAGAGAAAATCTTCCTCTTTGTTTTCTGTTTGTTTCTGGGTTGATAGCCATAAGTAAATACATTAACAGGATATGTTTTATCAACTGGTTGATAATCCTGATCAGAGACCATCACAGATACCGGAACTCTTGCTTCTGCAGAAATCATCAAACCTACATTGGAAGAATTTTTTCCAAAGTAGATGGTTAGTAGTGGTATCTTTACACCATCCCTGTAATTAGGGGGCTGGTTGATATTGTTCGCATTCCCTCTCTTAATAAACATAGTTTATTTAAACATCCCACTAACCATATTCTGTCCAGAGGTAATTGGAATATGAGAACTCCACACAGAGCTTATTCTCTTGATATCCTCACATAAGAATTCCACCATTATAACTTAGATATTCTTAGCTTGCAAGAGACCAGACTTAAAAATAATCTTAAATTTCTCTTTTCAGGGAGCGAAGCTTAAAAGCATCTCCAAAGCATAGGTTTGCTTCTCAGCAGACATGCTAGTGATGCTCTTCTAGGATATGAGTGCATTAATGAAAGGTTTATTGCAGCTAAATTTCAGACAAATATTAGACTTGAATGTTATCTGTTGTTGTGCCCCCACTGAGGATGTGAAAAATAAGATTTTATGGACAACCTCAGGATATTTTGAAATCTGTCAAGAAAGAAGATATTACCCTTGTTCTAGGTGACTTCAAGGCCAAAGTTGGTACTGACTCTGACCTTTGGGGAGGTGTGATAGGCCTTTTTGGTATTGGTAGCTGCAATAGCAATGGGCAACGTCTCCTACAGGTAAGTAAACTTAATGGTTTGAGAATAACTAACCCTTATTACAAATACCATGACACTAAACACACATGGGGTTCACCAGATGAGCTGAATAAGAATATGATTGATTATATATTAATTAACAGCAAATGGGCTAGTTCTGTTAGTAATACTAGGCCATATAGTCGAGCTGAAATTGGATCTGACCATTACCCTGTTAAAAGTGTCTTGCAACTTAAACTTAAAAAGTGTTGTGCTAGGGTTAAAAATTTTACCTTTAATCCCGAAGCTCTGAAAGACCCAGTTATAGCTAAAGCTTACCATGATAGGTTACTTAGTCATTATGACAGTCATGATTTGCTTACTACTGATGTTGAGAAGAATGGGGCCATTTTAAACAAGCTTTTTTTTTTATCTAACCCATCTGACTTGATCAAAATTATCAGTAGTCTTTTAGGAAAAAGGGAGCAGAGGAGGCAAAATCATTTGAGTGATAAGTCACTTGAACTTATTTCAGAAAAAAAAGAACTGCAGGAATGCCCTTAATCAATACCCTACAAGTTCTGATAGAAAGCATTACAAAGAGCTTACTAAACATGTAAAGGATCAGTTAGGAGCTGATAAGAATCTTTGGCTTGATGGCCTGGCTGACAAAGCTGAGGAAGCAGTTAGACAGCACAACAGCAGAGAGCTGTACCAAATAGTTAATATTTGGTGTGGAAGAAAACACACAGGTATACAGGGATTGAAGGATAAACAAGGTAAAGTTATAGAATGTGAGGATTCTATCATGGCTAGGTGGGCTGAGCATTTCAGTGATGTTCTAAACAATGTGGTTAGTTCAACCCCCAGTGAGAGAAGGGTCTAAGGGTAGATCCTTTTCTCACTGGTGGTTAGGAGAAGGTTAAGAGAAGTGTCTAAGGTCTAGGGGTAACCTTCTCTCACTGCTCCTAACCTTGGAGACTCCACATATTAGGAGATCCTCCTACATTGCCTCCGAGTTGGTGTCATCTACAGCAACTCTATGCTTTATACTCTCAGTAGAGCATAGGGTCCTAACTGTGCCACATACAGCATGCCTAAGACTGTATCTCACACACTGCTGAACTGCTCCCACTACAATGCTGAAAGAGAAGTTTTGTTTTAGGAGCTTCATGCTATGGTAACCACCAACTATTCCATCACCTCCCTTCTTAGAAACCACCAGAATATGAAACTACAGCAGACTCGCATGAGACTGGTCACTGATTTCTTTCAGAACATTGGCCTCTTCTGCCAGGTCTAATATCCTTTTTCTTTAATGAGATTAGTAGTATAGTGTAGTGAGAGATAGCTAAGTAATATCTTCTGCCTCGACTGTCTTGCCCTCCTGTTCTGACTGGTGTAGGAAGCCCCTCATTGGAGGCTAATTTCACCACAAACTTTAAACACCTAGAGATGCATTACTGGCTCTAGTGTTGGCACAAATATCACAGTCTAAAGTTATTTTGGCTGTTTCTAAACTTAAACTACATAAATCTCCAGGGGCTGATGAAATTACTACTGAAATGTTAAGAGCTGGAAATGTTTTGGTTACTACATGGGAGGGCTGAAATATTGAATATCTTTTATGATAAAGGCATTGTTCTTAAGGATTTTACCAAAGCTTTTATTATTCCTATTTTTAGAAAAGTTATCACAGTTCTTGTGATAACTGTAGGGGTATCAGCCTACTTTCTGTTCCAGGTAAAGTTCTTTGCATGATTGTTCTTAATAGAATTAAGAATTTGGTTGACAGGCAATTGCATGTTGAGCAGTGTCAATTCAGAAGTGGTAGGGGATGTGTAGATCAGATATTTTCACTCAGGCAGATTCTTGAGAAATGTTTAGAGTTTCAGAAACCTTTGGTTGCTAGCTTTGTTGATTTAAAAAAGAATTTTGACTCTGCTAATCGTCATAATTTGTGGTTGATTATGAGATCGTATGGCATACCAGTTAGTTAACATAATGAAAGCTCTATATAATAACACTGAGGTGTGTGTGAAAATTAAGACTTGTAATAATTGGTTTAGTATTGCTTCTGGTGTTCAGCAAGGGTGCATTTTGTCTCCTTTTCTCTTTAGTTTCGTTATTTATTATGTTAGGTGAAATTCACTGCAAGGGAAAGATTTTGGCTTTAAATAGTTGGGAGATCTGAAAATTTTTGATTTAGATTATGCTGATGATTTGTCCCTTTTGGCAAATGATGTTGATTAGATGAACTCCTTCATTCGAGCTGTTGATGAGAACTGGTAGTAGAGTAGGTTTGGTTATAAACAGAGAGAAAACTAAAGTGATGAAAATTGGTGAGGTAGGCTACGATTGTGTTAATCTGTTGTTGCAGTCTTGAGCAGGTGTCACAGTTTAATTATCTTGGGAGCTATGTAAGAGATACTGGTAACATAATGCATGAGATTAACAGATGAATAGGGATTGCTGCCAGAACTTTTAAGAATCTATGGGGAGTGTGGGTGAAATAGGCGTATACACCTAAAGACTAAAATTAAACTGTATAATAGTTTGATTCTTTTTAGGGTTAGTTATGGTAGTGAAACTTGGACACTTTGTAAACAAGATAACAGGAAACTTGATGCTTTTGATTCTAGATACTTACACAGTATCTTGGGCATTAGGTGCCCATGATGCTGTATTTGTAAGTAATGATGAGGTTAGGCAAATGAATCAGCAACCTTCTTTAAGCAGCATATTGCGCAGTGACCAGATGCAGCAGATGTTGCTCAGGACAGATATACTTGGAGAACTATATTGCACAGTTTAGTTGAACCTCTGTAGCTCATGGATGCTTAAGAATAATGATGATGATGATAATGCATAATGAAATGTGAAATCAAGTGTTGTAGTGTAATTTACATCATTATTTGTATTCTCATGCATTTAAAAATAGAATCTCTTATAGAAGGAGAATAAAAGGGGAAGACTGTCAGATCAATGTAACTTATTGATCTGAACTTCTGTGACCAATTTTAATTTTTCTGTCTTGCTGAGGAGTGTGCTACCAAACAGGATTTTGGTGCTGACCAGTTAAACTAACTACACTGGATAATTGCTTTAAATTCGTTTATGGATCCTGAACTTCATGCATTTGTTGTGCTTCAGTTGAAGGAAAATCTATTGCTGTATCTTCTGTTTGTTTGTGGATTTATGGCCTTGAGTGAATAGATGCACAGGATACCTTATGTCAGCTGGTTGATAATCATACCTGAACCCTTGCTTTTATGAGCAATGCCAAACCTACACTGGAAGATTCTTTCCTTCATGATGACTTAAGTCTTTGGTGTCAGAGCAAATAGGTCTTTGCACCATGCCTTAACTTAAGGAACTGTTAGATATTAACATTGTTTCTTCGCAAATCCTACTATTTTCACAATAAACCATTCACACAATATTCCACTATTTCACAATATTCCACAATAAACATTCTTTCTTCACAAATCCCACTGTTTTCTTTCCATGGAATATCAGGACTCTCCATAGAAATTATTCTCTTGATGTCCTCATACAGGTTGGGTTTTATCTTTGAGCAACACTTTTTTTTGCTCACAATGGGCTAAATGGCCTGGTCACAAGGACTTCAAGGTCTCAGAGAAGGTTGGGGGAATGGGACCCACTGGACAGCTGTTAGTAGACAGATGGTATCATCCATCAAAGACATCCAGCATGTTCTTTAATCCCATTGGTATCCCATTGTTTAACCCCTACCAACCTACCCATTTTTAACCCCTACCAATAAATATCCCATTGTTTAACCCCAACCCATATTAACAAAAAGTAGGATGGAAGGTTAGTGGAGATTAAATCTCAATGCTGGCATAGGGGGAACTCAAACTTGGGAATTGCAGATTATAAGCTTGGTGTGCTACTGACTGAACCACTACCCCTGACCTAGGAATTCCAGTATTATAACCAAGATATTTTGAGCATGCAATAGAGACCAAATGGACAGATATTTAAAAATATTCATAAATTTCTCTTTTTGGTGAAGGAAATTTCTCAGGCACCAGGCAATTGCCAAAAAAGGTTCTAAAGTGAAGGAATTGGAGGAATTGGTTTATTGGCAAAGCATTCGTTAAATTAGTGTCAGAGTGATAAATTTCACTCTTAGTAATAATTATGTCCAATTTATACTAAGTACAAAATTAAACTTTTGTTATTGGTTTAACTGTTCAAGAAGAAAATTTCAAAATCAAAGCAAATATAATAAAAATGTTTATTAAATTCTGAACTCACCAATTATAGGTCATGCTTTGAACCAAACACTCATCAATCAAGTAAACACGAGCACTAGCATAACACTACTAGGCTCTATACATCTTCCTGTGCTCCTCTGAGTTCTACCTCCACACTCTCCAGAGTTCTGAGCATCCTTCTCTCTTCTTCTCAACTCAGTTTTAACTGCTCAATGTGTAAAAGAACATGCCTGACAAGAGCATGCACACGTGTCTCAGGCAAGGTACATTTGCATAACATGGCAGGCATTGAGACTATAAGGGGTTGTGACCTTGTCACTTAGGATACCATGACACTTAATGTGGATCAATCTGAATGAGTTAGCTGGTAACTTGCAGCTAACAGAGAGGAAATTGCCCCTATTCATAGAAAAGGTAAGGTCTCTAAATAATAATTATAACAAATAAAAATAAGTTATTAAGTGAAGGCAAACCATCACAGGCCAATGAACTTCTAACCATTTTGTAAAAAAATTAAGCTAATTCATTCAGATAGAAAATGTAATGCCATAGTTTCTAATCTATATATTTTTTTAATAAAAATGCAAATTTGAATGTCTGTATTTGAAGTGAAAAAGATATACTCCTGATAAAAAAAATTGCTCCACCCAGAAGGAATGCCATGTATATGATACAAAGCAACATGCTGAATGATAATAGTGTAAGTAACAAATGATAACTTTTGCAGTCTATTTAGTGAGGTAGATACATGGATATTAGGATAAAATCAGTACAAGGTATGGCCACCTTTCATGGCAATACAAGCACTCGTACTGTTGGGAAGTGAGTCAAAAAGATTCTTAGATTCCAGATTTCCTGCATTTGCACCTGAAGATCTGTCAGTCTATGATAGATCTGGTGACCAGGCTGGTCATGGTAGCATGGGAAAAAGCTTGCAAATGCAATTGAGAAAAGCATGCAATATGTGGTCTGGAATTATTGTTCTGGAATGTGGCCATTTGGCATACTCTGCAGGAGTGGTAAGACTATAGGGTGGGGAATGGTATGCATATACCTCTGGGCAGTTACATTACACTCTAAGACTATAAGAGATGACTGACTGTCATAAGAGATGGCACCCCACACCAGGTTCTCAGCAGTGGGCACCATATGGCCCTTAATGATACATGACATGGAAACTCACCTGTACCACATATAAGGGGGGGGGGGGGCATCATTCTGTCACAGACATATGCAGGCTGCATTGCAGAAAACAACATATTGACATTCATCATCCCACTCAACTCATTGCACCAGTGTTATCTGGATGCTTGTGGCTTTGAGTGAACAGTACACAAAGGAGAGGGTACCTCTCTTGCCTACCAGCTTCATGCAGGCATCGATGAATGGTAATGACAGATACCAGCAGTGCCCATCAGTCATTCTGTCACTGGATATCTATTGAGTAATCATATTTCTGGTACTGACAGCCATCCAGTGAATCTCCTGATCATCCTGATGCATAGTCACTCAAGGATGACCTAAACATTTTCCTGTGTCCATTGCTGCTAGTAGCGGCCAATTGTTTCTACATCATGTCCTGAACCACTTTCACCTATTAAAAACTTTCATTGTGTGAAAGCTGTGTAATTGGCCATATAAACCATCCTGCTTTACATAGACCTATGATGCACCCTTGCTTAAACTTCCGAGTTCATTAAACATCTGTCTATGACATACAAATGACATTACAGTCCTGTGTAACATTGTCAACCCATCACATTCTAGGTCTCCTTCCTTTTCTGAAGTCTTCAGGTACACTGTTCATAACACTATTCACTATTCTGTAGTTCTTTATGTGGGCAACATGGCCCAATAATTGCAGCTGCTCTCTACATAGTATATTACTCAAAGGTGGTTGATTACTACTTTATTATTATTTACATAGTGAAACAACCTAATGTTCAAGATACTGTGAAGCATCTAGAATCAAAGGCATCACATTTTTTGTTATCTTGCTTACAAAGTGTCCAAGTTTCACTATGTAACAACTTTGGAAAGGATTAAAATATTATACAACCTAATTTTAATTTTCGGATGTATATGCCTATTTTTCCATAATATCCAGATACTTGAAAGTCAAAGCAACAAATCTTATTCTTCTGTTAATTTAATGTTGTACATTCCTAATATCTGTAACAATGCTTCCAAAATAATTAAAGTGAGAAACCTGTTACATGGTATCAAAAATACTGGAGCATCATCTTCATTACCAGTTTTCTCTCTATTAATCACCAAACTTACTCTATTACCAGTTTTATCAACATCTCTAATGAGAAAGTTAATCTCATCAGTATATTTGGCAAAAGGGCCAATTCATCAGCATACTTTAAATCAGAAAATTTCAAATCTCTTGATTATTTAAAGCCAAAATCTTTTCCTTATAGTGAATTCCTCAACATTATCAAAGACACTTGCAAATGCAACAAGCACTAGTAACTCTCACACATGACTCAGTGTTATTATAGAGATACTGTAACACTCCACAGTATGTTTTAAACTGCTGGATAGCTTATAATTTGGGCACCAGACCTTTTTTTTATTACCTGATGTTTTGATTTTAACCCCTGTTTTTGATTTCTTACGTTATTGTGGTTATTTTAACCATTTAAAAACTTTTACATTAGTTATATTTTCATTATTACATCCATTTTTGTTTCCTCTGTTATATGCTAGTTGCCTATTTACACCGTTGTTTTTATTCAATTTTTGTGCTATATTTTATCGCTTTTATGCTATATCGCTTTTAACTTTGATTGTTGGTTTTCATGATTTTTTTTATCTGTTTATCCTTTTCTCATCCATCTTGTTTTGTGCAATATAGCCTTAGCTCCACTTGCACCATAAAACCCCAACCAACCAACCAGCTCCCATCATTGCTACACTTGGTGCCATCTATACTGGCAGAAATTGAAAAAAGAACACTCAGAAGGAGTTCCTTTTGGAATTTCATATTATAATATGTTAATAGTTAAAGGCAGCAGAAACCGTGATCCAAGATTGACAGTCATTGGATGAAATGACATTACTTAGGATGACAACATGTAAATGTATACAGCACATATTTAAGGACTGGGATGTAAAGAAAGAAGTTAATTCATCTTGTGCTGTGTTGTTCAGTGCTCTTTGAAGAAGCTACCATGTCTGGACAATGCAGACGAACAACATTTGTTCAGTTAGTGGAGTTTGAGAGAGGTCTTATAGTGGGTCTTTTTGGGAAGCAGGTTGGTTTTTCGTCAAATAGCACACTGTGTTGAACGAGGGGTATTGGTAGTGGTACAATGATGGCGTCTGGTCAGAAGAACATTTACACACTTGCAGACATGATTCCGGGCAACACAGAGTTATGGATGCACAAGAGGATCGGTATATCAGGAGGGCGGCAGTGGCAGAGTGGACAGCTACAGTGTCACAAATTCGATCCTCTGTCATACCATGGGTGTCTTCAAGAATGATACACAATAATCTTTTGGAAGCAGGACTACAGGCACATGCTGCTGGCACAGTTACCACTGTCACCTCATCACTGTCGAGCACATTTGCAGTGGTGTCAAGAACGAGTTCATTGGAGGGAAGAATGGCAGTCTGTGGTCTTCAATGATGAAAGTCGATTCTGCTTAGGAGTTTCTGATAGTCATTTACTTGTCTGAAGGCGACAAGGTGAGCAGTTTCTTCCATTGTGCATTTGCCAGTGATACACGAGGCCGACACCAGGCCGACACCAGGCATCATGATGTGGGGAACAATTAACTATCACTCTCATATGTGTCTGGTGTTTGTAAAAGTATACTGAATAGCAATACATATGTCAGCGACATCCTACAGCCGGTTGTCCTGCCATATTTGAGTGTAATCCCAAATGTGATATTCCAGCAGAATAATGCCCACCCACACTCCACCCAGGCAACTCAACATGCTCTTCAGGCAGTGCACCAACTCCCTTGGCCAGCACGCTCTCTGGACTTGTACTCAATTGAGCATGTCTGAGACTGGATCAGACAAAGACTCTCCCACTTACCACAGCAGGCAATGACCATCACTGAATTGCACGTATAAGTTGAAAGCATATGCAATGGTATCCCCTAGCATGATATCCAGCATTTGTATGATTGACTGCATGCCAGATTGGAAGCTTGTATTGATGCTCGAGGAGGTTCAACACCTTATTAAAATGTGCCTTTTGTAAAATGTAATATTCATTAAAAGGTAAAATAAGCATTGAATCACTTCACACGTGTGATCACTATCCTTTCTCAACAAGTTGTTTCTATTAAATAAATTTCATAGATTACTCTTCAATTGTTAATGGTGTTCTTTCTTCAATTTCCACCAGTGTATGATTGGGGAAGGCAACTATTTCTTTTAATATTGCACTAAGATGTAAATTAAATAAGTCACTCATTCTGATAGAGTTATTAATGATTTAATCAATAAATAGTATTCACAAAGTTAACTGTTGACTCAGCATTAGTTTAGTAGCCTTAGGACACTCTGCCATGTATCTGGAGAGATAGTAGTTTAATTCACATGTGTCGGTGAAACTTTTTTCCACAAAAATATTTATAGTTGTTATATGGTAGTTTCATCACAATTCTGAGGTTTTTTTTAAATATGTTTATTAATTTAAACTATCTGTCTTTTTACTCATTGACTGACTCACTAACCAGATGTTGTTATTACTGTATTCTGCAAATATCATTTTAATGTTTTACTTGGCAACTAAATTGGAAATGTGCATTTTATTTTTACAGGTTCCTGTACGATCTCGCATATGGGCATTAAGGAAAAGCTACACTAACAGGCATTCCATAACAAATGCCCCTCTTACTTTGAAGCTAACAAATTCTGAAAAGAGACCACAAAGAACTCTCAATGAAGGTCCTCTAACAAGTGATAGTATTAGTAACCCAAAAATATGTGATCCACTTGAACAGAAAACTGAAAGTATTTCTCCATCTGCTACTTGCTTTATATGTCACCGTATGCAAATAGAAAATGTTATCAGAAGGCTGCTTTTGATGTCGTATTTTCCTAGTGGATTTTGGTCTCGTCTTATGACACGAATGCTAGCAGATGATATTGTTGTTGAAATAATACGTTCGTATTTCCTCATGCCAAAAGACATTGAAATGGATCCAGTTCTTGCTGCTGTTTTCAATCAACGGGCTGAGTGGATTTGCTGGCAAACTGGCATGGAACTTCGTTACCTTGATACAACTCTTTTTCGTATGAAAGAACATCTCTCCCACTTAAATAACTCACCATGTGAATATCGGCAGATGAAATTTTTAGTACAGCAAGAGGGCACTTGGAGTGATATTGAAATAGTTAATGCGGCTATTTTGGAAATAATTCTTCCCAATCAAAGTGTAATTATTCAGATACCAACTCTTGATGATGATGGGGACAATGCAATATCCTATAAAAGCATTGAACTGCAACCTAGTGCTGAATGTGTTGCAAAGCTGTTGTCAGTTTCTGTGGATCACATTGATACTCTTCTTGAAGACTGGTATCCAACATTAGGTACACGATT
Organism: Ryuthela nishihirai; assembly: GCA_038380435.1. NCBI lineage: Eukaryota > Metazoa > Arthropoda > Arachnida > Araneae > Heptathelidae > Ryuthela > Ryuthela nishihirai. The sequence goes on along the minus strand of JAWZYU010000001.1, from coordinate 150,642,025 downwards.
TGTCCATACCTCAGAAGGAAAATTTTTAGTGACAAGATTAGTTCCTTGTGCTCAATGCCTTGTATGTCATTTAAAAGATGAAATAGGAGCAGGAGATAAAGATAAAGGACTTTTTTCTGTGACAGACCATTCATTTGAACAGGATTCCTGGCAGCTCAATGATATCACTTTGAAAGTTATTGAACCATGGACTTCAAGAAACTTGTCAGCTAATAGTAGCAATATGCATTCTGGAAATAAATTCACTTATTCTCCAGGGTTAATCCGCAAGAATAGAGGATCTCATAGTAGCAATGTTTCTCATGATAGTGACAGTGGTGTTGGTCCTGATAGCAACAGTTCCAGGTTAGTAATTTATTGTTCATTTATAAATTATTTTTATTAATAATAATTTTTTAATTATTTTATTAATCTTTTAAGAGATTTATTGAAGATTATAGTAAAAGTTAGCATAAGATCACTTTTCTACATTGAGAATGTGAGCCAACATAGAATACTCATATAGACCATTGTCAATAAAGCTACTATTCAGAGAAGAACATAGACAGTGGTCTTTGTATAAAATACACAAAATTTGATGGCGTGGAAACATCCTCTCTTAATTCGAAACACTCTGGCACATAGGTAATCATAGGGAATTCATTGAAAATTATAAGAATCTGTAATGCTTAATGTGCAGTTATATCTCTTGTGCCATAAAACACCATATAATCAATCAACTAACTCTCAAATATATACTAGTAAATGTTATAATCATGTTTTCAGTTGCACACTAAAATGGTGTTTAAATATTTTGCAGTATTTTTCCTTGGATGAAAATTATACAAATATTATATTCATTTTTAGAAATAATCCGTGAGTAATGTAGAGCTTTACTGGTATTATAAATGAATTGTAGCTATCATGCATATTGTTGTATTTTGAGTGCCACTATTTTGTTTTGGATATTTTTAACATGGTTGTTATTAAAAATCCATCCATAGTAAATACATAGATTATCTGTAGAAATAGACTTCAACAATAATTAATCCAGAATAAGACCTATAAATCTTTCACTGAGTTATGGCGGACCTTGTGCCATCTATACTTCAGGAGAGGCAACTTTTCCAATTGTTGCTAATGATTTAGATGTTAATGAGCAGGTCAATCACATAAGCATTTATTATTAAAAATCTGGATAATTTTCTATAACCAGTTTTATTTACATTATATTTATCATTTTGGGGATTATTTTTAGTTGGCTATCATTTTTCCTCATCCCGATCTGCTAAAGGAGTTGCACATGCGTAATTCTGAATTTTGATTGACAACAGTTAATGCACATGTAAGGACACGCCCCTCTTACATCATAGCTAGTGCAAGAGCACACAATCATAAGTTTATGTAAATATTTTTCCCAGCATACAACACACGTGTCAGTTACACACTGCATGTATACTAAGTGACAGGTCACGGAGTCGGAAATGAGATAGAGAAAGGATGTTAGTAGAGATGTGAGCTTTTTAGTTCCTCAGACTTTTGTATTCATCAGATTATATGGTGAGTCTTGAATTTTTTGAAAATAAACTTTGTTATATGAAATATTTTGATTTTGCTATTTTTTCTCTTGAGAATGATAATCTGTTTTTATTAAGATTTAATTTTAATGATTTGACAATCTTTTGATTTCTTACTCAATAAGTAATGCCCATATACCTAGTGAACCCTCATTTAACTTTATTTGGCAAGTTAATATTGTCTGGCACCTGATGCTATCTGGAAGTTTAATTTAATTTGAATCAGTCAAAATGTCCAAAGAGAAGAAGTTTAACAATCCTTGGAGCATTACATGACACCTGTCCCCTGCATGATTAATGTAGAGTTAAGTACTTATATATAACTCTTAGGGATGTCGCTTAGTTATTATAATTATTTTGCAAGTGAATTAGGGACTTCTCAGAATGAGGTCCTGTATTGGTGAGGGGATCAACATCATGTCAAGTACTGCTGGTTCGACTACTTTCACAGGGTCCTGAATGCTTATGTGTTTGCCATGGATGGTGACTTCTGCCCCTGGAAAAGAGGAACCTGGTAGTTTTTCAAGGGCTCTTCTACTGTCCTCAGCTCATGACTGATAGGGTCTCCTTTTACCTGTTTGTCATGGAGCTGGGCAGTGATTAGAGGATCAATACTACACACTGCTTTGGTCTCTGCTTCTTCAGGTAAGTGGACATTCATGAGGTGAATTACCTGTTGACTTTGTAGTCAACGGGTAATTAATAATAGATTAATAAATATATTAATAAATAGTTTTATGGAAAAAAAATCAGCATTAGTTTAGTGGTCTTAGAACACTCTAACATGTATCTGGGAAGATGTGGGTTTGAATCCTGTATGTCGGTAAAACTTTTTTCTGCAAAACTATTTATTGATTTATTGACTACAAAGTCAATAGGTAACTATGCATTTACTATTTATTGATTAAGACAAGGAAAGCCAGTGCTAGTTAACCACATGCCTATATATGTCTTAAGTAGGTCAAGTTGTGCACTATAGATAGCATTGCAGCTGCATGTTCTCTTCTTGATTCCATGAAGTATACAATAATGATTTAGTTTCACTTTTGAGTAATTAAGCACTAAATACTGGGATGAATAGTAAGAATAATTCTAGAAATACTAAAATAGGTTACAGCTTAAAAAAAGGAGGGTAAAGTGTTGGGAGAAATATTTACCTATTTCATAGTTCATAATTCTTCATTTTTAAAAAGAAATGCTTTAAGTTAATTTTCATGAGAATTTTTAAACTTAAGAAAAATATGTATTAACAATAGGTCAAATTAAATGTGGGAGCTTCAAATCAGAAACTCTTTCTAATTCTGATTTTTTAATCTGATTTTTTTTAAATCAGAAGGTTACTTCAAAATGAGAAATGAAAAAAACTAAATATATCATATCTTTCGAATGGTGATCAGAAAGCTGGAAAAATTATTATTATCATATCTTAATATGCACAATATGGAAAAGACAAATGTGATTTTTCAAGTTTGAATCATCTTCTTTATTGATATATAGTTAAAGAAATATATGAGAATTTCTATTTTAAAAAATTTTAAGTTGTATTTATTGTGCTCTGTGATGTTGACCAGTTTTTGAATTTTTCTGATATGTGGAATTTGACACCCTACTGCACCAATAATTTTGAAAAATTCAAAGACTAAAATTTGGCAGTTTAATAGATTAGTCCTTTCTAAAGTTTGTTATGATAGTGAGACTTGACCCTTTGTAGGAAAGATAACAGGAAACTTGATGCCATTGATTCTAGATGCTTATGTAGGAGTATCACAGATTTTGTTTGGGGGGTTAGATGGTTTGAGTTTGTAAATAATAATGAGTTTAAGTGAAGAAGTCTGCAATCGCCTTCAAAAAGTCTATTTTGTAGAAAGCAACATACATACATATGCAGGCACAATCCTCAAGCATCCATGGACTATAGAGGTCTAACAAGACTCAGCAATTTAGTTCTCCAAACATCTCTATCCTGAGCTGTTGCTGATAGCCACTGTAGATCAATTCTAATGAGTTTCATTAGATTGGGTTTAATGCCCAATATACTGCATAAACATGTAAAGTCAAAGGCATCAAGGTTCCTGTTATCTTGTTTACAAAGTTGTTTCACTATTATAACTAACTTTTAGAAAGGACCATACTATTATGCAGCCTAATTTTAGTCTTCAGGTATATATGCCAATTTTTACTCTCTCTCTAAAGATTCTTAAAGGTCCCAACATCAATTATTATTCTTCTGTTTTAGGCAACACATTACCAATATCTCTTACATTGCTCCCAAGATAATAAAACTGAGACACTTGCTCAAGGGTGCAACCATTCAGATTAATTGAACCACAACCTGCCTGACCAGTTTTCATCACTTTAGTTTTCTTTATGTTTATTGCCAACCTACCCAATTACTACGCTCATCAACAGCTCTAACAAAAGAGTTTATCTCATCGTCATTTGCCAAAAGGGTAAATCATCAGCGTAATCTGAACAAGATATTTTCAGATCTCTAGACCATTTAAGCCCAAAATCTTCCACTTGCAATGAACTTTGCTTAACATAATCAATAACTAAAGAGGAAAGGAGACAAAATGCAACTTATCGAACACCAGATGCAATGCTTAACAAATTTTTACAATTTTTACTAGCTTTACCAATGCTCACACATGTTCTGTGTTATTATAGAGAGCTTTCATTATTTTAACTAACTTATCAGGTATTCCATATGCTCTCACAATCAACAGAGTCGAAAGCCTTTTTGAAATCTACAAGGTTAGTAACGACAGGTTTCTGAAACACTAAACATTTCTCAAGACTATTCATAAGTGTAAAAATCTGATCAGTACATTCCCTACCACTTCTGAATCCTCACTGCTCATCACACTATTGTCCATCACCAGATTCTTATATCTATTAACTCTTCCAGGGCTCATGTCTTGTATATAAGTTGGCAGAATCTGAAATGAGAGACCGACAATGCCTATATCAGTTTTTAGTACAACACATAAAACATTGATTTTTTTTAATTGTTGTTTGAAAATTTTCTTACATTTATTTGAGATAATGCATTATTAATGCTTGTAAAATAATGTTGTTGTTTTTTCTGTATGATGCATAATTTATTAAACTATGATATAAATAATTTGTTAAAGCCATCTGATTTCCATTTCTTAGAAGCAATATATGGCATTGTCAGTTTCTTTGTTAATGTTGTTCTGTGCTGAAGCAACTCCTTGATTTAAGCTCACAAATTTACATTTCAACTATTAACAATAAATTTTACCTTAAATTTTTAAAAATCTCAAAATTAACAAAAACTTTCAACTTTTAAAAATTGATGATTTTGTAAGTAATTGCAAAATATGTAGGTGGATCAGAAGGTAAGGTTGCAAGGTATATACACAGTCATATCAGAATAATATGACCACCCACAGAATCACAGTGTACCAGCCCAGGCACGTCACAAGAATACACAACAATCGACACACAACAGTAGCAATTGAGCACTCAAATGAATGCTGGGGCACCCAGGTATGTGTTCCTGATAACAGTAGAACGAACCCTGTTACACATGGGTCTCTGGAGTCGACACTGCGTAAAGGCGCCCATGTTAACTAAGGTCCATACCAGAAAAACATCCCCAGACACGCACACTGTTACCACTGGCCTGTATTTCACCGACAAGCATGTCTGGGTGTTGGTTCTTGTGTGTCTGACGCCGTATCCTCCACTGCCTGTCACTTCTGTGGAGTAGAAATCTCAATTTGTCAGAGAAGGCAACCTTTTTTCACTCTTCCACTGTCCAATGATGGTAGTCGCATGCGAACTGCAGGCATCTTTGCCGATGGACCTTGGTTAACATGGGCCCTTTACGCAGTGTCGACTCCGGAGACCCATGGTTAGCAGGGTTCGTTCTACTGTTATCAGGAACACATACCTGGGTGCCCCAGCGTTCATTTGAGTGCTCAATTGCTACTGTTGTGTGTAGATTGTTGTGTACTCTTGTGTACTCTCCCAGACACGCTTGTCGGTCAAGTACAGGCCAGTGGTAACAGTGTGTGTGTCTGGAGGATGTTTTTCTGGTATGACCTGGGACTGCTGGTAACACTGGATGGGTCTCTGAATGCCAATGGCTACCTGTCTATCCTCACTGACCACATGCATCCCTCCATGTTGGACATTTGTCCTGGTGGTGATGGTGTCTACCAACAGGACAATGCACTCTGCCATGTTGCTAAGGTGGTGCATGACTAGTTCCAGGAGGAGCGGGGGTGGCTCAGTCGGTAGCGCTCCAGGCTCGTAATCTGTAGTTCCCAGGTTCGAGTCCCAGCTGGGTCAGCGTTGAGATTTATCTCCGCAAAAATTTCCCCGCCCTGCCCACGGTCAGTAGGGAACACCGATGGGCTTGGAAAGGCCGCCGTCCGTCGGATGGGACGTTAAGCCGTGGCCCCATGTGTGGGAGAGCCATACCCTGTGCACGTTGAAGAACACTCTGGATGGCCTTGACGGGAGGCTACCATCTGTCTCCCAACAGCTGTTCCAGTGGGTCCCCTCCCCCAACCTTCTCTGAGCCTTCGGGGTCCATGTGACCTGGCCATTTAGCCCATGGTGTGCAAAAAAGTGCCGCTCAGAGGTAAAACAACCCAACTAGTTCCAGGAACACAACAGCGATGTCTCCATTCTCCCTTGGCTGGTGAAATCGCCCGACCTCAATCCCATAGAACACTTGTGGGACCATTTGGATCAATAGGTTCGGCGTGCGGGCCCACAACCACATCATCTCCAGAACCTCCATGCTCTGTTGGGGTCCGAATGGGCACGTGTGCCTCTGGCAACCTTCCAGGATCTCATTGCATCCATGCCATGCTGTCTCACTGCTGTGATCTGGGCAAAGGGTGGTTATTTCCTTTATTGGGTAGGTGATCATATTATTCTGATATGACTGTGTATATAGATCACAAAGGAAATCACAAGGACATCAGAGAGCATTAAATATATATTATAATGTATCTGGTTGTCAACACAGTGGGGCTTACAAACACGTGTGCATAGAAGCAAAGATGTGGCAGTTGAAAATGGATATGTGATTGCAAAGGTGGTCAAAGAAGTTCGAGCAGTTTTTCATTTTCTGTTGGCGAAGAAAGTTTGTACAGGTGAAATCCACCAACAGTTCATTGAAGTGAACAGGGAAAGTGCGATGCCACATCAATGTGCCACCAAATAGTGTCAGAGGTTTTCAGCAGAGGGATACTGTACAAGATAACAATCAGTGGGTGTCCCGGCAGCTCCACAACGGAAGTGAATGCAGCACGCATTGAGGAGATAATTAAATAGGATCAACCTCACTTTGTGGTGCATTGCATTCAACCTGGGCCTGTTATAATGCATCATCCAGCATATTGTCACAGAGGAGTTAGGTGTGCAAGATGGGTTCCATATGCATTAATGGTGGACAACAAGGTACAACAAATGGCAGCCAGTCTTACATTGCTGCAACATTATGCATTAGAGGAAATCAACTTTTTCATTGAGTTGTGACAGGGAACACAAGTCCACCATTACCTGCCAACAGTAAGCTCATGTTGATGGAGTGGAAAACCAAAAATCACCAGGGGATGAGGATGACTCGGCTGTAGTGTGCCAGACTCGTAATCTGCATTTTCCAGATTTGAGTCTCGGCTAGGCCAGCATTGAGATTTATATCCACAAAACTTACAGCCCTGCACTCAGTAGGGGAAATCATTGGGCTTGCAAAGGTGGCCATGCATAAGTGGGATGTAAAGCCATGGCCCTATGTGCAGGAGAGCCATACCCTGTGCACATTAAAGAACATGCTGGATGGCTTTGATGCGATGCAACCATGTGTCTCCTAACAGCTGTCCAGTGGGTTCTCTGAGTCCTTGAAGTCCTTGTGGCCTGATCATTTATTTCATTGTGTGCAAAAAAAAAATACTGCTCAGAGGTAAAACAACCCAACCAAAAAGAAGTTCCTAAATGACACATTTCGTTGGAAAAGTGTTGGCTACAATCTTTTGGGATGCCTGTGATTTACTATTGATGGAATTTGCAGTACATGGACCTTAAACCTATTTCAGTACTCCTAGAATTGTTTTTATTATTTATTCCAGCATTATAGTTCCTGCTGCTCAAATTGAGACTATAACTAGAAAAAGAGTCTTCTAATCCAAGCTTGTTGTTCCAAGACTGGCTGCAGCACACAGTGTCACAGTAGAGGAAGATGCAGATGTTACTAATTGCTCACTCACACAGTATGGAAGCCATCTATTAGGTGGCTGCATGGTTAATGTTTACATGGTTGATATCAGCAAAATACTTTCTCCCCACACATTGGATATCATCTCCCTTTGTAAAGTTAGTATGCTATTTACTTGTTTATAATTAAATCTTAGTTCTTTATTTCTGTAAATTATCGATCTTTCGGTCAGTGATCTATCGTTTTTTTGGAATTATGCAACAGCAGATTGGCAGCTTATAAGTTGTTGTAGATATTTTATTTAACATCACATTAGGTTATATGTTAATTTTTCTTTTATTTTTTTCATTTCCCAGTAAAAAAACTTTGATTTTGTATTGTTTCTTGAAAATAAATGAGATCTTGGATATGGAAGCAAAAAAAAAAAGACTTCTTTGACACTGAAATCAGTTCTTGTGTGGAAGACAATTTTGGTAAATGTTTTTGGCAAATTACCAAAAACACTTGTGACCATGGCAAATTTTAATATTATTAATAGTTGTGAGTTTTAAAGTTAAATTGATTGGTTTTAGAAGAGTTTTCACACACACACACACACTTACATATCTTGGATATGCCACTCTGAAGACAGATAATTTTTATATTTTGCTGCACTAACTCTTTGGCCCTTAGCCAAGATTCCCATAATTCACACTCAAAGAAAAGATACATAACATTTAGCAAAAAAGGTAGCCTTCTTGATACTTCTTCTGAGACAACTGGCTAGTGCAGATGCATTAACCAAAGGACATATGTGCAGCAGACCAACCATTTCAAGAGTGGCACCTAACAAAGAAGGCTGTAGTTACATGGCAGACTCATAGTGAAATCTACTTGTCTGCCATGTAACTACAACTTCTTTGTTAGGTGCCACTCTTGAAATCAGCAGAAGTCTACACAATGACTTCTGCTCGGGATTATCCACCAGCTGATAAAACATATCCTGGGAATCTATTCACTTGGGGCTGTCAACCCACATACAAACAGAAAATATAGCAGAAGATTTTTCCTTCACAGAAGCTCACCAGTACAACATATTGGATCCATAATCAATCTCAAAGCCTAAATTCAGTCTAGTCCAGTAAGTTTATATGGTCAGCACCAGGACCCTGTGTAGTTGACCACTCCTCAGCAGGGTAGAAAAATAAAGTAGCCATTGTTGTTCAGATCAGTAGGCCACATTAATCTGGCAGCCTTCCCCTTCCATTCACTTCCACAAGAGAGTATCTCTTTTAAAAGGTAGTAATGGCCTGCACCATGAGAAGGTGGGGTCAGACATTAGGTGCTTGGCTTTGGATTAATAAATGCTCTGGTAAAATCATTTAGAATGTAAATTTTATTTTTAAAAATATTGAAAATTTCAGTCCACCATATGACAACAGCAACATTCCCAGCTCTAAGCATTTCAGTAGTAATTTTATCTGTCCCTAGGAATTTATGTAAGTTTAGAAATAGCCAAAATAGTTTCAGACTGTAAGTCCAACATTAAAGGCAGTAGTTCTTTTGTCATCATTACAAACAATGAGAGTAGAATTAATCACATTGTTTGAAACATCACAGGAATGCTCAGCTCATATAGCCATGAAAGAAATAACCTTCAATAACCTAATCATGTTTAGCTCTCAATCCCTGCATACCTGTCTGTTTCTTTCCACACAAAACATTAACTACCTTGTACAGCTCTCTGCTGTTATGCTATGAATAAAAAGGAAGATGACTATGGGTTACTAACATATACCAGCATGCACAATGCATGTGGAGTTGATAAAAAAAATACAAGTTGAATGGCCTTGGTGCACTTTTGGTGTTGTGCACGACCCTTAAAAAGCTCTCATGAATGGAGACATGATCGGCAATCATGACATCTACTTGAGACTAGGGTATGAGACTTCAGAATGGGAAATCATCAGCTGCCTATATTTCAGCAGTCACAGCATCTGACATATTATCAGGAGGTTGTGGATTTGGATCATATTGGCTCGAGACAATTTTTTCCCCCATACTCATTATTAATAGAATACAATAGTGAAGATAGTGGCTTCAAATAAACTTCATGTTCGCTGAGAATGCAAAAGATAACTAAGGGTTACTAACATATACCAGCATGCAATATAGCTGCATGGACAAATGTAACATCTCTCCATGCAGAGATGTACATAGTCAAACCACATGATCAGGGCCGGTCCTATGGTTGCTGGCACCCTGGGCATGCTGAAATTCTGCGCCCTTTTTAAGTATAATGATAAAAATTTTCACAAGGAAAAAACTAATAATATAGAAATGAGTTTATTACCTGGGTTGTTTTTTAACAAACAATGAACAATAATATTGTTTTTTTCCTCAACCAGTATTTGGACAGTATGAACATAAAAAGTAGCCTACCTAAAACATTTTTTTTCTAGCCTTTAGATCACCAAATCTTTTCATGGCATTTTCTATATTTATATTCTTTGCAATATCCTTTTCTATAGACAAAATTGCCAAAGAATTCATTCTGTCTTGAGACATGGATGACCGTAAGTATGTTTTTATAAGCTTTAGTTTACTAAAGCTTCTCTCACCAGTGGCTACAGTAATAGGTATTGTAAGCATTAATCTTAATGCAACCCACAGATTTGGCATGACATCCTATTACTTATTAGTGTTTATGAACCTAGCAGCTTCTATTGGAAGCTTTACATCTTCAGGAAATAATTCGTTGGCTATATCTAGTTCAGTCAAGAGATTACATCCATTTATATCACTATTTTCTTGGTACCTTAACTTATTCTCCAAACCTTGACATGCTACTTTGAGTTTTTTTTTTTATCTGGCAGATCTTGTAGGTCATTTAAAAATCCCCATGTGTTATTGAAACTTTGTAATTGTTCAAATCTCTCTGATAAAGAATTAATAGCTCTGTCCAGTATTACATTGAACACATGATGAGTATCCTCCAATCAAGGCCATCCAGTATGTTCTTTAACATGCACAGGGTATTGCTCTTCCACACACACAGAGCCACAATTTTATGTCCCATCTGACAGAAGGCAGTCTTTCCAAGTCCATCAATGTCCCCTTTCTGATTGAGAATAGAGTGGGGCTTAGCAGAGATAGATCTCAATGTTGTTCCATGTGTAACTTTAACCTGAGAACTGCAGACTACAAGCCTGGTGCTCTAACAACTGAGCCAACCCTCGCCCCCTCCCCTTCCCCAGGATTCAGTGGTGAAAGTGTCAGACCATCTCCACCATCAAGTCCTCAGTGTGTGTGCATGGAGGCCTTCTGCATCTCACTGGTACAGAATCTTGATGTTGAGGCCAACAACCATCCATATTTTTTCATCTCAGAAGTTTTCCTTACATCATCAGTGTCTGCTTTACACTGACTTGCTTAGCTGTACTACAGGCTTTGACCTCTGTGAAGCCTGTAAGTACAACCTGTTTCTAACCCTGTTCTTTCAAAAATTCTCTAATGGCTCCATTATCTGGAAGCCACAACAATAATTCATTTCTTTTGGGTATTTAGTCATGTTGGCATTAGGGGAATGACTCGACAGATGCTGCTCTGAAGTCAGCCACACCCCTGTCCTGCTCTCCACTGCCAGCTCAATACGTGGACTTCACACATTGAGCTCCACCACAGTGGCAAAAGTCGTGGCAGAAACAGATTACTAACAAAGTCTTTGAGATTAATCTTGTTATCAAACCATTGCAATTTTGCAGGAATTGCAAAGAAGTTTTATTTGCTCAGTTTTGCTTAGATCATTCCTTTATAACACATTGTTTTATAGCTGGGTGATAAATCTAAGTACAAGTTTAATGATCAGTTCTGCTCCTTCTTGATCCACCACACTTTTCACAGGAGGTCAAAGACAACCCTTATATGAGCTATCACCTCCTTGTGGTATATACCATCTCTTAAAGAGAGAGAGAGGGGGGGAGGGCTTCTGGCCCTTCACAAGTATCATGGTGGAAGATTGATCAAGCCAACAGGAGTGGCCTCAAACTCCTCTGTGAGTTCCATTAACACTCAGTCAGCCAGGACTCAGTGTTGCAATAGTGAAGATGACAGACTGTATCATCCAAGCTGTTGTCTCTACAATTCCTCAAACTTTGGCATGAAATCCCGACTGCACTGCAGCTTGTAAGTCTCTTAACAAGGCTTGGGGGAGTGTTTCGAAAATATCCAACATCCTCCAACCTTGAAGCTTTCGAGCAACCAGTGTGAAAGCCCATTTCATCTAGTGCCAGAGTTAGAAGGAATTTTGGATCAAATACATGTATGGGTGTGGGGTTCTAACTGGTTCTAAGGTTGTGTGGAATAAAGTCTGGAAGATGGGTGGGACCTGTTCACCCCACTCATTATTGATCATGGAGTGCAATGGACAGGCAATTGCTGATCCTCAAGCAATTGCCAATACTCTGGGGAAACATTTTCCTCTATCTCTTCTTCATATTGCCCAGAGTATCTCGCTCTGAAGAACAAGGTCAAATGCACTCTACTGTTGTTCTGCTCAAATGGCCTGGTGCCCTACAACAGGCCATTCATGGTTGGGGGGGGGGGGGCTGTGCTGTGCTTTGCACCCTTCTTGTGCATCTGCCATTGGACTACTTGCCTTTTCACGTTCATGTCATGGCCTTTTCCCCCAAAGATAAGGAGTTACCACAAGGTTGTGTCCTGAGTGTTACTCTTTTTGCTGTGAAGATCAGTTTCATTACTAGACAATTCCTCCAACTGTGGGCAGTGCCCTCAATGTTGACAATTTTAGCATCTTTTTCTCATTGTTGAGCACAAAGCTAATGAATGACAACTGCAAACTGCTCTGAACAATCTCTCAGTTTTGGGTGATGGCAAAAGGTTTTTGGTTCCCCACATAAGACTGCTCATGTTCACTTTTGCCACAAGTGTCATCTTCATCTAGAACTTTGTCTCCACCACAACTAGAATGATGGTACCCTGGAGCTGCAGCTCAGGGCTACCATCATTCCAGTTGTAGCAGAGACCTAGTTTCTCTGTGACATCTTCGATCTGAAATTGACTTTTTTACTTTCCATCCATTGCTTTAGGTCTGAATGCACATGAGCATTGGACTTCCTTTAGATCCTCTCCTCCCTTTTGTGGGGAGCTGACCAATGTTCTTTGCTCTGCCTGAACCTTGCACTTGCCCTGTTGAAACTGAACTATGGACCACATGTGTATCCACATGTGACTCCACCTGAGATTCAGTGATGAAGGTGCTGAACCCTCTCCATCATCAGGCATCTTTCATTTTCTTCCTCACCCCACTGGGCCAGACTCTTTATGTTGAGACCAATGAATCATCTTTATGTATTCACCATCTGTAGTTATCCTTACAGTATGCATCTAAGTTGCAATCCCTTCCAGGCCATTCCACTTGGAACTGTGTTTCCAGTCCTCATTGAGAAATACTGTACCAGAATCACCTGATTGCCATTTGTCCTTTCAGTTTGCATGTCCAAGGTTCCCGTCCAAGGCTTCCTAGGTGGAATTGAATAGAACAGTGATCTACAGTGGAAGCAGCTCGGCTGCTTCCATTGTAACGTACTGTTTTCCCTTCCTGTGACTTTTCTCTTTGCACAATGAGGAAGGCTTTTATGCTTTACTCTGTGTAACAATAATTCTATTTCCACCAACCATGCTGAGCACCCGAACTTCTTGCCTGTCTTCACAGATGCTTCAAGAACACCAGAAGTCCAGCACATCAGTAGTATCGGCTATGGTCTGCTGTGTTGCCACCTTTGCAGACCAGATTCCACAGCAGTGTTCCATCTTCACTACAGAATTGCACAGTAGCAGTCTTGCCTTGGACCACTTGGCAGCTAAGCATCATCACTGTTGGTGTGTGCTTTACACCAACTTGCTTAACTTGTTACAGCTTTAATCTCAGTGTAGCCTAGATTTCAACTTGTTCTTTCTGAGATCTGTCAACAGCTCTATCAACTGGCAGCCACTGTCATCATCCTCAATAAATGTTTTTGTGGAAAAACGTTTCACCAACTTATGGAATCTGAACCCATGTCTCTCCAGAAACATACCAGAGTCTTCTGCACATCAACAAAACTTTTTTCCACTAAAACATTTATTGATTTATTGATGTTAAAGTCAACAGGTAACTCTGTGGATATTATTTATTCATTAAACCACCATCCTCTTCTATTGGATGCCCAGTCGTGTCGGGATCAGGGGCAATGACTTAGTTGATGCCCCTGCCAAGTCTGCCATGCCCTGTCCGAATCTCCACTATTGGTTCCACACCTTAACTTCTGGCAGTGATTTTTCCTTGAGCTCTGGGCACAGCGGCAGAGATCTTGGTCTAAATAAATTGGTATAATTTTTTTGAGATCAAGACTATTGTTAAACCATGGCAGTCATGTTTTCACAGGAATTGCAAGGAGGAAGTTGTACATGCTTGGCCTCACTTATATCATTCGTTTATTACATATTCTTTTCTTTTATGGGTGGATGATGAACCTAAGTGAGAGTCTTCTGAACCTTTTTAATAATCAAACATATTTTAATTGCATGTCCCATCTTTAATTATGAGTATCATATTTATTTTGATTCTTACTACTTACCATCTAGCGCCCCTTACACTTGGACACCTTTTACATGATGACTTGTTTTAAACACTGGTTTTTTTATTTTTTTACATTTTACAGAATATTTTAACCATTTATAATATACTTTGTTTTATAGATTTTACACTTATGTCTGATTTTTAAATGGGTCATATACAGCTATTGTTGATAGTTGACTTTTACCCTTGTTTCTTTTTATTCCTGTTTTTTATACTAATTGTCCTTTACAGTTTGCGTGTTGTTTTATCCTTGGTTGTGAGTTAAATGTCTCACCTTTTTATATATCCTTGTTTAGCACAATATAACCCTTGTTGCTCTTGCATCATAAAACCTGCAAATAACCAGCCAACCAAATTCCCCATCTACTAAAAACTTAAGCCACCTTATTGATATAAACCCAGACCACAATGGAATTCTTTACCATCAGGCCCTCTTAAACTGGTTCTTAAGTTGTTCTGTGCAACCAGTGTAGTTGAACACTCCTCAGCAAGAATTAAAAAAAAATAAATGGGAAAGTGCCCCACAAGTGCAAATTATTAGGTCAAATTGATCTGGCAGCCTCCTTTTACTTTCCCTTCAGGAGTGATAATATCTCCCTTAAAGGTACTATCCTGCATCAGGAGTCCTATTTCTTGACATATCTAAAGTTTTGATTCAGTTAAACATGATATTTTATTAAAGAAATTATATTTGTTAGGAATTAGGGAAATTTCTGGAGATGGTTTAAATCTTATTTATCTGAATGCTATCAAATGGTTTCTATTAATAATATTGAAAGTACTAAAATACAGATTAATAAAGGAGTTCCACGAGGATCTATTTTAGTACCTATTTTATTTTTAATTTATATAAACGATTTTTTTATCAAAATTTAAAAGGAAAATCAATTTCATATGCTGATGATACAGTGCTTGTGTACAAAGAAAGAAATCAACATGATTTATTTCTTAATATTCATAATGATTTAAATATTACTGCAACTTGGTTTAACAAAAATGGATTAAAATTTAACTCTGATAAAACATGCTTTATGTATTTTTCACTCACCCCAACAACTTTTTTTTATTAAATTACAATTTCATAGTATGCATTGTGTCAACAAAATTTTGTGTGAATGCCCTGAAATGTAGCAAATTAAGACTACAAAATATTTGGGAGTATTAATAGACAGCAATTTGAAATGGAAATCACATGTTAATATGATAGTAAATAAAATACGATTTTACTTACTCAAATTGTACCATTTAAGAAAAAACATCTCTGGAAGATTTTTAATTACTCTTTATTTTGCTTGGATACAATCTCTTTTAAAATATTCTTTGACTACCTGGGGGGGGGGGGGATACTTATATGAATATTATTGAATGTGTTAGTAAAGTACAATATAAATTCACAATAAAGTCTATATGACTAAAGTTATTTATGATTATAAAATTCTTAGTTTGAGATCACTGTATATGTATAGTACAGCTGTTTATTTTTAGCAATCCAACATTTTTACAAGTTAAATGTAAAGAATATGCTACTCGTCAATCTGGCCTTTTATTTGTAATCCCTAAAGTAAAGAAAGAAATAACTCATAAGCACTTTTTATTTTTAGCTCCTAGAATATTTAATTCCTTGCCTAATGAAATTAGAAATATAATGTTCATACGGTGTTTTTAAATTGAAAGTTAGAAATTTTATTATTACTGCTTCAAATATTGATGATTACTTTAAAATTATACAATAATATTTTGTTTTTAACATTATAGCACATTTTTTTTGTTACTAAAGACATTTCTCTTATTGTAATAATTCAATTTGGCATCCTAAATGAGCGAATTGCTCAAAGGTCTGCTAATATGTAACTTTTATTTTATTTATTTTGTTTATATTTTATTTTATTCTTTTTTTGACTTGTGCTACTATTGTATATGCAAGTTTTTGTATTGTTTTGTTTTTCTGTTCTTATTTATATATAAATAAATAAATATTTTTAACACTGTCACTGCTTTCTCAACTGAACTGGTAGACTAAGAAACCTCCAGTCTGAATCTGGGATTGCATGTGCATGAATTTATTCATGATCCAAATTTTTGTTTCAAAAACCACAGCAAATTGGATAGAGTGCTCTACGTTTGGTTGCACTTCATCTGCAGCATCTTTTGTCACCTTTCAGTATAAAAATGCTAGGTTATTTCATCTGGATTCAAGGTTCAAGGAGTTGTAAGAAAATAGTGAAATTAGCCTCCAATGAGGTAGCCCCTCATTCTACTACTACCCCCTTCACTACACCAATATCCACTAGAATTCTATAATCAGTACAACTGATTGGCACTGAAACACAACACACACAGTAACACTCTACTTTTCCAAGAGAAAATGTTCCCCTTGTAAAACTAACTCTCTTATTTTTAAATTTGATATGTAGAAATTGTAGGTAAATATAGAGGAAAAATTGTCATGAGCCAGGTGGGATCTGAACCCAGAGTAGTAGGTTGTTGTAGTTTGTTGTAATGTGCAAATAATAATGTATCCTTGTCAGTGCCATTTTATGTTTTCCAACATAACATTATGTAATTTTAGTGATACTTATTTAAGTATATTTAACATTAATAGCCGCAAGCCATCAACTGAAAGTAAACCAGAAGGAGAATTAACATCTAGTCATGAACCCTACCAGGTCCAGCATAATCTACCTGAAATTGTTGTTTATAGTTTTATGGTTGAAGAATGTATTTTGACTGCTTATGAACAACAGATGCTACATTGTCCAGCTCATGGAAATCAGTCGCTCCTTCAAATTGCTCCAGATACTGTAAGCTTTTTCACAGATTTTTTTCTTAATTTGAAAATTTATCATTTATTGTATACATCAGTTAATTATCTTTGGATCATAAGTGAAATACATAAATATCAATTTAAATATTTTAAAAGTATTATTCTAAGATTAACATTTTGATAAATTACATTAAAAATTAAAGGTCTTTTGGTTTTTCAGTTAAAAATTGGAGGTGTTCTGAAAGGCTTTGAAATTCACATGAGCCATGGCACAAACACTACTGCCAAGTTTAGTAGACTCACTTAGCTAAGACTATAAAGAAGGCCATAGTATGTTATACACTATATGGTTTCTTTTCACAGCATAAATATAACTCTGATGTTATTTACTAGTAACACACACACATATATAGACAATAAATATTATTCTTTCACAGTGATGGATTTTGGAGTTTCTATGTACACAGTAGAATTAATGTATATACTTTATTCAATTTATATTATGTGTGTTATATATTGGTTACAGATTTTTTTTTTCATCTAATTATCATCTTTTGAAATCTCTTCTTAAAAATTCGGGTAAAATACCTGAAGTACCCAATGAACAGAAATATGTTACATACCAAAAGAAAGAGCATTTAATTGTGATTAATAAAATGGCAAAAATTTGGAGGAAAAAAAGTAAATTTTTTTTAATTATTTTAAATATTGCAAAATTTTACTCTATTGCATCCCTTTTAAATTCCATAAATGTTTTAAAAAACTATTTTTTTAATTTTTCCTAAACTATTTTATTATTCTAATATAAATAGTTCATATTATTTCTATTAATGCTTAAACATTTCAATTATTTAGGTTTTTTCTAAATTTTTTTAGTTTTTTGTGCAAATAATACAATGTATATGCTGAAAATTTTGGTGATCAACAAACTCTAAGCCTAAGGAAAGTAATGTCATAAAAAATTAATTTTGCTTTAAAAACAAGATGATTTAAATAAAAACTGAAAAATATATCTAAAAAGAGATAAAGAAATATGAAGAAAATTGACTAATAATATTTCAAAGCATTTAAAGTTCAACTGAATCACTGAGAATAAATTGTTGTAGTATAAAGCTGCATAACTGCTATGGAAACATTTAATATTAAAATTGCTACAAAAATTTTGGTAAACAAAAATCAGAATTTTCTAATGTTAATTATTGTATATGGTTTAAATGTGATTTGAAATACAGCTAAAATAAGTATTACCTTTTAAAAATCACCCTTTTAAGGTAATTGCTTAATCCTTTGATTCTTCTGATATCTGCCATTAAGAGATCACTAGTGGTTTCATTTTTCGATAATTTCAAATTTGTTCTTTATTACTATTTATATATTTGAGAAGCAATAAAAATAATTATAGAAGCATTAGAGTAAAAAAAGTCTTTAATTCAAACCCCAGGTAAGGCATGGATGTTGGTGTTGTTTTTCTGCTGAGGTCCTGCCATCCTCTGACTTTCTACTATGGCGTATAAACTGACAGGCTCCTGTCAGACCTCTGTGGCAAGCAGCTGCTTGAGGGAGTATTTTTTTTTTAATCTAAAGTCTACCAAAATATTGACTGAAAGCAATATGATGCAACTTCCAGTAGTAATGAAATCAGTATTTTACAGTAATATTAGAAAGCATTACAACTCTATTAGAGTGATAAGTAGATCAGAATACTGGAAATCACAACCATTTGATAACCTATGTGCAGTAGAGCAGAATAAAGACGTAAACTAAAGCATCGCCACTTGATGATGCACGTACTAACACTACAGGCTCAGATTTATTTTTAAACTGTATCATAATAAACTTTATCAACACATAAAAAATATATCTCATAATATTCCATTTGAAACAGTTAAAAACTGCTGATTCCTATTTGTGAAAATTATTTGTACAACCTTGTACTATGGTAACAATGTTTATTTTCTAGGTCATTAGCATTCAAAAAATAATTAATACTATTCTGACATGGAAAGGGTTAATAGCATAGTGAGGACTGATAAATTTTGTGTTCAGGGCAAGCATTATTTTGAAACCTATCAAATAGTTTTTCCACAGGCATATAAATCAGCTATGTAATAATTTGAAGTTGTGCTGTAGGTTTGATTTGCACTCTAGGTTAGATTTGCACCCAGGACACATGTCCTTCTCACCCCTCCCTTGGCATGACCTGGAACATAATTAATAGTAAATTAGGGATTATGTCTCTGTAATGCAGTGGCTAAGCTTCCATTGAAAAATAGTTCCCTTAAAATTATCATAAACAAAAAAAATTATAAATTAAATATATATAAACATTTGAACATAAAACTAAAAGTATTTTCTTAACTTTAATAAGTTTATTCTAACATAAATTTTATATCTATATAATATTATTCGAATTTCCCTGTTATATTATACTGTATAATTAACAGAAGCACCATTTTGCCAGGCTAGTTGAGCTAGAGCTTCGTCACTACTTCATTGTGCACAACAGAAGTCCATTTTCCATATTCAATTAGCAGAAATTTTTCTTACGGACTCAACTTATCTTGTTGCTTCTTCTAGCATTACAACATATCTTTTTCACTAACTGCTAGAGGTTACTAAAGTGTTTGCTCTGTAATTAGTTTCTGCCCATTATCAGCAGTAGAGTTGAACTGTAGCCTTGAACACTTAAAGTTGATGACTTCATCAACATCAAATTAGCCAATGAAAGGTAAGTAATTGTTTTAAATTATTTTTTAGAAAAAATAAAAAGTAATCCTCCTTTATCTTCAATTGCCTTTATGTCTAGCTTTTCACTCATTCCAAATTATAGAAGAATTCCTATAATATATAATTATAGAATAATATTTTGTTGCCAAAAGTTAATTGTGTTTTTGTTCAGATACTATCTGACCTAATTGACTCAATGCATATGTGCTGAAGAGATCTATAACTTTATTACTATGTTTTACTATTCTCATTATTATCTTAATAACTCATCATCCTCAAGCAACCATGGGCTGTGAAGGTCCAACCAGATTTTGCAATTTAGTTCTCCAAACACATCTGTCCTGAGCTACATCTCCTGCACCTGGCCACTGTAGCCCAAATCTGACAAGGTCCTGTTTTGACATTGTCAGCCCACCGCATCCTAGGTCTCCCCCTCTTTCTGAGGCCTTTAGATGCACTGTTCATAACTCTATTCACTAATCTATAGTTATGCATGAGGGCAACACGGCCAAGCCAATGGAGGCTCACTCTGCACAATATGCTGTTCAAAGGAGCTTGCCAACTCCTTTTCCTAACCTCATCATCACTTACAAAGTCAAACTGCCTGATGAGAGAGATTTTTATTACTACTATAAGTAAGATAGAAAATATAAAAATAAATGAAATTTTTTGAGGCCAAAATAGAATAACTTACTAATACTACAATTCGTCAAGACTATACTCTATATGTAAAATATAACTTGTGAACGTTTTACACACATCAAGGTTTCAACCAATATATTATCGTTTGTTAACCTTAATGTTGCATCGCTGTACCCACTGTACTGCACTACATTCAATTATACGTAATTAGGTACATTGAAAAGTTTTGAAAATGTAATAGAAGCATGTGAAAGAAAATTTAAGAATTGAAAATTATATAAATAATCGTTGAAATATTTGAAAACAACTTGCAAGCAGTGCTCTGATACAAATTTATTAACACCCGGATCTGTTCAAATGTAATTTTTTAACTATACTATTATTTTAACATAGAAAGATACTAAATGCATCTAGTGAATCTTTTGTGTATAAAAAAAACTGCTTTCAACTACGTTGACATACTTCTTCTAAATGACATGTGCAATATTCTAATACGGTCCTGTTTGACATTGTCTGCCCAACTCATCCTAGGTCTCCCCTTCTTTCTGAGGCCTTTAGGCACACTGTTCATAACCCTATTCACCAATCTATAATTATTCATACGGGCAGCATGGCCAAACCAATGGAGTCTCTCTCTGCACAATATGCTGCTTAAAGGAGGTTGCCAACTCCTTTGCCTAACCTCATCATTAGTTACAAAGTTGAACCACCTGATGCCCAAGATACTGCGTAAGCCTCTAGAATCAAAAGCATCTAGTTTCCTGTTATTTTCTTTACAAAGTGTCCAAGTTTCATTACCATAACTAACCATAGAAAGAACCAAACTATTATACAATCTAATTTTAGTCTTTATGTGTATACACGTATTTCTCCACACTCTCCATAGATTCTTAAAAGTCCCGACAGCAATCACTATTCGTCTGTTAATCTCAGGCTGCACATCACCAGTATCTGTTACATAGCTCCCAAGATAATTAAACTGTGACACCTGTTCAAGATTGCAACCATTCAGATTAACTGAATCACAGCCTGCCTGACCAATTTTCATCATTTTAGTTTCCTCTCTGTTTATAACCAAACCTACTCTACTACAAGTTTCATCAACAGCTCGAATGAAAGAGTTCATCTCATCAACATCATTTGCCAAAAGGGCTAAATCATCAGGATAATCTAAATCAGAAATTTTCGTATCTCCAGGCCATTTAAGGCCAAAATCTTTCCCTTGCAGTGAATTTTGCATAACAAAATCAATAACCAAAGTAAAGAGAAAAGGAGACAAAAATGCACCTTTGTCGAACACCAGAAGTAATGTTAAACCGATTGCTACAAGCCTTACCAACTCTCACACATGACTCACTGTTATTATAGAGAGCTTTCATTATGTTAACTAACTTGTCTGGTATACCATATAATTTCACAATCAACCACAAATTAGGACGAACAACAGAGTCGGAAGCCTTTTTGAAATCAACAAAGCTAGCAACCAAAGGTTTCTGAAACTCTAAACATTTCTCAAGAATCTGCCTCAGTGAAAATATCTGATATGCACATCCCCTACTGCTTCTGAATCCACATTGCTCATCATGCAATTCTGTCAACCAGATTCTTAATTCCATTAAGCACAATCATGGAAAGAACTTTACGTGGAACAGAGAGTAGGCTGATACCCCTATAGTTATCACAAGAACTGCACTCACCTTTTTTCAAAATAGGGATAATAATAGCTCTGGTAAAATTCTTAGGAACCATGCCTTTATCATAAAAAATATTCAAAAATTTAGTCATCCAAGTGGTAACCAAAACATTCCCAGCTCTAAGCATTTCCGTAGTAATTTCATCTACTCTTGGGGATTTATGAAGTTTAAGTTTAGAAATAGCCAAAATAACTTCAGATTGAGTTATAGGGCCAACATTAAAGCCACCAATGCATCTATCATCATTGCAAACAATGGGAGTAAAACTAACCACATTGTTTAGAACGTCACTGAAATGCTCAGCCCATCTAGCCATGATAGAATCCTCTCTTTCTATAACCATACCTTGTTTATTCTTCAATCCCTGTATACCTGTCCGTTTTCTACCACACAAAACGTTTACTATCTGGTACAGCTCTCTGCTGTTGTGCTGTCTAACTGCTTCCTCGGCTTTGTCAGCCAAGCCATCATGCCAAGGATTCTTATCTACAGCTAACTGATCCTTTATACATTTATTAAGCTCTCTGTAATGCTTTCTATTAGGACTAGTAGGGTATCGATTAAGGACATTCCTGCAGTTCCTTTCTGAAATAAGCTCGAGTGCCTTATCACTCAGATAATTCTGCCTCCTCTGCTCCTTTTTTCCTAAAAGAGTATTGTTAGTTCCAAAAAAGCCTGTTTAAAATGTTCCTGTTTTTCCTCAACTTCAGTGGTAAGCAAACCATGACTGTCATAATGACTAAGTAACCTATCGTGGTAAGCTTTAGCTATAACTGGGTCTTTCAGAGCTTCAGTATTAAAGGTAAAATTTTTAACCCTAGCACAACACTTTTTAAGTTTAAGTTGCAAGATAATTTTAACAAGGTAATGGTCAGATCCAATTTCAGCTCCCCTATATGACCTGGTATTCCTAACAGAACTAGCCCATTTGCTGTTATTAATATGTAATCAATCATATTCTCATGCAGCCCATCAGGTGAAACCCATGTGTACTTATGCATATCAGAGTGTTTGTAATAAGTGTTAGTTATTCTGAATCCATTGAGTTTACTTACCTGTAGGAGACGTTGCCCATTGCCATTGCAGCTACCAATACCAAAAGGGCCTATCACCCCCTCCCCAAAGGTCAGAGTCAGTACAAACTTTGGCACTGAAGTCACCTAGAACAAGGGTAGTATCTCCTTTCTTGACAGAATTCAAAATATCCTGAAGTTGTCCGTAAAACCTATCCTTCTCATCCTCATCGGCATCCTCAGTGGGGGCATAACAGCAGATAACATTCAAGTCTTTAATGCTTGTCTGGAATTTTGCTGTAAGAAACCTTTCATTAATGCACTCATATCCTAGAAGAGCATCACTAGGGTGTCTGCTGAGAAACAGACCCACGCCTTGGTGATGTTTATTATCGTTCCTCCCTGAAAAGAGAAATTTAAGATTATTTTTAAGAATCTGACCTTTATCTGTCCATCTGGTCTTTTGCAGGCCGAGAATATCTAAATTATAACGTTGGAATTCTTGTGTGAGGACATCAAAATAAACACTTTGTGCAGAGCCCTCACATTCCAACTACCTATGGTGAGAAAATTGTTAGTGGGATGTTTAAAGAAACTCTCTTTATTTAGAGAGGGAATGCCGACAATATCAAACAGCCCCCTAATCGCAGGCATGGGGCAAAGACCCGTTCCCCCACCACTAAAGGCTGCCATCTACACTGGAAGACTTCCTCCAATGTAGAATTTGACGATGCTAGTAGAAGCAAAGAGTTCAGGTGCCTGCGATGACCTCTGCTGAGGATTATCCACCAGCTGATAAACAAACATATCCTGTGAATCTATTCACTTGGGACTGTCAACCCACAAACAAACAGAAAACACTGCGGAAGATTTTCCCTCCACAGAAGCCCAGCAGTGCAGCAAAATCAGGATCCATAATCAAGCTCAGAGCCATAATTCAGTCCAGTCCAGTGGATTTATATGGTCAGCACCAGGATCCTGTGTGGGTGACCACTCCTCAGCAGGGTAGAAAAAAGAAAAGTAGCCAGAGTTGTCCAGATCAGTAGTCCACACTGATCTGGCAGCCCACCCCTTCCATTCATTCACAAATACTAAATTTGTGAATTTGTTAAGTTTTCACAAATACTGAATTTGTGAATACTTAATGAATTCATTCAGTATTCCTGAATTATTGTTGAGCAAACATATTGTATGCTGCAATGGTGATTTTAATGGTAATTTTTTTAAGTGTAAAGATATAATGTTGGGTTAGAATTACCCACTTTCCCTATTTAAACAATATTTATTTATACTGATGTTTTCCAGTATTTTTTCAGTATAAGCTGTATTGAACTGTCTTAAAGGTCTTTATTTGTAATAGAATCTTGGTTAAACAGGATAAATTCTAAGGGACTGGAATATCAAAAGGGCAGGAAAGTTTAAAAGAGTTCATATAAAAAATTTTGCCACATTTCAAAAGTGGTTGTTTAGAGTGAAAAATGTAAAAATTATTTATATTTCTCATTGAGTTTTCAAGTGGCATTCAACTAGTATAATTCATTAGTTAAATCATTCTGAAAAAAATTCATCGCCAACATGGTGAAAAATTTGTGTACCAGTTTTGGTGACGAATTTTTTTCAGAATAATTTAACTAATGTTTGAAGTCAATCTCTACAGGTAATCTGTGTATTTACTATGGATCGATTTTTAGTGTAATTCATTTTTTTAAGTATATTAAAAAATGAAAAATTTAGTCACTGGAGGGGTCGCTCATTAACCATTACAACAGTTAATAACTTATTGTTCACTTGCATCTCTCAAACATAGGGAATCTTGAAACAGTTTATATCAGGGCTACTAAGTAGCCGTCTAGAGCAGTGGTTCTCAACCTTTTATGCTTCATGTACTCCCTGGAAATGTGTATGTAACTGGTATACAATACCTCTTGTATAGATAGATAAAAGTTATAGTTATAGTATAACAATGGTTATTTTTACTTTGTTCCTAGATCTAGCGACTTTTGAGCTCTCACGGCATACCCCAAACATTTTTACCACGTACCCCACATTGGGAACCCCTAATCTAGAACATAAGAAATATATTCTTTAGCCCTTGAAAACGAACCATAAAAAGCATATGACTGGAAATCGTAAAACATTAAATGCATGTCATTTTATCATAAATTTTGGCTTTTGCATTCAAGGCATAATTTTTTGGGCTCTTTTGTTATTTTATACTCAAGGTATAATTCTTTTGACTTTTTTGTTTTTAAACCATAAATCTTTTGGCTTTTTTTTCTGTCTACTGATCATTATTTTAACTATCTTCTGATCATTTTAAAGTTAAAAAAAAGTTTCAACTCAAAATAGGTTATCAAAACTAAAGGCAATTCATTATCCCATAAATGCCTTGTCTAAAAATACACACACACACACGTTATGAATTATTCTCAAGCATGTATTTTCCCCAAGATGTCTTACAGGAATCTGTTATTTACTACTTAAAATTTCTGCACAAAGTAAAAGCTGTTAATGACTACTAGTACTTGAGCTCAAGAAAGGTGAAACCTAACCAAAATTATTCAGAATAATTTGTTCCCAGTGAGAAAGCACCAATTCCTTTATGAATTATCAGAACTCATATGACAAATCATAAACACACAATGTTTCTGATTGATGCATGGAGACACAATGGTAAATCATTTATCAATTACATTAGAGCATAAAAATAATATTCAAAATCACTTTTGAAAGTCATCCATATTTTTCTTTTCAGGTACAGGGCTATTTATTAATGCAAATCACACACATTTCTATACAAGCATTCTGATATGTGAGGAAAAATGCTAGATGAATGACATTACTTATACACTAATGTATAAGTAATGTCATTAATATAACTAATGTCATTAAGTAAATCATAATTATTTCATTATATGCTTTATGATGTGATTAATCAAAACTAAACTGAGATCAAAAATACTGCTTATGCAAAAGCTAACACACCTAACCAAATGAAATGTATATAGTCTTCCTGATAGTTAAAAAAAAAATGAAATGTCAGTTGAAGAGATCTGATGGATCAAAATAACTAATACTATAAAAGATAGCCTTAGACTAATGCATTTGCAAAAATGATCTAATTATAGGTTACTTATAGGTTAGTTAATTCTTGTAGAAATACCCAAAATGCAGTGCTACATGAGTAAAAAAAATGATGCAAGAAAATTATTTCTAATAAACCAACCATTGCTGTGAAATGAACTTCCATCTGCGGAAGAAAGCATGTAACTAATGAACGCTATGAAATATGACACATGGACCTATATCAGAGCAATACACTTAGCAAAATATGATTGACTCTTTAATGCTTTAGAAATACTCAAAATAAAATGCTATATGATGTAGAGAAGTAATATGGGTAAATAATTTACATTTAATCAATTAATTCTATGAAATATAACACATTACCTATATTACTTTACACTAATGCATTTAGCAAAATGATCTGATAACAGACTACTTATTGTTCTAGTAATACTCCCAAAAAAGTGCTAGATGACTGAAAAAGTGATCCAGGCAAAGGATTTGTGCTAAGTCAATCATTACTATTAAATACTACACGTGATCTACATTAATTTACACTAATGCATTTAGCAAAATAATTTGATAATGACTGCTTAAAACTAGTCCCCCCCCCCTCAACAAAAGTACTAGATTCTTGAGAAATATACAAAACTTGTGCAAGATGAAGTAGAGAAGTGAAAGTGACTTCTTAAAAAGTGCAAATTGTAATATCATAATTAGAAGAGCATTCATCAACACTTTGGCATGTTTATACAAAAAAATAAACTTTGCTGCCAGCAAATCTTCAGGATGAGGGGGAAAGATAAAATAAAGGTTGTGAGGAGGAAATATATTTCAATGCAAGCAGCTGAA
This sequence comes from Ryuthela nishihirai, assembly GCA_038380435.1. Lineage (NCBI taxonomy): Eukaryota > Metazoa > Arthropoda > Arachnida > Araneae > Heptathelidae > Ryuthela > Ryuthela nishihirai. Next base: position 150,614,896 of record JAWZYU010000001.1, on the reverse strand, counting down.
GTTGTTGCTAAAGTTATGTTATGGATCTTAAGTGCATGCAAATTCACTTTATATAGTGATAGTGAACAACTGGTAACTGTGTCCTTAATACAAACTGACATACCATATGAAAAATATTTTTAAGGGGTTTTCAAAGACATTTGTTTCTTCATATCAAATGCAATCACTAGCATGCTAAAATTTACTTTGGGTAACCCAAAAAAAAATGTATAGTATTTCCCTAAAAATATAAAAGTACTTTGAAAAGGTAACTAGTATATATATACACACTTTAAATAACAAATTAACAATGTTTTAGTTGCATTGTTTGAATAATATGTAAAGGTTAAGGTGAAATGTTTTTTTTTTCTACTAAAATCTGAAATTTACTTAGAAAGAGACTTCTGAAAAATAAATCTTTTAAATAACTATACTTCTGTACACTTGCTATCAAAAAGCACTCATTTAAACTTTCTCATTTATATAAATCTTACATTTAAAACACTAATAAAAATCGAAATTTATAGTTATATTTTGAAACATCTGAAATCTCAGTTCCAAAGCCACAAATGTCAACCTCCAGTTGTTGTTTTTTTTTTTGCTGGAATCATCAACGTTCAGTCTTGAAAGGCAAATCATGATAAAAAAAAATAAATAAGTACCCCCTCAAGCAGCTGCTTGCCACAGAGGTCTGACAGGAGCCTGTCAGTTTATATGCCATAGTAGAAGGTCTGTGAGGATGGCAGGACATCAGCAGAGAAACAACACACACAACCATGCCTTACAGGGGCTCGAACCTAGGTCTCTTAGATCAGTAGCCAAACACACTAACCACTCGGCCATGGGATGGCAAAATGATCATAAATTCGTGATAGCATAAAAGTATTTGAAAACTTTAAAAAAGTAGTTAAGTAACTACACTTTTCTGTATAAAAATAAACAAAGAAAATCACATTTTAACAGAGATTTAAACAACTTAAGAAAGGAGAAAGTCAACTTACCAGATATCCACAGCAGACAGGAACTTTAGAAGGATGTTTTCTCACACAGTTGATAACCACTTGATATATCCTTTTAAGTATTATTTAGTAAAATTACTGCTCAAATATCACACTACAAGAAAACAATCACTGGAACAATAGCAAAAAAAAAAAGTATGAGGTGAACACGACACGAGCGAGCTACTGACTCAACTCTTTGACTCGGTTACTCTAAGAGTCGTCACTCGCATGAGTCTATCTAGGGTGATGTCAGCATTATTCTGTGACATAGTTGTATGGCTTTGTAGGAGGTGTTGCCCCTACTGACTGAGAGCAGGGTGGGGTTTTTCAGAGATAAATTTCAATGCTGGTCAGGTGTGACTTGAACCTCGGAACTGCAGATTATGAGCCTGGCACGTTACCAACTGAGCCATCCCCCCGATCGATGTTCAGGAGAGCACAACTATGGTGAGTACATTGAAGGAGATGCTAGATGACTTTAAAGATATTTTTACACCTGTCTCCTAAGGTTACACTGGATCCCTTCCACTTCTCAACTCTGAACCCTGGGGGGTATTTGTGACCTTATCTTTAGCACATTATACATACAAAAGCACTGCTGAGGTAAAAAAAAGTGAAAGTGTGAGTGAAAGTGAAAAAGTGAAGTGAAGGTGAAGTGTTTCAAAACTGGCATAGTGATGATGTGCATACCTGTTTTACAAATGGTGAGAAAATTATGCATTTTCCACACTTGTCTGTTTACAGAATTCAATATTGGAAGGAGAAATGATAGAGTTAATAATAATGCTTTTACACAAGTGCAAACTCAATATCAATTAAATGAAAAATAACAAGAATGAAATTTAGGAATTACATATAATTCTTTCATATGCAGTCAATTACATAGCCAGGATTAACCAAAATATTTCGAGTTATTAGTTTTTTCAAAAATTTTGTTAATATTTTTATTAATGCAGATTAACGAACAAATAAATAAAACAACCCTCAAGCAGATGCTTCCTACATAAATCTTACAGGAGCCTATCAGCATAATATCCTTGTCTGTTATGCAGGGCTTGAACCCAGGTTCCATAGATCAATAGCAGAGCAAGCTGAGCATTCAACCACTGCGATGTGGATGAATAAATGATTTGTTAAAAATAAATTTCCTGAATGAGGTGGAGATTGCACCCTCACCCCCCACCTCCTTTGTTACTATAAGATAACACATATTTATATATTTATATACAGGTATTGGACTGAAAAATGGAAACAGTTCCATGTTATATCAGTAGATTTCAGAGCTCAGCATGATTTTTTAGTGAAAAATATGTCTAAAGATAAATTAAAGACATCAAAAATCTGCCTAAATCCAGATTTTAATCATATTTTCAGTATTCAAAATGTAACAAATGCTTGAATATTTAACAGGCTAAAAAAAAAGTTGACCTCAAATTTTAATTAACACGTTAAAAGAGATTAGAAGATCAGTAACTGGTGCAATGGAACTTACACCCTACTAGAATGAACCATGATCTCCGAACCCTTAGCCTGTTTTAATTAAATTTTGGGGTCAATTTTTTGTGGCCTATTAAACATATTCCAGCATTCCTAACTCTGTGAATAATGATAAGCAAATATTGTTTTAAATCGAGATTTCAAACATTTTATTGAGATCTTTAGAAATATATATTTTTTTAAATCGTATTAAAGAAGTTATTGAGCTCTGAATATGATTTTCCATTGAGATAACATGGAACTGTTTCTATTTTTCTGTCCAATACCTGTATATAATACAAAGGCTTTTTCTGAGGATGTGGAGGTATGCCCTGTATCCCCTCCCCCCTGTTTTCATATGTAAAAATTAAAATTGAATTATCTTTTATTTGAGAGTTTTTTAATGTACAGGTGGTGTAATTTTTCTTTACCGCATTTTCAATTGGATTACAATTTCAGTGTTGACACCAAAAGCAAAGAGCGAAATGCGATATTCTTCAGAATGCATGATTCAAATTTGCAACTCTGAACTGACAAATTTTCTGAAAATGATTTTGTTAATATTTTTTTTTTTGTAATATTAATTTATACTTTCATTCTAACTTCCTAGTAAATAAAATGAAATTATATTGAAATATATGTTTAACTTCTTTCAGGCACTTAAGCCAACTCTCAAAATAACTATGTTGCGAGGCCACAGTATCTCACATTTGATTTTTCCTAGAAAAAACGTAGTGCATAATACTAATTTCCAATAATATTTGATTTAAAAAGTATAGAACTATTTTTACTCATAGATTGGGATACATCAAGTACTGGATCGTTGATCCCATTAAATTATTCAGAAACATAGAGTTCTGGAATGGTGTTCCAATTCAGTCATTTGAAAACATCTAGTATCGGAACAGCATTCCAGTTTAGTGATACACAAACATTGAATACCAGAATGGTGTTTTGGTTCAGTGATTCACAATCATCAATTACCAGAAGTGAATTACAATTTAATTGTAGCACTGCTTCTGATAATTGTTTCTCATACTCAAAAAGCCACTCTTCGCCACTCCTGTAAAGATGCCTCCTTGCTTTGCTCGAATTATATACTTTGACATTGCAGAAGGGCAATGTTTTATGATGATAATTGAACAGTATGCAATTAATTTCAACCCAAAAATATATAGTAACAGTTATAATCTGTGTTGCCAACTAGCTAACTTAACAACTTTGAAAACCACATGTTACTTAAATTTTATGATGGCAGTTTCTACTACACTTTGGCAATATTTAGCTAATTTTACCCTATTTTGAGGAATTTGGATATTGTGTTATATATTGAGTGCTATATATATATGCAGATGATACATATAAATGATAAAGTGGAAAAAATTATTTTTACTGTATGGTGAGTTGTTAGAAAATTTAATTTTAATTTAATTCAATTTCAACTTTTTTTTTCTATTTAAAAAGCAATTTTTGCCTTTTAGATGCAATTTTCTTTTAACATAAATTCAACATTAACAATATTTTTGTTTTAAAGCAAGGTATAAATTTGTCACAGTAATATACAAGGGTACACTATAACCTTTGCTGCTATTGCACCATAAAACCCTAAACAATCAAGATGCACAAATTTGAAGATAACAAGGCTGATGTGAAAAAAAACCACCCATCCACCTTACCTCAATTCATATTTATGGCTTTAGGTGTACTTTATTTTGAAGATCAAAGATCAACAAATGCACTCTGTTCATTGTAAAGTCAAACCTTAAACTGGTTGCACTCTCCACTGTCAGATGCACTCTTTGGGGTCATAGCAATTGTTTGCCACAATTACCAAAGGGGCCTGGAAGAGGATGAACCAGCTGCAGGAAATATCTCAACTTGGATTGCAGTCTCAATATGCCAGTTGAGTGGCAAGGATTGCCAAGCAAATTCTGTTGATGCTCGAATGCCAGTGTAATGTTGAATCAGCCAGTATTTGTAATTGATGTGCATTGGGAAAACACCCCCTTTCTTCCTCCAATTGTTAATGCTGCAATGATACTACATACTTTGAAGCATTAGGACAGTAAGCTGCCCTTTTGATAGTAATTAATATTCCATTAATTTCGTTTGCCTTTATAAATAACTTTTTTTTTTACCTTATCTATTTTACTTCAGCTATATGGCACCATTAGTGCAATATTCTAAATGTGTTTGATATAAATGGTGGCATTTCAGTCTAAAATTTCTGAACAAGGAAGCCAAAAATATAAATCAAATATGAGCATTAAATGAACTAACAGATTGAACAATAACTATGAATTTATTTTTATAATATTGAAATTGAGACAACCAGAAAACACTGAAGAAATTGTGATCATCTTTTCATCTGCCATAAATATTGAGATTTTGAGATTTTCTTTTTGCAAGTACAGTTTAAATATGTTCGATATAAAGAAAAATTTTCAATCTATAGGTTTTTGTTGATCTTGGGGAAAGGCATTTAATACTTCCTGACACTGTTCGTCGAGGGAAGATGCTTGGTCGAGGAGCATTTGGATTTGTATTCAAAGCAAATGTAAAACAAAGAGTAAGTTGCAACTAACATTTTACATAATATGCTTTTTTTTTATACTATTTTTGTATACTGTTTATTTAACTACTATATATTTTATATTAATTAACTAGACCATATTCATTCTATAGTTTAACTTTTTCAACTCATTATTAAAATAATGCTAATTTTCTGAACTACAATTTTGTTGGCATTTTTAAAAGGCAGAGTTTGAAGTATTTATATTAACAATAACCTGTATAACCCTTATCTACTGACATCTATTATTGTAAAATAATATGCTACAATGTCTTTATCCATATCTTACGTATCAGTGCAAATCCATTGCAGCCTTTGCCAATATGGGTTTGTGTGTGTTTATTTTGCCATAACTATTGAATGATTGCCATGATCATCTTGATATTTGGTACACTAATTCTTCATATAAAAGTATGCATAGTGTTCAAAGATGAAATAAATCTGTTGATTAGAACAAAAATCCCAGTTGCAATCATCTGAACAGAAATATAAAATGTGTAATATAATTCATTTAATTCTAAATACTAAACCCTTACAGATATTTGAAAGTGGTTTTTTCTATTGTATAGTTTGCTCTTTTTTTATTGTTTCTTTCTCTTACAGAGATTATTTCATTCTCTGTAAGATATTATCTTATTACTTAACAAATAAGTATTTTCTAACAAATAAGTTTCAGGTCACGTATTATCAAATACGTGACTTGAAACTGTTGAATCTGACTAAGGGGTTGGGGGGGGGGCAGTGGCTTGTACTCATAGAGCTAGCCTTTATTGCAGTGAAAATCATAATATACAGGTTACATCTTAAAAGTAAGACCTGGGCAGTGCCAGGTACAGTTCAGCTAGTATTGACTGTAATGTTATGGAAGGACACATTTTAAAGTACATGCTATATGAATTATAACTGAAAATAAATTGGAGCTTTAAATTTATAACCTTCAAAAATTTATCAATGATTTAAAATCTCATGACAAAATTTAGAAAATGCTAAGATCACGATAATTTCTGTTATATCTATGTAGTGGTGAGTTGTGATTGAAGCCTAATTATACTATATGTACATGCACTTTTCTTTATGCATATATCATTTCAGCAAAGCTAAATTCTTCTGTAGCATATGTTGAAACTTTCAAGAATAAAGAAGTGAATCAAATTTCATCAAGAATGATTTTTTTCATATTGAAATTGACTCTGACATTTCTTCATTTTGAAATCTATATAATGTACTTCATCTTTTGTAGAACTATAATACTTCTAGTTACTACTTGTAATCTACCTGTTATTTACATAATAGGTGAATTAACATAAAGTCTAAACTTAATCTATATAATAGTTTATTTCTCTGTATGATTTGCTAAGGCACTGAAATTGGATCCTTTTTAAAAAAGATAACAGGAAGTTGGATGTTTCTGATTTCAGATGTATGTTTATCATCTTTTCTGTTAGGTGATTTGATTATGTAATTAGTCAAAAGATTCTTCTACTGATTAAGTGTCATTTTTGTGTAAAGAGAGATTGCATTTTTTTTGGCTATGTTGCACACATGAAAATCTACAGCTTTGTGAATAGTTTTTCCTAAAATAAAGGTGTAGATTTAGAATAACATAGATGGATAATGTAAGGGAAGATCTTACTATATTTATGCTTCAATGGCAAAATGCAACAGCTGTTGATGGAAATTAAATGTTTGGAGAACTAAACTGCACTACTTGTTAAACTCCAGAATCTTTGCATAGTTGAAAATTCTTTTCATGTGTGTTTGTTATCGCAATAATATGATTTACAGTAGGGTTCTGTTATGGCTGGTAAGTTTAACTATTTGAGAATTTACTGAAATTGATGGATCCAAAAAATAATTTAATCACCTGTGTTAATGATTTGGCTTGTGTTAATGACTGAATGCTTAGCGCAGTGGTTCTGAAACTGTGGGTTCCAACCCTCAGGGGAGTGGTGGTCATGAGAAGCTTAGAAGGGAATTGCAAAATTCTGAAAGTTTCATATTTTATGTTAATTGTAGTAGATTTTTTTTCTCTAGAAATGTCACTAAAATCTTATTTGAGACTATGTAAAAAAATGTGTATTTATGTAAAAGTGTTTTGTGACAAATGTATTTTGTTAAATGCAAAAATAATAATTTTGTTTCATGTTATCCTGCTAAACTTAATGAAATCAATGATTTTATGGGATTGCATAAATTTATTACAATTTTATGGGGTTGCATAAATTTATTACAATTTTAGGGATTTGCAGGACTACAAGGATGGACTACAAGGTTCTACATTGAATTTCTGTAGAAGACTACAATTGATGGACTACAAGGTTCTACATTGAAATTCTGTAGAAGTTAGAATGTTTGTGTTGTGCTATGCTGAGGTTTTACATTTCTCATAAGAAATTTTTAAAAAAGGATTTTTTGTACCGTCAGGCCTTTTTTCAAGCCCTTGAAATATCTCTCTTTTTTTTGTGAAGATAAAAAAAAAAGGGAGACATTTTGAAAATAAGGTCATCCTAAAGTCGGGCATATCCAGAAAATATCTTCAGGGGGCGATATAAAAGGTGGAGCTTCTTTTCAAATTAATTGGTCCACTGGTGAAAGAATGGATTTCACACCTTTACTGGGACTTTTGCCAAAAAACAACTTTTTCTACATTCTTTTTCTTTTGGACACAAAAGCAATTTAATGTAATACAATTACACTCATTCCTTGATTTTCATGGTAGATAGGTTCTGGGATATCACTGTAAAAATTGAAACCATAATCGAGACCAATAACTTATGGAAAAAATAAGGATTGGTTCTGAAAAAAATCTTTGTTCTGAATAAAATGTATACTAAAAGTTTGTATTTATCACAAATCAATCTCTGATTACATTGAGCATCATACAAAAAGGCTTTGAAATTAAAATAGCTAATCTTTACTAATTTCGAGGTGCTGAACATGAAAATGACAATAAAATTTGGCGATTGGGTCTTGTTTAGGAGAGACAGATGGTCACATATAAGCCACTCAGTCCGCATTGAGTACATAGGTAACTATTTCGCAATGCTGTATTTTAAACTCCAGATTGCAACATATTGCTGTGTACTGCATCAACCCACCATACACACAACCCCTGGAGGTATTCTGATCAATGTAATTGAGTCATGACATCGCGGCTTTACGATCGTGGACAAAATATGATACAATCATTAGTTGTAAGTGACATCTCATAAGGTGAGCAAGTCTTTTGAGTGACTCCCATTTACCCCTGAGTCATAAGTACAACACAAGTGATCCTTGCAGTTTTAATCCAGCAGTAGTGATGACTTGTAACTGTGTTAATATTGCAGATACATTTTGTTACATTTGCGGGGAAGTGACATTTGCAAGCCAGAAAAGAGCCATCACTCCAATAGTGAAAGCAGCATATGAGTTTTATTTTGGATGCAAGATCAGACCAGGATAAGGCCTGGGCCCCACACATATGCCGCACTACATGTGCAAGAAATCTTACAAAGTGGCTGAAAGGCAACAAAGTGGCGATGCTGTTTCTATGGTTTGAAGAGAGCCAAGCAATCACGCAAATGACTGCTACTTCTGTATGGTTTCACCTGTTTCTGGAGGCTTCACAAGGAAAAAGAAGTAGGCAATAGCATACCCAAATATACAATCTGCTCTCCAACCAGTTCCACATGGTGAAAGCCTTCCCATTCCCAAATCTCCAAAAGAATTTTCCATTGATTTAGATGATGAGAAAGGAGGCGAATCGACGTCAGGTTCTCCACAACCTTTAGTGTCTAATGATGATCCATACGTCTGCCACTCTGTGTCATCTACACCACACATTCTCATTGAAGAAGAAATGAATGATCTTGTTCGTGATCTGGAGCTGTCCAAGGTCAAAGCAGAGTTACTTGGATCAAGACTTAAACAATGAAATCTTCTCAAGAAAAATGTTCGAGTGACTTCATTTTGAACTCGTCATGAACAGTTTGCACCTTACTTCAGAAAGGAAGATGACCTTGTGTTCAGCTCCGATGTAGATTGCCTGATGAATGCCCTCAAGAATGCCAACTATTCATAGACTCCTCGAAATTGAGTCTCTAGGTGGTGGTGCTGTATAATGGAAATCAACTTCCATCCATTCCAGTCGGACACGCTGTCTACATAAAAGAAACCTATGACAACCTAAAATAGCTGTTGAACTGGCTTCAATACAGCAAGTATGGCTGGCATCTCTGTTGTGATTTGAAGGTAGTGGCTCTGTTAATGGGTATGCAGCTGGTATATACGAAATACTGCTGTTTCTTATGTGAATGGAAGAGCTGAGCAAAGACTTTGCACTGTGTGAAGAGAAACTAGCCTCAGGGAAAATCTGTGAAGGTCAGAGAGAAGAATGTGGAACACCCAGTACGGGCAGAAATGCATAAAATCCTTCTACTGGCCCTACACATCAAACTCAGTGTGATGAAAAACTTCATAAAAGCCATGGATCTGACTGCATCAGCTTTCAAGTATTAGGCTGACAAATTCCCTCAACTCAGCAAAGCGAAAATTAAAGAGGGAATTTTTGTTATTCATCTGTTCAAAGACCAGATGTTCGACAGCCTGCTTCAGGGTGTCAAAAAAGGTTTGGGGTGCGTTTCATCTGGTGTCAACTAAATTCCTCGGGAATTCATAGCAGTAAAAATGTCCTTAAAGATCCACTTTCTCCATTCCCACTTAGATTTCTTCCCCGACAATTGCGACGTGGTTAGTGATGGGCATAGTGAATGTTTTCACCAGGACATTGCAATGATGGAGAAACGATACCAGGAAACTGGTCCACTTCATTGTTGGCTGACTACTGTTGGATGATCGCCAGAGATTATCCTGAGCAGCTGTACAAGTGACAGGCAAAGCGACATCAGAAATAGAAGCAGAGTTTTACCGATACGTGTCATATGTATGCATTACTCTGTTATACAGGGTGTTTCAAAAAGGACACAATACTAAATTTAAGAGAGTAGAACTTAGGTGCATGTACATTTTATGGCATAATATTAGTAAGTTGGCATTACTGTACTCAAGTTTAACAGCCTTTAGCAGTTGAAATGACCTTGTTACGTACTGGTCTCAAGCATTCATTCCTTTGTGTTGTATCAGATATATTTGGTTTTTAAAAACGAACCTGTATTGTTGAGACATTGTGCATACAAATTTTACAAACGTGTAAGAGAGGAGTTTCAGTTGAAGTTTCCTCAATCTGCAATACCCAACAAGTTGACAATATCTAGTTTGATTGATAAATTGCATGACACTGGGTCTGTACAGGATCGAAAGAGCCCAGGCCAGTCATCACTGTTAACTGCTGAAGTTCTTTATGATGTGTCTCAGTGTTTAACTTGCACACCCAGAAAATCTCTTAGAAAGTTATCTTCACAGGTTGGACTGTCACCATCTGCTGTTTTCAGGGCTACAAAGAAGTTAAAATTTCATGCTTACCGCATTGGTGTCGTTCATGAACTGAAAGAACCAGACACTGAAAAACGTTTATGGTACTGTCGTTGGTTTCATTCTTTTGTTGATAAAAATGGAATTGAGGTGTTGGACCATGTTTATTTCAGTGATGAGGATTGGTTTCACTTGGATGGGTATGGGTTGGGTTGTTGGGTTATTTTATCTCTGAGCGGCACTTTTTTGCACACCATGGGCTAAATGGCCAGGACACATGGACCCCGAAGGCTCAGAGAAGGTTGGGGGAGGGGACCCACTGGAACAGCTGTTGGGAGACAGATGGTAGCCTCCCGTTTAGGCCATCCAGCGTGTTCTTTAACGTGCACAGGGTATGGCTCTCCCGCACACGGGGCCACGGCTTAACGTCCCATCCGACGGACGGCTACCTTTCCAAGCCCATCAGTGTCCCCTACTGACCGTGGGAGGAAGGGGAATTTTGCGGAGATAAGTCTCAACCCTGACCCAACTGAGACTCGAACCTGGGAACTACAGATTATGAGCCTGGCGCGCCACCGACTGAGCCACCCCCGCCCCAGGATGGGTATGTGAAAAGTCAAAACAGTCAAATATGGAGCAGTGAAAATCCTCACACTTTTCACAAATGACCATTACATGCACGGAAAATTGCTGTTTAGTGTGCAACTTCCCTTAGCCGTGTGATGGGATCTTTATATTTTGACTCAACTGTAACTGGTGAAGTTTATTGTGACTTCATCCAACAGTTTATTGCATTATTGGATGTGAATGAAATAGGGTGTTGGTTTCAACAAGATGGCGTGAATGCAAATACTGCAAATGACATAATGGTCATGTTGCAGGAATGTTTTGGTGATCATTTGATTTAAAAAAATTTGTAGCCCCCAAGATCCCCAGATCTTACTCCTCCAGATTTTTTCCTTTGGGAATATCTCAAATGTGTAATGTTTCAAAACAATCCTTATACATTTGAAGACTAACATTGAAAGAGAGATTTTAAACATACGAAAACAAACATTATGAAAGGTGGCTGGAAATGTCATGAAACAGGTACAAATCTGCATCCAGGTTGCAGGAAATCGCTTTCAACATCTGTTGTAAAGGTATATATATATATGTCTAATTTGCATCTTTTGAAATTTGTGGTATACATGCTTATTCATGCTTATTGAAGCCCATTACAAATATCTTATAAGACTACATTAAAGTTTTAGTATTTAGATAACACAACATCTTACACATAAATATTTATATCTTTGGCATCAGTCACATATAAATTTTGAGTTGGTTGGGATACAAACCCACGAGTTCCTGATAACATGTCTGCTACTTGTGGCTAAATTGCCGGAACAGCACCTATATGTGACGTAATAGAAATGTTCATAACATCAATTAGAGGAGATCTTGATTGGCAGCCAGTATCTCAGTGGTCCAAAGCACCTGACATGCTATCACGAGGTCGTGGGTTCATATCTCACCCAGCTCAAGACAATTTTTCCTCTAAAAATTTGAATCGACTTAAAAAGTGAAAATTCCTTAGTGTATGCTAAATAAGTTTATTCAATATTTAATCAATGGTATACTTGAAAGATATACTTTCCATCTATGTGGCATTGTCTGCAGCTTGTGGCTAGAGTGCCAGAACATGGCCTATATGTGACATAATAGAAATGTTCATAGCATCATTTAGAGAAGATCTTGATCTGTGGCCGGTAGCTCAGTGGTCCAGAGCATCTGACATGTTATCAGGAGGTCATGGTTTCGTATCCCACCTGGCTCAAGACAATTTTCCCTCTAAAAATTTGAATAAACTTAAAAAGTAGAAATTCCTTAGAGTATTACTAAATAAGTTGAGTTTATTCAATATTTAAGTTCTCTAAAGGTGTCTTGTGTCTGGTACCAACACATTACCAGCAGACCCTTTAACTCTTGTAAATTACATGGTTGAGCACTGCAGATCAGATATGCTGTTCCAACACAAACCACAGGTGCTGGATTGGATCAATGTCTGGGGAATTTGGATGCCAGGGCAATACCTGGAAGTCTTCCTCATGTTCTGCGAACCATTCTTGAACAATTCGAGCACTGTGGCATGGCACATTATCCTGCTGAAAGAAGGGAGTACTAGAGGAAAATACCATTTACCATACATTTCGAAAATACTAAGGATGTACCTGGTCTGCAATGATGTTTAGGTAGGTGGTAGATGTCATAGTTTCCTGCACATGAATGACTGGACCCAGGGTTTCCCAGCAGAACTTTGCCCAAAGCATTACACTTTCTCCACCGGCTTGTATTCATCCCATGGTGCATCCTGTTGCCAACACTTCCCCAGTAAACAATGCATCAGGCCGTCCACATAGTGCAACAGGAAACGAGATTCATCGGACCAGATGACCTTCTTCCAATCATTCAAGGTCCAATTTCGATGCTCATGTGCCCATTGTAGGTGCTTTCAACAGTGATTCGAGGTTTGTATGGGCACTTGGAGCAGCCTGCAGCCCCATTTTCAGCAGGGTTCAATGTACTGTTGGTTGTGACACATTACTCCCATCACTAGCATCCAAATTATGGGCAGGATGCGCCACGGTATCCCTTCTGTTGAATTGTACCATATGGAATAGCCTTTGCTCACCTCTAGTATTGATGAGCTATGGTCAGTCCACACCTTGGCAGCGTTCGTGGTTTTTCCTTTCTCGTACCACTTTTTGAAGGTACCACAGGTGACTCTGAGCACCCCATAAGCCTTGCTGTCTCAGAAATGCTCTGACCCAGTCTTCTGGCAATTACAATTTGGCCTTTGTTAAACTAACTAAAGTCCACTGCCTTTTCCATCTGGCAAACAAGAATAGCACTGATTAACAAAGCTCAGTATCAGGTATTATTTATACTGTTTCATGACCTTCAAACATGCTATCATTTACCTGCAGTTGCTTCGATTTGTATAGAGACACGCTGGTCATAATATTTTGGCTTTTTGGTGTAGTATATGGGCATTACTTAGTAAGAAATCAAAAGTTTGTCAAATTATTGAGGTTAAATCTTAATAAAAAAAATCAATTATCATTGCTCAAGAGAAAAATTAGCAAAGTCAAAATATTTCATATAGCAAAGTTTATATCCAAAAAATTCAAGACTGACAAAATAAACTGATGAATACAAAAGTATGGGCAACTAAAAGTTCACATGTAGTTCCATCTCTACTAACATCCTTCCTCTTATCTGACAACTCTCTCATTACTGACTCTGTGACCTAACATCACTTAGTATATGTGTGTGTTGCATGGTGGGAAAAACATTTGCATAATCTTATGACAGCACTCTAGCTATGACACAAGGGGGGGGGGGGTGTCCTTAGATGAGCATTAGCGGCTGTCAATAAAAAAGTAAGAGTTGCACTTGCACAACTCCTTTAGTGGATCAGAAGAGGGAAAAGTGTTAAATCCAACTGAAGAATAAATCCCCAAAATGATAAATATAACATAAATAAAATAAAACTGGTTAAGGAAAAGTAAAAGTGAATGGGTGAACCATCACACCATGACTCATGTGATCCCAAGAGAAGAACCTTGCCACTGACTAAAGTAGATTGTGATGTGATCTTGGACAAATAGCAGGGTATTGACTAAGATGTGTTTCACTTGTCTAATGTTTGAGGGACTCCTTTACAGTAGTAAAGAAAAAATTATATTTCATATTTTGAAACATGTTTTAAGACTGTTATTTAAGTTTCTATGTAAACATTTTAAGTAAAAGGAAATTTCTTGAGCAAGTCTAAATTATATTTTTTTTTAACTGCTCTCAAAGTTTTTGTCTTTTTAAGGGATGTAACACATATACAGAAGTTGCAATGAAGATGCTGCAGCCTGTGGACCCAGGATTTGGAGCAAGGCAGTCTGATGTAGTAGCATACAAGGTAATTTATAGTAGATTCTGTATTGGTTAATAAAAAACTAATTGATACAATTATCAGTGTATTTTAATTTAAAAGTGTTACCTAAGAAACCTGGATCATTATTAAAGCCAATAATGCATCTATCCTCATTACAAACATTGGGAGTAGAAATAATCACATTGTTTAGAACATCTTTGAAATGCTCAACCCACTTAGCCATTACAGAATCCTCACCTACAACCATTTTGCTATGCTTTATCCTTCAATCATGTGTACCTGTTTCTTCCCACACAAGACATTAACTATCTGGTACAACCCCCTGCTATTTGTGCTGTCTAACTGCTTCCTCAGCTTTGTCAGGCAAGCTATCAAGCCAAAGATTCTTATGAGCTGTTAGCTGATACTTTACACGTTTATTAAGCTCCTTGTAATGCCTTCTGTTAGGACCAGTAGGGTGTTGTGCTAGAGGTTCAGTGCTGAAACTAATTCTCTTAACCTTAGCACAACATTTCTGAAGCTTCAGTTGCAAGACACTTTTGATCAGATAAAGTATATATGATCTGGTATTCCTAACTGAACTAGCCCATTTGCCATTAATTAAAATATAATCTATCATATTCCTCTGCACCCATGAGGTGAAATCCTTGTGCATTTATAAATGTCCTGGTGTTTGTAGTACTGTAATGCTCCAAAGATTTTTAACTTTTCAAGTTGGACCTTTTGTCTGATCCCAATTTATTCAAAATTCTGGATAGCTTTGTCGGGCACCAGGCAATATTAACTTGCCAAATAAAGTTGAAATAGGGTTTGTTAAGTATTTGTTTAGTGTTACTTATTGAGTAAAAATTCAAAAAAGATTGTCAAGTTTAATTAAAGTGTAAATTTAATCAAAAATCAATTAACATTGCTCAAGAAAAAAATAGCAAAAATTCAAAAGTTTCTAAAACAAAGTTTATTTCCAAAAAATTCAAAGACTCACCCAAATTCAATACAAAAGTTGGAGTACTAACAACTCACATCTATCTACATCTCAACTTCAACTAACAGCACTCTCTCCACTACAAACTACATCTCCACTGACAATACTCATTCTAACTCTGACTACGCTGACTCACAATACTTCTGACTCCTACATCTCTACTACTCACTACAGAAAAACTAACTCTGTGACCTAACATCGCTTAGTTATAACAAGCGGCATACAAAGCTGGCACATGTCTGTTGGAAGCCGGGAAAATATTTGCATAATCTGACAATCTCGCTAGCTATGATGCAAGAAGGGTCATGTCCTATAGGCGCATATTACAGCTGACAATCAAAAGGTCGGAGTTGCGCATGCACAACTCCTACGGCTCAGAAACGAGAATTTTGATATCCAAAAAATAATAATAATCCCCAAAAACGATAAATATAATGTAAAATTAAGCCAAACTGGTTAAGGAAAAGTAAAAGTGAATAGGTGGACCATCACAGTACGTATTAATTATTTGCAAACCTTTAAGTTTACTTATCTGTAACAGACATTCCTCATTGCCATTGGAACTACCAATGCCAAAGGGACCTAACATCCCTGCACAAAGGTTAGAGTCAGTACCAGCTTTAACATTGAAATCACCTACACAAGACAAATATCTCCTTGACAGAATTCAAAATATCCTGAAGTCTGTAAAACCTATATTTCTTTTTCTCATCAGAGTCCTCAGTGAGGGGTGTAGCAACAGAACAGGTTGTACAGGTACAGGTGTAGAATTAATATAACATTCAAATAGTTAATCATAATTTCAAATTTAGCTGTAAGAAATATTTCATATTATGCGGTCATATCTTAGAACTGCATCACTGGCACGTCAGTTGAGAAGCAAACCTAAACCTTGGAGATACTTTCCATCCTCCCTCTCTGAAAAGAAAATTTTAAAATTATTTTTAAATATCTGCCTTTACCTTGTCCATCTGGTCTCTTGAAAACCCATAATATTCAGGTTATACCATTGGAATTCCTGTGTGAGGATGTCAAGAGAATAATCTCTATGCATGGTCCTCATGTTCCATGTATCTGCAAAGAGAAAATGATTAGTAGGATTTTTAAAGAAACTAGGTTTATTGAGAGAGATAATAAATAAATAAAATAAATACCCCCTCAAGCAGCTGCTTGCCACAGAGGTCTGACAGGAGCCTGTCAGTTTATATGCCACAGTAGAAGATCTGAGAGGATGGCAGGACCTCAGCAGAAAACAACACGAACATCCATGCCTTACCCGGGGCTCGAACCCAGGTCCCGTAGATCAGTAGCCAAGCGCGCTAACCACTCGGCCACGGGACGGCTAAATAAATACCCCCCTCAAGCAGCTGCTTGCCACAGAGGTCTGACAGGAGCCTGTCAGTTTATATGCCACAGTAGAAGGTCTGAGAGGATGGCAGGACCTCAGAAGAAAAACGACACAAACAGCCATGCCTTCACCCGGGGCTTGAACCCAGGTCCCGTAGATCAGTAGCCAAGCGCGCTAACCACTCGGCCACGGGACGGCTGAGAGAGATCGGGCCAACAATATCAAACATTCCCTAATCAACTACATGGGACAAAGACCCATTCCCCCACCACTAAAAACTGAAGCTACCCATGTTGGTAGGAACTTCAGACCCCACCTTTTCAAATGGACTTTTTCAACAGCCATATGTCCTGCCTGAGATACATTACTCCAGTTTAGGATTGGTGATGCCCAAGTAGCTAAGTCAGGGTTCAGATACCTGTAATGGCCTCTGATCAGGATTATCCACCAGCTGATATATGGTATCCTGTACCTCTGTTCACCTAGGGCTGGCAAGCCACAGGCAAAGAAAACACAGCAGCAGATTTTGTTTCAACAAAGGCCCACCAGTGCCAAGTCTATATGAACCTTTTTCTATTCTATGTTTCCTTTATGTTTGTTTAGTCATTGTTCCCTTCTTTCACTTAGGATCCATAATCAGGCTCAAAGCCATAAATCAGTTCAGTCTAGTGGGTATAAATTGGTCAGCACCAGGACACTGTAGTTGACCTCTCCTCAACAGGGTAGAGGAAAAGAAAAAAGTGGCTAAAGATGACCCGATCAGTAGACCACACTGATCTGGCAACCTTCCCCTTCCACTCTCTTCCAATAGAGAATGTCTCTTGAAAGGTATTAATGGCACCACAAGAGATGGGGGTCAGACATTAGGTGCTAGGCCTGACCAGTTCTGTTTATCATCACTGGGGATTGGTACACAGCTCTCCTTCCACTTTATGCCCATCTTAAAAAAATAGATCATTACGACCATTTGTTTAGTCATTGTTCCCTTCTGTCACTTAATTGCCCTTGAAACATTGCACATAGGCAACCTGGGCAGGGATGGCTCAGTTGGTAGTGTGCCAGGCTCGTAATCTGCAATTTCCAGGTTTAAGTCCCAGCTGGGTCATCATTGAGATTTATCTCCACAAAACTCTCCACCCTGCCCAGGGTCAGTAAGGGACACCCATGGGCTTGGAAAGGCTACCGTTCATCGGATGGGATGTTAAGCTGTGGCCTTGTATGGGGAGAGTTATACCTTGTGCACATTAAAGAACATGTTGGATGACCTTGATGGAAGGCTACCATCTGTCTCCCAACAGTTGTTCCAGTGAGTTCCCTGGCTTTCTCTGAGCCTTTGGGGTCCTTGTGGCCTGGCCATTTAGCCCATTGTGTGCAAAAAAGTGCCACTCAGAGGTAAAACAACCCAACCCATAGGCAACCTGAAACAAAACAGATGCAACTGGTCTCCCTTCTGTCTTCCCTATCATAAACCTTCATGTTATGCCCACTTACACTCCCAATCCTCCTCTTACAACCTATCTATCATAAAATTGTATATTGCACCAATTTGTTTTTTAACTTTTTTCTATTCTTCATTTAAAGTCTTTCAAACCCCAAAGAAATTTTTTGGAATGGTAAATACTTTAGGTCTGTTAATGGTAGCTAGGTATCAACTGGAAGGAGAGCTATGCAACAATCCCCTGTGATGATGCATAGAACAGGCCAGGCCTAGCACCTAATGTCCGACCCCGCCTTCTCGTGGTGCAGACCGTTAGTACCTTTCAAAAGAGATACTCTCTTGTGGAAGTGAATGGAAGGGGAGGGCTGCCAGATTAGTGTGGCCTACTGATCTGGACAACTATGCCTGCTGAGGAGTGATCAACCACACAGGGTCCTGGTGCTGACCATATAAACCCACTGGACAGATATATGGCTCTGAGCTTGATTATGGATCCTGATTTTGCTGCACTGGTGGGCTTCTGTGGAGTCCTCACACAAGAATTCCACCATTATAATTTAGATATTCTCGGTTTGCAAGAGACCAGATGGACAGATAAAGGTCAGATTCTTAAAAATAATCTTAAATTTCTCTTTTCAGGGAGTGACGACAATAAGCATCACCAAGGCGTGGGTCTGCTTCACAGCAGACACGCTAGTGATGCTCTTCTAGGATAGGAGTGCGTTAATGAAAGATTTCTTACAGCAAAATTTCAGACAAGCATTAAAGACTTGAATGTTATCTGCTGTTATGCCCCCACTGAGGATGCCGATGAGGATGAGAAGGATAGGTTTTATGGACAACTTCAGGATATTTTGAATTCTGTCAAGAAAGGAGATATTACCCTTGTTCTTGGTGACTTCAATGCCAAAGTTGGTACTGACTCTGACCTGTGGGGAGGAGTAATAGGCCCTTTTGGTATTGGTAGCTGCAATGGCAATGGGAACATCTCCTACAGGTAAGTAAACTCAATGGTTTCAGAATAACTAACAATTATTACAAACAACGCGACATACATAAGTACACATGGGTTTCACCTGATGGGCTGCATAAGAATATGATTGATTATATATTAATTAACAGCAAATGGGCTAGTTCTGTTAGGAATACCAGGTTATATAGGGGAACTGAAATTGGATCTGAGCATTATCTTCTTAAAATTATCTTGCAACTTAAACTTGAAAAGTGTTGTGCTAGGGTTAAAATTTTTACCTTTAATACTGAAGCTCTGAAAGACCCAGTTATAGCTAAAGCTTACCACAATAGGTTACTTAGACATTATGACAGTCATGGTTTGCTTACCACTGAAGTTGAGGAAAAACGGGAACATTTTAAACAGGCTTTTTTGGAACTAACAATACTCTTTTAGGAAAAAAGGAGCAGAGGAGGCAGAATTATCTGAGTGTGATAAGGCACTCGAGCTTATTTCAGAAAGGAAGAACTGCAGGAATGTCCTTAATCGATACCCTACTAGTCCTAATAGAAAGCATTACAGAGAGCTTAATAAATGTATAAAGGATCAGTTAGCTGTAGATAAGAATCTTTGGCATGATGGCTTGGCTGACAAAGCTGAGGAAGCAGTTAGACAGCACAACAGCAGAGAGCTGTACCAGATAGTAAACGTTTTGTGTGGTAGAAAACGGACAGGTATACAGGGATTGAAGAATAAACAAGGTATGGTTATAGAAAGTGAGGATTCTATCATGGCTGGATGGGCTGAGCATTTCAGTGATGTTCTAAACAATGTGGTTAGTTTTACTCCCATTGTTTGCAATGATGATAGATGCATTGGTGGCTTTAATGTTGGCCCTATAACTCAATCTGAAGTTATTTTGGCTATTTCTAAACTTAAACTTCATAAATCCCCAAGAGTAGATGAAATTACTACGGAAATGCTTAGAGCTGGGAATGTTTTGGTTACCACTTGGATGACTAAATTTTTGAATATTTTTTATGATAAAGGCATGGTTCTAAGAATTTTACCAGAGCTATTATTATCCCTATTTTCAAAAAAGGTGAGTGCAGTTCTTGTGATAACTATAGGGGTATCAGCCTACTCTCTGTTCCACGTAAAGTTCTTTCCATGATTGTGCTTAATGGAATTAAGAATCTGGTTGACAGAATTGCGTGATGAACAATGTGGATTCAGAAGTGGTAGGGGATGTGTGGATCAGATATTTTCACTGAGGCAGATTCTTGAGAAATGTTTAAGAGTTTCAGAAACCTTTGGTTGCTAGCTTTGTTGATTTCAAAAAGGCTTTCGACTCTGTTGATCGTCAAATTTGCGGTTGATTGTGAAATCATATGGTATACCAGACAAGTTAGTTAACATAATGAAAGCTCTCTATAATAACAGTGAGTCATGTGTGAGAGTTGGTAAGGCTTGTAGCAATCGGTTTAGCATTACTTCTGGTGTTCGACAAGGGTGCATTTTTGTCTCCTTTTCTCTTTACTTTGGTTATTGATTTTGTTATGCAAAATTCACTGCAAGGGAAAGATTTTGGCCTTAAATGGGCTGTAGATACGAAAATTTCTGATTTAGATTATACTGATGATTTAGCCCTTTTGGCAAATGATGTTGATGAGATGAACTCTTTCATTCGAGCTGTTGATGAAACTTGTAGTAGAGTAGGTTTGGTTATAAACAGAGAGAAAACTAAGGTGATGAAAATTAGTCAAGAAGGCTGTATTCAGTTAATTTGAATGGCTGTGGTTTTCAGGAGGTGCTTCAGTTTAATTATCTTGGGAGCTATGTAACAGATACTGGTGATGTGCTGCCTGAGATTAACAGACGAATAGGGATTGCTGCCAGGACTTTTAAGAATCTATGGAGAGTGTGGAGAAATAGGCGTATACACCTAAAGACTAAAATTAGACTGTATAATAGTTTGGTTCTTTCTAGAGTTAGTTATGGTTGTGAAACTTGGACACTTTGTAAACAAGATAACAGGAAACTAGATGTTTTTGATTCCAGTTGCTTACGCATGATGAGGTTTGGCAAAGAAGTTTGTAACCTCCCTTAAGCAGCATATTGTGCAGAAAGAGACTCCGTTGGTTTGGCCATTTGCCCGTATGAATAATTATAGATTGTCAAATAGGGTTATGAAGGCCTCTGAAAGAGGGGGAGACCTAGGATGCAGTGGGCAGACAATGTCAAATAGGAGCTTGTTAGAATTGGTGTGCAGGGCCAGATGCAGTAGATACAGCTCAGGACAGACTTGCTTGGAGAACTAAATTGCACAGTCTGTTTGGACCTCCATAGCCCATGGCTGCTAGAGGATGATGATGATGATTGAATACTTTAAATTTTTGACTGAAAATTAGATTATGTTCTAATATTTAACTGTGACTTCTGTGCCATATGTTTCAAATATACTGGGTGATTCAGTTAAGCGTGTACAAACTTCTGGGAGGGTTAGGTTGCACAAAGACGAATCGGAATTGTATAGCAATGCAAGGTCAGTAACGGCATTTTCGCGCGGTAGATGGCGTTGTTTGGCGCAGTAGATGGCATTGTATGGCCGCGGGACTGCACAACGTCCTCGCAGGTAAGTCATTCACGAACTTCCCACAGAGGTAGTAGGATGACCGATTACACAAACGCGGAGTTGGCCAATATGCATCCCGCATACAGGGCTGCGGACTGCAATGGGCGAGCCGCTGTGCGCGTGTACCAGGAATAGTAAGGTGTACTACCAACCACCAGAAGTTTGCACGGCTGCATCAGAGGTTATGTGACACTGGTTCCTTCCAGACATCTGCCAGGAGTCGGGAACAATGGGCACGGACCCCTGACATGGAGGAGAATGTGCTACGTCATACAGAAGACACTCCAATTGCCAGTACTCAGGCAATCACCCACAGGGTCGGTCTTTCCCAATCCACCGTATGGAGGATCATGCGTGATAACCAATTGTATCCATATCATGTGCAGTGCATCAAGATACTGAAGCCTGAGGATTACCCACAGTGCATTGCATTTGCAGAATGATAGCTGCAGAAGAGTGCGGCAGACCCCCAATTTCCTTCTTCTGTGCTGTTCACAGACGAGGCATGCTTTACATGGGAAGGTAGCTTCAATGCACATAACACGTATGCATGGACGGTAGAGAACCCCCATGCTACACGAACATGTGCAGCACAAAATCATTTTGTTGTAAATGTTTGGTCCGGCATTGTCGGGGACCACTTAATAGGCCCATACCTCATGCCTGTTCGTCTGGACAGAAGGAGTTACCGGATATTTCTGGAGGACATCTTGCCAAAACTTTTGGATGAACAACAAGTCCCTCAGTCGCTGTGCCGTGCAATGTGGTTTCAGCACAATGTGGCACCTGCCCATTTCAGCCATGAAGTTCGTCAACACTTATACGTGACATTTGGACAACAGTGGATCGGGCGTGGTGGTCCCGTTCATTGGCCTTGCAAGATCACCGGACTGATCATGCCTTGATTGATTATTTCTTCTGGGGTTACATCAAAGGACTGGTGTTCGACACCCCCATTGAAAGTGCTGAGAACCTTGTCGCACGCATCTCCGTAGCTGCCTCGGAAGTCCAAGACATGCCAGGAATCTTCCAGAATGTACGTGATTCCATGTGCTGACGATGTCAGGCCTGTGTTACAGCTCGTGATCGCAACTTCGAACACCTTCTGTGACCTCTGTGCATTTCGCAAATGTACCTATTGTGATTAATAAAAAGCATTTTGTTCACTTACGTGCTGCTCTTTCATTCACATCCTCTCTGTACACTAGCACATGTTGATGCCATTACCGACCCTGCATTGCTATATGATTCCGATTCGTCTTTGTGCAACCTACCCCACCCAGAAGTTTGTGCACGCTTAACTGAATCACCCTGTATATATTGTAATATATGCTGTACGTATTAAAGGGTAAGGAGCTACTTATTTTCTTTATTATGCATAATCTGCCATACTTTTTTTTCTCTTTGTATGTTTTGTGGTTAAGCTACTGTTAGCGTTGTGGCTTTGCTATCTGCTACAAAATTGTAATTTTTAATAGATAATAAAAGATTATTATTATTCTTTTAATTTACTAGTGGCTTGCAGCACAAGAAGGTGGGGTTGAACTTTTGCTGCTAGGCCTGACTGAATCTGTACATCATCACAGGGGATTTATGCATAGGTCTTCTTCTAGGTACACTTAGCTATTATTAGAGAATTGGCTTACAGTGGCCAAATGGGCATCACCCATGTGTGTACTTTTACACCAACTCTCTTAGCTCACTAGAGGCTTTGATCTTGGTGAGGCCTTAACCTCTCCTGTTCTTTCCTATATCCTCCAGCAGCTATATCATTTGGCAGCCACAGTGACCATCCTTTCCTATTGGGTGCCTTGTCGTATTGACACCAAGGGAAAGGGGTATGCAGACTTGACAGATGCCACTGCCTAGTGTTCATACCCCTTTCTAGGTCTCCATTGTTATCCAGTGACTCTGTTTTAGCTCCTGTATTTGATTTTTTATGCTTGACTGGTTGACCTTTTTCCAATTAACTTGTTTTTAACTTTTCGTTGTAAGTTCCATGACTTTTGTCTATTTGCTTTATATTGTATATCATGTGTTTGGCACAATAAAGCCGTAGTTGCCATTGCACAATAAAGCATACCACTGCCAGTTCCAGGCACAATGGCAGAGATCTTGGTCAGAACTGACTGGAAACAAACTATTTGAAATCAAGCCTGTTGTCAAACCATGACAGTCCTGTTTTTGAACGAATTGCAAGGAGGAAGTTGTACTTCCTCCTTGCAATTCCTTATGACTCCACTTAGGTCATTCTTTCATTACATATTCTTCTATGGACAGATAACCAACCTAAGTGAGAGTTTGTGACACTGTTTTAACTATGAAACATATTTTAATTGGATGTTCAGTTTATAATTGTGAATGATGTGTTTGTTTTAGTTATCACTTAACATCTAAGCCACTTACCCTCAGACACCTTTTATCTGATGACTCGTTTTTAACCCCTGGTTTTGGATTTTTACACTTTACTGGATATTTTACTTATATTCAACCGTTTTACCTTTTTTGATATTTAGACTTTTTTGTTGTGGAAAAAAGACATGGATCTGGAGAGACATGGGTTCAAGTTCCATGAATTGACATACTCATTTTTTCCAGAAAAATTATTTATTGATTTACTGACTTCTGTGTCAACAGTAAACTCTGCATATTTACTATTGATTGATTATTAGACTTATTGCTTTTTATTAAATTGGCCCTTTACATCTGTTGTTGCATTTTGTATTTTGCAATTATTTTGTTTTTACATGGGCCTTTTATGCCCTTTCTTGTTATACTGTTTATGTTTTGTATCCTCTATTGTTTTGTCTTCTGATTTAAACTTTGGTTGTGGTTTACACAACTTTTATCTTTTGTCCTTTGCACCTTGTTTGTCACAACATGGCCTTAGTTTCCCTTGTGTTATAAAACCCTAAACAACCAACCAAATGGCCAAATGCAGCAGCTGTAGCACAGAACAAACATTTTTGGAGAACTGCAGCACAGTTTGTTGGACCTCAGTAATCCATGACTGCTTGATGACAATTTATGATGGGTAGGTGGATAGATCTAGAAAAGAAAAATGAAGTGGTTGGGGGCAAAAATAATCTAGAATAAACTGGAATTCCCACTCTGGTGAGAAACAGTACATTGATGGTCTTTGGAAAGATCACTATCTATCAGATGGGGCATTAATCCAATGACCCTATGTGCAACAGGACATATACTGTACACATTAAAAACCATACTTGATGGTCTTGAAAGGAGTCTTCTGTTTCTTAACAAGCAGTCCAGTGGATTCCTGTTTCCTACTTAGCTCTGATGCCTAGGTGGGACCAGCAGGTTATTTTGTGGTTCTCCAAAAATCCTGCTCATTAAGCATTAAAAATTGTAGTTGGGTAACTGTAGTAGAACATGAGTTTAAACTCTGTATTGAATTGAAATGAATGCTGTCAAAAACTGATTTTAAACAGATACATATTCACATGCTTTTGAAATTTATGAAAGAGAGAAGATGTATGTACTTAATATATGAATATTGAATCAAAAACTGTTGAATCTCGTTTCTCTGGTTGATTTCAGTTGGTTTTCTTTCAATAAAGTAGAAATTAATCAGAATGCTTGCTTTCACAATTCAGTGTTTTTAGTTACACTATAAATAAATTGGTGTGCTTAGCACTGAGATAGGAAAACATAAGCCAACAACAATTTTCTTACATTTCTGAAAGATCTGGAGGCCTTTTTTTTCATGCTGCTTAAACAATATATGAACATCAATAATAATATTCATCAAACTATAAGGGTGTACATCGAAAGCAAAGCAGGTGTAAAAGATGCTCCATTTTTCATGTAACTATTCAGCTGCTTTCTTTTCATTTGTATTTATCACCACAAATTATTGCAACATAGATATTTTTTTCTCAATATATGTGACTTTCCCATCTTAGTGTGGGAACCCCATATCCATGAAGACCTGAGAAGTTGCCCCAGTTGCTAGGTTGGTTGCATTGGCTCTGATCCTTGTGACTTGTTAACCCTTGCTGAGTCACAGTCAAACATAGATGTTGACAGAATCCAAAATGAGAAGTCAAGGACATCAATAGACGTTTTTATACAACACATGAAACTTGGCTTTTTTTTAATTGCTGTGTGAAAATTTTCATAAATATGTCTTTTAAAAGTACATAATTCAAGCATGAAAAATAATATTTTCTTTTTTCATTTGATTCATATTTTATTAAACTACAATATAAATAATTTGATAAAGCCACCTGATTGTCATTTCTTAGAAGCACTAAACAGTATTCCTGATTGCTTGTTAACATTCCTCTTTGATGAAGCAACCGTCTGACTAAGGTCACAAGTTTGAACTATTATCAACAAATTTTTCCTAAAATTTTCAAAAATCTCTGAAAAATTAGCAAAAAAACTATTTTTAAAAATGGCAGATTTTGGAAGTAATTGCAAAGTATGTGCCACCATTTTTTTTCCCCATTTTACACTCTTTCTACCATAAACCTATTTCAGTATTCCCAGAATTATTTTTATAATTTTTTCCCCAGCGTTCTATGCATCTTTCCCTCTCTTAAAATCAAAACTGAGAGTGAAAACATCCATCTTAGGCTCCAAGACTGGTTTCAGCTGCACCTTAATTATATTTATGGCTCACTGCTCAAGGAGGCAGGTGGATCACATGTGCTATCTCCATTCCATGTATAATATTTAGCTCCATAATAGATTGTTAACAGTATATTGGATACCCTTTGTAAAGTTTGTAAAGTTAGTATTTGCCTTTCTATTTTTAAACCTTAGTTTTCATTTCAGTAAATTATCGTTTTTTCAATTAATCAATAATTATTGATTCTTCATACTTATGCTATTATATATCGAATGGATGGCTTACAGCTTGTTGCTGTATAGATGATTGTGAAACAACAGTACTTCAGATATAATCCTGAAAAACGGATTCTAAAAAATACTCTATGAAGGATAGCACACTGACTGAAGCCAGCAAAACTGTTGACAGAAATCAACAAAATGGTAATGATTTTCATCTTTACTGGGGAACCTTTTGTGGATAAAAAAAAAGGTCCCTTAAGTTATAAATTACCATAACTGATACAACTCATACCTTGACTTTGTAAAATAGTGCTAAGTGCAACGTGAACTAGTTGCTCAAAAGTACTTTAGATAAAACAGAGTAATCGAGGGTTAAATACAGAATAGAGTATAGTTGCAGTGTTGTCAGTTTAGCCATTTTCACCCCTTGTATCTGCTTCTTAAAATTTTTAATGCAATCCTTAATTTACACTCCTAGAGCAACTACTTTTTAGATGCCATATGATCTGATGCAGCCTAACTATATACGTCATCATCATGTCTCAAAAAAGATTTAACAGTCTTAAGTTGGCAATTAGATGGCCTTATGGCTAATGCTCATTTATTCACTTTATGGGATATGTTATCTCTATAAGGTATTTCTATGAATCTAAACTCCCATGTGGGTATATTATGCAATTAAAACCTGTAGTTTTCTCCAAAGGGAACTTTGAGCAATGTGAATCAAGTGGGTGCATCACACCACTATTGATGATAGTCATGTTCCATTATCCAAGGCATAGTTTTCATTTCCAAAATTCCCATTACACATTTTCTGTATATTTTAGATAACTATTATATGTTAATTTAATTTTATTGTGTGTGTTTTCAATTTATTTCAGGCTGCATGGAATAAATGGCAGAGAGACCCACTCCAGTATGCATGTAAAGCTTATTGCACAGCCCGTCAGGAACTTAATATTTTGTTATCTGTTCGTCATCAGAACATTGTTCCTTTAGTGGGAGTTTGTACTCGACCATTAGCACTGGTTTTACAACTTGCACCTCAGGGAGCTTTGGACTCTATACTCAAAAACTACAGAAGGTCTGGAGCACGTTTGGATCTGTTTGTACTGCAGAAAATTATTTTTCAGGTAACTAATCTAAATAAATTTGATAGTAACTAAATTTAAATTTTCAGGTAACTAATTTTAGGACCATATACACCATCCTTCAATTTGTACTATATACACCCATCCCTAAATTTGTGAAAGTAATTTTTTTCTCTAGAACTGCTCATAATGCAAAAATTTTATGCAGTTATTTTTTTCATGAATTAAACAATTGCTAACTATTTTTTCATGAATTACACCACTACTTCCCATTAATTTCAATGTAAAAGCTGTGCTTATATGTCATTTTGTTGGAGAAATAATTAGATCTTAGTGGTCCTGGTTCAAATCTCAATCAGGACAACCAATTTTTTTCAATTAATTATTTCAAGTGTTTCTTGTCTAATGACATTTTCCTGTGATACTTTATTACTGAATTACATATATAACACTGGGAGCATGAGTGACAAATATTACTATCATAATGTGTGGCAGCTTGACTGCCCAATTCCTGATAATAGATGGTGCCACTGATGAATCAACAAAAACTTGCAGGAAAGCTTATGTCGCTTTCTTGGAGAAATGGTTAGCTCTTGGTGGTCTAGTGGTTATGACACCCTGCATGCTTCTGGGAGACCTGGGTTCAGATCCCAGTTAGGACAACTAATTTTTTTCAACTAATTTCCAGTAAAAAATTATGTTTGGTCCAGAAATTTAATAAGTTATTCCACATATATGCTATAATATTAAAGAATTGCACAAATAAAAGCAGTAACAATACAGTAATTTATTGCTAGTTATTGTAAATTACAGTAGTATCCAATTACAGTTGCATAAGTACACCTGCATTTTTTGATGAAAAAATCTTAAATTCATTATTACATAAACAATTAAATAACATTCCTTGTGTTGATTTCTGATTTCCATCAGTTATACACTGTATACAAAAAGAAAAGTGGGAAAAGGCAAGCTTCGGAAACTCACTAAAAAGTTGATGTGTGTAGGTGTTGAGGTGGTAGGGACAAATGTGGTAGAGCCACAATGTTGGACTACAGAATAGGTAGGTACAGTGTCAAATCTCATAAGCTACTATGTTGACCAATAATCACCAAAGATTCCCTTAGAGTAGTACTCAAGGGGTTCAATTTGGAAACTCTGTGTTAAAATATGTAGGGGTGTTTATAGTTTCTTTTTACAAACTCCAGTGGACTGAACAAATGTCAAAACAGTTTTATTTCTAAAATAATATATGAATTTTACTTATTACAGATATTAATATTATTCTTGTGCTGATCAAAAATGACACAGATCATTATTTCAAGAATTTCTTCATATATGGAAAAATAGATATAAATTTGATTTGTTTGTTATTGCAAAATCTGTAAATCAAATGTTCAGTAACTGAGGGATCGATGCATTTGGTACATGCAAATTCTTTTTTCTTGCTATTGTTCAATATGCATTCTTTTTACAAGTAATTTTGATTATTTTCATAATGTAGTAGAGACAAATTTGCTAATAGAGCAGGAGAGTTAGAATTGGAATATTTTCTACCATTGTTCTTTGATTGTTAAGAGTGACCGTTCATATTTTATTAGGTTATGATATTTGTAGCTTTGATAAAGTTGGGCAGTGAGTTTTTAACAAAGCTATAATTTAAGTGCTTTTAAAATTGTTTTTCTTCTGTAGTCATAAGTCAAATACAATTCAAGTAATGGAATGTAAAATCTTCAAAATTTCTATGCATTTAACTATCCATTGTTATCAAGAACATGTACTTTTCAGACTATCTTTCACAATATACCATTTCTTAAACTCGGTAGATGATATTTTTTTACAGTGCTGCTGAACTACACATTTATAGAATCAGCTATTTTATTCTCTTCACAATACTATCCTGTTTTCCTCTTCCAATAATTTCTGATTAAAGTTAGAAGTTATTTTGGCTATTTCTAAACTTAAACTTCATAAATCCCCAGGAGTAGGTGAAATTACTACCGAAATGCTTAGAGCCGGGAATGTTTCGGTTACCAATTGGATGACTGAAATTTTGAATATCTTTTATGCTAAAGGCATGATTCCTAAGGATTTTATCAGAGCTATTATTATCCCTATTTTCAAAAAAGGTGATTGCAGTTCTTGTGATAACTATAGGGATATCGGTCTACTCTCTATTCCAGGGAAAGTTCTTTGCATGATTGTGTTTAATAGAATTAAGAATCTGGCTAGTAGACACCATCTCCGTTAGCAATCTTGCTAGTAGACACCATCTCCATTAGAAAGCATGATGGCCATAAATAGGTGTAAATGGTCAGCCATGATTTCTACATACCAGGATACTGTGAGAATCGTCGATACACATACCAAAGGTCCCACAGATGTCCAACTGAAGACACACCAGGCCATCACTGAGCCACCACCAGCTTGTACTATTCCTACCTGACATGCAGGATTCATGGTGTTGGCACCATACCCTCAGTCTCCCATTGGTGTGATGAAGTTTAAATCAGGATTAATCAATGTAGGCTATCTGTTGCAAATTTTGAATGGTACAGTTTCACTGCTCTTTAGCCTAGGCAAGGTGTTGAGCCTGGTGTCTTGCTGTTAGAAGTGGGACTCTTGTAGGTCAGCGGCTCCCGAAGCCGAGACGAAGTGAGCATTCCATGGTCCGTGCACTGACTACTCAGTTGGAACCCGCATTCAGATGGGAGATGATTTCAGATAATGTCGGGCCCCTATCGATCCATACGATGCGGGTCAGACAGCTAAGCCCACGATCAATTCAAGGCTAGTTGTCCTTTACAGTTTGTCCAGGTGCTTGTTTTTTTGCCAGAATTTTTATATTCCCGGAACACTTGAAACTGTCATTTTTGGATCAATTTTGGAGATCGAGTGTCCCCATTGGGCACCTACAATCTGCTCTTTGTTAAATGCATCTAAATCCTGTGCCTTTCCCATTACACTTCTCACAACGAATGCTTGGGAAGCCAAAGCTGACAGCTATATATGACCAGAGTTTCAGCCACACATGCACAAATGCAGACCTTGTGGTACTGATTTCGATAACATCTCCTATCCCTAATTCAATGGCACTTCAGTGTATCAAAGATTATGACTACGTATAAAAAAGGACAGGGCATTGCCTCGAAATGTGCAAATTGTGGATTCATACAAAGTTGTCAGATAGGGATAGGCGAATGTTGGCATGTATTGTACAATGGAAGCACAAGGCTAAGGCACTGCAAATAGTAGTAGAGTCGAACACCAGTCAGAATGATCCTGTTTCCGTTGGTGTTCCTGGCGTGCCTTGCAACCTTGATGGAGGGGCCCATCGAGCCTCAATCGAGAGCCTGCTGACTGGGATTTGTGTCCCCAGTCAGGTGGACTCATCAGCCGACCCCAGCCAAATCCTAGGCCGCCTTGGTACCCTGATGGAGTGGCCC
The DNA here is from genome assembly GCA_038380435.1 of Ryuthela nishihirai. NCBI lineage: Eukaryota > Metazoa > Arthropoda > Arachnida > Araneae > Heptathelidae > Ryuthela > Ryuthela nishihirai. The sequence continues at coordinate 150,583,818 of JAWZYU010000001.1, read as the reverse complement.
TTGTTGAGGGACTGCTGACCAGGTTTGAGTGGCCTGGTCAAATGGGCTCGTCAACTCTGCCGCAGTTAAGTCGGGTCGCCATGGAGCCCCGATTGAGTGGCCCTTGTTGAGAGCCTGCTGACTGGGTTTGGGTGGCCAGGAAAAGTGGGCTTATCAACTTGGCCGCAGCGAAGTCCTGGGTTCAAGGTATTGCCAGGGGGGGGGGGCTGCTGGTTGGTGTCCCCGATGGAGAGGATGATCTCTAGGATCACGCTGAATGGGTGTGGGGGGCCCCTATTAGGCGAGGCTCATTGATGGGAAAGCCAACAAGGTGTCTCCACCACGATAACTTCCCCTATTATGAAAAGTTAGGAATTTGTTGATTGGCAGTCTAAATTCAAAATTTACCATCAGATCTGATTAAGTTTGGCAAACAGATTTTGAACGAAATTTCACTGATATGTTTGGCTTTACAATTTAGGCAATGCTCAAAATTCGAAATGACCTCTCACTACACCTCAATGATTAAAAATTCAGACTTTGCATGATTTATCAGTAAGATCTTGCTCCAATTGACAGTTGACAATGACAATTGACTTTCTCTGCTGTTCCAATGGTATATATGACTTTTAAATGAAGGTTCTCTGGAGAGTGGATGGTGGTTAGTGGCATTTCCCACTAAGATGTAGTGCTGTCTTGTATAGCGGAGCATCGGGTCTTGCCATACAATAACAGTTCATCGGGTACTTCATTGTGCTGGTATTTATGGCCATGCTGCAATCCACAAACCTCTGATTGCCAACATGAATGCAACAAAACTTGTAAGGTGGTGCAAAGCACATAAAAACTGGAATGCTAAAGACTGGCAATGTGTCATCTGGTCTGCTGAATTGTACTACATCTTGTTTCCCATCACTGGTAGAGTGTACATCTGGCAAAAACCTGCAGAAGCATACCACCCCGACTGTGAAGCATGGAGGTGGATCCCTGATGTTGTGGGGTGACATATCATGGCATTCCTTAGGGCTATTAGTTATTCTCAAGGGTTATGTCACATCCGCAATGTATGAATCCATTCTTGGGGACCACCTGCACCCAATATATAGTATAAAATACATTTAGATATGGGTAGTTTAATAAGGACATTTAGATATGAAAATATAACAATTAATTGAACATTTGGTGTGCAATGAAATATTAATAATCCATTTTAATAAAATATTTCAATAGCAGTGGTTAGCTTTTGCAGTGTCTTTTGACTTGCAATACAAGGTCTCTGGTTCAATACCAGCTGCCCTCATAACAAGTTTTTTTTTTATTTCAGTCATTTTGTTAATACTTCATTGTATTACATTACTTTTTTTACTACATATGTAATAAAAATATATATTTAATAATTAAATATTATAGCCAAAAAAGCACCCATTCAAGTGATAATTTACTATGAATAGGCTACTGATTAAAGGGACTTGGGTTTTTGAGCCCTGGAAAGTCATGGATATTTCTTTTCTGTGTTGTTCTTTCTACTAGGGTCTTGATTTCCTTGCAGATCTCTATAGCATATTAAACTGACAGGCATTTTTCAGATATCTATGGCAAGCAGCTCTTTGAGGGGTAACTTTTTTTTATATATATATGTTTCAATTAAAAATAATAAATATATATTTATAATTGGAATGGAATTGAAAAAACAGCAAATCTATATATTAGATATTGAGATAAAAATAAACAAGTTGGTTGTTTAGGGTTTTATGGACAAGTGGTTGGTGTTTATATATATACTCTTAGACTGAGGAGTGGTAGCACCATACAGAATTACTATAATGCTCCAAAGTATGTTAATTTTACTTTGGCAGACAGCTTAAATGCGGGCACCAGATAATTAATTTTGGCTTGCAAAACTGTGCATGTGTTATCACGTAGGGAAGCCACATTTGTATACAATGATCATGCACTAGATGACATAAAGTGGGCTTGTCATTCCTCATGCTTTTAGCAGTTGTCAATCAGAGGCAGAATTATGCAATCACACTCTTCCTAATGAAACTGGTGTGGAGAATGGTGATTCAGATAAAAGTGAGCCCCAAAATGATAATTATAATATAAATAAAGTAAAACTAGTTAAGGAAAAGTTAAAGTGAATGGGTGAACCATCACATACAGAATGATGAACCTTAAAAGTGATGCTGGTGATATGCTATTTTCTGGAAGAGTGAAGAAAGGACATCGTCATGTGACAGATACTCCTTTGAAAATGCAAAGCAAATGTGCGAAACTAGTTATGAACAAAGCATACGATGTACTTAGTTATATCTATGAATGTAATTTTGATTTAATGCAGAAAGAAGCTTTTCTCAAATTGAAGTCTGTTTAACATATATCTTGCTGTAATCTAAGTGTTGTTTTTCAGAGAACTGATAGGTTTTTCTTTTTTTAAAGAAGCATACCAGCAATGAGTGATTAAACCAGTATATGGTATTAAATATCTCAGTTTAGGGAGTAAATACAGGAAGTAGGGATAATAAAGTATTTGATGAGACAATAAGTACTGATAGAGCATATAATGGATATAACTGAAGAGGAGTTATATGTAAAGGTAAAACATATATGAGAGATATATTTTTCATAAATAGTTTTTTAAAATACTAACAGAATGGAGAGTAAAAATACATATGTATAGGTAATTGTTATAGAGGAATGGCAAAATACTGAAATAAAGTAGAAAGTATCAGAACAGCTTTCTGATTTTGTTTTCCATTAATTTTTATTTTTTTGCTGAATAATGGTTTTGTGGATAGCTCAAAAACAGAATGATATATGCATTACGGAGTAAATCACAGTTCACTACCATGATTATGATAGTAGAATGTACTGCTTGTAGGTCATGTCAAATGACTTCTAGGGCTACATATTTGAGACCCCCCATCTTTTACACTTCTAATTGTATGTTTGTGCATTTTTTTTAGAATTGCATAGCAATATATATTTATATGATAGTTAAATATTTTAATCTTTGATACTGCAAGTTGGGAGCAGGACAGAAATAATTTGAAAACCCTGCTTTTGGGCTGTATAGGTATTGTGATAACAGAAAATTTTCTACTGTAAAAAATTCTTATTTCCTCTTTCCCACCTTAGAGTGTCCAATGTAAAAAAAAATTTCGGATATATTACTTTGATCTCTTATTGCATTTGTTTAAGCTTCAGTCCATAATTATTGTAATTCTTTTGTATATATCTAATCATAATACTATATACTCTTAATAACAATGATCTAAAATAATAGGTTGTGTTTTGTACAGATTGCTAAAGCTCTTGAATACCTGCATCAGCAGCATATCATTTATCGTGATTTAAAGTCAGAGAATGTTTTAATATGGGAAATGCCACTCCCATTCCACCCAGTTTCATCTAATCCCTCAGTGGAAGCAAAACTGGCAGATTATGGTATTAGTAGATCAACATTGCCAACAGGAACAAAAGGATTTGGTGGAACAGAAGGTTTTATGGCACCAGAAATAATGAGGTACAATGGAGAAGAAGAGTATACAGAAAAAGTAAGTTGTATATAAAATTGTATTAAATTATAACTGAAAACTCACATAGTAAATGCAAAAAATGTTTTAAACCTCAATACAAATCATTATCTCTAAAATGTGATTTTTTTTATGTATGGGGTAATTGTTACTAGTAACATAGCCATCCACGGCTAAGTGGTTAACACACTTGGCTACTGATCAAAGGGACCTGGGTTCAAGCTTCAAGTAAGGCAGAAATGTTTGTGCTGTCTTTCTATTGAGGTCTTGCATTTTTTTTTCTTTTACCTATATTTTTACAGAAACACCTTTAGTCTACTAAAATAGTTAGCTCTAATTCATTTGGTGCATAAATTACTAAAATTGGAGAAAGAGATATAAAACCCAAGGCAAATGAAACATTATACTGGTGATAAAAGGGTTTTTCACAAACGAAATTCTGAAAAAACCCAAGTTCTAAAATTGACATGCCTGGCTTCTGGAATATTCAGAAAATGACTTGCACAATAAAATTCATTACATGTGGACACAGTGAGTAAGAGTCTTATTACAATAAAATTATCAGTGAAATATCTTAAATATTTTGTGAGATAGCATAAGCCATAGGCCTAGAAAAATATTTTCTCTCAACAATGTGAAAAACAAAAAAATAAAAGAGGAAAAAACAGAGAAAATACAAATAAAAGCAGAAATGAGCTAAAAGTTTTCTAACTTAAATTTTTCATTAAGTCCTATTCAGAAAACTATTTCTATAAAGTGCCAACAACAAAAATACAATCAATAAACAGTATTTTTTTTTACTTTACACATATGTCACAATCTGAAAGCAGTTTTAATTATTATTCTATATCATCCAGAGGGGTGTAATGTACTGATCAAAGGGACCTGGGTTCGAGCCCCAGATAGGTATGTATGTTTGTGTTGTCTTTCTGCTGAGGTCCGCCATCCTCACAGACCTTCAACTATGGCATATAAATTGGCAGGCTCCTGTCAGATCTCTGTAGCAAGCAGCTGCTTGAGGGGCTATTTTTATTTTATTAGAGTACATACAAAATCCTCATGTAGCCATGGGCTATGGAGGTATAACCAGACTGTGCATTTTGTTCTCCTAATACATCTCTCCTGAGCTATAACTGCTGCATTCAACCACTGTAGACCAATTCTAACGAGGTCCTGTTTGAAATTGTCTGCCCATCGCATCCTAAGTGTCCCCTTTAACTGACGCTTTTAATCATGTTGTTCATAACCCTCTTCACCAATCTAAAGTTATGCATATGAGCAACATGGCCAAACCAATTCAATCTGTCTTTGCACAATAAGCTGCTCAAAGGAGGTTGTCTGCTCCTGTCTCATCTCATCATTACTTTCAAAGTGAAACCAACTAATGACAAAGATACTGTTTAAGCATCTAGAATCAAAGGCATCAAGTTTTCTGTTATCTTGATTATAAAAGGGAACTTTGCCAGGAAGTTTCACTACCATAACTAGCCTAGAAAGAACCAAATTATTACACAGCCTAATTTTAGTCTTTAAGTATATATGCCTATTTCTCCATATTCTTCAAAGATTTTCACGATTAAAAGTCAGAGATCAAACACTTGCTCAAGAGTGCAACCGTTCAAAACAACTGAAGCACCATCTGCATGACCAATTCTCATCACTTTAGTTTTCTCTTTGTTTATCTGTCACCAAATCTACCCTATTACCAGTGTCATCAACAGCCCTAATGAAAGAATTCATCTCATGAATATCATTAGCCAACAACGCCAAATCATCTGCATAATCTCTAAATCAGAAATTTTGATATCTCTAGATTCAATTATTTCTCTTACAAAGAATTCTGCATAACATAATCAATAACCAAATAAAAAGAAAAGGACACGGATGCATCCTTTTCTATTGCTACAAGCTCTACCACTGGACTAGCAGAGTCATCATCATCATCCTCAAGCAGCCATGGGCTACGGAGGTCCAACCAGACCGTGCAATTTAGTTCTCCAAGCAAGTCTATCCTGAGCTACATCTACTGCATCTGGCCACTGCACACCAATTCTAACAAGGTCCTGCTTGACATTGTCTGCCCACCGCATCCTAGGTCTCCCCTTCTTTCTGAGGCCTTTAGGCACACTGTTCATAACCCTATTCGCCAATCTATAATTATTCATACGGGCAACATGGCCAAACCAACGGAGTCTCTCTCTGCACAATATGCTGCTTAAAGGAGGTTGCAAACTCCTTTTCCTAATCTCATCATTAGTTACACAGTTGAACCACCTAATGCCCAAGATACTGCGTAAGCATCTGGAATCAAAAGCATCTAGTTTCCTGTTATCTTGTTTACAAAGTGTCCAAGTTTCACTACCATAACTAACCCTAGAAAGAACCAAACTATTATACAGTCTAATTTTAGTCTTTAGGTGTATACGCCTATTTCTCCACACTCTCCATAGATTCTTAAAAGTCCCAGCAGCAATCCCTATTCGTCTGTTAATCTCATGCCGCACATCACCATTATCAGTTACATAGCTCCCAAGATAATTAAACTGTGACACCTGCTCAAGACTGCAACCATTCAGATTAACTGAATCACAGCCTGCCTGACCAATTTTCATCACTTTAGTTTTCTCTCTGTTTATAACCAAACCTACTCTACTACCAGACTCATCCACAGCTTGAATGAAAGAGTTCATCCCATCAACATCATTTGCCAAAAGGGCTAAATCATCAGCATAATCTAAATCAGAAATTTTCGTATCTCCAGCCCATTTAAGGCCAAAATCTTTCCCTTGAAGTGAATTTCGCATAACATAATCAATAACCAAGCTAAAGAGAAAAGGAGACAAAATGCACCCTTGTCGAACACCAGAAGTAATGCTAAACCAATTGCTACAAGCCTTACCAACTCTCACACACGACTCAGTGTTATTATAGAGAGCTTTCATAATGTTAACTAACTTGTCTGGTATACCATATGATCTCACAATCAACCACAAATTATGACGATCAACAGAGTCGAAAGCCTTTTTGAAATCAACAAAGCTAGCAACCAAAGGTTTCTGAAACTCTAAACATTTCTCAAGAATCTGCCTAAGTGAAAATATCTGATCTACACATCCCCTACCACTTCTGAATCCACATTGCTCATCACGCAATTGCCTGTCAACCAGATTCTTAATTCTATTAAGCACAATCATGGAAAGAACTTTACCTGGAACAGAGAGTAGGCTGATACCCCTATAGTTATCACAAGAACTGCGATCACCTTTTTTGAAAATAGGGATAACAATAGCTCTGGTAAAATCCTTAGGAACCATGCCTTTATCATAAAAGAGATTCAGAATTTCAGTCATCCAAGTGGTAACCGAAACATTCCCAGCTCTAAGCATTTCCGTAGTAATTTCATCTACCCCTGGGGATTTATGAAGTTTAAGTTTAGAAACAGCCAAAATAACTTCAGATTGTGTTATAGGGCCAACATTAAAGCCACCAATGCATCTATCATCATTGCAAACAATGGGAGTAGAACAAACTACATTGTTTAGAACATCACTGAAATGCTCAGCCCACCTAGCCATGACAGAATCCTCCCCTTCTATAACCTTACCTTGTTTATCCTTCAATCCTTGTATGCCTGTCCGTTTTCTACCACACAAAACATTAACTATCTGGTACAGCTCTCTGCTGTTGTGCTGTCTAACTGCTTCCTCGGCTTTGTCAGCCAAACCATCAAGCCAAAGATTCTTATCAGCAGCTAACTGATCCTTTACAAGTTTATTAAGGTCTCTGTAATGCTTTCTATTAGGACTAGTAGGGTATTGATTAAGGGCATTCCTGCAGTTCTTTCTTTCCGAAATAAGATCAAGTGCCTTATCACTCAGATAATTTTGCCTCTTCTGCTCCTTTTTTCCTAAAAGAGTACTGTTAGTGTCCAAAAAAGCCTGTTTAAAATGATCCCATTCTTCCTCAACTTCAGTAGTAAGCAAACCATGACTGTCATAATGACTAAGTAACCTATCATGGTAAGCTTTGGCTATAACTGGATCTTTCAGAGCTTCAGTATTAAAAGTAAATTTTTTAACCCTAGCACAACACTTTTTAAGTTTAAGTTGCAACACACTTTTAACAAGGTAATGGTCAGATCCAATTTCAGCTCCCCTATATGCCCTGGTATTCCTAACAGAACTAGTCCATTTGCTGTTAATTAATATGTAATCAATCATATTCTTATGCAGCCCATCAGGTGAAACCCATGTGTACTTATGTATGTCGCGGTGTTTGTAATAAGTGTTAGTTATTCTGAATCCATTGAGTTTACTTACCTGTAGGAGACGTTGCCCATTGCCATTGCAGCTACCAATACCAAAAGGGCCTATTACTCCTCCCCAAAGGTCAGAGTCAGTACCAACTTTGGCATTGAAGTCACCAAGAACAAGGGTAATATCTCCTTTCTTGACAGAATTCAAAATATCCTGAAGTTGTTCATAAAACCTATCCTTCTCATCCTCATCGGCATCCTCAGTGGGGGCATAACAGCAGATAACATTCAAGTCTTTAACGCTTGACTGAAATTTTGCTGTAAGAAACCTTTCATTAATGCACTCATATCCTAGAAGAGCATCGCTAGCGTGTCTGCTGAGAAGCAGACCCACGCCTTGGTGATGCTTTTTGTCGTCCCTCCCTGAAAAGAGAAATTTAAGATTATTTTTAAGAATCTGACCTTTATCTGTCCATCTGGTCTCTTGCAAGCCGAGAATATCTAAGTTATAACGGTGGAATTCTTGTGTGAGGACATCAAGAGAAAAAGCTCTGTGCAGAGTCCTCACATTCCAACTACCTATGGAGAGAAAATGGTTAGTGGGATGTTTAAAGAAACTATGTTTATTGAGAGAGGGAATGCCGACAATATCAAACAGCCCCCTAATCGCAGACATGGGGCAAAGACCCGTTCCCCCACTACTAAAGGCTGAAGCCATCTACACTGGAAGACTTCCTCCAATGTAGAATTTGACGATGCCAATAGAAGCAAAGAGTTCAGGTGCCTGCGATGACTTCTGCTCAGGATTATCCACCAGCTGATAAACATATCCTGTGGATCTATTCACTTGGGGCTGTCAACCCACAAACAAAAAGAAAACACAGCGGAAGATTTTCCCTCCACAGAAGCCCACCAGTGCAGCAAAATCAGGATCCATAATCAAGCTCAGAGCCATATATCTGTCCAGTCCAGTTGGTTTATATGGTCAGCACCAGGACCCTGTGTGGTTGACCACTCCTCAGCAGGGTAGAAAAAAAAAGAAAAGTAGCCATAGTTGTCCAGATCAGTAGGCCACACTAATCTGGCAGCCCTCCCCTTCCGTTCACTTCCACAAGAGAGTATCTCTTTTGAAAGTTACTAACGGTCCGCACCACGAGAAGGCGGGGTTGGACATTAGGAGCTAGGCCTGGCCGGTTCTATGCATCATCACAGGGGATTGGTGCATAGCTCTCCTTCCAGTGACTAGCAGAGTAGTATATGAAAAACTAAAATGAACCTGCAGGACCAAATATTTTTCACTGTGCTCAACCAGAAACCAAAATTTTAGAACTTCTTTTCCAAAAACCAATGAACAGAACTAATCGTATTTTATATTCTGAATAAAATATTTAAATAAGATGTTTTCAGTTCAAATTAAGTATCCACGAATGCAATTAAGATAATTTTAGAAAACCTAATGAACAAAAATATACATATTGTTACGACAGATGAATGAACTGTAGTGATAAAGCTCGTGTGTGCTCCTGCATGAGATTCATTTTTAGCCAATGAATTAGAACTTAGAACAGTTCGGAAAGGTGGAAATGGGAGAAATGTAAAGTAGTAGTGTGGTCTTGTGAAAGATGAAGTTCATCTGAGTATATACACGTTAAGTGTGTTAAAAGTTGTAGAGATCTGAAAAGGAGGTTCAGATAGTCTGAGGCTGTGCGCGATAAGTAAAAGACAAGAAGTATCTTTTATGTGATGTGTGCACGGGCGGTCATTTTGTTTTTGTTAGTGTGATAAGTCTAGTGATATAATCAAAGAAGAAGGATTATTTACACCTAAAGTGAATGTATTCAAAAGATATGACAAAGTTAGGAGTTAGTGGTTTGGTGGAACAGACAGAGCTAGTCTTAACTTCTCCGTAAGAGGAATATTGTAGTCTTTTGTTTGTGATCAACCTGTGAAGAGAATCAGCATTAAGTATAGATAATTAGTTATTTAGGAATTTAATAGATTCTAATGTAGACTTGTCTGTCTATTATTGTGGAATTTCTTACCGGTGTGCTTAATTTGTTTATAGATGAGTTTCTCCATGCTTCTATAATAAATTACATTGCATTATAATCATTATTGACATATTTTAATTACTTTGAACTTACACTCAGTAAAATCTCATTTAAAAATTCAACAGTATTACAGATCAATAAAAAGAAAATTTCTCTGTAAATAATACAATAATTATAATAATGAAACCTGAAACATAAATATCATTTTGTGTTTAATTAAAAGTATATATTTTTTTTTTGTAGCAAAGTTTAAAATGAAGACCAAATTGCATGAATTTCTACTGTTCATACTCATAAGGGTTTTCTGTTCCATGTGTGGCAGTGGACCAACACTTTATGGGAGGTTTTTTTTTTACTATGCATGCAACACATTTTCTATTTAGCTGTTGCTCTTTGAGGTCCTTCCTGGCAAAGTTCCCAGACGCTATGTGCAGTAAGGCTAAAAATTTTCAAAATCTTCAAAGTGTCGCAGATGAGACTTTTTTTTTTGGGGGGGGGGGGGTAGGTTAGGCCTTTCATAATCATTCAGTGTTAACTCGTGAACTATGTTTTTTAAAATAAAATTTTGTCAGGGGAATGACTTGATGTTGGGCAGCTTATGTGGTGAGGGGGGGAGGGGAGACCACCTAGGGAAGTTCCTGTTTGTATGGCTTCCTTTGTTGGGCCCTAAACTTCCACCTGTGTGTTTTCCATGCACTACAACCTATGTCCGTGGGAAGGAAGATCCTAGTGGTTGTGTACAGGCCTTCTATCTCTCCCCAGTCAATGGCAACTGGAGATGCCTTATACTAGTTTTGCAGTTGTGGAGCCTTTTGCTGATTGGTTGGGCAATGATTAAGAGGGAAACCCATTATACAGTGCTTTGGCCTGTGCCTCACATAAATGGGAGGTCCTGGATTGACCCTTACAGGATCGTCACCTGGTAGTCAACTATGCATAAAATTTGTTCAGCAGGTAAAGTTTGCAAGTTTACGTGCTCGTGGTAAGGTCCCACTCTCTGCCTGTATGGATTTAGGGCCATCCTTGGCATTAAATCGAGCATGTACATATTGGGCTCCATAGTGTATAGAGAACATAGGCATTGAATCTTTTTTCTTTTTAACTATAAAATCTGGACTCCTATGATTGCTTTTTTTCCCCTACCCTGCTGAGGAGTGGTCAACCACATAGTGTTCTGATGCTGACCACTTACTGGACTAGATTAAGTCTCTGAACTTTATTATGGATCCTGAATTTGCTGCACTGGTGGGCTTCTGTGGAGAGAAAATCTGCCACTGTGTTTTTTGTTTGTGGGTTGACAGCCCCAAGTGAATAGATTCACAGTATATGTTTTATCAGCTGGTGGATAATCCTGATTTGAGGTCATTGCATGTACCTGAACTCTTGCTTTTATGGCATCATCAAACCTACATTGGAAGAAGTCTTCCTGTACTGTAGATGGCTTCAACCTTTAGTAGTGGGGAAACAGATCTTTGACCATGTCTACGAATAATGGGCTATTGCTGTTGTCTGCATTCCCTCTCTCAATAAACATGGTTTATTTAAACATCCCACTAACTATTTTCTCTCCATAAGTAGTTGAAATGTGAGGACTCTGCACACAGATTATTTTCTTGATGTCCTCACACAAGAATTCCACCATTATAATTTAGATACTCTCAGCTTGCAAAAGACAGATTCTTAAAAATAATCTTAAATTTCCTTTTTCATAAAGGGAAAATTAAAAGTATCTCCAAGGCATAGGTTTGCTTCTCAGCAGACACGCTAATGATGCTCTTCTAGGGTATGAGTGCATTAAGGAAAGGTTACTTAAGCTAAATTTCAGACAAGCATTTAAGACTTCAATGTTATCTGTTGTTATGCCCCCACTAAGGATAATGATGAGGATGAAGAATAGGTTTTATGGACAACTTCAGGATATTTTGAATTCTGTCAAGAAAGGAGATATTACCCTTGTTCTAGGTGAATTCAATGCCAAAGTTGGTACTGACTCTGACATTTGGGGAGGAGTGATAGCCCCTTTGATATTGGTAGCTGCAATGGCAATGGGTAACATCTCCTACAGGTAAGTAAATTTAGTGGTTTGAGAATAACTAACACATATTGCAAACACTGCAACCTACATAAGCACATGTGGGTTTCACCAGATGGGCTGCATAAGAATATGATTGATTATATATTAATTAACAGCAAATGCACTAGTTCTGTTAGGAATACCAGGTCATATAATAGAGCTGAAATTGAATCTGACCATTACCTTTTTAAAAACATCTTGCACTTTAACTTAAGAAGCATAGTGAGAAGCTTAAAAACATTACCTTTAACACTGAAGCTCTGAAAGATCCAGTTATAGCCAAAGCTTACTATATAGGTTTCTTAATTATTACCCTCGAGAAGATGTCTCAGTTTTATTACCTCGATAGCTATGTCACCGCTACTGGCGATGTGTGGCATGAGATAGACAGAAGAATAGGGAATGCTGCTGGGACTTTTAAGAATATATGGAAAGTATGGAGAAATACTTGTATGCACCTAAAGACTGAAATTAGGCTGTATTTTAATGTACATATGGCTATATATATGATTTAAATCTTTGATTCTTTCTAGGGTTAGTTTTGGTAGTTAAACTTGATGCCTTTGATTCCAGATGTTTACACAGTATCTTTGGCATTAGGTGGTTTAACTTTGTAAAGTAATGATGAGGTTAGGCAAAGGAGTTGGTAATCTCCTTTGAACAGCATATTGTGCAGAGAGAGACTCCATTGGTTTTCCTATGTTTCCCATGTGCATAATTATAGATTAGCAAATAGGATTATGAACAGTGCACCTAAAGGCCTCAGAAAGAGGAGGAGACCTAGGATGCAGTGGGAAGACAATGTCAAACAGGACCTTGTTAGATTTGGACTACAGTGGTGAGATGCAGCAGTTGTAGCTCAGGAGAGATGTGTTTGGAGAACTAAATTGTACCATCTGAATGAGCCTCCATAGCTGATTGATGACGACAATGACTATCTCATTAGCAAAGTGGCCATGAATGCTCATCTTTTTCATCTGTTCTTTAGCTCTCCAGTTCCTAATAATTCATTCTGTGTATGACTAATTAATAACAGAAATTTCTCCCTTTCTAAACAAAAGTTTGGTACTATAACTAAACAGAAATTCCGACTTTGTTTCTTTGCCAAAAACCATTGAATAACTAAGATCCACCCCTAAGAACATGGGGTGCCACAAGGCTGCATTCTGAGTGTTACACTTTTCTCTGTCAAGGTTAATTCTGTTATTAGACAACTTCCTCCATCTGTAGGAAGTTCCCTCTATGTTGGCGATTTTAGCATCTTTTACTCTTCGTCTGGCATGAGGGTCATTGAAAGACAACTGCAAATTGCCCTGAACAATCTTTAGGTTTGGGCAACAGCAAACAGGTTTTGATTCTCCCCACAGAACATGCTTCTGTGCACTTTTGCCACAATCATAATCTTCATCTGGATCCCGAACTACAGCTCAGTGGTAACATCATTCCAGTTGTGGTGGAGACCAAGTTTCTAGATCTCATCTTTGATCAGAAATTGACCTTTTTATCACAAATATGCCAGCTCAGGTCGAAGTACCTGCAGGCATTGAACATCATCAAGGTCCTCTCCTCTCGCTCTCTTGGGGAGCTGACAGAAATTCTCTGCTCTGCCTGTACTGTGCCCTTGTCTGGTCGAAACTGGACTACGGATCTCAGGTTTACAACTCCACCCGGGATTTGGTGGTGAAGGTGCTGGACCCACTCCATCATCAGGCCCTCCGTGTTTGCACGGGAGCCTTCCGCACCTCACCAGTCCAGAGTCTTTATGTTGAGACCGATGAACCATCTTTTTCTCTTCACTGTCAGCAGTTGTCCCTACAATATGCATCTGAATTGCGATCCCTGCCTGGCCATCCACTTGGAACTGCATTTTCAGTCCGAAGTGGGTAATGCTATATACACTAATCGGCCTACTGCCTTTCATCCTTTTGGTTTGCAAGTCCGAGGCTACTTCAGAAACATCAACACCAGTCTCGATAGCATCACACACTTGACAATCAAGTCACTCCCACCGTGGCTCACTGTTTCCCCTTCCAGTGATTTTTTCCCTGTGCAGGATGGGGAAGGCCTTTACACCTGACTGTATATAAACCACAATTCTTTGCCAGCCAACATGCTGAGTACCCGGACTTCTTGCATGTCTTCACAGATGACTCGAAGTCCTGCACATCAGTGGGATCAGCCATGGTCTGCTGTGATGTAATCATTGCAGACCAGATCCCACTGCAGCGTTCCATCTTCACTGCAGAGTTGCACGCTATCAGTCTTACCTTGGACCACGTTGCAGCTAAGCATCATCGTCAGTGTGTGCTTTACATCGATTCGCTTAGCTCGTTACAGGCTTTGATGTCGGTGAGACATCGGCCTCACCCAGTTCTAAGATCCGCCAACAGCTCCATTGTCTGGCGCCACAATAACCATCCATTTCTGTTAGGTTCCTAGTCATGTCGGTATTAGGGGCAATGACTTGGCAGATGCTGCTGCCAAGTCAGCCTCGCCCCTGACGAGCTCTCTGTTGCCAGTTCCATATCTGGATTTCCAGCAGCATTTTACCATCAAGCTCTGGACACAGTGGCAGAGATCTTGGTCAGAACAGCTTACGAACAAGCTATTTGAGATCAAACCTATCATCAAACCATGGCAGTCATGTTACTGCAGGAAACACAAGGAGGAAGTTCACTTAGGTCATTCATTTATTACTCATTTGTTCCTTCTACGGATATATGATGAACTTTAAGTGTGAGTTTTGTGACACCTTATTAAGTATTAAACATATTTTAATCGAATGTCATGTTTTAAACTCGAACATCATTTATATTTTAGCTTTCATAATTTTATGTCCGAGCCTCTTACACTCGAACATCTTTTATCTGATCATTGAATTTTACCACCAGTTTTTTCCTTTTTAAAGCATTGTGGCTATTTTAGTAGAGTTTGATTTAACCTTGTATTTTGTATATCTTACCCAGGTCTTTTACACCTGGGATTGTTTTATCTTGTATTCTCAAGTTGTTTTATTTTATACTTATACCCTTGTTCTTTGTTGGTTTACAATTTTACAATGTATTGTTTTTGTTTTAACTTTTTTTTTATGGGTTTACTTGTCTTTTATCATTTATATGGTTTTTGTTTGGTGTATTTGGCCTAGTCACCCTTGTGCCATAAAACCCTAAACAACCAAACACCAAGCTAAAATCCAGTGATTTGGTTGTAGGGACTTCTTGTTCCAAACGTTGAGAACTATTTTTCAAGGTCAGTAATTGATGGGGTTGCTGTCACCCACCCCACATATCAGTGAATTTCTCTTTAGGTGTGATCTCTAGGTGGGACCATCTCAATGTTTCTGAAGAGGAGATCCTCCCAGAGTCTGCATCCAAGGAGTAATAACTGTCCACTGAGTTTCATAAGTCATAAGAGGAAATTGGCACCCACCAGAGTGCTAATATTAACGTTTAATGTACTATGTTGGCCTACTTCTATCAAAGCAAGTTTCTTGCATTGCATGTGAAAAAAGTGCCACTCAGAGGTGAAGCAACCTAACAACAACCCTTAGGAACATCCCAAATGAGAGCCTCAGACTCACAACAGTGTTAAAAATGAACAGGACAGTTAGTGCCTCTGCACTTTTCTCATCACCTGCAGAAAGTCAATAATCATCTGAAATATTTGTGATATTGCACTCTTCATATATAAAAGGTTGAAAATATATCATAAACTTGTGCTTCTCTTTTCAGTGTCACTTCACAAGCTCTACTAAAAGCAAGTTTCTCTTTTACCTGAACATCATCTGCAAGTGGAATATATAAATGTATCCATTTAATTTTTACATACTTCATGCCTTCTATACTATATGTATATATGGCTTCTATATCTATATATGTATATATAGTACACATTGTTCTTTGTAATGAACATTACTGTTAAGTAACCTCAATGCATATTAATCCCAACCATCTTGTAACTCTTAAATAAAATAGCAACTGTGTCAACAATATGCATATGCTAGTTACAACTCTTTTGTATAACTCATAAGCCTAAAAGAGAGAGAACTATGCTTGGCCAACCACAATATTAAGTTGTATGTGTATCTTTAATTTTAAAAATATTTAATCAATGCAACCCGAGTTATTGAAAAGAAAAATAATCCTTAAAAAAGTAGCCACAAATTTTTTAAATTATTTTAGCACAATCATCCTTTGATAATATTAAATTTTGAATTAAAAACATTTTAAATTTAATGCATTAGATGTGGATTAAACACTTCCATGTCAACTCTAAAACATGTATATCCTGATATTACTTCTTAATAAATGTTCATTATGCACTTCATTTTCAAAATGTATTTTCCTTTTTCTTTCAGGTGGATTGTTTTTCATTTGGTATGTTTATGTATGAGTTAGTTACTCTTCATCAGCCATTTGAAGGACAAGAATGTGTAAAAGACTACATTTTGGAAGGTGGAAGGCCAAATCTTACACAAAGGGTATGTAAAGATAATCTAGAGATAAACTTCTGTGGATTAAAGAAACATTTACTAATTTAAAATATCTTGCTGCAAAAATTTTGTTATTATTTACTTTGAAAATAATGGTGATTATATAATTTTCCTCGTCATGAAGATGCTTTTTTTTTGGATGATACTGTTGAAAAAGTGATCAGAGATTTTGTTGTAGTTTATTGATAAAGCAACTGAAGATTTAGTAAGTGGCACAGGCAATGGAAAATAATAAGATATACCATCAGCTCTTTAGCTACACTATAAAGATTATTAAGGACAACAAAACATATTTTTTTCCCTTATTGCTAACAGTGGCTGAATTGCCAACAATGGACAACTACTGTCCAAAAATAGCATGTACAAGAATTATTCTAGCTTTCAAATATTAACTTGATCAAGATTATATGAAGGGATCCAGCTCCTTTTAAATTTCACCATATACATTAATGCATAGTATAATAGCATTCAAAGTCAGTTCAAAAAAGAGCCATATGTTATAACCACTGAATACATAAAAATTTAAGCTTTTTTCAGTTCAAACACTCATATTTATATAAATATTTTGTCTCGTTTGGAGCTGAAGGGAATTATCTTGAGATTGATTCCTGATGGTAATGTGAAGATAAAGTAGCAATTTTTATAAATATTTTTGAAGAAATGAAGTTCTAATAATTTTCAAACAATGATGTTAGTTGATGTTACTGCCTTTAGTGGGTGGGTGTTATTGCTTTTATGTAGAGTAATAAATTGGAGGTTGTTCTTTTACTAAAATGTTTCATGCTGCTGAGATTGGGTTGCTTTACCTCTGAGCAAGTGGCTAGGTCACAAACACTCTAAGGGCTCAGATATGGTTGAGGAAGGGGATCCACTGGAGAACTGTTAGGAGGTGAGAGCCTCCCATCAAGGCCATCCAATGTGTACTTTAACGTGCACATTACTGGCAGCTTGGGACTAAAAGTTTTTGGTGGAGCACTTTAACGTAGTGGCCCGGGTGTAGGAAATAATTTTGGAGAGATGTCTGATATTGAATAAGACTGTCAGACTGGAATAACATTTTGTAATGTACATATTCCTTTCAGATATTCTCCACATGCATTATTTAGTGATACATTCTTGAGGGAAAAGCTAACTTGGAAAGACATTCTGGTCTATTTTAATTTAATTCAGTATTTTGCTCCTCCCCTATAATAATTACCTATATATATATACTCTCTTTTTCCTCTTTGTTGTAGTGGTATTTTAAAAAAAAAATTCATAAAAATATGTCTAATATATAGGTTTAATATATTTTTTCAACTCCAATCCAATTATAAATTTATATTTATTGTAAACTGAAATACTTTCCATAAATTAATACTGGAACACTTGGCTCTTTTGCTTATAGTAATTAATTTCTTATGTAGATGTTACACCGTATGTCCAGAGAGTTTGAAGACTTATGGTGTAAACACAAGTACTGTGTACTTGCACTCTAGCGCTAAAGATCTCCTTCAAAATAGTTTCCTCCTGGATCAATACACCGATTCTAGCGTTTCTGGAGGTCATTGAAGCAGTTCTGGAAAAAACTTTCTGGAATGCTGTGGAGTTGTTCTGTCACAGCTATGTGATAGGCCTGAATGTCGGCATGGGGATGGCCTTTAAATGCTCATTTCAGTGTACCAATGTACACTGAAGAGCCAAAACATTATGACCACCTGCTTAATATGATGTTCATCCTCCACGTGCCACCAAAACAGCTCTTACCTTGCAAGGCATGGACACTACAAGATTTCTAAAGGTCTTGTGGTATCTGGTACCAACATGTTGCCAGCAGATCCTTTAACTCTTGTAAGATACGTGGTTGAGCCGCCACAGATCAGATATGCTGTTCCAACACAAACCACAGATGTTCAATTGGATTGATGTCTGGGGAATTTGGAGACCAGGGCAATACCTGGAAGTCTTCCTCATGTTCCATGAACCATTCTCGAAAAATCACATGTTCAGCACAATTTATATTTTCACATCTAATGTTGGTTGTTCTTAATTTAAAAATCTTGAGGAGAGATTCTTCTTTTTTAACTCTTGACAGCCTTTATACAAGGAAAAGGCATGTGTACAAGAAACTGTATGAAATATCAGTACAAGAAAAAGAATAAGTGTTCAAGCAATAAGCTGATGCCACTTAGTGGTAATTGATGCTATAATATAACCTTCCACCAGAGCCATTTAAGCTCTCCTCAAGATTTTTAATTTTGTAATTCAACAACATATTTGATGTGGTGAGTTGTATAATTTATCTGTGCATTTTTATTTTGAAATTATTTTCTTTTTTAAGACTTTTTTGCATATTTTTTTTGCATAACCTGCTTCTGGTAGTGTTGAACTTTTAAAGGACATGTGAAATTTTGTTATTTATAAAACCCTAACAAAATATATTCATGCATTTATATTCGAGTTAATATGGCTCTCATGTGTGCAGTTTGTAAATTGGATTTTGGTGATATTAGTGAATTTCTTCAATGAAAACGTATATGTGGTGGCTATGTCTATTTTTATTGTATTGAATTGAGGCAAAATAATTTTAAGAAAATGTCCTTGGAAAAGAAAAAGAACTGGTTATGTTCAAAATGTATTGATCTTCTCAGTAACTCTTCTAAGCTGAAATCATGTAAATAACAGAAACTACAGCAACAGAAGAGTGTGCCATTGCGTGATGTGATAACGTTGACATGGAAACAAATAATTGTACATCAGATATATCTTCATCTGTGAATAATTTATTTTGTAGTAGGTGTAATGTTCAAATAGTTGATGCACTGGAAATCATTCAATGCAAAGGTCGTTGCAAGTTTTATTACTATTATCATTGCTTAGGATTTGATGATCCAAATTTTAAAAAGATGCGAAATTGGGAAAAAGAAATATGGAGCTGTCAAAAATGCAAATCAGAAATAAATAAGCAAAATATAGAGAGAAATAAAAAGTCAGAAAATAAAGGTCATAATATTTCAGACTCTAAAGATTCTGCACGAGAAAATAAGAACAGATATGAAGAAGAAAAATATATTGAATATCTATTTGATAAACATATGACATATTTTAAAAAAGATTTTATACAGAGCAATGCTGATTTAAAGGAAGCATTATTAAAGGAAATTGGAGAGTATAATAAGAGCATTTTGTACTGTTCAAATAAAATAGATGAATTCTTCACAATAGTTTCAGAATTAAGCAAACAGGTGAAAGTAGTTCAAAAACAAAATGAAAATTTAATCGAAGTAAATTGATCCTTAAAGAATGAAATAAAAGAACTGAAGTGGAAGGTAAATGAACTTGAACAAGTAAGCAGAAATATGAACTTGGAAATAATTGGAGTGCCAGAGACAGCAAATGAAAATATTGAAGGAATCGTTTTAAATATAGCAAAAGCTTTACAAATAGATGCAAATAGTAATAATATACAAGCTGCTCATAGAGTTCCTACTAAAAATAAAGAAAAACATAAACCAATTATCGTACAATTAACATCTCGTAAAATGAAAGATCAGTGGCTTGCTCATTGGAAAATAAAAAAGAAGCTATTTGCTAAAGAGATTCACTGAGGATTTTGTGATGATAAAATATTCATAAATGAACACTTGACCCAAGAAAATAAAATACTACTGCATGAAAGCAAAAAGCTACAACAAGAACAAAACTTAAAATTTGTCTGGGTTAGGGATGGCAAGATCTTCATCCAGAAAGAAGAAAAGGCAAAAGTGTTTAGAATAAGAACTTTAGATGATTTAGTTAGATTTAAAGTTTAGTGATGCAAATATATGTTTTCGTTTATTAATATGAATATTTCAGATGAAATTTTAAAAAGTCAATTAAAATTTAACCAGACAAACAATACAACTGAAAACTTTTTATTAGCAAATCATTGTAAAATAAATGTTATATCAGGAGAAATTGTATATGATGAAAAATATTATATTTGGGGAGAGGGTTGTGGTTCAGTGGTTAGCACGCTTGGCTACTGATCTACGGGACTTGAGTTCGAGCCCCAGGTAAGGCATGGATGTATGTGTCGTTTTTCTGCTGAGGTCCTGCCATCCTCTCAGACCTTCTACTATGGCATATAAACTGTCAGGCTCCTGTCAGACCTATGTGGCAAGCAGCTGCTTGAGGGGGTATTTTATTTTTATTATTTTTATTTATTTAAATATCATTGTAGGAAACATTAGAAGTATGAGAAAAAATTTTGAACATTTTTCTTTGCTTTTAAATCTTACCAATATTTATCCAGATATAATTGTATTAACTGAAATCTGGATAAAAGAAAATGAAACACAATTGTATAAATTGCAAGGTTATAGTATTCATTATAAATGCCAAGTAGGAAACAGAGCTGGAGGTGTCTTAGTGTACATAAAAGATGAATTTATTGTTATTTCTTGTAATACTACATTTGTAAATTCAGACTTGGTACAAATGGAATTTAAATTTGGTAATATTATCTGTACTTTATTGGCATTTTATAGGTCACATATTTATTCAAAGTCAGATTTTATTGAAGAATTAGAATGTAAATTAAATATAATAAATAAAAATTATGTTATTATAACTGGTGATATGGGTTGGGTTGGGTTGTTTTACCTCTGAGCGGCACTTTTTTGCACACCATGGGCTAAATGGCCAGGTCACATGGACCCCGAAGGCTCAGAGAAGGTTGGGAGAGGGGACCCACTGGAACAGCTGTTGGGAGACAGATGGTAGCCTCCCGTCAAGGCCATCCAGCGTGTTCTTTAACGTGCACAGGGTATGACTCTCCCGCACACGAGACCACGGCTTAACGTCCCATCCGACGGACGGCGGCCTTTCCAAGCCCATCGGTGTCCCCTACTGACCGTGGGCAGGGCGGGGAATTTTGCGGAGAAAAATCTCAACGCTGACCCAGCTGGGACTCGAACCTGGGAACTACAGATTACGAGCCTGGCGCGCTACCGACTGAGCCACCCCCGCCCCGCTGGTGATATGAATATAGACATCAAAAAACTAGAAATCAAATAAGTGAAAAATATATAAATTCGGTTACTCACCTAGGATTCTATGTTGCAAATAATTTAATAACTAGAAAAGCTGGAAAAAGCTGTTTAGTTCATATTTTTACAAGAATACCAAACCCAAATAACCTAAGTACTTAACTTATTCAAACATATATAACTGATCATTATTACCTAGGTATTCATTTAAAACTGGATTCAGATAAAATTCAAATAAATTATAAAAAAATATTAAAAACAGATTTAACTATATTAATAAATAAAATTTTAAATTATGATTGGGAAATTATAAAAAAATCATACTGATTTAAATATTCAATTTGAATTATTTGTAGGAAAATTACAGGAACTAATTAGAGTTTCAAGTTATCTTAAATATAATCATCATATTTGGAAAAAATTTAAACCCTGGATTACAGGTGCATTATTAAATTTGATAGAAAAAAGGAACAAATTGTGTAAATTATGTAAGGCACAACCTTCAAATGGAATTTTAAGGGAACAATTCACGAAATATGGAAATTTATTGCTTAACCTTATTAGGCAGGCAAAATCAAATTATTTTAAAACCAAAATATCTGAAAATTTTGGAAACATGAAAAAAACAATGGGGAATTATTAATGAATTATCTGGTGTTGAAAATAAAAAATATTTACTACGGAAATAATTTGCAAAAATTTAAATTACAATTTCCATGATAAACCTTTGGTTTTTGTTGATATATTTAATAAATATTTTACTGTAGTTATAGGGGATTTAATAAAAATGATCCCAATAAATGAAACACATGATTTGACGGAGTTAGATTCCACACTACAATAAATTTTTATTGATAATATGTAACTGAAACTGAAGTGATACCGACAATAAATTCATTAAACATAAAAAACACTTCAGGAAATGATTATTTATCGCCATTTATTTTAAAAAATATATGCCCATATATTTCAAAGATCTTATGTCATTTAATAAATTATTCTCTATCAGAGGGCAGTTTTCCAAAATGTTTTAAAAAGGCTACCATAATTCCAGTTTATAAAGGAGGTGATCGAAAATTTTGGGGAACTACAGACCAATTTCAATACTATGTAATTTATCAAAAAAATTTGAAAATAAAAATGGTAAAGTTTCTTACAAAAACAAATTTTTTTTTGCTGAAAATCAATTCGGATTTAGGGAAAAAAGAAATACAGAGGATGCTATTTTAAAATTAACTTCAATAGTTCATAGAGGAATAAATGATAACCTTAAAGTAGCTATTGTTTTTCTGGATATACATAAAACTTTTTATTATGTTCCTCATAACATAATGTTATTTAAACTTGAAAGATGTGGATTTAGAGGAAAAATGTATAATTGGTTGAAAAGTTATTTAAATGATAGAATTCAGATGGTTAAAACTTTTATTCTTAATATATATGTAATCTTGATATAATAGGAAATTTAATTCCTTTTGTTGATGATAGAGCTTTAATTTATATTAATAAAGATTTAGATTCTTTAATAATTAATATAAATATAGATATCATTAAAATTAGAAATTGGTTTTTAAAAAATAAATTACTTTTAAATATAAATAAAACAAAATATATCTATTTCAGATTAAAAGGACAATATGCTTTTCTACATAATAAAATATATTATCATGCTTTGGAATGTATTAGTAAAAATTGTTCCTATTTGCCTATTAAAGTAGTTAATTGTTTTAAATATTTAGGTGTTTATATAGACTGTAAATTAAATTGGAAGTATAATATAAGAATTATAGCAAATATTATTAAAAAGATAAATATTGTAATACCATGGTTATAGACATGGTTATTAGACAATTTGTAGATATTTTAACTTTAAAAATGTTATATAACTGTTGGGTTAAATCATATATGCAATATGGAATTATTTCTTGGGTTGGTACATATTATACTAATATTAACAGATTAAATGTAGCTCAAAATAGTATTATAAAATGCATATTGAAGAAAAGAAAATATGAAAGTGTTAAAAACTTTTATAAAGATGCTGATATTTTAACAGTTAGAAAAATTATATATTCATCCAATTTTAAGACATATGTTTAAAAATTGGTATTCAAAATATAAAATTTGAAAATTATAACACAAGATACAGTAACTCTGTTAATCTCGTTGAATTCTTACCTAAGAAAAATGTGACTAAAAAGCATTATATTTACCTTGCACCAAAATTATTTAATATTTTGGCAAACAACTTAAAAATGGAAAAAAATTTACATAGCTTTACTTCAAATCTTCGTAAATGGCTAATACATATTGATAATATTGAGGGTTTTTTTGTAATAAATTTAACATTTTTTAATCATTCATCAAACTCTATTCTTTCCATTTGTTCAAATTAGTTTTGTTCTTCAATTATTTTATAAATGCTTAAGATGTTTAGACTGTTGTTGCCAATAATGATAAATTAGTTATTAAATTTTAATAAATTCCACAGGCGAGTTATATACTCTTATGGATTTCTGTAAATTTCAATTGAAATATTTATACCCATTGGGGTAGACAATGTAATTGGCTGTATTATGTGTTAAGAAATAAAAAAAAAATTAAGTTGTTCTTAAATTCTTCATGCATAAATATTCTTCCTCAGCAAAATAAAAATTTGGCAACCCAGTTCAAAAACATCTTGTCAGGAAAGTTTAGGCTTGTTGAGCTTGCCATAGTCAAATAAAGATATTTGCTAAATAATAAGATCTTTGAATAGGTTGTACTGGTAGCATCAGCCAATCAAGTGTCACAGGCCAGTACAAAATGATGACCTGGCTTCTGCAGTTTAGTGCTATTGTATTATCTGATTATCTCTGTTGATGTACATCTGCTGTAGAGCTACACAAAGGGCTCAGATTCAGTGATTTAACTAACTTAATTCGTTGATCATATTAATAAAACAGATACTAATAAAATAGAAATTTTATATATTTTCATTAAATTATATATTTTGAGCTAATTCACATATACTCACTTAGTAAAGAAGATATTTAAAAATTTCTAATATATCTGATTTAAATATTTCTAATTCCTTATACATAGGTACTTTGGATATAATGCTTTAAACAATACTAACATGTTGAACTAATGCTGGCTCAGTCTTTTTTCCTCTAATAATGACTATCACTCTTCATGTAAATTTTGGGCAGTTTCAACAGGTTATAGAATACTCTGGTAGGTTTCTGGAGAGATGCGGGTGAAATTTTTTCACAAAATCATTTATTGATTTATAGGTGTTTAAATGTCAACAGATAATGCTGAGATTATCAATTATTGTTATAATCATTAACCCTTGTCAGGTTTCTGAAACAAAACTCACTGTGGTGGCCAGATTAATTTTAAAGTGTTTTCAAAAAGTAAAATAAACAACTTTAGAAACTCATCCTGAAGTAACTAATGAACAGAAATATGTCATGTTATATACCAAAGGAAAAAACATTTAATTATGCTTAATAAAATAGCAAAAATTTAGAGAAAAAGATAAGCTGAATTTTTAATTTTTTTTTTTAAACATTGTATGTTTTCTATTTTTTCTATATTATTTTATTATTCTAATATAAACAGTTCATAATATTTTGATTATTGCTTAAATCTTTCATTTATTTCGTTTTTTTTTTTTATAAATTATTTAGTCATTTATGCATATTGTATATTCTTAGACTTTTGATGAACAGCCAACTCTAAGCCTAAGTAAAGCACCGCCATAAAAATATTTTGCTTTTAAAAACTAGATAATTAAATAAGAAATGAAAAATATAACAGAAAAGTCATGAAGAACTATGAAAAAAATTAAAAATGTTTCAAAGAATTTAAAGTTTGATGCACTGAACTTGAGAACAAGTCGCTTTATTATAAAGCTGCATAACTGCTACGAAAAAGTTTTATTCTAAAATTCTGGCCAAAATTTTGGTTAAAAATTGCAATTTCCTTACCTTAATTTGTTTATATGCTTTGAATGTAATTAAAAATATTGATAAAGTCCTACCATTTAATAATCATGCTCTGAGTAATCCAAATGTTTGTTCTGATTGCTGCCATTTTAGATCAGATTGCTAGCAGTTGCACTTTCGATCGTTTCTAATTAATTTTTGTTTATAATCACAGTATCTATTTGATATATCAGTCTGCTGAAATATTGATCGAACTATGTGCTTAGTTCTTGAATGACGCAATTTCCGGTAGTAAAAAAAAAACAGTATCCTTATGTTAGAAGTTTAGAAAGTATTACAACTCTAGTAAAGTTATGAATAGCTGGAAATTCAACCAATCAATAATCTATGCACGGTACAGCAGAATAGAAGAATGAAATGAATCATTGCTACATGATGCTGTTTACAGTGATTGAACATGGGCATCTGACTCATATAGAGTAATTTTTAAACTTTATCATAATTTTTTCAAGTGGAATCAACAGGTAAAAAATTTATATCATAGATTTAAATGTTATTTTTGATATTTAACTAGAAAAAAATTCAGATTTCTATTCAAAAAAAATTTTTATTCGCAACCTTGTACCGGGAGCAAAGTTTCAGTCTCTGACCACTAGAATGGGAGAGATGAAAGTGATTCTTTGGGCTGCGACACGGTAAGGGTTAATAACACTAAATAGCATGGTAAGGGTTAATAACACTAAATAACACTAAATAGCTAAATGACTTCATTATATATTTTCATCTTATTCTGAGCACTAAAATGAAATATTTGCCACCTGAGATCATGGATGGCGCCAAAATGAAGTGCCCAAAATTCACGGGAAGAGTGATGGTCATTATTAGTTGAAAAAAGACTGAGCCAGCATTAGTTCAGCAAGTTAGAATACTCTAGCAAGTTTCTAGAGAGATGCAAGTTCGAATCTTGTATGTTGGTGAAATTTTTTCCACAAAAATATTTAATGCTTTAACTTCTAAAATTGTATTTTTGTGAAGAAAAATAGAAGTTAAGCAAATATAAAAATATATTTAAGAAAGAATAGGCAATAGATGTTTTAGCAAAAATTTGCTGAATTGCAACTTTTTTTTCCCCTATAGGAGATGCTGTATCCAACATACATTCTCGACTTGATGTCATTATGCTGGTCTCAACAGCCTAAAGATAGACCATCTGCTAGCCAAATAGTTTCCATAGTTACTGCACCTGAATTCACTCATCTAGTAGATGTTGTTTCACTTCATGATCAAATGGCAGTCCTTAGTGCTGCAGTTACAGCATTATCTGTGGACATTGAAGGTTAGGAAATTTTTTTAAATTCAAATATGTACCTTTTACAAAGTTTATATAATTGATTTATAAGCTTGTCTGCCCAATCTTTTGATGTTATTGAGTTTGTAGCTATATTATATATATACTATTTGCAATTTATCATTTGATTGTGAGAAAACAGTTATATTTATTTATAGTGTCAGATATAGAAGTTAATGAACTTTTTCAAGTTTTTTTTTATATGGCACCTAATATGCAACAACCTTCTAACAGTAGCATTAATTGAAATCTGTTTTATTTATCATTTTTTCAACCTACACATATTTGGAATAATATTCCTTCTTTTCATAAAAATTTGTTGTCCAAAAACTTGATGATTGGTGCACCTAATTTCACAAGAACAATGCATAGAAATGTCTATAATTAGGAAGTAGTTAGTTTTATATATCCCATCATTTTAAGCAAAAAATGGTTCAATGAAGAGGAACACAGGAAAAAATCTGCACAATCTTAAAAAAGATTGGATATATAAAACCTGACAAAGAAGTGATATTTTTTACTGACAATAACATGCTTAGAGTCTGAATTACAGGAATTGTCCATAAAACATTTTAAACACCAATATAGGATGCAAGTTAATTCCAATATTATTTGCCATTACCTATTTAGTATTTGATTTTTTATTTAATCCATTCTATCAATGTCTATTTTCATCTTGGACCCCTGGAAGGATTAATTATCTGTGGAGATTTCAATGTTCATCAAAAGATGTGGAGATCCACTCATACTTCTCCTAGAGGAACCAGGATAGGAAAACTTTACACTCGTGAAACCTGGTACTTTTAAATGATGGAAGCAAAACTTACTATAGACCCAACAGCAAAAAGTTCCACTCTAGATTTATCTTTCTGCTCTCTTGAATTAGCACACTTAATAAACGATTGCTTGTGGTAGTTAAGATTGATCTATTATCATTGATGGTTTACCAAATCAACCCACAATATCCACAATAGCAAGAAAAAAATAATAGATTAGAGAGTCTTCTCACAAACCATGAATACAGATATGGAAAATAACCCCACCATTAGTGCAGAATCTCTGATGAACTTTAATGGAAAAATAGAAATGTCATCTGAAAAGCAGAATAAAAACCATAAAAAAATTATTACCTATCTAGTTGTAGCATGTATATAAAAAAATAGAGAAAGGGAATAGAAACATATGGCATTAATGACCTCATAAACTTTAAGAGAATAGTGGCCACTGTTAAAAAAAAAACTAAGATATGCAAGAATACTACAATGGCAAAATCTTAGCTCAAATGTAAATATTTTCACACTCCTTACTAAAGCATGGAACTTGGTAAAAAATACAGAAAAAACAGAGGCTTCCTGCCCCTGGCAAAACATCATAATAGAAACGAAATCTCAGAAGAAAACAGCTGACAAATTCGTAACCCACTTCCTTGTAGATCAGATAAAAAAAAATTTGGAAAATAAACTGAAAATCAAGTAGATGATAACTAAAAGAAACAATTAGTGATTAGAACCCTAAATTGACATTGAATAAAGCATTTAAAAACCTTAAAGAACATAAAACAGTAGAATTATTAAATATCATAATCCATCACTGGATGGAAAGTACCCTGCCCTCTACATGGAAAGAAAATTATATGGTGCCCCCTGCTCAAACTGTAAAAAGATATATATATATATTGATTTCTGTAGACCATTATCTCTCTCCAATAGTACTCTCAAAGTCACTGAAAGAATGCCAATGAAAAGATTTGAATGGTTCTTTAAAATAAATAAACCGCTACTACCATATCAAACAGGATTCCAAGCTTTGTGTCAGCTCAAGACAGCATTCTAGACCTCATCATTGATATACTGAATCGCTATCCTTTAATAAACCCTATAATAGTCATATTCCTTGATATTAATGAAGTCTTTGACTCCATACTGCCTATGAAGTTCATTAAAAAATTAGAAAATCTAGATTTAAAAGGTAATCCCACCAATATTTATAATAAAATCTATTAACATTAGAAAATTGGTATTAAACTCAAAAACTACATATCAAAAAACTATACTGCATTTCAAGGAATTCCTCAGGACTCAACATTTGCACCCCTCCTATTTAACATTTACTTGTCGGATATCAACAGATTCCAAAAAATATGCGAGTTGCACTTTTTCCTGACAGCATGGTGGTATAATGCAAAGGAAACAAATTTTACACCTTAGAAGAGTGAATGCAAGATGCCTTAAATAGCATTGTAAACTACTGGAAAAATTGAGTTTAAGAATTTAACCCCATGAATCTGCAATGATGGCCTACACCAAAAAACAAACAACCATCATTGAGCTAAAAAACTGCAGCCAGGAAATAGAAAAAAAAAAAATTCACAAAATTCCTAGGAGTGAATCTAGATCTCTAATGGTCTATTGTTACAATAAGGAATGCATATGTACTTAATTGTAATGATGCCCTTCAAGGCTGTCTTTGTGGCATTCTGGATTTAGTCATTGATCTTCAGCAGCACTTGCCAACTTCCATCAGAGTCTTCAATTCAATCCCCGCTTGGGGAAGCCTCATCTAGGCAAGATAATTGTAGCTGAATTGACTACTATATATCTCTGATCTATTAAGCTATCAATGAACTGAAACAGCTTCCCAGCACAGCAAAGAAGAAAATACAGATAGTAAGATTGCAAATGGCATTAAAAAGGATCCAACCAAATACCAAAACCCAGCATTCCTCACCGAAACATTAATGGATATGCACAACCTAATAAATAGAAAGTTAAAAAAAAAATGAAATAATCATAAAATGGATAACAAGACATGGTGAAATCCAAGGAAATAAAATTGGTGACAAAATAGTTGCAGATGTTTATGATTTGCCAGAGATCACATCTATATCCATAAGACAAAATTTTATTAAAAGAAAAATATAGCTAGCATGGAAAAGGAAATCCAAATATACATTCTCAAAGCCAATGAAAACCAGAACAACCACAGAATAA
This sequence comes from Ryuthela nishihirai, assembly GCA_038380435.1. Lineage (NCBI taxonomy): Eukaryota > Metazoa > Arthropoda > Arachnida > Araneae > Heptathelidae > Ryuthela > Ryuthela nishihirai. Next base: position 150,554,152 of record JAWZYU010000001.1, on the reverse strand, counting down.
GAATAACTACTGATATTAGCAACAAGCATAACATCCCAAGCTAATATTACAAACAGCAACAAATGATAATAAACCGAAGCTCAAAGGTAAAACACTGCTGGAAATCCAGATATGGAACCAGCAATGGAGAGCCGGACGGGGGCGAGGCCAACTGGGCAGCAGCATCTGCCAAGTCATTGCTCATGATACCAACATGACCAGGCACCTAACAGAAATGGATGGTGGTTGTGACTGCCAGATGTAGCTGCTGGTGGATCTTAGAAAGAACTGGATGAGGTCGATTTCTCACCAAGATCAAGAGGTCGATTTCTCACCGAGATCAAAGCCTGTAGTGAACTAAGCAAGTCAGTGTAAAGCACACACCGACGACGATGCTCAGCTGCCACGTGGTCCATGCAACTCTGCAGTGAAGATGGAACACTGCATGGGATCTGGTCTGCAATGATTACATCACAGCAGACCATGGCCGATCCCACTGATGTGCCGGACTTCGAGCTATCTGTGAAGACAGGCAAGAAAAATCACAGGAAGGGGAAATGGTGATCCATAGTGGAAGTGACTCAGCTGTCGATTGTGTGATCAAAGACTGGTGTTGATTACTCTGAGGTAGCCTCAGACTCGCAAACCAAAAGAACGAAAGGCAGTTGGCCGATTAGTGTAAAGCATCTCCCACTTTGGATTGAAAACGCAGTCCCAAATGGGGTGGCCAGACAGGGATCGCAATTTAGATGCAAATTGTGGGAACAACTGCTGACGGCGAAGAGATGAAGACAGTTTGTCATTCTCAACATAAAGACTCTGGGCCGGTGCGGAAGGCTCCTGTGCAAACATGGAAGGCCTGATGATTTGGGGGGGGGGGCAGCACCTTCACCACCAAATCCCAGGTGGAGTCGTACACCTGGGATCCGAGTCCAGTTTCAACTGAACAAGTGCACTGTGCATTCGGAGCAGAGAACATCAGTCATCTCCCCACGAGAGAGAGGAGAGTACCATGACGATGTTCAATGCCCTCATGCACTTGGACCTGAGATGACCTGAAGATTTTGCTTGTGGCAAAAGTGCACACAAACGGTCTTCTGTGGGGAGAACGGAAACCCGTTTGCCATCGCTTAAACCGAAAGATTGTTCAGGGCAATTTGCAGTTATCTTTCAATGACCCTCATGTTGGACAAAGAGAAAAAGATGGTAAAATCATCAACATAGAGGGCATTGCCTACAGATGGAGGAACTTGTCTAGTAATAGAATTAATCTTGACAGTGAAAAGCGTAACACTCAGAACGCAGTCTTGTGGCACCCCCTGTTCTTGGAGGTACAGCTGCAACAGAGTGTTGCTGACACAGACATGAAAACAATGTGCCGATAAGAAGTTGGAGATGATGATCAGAGTGTGACCTCCATATTTCATTCATGTTGAAAAAATTGACACCAGGTGCTCTCTATGTAAAAATGAACATCTTGATAGCCAATTCAAGGTGTATCAGATGGTCAAGAGTTGACTGTTGCCTGTGAAAGCCACACTGTGTGTTGGAAAGAAGGTTGTGGTGTTCTAAATACTAGTTGAGTCTGGCACTTACCATTCTTTCCAACACCTTGCACACATAGCTCGTCAACGCAATGGAATGATAATTCGAAAGAATTTTTGAAACCTTTCCTGACTTCGGAAAGGCCAAGACGATGGCCTCCCACCAGAAGTGTGGAAACTTCTCCTCAAGAAAAATGCGATTGAAAAGATGGAGCAGCCGATCCTTACTCGATGGTGAGAGACGTTGGAGCATGGCATAATAGACATTGTTCAGCTTGACAGCAGATGCACGAGAGGTGTGCAGAGCAAGGCGAAGCTCCTCTACTGTGAATGGCCTGTTGTAAGGCTCCAGCCCATTTGAGTGGAAGGACAGTGGAGAGGAAGGTTTTTCTTACTCCCCGAGAAACTCGGGGAAGTAAGAAAAAGAATAGATGGAAGAGAATGACTCCCCCAGAGTGTCTGCAATTGATTTGAGATCAGCAATTGCCTGTCCATTGTGCTCCAGGATCGATAATGAGTGGGACGTGTAGTTCCAACCCATCTTTCAGACTTTATCCCACACGACCTTAGAACTGGTCGTGCAAGTGATAGAAGATGTATATTTGATCCAAGATTCCTTCTGGCTCTGGCACCAGACAAAATGAGCTTTCATCCTGGTGCGTTTGAACATTTCAAGGTTGGGGGACATCGGACATCTTCAAAACACACTCAAGCCTTGTTCTGAGCCTTACAAGCTGCAGTGCAATCAGGATTCCACCACGGTTTTAGAAAACGAGGAAACTGTGTCAAAGTTTGAGGAATTTTTGATGCAGCTGCATCTACGATATAGTCCATGATATTTGCTACTGCCACATTCATGTGCTTCTGGCTGACAGAGTGGTCATCGAGCTCAGAGAGCAGCTCAAAACCACTCAAGTCAGCCCGATCAAGCCTCCACTGTGAGACACTGCAAGGCCCCCCGCGGGAGATGGTGCATACCACAGGGAGGTAATTGCTTCCATAAGGGTTGTCCTCGACCTCCCTTGTAAAGAATGGAAGGATCAAGGAGGAGCAGATGGTGAGGTCAATGGCAGTGAATGTGCAGGTTGGGGAGTGAAAGTAAGTACTGACACCGGTGTTCAACAGGGAGAGAGAAGGATCCAGGAGCCATTACCACAGGACCCCGCCCCTCCCATTGGTGTCAGCATTGCCTTAAAGTGGACTATGTCCATTGGTGTCCCCCATTATGAAGAAGAGGGATGGCAGCTGCGAGATGAGATCATCGAGGTCTTCCTGGAAGACGATGCTTCCAGGTGGAAGATATACCGAGCAAACAGTCAGGGAGAACCCCACAAAGAGGCAGATGGCTACCACCTCTAAATTGGTGGTGAGGATACAACTTGGAATGGAGAATTGTTACTCACAAGGATGGCGACACTCCCGCAAGCTAGACCATCTCCATTCTGGCCCCAGCAAACTAATGAAAAGTGCCGGATCATGGAATTTGTGACTGGTTTGCAACTATGTCTCCTGCAGGCACACACAGATGGGCTGGTGTGCCTAAAGGAGGGCCCTTGATGTCGTCAAGATTCCTCGGAATCCATGACAATTCCATTGTAGGAGGACCTAGAAGAGTGGGCGGATGCGGAATTCCTATTGAATGTAACCGCCGCAGAGGACAGTTTTGTGAATAGGGGGTGGTCTGTATCCATGTCCTTGGAATCGTCCGAGGGACATGGATCAGTGACCACCCTTTGCGGAGGAGTGATAATTTTCTTTTTTTGGCCCCGGTGGAGGCCCCTTTGGTTTGGAAGGTCTAGCTGTCTGAGGACAGGAAGTGGAAGACTGAGTTGCAGAAATGGAAATGGATTGATGTTATGTCGGTTTTGCCTGCTTCAGGTGGTACCTTGCTGCAGATGAGAAAGACTCAGTAGGTGGTACACTGATGTCAATCTGATACTGCCACCAAAGTCATTGGAACAATGGGCTTTCCAATGACTGCACTGGCATAGGATAACTTGTCGGGTGGGGTGGGCGGTGCAGCAAGTTTTCTTGCCTCAGCGTATGAGATGTTATTCATGATCTTTAGGCATTGCATCTCCTTTTCCTCCTTCCACTTGTGACAGTCATGGGAATATGCCAGATGTTTGCCACTACAGTTCACATAGCTAGCGTTTTCTACTGTGCAGTCAGGATCGAGATGATCCTTACTGCCGCAGTGAGCACAGGTGTAAATAACCTGCCTTGATGGAAGAAGGCAGGCGTGGTGTGTTGAAGGTTATAATCAGTACCCAGGTGGGTACCAATTTAACATCGCAGTGCGTTGAAACCTGATGGATCGCTGTTACTCCTTGAGGCGTGACCTCTGAGAGGATTTTGTCTTTGGTGACTTTGAGGAGGCCCTACTCAGTGATCACACCCCAAGAGGAATTCAAAGTTTTATAGGGGGTGACGTCAACATCCACCCCACCAATCTTTCTGACTTTTAGGTGCAGTTCCAAGTATTTGGAACGAACAGTCTCAACCTGCAAGTCACCAAATTGTAAGCACTTGATGGATTTCGGCTCTCATGCAAAACCTTTCAAACCTTTGTTGACAAAAAAAGGGGGCATGTCCCCAGGTACCTGATCACCCTTGGAGTGGAATGATCAGGAATCTTGGGAATGAAGACACAGACAAAGAAGACAACAGCATAGATAACAGAGACAATGAAGAAGATGGGGGCTCATGTCAAGTCCACTTGTTGGCATTGATCATAGCAATTTCATCATCAACTCTCATGTTTCATTTTGTGTGGTTCAGTGCCTGCTGTCCCCACCCTCCACGGTGCCCAACAAGGGGACATCCAGTCGGGCACCAGGGCTTCGCAGGCAATACACCCACACAGACAGTGATCTTAGTCCTCACACTAAATGAAAAGAAAAATGTGCAGAAATAAACTTTCTACACAAAAGGAAGTAAGCGGAAAATAATAGAATTGTGAGTGACCAAACTGGCCTCACAAAGATGACAAAAACTACTAACTACGAAAGGAAAACCTGTACCTGGATGTGGGCAAGGTTGCTCACTACTCTGCATGGTTGACCCTAGCAGAACCTGCCCACCGCTGATTGCTCCTAGGAGACACACCCCAGGAGCTCCCGTTTACCGGAAGCAGAGGCTCCAGAATCCACTGCCCAATGACAGGCTCCCCAATGGCAAGGCAGCCAAAGGGGACCCTACCTGTCATGAGCTGAGGAGAGAATATGGGGACCCCTAGCAACTACCAGGATACTCCTTTCCAGGGACACTGGTCTCCACGCACAAGAAACACACGGGCGAGCATTCAGGACCCTGTGAAGGTACCCGAGCCAGTGGAACCTTTACAGAATAGTTCCCTCATCTAATACAGGAGCTCGCACTGAGGGGTACTTACAAAGGGTCCATGTTTCATTACCATACCTAACCTTAGAAAGAACCAAACTATTATGCAGCCTAATTTTAGTCTTTTAGTGTACATGCCTATTTTTCTACTCTCCCCATAGATTCTTAAAAGTTCCAACAGCAATCCCTATTCTTTTTATCTCATGTTGCACATCACCAGTATCTAAAATTTTCGTATCTCCAGCCCATTTAAGGCCAAAATCTTTCCCTTGAAGTGAATTATACTAATATAACCAAACTAAAGAGAAAAGGAGACAAAATGCACCCTTGACGAACACCAGAAGTAATGCTAAACCAATTGCTACAAGCCTTACCAACTCTCACACACGACTCAGTGTTATTATAGAAAGCTTTCATTATGTTAACTAACTCATCTGGTATGCCATAAGATCTCGAGATCAATCACAAATTATGACAATCAACAAAGTCAAAAGTCTTTTTGAAGTCAACAAAGCTAGCAATCAAAGGTTTCTGAAACTCTAAACATTTCTCAAGAATCTGCCTAAGTGAAAATATCTGATCCACACATCCCCTACCACTTCTGAATCCACATTGCTCATCACGCAATTGACTGTCAACCAGATTCTTAATACTAGTAAGCACGATCATGGAAAGAACTTTACCTGGAACAGAGAGTAGGCTGATACCCCTATAGTTATCACAAGAACTGCGATCACCTTTTTTGAAAATAGGAACAACAATAGCTCTGGTAAAATCCTTAGGAAAAAGATTATCCAAAAGAGTGCTATTGGTTTCAAGAATAACCTGCTTAAACTGATCCCATTCTTTTTCAACTTCAATAGTAACCAAACCACATTTGTCATAATGACTAAGTAGCCTATCATGGTATGTTTTGGCTATATCTGGATCTTTCAGGCATTCAGTGTTATAACTGATATTTTAACCTTAGCACAACATTTCTCAAGTTTCAGCTTCAAAATACTTGACCAGGTAATGGTCAGATCCAATTTTGGCTCCCCTGTATGATCTGGTATTCCTAGCTGAACTAGCCATCTGCTGTTAATTAAACTATAATCTATCATATTCCTGTGCAACCCATGTGTATATTAAATGTCCCGGTGTCTGTAGTATGTGTTTGCTATTCGAAAACCATTAAGTTTACTTACCTGTAGGAGACGCTACCAATGCCAAAAGGACCTAGAACTGCTGCCCAGAGATCAGAGTCAGTACCAACTTTAGCATTGAAGTCACCTAGCACAAGAGAAATATCTCCTTTCTTCGCAGAATTTAAAGTATCCTGAAACTGTCTATAAAACATCCTTGTCATTCTCATCAAAGTCCTCTGGGGGTCTCCCTTGTTCATGTCAAAATCTGCTTCTAATAAACATAAGAGCTGATTTATATTGACATATCTCCCTTGACACTTTTTGTCAAGGGGGGAAGATCATTATACGAAATTTGGGACCAAGCAGTTATGAATAGTTCCTAAGTATGAAATTAAAAGTTGAAACATGAGCTATTCAAAAACAGTTAAAATGACATTATCTTTTGATATAAATTGAAGAAATTTCTTCACATTTATGTTCAACTGTCAAGGAAGGTATCCTCTTACTATAATGTTGATATCAATTTAAGAGGAAAAATTGTCTTGAGGCAGGTGGGATACAAACCCACAACACTGGGAATGTGTCATGTGCTCTGACCACTAATCGAGATCTTTAATTGATATTACAAACTTTCTATCTACAGTACACAATTTACTCTATCTTATGAAGGCATTATCCCAGCTGCTCACAAACAGCCTCAAGAAGCAGAGGACAAATATATCATGAAGATCGCAAGCATACAATTGAATAAATTGAAGAAATTTCTCGATGTTTATGCTCAACTGTCAAGAAAGCTGAAACCCTTATTTTAATGTTGATATCAATTTTAGAGGAAAAATTGTCTTGAGCCTGGTGGGATATGAGCCCACGACCTCCTGATAACATGTCAGGTGTTCTGATCACTTAACTACCGGCTACTGGTTGAGAACTCCATATAATCAGTAGGTCATGGGTTCATATCCCCACCCAGCTCAAGACAATATTTTCCTATAAAATTGATATCGACATTAAACCAAGAGTCAAAACTTTTGATAGGTAATTAATTAATCCTTAAGATTTGGGTGAATATGGCCTAATTGTTAAGTCAACAGTGGTCCTGGCTTTATTGTTTAGCAGGAGTTCTTGAACAGACAAACTCTTTAAAATATGTAATTTTTGTTATGAAGGGCATTCCAAAAATTCTTGACATGTGTCTGTATATTTGCACTCATTCCCCCAAAGTTAATGAACTGTGACTTATTTGAAACCTTGTCTAAACTTATTGTTATGTGTTTAAAACAAAGGCCAAATCATCATTTCTCTCTTAGATAACAGCACATAAAGTTCTGTCTGTGAAATCTGTGCATTGTTACTATGAAGCCTACTAAAGATGAGGATCGATTTTACATTTTCACAAGGATGCAGCTTGAGGATGACATGAAAAATAAATCATGCCAATTTATTACAGGCATGTGGGGATCATGCCTGTTCATATGGCACTTTTATGGGATACATGTGCAAATTCAGAGGACAGCACAGCTTCAAAGGCATCCCTGTTGCTGGAAGACAGAACCAGGCTGTGAATGAGAGAACCGTTGTTGCTGGTCATGAACCTGTTAGGGAAAACACACATGTCACCATTCAGGTAATAAGTTTAGATGTCATATCAATTGCCAGTGTGGAAACAATTATTCATCAAGATTTAAAATTTCAAAAGCTCTGTTCCAAATGGGTACCCCACAAACTGGCAGAACAGCAAAAAAGGGCTAGAGTCAACTTGTTCAGGTAGATGCTGGCAATGTTTGAACCTAATGCCTCCAAACTGTTAACAGACATTATTACAGGTGATGAGATGTGGTTTTATTACTATACAACTCCCAGAAAGATTGACTACTATGTTTTGAGGATTTACCGAAAGATGAACCGGGTCCCCAAATCCTCCAACAAGACTTTCCCTCAAGGAAAAGGACAATCACAATTTTTTTCAATTCCCAAGGAGTTGTAGCTGTGGACACCTTACTGCAAAAATGACTATAAATAACCAATACTACACCAACGTTGTTTTGCCCAAAATGGGTAAAGAGATGAAGGTCCAGCATCCAACAACAGGTGTGTCAAGGGTTCTTCTTCATGACAATGCCAGTGCTCACAAACCTGGAAAGTTACAGCCTGTCTGGAGCAGGGAAAAAAATCAAAGAGCTACCCCATCCTGCATATTCATCCAATCTTGCACATGCGATTTTTGGTTGTTTCCAAAAGTTAAGATGGAAATTATTGGGAAGCCTTTTTCAAGGGTGCAAGACCTTGCAAAATGCATTCATTCAGCGTTCCATCATGCAGAGTTCCCCAACAGGAGTACCACCAAGCATCCCAGAAGCTTTGCATAGATGCTGGAGGAAGTAAAAGTTTTGTTGAGGTAAGTGCAATGGCTTTTGTTTTGCAGATACATGTCAAGAAATTTTTGAATGCCCCTCATAATTAGAGTGAATAGTTACTATGAAAAATATATGCATCAAACAGTTGTCGAGTTTCCTACATGAAACAAATGTAGTTTTTTTATGAGAAAACATTAAAAGCAAGTTTAAAATGAAATGACTGGAGAGTACTAACTATTCATTTCTTCTGTCAGTCATATGCACTGCCATTTAATGAAATTGCCTCACCTAGGAAGAATTCTTGAATGTGAACCAAATTAATTGTAGTGGTACTATACACATAAAGAAGCAGTGATTATAAAGGCAGATAGTTTCTGCGATATTAAGTGATAAAACAAATGTATATCAGTAGGTGATAAGGCCACCATGAGCAATAAAAGTTCTAAGACATTATTAGCAAGATAATAGTCAGAATCAATTTCAGCCTTCCTGTATGATCCAATATTCCTAACTGAACTAGCCCATTTCCTGTTAATATATGGTTGATCATATTCCTATGCAGCCCATCAGGTGAAATCCATATGTATTTATAACAATCTTGGTGTTTGTAGTATGTGTTAATTATTCTGAAACCATTAAGGTTACTTACTGTAGAAGACGTTGTCCATTGCCATTGGAACTACCAATACCAAAGGGATATAACACCCTGCCCAAAGGTCAGAGTCAGTACCAACTTTAGATACAACATTAGGTCACTGACATGTCTGCTGAGAAGCAAACCTTCACCTAAGAGATACTTTCCATCCTCTCTCCCTGAAAAGAGAAATTTAAAATTATTTGTTTTAAGTATTTGACATTTACATATCCATTTGGTCCCTTGCAATCCCAGAATATCAAGGTTATAATGCTGGAATTCCTATGTGAGGAGGTCAAGAGATTAATCTCTAGGCAACCTGTGGAAACTGGGTGGTATGTGGCTGTGTATTATCCTGTTGAAAATTGTGTTCCAGCACCATTATACTGGCTGATAGTCTGTATGGTACTTCTGGGTACATACTACAGTCAGCCCTTGACTTTCGCGGGTTTAACTTTCGTGGATTTGATTATTCACGAGTTTGCCATCAATAATTAAATGGGAATTTTTTTTTGGAGTTTTGCGGCCTACTGCAGAAAATCGCAGATGACACGCATAGACTAGAAAATGTAAAGAAAACTAAAAAAAGTTCAGTAAGTCATAAATGCATAAAATATATGCATTATTAACCTATTTTGTCATTTACTACCATAAATATATACACAAATTTATTATAAAAAGTTAATTTTTTTTTAAAGTTTCAGTACGCTAAAAGAACTGCGATGACTATTTTTATGACATCGACCTGTCTATGATACATTCCTTGAAGTTGAAGGAATTGGTAGAAGAGGCATTGTCTATGTACACCAACATTTTTAAAGAAATATAGAGGCTTTTGCCTCTATATTTCTTTAAAATATATATTTCCCTGCTACCCTTTCCACTTCTGTCGCCCCTGCTACCCCTGAGGCGTCCCTTTCTTCTTCTCCTCCTCCTCTTCCGCATACAGAACACGCAGAAGATGATGAGGATGAAGACCCTGATGATCCACTTCCACTGCTCGAATAAATTACAATAATGCAGCACAGTTACAATAAACATTGTTTGAATGTGTGTCTTTGTGTGTACTGTAAGTCTCATAACTATACAGCAAGAACTGTGTGTCAGAAGTGTTTGTATTTCATCATCATTGTACATAGTCATCGCTAGCCTAGTCATCGTGTGAAAGACAAAAAAATTTTAAAGCATAAAGTAATTAAAGTTTATAAAACACAATACTGTATTGTACTGTACTGTATATGACTGTATTTTATAAACTTTAATAATTTTACTGGTATCTAAATACTGTACATGTACTGTATTACCTCTCTCTCACTCTCTGTGTGTGTTAGCCTACATTGTTCATACTGTAATTTTAAATTTATAAAATATGCTGTTGCAGTACAGTGTATTATTTACTTTTTTGTGTGTTAAATATGGTTAACAGATTAGGAGTTAAGCTAGGGGGGGGGGGCAGAGATATTCACGGTTTTTCCACATTGGCAGCGGTCCTGCGTTCCTACCCCCCCACGAAAGTTGAGGACCAACTGTATATTATGTTGTTCACCTGTCTCCACACATAGCCATCACTGGCACTTAACAAAAATGTGATTGACCACTGAAGATACTCTGCTCCCCAGGAACCTCTCCCTGCAATACTACAGATGTGTAAACGATAGGCTGGACAAGCCAAGGGACAGCACTCATATAGGCTCATGTCTTGTAGTCATCATCAGATTGCACTGGCAAACACAGGAACAGGCACGGATGGTGTATGACACTAGTAATCTGACTTACCATTACAGTTCTGTCATGTGTAGCTTGTCACTGGATCGACTAGTCTGCCCACTCTGATGTTCTCTTATGGGCACCTGAAACTGGCAGCTGTGTTGCTGAACCTTCTGTTATCTATTATAGCCAACAGTATCCACAAATTCATGCATCACGATCCATACGTGTTACAGTTCATCAATTGGACAATCCAGCTTCTTCTGAGAGGTGCATGTAACTTTGTCTTTGGCATCATAAGGGCATGGCTACTTCGCTGAGGTTAGAAAAATATATCCTTGAGGTTAGAGAAATATATTCTTGACAGAATTCAAAATACCCTGAAGTTGTCTGTAAAACTTATCTTTTTCATCAGTTTGTAAGAAATCTCCATACACTTCTGTTTGCTAGCAGTTGTTCAAACCACTTTTTATAGTGTCCAGCAATACATCATGGGACAACTGTCCAGCTACTGGCATGTTTTTGCATCTATCAGTGTCACATGCAATCAGTGATATAGGTATATATTGTCATCAACACTTAAAGTTTCAGGTTTTTAAGCTATTCTTTTCTGGTGGGACAGGAATTTCAGGATTTCAATAGAGGGCAGTGTATATACATATGCTTATATAGACTAATATGAGATTTCTTATTTTTATTTATCTTCCTATTGCTTTTGACTTTGACATTTGTCAGTTGATCATTTGGTTGGTTGGTAAATTTGACAAAAAATTGTTCCACCATATCTTTTGAACATTATGGAGAAACTAAATGATTTACGTGCCAAATGACACAGGGACTTGGCATTGTGACGCGAGGAGTGTCATAGGCTATAAAAAATTGACCACCTCTGCTTCCTTCTCCCTTAAAAAAGAGGAAATGCAAAACAGTTGTTCCGCTATATCTCCAAAATGCGAATGCTGAAAGTACAAGTTATAAGTCAAATGAAGGCTTCTGATGCAGGAATGTTGTAGGCTATAAAAAAATTGATCCCCAGTGCTTTTTCCCCCCTAAAAAAAGAGGGGTACCAATGTGAAAATGATGGTTCCTCTATATCTCCTGAACGCGAGTGCAGAAAGTAATGAGCTATGTTTTGACTGAAAGCTTGTGATGCAGTGAGTGTAGTAGACTATAAAATACATATACTCATACTGACCTCCCCCTAAAAATAGGAAATGTATGAATACTATATCATCAGACACAAGGGCCTACAGTTACGAGTTAGGTTTCAAATGAAAGCCTGTATAATGATGGTCATAAACTATTTTGAATTTTGCCTCCACTATTCCCGCCTGATAAAATGTGGGGGCCAGATTTTTGCGGGGGTCGACTTTAACGAGTCAGTTCTCAAATTAAAGCTCGTGGCATCTCCAATAACATATGCTACCTCAAACCTGAATCCAAAAGGATGGTAAATGTGTTCAATGTTTATGAGTCATATATTAAAGTTTCTGAAGGTAGGTATTTTTAGTGACAACAAAAAAAATATATAAATTGAAAAATTTTAAAAATATCTATTTTCCTTATACATCCCTAAAAAGTAGAAAATAAACCTAAAGCTTATTGATGGTGCAATCCATCACTGAGTTCGTATTTGCTGCGAAGGAAGATAGGGCACCGATTTACGTACTCAAAAATATTGTCAGTGCCCTATCTTCTTTTGAAACGAATACAAACTCAGTGATGGATTGTACCATAGATATGCTTTAGGTTTATTTTCTGTTTTTAGGGCCATATAGGAAGATAGTATTTTTTAAATTTATATTTTTCTTAAATCTTTAGGTTTAAAGGTGGAATTTAATTGTCTTTAGGTACTTCTAAGTACTTCTAACAACAGCATTTTTTTCCCTTCTATTTATGGCATCATGAGCCAACTCTTACAAAAAGGAAAAACACCATTTCTGATTTGTAAAAAAGCAAAACTGTCATTATTTAAACTTCAGTTATCAAAAATGCAGTTCACTAGGCCTGCATGTATGACTGAAACCACTAAATGTGGCAATTAGTGTGACAAAAATAAAGAAATAAATGGAAAAACAAAGAAATTTAAACCTTTTTAAAATAAAATTTTAAGCTTAGATATTTTAGTTCTAAATAATGCTAATCTTTTCAATTTATTCCTCAACTGGATGCAACAGAAAGTAGTAAACTTTGAATAGCACATGGCTGCAAACATCTGGTTTTGATTTGAAACTTTTAGTCTTTATGTCATCAGTCTGAAGGATATTTCTTCTCATTGCATTTGCAAGTACTAAAGTTACTTTTCTGCCTTTTTTTTTACTAATTCCTTGTTAATTATAGCATGTGTTCACAAAATCTTCCAATGGATGTTTTGGATAAAGTAAATTAGGAAAATGGTTTAGGATTTTCTTGATTCTGATAAGATGAATTTTAAGTCTTCTCTGAATCAGAAAAGCAATAATCGAATCAAAGTGAAAATAATGTTAGTGATGTAAAAAAAAATTTTGCTACTTCTAGAATTATTTATGTTCTCAAATATATGTTGCAATTAGAAACTTGACTGAAAATGAAATCTCTATTCAGGGCCAGATCTATGAAGGGAGCTTGCCCCACCCCCACCTCTATGAGTATGCTAATATCCATCAGATAAGATGTTTAGTCATGTGTGGGCGAGCCATACCCTGAGCATGTTAAAGAACACACTGGATGTGGATGGCCTTGATGTCTTTTGTCTCCTAATAGTTGTATAGTGGATTCCCTATACAGCTATTAGCAGACAACCTTCTCTAATCATTGTGACCTGGACAATTAGCCCATTGTGAACACAAAAGTTCTGCTCAGAGATAAAGCAACACAACCCAGTTCAAGAATGCTTGTAGGATATCATCATCAGCATCATCGACTATGATAGTCTAGCAATGCCATATTGCATAGCTGGAAATTGTATTAGATTACATAGCCTTACCAATAGATATTGCACTGGTACTGCTCTTCGTATTCTTCACCTTTAACCCTTACAGTGTCAGGTTTCTGAAACTTGAACTCACTGTGGTGGTCAGATTTATTTTAAAACTATTAATAAAAATTCTATAGCTGTAATAAAATAAACAGCTTTAGAACCTCATCCTGAAGTAACTAATGAACATAAAATGCTATATACCAAAAGAACGAGCATTTAATTGTGCTTCATGAAATGGCAGAAATTCGAAGAAAAAAATGGTAGATTAAATTTTTTAAGTATTGTTTTTAAACATTGCAAAATTTTACTATGTTTTTTCCACTTTATTTTTGGTAAAATTTCAAAAATAAATTTTTCCCTTGTTTTTTATATATTGTTCATAATATTTCTATTATTGCTTAAATCTTTCATTTATTTAGTTTTTCCTAACTCTTTTATTCATTTATGCATATAATGCATAATACGTATTCTTATACTTTTGACGATCAGGAAATTCGAAGCCTAAGTAAAGCATTGTCATAAAGAATTATTTTACTTTGAAAGCAAGATTTTAAATAAAAATATAAAAATATATTGGCAAATTGATAAAGAATTATGAAAAACAAAACAATAAAATGTTTCAAAGCATTTAAAGTATAACTGAAGCACTGAATTTAAGAATGAGCCCCTTTGTTATGAAGCTGCATAACTGCTATGAAAAGTTTAAAGAAATTATGGGCAGAAATTATGGGTGAACATCGCATTTTCTGACCTTAATTAGTTTATTTATCAATACTTTTAATTATATTTCAACCAAATAAAATCCTACCTATTAAAAAACGCACTCTGAGTAATCCTAATGCTTGTTCTGATTGCCACCATTATAGTTTGCTAGCAGTGTCACTTTCAATCAGTTCTAATTGATTATTGTTTATGATCGCAATATTCATTTGAGAAGCAATAAAAAAAATTTTAGAAGCATTAAAGTAAATAAAAAAGTCTTTAAAATTGAAAGGAATGAAAAAAATCTGCTAAAATATTGATTGAAAGCCAATGTGCATAGTTCCCAGATGACACAATTTCCAGTAGTAAAAAAAAAATCAATATCTTTATGTTAAAAGTTTGGAAAGCATTATAACTCTAGTAGATCTATAAATAGCATAAAATAGTGGGAAATGCAACCAATCAATAATCTAAGCACTGTACGGCAGAATAAAGACATGAACTGAATCAGCGCTACTTGATGCTGTTTATGGGAATGGAACATGCACATCCTTTCACTGCACACTCAAATATATTTATTTTTAAACTTTATCATAATTTTTTCAAGTGGAATAATAAGGTAAAAAATTTATATATATAAATGTTATTTTCGATATCTTATTAGGAACAATTGAAAAACATTCAGATTTCTATTCGGAAAAAAAGTTTTTCACAGCCTTGTAGTAAGGGAGTGGAACTTCAGTCTCCAATCGCTAGAATGGGAAAAATGAAAGCATTTCTTCGGGCTCTGACACAGAAAGGGTTAAAGATATGGTAACATATGAATAGTTAATATGAAACCAGTGTATACTCATGTACTGCCATTCTACTGAACCATTCATCTGAATACTGCACTTTAGGAGGAAATCTCACCATAAAGTTAGGTAATATATGTAGAAAAATATTTATGAAGAAATCTTGACATTACTGATTTGATAGCTTAGAGCCATCAAATCCTATAGAATTCTTGTTTTTATTTCTTGAGTCCCTGAATAATACAAAGGGAGGTGTGAATTGGAACTGTGCTTTCAGTTGGAGCAAACATGGTAGCTGTTGCTGATGAATATTGAACAAGGTGTGGATCCTGTTCATACTAATTATATATAAGACAGGGGTGTAAGGCTAGGATTAAACACTTCTTTGAATGCTTTTGTTGTTACCAACTGTAGATAAATTGTATGATTATTGATTGGTTGCATTTTCCACTTCTCATTTAGCAGTCATGGTAAATTTTAAATATTTAAATTTAATATTAAAAATCACCAGAACAGTTTTTGCACTTAAATTGACATTGAACAGAATTTAGCATAGCATCACTCATGCAAGCAAAGCACGAGGTATCAATGTACAAAAATGTCTGTCTTGTAAAGACTACCAGATGTAAGATGGATGACCAGTAGGGGCAGGCTGGCCTGGGTAGTGATAGTCTCTGGTCATCACAAAATAAGTGATTCCAAAATTTATTACTATTTAACATTATATTCCTATAAAACGAGTTCCAGTAGCAAAAAACGTTCAGGTGAACTAGGTACTTTTGAAGCAAGAGAAGCTGGAGCATCTCTGTTTAAGACCTTTGAAATCAATGTTTTTAACATTATTATTAACACTTTACTAAAACAAATAAATGCACGCTCAACTCAAATGAAGAACTGATCAAAGAAATTGCTTCACTGGATCCCAAGAATTTTGAAACGCCAAAAACTTAACAAATCAAAATGATGCTTTAATTAAATTGGCCTTACTCACCAACATTAATCGCAAGGAATGTTACTGGGAATTTTGCCAATTTGCTCTTTATTACCAAGACTATTCTGGAAAACGATGAGAGCACAAACAGTAATATCTGAAGAACAAAATGTCATTGTGTCCAGTGATATTGAAAACTTAAATGATGAAATGGAAGAGGCAATGAACAGCTGCAAGAATTAAACAGCAAGTGATCATTTTATACATCATTATATTCCGCTCATAATTACCTGTTAACTTTACCATGTATATATTTTGTTTCTTTTAAAAGAATTTTCCCATGGTGAAAGTCTTAAAAATTTGTTTAAGGCCATCTTTAGATCAAGATTTGATGGAAGAATTTGTCCTTTTTTTATGTGGAGAGGGATTCTAATTTTGTTAATGACAAAGTCATTAACAATATTGCATCAAATTCCATAGAATTATCAAGATATTTGATATATTAACATTTTTACTTATTGAATAAATAATATAATTATATTTTTAATTTTATATAATGAGACATATGATTATTTCTCCTTTTTTTGTTTACCATTTCTATACAATACACTGTTACATGATTAGCAATTGGACAATAGACTTACTGTTTTCATGGAATGAGATGAAGTAACTCACAGCTTTACCGACCAAAGGGTTTGTACACTAATATGATAGTCTTTCTCATCCATTACAGATGGATCTGCCAATACAAAAAAAAAGTGGAGACCAAAATTGTTTGTCACCACCAGGGGCTGACTATAGCTAGTCCACCCCTGGTGATGAAACATCCCCATTTTCTGGGGACAGTCCCTGGATGAAAAGCTCTGTTACTGAAAGTGTCCTTGGAATTTTTTAGGTATTCTTTTAAATATTAAATTAATTGTACAACACAAGCAGATCTTTTGCTAATAGAATAGTAGTGACAATACTTATAAAATTGAGATTGGTATCTACTAATAAATTACCACTTTGAAGTAAATTCAAATATTAGAGGAAAAATTGTCTTGAGCTGGGTGGGATATGAACACATGATCTCCTGATAACATGTCAGGTGCTCTGGACTGCTGAGCTACAGGCCGCCGATCAAGATCTTCTCTAATTGATGATATGAACATTTTCAACCTACATTACATCATATGCAGGGATTGTTCTGGCAATTTCGCCCCAAGCAGCAGAGAATGCCATATAGATGTAAAGTATTTCATACAAGTATACTGTTGATAGCTGTCCCATGGTCGAGTGGTTAGCGTGCTTGGCTACTGATATAAGGGATCTGGGTTCGAGCCCTGGGTAAGGCATGAATGTATGTGTCATTTTTCTGCTGAGGTCCTGCCATCCTCTCAGACCTTCTACTGTGGCATATATACTGACAGGCTCCTGTCAGACCTCTGTGGCAAGCAGTTGCTTGAGGGAATATTTTTTTTATACTGTTGATAAATAATATAAAATATTTTTATTTTACTATTAATATATAATATTTACATTTATTTATATATAAGATTTAATTAGGAGATCATGGGTTCGTATCCCACCCAGCTCAAGACAATTTTCCCTCTAATATTTGAATCGACTTCAAAGTGGTAATTTATTAGTAGATACCAAATATGTTGAGTTTATTTATTGAGATGGGTAATGAAGTGATTGAAAAACTGAGGCTAGGATTTTATGATGTAAAAAAGTTGTGAATTGTGAGCTGTCAAACTAGAGTGATCAGACATCCCTGCTTTATGAGGATGTCTGCTCAATCTTTCAGATTTGATTTTCAAAAATCTCTGGATCTTTAAATCTGGTCACCCTATTGTGAGAGATGCAAGAGTACTCACAGACAACGGTTCTATAATGGAGCAATGACGATATTGCACTACAGTGGGGATTGTTGTATACACATAGTTTGATAAAAAAAATCAGTTAAATATTTATTGGTAATATTAAAATGGTATTTCAACTGTAGCTCATGGTTTTGAAAATAGATTTCTGCTTTCAGAGCAAAGCTTCAAAACTGGACAATGGGAATTATGGCTCAGTCGATTAGGCAAACAAATTGATATTCTCACTTGCAACACAAAAACATGGCTTGAATATAAGGTAAGTTGTATTATATATCTACAAATTTCTCTCTATATATATGGTGCACTCTGGATTTTTTTTTATATATTAGCATAACCAGGCAGCAAAGTTTTTTACATGGCATTATTATAGAGTCAAAAATATACAACCCAAACATACCCAAAACATTTAAAACATTACCCAAAACATTTAAAAGGGAAAGATGTGCAACTAAGGGTACATATACAAAACTTAAGGATGTTCCACAAATGGCAAAAAATGTTCCTAATTTAATGTGAATTTATGCTTTTTTTTTCATCATCTTGAAATCAGGAAGGTTGGCCTGTGTAGCCAACAGCCAAAGAATCAATGTTTTGAAGGTATTCTTTTCTTCCCAAGTGGTTAATTTTTTTTCCGTTTATTTGGCAGAGCAGAATACACAAAGAAAAGATGCCCATATAAAACAATCATGAAATAACAAATTTTAGAAGATTCAACCACTGCTGCCAATAGGACTCAACACAAACCTCCCCCCCCCCCCCATCTTCATTTTTCATCATCACATTCGTCTATCTCTGTTGTCTTACAATTCTTGATCATCCATTCTATAGGTGATCAGGTAATTGAGGACATTCCCCCCCCCCCCTTTTTTTTTTATAAGTAAAGGTTTGGAAGGTCTTGCAGGTTTGCCAAAATCCGTCAAGCACCTAAGATCTGGCAACTTGCTTGTTGAGACCACTTGTTCTCGACATTTAGAACAGCTCCTTAAAGTTATGGCAATTGGTATGGCTGTCACTGTGACACCCCACAAATCAATGAATTCATCTTGGGGTGTGATCTCTGAGAGGGGACCTCACTGAGGAGAAAATCTTCTCAGAGCTCTCCACCCAAGAAGTGTAACAGCTGTCCATTGGGTTTCGGTACAACATGTTGGAAAATTAGTACTTCTGGGTACTAATGTGTGATGGTGCAAACCAACATCAGTGTTCCACCATCTGAGTTTTTCTCACTCACCACTAAGTACTTCTTACAGCAGTCGAAGCCAAAGTCGGTATCCATCTCGACATTGACTCCAGTTTCAAATCCCTGCTTCGGCACCTTCCACTTCCACCACTGAAAGGCCCACTCCTTCTTGACTACAGACAACTAGACCTTCCAAATCAAAGGGGCCCCAAGAAAAAAACTTGACCCTCCCCTTGTTTGGCAGTCTTGGATCCATATCTCTCAAATTACTCCGAGGACATGGATATGGACCTCCCTCAATTTCCTAAACCATCCACCATGAAGCCCAATTTTTTCGTCATCCTAGATGGTAAAAATAAATCGGAAATTTTCATCCATCCATTCTCCTAAGAACTGAGATGGCCACATTCCTACAATGGAAATATGGATTTCAGTGGAATCTTCAAGATATTGAGGTCCTCCTTTGAACATATGAGTCCATCTGTATGAGTTACATCCTGAGACCAGAACTTTACCCAGTTTCCAAAACTGTGGTGGAATTCAGACTGCACTGCACCTCATAAGGCCCAGAACAAGGCTTGTGGGATGTTTCGGAGATATCCAACTTTGAAACTTTGAAGTGTGCTAGGGTGAAAGCCTGTTTCATCCAGTGTCAGCCCAGAAGGAATCTTGGATGAAATATACATCTTTAATCACCCCCATGATCAATTCTAAAGTTATGTGGGATAAAGTCCGGAAGATGGGTGGTGACTACAAGTCCCAATCAATATTGATCCTGGAGCACTGTGG
This sequence comes from Ryuthela nishihirai, assembly GCA_038380435.1. Lineage (NCBI taxonomy): Eukaryota > Metazoa > Arthropoda > Arachnida > Araneae > Heptathelidae > Ryuthela > Ryuthela nishihirai. The sequence goes on along the minus strand of JAWZYU010000001.1, from coordinate 150,534,242 downwards.
ATTTGAATTGCCAATCACCAAGCAATTGCCAACACTCTGGGGGAATTATTTTCCTCCATCTCTTCCTCGTCTATGTATTCCCCCGGGTTTCTGTACAATAGGCGATTCACAGTGGAGGAACTAGCCTTGCTCTGCACTCTTCTTGTACTTCTGCTGTCAGGCCAGACAACAACCATTATGCGATGAGTCAACATCTCTCACCATCAAGTAAGGATCGGCTGCTCCAAATTTTCGACCACATGAAGGAGTGGTTTCCGGACTCATAGTGGAAGACTATTGTCTTGGCCTTCCCCAAGCCAGGAAAGAATCCCAAGAGTCCTTCCAATTACCATTCCATTGTATTGTCAAGCTCTTGTATAAGGTGTTGGAAAGAATGGTGAATGCCGGACTCGACTGGTATTTAGAACACCACAACCTTCTTTCCAACACCAAGAGTGGCTTTTGCAAGCAACAGTATCTTATACCATCTGATTCACCTTGAATCGGTGATTAAGAATTCTTTTTTACATAGAGAGTACCAGGTTTCCATTTTCTTCAATATAAAAAAAGTATACAACACAACTTGGTGATTCGGTCTTCTTCGTGACCTCAATAGCTTCAGCTTGCAAGATCAGATGCCGATCTTCGTCTCCTTTTTTTTTTGTGTCCATAGCTCTAATGCAGCATTACCTCCAAGAACTGGGGTACCACAAGGCTCTGTCTTGAGTGTTATGCTTTCTGCTTTCAAGATTAATTCTATTACTAGACAACTTCCTCCAACTGCAGGCAATACCCTCTATATTGGTAAATTTAGCATCTTTTACTCTTCTTCCAATATGAGGTTCATTGAATGAAAACTGCAAATTGCCCTGAACAATCTCTCAGTTTGGGCGATGGGTTTTGGGATTCAGTTCTCCTCATGGAAGACTGTTTATGTGCACTTTTGCCACAAGCATAATCTTCATCAACCCTGAGCTGCAGCTTATGATATATTCATTCCATTTCTGGCAGAGACCAGGTTTCTCCATCACATCTTCAACTGGAAATCGACCTTTTTACATCACATCCATCATCTCAGGTCCAAATGCATGTGGACATTGAATGCCCTCAAGATTCTTTCCACCCTCTCATGGAGAGCAGACTGATGTACTTTTCTCCACCTCTATTATCCATTGATCCAATCAAAACTGAACTACAAATCCCAAGTGTACAATTCTGCTTGCAATTCATTGAAGGTGTTGGACCTGTTCCACCATCAAGCCCTCCATGTTTGCACAGGGGCCTTCAACACTTCCCTAGTCCAGAGTCTTTATATTGAGACTGACGAACCATCTTTATCTATTTGTCATCAGCAATACAGTACACATCTAATCTGTGCTTTCTGCCTAGCCATCCCACTAGGGACTGTGTTTTTAGTCTTCAGTTGGAAATGCTTTACCAGAATCACCTGACTGCCATTCGTCTTTTCGGTTTGCATGTCTGAGGCTACCTCAGAGACATCAACATCAGTTTTAACAGCGTTGCCCAATCAACAGCCAAGATACTTCCACTGTAGCTCACTGTTTCCCCTTCCTGTGAGTTTTCTCTTTGCAGGACACCCAACTGCATGTACCAGCAACTCTTCGCTAGCGACCATGCTGAGCACCCAAACTTCTTGTCTGTCCTCCCTTATGGATTGGCCATGGTCTGCTCTGATGTAATCATTGCAGTGTTCCATCTTCATTGCAGAGTTGCACGCTATCAGCCTTGCCTTAGACCACATCGCAGTTAAGCATCATTATCAGTGTGTTCTCTACATGCACTCACTTAGCTCACCACAGGCTATGATCTCAGCAAGGCATTGGCCTCAACTCATTTCTCTCCAAGATCCACCAACAGTTCCATCATCTGGCAACCACAACCACCATTCTCTTCTGTTGGGTGCCTGGTCACATTGGTATCAGGGGAAATGACTTAGCAGATGCCACTTGTCTGACTCTCCACTGCCAGTTCCATACTTGGACTTCCGGCAGTGTTGTTCCATTGAGCTCTAGACACAGTGGCAATGATTTTGGTCAGAGCAGATTAGTAGCAACTCTTTGAGATCCAGCTTATGTCAAACCATGGCAATCCTGTTTCTACAGGAATTGCAAAGAGGAAGTTGCCTTACTCAACTCCTCTTATATCATTTGTTTATTGCACATTCATTTCTTCTATGGATGGATGATGAACCTAAATGTGCCTTTTGTGACATTATTTTAACCATTAAACATATTTTAATTCAATCTCCATGTTTTAACTTTGAGTGACGTGTATTTAAGCTTTCATGATATTACATTTGAGCCTATTGCACTCTCACATCTTTTATCTGTTGACTCTCTTTTAGCAGTGGTTTTTGCCTTTTTATGCTTTACTGGGTATTTTAATTGAATCTAATTTTAGGCCTTTGTTATATATATATATATTCACTTTATCTAACATGGGTCTTTTATATCTGGTTGGTTTTGTGTCTTTTTTTATGTTTGTTTACGTATATATTTAATTTTCTGGTTTTACACCTTTTTATCGTTAAATATGAAGATAAAAACATAGTGTGCTGGATGCAATATCACGTGACCAGTCCAGCACCTAGTGTTTATAGAGTTAATCTATTTTTTATTGTTATTTGTATCTTTTAGATTTATGGCTTTTGTTTTTTATGCTGTTTTCATATTTTGTTTTAACTTTGGTTGTAGGCTCCACGTCATTTACGACCTTAATTATATCGTTTGGGACATTAGGTCTTAGTTTTCAATGTGCCATAAACCCCCAAACAAACAAAACCAAATCTTGCATGCCAGTATGACCTCAAAAATACAAACATTCAAATGGAAGAATTTAGCTGTTTTTCACTATTTGCTGCAACCCTGAATCTTTAAGGTGTCATGTCCCTTGTGGTAGTTCTTCACTGTCAATTTGGGTCCATCCATAAATGTTGAGTATTTTTTGGATAATCCCTCACTTATAGACTCAGTCAACACTGGCACAGTCTGCTGTGATCTGTTGGCACCTAACATGTACTCACACAAATTTGCAGGATTCTCTGGGCGACATCACTGCTGGCCTCCTTGCAAAACATATGCCCAATGCTTCCCATCATGCACTCCCTAACTCCTATTACCTTAATGAAGAGACCAAGTTTCTTGGTGTCATTTTCAACCTAAAATAGACCTTTTTACCACATATAAAAGCTTCTCGGGTCCAAGTGCACATGACCATTGACTATCATTAACCCTTTCAGGGTCCTGCCTGAAAAACTGATTTACATCAAGAGGCCCAGCTATTTTTACACTAAGAAACAAAAAAAATTGACTTTAGAAATTTTTTGCCAAATAACTAATAAAAGGAATTACAGTATATTATATGCCAAATTAATCAACATTTAATTCTGTATTTTCTGAAAATATTTTACAAAAAAAAACACATTTTAATAGGGATTTTATAATGATGTATAGTAAAAAAATATCCATCTGGCAATGTAAATAAAAATTTATTTAAAAAAAAAACTAATAGACAGGAATGATTATAATGCACAAGAATAGAAATCTCTGTCTGAAATAAATTTTATTTGTTTTATGAAATAGTATTTGGCTTTTTAATTTTCTTCTCTTGAGCAGAATTTAAGATATTTTGACTAGAATTAACTTTAATAATTGACAATCTTTTGATTTGAATTCTTTTTTACAAAGTAACAGTAATTACACTAAGAACCCTCATTTAACTTTATCGGCAAGATTAATTGCCTGGTGCCCAAGCTATCCGGTGATTTAACATATTTTGGATCAATTACAAAGTCCATAGTAAAGACAGTAACATACGCTTTGAAACATTACAAGACATGCCCATTGCAGCTACCACTACCAAAGGGACTTATCACCCCATCCCCAAATTTCAGAATATGTGATGGTCCACCCATTCACTTTTACTTAACCAGTTTTACTTTATTTGCATTTTATTTATCATTTTGGGGATTATCTTCAGTTGGACATCAGTTTTCCCTCTTCCGATCTGCTAAAGGAGTTACGCATGCACAACTCTGGCTTTTGATTGACCGCCGCTAATGTGCACGTTAACGACACACCCTCTCTTGTGTCATAGCTAAGCTAGTGTGATTGTAAGTTTATGCAAATGTTTTTCCCAGCATGCAACACATGCCACATGTATACTAAGTGACATTAGGTCACTAAGTCAGAAAAGATAGTCAGTAATGATATAGTAATAAGAGAGTGTCAGTAAGAGGAAGTCAGTTTTTTGCAGTAGTTAGTAGAGATGTGAACTTTTAGTTGCTAGACGTTTGTATTCATCAGTTTATATGTTGAATCTTGAATTTTTTGGAAATAAACTTTATTATATGAAATATTTTTTGACTTTGCTATTTTTTTCTCTTGAGCAATGATAATTGATTTATTATTAATATTTAACTTTAATAATTTGACATTCTTTTGATTTCTTACTCGATAAATAATGCCCATATACTTAGCGAACCCTCATTTAACTTAATTTGGCAAGCTAATATTGCCTGGTGCTCGATACTATCCGAAAAGTTTAAATTAAAACTTAGTATATTCACGATAAAACCTGTACAACAAGTTTGCTAAAATTACTTATTCTCAAACATGAGGAGTGCAGATGCTCTTAGAAGTTATTGTTGTAATTACTATATTACAATCACATATGATCCAATAAAATTATCAACGTCTAAATGTTACCTTATAACTACATAAAGTAAACTAGCTCAATTGACAAGATAGTTATATTTACCAATGATTGTAGCTGGTACATCTACTTGTTTAGGCGCTTTTGCTGTTAACAGTGACACATCATTGTCTTTCACAATTTGATATTATCAGCACATAGTCTGATGATAGGTATATCATTTGTTGTGGACAATCTTTTGATGTTCAGAAGTGCTGTCAAGATGCCTTTACAAGAAACCAGTCCATTTCACAAGTGCATGCATTTATGGATGTCATTTCAGCACAATAACACAAAGATAGCATTTTACTCCATGCAGGTAATAATAAACAATTGCTGGTTCCATTCCAGTTATACCGAGTTTCATTTATATTACTTGATGTTATAGAGTACTTGATGCTTTAGTAATACTAACATACATACTGTATAGATGTTAAACCAATTGTACTTATTTTCAGCACTTGCTTCGAGTTCATTGGCACATATCATAGAAGGATCAACAATTGCACCTTCCTCCATATTTGAGATATAATTGTGTACTTTAAACATTAAAAAACCGATAAACTTAGGTATAAAAACAAGTTTAAAAAGTTCGTCTCAAACCGATGCTTTAGGTGTTGAGGAAGCATAAACTGTATCGGCGCTTGAATCATCCCATGAGCTACGTGTTTCACCATAGTCTCATATTAAGGCATCAAACTAGAGCGATCCTCCATTTATTCCTACCTCCATGATATCTCCCTTCTTGGTAAAGAATCCAAAATTGCCAAAATTAAGAATAGGGAGACATGATTAAATTTTTGTGAAACTGATGCGAGTGCCATTATATAAAGTTTGAAATTCACTGATATAGGTAAAGCTAATTTATGCTATTTAACTGTCTACATTTCCATTGTTCTTTCACCATCCTCCTCGGCATCCACTTGTCCCTTCAATGAAACATCTGTCATTATATCAACTTAGCAATTATTACTTTATGCCAATTACATAGGATGTTTCATAAATAGTCCAACTCATATATTTTCAGGTGAGATTGATTTCATCACAGAAGGTAACTAACACAATCAACTTAGTTGCAAATGGAAATATTACCTCTGAAATGATAACTTTGGTATGGATACTTTCCATTGTTGACTATTTCTCTATTCAACAAACATATCATAATGGACATTTTGTATACCATCTAAATACTTACATTTTCACTATTTGATATGTATCATATAAACTTAATGCTGTTTTGCAATCCTAATAATACTTAGTATAAGTCATATGGTTGATAGAAGTACTATTTTAAACCATTATACAATATCACAGTATGTTAAAATTGTCTCTCTTTTTATATATAATTTCATTGATTGTAACATGCTGATAAGCTTCAGTGATATCCACAGTTTCTAAAAATTTGCATCTTTTTATATTTTGTAAATTTCTAGACTCTAACACTAGAAATGATAACTGTCACATGTCTATGTGTTGTAAATGATACTTTGTGGCTTGGTGACTCAAGAGCCCGTGTCCATGTTTACAAGTAAGTGCATGTTAATTTGTTTATTATACAATGCGACTTTTGATTATGGGAGGTGAAAGTGGAATGATAATTAAATTCATTGGTTAATGTAATACTTTCATGAAACAAAAGATTAAGTTATATAGAACTTTTAACAGTTGTTATAGCAGTCTTTCTAAAATATGCCAAGAATATATCAAAAAAGAGCTTCAAAAATTAAAGAATAATCCTAATAAAATATTAGCTGTTTAAAAGTAAAGGTCTCTTTTAACACGCATTGATTTGTGATCAGAGCCAGGGTCAACTTCATGATGGTGCAACTGGTGATTTGTAGTGGACACCACATTATTCAGAGAAATATTTGTTGTGCTTGTAAAATGCATAAACTTTAAAAAACACTTTGAAAGCAAAATATAGACAATGTCGTAGTGCAAGAAAAGGAAACTGATTGAGTTGAATATAATTAATAATATTTGTTTTTAAAGAGTCAATATTTAAAAAAATGTCAGCAATTACAAATGGTTAAAATGTAACCCTAGAACTTATTATTATCTGTTTTGTGACATTCTAATAAACCAAACACCATTACAAAATAGAAGTCGATGCAATGTCAGATGAAGCAGTTTTGGGGCAGGGGACTTAAAAGAATATGGGGTCCCTCATGCAATTAGAAATGAATCATAATACAAATTAAGTAAGATTGATTTTAATGAAGCTTTCTTCTATACATGTACCATTTTTTTTTAGTAGAATGTAATATGTAATTTTTTTAACACACTAGAAAGTCGCTTATCATTTTACATACGTACTTTAAACGAAAATATGATTAGTAGGTCATAAAGGTATTGCAATCCCCAATTATGTCCCACAGGTGAATGGGCCACTTTCAGAAACTTTGAGAAACTGCCATTTATCATTTCTGTAATTTTATGATATTCTTGATATAAATGAAATTAATAAATAATGCAATCATCTGAAGTGACACTGGATTTGTACACAAACACTAATTCAAGTAAAAAAAGAGTTCTGTGAAAAAAAAAAAAGAAGCAAATTCAATGATATGTAGGAATTATCAAAAATTGAGACCTCTCAATTTGGAATAAGTACAGAATTTACTGATACTCGCATTAAGAAAGACAATTTGATGAAATTTGTGAGGATGATTCATTAACAATTGCAGAGGAAAACTTAAAGTATCATATTAGTTAACACTGTAATAAATCAGAACAATGTTTTTAGTATGTAACTTATATACTTAAAAAGTTTGATTAAAAAAGGTGCTACTGGTATAGAGAGATGGCAAAGTGTGCAAAAGATTTCCACTTGGAATAGTCTAATGATATTTCTGATAAAATTTGCTTGGAAGTATCATTTCTACAAGCTATGTTAAAAATTGAAAATATCTTAAATTCTATATATATATTAGGATACATAATAAGTAAACATTGTAAAACATATTAGGTTGAACCAAAAGTTCATTCAGACTTTTCCCAAGAGATGCCACTGGACATGATCTGCACAACCATGTGCATTAGCAACTATAGTGCTTTCGACAGGGGACCTGTCTCCTCGCCCTTCACATTCATGTAATCCCTCAGAAACTAAATCACTTCTTTCCCACCAACTTGTCTACATATGTGGTAAGTTTCATTTCATTTAATACATTCCTTCATGTTGTGGCATTTTCTATGTCAAGCAGATACTTATTTTTACTAAGCGGACGAAAGTTGGGTATGCAGCCCTTTCCATTTCTGAATATATATTAATAAAGAAACTCAGCATAACAAAAAAATACACAAAGCTTCACAGTGCAGTAATTAAAATTAATATCTATAATATTCTCTATGACATTGTTAAATTTTTAAAGCATTTCAACAAAAAATTCTTCTACCTAGTATCAAAAGTAATGAATGAGATTTTATGTACCATAGAGCTGGGTAGACACTAGCGTGTCTGCTGAGAGCTCGCGCTAGTTTAGGTTTTACGAACAACTTCAGGATATTTTAAATTCTGTCAAGAAAGGAGATATTACCCTTGTTCTAGGTGACTTCAATGCCAAAGTTGGTACTCACTCTGACCTTTGGGGAGGAGTGATAGGCCCTTTTGGTATTGGTAGCTGCAATGGGCAGCGTCTCCTACAGGTAAGTAAACTCAATGTTTTCAGAATAAATAACACTTATTACAAACACCACGACATACAAAGTACACATGGGTTTCATCTGATGGGCTGCATAAGAATATGATTGATTGTATATTAATTAACAGCAAATGGGCTACTTCTGTTTGGAATACTAGGTCATATACGAGAGCTGAAATTGGATCTGACCATTACCTTGTTAAAATTGTCTTGCAACTTAAACTTAAAAAGTGTTGTTCTAGGGTTAAAAAATTTACCTTTAATACTGAAGCTCTGAAAACCCCAGTTATAGCTAACGCTTACCATGACATGTTATTTAGTCATTATGACACTCATGGTTTGCTTAATACTGAAGTTGAGGAAGAATGGGGCCATTTTAAACAGGCTTTTTTGGAAACTAACAGTACTCTTTTAGGGAAAAAAGGAGCAGAGGAGGCAGAATTATTTCAGTGATAAGGCACTTGAGCTTATTTCAGAAAGAAAGAACTGCAGGAATGTCCTTAATTAATACCCTGCTAGTCCTAGTAGAAAGCATTATAGAGAGCTTAATAAGCGTGTCAAAGATCAGTTAGCTGCTGATAAGAATCTTTGGCTTGATGGCTTGGCTGACAAAGCTGAGGAAGCAGTTAGACAGCACAACAGCAGAGAACTGTACCAGATAGTTAATGTTTTGTGTGGTAGTTAACGGACAAGTATACAGGGATTGAAGGATAAATAAGGTAAGGTTATAGAAGGTGAGGATTCTATCATGGCTAGGTGGGCTGAGCATTTCAGTGATGTTCTAAACAATGTGGTTAGTTCTACTCCCATTGTTTGTAATGATGATAGATGCATTGTTGGTTTTAATGTTGGTCCTATAACACAATCTGAAGTTATTTTGGCTATTTCTAAACTTAAACTTCATAAATCCCCATGGGTAGATGAAATTACTACAGAAATGCCTAGAGCTGGGAATGTTTCAGTTACCACTTGGATGACTGAAATTTTGAATATGTTTTATGATAAAGGCATGGTTCCTAAGAATTTTACCAGAGCTATTATTATCCCTATTTTCAAAAAAGGTGATCACAGATCGTGTGATAACTATAGGGGTATCAGCTTACTCCCTGTTCCTGGGAAAGTTCTTTGCATGATTGTGCTTAATAGAATTAAGAATCTGTTTGACAAGTAATTGTGTAATGAGCAATGTGGATTCAGAAGTGGTAGGAGATGTGTAGAACAGAATGAGAAATTTGAATGAAATGAATTGAGAAATGTTTAGAGTTTCAGAAACCTTAGGTTGCTAGCTTTGTTGATTTCAAAAAGGCTTTCGACTTTGTTGATCATCATAATTTGTGGTTGATTGTGAGATCATATGGTATATCACACAAGTTAGTTAACATAATGAAAGCTCTCTATAATAACAGTGAGTCGTGTGTGAGAGTTGGTAAGGCTTGTACAAATGGTTTAGCATTACTTCTGGTGTTCAACAAGAGTGCATTTTGTCTTCTTTTCTCTTTAACTTGGTTATTGATTATGTTATGCGAAATTCACTTCAAGGGAAAGATTTTGGCCTTAAATGTAATGGAGATACGAAAATTTCTGATTTAGATTATGCTGATGATTTAGCCCTTTTGACAAATGATGTTGATGAGATGAACTCTTTCATTCGAGCTGTTGATGAAACTTGTAGTAGAGTAGGTTTGGTTATAAACAGAAAAAAAACTAAAGTGATGAAAGTTGGTCATGCAGGTTGTGATTCAGTTAATCTGAATGTTTGCAGTCTTGAGTAGGTGTCACAGTTTAATTATCTTGGAAGCTATGTAACAGATACTGGTGATGTGTGGCATGAGATTAACAGACGGATAGGGATTGTTGCCTGGACTTTTAAGAATCTGTGGAGATTGTGGACAAATAGGCGTATACAAATAAAGACTAAAATTAGATTGTATAATAGTTTGGTTCTCCTTACGGTTAGTTATGGTAGTGAAACTTGGACACTTTGTAAACAGATAACAGGAAACTAGATGCTTTTGATTCTAGATAATTATGCAGTATCTTGGGCATTAGGTGGTTTAACTTTGTAACTAATGATGAGGTTAGGCAAAGGAGTCAGCAACCTCCTTTAAGCGGCATATTATGCAGAGACTCCGCTGGTTTGGCCATGTTGCCTGTATGGATAATTTAGAATGGCGAATAGGGTTATGAACAGTGTGCCTAAAGGCCTCAGAAGGAGGGGGAGACCTAAGATGCGGTGGGCTGACAATGTCAGTCAGGACCTTATTAGAATTGGTATGCAGTGGCCAGATGTAGCTCAGGACAGACTTGCTTGGGGAACTAAATTGCACGGTCTGGTTGGACCTCCGTATCCCATGGCTGCTTGTTGAGGATGAGGATGGATAATGGTGTGCGGGACCTTTCTTGTGATACTTTATTACCAAAAGGTTTAATTATGAAAAAAGAAATTAAATACTAGCTTTATGGAGGGAGGTCATATCCATTTCAACATGTGAGGAGTACTTGGACTTAAATCAACCATGTAAACAACTTCCATGCAACCATTAAGCAGACGGCTCTCCCCACTCTTCACACTTGAGCGAGCAATTAGAACACATGCAACTTCCTCTCTTTCTACTGTATTCTGAGATACAGATAGAAACTCTCTTTCTACTGTATTCTGAGATACAGATAGATACTCAGAATAGAGTAGAGAGATACCCTCTCTCTCTACTCTATTCTGAGATACTGCGCACTGCAGCCAGTCGTGAAGAAGCTCTGGCCATGAAGATATTTTTTATGTATGGTTTTGATTTGAAGAGTGGGAAAGATGCATATAAATAAATAAAATAAATAAATACCGCTTCAAGCAGCTGCTTGCCACAGAGGACTGACAGGCCTGTCAGTTTATATGCCATAGCAGTCTGTGAGGATGGCAGGACCTTAGCAGAAAATGCTGAAATAAATGATAAAATAATTCTACAAGAAGTGAAATAAATTTAAAGCAGAAAAAAAGTGTAAAACAGGAGTAAAAACAATAGTGCATACTTCCAAATTCTTCTGTTTTTAAAAATAATTTTTTTGTTAATTTTTGAGAGATTTTCAGAACTTTAAGAAAATAATTTGTTCATAATGGTTCAAATTAAACTTGCGGGCTTAAATCAGAAGGTTGCTTCAGCAAAGAGTAACATTAACAAACAAATCAGCAATACTACATAGCTCTTCTAAAAATGGCAATGAGATGGAGATGGCTTTAACTATTTATATTATATAGTTTAATAAAATATGCATCAAATGGAAATAGGAAATATTATTTTTCAAACGTTTTACATGTTTTTAAATATATATGTAAGAAAATGTTTAAATGCCAATTTCTGTTTTAAAAAGAAAATTTTTGTTGTATTATAAAAAAAGAACATAGATGTCTTGGGCTTCTCAGTTCAGATTCTGTCAATGTCTATGGTCATCTTGGACCCTGGAAAGGTTAATGTTTTGTTTGCTTATAACTAAAAAAATATGCTGTTCAGTATTTTTGAAATATTTTCCTTTCTAGCATTCTAACTCGCAATGTCATGACAGCATTCCCAGTAGATCCTCATGCTCCTACTATCTCAGCTATTCGTAGCATGTGTGCCTTACCAGGTCAACACCATGTGGCACTGGCAACAAGTGAAGGCCGCTTATGGCTTTGTAATGCCAGATTTGAAGAGAAGCATGTTGTAGAGGCAGGAGAGGTGGAAGAAAATGATATCAATAACTCAACTGTTCAGGAACTGGGCAACTGTGGAGGCTCAATTTTTTGCATCACTGCAGTATCATTTCTAGATAACAAGTAAGTATAGCAAAGCATAAATTTTTAAAATATATAATTGCTAAGATTCCTAATTTGAAATTCAGAAACAAAAATGCATAGTAATATTTAATGGCAGGATAAACATAAATGATTATACAATATTTCATATACCTTATCGCAGAGGAGCGGGGGTGGCTCAGTTGGTAGCATGCCAGGCTCGTAATCTGTAGTTCCCAGGTTTGAGTCCCAGCTGGGTCAGTGTTGAGATTTATCTCCGCAAATTTACCCACCCTGCCCATGGTCAGTAAGGAACACCGATGGGCTTGGAAAGGCCACCATCCGTCAGATGGGACATTAAGCCATGGCCCCGTGTGTGGGACAGCCATATCCTGTGCATGTTAAAAAACACGCTGGATGGCCTTGACAGGAGACTACCTGTTCCTGACCAGTGGCTACCAGCTGTTCCAGTGGGTCCCCTCCTCCAACCTTCTCTGAGCCTTTGGGGTCCTTGTGACCTGGCCATTTAGCCCATGGTGTGCAAAAAAGTGCCGCTCAGAGGTAAAACAACCCAACCCTTATCACAGAGCCACAGCACTGCTAGTTTTATCCTCGGAATATTTGAATTAATTAGTAGCAGGCAAAGTTCTATCATCGCTGGTGAACTTGGAGTTTGTGTTACATTTAGACATGTTTCAGAGCAGTCATGGAAGAATTTACAGTCATGGATCTAGAAGAAAAAAATTTAAGTGGAGGCTAAGTGATCTGAGTGAAAGGGTTAATGGGGGCCAAGATCAAGTACGAATGGAACACAATGCCATTACAATGTAAACTTTCCCCCTCCATTTTAGTATCTTTATCTAGCAATTTCTTTCAAAAACAGGGTAATATATATATAATATTTTTTACAGTTAAATGGCTTCTCCTCCCTAAAAAATTCTGTTTCAGAGGAACATCTACCCTTAGAGAGTTGAGTTTCTGTAACTGAACTCCCTGTGGTGGCTGGATTTATTTTAACTGTTTTTAGAAAAAAAAAAAACAGCTTTAGAACCTCATCCTGAACTAACTAGTGAATGGAAATTTGTCATGTTACATACCAAAAGAAAATGCATTTAATTGAGAATAAAATTTCAAAAATTATTAATGTATTTTTTTAACCTTAATAATTTAAATAATTTTAACCTAAATTATTATAATATAAACAATTCATAATCTTTCTATTTCTGCATTGGTCCTTCATTCATTTAGTTTTTTTCTAATATTTTTAGTCATTATGCATAATACAGATGCTTAGAATTTTGACAATTGGCAAACTCTAAGCCTAAGAAAATAGAATATAGCCAAAATAACTTAAAGAAAAGTAACTTAACCAAAATAACTTACTGAAAGTGAGATCATAAAAAATTCATTTGCTTTAAAACAATTTAAATCATCATCATCATCATCCTCAAGCAACCATGGGCTACACAGGTCCAACCAGACCATGCAATTTAGTTCTCCAAGCATATCTATCCTGAGCTACAAATGCTGCATCTGGCCACTGCACACCAATTCTAACAAGGTCCTGTTTGACAGTGTCTGCCCACCGCATCCTAGATCTTGCCTCTTAATGAGGCCATTAGGCACACTGTTCATAACCCTATTCGCCAATCTATAATTATCCATATGGGCAACATGGCCAAACCAATGGAGTCTCTCTCTGCACAATATGCTGCTTAAAGGACGTTGCCAACTCCTTTGCCTAACCTCATCATTAGTTATAAAGTTCAACAACCTAATACCCAAGATACTGTGTAAGCATCTAGTTTCCTGTTATCATGTTTACAAAGTGTCCAAGTTTCACTACCATAACTAACCGTAGGGAGAACCAAACTATTATACAGTCTAATTTTAGTCTTTAGGTGTATACACCTATTTCTCCACATTCTCCATAGATTCTTAACAGTCCCAGCAGCAATCCCAATCCGTCTGTTAATCTCAGGTTGCACATCACCAGTATCTGTTACATAGCTCCCAAGATAATTAAACTGCAACACCTGTTCAAGATTGCAACCATTCAGATTAACTGAATCACAGCCTGCCTGACCAATTTTCATCATTTTAGTTTCCTCTCTGTTTATAACCAAACTACTCTACTACAAGTTTCATCAACAGCTCGAATGAAAGAGTTCATCTCATCAACATCATTTGCCAAAAGGGCTAAATCATCAATATAATCTAAATCAGAAATTTTCGTGTCTACAGCCCATTTAAGGCCAAAATCTTTCCCTTGCAGTGAATTTTGCATAACAAAATCAATAACGAAAGTAAAAAGGAGACAAAAATGCACCCTTGTTGAACACCAGAAGTAATGCTAAACCGATTGCTACAAGCCTTACCAACTCTCACACATGACTCACTGTTATTATAGAGAGCCTTCATTACGTTAACTAACTTGTCAGGTACACCATATGATTTCACAATCAACCACAAATTATGATGATCAACAGAGTCAAAAACCTTTTTGAAATCAACAAAGCTAGCAACCAAAGGTTTCTGAAACTCTAAACATTTCTCAAGAATCTGCCTAAGTGAAAATATCTGATCCACACATCCCCTACCACTTCTGAATCCGCATTTCTCATCACGCAATTTACTGTCAACCAGATTCTTAATTCTATTATGCACAATCATGGAAAGAACTTTACCTGGAACAGAGAGTGGGCTGATACCTCTATAGTTATCACAAGAACTGTGATCACCTTTTTTGAAAATAGGGATAATAATAACTCTGGTAAAATTCTTAGGAACCATGCCTTTATCATAAAAGAGATTCAAAATTTCAGTCATCCAAGTGGTAACCGAAACATTCCCAGCTCTAAGCATTTCCGTAGTAATTTCATCTACCCCTCGAATTTATGAAGTTTAAGTTTAGAAACAGCCAAAATAACTTCAGATTGTGTTATAGGGCCAACACTAAAGCCACCAATGCACCTATCATCTTTTAAAATAATTTAAAATTCTCTGTCATTGAGCAATAGAATTTTAGAGTTTATCCTTCAAACTATTTGCATGTTGAAAGTTCTTAGGAGAAAACTCTCAGAAACGTTTCGGAGCAAAGACAGCGCTCTGTCTTCAGTGAAGTGATGCTATGTACTGACGTTAGGTCTGTTTAGACAAAGAGCTTCTTTCCACATGTCGTGAAGGGTGATTCCAGTGCCTCGGTTGCAGGTGGGGATGGACGAGGTCATTATTTCAATAGCCTCGCGGACTATGGTTCCGTAGAAAGTGGATGCACGCACAAGAAGTGTGGCTTGCTCCCAGTCTATTGTTGCCGTCCTCCCAACAGCAAATTTGTCACACTTGACACAGTCTCTTTATTCCCATCCACTACAGTTTTTCATGCAGTCATGTTGTTTCGGACAAAAATTATTGAAATGCAAAAATTTTCCCTTCCCGAAATCAACCCCATTCATGAGGCTTTAAAACTCGTCACCGAAAAAAACTATTTCCAGTTCAGCAACCAAATCTACAGGCAGGACTCAGGGGCCCCCATGGGCTCACCCCTTTCTGGTATCCTATTTGAAATTGTCCTTCAAGATCTTGAAACAAAATTATTCAACTCAGCAGCAATTTTAACCTTCTTCTGGTGTCGCTATTTTGACGATATATTTTTAATTTGGAATGGCAGCAATGAGCAATTAAACAGTCTCATTGACTCTGCCAACAATATATATCCCACGATATGCTTTACGAAGGAGGAGGAGGAGAATAGAAGTGCCATCCCCTATTTAGATATTTTCATCCAAAACGATGACACAGGAGCCTTGACATCGGTATACCGGAAGCCTACCTACGTCCCTTCTGTCATACGTGCAGACTCATGCGCCCCATGGGCGTACAAAATTGCAGCCTTCCTTTCCCTCACACATAGGGCTTTTGCTGTGTCTTCAAATGAGCAACTGCTTGAAGAAGAAATTTTAAACATCCATTCCATCACTGCTTCCCATGGCTACAACTCAACAGTAATAGACAAAGTTATCAGCAAATATAGAAACAAAAACAGAAGAGATTCGGCTCTCCTCCCAATCACCGACCCCGAATGTACTACTTTTGCCGGATCTATTTCTTACGTTCCTGTCCTTTGTGAAGCGGTCCACAAATTACTCAGAGCCCATAATATCAAATTTGTTTTCAGCCCAGCTCCAGATTTGAAGAAATTAGTCAAAAGGGACAGGGACAAATATCGCCTACTTCAAAAATCGGCCGTATACCGATTTCCCCTACAGTTGACGGATAATTCCGTTGTGTACTACATCGGCAAAACCATTCGCTCTTTACAAGAAAGGTTCGCAGAGCACCAAACTGATGTCAGCCAAAAGAAGCTAACGACGGCCGCCTCTGAGCTAGCAGTGCAACACACGGCAACAATAGACTGAGAGCACGTCACACTTCTTGCGCATGCATCCACTTTCTACGGAACCATAGTCCACGAGGCTATTGAAATAATGACCTCGTCCGTCCCCACCTGCAACTGAGACACTGGAATCACCCTACACGACATGTGGAAAGAAGCTCTTTGTCTAAACAGACCTAACGTCAGTACATAGCATCACTTCACTGAAGACAGAGCGCTGTCTTTGCTCCGAAAAGTTTCTGAGAGTTTTCTCCTAAGAAACAACATGCAAATAGTTTGAAGGATAAACTCTAAAATTTTATTGCTCAATGACAGAGAATTTTAAATTATTTTAAATTAATTTTTGAGCAAGAAGGTGTTTTTAATTGTACACCTATCATCATTGCAAACAATGGGAGTAGAACTAACCACATTGTTTAGAACATCACTGAAATGCTCAGCCCACCTAGCCATGACAGAATCCTCACCTTCTATAACCTTACCTTGTTTATCCTTCAATCCCTGTACACCCGTCTGTTTTCTACCACATCATCATCATCATCCTCAAGCAGCCATGGGCTACGGAGGTCCAACCAGACCGTGCAATTTAGTTCTCCAAGCAAGTCTATCCTGAGCTACATCTACTGCATCTGGCCACTGCACACCAATTCTAACAAGGTCCTGTTTGACATTGTCTGCCCACCGCATCCTAGGTCTCCCCTTCTTTCTGAGGCCTTTAGGCACACTGTTCATAACCCTATTCGCCAATCTATAATTATTCATACGGGCAACATGGCCAAACCAACGGAGTCTCTCTCTGCACAATATGCTGCTTAAAGGAGGTTGCAAACTCCTTTGCCTAATCTCATCATTAGTTACAAAGTTGAACCACCTAATGCCCAAGATACTGCGTAAGCATCTGGAATCAAAAGCATCTAGTTTCCTGTTATCTTGTTTACAAAGTGTCCAAGTTTCACTACCATAACTAACCCTAGATAGAACCAAACTATTATACAGCCTAATTTTAGCTTTAGGTGTATACGCCTATTTCTCCACACTCTCCATAGATTCTTAAAAGTCCCAGCAGCAATCCCTGTTCGTCTGTTAATCTCATGCCGCACATCACCATTATCTGTTACATAGCTCCCAAGATAATTAAACTGTGACACCTGCTCAAGACTGCAACCATTCAGATTAACTGAATCACAGCCTGCCTGGCCAATTTTCATAGAACCGGCCAGGCCTAGCACCTAATGTCCAACCCCGCCTTCTCGTGGTGCGGACCGTTAGTAACTTTCAAAAGAGATACTCTCTTGTGGAAGTGAACGGAAGGGGAGGGCTGCCAGATTAGTGTGGCCTACTGATCTGGACAACTACGGCTACTTTTCTTTTTTTTCTACCCTGCTGAGGAGTGGTCAACCACACAGGGTCCTGGTGCTGACCATGTAAACCTACTGGACTGGACAGATATATGGCTCTGAGCTTGATTATGGATCCTGATTTTGCTGCACTGGTGGGCTTCTGTGGAGGGAAAATCTTCCGCTGTGTTTTCTTTTTGTTTGTGGGTTGACAGCCCCAAGTGAATAGATCCACAGGATATGTTTATCAGCTGGTGGATAATCCTGAGCAGAAGTCATCGCAGGCACCTCAACTCTTTGCTTCTATTGGCATCGTCAAATTCTACATTGGAGGAAGTCTTCCAGTGTAGATGGCTTCAGCCTTTAGCAGTGGGGGAACGGGTCTTTGCCCCATGTCTGCGATTAGGGGGCTGTTTGATATTGTCGGCATTCCCTCTCTCAATAAACATAGTTTCTTTAAACATCCCACTAACCATTTTCTCTCCATAGGTAGTTGGAATGTGAGGACTCTGCACAGAGCTTTTTCTCTTGATGTCCTCACACAAGAATTCCACCGTTATAATTTAGATATTCTCGGCTTGCAAGAGACCAGATGGACAGATAAAGGTCAGATTCTTAAAAATAATCTTAAATTTCTCTTTTCAGGGAGGGACGACAAAAAGCATCACCAAGGTGTGGGTCTGCTTCTCAGCAGACACGCTAGTGATGCTCTTCTAGGATATGAGTGTATTAATGAAAGGTTTCTTACAGCAAAATTTCAGACAAGCGTTAAAGACTTGAATGTTATGTGCTGTTATGCCCCCACTGAGGATGCCGATGGGGATGAGAAGGATAGGTTTTATGAACAACTTCAGGATATTTTGAATTCTGTCAAGAAAGGAGATATTACCCTTGTTCTTGGTGACTTCAATGCCAAAGTTGGTACTGACTCTGACCTTTGGGGAGGAGTAATAGGCCCTTTTGGTATTGGTAGCTGCAATAGCAATGGGCAACGTCTCCTACAGGTAAGTAAACTCAATGGATTCAGAATAACTAACACTTATTACAAACACCGCGATATACATAAGTACACATGGGTTTCACCTGATGGGCTGCATAAGAATATGATTGATTACATATTAATTAACAGCAAATGGGCTAGTTCTGTTAGAAATACCAGGGCATATAGGGGAGCTGAAATTGGATCTGACCATTATCTTGTTAAAAGTGTCTTGCAACTTAAACTTAAAAAGTGTTGTGCTAGGGTTAAAAAATTTACTTTTAATACTGAAGCTCTGAAAGATCCAGTTATAGCCAAAGCTTACCATGATAGGTTACTTAGTCATTATGACAGTCATGGTTTGCTTACTACTGAAGTTGAGGAAGAATGGGATCATTTTAAACAGGCTTTTTTGGACACTAACAGTACTCTTTTAGGAAAAAAGGAGCAGAAGAGGCAAAATTATCTGAGTGATAAGGCACTTGAGCTTATTTCGGAAAGAAAGAACTGCAGGAATGCCCTTAATCAATACCCTACTAGTCCTAATAGAAAGCATTACAGAGACCTTAATAAACTTGTAAAGGATCAGTTAGCTGCTGATAAAAATTTTTGGCTTGATGGTTTGGCTGACAAAGCCGAGGAAGCAGTTAGACAGCACAACAGCAGAGAGCTGTACCAGATAGTTAATGTTTTGTGTGGTAGAAAACGGACAGGCATACAAGGATTGAAGGATAAACAAGGTAAGGTTATAGAAGGGGAGGATTCTGTCATGGCTAAGTGGGCTGAGCATTTCAGTGATGTTCTAAACAATGTAGTTAGTTCTACTCCCATTGTTTGCAATGATGATAGATGCATTGGTGGCTTTAATGTTGGCCCTATAACACAATCTGAAGTTAGTTTGGCTGTTTCTAAACTTAAACTTCATAAATCCCCAGGGGTAGATGAAATTACTACGGAAATGCTTAGAGCTGGGAATGTTTCGGTTACCACTTGGATGACTGAAATTCTGAATCTCTTTTATGATAAAGGCATGGTTCCTAAGGATTTTACCAGAGCTATTGTTATCCCTATTTTCAAAAAAGGTGATCGCAGTTCTTGTGATAACTATAGGGGTATCAGCCTACTCTCTGTTCCAGGTAAAGTTCTTTCCATTATTGTGCTTAATAGAATTAAGAATCTGGTTGACAGGCAATTGCGGGATGAGCAATGTGGATTCAGAAGTGGTAAGGGATGTGTAGATCAGATATTTTCACTTAGGCAGATTCTTGAGAAATGTTTAGAGTTTCAGAAACCTTTGGTTGCTAGCTTTGTTGATTTCAAAAAGGCTTTCGACTCTGTTGATCGTCATAATTTGTGGTTGATTGTGAGATCATATGGTATACCAGACAAGTTAGTTAACATTATGAAAGCTCTCTATAATAACACTGAGTCGTGTGTGAAAGTTGGTAAGGCTTGTAGCAATTGGTTTAGCATTACTTCTGGTGTTCGACAAGGGTGCATTTTGTCTCCTTTTCTCTTTAGCTTGGTTATTGATTATGTTATGCGAAATTCACTTCAAGGGAAAGATTTTGGCCTTAAATGGGCTGGAGATAGGAAAATTTCTGATTTAGATTATGCTGATGATTTAGCCCTTCTGGCAAATGATGTTGATGAGATGAACTCTTTCATTCGAGCCGTTGATGAGACTGGTAGTAGAGTAGGTTTGGTTATAAACAGAGAGAAAACTAAAGTGATGAAAATTGGTCAGGCAGGCTGTGATTCAGTTAATCTGAATGGTTGCAGTCTTGAGCAGGTGTCACAGTTTAATTATCTTGGGAGCTATGTAACAGATAATGGTGATGTGCGGCATGAGATTAACAGACGAATAGGGATTGCTGCTGGGACTTTTAAGAATCTATGGAGAGTGTGGAGAAATAGGCGTATACACCTAAAGACTAAAATTAGACTGTATAATAGTTTGGTTCTTTCTAGGGTTAGTTATGGTAGTGAAACTTGGACACTTTGTAAACAAGATAACAGGAAACTAGATGCTTTTGATTCCAGATGCTTACGCAGTATCTTGGGCATTAGGTGGTTCAACTTTGTAACTAATGATGAGATTAGGAAAAGGAGTTTGCAACCTCCTTTAAGCAGCATATTGTGCAGAGAGAGACTCCGTTGGTTTGGCCATGTTGCCCGTATGAATAATTATAGATTGGCGAATAGGGTTATGAACAGTGTGCCTAAAGGCCTCAGAAAGAAGGGGAGACCTAGGATGTGGTGGGCAGACAATGTCAAACAGGACCTTGTTAGAATTGGTGTGCAGTGGCCAGATGCAGTAGATGTAGCTCAGGATAGACTTGCTTGGAGAACTAAATTGCACGGTCTGGTTGGACCTCCGTAACCCATGGCTGCTTGAGGATGATGATGATGATGATGATGAGTTTTCTCTCTATTTATAAACGAACCTACCTACTACCAGTCTCATCAACAGCTCGAATGAAAGAGTTCATCTCATCAACATCATTTGCCAAAAGGGCTAAATCATCGCATAATCTAAATCAGAAATTTTTGTATTTCCAGCCCATTTAAAGCCAAAATCTTTCCCTTGAAGTGAATTTCGCATAACATAATCAACAACCAGACTAAAGAGAAAAGGAAACAAACATTTACTCTCTGTACAGCTCTCTGCTGTTGTGCTGTCTAACTGCTTCCTCGGCTTTGTCATCCAAGCCAAAGATTCTTATCAGCAGCTAACTGATCCTTTACATGTTTATTAATCTCTCTGTAGTGCTTTCGATTAGGACTAGTAGGGTATGGATTAAGGACATTCCTGCAGTGCTTTCTTTCCAAAATAAGCTCAAGTGCCTTATCACTCAGATAATTCTGCCTCGTCTGCTCTTTGTTTCCTAAAAGAGTACTGTTAGTTTCCAAAAAAGCCTGTTTAAAATGGTCCCATTCTTCCTCAACTTCAGTAGTAAGCAAACCATGACTGTCATAATGACTAAGTAACCTATCATGGTAAGCTTTAGCTATAACTGGGTCTTTCAGAGCTTCAGTATTAAAGGTAATTTTTTTAACCCTAGCACAACACTTTTGAAGTTTAAGTTGCAAGACAATGTTAAGAAGGTAATGGTCAGATCCAATTTCAGCTCCCCTATATGCCCTAGTATTCCTAACAGAACTAGCCCATTTGCTGTTAATTAATATATAATCAATCATATTCTTATGCAGCCCATCTGGTAAACCCATATATATTGGTGTATGTCATGGTGTTTGTAATAAATGTTATTCTGAAACCATTTTTACTTTACTTACCTGTAGGAGACATTGCCCATTACAGTACCCAATACCAAAAGGGCCTATCACCCCTCCACAAGGTCAGAGTCAGTACCAACTTTGGCATTGAAGTCATGTAGAACAAGGGTAATATCTCCTTTCTTGACATAATTCAAAATATCCTGAAGTTGTCTGTAAAACCTATCCTTCTCATCCTCATTGGCATCCTCAGTGGGGGCATAACAGCAGATAATCTTCAAGTCTTTAATGCTTGTCTGAAATTTTGCTGTAAGAAACCTTTCATTAATACACTCATATCCTAGTAGAGCATCATTGGTGTGTTTGCTGAGAAGCAGACTATGTCTTGGAGATGCTTATTATCTTCCCTCCATGAAAAGGGAAATTTAGATTACTTTTAAGAATCTGACCTTTGTCCATCTAGTCTCTTGCAAGCCGAAAATATTAAGGATATAACAGTGGAATTCTTGCGTGATGACATCAAAAGAATAATCTCTCTGCAGAGTCCTCACATTCCAGCTACCTATGGGGAGAAAATGGTTAGTGGAATGTTTAAAGAAACTATGTTTATTGAAGAAGGGAATGTCAACAATATCAAACAGCCCCCTAATTGCAGGCATGGGGCAAAGACCTGTTCCCCTCCACTAAAGCCTGAAACCATCTACACTGGAAAATTTCATTCAATGTAAAATTTTACAATGCCCATAGAAGCAAGAGTTAAGGTGCCTGCAATTACCTCTGCTCAGGATTATCCACCAGCTGATAAAACATATTCTGCGAATTTATTCACCTAGGACTGTCAACCCACAAAAACACACAATGGCTGATTTTTCTCTCCCTAGAAACCCACCAGTGTAGCAAATTCAGGATTCATAATCAAGCACAGAGCCTTAATTCAGTCCAAGTTTATTTGGTCAGCACCAGAAATCTGTGTGGTTGACCACGCCTCAGAAGAATAGAATGAAAAAAAAATGTAGCCATAGTTTTCCAGATCAGTAGGCCTCACTAATCTGGCACCCTCCCCTTTCGTTCACATCTACAAGAGAGTATCTCTTTTGAAAGATACTAATGGTCTGCACCATGAGAAGGCAGGGTCAGACATTAGGTGCTAGGCCTGGCAGCTTTCTATGCATCATCACAGGGATGATGCTGAATGAAATCTGAACAGTATCTAGTATATTTTAAATGCCTGTTACACATAAAATAATAAAGGAAAAAGGAGAACTTGTCCTTTTATTGGACTTCTAGAAAGCTATCCAAAAGGCTTATTTACTGTATAACATCTTCCCTTCCTCAGTAAGTGTGCTGTACGAATTATTGTCACAGGAAATTTGAAATAATTAATCTTCCTTTATTCACTGTTTAAACTCCCAATAATGCAAGTAACACAAATAAGTAATTAGGCAAGTGGGAGAAACCCTACCCATCTGCCTCCCAGACTCGAATGTGGGATCTTCTGGTTACCCACCAGTTGCTCTATTGTTTGAGTTAAGACTGGCACAATTCACACTTGCTTAAGAAAGGTTGCAATGTGAAGCTTTACCATGTGACTCTAAGTGTTGGAGTCTCTCATGCACTATTTATGCCGACGAGAATCAAGCTTTTATAACCATATTGCAAGTAATATGCATTCAGTTATTCAGATGCTCAGCATTGAAGCTCTGGATAGAAATAACCTCTCCACCATAAGCCAATTGATAGAAAGGAATGAAGCTCACTGCAGTGCTATTCATTTGTATTAATTAGGCAAGTGTGTACTGTAGTGAGTTTCATTACTTATTATCAAATTGGTTTCTGGCGTTTGTGGAGAGGCTAGTTCCATCCAGAGGTTTAATGCTGAACATCTGAATAACAAAGTATATTACTTGCATTGTGGTTATAAAAGCTTGATTCTCATTGGTATAAATAGCACATGAGTGCTGCAATACTTAAAATCACATGGTAAAGCTTCAGAAGCACAACTATCACAACTTTTCTGAAACAAGTATGAATTGCCCTCACCTTAGCTCAAATGGTAGAGCAGCTAGCATGTAACCAGAGATCCTGGGTTCAAGTCGGTTTGGGGAGGCAGATGGGTGATTTTCAATCTAGGGGTTAAAAAAAAATCGGAAACCACCTTTATCAAATTTTAAGAAAACCGTTGCTTCCATGGATGCTTTTTTGTCACTAGTGTTAATAAATTTCCTTGAGTGAAGCTTCCATTTCACTTGTAACAACTGATGATTTTAAATACTGTGTACACAAGTGTCACTATGAAATTAATACATGTAACTGAACTCATGTTTAGCGTATTTGACTTATGCTTTTGGAAGTGTAATAGAGAGAAATGAAATAATTAGGTAGCACTCAGCCTTCCTCCACTTTAATAGGTTTAGGAATAGATCATGTGAAAAAAAATCTCATTTCATGCTTAGATTTAAATAAAGACTTAGTGTCTGTGTTATTAGATAAAAATTTTATTAATAATCCATTAATGGGAACCATAAAATGACCATTTATTGTTAAACTCTAGTCCTTTGCATGGTAGTAGGGGGGGGGGCAATTCAGATTTTTTCACGGTAGTTTGAGGGTTGCAAAGGATCAGACATGCATGACCCTAGTTCACAGGATGTATATCCTATGATATCATCAAAATTTAACTCAGTCACTACTAACTAATAACCAACAATCAATCTATAGGCATCATTTGTTGATTAATCAATGTATCATATATATTAACACTGCAATACAGAAGGAAGAGAAATAATTACCATTCTGCCTGTTCCTCCCATGCTGTTTTGGAAAAGTGCTTGCACCACTGGTAGGGATGGAACTTATGCCACATTGGGGGTAATTGCAGGTGGCGCCCAAGACTAAAGGTCCACATCATACATACTTTATGATATTAATTATTAACTAATAAATGATACATAGACATCATTAGTAGTTCATTAATAATAGATTAATTCAATATATTGCATTAATTTCATATGGATTTACATTGAATTATGCAGAAACTATCATATTTCCACTATTATTACACTATTGTTTATAATTTTGTATATAGTGTATATATATATATTTTTTATTATTTTTATTAGATGTGAATTATGGTGTGGTCAGACCCAAGGCAGAGTTTCTATCTTTACAGTGGAGCATTCAAGTGTTACTGATTGTGAAGTTATATGCCATTACGATCCAGTTGTAGACAATTTGGATGTAACTCAGCTTGTTACTGGATTCAATGACAAGCCACTAGTATGGTCATATGTTTATCCAGGTAATTGCTTAATAATAGTACACTTCTCATTTTCTCCATTTAAGAATATACAGGTTCTGGACAGATAAACAGGAACAGTTCCATGTTATCTCAATAGAAATCGCATTCAGAGCTGAAGTACTTCTTCAATATATGATTTTTAGTGAAAAATATATCTAAAGATAAAGATCTCAATCAAATCTATCTAAATCTTGAATTTAAACAATATTTGTTCAGTATTCAAAGAATTATGAATGTTGGAATATTTAACAGACTACAAAAAATGTTGGAACCAAGCCTTCTTTACAAGCATTTTGGTGTATTTGCACTTGTGCCACTTTACAATACTCAAAGTATGCCAGACACCCTCCCATTAGATTCAAACATGCCAAATTGCCCCCATTCACCTCAACACCATTAAAACTTTCTGGATATGCCACTGTCTGTCAGTTGGTCTCTACAAGTCAGTGTACTAATTCCTGTCTACATAGTATAACTTATATATCTTATTGGAGGAAATCTTGTTCAGCAACTACATCTGATATGCTTTTTAGAAGGTTGCAAAAATGTATCTCACTCAGCTCAAGGTAATATTTCCTCTACACTTACATTACTTGCCCAGATTGGCATTCATAAAGAAATTTAGATATCGAAAAACCTAATTTTTATGGACTACCAATGGTACTTTTAAAAATTAAGGTTAAATGGTAAAAAGTAGAGATTGATCTAATCTATAATATTTTTGTAATTATAAATGGAAAAGCATTAGATTGATATTTTAAAGTGATCAGAAACAGCGACATATTCAATGGAGGGAGAGTTATATTCCACCCTTTATGGGTTTGAATAACTTGCATTTTCCAAAGCAGTTTCCCCAAAACGGCACACTACTGATCAGAAAAAACTATGTACAGTATTTTTATTATTTTTTTTACTGACTATGTAACCTAGTATTCGAATTCATTAGTAAAATATTATATATTCATAATTAATAGTTTTCTTTCTAATTTTGCATTAGGCTGTGTAGTTTATCAGTGGGATACATCTAATCGAACGATTTTACATAAACTTGATTGTTCCAAACTAGCTCCATGCTCAGAAAGTTTGATGTCTATCAGCATTGAAGAACATTTAAGTCGTAAGTAGTGTAATTTTTGAAAAGAAGTTCTTACCAAAGCTGACTTGTAATTATGAATCTTTTACTGCAATAGTATTATCTCTTTATGTTTTTTGAGTGAATTTTCAGTGAAATATAACATGCATTCCCAACCAAAAAACACTGGAAACATAAATCAAGCTCTTTTTAACTATGCTCACAAAAAATATTGACTGTAGAAAATATTTTTGCCAAATAACTGATGAATATAAATTATTCATGTTATATACAAAATTATACAGCATATAATTACAGATTTCATGAAAATAAAATATTTAAGTTGAGAAACATATTAATTTTAAGACTTCTTTTAGAGTGGTGTGGAAAAAATTTTGTAAAGACAAATAAAAATTGATTTAGAATAACTAATGCAACAAAATAATATAACATAATTATAATATACATAATTATAATGTATATAAAGTATATATATACATAATTATAATGTATATAAAGTGAAATAAAATTTCTTTTTGAATAATAGGAAAATAATTACCTTTTTGTGTAACTTTTTTCTCAATGATATATTTTGAGAAAGGGCGTTTTATTAGCTGTTTTCAGTCAAAAAAATTAACTTCAGATGTTTTTTTTCAAATGAAAATTAACAGAAATAGGTTATGCTATACACCAAATTAAACAGGATTTAATTCTTAATTTTATGAAATCAAAAATAATAAAAGGAGATATGTATGTCTGTGGTCACCATAACTGTTCCAAAAAAAAAAAATTTTTGAATCAGAATATTTCACAGAGGCTAAGGAGTAGCCTGAGGATGTGCAGTGCAAAATATTAATTCAACAGATTCAATAGCTAGTGAAAAAAATCGGATTTTTCTGAAAATTTCATATTTTCAAGCTACCATATTCCTCTCAACAGTTCAGATTGATAAAACATTGACTAATTGTACATGTAACAGACCTATTAGTCATTGCACCACTTCACAAAATAAAATAAATATAGATTAGTGACTACACCACTCACACAAAATAAAACTAAATATCGATTATCTATACCTATAAGAGGAAATGAATGAATGTTAAGTTATAGCCTGAGAAAAACAGAAGTGAATTAAACCAGAGAGTCGATAGGGTTTTCAACATACCCACAAGCAAATTTTAGACTTCAAAAGTTTGCAAAAAATAATTCTTAGGACTTTTTAATTAGGCCCCAAAGTTTGGCTTCAGTTTTATCAAGTATATTTTGTAATCTATTGACAAATGCAAAAAACAAATGAGGCTGGCACTAATCATTATCATCCTCAAGCAGCCATGGGCTACAGAGGTCCAACCAGACCATGCAATTTAGCTCTCCAAGCATATCTGTCCTGAGCTACATCTGCTGCATCCGGCCACTGCGCACCAATTCTAACAAGGTCCTGTTTGACATTGTCTGCCCACCGCATCCTAGGTCTCCCCTTCTTTCTGTGGCCTTTAGGCACACTGTTCATAACCGTATTTGCCAATCTATAATTATTCATACAGGCAACATGGCCAAACCAACAGAGTCTCTCTCTCTGCACAATATGCTGCTTAAAGGACGTTGCCAACTCCTTTGCCTAATCTCATCATTAGTTATAAAGTTCAACCACCTATGCCCAAGATACTGCGTAAGCATCTAGAATCAAAAGCATCTAGTTTCCTGTTATCATGTTTACAAAGTGTCCAAGTTTCACTACCATAGCTAACCCTAAAAAGAACCAAACTATTATAGTCTAATTTTAGTCTTTAGGTGTATACACCTATTTCTCCACACTCTCTATAGATTCTTAACATTCCCGGCAGCAATCCCTATCCGTCTGTTAATCTCAGGCTGTACATCACCAGTATCTGTTACATAGCTCCCAAGATAATTAAACTGCAACACCTGTTCCAAGATTGCAACCATTCAGATTAACTGAATCACAGCCTGCCTGACCAATTTTCATCATTTTAGTTTCCTCTCTCTTTATAACCAAACCTACTCTACTACACGTTTCATCAACAGCTCGAATGAAAGAGTTCATCTCATCAACATCATTTGCCAAAAGGGCTAAATCATCAGTATAATCTAAATCAGAAATTTTCGCATCTCCAGCCCTTTTAAGGCCAAAATCTTTCCCTTGAAGTGAATTTTGCATTACATAATCAATAACCAAACTAAAGAGAAAAGATGACAAAATGCAGCCTTGTCGAACACAAGAAGTAATGCTAAACCAATTGCTACAAGACTTACCAACTCTCACACATGACTCAGTTTTATTATAGAGAGCTTTCATTAAGTTAACTAACTTGTCTGGTATATCATATGATCTCACAATCAACCACAAATCATAATGATCAACAGAGTCAAAAGCCTTTTTGAAATCAACAAAGCTAGCAATCAAAGGTTTCTGAAACTCTAAACATTTCTCAAGAATGTGCCGAAGAGAAAATGTCTGATCTACACATCCCCTACCACTTCTGAAACCACATTGTTCATCATGCAAAAACTTGGAACAGAAAGTAGGTTGATAACCCTATAGTTATCATAAGAACAGCGATCACCTTTGTTTTAAAAATAGGGATCATAATAGTTCTGGTAAAAACCTTAGGAACCATGTCTTTATCATAAAAGATACTCAAAATTTCAGTCATGCAAGTGGAAACAGAAACATTTCTAGCTCTAAGCATTTTCATAGTAATTTCTTCCCCTGGGAATTTATGTAGATTAAGTTTAGAAATTGCCAAAATAACTTCAGATTCTGTTACAGGGCCAACATTAAAGCCAGTAATGCATTATCATCATTACAAACAATTGGAGTAGAACTAACCACATTGTTTAGAACATCACTGAAATGCTCAGCCCACCTAGCCATGACAGAATCCTCACCTTACTGTGATGCCACCTCATTCACTTTTATTTTACCTTAACCAATTTTGCTTAATTTACATTATAATTATCATTTTTGGGATTTTTATTTCCTTTTTGGCATCACAGCGCTCGTTTCCAAGTTAGGAGTTGCGGGTGCAACTCTGAACTTTCGATTGTCAGCCGCTAAAGCGCATGCACAAGGACATGCCCACTCTTTCGTCACAGCTTGTGCCGCTCATCAATTTATGCAAATGTCTTTCCTGGTATGCAACATGACACATGCAGGCTTTGTACCTCTTGTTATAACCTGGTGACATGTTGTCACAGTAGCACAGAAGATAGTAGAGGAGAGAGATTAGTAGAGCACAGTGCAGTTTAGAGATCAGTTTTAGTTTGGAGTTTGTTGAAGATGTTTGTAGTAAGAAATAATCTTCTTTATTGAAGTAGTATCTTCTTTAATTTTTTTTTAATAGTATCTTCTTTATTGAAGTTTTGGTGAGTGCTTTTTGGAAATAAATTGTTTGTTATTTAAACCGTTTGAATCTTTACTAATTTTTTTCTCTTGAGCAATGTTAGTTTGTTTTGATTAGCATTAACATAAAATTTTGACAATCCTTTAATATTTTTGAATTCTTACAAATTAACACTCGCTGGTATTTCGAACCCTAATTAAACTTTATTTTTGGCAATTTGTCAATTATTGCCTGGTGCTTGACTCAGCTATCCAGAGCATAAAAATAATTGGATCAGACAAAGGGTCCAAACTTTAAAAGTATTTCATTTCTTTGGAGCGTTAGAATACCTTGTTTATCCTGCAATCCCTGTATATCTCTGTTTTCTACCACACAAAACATTAACTATCTGGTACAGCTCTCTGCTTCCTTGTCTAACTTTCCTATTTAATATTAGGAGGGCCGTTGGTGAAAGTGTTAATTAACTGTTTTGTAATGTTATGGTCATGTCATTTGGAAGTAGGAGTTAGGTAATTTTTTATGTCTGTGTATAGGGGGGAATGTTTTTGTAAGTTGTTTGGAGTGAAGGGCATTTGAAGTAAAGGGGGAAGTGGTTAACCAGATAGAATTATTTTAAATCTTTTTTTGTGTTTAGTATGGTGTAGTAGTATGTGTTGTAAGTGGAAGAAAATGGCAAAAGTTTCTAATGTGCGGTAATTAAGATTTAAAAATGAGAGTTTTTATGGGGTGTTAAGGTTTTAGGAGATAGTTTTCAGAGGATTCTAATGTAGTGGGGGTGGAGTATGCTTGGGGGAAAGAATTGGAAATTTTTTTCGTGTGGGACTGAACATGGCAGTAGTAACAAACACGTGTATTTCGTTATAGTAGTTTGGGATGAATTGAGTGATTTGTAGTAGGTGATTATAGTGATTATAGTGTATTATAGTGATTTATTAATTTTGTTATATATTTAGGAATCTTTTTAAAGTTACTTATATGATTTATTGTTAATAAATGTAGCCCATCTGGTGAAACCCATATATACTTATGTATGTCATGGTGTTTGTAATAAATGTTATTCTGAAACCATTTTTAGTTTACTTACCTGTAGGAGACATTGCCCATTACAGTACCCAATACCAAAAGGGCCTATCACCCCTCCACAAGGTCAGAGTCAGTACCAACTTTGGCACTGAAGTCATGTAGAACAAGGGTAATATCTCCTTTCTTGACATAATTCAAAATATCCTGAAGTTGTCTGTAAAACCTATCCTTCTCATCCTCATTGGCATCCTCAGTGGGGGCATAACAGCAGATAACCTTCAAGTCTTTAATGCTTGTCTGAAATTTTGCTGTAAGAAACCTTTCATTAATACACTCATATCCTAGTAGAGCATCATTAGTGTGTTTGCTGAGAAGCAGGCTATGTCTTGGAAATGCTTATTATCTTCCCTCCATGAAAAGGGAAATTTAGATTATTTTTAAGAATCTGACCTTTGTCCATCTAGTCTCTTGCAAGCCGAAAATATTAAGGATATAACAGTGGAATTCTTGCGTGATGACATCAAAAGAATAATCTCTCTGCAGCGTCCTCACATTCCAGCTACCTATGTGGAGAAAATGGTTAGTGGGATGTTTAAAGAAACTATGTTTATTGAAGGAGGGAATGCCGACAATATCAAACAGCCCCCTAATCGCAGGCATGGGGCAAAAACCTGTTCCCCCACCACTAAAGGCTGAAGCCATCTACACTGGAAAATTTCATTTAATGTAAAATTTTACAATGCCCATAGAAGCAAGAGTTCGGGTGCCTGCAATTATCTCTGCTCAGGATTATCCACCAGCTTGGTTATCCACCCATGGTTGTTATTTTCTTAAGTTAACAAAGTTCAAAACCAATCTCAGGTTTTGATACAATGAGTTCTGGTACACAAGATGTATGGAGAAGAATTTCTAATAAGAGAAACAAAGCTGATTTTTCACTCTCTGCCATTTCTTAGTAATCATGTTCACCACCACAATAGATCATCATATTATTTCCTGAAAGTGAAACTAAAACTGCTTAATGCTTTGAGGAACATACTACATTGAATTGTAGTGAAGCACAAGACATGGCTGCAACTAATTGGATGGCTGATATGCACTTTTCATTGGTATACTGCTCGTTGCAAACCTGGATAACACCTGTATTTGCTCAGTTAGTACTATATTTTTTAAATAAATTTTTGCTTCAGCTCATTTTAAAAGAAATTCCAATATATTCACTGTCTGTCTGTAAATATTAAATTTTTTTAGTTAGAAATCCTTTTTAAGATGGATAGTTAGTGATTAAATATTAGAATTTAACATTTTCTGCTCTTTAGAGCAAGTTCCCATACATGGTAAGGGGACCATCCTGTGAACTTCTGCTGGTTTGGATACCTTCACATCTCCTAAATGTTCATCTACAATCTGTCCTGAAAAGCAGTATCTTTGTAATTGCTCAGAGCTCCTCTTCTGTCAGTCCTTGCCTCGTGATTAGTGGGGTTCCCTTTGGCCTGTTTGTCATGGAGTTGGGCAGTGCTTTAGAGGGCTGCTTCTACTCACTTCTTTGACCTCTGTTCAGGTAAACAGGATGTTTTAGGGTCGCCCTCCGGGATCAGTCAACTGGTGGGTTGGTCTTGCTAGGGTCAACCATGCAGTGAGTAACCTTACCAAGGTCTGGGTACAGGTTTCAGAGTTTTCATGCCATCATTATAGTAATGGCTCACTATCTGTATGGTTAATTCATCTGCCTTGTCGGCAAAATGGGCTCACCATTAATATTCTTTATCTTCATCATTTTCTGTTTCTTCTCCCTTCTCACAGTTACTTGTCATCCACTCAATGGGAACATGTTACCTTTCTTCATTCAGAAAGGTTTGGAGTTCTTACAGGTTCTCTGAAATACATTAAGCACCTACAATCTGGAAAATTTTTAAAACTGCATGCCCTTAACATTTGAAGTTATTTTTGAGGATCATGATAATTAGTAGTGGCGTACCTGTTTCAGTTACCCCCCACCAATTGCTTACTTCTTTTCATGGGATGGTCTCTGAGTGTGGCCTCCTAAACGTTTCTGAGAAAAGTTCTTTCAAGTGCACTTAGAATTGGACTTGCAAGGAACTATTGCAGTCAAATGGATTTCAGTACATCATGATGGAATGATTGTGACTTTCAACACACCATGCCGCCCTACTGTTGTTAAAGCAGGATATCTGCATTGTGAGGTATAGCCATACATTCCCAACCTTCTGCATCATTTTTAGTGTCAGAGGTATGGCCATGCCAACACAGCCTTGTCAAGGTAAATTTACTTGTGCCTCCTACTGTGGCATTCAGGATCACCTTGATCAAGACTGCACACCTAAGGCAACCATTCAGCATTCTCTCATGACTGTCCTAAGTGGAAAGAGGAGAAAGAAGTACAGTGCTTCACAGTTTCTTTTACAAGTTTATTTTCAATTCTTTTTTTACCACTATTAGGAACGAATGATTTTATTTTCTTATTGTACCTTAATTTCATGTATTTGTTAAGTTTCATAAATGCTGCAATTTTGAGAATTTGTTTTCTTTCAGCGGGAAGATGTCAAGTGACTGCTTTAGCATCTGTTGGCAGTGATCTGTACATTGGCACTACTTGGGGCTGTGTTGTTGTAGCTGAAGGCACTACAATGAGACCAATGACTGTATTCCGTCCATTTGAAGAAGAAGTAAAGGCTATTTTACCTCTTATAAGCAGGGTTATGTCAGAAAGTGAAGAACTAGTTGTACCTCCTGTAAATGGTAGGCCTAATGGTCCATTCATTGCAACAGTGGGGAAAGGTTATCGTAATCTCATTAGCCGTTACACATCTTTTCACATGACAGGTTCAGATCTTCAAGATAATATGTATTTAATGCTCTGGGGAGCTGACAATTGGTCATGTGGATGAGCAAGTTTTGCATTCATTTTTTGAAATGATCTTTTTGATTTTTAATCACATATGAATTGAATATTCTAGCATTTTTAACATTTCATATACACAGTCGTATCAGTATAATATGACCACCTACCTAATAATGGGAATAACCACCCTTGGCCCAGATGACAGCAACGAGACTGCATGGCATGGAAGCAGTGAGGCCCTGGAAGGTTGCCAGAGGCATACATGCCCATTCACACTCCAGCAGAGCATTGAGGTTCCGGAGATGACGTGGTTGTGGGTCCGCACGCCAAACCTGTCGATCCAAATGGTCCCACAAGTGTTCTATGGGATTCAGATCAGTGATTTCGCTGGCCAAGGGAGGATGGAGGCATTGCTGTCATGTTCCTGGAACAGTCATGTACCATTTTAGTGACATGGCAGAGTGCATTGTCCTGTTGGTAGACACCATCACCACCAGGATAAATGTCCAACATGGAGGGATGCTTGTGGTCAGCGAGGATGGACAAGTAGCCATTGGCATTCAGGGAACATCCAGTGGTACCAGTAGTCCCAGGTCATACCAGGAAAACATTCCCCAGACATGCACACTGCTACTGCTGGCCTGTACTTGACCAACAAGCGTATCTGGGTGTTGGTTCTCGTGTGTCTGATGCCGTAAATGCCACCACCCATCACTTCTGTGGAGTATAAACCTCGATTCATCAAAAAAGGCAACCTTTTCCCACTCTTTCACTGTCCAATGATGGTAGTCCCTTGTGAACTGCAGGCGTCGTTGCCAATGGACCTTGGTTAATCCTTTCTGGACCATAAGGTTTCTAAGAGTAAATATTAGTATGTAACTGTTTATTTTAGTTTGTTTAGACGTAAAATAAATAAAAATCATAAGAAAAATACATAATAATGTGTAGTTTTTTTGGAATTCTATGGGAAATATTTTTCCCAATGGACTATAAAGGTAACACAAATTATAGTTAGGCTTATTATGCAATGTCTTTTATTTATTGGTTTATTAGAACAAAATGTTAACTAAAATAATACAAAATTATGAAATAAAATTACTATACAAAATGATGTGCTAATTATGATATTCTGCGAAGCAATTTCTTTTGGTAGTGAGGCAAAGATGGACATTGCACATAGTACATATATTATGCATCCTGACAGTTCTGTTTTCGTTTTCTAAACGTTCCCATTTACGTAATTACGTTCGGCATACGTTCTATTTTGACATTCTGTATAAAAAATGCAGATAAGGTTATAATTAAATACGACAATCACCATTTTTAAAATGGGAAAAATGTTTCCCTTAGTCGTGAAAGGGGACATTTAACATGGGCACCTTTACAAAGTGTCAACTCTGGAGACCCATGTGTAACAGGGTTCGCTCTACTGTTATCGGGGACACATACCTGGGTGCCTCAGCGTTCATTTAAGTGGTCAATTCCTGCACTGTTGTGTGTTGATTGCCCTTTACCAGTGGCTCATCTGTCTTAGACGGCTGCTTATATCTGAGTGTGGTCGACCTTGTCATGTGCACTCTGCGACGTGCCTGGGCAGGTACACTGTGATCTGTGGGTGGTCATATTATTCTGATACGACTGTGTATATGTATTATAGGACACAAAATGAGTTTAAAAATAAGTTACTTTTTTCTCCTTAATATGCTTTATTTAGAACAAACAATTCATCATTGCTTATTAGCATTTATAAATAGTAATATTTTGTCATCCTCAGTCCTAGTTCAATCATGGGATCTTTGTACATGTTTCTATTCTCGTACTGATCTCTGTGGTTTCTTGTTAATTGCTATTAATTTAGATTCCTCTGATTTTACAAGCTACCATGATCAAAATGTTGCTATAAGGTCTATATGCTCTAATAAAATAGCAACATTATGAAAAGTGATAGTAATCTATAATTAACCTACTATCTGTAATATATTTCAAGTGTAATGCCCTGGTATTTTAAAACTACTGTGATATGTTCATTAAACCTTTACACAAAATCAAATGATCAATGAATAATGGTTTAAGAAATTCAAGAGTTTCATCCTTGACTTGTACAAAAATAACATAAAATGAGGAAATTATCATTTGGTGCCATAAATTATTTTGTACTTAAAAAGCTGGTTGTTTTAAATAAGTTTATACTATGTACATTCTGAATGTATTTGTTTGTGATATTTTAATCCAGTAACTAATGAATGTCTATGTTTGTGATGTATATTAGTTATTACATAATTCTTTTAATAACCTCTTACATTATTATGTTTAAGATCATCTTGCAGTGTAGAAATTGTTTTTCCTTTTTGTGTTATTATAAAGAATACCATTAAGTGAGGCCTCCTTATTTACACTTCAAGCACCATCTTTTGGGAAAATTGTTAAATGGGAATAATCGTAAGTGGAGATTTTTTGCAATTCTATTTCGGATAAATTGACCTCATATACGGGAGAAAATTTTAAAACCTTTAAGTTGAAACACAACCATTTTTCTGTTATCCAAAAAAGGGTTTATTTTTTTCGTTGAGAGTTGAAAGTGTTTGTTCAAAATAGAGATAATTAGGCTCAAATATGGACAAATCAATTTAATAAATATAGAGCTCAAAACACTTGTGGGCTTGGTCCTACAAGTTTAGGAATAAAAAAAGTATTTAAAGTATTTTTCCTTATTGTAGCAGCATCTAGAAAGATGAGTACACCCAACTAGGGAAACAGCAAGTGCCAGCTATAAATGTCAACATCTTAACTGCCACACTGCACCACTGGAATACGAAGTTTCTAGCTGAAACTTTATATTGGATCACAGCTTAAATTATTAGTCTAAAGTCGCACTTTTACATCAATTAGTCCATCATACTAAGACAATCATTAATAAATACCTCCTCAAGCAGCTGCTTGCCACAGAGGTCTGACAGGGGTCTGTCAGTTTAATGCGCCATAGTAGAACGATCTGTGAGGATGGCGGGTCCTCAGCAAATTTTTTGCCAACTGCACTCGGTGTTCCCAGGTGGTCACCTTCTCAAGTACTGACTGCGCCCAAAGCTGCTTAACTTCGGTGATCGAACGAGAACCGGTATTTTCAGCTTGGTACTGCCGTTGGCAAACAATCATTAAACACTTAAAATAGTGAATTTTGTGAACCTTATAAGTATTCTGGACACCTGGGTAAACAGGCTTCCAGAATACTTAAAGGTATATTAAAATAGTGTATTTGTGCACCTTATAAACAAATACCAATAAAAATGGTATTTGGTTATTTTTGTCGATGGTATAGAAGGGCTAACGGTATTAAAACTATCTTGTATATCTTCCAATATTCCATCATTGTTGTCTACTAATATTAGTGTATCCTCTATATACCTCGTATAGAACTTAACAACATAGGTTTTACAATGCATCCCAATTTCATTTAATTCCACAAGGTTTGTAAATATCCTATATTGCCCAGGGTGAAGGGAACGTTAAAGCAAAGTTTGGAGCCACTACCTCTTTTTTTTTTTGGACTGAGTGTTAAGCCGACTGACACACAAACGTTCTTTTTATATTAGATTGTACAGAAGTAGTGGGAAAATCGTGTTATATTCAATGACAAGTAGTTTTAGTCAAGAAACAAACTTTTCAAACTGAAATCGTGTTAGTTGGTGACTGGGTGTATGTATATATATACACAAACACACCGAAGAGCCAAAATATGGCCACCTGCCTAATATGATGTTGGTCCTCCACCTGCCATTAAAACAACTCTTACCCAGTGAGGCATGGACACTACAAGTTTTCTTAAGGTGTCTTGTGGTATTAGTACCAACACGTTACCAGCAGATCCTTTAACTATTGTAAGTTACATGGTTGAGCCACCACAGATGCTCGAATGGATTGATGTCTGGGGAATTTGGAGGCCAGGGCAATACCTGGAAGTTTTCCTCATGTTCTGCGAACCATTCTCGAACAATCCGGGCAGTGTGACATGACACCTTATTGTATTAAAAGGAGGCCCTATTAGAGGGGAATACCATTGCCATGAAAGGATGTACCTGGTCTGCAATGATGTTTAGGTAGGTAGTAGACATCCTAGTTTCCTGCACATGAATGACTGCACCCAGGGTTTTCCAGAACATTGCCCCAAGCATTACACTTCCTCTACTGGCTTGTTTTCATCCTGGTGCAACAGGAAATGAGATTCATCGACTAGGCGACCTTTCAATCATTCAAGGACCAGTATTGATATTCCCATGCATATTGTAGAAGCATTCAACAGTGAACCGAAGTTTGCATGAGCACTGGAGTGGCCTTCAGCTACCAGCCCGATTTTCAGCAGGGTTGATATCCTGTGTTGTGACACATTACACTCGTCACCAACATTGAAATTTACAGGCGATTTGTGCCACAGTACCCCTTGTTGGCTCGTAGCAGATGGGATAGCCTTCACTCACCTCTAGCATTGAAGAGCCATGGTCTTGCTGACACCTTGCCAGCAGTTCATGGTTTGCCCCTCGGACCACTTTTTGAAGGTACTAACCATGGCTGACTGTGAGCATCCCACAAGCTTTGCTGTCTCAGAAATGCTCTGACCCAGTCGTCTGGCCAATAAAATATGGCCTTTGTCAAATTCGCTCAGTCCGCTATCTGAAGAACAAGAATAAACCTGATTGACAGAGCTCAGTATCGGTTGTTATTTATACTATTTGATCACCTTCACACGGGCCGTCATTTACCTGCAGTTGCTACGATTTGCATAAAATGCTGGTCATAATGTTTTGGCTTTTTGGTGTACTTATTACCCGACTTAAGGGAACGTAACTGTAATTTCACTGGAACGAATGGATGGTGGGCGAACACGTGTGACATCAATGATAACAGAAACTGTTGGTTTTGCAAGTACTTTAGCGATCGGTCCCAAATTTTGTGAAATGGCTCCACTTAGTTATATCCCCATTGGGGGGGGGGGGGAACACATCTAGTTCCTAGCTGCCGTGGATCTGAATGATCCCTTGAAAATCGTCCGAAATTTCTGGGCTGCTACCGTTTATCCACTTTCTGAATGGAATAGTACATTGTGAGTAGTATGCTAATGGTGGAAGAGTTATCATTGGACATACGTTTTGTGCCCAAACCTTTGGCGTGATTTAACTAGTAGCAAAATAAACTTGCAATACAACTATTAAATTTATAGCTACTAATACCAATTCATGATTGCTACATAGTGGCAGCCATGAATATGAGCAACAAGGCCAAATTTGTGCAATATGCTGCTCAAAGTAGGTTATAGACTACTCCACCCCTTATTATTACTTACAAAATCAAACCACCTAATGTATTATTAATAGTAAATATGACAATCTCTTTGAATCGTTATTGGAATCTTTTTTTATTAAACATTATTTAAACACTATTGGCAGCATGCACATTTTCAAAAATTCAATATACTGAACAGCTCCGAAAATCTCTGCATACCATATGGTTATTAGGAATTCACCAATTTCTGTAAGTAATATATTTCACAATTTTAATAATGCAATTAATTCAAATTTTTTTTCCCGAAAGAAATTACTTTAGAACTCGTGATGAAAACACCGAAAATCTTCCCAAAGAGAGAATGCGAAAACTGATGGCTGATAAAATAACTAATTACCACGAGTTTTATGAGAAAACTTCGGGCTGAAGGTTTCTATTAAGAATTGTTGACATTCATCAACTCTAACTTCGTTAAAAGTAACTTTAAAAAAAATTGTGCTACCGCAATGTCTAGCCATTGAGCAGAACGTCGAAGATTGTCTAGGATCCATTTTTCTTTAAAAAAAATTGTGCTACCGCAATGTCTAGCCATTGAGCAGAACGTCGAAGATTGTCTAGGATCCATTTTTCATCGCACGTTACAACTATATGCAAAAACGGATCCCTTTTCGTGTGAGAGGGGTACACTTCAAGTCGACCTGTTTTACGGGTGAGGGGTGGATATGGAACCATTAATTCATGTGGAAACCAATTAATCAAACTTTAATTTTCCTAATGGCTTCCAGGTGCCTGGAAACTAACAATGCATGCCCAATTGCCTGCATGTCTCTACAATTTGGCGTGTCGGATTCAATTAAAGCCTTCAATCGTTTTAGGCAGACTTTATTTTGAAGGCTCCATCGAAATTTTTTCAAAAGCTGGTACCATTAGCTACTTGTGCCTTCCCCAAATACTGCTTTGATTCTGGCTTCGCAACATTGTCCCAGTTTAAACTAGTATAAGAACGACTGAACTCTGATCCATTGCTCCCTTTAAGATCGTACAATCCACCTCAGAGACATTTCGCACACAACGGGCTAAATGGCCAGGTCACAAGGATACTGAAAACAAAAGTTTTGGAGGGGATCCACGGAAACAGAGCTGTTTGGAATATTATATAAAGAAATGGTTTGCTTGCAAAACATCCTGAAACAGTAATAACTTTAAGGATGAAATTAGATTTGTTTCGAAAATGAGAATAAAAACAAAATAGATGAATCCAGTGGTCAGAATCAGCAGCGTCATGTTTTGTAATTTGTATTGTACAATATTTATATGGTATATAAATATGTCATTACAGTGTCATCTAACTGAGGTTGCATGTAAACGAAGTTTTCTCGTTTAAAAATTCTAAAAACGCTCGGTGCACTATCCCAACTTAGAACTTACCTGTAAAAAAAGATATTTCTGTTATATCCGAATAATTAACATATATTTATCAATCTGGTTCCTGAAAGGTGCAGCAGATATAAGAAGTTAGTTTTCTTGTGACGGGAAAAATGTGGAATTTTGACTTGTTTTAATTGTAATTTAAGAATCCCTCTTCCCTCCTACTAGCCCTCTGTGGAGAAATTTTACATTTATATGAACAAAAGAGCTTTAATCATTGAACCTTCCTGCATGTCGTTGACGTATAAATACCAATCACAATATAAAGAAATTTATTTTTAAAAATTAAATATATTTTAGTTAAAATGTGCTTTTTACGACCATATCTGGACCAAATATATTTTGCAAAGCACTGAAACCTGCATGAGTCAAAATTATTTTTAATCACAATTTTTCCTGTCAGACCTCTGTGGCATGCAGCTGCTAGAGGGGGTATTTATTTTTTTCATGCATAGCATGTATCTCAAGACTGGTCCATTGATAATATTCTGGGCCATTTCAATTTAAGTCAGCCCCTGTTTCCACAGCATTCCTATGGTAGTCGTTCTTTTCGTGTGAAGGTAACTAAAGGCAAATTACAATTTCTGAAGAGTAATATGCCTGTGAGAGCTACCCACAGCAGCCATGACGAGAAGCTCTCTCTTGCATCAAAATAATTATCTACATCATTCCTGTCGGACACATTAAAGCTGCAAGAACCAGAAATATCCCTAAGGATGTACTGTCAACTGAGGGCGAACGCTGTTCACTATGATATTCTGTAAGCAACTACATCTACTTTTTTGCTTTTTCAGATACCTACCTAAAGTTGACAAACCATGCTTCATTTCTAGGACACTAAATAGAAATTGAAAATTTTACATATAGGTAATTACTGCTAGTGTGGGCCTCACCATCACTAGAAATTTTGCCATTCTTTTTACAATACAGCACACATGTAACGATTTACTGTCCCAATCTGATAATTTCGATAACTGCGCATGCAACAAAAGCGGTGGTA
Organism: Ryuthela nishihirai; assembly: GCA_038380435.1. Lineage (NCBI taxonomy): Eukaryota > Metazoa > Arthropoda > Arachnida > Araneae > Heptathelidae > Ryuthela > Ryuthela nishihirai. The sequence goes on along the minus strand of JAWZYU010000001.1, from coordinate 150,492,868 downwards.
GAGAGCTAATCACCAGTCTCTTATACAAAGAAGTGTGGCATCGGCAGTAACATTGAAGGGATGACATTATTAGCAGGCAAGGAAATATCTCCTGGGATTTTCCTTCAAACTAACATATTCCTGCGCGCTGTTGCTGACCACTATGCATCTACCTTAAAATCACGTTGGAGACGTGACATCTCATGAGCGCAAGGGCAACCCACCCGAGTAATCTTTATTGGCTTGGGCATTTCAGGGGTGAATAAGTTCTATAGTTCCATGATGCCGTGTGGGTTAAGTCCAGTGGTGCTAATGGTAGACGCTTATTGTTACCGAGGCTCTAGCGATTTTGCCGCCTGAGGTAGTAGTGCTGGTTCTGGTTGTAGTCTTCCGTTATGTCTCTGATGGTTACACTGATGGAACATCCAAGCAGTTTACCACACCTTCTTTGGTCACCAACATTTGATGACGATGGCATTTCCGTTCTTTCGCTACAAGTGTTCAGAACTTTAGATGAGAATAACGCTATAAAGCAAAATAGTATTTTACTTTTTGGAGAATGAACCTAGATTACAAAGAGACTTCGTAAAATCTAGGTGATTTGTGAAAATTTGTGGTAAAATTAAGGGGAGTTAACAAAATCTAAACAACTTTGCAAAATCTTTAGTTGTCGTCAAAATCGAGCAAATCTAGATTGGCAAAATCAAATTGACAAATCTAGGGCTGTTGGGGAAAATCGAGGCTGCAAAATCTAGAGCAGCTGTAAAATTCGAAGCCACTTAGCAAAATACAGGTGAGCTGGCAAAATTTTGGGGGAGTTTGCAAAATTCAGAGTGCCTTGGCAATATCGTGGGGAGTTAACAAAATTCAGGTGAAATGTAAATATTGGGATTTTTTTTTCTGTAAAATTATGGCGAGTTGGCAAAATTCAGGTGATGCAAAAATTGGAAACTTTTTTCTGTAAAATTATGGCATGTTTGCAAAAATCAGGTGAGATGCAAAAATTGCGATTTTCTCTAAAATTGTGTAGAGTTGGGAAAACCAAGAAAACTTGGCAAAATCTAGGGCAGATGGTACCATTCCAATCCACTTGGTAAAATACGGTCGAGTTGTGAAAATTGGGGTTGTTTTTATGAAATTAAGGAGTAGACGAAATAGAGAAAACTTGGCAAAATTTTGGGAAGTTTGAAAAAATTAAAGTGACTTGGCAAATTCTGAAGAGAAATAAAAAAATTGGGATTGATTTTGCGAATTAAGGAGAGAGGTGATAAAATCGAGGCAACTTGGCAAAATTGGAAACCACTTCGTAAAATATAGAATTGTGAAAATTGGGATTAGTTTTGTGAAATTAAGGAGAGTTGAACAAATCGAGGCAACTTAGCAAAATCTATGGCAGTTGACAAAATTCGAATCCACTTGGTAAAATATGGGCGGGTTGTGATAATTGGTTTTGTGAAATTAAAGGTAGTTTAAAAAATTTACAGTGACTTGGCAAATTTAGGAAATATGTAAAAATTGAGGCAACTTTGAAAAATCTAGGGAAGCTGGCAAAATGCAGATGACGTGAAAATTAGGATTGGTTTTATGAAATTAATGAGAGTTGGCAAAATCTTGGGCACTTGAAAAAATCTAGGGTAGTTGCCAAAATTCGAATCCACTTGGAAAAAAACATGCGAGTTGTGAAAATTGGGATTAGTTTTGTGAAATTTAAGACAATTGGCGAAATCTAAACTCTCCAAATCTAACCTCAAACTCGGTGAAAGGCCTGCAATGTGGTTCACACAGAACTGTATCAGATTCACCAAGAATCTCGATTCTCACTTAGAATCAAACCCCCTCAAGGGTTTCCTTTCTGAGCAAGAGCAGCATATCAAACATCCTTCTACTTTGACAGCTATGCTCGAAACTGACTTTCTTTAATTGCCCGGCTCGTCTCTAGCACTCAGACTCGCGTCCCTGCTAGTGTAAAAGGCTTCTCGGACACCATCATCTAATGCAGGCAGCCTAGACTCAAAAACAACCATGAGTTGCATCCCAAAAATAGCACTTCCATGAACACACTTAAAAATATCTACGAAAACAAAAATGCACTAATAAAAATAAATAAATTAGAGGGAAATGACAAATTGGTTATGTGTAATTAAGCAAAGTTGGCCAATCAAGGGCAGTTGGAAAATTCGGACTGATTTGCTACAATTCAGACAAGATGTCAATATTGGGATAATTCTGTAAAAATATGACTAGTTTGCAAAATTTGCAGTTAGATGGCAAAATGCAGGAGAGTTGTAAAAACTGCCTCCCTCCCCACACGGAGCAAAAATCTAGGTACGAACCTGAGAGATGCATTATTTTGTCAGTTGGCAAAATTTGATTTTCGAGTTGGAAAATTCAACGACAGTACCATAAACGTTTTTAATCATCTGGTTCTTTCGGTTCATTAACGACACCAATGCACTAGGCATGAAATTTTAACTTCTTAGCCCTGAAAACAGTAGCTGGTGACAGTCCAACCTGTGAAGATAACTAAGAGATTTTCTGGGTGAGCGAGTTAAATGCTGATACACGTCATCAAGAACTTCAGCAGTTAAAAGTGATGGCCAGCCTGGGCTCTTTCGATCCTGTACAGACCGAGTTTTGGATTGGATTGTTTTACCTCTGAGCGGCACTTTTTTGCACACCATGGGCTAAATGTCCAGGTCACATGCACCCCGAAGGGTCAGAGAAGGTTGGGGGAGGGGACCCACTGGAACAGCTGTTGGGAGACAGATGGTAGCCTCCCATCAAGGCCATCCAGTGTGTTCTTTAATGTGCACAGGATATGGCTCTCCCACACACGGGGCCATGGCTTAACGTCCCATCCGACGGACGGCGGCCTTTCCAAGCCCAGCGGTGCCCCCTACTGATCGTGGGCAAGGCGGGGAATTTTGCGGAGATAAACCTCAACGCTGACCCAGCTGGGACTCGAACCTGGGAACTACAGATTACAAGCCTGGCGCGCTACCGACTGAGCCACCCCCGCCCCCACAGACCGAGTGTCACGAAATTTATTTATCAAACGAGATATTGTAGACTTGTTGGGAACTGCAGACTGAGGACACTTAACTCAAACTCCTCTCTAACACGTTTGTAAGATTTGTATGCACAATAAGTCTCAACAACAAATATACATTCGTTTTTGGAAAACATAACAGAACGGAATGTACGCTTGAGTGAGACTAGCGCGTGACAAGGTCATTTCAACCGCTAAAAGTTAATCTTGAGTACAGTAATGCCAACTAATATTATGGCATAAAATGTACATGCACGTAAATTTTACTCTTATATTTAGGGTTGTGTCCTTTTTGAAACACCCTGTACAGCCTTACCTTGTTTATCCTTCAATCCCACTATACCTCTCTATTTTCTACCATGCAAAACATTAACCATCTGGTACAACTCTTTGCTGCTGTGCTAACTGCTTCCTTGGCTCTGTCAGCCAAGCCATCAAGTTCAAGATTCTGATCAGCAGCTAACTGATCCTTTACACGTTTATTGAGCTCTCTGTAATGCTTTCTATTAGGACTAGTAGGGTATTGATTAAGGATATTCCTGCAGTTTTCTTTCTTTCTGAATTGAGCTCAAGTGCCTTATCACTCAAATAATTCTTTCTCTTCTGCTTTTTTTTCCCTAAAAGAATACTGTTAGGACCATTTTAAACAGGCTTTTTTGGAAACTATTCTTCAACTTCAGTAGTAAGCAAACCATGACTGTCATAATGACTAGGTAACCTATCATGGTAAGCTTTAGCTATAACTGGGTCTTTCAGAGGTTCAGCATTAAACTTAAATTTTTTAACTCTAGCACAACACTTTTTAAGTTTAAGTTGCAAGACACTTTTAACAAGGTAATGGTCAGATCCAATTTCAGCTCCCATATGACCTGGTATTCCCAACAGAATTTTCCCATTTGCTTTTAATATATAATCAATTAAATTCTTATGCTGCCCATCTGGTGAATCCCATGTGTACTTATGTATGTCGCAGTGTTTGTAATAAGTGTTAGCTATTTTCAAACAATTAAGTTTACTTACTTTTAGGAGACGTTGCCCATTGCCATTGTAAACGGTGAGGGCATCGAGATTAATCTCTGTGCAGAGTCCTCACATTCCAACAACATCCCAAACAGGAATTTTTATTTTGAAAAAAAAACAACAAAAATCATTTGTTAGGCTACCACCTATGTTCCCAATATGGAGAAATTTGATTCAAGTTTATGGAAGATTTAGAGAGCAGCATGCAAATAAAAACTTAAGATTTTGTACTCAATTTTGAAAGCAATGATGAACAAGGAATGCAATAATAAAATATCACAGGAGATATCTTGTAAATATAGGGCTCATGAATAGTTAGCTCAAAAATTGTGTATGCTGCGAGTGGGACCTCAACCATTATCTCCCATTAACTTGACAGGTCCAAGTCTTTGTCTCATCACCTTGAAGCAGGTTGTCGAACATCTGGTCTCTGAACAGCTCACGGATCTGAGAACTCACAAAAATTCCCTCTTTAATTTTCGCTTGACTGAATTGAGGTAATTTGCAGCCAAATACTTGAAAGCTGATGCAGCCCGGTCCCTGGCTTTTACGAAGTTTTTCATCACACAGAGTTTGATATGTAGGAACGGTAGCAGGATTTTGTGCATTTCTGCCAGTGCTGGGTGTTCCACATTCTTCTCTCTGACCTTCAGAGATTTCCTCTGAGGCCTCCGACCGGCCATTTCCATTATGCAGCAACACCGCCTTGATACTATTTCAAGGAGTCTGAATAGTCACCATTCTTGAGGGTCATGCTTGGTTCCGAGGGCGTTCAGGCCATCTACATCGGAGCAGAACACGAGGTCATCTTCCTTTCTGAAGGCGCAAATTGCTTATGATGAGTTCGAAACGAAGTCACTCGAACATTTTCCTTGAGAAGATTCCATTGTTTAAATCTTGATCCAAGTAACTCTGCTTTGGCCTTGGACAGCTCCAGATCACGAACAAGATCATTCATTTCTTCTTTGGTGAGAATGTGTAGTGCAGATGATGCATCGTGACAGACGTATGGATCATCATTAGACACAGAAGGCTGAGGAGAACCTGATGTCGGTTCGCCTCCCTCCTCATCGTCTGCATCGATGGAAAATTCTTTTGGAGGTTCGGGAACGGGAAGACCTTCACTATGCGGAACTGGTTGGAGAGCACACTGTATATTCAGGTACGCTATTGCCCACTTCTTTTTCCTTGTGAAGCCTCCAGAAACAGGTGGAACCATGCAGAAGTAGCAGTCATTTGTGTGATTGCTTGTCTCTCTCCAAACCATACGAACAGCAAAGGGCATTGCCACTTTGGAAGATTTCTTGCACCTGTACAGCAGCCTGTGTGTTGAGGCTCAGGCCTTGTCCTCATCCCCGATCTTGCATCCAAAATAAAACTCAAACACTGCTTTCACTATTGGAGTGATTGCCCTTTTCTGGGTTGCAAAAGTCACTTACCCGCAAATGAAAAAAAATGTATCTGCACTATTAACACAGTTACAAGACAACACTACTGCTGGATTAAAACTGCAAGGTTCACTTGTGTTGTACTTATGGCTCAGGAATAAATGGGAGTTTCTCCAAAGACTTGCTATCCCTACGAGACTCGCTTACAACTAACGACTGCATCATCTGTTGTCCACGATTGTAAAGCCCGATGTCATGACTTAACTACATTGATCGGAATACCTCCAGGAATTCTGATCAATTTATGTATGGCAGGCTGTACAATACAACGCAATATGTTGCAATATGGAGTTTAAAATACAGCGTTGCAAAATAGTTACCTATGTACTCAATGCGGACTGAGTGGTTTATATATGACCATCTCTGTCTCTCCTAAACAAGCCCTAATCGACAAATTTTATTGTCATTTTCGTTGTTCAGCACCTCGAAATTAGTAAAGATTGGCTATTTTCATTTCAAAGCCTTTTTATGTGTTGCCCAATGATATTAATAAAACAAGAAATGATTCTGAAAAATATTAAAATGATGTGACAAAAGTGTGCCTGAACGAATCTTTAAAAGTAGAGGAAGTTTTTGAATATACTGAAAATAGTGTTTTTACTTCGTACATTTTGTGCTGAAAGAATAGTTTTGTTCACTGCTTTCTGTATTAGTTGCTCAACCTTATCTGACTGATATGAAATTTGTTTTCTCCAAGGTTGTCTTGACTGTAGTCTCATGTATAAGGGGCATTCAAAAGATTCTGGACATATAACTGCAGAACAAAAACCATTACACTAACATCAACAGAACTTTTACTGTCCTTCAAAGTACTCCCCTTTCAGCATCTACGCAAAGTTGCATACGTCTATGCCAATTCTAGAACGTTTGGTGGTACTCGTATTAGGGAATACTCCACAACTCTGAATGAAAACATTGTGCAAGGTCTTGCAACCTTGAAAAGTGTTTCCCAGCAACTTCCATCTTAACTTTTGGAACAACCAAAAATCGCATGATGCAAGATCAGTTGAATATAGGGTATTGGGTAGCTATTTAATTTTTTTCCTGCTCCAGATAGGATGTAACTTGCTGGGCTTTGTGAGCACTGGCATTGTTATGAAGAACCATTGACACCTGTTGTTGGATGCTGCTCCTTCATCTCCTTAACCATTTGGCAAAACAACGTTGGTGTAATATTGACCATTTACATTCATTTTTTTAGGTAAGGTGTCCATGGCTAACTCTTTGGGAACTGAAAAAGATTGTGAATATCCTCTTCCTTGAATAACAATGCACAGATTTTGCACCCAAACTTTATGCACTGCCAGCAGAGAAATGATGATACGGCCTTTGCTTTTAACATGTAATGACAAGTTAGATAAACTTTCAAATACGTGGTTCGTTAACTTTGGAGGAATGAGTACAAATCTATAGACAAGTGTGAAGAACTATTTGAATGCCCTCTCTAGTAAATTTTCTGAACACTTTTGCATCAAGTGGCCAATTTAAAGTTCACTGAAGGACTTGGCAATCAAATCTGATACAAAGATATCAACAGCAGAAGTTTTTCAAATGAAGAACTTTTTCATAACCTCTTACCAGTTAAAAAAACCACATTAAAAGGTCCTCACACATTGCTAAACATTTGTTTCTGCATGTAATCACCTGTTATTGACTTTGCATTAGTCACTCCAACATTGAGTTACACCATTGTTAAAAGTTTTGCTAAAGAAAAAGAAGTTAAAAGTGTCTTGAAAAAGAACCAAAAGTTCAAAACAAGAAGTTCTTAACCTGTTTTTTTTTTCCGGATTGGACTAGGTTAAATTTGGGAGTTAGCTTCATGCCCTATAATTTAGTTTTGAATTTCTACACTCTTGGTTTCAACTCTTTGAAAAAAATACAAAAAGGTAGTACTGTAGTTGCATAAAATTTCACCTGTCATGTACATAGAGGCCGACTTGAAATGTCAAATTAAAATTGAAGACTACACAAAACAAAAGAAGCAACAAAATATTAAAAAATGTCTATAAATTTACCACATTTCTAGAAAATTTGCATTACAAGGATTAGAATGGGTAAAAAAATTAGGAATTTTGCAGTGTTGTTTCTCTTGATGTGTTTGTGAACAATGGGAGTAAATAATGCACAAACCTTGATGAAAGACTTTTTTTAATTATCCATACAGTCAAGTCTAAAGAACTCCACTGCACAGTGAGACAAAACAAAACAGCTCTCTGTCACTTGCCTGTTCTTGGGACAACCGCTGAGGAAAACATATGACACAGTCTTCATACAGATGGCAAATGATGAGAAAAAATGACAGGAAGAAATGGCAAACTAAGAAGCCATAACCATCCTGTGGCGTCCACATAAAACAGACATCAAGACTGGCAATTGCAGCAAATGAGCACATAAAACTCCCTCTGCTGAGGCAAAACTGCCATAATCTATACAGGCTCAGTGAAATAATCGGTTTATATATATATTTTCCATCTGTTTACAGAATGAAATGAAACTAGGAACACTTTTTACATGTATTGTGCAATTCAACAACAACAACAAAAAAAAAAGACTAGTTACTGTGCAAATTTCACTGGATAACCAACCATTTTGAATGGCAAGGCTATGTTTTAAAAATATAAAAAACAATACATGTAGCAAGAAGGAAAAAAGTGTCATTAACAATTAAATAGATCATTTCACTGGGCATCATAAATCAATCTGAGAACTGGTGCAGCCAAACTAAGTTATCTTTGAAAAGCAGCAACATTTTCTTTAAAGTAGAAAGAATATTTAAGTTACTTTTAGCTGCAAGTTCATCCACATGTTATGATGAAAAAACTTACATAGTTACTTATAATATAAAGATTCACATCGTTTATATTAACAAATTGCCTTAACTGTGAGCAACATGCCAAAAATAATTTAAAAGCAACATCACATTTGTTATATTTCACACAACTTGAAATTATTTTGTGTAAAACGTGCATAACGTATTCACCTACCAATTACTTTTCAATCTTCAGTAAGATTACTTGTGAAAAGATGTTTTTAAAAGAGAAATAAGACTTGAGAAAAATTCACTACATGCACCAGTTCTCAGAAAAAGCATTTCAAAATCTGAATGGTCATAAGCAGGTCACATGTCAGATGGTACCACCTTTGGGGTGTATACTGAAGCATTTGGATCTAAATTGGACTTTGTCACCTTTTCTTCACCCATATACTTTGGGGAGTATAAAAGTGAGGACACAATTCCTGATGCCAAACTTATGGCTGGTGGTGGTTGTGGATAACTATTACTGGATGTCACTGGCATTACAGCCATTACTTCTGCTATTTTAGATTTTAGTTCATCAATTTCTTTATCTTTCTGAACCAGAAGTGCTGAAAACAAAGCATATATGTTAGAATCTCACATGATAAATATATTTTAAATTTATATATACATATTTAAAATTCCCATAATAATCTCTAAAACACTGTGTATTTAAGCATTCTTTGAAACATTATACAAAGATCCTTGATATATATCCTAGATATCACTTTTTAACTAGCTATGTATGTTATGCTAGATAGCTAAAAAAAGTTAAAGACATACTAATATTGTAGACATTTCTAGAAGCAGATTAAGCTGTTGACTAGGGTATGAGTAAGTTCAAGTTAAATCAATGTGATAAAACATACACACTCAGTGACCACTAAATTAGGTACAGTTCTTGGTTATGTCAATAGTAACTCAGATACAAAACTTAATAACTTCTTAAATAAGCTTTTCCAGAAAAAATGTGATGAGATTGAATCTCTCCTCATCCACTGATGAGTTGGGGAGAAGCACTGAGAGGAGTGTATTTGGATTAGGCATACAGCACATACAGAGGATTATTGTGTGAGGTGCAATCAGTTATGAAAGCAAATCCACACCACCATTATCAATACTCATTACATCCAGGGCATTTTACAGCCAATAGATCTTCCATACATAATATGCCGTATTTCAGCAGGACAATGCAAGACTCCATTCAGCAGCAGCCACTGTTGAATACCCAAGGCACAACAACATGCAGATCTCCTTATTTGTCACCTATCAAAAATGTATGGTCAAGCGGAGGCTGCAGCAATACCAGCATACCATGCACTTTACACATGGATGCTTAGTGCTTGGATGGCTATTCGACAATCCAGCATCAGATCTTTGATTCCATGCCTTATTGTGTACAGCAGGTCATGAAACCAAGGACAGAGTCATTATTAAAAATGGTCATACAAACAATGGACAGCCATTATTAAACTACTCAGTATGTAACTCTCCAATTGCCTTCATATTGTAATCATTTATTACTACAATAAAGCTACATTTAACCCCAAAATATGAGAGTGTTCTGATTGATTCTTCTTGATGTTCTGATTTTCGTGAACACCAGTTTATATTTTGACTTCTGAATTTTTGGAGGCTCTTAAATAACACAGGTTATGGCCTCATAAAAATCAGAGTTCAGCACTGAGTTTGAGCCGTTCATTTGATGATATTTTATAAAACATTATAATATCATCAGATGTAAAATGCTTCCCACAAGCAACAGTTTTATTAGTTATACACATTCTTTCAGAATTTAATTATTCAAAGTTGTTTTCGTTTTTGTCTTTTGGAAATAGAAACACTGCAACATAAGGCTTGTCATAAATCAACCAACAATTTCATTCTCGTCATATTTCAAAAAGAAATACAGCTATTTTCACAAAAGCTACAAAAATAACAGTTTCTTACTTTGTATCCACTAAGTTGTGTGAAACAAAATGTATTTCCTTTGCCCATGTAGTAAGGTCAGTCATCCCCTCCCATGACGTGCACACATCTACAATGCACAGGCCCTGTCCTTCTAGATCAACGGTTCCCTGAACTCTTCAAGAACCCCTATTTTAATTTGAAAAATATGGTAGACCCGTATGGTGTGGTCTGCCGTATTTTAACCACTTAACCATCTTAAAAGTGAATTTCTTGTGGGCCCCCAGTTGGGAACTGCTGCTCTAGACTGCCCTGGTTCACATTAGTTTGGAGTGTGGTCTGGACTAGTCCTCAGTTGGCCTGTCTTTGCAAACACTTTCCTTTAATTTCTGGCCCTTTCATTCCTTTACATGTAATTTAAATTATTAAATTTAAAAGTATATTACATTATAAAGTACAATAAAGTCTGCCACTCCAAAATTAATGAAGCTTTTCTATTTCAAAGTTTGGCATGTACCAATAGACTGAAATTAAGACAAATAAGTTATTTTGGCAGTATTGTTTAGGTTTGAGGTTGTTTTACCTCTAAGCAAAGGATTGGATCGTTTTACCTCTGAGCAACACTTTTTTGCACACAATGGGCTAAAGGGCCAGGTCACAAGGACCATGAGTGCTCAAAGAAGGTTGGGAGGAGGGGACCCACCGGACAGCTGTTAAGATACAGATGGAAGCCTCTAGTCAAGGCCATCCAGCAAGTTCTCTAACATGCACAGAGTATGGCAGATGGGAATCTGATGGGTGGCAGCCTTTCCAGGCCCATTGGTATCCCCTACTGACCGAGGGAGGGTGGGAAATTTTGCAGGGATAAATCCCAATGTGGCCCAGGTGGGACTCAAACCTGAAAACTGCAGATTACGAGACTCGAACACTATTGACTGAAGCTACTCCAAGATAAAAGATATTGAATGCTGAGAGGTTGTTATAGCTGAATTAAATATTAAATTTACAGTATTTTTGAGTGAGTGAAAAGTATCTGGACACAACCTTTTAATAAGCAATTTTTATTGCCGAAACTAGTAAAAGAGTTTAGAAATTTGTATTGTTGTTAAGTGTTGTAAAAAGCACTTATTAGAATATAGCTACAATAAGCAAAATTGGAGGAAAAGGCTGCTTTAGTGCTTAATTGTACAGGAGTATCTTTGAGCTACTGCTCAAAAATTATATTCAAAATTTTATAAGTCAAAACATTCATAGATGACAAACACGTCTGCCACTAATATGGCTGCTCCCACCATGATAACTCCTAAAGTTGTAGGGAGATTAATGTAAAGGTCAAGACATAGTAAAAGTAGCTAAAATTATAGAGGATTTACTCAACCAATATGGTCCTGTAAGGGGAATGATGCCAACCCCAGTTCATAAATTAGTTGACAGTGATAAATCAGGAAATGAAGAAAGAAACTTCTAATGATCTGTTCCTAATAACGTTCATATAGAAAATAGTGGGTTGTTTTACCTCTGAGCGGCCCTTTTTTGCACACCATGGGCTAAATGGCAAGGTCACATGGACCCCGAAGGCTCAGAGAAGGTTGGGGGAGGGGACCCACTGGAACAGCTGTTGGGAGACAGATGGTAGCCTCCCGTCAAGGCCATCCAGCGTGTTCTTTAACGTGCACAGGGTATGGCTCTCCCGTACACGGGGCCACGGCTTAACGTCCCATCCGACGGACAGCGGCCTTTCCAAGCCCATCGGTGTCCCCTACTGACCGTGGGCAGGGCGGGGAATTTTGCGGAGATAAATCTCAACGCTGACCCAGCTGGGACTCGAACCTGGGAACTACAGATTACGAGCCTGGCGCGCTACCGACTGAGCCACCCACGCCCCTAGAAAATAGTGAAAGAGTAGCGAGTGATAAGACAGAATATTATGTACCCCGCTCAAAAATCAGTCATTGAACCAATTATTCAGTGCAGACTGACAGTTCATTGGCATTTACCTAATTTAAGATTTGACAACTCCAAATGTCAATCACCCTGGACATTTATACGAACTTCAGAAGAGCATTTCTGTTTGTGTGAAGTGCGGTGAACAAAAACGTAGTTTACACAATATCATGTTTAAGTGGATTAACGAACAGTGGTGAAACAATGTCGGAAGTTCACGAGGGTTAGACTATTAGGTGAACTTTAAGGGAGAAATTAAGTAAATCTACCCTCCTTATGATGATTATGTTTGATTAGCCATGGAACTATTTTCACAATAACATTAAGGTGAAAAAGTTAAAAAATTTATTGAACCCACCATAGAATTATATAAGCTATATAATGCCGATGCAACTGAAACTGACATTGTTAACTGTGTAATATTGCAATTTTTGTTGCCTTTAAGGAGTTTCTAGAAGTAAGAAATGTGGAGAGCATTGCAACATTAGTCAATCTGACCCAGCAATGTTAGAATAGAAAAGCACCTGCTAGATAAGTGTTATTTAACCATCAATTGCAGCAATTATTGGCAAGACAGCTATATCAAGTAAAGCGTAATGCACACATGCGCGCGCGCGCACGCACACACACCACACGCGCACATCATCATCATCATCATCCTCAAGCAGCGATGCACTACGGAGGTCCAACCAGACCACGCAGTTTAATTCTCCAAGCATATCTGTCCTGAGCTACATCTGCTGCATCCGGCACTGCACACCAATTCTAACAAGGTCCTGTTTGACATTGTCTGCCCACCGCATCCTAGGTCTCCCCCTCCTTCTGAGGCCTCTAGGCACACTGTTCATAACCCTATTCGCCAATCTATAATTATCCATACGGGCAACATGGCCAAACCAGCGGAGTCTCTCTCTGCACAATATGCATGCTGCTTAAAGGAGGTTGCAGACTCCTTTGCCTAACCTCATCATTAGTTACAAAGTTAAACCACCTAATACCCAAGATACTGCGTAAGCATCTAGAATCAAAAGCTTCCAGTTTCCTGTTATCTTGTTTACACAGCGTCCAAGTTTCACTACCATAACTAACCCTAGAAAGAACCAACCTATTATACAGTCTAATTTTAGTCTTTAGATGTATACGCCTATTTCTCCACAATCTCCATAGATTCTTAAAAGTCCCGGCAGCAATACCTATTCGTCTGTTAATCTCATGCCGCACATCACCAGTATCAGTTACATAGCTCCCAAGGTAATTAAACTGTGACACCTGCTCAAGACTGCAACCATTCAGATTAACTGAATCACCACCCGCCCGACCAATTTTCATCACTTTAGTTTTCTCTCTGTTTATAACCAAACCTACTCTACTACAAGTCTCATCAACAGCTCGAATGAAAGAGTTCATCTCATCAACATCATTTGCAAAAAGGGCTAAATCATCAGCATAATCTAAATCAGAAATTTTAGTATCTCCAGCCCATTTAAGGCCAAAGTCTTTCCCTTGAAGTGAATTTCGCATAACATAATCAACAACCAAACTAAAGAGAAAAGGAGACAAAATGCACCCTTGTCGAACACCAGAAGTAATGCTAAACCAATTGCTACAAGCCTTACCAATTCTCACACATGACTCAGTGCTATTATAGAGAGCTTTCATTATGTTAACTAACTTGTCAGGTATACCATATGATCTCACAATCAACCACAAATTATGACGATCAACAGAGTCGAAAGCCTTTTTGAAATCAACAAAGCTAGCAACGAAAGGTTTCTGAAACTCTAAACATTTCTCAAGAATCTGCCTGAGTGAAAATATCTGATCCACACATCCCCTACCACTTCTGAATCCACATTGCTCATCACGCAATTGCCTGTCAACCAGATTCTTAATTCTATTAAGTAAAATCATGCAAAGAACTTTACCTGGAACAGAGAGTAGGCTGATACCCCTATAGTTATCACAAGAACTGCACTCACCTTTTTTGAAAATAGGGATAATAATAGCTCTCGTAAAATTCTTAGGAACCATGCCTTTATCATAAAAAATATTCAAAAATTTAGTCATCCAAGTGGTAACCAAAACATTCCCAGCTCTAAGCATTTCCGTAGTAATTTCATCTACTCTTGGGGATTTATGAAGTTTAAGTTTAGAAATAGCCAAAATAACTTCAGATTGTGTTATAGGGCCAACATTAGAGCCACCAATGCATCTATCATCATTGCAAACAACGGGAGTAAAACTAACCACATTGTTTAGAACATCACTGAAATGCTCAGCCCATCTAGCCATGATAGAATCCTCACTTTCTATAACCTTACCTTGTTTATTCTTCAATCCCTGTATACCTGTCCGTTTTCTACCACACAAAACGTTTACTATCTGTACAGCTCTCTGCTGTTGTGCTGCCTAACTGCTTCCTCGGCTTTGTCAGCCAGGCCATCATGCCAAAGATTCTTATCTACAGCTAACTGATCCTTTACACATTTATTAAGCTCTCTGTAATGCTTTCTATTAGGACTAGTAGGGTATGGATTAAGGACATTTCTGCAGTTCTTCCTTTCTGAAATAAGCTCGAGTGCCTTATCACTCAGATAATTCTGCCTCCTCTGCTCCTTTTTTCCTAAAAGAGTATTGTTAGTTCCAAAAAAGCCTATTTAAAATGTTCCCATTTTTCCTCAACTTCAGTGGTAAGCAAACCATGACCGTCATAATGACTAAGTAACCTATCGTGGTAAGCTTTAGCTATAACTGGGTCTTTCAGAGCTTCAGTATTAAAGGTAAATTTTTTAACCCTAGCACAACACTTTTTAAGTTTAAGTTGCAAGACACTTTTAACAAGGTAATGGTCAGATCCAATTTCAGCTCCCCTATATGCTCTGGTATTTCTAACAGAACTAGCCCATTTGCTGTTAATTAATATATAATCAATCATATTCCTATGCAGCCCATCAGGTGAAACCCATGTGTATTTATGTATGTCGTGGTATTCGTAATATGTGTTAGTTATTCTGAAACCATTGAGTTTACTTACCTGCAGGAGACGTTGCCCATTGCCATTGCAGCCACCAATACCAAAAGGGCCTATCACCCTTCCCAAAGGTCAGAGTCAGTACCAACTTTGGCATTGAAGTAACCTAGAAAAAGGGTAATATCTCCTTTCTTGACAGAATTCAAAATATCCTGAAGTTGTCCGTAAAACCTATCCTTCTCATCCTCATCAGCATCCTCAGTGGGGGCATAACAGCAGATAACTTTAAGTCTTTAATGCTTGTCTGAAATTTTGCTGTAAGAAACTTTTCATTAATGCACTCATATCCTAGAAGAGCATCACTAGCATGTCTGCTGAGCAGCAGACCCACGCCTTGGTGATGCTTTCCATCCTCCCGCCCTGTAAAGAGAAATTTAAAGTTATTTTTAAGTATATCACCTTTACCTGTCCATCTGGTCTCTTGCAAGCCTAGAATATCTAGGTTATAGCGCTGGAATTCCTTCGTGAGGACATCAAGAAAATAATCTCTACGTAATGTCCTCACGTTCCATGTTTCTGTAGAGAGAAAATGATCAGTAGGATTTTTAAAGAAACTAGGTTTATTGAAAGAGGTTGGGCTAACAATATCAAACAGCTTCTTGATCACAGGCATGGGACAAAGACCTGTCCCTCCTCCGCTAAAGGCTGAAGTCACCGATGCTGGTAGGAACTTCAGGCACCACCTTTTCAAGTGGACTTTTTCAAGAGCCATATGGCCTGCCTGAGACACATTACTCCAGTTTAGGCTTGACGATGCCCAACTAGCTAAGTAAGGTTCAAGTACCTGTGATGGCCTCTGATTAGAATTATCCACCAGCTGATATAAGGTATCCCATGCCTCTGTTCACTTAGGGCTGGCAACCCAGAAGCAAACAGAAAACACAGCAGCAGATTCTCCCTCAACAGAGGCCCACCAGTGCAGCAAATCTAGGATCCATAATCAAGCTCAAATCCATAAACAAGTCCAGTCTAGTAGGTATAAATGGTCAGCACCAGGACCCTGTGAAGTTGACCACTCCTCATCAGGGTTGAAAAAAAAAGAAAAAAGTGGCCATAGATGACCAGATCAGTAGGCCATACTGAACTGGCAGCCCTCCCCTTCCGTTCCCTTCCAAAAGAGAATATCTCTTTTGAAAGGTACTAATGGTCTGCACCACGAGAAGGCGGGGTCGGACATTAGGTGCTAGACCTGGCCAGTTCTGTGCATCATCACTAGGGATTGGTACACAGCTCTCCTTCCAGTTTACGCTTAGCTACCATTTACAGGTCTGCACGAGCACACACACACACACATATACATACATACAGGAGTTTGCATGCATGCAAACTCCCAAACTGGCAGTTAACCAGTTCAGACAATCAAAAACAAATACACCCATAATGCAAAATGAGTCAGAACTTTTTTCCAAAACAAGCTGCTTGGTGCAACTATTACTAAGAGTAACAAATTATCACAGGAAAACATCCTGTAGACAAGAAATGCTTAAAATAAATAGTTGAATTAAAAAATTGTTCTCCTGACTGGGATTTGAACTCAGGTCTCCCAGAAGCATGCAAGGCATCTTTAACCACTGGACCATCACGAGCTAACCATTTTTCCAACAAAGTGACATAAAAGCACTCCTGAAATTTTTGTTGATTCACCAGTTCATATATGTTATCTATAAGGAATTGGGCAGTCAAGCGGCCACATTTCATGGTAGCAATATTTGTTACTCATGCACACAGTGTTACATGAATAATTCAAATAAATATCACAGGAAAACTTCCTGTAGACAAGAAACACTTAAATTATTAGTTGGGGGGGGGGGGGGGGAAATTGGTTGTCCTGACTGAGATAGGAACCCAGGTCTCTTGAAGCATGCTGGGTGTCTTAACAATTGCAGGAATGCTTATATGTCACTTCGCTGGAAAACTGGTTAGCTCTTGATGATCTAGTGGTGTTAAGTTGCCTGGCATGCTTCTGAGAAACCTTGGTTCAAATCCAAGTCAGGAAAACCATTTGTTTTTTCAACTAATTATTTCAAGTGTTTCTTGTGTACAGAACGTTTTCCTGTGATAATTTATTACTGAATTATTCATATAACACTGTGAGCTTCAATGACAAATATTACTACCATCAAAAGTGGTGGCTTGGTGCCTGATTCCTGATAACAGATGGCAATATTGGCAAACCAACAAAAATTGCAGGAATGCTTATATGCCACTTTGTTGGAAAACTGGTTAGCTCTTAATAGTCCAGAGGTTAAGATGTCTGGCATGCTTCTGGGAGGCCTAGGTTCAAATCCAAGCCAGGACAATCAATATTTTTTTGCAGCTAATTATTTCAAGTATTCCTAAGAGTTTCATACCAAAAGCTAGGTGTGATGGTTCCTCTACACTTTTGATTTACCTAACTGTTCATTTTCATTTGGGTGTCTTACCTTTTCTTTAAACCAGAAAAAGTTCCCTCTCTGTTAGATCCAAGTTGCACAGGTAACTCATTCAGGCTGATTAGTGTTATGACTGACAGCACCCTAAATGTCAAGGTCATAACCATTTGCATCACTAATGCTGTAATTTTATACAAATGTATGTCACTTAGAGACACCTGTAAAGAGAGTGTCTTAAGGAGAAGCAGTTAGAGAGTGAGCTGTCAGAGCTTGGTGGACAACAGCTTGATGCACTGAGCATAGCATTGTTCTGCTAGTGCTGGTATTTGATTGAATGCATTTATTCAACTCCAAACCTGTAATTGGCAAGTTCATAGTTTAATAAACAGTTTTATTATTGAATTGGATTTGGAATTTTTCCTTCTTGACCACCTTAATAAGTTAACTAGGGTTTAGTTTTGCATTTAACATTAGTTAAACATTCATTTATCACAGCAAAATTTATCACTCATATATTCATTTAGGAACTTAGAACCTTATTTTTGGCAATTAATTTATTGCCTGGCACCTAAAATTTCAGCTGTCTGGCATTTGACTCATTGATGGTCGGGGGCATTACACAGGAAGTTGGTTCAGTCAGTAGTGCGCCAGGCTCGTAATCTATAGTTCCCAGGTTCGAGTCCCAGATGGGTCAGCGTTGAGATTTATCTTCGCAAATCTCCCCGCCCTGCCCACAGTCATTAAGGGACACCAGTAAGCTTGGAAAGGCACCGTCCGTCAGATGGAACATTAAGCTGTGGTCCCGTGTGCGGGAGAGCCATACCCTGTGCATGCTAAAGAACATGCTGGATGGCCTTGACGAGAGGCTACCAACTGTTCTCCCAACAGCTGTTCCAGTGGGTCCCCTCCCCCAACTTTCTCTGAGCCTTTGGAGTCCTTGTGACCTGGCTACCATTTAGCCCATTGTGTGCAAAAAAGTGCTGCTCAGAGGTAAAACAACCCAACCCAATGGGGGGGGGGGGGCATTAAGGTGTGATTTTTGAAACAAGGTACGCATACAGAGATAGTGTTACAGGAAAAATGGCAAGTCGGAAAACTTGAATTGGGATCTTTGCAGTGAGAACCCAAGTTCCTCAAGTAAAGCCCTCTTACAATTCAAGCTTAGCAACTGTTAATACACATAATGTGTCAAGTTTATCTTATGTGAAGCATATCTTGAAAATGTTAAATGCTTACGCTGATACTGTGGCTGATATTACTTGTCTGCATAAGAAAATTTTGGGGGCAAAATTAGCAGAAATAATAATTTAAAATTGCAGCAGCAGTCTTGTGGTCCTTTGAATATAGCTTTGGATGAAGACAGTGTTTACCAGATGGTATCATAGTTGGCTAAATAATACGATAAATATTCAACTAGTAATAAAAAAAAATTATAAAAATGTTTAATGGGCTTAGACATGATTAAAAAGTATGCCACACAACTGGATTTTGTTAAGAATACTATTTTTCTAAAAGCAGCCATAAAACTTCATGCTGAAAAAATAAAAGGTGGATATAAAAGAACATGTGAATAAAGCACCCCTAAATAATTATGAAAAATTAAGGTCAGAAGATTTATTAATTAAGAACTATTAACATTTTGATAATAAAACAGGAAAGTGTCAAATTTTAGAACATCATATTGATACAGATAATCATAAACCTGTGTATAGTAAAACTTACAAATATCAACTTAGCAAGAATAAGGTTATTACAGAACAAATTCAGGAAATGATGAAAGATGGCACCACTGAGGAAAGTTGTAGCCCTTGGGCATCAGACATTGTTTTGGTAAAGCAGAAAACTGGGATCTTCAGATTTTATGTTGACTATAGAAAAACTGAATAGTGCAGCAGTCTCTGATAAGTGTCCTCTACCCATAATCAAGAATATTTTAAAATAATTAGCTGGCAGAGAAATGTCCATTTTTCTGGGAAGGCATTCAATATCCCAGTTATCTCCATTTGCATTGACAGTAAAACTGTCAAAGCAAATGGAGTGAGAACATTACCCAATAAGGTCAAGGCATTCAAAAAATTCCCCAGACCAAACAATATGAAACAACTTAATAAATTTTTAGGAATGTGTGTTGGTACCTCCAATTTGTACCAAACTTTGCTAATTTGACAGAACCCCTATTTGAGTTATATCACAAATGGAAAAGGTGGTGTCAGACCACCTTTTCCATTTGTGATATAACTCAAAAAAAAAATGCAATGGAAAAAGCAAATGGAAAAGTTGGTGTCAGACCACCTTTTCCATTTGCTTTTTCCATTTGCTTTCCATTTGCTTTTTCTCTGTAATATGGCATTTTGGATGCTAAAAGACACTTTATGTCATGCTCAGGTGTTCGCCTTACCTCAGCAAGGAAAACCACTCATAATTTACACAGATGCTAGACTCAATCCTATGATTAGTCAATTACAAGCTGATAAATGCTAACACGTGATAATGTACATCAACCAAAGTTTAACAGAGATAAATTATAACACTAATACATTCCTTTTTGGTAACTAGAAGGACTTTGGAAAAGTTTAAGGTATTATTAGATAATTGGAAATAATTATTACAAACCATGCTGCTTTACAGAGGTTACAAAGTTCTACAAACAGGACATTTTATGCATTGGGCATTACTTGAAGAAACCAATTTTAAGATAAAACATAGAAAGGGAAACTGCAAACCTGTTACCTAAAGCTTTGTCCTGTGGTCCTGAATGGCCAGCTGAACAAACTCCAGAGTTATATGATAAAGCTTAAGCTCCCTACTTGCCACACTTGTTCCAATCAAATATAAAGAATATTTGGTAAACAAACAAGGGGATTTAAAATATGGAGACATTTATAATTATTTAAAAACAGATGAACTTCCTTTAGATCCAAATAGAGTTGAAAGTATAGTTGAAATGTTTTATAAGAATATGAAATATTGTTAATTATTTTAAAGTCTCTGGCTTTTCCAACTATAAAATAATTAACAATATTTCATATTATTGCAGATGCTTAAATTAGTCAGGAACTTATTACCCTTTTATTCCAAAATTCCTAGGTAAATATGTATTAAAAGAGATACATGACATTCTAAAATAATTAGATGAAAAAAATTTGGTTTTGCCCTGAGTGGGAATTGAACCCACATCTCTCAGAAACATGCTGGGTATAACCAATACACCATCAGTGGCTAACCATTTTCCCCCCAGCAATGTAACTTATAATCTGTCTGTCTGTCTACTGATATGCCAGTTTATGAGGTACACTTACCTATTACCATGTTTGCCTCCTTTGGCCTTCAGAAAAGTCTGAATTTGTCTGAGCATGGAAATTACAAGATGCTGGATGTTTGTGCATTGTGGAAATGACTGTGTCGTGCAGGTGCTGCAAATTGGAGGTCTCGCTGTGAACAACCCTTACCACCTCATCCCAAAGATGCTTGATAGAGTTTAGATCTGGGGACTATGCAAGCCAATGAAGCATGGAAAATTTGTCAGCATGTTACTGGAACCATTCGGTGAAAACACATGCCTTGTGAGCAGGTGCATTATCATGCTGAACATGATTCTCTGAGTGAGGATAAACTGTAAACATGAAGTGATGAACTTGATCGGCAACGATGTTCAATGTTCAAATACACTGTGGTATTCAGATGTCCTTCGAAGAGCATTAGGGAGCCTAATGTGTACCAGGAAAAAATTTCCCACACCATCACACAAGCACCACTGGCCTGCATTGTTAACACCAGACAAGATGGCTCCACAGCCTCATATTCCTTATAGCTTGGTTAGATGATCAAGGTTGCTTTTGCATGATGCTGATCCTTCCATCAGCATCATGCAAAAGGAACCTTGATTCATCTGACCAGGCTACCTTTTTCCTATTCCTCAGAGGTACAGTGTCGATGCTCCTGCACCACTGGAGACATACATTCATGTTCTTCATTGACATCGGCACTTGACATGGTTGGCAGCTGTTGTAGCCCATTGGCAACAAGATCCAATTCATGGTGCAATCGTAGATGACTTTCTGGACAACAATGTTTAATTCTACTGTGATTTGCCCGATTGTGGTCTGTCTGTTTACTTACATGATTCACGCCAGTATCCTCTGATCCCTCTGATCCACAAGCTTTTTCATCCACAGGATCACCAATCACTGGTAATTTTTTGCTTTATGCACCATTCTCGGTAAACTCTTGAAATGGTTGTGTGTGAAAAGCTCAGGAGGATGGTGGTGTGGGAGATTCTAGAACTGGCACTATCACACCATGTTCAAAGTCACCCGGTTTACCCATTCTGTTGCTCAATATAGCTCTAACCGATGCTCAAAGAGCTGGTCTACCTGATTTATACTGCACACCACAATCACATGATGAACCATTTATGTGATGAGGAATGAACCATTTATGTGATGAGGGGTAATGTACCTAATAAACTGGCACCTCAGTGTATATATGCATGCATTTACATACATAAATTTTTTTGCATAATAAAATGTTTCCGATGCAAAAGACATCGTATAAAAATGGGAATGCCAAAATCGCAATATGGCTCTCATGAAGAAGGAAAGCACACTGTTAATCAGGTTATTCTACCAGAATCAGAGCAATGCAAATGTCACACTGTAGAAGCATCTGCATCTGAAAAGTCTGCATAGAAGACCCCTGATGTAAGTGGCTTTAAGGAAGATGGTAAAGAAGTTTGGGGCAACTGGTGAAATGGGAAGAGCAGTAGCTGTCCTCTTCCTGCTGCCCCTCCCAACTCACCAGCTGCCCCAAACTTCTTTTTTTTCCACCAGTTGTCCATTGCAGAAGATGTGGTAAATGAGGTGATGATTGCATGACAGCACATGCCTGAAGTGACGTGTAGTCAGTCAGCAATGTCAGAGCGGTGTCATGATCATTGGATCTACCATGGCAAATGGTCCACAAAGTGATATAGGGTGTTGTGTGATGGTACCCATACAAGATCCATATGGTACAGAAACTGGGAACACATGGCTCGCTATCTTGCACTGACTTCGCTCCCCATTTTCTGGAATGGATGGAGGTAGACCTCAGGTAGTGGCAGGTGGCCCTGTTGACTGATGAGGCACACATCACTGGTGCCATAAACACACAGAATTGTCATGTATGGGGAGGGGAATGTTCTTCTTTGAGGAGGCTACACCTAATGGTCCAGTGTGGTTTACCATAGCAGGTGCCCTTTGCTGTGCTCTTCTCCAGCATCATGTGATTCCTGCCCTCCACAAATGTCTGGGCACCACAATGTTCATGCAAGATGGTGCATTCCAACATTGTCTGCGGGTAAAGTAATTGATGAATACAACATTAGGCGATGAGTGCTTAGCTTCTGAAGACTTTCTTCACACCTGGCCACCTTGCCCACTGGACCTAAATTCTTGTAATTTCTGACTCTGGGGCTATCTCAAGGACCAGGTTTATCATGGTGGCATGTAGCTGCTTGCTGATCTGTAAGGAAGCAACCATTATAAACAGTGACATGTTACAAGCAACCATGGCCCATGCAGTCCTTCATCTCAAGCACATTCTCTGCACCAATAGAGAGTATATTGAACATTTTCTGTAACAGACATGTGCATGAAACCAAAAAACATGATTTTATCACCTGTACTTTTCTCGTGTTTGCAGTGCCATTTTCCCCCTGATGGCAACAGTTGAAACTAATTTTTTTCTTTCTTAAATTTCTTCTGCATGTTTTCATTAAGCTACCTACCAATTTCCGTGATGCTGTCTTCCTTCATCACTATTCCAGAGATTTCAGAATAGACATTGATCGATCGATTGCCTGCCTTCCTGCCAATCAGTATAAGCTTGTGACCTTATTAAAAATTGTTCTCAAAATTTGTTAGGTATTTTTACTGCTTTTGAGAGGGGGAGATGTGAAAATTTGCCTTTGCTTTTACTTTACCTAATCATTTATTATTTATTTTAAACTTATTTTTTTGTGCCTTCCCTTTTCATTTGAAACAGCACAATTCTTTCTCCTTAGATCAAGTTACCAGCCTAATTCATTCAGGTTGATTCCCATTTAATGGTATCAGCAGCCCAAGTGCTAAGGTCACAACCACTTACGTCACCAATGACTGCAGTGTTATGCAAATTTGCCTCGCCTGAGAGAGAGACTCATGTGCAGCACTTGTCAGGTAGGTTTTTAATCAAGGAAGGGCAGTTGTTACAAACAAACGTGACAAACGTACACATGATGGAGTGAATGTGACAAAGGTATACACATGCAATACCTTTGTCACTTTCACTCCAACTCAGCACTTCACAGCACAAATAAGCAGGCAAAAGTGATGATATTTGCCACTTAGTATCACTATTTAATACTGTCATGCAGTGGTGGCATAGTCTTTTATGTTTGTTAGTTTGATGGGAAACAAACTGCGAAACTTACTTTCAGTCAGGGCCAGATTAATGATGCAGCCATGAAACCTGGATCCAAAGCCCCGGCCAATTATTTTTCCACCTTATTTAAGACATTCTTTCAATTTTTAATCATCTTAATGGAAGATTTTATATAGAGTAGCACAATTTCCATTACAATTCAATTTAGCAGGCTGGAGGAACCCCTTCTAGAATATTAATATTACTCTATAAACACTGAGGGTGCTATACTAGTCACATTGTATCAGGAAAAGTAATTGACCTTTCCTTGACCTTTTCAAATTCCCTCAAAAACAACCTGTACTCGTTAAATAATAAAGGGTCTCCTACTTTAGCTAAGACCCTTGTACATATAAATAGAAAAGGAAATTTTTTTCCAAATAATAGGAAAATCAATTTTCAATTTAAACAGGAATATTACTTTTTTCCATAATTTCATCTTAATGATATATATAGTTTGAGAAATGTTCAGGCATTTTGTCAACTGTGCTTTGTCAAATAAAAAAGTGAAGTTTAGATTTTTTTTCCAAATAATCAATTAAAAGCAATCTGCTATGTCACATCCTCTCTCTTTGCAATGTTTCCTGACACTGACCCTTGCTGTATTCAGTCACACACAAAAAAAATCAGGGCACTAAAATCACAGATATGCATGGATGTGCTACTATGATCACTCACCCTCTCACAAATTACACTATTGGTTTGAAAAATTTCCATCATTACTGCGTAGGAACCTGAAGAAATGTTTTCCACTTTCCCATTCTAGTGGTTGGAGACTGAAATGTTCACTCCTGTAGTGCAAGATTGTGAAAAAAAAAATTCCAAATTGAAATCTGAAATTTTTTTTTCCAATTATTTCTAATCAGATATTGAAAATAACATTTAA
Source organism: Ryuthela nishihirai (assembly GCA_038380435.1). Classification (NCBI taxonomy): domain Eukaryota; kingdom Metazoa; phylum Arthropoda; class Arachnida; order Araneae; family Heptathelidae; genus Ryuthela; species Ryuthela nishihirai. Next base: position 150,467,993 of record JAWZYU010000001.1, on the reverse strand, counting down.
ATCTATGATATAATTTTTTTACCTGTTGATACCACTTGAAAATTTTTTGATAAAGTTTAAAAATAAATCTATTTGAATAGGATATGCACATACTCAGTCACTGTAAACAGCACAAGTAGTGCTTATTCAGTTCATGCCTTTATTTTGCTTACCATGCTTAGATTATCAATTGGTTGTGTTTCCAGCTATTTTGTGCTATTTATAGCTCTACTAGAGTTATAATGCTTTCTAAACTTTTAACGATTTTTTTACTACCGGAAATTGCATCATCTGGGAACTACACACACTGGCTTTCGATCAATATTTTAGCAGACTTTCGATTTCAGAATTTTTTTATTACTTTAATGCTTTAAAGTTTTTTGGGTTTTTTTTGTTATTTATTTTTTATTTGTTATTTGTTTTTGTTTTTTTATTTACTTTAATGCTTTTGAAATTTTTTTTATTGCTTCTCAAATGGATACTGTGATTACAGTGATAAATTAGAAACGATTGAGAGTGAAACTGCTAGCGATCTATAATGGTGGCAATCAGAACAAGCATTACGATTACTCAGAGTGCAATTTTTAAAAGGTACGACTTTATTTGGTTGAAATGTAATTAAAAGTATTGATAAATACGTTAATTAAGATCAGGAAATGTGATTTTTAATCAAAATTTCTGCCAGAATATTACAATTAAACTTTTTCATAACGGTTATACAGCTTCATAATAAAGCGACTAATTCTCAAATTTAATGGTTCAATTAAACATTTTGCTGAAATTTTTTTCGTAATTCTTTATTAGTTTTCTGATATATTTTTAAATTTTTATTCAAACTATCTTGTTTTTAAAGCAAAATTATATTTCATGACACTGCTTTACTTATGATTACAGTTTGCCGATCGTCAAAGTCTAAGAATATGCATTATATGTTATATGCATAAATGAATAAAAAAGTTATAAAAAAAACTAAGTGAAAGATTTAAGCAATAATAGAAATATTATTAACTATTTATATTAGAATAAAATAATATAGAAAAAACAAGAAAAAAATATATATATATTTTTGAAATTTCACTAAAGTGGGAAAAACAAGTAAAATTTTGCAATATTTTATAAAACACTTAAAAAATTTAACATACTTCTTTTTCTGCTTCGAATTTCTGCCATTTTATTAAGCACAATTAAATGCTCTTTCTTTTGGTATATAACCATTCATTAGTTACTTCAGGATGAGGTTATTTAACATAATTCATTTTTCTGTTTTCATATTGAGAACGGGTATACTATGAAAGGGTATATATACCATAAGTCTCAGACTAGAATGATTTCAAATAACATGATTTTTAACATAAGCCTGATTACTCGATTTAACATACTGCTAATACTAAGTTTCTAGAATCATTTATATTATTACATTTACCACATAAGAAGATGCCCAGGATGCTTACCTTGTCTTACCTATCTGACCTACACCAGTTCATAATTTCAGAACTTCCAAAAAGACTTTTCACATTTGCCTATACAAATTAGTGTATTTAAGCAGCTATAACATGCGATTTGTAAACAGCAAATAACATTTTAAGTGTAGCTGCCCAATGACAACGTATGCATATACAAATTCGCCTTGATTGATTAAAGATTTTCTCGGAAAATAAGATATATTTATAAAATATACATAAAAAAAAACACAAAACAATAATGGAATGCATTTTCCCCATATTTACATTACTTCTTATGACAAATTTATATCTGACTAACATTATTTCACCTTACAACAATTTTTAGAAGAGCACACCTATCATGTTAGATGGAAACAGATACATATAAGATTGTTTCATAGTAGTTTGTGAGCAAAATAATTCAGAAAACACTCATACAGTGTATTATTTTTTGTGCAAAAACAACAAATGATATAAACAGAAGAGAAAATACACAGCTTACTCTGTGTGATTTCAAGCTGACGTTTTGCTTCTCCCAAAGCAGAAAACAGGTCTAATTTTAATCTTGTCTCTGCACTTAAACTGTTTTCTAAATGGGCATTTTTATCTTGCATGGCAGAAAGTGCAGACATCAAAACCTCAGTATCCCCAATGGAATCTTTGTACTGACGCAAAGACTGAAATAAATAAAGATAAATATATTTGTTACATTGATACCATAAATTATTTTCTTCATTACAAATATTTAGAATAGCTTTTGGCTTTTAAAAATAATTATTATGAAACTACAGAAGGCACAGTAAGAAAAAACACAAAAATTATCAAAAGGAAGAAATCTAGGCTCTCCAGAGGGTATTACTAGAGCCACTGGACAGCTGTTAAGAGATAGATGGTAGCCTCCCATCAAGGCCACCCAGTATGTTCTTTAACATGCAGAGGGTATGGCTCTCTCCTGCACACAGGGCCATTACTTAATGTCCCATCCGATTTTTCATCAGTAGAGTATATCAGTGTACCCTACTGACCAAGCCAAGCGCAAGGGAGTTTTGCAGTGATAAATCTCAATGCTGGCCCAGACAGGACTTAAACCTGGATACTGCATATTACAAACCTGGCACACTACCCTACCCTATGCTTATTGTAGTATTTTAAGATATTTAGCTAAAAAAAAGATTTTATGCATTACATTTTTGTTACCAGATGTATCTGCTCTACTATGGTTCTAGACGTGTTTCACGGCCTAGTAGTTTGACCACATCTTCAGCAGGCAAGTGAAGAAAGGGTGCTACGTATATAAGGCTGGTGCTATGTCAATTTATATAGGCGTTAGGGTGGTTTCAAAAGGGAGCTGATAGTCATGGAATAATAGTTTCCTGGTGACAGCAATGGATGACTGACTGTGTTACAGAGGATATGTTGATTTATGTTAATGATTAAATTTTCCATGTAAAATAGTTGGAACTTAGTGGGAGGGGAAATAATTATTTTGCTTTCCATAACAGAACTGGGTAGTTTATCTTCAATAATATTAGCTCTAAACCTTTTTTCAGGGCTCAAGCACCAAGAATGCCACCTTAGCATTACTTTTCCCAGAAAGTATAACTCCTAGAAGCAGACTTCTATAAATTCAGCAATCCAATCCTTACGAAGAAGTGGTGCCCGCTATGAAGCATCTGGTGCCTTCCACAGCCAATGAAATCATGCTACAAGGACAGGCTTAAGCCCACAGGAATGCTGTGCAATTAAGGTCAGAGCCACCCCATGTCAACTGTTCTTCATGTGTTCAAAATCATCATACAAAACAAATGTGTTGTGTGTGGTGGTGACAAAACCAAGTGGCCTGTTAACAAATGCATAAATATGAGCCAAGTGGCAGCACATGATTCTTCCTGATGAAGCATCATCAGTTGTTTGGTTGTTTGTTTGGGGTTTTATGGCATATTGGAAGCTTAGGCCATGATGCCCTAAATGAGAGTAAATAAAATGTAAACATTGAACCCACAACCAAATTTAAAATCTGAAAACAACACACGAAAGTGGAAAGCAACAAAAAACAGAAACAACACAAGAAATAAAAGTGTAGAACAAACAATACCTATAAAAACCAGAGTAAAGAAAAAAGTCAAAAATTGTAAAACTGAAAAAAAAAAACAATCAATGATGAGTGTAGAGGACCCATAGAATAAAAACAAATCCAAAGATCGAAACATAAAAACATTAAATATGAGTAAAATAACCAGTAAAATGTAAAAGGGCAAAGACAGAAGTTAAAAATGATTCATCAGATAAAAGGTCGTTGAGTGTAAGGGGCTCAGTCATAAAATCATGGAAGATAAAATACACATGACGTTGTGATGGTCCACCCATTCCCTTTAACTTTTCCTTAACCAGTTTTTACTTTATTTACATCATATTTATTATTTTGAGAATTTTTCTTAAGTTGGATATCATTTTTCCTCATCCAAGACCACTAAAGGAGTCGCGAATGCACAACTCCAATTTTTGATTCACAGCCACTAATGCATACAGAACATCCCTCTAGCATCATAGTTAGCACGATTGTAAGTTTATGCAAATGAACTTTCCCAGCATGCAACACGTCAGTTGCACACCACAAGTATAATAAGTGACGTAAGGTCACAGAGTTAAAAGAGAGAAGTTTTTGGAGTAACTAGGGAGATAGACTTGTAAATGGTATCTAGGTAGTCACTGGAAGGAGAACTATGCACCAATCCTCTGTGATGCACAGAATCGGCCAGGCCTAGCACCTAAAGTCTAACCCGCCTTCTCGTGGTGCAGATTGTTAGTACCTTTCAAAAAAGATATTCTCTTGTGAGAGAACAGAAGAGGACAGCTGCCAGATCAGTGTAGCCTACTGATCTGGACAAATATGGTTACTTATTTTTCTACCCTGCAGAGGAGTGGTCAACCACATAGGGTCCTAGTGCAACCATATACACCAACAAGAATGGAATATGGCTGAGCTTGATTAAGGAACCTGAATTTTCTGTACTGGTGGGCTTCTGTAGAGGAAAAATCTTCTGCTGTTTTCTGTTTGTTTGTGGGATGACAGCCCCAGGTGAATATATTCACAGGATATTTTATCAGCCAGTGGATAATCCTGAGAAGAAGCCACCACATGCACCTGAACTCTTGTTTCTATTGGCATCGTCAAATTTTACATTGGAGGAAATTAGGGGTGGGGGACAGGTCTTTGCCCCATGCCTACGATTAGGGGGCTGTTTGATATTGTTGACATTCCCTCTCTCAACAAACATAGTTTCTTTAAACATTCCACTAACTGTTTTCTCTCTATAGGTAGTTGGAATGTGAGAAATCTGCACTGAGCTTATTCTCTTGATGTCCTCACACAAGAATTCCACCACTATAATTTAGATATTCTCAGCTTGCAAGACCAAATACACAGATAAAATGCCAAATACATAGATTCTTAAAAATAATCTCATAATTCTCTTTTCAGGGAGGGAAGATAATAAGCATCTCCAAGACATAGGTCTGCTTCTCAGCAGACACGCTAGTGATGCTCTTCTAGGATATGAGTGCATTAATGAAAGGTTTCTTACAGCAAATTTCAGATAAGCATTAAAGACTTGAATGTTATCTGCTGTTATGCCCCCACTGAGGATGCCGATGAGGATGAGAAGGATAGGTTTTATGGACAACTTCAGGATATTTTGAATTCTGTCAAGAAAGGAGATATTACCCTTGTTCTAGGTGACTTCAATGCCAAAGTTGGTACTGGCTCTGACCTTTTGGGACGGGTTTATAGGCCTTATGGTATTGGGAGCTGCAATAGAAAATGTCTTCTACAGGTAAGCCAACTGAATGGCTTCAAAATAACTAACACTTATTAGAAACACTGCAACATATATATAAGTACACATGAGTTTCACCAGATGGGCTGCATAAGAATATGATTGATTATATATTAATTAACAGCAAATGGACTAGTTCTGTTAAGAATACCAGGTCATATAGGGGAGCTGAAATTGGATCTGACCATTACCTTGTTAAAAAATGTCTTGCAACTTAAACTTAAGTAATGTGTTGGGCTAAGGTTAAAAAATTTACCTTTAATTCTGAAGCACTGAAAGACCCAGTAATAGCTAAAGCTTACCATGATAGGTTGCTTAGTCATTATAACAGTCATGGTTGACTTAATACTGAAATTCAGGACGAATGGGACCATTTTAAGCAGGCTTTTCTTGAAACCAACACTACTCTTTTAGGAAAAAACGAGCAGAGCAGGAAAAATTATTTGAGTGATAAGGCATTTGAGCTTATCTCAGAAAGAACTGAAGGAATGTCCTTAATCAATACCCTACTAGTCCTAAAAGAAAGCATTACAGAGAGCTTAAATAAACGTGTAAAGGATCAGTTAGCAGGTGATACAAATTTTTGGCTTAACTGCTTGGTTGATGAAGCCGAGGAAGCAGTGAGACAGCACAACAGGAGAGCTGTACCAGATAGTTAATGGGAATGTTTCGGTGGGAATGAATCGCAATTCTTATGATAACTATAGGGTTATCAGCCTACTTTCTGTTCCAAGTAAAGTTCTTTGCATGATTGTGCTTAATAGAATTAAGAATCTGGTTAAGATTGGATTGTTTTACCTCTGAGTGGCACTTTTTTGCACACCATGGGCTAAATGGCTAGGTCACAAGGACCTCGAAGGCTCAGAGAAGGCAGGGGGAGGAGACCCACTGGAACAGTTGTTAAGAGACAGATGGTAGGCTCCCGTCAAGGCCATCCAGCGTGTTCTTTAATGTGTACAGGATATGGCTCTCCCGAATAAGGGGCCACAGCTTAACATTCCATCCTGCGGACAGCAGCCTTTCCAAGCCCATAGGTGTCCCCTACTGACTCTGGGCAGGGTGGGGGAATTTTCCGGAGATAAATCTCAACACTGACACAGCTGGGACTTGAACCTAGGAACTGCAGATTACGAGCCTGGCGTGCTACCGACTGAGTCACCCCTGCCGCAATCTGGTTGAGAGGCAATTGCATGACGAGCAATGTGGATTCAGAAATGGTAGGAAATGTGCAGATCAAATATTTTCACTCAAGCAGATTCTTGAGAAATGTTTAGAGTTTCAGAAACCTTTGGTTTCTAGCTTTGTTGATTTCAAAAAGGCTTTTGACTCTGTTGATAGTCATAATTTGTGGTTGATTGCGAGATCATATGGTATACCTGACAAGTAGTTAACGTAATGAAGGCTCTCTATAATAACACTGAATCATGTGTGAGAGTTGGTAAGGCTTGTAGCAATTGGTTTAGCATTACTTCTGGTGTTCGACAAGGGTGCATTTTTGTCTCCTTTTCTCTTTAGCTTGGTTATTGATTATGTTATGCGAAATTCACTTCAAGGGAAAGATTTTGGCCTTAAATGGACTGGAGATACGAATATTTCTGATTTAGATTATACTGATGATTTAGCCCTCTTGGCAAATGATGTTGATGAGATGAACTCTTTCATTCGAGCTGTTGATGAGACTGGTAGTAGAGTAGGTTTGGTTATAAACAGATAGAAAACTAAAGTGATGAAAATTGGTCAGGCAGGTTGTGATTCAGTTAATCTGAATGGTTGCAGTCTTGAGAAGGTGTCACAGTTTAATTATCTTGGGAGCTATGTAACAGATGCTGGTGATGTGCAGCATGAAATTAACAGATGAATAGGGATTACTGGCAGGACTTTTAAGAATCTATGCAGAGTGTGGAGAAATAGGCGTATACACCTAAAGACTAAAATTAGACTGTATAATAGTTTGGTTCTTTCTAGGGTTAGTTATGGTAGTGAAACATGGATGCTGTGTAAACATGATAACAGGAAATAGATGCTTTTGATTCTAGATGCTTAAGCAGTATCTTGGGCATTAGGTGGTTTAACTTTGTAACTAATGATGAGGTTAGGCAAAGGAGTCAGCAACCTTCTTTAAGTAGCATATTGTGCAGAGAGAGACTCCGTTGGTTTGTCATGTTGCCCATTATGGATAACTATAGATTAGTGAATAGGGTTATGAACAGTGTACCTAAGGCCTCAGAAAGATGAGGAGACCTAGGATGTGGTGGGCAGACAATGCCAAGCAGGACCCTTGTTAGAATTGGTCAGATGCAGTTCAGGACAGATATGCTTGGAGAACTAAATTGTACGGTCTGGTTGGACCTCTGTAGCACTTTGCTGCTTGAGTAGGAGGATGACAATGATGATGATGAGGGAGATGGTGTTACAGAATATGAGCTGTAGAGATGTTTGTTAGTTTGGAATTGTGATTTCACAATGTAGGTGATGTTGTTTTGAGTGAGCTTTTAGTTGCTCAGAGCTGGTTAGTAGATTCCAGGGACAGATGATGCTCAGGGTGGGGAAGGCCTTTATACCCCACTACGTGCACCAGCAACTCTTTGTCAGCCAACTTGCTGAGCACCCTGACTGCTTGCCTTTCTTCACAGATGGCTGGAAGTCTGGCACTTCAATGGGATCAGCTATGGTGTATATGGATACTTCAATGGGAAGGACTGATTTGACGTAAACTGTAGAAGAATTTCATTTGGTGAGTCATGATTTTTTGGAAATAAACTTTGTTTTATGAAACAGTTTTGACTTTTTCTCTTGAACAGAATAATTGATTTTGATTAGATTTAAGCTTTAATAATTTGACAATCTTTTGAATTCTTTTCATATTGACTAACTAACACATAATATACTTAGCAAAACTTATTCAACTTTATTTGGCAAGATTAATTGCCTGGTGCCCAAAGCTATTTGGAAATTTAGTATAATTTTGATCAGTTACAAGGTCCAAAGAAGTTTAACATACATTTGGAGAGTTACAGCATTCAAGATTAAAAGTAGGACAAGCAATTAAAATATGTTTAACTGTTAAAATGGGGTCACAAACCTCACACTTAGGGTTCTCACTGCCCGAAGTTGAAACTAATGAGTAATAAACTAATGACCTAAGCAGAGCCAAGCAAGTACAACTTCTTCCTTGCGATTCCTGTGGGAAATGGACTACTACAGTTTGATAATGGCCTTGATCTTGAAAAGCTTATTGCCAACCTGGTCAGACTAAGATCTCTGCCACTGTGCCCAGAGCTGAATGGAAAAACACCGCTGGAAGTCCAGGTTTAAACCAACAGTGAAGAGTCAAACGGAAGCGTGGACCTGGCAGAAGCGTCTGCCAAGTCATTGTCCCTGATCCTGACATTACCGGCACCCAATAGAAGAAAATGATGGTTGTGGCTGCCAGATGATGGAACTGCTGGAAGATCTTGGAGAGAACAAGGCGAGACTGATGTCTCACCAAAATTAAACCTGTAGTGAGCTAAGCGAGTCAGTGTAGAGGACACACAGATGATGCTTAGCTGCTATGTGGTCCAAGACTGATAGCGTGCAACTCTGCAGTGGAGATGGAACACTGCTGTAGGATCTGGTCTGCAATGGTTACATCACAGCAGACCATAGCCAATCCCATTGAAGTGCCAGAATTTCAGCCATCTGTGAAGACAAGCAAGAAGTCAGGGTGCTCAGCAAGGTGGCTGACAAAAAGTTGCTGGTACATGTAGTGGGGTGTAAAGGCCTTCCCCCATCCCGAGCATCATATGTCTCTGGAATCTGCTAACCAGCCAGATAGCTGATAATCCCACAATAATCACACTATAAAGTGAGAGAAAAAAATTGTTTCATTCTTTCAATGCAGGAGAACTGCTAAATAGTACTTAATAACAGTGAATAACAGTGGCACTAATGGCAAAACCTTGACTTAAAAATTACAAATTCTGAATTCTAGTTATGAAACTACTTCAATTTAATTTAAAATAGTACTAAGTCCTATCAATTAAGAATTTAAATTTTTGGTATAATGTCCTAATACCATATCTCCTAAAGTAACTACCTTTTTAAGCCACATATGCATAATGATGACTTTTGGTCAAGTTTCAAATAATTATTCTTTCTAATTGCAGTATATATTTGAGAAGCAATATAAATAATTTAAAATAATTTAAAATTCTCTGTCGTTGAGCAATAAAATTTTAGAGTTTATCCTTCAAACTATTTGCATGTTGAAACAACATGCAAATAGTTTGAAGGATAAACTCTAAAATTTTATTACTCAATGACAAGAGAATTTTAAATTATTTTAAATTAATTTTTGAGCAAGAAGGTCTTTTTAATAATATAAATAATTCTGGAAGTAGTGGAATCGATATCCTACTTCTAAGAAGAGAAACATCACAATTCATTTGAATCACTATCAGAATCAATGCAATATTTTACAAAAAACTCACAATTTTCTGGCCCAACTTGATATAATAAATACCCACTGGAGTATTTAACAATCATCTATTTATCTATTAAAAACTATAATATAGTATCAAGAAAAAAAAAGGAAATAAAATGACTTAAGTATTTACACTTATTTGTTTGCAAAGTATCGATCTGTACAGCCTAACATGTGCACTAAAAGTTTAAAAAAAACACCAGATATTTGCCAATCAATATCACACTCCTATCACATTACCAATCACGTGATCAAAGAATTGCCGATTTTGCTCTTCCTATTTATTTTGTTAATTTTTAATTGTAAAATATATCAAAGTGATGCAAAAACATATAATAAGGCTGTATTTTTGCACAAATTACTGAAATCCTCCAATAAAAAAAAATGGTCCCTTGGCATATGACCTCACTTTGTTGAGAACACAGATGGATCTAGTTTTAATAAACAATTCAATCAACTTGCCTGGGCTGCCAGCTGTGAGAGAATATTCTAACTATATAACAGTAGCTATGGAGAAGGAGAAGCTGTAATCCAAACTATGTTAATGGCAGTTTCAAAAATTGCAAAGGTTTATAACTTTCTAAAACATTGAATTGAGGATTAAATTGAAAAAATTAACATTATTTACATGGTCTGAAATGTCTTTTTTAAATATATATATATAAATATAAAAATTTTATCAAAATTAAAAAAAAAAAACTAAAGATGGAGTTTACTGTTCATAGCCATATACGAGGCTTCATGAACTGGATTTTCACGATAGTCACAAAAAATGAGGTTTAAATGTATCTACCAATAAGAGTTTATGGTGTATTTACCAGAGTTGTTCAAATAGTAATGACAACATATGGCTCAGCTAATCTCCAAGGGAGCATGGGTGATGCAGTTAGCATCTAACCAAGTACATTCTACAGTTTCCAGACTAGAGTCCCAGTGGTTTGCAATTTACTCCACTAACTTCCATCCTGCCCTCACTCAGAAAAGAAACACTGATGGGCTTGGAAAGCACACCATCTGTCAGATGGGACATAGACCTATGTCCCCATGTGTAGGAGAGCCATATCATGTGCACATTTTTTACAGAACAAATTGGACTGGCTTTGACAGGAAGCTACCACTGTCTCTTAACAGTTGTCTAGTGAGTACCTTTCCCCAAAACTACTACAAGTCTTTGGGGTCTTTGTGACCTGGCCATTTAACCCATTGCATGCAAAAGAAATACCACTCAGAGGAAAAACAATATATAAACACAACTCTAATATCCAATATACTGCATAAGTATCTAGAATCTAAGGCATCAGATTTTCTGTTATCTTGCTTACAAAGGGTCCAAGTTTCCCTGCCATAACAAACTTTAGAAAGGACCAAACTATTATATAGCCTAATTTTAGTCTTTAAGTATATATCTATTTTTCTACATAGATTCTTGAAGTTACAACAGCAATCCCCACTAATAGTAATTCTGCTAATTTTAACATGCTTCTCAATCTTCAGTTGCATGACACTTTTAACAAGTGTTAGACCTAACAGGTATTCTTAAACCCCATCTTCTTACATGACCAATCAGGCAAAACATGTTCTGTTCTTACATAGTAGATAGGTTCCCCCAAAAAAATGTGCAAAAAAAGTGCAAAAAAAAATTACAGTGCATATGAAAAAATAGAAGATTGGTTCCAGGATATCAGAATCTTTTAATTAAATCTTTATTTGATTTTTATTCATTTAAACACATTTTTTATTTTATAAACTTAAAAACATAATTATATGTAAATAAAATAAAAAATAAATACTCCCTCAAGCAGCTGCTTGCCACAGCAGTCTGACAGGAACCTATCAGTTTATATGCCATAGTAGAAGGTCTGTGAGGATGGCAGGACCTCAGCAGAAACACGACATCCATGCCTTACCCAGGGCTCAAACCCAGGTCCCTTAGATCAATAGCCAAGCACACTAACCACTCGGCCATGGGACAGCTTATATGTACATATATAAAGTAAATTATCCTTAATAAAGAAAATAATATGTCACTAATTCAAGAATACAAAGTTTTTAAAAAATATGACTTACATATGCTTATTAACTAGATTTTATTCCTTGTCACTTTCTGACAATAGACACATTCATTTGCGTAAGACTGGAATTAAATCACTTACATTGCTTGAAACATTTTGGCTTTTTGGTTGGGTTGTTTTACCTTTGAGCAGCACTTTTTTGCACATAAGAGGCAAAATGGGCAGGTCACAAGGACTACAAAGGCTCAGAGAAGGTTGAGGGAGGGGATCCACTGGAACAGTTGTTGAGAGACAGATGGTAGCCTCCCATCAAGGCCATCCAGTGTGTTCTTTAACGTGCATAGGGTATGGCTCTCTCTGCACACAAGGACACGGCTCAACATCCCATACGACGGACGGTGGCCTTTCCAAGCCCATCAGTGTCCCCTACTAATCGTGGGCAGGGCGGGGAATTTTGCAGAGATAAATCTCAATGCTGACCCAACTGGGACTCGAACATGGGAACTGCAGATTACGAGCCTGGCATGCTAGCGACTGAGCCACCCCCACCCCAAAACATTTTGGCCGTCACGTTCATACTCCAATGGTGAAATGCTCTCTGTGGTAGGGGAACCAAATTATCACTTGTTTCCAGTGATTCTGAAGTTTGATTAGTTTTGACAACGAACTCTGTAATCAATTGTTGAGAACCTGCTTTGACTATATCTTTGTATAATTCTTGATAACACGTCATACATGACTTCAGTTCACGTTTAAACTGCTCAGCTCGCTCATCAATGGGATCATGTGTAAGAAAATGACTTTCCAATTTACTAGCCATTTGAAGCCCTTCTTTAATTAAACCTGCAGTGAGTAGAACCTCTCTTCATCACCATCACTTTTTTCTTTTTCATCAGGAGTCTCAAGGACAACTTCTATTATTTCATCTTCGCTAAGAACACTGGCATAAATTAAAACTTCTGTCAAATGCAACTTTGATCCATATATTCATTAATTATTTTAATCTTGAGCAGTTTTTCTGGCGTGCACTAATTTTTATGGGTTAATAGCAAAAGCTCAGGGCATAGGGGTGGTGGACAACTGTTAACAGCAGATAGGATTTCCCCCTTCATGGCCATCCAGCTTGGATATGGGATAATGAATTAAGATCTGATAGTACTAACCTTGGTTATCCGTTATTGCTTTTTTTCATGGTGAGTGTATGGAGTCAACAAATGTAAGAAATCTGCACAATGGGAAGAACAGAATTAAAATCTTTGACTCCATGTTGTATGAGTTTGGTATATCAACTTGGTCAACTATGTCCCTGCTGACAAAGCAGACAATCTAAGCATATAATACAGAGAAATAGAATTTTAAGCAATAACAAAATAAACATAGAACCTGAGCTTCTCGTTCCATTTGGTGAAGCTGCTCTTCTCGAAGTTTCAGTTCTCGCCTTAACTGCTTCATATCATTCTCTAGATCTCTTCTACGAGATTTACAATTTTCTGTGCATTCAGTTCTGTAAGAGAAGTTCAAAGATTTTATGTGTTCAGTAAAAGAACTCATTGACTATGCAAAATTGTGATAGCATTAAAACACACTTAAATTTCATTACCATTAGAAATATGTACTTAATAACCCTTCAGGTGGCTGAAGAGTATTCCCTTCCACAAAATTATCTGGCCCAGTAGCATTACCAAAATGATAGCACCACCATAGAAATTCTTACTTGACTTTCTGTGATGTTAGGAGCTCAAGCAAGGGATAACAATGTAATACTTAGAGAATAAACGCGCAAAAACCACTGAAAGTAACAAAAGTAGTATCCCTTTCCCATAATTTTTCCTGAAAAATCTATAATTCTATTATGTGTTCACATTCAGTGCTGTTTCTTCCTATTGACTATACCGCTTATCCTTGTTGGAAACATATATTAAAAATCAAAAGACAAAAATTACTAATGATTTAAATCTTTCAGGTGCATCAGCACTGTAGGAAATTTCAAATTTCTGCAGATCAGGAGCATAGGTGCTGGTCAGCAACTCTAGCAGAACAAATGAAATTTCGATTTATAAAAAAAATAGAAATTGTTGTTTGAAAATTTGAATTAGGGATAGCAACCTAGTAACATGTTGCCCCGCTGGCCCTGATAACCGCCGCCACATGACGAGGCAAGAACTCCACAAGCTTGTGTAAATGTTCCAAAGGTATGGCAAACCCATGCATCCTCCAGAGCTGTCCACAATTCTCTCAAGGTCATCACTGATGGGACATGGGCCCAAACACTGTTCGACAGTATCCCAAAGATTTTCAATGGGATTTAAATATGGGCTTCTAGGTGGCCAATTCATTATTTCAAAGTCAGCAGAATGCTCCTGCAACCATGCAGTAGCCAACCAGGACTTGTGAGGTGAACAGTTGTCTTGCTGATAGACTCAATATCCAATGGGATGCATGGTCACCATAAATGGGTGTAAATGGTCAGCCACGAGATCTAGGTACCGGGATGCAATGAGAGTTGTCGGTACACATACCAAAGGTCCCACAGATGTCCAACTGAAGACACCCCAGGTCATCACTGAGTCACCACCAGCTTGTACTGTTCTGACCTGAAATGCAGGATTCATGGGGTCGCCATACTCTCAGTCTCCCATCAGTGTGATGAAGTTTAAATCGGGATTCGTCACTCAAGGCTATCCCCGTTGCCAATTTTTGATGGTCCAGTTTCGATGTTCTTTAACCCAGGCAAGGCATTGAGCCCAGTGTTATGCTGTTAGAAGTGGGACTCTCGTAGGTTGGCAGCTCCCGAAGTCAAGACGATGAAGTGAGTATTGCACGGTCTGTGCACTGACTTACACGGCTGGAACCCACGTTCAGATGGGAGGTGATTTCATATAATGTCTGGCCCCTATCGGTCCATACGATGTGGGTCAGACAGTGAAGCCTATGATCATTCAAGGCTGGTTGTCCTTTGCAGTTTATCCAGGTGCTTGTTTTTTTGCCAGAATTTTTATATTCCCAGAACACCCTTGAAACTGTTGTACGAGAAAATCCAAATTCGTTGACAATTTCAGAGATAGAGTGTCCAATCTGTTGGGCACCTACGATCTGCCCTCTGTCAAATGCATCTAAATCTTGTGCTTTTCCCATTATGCTTATCATGACGAATGCTTGGGGAAGCCAAAGCTGATAGCTATATATGACCAGAGTTTCAGCCACGCATGTGGGACTTGCAGCATTGAATGTGGCTAGCGTCTCCTATCCCTAATTCAAGGCATTTCAATGTACACTAAAGAGCCAAAACATTATGACCAGTATGTTTTTATGCAAATCGAAGCAACTGCAGGTAAACAACAATGTATGTGAAGGTCATGAAATGGTTCTTCAGATGGGAAAAGCAGCACACTTCAGTGAGTTTGACAATGGCCAGATGATTGTGTCAGAGCATTTCCGAGATGGCAAGGCTTGTGGGGTGCTCACAGCCAGTCATGGTTAGTACCTTCAAAAAGTGGTAAAAGGAGGGAAAAACCACAAACTGCCAGTAAGGTGTGGGCAAACTATAGCTCATCGATGTTAGAGGTGCGTGAAAGCTATCCCATATGATAAGAGCCAACAGAAGGAATACTATGGTGCAACTTGCCTGTAATTTGAATGCTGGTGATGGGAGTAATGTGTCACAACACACAGTACATTGAACCCTGCTGAAAATGGGGCTGCATAGATTCAGGGCACTCCCAAGTGCCCATGCTAACTTCAGTTCACCATTTAAAGTACCCACAATGGGCATGCCAGCATCCAAACTGGACCTTGAATGACTGGAAGGTCTTCTGGTCTGATGAATCTTGTTTCCTGTTGTACCATGTGGACGGCTGGGTATGTACGCATCGTTTACCTGGGGTTGGCACCAGGATGCACAGTGGGGCGAAAACAAGCTGATGGAGGAAGTGTAATATACTTTGGGCAATGTTCTGATGTGAAACCTTGGGTCTAATCATCATGTGCAGAAAACTATGATGTCTACCACCAAACTAAACATCATTTCAGACCAGGTACATCCTTTCATAGCAACAGTATTACCCCTTTAGTAGTGCCTTCTTTCAGCAGGACAATGCGCCATGCCACATTACCCAGATTATTCGAGAATGGTTTGCAGAACATGAGGAAAACTTTCAGGTATTGCCCTGGCCTCCAAATTCCCCAGACATCAATCCAATTGAGCATCTATGGTTTGTGTTGGAACAGCATATCCATCTGCGTCAGCTCAACCACGTAGCATTCAAGAGTTAGAGGATCTGCTGGTTATGTGTTGGTACCACAGATACCACAAGACACCTTTAGCAATCTTGTAGTGTCCATACCTCACCAGGTAAGAGGTGTTTTAGTGGCACATAGAGGAACAACATCATATTAGGCAGATGGTCATAATATTTTAGCTCTTCAGTGTATCTCACAAAAGTAGATAATTCAAACTTGAAAAATCATACTTACCTTTTCCATTTTCTGCATAGTTTGGTATGATATAATAAATACTATAAATAAATACACCCCTCAAGCAGCTTCTTGCCACAGAGGTCTGACAGGAGCCTGTCAGTTTATATGCCATAGTAGAAGGTCTGAGAGGATGGCAGGACCTCAGCAGAAAAACGACACAAACAGCCATGCCTTACCCGGGGCTCGAACCCAGGTCCCTTAGATCAGTAGCCAAGCGCGCTATACCATAAAAATAATGTTTTCCAGCTCTCTGATTGCCATTCCATATATGCAATATGCACGATTACCATTCTATTTGTTTCTCTATTTTGGAGGGGGAACCCTCTGATTTTAGCTCACAGGGTTAATTTAAATTATTGCAAAGACATTTTTTCTCAATGTTTTAAAATTTTCTTGAAAGTTAAAAAATTATTCTTTTTAAAATTGGAGGATTTTGCAAGTAATTACGAAACATGTAAATAATTTTTTTTGTTTTACTTTGCTGTAACCTATTCTAGTATTGAAAGATTATATTTCATCTGTCCAACATTCACTGCATAATCCTTTGAGGTGGAAACCAAAACCATTAATCTGGTTAGTTCCCATAACTAAGGAGTAATCAACCACCTTTGAGTAGCATCCCCTACGAATGGAATGACTTCAATATTTTAAGCATACTCCCTCACTGTTAATGAGTGACTGATTAGGTAGGTAGGTACATACACATAAGTTCAAAACTTTAAATGCTGAATTGCACCAATGGTACTTGAAGATTTAATTTTGAAATTAAAAATACCTGGCTGTTGCCATTGCTACAGCACGAGCAGCTGCAGCTTCTTCAGCTTTCTTGGCCTTCCGTTCTGCAGCTAATTGACCTTCAAACAATGTTCGGAGTTTTCTTTCCTCCTGAAGTC
This sequence comes from Ryuthela nishihirai, assembly GCA_038380435.1. Lineage (NCBI taxonomy): Eukaryota > Metazoa > Arthropoda > Arachnida > Araneae > Heptathelidae > Ryuthela > Ryuthela nishihirai. The sequence goes on along the minus strand of JAWZYU010000001.1, from coordinate 150,450,890 downwards.
GTTTTTCTAGTTGAGTGATAGTCTGTTTATCTTGTTGTCGTGCAGTTACTAAGTTATGAAGCCTACAAAAAGAAAGAAAAAATTATGTTTCCATAATTTCTATAGAAACTATTTTCACACAAATTAAGGAAACGTTTGCAACAGCTTATCAACAGCAATTTTATCTGTACTAACAGAAAGCCAATTGAAATTTAACTACGAAAAACTGAAAATTTAAAATGGAGAATTAAAGAGAATGGAGGAAAAAAAAGTGGTTCTAGGTTTCAAAATCAGATTCTAATATTGGTAAGGATTTATGAGTTCTATGCAACAAATTTCCTGTTGAGAATCAGCAGGCTATTCTTTGGGGGAGATGTGGTGCATTCGGTAGTGTGCCAGGCTTGCAATCTGTAGTTTCTATGTTTGAGTCCAACTGTGCCAGCATTGAGGTTAATATCTGCTAACCCCCACCTTGGTCTTGGTCAGAAAGGGTGTACTGATGAGCTCAAAAAGGCTGCTGTCCATCAGATGGAATGTTCAGCCAATAGCATGCAAAGTTAAAAAATCCTGGGTCAGCAGAATATATATAGATATTATGTCCATGACATCACAACTTTCGCTTAATAAGAGGTTGCCAACCCAAGATAAATACCATTATCACACCAATAAATAGTAAATTCACAGTTACCTTATGACTTTGAAGTCAATACATGAATAAATAGTATGGAAAAAATGAGCTTTGCTGACATGCGAGCTTCGAACCTAGGTCTCTTCATATTCATGCCAGTATTCTATCAGAAATGGTGCCAGCAGCAACAATAACTTGTGTTGTTTTACCTTTGATCAGCACCTATTTGCACATAATGGGCTAAATGGCCAAGTCACAAGGGCCCCAAGGGCTCACAGAAAGTTGGATGGAGGGGATCCACTGAACAGCTGTTGGGAGACATGGCATCCTGTGCACAGGGAATGGCTCTCCAGCACACAAAACCACAGCTTTATGTCCCATCCGACAAGCAGCAACCTTTGCAAGCACATCGGTGCCACCTACTGACTGAGATAAATCTCAAAACTAGCCTAGGTGTGACTTGAATGCAGATTATGTGCCTAGTGCACTACCAACTGAGCCACCCCCATCTCCGTAACAATGACAAGAGATTGATAGGTCACACTAGTGGAAAAAAGATGGAGCACGACATAGTTTAGTGTCTTAGAACAAACTGGCATGTATCTGGAGAGACAAGGGTTCAAATCCTATACATTGTCAAAACTTTTTTTTCTGCAAAACTATCTATTATCACACCATCTATTTTCATACTGTATTTTCCAATCTTAACATCACAATGGAGGAGAAAGGAACAACTGAAGTACTGTGGAGATCAGTCTTTTCTCTTTTAACCAGCTGTAGATTTTTTCCATGCTTACCAGCTGCAGATGGAAAATCCCATACATAATAAGGGCTCGCAAATGAACACCCTATATGTCATTCATTTAAAGAGTTTATCTCTGAATCATTTCTGATCTCCAATTTGAGCTAAAACAGAGCATTGAAATCATTTTTCTGTGGGTATCATTTGTAAGGTTAAAATCAAATGCATAATTTCTGGGCAGGCAATTACACAGTCGTATCAGAATAATATGACCACCTACCTAATAATGGGAATAACCACCCTTGGCCCGGATGACAGTGGCGAGACGGCAGGGCATGGATGCAATGAGACCCTGGAAGGTTACCAGAGGCACACATGCCCATTCGGACTCCAGCAGAGCACAGAGGTTCCAGAGATGATGTGGTTGTGGGTCTGCACGCTGAACCTGTCGATCTAAATGGTCGCACAAGTGCTCTATGGGATTGAGGTTGGGCAATTTCGCCAGCCAAGGGAGAATGGAGACATCACTGTCGTGTTCCTGGAACCAGTCACACTCCACCTTAGTGACATGGCAGGCCGCATTGTCCTGTTGTTAGACACCAGTACCACTAGGGTAAATGTCCAACATGAAGGGATGCATGTGGTCAGCGAGGATGGACAACGTAATAATGCGTGACAACCCCGGTGCACTGCAGTACAGTGACTGCATATCACCATGGTGGAGTTGTCACAAACACCACAATCAACTAACCAGGTTCCTGTCAGTTTAAGCTACATTACATCTGCCTACAGCAGGAGAAGACTGAGTGAAGAGAAAAACACTGCTTGGGATTTATAGCCTGTCTGTAGAAATAATCATTGAGGTGCAGTGAGAGTGGGATCTTTTAGGATATTTGAAACAATGCCAAGGAATATGCCCAATCACTCACTGGATTTTGTCCAAATAATCTGCCAAAATAATCAAGGTATCTTTAGAATTTAGAGCCAAAAATATAATTCCTATCTTTTTGCTTGGGGAAGCTAACTTGATGGAGAGTCTTCAGGCTTCCCATCGAAAAGTCACACCTAATAGGGCTGCAGTTCCATTCAGCATGACCTCCAATTTCATCCTCTCCGCCAGGACACCAACCGGCGGCCTCCCCAACAATACCTCGAGCCGAACTTCGCTGCAGCCAAGTAGATGACCCACAAGACTGGGACTCCCATTCCAGCCTGCAAGCCCCCACAAGGCCACTACATCCCAACTCCATGACACCCCAGACTTCGCAGGGGCGATAAAGGGGCCCACTCGACTGGGTGGCCATCCCAGTCAGCAAGCCCTCAGTAGTGCCTCTCCATCGGGGTGCCAAGATGACCTGTGACTTCGCAGGGGCCGACCAATAAGTCTGCATGACGCGGGACTTCGGTCCCAGTCGGCGGACCCTCACGCAGCCCCTCCATCGAAACCGCAAGGCAAGCCAGAAAGACTGACAAGCCAGCACCCAGTTTCACAGAGGCACCCTGAAATCCTCCACCATGTCATATTAGTTAACCTATATTTGGAAGCCTAAAGAGTTATATGGGACTCTTAGTTTGGCTTTCGTCGATAAGCCCGCTGGCCGGGGTCACCACTCCCAGCCACAAGCCTTCAACTTCGTCCTCTCCATTGTGAATGGGCCGAAGCCCCCCAGTGAACAGTATTCCGACCCCGATATCACAGAGACAGCATCGAAATCCACTGGACCGGGCGACCACTCCATTCCGCAGAAACTCAACACTGCCCCTAACCAGGGCTGCAGCTCGAAGTTTCTCAGAGGCACCCCGCAGACAGAGGCTCTCTTACCAGCCACAGGTTGGCTAATGCCCCTCCACCAGAGACTACAAGACTTCGTGCACCCCGGAGAGCCAGCGATCAGAGCCCAACTTCTCAGAGGCACCGTAAGCCCCCCCCCCCTCCCCCGTCAAGGAGGTCCCACTCTGGGAGGGAGCGAGGATGGACAGGTAGCCATTGGAGTTCAGGGACCCAGCAGTCCCAGGTCATACCAGAAAACATCCCCAAGACATGCACACTGCCACCGCCAGCCTATACTTGACCGACAAGCATGTCTGGGTGTTGGTTCTCGTGCGTCTGATGCCATATCCACCACCGACTTTCACTTCTGTGAAGTAAGAAACATCGATTCATTGGAGAAGGCAACCTTCTTCCACTCTTCCACTGTCCAATGACGGTAGTCCCTTGCGAACTGCAGGTGTCGTTGCCGATGGACCTTGGTTAACATGGGCACCTTTACATAGTGTTGAGTCCAGAGACCCATGCATAACAAGGTTCGCTTTACTGTTATCGGCGACATGTACCTAGGTGTCCCAGCATTTGAGTGGTAATTGCTGCACTGTTGCACTTCGATTGCCCTTTATGAAGTCTGGGGGTACTCGGTGTGCCAGCAGTCCATTCTGGTACACCCTTACACCACCACCTCACGAACAGCCCACGAAGTCTGCTGTTTTTGAGATGCTTCCACCATTGGCTCGGTAGCCGATGATCATTCCTTTTTGAATGTCCATAAAATCAATATCTCTGCCCATTGTGCTCACATTACGCACTATGACTCATCTGCCCTGGCTGGCTGCATATATCTCAGTGTGGTCGACCTTTGTCATGTGCACTCTGTGACGTGCCTGTACACTGTGATTCCATGGGTGGTCATATTCTGATACGACTATGTATACTCTTTATCCACTCTCCAAATTTTCTGGGTGGGTAACTGCCTATCCCCTTCATATGCCACTGCATTAAGGCTTGGAGAATGTGCACGAGAGCTATACCTTGTGCTTGCTAACCCTTCCAGGGTCTAAGACATATATATTGACAGCATACAAAATGAGTAGCCCAAGACATCTATGTTCGTTTTTTGGGTATAACAAAACTTCAATTTAAAAAAAATAGAATTGTCATTTGAAAATTTTCTTACCTATGTCTTTTAAAAATACGTAATTCAAGCTTGAAAACTGATATTTTTTTTTTCGATTTGAAGGATATTTTATTACCTTCAAATATTAAATTTATAAAGTATAATTAATTTATTTAAAGATATCTGATTGCCATATTTTAAAAGTGCTATACAGTATTGCCAATTTGTTTGTTAACATTACTCTATGCTGAAGAAACCCCCTGATTTAAGTTCACAAATTTGATTTGAACTATTATCAACAAATTTTTACTTAAATTTTTTTTAAATCTAAAAATTAACAAAAACTGCTATTTTTAAAACGAAGATTTTGGAAGAAATTATGAAGTATGTACCTCTGACCCCACCCCCACCCACCCACCACTTTACATTCTTTTCTGCTTGAAATCTATTTCAGTATTCCTAGAATTATTTTTATCATTTTCATCATTTAATTGAGCATTCTATGCATCATTCCTGTTCCTCAAATTGAAACTATAACTAATAAAAAAAAATTAAAATATAAGCCTTCTTAGCCAGAGCTTGTTATTCCAAGACTGGCTGCAGTGCATGGTGTCATGGCAGAGGAAGACACAGGTGTTCCTAATAGCTCATTTACATGTTATTCTGAAATATATAGTCTTTCTATTCATGAGAATTATATTCATTTTTTTTTATTAACTTTTATTTGCAATACCAGATGCAAATGTTTTACTATGTGACTCTAAAAATGCCCTATTAAAATAAAAGTAGTCATCTTTTTTGTTAATTATTTTATTTTCAAAAAATCAGGAATTAAACGCTGGTTATTTTGTATATAACAATTCCATAATTCCTTTCATTAGTCATTTGGCAAAAACTTCTAAAATAAAGTTTTTTGGCTGAGCATAAGTGAAAAAAGCACAGGGCCTCTGGATGTAAACCAATTTTTCAGACTTGGTCCCGTCTGAAAAATTGGTTTACATCCAGAGACCCAGCTATTTTTTAGATGGGACCAAGTCTGGAAATTGGATAAAAACTGGATGGCCTTAATGGGAGACTACCATTTGTCTCCAACAGTTGCCCAGTGGGTGCCCTACTCCAACCTTCTCTGAACCTTGAGGTCCTCATGACAAGATTATTTAGAAATATTTGCACTTGTTGACAGGGTTATTTAGCACATTATGTACAAAAACGTATCACTCAGAGGTGAAACAAACAAACAAGTGAAAACAATTTAAAAGTGGTTTTAAAAATAGAACTCAGATTCTACCTCAAGAAGAGACATCAGTTTTCAATACAACATGAAGTGACATGGATAAAAGCTGTAGGGGGAAAAGTGTTAAATGCAAAATTTTAACCTTTGAACTTTCTTCTTTGCACTTTGTGACCTTTTATACTTTCTGATTGAGAGCATAAACAAGGAAATAAAATGCAATAATCTGCTTAAAATTGTCCCATTCATTTGAAATCTCAGTTGTAAGTTGAAAATAACGTTTGTTACAGTGACTATGCAACCTATCAAAAGTTTTGGCTATTTTTTACTGTACTCGCTTTATTACATATCCAGAGACCAGAATATCAAGAATGTGAGTTTTCAATCTTGTCTTACTCTCAACAGTTCCAAGTGGAAATTATAGTCAGTGAATGATCACAAGTACTTATTTCATATATCCAGTTAAATTATAATGGATAATAAATAGGCAAGTATTTGTTTTAACTGAAGAAAACTAGAATGAAGACAATTATAATCAGATACAACTGTAGCATTTCATACCCTCTTTTAACCCTTCCAGGGTCCAGTCTGAAAAACTGATTTAAATCCAGAGGTCCAGCTATTTTTTTAACTATGATCAGCTTAAAAATAATTTAACTTCAGAACTTTTTTTGTCAAATAACTAACAAAAGGAATTATGGCATGTTATATGCCAAATTAATCAGCATTTAAATGTGGATTTTCTGAAAAATATTATATTTAACAAAAAAGAAGACTACTTTTATTTTAATAGAGCTTTTATAGAGGCAAGTAGTAAAAAAAAAAAATGCATCTGGCAATGCAAATAAAAATTTACCTAAAAAAAACTAATAGAAATCATTAAAATGTACATGAACAGTAAGGCTATTTCTGAATAACAGAAAAAATTAATATTTGCTTGAAGCAAGAAAATTACTCCCATTTTGTGTAATTTTTTTCCCTCAGTAACACACTTTGAAAAAAATCTAGGTTTTTGCAAGTTGTGCTTAGTCATATCAACAAATACAAATTCGGATTTTTTTTAATAACTTATCAACTGCAGTACATCATGTTATATACCAAAATTAAACAGAATTACGATTTTTATAAAAATTAAAAATTAAGCAAATTTTAAAAACTATTAATTTTAATGACTTTTTACAGTGATAAAGTAAAAAAATATACATCTGACTATGCAATTAAAGCTTAATTTTGGAAAACTTAATGAATAAAAACAGTTAAATTATATAAATATGAAGGTAAAAACACAGTGTGCCGAATAAAATATAGATTAAGTTAACACTATAAATACTATAGGTGCTGGACTATTCACTGATGAACATATATTGTCAAAAATTGGGATGACTCAAGTGTAAACATTTTCAATAAAAATATCAGACTTTCAATAGTGGTACATTTAAATGTGGTTCTCCCAGAAAACGTTTTTTGTAAGTATTATGTATACCTGGCTCTCAAAATATTCAACAGCTTACTTAATAACATAAAGAATGAAAGATATCTTTATCTTCTTAAAATTAATTATGAAATGGATACTCAGACAAAATGTAGAAAATCTATTATAGTGATTATTGCCTTGCATGATTCACAATTTGCATATCTCACAAACGAGCTTTGGCTCATGTGAAGTTTTGTATTTTATAAAAATATAAAAAATAAATACATACTCCCTCAAGCAGCTGCTTGTCACAGAGGTCTGACAGGAGCCTGTCAGTTTATATGCCACAGTAGAAGATCTGAGAGGATGGCAGGACCTCAGCAGAAAAACGACACATACATCCATGCCTTACCCGGGGCTCGAACCCAGATCCCTTAGATCAGTAGCCAAGCGCGCTAACCACTCGGCCACGGGACGGCTCAGTTGTATTTTACATTTTCAAATTTGTTTATTTACTTTAGCCAATGGCAGTACCAAGGTGAAAACACTGGTTCTCGTCCAATCACCAAATTTAAACAGCTTTGGGCGTGGTCAGTACCTGGGAGGGTGACCGTCTGGGAACAACACGTTGCAGTTAGCAAAAAAAACTGCTGAGGACTCACCATCCTCAGAGATCTCTTCCACTATGGCGTATTAAAGTGATAGGCTTCTGTCAGACCTTTGTGGCAAGCAGTTGCTTGAGGAGGTATTTATTTTATTTTTTTATTTACTTTGGAAAAGGAAAACATTTATTGCTTTGTGTTGTTATAAGCTCTAAATTACATGTTTGTAATGAAAGCAAAAGTTTGAGATAAATTTGAATTGAATAAAAATTAATACTGTTAAAACTAAATTTGAAATGGTTATATTTCTTAGATGTTCTGTTGCACTATCTTGGGTGGTATGGAAGTTTTGTTTCCCTGTCGTTTATGACCCCCCCCCCCCCTCTTCCCCTGGTTGTGATGTTATCTGTTGGCTTCTGGCAGCTTGCCAGGATGCGAGCCCTGGTCTACATATCAGCAGGGTTTTGGTTCACCTGATGTGCGAATGTTCATCTGATATACGGAGTTTATCCATACCTTCTAGCAATAGTGTTAACTTACTTATCACAGATATTTAATAAATCTGTTAACTTCATGACTTAAATGTATACTTAAACACTACAATTATGCAAGGCATAATCACTACAATAGATTTTCTACATTTTTCTCAAGTATCCATTTCATAATTAATTTTGAAAAGATAAAGATTTCTTTCATTTTTTATGTTATTAGGTAAGCTGTTGAATACTTTGGGAGCCAGGTATACATAATGCTTACAAAAAACTGTTTTTCTGGAAGAAACCAAATTTAAATGTACCACTGTTGAAAGTCTGGTATTTTTATTGAGAACATTTACACTTGAATCATCCCAATTTTTGATCACCTCAACATATAATTTTGAAGATTTAGAATAGGTTTCAAATTCGATTCATAAAGGTCACCCTATGAAATAATACCATATTCGAAGTACGATGTTTCCAAGAATTATGTATTACTTTTAACATGGACAAATTCAAAAAGCTTCATAAAAAAATATATTCTTAAAATCATGATATTCAAGTTTTCTACTATATGTTTTACATCAATTTCCATGTGAGGTTCCTATCTATAAATACTCTCTATCAACACATAAATTAACTATATAAGTAATTTACAATAAACTCCCATTAAGCTGAAGTGTATAAGATAGAACTTTTCTGTTTTCACAGATAAAATTTACTTGATAATTCAATAAGTTAAATTCTGGAACCTATGCAACTTATCTATAATGTTCTACCACATAGTACCAAAACTCCAGATTGCTCTTAAAACACTCAAACGCATATGCCCATTGCATCATCCTGCTGCTAAGACAGTGCCTGCTGAAGATGTGCTGAGGTGGATGGCACTAAATGCATCAGAATTCCCGGTAACCAACATCTCATATAGGCAACCGGCTCAGCGCACTAATAGAAGTGCAAAGTTTAGAATGACACCCAGTGATTCATACCACTTAGGGAGCAAAGTTCAGATTAGCAACACCACTGCATATAAGAAGTATCACCATGTGAGAAGTAACAATATTGGACCTGTGAAAACATCATCTACTGAAAACAGCACACAACCTGGAATTGTCCTCCTTGTACAACCTATGAAACTACTTCTAGAAAAATGAAGACAATGCAGGTATGACTAACCTAAACTTCATTGTACCGATCTACTACTATCAATTATCCCATTAGTGTAAATGAGCTAATTGTCGCGATACCACATGACTAGTCCAGCACCTACAGGATTTATAGAGTTAACTTAATCTATAGTTAAATTATATATTCATTAAAAGTAAATTTCTTCCCGAATTTTTTTTCTTTTCAGTGTGGTATATTTTAAAACATCAGCCAGTATTATACAAGGTTACTTGGATTGATCGAATTAATGGGATTTTCTATCTGGTTTATGATTTGGAGGAACAGTTACTTAGATTTTTTTTTTTTACTAAATATCACGAATTTTTTCTTTGTTTGTTAAATTTTGATCTATGCTAAGTACGGAAAATCAGTCCACCAAGCAAAAAATAAAAATTGTATCATCAGAGTGGCACAGCCAAGATACTGAAGGGGTGGGGAGGGAATGCTTTTAAAATCATTCAATATAAACTTAAAACTTGAAATTTAAAAAAAAGTTACATTTTGCTAAGAAGAGGAGAGTAAAACGTCTTAAGGGGGCAGGAGTTTATCAGCCATAAAAAAAGGCAATTTTCATAATTTTTTTCGGCACAAATAAAAAAGGTAAAATAGCAACTTTTTTTTTAATGAAAGTACATCTCATGTAGTTATAAAAAAAATTTTATTCAGTCAAATTTTCGAAAAAAAAACCACCACAGCTCCGCCAATACTGGCCTGCACACGTACAGAGGTCTGCGGTACCGGTAAAATCGCCCTGCATGTTCATCTGAAACAAACAAACAAAAGAAATTCTTGAAGTACACTAAATTTTGAAGTCTGTATCGGATGGGATTTTTAAATTTTGAATTTTTAACAAAATGGTGACCTTTCAAAAAAGGGTCAATTTTTAGCTCTTTTTTTTCCAGTTTAAACTATAAAAAAAATATAAAAAATTAAAATTTTCAAAAAAGCATCTGATAAGGACTAGGGAATTTTATAAGTTATAAGTAGAAAAAAGAAACAAGTCAATTGAGTGATTTGTTATTGAGTTATCACTGGTACCGACTTTGAAAACATAGTTTCGAGAAAAACGCATTTGAAAGTTTGAAGAAATTGGGTAGCCTGTATAAGAGATTGCTGTTTTGAACTTGTTTAGAAACTGCATTCACGAAAGTAAAACGATTACAACGCCATCTGTTAAGAAAAATATATGAATGCTTTACCCATGGATAACTTGCTCTTTGAATAAGGACAAAAGAAACCATTATTCGATGGGTCCAACATTCCTACCTACGTGCTGCTGTGAACCCAGCTCTCCGACATAAAGTGTTATTCTTCTGTAATATTTCAATATTTTAAAAACAGTTTTAGATTCTCATTCTTAGGGGTAAAAACTATCAGAAAATGCAAAAAAAAAACAATTCGATTTTTTCAATTCGAGAAACTTCTATGCCCCCTTAAGTGAGTTTAGTGGGTGTGGGGGGAGGGGGGATTAAAAACATTTCCTGAAATTACCCTCCCACACGAGGTCTGATTTTCATGCCAAGGAAGTCCTTTTTGCTTCTGCATCCAAGACCTCATTTTTCAGAAAATGATACAGATCAAAGCTTTTTTACTGGAAAACAAAGATATAATAACAGAAAAATTAACATATAACCTAATGCGATGTTAAACTATCCACAGCAACAAGTTATAAGCTGGTCATCTGATGCAGCATAACTATGAAAAATCGATAATTATCGATCAACGGAAAGATCGATAATTTATGAAAATAAAGTAAATCCACAGAAATGAAAACTGAAGTTTAATTATAAAAGGAAACAAAATACTAAATGGGGGGGGGGAAGATAAAATTATTGCCAAAAATTGTCCTTCCACATCCAAGATCTCATTCACTTTCAAAAAAAGATATAAGAAAAAAGTTTTCTTACTGCAAAACGATGAAACAATAAAAAAAACATATATCCTAATGTGAAGTTAAAATATCCAGAGCAACAAGTTGTAAGCCGGCCATCCGATGCAGCCTAACTACAGGAAATCAATATTTATCAATCTCTGATAGATCGATAATTCACGGAAATAAAATAAATTCACAGAAATGAATACTAAAGTTTAATTATAAAAAGAAATACAATGTTACTACTAACTTTAGGAAGGAAGTGTATATTTGAGTTATATATATATTGTGCTCATAAAAAACTTGTTATTCAGACACTTAGCATATGGCCCATTGTCGCATGTATGAGCAAGCAATTTGAACAACTGCAACTTTCTCTTTCTACCAGACTCTGCATAAACAGCTCTGACTTATGAAGAAATTTCTTTAGTTACATTTTCAATCAGAAGAGCAGGAAAAATGCAAAGAATGATGGGATAATGATATAAATGACAAAAACAATTCTAGGAATATTGAAAAGGGTTATGGCAGCAAACAGTGTAAAACAAGAATAAATATGGCTGTACCATACTTTGTAACTGTTCTAAAATCCGTTTTTAAAAAGAGTAGTTTTTGATATTTTTTTTGAGCTAAAAATTTGTTGAAAGAAAGGATTTTGTTGAATGATTTGATGATTTTGAGGAAAATTTGCTGAAAGAGAGGAAAATTTTGTTGAAAGCTTCAGGATATTTTGAATTCTGTCGAGAAAGGAGATATTACCTTTGTTCCAGGTGACTTCAATGCCGAAGTTGGTATTGACTGTCATCTTTGATATAATAAAAGATATTATTATATGTAGGCCCGTAATACCCAAAGGGCTTATCACTTTTGAGGGTGATAGGAATTTTGGGTATTGGTAGCTGCAATGGCAATGGGCAATGTCTCCTATAGGTAAGTAAACTTAATAGTTTGAGAAAAACTAACACAGATTAGATTAACAATCACCAGATGAGCTGCATAAGAATATGATTGATTATATATAAATTAACAACAAATGGGCTAGTTCTGTTAGAAAAACCAGGTCATACAGGGGAGCTGAAATTGGATCTGACCATTATATTGTTAAAAGTGTCTTGCAACTTAAACTTCAGAAGTCTTGTGCTAAGGTTAAAAAATTTAGCTTTAATTCTAAAGCTCTGAAAGACCCAGTTATAGCTAAAGCTTACCACGATAGGTTACTTAGTCATTATGACAGTGATGGTTTGATTACTGCTGAAGTTGAGGAAGAATGGGACCATTTTAAATAGGCTTTTCTTGAAACTAATAATACTTGATTAGGAAAACAGATCAGAAGAGGCAGGATTATTTGACTGATAAGGCACTTGAGCTTATTTCAGAAAGAAAGAACTGCAGGAATGTCCTTAATCAATACCCTAACCCTACTAGTCCTAATAGAAAGCATTACAGAGAACTTAATAAACGTGTAAAAGATCAGATAGCTGACGATAAGAATTGATGGCTTAGCTGACAAAGCCGAGGAAGCAGTTAGACAGCACAAAAGCAGAGAGTTGTACCAGATAGTTAATGTTTTGTGTGGTAGAAAACGGACAGGTATACAGGCATTGAAGGATAAACAAGGTAAGGTTATAGAAGGTGAGGTTTCTGTCATGGCTAGGTGGGCTGAGCATTTCAGTAATGTTCTAAACAATGTGGTTAGTTCTACTTCCATTGTTTGCAATAGTGATAGATGCATTGGTGGCTTTAATGTTGGCCCTATAACACAATCTGAAGTTATTTTGGCTATTTCTAAACTTAACCTTTATAAATCCCCAGGGGTAGATGAAATTACTACTGAAATGCTTAGAGCTGGGAATGTTTCGGTTACCACTTGTATGACTGAAATTCTGAATATCTTTTATGATAAAGGCATGGTTCCTAAGGATTTTACCAGAGCTATTGTTATTCCTATTTTTAAAAAACGTGATTGCAGTTCTCATGATAACTATAGGGTTATCAGCCTACTCTCTGTTCCAGGTAAAGTTCTTTCCATGATTGTGCTTAATAGAATTAAGAATCTGGTTGACAGGCAATTGCATGATGAGCAATATGGATTCAGAAGTGGTAGGGGATGCGTAGATCAGATATTTTCACTCAGGCAGATCCTTGAGAAATGTTTAGAGTTTCAGAAACCTTTGGGTGCTAGTTTTGTTGATTTCAAAAAGGCTTTCGACTCTATTGATCGTCAAAATTTGTGGTTGATTGTGAGTTCATATGGTATACCACACAAGTTAATTAACATAATGAAAGCTCTCTATAATAACACTGAGTCGTGTGTGAGATTTGGTAAGGCTTCTAGCAATTGGTTTACCATTACTTCTGGTGTTCGACAAGGATGCATTTTGTCTCCTTTTCTCTTTAGCTTGGTTATTGATTATGTTATGTGAAATTCACTTCAAGGGAAAGATTTTGGCCTTACATGTAGAGATACAAAAATTTCTGATTTAGATTATGCTGACGATTTAGCCCTTTTGGCAAATGATGTTGATGAGATGAACTCTTTCATTCGAACTGCTGATGAAACTGGATTTAGCCCTTTTGGCAAATGATGTTGATGAGATGAACTCTTTCATTCGAACTGCTGATGAAACTGGTAGTAGAGTAGGTTTGGTTATAAGCAGAGAGAAAACTAAAGTGATGAAATTTGGTCAAGAAGGCTATGATTCAGTTAATCTGAATGGTTGCAATCTTGAACAGATGTCACTGTTTAATTATCTTGGAAGCTATGTACCAGATACTGATGATGTGCGGCATGAGATTGACAGACAAATAGAGATTGCTGCTGAGACTTTTAAGAATATAAGGAGTGTGTGGAGCAATAGGCATATACACCTAAAGACTAAAATTAGACTGTATAATAGTTTGGTTCTTTCTAGGGTTAGTTATGGTAGTGAAACTTGGACATTTTGTAAACGAGATAACAGGAAACTTGATGCTTTTGATTCTAGATGCTTACGCAGTATCTTGGGCATTAGGTGGTTGAACTTTGTAACTAATGATGAGGTTAGGCAAAGGAGTTGGTAACCTCCTTTAAGCAGCATATTGTACAAAGAGAGACTCCATTGGTTTGGTCATGTTGTCCGTATTGATAATTATAGATTAGCAAATAGGTTATGAACAGTTGGCCAGATTCAGCAGATGTTGCCCAAGACAGATGTGCTTGGAGAGAACTAAATTGCAGTCTGGTTGGAACCCATGGCTCCTTGAGGATGATGATGATGATGAATAGTTCAAATCAAACTTGTGAGCTTAAATCGGAAGGTTGCTTCAGCAAAGAGGTATATTAACAAGCAAATCAGCAATATCATTTGATGCTTCTATGTAATGGCAATCAGATGGCTTTAATAAATTATTTATATTATAATTTAATAAAATATGTATCAAATAAAAAAAAAGAAAATATTATTTTTGAAACTTGAATTGCGTATTTTTAAAGATAACTGAGAAAATTTGCAAAAGGCAATTTTAAAAAAAACGAAGTTTTGGGTGTTGTACAAAAAATGTCAACTGAGGTCCTTGACCACTCATTGCAATATCATTTCTCTCAATGTCAATATTCAACAGTGACCCAGGAATGGTTAAACATAACGAAGAATATAACCATGATGTTCATAAAAATTTACATTCAACTTTTAAGTATAATTTGACAATGAAAATAATATGAAATTACTACTTAATGTCATTTACTCAAAATCTGAATGACAGTAAATTTTAAAACATGAATATGGTGCAATATCATCTCTCTGGCAGCTACACTATGAATTCTTTTACACATGGACTGTTTACCTACCACTTACTCTGAAACAAATAGCTGTTGTTGCTGAGAAGCATGAGAGCTCATTGCACTAACAGACCTACCTTATGTAAAATGGACAGCTATACAATCAAAATCATTATAATCATGTGTGTGCAGTTCATTCCTGTATAATACATAGTTGTTTTTAACCGGTTATGGCATGGATGTGTGTGTCATTTTTCTGCTGTCCTGCCATCCTCTCAGACCTTCTACTGTGGCATATAAACTGACAGGCTCCTGTCAGACCTCTGTGGCAAGCAGCTGCTTGAGGGGGTATTTTTTTTTTATTTATATTTAATGCATTTTCTAAAATATGCTAATAAGAATGGTTTTCACACAGCCCATAGTCCGACCCCACCTTCTCGTGGTGCAGTCGTTAATATCTTTCAAAAGAGATACTCTTTTGTGGAAGTGAACAGAAGGGGAGGGCTGCCAGATTAGTGTGGCCTACTGATCTGGGCAACTACAGCTACTTTTCTTTTTTTTTCCTACCCTGCTCAGGAGTGCTCAACCACACAGGGTCCTGGTGCTGACCATATATACCAACCTGAATGGAATTATGGCTCTGAGCTTGATTATGGATCCTGATTTTGCTGCACTGGTGGGCTTCTGTGGAGGGAAAATCTTCCGCTGTGTTTTCTGTTTGTTTGTGGGTTGACAGCCCCAAGTGAATAGATTCACAGGATATGTTTATCAGCTGGTGGATAATCCTGAGCAGAGGTCATCGCAGGCACCTGAACTCTTTGCTTCTACTGGCATCGTCAAATTCAACATTGGGGGAAGTCTTCCAGTGTAGATGGCTTCAGCCTTTAGTGGTGGGGGAACGGGTCTTTGCCCCATTTCTGTGATTGGGGGCTGTTTGATATTGTCACCATTTCCTCTCTCAATAAACATAGTTTCTTTAAACATCCCACTAACCATTTTCTCTCCATAGGTAGTTGGAATGTGAGGACTCTGCACAGGGTTTTTTCTCTTGATGTCCTCACACAAGAATTTCACCGTTATATTTTAGATATTCTCGGCTTGCAAGAGACCAGATGGGCAGATAAAGGTCAGATTCTTAAAAATAATCTTAAATTTCACTTTTCATGGAGGAACGATAATAAACACCACCAAGGCGTGGGTCTGCTTCTCAGCAGACACGCTAGTGATGCTCTTCTAGGATATGAGTGCATTAATGAAAGGTTTCTTACAGCAAAATTTCAGACAAGCGTTAAAGACTTGAATGTTATCTGCTGTTATGCCCCCACTGAGGATGCCGATAAGGATGAGAAGGATAGGTTTTGCGGACAACTTC
This sequence comes from Ryuthela nishihirai, assembly GCA_038380435.1. NCBI lineage: Eukaryota > Metazoa > Arthropoda > Arachnida > Araneae > Heptathelidae > Ryuthela > Ryuthela nishihirai. Next base: position 150,434,758 of record JAWZYU010000001.1, on the reverse strand, counting down.
AGGATATTTTGAATCTGTCAAGAAAGGAGATATTACCCTTGTTCTTGGTGACTTCAATGCCAAAGTTGGTACTGACTCTGACCTTTGGGGAGGGGTGGGGTTGGGGAGGGGTTTCACCTGATGGGCTGCATAAGAATATGATTGATTATATATTCATTAACAGCAAATGGGCTAGTTCTGTTAGGAATAACAGGTCATATAGGGGAGCTGAAATTGGATCTGACCATTACCTTGTTAAAAGTGTCCTGCAACTTAAACTTAAAAAGTCTTGTGCTAGGGTTAAAAATTTTACCTTTAATTCTGAAACTCTGAAAGACCCAGTTATAGCTAAAGTTTACCATGATAGGTTACTTAGTCATTATGACAGTCATGGTTTGCTTACTGCTGAAGTTGAGGAAGAATGGAACCATTTTAAACACGGCTTTTTTGGAAACTAACAGTACTCTTTTAGGGGAAAAGGATTAGAGGAGGCAGAATTATTTGAGTGATAAGGCACTTGGGCTTATTTCAGAAAGAAAGAACTGCAGGAATGTCCTTAATCAATACCCTACTAGTCCTAATAGAAAGCATTACAGAGAGCATAATAAACATGTAAAGGATCAGTTAGCTGCTGATAAGAATCTTTGGCTTGATGGCTTGGCTGACAAAGCCGAGGAAGCAGTTCGACAGCACAACAGCAGAGAGCTGCACCAGATAGTTAATGTTTTGTGCGGTAGAAAATGGACAGGTATACAGGGATTGAAGGATAAACAAGGTAAGGTTATATATAGAAAGTGAGGATTTTGTCATGGCCAGGTGGGCTGAGCATTTCAGTGATGTTCTAAACAATATGGGTAGTTCTACTCGCATTGTTTGCATTGATGATAGATGCATTGGTGGCTTTAATATCGGCCCTATAACACAATCTGAAGTTATTTTTGCTATTTCTAAACTTAAACTTCATAAATCCCCAGGTGTAGATGAAATTACTACAGAAATGCTTAGAGCTGGGAATGTTTCTGTTACCACTTGGATGATTGAAATTTTGAATATCTTTTATGATAAAGGTATGGTTCCTAAGGATTTTACCAGAGCTATTATTATCCCTATTTTCAAAAAAGGTGATCGCAGTTCTTGTGATAACTATAGGGGTATCAGCTTACTCCCTGTCCCAGGGAAAGTTTTCTGCATGATTGTGCTTGATTTCAAAAAGGCTTTCGACTCTGTTGATCATCATAATTTGTGGTTGATTGTGAGATCATATGGTATATCACACAAGTTAGTTAACATAATGAAAGCTCTCTATAATAACAGTGAGTCGTGTGTGAGAGTTGGTAAGGCTTGTAGCAAATGGTTTAGCATTACTTCTGGTGTTCAACAAGGGTGCATTTTGTCTTCTTTTCTCTTTAGCTTGGTTATTGATTATGTTATGCGAAATTCACTTCAAGGGAAAGATTTTGGCCTTAAATGTAATGGAGATACGAAAATTTCTGATTTAGATTATGCTGATGATTTAGCCCTTTTGGCAAATGATGTTGATGAGATGAACTCTTTCATTCGAACTGCTGATGAAACTGGTAGTAGAGTAGGTTTGGTTATAAACAGAGAGAAAACTAAAGTGATGAAATTTGGTCAGGAAGGCTATGATTCAGTGAATCTGAATGGTTGCAATCTTGAACAGATGTCACAGTTAATTATCTTGGGAGCTATGTAACAGATAATGATGATGTGTGGCATGAGATTAACAGACGAATAGGGATTGCTGCTGGGACTTTTAAGAATCTATGGAGAGTGTGGAGAAATAGGCGTATACACCTAAAGACTAAAATTGGACTGTATAATAGTTTGGTTCTTTCTAGGGTTAGTTATGGCAGTGAAACTTGGACACTTTGTAAACAAGATAACAGGAAACTAGATGCTTTTGATTCCAGATGCTTACGCAGTATCTTGGGCATTAAATGGTTCAACTTTGTGAGTGGGTTGGGTTGTTTTACCTCTGAGCGGCACTTTTTTGCACACCATGGGCTAAATGGCCAGGTCACATGGACCCCGAAGGCTCAGAGAAGGTTGGGGAGGGGACCCACTGGAACAACTGTTGAGAGACAGATGGTAGCCTCCCGTCAAGACTTTGTGAGTAATGATGAGGTTAGGCAAAGGAGTCTGCAACCTCCTTTAAGCAGCATATTGTGCAGAGAGAGACTCCGCTGGTTTGGCCATGTTGCCCATATGGATAATTATAGATTGGCGAATAAGGTTATGAACAATGTGCGTAAAGGTCTCAGAAAGAGGGGGAGACCTAGGTTGCAACGGGCAGACAATGTCAAACAGGACCTAATTAGAATTGGTGTGCAGTGGCCAGATGCAGCAGATATAGCTCAGGGAAGACTGGCTTGGAGAACTAAATTGCATGGTCTGGTTGCACCTCTGTAGCCTATGGCTGCTTGAGGATGATGATGATGATAATAGGTTATGCTTTCATATAACATGATGCTGATCACATCCACAACTCTGGGTACCACTGGGTGAATGAAATGTCTCATAAGTGTACTTTTTTAAAAAATATCAAACATCTCATGTGGCTGTCCGAGTTTTGGTATGAAATCTGTGAAATATCGAGGGATCCTTCAGTAGGCTTTTCGTGTTTTCAACTTGTTTGGTTGGTTCGCATTTATAGTTCTAAAAAAATGATGAACTGTTTCCTTGTTTATGTATAGTGATGCCGCTGTCTGTTATGGAGGAACTTTAGTTTAGGTAACCTTGACATGAATCAGCATCTCCTGTGCCCTGCACCATAATGTTGGCTGACCACATCTCCCTCGCTGACATCCTGCTGCAGAACAAGAGCAATAAAACTACAAGTGATACAGTGCAGCTTTTGCACTGCGAGGAACTTTGGCACAGAATTTCACCAAAGAAATTAATAGAAACGATTAATGTGAAAGTGTTGTTAGTTGTCAACTGAATACATTGATGTATATTTCAATATGTAAGTTGTTTGGGTATTTGTATATCAGTAAAACTTACACATTAATGAGGAGTTACTGTGAAAAAAAACAGCATACATCTTTCCCTGTAATATCTTGATTACTAATTCTTTAACAACACGTCTGCAACCAAATCTCCACCTTCTCTAAGGAAGCACAGTACATCTAGAAAAAAATCCCATAATGAAGGCATCAAAAGCCTTAAAGACAAGGGAAGTTTAGGTGGAAAATCAGAGTTTAATCATCTGGCCTAAAATTTAAGGGTAACTCTGTGATTCATAGAATGGATATCATGGAGAATGATATTTCGAAAACAAGAACCTAAAATGGATCAATTCTTTAAATGCAAATTGTGATCCAAAATTGTAATAGAATCAATAAATATAATGAAGAACATTATAAACAGTTTAATCAAAGATACATGTGACAAACTACATGCTTTTGAAAATAGAATGAGATGAAATATCTCAATTGTTAGTTTGCGGGAAACCAAGAATGAAAGCTTGGAGAGAACTGAAGAATTGGTGAATCAAATATTTGCTGAAAAATGAAAAAATATAAAAAGGGAAAAAGCTATCGAATAGGAAAACCAACCAATAACCAAAAGAGAATAATCAGTATAAAGTTACACAGTTATAAGGTTAAGTGTAATATTGGAAAAAATAAAACTATGCTTAAGGGTCCTCAATCTATATCAATAATGATTACACCAACTCCGTAACAAAAGCAGGAGTGGAATTGCTGCAATTTATTAATGCAACAAATGCTGAAGGTGAAAAGATATCAAAATGTAAAGAATAAACAGAAATATGAAGGTGTAATATACAAATATAACCCTTCCATGAGTATTTATCAATTCAATGAATCTGCCTGATTATGATACAAACATAAATTGTGATATTATTAACAATGATTACGTAGAAAAAATTGGGAAGTGTTAGTATTTCTTTTTTTTGCATGAATGATCATTATATAAGAATAGTGAAGAAATTCATCATCATCCTCAAGCAGCCATTGGCTACAGAGGTCCAACCAGATTGTGCAATTCAGTTCTCCAAGCATATCTGTCCAGACCTACATCTGCTGCATCCAGCCACTACATACCAATTCTAACATCATGTTCAACATTGACTACCCACCGCATTCTAGATATCCACCTCTTAAGGAAGGCCTTCTCACACACTCTTCACACATCCTATTTACTAATCTATAATTACCCATATGGGCAAATGGCCAAACCAATGGAGTCTCTCTCTGCAAAATATATTGCTCAGAGCAGGTTACCAACTCCTTTGTCTAACCTCTTCATTACTTACAAAGTTGAACTACCTAATGCCCAAGATACTGGGTAAGCATGTAGAATCAAAAGCATCAAGTTTTCTGTTATATTGTTCACAAAGGATCCAGATTTCACTATTATAACTAAACCTAGAAAGAACCAGACTATTATAGTCTAATTTTAGTCTTTAGGTGTATATGCCTATTTCTCCATTCTCCATAAATTCTTAAAAGTCCCAGCAGCAATCTCTATTTGTCTGTCAGTTTCATGCTGCACATTACCAGTATCTGGTACATAGCTCCCAAGATAATTAAACTGTGACACCTGCTCAAGACTGCAACCATTCAGATTAACTGAATCATAGCCTGCTTGACCAATTTTCATCACTTTAGTTTTCTGTTTATAACCAAACCTACTCTACTACCAATTTCATCAACAGCTCGAATGAAAGAGTTCATCTCATCAACACCATTTGCCAAAAGGGCTAAATCATCAGCATAGGCTAAATCACAAATTTTCAAATTTAGCTAATTTAAATAGTATAGGTGTGTACAAAAGTGTTCAGCTAGTGTATGCAAGAGTTATTCAAATGTTAAATGAAAAAAACTAATATATGAAAAATAAAGTATTTGATAAAAACATTTGGTGAAAATAAATCAGAAATTGCTAAAGCTGTTTCAGCATTTGATACATTTACCTGGCCTGTAGATCTGGAAAGTTTTGGGAAGGAAGAAACTAAGATTTTGGGGAAACATTTAGCAAATATTTTGTTAACAATGAAGAAACGGTTTCAACAAATTTGATGAAAGAGTGAATTCAAAATTGTGAGGAAGCATTTAAAAATACAAGATCTTCTTGAAAGAACAATGAGTAATAAGGACAAGTTTCCATTTCTCTCAAAACTGCTTGAAATTGTAGCTGTTTCACCAGCAAGTACTTCATCATGTGAACAATGTTTTAGTCAAATGAATCTAATAAAAGGGAAGTTGAGGTCATCAATGAATCCCCCACTCTGAATGATTTATTGATGATACATATGAATGGTTCTTCTCTGCAGGACTTTATTCCAGATAAGTCAGTAAATAATGATACTTTAAAAAAACCCACTGGAGAACATAAGAAGCACTCATGTAAATGAACTATAAATGTTAGCGACATACGTACATTTTAAGACCATGTAAAGAAAAGGATATTTCTGAATAATTATGCATTATGTGTAAGGTATTGTAAAAATAGCCATCCCATGGCTGAGTGGTTAGCACACTTGGCACCCTTGGCTTGAGTGGTTTCACCTTGGTACTGCCATTGGCTAAAGTAAATAAACAAATTTGAAAATGTAAAATACAACTGAGCCGTCCCGTGGCCGAGTGGTTAGCGCGCTTGGCTACTGATCTACGGGACCTGGGTTCGAGCCCCGGGTAAGGCATGGATGTATGTGTCGTTCTTCTGCTGAGGTCCTGCCATCCTCTCAGATCTTCTACTATGGCATATAAACTGACAGGCTCCTGTCAGACCTCTGTGGCAAGCAGCTGCTTGAGGGGGTATATTTTATTGTAAAAATTAAATCAATTAATTAATGTATTACTTTTATTCCCTTCACTTGCTTTTGAATTTAAATATCCAGCCAAAATGAAAGTTTTTTGGTAACCTTGGAAAAATAATTGTGTGTGGGGGGGGGGGGGGGAGCAGGCACCAAATCCCCAATTTAACATACTGCAGGTAATATATATATATGGCAGTATTGTATCGGTGCCTAAGTAATGGGAATGCCTGCCGATTTCAAGACTTGAAGCGACAGCAGCGTTAGTTACATTTTCGTCCACTTGGCGCTGGGGATCCGCTGTTTTGCTTGTTACTTACTTCGTAGCAGTAACAGGTTATTATGCTGTTTATTGCTTGCATCAAAATTGGATTCTGATATGATTTGTTCATATGTGATTATATACTATTCTGTCTATTTTCTGCTGTTTTTAACTAGAAGTCTGAATGATGATGCAGTATTGTGTGATGTTTTGCAGAAGCGTAACTGTTTCTATCGAATCTATTGCAAACCGGATCTGCAAGACAGTAGCTGCATCAATATGTTGACAATGTAACGATGACCATTGCACCATGCGTTGGACAAATTTCATTGTCCAACACGTGGTGCAATGGTAGTGTGCTCTGGCACGAATCTAGAGAGATGCGGGTCTGATTCCTGCCGTATCGCCGATGAATTTTTTTTCAGAATCTATTAATTAATGTTTGATGTCTATCTTAACAGGGAATACTGTGCATTCACTATGGATTGATTTTTAATTATATATTAACACGGTAGCGTTAGCAACCTTTTCATTAACATCTGATAAACAATAGCAACGACTGAAAAAGTTGCATCTCCTTGAGTATAGATGGCGCTGTCTCAGCCACGTCTCAATAAAGAAGATTTATAAGGTGTTATTCTGAAAAATTTCGTTGTCCAATGTGTGGTGCAATGGTAGTGTGCTCTGGCATGAATCTGGAGAGATGCGAGTTCGATTCCCGCCATGTCAGCAATGAATTTTTTTTCAGAATCTATTAATTAATATTTGATGTCTATCTTAACAGGGAATACTGTGCATTCACTATGGATTGATTTTTAATTTAAAATATTTTTCTGATACAAGATCTGAATATTTATAAGTTTGTATTTTTATAGGAACAAAAATTACCATCAATATTTGATCCTATTTCAAGAAGAGAAAGGAAATTCATTTACTGACAACCAGATCCTAGTAAAATCCATCTGTACCAAAATTCAAGAAGGCCATTTGTCAAACCTATGTTACTTGTACTGCTGCCTCATTATGGAATTCATTGCCAAATAAGTCAAAATTAATAACTAATAAAAAGTACAGTATTATTAACATTAAATACCTTCTTAACATGCAGAATAATCATTTATATTGCCACCAGTTTTGGATTTCTTCAATCCAAATCCCTTGTACGTAATGTTATGTTTATATTATTTGCATTTCTTTGGGACCTTAGTAACCTATTTTTAAGTTCAGTTCCTAATAATTATATATGAAACTCTAACTTACTTTTTGAGAATTTCAATAAATCAACATGTTAATGGAATTAAGAATTAAATCATACTTATTCTGTAAGTTTTCATTATCTTGCTGAAGCTGAACAAGTTCATTCTTCACAGATCGCTCTCCGACTGTTATGCTATGAATCTGTGCTCTGAGATCTTGCTCACATTGTCGACTTGCTTGCAAATCTGCTTTCAGCCTCTTTATGTCTGCTTCCAACCTAAGAAATAAATTTCCAGTTTTTCCATCTCAGTAAAATGCAATAAGAGAATAAAAAGCAACATAATATTAATTAATGCAGAGAAACATGTTTGTAGAACTCAATTACAGGGTCAGAACTTAACAGCTTATTTAGTTTGAGAGGCATGTGAGCTTACATGTATACAAAAACTGGAAAATTTTAATCGAGTTTCGAAGTGAAAAACATCTCGTAAATATAACTTTCAGGTAGTGTATTATTAATTTTAGAAATGGGGATTATTAATTATCTTGTTTTCTTAAATCAAAGTGGTCAGACCTTTGTGGGTTGAAGGCCATTTCATGCACTCTTGAGAAAGTGTCCCAGTTTAATTAATCTTAGGAGCTATGTAACAGATACTGGTGATGTGCAGATGAGATAAACAGAAGAATAGGAATTGCTGCTGGGACTTTTAAGAATAAAAATTATTTAAAAAATTTAAATTTAAAATTAAAATTTATTTAAAAATTAATTTTAAAAATATTTATCTAATAAAAGTACGGAAAAACAGGCTTATACCCTTAAGACTAAAATTAGGCAGTATAATAGTTTGGTTCTTTCTAAGGTTAGTTATGGTAGCAAAACATGGACCCTATGAAAGTAGGATAACAAGAAACTTGATGCCTCTCATTGTAGATGCTTGCGCAGTATATTGGATATTAGGTGGTTTGACTTTGTAAGTAATGATGAGGTTAGGAGTATGCAACATGTATTGAGCAGCAAATTGTACACAGAGAGAGAGTGTGTGTGTGTTGGTTTGCCATGTTGCCAGTATGCATAGCTGCAGTTTAACAAATAAGATTATGAGTTGGTTTGTTTTACCTCTGAGCAGCACTTTTTTGCACACCATGGGCTAAATGGCCAGGTCACAAGGACCCCGAAGGCTCAGAGAAGGTTGGAGGAGGGGACCCACTAGAACAGCTGTTAGATGGTAGCCTCACATCAAGTCCATCCAATGTGTTCTTTAACGTGAACAGGGTATGGCTCTGCTGCACACAGGGCATAGGATTATGAACAATGTACCTAAAGGCTTCAGGAAAAGGGAGAGACCTATGATACGATGGGCAGACAATGTCAAACAGGACCTTGTTAGAACTGGCCTACAGTGGCCAAATTACTGTAGCTCAGGAAGACATGTCTGGAAAGACAATTACACAATCTGGTAGGACTTCTGTACCCTGGATGGGTGGGTGGTAGGTAGGTATAAGCTTCATGAGGGGCAGATTTAATATAGATGCAAATGCTTACTGATGCTCAAAATCAAATCTTACACTTGTGCATGCAGGAAATAAAGATAAAATTGGTATAAAAATAAACAAATCAAATTATTAAGCAGAAATTTATTTAATATACATATTAGATATTTAAATTCCTTTCTCTATTGAGAATCATTTAATATGCCATAGGTTGCTCATCCCCTCTTTAAATATTCTACTTATACCATACATATCTTTGTAGATTCTGTTTCAATGTAGAATATTTCTTTGTAGAATTCATATCTTTTTTCTTACCAACATAAACTCTTCTTTAAAAGAACATAAATTAAAAAAAATATATAACTTGCATTATTCCTGCAATACTTTTTCATCACAGAATAAATAAAGCAAGTGTAGATATTACAAAACAAAACATGTTTAAAAATAAATCAGTTACACTGTAATTTTAATAATAAAACATTGTGGCAGTACTATCCTATTAAGTATAATATTGTGTAAAAAAGTCTCCTTTACTTTTTTAGTGTGGTTATTGATTATGTTATGTTACGCAGAATTCTTTGCAAGTGAGATATTTTGGACTCAAATGATCTAGAGATTTCAAAATTTCTGATTTAAATTATGCAGATGATTTGGCCTTATTGTATGTTGATGAGATACCAGCCCACCTGCCTGTCTGCCAAAAATTTATTCTCTTATATAAATTCACTGCCACACTAGTCTTAAAAATATACTTCTTGTAAATAATCAATCACAGTTAGAAATTTTCCTCGATTCCCATCATCATCATCATCATCCCAACACTGGCTTTGTCAAGAATATTACAACTCTACTGAATGACTGCTTCAGTCATTTCTTCACTGTAATCATGAATGCTCAATTATTTTGATGATAAAATTTCAGAGGCAATCCAAAAACTTGATTGTTCAAATATAATTAAATAAGAGCACAATCATATTAACATTAATTAGTTCAAATTAAATTCACCATATACACATATATACAAATAGAATCTTAATGTAGATGCAAATGCTTACTGATGCTCAAAATCAAGTCTTACACTTGTGCATGCAAGAAATAAAGATAAAATTGGTAAATAAATAAATAAAACAATGAAATTATTAAGCAGAAATTTATATGTTTCAGTTTAATTTTACGTTCTTACATAAAATTAAACTGGAAATTTGCATTAATATGGTGCATTCAGCTCCAAAATTTGTCAGTGACAAACTAGTTGATGCATCATCATACTAGCATTACAGTTCTCTTTAAGCTGGTTGAAGGTTACAGAGGGCATTAAAAAGTTCTTGACATGTATGTAAAATTTGTACTTGTTCATTCCTCCAAAGATGAGCTATGACTTGTTTGTAACCTTCTCATTACTTGTTAAAAACAAAGTCCATATTATCATTTCTCTCTTTGCTGAAGACACATAAATTTTGGTCAGCAAAATATGTGGGTTGTTACTATGGAGCCTACTAAAAACTGGAAAATATTTTACATTTTTACAAGGATATAGCTTGGAGAAAATGCAAAAAAAAAATTCATGCTGATTTATCACAAATATATGGGGACCATGCCTGTTCATTCAGCACTGTTATGGGATGCATATGCAAATTCAGAGGACAGAAGAGCTTCAAAGACCTCCCTGTGCAGGAAGACCAAAGGAGCCCATGAACAAGAGAACCATTGTTACTGTTTGTGAAGTCATTAAGGAAAACTCACACATCACCATTCAGATAATAAGTTTAGATGTCAGTGTATAGATTGGCAGTGTGGAAACAATTATTCATCAATATTTAAAGTTTCAAAAAATCTGCACGAAATAAGTCCCCCCCCCCCAAAAAAAAAAAAAAACTGACAGAAAACCAAAAAAGAGCAAATCAACTTGTGCAAGGATATGCTGGCAATGTTTGAAACTAGTGGCCTCAAACTGTTATAGACATTGTCACAAGTGATGAGACACTGTTCTATTACTATACAACTCCCAGAAAAATCAGCAACCAGGTTTGGGTTGCGGAAGATGAATTGCATTCCTAAATCCTCCAAGATTTTCACTCAAGGAAGAGGATGTTCATAATTTATTTCAATTACCAAAGAGTGGTAGCCATGGACATATTACCTGAAAAAATTGTTATAAATAACTAATACTACACCAACATTGTTTTGCCCAAAATGATTAAGGAGATGAAGGAGCAGTGTCCAACAACAGGCATGTCATGGGTTCTCCTTCATGACAATGCCAGTGCTCACAAAACCTGGCAAGGCCTGGAGCGGGAAAAATTCAAACAGCTACCCCATCATGCATATTAACACAATCTTGCACCATGCGAGTTTTGGTTGTTTCCAAAACTTAAAAAGAAACTTTCTGAGACTTTTTCAAGGGTGCAAGACCTGCCAAAATTAGTTCATTCAGAGTTGCAGAGTATTCCGAAACAAGAGTACTACCAAGTGTTCCAAAATTGGCATAGATATCAGCAACTTTGTATAGATGCTGGAGGAAAATACTTTGAAGGGCAGTCAAAGTTTTGTTGAAGTAAGTGCAACTGGTTTTTATTCTTCAGATGCATGCCAACAACTTTTTGCATGCCCCTCGTATATGCCACTGATGGCTCAGAAATGAAAAAAAAAAACTTTAAGATTAAAGTTCATTACCAGGTTTCTTGTATAGGCAGCTAGCAACTCCAATGATTGATGAATATCTTTATTTCCATTACACTTATAGCTGTTGGAAGACGTTGCCATATCCTTTAAATGGAGTGCAGATGATGATATACTCCTGTTATTTGGTTGGTAGGATTTGGGAATAAACATTCTGATTTGAAGAACAAATTGACACTGCACGTTTTCTTGGTAGCAATGGCATTTCTGAACATTCATTATAGTAGCATTATTAATGCCAAAAGTATTGGCTAAGCACCATTAACTTATTTCACTCAGGCTTTACCTCTGTGTGGCACCTATTTGTACACTATAGACTAAATGGCAAGGTCACAATGGACTCTAGGGCTCAGATTTCGGTAAGGTACCCATTGAATAATGTCATTATTAATAAAAAATTTTTTTTAAATATTTGTCTTCTGATATGGGCCCCAAAAATAGAAAATAAACCTGAAGAATATTGATGGCATAATCAGTATCTGAATTCGTATTCGCTTCAAAGGAAGACAGGGCACCAGCAATCTTGTTAAGTATGCAAATCAGCACCCTATCTTCCCTTGAAGTGAACACGAACTCAGTGACTGACCATCAATATGCTTCAGGTTTATTTTCTACTGTTTAGAGCACATAGAGGAAGACAGGCTTTAATTCATTTATATATTTTTTCTTTGTCACCAAAAACAACTAACTTCAATCAATTGATATATGACTCACAAACATCAACCCCATTTTTCCTGCTTTTTCGAATCATGTTTGAGACAGCCCATGTCATTGCAGACTTCATAAGCTTTAATTTCAGATATGACTTGTTAAATTGAACACCACAAAAATCTGTCTTGCCCCCTTTATCAAGTGGGAGAATAGTGGGGGTAAAAATTCAAAATAATTTATGACGGTCATTATAAGAGCTTTCATTTGACACCTAACTTGTAACTGTAGGCCATAACGTTTCAAATATATAGTAGAACAACTTACACGTTTCACGTTTTTTAGGGGGGAAGAATGGGAGAGTCAATTTTTTATAGTTTCCTCTCTCAAAAAACCTAATTTCTTTAATCTTTTAACTCCCATAACAGCCCAAATTTGAAATGTACTCCTCCAAATAGTGCTATTCCTTTGTATTTTAATACCCTCTACCTTTTTCTGAAATTTCCTGGACATTAAAGCATCAAACATCCCGCTAATCATTTTCTCTCCATAGATAGTTGGATTATGAGGACTATACAAGAGATCATTCTCTTGATGTCCTCACACAAGAATTCCACCATTATAATTTAGATATTCTCAGCTTGGAAGACCAAATACACAGATAAAGGTCAGATTCTTAAAAATAATCTTAAAATTCTCATTTCAGGAAGAGAAGATAATAAGCATCTCCAAGACGTAGGTCTGCTTTTCAGCAGACACACTAGTGATGCTCTTCTAGGATGAGTGCATTAAGGTTTCTTACAGCTAAATTTCAGAGTTTTGCGGAGATAAATCTTAGCGCTTACCCATCTGGGACTCGATCCTGGGAACTGAAGATTACGAGCCTGGTGCACTACCGACCGAGCCACCCCCCACCCCTCTGCAACAATGTTTGGGTTGCAGAAGATGAATCGCATCCTTAAATCATCCAAGATTTTCGATCAAGGAAGAGGATGTTCATAATTTATTTCAATTCCCAAGGAGTGGTAGCCATGGATACCTTACCTGAAAAAAATGGTTATAAGTGGCGAATACTACACCAACATTGTTTTGCCCAAAATGATTAAGGAGATGAAGGAGCAGTGTCCAACAACAGGCATGTCATGGGTTCTCCTTCATGACAATGTCAGTGCTCACAAAACCTGGAAAGCTATGGACCATCTGGAGCAGGAAAAACTTAAACAGCTACCCCATCATGCATATTCACATAATCTTGCACCATGCGAGTTTTGGTTTCCAAAACTTAAAAAGTAACTTTCTGAGAAGACTTTTTCAAGGGCGCAAGACATGGCAAAATGTGTTCATCCAGAGTTGCAGAGTATTCCCCAACAGGAGTACCACCAAGTGTTTCAAAATTGGCATAGATGTCAGCAGCTTTGTACAGATGCTGGAGGGGAGTACTTTGAAGGATAGTCAAAGTTTTGTTGAAATACTTGCAATTGGTTTTTGTTCTGTGCATATCAAAAAATTTTGAATGGCCCTCATAAGAGACATGGTTAATCCACAAATTAAATGATCCACCCTCATAAAAATGGGGACATCTATGCAGAATACTGATGTTCAAATCTTCAATTACTATATCCACTTGGTGGTGCATTGTGATGTCTGTCCACAAATGTGATAATGGAATTGATAATGGAATGCCTATTGCAACATCCTGTTGTTGTTGGTATAGCAAATTAATTCAATAATAATGTATCACAGGAAATGTTCTGTTGGCAATCAATACACTGACAATTAAACTTATTAACTGAACAGTGATGTGTGGGTTTTCCTTAATATTCATTGCTGGAGTCTGCAGATGTCTGTCAAATGTTTTCTCCTTCTCAAAATGTTCCCCACCTAACATTACCAAACAAAGGTATAGAATGCTTCCTGCAAGCCAATTTGCAAAACTATTCAAAGCACCATTATTGTTCAGTGATCATAATTAGCAAATGAATGGAATACCAGGTGAAAGAAACCTTACCTCCTTCATCTGAGAACTGTCTAATGTTTAATGCCTTTATGCATGACGAATGACAAATTCAGAATTAAATTAAAATATAAGCCTTATGATGGGCCAGAATGGCTTTGGGTGGTGAAATTACCACTGTATATCATCCTTAAAATAAGTTTATGAGCATTGAAAAAGAAATTTGGGGATATTTCCAAATCAAAGTAGAATAAGCCAAGGCATTTTATGTTGTTGCTGACATTTGTGGTCATACAACAATAAGTCGACAATAACCTTGTTAAGATTGTTCCCCATTTGTTCAAAAAATATTTTTGATAACTTTCTAATTGTCTTGGCTACTAAGTCAATTTCCAGGTCTTTATGCAATTTGTTATTAGTGATATACCAAGGAGCATCCACCATTGTCCTCACAGTTTCATTTTGAAAAGTCTGAAACCTCGAAATGGAAGAAACATTTGCACAGCCCCAGACTTGACATGCATAGAGTGGAAGATGTCTAATTACAGTGTTGTATAATAAGAGTTTATCATCTGTTGAGAGCTTTGCATTTCTACTGAATATTGGGTTTAGACTGCATCTGATTGCTTGGGTTTTGTTAAGGATGGTTGAGAAATGTTCATTCTAGTTTAACTTTTCATGCTGGGTCATACCAAGGTAGACTGCAGAATTCTGCCATTCTATCTCAGAATTAAAAATTTCAAGTTTAGGCATGTCAACTGAAATTAATGCAGTGTCATCAGCATATAAAAATAAAAAATAAATACCCCCTCAAGCAGCTGCTTGCCACAGAGGTCTGACAGGAGCCTGTCAGTTTATATGCCATAGTAGAAGATCTGAGAGGATGGCAGGACCTCAGCAGAAAAACGACACAAACAGCCATGCCTAATCCGGGGCTCGAACCCAGGTCCCTTAGATTAGTAGCCAAGCGTGCTAACCACTCGGCCACGGGAGGTATATGAAAATCTAAAAAGTCCTTTTTGAACGGAAATTTTGACTTTTCTGTTCTTAAAGTATGAATGAAAATTTTTATAATGGGTGTTGGAAAATTCGTTTGAATGAGTTTGAATAAGAACCTTTTTATTCATATGTTATCAAATGCTTTCAAAACATCTAAGAAGACCACAGACACTGTTTTACTTCTTGTTAAGACTTTCAGTTATCTTTTCCACTAAATGGAGAATTTGACGCACTGTCAGAAGATTCTTTTATGAAACTGAACTGTACAGACAGTATGATGGAATTTTCCTGGATGTAAAAATTGATTCTGTTTAAATTATTCCATCTCAAAATTGTTGTGGCCATTCGAGCCTCCTCATCTGACTGTCTTTTAATACTGATTTCAGTTTTGGAAACAGATGAAAATCCCATAGTGTAAGATCAGGGGAGTAAGGGGGATGCTCTGCCATCTCAGTACTGATGTTGGTAACAATAGTTTGGACTAAAGCAACAGTAGTAGCATGCCTCATGTTATTATGGTGCAGAAACCAATTTTATCCTCAGAATTTTTATAATTTTTTACAAACTTCAAGACAAAGTTTTTTTTTAAAGGATTTTTGCAAAAACTTTCTTATTCATTATTAACATTTGTGGCATAAAATGTGCTATGAGAACACTTTTGTAAAAAAAACATGCCGCAGCCATTTGTTTCCTGGCTGGCCTCACAACTGAAAATTTCATAGTCTGTGGTGAACTTGTGTTTCCATTCGCTGGACTAGCATTTTGTTTCTGGATCACTGTGAAAACCTAGTCTTGCCTCTGTACACAATAAGCTAGAAGAATATTTTACCTTCCTCCTCAAATCTTGCCAAGTAATTACAACACATATTAATCCACTTTTGTTCAGGACTCAAGTTATGTAGAATCAAACAAGCATAAATTCTTGACATTTTCAAGTGCTCAGTCTTGATAATATTACATGAACACTGTCTGCAGTCTTCATTGAGAATATCATAAACTTGGTCAATTTGTTGCTCATTGATGGATTTGGGTTGTTTTACCTCTGAGAGGCACTTTCTTTGCACACAATGGATTAAAGGGTCAGGCCCCAGGGCTCAGAGAAGGTTGGGGGGAGGGGACCCATTGGACAGCTGTTGGGAGACAGATGGTAGTTAGTTCCCATCAAGGCCATCCAGTGTGTTCTTTAATGTACACAGAGTACAGCTCTTCTGCACAAGGGGCCACAGCTTAATGTCCCATTCATCATCATTAATGTCCACAGCTTATGTCCATCATCATCATCATGCAGACAGTGTTCATGTAATATTATCAAGACTGAGCACTTGAAAATGTCAAGAATTTATGCTTGTTTGATTCTACATAACTTGAGTCCTGAACAAAAGTGGATTAATATGTGTTGTAATTACTTGGCAAGGTTTGAGGAGGAAGGTAAAATATTCCTCTAGCTTATTGTGTAAGAGGCAAGACGAGGTTTTGACAGTGGCCTTTCCAAGCCCATCGGGGTCACCTACTGACCGAAGGCAAGGTGAAGAGTTTTGTGGAGATAAATTGCAATGCTGGCCCAGGTGGAATTGGAACCTGGGAACTGCAGATTAAGAACCTGGTTCGCTGCCTACTGAGACATCCCCACCCCGCTCACTGATGGAAGTTCTTGGCCTCACGCCCTTGAAAAGTTATGTTGGCACATATATATTAACTCATACAAAAAGCTGGTAATTGTTGGCAATGACAATCCTCGTATTAAATGATCCACCTATGTATATATGAGTATTCCAACACCAAACTAAAAAAACCTGTGGAAGAAACTATAAGTGAAATTGCACCAACTATAAAAGTGTCATAGAGGAAAATCACCTGATGCTATTCCTGGTTGTATGCATATATCGATACCTTTAAAATACAATTTAACCACAAACTCACTGTTTGAAAATTTAAATGCCCTGAATATTACTAGCTAGATTATGAGAATTACATTTCTGAATCTGTAGCTGTCCTATGCAGCCGAGTGTATAATTGACTTAATGCTCAAATTAACACATTATTTTAAATTCTCTACTAAATGCATAAGAATGAAAGATAATCTGATTCCCTCTTAGAACAACATCTAGGCACAACAGATACCATCTAATAAATAAGATTACTTCCACATCCTCCAAAAGCAAAATTTTATAAAACACCACACAAGATTTTCTACCTGAAAATATAATTAGCCTCATGGAAAATATAACTAGATATATGAGTTCTTCTCCTAGGAACTACATATAACAAAAATTACATCTGGTATCACTGCACCTAAGAAAACATATAGACGATATTCTAGAAATCACCAAAAACTACAAAGTGATCATCTTCCCCTCATATAAAAAATTTATACTGATGGGGAAATAGAGAGACAAACACCGTTTCAGGTACCCTTTGTGTACAAGAGAATAACTATAGAACTCCTATCTTCTTTTCATATGCTGCAGTTCTACAAATTCTGAATTTAGAGCACTTAGACATACAATTAAATTTGGCAAAAAAAAAATTTTTTTTTTAAAGTGGTTATCTCAGATAGTAGGATTGTTTTTCTTTCTTCAAAAAGAAATCCTATTAAATGCTTTCATCAAGATATTACACAAGAAATAATGAAAATGTGCCAAGAATACTAACTAACAGTAAAAGAGAAATTAATTTCCAGTGGGTTCCAAGCCATATTGGACTCAGTGGAAACGAAATTGCTGATAATGTAACCAAGGAAATAAAACCTTCCATCCCTGCATTAGCAACACATATACTCTAAATTACTACAAAAATATACATATGCATCTAACTGCAGTAGCCAAAAAAAGAAAGCAAATAAGATAGCCTATATAGTGAGGTCACTTCTGTAGCTCCAAAACCAAAGAACATTAATCTTACCCAATGTATCGGAAATCTGATCATGCCTTGAGAGTAGAAATGACCTGATCGAGATCATCAGACTGAGAAAAGGTTTTGACAAATTACACATCATGAAAATAACTGACTCTAGACTTCTATATTCACCAACAACTCACAATTGAAACTTCAGTCCCAAACTGACAAAACAAACTTCAACAAAACATGTACTGGAAAGTCAAAGGATCCTGACAAGAAGAAAACAAATATACATATATAAGAAACAATGTAACAATAACTTCACCCCAAGAGACTGGAGCAGACACATTTTTAACTTCAAAACATATGAAAGGCTTAGACTTTTCAAAATGCTGATAAAAAAAATGTAACCAAAAAAAATACCTATATACACAGATACACCTATCTATTGGAAAACTTTGTGTGATCTAAAAAAATACATTAAACACTACAATAAATTCATTTGAAATAAAGCCCACATATTGTACAAATATAAATCTAGAAAATAACATTCAACTTGATTAAAAAGAAATGCTCAACCTTATGTACTAATATTGAGCTCATTGATCCAACTGTTGAAGATTAACTAAATTAATAAAGAACTTAAACTTCCAGCATATTCTCAAACAACAAATTATCACCTCACCAGAGAAAGCGCACAGAGCCCCAGAAGGATAAAATAAGTTAAAAGAATTTTATCAGTTGCATATACTGATAACTCAAATCTGACTTTGACATAATGCAAATTATACAAAAAGAATCTAAATCCTCACCCACATAAGAAGCTTAAGTCTCGCAAAAATAATACAAGTAAATAAATTTCCAAAATTGAACTCTTCTAAATAACATATTGTTTTCATCACAGGCCTGCAATCTCAGAGCTTATAAAAAAATGTTAATCATAAACATGAATAAGAGAATAAACTGCCCCTTTTGTCATATGTAAAAAGACCAGATCAAGTCTCTGTGTTAGTGTATAACTTACATTTTGATAATGAAAATAGCCTGAAAATACTACACCTGTACAACCTCCAATGATTATGACTTTGAATTTTCTTTTCCAAACACTTTTACTGTAAACCTTTCCTATAGCTTCTCTAAATAGTATATAAATTTATAACAAAGTGATAAAGTATCATAAAAGATTACAACTTTCTAAAATATTAAATTTTGAACTTGTTTATATATATGTAATATAGACATTTCAGAGCTTTAAATAATGCAAGTTTTTTTTATTCCCCAACTTGATGCATCAGAAAATTTCTCTTGCTCAAACTGCCATTAGCACAATGCAGGAGATGGGATTGCCTATGGCCAAGTTTACTTTCCTATCACTCCCCAATTAGCTCACAGAGTTATAGCAAGTTAATTCAGTGGTTTATCAAAAATATATCCATGTGTTCTCAATGAGACGAAATCAGATGCCATGGGAACATTTTCTGTTTGAAGGATTTTAGTGATTTGCCCAAAAATACAACTGTATACATTTTTGCTTCATTTTAATATATTTCACAATTAAAAACAATTTTAGCATTTCTATATTATTTTTACCTATTATTGGATATATTTTACAAAGGGAATATGAAGATAAAAATCTATATTTCTTTGATTATGTGATCAGCAATACGATAGAAGTGTCATATCGATTGGCAAACATGTGGCCCGGCCTAGCACCTTATGTCTGACCCTTCCTTTTCATGGTGCAGGCCATTAGTACCTTTCAAAAGAGATATTCTCTTCTGGGAGGGAATGGAAGAGGAGGGCTACCAAATCAGTGTGCCCTACTGATCAGGTCATCTATGGACACTTTTTTTTTCTGTCCTGCTGAGGAGTAGTCACCTTTACAGGGTCCTGGTGCTGACCATTAATAACCACTGGACTGGAATGGTATATGGCTTTGAGCTTGATTACGGATAATGGACTTGCTACACTACCTCTGTTGAGGGAAATTCTGCTATTGTGTTTTCTGTTTGCCTATGGATCTCTTAAGTGAACAGAGGTAGAGGATACCTTATGTGAGCTGGTGAATAATCTTTATCAGAAGCCATCACAGGTACCTGAACCCTTACTTTAGCTGGTTGGGCACTGCCAATCATACCCTGCAGTAATGTGTCTCAGGCATGTTGGTTTTTATCTGATTCTTGAAAAGGCCAACTTGAAAAGGTGATGCCTCAAGTTCCTACCACCATGGATAACTTCAGGTTTTAGCAGTGAGGATTTCGGTTTTTGCTCCATGCCCGAGATTATGGAGATGTTTGATATTGTTGGCCCTACCTCTCTCATTAAACCTAGTTTCTTTAAAAATCCTACTAATCATTTTCTCTGTGCAGGTACATGAAACTTGAGGATGTTGCAGAGAGATTATTTTCTTGACATCCTTACACTGGAATTTCAGTGTAATAACCTGGATATTAAGGGTTTCCAAAGAGACTAGATAGACAGGTAAAGGCAGATACTTAAAAATAATTTAAAATTTTTCTTTTCAGATAGGGAGGATGGAAAGCATCTCCAAGGTTTCGGTTTGCTTCTCAGCTGATATGCCAGTAATGCTCTTCTAGGATATGACTGCATAATATGAAAGATTTCTTACAGCTAAATTTAAAACTAAGATTAAATATTTCAGTGTTATCTACTGTTATGCCCTCACAGAGGACTCTAATGAGGATGAGAAATGTAAATTTTACACTTAATTTCAGGATATTTTTAATTCTGTCAAGAAAGAAGATATTTCTCTTGTGCCAGATGACTTCAATGCTAAAGTAGGTACTGATCCTGACATTTGGTCTGGTGTGTTAGGTCCCTTTGGCATTGGTAGTTCCAATTCAGAGAAATTCTAAGCATTGCAGTTAGTTCTAATAGCATTGTTTGTAATGATGATAGAAGCATTACTGGCTTTAATATTAATGTTGGCCCTATATCATATTCTGAAGTTACTTTGGCTATCTCTAAATTAAAACTGTGTATCACCAGGGGTAGATGAAATTACTACTGAAATACTTAGAGGTGGGAATGTTTCTGTTATCCCATGGCTGACGGAAACTTTTAATATCATTACTGATAAAGGCATTGTTCCTAATGATTTTCCCAGAGCTATTATTATACTGTATTCTAAAAAATGTGATTTCAGTTCTTGTGATAACTATAGGGATACATCCTACTTTCTGTTCCAGGTAAAGTTCTTTGCATGGTTGTGCTTAATAGAATTAAAAATTTGGTTGACAGGCAATTGCATGATGAGCAATGTGGATTCACAAGTGGTAGGGGATGTGTAGATCAGATATTTTCATTAAGGCAGATTGTTGAGAAATATTTAAAGTTTCAGAAATCTGTGGCTACTAGTTTTATAGATTTCAACAATGTTTTTGACCTCTGTTGATCAGCATAATTTGTGGTTGATTGTGAGATCATATCAAATACCTAACAAGTTAGCTAGCATAATGAAAGCTCTCTATAATAACAATGAAACTGTGTGAGAGATGGTAAAGCTTGTAGCTATTGGAGTTCAACAAGTGCATTTTATCTTCTTTTCCTCTTACTTTTCTAATTGATTATGTAATGTGGAATTCTTTGCAAAGGGAAGATTTTGGTTTTAATGGTCTAGAGATCTGAAAATTTCTGATTTAGACTATGCTGATGATTTGGCCCTTCTGGTAAATGATATTGATGAGACTGGCAGTAGAGTAGTTCTGGCCCGCCTTGCTCTTCTGGGCCAAAAACTCAAGGGAGTAAGATGAAGAAGAGATGGAGGAAAATAACTCTCCCAGAGTGTTGGCAATTGCCTGTCCATTGTGCTCCAGGATCAATAACGAGTGGGACGTGTAGTTCCAACTCATTGTCCGGACTTTATCCCACACAACCTTAGAACTGATTGTGTGGGTACTAAAAGACGTATATTTGAAATAAGATTCCTTCTGGCTCTGGCGCCAGAATAAACAAGCTTTCGCCCTGGCATGTTTGAATGCTTCAAGGTTGGGAGAAGTCAGTTATCTCCAAAACACCCCCAAAGTCTTGTTCTGAGCCTTGCAAGTTGCATTGCAATCTGGATTCCATCACAGTTTCAGAAAATGAGGAAACCATGTCAAAGTTTGAGGAATTGTGGATGCAGCTGCATCTATGATACAGTCCGTTATCTCTGCTACTGCCACATTGATTGGCTCCTGGCTGACAGATGGACGATTACTGAGCACAGTCAAAAAGAACCCCACGAAGAGGCGGATGGCTGCCTCTAAGTTGGTAGTGAGGGGTACGACCTGGAATGGTTGCCCATGAAGACAGCAGCACCCCCGCGAGCTGAACCATCTCCATCCTGGTCCCGGCGAACTAGTGAAAAGTGCCAGATCATGGGATCTGTGATTGGCTGCAAGTATGTCTCCTGCAGGCACACACAGATGGAATGGTGTACCTAAAGGAGGACCTTGATGTAATCAAGATTCCTCTGGATTCCACAATAATTCCATTTTAGGAGTGTGGCCATCTCAGGACTAAGAAGAGTGGGCGGACAACAAATTCCTCTTCAACTTAACCACCGCAGAGGATGGTTTAGTCAATAGGGGATGGTATGTATCCATGTCCTGACACAGGCGAAATCTCAGTTTCGCCTGTGTCAGGAGGTATTTTGCTGCAAGTGAGAAAGATTCAGTAGGTGGTATACTGATGTCATTGGAATGATGGGTTTTTCCAATGACTGCATTGGCATAAGAAACCTTGCCAGGTGGGGCGGGTGGTGCAGTGAACTTTCTCACCTCAGCATATGAGATGTTGTTGATGTTTTGAGTCATTGCACCTACTTTTACTCCATTTGGGACAGCTGCAGGAATATGCCAGATGGTCACCACTACAGTTCACACAATTTGCCTTTTCTGCTGTGCAGTCAGATCAAGTTGATCCTTGCTGTCACAGCAAGCACAGGTGGGTTTGCGCTAGCAAGCTGTGCGGGCATGACCAAATATCTGGCACTGAAAGCAGAACAGAGGGTTCGGTATATAAACCATTCCGAACAATGCAAATAACCTTCTTGAAGGAAGGAGGCAGGCGTGACATGTCAAAAGGTTATAATCGGTACCCGGGTGGGTACCAATTTACCATCGAATTAGCACTATGCGTCATAACCTGGTGAACCACTGTTACTCCTTGGGGAGTGAGTTCTGAGAGGATTTCCTCCTTGGTGACTTTGAGAAGGCCCCACTCAGTGATCACACCGAGAGGAATTCAAAGTTTTGTGGGAAGTGACATGATAGCCACCCCACCAATCTCTGTGACTTTCAGGAGCAGTTCCGAGTGTTAGGAACAAGCAGTCTCAACCTGCAAGTTGCCAGATTGCAAGAGTTTGACGGATTTCAGCACACCTGCAAGACCTGCCAAATGTTTATGAACAAAAAATGGGGACATGTCACCAATTACCTGATCACCCATGGAGTGGATGACCAGGAATTTTGGGATGAATTCACAGACAAAGAAGATGACCGTGTAGATGACAAAGACAACGAAGATGGGGGCTCATGCCGAGCCCTCTTAGCAGCATTGATCGAATCAATTGTATCATCAACTCTCATGATTATTGTTCAGTGCAAGCTGTCCCCACCTTCCATGGAGCCCATCAAGGGGATGCCCAATTAGGTGCCAGGGCTACACAAGCACTATACCAACACACAGATATTGAGCCAAGCCTTCACAAGTAAATAAAATGAAAATGAAAAGAGAAATGTGCAGAAATAAGCTTTCTTCACAAAAGGAACTAAGCAAAAAAAAAAATTGTGAACAACCAAACTGGACTCACAAAGAAAGGATAACTACAAAAGGAAAATAAGTTGTGGGGAAACTTGCAAACCTGTACCCAGACATGAGCAAAGTTACTCATCGCTCTGTATAGTTAACCCTAGAAGGTCCTGCCCACCAGCCAATTGCTCCTGGAGGGGCCACCCCATGAGCTCCTGTTTACCAGAAGTAGTAGGCAAAGCAATGTGTAGCATCGACCCCATAATTCGCTGCCCAGCCCCACAACAAACAGGCTCCCCAATGCCAAGGCAGCCAAAGAGGCCCTGCCAGTCATGAGCTGAGAAGACGGGGACCCCCGAACAACTACCAGGATTCTCCTTTTCTGGGACACGGGTTTGAACATTCATAGGGTTCTGAACGCTGGCAAGCGTTCAGAACCCTATGAAGGTGCCTGAGCCAGCAGAACCTTCACAGGGTGTTCCTCTCATCACAGACAGGTGCTCGCACTGAAGGGGGGGGGGGGAGTGTGAAGAAATAGGTGCACAGAAGATCTAAAGACTAAAATTATAGGTTGTATAATAGTTTGGTTCTCTCTAGGGTTCGTTATGGTAGTGAAATTGGACTCTTTGTATGCAAGATAATAGGAAACTTGATGCCTTTGATTTTAGATGCTTATGCAATATCTTGGGCATTAGCTGGTTTCACTTTATAAGTAATGATGATATTAGGCAAAGGAGTAGTCAACCTCCTTTAAGCAGCTTATTGTGGAAAGAGAGGCTGTGTTGGTTTGGACGTGTTTCCCACATGCATAACTTTAGATTCGCAAATAGGGTTATGAACGGCATGCCTAAAAGACTATAGGGAAAGAGAAGATGTAGGATGTGACTGGCATATAATGTCAAACAGGAGCTAGGTAAAATTAGCTCAGCCTACAATGGTCAAATGTGCCCACCTGCCCTGATCCTTGCATCAATACCAGAAAGATAGAGAAAATATATTAAAAATACTGTGGAGTCAAGGAACATGAAACAAGCCACATGCCAAAGGCTTTATATAATAACTTAGAAACAATTAATAACATTAAAAAGACGACATTAGGACAGTTTCTATGGATAAAGAGCATAAACTTGTTGTTTTTGATTATCAGCAACTCAACACAAAAATGAACAAATACTTTGAACCACCTAGCCATGACACCTAGCCATACCACCTAGCCATGACAGAATCCTCACCTTCTATAACCTTATGTTGTTTATCCTTCAATCCCTGTATACCTGTCTGCTTTCTTCTACCACATAAAACATTAACTATTGGTAAAGCTCTCTGCTGTTGTGCTGTCTAAGTGTTTCCTCAGCTTTGTCAGCCAAGCCAAAGATTCTTAGCAACTAACTGGTCCTTTACTCATTTATTAAACTCTCTGTAATGCTTCCTATTAGGACTAGTAGGGTATTGATTAAAGACATTCTTTCTTTCTGAAATAAGCTCAAGTGTCTTATCACTCAAATAATTCTGCCTCCTCTGCTCCTTTTTTCCTAAACGAGTAGTTAGTTTCCAGAAAAGCCTGTTTAAAATGGTCCCATTCTTCCTCATCTTCAGTAGTAAGCAAACCATCACTGTATAATGACTAAATAACCTATCATGGTAAACTTCAGCTGTAACTGGATCTTTCGGAGCTTCAGTGTTAAAGGTAAATTTTTTAACCTTAGCACAACACTTCTTAAGTTTAAGTTGCAAGACACTTTTAACAAGGTAATAGTCAAATCCAATTTCTGTTCCTCTATATCACCAGGTATTTCTAACAGAACTAGCTCATTTATTGTTAATTAATATATAATCTATCATATTTTTATGCAGCCCATCTGTGAAACACAAATGTACTTATGTATGTCACAGTGTTTGTAATAAGTGTTAGATATTCCTCAAACCATTAAGTTTACTTACAAGACGGAGACATTGCCCATTGCAGCTACCAACACCAAAGAAACCTAACACCACTCTTCAAAGGTCAGAATCAGTACCAACTTCAGCATTGAAGTTACCTAGAACAAATGTAATGACACCTTTCTTGACTGAATTCAAAATATCCTGAAGTTGTATGTAAAACCTATCCTTCTCATCTTCATTGGCATCCTCAGTGGGGAATAATAGCACATAACATTTAATGCTTGTCTGAAATTTTGCTGTAAGAAACCTTTCATTAATGCTCTCATATCCTAGAAGAGTTTCACTAGCGTGTCTGCTAAAGAAGCAAACCTACACCTTGGAGAGGCTTTTTATCTTCCATCTCTGAATAGAGAAATTTAAAATCATTTTTAAGAATCTGACCTTCGTCCATCTAGTCTCTTGCAAGCCAAGAATATAAAAGTTATAATGGTGGAATTCTCGTGTGAGGATATCAAGAGAATAAGCTCTGTGCAAAGTTCTCACATTCCAACTACCTATGGAGAGAAAATGGTTAGTGGGATGTTTAAAGAAACTATGTTTTTTGAGAGAGGGAATGCTGACAATATCAAACAGTGCCCTAATCACACACATTGGGAAAGGACCCATTCCCCCACCACTAAAGGCTGAAGCCATTTACACTGGAAGACTTCCTCCAATGTAGAATTTGACGATGCCCATAAAAGTAAGAGCTCGGGTGCCTGCAATGACCTCTGCTCAGGACTATCTACCAGCTGATAAAACACATCCTGTGAATCTATTCACTTGGGGCTGTCAACCCACAAACAAAAAACACAGTGGCAGATTTTAACTCCACAGAAGCCCACCAGTGCAGCAAATTCAGGATCCATAATCAAGCTCAGAGCCTTAATCTAGTCCAGGAAGTTTATATGGTCAGCACCAGAACACTATGTGGCTGACCACTCCTCCGCAAGGTAGAAAAAAGGGAAAGTAGCCACAGTTGTCCAAGATCAGGCCACACTAATCTGGCAGCCTTCTCCTTCAGTTCACTTCCACAAGAGAGTATCTAGAAAACATTAACAAATTTTTACCTGCCATTTTTGAATTTTCTTTATTTGCAACATACAGCACAAAGAAGAATCCTAGAAGCTACTCTTCACTTTTACTTCCATATGCAGGAGAGCCATATACTGGGCACATTAAAGAACATGCTAGATGGTCTTGACATGAGGCTTCCATCTGTCTCCCAACAGCTGTTCCCGTGAGTCTTCACCCCCCAACTTTCTCCGAGTCTTTGGAGTCCTTGTGACCTGACCATTTAGCCTATTGTATATATAAAAAAGTGCCACTCAGAGGTAAAACAACCCAACCCTAGCCTTTACAGGCATTCTCATACAAGGATATACCCTACAAAGACCAAAGTCACTGCTAACCACTGCCTCAGTTAGGGCTAACACAGCACACCAAGTTTGCCTTGCTGGAACAGTCACTAGCTGCCTAACCACTATGCCAGTTAAGGCCTAATTAATTTTCATAGATGATTTAAAAGAAATGAATAAATATTTATAAAATGCAGTCCAGTGCACTGAAAAAGACAGAAGTCATTTTGAAGGAAATTGAAACTGTTATTATAATTATTAATATAATTTAAATTTTATTTTAATTTCAGTGGTTCTTTAGCAGACAGTTTATTAAACATAAATAAGATCTCATTAGATGTAACTTAAAAATTCAGTTCAAATATAAAAATTATTTTGAAATTATCACAAACTCACCTTAAAGTATGCTCATCTTTTTGACTATTCAAATTGTTAGCTGTCATTTCTTTTGCAGAATTGTTTCTGCTTTTTTTTGAACTACCTGTATGTTGGACTGAAAGATTGTCTTTTACACTATTAGTGTGATTTTGGTGATTCCATTTAGTGCCTGCTCCACGTGTAGCTGGAGATGAACACATGGTAATGCCATTACTTTTAAACACTGTTTTGTCTCGCTCACAGCTCTCATCACTGTCATCAAAGTCATTTACACTGTTTATCTGTTTTGTGAGCTGAGTTTCCATGTACTGATAATCATGTTTGTCAATGATGTGAGAACTATTGCAGTTATGTTTCCTTACATCACGCACATCCACCTCTGAGTATGTCACACTACTTGTGGCACTCTGCGGTGATGGCAATGTTGGTGCACTATTCTGACTGTTTGAACAATTATTACCAGTGTTTGGAAGGCTTGAAGAAATGCTTTTTCTTCCATGATTCTGATTAGAACCACAATGGCCTATACCATTAGAGATTATATCCTCTGTTACCTTGGAAGCTAGAACAAAAAATACATATATTAAATCTTCAAAAGAAAATAAATAATTAAGGAACAACTAAAAAAACAACTTAATTTGTCAGCCTCTATAAATAGCTTTTGAATTAGCAACAATTTTAATTTTACACAAAGATCCAAAAATATATAAAATGGTTTATGAAATTAACAAATTTGCCATTGTAAAAAATAGTGGAAAAGGATATTTATTTGTGCCTTAAAAAGTAAAAAAAAAAAGGAAAGCATAGTGCCATTGGCATCTACAAAAATATTTATTGATTTATTGACATTAAATCACTTAATACATAAAAGTTAAAAATGCCAATACTTTTTTCGATGGGTAAAAGAAACCTGTTTCAGAACTGTCTTCCTTTGAAATTAACATGGAACTATTAGCAATATTTTAAAACTTTAATAGTGACAAGATATTGGGTAGGGATATTGGGTAGGGTTAGTAATATTTTAAGACTATTTTAAGACACACAGATAAAAATGAGTATTATAAGTTTTTTTAGTGACAGCTTCCAGTAAGATTTCATTAAAGCATCTCCTTCCCTACTCTGGAGGGGAGAACTATTATATTCCCCAAAATAACTTGCACCCCATAACATTTCATTTGGTTAACTAGTTCACTGCAGTCTTGATAACTAATCATATTTGGAAGTTGGGTTGAAGAGCAGCCTCACACACAGATACCTTATACTTTAATCCAAATGCCACTGGGGTGAGGCGGATCATGGCTAGTGCAAGCCAGTTGATGGGAGGGACTTCTGAAATCTGATGACAAACAAACATGGCACCTAGACTATGATTGGAACAACATACATGCATACCATGCAACAGTGAACATGTTGAGGAGATTACACTTTAGAAGCTTCTCTTATTTTGAGATAAGAATGGGTGTAAATATTTTGTAGCCTAGATCAAGGTTCTTAACATTTATGAAGTTCAGGGCAAATCTGAATAAGAAGTGAATAGTTGCAAGCATGAATGTGAAGTGAGAAGTGAATAGATGCATGAATTATAATCTGAATTAGGTATCCTTAATATGAGATGGTCTGGCAAATTTGATGAAAGCAATATTACATAATTTACATTTTTTTAAATGCTAAACCTTCACTGAATATTAAATATTATATGGTACATGTGGACAAAATAAAGGAATTCTGAAATCGAACTTCCCAAATCCATTTAGAGCTGTGCAATAGTATAAGATATAACTGCTCTATGGGCAAGATAAGTCACTTGATTGACTCACTCCATGCATGCAACAGTTTGGAAGAGAAATATAATCTGATCACTTTGCTTTCTGAGATAAGGATTGGCTCATTTGGTTGGTTGGTTGGTTGGGGTTTTATGGCGCAAGGTTAACAGGACCATAATGTGCCGGCTCAGTTGGTAGCTTGTGCTATTTATAATATGTAGTTCCCAGGTTCAAGTACCATCTGTGAATGTAGTTGACTGTAATTGAAGACTCTTGTCCATGTGGCACCTTCCAGTTTAGTGCACACACCCAGGAGTTTGTGGGTTCATATTCCAACCGGCACTACAACAGTCTTGGTAAATTTGGGTAACAAACATTGGTTGAAGTTTGACATTTTTGTTTAGTACTGTTACATTATACATTTTTTTTTACAAATAGTTTTCTCATCATACGGAAGTGGGCTAGGTTGTTTATTGGTAAAGTAAAAATGGGGTCAGTTTCTTTTGCTTTTCTGTTGTAAGCATTATTGTCATTATGTTCCTTTATCATATCTGTCCTAAAATTTGTCACATGTGCGCTGAACTCAAAAAAGTATTAACCCTCCCAAGACCCATGTATTGTATACAAGTTGATAGAATCTAAAATGAGAGACTAAGGATGCTTATATCAGTTTGTAGTAATTAAATATTGAATAAATTTGACTTTTTTGATATACACTAATTACCACTTTTGAGTTGATTTAAATTTTTAGAGCAAAAATTGTCTTCAGCCAGGTAGGATATGAACCCACGACCTCCTGATAACATGTCAGGTGCTCTGGACCACTGAGCTACCCGCCACCAATAAAGATCTCCTCTATTCGATGATATGAACATTTTCTACCTACAGTATATATTCCATTAAGTCACATGTAGGTGCTGTTCAGGCAATCTAGCCACAAGCAGCAGATAAATGCCATATAGGTGAAAAGTATATATTACAAGTATACAGTTGATTAAATATTGAATAAACTCAACTTTTTTTGGTATACACTAAGTAATTACCACTTTTGAGTCAATTTAAATTTTTAGAGCAAAAATTGTCTTGAGCCGGGTGGGATATGAACCCATGACATCCTGATAACATGTTAGGTGTTCTGGACCACTGAGCTACTGGCCACCGATCAAGAAGCTCAGTTGTCCAAAGCACCTTATATGTTATCAGGAGGTCGTGGGTTCGTATCCCATCCAGCTCAAGACAACCTTTCCTCTAAATATTTGAATAAACTCAAAAGTGGTAATTACTTAGTGTATACCACAAAAGTAGGATTTATTCAATATTTAATCAACTGTATACTTGCAATATATATTTTTCATCTATATGGCATTTATCTGCCACTTGTGGCTAGTTTGCCAGAACAGCACCTACATGTGACATAATGGAATATGTAGGTAGAAAATGTTCATATCATCAATTACAGGTAATCTTGATTGGCAGCCAGAAGCTCAGTGGTCCAGAGCACCTGACATGTTACCAGGAGGTCATGGGTTCATATCCCATCCGGCTCAAGACAATTTTTCCTCTAAAAAATTGAATCAATTCAAAAGTGGTAATTACTTAGTGTATACCAAAAAAGTAGAGTTCAAATATAGATGACAACACAGCGTTACCTGGGTGACATTTTAGTGTCAATATATCAATAAATATTTTGTGGAAAAAATTTCGCCGACATATGGGACTTGAACCCGCTTCTCTCCAAAAACATGCCAGAGTATTCTTACCAATTGCACTAATGAAGGCTCATCTTTTTTCCACTAATTTAAGACTTTAAATCTTTCACAGGTGATTTTTGGTACCAACCATTGGCACCATCTATGATCTACGGGTGGCAAAAATTCCTTTTAATATTGCGCTGAGTGAGATGGAAATAATAAAGTCTCTTCACGCTATTTTTTCAATATTCAATCAACTGTATATTTGTTTATTCAATATTTAATCAACTGCATAGTTGTAATATATACCTTCCATCTATACGGCATTTATCTGCCGCTTGTGGCTAGATTGTCTGAACAGCACCTCATGTGACATAATGGAATATGTACTGCAGGTAGAAAATGTTTACATCATCAATTACAGGAGATCTTGATCGATGGCTGGTAGCTCAGTGGTCCAGAGCATCTGACATGTTACCAAGAGGTCGTGGGTTCATATCCTACCTGGCTCAAGACAATTTTTCCTCTAAAAATTTGAATTGACTCAAAAATGGTAATTACTTGGTGTATACAGTTTGTAGTATCAATATAAGAGTTTAAATTTAAAAAAATAAATAAATGTCATTTGAAAATTTTCTTACATATATCTTATAAAAATACATTTTTATGGCTTGAAAAATAATAACTCTCTTTTTCCACTTCATGCATATTTTATTAAACTACGACAAATAATTTGTTAAAGCCATCTAATTGGCATTTCTTAGAAGCGAAATAAGGTATTGCCGATTTGTTTGTTAAAGTTACTCTATGCTGAAGCAATCCCCTGTTTAAGCTCACAAGTTTGATTTGAACTATTATCAACAAATTTTTACATAAAGTTTTGAAAATATCCTGAAAATTAACAAAAAAACTGCTATCTTTAAAAATGGAAGGTTTTGGAAGTAATTACGGAGTAAGTACCTATTATTTTCCACTGTATTCAACATTTGTTCATATTTTTTAATAAAATTCAGAATTAAATACTGTTTGATTTAGTATATAACATAACCTATTTCTGCTGATCAGATATTTGTTAAAATATTCTGAAATTAACTTGCTTATTGGACTCTGCAAGACTTTTCCCAATGTATGATACAGAGAAAAAAATTACAAAAGGAGGGAAATTTTATTGTTTCAAATAAAACTTTATTTTCCTATTATTCAGGAATGAATAAATACCCTTCCATTTGCATGCATGCATGCACGCACGCACGCACACACACACATACATACATACAAAATCCTCATGCAACCATGGGCTACTGAGATCCTACCAAAGTGTGCAATTTTTCTCTCCAGACCTGTCTATGCTGAACTACAGCTGCTGAATTTGGCCACTTTAGGCCAATTCTAGCAAGGTCTTGTTCGACATTGTCTGCCAATCACATCATAGGTCTTTCCCTTTTTCCTGAAAAATTTAGGCACACTGTTCATAATGCTATATGACATTGATTTGTAGCTATGAATACTGACAACTTGGAAAAAAACAATAGTCTCTCTTTCAACAATATGGTGTAAGACGAGGTTGATTACTCCTTCTTCTAACCTCATCATTGCTTACTTATGAAGTCAAACCACCTAATTCCCAAGATACTGCGCAAGCAACTAGAATCAGAGGCATCAAATTTCTTGTTACTCTGCTTGCAAAGGGTCCATGTTTCATTACCATAACCAATCTTAGAAAGAACTAAACCTACATAGTCTAATTTTCAGTCTTTAGGTGCATAAGCCTATTTTCTAACATTCTCAATAGATTCCAAAAGGTGCTAGTAGCAATCCCTATTCTTCTATTTATCTCATGCCACACAACACCAGTATCTGTTACATAGCTCCAAAGATAAACTGAGACACTTGCTCATGACTGCAGCCATTCAAAGCAACTGAAACACAATCTCCCTGACAAATTTTCATCAATTTAGTTTTTCTTTCTTAATCACCAAACCTACTCTATTACCAATCTTAACAACAACCCGAATGAAAGAATTCATATCATCAACAACATTAGCCAACAAGCACAAAACAACTGCATAATCTAAATCGGAAATTTTGAAATCTCGAGACTATTCAAGGACAAAATCTTTCCCATGCAAAGAAGAAATTCGCATATTATAATCAAGGTTTCATGGACAACTTTAGGATATTTTGAATTCTGTCAAGAAAGGAGATATTACCCTTGTTCTAGGTGACTTCAATACCAAAGTTGGTACTGTTTCTGACCTTTGGGGAGGAGTAATAGACCCTTTTAGTATTGGTAGCTGCAATGGGCAACATCTCCTACAGATAAGTAAACTCAATGGTTTCAGAATGACTAACACTTATTACAACAAACACTGCGACATACTTAAGTACACATGGGTTTCACCTGATGGGCCCTATAAGAATATGATTGACTATATATTAATTAACAGCGAATGGACTAGTTCTGTTAAGAATACCAGGTCATATAGGGGAGCTGAAATTGGATCTGATCATTACCTTGTTAAAAGTGTCTTGCAACTTAAAATTAAAAAGTGTTGGGCTAGGGTTAAAAAAATTACCTTTAATACTGAAGCTCTGAAAGACCTAGTTATAGCTAAAGCTTACCATGATAGGTTAAAATAGTCATTATGACAGTCATGGTTTGCTTACTACTGAAGTTGAAGAACAATGGAACCATTTTAAACATGCTTTTTTGGAAACTAACAGAACTCTTTTAGGAAAAAAGGAGTAGAGGAGGCAGAATTATTTGAGTGATAAGGAACTTGAGCTTATTTCAGAAAGAAAGAACAGCAGGAATGTCCTTAATCAATACCCTACTAATCCTAATAGAAAGCATTACAGAGAACTCAATAAACGTGTAAAGGATCAGTTAACTGCTGATAAGAATCTTTGGCTTGATGGCTTGGCTGACAAAGCCGAGGAAGCAGTTAGACAACACCAACAGCAGATAGCTGTACCAGATAGTGAATGTTTTGTGTGGTAGAAAATGGACAGGTATACAGATATTAAAGGATAAATAAGGTAAGGTTATAGAAAGTGAGGATTCTGTCATGGCAAGGTGGGCTGAGCATTTCAGTGATATTCTAAACAATGCAGTTAGTTCTATTCCCATTGTTTGCAATGATGATAGATGCATTGGTGGCTTTAATGTTGGCCCTATAACAAAATCTGAAGTTATTTCGCTGTTTCTAAACTTAAACTTCATAAATCCCCAGGAGTAGATGAAATTACTATGGAAATGCTTAGAGCTGGGGATGTTTTGGTTACCACTTGGATTTTTGAATATCTTTTATGATAAAGGCATGGGTTCCTAAGGATTTTACATCAGAGCTATTATTATCCCTATTTTCAAAAAAGGTGATTGCAGTTCTTGTGATAACTATAGGGGTATCAGCCTACTCTCTGTTCCAGGTAAGTTCTTTCCATGATTGTGCTTAATAGAATTAAGAATGTGGTTGACACAATTGCGTGATGAGCAATGTGGATTCAGAAGTGGTAGGGGATGTGTAGATCAGATATTTTCACTTAGGCAGATTCTTGAGAAATGTTTAGAATTTCAGAAACCTTTGGTTGCTAGCTTTGTTGATTTCAAAAAGGCTTTCGACTCTGTTGATCGTCATAATTTGTGGTTGATTGTGAGTTCATATGGTATACCAGACAAGTTAGTTAACATAATGAAAGCTCTCTATAATAACACTGAGTCGTGTGTGAGAGTTGGTAAGGCTTGTAGCAATTGGTTTAGCATTACTTCTGGTGTTCGACAAGGGTGCATTTTGTCTCCTTTTCTCTTTAGTTTGGTTATATTAGTATAATTCACTTCAAGGGAAAGATTTTGGCCTTAAATGGGTTGGAGATATGAAAATTTCTTATTTAGATTATGCTGATGATTTAGCCCTTTTGGCAGATGATGTTGATGAGATCAACTCTTTCATTCAAGCTGTTGATGAAACTGGTATTAGAGTAGGTATGGTTATAAACAGAGAGAAAACTAAAGTGATGAAAATTGGTCATGAAGGCTGTGATTCAGTTAATCTGAATGGTTGCAATCTTGAACAGGTGTCACAGTTAATTATCTTGGGAGCTATGTAACAGATAATGGTGATGTGCGGCATGAGATTAACAGACGAATAAGGATTGCTGCCGGGACTTTTACGAATCTATGGAGAGTGTGGAGAAATAGGCATATACACCTAAAGACTAAAATTAGACTGCATGATAGTTTGGTTCTTTCTAGGGTTAGTTATGGTAGTGAAACTTGGACACTTTGTAAACAAGATAACAGGAAACTAGATGCTTTTGATTCCAGATGCTTATGCAGTATCTTGGGCATTAGGTGGTTTAACTTTGTAACTAATGATGAGGTTAGGCAAAGTTGTCTGCAACCTCCTTTAAGCAGCATATTGTGCAGAGAGAGACTCCGCTGGATTGGCCATCCCATGTTGCCCGTATGGATAATTATAGATTGGCGAATAGGGTTATGAACAGTGTGCCTAAAGGCTTCAGAAAGAGGGGGAGACCTAGGGTGCAAAGGGCAGACAATGTCAAACAGGACCTAATTAGAATTGGTGTGCAGTGGCCAGATGTAGCTCAGGGCAGACATGCTCGGAGAACTAAACTGCACAGTCTGGTTGGACATCCGTAGCCCATGGCTGCTTGAGGATGATGATGACCATATATGTAGGCTAAATGAGGTAAACCTGATTTTACATGATGTGTAAGGGTTTAACCCTTACACGACTTATATATCATAATCAGCTCAAGGATATATATCAAGAGGGGTCAAGATTTTTCAAGTATTATTTCCAAGGCAATGAAGACAATGACAGAATAGTACAAAGACTTCTCTTTGGACACAAATACCTAAACTAGCTCAAGAAAAACAAAAGACACAACATCTAATACCTGTGGCAGACAGGCAACAAAGCAACTTATAGCAGTGAAACATTTGTACGCTACAATTGAGACCTTAGACATGAAACTAGAGCAGTTTCCCCAGTTCGTAAAAACAACCCTCCCCCATGCCCCGAAATACATATATAAATTTATAATAATAAAAGATATCTGTCTACTGTGGCAGCTATATATATATCTTAAAGAAATATCTGTAGATGCTTCAATATTTCACATCTGTTCTGGTTGTCACTCAGTTGCAGTGCCAAATTTCAAATGGAAATTCCTAAAAGGAGGGCTTGCCTCAAACAAAAATGCTTACTACACTATGCTACATCATCATCAACATCATCCTCAAGCAGCCATGGGCTACGGAGGTCCAACCAGACCGTGCAATTTAGTTCTCCAAGCAAGTCTATCCTGAGCTACATCTACTGCATCTGGCCACTGCACACCAATTCTAACAAGGTCCTGTTTGACATTGTCTGCCCACCGCATCCTAGGTCTCCCCTTCTTTCTGAGGCCTTTAGGCACACTGTTCATAACCCTATTCGCCAATCTATAATTATTCATACGGGCAACATGGCCAAACCAACGGAGTCTCTCTCTGCACAATATGCTGCTTAAAGGAGGTTGCAAATTCCTTTGCCTAATCTCATCATTAGTTACAAAGTTGAACCACCTAATGCCCAAGATACTGCGTAAGCATCTGGAATCAAAAGCATCAAGTTTCCTGTTATCTTGTTTACAAAGTGTCCAAGTTTCACTACCATAACTAACCCTAGAAAGAACCAAACTATTATAGAGTCTAATTTTAGTCTTTAGGTGTATACGCCAATTTTTCCACACTCTCCATAGGTTCTTAAAAGTCCCGGCAGCAATCCCTATTCGTCTGTTAATCTCATGCCGCACATCACCATTATCTGTTACATAGCTCCCAAGATAATTAAACTGTGACACCTGCTGAAGACTGCAACCATTCAGAAGAAGGTTTATGTACATTCCATATGATTTTATACCAGTGTTTAAAAGTGCTTTTTCAATTATTTATTCCTTGATACTCTGCATTTCACCTTTTATTGCCAAATTTTAAATAATTTACTAACATTATATTTATTTCTTTTCTTTTTTAAAATGATGCTATTTCTAGTTCTTACAGCTTTAATAATATGCCTGACAGGTATGATATAGGCAAATATATTGACTTAATTTCTTATACTGATGACAAAATCAGAAATGACCTAATAGAGAGACCGAGGAAACCTCCACTTGGATTCAGTTACCATATTCAACTGATCTAAGGAAAAGGAGAAAATATATATCTGAATCAATCCTGCCTTGATAGTTTCCCATGGCTAGTATAGTCTAAGATTAAGAGAGGGCTTTACTGTATATATGAGACCACTTTTTATTACAGCAGCTGTGGGTGTCTCTCGCAAACACATTACAATTTTAGACACAAAGCTATTTTAGAGAGATTCTGAGGTGTAGAGTTAATAGTGAAGATGCTGTTCAGGCAAAATTCTTGAAAATGCAGCTGCGAAAGCTACGTACAGCAGCAAGACTACACAAAACAAACCAATTGCATGCTGTGGGTAAGAGATTAGAAGTGTCATTCTTAACCCTGTGAAAGAGTCAAAATATTACTGTGTAATATTTGATGAAACAATGGACCATTTCACACAGTGCAACTGAGTCTGTTTCACTTACGCATACAGAAATGAAAGACACAGACTTAACAGAATTTGTAAAGGTTTGCAATGAATATTTTAATGATGCATCATCATAAAGAGCCTATAGTGACCAGCAAAGCTATAGGGTAGCTAATTCTTTAAAAAAATGAAAGAGATGAATTTAGATCCTCTGCACTGCATTGAAATTGGAACAGTTGGGTGTTCGATGACGATTTCAGAACAAATTGGTGTCGTTGCTGATTGGTTTGGTTGTTTGGGGTTTATTGGCGCAACAGCAACTAAGGCTATATTGCGCCAAACAAACGATAAAAAGGGATAAAAGTCTCGTAACCCACAACCAATGTTAAAACGAACACAAACAAAACGACAAGTAAAAAGACTAAAAAGAAACAACAAGATTAGAAGTTAACAATAAAAATGGGTGTATAGGACCGATGTAAAATTGCAAACAAGAGTAAAACTAAAAAATATAGTAAAAATCAGAGACGTGTAAAATAACCAATAAATCGTAAAAAGTCAAAAACAGGAGTTAAAAACGATTCATCAGATAAAAGATGGCCGAGTGTAAGAGGCTCAGCCATAAAATTATGGAAAGTAAAATACAATTTACGTTCCAGGTTAAAAGCAGGACATTGAATTAAAATATGTTTCACAGTTAAGATGGTGTCACAAAACTCGCACTTAGGTACTGCGTCCGCCTTAAGAAGAAAAGAGTGGGTTAAAAACGAGTGACCTAAGCGGAGCCGAGCAAGGACAACTTCCTCCTTACGATTCCTGTCGTTGCTGAGATCAAGAAGGCAAAATATGGTACAAGATATCTGTGTCTCAACCATGCATTGAATTTATCCACATCTAAGACATCTTCCATTCAAAGTATATGAAACTCCACTGGCAAAATCAAACAAGATGCTTCTTTCTTTAATGCTTCTTCAAAGCGAACATGTACTTATACAAATTGTCGATTCATATTTGAATGCTTTTTCAGCTATCTTATTCATGAGATCCATGTATACAAGAGATACTATATATGTGCAGCATATTTGGATTACTTTTAAATATTTAGTGCACTGATGTTTTAATGAGTACTGGCAATTTTAAATACCTGATTGGATTCAACTTTTTTGACTCCCGAACTTTATTTAAAACAGTGTTTCTCAACCAGGGGCCCACGAATTGAACACATTCTACTCAAAATAACATAAAGTTAGAAGATTGCTCAGGTACTAGAATACATATCAAGCTGGAGTGAAACAAACTCTTCTTCTAAGGCTAAATCTTGTTAACAGCTATCTGGAATGTCGAGTTTATAGTAGTAGAGTTGCACTGCCAACTGTCTGCATCTTACTTGTGAGTTGCCCAGACAGGTGTTATCCTGCTAGAATATTGCATTTGGGATTACACTCAAATATGGCAGGATGACCAGCTGTACGATGTCACTGACGTACATATTGCTATTCAGTGTACCCTGTACAAACATCAGGCATACATGAGAGTGATAGCTAATTGCTACCCACACCATGATGCCCAGCATGGGCCCTGTGTGTCGCTGGTAGATGTACAATGGAAAAAGCTGCTCACCTTGTCGCCTTCACACACGTAAATGACCATCACACATTCCTAAGCAGAATCGGCTTTCATCATTGAAGACCACAGACTGCCATTCTTCCCTTCAAATGAACTCGTTCTAGACACCACTGCAAACATGCTCGACAATGATGAGGTGACAGTGGCAACCATGCCCATGATCCTGCTTCCAAAAGATGATTGCTTATCATTCTTGTAGACATCCTTGGTATGACAGAGGATCGAATTT
This sequence comes from Ryuthela nishihirai, assembly GCA_038380435.1. Classification (NCBI taxonomy): domain Eukaryota; kingdom Metazoa; phylum Arthropoda; class Arachnida; order Araneae; family Heptathelidae; genus Ryuthela; species Ryuthela nishihirai. The sequence goes on along the minus strand of JAWZYU010000001.1, from coordinate 150,395,626 downwards.
GTGATGCCATAACCATTTGTTCTGCCACCACCGTCCTCCTCATACGCCGATCCTCTCGTGCATCCGTAACTTTGTGTTGCCCGGAATCACATCTGTGAGTGTGTGAATGCTCTTCTGACAATCGATGCCACCATTTTACTGCTGCTGATACCTCTTGCCCAACATGGTGTGCAATTTGACAAAAAGACCAACCAACTTCCCAAAGACCCACTGTACGACCTCGCTCAAACTCCACTAACTGAACAAATGTTGCATGCCTGTGTCATCCAGGCATTGTAGCTTCTTCAAAGAGCACTGAACAACATGACACAAAATAAATAACTACTTTCTTCATGCCCTTAAATACGTGCTGCATACATTTGTATATTGTTGTCCCCAGTAATGTTGTTATTTCATCCAATGACTTTCAATCTTGGATCACGGTTTCTGCTGCCTTTAACTATTAAATAAAAAAATACCCCTCAAACAGCTGCTTGCCACAGAGGTCTGACAGGAGCCTGTCAGTTTAATACGCCATAGTAGAAGGTCTGTGAGGATGGCGGGACCTCGGCAGAAAAACAGCACACACATTCATGCCTTACCCAGGGCTCGAACCCAGGTCCCGTAGATCAGTAGCCAAGCGTGCTAACCACTCGGCCACAACATATTATAATATGACGTTCCTAAAGGAATTCCTTCTAGGTGTTCTTTTTTCAATATCTGCCAGAGTATATTTTACATGAACTGCCTTTTAAAAATTCTTTTGTCATTGCCAATAGGCATTGGGTCTACTGAGAGAAGCTTTTCTTCATTGTGATGTTTAAAAACTATTTAAGAAACCAAATGGTACAAGAGAGATTAACAGGTTTAGCTCTTCTACACACAAATCATGAAATGAGGTCAATGTAATCAAAGTTATTGAATGTTTTGCTAAAAATTGAAATAGAAAATTACATCTTTTATTGTGACAGGCATGTTTTCGAGAAAGTATATTTTCTGTGCATTTGTTAAATAAAGAGATCTTTTGCCATAGCTGTTTTGAAAAGGAAAAGCTAATTCTTATTAGTATTATTAATGAATTAACACAGTAGCATATTAATAATTAATGTTTCAAGTTCTTACTTTATAAAACCCCAATTCTAATTTAATTATACACCCATCCCTCATTTTACATGGTCAAGAAAATGCAAAATGGCAATCAGTTTTGTTCATGGTACTGTAATGCAATATGTCTTGAGACATCTTAAAGAAATTAAACCTGTTTTTGATTGGCAGTGAGATCTGAATTTTCTAAACTGAATTGTTTCAGGCAAGTAAAAATTGTGTTTTATCTCATTTTCAGCAGCAAGTTTATAAACTGTAGGCTATAATATAGAATAAATACATTTTATTCATAAGTACACTGTTTCATAAAATATCACATAAATGTTAATTTTCAAAATAAAGCAATTAAGGGTTGGTACAAAAGCTTAATTTCTAATTTATATTCAGTTCATAAATATCCTTCAACAGTGAAGTTTATATTAATGATGTGTATTTTTTGCGACCAAAAAAATTGTGAGAAATTAATCTAACCTTATCTGAATTAGTACAAATAAAATATACAATAATGTTACATTAGTGTTTATTATTACTGCTGAACTGAAATTTGGGATAAAAATATGTATAAATAAAACTTTCAATGCATGTTTTATTATTAGCAAGGATTTTTTTTTCTTTAAACCTATCTCCATTTTTCCATAAGTTGTTGCTCTTGATTTATATGGTTTCGATTTATATGTTGATTTTCAGGAATCTATCTGCCGTGTAAATCATATGTACCATATAAAGAAAGGGATCACAGTGCAATCTTATGTTATTAAATTCTTTTGTGTCTGAAAGAAAAATAATTTAAATGTTAATAGCTTGTTTTTTGACCAAAAGGCCTAGTAGAGTTGTGAAATCTATTTTCCATCTTTATTTAAAAAAAGCCCTACCTCATATATCCACCCCCACTCCCCAAAGAAGACATTTTCTGGATCCACCCCTGACAGGAAGCAAAAGATTAGCACTTCTAGTCAATCATTTTGCATTTCATAAACATTCTTGGGAGAGACTATTTTACTGTATCTAATGTTCTACAGTAGTTTCTAACATTTAGTTCTTATTTGAGAATAAAATGTATTCTCATATCCAGGAGAACATTACAATTTTCTACTGAAAAAGGTATGCTTTAGACCAGCGCAGTCCAACTAGCGGCCTGCGGGCCGCATACGGCCCACACAAGGTTTTTTGTGGCCTGCAAACAAAATCAAGTTTTTACTTGAAATTTCAAATAAATATCTATAATCCACCTTATAATTTTGTGTCAACTTATATTATTTTACTCGATATGCAATCGTCAACTTACTCATTCTATTTGCAATTATTATTCCATTATTTCAACTTACCCATTCTATTCTTATTGCCCAACAACTACAGCCACAATGCTACCATTAAATTTATTAAATATTTGATAAGGTTTAAAAAATTTATATTGGTTTATTATTACTTACTATTTTTTGTATAATTAAAATAATTTTTTGAGGTGACATGAACTGACTTTTCAATTACCTATCCTGTCCTATTCTTTTTTTTGGCCCGCGAAACATTGGCAAAAGAAAAAGTGGCCCGCGAAATATTGGCGAAATGAAAAATGACCCGCAGTTTTAGAGAAGTTGTACAGCACTGCTTAGACAATTATCAGTTGCATAATCTGGTCTGGCCAAACTGACATTTAGAAATAGCAAAATCAGAAGATGGAAATATCTAGTTTAACACTGAAATCAGTTTCAGTATTTCTTTTTAAACTTATGGGTATTCTATTGAAAAAAATTTTTACCTTTCTCCTTATCTGGCAAACATGCACCAACTATGCTTGGTGTTTCAGCAGGCAAAGCTTGCTGTAATAACTGCATATAAAATTCATTTTCTTTGGCAACTTCCTTCTGTTTCCTCTGAAAGTAAAATTTGCATTTATAAAAAAAATCCCAATTGCAACTGCACCTAAGATTAAAATTTATAACCCCTTTTAAATGTAGAACTGTCAGCATAAAACATAATTGCACAATAAAAAAATGTAAATATAAAAACTTAAGCGATAACAGCCACAAAAATGTAGCCGCTAACAAAATCAATAAGAAGTATCCACCAATTGCAGTGCTTTCCAGCTTTAATTGCAAAAGAAATCATACAATTATATTGTAAAAAGTATACCCCTTAAATAAAATCTAAGAGACCCAGAAATTGTTAAAGCTTATGTTTCTTAGTCATTATGACAATCATGGCTTGCTTACAACTGAAGGTGAGGAAGAATGTGACCATTTTAAATAGGAAATTTTTGAGACCAGCTGTACTATTCTGGTGAAAATGAGTGGAGCAGACAAAGTGATCTGAGTGATAAGGTACTAGAGCATATGATTTAATGAATATTTATCCACTATTAAGCCGTTTTTAAGTAATAGGATAAAGATGGGTGTAGAGGAAAAACTGCCTTGAGCTGGGTGGGATCTGAACCCATGATCTCTTGATGACATGCCAAGTGTTCTGGTCACTGAGCTACTGGCTGCTGATCACTCTCTCCTCTACAGCTGATGTTAAGCTACTCCATCTGGTCAATCACTGCCTTTTGAGTGCATTTGGGGACTATTTCTTTAGAGCCATCCCGGTTATGTGCATATGACCAGCCACAAGAACCTCCTGCCTGATATTTTTTGTAAGGAAATAGAAATCTGCATCACCTCTGGTATGATCAGTAGTACCTTGTATTTAGACATGAATTCACAGCTCATCAATGATTTAATAAATATTTATCCACTACAAACTGTTTTTAAGCAACAGGATAAAAATGGGTGTAGAGGTAAAATTGTCGAGCCGTGTTCAGATCCCACCCAGCTCAAGACAAGAGTCAGGTGGGATCAGTAGAGCTCAATAAATATGTAAATGATAATTTGAAAGCTGGCATGAATCTTTGGCTTGACAGCTTTGCTGACAAAGCAGATATACAGCACAACAATGGAGAATTGTACCACATAGTAAATATTTTGTACAGCAGTGATAGAGGGATACATGTGATAAGGTTATTGAAGGTGTGGATTATGTCATGCCTAAGTGGCTGAGCATTTCAGAGATCTATCCAATATGATTAGTTCTACTTCCTTTGTAATGAGTAAGTGCATTAATGGCTTCAATGTTGGACCTATATCACTATATGAAGTTACTTTGGCTATTTCTAAAATAAAACTACATAAATCTGGTAGATGAAATTACTGAAATGCTTACAGCTAGGAATGTTTGTTTTGTCAATGAGTGACTAAACTTTTGGACATCTTTTATGAAAAAAGGTATTTATAAAGGATTTTACCACACTAAACTATAACTATAACTTCATTTACCTATTTACTATAACTTTCAAAATTTTTCAAGAAAGGTGATTTCAGTTTTTATAATTATTACAAGGGAATCATTCTCCTTTCTGTTCCAAGTAAAGTAGTTTAGAATATTGTGCTAAATCAAATTAAAATTTGGTTGAATATATATATATTTGTGATGAACATTATGGGTTCTAAAGTGGTAGGGGAGAAATATTTCTAATCACGCAGATTCTTAAGAAATGTTCAGGTTTTCAAAAACCTGTGGTTACTAGCTTTGTAGGTTTCAAAAAAGCTTTAGACTCTGTTGATCATCATATTTTACAGTTAATCATTAGTTTGTATAGCATACCAGATAAATTTGTTAACATACTGATGGCTCTATAACACTGAATCAACCGTGAGAGTTGGTATTATAATGATTGGTTTGCATTATTACTGGAGTTTACATACAACATATGCAAGTGTGATTCAAGGAGTATAGAAGAACAGGAGGCACCCTTTGAATAAATTTGTGAAACATTTGTGCATGGTTGACCGCCATTTGTTTGTGGCCAACACCAGAGCCTCGCCAATGAGTTTATATGGATTTTGTGCAGTAACAAAATTAGATTGTTTAAGAATAGTTAACTATGTATATAACAAATCCATCTGCAAATTGCCTAGAAAGGTACAAGGAATATCATGCAATGCATAAATAAATGTTTAATCTGTTCCATTTATTTCAAATAATCATTCATTTATACAAATTAATGTATTACTGTGAAATCAATTTCGGAAATTTAAAGGCGATTTTCAGCATTGCTAAGTTTAACTTTAACATTACGAAAAGTAAAGAATCACATAGTTAAATTTTTTCATATTTCATCTAACATGATGTTTCATTAAATGAAGCTGACAATTCTAAGTATGTATTACCAATATCTGTGTCACCGTAAGAAATTCAGCCCGCCAAGTGGCAAAATATTATGTTGAAGCAGCACTGTAGGATCAAATTTTGGACGGTGTTCTTCCGTAATATGCTGTGCTTCATGTGCAGCACTGTGACATGATGAGTAATCAATTTCAATTTTGACAGTATTAATTTTTCCCAATGGAAACAAAACTGAATTTAAGATCATTATTCTGAAAAATCTAGTATACATAATTAGTCATGTTAAAATGAAAAGAAGGAACAAAAAATATAGTGAAAAATGAATGATCACATAAAAATTAATTTTTTTTTTAGTGGACAACTATTATATTTTCCATCTTTTAAAAAGTAGTAAGTTATTATTTTGTTAATAATATTAAATGATATTATTTACATCTTTCAAAATTTATATACTACAGATCCATGGGAAGCTTCAATCACTAACAACATTGTACAGGTTGGGTTGTTTTACCTCTGGTTTGATTTGTTATATCTCTGAGCAGCACTTTTTTTGCACACCATGGGCTAAATGGCCAGGTCACATGGACCCCAAAGGCTCAGAGAAGGTTGGGTGAGGGGACCCACTAGAACAGCTGTTGGGAGACAGATGGTAGCCTCCTGTCAAGGCCATCAAGTGTGTTCTTTAATGTGTACAGAGTATGGCTCTCCAGCATATGGGGCCACAGCTCGAAGGATGGGAGCCTTTCCAAGCCCATCAGTGTCCCCTACTAACTATGGCCAGGGCAGGCAGTTTTGCGGAGATAAATCTCAATGCTGGCCTGGCTGGGATTGAACCTAGGAACTGCAGATTATGAGCCTAATGCTCTCTCGACTGAGCCACCACTGCCCTTACAAGACATTGAGACAGAGACAGTAAAATCATAAAGCAAAACCAATATAGGTTAAATGTACTTAATCCACAATTACACTATTTAATCTAAAGTACTTTTGAGCAACTAGTTCATGTCACACTATTTTTACATAGTTGGGCTAAAATGATTTACACATACCCTAAAAATAAACAAATAAAGGAAAGTACATTAAAAAAAGGGGGGAGTGGTTTTGAACATATACAAAATATTTAATCAGTATGGAATGTGGCCTCCTCTAGAACTAGCACATACCTAACAGTGTAGATCCCTCAATAAGATAATCCAGAGAATGTGAGGGAAATGAAGACCATTGAGTAATAAAAACAGTTTAGGGGTCCTGAAGAATTTGGTAGAGGGGGGGGGAGAGGTTGAATGGTGGCAATATGTCTCCACAGGGCATCCCATACATGTTCTATTGAGTTGATATCTGGAGTGAATGCAATGATTAGATGCCTTCGTCTCCAAGATAATGGTCCTTTAGCCTTGCTCTGTATCCAATATATCAGAGCATTCACATAAATGCCATCAAACACATGGAAGGCAGTACATCTACATAATCAGACCAGCACCAAATTTATTTCTCTCAAGTATGTTATGCGGCTGATTTGCAAGTTCACCTCTCTCCAGATTAGTATACTTCTACTGTCTGATTGTGGAGAAAATCTAGATTTGTCAGTGAATAGGATGTGACCCCATTTTATTCATGGCACCTTACCAAATGGGACTGTATCTGGAGTATAAAGGGACACATACAGCAGATTAATGGGAATCAAATTCAGTCTTGTGAAACCTTCTGAAGATGGTTGAGACAGATACCTGCCTTTTTGTGGCTGAAATGAAGCCTGAATACAGGGAAAATGCTGTAACTTTCCTGTTCCATTGAGGCAGTAGTCAATATAGTAATTATTTTGAGGGTGTGTAACCCTAAAACATGCTTGAACAGGTTTTCTGACAACTATTTGGGATGTTTGGAATTTCTGCCAAAGCTTTGAGATTAAGAGAATAGTGGACACAAACACACCTCTGTCATTGTTTGACCTCATCATTTTGAACTGTCAAAATATTTTCTTTGAGGCATCATGAAACAATTATTCCAGACTGATAATGCAGTACTTCAATTAGATATGATTGAGCATTTATAAAAGTACTCATTTTACAGAGTATCTGCTTTGCATATTCTGTGATGTCACATAGGATTTACATGTTGATTTTTCAATTACAGATCAAATTATTAAACAGAGATGTCACAAATTTTTATTTATCTCTAAATGTTTTTCCTTGCCTGTTTTATGTCTAATGTCTAAATGTCTATGTCTTAATGATTATGTCTAAATGTTTTCCTGACCTTGTTTTATTTTTTATCCATGCTTAACTTTTGATGAGCACCATATATTGTCATTTTGCGAAATGTTTTCCCCTTACTTATCTCAAACTATGTGAAAGTAGCACAATTGTGGAAAATTTAAAGTAGATTTTGATCCTGGAATAATGCTTTGTTCAATGTGCAGCAATTTTGATTGGCTTTGTTTAACCATAATAAATGTCTCTAAAAATAATTTTTATTCATCAGGCTACACAATCATGTATATTATTTACTTGCAAATGTAAGTTTCAATTTTCATTTTTATTCTTGTTTATTTAGCCGTCCCAAGGCCGAGTGGTTAGCGCGCTTGGCTACTGATCTAAGGGACCTGGGTTTGAGCCCCGGGTAAGGCATGGATATTATGTCTTGTTTCTCTGCTGAGGTCCTGCCATCCTCTGAGACCTTCTACTGTGGCATATAAACTGACAGGCTCCTGTCAGACCTCTGTGGCAAGCAGCTGCTTGAGGGGGTATTTATTTTTATTTTTTATAAAAATTCTCTGTAAATGGTAGCTAGGCATACACTGAATGGAGAATTATGCACAAACCCATGCGATGATGCACAGAACTGGCAAGGCCTAGAACCAAAAGTCCAACACCACCTTCTTTTACTGTAGATCATTAGTAACTTTCAAAAGAGATATCCTTTTCTCAAAGGAAATGGAAGGAGGGCTGACAGATCAGTGTGGCCTATTGATCTGCACTACTATGCCCACTTTCCTTTTATACTTTTCCTACCCTGTTCAGGAGTAGTCAACCACACAGGGTCTTGGTGCTGATCATTTACATTTACCAGGCTTCACATTTGATAATGGCTATGAGCTTGATTATGGATCCTGAACTTGCTGCACTTTATGATCTTTTAACTAGTTATTTAGAATGAATTTCAAAATTCATTTAAAATACCCTTTTTATTACATTATTTTCAATAAATACTATTTAACCTTTCTGTGTCAGAGTCTTAATAATCGTTTTTATGTGTGGAATTCTAGTGACATGACAAGAAAGTTTCATCACCATAGTACAAGGTTGTAAAAACATTTTTCGGAATATCCGAACTTTTCTCAAGTGTTTCTAATCAAATATCGAAAATAACATTTAAATCTATGATACATATTTTTTACCTGTTGATTCTGGTAGAAAAAATTATGATCAATTTTTAAAACAAATCTATTTGAGTCTGCAGTAAACATAAGCACATGTTCGGTCACTATAAATAGCATCAAGTAACGATAATTTTATAATTTTATTCTGCCATATAGTACATAGAGTACGTTTGGTTGTGACTCCCAGTAGGTTTGGTAATACTTTCTAACTTTTAACATAAAAATATTGATTTTATTACTACAAGAAATTGCATCTTCAGGAAATTGCCCACATTGGCTTTCAACCAATATTTCATAAGATGTTTTATTTTAAAGACTTTTTTTTTTCTTTAATGGATAAAATTATTTTGCATTGCTCCTGAAATGGATACTACAATTATACATAATTAAAAACAAAACCATCAGTGATCTCTAATGAAGGATGCCAGAATTAGGATTATTCTAAAGGTCATTTTTAAAAATGTTTGACTTTATTGATCAATACTTTTAATTACATTTCAACCAAATAAACTAATTATGGTCAGGAAATTGCAATTTTTAACTAAAATTTCTGTGGAATTTTAGAAGTTTAGAATTTTTCTGTATGTTATGCAGCTTCATAATAAAGCGATTCATTCTCAAATTTAGTGCTTCAGATAAACTTTCAATGTTTTGAAACATTTTACAGTTCTTTACCACTTTTCAGATATATTTCTCAATTTTTATTTAAATTACCTTGTTTTTAAAGCAAAATGTTTTTTATGACACTGCTTTACTTAGGCTTAGAGTTTGCCGATCGTCAAAAGTCTAAATATATGCATTATGCAGTATATGCATAATGACTAAAATTTTAGAAAAGCTAAATAAATGAAAGTTTAAACATAATAGAAATATTTTGAACTGTTTATATTATAGAATAAAATAATATAGAAAAAAAAATGGGAAAAATATATCTTTTTTAAATTTTACTAAAGATAAGGTGGAAAAACACGGTAAAATTTTGCAATGTTTTAAAACAATGCTTAAAAAATTTTATTTACCATTTTTTTCCTTTGAATTCTTGGCATTTTATTAAGCACAATTAAATGCTCCTTCTTTTGATGTATAACATGACAGATTTCCATTCATTAGTTACTTCAGGATGAAGTTCTAAAACTGTCTATTTTATTTTCTGAAAGCACTTTAAAATAAATCTTCCCACCACAGTGAGTTCAGTTTTCAGAAACTCAACACTGTAAGGGCTAAAATTAATATACGTTTTGTGAAATATCGTATTTCATAAAAATTCACAACTGAATTCTCTTTATTTTGGTGTGTCGCCATGACCTATCTCTGTCTATTAGTTATTTCAAGATAAGGTTTTGAAATGTTTATTGTTGCCTTCATACCCATACTTCAAAAGCCATAGAATGAGGAGTAGCTCTTCACACAGATAACTTTAACCTTAGTACAAGTGCCACTGGAATGAGAAAGAGTATTGCTAATACTATGTGGTTCAGACAGAAGGGAATGCCAATATCTGATGACACGCACGTCATGTGGCACCTAGAGCATGAGCAGCATGATGCTTGTGTACATTAAGTGGCAGCAAAGGTGTTAAATTGCTCTTTTTCCCACTGGAAGCATTCAGAATTAACTTGCTTATCAGAATGAGTTGTTTCAAAATTTTGGAACTTTAAAGATTAATAAACATTTTAAGTACTAAAGCTGTATACACACTTTTTAAGAGCTTCAAATATTTGCTCTCTGTGGATTTGGTTCGGTTGTTTTACATCTGAGCAGTACTTTTCAGCATACAATGGCCAGATCACAAGGTCTCCAAGGGCTTAGAAAAGGTTTGGGGAAGGGGATTCACTGGACAGCCCTTAGTAGACATGGATGCCTCTCATCAAGGCCATCCAGCTTATTATTTAAGGTGCACAGAGTTGCTCTCCACACAAGGGGCCACAGCTTATGTCTCATCTGACAGAGACAGCCTTTCCAATCCTATAGCTGCCCCTTTTCTGACTGAGAGCAAGGTGGGGGTTTAGTAGATAAATCTCAACACTGGCCCAGGTGGGACTTGAATCTAGAAACAGCAGATTATGAACCTGGTGTCCTATCGACAGGGCTAATCCCCAGTTCCTCAGTTTGGATAACTGTCATTTAAAATAGAATTGTCTTCATCAAAAACAGACATGCTCTTTGATAGCAATTTCAACAACATGGATTTTAGAATTTCTGAGGGAGATCAGAGGCAAAAAAGTTTGTTTTCTGCAAAAAGCAAACAGAGCATATAGTAAAGTGTTTAAAGTGTCTAAGATCACAACAGTCGAGTAGTATCAAGAAAATTATAAAAGCTATAACATTTGTACATTTCCTCTTTTTTAAAATTATTCCTTTTTTTTTTGCTACTGTATTATAAAATAATTGATAACATTAAGTATAAGTGTCAAAACATTCAGAGCTAATTAAGAGATCATCATCATCATCCTCCTCAAGCAGCCATGGGCTAGGGAGGTCCAACCAGACCGTGCAATTTAGTTCTCCAAGCAAGTCTATCCTGAGCTACATACATCTACTGCATCTGGCCACTGCACACCAATTCTAACAAGGTCCTGTTTGACATTGTCTGCCCACCGCATCCTAGGTCTCCCCTTCTTTCTGAGGCCTTTAGGCACACTGTTCATAACCCTATTCGCCAATCTATAATTATTCATACGGGCAACATGGCCAAACCAACGGAGTTTCTCTCTGCACAATATGCTGCTTAAAGGAGGTTGCAAACTCCTTTGCCTAATCTCATCATTAGTTACAAAGTTGAACCACCTAATGCCCAAGGTACTGCGTAAGCATCTGGAATCAAAAGCATCAAGTTTCCTGTTATCTTGTTTACAAAGTGTCCAAGTTTCACTACCATAACTAACCCTAGAAAGAACCAAACTATTATAGAGTCTAATTTTAGTCTTTAGGTGTATACGCCAATTTTTCCACACTCTCCATAGGTTCTTAAAAGTCCCGGCAGCAATCCCTATTCGTCTGTTAATCTCATGCCACACATCACCATTATCTGTTACATAGCTCCCAAGATAATTAAACTGTGACACCTGCTCAAGACTGCAACCATTCAGATTAACTGAATCACAGACTGAATGACCAATTTTCATCACTTTAGTTTTCTCTCTGTTTATAACCAAACCTACTCTACTACCAGTCTCATCAACAGCTCGAATGAAAGAGTTCATCTCATCAACATCATTTGCCAAAAGGACTAAATCATCAGCATAATCTAAATCAGAAATTTTCGTATCTCCAGCCCATTTAAGGCCAAAATCTTTCCCTTGAAGTGAATTTCGCATAACATAATCAATAACCAAACTAAAGAGAAAAGGAGACAAAATGCACCCTTGTCGAACACCAGAAGTAATGCTAAACCAATTGCTACAAAGCCTTACCAAATCTCACACACGACTCAGTGTTATTATAGAGAGCTTTCATAATGTTAACTAACTTGTCTGGTATATCATATGATCTTCCAATCAATCACAAATTATGACGATCAACAGAGTCGAAAGCCTTTTTGAAATCAACAAAGCTAGCAACCAAAGGTTTCTGAAACTCTAAACATTTCTCAAGAATCTGCCTAAGTGAAAATATCTGATCCACACATCCCCTACCACTTCTGAATCCACATTGCTCATCACGCAATTGACTGTCAACCAGATTCTTAATTCTATTAAGCACAATCATGGAAAGAACTTTACCTGGAACAGAGAGTAGGCTGATACCCCTATAGTTATCACAAGAACTGCGATCACCTTTTTTGAAAATAGGGATAACAATAGCTCTGGTAAAATCCTTAGGAACCATGCCTTTATCATAAAAGATATTCAGAATTTCAGTCATCCAAGTGGTAACCGCAACATTCCCAGCTCGAAGCATTTCCGTAGTAATTTCATCTACCCCTGGGGATTTATGAAGTTTAAGTTTAGAAACAGCCAAAATAACTTCAGATTGTGTTATAGGGCCAACATTAAAGCCACCAATGCATCTATCATCATTGCAAACAATGGGCATAGAACTAACTACATTGTTTAGAACATCACTGAAATGCTCAGCCCACCTAGCCATGAGAGAATCCTCCCCTTCTATAACCTTACCTTGTTTATCCTTCAATCCTTGTATGCCAGTCCGTTTTCTACCACACAAAACATTAACTATCTGGTACAGCTCTCTGCTGTTGTGTTGTCTAACTGCTTCCTCGGCTTTGTCAGCCAAACCATCAAGCCAAAGATTCTTATCAGCAGCTAACTGATAATTTACAAGTTTATTAAGGTCTCTGTAATGCTTTCTATTAAGACTAGTAGGGTATTGATTAAGGGCATTCCTGCAGTTCTTTCTTTCCGAAATAAGCTCAAGTGCCTTATCACTCAGATAATTTTGCCTCTTCTGCTCTTTTTTTTTCCTAAAAGAGTACTGTTAGTGTCCAAAAAAGCCTGTTTAAAATGATCCCATTCTTCCTCAACTTCAGTATTAAGCAAACCATGACTGTCATAATGACTAAGTAACCTATCATGGTAAGCTTTGACTATAACTGGATCTTTCAGAGCTTCAGTATTAAAAGTAAATTTTTTAACCCTAGCACAACACTTTTTAAGTTTAAGTTGCAACACACTTTTAACAAGGTAATGGTCAGATCCAATTTCAGCTCCCCTATATGACCTGGTATTCCTAACAGAACTAGCCCATTTGCTGTTAATTAATATGTAATCAATCATATTCCTATGCAGCCCATCAGGTGAAACCCATGTGTACTTATGTATGTCGCGGTGTTTGTAATAAGTGTTAGTTATTCTGAATCCATTGAGTTTACTTACCTGTAGGAGACGTTGCTTATTGCCATTGCAGCTACCAATACCAAAAGGGCCTATTACTCCTCCCCAAAGGTCAGAGTCAGTACCAACTTTGGCATTGAAGTCACCAAGAACAAGGGTAATATCTCCTTTCTTGACAGAATTCAAAATATCCTGAAGTTGTTCATAAAACCTATCCTTCTCATCCTCATCAGCATCCTCAGTGGGGGCATAACAGCAGATAACATTCAAGTCTTTAACGCTTGTCTGAAATTTTGCTGTAAGAAACCTTTCATTAATGCACTCATATCCTAGAAGAGCATCGCTAGCGTGTCTGCTGAGAAGCAGACCCATGCCTTGGTGATGCTTGTCGTCCCTCTCTGAAAAGAGAAATTTAAGATTATTTTTAAGAATCTGACCTTTATCTGTCCATCTGGTCTCTTGCAAGCCGAGAATATCTAAATTATAACGGTGGAATTCTTGTGTGAGGACATCAAGAGAAAAAGCTCTGTGCAGAGTCCTCACATTCCAACTACCTATGGAGAGAAAATGGTTAGTGGGATGTTTAAAGAAACTATGTTTATTGAGAGAGGGAATGCCGACAATATCAAACAGCCCCCTAATCGCAGACATGGGGCAAAGACCCGTTCCCCCACTACTAAAGGCTGAAGCCATCTACGATGGAAGACTTCCTCCAATGTAGAATTTGACAATGCCAATAGAAGCAAAGAGTTCAGGTGCCTGCGATGACTTCTGCTCAGGATTATCCACCAGCTGATAAACATATCCTGTGAATCTATTCACTTGGGGCTGTCAACCCACAAACAAACAGAAAACACAGCGGAAGATTTTCCCTCCACAGAAGCCCACCAGTGCAGCAAAATCAGGTTGCCACTCCTCAGCAGGGTAGAAAAAAAAAGAAAAGTAGCCATAGTTGTCCAGATCAGTAGGCCACACTAATCTGGCAGCCCTCCACTTCCGTTCACTTCCACAAGAGAGTATCTCTTTTGAAAGTTACTAACGGTCCGCACCATGAGAAGGCATTGTTTGCAGTCGGACATTAGGTGCTAGGCCTGGCCGGTTCTATGCATCATCACAGGGGATTGGTTATACTACTAAAATACATCATATTATAGCCATTTAATGGTCCTTTAGGGTCCATAATAATTATCCCTTAGATGAAATTTATTGTAGAATTAACTGAAATTTCTTAAGCATCAGTCAATTCTAGCTCACGCTTAGTGTTGGGTTGCTGTACCTCTGAGCAGCACTATTTCTGCAAACAATGCTCTAAATGGCTAGATCACAAGGACCCCAAGGGTGCAGATAAGGTTGGGGGGTATGCAGTTTGTGCTCCTGACTGAGCACCCTTTCTCCCTCATGCTTAGGTACAGAATTTTTACAATTAATGATAATTGGGATGATGCTATTAGGTACTTCTGCGGTTGCTTTCTAATGTGAAATAGTGAAACCATTATTCATCACCAATCATTCACATTCTGAAAAGGGCTTCTACTTCACATTGTGTGAGAAGCACAGACATGTACTGACTTGCCATTGCTCCAGTTCAGTTCTGTTGTTAAGTACCAAGGAATCCATCAAGCACACACTTCTTGAGTAGTTGCTGACAAAAACTCAGATACCAAACAAACACTGATAATATTTACTGCTTTACTAAATGTCCACAGTAATATGATGGCTTTTCTAGATAGTCTCATCCAAGAGTGATATTCTCCAGTGTCATATGATTCACTTTGATAGGTCATAAACAATCTTCAACATTGTTTGATACAATACAAACAATCTTCAACATTGTTAATAGTGGTTTTGAATTTATTTTTGCCCTCAGAGACTTGCTTTTTACTAATGCACAATTCCTTTCTAATGCACAATTGCTAAAAATCTGATTTGCTATTCCAAATAAATTTCAGCCAATTCCATTCCCTTCAGCACTCAAAAAACGGATTACATCACAATTTTTGTGCATAACTGCAAGGACATATGATGCCATTTTTATATACTATTTAACCCTTCCAGTGTCCATGTTGTCTGAATATGTTCGGAGAATCTGAATTGAGAGACCAAAGACCTATGTATACGTTTCTAGTATAACAACAACAAAAAAACGATTTTTTAAAAATAAAAATTGTCGTTGTAATTTCTTTTAAATATAACTTATAAAAATATATAATTCAGGCTTCAAAAATAATATTGTTTTTCAATTTGATGCATATTTTATTAAACTACAATACAAATAATTTTATAAAGCCATTTGATTGCCATTTCTTAGAAGCATTAAACAATATTGCCGATTTGCTTGTTAACGTTCCTATTTGTTGAAGCAACCTTCTGACTTAAGCTCACAACTTTGATTAAAACTATTATCAACAAATTTTTCCTTAAATTTTCCAAACTCTTATAAAAATTAACAAAAAACTGCTAGTAGTAAAGAATTACAGGATAAGTCCTGCAGACATGGAACCCATGAAATAATGAGCTGAAAAAAAAAATTGGTTTTGCCATGAGTGGAATTCGAACCCACATCTCCAGGAAACGTGTTATGCTAGACCACTACACCATCAATGGCTAACCATTTCTCAGCTTAGTGACCTTATAAAGCTTTCTGGATTTTTATTTATTTGATTCACACTAGTGGCACCATCTATCCAGGAAGTGGACAACTCTGTTGCCTCATTAGAGATGGAATTAATATTTGTCACTCACGCTCAGGACATTAAATCAATAAATCAGTAGTAAATAATCATAGGATAAATCCTGTAGACATGAAACTCGTGAAATGATGAGCTGAAAAAAATTTGGTTCTGCCATGAGTGGGATTCGAACCCACGTCTCCAGGAAACATGCCTGTTATGCTAGACCACTACACCATCAATGGCTAACCGTTTCTCAGTTCAGTGACCTTATAAGCTTTCCGGATTTTTATTTATCTGATTCGCACTAGTGGCGCCATCTATCCGGGAAGTGGACAACTCTGTTGTCTCATTTAGAAATAAAATTAATATTTATCCCTCACGCTCAGAACGTTAAATCAATAAATCAGTAGTGACAAATATTAATTCCATCTCTAATGAGGCAACAGAGTTATCCACTTCCTGGATAAATGGCACCACTGTGCAAATCAAATTTAAAAAAGTCCAGAAAGTTTATAATGTCACTAAGCTGAGAAAAGGTTAGTCATTGATGGTGTAGTGGTTATCATGAAAAAAAAACTGCCATTTTTAAAAACGATAAATTTTGGAAGTAATTACGAAATACATACCACAATTTTTTCCCCCATTTCACACTCTTTTCTGTCATAAACCTATTTCAGTATTCCAAGTTATTTTTATCATTTTTCCCAGCATTCTATGCATCTTTCCTGTCTTCAAATCAAAATTGAAAGTAAACACATCCTTCTTAGAAATTCTGGTTGCACCTGCATTTAATTAGTTATGCTTCACAGAGTCAAACAGTAAGACACAGATGGCTGACACGTGCTATCTCTGTTTCGTGTGCTATAAGTGTTTTTTACAGTTCTGGTCCAGCATACTGGATACTCTTTGTAAAGTTAGTACTTTTTTTTATATTTAAACCTTAGTTAATTTTTATTTCAGTAGATTTATTTTCAGAAATTAGCGATCTTTTGGCTGATCGATAAGTATTTATTTTTTCATAGTTATGTCATATCGTATGACCGGCCTCAACTTGTTGCTGTGGATATTTTAACATCGCATTAGGCTATATGTTAATTTTTATTTTATTATTTATTACTTTTCCAGTAAAACTTTGATATAGTATCATTTTCGGAAAATAAATAAGGTTTTGGATATGAAAGCAAATTTATTTCTGTATATTTATTCCATTAGTTAGTGATTCCTAGATCAACTGAATAACTTGGCCTGATCAACTTGGCCCCTGGATAAAAACCTGTTTTTCAGCCTGGACAATGTGTCATGCCACGTTTGTTTAAAAATGTGGACACAACTGTTGGCGCAGAAGGCCTCAGACACCATTATTTTGACCACTACTGCCAACCCACCTTACCTCCTTTTTGGCACCCAACTCGACCAAAAAAGAATATCGCTGGCGGCACGGACCCATACAACGTGGTCCGATGCTCCCCAGATGGCGAGATCTACGTGCCCGCCAAGGTAAACAACTCTTGCCGGAGGTACCAAAGATTCACATCTCGGCCTACACAAGCCAATAATAATGCCCGCACGCAGTTTTGGGTGACCTCCACCAGGGACCCCATGAAGAATAAAACTGAGAGGACAATTTCTCAGCCTTCTTTAGTCAAAAAATTCTCGTCTCTGAGCTGGAAAGAGAAAGAGGTGGCGAGTCATCTCTGGCGAAGGAAAGGGGCTGAGCTGGAGGTTAGCATGCAAGTGAAGTGTAGCAAGAACCTCTACCTACCTGTAGCATACAAACTCCGAGCAACGACTGGACAACAGCGATGCCTTCTCCTGTGATCCGTCTGCATAGAAAGAGGTAGGGTCAAAGTTCATTCTGGTTTGGTAATACTTTTTCCAATTATGCTTGTGTAAGATTGCGCTGCCTATCGCCGTCACCTTGGTCCCAGATGAGATTAACAGACTATTTGGTGTCTATTCTCCCTTTGAGCATTAGCTCGACGGATTAACTTTAAATTGGCTTATTGCCGCCGCTCTAAATTCCTCGAAGTGAAAAGAGGCCACGCCAGTGGCGCCTGCCTACAATTGTCAGAAGAAAGGTTTAATGTTTAAATGTGTAACTCACTTAGGAATGATCTGTTGAATAAATGCTGTTATTTGTTATATGTGATTTATCTTTAGCTTCATGATTATTGATATGTGTCTGACGAAGTAAATGGTAATCTTAGAGCCTGCCTCAGTTTTGCAGTAGAAAAAAAATATACAACCACTAGTACGAACGGCGTTCTAACTGAAGCGACTTCTAACTGAATGAAATGGGCCAAATATATTCAGTGCACATGTCCAATTCTGTACCAGAACATCATTTCAGTTTTTCTTTTGCATGCATTATTCTCACCAAAATAATGTAACCCTTTTTTACCCCTACAATGGTATTTTAACAAAAATATTTTTTCAAAATATATGTTTGCTCTCTTTTTGCCTCCACACATTCACACCACCACCACCACTTAGTCCAACCTTACAGGCTTTCATAACAAAATAATTTTAAAAGGTGAAACAGCTTTTTTTGGTTTATAAATGGTAGCTATGTGTAAATGGAAGGAGATCTGTGCATTATTCCTCTATGATAATGGATAGAACCATTCAAGCACAGAACCTAAAGTCTGACCCAACGTTGTGGTGCAGGCCATTAATACCATTCAGGGATATATTCTCTCACCTGAAGGTGAACAGAAGAGAAGGGCTGCCAAGATCAATTTGGCCTACTGATTGCCACAATTTTTTTTTTGTAGGTAGGTTGTCAGCCCCACCTAAACAGATACATATGATACTTTATATAGGTTGTGATGATCCTGATCAGAAGCCATTGCCTGAACCCTTGAAACTACTTCATGCATTATCAAATCTAAACTGGAGCAATGTGTCTCAGATGTTGTCCTTGCTGGCACTCAAAATAGTGGTTTGGATTCTGATGGTAAAGAACTCCAATACTTGTTTTGGTTCCTATCAGCAAGGTGGGTTCAGTTCCTAATAAATGGGAAATGGATTCTTGCAATTAGGGGTCTGTTTGATATTGGCCATACCTCTCAGAATAAAACAAGCTTCTTTTAAAAAACATTTGCAAAGCTGTAAAGCAACCTGAAGTACAAGAGGGACTTCTGGATTATGTGTAAAATGATTAAAACTGATACTAAGAGCATTAACCAAATAATCAGCATTCTCTAAAATAAGCATTTCAACTGAATTAAATCCACAATAATGTGAAATGTTATTCAAGGCTACCTGTGCAGTATGAGAAATTAATAAGGGACATTTTAGGCTTGCATGAGACAATATAGTAGTCATTTTGCTCTAAAGACAATTTTTTTTCTTCAAGTTGTGATTTTTTAAGGTGTCTATTAAATGAGAATACTTAGTTTCAAATGATTATGGATATTATATTCTATGGCTACTGCAACTATTTCATGACATACAAGGCACAGACATTTATTATCAACATGAGAGAGAGAGAATTTCGATCCATCTGTATTTAAATGTTACTGTTCATTATGTACTTTTGCTGCACTCATATTCCAATGCATTTATAAACTATAAGGGGAATTAACTAAATAACTGAAATAACAGGAATATCAAAATGCAACCCTTATTTGAATAAGAACATAAAACTCTTTCACATAAGTGTGTTGCAAGGTCAAAGCAGAGAGGATATTATATTTTGCACATGAGCATTTCATTTACTGTTAACCCACTACTATTGAGGTCAGGTCACTCAATCTTTAAATTTGAAGACTATTGCACTTAACAACAACAAAAAAAAATAAGCAATAGGGCACATACTGTTAATACTTCCAAGTTCTAATTAAAAGTTCCAGAGAAAGTTTTAAAAAATTTGTTTTGAACTCCTTCAAATTTGTTTTAGCTTTCAGATGGGCAAAATGGTTGGCTGCACCATTTTACACCAAGAAACAAAAATTATTACAGATGCCAAGAAAACACTTTCACGGGCCATGCTGTGTAGGCCTGCATTACACAAATAATACGACATAATATTTTCCATATATTTATGAATATATTGCAATTCATGAAAGCTTTATAGTTTTGATTTAAACAACCTTTGTATTATACAGATATACATTTTGTTAAGTACACCTATCCCTCGATTTACACGGTACTCAGTTCACATAATTTTGGCTTTGCACGGTCAAAAAATGCAACCAGTTTCGATTTACACGGTACTGACTGAGACGTACATAGAAAGGAAATCTCAGTCAGTACCGTGTAAATCGGAACTGGTTGCATATTTTGACTGTGCAAAGCCAAAATTGTGTGAACTGAGTACCGTGTAAATCGAGGGATAGGTGTATTAATCTTTTTTTTCATAACGAAAATGATGAAAATATATTAAAGATGACCGATTTAATACAGATAGATAAAAGATGTACAGTACCTTACAAAGAAAGGTAAAATCAATCTGCAAAAAACACAATTAGTTAAATGAAATCTCTAATGTGAGGTCATATATCAGCAGCCTTGAGATGGATGAAGCATGAGCAGATCATGAACAGAAACAGAAGAATTAGAAAATTACAATCTACAACTGCATACAGCACAATACAAAATTCTCACTGCACACTGTAAGTATAAACAATATACATGAAGATATCCACAATATATCATGAATGCTGAGTATTTCAAAGCTAATTATCTATTTTATCAAGGCAACATTTGACAATGAAGATTTTTGTCTATTATCAAGTAATGGTTCAACTCTAGTAACTTTAGCATTAATTTTCTTTCACTCTAAAAAATATTGCCCAGATATTAATTTTCAAATAATAAGCCTGAGATATTAACATAAAATTTTCAACTACAAAATTAAGGGGAGTTTTGGAAAACATATCTGAAATGAAACAAAAACTTTGCATCAAAACTTACTTGTCAAAAAAAGTAAAGTAACTTACAAGCCTCATCCTATAACCGACGTAACTTTTGAAACCAAATCCAAGTGTAACAACTGGGTATCCAATGCTGAAAATTTATAATTTGCACTGTTAAAAAAATTTATGGATTGAAAAACAGTCTAAAATAAATTTTACTATTTACATTTACTTGCTACCAGAACTTTAAAATGTCGAAATAATTTTTCTAATTATCATTATGTGCAATTATCTTTCCCATATTGAGTAGATATTAATTTGAGAGTACCACTGAATTTAATTCATAGAGACTGACTTTTCTAATGTTTATCATTTAATACTTATGTTGTTGGCACAAAAAAAAAAGCCTACGAGTTCAAATTATATAACATTTTTCACCTTGGAGTCAAATATCATTCATTTGGTCTTTTGCTTAACAATACAAAATACTGAATTTTGGCATTAAAAAAATTACCCCTCAAGCTGGTGCTTGTCACAAAAAAAAACCTGACAGGAACCTCTCAATATAATATAGCATAAAGAACTGAAAGGTGAGATCTAAGCAGAAAGGCAAAAAAAAAGAAACATGCATGCTTTATCTGCAGCTCAAACCAAGGTCCCTTTGATCCACAGCTAATAAAGCTAACCATTCTGCCAACAGGATTGTGTTGCATACAAATTACCTTTGACTGCAATAAGTGAAAAGTGCAAATAATATACTGTATAAAACTTAAGATAATGTCTGCACACAAAATGTAAAAAACTTAACTATAATAGCATTTTACAAGAATTTTGGTAGAATGAAAATGTTTACAAAACAAGTAAAAATAGGAACTGCAAAAACTGTTAGTACTTTTCAAGTTATTTATTCACTACAACTTGAATTACAAATATCAAATACTATCATCATAGTAACTGCCTGAATTTGCAAGTACTACATGTGCCCTAAAAAGTAGAAAATAAACCTAAACAGATCAATGGTGCAATTAGTCACTAAATTCATATTCACTTCAAAGGAAGATAGGTGCTGGCAATCTTCTTGAGTAGATAAATCAATGCCCTATCTTCCTCTGAATATGAATTCAGTGACTGATTACACCATCAATATGTTTTAGATTTATTTTCTACTTTTCAGGGTGCATATAAGAAGATATATGAAAAAAAAATAAAAATAAAAAACACCTATTTATACATTTTTTCTTTCTCACTAAAAACGCCTACCTTCAATAACTGGGGCGGGGGTGGCTTAGTCGGTAGCGCGCCAGGCTCGTAATCTGTAGTTCCCAGGTTTGAGTCCCAGCTGGGTCAGCATTGAGATTTATCTCCGCAAAATTCCCCGCCCTGCCCACGGTCAGTAGGGGACACCGATGGGCTTGGAAAGGCCGCTGTCCATCGGATGGGACGTTAAGCCGTGGCCCCGTGTGCGGGAGAGCCATACCCTATGCACGTTAAAGAACACGCTGGATGGCCTTGACGGGAGGCTACCATCTGTCTCCCAACAGCTGTTCCAGTGGGTCCCCTCCCCAAACCTTCTCTGAGCCTTCGGGGTCCATGTGACCTGGCCATTTAGCCCATGGTGTGCAAAAAAGTGCCGCTCAGAGGTAAAACAACCCAACCTTCAATAACTTTCATTTGATATATGACTAGATATTCATTGTATATGTAGACAAGATAACAGGAAACTAGATGCTTTTGATTCTAGATGCTTACGCAGTATCTTGGGTATTAAGTGGTTTAACTTTGTAACTAATGATGAGGTTAGGCAAAGGAGTCTGCAACCTCCTTTAAGCAGCATATTGTGCAGAGAGAGACTCCACTGGTTTGGCCATGTTGCCCGTATGGATAATTATAGATTGGCGAATAGGGTTATGAACAGTGTGCCTAGAGGCCTCAGAAGGAGGGGGAGACCTAGGATGCGGTGGGCAGACAATGTCAAACAGGACCTTGTTAGAATTGGTGTGCAGTGGCCGGATGCAGCAGATGTAGCTCAGGACAGATATGCTTGGAGAATTAAACTGCGTGGTCTGGTTGGACCTCCGAAGCCCATGGCTGCTTGAGGATGATGATGATGAATATTAAGCTATTTGTTGAAAATTTATCTTTTTTTTTTTTCAGTTCAATATCTGCTTTATATATGCTTATTTTAAATAACCAATTATTCTTGGGCCATTTCATTTTAAATCATGCATAGAGTGTCAAGCAACACTCACAGATTCCATTTGAAAAAATATATGTAAATACCCTACTTAAGAACAACAGAACAGCATCTACTTTCGATCAAAGCCTTTTTTTTTTAATCGAAAGTTATGGCCACTCAAATAATGAAAAACAGCATATGCTGTACTACTAATGTTTCAAAAATTATTCGATCAACCTTTTTCATTTAATTTTCAAGAGATCATACCCAAAATATACACATGGAAGTTTTAAGGTTCATTCATTACTGATAGGAAATTTATGAAACAATTGTCAAAATAAGGTTAAAAACGGAATTTTTCTCAAAGCCTTGTTCATGTTACAGTTCAAAATCTACCCAACACACAGAAAATATATATTATTCGGTGGTAAACATATTCATCTATCTCCACAAAAAGTTGTATTTTAATATAATAATATTAATGCTCCAAAAACACTTCAAAAATTAAAACTATGAGAAAACTTAAAAAAATAGCATATTTTAAATTTAAAAAAAATGTTTTTAATCTGAAACTTTTGCAAATTAAAGATAAAGATTTGAATTAAATAACTCTAAAAAGAAACTAATGCATTTTATTTTAACAAATTTTTAAGATCTTTGAACATTTTGATAGTTTCATTTTCATTATTACAGCATTATGATGGAAATTTATTGAATTTTAACAAAATATTCTACTAAGTTAAATTGACATTTTTGTATAATAGTTTAACTAGATTTTGTTCAATTGTATGTTTGTAAAGCAGAATTGGTTAAAAAAAAAGATTAATTTACGAAGACTCCAAAAAAAAATATATTATGATTATATATATATAAGTAAAAAAATATATTATGATTATATATATTATGATAAATATATTATGATTAAATATAAAAAATATGATATCGCAAGGTTTTTTTAAAAAACGAAAAATCGAAGAGGGATTGAACACTATTATAGAATTGCACCTTAACAATATATTATTGAACACTATTATAGAATTGCACCTTAACAATATATTATTGAACACTATTATAGAATTGCACCTTAACAAGATATATTGATTTTAGATGTTTACACAGTATCTTGAGCATTAGGTGGTTCAACTTTGTAACCAGAATACACTATTATAGAATTGCACTAGGGGATTAACCTTGTTAACCATATCACGAGAATGGTTGTTACTAAATATGTATCCAAACTGCTATTGTAAGAGTTGATGAAAGACAATTTATGTATCTTTCAGGCATACATGGTAGAGTTCCCATTTCATATTTTGCATATGATGTAAACATAATAATGTCACTTCATCCAACAGAAAAATACAAATAGCACATGCTGTGATAAGTTTCTCAACCTTCAAAATATTGTTAGGCACATATTTTTTCTACTCCCTTGGTGGCAAGAATATATTAGACACATTTTTGATGTTTGATAGTGAACATATGTTACACAAATGCTTATACTGTTGTACATCATAAGTTGAACAACAATATAAAGAATGAGACCTATGAGGGTTGATCGAAAATTTCTCAGAATATTTAGATAAACATAACTGGAAGAGGAGGAGTTTCCTTGGGCATGCATACACTAGTTTAAGGCATCTCCCTAGCTCCGGCAACAAATTTGAATTTCAGATGGCATTCAATCCTTGTGTCACATTTTGTTTAATTGAATAAATGGGTTCAAACATGAATGGGATTTCATCATCTCTACAAGAGCAATTTCAACTTTTTAAAAACTTGGTCATATCATATTTTTCCTGTTTTCTGCTGAGGTCCTGCCATCCTCTCAGATCTCCTACTGTGGCATATAAACTGACAGGCTCCTGTCAGACCTCTGTGGCAAGCAGCTGCTTGAGGGGGTATTTATTATTATTTTTAATCACTTTTGGAGTTTTCCACAAATTGAACAATTTTATCATCATCATCCTCAAGCAGCCACGAGCTATGGAGGTCCAACCAGACCGTGCAATTTCATCATTCTCCAAGCATATCTGTCCTGAGCTACATCTCCTGCATTTGGCCATTACAGACCAATTCTAACAAGATCCTGTTTGACATTGTCTGCTCACCGCATCCTAGGTCTCCTCATCTTTCTGAGGCCTTTAGCCACACTGTTCATAATCCTATTCACCAATCTATAATTATCCATACGAGCAACATGGCCAAACCAATAGTCTCTCTCTCTGCACAATATACTGCTTAAAGGAGGTTGCCGACTTCTTTGCCTAATTTCATCATTAGTTACAAAGTTGAACCACCTAATGCTCAAGATACTGTGTAAACATCTAAAATCAAAAGCATCAAGTTTCCTGTTATCTTGTTTACAAAGTGTCCAAGTTTCACTACCATAACTAACCCTATAAAGAATCAAACTATTATAGTCTAATTTTAGTCTTTAGGTGCATACGCCTATTTCTCCACACTCTCCATAGATTCTTAAAAGTCCTGGCAGCAATCCCTATTCGTCTGTTAATCTCATGCCGCACATCAACATTATCTGTTACATAGCTCCCAAGGTAATTAAACTGTGACACCTGCTCAAGACTGCAACTATTCAGATTAACTGAATCACAGCTTGCCTGACCAATTTTCATCACTTTAGTTTTCTCTCTGTTAAAAACCAAACCTACTCTACTACCAGTTTTGTCAACAGCTCAAATGAAAGAGTTCATCACAACTTCATTTGCTAAAAGGGTTAAATCATCAGCATAATCTAAATCAGAACTTTTCGTATCTCCAGCCCATTTAAAGCCAAAATCTTTCCCTTGAAGTGAATTTCGCAAAATATAAT
Organism: Ryuthela nishihirai; assembly: GCA_038380435.1. Taxonomy (NCBI): domain Eukaryota; kingdom Metazoa; phylum Arthropoda; class Arachnida; order Araneae; family Heptathelidae; genus Ryuthela; species Ryuthela nishihirai. The sequence goes on along the minus strand of JAWZYU010000001.1, from coordinate 150,369,673 downwards.
CAATAACCAAACTAAAGAGAAAAGGAGACAAAATGCACCCTTGTCAAACACCAGAAGTAATGCTAAACCAATTGCTACAAGCCTTACCAACTCTCACACATGACTCAGTGTTATTATAGAGAGCTTTCATTATGTTAACTAACTTGTCTGGTATACCATATGATCTCACAATCAACCACAAATTATGATGATCAACAGAGTCGAAAGCCTTTTTGAAATCAACAAAGCTAGCAACGAAAGGTTTCTGAAACTCTATAAACATTTCTCAAGAATCTGCCTCAGTGAAAATATCTGATCCACACATCCCCTACCACTTCTGAATCCACATTACTCAACACACAATTACCTGTCAACCAGATTCTTAATTCTATTAAGCACAATCATGCAAAGAACTATCCCTGGGACAGGGAGTAAGCTGATACCCCTATAGTTATCACAAGAACTGCAATCACCTTTTTTGAAAATAGGGATAATAATAGCTCTGGTAAAATTCTTAGGAACCATGCCTTTATCATAAAGATATTGAAAATTTCAGTCATCCAAGTGGTAACCAAAATATTCCCAGCTCTAAGCATTTCCATAGTAATTTCATCTACACCTGGGTTTAAGTCTACTCTACTACAGTGTAAACTACATCTACACTGAAGTTTAAAGTTTAGAAGTAGCCAAAATAACTTCAGATTGTGTTATAAGGTCAACATTAAAGCCACCAATGCATCTATCATCATTACAAAAAATGGAAGTAGAACTAACCGCATTGTTTAGAATATCACTTAAATGCTCAGCCCACCTAGCCATGACAGAATCCTCACCTTCTATAACCTTACCTTGTTTATCTTCAATCCCTGTATACCTGTCTGTTTTCTACCATACAAAACATTAACTATCTGGTAGAGCTCTCTGCTGTTGTGCTATCTGACTGCTTCCTCAACTTTGTCAGCCAAGCCATCAACCCAAAGATTCTTATCAGCAGCTAACTGGTCCTTTACACATTTATTAAGCTTTCTGTTATGCTTTCTATTAAGACTAATAGGGTATTGATTAAGGACATTTCTGCAGTTCTTTCTTTCTGAAATAAGCTCAAGTGCCTTATCACTCAAATAATTCTGCCTCCTCTGCTCCTTTTTCCCTAAAAGAGTACTGTTAGTTTCCAAAAAAGCCTGTTTAAAATGGTCCCATTCTTCCTCAACTTCAGCAGTAAGCAGACCATGACTGTCATAATGACTCAGTAACCTATCATGATAAGCTTTAGCTATAACTCGGTCTTTCAGAGCTTCAGAATTAAAGGTAAAATTTTTAACCCTAGCACAACACTTTTTAAGTTTAAGCTGCAAGACACTTTTAACAAGGTAATGGTCAGATCCAATTTCAGCTCCCCTATATGACTTGGTATTCCTAACAGAACTAGCCCATTTGCTGTTAATTAATATATAATAAATCATATTCTTATGCAGCCCATCAGGTGGAACCCATGTGTACTTATGTATGTTGCAGTGTTTGTAATAAATGTTAGTTGTTCTGAAACCATTGAGTTTACTTACCTGTAGGAGACGTTGCCCATTTCCATTGCAGCTACCAATACCAAAAGGGCCTATCACCCATCCCCAAAGGTCAGAGTCAGTACCAACTTTGGCATTGAAGTCACCAAGAACAAGGGTAATATCTCCTTTCTTGACAGAATTCAAAATATCCTGAAGTTGTCTGTAAAACCTAACCTCCTCATCCTCATCAACATCCTCAGTGGGGGCATAACAACAGCAGAAAACATTCAAGTCTTTAACCCTTCCAATATCCAACCTGTATGTATACGTATGGAGAATCTGAATTGAGAAGCCAATGACGTATGCATACATTCCTAGTACAACACACCAAACTTCATTTTTTTTTAAATAGAAATATTGAATTTTAAAAATTTTAATATATATGCCAATAAAACTTATATTTTAGAGGTGTTAAAATACAATACCTTTTTAATTTAAGATGAATTATATTCTTAGGTGGCATAAAATATCCCTGCCACACTCCCAGTAGCCATTCAGACAAGCACAAATTACGTTATCACCGCACTCTGAATTCTTGATGAAACGGAACTTTCCTGCCGCTAAATTTACGATTACGATTTGAAGTGTTGCCAGTTGGTTTTTTCTTAAAAGTTTGAAAAACTGTCGAAAATTTACAATGATTTTTTTTTCTTTTTCAGAGCAACTTCAAAGCATTTAGCATGCACATACTTTTACTCTTGGTTTTCATTTTATTCTTTCCTGCTTTAAATTCTTTTCAATATTCTTAAATTTTTTCTCTTACTGAACATATATCTTGATGTAAAAAAAAGAAAAGAAAAAAATCAATATTTTAGGTGTAATCGTAATAGCTAAAGTTTCCGTGGCAGACAGTTCAAAGTAGTTTTGGTTCTGGAATCTCTCCTGCTAGTTGTACTCAGGATTATCGTTAAGTCCTTTTATATTTCATAAGTTAATTTTTAATAATATATATTTATTTCATTTATATGATATGTAAATATTAATTGATAAAATTTATATCTGATAAAAATAGGAAATGGACATAGTAAAGAAATTCAATATGAGTGTGAACTATATGAAGGTTGCCTTATGCAATAATGCATGTTTAAGTTGTATCATACTGAAAAAAATTACAAGAGGAAGTAGCATTCTTCTTCAAGGTAAAAAAAAATATTTTATTATTTGAAGTAAAATATTCTTTGTACTTGAATCCAATAAAACAATTCTAGTTTGTAGATTTTTCAGAATTAGGTCTTAATTGCCCTACCAAACCTTTTTTTTTTCTACAGCATCAATCTGAAAAAGTTTTATTAAAATACTTATCATTTTCAAATATATTTTATTTTCATAATATTCACAATTAATTCTGTTTAATTTGATACATAACATGACCTATTTCCATTGATTGGTTAATTTTTTTAAAAATTCTAAAGTTGACTTGTTTATTTGACTCAGCACAATTGGCTAAAAGCCTGGAATTTTCTCAAAGTATGGTACCGAGAAAAAAAATTAAAACAAGAGAAATATTTACTTGAAACCAAAAAACTTTTTTTTTTGTTTTTCAGAAATATATAGCCATTCTATTTATGTGCATTATAATCATTTCTGTCTATTAGTATTTTTTTAATAAATTTGTATTTATGTTGCCAGATGAATATTTTTTTACTATATGACTCTAAAAAAGTCCTATTAAAATGAACTATATTGTCTTTTTTGTTAAATACTTGATTTTCAGAAAATCCAGAATTAAATGCTGATTAATTTGGCATACAACATGCAATAATTCCTTTCATTAGTTATTTGGCAAAAAAAAGTTCTGAAGTTAAAGTGTTTTTTGGCTGAGCATAGTGAGAAAATAGCTTGGCCCCTGGATGGAAACCTGTTTTTCAGCCTGGACACTGGATGCGTTAATACTTGTCTGAAATTTTGCTGTAAGAAACCTTTCATTAATCACTCATATCCTAGAAGAGTATCACTAGCATGTCTCCTAAGAAGCAAACCTACACCTTGGAGAGGCTTTTTATCTTCCATCTCTGAAAAGAGAAATTTAAAATCATTTTTAAGAATCTGACCTTCGTCCATCTAGTCCTAGAATCTAGCAAGCCAAGAATATAAAAGTTATAATGGTGGAATTCTCGTGTGAGGATATCAAGAGAATAAGCTCTGTGCAGAGTTCTCACATTCCAACTACCTATGGAGAGAAAATGGTTAGTGGGATGTTTAAAGAAACTATGTTTATTGAGAGAGGGAATGCTGACAATATCAAACAGTGCCCTAACCACACACATTGGGAAAGGACCCATTCCCCCACCACTAAAGGCTGAAGCCATTTACACTGGAAGACTTCCTCCAATGTAGAATTTGACGATGCCCAAAGAAGCAAGAGTTCACGTGCCTGCGATGACCTCTGCTCAGAATTATCTACCAGCTTATAAAACATATCCTGTGAATCTATTCACTTGGGGCTGTCAACCCACAAACAAAAAACACAGTGGCAGATTTTCCCTCCACAGAAGCCCACCAGTGCAGCAAATTCAGGATACATAATCAAGCTCAGAGCCTTAATCTAGTCCAGTAAGTTTATATGGTTAGCTCCAGAACACTATGTGGTTGACCACTCCTCAGCAGGGTAGAAAACAAAAAGTAGCCATAGTTGTCCAAGATCAGTAGGCCACACTAATCTGGCAGCCCTCCCCTTCTGTTCACCTTCTGTTCACTTCCACAAGTCTCTCTCTGTTTTGAAAGGTACTAATGACCTGCACCACGAGAAGATGGGGTCAGACATTAGGTGCTAGGCCTGGCCGGTTCTATGCATCATCACAGGGGATTGGTGCATAGCTCTCCTTCCAGTGACTACCTATCTACCATTTATAGATTCAATTTATCGGTGCTGCTTTCTAAACATTACAATTTAACCAATCTAGTTAAACTATTATTTGTACTAAAAAAGGGTACTTAATATTTCTTAGAAGAAACCATCCCAGTGGCTAGTCCCTTGGCTACTGATCAAAGGGACCTATGTTGAAGCCCTGCATAAGGCTTGGATATTTTTTATCATCTTTCTGCTGCTGTCTTGCCTTCCACAAAGATCGCCTTTTTCGGTTTGTACTACGCTGATAGGCTCTTATCAAACCTCTGTGGCAAGCAACTGCTTGAGAAATATTATTATTAACAGAACATACTGTTAAAATACAATAAGTTCCCCCTCATAATACTTTAATTATATCTAAAAAAAAATAATTGTAGAAGCTTCAAGGTATTTTAGTTAAGTCTTTGTCTTTAATTTGAAAAAATATAGAAAAAGAAAAAGTATATAATCTATCGACTTCAACTGTAAAAGAATAGAGGCACAACCATTGCCAGGTGTTATGTCTGCAAATGATCAGCTGAAATCCTATAAACTCTCTTTTTGTGCAGGGCATTAGTGTAGGTGAGCTCACATTCAAGAACAAATTGGAAAGCTTGAATAAAGCTGTACTTTGTGAAATGCCAAAAAGGAAATAATTCATTTCATTAGTATTTTCTTTTGGAAAAAGGTAAAATAGTGTAAGATTTGGAACATTTGGAAAAGGGAAAACTAAATAATGCAAAATTTGGTTTCTAAATAAAAAAAAATATCAGAGCAGTTAGGAGCTCTGTACCATGGACAATCAGACATCAACGTCATAAAATACAAGTTAAAAAAACGAGGCCAAACAAGAGCGAAATAATTATTTTTAATACTAGTATAACTTATCTTTAAAATTACATTGCTGACAACCAAACAAAAAAAAACTATTATTATTTATTTTGCTACAAGTTTGAAAATCTAAATATTTTGTTCAGAAAAATTCTATATGACACTTACCAGTGGGCTGCAAAAGGCCTACAAAGATCTAGGTGAAATGGTAGATTTTTAAGTTCTTTGAGCCGCACTGATGCTTCTATATATACAAAAAGTAACCACAGAGAAATTGTAGGAAGACATATCCCTCTCTCTACAAGAGAAAAAACAAAGTGAAAAATGCTATGTTACTATATACATAAAATAAAAATTCAATTTTAGATATCAAGATTGATATTTAAACACATCAAAGGTAATATAAAATTGCAACATAATGATAAAACTAATTTGTGTGACACGATTGCTTAAACCTTTCAGTTCCTCATGTGACCATACGAGAAGGGAACTTAAGTTATTTTTAATCAACATAAAGCTTAAAGTAAATTTTCAAATATACATCCATCCCTCGATTTATATGGTAGACAGGTTATGAGAAATCACTGTGTAAATTGAAACCATGCAAATTAAAATCAACTTAAGGGAAAAAAAAGAGGATAAGTTCAGAAAAAATCATTGTTATGAACATAAAATGAAAGTTTAAATTTATACAAATTTATTTCAAATCTCAGTTCAGCAGTAATAATAAGCATTAATGCAACTTTATTTTGAATTCTACTTAATCTAATTTAGATAAGCTTAGATTAATTTATCATACATTTCTTTTTGGTCATGACAAATACTCATCATTAATGTAGACCATACACTATCGAATTTTAAACCAAAATTTGAAAGGAAGAAATTTATGAACTGTTGGTTCATGGTTTTATTATAAATTAGAAATTAAGCATTTATACCAATACTTAATGCCTTATTTTGTAAAATATGTATTTATATATTTTATGAAACAGTATACTTATGAATCAACTTTATTTAGCCTATATAATAATCTATAAAGTTAAACTTGTTGCTAAAATTGAGATAAAATACTGTTTTTACTAGTCTGAAATATTCAGTTTAGGAAAGTCAGATCTAGCTACCGATTCAAAACATGCTTCATTTCACATCAAGATGTCATGAGACGGATTGCATTACAATGGCAAGAATATAATTTTAGCCACAGAACATAACTAGAACTTGTTACAGATGGTGATTTCATTAATATCGGAATTTACTATTATCTGTTTATTCTTGAAAATAAATGATATCAATTAAAACCATTTAGTTCATTTTTCATTAGGAATGACAATCAATCTCCCTTGATGCTATATCACTGCTACTTCATATGTATAATATCCACATACATAAAAAAAAATTTATCCATAATGTGTAAAACCAAGCCTATAATAATGCAAAACACAACAGATGACATTTTTTGACCATGTAAACTGAGTAAATGTAAAATGGGAGATAGGTGTAGTTTTCTATATAAGAACTTGCAATACATTTACAATTAATAAAAGAATTTATTTTATTTTTCATGTCAGTTCTGTTTTGTTATTTTTTTTCTTTGCAAAAGATATTTATTTTGGTCCAAATAACAATTACATCATGCTGCAAATGTTGTCAGACATACAAAATTAATTTGGAACTGAAAGGGTTAAGATAAACAATCGAAAATTTTCAGTTTATTTTATTTTTGAGTATTTCACTTTTTTAGAGACATTATAAGCTAGCCTCTTTCTTTTCCTCCTAGGCTTATATCCTATTTAATAAAGAGGTGTTTATTGCTATGGAAGATGATGTAAAATGTTTAGTGTTGTTGCTTTGTGATGTTGATGAGTTTTCTCCATCCCTAAAAGGATGGTGAAAAGAGAAAATCTTGAAAGAGGTATAAATTTTCTTATGTCAGCAATTTTTTGGAGATAACGGAAAATGTTCCTGAATTTAAAAGCCACAATTTTTTCAAAATAATGTTTTTTTTTATTGAGTGATATGAGAAGGTGAATGCACTGATGTAAAATATAAAAAACTACTGTATTTGGGCTAATAATTATTCATATAATTCTAATACATTTACTTAGAGAAAAAGAAAAAAGAGCATTAACAACAATTGTACAAAATTATAATGTATATTTCATGCATTTACTCTAATTACAGAAAGTGCACCTTCATTAACAAAATCTAATATCATTGTATGATACAAGTTCATTGCAACAGATCAAGAGCACAAAAATCAGATGTTAAAGTAACATTTACCAATGAATTAAAATAACTATATACCCATTACTTTTATCATAAGTAACAGCATGATTATAATTTGTTAGAAAAATACTGTTTAAATCTGTGTTTTAATTCATACAAATATCTAGCAGTTACAGAAATAATTGTTAATTAAAAATATACCTTGAAGGCCTAGGAAGCTCACTGCTGATCTAGTTGATATATTGTGGATTTCGAATATAGCCTTAAAGGTTTTAGAAGTTGTCTGTGGGGAAAACACCTCTGGCAGTGAAGCAAAATCATACGTCATTTTAATTGATATTTTAATAATAAGAGTATTACTTATCAAAAAACACAACTTCTTAAAAATATTATCTATATCTTGCTGACTTATGCTATTAGAAGCTGTTTGTTGCTTTGACACAATTTTTCATACATAATGCATATTAAAAGCAAGTCAGATATTTCTGTTAATGTTTTTACTTTTCAGAACAGAATCAGGCTTTCAATCAACATTGATTTCACAGAAAAATCTGAAAGAGTTCATCCCAACTAAAATTATTTCACTAGAAATTTTGAGTTCATATAGGGAACTTCTATTAAAACAAGACATGACTGCATTCATTATAAAAGAATAAGAGTTAACCTATTCACTACCGAAGTTTTAATTCCAACTGTTTTCTGTCTCAGCATATTCAATGAGGATATGCTCATTTTGACTATTTTCCATGATGAGTATCCTCATTGTATGCATGCAGTCAAAAGGTTAAGTTGCCATGATAATAATAATAGTTCTGAGACATAGTTTTAAACCATTTCAAGTATGGTCATTTGGCTCTGGTGTAAAGGGAACGGAATTTGCATCCCGGATAAAGAATGGATTTTTCTTTTCATGTCTTATTAAGTTTTGCCTTTCTCACAGATCTTTGCTACATCATATTATACTAAAAGGCTCCTTGTCACACCTCTGTGGCAAGCAACTGATTGTGAACTATCCCATTCTTTAACATTTCTAGTTTTGGGCTTATGTATGATGCAAATGCTTTTATCAGGTCTAACGTTTGAGCTCCAAGACTGCAAAAAAGTGCCGTGTCACTTTTATAACCCTTCCAATGCCCAGCCTAAAAAACGAATGAAAATGGAGGCCGAATTTTTTTTTATGTTGGGCTAAAAGCAGAGATGCCAACCTAGCATGGAAAAAATTATTATTTGCAGAATGAAAAATCAAAGCACTTATGAAAACTAATAAATTTCTGTATTTTTAAAGAGTATGTAATATATCAATTATCAATCAATTCATCAATACCTATTTATTATTATTTACTAAATTTGTAGCCTTAGGCAGTTCACACCTCATCTAGATTGTGGATTTCAAATACAGCCTTAAAAGGTTTCAGAAGTTGTCTGAGGGGAAAACACTTTGGCAGTGAAACTTTCTCCTATATGCAATAATTTCACAGATTCAAATTACTTGGAAATATTTCACAAAATATTTCTGATTTTACAAACATTTAGGAGGCATAGTAAAATTTTTAACACAAAACCAGTAATGAAACTGTTTCACAGTGCTGAAACCAAACTAAACAGTGGTAAGCTGATATAGGTTAGCGGCATAGGATTATTTCCTATTAATAAGGAGTTTTGATCAGCCAACCAAAAGGTCAGAGCAGTAGCCCAGTTATCAATTTACCTCTCAATCCCTAATAAACCCATTAGCCCAACCCAGACAGCAATAGACCTACCTGCATGAGACCATTTCCAGCTGCAATGTCAATCATGGCTCACAGATTACTCAAGTTCTCCAATCTGTATTATATCTTTCACTTTGAAGTTCTCGATTCTAGGAAATCCAATTAGTATTTAGTTAGCTGGATCTGGGAGAGCTGTGTATAGGTTCAATAAACACCCATCCACAAACAATCTATAACTTTCAACTCTATAAAAAAATTTAGGTGTCAATTTTGCAATGTGTTCTGTCTGGAAATAGTTAACTAAAGTCTGGCATATTTCCTCTGATTGGTGTGCAGCAACAAGCAACCACAGATTAGAAAGTGGGGACACAGCTGCACCTTAGTACAGTAAAACGGTTAAAATGTAAACAGTTCTCCCCTTTCATTAACATTCTCCTTTTGGGTAAAGGGCAAAAATATTGTAAATTTTGGGAACAGATTTTTGTAAGGGTAAAATTGAAAAAAACCTAAAACTTGGATTTTTCAATGACCATTTCGGATTTTAAACCAAACTTCAGAGAATATCTGAAAAAATCAGAGTAGTCAGCAGCTCTGTAAAAGTAAACTTCACAACTTTATCCTGAAGTAAATAATAGATAAAACTCTTGTTATAGACCAAAATAAAAAAAAAAAACAATTTTATTCAGCACAATAAAACAATAGCAATACAAAAAAAATTTAAATACTGAATATTATTATTAAATTAGATATTCTCGGCTTGCAAGAGACCAGATGGACAGATAAAGGTCAGATTTTTAAAAATAATCTTAAATTTCTCTTTTCAGGGAGGGACGACAATAAGCATCACCAAGGCGTGGGTCTGCTTCTCAGCAGACATGCTAATAATGCTCTTCTAGGATATGAGTGCATTAATGAAAGGTTTCTTACAGCAAAATTTCAGACAAACGTTAAAGACTTGAATGTTATCTGCTGTTATGCCCCCACTGAGGATGCCGATGAGGATGAGAAGGATAGGTTTTATGAACAACTTCAGGATATTTTGAATTCTGTCAAGAAAGGAGATATTACCCTTGTTCTTGGTGACTTCAATGCCAAAGTTGGTACTGACTCTGACCTTTGGGGAGGAGTAATAGGCCCTTTCGGTATTAGTAGCTGCAATGGCAATGGGCAACGTCTCCTACAGGTAACTTAATGGTTTCAGAATAACTAACACTTATTACAAACACCGCGACATACATAAGTACACATGGGTTTCACCTGATGGGCTGCATAAGAATATGATTGATTACATATTAATTAACAGCAAATGGGCTAGTTCTGTTAGGAATACCAGGGCATATAGGGGAGCTGAAATTGGATCTGACCATTACCTTGTTAAAAGTGTGTTGCAACTTAAAATTAAAAAGTGTTGTGCTAGGGTTAAAAAACTTACTTTTAATACTGAAGCTCTGAAAGATCCAGTTATAGCCAAAGCTTACCATGATAGGTTACTTAGTCATTATGACAGTCATGGTTTGCTTACTACTGAAGTTGAGGAAGAATGGGATCATTTTAAACAGGCTTTTTTGAACACTAACAGTACTCTTTTAGGAAAAAAGGAGCAGAAGAGACAGAATTATCTGAGTGATAAGGCACTTGAGCTTATTTCGGAAAGAAAGAACTGCAGGAATGTCTTTAATCAATACCCTACTAGTCCTAATAGAAAGCATTACAGAGAACTTAATAAACGTGTAAAAGATCAGTTAGCTGCTGATAGAATCTTTGGTTTGATGCCTTGGCTGACAAAGCTGAGGAAGCAGTTAGACAGCACAACAGCAGAGAGCTGTACCAGATAGTTAATGTTTTGTGTGGTAGAAAACGGACAGGTATACAAGGATTGAAGGATAAACAAGGTAAGGTTATAGAAGGTGAGGATTCTGTCATGGCTAGGTGGGCTGAGCATTTCAGTGATGTTCTAAACAATGTAGTTAGTTCTACTCCCATTGTTTGCAATGATGATACATGCATTAGTGGCTTTAATGTTGGCCCTATAACACAATCTGAAGTTATTTTGGCTGTTTCTAAACTTAAACTACATAAATCCCCAGGGGTAGATGAAATTACTACCGAAATGCTTAGAGCTGGGAATGTTTCGGTTACCACTTGGATGACTGAAATTCTGAATATCTTTTATGATAAAGGCATGGTTCCTAAGGATTTTACCATAGCTATTGTTATCCCTATTTTCAAAAAAGGTGATCGCAGTTCTTGTGATAACTATAGGGGTATCAGCCTACTCTCTGTTCCAGGTAAAGTTCTTTCCATGATTGTGCTTAATAGAATTAAGAACCTGGTTGACAGTCAATTGCATGATGAGCAATGTGGATTCAGAAGTGGTAGGGGATGTGTGGATCATATATTTTCACTTAGGCAGATTCTTGAGAAACGTTTAAGAGTTTCAGAAACCTTTGGTTGCTAGCTTTGTTGATTTCAAAAAGGCTTTCGACTCTGTTGATCGTCATAATTTGTGGTTGATTGTGAAATCATATGGTATACCAGACAAGTTAGTTAACATAATGAAAGCTCTCTATAATAACACTGAGTCATGTGTGAGAGTTGGTAAGGCTTGTATCAATTGGTTTAGCATTACTTCTGGTGTTCGACAAGGGTGCATTTTGTCTCCTTTTCTCTTTAGTTTGGTTATTGATTATGTTATGCGAAATTCACTTCAAGGGAAAGATTTTGGCCTTAAATGGACTGGAGATACAAAAATTTCTGATTTAGATTATGCTGATGATTTAGCCCTTTTGGCAAATGATGTTGATGAGATGAACTCTTTCATTCGAGCTGTTGATGAGACTGGTAGTAGAATAGGTTTGGTTATAAACAGAGAGAAAACTAAAGTGATGAAAATTGGTCAGGCAGGCTGTGATTCAGTTAATCTGAATGGTTGCAGTCTTGAGCAGGTGTCACAGTTTAATTATCTTGGGAGCTATGTAACGGATAATGGTGATGTGCGGCATGAGATTAACAGACGAATAGGGATTGCTGCCGGGACTTTTAAGAATCTATGGAGAGTGTGGAGAAATAGGCGTATACACCTAAAGACTAAAATTAGACTCTATAATAGTTTGGTTCTTTCTAGGGTTAGTTATGGTAGTGAAACTTGGACACTTTGTAAACAAGATAACAGGAAACTAGATGCTTTTGATTCCAGATGCTTACGCAGTATCTTAGGCATTAGGTGGTTCAACTTTGTAACTAATGATGAGGTTAGGCAAAGGAGTTTGCAACCTCCTTTAAGCAGCATATTGTGCAGAGAGAGACTCCGTTGGTTTGGCCATGTTGCCCGTATGAATAATTATAGATTGGCGAATAGGGTTATGAACAGTGTGCCTAAAGGCCTCAGAAAGAGGGGGAGACCTAGGATGAGGTGGGCCGACAATGTCAAAGAGGACCTTGTTAGAATTGGTGTGCAGTGGCCAGATGCAGTAGATGTAGCTCAGGATAGACTTGCTTGGAGAACTAAATTGCACGGTCTGGTTGGACCTCCGTAGCCCATGGCTGCTTGAGGATGAGGATGAGGATGATGATGATAATATATAATTATCCATATGGGCAACATGGCTAAACTAACAGAGTCTCTAGCTGCACAATATGCTGCTTAAAGGAGGTTGTCGACTCCTTTGCCTAACCTTATCATTACTTACAAAGTTGAACTACATAATGTCCAGTATACTGCATAAGCATCTACAATCAAAAGCATCAAGTTTCCTGTTATCTTGTTTACAAAGAATCCAAGTTTCACTACCGTAACAAATTCTAGAAAGAACTAAATATTATACAGCCTAATTTTAGTCTATAGGTGTATACTCTTATTTTTCCACACCCTCCACAGATAGTTAAAAGTCCCAGCAGCTCTCCACAGCAGTTAAAAGTCCATTCATCTACTAATCTCATGCCACATATCACCAGTATCTGGTACATAGCTCCCAAGAAAATTAAACTGACACCTGCTCAAGACTGCAACCATTCAGATTAATGAATCACACCCTGCCTGACCAATTTTCATCACTTTAGTTTTCTCTCTGTTTATAACCAAACCTACTCTACTACCAGTCTCATCATTAGCATGAATCAAAGAGTTCATCTCATCAACATTATATGACAAAAGGGCTAAATCACCAGAATAATTTAAATCAGAAATTTTCAGATTTCCAGACCATTCAGGCCGAAATCTTTTTTTTTTGCAGACAATTTCGCAAAATATAATCAATAACCAAACTAAAGTGGAAAGGAGACAAAATGCACCCATTGTCGAATACTAGAAGAAATGCTAAATCAATTGCTACAAGCCTTACCAACTCTCATACAGGGCACAGTGTTATTATAAATAGCTATCATTACATTAAATAATTGGTTAGTATGCCACATGATTTCACAATCAACCACAAATTATGACAATCAACAGAGTCAAACGCCTCTTTGAAATCAACAAAGCTAGTAACCAAAAGTTTTTGAATCTCGAAACATTTCACAATAATCTGTCTGAGTGAAAATATCTGATCTACACATCCCCTATGACTTCTGAATCCACATTGCTCATCACACAATTTGCCCATCAACCAGATTCTCAATTCCATTAAGCACAATCATGCAAAGAACCTTACTTGGATAGAAAGTAGGCTGATAACACTATAGTTATCACAAGAACAATGATCATCTTTTCCAAAAACAGGGATAATATTATCTCTGGGAAAATCCTTAGGAAACATGCCTTTATCATAAAAGATATTCAAAATTTCAGTCATCCATTTGGTAATCGAAACATTCCCAGCTCTAAGGATTTGAGTAATAATTTCATCTATCCCTGGGGATTTATGTAGTTTAAGTTTAGAAAGAGCCAAAATTACTTCAGACTGTGATACAGAACCAATACCAAAGCCAAAAATGCATTTATCATCATTACAAACAATTGGAACAGAACTAACCACATTGTTTAGAATATCACTGAAATGCTCATCAAACATAGCCATGGCAGAATCCTCACATTCTATAACCTTACCTTCTTTATCCTTCAATCCCTGTATACCTATCCGTTTTCTACCACACAAAACATTAACTATCTGGTACAGCTCTCTGCTGTTGTACTGTCTAACTGCTTCCTTGGCTTCATCAGCCAAGCCATCAAGCCAAAGATTCTTATCAGCTGCAAACTGATCTTTCACACGTTTATTAAGCTCTCTGTAATGCTTTCTATTAGGACTAGTAGGGTATTGATTAAGGACATTCCTGCAGTTCTTTCTTTCTGAAATAAGCTCAAGTGCCTTATAACTCAAATAATTCTGCCTCCTCTGCTCATTTTTTTCCTAAAACAGTACTGTTAGTTTCAAGAAAAGCCTGTTTAAAATGGTCCCCTTCTTCCTCAACTTCAGTAGTAAACAAGCCATGACTGTAATAATGACTAAGTAACCTATCGTGGTAAGCTTTAGCTATAACTGGGTCTTTCAGAGCTTCAGTATTAAAGGTAAATTTTTTAATCCTAGCACAACACTTTTTAAGTTTAAGTTGCAACACTTTTAACAAGATGATAAACATATCCTGTGAATCTATTCACTTGGGGCTGTCAACCCACAAACAAACAGAAAACACAGCAGATGAATTTTCCTCCACAAAAGCCCACCAGTGCAGCAAATTCGGGATCCATAATTAAGCTCAGAGCCATTATTCAGTTCAGATTGGTACATATGGTCAGTATCATGACCCTGTGTGGTTGACCACTCCTCAGCAAGGTAGAAAAAAAAGAAAAGTTGCCATAGTTGTCCAGTAGGCCACACTGATCTGGCAGCTCTCCTCTCCGTTCCTTTGCACAAGACTGTTGGAAGGTACTAACGGCCTGCACCATGAGAAGGCAGGGTCGGACATTAGGTACTAGGCCTGGCCAGTTCTATGAATCATCATATTATTAAGTGTTAGTAATTCTGAAACCACTAAGTTTACTTACCTGTAGGAGATGTTGCCCATTGCAGCTACCAATACCAAAATGGCCTATCACATCTCCCCAAAGGTCAGAGTCAGTACCAACTTTGGCATTGAAGTCACCAAGAACAAGGGTAATATCTCCTTTCTTGACAGAATTCAAAATATCCTGAAGTTGTTCATAAAACCTATCCTTCTCATCCTCATCGGGGGCATAACAGCAGATAACATTCATGTCTTTATTGCTTGTCTTAAATTTTGCTGTAAGAAAACTTCCATTAATGCACTCATATCCCAGAAGAGCATCACTAGCGTATCTGTATTTCTCATCATTCTATTACTTAAATCTCTTGTTTAATTTAATTTTTTTAAATTTTCTTATTGTATAACTTATAAAATTGTAAATTACTTAGCCAATGTTAAAGACTACTCAGTGATGCAAAAATACATTTTTAAAACAATATTTAAAAAAATTTCAAATTCTTAACGTATAAAATTGGCAAATTCAACACCATTTCCACCAAATACCAAAATATCACTACAAAATATTTGAGTAAAAGTTACTTTTTTTTTTTATCTAGACTTGGTCTGTAAATGGTAGATAGGTAGTCACTGGAAGGAGAGCTATTCACCAATCCCCTGTGATGATACATAGAACTGGCCAAGCACAGCACCTAATGTCCGACTCCACCTTCTCGTGGTGCAGGCCATTAGAACCTTTCAAAAGAGAGAGATTCTTGTGGAAGTGAACAGAAGGGGAGGGCTGCCAGAATAGTGTGGCCTATTGATCTGGACAACTATGGTTGATTTTTTTTTCTACTGTGCTGAGAGGTGGTCAACCATACAGGGTCCCGGTGCTGACCACATAAACCTATTGGACTGGACTGAAATAAGGCTCTGAGTTTGATTATGGATCCTAAATCTTCTGCGGTGTTTTTTGTTTGTTTGTGGGTTGACAGCCCAGAGTGAATAGATTCACAGGATATGTTTTATAAGCTGGTAGATAATCCTGAGCAGAGGTCATCATAGGCATCTGAACTCTTTGCTTCTACTCGCATCGTCAAATTCTACATTGGGGGAAGTCTTCCAGTGTAGATGACTTCAGCCTTTAGTGGTGGGGGGAACGGATCTTTGCTCCATTTCTGCGATTGGGGGCTGTTTGATATTGTCGGCATTTCCTCTCTGAATAAACAGTTTCTTTAAACATCCCACTAACCATTTTCTCTCCATAGGTAGCTGGAATGTGAGCACTCTGCACAGAGTTTTTCTCTTGATGTCCTCACACAAGATTTCCACCGTTATAATTTAGATATTCTCGGCTTGCAAGAGACCAGATCGACAGATAAACGTCAGATTCTTAAAAATAATCTTAAATTTCTCTTTTCAGGGAGGGAAGACAATAAACGTCACCAAGGCATTGGTCTGCTTCTCAGCAGACACGTTAGAGATGCTCTTCTAGGATATGAGTGCATTAACGGAAGGTTTCTTACAGCAAAATTTCAGACAAGTGCTAAAGACGTGAATGTTATCTGCTGTTATGCCCCCAATGAGGATACTGATGAGGATGAGAAGGATAGGTTTTATGGACAACTTCAGGACGTTTTGAATTCTGTCAAGAAAGGAGATATTACCCTTATTCTTGGTGACTTCAATGCCAAAACTGGTACTGACTCTGAACTTTGGGAAGGGATGATAAGCCCTTTTGGTATTGGTAGCTGCAATGGCAATGGGCAACATCTCCTACAGGTAAGTAAACTCAATGGCTTCAGAATAACTAACACTTATTACAAACTCCACAACATACATAAGTACACATGGGTTTCACCCGATGGGCTACATAAGAATATGATTGATTATATATTAATTAACAGCAAATGGGCTAGTTCTGTTAGGAATACCAGGTCATATAGGGGAGCTGAAATTGGATCTGAGCATTATCTTCTTAAATGCGTCTTGCAACTTAAACTTAAAAAGTGTTGTGCTAGGGTTAATAATTTTACCTTTAATTTTGAAACTCTGAAAGACCCAGTTATAGTTAAAGCTTACCATGATAGGCTACTTAGTCATTATGACAGTCATGGTTTGCTTACTACCGAAGTTGAGGAAGAATGGGATCATTTTAAACAGGCTTTTTTGGACACTAACAGTACTCTTTTAGGGAAAAAGGAGCAGAGGAGGCAGAATTATCTGAGTGATAAGGCACTTGAGTTTATTTCGGAAAAAAAGAACTGCAGGAATGCCCTTAATCAATACCCTACCACTCCTAATAGCATTACAGAGAACTTAATAAACGTGTAAAAGATCAGTTAGCTGCTGATAAGAATCTTTGGCTTGATGGCTTGGCTGACAAGTCCGAGGAAGCAGTTAGACAGCATAACTGCAGAGAGCTGTACCAGATACTTAATGTTTTGTGTGGTAGAAAATGGACAGGTATACAGGGATTGAAGGATAAACAAGGTAAGGTTATAGAAGGTGAGGATTCTCTCATGGCTAGGTGGGCTGAGCATTTCAGTGATGTTCTAAACAATGTGGTTAGTTCTACTTCCATTGTTTGCAATGGTGATAGATGCATTGGTGGATTTAATGTTGGCCCTATAACACAATCTGAAGTTATTTTGGCTATTTCTAAACTTAACCTTTATAAATCCCCAGAGGTAGATGAAATTACTACGAAAATGCTTAGAGCTGGGAATGTTTCGGTTACCACTTCGAAGACTGAAATTTTGAATATCTTTTACGATAAAGGCATGGTTCCTAAGGATTTTACTAGAGCTATTATTATCCATATTTTCAAAGGTTCTTGTGATAACTATAGGGATATCAGCCTACTCTCTGTTCCAAGGAAAATTCCCTGCATGATTGTGCTTAATAGAAATAAGAATTTGGTTGACAGGCAATTGCGTGATGAGCAATGTGGATTCAGAAGTGGTAGGGGATGTGTAGATCAGATATTTTTACTTAGACGAACTCTGCTGATCATCATAATTTGTGGTTGATTGTGAGATCATATGGAATACCAGAGAAGTTAGTTAACACAATAAATGCCCTCTATAGTAACACTTAGTCATGCATGAGAGTTGGTAAGACTTGTAGCAATTAGTTTAGCATTACTTCTGATGTTCGACAAAGGTGCAGTTTGTCTTCTTTTCACTTTAGTTTGTTTATTGATTATGTTAAGTGAAGTTCTCTGCAAGGGAAAGATTTTGGCCTTAAATGGGCTCGAGATACGAAAATTACTGATTTAGATTATGAGACGATTTAGCCCTTTTGGCAAACGAGCTGTTGATGAAACTGGTAATAGAGTAGGTTTGGTTATAAACAGAGAGAAAACTAAAGTAATGAAAATTGGTCAGGCAGGCTGTGATTCAGTTAATCTGAATGGTTGCAGTCTTAAGCAGGTGTCACAGTTTAATTATCTAAGGAGCTATTTAACTAATGCTGGTGATGTGCGGCATGAGATTAACAGACGAATAGGGACTGCTGCTGGGACTTTTAAGAATCTATGGAGAGTGTGGAGAAATAGGCTTATACACCTAAAGACTAAAATTAGACTGCCTAATAGTTTGGTTCTTTCTAGGGTTAGTTATGGTAGTGAAACTTGGACATTTTGTAAACAAGATAACAGGAAACTAGATGCCTTTGATTCCAGATGCTTACACAGTATCTTGGGCATTAGGTGGTTCAACTTTGTAACTAATGATGAGGTTAGGCAAAGGTGTCAGCAACCTCATTTAAGCAGCATATTGTGCAGAGAGAGATTCTGTTGGTTTGGCCATGTTGCCGATACAGATAATTATAGATTGTAGAATAGGGTTATGAACAGTGTGCCTAAAGGCCTCAGAAAGAAGGGGAGACCTAGGATGCGGTGGATAGACAATGTCAAACAGGACCATGTTAGAATTGATGTGCAGTGGCAGATGCAGCAGATGTAGCTCAGGACAGATATGCTTGGAAAACTAAATTGAACGGTCTGTTTGACCTCCATAGCCCATGGCTGCTTACCTTTCCAGTGTCCAACCCGTCTGTATACATACAGACAAAGAATCTGAATTGAGGGGCCAATGACGTATGCACGTTTTTAGTACAAGAAAAATATAACAATTTTTTAAAAATAAAAATTGCTGCTGTTGTAATTTTTTATATATATATACTATAAAAATATATAATTCAGGCTTCAAATATAACATTTTGTTTTTTAATTTGATGCATATTTTACTAAACTACAATATAAAAATTTTTATAAAGCCATCCGTTTGCCATTTTTTAGAAGCACTAAACAGTATTGCCGATTTGCTTGTTAACGTTACTATTTGTTGAACCAACCTTCTGATTTAAGCTGACAAGTTTGATTTGAGTTATTATTAACAAATTTTTCCTTAAATTTTCGAAAATCTAAAAATTAACAAAAAAATGCTATTTTTAAAAACCATAGATTTTGGAAGTAATTACAAAATAGGTACCATCATATTTTTTTTTCCGTTTCACACTCTTTTCTGTCAAACTTATTTCAGTATTCCCAAGTTATTTTTTCATTTCTCAGCATTCTATGCATCTTTCCCACCTTCAAAACCGAAACTGGAAGTAAACACATCCTTCTTAGAAATTCTGGTTGCAGCTGCATTTAATTAGTTATGCTTCACTGAGTCAACAAGATGCAGGTGGCTGATACAAGATATATTCATTGTTCCTGTGTGCTTTTTTTTTTTCAGTTTTGGTCCAGCATATTGGATACTCTTTGTCAAGTTAGTATTTTTTTTTATATTTAAACCTTAGTTAGTTTTCATCAATAGATTTATTTTCGGAAATTAGCGATCTTTTGGCCAATTGATAAGTATTGATTTTTTCATGCTACATCGTATGGCCGGTCACAACTTGTTGCTATGGATATTTTAACATCGCATTAGACTATATGTTAATTTTTATTTTATTATTTATTACTTTTCCAGTAAAACTTTGATCTAGTATCATTTTCTGGAAATAAATGAGGTCTTGGATATGGAAGCAAATTAATTTCTGTAGATTTACTTCTGTTAGTTAGCGATTCCTAGATCAACTGATTTATCGATTTTTGATCGATCTTTATGAGTTATGCTAGATCGAAATCCTGCTTAAAAGTTGTTGCGGATATTTTATTTAACATTCCATTAGGTTATATGTAATTTTCCTTTTGCTATTTCTTGCTATTTTAATATAAAAAAAACTTTTAGCTTTACCATTTTCTGAAATTGAATGTTGTGGATAAGGAAGCAAAAATAGACTTCCTTGCTACGGAAATCGGCCATCATTTGGGAGGGCAATTTCGGGAAGGGCTGGTCCTTGGTGCACAAACATTTCTGCACTTAGCCAAGATCACCAAACTTCAACACACAAAGAAAAAATTCTTAAAGTTTAGTAAAAAAAAGCAGCCAAGGAAGTTTTTTTTTCTATTTTATAACCATTTCAGAAAATCCCGTGAATGTGAGGAGGCCAAGTCACATTGTATAACACTTGCCGTGTTTAAAATGTACAATACTGAAAAGATTCATTAAAAGAAATAAAAATCATATTTCAGGTTGAATATTATATTATTCGGGAGGAAATTTCCATTCAATAAATGTATAATTTAACTATTTTTATTCAGCAGATTTTCCAAAATGAAGCCTTAATTGTATAGTGCTATCTTTTTTTTTCACCATATCACATTGAAAAAGACTTATTAAAATCAATATGCTTGCAAATTTGTTTATATTGTTTATTTCGGCTGTCCCATGGCCGACCCCCCCCCCCCCGATAGGGGACCACCTTGTCGTGGTGGGGGGGGCCTAGGGCCCAGCAACCCGGCTGAGGCTTTGCCGGTCGGGATGATCCCCAGCTGGAGCATGCCGAAGGCTTTGCCAGCTGTAGTGGGCACCAGCTGGAGCATTGCTAAGGTTTTGCCGGTTGGGGTGGTCCCCGGCTGGAGCATTGCTGGAGCCAACCGAGGTTGAAGACGCTGCTGGCCGGCTTGATTGCCGGTCGGATGGTGACGGCGTTGGAGACCTCACCTATCAGGAGCTCAGTGGAGCTGTTCGAGGGCTCGGCAGAACGGATTGATTCCTAGTAAGCCAGAGCCCTCACAAAAGTCTGGGTCTTACTAAGAGTCTCCACCCCGGACGCCGATCGAACTTGGATCTATATATCCTTGTTCATGGCTAACCGGGGAATAGATTAAAGCAAGGTTTCTTCCGGTGGTCAGCTTTCCTTCTATAGGACTGCTGCCATGTGAGGCTGGGGTTGAGGTGCGCCTATAGGGCGTATTCCATACCCCCGGCTCTAGATAAGCACGGCTCTTCATAACCAGGTAGTGCTGTACAAGCGGAACCGGGAATTGCCGTGGTTGCATAAGATCGCAACAAGAGATTCATTGTCCCATGGCCGAGTGGTTAGCACACTTGGCTACTGATCTAAGGGACCTGGGATCAAGCCCCAGGTAAGGCATGGATGTTCGTGTTGTTTTCTGCTGAGGTCCTACCATCCTCTCAGATCTTCTACAGTGGCATACAAGCTGACAGGCTCCTGTCAGACCTATGTGGCAAGCAGCTGCTTGAGGGGGTTATTTAATAATTAAAATTAAAATTTTAAATTTTATTTTCATAAAATTCGCAATTAAATTCTGTTTAATTTGGTATATAACATGATCTATTTCCATTGATTGGTTATTTTTTCAAAAAATACTAAAGTTGACTTGTTTATCTGACTCAGCACAGTTGTCTAAAAGCCTGGAATTTACTCAAAGTATGGTACCGAGATAAGAATTAGAAAACAAGAAAAATATTTGTTTATAAAACTACCTGTAGGAGACGTTGCCCATTGCCATTGCAGTTACCAATACCAAAAGGGTATATCACTCCTCCCCAAAGGTCAGAGTCAGTACCAACTTTGGCATTGAAGTCACCAAGAACAAGGGTAATATCTCCTTTCTTGACAGAATTCAAAATATCCTGAAGATGTCCGTAAAACCTATCCTTCTCATCCTCATCGGCATTCTCTGTGGGGGCATAACAGCAGATAACATTCAAGTCTTTAATGCTTGTCTGGAATTTTGCTGTAAGAAACCTTTCATTAATGCACTCATATCCTAGAAGAGCATCACTAGCGTGTCTGCTGAGAAGCAGACCCACACCTTGGTGATGCTTATTGTCGTCCCTCCCTGAAAAGAGAAATTTAAGATTATTTTTAAGAATCTGATCTTTATCTGTCCATCTGGTCTCCTGCAAACCAAGAATATCAATTATAACAGCGGAATTCTTGTGTGAGGACATCAAGAGGAAAAGCTCTGTGCAGAGTTCTCACGTTCCAAATACCTATGGAGAGAAAATGGTTAGTGGGATGTTTAAAGAAACTATGTTTATTGAGAGAGGAAATGGCGACAATATCAAACAGCCCCCCAATCGCAGACATGGAGCAAAGACCAGTTCCTCCCACCACTAAAGGCTGAAGCCATCTACACTGGAAGACTTCCCCCAATGTAGAATTTGACAATGCCAGTAGAAGCACAGAGTTCAGGTGCCTGCGATAACCTCTGGTCAGGATTATCCACCAGCTGATAAACATATCCTGTGAATCTATTCACTCGGGGCTATCAATCCACAAACAAACAGGAAACACAGCAGAAATTTTCCCTCCACAGAAGCCCACCAGTGCAGCAAAATCAAGATCCATAATCAAGCTCAGAGCCATAATTCCATTCAGGTTGGTATATATGGTCAGCACCAGGACCCTGTGTGGTTGACCACTCCTCATTAGGGTAGGAAAAAAAAGAAAAGTAGCCATAGTTGTCCAGATCTGTAGGCCACACTAATCTGGCAGTCCTCCCTTCCGTTCACTTCTACAAGAGTATTTCTTTTGAAAGGTACTAATGGTCTGCACCACGAGAAGGCAGGGCGAGACACTGTGCTAGGCCTGGCCAGTTCTATGCATCATCAGAGAGGATTGGTGCATAGCTCTCCTCCCAGTTTAATTTGAGATATAACTCCTTAAGGTTCATCCCCGCAAATATCAGCCCCTTTTTGGGGGAAGAGAGTGGTGGCGGGGAGGAATTCGAAAGAATCTAACATAGTCCTCATATATCATTTTTATTTGACACCTTACTCATAATTGTAGGACCTCACTTTTGGAAAATATAGGGGAACAATTATTTCCACATTTCTCCTTTTTAGGGGGTTATGAAACAGGGGATCAATTTTTTATAGCATATGACACTACCCACCTCACAAACTTTAATTTGACACATAACTTGTTACTTTCAAGGCTGTAATTTTCATATTTCTCCCTTTTCCAGGGTGGACAAAAGCTTTGGGGGCCAATATTTTACAGCCTATCACACTACCCATATCACAAGCTTTCATTTGATGCATAGCTTGCTACTTTAGGCACTCGAGTTCTGGACGTATAGAGGAACAATCATTTTCATATTTCTTTTTTAGGGGAGAAGAAAGCATGAGGTTTCAATTTTTTATAGCCTATGACACTCCCTGTGTCTCAAGCTTTCACTTGATGTATAGTTTGTTACTTTTGACATTCTCATTGTGGAGATATAGGGGGAACAATAGTTTTGATATTTCCCATTTTTTAGTGGAGAAGCATAGGGGATCAATTTTTTATAGCCCATGACACTCCTAGAATTACATGCTTTCATTTGACACATAAATCATTAAGTTTCTCCAATGTAATCGAAAGATATGGTGGAACAACTGTTTTGACAAATCCACAAACTGACGAATGACAAGCAAAAAGCAACAGACAGATAGGTAAAAATAGGGATAACAATAGCTCCAGTAAAATTCTTAGGAACAATGCCTTTATCATAAAAGATATTCAAAATTTCAGTCAGCCATGTGGTAACCGAAACATTTCCAGCTCTAAGAATTTCCATAGTAATTTCATTTACTACTGTAGATATATGTAGTTTAATTTTAGAAATAGTCAAAGTAACTTAAGACTATGGTATAGGGCCAATATTAAAGCCAGTAATGCATCTATCATCATTACAAACAATTGGAGAACTAACAACATTGTTTAGAACATCACTGAAATGCTGAGCCCATCTAGCCATGACAGAATCCTCACCTTCCATACCCTTATCGAGTTTATCCTTCAATCCCTGCATAAAGGTTTCTTCCCGCAGAAAGCATCAACTGTACAGCTCTCTGTTGTTATGATGTATAGCTGCTTCCTCAGCCAAGAAATCAAGTCAAAGATTCTTATCAGCTGTTAATTGATCATTTACACATTTATTAAGCTCTTCGTAATGCTTTCTATTAGGACTAGGAAGGTGTTAAGGATGTTCCTAGTTATTTCATTCAAAAATAAGCTTCAATGCCTTATCACTCAAATAATTTTGCCTCCTTCCTCCTTTCTACCCAAAAGAGTACTATTAGTTTCAAGAAATGACTGTTTAAAATGGTTCCATTCTTCCTCATCTTCAGTAGTAGCAAACATGACTGTCATAACCACAAAGTAATCTATCATGGTAAGCTTTGGCAATAACTGGCTGTTTCAAAGCTTCAGTGTTAAAGATAACTTTTTTTTTAACCTTAACACAATGCTTCTTCAGTTTGTTGCAAGACACATTTAACAAGGTAATGGTTAGATCCATTTTTCAGCTCCCTTATATGGCCTGGCATTCCTAACAGAATTAACCCATTTGATATTAATTAATATATCATCAATCATATTCTTATGTAGCCCATTTGGTGAAACCCCATGTTTGCAACAAGTATTAGTTACTCTCAAGCCATTAAGTTTACTTGTAGGAGGCATTGTCCATTGCTGCTACCAATACAAAAGGTTACCTATTACCACTCCCCAAAGGTCAAAGTGAGTACCAACTTTAGTAGTGAAGTCACTTAAAACAAAGGTAATATATCCTTTCTTGACAGAATTTTAAATATCGTGAAGTTGTCCGTAAAACCAATCTTTCTCATCCTCATCAGCATCTTCAGTAGGGGCACAATAGATAACACTCAAGTCTTCAATGCTGGTTTTAAATTTATCTGTAAGAAACCTTTCATTAATGCAATGATATCGTAGAAGAGCATCACTAACATGTCGAAAAGCAAACCACTCAAGTCTCTTGGAGATGCTTCTTATCTTCCCTCCCTGAAAGAAGAAATTTGATTATTTTTAAGTAGTAATAATATTCCAATTTTTAATTCATTAATATTAAATTTAAATCATAATTTATTCAAATAAAATATATAAATTTAAATCATTAATATTTCAAGGGTTTGTAAATGGTAGCTAGGCATAAACTGGAAGGAGAGCTGTGTACCAATCCCCAGTGATGATGCACAGAACCGGTCAGGTCTAGCGCCTAATGTCCAACCTTGTCTCTTCTCGTGGTGCAGGCCGTTGGTACATTTCAAAACAGATATTCTCTTTTGGAAGGGAATGGAATGCGAGGACTACCAGTTCAGTATGGCCTACTGATCTGGTCATCTATAGCCACATTTTTTTTTTTGAACCCTGCTGAGGAGTGGTAAATTTCAAAGGGTTCTAGTGCTGACCATTTATACCTACTAGACTGAACTTGTTTATGGATCCTGGACTTGCTGCAATGGTGGGCCTCTGTTCAGGAAGACTCTGCCGCTGTGTTTTCTGTTTGCTTCTGTGTTGCCAGCCCTAAGTGAACAGAGGCATGGGATACCTTATATCAGCTGGTGGATAATCCTGATCAGAGGACAACACAGGTACCTGAACCTCACTTCGCTAGTTGGGCATCGTCAAGCCTAAACTAGAGTAATGTGTCTCAGGCAGGCCATAGGCTCTTGAAAAAGTCCACTTGAAAAGGTGGTGCCTGAAGTTCCTACCAGCATCGGTGACTTCAGCCTTTAGCAGAGGAGGAACAGATCTTTGCCCCATGCCTGCTATCAGGGGGCTGTTTGATATTGTTGGCCCTACCTATCTCAATAAACCTAGTTTCTTTAAAAACCTACTAATAATTTGCTCTCTGCAGGAACATGGAATGTGAGGACATTACATAGAGATTATTCTCTTGATGTCCTCAGGCAGGAATTCCATCGCTATAACCTAGATATTCTAGGCTTGCAAGAGACCAGATGGACAGCTAAAGGTGAGATACTTCAAAATAACTTTAAATTTCTCTTTTCAGGGAGGGAGAATGCGAAAGCATCTAAAGAGATGTAGGTTTGCTTTTCAGCAGACACGCTATTGATACTCTTCTAGAATATGACTGTATTAATGAAAGATTTTTTAAAGCAAAATTTAAAAGAAAAATTAAAGATTTGAATATCTGTTGTTATGCCCCCACAGAGGACATGTTTTACAGCCAGTTTCAGGATGTTTTGAATTCTGTGAAGAAAGGAGATATTTTTCTTGTGCTAGGTGACTTCAGTGCTAAAGTTGGTACTGACTCGGACCTTATTTTCAGAGATTTCACCTTATTCGCAGAGAGTTTTGCAGTGGTAGTTCCAATGGCAATGGAGAATGTCTTCTACAGGTAAGTAAACTTAATGGTTTACAAATAATTAACACATACTACAAACACCGCAAAATTTATAAATATACATGGGTTCACCTATAAATATATATGGGTTGCACAGGAATATGATAGATTATATTTTAATTAATAGCAAATGCGCCAGTTCAGTTAGGAATACCAGATCATACAGGGGAGCGAAAATTGGGTCTGACCATTACCTGGTCAAAACTGTCTTGCAGCTGAAGCTTAAGAAATGTTGTGCCAAGGTTAAGAAAATTATTTTTAACACTGAAGGTTTGAAAGATCCAGGTATAGCCAAAGCATACCATGATAGGCTACTTAGTCATTATGACAATTGTGGTTTGCTTACTACTGAAGTTGAGAAAGAATGGAATCAGTTTAAACAGGCTTTTCTTGAAACCAACAGTACTCTTTTGGGTAAAAGGGAACAGAGGAAACAAAATTATTTGAGTGATAAGGTTATGACACATATTTCTGAAAGAATGAAGTGCAGGATTAATATGAATCAACACCATACTAGTCCTAACAGAAGGCACTACAATGAGCTTAATAAACATGTAAAGGAAAGTTAACAGCTGATAAAAAACTTTAGCTTGATAGCTTGGCTGACAAAGCAGAGGAAGAAGTTAGACAACACAACAGCAGGGGGTTGTTCCAGATTGTTAATATTTTGTGTGGGAAGAAATGGACAGGTACACAGGGATTGAGGGATAAACATGGAAAGGTGGTTGAAGGTGAGGATTCTATGATGGCTAGATGGGCTGGGCATTTCAGAGATGTTCTAAATAATGTGATTATTTCTACTCTCATTGTTTGTAATGAGGATATATGCATTACTGGCTTTAATGATGGCCTATATCACATTGGCTATCTCTAAATTAAAACTACATAAATCCCCAGGGGTGGATGAAATCACCACTGAACTCATCGTAGCTGGGAACATTTGTGTTGTCACAAGGCTAACTGAAATTTTGAATATTTTTTATGATAAAGGTGTTGTTCCTAAGGATTTTACTAGAGCTATCATAGTCCCAATTTTTAAAAAAGGTGATCGCACTTCCTGTGATAATTATAGTGGAATTAGTTTACTTTCTGTTCCGGGTAAAGTTCTTTGCATGATTCTACATAATAGAATTAAGAATTTGGTTGATGGACAACCGTGTGATAACAGTGTGGATTCAGAGGTGGTAGGGAATGTATTGATCAAATATTTTCACTTAGGAAGATTCTTGAGAAATGTTCAGAGTTTCAGAAACCTGTGATTAACTATCTAGATTTCAAAAAGGCTTTTGACTGTTGATCGACATAATTTGAGGTTGATTGTTAGATCATATGGAATACCTGATAAGTTAGGTAATGAGAGCTCTCTATAATAATACTGAGTCGTGTGTGAGAGTTGGTACGTCTTGCAGCAATTGGTTTAGCATTGGTAGTGGAGTTAGACAAGGGTGTATTTTGTCTCCTTTACTCTCTAGTTTGGTTATTGATTATGTTAAGCAAAATTCTTTGTAAGGGAAAGATTTTGGCCTTAAATGGTCTAGAGATTTCAAAATTTCTGATTTAGATTATGCAGATGATTTGGCCTTATTGGCCTTATTGGCTAATGATGTTGATGAAATGAATTCATTCATTAGGGCTGTTGATGAGACTGGTAATAAAGTAGGTTTGGTGATAAACAGAAAAAAATCTACAGTGATGAATATTGGTCAGGGAGATAGCGCTTCAGTTGCTTTAAATGGTTTCACTCTTGATCAAGTGTCTCAGTTTAATGATCTTGGGAGCTATAACAAGATACTGTAACTTGGGAGCTGTAACAGATACTGGTAATGCACAGCATGAGATAAGTAGAAGAATAGGGATTGTCACTGTGACTTTTAAGAATCTATGGAGAGTGTGGAAAAATAGGCATAAAATTAGACTAAAGACTAAAATTAGGCTGCATAATAGTTTGGTTCTAAGGTTATGGTAGCGAAACATGGACCCTTTGTAAGCAGGATAACAAGAAACTTGATGACTTTGATTCTAGATGCATATGCAGTATCTTGGGCATTAGGTGGTTTGACTTTGTAAGTAATGATGAGGTTAGAAGAAGGAGTCATCAACCCCTTTTGAGCAGCATATTGTGCAGAGAGAGACTGCATTGGTTTAGCCATATTGCAAGTATGCATAGCTGCAGATTGGCAAACAGGATTAACAGTATGCCTAAGGGTTTGAGAAAAAGGGAGAGATCTAGGATGCGATGGACAGATAATGTCAAACAGGACTTTGCTAGAATTGGCCTAGAGTAGCCAAATGCAACAGCAGTAGCTCAGAAGAGACACATATGGAGAGGAAAATTACACAGTCTGGTTGGATCTCCATAGCCCATGGCTACATGAGGATTTTTTATGTATATATGCAATATTTCAGGTATTTTACTGACTTACTGGCTTGCCAATTAATTCTTCTTCAAATAATAATTCTAACTTCTAATAACTTCTTCTAATAACTTCTTCTAACTTGACATTTATCCCAAGACTGTCTTCAGGGTAGCTTAACACTGATGTAATGACATTTTGGAAAAAAATTAATGCCAAGTAGTAAATGGTTAAAAGCTTTACATCATCGCACAAAACACTTGTTTTACAGGCAGTGTCAGACAAGACCAATCAACAGAAACATCCCCCTTTATTTGCTGATCAGAACCACTTAACGTCACTGAAATTGCTATCTAATTATAGTCAACCATGCGAAGAAATTACAGATGATTGTTATATGTGCTTTCTCATGCTGTACCAGTATGAGGTAATGACATGAGATAGCAAATGATTGTTTCATTTGGTTAGACAAAATGATTCAAAGTAATATGAAAGTTTCCAATTTTATTACAATTAGAAAAATTAAATATACTAATAATCAGATAATGCAAGATTTGTATTACTTAGTTCTAAGGTATTGTCACCATGTAGTAAACAAAGATGCTTCTAGACAAATAAATTATTTTTAATATATAAATGTAAGCAAAAATTTAAAGTACACAAAGATATGCCCAGAGAGACATGATACTATAAAAATATGTCTGAAATGACTTTCTTTTTTGGTTCATTCTGTTAAAAAGTTGCATATGTTATGTCGATCTGAAAGGTTTAAAATAAATGTATATTAACTATTTCATCATAAACACTGCATATCAATTTAAAGTCAACAACAGTAAAAGCAGAGATATCCCTAGAGTAAACATTTAAAATCTCAAAAAAAAATTTAAAATTGAAACATACCTGTATGCCACACATACTGCACCCACACATATGTGCTTGCTGCAAAAAACAGCCAATGAACTGGGATAAACAGGAAACAAATCATGTCTGATGTGAATGCAATGAACACAAAAAAAACAGAGAAAGCCTAAAAAGAAACGAACAATATAATGCAATATTTTTTAAAATCTCAATTAGACACTGCAATATAGTACTGATTTAAAGCTATAAACTATATGCGAGTGAATCAGAAAGTTACAAAGAATGACTAGAAGGGCAATGGAATGAAATGCAATGCTTATTTGTTGACATTATTACTACTTTTTTTGGAATATAAGAATTTTTTTTTAACATGGCTCAAAAAAAGATAGCAAATAAACCTCTGTCCAATATATGTGAAATGGGGGGAGGGTCTCCTATAAGCCAATGCATCTCCCCTGAATAACACCAACAGCCATTGTTGCATCAAAAAAGTTTTCCTAAATATTCCCTCGTAAAATGGGAAGGGGGAGAGTTACAGCTGATATGCTGCAAAACATAGTACCTTGTACATTAAGACAATTGTCCCATAATTTTACTAAGGCCTCAATTCCTAATGCATAGGCTTTTGGTTGCCAACATAGCTAAAGAAAGACAACCATATCCACCTTTCCCACTTTCCAAAAATGAAGTTGATCACTGAAAATATTATATGCAAGGCCAAAAAAGAGAACAATACTTTGTCTTAAATCTTTGTCCAACCTTGTTTGAATGTTATGTACCAAATATGAGCAGCTTCCCAGGATTACCATTCATTACCATATATCGGCAAGATTTCTTTCTGGTTGTTTTCCATGACATTGTCATTGGTCAGTAAAAAAACTGCAATGCAGACACTAATGCAGTACCTGAAGCCAGCTAAACCACCATATGATTTTTGATTGTAGACATAATTGTATGGTGTGAGACACACCATCACTTGGTGCTGTAACTTGGAATTGCTACATAGTGTATGATGTGCATTGTAACTTACTGACTCACCTATATAGTAATTTATATTCTAAAACATTATAATTACTATCCTAAATTGCTGTTCACTTTACATATATTTCTTTTATAAACACCAACTAATAACTCATAGGTAACAGTCCTGCTGATTAGAAATTTTATCAAACAAATCAAATATAATATAAATGCTAGCCTTACTGAAAATGAGAAAGATAGGCTTACAAACAGTTGTAGTATATTTGAAATTCTTATACCAAAAAATAAGATATTACTCTTCTGCAGGGAGACTTCAATGCCAAAATTGGACTGACTCTGACTTTGGGTAGTAGTGATTGCTACATCTGTTATTAGTAGTTGCAAATGGGGAACATCTCTTACAGGCAAGTACACTTAATGGTTTGAGAATAACAGTTTCTTCAAACATTGGGATATTTAATAAACACACAAAGGTTCACCTGATGGGTTACAAAGGAATATGTTAATATGCATTAATTAACAAATGGGCTAGATCTGATACCCCAGCATATAAGGGAAATAAAATTCAGTCTGTTCATTACTTTGTTAAAAGTATCTTGCAACTTAAAGCTTAACAAACATTGTGCTAATATTAAAAGAATTACTTTTAATGCTGAAGCTCTGAAAGACTCTCTGACAGCCAAAGCTTACCATGATAGGTTATTCAGTCATTATGACAATCATAATTTTCTCACTGCTGAGGTTAAGGATGAATGGGATCACTTTAAACAGGATATTCTTGTAATGAACAGTACTGTTCTGAATAAAAAGCAGCACATTACAGTCATTTGTGTGATAAGGCTATGCAACTTATTTTTCAAAGAAGAGAGTGCAGGGTCAATTTGAATCAACACCCCACTGAACTTAATACACAACATTGCAGAGAGCTTAATAAAACTTCAAATTATCAGTTGAATGATGATAGAATCTATGGCTTGCTATCTTTGCCACTAGAGAATAAAACATGGAGTATGCCAGATACCAAATATTTTGCATAGGAGAAAACTGACTAAAAAAAAAAAAATAAATACCCTCTCAAGCAGCTGCTTGCCACAGAGATCTGACAGGAGCCCGTCAGTTTATATGCCGTAGTAGAAGGTCTGTGAAGATGACAAGACCTCAGCAGAGAAATAACACAAATGTCCATGCCTTAATCAAGGGCTCAAACCCAGGTCGTAGATCAGTAGCCAAGCATGCTAACATCTCGGCCATGAGACGACATACAGAGATTTAAGGAATAAGGATGAAAAGGTTATTGAAGGTGAAGTTTGAAGGTGAAGTTTCTATCATGGCAAGATGGGCTAAACATTTCTCAGATGTCCTGAACAATATGGCAGTTCAACTCCCAATGTTTGCAATGATGATAGCTATACTATTGGCTTATAATAATGGCCCCGTTTCAGATCTGAAGTTACTTTGGCTGTCTCTAAATTAAAACTACAGACTTCATGTTAGGTGAAATCATAGCCAAAATGCTTAGTGCTGGGAATGATCCTGTTGTCAGATGGCTGACAGTAATGATTAGGATTGACCTTAGCCATTTCAATTCCCTGAGCGAAACAGTTTTTCTCTCCATCATTTTCAGGTTTATGTTTTCCCGTAATCGTGTTTTTCTTGAATTTATTATTAAATAATCTTTTATTTAACAGGTGTCTAAAAAACCCAATAAATAGATGTAAATGTAACTAGAAGAACATATATCACCTATGGCGAATAAGGGAATCTCATTTTCAAAGAAAAAAAAAAGTATTTAATTTACCTACTTTTGCACTCTTCAAAAGTTTCATTTCAAACTAATGGATGATCGGGAAAATGAAAATAGCAGTATTTTATTAGTGCTTATAAAACATAAAATTCTTTTGTCTTTTATTCCTTAAAATTTAAAATTTGCTTTTCTCACCTCTCTCTAATGAAAAAAAAAAAAGGAGGGTGGGGTAGTTGTTGCTGTCAGTGGATAAATAAATAAATCCTTGCAATATTTGCTAAAATTTTTACCTTTTCCATATTCAGTGCTCTTTAACACCCAGGAAATTTCATATAAAGGGGGGGGGGGGGGGCAGGTATTAAAGACAAAGGAATAACACTATGTGGACAAGTCCATTTCAAATTTCAGCCATTATGGATATTAAAGAGTTAATGATGTAAATTAAATCACTTAAGGATTTGAAAAATGCATATTACAATTTTCACCCATGCCCATTAAACTAAAAAAGACTTTCCAACTATCTCTTAAAACAAACCAGCTGTGTTTCCCACCCATCCTGGTATAAGTGGGGCAACTTATTGTTGCAAATGCAAACGTCATGACCTTTCACATTCTACCATCAAAATTTAAAATTTCTAGCAGAAATACTTCACTTGTAATATTCATTAATTTTACCATTTTCGACCTTTTTTTTTTGTTGTTAGAGGGCATACCTATAGCTTTTGGAAGATTAGAAAAGTGATATTTGTAATTATTTCATCAATACCTATCCAACACAAAAATAATTTTTCATATATCTCTAAAAACAAAAAGTTTGATGTCTACAGACAAGAAAAAGAAAACATCCTGCTTTAATTGTGAGAAAAAAAAAGAAGTATAACTTGAAGATAAAAAAAAAGGTATAAGCTATGGAAAGATAGGTAGGTACTTGCCAAAATGCTTTAATAACTGATTATTGGGAGCAGATCAAATGCCATGATGCAGTTTGTGAAAGATAAGAATATTAAGAATGATTAAGATAAGAATATTAAGAATGATTAAGATAAGAATATTAAGAATGATTAAGATAATAATATTAAGAATGATTAAGATAAGAATATTAAGAATGAGTCTTTGTGTTAGGCATGATGAAACAGTAGTCAAGCTAGAATGGAGGGGTGCTCAATCTTAACTAAACCTCTGAATAACAATGCTAGGGTCCTTAAAGTTATGCAGAAAGATATAAAAGTGTCAAACAAAAAGCAGCATTGTTAAACAAATTATGGAAGAAAATCACTAGTTAAAAAAATTTCAATAACTTGGGAGAATACTGGATGAACAATGTGGGTTCAGAGATGATATGGGCTGCATAGACCATATATTAAAAATAACTTAAAACTATGTCATTGAGCAATACAATTTTAAAGTTTATCCTTCAAACTATTTACACTTTCAACATGCAAATAGTTTGAAGAATAATCTTTAAAATTTTATTGCTCAACGATAGAAATTTTAAGTTATTTTAAATTAATTTCTGAGCAAGAAGGTCCTTTTAATTGTAGACCATATATTTATGCTTTGACAGATTCTTTAGAAATGTTTATAATATCAAAATCCTATGGTTACTTGCTTTGTAGATTTTGAAAAGGCTTTTAATTCTGCTGACTGCCATAACTTATGGTTGCTTGTTAGATTATATGGCATTCCTCTTAAGTTAGCTAATGTAACGATGTCTCTTCATAAAATGACACTTTTCCATCAACATTTCTATCAAATTTGGTTATAAGTATTCTTCAGAAGGGAAACTTGGGTGCCTTAGGTGGTCTAGAGAAATGAAAATATTTTACTTTATGTTGATGATTCGACCCTTTTCGCAAATGAAGCTGACATGATGAACTATCACTAAAATTATTAAGGAGATTGGTAATAGGATAGATTTAATAATAAACAGAGAAAAAACAAAAGTTCTGAAAATCTGTACAGGTGGATGATGCTCCAGTGTTTTTAACGGCTTGCTCTTATGCAAGTTTCTCATTTTAATTATCTCAGTTGGTTACAGATACTGGTAATGTATGACATGATACAAATCAGAGAATAGGCATTGCTGATGGTACTTAAAGAATTAGTGGTGATTATGGAAAAACTGGAATACATATCTGACTAAAATTACATTGTCTAGTAACTTACTCCTTTCCGAAGTTTGCTGTCTAAGTGAAATTTGGACCATCTGTAAGCTAGATAACAGAACTAAATGTCCGATTCTAGATGCTTGCATTGTATTTTGAGTTTTAGGTGGTTTTACCATTAAATAATGGATGAAGTTAGATGAAGTTAATGAATCAACAATCAGTTGTATCATACACAGTGAGAGACTGCATTGGTTTGATCATGTTATCTGCACGTAGAACCACAGATTAATGAATAGATTTCTGAAGAGTGTATGTAAAACCCTCAGAAAAAGTGGGAGAGAGAAAATACAATGAATAGACAATGTTAAACAGGACATTTTCAGAATTGAGCTCTATATAGATATGTATCACTAGTTAAAAAAATTTCAATAACTTGGGAGAATACCAGATGAACAATGTGGGTTCAGAGATGGTTCTTTAGTGGTCAAGTACAACAGCTATAGCTCAATATAGATATGTATGGAGAAATAAACTGCACAGTCTGGTTGAACATCTGTAACCCATGGCTGATTCAAGGTTATGCATCTGTATAACAAAATGCCATTATAAACATCATTTATGGCAGAGTAGTTAATGTACTTGGCTACTGATCAAAGACACCCAGTTTGAGTTCTGGATAAGATATATATGTTTATTTTCTTGTGTTGTCCAACTGCTCAGGTCTTGCCTTCCCCACATATATTTATGGCATATATACTGACAGGTTCCTGTCATACCTAAGTGGCATGCAGTTGCTTGAGGGCAAATTTATTTTATTATTTATATTACATAACATATTCACCCCACCTTCATACCGATGGGCTTGAAAAGGCCGCCGTCCGTCAGATGGGACGTTAAGCCGTGGCCCGTGTGCGGGAGAGCCATACCCTGTGCACGTTAAAGAACACACTGGATGGCCTTGATGGGAGGCTACCATCTGTCTCCCAACAGCTATTCCAGTGGGTCCCCTCCCCCAACCTTCTCTGAGCCTTCGGGGTCCTTGTAGCCTGGCCATTTAGCCCATTGTGTGCAAAAAAGTGTCGCTCAGAGGTAAAACAATCCAATACCCCACCTTCATTACTCATACTTGTCAAGTTACTGGGACAAGGAGCAATTTTACACACATATAACTTTAATCTCAGTCCATGACACCGGGGGGAGGGGGTACATGGTTAGCACTGACTGGTTCAGATGGGAAGGACTGCAAATACTTGATGATGCACATACACATTTTGCACAACTTAAAATACGAGCAGCATGTTGCATATTGCATCAAGTTGCCATGATTGTGTCAAATACAGTTTTAATTTTATGAAATTATTAGCAGTTTCCTGATGTTGCTTGGTTCTTAACATGTAGTAAATGGCAAGAGTAGCAAGTTTCCAGGCATATGGAAACTAATTTACATCAAGGGTGATGTCACTGGTGGAAAACGTTTTTGGCTTCCTGTAATTGAGCGGATACTTAACTGATCGGTCCCAAATTTCGTTTAGTGGTCCCACTTGCATATTTCTGCATAGGGTTATAGGTCAGGCTTCTAGCTGTAGTGCATTAGGAATTAAACCATCACAAGTGTCTGAATACACAGTTGATGGATAAAATTCTACATTTTATCGCTCAACAGAGAATTTCAGTTATTTTAATTATATGCCAATTTAATCAGCATTTAATTTTGAATCTTATGACTAGAAAGTTTAACAAAAATGATGACAGGTTTTATTTTACTAGCACTCTTATACAGTCATGTAAAATTTGGCAATCCAATTCAAAATAAAAAAAAAGGTAATAGGCAAAAATAATTATAATGCATATAAATAGAAAAACTATTTCTTAATCATCATCACCATCATCCTCAAGCAGTCATGGGCTATAGAGGTCCAACCAGACCATGCAATTTAGTTCTCCTAGCATATCTGCCCTGATATTTATCTGCTGCATCTGGCCACTGCACACCAATTCTAACAAAGTCCTGTTTGAGATTGTCTGCCCACTGCATCCTAGGTCTCCCACTCTTTCTGAAGCCTATAGCCATACTGTTCATAACCCTATATGCTAACCTATAATTATCAATACAAGCCCAAACCAACGGAGTCTCTCTGCACAATACGCTGCTTAAAGGAAACCTCCTTTAAGCAGCATATTGTGCAGACTCCTTTGCCTAACCTCTTCATTACTGGCTTGGTTGCCGACTCCTTTGCCTAACCTCTTCATTACTTACAAAGTTTAACTACCTAATGCCCAAGATATTGCATAAGCATCTAGAATCAAAAATATCAAGTTTCCTGTTATCTTGTTTCCAAAGTGTCCAAGTTTCACTACCATAACTAACCCTAGAAAGAACCAAACTACCATGAAGCCTAATTTTAGTCTTTAGGTGTATACGCCAATTTCTCCACACTCTCCATAGATTCTTAAAAGTCCCAGCAGCAATCCCTATTCGTCTGCTAATCTCATGCCGCACATCACCATTATCTGTTACATAGCTCCCAAAATAATTAAACTATGACACCTGCTCAAGACTGCAACCATTCAGATTAACTGAATCACAGCCTGCTTGACCAATTTTCATCACTTTAGTTTTCTCTCTGTTTATAATCAAACCTACTCTAGTACCAGTTTCATCAACAGCTTGAATGAAAGAGTTCATCTCATCAACATCATCTGCCAAAAGGGCTAAATCATCAGCATAATCTAAATAAGAAATTTTCGTATCTCCAGCCCATTTAAGGCCAAAATCTTTCCCTTGAAGGGAATTTCGCATAATATAATCAATAACCAAACTAAAGAGAAAAGGAGACAAAATGCACCCTTGTCAAACACCAGAAGTAATGCTAAACCAATTGCTACAAGCCTTACCAACTCTCACACACGACTCAGTGTTATTATAGAGAGCTTTCATTATGTTAACTAACTTGTCTGGTATACCATATGATCTCAGAATCAACCACAAATTAAGACGATCAACATAGTCGAAAGCCATTTTGAAATCAACAAAGCTAGCAACCAAAGATTTCTGAAACTCTAAACATTTCTCAAGAATCTGCCTAAGTGAAAATATCTGATCTACACATCCCCTACCACTTCTCAAACCACATTGCTCATCACGCAATTGCCTGTCAACCAGATTCTTAATTCTATTAAGCACAATCATGCAAAGAACTTTCCCTTGAACAGAGAGTAGGTTGATACCCCTATAGTTATCACAAGAACTGCAATCACCTTTTTTGAAAATAGGGATAATAATAGCTCTGATGTAAAATCCTTAGGAACCATGCCTTTATCATAAAAGATATTCAAAATTTCAGTCATCCAAGTGGTAAACAAAACATCCCCAGCTCTAAGCATTTCCGTAGTAATTTCATCTCATCATCATCATCCTCAAGCAGCCATGGGCTACGGAGGTCCAACCAGACCATGCAATTTAGTTCTCCAAGCAAGTCTATCCTGAGCTACATCTACTGCATCTGGCCACTGCACACCAATTCTAACAAGGTCCTGTTTGACATTTTCTGCCCACCGCATCCTAGGTCTCCCCTTCCTTCTGAGGCCTTTAGGCACACTGTTCATAACCCTATTCGCCAATCTATAATTATTCATACGGGCAACGTGGCCAAACCAACTGAGTCTCTCTCTGCACAATATGCTGCTTAAAGGAGGTTGCAAACTCCTTTGCCTAACCTCATCATTAGTTACAAAGTTGAACCACCTAATGCCTAAGATACTGGGTAAGCATCTGGAATCAAAAGCATCTAGTTTCCTGTTATCCTGTTTACAAAGTGTCCAAGTTTCACTACCATAACTAACCCTAGAAAGAACCAAACTATTATACAGTCTAATTTTAGTCTTTAGGTGTATACGCCTATTTCTCCACACTCTCCATAGATTCTTAAAAGTCCCGGCAGCAATTCCTATTCGTCTGTTAATCTCATGCCGCACATCACCATTATCTGTTACATAGCTCCCAAGATAATTAAACTGTGACACCTGCTCAAGACTGCAACCATTCAGATTAACTGAATCACAGCCTGCCTGACCAATTTTCATCACTTTAGTTTTCTCTCTGTTTATAACCAAACCTACTCTACTACCAGTCTCATCAACAGTTCGAATGAAAGAGTTCATCTCATCAACATCATTTGCCAAAAGGGCTAAATCATCAGCATAATCTAAATCAGAAATTTTCGTATCTCCAGCCCATTTAAAGCCAAAATCTTTCCCTTGAAGTGAATTTCGCATAACATAATCAATAACCAAACTAAAGAGAAAAGGAGACAAAATGCACCCTTGTCGAACACCAGAAGTAATGCTAAACCAATTGCTACAAAGCCTTACCAACTCTCACACACGACTCAGTGTTATTATAGAGAGCTTTCATAATGTTAACTAACTTGTCTGGTATATCATATGATCTTCCAATCAATCACAAATTATGACGATCAACAGAGTCAAAAGCCTTTTTGAAATCAACAAAGCTAGCAACCAAAGGTTTCTGAAACTCTAAACATTTCTCAAGAATCTGCCTAAGTGAAAATATCTGATCCACACATCTCCTACCACTTCTGAATCCACATTGCTCATCACGCAATTGACTGTCAACCAGATTCTTAATTCTGTTAAGCACAATCATGGAAAGAACTTTACCTGGAACAGAGAGTAGGCTAATACCCCTATAGTTATCACAAGAACTGCGATCACCTTTTTTGAAAATAGGGATAACAATAGCTCTGGTAAAATCCTTAGGAACCATGCCTTTATCATAAAAGATATTCAGAATTTCAGTCATCGAAGTGGTAACCGAAACATTTCCAGCTCTAAGCATTTCTGTAGTAATTTCATCTACCCCTGGGTATTTATGAAGTTTAAGTTTAGAAACAGCCAAAATAACTTCAGATTGTGTTATAGGGCCAACATTAAAGCCACCAATGCATCTATCATCATTGCAAACAATGGGAATAGAACTAACCGCATTGTTTAGAACATCACTGAAATGCTCAGCCCACCTAGCCATGACAGAATCCTCACCTTCTATAACCTTACCTTGTTTATCCTTCAATCCCTGTATACCTGTCCGTTTTCTACCACACAAAACATTAACTATCTGGTACAGCTCTCTGCTGTTGTGCTGTCTAACTGCTTCCTCGGCTTTGTCAGCCAAACCATCAAGCCAAAGATTCTTATCAGCAGCTAACTGATCTTTTACACGTTTATTAAGTTCTCTGTAATGCTTTCTATTAGGACTAGTAGGGTACTGATTAAGGACATTCCTGCAGTTCTTTCTTTCCGAAATAAGCTCAAGTGCCTTATCACTCAGATAATTCTGTCTCTTCTGCTCTTTTTTTCCTAAAAGAGTACTGTTAGTGTCCAAAAAAGCCTGTTTGAAATGGTCCCATTCTTCCTCAACTTCAGTAGTAAGCATACCATGACTGTCATAATGACTAAGTAACCTATCATGGTAAGCTTTGGCTATAACTGGATCTTTCAGAGCTTCAGTATTAAAAGCAAATTTTTAACCCTAGCACAACACTTTTTAAGTTTAAGTTGCAAGACACTTTTAACTAGGTAATGGTCAGATCCAATTTCAGCTCCCCTATATGCCCTGGTATTTCTAACAGAACTAGCCCATTTGCTGTTAATTAAATATGTAATCAATCATATTCTTATGCAGCCCATCAGGTGAAACCCATGTGTACTTATGTATGTCGCGGTGTTTGTAATATGTGTTAGATATTCTGAAACCATTGAGTTTACTTACCTGTAGGAGACGTTGCCCATTGCCATTGCAGCTACCAATACCAAAAGGGCCAATCACCCCTCCCCAAAGGTCAGAGTCAGTACCAACTTTGGCATTGAAGTCACCAAGAACAAGGGTAATATCTTCTTTCTTGACAGAATTCAAAATATCCTGAAGTTGTTCATAAAACCTATCCTTCTCATCCTCATCGGCATCCTCAGTGGGGGCATAACAGCAGATAACATTCAGGTCTTTAACGCTTGTCTGAAATTTTGCTGTAAGAAACCTTTCATTAATACACTCATATCTTAGAAGAGCATCACTAGCGTGTCTGCTGAGAAGCAGACCCACGCCTTGGTGATGCTTATTGTCGTCCCTCCCTGAAAAGAGAAATTTAAGATTATTTTTAAGAATCTGACCTCCATCTGGTCTCTTGCAAGCCGAGAATATCTAAATTATAATGGTGGAATTCTTGTGTGAGGACATCAAGAGAAAAAGCTCTGTGCAGAGTCCTCACATTCCAACTACCTATGGAGAGAAAATGGTTAGTGGGATGTTTAAAGAAACTATGTTTATTGAGAGAGGAAATGCCGACAATATCAAACAGCCCCCTAATCGCAGACATGGGGCAAAGACCCGTTCCCCCACCACTAAAGGCTGAAGCCATCTGCACTGGAAGACTTCCTCTAATGTAGAATTTGACAATGCCAATAGAAGCAAAGAGTTAAGGTGCCTGCGATGACCTCTGCTCAGGATTATCCACCAGCTGATAAACATATCCTGTGAATCTATTCACTTGGGGCTGTCAACCCACAAACAAACAGAAAACACAGTGGAAGATTATCCCTCCACAGAAGCCCACCAGTGCAGCAAAATCACGATCCATAATCAAGCTCAGAGCCATATATCTGTCCAGTCCAGTGGGTTTATATGGTCAGCACCAGAACCTTGTGTGATTGACCACTCCTCAGCAGGGTAGAAAAAAAAGAAAAGTAGCCATAGTTGTCGAGATCAGTAGGCCATACTAATCTGGCAGCCCTCCCCTTCCGTTCACTTCCACAAGAGAGTATCTCTTTTGAAAGGTACTAACGGTCTGCACCACGAGAAGGCGGGGTCGGACATTAGGTGCTAGGCCTGGTCGGTTCTATGCATCATCACAGGGGATTGGTGCATAGCTCTCCTTCCAGTGACTACTTAGGTACCATTTACAGACCATTTTCATCTACCCCTGGGGATTTATGAAGTTTAAGTTTAGAAACAGCCAAAATAACTTCAGATTGTGTTATAGGGCCAACATTGAAGCCACCAATGCATCTATCATCATTGCAAACAATGGGAATAGAACTAACCGCATTGTTTAGAATATCACTGAAATGCTCAGCCCACCTAGCCATGACAGAATCCTCAACTTCTATAACCTTACCTTATTTATCCTTTAATACCTGTATACCTGTTCATTTTCTACCACACAAAACATTCACTATCTGGTACAGCTCTCTACTGTTGTGCTGTCAACTGCTTCCTTAGCTTTGTCAGCCAAACCATCAAGCCAAAGATTCTTATCAGCAGCTAACTGATCTTTTACACGTTTATTAAGTTCACTGTAATGTTTTCTATTAGGACTAGTAGGGTATTGATTAAGGACATTCCTGCAGTTCTTTCTTTCCAAAATAAGCTCAAGTGCCTTATCACTCAGATAAGTCTGCCTCTTCTGCTCCTTTTTTCCTAAAAGAGTACTGTTAGTGTCCAAAAAAGCCTGTTTAAAATGATCCCATTCTACCTCAACTTCAGTAGTAAGCATACCATGACTGTCATAATGACTAAGTAACCTATCATGGTAACCTAACATGGACTAAGTAACCTATCAATATATCTAATTTGCACATTTGGAGCTCTGTAGCCAATGGACTGAGTAACACTTGAAAGAAATGGGTTGTTCTGACTGGACAACCCATTTCTTTCAAGTGTTACTCAGATAAAACCCTCTATTGTAAATACAGCAAAAATTGTGTAAAATAAAGCACTTATATGAGGATTTGTCATCATTAAACATGGTAAGATTCATCTAAAGTTATGATTTTTGATTAACCCTTAAATCCAATATCTGCTAGACATAAAACATACTAAAAGGTTATTATGGAGGAAAAAAACTATGAAGTGTGACATGAAATAGTACAACATATTTGTGTACAATAAAGTATGCACAAGGTTAATAGAGCATATTCACATCATTATTTACAGGCCATAACTTTTTAGTATGTTGCTGACTAAAATATGGTTACTAAGAAATTCTTACCAGCATTTTATAAATTCAGATATGAATCTCAAATTAATAAAAAAATGGTTTTATTATGGTTGTTTTACCTTTGAATGACCCCAAATACTCAGAGGAAGGTTGGGGAACCCACTGGACATCATCATCATCATCCTCAAGCAGCCATGGGCTACGGAGGTCCAACCAGACCATGCAATTTAGTTCTCCAAGCAAGTCTATCCTGAGTTACATCTACTGCATCTGGCCACTGCACACCAATTCTAACAAGGTCCTGTTTGACATTGTCTGCCCACCGCATCCTAGGTCTCCCCTTCTTTCTGAGGCCTTTAGGCACACTGTTCATAACCCTATTAGCCAATCTATAATTATCCATACGGGCAACATGACCAAACCAACGGAGTCTCTCTCTGCACAATATGCTGCTTAAAGGAGGTTGCAAACTCCTTTGCCTAACCTCATCATTAGTTACAAAGTTGAACCACCTAATGCCCAAGACACTGCGCAAGCATCTGGAATCAAAAGCATCTAGTTTCCTGTTATCGTGTTTTCAGTGTCCAAGTTTCACTACCATAACTAACCCTAGAAAGAACCAAACTATTATACAGTCTAATTTTAGTCTTTAGGTGTATACGCCAATTTCTCCACACTCTCCATAGATTCTTAGAAGTCCCGGCAGCAATCCCTATTTGTCTGTTAATCTCATGCCGCACATCACCATTATCTGTTACATAGCTCCCAAAATAATTAAACTGTGACACCTGCTCAAGACTGCAACCATTCAGATTAACTGAATCACAGCCTGCTTGACCAATTTTCATCACTTTAGTTTTCTCTCTGTTTATCACCAAACCAATTCTATTACCAGTCTCATTAACAGCCCTAATGAAAGAATTCATCTCATTAACATCATTAGCCAACAAGGCCAAATCATCTGCATAATCTAAATCAGAAATTTTGAAATCTCTAGACCATTTAAGGCTGATTAAAATCAATAGCTTGTAAATTTGTTTAAATTACTATTTTTATTAAATTCTGTTTTATTTGGTATATAATATGACCTATTTCTGTTGAATTGTTATTTTCTAAAAAAAATATTATAAAGTTGACTTATTTATCTGACTCAGAACAATTAGCTAAAAGCCTGGAATTTTCTCAAAGTATGGTACCAAGAAAAAAATTACAAAACAGAGGTAATTTTTCTGCTTCCAGTATACATTAGTTTTTTTGTTATTCAAAAATAAATAAGCTTTCTATTCATGTGCATTATAATCATGTCCGTCTATTAGTTTTCTTTTAATAAATTTTTATTTGTGTTGCCAGATGCATTTTTTTTTACTACATGGTAATGTAATAGTAATTTACTACATCTAGGCCATCCCATGGTTGAGTGGTTAGCTCCCGCAGCCCTCCCTGGGTTCGAGCCCAGGTAAGGCATGGATATGTGTGTTGTTTTTCTGCTGTGGTCCTGCCATCCTCACAGAACTTTTACTATGGGGATTAAACTGACAGGCTCCTGATACACCTTTGTGGCAAGCAGCTGCTTAAGGGGGTATTTTTATTGCAATTAAAAAGTTCAATGTCTACAAATGTCTAATACATGACAAAGTGTAGGTATCATATAGTTGTTTAGGGTTGATTTACTTCTGAGTGGCAGTTTTTGCACACAGTGGGGTTGTTTAGTGGTTTTATGGTGCAAGGGCAACTGAGGTCATTTTGCACCAAACAAGGTATAAAAGTAAAAATATAAAAGTCAGGATAACCCACAACCAAAGTTAAGAGCAGAAGACAAAACAACAAAAGCACAAAAGTGAAACATTGTAAAAACAAAGGGCCTAAAAGCCCATGCAAAAACAATAACAAATGCAAAAAAAGAAGCAACAAAGGGTATATAGGACCCATTGAAGTAAAAATC
The DNA here is from genome assembly GCA_038380435.1 of Ryuthela nishihirai. Taxonomy (NCBI): domain Eukaryota; kingdom Metazoa; phylum Arthropoda; class Arachnida; order Araneae; family Heptathelidae; genus Ryuthela; species Ryuthela nishihirai. The sequence continues at coordinate 150,325,091 of JAWZYU010000001.1, read as the reverse complement.
AACAAGTCAAAAGATCAAATAGGCAAAACCATTAAATACAAGTAAAATAACTAGAAAAATGTAAAAATTTGAAAACAGAGATTAAAAGGAAATTATCATATGAAAGATGTCTGAGACCACAAGAGCTAAAATAAAAATAACATTCGAAATCAAAGGACATCATCATCATCCTCAATCAGCCATGGGCTACAGAGGTCCAACCAGACGGTGCAATTTAGTTCTCCATGCATATCTGTCTTGAGCTACATCTGATGCATCTAGCCACTGCACACCAATTCTAACAAGGTCCTGTTTGACACTGTCTTCCACTGCATCCTAGGTTCCCCCTCTTTCTGAGGCCTTTAGGCACACTTCTCATAACCCTATTTGCCAATCCAGAATTATCCATACCGGCAACATGGCCAAACCAACAGATAGGCTACTTAAAGGAGGTTGCCGACTCCTTTGCCTAACCTCATCATTACTTACAAAGTTGAACCACCTAATGCCCAAGATACTGCATAAGCATCTATAAACAAAAGCATCTAGTTTCCTGTTATCTTGTTTACAAAGTGTCGAAGTTTCACTACAATAACTAACCCCAGAAAGAACCAAACTATTATATAGTCTAATTTTAGTCTTTAGGTGTACATGCCTATTTCTCCACACTCTCCATAGATTCTAAAAGTCACAGCAGCAATCTCTATTCGTCTGTTAATCTCATGCCACACATCACCAGCATCTGTTGTACAGCTCCCAAGATAATTAAAACTGTGACATCTGCTCAAGACTGCAACCATTCAGATTAACTGAATCATAGCCTGCTTGACCAATTTTCATCACTTTAGTTTTCTCCCTGCTTATAACCAAACCTACTCTACTACCAGTCTCATCAATAGCTCGAATGAAAGAGTTCATTTCATCAATATCATTTGCCGAAAGGCTAAATGATCAGCATAATCTAAAGCACAAATTTTCATATCTCCAGACCATTTAAGCAGTTCTTATCAGCAGCTAACTGATCCTTTACATGTTTATTAAGCTCTCTGTAATGCTTTCTATTAGGATTATTAGGTATTGATTAAGGACATTCCTGCAGTTCTTTCTTTCTGAAATAAGCTCAAGTACCTTATCACTCAAATAATTCTGCCTCCTCTGCATCTTTTTTTAATGCCAAAATCTTTCCCTTGCAGTAAATTTTGCATAACATAATCAATAACCAAACTAAAGAGAAAAGGAGACAAAATGCACCCTTGTTGAACACCAGAAGCAACACTAAAACAATTCCTACAAGCCTTAATCAACTCCAACACACTCTGCTGGACTTCGAGCTATCTGTGAAGACAGGCATGAAGTCCATGCACTCTGCACAGTGGCTGGCAAAGAGTTGCTGGTACAACAATTGGGTTTAAAGGTCTTGCCCATCCTACAAAGTGAAAAGTCGCAGGAAGGGGAAACAGTGAGCCACAGTTTGGTGGAAGTAGCTCAGCTGTCAACTGGGCAATCGAGACATGTTGAGGTCTCTGAAGTAGCCTCAGATATGCAAACCCAAAGGACAAATGTCAGTTGCGAGATTCTGGTAAAACATTTCCCACTGAGTACTGCAAATGCAGTCCCAAGTGGGATGGCCATGCAGGGATCCAATTTTGATGCATATTCTAGGAACAACTGCTGAAGGCAAATAAAGATGGTTCATCAATCTCAATGTAAAACTCTGGCCAGGTAAGGTGTGGATGACCCACATATAAGCATGGAGGGCTTGATGGTGGAGATGCAGCACCTTCACCGGCAAATCCTGGGTAAAGTCATATACCTGGGATCCGTAGCCTAGTTTTGACCAGGCAAGTACACTGTAAAGGCAGAGCAAAGAACATTAGTCCACTCCCCATGAGAGAGAGGACCTTGAGATGTTCAATGCCAGCATCAACTTGGACCTGAGAAGATGAATATGTGGTAAAAAAGATAAACTTCAGTTAGAAGACTAGACCAAGAAATTTAGTTTTTGCCACAAATAGAATGGTGATTCCTTCCAGCCGTAGCTCAGGATCTCCAGATGAAGATTATGCTTGTGGCAAAAGTCCACACAAGCAGTCTTCAGAAGGGAGAACCAAAACCACTTGGACCTGATCCCATCCTTGGTTTGGGAGATCATTGGCTGTCTCCCAAACCAAGATATTGTTCAGAGCAGTTTGCAGTTGTTATTCAATTACCCTCATGCTGGATGAAGAACAAAATATGCTAAAATTGTCAACGTAGAGGGCAATGCCTACAGTCAGAGGAAGTTTTGATGTTATAAAATTTATCTTGACAGTGAAAAATGTATAACACAGGATGCAGCCTTATGAGGGAATGGCTGCGACAGAGTATTACCAACGCAGACACAAAAAAGTATGAGATAAGTTGGAGATGATGATTGGATGTGACATTGCAAGCTGAAGCTGTAGTGGTCACGAAAAATGCTGAATCTCCAAGTTGTGTCATACGCTTTTTTGATGCCACAGCTTGTCAACACAATGGGATGATATTTGGAACTTCGAGATACTTTCCTGGCTTGGGAGGGGCGGGGGTGGCCCAGTCGGTAGCGCGCCAGGCTCGTAATCTGTAGTTCCCAGGTTCGAGTACCAGCTGGGTCAGCGTTGAGAGTTATCTCCGCAAAAATTCCCCGCCCTGCCCACGGTCAGTAGGGGACACCGATGGGTTTGGAAAGGCCGCCGTCCATCGGATGGGACGTTAAGCCGTGGTCCCGTGTGTGGGAGAGCCATACCCTGTGCACGTTAAAGAACACGCTGGATGGCCTTGACGGGAGGCTACCATCTGTCTCCCAACAGCTGTTCCAGTGGGTCCCCTCCCCCAACCTTCTCTGAGCCTTCAGGGTCCATGTGACCTGGCCATTTAGCCCATGGTGTGCAAAAAAAGTGCCGCTCAGAGGTAAAACAACCCAACAACCCTGGCTTGGGAAGGCTGAAATGATAGTCTTCCACCAGAAGCTAGAAACTTCTCATGAAAAATGAAATTAAAAAGTTGAAGCAGCTGATCCTTACTTGACGGTGAGATGTTGAACCACGATATAATGGACATTGTCTGCCACAATAGCAAATGTACAGGAAGAGTGCAGAAAAAGGTGAAGCTCCTCCACTATGAAATAGCCTGTTATAAGGTTCCAGGCCATTCGAGTGAAAAGATAGCAGAGAGCATTTGGCCCTGCTCTTCAGGGCCAGAAACTTGGAGTACAAAGATGAAGAGATGGATTGCCCCAGAGTGCTACCAATTGCTTGGGGATCAGCAAATGTCTGTCCATTGTGATCCAGGATCAAAAATGAGTGGGATGTGTAGTTCTCACCCATCTTCTGGAATTTATCTCATACAACCTTAAAACTGGTTATATGAGTGATGGAAGATGTGTAGTTGATCCAAGATTCCTTCTGGCTCTGACACTGGAAAAAAAAGAGCTTTCGCACTGGCACACTTGAAACCTTCAAGGTTAGAGGATGTTGGATATCTCCAAAATACCCCCAAGCCTTGTTCTGAGGCATTTCAAGCTACAGTGTAGTTAGAATTCCACCAAAGTTTTGAAAATTGTGGATATAGGGTCTGAAGAATAGTTAATGCAGTTGCATGGACTATACAGTCTGTCATCTCTGTCACTGCAACACTGATTAGCTTCTGGCTGACAGTGTTCATCCAACTCACAAAGGAGTTTGAAGTCACTTCAGTCAGCTCCATCAAGCCTCCACCATGATACAAATGAAGGGTTGCAAGACCCCCCACCCCCATGGGAGATGGCATACATCATAGGGAGGTGAATGCTTCCAAAAGGGTTATCTTCAACCTCCCATGTAAAGAGTGGAAAAATCAAGGAGGAGTAGATGGCAAGATCAATAGCAGTTAAAGTAGGTATTAACATAGGTGTTCAATAGGGAGAGTATAGATCCAGGAGACAATGCTTGGGTCTACTATCACCAAATATAGATCGTACAGAAAGTCAAATCATTAATATTTTAGGTCAGTGCTTTAAAAAGCTGGTGGGAAGGAATGGCAGGAGGGGTAGATTGGGACGGGTACGACAGAAAGTAGATAATAAACAACCAAACACCACCCAGTATAGTTAGTACAGAATGCTTTTAAATTAAATAATTTATGGTATGAAATTACAAATTATACAGTAGCAATAGGATATATTGATGGAGGGGGGGAGTAGTTAGAGTTATGATGTGGAGAGTAAGGAACCTGATATCACCATTTATAGATAGCACAAAAGTTTAAACAAATGTAACTATGGATTATGCTTTGGATGATGGAGGGAGGGAACCTAATGTCACCTATTATGGATAATACAGAAAGTTGAATCAAAATTGATTCTGGTATATGCTATATAGGCAAGAGGGAGGGAATGGTAAATAGGGTTGATAGGGATTACCATGACTGCAAATGGATAGTATAGGATTACATATCACCCAGTGCAGATAGTACTAAATTATTTTTAAACTGAATAATACATGGTATGTATATTACAAGTTAAACAGTAGCATATGGATATCATAATGGAGGGGGGGGGGGGAGACAGCTAGTGTTATGAAGTGGAGTGAAAGGAACCCAATAACACCTCTTATAAAAAATACAAAGGTTTAATTAAAAGGAACCTTGGATTATATTGGATGCTGGAGGGGGGGGTGCTTGGTGGGGGGGTGCTTGGTGGGGGGGGTGGACTGCTGAAATGATTTAGAATGTGGGAACCTAGTATCACACAGTATTGATGACACAGAATATATCTGAAATTGGTAATTAATGATATGAATACTACAGGTCAGATGGTTAAAAATGGATGTTTGATTGGGGGGTGGGGTAGTAGTATGATGAGAGTAAGGGGAAACCTAATTTCACCTACTACATATAAAACTGAAAGTTGAATCAAATGTTGTTGTGGTTATGCATTCCATGCTGGATGGGGGGATTGATATACAGGGGGTTAGGGATGGCAATGATAGAATTTGGATAGCAAAGGACCATATATCATGTAATATAGTTAGTACTGAATAATTAATAGTTGGAATACTAAATGGCATGAATATTACAAGTTAAACGATAACATACGGATATCTGGGAAGAGGGGGGAGGGAAATATTATATAGATAGAAAGAGACCCAATATCACCTCTTATAGAAAATACAGAACGCTAACCGTGACATTGGCTTATGATACAGATGCATGATGGCAGGATGAGCTAATGGGGTGGCGAGGTTGACTATCGATATGATCTGGAAAGTTAAGAATCAATTATCACTTAGTAATAATAGTACATATTAATATTTAGAATAAATATTTAAAGTATGAATATTATATACTAATAGTGGCAAATAGATATTCGGGTGGGAGGGTTAAGTGTCGGTGCCACACAGGATAAAGGTTTAATGCAAAATAGTTAATGAAATAAATATTTCAAGTTAGTGAGTGACACGTAGATGTTTAGGTGGGGGTGGAATGGCTTTTGGGGGTTCGGGGGGAGGATGGCTGGAGGTCGCTTAGTATGGATGGCACTGTAAAATATATTTTAAATCTCACCTAATACTAAATTAATTAACCTATATAACTATACTCTGCAGAATATTCTGCATTAAGTGAACATCTCTTCTCCACACCTTTGCCCCACACCCTCCCTCTTTACATCATTCTGATCTAGTCTCTCACTAGCCATGTCATGTGCATCAGTTGGGACTCAGGGAAGCCTGGGTCCTCGCTGTCTTGCTTTCGGCTGGCCTGCTCCACTGCCTTGGTGGGTGGTGGGGGCTGGGGGAGAAAGCCCCAGCTGGCATCACTCCATCCAAGCCGGTCTCTGTCCTCCCAAGGCACACGGGCCCCCGTTGGCCCTCTCCCCTCAAGTTGCAGACCAGGCCCAGTGTAGTCACCCTATATCAGACCTTGGTCTGCACCCCAGGTAACTACTGCACATTGCATATTCATGTTCACTCCTTATTCCTACATAGTTATTCTAATTCTGATCTTGTCTTCACCTAACTGTGTCACGTGCTTCAGTGGGGACGCAGGGAAACCTGGGTCCACACTGTTCTGCTTTCGGCCGGACTGCTCCACTGCCATGGTGGGTGGTGGGTGGGGCAAGAGCCCTGACCGGCATCACTCCTTCCGGGCCATTTCTGCCCCCCTTGGGTTCACGGGCTCCCGTTGACCTTTCCCCTATCATTGCAGACAGAGTCCAGTGAAGTACCACTGCACGGGACCTTTGTCTCCCGTCCTCAGTAAACGCATCTCTTACCGCACTGTTTCCTATCATCCTACTCTCCTACTACCATGGGCTCAAATTAAGTATAAAATGTATACTTATAAAATGGCATAATTTAAGTCAGTCACTGTATAATATAACATAATGTATACTATAACAAATGGCTAAAATTAAGCAATGCCCTATATACCTATATTGGCCTCAAAATTCAAAATCTTTCATCGGTGTTTGGACTCCCATATTTAGATCAAATTATTATTGGATTGGCATTCCCAATTAGACATGCACTCTAAATTCTAAAAGTCTTCCCACGCACCTCAATGATTAAAAACCCAGACTATACTGTTTCTCAGCAACGGTCATGCTCATAATAACAGGTCCTTTCTCTGCTGTTCCACAGCACACGGTTAATTACACTGAAGGTCTTGCTGGATGGCGGATGGCGGTTAATGGCATTTCCCACAAGATGTAGTGCTGTCTATGTACAGCGGAACATTGGGACTTGCCATACAATTTATCACAATTGTCCTCCCATTGCTGTCAGTACTGCTCCATAGATGATTGTATCTTTTGAAGTCACCCATGATGAGGAAGGGGGATAACAGTTGCATGACGAGGTCATCAAGGCCTTCCTGAAAGATTATACTTCAGAGTGATAGATAGACAAAGCAGATAATCAACAAAAATCCCAGGAAAAGGTGGATGGACTGACAATTTTAGGAATTGATGGTGGTCTGTGCCCGTTCTTGGAGTCATCTGAGGGACATGGATCTTGGACTGCTGAACAAGGTGGGGGGGGGGGATCAATGTATTTTTCTTTGGCCCCATTGGAGGTGCTTTGGCTTGGAAGGTCAAGCTGTATATGGACCCACTTAGCTGTTTTAGGAGATAGATGGTAGCCTCCCATCAATGCCATCCAGTGTGTTCTTTAATGTGCACATAGTATTGCTCTCCCACACACAGGACCACAGCTTAGCATCCCATCCGACAGATAATAACCTTTCCAAGCCAACTGGTGTGCCCTACTGAACGAATGCAGGGAGTTTTTGTAGAGAAATCTGAACACTGGTCCAGCTGGGACACAAACCTAACAACTTCAGATTCCAAGCCTGCACACTACCCACTGAGCTATCCCTGCCCCTAATTTTATAGGAATATTAAAGTAGGTTTAACCGTAAAGCAGGGGGGTAATAGAGGTAAATATTTTGCAACTGCTTCCAAAAACATCCATAATTTTAAAAATAGCAGTTTTCAGTGAATTTTTGGAAGGATTTTATATCCCAAAATTTCAAAATTTTTACATGGCATTTTCCATTTTTTTTAAAAATGAAGTTTTACATGTTGTACTAAAAACTGTTGTAACTGTTTCTGGGCTCTCATATCAGATTCTATCAATGTGTATAATCGATCTTGGAAGGGTCAAGTATCGTGTTATGATGGCAATTATACAAATTTAGTGAAAAAATATAACTTGTTACAGACGATATTTTAATATAGGAATTTACTACTATCTATTTACTCTTAAAAACAAATGATATCAGCTGAAACCAATTAGCTGATTTTACTTTGGGAGCCTTAGTCTAGAGATCTGTCTTAATGCTAAATAACTGCTACTTCATACTAAATAAGTATCACAGCTCAGTGTCCTATAACAAAAGTATATAAACAAACACTTTTCAACTAATAATAGGGCAGAAGTTTTTTCAACTATTCGTAGAGTAATGATGTCTTCAAGATAAACACAAATACATCAAGAAAAATCATGTCCTTTGGAACACAGATTTGATTATTTTATTTCATGATGCTATAAAGTTTACAGAATAATACATCACCCTTGAACATATAAACTGATAGTGAAAATTAATTACAGCAATTACTATACTTTCACAACATCAGTTCAATTATTATGATTTTGATAAATTAACATCCATCATTAGATGAAGGTTACGCAAGGAATTTTTTAATATAAAATGTACAAGAAGTGTGTAACACTTGAAGCATCATACAGATTAAAAAGGTGCATTTAGATACACCTTTTTAATATTCATTATTATTATAGTGATTTTTAACATGATTCAGTCAGTAGCAGTCATAAGGAGGGGGCCATGGCTCCCTCCAAGAGACCGACAAGTGTTCAATTTTTTTCAAGAGCCAGCCTATTTTCCATGAAGGCAAACCCCTGATGTTTTCAGTACCCGATATAATAAAGGCAAATGTAAGGATATATGAAGGATTTTGCACTCCAGAAATGATACTTTTCATTACAAAATCTGTCACATGTACCTATATGGTCACCTCCAGGATTCCGACTTATGACTGTCCCTGGATTCATTATTGAAATATACTGGGAAGCAATGCTTCCTTAAAATTATCATGACCCAAAAAAAGATATATATATTTATAACTTTAATAAGTTTATTCTAATATAAACATTACATTTATAAAATATTCTTTGAATTTCCCTGTTATATTACACTATATAATAAATACACACAACAATTTGTCAGGCTAATCAAGCTAGGAGTGTATGAAGAACCTCACTTCATTGTTACTGTATTACACTGCTAGTGAAATAATTTGGTTCTCAGAACAATTATGAGAAATACTCCGTTTTCCTTTAATGTCCTACATATCTGGCTTTGACTCATTCCAAATTACAAATGTATTTCTTATGCAATATTACTCTGCCAATGAATGTAATACTGCCCTTTTGCATTAATGTACTGTCTATGCCTAACTGCCACAATGCACATTTACTGAAGTGATTTCAATTACTGAATATGGAAACATCTTTGGTTTCACTATTTCTCTTTAGTTATTAACCCTTCAAATGTCCAGCCTCAAAAACTGGTTTACATCCAGAAGCCTGGCTATTTTTTCACTACGTTCAGCCAAAAAAGCTAACTTTAAATTTTTTTTTACCAAATAACTAATAAAAGGAATTTATGGCATGTCATTGCTGAGTGGTTAGCACACTTGGCTACTGATCTAAGGGACCTGGGTGGATGTGTGTGTTATTTTTCTACTGAGGTCCCACATCCTCAGAGACCTTCTACTATGGAATATTAAACTGACACTCCTGTCAGACCTTTGTGGAAGCAGCTGCTTGAGGGTTTTTTAATTATTGTATACCAAATTAATCAGCTTTAATTCTGCATTTTTGTAAAATAAAATATTTACCAAAAAAAGATTACTTTTATTTTAATTAGCCCTTTTTAGAGTCATGTAGTAAAAAAGCATCTAGCAATACAAATAAAAATTTATTTAAAAATAAACCTAATACAAAAATGATTATAATGCACATGAATAAAAAAGGCCATTTATTTTTGAATAACATAAAATATTTACTTGAAAAAAAATTTCTCTTTTTGTAATTTTTTTTCAGTACTCTGAGAAAAGTCCAGGCTTTTTGCTAACTGTGCCAAATTGTATAAACAAGTCAATTTACTGTCTTTTTTAAAAACCTAATCGATATAGGTCATGTTATATACCAAATTAAACAGAATTTAATGAAAAGGAAAAAAAAAATAAACAAATTTATAAATATTGATTTTAAGAGTCTGTATATGGTACCTAGGCTATCACTGGAAGGAAAATTATGCACCAATCCCATGATGATGCACAGAACCAGCCAGGCTTAGTACCTAATGTCTGACCTCACCTTCTCTCTTGTGGAAGGGAACAGAAGGGGAGGGGAGGGCTGCCAGTTCACTGTCACCTACAACGGCTAATTTTTTTTATGTCTACCCAGTTGAAAAGTGGTCAACCACATAGGGTCCTGGTACTGACCATATACACCAACCAAAATTGAATAATCGCTCCAAGCTTGATTATGAGTCCTAAATTTGCTGCATTGGTGGGCTTCTCTTGAGGGAGAATCTTCTGGTATGTTTTCTGTTTGTGGGTTGACAGCCCCAGTGAATAGATTCAGAGGATATTTTTATCAACTGGTGGATAATCCTGATCTGGGGTCATTGCAGTTATGTAATCTCTTACTTCTATGGGCATCATCATATCTGCAGTGGAGGAAGTCTTCCATTGTAGACGGTAGTTAGGGTTGGCAGTGGGGGTTGGGTTGTTTTACCTCTGAGTGGCACTTTTCTGCACACCATGGGATAAATGGCCAGGTCACATGGACCCTGAAGACTCATAGAAGGTTGGGGGAGGGGACCCACTGGAACAGCTGTTGGGAGACAGATGGTAGCCTCCCATCATGGCTATCCAGCGTGTTCTTTAACATGCACAGGGTATGGTTCTCCCGTACACGGAGCCACAACTTAACGTCCCATCCAATGGACAGCTGCCTTTCCAAGCCCATCGGTGTCCCCTACTAACCATAGGGAGGGCGGGGAATTTTGCGGAGATAAATCTCAACGCTGACCCAGCTGGGACTCAAATCTGGGAACTACAGATTATGAGCCTGGTGTGCTACCAACTGAGCAACCCCCGCTCCAAAAGAAAAGTACCCATAGTTGTCCAGATCAATAGGTACACTGATCTGGCAGATCTCCTCTGGTGGTGAGGGAAACCTATGCTACATTTTCAAATATTGCATACCACATAATAATCTCAATTCTTTGTTCAATAGTCAGAGCACAATTCACTAATAGAGTATCGCAACAGATTACCTCTGAGCAGCGCTTTTTTTGCACACAACGGGGTGTATGGCAAGTCACATGGGCACCGAGGGCTCAGAGAAAGTTTGGGGAGGGGACCCACTAGAACTGTTGTGAGAAGATGGTAGCCTCCTGTCAAGGCCATCCAATATCTTCTTTAATGTGCACAGGGTATGGTTCTTCCACACACAGGGCCATGGCTTGACATCTCATCAACAGATGGCAGCCTTTCCAAGCCGATCAATGATCCCTAATGACCAAGGACAGGGCGAGGAGATTTGCATAGATATATCTCAATACTGATACACATAACACTCAAACTTGCAAATTGCGGATTATGAGTCTGGCAAGCTATCAGCTGAGCCACCCCCACCCCATTCAGAGAAGGTTCGGGAAGGGAACCCATTGGACAGCTGTTAGGAGACAGATGGTTGTCACCCATCAAGACCATCCAATGTGTTCTTTAGCCCTTTCACTACCATCCTGGCCCAAAATGGTCTGAACTGTAGGTAGGATGTTACGAAGAGAAAAGAATAGTATTTATTGGACATGGTCCATTTAAAATCTTGGCAGTTTTGAACCACTACAGTACTTTAAGAGTTAATAATAAACTGGGCATAGCTCTCCTACATAGAGGACATGGATTAACATCCCATTCAATGGATGGCAGCCTTTCCAAGCCTATCAGTGTTTCCTTCCTGACCAAGGGTAGGGTGGGGATTTAGCAAAGATAAATCTCAAGGCAGGCAGAGGAGAGACTTGAACCTGGGAACTACAGATTATGAATCTGATGCACTATTGAATGAGCCAAACCCCATCCTGCTGACATTCAGAACTATAGATTTGTAAATAGAATTACGAATAGTGTGCCTAAGGGCCTCAGAAAAAAAGGGAGATCTAGAATGAGGGTGGAAAATGTGAAACAGAATCTTCTTAGAACAAGCATGCAGTGGTCAAATACAATATCTCAGAATAGACATGGAGAACTAATTTGTACATTTGGAGCTCTGTAGCTCTGTAGCCAATGGTTGCTTCTGCATGTCCAGCCATTCATCCATGTGTGTGTGTGTATGCATGCAAATTTTTTGAATACAAAAAATCGAATAAAATGACTTACCAGTCCCTGGTATTTGAATGAATCGTAAACACTACGAAGCAACAGCCAAAAGGGCCAGAGGTACTCAAAGCGAAACTCCAGGATGAAGTCGGCCAATAGCACCAGGGCCCAAACTAGCAAGAATTTCACATACAGAAAGGTGCTGCAACAAATAAGCATATTTTAGAAAAAATAAGTGGTGGGGGAAGACAAAAACATATAAAATACAAAATATTAAATAAGAATTTTAAAAAGCATTTTAGATAATTTTCCTCACTATTTTTCTTAATTTACACTTATACATTTCAGTTAAATATTAACTACACACTTTAAAAAGTACAATACACAATATTAAATCTTGGATAATGATCATTTTGCAATCTACCTTCACAAGCAAGCTTTGCAGTAAAGACTGGTATATGAAGCAGAATAACATCAAACTGTTCCCAACCTGTAAAACAATCTCAATACTGGCACAGGAGGAAACATCATTACCCGGAGCTGAGAATGTAATGTCTGAACCACCTATCACTATCAAAGTGAACAGTAATATAGGTCAAATTTTAGAACTTTTGTACTCATGACCATATTTAGAAGCATCATGTGTGGTGACAGATTGCGATGGTTTGGTAATGTTGCTCACATTCAAAGTTCGATTATTTTACCCCTAAGAGGCACTATTTTGCAAATACTGGTCAGTCAGTCAGTCACAAGGACTCCAAAGGTTCAGAGAAAAAGGGAGACCTAGAATGAGGGTGGAAAGTGTGAAACAACCTTCTTAGAACAAGCATGCAGTGGCCAAATGCAATATCTCAGAGTAGACATGGAGAACTAATTTGCACATTTGGAGTTCTGTAGCCAATGGACTGAGTTACACTTGAAAGAAATGGGTTGTTCTGACTGGATAACCCATTTCTTTCAAGTGTTACTCAGATAAAACCCTCTATTGTAAATACAGCAAAAATTGTGTAAAATAAAGCACTTATATGGGGATTTGTCATCGTAAACATGGTAAGATTAATCTAAAATTATGATTTTGGATTAACCCTTAAATCCAATATTTGCTAGACATAAAATCATACTAAAAGGTTATTATGGAGGAAAAAAACTATGAAGTGTGACATGAAATAGTACAACATATATGTGGACAATAAAGTATGCACAAGGTTAATAGAGCATATTCACATCATTATTTACAGGCCATAACTTTTTAGTATGTTGCTGATTAAAATATGGTTCCTAGGAAATTCTTACCAGCATTTTATAAATTCAGATATGAATCTGAAAATAATTAAAAAAAATGGTTTTATTATGGTTGTTTGACCTTTGAATGGCATTTTTCTGCACACAATGGGCTAAATTGCAAGGTCAGAATGACCCCAAACACTCAGAGGAAGGTAAGGGAACCCACTGGACATCATCATCATCCTCAAGCAAAAATGGGCTACGTAGGTTCAACCAGACCGTGCAATTTAGTTCTCCAAGCAAGTCTATCCTGAGTTACATCTACTGCATCTGGCCACTGCACACCAATTCTAACAAGGTCCTGTTTGACATTGTCTGCCCACCACATCCTAGGTCTCCCCTTCTTTCTGAAGCCTTTAGGCACACTGTTCATAACCCTATTAGCCAATCTATAATTATCCATATGGGCAACATGGCCAAACCAACGGAGTCTCTCTCTGCACAATATGCTGCTTAAAGGAGGTTGCAAACTCCTTTGCCTAACCTCATCATTAGTTACAAAGTTGAACCACCTAATGCCCAAGATACTGCGTAAGCATCTGGAACCAAAAGCATATAGTTTCCTGTTATCTTGTTTTCAAAGTGTCCAAGTTTCACTACCATAACTAACCCTAGAAAGAACCAAACTATTATACAGTCTAATTTTAGTCTTTAGGTGTATACGCCTATTTCTCCACACTCTCCATAGATTCTTAAAAGTCCAGACAGCAATCCCTATTCGTCTGTTAATCTCATGCTGCACATCACCATTATCTGTTACATAGCTCCCAAAATAATTAAACTATGACACCTGCTCAAGACTGCAACCATTCAGATTAACTGAATCACAGCCTGCTTGACCAATTTTCATCACTTTAGTTTTCTCTCTGTTTATAACCAAACCTACTCTACTACCAGTCTCATCAACAGCTCGAATGAAAGAGTTCATCTCATCAACATCATTTGCCAAAAGGACTAAATCATCAGCATAATCTAAATCAGAAATTTTCGTATCTCCAGTCCATTTAAGGCCAAAATCTTTCCCTTGAAGTGAATTTCGCATAACATAATCAATAACCAAGCTAAAGAGAAAAGGAGACAAAATGCACCCTTGTCGAACACCAGAAGTAATGCTAAACCAATTGCTACAAGACTTACCAACTCTCACACATGACTCAGTGTTATTATAGAGAGCTTTCATTATGTTAACTAACTTGTCTGGTATACCATATGATTTCACAATCAACCACAAATCATGAATATCAACAGAGTCGAAAGCCTTTTTGAAATCAACAACGCTAGCAACCAAAGGTTTCTGAAACTCTAAACATTTCTCAAGAATCTGCCTAAGTGAAAATATCTGATCCACACATCCCCTACCACTTCTGAATCCACATTCTCATCACTCAATTGACTGTCAACCAGATTCTTATTTCTATTAAGCACAATCATGCAGGGAATTTTCCTTGGAACAGAGAGTAGGCTGATATCCCTAGTTATCACAAGAACCTTCTTTGAAAATATGGATAATAATAGCTCTAGTAAAATCCTTAGGAACCATGACTATCGTAAAAGATATTCAAAATTTCAGTCTTCGAAGTGGTAACCAAAACATTCCCAGCTCTAAGCATTTCAGTAGTAATTTCATCTACCCCTGGGGATTTATAAAGGTTAAGTTTAGAAATAGCCAATATAACTTCAGATTTTGTTATAGGGCCAACATTAAAGCCACCAATGCATCTATCACCATTGCAAACAATGGAAGTAGAACTAACCACATTGTTTAGAACATCACTGAAATGCTCAGCCCACCTAGCCATGAGAGAATCCTCACCTTCTATAACCTTACCTTGTTTATCCTTCAATCCCTGTATACCTGTTCGTTTTCTACCACACAAAACATTAACTATCTGGTACAGCTCTCTGCAGTTATGCTGTCTAACTGCTTCCTCGGCCTTGTCAGCCAAGCCATCAAGCCAAAGATTCTTATTAGCAGCTAACTGATCCTTTACACATTTATTAAGTTCTCTGTAATGCTATTAGAAGTGGTAGGGTATTGATTAAGGGCATTCCTGCAGTTCTTTTTTTCCGAAATAAACTCAAGTGCCTTATCACTCAGATAATTCTGCCTCCTCTGCTCCTTTTTCATAAAAGAGTACTGTTGGTGTCCAAAAAAGCCTGCTTAAAATGATCCCATTCTTCCTCAACTTCAGTAGTAAGCATACCATGACTGTCATAATGACTAAGTAACCTATCATGGTAAGCTTTGGCTATAACTGGATCTTTCAGAGCTTCAGTATTAAAAGTAAATTTTTTAACCTTAGCACAACACTTTTTAAGTTTAAGTTGCAAGACACTTTTAACAAGGTAATGGTCAGATCCAATTTCAGCCCCACTATATGACCTGGTATTCCTAACAGAACTAGCCCATTTGCTGTTAATTAATATATAATCAATCATATTTTTATGCAGCCCATCGGGTGAAACCCATGTGTAATTATGTATGTCGCGGTGTTTGTAATAAGTGTTAGTTATTCTGAATACATTGAGTTTACTTACCTGTAGGAGACGTTGCCTATTACCGTTGCAGCTACCAATACCAAAAGGGCTTATTACTCCTCCCCAAAGGTCAGAGTCAATACCAACTTTGGCATTGAAGTCACCAAGAACAAGGGTAATATCTCCTTTCTTGACAGAATTCAAAATATCCTGAAGTTGTCCATAAAACCTATCCTTCTCATCCTCATCGGCATTCTCAGTAGGGGCATAACAGCAGATAACATTCAAGTCTTTAACGCTTGTCTGAAACTTTTCTGTAAAAAACCTTTCATTAATGCACTCATGTCCTAGAAGAGCATCACTAGCGTGTCTGCTGAGAAGCAGACCCACGCCTTGGTGATGCTTATTGTCGTCCCTCCCTGAAAAGAGAAATTTAAGATTATTTTTAAGAATCTGATCTTTATCTGTCCATCTGGTCTCTTTCAAGCCGAGAATATCTAAACTATAATGGTGGAATTCTTGTGTGAGGACATCAAGAGAAAAAGCTCTGTGCAGAGTCCTCACATTCCAACTACCTATGGAGAGAAAATGGTTAGTGGGATGTTTAAAGAAACTATGTTTATTGAGAGAGGGAATGCTGACAATATCAAACAGCCCCCGAATCGCAGACATGGGGCAAAGACCCGTTCCCCCACCACTAAAGGCTGAAGCCATCTACACTGGAAGACTTCCTCCAATGTAAAATTTGACGATGCCAATAGAAGCAAAGAGTTCAGGTGCCTGTGATGACCTCTGCTCAGGATTATCTGCCACTGATAAACAATCCTGTGAATCTATTCACTTGGGGCTGTCAACCCACAAACAAACAGAAAACACAGTGGAAGATTATCCCTCCACAGAAGCCCACCAGTGCAGCAAAATCAGGATCCATAATCAAGCTCAGAGCCATATATCTGTCCAGTCCAGTGGGTTTATATGGTCAGCACCAGGACCCTGTGTGGTTGACCACTCCTCAGCAGGGTAGAAAAAAAAAGTAGCCATAGTTGTCCAAGATCAGTAGGCCACACTAATCTGGCAGCCCTCCCCTTCTCTTCACCTTCTGTTCACTTCCACAAGTCTCTCTCTGTTTTGAAAGGTACTAATGACCTGCACCACGAGAAGATGGGGTCAGACATTAGGTGCTAGGCCTGGCCAGTTCTATGCATCATCACAGGGGATTGGTGCATAGCTCTCCTTCCAGTGACTACCTAGCTACCATTTACAGACCAAAAACTACCCAATGAATAATAATTTCAATATTAAAGGAAACATTTGTTGTGCAAAACAAATGAAATTTGCATTTCTTTTCACTGAAAATGCATTTTTCTATAGTTTTATTTCTCTCAACTAAATTAATAAACCATGTCTGGCAACGGAACTGAAGTATTATATAAAAAAAAATGCCTCTCCAAAATGTGGTTCCTTTAACTACCACTGCTTTTAAAAAAATCAAATGCAAATGAATGTTTTCGTTTGATATACATTAACTTGTCCAAAAGTTGAGTCTGCAACTCTTGGGTAATATTTCTTTTCCCAAATTGTTCAAGTGTAAAAAATGTTCCTAAACACTAATGTTTCAATAAATATAACTCATTGAACAGATGTTTAGGATATTATATATCAAGAAAAACATTAGAATATTTGCCTAATTCCTTAATTAGTTTAATCTTAAAGTGAAGGGAAAATACAATAGTTCAAAGCAAGCGTGAATCTAGTAAAAAATAAAGGTGGCGGAGGTGGAGCAAAAGACTGGATTTTGAATAAGGTTCAGCATTTTCCCCATTGTTTTGGAGGTCTTTAAAATAATGAAACTATGAAATATGACCATGTTCAATGACTTTTGATCACCACTACCCTTAATAGCATTCTCTTGGGGGGGGGGGGGGGGGGCACCTGGCATTTCCCTCATAGATCTAGCCCTGGTTCAGAGAAGGGATTTGCTTGCTGCAAATTGTTTCATTTTTCCCCCCTAAACAAATTGCTTTTTAAAAAGTTCTTTTCAAATCAGCTTCAAAACTTCAAATTCTGTAAATAAGGAGGATACTCAGTGGAGGCAAAACAACAGACAACACTCGAGTTTTCAATTCTTGTCTGAAATTAAGCTGTAAGAAACCTTCGATTAATGCACTAATATCCTAGAAGAGCAGTGTGTCTGCTGAGAAACAAACCTACAGCCTGGAGATGCTTTCCGTATCACTACGTGATCTTCTACGTATGTTTGTTGAGAGAGGTAATGCAGACAATATCAAACAACCCCCTAATTTCAGGCATGGAGCAAAGACCCGTTCCCCCACTGCTAAAGGCTGAAGCCATCTACACTGGATGACTTCCTCCAATGTAGGATATGATGATGCCCATGGAAGCAAGAGTTCAGGTGACTGCAATGCTTCTGCTCAGGATTATCCACTAGCTGATAAAACATAATCTGTGAATATATTCACTTGGGGCTGCCAACCTACAAGCAAACAGTGGAAGATTTTCCCACCACAGAAGACCACTGCTGCAGCAAATTCAGGATCCATAATCAAGCTCAGCCAATATTTCTTCTGGTTAGTGCACATAGTGCATTCATAGACAAAAAAGGTTTGTCTTAGTGTTCCCTATCTCCCATTGAAATTTGTACAGAGAGTTTTGAAACACCCTGTATAATCAGCACCAGGACACCTCCACTCCTCAGCAAGATATATGAAAAAAGAAAAGTAGCCATAGTTGCCCAGATCAGTAGACCACACTGATATGGCAGCCCTCCTCTTCTGTTCACTTACACAAGAGATTATTTATTTTCAAATGTACTAAGAGCCTGCACAATGAAAAGGTGAGGTCAGATATTAGATGCTAGGCCTGGCCAGTTCTATGCATCATCACAGGGGATTGGTGCATAACTCTCTTTCCAGTGACTACCTAGCTACCATTTACCTAATATAAAATTTGAATACAATAGTATCAAAAATCATAAAATAAATATTATAAATTAATTACATAGTCTGTAAATGGTAGCTAGGCATAAACTGAAAGGAGAGTGTGTACCAATCCCCAGTGATGACGTACAGAAACGGCCAAGCCTAGCACCTAATGTCTGACCACACCAATTTGTGGTGCAGGCTGTTAGTACCTTTCAAAAGAGATATTTTCTTGAGGAAGGGAATGGAAGGGGAGGGCTGCCAGGTCAGTGTGACCTATTTATCTGGTCAGCGGCTCAGCTCCGTGGTTCGTTGTGGCCAGCACATGTGTGGGTGGTCGAAATGCAATCTGTATGTGAAGGAGGTTGGTATGAGGGTGTCAAGTTATGGGAACTCTCCAAGTTTAGTGATTTTCGAGGGAAGCTTTATTTTGTGAATATATTACAAATTCCTTTACTTTGTTGTCCACTGGGATTATAATGAGTGGGGTGATTTAATTAACTTTATAAACTTTGTAAACTAAAGTGTGGGGTTAAAAATAAACATGTTAGTGAGGATTCTAATCGCCGATTCTTAGTATGCATTATGGTAGTTTTTTAAAGGGGTTTGGGGAGTACGTATGTGCCTTAATGCAGGTGGGAATGGGAATCAGAGGTGAGTACTGGAAGTGTGTTTAGGGGGTAGTGGTATTTCCGAGAGGTACGTTAAATTCCCTAAGGAGCAGACGCCATGCTGGGGGAAAGGGATCAATGTATGTGTTGCAGAGCTCAGTTAATTTTACATTAATAAGGATGCCTTATGTGATGGTTAGTTGGAATTTGGAGTGAGTGTATCATAATTTTAGATGAGTGACCATAATACACTAGCCTGACTGGAATAAAGCTCTGAACTTGATTATGGATCACGAATTTGATGCACTAGTGGGCTTCTGTGGAATGAAAATCTCCCACTGTGTTTTTATTTTTTGTGGGTTGACAGCCCCAAGTGTAAGAACAGTGGGGGAACAGGTCTTTGCTCCATGGCTGCAATTAGGGGGGCGGTTTGATGATGCCGTCCATCCATCGATCCATCCATACAAACCCTCATGCAGCTATGGACTATGAAGATCCAAATAGACTATGTAATTTTCCTCTCCAGACATGTCTCTCCTGAGCTACAGCTACTGCATTGGCCACTCTATGCCAATTCTGGTAAAGTCCTGTTTGACATTGTCTGCCCATCACATCCTAGGTCTCCCCCTTTTTCTGAAACCCTTAGGCACACTGTACATAATCCTCTTTGTCAATCTGCAGCTATGCATACAGGCAACATGACCAAACCAACACAATATCTCTCTGCATAAAATGCTGCTCAAAGGAGGTTGAGTCCTTCTTCTAACATCATCATTACTTACAAAGTCAAACCATCTAATGCCCAAGATACTGCATAAGCACCTAGAATCAAAGGCATCACGTTTCTTGTTATACTGCTTACAAAGGGTCAATGTTTTGCTACCATAACTAAACTTAGAAAGAACCAGACTATTATACAGCCTAATTTTAGTCTTTAGGTGTAAACACCTATTTTTCCACACACTGTGCAGATTTTAAAAGTCCCAGTGACAATCCCCATTATTCCATTTATCTCATGCCACACATCACCAGTATCTGTTACAAAGCTAACAAGATAATCAAAATTCAGACACTTGCCCAAAAGAGTAGCCATTTAAAGCAACTGAAGTGCCCTCTGCCTGACCATAGTTTATTAAACATCCCACTAACATTTTCTCTCCATAAGTAGTTCGAATGTGAGGGATCTGCACAAAGATTATTCTCTTGATGTCATCACACAAGAATTCCACCATTCAAATTTAATTTGGCTTGCAAACAACAAGATGGACATAAAAAGGTCGGATACTGAAAAATAATCTTAAATTTCTCTTTTCAGGGAGGGAAGATAAAAACCATCTCCAAAGCATAGGTTTGCTTCTCAGCAGATATACTAGTGATAGTATTCTAGGATATGAGTGCATTAATGAAAGATTTCTTACAGCAAAATTTCAGACAAGCATTCAAGACTTGAATATTATCTGCTGCTATGCCCCAATGAGGATGAGAAATGTGTTACGACAACTTCAGGATATTTCGAATTCTGTCAAGAAAGGAGATATCATCCTTGTTCTAGGCGACGTCAATGCTAAAGTTGGTACTGACTCTAACCTTTGGGGAGGAGTGATAGGCCCTTTTGTTATTGGTAGCTGCAATGTCCCCTACAGGTAAGTAAACTTAATGGTTTTGAGAATAACTAACACTTGTTACAAACACCATGACATGCATAAGTACACTTGGGTTTCACAGATGGGCTGCATAAGAATATTGTTGATTACATATTAATTAACATGAAATGGGCTAGTTCTGTTAGGAATAAATAAAATAAAATAAATAAATACCCCCTCAAGCAGCTGCTTGCCACAGAGGTCTGACAGGAGCCTGTCAGTTTATATGCCACAGTAGGAGATCTGAGAGGATGGCAGGACCTCAGCAGAAAAACGACACACACATCCATGCCTAATTCCGGGGCTCGAACCCAGGTCCCTTAGATCAGTAGCCAAGCGTGCTAACCACTCGGCCACGGGACGGCCACTGTTAGGAATACCAGGTCATATATGGAAGCAAAATTGGATCTGACCATTACCTTGCTATAAAAGTGTCTTGCAACTTAAACTTAAGAAGTGGTGTACTAAGGTTAAAAAATTTACCTTTAATTCTGAAGCTCTGAAAGACCAGTTACAGCTAAAGCTTACCTTGACAGGTTACTTAGTCATTATGACAGTCATGGTTTGCTTATTACTGAAGTTGAGAAGGAATGGGATTGTTTTAAACAGGCTTTTCCTGAAACTAATAGTACTCTTTTAGGAAAAAGGAGGAGAGGAGGCAAAATTATTTAGGTGACAAGGCACTTGAGTTTATTTCAGGAAGAAAAAAACTACAAGAATGTCCTTAATCAACACCCAACTAGTCCTAATAGAAAGCATTACAGAGAGCTTAATAATCTGCAAAGGATCAGTTAGCAGCTGATAAGAATCGTTGGCTTAATGGCTTGGCTGACAAAGCTGCGGAAGCAGTTAGGCAGCCCAACAGAAGAGAGATGTACCAGATAGTTGATGTTTTGTATAGTAGAAAACAGTCAGGTATACAGGGATTGAAGGAACAACAAAGTAAGGTTATAGAAGGTGATCCCTCTTCAGAGCTCCATGGTGACACCCCCTCGCCTCCTAAGCCTAAAAAGGCCACGTGCAGCAGGCACCTCTTTGACCCCTGGGACAGCTTTGCCGCTGCCACAAGGGGTCATGAGACCCTGCTGCTGTCATGGAAGTAGCACCAGCAGAGATGCCTGTACTTGAAGCACAGGCACATACTGCTGCTCCTGTTCCTCTGGCCCCTGTTGTTACCTTCTTGAGGTGATGCCCTCTGCTCCTTGTACTGCAACTACCTCCTTGGTGCAGGATTCTGCTGCAACCTCCGCGGCAGAGTCCTGTCCCATTGATGTCAAGTAGTTGGCCGTGAAGGTAAAGATGGCAATAGCAGGGCTGCTTGTTGGCCCAAACCAAAGTCCTCCTTGATGCATCAGAACTTCAGGAAGGACCACAGGGACACTGTCCTCCTGCCCACTATTCTTTCTCTACTACTGAACATCATCAAGATCATTACTTCTGCTCTCCCTGAGGAATCTTGACATACAACTTTAATGATCCTAAACCAGCTACCCTCATCTCACACTTTGTGGACTGCTAGACACTCTATTTTGACTCACCTCTCCTAGGTTTCTTCTTACCACCCCGACTATGAACATGGCCACTGGAGTGTCAAGCATCCCTATGATCCTACAGTGGAACTGCAATGGCTTCAGGAGCAAGGCTGCTGACCTTAGGAACTACAGCACCAACATGCCAGTTCCCATCCTTGCTATATGTGAAGCCAACCTTTATGATCATTGTCTTCAAGCCCTATATTGTGCACTTGAGCAAGAGTCATCCACTCTCCCACAATTCTAGTGCAGCAATTCTAGTGCACAAGAATGCCATGCATCATGCTATTGATCTCACTTTCACTGATACGAACAGTGACTTCATAGCATGCCACTCCAGCTGAACAACATGATATGACACTATATTGTTATGTCTGGCCTTCCACTGGGGTGGGGGGTGGCTCAGTCGGTAGCATGCCAGGCTCGTAATCTGTAGTTCCCAGGTTCGAGTCCCAGCTGGGTCAGCGTTGAGATTTATCTCCACAAAATTTCCCGCCCTGCCCACGGTCAGTAGGGGACACCGATGGGCTTGGAAAGCCCATCGGTGTCCCCTACTGACCGTGGACGACGTGACCGTGGATCGACGGACGGAAAGGCCGCCGTCCGTCGGATGGGACGTTAAGCCATGGCCCCGTGTACGGGAGAGCCATACCATGTGCACGTTAAAGAACATACTGGATGGCCTTGACGGTAGGCTACCATCTGTCTCCCAACAGCTGTTCCAGTGGGTCCCCTCCCCCAACCTTCTCTGAGCCTTCGGGATCCATGTGACCTGGCCATTTAGCCCATGGTGTGCAAAAAAGTGTCACTCAGAGGTAAAACAACCCAACCCAACTGGCCTTCCACTGACTTTCCTGCATTCCCCTAACAAGATACACTCCTGCAGTGCCCTCAGCCCTGAATTCTCTGTGGGGACCTTAATGCCCACAGTCCTTCCTGGGGTGACCTCAGTGATCAGAGAGGGGAAGATATCGAGAATGTCATCTTGCAGCACAATCACTTTATCTCCAATGATGGCTTACCCACTTTCTACAGACTTCCAAGTACTTACAGCTCCATTGACCTCACTCTTTGTTCTTCTAGCATTGCTCATAACCTAAACTGGTCAATTAATCCTGATACCTGGGGCAGTGACCACTTCCCACTGCACATCACCTTGCTTCCCAAGGAATGTGCAGCTCTGAGAATGCCAAAGTTTACTGACTGGCAACTCTTTCAGCAGATCTCGTCTGAAGGATCGATATTACAGATCTCAGTGCAATGACAGAAACCCTCACTGCTGCCTCTGATGCCTGCACTGCTACAATCTCAACACCCAGGCATCCTCCCCTCCCGATATTCGCGATTAACGGCTTTACACTATTTGCTGCCGAGCCAAAAGGCGCACCACCACTCTGGTGGATTTCCAGATATTCTCCATGAGGCAATCAGAAGGTACTTGAACCGCTGTAAAATGTTCAGGTGGTGATCCTTCTTCTCCAGCATTAATATTTTCATCCCTTCTGGGAAGCTCTGGAAATACATCACGAACCTGACACAGAGGCCGCAGCCTGCCCTCCCTTTCCATAACCTTGCCTTGTCCTGTGGGGAGCATTTAGCCGCCACTGCTAATGCCTTCTCTCACCTCCTCCCTTCCTACCCCATCGGTGACTGATCAGGATATGCCTCAGCAGCCCTGCTTTGAGAGTGAGCCCTGTTATGATCCTTTCACCTTGCAGCTCATTTCTGCCACTGAGGCTTCGAAGTGCTCCTCAGCCCCAGGACCTGATGGAGTCAGCTATACCTGTCACTGGAGGTTATGCTGGTACTTCTTAAAGCCTTTAATCACTCTTGTGCCACCTCCTCTGTCCCTAATTCATGGTAGGCTATGCACATAGTACCTATCTTGAAGCAGGGAAAACCTGACACTGACCTCTCTTCCTACAGGTCCATTGCTCTTTCTTCTTGCCTCTGCAAGATTCTAGAGGGACTTGTCCTTGGACACCTGGAATGGTACCTGGAGTCCAAGGACATCCTCCCTGATGGCCTCTCTGGTTTACACAAAGGTAGATGCACATCAGATAATCTGATGGACTTCACCTCTGCCACTGATCAGGCTCTGTCTGAAGGGTAGACTACCGTCGCTGTCTTCTTCGACATTCAGAAGGCATTTGACTCCCTGTCCCACTAGGATATTCTCTGCAGACTCCATAATCTCGGTCTCAGACTCTTTTATTATCACAGAGGCTGATTCTCAAGAAGCTGCAAGCCAGGCTAGATTCTGCCATCACCATGTCTGCCACTGACTGCTATGACAAAGTCCTCCCTGCCACTCTGTCCTTTTAGAGAGCATATTAACCAGCTCCACAGCTGGCAACATGCTCTCAAAAATATGCCACCCTGGAGGAACAGTGCTCTTACAATCAACATCACTGTTCCTTCTTTAGGTGCATTATTTCCGATTTTCATATTTTTTGGTTTGTGTTGTCTGCGAGGACATTATTTAGTTTCAGGGCTTTTTTGTAATTCGATCGGTGGTGCACTGTTTTCGATTTTCATGTTTTTTGGTTTGTGTTGTCTGCAAAGACATTATTTAGTTTCAGGACTTTTTTAAAATTCAATCGAAGGTGCACTGTTTCCAATTTTCATGCTTTTCGGTATGTGTTGTCTCCAATGACATTATTTAGTTTTACGGGCTTTTCTATAATGCCAGTGGGTGGTGCATTATTCACAATGTTCTTGGTTTTGAGATTTGTGCTCAATTTTGTTAATTCTGGTGATTTATTTAGGTTAATTATTGTATGCGTGATTTCATTTATTAGTTTAGTTTGTGGAAATATATTTGTGGAATGTTTTAACTACTGGAAAAAGAGGGTGGGAGATTGCAGGAATTTGTAGTATATGAGAAGGCAAATGTATTGTCTTAGTTTATTTGTTTTTTTGATAATTTTAATTTCTTTTAGTAATTTGTGGTTGCAAGGGTTTTTAGTGGAATCACGTTTTTTTGTTACATTGTGTTTATTTAGAATGCAAAGTACTGTTACCATAATAATGATAATTTGCATTTGACATAACTCAAGTAATCATTACCATAGTAATGAAAAAAAACAATCTTTTTTTCTAGAAACCCCCTATTTGGGTTAGGGTCTGGAGGGTTATGGGAATCATCAAAAAAGGGCAGTTTTATGTTGTGTCAAAAAAAAAATGGCGGCCAAGGACAGTGATGTGCACTACCGCCAAAAAATTTTTTTTCTCAAAATATTTTGAACAATTAAGACATTCTATGTATACTAACATTTATGCCAAAGAGTATTGAAATATGTGATGGGTGGTGAACTAGCCTGGTTGAATTGATATGGAATGACATGTCAAACATATAATCATAAATGCTTATTTCTAAATATAAAATTTTGATTAAACACATAAAACAATCAAAATTAATGGCACTTAAGGTAATTCTTCCAAACTGAATATATAATTATAAATGAATGTCAATCAATGCTAAACAAGACTACTTATTTCAACAGTGTAAACTAACAAACATACATTTGGTTGTTTCAAAAAACATAAAAATAATCAATAATCTTTTTTGGGACACTATTTTAAAATGTGTATGATGGTATATAAACAAACTGCCTTTCCACAATTAATATTACAAACATTATAAAATAATTTCATCAGAATCAACCATATTAATCTGAGCATACCATTAGACAACAAACCACCCTTTGCACTTTCAAAAAACCCTGAATCAAAATAGTCTCATCGAACATAAATCTAAATATATTAAAAACAATTCACCGCTGATCCACTGTATAAAAGAGCTCACAGAACAAAATTATGTCATCCAAAACAACAAGTCTAAAAAATACATATTGCCGATTTACAGTATAAAAAAGCCCCTGAAATTTAATATTCCCATCAGAGACAACCTAAAAAAAACAAGAAATCACACACAATTCATGGCTGATTAGCATATAAACAAAGCTTCCAGAACTAAATAATCCTAACAAACATAAAAATAACAAGAAAATCGTAAACAATTCACATTATAAAAAAAGTCACTAGAACTATATAATCTCATCAGAAATATAAATAATAAATACCCCCTTCAAGCAACTGCTTGCCGAGGTCTGACAGGAGCCTATCAGTTTATATGCCATAGTAGATCTGTGAAGATGATGGGATCTAAGCTGAAAAACAACACGAACATCTATGCCTTATCTGGGGCTCGAACCCAGGTACCTTAGATCAGTAGCCAAGAGCACTAACCACTCGGCAATGCACTGTCAATCCACAATGCAAAACAAACATCCAAAACACAATCTCATGGGTGGCAAACTAATTTCAACAACGCATAGTAAAATACAAACAACCCTCTTCCACCCCCACCCCCACCCCCAAAAAAGAGTCAGATTAAAGAACATCAAATCTAAAGCACAGACATGGAAATTATAAATTTTGTCTCATATTTTCCACTTAACATATACAAAATATACGCATTTAATTGAAAAAAAATTGTATGCAATTTGCTACACTTAAGAGCTAAACTTTATACCTATATGCTACACATAGAGAAATCTAAATCGTAAGCAAAACAATACAAATTTGTTACCATTTATACCCTTGAAACACTTATCTTTAGATCTAAAATTAAATCAAAACCCGTACCACACAAAAACAATCCAACAAACCATAAAAGCACACTATGGTACTATGTACTGAATGCTTTTTCACTTAAATGTTACTTTAAGCACCATACTTACACTCCATTATGCCATGAGTGATAACTGGTTCTCGTGGCACCATCTAGTGAGCTGAGCAATTTTAACTGCAAAAGTACCAATTTAAAACTGAAGAATTACTAATAATCCATATAAGAGCTTCTGCATATTTATCTCTCCAAAATATACCTGATTATCCCAATTTGAACTTTACAAAACACTTTGAAAACTCATTAAGCTTTCCTAAGCAATTACCTTAAATAGTCGGTTTGTTGTTCACGGTCCTCAGCCAACAGATGGCACTGTTCAAGAAGTGTATGAGGTTGAGGTGTAAAGTATGACATAGAAATGTAGCCATTGGTTGTTGGTGGCCAATGGTTGCTTGATTTGTTTCTTTTATGTGGGTAACATGAAGTCCCATGTCGTGTGTGTGATTTGACAGGAATGTGAAGTTATATTTTATTTTTTTCGTCATTTTTGCTTGATAACTCCTTGGGATAACATGCCTATGAGGCTAGAGGTAAGTGCGTATGTATATTTAATGAAGGATTTTTAATGATAGGCCAGAACAGGAATAATTAATAAGTTCCTGTTGTTTCTTTCAAAATTTCGTTAAGATATGATAAATAATAAGTTCTTTAAGATATTTTGAAATTGAAATTATTTAATACTAATAGGGTTGTTGGTGAAAGTGTTAGTGAACTGTTTTGTAATGTTATGGTCACATCATTTGGAAGTGGGAGTTCGGTAGCTTTTTATGGCTCTGTCTAGGGGGGAATGTTTTTATAAGTTGTTTGGAGTGAGGGGCATTTGAAGGGGAAGAGAGGAGTGGTTAACCAGATAGAATTATTTTAAATCTTTTTTTTTTGGTGTTTAGTATAAGGTCCTGCCATCTTCACAGACCTTCTATTAAATAATAAAAATAAATTCCCCCTCAAGCAGCTGCTTGCCACAGAGGTCTGACAGGAGCCTGTCAGTTTATATGCCACAGTAGGAGATCTGAGAGGATGGCAGGACCTCAGCAGAAAAACGACACACACATCCATGCCTAATCCTTCTATTTATGGCATATAAACTGACAGATTCCTGTCAGTCCTCTGCGCAAGCAGCTGCTTGAGGGGGTATTTATTGTTGTTGTTGTTTTTTATGGTGTAGGAGTATGTGTTGTGAGTGGAAGAAAGTGGCAAAAGTTTATAATATAGGAAAATTAAGTTTTAAAAATGAGTTTTTAGGAGGTGTTAGGGTTTTAGGAGATTGTTTTTGGTGAAATGTATAAAGATAAAGTGAGTTTTCAGAGGATTCTAATGCAGGGGGGGGGGGGGGAGTATGCTTGGGGTAAAGAATGTTTTAAGTTTTTTTGTGTGGGACTGAACATGGCAATAGCGGTGCCTACGTAATGGGAATGTCTGCCAATTTCAAGACGTGAAGTGACAGCAGCGCTAGTTACATTTTCGTCCACTTGGCGCTGGTGATCCGCTGTTCTGCTTGTTACTTGCTTCATAGCAGTATAGGTTATCACGTTGTTTACTGCTTGCTTCAAAATTGGATTCTGATGTGGATTTGTTCGTAAGTAATTATTTACTATTCTGCCTACTTTCTGCTGTTTTTAACTAGAAGTCTGAACGATGATGCAGTATTGTGTGATATTTTGCAAAAGCGAAACTCAGTTTCTATCGAATCTATTCCAAATTTGATCCGAAAGACAGGTGGCTGCATCAATATGTCGGCAATGTAACGATGACATGAGTGACTGGAAAAAAATTCTGAGATCACTTTTGAATAAATAATATTTTGGAATTGTACAAACCTTTACAATATATGGAACTGAGTTACCCTGCCCTAAGAAAATATTAGAGAATTTCTGTGTTACGTGAATGGGAATCTTACTATAATTTTATCTATTTAAATCTCAATTTTCAACAGCATTTGTCTAGTATTTAAGGATTCATTATTCCCATTTGTATCTCTGAGAAAGATTCTAGTTTATTGTACTTGATTAGCCATCTGTCTGATTCTTTCTTTCTCTCGACTTGTCCTCGTATTTACCATATGACTTCGACCAGATCGCCATATACTTACCATTAGTGTAGGTTAGCTTACCGTGGAATGGTGCTGCCCTCATGTGCGTGCTTGCTAACACGGAGAATCGCAGAAATCGGCAGGCATTCCCATTACGTAGGCACTGGTGGTAGTAACAAA
This sequence comes from Ryuthela nishihirai, assembly GCA_038380435.1. NCBI lineage: Eukaryota > Metazoa > Arthropoda > Arachnida > Araneae > Heptathelidae > Ryuthela > Ryuthela nishihirai. Next base: position 150,295,815 of record JAWZYU010000001.1, on the reverse strand, counting down.
CACATGTATTTCTTTATAGTAGTTTGGGATGAATTGAGTGATTTTTAGTAGTTACGTGTAGTATGGTAATTATTAGTGTATTATAGTGATTTATTAATTTTATTATATATTTAGGAGTCTCTTAAAGTTACTTATGATTTATTGTTAATATGTGGAAGCATTTGGCAGCTTTTTGATGCATAAATTATGGGTATTATAGAATTGTAGGTGTGGAAAAAAAATGGCACTTTTTGATGGAGTCAAGAAAGTTAATCAATAATTTAGGGGAGGGTTATTTTTTTCATTGTGTCGATGAGATTATTTGGTTTCGGGACCTTTTTTATAATTTGGTCGGTGGTGAAGTTTCTGATTTTTACCTTTTTAGGTTTGTGTTGTCTGCAAGGACATCGTTTAGTTTCGGGGGCTTTTTTATAATTTGGTCAGCAGTGCACTGTTTCCGATTTTCATGTTTTTCAGTTTGTGTTGTCTGCAAGGATATTAATATCAGAGCTTTTTTATAATTCGATCAGCGGTGCACTGTTTTCAGTTTGTGTTGGCTGTGAGGATATTATTTAGTTTCGGGGGCTTTATTATATTTCAGTCGGTGGTGCACTGTTTCCAATTTTCATGTTTTTTGATTTGTACTCTCTGCCAAGATATTTAGTTTCGGGGACATTTTTATAATTCGGTCGGCGATGCACTGTTTCTGCTTTTCCTCTTTTTCGGTTGGTGCTGTCTGCAAGGAAATTATTTAGTTTTGAGGGCTTTTTATAATTCGGTCTGCAGTGCACTGTTTCTGATTTTCATGTTTTTCAGTTTGTGCTGTCTGCGAGTACATTATTTAGTTTTGGCAGCTTTTTTATATAATTTTGGTGGCGGTGCACTGTTTACGAATTTTATGCTTTTTGGTATGTGTTATCACCGATGAGATTTAGTTTTGGGGACTTTTTTATAATGGGGGTCAGCGATGCATTATCGATGATGTTCTTGGTTTTGAGATTGGTGTTCGATTTCATTAATTCTGGTGATTTATTTAGGTTAATTATTGTATGTGTGACTGGATTTATTAGTTTAGTTTGTGGAAATATAAGCGGTTTATTTGTTACGGTCCTCAGCTAACAGATGGCATTACTCAAATGGCGTAGTATGATGTCAAAGTGTAAAATATGATGTAGAAACATAACTGTTGATTGCTGGTGGCCTATGGCGCTTTGCTTTGTTTCTTTTGGGTGGGTAATGTGGAGTCACATGTCGCGTGTGTGATTTGATGGGAGTGTGAAGTTATGTTTGATTTTTTTGCCATTTTTGCTTTATAATTCGTTTGGATAACATGCCTGTATGGTTAGAGGTAAGTGCGTATGTATCGTATATTTAATGAGGGTTTTAAGTGATAGCTAGAATAATTAATATATTGTTTTTTGGAAAATTCATTAAGATATGGTAAATAATAAGTTATTAAATATATTTTGGAACTGAAATTATTTAATATTAGCAGGGTTGTTGTTGATAGTGTTAGTCAACTGTTTTGTAATGTTAAGGTCACGTCATTTGGAAGTGAGAGTTGGGTAGCTTTTTACTGCTGTGTGTATGGGGGAATGTTTTTATAAGTTGTTTGGAGTGAAGGGCATTTGAAGAGGTAGGAAGGAGTGATTAACCAGATAAAATTATTTAATTTTTTTTTTTGTTTAGTATGATGCAGTAGTATGTGTTTTGTTGTGAGTGGAAGAAAATGGGAAAAGTTTATAATGTGGAGAGATTAAGTTTAAAAAATTAGTTTTTATGAGGTGTTAGGGTTTTAGGGGAATAGTTTTTGGTGAAACAGAGTTTTCACAGGGTTCTAATGTAATGGGGGGGGGGGAGTATGCATAGGGGAAAGAATGTTGGAAGTTTTTTCGTATGGGACTGAATGTGGCAGTAGTAACGAACACATGTATTTCATTATCGTAGTTTGGAATGAATTGAGTGTTTTTTAGTAGTTACGTGTAGTATGGTAATTATTAGTTTTATTATGGTGATTTGTTAATTTTGTTATATCATGGAGATTTGTTAATTTTGTTATATCATGGAGATTTGTTAATTTTGTTATATCATGGAGATTTGTTAATTTTGTTATATATTTTGGAGTCTTTTAAAGTTACTTATATGATTTATTGTGAATATGTGGAAGTGTTTGGCGGCTTTTTGATGTAGAAATAATGGGTTGGGTTGGTTTACCTCTGAGCGGCAGTTTTTTGCACACCATGAGCAAAATGACCAGGTCACAAGGACCTGAAGGTTCAAAAAAGGTTGGGGGAGGGGACCCAGTAGAACAGTTGTTGGGAGACAGATGGTAGCCTCCTGTGAAGGCCATTCAGCGGGTTCTTTAACATACACAGGGTATGGCTCTCTCACACACGGGACCAAGGCTTAATGTCCCAGACGACAGACGGCAGCCTTTCCAAGCTCATCGGTGTCCCCTGCTAACTGTGGGCAGGGCGGGGAGTTTTGAGGAGAAAAGTCTCAATGCTACCGAGCTGGGACTCAAACCTAGGAATTGCAGATTGCAAGCATGGCGCACTACCAACTGAGCCACCCCTACTGCAGAAGATTGTAGAATTGTTGGTGCGGAAAAACATGGTAGTTTTTGATGGAGTCAGGAAGGTAATCAATAATTTATGGGAGGGCTATTTGAGCTATAAGAATTTTTTTTGTTGTTGTATCTGATGAGATTATATTTGGTTTTGGGGGCTTTTTTTATAATTCAGTCGGTGGTGGAATGTTTCCGATTTTCATATTTTTTTTAATTGTGTTGTCTGCAAGGACCATATTTAGTTTCTGGGGCTTTTTTATAATTTGGTCGGAAGTGCAATGTTTCCAATTTTCATATTTTTCGGTTTGTGTTGCCTGGGAGGATATTATTTAGTTTTGGGGCTTTTTTATAATTCAGTCGGTGGTGCACTGTTTCCGATTTTCATGTTTTTCGGTTTGTGTTGTCTAGGAGGACATTATTTAATTTTGGGGATTTTTTATAATTCGGTTGGCGGTGCACTGTGTCCAATTTACATATTTTTTGATTTGTGTTGTCTGCGAAGATATTATTCGGTTTTGGGGGCTTTTTTGTAATTTGGTCGGTGATGCACTGTTTCCGATTTTTTTGCGTTTTGGTATGTGTTATGACCGATGAGATTGTTTTGGGGCTTTTTTATAATACCGGTCAGCGATGCATTGTTGCTGACGTTCATGGTTTTGAGATTGGTGTTCAATTTCATTAATTCTGGTGATATTAATTCTGGTGATTTATTTAGGCTAATTATTATATGTGTGACTGGATTGATTAGTTTGTGGAAATATATTTGTGGTTTTAATTATTGGGAAAAGAGGGGGGGGGGGGGTATTTTAGGTATTTGTAGTATATGGGAAGGCAAATGTGTTGTGTAGTTTCTTTGGTTTTTTTCTTTTTCATAATTTTAATTTTTTTTAAGAATTCGTGGTTGTGTGGGATGTTTTTAGTGGAATCGCATTTTTTTTTTGTCACATTTTTTTTTATAACACAAATTACCGTTACCATGGTAATGGTACTTTGTGTTTGACGTAAACTCGGGTTTTTTGTAACTATAGTAACAAAAAAAACAATATTTTTTCTAGAAACCCCTGTTTTAGTTAGGGTTTTGGGGGTTGTGAGGATCAACTAAAAGGACCATTTTGTTACGCTGCGTCAAAAAAAAATGGCAGCTGAGGACAGCGATCTGTACCTACTGCCGAAATATATTTGTGGAGTGTTTTAACTATTGGGTAAAAAGAGGGGGGGGGGATATTTCAGGAATTTGTAGTATGTGGGAAGGCAAATGTGTTGTCATAGTTTTTGTTTATGGTTTGTTTGTTGTTGTTTTTTTTAATTTTATTTTTTTAGTAATTCATGGTTGTGAGACTTTTTTTGTGGAATCGCGGTTTTCTCTGTTGCAGTGCGTTTGTTTACAATGCAAATTACCATTACTATGGTAACAGTACTTTGTGTTTGACATAAACTCGAGTTACCATTACACCAGTAACGAAAAAAAAAAATACAATCTTCTACAAACCCGTTTGGATTAGGGTCTGGGGGGGGGGGGATCAATATAAAAGACCGTTTTGTTACGTTGCATGAAAAAGAAATGGCCAAAGACTGTGATGTGCACTACTGCCCCTTAATTATTATTTTATTCTTTGCCAACAGTTGGCCCAATGATTCTGTCACTTTTATTTCTAAATGATACCATATATTTTGCATTACGACTGGCTGGAAGACATATAGTAATTTAAATTTCCATACTTGCCATTAAAAAAAATAAATACTTCCTCAAGCAGCTGCTTGCCACAGAGGTCTGACAGGAGCCTGTCAGTTTATATGCCACAGAAGGTCTGAGAGGATGGCAGGACCTCAGCAGAAAATCGACACATACATTCATGCCTTACCCGGGGCTCGAACCCAGGTCCTTAGATCAGTAGCCAAGCACACTTTCAGTTAGTAGTAATAAAAAATTAAGTCTTTCGATTTTTACAGTCTGCTTCCTATAGCTATAAAAATAATTTTTACCCAAATTCTATCTTAATATCACTAAATACTTTCGATATTGGCAGAAACTTCAAAATGGCAGATACAAGTGGCTTCAAAATGAATGAAGCAATTTCTAAGGATATTTTAATGATCAGATTCTTATACTTTATTTCAAATAATTATATCTCAAAATATTGTAAAAAAGATATATATTATTTACAAAAACATTAAATTTGACAATATTTTTCCATATTGGAGGATAAACCCGCCAAGACGTCAGCATAAGTTGTCCAACCACTCAGAATCTCGCGTGTACCGAGTGAAAGAAAATTGGGTCTTAGGCCTAGTATTTACTGTACGTACCTTCCATATATGCCCTCAGCTATTTTAGTTCTTTTCACAGGCCTTCTGATTTTTCCACATTCGGCATTTCGCCGCTTCATATTCTCTGTTAACTCCTATTATCCACACGTTGTTTTAAACCTTCGGAATCATTCACAAAATTAAACAACCATCTAATAAATTCCTTAAACTTGAGCAAACTGTTTGTTTTCGTCCAGGGCATAAACCTCGCGACATGCACGCATGCGCGAAAATTTACTAACGTTACGTCATTATTGTATCAATTGAACATTTTTCTGTATTCAAAAATAATTTTGGTTGAAAAATAATCACATGTCATGAGATGTATTGCTTCCTAAACTGATTCATAAATGTTTAATAAAAATCAAATGTTAATACTAACTAGAATTATTACAAAACAAAAAAGTTGTTAAAATGAATAGAAAGACATCACATTTTAAAACATCATTACATATACAGTCATACCCCGGACTTCCGGCTGGTTCGGTTCCGGAGAGTGTCCGTAAATCGAAGCAATGTATTGTTTTCATCTATCAATATATGTAATGCACTGGGTCGTCAAATTCATGCACAACTGAGGTAAATAAAGCATTTGTAACTAAACTAAAGACTGTAGGCCTTATTTGCTAAATAGGGTAATAGTACTAATCCCTAACCACTGTTTATAAAATAAATACTACAGTACGTACACTTACTTTATATGTAGGCTTCTCTTGCCTACTAAGGCTGACATTTGAAAATTCGTGGAAATACGTAATTTACTAATACAATTTCAAAAGTATGATGGTGATGGCACATCTCAGGATACAGCAGCTGGTTGTTCTTGGCTAGACACTTTCGTGCAGAAGTATGGAATTACGATGTTGTCGGCATTTTCTGAAAGTACGTATTCAAATTTATTTTTTGCTATATTGTTGTTTTTTCTCCCTGTGCATCTTTGAATAACAGACAAAAGCATTGAAATGGTTGAATTAACTTTCGAACTTCATTCAAAATTGGGGTCGTGTTTTTCGAGAAGTGCCATGTCAGCTTCAAAGTGGCGAATAGATTCTAAAAAAAAATTGTAATCAGCCCTGTGCTAACTTCAGTGACGGACGTTTCTTCCGACACCTTTTCTTACCTCTGTTCATCTAGCTCTCAGGGCCAGGTTGGGTTGTTGGGTTGTTTTACCTCTGAGCGGCACTTTTTTGCACACCATGGGCTAAATGGCCAGGTCACATGGACCCCGAAGGCTCAGAGAAGATTGGGGGAGGGGACCCACTGGAACAGCTGTTGGGAGACAGATAGTAGCCTCCCGTCAAGGCCATCCAGCGTGTTCTTTAACGTGCACAGGGTATGGCTCTCCCGCACACGGGGCCACGGCTTAATATCCCATCCGACGGACGGCGGCCTTTCCAAGCCCATCAGTGTCCCCTACTGACCGTGGGCAGGGCAGGGAATTTTACAGAGATAAATCTCAACGCTGACCCAGCTGGGACTCGAACCTGGGAACTACAGATTACGAGCCTGGGGCGCTACCGACCGAGCCACCCCCGCCCCTCTCAGGGCCAGATTAAGGTATGGGTTTTAGTGGCAACAGCCCGGGGCCTCTGCCAGTTAGAGGGGTCAAGAGATAAAATGAAAAGTTATTTCATTTGTGAATGCTGAATCAAACTTGGTCTGTAAATAGTAGCTAGGTAGCACTGGAAAGATAGCTATGCACTAATCCCATGTGATGATGCATATAACCGGCCAAACCTAGCACATCATGTCAGACCTTGCCTTTTCGTGGAGCAGACTGTTAGTACCTTTCAAAAGAGATATTCTCCTGTATAAGAGAACGGAAAGGGAGGACTGCCAGATAAGTGTGGCCTACTGATCTGGACAACTATGCCTACATTTCTTTTCATTCTACCCTCCTGAGGCGTGGTCAACCACACAGAGTTCTGGTGCTGACCATATCATGTATTATTTACTGGAGTGGATTAACGCTCTGCACTTGATTATGGATCCTTAATTTGCTGCACTGATGGGCTTCTATGGAGAGAACAATCTTCCGCTGTGTGTCTAATGGTGGGGTAAGGGTCTTTCCCCGATGCTTGAAATTAGGGGCTGTTTGATATTGTCAGAATTCCCTCTCTCAATAAGCATACTTTCTTTAAGCATTCCACTAACCATTTTCTCTCAATAGGTAGTTGGAATGTGAGGACTCTGCACACAGAGCTTATTCTCTTGATGTCCTCAAACAAGAATTCCACTATTATAATTTACATATTCTCAGGTTGCAAGAGACCAGATGGATAGAAAAGGTCAGATTCTTAAAAATAATCTTAAATTTCTCTTTTCAGGGAGGTACGATAACAAGCATCACCAAGGCGTAGGTCAGTTTCTCAGCAGACACATCAGTGATGCTCTTCTAGAGTATGAGTTCATTAACAAAAGGTTTCTTACAGCAAAATTTCAGACAACATTAAGGACATGAATATTATCTGCTGTTATGCCCCCACAGCAGATGCTGATCAGAATGAGGATAGATATCATGGACCACGTCAGAATATTTTGAATTCTGTCAAGAAAGTACACATTACCCTTTTTTATGTGACTTCAATGACAAAGTTCGTACTGACTCAGATTTTTGGGGAGGAGTGATGGGCCCTGTTGGCATTGGTAGCTGCAATGGCAATGGGCAACGTCTCCTACAGGTAAGTAAACTTAATGGTTTGAGAATAACTAATGCTTTTACAAACATTTTGACATAAATAAGTGCAATGGGTTTCATCAGATGGGCTGCATAAGAACATGGGATTATATATTAATTAAGAGCAAATGAGCTAGTTTTGTTAGGAATACCAGGTCATAAGGGGAGCTGAAATTGGAACTGACTATTACCTTGTTAAAAGTGTCTTACAAATTAAACTTAAGAAGTATTGTGCTAAGGTTAAAATTTTTACCTTTAATTCTGAAGCTCTGAAAGACCCAGTTATAGCTAAAGCTTACCATGATAGGTTACTTAGTCATTATGACAGTCATGGTTTCTTACTACTGAAGATGAGGAAGGGACCGTTTTAAACAGACTTTTTTGGATAACAGTACTCTTTTAAGAAAAAAGGAACATAGAGGCAGAATTATTTGAGTGATAAGGCACTTGAGCTTATTTCAGGAAGAAAGAACTGCATGAATATCCTTAATCAATACCCTGCTAATCCTAATACAAAGCATTACGGAGAGCTTAATAAACGTGTGTAGGATCACTTAGATGCTGATAAGAATCTTTGGCTTGGCTGACAGAACTGAGGAAGTAGTTAGACAGAACAACAGAGGAGAGCTGTACCAGATAGTTAATGTTGTGTATTGGTAGAAAACGGACAGGTATACAAGGATGTGGTCCGAGCATTTCAGTGATGTTCTAAACAATGTGGTTAGTTCTGTTCCAATTGTTTGCAATGGTGATAGATGCATTGGTGGATTTAATGTTGGCCCTATAACACAATTTGAAGTTATTTTGGCTATTTCTTAACTTAAACTTCATAAATACCCAGGGGTAGATGAAATTACTATGTAAATGCTTAGAGCTTGGAAGGTTTCGGTTAACACGCGTGTGACTGAAATTTTGAATATCTTTTATGATAAAGGCATGGTTCATAAGGATTTTACCACAGCTTTTATTATCCGCATGTTTAAAAAAGGTTATCACAGTGTTTGTGATAACCATAGGGGTATCAGCCTACTTTCTGTTCCAGGTAAAGTTCTTTGCAATGATTGTGATAAATAGAATTAAGAATCCGGTTGACAGTCAATTGCGTGATTAGCATTGTGGATTCAGAAGTTGTAGAGGATATGTAGAACAGCTATTTTCATTTAGTCATATTCTTGAGATCACTGAGACTGCATCGATGAGCCTACTGGACCAGGGTCCCCAAGCCCATTCCGCAGAACAGTCAAGTACGGCCCCTCAACTGGGGCTGCAACCAGGAGCTTCTCAGGGGACAAATCAATAAGCCCACTGGACCGGCTCTCCCAAAATCAGTCCGCAGATCCTCAACAGGCCCCCTCCTCCAGAAGTTACAAGATGTCATGAACCCCGGAAAACCAGCGAGTCGAACCCAATTTCTCAGAGGCACCATTCAGCCCTCCCACCACCACCACGTCCAGGTGGGAGGGCTGATAGGGTCCACCACGTCCCCTATCGGGACGGATTGATTATGTGATGCGAAATTCTGTGCAACAGAAAGACTTTGGTCTTAAATGGTATAGAGATTTCAAAATTTTTTGATTATGCAGATGATTTGGCCTTGTTGGCTTATGATGTGGACGAGATGAATTCTTTCATTAGGGCTGTTGACGAGACTGGTAGTAGAGTTGGTTTGGTGATAAACAAAGACAAAACTGAAGTGATGAAAATTGGTCAGGCAGTTGGTGCTTCAGTCGCTCTAAATAGTTACGCTATAGTTCCTATAATAGTTGCGCCGTTGAGAAAATGTCTCAGATTAATTATCAGGGAGTTATGTAAAAGATACTGGTGATGTGCGGTATGAGATTAACAGGAGAATTGGGATTGCCTCTGAGAGTTTTAGGAATCTATGAAGAATGTTGTGAAATAGGCGTATACACGTAAAGACTAAATTTAGACTATATAATAGTTTGGTTCTTTCTAGGGTTAGTTATGGTAGGGAAACTTGGACACTCTGTAAACAAGATAACAGGAAACTTGATGCTTTTGTTTCCAAATGTTTACACAGTATATTTGGTATTAGGTGGTTTAACTTTGTAACTAATGATGAGGTTAGGCAAAGGAGTCTGCAACCTCCTTTAAGTAGCATATTGTGCAGAGAGAGACTCCGCTGGTTTGGCCATGTTGCCCATATGGATAATATAACAAATATGGCCATATGGCCATGTTGCCCATATGGATAATATATATTGGCCATGTTGCCCATATGGATATAACTATAGATTAGTGAATAGGGTTATGAACAGTGTACCTAAGGCCTCAGAAAGAGGGAGAGACCTAGGATGCGGTCGGCAGAGAATGCCAAACAACAACCTTGTTAGAGTCGGGATGCAGCAGATATAGCTCAGGACAGATGTGCTTGGAGAACTAAATTGCGTAGTCTGGTTGGACCTCCTAGGCCATATCTGCTTGAGGATGATGATTCAAAGTATTCTCATTAAGTACTCTAAATTATCCATTTAAAAGAGGGTTCAATTAATATAATATATATATTTGTAGTAAACATACTATGGCAAAAAAGAAACACTACTGTTATTTATTTATTTTTATTTATTTATTACATTACACTCATCTGGGACTTCGGTGAGCTAGCACCTCCTACCCACACATGGTTTTGTCTTAGCTACATACATTTTTGTACAGTAAAATAGAGAAGAAAAATTAAAAAGAAACAAAACAAAACAACCACTGTTGGTATCAACGTTTGTTGACTAAATTAGTAGCAGACAAGAAGCAGAAAAGTTGCTCCAGTTGATTTTTTTGATTCTGAGTTTTTGGTATATTGATGATATTTTCTAGTATTATGTCTGTAAGTGATAGCTTTTCTAAATTGTCAAAATATTTTTTTCTTTCTGTGTTGTATTTTTTACAATTTAGTATGATACGCTGGATTGTTTCAGGAACTTTGCAGGTAAATACATTGGATTGTGCATGCTTTTTTAATGAGTATAAATAGTAGTTTAATCCTATAAAGCCTAATCTTAGGCGATAATATGTTATTGATAAGAGTTTCCGGGGAAATTTTAGATTTTGTATAGTTGTGATTTCTGAGTTTAGGAAGTATCTATGAGAACAGTCTATTGGTCCATTTAATATAAAGAATTTTTTTAGATTATTGATTTCAAAATTTTTTAAAATATTAAAGAAATGGTGTGTTGGAGTGATGATACTTAAAGTCCTAGGCCTTTTTTAACATAGTAATCTGCAAAGTAGATGTTATAATCCCACAATGGCTAGAGATCTATTGTAGGATGATTTTGTTATTTAATTTTTTTGTGATGTGTGCATGTAGGTATAGAAAGTCAGTGATTATGGCAGGGTAATTTGTGTAGTAGTAATCTTGTTGTAAGGTTTGAAGAGCAGCTTTTGAGTCAGAGTAAAGAATTATATTTGTATTAGTTAGATTATCAGATATCCATTTTATGGCAAATAAACACTGTACTGTATACATATATAATGTGTGACCGCTTGTGACGTCATACATTTTTCTTTAACTTTTTTTTCCTTTTGAAAATATTAGTGGTGGCCTTATAGTACTGGAGCAGAGGGGCTACAAATTCTTAATCCAGCTTTGCTAGTTCTAGCAGGTCTCCGTTTCTAAGTAGCTGAGAATGGCTATCCAGTAACTAAGCTACATCCTCGTGGTTCAGTTCCAACTCCAGTTACCGTGCCTACTTCGTTATTCGTAACTTCAGGAACAGGGTCTTCGAATCCTTCAAAATTATTCAAAAACTGCGGACACAACTTCTTCCAGACTCCTTGGAGAGTAGTTATTTTAACATCCTGCCATGCATCTCTTATAATTTTAACACTATCCAAGATGGTGAAGCATTTCCCGAAGATTTTTATCACTTCTTGTTCAAAGCTCAAACTTTGTAAACGTTCTTCATAAATAGTAAGCTTAAAATGCAGCTCTTACGCAATGATCCATCGGTTGCAGTAACGCTGTGGTGTTCTGAGGTAGGAAAATTACTTTCACATTAAGGTTAACCTCATCTAAATTTCTTGGATTGCCAGGATCGTTCTCAATAATGAGCAAAATTTTAAATTCAATATATCGCTGCCTACAAAAACCCTTTAACAGAAAGAATGAAGTGATATATATACGGCTCTACGAAATAGGCTGCAGTGAGCCATGTCTTAGAGTTCGACTTCCAATTTACAGGATGGCTGCTTTTGTTGTAATTTTTAAGTGCCCTTCGATTTTCTGCATGGTCGTGGTGCAGGCGTTAGTACCTTTCGAAAGAGATATTCTCTTTTGGAAGGGAACGGAAGGGGAGGGCTGCCAGTTGAGTATGGCCTACTGATCTGGTCATCTATGGCCACTTTTTCCTTTTTTTTCAACCCTGCTGAGGAGTGGTCAACTTCACAGGGTCCTGGTGCTGACCATCTATACCTACTAGATTGGACTTGTTTATGGATTTGAGCTTGATTATGGATCCTGGACTTGCTGCACTGGTGGGCCTCTGTTGAGGGAGAATCTGCCGCTGTGTTTTCTGTTTGCTTCTGGGTTGCCAGCTCTAAGTGAACAGAGGCATGGAATACCTTATATCAGCTGGTGGATAATCCTAATCAGAGGCCATCGCAGGTACCTGAACCTTACTTAGCTAGTTGGGCATCGTCAAGCCTAAACTAGAGTAATGTGTCTCAGGCAGGCCATATGGCTCTTGAAAAAGTCCACTTGAAAAGGTGGTGTCTGAAGTTCCTACCAGCATCGGTGACTTCAGCCTTTAGCGGAGGAGGAACAGGTCTTTGCACCATGCCTGCGATCAGGGGAATGTTTGATATTGTTGGCCCTACCAATCTCAATAAACCTAATTTCTTTAAAAATCCTACTAATCATTTTCTCTCTGCAGGAACATGGAACGTGAGGATATTACATAGAGATTATTCTCTTGATGTCCTCATGCAGGAATTCCAGCGCTATAACCTAGATATTCTAGGCTTGCAAGAGACCAGATGGACAGGTAAAGGTGAGATACTTAAAAATAACTTTAAATTTCTCTTTACAGGGAGGGAGGATGGAAAGCATCACCAAGGCGTGGGTCTGCTGCTCAGCAGACATGCTAGTGATGCTCTTCTAGGATATGAGTGCATTAATGAAAAGTTTCTTACAGCAAAAATTTCAGACAAGCATTAAAGACTTGAATGTTATCTGCTGTTATGCCCCCACTGAGGATTCTGATGAGGATGAGAAGGATAGGTTTTACGGACAATTTCAGAATATTTTGAATTCTGTCAAGAAAGGAGATATTACCCTAGTTCTTGGTGACTTCAATGCCAAAGTTGGTTACCGACTCTGACCTTTGGGGAGGAGTAATAGTCCCTTTTGGTATTGGTAGCTGCAATGGCAATGGGCAACGTCTTCTACAGGTAAGTAAACTCAATGGTTTCAGAATATCTAACACATATTACAAACACCGCGACATACATAAGTACACATGGGTTTCACCTGATGGGCTGCATAAGAATATGATTGATTACATATTTAATTAACAGCAAATGGGCTAGTTCTGTTAGAAATACCAGGGCATATAGGGGAGCTGAAATTGGATCTGACCATTACCTTGTGAAAAGTGTGTTGCAACTTAAACTTAAAAAGTGTTGTGCTTGGGTTAAAAAATTTACTTTTAATACTGAAACTCTGAAAGACCCAGTTATAGCTAAAGCGTACCATGATAGGTTACTTAGTTATTATGACAGTCATGGTTTGCTTAATACTGAAGTTGAGGAAGAATGGGGCCATTTTAAACAAGATTTTTTGGAAACTAACAGTACTCTTTTAGGGAAAAAGGAGCAGAGGGGGCAGAATTATTTAAGTGATAAGGCACTTGAGCTTATTTCAGAAAGAAGGAACTGCAGGAATGTCCTTAATCAGTACCCTACTAGTCCTAATAGAAAGCATTACAAAGAACTTAATAAACGTGTAAAGGATCAGTTAGCTACTGATAAGAATCTTTGGCTTGATGGCCTGGCTCACAAAGCTGAGGAAGCAGTTAGACAGCACAACAGCAGAGAGCTTTACCAGATAGTTAATGTTTTGTGTGGTAGAAAACGAACAGGTATACAGGGATTGAAGGATTAACGAGGTAAGGTTAAAGAAGGTGAGGATTCTGTTATGGCTAGGTGGGCTCATTTCAGTGATGTTCTAAACAATGTGGTTAATTCTACTCCCATTGTTTGCAATGATGATAGATGCATTGTTGGCTTTAATGTTGGCCCTATAACACAATCTGAAGTTAGTTTGGCTATTTCTAAACTTAATCTACATAAATCCCCAGGGGTGGATGAAATTACTACGGAAATGCTTAGAGCTGGGAATGTTTCAGTTACCACTTGGATGACTGAAATTTTGAATATCTTTTATGATAAAGGCATGGTTCCTAAGGATTTTACCAGAGCTATTATTATCCCTATTTTCAAAAAAGGTGACCGCAGTTCTTGTGATAACTATAGGGGTATCAGCCTACTCTCTGTTCCAGGTAAAGTTCTTTCCATGATTGTGCTTAATAGAATTAAGAATCTAGTTGACAATCAATAGCGTGATGAGCAATGTGGATTCAGAAGTGGTAGGGGATGTGTGGATCAGATATTTTCACTTAGGCAGATTCTTGAGAAATGTTTAGAGTTTCAGAAACCTTTGGTTGCTAGCTTTGTTGATTTCGAAAAGGCTTTCGACTCTGTTGATCGTCATAATTTGTGGTGGATTGTGAGATCATATGATATACCAGACAAGTTAATTAACATAATGAAAGCTCTCTATCATAACACTGAGTGAAATAAAATTTCTGATTTAGACTATGCTGATGATTTAGTCCTTTTGGCAAATGATGTTGATGAGATGAACTCTTTCATTTGAGCTGTTGATGAGACTGGTAGTAGAGTAGGTTTGGTTATAAACAGAGAGAAAACTAAAGTGATGAAAATTGGTCAGGCAGGCTGTGATTCAGTTAATCTGAATGGTTGCAGTCTTGAGCAGGTGTCACAGTTTAATTACCTTGGGAGCTACGTAACAGATACTGGTGATGTGTGGCATGAGATTAACAGACAAATAGGTATTGCTGCCGGGACTTTTAAGAATCTATGGAGATTGTGGAGAAATAGGCGTATACACCTAAAGATTAAAATTAGACTGTATAATAGTTTGGTTCTTTCAAGGGTTAGTTATGGTAGTGAAACTTGGACGCTGCGTAAACAAGATAACAGGAAACTAGATGCTTTTGATTCTAGATGCTTACGCAGTATCTTGGGTATTAGGTGGTTTAACTTTGTAACTAATGATGAGGTTAGGCAAAGGAGTCTGCAACCTCCTTTAAGCAGCATATTGTGCAGAGAGAGACTCCGCTGGTTTGGCCATGTTGCCCGTATGGATAATTATAGATTGGCGAATATAGGGTTATGAACAGTGTGCCTAGAGGCCTCAGAAGGAGGGGGAGACCTAGGATGCGGTGGGCAGACAATGTCAAACAGGACCTTGTTAGAATTGGTGTACAGTGGCTGAATGCAGCAGATGTAGCTCAGGACAGATATGCTTGGAGAATTAAACTGTGCGGTCTGGTTGGACCTCCGTAGCCCATGGCTGCTTGAGGATGATGATGATGATGATGAAGTCATCATAGGCTTTTGGAAATGAACTTTCTGGAAGATATTTTCTTCCAGAACAAACAGATCTCGTCCACATTGAAGATTTGATTTTTGCTGTAATCACTCTCACCTATAATTTTTGCAAGTTTAGGTGGAAATGTTTCTGCAGCTACTGTGTCCGCACTTGCAACCTCTCCTTGCACTTTAATGTTGTGCAGGTTTGCCCTTTTCTTAAAGTGGTCACACCACCCTCTACTTGCTCTGAATTCAGCATCTTTAGCTGCCTCACCTTTTCGAGCTTTGAGATCATCTAATAGGCTTTATGGTTTACTTGAATTACATCCTGTCTCAGAGCCACATTTCTTCCTGTTTCATCGACAACCCACACCATCAATAATTTCTCCATATCCTCAACTAAATTTTCTCTTTTTCTAATCAGTGCGATGGTGACTGGGGTGGCAATATTTAGCTTCATCAAAATATTTTCTGTTTATGTTTCATAAAAGTGTTTACTGTGGAGCGAGGGAAGCCTACAGATTAGGGAGGAACAGATGCGCAACATTCATAGGGCCATGGTAATTGAAGTGCGATGGTAGCGCCACTATCGGGGGCTCCCAAAGGCTTTTTTACGATTCTCTTCAGCTTTCCGTGGATATCTTCAATACTTTTATACCCCTTTCCAAAATTTTTTTTCTATTTTAAATATTTAAGCTTCATTTTTTGCAGTTTTATTAGAATAGATGAACAGTTTATCATTGTCAGTGGTATAGCCAGGAAAAATTCATTGCTTTATATATTTTAATTTGGAGACAATTTTTTTTGGAAATCTTTACTTCATTATTGTATATCAAATTTTGCAAACTGAACCTTTTCCCTGCTCATCTATTCCACTGATTGAAGACACTATACTTTCAATTCTACTCTTTTAGTTCTCATGCCCCATGAAAATACCTTATTTTTAAATGGAACAAAATTACTCGCTAAATGTTTAATTAATTCATATTCATCCAACTGATTTGGCAGAAGCATTGATTTCCAATATTAACCAATTGTTTTGTATATTTAAAAATATAATAATTATTATTTGGATCATCATTTCAGTTTTAATACGTATTGGTGACTAAATTATTCAAAATGATTTGTCCTGAAAGAAATACATGAAATTTGCAGATTTTTTTCTCTTTGCGTGAAAAAATAAAACTGAAATTACAAAGAAATTTAAAATAATTTTTTTTAATATAAATCATAACAATAAAAAAAATACCCCCTCAAGCAGCTGCTTGCCACAGAGGTTTGACAAGAGCCTGTCAGTTTATATGCCATAGTAGAAAGTCTGAGAGGATGGCAGGACCTTAGCAGAAAAACTACACATACACCCATGCCTTATCCGGGGCTCGAACCCAGGTCCCTTAGATTAGTAGCCAAGAGCGCTAACCACTTGGCCACGGGACGGCATTATAAATCAAAAAACAATATAATATAAAGCAAAATAAATAAATACATCCATATATTTTCCTAGAAGAACAGAATGATGACACCCCCCATCTTCTAGAATGCTAGAAAAGGTAATAGAAGCAAAAAAATTATTAAACTTATTCAAATTTAATGCCATTTTCAGGAAAAATATCTGCTAAATTGGGGGGGGGGGAGAAATATACTGCATTGGAAATACAGCCAAGAAAAAAGTAGCAATTTCAGCATGTTATTTCAATCATATGCAACCATGGCAATATAATTCCTAAAAATGATTCAAATGAGCAAAAACAGTGATTCAGTCACATATAATTAAGTAAATAAATGGATATCTACTCTCCTACAATCAAGAAAGTCTTTGTGAAATGTAATAATTTCAGTAAACACAATTATTTATTAGTGCCCAAATATGTCTAAAGATATAGAGAATTTTCATATATCAAACCAATAGAAGATATCTTTTTTTTGTGAAAATACATATTAATACTTCCATAAGTTAATACATGGAATATAATACATTCAAATGTTAAGCAATAGTTTCACACTTACCAATAAAGATCCATATACTTTCCTAGAAATGTAAAAGCTATTGAAATTAATCGTCTTCACTAGACCACAAGACTCTTGTAGACAAACACAAGAAAGAATGCATACAATACTAAAAAACAAGTTAACTACTTGGCTATTTCAAAGCAAAAAAACCACAGGAGTAATATAAAATCTAAAACTTTAAGACATCAGACACATGAAACTGGGGAAGGAATGTCATTTATTCTGTGTCTAAATGTTAATTAATACGCTTAAAATTGAAAGAGTTAAATATACCCAAAATTATATCGATAAAACATTTTAGTGTTATCCATAATCTACCCAAACATTAAAAAATGCAACTTATATTTAAGTGAAACACAGGATTACAATCTAAAAAATATTCTGAGCAATTCACAAATACCACATTACTGCTGTAGAAGAAATTGTAAGAGATAACATACCAAAAAAATAAAAGATTTTGTAATTTCATCATTATCATCTTCAAGCAGCAAGGGCTACGGAGCTCAAACCAGACCACGCAATTTAGTTCTTCAAGCATATCTGTCCTGAGCTACATCTGGTCATTGCACACCAGTTCCAACAAAGTCCTCCTTCATATTGTATGACAATCACATCCTGTCTTCCCCTCTTTATGAGGCCTTTAGACACACTGTTCATAACCCTATTCGCCAATCTATAATTATCCATCCGGCTAAGATTGCCAAACCAACATAGTCTCTCTCTGTATAATATGCTGGTTAAAGGAAGTTGCCGACTCCTTTGCCTAACCTCATCATTACTTACAAAGTTGAAATGCCTTAATCACTAAGATACTGCATAAATGTCTAGAATCAAAAGCATCAAGTTTCCTGTTATTTTGTTAACAAAATGTCCACCTTTCACTACCATAACTAACCCTAGAAAGAACCAAATTATTATACAGTCTAATTTTAGTCTTTCGGTGTATATGCCTATTTCTTCACACTCTCCATAGATTTTTAAAAGTTCCAGTATCTGTAACATAGCTCCCAAGATAACTAAACTGAAGCAGGGTGCAACTATTGAAAACAAGTGAAGCACAACCTTCATTACCTCTTTTCATCACAAAGTTTTCTCTCTTTATCACCATACCTACTCTACTACCAGTCTCATCAACAGCTCGAATGAAAGAGTTCATCTCATCAACATCATTTGCCAAAAGGACTAAATCATCAGCATAATCTAAATCAGAAATTTTCGTATCTCCAGTCCATTTAAAGCCAAAATCTTTCCCTTGAAGTGAATTTTGCATAACATAATCAATAACCAAACTAAAGAGAAAAGGTGACAAAATGCACTCTTGTCGAATACCAGAAGTAATCCTAAACAAATTCTTACAAGACTTATCAACTCTCACACACGACTCAGTGTTATTATAGAGAGCTTTCATTATGTTAACTAACTTGTCAGGTATACCATATGATCTCACAATCCACCACAAATTATGATGATCAACAGAGTCGAAAGCCTTTTTGAAATCAACAGAGTCGAAAGCCTTTTTGAAATCAACAAAGCTAGCAACTAAAGTTTTCTGAAACTCTAAACATTTCTCAAGAATCTGCCTAAGTGAAAATATCTGATCTACACATCCCCTACCACTTCTGAATACACATTGCTCATCACACAATTGCCTGTCAACCAGATTCTTAATTCTATTAAGCACAATCAGGGAAAGAACTTTAACCTGGAACAGAGAGTAGGCTGATACCCCTATAGTTATCACAAGAACTGTGATCACCTTTTTTGAAAATAGGGATAATAATAGCTCTGGTAAAATTTTTAGGCACCATGCCTTTATCATAAAAGTTATTCAAAATTTCAGTCATCCAAGTGGTAACCGAAACATTCCCAGCTCTCAGCATTTCTGTAGTAATTTCATCTACCCCTGGGGATTTATGAAGTTTAAGTTTAGAAATAGCCAAAATAACTTCAGATTGTGTTATAGGGCCAACATTAAAGCCACCAATTCATCTATCATCATTACAAATAATGGGAGCGGAACTAACCACATTGTTTAGAACATAATTGAAATGCTCAGCCCACCTAGCCATGACAGATTCCTCACCTTCTATAACCTTACCTTGTCTATCCTTCATTCCCTGCATAACTATGTTTTTTACCACACAAAACATTATCTGGTACAGCTCACTGTTGTTGTTGCTATGTAACTGCTTCCTCGGCTTTTGTCAGTCAAGCCATTAACCCAAAGATTCTTACGAACAGCTGACCCTCTACACGTTTATTAAGCTCTCTATAATGCTTTGTGTTAGGACTAGTAGGGTATTGATTAAGGACATTCCTGCAGTTTTCTTTGTTTCTGAAATAAGCTCAAGTGTCTTATCATTCAAATAATACTGCCTCCTATGCTCTTTTTCCTAAAAGAGTACTGTTTCCAAAAAATTCTGTTTAAACGGTCTGATTCTTCCTCAACTTCAGTAGTAAGCAAACCATGATTATCATAATAACTAAGTAACCTATCTTGGTAAGGTATAACTATAACTGGGTCTTTCAGAGCTTCAGAACTGAAGGGCACGTCACAGAGTGCACACGACAATGTCGACCACACGGAGATGTAAGTAGCCGGCCAGATGAGTCATAGTGCATAACGTGAGCAGAGGCATTAATTTGTTGGCTGTTCAAAAAGGAATGATCATTGGCTCCCATGTCAAGGGTGGAAGCATCTTGTAAACAGCAGACTTAGTGGGCTGTTCGCGAGGTGCTGTAGGTAAGGGTGTACCAAGAATGGACTGCTGGCACACCCAGTACCTCCAGACGTCATAACTGTGGACCCCAAAGTAGAACGTGGACTAGTATAGGGCAATCGACACACAAGAGTATAGCAATTGACCACTCAAGTGAAAGCTGGGGCACCCAGGAATGTGTCCCTGATAACAGTAGAGCGAACCCTGTTACACATGGGTCTCTGGAGTCGACGCTGCATAAAGGCGCAAACGCTCCATCGGCAGTTCTCACGGGACTAATACCGAGAACCAATACCCAGACACGCTTGTCAGTAAAGTACAGGTCGGCGGTGGCAGTGTGCATGTCTGAGGAATATTTTCCTGGATGGGTCCTTGAAAGCCAATGACTACATATCCATCCTCACTGACCACATGCATCCCTTCATGTTGGACGTTTACCCTAATGGTGATGGTGTCTATCAATAGCACAATGTGCCCATGTACAATGTGCCCCGCTAAGATAGTGCATGATTGGGTCCAGGAACAGGACAGCGATGTCTCCATTCTCACTTGGCCGGTGAAATCTCCGGACCTCAATCACATAGAGCACTTGTGGGACCATTTGAATTGACCAGTTCGAAGAGTGGAGCCACAGCGACATCATCTCTGGAACCTCCATGCTCTGCTGGAGTCCAAATAGGCACGTGTGCCTCTGGCAACCTTCCAGGGCCTGATTGCGTCCATCCACGCCAAGGGCGGTTATTCACATCATTAGGCAGGTGGTCACATTATTCTGTTGTTTTACCTCTGAGCGTCACTTTTTTGCACACCATGGGCTAAATGGCCAGGTCACATGGACCCCGAAGGCTCAGAGAAGGTTGGGGGAGGGGACCCACTGGAACAGCTGTTGGGAGACAGATGGTAGCCTCCCATCAAGTGTGTTCTTTAACGTGCACAGGGTATGGCTCTCCCGCACACGGCTTAACGTCCCATCCGACGGACGGCGTCCTTTCCAAGCCCATCGGTGTCCCCTACTGACCGTGGGCAGGGCGGGGAATTTTGCGGATAAATCTCAACGCTGACCCAGCTGGGACTCGAACCTGGGAACTACAGATTACGAGCCTGGCGCGCTACCGACTGAGCCACCCCCACCCATTATTATTCTATGACTGTGTATAATCAATATATTCTTATGCAGCCCATCTGGTGAAACCCGTATATTTATGTATGTTGTAGTGTCTGCTCATTGCCAGTGCAGTTACTACCAAAGGGACCTATTACCCCTCCCCAAAGATCAGAGTAACAGCTTTAGCATTGAAGTCACCTAGAACATGGTAATATCTCATTTGTTGACAGAATTCAAAATATCGCAAAGTTGTCAATAAAATTTGTTTCTTGTCCTCAATGGATTAATAATAAGAGATAACATTCAGATCTTTAATGCTTTTCGTAAAATTTAGCTGTAAGAAACCTTCCATGCACTGGTGTCACCCAGCTGGTTTCCGGAAACCGGTTAAAATTTCCGCCGGTTTCCAGAAACTGGAAGTGGCGCTGCTCATGAAATGTTGCCACGCACTACACAGAATTATCCACACATCATTCTGACAAAATAAACATTAAAACATCACCCCAAATTTCTCAGAAAGGTTTATTACACTTCACAAAAAATAAACGAATTGTTTCCAAAAATTTTAAGTAGAGTATCTTGACCCTAATAATTTGTATTTACATCATGTGCCATCCGTGTTTGAAAAAGAACAAAAATAGTGTCATAGACTATGTGGAGTGATATGCCATAGATAAAAGTTTAGCGTCTGGTCAAAATTGTATATAGTTTGATAATTTTACGTTTATTAAAATTTGGAGTTTGCTTTAATCACTTGTGTATGTTACAGTTGCACGTGTATCCTACAGTTGCAAGAAAAAATGAAATATAATGCCCTTATCTATAGTTATATTTATCCGATAGGGGTTAGTTTTTAACATTAGTAGATAGACACTGCGTTCTGTGTGACGCTTTATTTGAGATACAACTTTTGTATTTAAAAATAGTTATAATATATTGAGTTATAATATAGTGATACTTACTTATCATGCAATCTCAAATGTAATATTTTCAAACGTTTTCCCCAGGGGTAGATTCAACCCACTCCCATCGGTATGGAAACTGGTTGTTAATAAATTGGGGTGACACCACTGCTTCCATCAATGCACTAATATCCTAGAAGAGCATCACTAACGTGTGTGATGAGAAGCACACATAAGCTTTGGAGATGCTCTCCATCTTCCGATCTTGAAAAGAGAAATTGAAGATTATTTTTAAGTATTTAACCTTTATCTGTCCATTTGGTCTCTTGCAAGCCAAGAATATCTAAATTGTAACAGTGGAATTCTTGTATGCAGACATCAAGGGAGTAATCTCTGTGCAGAATCCTCATATTCCAATTACTTGTGGAAAACAAATTGGTTAGTAGGATGTTTAAAGAAAATATATTTATTGAAAGAGTAAATGCCGACAATATGAGACAGCCCCATAATCGCAGGCATGGAACAATGTCCTGTTCCACCACGACTAAAGGCTGTAGCCATCTAGAATGAAAGATTTCCTGCAATGCATATTTGATGATGTCCATAAAACAAGAGTTCAAGTACCTGCGAAGGGCTCTAATGAATTAAAAAAAGTTAGTAAATGCTCGATTTTTAACAATATAGATGGAGTTTTCCAAATGAAATTTTCTTTACCAGATGCACACAGTTTACACGAAAGCATGCAGCCACGGTGGCAGTTATGATTTGCAACGTGTCAAGCAGTACTTGTTACTCCCTCTATAATTCTACGGTTAATTCCAGAAACATATCTATCATTAATAAGTGACTGATGCTTACAGATTGATTATGTTTCTCATAATTAGCGATTAAGTAAACTTTCGTTATCATAAAACTGTTTGTGGACTTTGGTCCTGTTCTTATCTCATATTCCGGTTCTGCAACTGCCACATGAGAGTGCTTGCCGTGTAAGCGCCGGCGTGCTGTGATTCCAAGGAGTCTTCCTCATCACAATCGGGAAGCTTTTTGGGTTGAGTTGTTTTACCTCTGAGCGGCACTTTTTTGCACACCATGGGCTAAATGGCCAGGTCACATGGACCCTGAAGGCTCAGAGAAGGTTGGGGAAGGAGACCCACTGGAATAGCTGTTGGGAGACAGATGGTAGCCTCCCGTCAAGGCCATCCAGCGTGTTCTTTAACGTGCACAGGGTATGGCTCTCCCACACACGGGGCCACGGCTTAACGTCCCATCCGACGGACGGCGGCCTTTCCAAGCCCATCGGTGTCCCCTACTGACCGTGGGCAGGGCGGGGAATACAATCGGGAAGCATCAAGGAATATGGATTATATTTTGAGCAAATTTGCAATTCACAAGAAATATCCATGATTTTATTATTTCATCATTTCTTTATAATTACAAAATTGAAAGAGAGGTTTGATATTGTGAAAACGTTGCAAATAAAATTTATACCCATTATTATAATTTGTTGTAGCCAACTTCTGCTGTGACCTCGGTTGAAACGAATATATATTAAATATTCTTAGATCACTTCTTAAAATTTCTGTGTTTTTTAATTACATTTATTGCATATGTAAACAATTTATAAAAATTCGGTGGTTAAAAATTCTAAAATGGAAAAAGATTTACGTAGATATTTTAATGTTCAGCTTATTATATGGAATGAAGATTTACTAAATTTAAAACAAATTCGGGAAGGATTGTTACACAAGAAAAAACTCAATAAACAAAAAAGTAGAGTGAGGGTGCTGGAAGGGCTAGTAAAGTATTCAGGGAATTTGAAAACTATATATGTTGTTATGAATTAAACCAATGGAAACTGAGCGTGAGTTCAAAAATAATATTTAACAATTCGAATACTAAAATAATGCAATTTATTACAAAAGTATGAATAAAAACATTTATATAAAATCAACTAACATAAATCTTCGAAGTATAAAAATAAACCTTCAGAAGAACAAAGCACCTTTTTTACTATTCCTACAAAGAGAAAATAAGGCTTTTACAACAGTTGATAAGTGGCACAATCATATCTGTGAAAAAACCTACAATCTATAAAGAATAACATTACCAATTCCTAAACATATTAAATATAAATATGCATAAATTGATGAACTCTTCCTACAGAAAAGTTGAGATAGGTTCAGCCTGTTCGACTAACATATAACTTTCTCAGCCACACTTTAAGTGTCCTAAACATCATTTTTCTTAGTCCGCTAACAGGATCAACATTAATACACTTATTTAACCTCCCACGTACACACCAAACATAATCATTTCTTGTTTTATACTTTAGTGCACAGACAAATACAAATGTTTTCCTTCATACTCCAAGTTTTCTTAAAACCACAACTTATTCTTTGTTTTTCAGTTAAGTTCGTTCGAAGTAGTTAGTGACGTAATTCGCAAGCTGATGCACATGTGAGTTATCAAAACGATACATCAAATCACAAGTTCATTGTAGCACGTTCATCTGTCGTAACAATGTTATTAAAAATTGTATCAATCACGATTTTACTAATATTTGAGGAACATATACGTAAAAGTTATGAAGAAAAAAACTTAAAAAAAAAAGAAAGATATTTCATGATTCAAAACATTCCCAAATGCTTAAATACATATTAAAAAAAATATAAAGTTTAGAACACTAACAAAAACACCCGTCAAACCTAAAAGTTCTCATGGAAACAAATATGCAAGTATCTTAACCCCAGATATCACGAATATCAGCTTCCCTGCAGCACAGCACGTGTATGTGCAGCTTTGTCAAAAGTATCTTACATTATGCCTATGGAAATTTTCATTCTTCTCCTTACATTTTCTTTGTCTGTATGGTTGACCACTCCTCAGCAGGGTAGGAAAAAAAATAGCCATAGTAGTCCAGATCAGTAGGTCTCACTGATCTGGCAGTCTGCCCCTTCCATTCTCTTCCACGAGTATCTCTTGAAAGGTACTAACTCTCTGCACCACCAGAAGGTGGGATCAGACTTTAGGTGCTAGGACTGGCCGATTCTGCGCATCATCACAAGGGATTGGTGCATAGCTCTCCATTCAGTTAGTATAAAGGTACCACTTACAGATCTAATTCATCAACTATTGTTAAGTTCAAAATTAATACTTCAGAACCATCTTTGGTAGGAGGGAACAATGAGGAATAGAGGGAGCATTCTTACCGTATAGGTTTTCATTTGCAATCATTTGTTTGGTGCTCATATGGCATAAAGTACCCAATACGAAATTTATCACAGATTTACTAGGATAAAACTGACATCTCTTTCAGTAGACAGAACTTTGCATCAACCTAATACAGTATTCGGCAATGACATTGAGGCACCTATAAATAATCAATGGATTGAACCGACACTTTACATGTAAAGTTCTAACATATATGGACATAAACAACTTGCATATTAAGAAATTGTCCCAGCAAGAATGGTCAATTTGTCTAGTAATAGACTAATGTAGAAATCTGTAAGGGTTATAAAAATGAGAAGAAACAAATTGAGAATGACCTGCAAAAGGTGCACGATGTGGATATGCACTTTAAGAAGTGTAAGGTGATGTTAAGTACATCTGTGAAAATCTGCAAGGGATCGAATCATTGCGTTGTCAGAAGCTGATGTCACATACGCCAAATCACCAGTCATACGGGGTCGTGCCTAACGAATGAACGTTATTCCCAACATTGGATAGAGGAAGGTACTCGGACGCATCGCCAATGCTCTTGTGGCATCAAAGGACCATCAGAGTCTGCTGCCTACTTACAGGAAACAGATCTGCTAGAACTCCTCAGATTAAAAAACATTGTAACACACTTCCAAAATAACATTTGATTAGATGATTTCGAGAATTGTAGCAGTATTCCCACCATTCATTAACCTCTGATACATCTCATTGCCATCTGTGTCTGTGGTACAGGGAGATCTGCTTGGAGACAACACTTATATTATCTTTAATGATGAATCACGTTGCTATTAGGGTTAAGTGATGCCACGATGAATATGCAACTCTGGGGACACATTGGGGTCTTAGGTAACCCAGACTATATCAGGGAGTGTTACATACCAGAACACACCAACACCCATAATGTTATAGGGGATCATCAGTTATATATGTCTGATCATTATTGATAACATGTTGAAACCATTCTGGGACGAGTGCTTATGTCCTTCCTACTCTCAATCCCAAATACTATTTTTCAGCAAGACAGCGCCTGCTCACATATCCTGACAATGTGGATATGCTTTCTTGGCTTGCACATTACTGAGATCTGTTGCCCATTGAACACATTTGTTTTAAACATATATAATAATCCTTTTGTTTGTTTCACTATAATTATTTCATCTATCGATGTTACATCATCTTTTATAGAATAGGGTAGTAGATGGAATAATAGAAAGGCTAAATAAATTTTCATAATTCAGTAGTAAAGAATCACAGGATATGTCCTGTAGACAAGAAACTGATGAAATAATGTGAAAAAAATCGGTTTTGCCACGAGTGTGTATTTCATGAACTTTTCAAAGTTTATACTTACTAAATTTTGTACACTAATCATGAAGATGTATAAAAATTAATAGACGAGATGATTATCAAACAGTGTAACAGAATATATAAAGGAAGTGATCGATTTCGTCGTATTAGGACTTCAGACATACAGTCAGGGCCGGACTTACGCATAAGCCAAGGCTACAGCTTAGGGCCTATGATATGGGGGCTTCAAAGTAATGTATTTCAAGTGTTACTGAGTAACGAATTTAAAAAAAATATTTATTCTATTGCGCAAAGGCTGGTCGTCTTTGCCTACCAAAGCTAGAATAGTTTTCACCACTTCAATTTCATGTTATTTTTCAGTGTTCCCCTTAATCAGAATTATATATATCTCGACTTTCGAATTTTTAGGCATCTTAAATTTGAATAGCTTAGGGCCACAGAAGGTCAAAGTCCGGCTCTGCATACAATGATTAGAAATTAACTTATAAAGATCAGGTAAATTTCAAAGTTCTAACTCTTGCTTCAAATTACAGTTGTACATAAACGAGATGCACGAGTCGTGCAGCGTGATAGGCGAGGTCAGCAATCATGAGAAGTGCAGGTGATTGTTGGGGAGTTATAGTTTGCCAGTTATTACGAAAAATTGACCGCCAAAGACATACTGCTTTGTGGAAAGTTTTGTAATAGAATTTTCCATGCAGGATCTTCCGCTGCAGAGTCTAAACTGCTGCAAGTCTAAACTTGTTCGTAACCTTCTGCTGCAAGTCTAAACTTACGCGTGTCCCTGCAATGGACACGCTCAAGTTTATTTTATTAAATACATCATTGGACACCTTCACGGATCATGAAGCTATATAAGGAGACAGGGTCCGTGGACACATCCCGTAAAGGACACTGTGGAAGAAAAACCACCCCTAGAGATGATAGTTTAATTCAAATAGTATCATAGACCCGAAGAAGGCCAGTGGAAACAATAAGAGGAAGATTGCGTCTCATGGGGTTAATATAGATGCTTCCACCATACGTCGCCACCTTCGAGTGTGGACGCCCCTCCAAAAAGCAGCTTTTGAAACCCACTATGAAGCAAAAAAGGCTATCCTGGGCAAAGAAACATCGAGACTTGACTGTGGGGAATTGGGAAAAAGTGATATTTTCCGATGAAACCCACTTTGAGGTGCATGGCTACAGGTCAAATTTCGCCAGCCACTCGTCTGGAGAACCTCTTCGATCCGGCCACATTCAGCAATCCCCTAAACACCCACCCAAGGTC
The DNA here is from genome assembly GCA_038380435.1 of Ryuthela nishihirai. Taxonomy (NCBI): domain Eukaryota; kingdom Metazoa; phylum Arthropoda; class Arachnida; order Araneae; family Heptathelidae; genus Ryuthela; species Ryuthela nishihirai. The sequence continues at coordinate 150,268,114 of JAWZYU010000001.1, read as the reverse complement.
ATGTTTTGGGGATGTTTCACACCTTCCGGGCAACAGACTCTTCACCCCATTGAAGGAATGATGGACAGCAAAAAGTACATAGGCGTTCTGGAGATGAAAATAGTCCCAACACTGCAGAAGCCGTTTCCTAACAGCGATGGGGTATTTCAACAGGATCTGGCTCCATGCCACAATTCTAAGCTTGCTAAGAGCTTCTTTACCCAGTAACATTTGAAGGTATTGGAGTGGCCAGGAAATTCAACCGATCTAAACAACATTAAAAATTTGTGGGCCATTATTAAAGCGCACATATCAAAGATGGATTGCACGACGAAAACCAAAATGATAGAAAGTGTCATGAAAGTATGGTACCACGACCCTGAAGTGGAGATGTGTGGAAAGCTAGTGGCATCAATGGTTGTGAGGGTGAAAGTAGTAATTAACGCTAAGGGGGTCACATTCACTATTAACTATGTACATTATTAAACAAATATTTTAGTTGTCTTTGTTGCTGCATTTTCCTATTGTCCCAACTAATTTGCACAGTACTGTTAACTGCAGATGAAAGAGCTGTAGTAGTTTGCATTAATATTTCTTTGATGTTCCTTTATTCTTTCTTGAAGAGTTCTTTTGATTTGTCCTATGTAGCCTAGAGGTTTGGTAGGACTGCAAGTCTGATTTAGGGTAAGTGATGGGTACAAAATATACACTATCTGTAGGTGAAGATATATATATCTGTCTCGTTTTATGAGAGATAAAATGGTGGTTGGAGATTTGGAAGATATTTTGAAATTATAATTTTTCATAACATTGTTAATGGTATTATTGATGGCTGGGATATGTAAAATGGATGAGGTGTATTTTATATCTTGAGAAGAGTTGTCTTGAAGACGTAAGTTGCTTGTTTTATTACTGGCGGAGAGGTGAATTCTCTTTATGAATTGCTGAGGATATCCTGCGTCTTGACATCAAGAATATACAAAGTTCTTTATTAAAAAAAAATACTTGTTGCTGCAGATTTTATAGGCTCTGTAGAATAAGGAAAACATGGTAGAGATAAGTGATGATCTGTTGTGAGATGAGTTATATAGTAAAGGTATTAAGTTGTTGATAAATGGTTTTTATATAGTTCGAAAACTGGAGTTAGTGCGATGAATTAATGTATTGAAAAGGAATTGTTTTGTTATTTTCATAGGTAACAGTAGAATTTATAGGCCCGATTTAATTCTTTGAGAAATTCATTTAATGCAGCTGTAGAATATTGACAAACAACAAATATATAATGTCAATATAACGTTTTCATACTAATGGTTAAATATTGCCAAACAACAAATATATTGTCAATGTAACGTTTCCAAAACTAATGGTTTCAGGTCTCTTTTAGCTATATGATCTTCCATGTCTTGCATAATTATGTTAGATAAAAGTCCTGATAAAGGTGAACCCATTCGAGTGCCTTTAGTTTGTATATTTTATTATTGGATATAGTTATTATTTGTTATTAAATACAAGACGTCAAATATTGCTTTAATTAGGTTGATATTTATTTGAAGATTCAGCTTGCATTTTTAGAAGTTCAACTACTTTATCTGTAGGAATGTTTGGATAAAGGCAATTATTATGACAAATTATTATTATTAAAAATTATCATCTATTCATTATGAAAATTTATGAAGTCAGAGATATATCTTCACTTATAGGTGGTGTATATTTAGTACCCATCAATCACCCTAAATCACTCTTGCAGTCCTTCCAAATCTCTCGGCTACATAAAAAATAAATACCCCCTCAAGCAGCTGCTTGCCACAGAGGTCTGACAGGAGCCTGTCAGTTTATATGCCATAGTAGGTCTGAGTGGATGGCAGGCCCTCAGCAGAAAAACGACACATACATCCATGCCTTACCCGGGGCTCGAACCCAGGTCCCTTAGATCAGTAGCCAAGCGCGCTAACCACTCGGCCATGGGACGGCACTCGGCTACATAGAACAAACCAAAAAAAAAAACTCTTCAATAAAGAAACATCACAAAAATATTAAATTAATGGAAACTACTACAGCTTTCGTCTACAGTTATTCTTGAAGGAGCAAAATCTCTATTCAATGAAGCTTTCATCTATCTTCACATTATCGTTCACAGAAAATCTAATTTTTTTCAATAAAAATTGTTGTTGCAAGACTGACCAACGTGAACTAAATCCAGCATGGAAAATTCTATTACACTTTCCACAATGCAATGTCTTTGCCACAGTATTTAGAAAACATTGACCACCAAACTATAACTCCTCAACCATCACCAGCACCTCTCGTGATTGCTGACCTTGCTTATCATACTGCATGACTCGTGCATCGCATCTCTGCACAACTACAATTTGAAGCGACAATTAGAACTTTTAAATTTACCTAACCTCAGTTCCTTTTATACATCTTTATTATTAGTGTAGAAAATTTAATAAGTAGGCTTCTGAAAAGTTGTCAGCCTTCCTATTATTTCATCTACTATACTATTCTACAAGAGATGGTGTAACATTGACAGATGAAACAAATATAGTGAAACAAAGGGACTATTATATATGTTTGATCAACATTTTTACTGAAATATATTAGTATTACACATTTGTTTTACTTATGAGTGGCACTTTGTTCGCAATTAGCTAAATGGGCAGATCACAAGGACAAAGATTGGGAGGAGACCAACTGGGCAGCAGTTAGGAGATAGATAGTAGCCTCCTGTTACGGCTTAAATCAGTGCTTAATGTCTCCAGGATATGGCTCTCCCGCACACGGAGCCATGGCTTTAAATCCCATCCGATGAACAGCGACTTTTCCAATCCCAGTTTCTGCTTATTGATGGCAGGGAGTTTTGTGGAGATGAATTTCAAAGCTGGCGCAGGTGGTGATGTATTATGTACATGATTTGACCTGGAAACTGCAGTTTACGAGCTTGGAGCTGTGTCACCCCCATCCACCTTGATATTTTGAATATGATGAGACATATTAACCACCAGCTCTCGGCCCCCCAATCACTATGACCCAGCTCACGTGCATGAACATATCAATGTTCACTAGGAAGGCATTTGTCAACTTTTTTGACTCGTTATCACAATATTTGGATGCTTGTATCACTTTTCGTAGAGGCCATACTTCTTATTATGTACATCACATTTTTGAAAATACCTTCGATTTGATACATAAACTTAAAAATTTCTTATCTATTGCTATCTGTAACTGCACTAGTTTTGGACGAGGACTTTTGTAGGTGAGCAATTTTAATTACGAATATTGTAGAATGAGATGGGGCTGAAACTTGACCTCATTAAATTTGGTCTATAATGTCTTAAGCATTTATAGTAGAAGTATCACTAAAAAACACTTTTTCAAATTATAATTAAAACTTTAATTTATCGGGGCAATTACCTTAGATTGCCCAGTTTTTATTCCTTGAAATTTCTGCTGGCGCTTATTTTGAAGATACTGAAAAAACTGATTCCTTCTGTTTTCTATCAATTCGCTGTGTTTTTCTAATTCATTTTCTGCCACAGTTATGTCATTACTTGTTGGAATGCTATATAATATCTTGTACTCTGATTTGGCTGCTAAAATATCATCTTCATTTTGAAATATTCGATTTTCTTCTTCATGTCTTTGCTGCACACTCTAGGAAAATAACACAAACATGAATGTTAAATTAACAGATATTGAATTTTAAGAATTTCAGTTACTTAAGCAAAATATTTTTTGGCAGTACTTTAATTTCCGTACTGTTAGAATATTTGCTACCAATATTAGAATAGAAAAAATAAGAGTGAAACTTTTAAATTCTTTTGTGCAAGGTACAATTCCCAAGCCATAATCGTAGCCATTTTTGCCCAACGACCAAGAATACATAGACTACTCATACGGCGGCTACAGCGAGACAATTTGAAGGGCTCGGCAGCCATGTTCATTTATTTTAACAAAGTATATTATTTAAGTAACGAATTGTTTTTTTTTTCTCCAAAGGAAACACATGAAATACGATTGTTTATTATAATTTTGCATGTGATAAGCCTAAAAATTTGTTTCCAAGAATATGCTACGAATATATTTTAGGCATGATTGATTATCAAGGGCACATGGTTAGTCTTGAATAAGTTTCCCAATTGTATGTTATCTAGAATATTACAAGCAAAGCTGATTTTTCTTTAAAAAAAAAAGGTATGAAACAATGCAACATTGAGAAATATTGTAATGCTAAAATGGTTTTCTAATGTAAAATTAAGATCCCAGTGTCACAAAATAAGTACCAATTGTATATATTATACATGTTTATAATACACTTTTGGATATTTATAATACACCAGTATATTCAGCATAATGGAATAGACAGGATATGATCATACTTTTATTTTCTACATAATGTGGATGTCCACTGTCTCTTGGGAAACTATGCAATTTCACGTTCAGTAGATTCTAAGTCTTTACAAATGATTTGAATATAGTGAGAAATACTTGTTAAAGGTAATGGATGTTATCATACATTTGTCCTGTCTACTATAAAACAATTTAAAATTTTTAATTGAAGTTAAAATATTCTGAACACGTTTAACTTTCTTTGCAGTTTTTTTTTTCAAAATGAAACTCAAACAGCAGATAATGATATCTGTTCCCAGAATTTTACTATGGACTGTTAAAAATAAAGCTTCAGAAAAAGGCAAAGATTAATTAATAATACTGTGCCAACTTTATTCACATTTGTAACAAATAGCACACTGTCAAATTGGAAACATCCTATATTGAGAGTATCCTTATTGTAAATAAGACAAAGTGCAATGAGAACAGATATTGCCTATAGAAATGGTCACACATACTGTGTGACCATTTCTATACGCAATATCTATTCTTGATAATTCTAGAAAAAAAAAAGTTGAGAATTCTAGAAACCTTAACAAGGTTGGGTTGTTTTACCTCTGAGCAGCACTTTTTTGCACACAATGGGCTAAATGGCCAGATCACAAGATTCCAAAGGCTCAGAGAAAGTTGGGGGAGGACACCCACTGGAACAGCTGTTGGGAGACAGATGACAGCCTCCAATCAATGCCATCCAGCATGTTCTTTAACGTGCATGGGATATAGCTCTCCAGAACATGGGGCCATGACTTAACACCCCATCTGACAGACGGCGGTCTTTCCAAGCCCATCAGTGTCCCCTACTGACCATGGGCAGGGCAGGGAGATTTAGAAACTAACAGAAAGTTTAAGCAAACATAAAATGAAATCCAAAGCTTAAAGAAAAGCTACAGTCATGTCATCGTCAGCTGAGAGCCAAAGAATAATACTCTTCTTCTTTAAAAGAAATATTAAGATTTGCCTAAGGCACAAAAACCATTCAGATGACATTGAAACAATGAAATCTATGTTATCAGAAGCAACTGTGTTAGCAGAAGAAAATAAGAAACTATTCTATGAGTGAAACAATTTGGATATGAACAGACTTTCAAATATGTATGAACTAACGAAGGAAAAGTGTATATGAGAAAAGATGACAATTGTTGAATATTACATAAAACAAATATTTATGATTTTATTAATATTCCTGAAATTATGAATAACACACATAATATAAATTATAACACTTTTCCATTCTGTGAAAATAAGTGTTCAAAAGTTGAAAATATAGTGGTTTTTGTAATTTCATTACATATAATTTATATAACTGTTTAATATAATCCACCTAAATATTCATAGTTTAATAGTACATTTTGATGAATTATTAATTTTACTGTCTACTATTAATTACAATTTAGATATAATAATAAGTGAAATAAGGGTGAATGATGATGAAATCAGTTTAATATCAAAGCTTTCAAATGGTTTTTAAATGTAGACAATAAATCTGATTGTATTAATATTTTATTGAAAAAAAAAACAATTATTTGATTTCCAAAATATTAGACATTGAAATAAATACTGTTGATAACAAATACATATAATAATAGATGATCTTTATATCATGGCTTTATACAGGGATCATAGCAATGATCATCTGGAAGAACTATATTCAATTTTTAATACTATTAAACACAAAAATTTTAGTTATTGGAGAGATCAATATGGATACAAGTAATGAAAACATATTGAGTCATATACAATAATGCTAACGACTATTTCAATATATTATCTGCAAATAAATTTGAACCTTTCATAAATGATTGTACAAGAATTTATAATAAATCTAAAAATTGTATGATCATATTTTTATTAGAGTAAATAAGATACTGATTATAAACATGCATATTTCTAAATGATATAACAGATCACTAACTGATTTTAAAAATCTTAAACTTAATGTTAGAAAATACAAAAAATTATGAAATATCCGATAGAAAAATAAATTTTAAATGTTAGAATATAAGATAAAATTAAAAAATAAATTAAACTGATAATTCAGATATAAATGATACATAACTTAACTTTTATATGCTAGCTAATAATGCAATACTAAATAGCACACAAACACATGAATATTTTTGAAGGGAATTAAGAATTAAATGTAATCCTTGGATAACTGATAAGGTAATTAAGAGCATTTTAAAAACAAAAATACCCTATATAGAGAGCCACACAATGAAGAATATCACAAAATTGTAAATAATAGTTATTACGAAACTCAATTTGAAAAGTGTAAAAAAGATACGAAGAAACAATGCAAATGTAAAAACAAATAATAAAAAAAAAATTTGATTCACCAATCATTTCAGTGTATACTGACACAGTAAAATTAACTAATGACTTTAAATATCACATTATTAATGAAAATATTAAGGCAAATATTACTTTCATAACTATTCCTTTATCTCAAACAGCAAAAACTTCTATTTTTTAAAGATACAGATGAAGCAAATTAAATATTATAAACAACTTAGATTAAAATATGCTTATGGATATAACAAGTCCCAAAATATTAAAAATTATCATTTAATTTTGCTATTTTTATAAACCAACTGAAAACTGCTATTATAAAGCCTATATACAAAAAAAAAGATATAAAAGAGATATATACTAAATAATTATAAACCAATCTAAAATTACCTATTTTTTTCAAAAGTTGTTGAAACAATTCTGAAAAACAGAATTATGAAATTTCATGCAGTGCTAGAAATGACCTACATTTTTGGAGTTAATACATTTCTGTTACTAAATGACTAATGTTCTGTTTTACATGTACTAACTAATTCTCAAATAACTGTTTTTTTTTAGAGATTGCAAAAGCACTCGATACTGTAAATCATAAAATTTTATTGCATAAATTAAATTACATTGATCTTAGTGAAAATAAACTGAAGCAGTTCGAATCATATATCCTCCTCCTCCTCCTCCTCCTCCTCAAGCAGCCGTGGGCTATGGAGGTCCAACCAGACTGTGCAATTTAGTTCTCCAAGCAAGTCTGTCCTGAGCTACATCTACTGCATCTGGCCACTGCACACCAATTCTAATAAGGTCCTGTTTGACATTGTCTGCCCACCACATCCTAGGTCTCCCTCTCTTCCTGAGGCCTTTAGGCACACTCTCTTCGCCAATCTATAATTATCCATATGGGCAACTTGGCCAAACCAACGGAGTCTCTCTCTGCACAATAGGCTACTTAAAGGAGGTTGCTGACTCCTTTGCCTAACCTCGTCATTAGTTACAAAGTTAAACCACCTAATACTCAAGATACTGCATAAGCATCTGGAATCAAAAGCATCTAGTCTCCTGTTATCTTGTTTACAAAGTGCCCAAGTTTCACTACCATAACTAATCCTAGAAAGAACCAAACTATTATACAGTCTAATTTTAGTCTTTAGGTGTATATGCGTATTTCTCCATTCTCCATAAATTCTTAAAAGTCCCAGCAGCAATCTCTATTTGTCTGTCAATCTCATGCCACACATCACCAATATCTGTTACATAGCTCCCAAGGTAATTAAACTGTGACACCTGCTTAAGACTGCAACCATTCAGATTAACTGAATCACAGCCTACCTGACCATTTTCATCACTTTAGTTTTCTCTCTGTTTATAACCAAACCTACTCTACTACCAGTTTCATCAACAGCTCGAATGAAAGAGTTAATCTCATCAACATCATTTGTCAAAAGGGCTAAATCATCAGCATAATCTAAATCAGGAATTTTCGTACATATTAGAAAAGAAAGAGTTGTTACAGAAATACAAGAAGTTCACCCTTATTACTTAATAATGGAGTACCTCAAGTTTCAGGTTTGGGATCTATTTTATTCTTGATATATTTCAATAATTTCTTTTTGAAATAACTCAATGGGATATCCTATAGCCTATGTCAATGCTGCAGCTATAGTGTATAAAAGCAATAATTTCCAAGAATTGAAATCCGATATACTCATGATTAAAATAAAAAAAAAAAATCAATTATGTCTCGTGAAAATCATCTGACACTAAATATCAAAATATCTTATTCAATGTATTTTAATCCAAAGAATAATAATAATGTTTATACATGTGCAGAAATTAAATAAATTAAAACATTCAAATATTTAGGAATTGATACTGATAACACTGGGCAACAAATTTTCATCAAAGTCATGCCTCTGCGATAAAAATAGCTGTTTCTTAAAGATTTCAAGGTGCTGAACACGAATATGACAATAAAAATGCAAAATTGGCAACAATTTCTGAGAAATCCGCAATAGTTTCTTATATAACAGAGTAATACGTACATATGACATGTATCGGTAAAACTCTGCTTCTACTTCCAATGTCTCTTTGCCTGTCACTTGTACAGCTGCTCAGGATTATCTCTGATAAGTGTCCAATAGTAGTCAGCCAACATTGAAGTGGACCAGTTTCCCTGGTGTCATTTCTCCATCGTTGCAATGTCCTGATGTAAACGTTCACTGTGCTCATCACTAACGATGCTGCAGTTGTCGGGAAGAAATCTAAGTGGGAATGGAGAAAGTGGATCTTTGAGGACATATTGTAGCCAAGCTTGCTATACAAAGACATGTCCTTAACCAGTTTCTTGTAGTTGTCTGCCCTGACATTCCCGAGGAATTTAGTTGACACCAGACAAAACGCGTCCCAAGTCTTTTTCTCATCACCCTGAAGCAGGTTGTCGAACATCTGGTCTCTGAACAGCTCGTGGATTTGAAGAACCACAAAAATTCCCTCTTTAATTTTCGCTTCACTGAGTCAAGGAAATTTGTCAGCTAAGTACTTGAAAGCTGATGCACTCTGGTCCATGGCTTTTAAGAAGTTCTTCATCACACCGAGTTCGATGTGTACGGATGGTAGGAGGATTTTGTGATTTTTTTCTCCAACCTTCAGAGATTTCCTCTGAGGTCAGTTTCTCTTCACATAGAGCAAAGTCTCCCTGGCTGTCCCAGTCACATAAGAAATAGCAGTACTTTGTATATTCCAACTGCAGACCCATCAACAGAGCCACTATCTTCAAGTCACAACAAAGATGCCAACCATATTTGCTGTATTGAAGACAGTTCAATAGCTGTTTTAGGTTGTAGGTTTCTTTCATGCAGACAGCATGTCTGACTGGAATGGATGGAAGTCAATTTCCATTATGGAGCAACACAGTCTTCAGAATCAATTTCAAGGAGTCTATGAATAGTCACCATTCTTGATCATCATGTTTAATTCCAAGGGCATTCATTAGGCCATCTACATCGAACCAGAACACAAGGTCGTCTTCCTTTCTGAAGTAAGGCGTAAACTGCTCATGACGAGCTTGAAACAAATATAAACAACACCGTGTCATTATTTCACATTGTTATGTGAAATACCTCATTTCACATGTCATTAACAAACAAATATCAAATTATTGATTTTTAAAATTTAAACTTCTAAATTTTTGAATCAATAGCGTGAAATAAAAATCATCATCATCTTAAAGCAGCCATGGGCTACTGAGGTCCAAACAGACCGTTCAATTTAGTTCTCCAAGCATATCTGTCCTCAGCTACATCTGCTCACTGCACATCAATTCTAACAAGGTCCCGTTTAATATTGTCTGCCCACCGCATTCTAGGTTTTCCCCTCTTTCTGATGCCTTTAGGCACACTGTTCATAACCCTATTCACCAATCTATAATTAACCATACCTCCTCCAATGTAGAATTTGATGATGCCCATAGAAGAAAGAGTTCAGGTGCCTGCGATGATCTTTGCTCAGGATTATCCACCAGTTGATAAAACGTATCCTGCAATTCTATTCACTTGGGACTGTCAACTCACAAACAGAAAACACAGTGGAAGATTTTCCCTCCACAGAAGCCCACCAGTGCAGCAAATTCAGGATCCATAATCAAGCTCAGAGCCTTAATTCAATCCAGTAAGCTTATATGGTCAGCACCAGAACCCTGTGTGGTTAACCACTCCTCAGCAGGGTAGGAAAAAAGAAAAAGAAAAGTACCATATTTGTATAGATTAGTAGGCCACATTAATCTGGCAGACATCACCTTCTGTTCACTTTCAGAAGAGAGTATCTCTTTTGAAAGGTACTAACGGCCTGCACCACGAGAAAGCGGGGTTGGCCATTAGTTGCTAGACCTGGTCATTCTGTGCATCATCACAGGGGATTGGTGCATAGTTCTCATTCCAGTGACTACCTAGCTTTACATATAATCATATATGTCTAATTTATCAAGAAGAGAAATTATCCATAAATATTTCATAATTTGAAAATTTTAAGCAATAAAAAAGGAAAACTGAGAATTTATGCTTTAAATCAAAATTAGCCAACAATCTGTTAAATATAAACAACACTGTGTCATTATTTCACATTGTTAAGTGAATTACCTCATTTCACATGTCATTAACAAACAAATATCAAATTACTGATTTTTAAAATTTCAACTCCTAAATTGTTGAATCAATAGCGTGAAAAAAAAAATCATCATCATCATCTTCAAGCAGCCATGGGCTACTGAGGTCCAAACAGACCGTGAAATTTAGTTCTCCAAGCATATCTGTTCTGAGCTACATCTACTCACTGCACATCAATTCTAACAAGGTCCTGTTTGATATTGTCTGCCCACTGCATCCTAGGTTTTCCCCTCTTTCTGAGGCCTTTAGGCACACTGTTCATAAACCTATTCACCATATGCCTATTTCTCCACTCTCTCCATAGATTCTTAAAAGTTCCAGCAGCAATCCCTATTCGTCTGTTAATCTCATGCCACACATCACCAGCATCTGTTACATAGCTCCCAATATAATTAAACTGTGTCACCTGCTCAAGACTGCAACCATTCAGATTAACAGAATCACATCATCATCCTCAAGCAGCCATGGGCTATGGAGGTCCAACCAGACCGTGCAATTTAGTTCTCCAAGCAAGTCTGTCCTGAGCTACATCTGCTGCATCTGGCCACTGCACACCAATTCTAACAAGGTCCTGTTTGACATTTTCTGCCCACCGCATCCTAGGTCTCCCCCTCTTTCTGAAGCCTTTAGGCACACTGTTCATAACCCTATTCGCCAACTATAATTATCCATACAGGCAACATGGCCAAACCAGCGGAGTCTCTCTCTGCACAATATGTTGCTTAAAGGAGGTTGCCGACTCCTTTGCCTAACCTCATCATATTACAAAGTTGAACCACCTAATGCCCAAGATACTGCATAAGCATCTGGAATCAAAAGCATCTAGTTTCCTGTTATCATATTTACAAACTGTCCAAGTTTCACTGCCATAACTAACCCTAGAAAGAACCAAACTATTATACAGTCTAATTTTAGTTTTCAGGTGTATACGCCTATTTCTCTACACTCTACATAGATTCTTAAAAGTCCCGGCAGCAATCCCTATCCATCTGTTAATCTCATGCCGCACATCTTCAGTATCTGTTACATAGCTCCCAAGATAATTAAACTGTGACACCTTTTCAAGATTGCAACCCTTCAGATTAACTGAATCACTAATTAATAGATTCTGAAAAAAATTCATCGCCGCCACGGCGGGAATCGAACCCGCATCTCTCCAGATTCATGCCAGAGTGCGCTACCATTGCACCACGCGTCGGACAACGAATATTTTCAGAATATGACCTTATAAGTTTTTCTTCTTGAGACGTGACTGAGACAGCGCCATCTATACTCAAGGAGATGCAACGTTTTACAGTCGTTGCATTTGATTATCAGATGTTAATGAGAAGGTCGCTAACGCTACCGCGTTAAATATATAATTGAAATCCAAAGTGAATGCACAGTATTCCCTGTTAAGAAACAATAACTCTGGCATGAATCTGGAGAGATGCGGGTTCGATTCCCACCATGGCGGCGATGAATTTTTTTCAGAATCTATTAATTATTGTTTCTTAACAGGGAATACTGTGCATTCACTTTGGATTTCAATTATATATTTAACGCGGTAGCGTTAGCGACCTTCTCATTAACATCTGATAATCAAATGCAACGACTGTAAAACGTTGCATCTCCTTGAGTATAGATGGCGCTGTCTCAGTCACATCTCAAGAAGAAAAACTTAAAAGGTCATATTCTGAAAATATTCGTTGTCCGACGCGTGGTGCAATGGTAGTGCGCTCTGGCATGAATCTGGAGAGATGCGGGTTCGATTCCCGCCATGGTGGCGATGAATTTTTTTTCAGTATCTATTAATTATTGTTTCTTAACAGGGAATACTGTGCATTCACTTTGGATTTTAACTGAATCACAGCCTGCCTGACCAATTTTCATCACTTTAGTTTTCTCTCTGTTTATAACCAAACCCCTGACCAGATTTCATGACTTTAATTTTCTCTCTGTTTATAACCAAACCTACTCTACTACCATTTCATCAACAGTTTGAATGAAACAGTTCATCTCATCAACATCATTTGCCAAAAGGGCTAAATCTTCAGCATAATCTAAATCAGAAATTTTCGTATCTCCAACCCATTTAATGTCAAAATCTTTCCCTTCAAGTGAATTTCGCATAACATAATCAATAACCAAACTAAAGAGAAAAGGAGACAAAATGCACCCTTGTCGAACACTAGAAGCAATGCTAAACCAATTGCTACAAGCCTTACCAACTCTCACACACAACTCAGTGTTATTATAGAGAGCTTTTATTATGTTAACTAACTTGTCTGGTATACCATATGATCTAACAATCAACCACAAATTACAACGATCAACAGAATCGAAAGCCTTTTTTAAATCAACAAAGCTAGCAACCTAAGGTTTCTGAAACACTAAACATTTCTCAAGAATCTGCCTAAGTGAAAATATCTGATCCACACATCCCCTGCCAGTTCTGAATCCACATTGCTCATCATGCAATTGACTGTCAACCAGATTCTTAACTCTATTAAGCACAATCATGCAAAGAACTTTACCTGGAACAGAGTAGGCTGATACCCCTATAGTTATCGCAAGAACTGCGATCACCTTTTTTGAAAATAGGGATAATAATAGCTCTGGTAAAATCCTTAGGAAACATGCATTTATCATAAAAGATATTTAAAATTTCAGTCATCCATGTGGTAACTGAAACATTACCAGCTCTAAGCATTTCCATAGTAATTTCATCTACCCCTGGGGATTTATGAAGTTTAAGTTTAGAAATAGCCAAAATAACATCAGATTGTGTTATAGGGCCAACATTAAAGCCAGTAATTCATGTATGATCTTTAGAAGCAATGGGAGTAGAACTAACCACATTGTTTAGAACATATTATTGTATTTTGACTTAATTATTTGTTATTGATTGAAGCTATAAACATTTAACAGTTTATAGCTCAATAGTTTTCTTATATTATTATTACAGAGAAGTGCTAAAAGGTGCTATATCAGCAACTTATTCTGGTCAATGGAAAGTACATCAGAATTTGAAACGTTTGAGAAATGGTGATAGGTCAAATCTCTTCAGTCTAAATGTGAAAACATCAATATTTGTAGAAGTGACAATCTCGCTGGTGAGTTCCAAACTCTTCCAACACAGCACACAAAGGAATAGTACTTACAGTTCTTTCAAGCAAAGGCACAATCTTGTTCTTCTGTTGCCAAGGTTGAATATTGGAGTACATGCACTAAGTGAGTTATTCCATGAATAAATTTATAACATGCATTTAAGTCAAACATTAGTCTTCTCCACTCCAAAGAATGCAACAAGAGAATTTTCAACCTTTCTTCATATAGCATATTGCAAAACCCAGGCTGATTGTTTATAAACCATCTCTGGGTGTGTTCAAGATTTTTGATGTCTGATATTAGATAAGGTATCCATACAGATGAGGCATATTCTACTGAGAGTCTGATGAAAGTCACAAATGTGTGATGTCACATTTACTATAACATTTCAAAATAAGAAAACAGTGTGATTAGCCTTTTTAACAATGTTATTAATAACGGTCACCAAAAGTTAACTATGATGAGAATAGAACTACTAAGTTTTTCTGCATCTGTAGATTTGTCAAGTATTTCTAATGAGTATTCATAGGTCCAAGGTACAAAACACTTGATTTGTCTTTTGATGTAAGTTGGGTTGTTTTACTTCTGAGTGGCACTTTTTTGCACACTATGGGCTAAACGGCCAGGTCACAAGGACCCCGAAGGCTCAGAGAAGGTTGGGGGAGGGGACCCACTGGAACAGCTGTTGGGAGACAGATGGTAGCCTCCTGTCAAGGCCATCCAACATGTTCTTTAACGTGCACAGGGTATGGCTCTCCCACATATGGGGGACACGGCTTAATGTCCCATCTGACGGACGGTGGCCTTTCCAAGCCCATCAGTGTCCCCTTACTGACCATGGGCAGGGCAGAGAATTTTGCAGAGATAAATCTCGATGCTGACCCAGCTGGGACTCGAACCTGGGAACACCAGATTAAGAGCCTGGAATGCTACCGACTGAGCTGCCCCTGCCCCTTTTTTGATGTAAGTAGTTTGTACTTTAAGCTCCACTGGTAAATGGCATCACAAGCAGTTTGTAATGAACTACATTCTTCTTCATTGCTGGAGGTACAAAAGAAATTAATGTCATCAGCATATGCTGCACTTTGGATAGGACAAAGAATACTAGGAATTTCAGAGGTTAAGATTATGAACAACCTACAATGGATCCTTCTATGACTCCACTGTCAACTGTTCTGATGGAGGATAAACTGTTTCCAATTGGAACTTAGTGTGTTCGATGAGTAATCAGGTTTGAAAGAAGCCTCACAATCAGACTAGGTATTTTTGAATCAAAAGAAATCGTTTAATTTATTGAAGGTCTTTTCCAAGTCCAGGAAAATGGCATCAACAGGGGTATTATTATCTAAAAGTGAAGTCCAAGAATACATATTATGGAGTAACTGAATTGTTGTAGAAAGGTTAGGCAAGAATCCGAACTGTTCATTAGGTATAATGTTTTGTAATTGTAAGAAGGGTAACAGCTTATATAATGGTTTCTATTTTGTTGCATTTAAATTTAATTTCACACTGTTTTTTTATATGTTGAATCGTTTTGTCCATATATATATATTTTATATCATTATTTATGTATGATACCTATATTAATTGCATTTATTAATACTGATACCTATATTAATTGCATTTATTAAGTATATTATATGTTATATTTAGTCACTAAACATTATTATTATATCAATTTAGTTGTAAAATTTCAGGATTGATTAACCCTTCCAGTGTCCACATCATCTGCATACATTCGCAGAATCTGAAATGAGGGGCGAAGGAAATATTTATTCGCTTTTAGTACGAAGTTTTAAGTTTTAATTTGATGCATATTTTATTAAACTACAATATAAATAATTTAATAAAGCCATCTGATTGTCATTTCTTGAAGCACTAAGTGGTATTGGCGATTTGCTTGCTAACGTTCCTATTTGCTGAAGCAACCTTCTGATTTAAACTCATAAGTTTGATTTGAATTATTATCAACAAATTTTCCCTTAAATTTTCAAAAATCTCCTAAAAATTAACAAAAAAAATTGATATTATTAAAAATGGTAGACTTTGGAAGTAATTACAAAGTATGTACCGCCATTTTCTTGTTCTGTTTCACTCTTTTCTGTCATAAACCTATTTCAGCATTCCCAAATTATTTTTTATCATTTTTCCCAGCATTCCTATGCATCTTTCCCACTCTTAATATCGAAACTGGAAGTAAAGACATCATTCTTAGAAATTCTGGTTGCAGCTCCATTTAATCAGTTATGTTCACTGAAGCAAACAAGACACAGATGGCTGACACATGCTATCTCTGTTCCGTATGCTATATAGTGTTTTGGACCTGCATATTGGATACCCTTTGTAAAGTTAGTATTTACTTTTTTTATATTTAAACCAAGCCGTCCCATGGCCGAGTGGTTAGCATGCTTGGCTACTGATCTAAGGGACCTGGGTTCGAGCCCAGGGTAAGGCATGGATGTACGTGTTGTTTTTCTACTGAGGCCCTGCCATCCTCTCAGACCTTCTACTATGGCATATAAACTAATCAGGCTCCTGTCAGACCTCTGTGGCAAGCAGCTGCTTGAGGGATATTTATTTTACATTTAAACCTTAGTTTTCATTTCAGTAGATTTAGTTTCGGAAATTAGCAATCTTTTGGTTGATCAAGGCCGGCCTACAACTTGTTGCTGTGAATATTTTAATATAGCATTAAGCTATATGTTAATTTTTATTTTATTATTTATCAGTTTCCCAGTAAAACTTTGATATAGTATTATTTTCTGAAAATAAATGAGTTCTTGGATATGAAAGCAAATTCACTTCTGTATATTTACTTCTGTTGGTGATCTTTAATTGGCTGAGTTATCGATCTTTCCGAGTTATGCTAGATAGGCGGTCAGCTTTAAAGTTGTTGCAGATATTTTAACATACCATTAGGTTATATGTAATTTTTCTCTTATTATTTCTTGTTCTTTTAGTAAAATAAATTGAGCTTGTACATTTTCTGAAAATGAATGTCTTGGATACAGAAGCAAAATAGATTTCCTTGCTAAGGAAATCAGCCGTCATGAGGGAGGGCAATTTCGTAAAGGCGTCCCCTCCACTAAACTCATGGTGAAAGTTTCAGTCACCCTCTAGAAAAATATAATTTTTTTTAATTACAAATTTTTATGTTTATACTGATGATTTTAAAGGCGGCACCCCCCCCCCCCCCAATACATTGGCTGTGCCACACAGATGATGTAATGTAATTTTCTTTTTGCTCTGGTGCACAAACCTTTCTGCACTTAGGAAATATCGCCAAACTTTAACACCCAAAGAAAAAAAATTCACATTGTTTATTAAAAAAAAAGGCAAAAATGTTTTTTTTTTCTATTTCATAACCAGTTCAGAAAATCCTGTGAATGTGAGAAGTCCAAGTCACGTTGTATAATACTGGCCGTGTTTAAAATCTACAATACTGAAAAGAATCATTAAAACAAATTAAAATCACATTTCAGGTTGAATATTATATTATTTGGGAGGAAATTTCCTTTTAATAAATATATAATTTAACTATTTTTATTCATCAGGTTTTCCAAAATGAAGCATTAATCGTATAGTAGCGATATTACACTAAAAAAGGCTAATTAAAATCAAAATGCTTGTAAATTTCTTTATTTTATTTTTATAAAATTTGCAATTAAATTCTTCTTAATTTGGTATATAACATGACCTATTTCTGTTGACGTTTTTTTTTTCTTAAAAATTCTAAAGTTGATTTGTTTTATCTGACAGCACAATTGGCTAAAAGCCTGGAATTTTCTCAAAGTATGGTACCAAGAAAAAAAGCTAGAAAATGAGAGAAATATTTACTTGAAATCAAAAAAATTTTTTTGTCATTATTCAGAAGTAGCCTTTCTATTCATGTGCATTAAAATCATTTATATCAATTAGTTTTTTTAAAATAAATTATTGTGTTACCAGATGCATTTTATTTTACTACATGACTCTAAAAAAATTCTATTAAAATAAAACTTAGTCTTTTTCGTTCAATATTTTATTTTCAGAAAATCCAGAATTAAATGATGATTAATTTGGCATATAACATGCCATAATTTCTTTTGTTAGTTATTTGGCAAAAAAAGTTTTAAAGTAAATTTTTTTTTGGTTGAGTATAAAGCAGAAAATAGCTTGGCTACTGGATGGAAATCAGTTTTTCAAGCTGCACACTAGAAGGGTTAGAAGTTTACAATGGCAGATTTCTATGAGAAAAAAAAATCAAAATTTTGAGCATATTATCTAGGGAACTGCAGTTCGCAACATGTATGACACTGCATTTGATTCTGGGAATCCAGGACACACTTTTAACGTTAATGATATTTTTAACTTTTTTCTTCCAGCATTTTTAACGTTAATGATGTCTCTCAAAACATGAAATTTATGCATGAAGGTGAAGTTAACAGTCAGTTATCTTAATCTCATGAAATGATAGCTATTGTGAAGTAACAATGTATCAAAAGCAGCTGCAATGCTCCAAAAGATTATTAAACTTCTTTAATTTGGAACTTTTGTCTGTCCAAATTAAATCAATACTCTGGATAGCATATCGGGCACCAGGCAATATTAATTTGTCAAATAAAGTCAAATGAGGGTTCATTACGAATATTGGCACTACTTATTGAGTAAGAATTCAAAAAGATTAGATTTAAACTTTAACAATTTGACAATTCAAAATCAATTAACGCTGGTCAAGAGAAAAATAGCAAAAGTCAAATATATATAACAAAGATTACTTCCAAAAAATTCAAGACTCGCATAAATACTGATTAATACAAAAGTCAGAGAAACTAAAAGAAATTCCATCTCTAAATATGACTCACAAAACTGACTACTAATGTCTTTCTTCTTCACCACCTTCCTTTTATCATCTCTCATCGTTAGTCTACTAACTCTATACTGACTCTGTGACCTAACGTCACTTAATATAACAACGTGTGTGTTGCACATTGGGTATAATATCCTACATAATCCTACAATTGTGCGCTAGCTATGATGCAAAAGGGGCATGTCCTTAACATGCACATTAGCGGCTGTCAATCACGAGTCAGAGTTGCACTTGCGCAATTCCCCTAGCAGCTTGGAACAAGGAGACATGATAGCCAACTGAAATAAAATCCCCAAAATGATAAATATAATGCAAATAAAGTAAAACTAGTTAAGGAAAAGTGAATGGGTGGACCATCACACAGCTTTTATCCTAAGTGTTATCCCAACTGATTTAACCCACACTAAAATTAAAAAAAAAAAATTGGCATTTAACCCCTTCATATGAGTCTTGATATTAAACACAGATGACAATCACAGTGTTTTCTGCTGACTTTTTAACGTTGATAAATCAATAAATATTTTGCGGAAAAATCTTTGCCTACATACGGGACTAGAACCCACATCTCACCAGAAATATGCCAGAGTATTCTACCATTGAACTAATGCCAGCTCTGTCTTTTTACCGGTAATTTAAGACTTTAAAATCTTCACCGAGATTTTTGGGCCAACTGTTGCCGCTATTTATGATCTTGGGTGTCAACTATTGCTTTTTATATTGCACTGAGTAAGATGGAAATAAATAATAAAATCTCTTCATCTATTTAGCATTATTAATGATTTAAACATAGTAGGTAACATTATGATAAATAATCTGACTTTTTAACATTGATAAATCAAAAAATATTTTGTGGAAAAATCTTACTCAGTGAAATATAAAAAGTAATAGTTGCCACCTGAGATCATAGATGGCGCCAACAGTTGGCCTGAATATCTCAGTGAAGAGTTTAAAGGAAATTTAATCGCAGTCTACACTGTTAAAATCAAATGCCCTTAATGCTCTAAAGCATATTCTACACTACATCGTTGTATTCAACAACATATAAGAGCTATTAGCGTATTTCTATAATCACATAAAATATTCCACTAGAGAAGATCTAAGTGCTATATTCTGCTAATAGTTCAAGTATTTAAAGTTCTTTGTTATATACTCACAAGAAGGTTGCATTTAGATTGTATATTGTGCAATAAACATCTCGCAAAAGTAGGCTGGTACACTTGACACACTTAGTGGAGAAACACATTCCTCTTATTTGCGGTGGGAAAAGTGGTTTTTAACTGTTAATATGATTTTCAATGCTAGTTAAAATGTATTAAGTTGAAACTACACCCAATTTTTAATTCAAATGCCTTTAAATTTGAAATGTGCTCTTAAATTAAATTTGCTTTAAGTAAATTCTGCTACTGATAATCCATAAAGTAAAAAGTTGCAAACTTAAAACCTGGACTTCATTAACAACTTGACCATCAGTGATTAAAACGACTACAGATGATGCAATATGAGTCAACAGCAATGATTTAAGACAATAAGAATTCAACATCAACAAATGCACCTAAAATCATATACAATCTAAATGCAACCTTCTTGTGAGTACATAACTAAAAACTTTAAATATTCGAACTATAAGCAGAATATAGCACTTAGATCTTCTCTAGTGGAATATCTTATGAGATTATAGCAATAAGTTAATAGCTGATACATGCTGTTAAATACAACTATGTAGTGTAAAATATGCTTTAGAGCATAAGGGTTGGTTCATCATCTCTGGCGAGCATCCAACAGTAGTCAGCCAACATTGAAGTGGACCAGTTTCCCTGGTATCGTTTCTCCATCATTGCAATGTCCTGGTGAAAACGTTCACTTTGCTAATCACTAATCCATGCCACAGTTGTCAGGGAAGAAATCTAAGTGGGAATGGAGAAAGTGGATCTTTAAGGACATATTGCAGCCAAGTTTGTGATACAGAGACAACATGTCCTTAACCAGTTTCTTGTAGTTGTGTGCCTGGCATTCCCGAGGAATTTAGTTGACACCAGACGAAATGTGTCCCAAGACTTTTTCTCGTCACCCTGAAGCAGGTTGTCGAACATCTCACAGATCTGAGGACCCACAAAAATTCCCTCTTTAATTTTCACTTCACTGAGTCAAGGGAATTTGTCAGCCAAGTACTTGAAGGCTGATGCAGTCCGGTTCATGGCTTTTATGAAGTTTTTCATCACACCGAGTTTGATGTGTAGGGACGGTAGCAGGATTTTGTGTGTTTCTGCCAGTGCTGGGTGTTCCACATTCTTCTCTTCGACCTTCAGAGATTTCCTCTGAGGCCATTTTCTCTTCACGTGGTGCAAAGTCTTTGCTTGGCTGTCCCATTCACATAAGAAACAGCAGTACTTTGTATATCCCAGCTGCAGACCCATCAACAGAGCCACTACCTTGAGGTTATAACAGAGATACCCTCCCTCAGGCCTTATATGATGTGGTAAATTTTGATTGGTCGAAAAATACTTATGATGTCATCACTGATAAGCATTGATAAATCAATAAATATTTTGTGAAAAAAATTTTCGCCAACATACGGGACTCAAACCCGTATCTCTCCAGAAACATGCCAGAGTATTCTCCCAGTTGAACTAATGCCAACTCATCTTTTTTCTGCTAATTTTAAGACTTAAAAAAAAAAACCAAGCTGGCATTAGTTCAACTGGGAGAATACTCTAGCATTTTTCTGGAGAGATGCAGGTTAAAGTCCTGTATGTGGGCGAAAATTTTTTCCGCAAAATATTTATTGATTTATCAATGCCAAAAGAGCAGCAGGTAATGCTGTGATTATCATTTATGTTTAAATCATTAATAATGCTAAGTAGCGTGATGAGACTATTATTTATTTCCATCTCACTCTGTGCAATATAAAGGTAATAGTTTCCACCCAAGATCATAGATGGCATCAATGGTTGGCCCAAAAATTTTGGTGATAGAGTTTAGTCTTAAAATTAGTGGAAAAATGATGAGCTGGCATTAGTTCAACTGGGAGAATACTATGGCATGTTTCTGGAGAGATGCAAGTTTCGAGTCCTGTATGTCAGCAAAATTTTTTTCCGCAAAATATTGATTGATTTATCGACACCAAAAGAGCAGCAGGTAACGCTGTGATTATCATCTATGTTTAACTGATAAGCATTACGAAAGCCTCAAAGAACCTCATAAGTGAGCATTTCGAATTATATATATGCCCCAAAAGCAACTTAATTGTGATGGCTCCAATTGTGGAGTCATTGCAGCAGTCAATATAGTATGTTTGACTCCAACAGTGGAGGTGGTCCATCGTAGGGAAGGGGCTAATAGTTACTTTTTGCAAGCACACATATACTGCTCGACAAAATCTAATCTGCCAAAAGAATTGCACTTCATTTACAAAACTGGTAAGAGGTACGTTATACTAAATAATTCCTCTTTTACTGTTAAAAGATAAAAATAAAAAGATATAAATTTAATAGTGAATCTCAACTCCCTCCAACTAAAGAGGTAGTAACCAACCAAGCCAAAAAGTATACCACCACTTTACCATATATTATGGCTTAACAAATACCATTCAAAACACTTTAAAAAGTTCCATTTAAAAGTACCAACAACTGCAAACATCACCATCAGATAGATCTATTATATGTAATAATCGGGATAAAATGTAACCCATGGGAGGAATCTTAGAAATTTAGATATGTGTTACATGTGGCAAAGTGAAATGTGTAGTGTAGGTAGAAATGCTCATATCATCAATTAGAGGAGATCTTGATCAGCGGCCAGTAGCTCAGTCGCCCAGAGCACCTAACATGCTATCAGGAGTTGTGGGTTCATATTCCACCCAGCTCAAGACAATTTTTCCTCTAAAAAATAAAATTGGATCAACGTAAGTGGTACTTTCTTAATCTATGAACCAAATAAGTCGAGTTTATTCAAATTTAATTAGATATCTGATCCATATAATGTATTATTTAACTAAAACAGTTATGTCAGTAAAACATATAGACAAATGGCAGAGTGATTAAAAGAGCATAAGTATGATCTAAAAATGAAACTTGGAAAAACAGCTCTTACCTAGACCATAATTAAGCCAACCTCACAATTACTCAACTAAGCTACAAAACATGTCTCTCCCGCTACAGTATATGTTAAATTATTCTTGGAAACTTGTTAATCAACATTAAGTAGCATACATTGTGTTATACAAACATTACCCATTACCAGCAGCATGGAACCTCCTGTTACATCATGTGAATCTCGATACACCAGTAGAGGACCATCCTTATATAACTAATTTTTTGCTATCTACCCCTCTAATGCAGTTATCAGCTGAAAGGTGATGATGAAACATGTTACAGTTAACTCTTTTAAAGCTGTTTGGCTATACTTGATATGCATACATAACCTAAGTTTGAGTTATTGCTGGCTGTTTAAAAGTTGTTTTAATTTTGCTTAACATTTGTATGTATCTTAAGTTTGAATCAATAGCAATGTTATTGAACAATGTGGAAAGGCACCACTACATATCTCACGTTACTCTGTACTTACATTACATTACGTTACTCTGTACTAACAACATCTGGCCAAGATAATAAAAATGTGAATTAATGTTAGTATGACAGCAGTGAATGCAATATCATCTGGCACAAGTCTATACTAAGATCCCTCAGTGGAAAGAATAATTTCTTGACGTCTTCCAAAAACTACAAAAATGCAGTCTGCAGTGACAGTCAAAACATCACACCATTTAAGATCATTATCGCAAGAACTTGCAATTTCAAGCAAATAAATGTAATTTCCATCTGCTTGCTATTGTCGTAGTTTGTCAACAACTACTAATGACTTGGCAAATGGGTTGGGTTGTGGATTGTTTTACCTCTGAGCAGCCTTTTTTGCACACCATGGGCTAAATGGACAGGTTACAAGGACTCTGAAGGCTCAGAGAAGGTTGGGGAAGGGGACCCACTGGACCAGTTGTTGGGAGACAGTCAAGGCCATCCAGCGTGTTCTTTAACATGCACAGTGTCTGGCTCTCCCGCACACGGGGCAACAACTTAACGTCCCATCCGACGGACGGAGGCCTTTCCAAGTCCATCGGTGTCCCCTACTGACTGTGGACAGGGCGGGGAATTTTGCGGAGATAAATCTCAACGCTGACCCAGCTGGGACTCGAACCTGGGAACTACAGATTACTTGGCAAATGAATTGCTTTTCTGTTTCCCCCCCCCCCCCCAATACTTTGATTTTATGACAAGTAGCCTTTATCATTAACAATCAAATTGTTGGTCACATTGCCTCAGCAAAATAGCATCCTGACATAATGGAGATATGCATAACTTGATTGCCAACCTGATATTCAGGAACATTATAGCTTTTGTATTTATACTCTGAAAATTTTAACTATCATTTTACTATGCTTTTATAATTAATTGTTAATAATAATAATAATAATAATAGGTACCTGAATATTATAAAACTTACCTTTAGATCCTTATAGTTATGCTGATAGAATAAAACAGCGGCAAACAAATGCCATATGCTAAATTCTGGCCACAGTACTTGCAGGAAGGCTAATATAGAGTAGCTGCTTTGCCATAAAAGGAAGTCACTCAGCCGTATTTCACCCGAAGTTCTCACAAGTAAGTCAGGAGGAGGACCATTAGCAGAATATAAACACTGACTCAAAAGATTCTCCGATATATCACTATGTTAAAACATAGTAATTAAAAATGATAATAATTGATAAGAACTTAAATTTTTAATTCACTTTCTAATATACTGTTAAAATATAATATTTCACTATGTGATTGGAAAACATTTCATAACCAACTGATTTAACATACTCCTGAAATATGCATAGTTCTTTACATTTTACATCTATCTTAATTAACAATATTTTCTAATAGTGACTTAAACATCTTTACTATTTATTTATTTATTATAAATTATCTTTATAGCTTAGGTTGATGTTTCTACAAACATTTTCAGGCAAGAAATATTTTTAAGGTCTTGAAAATTTAGTGGAACACTTAAAACATTGTGCTTTCAATTCATAGGTAGCCAAATAAATACAGTTCTGAATTCTACTTTTATACTTGTATATTTCTTACAAATTATTTTTACAAAACTATTAGGAAATTAGAAACAAAATAAAAGAGTCACTTGTCATTGGAACACAATATTTTCATATTTTACAGGTAAGAGTACTTTTTTTTTTACAAATTCAATTGTGTCAGAAATGAAGGTGGAAAAATGGATTCTTACATAAAATGCAGCATTATGTCTGTTTCTCTCTTTTGTTTTTCTTGCAGTACAATATCAATATTAAGCCAACTAGCTTGGATGATATTAACACTTTCATGATCCAACCTAAAAAAAACTGGTTTCCATCCACACCAAGCTATTTTTTCACATAATAAAATATTCATCAAATGAAAAAACATTATTTTTCAACTTTGAATTGTACATTTTTATAAGATAAATGTGAAAATTCCAAACTGCATTTTCTACTTTAAAAAAATATAAGGTTTCATGTACTAAAAATGGATATAACCATCTTCAGTACTAAAAATGGATTAGCCTTTCATTTCGGATTCGATCAACACGTATAATCGATGTGGCCCCTGGAAGAGTTAAAAATGAATTTCTCACCTAATAATTGGGAGAGGGAAGAAATGACTTTAGGGTTGGGTTATTTTACCTCTGAGTAGAACTTCTGTGCACAAAATAGGACATTAATTATTTAATAATGACAATAATGTGGAGTTTTCAAGTTCCACAAACTATCAAAGATGGCCAGGTCATAAGGAATCACTGGATAGTTGTTCAGAAAGAGCAGAAATTTCCCATCAAGGCTATTCAGCATATTAATATGAATCATCATCATCATCATCATCATCCTCCTCAAGCAGCCATGGGCTACGGAGGTCCACCAGACCTTGCAATTTAGTTCTCCAAGCAAGTCTATCCTGAGCTACATCTACTGCATCTGGCCACTGCACACCAATTCTAACAAGGTCCTCTTTGACACTGTCTGCCCACCGCATCCTAGGTCTCCCCTTCTTTCTGAGGTCTTTAGGCACACTGTTCATAACCCTATTCGCCAATCTATAATTATTCATACGGGCAACATGGCCAAACCAACGGAGTCTCTCTGCATAATATGCTGCTTAAAGGAGGTTGCAAACTCCTTTGCCTAACCTCATCATTAGTTACAAAGTTGAACCACCTAATGCCCAAGATACTGCATAAGCATCTGGAATCAAAAGCATCTAGTTTCCTGTTATCCTGTTTACAAAGTGTCCAAGTTTCACTACCATAACTAACCCTAGAAAGAACCAAACTATTATACAGTCTAATTTTAGTCTTTAGGTGTATACGCCTATTTCTCCACTCTCCATAGATTCTTAAAAGTCCCGGCAGCAATCCCTATTCATCTGTTAATCTCACGCCGCACATCACCATTATCTGTTACATAGCTCCCAAGATAATTAAACTGTGACACCTGCTCAAGACTGCAACCATTCAGAGTAACTGAATTACAGCCTGCCTGACCAATTTTCATCACTTTAGTTTTCTCTCTGTTTATAACCAAAATCTACTCTACTACCAGTCTCATCAACGGCTCGAATGAAAGGTTCATCTCATCAACATCATTTGCCAAAAGGGCTAAATCATCAGCATAATCTAAATCAGAAATTTTAGTATCTCCAGCCCATTTAAGGCCAAAATCTTTCCCTTGAAGTGAATTTCGCATAACATAATCAATATCCAAGCTAAAGAGAAAAGGAGACAAAATGCACCCTTGTCGAACACCAGAAGTAATGCTAAACCAATTGCTACAAGCCTTACCAACTCTCACACACGACTCAGTGTTATTATAGAGAGCTTTCATTATGTTAACTAACTTGTCTGGTATACCATATGATCTCACAATCAACCACAAATTATGACGATCAACAGAGTCGAAAGCCTTTTTGAAATCAACAAAGCTAGCAACCAAAGGTTTCTGAAACTCTAAACCTTTCTCAAGAATCTGCCTAAGTGAAAATATCTGATCCACACATCCCCTACCACTTCTGAATCCACATTGCTCATCACGCAATTGACTGTCAACCAGATTCTTAATTCTATTAAGCACAATCATGGAAAGAACTTTACCTGGAATAGAGAGTAGGCTGATACCCCTATAGTTATCACAAGAGCTGCGATCACCTTTTTTGAAAATAGGGATAACAAGAGCTCTGGTAAAATCCTTAGGAACCATGCCTTTATCATATAAGATATTCAGAATTTCAGTCATCCAAATGGTAACCGAAACATTCCCAGCTCTAAGCATTTCGGTAGTAATTTCATCTACCCCTGGGGATTTGTGTAGTTTAAGTTTAGAAACAGCCAAAATAACTTCAGATTGTGTTGTTGGGTTGTTTTACCTCTGAGCGGCACTTTTTTGCACACCATGGGCTAAATGGCCAGGTCACATGGACCCCGAAGGCTCAGAGAAGGTTGGGGGAGGGGACCCACTGGAACAGCTGTTGGGAGACAGATGGTAGCCTCCCGTCAAGGCCATCCAGCGTGTTCTTTAACGTGCACAGGGTATGGTTCTCCCGCACACGGGGCCACGGCTTAACGTCCCATCCGACGGACGGCGGCCTTTCCAAGCCCATCGGTGTCCCCTACTGACCGTGGGCAGGGCGGGGAATTTTGCGGAGATAAATCTCAACGCTGACCCAGCTGGGACTCGAACCTGGGAACTACAGATTACGAGCCTGGCGCGCTACCGACTGAGCCACCCCCACCCCTTCTTCAGATTGTGTTATAGGGCCAACATTAAAGCCACCAATGCATCCATCATCACTGCAAACAATGGGAATAGAACTAACTGCATTGTTTAGAACATCACTGAAATGCTCAGCCCACCTAGCCATGACAGAATCCTCCCCTTCTATAACCTTACCCTGTTTATCCTTCAATCCCTGTATACCTGTTCGTTTTCTAACACATAAAACATTAACTATCTGGTACAGCTCTCTGCTGTTGTGCTGTCTAACTGCTTCCTCGGCTTTGTCAGTGAAACCATCAAGCCAAAGATTCTTATCAGCAGCTAACTGATCTTTTACACATTTATTAAGTTCTCTGTAATGCTTTCTATTAGGACTAGTAGGCTTTTGATTAAAGACATTCCTGCAGTTCTTTCTTCCCGAAATAAGCTCAAGTGCCTTATCACTCAGATAATTCTGCCTCTTCTGCTCCTTTTTTCCTAAAAGAGTACTGTTAGTGTCCAAAAAAGCCTGTTTAAAATGATCCCATTCTTCCTCAACTTCAGTAGTAAGCAAACCATGACTGTCATAATGACTAAGTAACCTATCATGGTAAGCTTTGGCTATAACTGGATCTTTCAGAGCTTCAGTATTAAAAGTAATATTTTTTAACCCTAGCACAACACTTTTTAAGTTTAAGTTGCAACACACTTTTAACAAGGTAATGGTCAGATCCAATTTCAGCTCCCCTATATACCCTGGTATTCCTAACAGAACTACCCATTTGCTGTTAATTAATATGTAATCAATCATATTCTTATGCAGCCCATCAGGTGAAACCCATGTGTACTTATGCATGTCACGGTGTTTGTAATAAGTGTTAGTTATTCTGAATCCATTGAGTTTACCTACCTGTAGGAGACGTTGCCCATTGCCATTGCAGCTACCAATACCAAAAGGGCCTATTACTCCTCCCCAAAGGTCAGAGTCAGTACCAACTTTGGCATTGAAGTCACCTAGAACAAGGGTAATATCTCCTTTCTTGACAGAATTCAAAATATCCTGAAGTTGTTCATAAAACCTATCCTTCTCATCCTCATCCTCAGTGGGGGCATAACAGCAGATAACATTCAAGTCTTTAACGCTTGTCTGAAATTTTGCTGTAAGAAATCTTTCATTAATGCACTCATATCCTAGAAGAGCATCGCTAGTGTGTCTGCTGAGAAGCAGACCCACGCCTTGGTGATGCTTATTGTCGTTCCTCCCTGAAAAGAGAAATTTAAGATTATTTTTAAGAATCTGACCTTTATCTGTTAATCTGGTCTCTTGCAAGCCGAGAATATCTAAATTATAACGGTGGAATTCTTGTGTGAGGACATCAAGAGAAAAAGCTCTGTGCAGAGTCCTCACATTCCAACTACCTATGGAGGGAAAATGGTTAGTGGGATGTTTAAAGAAACTATGTTCATTGAGAGAGGGAATGCCGACAATATCAAACAGCCCCCTAATCGCAGACATGGGGCAAAGACCCGTTCCCCCACCACTAAAGGCTGAGACCATCTACACTGGAAGACTTCCTCCAATGTAGAATTTGACGATGCCAATAGAAGCAAAGAGTTCAGGTGCCTGCGATGACCTCTGCTGAGGATTATCCACCAGCTGATATTCACTTGGGGCTGTCAACCCACAAACAAAAAGAAAACACAGCGGAAGATTTTCCCTCCACAGAAGCCCACCAGTGCAGCAAAATCAGGATCCATAATCAAGCTCAGAGCCATATATCTGTCCAGTCCAGTAGGTTTATATGGTCAGCATCAGGACCCTGTGTGGTTGACCACTCCTCAGCAGGGTAGAAAAAAAAGAAAAGAAGCCATATTTGTCCAGATCAGTAGGCCACACTAATCTGGCAGCCCTCCCCTTCCGTTCACTTCCACAAGAGAGTATCTCTTTTGAAAGTTACTAACGGTCCGCACCACGAGAAGGCGGGGTCGGACATTAGGTGCTAGGCCTGGCCGGTTCTATGCATCATCACAGGGAATTGGTGCATAGCTCTCCTTCCAGTGACTACTACCAGCTACCATTTACAAACCTTAATATGAATAGGGTATCTTTGTAATCTTGTAAATGGTAGCTAGGTGTAAACTGGAAGGAGAGCTGTGTACCAATCCCCAGTGATGATGCACAGAACCGGCCAGGTCTAGCACCTAATGTCCGACCCCGCCTTCTCGTGGTGCAGGCCGTTAGTACCTTTCAAAAGAGATATTCTCTTTTGGAAGGGAAGGGCTGCCAGTTCAGTATGACCTACTGATCTAGTCATCTATGGCCACTTTTTTCTTTTTTTTCAACCCTGCTGAGGAGTGGTCAACTTCACAGGGTCCTGGTGCTGACCATTTATACCTACTAGACTGGACTTGTTTATGGATTTGAGCTTGATTATGGATCCTGGACTTGCTGCACTGGTGGGCCTCTGTTGAGGGAGAGTCTGCCGCTGTGTTTTCTGTTTGCTTCTGGGTTGCCAGCTCTAAGTGAACAGAGGCATAGGATACCTTATATCAGCTGGTGGATAATCCTAATCAGACGCCATCGCAGGTACCTGAACCTTACTTAGCTAGTTGGGCATCGTCAAGCCTAAACTGGAGTAATGTGTCTCAGGCAGGCCATATGGCTCTTGAAAAAGTCCACTTGAAAAGGTGGTGCCTGAAGTTCCTACCAGCATCGGTGACTTCAGCCTTTAGCGGAGGAGGGACAGGTCTTTGTCCCATGCCTGTGATCAGGAAGCTGTTTGATATTGTTAGCCCAACCTCTTTCAATAAACCTAGTTTCTTTAAAAATCCTACTGATCATTTTCTCTCTACAGAAACATGGAACGTGAGGACATTACGTAGAGATTATTTTCTTGATGTCCTCACGAAGGAATTCCAGCGCTATAACCTAGATATTCTAGGCTTGCAAGAGACCAGATGGACAGGTAAAGGTGAGATACTTAAAAATAACTTTAAATTTCTCTTTACAGGGCGGGAGGATGGAAAGCATCACCAAGGCGTGGGTCTGCTGCTCAGCAGACATGCTAGTGATGCTCTTCTAGGATATGAGTGCATTAATGAAAGGTTTCTTACAGCAAAATTTCAGACAAGCATTAAAGACTTGAATGTTATCTGCTGCTATGCCCCCACTGAGGATTCTGATGAGGATGGGAAGGATAGGTTTTACAGACAACTTCAGGATATTTTGAATTCTGTCAAGAAAGGAGATATTACCCTTGTTCTTGGTGACTTCAATGCCAAAGTTGGTACCGACTCTGACCTTTGGGGAGGAGTAATAGGCCCTTTTGGTATTGGTAGCTGCAATGGCAATGGGCAACATCTCAAACAGGTAAGTAAACTAAATGGTTTCAGAATAACTAACACATACTACAAACACCGCGACATACATAAATACACATGGGTTTCACGTGATGGGCTGCATAAGAATATGATTGATTATATATTAATTAACAGCAAATGGGCTAGTTCTGTTAGAAAATACCAGGGCATATAGGGGAGCTGAAATTGGATCTGACCATTACCTTGTTAAAAGTGTCTTGCAACTTAAACTTAAAAAGTGTTGTGCTAGGGTTAAAAAATTTACCTTTAATACTGAAACTCTGAAAGACCCAGTTATAGCTAAAGCTTACCATGATTGGTTACTTAGTCATTATGACAGTCATGTTTTGCTTAATACTGAAGTTGAGGAAGAATTGGGCCATTTTAAACAGGCTTTTTTGGAAACTAACAGTACTCTTTTAGGGAAAAAGGAGCAGAGGAGGTAGAATTATTTAAGTGATAAGGTACTTGAGCTTATTTCAGAAAGAAGGAACTGCAGGAATGTCCTTAATCAGTACCCTACTAGTCCTAATAGAAAGCATTACAAAGAACTTAATAAACGTGTAAAGAATCAGTTAGCTACTGATAAGAATCTTTGGCTTGATGGCCTTGCTGACAAAGCTCTGAGGAAGCAGTTAGACAGCACAACAGCAGAGAGCTGTACCAGATAATTAATGTTTTGTGTGGTAGAAAACGAACAGGTATACAGGGATTGAAGGATAAACAAGGCAAGGTTATAGAAGGTGATGATTCTGTCATGGCTAGGTGGGCTGAGCATTTCAGTGATGTTCTAAACAATGTGGTTAGTTCTACTCCCATTGTTTGCAATGATGATAGATGCATTGTTGGCCCTATAACACAATCTGAAGTTAGTTTGGCTATTTCTAAACTTAAACTTCATAAATCCCCAGGGGTGGATGAAATTACTACGGAAATGCTTAGAGCTGGGAATGTTTCTGTTACTATTTGGATGACTGAAATTTTGAATAACTTTTATGATAAAGGCATGGTTCCTAAAGATTTTACCAGAGCTATTATTATCATCCCTATTTTCAAAAAAGGTGATCGCAGTTCTTGTGATAACTATAGGGGTATCAGCCTACTCTCTGTTCCAGGTAAAGTTCTTTCCATGATTGTGCTTAATAGAATTAAGAATCTGGTTGACAGGCAATTGCGTGATGAGCAATGTGGATTCAGAAGTGGTAGGGGATGTGTAGATCAGATATTTTCACTTAGGCAGATTCTTGAGAAATGTTTAGAATTTCAGAAACCTTTGGTTGCTAGCTTTGTTGATTTCAAAAAGGCTTTCGACTCTGTTGATCGTCATAATTTGTGGTTGATTGTGAGATCATATGGTATACCAGACAAGTTAGTTAACATAATGAAAGCTCTCTATAATAACACTGAGTCATGTGTGAGAGTTGGTAAGGCTTGTAGCAATTGGTTTAGCATTACTTCTGGTGTTCGACAAGGGTGCATTTTGTCTCCTTTTCTCTTTAGTTTGGTTGTTGATTATGTTATGCGAAATTCACTTCAAGGGAAAGATTTTGGCCTTAAATGGGCTGGAGATACGAAAATCTCTGATTTAGATTATGCTGATGATTTAGCCCTTTTGGCAAATGATGTTGATGAGATGAACTCTTTCATTCGAACTGTTGATGAGACTGGTAGTACAGTAGGTTTGGTTATAAACAGAGAGAAAACTAAAGTGATGGAAATTGGTCAGGCAGGTTGTGATTCAGTTAATCTGAATGGTTGCAGTCTTGAGCAGGTGTCACAGTTTAATTACCTTGGGAACTGCGTAACTGATACTGGTGATGTGCGGCATGAGATTAACAGACGAATAGGTATTGCTGCCGGGACTTTTAAGAATCTATGGAGATTGTGGAGAAATAGGCGTATACACCTAAAGACTAAAATTAGACTGTATAATAGTTTGATTCTTTCTAGGGTTAGTTATGGTAGTGAAACTTGGACGCTGTGTAAGCAAGATAACAGGAAACTAGATGCTTTTGATTCTAGATGCTTACGCAGTATCTTGGGTATTAGGTGTTTTAACTTTGTAACTAATGATGAGGTTAGGGAAAGGAGTCTGCAACCTCCTTTAAGCAGCATATTGTGCAGAGAGAGACTTCGCTGGTTTGGCCATGTTGCCCGTATGGATAATTATAGATTGGCGAATAGGGTTATGAACAGTGTGCCTGGAGGCCTCAGAAGGAGGGGGAGACCTAGGATGCGGGGGCAGACAATGTCAAACAGGACCTTGTTAGAATTGGTGTACAGTGGCCGGATGCAGCAGATGTAGCTCAGGACAGATATGCTTGGAGAATTAAACTGCGCGGTCTGGTTGGACCTCCGTAGCCCATGGCTGCTTGAGGATGATGATAATGATGATCTTTATTTTGGCATCTCTTCTTCCGGTGGCCTTTCCAAGCCCATCATGTGTCCTTTTGACCAATGGAAGATGGGGATTTGCATAGATAAATCTTGATGTTGGTAGCTGTGAATGGCTTGTTGTAAAACTCTGGGCCATTTGAGTGAAACAACAGAGTTTGGCCTTGCCCTTCTGGGACAGAAACTCTGGAGAGTATGAAGAAGAGATGGAGGAAAAGGACTCCCCCAGAGTGTTGGCAATTGCTTGGGAATCAGTAATTGTCTCTTCATTGTGCTTCAGGAATGGTAATGAGTGGGACCAACAATTCCCACCCATCTTCCAGATTCTATTCCACATGATCTTAGAACTGATTGTGTGGGTGATAGATGTGTTTTTGATATTAGATTCCTTCTGGTGCAGGATGAAAGGGTTTTTAGCCCTTGTGCACTGAAAAGTGCACCGTATTGTTCTGACTCTTATGAGCTGATGTGCATGATTCCACCATGATTCAGGAAATCTAGGAAACCATGTTGAATATTGATGAATGGTCGAGGCAGGTGCTTGGATGATACAATCCGCATTTTTGCCACTGCAACTATGATTGGCTCTTGGGTGACTCAGTGGTGATTGAACTCACAACGGTGGTAAAAACCATTCCAATCAGTCTGATCAAGCCTCCACCATGATACACATGAAGAGTCACAAGGCTTCACCCACAGATGATCAATATCGTAAGGTCTGTCCTTCAGTTGAAGGTGTTCATTCAGTCCTTAATGATTGTCAAGAGGTGAGGTGGTCTTCTCCAGCACAAATACAGACCATCAATAAAATAATCCAGAGAATGAATGGGCAATCAAGTGCACTGAGCAATAAGAGAGTACTAAGTCCTGGGGAGGTTAGGGAGGGGGCCAAAAAGATGCAAAAGGTCTCCACAGGGCATTCTATTGTAGTTCCATTGGGTTGAGATCTGGAGAGAATGCAGGCAACACCATTTGTTTGATACATTTTTCAAAATAATAGTTGGTCAGTTTTGATATCTGTGGATGGGCAGTATTGTCCACTATAAGGAAATCACTTTTTGCACCAGACAAGGCCATAAACAGGAGTGAATATATTGTTCTCAGATCCAAGTTACATGAATGTGATACCATTTGAAGCAGGTCTATCTGTGTCTGGAGATAAGTCTTATCATGTGTCTGGAGATTAATCTTTCAATGGATGCATAGAATGGATTGAGGGAAACAGAATGGATGCTTCTGAAGCTTTTTAGTTACAGACGAGACACATTCCTGCTTTTCTGTGACTTCAATGTGGTAGGAGGCAGAGATCATGCTGTTACTTTCCTGATCTGTTGGAACAATTGCCCAATATAGTGATCATTTTGAGGGTTGGGTTGTTTTATGCCAAGCAGCACTTTTTTGCATACAACGGGCTAAGTAGCCAGGTCACAAGACACCAAAGGCTCAGAAAAGGTTGGGGGGGAGGGACCCACTGGACAGCTGTTAGGAGATAGATGACAGGCCACCCATTGCATTATTTAAAGTGCACAGGATATGACTCTCCCAGACAAATAGCCATGGCTTAATGTCTCATCCAAAGGACAGCAGCCTTTCCAAACCCATCAGTGTCCCCACTGACTGAGGGTGGGAAGTTTCGTAGAGATAAATCTCAATGCTGGTGCAGAAGGGACTCAAACTTGGGAACTGCAGATTATGAGTCTGGGCCTAGCATGCTACCACCTGAGGCACACTCACCCCCTGATCATTTTGAGGAGTTTTAACCCTAGAACACTCTTTTGGTAACAATTTGGGGTATGGAATTGTTGCCCAGTGGCAGTTAACTCTTAAAGGGTTCCTGTCAATTACCCAAGTTGAAAAATTTGAAATGAGAGGCCTAGATGTCTGTCTGTTTTTATTACAACAAAGGAAACTTTGATTTTAAAAAAAATAGAAATTGCCATTTGAAAATTTTTTAATTTATATCTTATAAAAATGCATAATTCAAGCTCGAAAAAAATAATACTTTCATTTTTCATTTGATGTGAATTTTATTAAGCTACGATATAAATAATTTGTCAAAGCTACCCTACTATACAGTATTGCAGATTTGTTTGTTAATGATCTAATAAGTTTAATTTGAAATATTATAAATATTTTCTTAAAGTTTCAAAATTCTCCTGAAAATTAACCAAAAACTGCTATTTTAAAATAGGAAGATTTTAAAAGTAATTATGAAGTATGCACCTCTATTTATTTTTTTTCCAGCTTTATGCTCTTTTCTGCCTTTAATCTATTTCAATAAAACGAGAAATATTTTTATCATTCATCTCAGCATTCAACAGGTGCTCTCAGGCTACTGAAAACCAAAAACTATAACTAGATATAACTTGTTTGTGTGAAATTGCCTATAGACTAGGTCCTGGCTAGCAAGACACAGATGGCAATAATTAGTAGCAAGCATTGGTCCATGTGCACTGTGGGCTGCATATAACATCATCAACTTTGGATAACTTTTCAATTCAGTTAGTATTTTATTTGTACTGCTATAAATTAAAACTTCGTTTTTAATTCTTTAGATCTGTTATGATTTTATTTCCACAGATTTATATGTATCAATCTTTGGGAGTTATGTTACATCGCTAATTATGACAATAGCTGCCTTACAACTTGTTGTTTTGCTTTTACTTCTATTGATTTATTGATTTCATTCCTGTAGACCTTTCAGAGTTATACTGCACTGCTGATTGTGACAATGGCTGTCTTACAACTTGTTCATTTTTTACTTCTATTGATTTATTGATTTTATTCTTGTATATTTATGTCATTTATGATCTTTTGGAGTTATGATACAATTGCTGGTTATGATGATGGCTGGCTTACAACTTTTTGCTGGGTATATTTTTTAACATTGAAATATGTAATAGTTTTTTTTATTACTTCTTTGTTTCCAGTAAAAAAACCTGATCTTTTATAATTTCCTGAAAATGAATGGTTTTGGATATGGAAGCAAAAAGCCTTGGCATGAAAATATGTCTTCCTATGATTGGGAGGGCAATTTCATCAAGGGTGTTATAACTAATATATTAAAAATCATGTAAGAAATATAAAGAAGGTGGGGGGACACCTTCTCAGCATCCAGAAAAGTTACATTTTTAAACAATTATTAGTTTTTAAGTCTATATTGAATATATTTAAAACAGTCTCTTCCCCTCCACCTCAATATCTTGGCTGTGCTGCTCTGAGGATTTGGACATTTTTTAACCTTGGTGTGCCAACTTTTTGGCACTTTGCTGAGATTCCAAAAATGCAACACACAAAGAAAAAATGCATAATGTTTGGCAAAATTAAGCCATGAAATTGTTTCTCCACTTCATAAATGGAACAGAAAACCTCATGAATATGATCAATTCAAGTCAACTTGTATAACACTGGGCTGTGTTTTAACATATATCATACTGAAAAGAATTATAAAAAGAAGAATGCATATCATCTCTTGCACATATGGGAATCTCAGTTTCAAATAGAGTGGAAGTTTTTCATTTACCTATTTTTTCTCTCCTTAAAAGTTTTAATTCGAGCTAATGGATGATGCAGAAAATGCAAATAGTAATATTTTTATTAGTAATTATACAACCGAAAAAGAATTTGTCTCTTATTTCTTAATTTAAAAAAATTGCTTTTCTCACAACCTTCTGAGAAAAGGGGCAGATTGTTGCTGTCAGTGGAATATTTTTTGACACTCTACTGCTGAAATTTCAAATTTCTACCATATACCAATAACTTGCAACATTTGTTAAAAGTTTTGCTTTTTCCATATTTAGTGATCTCTAACAATATAAATTAAAACGAAGTATTTGAAAAATGCAAATTGTAATATTTTATTAATATGAATCCAACCAAAAAGGAGTTTTTCAGTTATCTCTTAAAACAAAAAATTTTATATCTAAAAACAAACAATTATCTTTAAAAACACAAAAGTTGCATTTTCCCACTCATCCTGGGGGTAAAGGGGTCAAATCATTATTGTCAATGAAAACCTTCTTAACATTCTCATTCCCCCACCAAAATCAGAAATTTCCAGCATAAATACATAATTTGAAATATTCATTTTATATCTTGGAATTTTCAACTTTCTCATTATTAGAAGGCATGCACATTTATAGCTGTTTGGGAGATTCGGAATGTTCAAATCGTAATATTTCATCAACTCATCAATACCTATCGAACCTAAAAATAATTTACATCTTTAAAAATAATTATCTCTGAAACCAAAAAAGGTACATTTTCTAATCCCACCCTGGTCTAAGGGATCAACTCATCATTACCAATAGAAACTTTGTAACCTTCACATTCTACCACCAAAATTTCGAATTTCTAGCATAACTACAATGCATGCAATAATGGTTTGAATTTTTGAACTTTTTCTATCATGAGAGAGTGCAATTATAGTTTTGGGGATATTCAGAAAGTGCAAATTGTAACATTTCATCAACAAGTATCCAACACAAAAGAATTTTTGTGTTGAGAAGTTCAAAAGTGGTAGAGTGACAAAAGTTCGATGCCTATAGACAGACAGGCAACAAAGTAAAACTATTATCTTGCTTTTTTTTTTTGAAAACGAGATAAAAATAAAAATAATGCTTTGTGTAAATATTATATTATTCAGAAAGAAAATGCGTTTTGATTACTATATAATTTAACTGTTTTCATTGATCAGGTTTTCCAAAATTATGTTTCAATTGCAAAATTAGTCATCTATTTTTGCACTATATCAACATGGCCTATTCTTGTTGATTGATTATTTGTTATTATAGAGTTATTATTCTAAAGTTGAGTTGTTTGACTCAGTGCAGTTGGCAAAAAGCCTAGACTTCTCTCAAAAGTCCTGTTTTTTTTCCCCAACTGTAAAAAAAAAAATTGCAAAAAGAGAGTAATTTTCTTGTTTGAAACAAATTTCTTTTGTTATTCAGAAATAGCCCACCTTTCTATTCATGTGCATTAATTTATTTCATCTATTAACTTTTTTAAATAAATTTTTATTTGCATTGCCATGTGCATTTTTCTACTACAACACTAAAAAAAGCCCTATTAAAACAAAACTAGTAGTCTTTTTTGTTTTATATTTTATTTTCAGAAAATCCTGAATGCTGATTATATTGACATATAACATGCTACAATTCCTTTCATTAGTTATTTGGCAAAATAATTCTAAATATATATTTTTTTGGCTGATCACAGTGAAAAAATAGCTGAGCCTCTGGATGTAAACCAAGTTTCCAAATTCGACCCAGCTGGGGCTCTGGCACTATGACTTTGTGGACTTTTCCATGGCTGAGTGGTTAGCGCACTTGGCTACTGATCTAAGGAACCCAGGTTTGAGTCCTGGGTAAGGCATGGATGTGTGTGATGTTTTTCTGCTGAGGTCCTGCCATCCTCACAGACCTACTATGGCATATAAACTGGACCTCTGTGGCAAGCAGCTGCTTGAGGGAGTATGTTTTTCTTCCTCGTAGTTTTAAATGATATAAAAAATTAACTACGACATCATTCTGAAAAATGTTTAATATTAACATTTATAAATATGAGAAATTATTGTTTCTTCTTCTAAATAATGCAATAATAGAAGTCACATAAATACACTCAAAGTCATAACAGACAAGTAGTGTATGGATGAACTAAACGAAATGCAATCACAATTATATCAGAAGTTGAAAATTATCTGCAGAGATTACGGTATTAATTGCTGTCTTTAAATTTCTTAGAATAGCAAAAATAGGTATTTTTGCTATTATAGGCATTTCCAAATAATATTATCACCTCAGTGACCAACCTCCACACGCACACAATGAGCTAAATGGCTAGGCCATAAGGACCCCGAAGGCTCAGAGAAGGTTGGGGGAGTGGACCCACTGGACAGCTGTTGGGAGACAGATGGTAGCTTCCTGTTAAGGGTATCCAGCGTGTTCTTTAACATGCACAGGGTATGGCTCTCTCTGCACACGGGGACATGGCTTAATGTCCCATATGATGGACGGCAACATGCCCTACTGACTGAGGGCAGGGTTGGGAGTTCTTCAGAGATAAATCTCAATGCTGGCCCAGCTTGGACTTGAACATGAGAAATACAAATTATGAGCCTCGTGCACTACTGACTGAGCCACCCCTGCTCCTTTCTTCAAAGCATCATGAAGTATTCAGTTATTCAAGACCAACAATGTAGCATTACAATTTAAATAATCAAGTGTCTACAATAGTACTCCTTTTATAGGATACTGTTTTATATACTCTATAACCTTATAGAGGATTTAGATGTTTATTCTTCAAACTACATATTACATTACCTAGGTACATTAAAAATCTTTTATTTATTTCTATTATTTTTTTACTCACATTGTTGTGATCAGTGCTTTTAATAAGCAGTGCATGATAGGGTATTTACAAAGTTATTCAGAATGGCAGGATTGGAGCATATACACTGTTAAAATAGAAGGCAAATTATTTTATGATCAGTCAAAACAACTACAATGTAATCAGTTTCAGGTTATATTACCTTGATGAAACCAAGATGTATGAAAAAAATCTCAATATATCAGTTACATCCCACCAAAAGTTTGGGAAAAACGAATTTCTCCAACAGTTTTGCTCAACCACAACTTCTTCAATCACAACCAAAAAAGTTGTGCATTGCCAAATTCCAGACAGTACCAAGGCATTAGAAGTTCGAAATAAAAAAAAATACCCCATCAAATAGCTGCTTGCCACAGCGGTCTGACAAGAGCCTGTCAGTTTAATACCCCACAGTAGAAGTCTGTGGGGATGACAGGACCTCAGCAGAAAGACAACACAAACATCCATGCATTACCCAGGCTCAAACCCAGGCCCCTTTGGTCATTAGCCAAGCACACTAATCACTCAGCCATTACAGATAAGAATCTGAATTTTTTTTTAAACAACACAGTTGAACCTGTGTGAGAAATCTGGGACCCTTCGGTCAACTAACTGTGGAACCACAGGTCATCGATATCTCTTGAAATAGAGATAAAAATTTCAAAAAAAATTTGTGTAGTATTTAGAGCAATACCCATCAATCATTGCACATGACAACATCAGCACCCCATAAAAGAAACGTGTTCATTATTGGAATTTTCCCATGAATTCACTATCCTTCATTTGCCCACCTGGATATGTATATTATTTAAATTATTATTATGATGATATATTTAAAATAATGGAAGCTAAAATATTGTTATTTTTGAACTATTTAGTACACATTGGCATCCTAGTGGAGTTGCTCAAATAGTGCTCAAAAAGTTCTAAATGGCAAGGTTACAAAAAA
Organism: Ryuthela nishihirai; assembly: GCA_038380435.1. Taxonomy (NCBI): domain Eukaryota; kingdom Metazoa; phylum Arthropoda; class Arachnida; order Araneae; family Heptathelidae; genus Ryuthela; species Ryuthela nishihirai. The sequence continues at coordinate 150,227,519 of JAWZYU010000001.1, read as the reverse complement.
TACAAGAGATCAGAGCTGGACATGGGATTAAAATCCTTCAGTGTTCATCAATGCTCATAGGTAGGGCTCTCATATATATGGGCTCGAGCTTTATATCCCATTTGGCAAATGGCAGCCTTTCCTAGTCCTCAGTGTCCCCTTTCTCACTGAGAGGTAGAGATGGGGTAGTACTCCTGCCTACAGGATTCTAGTGTGCTAACAATCAGTTACTGTGATTGACAGTGGACAAAAGGGACTTGGGCTCAAATCCCAGATAAATACAAGTATGTTTTCTCTCTGAGGTTGTCTATCTGTTGTGGTCTCACTTTTCTTACAGATCTTAATATGGCTTATTATACTGGAAGGCTTCTATCAGACCTTTGCAGCAAATGAACTATTTGAGTAGTTCTTTTCTTAAACACAATGTTTAAGCATGCCAAATTAAACATGTTAAACATGCCAAATTTTGCAATGTGAGAAGGTAACAAAATTTTTTCATCTAACTAGATTGATTTGATATGGAATGATCTCTCACTTATAATGAACAAAATACATTTTAATCAGCTTTGCTTACCTATCTTAAAAGAAAAAGCATATTATTAAAAATATACAGATATACATATATATTTCACTGATAATAGAAGTTGTGAAATGTTCATGTGAAAATGAATGTGACTGAGGTGGCCATATGTTAGTCAAACAAACAGAGCTGATCTCAACTTTCCTGTAAGAAGAGTTCATTATTTGATCGTTATATTTAGCTGTTTAGGAATTGGTAAGGTTATTCTTAATAGAGTGCAGGTTTGTTCACATATATTATTGTGCCGCTTATCGACTGATGTAAAAGCCTTATATTATGCTTTGTGTATAGATAGTAAGAATAGTAACAAGGTGTTAAGTTCTTTTGAAAATTTATTTTCATACTGATACAGATTTATGTTAGTTGAGTTTATATGAATGTTTCTATTCATATTTTTGTAATAAATTACATTATTTTGGAATTATAATTGTTGAATACTATTTTTTTAAACTCACCCTCAGTTTCCATCCATTTAATTCACAACAATATTCATAAATGTTGATCAATTATCATGATTTCAGATATATTTTCATATCCATCATTAGACTGAAGTTGATGCTTAGAAGGTTAATTAATTAATATCTTTTAAATTCCCGAATAGTATGATGCATGCAGGTGTTGAAGTGTCATATGGCAAATGTGAATTGTTCAGTAATTTAAAAGATATAATTTCTTAATTAACCTTCTAAGCATCAACGTCAATCTGATGATGGATATAAAAATATACCCAAAATCACAATAATTGATCAACAACTGTGAATATGTACAGTACATTATATTGAACATACAACGGGATATCACGGTACGGTCAGCAAGATGACCGTACCATGTCATCTTGTTGTACGTTCAAGAAATTATATTTTTTTCTATCACCTTTGCCATCAAGAAAAAAAAAAAATCAACCTTTATGTTCCTATGGAAATTTTGAATTTCCTGTGTGTATCTTGTATTGTGTATCTAATGAACATCATTTTCACATAAACATTTTGACAACTTTTATTCTGTTATCAGTGAAAAAGTGTATATATCTATATGTATATGAATATTGGATAGAGTCAAACTATTTAGTAACATCATTAAAAAAATTTCCACATTATAATGCTCAATACCTTGGTTGTAGAAATCCTTGTTCAACAGCTGCAGCCATTTCCTTTATAGCACTGGACATTTCTTCTCTAGAGGTATAAGCTAAACACACATTTAGATAGGTTCTGAAAAAAAATTGTCAAATTAAATGCACATGTTCTGTATTTATGTTGCAACTTTTACACTGTCTGTCCAATAAATTGGAACCATGCACTATTTACTATAATTGTGATGCAAAGAAGGTTACACATTATGGACATGTGATGCCTGAGCTATTTAAAATATGAACAGAAGAGCCACTGGCCAATACTCAACCATGAGTTAGGAAAGATACCAGATAATATCTAACTTTCAAAAAGATGTTATTGTTGATGCTCGTTAGGTGGGTGCATATATAGCCAAAGTATGGAAATCACAGGACTGTCCAATATTACGACATCTAAAGTATAAGTGAGATGGCAAGCAGAGTCTCGAGGTCTGACTTAGGTAATTGTTGCAGATGTCTAATACCACAGAAGGACCATGGAGCATTACAAAGGCAAGTGAAGTCAAATTGAGGTTCAACTGTGCACCAAATGACCACTGCTTTCAACATGGGCAAAGATCAACTCATATCATTTCAAATAATGTACAGGGAACCCTTATTAATCTCTTTTTTTTATAGCTGGTAGAGTTAGATGTACCAACCACGAGACAAGGTACTATATCTTCAGCCATTCATACATCTACTGCACGAACTGCTGGAAAGGGGGCATTGTATGGATAGATTCACATAAACTGAATGGTCTGAAGGGTCAACAAAACCAAAGCCTATTTAAATATATTCAATTATGTATATCCTGTTATGCTACATTTCTTCACTGATGGAGACAGACAGTTTAAGGATGATAATGCAACAGTCCATTGTGCAAAATGTCTGTGTGTGGTTTGAGAAACATGAAGCATTCAGTAATCTTCCCCCCCCCCCTTCAGTTCCTTGTCTGAACCCTACTGAAAATTTGTGGGATATAGTGAATCTTACATACAGTCACATACTCCACTACTTTTGACCTGAAGGAACTATATATTGCATTGCAATAGGAATGGCTTCACATCCCACCAGATGTCTGCCAAACACCTGTCAAATATATCCTGTGAAATTTATGCTGTTCTGAAAGCACTGTAAATCCTATATGATGCTGAAGAAAGGTTTCAAATTTTTGGGCCACACAGTGTATAAATATATTTGTAGAGGCATGGTGCTGTTAATAATTAAATCAAAGTATTAAGTTAAAATTTTGAGAAAATGAATAACTGACAAATAATATTTAAAAAAAAAAGAAATAAAAATCTAAATTAATTTGAATTTTTATTAAGTAATTTTTTTTTGTTCCTGCAGTCATTTTATTATATCAGCATGCTTTGTCTACTAGTTTGGTCTAAGAGTTGCATTGTTATATCTCTGAATGGCACTTTTTTTTTGCACACAATGGGTTAAATGACCAGGCAACAAGGACCCCAATGGCTCAGAGAAAGTTGGGGGGGATCCAATGGACAGCTGTTCATGAGACAGATGGAAGCCTCTTGTCAAAGTCATCCAGTGTGTTCTTTAATGTGCATAGAGTATGGTTCTTCTGCACATGGGGTCATTGCATAACATTCTCCTGATGGATGGCAGCTTTCGGAGACTATTGGTGTCGCCTTTCTGACTCAGGACATAGTAAGGACTTGGAAGAGTGTAGTTTTGGGTAGTAAACCACTTTTCTGCAAATATGAAAGGGCCGAATATCATTTACAGCTTCTGACATTCTAGCTTCAATCCATTTTTTATCACCACAACAAACAAATTTAGCATGCTTACTCTGGGTAGTGATATTTTTAGCTGTTTTTTTTTTAACATTTTGTGGTATACTACTATATTTTCCCATTATCCCACGTATATAGATGGGCAACGAATGAGAAACTTCAAAACAGATGGTCCTCCTTTTGAAAATTTGCAAAATGCTTTAACAGTGGGGGAATGAATCAATGAAGCAAGCAAGAAGATGCAAACATTTTAAGGTATAAATACTGACAAGTGATTGCAGTGTCTCTTTTGTTCTACAACTGGAAATTTAATTAACACATTAACCCTTTCCATGTTGCAGCCCAAATAAAATGCTTTCACCTTTTTCATTCCAGTAATTGGAGATGAAAGTTTAGCTCCCACAGTACAAGGTTATGAAAGAAAAATTTCCAAATGGAAATCTGAATTTTTTTTAACTGTTGCTAATCAAATAAGGAAAATAGCATTTAAATCTATGATAAATATTTTTTACCTATTGATTCTGCTTGAAAAAAAAATGATAAAGTTAAAAAAAAAAAAATCCGAGTCTGCTGTGAATGGATGCGCACGTTCAGTCACCATAAATAGCATCAAGTAACGATGATTTTGTTTATGCCTTTATTCTGCTGTCCTGTGCTCAGATTATTGGTCAGTTCTGTTTCCCCATATTTTGCACTACTTATAGCTCTACTAGAGTTGTAATGATTTCTAAACTTTTACGTAGAGATACTGATTTTATTACTATTGCAAATTGCATCCTCCAGGAGCTATGCACATCAGCTTTCAATCAATATTTTAGCAAGCTTTCTTTCATTTTAATGTTTTTCATATGGATACTGTGATTACAAACAATAATTAATTAGAAACAATCAAAAACAAAATTAATTTTTATGACACTGCTTTTCTTAGGCTTAGAGTTTGCTGATTGTCAAAAGTCTAAGAATGTGTGTTTTATGTATAAATGACTAAATATTTTGACATATATTTTTCAAAATATATATTTTTGAAATTTTACTAAAGATAAAGTGAAAAAAATAGTAAAACTTTGCAATGTTTAAAAAAAATGCTTAAAAAATTTAACTTACCACTTTTTTTCTTCAAATTTTTACCATTTTATTAAGCACAATTAAATGCTCATATATGACATGACATATTTCTGTTCATTAGTTACTTCAGGATGAGTTCCTAAAACTGTTTATTCTATTTTCCGAAAACACTTTCAAATAAATCTGGTTACCACAGTGAGTTCAGTTTCAGACACCTCACACTGTAAGGGTTAATAGCCATATGTAACTAACAAAAAATAAAAAGCTCAACTAACTTTTAATTATATCTGTGAAGCTAGTTCTGCATAGTTTTCACTATATACACAAAAATAAGTTTTTTTTAAGGAAACACATCGTTGTATATAAATAGAAGATCTCACTCAAATCTTTCTAATTCTTGATTTTTAACATTATTTGTGTGATATTTAAACAGTTATGGAGCTTGAAGCATTTATAAGCAGCTTCACTGATCATAAATTTACTTTAAGAGCCCTCTAAAACAAAAATAATAATTGTTACAATATGGTTACTTATGTGGGGTTACAAGCTGCTTAGAATTAAGTATACGAATGAAAAGACCTTCTTGCTCAGAAATTAATTAAAAATAATTTAAAATTCTCTGTCATTGAGCAATAAAATTTTAGAGTTTATCCTTCTAACTATTTGCATGTTGAAAGTTCTTAGGAGAATTTTATTGCTCAATGACAGAGAATTTTAAATTATTTTTAAGTTGCTTACTAAACTAAATGCAAATTTAGAAGTTGATATAATGATTTTTTTTTTCAAATAATTTTTAAAATGTTTAAAATGACATCACGGCATTTGCTATTAAATGATTACAACTTAACTTTCTGAATATTAAAAGAATATTATTGAAAATCAAGGATGAGAAAGAATTGAGTGAGCTCTTCAATTCCTAAGTGTGACTTTCCATTCATACAACATGGAACTGTACCTCTAATGGTGGAAAAAGTTGAAAAAGGGGAAACTTTAAGTGAATATTGCAAATGATCAATATGCTTGCTACTCAAAGGAGGTTGCTGATTCCTTTACCTAACCTCATCATTACATAAATTTAAACTACATAATGCCCAAGATAATGAGTAAATATCTAGAATCAAAGGCATCAAGTTTCCTGTATCTTGCTTACAAAGGGCTCCTGTTTCAGTACCATAACAAACTTTAGAAAGGTCCGAACTATTATACAGCTTATTCAGTCTTTAGGTGTATGTGCCTATTTCTCCACAGATTCTTATAAGTCCCAGTAGCAATCCCTATTCTTCTGTTTATCTCATGCCACACATAGTCAGTATCTGTTAAACAAATCCTGAGACTTACTCATGAGTGTAACCTTCAAACCAACAGAAGGAATATCTGTCTGATCAATTTTCATTACCTTATTTTTGTTTCCATTTTTCACCAAACCTAGTATATTACCAGTCTCATGAACAGTCATAATGAAACAATTCATCGCATCAATATCATTAGCCAACAGGGCCAAATCATCTGCATAATCTAAATCGGAAATTTTGAAATCTCTAGATCATTTAAGGCCAAAAATTTTTCATTGCAAAGAATTTCACATAATATAATCAATAACCAAATTAGAGAAAATGAGACAAAATGCACATTGTCGAACACCAGAAGCAATGCTAAACCAATTGCTACAAGCATTACCAACTCTCACATATGACTCAGTGCTATTATAGAGAGCTTTCACTATGTTAACTAATTTGTGTGGTAAGCCTTAAGATCTCCTGATCAACCACAAATTATGACAGTCAACAGAGTCAAAAGACTTTTTGAAATCAACTAAAGCAATAACCACAGATTTCTGAAACTCCAAACATTTCTCAAGAATCTGCCTAAGTGAAAATATCTGATCTACACATCCACTACCACTTCTGGATCCACACTATTTATCACACAATTGTCGATCAACCAGATTCTTAATTCTACTAAGCACAATTATGCAAAGAACTTTACCTAGAACAGAGAGTTGGCTAATACCTCTAGAGTTATCATAAGAACAGCAATCACCTTTTTTCAAAAAACTGGGATGATAATAATAACTCTGGTAAAATTCTTAGGAACAATGTCTTTATCATAAAAGATATTCAAAACCTCCATCAGCCATATGGTAACTGAAACATTCGCAGCTCTAAGCATTTCAGTACTAATTTCATCTATCCTTGGATATTTATGTAGTTTAAGTTTAGAAATAGACATCCTTCAATCCCTGTATACCTATCCATTTTTTCCCACAAAACATTGACTATCTGGTATAGTCTCTGCTGTTTCACTGTCTAGTTGCTTTCTCTGCTTTGTCAGCCAAGCTATCATGGCAAAGATTCTTATCAGCTGTTAACTAATCCTTACATGTTTAAGATCTTTGTAAATGCTTTCTGTTAGGACTATGATAATGTTGATTAAAGAGAGTCCTAGTTTTTTCTTCTTCCCAAAATAACTCCAGTGTCTTATCACTCAAATAACTTATACAGTATTGCTCCTTTTTATCCAAAAGGTATTATTAGTCTCAAGAAAAGTCTGGTAAAAATAGTTCCATTCCTCATCACTTTCATTAGCAATAAAACCATGACTGTCATAATGACTAAGTAACCTACCAAGTAAGCTTCGACTATAACTAAGTCTTTCAGACCTTCAGTGTTAAAAGTAACTTTTTTAACCTTAGTAGAGCACTTCAAGACAACTGCACTTGAAGATGACCTTGTTAAAAATATCTTCTTCCAGGCATTTTTAACAAGGTAATGGTCAGATCCAATTTCAGTTCCCCTATATGACCTGGTATTTGTAACAGAACTAGCCCATTTGCTGTTAATTAATATATAATCATATCCTTATGCAGCCCATCTGGTGAAACCCACATATATGTATATATATGTCACAGTGTTTGTAATAAGTATTAGTTATTATCAAACCAGTAAGTTTACTTACCCGAAGGAGATGTTGCCCTTTGCAGCTTTCAATACCAAAGGGACCTATCACCCCTCCCGAAGTATCAGAGTCAGTACCAACTTTAGCATTGAAGTCACCTAGAACAAGGGTGATATCTCCTTTCTTGAGAGAATTAAAAATATCCTGAAGTTGTCCAAAAACCCTATCTTTCTCATCCTCATCATCATCAGTGGGGACATAACAGATTACATTCGTCTTTAATGCTTGTTTTAAATTTAACTGTGAGAAATCTTTCATTAATGCACTAATATCCTAGAAGAACATCACTAGTGCTGCAGAGAAGTAAATCTACACTTTGAAGATGCTTACCATCTTCCCTCCTTGTAAGTCACGAATATCAAAATTATAATGGTGGAATTCTTGTGTGAGTACATCAAGAGAATAATCTCTGTGCAGAGTCCTCACATTCCAACTACTTATGGAGAGCAAAAGGTTAGTGGAATGTTTAAGGAAACTATTTTGATTGAGAGAGGAAGTGCCAACAAAATCAAACAGCCCCCTAATTGCAGGCATTGGGCAAAGACTTGTTCCCCCACTACTAAAGGCTGAAGCCATCTACACTGGTATGATTTTCTGTAATATAGGTTTGACAATGACAGGTAGAAAGCAAGGGTTCAGATACCTGCAACAGCCTCTGATCAGAATTATCCACCAGCTGATAAAATGTATCCTTTAAATCTATTCACTTGGGACTCTCAAATCACAAGCAAACAGGAAAAACAGTGTATGATTTTTTCCTCAATAGAACAGCCACAAATTCAGAATCCACAATCAAGCTCAGAGCCATTATTCCATTCAGGTTGGTATATATGGTGAGCACCATGACCCTGTATGGTTGGACCATTCTCAGCAAGGTAGAAAAAAAGAAAAATGTAGGCATAGTAGTCCAGATCAATAGGCCACACTGATCTAGCATTGCTCCACTTCCATTCCCTTCCACATGAGAGCATCTCTTTTGAAGAATACTAAAGGTCTGCACCACAAGAAAGTGGGGTGTACTTTAGGCGCAAGGCCAGTTCTGGGCATCACCACAGGGGATTGGTGCATATCTTTCATTCCAATGACTAACTAGATACCATTTACAGACCAATTATACATAAATATCAGTGGAGAGAAAATTTATTTTTCAGTAACCAACAGGTCATGGCTTTTGAATAATAAAATTTAAAAACAAGTTTTTTTTTGTAATGTTTCAACATAATTTTCAATGTAATTTTCAGCATCTCTTCACATAAAGGGGTAGGAACCTAAAATTTTGGCAGGAACTGGAAACTTACTGTAAAAGTTTAAGTTTGGGCTTTAGCATTTTACATATATTGTTAGGTATAGTAATTAGCTCACTTTTTTTTTTGGCCACTGTCACTTTTGACCCTTACACTCATTCTTTATTCACCTAAATTTTGTTTCAGCTTTTAACATAATGATATAACATATAGTTAAATCTATTCAAATGAGCTGAGAATTCAAGTTTATGAGGAGCATTAAAAAGTTCTCGACATGTCTCTCCAAAATAAAAACCATTTCACTTACCTCAACAAAACTTTTACTGTCCTTCAAAGCATTCCCCTTCAGCACCTATACAAAGCTGCAGACGTCTACCGCAATTCTGGAATAATTGGTGGTCTCTTGTTAGGTAATACTTTGCAACTCTGAATGAATGCTTTATGCAAAAGTCTTGCATCCCTGAAATAATATTTCCTAGCAAGTTACTTTAAATTTTGGAAACAATCAAAATTCGCATGGTGCAAGATCAGGTGAATATGCAGAATGGGGGTAGCTGTCGATTTTTTTGTTCTCCAGATAGGCCACAACTTGCCAGGTTTTGTGAGCATTGACATTGTCATGAAGGAGAACCCTTGCCTATTGTGCCTATTGTTAGGCACAATTCCTTCATCTCCTTAATCACTCTGGGCAAAACAATGTTGGTGTAGTATTGTCATTTTTAACCATTTCTTCTAGTAAGGTATCCATGGCTACCACTCCTTGGTAATTGAAATAAATTATGAATATTCCCCTTCCTTAAGTGAAAATCTTGTCGGAGGATTTTGTGATGCGATTCATCTTTCACAACCCAAACATACCTGCTTGCTTGCTTGCTTCCATGTTACACTGATTGGGAGGTCCTTCCTCAGGCTTTCCCAGACCAAACATACCTGCCATCTTTCTGGGAGTTATATAGTAATAAAACCAATCTCATCACCTGTGACAATGTCTGTTAACTGTTTAGGGCCAGAGGTTCAAACACTGCCAGCATCTCCTTGCATGAGTCGACTCTAGCCCTTTTTTGCTGTTCTGTCAGTTTGTGGGGTACCCATTTGGCACAGATCTTTCAGAACCTTAAATGTTGATGAATAATTGTTTCCACACTGCCAAACTTATTACCTGAATGGTGATGTATGGGTTTTCCTTAATGAATATACATGAACAGCAGTGATAATTTTCTTATTCACAACCTGTTTTGGTCTTCGAAGCTCTACCATATACTTGAGATAAATCAGCATATTTTTTTTTCACTTCATTGCTAAGCTGATTCCTTGTGAAAATGTGCAATTTTTTCCCCTTCTTTAGTAGGCTCCTTAAGAACAATGCACAGACTTTGCAACCCAAATTTTATATGACACCAGCAAAGAGAGAAATGATAGGCCTTTGATTTTTAACACATAATAATAAGTTTAGACACGCTTTCAAGTATGTCATAGCTCATTAACTTCAGAGGAATGAGTACAAATCCACAAACTTGTCAAGAACTTTTTGAATGCCTTCCATAATATGTAAACCAGGAATGTTTAGTCATGTTACCAACATGCAGCAGTACAGATTAGTGAATAGTGTTATGAACATTAGCTAAAGGCTACAGTAAAAGATGGAGCTAGAATGTAATAGGTGGGCAATGGTGGCTAAAAATTGATATGTATGGAGAAATACATTGCATAGTCAATCCATGAAGATTGATTATATATTCATAAATCAGATACTTACTTGCTATTTTTAAAAGTATATAAAACAGCTTCAGCAACAAGTTTCTGTATGTCATCAGGAAGCAGAGTAAGATCTCCTAAAATTCGTATGTGAACACCATATTTATCCAGTTTCTCTCTGAAAGAAAAACTATGCGTTTATTATTTCATAATACTAGAAGATTTTAAATAACATATTCACAACTTTATAGATATTAATAACTAATCATAATAAATAATAGTGCATAGAAGTTGAAACTGTTTAGATAAATAAAATTAGCATTAAAAAATATTGGTGTAATAATTATGAAAGACGTGTTTATTGCTGAAATATTACTTTCTTTTATATACAGTTAGACAAAAATTAAAATAAAAAACAGCAAATTTTATGCATTAACAGATGCTATTGTGAGATAATGGCTTACATTAGAGATGGGAAATCTTTTCCCATCTGTGGTCGATATAATTTTTTTTTCTTTTACTTAGGCCAAATCCTTAATTTATGCATAAAACACTAATGTTTTCACCTCTATTTGTTCAATTTACCAAGTACCATAAATTGGTCTTATATTAAAGCAAAGATTGATTATTATAAAATACACACATTGTAATTTTATATAAAAACAAATTTAATTTTTGCCTACAAAGATATACTTCTTAAAATTTTAATAAAAATATATCTCAAAATAAACAAGATGCAGTTAAGATCTCGCATTTGTAAGTGTTTCCATTTAAACATATTCTTTCATTCAAAATCTAAGACATGAAGTACAGCTTTTCTGGGTAGATTTTCATAAAAATCTAGTAACAAACAATTTGTAATTTTACATATCAGTTCATTGTTGCCTTGAAGATCAATTAACTCCATCTGTAATTCTTCAGGAATTTGGTCCACACCAACATCAGATGGAGAACAAAAAAGTTCTTGTGATCTAAAATCCATAAATCTGTCATTGAATCTCATATTTATTGATTTTATCTCTTCAAAATAAGCTAAATAAGTTTTTTTTTTTTAAAGTGGGGGAATGAATTGCAGTTTTTTAGCTGCATCCACATAACTCTAATTTTGCTTGAAATTATTTTATATGTGCATACTGATTATGAATTAACCGACTTCCCTTTGCAATTTAAAATTTAATTCATTGAGATAAGTCAAGTCAACAAGAAAGGCAATATTACATATCCAGCCATTGTTATTAAGCTCTGGGATTGGCTTCCCTTTTATTTCCACGGAGTGACAATTTCATTCCTCAGATTACAAAATGTTCTTAGCATATTATCTTTGCTCAACCTGCACCTCACACTAATACATATTATTTCCATATTCAGCCTTGGAATCCATTGTCGCTGGTTTAAAGCTCAAAACTATAAAATTGACAGTAAAAATGATAGTTTTATTACATGCATAAAGTTTATTGATTTGGCATACAGTTTCTACTGGTGAATAATGCAGTGAAACACAGATAATTATTTGGTCTCCAAATTTAATGATATCAAATCAGACTTAAATTTAGTGATTAAAACTTTTTTTACTTCCAACCATTGTTGGTGCACCATCTGCAGGCATATCATGATTCCTAAAAGTGAAATTGAATTCAGATATAGTTGTTTTCAAAGCATGGAAAATATCATCACCTTCTGTACCTTTCATTACATAAAGTCCACAAAATTCATCTGTTATATGGAAATTAGCAATCAACTCCATGTACAAATACACTAACTGAGCTGTGTCAGAAACAGTGGCACTTTCATCAAGAGATAGAGAAATATATATAAAATTTGATGTAGGTTTTGTAAAGGTATAGTGACAACAAGTTCATCAGTCTGCCTAGTTATGGTTCTGTGGAATAAACTTATGTTATCAACATAATTTTTCCTCCCTGCACACAGCATAGCAAAAATTATCTGCAGGTGTTCCTTTGCAAATTCAACATTAGAATAATTTGTGGAATATTTTCCAATTTTCTCATTAATGACAGAACTTGCATGCACAATAGCATAGGAGTCTTGATACCTTTTGGTAAATAAATCTTTCCACATGTTCAGTGCAGCCATAAGTATCTTCTTTATGGTAAAAACTCTGAAGAAATAAAACACATTGGCATATTATGCAGTTGCATAAAAGAAATTCAATATTCCATCTTTACTGAAACACTCGATGATAATAATCTACTTTCCTTTTCTTTGATGATATTTTAGTGATAAAAACATAACAAGAATTAATAAAACAATTCCCTTTTACTCAGAAAACAGGTCATACAACATGCACCTAACACAAATGGCATTACTAGGCCAACATAAAAACTGCCTATGTGACACACTTTTACTATCTGACACAGTGCATCTTCACCTTTTTCAATGGAATGTTCATTTCTGGTCTGTAAATGGTAGCTAGGCATACACTGGAAAGAGAGCTTTGCACCAATCACTGGTGATGATGCTTAGAGCAGAGCACGCCTAGCACTTAATGACTGACCCTTTTCATGTTGAAAGCCGTTAGTACCTTTCAAAAGATATCTCTTTTGGAAGGGTCTTCCCTTCCAAAAGAGGAGGGCTGCCAGATTAGTGTGCCAACTGGTCTGTTCATTTATGGTCACTTGTTCTTTTTTTCTGCCTTGCTGAGGAGTGGTTAATAATTTATACCCACTTGACTGGTTTATGCCTTTGCGCTTGATTACAGATCCTGGACTTGCTTGTGTTGGTGGGTCTCTGGTGAACAAAAACCTGCCTCTGTGTTTTCTGTTTGCCTATGGGTCGCCAGCCCTAAGCGAACAGAGGAACAGGATACCTTATATCAGCTGATAGATAATCCTATCAGAGGCCACTGCAGTGACCTGTTTCTGAGTAAAAGGGAATTGTTTTATTAATTCTTGTTATGTTTTTATCACTAAAATATCATCAAAGAAAAGGAAAGTAGATTATTATCATCTAGTGTTTCAGTAAAGATGGAATATTGAATTTCTTTTATGCAACTGCATAATTTGCCAATGTGTTGATATCTTGTGTTCTGAACCCTTACTTTAGCCAGTTGGGCATCACCAAATCAAGAGCTGTCAAATTTGCACGATGAAAATTACGATTTGGAAGGAAGAAAATCAGAGCACTTACAAAAACTAATAAATTTACATATCTGGCAGAACATATGCAATATACTGAATATTAACGCCTATTTCTCCACACTCTCCATAGATTCTTAAAAGTCCCGACAGCAATCCCTATTCGTCTGTTAATCTCATGCCGCACATCACCATTATCTGTTATATAGCTCCCAGGATAATTAAACTGTGACACCTGCTCAAAATTGCAACCATTTAGATTAACTGAATCACAGCCAACCCGATCAATTTTCATCACTTTAGTTTTCTCTCTGTTTATAACCAAACCTACTCTACTAACAGTTTCATCAACAGCTCGAATGAAAGAGTTCAGCTCATCAACATCATTTGCCAAAAGGGCTAAATCATCGGCATAATCTAAATCAGAAATTTTCATATCTCCAGTCCATTTAAGGCCAAAATCTTTCCCTTGAAGTGAATTTCGCATTACATAATCAATAACCAAGCTAAAGACAAAAAGGAGACAAAATGCACCCTTGTCGAACACCAGAAGTAATGCTAAACCAATTGCTACAAGCCTTACCAACTCTCACACATGACTCAGTGTTATTATCGAGAGCCTTCATTACGTTAACTAACTTGTCAGGTATACCATATGATCTCGCAATCAACCACAAATTATGACGATCAACAGAGTCGAAAGCCTTTTTGAAATCAACAAAACTAGCAACCAAAGTTTCTGAAACTCTAAACATTTCTCAAGAATCTGCCTAAGTGAAATTATCTGATCTACACATCCCCTACCACTTCTGAATCCACATTGCTCATCACGCAATTGACTGTCAACCAGATTCTTAATTCTATTAAGCACAATCATGGAAAGAACTTTACCTGGAACAGAGAGTAGGCTGATACCCCTATAGTTATCACAAGAAGTGAGATCACCTTTTTTGAAAATAGGGATAACAATAGCTCTGGTAAAATCCTTAGGAACCATGCCTTTATCATAAAAGATATTCAGAATTTCAGTCATCCAAGTGGTAACCGAAACATTCCCAGCTCTAAGCATATCTGTAGTAATTTCATCTACCCCTGGGGATTTATGCAGTTTAAGTTTAGAAACAGCCAAAATAATTTCTGATTGTGTTATAGGGCCAACATTAAAGCCACCAATGCATATATCATCATTGCAAACAATGGGAATAGAACTAACCACATTGTTTAGAATATCACTGAAATGCTCAGCCCACCTAGCCGTGACAGAATCCTCACCTTCTATAACCTTACCTTGTTTATCCTTCAATCCCTGTATACCTGTCCGTTTTCTACCACACAAAACATTAACTATCTGGTACAGCTTTCTGCTGTTGTGCTGTCTAACTGCTTCCTTGGCTTTGTCAGCCAAGCCATCAATTCTTATCAGCAGCTAACTGATCTTTTACATGTTTATTAAGTTCTCTGTAATGCTTTCTATTAGGATTAGTAGGGTATTGATTAAGGACATTCCTGCAGTTCTTTCTTTCCAAAATATGCTCAAGTGCCTTATCCCTCAGATAATTCTTCCTCTTCTGCTCCTTTTTTCCTAAAAGAGTACTGTTAGTGTCCAAAAAAGCCTGTTTAAAATGATCCCATTCTTCGTCAACTTCAATAGTAAGCATACCATGGCTGTCATCATGACTAAGTATCCTATCATGGTAAGCTTTAGCTATAACAGGGTCGTTCAGAGCTTCAGTACTATAGGTAAATTTTTTAACCCTAGCACAACACTTTTTAAGTTTAAGTTGCAAGACACTTTTAACAAGGTAATGGTCAGATCCAATTTCAGCTCCCCTATATGACCTGGTATTCCTAACAGAACTAGCCCATTTGCTGTTAATTAATATATAATCAATCATATTCTTATGTAGCCCATCGGGTGAAACCCATGTGTACTTATGTATGTCGCGGTGTTTGTAATAAGTGTTAGTTATTCTGAATCCATTGAGTTTACTTACCTGTAGGAGACATTGCCCATTACAGTTGCAGCTACCAATTCCAAAAGGGCCTATTACTCCTCCCCAAAGGTCAGAGTCAGTACCAACTTTGGCATTGAAGTCACCTAGAACAAGGGTAATATCTCCTTTCTCGACAGAATTCAAAATATCCTGAAGTTGTCCGTAAAACCTATCCTTCTCATCCTCATTGGCATCCTCAGTGGGGGCATAACAGCAGATAACATTCAAGTCTTTAACACTTGTCAGAAATTTTGCTGTAAGAAACCTTTCATTAATGCACTCATATCCTAGAAGAGCATCACTAGCGTGTCTGCTAAGAAGCAGACCCATGCCTTGGTGATGTTTATTATTGTTCCTCCCTGAAAAGAGAAATTTAAGATTAATTTTATAAATCTGACCTTTATCTGTCCATCTGGTCTCTTGCAAACCAAGAATATCTAAATTAATGGTGGAATTCTTGTGTGAGGACATCAAGAGAAAAAGCTCTGTGCAGAGTCCTCATTCCAACTACCTATGGAGAGAAAATAGTTAGTGGGATGTTTAAAGAAACTATGTTTATTGGGGGAGGGAATGCCGACAATATCAAACAGCCCCCTAATCGCAGACATGGGGCAAAGACCCATTCCCCCACCACTAAAGGCTGAAGCCATCTACACTGGAAGACTTCCTCCAATGTAGAATTTGACGATGCCAATAGAAGCAAAGAGTTCAGGTGCTTGCGATGACCTCTGCTCAGGATTATCCACCAGCTGATAAACATATCCTGTGAATCTATTCGCTTGGGGCTGTCAACATACAAACAAACAGAAAACACAGCGGAAGATCATGGAAACCTACAACCTTTTTTGGGTTGTGGATTTCCACAATTTAACAACTTTTAAGTTAAAAGCAAGACACAAAAGTGGTAAAAGGTATCAATAAGTCAATAAAATGGGCAATGCAAAAAAGACAAATGTAGACATAAAAATCAACAAAGAATGTAGAGGGCCCATGTAAAAATAACAAGTGTAAAGGATTATAAAAGTTAAGATAACCCATCTGTTGGTGTAAAATTTTTCCACAAAATATTTATTGATTTATAGACATTAAAAAGTCAACAAGGTAACTCTGTGATTGCCATTTATTGTTTAAATCATAAATAATGCTAAATAGTATGAAATGACTTCATTATTTATTTCCGTCTTACTTAACGCAATAAAAAAGAAATAGTTGCCACCCAAGATCATAGATGGCACCAAATTAGGTAACAAGAATCACGGGAAGAGTGAAAAGTCATATTAAATGGAAAAAAGACAGTGCTGGCATTAGTTTAATGCTAGAATACTCTGGCATGATTTTGGAGAGATGTGGACTCGAGTGTTATATGTCAGCAAAAAAGTTTTTCCACAAAATATTTATTGGTTGCCAAAATCTTGGGACGTTGTTAAAATTCAGTGAGATGTCAAAATTAGGATTTCTTTTCGTATAATTATGGTGAGTTGGAAAACTCAAGGCAACTTGGCCAAATCAGTTGCCAAAATTTGAAGTGGCTTGGTAAAATTCAGGTGAGATGTAAGATTGTTACATCTCACCTGTAAGTTTCCCCCCACCATGGAACTAAATCCTGGGTACATCCCCGAGAGAGACAAAATTAAATTTATGTAAAGTACTTATTTTCTCAGTTGGCAAAATTTGATTTCAGAGTTGAAATATTTTTGTTTTCTCGCCCCCCCCCCCCCACAACCATAATCCCTTCATATTAGCCCTACTATATTAGAATCCCATGAAAACCCACTGTACATTTCCCCAAAAACTATTCTCCTAAAACCCGCACACCTCATAAATTTTTTTTAATTTTTTACCACTTCATTTCCCTACATTCAAATCTTTTGCCATATTCTTCCATACTCTCAACAAAGCACCTACTGCATCCTACTAAACAGAAATATTATTAAAAAAAGGTTTGAGCCTTTCCTTCCTCAAACCTTCAATCCAAATAACATATAAAACATTTCCCCACACCCACAAGAAACTACAATACTCAATAACTTATTATTTGCCATAGTCAACCATATTTTGAACAAAAACAAAGGAAGAGGTATTAATTACCGCTTTTCAGCCTATCATAAACATATATATATATGTGTCCATTCCCACAAATTATCCAAGAAAAGACAAAATATCCAAACATAAATGTTATATTCATGTGAAATCCCACATGACCATATTATCCACCCAAAAGACAAAAATCATAGAACCAACACTCATAGCTACTCTAACATTATGTTTCTAATTCATACATTTACTGAGCAGTGCCATCTCTTCGCTGAGGCCCATTGACAATAAACTAAACCTAAAAATAATTTTGAAATTAGCACAAGTAACACGTTAGAGTGAATGGCAAAAGTTATACATACAGTATTTAGCAATTCCTTGGCTAGAAATAACTAATTTTTTGCCCCCACTGTATGAACACTGTTTCTGAATGTTTTACAAAAATGGGTAATACAAAATAAAGTGGATGAACAATGTAGACATGACCTTGTTAGAGTTGTCCTACAGTGGCAAATCCATTAGCTGTTGGTTCATGTTAGACATATTCCAATAACAAAATTATAGTCTGATTTAGTTCCCATAGTCCATTGCTGCTTGCTGATTCTGCCTGTTTATAATTTTTTTTCTAACCACCTAGCACAGGGTTGTCATATTTGCCCTATGGTCCAGCACTGCTCTGACATAACTCTAATTAGGTCCTTTTATTTCAATCTTCTGTTTATAAATATATATAAGATATAAAAACATACTTACTTTTCCTGCAATAACTGCTTAAATTTCTCTCTAGCTAAGTCCATTAAACCATCTACTTCTTCCTTTGATCGTTTAAAATTCTCAATGCTGAATGTGTATACAGTCACTTCAGTGATACCCAAATCCAAGCACCATCTTAAAGTCTGTTGGAATAAACACATATTTTGAAATTAATCGAATTTTACATTATCACAAAAAGAAAAGATCACTTAGGTCTTCATTTGTACATATTAAGGTTTATCATTCTAAACAATGCCATTATTATTAACTTAAGCTACACTAGGATGTTTGTTCCACCCTTTAGCTGGAAATGTTTTTATTTACTTTTTCACAGGCGTTTTTTAGGTCCTTGACTCAGTAAAGGGATCATTATTAAGAGAGCAAATTTTTCTCATTCAAAGGTCATTTCAAGTGAGCTTCTATATTCATCTTTCAAAAGGGTTTACACACAATCCTCATTAAGCCATGGGCTGCAGAGATCCTACCAGACTGTAGTACTTTGTTCCCCAGATATGTCTGTCCTGAGCTACAACTGCTGAATTTGGTCCCTGTAGGCCAATTTTAGCAAGGTCCTGTTTGACATTGTCTGCCTATTGCATCCTAGGTCTCCCCCTTTTCCGAGCTTTATGCACACTGTTCATAACCATATCTGTTAATCTATACACTGAAGTGCCAATGAATTAGGGATAGGAGACGTTATCCAAATTCAGTACTGCAAGTCCTGCACATTTGGGTGCATGTGCAGCTGAAACTCTGGTCATATATAGCTGTCAGCTTTGGCTTCCCCAAGCATTTATCGTGAGAAGCGTAACAGGAAAGGTGCGGGATTTAGATGCATTTGACAGAGGGCAGATCGTAGGTACCCGAAGGATGGGACACTCAATCTCCAAAATTGTCAACGAACTTGGATTTTCTCGTATGACAGTTTCAAGGGTATTCCGGGGAATATGAAAATTCTGGCAAAAAAAACAAGCACCTGGACAAACTGCAAAGGACAACCAGACTCGAATGATCATGGCTTTGCTGTCTGACCAGCATCATATGGACTGATAGGGGCCACACATTATCTGAAATCACTTCCCATCTGAACGCGGGTTCCAGCCAAGAAGTCAATGTACGGACCATGCAATGCTCACTTCATCGTCTCAGCTTTAGGAGCCGTCAACCTAAGAGAGTCCCATTTCTAAAAGCATGACACCGGGCTCAACACCTTGCCTGGGCTAAAGAACATCGAAACTGGACCACTGAAAATTGCCAATGGATAGCCTGGAGTGATGAATCCCGATTTAAACTTCTTTATGCCGATGGGAGACTGAGGGAATGACGCCAACCCCATGAAGCCACAGATCCTGCATGTCAGGTCGGAACAGTACAAGCTGGTGGTGGCTTAATGATGGCCTGGGGTGTCTTCAGTTGGATGTCTGTGGGACCTTTGGTATGTGTACCGACGACTCTCAATGCATCCCGGTACGTAGAACTCGTGGATGATCATTTACACCCATTTATGGCCATCATGCATCCCAATGGAGATGGCGTCTACCAGCAAGACAACTATTCATCTCACAAGTCCAGGTTGGCTACAGCATGGCTGCAAGAGCATTCTGCTGACTTTGAAATAATGAATTGGCCACCTAGAAGCCCAGATTTAAATCCCATCGAAAATCTTTGGGATACCGTCAAGAAGAGTGTTTGGACCCATGTCCCATCAATGACGACCTTGAGAGAATTGTGGACAGCTCTAGAGGATGCACAGGTCACCATACCCATGGAACATTTAAGCAAGTTTGTGGAGTCCTTGCTTCGTCATGTGGTGGCCATTATCAGGGCCAGAGGGGGTTCAGCACGTTACTAGGTTGCTATCCCTAATTCAATGGCACTTCAGTGTAGTTATGCATACGAACAACATGGACAAACTAATGTAGTCTGTTTGCACACTATGCTGCTCAAAGGAGGTTGTCTACTCCTTTGCCTAACCTCATCATTACTTAAACAGTTAAACCACCTAATGCTCAAGATACTATAATAATCTAGATACAGTAAATATCTAGAATCAAAGGCATCAGGTTTCTTGTTAACTTGATAACAAAGGGTTCATGTTTCATACCATAACTAAATCCTAGAAAGAACTAAACTATTATACAGCGTAATTTTAGTCTTTAAATGTATATGCCTATTTCTACACACTCTCCATAGATATTTAAACACCCACCAGCAATCCCTATTTTTCTGTTTATTTCATGCTGCACCTAACTAGTATCTTACAAATCTCTGAGATAATTAAATTGAGACTCTTGCTCAAGAGTACCGCTGTTCGAACAACAGAAGCACTATCTGCTTGACCAATTTTCATCATTTTAGTATTCTTTCTGTTGAAAATTTTCAAAACCCCAGACCATTTGAGACCAAAACTTTCCTCTTGCATTCACATGATGTAATCAATAACGAAACTTAATACTTAAAAATAACTTTAAATTTCTCTTTACAGGGAGGGAGGATGGAAAGCAGCACCAAGGCGTGGGTCTGCTTCTCAGCAGACATGCTAGTGATGCTCTTCTAGGATGTGAGTGCATTAATGAAAGTTTCTTACAGAAAAATTTCAGACAAGCATTAAAGACTTGAATGTTAGCTGCTGTTATGCCCTACTGAGGATGCTGACGAGGATGAGAAGACAACTTCAGGATAACTTTAGGATATTTTGAATTCTATCAAGAAAGGAGATATTATCCTTGTTCTAGGTGACTTCAATGCCAAAGTTGGTACTGACTCTGACCTTTGGGGAGGAGTAATAGGCCCTTTTGGAATTGGTAGCTGCAACGGTAATGGGCAATGTCTCCTACAGGTAAGTAAACTCAATGGATTCAGAATAACTAACACTTAGTACAAACACCGCGACATACATAAGTACACATGGGGTTCACCCGATGGGCTACATAAGAATTATGATTGATTATATATTAATTAACAGCAAATGGGCTAGTTCTGTTAGGAATACCAGGTCATATAGGGGAGCTGAAATTGGATCTGACCATTACCTTGTTAAAAGTGTCTTGCAAATTAAACTTAAAAAGTGTTGTGCTAAGGTTAAAAAATTTACCTTTAATACTGAAACTTTGAAAGACCCAGTTATAGCTAAGGCTTACCATAATAGGTTACTTAGTCATTATGACAGTCATAGTTTGCTTACTACTGAAGTTGAGAAAGAATGGGGCCATTTTAACCCTTCCAGTGTCCAGCCTGAAAAACTGGTTTACATCCAGAGGCCAAATTTAACATTAGAACTTTTTTGCCAAATAATTAGTGAAAGGAATTATGTCATGTTATATGCCAAATTAATCAACATTTAATTCTGGATTTTATGAAAATAAAATATTTAACAAAAAAGACAAGTTTTATTTTAATACGACTGTTTTAGAGTCGTGTAGCAAAAAAAGTTAATAGACAGAAATGATCATAATGCACATGAATAGAAAGGCTATTTCTAAATAACAAAAAAAAAAATAAATTCTTGTTCAAAGTAAACATTTCTTCCGTTTTGAAATTTTTTTCTCCATACTATACTTTGAGAAAAAGTCCAGGCTTGTTGCAGTTCAATAAACAAGTCACATTTAGAATATTTTTAATAAATAACTAATCAACAGAAATAGCTCATGTTATATACCAAATTAAAAAGAATTTAATTCTGAATTTTATTGAAGTAAAAAATTTGAACACTGTAGTAACATATTAATTTTAATAACAATTTTTACAGTGATATAATAAAAAAAAGGTACACATTTCATAATTACTTCCAAAATCTTCCATTTTTAAAAAGTACAATTCTTTGTTAATTATCAGAAGATTTTAAAAACTTTCAAGGAAAAATTTGTTGATAATAGTTCAAATCAAACTTCCGAGCTTAAATTAGGGGATTGCTTCAGCACAGAGTAATGTTAACAAATTAGCAATACCTTATATAACTTCTAAGAAATGGCAAACAGATCGCTTTAACAAATTATTTATCTCATAATTTAACAAAATATGCATCAAGTAAAAAAAAGAAAATACTATTTATCAAGCTTAAATTACATATTTTTATAAGATATCTATTAAAAATTTTTAAAATGGCAATTTTTATTGTTTAAAAAATCGTTTTTTTTTATTGTACTAAAAACGGATATATACATTCTGGACACTGGAAGGGTTAAACAGGCTTTTTCGGAAACTAAATTATTTTAGGAAAAAAGGTGCAAAGGAGGCAGAATTATTTGAGTGATAAGGCACTTGAGTTCATTTCTGAAAGAAGAAAGTGCAAGAATGTCCTTAATCAATGCCTTACTAGTCCTAATAGAAAGCATTACAGAGAGCTTAATAAACGTGTAAAGGATCAGTTAACTGCTGATAAGAATCTTTGGCTTGATGGCTTGGCTGACAAAGCCGGGGAAACAGCTAGCAGCACAACAGCAGAGAGGAGTACTGGATAGTTAATGTTTTATGTGGTAGAAAATGGACAGGCATACAGGGATTGATGGATAAACAAGGTAAGGTTATAGAAGGAGAGGATTCTCTCATGGCTAGGTGGGTTGAGCACTTCAGTGATGTTTTAAACAATGTGGTTAGTTCTACTCCCATTGTTTGCAATGATGATAGATGCACTGGTGGCTTTAATGTTGGCCCTATAACACAATCTGAAGTTATTTTGGCTATTTCTAAACTTGATTTGTGGTTGATTGTTAGATCATATGGTATACCAGACAAGTTAGTTAACATAATGAAAGCTGTCTATAATAACACTGAGTCATGTGTGAGAGTTGGTAAGGCGTGTAGCAATTGGTATAGCATTACTTCTGGTATTCGACAAGGGTGCATTTTGTCTCATTTTCTCTTTAGTTTGATAATTGATTATGTTGTGCGAAATTCACTGCAAGGGAAAGATTTTTGCCTCAAATGGTCTGGAGATACTAAAATTTCTGATTTAGATTATGCTGATGATTCAGCCCTTTTGGCAAATGATGTTGATGAGATGAACTCTTTCATTCGAGCTGTTGATGAAACGTGTAGTAGAGTAGGTTTGGTTATAAACAGAGAGGAAACTAAAATGATGAAAATTGATCAGGCAGGCTGTGATTCAGTTAATCTGAATGGTTGCAATCTTGAACAGGTGTTGCAGTTTAATTATCTTGGGAGCTATGTAACAGATACTGGTGATGTGCGGCATGAGATTAACAGACTAATAGGGATTGCTGTCGGGACTTTTAAGAATCTATGGAGAGTGTGGAGAAATAGGCATATACACCTAAAGACTAAAATTAGACTGTATAATAGTTTGGTTCTTTCTAGGGTTAGTTATGGTAGTGAAACTTGGACACTTTGTAAAAAAGATAACAGGAAACTAGATGCTTTTGATTCCAGATGCTTTGCAGTATCTTGTGTATTAGGTGGTTTAACTTTGTAACTAATGACGAGGTTAGGCAAAAGAGTCGGCAACCTCCTTTAAGCAGCATATTGTGCAGAGAGAGACTCCGCTGGTTTGGCCAAGTTGCCCGTATGGATTATTATAGATTGGCGAATAGGGTTATGAACAGTGTGCCTAAAGGCCTTAGAAATAGGGGGAGACCTAGGATGCGGTGGGCAGACAATGTCAAACAGGACCTTATTAGAATTGGTGTGAAGTGGCCAGATGCAATAGATGTAGCTCAGGACAGACTTGCTTGGAGAACTAAATTGCACAGTCTGGTTGGACCTCCGTAGCCCAGGGCTGCTTGAGGATGATGATGATGGACTTTTTTGGAGTCATGTAGTAAAAAAAATCCACTGCAACACAAATAAAATTTCATTTAAAAAAAAAAACTAATAGTAATGATTATAATGCACATGAATAGAAAGGTTATTTATTTCTGAATAACAAGAAAATTAATTTCTTTTTTCAAATAAATATTTCTCTTGTTTTGCAATTGCTTTTCTCAGTACATAAGTATAAGCTTTGAGAAAATTCCAGGCTTTTAGGCAATTGTGCCGAGTCAGATAAACAAGCCATCTTTAGAATTCGAAAAAAAAAAATAATCAATGGAAATAGGTCATGTTATATACCAAATTAGAAATTACGAATTTTATGAAAATAAATAGTATAAACAAATTTAAAAGCATATTGAGTTCAATAAGCCTTTTTCAATATGATATGGCGAAAAAAAAGTTGGCACTATACAATTAAGGCTTAGTTTTGGAAAACCTGATGAATAAAAATAATTAAATTGTATATTAATCGAAAGGAAATCTGCTCCAGAATATAATATAATATTTAACTTGAAACATGATTTTTACTTCTTTTAATGATTCCTTTCAGTATCACATATTTTAAACACGGCTAGCATTGTCATAGTGACTTGGGCTTTTCACATTCATGGGATTTTCTGAACTGTTTATGAAATGGAAAAAAAAAGTTTCTTGTTGGCATTTTTTTTATTAAACATTATGAATTTTTTCTTTGGGTGTTGAAGTTTGGCAATGTTGGCTAAGTGTAGAAAGGTTTGTGGGATGATGGTTGGATATTCCTAAATGGATATTAAATAAAATATTCGCAACTTTTAAACCGGCCTTCAGATGTAGCATAATTCAGAAAGATCGATAAATCAGCTGACCAAAAGATCACTAATTTACAAAAATAAATCAACAGAAATAAATTTGCTTCAGTATCCAACATCTCTCATTTTCAGAAAATGATACCATATCAAAGTTTATTTTACTGGAAAAGCAATAAATAATAAAAGAAAAATTAACAGATAACCTAATGCAATGTTAAATAAAATATCCACAGCAACAAGTTGTCCTCCAATGTAGCACAACTCCACAAAAATAGATAATAATCGATCTATGGAAAGATCGATAATTTATAGAAATAAAGTAAATCTATATAAATGAGACCTAAGGTTTAATTATTTAAAAAAAAAGGAAATAAAATACCAACTTTAAGCAGGGAGTTTATAATCCAATTTGTTGGGAGAAAGTTTTTAACTTCAAATTATGACGATCAACAGAATCAAAAGCCTTTTCGAAATCAACAAAACTAGCAACCGAAGGTTTCTGAAACTAAATATTTCTCAAGAATCTGCCTGAGTGAAAATATCTGATCCACACAACCCCTACCACTTCTGAATCCACATTGCTCATCACACAACTGATTGTCAACCAGATTCTTAATTCTATTATGCACAATCATGGAATGAAGTTTACCTGGAACAGAGAGTAGGCTGATCCCTATAGTTATCACAAGAACTGCGATCACCTTTTTTGAAAATAGGGATAATAATAGCTCTGGTAAAATCCTTAGAAACCACACCTTTATCATAAAAGATATTCAATTGATTACTTGTCATCGTCATCATCCCCCTCCTCAAGCAGCCATGGGCTATGGAGGTTCAACCAGACCACACAATTTAGTTCTCCGAGCATATCTTTCCTGAGCTATATCTGCTGCATCTGGCCACTGCACACCAATTCTAACAAGGTAAAGGATAAAAATAATTCTGGGAATACTGAAATAGGTTTATGGCAGAAAGGAGTATAAAATGGGAAAGAAAAATGTTGGTTATGTACACACACTGGCCACTGAATTAGAAACCTTTATGCAGATGTACATAAATGTCACTTGAGCAGCGTATATGCAAAATACATGGTCACTTGCTTCACCACATGATTTAGGCAACTATTTAAGACTGCTGCTCATCAGTAATCGTCAGTAGTGTTGATCACAAAGGATCTTTCGGGGTTCGATAAAGGGCTTATTGTGGGTGCCTGTCTGGCTGGAGCAAAGATTTTAAAAACAGCAGAGCTGACTGGTTTCTGAAAATGCAAGATATATCGGGTTTTAAATCAGTGGAAATTGCTTGTCTAAGAGGCGTAATTGTGGCACAAAGACAATCTGTCAGGAATGAGATCGCTGTTGTCTGAGAAGGCTTGTATGGAGAAACATGACTTCCTGTATGCAGCAAGTGACCAAAGCATTCAATGAAGGCTGTTCCCAACCCATATCTAAATGAACTATGTGCAGGGAATTGAAGAGGATCAGTATTAACAGTTGCATGCCTATACGGAAACCACTGATTTCTGTGAAGAACCAGAAAGTTAGTCTACAGTGGTGTTAGGAACACTGTGACTGGAAACTGGAAAAAGTCAAGTGGTCTGATGAGTTGCATACACCTTGTTCTGCACTAAAGGTAGGCAGAGAGTTTGGCGGGAGCCCCACAAAGCAATGGGTCCAGCTTGCCTTGTAAACACAACTCAAGGTTCTGGAAGCAATGTCATGGTGTGGGGCACCTTCTGCTGATACGAACGGGTCCCCCGATATTGCTGGAAGGTCGGTTGTCCCCCAAGGATTATCTGAACATTGTTGCTGATCAAGTCCATCCTGCAATGTTGACTTTTTATCCCGCAGGTGATGGCTGTTCCATGGACGAAAATGCTACTGTCGATTGTGCAAGATGTACTCAGCAGTGGTTCAGTGAGCATGACAGTGACTTCCACCATCTTCCCTGGCCACCACAAAGCCTGGATCTGAACCCATTGAGAATGTATGGGATACATTAGAAAAACAGATCTGGGAGCACAGTCCTCTTCCGTCAAATCTAAGCCAGTTGCAGGACTGCCTGTGAATGCCTAGTATGCTGGAGATGTAAACGCACTCCGACACCTTGTGGAATATATGCCAAACCACATACGTGCTGTAATTTGGGCTAAAGGAAGTCCAACTCAGTATTGAATAAAGGTTTCTAATTTAGTGGCTGGTGTGTGTACTTTGCAATTACTTCTAAAAATCTTGCACTTTTTAAAATAGCAGTTTTTTTTTTGTTAATTTACAAGAGATTTTCAAAACCTTAATGAAAAATCTGTTGATAATAGTTCAAATTATACCTGTGAGCTTAAATCAGACGACTGCTTCAGCATAGAGTAACATTAACAAACAAATTGGCAATATGTATGATGCTTCTAAGGAATGGCAACCAGATGGCTTAGGCCTCTCATTATGGATTCTGTAAACGTATACAGACTATGTGAAAACTGTAAGGTTTAAATAAAAAGGTGACAAAATGCACCCTTGTCTAACTCCAGTAGCAATGCAAACCAATCGTTAACTGGTGGCCAAGTTAAATTTGAAGTGTTTTCAGAAAATAAAACATACAACTTTAGAATCTCATCCTGAAGTAACTAATGAAGGGAAATACTCATGTTATATACCAAAAAAATAAAAAGCATTTAATTGTGATTAATCAAATGGCAAAAATTTGATGAAAAATAAAAGGCAAGTTAAAGTTTTTAAACATTAAAATAATGCAAAATTTTACTGTATTTTTTCTATTTTCAGGTTGGGGGAAGGGGACCCACTGGACAGCTGTAAGGAGACAGAAGCCTCCTATGGAAGCCATCCAGTGTATTATTTAACGTGCACCAGATATGGCTCTCAAGCACATGGGGCAATGTTTTATGCCCTATCTGACAGACGGTGGTCTTTCCAAGGCTATCAGTGTCCATAGTGATGGAGGGTAGGGTGGTGGTTTACTAGAGATAAATCTCAATGCTGGCACGTGTAGAACTTCATACCTGGGAAATACAGATTACAAGCCTAGCGCAGCACTGACTGAGCAAAACCCCTCTCCATACCCTGCACAAATCCTACCTTGATAAAGGGCGACTTTAGCAAGGGTGGGCAATGCACCTCTACTTTAAAGTACGTCAGTGATTAAGTGGTTAGTGTGTCTTTGAAGTGAAACAATATTTAAATGCACTGAAAGATACAATTGTTATTTTCTTGATGTGAGTAAAATGTATCATAAGATATATTTTTCATATTGTACTGAGTATAGCCTTGACAAATTGTAGTATTATAGGTTACTCTACTTTGTCAACAAATATTTTATTCTTCATGTTTTCTGTTATATCTACAGTAGTAATAGAATTATTTCTAGTTATTAACCTTTTTAGGTTTCCAATAGATATTGGCAGAATCTGAAATGAGAGGCCAAAGACGTCTATTTTAGTTTTTAGTACAAAACAAACAAAAAAAAAAAAGATATTTTAAACTAAAATTGTCATTTTAAAATTATCTTTTAAATGCATGAAATTCAAGCTTTAAATATATATATAAAAAATAAAAACACCCTCAAGCAGCTGCTTTCCACAGAGGTCTGACAGGAGCCTGTCAGTTCATACGCCACAGTAGGTCTCAGGATGGTGGGACCTCAGCAGAAAAACGACACATTCATCCATGCCTTACCGGAGCTCGAACTCAGATCCCTTAGATCAGTAACCAAGCATGTTAACCACTTGGCCACGGGAAGGCTTTTAAATATATTTTCTTTTTTCATTTCATGCAAATTTTTTTTTAACTACAATATAAATAATTTGTTAAAGCCATCTGATCGTCATTTCTTAGAAGTGTTATATGATATTCCAAATTTGTTTAACATTACACTACGTTGAAGCATCCCCCTGATTTAAGCTCACAAGTTTGATTTTAACTATTATCAACAAATTTTTCCTTAAAGTTTCGATAATCTGCTGAAAATTAATAAAAAAAACTGCCATTTTTAAAAATAGAAGATTTTTAGAAGAATTAGTAAGTATGTACATGTTTTTCTCCCTTTTACACTCATTTCTTCCTTAAACCTATTTCAGTATTCCTAGAATTATTTTCATTTTATCATTTACCCCAGCATTCCGTGTATTGTTCCTGATGCTCAAATCTAAGCTAAAACAAGATATATATATTTTAGATGCTTTTAGAAGCCTCGAGGTATAAAAGGTCATGCCCAGCATGTCCTACTAGTAATTAAACGTGTTTGTTTGCCATGTGTCCTGTATGGGTCATCTGCCTGATGGGAGGGGCAGGGGTGGCTCAGTCAGTAGCGCGCCAGGCTCGTAATCTGTAGTTCCCAGGTTCGAGTCCCAGCTGGGTCAGCGTTGAGATTTTTCTCCGCAAAATTCCCCGCCCTGCCCACGGTCAGTAGGGGACACCGATGGGCTTGGAAAGGCTGCCGTCCGTCGGATGGGACGTTAAGCCGTGGCCCCGTGTGCGGGAGAGCCATACCCTGTGCACGTTAAAGAACATGCTGGATGGCCTTGACGGGAGGCTACCATCTGTCTCCCAACAGCTGTTCCAGTGGGTCCCCTCCCCCAACCTTCTCTGAGCCTTTGGGGTCCATGTGACCTGGCCATTTAGCCCATGGTGTGCAAAAAAGTGCCGCTCAGAGGTAAAACAACCCAACCCAAAGCCTGATGGGAGATTGTTTACAGCATTGGAGATTCATTCACCAAGTTATTATTAAAATTAAATCAATAGTTTTAATATTCTTTAATGAAAGTTCTATGCTACGTAGTATCAAATGTAATGAATGATATTTTAAGTATCGCAGAGGATGGGTACTGAGAGGAACTTCAGTGATGACATTTGATAGTGAGTGACAAGTTCATTTTTCAAAGCTCTTGCTGGCAAGTGATGAGTCACAGTAGGAATCCAGAAGGTGATATGGTATGTTGAAGTTTTTTTTTTTCTGATCAAAGTTTCACAATTGAAGTAGCTTCAATAATAGCTACTGATACTTATGGTAGCATAGAGTGCTTAAAAACGCTGAGATCAATGCATGCACTTTGCGTCCTTACTTTGGGCACATTGTCAGGTGGCATTGTGTTAGGAGTAACTATTTGTTGAATGCGGGGGAAGGCTGGGGTACCATAAATTGCATTGTCAGTGGCTTGGCTCAGAGGTTCGGAGTGGCTGGCCTATGTACAGATGGCCAAAATGCAATCTGCATGTGAAGGAGGTGAGTAAGAGGGTGTGGAGTTATAGGATCTCTCTAAGATTTGAGAATTTTGAGGAAAGCCACATTTTGAGAATAAACTGATAATTTCTTTATTATCCATTGCATTGGGATTAGAATGAGTTGGGTGATATTATTAACTTTATAACCCTCATAAACTTATGCATGGGATTAATAATAAACATGTTAATGAGGACACTAATAGTGGTCATCATATTGGTAGGGATAGGGGGTATTGGGAAGTGTGTGTGTGTGTGAGGGGGGTATTGTAATCACAGATTTCTAGTATGAATTTGTGATAATTTAAGAATTTTAATGGGGTCTGAGGGCATGTACGTGATTGCAGGTGGGAACCTCTGATCACCATTCCCACCTGCAATCACATACATACACCTCAAACCCCATTAAAAGACTTAAACTATCACAAATTCATACAAGGAATGAGCTATTAGAATAATTCCCCCCCCCTACACACACACATTTCTTAATATCTCTTATCCCTACTGATATAACACCTATTAATATCCTCATTAACAAGTTTATTATTAATCTTATTTACAAGTTTACAAGGGTTATAAAGTTAATAATATTACCCCACTCATTGTAATCCCTAAGGAATGGACAATAAAGCAAAGAAATTTTCAGTTTATTCACAAAATGAAGATTTCCTCAAAATTCTCAAATGTTGGAGAGATCCATACTACACACCCTATTACTTTCCTTCACATGCAGATTGTATTACAGCCATCTACACATAAGCCAGCCACTCCAAACCTTGGAGCCAAGCCGCTGACAATGCAATTTATGGCATCTCTCCCGAGCTCAACAAACAGCTACTCCTAACGCAATGCCTTAAGCTGCTCACTTGCGACCTGATGATGCACCAAAAAGATCTGAAATGCATGTCATGGATCTCAACGTTTTTAAGCACTCATTGTTACAATAAGCATCATTAGTAATTATTTATGCTACTTAAATCACGAAACTTCAATCAATAAAAAAACATCAGCATAAACCACATCACCTGCACTCCCGCTGCGACTCACTTGCCAGCAAGAGCTTTGAAAAATGAACTTGTCACTGCTATGAGCTGCCATCTCTGGAGTTGCTCTCACTACCCATCCTCTATAGTATGTAAAATATCATTCATTACTTTTTATTCTAGGTAGCATAAAACTTTTGTTGAAGTGCTATAGAGTATTAAAGATATTGATTTAATTTTACATACTGAACTGTGAAGCTCAAATTTTGTAGATTTATTTTGATTTTATTTCTGCAGATATACAGAAAACTACCAATATTTTTGACATTTGCTACATTGGTGGCTTACAACTTGTTTGGATTTTTTTAACATCACATTAGGATATATGTAAATTTTGCTTTTATTATTTCTTCACTTTGAAGTAAAAAAAACTTTGATCTTTTGTTTCCTGAAAATGATTGAGGTATTGGATATGGAAGCAAAAAGGACTTCTGGCATGAAAATCAGTTCTCTTGTGGGAGCAGTAGGTATGGAGTACCTTTGCAACTCCACTCTGACCAAGGACGGAATTTTGAATCCAATGTGTTTAAAGGCTTCTATCAACTATTAGGCATTCAGAAAACCGAACTCCCCTACATCCTCAGTCAGATGGTATGGTTGAGAGATTTAATAGGACAATTATTACTTTCCTCCACATGAAGTTGGGGGAAGAATCAGAGCATTGTTCATCGACAACCATCAATATGACTGGGATCACCATATACCTCCTTTTGTTGCCATGCAGAACAGCAGTGCATGAGACAACTAGACAGACACCTTCCATGATGCTCTTTGGAAGAGAGTTGTCTTCCCTGTGACCTTTTATATGGTTGGCCTGAAGCAATGCCTGCATCCACAATACATACAAGAATTACAACAACTAGAAGAAATCCATCAATACATCAGACATAACATCAACTTAGCAAGCGAGAGAACCAATAAGAGATACAACAGTAAAATAAATGGAAATGTTTTCAATCAAGGAGATCTTGTCTGGCTGTACAATCCACAAGAAACTTTCTCCAAAACTTCAGAAACCTTGGGAAGGTCCGTATACAGTAGTTAACAGGATTAATGATGTGTATTGCATTTGTCAATGTCCAACTACAAAGTGCAAGGTGGTTCATGTGGATCATTTGGTCATATTTCCTCGAAGAACTGAAGAAGCTTTGGAATCTGGAATTGTTCAGGACGAACAAGATCTAAGGAGGGGGCAGTGTTACGATAGACGAACGTGTTACAGTGAATTTATGATAAATGTGTCATGAATACTCATGTATGCTTCTGTGTGAGAATTATGTAACTAATGAATTGGAATACAGAACCAATCTGAAAAATAAAAAAGAGCGAATTGTTATGTTGGAGTTGTGGATATCCGATTGCGTTGGTTAGCTGGCAAAGGAAAAGAAGAATTTGTCATCTTGTGTGTGGTGATCAATGTCTGAAAAAAATTGGTTGAGAAAACAGTACACTTAGCTGCAGTTTTGGAGTACTTGAGGATTAAAACCTAAGAATGAAGTTATTTTGTGTATAGTTATTTAGGAATTGGTATGGTAGCTAGGTAGTCACTGGAAGGAGAGATATGTACCAATCCCCTGTGATGATGCTGGCCAGGTCTAGCATCTAATGTCCGACCTCACTTTCTCGTGGTGCAGACCGTTAGTACCTTTCAAATGAGATACTCTCTTGTGGAAGTGAACAGAAGGGGAGGGCTGCCAGATCAGTGTGGCCTACTGATCTGGACAACTATGGCTACTTTTCTTTTTAGCATTAAAGACGAATGTTATCTCTTCAAGCATTAAAGACTTCAATGTTATCTGCCGTTATGCCCCCACTGAGGATGCTGATGAGGATGAGAAGGATAGGTTTTGCGGACAACTTCAGGATATTTTGAATTCTGTCAAGAAAGGAGATATTATCCTTGTTCTAGGTGACTTTAGTGCCAAAGTTGGTACTGACTCTGACCTGTGGGGAGGAGTAATAGGCCCTTTTGGTAGCTGTAATGGCAAAGAACAACGTCTCCTACAGGTAAGTAAACTCAATGGATTCAGAATAACTAACACTTATTACAAACACTGTGACATACATAAGTACACATGGGTTTCACTCAATGGGCTGCATAAGAATATTATTGATTATATATTAACAGCAAATGGGCTAGTTCTGTTAGGAATACCAGGTCATATAGGGGAGCTGAAATTGGATCTGACCATTACCTTGTTAAAAGTGTCTTGCAACTTAAACTGAAAAAGCGTTGTGCCAGGGTTAAAAAATTTACTTTTAATACTGAAGCTCTGAAAGACCCAGTTATAGCCAAAGCTTACAAAGATAGGTTACTTAGTTATTATGAGAGTCATGGTTTGGTTACTACTGAAGTTGAGGAAGAATGGGACCATTTCAAACAGGCTTTTTTGGAAACTAACAGTACTCTTTTAGGAAAAAAGGAGCAGAAGAGGCAGAATTATCTGAGGGATAAGACACTTGAGCATATTTTGGAAAGAAAGAACTGCAGGAATGTCCTTAATCAATACCCTACTAATCCTAATAGAAAGCATTACAGAAAACTTAATAAACGTGTAAAAGATCAGTTAGCTGCTGATAAGAATTGATGGCTTGGCTGACAAAGCCGAGGAAGCAGTTAGACAGCACAACAGCAGAAAGCTGTACCAGATAGTTAATGTTTTGTGTGGTAGAAAACGGACAGGTATACAGGGATTGAAGGATAAACAAGGTAAGGTTATAGAAGGTGAGGATTCTGTCACGGCTAGGTGGGCTGAGCATTTCAGTGATATTCTAAACAATGTGGTTAGTTCTATTCCCATTGTTTGCAATGATGATATATGATTGGTGGCTTTAATGTTGGCGCTATAACACAATCTGAAGTTATTTTGGCTGTTTCTAAACTTAAACTTCATAAATCCCCAGGGGTAGATGAAATTACTACTGAAATGCTTAGAGCTGGGAATGTTTCGGTTACCACTTGGATGACTGAAATTCTGAATATCTTTTATGATAAAGGCATGTTTCCTAAGGATTTTACCTGAGCTAATGTTATTCCTATTTTTAAAAAAGGTGATCGCAGTTCTTGTGATAACTATAGGGGTGTCAGCCTACTTTCTGTTCCAGGTAAAGTTCTTTGCATGATTGTGCTTAATAGAATTGAGAATCTGGTTGATAGTCAATTGCGTGAACAATGTGGATTCAGAAGTGGTAGGGGATGTGTAGATCAGATATTTTCACTCAGACAGATTCTTGAAGAATATTTAGAGCTTCAGAAACCTTTGGTTGCTAGTTTTGTTGATTTCAAAAAGGCTTTCGACTCTGTTGATCGTCATAATTTGTGGTTGATTGTGAGATCATATGGTATATCTGACAAGTTAGTTAACATAATGAAAGCTCTCTATAATAACACTGAGTCGTGTGTGAGAGTTGGCAAGACTTGTACCAATTAGTTTAGCGACAAGGGTGCATTTTGTCACCTTTTCTCTTTAGCTCGGTTATTGATTATGTTATGCGAAATTCACTTCAAGGGAAAGATTTTGGCCTTAAATGGGCTGGAGATACGAAAATTTCTGATTTAGATTATGCTGATGATTTAGCCCTTTTGGCAAATGATGTTGATGAGATGAACTCTTTCATTCGAGCTGTTGATGAAACTGGTAGTAGAGTAGGCTTGGTTATAAACAGAGAGAAAACTAGTGATGAAAATTGGTCAGGCAGGCTGTGATTCAGTTAATCTGAATGGTTGCAGTCTTGAGCAGGTGTCACAGTTTAATTATCTTGGGAGCTATGTAACAGATAATGGTGATGTGCGCCATGAGATTAACAGACGAATAGGGATTGCTGCCGGGACTTTTAAGAGTCTATGGAGAGTGTGGAGAAATAGGCATATACACCTAAAGACTAAAATTAGACTGTATAATAGTTTGCTTCTTTCTAGGGTTAGTTATGGTAGTAAAATTTGGACACTTTGTAAACAAGATAACAGGAAACTAGATGCTTTTGATTCGAGATGCTTACGCAGTATCTTGGGTATTAGGTGGTTCAACTTTGTAACTAATGATGAGGTTAGGCAATGGAGTTTGCAACCTCCTTTAAGCAGCATATTGTGCAGAGAGAGACTCTGTTGGTTTGACCATGTCCGTATTAATAATTACAGATTGGCGAATAGGGTTATGAACAGTGTGCCTAAAGGCCTTAGAAAGAGGGGGAGACCTAGGATGTGGTGGGCAGACAATGTCAAACAGGACCTTGTTAGAATTGGTGTGCAGTGGTCAGATGCAGTAGATGTAGCTCAGGATACTCTTGCTTGGAGAAGTAAACTGCACAGTCTGGTTGGACCTCTGTAGCCCATGGCTGCTTGAGGATGATGATGATGATGATGAAAATTATTCCGAGATATTGCAAGTATTCACATATATATGATTTTCGTTAGATTAAAAATTTATAATTATCCAATCTGAATCAATGAAAAACACACAAGAGAAACATTGGTATCTTTAGTTTATGTACATGTTTTTATTCATACTTTTGTATTAAATCACATTTTAGATTTATTTTTACTAGTTGTTATTTTTGAACTCACGCTAAGTTTTCATCTTTTTGAATTCATATCAATATTATATCACTGGTAGGGTCTAAAATTTTCACAATAAATATTAACTGGCCTCACCTGCTTAGAAACTCAGGACCCATTCTATCCAGTTGATTATGTCCACTGCTTCTAAGTCAGGCACTTTCACTATCGCATAGAGTATAACATAAAGTGAATTATTATCATTTCAATATTACTGCTTGATAAAGAAAATGCCACACCAGGAAGTATTTGTCGAAGTGCCATGAAAATAAGTGGGTATGTGTCAACAGCTGGGTTATGTAAATGAGTGCAGTTGGAAATGAACACAATATAGGTGGAGATAACAGGGCAAAATGGCTCAGCATAGCAAGTTTGGTCATCCTCATATGGGCATATGGATCACTGCATCTGAGTGATTTTGGTGGCAAAACATGTATAAAGAGTGAGAATGTCTGGGTGAGGTCATTGGGAATCCTACCATCACATAGACACCTTTACCAGAGGCTTCATCATAGGACTACGTATGGCTGGTTGGCCCTTGTGCCGCATACTGGAGGTAACACATTGGAATGCAACCACAGTCAGCCAAATTTGGTGACCAGTGGTTGGAGGAAATAACGCACATCGCCATAGTGGGACTGGTGCACATAGGCAGACGTCCGAATGCCTCAGTCGCTGCATTCAATGGCAAGACTGTAGCAGCACCACAATAGACGACATTCAACATGATGTACAAGCAGCTACAGACATCCCAGTGTCGACACAGACCTATGAATTGCAGATTGGCTGAGAGAGTTTTGCACTCTCGCCAGTCATTGCGATACTGCCACTCACTGCAGCACATTGTCACACAAAGTTGCAGTGCTGCCGTACCAGACATGCATGCACGATGAATGGAACTATGTTACGTTCAGCAACAAGTCTTGCTTCTGTCTCAGTAGAGACAATCACCAATTGAGTCTGGAGACGATGTGGTCATTGGGCTTGATCTTGCTGCTATCCGTGAGCATCATATGGCTCCTCAGCCCGGTGTCATGGTTTGGAGTGCTATCAGTTTCAACAGCTGTTCATCACTCATAAGCATAGTGGATATTACAGCAGCATGCATAGTGGATATGGCAGCAGATGAGGTGCTGCAGCCTGTTTTGTTGCCGTATCTCCGTGGTATCCCTGATGCCCAGTTTCAACACTATAATGCCCACCCACACACTGCCAATATCAGCAGACAGTGCTAACAAGGTATCCTGGTGCTGCCTTTGCCATTGAGATTCCCAGACTTCTC
Organism: Ryuthela nishihirai; assembly: GCA_038380435.1. Classification (NCBI taxonomy): domain Eukaryota; kingdom Metazoa; phylum Arthropoda; class Arachnida; order Araneae; family Heptathelidae; genus Ryuthela; species Ryuthela nishihirai. The sequence continues at coordinate 150,190,589 of JAWZYU010000001.1, read as the reverse complement.
CCCAATAGAGAACATGTGGGATGTCATTGGACGATGACTACATGCCTCTGCATGTCCCCCTCTCAATATCAATGAATTATGGACACAGGTTGTCATGATCAGATAACCTTTGTCCTGCCAAACAGTTCACCATCCGCAGGGTACTCATCAATAGCAGGCAGCTCGCTTGGAAAAAGGGTTAGAAGAAAACTGCAAGCATCATCTGTGCCTAAGGGGGTCAGTTCCCCAAGCCGTGGATAGTTGGGAGCACCGTATCAGGGCTGCTTGGCAGTGACAGAGGTCATGTGAGCAGAAGTGATCAGAGGGGGAGAAAAAAGGAAGAAGATGGCAGGCTGCAACCTAGAGGGAAAAAGGGGTCAGAGGGACTCGGCATGGCAGCCAAGAGGACAGTGGGGAAGTACGCTTGACTCTCGTATAGGAGAGTGCAATGTCTTTATCGAGGAACAGTGTCAGTAACCGCCGAAGGATCATAGCATCCTGTAAGCATGAAATGGTTTATGTTTTCATATGCTAGATGTAATTATCTGTGGTATTAAATATTTGTTAAGTTTATCCAGTACAAGTGTCGGTAGTCCATTCATTCCTGATTCCGTGTATGCTCGAGACCCTTTGTGTCAGCGCACTGATATAGCAGGTAGTGGCTAGCAGCCAGGAGAGACGACCTCAACACAGGTCAACAACACATGGTCCACAATACCTCAGCACACCATCTGAGGACTTTTCCAATCGATGTCCCACTGTGTTGCCGAATGCATAGTCCAGCATGGTGGTCATATGACCTACTGACTCAGGCCACATTATGTCTCTTTGCCCATCGCATTCATGTAAACCCTCATAAATCAAATAACTTTTTCCCACCTACTTGTCTATATGTGTGGTAAGTTTCATCTCATTTGGTGCATTCCTTCATGGTATGGCATTTTCTTTGTTGAGCAGTGTACTTGCTTACCTGCGATAACTTGTCAAAGCCTTGAATATGACCATCAATGTTCTGCAAGCCAACTTTGGAGGCATAGCGTCTATTTCCATCCATAATGAAAGCAACGTGGTGTGGAATTGGTCCTTGTTTCAACACTTGAATGCAGAATGATTGTAGCCATGACTGTTTACTTTCTCTAAACCATGACATTCTCATAGAAAAAATACGTACAACTTATTGCAGACTGTAAGAAAATATAATTTCTGAAAGTTTATTATTTATGGCATTAAAACAATTATTTGAAAATACTATTTATTGTTTACAGTGGTACCTGCTTAATACCATGTTTTTTTGTACCTCAAAAGACACGTTAAAAACACAGACATTTAGAGTATATCAAAATTATAGGCCCATAAGAGACACTTGTGATTACTAGAAATTGATATAATTGAGACAGATTGAATTTTAAAAGTAACTGGCAATAAAAAAGCATAACTACAAAAACACATGCAAGTGATTACAGAAATGTGAAGCAAAATGAAATTGAACTAGTAAAACTGCACAGATATTGAAAAATGGTGTATTTAATAAAAATCTATAGAAAATGTTTAAGAAAAAAGTTTTTTTTTTAAAGACAAAATAAGTATCTTATTGTGATGAACTATAAAATTTGACAGATAGTGTGTTAAAACCGTATGAAATGGAATACCACATGTTTCACGAAATTGGATAAAACCGTATGAAATGGAATACCACATGATTCACGAAATTGGACTAAAAATATCCCAATGAAATAAATTAAAGAGATTTTTCCATGTATTTGTTCAACTATCAAGGAACATATCACTTTGAATATAATGTCGATCAAATTTAGAGGAAAAATTATCTGCAGCCAGGTGGGATATAAACCCACAACCTCCTAATAATATGTCAGGTGCTCTGAATGCTGAGCTACTGGCCACCAATCAAGATCTCCTCTAATTGATGTTATGAACTTCCTACCAATAGTACACAATTTTCTGTGTCTCATGAAGGTATACTCAAAATATACTTGTCATCTTCAACGTATTTGTCATTGTTTCTTGAGGGTGACAGCAGCTGGGACAATACCTTCACAAGATACAGAAAATTGTGTACTGTTGGTAGTTCAAAACATCAATTAGAGGAGATCTTGATTAGTGATTGGTAGTGCAGCAGTCAGAGTACCTGACATGTTATCAGGAGGTCATGGGTTTGTATCCCACATGGCTAAGATAATTTTTCCTCTAAATTTGATCAACGTTAAATTCAGAGTGATATTTTCCTTACTAATGAAAGGGAAGTGCAAGATGAGCTGTGGCATAACTATGCCAATAAAGTGGCTTTTAAAGTTTAGGAAATATTTTGTTTTACAAATTTTTCAATAAAGGCAAGAGTGATTACATTTTATTAAAAGCAAATTTAAATATCTGTATTTAAATTAAATGTACAAAAAATTGCATCTAATATAACATTGCTTGTTATAAAAGCTACAAAGACACATGCAATGACAGGCTGATTTTGCTTCCTTTCAAACTTTGTCTGCTATGGCTATTAAAGCAACAACTGAAGTGATTCTTTGAAAATTGAGTTCCGTGTACTTGTACAGTAGGTGCACACATTTGAACTTGTTCATATGTGTTTAAACAACCTAAAATTCACACTGCTAAACATGTGGTAACAATATTTATATAATTACATGTTAAAGAACATTGTATTTTACCTGAATTATTAAAGACATAATTTATTTTGGATTTTTCAAATTTTACCATTTTTGTGACTTCATATGAAAGGAAAAATTATAGTAAATAAATATGTATATTGAAATTTTTCATAGAGTGGTATAATATATAGGGTTCAAAGGAAAGTACTAAAACATTCAAATAACATTTTAACAAAGGGTCCTAGAGATGCAAATGTTAGATATACTTATAAGAAAGTGACCATGCTTGAACTAATAACAGCAAATGTAGTGCCCCTAGTGGCAAATTTAGGAAGTTAACACACCTAAAATGGCAACAAAGAGAGACTTAGAAAAATTGCAAATAACTAAGTCGTAGAGCATCTTCTAATAAATAGGAAACGGTACATAGTAAAGATGAAATGAGTGGATAGAAGGCTATAAATGACAGTCATTCAAAATCAAAAGCTTGATACTTAGCCGCCTGCAGGTTATGGTAAACATGACACATACAACAGAAAAACAGAGAGAATAGTTATGAAACCATTATGTATACAGATTAATGATTATAGGATGATTGTGTTTCAATTCACCAATGGCAAATGGTAGTCCCTGGAATGACAGCTATGCACCAAATCCCCTGTGATGATGCATAGAACCAGCCAGGCCTAACACAATGTCTCACCCTGCCTTCTCATGGTGCAGACCATTAGTACCTTTCAAAAGAGATACTCTCTTGTGGAAGTGAACGGAAGCAGAGGGCTGCCAGATTAGTGTGGCCTACTGATCTGGACAACTCTGGCTACTTTTCTTTCTACCCTGCTCAGGAGTGGTCAACCTCACAGGGCCCTGGTGCTGACCATATAAACCCACTGGACTGGACTGAATTATGGCTCTGAGCTTTACTGTGGATCCCGAATTTGATGCACTGGTGGTCTTCTGTGGAGGGAAAATCTTCCGCTGTGTTTCCTGTTTGTTTGTGGGTTGACAGCCCCAAGTGAATAGATTCACAGGATATGTTTATCAGCTGGTGGATAATCCTGAGCAGAGGTCATCACAGGCACCTGAACTCTTTGCTTCTATTGGCATCGTCAAATTCTACACTGGAGGAAGTCTTCCAGAGTAGATGGCTTCAGCCTTTAGTGGTGGGGGAACGGTCTTTGCCCCATGTCTGCGATTAGGGGGGCTGTTTGATATTGTCAGCATTCCCTCTCTCAATAAACATAGTTTCTTTAAACATCCCACTAACCATTTTCTCTCCATAGGTAGTTGGAATGTGAGGACTCTGCACAGAGCTTTTTCTCTTGATGTCCTCGCACAAGAATTCCACCATTATAGTTTAGATATTCTCGGCTTGCAAGAGACCAGATGGACAGATAAAGGTCAGATTCTAAAAAATAATCTTAAATTTCTCTTTTCAGGGAGGGACGACAATAAGCATCACCAAGGCGTGGGTCTGCTTCTCAGCAGACACGCTAGTGATGCTCTTCTAGGATATGAGTGCATTAATGAAAAGTTTCTTACAGCAAAATTTCAGACAGGCATTAAAGACTTCAATGTTAATCTGCTGTTATGCCCCACTGAGGATGCAATGAGTATGAAAAGGATAGGTTTCAAGGACAACTTCAGAATAGTTTGAATTTTGTCAAGAAAGGAGATACTACCTTTGTTTAGGTGACTTCAATGCCAAAGTTGGTACTGACTCACCTTTGGGGAAGGGTGATAGGTCCTTTTGATATTGGTAGCTGCAATGGCAATGCAGGTAAGTAAACTCAATGGTTTCAGAATAACTAACATTTATTACAAACAAAGTGACATACCTAAGTACATATGTACACATGGGTTTACCTAATACATTGACATACCTAAGTACACATGTACACTAAGTACACATGGGTTTCACCTGATGGGCTGCATAAGAATATGATTGATTGTATATTAGTTAACAGCAAATGGGCTAGTTCTGTTAGGAATACCAGGTCATATAAGGGAGCTGAAATTGGATCTGACCATTATCTTCTTAAAAGTGTTGTGCTAGGGTTAAAAATTTTACCTTGAAGTTATAGCTAAAGCTTACCACGATAGGTTACTTAGTCATTATGACAGTCATGGTTTGCTTACTACTGAAGTTGAGGAAGAATGGGACCATTTCAAACAGGCTTTTTTGGACACTAACAGTACTCTTTTAGGAAAAAGCAGCAGAAGAGGCAGAATTATCTGAGTGATAAGGCACTTGAGCTTATTTTGGAAAGAAAGAACTGCAGGAATGTCCTTAATCAATACCCTACTAGTCCTAATAGAAAGCATTATAGAGAGCTTAATAAAAGTGTAAAGGATCAGTTAGCTGCTGATAAGAATCTTTGGCTTGGCTGACAAAGCTGAGGAAGCAATTGGACAGAACAACAGAAGAAAGCTGTACCAGATAGTTAATGTTTTGTGTGGCAAGGTAAGGTTATATAGAAGGTGAGGATTCTGTCATGGCTAGGTGGGCTGAGCATTTCAGTGATGTTCTAAACAATATGGGTAGTTCTACTCCCATTGTTTGCAATGATGAGAGATGCAATGGTGGCTTTAATATTGGCCCTATAACACATTCTGAAGTTATTTTGGCTATTTCTAAACTTAAACTTCATAAATCCCCATGGGTAGATGATATTACTACTGAAATGCTTAGAGCTGGGAATGTTTCTGTTACCACTTGGATGACTGAAATTTTGAATATCTTTTATGATAAAGGCATGGTTCCTAAGGATTTTACCAGAGCAATTATTATCCCTATTTTCAAAAAAAGGTGATCACAGTTCTTGTGAAAACTATAGGGGTATCAGCCTATTCTTTGTTCCAGGGAAAGTTCTTTGCATGATTTTGGCTTAATAGAATTAAGAATCTGGTTGACATGCAATTTGTGTGATGAGCAATGTGGATTCAGAAGTGGTAGGGGATGTGTAGATCAGATATTTTCACTCAGGCAGATTCTTGAAAAATGTTAAGAGTTTCAGAAACCTTTGGTTGCTAGCTTTGTTGTTTTGAAAAAGGCTCTCTATAACACTGAGTCATGTGTGAGAGTTGGTAAGGCTTGTAGGTATTGGTTTAGCATTACTTCTGGTGTTTGACAAGAGTGAATTTTGTCTCCTTTTCTCTTTAGTTTGGTTATTGATTATATTATGTGAAATTCACTGCAAGGGAAAAATTTTGGCCTTAAAGGCTGGAGATATGAAAATTTCTGATTTAAATTATGCTAATGATTTAGCCCTCTTGGCAAATGATGTTGATGAGATGAACTCTTTCATTTGAGCTGTTGATGAAACTGGTAGTACAGTAGGTTTGATTATAAACAGAGAGAAAACTAAAGTCATGAAAATTGGTCAGACAGACTGTGATTCTGTTAATCTGAATGGTTGCAGTCTTGAGCAGGTGTCATAGTTTAATTATATTGGGAGATATGTAACAGATGCTGGTGATGTGCAGCATGAGATTAACAGACGAATAGGGATTGCTGCCAGGACTTTTAAGAATCTATGGAGAGTGTGGAAAAATAGGTGTATACACCTATAGACCAAAATAAGTTTGTATACTAATTTGGTTCTTTCTAGGGTTGGTTATGGTAATGAAACTTGGACACTTTGTAAACAAGATAACAGGAAACTAGATGCTTACCCAGTATCATGGGCATTAGGTGGTTCAACTTTGTAACTAATGATGAGGTTAGGCAAAGGAGTCGGCAACCTGTTTTAAGCAGCATATTGTGCATAGAGACTGTTGGTTTGGCCATGTTGCCTGTATGGATAATTATAGATTGATGAATAGGGTAGGGTTATTTACAGTGTGCCTAAAGGCTTCAGAAAGAGGGGAAGACCTAGGATGCGGTGGGCAGACAATGTCAAACAAGACCTTGTTAGAATTGATGTGCAGTGGCCAGATGCAGCAGATGTAGCTCAGGATAGATATGCTTGGAGAACTAAATTGCACGGTCTGGTTGGACCTTTGTAGCCCATAGCTGCTTGAGGATGATGATGATAATGATGATGATAAACTAAGCTCACAGATCTAACATTGAGCCTGTTCAACGTGCACATGGGCTACAATGGACTTTTGAACATGAGAAAGAATAGCTCGTTGACAGAAACCAGCATAGTTATCACTCTATATCGACGATCCATCATTGTATTATTGGGTTGTTTTACCTGTGAGCAACACTTTTTTTATTCACAGTCGACTAAATGAATCGACTCAGAGAAGGTTGGGAGAGGGGATCCACTGGACAGCTGTTAGGAGACAGATGGTAGCCTCCCTCAAGGCCATCCTGTGTGTTCTTTAATGTGCACAGGGTATGGCTGTCTCACATAGAGGACCATAGGTTAACATCCCATCCGACAGATGGCAGCCTTTCCAAGCACATCGGTGTCACCTACTGGCAAAGGGCAGGGTGGGAAGTTATCTCTGGAGATAATCTCAATACTGCCTTCTCAATGCTGCCTCAGGTAGGATGTGTGCTGCCTTCTCAATGCTGCCTCAGGTGGGATGAATAGCATCTCATCTGTCCAAAGGATCTCAAGCAAAAAAGCTGGTTTATCCTCTAAAGTTAGTACCAAACTGCAGAATTCTAAACATGTCTGATGGTTTGTTGGCATCAAATTGTGCATCAGTATGGGATAGTATGAATGTACACTTACATGAGCTGCTGTTAAGAAGCAGTCCTTATTGACTGCAGTTGAACTGATGCATGGATGAGCGAGGACATTCTAGAACGTCCGCTGGATGCGCTATAATACCAGACACTGTTGGTCTGCTACATCATGGAGAAGTCATTCTGCTGCAGTTCTCTCTGAACCATTAAACAACACATAAAATGGTCACTGGAGTTGGATTTGGATGTGGAGTTACCTGAAAATGGATGGAATACTGCCATGCAGCTTCCCAGGCATTTTGTTGATATTTGCCATATGGCAGCATCATCTCACAGTAATCATTGTTGCAATAGTCTGCCATCTGTGTTTTCAACTAGTAAAACTACTCACCTATAAGTTAATATTATATATAATGAATGTACTGCCATGACTGATTGTTATCTCTCTGGGTAAGTGCTGTGTCACTGTCATCTACATCATCATCATCATCCACAAGCAGCCTTGGGCTATGGAGAACAACCAGATTGTGCAATTTAGTTCTCCAAACACATCTATCTGGAGCCACATTTGCTGCACTTGCCCACTGAGCCCAATTCTAACAAGGTCCTGTTTGACATTGTATGCCCACTGCATCCTAGTAATCCCCCTCTTTCTGTGTCCTTTAAGTACACTGTTAATAACCCTATTCACTAATCAAGTTATGCATAGAGGCAACATGGCAAAACCAATGTAGTCTCTCTCTCTCTGCACAATATGCTGCTCAAAGGATGTTGCTGACTCCTTTGCCTAAACTCATCATCACTTACAAAGTTGAATCACCTAATGCCCATGATACTGCATAAGCATCTAAAATCAAAAGCATCAAGTTTCCTGTTATCTTGTTTACATAGAGTCAAAGTTTCACTACCATAACTAACGCTAGAAAGAACCAAACTATTACACAATCTAATTTTAGTCTTTAGATGTATATGCTTATTTCTCCATGCTCCCCATAGATTCTTAAAAGTCCCAGCAGCAATCCCTATTCATCTGTTTATCTCATGCCATACATCACCAGTATCTGTTACATAACTCCCAAGATAATTAAACTGAGAGGAGGTTGCTGACTCCTTTTCCTAAACTCATTATCACTTAATAGAACTGCTCAAGACTGCACTATCCAGATCAATTGACCAACAGCTTCCCTGACCAATTTTCATCACTTTAGTTTCCTCTCTCTGTTTATCACAAAACTTACTCTACTATCAGTCATCAACAGCTCTAATAAAAGAATTTATCTCATCAATATCACTGCAAAAATGGACAAATTATCGGCATAATCTAAATCAGAAATTTTCAGATTTCTAGATAACTTAAGTTCAAATCTTTCCCTTGCAGAGAATGTCACGTAACATAATCAATAAACAATTTAAATAGGAAAGGAGACATTCTGCACCCTTCTCATATACCAGATGCGATGCTAAACCAATTGCTACAAGCCTTACCACTCTCACAAATGACTGTTACTATAAATAGCTTTCCTTATGCTAACTTATTTGGTATGTCATGCAATCTCGCAATCAGCCACAAATTATAACGATGAGCAGAATTGAAAGTCTTTTTGAAATCAACAAAGCTAGTAACCAAGGTTTCTGAAACTCTAAATATTCATCAAGAATCTGCCTGAGTGGAAATATCTTATCTACACAACCCCTACCATTTCTGAATCCACATTGCTCATCACGCAATTGACTGTAAACCAGATTCTCAGTTGTATTAAGCACAATCATGCAAAGAACTTTACCTGGAACAGAAAGTAGGCTGACACCCCTATAGTTATCACAAGAACTATGATCATCTTTTTTAAAAATAGGGATAACAATAGCTCTGGTAAAATCCTTAGGAAACATGCCTTTATCATAAAAGATATTCAGAATTTCAGTCATCCAAGTGGTAACCGAAACATTCCCAGCTCTAAGCATTTCAGTAGTAATTTCATCTACCCCTGGGGATTTATGAAGTTTAAGTTTAGAAACAGCCAAAATAACTTCAGATTGTGTTATAGGGCCAACATTAAAGCCACCAATGCATCTAACATCATTGCAAACAATGGGAGTAGAACCACATTGTTTAGAACTTCACTGAAATGCTCAGCCCACCTAACCATGACAGAATCACCTTCTATAACCTTACCTAGTTTATCCTTCAATACCTGTATACCTGTCCGTTTTCTACCACACAAAACATTCACTATCTGATTAAAAATCAATCCAAAGTGAATGCACAGTATTCCCTGTTAAGAACATTAATTAATAGATTCTGAAAAAAATTAATCGCCGCCACGTCGGGAATCGAACCCGCATCTCTCCAGATTCATGCCAGAGCACACTACCATTGCACCACGCGTCGGACAACGAATATTTTCAGAATATGACCTTATAAATCTTCTTCCTGAGACGTGACTGAGACAGCACCATTTATACTCAAGGAGATGCAACTTTTTCAGCCGTTGCGTTTGATTATCAGATGTTAATGAGAAGGTCGCTAAAGCTAAGACGTTAATATATAATTAAAAATCAATCCAAAGTGAATGCACAGTATTCCCTGTTAAGAACATTAATTAATAGATTCTGAAAAAAATTCATCGCCACCACGGCGGGAATCGAACCCGCATCTCTCCAGATTCATGCCAGAGCGCGCTACCATTGGATTGATTTTTAATTATATATTAACGTCTTAGCGTTAGCGACCTTCTCATTAACATCTGATAATCAAATGCAACGACTGAAAAAGTTACGTCTCCTTGAGTATAGATGGTGCTGTCTCAGTCACGTCTCAGAAAGAAGATTTATAAGGTCATATTCTGAAAATATTCGTTGTCAGACGCTTGGTGCAATGGTAGTGCGCTCTGGCATGAATCTGGAGAGATGCAGGTTCGATTCCCGCCGTGGTGGCGATGAATTTTTTTCAGAATCTATTAATTCATTATCTGGTACAGCTCTCTGCTGTTGTGCTGTCTAACTGCTTCTTCGGCTTTGTCAGCCAATTCATCAAGTCAAAGATTCTTATCAGCAGCTAACTGATCCTTTACATGTTTATTAAGCTCTCTATTATGCTTTCTATTAGGACAAATAGGGTATTGATTAAGGACATTCCTGCAGTTCTTTCTTTCCAAAATAAGCTCAAGTGCCTTATCACTCAGATAATTCTGCCTCCTCTGCTCCTTTTTTCCTAAAAGAGTACTGTTAGTTTCCAAAAAAGCCTGTTTGAAATGGTCCCATTCTTCCTCAACTTCAGTAGTAAGCAAACCATGACTCTCATAACGACTAAGTAACCTATCTTTGTAAGCTTTGACTATAACTGGGTCTTTCAGAGCTTCAGTATTAAAAGTAAATTTTTTAACCCTAGCACAACACTTTATAAGTTGAAAGACACTTTTAACAAGGTAATGGTCAGATTGAATTTTAGCTCCCCTGTATGACCAGGTATTTCTAATAGAACTAGTCGATTTGCTGTTAATACACTGCTGGCTATTAAAAATGCAACACCAGAAAAGACAAGAGTTATCAAAGCCATATTTAGTGAATACATAGCTTATGTTATAAGGATCAAATGTTTACGAATAAAAAAAAAAATACCCCCCTCAAGCAGCTGCTTGCCACAGAGGTCTGACAGGAGCCTGCCAGTTTATATGCCATAGTAGAAGGTCAGAGAGAATGGCAGGACCTCAGTAGAAAAACAATACATACATCCATGCCTTATCCGGGGCTCTTGGTTATACTTGTCGAATACAAAGGAATCAGTATCTTGTGTAGCCACCATGAGCAGCAATAACCGCTGCTACACTGTCTGGCATTGAGAGGATGAGATGTCGGATGTGTGTTTGGGGAATATCAGTCCATGCAGTTTCAATATGTAACCAAAGTTCATCTGTTGTAGCAGTTGTCTCACTGAGCCTGTCGCTGTGGTACTGGCAGATAAGGATTTGTCCATCATAATGCTGCATACTGAAGCATAATTCATCTGAAAAGATGATGCAATGCCATTCACACATCCATGCACAACGTTTTTGGCACCATTGCAGTCGCATACACCTGTGTTGTAGGGTCAATGTAGCCGAAGCAATGGCTGCCTAGCAAATATGCCCCGATGTTGCAGACGATATCAAACTGTACATGCGGACACTGATTGATGTGCAACATACCCTAACTGTTGAACTAAGGTGTTTGATGTGGCTGTATGATCATTCAAAGTCATGTGCACAAGTTGTCTGTCCTCTCGTTCGTTTGCATCACAGGGCTGTTGAGATCCCTCATGTCAGTAAGTTAGTTCCTCCTCTACCCACTGATGCTATATTCTCATCACTGTGGGAGCATTCTGTCCAACAGGAGCACCCATGTCTCAGTACGATAATCTGCCTATCCGTAATCACACAATTCTCCCTCAATCAAAGTCGGAAACCTGGTCATATGGTTGGTGTTCTTCGATGTGTAGCATACTCGATCCTTTAGTACACAAGAACTGTGAGCAAACACAATTCCAGTGCTTTACATCAGCTCTTTGTAATCTCCTCTTATATCACTTCCAGGGGGCATTCCATTATCATTACTACAATCATTGTAAATGATGTGCACTTTGAATCATTTACACGTTCTTCCATGGGCTACGGGCGGGGGTGGCTCAGTCGGTAGCGTGCCAGGCTCGTAATCTGTAGTTCCCAGGTTCGAGTCCCAGCTGGGTCAGCGTTGAGATTTATCTCTGCAAAATTCCCCGCCCTGCCCATGGTCAATAGGGGACACCAATGGGCTTGGAAAGGCCGCCGTCCGTCGGATGGGACATTAAAGTTGTTGCCCCGTGTGCGGGAGAGCCAGACACTGTGCACGTTAAAGAACACGCTGGATGGCCTTGACTGTCTCCCAACAACTGGTCCAGTGAGTCCCCTTCCCCAACCTTCTCTGAGCCTTCAGGGTCCTTGTGACCTGGCCATTTAGCCCATGGTGTGCAAAAAAGTGCCACTCAGAGGTAAAACAACCCAACAACCCATGGGCTACCCACCAGGGGGCATTACTATCACACATGATGTGCACTTTGAATCATTTATACGTTCTCCCATGGGCTACCCATCTTGCATATATTTTGGGACAATCTGACGAGTTCTTCCTGGTGTTGCACTTTTAATGGCCAGCAGTGTATATATTCATTCATATTTATTCTTATGCAAGGTGAAACCCACATCTACTTATGTATGTCATGGTGTTTGTAATAAGTGTTAGCTATTCTCAAATTGTAATGTTTCAAAATGTGTTACTTTCTTTACTATGGACCTTGTAACTGATCCAAAATATATGTTAAATTACTGGCTAGCTCAGGCACCAGGCAATTAATCTTGTTGAGTTAAATTAGGGTTCTTAGTATAATAAACCTTACTTAGGTGAAAAAGAATTCAATCAAAAGATCGTCAATTATTAAAGTTAATTCTATTCAAAATCTGCTTAAGAGAAAAAATTAGAAGTTTAAAACTGTTTCATAAAACAAATAGGGTTTATTTCCAAAAATCTACACACACCAAAGCGAATTCTTCTTTCTACAACAATTATCTGAGCAACTAACAGCTCAGTCAAACAAAATCGCTCCTCAGAGCTCCAACAAAATATCAACATTCTAATATCTCAATTTTCTCACAACTATCTCACTCCATGACCTAACATCACTTAGTATAAACATGGCATGTAATTGACATGTGTGTTGCACACTGGGAAAGTACATTTGCAGAAATTGACGATTGCATGCTTCCACTATATATGATTCAAGAGAGAGTGTGTTCTTCCATTCGCATTAGCAGCCGTCAATCAAAAATCAGAGTTGCACGTGCACAACTCCTCTAGTTGGGTTGGGTTGTTTTACCTCTGAGCGACACTTTTTTGCACACCATGGGCTAAATGGCCAGGTCACATGGACCCCGAAGGCTCAGAGAAGGTTGGGGGAGGGGACCCACTGGAACAGCTGTTGGGAGACAGATGGTAGCCTCCCGTCAAGGCCATCCAGCGTGTTCTTTAACGTGCACAGGGTATGGCTCTCCCGCACACGGGGACACGGCTTAACGTCCCATCCGACGGACGGCGGCCTTTCCAAGCTCATCAGTGTCCCCTACTGACCGTGGGCAGGGCGGGGAATTTTTTCGGAGATAAATCTCAACGCCGACCCAGCTGGGACTCGAACCTGGGAACTACAGATTACGAGCCTGGCGCGCTACCGACTGAGCCACCCCCGCCCCAACTAACTCCTCTAGTGATTTGGGCTGAGAGTAATGATGATTCAATTTGAAGAGAAGCCCAAAAATGATAAATATAATGTAAATAATGTAAATTGGTTAAGGAAAAGTAAATGGATGAACCATCACAAAACCATTAAGTTTACTTACCCATAGGAGATGTTGCCCATTGCCATTGCACTACCAATACCAAAGGGACATATCACCTCTCCCCAAAGGTCAGAGTCAGTACTAACTTTAGCATTGAAGTTGCATAGAACAAGGGTAATATCTCCCTTGAGAGAATTCAAAATATTCTGAAGTTGTCCCACTTTCTTCCTTCACTACTAAAGGCTGAAGCCATCTACACTTGAAGACTCCCTTCAATGCAGGTTTGACGATTGCTGTAGAAGCAAGAGTTCAGGTACCTGTAATGGCCTCAGATCAGGATTATCCACCAGCTGATAAAATGTATCCTTGCATCTATTCACTTGGAGCTGCTAACTTGCAAACAGAAAACACATAAGATTCTCCCTCAAGAGAAGCCTATCAGTGCAGCAAATTCAGAATCCATAATCAAACTCAGAGTCATTATTCAATTACAGTTGGTGTATATGGTCTTCACCAGGATCCTGTGTAGTTGACCACTCCTCAGTAGGGTAGAAAAAAAAAGGAAAATAGCTATCATAGTCCAGATCAGTAGGCCACACTGATCTGGCAGCCTTTCCCTTCTGTTCCCTTCCACAAGAGAGATCTCTTTTGAAAGGTAATAATGATCTGCACCACAAGACAGAGGGGTTGGACTTTAGGTGCTAGCCTGGCCAGTTCATCACAGAGGATTGGTGCATAACTCTATTTCCAGTGACTATCTGGCTACCATTTGTGCATACATTTGTGATTAGGTTTGTTAACTTCCTAAATTTGCCACTAGCGGTGCTACAATCATTGTCATTTGATTGTGCAAGGTCACTATAGGTATGGTCTATATAGGTAAAAATAATATTTGGACCTCAAACATTCAGCAGCCACTTGACAATTATATTAACACATTATATTAATAATAACTCAGGTATAAAATTCAGTAACCTCTTAAAAAACTTTTAATGAAGAAATGTGAATGAAAATAAATAAAAAGATATCAAATCTATTTAAATCTGAATTTCCAACAAAATTGAAACATTAACGAGCTGGCTTTCAAAATTGACAAAAATTAACAATTATTACATGAACTGCCAAAAATATATTTACTTACAGGTGCTAGTAAAGTTTAGTCAAGCAATTATTCCTTTAACTTGTTTTTATTAAGTTTTCAGGGCAATTATTTAACCTGGCATCGTTGCTGTTAAATATTCCAGTTTCCATAACTCTTAAAAAAAAAATCAAATGAATATTGTTAAGAATCAAGGTTGAAATTGATTGAGATAATTATTTTCTGACTCACTTTTTCAAAAGGCATTATTTAAGAAGTTACTATTGATATAATACGATTGATGTTAATAAAGTGGCCACTGAATGCAAATAAATGGGATAAAAATAGAGAGGCTCCTTTGTTTTATGTTTGCATTGGAGTTCACATCATCCAGTTACATTACTGAGGATGAGGTCTTGTTTCATATCGAGGGGCAGACTAGGCCGCTGGGATATTCCTGCATACCAGAAGATTTCCTGGTAGGCCGGTCACAAAATCTTACCCTGAGACCAATCGGTTGGTAGTTGATTCTTAATGTTTAAAAAATTAATGGCGTAAGGGCCATGGTCAAATGTGGTGAATTGGTTAGAGAAAAATATAAAAAAATCACATTGAAATCTCAGGGCTATGGAATGCACACTTCTGGCAGAAGTTGTAAAATGCAGACAGTAGGTAGACATGAAGGGAAAGGCCCTGGAAGGAAAGTGATGGAAAATGGAAAACTAACAAGAGGCAAAGTGTAAAAATGAAAATCAGATATTATATATCATATTGAAGCTAATTGTCTGGTGTATCTGTAATTGCTATTTCTTTTCACTTTTATGAAATATAAAGCTTTTTTTACTCCTAAACCTGAGGTATTCAAAAATGTAGTTTTTTCCAAATAAAAGTAGTAATTTTTTAAGATTAATTTTAATTTAATTATTTCCAACTATTTGAAATTGTTTGAAAAGATATGAAAAGTATTTTTCCTAATCTTTACAATGGCATAAAATGAAATAAAATTTGGTGTGATGGAGGTTTTTCTTTTGGCATGTTTTTTGTGGTATAATGAAAAATAGTGACACTTTCATGATTCCCAAACAAAATTTTATATGAGGGTAAATGTCTGATTATAACATTTATAACTGCTAAATATTAATTTCTATTATGTGCTCCCCTGAGAGAAAAATACCTTTATATTATAGAACAGAGACTGTGTAAAGTAGAAACTCTATAGTCACATCAATGATAAAGCAAGGTAAAAGTTCACAACCTCTTAAATACATTTTATATGAGAAAATGTGACAGATGAGTTAAATATATAAATGAAATCTATGAGAATATGGATTTTCAGGAATATTCAGAGTTCTGGTAGTGGAAACAATGCATGGATTAGTGCTCATCTTAACAATTTTAATATAAGTTTTGAATGAATGAAAACAACAGCGTAAAGGAAATTTAAGTCTTATTTAGACCCCAATTCCCATTCGAGGATAAAAAAAGAGGGCAAGGTGTAGGACGAAGGCCAACTAATAATAAGTGAAATTTGTTTTCTTACAACATCATGCTATTTGTGCAAAGGGGCATAAGTGCAGAGAGTGGTCTGAAGGAGTGCAAAAGAAAAATTTTTACTTTTGGAAGGGAAAAATAAAGTTAAAACATGCCCAGCAGTTGATGTAACCATAGTCGTGAAAAGGGTATTTTGAACTTCCAAGGGGAAGGAGGTCTACATGCCAGGCAAAAATAGTCGAATCAAGAGCCACTATATAAAACATCCTAACTGTTTGACTGAAATACAACATTCTAAATTTTTGAATAATCACTCCATACACATTAAATCATTGTTTAATATAGTAAATGGTTGTAAATACTAATATTTTTATGGGCTGTTCAGATGTTAACCCTGAATCAGTAGTAGAAGGAAATCATCCTGAAAATAAATAATAATGGTTAGTGAAATAACTAAAGACCATAAGTTACAATATACAACAGGACATTTTCGGGGAAGTTTTGTGATATAATTATGGAGAGCACAATAAACACAGTTGAATGGCATTTTCAAATTAAAAAAAAATATATTTGCAGCATATAATGCTTAAAACTAGTGTTTGATTACCACCCAGCCACTTAACTGGGGGCGTAACATTTATGAGGGCCTCAAAATTCAATTTCTTTTTCAACATTTCATTCAGTTAAAAAAATATGTTTGAACCTCAGTGATAATACGTTAATGCTAAGTCATGGTAAACAGTATAAAGTAGCAACAATTTAGTTTATAACTTTATTCTGCCATACCATTTGTAAGTTATCATTATTAATTGTTTATGATTCCCAGTATTCTAATTTATTATTGCTTTCTCTAGCAGTTATGCTTTCCAAACTTTTAACACAAGATATTGATTTTATTACTACTGGAAGTTGCATCATTGGGAGCTACCCACATCGCATTTAGGCAACATATTAATATATTTTCAATTTTAAAGCCTTTTTTTACTCTGGTGTTTTTGGAATAATTTTATCTCAAATGCTTACTATGATTATAAAGAATAATTTAAAATTATTAAAATGGAAACTGCTATTGATCTATAATCGTGGTTATGGAAGAATTGTAGGATTAAGCAATTAGCCTAAAAGTGCAGTTTTTAAAAGGTAAAACTTATTTTGGTGATACTCTTAATTACATTTTAACCATATACAGTAATTAATATTTAGAAATTGCAATTTTTAAACAAAATATTTCTCTAGCAGTTGTGCAGCTTTTTACTAAAACGATTCACTATCAATTTCAATATTTCAGTTAAAACTTGAAATGCTTTGAAGTATTTTTATTGCATTTCATTTACAGTTCCTTATGTGTTTTGATATATATTTTTCAGTTTTCATTTAAATCATTCTATTTCTAAAGCAAAATGAATTTTATTCGACTTTCTTCGGGCTTAGATTTTTATCAATTTGCAAACTCGAAGTATATGCATTATTTGAATAAATGACTAAAAAAGAACAAGATTTAAGTATTAATAGAAATATTATGAACTATTTACAGTAAAAAAATTCAACAGTTTTGATAAAACCAAACAAATGGTTGTTTTTAAACTTTTAGTGAAGTTAAACTGGTAAAAAATACAATAAAATTTTTTGCAATATTTAAAATAACAATGCTCAAAAAATTTCCTTTGTTTTCCAAAAAAAAAATCCTTCGCTTGTTCCAACTAATTCGCACAGTACGTATGATGAACTGTGTGTTCAGACACATTGGGTCCTTACCACACTTACACCCCCCAATTTTTACCACTTTATTAATCAGAATTAAATGCTTTTTGGTATATAACGTTTTCTGTTCATTAGTTACTTCAGGATGAAGTTCTAACATGTATTTTCAGAAAATACTTCAAAATTATCCTGTTAATCAGAGTAAGACCAGTTTCAGAAACCTGATACTTTAAGGGTTTTAGAGAATCTTTAGTTAGGATGAAATACGAGCTTCAAAATATTTTTTAAAATGAAAATTTTAAAAATATATATGGAAGAGTGTATGTTTCCTCTTGTCCCTTGCTGTGGGCCTCCATGCTTAATTAAACTTGCCATTTTTGGTGCCAAAAAATTTTTACTACTAATAACAGTTAAAATAAAAATTTCAAAATGCTTCAATTCGCAAATTATAATGTTAAATGACAAAATTAATGAATTTTGATGTTTATTAATATTCAGTTCTACCTGAAGACAGCCCAAAACTAAAAAAGATGGCAACACTAATTATATGTATCATTGCTACTAATGCCGCTGTGATTATCATCTATGTTTAAATCATCAATAATGCTAAATAGCATGATGAGACTATTATTTATTTCCATCTCACTCTGTACAATATGAAGGTAATAGTTGCCACCCGAGATCATAGATGGCGCCAATGGTTGGCCCGAAGATCTTGGTGATAGAGTTTAGTCTTAAAATTAGAGGAAAAAAAAGACAGGCTGGCATTAGTTCAAATGGGAGAATACTCTAGCATGTTTCTGGAGAGATGCAGTTTAAAATCCTGTATGCCGGCGAAAATTTTTTCCACAAAATATTTATTCATTTCTTGTTTATTTTGTAATGTTCTCTTCAATCAGAATAGGTAATATAAGTTTTAACTAGGCCCAGATCTAGAAAAAAATGGGGGAGGGGGCAGCAAGTGCTGCAACTGAATCAAAAGTTAGTAAAAAAGGACTAAGAGACTGGATTTTCCCCTCTTTGTTTTACAGGTCTTTAAAAGATTCATTGCAAAATGTGAAATATGCAGAAGTTAAATAATTTTAGGGTCTCAGAAGGTGAAAGTCCAGCCTTTCCTGCATAGGAAGGTCAGTGGTTGCACTTTTGATGTTGCTGCACCTTGTTCTCAGATTGGTCTAACAAGCTGTTTTTTAAGAAACCACATCTGAACATATTGTTTGTAAATACAGCTCACTCATTACATTTTCATAATGCAATAAACTCACAATTATCCAGCATGCATGGGGATTGAGGTGTCCTCTTTGGTCAAATATGTTGTTAGATAGAGAGCTACTTTTGAGCAAGTTTGATGTACAATATCATGGAAATAATTAAATCAAGTAGACATGCTATAAATAATGGCTAATAAATATGACCATGCACAGCTATGCTAGTACTCAACAAATGAAGCATCTGAAGATATTACAGTACTGTATGTTGAGAACACGGAACAGTAATACTGGTAACTTAAATTGTAGCTATTTATAGAAACTTGGGTGCAACTAAAATTATCTGTAGTTATTCTAAAAATTACACTATTTACATATATACAAACCAGCCTGCAGCACCCCTAGTAGTTGGGTGGGGATTGGGTCAGTTGGTAGAGTGCTAGGCTCATATTCTGTAGTTCTTATTTCCTCACCCTGCCCTGTCTGACCTATGGGGACACCTATTGCTTGGAAAGGCCACTGCTATTCAGATGATGCTTTAAATATATGCTGTTAAGAGTATGCATGCCACTTAATCAAATACTATATAATCAAAAGTTTACTGTAAATAAAAGCTTGGGGAACCCGATCCAGTGGGCTCATCAGTGCAGCCTCGATGAAATTGTGGGTCGGAAGACTGCGGCTGGGGGCCTTCGGCCTGTGGAACTATGGAGAGGATGAAGTTGAGGGCTCATGGCTGAGAGTGGGATCCCCAGTCAACAGGCATATCGATGGAAAAGCCAGACTAAGAGTCTCCACCCCGGGAGCCAAGTCAACTTGGTTCTATATACCATTTTTGTGGCTAACCGGGGAACAGATTAAATTTAGGTTTTGACCGATAGATGAACCTTCCTTCTATAGGATTGTTCACCATAGGTAGCTGTGGATGAGCTGTGTCCTTGTGGCAGTCTTACCCTGGCGTAGGTAGTGGTGTTCATGGCATTCTCCCTATAGATGTAGTGCAGCCATATGTTGCGGAGCATCTGGGACTTGCCAGCTATTATATAATGTAATGTAAATAAAAGCTGCTTTCCACTGTGTAGTGACAAGGGTCAATTTGTATACTATACCATTGAGATCTGTGAGGAAGATAACTCAGCAGAAAAACAAAAGAAATATCTATGCCTTATCTGGGAATTGAACCAAGGTGTAGCTGATCAATAGTAAAGGAAGCTAACCACTCAGCCACCAAGATAATATATTTAAACTTTATGGTCATATTCCCAAAGTGCACAAAAAGTATTAGGTTTTTGTCATTAGAACAGATTTTATTTTTCAACTACACTGAAAAAAGTACTGACGTTTAGGTAATAGAAAATTCTCGAGAACAAACTTATTACTAAATTTGATGCACCTACTTGCCAAAAAATAAATAGTTGCTTCATTTTTCTGCTGCTTGCATAAAGGATTAAGGAGTTATGCAACATGAAAATATACTGAAGATACTAATTTTAAGAATATATTCCGTTTTCTTTTCATGGCTTTTATTTACAAATGTGAAAAAATAGCATATTGTCATACTTCCCAGTTAAAGAATACCTGGCGTAAATACACTACTATCAATAAGAATATATTACCAAGATATCGTAAAATCACATTTTCTCCAAAAACAAAATATACCTTAAAACTAACTTGGACTCGTCCATCACGATATAAAATAAGTGCACTCTCACCAAAGCATTTAATCTTCTACTATTTCAAAAAAGCTTATGGCCAATGACGGAAGAAACAGTATAATGTGATTATGAAAGAAAAAAAAAATTATTTGACTAATGACTAGCTTTTATATTACATCAAAAAAAAATTCTCATACCTTACACATAGCTCTAAACACTAAGTCATCAACACTCATTGATTAGCGCATGCGCGCTATGCTTGATTTTTAAGATTTGATATACATACGCGTAACCAAAATTTTATCATTTTAAATAAATTATTTTAGATATTATATATAAAAGGTTTTAAAATTTTATTTCATCTAATAAACATGTTAGTGAAACCGGTTTAGTTTTGTTGAAACGTGAAAGTTGTGCATCGAACTATATTTTGTGATGCCGTAATTTCCTTATGCACAAAGATAGCCAGCGATTCAATGTCGTTCAGGGTGATTCAATGAAGTGATGTGATAATGCAGTGTAAATTGTTAAAGTTGCAATTCTCCAACATTTTTATCCATATTTGAGAAATGAAACTATAAATGAAGGATAAGAAAGATGACTGAAACTACTCAGAAAATGAATAAATCGTCTTCTTTAGAAGGTGGTAAGTACACAGCAGTTTGCCAGATAAGAGCAGTATGTAGAGTCTATCTTGAAAGGCTTCAGTGGAATTAACGATACTATTTGTTTGCAGAACTCTATCTTCTGATCGCAAAGTTTCTACGTACAGGATGCTGTTGGAAGAGTGCTGAGGTAAGGCTTATTTTTTAAGAGAATGTGATATTAATATTAGTTGGCCAAAATTTACAAATCGTTCTTGTCTTTCAGGTCCTGAAACGGGAAATAGAGGAACACGAGGTAAGTGTAGTGTTATAGTCATTTGTTACCTCGTGGTACTCCACGTGGTTTAGTTTGATCATCAAAACATTACAGGACGTTAACATCATATGTTTTCAAGTGACAGTTATATAGTTTTCTAAAATTTGAGTAAAATTAATTTTGTTGAATTTTTCGCAGCTTTTGCCAAAACGTATCGATTGGCTTGGTGATGAACATTGTCGAAGTTTTAATGAATTGGTAAGTAATAATTTCATTATAGACTGATGTGTTTAAGTTTATATTAAAAATTATGGGGTATATGATAAGCCTAAGTTTAGTGAAGCAGTGAACCGCGCCCAGGTTTCTAAGTAATGATTCCATAAGATCATTCACTTAGAAAAGTCATATCGCTACGAAACTGCTAGTTTCAGAAGCTTTATGAGTATTGTATCTTTGACATTGTGGGAGATCGGGGGGGGGGACTTGTTTAGTGACGTTTCAGTGTTAGCAAGTCTGACCAATAAGGTTCATCCTTTGTGTTATAACTATTGTAGCGTAGCGCCATCTGGTGTGAAGCAGACTTCGCTAGTGCTGTTATGGCTGATAACTGTGTGACGTGTTCCGTCGAGCATTAGCAAAGAATTTTTGTTTCCGTGAAAAACTTAATTTCAGGCGAAGTTTTTCGAACGCAAACTAATATAAATAAATTACTTGTATACATTTTTCTAACAGTTAGCCGCTTGGTGAAATTATATTTTTAATTTGGCCAGAGGCATTCCAATTAGTATATGTGGGAACAGTTTTAAAGAATCAAGAATAATACCAAAAATAAATTAGTAATATAGAAAAAATATTTTCGATAATAAAGTTAAAAATAAATAATTTTTGGGTAATTTTCCCATACCGTTGTAGTTTTGCCATAATGATTGCATCAGGTTTTTATGCAAAAAGTGTTAGTTAATAATGTGAAGGAATTTGCCACATCATTAAAATAAAAAATGCTCAATTAAATTGACTCTCCCCATTATTCAAGCAGTATTCAAACTTTATTAATCCATTAGAGGAGAGTCTTATTTAAATCTTTTTATGATGCAAAATTTTAAATTTAAATCTTTTTATGAGGCATATTACTTTCCAGAATTGGAGTACAGCTATCCAATTATCATTCATACAAGTTATAGATAATAGATTTTTATGGTTATAAGAGATCTCCCTCTAAAGGTGTCAGAAAATTTTGCCATTTGATGGGAGTTGCTGATTGGGCTATTATAAATTTGTACTTTTTACAGGAAATATGCCTTTGATCATTCCTTTATTAAAATCCACCAAAACTAAATTGATCATTGCTATAATTAATAAGTAAAATTTGAATAAAACATGACTTTAGTAAATCATTAGGAGAGTTTATTTAGTTCTAGTGTTTTAAGGGATTTTGGTAAGGTTTAATTGTAGTAAATAGGTGAATATTGGAGAGGTAAACATCTAAATATTAATATTTATTCAATCAATAGCACACACACACAGAGTTACTTATTTGACACAGAAAACAATAAATAGTTTTGTTGGTGTAAGGGAATTGAGCCCATCTCTCTCCAGATTCTGGTATGAATCTGGAGAGACATGGGATTGAGTCCCACACATCTGCAAAACGAATTTTTCCCCTCAAAACTATGCTTATTATTCTAACCGAAGAGGGGAAAAATGAAATGGGAAACTCATGGTGGAAACGTTTATTATTATAAGTTACATGTGAACACATTGAGTAAGGATAACTTCAGGTTTTACTAGCTGTTGTTAAATTTACCACTTTGAATAAGTAGCCTTTGTCTGGTATGCTCACTATAGCTGGCTGCTGGTGGTAATGTAGCTTTCAGTGGTTCACCACTCCAGTAGCATAGATATATGGTGATGATTGTCATTATCTGTTGATGCTTTCATTGTTGATCAGTTTAATACATGTAGCCAGTGGTTTTTAAACCGTGTTGCAGGATGCTTTACTATGGGGCTCTGCTGTAGTGGTGTTTTTCTTGAAGCTTTAACTAGTTGATATTAAGTGGTAAAAGAGCACTATTGTGGATCAGCACATTTGTCTGTGAATGCTATGCACTTTGTCAGTCTGTTTTCCTGACACCTTCAGATGACATCAACTCCTTGATAGATGTAGGGGTTCATATAATGTAGTCCCTCTAATGGTCTTATATAATTAAATCGGAAATTGCAATAATATGTTCCAAGTGGGTGCAAGGGGATTAGATACATGTTGCATAGTTCTTGTTTTGATCTTGTTTTAAAAGAAAATGATCTAATAGTTTTGCTTTGTCATCTGTCTGTCTGTAGACATCAAACCTTTTTGCTTATAGAGATAAATTTAAAAAAATTTTGTACTGGATAGGTGTTGATGAAATATTACGATATGCACTTTCTGAATCTCTCTAAAGCTATAATAATGCCTTCCAGTGGTGTAAAAAGTTTAAAATTTTTAAAATGAATATTGCATACGATGTATTTATGCTAGAAATTTGAAATTTTGGTGATGGAATGTGAAGGTCACAAAGTTTACACGACCAACAATTAGTTGGTCCCTTAGGCCCAGAGGGGTGAGAAAACCCTCTAATGGTGGAAAACTTTGCAAATTCCAAAATATAAATATTGCAAGTGATATATTTAAGGTAGAAATTATAAATTTTGGTGATGGAATGTGAACATCGTGATATTTCCATTGGCAAGAGCGAATTGACCTCTTAGACCCAGGAAGTGGGAAACCTCAATATTTTGTTTTAGCAGATAATTGTTTAGTAGTAAAGAATCACAGGATGTGTCCTGTAGACATGGAGCTCATGAAATAATAAGCTGAATTTTGCTGTGAGCCCACTCACAGCAAAAATCTATTTTTTTTCAGCTTATTATTTCATGAGAGAATTGTTTGTATTTAGAGATAAATGAAAAGATATTTTTAGGGTTAGATAAGACAATAAAATATTATAATTCACACTTTCAGAATCTTTCGAACACTATAATTGCACCCTCAAACAGTGAAAAAGTTTGAAAACTCTAAAATGAATATTGTAAATTTTCAAATGAATATTGTAATGATGTATTAATGATAGAAATATGCAATTTTGGTGGTGACTGTCACGAAGTTTCGATTGGAATTAATGAAAATTAGAAAACTTTTAGTTTGGTTGGTATTAATGAAATATAATTCACTATTTCAAATACTTGTCACTTTTAATATATATATATCTTTCATCATCATTCTCAAGCAGCCATGGGCTACAGAGGTCCAACAAGACTGCAATTTAGTTTTCCAAGCATATCTGCCCTGAGCTATGTCTGCTGCATCTGGCCACTGCACACCGTTTCTAACAAGTTCCTTTTTGACATTGTCTGCCCACCGCATCCTAGGTTTCTCCCTCTTTCTGAGGCCATTAGACACACTATTCATAACCCTATTCACTTTCATGGCCAAACCAACAGAGTCACTCTCTACACAATATGCTGCTTAAAAGAGGTTGCTGACTCATATGCCTAACCTCATCATTATTTACAAAGTTGAACCACCTAATGCTTAAGATATTGTGTAAGCAACTAGAATCAAAAGCATCAAGTTTCCTGTTATCTTGTTTACAAAGTGTCCAGGTTTCACCACCATAACTAACCCTAGAAAGAACCAAACTATTATACAGTCTAATTTTAGTCTTTAGATGTATACACCTATTTCTCCACACTCCATAGATTCATAAAAGTCCTGGCAGCAATCCCTATTCGTCTGTTAATCTCATGCCGCACATCACCAGTATCTGTTGCATAGCTCCCAAGATAAACTGAGACACCTTCTCAAGAGTGCAGCCATTCAGATTAACTGAACCAAAGCCTGCACAACCAGTTTTCATCACTTTAATTTTCTCTCTGGTAGTAGAGTAGGTTTGGTGATAAACAGTCTCATCAACAGTTCAAATGAAAAAGTTCATTTCATCAACATCATTTCCCAAAGGGCTAAATCATCAGCATAATCTAAATCAGAATTTTTTTTTATCTCCAGACCATTAAATGACAAACCTTTCCCTTGCAGCAAATTTCTCATAACATAATCAATAATCAAACTAAAGAGAAAAGGAAACAAAATGCACCCTTGTCTAACACCAGAAGCAATGCTAAACCAATTCCTACAGGCCTTACCAACTCATGTGACTCAGTGTTATTATAGAGAGCTTTCATTATGCTAACTAACTTATCTAGTATGCCACAATCAACCACAAATTATGATGATCAACAGAGTCAAAAGCATTTTTGAAATTAAGAAAGTGGTAGTAAGTAGTCACTGGAAGGAGAGCTATGCACCAATCCCCTGTGATGATATGTAGAACTGTCTAGTCCTAGAACCTGATGTCTGACCCTGCCTTCTTGGGGTGCAGGCTTTTAATACCTTTCACCATTACCCCATTAGTGTCAATGAGCGAATTGTTTGTCACAATAACACATGACTACCATCACCTAGTGTTTATAGAGGTAACTTAATCTAACTCTAACTTAATTATAAAATAATAGCATCACCACCCACAAAATTTCAACTAAATTATACCTGGAAAATTTAATCATTAACCTTAAACTAGAAGAACACATATCGCCTATGGCACATATGAGAATCTTGTTTTCAAAGAGAATGAAGTTTTACCTTTACCTATTATTTCATTCCTTAAAAGTTTTAATTTGAGCTGGCAGATGATGAGAAAATTGTAAATAGTACTTTTTTAGTAATTATAATTAAAGCTATTTAATTCTCTATGTCACTGTTAAATGTTTTTAAGCACTTCAACACGGATTATGTTATCAAGTATCAACAATTATTAAGGAGAGATTTATGTACCATGCCATAGAGGATAGGTAGTAACAGGAATTTCCAGGATGCTTTCAGTGACAAATTTAATAATCAACATTCTTGCTGGCAAGTGACATCTCAGTGGAGATTAAAAGAAGGATAATGCTCCCAATGGTCTACCTGCTTTGGCAAAGGAAATAATCATTTATACCTTTGATAGCATAGGGTGCTTAAAAACGTTTTTGATCCATGACGTCCGTTTCGTGCCCTTCTTTTCGGCACATCGTCAGGTGGGAAGTGAGGAGCTTAAGATAATGCAGGAGAGGCAGTTGGTTGTTGAGTGCCGGGGGGGGGGGGGGGGGGGGGGCATAAATTGACATGTCAGCGGCTCAGCTCCGGGAATCGTAGTGGTTGGTGGATGTGCGGGTGGCTGTAATGCGATCTGCACGTGACAGAGGTTGGGATAGGGTGTGGGATTATGGGAAATCGGCAAGATCAGCGAGTGTCGAGTGAAGCTTCACTATTTGTGGCTAGTAATTCATAATTATAATGATTGCAGTACTTTTAGTGAATTAATAATTATAATTAAAGCTATTTAATTCTCTATGTCACTGTTAAATGTTTTTAAGCACTTCAACACTTGGATTATGTTATCAAGTAACAATTATTAAGGAGAGATTTATGTACCATGCCATAGAGGATGGGTAGTAACAGGAATTTCCAGGATGCTTTCAGTGACAAATTTAATAATCAACATTCTTGCTGGCAAGTGACATCTCAGTGGAGATTAAAAGAAGGATAACTGCTCCCAATGGTCTACCTGCCTTGGCGAAGGAAATAATCATTTATACTTTTGATAGCATAGGGTACTTAAAAACTTTTTTGATCCCCGACGTGCATTTTGCACCCTTCTTTTCTGCACATCGTCAGGTGGGAAGTGAGGAGCTGATGATAATGCAGGAGAGGCAGTTGGTTGTTGAGTGCAGGGGAGGGGTGGGGTGCCATAAATTGACGTCAGTGTCTCAGCTCCGAGAATTGGAGTGGTTGACAGATGTGCAGGTGGCCGTAATGTGATCTGCACGTGACAGAGGTTGGGATAGGGTGTGGGATTATGGGAAACGACAAGATCAGTGAGTGTCGAGGGAAGCTTCACTATTTGTGGCTAGTAATTCATAATTATAATGAGTGCGGTACTTTTAGTGAATTAATAAATTTTGTAAACTGAATTTCGGGGTTAAGATAATTATGTTATTGAGGGTCTGAATAATGGTTTTCTTATCGGTGTTTCTATTGGGAGTTGTGTGTGTGTGAGGAGTGCATTAATCATCGATTTGGAAATTCCACACACCCCTAAACACTCTCCTCTCTTATGGCCGATCCCCATGCCACCCGCACTAATGCACACCCACCAAACCCTTTAGAACATTCTATAATGCCTCCTCTAATCACAGGCATGAGGCAAAGACCTGTTCCCCAACCACTAAAGGCTGAAGCCATCTACAACGGACAACTTCCTCCAATGTAGAATTTCCAATGTAGAATTTGATGATGCCCATAAAAGCAAGAGTTCAGTGCTCTCCTTCCATTGACTACCTACTACCACTTTCTTAATTTCAAAAAGCTTTTGACTCTGTTGATTGTCATAATTTGTGGTTGATTGTGGCATACTAGATAAGTTAGTTAGCACAATGAAAGCTTTTTAAGCACCCTATGCTATCAAAGGTATAAATGAATATTTCCTTCGCCAAAGCAGGTAGACTGTTGGGAGCCATTATCCTTCTTTTAATCTCCACTGAGATGTCACTTGCCAGCAAGAATGTTGATTATTAAATTTGTCACTGAAAGCATCCTGGAAATTCCTACTACCAACCTCTATGGCATGGTACGTAAATCTCTCCTTAATAATTGTTGATACTTGATAGCATAATCCATGTGTTGAAGTGCTTAAAAACATTTAACAGTGACATAGAGAATTAAATAGCCTTAATTATAATTACTAATAAAATACTATTTACAATTTTCCCATTATCTGCTAGCTCAAATTAAAACTTTTAAGGAATGAAACAATAGGTAAAGGAAAAACTTCATTCTCTTTGAAAACAAGATTCTCATATGTGCCATAGGCGATATGTGTTCTTCTAGTTTAAGGTTAATGATTAAATTTTCCAGGTAATTTAGTTGAAATTTTGTGGGTGGTGATGCTATTATTTTTTAATTAAGTTAAAGTTAGATTAAGTTAACTCTGTAAACACTAGGTGATGGAAAGTCATGTGTTATTGTGACAAACAATTGGCTCATTGACACTAATGTGGTAATTGATGGTTGTAGATTGGTGTGGTGAAGTTTAGGTTAAATAATATACCTGCATTTTCTTCATTCTTCTAGAGGTAGCTTTGTTTGTTGTTGAAGGAGGACAATTCTGGGTTGTGTGCTGTTCTCAGTAGCTGATGTTTTCATAGGTTTGGTATTGGTGCCTCTCGCTTGGTGATAAAGTTCTTAGGTGTGGTGATGTTGCATTTTGTTGCTTCTGTGGTATGGGTCACTCGGTGTCATTCTAAACTTAGCTCTCCTATTAGTGCACTAAACCGGTTGATGAGATGTTGGTGAGCAGGCATTGTGATGTGTTTAGTGCTATTCACTTTGGCACCTTGTTCAGGCAAGCACTGTCCTGGCAGCGGGATGAATAGAGACACTCAATCAGTGGATGCAACATACTATCTTATAAAAATTAATTATTTATGCTTGAAAAAGAATTTACATTTTTTTCATTTGATGAATATTTTATTATGCTGTTATATAAATAATTTATTATAGGCATCTGATCATGATTTTTTTTTAATCTGATATACAATAAAGCCGATTTGCTTGTTTCCATTTTCTTACATTGAAGCAACCGTCTGATTTAAGCTTATGTGTTTGATTCACTTCAAAGGAAGATAGGGCACTGATTTATCTAAACTACAAGATTGCCGACACCCTATCTTCCTTTGAAGTGAATACGAACTCAGTGACTGATTGCACCATCAATGTTACTTTAGGTTTGTTTTCTTCTCTTTAGGACCAATTTGGAAGATAGATATTTTTAAAGTTTTTTAATTTATTTATAATTGGTTATATATTTTTCACTGTTTTTATTTAAATTATCTTGTTTAAAAAAAAAATACCCCTTCAAGCATCTGCTTGCCACAGAGGCCTGATAGGAGCCTATCAGTTTATATGCCATAGTTGAAGGTCTGTGAGGACAGCAGGATATCAGCAGAAAAACATTAACATCCATGCCTTACCCAGGATTCGAACCCAGGTCTATTAGATCAGTAGCCAAGAATGTTAACCACTCGGCCACAAGAAGTCTCTTGTTTTTAAAGCATAATAAATTTTTGTAACCCACTTTCAACAACCTTACCATGTTTATCCCCCAATCACTGTATGCCAACCTGTTTCTTCCCACACAAAAGTGCAAAGGCTGCCATCCATTAGATGGAACATTAAGCTGTGGCCCCTTGTGCGAGATACCATACCTTCCTCCATACGTTAAAGAACATGCTGGATGGCCTTGATAGGAGGCTACCATCTGTCTCCCAACAGCTGTTCCAGTTGGCCCCCTCCCCAAACCTTCTCTGAGCCTTCGGGGTTCTTGTGACCTGACCATTTAGCCCATGGTGTGCAAAAAAGTGTCACTCAGAGGTAAAACAACCCAATCCTACACAAAAGATTAACTATCTGGTAAAACTCCCTGCTGTTATGCTATCTATCCAGCTATCAAGCTATTATAACTATATGTCATTTGTCAGCCAAGCTGTCAAGCCCGAGGTTCTTATCAACTGTTAACTGAACCTTTACATGTTTATTAGCTCTTTGTAATGTTATCCATTAGGACAAGTTGGGTGTTGATTCATGTTATTATTCTTGCAGTTTCTTCTGTCAGAAATAAGATCCATAGCTATATCTCCTCCAGTTGTGGCTTGTGAGTTTCTGAACTGGTGGGGCTGATAAAATTAAAATCAGTTGATTGGTTATTTTATTTTAAAAAAAATTCCAAACTTGTTATAATTCAGCACAGTTTGCAAAAAGCCTGGACTTTTCTCAAAGTATGGTAGTGAGAAAAAAATTTAACTGGAGAAATTTGTATTTCAAACAAGAAAATTAATTTTTTTTTGTTATTCAGAAATAAATAGCCTTTCTATTCACGTGTGTTATAACCATTTCTATGTATTAGTTTTTTTTTTTAAAGAAATTTTTATTTGCTTTGCCAGATGCATTTTTTTACTACATGCCTCTATAAAATCCCTATTAAAATAAAAGTATTTTCTTTGTAAAATATTTTCAGAAAATCCAGAATTAAATGTTGATTAATTTGGCATATAATATGCTGTAAACATAGGTGGCATTCCTTTCATTAGTTATTTGGTAAGAAATTTGTAGAGTTAATTTTTTTTTGACTGATCATAGTGAAAAAATATCTGGTGTCTTTGGATGTAAACTAGTTTTTGAAGCAGCTCCCAGGAAGTGTTAAACTCCATGTGATGCTGTAGAATAATCATGGGGAAAATAAGCATTGAACAGTCCGTTTAAAATTTCAGTCGTTTTGGGCAGGTATGGTTGTAAAAGGGTTAACTAGCAAACTTACAGGAAAACTGTGTTGAAAATGATTGACACTTAAATGATAAATTACGGAAATTTCTGAGCATACTTGGAGGTTGCCCATTAATATCCCTGAGCAGTTTGGAGTATATTACTTGAAATAATCCATACTGAATGAAAAAAAAAACAACTGGCAATATGATTCAGAAAAAAAAAAATCCTGTAAATTATGATTTTTATTCATTCTAATTTAGAATTTAATATTTATATTATATATTAGAAAAATATTGGTGGGACCTGGCCTCTGGTCCATAATGATGAGGGCCAGTTGTCATTTTTTTTTTTTTTTGAGTGTCCCTGGTCTCTGTTCCTTTTTACCCAAAAGAGTCTTGTTAGTTTGAAAAAAAGTCCTGTTTAAATTGATTGCATTCTTTCTCAGCTCGATTGTCATACTGACCTAGTAGCTTATCATGGTTATACTTTGACTATATCTAGTTTTTTGAGAACTTCAGTGTTAAAATTAATTCTCTTAACCTTAGCACATTTCTTAAGTTTCCGTTGTAAGGCACTTTTGACCAGGTAATGGTCAGACCCAATTTCAGATTCCCTATATGATCTGGTTTTTCTATCAGAATTGTTTAGCCCATTTGTTGTTAATTAATATATAATCTATCATATTCTCGTGCAGCCCATCTGGTGAAACCCATATGTGTACTTATGTATTAAATATTGAATAAACTCAACTTTTTTGGTATACACTAAGTAATTATCCCTTTTGAGTCAGTTCAACTTTAAGAGGAAAAATTGTATTGAATCGGGTGGGATATGAACCCATGACCTCCTGATAACATGTCAGGTGCTTTAGACCACTGAGCTACCAGCCTTCGATCAAGATCTCTATTTGATAATATGAACATTTTCTATCGACAGTACATATTCCATTACGTCACATGTAGGCACTGGTTCAGGCAATCAAGCTATAAGTGGCAGATAAATGCCATATAGATGGAAAGTATATATTACAAGTATACAGTTGATTAAATATTGAATAAACTTGACTTTTTTTGGTATATGCTAAATAATTACCACTTTTGAGTCGATTCAAATTTTAGAGGAAAAATTGTTGTAGGTAGAAAATGTTCATATCATCAATTAGAGGAGATCTTGATCAGCGGCCAGTAGGTCAGTGGTCCAGAGCACCTGACATGTTATCAGGAGGTCGCAGGTTTGTATCCACCTGGCTCAAGACAATTTTTCCTCTGAAATTTTAATCGACTCAAAAGTGGTAATTACTTAGTGTATGTACTAATGTATGTTGCGATGTTTGTAATAGTTTACATATAACTTACCTATAGGAGACATTGCCCATTGCCATTGCAGCTACCAATATCAAAAGGGCCTATCACCCTTCCCCAAAGGTCAGAGTCAGTACTAACTTTGGCCTGAAGTCACGTAGAACAAGGGTAATATCTCCTTTCTTGACAGAATTCAAAATATCCTGAAGTTGTCCATAAATTCTATCCTTTTCATCCTCAGTGGGGGCATAACAGATAACATTCAAGTCTTTAATGTTTATCTAAATTTTGCTGTAAGAAATCTTACATTAATTAGGTAATATCCTTGAAAAGCATTAGTGATGTGTCTGATGAGAAGCAAAAATATGCCTTGGAGATGCTTTCCATCATCCATCCCTTCAAAGAGAAATTTAAAATTATTTTTTAGTATTTGACCTTTACCTATCTGTGTGGTCTCTTGTAAGCCAAGAATATCTAGATTATAATGCTGTAATTCCTTTGTGCGGATGTCGAGAATAATCTATATGCAACATCCTCAGATTCCATGTACCTGTGGAGAGAAGACGATCAGTAGGATTTTTAACAAAACTAGGCTTATTGGGAGAGATAGGTCCAATAGTATCGAACAGCCTGCTTATTGCGGCTGGTGGATAATCCTATCAGGGACCATTGCTGATGGATGCATGTTAGCATAAGGCATAGAGCCAAGCCCCCACTGCCAAAGGCTGAAGCTATCCATGCAGGTAGGAACTTCAGGCATCACCTTTACAAGAACCAGAATCTACATAGAAACTGACCTGCTGGAGACACGTTACTCCAAGGTAGGATTGATGATGCCCAATATGCTAAAATAAGGGTTATAATACCTGAAATGGCCCCTGATCAGGAGTATCCACCAGTTGATATAAGGTATTCTGTGCCTCTGTTCTCTTATGGATGGCAACCCAAAGGCAAACAGAAAATAGAGTGGCAAATTTTTCTTCAGTAGAGATTCACCAGTTCAGCAAGCCCAGGATTCGTAATCAAGGTCAAAGCTATAAACCAATCCTGTGTGTATAAATGACCAGTACCAGAATCCTGTGAAATTGACTACCCCTCACTCAAGGTTTATATTATCATGGTGTGTTTCTGTGTTGTTTAAAATTAATACTTGTATTATTTAAATATTAGGTATACTTCCTTTTTGTAAAAATTTTTATAAAAATTCTAAAACATCAGTTTATTTTGTACAGGAACAGACTCTCTCTCATATAGCTGATGATCACCTTTTGAAAATATGTACTCGTATTGGACCAATTCTGGACAAAGAACTACCTCCTACTGTCACAGGATTGCAGTCACTACTGGGTGCTGGAAGGCAATCTTTGTTGAGAGTAAAAGATGGTAATAATCTTTATACACTAGAATACCACTAGAATTGAATCTGGTATAATTACCAAGTTTCTAAATAACAATGTTATTTTCAAATAGATTAATTGCAATTCTTATAACTGTGATAGTATTAACCCTTTCTGGGTCACTGTCAAATGTAGAAATTGACAGAATCTGAAATGAGAGGTCAAGGATGTCAATAGACGTCTTTTGTACAACACCTGAAACTTCCATTTTTTAAAAAAAAATTGCCATTTGAAAATTTTCTTAGATATATTTAAAAAAAAAATACATAATTCAAGCTTGAAAAGTAATATTTTCTTTTTAAATTTGATGCATATTTTATTAAACTACAATATAAATAATTTAATAAAACCATCTGATTACCAGTTTTTAGAAGCACTAAATGGTATTGCTGGTTTGCTTGTTAATGTTCCTCTTTGCTGAAGCAACCTTCTGATTTAAGCTCACAAGTTTGATTTGAATTATTATCAACAAATTTTTTCTGAAAGATTACAAAAATATCCAGAAAAATAACCCCCAAAAAAACTGCTATTTTTAAAAAATGGCAGATGTTGAAAGTAATTACAAAGTACTTCCAGCCATTTTTTTTTCTTGTTTTACACCCTTTTCTGTATAAATCTATAACCTGTATTCCCAGAATTATTTTTATCATTTTTTCACAGCATTCTATGCATCTTTCCTACTTTTAAAATCGAAACTGGAAGTGAAAACATTCTTGTTAAGTTCCAAGACTGGGTACAGCTGCACCCAGTACTTTTTATTAGGACTAGTAGGGTATTGATTAAGGACATTCCTATGGTTCTTTCTTTCAGAAATAAGCTCAAGTGCCTTTTCACTGAAATAATTTTGTATCTGCTCCTTTTTTCCTAAAAGATTACTGTTAGTTTAAAAAAAATCCTGTTTAAAATGGTCCCATTCTTCCTCAACTTCAGTAGTAAGCAAACCATGACTGTCATAATGACTAAGTAACCTATCATGGTAAGCTTTAGCTATAACTAGGACTTTCAGAGCTTCAGAAAGTAAATTTTTTAACCTTAGCACAACACTTCTTAAGTTTAAGTTCCAAGAGACAACAAGGTAATGGCCAGATCCAATTTCAGCTCCCATTTAAGACCTGATATTCCTAACAGAACTAACGCGATGATGAAAGATGGTGCCACTAGTACGAATGAAATAAATAAAAATCCAGAAAGCTTATAAGGTCACTAAGCTGAGAAATGGTTAGCCAATTAGTGGTGTAGTGGTCTAGCATAACAGGCATGTTTCCTGGAGACGTGGGTTCGAATCCCACTCATGGCAAAACCAATTTTTTTTAGCTCATCATTTCATGAGAACTAACCCATTTGCTGTTAATCAATATATAATCAATCATATTCTTCTGCAGCCCATCTGGTGAATCCCATGTGTACTTGTGTATGTCATGTCGCAATGTTTATAATAAGTGTTAGTTATTTACTTACCTGTAGGAGATGTTGCCCATTGTCATTGCAGCTACCAATACCAAAAGGGCCTATCACCCCTCTAAGGCCAGAGTCAGTCATTTCCTGACTGAATTCAAAATATCTTGAAGTTGTCCATAAAACCTATTCTTCTCATCCTCGTTGGCTCCTCAGTGGAGGAATAACAGCAGATAACATTCAAGTCTGTAATGCTTGTCTTAAATTTAGCTATAAGAAACCTTTCATTAATGCACTCCTATCCTAGAAGGGCATCACTAGCTTGTCTGCTGAGAAGCAAACCATCACCTTGGTGATGCTTTTTATCTTCCCTCCCTGAAAAGAGAAATTTAGGAATACTTTTAAGAATCTGACCTTTAACTGTCCATCTGGTCTCTTGTAAGCCAAGAATATTTAAATTAAAACAGTGGAATTCATGTTTGGAAACATAGAATAATCTCTATGCAGAGTCCTAACATTCCAACTGCCTATGATGAGAAAATGGTTAGTGGGATGTTTAAAGAAACTATGCTTATTGCGAGAGGGAATGCCGACAATATCAAACAGTCCCCTAATCGCAAGCATGGGGCAAAGACCTGTTTCCCCCACTACTAAAGGCTGAAGCCATCTACACTGGAGACTTCCTCCAATGTAGAATTTGACAATACCCATCAAAGCAAAAGAATTTAATTATATAAATAAATTTTTAAAAAATTTAAAAATACCTTATCTTCCTATAAAGGGCTCTATAAAGTAGAAAATAAACCTTAAACATATTGGTGATGCAATGAATCACTGAGTTCATATTCACTTCAAAGGTAGATAGTGCACAGATTTTCCTACACAAGATTGCTGGCCTCCTATATTCCTTTGAAGTGAATATAAACTCAGCGACTGATTGCACCACATATGCTTTAGATTTATTTTCTACTTTTTAGGGCCCATATAGAAAGATATGTATTAATTTTTTTCAATTAATCTTGAAATTTTAAAGTTAAAGTTGATAGTAAATGTATAGCTGATTTTTTAGAAATGGGAAAAAAGTTACAAAAATTGATTTTGTTTGCTGTTGTTGTTTTTACCTCTGAGTAGTACTTTTTTGCACACACTCCTTGCAGAGTCTTCAATTCAAATTCAAACATTCAAATTATCTGTGGAAAGAAAATGGTTATTGGGATGTTTAAAGAAACTCTGCTTATTGAGAGAGGGAATGCCGACAATATCAACAGTCCCCTAATTGCAGGCGTGGGGCAAAGACTCGTTTCCCCACTGCCAAAGGCTGAAGCCATCTACACGCGAAGACTTCCTGCAATGTAGGATTTGACGATATCTGTAGAAGCAAGAGTTCAGGTGCCTGCGATAATCTCTGCTCAGGATTATCCATCGGTTGATAAAACATATCCTGTGAATCTATTCACTTGGGGTTTTCAGCCCATAAACAAACAGAAAACACAGCAGAAGATTCTTGCCTCACAGAAGCTCACCAGTGCATCAAATTCAGCTTCCATAATACAGATCAGAGCCATTAATCTGTTCAGGTTGGTATATATGGTCAACACCAGGATCCTGTGTGGTTGACCACTCCTCAGCAGGGTAGGGAAAAAAAGTAGCTATAGTTGTCGAGATCAGTAGTCCACTGATCTGGCAGCCCTCCCCTTCCATAAGAGAGTATCTCTTTTGAAAGGTACTAATGGCCTGTATCACGAGAAGGTGGAGTTGCATTAGGTTCTGGATCTGGCTAGTTATACGCATCATCACAGGGGATTGGTGTGTACTCTTCTTTCAGTGACTGCCTAACATATCCAATAAATCTTCTATCTCAAAAACTCCACCTCACACTTTGAAACACCCATTTTTAATACTCAACACATTTTCATATATTGCTGTTAGTGCCATTCATTTTCATACCACACCTCAATACTGTATTATATTTTATATACTGTACGTGACTTTGGTGAATTTGTCATCATAATTTAATTACATCGCAGTTTTTTGATATTTTCCTTAATTTATGGAAACCAATGTAGAATAACACATTCTATGAAGCTCCCAATTTTTGCTAAATTGATCTGAACTGTTGCTAATATATTTTTCCATTAAGTTTTGAAGTACTTGCAAAAATTAGCAAAAATCTTTTTTGTTCCATATGAGATAGAATTGAGGATTTGAAAGCAGTTGCATAGTAAGTACTTTTTTTTTTTAATGTTATATTTTATTTAAATCTATTTCAGTATTTCTAGAATTATGTGTATCATTCATCACATAACTTATTGTGGAAAACTGAAACTGCCAAGAATCTTAGTTTCTCGCAACTTATTGTGTTCAGTACAAGGAAACTGAAATGCTGCTGACCTTATACAGCTTGTGGTAATCATTTCTTCTTGAGTAGCATTACAGCATTGGCCTGTCTGTTGTAAAAAGTAAAAACGAAGTTCGCCATGTTTGCTCAGTTATTCAGTTTTTATTAATGAAACTAAATTTTCAAAGTTATAGCTACATCTTCACTAGTTTTATTCTTACATTGAAATCCTACAACATGCTACTGTGGGTTTTTTTTACTTCTGTTTAGGTTATTCCACAATTTCATTATTATTCCTTGTTTTCTCAATGAAAACCTAATTTTCTTTTTATCATTTCATAAAATTTATGCAGTCATGGGAATGTAAACAAGGTGAATTTCATTGGCTTGGAAATTGGCTTGTTGAGCCCTTACCTCTGAATTTTGCTGATATCAAAGGGAAAAAAGAATGATTGTGATTATTGGTTTCTTATACTGAAAAGCAAAAGCTTTTTTTAGCAATTAGATGGAACCTCATTGAGAATTTTGGAAAAAAAAAGTATGATCACCTCATACCCACCTGCTCATATTGCTAAGTTTAATCCTTAACTGTAATATTTTGTACATAAAAATAAAAAAATTATTTATACTATATAAAATTTTAATAATAATGTAACATTTATACTATAAACAGTTATTAGAATACTTTATAATAAGTGCTTTCATATACTTTAATATTTTCATATACTTAATTCCTTAAAGTATTTTTTTCTAAAAGTCATCCATTAGTGAAAATATGTTAAATATTGAAGTTTGGTATGCTTCAATGCTTATTATACTCAACATCAACAAACATTCCTCTATCAGTGAACTTCGGACATAAATAATTAAAAGTTAATCTTTTGTTATTTACTAGCTGAACAGATCCAGCACTACCTGGGTATTACTTTTAATCTCTACATTCTGTTTTAAAGTATCACAGGAAATGTCCTGTAGAATGGTACACATGAAATCTTTAGCTAAAACAAATCGCACTCATGGGAAAACTAAATACTTTCACTAAATATTTCATGACCTGTAAAACTGACACTGAAACTGAAACTTTGACTGTGTTTCAGCTAAATATTTCATGAACATGTTGGGTGCTCTGGACCACTCAGCTACCGGACATCTATCAAAATTTCCTCTAATTGATGCTATGAACTTTTTACCTGCAGTACACAATTCCCCATGTCTCATGATGGTATTGTTGTGTACATATCATGAAGGTATTGTTGTGTACATATCATGAAGGTATTGTTGTGTCAATATCCCCATGTCTCACGAGGATATTGCCCATCTGCTCTCAGCCTCAAGAATCAATGAGAAATATGTCATGAAGATGGCAAGTATTCTCCATGAAGGTATTGAAAAATCTCTTCAATTTAATCAATTATATACTGAGAATATACATTATATACTGAGAATATACTTGATATTTTCATGACATGCTTTCCATTGTTTCTTGAGGCTGAGAGCAGCTGGGACAAATACCTTTATGAGACATGGGAGAATTGCATACTATAGGTAGAAACTTCATAGCATTAATTGGAGGAAATCTTGAATGGTGGGCGGTAGCTCAGTGGTTCAGAGCACCTAACAGGTTATCAGAATGTCATGGGTTCATATCCCACCCAGCTCAACAATTTTTCCTCTAAAATTGATAGATGTTTTCAGAATGATATCTTCCTTTAAAATTGAACAAATACATCAAAATATCTCTTCAATTTAATCAATTGTATACTCAGAATATACTTACCATCTTCGTGACATTTGTCATTGTTTCTTGAGGCTGAAAGCAGCTGGGACAATATACATTTATGAGACATAGAGAATTGTATACTATAGGTAGAAAGTTCATAGCATCAAATTAGAGGAAATCTTGATCAGTGGCTAGTAACTCAGTGGTCCAGAGCACTTGACAATACCTTCATGACATGTTATCAGTAGGTCGTGGGTTCATATCCCACTTGTTCAAGACAATTTTTCCTCTAAAATTGATAGATGTTTTCAGATATCTTCCTTCATAATTGAACAAATACCTTGAAAAATATCTTCAATGGAATTTTATATTCACAGTTAGAGAAGCAGTAAATGACAACAGTGGATTTGACAGCAACTGCCTTTTCTCATAGGAAAAACATGGTACATATGTTTGCTTGTAGCAAGCCCTCTTCTGGGATTTTGTGTTAAATGCAGTAAAAAAAAATAGCAAAACAATAAGAAAGAAATCCACGAATTAAAACACACAAAGACACAAAAATTGCAACACCCGTAAAGGATGAATGCAATGATACCAAATCATTATCGCATGTAGAACCAGATATTCTATGCTAATAATTCCAGTGATGACAGCCTGATGTCATATGGAAACAGAATCATATGGAAAA
Organism: Ryuthela nishihirai; assembly: GCA_038380435.1. Classification (NCBI taxonomy): domain Eukaryota; kingdom Metazoa; phylum Arthropoda; class Arachnida; order Araneae; family Heptathelidae; genus Ryuthela; species Ryuthela nishihirai. Next base: position 150,150,776 of record JAWZYU010000001.1, on the reverse strand, counting down.
GAAATAGAAATAGAGGCAATGTTGTCAGTCCTGAGACCCCAATAAAAGCCACCATAGCAGGCAGCAGGTTGGGTTGTTTGACTTCTGCACTGCACTTTTTTACATAAAATGGGCTAAATGGCCAGGTCATAAAAACCTTGAAGTCTCAAAGAAGATTGGGGAAGGGGACCCACTGCACAGTTGTTGGTAGTCTCCCATCAACATCCAGCATGTTCTTTAGTGTGCACAGGATATGGTTCTGATGGACAGCAGCCTTTCCAAGCCCATAGGTTTTCCCTACTGACCATGGGCAGGATGGGGAGTTTTGTGGAGATAAATCTCAACACTAGCCCAGTTGGGACTCGAACCTGAGAACTGCAGATTACAAGCCTGACGTGCTACCAACTGAGCCACCCCCATCCCACAGACAGCAGGTAAGTCAGTGGAAGGGAAGTAATGTGCACATATTTTGGTTATGCCAAGGCAACTAACATGTGCTTTATCATCAGCAAGGCCCATTCGAACAGGGCCATATTGTGGGGATGCATGAGGCACATTGATCTGCCCATGTTGGTCATGTATTGAGCACTAACACGCTGTTTGGAACAGTGGAACAGTCGCACATTATCATAGCTCAGGTTCTCACAGACATACCATACTGAGAAAATCTCATCCACCAACAAGCAGCTTCCAACATCTACAGCAGTCCATCGCAATGTGGCATCTGATGTTTGAATGAAGCTGAATTACAGGTATGCTGTCCCCTGTGCAGGTTGCCTCTGACTGTTAATCATCGCCAGGCATGTCATCTATGATGCATCGAATGTGTGTTGTGGAATGGGGAATGGCACCACATCATCTTCTGGGATGAATCATACTTGTCAGGTAGGTGATGGTCACATCAGGGTTTATCATTACCACGGCCATTGGCAGGATCTGGGAAACACATCTGGGAATGTCGTAGTGCCCTGACCAGTAGCTGACCTACCGAAGATGTGATCATATTATTAGATCACTAAATTTGTCAGACCATAGCAGAGAAGTTATACCCAGCAAAAATGTTAATGCATAAAATCTTTTGCAACTAAATACTCTAAAATACTACATTAAGCAATAATTTCATTAAAAAGGGGAAATATAAAGTATAATCTAATACATTACCTGATGTCTGCATAAGCTCCAATAACTAGCCACTAGTCTTGTAAAAATTGGTAGCACAAGCCAAGAAATAGATAATTACTTTGGTAAGATAAGGTAGTTTTGTCAAGTAAAATAGACCACCACTTAGAACAGTTCTGTGCAATCAGACTTTATAAGACCAAAGCTACTGCTTGTTTGGTTAGCACTATCTGTGCCCTCAAAATTAACCATTGAACTGTAAAAAACATCAAATACGTAACAACTCGCCTTCCATACTGTTTATCTTTACATACAAACCTCGTATCATGTTTTCTGTCATAAGGAATCTCATTCTATAAAGATATAGGAAATCTTCATTTTATGTTAGGGAAATATCTCTACCTGAAATATACTATTTCATGCCATCCATCTTGTAAATTCTTGTTACCATAGATACTGATAAACCATTAGTGTTGGATCATACTGCCTATTTCTGCTGTTTTACTTATATATCTTATAAAGTGTTAGAGTTTTATTAATTTTATGATTACGTAAACTGTAATTTTATTATATTATTCCCATAGCACTTTCCAAAGAGCAGGTGCGCTTTTCAGTACTCTTGAATAGATTACATGGTGTGATCCAATGTATGGATGTTACTCAGCCGATTCATGACAACACCTGTTTATACTAGCCATGGGATGCATATCAACAGAAATCTAATTTGCATATTCCAGCTGTATGCACTCTCACAGAGAATGACACTGCAGATGACTTAGTGCATTTTGCAAACATGTCAATCATGGGTCCATCATAATGTTTGTTTGGTTGTAAGTGATGCCATCAATCTTTCAACTTTTTTTACTCAGAAACTTTGAAAATATTTGATCCACTCATGGAGAGGAATATCACCCTGTATACACAACAAAAAGACAGTCATTCATCATGCTTCTTTTTTTCACTCTGAATAATAATCACTTTATTCTTCAAGCTTTAAACATTTTTCTTTTACATGACATCATATCAGCGTTGAGACTTATATCCGCAAAACTCCCTGCCCATGGTCAGTAGGGTACACCGATGGGCTTGGAAAGGCTGTTGTCTGTTGGATTGGACGTTAAGCCGTGGCTCCGTGTGTAGGAGAGCCATACCCTGTGCACATTAAAGAATACGCTGGATGGCCTTGACAGGAGGCTACCACTGTCTCCCAACAGCTGTTCCAGTGGGTCCCCTCCCCCAACTTTCTCTGAGCCTTTGGGGTCCTTGTGACCTGGCCATTTAGCCCATGGTGTGCAAAAAAAGTGCCGCTCAGAGGTAAAACAACCCAACATAATAGAAACTGATAGCAGCACTTTCACATATGGCGTTGTAAATGAGTAGCTAGGCTTCAACTGGGGAAAAAAAAGCTATGTACCATTTCCCCAAGATTCTGTAGGCTACAGTTTTGACACATAACCCAGCTTTTGTAAATGTTGAATGGCAGAGGACTGATTTTTGTTCAATAGTTGTGCCAATTCCCTGAATGTCCAATGTGGATTTTCACTGAGCAGTGCCTTTAAACTCTCATCATTCAACTCCACTGACCAGGAGCATCGAGGTTCATTTCCAAGCTGAAAGTCATTCCACATTTTCATGAAGTCATGACACCAATTTCATTGTGGTCAGGCTGTACACATGCCCTACTTGGGCATCTTTAGTAACTTGAGATAAATAGTACAATTGAGTCAACAAAGGCACTAAAGGATTACTGATGCAGGCCATTCCTCAGCACTTGTGGAATCCAATTTTATTATGTAAGCTTAATGATCAGTTGGTCAAAAAGCTCAGCAGCTCTAAGTCATTACTATGCTAGTGAAATGATCTTCACACTGATGGAGAATGATCATGACATTAACCTTTTCACTGTCATACCAGCCCAAAATGACCCAAGCTGCAGGTAGGAGGTAGTGAAGAGGAAAGAATAGCATTGGATGTGCTAGTCCATTTAAAATCTGCCATTTTGAGCAGGTATGGTAGTGAAAGGGTTAATCCCCTCTAATGAAAATCATTTTCCTTTCTGTTACAAAACATGTACTAAACACTTATCCATATGAAAACTTTTGCAGAATTAATATACAAGTTGATTCATTCCTATTGAATGCCATCAGTAAGAATACCAATAGAGTTGAAACTTTAAAATCGTTTTTTTTTCCCGATTTCCTGTAAATAGAGATTCCATCAATTAACATTGTTTCAATTACAGTTCAGGAGAATTTTCCAGTTAAGAGAGCTTTCTATCTTGTAAAGGTTTTCTCTGAGTGGGTTTTGTTATATATAGTAAGTTTTGGGGATTGAAAAAATTTAAAAGTGACACATGTGAAAACAACCATTGGTAGTGGAAGCAATTTTATAAATAATGAAATAAACTTGACCTATTCCATATCCACTAATAAATCAGCACTTTAGCATCGATTCAAATTTTAGAAGAAAGATTGTCTTGAGCCGGGTGGGATAGAAACCCACGACCTCCTGATAACATGTCAGGTGCCCTGGACCACTGAGCTACCGGCCGCTGATCAAGATCTCCTCTAATTAGCGCTATGAACATTTCTTTTATGTCTCATATAGGCGCTATTCAGGCAATCTAGCCACAAGCGGCTTTGTATTTGCCAATAGGTGGAAGCATGTGATTATAAGTATGTGAATGATAAATAATGAAATAAACTCGACGTATTCCATATCCAGAGTACCTGACATGTTATCAGGAGGTCGTGGGTTCGTATCCCACCTGACTCAAGACAATCTTTCCTCTAAAATTTGAATTGATGCTAAATTGCTGATTTATTAGTGAAAGCAATATTGATTTGTAACATTGTTTTCTATTGGGAATTTTCACTTTATTGACAATAACTCACTCAATGTCGCATGTTTCAAGAACAAATTACCGGCCGCCAATCAAGATCTCCTCTAATTAGAGCTATGAACATTTCTTTTATGTCTCATATAGGCGCTATTCAGGCAATCTAGCCACAAGTGGCTTTTTATTTGCCAATAGGTGGAAGCATGTGATTACAAGTATGTGAATGATAAATAATGAGATAAACTCGACATATTCCATATCCAGAGCACTTGACATGTTATCAGAAGGTCGTGGGTACCTGGCTCAAGACAATCTTTCCTCTAAAATTTGAATCGACGCTAAAGTGCTGATTTATTAGTGGAAGGAATTTTGATTTGTAACATTGTTTTCTATTGGGAATTTGCACTTTATTGACATTAACTCACTCAGTGTCACATGTTTCAAGAACAAATTAATGGTATTAAGCTGAAATCTAATATATATATTAAAAGTCTTAATTGATTGCAAAGTTGATCATTGTCAAGTGACCATGCTTGACATTAACAAAATAAAATTTATAACCTCCAGTTTCACTTTCTAGTTTGTCTAAAGAATTGTTTTATTGGCAAGTTTATTGTTAACAATGTTTAACTTGTATTTTTTGTAAAAATTTGTCTTTTATGTGCATTTTAATTTGTAGATTTACAGCGGCCAAAAATTCAAAGCTCACACCTACTTGCCCGCCACCATGGCGCTCCTTTTTATCCTTCTTATGCTGTTCATTCCAGTTACCCACCTAACATCAGTAAGTATTTTTCAAGTAGATTTAGGAGTTTAAATTTCATGTTTTCTGTATTTTTTAATGAGTGTGTATAGATTGAAAGGGTAATTTATTAAACACACCCACCTATTAAATAATTTATTAATAGGTGGGTGTGATTAATAAATTATTAAGTAATTTATTAAACACACCCACCTAATTAATAACACATGGGTCCATCCTTTGCTCTCACAATAGCAGGAACATGGCATGGACTACCAGGTGTTTGAAACTTTTGGGTAGTATTATGGCCATGATTCCAGGGTAGCTGTCTGTAAAGCTCTGAGAGTTGTTGATGGTAGGTTTCAGGCTCGAATGCATCACTCCACTTGGTCCCACAGATGTTCAATATGGTTCAAATCCAGAAAGTGAGAGGGTCATTCAAGAGCTGTGAACTCACGAATGTTCCTCCAACCTGGCCCTTCGCCAAATGGAAGCACTAAGATAGGGTGTTGTCTTGTTGAACGACGGCATCCTGCTGTGGTAAATGGATAGTCATGAATGGGTATAGGTGGTGGTGTCTTGTTGAATGAAGGCATCTTGCTGTGGTAAATGGATAGTCATTAATGGGTATAGGTGGTCAGTAAGTATGTCAACATAGCCTTGTGCAGCCACCATGGCACTCTTTTTTATCCTTCTTATGCTGTTCATTCCAGTTACCACCTAGCATCAGTAATATCAGTGATGGTTGTCTCAATACATGTAAGGGGCCCCAAAGTGGCTGACATAAACATACCTTAGAACATTACACTACCTCCACTGACCTGTAACACCCCAACTTGATAGTTGGAGTCCATGGCCTCATATGGTCTATGCCATACACACAACTTCCTGTCAGTGTGTTGTAGTTGGAACCTTGATCTGTCAGACCAAGTTACTCTTTTTCAGTCTTCCATGATTCATTGAAGATGTTTCTTCACCCACTGCTGTCTCATAGCCTGGTGATGCACTGTCAACAAGGGTACTCTAAGTAGGCATCAGCTACCATTGCCCTTTCATGCCATTGCATGTCAAATGGTCTTTGCATAAACCTTCATAGCCTCCTGTTGTTCAATGCTGATGTTATTATCTGCACTGTTACCCTTCATTCTGATATGATAAGGGAGAGGCAGCACTTCAAGCATCAACATTCCAGTTGCAGCCCCCTTTTTATGTTGACTGCAGGTTTTACTGGTTTTTATGTAGTCCTGGTACATACATGTGACAGTTGCACGCTGAAGTCCCAGATATTCAGCAATCACAGATATGGAATACCCCATCTTCCCTAGGGGTGGGGATGGCTCAGTTGGTAGAGCACCAGGCTCGTAATCTGTAGTTCCCAGGTTCGAGTCCCACCTGGGCGAGTGTTGAGATTATCCCACCTTGTCCTCAGTCAGTAGTGGACACCAATGGGCTTGGATAGGCTGCTGTCCTTTGAATGGGACTTTAAATGTGGCCCCATGTGCGGGAGAGCCATACCCTGTGCATGTTAAGAAATGCACTAGACAGCCTTGACAGGAGGCTACCATCTGTCTCCCAACAGCTGTCCTGTGGATCCCCTCCCCCCAATCTTCTCTGAGCCTTCGGGGTCCTTGTGACCTGGCCATTGTGTGCAATAAAGTGCCGCTCAGAGGTAAAACAAACCAAACCCCATCTTCCTTGCATTGACTATCTGCCCATGATCTTTTTCCACTCATGACCCCTTTCATTTTCCACTCATGACATTTACTATTAATAAATCGTAAAGAATTTATTTAATTTTTTATATAATTTTACCATTTATTAAAGACGAAAGCAAATTGACATACTAATGAGATGGATGTGCTTGGCTATTTTTACATAAAAATTAAATCTTGTCTGAATATTTGACACTGCAGGACGTAGAGCATCTTCAACATTTTTCGGAGTTGATCAACATTTTGGTTTTATAATAATCAATGCTGAGAATGCCGCTTTGCATAAATATGTAGTACAAAATGGGAGAAGTATGTTTAGGGCTATTTCAGAAATTGTTGGAAATTCTGCCCTAATATCAAGCCAAAATTAATTTAACGATTTTTTAAGAAACCAAGTTTTAAACCTGTGTCACTTGATAACTCGGAAAATTCTTGAACTTTTAATGGCAGATGACTGACATTTTTTATTTTAATTGAGTATGGTTTGTGAACTCAACTTAGTTTTTTTAGAATCAATATTTGAAGGGAAGTATTTCTGAAACTGTCTCCAGGCACTTCAGATAATCAATTATAACTCTTACAATTAAATCTTTGGGAAGATTATTTTCAACTATAAAATCATCTATAGCTGTAAATATTTCTAAAGAACCATATTCCACCCTATTCTTACATATGTTAAAATTGAAAGTTTTACTAAAAAAGTTATCTTTTAACATAAAAATGTTAGAATTTTTTCCTTGAAGCAACATGTTTAAATCATTAAGTTTTTGAAAATATCTGAGAAATAACACAGTTTTGAAAGCCATAAGTCATTATGAAAAAAATTAACAAAATCGGATTTCTGCTCAGTCAAATCAAAAATATAACAACTTCATCTTTCAGTTTCAATAATCTGTTTAAACTTCGCCCTCTTGAGAGCCACCTTACCTCTGCATGTAGTAATAAGCTTTTGTTATTGGAGTCCATATCTTTGCAAAGGTTTGAAAACAAACAACTGTTAAGGGCTTGACTTTTAATGAAGTTAATGATTTTGAAAGTAGCGTGAAGCACAACATCTAACTCTGGGGATATTTTTTTGGCTACGAGTGCCTCTCGATGGATCATGCAGTGAGTAAAAGCGATATGTTCATTGCCACCAGCTTTAAGTTTTGCTACAAATCCAACATTCTCGCCCATCATTGCTCCAGCACTCTCTGTACAGACTGCAACGCAATTCTTCCACTGTAAATCTTCATTTGTTAAAAATTAATCAACTTTAAGATATATATCTTCCCCTCTTGTGTGCCCTTCCAAAGAATAACAAAATAATTCCTCATGTATGCTACTTTCATAAACATATCTTACATAAAGTAACAACTGTGCCATGTTTGAAATATCATTTGTTTCATCTAACTGAATTGCAAACTTTGAGCTGCCCTTAAGCCTGGTAATAAACTGCTGGAATTGGTCTTTAATAATTTAATAAATTCTTTTGGAAATAGTATTCGATAATGGAATTTTACAAATTTCATCCCCATACTTTTTCGCATGAACTTATTTCTGACATTTTAATAGCAGCAGATAACACAAGATTTTCTCCTATCACATAGGGCTTTTTAGTTTTTGCAATTAAATAAGAAGTTTTGTAAGATGTAAGTAAATACTTTTCGTTGACAGTAGCAAACTTCTCAAAATATTGTTTTTCTTTATTTGAAGATTTTACAAGTCGTTCAAAATATTCCTTTGGTTTATTGCAGTACGCTGCATGCTTGGTATTAAGATGTCATTTTAGTTTGGCTGCTTTCATGCTCTCTGCAGCCAAAACTTCATCACAAATTAAGCAAAGAGGATTTTTCCATGCCATCATGATTATTAGAAGTAAATCCGTATTGCAAAAATGATTCGACATCTCATTTCTTGTCAATTTAGGTGTACTACAATCTGGTAGCGAAGACTCTTCTGCATTGTCATCAGTATTTTTATCTCTTCTGTCTAAATTTAGCCGCTTATCCATAATCCAATATAATTCAAAGATAAAGATATACTATTTTGATACATGCTGAGGAATGAGGGTAGGAAAATATTAAATCTTTATTTTCCGTAATTAAACTATTACGTTTTTAAAAGAGCAGAAAACTTTACATGTACAGGCAAAACAATGCTAATCATAAAATGCAATAGTCTCGAATCCGAGCGAGGTGTTTCTGGCAGCGACGTTGCATGGCATGACGGCATGTGCAGTTCAAAGTGCGCATGTTGTGTATTAATAACTAGGCTGCAGTGAAGTCGCACTGCCAGAAACACCTGATTCTTTACACGTCATTTTGAATTAATTTTTGGTCGTTGCACATTCATAAACCTTTTATTGTTGCCAAATTTTTCACGACCCCCACATTCAGTTACATGACTCCATATGGGGTCACGACCCATAGTTTAAGAAGCTATGCTCTATAGCAGGTAGGTATCTGACCTATTTATAGACCACAAGGGGTTTGGATGGTCGCATTATTGTGGCATAGTAAGGCAGTTTGTTGGTAGCTGTGGTGTGTGTAATATATTGTGCTTTCAGTGTATAACTTCAGTATTAATAAAATAATCAGCATTTTGATTAATCCTGTTGCTGTGATAATCAAGTGACGTGAAATGTCCATGCATTCCTGTATACTGTAAAATTTGACATTAATCCCATCCATTAATCAACTCTTTGCTGTGCCATTCTTCTATAATCAAATGTCTGTGCATTATCAATTACTGTTAAATTTTACCTTACATGCAGTACATACATATAGAATCCCCATGCAACCATGGACTATGGAGGTTCAACAAGACTAAGCAATTTTATTCTTCAAACATGGGGCGGGGGTGGCTCAGTCGGTAGCGCGCCAGGCTCGTAATCTGTAGTTCCCAGGTTCGAGTCCCAGCTGGGTCAGCGTTGATATTTATCTCTGCAAAATTTCCCCGCTCTGCCCATGGTCAGTAGGGGACACCGATGGGCTTGAAAAGGCCGCCGTCCATCAGATGGGATGTTAAGCCGTGGCCCCGTGTGCGGGAGAGAGCCATACCCTGTGCACGTTAAAGAACACGCTGGATGGCCTTGACGGGAGGCTACCATCTGTCTCCCAACAGCTGTTCCAGTGGGTCCCCTCCCCCAATCTTCGCTGAGCCTTCAGGGTCCTTGTGGCCTGGCCATTTAGTCCATGGTGTGCAAAAAATTGCCGCTCAGAGGTAAAACAATCCAATCCAATCTCCAAACATGTCTGTTCTGAGCTACAGCTGCAGCATCTGATTATTAGAATAGATTTTCTGCTGATTGGAATAGATTTTTGCTGCTATTAGAATAGATCAGCTTCTGCATTAGATTATTAGATTTTAATAGGGATTTTATAGAAGCATATAGTGAAAAAAATGCATCTGGCAATGCAAATAAAAGTTTTTTGAAAAGTTTTTTTGAAAAAAAAAACTAATACCTGCCCTTTCTATTCATGTGCATTATAATCATTTATATTTTTTTGTGAATAGCAAAAAAAAAATTCACTTGAAACAAGAAAATTATTCCTGTTTCGTAATATTTTTCTCGGTCCATACTTTGAGAAAATTACAGACTTTTAGCTAATTGTGCTGAGTCATATCAACAAGTCAACTTTGGAATTAAAAAAAAAACAATCAACTGAAATAGGTCATGTTACATACCAAATTAAACAGAATTTAGTTCCGAATTTTATGAAAATAAAATATGAAACAAATTTGCAAATATATAAATTTTAATAAGGCTTTTTGACAGTGATATAGTGAAAAAATAAATCAGCCTATGCAATTAAGGCTTAATTTTGGAAAACGTGATGAATTAAAATAGTTAAATGATATAAAAAAATTAAAAATTAAAAATCCCCCTCAAGCAGCTGCTTGCCAAAGAGGTCTGACAGGAGCCTGTCAGTTTATATGCCACAGTAGAAGATCTGAGAGGATGGCAGGACCTCAGCAGAAAACAACACGAACATCCATGCCTTACCTGGGTCTCGAACCCAGGTCTCATAGATCAGTAGCCAAGTGCGCTAATCACTCGGCCATGGGACAGCTTAAATATTAATCGAAAATAAATTTCTTCCTAAATAATAATTACCTGAAACTTTTTTTTATATTTTTTAATAATTCTTTTCAATGCGATATAATTTAAAACATGGGCATGTGTTATACATAGTGACATGGACAGAAATAAAATACATTAAGAATGGAGGGAAAAGAGTAGAGTATTCAGGCAAGCTTATGGAAGCAATTTATCATATAATTCTGGAGAAATTTCAAAACACTCAGCTAGCCCAATAACCCGAAATTAAATACATTGTAACATTTCCATACACACCCCAGTTATTGACTACCCCAGCAAAGTATTCAGGCAAGCTTATGGAAGCAATTTATCATATAATTCTGGAGAAATTTCAAAACACTCAGCCAGCCCAATAACCCGAAATTAAATACATTGTAACATCTCCATACACACCCCAGTTATTGACTACCCCAGCAAATCTATTCATGAATCAGCCTATGTAATTTCTAATTGCATAGGCTGATTCATGAAGCAATACAATTTAAATACCCATATCAATCGGAAGCATTATTGCCACTGTAGTGAGGAAAGATTGTGATCTATGAAAACTGGTAGGTAGAATTTTTAAGATACCATTAAATGACCCAAGGAAAGTACTACAAGAAAAAGACGGATATACTGGCAAAAAAACCTTCCAATTTCACCTGGAGGAGCACCAGTGAAACTTCCAAAACAATTTGCAACATACTGCCCCCTTGCAAACTGCTATCACTAACAAAACTACTCTAGGATTTGGCATGGCCAAAAGTCTAAGCTCACCACCTACTAAATACCAGTTGAAAATATTGGGAAAACCTCATTTACATCAATCGAAATTTTATATGCAACACAGATATAATACTGTCTTCTTCAGTGGGGCAGGAGTGGCTCAGTCGGTAGTGTGCCAGGCTCGTAATCTGTAGTTTCCTGGTTCGAGTCCTGCTGGGTCAGCGTTGAGATTTATCTCCTCAAAATTCCCCGCGCTGCCCAAAGTCAGTAGGGGAAACCGATGGGCTTGGAAAGGGTGTCGTCCATCGGATGGGACGTTAAGCCGTGGCCTCGTGTGCGGGAGAGCCATACCCTGTGCACGTTAAAGAACACAATGGATGGCCTTGACGGGAGGCTACCATCTGTCTCCCAACAGCTGTTCCATTGGGTCCCCTCCCTCAACCTTCTCTGAGCCTTCGGGGTCCTTGTGACCTGGCCATTTAGCCCATGGTGTGCAAAAAAGTGCCGCTCAGAGGTAAAACAACCCAACCCAAAGCCTTCTTCAACTTGGAAACTGTTACTGGAAGGTATGGACAAACTCCTCACTTCACAACTACACTCGGCACATGTGCCAAACCCCTGCCCTGCTGAAACTCCAGGGCTCGCACTCCTATGCTAATTCCAGAAATTAAAGGGATAAACAAATAAAGGGTGAAGGGGAGCTTTGAGCAATAGGATTTCTTTATTATAATTCACTTGTTTTTTAAAAAATTTTAAAAAAATTATTTATTTTAAAAAAGTTTGGCATCTAATTTAAATCATTCAAATATTCTCACAAAATATGTAAATTATTTTGTTTTTTCTTTTTGCAATCAGAACAAACTGGCCCAGTGCATCTCATAGTGCACTTCTGAACTGTCCCCCTATTCATGGCACCTTAGAGATATACCAGGTCCATATCTTGACCTTGATGACCCCATGCAGCCAACATGTGCATCCACTGATCAAGCGCATCACATTTCCAATATATCCCTCTGCCAGGATAATGCTTGCATAACAACGTGCCAAAGCAGGTGGTACAAAACATTTAGCAATGCCTGGTCACAAGTATCTCAGTATCTCATCAACTAGTTCAGGGCACTAACAGGAGTGCGAGGTTCAGAATACTCTGACACCCAGTGGCTCATACACAACAACTACCACAGAGGCAGAAGAGTGCTGATTAATAGCACAACAGCATGAAATAACTCAATCCCCAGCAAATGAGAAGCAGCAACACTGCACCTGTGAAGAACAGCACACAATCCAGACTTTTCCTCCTTGTAAGACTTAAGGAGGCTTTCTCAGGATGAACACAATACTCAAGCCAATACAGGTATGACTAATTAACATGAGCTTCACCACACTGATATATATACTATTTTTCCATTATTTATTTCCAATGTACACAGTTATTCCATTAGTTGTCAATGAGCTGATTGTTTTTCCCAATATCATGTAAGTAGTACAGTAGCTACAGTGTTTATAGAGTTACTTTAATCTTTATTTAATTCTGCACACTATGTTTATACCTTTGAATTTTAATTTATTATTATGAAAAAATACTTTTTACATATATTTTCAATAAGTTAATTTTTTTTCTTTTTGTTTTTGGGTATTCTTAGTTGTATTATGGTATGAAGTATGCAGAGATGGACTTTGACCATCTTAAGCCCTTATATAATTGACATAATACAATCATTAATCTTCTTCTCAAGGCTTTACATAATATAAGGACAACCCTTTAACCTTATTAAAATGAAAAAAAAAAGATATATTTTATTTTTGTGAAAACCATTTCACTAATATCTGTAGCTTTTAACTATGAGAGATAATGAGACCATTCAAAAACCATTATGAAGCTCAAAATGTTCTGTATCATTTGTGATCAGGCATATTACATTAAGAAAAAAAATTTAAATATTAGGGGTCAGTGTTCATATAACTGATTTTTACTTTTCCATTTTTGTTGCTTAATTTCTCAGGAATAAAATAAAATCAAAACACTAAGTCTTTTTAGTAAATTTTGGTATTATAATTTGAGTCATTTTCTTCTGGATGAAAAACTCATCTGGAGCTTGGAAATATATAAAAAAAAAAGTCTTTCACATATTATTTTCAATAAAAAGAGTTAAATTTCAAATACGAAAACTGATTTGCTTAATCTCCCTTTCCTCTAATTGGAGTAAGCATTGTTTAGAATAGACCCATCCAACCCAAATTTAGTGAAAACCGGTAAGAAAAAAACTATATTTATAAAGAGCATCATATTATTTTTAAAAGCAAAAATAAACATTTCTAAGGATTTGCAATGAATTGAAAAAAAAAATTTATTCTTAAAGAAACAAGAAAATATCTTGATTAAAAAGCAAAACTATACATTTTTAATGAGTACTATGAATTGGCAAAAGTACAAAAATATTGTTTTATACACAAATTATAGTTACACAATTACACTGGGGTCTTTTCGGATTCCAGTTTCACTTTAAACAATTGAATTATAGGTGTTTTTTTTTATTAAATTCTGGTAAAATTTAAAAGTACATGCAATTGAGGTGCTGATTAATAACATCATCAAAGAACCATAGGCACCATCAAAGAAAATGAAAATAAAGTATTCCACACAAAAATTAATATTTAAGTTTAATTTTTAGCCATCTATAATGCCTATAATGAGAGTGACACCTGCAAACCTCATAAAAATAGGAAGCAGTTACCTGCCTAGTCAAAATAGTTCCCTCTGGCATCAATACATTTCTTCCAATAGGTTATGAGGCTCTGGATCCCATTGTGATAAAACTCTGGATTCTGTACAGCAAAGAAGTGGAAACTGCTTGACACACAGCTTGATTGTTTGGGAAGTTCTCTGCCTGGAAATGGCCTAGATGCCAGAAAAGGAGAGAATTTGTGGGACAAGGTGAGGGGAAAATGCAGGGTATAGCATTGTTTCATAGTGCAATGGGTGGATTTGTTAGACAGTCCTTTCTGAAACAGTGGGCATTGTCATGCAAGAGGACCCTGTGCTTGTTTAGTACAAAGGTTTCTGTGCATATGCAACATAATAGTGATCTATATTGATGTTTTCACTTGGTTGGGGAAAAGAATGATGGATCATGCCGGCAGCAGCCCACCATATGAGAACCAGCACTTTTTGAAGATGTAGGGGTGGCTTTGGACAATGTTTAGATGGTTCTCATGGTATCCAACCACTGTGCAGATTGATTGTCATAGAGAACACACTTTTCGTCACAGGTTATGAACCAATACAGGATTCCATTTCATTTGTTCCGCGCAATGAGGGAAATGCTTACCTCCAGATGGCATGTCCTGTTGGCTGCTGTCAATTCATGTACCAAACATCCAGCTTTTTCACCTTTCCCATGGCTGCCAGGCAACCGTTGAATGATGTACACAGACCTGCTGTGATCTCATGGACTCTTTGCCATAGGTCAGCTTCCACGATATTCTTCACTTCCTCATCTGTTACACTACTAGTGAACTACTAGTAACTACTAGTGAACAACCACGAGGCTCATTTTTAAGAGACATGTCTCCTGCTTTGATTTTTGCAAACCATCAGCGTATGGTACATTCATTTGCAGTACCCTGCTGAAATGCTGCATTAATGTTTCGCACCACTATACCCATGGAATGTCAGGGTTTGAACTTGCACAGAAAAATTACATGCAACTGACCTCTCTCCATAGTCCACTTTGACCGAAGCCTGTGAACTCATGGTTGAACCTTGTCATGAAATGAGGCACATAACACATACACCAGATATATACTTGACCAGGCTTGGGACATTGCTGGACGATGCCAACTGCTGTAGGGTCGAACATGTCCACCCACTAAAAGCTTACATTTCATCTGCGCCAACCTAATACAATTTTGAAGGTGGCAGACTTGCCTCCATCTCCTACTGTCCAGAGTTACGAAAATGAACTCGCGAAAAAGGTGTTTTGATCTGATATATTTCAAGATTTATGAATGAACTTTTTTGGCCACTCTGGATTACTACTTTCAGCCATGTGAATCAAAGAAAAGTTCTTCGTAAAAAAATGCATATATTTGTAATGTTGATTTATGTAAGACTGCTAGGTAGAAAAATTAAGAGAGTATAATAAGGTTTAGTGTTTATCAAAAATCTCATGAAATCTCAGTAAATGATCCAAATAAAAAAAGTCTCCAATAGATGCGGTTCTTCAAAGAACAGCCACAATTAACTCTTCCATTGTCGACGTCATCTATATACGTTCATAGAATCTGAATTGAGAAGCCAAGGATGTGTGTATCCATTTTTAGTACAACAAAAAAAATCGATTTTTTTAAAATAAAAATTGCTGTTGTAAATTTTTTATATTTATCTTATAAAAATATATAATTCAGGCTTTAAAATTAATAAAAAATAAAATTAAAATAAAATAATAAAAAATAAACATGCAAATAATTTTATAAAGTCATCTGATTGCCATTTCTTAGAAGCACTAAATGATATTGCCGATTTGCTTGTTAATGTTTCTATTTGCTAAAGCAACCTTCTGATTTAAGCTCACAAGTTTGATTTGAACTATTATTTACTAACTTTTCCTTAAATTTTTGAAAATCTCCTCAAAATTAACAAAAAGAAAACCTTGCTATTTTTGAAAACGATAGATTTTTGGAAGTAATTGCAAAATACTTACTGCCATTTTTTCCCCATTTCACACTTTTTTTCTCTCTGAAACCTATTTCAGTATTCCCAAGTTATTTTTATCATTTTTCCCATCATTCTATGCATCTTTTTCATCTTCGAAATCGAAACTGGAAGTAAACACACCCTTCTTAGAAATTCCGGTTGCAGCTGCATTTAATTAGCTATGCTTCACTGAGGCAAACAAGACGCAGATGGCTGACACATGCAATCTCCATTGCGTGTGCTATAAGTGTTGTTTACAGTTTTGGTCCAGCATATTGGATACTCTTTGTAAAGTTAGTATTTTTTTTTATATTTAAACCTTAATTAGGTTTCATTTCAATAGATTTATTTTCAGAAATTAGCGATCTTTTGGCTGATTGATAAGTATTGTTTTTTCATAGTTATGTTATATCATATGGCTGGCCTACAACTTGTTGCTGTAGATAATTTAACATCTCATTAGGCTATGAGTTAGTTTTATTTTACTATTTATTACTTTTCCAGTAAAACTTTGATATAGTATCATTTTCTGAAAATAAGGTCTTGGATATGAAAATAAATTCAGTTCTGTATATTTACTTCCGTTAGTTAGTGATCTTCAAACGACTTATTTATCGATCTTTCCAACGTATGCTAGATTGGAGGCTGGCTTAAAAGTTGTTGCAGATATTTTTTTTAACATCCCATTAGGTTATATGTAATTTTTCTTTTATTGTTTCTTGCTTTTTTAATAAAAAAACTTTTAGCTTGTACCTTTTTCTGAAATTGAATGTCTTGGATACAGAAGCAAAATAGATTTCCTTGTTACTGAAATCGGCCATCATTTGGGAGGGCAATTTCGCGAAGGGCTGGTCCTTGGTGCACAAATCTTTCTGCACTTAGCCAAGATCACTATACTTCAACACTCAAAGAAAAAATTCATGCTTAGTAAGAAAAAGCAGCCACGGAAGTTTTTTTTTCTATTTTATAACCAGTTCAGAAAATCCCGTGAATGTGAGAAGGCCAAGTCACATTGTATAACACTGGCTGTGTTTGAAATTATGATACTGAAAAAAATCATTAAAAGAAATAATCATATTTCAGGTTGAATATTATATTATTCAGGAGGAAATTTCCTTTCGATAAATGTATAAATTAACTATTTTTATTCAGCAGGTTTTCCAAAATGAAGCCTTAATTGTATAGTGCAATCTTGTTTTTCACCATATCACATTGAAAAAGGCTTATTAAAATCAATATGGTTGCAAATTTGTTTATATTATTTATTTTCATAAAATTCGTAATTATATTCTGTTTAGTTTGGTATATAGCATGACCAATTTCCATTGATTGGTTATTTTGTTTAAAAAATTCTAAAGTTGACTTGTTTATCTGACTCAGCACAGTTGTCTAAAAGCCTGGAATTTTCTCAAAGTATGGTACCAAGAAAAAAATTACAAAATGAGAAAAATATTTACTTAAAACCAAAAAAGTAATTTTTTTTTGTTATGCAGAAATATATAGTCATTCTATTCATGTGCATTGTAATCATTTCTGTATATTAGTTTTTTTTAAATAAATTTTTGTGTTGCCAGATGCATTTTTTTAACTACATGACCCTAAAAAAAAGTTCCATTAAAATAAAACATATCATCTTTTTTGTTAAATATTTGATTTTCAGAAAATCCAGAATTAAAGGCTGATTAATTTGGTATACAACATGCCATAATTCCTTTCATTAGTTATTTGGCAAAAAAGTTCTAAAGTTAAATTTTTTTTTGCTTGAGCATGGGGAGAAAATAGCTTGGCCTCTGGATGGAAACCTGTTTTTCAGGTTGGACTCTAGAAAGGTTAAGAATCAAAATTATCTTTTACAATAGCTATGGTGATCATTTTTCCTGGGAGAAATTATAACTTGTTGAAAAGCTTATTTTCTGATATTTCTTTCATCAGAAACTATTTGTTCAGCAATTTTTGTCATGATACTCTTAATTTTATGTTATGTCTAGCATAGTCATTTTTGAGAAGTGGTAAATATCCTAAAAAGCCCAAAAATAAAACAATATGTATATATTAATTTTATTTAAAATGCAAAAAAAATTCAAAAATGTAAAAAAGAACAAATATATCCATAAAATTTAATTTGTCAAAGGTTTACACTATTTAAAGAATTATTTACAAATTTAGTAGAGTTAATATTTCTGTATTATAGATATTATAGTTTTTAATTACCCAGTCATATCAAAACAATATTAATTTATGAAAATTAGTGATACATAGCAAAATATGTAGGACAAAAGTGTTTCTCAGTTTTTTTTATAATTTTCTCAACAATGACCTAAAATATAGGATTGTCCTTTTAAAATATATGATGAATGATCACCGTAATGATAGCATGAATTCCATAATAGTTTTGTGAAAATATTAACCTGTTTTTGTAAAAGGAAAAGAGCACAAAAAGGAATTTATTGGAAAAAAATTGGAGAAGTCTGAGTATTTACCTTTATGTTGCTTTTATAGTTCTTTTATTCTGGTTGCAGGATGATCTCTCCTGTGTAACATTGACTATTTAACTTCAAGATATGGAAAATAGAGCTACCACAACTGAAAGGTTACTACCCTATTTCACACGTGTGTTATGGGTTAATGACAACTGCCTCCCAGTCCCACACAGCACCCAACTCACCCCACAGCCTCCCATGAGCCACAAGGTCACTGATGTAATAAACTTGTGACTGATGTTCCTACTTGATGGAGATCTTCGAAGGTCTGCCATACTTCTCCGAATTTGTGCATCCATCCTGTAACAGTGCCATGTGAACAGGCACAATACTCATATACTTGTGATAAAGTAGCATGAATTTTTTTTTCTTGTCCCCAAGCCGCATCCTTGTGAAAATGTAAAATCTTTTCTCTTCTTTAGTAGGCTCCATAGCAATAACACACAGATCTTCTAGACTGAACTTTATGTGCTGCCAGCGAAGAGAAAATGATATGTATTTTGTAACTATCTAAATATTAAGAAGAGAGTTCCTCAGGGTTCTGTACTGGGACCAATTTTATTCTTAATATTTATAAATGATTTCTGTTCCCTTGATATACATGGATCACTAACATGTTTTGTAGATGATGATGCAGTTGTATATACTGCAGATAACTTAAATGAGTTAAAAAATAAAACTGAGTTTGATTTTAATAAAATAAGAAATTGGTTTACAAGAAGTAACCTATGTTTAGATGTTCAAAAAAACTAAATATATATTTTTTGAGTTGCATGAAGGTAACACTGACTTTGAAATCAAGTATCATAAATTGAATTATAACCTAAGACAAGTTTGTAACTGTATATGTAATGGAGAGAGTAAAAAATTGTAAATATTTAGGTGTAATCATAGAAAGTACCTTAAAATGGAAGATGCATGCTCAGACACTTACAAATAAATTGAGATACACGTTATATAAGTTTTATCATTTAAAAAATATTGTTACAAGTTCTTTTCTTCACTCTATATTTTTCTTGGGTTTATTCAAATGTACAGTATGGGATTTGTTGTTGGGGAGAGACTATGAGACAAACCTAATTAATCTAAACAATATTCATAAGAAAATATATAAGCTTATATTCAATGTAAAAAGTTACAAAGATATTAAATCCCTGAAATTAATTCACTTTTATAATATATGACAAATTTATATTTTTAAAATTCTCCTGTTTGTGCACATGAACCATGATTGGCTAGAGTGTGCAACACAAGAAGAAATAATCAATGTATAGTATCCCTACAACACAAGAAGAAATAATCAATGTATAGTTCCTTTACCTCATAAAAATATTTTGAAAAACATTTCGTTTTCCTTGCACCAAGGATTTATCATTTTTCAGAAAATAGCATAAGAAATGAAACTAATTTGCGAAGTTTTAAGCAAAAAATTAGAAATTTTTACAACTTAGCATATTACATTTTGATTTTTAAATAGCGCTGTTGCTACTGCTATTCAATTATGCAAGTCTTTTGAACATAGATCGGTTGTAAAACTCCTTGGCTCAAATTAGTTATGACCAAAATTCAGGTTTCTTCCTTTTATCAGTTGTTTTTACTGTATTTATAATGTATATGTATTTTGCATTGTGTTTTTATTGCATTGTGATGTATTATGTATTATTATTATTATTATTAAAGTATTATTATTTTGCAAGATTAATTGCCCTGCCTGATGCTATCCGGTAAATTAGTTTAATAAATTAAAATATCACACAGCTAAACTAGTAATAGAGAATAAATCTCTATTAAATTAGTTTAATTTAGATCAGTCAAAAGGTCCAAAGTGAAGAAGTTTAACATACTTTATGTAAGAAATTTTTCAAACAGCAAATTAAAAAATTATCAAAATTCCATATTTTGTGCTAAAAACTGATGTAGTCATTATCGGTCTTTTAATTTTTATTCTGTCAACTTGTGTGCAAGATGTGGACTTTGGAAGGGTTAAGCTATAGTTCCATATGCAGGAGAGCCACTCCCTGTGCAAATTAAATAGCATGTTATATGGTTAGTGTGCTTGGCTACTGATCTAAGGGATCTGGGTTCAAGCCCTGGGTAAGGCATGGATGTTCGTGTTGTTTTCTGCTGAGGTCCTGCTATCCTCTCAGATCTTCTACTGTGGCATATAAACTGACAGGCTCCTGTCAGACCTCTGTGGCAAGCAGCTGCTTGAAGGGGTATTTATTTTATTTTTTATTTATATGGCCTTAATTTGAGGCTCCCATCTGCCTCCTAGCAGGTATGCAGGGGAAGACATTTCCCTACCTGTCTCTGAACCCTTGAGGTCCTTAACATTTATTTCATTATGTGCTTAAAATTGGTGCTCCAAGGTAAAACAACCCATGAATGATTGTGTATTTTAGTGGCACATTGTAGAAAAGTAAGAATTGTAAATCTGAAGTGCATTTGTGATCACTAAGCATCATTAAAAGTAAAATGCAATAATTGTGCTGTTTGAAAAAAAAAATCTATTCTGTATCCAAGTCTTCTCACTTTCTTTATTATTGGTAGAAATGTCTTGAACTAGTCATATGTAAAATTTAAATCATTCCTTTTCAACATAATCTGAGTCAATTTATATATCAAGATATTTCTAAATTAAACTTCAACATAGATACAGTAATAAGGAATGATTTTTACTTACTTAAAAGCCTGAAATCAGTGCTTATGTCTTATGTAATGCCTGAAATCTCGAAACTAACTTACTGAGTATTTATTCAAATGGAAGTAAAGCAAGTAATATGCAAGAACATAAAGGAAATTTAAAGAAATATTCATAAATCTAAGTAAAAGAACTGTATTTGTTTCATCTTCTAAATCTGATTTCGATTAATAAAAAAAAAAGATGACTGTCTTCTAAGATATGCTTCATAATATAGGGAAAAATGACAGTCCCAATATTGATCAGTATATTGTGAAATGTATAACAAATATTTGCACTTACCCTAAAAATACGATTTAAAGTAGAATATTGACATTTAGGCAAGGAAAAATAATGCAATTTTTTTTCACAAAACTTGGGCATAAATTGAACCAGTACTAAGTTATAACTGTTAAGGTATTTTGTTTTTAAATACAGAATTTTTTGTTTATTTTGATGTACAAAGTAGCTCAAAAGTTCATTTTAATAAGTTATATTTCTATATTATTGAAGAGTTTGTGTAGGTATGGTATATATATTTAAAATTTTTTTATAGCTCAAATTTTACTGGCAAGAGAACTGAGTGGTCCTATCACATGTCGGCATGCATTTTCTTGTAAGGTGTATGCTCGTCAACAAATGTATCGAAGATTGCTTGGACATCTTTCTTCAGTATATTGTGTTCTGTTTGACAGAACTGGAAAATACATATTCACAGTACGTAAAATTTTTATAATTGCAGTGCAAAAATTAAATGTTATTAACCCTTTGTATCCTTCAGTTACAAAACTGAAACTAGTTACCAGCTTTGTTTCCAGGTGAAAAAACAACAACAAATGTTTGGAACGTTATCCTTAACTAACTAATACAGTTTGGTTATGTTATATACTAAAGTAAGTACCCCCTCAAGTAACTGTTTGCCACAGAGGTCTGACAGGAGCCTTCCAGTTTATACAGCATTGTAGAAGGCTGTGAGTAGTGGAACCTCAACAAGAAACACAAACATCCATGTCTTACCCAGGGCTCGAACCCAGATTTGTTTGACCAGTATCCAAGCATGTTAACCACTCTGCCATCGGATAGCTATACTAAAGTAATAAAAAATATCCTCTCAAGCAGCTGCTTGCTACAGAGTCTCTGACAGGAGTCTGTCAATATAATATGCCATAGTAAATAAAAATATATAATAAATACCCCCTCAAGCAGCTGCTTGTCACAGAGGTCTGATAGGAGCCTGTCAGTTTATATGCCATAGTAGGTCTGAGAGGATGGCAGGACCTCAGCAGAAAAACGATACAGACATCCATGCCTTACCCGGGACTCGAACCCAGGTCCCTTAGATCATATTAGAAGGTCTGTAAAGATGGCGGGACCTCAGCAGGAATGCATCACAAACACCCACACCTTACTCAGGGCTCGAACCCAGGTTCCTAGTTAGCACCATAACCACTTGGCCATGGGACAGCTTTCTTCCAAATGAAAGAAAACAATAGATCTTAAGAATATTATCTTGAACTAATTATTAAAGTTTGTTCATGCTACATGCTAAAGTAAGTACCTACTCAAGCAGCTGCTTGCCACAGAGGTCTGACAGGAGCCTTCCAGTTTATACAGCATAGTGGAAGGGGGCAGGTAACTTTACTAAAGAGCATTTAGTTTATTTTAATAAAATAAATAGAATTTTTATTTTATATGAAATATTTTAAAGTTAAGAAGTGTAAATAAATGAAATATTTTTCTAATGTGGAACTTTTATTTTTCTTTTTAATTTTGGGTGGGGGTGGCTCAGTTGGTAGTGCACCAGGCTCTTAATATGCTGTTCCCAGGTTTGAGTTTCAGCTGGGTTATCCTTTAGGTTTATCTCCACAAAATGCCCCTCCATGCCTTTGGTCAGTAGGGGACATCAATGGGCTTGGAAAGGCCCCTGTTTGTTGGGTGGCAGGCTACCATCTGTTTCCCAATAGCTGTCCAGTCGGCCCCCTTCCTCCCAACCTTCTCTGAATCTCAGGATCCTTGTGACCTGGCTATTTAGTCTATGGTGTACAAAAAAGTGCTGCTCAGATTAACTCCTCAGTGT
This sequence comes from Ryuthela nishihirai, assembly GCA_038380435.1. Classification (NCBI taxonomy): domain Eukaryota; kingdom Metazoa; phylum Arthropoda; class Arachnida; order Araneae; family Heptathelidae; genus Ryuthela; species Ryuthela nishihirai. Next base: position 150,127,660 of record JAWZYU010000001.1, on the reverse strand, counting down.
GAGTTCCTGTTCATGATGAGGGGACCACCCTCTGAAAGTTCTGCTTGTTTTGGATACCTTCACAGGGTCCTAAATGCTTGGACATCTTTCCAATTTTTTCGTTGTCCCGTGGCCAAGTGGTTAGCGCGCTTGGCTACTGATCTATGGGACCTGGGTTCGAGCCCCGGATAAGGCATGGATGTATGTGTCATTTTGGCATGGATGTATGTGTCGTTTTTCTGCCGAGGTCCTGCCATCTTCTCAGACCTTCTACTCTGGCATATAAACTGACAGGCTCCTGTCAGACCTCTGTGGCAAGCAGCTGCTTGAGGGGGGTATTTATTTTAGCCGTCCCATGGCCGAGTGGTTAGCACGCTTGGCTACTGATCTAAGGGACCTGGGTTTGAGCCCCGGATTAGGCATGGATGTGTATGTCGTTTTTCTGCTGAGGTCCTGCCATCCTCTCAGATCTCCTACTGTGGCATATAAACTGACAGGCTCCTGTCAGACCTCTGTGGCAAGCAGCTGCTTGAGGGGGTATTTATTTATTTATTATTATTTAGTCAAAGGGGACTCTACAGTCAGGTCATGACTAGCAGAGTCCCCTTTGGCTTGGCTTGCAATTGGAGAGCCTCTTCAGGGCTGGGCAGTGATTTTGAGGGCTGCTGCTACAAACTGCTTTGGCCTCTGCTTCAGGTAAAGAGGAGGTCCTGGGGTGGCCCCCTCAAGATCAATTGGCTTGGCATATTAGGGCCAATTATGCAGTATGGTGAGTGTATTGCTGATGTCTGGGTACAGGTTATTGAGTTTCCCTACACATTATTTTTCCTTTTGTAGTTATCTTTATTTTGTCATTACAGTTTAGTTCTTCACACATTTCCTTTCTTTTCCCATTAATTTTATTTTGTGAGGATTCTAGTGAGTTCCTCACACTTTTTCTTTTATTTGTGAGAGCGTGGCTCATTGGCTGTGTGGGTATGGTGCCATTCAGCCCTGGCACCTGATTGGGTATCCCCTTGTTGGGCTCTGTGGTGGGTAGAACCATAGGCACTGAACCACCAATCAACAGTCATGAGTTCCATTAACCCTTACAGTGTCGGGTTTCTGAAACTGAACTCACTGTGGTGACCAGATTTATTTTAAAGTGTTTTCAGAAAATAAACAACTTTAGAATCTCATTCTGAAGTAACTAATGAACAGAAATATGTCGTGTTATATACCAAAAGAAAGAGCATTTAATTGTGCTTAATAAAATGACAAAAATTCGAAGAAAAAAAATGGTAAGTTAAATTTTTTAAGTATTTTTTTTAAACATTGCAAAATTTTACTATTTTTTTCACTTTAGTAAAATTTTAAAAATATATATATTTTTTTCCTGTTCTTCCTTTCTGTGATAAAAAATAATTTTGCTTTAAAAGCTAGGTAATTTAAATAAGAAATTAAAAATATATCAGGAAAGTGATAAAGAACTATGAAAAAAAAGTTTTTTTTATTGTTTCAAAGCATTTAAAGTTTAACTGATGCACTGAATTTGAGAACAAGTCGCTTTATTATGAAGCTGCATAACTGCTATGGAAAAGTTTAATTCTAAAATTCCTGCAGAAATTTTGGTTATAAATCTTAATCTCCTGATCCTAATTTGTTTATGTGCTTTAAATGTAATCAAAAATATTGATAAAGTCCTGCCATTTAAAAATCGTGCCTTCAGTAATCCTGATGATTGTTCTGATTTCCACCATCATAGATCAAAAAAGCATACGACACGGCATGGAGATTCAGCATTCTTTGTGATCTCCATAGCTTCGACTTGCGAGGTCACATGCCGATCTCCATAGCTTCGACTTGCGAGGTCACATGCCAATCTTCATCGCAAACTTTTTATCTTCTCATAATTTTCGAGTTCATGTCAGCAACATTTTGTCTGTTTCACTCTTTCATCTTCTGCAATTTCCAGGTTCGAGTCCCAGCTGGGTCAGCGTTGAGATTTATCTCCGCAAAATTCCCCACCCTGCCCACGGTCAGTAGGGGACACCGATGTGCTTGGAAAGGCTGCCGTCCGTCAGATGGAACATTAAGCCGTGGCCCCATGTGCGGGAAAGCCATACCCTTTGCATGTTAAAGAACACGCTGGATGGCCTTGACAGGAGGCTACCATCTGTCTCCCAACAGCTGTTCCAGTGGGACCCCTCCCCAAACCTTCTCTGAGCCTTCGGGGTTCTTGTGACCTGGCCATTTAGCCCATGGTGTGCAAAAAAGTGCCGCTCAGAGGTAAAATAACCCAACTTGGAATGAACGAAACTAAAAGTATAGTGTGCAGCTCAACTAAATGAAGACCACCATTTTTCTACCGATCTTTCAAGTAAGTAATAATTCTTTAAAAATTACTTTTGGTACCATTAGTAAAAGTTTGTATTATTCCAAATGTAAAATATCTATATAATTTTGTTTTAATATTTAATTGCTTTTAATGTGATTTTTCACCATGTGCTTTGAGAACCATTGTTTATATTACGTGTGCAATGATTTATGTTGACATTTGCTGTCTTTAAGATATGGATTATGTTGCTAATCCTGATAGCATATTTATCATCAAGGCAGTGTTCTACTTATTATTCTATTTATAATGATTGCAGAAATTTCAAAAAAAAAAAATCATCATACATAATTTCCAGAACAAATGAAAGTTTGTCTTGCTTTACTCTTTGCGTATATTTTGACAATACCTTCAAAACCAATATGGACTTTGGGCACAGAACTCTATGTGGTGAACAAATGACTTTTTAGAATTACTTTTAAAAAGAAAAATTTATTATAATTTCGTTAGTTATAGCACACGGTAGCTTCTGTATTTAAGTCAGACATATACATTATGTCTTTTTATGTATAAAAGTTGCAAAATATGCTATTTTCCATTTTTTTTTTCATTTTACAAACTGATATTTTTATTTTCTTTTTTGTCACTGATTACATTTATAGGTAATTTTTTTTTCTTACATGTATTATAATTTTTGCAGTTATGCTATTTCTGTGGTAAATATATGCATAAGTGTGAAATATTTATTAATAAATGCAAAATTCATAACATTTCATTTGGGTGGGGGAATTGTAATTGCAAGTAATTCTCCCATGTAGTAGTCCATTTTGGCCATATGTCTAGTCTTCTAATAATTTTTTTATCATAGTAATATATTTCATTGAAAATTATGTTACTGTCTTGTTCATATTTGACTTGCAATTATGTATGTGATAGTTAAGAGGTTCTCAAAGCATGATTAAAAATGGAATAGTGCACTTTTACTAACTGTACGAAAATAACTTTTAAAGAATTATTACATATCTTAAATGATCGGTAGGATTATTAATGCTTCCAATGTAAACCTCAAAAATAATTATACTTTATCATAAAAATTTAAGATTTTTAGGAAAAATAGACCATATGTAATATTTGTTTAAAACTTTAATATTTTCCCAACTTTTACACTTCTACAGGGTGCTATTCAAGCTTCTGAATGTAAATTGTAATACCACATCAATATCTAAAAAGAATTTTCAATTCTAAAAATTTCAGTTTCATTTAAAATTTTCATATCTAAAAACAAAAAACTGAATAATTACAGACAGATAACAGCTGATGCTATTAAGCACACTTTGCTACGGTAACCAATGCTCGGAAATTAGTTCTCTAGTCCGACACTGGAGCACTGTTCTATGAGAGTTTAACATTAGGAGAATGTTGCCATTATTGGCATAGGGAGTGGAGACTGTAACCTCCTTACTCTGTGGTTTTCTCTGTCTACCTACTGTCTGGAAGTACAATCTTTCCAGAAGACCTAGATGACCTTTATTCACAGCTGCCATACCCTTTTCTCATCATGGGAGACTTCAATAATCACAGTCCACTTTGGGGCAGTAGTAATGCCAATGGGAGGGTTGGTCTTTGAGCAATGGCTTCTGAATTCTGCATTCTCTCTGTTGAATATCAGTACCTACTTTCATTCCTCGACCCACACTTTCACTGTCTTTGCTCTCACCATCTGCTCCTCCTCAATCCTTCTACTCTTTACATGGGAGGTTGAGGACAATTGATAGGGAAGTGATCACCTCCCCATGATATGTACCATTTCCCATGGGGGGATTTGCAACCCTTCACCCCTCTCACAGCTTGCTTGGGCTGACTGGAGTGTCTTTGAACTCCCTTGTGACTTTGATGACTGCTCAGTCAGCCAGGAACCAATCAGTTTGCAGTGGTGGAGACAATGGACTGTATCATCTATGACTTTACGTTGACTATTCCTGAGACCTCCACCTGTTTTCCCTGGTTTCCAAACTGTGGTGGAATCACAACGCTGCAGCTCTTAATGCTCAGAACAAGGCTAGGAGGTGGGGGAGATATCTGACATCTTCCAAACTTGACACTTTCAAGTGTGCCAGGATGAAAGCTCGTGTGTTGTTGGATGGAAACTACACCTCCCACTCATCATTGATCTTGGAGCACAATAGATGGGCAATTGCTGACACACTGGGGGAACCTTTTTCTTTCATTTCTTCTTCATCTTCATACTCCCCAGAGTTTCTGGCCCTGAAGAGCAAGCCCAAATGCTTTCTGCTGTCTTTCCATCTAATAGCCTGGAGTCTTATGTCTCCAGGCCTTTCACAGTTGAGGAGCTGCGCCTTGCTATGCACACATCTCATGCATCTTCCATCACACCAATGCCCATTATGCCATACTCCAACATCTCTCATCATCGAGTAGGCATTGTCTGCTCCACCTTTTTAATCACATTTTACTCAAAGAGCAGTTTCCAAAATCCTATCAGGTGACTATTGTTTTAGTCTTCCCTGAGACAGTAAAGGATCCCAATATTCCTTCTAATTATTGAACCATTGTGTTGATGAACTGCATTTGCAAGGTGTTGGAAAGAATGGTAAATACCAGACTGGTCTGGTATTTGGAACACCATGGCCTTTTCCCTAACACCCAGTGTGGCTTTTGCTGGCAGTGGTCTATGTTAGATCACCTGATCTGCCTTGAAACGGTGATCAGGAATTTTTTACATTTAGAGCCCTTGGTTTCAATGTTCTTTAACATTGAAAAAGTGTACAACACATCGTGGAGATCTGGCATTCTTCGTGACCTACTAGCCGGTAGCTTGATAGGTCAGTTGGCAATTTTCATTTTTAACTTTTTATCTTCTTGTTGCTTTTGTTTCCATGTCAGCAACATTTTTTCGACACTTTTTCCCCAAGAACAGGGGGTACCTAATTCTGCATCCTGAGTGTTATGCTTTTCACTATCAAGATAAATTCCATTACCTGACAATGTTCTTCAACTGTCGGCAATGCCCTCTGTGTTGACGATTTTAGCATCATTTGTTCATCATCCAGCATGAGTGTCATTGAATAACAACTGCAGAACCACCATTCCAGTTGCCCATCATCACAGATGGCACAAAGTCCATCACAGCTGTGGGATCAGTTATGGTCTGCTGTGATACTACAATTGCAGACCAGATCCCACTGCAGGTTTCATATTCACTATACATTGTACACTATCAGTCTGGCTTTGGACCATTTAGTGGCTAAGCATCATTGTCAAAGTCTCCTCTACACTGCATTGCTTAGTGCTCATTACAGGCTTTGATTTCAGTTTCAAGATCAGGCACATTGTCAAACTGTGGCAGTCATGTTTCGCAGGAATTGCAAGGAGGAAGTTGTTCTTGCTTGGTTCTGTCTAGGTCAGTCATTTCTTAAACATTCATTTCTTCTACAGGTGAATGTTGAACCTAAGTGTGAGTTTCATAACACCATTTTAATGTCAAACATAGTTTAATCATATGTCCAGCTTTTTAACCTTGAATGACATTTTTACTGTAACTTCCACGATTTTACATTTGAGTTCCTTACACTTGTACAAGTTTTATCTGATGATGAAATCCTTTTTACCCCATCTTTTTGACCTTTTCCACTATACAGGTTATTTTAAGAGATTGTAATTTTATGGCTTTGTTATTTATATTGTGTCCAACCTGGGTCTTTTACACCTGTGTTGGTTTATCTCTTTGTACAGGTAAACCTCTATATGTGTTGTTAATTCGTGCAACGAGTGTACTGTATATATCGAAACCATATATATCTAAGTTAAAAGCCAATGGAGAATTATAATTCATCCATGATATCTTGGAACTTTCATCCAAAGGACTTGATTTTTAACTGTGTACATAAATAGAAACCATATATATCTAAGTTAAAAGCCAATGGAGAATTGTAATTCATCCATGATATCTTGGAACTTTCATCCAAAGGACTTGATTTTTAACTGTGTACATAAATAGAAATACATATAACTTTATTTATACATATAACTGTATCCACAGATATAAAGAATAATGAAAAGCAAGTGAGCTAAAAAGGTTTATTAAAGAAATGAGCTACAAAATGAGTGAAAAATGGATATACTGCTTTCTAGAAAAATATTTGTCGAGTATCATTTAAACTGGTGTATCCTTTTTCTCTCCATACAATTTATGAAAGCAGCTAATTCTATTTTCTAGGCTTTGCTTTGATCATGATCAAACCGTTTAACCCTTCCAGTGTCCAGCCTGAAAAACATGTTTCCATCCAGAGGCCAAGCTATTTTATCCCTATGCTCAGCCAAAAAAAACTTTTACTTTAGAACTTTATTGCTAAATAACTAATGGTATGTTGTATGCCAAATTAATAAACATTTAATTCTGAATTTTCTGAAAATAAAGTATTTAACAAAAAAAAAATATGTTTTATTTTAATTGGACTTTTACAGAGTTATGTAGTAAAAAAATGCATCTGGCAACACAAATAAAAATTTATTAAAAAAAAAAACTAATGGAAAGAAATGATTACAATGCACATGAATAGAATGACTATATATTTCTGAATAGCAAAAAAAATTACATTTTTGGTTTTAAGTAAACGTTTTTCTCATTTTGTAAATTTTTTTTCTCGGTACCATACTTTGAGAAAATTCGAGACATTTAGCCAATTGTACTGTCACATAAACAAGTCAGATTTAGAATTTTTTTTAAAAATAACCAATCAACGCAAATAGGTCATGTTATATACCAAATTAAACAGAATTCAATTACGAATTTTATGAAAATAAATAATATAAACAAATTTCCAAGCATATTGATTTGAATAAGCCTTTTTTAATGTATTATGATGGAAAAAATGATTGCACTATGCAACTTAATGTTATGAATTTTTTCTTTGGGTGTTGAAGTTTGACTATCTTGGTTAAGTGCAGAAAGGTTTATGCACCAGAGCAAAAAAAAAAAGCATTTTTATCGTCTGTGTGTCAAGTCAAGGTATTGAGGTGGGGGGGGGGGTTGCCTTTAAAATCATTCAGTATAAACATAAAAACTCGTAATTTAAAAAAAATATTTATTTTTCTAGAGTGGGGGGGGGGATGAAATTTTCACTGTGAGTTGAGCAGAGGAGACACCTTCCCAAAATTGCCCTCCCACATGACTGCCAATTTCCGTAGCAAGGAAGTCTATTTTGCTTCATAAAGCAAAATTTCATTTTTATTCATTTTCAGAAAACAGTAGAAGCTCAAAGTTTTTTTATTTTTTAAGAACAAGAAATAATAAAAGAAAATTTACTTATAGCGTAATAGTATGTTAAATAAAATATCTGCAACAACTTTTAAGCAGGCCTCTGATCTAGCATAACTTAGAAAGATTGATAAATCAACGTTTGAAGATCGCTAACTAATGGAAGTTAATATACAGAAATAAATTTGCTTTCATGCCCAAGCCTTATTTATTTTCAGAAAATGATACTATATCAAAGTTTTACTGGAAAAGTAATAAATATTAAAATAAGAATTAACACATAGCCTAATGCAATGTTAAAATATCCACAGCAACAAGTTGTAGGCTGGCCATACAATATAACATAACTATGAAAAAATCAATACTTATCAGGCCAAAGATCGCAAATTTCAGGAAATCTACTGAAATTTGTCTAAAGGTTTGCCTTAAGGTTTAAATATAAAAGAAATACTAATTTTACAAAGAGTATCGAATATCCTGGACCAAAACTGTAAACAACACTTATAACACTCAACAGAGATTGCATGTGTCAGCCATCTGCATCTTGCTTGCCTCAGAGAAGCCTAACCAATTAAGTGCAGCTGCAACCAGAATTTCTAAGAAGGATGTGTTTACTTCCAGTTTCGATTTTAAGAGCAGGAAAGATGCATAGAATGCTGAGAAAAAAAATGATAAAAATAACTTCGGAATACTGAAATAGGTTTATGACAAAAAAGAGTGTGAAACAGAAAAATGGCAATAAGTATTTTGTAATTATTTCCGAATTATATCATTTTTAAAAATTAGCAGTTTTTTTTTTTTGTTAATTTTTAGGAGATTTTCAAAAATTGAAGGAAAAATTTGTTGATAATTAAATTAGAAGGTTGCTTCAGTAAATAGGGACATTAACAAGCAAATCAACAATGCTGTTTAATGCTTCTAAGAAATGGCAATCAGATGGCTTTATCAAATTATTTATATTGTAGTTTAATAAAATATGCATCAAATTGAAAAACAAAATATTATTTTTGAAGCCTGAATTATATATATTTGTAAGTATATATATATAAAAGAATTGCAACGGTAATTATTATTTAAAAAAAAAAATCAATCGATCGGCAACACTGTTTACACATAAGTTTTCAGGGAACATTTTGTTTTTGTATTGTTAATATATTTTTGTTCCATAATCTGTTGCACTATTTGAAATTTTGGGGGCACATATAAAGGAATGGTATAAGTGTTTGTGACCGTATTAACCAAAACTTGCATTGATCGAAAACACATATACCGAGGCTTACATGTATCTATATATTTATTGTTCTCCGTATTCTTTACATCTGTTAGTTTTTGTCCTTTTTCCTTTTAGTGTCTTAACTTTTAACTTTATATATATATTTTTTAATTTTTTTAAAAATCTTGTTTTGCGCATTCTAGCCTTAGTTGCCAATGCTGCCCAAAACAACCAACCAACCAAAGCTCAGAGGTAAAATAACAACAATAAACTTTTAATTTGAGTAAAGTCTTTTTAAAATCAATTTTTCAGTTTTTTAAAATTTATTTCATTATTCTGACAAATATTTTGCAATATTTCTATTAGTAAATATTTTATTTATTAGATTTTGATTAATTTTGTTATCAAAATATATACTTATCAGTATGGCTTGTAAATAATAATTTTCTTAACCAGTCATCATATTTAACTTGCTGATGACGTGCACTTTTTGCCACCAATCATCATATTTTACTTATGAATGAAATTTTAGCCAATCATCATGTTTAACTCGGTGATAAAGTGCACTTCCATCTCAACAGATATGCCTAAACATAAGATGCATGCATGAGGCTTTGAAAATTTTCACACAATTTCATCTGCTGGAATTGTTCAACATGTCTTCTTGGATGACAGTAAATCTTGAATGCTACCTGAAACACTTTCAAGATTTTGTGTCATTATTGAGACATATTTACAATTTTTTCAAGGCATGGGAGTGAATATTGAGAAAACATTTGTTTGACAAGATGTGGTAAGACCACATGTGGTGAATGCATTTCATTTCCTTTAAAATTATTTTTGTGATAGGATCATCTCTGATTGTGATCATGAAAAATTTGGAATTGAATGCTTTGGCAGCCATTTTTTGCAGATACCTCGTGCTTTATTAGTGTTGTGATGACCAATTTTTGTAAGTTCAGTAAATCACTAAAATAGTGTTTCAAACTATCATTTTTTTTCTGATCTTCTGTACATTTTAAATGATGGCATTTATTTTGCAAGTACTGGTAAATGAGTCAAATACTTATTGGAATTTTGTTTCTACATTAATAGCAATTTCAGTTAGTAAAAAATATATATCTTTATATTTTTATCAATATTACTATTTCTTTTTCTAGGGTGCTGATGACCTTTTAGTCAAAATTTGGAGTGCCACAGATGGTAGATTATTAGCAACACTAAGAGGTCATTCTGCAGAAATTACTGATATGGCTGTTAATTATGAAAACACACTTTTAGCAGCTGGTAGCTGTGACAAAACCATCAGAGTATGGTGCCTCCGTACTACTGCTCCTGTTGCTGTACTTTTTGGTCATACTGGAATGGTTACTTCATTGCAAGTAAGATTTAAATTTGTTCCAGAATGTAAATTCTACAGCTCTATAGTAAGCAACACATAACCATCTACTGTAAAATTTTGTTGCATCAGATATCACTCTAATAAATATTTATTTTGACCAATTATGTAGATATTTCATAAAAAAGTTTCATGTTTGAATTGTTTTAAATATTCTGATATTATACCATTAACATATTTTTATTTTGTTTTGATATTACATCATTAACAATAAAGCTAAAAATCATTACAATTTTAATTAAAAAATTACTTTTTTATTTTTGTTAAACCTACAGACCTATCTGTAGTTGAAAGGTTAAAAACTTAGTCAATAGGTTGAAACACCAAATACAATGGTAATATTCAGTGAAACCTTTATTATTTTCTCTGCATCGTAAATTCCAAAGTTAATGAACCACAGTAAGTACAGAGATCAGTAGAATCATATACAACTATTGGCAATTAACTCTTTATGTGGAACATGAATATTGTTTATGGTAATTTACCAACTATATTGAAGCACAGCAGCAAACATTTCATAGTAACAATGCAGTTCATATCTAAAATGAAATTATAACAGGTGATATCTGAAATTGTACTATTTCAGTTGTGAGTTGTTATTGCATGCCCACTATGTATACATACATAGTAGGCATATATGTTTCACATGAATAAGTATATTGGGATATACTTGTTCATGTGAAATCACCACTGTTGTGTACATTAACAAATTTTGCAATGGACTTTTTTACTAAGAGAATGCTATTTGTCAAAAGAAATAGCATCACTCACCTTGTTGGTACAGTGCAAAAACTTATTGGTTATGCAAATGCTACATGGAGGAATATGCTTTTCCATGTGGCATTCAGAAATTATTACAATCCACATGAATAGAATGGCTATATATTTCTGAATAACAAAAAAATTTTTTTTTGGTTTTAAGTAAATATTTCTCTCGGTTTTTAATTTTTTTCTCGGTACCATACTTTGAGAAAATTCCAGGCTTTTATCCAATTGTGCTGAGTCAAATAAACAAGTCAACTTTAGAATTTTTTTTTAAAAATAACCAATCAACAGAAATAGATCATGTTATATATCAAATTAAACAGAATTTAATTACGAATTTTATAAAAATAAATAATATAAATAAATTTCCAAGCATATTGATTTTAATAAGCCTTTCTCAATGTAATATGGTGAAAAAAAATTGCACAAACAATTAAGGCTTTATTTTGGAAAACCTGCTGAATAAAAACAGTTAAATTATATATTTATCAAAAGGAAATTTCCCCCCCTCAAATGATATAATATTCAACCTGAAATATGATTTTCAATTCTTTCAATGATTCTTTTCAGTATCGTATATTTTAAACACTGCCAGTGTTATACAATGTGACTTGGCCTTCTCACATTCACAGGATTTTCTGAAGTGGTTACAAAATAGAAAAAAAAAACTTCCTTGGCTGCTTTTATTTGCTAATCATTGTGAATTTTTTTTTCTTTGGTTGTTGATGTTTGGCGATCTTGGCTAAGTGCAGAAAGGTTTGTGCACCAAGGACCAGCCCTTCCCAAAATTGCCCTCCCAAATGATGGCCGATTTTCGTAGCAAGGAAGTCTATTTTGCTTCCTTATCCAAGACATTCAATTTCAGAAAACAGTACAAGCTAAAAGTTTTTTTTTTGTTAAAAAAGCAAGAAATAATAAAAGAAAAATTACATATAACCTGGAATGCTAAAATATCTGCAACAACTTTTAAGCCAACCTCCGATCTAGCATAACTGGCAAAGATCGATCAATCAGCCGATCTAAAAATCGCTAAGTAATGGAAGTAAATCTACAGAAATTAATTTGCTTCCATATCCAAGACTTCATTTATTTTCAGAAAATGATACTAGATCAAAGTTTTACTTGAAAAGTAATAAATAATAAAATAAAAATTACCGTAGCCTAATGCGATGTTAAAATATCCACAGCAACAAGTTGTAGGCCAGCCATACAATATAACATAACTATAAATAAAATCAATACTTATGAATTGGCCAAAAGATTGCTAATTTCCGAAAATAAATCTACTGAAATGAAAACTAACTAAGGTTTAAATATAAAAAAAATACTAACTTTACAAAGAGGATCCAATATGCTGGATCAAAACTGTAAAAAAACACTTATTAAAGCAATTTAATTCTCTATGACACTGTTAAATGTTTTTAAGCACTTCAACGCATGGCCTATGCTATCAAGTATCAATAATTATTAAGAGAGATTTACGTACCATGCCGAAGAGGATAGGTAGTAACAGGAACTTCTTGGGATGCTTTCGGTGAGAAATTTAAAATTTGACATTCTTGCCGGCAAGTGACATCTCAGTAGAGATTAAAATAAGGATGACAGCTGCCAATGGTCTACCCGCATTGGCGAATGAAATAACCATTTACACTTTGATAGCATAGAGTACTTAAAAAGTTTCAGATCCATGACGAGCGTTTTGCGCCATTCCTATCGGCGCTTCAACAAGTGGGAAGTGGGACAGAAAAGAGTGTGAAACGGAAAAAAGAAATAGCGGTACATATTTTGTAATTACTTCCAAAATCTATCGCTTTTAAAAATAGCATTTTTTTTTGTTAATTTTTAGATTTTCGAAAATTTAAGGAAATATTTGTTGATAATAGTTCAAATCAAGCTAGTGAGCTTAAATCAGAAGGTTGCTTCAGCAAATAGGAATGTTAACAAGCAAATCGGCAATACTTTTTAATGATTCTAAGAAATGGCAATCAGATGGCTTTATAAAATTATTTATATTGTAGTTTAGTAAAATATGCATGAAACTAAAGAAACAAAATATTATTTTTGAAACCTGAATTATATATTTTTGTAAGATATATATATATATAAATTTCAATGGCAATTTTTATTTTAAAAAGGTTTTTTTTTTGTTGTGCTAAAAATGTATGCACACGTCCTTGGCCCCTCAATTGAGATTCTCCAAACATATACAGAAGACTAAAATTAGACTGTATAATAGTTTGATTCTTTTTAAGGTTAATTATGACAGTGAAACTTGGATGCTTTGTAAACAAGATAACAGGAAACTTGATGCTTATGCAGTATCTTGAGTATTAGATGGTTCAACTTTGTAAGTAATGAAGAGGTTAGGCAAAGGAGTCAGCAACCTCTTTTAAGCAGCATATTGTGTAGAGATTGGTTTGGCCATGTTGCCTGTATGGATAATTATAGATTGGCGAATAAAGTTATTTACAGTGTGCCTATAGTCTAATACATTACTGCAGAAAAGTATTGGTTGTGTTTCAAATATTTTGCTAAATAATTATAGCAAAGTGAGGAATGATAAAAACTGTGAAACAAAAACTAGAAAGTTATCAGTGTAATGTATGAATGTAGAATTTCAAAGGTTTTTTGTTAAATTCAGAGGTAAAACAACCATTTAAATTCATAAAGTATGAATGTAACATACATTCATACTTTAATTATACAACTATCAATAGTAAAAAACTAGAATATTATTAAATAGCAATAATTGAAATAAATGTACCATTTTATTATACAGCTATCAGCAGCATGACTTTAAAATTTGATTTGGCAAAATTTCATAGAAAAAAAAAGCTTATTTTAATTTATGAGGTGTCAATTGTAAATATTTTCGAACAATATTTGCAAAAATGTATCAAATATAAAGGAAAACAGTGAATTTCCTGGATCATACTTCAGTGTGCTTTGATGAATGTAAGCACATCATTGATGTCGTGATTCATTGTAGCAGGCCCGTTCCTTCACGACAGCCCTGGTTTTACCCCAGGATCATGCCCCCCCCTCATTTGAGAATGCTAGTAAGGGTAATGGAGCCAAATATTATTAAACTTGTACATTTTTCAAAATATTTCTTGAAAAATTATTTTAAGACCTCTCTAATGGAGGCAAAATGTTATACTGTAATGGTTATCCAGTCTCTTGGCCCCATCCGTTACTTTTTACTGCTGCAATTGCAAACCCCGCCCACTGCAATTTTTTTTACATCCCAGCCTGGCTATCCATATGCATAAGAATCAATTTTTGAATGATTCACCTACAGTTTAGTTAAATATTGCTTAGGATAATTTATCTCATTTTTTCTTATATATGTATCATGCATATACTACTTGTTCTTATTATAATTTATTGTCACACTAGACTTTTATGCCATTTCATTATTTTGTCATCATTATTACCTAATGGGATTCAAATTATCCCCCCCCCACACACTACCACAGACCAGAAATATGCACACAGATAAAAGAAAATCATTGCTGTTGTTTATTGTCCCATCTTTATTTTTCTTTTTTTTTTATCTCAATGAACCAGTTCAAACGAATTTGGTCCATTGCAAAAACTTTCGAGCTACCAGCAAAAGTACATACAAAGGTTTCATTGCTGTTATTTACTGTTTTTTTTTAATCTCAATAATCCATTTCATAGCAATAGGGCCTTATGTGGTCAGCTTCCAAATCAAAGGCAAGAAACTGGGAAATAAACATAATGAAAGCATTTTTTTTTGTTTCTTCCTTTGTTGAAAACACAAACTTCAATGCATACAAGTGTATGAAAGAGCGCATTTCACCAAAATGAACCATGTAAAAAGTTTGCTGCTTGAGAGGGGTTTCCTATATTTAGAAATATTTGTCAGTCTTTTTATTTAGTTATAAAATACAGCGTTGAAGTGAGAAACAAACCACGTTCATTTCTTCTTATCTCGCTTTCAAAAGAAATGAGCTAATGTCATCTTAGTCAGCTATCCGTCCGTCTGTAGACATTAAGTTTTATTTTTGTTTTTAGAGCTAAATTAAAAATTACTTTTGAATTAGATAGGTATTGATTAAATATTGCAATTCACATTTAGTGAATCACCCAAAGTTGCACTTCTAACTGTGGAAAAATTTTAAAATTACAACAGCTTTTAAACAAATATTTCTCATGATGTGCTTATGATTGAAATTTATAAATTTGAAATTTTGATGGTGGAATTTGAAGATTATCAAGTGTACATATCCCATACTGCCTTATTCCCCCAACCTTTTTTCCTTTCCATCTCTTTCGGCGGCTTTCGGCAAAGCCTATTTTATATCATTCTTTCTCAGTGCAACGTAGATTCCATGGTTTAAACGAACTGAAAATGCATGTTAATGCACCTCATAAAAATAATTGCCTATTTTTCATAATTAATGGGGGGGGGGGGGGGGGAAAGTGAAATAAAACTGCTAGTACTATTCATAATACAAGTATGGTGGCATAACTCATACTTTTTAATAGTGAACTGCAAAAACTGATTTTTTTAATCCTATATAAAGCAAAAGTGAAAAAATCAATCAAGGAATTATAAATACATATGAGAAACTGTATTAATCATAATGCCCTCTGGTTTCCTTATCAATATAAATAGTAATATAATGAACCTCATTAACAAAAACTGTGTTGTTTTTCCATTGTGTTTTGTAATTCATTCATTTAGTATATTTGCATTTTCAATGAATATTTAAAAGTTTTTAGATATATTTATAAAAAAGATAGTTGTAATTTTATGAGGAAATGAAAAAAAAGCTCTGGACAAGAAAAGTGACTTTTTTATTCACCCAGGACAGGTCAAAGGGCTTTTTTCCTTGATATATTTGACTTCAAAATGTCCAAACTAAAAGTACAACAGATTCTTTTAGGTGTCAACCCCTTTATTGGGGAGCTCAGGAACTAAAAATATGTATGTACAGAAACTATCCTTTCCTCTATTGAATACAAAAATTGTCTAAATCGATTGATTAGTTTCAGAAATATTAGCATTACCCATGAAATATAACATTATTGTTGTGGCTTTTGGCAGTTTTGGACAAACGAACTTTGGATGAGTTGTCTCGTTGGACGAATTGACTTCGGACAAGTTGCCCCATTGGACAAATAGTCTCTTTGAACCTTTTGTTCTTTGGAATCATTGTCCCCTTTAGAAAATTTTCATTTGACTAATTGGCATTGGATGAACAGTGCCAGACCTGAATGCTTTAATTTTTTGTATGTGTATGAGAGGAATAATGCAACAGTTGACAACAGATTAGGAGTTAATCTGTGTGTTTTATGTGAAAAAAGGCAAAATAATAAAAAGAATAGAACCATCCTGTTTGTGAACTCAATTTTTTTACAATTTATTACTGAAAAGTAAATGAGATTTTTCAAAATTTGTGTATATATATATAATATCCTTAATTAATAGCAGTTATAATTTTCAGTTTTGCCCATATCCAAAAGGTGTAGTTCGTTACCTTATGTCTACAGGCAATGATGGTTGTGTGTGCTTTTGGCAGTGGAGTATGAAAACTAATTCATTCAAGTAAGTTTTTAATAACTTAATTAGCAAATGAGATTTGTCTTTAACATAAGTTCACATTGCTAACCAGTGTTTCATATGAACATTCATTTAACCAAGAATATTTTTGTTTTTCTAACAGTTATTTAATACTATTTAATTTTCATGCTATAGCTCTGATTTTAAATGTCTTTTTCATTATTAAGAAAATAAAATGTATATTCTCAATAATAAATGTTTTTCCCTCTTCAAAACTTAACCCTTTCAGAGTCCCTGTGTGTTTTGTGTTAATCTGTGTGTTTTGTGTGAAAAAAGGCAAAATAATAAAAAGAATAGAACCATCCTGTTTGTGAACTCAATTTTTTTACAATTTATTACTGAAAAGTAAATGAGATTTTTCAAAATTTGTAAAATAATATGAAATGAGTGACTCAAGATGTCTATGTCCATTTTTAGTATAGCATGTGAAACTTTGGTTTTTATTTTAAAAATAGAAAATGCTGTTTGAAAATTTCTTACAGATAACTTGTAAAAAATATATGAGATTGTAGATTTGTTTGTTAATGTTGCTCTATGCTAAAGCAATCACCTGATTTAACCCTTAAAGTTTGTTTTTTTTTTTTTTTCTAAAAATGGAACTCATCTTCTAAGCCATATTATGAAATAGCTAATGAATGAGATAGTTTACATTGCATACTAAGAGAAAGAGCATTTAATTCTGAACAAAAAATATAAAAATTAAAAGGAAAAAAAAAATCGTAGTTAAGCATGAAAAACACATTGCAAAGTCATTTGTAGTGATTTTTTGAAACCATTTAATCAGCTGTTGGCACTGAAAGAGTTAAGCTCACAAGTTTTAACTGTTAACAGATTTTTTCTTAAAGTTTTGAAATTTCCATGCAAATTAATCAAAATGTTATATAAGAAAATTTTGGAAGTAATTATGAAATGCATATCACTATGGCAATAATTTTTCCACATAATTATCAAATGGTGTGCTAATCGAACCTATGACTCTCTAAATACCACTCTGGTATCTGGTTCCTGCATTTTTTTTTTTCCTTTTTTGTTTGTATTTTTTGCTTTAAAACTATTTCAATGCAATTATTTTTTCACTTTTATCACTGTGAAGAAATCTTACTGAAATTAATATCTTTGTAAATTTTTCCTCCCATTAAATTTGGAATTCTATTTAATTTGGTATATTACATGGCCTATTTTTGTTGGTTGGTTATTTGTTTAAAAAAAACTCTAAAGCTGACTTTTTTGAAGCAACATAGTTGGCAAAAAGCTTCAACTTTTCTCAAAGTGTAACAGAGAAGTCTGTAAATGATAGTTAGACATAAACTGGAGGGAGAGCTATATACCAATCCCCAGTGATGATGCACAGAACCAGCTAGGCTTAATACCTATGTTCAACTCTTGTTAGTACTCTTCAAAAGAGATATTCTTTTCTGGAAGGGGAAGACTGCCAGATCAGTGTGACTTACTGATCTGGTTATCTATGGCCATCTTTTTTACTGAGGAGTGGTCAGTTTCACAGAGTTCTGGTGTTGACCATTTATACTCACTGGACTGGTTTATGGCTTTAAGCTTGATTATGGATCCTTGATTAAGGACTTGATGCACTGGTGGACTTGTTTCAAGGGAAAATCTCTAATCTTTCTAAATTTGTTATGGTAGCAAAACACTGACCCTTTGTAAGCAGGATAATAGGAAACCTGATGCCTTTGATTCTAGATGCTTATGCAATATCTTGGGCATTTAGGTGGTTTGGCTTTGTAAATAATGATGAGGTTAGAAGGAGTTAGCAATCTCTTTTGAGCAACATATTGCACAAAGAGTGACTGTGTTTAGGGCTTCTGAAATATGCAACTATTTTTCTTCCCAGGATTTCCGGGAAATTTTGCTGATTCCCGGGATCCCGGGAATGGTTGTATAAATTTAGAAAAATCGACTTATGTTTATATATTTAAAAATTAAACAATTTACAGGAAAAAAGAAAGACTAGAACATTGTATTTATTTATTTACAACTAAAAGAAATTTTTTGTGAAAAAAACAAAACAAAAAATTAACTTTCTTTTAGAAAATGAAGTCTTTTTATTTAAAATTTTGACATTTACAATCAAAAATGAAATTTTTTATGTATTTTGATAATAACTCCTTAAAAAACACAAAGCATCAATACTCTTATCACTAAGACTCAACTTTGTGATAAATAAACCGACTGCAGAAAATGCTCTCTCTGATTCAACAGAGGTCAATGGAATAGTTTTTAGTGAATCAATTAAAAGCATAATGTTGGAAGCTCTGTCCTCAGTTGCCTTGAATAATTGCAATTCTTGTTTCAAACCAGGTCTAAACACTGTTTGTGATCCTGAGAAAAAGTTTAAGTTTGCACAGTTTTGTCTTAGATTGAATCGCTGTTTCTAACTTGTCTCTCAATGTTGTGGGACTCATGGTTTGTGCAATTTCTTGACTTTCTTCATCTACTGATTGTAAAGAGTTGGAGCTAGGCAGAGATTCATCTTCGTGAAAAGTCTAATCAATGTCATCTTAGAAAATTCAAATAATGGTTGTTTGGTAATGATAGGAAACTAGGAGTCACTGCAGAATTCACATAATTTTCTCCAGTATTTAAATACTGAAGTAGGCCAACCAAAGTGATATTCCTTCTCTCTTTTATTAGTTTTTAAAGAGTTTCTCATCTTCTTGGCAAATTCTTACTTTTGTTGTTATTACTCATTAATAATGAAAGCAAATACTCCTTCAGCAGTTAAAAGAGTGTATCACAGCTGTATAAATTCTCTGCACCAATTTTTTGCTGGCTGCAGGGTTGAAACAATATCTTGCAGGACATCAAATTCTTCATTAATTAAACTTTGATTTTCTTTAATATCAATTAATGCTTTAGAAATTGCTGCTCATGTTTCTAAAAATCTCTCAATCATACTCAATAAACTGTCCCAGAGAGTTTTTGAATCTAAAATTAGCATTAGCATCTATTTGCAACGATGTTCTGCTTTCATTTAGTTTTGAAGAATTTCATTCTTGAGAGGGGATTTCCTGACTATTTTTACGATTTTCATACTTTTTTATGGTTTTATTAATGTCTACAGTTTTTAAGTGCTGCTTTCTATTTTATCAGCAAGAACTAACTCCTCAATTTCAATTGCTATATTTAAATAATCTAACTCATTTTCATGATCATCATCTGACTCATTTTCTGATTGATTTCTTCCTGAATCAATTATTTTCATATAAAATACATCACATACAGCCAGGTGTATGCTATGTGCATAACATAAGTGGTGATGGCAGCTCATTAATTTCCCAAATTTAATCATCACACTTGCACCACTGTGACACATGCAACAATGTGCCTCTGAATAGTACTCAGCCCAAATTCTTCTAGCTTATCTTCTACTGCTTTAACAGCATCTTCCGAAGAAAAAGAGCCTAGAATTCTTACCATTTCTAAATTCCAAAATTTACCTTCATCAATATGAATATTCATATTTATTATTTTATTATATTTTATTATTTATTATTTTATTATATGTATTTTGCAATGAAGAATACTCATCAAGAGATATGCTAAACCTAGAACCTCCATTTAATTTTGCTGAAATTTCATTTTTAACTTGAGCCTTGATTATATCATATTGTTTATATATAATACTCATTACAGCACTAGGATTTACATGCAGAGAATAACCTTTGTCTCGAGTTGCTTGTCTTATGAAGTTACTCTTTGTAATTGCATTTACAGTGAATCCATCTACAGCAACAAGTGTGCTTATAATTTCTTTTAGTGTTTCTTTCTCCTTCTTGACAAAATAAGTTAGTAATGCTCTCTTTCTTTTGACTGCATAAGAGCATGCTTCACTGTCCTTAGGTGTTTTGCACTTACCTGAACTGACATCTTCAATTCCTGCAGATGCAGGAATCTTATCTACAGAGTGCCTCAATTTTAAGTGTTGAATTAACCCATTAGTTGACCAGTCACGGCACAATAAAGTGAAATGACGTTTTATGCATTTTGCACTGTCTTCTTTAGAGTTCTTTATGAAATCTTGCCAGACAAAAGATTTTCAATCAGATATGGGAATTTGAATTTAAAATCTAATGCTTACAAAAAATTACAGTGAAGGGAAAAAGAATGCACAGTTGAAAGATGAAATTGCACACTATCGATATTAACTGCTAATAGCTGTGCCAGTTGAGACATGTCACGTGATTCAAATTTAATGAGTTGCTTAAAGCACAGGCCACGAACAGTAACTAAGCAAAGCAGTAGGTTCAGCACCTGGCACTGTCAGTCAGGGTTGGCAACTGTCATTTTTTCATTACCGAATTGGTAGGAATTTGGTAATTACAAATTTGTTTGGGGTAATGAAGATAAATCGTTTAATATTCTAGTAATGAATATAATGATATTTAATATTCTGGTAATGAAAATGGTGATATTTGGTAATAATAAAGTAATATAACAAGTATGGAGTTTTAAATCCTACAAAAAGTCAAATTCATTTAAATATTTTTATTCTTATTTTATACAGGGCATTTCAAAAAGGATGCAACCCTAAATATTAGAGAGTAGAACTTACGCGCATGTACATTTTAGGCCATAACATTATTCAGTTGGCATTACTGTACTCAAGGTTAACAGCCTTTATCAGTTGAAATGACCTTGTCGTATGCTAGTCTCACTCAAGCATTCATTCCTTTGTGTTGTGTCAGCTAGGTCATTTTCTAAAAACTAACGTCTGTTTATTGTTCTTACAAACGTGTGAGAGAATATTTTGAGTTGAAGTTTCCTCATTCTGCAGTTCCCAATAAGTCGACAATATCTCGTTTGATTGATAAATTGCATGACACTGGGTTTGTACATGATCGAAAGGGCCCAGGCCGGCCATTACTGTTAATTGCCGATGTTCTTGATGATTTGCCTCAGTGTTTAATTCGCTCACCCAGAAAATCTCTTAGAAAGTTATCTTCACAGGTTGGAATGTCACCAGCTACTGTTTTCAGGGCTATAAAGAAGTTAAAATTTCACGTCTGCCACATTGGTATCATTCATGAGCTAAAAGAACCATACCATGAAAAATGTTGATGAAAATGGAATTGAGGTGTTGGACCATGTTTATTTCAGTGATGAGGCTTGGTTTCATTTGGAAGGGTATGTGAACAGTCAAAACAGTTGAATATGGAGCTGTGGAAAACCTCACACTTTTCACAAACGACCATTTCAAGCACAGAAAATTGGTGTTTGGTGTGCAATTTCCCGTTGTTGTGTGATAGGGCCTTTATTTTTTGACTCAACTGCAACTGGTGAAGTTTATCGTTACCTCATCCAACAGTTTATTGCACTATTGGATGTGAATGAATGAGTGTGTTGGTTTCAACAAGATGGCATGACCGCCCATACTGCAAATGACACAATGGTCATGTTGCAGGAATTTTTTGGTGATCATTTGATTTCAAAAAAATTGTGGCCCCCAAGATCTCCAGATATTACTTCTCCAGATTTTTTCCTTTGGGGATATCATAAATGTCTAGTGTTTCAAAACAATCCTCATACACTTGAAAGCTTGAAGGCTAACATTGAAAGAGAGATTTTAAACATAAGGAAACAAATATTACGAAAGGTGGCTGCAAATGTCATGAAATGGATACAAACCTGCATCCAGGTTGTAGGAAATCTGTTGTAAAGGTATATATATGTCTAATTTGCATCTTTCGAAATTTGTGTCTTTTGTCAAGTTTAAATAGAAAAATACAATAGAGGGTTGTGTTCTTTTTGAAACACCCTGTATCATCATAGGATACTATAGTATGTACTTGAATGTAAGACAATTTAATGTTCCTGGGAAATTTCTGGTAATTCTTTTATTCCTGGGAATTAAAAAAGCAATGAAAACATGCGGGATCCTGAGAAAGAAGCCCTAACTGTGTTTCATCATCATCACCCCCCACCCAACCACACGCATGTAATTTAGTTCTCCAAGCAGATCTGTCCTGAACTACATTCTTCCTGTCATCTCTCTGGTGGACAGAAACTGTAAATGTATCCTTGTATTGTATTGATAAACTATTGCAGACTATGTGTTTGTATGTAGATTAGTGTGTAGCCATAAAAGGCAACTTATTTGTCTTTCATTGTTACTGAAATTTTCTGCCCTTGCCAGGTGAATTATAGCTTTCATATTTATCTTCTATTTACTCCTTCCCCCTTATTATTCTACAAGACAGATAATCTTATCCTTGGTCCACAACTCAACTTCTTTCTCATATTTTCAGCCCATTTTTCCTGTATTGCCCTTTCTCAGGGATTTCCTTAAAAAAGATTTGAACTCCGATAATATCGTTGTTCTTACAGAATCCATTTGATGCTGCCTCCCCCTTTTTCCATTCCTCCTTCTCTCCACACCAGTATATCTCCTTCTCTCTTTCTTTTGCCCTCCCTTCCCACCACCCTCACTGATAACTTCAATGCAAGCTCACTTCTGGAAATCCCTACCACACCTGTTTGTCTCTGATCTTAAACTTTGACCTTTCAGTCTTTACTCTGCTTTTTCACTGCATTCTTCTTGCCTGTCATAGTTCTGCTAGGAATGGCAATTAAATATAAAAAAGAAAACTTTTTGGATTAACTTGCTAGTTACTGAAAACTATGTTATTGTTTATAAACCAATTGATCTAATATTTGTCTCTGAATGCCTTGTACATTGAGTATTTTCTTCGTGAGTATAAAAAAATGTGTGCAGTGTTTGTTGTAATTCATATCCACTAAGCATTCTTCATGTCTTGTTAAGAAGAAAGGTTCCAGTAATATTTTTACGTCAAATCATCAATCAATCAATAACAAACAATACATCACAAGTTGTATCAAATTGTAAATCCATTGAACCTGTGACAGTCACTGAGAGAACAGTATGGCTTACTAACTGCTGCAGTAATAAAACTTAAAATGTGTTTTACTCATTACTGGAATTGAAATGTTAATGGAAACTTTTTTCATAACAAGGCATGCAGAATTACAGACCATGCTTAGTGGATGGGACATGATTCACTTTGTATAATTGTAGCATTTGAAACATGATGAATGATATTTATGTCTAATTTTATTTTTTCTATACTATTTATACAGTCCTAAGCCACTGAAATTTACTGAAAGAATTAAAGCTGGAGCACAAATGATATGCTCTTCTTTTAGCCCAGGTAATATTTTGTTTAGTAATTACTATTTCTAGTTATATAAGTTGTTGCATTTGTTAGCATAAAATACAACATTATCTACGAGAAATGATTTAGCTGAAAATATTTATTGAATTCTAAGTTAATAAGTAGACTGAGTGTTTACTCTTGATTGATTATCTGCAATTTAAATAGATGTCAATCCATAGTAAATACACAGATTACCTGTAGAAATAGACTTCAACAATAGTTAAATATATGAAAAAAAATATCGCTGGAGTGGCAGGAATCAAACCCACAATTCTCCAGATTCATGCCAAAGCATGCTACCATTTCACCAAGCATCAAACACTAAAATCTTTCAGAATAAGACCTATAAATCTTTCACTGAGATGTGGTGGACATTGCACCATCTATATTTCAAGAGAGGAAAATTTTCCAATTGTTGCTAATGATTTAGATGTTAATGAGAAGGTCAATCACACTCAAGCCTTTATTATTAAAAATCCATCCATAGTAAATACACAGATTACCTGTAGAAATAGATTTCAACAATAGTTAAAATATCTGAAAAAACATCATATTCCAGCCACTTCAGTGATAACTTTTTTCAGATTGTTTAACTATTGTTGAAGTCTATTTTTACCAATATACTGTGTATTTAATATAGATGGATTTTTAATAATAAACGTTTGAGTGTGACCTTGTCATTAACAATATCTAAATCATTAGCAACAATTGAAGATTTGCTTCTCCTGAAGTATAGATGGCACAAGGTCTGCCACACCTCAGTGAAAGATTTATAGGTCTTATTCTGAAAGTTTTTAGCATCTGATGCATTGTGCAACAGTAGCGCTCTCTGGCATGAATCTGAAGAGATGTGGATTTGATTCCTGCTGCGTCAGCAATAATTTTTTTCAGATATTATAACTATTTTAAAATACATGTCAGTGTGCATCTTATAGCAGTTACACCTTTGGATATCATCAGTGAGTTCGAAAGTATTTCATATGTAACTCAAGGTTTTCTACTTGCAGCATTAATATATATATCTCCACTATCATCATACTTAATAGTGCAATACCTCAACTTTGATTTAATCCATTAAGATCTAGCTGCCAAAGGATTCACAGGCAACCTTAAACTATACATTAAAAAATGCCACACTTAACCTAGGAGGAGGCATGCTATTTTTTGTTATGTTACTTGGCATGTGTGGTCTTTTATCCACCTTTAACACTGGCACTCTTAAAGATTTTGCTCTAAACAATGTTTTTTCTGAATCAAAATTGAGAAGAGTTCATAAACAAATTTCATTTCTTGAAAGGTTAGATCAGATATTTTCACTTAGGCAGATTCTTGAGAAATGTTTAGAGTTTCAGAAACCTTTCATTGCTAGTTTTGTTGATTTCAAAAAGGCTTTCAACTCTGTTGATCATCATAATTTGTGGTTGATTGTTAGATCATATGGTATACCACACAAGTTAGTTAACACAATGAAAGCTCTCTATAATAACACTGAGTCGTGTGTGAGTTGGTAAGGCTTGTAACAATTGGTTTAGCATTACTTCTGGTATTCGACAAGGGTGCATTTTGTCTCCTTTTCTCTTTAGTTTGGTTATTAATTATGTTGTGCAAAATTCACTTCAAGGGAAAGATTTTGGCCTTAAATGGTCTGGAGATACAAAAATTTCTGATTTAGATTATGCTGATGATTAACCGTTTTGGCAAATGATGTTGATGAGATGAACTCTTTCATTCGAGCTGTTGATGAGACTTGTAGTAAAGTAAGGTTTGGTTATAAACAGAGAGAAAACTAAAGTGATGAAAATTGGTCAGGCAGTCTGTGTTTCAGTTAATCTGAATGGTTGCAGTTTTGAGCAGGTGTCACAGTTTAATAACCTTGGGAGCTATGTAACAGATACTGGTGATGTGCAGCATGAGATTAACAGACGAATAGGGATTGCTGCCCTGACATTTAAGAATCTATGGAGAGTGTGGTGAAATAGGCATATGCACCTAAAGACTAAAATTAGACTGTATGATAGTTTGGTTCTTTCTAGGGTTAGTTATGGTAGTGAAACTTGGACACTTTGTAAACAAGATAACAGGAAACTAGATGCTCTTGATTCCAGATGCTTACGCAGTATCTTGAGCATTAAGTGGTTTAACTTTGTAACTAATGATGAGGTTAGGCAAAGGAGTCTGCAACCTCCTTTAAGCAGCATATTGTGCAGAGAGAGACTCCACTGGTTTGGCCATGTTGCCCGTATGGATAATTATATATTGCCGAATAGGGTTATGAACAGTGATAACAGGAAAACTAGATGCTTAGTAGCTGCTGTATTCATATGTATGGGAGCTATGTAACAGATGCTGGTGATGTGCGGCATGAGATTAGCAGACAAATAGGGATTGCTGCTGACAATCCTTATTCGTCTGCTAATCTCATGCCGCACATCACCAGCATCTGTTACATAGCTCCGAATTATTAGCAGACGAATAGGGATTTATGCTTTATAGCGTAATAAAAAACGACGAATAGGGATTTATGCTTAAAATCCTATTCAGACAAATAGGGATTTATGCTTAAAATCCTATTCGTCTGCTAATCTCATGCCGCACATCACCAGCATCTGTTACATAGCTCCGAATTATTAGCAGACGAATAGGGATTTATGCTTTATAGCCTGATGAAAGAGTATAAACAAAAAGGCATTAAGAAATTAGCACCATTCTTTTTTGTCATAATTTTCGTTTTTTTTTTATATTCTTATGAAATGATATGCTTTTTAATCCATATTCTAGTAAAATGTATATTAACACATTTGATGCTGCCTTGATACACATACTTGGATAAGTAGCAGCTTGCAGATAACTTAAACTTCAATCCAGGAAACCCAGCTAGTACCGACTGGCTCAAGTGTGAAGTATGGCCAATACTTCATCATGTATGTCATATTTCATTTAGAGTATAAGCAACAAGACATATATTAAGTGTCAATGAATATGTTAAATGCAAAATATATTCAAATGCAGTGGGGAATGTAAAACTAAATCTAATTAAAAGTGACTAATGTAATTTGGCATCCATCACCCATGGAACAAAATACTTTGGACACCACAGCAAAATTATTTAGTTAAATGGATAAATCTTTGTATGTCCGTTTAGTGGGAACATTCATGAACAACTGAATGAGTGTACATGGGAAGATGCCAGTGATTCATTTGTGTTATCGAAAGTGACCAATGGTGAGTCCAAAAGACCAATATGTACTTGCCCCTGGGTTAAACTAAACACACATGCACTTTTCCCTACTTAAGTTTATTGTCTCTGTCAACGTCTTAAGGATCGAGTGTTGCTGTTGGTGAGGCATGTGATGACTTTTAGTTTCTAGATTGTTGTGGTGTCCCTCACCCAGTGCCAGCTTCAATTATTTTTTCTGTCCAAGGCACACTAGAATTTTACCACCTCCTTAAGATGCTATTTTTGAGAATTTCTTGCCTATAGTTTTCTCTCTATTGTTGAGGGTCTTCTGGGTAGTAACTATCCTAGTAGAAAAGGCAGTCTACTGCTCATTCCCTGAAAATATGTTTTAAATTAACATAAAATAGATTTATAAAATTTATTAGAGGTTAAAAACAAACATTAATAATTATATATTTGAATTTATTATTAATAATTCCTACATAAGCAAAATGATTATAAAATATTCATCTGTGTTTTGCTTAGTAATGTACGAGTTCATTGGTTTTTCTCTATTGTAAAATGACAAGCAAGTTTTACAGTATATTTTTGTATATATTTATTTTTACACTTTTTGTCACCCATAAAACTTTGCCACCCATGGTCAGTGCCTCATGCTCACCCCATGAGCTAGTTCTGCCCTCACTCCTTTAGTCATCATGTAAATAATATTCAATTGTAATTGATCAAATGAATAACTATCAGTAGGTATTTACTGTCAAATGAATCACTACATAGCAAACAACAAAATTTTTCTATGTCAATCTTGAAGCTGCCCGGTAGCTAAATTACATCATTTTGTATACACGCAAAACTTTTTTTCTTCAACTGACTTTGCTGGTCCTGCAGTCATAAATGACAATATACATTATGCCAGTCAATTAAAGAGCTGATGCATATATATGTAAAGATCTACTCTTCATCTGTTGCTGAGTTTGAAACCATTCTCTTCTGACTTCAGTGTTAATCTATCGTATTCAAACTATTTAGCAATTCGACTGCATTCCTTTAAAATACAGGATGACCATTGCTGTTTAGCTAATCATATAGCTGCTTCAACGTGTTGCCACCTCCAAACTTGAGGAAGGGGGAGGGTGTCATCACATCTACTGCCAACTGCTTTCAATCAAGCTCACTATAATGTTGCAGGCAGTTAATCCCCTCCACCTTGTCATTCTGTTTAAATAAACAATATATACATTGTATTATTTCATCTTATGTTCGAGCAAACAGAAATAGCATGCAAAGTTAACATGTTAAATGATATAAAATCAATATGAACACAGCAGAAATAATAAAAATCACCAATGAAAAGAATAATACATTTGGAAGGTAGGAAATCATTCTACACATCGATATCAAATTTAGAGGAAAAATTGTCATGAGCCAGGTGGGATATGAGCAAATGACCTTCTGATAACATATCAGGTGTTCTGACGACTGAACCACTGGCTGCTATCAAGATCTCTTCCATTTAATGATAAGAACTTTAAATGAGTATAGTCCCTCAATGTGAGCTCCTGTCTATGGTACGGGGACCACTCTGTGAAGTTTCCTCTGGTTAAGGTACCTTCACAGGCTCCCAAACGCTCATCTTCATGTTTGCCATGCATGGTGATCTGTGTCCTGGAGAAGGATCATGGCAGTTGCTCTGGGTCCTTGTCTGCTCTCCTTGGTTCATGACTAGCAAGGATCCCTTTGGCCCATCTTGCCATTGGGGAGACTGTTTGTCAGGGGTTAGGCAGTGATTTCAAGAGCTGCTACTACACATTGCTTTGGCCTCTGCTTCAGATAAACGGGAGGTCCTGGAGTGGCCCCTCCAGGATCAATCGGTTAGTGAGCTGGACCTGCTAAGACCAACTATGCAGTACTGTGAGTGAGTGTGGATGCAGGTTTACAAGTTTCCCAGATTTTTTTCCTTTTTCTGTTATCTTTCTTTTGTGAGAAGAGTTCAGTTTCTTACTCTTCTCTTTTATTTTTGCTTTTGCTTATTTGTGAGGGCTTGGCTCACTGTCTGTATGGGTATAGTTCTTTACAATATTATTATCTTTGTATCAGTGTCTTTTCCTCCTTTCTGTTTTATTTTTAATTTGGTTGTGGTTTTGATGTCTTTTATCTCTATTTTATTGAAATATTGTTTGGCACAACATGCTGTTTTTTGCACTTGTGCCTTAAAGCCCCAAATATCCAATTAAATGAGTATAGAAGAAAAATTGTCATTAAAATTGAAGAAAATTATCAATTATAATTGAACCCACGACCTCCTGATAACATGCCAGGTGCTCTGAGTGATGAGCTACCAGCCTCTGATCAAGATCTCCTCTATTGGTGGTTTTAAGCAATTTTGCCTTGAAGTTAGTCATCAGAATCTATCTGACTGTAATTGAAAACTGGTCTAGAAGGCATCTTTCAGGTTAGTGCACATGACCAACCACATCAGATATGAAGAGGTGTATTTTTTTTCAGTTTACGTGCAACTAACTTCATGGTAGTAATTGCTTTAAACCACTAACTGACATGTTATATCAGGAGGTCATGGGTTCATATCTCACTCTGCTCTTAATGCATTTAAATTGGAGAAACATCAAGAAATACATTAAGTAATAGATAATACATATTTACATTCTTTTGCTTATCCACTTAATCATCAAAATAATTTTGCAAGGGATATGATAGTTGTCATCATTGCTAAATGATCATGGGTGTTATTCTGTTATCCTTTGTTTGCAATTTCATCTTACAGTTTTTGTAGTAATCAATTTTGGCAAATTTCCCATGTGTTTGACCTGATTGAGCTCAAACAAGTTTCCACAGTGGCAACAATAAGATTAAAAGAACACATGGGTGACATAAAGTATGGCAAGCAAAATGCATCACTGGTAAAACAAATAAAATAAAAAAATAAAGGAATGACATTGTCTTTAGTGAATATGGAATGGCTATTTTCAAAGACAATCAAGTTTGCTATTTTTTGGCTCAAACAACTCTAATAGTAGAAATTTGAGTTAATTGATGATTCAGATAATGAACAGAGTAATATTGTGTTAGCACTTATAGTACCTATCAAAAAATAACTTTTCATTTATTTCTAAGAACATGAATATCTACAGATAGAAGTTAAGCAATATATTCAATAGTAGAGAAATGTGATACTTCATACATCAGTGCTAGGCACAGTTGCACTGATTTGAAAATAGGTAGTCCTGGTTAACCTTTGATAAAGCAGAAACACTAGCTGAAAAGTGCAAAAAATTCTGACTGATTGAGTTAATTTCATCTGTGCATACTGAAACCAGTTAAACTGGGTTAGATAAGACAGCAGGTCAGTTTACCAAATTTGCCACTAGTATATAAATGGAAAAATCTCTTAAGTTCCACTACTGTGAACAGTAGTTCAAAACAGCCTAACATCCTTTTCTGTCAGTAAGGAAGATACCACTAGAAAGCTTAACCCTTCCTGTGTCCAGCCTGAAAAACTGGTTTTCATCCAGAGGCCAAGTTATTTTCTTCCTATTCTCAGTCAAAAAAATTAAATATAGAACTTTTTTTGTCAAATAACTAATGAAAGGAATTATGGCATGTTATATGCCAAATTAATCAACATTTAATTCTGGATTTTCTGAAAATGAAATATTTTACATAAAAGAGAAGTTTTTTTTTAATAGAACTTTTTTTTAGAGTCATGTAGTAAATGTAGTTAAAAAGGTGCATCTGGCAATACAAATTCCATAATGCATTAACTAGAAAAAGGATGAAATATCTGTTTCATTGAATTCGATTTTCATAGATTTCTTAATAGAATATGAAATTAATGAAGTAGTTTCTTCTTTGCAAATAAGAAAGGCAACAGGAGCTGATTGCATATCTGTGGAGTTACTTAAAGAAATAAAAAATGATATTTCAGCTATGTTATGTCATCTTTATAATTTATCTTTGCATTCTGGATATTTTCCGACAATTCTTAAAAATTCAACTATAATACCTGTTTACAAAGGTGGCAAACATTTAGATATTAATAATAACAGACCAATAGCTCTATTATTGGTGTTTTCAAAAAGATTTGAAAAGCTAATTAAGATTAGACTTTTAAATTTTCTAGACAAAAATAATTTTTTTTCAAAAAATCAGTCCGGGTTTAGGAAAAACATTGGAACAGAGGCTGCTATATTAAAATTAACATCTTTAATCTAATAATAATAATAATAAATACCTCCTCAAGCAGCTGCTACAGTGCAAGAAATAAATTTTTAAAAACAGCAGTAATATTTTTGTATATAAATAAAGCTTTTGATTCAATTTCACATGACATATTATTATATAAACTTGAGAAAACAGGAGTTCGAAGGACAATTTTATTATAGTTTCAGACTTATTTAAAAAATAGAACACAAAAGGTTGAAATAGGGAAGTATTACAGTAATGAAAAGAAAATTAAATATGGTGTTCCACAAGGGTCTGCATTAGGTCCAATTTTATTTAATATTCTTATAAATGATCTTTGTAACCTAGAACTAAAAGGAGAATTAATAGCATTTGCTGATGATACTGCTCTGATATATACAGCAACTACTAAAAATATTTTAATTGTGAAAAATTAAATCAAGATTTATGGACTTTAAGAAATTGGTTTATGAAAAATAAGTTGTTTCTAAATGTAGAAAAAACAAAATACATATATTTTCGATTAAGAAAAAATCAAAGAGATAATTTGAAAAAGAAATTATTTTATCATACACTTAAATGCATCGGTACTAGTTGTTCATGCAAGCCACTAGAAAGTGTTGAGTACTATGAATATTTAGGAGTACATATTGATAGTTAACTAACTTGGAAAAAACACATTGATTCTTTAATAAAAAAAACTTAATACAATAATACCACAATTATTTTATATCAGAAATTTTATAAATGTTACACTTTTAAAACTCATTTATAATGCATGGGTTAAATCTCATTTAATATTTGGGGTGGAGTATATCTCAGCAATATTAAACCATTAATTAAAACTCAAAATAGAATAATTATTTAATTATTTAATTTTTAAGGAAAAGAAGATATGATAGTGTTAGCCACTTTTATAGTGAATTGCATATATTACCTTTAAGAAAATTATACATATACCATATCATTATATATCTTAAAAAGCACAGGATTGAAAGTGATATTAGACATATAAATTATATTACAAGAATAACTAAACACGTAAATCTCACTTTACCTCTTCCTAAAAAACCATTGTACAGAAACATTATATCTATTTAGCACCAAAAATATTTAATAATTTACCTGCAAATCTTAAAGATGAAACAAACTTACACTCTTTTAAAAAGAATTTGCAAATCTGGATTTTTGAATATAACGATACTGAAAAACTTCTTTGAAAATTGTTAATAATCATTATTTTGGTAGATATATGTTTTGTGTTTTTAAATTTCTATCTTTCATTATTTTAAAAATAGAATGGAAAATTATATCACATCTAAATTTTGTATTGAATTTGTTGCCTTTTTCAAAATGTTTTGCTGAATTGTACAAACCCACATGTGAGTTACTTGAAGAACTCTTGTGGTTACTTTCAATATTCCTAAAATTGAATATATAATTTTAGAAAATATGTTATGCAAAATTCTTTATCTGAAATGTATAATTTGTCTATTCAATGGGAATAAATAAAAGTCAAATGTCAAGAAATAAAAATTTATTTAATAGAAAAATTAATAGACAAAAATGATTGTAATGCACATGAATAGAAAGGCTATTTATTCCTGAATGATAAAAATATTGATTTTTTTTGTTATTTAGAAATAAATTCACAAGTGAATTAAAAATATCTGGATGGCATGTACCTGTTTATTTAAAAGTAATGATTCTTACCGAAACTTTCTGAATGATAAGCAATTATTGAATATTTATTTTATAAATTCCCCTCAGGCTCTGATTGCCTATTGAAGTAGTATTGAATTATCATTTTAGCTGTATTTATGTCCCAACTCCCTATAAATAGATAAATTGTATTAAAACTCCCATTATATAGAATTTATCTCTGACAGGTATCCTTAATTTTTGTGTCACCAGGAACATGTTCATAGTGTCACTGACCCAGATAGAAGAGTGGCTAAATATTAATATTCATCTTAGTTTTGTAAATATTCAGGGATTATTAAGGTTCACACAGACAGAAAACAATGTGAAATCTACCCTTTTAAATTCATGATCTTTAAATCAAAAAACTTAAAGTATTATTGTGAAAAAAATCTATTAAGTAGTAAGGACACAGTAATTAAGTATAATACTTTAATTAATACATGATTTTACTGTTTACTATAACTCTAAATGCTTCATTATGTCCATGGACATAAAAAAAAAGTGAAGACATGCAAAAGTAACATCTGAGTCATCCTCCACAACATTAGAATCATCACCAATCAATCATTTATTTCCATAGATATGAATACATGGTATACAGTTACATATACCCTCAAAATAATAGCATACAAAATTTTATGGAAAAATAATTATACCACAAGAGTAAAGACACTCGCTCATGGTGTTAGTAAACTAAAGTGTTATACATTTGTTGAATGTTAGCAACAGTAATGTGAACCTGATAAGAACCGTGATGCAATGATTTAGTAAAAAATAATTGTTTTTGTAGTTATTTCGCTTGACAAAACAGTGAGTGAGCCAGCAGTTTAACAACATTAATGCAACTGGTAATATACTGCTTTGAACTTTTATCATCATAAACTTCTTTAATTATATAAGTTAAATTAATTTTAATTTAACTTATATAATTAAAGTAATATTATTTATTTATTTATTAATAAGTTAATTTAATATTAAGTTTAAAAATGATCATTAATCTAGTGAAAATGTTTATCAGTGCTGTAGAACACAGAATTTTATCTAAGATATTCACCTTTCTTATCACCACAGTATAATGAAGCTTTTAGAGCAGTAGTAAACAATAAACTCATGTATCAATTAAAGTATCATTCATGCTTCTCATTACCATCTCAGGTGGATTAAGTTTTTCTGGATATCATATTCTTTCTTGACCTTGCCCTCTCCACCCATTCCAATTTATATCTAGGTCACATCTCAGGTTTTGTTCTCAATGTTACTGTGATGATACTGATTCAATTTAATTTTTTTACACAGCAATCCTTGAAAACCTTGATGAAAAATGTATAAAGAGTTGAAATATTTAAAATTAAGTAGATTTCACTTGAATGTTATTAAGTAGCATGTTCTCTAATATTACTTTTCCTTAAAGGTGGGATGTTTCTAGCAACTGGTAGCACAGATCATCATGTCCGCATTTATAATGTTGCAGGATTTAATGGACCTGAAAAAATCTTAGAAAAAGAAGCGCATACAGTAAGTTAAAGATATAATATTTGTTAGAGCTTTCATTATGTTAACTAACTTGTCTGGTATACCATATGATCTCACAATCAATCACAAATTATGACTATCAACAGAGTCGAAAATCTTTTTGAAAGTAACAAAACTAGCAACCAAAGGTTTCTGAAACTCTAAACATTTCTCAAGAATCTGCCTAAGTGAAAATATCTGATCTACACATCCCCTACCACTTCTGAATCCACATTGCTCATCACACAATTGTCTGTCAACCAGATTTTTAATTCTATTAAGCACAATCATGCAAAGAATTTTCCCTGGAACAGAGAGTAGGCTGATACCCCTATAGTTATCACAAGAACTGCGATCACCTTTTTTGAAAATAGAGATAATAATAGCTCTGGTAAAATCCTTAGGAACCATGCCTTTATCATAAAAGATATTCAAAATTTCAGTCATCCAAGTGGTAACAGAAACATTCCCAGCTCTAAGCATTTCCATAGTAATTTCATCTACACCTGGTGATTTATGAAATTTAAGTTTAGAAATAGCCAAAATAATTTCAGATTGTGTTATAGGGCCAACATTAAAGCCACCAATGCATCTATCACCATTGCAAACAATGGGAGTAGAACTACCCATATTGTTTAGAACATCTCTGAAATGCTCAGTCCACCTAGCCATGACAGAATCCTCACCTTCTATAACCTTACCTTGTTTATCCTTCAATGCCTGTATACCTGTCCATTTTCTACCACACAAAACATTAACTATCTGGTACAGCTCTCTGCTGTTGTGCTGTCTAACTGCTTCTTCGGCTTTGTCAGCCAAGCCATCATGCCAAAGATTTTTATCAGCAGCTAAATGATCCTTTACACATTTATTAAGCTCTCTGTAATGCTTTCTATTAGGACTAGTAGGGTATTGATTAAGGACATTCCTGCAGTTCTTTCTTTCTGAAATAAGCTCAAGTGCCTTATCACTCAAACAATTCTGCCTCCTCTGCTTCTTTTTCCCTAAAAGAGTACTGTTAGTGTCCAAAAAAGCCTGTTTGAAATGGTCCCATTCTTCCTCAACTTCAATAGTAAGCAAACCATGACTGTCATAATGACTAAGTAACCTATCGTGGTAAGCTTTAGCTATAACTGGGTCTTTCAGAGCTTCAGTATTAAAGGTAAAATTTTTAACCCTAGCACAACACTTTTTAAGTTTAAGTTGCAAGACACTTTTAAGAAGATAATGGTCAGATCCAATTTCAGCTCCCCTATATGACCTGGTATTCCTAACAGAACTAGCCCATTTGCTGTTAACTAATATATAATCAATCATATTCTTATGCAGCCCATCAGGTGAAACCCATGTGTACTTATGTATGTTGCAGTGTTTCTAATAAGTGTTAGTTATTCTGAAACCATTGAGTTTCTTACCTGTAGGAGACATTGCCATTGCAGCTACAGTACTGTGCGAATTAGTTGGGACAAGCGAAGGAACACTAAGTTCCTTCACTGCAGAGTCTAAACTGCTGCAAGTCTAAACTTATTTCTAGCCTTCTGCTGCAAGTCTAAACTTGTGCATGCAGCTTCTGGGCCACAGACCCTAAACCATATTGAAGGAATGATGGACAGCAAAAAGTACATAGACATTCTGAAGGCGAAAAGGGTCCCAACACTGCAGAAGCTGTTTCCTAACGGCGATGGGGTATTTCAACAGGATCTGGCGCCATGCCACAATTCTAAGCTTGCTAAGAGCTTCTTTACCCAGCAACATTTGAAGTTATTGGAGTGTCCAGGAAATTCTCCCAATCTAAACCCCATTGAAAATTTGTGGGCCATTATTAAAGCACGCATATCTAAGATGGATTGCACAACGAAAACCAAAATGATAGAAAGTGTCATGAAAGTGTGGTACCACGACCCTGAAGTGAAGGAGATGCGTGGAAAGCTAATGACATCAATGGTTGAGAGGGTGAAAGAAGTAATTAAAGCTAAGGGGGGTCACATTCACTATTAACCACACTATTAAATAAATATTTTAGTTGTGTCTTTGTTACTGCATTTTCCTATTGTCCCAACTAATTTGTGGAGCGGGGGTGGCTCAGTCGGTAGCGCGTCAGGCTCGTAATCTGTAGTTCCCAGGTTCGAGTCCCAACTGTGTCAGCGTTGAGATTTATCTCCGCAAAATTCCCCGCCCTGCCCACAGTCAGTAGGGGACACTGATGGGCTTGGAAAGGCCACTGTCCGTCGGATGGGACGTTAAGCCATGGCCCCGTGTGCGGCCGTGGCTCTGTCTCCCAACAGCTGTTCCAGTGGGTCCCCTCCCCCAACCTTCTCTGAGCCTTCGGGATCCATGTGACCTGGCCATTTAGCCCATTGTGTGCAAAAAAGTGCCGCTCAGAGGTAAAACAACCCAACTAATTTGCACAGTACTGTACCAATACCAAAAGGGCCTATCACCCCTCCCCAAAGGTCAGAGTCAGTACGAACTTTGGCATTGAAGTCACCAAGAACAAGGGTAATTTCTCCTTTCTTGACAGAGTTCAAAATATCCTGAACTTGTCCGTAAAACCTATCCTTCTCATCCTCATTAGCATCCTCAGTGGGGACATAACAGCAAATAACATTCAAGTCTTTAACGCTTGTCTGAAATATTGCTGTAAGAAACCTTTCATTAATGCACTGGAAGAGCATCCCTAATGTGTCTTCTGAGAAGCAGACCAATGCCTTGGTGACATTTATTGTCTTCCCTCCCTAAAAAGACAAATTTAAGGTTATTTTTAAGAATCTGATCTTTATCTGTCCATCTGGTCTCTTGCAAGCCAAGAATATCTAAATTATAATGGTGGAATTCTTGTGTGAGGACATCAAGAGAATAAGCTCTGTGCAGATTCCTCACATTCCAACTACCTATGGAGAGAAAATGGTTAGTGGGATGTTTAAAGAAACTATGTTTATTGAGAGAGGAAATGCGACAATATCAAACAGCTCCCTAGTCGCAGGCATAGGGCAAAGACCCGTTCCCCCACCACTAAAGGCTGAAGCCGTCTACACTGGAAGACTTCCTCCAATGTTGAATTTGACGATGCCAGTAGAAGCAAAGAGTTCAGGTGCCTGCGATGACCTCTGTTCAGAATTATCCACCAGCTGATAAACATATCCTGTGAATCTATTCAGTTGGGGATAGATGTGCACCCACAAACAAACAGAAAACACAGTGAAAAATTTTCCCTCCACAGAAGCCCACCAGTGCAGCAAAATCAGGATCCTTAATCAAGCTCAGAGCCATAATTCCATTCTGGTTGGTATATATGGTCAGCACCAGGACCATGTGTGATTGACCACTCCTTAGCAGGGTAGAAAAAAAAAAAGAAAAGTAGCCATAGATGTCCAGATCAGTATGCTACACTAATCTGGCAGCCCTCCCCTTCCGTTCACTTCCACAAGAGAGTATCTCTTTTGAAAGGTACTTACGGTCTGCACCATGAGAAGGCAGGGTTGGACATTAGGTGCTAGGCCTGGCCTGTTCTATGCATCATCACAGGGGATTGGTGCAGAGCTCTCCTTCCAGTGACTACCTAGCTACCATTTACAGACAAATATAATGAAAGCTCTCTATAATAACACTGAGTTGTGTGTGAGAGTTGGTAAGTCTTGTAGCAATTGGTTTAGCATTACTTCTGGTGTTCGAAAGGGTGCATTTTGTCTCCTTTTCTCTTTAGCTTGGTTATTGATTATGTTATGCGAAATTCACTTCAAGGGAAAGATTTTGGCCTTAAATGGGCTGGAGATACGAAAATTTCTGATTTGGATTATGCTGATGATTTAGCCCTTTTGGCAAATGATGTTGATGAGACAACTCTTTCATTCGAGCTGTTGATGAAAGTGGTAGTAGAGTAGGTTTGGTTATAAACAGAGAGAAAACTAAAGTGATGAAATTTGGTCAGGCAGCCTGTCATTCAGTTAATCTGAATGGTTGCAATCTTGAACAGGTGTCACAGTTTAATTATCTTGGGAGCTATGTAACAGATACTAGTGATGTGCGGCATGAGATTAACAAATGGATAGGGATTGCTGCCGGGACTTTTAAGAATCTATGGAGATTGTGGAGAAATAGGCATGTGCACCTAAAGACTAAAATTATATTGTATAGTAGTTTGGTTCTTTCTAGGGTTAGTTATGGTAGTGAAACTTGGACACTGTGTAAACAAGATAACAGGAAACTAGATGCTTTCGATTCTAGATGCTTACTTAGTATCTTGGGCATTATGTGGTTTAATTTTGTAACTAATGATGAGGTTAGGCAAAGGAGTCTACAACCTCCTTTAAGCAGCATATTTTGCAGAGAGAGACTCCGCTGGTTTGGCCATGTTGACCATATGGGTAATTATAGATTGGCGAATTGGGTTATGAACAGTGTGTTTGGTTCATCCAGGAGAAGAATGTCCTGTTGCATGAGCACCAAAACAAAGCAGTTAACTCACCGATAGGGGGATACTCTCGTATATAGCATTATTCCAAAGACCTCTACTCCTGATGAAGTCCCACACTTGTCCGGGAAGAAACATGTTGACTATTTGTTAGCATATGGGAAAGGCGGGCCCAGTATTTTAACGTTTTTAATCTTTAGTGCTTCGGCCTTGTTTTTTCAACTTGCACTGATATATGCTAGTTTATGGAGTTTGTGAGATGCAAACTTAAAAACAAACCTGAACCAGGATTATACTAGACGTTAACTAATGGAGCCGTTTCCTGAGCTTATGTTGTGCCACATCAACGAGTTTGTTAGCTGAAAATTCAAGCATCGATACCATTTTAATATGTCATCTATGAAAGCAACGTAGTTTCCCGGACTGGCATCTGGAGTATTATACGTGTATATCAGTGGATAATACTTGTGAACCAACAGCATTGTGCCATACATCTATGACGAAGATATCACCATAGAGATTATGTCAAGGATAACCAGCTGTAGCCAGCAGGACTTTCTATGATAAATGGTAACGTTATGACAATTACTTTAAACCTTTAAGTGGTAAAGATTGCTTTAAGCTTTGTCATAAGAATTGTAACAACTCTTACCTTGACTATTTTCGAAATAGTCAGTGTGTAAATGTGATTGCTCTTAAATTCAGTCGCTTAAAAACAGCATAAATCGTGCATTAAATTTTGTTTTTAACCAGGAGAAGGGTTCTGTGGGAAGCTGAAATGGAATTAAACATATACACTGCTATCCAGACTTACATAGTTTGCATAGTAGGAGTAAAAATAGAGCAGTGCTTTATTTATAATTCTGATGAAAAGAAGAACATTAAATATATTCATAATGGTGTAAAATATAAACATATTGACATTCAGTCAACAATAGCAGCCATCAAAGAATTCGTTGCCATCAGGCTGCAATGTTTCTGTTCATTTCTGACTAGCCAGTACTCTGGAATATACACTATGCAATGTCTTATGCACTGAGATCTTTGTGGTACTTGGAACACAGGCAAGATGTTGGAAAGAATGGTGAATGCCAGACTAGTGTAGCATTTGGAACACCACAGCCTTCTTTCCAACACCCAGTGTGGCTTTCACAGGCAACGGTCTGCCTTAGACCATCTGATCCACTTCGAATCGGCCAACTGCAAAATGCCCTTAACAATATCTCTGTTTGGGCGATGGCAATGGGTTTCATTTCTCCCCACAGAAGAAAATGTGTATGCACTTTTGCTGCCAGTGTAATCTTCATTTGGACCCATAGCTGTGGCTTGGGGTCCAAACAAAGATTAAACTGTTTATTGCTACATTCTGGTTGTGGCAGCGACCAAGTTTCCTGGTTTCATCTTCAACTGGATATTGAGCTTTTTACTGCACATCCGCTCTTGGGGGGCGGACTGATGTTCTTTGTTCCACCTCTATTATGCACTTGTCTGGTCAAAACGGGACTGCTGATCTCAGGTATATGAATCTGCCCAGGATTCGGTGCTGAAGGTGCTGGATCCTGAAGATTCACCTGAAGGTGCTCCATATCTGCATGGGACCATCTGCACCTCACTGATCCAATCTTTATATTGAGACTGAAAAACCATCATTATCAATTTGCCATCAACATTTGTCCCTGCAGTTTGCAACAAAATTGTGATCCCTGGGAGACTACCACTTGCGACTGCATTTTCAGTCCTCAGTGGGAAATGTTATACCAGAATTGTGTGATTGGCATTCATCCTTTTGGTTTTCCATTCAAGACTACATCAGACACATCAATATCAGTCTCAATGGCATTGCCCAGTTGACAGCCAAGACACTTTCACCATGGCTCACTTTCCCATTTCCTCAACTTCTCTCATTACAGTACTGGGAAGGCCTTTATGCCCGACTGCATGCACCTGCAACTCTTTACCACCTACTGTGCTGCATATCTGAACTTCTTGCCTGTCTTCACAGATGGCTTGAAGTCCAACACATCAATGAGATTTGCCATAATCTGCTGTGATGCTATCATTGCAGACCAGATCCTACAGTAGTGTTCCATCTTCACTGTACAATTGCACTCTATCAGTGTCACCTTGGATCACATGGCAGCTAAGCATCATCGTTGATGTGTACTTTAGACCATCTTGCTTGGCTCACAAAAGCCTTTGAATTCATTGAGGCATCGGCCTCTCTGTTCACTGCCCAAGATCTGGCATCCACAACCACCATTCTCTTCTGTGGGATGCCTCATCATGTTGGGATCAGGGGCAATGACATGACAGATAATGCCACTGTAAAGTCTGCCACGCCCCTCTCCAACTCTCCACTGCTGGTTCCATATGTGGATTTCCGGCAGTGTTTTCCTACCAAGCTCCAGGCACAATGGCAACAATCTTGGTCAGTACAAGTTGGTAACAAACTCTTTGCAATGAAGTTTATTATCAAGCCATGACAGTCATGTTTCCACAGGAACTGCAAGGAGGATGTTGTACTTGCTTAGCTACACTTAGGTTATTTGTTTCTTGCACATTCATTTCTTCTGTGGGTGGCCAAATTTAAGTGTGAGTTTTGACACCATTTTAATTATTAAATATATTTTAACCAATTGTACTGCTTTTAACCTGGAACATCATTTTTATTTTAGCCATCATAATTTTTTGTTGGAGTCCCTTACACTTGGAGATCTTTTATCTGATGAATCATTTTTAACCCCTATTTGATTTTATACATTTTATTAGTTTATCATTTTTCTGATGAATCATTTTTAACCCCTTTGGTAGTTTTTGGTTACCTTTGGTGTAATATAACCTTAGCTGCCATTATGCTATTATACCCCCAAACAAACAACCAACCTTGGAACACAGTTGAAAAGAATTTTTCATTTGCTTCCAAATGACAGTAAACTTGTGGTCTAATGCTTATCTTATCATACAGTGTTATATAATGTCATAGTGTATAGTTTATTTACTATATTATTGAAGTAATTTAGTTATCAATAACTCATTGTTTCAAAACTCTGATCAGTAATTTAATCAGAAACTAGATCAAGCTATAATTTCACCTGTATGCTATTGTACTCTGATGTACTGCTTTTGATTTGGAGCGTCTTTTATTTTAGTCATCATGATTTTACATTTGAGTATGAGAGGGAAGCAATTCTTGCTGACTGATCTTGTGTAGTTAGACCTATGTGCTGTTTTCTGCTAGAATCCACAATTCTATGCATCAGTAAAAATTGTCATGGCATTTTAACCCTTGCAGTCAATGGAAGCAAGAGAAGCAGTATTTTGCCTTAAAATTCTCATGAACCGAAAGATAAAAAGATAATAAATATATATGTATTTTTGTAACTTTAATATGTTTATTCTAACATAAATTTTATGTGTATAAAATATTTTTCGAATTTTTCTGTTATATTATGGTGTATAATATATAGAAGCACCAGTTTACCAGGCTAGTTAAACTATGAATGCATGAAAAACCTCACTTCATTGCTACTGCGTTGTGATATTGCTCAGTGCATGTCCGAGTTTCCATATCAGCCAATAGAAATTTCTATCATGGAAGCTACACACCTTGTTGCTTTTTTGCACTGCGTATATTTGACACCTTTCTCACACACTACTAGAGGCAGACTATTTGCTCTGTGATTGGTTGTCACAATTATCAGCGGTGTTGATAAAAATGCAATGTGCAGCATTAGTTCACCAAAGGTTAGTGTTATAATTTTGGTTCTTTTTTAGAAAAGTGAAAGAAATTCTTCATTTTCCTCTAGTGCCCTGTGTCCCACTTTCACTCATTCCAAAGTATAAATGAATTTCTTATGTAGTATTGCTCTGTCAGGGAGTGTAATTGTTGAATGCTAAGTTCAGACACCATTTAAGCCTAATTGCCCTGATTCACATTTTTAAAATAATTTATAACATTTTGACTACAGTTTACTATTCTCATCATTTTCTTAATAATTAGAGGTGATTTTTATTATTGCTATAGATATAATAGAAAACATACAAAAGAATTAAATTTTTGTGAACAAAGTAACCTAATACTACAATCCATCAAGACTATACTTAATATAATATTTAAAAATAAATCTTGTGATAAATTTCCCTCGCATCAAAATTATAATCAATGTATCTTTTGATATGTTTAATGTTGTTTTGTCTAACTTTGGGTTTAAAGTACAAATTAGCGACAATAATTGGGTATCCAGTCTTTGCATTGTAATAGTTCTTGGCATTGTAATAGTTGTTGGAAATGAATTGTGTTACATGACTGTTTTAGAACCTCTATGGGGTATTAAACTGACAGTCCTATCAGACCTCTGTGGCAAGCAGCTGCTTGAGGTGTTATTTATTATTTATAAACTTTTGCTCTTAATATAACAATTTTTTAATGCAGAATTGTGCATTGTTTCACTTTTTTCAGTATTCACAAATTATTATTGAGTGAACATATTGCATGTTGCAATGATGAATTAAGTAGTAACTTTTTAACCATATAGATATAACTAGTATCCTCCTGTCAGACCTCTGTGGCAAGCAGCTTCTTGGGGGGATATTTATATATAGATATAATGGAGAGACTGGAGTGTCCCACTTTTTGTATTCAAACAAGGAATGCTTTAGAGATTAGTTTGAATTTGGAATCAATGTAGCACAGAAGTTAAATTTCATATGTTTTAATTGTAAAAAGAAAATGTATATTTTATATAAATATAAAATATAACCTTCAACCTTTTAATCAGCCTTTAGTAATTAAAAATAAGCATTATGTGGCTTTTGATTATTTTTTACCCATTCTCTATTGTTAACAAATGAATGGCTCAATGTGTGTAATGATGTTACCAATGCACTTGCAGCCTCTGTTAGTAATATTTTTAATATTTTTTGTTCTAGATAACAATAACATTTTAATTTTTTAATAAACTGATTATAAATAATAATATAAGAATAAAATCAATGCTTAGCAACATGCATTTCAGTTTACATGTCTTATGCATCAGAGAGATTTTTTCTCCAAATCAGGCTCTCACAAGCTCAAAAATTTTATACCAACTCATCTTTATGTTGCTTATATTATATCAGTGAT
Source organism: Ryuthela nishihirai (assembly GCA_038380435.1). Classification (NCBI taxonomy): domain Eukaryota; kingdom Metazoa; phylum Arthropoda; class Arachnida; order Araneae; family Heptathelidae; genus Ryuthela; species Ryuthela nishihirai. Next base: position 150,083,799 of record JAWZYU010000001.1, on the reverse strand, counting down.
TCTTAAAGGAGGCAATATATTTCTGTGGAAATATATTGAATAGAATATCAAATACTTCATAGATTAACATTGCCATTTATAAAGGAGGACATTCAGCTAAAAAAGTGCAAACCACTGGCTTATACTGATGTTTTCCAGGAAAAAGGTATGTAAAAATGTAATATAGTTTCACTCTTAACCTGTACAGACATTTCAAATAATGCTAGAGTTCATAAAGGATTTACCGACTTCGGGTGACTGTTTCCATCGCTCTGTTGGCATTTGGTGTGGTCAGGGTCCATCGTCAGCCCTCCCACTGTCTGTTATCGATGCTTCATTGTGGGGGGGGGGGGGGTTCTGCAGGCATTTGTCTTTCACCATGTAGTTCATTAAATTTTGTGTTGTACTGTAGAGACGCACTGATGAGTTTGCATTTTATTGAAAGTTAAAGTTCCTAAACTGTTTCAATGACTTTCTGCCATCATCTTGAGAGGATTACATCTTCTGGGCATTTTGTAGGGATTAATGGTGATTGTTAACTCCTACAAAAAACCATTAACATCTAAAAATGCCCAGAAAAAGATGTAACCCTCTGAAAATGATGACAGAAAGCCGTTGAAACCAGTTAAGGACTTTATAAATTTTTTTTATTTGCGAGCTCATCAGTACATCTCTACAGCACAACACAGAATTTAATGAACTGCATGGTAAAGGACGAATGCCTGTAGAAAACCCACCCCACAACAAAGCATCGGAAACAGCCATGGGAGGACTGACGATGGACCCTGACTTCACTGGATGCTAGTGGAGCGAGGGAAGCAGGTGCTCAAAGTTGGTAAACCCTTTATGAATTCTAGCATTATTTGAAATGTAGTCTGTACAGTTTAAGAGTGAAACTATATTGTATAAGTAATCTAATAAAACCTGTGTTTAAACTATAAATGTAGAAATATATTCTGTGGCCCTTCAAATATTTTGAAAAAATATGAAAACAGAAGTGTGATTTCAAAAATAGACAACAAAAAACATATGGGTGAAAATTGCGAAACGTTAAATGCATGTCAATTGATTATTAATTCCGGTTTTTTGCACTCAAACCATAATACTTTTGGCTTATTTACTATTTGCTGATAATACATTAAATTATGAAAAGTATTAGAATGTATGTTGTTTGCACAAAAAGCTAGACTCAACTCTTCCTAACTTTCAAATAAGAATTTCGTAGCGATAAATGACATAATGATGTAATACAGACTTCTTATAAAAGACTGAGTAGCATATTTTTTTACATAATATATTCTGTTTATCACATACCCTAATTTATTTACCAGAATTGCCACATGTGATTTCCATTTCAAATTGCTATCAATCTGTTTCCTAGATATTTAACTGTTTTTTGTTTTAAAATTACATAAGATTTACAGTTATCCATTTCTGTACAATATAATCCATGTCATTTTAAGGAGAGAAATATCAAATTTTCTAATTAAACTGATATACATATAATTTGTTTTTATCTAAATTTATTCAAAGATCATAATTATCAAACCATTTTTTTTTTAAATTTCATTAAGTCTTGATTTATATAGTTTTCTAAAATTTCGATATTTTCTTCACTGTAAGCACTATGTCATCAGCAAAGGATATGAATAGCATCAGAAGATATATCGCAAATTAAACTATTCTGAACAAAAATACAATCAATACAACTAACTGAATTGTTCACTTTTCTGATAGTTCCATTAATATATGGTAAAAAAATCCATCAGAATAAAATAAATTTTTATAGTCCTCTACCAAATGGTCATTTTTATACAAGTTCAGGTTTATGTCATCTACAAATATATTTTTATATTTCAAGAAATTTAAATTAAGTTTCCAAAAATATCAACTGATCCATCTTGGGCTCTATAAATCAATAATATACATATATTTAAAGTCGCATCATAGACCATCAGAAACTCAGAATTTTGTATTTTTGAATCATTAGACACTCAGAATTTTGTATTTTGATTAACAAACTATGATTAGCAACAAATTAATTATAAAATAAAAATTATATTATCTCATTTTCAAAGGAAACAGGGTCTGTCTGTCTTCCCTCCCTCCCTCCCTCCCTTTTAATTTTAGCAGATAATTCTATGTTTTTAGAGATAAATGAAAAATTTTTTGAATTAGATAGGAATTAAAATATTATGATTCACAATTTTAGATTCTTTCAAACACTATAATTGTATCTTTTTAATGGTGAAAATTCCAAATGAATATTGCAACAATGTATTAATGATAGAAATGTGAAATTTTGGTGGTGGAATATGAACATCATGAAGTTTCCATTGGAAACAATGAAAATTATAATTGGAAAACTTTTTTACTTTGATTGGTACTAATGAAATATTATAATTCGCATCTTTCAAATACTTAGTAGTTTTAATATATATATATCTTTACAGATCACTGAAATGATGAAATGGCAGAACTGTTATTGAGTTTTACAAGTAATATATATTATAATTTTATAAATTTTATAAAAGACAGTTTAAGAAATCGAATGATTGATGAATCTAGTTCGGCGTGTGTATTACTAAAAGTGATGAAATATGAACCTGATATAAAGCATTTGGCATCCAATGTATAACAGCAAAAATCTCATTAAGAAATAATTGATTTAGATTTTTATATGACAAACTTTATGCCAAGTTATGAGTACACTTTAATGAAATTATATGTTAATTTTTAAACTTGTCTCAATAAAATTCTGCATAATAAATTTTTTATTAATTTTTTTCCTCTATTAAAAACTGCCTGGCCTGTCAGCAACTTGATAAATATTATTTGTAAATTTTTTGGCATGTGCACATAAAAGGGTTTGCCATCACTAGTTTATAGGATTTAATCTCCCCTCCCCATTATCTGGATTATCTTATTGAGTGTGTGAATCAACATTTTTAAGCCTGCATTTGTTAGAGGAGGCTACATCAACTATACATTTCATATTCAGTCCCCTCTTTTTTTTTACTACTTTCCTTTATTTTTTAAGGTATATATATATCATTTTACCCCAAATTTTCATGACATAAATATTGTTGTTTTATTTTAGGCTTATTTTGCTTCCTTCAAGGCTAGGCTGCATTTTTTGGAGGAATTTCTCTATAGCAAGGATCATTTTTTGCAGTCATATCCTATAGGATGACTGAGTAGCTTCATTAAGCTTTAATAAGACTTTTTCAGAGTGATGCGATATAAAAAATTGGCACCAGTGGTCATGGAAAGGTCCATCCAGGCAATGAATACTTCAAGTAGTATGTCCACTGTGCAGGTTGGTGGCAATGGTATCATGATATGGGACATGTTTTGCTGGTGTATATGGACTTGCCACTGACCTGCACAGTGGGCACTGCCTTGATACTGATTCCATTAGATGTTTGAAGACATTGGAAGGGATCTGTATGAATGTGGTCTACAAAGCATCCCACATTTCCTTAATGGAGGACAGCAGCAGCTCTATAAATCTCCCATTGCATTCCAGAGTGTTACACAAATGTTTTATTATGACTAATATCCTGTGAATTAGTGGCCAGGAAAGATGGGTAATGATGTGTGTGTTCCTTGGTTTTGTGTCTGTTTTTCTCCTGTACTGTTAAGGCCCAGTGATGCAGACATTATCATCCTGGAAGATTCTGTCCCTGTCTGGGAACAAGTGCAATATGGCTGAGTGCATGTGGTCTCACAAGAGCTGCTGGTAGCCCAGACCTGTCATATTATGGTCCATATGCAGCAGGGTCCTTATTTGTACTAGCAAAACATGTCCCTTATCATGATACCACCACCAACCTTCACAGTGACACATTCCATGAAGGATTCATTGCCTGGACCTTTCCTAAAAAGAATCACATGAAAAAAAAATTCTTGTTTTAAGTAAAAAATTATTATTCAGAAATAAATTTCCTTTCTATCCACATGCATTATAATTATATTTTTGCACATTAGTTTAAAAATAAATTTTATTTGCCTTGTTAGATTATTTTTTATATTGCATCACTCTGAAAAAGTCTTATTAAAGCTAATGTATTTCTCATTTTTGTTAAATATTCCATTTTCATAAATTCGAGAATTAAATGCTGTTTAATTTGCTATATAAGTTGTCTTTATTTATTTTCATTAATTATTGGCAAAAAGTATCTAAAATTAATCTTGCTTTGACTGAGCACAACTTGTCACTGTAAGAGTTTAGATCAATTGCCCTTTATTTTCACGTTATCAGATTTTTCATACAGAGCAATAATATAATGTTTTACCATAAAATATACTCTTTAGCTAGTAATCAGTAAAAGATCAATCTCAAAATTCCATTTGTAATTGTTTACTTTGTTTATTACCAATGTAAAAGAAAATTATTGTTAGCATAATCATTGCTACTATATATGAAGAACAGGACCTGGATGAGTATATTGGTATGATAAATTTTATATTTATTTTTCATTTGTACCTTATATTTATTAAAATACTTTGGCTGTTTAAGATTAAGGCATTGTTTTCAATAAATATAGTCAATTTTTTTAGAGATCACTTGTTGCTTTTTAATCCTCATATCTACATGCAGACATCAAACACATGCAAAGGGGAGGGGGGTGATCTCTTACACTTTGCTCTGGAGCCTGTGTTAACTCTCAACACCCCTGATGAAAAGCAAAATGTAGTTATTACGTTCGATGGATATTTGTATTTCATTAGTTTTTGTGTTGGAAATAATATGCATGTTTAATTAACAGATTACATAAACTGCTTTGGTTTCTTGCCATGCTATTCTCCTTAAAAATTATAGAAACTATTGTGCATATTTGAAATTAAAGGTTTCACTTAAAGAGATTAAATTTATTTTATTTATTTTTATTAGGATCGTGTAGATAGCTTGCAGTTTAGCAACTGCGATTGTAGATTTGTCAGTGGCAGCAAAGATGGTACTGCCCTAATATGGAGATTTGAAAGACAGAGTTGGCACACAATAGCAGTGAAGATGACAACTCGACTTCCTGGGTAAGATAATTTTACCTTAATTAATTACAATAGCATTTTGTAGAAATGATGTGAAAAATGGATTTTCCAAAAATTGTGAAGTTTAATAAAACTTTTGATATTATGAAGAAGTTGAAGGAATGAAAGTGAAAGCATATAAGAGCAAATAGCAGAATTAAGGGTTTGGTCAATTGAGAAATTCATGATGAACAGTGTTGGTTCAAAAGGAGTAGAGGAAGCATAGATAAAATATTTTCCCTTAGACAGATTCATGTGAAATGTTTAGAGTTTCAGTAATACCTTTGTAGATTTCAAAAAGGCCTTTGTTATAATTTGTGGTTGATCATGAGATCATATGGCATACCTTTTAAGTTAGTTAACATAGGGGGATTGGTTGTTTTTCCTCTGAATGGCACTTTTTTGCACACAATGAGCTAAATGCTAATTCTTGATCTGACCACTTGGCACTCTCCCAAAACCCAAAACATTTATTCATGTATTTGCAAGATTTAGGTTATTAGAGAAGATATATACGCTAATAACCATTGAAGTCAGTGTAATTTTTTGAAATTGGCGTCACATTGACATAACAAGACCACCCCATGTTATGTCAATGGAGCGTTAACTTCTAAGTTCTATAACTTCTGAAATCAGTGTTTTGTAAGAAAATGTGGCAGAGGATAATTTAAAGGTCTGAATAAAATATCGAAATCTTGATTTTTAACAATATGCTCGCAATATTTAAGCAGGTATTGAAATTTAACCTTTCAGAGTAGCAATCTGCTCTGAGAAATTTATTAAAAACAACTTAAGAAATTATTTACACACACTTTTAAAATGTGTATTTATATATGAACTGGTTTGAAATAATATTTCCTATTGTTTCAATGAACTTCCAATGTCTAGCATTGCTATTGTTATATATTCAAACTTCCATAACTCATTAAATACTGAAGAAATAGTGTTGAAAATGGATAGAACTTTTATTTAGAACTTTGACGAAACACATTTCCCCATAAAACGTTTATTTTAAAAGTTATAGGACTTCGAAATTAGAGTCCCATTGGCATAACATGGAGTAGTCATTATTTCAATGATCACTCGGTGTATAGTTATAATTGAAAAATTATCATAAAAATAATCAAAAATTAAAAATTGAAGGAAACTAGAGGGACACATATCACCTCTGGCACATATGAGAATCTCATTTTCAAAGAGAAAAAGGTTTTTCCTTTACCTACTGTTTTATTACTTAAAAGTTTTAATTTGAGCTAGCAGATGATGGGAAAAAATGCAAATAGTATTTCATTAGTAATTATACAACATAAAAGTATTAGCCTTTTAATTCTTAAATCTAAAAAGTTGCATTTCCCACACCTCTCTCTGAAAACTGGGTTCCAGCTGTCAGTGGAATATCTGTTAAAAACTTCCACTGGTTTTTCAAATTTTGATTCTATACATATTATTGTAAAACTCGAATAACACCTCTGTTGTTTCAACATTTCATTGACTTGTAAAGATATGTATGTGAAAAATACTAAGTATTTTAAAAATGTGTATTACATTTCATTAGTACCAATCAAATTAAAAAAGAGTTTTCTAATTATCATTTTCATTGTTTCTAATGGAAACTTCTCAATGTTCACATTCCACCACCAAAATTTCATATTTCTATCATTAATACTTCATTGCAATATTCATTTGAAATTTTGGAATTTCGATCTTTTTCGCCATTAGAGGATGCAATTATAGTGTTCAAAAGATTATGAAAGTGTGAATCATAATATTTTATGAATTCCTATCTAACCCTAAAAAGATTTTTAATACAAACAATTATCTGCTACAAAAAAATTGTCTTCCTTCCCTCTAGGCCCAAGAGGTCAACTCATTGTTGCCAATCAAAACATCACAGTGTTCACATTCCACCACCAAAACTTAAAATTTCTAGCTTAAATAGGTCATTTGCAATATTTGTTTGAAATTTTGGAATTTTCAAAATTTTCCATCATTAGAGAGTGCAATTATAGTTTTCAATAGATTTAAGAAATGTGAATCATAATATTTTATTAATTCTCATCTAACCCAAAAAGAATTTTTCATTTATTTCTAAAAACAAACAACTATCTGCTATAACTAAAATGGTGTGTTTTTCCACCACTTCTAGCTCTAAGGTGTCAACTCATTGTTGGCAATGGAAACTTCGTGACCTTCACATTCCACCACCAGAATTTCAAATTTCTAGCATAAGTACATCATTTGCAATATTCGTTTCAAATTTTGGAATTTTCAACTTATTTCACTGCTAGAGGGCATAATTATAGCTTTAGAGAGATTCAGAAAGTGCATATCATAATATTTCATCAATACCTATCCAATGCAAAAAGGATTTTTAATTTATATCTGTAAACAAAATTTAGATGTCTGCAGACAGACAGACGACAAAGCAAAACTATTATCTCATTTTCTTTCAAAACCAGATAAAAACAAAAACTACCACACTGTCACCCAGTAGTCCATTGAAAAACACACTAAAAATCTTTTGCACTGGATAGATAAAATAATCCCGATATTTTTCCAAAAAATTTGATTCCATTTGGAAAAAAATTCTGTTTTGAACAAGTTTCGGTGGAACAAATTTCTGTTTCAAACAAATTTTCATTGAACAAAATTCTGTTTAGAACAAATTTCGGCGAACAAATGTTGTCGAAGAAATTACACCAAACCAAGAATTTTTAATTATTGGTTGAACAAATTACACCAAACCAAGTTTTATAGTTTATCTCGAAAAATTGTGTAGCAAATATTAGTAATGGGGGATATTGGGTAAACAGAAGACTAGGGATTGATGCTGGACTTTTAAAAATCTGTGGAGATTGTGCAAAAAACGGCACATACACCTAAAGACTAAAATTAGGCTAGGTAATATTTTTGTCTTTTTAAAATTTGCTATAGTAGTTCAGCTTAAACTTTTTAGTAAGCACAATAACAGGGAACTTTATGCCTCTGTAAGTAATGGTGATGTTAGGTGAAGGAGTCAACATCGTGGTCAGAGAGAGGCTGCATTTTTTTTCCATGATACCTAAAATTAGCTAAAAGAATTATGAACAGTGTGTCTAAAGCCTTAGAAAAAAGGGTAGACTAGGATGCAGTGGACAGATAATCTCAAACAGGCCTTGTTACAATTGGTGTGGTCAAATGCAATTGCAGTAGCTCAGATGAAATGTATTTGGAGGACTATATTATACAGTATTTGTTAGACCTTAGTAACACCTGGCTGCTGAAGGATTGATAGATGGACTGAGAGCAAAGTTGTTTCTAGAATATTCTACATGATATATATGATTGTATTATGCTTGAATAATAAGCAGATAAAAATTGGGGTTTGGGTTTCGATATAATTTAAGCATGCCAGCTCGTAATGTGTAGTTCCCAGTTTCGAGTCCCACCTGTGCCAGTGTTGATATTTAGCTCTGCTAAACCCCACCTTCCTTGGTCAGAAAGGGGACATCCGTGGATTTGGTAAGACCATTTCCCATTGTTGGGATCTAAAGCTTTGGTCCCATGTGCAGAAGAGCCACACACACATTAAAGAGCAACTGGATTACCTTGACAGGAGGCTTCCATTTGTTCCCCAACAGCTGCCTTGTGGTTCCTCTTCCCCAGCCTACTCAGAGCTCTTAGGGCCCTTGTGAGCTGGTGATTTTGCCCATTATGTGCAAAAACAGCACTGTTCAGAGGTAAGACAATCCAACTCAAGTTGAAAATTGCAGAAGATAAGTCAGGAAAGTGAAGATACATATAGTGAAATAAACATGAAGTGAATTTAAAAGAAAGTAATGTTTAATGTAAATCATAGTTTTTGTCTTGTGGCTCTTCTGTGTGATGTGAGTGTTTGCTCAGTTGGTAGCAGTGAGACTGATACTCTATTTCTGTGTTACTGTCTCTACTGTTCCTATATCCTTCTCTGCTAACCACCTTTTGCTCTCAGTGAAAAAGGGATGCCGATGAGTTTGAAAATGTCGTCAACCATTACATGGGGACATTAAATGATGGCTCCTTGTGCAGGAAATCCACATCCCTTTTGAATGAAAGTTTGCCACTGTTTTAAAATTTCATTTTCCTAGTAGTATGTAATACAATTTATCTGGAATAGTTTGATCTTAATTTGAGTAGTTGAAATGAACTTGATATGCTCCAAAATATTTTTATTAGTTTTTGTCATAGATCTTTATTTTTTATTTAAATTATCTTGTTTTTAAAGCAAAATAAAATGTAAAAATATATTGTAAATAGATGAATAAATAATAATTAAAACATATGTGGAAGTTTTTGGGATATCATTCAACTCATTGCATATTCTACATCATACAGTCTGGTTGGACCTCTGTAGCCCATGGCTGCTGAGGCATCTAGCATCATTGCAAACAATGGGAGTAGAACTAACCACATTGTTTAGAACTTCACTGAAATGCTCAGTTCACCTAGCCATGACAGAATCCTCACCTTCTATAACCTTACCTTTTTTATCCTTCAATACCTGTATACCTGTCCGTTTTCTACCACACAAAAGCATTCACTATCTGATACAGCTCTCTGCTGTTGTGCTGTCTAACTGCTTCCTCAGGTTTGTCAGCCAAGCCATCAAGCCAAAGATTCTTATCAGCAGCTAACAGATCCTTTACACGTTTATTAAGCTCTCTATAATGCTTTCTATTAGTACTAGTAGGGTATTGATTAAGGACATTCCTGCAGTTCTTTCTTTGTGAAATAAGCTCAAGTGCCTTATCACTCAAATAATTCTGCCTCCTCTGCTCCTTTTTCCCTAAAAGAGTACTGTTAGTTTCCAAAAAAGCCTGTTTAAAATGGCCCCATTCTTCCTCAACTTCAGTAGTAAGCAAACCATGACTGTCATACTGACTAAGTAATCTATCATGATAAGCTTTAGCTATAACTGGGTCTTTCAGAGCTTCAGTATTAAAAGTAAATTTTTTACCCTAGCACAACACTTTTTAAGTTTAAGTGGCAAGACACTTTTAACAAGGTAATGGTCAGATCCAATTTCAGCTCCCCTATATGACCTGGTATTCCTAACAGAACTAGCCCATTTGCTGTTAATTAATATATAATCAATCATATTCTTATGCAGCCCATCAGGTGAAACCCATGTGTACTTATGTATGTTGCGGTGTTTGTAATAAGTGTTAGTTATTCTGAAACCATTGAGTTTACTTACCTGTAGGAGATGTTGCCCATTGCCATTGCAGCTACCACTACCAAAAGGGCCTATCACCCCTCCCCAAAGGTCAGAGTCAGTACCAACTTTGGCATTGAAGTCACCTAGAACAAGGGTAATATCTCCTTTCTTGACAGAATTCAAAATATCTTGAAGTTGTCCGTAAAACCTATCCTTCTCATCGACATCCTCAGTGGGGACATAACAGCAGATAACATTCAAGTCTTTAACGTTTGTCTGAAATTTTGCTGTAAGAAACCTTTCATTAATGCACTCATATCCCTATCCATCACTATCGTGTCTGCTGAGAAGCAGACCCACACCTTGGTGATGTTTATTATCGTTCCTCCCTGAAAAGAGAAATTTAAGATTATTTTTAAGAATCTGACCTTTGTCCATCTGGTCTCTTGCAAGCCAAGAATATCTAAATTATAACGGTGGAAATCTTGTGTGAGGACATCAAGAGAAAAATCTCTGTGCAGAGTCCTCACATTCCAACTACCTATGGAGAGAAAATGGTTAGTGGGATGTTTTAAGAAACTATGTTTATTGAGAGAGGAAATGACATCAATATCAAATAGCCCCCTAATCGCAGACATGGGGCAAAGACCCGTTCCCCCACCACTAAAGGCTGAATCCATCTACACTGGAAGACTTCCTCCAATGTAGAATGCCAGTAGTAGCAAAGAGTTCGGGTGCCTGCGATGACCTCTGCTCAGGATTATCCACCAGCTGATAAACATATCCTGTGAATCTATTCACTTGGGGCTGTCAACCCACAAACAAGCAGAAAACACAGCGGAAGATTTTCCCTCCACAGAAGCCCACCAGTGCAACAAAATCAGGATCCATAATCAAGCTCAGAGCAATAATTCCATTCAGGTTGGTATATATGGTCAGCACCAGGACCCTGTGGTGTTGACCGCTTCTCAGCAGTGTCGAAAAAAAAAAAAAAGTAGCCATAGTTGTCCAGATCAGTAGGCCACACTGATCTGGCAGCCCTCCCCTTCCATTCACTTCCACAAGAGAGTATCTCTTTCGAAAGGTACTAACGGTCTGCACCACGAGAAGGCAGGATTGGACATTAGATGCTAGGCCTTGCCAAATCACTAATTTCTAAAAAAATCATTGCCAGTTATTTTGAACAATAGTCAAGATGACTATGATTAATTTACATTAAAAAAATTGACACCCTCTTTTTTTAATGTAAATTATATGTGCACCCTACTGACTACAGGATAAAAATTTTCACACTGGGCTGCTCAGTGGATGCATAATATGCAGGTTTGCATGTTTATACAGGACTTTTCACAAGTTCATGTGTTCAAATTTCTAGTATAAATATGGGATCGTGTCTATTCATTGTTCAGTAGTGTCTGCACTAAACATGTTGACTTGTTCATGAAGCCACACTTTCCTGTTGCTCGTAAACAATTCTTTATGGCATGAATCATGTATGTGCTACGTTATCTGAACTAAAAACCTAGATTTGAAGAAAATACGATTCTCACGACTTAATATTCTAGAACAAGTGCAAATCATATATGCATACATCAACATGTTAATGCAGGGTTTTATTCTTATTAATATATGGGGGGAGTTCTGTACTGTTCAGTACTGTCAGCACTAAACATGTTGACTTGTTCATGAAGCCATATTTTCCTGTTGCTCATAAGCAAATCCTTATGGCATGAATCATGGGTGAGCTACATGATCTGAACTAAAAACCTAGATGTGAAGAAAATATGATTTGCACAATTAGTAGTCTAGAACAAGTGCAAATCATATATGCATACAGCAGTCAATGTATTAAACACATGATTTTATTCTTATTAATATGTGGGGGGGATTAAAATAGTCTTCTGTTTTGTACTTGCAGTTACATAATTTTAATTAATCAGTACATATGAAAATTTGTGTTATTTACTTAATGTTGTCATTATTTTTGTTTAAAGATATGAAAGGTTTCCTAAAATTCTTTTCATAATTTTTCATAGTTTTTATGTATTGTTTTTTAATATCCATCTTAAATAGTAAATTTTGTACTATGAAAGACTCCAAAAATGTATTACAATTTGTGTATAGGATTTTGCATGATGAAACTGAAGATATAAAGCTAAAACTAAGGGTTACCATGGTAGGATGGACTCTAGATGACAGCATGGTAATTACTGCTGTTAGTGATCACAGCATCAAGGTTTGGGATTCCCATAATGGTACATTACACCATGTACTAATGGTAAATATATTTTGCTGTATTAAGGATTTCAAGTTTGACTTAAAAAAAATTGTATCAAACTATAATTGACCATTATTTGCATTGTTAAAAATATATTTAAAAAAAGACCCTTTGCTTAGCAGTTTCATATAACTGATGATCCATCACATATTTGCAGGTTGTATCAGTCAGTAGCATGCCAGGCTTGCAACCTGATGTTTCCAGATTCTTGTCCTCATGATATCTGCTTTGAAATTTTCTCCCCTAACCCATACACTGCTCTCAGAAAGGGGACACATATTGGCTTTTAAAGCCACCATTCATCAGATGGAAGGTTAGCTGTTGTCCTGTGCCAGAACTAGAATGGAGTGAATGGTAAACCAGCCCTGGATGAAAAATTCAAAGGGGTGCACAAATGTATTTCAGAAATTTTTTAAAGAATTTATTGTTAATTCTTCATTTATTAAAGTTTACAGCATATGCTGCTTAGATTCTATATTTAAATCATAGAGAATAATAGTATTTTGATACAGAAATTTGAAAATATAGTTTTTTTTTATTTCATTGTTTTCTACAAATTTATATCTGTAGTGTTGTTTTTGTCATTTTCTGTTTCATAATATAGTTTAATTTCTGTTCAAAACTTTTATGTATCGCCTTCAGGAATCTCAAAGGTCCAACCAAGAATGTGCCCATGCCCTATCTTTTTCCCTATGCTGAAGTAGAGTTGAGGTTATTTGCCTTTTGTCACTACTTTTCTACTGTAGTAGTTTTCTGGTTGGGGCATGACTTGAGCCAAACCCTTCAGTTGTTATTCAATGACCTACACTCATCATTTATTACCTGAACACTTAACCACCACTTTCTCTGAGTAATCAAACTGAAAAACAGGATGCAGTTTCTTTTCTAGATATTAATAAAGGGATATTTTAAAACTGTTAAATCCTCCTTATTTTATGTTATTTAGTTTCAAAAATTGTATAAGATGGTTATGATATTAGAAATCAAGCGAATACTAAGTGCAATGGATGTAAATCTAAAGCAACTCTTTGCAACTTTAAATTTAATTTGTTTCAGTGCTTTCTATCCCCTGTACTTGTGTATATCTGACATAAGCTATTAAATGCTAGAATGGTATTCTATAAACTATGATTGCAAATGAAAACAAAGGAAATATTTTCGGAGATATCAGATATCCTCCAACCATGAAGCTTTCAAGTGTCGCTGTCATTCTTCTTGAATGACTTAGAGCCTTGCAATAGGCCATTCACAGGGGAAGGAGCTGCACCATGTTATGTACTCTTCTCATACATCAGCTGTTTGGCTATTGTCCATTTTACATGTTCCAACAGCACTCAGCATTGAATAGGAATTGGATGCTATGACTTTTCAACCACTTTTTCTATTGAAGAGCAACTTCCAGACAACTGGCAGTAGACTATCATCATGACCTACCCCAAGCCAGGAAAGGGTCCCAAGATTCCTTCCAATTACCATCCCATCATATTGATAAACTTTGTGTGCAAGGTGTTGGTAAAAAAGATAAATGCCAGACTTGTTTTGTATTTGGAACATCACAGCCTTCTTTCCAACACATTGCAGCTTTCTTTCACAGGCAATAGTTTACCTTAGACCATCTGATCCACTTTGAAATGGTGATTAGCGATTTTTTTTTACATAGAGAGCAAGGTGAGTATACAAAGTCGTATCAGAATAATACCCCGGAATCACAGTGTACCTGCCCAGGTGTGTCACAGAGTGCACATGACAAGGTTGACCACATGGAGATATAAATAGTCACCCAGGACAGATGAGCATAGTGCGTAACATGAGCACAATGGGCAGAGGTATTGATTTGACGGACATTCAAAAAGGAATGATCATCGGCTACCGTGCAAAGGGTGGAAGCATCTCGGAAACAGCAGACTTTGTGGGCTGTTTGTGAGGTGCTGTAGTAAGAGTGTACCAAGAATGGACCCGCTGGCACATCGAGTACCTCCAGATGTCATAACTGTGGAGCCCCAAAGGCCATCGATCCCAGATGAGAACATCACCTCCGTCGACTGGTAAAGGGCAATCAACGTGCAACAGTGCAGCAATTGACTACTCAAATTAACGCTGGGACACCCAGGTATTTGTCCCCGATAACAGTAGAGTGAACTCTGTTACACGTGGATCTCCAGAGTCGATGCTGTGTAAAGGCACCCATGTTAACCAAGGTCCATCGGCAACGACGCCTACACTTCGCACAGGACTGCTGTCATTGGAGAGTGAAAGAGTGGAAAAAGGTTGCCTTCTCTGACGAATTGAGGTTTCTACTCCACAGAAGTGATGGGCGGTGGCTAATACATCAGACACACAAGAACCAAAATCCGGACATGCTTGTCAGTCAAGTACAGGCCAGCAGTGGTAGTGTGCATGTCTGGGTGATGTTTTCCTGGTATGACCTGGGACCATTGGTACCATTGGATGGGTCCTTGAATGCCAATGGCTGCCTGTCCATCCTTGCTGACCACATGCATTCCTTCATGTTGGACATTTACCCTGGTGGTGATGGTGTCTACCAACAGGACAATGTGCCCTTCCATGTCGTTAAGGTGGTGCTTGACTGGTTCCAGGAACACGACAGTAATATCTTCTTTCTCCCTTGGCCGTTGAAATCACCCAACCTCAATCCCATAGAGCACTTGTGGGACCATTTCTATCAACAGGTTCGGCATGTGGACCCACAACCACGTCATCTCCGGAACCTCCAAGTTCTGCTGGAGTCCAAATGGGCACCTGTGCCTCTGGCAACCTTCTAGGGCCTCATTGCATCCATGCTACTTTGTTTCACCACTGTCATCCGGGCCAAGGGTGGTTATTCCCATTATTAGGTAGATGGTCATATTATTCTGATACGACTATGTATGTATAAGGTGGTGCCATGGTCATTTTCCCAAGGTCATTTGAGTGTCACTGGTGGGCATGCCCCATTGACATCATAGTGGGGAGAGCTCAGCTAATGTACTTACATAATTGTACATTCTTTTGTGTCTTTCTTGGCTTTTCGCTTGGTGAATTTTTTCTTTCTCTGAAGTCTAAGGTAATTTTTGCATATTTTTATCATGTCAAACTGTGCAGTAGTAAACTACATGGGTAATCCTTTAAAGAATAAAAAAAAATGTTTCATATACATTCAAATTAGAAACAAAAATTGTATGAAATGAGTGCTGCATTGTCGGCATGAAGATAAATTCGATGTGCACATGCTAAGATATGTGGTAAACATTTTTCAGATGCCTGTTAAGATCAATTGCTTGTAAGATTTATGAAGCAAACTCATAGGGCTACCTATGAAACATAAACTAAATGATAATGCCATTCCAGATTTGAAAAAAAAACTGTCACATAAGAAATTCAGTCTTGTTACAATGACCGATTTTACTCCCACCAGACAGTTGTTATCACAGGAAACAACGAAATGATTGTTGCAATAAAAAACTGATCATTCTGAAAATTAAGACAGTGAACCCAGTAAAAAAGTAGCATGATCTCAGGTAATTGATAATTGAAAGACATTGACTTATACTGTACTGATTCATGGGAATAAAAGCTTATGTCAGTGCATCATAGTCTACACATTAGAAAATTATAGCAGCAGTTTCAAATTGCTATTAAAAAACTAAATAAAACCAAGGGGGAAATCTCTGATTTGCAAACAAGATTAAAATCAAGCCAAAAATGATGGAATAAATGTAAATAAAAATTGAAGCAGCAGAAAAAAATTTTTGAGAATTAATCAAAAGAAAAAAAAAATGCAGACTTTTCAGTGAATAACTGCAAGAAAATTTTTCTCAGTGAATTGAAAATTGTATTTGATGTATGTCAAAATAAATATTTTTTGGAAGGGATAAAATTTGAACCACTACTTATGGTGACAAAAATGATATTTTTACTATTTTCATTATGATTATTAATATAATTGGTAAAAAGATAAGTTGAAATAAATATTTGGTGTTTTAATTCAATCAAATTTAATTTTAAGAGCAAGGTCCATAATAATTTCTCAGATCATCTAATAGAAATTCTATAGTAATTTGATATAAATTAGGGGCATATAAATTACTTTTACTCATCATTCAGCATGAGAGTCATTGAACAACAACTGCAAACTGCCCTGAACAATTGATTTGGATGACAGCCAATGAGTTTCATTTCTCCCCACATAAGATTGCTTTGGTGCACTTTAACCATAAGCATAATCTTTATCTGGACACCTAAACTCAGCTTAGGGTGGGGGATACCATTCCATTTGTGATGGATACCAAGTTTCTTGGTCTCATCTTTGATAGAAAATTGACTTTTTTCTTATGCATTTGTCATCTCTGGTCTAAATATATGAAGGCATCCTCAAGGTCCTCTCTTCCTCCTCATAGGTAGTGGGCTAATGTTCTTTGCTCTGCCTGTACCGTGCACTTGTCTGATCAAAACTGGGCTACAGCTCCCAAGTATATGACTCAGCCCAGGATTCAGTGGTGAAAGTGCTGGACCCACTCCATCATCAGGCCCTCCGTGTTTGCACAGGGCCTTCGACACTTCACCTGTCCAGAGTCTTTGTGTTGAGACCGATGAACCATCTTTATCTGTTTGTCGTCTGCAATTTTCCCTACTGTACACATCAAAGTTGCGATTCCTGCTGGGCCATCTCCACCCTGCTAGTGATAACTTTTCTTCTATAATTATTTAATGAATTTCTCCTACAGGCAATTGTCTATTATTAAATATATACATACCTATTTTGTAATTGCTTCCAGAGTCCTTCAATTTAAAAAAATAGCAGTTTTCATTTAATTTTAGAGATAATTTCAAAACTTAAGGAAAGATGATTTTGCAATATTTTAGATCAAACTCAGGAGCTTAAATCAAGAGGTTGATTCAATGTAGAAAAATGAAACAAGTAAATTGACATTGCCGTATGTCAGGTCTAAACAGTGATGCTGGATTGCTTTAACAGATTATTTATGTTACAGCTTTATAAAATATTCATCAAATGAAAACATTGGTGTATTATTTTTAAGCTAGAATTATGTATTTTATAAATGATATAAGATAATTTTCAAACAGAAATTTCTATTTAACAAAAGTTGTATTAAAAACAGATATATATATATCCCTTTCTGGCCTTTCATTTCAGAATTTCTCAATTTGTATAATCGATGGGGACCCAGGAAAGGTTAGAATAGAGATGATGCTGTAATATTAAGAAACAGTTTAGTGAAATTTTTCTTGAATAGTTAAAAAGTCCAAAGATCACCACAAATAACAATTATGAACTAAGATTTTTAACACACTTGTTATGACCATGTTAGGTGTGATTTTTTTTTATTGCTTTGCTGTAAGACACTCTGTATATCACCTTCATCAATGAAGCAGGGGAAAAAATGCATGTCATAATTATGTTACCTAATTTTTCAGGTATCCATAGGACCTTCCAATAAATTAAAGTTGTGTTGATCAACAACGTCAAGTCATTTTACCTAATCTTTCCATTGCATTTTTTCATCATTTTTCAGTTTGTTGGTTTCTGTATCAAAACTATTGTTTTATCATTTCTCACCATCCCAGTGTCAATGATGGTCAATAATGGTAAATGTACAAAATGATGTGGAGAGTGTCATTGGCTGCAAAAATTTTCCCCCACTTCTCCTTTAAAAAAAGGGGGTAATTTGTAAGTGATCATTCTGCTGTATCTTTCGAATGTTTTAACTGAGTATAATGAGTTGCGTTCAAATGAAAATTTGTAACGTGCAGGTCATTAGCTATAAAAATTATCCCCTCCTTTCCCCCATGCTTTCTCTCCCTCCATAACAGGGGAAAGATGTAAATGATTACCTTATCTTTCAAATATGAAGAACAAGTGTAATGAGTTATGTGTCAAAGCATTTGATATGGAAAGTGTCATAAGTTATTAAAAAAATAATAATCTTTTTTCCCCTCCAAAAAGATAAATATTGTAAATGATTGTTCCACTATATCTTCTTAATGTGGAGACAAAGTAACAGTAATATGGCAAATAAAAATTTCCAACCTAAGTATTTTGCAAAGAGCTTCTTTAGGAATATAAATTATACAGATGCCTTTGCAGGTATCACAGCAGCTGCAATCACCTTTCTTGAACATAGAAGTATGAATGTAGTAAATTCTTGGGAATGATATTTCTGTCATAGGAAATAGTAAGATTTCTATCACCTAAGTGGCAACAGAATCATTCCCATCTTTCAGCATCTCAACAATAATTTTCTCAATATCCTGGAAAGTTTTATGCTTCAGACAACCAGTGTAACTTTAGATCATGATATTGCTTACTACTGAAGCTAGAGATATATCAATGTTTATTTCACATATAACTGCAAACAAACCATAGTATGTAAAACATCATTAAAATTCTCAGCTCATCTTGCCATGACATCTGTTTTTTCCCAACTTGCTTTTTCTGTATTTTGCTTATGTCATCTATTCATAATATAGATAACTTTTAATTGATTACTTGTCATCGTCATCATCCCCCTCCTCCTCCTCAAGATGGCATGGGCTATGGAGGTCCAACTAGACCATGCAATTTAGTTCTCCAAGCATATCTGTCCTGAGCTATATCTGCTGCATCTGGCCACTGCAACCAATTCTAACAAGGTCCTGTTTGACATTTTCTACCAATCTCATCAACAGCTCGAATGAAAGAGTTTATCTCGTGAACATCATTTGCCAAAAGGTCTAAATCATCAGCATAATCTAAATCAGAAATTTTCGGATCTCCAGACCATTTAAGGGTCTCCCTCTTTCTGAGGCCTCTAGGCATCATCATCATCCTCAAACAGCTATGGGCTACGGAGGTCTAACCAGACTGTGAAGTTTAATTCACCAAGCATATCTGTCCTGAGCTACATCAGCTGCATCCGGCCACTGCACACCAATTCTAACAAGGTCCTGTTTGACATTGTCTGCCCACTGCATCCTAGGTCTCCCCCTTTTTCTGAGGCCTTTAGGCACACTGTAAATAACCCTATTCGTCAATCTATAATTATCCATACAGGCAACATGGCCAAACCAACAGTCTCTCTGCACAATATGCTGCTTAAAGAAGGTTGCCGACTCCTTTGCCTAACCTCATTATTAGTTACCTAACCTCATTAGTAGTTACAATGTTGAACCACCTAATGCCTAAGATATTAAGTAAGCATCTAGAATCGAAAGCATCTAGTTTCCTGTTATCTTGTTTACACAATGTCCAAGTTTCACTATCATAACTAACCCTAGAAAGAACCAAACTATTATACAGTCTAATTTTAGTCTTTAGGTCGAATGAAAGAGTTCATATCATCAACAACATTTGCCAAGAGGGCTAAATCATTAGCATAATCTAAATCAGAAATTTTCATATCTCCAGCCCATTTAAGGCCAAAATCTTTTCCTTGAAGTGAATTTCGCATAACATAATCAATAACCAAACTAAAGAGAAAAGGAGACAAAATGCACCCTTGACGAACACAGGAAGTAATGCTAAACCAATTGCTACAAGCCTTACCAACTCTCATACACGACTCAGTGTTATTATAGAGAGCTTTCATTATGTTAACTAACTGGTCTGGTATACCATATAATCTCACAATCAACCACAAATTATGACTATCAACAGAGTCGAAAACCTTTTTGAAAGTAACAAAACTAGCAACCAAAGGTTTCTGAAACTAAACATTTCTCAAGAATCTGCCTAAGTGAAAATATCTGATCCACACATCCCGTACCACTTCTGAATTCACATTGCTCATCACGCAATTGACTGTCAACCAGATTCTTAATTCTATTAAGCACAATCATGGAAAGAACTTTACCCGGAACAGAGAGTAGGCTGATACTCCTATAGTTATTACAAGAACTGCGATCACCTTTTTTTGAAAATCGGGATAATAATAGCTCTGGTAAAATCCTTAGGAACCATGCCTTTATCATAAAAGATATTCAAAATTTCAGTCGTCTAAGTGGTAACCTAAACATTCCCTGCTCTAAGCATTTCTGTAGTAATTTCATCTACCCCTGAGGATTTATGAAGTTTAAGTTTAGAAATAGCCAAAATTAAATTCAGATTGTGTTATAGGGCCAACATTAAAGCCACCAATGCATCTATCAACATTACAAACAATGGGAGTAGAACTAACCATTTAAGGCCAAAATCTTCCCTTTCCAGTAAATATCGCATAACATAATCAATAACCATTCTAAAGTGAAAAGGAGACAAAATGCACCCGTTTCGAACATCAGAAGCAATGCTAAACCATTTACTACAAGCCTTACCAACTCTCACACACAACTCAGTATTATTATAGACAGCTTTCATTATGTTAACTAACTTGTCTGGTATACCATATAATCTCACAATCAACCACAAATTATGACTATCAACAGAGTCGAAAACCTTTTTGTAAGTAACAAAATAGCAACCAAAGGTTTTTTAAACTCTAACATTTCTCAAGAATCTGCCTAAGTGAAAATTTCTGATCCACATTGCTCATCACTCAATTGCCTGTCAACCAGATTCTTAATTCTATTAAGCACAATCATGGAAAGAACTTTACCTGGAACAGAAAGTAGGCTGATACCCCTATAGTTATCACAAGAACTGTGATCACCTTTTTTGAAAATAGGGATAACAATAGCTCTGGTAAAATCCTTAGGAACCATGCTTTTATCATAAAAGATATTCAGAATTTCAGTCATCCAAGTGGTAACAGAAACATTCCCAGCTCTAAGCATTTCCGTAGTAATTTCATCTACACCTGGGGATTTATGAAATTTAAGTTTAAAAATAGCCAAAATAACTTCAGATTGTGTTATAGGACCAACATTAAAACCAACAATGCATCTATCATCATTACAAACAATGGGAGTAGAACTAACCACATTGTTTAGAACATCACTGAAATGCTCAGCCCACCTAGCCATGATAGAATCCTCACCTTCTATAACCTTACCTTATTTATCCTTCAATCCCTGTATACCTGTCCGTTAACTACCACACTAAACATTAACTATCTGGTACAGCTCTCTGCTGTTGTGCTGTCTAGCGTCTTCCTCAGCTTTGTCAGCCAAGCCATCAAGCCAAAGATTCTTATCAGCAGCTAACTGATCCTTTACAGGTTTATTAAGCTCACTATAATGCTGTCTACTAGGACTAGCAGGGTATTAATTAAGGATATTCCTGCAGTTCTTTCTTTCTGAAATAAGCTCAAGTGCCTTATCACTGAAATAATTCTGCGTCCTCTGCTCCTTTTTTTCCTAAAAGAGTACTGTTAGTTTCCAAAAAAGCCTGTTTAAAATGGCCCCATTCTTCCTCAACTTCAGTAGTAAGCAAACCATAACTCTCATAATGACTAAGCAACCTATCATGATAAGCTTTAGCTATAGCATGGAGCTTTCAGAACTTCAGTATTAAAAGTAAATTTTTTAACCTTAACGAAACACTTTTTAAGTTTAAGTTGCAAGACACTTTTAAGAAAATAATGGTTAGATCCAATTTCAACTCCCCTATATGGCTATATGGCATGGTATTCCTAACAGAAATAGCCCATTTGCTGCTAATTATTTTATAATCAATCCTATTCTTATGTAGCCCATCAGGTGAAACCCATATGTATTTATGTATGTCGTGGTGTTCATAATAAGTGTTTATTTTGCTCAAACCATTAAGTTTACTTACCTGTAGGAGATGTTGCCGATTCCCATTGCAGCTACCAATACCAAAAGGGCTATTACCCCTCCCCAAAGATCTGAGTCAGTACCAACTCTGGCATTGAAGTCATCTTGAACAAGGGTAATATCTTCTTTCATGATAAAATTTAAAATATCCTGAAGTTGTCCATAAAACCTATCCTTTTCATCCTCATCAGCATCCTGAGTAGGGTCATAACAGCATATTAAAGTTTTTAATGCTTGTCTGAAAATATGCAGTTAGAAAACATTTTTCAACATCGGAATGAGCAGTTTAATAGCTTAATTGGAAGCAAATTTAGAAGAATTTTTTTTACAAAATGTGTGATTTTTGTAGAAATCCCTAAATATGCAATAATTAAATTGATATCCATAATATTAAAACTTCAAATATATGTTCTAGTTATAGCGGCATTTAATTATAAATCAGATTTAAGAAATGCTAGGCACATTTTTGGAGCCATAAAAATTTATAATGAAAGATTATTGTTTAATTAATGCCTATTTTTTGCTGATATTTTAAGGGCCATGAAGATGAAGTATTTGTACTGGAAGCTCATCCTACAGATGCTCGTGTCATTTTAAGCAGTGGTCATGATGGAAGAATTATGTTGTGGGATCTGGTTACAGGAACTCTGATTAAAAATTACTTCAATTTGGTAAGAAATTATGCAATTTTTTTAATTTAATTCTCAATGTAATTTATTTAAATTTTTATTTGTTTTCTTTAAAGTGTTGAGTAATAATACTTGCTTTCTGTCTTTTGTAGCTCATAAACAGTTGCAGTATATACCAGTTTTTCAGCTTTTTGAAAATTTTTCTAATTGGTATTACTTACTATTCAACATTACTTATAGGCAATGACTTTTTAATGTAAAATTTTCCACTTATAAAAATTAATTAATCTTTCTGGAACTGAAAAGGAACTTATTACTGAGGATAGCAGTTGTGGATTTTTTTTTCTGAATGATCTTGACAGCATTCCTGATAGATGAAAAAAATTGCAAGGTTGTCCAAGTATTCATTTTTTTTAGTGCTAATAACCATTGCATGAAAAAAAAATTATCCTGCTTGTTACCAAAAGATTAACTCTTAGTCTTTTTTCAAGGCAATGTAACAACTCATTGTTATTGGTAGTTTTAAGCATATTTCAAACAATTTCAGTTCAACTAAAGCTTATGAACCCTTTTGTAATAGTTGAATTGTTTTACCTCTGAGCAGTACTTTATTTGCATACAGTGATTACAAGTGCTCAGAGTTAGGTAGAATTAGGGAACCCATTGCATCTCTAGAACAAAAGATGAAAGCCATCTATAATGTTCTTGAATGTGTATGGACTATGGATTTAGATATCAAAGCCATTTCCCAAACAGGTATAAAATGACGCATATGGCTGCACGGCAGAGCTCAGTGACTTTCAACATGTCATAGTCATAGGAGGCCACCTTTACAACAAGTCAGTTTGCGACATTTCAGCCCTGCTGCAGCTGCCCTGATCAGCTGTAAGTGATGTTATTGTGAAGTGGAAATGCCTAGGAGCAACAACAATGCAATCACGACCCAGTAAGCCATGTAAAATGACAGAGTGGGACCACCGAGTGCTGAAGAGGGTGGCGCAACAAAATCGCTATCCTCAATTTCTGTTTGCTTCTGGGTTGCCAGCACTAAATGAACAGAGGCATGGGATAACTTATATCAGCTGGTGGATAATCCTAATCAGAGGCCATCGCAGGTATCTGAACCTCACTTAGCTAGTTGGGCATCATCAAGCCTAAACTGGGGTAATGTGTCTCAGGCAGGCCATATGGCTTTTGAAAAAGTCCACTTGAAAAGGTGGTGCCTGAAGTTCCTACCAGCATTGGTGACTTCAGCCTTTAGCGGAAGAGGAACAGGTCTTTGCCCCATGTGTGCGATCAGGGGGCTGTTTCATATTGTTGACTCTACCTATCTCAATAAACCTAGTTTCTTTAAAAATCCTACTAATCATTTTTTCTCTGCAGGAATGTGGAACATAAGGACATTATATAGTGATTATTCTCTTGACGTCCTCACACAGGAATTCCAGTGCTATAACCTAGATATTCTAGGCTTGTAAGAGACCAGGTGGACAGGTAAAGGTGAGATAACTTAAAAATAACTTTAAATTTATCTTTGCAGGGAGGCAGGATGGAAAGCATCTCCAAGGCATAGGTTTGCTTCTCAGCAGACATGCCAGTGATGATCTTTTAGGATATGACTGCATTAAGGAAAGATTTCTTACAGCAAAATTTAAAACAAAAATTAAAGACTTGAATGTCATTTGTTATTATGCCCCCACAGAGGACTCTGATGAGAACGAGAAGGATATGTTTTACAGCCAGCCCCAGGATATTCTGAATTGTGTCAAAAAAGGAGATATTTCTCTTTTGCTAGATGACTTCAATGCTAAAGTTGGTACTGACTCTAATCTTTGGGCAGGAGTTTTAGATCCCTTTGGCATTGGTAGTTCCAAGGCAATGGGGAATGTCTCCAACAGGTTAGTAAATTTAATGGTTTGCAAATAACTAACCATACTATAAATGCTGGGACACTTGTAAATATATATGAGTTACACCTGATGGGTTGCACAGGAATATGATAGATTATATTTTAATTAACAGCAAATGGGCTAGTTCAGTTAGGAATACCAGGGCATATAGGGGAGCTGAAATTGGATCTGACCATTACCTTGTTAAAAGTGTCTTGCAATTTCAACTTAAAAAGTGCTGTGCTAAGGTTAAAAATTTTACCTTTAATACTGAAGATCTGAAAGACCCAGTAATAGCCAAAGCTTACCATGATAGGTTACTTAGTCATTATGAGAGTTATGGTTTGCTTACTACTGAAGTTGAGGAAGAATGGGGCCATTTTAAACACTGATCTAAGGGACCTGGGTTCGAGCCCCAGGTAAGGCATGGCTGTTTGTATCGTTTTTCTGCTGAGGGCCTGCCATCCTCTCAGACCTTCTACTGTGGCATAATAAACTGACAGGCTCCTGTCAGACCTCTGTTTCAAGCAGCTGTTTGAGGGGGTATTTATTTATTTTTATTTTTTTTGGAAACTAACAGTACTCTTTTAGGAAAAAAGGAGCAGAGGAGGCAGAATTATTTGACTGATAAGGCACTTGAGCTTATTTCAGAAAGAAGGAACTGCAGGAATGTCCTTAATCAGTATCCTACTAGTCCTAATAGAAAGGATTACAGAGAGCTTAATAAACGTGTAAAGAATCATTTAGCTGCTGATAAGAATTTTTGGCTCGATGGCTTGATTGACAAAACCAAGGAAGCAGTTAGGCAGCACAACAGTAGAGAGCTGTACCAGATAGTTAATATTTTGTGTGGTAGGAAACGGACAGGCATACAGGAATTGAAGGATAAACAAGGTAATGTTATAGAAGGTGAGGAATCTGTGATGGCTAGGTGGGCTGAGCATTTCAGTGATGTTCTAAACAATGTGGTTAGTTCTACTCCCATTGTTTGTAATTATGATATATGCATTGGTTGCTTTAATGTTGACCCTATAAAACAATCTGAAGTTATTTTGGCTATTTCTAAACTTAAATTTCATAAATCCCCAGGTGTAGATGAAATTACTACGGAAATGCTTAGAGCTGGGAATGTTTCTGTTACCACTTGGATGACTGAAATTCTGAATATCTTTTATGATAAAAGCATGGTTCCTAAGGATTTTACCAGAGCTATTGTTATCCCTATTTTCAAAAAAGGTGATCACAGTTCTTGTGATAACTATAGGGGTATCAGCCTACTTTCTGTTCCAGGTAAAGTTCTTTCCATGATTGTGCTTAATAGAATTAAGAATCTGGTTGACAGGCAATTGAGTGATGAGCAATGTGGATCAGAAATTTTCACTTAGGCAGATTCTTGAGAAATGTTAGAGTTTAAAAAACCTTTGATTGCTATTTTGTTACTTACAAAAAGGTTTTCGACTCTGTTGATAGTCATAATTTGTGGTTGATTGTGAGATTATATGGTATACCAGACAAGTTAGTTAACATAATGAAAGCTGTCTATAATAACACTGAGTCGTGTGTGAGAGTTGGTAAGGCTTGTAGCAATTGGTTTAGCATTACTTCTGCTGTTCGACAAGGGTGCATTTTGTCTTCTTTTCTCTTTAGTTTGGTTATTGATTATGTTATGCAAAATTCACTGCAAAGGAAAGATTTTGGCCTTAAATGGTCTAGAGATACTAAAATTTCTGATTTAGATTATGCTGATGATTTAGCCCTTTTGGCAAATGATGTTGATGAGATGAACTCTTTCATTCGAGCTGTTGATGAGACTGGTAGTAGAGTAGGTTTGGTTATAAACAGAGAGAAAACTAAAGTGATGAAAATTGGTCAGGCAGGCTGTGATTCACTTAATCTGAATGGCTGCAGTCTTGAGCAGGAGTCACAGTTTAATTATCTTGGGAGCTATGTAACAGATACTGGTGATGTGTGGCATGAGATTAACAGACGAATAGGGATTGCTGCCGGGACTTTTAAGAATTTATGGAGATTGTGGACAAATAGGCGTATACAACTAAAGACTAAAATTTGATTGTATAATAGTTTGGTTCTCCCTACGGTTAGTTATGGTAGTGAAACTTGGACACTTTGTAAACATGATAACAGGAAACTAGATGCTTTTGATTCTAGATAATTATGCAGTATTTTGGGCATTAGGTGATTTAACTTTGTAAGTAATGATGAGGTTAGGCAAAGGAGTCTGCAACCTCCTTAAAGCAGCATATTGTGCAGAAAAAAACTCTGTTGGTTTGGCCATGTTGCCCGTATGGATAATTGTAGAATGGCAAATAGGGTTATGAACAGTGTGCCTAAAGGTCTCAGAAGGATGGGGGAGACCTAGGATGCAGTGGGCAGACAATGTCAAACAGGACCTTGTTGGAATTGGTGTGCAGTGGCCGGATGCAGCAGATGTAGCTCAGGACTGATATGCTTGGAGAGTGAAATTGCACAGTCTGGTTAGACCTCCGTAGCCCATGGCTGCTTGAGGATGATGATGATTGCAACACACCACTGATTTCCAAAATGCCTCTGAAAGCAACACCAGCACCCTAAGAATTTGTTGTGAACTGTAGGAAACAGGTTTCCATGACCGAGCAGGTACACTTAAGCCTAACATCAACAAGATCAGCATCAAGTGTTGGTTGGAGTGCTGTAAAGCATGGTGACAGTGGACTCTTGAGCAGTGGAACTGTGTTCTCTGGAGAGATGAATCATGCTTCACCATCTGGCAGTCCAATGGACAAGTCTGCATGTGGTGGATGCCAAGTGAATGCTATCTGACTGACTGTGTTGTACCAACTGTGAAGTTTGGTGCTGGAGACATCATGCTCTGGGGTTCTTTTCCATGGTTCGGGCTGGGTCTCCTAGTTCCAATGAATGGAACTCTGAACACCGCAGCCTAGATTGACATTCTTGACAATTCTTTGCTCCAAACATTACGGCAACAATTTGGTGAAGACCCTTTCCTGCACCAACCTGGTGCAGCTTGGAAGAACATGACAATGCCCCATCCAGAAAGCGAGGACCATGCAGGAATGGTTTGATGAGATGGGTGTGGAAGAACTTGACTGTCCTTGCACAGAGCCCTGATCTCAACCCCATTGAACACCTTTTGAATGAATTTGAAAGCCAACTGTGAGCCAGTCCAAACCACCTGACATCAGTGACTGACCTCACTAACCCTTCCAGGATGAAGGAGGTCTATAGACTTTTTGTACGACACATAAAACTTCGATTTTTAGGGGAAAAAATTACTGTTTAAAAATTTTCTTACATATATCTTTTAGAAATACATAATTCAAACTTGAAATATAATATTTACTTTTTTTCATATCATACATAGTTTATTAAATGACAATATAAATAATTCAATAAAGCCATCTGATTGCCATATTTTAGAAGCGCTATACAGTATTGCCGATTGTTGACTATTATCAACTTGTTTTTCCTTAAATTTTTGAAAATCTATTAAAAGTTAACAAAGAAACTACTATTTTTAAAAGCGGAAGATTTTTGGAAGTAATTATAAAATATATACCAATTTTTTTCAGTATACCACTGTAAAGATTGTTATTAAAATTAATATGTTACTATAATGTTCATATTTTTTACTTCGATAATATTTAGAATTAAATTATCTTTAATTTGTTATATTTATATATATCATGACCTATTTCTGTTAATTAGTTATTTATTAAAAATATTCTAAAATTAACTTGTTTATTGTATTCTGCAACAAGCCTGGACTTTTCTCAAAGTATGGTATGGGTAAAAAAAAAATTACAAAATGGAAGAAATGTTTAAACAAGAAAAATTTTTTTTTTTTTCTTGTTATTCAGAAATAAACAGCCATTTTGTTCATGTGCATTATAATCATTTCTGTCTATTAGTGCTTTTTAAATAAATTTGTATTTGTGTTGCCAGATGCATTTTTTTTTTACTGCATGAAGTCCTATTAAAATGAAACTTGTCTTTTTTGTTAAATATTTTCAAAAAATCCAGAATTAAATGCTGATTAATATGATATATAACATGGCATAATTTCTTTCATTAGTTATTTGGCAAAAAAGTTCTAAAGTTATTTTGTTTTGTCTAATCAGGGTGAAAAAATAGCTGGACCTTGGAAGGGCTAGTGCTCTAGTAGCAGAATGGTAGGCAATTCCCACAGCAAGGTACCAAAATCTAGTGGAAAGCCTTCCTCGCAGAGTGGAAGCTATGATAGCAGCAAAGGGTGGACCAATGCAATATTAATTCCTATTACCTGGAGATTGTGGATGAGCGAGTGTTCGGATACTTTTGATCATATAGTGTATCTATAAATCGAAATGACATTATTTTACTTTAAAAATTGATATGATATAAAGCACAATTGAAAAAAAATAATAATGTTAATTTCCAGCATCTTGTCCAAGATTGCTCTTCAATACCTCAAAACAATATCCGTCATAAGAGATCTCAGGCGGTTTCATTGTCAGTCATTTCAATTTAATTATTGCTTAGAATCACAGTATTTGAAAAATCACAGTATTTGAAAAATAATCTTATTTTATTTTATATTAAAATAAAAAGAAAAAATAATCCTGAAATCTGCTAAAATATTGACTGAAAAATCAATGTGCATAGTTTCTGGATGATGCAATTTTTGGTAATAAAATCAGGTGCATACATAGGTAGGCTTTTGATATATTGAAGGTGTCAAGTCTCCTGTGTCATCTTTTTGAATTAAAAAAACTCTAAACAGGGGATGGCATTGCTGATTTCCTCCTCCTTTGTGAAATGTAGGACAGATACTGTTGACTCTGTTAATGAGGCAGTTTACTTGCTCATTGCTGCCATTCAAAATTAAAAATATATCATGAGCATAGGAACACCAGAAGATGGGTAAAGCTGCTGTCAAGTTGAATAATTTGGTTTTGAGGTATTGAAGAGCAATCTTGGACAGGATGCTGGAAACTAATATTATTATTTTTTTTAATTGTGCTTTATATCATGTCAATTTTTAAAGTAAAATAATGTCATTTCGATTTATAGATACACTATATGATCAAAAGTATCCGAACACTCGCTCATCCACAATCTCCAGGTAATAGGAATTAATATAGCATTGGTCCACCCTTTGCTGCTATCATAACTTCCACTCTGCGAGGAAGTCTTTCCACTAGATTTTGGTACCTTGCTGTGGGAATTGCCTACCATTCTGCCACTAGAGCACTAGCCATGAGCTTGCACACCTCATTGATAAAATTTCAGCCTTCTGTTTTCTCATCCATAGGGTCTTCACTCTATCATCAAATGAGTTGTTGCTTAAAAAAGAAATTCAAAACATTCAATCCATTACTGTGTCTTGTGGTTTCCACCCAAAAACAATAGAAAAGCTAATCAGTAAGTGTAGAAATGATAACAGATAGAATTGGCTCTCCTCTCAATCAGCCTCTGAGTGGGGCCACCTTTGCTGGATCCATATCTTACATTCCTGTTTTGTGCAAATCAGTCCCTAAATTACTCAAAGCCAAAAAAAAAATATTGTTTTCAGCCCAGCTCCAAATCTGAAGAAAATAAGAAAAAGGGACAGAGACAAAAAAAAGCCTTCAAAAAGCTGGCATTATACAGATTTCTTCCACATTTGCCAGATAAATCAGTTATTTACTATATTGGAAAAACCATACATTCGCTATAGGAGAGGTTCACAGAGCATCAGACAGATGTTAACCAAAACAAGCTAATGACTGCCACCTGCAACTGTGCCACTGGAATTCCCCTTCACAGCATGTGGAAATAAGTTCTTAACATCCTTGATGTCACCACATAGTGTCACTTCACTAAAGACAGAGCCCTGTGCTTGCTCTGAAAAACTTCTGTGTTTGCTCCTAAAAATTCTTTAATATGCAAATATAATAAACTGCTTCTCTGGCACTCAATCCCAGAATTCTCATGGAACCCACATAAATAACTGAGCCATTGAATTTGGTACAGCAAATTTCAATGCATGCTGTAATTCTCCTAGATGCCACACTTTATCTTTGACACATTGTTGCATTCACAGTAGTTCTGTTACAGCATTGAAGTAGCAGGTAGTTGAATTTGTGATTGTATTGTTCTGTTCATCACATATCTTGCACAATTAAAGTTTAGCTTAGTTTTACTATTCTCATGTCTCAAATAATATTTCTTTGTCTTGTTTATCATTTTCTACAACTCTCAACTGTTTCTCACCTTCCCAGCTCTGGACAACTAATCTTAAATTGGATTACTTAGAACCCCAAGGTTTGAAGCTTTAGGGTGAGGGATGTCAAACTCACAGTTTATAAAACTGTCCTAATCTGTGGACCAATGCAATAATATTAATTCCTTTCCTATTACCGGGAGATTGTGGATGAGTGAGTGTTAGGATACTTTTGATCATATAGTGTATCTATGAATCCAAATGTTGGCTGACACCTTCAATGTACCAAATGCCTACCTATGTATTCACCTTCCTTAAATGAAGGCTGTACCACATTCCAATCCATCACTGACAGCAGTTGCAAGAACTTTTCCAAAAAAAAAAAAAAAAAAAAAATCAGTGGAGAAAGGGGTATAACATAATTTGTTGCTATTCCCTATGTATTTTAATGTTGATTTATGCTATATATTTGTAAATCTATTATTAATCATTGAATGGTGCATATGTTTGTTTATGAAATATTAGTAACTAAATTTCAGAATATAAAAAAATTGATACCAAAGACTTTCTGCACTTCAAAAATGTAGATAAACAGATCTACTCTCCTTGTTATAAAATAGGAAATTTAAATCATAATCAGTTAATGAGTGCCATAAAATGACCATCACATCACTAAACTTTGATCATTTAAATATGAACACCGATTATGGTTTCACCCATAATGGGTCAAAATATATAAGGTGGTAATGAAATGCAGCAGTAGCTGCTCTCGGCATACATACTTTTCGATATTATGGAAATTTAAATTAACTGCTAATATTTTGCACAATCAAAGGCATTTATTGATTAACTCTTACAGCAGTGGTCTTCAACAGGGGTGTTTTAGGTTTTTTGGTGGGCCATTAAGGAACTCGCCAAAAACTATTCTAATGTTACATTGTTATGGAAAGTGGGCAATTAACTTATTTCAGATGACAAAATATAATAAAAGTTGGCAGTGAGTGAATTCAAATTGCAAAATATAATAAAGGTGGGTGGTGAATCAGAAAATGTTTGAAGCCTTACAGTGTAGGATTTTTGAAACAGAACTCACTTTAGTGACCAAATTAATTTTTAAGTGTTTTCAGAAAACGAAATATTAGAATCTCTACCTAAAGTAATAAACAAAAATAAGTTATTTATATGCATAAAGAAAGAGCATTGAATTGCAATTAATAAAAGGGCAAACATTCTTAGAAAAAGGTAGGTAAAATGTTTTATGCTTTTTTTTCTTCAAAAATTGAAATTTGGCTGCCTTTTCTATTTCTTTTTATTATTTTAATAAGAATATTTTGTAATGTTTCTGTTATTACTTAAATATTTCCTTTAATTTTTTTCTTCCCTCAGTTAAGAGCTTACTTCTGGGGTGAGGGAACCACTCTGGGAAGTTTCCCCTGGGTTAGGTACCTTCACAGGGTCCTAAACACTCACCTCCATGTTTGCCATGTGCAGTGATTCCCTGGAAAGGAGTAACCTGATAGATACTGGGGGTCCTCATCTCCCCTCCTCAGCTCAGGGCTCCCTTTGGTCTGTCCTACAATTGGGGAGCCTGTTCATTGCTCGGCTGTGCAATGTTTCAAGACACTGCTTTGGCCTTCAGGTAAGCAAGAAGTTTGGGGTGCCCCCCCCCCCCCCCCAGGATCAATCAGCAGGTGGGCTGAACCTGTTAGGGCCAACTATGAAGTACAGTCAGTGCTTTGCCCACATCCGGATACAGGTTTACGAGCTTCCTCACATTTTCTTTCCTTTTGCACTTATCATTATTTTGTGAGAACAGTTCGATTCCTCATCTGTCTTTCTTTTATTTTTTTTTCAATTATTTCATTTTAGGAGGATTCAAGTGAATTCCTAATGCTTCTCTTTTAGTTTACTTTTATTTCTTTGTGAGGGCTTGGCTCACTGGCTGTGTAGGTTTAGTTCCCATGCAGCCCTGGTGTCTGATTGGGCATCCCCCTCTTGGGCTCCATGGTGTTGCTCCAATCAACCAACCATGCATTCTGCAAATGGTTCTTCTTATGCCTTGAACAAGAAATATGCTCACCATGAAGGCCCATCTTTGTGTTCTTCGTCCTCACTGTCCTCATCATCATCTGTGTCATCACCCATCCCTTTTTTTATCATCCATTCCATGGGTAACCAAGTGCTTGGTGGTATGTCTCCGTTCTTTATTCAGAAGGGTTTGAAATGCCTTGTGGTTAGTTTGAAATCCATTAAGACCCTAATAACTGGTGACTTACTCATTGAGACTGCTTGCTCTCAGCCTTCTGAGCTCTCCTGAAGGTCATGGTAATTGATGGGGTCAAGTACCATTTTTGGTATTGCCTCATCAGTTCCTGAATTTGTCATGGGGTAGTCTTGGAGTGGGGTTTTTCTCAAAGTATCTGAGGAACAGTGCTGATTCCAAGCAGCACCACAGGAAGTAGACCTTCATAGCCCATGACTGCTTGAGGATTATGTGTGTATATGCAAGTGGGCAGGCACTCAAGTTCATAACTAATAGTTGTATGTTTTATTGCTCTTTATGCATGCATCTTTTAAACTGATATTATTAGAAGTTCATTTTATTAAAGATATGGTTTAAATTTTTATTATTATATTGGAAATTAAGCTATTCATGAGTTATAAATTTTATATGTAGTTTAAAGTTAACAAAAGTTATTTTTTTTTTATAAATAGATTGAAGGTCAAGGACATGGTGCAGTGTTTGACTGTAAATTTGCACCAGATGGTTTTATGTTTGCTTCAACTGATTCACATGGACATCTCAGCATTTTTGGTTTTGGTTCAAATGATAAATTTAAAAAAGTAAGTTCATTACTATATGAATGCTTTTTACCATTAAATATTTAATCATATAATTTGCTGTCACACAGTACATATACTTAGCATTTCCATGCGGATAGTAGATATTAATTTTTTCAAATCATTATTGTTTTCCAATAAGTTTTCTATAAAGAAATGTAAACTAAATAATTTACAATACTTTTATAGAAAAATTATTAATTTTAATGCTATAATTTAAAATATATTGCAAATTTAAATGTCTAATTCTTATGCTGGATTTAAATGACATAAAAAAGTCAAAGGAAAGTATTTCATATAACACACCATATACCATGCCAGCTGGATTATGTTAAATAGGTATATGATATGTGCTTGCCTAACTGTATATCTGTGTCTTGCAAGTTGATGTCCTGTTTGCAAATTCTGAAAAAATTAATTACTGGTGGTTTATGAACTTCGTGTCTATTGCTATGTGAAAGGAGATAACAAATCTTTGTAGAACCTTTTTGCTTACTGGGAAGTTTATATTGCCATCTTTTATAAGATATACTGTACCATTTATATTAGAGTTTAGCATCTGGCATGACAGTATCAGAAGTTTACCTCATCATTTTAATTTGCTATTTGTATTATAGGTATGGGTAGACACACAAAAAAGCATTGTGGTTCTGTAATGTTACTTTACAGGAACATGCTTCATTGCCTTATACTTTTGACACAACCTTTTATGTGTATTGAAGCTATGATTATATACCTTATTTCCAACTTATTCAGTATCATTACATTTACTTTTGTATATGTATTAACATTGTTTTTTATTTACTATGTGCTGTAGTGAGGGAAACAAATCAAAATCATTAAAAGAGCATAAGTGCCTTGTTGACATCTAACATTGCACAAGATAAATAAAAGGAAATTCACTCACTCTTTGACCTTGGGTAACATTATACTTAGACATGTAGACTATATTATAACTAATATATACACAGTCATATCAGAATAAATGACCACCTACCCAATAAAGGGAATAACCACCCTTGACCCGGATGACAGCGGCAAAATGGAATGGCATTGCCGCAATGAGGCCCTGGAAGGTTGCCAGAGGCATAGTTGTAGGCCCACATGCCAAACCTGTCGATCCAAATGGCCCCAAAAGTGCTCTATGGGATTGAGGTTGGGCAATTTCGCCAGCCAAGGGAAAACGAACATAGCTGTCGTGTTCCTGGAACCAGTCGCACACCACCTTAGTGACATGGCAGGGCACATTGTCCCGTTAGTAGACACCATCACCTCCAGGTTAAACATCCAATATGAATGGATGCATGTGGTCAGCAAGGATGGACAGGTAGCCATTGGCATTCAGGGACCCATCCAGTGGTATCAGCAGTACATTCTAGGTACACCCTTACAGTCTCAGATCATACCAGGAAAACATCCCCCAGACATCCGGGTGTTGGTTCTCATGTGTCTGATGCTGTATCCACCACCGCCCATCTCTTTTGTGGAGTAGAAACCTTGATTCATCGGAGAAGGCAACCTTTATCTGCTCTTCCACTGTCTGATGACGGTAGTCCCATGCGAAGTGCAGGCGTTGTTGCCGATGGACCTTGGTTAACATGGGCACCTTTATGCAACGTCAACTCCAGAGACCCATGTGTAACAGGGTTTGCTCTACTGTAATCGGGGACACGTATCTGGGTGCCCCAACATTCATTTGAGTGGTCAATTGCTGTACTGTTGTGCGTCGATTGCCCTTTACCAATTGGCGGAGGCGATGTTCTCTGGGGTCAATGGCCATTGGGGCTCCACAATTATGATGTCTGGATGTACTTGGTGTGCCAACGGTCCATTCTAGGTACACCCTTACTCCAGCACCTCGTGAACAGCCCACAAAGTTTGCTGTTTCCAAGATGCTTCCACCCTTCTCGCAGTAGCCGATGATCATTCCTTTTTGAATGTCTGTCAAATCAATACCTCTGCCCATTGTGCTCACATTACAGAATATGGCTCATCTGTCCTTGCTGGCCGCTTATATCTCCATGTGGTCAACCTTATCATGTGCACTCTGTGATGTGCATGGGTGGTACACTGTGATTCTGTGGAGGTCATATTCTGATAGAATAATAATAAATACCCCCCTCAAGCAGCTGCTTGCCACAGAGGTCTGACAGGAGCCTGCCAGTTACTGTGTATATATTAGACATGCATTCTTTTCATATTTAATGGATGACATATTGATCATTTGGCAGTATTCAGAATGTGAGTTTCTTAAACTGTTAAAATAATTTAAAGATGTGCTTTCTGGCATTAAATTTATTCATGAAAAAGAGCAAAATTAATTTTTACCATTTAAATATTTAAACAGAAAACTTGCAACTCTAGAAACCTTAGTTTATAGATAGCCTACTTACAGACCAAATATCACATTCATAACTTCTGCACACCCTAACAATTACATCAAAACTAGAGGAATGCATAACGCTGTGACAATATGAGAATCGAATATGGACAATATAGAGTGGCACAATATGGAGTTTTCAAAGAAATGAAGTTTTTCATTTACTCTTTCACTCCTGAAAAGTTTTAATTTAGGTAGTGAGTGATTGGAAAAATGAAAATAGTATTTTATTAGTAATTATACAGCATAAAAGTATTCATCTTTTAATTCTTAAATCTAAAATTTGCATTTCCCACACTTCTCTCAGAAAAGTGGGTAGATTATTGCTGTCAGTGGAATATCTCTTAAAAACTAACATTAATTTTTCAAATTTCTCTTCTATATGTGTTATTTGTAAAACTTGATAATAGCTCTGCCGTTTCATATTTAGTGATCTGTAAAAGTGATATATTAAAACTACCTGAATATTTGAAAAATATCAATCATTATATTTCATTAGTACTAATTCAACTAAAATAGAGTTTTCTTATTATCACTTTTTATTATTTCCAATGGAAACTTCATGACGTTCACATTCCACTACCAAAATTTCAATTTCTGTCATTAATACATCATTGTAATATTCTTTTGAAATTTTGTAATTCAACCTTTTTCACCGTTATAGAATGCAATTATAGAGTTCGAAAGATTTTGAAAGTGCATACCACGATCTTTTATCAATTCCTGTCTAACCCAAAAATAATTTTTAATTTATCTCTGTAAACAAAAAAAGTTTGATGTCTACAAACCGACAAACAGATGACAAAGCGAAACTATTATTTTGTTTTCTCTTTAAACAAGATAAAAATATGGCTTTATAACATATGAGCTCCTCAACACAAATGCTTAACTCCATCATAACAGTAAAACATATTTTGTAAGTGGGGTAGTGATTAGGTGCTTTTATATGCTGAAGGGTTATACATTTACCCACACATATGTATACTTGCAAATGCAAGTTATTGTGTTGTGCACAATTAATATATGCATATGCAATGACTGCTTTCATGTAGGCATAGTCACTTGGCACTACAGGTTTCTCAACCCTGCTGACAAAAAGGTTATAATAGCCTATGTGGTCCACCATTGATCAGAAGAAAATGTCTAAACCAAGCTCAAACAAACTGTTCTGACAAATGGAATGTCCTGTAGCTGAGTTGCAACTCTCTGTTTGAAATTCTCATCTCTAGTTCCTAAGAAACACTAGGCATGGCCAACTGATGCATTTATGGTTGTATAGACACTGTCAGCCAATCTGGTTGGGATGGAGATGGCTCAGTAAGTAGCATGCCAGGTTAGTAATCTGCAGTTCCCAGGTTCGAGTCTCACCTGGTCCAGCATTGATTTATCTCCCCGAAACTCCTTGCCCTGCCCACTGTCAGTTTCTCTCCACCCTTCTCGGGGTCCTTTTGACCTGGCCATTTAACACATTATGTGCAAAAAAATTGCCACTCAAAGATATAATAACTGAGTCTGTGCCAAACAAATCAACAATTTTTGAGGTGTGAGACTTGAATTAAATTCACTTGCTGCATCTTTGCCTGCTTCCACAACATGGATCTCTAATTATTATTGTTAGGAGGACAGCAGGGCCAAAGTAGTGATTTTGACAATATTCTGGACAAGTCTCTATATACCTTGTAACAGATGACAATATAAAAATACCAGCCAGGAAAATGTTCTATAAGGATTTGCTATTTCCATTCCACATGGCAGCAGACAAGAAGTTTGTGAACTTATCAGACACATCCTGTAAATCTTCCACAGTTTGCTAACAATGCATCACCTTTGCAGTATATTCATGCACACATTGTAGGCCTACTTAATAGAAGTTAATTGATATAGTTTATGGTGTGTTGTTTTGGATGAGACTATCTTTTTTTGTCTTTGTTTTTATGTCATTTACCTCCAGTTAAGTCAATAGTTCTCTATAATAGTATTTTGAATCATCAAATATTGTTAAGCTTGCTGATAACTGAATTTATGAAATCTCTGAAATGATGATAATAATTAATATATATTTGAACATATATGAATTGCAGTTCATCACAGTGATGGTTAATAACATAGTTATTCAAGAAAGTAATATTTTAATTGAAAGCATAACTAGAATAATTTTCAACAAAATGTGCACTGTTCGTAACCTTGCTTATGTCCAATCAGTATTCCACTTCTGGCCATACACTTACCTGCTGGAGCAGTAGCTAGCTCTCTAACCAATAAGCCTTAACTGAAATACTGGTTAGGGAGCTAGCTACTGTTCCATAATGTATAAATTAAGGCCTGTAAAAGTTAGGAGTAGCTTTCATGATTCTTCTCTGTTCTATATGTTGAAATGAAAAAAAAATTAACACGCACTGCAGCATCTGTCTTGTTACTTTCTGAGTTCCTTTCCTTATTCTGACTTTCAAATGATTCAGGTATTGAATTTTGTCCATGTAAATATAATTCTTTACAAAGCCCTGCAAGAAATGAAACAAGGCTCAGAAAATCAGGGCTCTTTGGTGACCATAGAATTGGACCATCCCTAATTTTGTTCAGAACTATTGAGATATGCTTTCAATTAAAATATTAATTTCTTGAATATGTAATATTATTTTTCCTGCACATTGGTTCTTGAAGCCCCAACCATTATTTTTGAATGCACTGTATTGTGAGTTGAAAGCAAAAAAATATTTTTGATAAATATATATCGAGTAGAAATGATAACTTGTAACAAGGTGAAACAGAGTGCATGTCTGTCAGCATTTTCACTGCAAATTAATTGGGCAAATTAAAGAGAATTAATAACCAGATGTACTACAGCTACTTTTGACCATGGAATGCAGCCATCCCAATTGGTCATCACTAATATCAGTTCTTCATGTAATATATCATGTTAATGGTACTTCAGGCATGTAATATTGCCATGACTGATCGACAAAGGTTTGGCATTACAATTGAAACATATACAATGCTTTAATATCTAAGCATAACCTTTTAAAGTTATATAAACTGATGTTTCGATATTATTTTGAATTATATTCTTATAATCCAACTCTCTGTTGGTTTCTTACACCAAAGTAAGAGATTTCCTGTCTTAGATTTTATATGCTGCTGGTAGTCCCTTCAAAACAACTCAATCATTACAATGGCAGTTTCTCCTAACAGAGATCTGACTACTTCAGAGAACTAACTTCCTCCTGGAAGCTACTCCTTTACAGACCTTCTGATACAAGGACATGCCCAATTAAGACCAAAGTTACTGCTGACCACTGTCTCAGTTAGAGCTAACAGAGCATACATAGAGTGCCCTGCTGTAACCATAATTAGCTCCCTAACCACTATGCCAGTTAAAGCTTAACACTTTCAGGTCCTGTCTGAAAAACTGGTTTACATCTAGAGGCAAACTGTTTTTTCACTCTGATCAGCCAAAAACATTAACTTTAGAAATTTTTTGACATATAGCTAATGAAAGGAATAATGGCATGTTACATCCCAAATTAATCAGTATTTAATTCTGGATTTTCTGAAAATCAAATATTTTACAAAAAAAAAAGACTATTAGTTTTATTTTAATAAGACTTTTTTAGAGTCATGTAATAAAAAAAATGTATTTGACAATGCAAATGGAAAATTATTTGAAAAAAAAAACTAATACAGAAATGATTATAAAGCATATGAATAGAATTACTGTTTATTTCTGAATAACAAAAAAATTTTTTTGTTTCAAGTAAATATTTTCCATATGGTAATTTATTTCTTGGTACCATACTTTGTGATAAGTCCTAACTTTTTGCCAACTGTGCTGAGTCATATTAACAAGTCAACTTTAGAATTTTTTTTTTAATTAGAAAACAACTGAAATTGGTTATGTACTAAATTTTTAAACAAATTTATAAACATGTTGATTTTAATAAGACTTTTTTTATGTGATACAACTAAAAAATAAATCTGACTATGTAATTAAGGCTTAATTTTTGAAAACCTGATGAATAAAAACAGTTAAATTATATATCTTAATCAAAAGGAAATTTCTTCCCGAATAATATTTACCTGAAGCATGATTATGATTCCTTTCAGTGTCATATTTTGAAACACTGGTTTTGGAGAATTTGGCTAAGTACCAAAAAGTAGTGCACCAAAGCTAAATACAACAACAATAACAACATTATATTGTCAGAGTGGCATAGTTAAGATACTGAGAGAGGAGGGGTGCTTTTAAAATCATTCAATATAAACATAAAAACTTGTAATTTTTAACACGATTGAAATGTGGGGCGCAAAGCATTCTCAGTTAGTTTAGTGGGAAGGGACAACCTCCCTTCCGAAATTGCCCTCCCACATGAGGAACCAATACTCTTTTCAAAGTAATTTTACATATTTATATTTGCATTAATAAATGCAAAATGTTAAGATAAAAATCATACATAAATATAAAATTTTCAAATCAAAGTGCAAAAATCTCATTTTCATTTCTAAAAAAAATGTAAAAAACATTACTCTAATAACAATTGTATGCATATAAATGGCTGAATTTAAAAAAAAATTCTAAATAAATAAAAGAGTTTAGTAATAATAAAAATATTATGAATTATATTAAAATATTTTGGGAAAGATGGTAAAATTGTTTTTTTTTTAAAGATTTAACTAAAAATTAAATTGGAAAAATACTGTAAAACTTTAATTTAAAAAAAAAAAGCCTGTAAAATTTCATTTATCTTACTTTTCGTTTAAATTTTTGTTATTTTTTTAATTGCGATTAAATGCTCTTTGTTTTGGTGTATAGTATAACTAGGCCTGTAAATGGTAGCTAGGCATAAACTGGAAGGAGAGCTGTGTACCAATCCCTAGTGATGATGCACAAAACCGGCCAGGTCTAGCACCTAATGTCCGACCCCGCCTTCTCGTGGTGCAGGCCGTTAGTACCTTTCAAAATAGATACTCTCTTGTGAAAGGGAACGGAAGGGGAGGGCTGCCAGTTCAGTATAGCCTGCTGATCTGGTCATCTACGGCCACTTTTTTCTTTTTTTTCAACCCTGCTGAGGAGTGGTCAACTTCACAGGGTCCTGGTGCTGACCATTTATACCTACTAGACTGGACTTGTTTATGGATTTGAGCTTGATTATTGATCCTGGACTTGCTGCACTGGTGGGCCTCTGTTGAGGGAGAGTCTGCCGCTGTGTTTTTTGTTTGCTTCTGGGTTGCCAGCTCTAAGTGAACAGAGGCATGGGATACCTTATATCAGCAGGTGGATAATCCTAATCAAAGGCCATCGCAGGTACCTGAACCTTACTTAGCTAGTTGGGCATCGTCAAGCCTAAACTGGAGTAATGCGTCTCAGGCAGGCCATGTGGCTCTTGAAAAAGTCCACTTGAAAAGGTGGTGCCTAAAGTTCCTACCAGCATCGGTGACTTCAGCCTTTAGCGGAGGAGGAACGGGTCTTTGCCCCATGCCTGCGATCAGGGGGCTGTTTGATATTGTTGGCCCTACCAATCTCAATAAACCTAATTTCTTTAAAAATCCTACTAATCATTTTCTCTCTGCAGGAACGTGGAACGTGAGGACATTACATAGAGATTATTCTCTTGATGTCCTCATGCAGGAATTCCAGCGCTATAACCTAGATATTCTAGGCTTGCAAGAGACCAGATGGACAGGTAAAGGTGAGATACTTAAAAATAACTTTAAATTTCTCTTTACAGGGAGGGAGGATGGAAAGCATCACCAAGGCGTGGGTCTGCTGCTCAGCAGACATGCTAGTGATGCTCTTCTAGGATATGAGTGCATTAATGAAAGGTTTCTTACAGCAAAATTTCAGACAAGCATTAAAAACTTGAATGTTATCTGCTGTTATGCCCCCACTGAGGATGCTGATGAGGATGAGAAGGATAGGTTTTACGGACAACTTCAGGATATTTTGAATTCTGTCAAGAAAGGAGATATTACCCTTGTTCTTGGTGACTTCAATGCCAAAGTTGGTACTGACTCTGATCTTTGGGGAGGGGTGATAGGCCCTTTTGGTATTGGTAGCTGCAATGGCAATGGGCAATGTCTCCTACAGGTAAGTAAACTCAATGGTTTCAGAATAACTAACACATATTACAAACACCGTGACATACATAAATACACATGGGTTTCACCTGATGGGCTGCATAGGAATATGATTGATGATATATTAATTAACAGCAAATGGGCTAGTTCTGTTAGAAATACCAGGGCATATAGGGGAGCTGAAATTGGATCTGACCATTACCTTGTTAAAAGTGTCTTGCAACTTAAACTTAAAAAGTGTTGTGCTAGGGTTAAAAAATTTACCTTTAATACTGAAGCTCTGAAAGACCCAGTTATAGCTAAAGCTTACCATGATTGGTTACTTAGTCATTATGACGGTCATGGTTTGCTTAATACTGAAGTTGAGGAAGAATGGGGCCATTTTAAACAGGCTTTTTTGGAAACTAACAGTACTCTTTTAGGGAAAAAGGAGCAGAGGAGGCAGAATTATTTAAGTGATAAGGCACTTGAGCTTATTTCAGAAAGAAGGAACTGCAGGAATGTCCTTAATCAGTACCCTACTAGTCCTAATAGAAAAGATTACAGAGAGCTTAATAAACGTGTAAAGGATCAGTTAGCTACTGATAAAAAATCTTTCTCTTGATAGCTTGGCTGACAAAGCTGAGGAAGCAGTTAGGCAGCACAACAGCAGAGAGCTGTACCAGATAGTTAATGTTTTATGTGGTAGAAAACGGACAGGCATACAGGGATTGAAGGATAAACAAGGTAAGGTTATAGAAGGTGAGGATTCTCTCATGGCTAGGTGGGCTGAGCATTTCAATGATGTTCTAAACAATGTGGTTAGTTCTACTCCCATTGTTTATAATGATGATAGATGCATTGGCAGCTTTAATGTTTGCCCTATATCACATTCCGAAGGCTCTTTGGCTATCTCTAAACTGAAACTTCATAAATCCCCAGGGGTAGATGAAATTACTACAGAAATGCTCAGAGCTGGGAATGTTTTGGTTACCACTTGGATGACTGAAATGTTGAATAACTTTTATGATAAAAGCATGGTTCCTAAAGATTTTACCAGAGCTATTATTATCCCTATTTTCAAAAATGGTGATCGCAGTTCTTGTGATAACTATAGGGGTATCAGCCTACTCTCTGTTCCAGGTAAAGTTCTTTCCATGATTGTGCTTAATAGAATTAAGAATGTGGTTGACACAATTGCATGATGAGCAATGTGGATTCAGAAGTGGTAGGGGATGTGTAGATCAGATATTTTCACTTAGGCAGATTCTTGAGAAATGTTTAGAGTTTCAGAAACCTTTGGTTGCTAGCTTTGTTGATTTCAAAAAGGCTTTTGACTCTGTTGATCGTCATAATTTGTGGTTGATTGTGAGATCATATGGTATACCAGATAAGTTAGTTAACATAATGAAAGCTCTCTATAATAACACTGAGTCATGTGTGAGAGTTGGTAAGTCTTGTAGGAATTGGTTTAGCATTACGTCTGGTGTTCGACAAGGGTGCATTTTGTCTCCTTTTCTCTTTAGTTTGGTTGTTGATTATGTTATGCGAAATTCACTTCGAGGGAAAGATTTTGGCCTTAAATGGGCTGGAGATACGAAAATTTCTGATTTAGATTATGCTGATGATTTAGCCCTTTTGGCAAATGATGTTGATGAGATGAACTCTTTCACTCGAGCTGTTAATGAGACTGGTAGTAGAGTAGATTTGGTTATAAACAGAGAGAAAACTAAAGTGATGAATATTGGTCAGGCAGGTTGTGATTCAGTTAATCTGAATGGTTGCAGTCTTGAGCAGGTGTCACAGTTTAATTATCTTGGGAGCTATGTAACTGATACTGGTGATGTGCGGCACGAGATTAACAGACAAATAGGTATTGCTGCCGGGACTTTTAAGAATCTATGGAGATTGTGGAGAAATAGGCGTATACACCTAAAGACTAAAATTAGACTGTATAATAGTTTGGTTCTTTCTAGGGTTAGTTATGGTAGTGAAACCTGGACGCTGTGTAAACAAGATAACAGGAAACTAGATGCTTTTGATTCTAGATGCTTACGCAGTATCTTGGGTATTAGGTGGTTTAACTTTGTAATTAATGATGAGGTTAGGCAAAGGAGTCTGCAACCTCCTTTATGCAGCATATTGTGCAGAGAGAGACTCCGCTGGTTTGGCCATGTTGCCCGTATGGATAATTATAGATTGGCGAATAGGGTTATGAACAGTGTACCTAGAAGCCTCAGAAGGAGGGGAGGCCTAGGATGCAGTGGGCAGACAATGTCAAACAGGACCTTGTTAGAATTGGTGTGCAGTGGCCGGATGCAGCAGATGTAGCTCAGGACAGATATACTTGGAGAAATAAACTGCGTTGTCTGGTTGGACCTCCATAGCCCATGGCTGCTTGAGGATGAGGATGAGGGTGATGATGATAGTATAACTAATTATTACTGTTTTAAACAGGCTTTTCTTGAAACTAACAGCTTACTTTTAAGTAAAAGGGAGCAGAGGAGGCAAAATTAGTAGGGTGATAAGGCAGTGGAGCTTATTTTGGAAACAAAGAACTGTAGGAATATCCTTAATCAACACCCTACTTCCTAACAGAAAGCATT
This sequence comes from Ryuthela nishihirai, assembly GCA_038380435.1. Classification (NCBI taxonomy): domain Eukaryota; kingdom Metazoa; phylum Arthropoda; class Arachnida; order Araneae; family Heptathelidae; genus Ryuthela; species Ryuthela nishihirai. The sequence continues at coordinate 150,039,023 of JAWZYU010000001.1, read as the reverse complement.
ACAAAGAGCTTGATAAATATGTAAGAATCTTTGGCTAGATAGCTTGACTGACAAAACACAGGACACAGTTAGACAGCACAACAGCCATGGGGTTGCACCAGATTGTTAGTGTTATGTGTGGGAAGAAACAGACAGAGGCACAGGGATTGTGGGATAAACATGGTAAGTTGGTTGAAGGTGGGGATTCTGTGATGGCTAGGTGGAGTGAGCATTTCAAAGATGTTCTAATCAATGTGATTATTTCTACTCCCATTGTTTGTAATGAGGATAGATGCATTACTGGCTTTAATGTTGGCCCTATATCACATTCCGAAGGCTCTTTGGCTATCTCTAAATTAAAACTGCATTAATCCCCAGGGATAGATGAAATCACCACTGAAATGCTTAGAGCTGGGAATGTTTCAGTTACCACTTGGATGACTGATATTTTGAATATCTTTTATGATAAAGGCATGGTTCCTAAGGATTTTACCAGAGGTATTATTATTCCTATTTTTTAAAAAGGTGATTGCAGTTCTTGTGATAATTATAGAGGTATCAGCCTACTTTTCTGTTCCAGGTAAAGTTCTTTACATGAATATACTTAATAGAATTAAGAATCTGGTTGACAGTCAATTGCAAGAAGAGCAATGTGGATTCCGAAGTGGTAGGGGATGTGTAGATCAGATATTTTCACTCAGGCAAATTCTTGGGAAATGTTTAGAGTTTCAGAAACCTTTGTTTTTTAGCTTTGTTGATTTCAATTTTGTGGTTGATTGTGAGATTGTATGGCATACCAGACAAGTTAGTTAACTTAATGAAAGCTCTCTATCTTAACACTGAGTGATATGTGAGAATTGGTAAGGCTTGTAATAATTGGGTTAGCATTCTAGTGTTCGACAAGGGTGCATTTTATCTCCTTTTCTCTTTAGTTTGGTTATTGATTATGTTATGTGGAATTAACTGTAAGGGAAAGATTTTGGCCTTAAATGGTCTGGAGATCTGAAAATTTCTGATTTAGATGATGCAGATGATTTGGCGTTGTTGATTAATGATGTTGATGAGATGAATTCTTTCATTACAGCTGTTGATGAGACTGGTAATAGTTTGTTTGGTGATAAACAGAGATAAAACTGAAGTGATGAAAATTTATCAGACAGTTGGTGCTTCATTCACTTTGAATGGTTGCACCCTTGAGCAAGTGTCTCAGTTTAATTATCTTTGGAGCTGTGTAACAGATACTGGTGATGTGCAGCATGAGATTAACAGAAGAATAGGGATTGTTGCCAGGACTTTTAAGATTCTATGGAGAGTGTGGAGAAATAGACATATACACATGAAGATTAAAGTTAGACTGTACAATAGTTTGGTTCTCTCTAGGGTTAGTTATGATAGGGAAACCTGAACCATTTGTAAACAAGATATCAGGAAACTTGATATTTTTGATTCTAGGTGCTTACACAGTATCTTGGGCATAAGGAGGTTCAACTTTGTAAGTAATGAGGTTAGACAAAGGAGTGGGAACCACCTTTGAGCAGCATATTGTGTAAAGAGAGAGACTGGTTTGGCCATGTTGCTTGTATGCATAACTATATATTAGCAAATAGGGTTATGAACAGTGTGCTTAAAGACCTCCGAAAGAGGAGGAGACCTAGGATGTAGTGGGAAGAAAATGTCAACAGAGTCTTATTAGAATTGGTCTAGTGGTGAAATGCAGAAGATGCAGCTTAGGAGAGATGTGTTTGGAGAAGTAAATTGCACAATCTGGTTGCACGTCCATAGCCCATGGCTGCTTGAGGATGAGGATGATGACAACAACTTATTTCTGTTGATTAGTTGTTTGGAAAAAATTATCCCTAATATTGCATTTTTTTGACTGAACACAATTGAGAGAAGCCTGAATCTTTCTCAAAATATATATCATTGAAATAAAACAAATGCAGAAAAAGTTTTACTTTGCCCACAATTCACAAAAAATATGTTTCATATATTGTAGTTATGGTGCTTTTAAATCTGACTTCAATTCTGTTTGCAGTTGCTTAATTTCAAGTATTTGCTAAATACTTGTGAAAGAAGGCTCTTGTGCAATCAACAATAGTTTACCATTTTTCTGTCATGTGTTTTTGGGTTATTGCTTTATAAATATGAAATGTCTTTGTTTATTAAATATAATATTTTGTTAGAAATACACATTGTTTGTCTTTTAGGTTCCTGAAGAGCAATTTTTTCATACTGATTACCGTCCTCTAATTCGTGATATTAACCATCATGTTCTCGATGAGCAGACACAATGTGCACCCCACCTCATGCCACCTCCATTTCTTGTTGATATTGATGGAAATCCTTACCCACCTAATCTTCAACGATTAGTTCCTGGCAGAGAACATTGTAATGATGCACAGCTTATTCCATATGTTGCTGTATCAGCTGATGGTGAGTTGTTTTTTTACAATGTATAATGACAGAATTTTTTTTTGCCTATTATTTTTTATCACCATTGTATAAGGATACAAATATTTTGAAGACTTTTATTCCTTGTAATTCTTAAATGCAATAAAATCCTATTACATTACACTTCAATTCTGTAACATTTTAAGATAATAATTGAAAATCTTGGTGTGTTTACAATAGAGGTGTAAATTGTTAAAACACCTTTAAGCATATATAAAATTCATATATGTAGCTCAATTTTCTTGTATGTAAAAGTACAGTACAAAATCAATGAATATGAAAATATTTGGCAAAAGTCCAATTTAATATCTTTTTAAAGATATACTTACAGTTCTGAATAGTAGAAAATGAAAAACACATCCTTGGTGAACAAACTTGATAGCATTGTTTTTAAACACTGAAAAATAGCATCATGGTTATATCACACATGTTTTACTGCTAACAAGATTGGGCAGAATCACGTAAAAAAAATAAATTTGTACAAAATGTATCATTCAAAAATGCAAAGTATTTAGATTTCAAAGGCACTATACATTCTTCGGCAGCAAAATGGTTGTTAGTTCTACATCAAAGTTTGTTGTGAGAAGATTTATTTTAAAACTTTATATATGTATGAGATATGATATATATTATTTCTTAAATGTATCCATTAAATATATGTATTGAGTGGATTAATAGGTATAATGAATATAAATATGTATTAAATATAACTTACCAACTTTGCCTACATCCTGGAAACTTATTGAAGGACTACCCTAATCCTAATATTTTGATCAACAACAACAAATACCACCAATTTTCTCGCAACATGCTACAATAGATATGTGTATTATCTATTCATCCACTTAATAGTGATACATCAAACACATGCATTTTAACAATGATGTACCACATATTATACGTACTAAAATATTTTCAAATAAACCTCACAATAGACTTTGATGTAGAACTAACCACCATTTTGCTGACAAAGAATATATAGTGCTTTTGAAATCTAGATGCTTTGCATGTGGTACAATGTAATTTGTATTATTTTAATTTTTTACAATGTGATTGTGACCAATCTTATTCTTGAAATATGGGTGATACAACCATGATGTTAATTTTTGCCTTTCCCAACAATGCTATCAAGTTTGTTCATCAAGGATGTACTCTTCATTATCTTCTATTCAGAACTGTTGTGCATCTCTAACACAGGGAGAGTATACAGGGGTTTATCAAAATATTGGAAACGCGTATTGTTTATGGAGATCATTTTATTAATAAGCTGTAGGCCCACCTTTGGGTTTCAGAACAGATGCAATTTGACATGAAATAGACTTATACAAGTCATGCACATATGGTAATGGAATGTGGGCCCATTTTTTTCTGTAAAATAAGGCCTAACTATGCCAGTGATGCTGGTCATCTGACCTTGCACTCGAGATATTCCCACAAATGTTCAATAATATTAAAGTCTGAAGATTGAAGTAACCAGGTTAGCTGCTGTACCTCATCCTCTGCAAACCACAATTTGATATGTTTCTCTCAATGCACGAGTCCATTATCCACTTGAAACCAGGAACAGTCATTAGGGAAGAATGCCCGCAACATTGGGTGCAGGTGTCCCTGAGAATGGATTCATATGTTGTGGATGTGACACGACCCTATAGAATAACTAATGCTTTAGTTTCTCACAAATAATTACTGTACAATAAAGTGATCCTGTTTAATATGCCTCTGTAACCTAGGAGAGCGCAATGAGTATCACATAATATACATAACTTAACCTAATTGCGACTATTTTTTTGTCTACCCCTCTATGAGGGTTTAGACTCCTACTTTAACAATCACAAAATAGAAGTTAGTATGTACACTTATCTTGATGATAACAGTTAATTCTACCAACTAAGGTATAACCTTTACCTCATACACTTAAAGGATCTTAGTGGAGTATATAACAAAGGTTTAGTTACCAAATTTGCGTAGAAGGCTGGTAAAACTGCATCGGTTGTTATCGTCGACCAGCTGGTCCAAGGGCAGATATAATGGCTCCAGAACAGTCCGTGCGACCAGTCCTTAAGCTTACCAATGTAATAAAGCTTAGTTGAACACGTTTACACAGATTTCATATAATCCTTATTGCAGAATAGTTGTTGCATACTCTTATTGGGTTGACACAGATGGATAACATATGGCATATATCTTTTATCTCAAGTGCCTTGCCATATTACATCGCCATTACCATTTTCCGATGGCTTCCATTCCACTGTCCCACACGCCTATGATGTTCACTTCTCATTTCACTTTTTCTGTCAACAGAAAACAATGTTAGCATGTTTCTTATGAGTGTTGTTTACTATCAAAAGCAAAAGCCCACTGTGATGTCAAAACTCCTAACCAATGTACATCAAGAAAGACTTCAAGAATACTCAGTTTCTATGAATTGTCATGGCATCCTGGCACCCAGACTCCAGTCAACAATGCAAATTTTCCATCCATGAAATGGAGATGTAATGCTTGACAACACTCCAGTGTTATGGGTATTGTGGGAGATTTATCTCCTTTTAGCAGATTTTGGCACTCTGCAATTTGCCAAATACTCAACAAACCTGGTTTCAAATTTTACAAGGGATTTCTCCTGTGCCATCCATCTTATGGTGCTTTAAATGTGAAAGATTGAATTTAACGTTTATTACCTTTTTATTACCCTTTTTATGTTTATTAACATTTTATTACCCTTCCACAGCTACCAAAATACTTCACTGTTCAGTCCAAAATTTCCCCCTTGCCATCCCATGTTGCATTAAAAATTTAAAAATTGCTTTTATTATTTCATTCAGAATGGGGGGTATTAAGGGATCTGTTGATGTTCAATGGGAAACTTGTTGCATTAAAGCAACAAGTTCTTGCCAATAATGGAAGCTGATTTCAAGACCTGGAACCACTTTTTTCTTTTATTTTTGTAGCTCACCATTTTGAATTTTAATAATTCTTCCATCAAATCCTTCAGTACCCTGTGTTAAAGAATGAAATCTAATCTTATCATATAACACAAGTTCGAGTTTAAAATATTTTTATTATTCCATTTTGTGTAGCTTTTTGGGTGGGTGGATGCAGGGGGAATTAAGAGATCTGTTTATTTTCAATGAAAAATTATTGCCTTAAATATAAAATCCCTTCCAGTAATGAAGCCTTATTCTGGAACCAGTCTCCCTCTCTCCCATTTTCTGTTATGCTCTACTTCTAATTTTAAGTTTTCACTCTTGCTATCCTATGTTGCATTTAAAATTTGAAATCTGCACCTATGATAGAACCCAAGTTCAAGTTTAAAACCATTTACATTGTTTCATTTAGAGTTAGGGAACTGGTTTACATCCAGAGGCCCAGGTAATTTTACATTATGCTCAACCAAAAATAAATTTCATATTAGAACTTCCTTGCTAAGTAGCTGATGAAAGAAAATATGGCACTTTATTATGCCAAATTTATCAGCATTTAATTCTGGATTTTATCAAAATAAAATATTTAATAAAAATGAGAAGTTTAATTTCAATAGAACTTCTTACAAGTCATGTAGTAGAAAAAAATAGCATCTGGGATTACTAATAAAAATCTGGATTGCCAAACTCTGATGATCTATGGAAATAAAATCAAAGGTTTAATTATTAAAGTATAAATAAAATGCTAAGTGAAAGAATTGAAAAGATATCCAATGTCAAGGAAATTGGAATGATGCTATATGCAAGCACACCATACACACTACACATGAATCAGCAATGCCATATATTGTGTCTAAAAATGGTGATCAGATTGCTTTAACAAATTATTTATATCATTACTAATAAAATATGGATGAATTGAAAACTCTGTACTACTGGTCAAGTAATTAAATGAATTAATTATGACAATCAGTGTAGTTATATACAGTAACAGTTGTAACTGTTACTGTATATCTTTGTATATCTGTATATCTTATCTTTTGCGTGTATTTTATTAATAGGTGAAGCAGAGATTTTGGAGCCAGTTCGACCATTAGATGGCTTTTTAGACCCTCATCGACCAACTATAGATGATATGATTGAAAGGTTACAACAAGAGCAAATGCGGTTGGGAGCTCCTGCTAATGAACAAGATGGTGATGGTAGTGAAAGAAATGTTCCAGATCCTACTTTTTCACCACGTTCGGGTCAGAGACTCCTTCAAGAAAATAGTGATAGAAATGTTCAAGAACCATTTTCACCGCGTTCTTCACAACGTAGTCAACAAGGTCAGTGTATTTAACTCATCAGAAGCAATCATAAAATATTTTCTTGGCATTTGCATATAAAAAAATTTTGATAAATATATTATTTGTTGTTGAACATTGTACAACCTCAAATTTTTATGAGAGCAAACATAAAGACACATCATGTAATGTAAATGCTTTGGTTCTTTCATTTAGCATGCTGTAGCAGTCATCATTCTAGATTAGTATTTCCCTATTTTATATTGTTTTGTGTTTTATATTATTTTTGATTATATTATAACTATGTGAAATATGAAAATCACCAAATGTGTGCAACTGTATTCTCTAGATGTAATCAATTTATTCCAAAGTACACTTATGTTTGAATCAATAATGCTCATTTAGGAAAAACTAGATTTAAATGAATAATACCCTATATATGTAAGTGGTTCAAGGTTGATGTGGACTTTTTTTTGTATAAAAGAAACGAATAGGAATGCACTTACCAACTATGGGTCCTTCTCTAGGTACTCTCCCTTAACATTAACATACTTATCCCATCTCTGTGGAAGACTCTGTATTCCAGCCATATTGAAGGATTTGGGTTGCTGTCATAGCCACTATAGGATGCATTCCTGTAGTTGTTCATCTGTAGTGAATTTTTTCCCTCCTATAGGCCCATTAAGTGGGCTGAACAGGTGGAAATCACATGGAGCCAAGTCACGACTAGGGGAGGGAGGATAACTGAGTATTTTCCAGCCCATTGATATTACAGTTGGTATTGCCACATGAGCCATGTGTGGCCTGGCATTCTCATGCAACAGGATGACCTGTTTTGACAATTTTTCTGCCACTTCTTCTGGATGACATGTCAAAGCTTCTCTTTAATGAAGGTAGTGTAATACTGTGCATTCATTGTTGCTCCCTGTGCAAGAAAATCCATCAGGAGTACCCCATTTGCATCCCAGAATACAGTAGACATCAGCTTTCCTGCAGATGGCACTGCTGTGAATTTCTTTGGCTGTGGTGTGAACCCTTGTGGTGCCATTCACAACTGGCTTGCTTGTTTCTGGAGTAAAATAATGAACCCAAGTCTCATTATTTGTCACAGTCTGCTACAGAAGTGCATCTCCCTCTGAATTAAAGTGATGCGAAAGCTCTATACAAATGGCGACTCGAAACAACTTCTGATCAAATATTAACACCTTTGGTATCCAACGTGCACATATTTTTCTGAACAGCAAGTGCTCATGGATGATTTTTTCCACACTATCAACACTGATATTGACTATTGTAGCTATATCATGTACCCTTGCTCTCCTGTTTCCCAAAATAACCTGTTGCACATGATCAATATTTACTTCGGTCATAACAGTAGTCGACACATATCCATTTAACTAAAATCCCTACACATTTCAGTGTAAGGATTTTAGTTGAAACATGATTCTAAACCAGTGTTTTTCCAAAAAAAATTTTCAAGGATGGAACACTTAATAAATAAATAAAAATTTGGCAGAACAATAAGACTGAAATATTTTGCTATAATATTAACAAAGAAGCTATGTAATGTAATCAAATGCAGATATTTCAATGTTGTGAAAAATGTAAGTCTTAACCCTTACCATGCTGCAGTCCAAAGAATCACTTTCATCTTTCCTATTCCATTGATTGGAGAACAAAGTTTTGCTCCCATAGTAAAAGGTTGTGAAAAAAATTTTCGAATAGAAATCTGAATTTTTCTTAATTGTTTCTGATTTTCATGGCAATGGTTTACCCTTCTAATAGTGCTTTCTTTCAGCAGGATAATGTGTCATGCCACACTGCTCAGATTGTTCGAGAATGATTCGGGGAACATGAGGAAGACTTCCTGGTATTGCCCTGGCCTCCAAATTCCCCAGATATCAATCCAATCGAGCATCTGTGGTTGTGTTGGACGATTCCTAGAACTGCTGGCCAGCTGAGCGAGCCCAGGACTTACTTTCCACTAAACATGAATGCTTCGCCTGGCTCTCATTGTCACAATGGCCACATTGTTGTCATTTGGAGAAGGTGAAGCCATGGGATGGAGTGATGGCCATTCCAACCAGCTGCCCCTCCTTTCATGTTGCTAGCAGACTCTTACATGCCCCTTGCCCATCAAAAATTGAGACAACCATTTGTCTCAATTTTGTTTATGAATATCTTATAGAATAAAATGAGTTATTTCAGTCATTTCCAAGTCCTGAATAGATCAGTTAATCTTGAATATGTACAAATATATACAGGAATAACAAGACTATGTTGAAAGTTAGTCATTATTGACAATCGCAGAGTCTACTAGAACACACAAAGTTTGTGATAATTGGACAAGAAGTGTATGAAAGGCACCACTGATTAATCTGCTCACCCGTCCCAGTCACAATCATCACCCTGAGCCATATGTATGTGTCATCCCCCCACCTTTTGTATACCCCATATTAATCAACCAAAGCAGGTTCATGCAGACGTGAAAGAGTATCTGCATTCCAATGAGCCAATCCTTATAATGGATCTGCGCATTATATTGGGCTAAAGCTAAAGCCCATCACTGCAGTTTGCTTCTAGATGAGGCTGCTATCATATAGCGTAGCAAGTTGTGGTCTGAAAATATTTCAACTTGACTCATACAACCAGGTCGCAAACTTTTCCAGAGCCCACACCATTGTGTAAGCTTTGCACTCAATAGTAGCCCATTGCTGTTGTGTCTCAGTCAGTTTTATGGAGGCGAAAGCAATGTGGCATTCGTACCTCTGAGCATCCAATTGCAAGAGACATGCTCCTACCGCATTAGCTGATATGTCAGTATGCAACATAAATGGCTGCTTAGAGTCTGGAGTTGAACATTTGGTTGCACTGCATAGCCCCTCCTTTAACATCTCAAATGCCCTGCCTGCTTCATCACTCCATTGTAATTGCGTCAGTGCTCTCTTTCAGGTCATATCTGTGAGAGGTTTTGCAATATCAGCATAATTGGCCAAATAGTGTTAGTAATAGTTAAAAAGCCCCAATACATTTTTTAACTCTTTCTTCATGCAAGGTGTTATCATTCAGCTTTTCTAGATCAGGGCAATGTTTGCCTGAATCCACAATATGGCCTAAAAAACTGGTTTTCCCCTTTTGTTGGGTGGGTCAAAAGGTTATGGTACACACATTCCCACAACCTGGAAAGGTAATTCAGGTCGAGCGATTGGTTCTGTAGGTACCTTGTCACTTCTGTGCCTCACAGCACACAGCTGACAATCTGCACAAAATTTGCAGTACTGTTTAATATCACGAGTCAAAAAAGACACTCATACCTGTTGACCTGTTTTAACAATGCTGAGGTGACCATTCCAAACACTGTTATGGGCCAAAGTCAAAACTTCCTCCTCTCGGTAGGTAATACCAATTGCAAACATTTCCCGTCAATCCCTTTAGCCAAATGATAGAGCATGCCATCACATATAAGAAAAATCCTTGTGAAGTCTAGCTGCTTGCCATATACTATCTAGTGAAGCATCACCCAGTTGAGCTCTACAGAAGCGCACTGATTCGCTTAAGTTTTCAAACATTGCTTCAGCCTTTACATCCTTTGCAAGCAGTAATGCCACTTGTTGCTTTGCTCCTTCTCCTCTCATCCCTAACTCTGCATCCTCTTTAGTTGCTCTGTGCACACCCTGTGTTGTCATTCCCTCACTCTGTGACGGCTTTGGAGTGGTTGCCATAGCAACCAAGCTATCAGGCACTGCTGTCTTATTACACAGTGTCTCATGAAAGTCTGCTCCTGACATGTTTGGTTTCATTCTGTCACTCATCTCTCCACAGCGTTCTATGCTCACAATCGGTGTTTGAGCTTTTACAACTTTGCAGGGTGTAAATGCATTCCAATCGCTCAAGCTCAGAAGGAAATCTACAGTTAGATTCTCAACTGTTGCAGTGATTAATTTGACTTTGGGATACACTGAACCAAATGGAGTGTCTCCCAGAATGCAGATAGGTATATTAATTAAATCGGTTGCTACTAATCCCCCAAAAGACTTCACCACAATCAGCTCCATCCCTGAGTCCAGAATAGCTGTAGAAGTTCTGCCACTACAACTGAATTCCACCTTCTCCAACTCACTCAAGTGAACCTTGTGCTGGGACACCAATGGATGAACACCAATAGAATGCTCTTTCCATTGCTTGCACTGAGGCCCTTGAACAGGGAGCTTTGTCCTCATTAAAACTATCTTTGCTGCACAGTGCATCTACCACTCTTGCTTTAGCAGTGGATGCCTTCTTAAAATGCTGCAGCTGAGGAGAGTCCCTCTTCAAATGTTTGTTGGACACACAAGCATAACAATCACATGTATTACTTGTGCTTGCTGTAGCTGATGTTCTTACCTGTCAGATGGGGGCTTTGCAATCAACTGTGAATTTTCATTTGTAAGGTGGAATGTATGTAGCAAGTGCAGCCTTCTTTTTAGTATATTAAATATATTAAAACCTATCATTTAGCTCCATACTATAGTATCACCACCACATTTCACGAACTCTCTCTGAAAATGTGTCCCAAGTTTCACTGGTCTGTTTCCTCACGCCATCTAATTGTAACTTATATTGGACTGCAAATAACTTGCACCTGTCCAAAATATATTTTTTGAGCTTCTCATAGTCATCTGCATCCTCCACAGGCAAAGAAGCAAACAAATTCGTTAATGTTTCCTGAAATACAGGCAACACTACCATCCCTTTTATATCCTGTGGCAAGCCTTGGATAGTAAAAATGCACTCTATCCTCTGGAAAAATATGGGCATATTGTATATTGTCCAGCCAAGCAATGGATGCAAGATGGGAGTTCACTTTGCCAACTCATCTGACACTTTGTTTGTGAGTCAGATTCATATGAATGAAACCCACATGAACCATTTATGTTAGAAAATTCACTCTGCTGTCCATGTACTCTCTCAGTCTTGAAGCCTACAATACATGTTCCATTTGGATCTCTGTTGCTCAAATTCCCTTGCTTCCTTTCTTTCTTGCACTTTGAACTCGAACTTCATTTTAAGCATAGCCATTTCATGGGATGCAAGCACTTGCTCGCTGATGAACATCCATTCTCTGGATTCCCTACTAAACTCGCCCCCTATCCTCCATGTTATGTTCTGTTGTTTCATATCTAATATAATTTCTGTGTTCTTGTGTGTTATATGGCATAGCATGAGGCAACAATCAATAACTAAAAAAGCTTACAAACTACATTTCACCACACCAAAGTCACATTTGTATATCAGCTCCATTTTAGCAGGGATATCTTGCATCACTTCCTTCTCTGGGACACAACACAATAAAATTTCAGAGCTACCGTGTACCACTCCTTTTAATCTCACTGTCTGACAACAGCTATAAACTGTGTCTTCCGGGTTCACCACTGAGTGAACTGCTATGGGTAGGAGTATAAACTGGTATGTTATTTACCTCTCTTTTCAGGATGAGGAATACTAGTGGTGGCATAAATGGCCACTCTAACCAGCTGCCCCTCCTTTCATACTGCTAGTGAGACTCTTACAAGGACATCAAGAGAATAATCTCTGTGCAGAGTCCTCAAATTCCAACTACCTATGGAGAGAAAATGGTTAGTGTGATGTTTAAAGAAGCTATGTTTATCGAGATAGGGAATGCCAACAGTATTAAACAGCCCCCTGATAGTAGGCATGGGGCAAAGACCCATTCCCCCACTACTAAAGCCAGAAGCCATCCGCATTGGAAGATTTCCTCCAATGTAGAACTTGACAATGCCCATAGAAGCAATGGTTCAGGTGCCTGTGTAACACTCCAAAGAAATGCAAAATACTTTTAAGTTTGGACCCTTTTTTTGATCCAATTAATTTTATGCTCCGGATAGCTGAGATGGGTGCCAGGCAATAATTAACAAATTGCCAAAAAGATAAAGTTAAATTAGGGTTCAAAATACCAGCGAGCGTTAATGAGTAAGAATCCAAAATATGATTGTCAAGTTTAAATATCTAAATATAATCAAAACTTAATTTACGTTGCTCAAGAGAAAAAATTAGTAAAGACTCAAAAGGTTTAAATAACAAACCAATTTATTTCCAAAAATCACTCACCAAAACTTCAATAAAGAAGATACATTAACTGAGCACTCTTCCGTGCTACATGCTTATGCTCTACTCACTGTGCTATGTGCACTTACTATGTGCTCTACTCACTGTGCCGTGACAACATGTCACCAGACTTTAACAAGAGGCTTACAGAGGCCCGCACGTGTCATGTTGCACGCCGGGAAAGGCATTTACATAAAATGACGAGCGACGCAAGCTATGATGCAAGAGGGGGCGTGTCCTTGTGCATGCGCTTTAGCGGGTGACAGTCGGAAGATCGGAGTTGCGCATGCGCAACTGCTAACTCTTGGAAACGAGAGCTGTGATGCCAGAAAGGAAATAGAAATCCCCAAAATGATAAATATAATGTAAATTAAACAAAACTGGTTAAGCTAAAAGTGAAAGTGAAAGATGATAAGTAAAAGTGAATGATGGGGCATCACACCTGCAATGACCTCTGCTCAGGATTATCCACCAGCTAATAAAACATATCCTGTGACTCTATTCACCACCAGTGTAGCAAATTCAAGATCCATAATCAAGCTTAGAGCCATCATTCCATTCAGATTGTTTTATATGGTCAGAACCAGGACTCTGTGTAATTGACCACTCCTCAGCAGGGTAGAATAAAAAGAAAAGTAGCCATACTTGTCCAGATCAGTAGGTCACACTGATCTGGCAGTCCTCCCCCTCCATTCACTTCCACATGAGACCATTTCTTTTGGAAGGTAGTAATGGTCTGCACCATGAGAAGGCGGGTTGGACATTGGGTGTTAGGCCTGGCCCAGTTCTACGCATCATCGCAGGGGATTGGTGCATGGCTTTCTTTCCAGTGACATACCTCGTCCCCCTTCTATCTGGTACTTATGAATATGCTTTCTTTAGAATTCTACAGCATCCCTTTTTTAAAAAATCTATAATTCAGCTTTTAAGGAAAACAGCTTTCTGTCATCTGAGCACTGAAAATTGCAGCTGTAACTGCTGCCATATTTTCATTTCCATATTGTATATAACTATTTTTCTTGCTTTCCAAGCTTTTTCTTAATGCTCTGCTTTTGCAACTTTAATTTGCTATCATTTGAATATCCAAAAAAAAAAAATCAACTCTTTTTTAGAAATTCAACATTTAGCATTTACTCTTTCTTTGATGTTTATGGAATTCTAACTTGTAATACAGGATACATAGACGAAAGTAATAATATTTTTTGGGGGGTGGGGGGAGACACCACTGGAATACTGAAGAATTTTTAGTTAAATATTATTAGATAGCAGGCGACACAAAGAGCTAAATTAAATTCCACCATGACATAGTTTGCTTCCGACCTTGTTGTTTCCATCATTACCCATTAGCATTATGATTTTTAGTAAATTTCCTTCACACCTGGTGAACACTCATGGTACACCTGATGAATCTTAAAGCATGCCATTTGAGAACCACTAGGCTAATAGGTTGTTAAGGGACCTCTGCACTTTGTCATTTGCTGTTGTGTGTAGACAGTTTCATTACTAGTTTTTGTGTTAAAATTTTTACTATGCCTCCAAAATGTTTCTACAATCAGAAATATGTGGCCAGTTATTCCCAAGAATTTTAATATGCAAGTTGAATGGATCTCATGCATGTGTATTGTTATCTGGGTTGATAAGGTAAAAAAATTTTTCTTTCACTAGGTTAAAGCACTTTTAATTATAATAAATTATGCATAACCTGGCAGCTGATCACAAGAGGTATATATTATGATTGTTTTGCATCTGAGCTGCATGAAAATGCCACACATAGGCTATTGGTCAATTATTAATGAATAATATTTACATATTGATTGTTAGTTGTTAATAACACTGGGCAACAAATTTTCATAAAAGTCGTGCCTCTGAGATAAAAGTAGCCATTTCTTAAAGATTTCAAGGTGCTGAACATGAATATTACAATAAAAATGCAAAATTGGCCACGATTTTTGAGAAATCCGCAATAGTTTTTTATTAAATAGAGTAATACGTACATATGACATGTATCGGTAAAACTCTGCTTCTAGTTGACACCAGTCAACCAAACGTTGACTTAAACGTTGAAAAAAGCTTGGAACGTTGAAGTCAACGTTCCAAGCTTTTTTCTCGTCACCCTGAAGTAGGTTGTCGAACATCTGATCTCTGAGCAGCTCATGGATCTGAGGACCTTCAAAAATTCCCTCTTTAATTTTCACTTCGCTGAGTTGAGGAAACTGATGCAGCCTGGTCCATGGCTTTTATGAAGTTGTTCATCGTACCTAGTTTGATGTGTTGGATGGTACAGGATTTTGTGCATTTTTGCCAGTGCTGGGTGTTCCACATTCTTCTGTCCAACCTTCAGGGATTTCCTCTGAGGCCAGTTTCTCTTCACTTAGTGCAAAGTCTTTGCTCATCTGTCCCATTCACATTAGAAACAGTGGTACTTCGTATATTCCAGCTGCAGACCCATCAACAGAGCCATTACCTTCAAGTCACAACAGAGATGCTAGCCATACTTGCTGTATTGAAGACAGTTCAATAGCTGTTTTAGGTTGTCCTAGGTTTCTTTCATGTAGACAGAATGTGCAACTGGAATGAATGTAAGTTGATTTCCATTATGCAGCCTTGAGACTCAATTTCGAGGAGTCTATGAATAGCCGCCATTCTTGAGAGTCATGTTTGATTCTGAGGGCATTCATCAGGCCATCTACATTGGAGCAAAAAACAAGGTCATCTTCCTTTCTGAAGTAAAGCACAAACTGCTCATGATGAGTTCAAAACGAAGTCACTCAGACATTTTCCTTAAGAAGATTCCATTGTTTAAGTCTTGATTCAAATAACTCTACTTTGGCCTTGGATAGCTCCAGATCGTGAACAAGATCATTAATTTCTTCTTCGGTGAGAATGTGTGATGCAGATGATGCACCATGGCAAACATATGGATCATCATTAGATATTGAAGGTTGTGGGGAACCCAACTGGTTCGCCTCCCTCCTCATTGTCTGAATCGATGGAAAATTCTTTTGGAGGTTCTGGAATGGGAAGGCCTTTGCCTTGTGGAACTGGTCAGAGAGCAGATTGTATATTTGGGTACGCTATTGTCCACTTCTTTTTTCTTGTGTTGCATCCAGAAACAGGTGGAACCATGCAGAAGTAGCAGTCATTTGCATGATTGCTTTGCTCTGTCCAAACCATAGGAACAGCAAACAGCATCGCCACTTTTTCCTCTTTCAGCCACTTTGGAAGATTACTCACACACGTACTGCAGCATATGTGTGGGGTCCAGGCCTTGTCCTGGTCTCTGATCTTGCATCCAAAATAAAACTTGTGCACTGCTTTCGCTATTGGAGTGATGGCCCTTTTCTGGCTTGCAAACATCACTTCCCTGCATTGGGGATCGGGTTGCACATCACCTGCTGAAATTAAATGGCCCAAGTATGTTAGCGATTCCTTCATGAACTGACATTTTACTGGTTTCAACTTGCAAACCCTTAGATGATTGAATACTTTTGGCAACCATTATATCATCCAAATATACCAGAACTTGCTCCTGACACATGCTTATAATAAGTACACTATGTAGTAAATGTTGGAAGGTGGTCTGACTATTATGTAATCCAAATGGCAGAAATTCTTCTGTCTGATAAAAGGAAATTCTTCTGGCTGATAAAAGCTATTTTCTCAATGTCCAAAGGGTGAACAGGATTATAGTTTTGGCATATATAGTTTGGCATTAATCTGTTATACACACACTGGCCACTGAATCAATACCAAGTTGGACCTCTTTTAGCCCAAGTTATACCACATATGCAGTTTGGCATAGATTCCATCTGAGCTTTGTGGTGGCTAGGGAAGATGGTGG
The DNA here is from genome assembly GCA_038380435.1 of Ryuthela nishihirai. Lineage (NCBI taxonomy): Eukaryota > Metazoa > Arthropoda > Arachnida > Araneae > Heptathelidae > Ryuthela > Ryuthela nishihirai. The sequence continues at coordinate 150,022,440 of JAWZYU010000001.1, read as the reverse complement.
AAGTTGATGTCATGCTTGTTGAACCACTGCTGAACACATCTTGTGTGATGGACAGTAGCATTGTCATCCATGAAACAGTTCGCCACCTGTTGGATAAAATGTCAACATTGTAGGATGGACTTGATCGGAAACAATGTTCAGATAATCCATGGAGGACACCTGACCTTTCAGCAATATCAGGGGACCCGTTCCATACTTGCTTCATGGAGCTCCCACCAAACTCTTTGCTTGCTGTTGGTATAGAACAAGGTGTACCATGACTCATCGGACCATGACTTATTTCCAGTCTTCCAGTATCCAGACACGATGCTCCTGTCACCACTGTAGATGAACTTTCTCTGTTCCTCAGTAATAACTTTCCTAATCATGTCTTTTTTTCATGGCCCAAGGTGGTCCAAATGGAAATCATTCAGGGACAAGGGCTGTGAGTCTCTCTTCTGTGAACTACAGTGAGTCTGTATTTGCTCAGCATCAATAATTTCCAATTGTGCAATTCTCATACTTTTATTTAACCAAATGAGGACTGTGAACGTGTTGGTAATTTGGATGTTGAGCCTTCTGCTGTCATTCACTTTGTTCACAGATCTAGCTATTCTCAAAGATACGGTTTTTGCTTTGCCATAAGGCTGTGAAAATATTATGTGGCCTTTAAGCTAAAGATCAGAGCATTTGATTAGGGCTATGCATTTGGCATGATGGGTATACACACCTTCTGAACCATCCATCCAATAGACATTGCAGGGGTGGTGAGGAGTGCATGTGTTCCTATTGAGGTACAAGGGGCCGAGAGAATAGGGGAAAGCCATCACTAATGCTTCCAATTTCCTCTTCCCTAAGGATAATCATATGAAAATCAAAGATGAAACTGCATTCCTTTAAAATATCATACCCTAAAATCGTATTGTACTGGGCATCTCCACATCAAGGTGGATCATCATTCTGAATAAACATTGCTTGTCCATGATGGGAATAGTAGCACCAGTATCAATGAGGTCTGAACCACTGTGTTCTCTATGAAACCAGAAACTGGATGAAGCTACATCATTTCCCAAAATGGCACAAGAAATGAATGATTTGGCTGGCTGTGGCTTCGAAGGGAGTCTGGGAAGTGCCTCTGCTGTGATAACTGTTCCCAGTGCCCATACTTAGGGAGGCAGAAAATGGGAGTGATTTCACTCCATATTTTTTAGCCCCTCACCCAGCAACCTTAGTCTATTCGTATCTGCCACAAGGGTAGTACACCCAAAAGGTGTTGCAGTGAGGGTAAGGAGTCTTTTTCCTGCTGCTCAGTCAAGGATTGATTTTCCACTGCTCTGATGGTGGTTGCTTGCCTGTGGTTTGCTCATAACTCTCCTCGAGGGTCACCTTAAGTAATTCCTCCTCAAAAGTTCAAAGGCTATGAGACAACAAACTGCTTGAGTTTAGGTAGCAGACCTGTAATAAACTGTACAAGCCGAATCTGGTTGTGAACCCTAGGGCTTGGCACTCCCTCTCCTGTGCTGTCCTGCTTCAGGAACTTACAGGCTAGGGTCTTAATATGGGCAGCATACTCTCAGACATTTTTTCTGTCTATTGATGACAATTTGCAAAATTATGTTATCTCATAGCCAAGTGGTCATCGCAGTCAATTACTCTAATACTGCCCTCTTAATAATCTCAAAGTTCTCATTAGATAGTTTGAGGGAAGCATTCACCAACTCTGTGGTGGTGGCGGCACCTAGCAGCTTGGAATCGGTAATTTCCCCAGTGGCCATGCAATGGTCATTTCACTTGGCTGCCATCATGCAAGCTTCCCTATGTTTTTTCTCTCTTCACAGAAAGTAGATGTTCTGCAGTTGCTGTTACCCTCGTAAGGATTAAGTAACTCCACAAATCCTGACAGGGTAAGTCCCAATGAAGGGAATGTCTCCTGGACGGGTATCCTGCCTTCTCACTGACTTTCCATTGTGTGCTTAGTGTTGGTAGTGTGGTGTATATCATGTGGACCTCCAAAGTGCAAGGGAAGTATATACAAAGAGAGAAAATACACTTGCAAAGACACAGCATATACACTGAAGAACCAAAACATTGTAACCACCTGCCTAATATGATGTTGGTCCTTCACATGCTGCCAAAAAAGCTCTTACCAGGTGAGACATAGACTCTACAAGATTTCTAAAAGTGTCTTGTGGTATCTGGTACCAGCACGTTACAACAGATTCTTCAACTCTTTTAAGTTGTGTGGTTGAGCCATCACAGATCGAATATGCTGTTCCAACACAAACCATAGATGCTCAATTTGATTGATGTCTGGGGAATTTGGAGGCAAGGGCAATACCAGGAAGTCTTCCTCGTGTTCCACGAACCATTCTCGAACAATCCGAGCAGTTTGGCATGACACATTATCCTGCTGAAAGAAAGCACTATTAGAGGGGTATACCATTGCCTTGAAAGGATGTACCTGGTCTGCAATGACATTTAGGTAGGTGGTAGACATCATAGTTTTCCGGAACATGAATGCCCAAAACATTACACTTCCTCCACCTGCTTGTTTTCGTCCCACAGTGCATCTTGATGCCAATGTTTCCCCAGATAAATAACACACACGACAGCCCAGGTAACGACATACCCAGCTATCTACATGGTGCAACAGGAAACGAGATTCATTGGACCAGACGACTTTCATCAATCATTCAAGGTACAGTTTTGATGCTTGTGTGCCCATTGTTGTTGCTTTTGACAGTGGTTAGCATAGGCACTCGGAGTAGCCTGCAGCTATGCAGTTCCATTTTCAGCAGGGTTCGATGTACTGTGTGTTGTGATACATTACTCCCATCACCAGCATTCAAATTATGGGCGAGTTGCGCCACAGTATTCCTTCTGTTGGCTCTTACCATATCAGATAGTCTTCGCTCACCTCTAGCATTGATGAACCATGGTCAGCCCACACCTTGCTGGCGGTTCGTGGTATTTCCCTCCTCTGACCACTTTTTGAAGGTACTAACCACAGCTGACCATGAGCACTCCTTTTGAAGGTACTAACCACAGCTTCCATTGCACTTTGGAGGTCCGCACTTGTGACATTCACACAAGCTGTCGTTTAACTTAAGTTGCTTCGATTTGCATAAAGATGTGCTGGTCATAATGTTTTGGCTCTTCAGTGTACTCTTGGTACACCAAATAGTTCAGGTGGTTGACAATGCTCCAATTTCCAAATTTTTCACTGAATAGTTCAGGTGGTTGATTAACACTTCAATTTCCAAACTACCATTGTACCTCACTAACTTATTCACTATTATTCATAAAAACCAATTTCTTCCTAGAAATCCTATCATAAAATACATCAGATCTCTGATTAAAACTCTACAAAAAACATACAAACTAGGGAGCCTAATCAACTGCCAACAGCACCATTGGATTTCAGCATACAAATATATACTGAAGTGCCATTGAATTAGGGATAGTAACGTGTTGGACCCCCTCTGGTCCTGATAACGGATGCCACATGATGAGGCAAGGACTCCACGAAGCTTGCATAAATGTTCCACAGGTATGGCGACCCATGCATCCTCCAGAGCTATCTACAATTCTCTCAAGGTCGTCGCTGATGGGACACGGGCCCGAACACTGCATCCTCCAGAGCTATCTACGGTATCCCAAAGATTTTCAATGGGATTTAAATCTGGGCTTCTAGGTGGCCAATTCATTACTTCAAAGTCAGCAGAATGCTGCAACCATGCAATAGCCAACTTGGACCTGTGAGATGAACAGTTGTCTTGCTGGTAGACGCCATTTCCATTGGGATGCATAATGGTCAGCCATGAGTTCTAGGTACCGGGATGCAATGAGAGTTGTTGGTACACATATCAAAGGTCCCATAGACGTCCAATGGAAGACACCCCAGGCCATCACTGAGCCACCACCAGCTTGTACTGTTCCAACCTGACATGTAGGATTCGTGGGGTCACCATACCCTCAGTCTCCCATTGACATGATGAAGTTTAAATCGGGATTCATCACTACAGGCTATCCATTGCCAATTTTCAGTGGTCCAGTTTTGATGTTCTTTAGCCCAGGCAAGATGTTGAGCCCGGTGTCGTGCCATTAGAAATTGGACTCTCATAGGTCGGCAGCTCCCGAAGCTGAGATGATGAAGTGAGCTTTGCACAGTCCATGCACTGACTTTCCAGCTGGAACCCATGTTCAGATAAGAGGTGATTTCATATAATGTCTGACCCCTATCGGTCTGTACGATGTGGGTCAGACAGTGAAGCCCACAATCATTCAAGGCTGATTGTCCTTTGCAATTTGTCTGGGTGATTGTTTTTTGTTTTTTTTTGCTGGAATTTTCATATTCCCAGAACACTCTTGAAACTGTTGTATGAGAAAATCCAAGTTCATTGACAATTTTGGAGATAGTGTTCCATCCATCTGGCACCTATGATCTGCCCTCTGTCAAATGCATCTAAATCCCACACCTTTCCATTATGCTTCTCACAATGAATGCTTGGGGAAACTGAAGCTAACAGCTATATATGACTAGAGATTCAGCCACACATGCATGCAAATGTGGGACTTGTGGTACTGAATTTGGATGTCTCCTATCCCTAATTGAATGGCACTTCAGTGTATATAATATATTTTTCACAATATTCTCTATGGTTATTAATGCAAAACTCACTTTTCCCTGTATCTAGTTGCATATTTCATATACATTTACACTTTACATATTAGAATATGCTTCCTGGCTTAATCTACACCTGCCTACTATCTTAAGTTGCACAATAATACTCTTGTCCTCCAGCAGGAAGAATCCTGGATACTGAGCACCAATTTTTAATGAACTGAAAATAACACACTATCATCCTTATCATTTCAGATTTCTGCAATAACCCAGCAGATAAAGAATCCTGGTCACAATACCAATTTCTCATTACCCGTCCTTTATGCCTAGCCGAGAGAGGTGTACAATGGGGGAAAATAACTTCAAAAGGAAGCATGTTTTTGCCCTCAATTCTTAATTATTAAATGGCTGTGATATTTGTTTTAAACATTCTTTAATTAGCCTGATTTTATACAATATTAAGCATCTTATTTGATGAGACAAACTTATTTTTCTTTGATACAACGTTATTTATTTGTCTCATGGGTCCACATTATTCTTAGTGGCTCAGCCACTCAGGGTCTCAGACACAGCCTGAAACTAGCACCATAAGTTCTAAAATGGTATAAATTAGTTAGCAGGTAGCTTATTAACATGACTCATGCATTATAATGCAAACAAGTAATGCAGAGGAAACAGGTTACACAGAGAGAGAACATAAGAAAATAGTAATCTGACCTTTCTTTTCCCACAAACCTTAATGCTTCATTAAGTTTCACTTGCTTGCACTGACTTCAGCTTCTAGCATAGAATACATACAGCAATAAGTCTTCTTCTCACAGCCATCAAACTTGAAGAGAAGTCAATATTAAGTTAGCAACAACATGTTGACTCCTCATGGCCGCCAAATTCTAAGAGATGCCAGTACCAGTCCCAGTCACCATCCTTCTGAAATACATGCTCTTCATACATGCATACATGCACTTCATTAAAAAGTCCATTCTCTTAAGTCAGCCATGAGCAACCTGGGGCCACATCTAGCCCGTGGACACTTTTCAAGTGGCCCACGAAGGGTAATTGAAGGGCGTGAATGTCGTAAAGGTTGAAGGGCGTGGATGTTTGAATGTCGTGAAGGGCGATTCTAGTGTCTCAGTGTGAAGTGAGGATGGGCAAGGCCATTATTTCAATAGCCTCGCAGACTATGGTTCCGTAGAAATGCACGTGCAAGCAGTATGGTGTGCTCCCAGTCTATGGTTGCTGTGTGTTGTACTGCTAGCTCAGCAGCAGCCATCATTAGCATGTTTTGGCTGAGATCTGTTTAATGCTCTGTGAACCTCTCTTGTAGAGAATATACGATTTTTCTGATGTAGTAGACAACAGAATTTCTGGCAATTATAGGGGAAATCTGTATCCACCCGATTTTTGAAGTACGCTAAATTTGTCTTTGTCTCTTTCATTAATTTTCTTCAGATTTGGAACTGGGCTGAAAACAATTTTTAATATTTTTGGCTCTGAGTAATTTGCAGACTGATTGACATGGACAGGAACAAAGGTATATGTCTGGTAAAGGTCACATGTTCGGAGTTGGTGATTGGGAGGAGAGCTGAATCTCTTCTGTTTTCGTTTCTATATATATTTATTAGATTTTCCATTGTTGTTGGGTGGAAGCCATTGGGATACAGCAATGGAATGGATGTTTTGGATATCTTTTTTAAGCAACTGCTTGTTTGAAGATACAGTGAAAGTCTTATGGGTGAGGGACCAGAAGGCTGCAATTTTGTACGCCCTTAGGGTGCATAAGTCTATGCGTATGACGGATACGTAGGAGGGCTTTCGGTATACTGATGTCGTCTAGGTTCCTCTGTCATCTTTTTGGATGATGTATTGATCCCATGATTTGCTGGCTGACGCACTCAATTTTGAGACACACTGTTGTTGATGTTTTCTTGTGGTGATTAATATGTTGAGAAGCCAGTACCTTACAACCAGGGTTCTTCTTAATCATATAAGATCACACTGTTGTTTTACATGTGGTTGAATATCCCACGGTCTTTGCTACTTTCTTTATATTCCAACTATGTGGTTCACTTTTATCACAATATGACATGCCAACTTAAAAACATACAAAAAACTTATCCCTCTAGTAAAAAATGATAAAAACACTGCTATGTGCATTTTGCTCATCTTCATTCAGTAGTATGCATTGCTGGTACATTAGATGCTTTTTTATAAGGCTGTCCCCTAGCAGATAGCCAGTGCTTGTCCTATTAAGTGATTTAAAATTAATTTCTATGGTGATGGTACTGGTTTTATATTTCTATTACAAAAATTACTCTTTAGAATTAATAAGCAAATTTTCCAAATAATTTGTGTTTTAATTCCAGGTAATGCAATTATTTTAGCTTTTAATGTATAATTATTCAAATTAGCTTGTAGAATAGTTTGTGTTAATGCTGTTTTTCCTTATTCATTACCCAAATCATATTGGTGTTCTGTCATTCATGCTGCCATCTGTCGGTATGTTTTCTCTATATATTTAATGTTATCCAATGCTACTTTATTTTCATCTTTTATTTCCATTAAATAAATTCCCCCCATAGGTATACTTCAATTCATATCACTAATTGCCAATATTTTAATGTTATTAACAATTTTTAGAGGCAGTTTTATGTCATATTTCTTTAACATTTTAACCAATACATCTGAAAAACCTGAAATGTATGGGAAAGCTATTGTATGTGCTATATTACTTGGAGTATTTGCACATGGGGATATCTGAAAAGTTGCAAAATATTTATATTTAACTTTTTTCTCTTTTGTTTTTTTAAGTATTCTTTTTTATATCCAGGTTGCATCCGTTCATAAATATAGTTTAACTTTACATTTAGGGCCTTTTTATTAGAGAATTATCTGTAAGCTCTCAAAAATTAGAGTTAAATTCTGATTTTTTATAATGTCCAGGGTGAGCTGAATTTTCAGGGATTATATTTGGTATATATATGTTGGTTTCCTGTACACAGTTGTTTCACATTTTATATCTTTTCACGATATCATGTCCAAATATGGTAACTGTTTATCAATTTCTTTTTCATGGGTAAAATTAATGGTAGGTAATATACTGTTAAAAGTATTAAGTAAAGTTTGCAATTTATCAAAGTCATGGTCCCACAACAAAAGCACATCATCGATGTAATGTATATTTAACCATGGTTTATACTGTACCATCTTTAATGCCTGAGTCTCGACATGTAGGTTGACATCGGCCATGAGTCCAAACACAGGTGATTCCATTGGAACCCCCTTAGTCTGGACCCATGTCCCGCCATTACCAATTGGATGTGGTGGTGAGGTCCAGGGCATCATGTACACTAAAGTACTCCTGTGCCATGTGCCTCTGGCATCCTCCAGCCATTTTATCTTCAATCACATCACTGCATCCAACACCGGAATGTTGGGATACAGCGATATAACATCAAATGAGTGCATTATTATGGTTTCTGTTATCTCACAATTTTGAATGATTTTTCGCAACCTCATAGCATGATGTTGCAATATATTCTGTATTACCAAAATATATTTTAAAGAAATCAAAATATATTTTAAAGAAATCAAATAATGCTCTTTCCAAATAATATGTTGAAGATTTTCTTTTTAACACTAATAGGTGGAAAGAATGATTTTCTTTGTATAACTTTACCTTCACAAATAATTGTGGTACTGCTTGGTACATAGGCAGTCTACACTGTTTTGCTATACTTTCAGGGAGGAATTCGTCATTCTTTAATATCTCTAATTTCTTTAATGATTTTGGTATAGGATCCTCAGTAGCAAAGATCGTGTAGTTAAAAGCTTAGTAGTTATTTACCACTATTGGAGAGGTGTCCTCAGCTGGTACACTTGTAGTTGTAGTGAGGTTCATGCTTCGGTGTTGTCGGCAATTTGCCACTCCAATAGCAATATGTGTGGTTGTTTGTCACTGTCCATTGATCATTGGAATGTTCATTTGAACACATGGAATCTGTTGTTGATCTCTATATAAATCTTTCATAAAGCTTTAACTGGTTGATAGTGATGGTAGAAGCTCATCTTTTGCTGCTTTATGGCAAATGTATCAGCCAAGGTTGCCTCTCCCATATGGTAAATATAACTATTAAGCTTTTAACTGCAAAATATGTAAAATAAACTATTACCACAGATTTATTTTTGCATCTCAAGCTGCAACACAGGAGACATAACTCTCCTAAACAGTGATATTGTGAAATAAATCCTTTTATTATGTCAAGAACTTTTTGAATGCCAATTGTATTTCATCAGTAGTTTTTCCCAAACTTCCAATTTCAACTTTTCTAACCACTATCATTTTCACAGGATTAAGCATATTTATTAGTATTGACCCACAGTATTCGTCAGTGTGATTGGTAAAAAATAATATATAATAATGGGGTAACTAATGATGAAGAAGCTAGTTCAAGAATAAGACCCACAGAAGATTCAAAATGATTATCTAACTTATTTTAATTCTACACGAATAAATACTGTATAATAAAATTATTCTATGTTCCTTAATGCCACCTTAGACCAGTACAACAGATTGAGTATTACAAATGGCATATATCTATTCTTATTATGACAATTATATGTCAATTACCCATTTTAGGGTTAGTACATCCCTTTCTGATTATCAAAAACTACATCATTGTTAACTGGCATTTTTCAAATTTATTTATTTCAATTTGCAGTCATCTAGTGACCAAGTAGTTTGCACACTTTGCTGCAAATTTATGGGACCATGATTTAAAACTCTATAGGTATGGACATTAATTTCTCATGTTGTCTTTATGCTGAGGTCTTGCCTTCCTCATAGGTCTTCTTTCTGTCTTAAATTGAGAGTCTCTTGTCAAACCTCAATGACAAAGCTGTTGGAGTGGTGTAAAAAAAATAAACTAACATGCAGAATTTCATTCCCTGATGCTTCTTGTCACATACATCCATTGGAATTTAATCTATGGTATCAGACTTTATAAACTGAATGGACAAATTATTATATACACCTATCTAATAACCTGTTGCTCCACCTTTTGCCTTCACAACAGCAGCCACGTGTCTTTATAAGGACTCAATGAGGTGTTGAAAACACAGAGGTGGTATTGCCACCCATGAGTGAGGATCGCCTGTCTTAGAGCATCCACAGTTGTCATTGGGGGTTCACAGGCTCGAACAGATCTTTCCAATTCGTCCCACAAATTCTCAATGGACTTTGAGGTCCATTGATCGAGGGGGACCATTCAAGTGTGGTAAACTCACTTGACTGCTCCTTGAGCCAATTGGTCATCACTTGGGAAGTATGTGATGTGGCATTGTCCTGTTGAAACATGGCATCATGGTGTGAAAAGAGAATCATTACAAATAGGTGTAGATGGTCAGTGAAGATGTTCACATACCTTGTGCTGGTGATGGAGGTCTCGACAGAGCATGATCTGGGTTTTACCTTGATGAACTATGGTTGTAAAATTGAAAGAAAATGCCCATCGATTTTGCCTTATACATAAATGAGGTTACTTTAAATTAATGTTCCTTTTCTTATTACCTTTCAATTACTGGAAAGGATTAATACTAGGGAAGAATAGGACGAACTCTGCCAGGTCCAGAACAAGAGTGGTGCTGTAGGTGATCAATTAGTGGCTTCTTCTTTGGGGGAAAGGAAGAAAAATAAAAGAAATGAGGTGGGTTTTTGCTCATTGGGTCAAATGGCTGGAATGCTATCCAAAGGGAGAAAAGCATGCATGGATGTCATCTCCCCCACAGCACCTTAATCTGCCATGGGAAAGTTCTCTGTTTGACCACAAATGCAGTGCAGCTTATAGGAAGCTTCCAACCTCTCAGTGGCATTCTTGCTGCATGTGGGAGTTACTATGATCAACACTAATTAATAATATGGAGGAATGTTTGCATGGTGGCAGACAAAGTGTGGGGTGCAATAGTTCCATCTGTTTGGGAAAATGGCTCAAATCCCAACTTTTCAGACATAGTTTGAGAATTTTTTATTTTAAACTGAATAAATGGGTCAATTAAAATGTTAGTGCAGCAAACGATAATTAACAAGTTGAGATGTAAAACAGGATGGATGTAAGTAAATGAGACAATTAAGGAAGTTTAGGCTGAACCACTGAATGAAATTGCAGAATAATTATTTAAGTTGCATCAATATGTTTGAAATGATAGTATTAGATATTTGAAAATTTGATTAACTAGCTGGATTAAAAATTTAAATAAACCATTGATAGACTGACTACTAAAAATTGGCCTAAACCTTAGTCAATATTTTAATTCTGTGGTTTATGTGTTACTGAATTACTATATCGATGTCAAAGCATGTGTAAAGTTAAGTATGCCAACAAATATTTTTTCATGTGTAAAAGTAAAACAAATATTTTTTCTAGTGGAAATGTGGCTAACCTATAGCATCCATGACCAGAGTGCAAGTTAGACAATTTTGCTTGCCACACAAGGGTGCACAGCAAAATTGTGGAGCATTTTTTTTTGGCAAAGGTTACTCTTTTCTGACCTCATTTTGGATCCAGATACTGCAAATTTGTGTATGCTGCTGCAGGTATCACAGGCAAAATTCCCATATGTTGGGGTGATCATTGATTACACTTAATGAATTTTAAAAGTTACTCTGTATCTCTGATAAGTTATTCTAAAAAAAGTTTAAATTTGGCATCAGGGTTTAGAATATGTAAGTTTAGTGATAAAACTTAAAATATGAGTGCAAAGCTTATTTTTCCTTCTAAAAAATTTTCTTTTAATTTTAAGGAATAAAATAAATTTTAAAACATTAGACTAGATAAACAACTGTGCATCTTGTTATTTTTTTTTTATCGATAAGGCCAAAATTTTCAAATACAATGGAATCAGCAAATAAAGGTATGTTAATATTTATTTCACATAAAACTCATAAAAATCATTCGCTATTTATGGAAAATAAAAAGAGAAATATAAAATGGTGGGGCACTGTACTCAAGTCACCATACACTTTATTTTATTACCCCTGTAAGATTACTTCAGTACAATGACTGTGTGTCTAATTTATGACACATAGCTATGCTTTGAAGCATAACTGTACCAGTATTTTTGGGTTTATGCAAAAAGATATTTTGATGTTTTCTAATCAAGTAACTTTTTACCAATAATAAAGCATATAAATAAGTTTTAAATAGTTATTTTAAGTTTAGTTTTACATCTTAATAAAAAAAAAATTAATATTTACAGGACACAGTCGAGTAGGTATGCGTAGAACTGGTGACATAGAAGGAGTTAGACAATCCAGTGGTAATTGGCAATCACGTGGTAACCAAACTGAAGTTCCTGCTTGGACAAAACGAGTGGTAGTGAAACCTATGACGTCAACTTTAGCACAATCTCATTTCCGTCAACGCGTTATCTTAGCTGATAGTGAATTAACACATTTTAACAGAGAGAAAAAAAGAAGGCAGTTGCCTGACCCAACAGAGGTAAGTTTGTTTTTTTTTTTTAAAGTTTGCAGTTGTATACATTATGAAAATCTGACTTTTTTTGCATAAATAAAATGCAAATTTTTTTTATTACATTTACATGCTGAAATATTCTATTGATAAAAGAAACCCATTAAGCTTATACAAATGCTTAGAATAATTATTTTGTGACTTTTTGAATTTCAAAATTCTTTTACACTAATTAATCTGCTACCTTATTTAAATCTTGTAGTTCCATTGGCACTCTACCACATGTTTATGGTTAGATGAGGAGTGTATGCACTGGTCAGCATCTCTGGCACAATAAATGAAACTTCAATTTTTAAAAAAATAAAAATTCCAGTTTTTATTTTTTTATATTTATGTTTATCTTATATAATTTGAGCTTTAAAATATTCCTTGGATGTTCAGTTTTGTGAAAATTTTGAAGCATAAATCATCATTGGCTTTCTGAATGCCGTTTCTTAGTATCCAAATTTTGGATCACTTTCTTTTCTCCCTTCAGTGCGAGCTGTTCATAGTGCGGTGACCACCCTGTGAATGTTCACTGGTTCAGGTACCTTCATAGGTCCTGAACATTCACCTGCATCTCCATTGTGCACAGTGACTCTTATCACTGGAAAGGAGGATTTTAATCTGCTCTCCTTAGCTCGTGACTGGCAGGTCTTACCATTGGGAACCCTCTTCTTCACAGGGCTGGTTTACAAGTTTCTTCACTTTTATTTTTCCTCTTATTTTCTTTTGTAAGAACTGACCTCAGTTCCTCACATTTCTCTTTTACTTTTCCTCTCATTTAATTTGTGAGGACTCAGCTCACTGTCTCTGTGGATATAATGCCCAAGCAATCCTGGTGTCCAATGGGGTGTCTCCTTGTTGGACTTCGTGGTGGGTGTGGACCGTGGGCACTGACCACAAAAACCAACAACAGTTAAATCTGAAAAATTCTTTTGATTCAGCCTGTGTTGCAAAAGGAGCTGGACATAAGCTCCCGTCTTCTTTGTTATCTTCTTCTTCATCATTCTTGTTGTCAGTTTCTTTATCCCTGCGATTCCTGATCATCCATTCCATGGGTGATCTGGTACTTGGGAACAGGTCTCCATTCAGTAAAATGTCTCACAGGAACACCAAAATCAGTCAAGTGACTTATTACTGGACATTGGTGACTATTGGTTATACATTGCAAATGTAATATTGATCTATCTTATCAAACAAAACTAATTGAAAGAACCAGAAAGTCATATTTGGAGCACTAAAATTTGTTTCTGAAAAGAAAAATATTGGAAAACTGTTATTTTTGTAATAAAAAAGCACTTTTTCTTTTGAAATATGGCACTGACTTTCTGTTTTTTAATTTTAGATTGCTGTCTAAAACAGTCACAAATATTACCATTTCATAAAATATGAAAAATTCAGAAGTGATCTCATAGACTTGTTTCTATCTCATACAACTTTAGCATAGCAAAGTTATAGCTCCAACTGCACTGTTCATACAGCTGCTTCTGTCATCCCATAGCCTTCTACATGGTGTTTTGAAATTATGGTTGTGTCTGAATTCACTCCAATTCATATGGTTAAAAACTAGTCTTTGGGATATTTTGACAGTTCAAACAGTCATATGACATAGCTCAGAGCAGAGATAGACATTCTGCAGCCTTCAAGGTAGAATGAGTGCCAGTTTAGACTACAGCATTGAAGTCATGTGTATTTTTCTCTCAGTTAAAAACTATTGCTTAAGTTTAGAAATCAGATTGTATAGTTGACAATTGTAAACTTTTGTTATTTAGGATTATATGTTTTTGTACTTAGCATAATATTCAGTTATTTATTATTTTTTTTTTATTTATCTATGTCTACATTTTTTTTTTACATTTTGTTTTTTCAAAGATAATTTTTAAGAAACTTGATAGCAGAAATGCAAGGAGGCAGCAGCGTTTAAAGAAGATAAACTCTGGACTTCGCACACGCTCTGTGAGAGAAAATAGTGGAAGAAACAATATATATGGGGAAGATTATGAGGTTGGTACATTAAAATTATACATGTAAATTCTTTTATCTGCAAAAGCATTTAAATACGTTAGAAATATCATTATAATTGATTTAAATATAATTTCTAGCAGTTAAAAGCTATTACAACATTACACACATTGCATATGATGAAAAAAACCATGATTACCCTAAAAATATGTTAAAAATATCACATATATTAATTATTATAATTTATTCGCTTTCAGGGGGCTACAATAAAGTCAATATACAGGTAATTTTAGACTAGCTTATATATTCAAACGGAGCTTGATGACGGAGGAAGACAATTGGCTTGATGACAGTTATGTAGATGCAACAATTAGGAAGTTACAACAATTGGGAGGAAAAATAAAATGGTTGGAGATATGGAGATAATTCTCGATTTCTGACACTTATTCTAATGTATCTGCAGTAGAGCAAAAAAAAACTAACACATTTAAAGTTCTGTGCAGTGCAACAATCTACAAAATGAAGTTATTTAAAAATTAGCATAATCAATATTTAAATAAATTCTCTTTAGTTCAATCTGATAAATAACCTGGAATAAGGAGAGTTTCTAAACAAAATTTATTTCTCCCAAATGAAACAATCCAAAATCAAATAATTACAGTGGGGACACTATTGGGATTAATCTCTCTAATTCTTAAATCCCCTTGGTGCAAGCTCCTGTTCACAATGAGGGGACCACCCTGTGAAGTTTTTGCTGGCTCAAGTGCTTTCACAGGGTCTTAAACTCTTGACTGTGTGTTTGCTGGCATGGTGACCCATTTCCCTGGAAAGGAAGATCCTAGTAGTTGCTCAGTAGTCCTCATCTCCTCAGCTCATGACTGGCAGGGTCCCCTTTGGCCTGTCTTGCCATTAGGGAGCCTGTTCATCCTGGGAACTGCGCATTGCTTTCAAGAATCGCTGCTACACACTGCTTTGGCCTGTGCTTCAGGTAATCAGGAGCTCATGGGTGAATCTCCCTCCAAGGCCAACTATGTAGTATGGTGAGTGCTTTGCACACATTCAAGTACATGTTTACAAGTTTCCTCAGACATTTCCATTACTTTTTTTCTTATTTTTAATTGTGAGATCAGTTCCTTACACTTTTCTATTATCTTGCCTCTTATTTCATTAGGACACATGAGAGTTCCTCACCCTTCAGTTTTATTTTTTCTTTTATTTCTGACTCACTGTCTTTGTGGGTGTAATGCCTGTGCAGCCCGGCACCTATTTTGCCTCACAATTCCTGATCATCCATTCAATGGGTGATCAGATAATTGGGGACATGTTCCCTTTTTTGTAAGTAAAGGTTTGGAGGGTGTTGCAGGTTCACCAAAATCTGCCAAGTGCCTACGATCTAGTGACTTGTATGTTCTAAACACTCGTACTGCTCCTTAAGATTATGGTGATTGGTGGGGATGGCTGTCAGTATGACACCCCACAAATCAGTGAATTCTTCTTAGGGTGTGTTCTCTGAGTGGGAACTTCTCAAGTTACTTAGGAGAAAATCCTCCCAGTACTCTCCCTCCAAAAAGTAAGAGCCATCCATTGGGTTGTCGACTCCTTTACTTAACCTCATTATTACCTACAAAGTTGAACCACCTAATGCCCAAGATACTGTGCAAGCATCTAGAATCACAAAGTGTCCAAGTTTCACTACCATAACTAATCCTAGAAAGAACCAAACTATTATACAGTCTAATTTTAGTCTTTAGGTGTATACGCCTATTTCTCCACAATCCCCATAGATTCTTAAAAGTCCCAGCAGCAATCCCTATTCATCTGTTAATCTCATGCCGCACATCACCAGTATCTGTTACATAGCTCCCAAGATAATTAAACTGTGACACCTGCTCAAGACTGCAACCATTCAGTTTAACTGAATCACAGCCTGCCTGACCAATTTTCATCATTTTAGTTTCCTCTCTGTTTATAACCAAACCTACTCTACTACCAGTTTCATCAACAGTTCGAATGAAAGAGTTCATCTCGACAACATCATTTGCCAAAAGGGCTTATTTTACTTACTTATAGGAGACTTGCCAATTGTCATTGCAGCTACCAATACCGATATCACTCCTTCCAGAAGGTCAGAGTCCTCATGTTTCAAAGTCAAAGAAAAAAATGAAATTTTGCTAGAGAAGAGTGGGAAGTAAAATGTCTCATTGAGTTTAGTGGGGAGATAGAAATCCTTCCTGAAATTTCCCTCCCACATGAGGACTTATGATATCCTTGCCAAGGAAGTAGTTTTTAAAATTAACTAGATTTGCAGCTATAATTATACAAATTAAGGTGGAGAAAAAATTCTAAAAATTCACGATACTAGCTGTAATTGCAAAATTAAAAATCTTGAGGAGAGCTTAAATGGCTATAGTAAAAGACTATAGCATCAATTACCACCTAATGGCATCAGCTTATTGCTTCTACTCTTGTTCTTTTTTCTTGTACTTATATTTCATGCAGTTTCTTGTACACATGCCTTTTCCTTGTAAAGGTGTCAAAAGTGGAAAAAAGAATATTTACCAGTCTTTTGAGCTTGTATGCCTACTGGCACAGTTAACAGCTGATTCAGAGTCGGGGGCGGGGGGGGGGGGCTCAGTCAGTAGCGTGCCAGGCTCGTAATCTGTAGTTCCCAGGTTCGAGTCCCAGCTGGGTCAGCGTTGAGATTTATCTCCGCAAAATTCCGCGCCCTGCCCACAGTCAGTAGGGGACACCGATGGACTCAGAAAGGCCGCCGTCCGTCGGATGGGACGTTAAGCCATGGCCCCGTCTGCGGGAGAGCCATACCCTGTGCACGTTAAAGAACACACTGGATGGCCTTGACGGGAGGCTACCATCTGTCTCCCAACAGCTGTTCCAGTGGGTCCCCTCCCCCAATCTTCTCTGAGCCTTCGGGGTCCATGTCACCTGGCCATTTAGCCCATGGTGTGCAAAAAGTGCCGCTCAGAGGTAAAACAACAACAACCCAGCTGATTCAGAGGGGTTGTTTGTCCCTGGTTTACAGTATTCAGCATGTTGATCCCTGATTTTCACTATTCAGTGTGTTGGATGTTGAACTGACAATAATGTCTTCTCAGCTGTGATTCCTGGTTTATTTGTAAAACATCGAGGTTATTCTTCACAACCTTCTTTGCTGACATACACTAACTTCTGTTAGTCATTCATTATTCATGCTGTTATGCTCCTTACTCATTGAGTGAGTTGATACTATTTAGCACATCTTCAAGAATTAAAACTGTTAAAACCCAACTGCATATTGAGATATTAAAAACTTTTAACCTCTCTAAAAAGTTTAAAAAACATTATCTAATACCTCCCCTCTAGCAGTGCATTTTCACCACTCATTCCTTCCCTTGGCTTAATCAGGCTCCTTGTGATGCGATGTTAGACATTTTTACGTATATTTCTTCCTAATGACATTCTCAGCTGCTCACCCAGCTGGTGCATGTGTTTGCTCACTCTATTTATTTCAAATTTTTTTTATGTTACTGCCTCTGCTATAGCACTTAAGCACCTTAGGTTTTTTATTATTAACATACTGTTCGTGTTCATCCATTAGTTGTTCATATGTGCAATATGCTTTGCATATATGCGTGTTTTTACCATTTAGTTTATTGTGGGGGTTAGGTATACCAAAGAGCCAAAACATTATGGCCAGCGCATCTTTATGCTAATCGAAGCAATTGTAAATAAATGACGATGCATGTGAATGTCATAAAATGGTTTAAATAACACCTGATACTGAGCTTTGTTAATCAGCATTATTCTTGTTCTTCAGATGGGAAAGGCAGCAGACTTAAGCAAGTTTGACAAAAGCCAAATTGTAATTGCTAGACTACTGGGTCAGAACATTTCCAAGAGAGCAAGGCTTGTGGGGTGCTCATGGTCAACCGTGATTAGTACCTTCAAAAAGTGGTCTGAGGAGGGAAAACCATGAATCACCAGCAAGATGTGGGCTGACCATGGCTCATTGGTGCTAGAGGTGGGCGAAGGCTATCCTGTATGGTAAAGCCAACAGAAGGGATACTGTGGTGCAACTCACCCGTAATTTGAATGCTGGTGATGGGAGTATGAGACACAACACACAGTACATTGAACTCTGCTGAAAATGGGGCTGTGTAGCCGCAGGCCGCTCCGAGTGCCCATGCTAACCTTGGTTCACCATCAGAAGCACCTACAATGGGCATGCGTGCATCAAAACTGAACCTTGAATGATTGGAAGAAGGTTGTCTGGTCTGATGAATCTCATTTCCTGTTGCACCATGTGAATGGCTGGGTACGTGAGCATCATTTACCTGAGGTTGGGTTGTTTTACCTCTGAGTGGCATTTTTTTGCACACCATGGGCTAAATGGCCGGGTCACAAGGACCCCGAAGGCTCAGAGAAGCTTGGAGGAGGGGATCCACTGGAACAGTTGTTGGGAGAGAGATGGTAGCCTCCCATCAAGGCCATCCAGCATGTTGTTTAATGTGCACAGGGTGTGGCTCTCCTGCACACGAGGTTACAGCTTAACATCCCATCTGATGGACAGCAGCCTTTCCAAGCTCATCGGTGTCCCCTATTGACTGTGGGCAGGGGGGAGAGTTTTGCGGAGACAAATCTCAACACTAACACAACTGGGACTTGAACCTAGGAACTGCAGATTACGAGCCTGTTGCGCTACCGACTGAGCCACCCCTGCCTCATTTACCTGGGGAAGTGTTGGCACCAGGATGCACTGTGGAACAAAAACAAGCTGGTGGAGGAAGTGTAATGCTTTGGACAATGTTCTGCTGGGAAACCCTGGGTCCAATCATTCATGTGCAGAAAACTGTGATGTCTACCATCTACCTAAACATCATTTCAGACCAGGTATATTCTTTCATGGCAACGGTATATCCCTCTAGTAGTGCCTTCTTTCAGCAGGATAATGCACCATGCCACTCTGCCCAGATTGTCCGAGAATGGTTCATGGAACATGAGGAAGACTTCCAGGTATTGTCCTATCCTCCAAATTCCTCAGACATCAATCCAGCATCTGTAGTTTGTGTTGGAACAGCATATCTGATCTGTGGCAGCTCAATCATGTAACTTACAGTAGTTAAAGGATCTGCTGGTAATGTACTGGTACCAGATACCACAAGACACTTTTAGCAATCTTGTGTCCATGCATCACCAAGTAAGAGCTGTTTTGACAGCACGTAGAGCATCATATTAGGCAGGTGGTCATAATGTTTTGGCTCTTTGATGTATTTCTACATTATATATCCCTCCGGTTATAGGTAATTTATTTTGATCATTTAATACTAGGTGTTTAATACTTTTATTTATGGTAATTGGTAGGTTTGTATTATTTTTGTAAAATATTGTTTAATGTATTACATATTTACCTATATTTTGGATATCATACCATTTGATTCAGCACATCGATTAAAGTATATTGGGGGTTGGTCATCGTGTTGACTCTTATATTTAGCTGCCTTTTCCAGTTTTCTTATATGTTCAGGGTATCCTGCACATCGTGATATTTTATGTATGAATTCCAGTTTGTTTTGCAGAAATTGTGTTTGTGTACAATATTTAAATGTTCTAAGTAGGTATGGGCTGATAGTTGGTTTTCTATACTTTAATCGATGTGCTGAATCAAATGGTATAATGTTCAGAATATAGGTAGGTTTGCATTATACTCGAAGTATATTGCAAATTTACCTATATTTCGAATATTATATCATAGGCAATGAAAAAAAGTAACCCTCGTGCTTTCTTCCACCTAAAAAGAGGAGATATGAAAATGATTGTTCTGCTATATCTTTGGAACCTGTTGGGAGAAAGTAATAAGCTTTGCATCAAATGAAAGCTGGCGGCATGAGAAATAGTACAGTTAAAAAAAAATTAGCCCCATTTCTCCTCCCTATAAAAGGGAAATATGAAAACAGTTGTTCCACTGTATCTTCTGAACATGATTATGTGTGTGAATATTATGGCTAGCTCAAATTATGTATATTATATATGGGCTAGGTCAAATTATGTCCCTTTCTACTTCAGAAGAGGTGGAGAAAAATTTCTCATGGAGCCAATCTTATTGAGTTTTATGTATAATGGAAGCTTAATACTTTGGGTGTATTATTTATTGTGTATTAAATCAAGTAAAGCCAGTTAAATCTACTAGTGGTGATATATTGCTCATAATTAAAGCCATAATTAAACCAATGAAAGGGTTAAATGCATGGTCATTATTAAAGAATACCCATATTTTAAAGTGCTGTTTTATTAAATAATTAAATAACAAAAGGGATGTGTATTCAAAATGTCAAGAAGCTCACCAAGTTTCATTTTATTTGCAACAGACTTCAATAGGGGTTTCATTGGCAGTATGATATTAAACTTTTGTTTATGCTCAACTCAATATGTCTGATGTAACACTTGCAATAGTTGCAGATATTCTTTCATTTAAATTATGTAAATTATATATGTGTGTATTTTTTTTTTACGGAATTGAACAATGGTACACCTCTATTGATATAGCAATTTGGAAATTTGTCATTTAGACATTACATGCGATATTAGTGCCAGCATGTCATGCTAATTTCTTCATAACAAGAAAACTCTGAGAGTTTCTTGACATTTTGGACCCACAATTTTTTTTAATTAACAAAATATTGCACTTTAAAATATTGGTATGCTTTTATAACCCTGTATAGTAATATTTGTAACATGCATAGACTAAAGCAAGAAAAAATAGCTTTTATGTTCCAATATTGTTGTTGCTGTGATTTTGAGGGAAATATTTTAGCTGTGTACTTTAGAATGATAAAGGATTTTTGAAAAGAAATTTATGTATTTGTGAAAGAATTCTGGAACTATGTGTGATGTAATTCTTTATTTCTTTTAAGAATCCTGATATTATAAACCTTACTAGTAGTTCTGGATCAGATACAGATGATTTGAGAGAAATGTGGGATGATAGTTCTGGTGAAGAGAGGTGAGAGTATATATTTAAGATTTTTTGTAATTGTAAATTATAATAAACTGATTATTATTGTTGAAATCAGCTGTGCATTTGAATACTTATACTAAGATACTAAACTAAACAATGTAGTGATCATCACATTATTTCACCTGGGTATGATTGTCAAGTAAAAGGTACTAGTAAACATTTGATCAACAATATAAGGTGTTTTTTTATTGGATCGTTTTTAAACTATTAAACTAATTTTTGAATTTTCTACTGTTGCTTAAATTGGGTATGACGTAAGAAAATGTAGTCTATTTGTCGGGCATTTTGTTCTTCCTACTTCCTCCTTGGTCTGTAAATGGTAGCTAAGCATAAACTGGGAGGAGAGCTGTGTACCAATCCCCAGTGATGGTCTAGCACTTGATGTCTGATCACAACCCACAAACTGACAAAACAGCAAAAATGAGATGGAGTTGACTTGTGGAAAGAGATGTTGACCTATGTTAGTGGTCCCGAACAATTAACATACATTGTCACAGGTAATGAGATGTTTTATTATTATACAACTTCCTGGAAGATTGATAACTATGTGTGGGTTGCGAAAGATAAATTACACCTCCAAATCTCTGACAACACTTTTGCTCAAGGAAGAGAATGTTCCAAATTTTTTTTCAATTCCCAAGGAGTGGTAGCCATGGGCACCTTACCTGATAAAATGACTATAAATGGCTAATATACAATATGAACATTGTTATACCCAAAATGGTTAAGGAGATGAATGAGCAGCACCCAACAATAGGTGTGTCAAGAGTTCTTCATGACAATGCCAATGCTCACAAAACCCAGCAAATTATGGCCTATCTGGAGTAGGAAAAAAATCAAACAAATTCCCATCTTCAAATTAAAAGTCTTATGACTATTACTGATGTCAGTTCCATTGCTTCATATCAAATTGTTGCTGCCAACAGTTGATAAAAATACATCAATATATAATATCAAGTTATTGAACATCAATATATAACATCAAGATATAAAACATCAAGTTATTGATTCTAGCTCCATCAGAGTAAATCATTAAAAGTTAATCATCATCAGTTAAAGTACCCAATTCATTATCAGTTTAATGTGTTTGCTGGCACCTTGATAATCATACTTGGAATGCCCCTGTGATGAGAAGCAGTCTTGCACACAAATGACTTTAACCTTAATCTGGATGCCACTGGGGTGAGGATGGCAATACCTGATGATGCACTTATGCATAACACAGTACCTAGAACACGAGTGCATAATGTGTATCAAGCAGCAATAAATTCGTTAAATAGCACATTGAATTCCATCCTGACCACTCGAACTCTCTGATCAGTTTTACCTCTGAGAAGCACTTTTTTTGCACATAATGAGCTAAGAGACCAAGTCACTAGAACCCCAAAGGCTCAGAGAGAGTTGGGGAAGCAGATTCACTGGATAGCTTTTAGGAGACAGATGGTAGCCACTTGTCAAGAAAATCCAGTCTGTTCTTTAACTTGTACAGGGTATGGCATTCCTGCACATGGGACAATGGCTTAACTTCTCATCTTACTTAAGCAAATGTGAATTGCCAGTGCCTTAGCTTAACTAGTAGAACAACTGTTACATAACAAGGATATTTCATGTTGAAATTATTACCAGCTTAATTTCTCCTTTTAGAACTCGTTACTCTTTTATTTCTTTTATATCCTACTGATGACTGGTTACTTTCATGGGGTCTCACTGCTGGCCATTCAGCTGTTCAGTGGCTTTGAGTGGAACTGTGTATCCTGAACTATTGCATTAGCAGACCTTTGTTGAGGTTTGATATACCATTTTATTCTTATTTGTTTGTATATTGCAATCCTGAATTGAACAGAGGCACACAACACCTTATATCAACAGGTGGATAATTCTAATCAGAAGCCATTGCAGGAACCTAAATCCTTGATTCTAGAGTCATTGCCAATCCTAAACTGGAATGATGTTGGTTAGACACCAGCTTTACTGGTACTTGAAAGGGCTTTGGACTGGGTTGTTTTACCTCTGAGTGGAATTTTTTGAACATAGTATGCTAAATGGTCAGGTCACAAACTCCCTAAAGCTCTCAGAGAAGGTTGGATAAGGGGACGCACTGGATAGGTGTTAGAAGGATGGTACTCATGACACTGTAGTGTTTAATGTGAACAGGTATAAATTCCCTACACATGGAGCCATCATTTAATGTCCTCCATGCAATGGACAGTGACATTTACAAGCTCACTGGTTTCTCACTTAGGACAGAACATGGATTAGTAGAGAAATTTTGATATATGCACAGTGCAGACGCTAACCTAGAAATAGAGTATGAGCCTGGCTGCTACCAACTGAGCAAACCCCCCACATCACTGACAAAAGCCTGCCAGTATAATGAGGATGAGAGCCATGAAAAGACAAATCCATTTTTCCATTAAATATCATTCCTTTTTAAATTCACTTCATTTTTATTTTGTACCGACTCTTTGTTTTCCTTATCTTTCAAAATTTTTTACTTGGGTTGTTTTACCTCTGAATGGCACTGTTTTGCCCACAATGGGCTAAATGACTAGGTCACAAGGGCTCAGGGAAGTTTGGGGGAGGGAACTCATTGGACAGCTGTTAAGAGACGAATGAAAGCCTCCAGAAAAGGCCATGCAATGTGTTCTTTAATGTCCATAGGTTGTTTCTCCTGCACACGAGGCCCGTCGGTGTCTCTTTTCTGACTTGGAGGCAAGGTGGATGTTTAGTGGAGATAAATTTCAATAATAGCACGTGTGGGTCATGAACCTGAGAACTACAGATGTGAGCCTGGTACTCTATCAACTGAGCCAACCCCCATTTCTCTTGAAAGCGCCCACTTCCACTTGGTTCTGATGGTAAAGGGGGCCATTGTCTTATATTCCTACTAGTGTGGTGTATTAAAATTCTAGTGTGTTTCTTCCCCATGACTATATTTGGGGGTTGTTTGATACTGTAGTTTGACTTCTCTCCTAGTTTCTTTAATCATTCCAGTGCCAAGCTTGAAAAACTGGCTTGTAACAATAGAACAAACAATTTTTTCATTGTAATAAGCCAGAAGTAAAATTTGCTTTGCAATTTTTCTTATGTCAAATAATTAATGAATGAAAATATGGCATGGTACATACCAAATTAATCATTTCATTTAATGAAAAATACGAGTTTAATTTTAATAGGGCTTTTTTTTTTTGTAGTAAAAAATATATCTGGCAATGCAGATAAAAATTATTTAAAACAAACAGACAAAATAATTAGAATGCATATGAACAGTAAGGATGTTTATTTCTTAATAAGAAGAAAATACTCATGTCATGCTCTCTTGGCAAATTTTTGCTTGAAACAAGAGAATTACCCTCTTTTTAAAATAGTTTTCTTAGTACTATACTTTGAAAAAAAAAGCCCATATTTTTCACCAACTATGCTCAGTCAATAAACAAGTTAACTTTAGAATTTTTTTTAACGAATAACCAATCAAAAGGAAATGTCTCTCTGAATAAGGTAATACTTACCTGAAATGTTACCTTTATTTCTTTTTCATAATTCTTTTCAGTATGGTGTATTTTAAAACACAAGATGACATGGACTGCTCTACACGTTTATGGAATTTTCTGTCCTATTTATGAAATGGAGCCCCTCAGTGCGAGCTCCTGTATGCGGTGAGGGGACCACCCTGTGAAAGTTTTGCTGATCCTTGTACTTTCACAGTATCCTAAACACTCACCTGTATGTTTGCAGTGCATAGAGACCCGTGTCTCTGGAAAGAAGGATCCTGGTAGTCGCTCGGGGGTTCTTGTCTATTCTCCCCAGCTCATGACTGTTGGGGTTCCCTTTAGCCCATCTTGCCATTGGGGAGCTTGTTCGTTGTAGGACTGGGCAGTGATTTCAAGGGCCACTGCTACACATTTGCTTTAGCCTCTGCTTCAGCGGGTAAACTGGAGGTCCTGGGGTTGGCACCCTCAGGATCAGTCGGATGGTGGCTAGACCTACTAGGGCTAACTGCACAGTGAGTGTCTTACCCTTGTCCAGGTACAGTGTGGTGTTGTGGGATACAGTGGGTTGTCCAGATCAGTGTCTCTTTTCTGACTGAGAGGCAAGGTGGGTGTGTAGTGGAGATAAAATTATGCAAGTTTCCCCACACATTTACTAATTTAGTGGTTCTCTTTCTTTTGTGCTTGGCTCACTGGCAGTGTGGGTATAGTGCCCATGCAGCTGTGGCACCCAGTTGGGCATCCCCTTGTTCAGCTTCATTGTGGCTAGGGACCATGGGCACTGAACCACAATTAAACCACTACGAGTTCCCTGAAAAGGAAATTCATTAGCCACTGCTGCCAAGAGAGCATGACATGAGTCCCCATCTTCTTGTTAATCTTCTTTGTTATTGTCACCATCTTCTCCGTGTGCTTCTTCAACCCCACAGTTCCTAATCATCCACTCCGGGGTGATCAGGTGATTGGGCATGTGTCCCCTTTTTATGCCCTTTTTATGAATTGAATGTCAGGATTAGTACCCAAATGGGTACTAATCCTGACATTCAATTCACCATGTCTGCCAACTTCCATTTAGGCAGGATATCTTTACTGCGAGGTACAGATGTAATTTCAAACCTTCTGCATTTCTTTCAGTGCCGAGGTGTGGCTATCCCAGCACAGCTTGCTGGGGCAAACCCATTTGTGCTCTTTGTTGCAGCTAGTATTACCATCTTGAAGAAAATAGCTAGAGGAAAAAATAGGTACAGTGCTTCAAAATACTCTAGAACATCACCTATCCTGAGGTGAGAAAGCTTGCTCTGTCACCTGCCCCTACCTGACAAGATCTCCTGTGCCATTGCAGTAATCGGAAAGCCCATCATTGTGATGGCTTCCATGGTGGTGCAGACAGTTTTCAGTGTACCACAATCTGAATCTTTCTCGTCTGTTGTGAAGTACCTCATGATGCAGGTGAAACCACAGTTTGTGTCTGCATCAACATCAATGCCGGTTTCAATTCTTGCATCAATGTCTTCTTCTTCCACCTCAGGAAGTCCCTCTCCGTCATGCCCAAGACAGCCAGACCTTCCAAACTGAAAAGCACCCACCAGGGCCCAAGAAGAAAGTTTTATCCCCTCCTAATTTGGTGGTATCAGATCCCTATAACTCAGATGACCCTCAGGACATGGATATTGACTGCCCCATTTTTCCGAAACTGTCACTGATGACAGTGAAAATAAATAGGAAATTGTCCCCCACCAATTCTTCCAATTCCAGTTCTTCAATCAATAATTTTTTTCCACAAAACATTTATTGATTTAGATATTAAAATGTCTGATGTAATTTTGAGATTATCAATTATTGTTTAGATTATTTATAATGCTAAATAGCATGTTATTACTTAATTATTTATTTACATCTTAGTGAAATAAAAAGAATTATTTGCCATCCGAGATCATAAATGATGCCAAATGTAGGTGCTGAAAATCACAAGAAGAGTGAAAATTCATACTAAGTGGGAAAAAGACAGAGCTGCCATTAGTTCAGTGGTAGAATACTCTGGCTTGTTTCTGGATAGATGTGGGTTTGTGTCCTGTATGTCGACGAATTTTCCCCCGCAAAATATTTATTGATTTATAGACCCGGTGCTGTATCAATTTACATATATGCATTAGAGTTGGTTTGAAGAGGGAGCTGATAGCTTTGGAGTAAAAAATCTCTTCACACAAACTGGATATGTAGAAAAAACATAACTACCTTTTTCCCTTTTATTAAAAGAACATAATACTGATTTTAAAAACAAAAACCTAATACTGCCTTAACTTTCACCATTATTAATAATAAATTGCCCTGTTCTATTATGGATAGTAAAATAATTATATCCCCTCCAACTAAGTTTGGAGCAAGGGTGGCTCAGTTGGTAGTGCACCAGGTTCATATTCTGCAGTTCCCAGGTTCAGGTCCCATCTGGGCCAGTGTTGAGATATATCTCCGCAAAATTCCCCACCCTGCCCTTGGCCAGTAGGGGACACCGATGGCCTTGGAAAGACCACCATTCATTGGATGGGACATTTTCCCCATGTGTGGGAGAGCCTGTGCATGCTAAAGAATTCACTGGATGGCCTTTACAGGAGGGTACTATCTCTCTTCCAACAGGTGTTGCAATGGGTCCCCTCCCCCAAACCTTCTCTGAGCCCTCAGGGTCCTTGTGACTTGGCCATTTAGCTCAATGTGTGCAAAAAAAGTGCCACTCAGAGTTAACCCAACCCACTAAGTTCCAACTATCATACATGGAAAATCTAATCATTAACATAAATCAACATATCCTCTTAATGCATACATATATCCATTGTCATTACCTTGGAAACTATTACTCTGAGATTATCATCTCCCTCTTGAAACTATCTATAATGCATATGTGAATTGATACAGTGCCAGCCTTTATAAGTCGATGGTGCCCTTTCTCCACTTGCGTACCGAAGATATGGTCAAACTAAGAAGCCATGAAATGCATCTAAAGGACCGTAGCAGAGCAGATATATCTAGCAGCAAAATGGTAATGCATAAAACCCATTTTTTTTTCAATAAATATCTTAAAATACTATAATATGCATTAATTTCAGTAAAATGGAAATATAAAATATATTGCAACACATATAACAGATTTAACAGGGATTAACTCAGATGTTTTAAATACACCTGAGTTAAATTAAAAACTTAATTACTATCTGAACTGTTTTATTATTGTTTTAGTAAATCAAAATAGCATTTCAGTTGGCAAATACATGATAGTAGGGATGTTAGTCACTTCTTGTAGTAATATGTGAAATAGGTCCTTATTGCATGGATTACACAATTATATTTAGACCTCAACACGATATTTAGACTCATCATCCTTCAACCTTCTCCAAGCCTTAGGGTTCCTTTTGACCTAGCCATTAAGTCCATTGTGTCCAAAAAGTGTTGCTCAGAGGTAAAATAATTCAACCTTCCACATTGAATGTGGTCTTTAATTGCCAGCTCCAATATAGGAATTTTTTTTAATCAGTTCTGTTATTTAGCAATTTCTACACATTCTGTGATTTTGCACATGACAATCTTTAAATAAAATAGTTTTTAGGATATTTTCACTCTCATTTAAGGTGAAATGAAAAATGGGCAAAAGACATCCTTTTCACAGTTGATACTGGACATGGGACAAATGTTTTATAAAACCAGACTGGCATAAAACAGGGCAAATGACCACCCTTAATATGCCACAGAAAAACTCTGAAGGTAAGATTCCAGGTAAAAGACAGTATGCATCAAAAAAGAATCCATTTTTTATTTAGTGTTCAAACCAGGTTGTTTTACTCTACAGCCAACCACTTTATCAATCTGCATATTTTGGAAATTTTTTAGCTATTTTGCATATTGAATATGTTCTACAAATACATTTTATAACTATATAGCAATTCAGGAGAGTATTCTGACTGGACAGCTGAACCAGGTGTAAATATAGAGAAGTCCAAACAAAAGAACAAATCTGTGTCAACTGGAGGAAGTGCAACCACATCACGCTCTCGAAAGCATGTTTCTTCTGATGAAGAATCTGAAGATGAACAAGATGATGAAGAGGGGAAAACAGATTGTATTAAAAAGAAAAAAGATGCTCCTTTAAAGCCAAAGAAGAAAGTAAGTATATTTGATAATATTTTATTATTTCTACCAACATAATGAAAGTTTTTTATAAACAGATACATAATGTGTTGTAATAAAACTCATAAAATTCCCGAGAATTTGGAGTTTTTAACAAATCTGTTCATTATGAAGACTAGGATAAAAGAACACGAAAGGGATGTATGATTAAAAAAACAAACCACTTCATTAGCAGGAGTAGTCTGTAAAACTGGAATGACCCCACAATTTGACCTCACTCAAATTGTCCTCCCCCCCTCCCCCAACTAAATTTCAATTGGATCTCACTGAACAACTGGTGATATACCAAAATAGAGAAGCGTGTTGCAATGATTAAATTTACCACCCACCCCACCCATGGAAACAGCTCCTGGATCAGCACAGCGCTGCTAAAGTATTCACACCCCCCATCCCTTCCCAAGGCACATGGGCAAGACCATGAAACTGCAACAGTCCCACCCACTGCAAACCATATGGCACAGCTGCACAACAATTCACATGCATACAATCTCCAAAGTAGAACTGTTTACCCAACTTCTGAAGATGACGTTAATAGTCGAAACATGTCAAGTTACGGTGCTCTAAAGACCATTGTGTGATCAGTGCAACAGGAAAGGACTTCAAATATTTTGACAAGAAGTGAATAACATCCCTACTATCCTATATTCATCGATCAAAATGCTATTTTGATCTACTGGAACAATAATAAAACAGCATGGATAGTATTAAGATTTTAATATAAAAACCATTCTAACCTGAGTTGGATTATCAAGCACAGAAGTATATATGGAGCTATTTCAGTTTCCTATATGAATTCCTTTGATTTTCTATTTTTTGTGTGTAGGAGCAGAAACAAATAGAAATGTAAAAATCCTTTATAATCAGATCTTATTATCGAGAATAGATTCAAATATAAGCTGTTTCATTTCCCTGTATAAATTCTTTTATTTTCGGTTATTTCATTTAGAAGGAACAGAAAGGAATGAAAATATAAAAATCTATTTGAAATGAAATCGGATTAGCAAAAACTCAACAAAACTATCAGCTGCTTTCAAATCATGTAATGCAATTGTTTGATTTCTCATTATTTCATTGAATAAATGACCATTAGAAAATACATTTTATCAAAAGTCATATTAGTGCAAATGCAGATATCCTTATATAGCAGGCGTCGGCAACCTATGACCCGCGGGTCACCAAGTGACCCATTTAATAATTTCAAGTGACCCACTTGAGTTCCGCAAATAAAGTATAATATATTAAAATAAATTATACTTTATTTGCGGAACTCAAGTGGGTCACTTGAAATTATTAAATGGGTCACTTGGTGACCCGCGGGGTCATAGGTTGCCGACACCTGTTATATAGTTTAGTTTCCTGTAGTGTTGAAAAATGTTGCCTTTTTCTTAAAATGTTGGATTACAGAGAGCAAATACATGAACCCTTTGTCAAATTAAGAATTAAAGATTTCTTTTATAGACGGATTAAAGAGAATTTATGTAATCATCAACTATGTTTTTTTTTTTTAAATAACTTTGTTTTGTAGATTGCTAGACTTCTACAAAGTGTTGAGTTTGCTCTGCAGTAAATATTTTAGAATTGGTCTTAATAATCCAAAATTATTTCCTGATTTCTTTTTTTCCCACCCAATTGTCATCGACCCAGTTGTTGCATCTTCCCTGCTGTCTTCCACCAGTTGTTGCACACCTGCTTAAAGGCTTTAAGAAAATTGGGAGATCTTTGATACAGTGGGCAGACAATGTCAAATAGAACCTGGCCTACAGTGGCAAAATGCAGCAGCTGTTGCTCAGGAGATATTTGTTTGGAGAACATATTACACAGTCTGGTTGGACCTCTGTCATTTGCATAAGAATTTTGTATATGTGTATTTAATACATTATTTTCTTAAGCATGCCAGATATTTCTGCAACAGAAATAAATTGTTTATTTGATTGGTTTAAGTTGTTGTGCAGGGGGGGGGGGGTATTTTTTAACCTTTAATTGGATTTTCTTTTGAATTTTAGATAGGTAATTATTGGTATATCCTGCTTGGTTACCTATGCCCTATATGTGTTGTAACTATTTGTGAAGTGCATTTTAAATTGAACAATATTTATAAGTTCTTAAAATATAACATTTAAAGTGTTTTTTTTTTTGTAACTTTCTGGATTTGCAGATTAAATTACTAATTGATCCATGTAGGATGTGAAAACCTAATAATAAGTTGTGTTTGGCTACTGAGTTACTGTTCCCCAATCAAGACTACCCACTAACAAGTCTTTGAAAGGATCCAGTTGACAGAAACATTGCATTATTTATATATTGATTGTAAAGCACGTATAGTGTCACCTATAACTATAGTTTACTTGTAGCTGATCATACAAG
Source organism: Ryuthela nishihirai (assembly GCA_038380435.1). Lineage (NCBI taxonomy): Eukaryota > Metazoa > Arthropoda > Arachnida > Araneae > Heptathelidae > Ryuthela > Ryuthela nishihirai. The sequence goes on along the minus strand of JAWZYU010000001.1, from coordinate 149,991,330 downwards.
GTATATTTACAATTTACAGATTGTCACGCAGCCCCTCATTGTTAATAATTCATAGGCAATCACCTGTAGATAAAAGAAAATTCTTAAGTTGGGTGAAAAATTCTCTTAGTATGGTGATATATGAGCCCATGATTACCTTTTGATAGCATGCAAGTTGTTCTGACTACTGAACTACAAGCCAATTAACAGGAACATTATGAGGGATATTTAAGGATCTTATATTCACTTATTTAAAAAGTTTCATTCATTATTTAAAGATAATAAAGAATGCAGTTAGTACTGATGGTTTTTAAAATTACATAGTTTTTTTTTTTGCAAGAATTTTTCAAATATCTGTAGCATGTTGTATCAATTATATATATTTATATGCAATATAATATTTTAAAAGATGTCTTTGATATCCCATTTGAAGGGAGGTGCTAAGGCACTGCCAGACAGGTTTCGTCCTCCTGAATGGTTAACAGATGTAATGCCTCATAAAGCTCCTTATGTGCCTCAAATTGGTGATGAAATTGTTTACTTCAGACAGGGACATGAACTGTATGCTCAAGCTGTGAAAAGGGCAAGAATATACGAAATATATATGAGGAATCAGCCATGGCGAAAAATGAATTTAAGGGTATGATAAAATGTAATTTTTCTCTTAGTGTCAAAATTTCAAAATATAATTCTTATTGGTTAAATACCTTACGATTACTATATTTACTAATGACAGAATTTTAAATGAAAGTGATTAATTTAAATGCATTAAGCTAGTTGTATGATTAATTATTTCCATTTGTTGATTTAGTTTATATACAGTATACTTTCCCATCTTTTAAATTGCTTGGGACCAAACTTATTTTGGATAACTGAGAGGGGATAAAAAAAAGGTGCAAAAAATCTTCTATATATATATATTAGGGGGATTATATAATTTTCCATATATATATATAAATAAAATAAATTTAAAAAATGCAAAATTAACATTATGGTTCAAAAACATGACATATCCATGTAAATTATTTAAGCAACCCAGTTGCATCAATATTTTCTCATGTCACTTGGTGATGTATCCTGCTTGCACCATTTGTACCAATCTTTAGTTAGCACAGTTCACTCTCAGAATGAAGCTAAGAGCTCAAATATGAGTGAGAAACATTGAAAAGACTTGTTTTGTCATAGAGTAAGTAATGAACTTCACAGCAGATTTGTTTATGAATGCAATCTAGAAATTTCTTTTTGATAATTGAATTTAACTAACGGTTAAAACTCTGAGAGTTGAAATGTGACATAATTGAAAATTTGAATAAATGATATTCAGATGGGGAAGAGTATACCATTAACCTTTTCCAGGTCCAGCCTGAAAAACTGATTTACATCCAGAGGTCCAGCTAATTTTTCACTCTGATCAGCCAACAAAAATATTAACTTTAGAACTTTTTTGTTAAATAACTAATGAAAGGAATTATGGCATGTTAAAGCCAAATTAAGCACCATTTAATTCTGGATTTTCTGGAAATGTAATATTTAACAAAACAGACGACTAGTTTTATTTAAATAGGGTTTTTTTTAGAGTCATATAGTAAAAAAATGTATCTGGCAACACAAATAGAACTTTATTTAAAAAAATACTAATAAACAGAAATGATTATAATAATGCACATGAATAGAAAGTCTATTGATTTCTGAATAGGAAAAAAAATAATTTATTTGAAGCAAGAAGTAGCAAGAGTAAGTTATTTTAAGCAATTAACGATTGTCAGTGCTAAGACAGAAGCAAGACTCATTGCTGAATGCAACATGGTTCCATTCATCCCTCCATGCATGTCTGGTATGGCAGTCATTGCAATGGCTTTCAAGAGCTCAATACCTTAGCTAATCTGTGATTCACAGTCCATATCAACATGGGGATGTCTGTAGGTGCCTGTACACTACATTGAATATTGTCCACTGTGGACTGTGGGGCTGCTACTGCTTGCCATCGAATGCTGCGGTCAAAGCATTAAGACATCTGCCTATATGCACCAGTCCCACTATGGCAATGTACGTTACTTTCCTTCAACCACTGTTGCCAAATTTAGCCAACAGTTACTGCATTACAATGCATTTCTGCTGTGATGTGGACATGAACCAGCCATACATAGCCCTATAATGAAGTCTCTGGTAAAAGTGTCTGTGTGTTGGTAGGATTCCCGATGATATTGCCCAGGCATTATCCTTACAACAAAATGCTTTGACCACCGAAATCACTCCGATGCAATGACCCACACACCAGGTGAGCTCGACCAAACTTAGTTACACTGAGCTGTTTTGTCGTGTTATCTCCCTCACCTATCAGTTTTTTTACTGAAAAAGAAAAATTAATATATAATGTAATGCATCCACAGCTACAAGTTTTAGGTCGGCCATTTGATATACCGTAACCTAAAAATCATAATCATCAATTGACTGAAAGATCAGGAAAGATTAGTAATTTCTGGGGGAAAAAATTAATCTGCAGAAATGAAAATGAAGGTTTAAATATAAGTTTAAATATAATATAATTTATCCAAAGTATGAGAATAGTGCTTGTGCAGTAAACAATCCACTTTATAGTCACTTGACTGCCACACATGGAAGCAATTAATTAGATCATGACACTTGGCTCTCCCATCTCTGAGCAGTTTCACAATAACTAAGGTTCTAACAATAACAACTCTTTCGGCCTTCTGTGTAATGTGTTTCTTTTACTTATAGTTTTGATTTGAAGAGTGGGAAAGATGCATAGAATACTGGGATAAATGAGATAAATGATAAAAATAATTCTAAGAATGCTGAAATAGACTTATGGCAGAAAACAGTGTAAAACAGGGAAAAGAAAAACAGAGGTACATACTTTGCAGTTACTTCAAAAATCTGTTTTTAAAAATAGCAGTTTATTTTTTTCTGTTAATTTTCAAAAGATTTTTTAAACTTTAAGGAAAAATTCATTAATAGTTCAAATCAAACTTGTGAACTTAAATCAGATGGTTGCTTCAGTACAGAGTAATGTTAACAAATAAATATTTTTATAAAATATATGTGAGAAATTTTTCAAATGGCAATTTCTATTTTTTTTCAAATTTAAGTTTCATGTGTTGTACAAAAGACATTTGCCTCTCGTTTTGGATTCTGTCAACATCTGTGATTACCAGGGACCTTGGAAGGATTAAAGCCTTCTACTTTCAAAATGTAATAATTACAATAAACAGCAAACAGACGGCAGTCTCATCTCACCTCAAAGCATTGTAATCACCCTAAATAGTATCAGCATGATGATAGGAGGAGGAAATACAAACACATGCAGGACACAACCCAGCAGTATAGTCCCCTACAACTGCAGACTATCAGTGTTCATGACAATGACCAAGTAGATGGTCAAAACCAGTCTGCACACTAGAATATTTTGAATAAAAACATTAAGAATTGTGGCAAACTTTAACAATAACCTTTAAGAAATGTAGACTTTTTCTAGAATAGTAAGATAAAAAGCTGCACAGTACATAACAAACCATATGGTATTCAGATATCTAATAACCTAATGTTTTGAATCCTTCCATTCAATTAAAAATAATATGACACAAGAATTGAACACCATCTGAAACTCAGACATAAGTGACTTGTTTCTAGAAACAAGTCACTTGAGCTGGAAAGATCTCTGAAACCAGTGTATACATGCCCAAGGAAACTACTTCAAAGGTGATAGCAAACATTGAGAGATGAGCTTATCCAGTTCCATTTTATCCCCATAATCTTTTAAATTTGTAACACCCCTCATATATATATATACACTACACTGAGAGGCCAAAAGTCATGGGAATAGCAGTTAAAGTAAAACTAGTGTGCTGTATTCATAACCAATGCATTGGACGTCAACTGTAGAATGACGCTGCAGCAGTCTACAAATCCAACGTTCTTTTCGGAGTAGTTGTTAATTCAGTATGGCTGTACGTTGTGAGTTGTCTGACTTTGAATGTGGCTTGATTGTCTGTGCCAGAAGGATGGGTCATGCAATGTGGAGATTGTTCAGGAATTCGCTTTTCCCATGTCTACGGTGTCAAGAGTTTATCATCAGTATTCTGTTGATGGCATTTCCTCACATGTAAACCAGCGAATGGGATGGCCACATGCAACTGCCGAATGGAACTCGTGTCAGCTGTCATGAATGGTAACGACCAACAGATGGGCTACAGTGCATGAAATCACTGCCAATTTGAATGCGGGCCAAACACAAAATGTTTGTGAAAGGACTGTCTGTCACCACCTGCACTCCATCGGATTTGGTAGCTGAAAACCCACTTGTGTCCCATTGCTTACACTTTGTCACAGAGCTTAACGACTGGAATGGGCACGAAGACATTGAAATTGGACAGTAGAACAGTGGCATCAGGTAGCATGGTATGATGAATTAAGGTTCCAGTTTGTTTTGTGCCGACGGGTGCATTAGAGGGTGGCCTAGGCCCTGTGAAGCCATGGACCCTTCCTATCTGCAAGGTACTGTTCAGGCTAGAGGCGGTTCTGTAATGGTGTGGGGCATGTTCATGTGGTCTTCATTGGGCTCTCTTGTCCATTTGGAGCAATCGCTGACTGGTACGAGATACGTGGTCATTCTCACAGATCACCTGCACCCCTTCATAACTCTCAAGCATCCTGATGGTGAAAGGGTATTCCAACAAGATAATGCAGCATGTCACCAATCTTTGGTTGCTAGGAGGTGGATTGAGGAACACTCCACAGACTTTACCACCATGAATTGGCCCCCACGGCCCCCCTATATGAACCCCTAGGAGCATCTGTGGGACACAATGGAAACAAGCTTACCATCCAATGCAGCACAATTATGATCTACACTGCAGGAGGTGTGGCTGCCATCCCTGCAGAATGATACCTGCAACTCGTTGACTCCATGCCTCAACATGTGGCTGCACTCTGCTGAGGTCTCGAGGAGGACCAACTCATTATTTGGCACGTATTCCATGACTTTTAGCCTCTCAGTGTAAACATATATTACCACAAATATTCCCCATCAAGGGAGCAGAACAAATGCATGACTAATAACACTTTCAAGGTAAAGTGAAACTGTTCATAGCATGTCCTAATTGTATTGTATTTATATACTGGATGAAGTGAAGATATCACATTGATATATTATGCAACATTCGTAAACAGCAGCTCTACCATCTACACCTGAAAGGCATACAAATGAACTTTCATCACCTTCAATAGCAATTTGGACAGATATCGAGTCACAACTGTTCTCGTGATATAATTAACCAAATGTCATTTCTACAATGGTGTTTATATCAGTTTTTTAATTTGCAATTTTATTTTTTGAAAAAAGTTAATTTAGCCATGCCATATTTTTTCTACTACATCACTTTTGTCCTCTTCCACAGATTTATCTTTATAATAGCTTTATAAACATTACAATTCAATGAAATTCTTTAAACCATTATTTATACAAAAAAGAGTGAATCACAAATTCAGTTTTTTAACTTTTCTTAACAGAGCATTTTGTTAAAATTTAATAGTTCTTTCATAATGCTGCAGTAAAGAAAATAAAGCTATCAAAATATTCAAAGATCAAAAACATATTGTTAAACTAAAAAACATCGAAGATTCTTTTCAGATTTATTTAACTAAAGTTATTGTCCTTGAGAAAGTTTCAAAATTTTTTAATGTGTTTTCTTTAATTATATTTGAAATATGCTACTTTTTCAAGTTTTCCCTTATTTTTAATATTTGGGAATTTTTATAAAGGCAACTTTTTGTGTGGAGAGTGACTTCTTTAACTACCAATTATTATAATATTTTTTTAAGTGTTAAAGCACCAAATACTTCCATGTGTATGTGTCAAATATGATGTCTTAAAATGAAAAATAAATGAAAAAGTTTCAATAAATAGTTATGAACTACTGCTTAGGATTTTTTATGGTACTTAGAAAAAGAGAGAGGGACATCATAATATTTGAATAGTTAAATAAGATTAATAACTTCGGCTTTAGTATCCAACTATATATTTTTTAACTCTTTATGGTCAGGTTATCATTGTTGGTTTAGTTTTACAATATTCAAGTTTTGTTTTTATTAAAGAATTTTTATTCAGTTTTTTTTTTCTTGTTTTTATTTATTGGGCTGATTGTTTCAAAATGGGAAAACTCAATTTACTGATTCAATGAGAGCAAAATCTGAGATATGACTTAGATGTAAATGGGATAGGCAGAGGAGGAGCATGGCTGAGAACTTAATCCTTAATCCACCCCTGCTTTCATGATTCATAAATGTGGTCTCACTGTATTCCACTGTTAAAAGAGTAGTCATGTTTCTGTAACACTGGCAAGAAATCTTCACACAGAGACTGGATTAACCACAAATTAAGGACTAAGTCATTAACTCCATGTGATATTTCATAGGTTTTTACTGCACTACTCTTGGTCTGTAGAGCTGAACTTAATGTAAAAGAATCAATAATAAGACAAGGGAAGTTAAATATTCTTAGGTTCTCACTTAACTACCATTTGCAGTTAAAAGGTTACTGTATTCTTATTATTTTGAACTGTTTTTAACAGTTATGTTTTTGATTATTTACAGGACCAAGAAATTGCTAAAATAATAGATATTAAATATGATTTGTGCCCACCTCGACTGGTCTGCTTGGAATTAGCACTGTTGAATCCTTCTGGAAAGACTGGAGATACTTTTACTGTTAGATATCACGATATGGCAGATGTAATTGACTTCATTGTCTTGAAACAGAACTATGATCAAGCTATGCGTTATAATTGGAAACCTGGTAAAGTAATTTATTTTATTATTCAATAAAAAGCATTTAAAAAACACTGAATATGAACACTTAAAATGCTTTTTTCATCTCAATGTGCTCTGAGCAAAATTGCACAAAATTCTGTGTGTAAATTTACAAATAGTATTTTTTAATATAGTGTAACCAAGTTAACCATATTAAAGTGGTTGGTAAATGATTTGAATTACCAGATAAACATGAAGAAACGAGAAAAATTATGCAATCTGAATTTTCCTCACCCAATTTGAGGAGTTACTGAATTGAAAAATACTTTCTTTGTACACAGATAGTACAAAATATGTTTAAATACAGCATCTGATATACATACTTTGCTTAACCTACATATAAAACTTCTTTGAAAACTAGAATTGCTTTTTTTATTTCTAGTTTCAAATGTTTTGTCACAATCTGAGCTGATGACATATGTCTCATGAAGTTATTAGTTTTATATTGAATTACTGCTCTGTATGAAAATTATTCCCAGCAGAAAAATGAAGTCCAAATAAGCAGATTTTTACTGTATACTATATTTGAGAGATTTATGCTTAAAAACATTTATATTGCACACAGTTTGATTTTATGTGTGTATTAGTTAAATATTGAAATAAGAATATTTTCAGGACTCTTATGAAGCATAAAAAAAATGTATAGCTTTCTGTAGCTAAATGCATAATTAAAGTGACTTAAAATAACAAAGGTACTCAATTTACATGCTTTCAGTTTTACATGGTCAACAAAATGCAACCATGTTTTTACATGGTATAGATCAAGTTTTTTTAATGTACATAGATATAATACAAATGATATATGAAGGAGATTATTAGACTGTCATCCCAAAGTAAAAATCAAGTAAATGGTTTTAATTAATATTTATTTTCAGGAATATATAGATAATAATAAATTCCTATATTAATGAAATCCATCTCTCAAGATCTGGCTTTTCTAGACTGAATTTTTCAAATTTGTAAACATCTTGTTTTATCTTATCTTTAGCAAAAAGTTTAACTTTATAGACCAGTGGTTCTCAACCTTTTATGTTTCATGTACCCCTGAAAATGTGTATGTAACTGGCGTACCTCTTGTATAGATAGATAAAACTATAGTTATAGTATAACAATGGTTGCTTTTACTTTGTTTACTAGATCTAGCAACTTTTGAGCTCTCACAGCGTACCCCAAAAAATTTTACTGTGTACCCCACGTTGAGAACCCCTATTGTAGACTATTATAGAGGCTAAATGCAGCTGATTCATAAGTACATTGTTTCATAAAATATCATATAAATACTAATTTTTCAAAATACAGCACTAAGTCTTGATGCAAATGCTTAATTTTTAATTTATATTCTATTCATAAATATCCTTATTTAAAATTTTGTCTTTACATTTGTTAGTGTACATTTAAATTAATGATGAGTATTTTCCATGACCAAAAAGAAATCTGAGAAATTAAGCATATCTGAATTAGTACAAATAAAGTGCAAAATAATGTTACATTAATTCTTATTATTACTGCTGAACCTAAATTTAAAATATGCATAAATAAAACTTCCAATATATATTTTTTCATAACAAGAATTTTTTTCAGAACCTATCCTTTTTTCCATAAGTTATTGGTATTGATTGGCACAGTTTTGATTTACACAGTGATTTCCCAGACCCTGTCTGCAAGTTCCTGTACATGGTGAGGGGACCACCCTGTGAAGGTTCCTCTGGTTATAATACATTCACAGGTCCTAATGCTTGCCTGCGTGTTTGCCGTGTGTGACCCATGTCCCTAGAAATGAGGATCCTGGTACCTGCATACTTCCATCAAGACAGGTTATTTACATTGTGAGGTATCACCGTATATATTCCCAACCCTCTGCACTCTTTTAATATCACAAATATGGTTATGCCATATCATTGTCAGAGATATGGTCATGCCCACACAGCTTGTCAGGGTAAGCCTATCTGTGCTTCCTGTGGCTGTCAGGACACCTCAATCTGGACTGCACAGCTGAGTTGGCAAGCTGTATAAATTGCTGTGATGTCCATCTTGCATGTTCCAGTGATTGTACCATGTAGAAAGATGTGCATCATGTCAAAACAATATGGAGCATCTTGTATTCCAAGACAAGAATGATCATTGCATTGCCACTCCCACCTGGCAAGCTCTCATGTGCCAGTGTGGCTGCTGGAAAGCCTATTATTCTCACAGCATCTGTGGCAGTGCAAACTGGCATTAGTGTTTCACTATCTGAGTCTTTCTTGCCAACCACAAAGTACCTCTTGCAGCAGGCGAAGCCAATGTCCATTTCTATTTCTAGCACTGGAAGGCCTCCTCCTTCCAGACCTCAGACAGCCAGACCTTCCAAACTGAAGAGGCCACCACCTGGACCAAAGAATGAGTCCATGACCCCACTCCTTATGGTGACTGTGACCCATGTTCTTTGGACAGTTGCAAGGACATGTATACGTACTGCCCCATTTTTCCCAAACCATTGCTGGCAACATTTAAATAGGAAATTGTTGTTCGCTCAATCCCCTGAGTTGGCCACATTCCTACAATGGAATTGTCATGGATTACAGAAGAATATTGAAGACATCATAGTCCTGCTATGGGCACACAAGTCCATCTGTGTGTGCCTGCGAGAGATTTGTAGACTTCCAACAATCCCATGATCCAGCACCCCTGGGGTGTCACCATCCTCATGTGCAACTATTCTATGTTCCAATTCATAACCATCACCACCAACTTAGAGGAAGTGACCACACATTTTCTTAGGGTTTTCATTAACTGTCTGTTCTGTCTATCTACCATCTGGAAGTATCAGCTTCCAGGAAGACCTTGATGACCTTCTCATGCAGCTGCCATTCCCCCTGCTCATCCCTTGGTGCTAGCTCCTGTACCCTGTGAAGGTTCTGGGTCCTGAACGCTTATCCACATGTTTGCTGTGTGTAGTTACCCATGTCCCTGGAAAGGAGGATCCTCGTAGTTGCTCAGGAGTCCCCATTAGAGAGCCTGTTTGTCACTGGGAGGGGCTGGGGTAGCTCAGTCGGTAGTGTGCCAGACTCATAATCTGCAGTTCCCAGGTTCGAGTCCCAGCTGGATCAGCATTGAGATTTATCTCTGCAAAACTCTCCACCCTGCCCATAGTCAGTAGGGGACACTTATGGGCGTGGAAAGGCCACTGTCTGTTGGATGGGACATTGAGCCATGGCTTTTTGTGTGGAAGAGCCATACCCTGTGCATGTTAAAGAACATGCTAGATGGCCTTGACAGGAGGCTACATCTGTATCCCAACATCTGTTCCAGTGGGTCCCCTCCCCCAACCTTCTATGAGCCTTTGGGGTCCTTGTGACCTGGCCATTTAGCCCATGGTGTGCAAAAATATGCTGCTTATAAGTAAAACAACCCAGCTCATTGCTGGAATGTGCAGCATATTCTGGGGGTTGCTGCTGCACACTGCTTTGGCCTCTGATTCAGGTAATTGGGAGGTCTTGGGGTACCCCCTACTCCCCAGGATGAATCAGCTGGTGTGCTGGACCTTCTAGAGCCAACTATACTGTAGGTGAGTGCCTTGCCCACACCCGGGCAATGGTTTACGAGAGTCCCCACACATGTACTAATTTTTTAGTTTTCTTTCTTTTGTGAGGCAGTTCTCTTCTTGAACTTTTTTTTTTGCTTATTTTGTGATGACTTAGGTGAGTGTTGCATTTCTCTTTTCGTTTTCATTCTTATTTAGTTGGGAGGGCTTGGTTCACTGGTGGGTGGGGACAACAATAACTGAACCACCAAAAACCAAACATGAGTTTCCTTAAAGGAAATCCATCGGCCAGTGCTGCCAAGAGTGCTCATCATGGCCCTCATCTTCATTATCATTGCCATCATCGTTCATATCTGTCTCTTTGTTCCCATGATTCCTAATCATCCATTCCACAGGTCATGGGGGACATGTCCCCTGTTTTTTATCAGCAAAGGTCTGGAAGATCTCGTCAGAATTTCAAAGTCAGTCAAGTGTCATCTGGTGACCTGCAGATGAAGACTAAATTCTCAAAACATTCTGAGCTACTTTTGAATGTTATAGCAATTGGTGGGATAACAGTCACCGTCACATCCCATAAGGCACTCAATTCCTTCCAGGGTGTGATCTCCGAGTGGGGTCTCCTCAAGGTTTTTGAGGAGGAAATCTCAGAGCTGTCGTCCCAGGAAGTGATAGCAGTTCATCGGATTTCACAGCACCATGATGGGAAGTTAGTAAGTCCAGGTGGGTACTAACTTCCCATCATCCTCATGTTTAACATGCCACATCTGCCTTCTTTCACCAAGGCAGATTACCTTCACTGCGAGATACAGCCATATATATACCAAATCCTCTGCATTGTTTCTAATTCCAGAGGTACAGTCATGCCCGCACAGCTTGCCGAGTCAAACCCACCTGTGCTCATTGTGTCAGCCAGAATCTCCTCAATCTTGACTGCACCGCAGAAAAGGCAAGCTGTGTGAACTGTAGTGGTGAACATTCGGCATACTCCCACAACTATCCTAGGTGGCTGGAGGAGGAGAAGGAGGTACAGCACTTCAAGACCATAAATAGCATCACTTATCTAAAGGTGAGGATGTTCGCTGTACCTCCTATCTCACCTGGCAAGGTCTCCTAAACTAATGCAGGCATCGGAAGGCTCATCACCATAATGGCATCCATGGCAGTGCAGACTGATATTAGCGTTCCACCTGCTGAATTTTTCTCACCCATGGCAAAGTACCTTCGTACACAGGCAAAACTAACATTGGTGTCAGCATTGACACCAACATTGGTTTCTATCCCTGTATCAGTGCCTTCTGCTAACACCTCCAGAATGCCCCCTCCATCCCAACCCCAGACAGCCAGACCTTCTAAACTCATCTACCAAAAAGATTTAAGGATCCAAAAAGAAAGTTTTATCTCATCCTCGTTTAGCAGCTTTGGATCTATGTCCCACAGAGGACTCTGAAAGACATGGATGACAAGATGACTGTCATGCCCAAATTTTCCAAAATTGTCACTGACAATGGTAAAAATAAATCTCAAGTCGCCCACCAATTCTTCTAAGACCTGAGGTGGCCACACTCCTACAATGGAATTGTCTTGGATTCCAGAGGAAAATCGGCAACATCTAGGTCCTTCTGAGGGCACAGGAGCCCATCTGCATGTGCCTGCAGAAGACTTATTTGCAGTCACCGATCCCACAATCCAGCACTTTTCTCTGGTTCACTGGGACCAGGATAGAGATGGTCAAGCTCACAGGGGTGTCTCATCCTTGTGAGCAATCATTCTCCATTCCAGGTCATACCCCTCACCACCACCACCTTAGAGACATTTGCCATCTGCCTCTTCATGGGATTTTCATTGATAGTCTGCTCTGTCTATCTAGATCATCTTGCATCTGCTGTTCCCCTTCCTCATCATGGGGGACTTCAAAACACAGTCCACTTTAGGGCAGTGTTGAAAGCAATGAGAGGGGTGAGGACCTGTAGCAGTGGCTACTGGATCTGTCACTCTCCCTGTTGAATACCAGTGTCATTATCTACTTTCATTCTCTGACCCGCACCTTCACTGCCATTGATCTCACCAACTGCCCCTCCTTGATCCTTCCACTCTTTATATGGGAGGTCGAGGACAACCTATATAGAAGTGATCACCTTCCTGTGGTGTATCATCCCACCTCATTCCACCCACAATGGTGTATCATTTCCCCCAATGGTGTATCATCCCACCCACACATCCCACCTCATTGATTCTGGAGCACAATGGACATGCAATTGCTGACACTCTAGAGGAGTCATTCTCCTCCATCTCTTACCCTCAGTACTCCCCACTTTAGGCCCATTTCTGGCCCTAAAGATCAGGTCGGAATGCTCTCCACTGATTTTCCATTTGAATGGCCCAGAGCCTTAACAACAGGCCATTCACAGTGCAGGAGCTACACCTTACTCAGCACACTTCTTGTGCATCTGCCTTCAGGCCAGACAATGTCCATTATGTCATGCTCCAGCATTCTCTCACCATCAAGCAAAAATCAGCTGCTCCGACTCTTCAACTGTATTTTCACCGAGAGGAGCGGTAGGGGCAGGGGTGGCTCAGTCGGTAGCACACCAGACTCGTAATCTGTAGTTCTCAGATTCAAGTTCCAGCTGGGTCAGCATTGAGATTTATCTCTGCAAACCTATCTGCCCTGCCCATGGTCAGTAGGGACACTGATGGCTTCGAAAGGCCACCATCCTTCGGATGGGACAATTAAGCCTTGGCCCCGTGTGTGGGAGAGTCTTACCCTGTGCATGTTAAAGAACACACTGGATGGCTTTGATGGGAGGCTACCATCTGTCTCCCAACTTTCTCTGAGCCTTCAGAGTCCTTGTGATCTAGCTATTTAGCCCATTGTGTTTAAAAAAGTGCCACCCAGAGGTAAAACAGCCCAACCCAGACAAATCGAAGAGCAGTTTCTGGACTCCTAGCAGGAGGCTATTGTTTTGGCCTTCCCCAAGCCAGGCAAGGATCCCAAGATTCTTTCCAGTTATTGTCCAAATGCTTTGATGAAATATCAGCCTCACCTTGGACCATATAGTAACAACATATTTTAACCATATGCCCTGCTTTTAACTTCAAACATCATATTTATTTTAACTTTCACTGCTCGACATAGTAAATGCCACACCATGAAAAAATGAGACAAAACTTGCCACACATGTAGACAAGTAGGTGGGAAAGAAGTGATTTAATTTCTGAGGTATTATATGAATGTGATGGGCGAGAAGACAATATAATATGGCCTGGATCAATAGGTTGTAGGACTGCCATGATGGATTATACATTTGGCAACACAGTATGGCATTGAGTCAAAAAGTCCTCGGATGGTGTGCTGAGGTATCGCAGACCATGCATCATTGACCTGTGTCCATAATTCATCAACATTTCAAGGGAGTCATGCAGAGGCATTAAGTCCTCTGCCAATAAAATTTCACATGTTCTCTGTTGGGGAGAAGTATGTGGATTACACTGGCCAAGGCAGCACCTGGATACCTTGTAGGTGCTGTCTGCTGATGTTGGCAGTGTGTGGGTGTTATATGTTAAACTGGGTATCAGGGATACCATGGAAGTATGACAACAAAACAAGCTGCAGTGCCTCATCATCATATCATCAGGCTGTCATTTTACCTACTTTGTGTATAAGTGGTGAGCAGCTTTTGAAACTGATAGTGCCTCAAACCATGATATCAGGCTGAAGTGCCATATGACACTCATGAATGGCAGAAAGATCAGCCCAGTTTCCACCTCCAGACTCTCAATCAACGATTGTCAGTGCTAAGACAGAAGCAAGACTCATTGCTGAATGCAACATGGTTCCATTCATCCCTCCATGCATGTCTGGTATGGCAGTCATTGCAATGGCTTTCAAGAGCTCAATACCTCAGCTAATCTGTGATTCACAGTCCATATCAACATGGGGATGTCTGTAGCTACTTGTACACCACATTGAATATTGTCCACTGTGGACTGTGGGGCTGTTACGGCTTGCCATCAAATGCTGCGATCAAGGCATTCAGACATCTGCTCCTAGCAGAGAACCATAGTGGGACTGTGCCATAACTATATGCACTATCAATAACTAATTGCCATAGTGGGACTGTGCCATAACTATATGCATCAGTCCTACTATGGCAATGTACATTACTTTCCTTCAACCACTGTTGCCAAATTTAGCCAACAGTTATTGCATCCCAATGCATTTCTGCTGTGATGTGGACATGATCCAGCCATACGTAGCCCTAGAATGAAGTCTCTGGTAAAAGTGTCTGTGTGTTGGTAGGATTCCCAATGACATTGCCTAGGCATTCACCTTACAATACATGCTTTGACCACCAAGATCACTCCACCAAGATCACTCCGATGCAATGACCCACACACCAGGTGAGTTCGACCAAACTTAGTTACACTGAGCTGTTTTGCCGTGTTATCTCCCTCACCTATCACATGATTGGTTCTCAACTGCGCTCATTTACACAACTCAACTGTCGACACATACCCAATTATTTGCATGGCACTCTGACAAATACTTCCTTCCTTAGCATTTTCTATATTGAGCAGTGTATATATATATGTATCTTTATTGGTTTTCAGGTATTTATATTTTTTCTCTGTTTTAGATCTGTTGTTTTTGTCTGTTCTATGTTTTTTGTTGTTTTTGAACATGTTCCAAAGTTTTTAACTTTGTGGGTTATTCATCTTTTACCCTCTTTTTATCTTGTGTGGTGCATTATAGCCACTGTTGCTAATGTGCCATAAAACCCTAAACAACCAACCCAGACCCTGTCTACTCTATAAATTGAAGAATAGGTGCATGTAACATGGTTCCATAAGACATTTGATAACATGCATTCCTAAAGAGTAAAAACTAGAAGTAAAACATACCAGTAGTGAAAACGCTTAATGTATTCATATTAACTACAGGGAAAGATAAAGTACTGACAATTTTTGTTCAGCTCATAAGAGAAATCAGTTTTAATACCCTCTTTAACTTTGAAGTTAATGTGAGTTTAGTAAGTGATTTCATCAATGATGTGTTCTGTTTTTAATGTTTAGTTTTTTAGGGTGCATATAAAATTATATTTTTGTTCGCTTTTTGTTTTTGTTTGCAACTTTGTGGGGGGCTTTGTCACTGAAAACACTTGTATTTTTCCAGCTTGAGAGGAGAGAATTGCTACATTCTCTATGCTACTCTGCATCTCCATTAAATTTTCATCTTTTTGCAGGTGGAAAAATGAGGGGACACAATTTGAAATAGTGCATTATATTCTCTGCATCAGAAGCATTCATTCGAGATGTAAATGATTGCAATTGACCACTGTGATATTTCCCTCCCTTTTTCAAGATAGAAGAAGAGTGGTGAAGTGGAATCAAAACTTGAAATAAACTGACAGCCCCTTTTATTATCGGTGCAGTTATTTTTATTATCTATGATACTCCCCACAGCACAAGCTTTCTTTTGATGTGACTCATTGCATTCAGCCTTTGTATTAAAAACATAGAAGAGCAGTAGCTATATTTCAAGCTTTCATACGACATGATACATTATGCTTTAATGACATGATACATTATGATTTGAAAATACTTTTTTGAAATTATGATGAGATAGATGTAAGTCCAACTGCTGATATTATATTGCACTTCACTGTCAAGCTGTTTCTCTGATGATAATTTCCAAAGAGAGAGTTACAGTCATAAGTTCAAAGAGTATCTTCAAAGCATTCTCACAATGCCAACTGGTGGAAATCGCAGCTGCAGCTTATTATCATCAAAAGCAAGTTTCAACATCCAGACTTAGAAGATATATATTGAGAAAAATCTGAGATCGAGTATGTCTGCCATCTGTTAATATACTGAAAAGAATGGATTTATTCTGGTAAAAGCCTCCTCTCATAACTTTTATAGTTAAAGTTGTATTTGGCTAAACTTGACTCAAATGTATTCCTCCTTATGTTATAAGGTTATGGATAGATAGCTTAGTGAGCAATTCTGCTTTCTAAGATTGTTATTTTGTAAACAACAATTATCTAATTAATGAATTTTATACATAAGTTTGTCCCTCTCATTTGGAAAATATGGTGGAACAAATGCTTAACAAGCATGCAAACTGACAAATCAACAAATGAAAAACAAAAAGCAATAGATAAGTAAAATATATAAATTAAAATTTAAAAAGTGAAAACCTATCATCCTATATTAACCCTAAAAAGTAAAAATATATACAGAGGGTGTTCAAATAGTTCTTGATACATGTCTGTAGATTTGCACACATTCCTTCCTCCAAAGTTAACAAACTATAACTTAAACATATATAATAATCCCTTTGTTTGTTTCACTATAATTGTTTCATATATCAATGTTACACAGTGTCTTGTAGAATAGTGTAGTAGATGAAATAATAGGAAGGCTAAACAACATTTCAGAAGTTTATACTTCATAAATTTTGTACACTAATCATGAAGATGGATAAAATTGACAGATGAAATGATTATTAAGTACTGTAACAGAGTATATAAACGAAGTTATTGACTACATAGGAAAACCAAAAGAACTCTTCAAGAAAGAATAAAAGGAACGTTGAAGAAATATAAAATTAATGCAAACTATTACAGCTCTTTCATCTACGGGACGGGGGTGGCTCAGTCGGTAGCGCGCCAGGCTCGTAATCTGTAGTTCCCAGGTTCGAGTCCCAGCTGGGTCAGCATTGAGATTTATCTCCGCAAAATTCCCCGCCCTGCCCACGGTCAGTAGGGGACACCGATGGGCTTGGAAAGGCCGCCGTCCGTCGGATGGGACATTAAGCCGTGGCCCCGTGTGCGGGAGAGTCATACCCTGTGCACGTTAAAGAACACGCTGGATGGCCTTGACGGGAGGTTATCATCTGTCTCCCAACAGCTGTTCCAGTGGGCCCCCTCCCCCAACCTTCTCTGAGCCTTCGGGGTCCTTGTGGCTTGATCATTTAGCCCATGGTGTGCAAAAAAGTGCCGCTCAGAGGTAAAACAACCCAACTCTTTCATCTACAGTTATACTTGAAGGAGCTAAACCTCTATTCAACAAAGCTTTCATATTAGCAGCCATCATCCATCTTCGAGTTATCGTTAACAGAAAAGCTACAAATTTTTGTCAGCGAAAACTGTTCTTGTAATACTGACCCAAGTTCAACTAAGTCCCGCATGGAAAATTCTATTACGAAACTTTCCACAAAGCAATATGTCTTTGCCACAGTTATTAAGCAAAAATTCATCATCAAACTATAACTCCCCAACAATCACCAGCACCTCTTGTGGCAGCTGACCTTGCTTATCATACTGCATGACTCATGCATTGCATCTCTCCACAACTACAATTGGAAGCAAGACTTAGAACTTTGAAATTTTACCTACTTTTATAAGTTAATTCTCTGATCATTGTATGTCTGAAGAAGTCCTAATAGTTAGCACAAAATCGATAACTTCGTTTATATGCTCTTTTACACTGCTTAATAATCATTTCATCTGTTAATTTTATCCTTCTGAAATGTTGTTTAGCCTTCCTATTATTCCATCTACTACACTATTCTATAAGATGCCATGTAACATCGATAGATGAAACAATTGTAGTGAAACAAACAAAGGGACTATTATATATGTTTGACATTTTCACTGAGATGTGCAGTATTTTATAAGCTATGATTTGTTTGAAAGGTTGTCTAACTTATCATTATATGCTAAAAACAAAGGCCATAACATCATTTTTCTCTTTGCTGGCAGTGTGTAAGTTCAGTCTGTGAAATATATACATTTTTGCTATGGAGTCTACTAAAGACAGGGTAAAGATTTAAATTTCACAAGGATGCAGCTTGTGGACAACATGAAGAAATTTCATTCTGATTTATTGCAAGCATATGGGGATCATGCCTTTTCATATGGCACTGTTACAGGATGGATGTGCAAATTCAGAGAAGGACGACATGAACAAGAGAACCATTGCTGCTGTTCGTGAACTCGTTAAGGAAAATCCACACATCACCATTCGGATAATAAGTTTAGATGTCAATGTATTGATTGGCAGTGTGGAAACAATTATCAACAAATTGACAGAACAGCCAAAATGGGCTAGTTAAGTCAACTTGTGCAAGGGTATGCAAGCAATATTTGAACCTAGTGACCCCAAATGGTTAACCGGCATTGTCACAGATGATGTGATATGGCTTTATTACTATACAACTCTCAGGAAGATCAACAACTATGTTTGGTTACAGAAGATGAACTGCATCCCCAAATTCTCCAACAAAACTTTTGCTCATGGAAGTGGATGTTCACAATTGTTTTTTAATTTCCAAAGAATGGTATCTTTGGACATCTTACCTAAAAAAAAACGATTATAAATGGCCAATACATTCCCCAACAGGAGTACCATTAAGCATTCCAGAATTGATGTAGACATCTGCAACTTTGCATAAATGCTGGAGGGGAGTACTTTGAAGGACAGTAAAAGTTTTGTTGAGTAAGTGCAATGGATTTTGTTCTGCAGATGCATGTCAGGAACTTTTTGAATGCTCTTCATAATTGATGGGGGAAAATGGAGGTTTTTGGTTCATTAGACTTTATGGAATTGCTGCATGGATTGATCTCGTTTTCAATATGTAAATTCTTTATATAAAATTACATCTTAAGTTCAAATATGAATTAATTAAATCTGCTTTTCAGATCAGAAATGGCATTTACTCAAACTACACAAGTCAATTATAAACAGAATTTGTTAGAATTTATTTTTATAACAACATTGTATTCATCCTGGCAGATATTTCACTAAGCCATCAGCTTTGCTGAATTCTGCCAGTAATTGAACAGTATTAGTAAGAACATTTTGAACACCTCACATATGTAACATATTAATTATGAAATCACTTACTGAATTTGTATTAACTTCAAATAAAGATAGATCACTAAACACATTTCTTTTACTGACTGAAAAAAGAAATTAACTGAAGTTAATATGGATTCAATAAGCAATTTCATCATTGGTATGTTATACGTTTATTTTTTGCTTTTTAGGACAAATATAAGAATATGGACATTGGCCTCCCTGTTCCCATGGAAACAATTGGAGTTTCAATCAGTTTACAGTCAGTTACAATGAGTTCAATCAGTTTACAGCTCCCATTAATCGATTTATTAATGGACTTCTTATTTAATAGTGAGGAGACTGAATCGTTTATATTTTTGTAGAAAACGACCAATCATCTCTCCAGTGGGAGATTAGGTGGGCTTCTTAATCATTTCAACTCTCTCTATTATGCTTTCAGAAGCAGCAATCAAATACATTAAATATGATTTGGGTTGTATTGATTTCATAGCAACAGTTCTGTGTACACAATATTCTAATCACCATTATGGACAGTGCTATGAGTAATCGTGGAAGGCTGGCTGGACAAAATGCGCTGAGACAACAGGACCTGTATCTTGTACTAAATGTAACGTTGAAAATAAAAGCACAACTAATGCTTTGCATCTGTTCATTGATCAGGCTATGTTGCAGGATGTAAAAATTGCTGAGACTGAAACTTGCAAACTCAAGATAACAGTTAATCAATTTTCCTTGAAGAACCAGAACCTTTTCTTTGGTATGTGCTTAATGGGTATATAATGCTGCCAGTATTGACTTTGATCTTACATGATTATCAATATGAGGTTCATCCATCATCACACAAACTATGGGAAGAAACAGGTTCAAAGAAATAATAAGGTACTGTATTTTGATGTTGATGATTTAGCCCCTTTTGGCAAATGATGTTGATGAGATGAACTCTTTTATTCAAGCTGTTGATGAGACTGGTAGTAGAGTAGGTTTGGTTATAAACAGAGAGAAAACTAAAGTGATGAAAATTGGTCAGGCAGGTTGTGATTCAGTTAATCTGAATGGTTGCAGTCTTGAGCAGGTGTCACAGTTTAATTATCTTGGGAGCTATGTAACTGATACTGGTGATGTGCGGCATGAGATTAACAGACGAATAGGTATTGCTGCCGGGACTTTTAAGAATCTATGGAGATTGTGGAGAAATAGGCGTATACACCTAAAGACTAAAATTAGACTGTATAATAGTTTGGTTCTTTCTAGGGTTAGTTATGGTAGTGAAACTTGGACGCTGTGTAAACAAGATAACAGGAAACTAGATGCTTTTGATTCTAGATGCTTACGCAGTATCTTGGGTATTAGGTGGTTTAACTTTGTAACTAATGATGAGGTTAGGCAAAGGAGTCTGCAACCTCCTTTAAGCAGCATATTGTGCAGAGAGAGACTCCGCTGGTTTGGCCATGTTGCCCGTATGGATAATTATAGATTGGCGAATAGGGTTATGAACAGTGTGCCTAGAGGCCTCAGAAGGAGGGGGAGACCTAGGATGCGGTGGGCAGACAATGTCAAACAGGACCTTGTTAGAATTGGTGTGCAGTGGCCGGATGCAGCAGATGTAGCTCAGGACAGATATGCTTGGAGAATTAAACTGCGTGGTCTGGTTGGACCTCTGTAGCCCATGGCTGCTTGAGGATGATGATGATGATGATTTTGATGTGTGTACAGTTAGATTTGGGCAGTTGCAGACATATAAATTGCATTAGCATTTGCAGTGGTCAACAAATTCATCAGGAATTGCTATGCATCTTACAGGCCTGTACAGAATGTTACTGGATATGAACAACCCTTCCCTAGCAAATCTCAGATCAGGTTCGTGTAATATGTGACTAACAAGCCAAACAGTATAAAATTCTGACTTTTGGCTGGTGTTGACTCAAATGATATCTGCAACGAATTCCCTTACCTTGGACAAGATTATCTGCATCCTGCCAATGAGTCATTGCCTGAAAATATCATGCAGTTTAAGGGCCCTTATCTAAAGAAAGAGTGCACCATCACCACTGACAGCTTCTTTGCTCTACTGAAGTTATATGAGAAGCTGAAAGCACAACAAACAAGTAGTGTTGGAACAATGAATTGGGTAAGGAAGGAAATCCCAGAGAGTAATCACAGGCACATCTTTACACCACCATACTAAAGAGTGCTAAGCACCCTGCAAGTAAATGCCCAAAAACATGAAAGCAGTGTGATGCCCCATCGTTCACTTTTGCTTTACCTTAACCAGTTTTGTTTAATTTACATTATATTTATCATTTTGGGGATTTTTATTTCCTTTTTGGCATTGCAGCACTCGTTTCCAAGTTTCTAGGAGTTGCGCATGCGCCGCAACTCCGATCTTCCAACTGTACCATTAAAGCGCGTGCCAAGGACACGCTCCCTCTTGCGTCATAGCTTTTGCGTCGTTCGTCATAGTATGTTAATGTCTTTCCCAGCATGCACCGGCCTCATGTCAAAAAACCGGTGACCTACGAGTCACTTAAGCAGTAGCATAAGCAGTAGAGTAGTAGAAGGAGTAGCACAAGTTGTAGCACAGTGGAGTGCACGAGCACAAGGTGCGTAGCACCAAACACAGTGCGTGTAGCACTGGAGTTGTTTTCTTCATTGATGTCTTGGTGAGTTGAATTATTTTGGAAATAAATCTGTTTTATCATATTTAAAATCTTTTGAGTCTGTACAGTTTTTTTCTCTTGAGCAACGCGAATTAAGGATTTTTTTATATTACTTGACAATCATTTTGATTCTTACTCATGGTATTTGAACCTCGCTGGTATTTGAACCCTAAATCAACTTATTCTACTTTTGGCAATTTGTTAATTATTGCCTGGCGCCCGTCTAAGCTATCCGGAGCATAAGAACTTCAAGTATTTTGCATTTGTTTGGAGCGTTACAGCAGGAAGAAGCTTTCCAAAACTGTTGAATTCTATGAGGGCTACATCTCGCAGATGGTCTATACATATTTTTTTACAATGTGCATATATTGCAATTGCAGTCAATGCCCCAGTCATCTACAATGAGGTTACTGGAAACAGGATCTCTCTATATGAATTCATTCGTCAACTGGTAGAAGAGCTAAAGGCAGATTGCATGAAAAAAAAAGCACAATGCTATGTAGCCCCTGAAAGTGAGCCTCAGCCCCAGAGTGATTGCAAGCTGTGCCATTGTCAAGTACTCTCCAAATGCAAATGGAGCAAAACCTTTGATACGTGATCTGCTAGCAACCTAGTTTGTGTCAATTGTTTGGACAAGATAATCACTTTATACTAATTGTTTCCAAAGATAATCACTTGTGCTAATCATTTGATAAAATTTTGAAAATTACCTTGTACATCTTTCCCTTTTACAGATCATATTCAAATATTTTGCATTTTTTAATGTATGATTATTGTGAAGCATTGAAATTTGTGATGTAGCATTATTTCATTGTAACTTACATATTATGTCTAGTATACAATTTGTATACTAGATCTGAAATGAAAAAAAAAAGAAAATTAACTAACAATATAACTCCTTTTTTTTTGCATCCCTGCAGATGAATATAAAAAAGCTTTGCAATCAATATCTACTCATAAGTACGATACTCAGCTATTTAGTGACAGCTGTCTTATATGAAAGCTTGTGCCCCATCTAGGTATGTGGGTGGGTCTGGCCTTTGTAGGAGTGTGGGTGGTTATGCCTTTCTAGTGCTAACTTTAGATGTAACAAAAATTACAGCAGAGCTTCACAATGCAGTAATTAAAATTAAATTAATATCTTGAATTCTCTAGGACATTGTTAAATAGAATTTTGAAACACTTCAACAAAATATCTTTGCTACCTAGTATCAAAAGTAATAAATGACAGAGCTTTTGTATACCTTTGTCTGACTAGTGAGATCTTGATGGATGACAATTGGTGGCAAATTCATATGATGTCCTTGCAAGCAAGTAATGAGACACATTACATTCGAATGCAAAAGTTGATGAAGCATGCTGATGAGTGGAGCTTATTGCTTAAAGTGACTATTTCTTCTGCTGATTGATGTTTTGGGAGTGCAGTGGGGGTCAGTCATGACTGATGATACTTATGGTAGCATAGAGGGCTTAAAAACATTAAAAATCCATATTTCATGTTTTACACCCTGACTGTGGATGTATCATTAGGTAGAAATGGGCAACCTTAGGCATTGCTCAAGAGGCATTTGTTTGTTGAGCATGGGAGAGTATATGCAATGATTGATTAATAAATTGCAATGTCATCTGCTTGGTTCTGATGTTCAGAATGTGGGGGGGGGGGGGGGGGGGGCTGTAAGGTGATCTGCATATGAAGGAAGGGAATAAAAAAGCATGAAGTTTTTGTACTTTTTCGAGATTTGAGAATTTGGAAGAAAGCTTCATTTTGTGAATAAATTAAAATTTGAATTATTGCCTGTTATATTGGGATTATAATAAGTGTGACAGATTTATGACCAATTTAATGTATTTTTTTGTTGTTGTTTGGGGTTTATCATAAATGTGTTAACCCTTCCCGGGTCACCATCAAACATAGACATTGACTGAAGACATCAATATAGGTCTTTTGTACAACATGTTTTATATCAATTTTTTTTTTAATTGCCATTTGAAAATTTTCTTAGACATATCTTTTAAAAATATACAATTCAAGTTTGAAAAATAACATTTTCTTTTTTCATTTGATGCATATTGTATTGAACTATAATATAAATAATTTGTTAAAGCCATCTGGTCGCCATTTCTCAGAAGCACCATACGGTATTGCTGATTTGTTTGTTAACTTTATTTTATGCTAAAGCAATCACCTGATTTTAAGCTCACAAGTTTGATTTGAACTATTATCAAAAAAAATTTTCCTTAAAGTTTTGAAAATCTTCTAAAAATTAACAAAAAGCTGCTATTTTTAAAATTGAAGATTTTGGAAGTAGTTGCAAAGTATGTACGACCATTTTTTGTTTTGTTTTTTCCGTTTTACACTCTTTTCTGCCACAAAGCTATTTCACTATTACTATAATTATTTTTTTATCATTTATCCCAGCATTATATGTGTCTTTCCTGCCCTTCAGATTGAAACTGTAACTAACAAAAGATTTCTTAGAAAGCAAGCAAGTTACAGTTCCAAAGTTCCCTGCTGTCTAAAGTAGGTCACGTAGCGGGTGCAGTTGTTATTGCTCACACATGCAGTAAAGTGACTCTATAGTGAATGTTTACAGAAAGAGTTCTTCTTGGATATAGGATAATGTAACCATGCATCTATCAAGCCAGTATTAACCTTCAGTTTTCATTTCTGTAGATTTATTTTATTTCTGCAAATCTGCAAACTATTGATTTTTTCATCAGCTGATATATTGATCTTTTGGGGTTATGCTACATTGGATGGCCAGCTTTGCGAGTCATTGCGGATATTATTTAACATTGCATTAGTTATATGTTAATATTTCTTTTATTATTTCTTTCTTTTCTTGTGAAAAAAAAAAAAACTTTGATCTTCTATCATCTCCTGAAAATGAATGAGGTATTGGATATGGAAGCTAAAAGGATACCTTCACTTGGCGAGGTTGCTTACATGGCTTGTTGAAGTTAAAAACTTCCTCCCAACAAATTACATTATAAACTAACTGCATAAAGTTAATATTTTTTTTACAATTAAACTTTAGTTTTTATTTCTGTAAATTATGTATTTTTTTCCATTGGCTGATCTATCGATTTTTCTGAGTTATGCTATATTGGATGGCCAGTTTAAAAAATAGCTGTGGATATTTTATTTAACATCCCATTAGGTTATATATATTTTATTATTTCTTGTTTTTTAGTAAGAAAACTTTGAGCTTGTATCGTTTTCTGAAAATGAATGAGGCCTTGGGTAATGGAAGGAAAATGGACTTCCTTGGCTGGAAATCAGTCCTCGTGTGGTAGGGAAATTTCAGGAAGGTTCTCTTCCCCCCCCCCCCCCCCCCCCCCCCCCCCCCCAGAAAAACTTCATTAAAAAAAGTCTCTTTTTTTCTGTTTTGCATTTAATGATTAAAAGCCCCTCCTGCGTCACTCTAATGATAACATTTTTATTTTTACTTTGGTTCATAAATCTTTTGGCACTACTTAGCGAAGATCACCAAACTTCAACACACACAGAAGAAAATTCATAATGTTTAGTAAGAAAAATAACCAAGAAAGTTATTTCCATTTCTTAACCAGTTCAGTAAACCCCATGAATGAAAGAAGTCCAAATTACTTTGTTGTATAACACTGGTGGGTTTAAAGTATAAAATATTGAAAGGAATCATGGAAAGAAATAAAAAATCATGTTTCAGGTTAAATATTATATTACTCAGGGGGAAATTTCCTTTCAATTAATATATAATTTAACTATTTTTATTCATCATGTTTTCAAAAATTAAGCCTAATTTGTATATTCTGGTCTATGTTTTCACCATATTACAATTAAAAAGGCTTATTAAAATCAGTATGCTTGTAAATTTGTTCAAATTTCTTAATTAAGTTCATAATTAAATTCTTTTTAATTTGGTATATAAATGACCTATTTCTGTTTATTGGTTATTTTTTTTAATTCTTAATTTGACTTTGTCTGACTCAGAACAATTAGCTAAAAATCTGGAATTTTCTCAAAGTATGATACCAGAAAAAAATTATGAAATGGGAGTATTTTTCTTGCTTCAAGTAAATATAATTTTTTTTTGTTATTCAGAAATAACCTTTCTATTCATGTGTTTTATTATCATCATTTTTGTCTATTACTTTGTTTTAAAAAAAAAATAAATTTTGTTTGTGTAGCCAGATGCATTTTTTTACTATCTGACTCTATAAAAAGCCCTATTAAAATAAAACTAGTTGTCTTTTTTCCTAAATATTATATTTTCAGAAAATCCAGAATTTAATGCTGATTAATTTGGCATATAACACGAATAATTCCTTTCATTAGTTATTTGGCAAAAAAGTTCTAAATTTAATTTTTTTGGCTGATCAGAGTGAAAAAATAGTTGGACCTCTGGTGTAAATCAGTTTTTCAGGCTGGACCTGGGAAGGGTTAATTAGGGAATTAGATTCATTTGGATATATGTGAATATACAATAGGAAGTGGAGTGGAGGCATTATTATCCTCCAATCACTGATTCCTAGCATGAATTTGTGATTGTCAGTGTTTGAAGGAGGCTAGGGATATGTATGTGATAAGTTGGTGTGTTTGAAGGTAGAAATGTGGTCAGAGGTAAGTATGGAGAGACATTGTTAGTGGAGTGTTGTATCTTCGAGAGGTAGCTGACATCGTGTTCTGTAGTTAAGGTTTTTATATTTAGATTTTTCTCTTCTATTTTATATCTGTGTTCTTATTTGTGTACTTAATTAAAAATGTGAAATTTTAGTACACTAATGTCAATTTTAAACTTTGCTTGTATAAAATATTCCATAAGATCTTTGTTGTGTAAAGATACACAACAAAGCAGACAAATTGTGAAGAAACTCCAGTTTGCATTTAGTTTTAATTTGTGACTTTTGAATAATGTGAATTTCTCAATTCTATTTTACCTTTATCGCATATTATTCCTAAACATTTATATCTGCAGGTGACAGGTTCAGATCAGCCATAGACAAAGCATGGTGGTTAGGTACAATTGAAGAGCACAAACCACTCAGTCCATATTTTTTGGATTCAATGTTTCAGTGTTGTTTGGTAAGATGGGACAATGGAGAAAGGGAACAAATGAGTCCTTGGGATTTTGAACCAATAGATGAAAATCGTAAGTAGCCTCAGTTTCCACAAGATTCTAGTTGCATTTTTTTTTCCAGTTGAATGCAGTAGTAATAATAAAATTTTATCAGCCCATATATTTCTATGTAAGAGTGTTCAAATTGTGAAAACTGCTATTTCAAAACTCTTAACTGTATGGATTTAGATCAAAATTTACAATTACACTGAAGTGAACAAAAGCCTCATTGATTCAAGACCGGATTTCTGACAAATTAAGAGGAGGGATGGTTAGGTTCATCTGCCAAAAACATAACATACATGACATTTGTGACTAATATAAGCTTTAGAATTGGTTAGAAAGTTAAACCCATTGTTGTATCAGTAGGAGTTAACTTCAAAGCTCTAGCTCAGTTGATTCTGCCAAAGTCACAGTTTTCAGCAATATTTGTTTAGTATTTAAAGAGTTATTGAAATTTAAACATTTATCAATAGCAGTGCCGGTCATAAAAATTTTCCTCAGAAGTTAATTAAAACTTAATAAGTATTATTTCAAACCATTTAATAAAATGGGTGTATATTTTGGAAGTTTATGTAAATAATTATTTCAATCTTCATCAGTCTTTATTTTCAATCAGTTTCTCAGAGCATTGATGCTGTTAAATAATTTAGCCTCCCTAAATACTGACTGAACATTTTTTAAATTTTAGACTTAGAGAGATGTCGCTCCCCAACCCATCCTTAGCCACACTTCTCCATTAGAAAACAATTCATAACCTATGAAGCATCAAATTGACTTTTCATCAGCATAACATGGAAATTCTCCAATCTAAGCCATTTATTTGTGTTGGTTATTGTTCTCATTTCTTATCTGAATTTTAAATAGTTTGTTAAATTTGACTTCAGGTCTTTGTAAGAGTTTATGGATAATATTTTCCTTGGTATAAGTTTGAAAGTATGTAGTGCTATCAAATCCTTGGGGTCTGACTCTGTATCTTGATAATGCGGCATTGTAGTGAGTTGTGACAACACGTTCAGTGACTCATCTAGACATAGTAATTCATAAATCAACTATGTATCTGCAGTGAGTCTTAAGTTGCACATGTTGAATAATGTTTTTCCACATTTTAAAGGGGTGGGGATGGCTCAGTTAGTAGCACACCAGATTCATAACTTGCAGTTCCCAGATTCGAGCCGCACCTGGGCCAGCATTGGGATTTATCTCTGCAAAACCCCCCACCCTGCTCTTGGTCAATAGAGGTCACAGATGGGCTTGGATATGCTGCTGTCCATAGGATGGGGCATAAAGCCATGGCTTGTGTGTGGGAAAGCCATACCCTGCACACATCTGGATGGCCTTGACAGGAGGCTAATAGCTGTCTATCAAATCCCTTCCCCATCCTTCTCTGAACACTCAGGATCCTTGTGACCTAGCCATTTAGCCCATTATGTGCAAAAAGTGATGGTCAGAGATAAAATGACCCAACCCACATTTTAAAATGAATTGCTCTACTGAGAAGCAAATTTAGATTGGGTGTTTTTGCACACAATGGGCTAAATGACCAGGTCACAAGGACCCCAAAGGTTCAGAGAAAGTTAGGGGAGGAGACCCGCTGGAACTGCAGTTGGGAGAGAGATGGTAGCCTCCTGTCAAGGCCATCCAGTGTGTTCTTTAACAAGCATAGGGTCCACTGCTTAACGTCCCATCCGATGGATAGCGGCCTTTCCAAGCACATCAGTATCTCCTACTGACCACAGGCAGAGAGTTTTGCAGAGATAAGTCTCAATGCTGACCCAGCTGGGACTCCAACCTGGTGTGACAGCAACCCACAAAATGTTTAAAACAGTTTTTCGAGAAGATGCTATGTGTCATTCAAAGACTTTTCAGTGGTTTGCAAAGTTTTAAGAGGATTGAATGCCCATGAAGATTATCCTCACTATGTCCATCATTCAACTTCAAAACCAATAATTCAGTTGTTCATGTTCAATGTTTGACTATCCAAGAAGTTGCTGTAGAAACTAGTGGTACATGTCAATTATAACATAAGATTTTGGAATGCGAGATATTTCAGCCAAGTTTGTGCTTTTGTGCTCACTGATTATGAAATAGAGTGGTCAGTTCTGATATGTCAGGATCTTCATCATTGTGCTGCTACTGTCCCAAACTCCATTTCTTCCATCATTACTGGTGACAAATTGTGGGTGTCACTCTGATCCTGGATCTGTCACATTCACCAAATTTAGGTACTGATTTTTTTTTTCTTCCTAAGTTGAAGTTAGTGTCTTGCAAGACCACTATTATTATTAGCAATTTTAAAAGAAGCCTATCAGGAAAGCTTCTAGAAGTTGTAGAAGCATTTGAATCTGAATAGCCAGTGAGTTTCATCATTTCCCAAATATTTATTCAGTCCCTAACCCTTTTTGATATTTATGCTCCGTTCCACCTCTGTTGAGACCTAACATAAACAAATCATACAACTCGATCAAGCCTCTCCTAGTATTATTGTGCCCAGACATAACTGCTGTTGATTACATTTTGATGCCTTATTTTTAAGTACATGTTAAACATGTGGATATAAAACATAGTACCAGAAATGCATAACTCTGTATCTTCAATGCTAAATAAACACTAGTATTCAATCATGTAAATGTTTATGAACAAATATGAAGTAATGCAAATATTATCATGACATGTTTGAATGAATTTGACTTTAAAATGAGAATGCTATTTTTGTTTGTGATTGGTTGGAAATCACTATTTTCTAATATATTGTGTACAGTGTCATCACTAGCCACTCCATGGCCTAGGGTTAGGATACTTGGCTACTGATCTAAAGAACCTGGGTCCAAGCCCTGGGTAAGGCATAGATGTGTGGGTTGTTTTTCAGCTGAGGTCCCACCATCCTCACAGACCTTCTACTATGACATATTAACCCTGACAGACTCCTGTCAGACCTGTGGCAAGCAGCTGCTTGAGGAGGTAGTTTTTTTAATTTATCATCACTACTTATGCATTGTAAGTCAACAAATTTATTTTTATAAACTTCACTTATTACATTGACTGCCACACTTTAGAAATTGTCCAGAATTTACCCAAAGTTCATCTAAATTGTAAATTTTCTTTCACTTCCATAGTATGATTTAATTTGCCATAAATAATTTTGTCTCCACATTTTTATGTCATCTAATTTAGTTAAAGCACCTTCATGTTTGTGAGTGAAAAATCTGAAGCCCTGTCTCTAAAGGTTTAGACTAAAATTAGGGAAATGAAGATCTGAGTTTATTGATATTAATATTTTGTTTTAATTCAGTAGTTCGTTTTTTGGACGAAGAATTCTTGAACATAGTTGTCAAGGCAAATTGATCACACTTTTGTAAATGTTAAACTGCTTGCCATTGCTTACATGAAGTACAGAATATCAAACTTCAATCAAACACTTCTAAAGGCATGTATACATTCAGAAATTCTACTCGCAATTCCCTTGATTGCATTTCCATCAAGTATCTCAACATTCGAGTTTATACTTTGCATGGCCGAGTGGTTAGCACGCTTGGCTACTGATCTAAGGGACCTGGGTTCGAGCCCCGGATTAGGCATGGATGTGTGTGTCGTTTTTCTGTTGAGGTCCTGCCATCCTCTCAGATCTCCTACTGTGGCATATAAACTGACAGGCTCCTGTCAGACCTCTGTGGCAAGCAGCTGCTTGAGGGGGTATTTATTTATTTTTATTATTTATATAATGATCATGTTGTAAGAGCTTCCCTTGTCTGTGCCATTTTGACTGTGCACACAAATTTTCCATTGGTATGCCATCTTGTCTGTTAATGACAAGACTGTAATAGTTGTATGTTAATGATTTAGTTCCGTATTTGTAGTTCAAATTCAGAAATCTCCTGATTATTAATATTAAATGCTAGAGTTGAAGTGCATTATCTAACAAACAAATAAAGTATATTAAATTTATTTTTCTTCACTATTGCTTTGTTGAAACCAGTATATCAGAAAAATCTACATGCTATTTCTTTATGAAGGGAAGTATTCTTATAAGAGTGAAGTCTTTAGCAATAGTCAAAGATCTGTTTCTTTACAGTAGGTCTCAACTTAGGTGAAACAGAGTATAGTAATGATAATACCTTGTGTATGGTATTTAGTAATTGTTGTAAAGTTTCATGATTAACAGAATTACTCTCACTGTAAAGTCTAAAAAACTGAGACCTTTAGTTGGATTTATTTTATCTACAAAATTACCTTGGTTTTTCTTGGGTGGTAATCCAATAAGTAGGGATTCAGTTGTCCTGTGGAGGGTAGTGTAATCCTTATTACTGTGTGTTACAGTGTTCTTGATGTGGCTGTTGTTCTTGGTGGGGATTCTGTTGCAAGACTGATGTCTGATTCAGAGTGGCACAGAGGAATGAAATAAAACTTTGGGGTCTAACTTGTTGTGCACTTTAACTAAAGTATTTGTAGATTTACAGTTGATATCACAACTTTTCCAAGAAAAAGCAAATACTGTATATAGTGTATTCTGTTATTGTGCTGTGGTCAGTGTTTGTTTCAGTTATGCTTGGTGCTTTTTGCATGGAGGAGTTGGATGGTAGTATTTATAGTGACATCTATTGAGGGTTGGGTAAATAGAATTTTAGGAGTTATGTTATATTTCTGGGGGCTTTATAAAGAAGTATGAAGTATTGTGGTGGGGGACACATCAAAAGCACTGAACTCACAGTAGTAAAGACTGTACTACACTCTACAGGACAATAGATTCCCTATTTATCAGATTGCAGCCCAAGAAAAGCCAAGGTAATTTTGTAGATAAAAAGAAACCTAACTTAAGTCAATCCTGAAAAATCCAAATATATAAATAAAAAAAGTAAGCCTTTTTTAAACATTACAGTGGTATAGAGTAATTCTGTTAATTTTAAATATACATTGTGACTTAATCTTATTCCTTAATTGTTTGTAAAACTAGGTAAATGTATTTTTTTAGCACATTAGAAAAAACAAGCTATTTTGAGATTTTTAATGACAGGAAAAAGTTGAAAAATGGCAAAATTGTTAATGAATATTACAAACACTCTATGTTAGAAATTTTGATGGTGGACTGTGATGGTCAAAAGACATGATACTTGTCCCCAAGGAGATGGGAAAATATAATTTTTTTTTTTTTAAGAGCTTTAATCCTTCCCAAGTCACAGTCAAACATAGAGACATTGACAGAATCTGCAATGAGTGTTTGAAGACACAGTATATGTTTTTTTACAACACGTAAAACTTCGATTTTTTTTTATTGGCATTTGAAAATTTCCTTGCATATATCTTTTAAAAATACATAATTCAAGCACGAAAAATAATATTTTCTTTTTTCATTTGATGCATATTTTATTAAACTACAATATATATAATTTGATAAAGCCATCTGATTGCCATATTTTAGAAGCAATATACAGTATTGCCGATTTGTTTGTTAATGTTACTCTATGCTGAAGCAGCCAAATTATTTAAGCTCACAAGTTTGATTTGAACTATTATCAACAAATTTTTCCTTGAAGTTTTGAAAATTAACATAAAACTGCTGTTTTTAAAAACGAAAGACTTTGGAAGTAATTAATAAATACCTAGCTTTTTTTTTGTTGATGTTATTTTTTCATTTTACACTCGTTTGTGCATTAAAACTATATCAGTATTCCTGGAAATATTTTTATCATTTATCCCAGCATTATGTGCATTTTTCCTGCTCTTCAAATTGAAACTATATAAAAGTAAAAGAAATGCATTACCCAGGAGAAGGCCAGAGCTATTATTGTTAGAGCCTTAGTTACTGTGAAACTGCTGGGGGAGCCAGATACCATGACCTAGTTAATTGCTTTCACATGTGGCAGTCAAGTGGCTATAAAGTGAATTGTTTATAACAAACTTTGGATAAATTCACCATACATATAGTTAGTATGTATTACTACTTTTATATATATATATATCCCTTCTCATGTCTAGCCTGAAAAACCGATTTACATCCAGTGGTCCAGCTATTTTTTTCACTCTGATCAGCGAAAAAAAATAATTAACTCTTTAGCTTTTTGCCAAATAACTAATGAAATGAATTATGGCATATTATATGCCAAATTAATCAGCATTTAATTCAGGATTTTTCTGGAAATATAATATTTAGCAAAAGAGATGACTAGCTTTATTTTAATAGGGCTTTTATAGAATCATGTAGAAAAAATGCTTCTGGCAACTTGAGTTGGGTTGTTTTACCTTTGAGCAGCACTTTTTTGCACACCATGGGCTAAATGACCAGGTCACATGAACCCCAAAGGCTCAGAGAAGATTGAAAGAGGGGACCTACTGGGAAAGCTGTTGGGAGACAGATGGTAGCCTCCCGTCAAGGCCATCCAGTGTATTCTTTAACGTGCACTGGGCCACGGGTTAACGTCCCCTCCGATGGACGGCGACCTTTCCCAGCCCATTGGTCCCCTACTGACTGTGGTCAGGGTCGGGAATTTTGCGGAGATAAATCTCAAAGCTGATCCAGCTGGGACTTGAACCTGGGAACTACAGATTATGAACCTGACTATTTATTACAAACCTGATGTGGGGTGGGTGAACTCAGATGCTGAGCCACCCCCATCCCACATTTGGCAACACAGACAAATATGATTATAATGCATATGAGTAGAAACGCTGTTTATTTCTGAATAACAAAAAAATAATATTTGCTTGAAGCACAAAAATTACTCCTGTTTTGTAATTTTTTCCTGGTACCGTAGGTCTGTAAATGGTAGCTGGGTAGTCACTGGAAGGAAAGCTATGCACCAACCCCTGTGATAATGCTTTGAACTGGCCAGGCCTAACACATAATGTCCGAACCTGCCTTCTCGTGCAGGCCGTTATTACCTTTCAAAAGAGATGCTTTCTTGTGGAAGTCAACAATATCACCATATATGTAACTAACTGACTAAGTATCCTATCATGGGAAACTTTAGCTATAACTGGGTCTAAAAGACACAGTTATAGAGGGAGGTGTGGGCTGCCAGATTAGTGTAGCCTACTGATCTGGACAATTATGATTACTTTTTTTCCTACCCTGCTGAGGAGTGGGTAAACCACACAGGCTCCTAGTGCTGACCATATATACCAACCTGAACAGAATAATGGCTCTGAGCTTGACTACGGATCCTGAATTTGCTGCACTAGTGGGCTTTTGTGGAGGGAAAATCTTTTGCCGTGTTTCTGTTTATTTCTGTCTGTGTGTTTTGCTGTCTTCGTTGTGTTCTTTTTTTCTTGTGGGTTGACAGCCCCAAGTGAATATGTTCACAGGATATGTTTTATCACCTGATGGATAATCCTGAGCAGAGGTCAGTGTTCAGCCTTTAATGGTGGGGGATGGGTCTTTGCCCCATGCCTGCGATTAGGGGGCTGTTTGATATTGTCGACATTCCCTTTCTCAATAAACACAGCTTCTTTTACAGGTAGTAAGAATGTGAGGACTCTGAACACAGCTTATTTTCTTGATGTCCTTACACAAGAATTCCAACTTTAGAATTTAGGTATTCTCGGCTTGCAAGAGACCAGATGGACAGATAAAGGTCAGATTCTTAAAAATAATCTTAAATTTCTCTTTTCAGGAAGGAAAGATAATAAGCATCACCAACGCATAGATCTGCTTCTCAGCAGACACACCAGTGATGCTCTTCTGGGATATGAGTGCATTGATGAAAGGTTTCTTACAGCAAAATTTCACTTATGCTTGTGTGAAATTTTGCTGTAAGAAACCTTTCATCAATGCACTCATATCCCAGAAGAGCATCACTGGTGTGTCTGCTGAGAAGCAAGACTTGAATGTTATCTGCTGTTATGCCCCCACTGAGGATGAAAACAATAGGTTTTATGGGCAACTTCAGGATATTTTGAATTCTGTCAAGAAAGGAGATATTACCCTTGTTCTAGGTAACATCAGTGTCAAAGTTGGTACTGACTTTAACCTTTTTTTTTGTTGAGGGGTGAGAGGCCCTTTTGATGTTGGTAGCTGCAATGGGCAACTTCTCCTACAGGTAAGTAAACTTAGTGGTTTAAGAATAACTAGAATTTATTGCAAACACTGCACATACATAAGTACACATGAAATTGGATCTGACCATTACCTCATTAAAAGTGTCTTGCAACTTAAATTTAAGAAGCATTGTGCTAAAGTTAGAAAATTTACCTTTAATTCTGAAGCTCTGAAAGACCCAGTTAGAGCTAAAGCTTACCACGATATGTTACTTAGTCATTATGACACGCATGGTATGTTAACTACTGAAGTTGAGGAAGAATGGACTGTTTTAAACAGGCTTTTCTTTAAACTAACAGTACTCTTTTAGGTAAAAGGGAGTAGAGGAGACAAAATTATTTGAGCGATAAGCTTCAATAAAATTACTTGAGCTTATTTCAGAAAGGAAGAACTGAAGGAATGTCCTTAATAAATACTTTACTAGTCCTAATAGAAAGCATTACATTAGAGCTTAATAAATGTGTAAAGGATCAGTTAGCTGCTGAAAAGAATATTTGGCTTGATGGCTTGGCTGACAAAGCCGGGGAAGGCAGTTAGATAGCACAACAGCAGAGAGCTGTACCAGATAGTTAATATTTTCTGTGGTAGAAAATGGACATGTATACAGGGATTTGAAGGATAAACAAGGTAAGATTATATATAGATGGTGACGATTCTGTCATAGCTAGGTGGTTGAGCATTTCAGTGATGTTCTAAACAATGTAGTTAATTTTACTCACATTGCTTGTAATGATGATAGATGCATTATTGGCTATAATGTTGGCCCTATAACACAGTCTGAAGTTTCTAAACCTAAACTACATAAATCTCCAGGGGAAGATGAAATTACTATGAAAATTCTTGGAGCTGGGAATGCTTTGGTTACCACATGGATGACTGAAATTTTGAATGTATTTTATGATAAAGGCATGTAAGATGAAATTACTATGAAAATTCTTGGAGCTGGGAATGTTTTGGTTACCACATGGATGACTGAAATTTTGAATGTATTTTATGATAAAGGCATGTTCCTAAGGATTTTACTAGAGCTATTATTATTCCTATTTTCAAAAAAGGTGATAGTAGTTCTTGTGATAACTATAGGGGTATCAGCCTACTCTCTGTTCCAGGGAAAGTTCTTTGCATGATTGTGCTTAATAGAATTAAGAATCTTTTTGACAGGCAATTGCGTGATGAGCAGTGTGGATCAGATATTTTCACTTAGGCAGATTCTTGAGAAATGTTTAGAGTTGCAGAATCCTTTGGTTGCTAGCTTTGTTAATTTCAAAAAGGCTTTCGACTCTGCTGATCGTCATAATTTGTGGTTGATTGTGAGATCCATATGGTATACCAGACAAGTTAGTTAATGTAATGAAAGCTCTTTATAATAACATTGAGTCGTGTCTGAGAATTGGTAAGGCTTGTAACAATTGGTTTAACATTGCTTCTGGGGTTCAAGAAGGGTGCATTTTCTCCCCTTTTCTCTTTAGTTTGGTTATTGATTATGTTATGCAAAATTCACTTCAAGGGAAAGATTTTGGCCTCAAATGAGCTGGAGATGCGAAAATTTCTGATTTAGATTATGCTGATGATTTAGCTCTTTTGGCAAATGATGTTGATGAGATGAACTCTTTCATTTGAGCTGTTGATGAAACTGGTACTAGAGTAGGTTTGCTTATAAACAGAGAGAAAACTAAAGTGATGAAAATTGGTCAGGCACGCTGTAATTCAGTTAATCTGAATGGTTGCAATCTTGAACAGGTGTCACAGTTTAATTATCTTGGGAGCTATTTAACAGATAGTGGTGATGTGCGGCATGAGATTAACAGACGGATAGGGATTGCTGCCGGGACTTTTAAGAATCTATGGAGAGTGTGGAGAAATAGGCGTATACACCTAAAGACTAAAATTAGACTGTATAATAGTTTGGTTCTTTCTAGGGTTAGTTTATATAGGGAACTGGTTATATTATAGTTTATACCTAACTATATATAGACCAGTTCCTAAAGACTAAAATTAGAACCTAAAGACTAAAATTAGACTGTATAATAGTTTGGTTCTTTCTAGGGTTAGTTTATATAGGGAACTGGTTATATTATAGTTTAATAAAATATGCATCAATTGAAAAAAGAAAATGTTATTTAACATGACTGGCATCACTGACCCTACACTAGAGAATGTGTCTGAGGCAGGTCAGTTTCCCTTAGGATTCTGTTTCTTGGAAAGATTGAGAAGCAGACCACTCTTTTGTGATATATTATTGCATTAATAAACAATTTATCACAAATAGATTTAAAACTAGGTTTAAACTTTACAATGTCCTGTCTGAAAAACTAAAATGAAACCACAGAGCAGCTATTTTTCACTGTACGCAGTGAAAGAAAAATTACTTTTAGAACTTTTTTTGCATTTAACTAATGAATAGAAAGAAGTCATGTTGTTATATGCCAAATTAAACATCATATAATTCTAGATTTTATGAAAATATAATATTTAACCAAAATGAGAAATATATTACTTTAAATAAGACTTTTCCAGAGTGATACAGTAAAAAAAAACAGTACCTGGCAAGTCAGTTCAAGACATAATTCTAGAAAAACCTAGGGAACAAAAAAGCTATATATCAATGGAAAAAACATTCTGAATAATATAACAAAAAAAAAAACCTGAATCACTAGAGTGTAGTATAGTGAGAATAAGAACCATTATTCATCATGTCAAGGAAATCATTTTTGCTTCCATATCCAAGACCTTGTTCATTTTCAGGAAGTGATATAAAATTAAAAAAAATTTTACTGCAAAACGAAGAAATAATAAAAGAAAAATTAACATATAATCTAATGCGATGTTAAATAAAATATCTACAACAACTTGTAAGCCAGCCGTCCAATGTAGCATAAATCCAAAAGATAATAGATCAACTGACCAAAAGGTGAATAATTTACAGAAATGAAAAATAATGTTTAATTACAAAAAAGTAAATGAATACTAATTTACAAAGGGAGATGATATCAGATATGTGGGGACAAAGTTTTTGGACTTAAATTAACCATATAAGCAACTACCATGCAAGCACTTCAGACTGCTCTCGCATGTGTGAGCAAGCAATTAATAACACCTGCAACTTCCTCTGCCTTAGTGCTATGTACTATAGCCAGTCTTGAAGCAACAAGTTCTGGATAAGAATGCTTTTGATACTTATAGTTTTGATTTGAAGAGTGACAATGACACATAGAATGCTGGAATAAATGATATGAATGATAAAATAATTCTAGGAATATTAAAATAAGTTTAAGGCAGAAAAGAGTGTAAAACAGGGGAAAAAAACAGAGGTATATACTTCATAATTACTTCCAAAAACTTCCATTTTTGAAAAATATCTTTTTTTAAGGATTATATAGTGCCCATGAATAATGACACTATAAAAATTAAGAGCCTTTTTTTTTCCTCACTACATAGAGCATAGTGTAGATCTTGGAAATTACTCCTAGTTTGTACATGCCTTCTCATACAAGGAGCTGGAGTACTGCTGACTGATACTTCAGAACTAACACAAACCCACAAAGGTTCCCTGCTAAAACAATAGCTAACCTCCTAACCACTGTACCAGTTAAGGCCAAATAAATTTTGATTGCATATCAGGTATAAGTAAAAATCAACAAGTCATATATTTTAAAGTGTACTGAATGAGTATTATGCTTTTTTTCTGCCGAATTGTTAGTCAGTACTTGAAATAAACTTAGTAAAAACTGTTTTTTAATTCATTTCACAAATTGAAAATACATTTTCCTTTGATTCCATTTCTAACTTTTTTATCCACCTTTTCGAACATTGGTATCTGGCTAACTAATAGGAATTACTACTGGGACTCTTAACAATCTGGTGTTGTTGAAAAATAGGCTGGCTATATAAGAGTTTGGTCCTTTCTAAAGTTATGGTAGTCAAATCTAGACTCTTTGTAAACAAGATAATAGGGAATATTATACCTTTGCTTCCAGATGTTTAACCAGTACCTTGGGCATTAGGTGGTTTGACCTAGTAGAGGTTAGGTGAAGAAGTTAGCAACTTCCTTTGAGTAGTATATTGTGCTAAGAGAGATTATATTGGCTTGGCCATGTTGCCATTATGAAGAACTATAGATTAGTGAATAGCATTATGAACAGATCCAAAGGCCTCAGTAAAAGGGGGAAGACCTAAGATGTGTTGGGCAGACAATGTCAAACAGGACCTTGTAAGAACTGGCCTGCAACTGCCTAATGCAAAAGTTGTATCATAGGATAGATGTGTTTGGAAGATCACTTAGTCTTATTGTACTCCAGTGTAGCCCAT
The DNA here is from genome assembly GCA_038380435.1 of Ryuthela nishihirai. NCBI lineage: Eukaryota > Metazoa > Arthropoda > Arachnida > Araneae > Heptathelidae > Ryuthela > Ryuthela nishihirai. The sequence goes on along the minus strand of JAWZYU010000001.1, from coordinate 149,952,039 downwards.
GGCTGCTTGAAAGTCATGTATATATCTATTTCTTTTGCTTGTTATTTAGCAAAAATAATTCAAAGGCTTACTTTTCCATTTGGTAATCCCAGTTGGCAAAAAAAATGGACTTTTCTCAAAGTATATCACTGAGAAAAAATTATAGAAAAGAGTAATCTTCTTTTCCAAGTAAAAATTCATTTTTATATTTTTCAGAAAGAAATTTCATTTTTATCTCTATGCATTTTAATTATTTTAGTCCATTATATTTTTCTTATATTTTATTAGCTAGATCCTTTTTTTTAATACATCACTCTGAAAAGTGAAAAATTTATATATTTGTAATTTTATTTTAATATTTTCAAAAAATCTGGAATCAAATTTTGTTTAATATATAACCCGCCTTGGCAAAAAAGTTCTAAAATTAACAAATATTACAGTAGAGTTTCACAGTGTAATAAGTAAAATTAAATTGAAATCTTTAATTCTCTATGAGACTGTTAAATGTTTTTAAGCACTTCAATAGATGTCCTTTGCTATCAATATCAAAAGTTATTAAGAAGAAATTTACATACTGTAACACAGAGGATGGGTAGTAAGAGGAACTTCTGGGATGTTACGAGTGATGAGTTTAATCTTTGGAATTCTTGCTGGCAAGTGACACCTCAGTAGAATTTGAGAAGGTGATGAGGGATGCTGATAATTTATCTGCTTAAGATTTAGGGAAGGAAATAACCAATAATTCTTTTGGTAGCATAGAGTACTGAAAATGTTTGAGTTACATGACACACGTTTCACGCCCTTACTTTGTGTACCTCATCAGGTGGGAAATGAGCAGCTTTAGATACTGCATGAGAGGCAGTTGGTTGTTGAGTGTAGAGGGAGGTGCCATAAATTACATTGTCAGTGGCTCAGCTCCGAGGTTCAAAGTGGCTGGCAGATGTGCGGGTGACTGTAATGTGATCTGCATGTGAAGGATGTTGGAAAAGAGGATGTGGAGTTATGGGAACTTTCCAAGTTAGCGAGTATCGATGGATACTTCATTTTGTGAATAGATTAGAAGATTCATTTGGTTTCAGATGCATTGTTTGTATAATGAGTGGGATACTTTTATTAACTTTATAAATTTCGTAAACAAAGTTGTGGATTAAAGATAAATATGTTAGGGAAGATATGAATAATGGTTTTCATATCGGTAGGGATATTGGGAATTCTGTGTGTGCGCATGGGGGGGGGGGAGTGTTATTTTAATCACCGATTCTTAGTAGTCATTATGGTAAGGTTTAAAGGGGTCTGGGAATATGTGTGTTAATGCAGATTGGATTGGTGATCAGTGATAAGAAAAGGGGGAATGTGTTTAGGGATGCATGCTGTCCGCTATATCAATGATAACTTAATTTTCTGGCAACCCTCCAAAGGGGAATTAAAGAAATTACCATCTGAATGACATTGACTTACACCGTACTTACACTAAACTACATACATCTGAATGCCGAAAACCTACATTCATTCCGAACATAATAACCAGCACCTCTGCCCACCCAAATAACTACAAATTATCAACTTTCACTCACACTTTACCAGAGCCTATAAATACTGCAATACCCAAGAAGCACTAAACAATGAAATAAAATAAATTTTTGAACTTGCTAAACAGGCCGGATATGCCTGACACACCATCAACAAAGTTCACCAACAATCCCAAAACCCTACAACACCTATAAATAAAGAAATGAAAAAATACACAATAACCCTACCATACATCAATAATAGTTTCACATACTCTATTAAAAATGCACTAAATCCTTTTCATTATAAAGTCCCAATTAAAATGTCACACACTATATCCCAATTTGTTTGAAATGATCGTAACCATATACTCAGCTCTGGAGTTTATTTCATCCAACTCAAAGACCCCACAGGTGAAATCTTCCTCAAAGACAAATACATAGGGAAAACTTCATGCCCATTTAACGCCCAACTTAAAGAGCATAAATACAACATATTAAATAAACTACAAGAAAACACTATTCCAAGTAATCACCAAAGACAATATACCTACTGATTTTCACTCCACTAAAATGATAATATCCCCACGTACCAAATTCCAATTAGCAGTCACAGAAAAATATCCTCATTAATGTAAAATTAACCGAACTCTGCAACACAGACATTGTTCTCCTTCCCTCAATGTGGTGTCTGATCCTTAGGGTATATCACCTACCTCTCAGAAATTGCCCCCCCCCCCCCCCTAAACACACTCCCTCTTTTTCTCATGTCTGATCACCGTTCCAATCTACATTAATGCCCATACTCCCAGACCCCTTTAAACAACTACCATAATGATTACTAAGAATCAGCGATTAAAATACTCCTCACACCCATCCACACACACACACACACATAGAATTTCCAATTTATCCCTACTGATGTGAAAACCATTATTTATATTCTCACTAACATATTTATCTTTAACCCACAACTTAGTTTATGAAATTTATAAAGTTAAAAATATCCCACCCATTATACACACAATGCAATGCATCTAAAACCAAATGATTTTTTTAATCTACTCACAAAATGAAGCATCATCAAGACTTGCTAATCTTGGAAAGTTCCCATAACCCCACACCCTCTTTTCCAACTTACTTCACATGCAGATCACATTATGGGCCACCCACACATCCACTGGCCACTCCAAACCCAAAGCTGAGCCACTGACAATGCAATTTATGGCACCCCACCCCTCCTCCACACTCAACAACCAACTGCCTCTCATGCAGTATCTAAAGCTGCTCACTTCGCACCTGATGAGGCACCCAATGTAAGATTGTGAAACGCATTTCTTTCCTTTTTTTCCTGTTTCATATTTTTTATTCTTTTAATGCTTTAAGGTATGTTTCTCAATAAGAAACTGAATGGCTGAAAAACCTTTGTTAGGCATGTGTTGGGCACCAGTTTTAACAGCCACAATCACTCAGATTTCTTATTGGGACATAAAATAAAGATGATAGTTTTTGTTTCTCTTTAATAATATAGTCAAGTAATTTTATTTTGATATAGGCTTGCCAGAAGTTGAAGGGGGAAGTGTAGACATAACTCCAGAAGAAAGGCTAGCAATGATGTACAAACCTGGACCAAAGGAATGGTCATCATTTGGCCAAGATCATGACTGTGATCGTTTAGCTCGTGGCATGGAGAGAATTATGGAACTTTCAATAGCGGAATCCTTTATAACTCCTGTAGATTTAAATCGATATCCAATGTATGCCATGGTTGTAGAATATCCCATAGATATGAGTACAATCAAAGCTCGCCTTGAAAATAGATTTTACAGGTTAGTACATATATAATATTGTGAAATACTAAATATTTATAATATGAAATACTAAACTCATTATCATTTTCTTCGCTCTCCCTCTACATCTCTCATATTTGTATGTGCTAGGTGGGTAGGGAGCATATATACATTATTTTAATTAGAAACATTATGTTCAGCTTCCGTAATTCTTAGGCACCATTTATGAGCATCTTACTCCTAAAACACCATTATGAGCATCTTAATGGTATAAGCTATTGCAAACTCTTGATCCGTACTTTTTAAACACTAATTTCACTTTATGAAGATATTATGCATGAAGTGCATATCAATGCCACCTCAAATCCGAGGCTCAGAATAAGCAACAGAAGCTTTATGATGAAAATGCATCTGTTGAAAATATTGCTATATGTAAAAAAAATGATTCAGTTAGTTTAAAAATGGTGTGACTAGTGGATGAGAACAGATGTACCTGGTAATTGGGTAGCTGTTCACCATACATACAGTTCAGACTAGCACATAACATTTTCATTTGTTTAGCAAGCTGAAGGAACATCTCTGAGGATGACACTTTCCATCAGATGATGCTATTAAAGAGAAGCATAAGGTGTCTTCAATAAGCTGGTAAACTGTTAAGAAGTGTATCAACCAATCTAGTTGCTGCATGGAAAAATAATACACACGTGGGATATTTCCAAATTTTGTCTTTGATGCAATTACCTTACCTCTGCAGAAATTAAATAGGAAACCTTACTTTCTGACACTCTCATATACATTATACTACAGAAAGTAACTGGAAACTTTCATGTTATGGAAATCTTCCGTTATGTAAAACATTAAATAGCTATAAATAAATTACAAACCACAGCTACTCTATGTCAAATTTAATAAATAGTGCAAGGCAGTCATAACAGACTGCACTCGCACCTGAGGAAGCCTCCAGACAGGAGGGGGGATGAAACGCATCATGATGCATCGTTTTAAAATATTTTTAATGTTTTAGATGTTGAATTATTTAACATTTTAATGTTGAACTATTTTATGTGTTTGATTTTTAGTTTTTAAAATTTAGTTTTTAAATTTTCTTGTACAGCTAAATATCATGATAAAAGTTAAATAGCTTTGTTATGTGAATGGAAAGCCCCATTCAAAGCTCCCTAACTTTAAAGGTAAGATTTTTGAAAAATGTTACTTGAGATAAATTGAACTCACTAAAATCTCTCTAAGCATCTATTTTCTTCAATGCATTTGATATTTAAAGAATTATGGAAGCTGAAACATTTAACTTTTATTAGTCATAAAAGTTGACTTCAAAAGGTAAAACACAACTGTTGTAACATTGTTCACTAGCATAAACGTAATATTTGAAATTTTTGTAACTTTCTTTCAGTTTTAATTATTTTTTTTGAAAGGTGAGGGGGGAATGTTTAAGAAGAGTGCAATAGCAGCATTGGCTGTTAAATAGTGCAAAATAGTTAACACAAAATTTGGGACCATGTAAATATTTCATGTTAATGGATTTCTGCATTAATAGTATATTGATGAATACATTGCATCATTGACTTCTTACTCCATGCCTAGCCAATGTTGTATTTTGAGAGTAAAGGTCAAGAAAAATGATTAAATGTGGCTTTTATGATTCAAGATCTGAGGTGAGCCCATATAGCCTTCATTATAACTGTTATTTCCAGTCAAGGATTAACAAGATTGAGAATCTAAATGGAGTTTAGGAAACTATATAATCGGCAGACAAAATTATTAATCTGCTTTCCAGGTTAATCAAATTTCAAGTGTAAAACAACACTAGTATATTTGCAACAGCTGTTAAATAATAATTAACAAGAAATTTTAATCTGTTCAAAATTTGTTAGTGGTTGGGATTATGTCTCTGTAAATTTCATGTTTTCTGAAGAAGTTTGCATAGAAATTTATATGTCAGACAGCGAAAAAATTTTGTTTTAAGCTTCTTTTTTTTGTACTAGCCATTGTGCATTAAAAGACTATTTCTGCATATAAAAGTATTGTTGCCAGAATGGACCAAACTTAATTTCACATTAACCAATATTTTGCCTTATTCATTTTCATGTTTACAACTGTATTTCAGCTTCAGTAGACCCTTGTACAGGGTGAGTCAAAAAGAATTGAACACTTTCAAAAATTTATTGCTCAATAACTAGGTTATATATGAACATATAGTTAAAATCAATTTGTGAACAAACTATCACAGTTATTTCTATAATCTTACAAATGCTCAATATGTGCCACTCATGTCACACAGCACACATCAATCTTGTAGTCTAATTCATCCCAGACTCTTTGTAGCACATCATGGTTGAAATGACAACCATGATGCATTTTGTTCATTTCCTTAAGGCTGCAAGGAAGAGATGGTACAAACACAAGGTTTTTGACATATCCCCACAAGAAAATGTTGCATGGTTTGAGTCTCCTAGTTACTCCTAGTATCTCCTAGTTAGTAATAAATATTTGAAAGTGTTAAATTCTTTTTGAATCACCCTGTACATTAAACAAATATTCCTGAAAAATTGACATTTAGAAAGAGATTAATCAGATTTTTGATTTAAGTCTAGTAACATTTTTCTGTAAAAAGCATGTTTTCGAAATTGGGGAACTTTGAATGTGGCTTTTCATTTGTATAGCATGGAAGTGTATGGTTACTTTTTGTAATGTGGTGTGTATCAGTAATGTAATAGTGGAGGTGTGTGTTAAATCTCCCCCTCCCCTTCTGGTAATATTACATTTTTAAGAAATTATTAGTTCCTGACTTACATATACCAAAATTTTCTCTCCCTTTCAAAACACAAGTACAAGAAGCTCTCCCCCCACCTTCAAAAAGCATAGCTAAGGTACATTATGATATTAATTTTTCAATAGTTTTAGTAGTATTTTACTGTTGTCATATGCTGCTTGTTATCTTTCAGGCCATATCCATACAGATGGCATTCAAAACTTCTTAACACGCGTATAGATTTGCACTCGTTTCTCCAAGTTAACAACTACGACTTGTTTGAAAGCTTGTGTAAATGTGTCATTACAAGTTAAAAATAAAGACTATCATCATTTATCTCTTCTCTGGCAGCACATAAAGTTTGGTCTGTGAAATCTGCACATTGTTGCTATGTAACATACTAAAGACAGGAAAGATATTACATTTTCACAAAGATGCAGCTTGGAGATAATGTGAAGAAAATTCATTCTGATTTGTTTCAAGTATATGGGGATCATGCCTGTTCATATTGGCACTATTATGGGGTGGATGTGCAAATTCAGAGAAGGACAGCAGAGCTTTGAAGACCTTCCTTGTGCAGGAAAACTGAAGGAGGCAAAGAACAAGAGAACCATCCCTGCTGTTTGTGAACTCATTAAGGAAAACTCACACATCACCATTTAGGTGATAAGTTTGGATGTCAGTGTATTGAGCTCATAAACTTCTTAAAAGTTCTAAACAATTATCCATAAACATTTAAAGTTCAGAGAGATCTGTGCCAAATGGGTATCCCACAAACTGACAGAACAGCAAAAATGGGCTAGAGTCGACTCTTGCAAGGGTATGCTGACAATGTTTGAATCTAGTGGCCCCAAATGGTTAACCGACATTGTCATAGGTGATGAGACATAGTTTTATTACTATATAACTTCAAGAAAGATCGACAATTCTGTTTGGGTTGTAAAAGATGAACCACATCCCCAAATCCTCCAATGAGACTTTTGCTCAAGGAAGAAAATGTTCACAATTTTTTTTTTTTTCATTTTCCAAGGGGACACCTTACTTGAAAAAATTACTGTAAATGTCCAATACTATGCCAACATTGTTTTACCCAAAATGGTTAAGGAGATGAAGGAGCAGCATCCAATAACAGGCATGTCAAAGGTTTTCCTTCTTCATGATAATGCCAGTGCTCACAAAACCTGGCCAGTTATGGCCTTTCTGGAACAGGAAAAAAATCAAACTGCTATCCCATCTGTTATATTCACTGGATCTTGCACCATGTGATTTTTGGTTGTTTCCAAAAATTAAAAAAGAACTTCCTGAGAAGTCTTTTTCAAGGGTGCAAGACCTTGCATAATGCATTCATTCAGAGTTGTGGAGGATCCCCCAAAACAGAAGTACCACCAAGCATTGCAGAAATGGTGTAGACGTCTGCACCTTTGCATAGAATGTGGAAGGACAGTAAAATCCTCATAACTGATGGGGGGGGGGGGGAGTGTAGGTTTTTGATTCTTCAGACTTTGTGGAATGGCTGCATGGATTGGTCTCATTTTTAATATATAAATAAATCTCAAGTTCAAATATGAAATATTTAAATCTGCTTCTCAGATCAGAAATAGCATTTGCCCACACTACACAAGTCAATTACAAACAGAATTTGCAAAATTTTATTTTTATAACAACGTTGTATTCATTCTGGCAGATATTTCACTAAGCCATCAGCTTTGTTGAATTCTGCCAGTAATTAGACAGTATTAGTAAGATATCATTCCAAGGCCTAAAAATCTGCAGTTTTACATAAATAAACTACACAAAATCTGTCAATTCTTCAAGTACTGTAGTTTCTGAGTGACTAGAATTAAGAATGGGTAAAAAAGTAATAGTAAGAATTTTATGTTTTTGATATAAAATGATTAATAATACTATTTTATTGTATATTATCATAATTTACTGTTTAAAATTTCACGTGTTTTTTTTTTGTTTTTTTCATTATGTCAGGAGATTAGATTCTGTGAAATTTGATGTGCACTTTATTGAAACAAATGCCCAAAAATTTAATGAGCCTGGAAGTCGAATTGTGAAACAAGCTAAATGTGTGAAAGATCTCTGTATCAAATTTATAGAGTAAGTATATTTATTTCTACTGTACTTAATATTGTAAGAATGTTTCACTAGTAGCAAATGAGTTGGTTCTTTTGGGAGCATCTTACGGGAAAGCTGAGATTATAGAGATACATCATTTCCTGGTTAAAAGTGTCTTGTATTTTAATCATTCCTGTTTCCCCATTGTTTGTTGACATTTACATTTTTTGAAACAGTGACCAAAATGGAGACAAACATTCTTGGTAAAATGCACAAAATATTTATTTTATTTTTTTTAACCTAAATTCCATTTGATTTTTGGAGTAATTTGCACAATGATTTTGCATTACTCACACTGATAAGATTTCCTGTCTTCTTTTACGAGATCTTTTTGGATTTTATTTTTTTTTTGGTAATGAATGCATTTTCTATTTCGATGTTGCACTTTGGGGATCATGGCAATTGATTACAAGTTAATGCACTGCGACCAAAAAATTTCAATGTACTCAGAGTGTGTGTGTGGGGGGGGGGGAAATATACCACTCAATATAAGCACATAAACTTAAAAGTTCTTTAAAATTAAATTTTTTCAAGTAAAGGTTAAACTCCCATTAGTGTCATATCAGAGAATGGGGGCAGGAAAAATACCCTTGGTTCTAACTCCACTAGAAATTTCTAGACCATTAAAGGCCAAAATCTTGCAAAGAATTTCGCATAACTTAATCATTAACCAAAAAAAAAAGAGAAAAGGAGACAAAAATGTACCCTTATCTAACTCCACTACCAATGCTTAACCAATTGCTGCAAGACTTACCAACTCTCACACATGACTCAGTGTTGTTATTGAGAACTTTCATTGCACTAACTGGGATGGGGGTGGCTCAGTCAGTAGCACGCCAGGCTCGTTATCTGTAGTTCCAAGGTTCGAGTCCCAACTGGGTCAGCGTTGAGATTTATCTCTGCAAATTTCCCCACCCTGCACCGGTCAGTAGGGGACACAGATGTGCTTGGAAAGGCTGCCGTCCGTTGGATGGGACGTTAAGCCATGGCCCCGTGTGCGGGAGAGCCATACCCTGTGCACGTTAAAGAACACACTGGATGGCCTTGACAGGAGGCTACCATCTGTCTCCCAACAGCTGTTCCACTGGGTCCCCTCCCTCAACCTTCTCTGAGCCCATGGTCCATGTTACCTGGCCATTTAGCCCATGGTGTGCAAAAAAGTGCTGCTCAGAGGTAAAACAATCCAACCCATTACACTAACTTATCAGGTATTCCATATGATCTAACAGTCAACCACAAATTATGTTGATCAACAGAGTCAAAAGCCTTTTTGAAATCTATAAAGCTAGTAACCACAGGTTTCTGAAACTAAACATTTCTCAAGAATCTGCCTAAGTGAAAATATTTGGTCAATACATCCACTTCCATTTCTGAATCTGCACTGTTCATCACACAATTGTCCATCAACCAAATTCTTAATTTTATTAAGTAAAATCATGCAAAGAACTTTACCTGGAACAGAAAGTAAACTAATTCCCCTATAATTATTACAAGAACTGAAATTATCTTTTTTAAAAATCGGGACAATAATAGCTCTATTAAAATCCTTAGGAACAAAACCTTCATCATAAAAAATATTCAAAATTTCAGTCAGCCATGTGACAACACAAATGTTCTCAGCTCTAAGCATTTCAGTGGTGATTTCATCCACCCCAGGGTATTTATGCAGTTTTAGTTTAGAGATAGCCAAAGCGACTTCAGAATGTGATATAGGGCCATCATTAACCCTTCCAGTGTCCAGCCTGAAAAACAGGTTTCCATCCAGAGGCCAAGCTATTTTCTCCCTATGCTCAGCCCAAAAAAATTTAAATTTAGAATTTTTTTGCCAAATAACTAATGAAAGGAATTATGGCATGTTGTATGCCAAATTAATCAGCATTTAATTCTGGATTTCCTGAAAATCAAGTGTTTAACAAAAAAAATGATATATTTTATTTTAATAGGACTTTTTTAGAGTCGTGTAGTAAAAAATGCATCTGTCAACACAAATAAAAATTAAAAAAAAACTAATAGACAGAAATGATTACAATGCACATGAATAGAATGACTATATATTTCTGAATAACAAAAAAAATTTTTGGTTTTAAGTAAATATTTCTCTTGTTTTTTAATTTTTTTCTCGGTACCATATTTTGAGAAAATTCCAGGCTTTTAGCCAATTGTGCTGAATCAAATAAACAAGTCAACTTTAGAATTTTTTTTTAAAAAATAACCAATCAACAGAAATAGGTCTTGTTAAATATCAAATTAAACAGAATTTAATTACGAATTTTATAATAAAAAAATTATATAAATAAATTTCCAAACATATTGATTTTAATAAGCCTTTCTCAATGTGATGTAGTGAAAAAAAAATCGCACTATACAATTAAGGCTTAACTTTGGAAAACCTGCTGAATAAAAATAGTTAAATTATATTAATTAATAGATTCTGAAAAAAAATTCATCGCTGCCACGGCGGGAATAGAACCCGCATCTCTCCAGATTCATGCCAGAGCGCGCTACCATTGCACCACGCGTCGGACAACGAATATTTTCAGAATATGACCTTATAAATCTTCTTCCTGAGACGTGACTGAGACAGCGCCATCTATACTCAAGGAAATGCAACTTTTTCAGTCATTGCATTTGATTATCAGATGTTAATGAGAAGGTCACTAACGCTAAGACGTTAATATATAATTAAAATCAATCCAAAGTGAATGCACGATATTCCCTGTTAAGAAAACATTAATTAATAGATTCTGAAAAAAAATTCGTCGCCGCCATGGCGGGAATCAAAATTTTTTTTCAGCATCTATTAATTAATGTTTTCTTAACAGGGAATACTGTGCATTCACTTTGGATTGATTTTAGTTAAATTATATATTTATCGAAAGGAAATTTCCTCCCAAATAATATAATATTCAACCTGAAATGTGATTTTTATTTCTTTTAATTGATTCTTTACAGTATTGTATATTTTAAACACAGCCAGTGTTATGCAAAGTGACTTGGACTTCTCGCATTCACGGGATTTTCTGAACTGGTTATGAAATAGAAAAAACTTTCTTGGCTGTTTTTTTTTTTCCTAAACATTATGAATTTTTTTTTCTTTGGGTGTTGAAGTTTGGCGATCTTGGCTAAGTGCAGAAAGGTTTGTGCACCAATGCAAAAAAAAATAAGTATTATATCGTCTGTGTGGCACAGCCAAGGTACTAAGGGGGTTGGGGGTGCCTCTAAAATCTTCAATATAAACATAAAAATTCATAATTAAAAAATATATATATTTTTTTCTATATGGTGGGTGAAACATTCACCATGAATTTAGTGGAGGGGACACCTTCCCGAAATTGCTCTCCCACATGACAACTGATTTCCGTAGCAAGGAAGTCTATTTTGCTTCTGTATCCAAGACATTCATTTTCAGAAAACGGTAGAAGCTCAGAGTTTTTTTACTAAAAGAACAAGAAATAATAAAACAAAAATTACATATAACCTAATGGTATGTTAAAATATCCGCAACAACTTTTAAGCCGACCTCTGATCTAGCATAACTTAGAAAGAGCGATAAATCAGCTGATCAAAGATCGCTAACGGAAATAAATCTACAGAAATTAATTTGTTTCCATATCCAAGACCTCATTTACTTTCAGAAAATGATACCAGATCAAAGTTTTACTGGAAAAGTAATAAATTAAAATTAACATATAGCCTAATGCGATGTTAAAATATTCACAGCAACAAGTTGTAATGTAAGCCAGCCATGCAATGTACCATAACTATGAAAAATCAATATTTATCAATCAGCCAAAAGATCGCTGTTTTCCGAAAATAAATATACTGAAATTAAAGCTAAGGTTTAAATATAAAAAAGCTAAATATTAACTTTACAAAGGGTATCCAATATGCAAGTCCAAAACACTATATAGCACACGGAATGGAGATAGCATGTGTCAGCCATCTGTGTCTTGTTTGCCTCAGTAAAGCATAGCTAATTAAATGCAGCTGCAACCAGAATTGCTAAGAAGGATGTTTTACTTCAAGTTTTGATTTCAAGAGTGGGAAAGGTACATAGAATGCTGGGAAAAAATTATAAAAATTATTTGGGAATATTAAAATATGTTTATGACAGAAAGAGTGTGAAACAGGGAAAAAAATGGCGGTACATATTTTGTAATTACTTCCAAAATCTATTATTTTTAAAAATAACAGTTTTTTTTTTTTGTTAATTTTTGAGATTTTCGAAAATTTAAGGAAAACTTTGTTTTTAATACTCAAATTAAACTTGTGAGCTTAAATCAGGAGGTTGCTTCAGCAAATAGGAATGTTAACAAGCAAATCGGCAATACCATTTAGTGCTTCTAAGAAATAGCAACCAGATGGCTTTATAAAATTATTTATATTGTAGTTTAATAAAATATGCATCAAATTAAAAAACAACATATTATTTTTGAAGCCTGAATTATATATTTTTATAAGATATATATATATAAATTACAACACCAATTTTAAATTTTAAAAAATCGCTCTTTTTTTTTCATTGGTGTACTAAAAATGGATACATAACGTCCTTGGCCTCTCAATTTAGATTCTCAGAACATATACAAATGACATGGACACTGGAAGGGTTAATGCCAGTAATGCATCTACCTCAGTATAAACAATGGGACTAGAAATAATCACATTATTTAGAATGTTTCTGAAATGCTCAGCCCACCTAACCATCACAGATTCCTCATCTTAACCACCTTGCCATGTTTATCCCTCAATCCCTGTGTACCTCTCTGTTTCTTCCCACATAAAATATTAACAATCTGGTACAACCCCTTGCTCTTGTGCTGTCTAACTGCTTCCTCTGCTTTGTCAGCCAAGCTATCAAGTCAAAGATTTTTATCTGCTGTTAACTGATTCTTTATGTGTTTATTAAGCTCATTGTAATACCTTCTGTTAGGATTAGTGAGATGTTGATTCATATTAGTTATGCACTTCCTTCTTTCAGAAATAAGTCCCATAGCTTTATCACTCAAATAATTTTGTTTCCTCTGTTCCATTTTACCCAAAAGAGTACTGTTGGTTTCAAGAAAATTCTGTTTAAACTGATCCCATTCTTTCTAAAACTTTAGTAAGCAAACCATGATTGTCATAATGACTAAGTAGCCTATCGTGGTATGCTTTTATCTATATCTGGATCTTTCAGACATTCAGTGTTAAAGCTAATTTTCTGAACCTTAGCACAATATTTCTTAAACTTCAGCTGCAAAACACTTTTGACCATGTAATATCAGACCCAATTTTGGCTCTCCTGTTTGATCTGGTATTCCTAACTGAACTAGCCCATTTGCTGTTAATTAAAATATAATCTATCATATTCCTGTACAACCCATCAGGTGTAACTCGTGTATGTTTACAAGTGTCCCGGCCTTGTAGTATGGTTAGTTATTCGCAAACCATTAAATTTACTTACCTGTAGTAGACATTCCCCATTGCCTTGGAACTACCAATGCCAAAGGGACCTAAAACTCCTGCCCAAAGATTAGAGTCAGTATCAAATTTAGCATTGAAGTCACCTAGCACAAGAGAAATATCTCCTTTTTTGACACAATTCAAAATATCCTGGGGCTGGCTGTAAAACGTATCCTTCTTGTTCTAAATCAGAGTCCTCTGTGAGGGCATAATAACAAATGACATTCAAGTCTTTATTTTTGTTTTAAATTTTGCTGTAAGAAATCTTTCATTAATGCAGTCATATCCTAGAAGATCATCACTGGCGTGTCTGCTGAGAAGCAAACCTACACCTTGGAGATGCTTTCCATCCTGCCTCCCTGAAAAGAGAAATTTAAAGTTATTTTTAAGTATCTGACCTTTACCTGTCCATCTGGTCTCTTACAAGCCTAGAATATCTAGGTTATAGCACTGGAATTCCTGTGTGAGGACATCAAGAGAATAATCTCTATGTAATGTCTTCACATTCCACATTCCTGCAGAGAGAAAATGATTAGTAGGATTTTTAAAGAAACTAGGTTTATTGAGATAGGTAGGGCCAACAATATCAAACAGCCCCTGATCACAGGCATGGGGCAAAGACCTGTTCCTCCTCTGCTAAAGGCTGATGTCGCCGATGCTGGTAGGAATTTCAGGCACCACCTTTTCAAATGTACCTTTTAAAGAACCATATGACCTGCCTGAGACACATTACTCCAGTTTAGGATTGGCGAAGCCCAGCTAGCTAAGTGAGGGTTGAGGTTCTCCCACTGCTAAAAGCTGAAGCCATCCATGCTGGCATGAACTTCAGGCACCACCTTTTCAAGTGGACCTTGGTTTTTTTCAAGTGCCACAAACCTGACTGAGACACATTATTCCAGTTTAGGATTGATGATGCTGAACTAACTAAAAGGGAGTTCAGGTACCTGTAATACCATCGGATCAGGATTATCCATCAACTGATAAAAGGTATCCCGTGCCTTTGTTCACTTAGGACTGGCATCCCACAAGCAAACAAGAAATACAGTGTCAGATTCTCCTCAACAGTGGCCCACCAGTGCAACAAGTCCAGGATCCATAATCAAGCTCAAATCCAAAAACCTCCAGTCTATTGGGTATAAAAGGTCAGTACCAGGTGAACCAGGTACTTGTGAAGTTGACCACTCCTCAGCAGGGTTGAAAAGAAAAAAAAAGTGGCCATAGATAACTAGATCAGTAGACCACACTGAGCTGGCAGCTCTCCCCTTCTGTTACCTTCCAAAAGAGAATATCTCTTTTGAAAGTTACTAACAGCCTGTACCACAAGAAGGCAGGGTCAGACATTAGGTATTAGACCTGACTGGTTCTGTGCATCATCACTTAAATACAAAACTAATGTGAAATAAATTAAAATGCAAACCACAGCTAGTTACTACTAATTTAATTTTCACAATATTTAGCTGTACAGTACAATCTGAGTCACTAACTATCACCTATGCCAAATAATTACAACTTTCCTGTTACTCATAAATCACAGGTATGTTGTGTTTAATACACGATCCCAGATGGTAAGTATTACATTCTCATCATCATCATCATCCTCAAGCAGCCATGGGCTACGGAGGTCCAACCAGACCACGCAGTTTAATTCTCCAAGCATATCTGTCCTGAGCTACATCTGTAAAGGTATTACATTCTAAGTTCTTTTAAAGTCTATCTTTAGTATAAAGGAGATATAGGAGAAATAAGATATTACCAGTTCAGTTGTTTATAGTGCTGGTTCACTTAGTTGATTCTTGGTATCGATGTTTCTGCCTTGATGTACTTATTTGGCTATGATGTTTAAGCTTTTCTGTTGGGGCACTTTTCGCCCTCTACGGTCGTCATTTTTCCTTTAACATCGACAATTTAAGGTTACCAATCCTTTGATATTAAGTTTCACCTTTTGCACATTATTTTCAATGGATTCAGCTCCTTTCAACTTTCAGGTGGAAATCATTTCGAGCAGGGACAGCAGATGACTCAAATTTAGAAAAGAGGTTCTGTAAAACCCTCTAACTAATGCGCATTTTCAACATTAAAAGTTTAAAATTCAAAACTAAATGTTTAAAAACGATAAAAAATTTACATCAGTGCGCACATTAAAAAGAGAACATCAATGCACAACGCGTTTCACCGCATTTCACCCCATCCTCATCTGGGGCTTCATCTGGTGCTAATGTGGACAGCCTGTGTATCTGGGGCTATTTAACCGGTGTCTCTTACAGATTGTGTAACTGTGCAGCAAGTGTGTTTGGGTGCTTACGCAGCAGGAGGTTCCAAGCCGCTGGTATGGTTGGAATCTCTGTATTGCATGTGGAGTTTTTATATAGATTAATTAGTAATGATTCAGTGTATTTGTAGGAGGTGCAGCTAGGTACCTTCACAGGATCCTGAATGCTCACCTGCATATTTGTTGTGCACTGTGACCCGTGTCCCTGGAAAGGAAGAGCTTGGTAGTTGTTCATGATTGACAAGATCCCCTTTGGACTCTCTTGCCATTGAGGAGCCTGTTTTGTTGCTGGGCTGGTTAGCATTTTTGAGGGCCACTGCTGTTGCATCTGATTCAGGTAAGCTGTAGGTCCTTGGGTGGCACTCCCAGGATCAGTCAGCTGGTGGGCTGTCCTCGCATTTTTCATTTCATTTGTGAGGACTTGGCTCACTGTCTGTGTGGGTATACTGTCCAAGCACACCAGCTCTTTGTAATCTCCTCTTATACCACTTCCAGGGAGTGTTACCATCACACATGATGTGCGTATGTGCTGCACTTTGAATCATTTACATGTTCTCCCTTGGGCTAACCATCTTGCGTATTTCGGGACAATCTGATGAGTTCTTCCTGGTGTCGCACTTCTAATGACCAGCAGTATATGTAGCTTAGTAATCCTCTGAAAAATTCCATTGTAATAAGAAGAGGAGAAAGTTCTAGAGAATAATTTTATGGAGAAAAAAAAGAGTGATCTTGTTTGATCTTTTACATTTATTATATTTTTTCCAAACAATCTGATGGCTTACTAATTTCTAAAGTGGCTAGTGATTCATTAACAAAATATAACTAAATTGATACCCATAACATCTGGTATGTTCGTTTTCACAAAGGATGCTTTCCATTCAGTGATTTTTGCACCCTTTAAAAATGGTAATTTGAACTACTGGATGATTAGAAAACTGATTTTGAGACTTGGTTGAAATGTAATTAAAAGTATTGATAATTAAACTCCTACCTTTTAAAAAAAAATCGCACTTTGTGTAATCCTAATGGTCTTCAGACTGTTGCCATTATAGATCACTAGCAACTTCATTTTTGATTGTTTCAAATTAAATATTATTTATAACTGTAGTGTCCATTTGAGAAGAAATGAAAAATAATTTTAGGAAATATCGGTTAAGCAAACATTGTTTGAATATGAAAAGTTCGTAATTCTAATCCCCACATTCTATTTATGTGTTTCAAAAAATTGCTAATTAAATCACTATCATGACACACAATATGTTCACTAAATAGAAATTCATGAATACTGGAAAAAAGTGAAATGATACACAGTTCTGCATTATAAGTTTGTTACATTAGGAGCAAAAGTTTCTACATAAACTTAATATCAGGCAACATTTCCAGTTTTCAGTCATCCTAAAACTCTTGCCTTACAGTTTGTTTACAAGAACATGTCAATGGCCCCTTGGTGCGAGCTCCTGTTTGTGGTGAGGAACCACTCTCTGAAGGTTCTTGCTGGGTCAGCTACCTTCACAGGGCCCTGAACATTCATCTGTGTTTGCTGTGTGCTGTGGGTGCCCCATGTCCCTTTAAAGGAGGATCCTGATAGTTGCTCAGGGGTCTTTGTCTCCTCTCCTCAGCTCATAACTAGCTGGGTCCCCTTTGGCCTGTTCACTGCAGGACTGGCCTATGCTCTTTTGGAACACTGCTACACACTGCTTTGACCTCTTCTTCAGGTAAGTGGGAAATCCTGAGATGTTCACCTCACACCCCCAGGATAAATTGGCTGGTGGACTGACCTGCTAGGACTAACTGTGCAGTATGGTGAGTGCCTTGCCCATGCCAGAGTACAGGTTCATGAGTTTCCACACACATTTTTAGACTTTTGCTGTTACCTTTATTTTGTGAGGCCAATTCAGTTATTCACACATTTTCTTTTATTTGTTTACTTATTTCATTTTGTGAGGACAGTTCAGTTCATCACACTTCTCTTTTAATTTTCCTTTTATTTATATATGAGGGCTTGGCTCACTGGCTGTGTGGGTATAGTCAACACCTCCTACAAGAGAAGGCCATACAACTACATCACAGAAAAATGCCTATATCTAGAGCCCCTATATACCAGGCCGACCTATCCACCATTCTTATGCCAACTGGTGACATGACTTAGTGTTATAGTCAGTGCAGCCACCGTGTGCGCCGCAGTTTTTTGAATTCTTTGTATATAAAAAACAATTATTATCGGAAGATATTCAGCTGCGAACTGTCTAAACAGCTATAGGAACAATTGCACAGTCTTTAAATTCCAGGCTGATCCAATTAAATTTAAAAAAAGTGGGTTGAAAGAATTCAACCGAGAATGTGCATTAGGCTTACAGCCTAATGCACATCATAAGGTTTAAAAAACTAAGGTTTAAATAACAAACAAATTTATTTTCAAAAATCACTCACCAAAACTTCAATGAAAAAGATACATTAACTGAGCACTCTTCCATGCTACATGCTTATGCTCTCTGTGCTACAATGCACTGTGCTGTGCTACGTGCTCTCACTTGTCATCAGACTTTAACAAGAGGCTTACAGAGGCCCGCACGTGTCATGTTGCACGCCGGGAAAGACATTTACATAAATCGACGAGTGACGCAAGAGGGGGCGTGTCCTTGTGCACGCGCTTTAGCGAGTGATAGTCGGAAGATTGGAGTTGCGCATGCGCAACTCCTAACTCTTGGAAACGAGTGCTGTGATGCCAAAAAGGAAATAAAAATCCCCAAAATGATAAATATAACGTAAATTAAGCAAAACTGGTTAAAGTAAAGCAAAAGTGAACGATGGGGCATCACACCGACATCATTATGCAGCACGTTGAGGAAACAGCCTTAAAAAGAGTAAAATATAAACCATTATTATATTTACATTACTTAAATGATAACTTTAATTTTCTGGGATCATCCTATACATGAATTAGATAAACTAATAGATACATTTAATAGTATTATGCGTATCATTAAATTTGCACACGAATCAGAAATAAACTGAGAATTGCCATACTTAGATTTATTAATTAAACATAAGCATTCAGGTTGTACTACCATAGTGTATCGAAAACCTACATTTCTCCTAACTTAATATCGTATGATTCAACACACCCTATCAATGATAAAAATTCACAAAAAATGCGTTTTTATACAGGCATATAAATACCCATCTAATAATGAAATATTAAAAGAAAAGAAAATTAATATATGAGTAACAAGGTCAGCGGGATACCCTGACAGTTTTGTTAATAAAATTAAGAAAACTGCTAAATATAAAATACAGCAAATCTCACAACCTAACCCAGCACAATCATTAAGTAAAATACAATATACACACAGTTTCCCTTATATCCCAGTTATATCTAAAACTATGAAAATTACAATAAGTAAATATGGATTAAAAATGCTACACATGGTAACTAACACAAAAATTTAATTATTAATTATAGAAATAAATGTATCCCAACAGGGAGAGGTTTATAATGTCGAGATTCCCTATGCCGAAAATAAATTGGGGGGGGGGGGGGAATCAATATATAGAAAACACATATAGAACAAATTAACAGCACTTATTAGAGCATCAACAAGATATAAAAAATTAAAAATCTAATACAGCTTTATCACAAACAATTCTTGAAAATCATTTGCAAATAAAGAATTTAACATATAAAGCCATTGCTGTACCTCCAAATAAATACCAATTGCAGTACATGGGAAACATCATGATTAATTTACATAAAGATCATCTGTGTAACACCAATATCCCGCCCCTTCCAGTGGCGTGGAACTTTCTGTTGCACAAGCAGCACGGTGAAAACCAAAACTACCAATAGAGGGAGATTCTTATTTAAAGCTGTAACATCGGGAGGTATAGTATCAGATGAAGTCCTGCTGGTGTCGGGTTGAAACATGTCATTGTGTGGAGAGGATGGTCAGTCTTTTAAATTGCGATATTTGCATCTGTGACTTTAATGTTTTTGAGTAAAAATTTAGTTTGTTGAATGTTTTTTAAGATCTTTAGTTGTAAGATGAGGCTGTTTGAGCAACTGAGTTCTGCAATATGAGTCATAAGGAATGTAATCAACACAACCAGCATTGATTAGTGATAAACGACCTTATGAACAGTGTCTACTTAGTAAAAACCTGAACTGAATCTGGTATCCAAATATCAAGGGATACACATTAGTGCTACATATTAGCAGTGGCTGCCAGTAAGAGATCATCAGCAACCAAATTGAGATCCTTGATACAGGGCCCTTTCAAGAACAGCGTAAGGATAACAGCATGACTGGCTGAGCCAGCATAAGAAGTTTTGAAGACACCTAAAATGGTAATATTTTCCACCTATTTACTTGGGAACTTTTTGCAAGGATTAAAAGTATCCTTAAGTGATATTATACCATGATGAAAATACTCATGGCTTGAATGTGGAATAATGTTGCTCAGAAGCTATTAATATTATTAAAACATAATCATGAATTAAATATCTTTTAAACATTTTGCTGTGTTGTTTAAATTAATTATATTTGACATATTTCACTATGTTTGACATTCCATATTGGGGAGATGAAGTGGAACAACTGTTACAAAGTTTCCCCTTTTTCAAAGGAGCTAAAGGGAAGGGGGTAAAAATTATCACATCCTGTGACATTTTCCCATTGTGTCCCTATATCTCCCAAACCCCTTGCTTGGGAGATATAGGGGGCATTGGTACATTCCCCTTTCAGAGATAAAGAAATAAATTGGGGGGGGGGGGGGTATATATGCCCCATAAATTTTGCATTGGAAGCTATCATTTGATATGTAACTAGTTAGCATTGTTGGTGTTGGGGAAATGCGAATACACTAGAGCAACTATTTTCATATATATATATATACACACACTGATCATCCAATAAATAACAAACCAATTGCAATAGTAAGATTTAGTAAAAAAAAAGTGCATACTACAAATAATAACTGCTCTTCAGATAGCAGCCTTCAATATTAAATAACGCTAAAGGAAGTCTGTTGATTTCACATTCAAGTAGTTTTTTGTTTGTAACAATGACTTTGTTCTTATTTTGTAGTTAATTCAATTTAAATTTGAACATATCAAAAAACTGTTTTTTAAGGTAATAAACAAGTGCTGAAATAATTTTCCATGATAAAATATAATTAATTAATATATCTAGTTTCTTTGTTTTGTATTCTACATATTACTAATAGCTCACATTACTGCCAAGATCCAATGATTCTATATCAGGAAATGATGGAGGCAAAGCAGTCAAGGTCACAAGATTCACAGAGTGAATTGGATGTTTTATGTAGTGAGAGTGACAGTGATGATGAACAGTTAGCTGAATATAGAAATCGAATGAAAAGGAAAAAGGTTAGTTTAATAAGAATATTTTCAACTTTCTTATTTTTAATATACTGCTATTGCAATTCTTCTCCAGTGATGTTTATGCAGTCATATTTTGGGTCAAAGATTGGTTTAGTTTGTAATTCACCATGTTCAAAATCTGTAGTTCCCAGGTTTTAGTCCCAATTGGGCCAACATTGAGATTTATCTGCACTAAACCCCACCCTGCCCTAGGTCAGAAAAAGGACACTGATACTGATGGGCTTGGAAAGACCTTTGGCCCCATGTCTAAGAGATTGTACCCTGTGTACATTAAAGATCATGCTGGATGGTCTTATAGGAATCTTCCACCTGTCTCCTAACAGTTGTCCATTGGGTCTCCTTCCCCAGCTTTCTCTCAGTCCTTGTGACCTGGCCATTTAACCCATTGTGTGCAAAAAGAGCATCATTTAGAAGTAAATCAAACCAACCCAAGCAGTTATATTCCCATATTTTCTGTCTTCCAAAATATAGACCTATGTATATTCTTGTATATACACTGAAGTGCCATTGAATTAGGGATAGGAGATTGTTATCCAAATTCAGTTCTACAATTCTTGCACGCATGTGTGGTTGCAACTCTGGTCATATATAACTGTCAGCTTTGGCTTCCCCAAGCATTCATCGTGTGAAGTGTAATGGAAAGACGCTGGATTTAGATGCATTTGACAGAGGTCAAATCGTAGGTGCCAGATGGATGGAATTCTCGATCTCTGAAATTATTAACAAACTTGGATTTTCTCATACAACAGTTCCAAGAGTGTTCTGGGAATATAAAAATTATGGCATAAAAACAAGCATCCAGACAAACTACAAAGGACAACCAACCTTGAATGATCATGGCTTCACTGTCTGATCCGCATCATACAGACTGATAGGGGCCAGACATTATCTAAAATTTCCTCCCATCTGAATGCATTCCAGCCAGGAAGTCAGTGCATAGACTGTGCAACACTCACTTCATCGTCTTAGCTTCAGAAGCTGCTGACCTATGAGAGTCCCACTTCTAACGGCATGACACAGGGCTCAATGTCTTGCCTGGGCTAAAGAACATTCAAACTGGACCATCGGAAATTGGCAACGGATATCCTGGAGTAATCGGCATGATTGAAACTTCATCACACCGATGAGAAATAGGGTATGGCGCCAACTCCATGAATCCATGGTTGGTTGGTTGGTTGTTTTACCTCTGAGCGGCACTTTTTTGCACACCATGGGCTAAATGGCCAGGCCACAAGGACCCCGAAGGCTCAGAGAAGGTTGAGGGAGGGGACCCACTGGAACAGCTGTTGGGAGACAGATGGTAGCCTCCCGTCAAGGCCATCCAGCGTGTTCTTTAACGTGCACAGGGTATGGCTCTCCCGCACACGGGGCCACGGCTTAACGTCCCATCCGACGGACGGCGGCCTTTCCAAGCCCATCGGTGTCCCCTACTGACCGTGGGCAGGGCGGGGAATTTTGCGGAGATAAATCTCAACGCTGACCCAGCTGGGACTCGAACCTGGGAACTACAGATTACGAGCCTGGCGCGCTACCGACTGAGCCACCCCCGCCCCATGAATCCATGGATCCTGCATGTCAGGTCGGAACAGTACAAGCTGGTGGTGGCTCAGTGATGGCCTGGGGTGTCTTCAGTGGGACCTTTGATATGTGTACCAATGACTCTCAATGCATCCTGAGTAGAACTCATGTCTGACCATTTACACCCATTTATGGCCATCATGCATCCCAATGAAGATTGCGTCTACCAGCAAAGACAACTGTTCATCTCACAGTTCCAGGTTTGCTACTGCATGGTTGCAGGAGCATTCTGCTGACTTTGAAATAATGAACTGGCCACCTAGAATCCCAGATTTAAATCCCATCAAAAATCTTTGGTATACCGTCAAGCATAGTGTTTGGACCCGTGTCCCATCAGCAACAACCTTGAGAAAATTGTGGACTGCTCTGGAGGATGCATGGGTCCCCATACCTGTGGAACATTTACACAAGCTTGTGGAGTTCTTGCCTCATCATGTGGCAGCCGTTATCAGGGCCAGAGGGGATTCAACACGTTACTAGGTTACTATCTCTAATTCAATGGCACTTCAGTGTGTATATATACATTTGCATATTTGGCTTTGATGTTTAGAAGCAACATCTCATTCTTGGTGGTGAAGCTAGTTAACTAGTTCCACCATTTGAATTCTGGTGACCAAAAGCATGTTTAGATAGTCTATAGCAATGTTTTTTCAAACTTTTTTGGTCATGACCCACAATAAGAAATGTGTTTTACATTGCAACCCGAATTCTGATATATTTTCTATTCTATTTCATTAAAAAACAAATGCTGGTCACATCTCACTAAATTGATTTCCTGAAAAAGCTCTGGTTTATAGTACCTTAGATACTGACTTCAGCTTATTGTAAATACAGCAAATCCTTCATTTATTGTGTTTATAGGGGCCATGAAAAAACGAAAAAAGTTTAGTTTTTAAGGAATGTTTCTCTCCATAAATAAATGATAGCATTTTAATGTTTTCGTTTTTAAGTCACTCATTTTCCAGCTAAATGAACTAATGTTTTCACTTTTTGTCTGTCTAAATGTAGCGTAGGCTTCAAACTTTTTTTATTTTTATAAATTAAAAAAAAATTGTGTTGGATAGATATTGATGAAATGTTGCAATTTGCACTTTTGGAACCTTCCTATAACTATAACTGTGTTCTCTAATGGTGGAAAGAGTTGAAAATTGGAAAATTTCAAACTAATATTACAAGCGATGTAATTATGTTAGAAATTTGAAATTTTGGTTGTGAAATGCGAATGTCGTGAAGTTTGCATTAACAACAATTGATTTTTACCTTTACCTCCCAATAGTGTGGGAAAATGCTTTTTTGTGTGTGTGTTAAGATAAAATTGTTTGTTTTTAGTGATAAATTGAAAATTTTTTCTGGGTTGGATAGATATTGATAAACTATTATGATTCATACTTTTAGAATATCCCAAAAACTTTAATTTGAAATATTCAAACAGAGGGCTTATTTAGCCCTCTGTTTGAGCTAGAAATTTTATGTAATAGTTCAAAAATCTCAAATATCCTCTAATTGTATGTGGTACAAAGATCACTCTCACAACTTGTGATGGCTTAAGCCATCATACTGGCAACCCTAGTAGGATTTTCCAAGCC
This sequence comes from Ryuthela nishihirai, assembly GCA_038380435.1. NCBI lineage: Eukaryota > Metazoa > Arthropoda > Arachnida > Araneae > Heptathelidae > Ryuthela > Ryuthela nishihirai. Next base: position 149,927,590 of record JAWZYU010000001.1, on the reverse strand, counting down.
TTTTAGTAACCTTTCTTATAAAGAGTGAGAATGAAATTAAAATCTGTAAGCATTTGCTTTCAAAGTGTTTGATACATTGAAACTTCAATTGATTATGCACAAAAGAATCGATCATTCTTTAAAGTCTCCACTAAGATACTCTAAAAACAAAGCTAAATTTTCCCACATTTGCTGTTCCTCAAAGTGTTATTTTCCCCATATTCATTGAGAAAAATTCTTGCTCCCATTTGAAAATTTTGCTTGACAGTTTTTTTTTTTTTTTTCAAAATATTAACTGATGATTAAATATGACATAAAAATAAATTAACAACAAATCATGTCTGTAAGCTTTTATGTTCTTTGTGGTCTGTCAGTTGTGTGAGAAAATCTCATGAAAGAAGAACACGTTAAGAAAGCATTTCCTGCTACCAAGTTGACCACATTCATATTCTGAACACTTTACTGTTAGCAAGCTTTCTTGAGAAATTTGTTGAAAACTTGAAACTTTCAACATTAAAAATTATGATAAGCTTTTTACTCCTTAAACTTTTAGTGTTCTTTTTACTTAGATGAAATCTTTACTATCATCATTTGTCTTCTTAGCAAGGTATACAGTTCAATGTTTGTTACATTTCCTGTTGGTGTACTAGTGAAGAGAGAGAGAGGATGAACTGAAACCATCCTAATATTTGTAGATACACATACCTCTGCTTCTTTCTAAATAGTTAAAACACATTTTATGTACATGCTATTGAAGATAAACACATTATACATAATGTGTCTGTAAATGGTAGCTAAATAGTCACTGGAAGGAGAGCTATGCACCAATCCCCTGTTATGATGCATAGAACCGTCTGACCCTGCCTTCTCGTGGTGCAGGACATTAGTACCTTTCAAAAGTGATACTCTCTTGTGGAAGTGAACAGAAGTGTGTGGGGGGGGGGGCTGCCAGATTAGTGTGTCCTACTCATCTTGGACAACTATGGCTACTTTTTTTTTTTACCCTGCTGATGAGTGGTCAACCACACTAGGTCCTGGTGCTGACCATATAAACCTAGTGGACTGATATAAGGCTCTGAGCTTGATTATGGATCCTGAATTTCCTACACTGGTGGGCTTCTGTGGAAGGAAAATCTTCCACTGTGTTTTCTGTTTGTTTGTGAGTTGACAGCCCCAAGTGAATATATTTACAGGATATGTTGATCAGCTGGTGGATAATCCTGAGCAGAGGTCATTGCAGACCCCTGAACTCTTGCTTCTATTGGCATTGTGAAATTCTACATTGGAGGAAGTCTTCCAGTGTAGTGTGCTTCAGACTTTAATGGTGGGGGAATGGGTCTTTGCCACATGTCTGTGATTAGGGGCTATTTGATATTATCGGCATTCCCTCTCTCAATAAACATAGTTTCTTTAAACATCCCACTAACCATTTTCTCTCCATAGGTAGTTGGAATGTGAGGACTGTGCACAGAGCTTATTCTCTTAATGTCCTCACACAAGAATTACACCATTATAATTTAGATATTCTCAGCTTGCAAGAGATTTCTGTTAGGAATACCAGGGCATATAGGGGAGCTGAAATTGGATCTGACCATGGGTTTCACCCGATGGGCTGCATAAGAATATGATTGATTATATATTAATTAACAGCAAATGGGCTAGATCTGTTAGGAATACCAGGGCATATAGGGGAGCTGAAATTGGATCTGACCATTACTTTGTTAATAGATAGTATAATATGGATAGATAAAGGTCAGATTCTTAAAAATAATCTTAAATTTCTCTTTTCAGGGAGGGAAGACAATAAACGTCACCAAGGCATTGGTCTACTTCTCAGCAGACATGTTAGTGATGCTCTTCTAGGATATGAGTGCATTAATGAAAGGTTTCTTACAGCAAAATTTCAGACAAGCATTAAAGACTTGAATGTTATCTGCTATTATGCCCCCATTGAGGATGCCGATGAGGATGAGAAGGATAGGTTTTACGGACAACTTCAGGATATTTTGAATTCTGTCAAGAAAGGAGATATTACCCTTGTTCTAGGTGACTTCAATGCCAAAGTTCGTACTGACTCTGACAATTGGGGAGGAATGATAGTTCTTTTGGTATTGGTAGCTGCAATGCAATAGGCAACGTCTCCTACAGGTAAGTAAACTCAATGGATTCAGAATAACTAACACTTATTACAAACACCGTGACATACATAAGTACACATGGATTTCTCCTGATTGGATTTCTTATCTCCTAAGATTGAGGGATAAACCATCCAGCATATATAAAATAATTTATTATTACTATATTGAAATATTATTAAAAACTAAGTACTAAATTTATGGGGGGGGGGGAAATAAGCAGCAACCTGTCAACAATTGTAGTTAAATCAAGACACATATGACTATCACTTATTCTGTTCTTCCATTCCATTACCAGATTTTTAATTTCTACTATAAATATATTGTTTGCAATATTACTCCAAGTTTTACATTTTCTACATTTAGAACTTTCTAATGATGGCAAATTAAGGCCATTTGGGAACTATAAATAATCATATTTCATTAGTACCTATTCAACTCAAAAATAATTTTTCATTAATCTCTCAAAACGAAACATTACATTTTGCCATCCACTCTGGGGGTGAAAGGAAAATAAAAAGCACCTTTATCTTTCATTATCAATAACTTGGTATGATGTACCAGTGTATGATGTAATGCTAAACTTGTACAATGCAAATCAATATCTTGTTAGTAAAAGTGCAATGCGAAGTCAAGTGAAGATCATTCAGCAAAGTTCAGTTTTCATGTTGTTGGAGATACACTTACAATTCACAGAAGTAGGAAATGTAAATTAAATCCTAGATGAACAGACTTGATGGCACTCAATTATTATTCGAATTATTATTTAAATTATTTGAAGAATATCAACCATATTTCCAAAAACCAAATATATAACTAATTCCTCGTTTGATTTCATTGACTTTATCAAGAATTTAGACATACCTGACCATGAAAGACTATAATATTCTTTGGATGCTGTCAACCTTATATCCTAATACTCAAATATTTGAATCAATCATGATGATTAGAAAACAAATCCTTAAATTACATAAATACAATATTTATGAATTTTTTGCAGTTGTTGAAACTCTCAATGTCATAAAAGGCAGTACTTACTTTCAAGTTGACAATAAATTCTACAAACAAAATTTTGGCACATCAATATGATCACCCCTATCAGGACTTCTTGCTGTCATCTGTTATTTTATTTTCAATGTATCTCATTATGACAGCAGGTTATTAAATACTATAAATTACAATTCACAGCAAATTTGATAGAATTTAATTATGATTAATAGCTGTACATTAATACATTAAAATTATAAGTCAAGAGGAGTGCTCAACATATCATGTGTAGTATCAGATTAGCTTAAGGCCTTCATGGCAGATACTTAACTACAATCGATGTGCTCCTGACATTATACCCTCCATTGGTTACTGTCTGTAAGCTTTCCTTTGTCTTGTAAAGGTGCTCAAGAGAAAAGGAACAATATTTACCAGTACTGGTGATGAACTTGATGGATGTCTGCCTGTCACAGGTACAGCTTGCAATTAAATCTTATATGTTGTTGTTTCTTCTGTTATTCATTGAAGAATGGCTAGGTTGGTAGGGGCGTTGTTATCATCACCCCTGTTGTATTCATTTGTGATGCACTATCATTTCTTGCTAGTTGTTTGGTGAACTTAATTTTAGAATTGGTACAGTTGTACCACTCAGTGCAACTGCTGTATATCAGTCTTATGAGTTTTGCTGCTATTGTTTACTTTAAAAGCTTCTAGATGCTAGAAGTCTCATATAAGTTCATGTCTTCTTCACTGGTCGATATTATACTGATGTTAAGATATTTGCTCGCACATCCCCAAGACTTTCAAACTTGTGGGCTTAAATCAGAAGGTTGCTTCAGCAAATAGGAATTTAGCAAGCAAATCGGCAATACCATTTAGTTCTTCTAAGAAATGGCAATCAGATGGCTTTATAAAATTATTCATATTATAGTTTAATAAAGTATGCATCAAATATAAAAACAAAATTATTTTTCAAGCCTGAATTATATATTTTTATAAGATATATATTAAAAAAATATTACAACAGCAATTTTTTTTTTAATTATTATTATTAAAAATTGATACATATGCCCTTGGCCCCACATTTCAGATTCTGCGAATGTATATAGATGACATAGACATCGCAAGGGTTAAGCACAATCATGCAAAGAACTTTACCTGGAACAGAAAGTAGGCTGATACCCCTATAGTTATCGCAAGAACTGCGAACAACTTTTTTAAAAGTAGGGATAATAATAGCTCCGATAAAATCCTTAGGAACCATGCCTTTATCATAAAAGATATTCAAAATTTCAGTCATCCAGGTGGTAACTGAAACATTCTCAGCTCTAAGCATTTCCATAATAATTTCATCTACTATGGAACCTACCTGGGGATTTATGTAGTTTAGCCGTCCTGTGGCCGAGTGGTTAGAACACTTGGCTACTGATCTAAGGGACCTGGGTTCAAGCCCCAGTTAAGGCATGGGTGTGTATGTCAATTTTCTGCTGAGGTCCTGCCATCCTCACAGACCTTCTACTATGGCATGTAAACTGACAGGCCCCTGTCAGACCTCTGTGGGAAGTAGCTGCTTGAGGGGGTATTTTTTTTATATAAGTTTAGAAAGAGCTAAAATAACTTCAGACTGTGTTATAGGGCCAACATTAAAGCCAGTAACACATCTGTCATCATTACAAACAATGGTAGTAGAACTAACCACATTGTTTAGAACATCAGTGAAAAGCTCAGCCCATCTAGCCATAACAGAATCCTCACCTTCTATAACCTTACTTGCTTATCCTTCAATCCCTGTATACCTATCTGTTTTCTACCACACAAAACATTAACTATCTGGTACAGCTCTCTACTGTTGTGCTGTCGAACTGCTTCCTTGGTTTGTCAGCCAAGCCATCAAGCCAAAGATTCTTCTCAGCAGCTAACTGATCCTTTACATATTTATTAAACTCTCTGTAATACTTTCTATTAGGACTAGTAGAGTATTGATTAAGGACATTCCTGCAGCTCTTTTTTTCTGAAATAAGCTCAATTGCTATATCGCTAAAATAATTCTGCCTTCTCTGCTCCCTTTTACCTAAAAGAGTACTGTTAGTTTCCAAAAAAGTCTTTAAAATAGTCCCATTCTTCCTCAACTTCAGTAGTAAGGAACCCATGACTGTCATAATGACTAAGTAACCTATTTTGGTAAGCTTTAGTTATAACTGGGTCTTTCAGAGCTTCAAAATTAAAGGTAAAATTATTAACCCTAGCACAACACTTTTTAAGTTTAAGTTGCAACACACTTTTAACAAGGTAATGGTCAGATCCAATTTCAGCTCCCTTATATGACCTGGTATTCCTAACAGAACTAGCCCATTTGCTGTTAATTAATATATAATCAATTGTATTTTTATGCAGCCCATCTGTTGAAACCCATGTGTACTTATGTATGTGTGGTGTTTTTAATAAGCGTTAGTTATTCTGAAACCATTGAGTTTACTTACCTGTAGGAGACATTGCCCATTGCAGCTACCAATACCAAAAGGGCCTATCATCCCTCCCCAAAGGTCAGAGTCAGTACCAACTTTGGCATTGAAGTCACCTAGAACAAAGGTAATATCTCCTTTCTTGACAGAATTCAAAATATCCTGAAGTTGTTGCATAAAATCTATTGTTCTCATCCTCATCAGCATCCTCAGTGGGGACATAACAGCAGATAACATTCAAGTCTTTAATGCTTAGCGTCATAAAAATTTATAGTGGGCTTTTAACATTTCCATTTAAATGTAGCCAGTTTTACAAGTTTCATTGTATTGTGCAATATCTTGTAATAACAGAGGAGGGGCAACCCATGTCATTTAGCAAGGGCCCTGCATGCCAAGATCTCAGTGGGTCTGGTCTTCTTGCAGTCCTGAAAAGTTATATATATTCACATATATCAACATATTTTGTTTATAGTTTCCTTTTTTTATTACATATGTTATTAAATAATTTGCATTTTTCTTTTAGCAGCAGCAACAGAATATAATGCAACAGCCAAATAAACGCATCAGGTTGGAAAGCCAGCAATATACATCAAGAAGTTGGAAGCAGCAATGTCTTGATCTCCTTGATATTATCTTCCAGTGGGACGATTCCACTCCGTTTCGTCATCCTGTAGACCCATTTGAGTATCCGGTATTGTTCTTGTTCATTTATATTGTAGATAGATAAGTTTTGTTAACTTATTTTTGAATAGTTAAACCCAAAAAATTGTATCTAGCAATCTGTTTATTAATAGCCTAATATTTTTGTGAAGAAAGATCATTTTCACCTGTAAAGAAAAAACAGTGGTGTATAAAATAGCAAGAACAAGTGATCAGATTTTGTAGAATGTTTATCCAGGAGATCAATAAGCAGAATTGCACAGTAATTATGTATCCCATTGGCAGCTTATGAGCTTCTAAACTGATGGAGCCAATGTGATACAGTGCAATCAACTAATGTAGGGTGGAGGATATTGCTTTAAGAAAATTATGAAAATTAAGTAAAATTTTATAAGCATTTTTTTAAAAGAAAATTACAAGGTTTTACTGTATTTATTGCATCTTAAATTCAATAAAAAATGTTAAAAAATTAATTTTTAATATATACACTGATCAGCCAATACATTAAAACCACCTGCATTATGCAAAGAAGCGCACGTGCAGCCAATCAGTATCACTTGCCAAGGTCGCGAATGATATATATACCGGTATAATACCTGGGTTGGAGCTCTCGTAGGCAGTATTTCATTTCATCTTAACATGGGAAAAGCAAAGAATTTATCTGATTTTGACAAAGGCCAGATCATTATGGCAAGATACCTTGGTAAGAGCATCTCTGAAACAGCGACACTGGTAGGCTGCTCACGCTTTGCAGTAGTTAGTACCTATCAAAGATGGTCTGAAACAGGTGACACTTTGAGTTGTCGACAAGGCATGTGCTGACCACCCCTCATTGATGCCAGAGGTCAGCGCAGGCTATCTCATCTTCTCTGCAGCAACAGGAGGGTTACTGTGGCTGGCATTACCCATAATTTCAATTGTGTAAAGGGTCCAATGTGTCCAAACACAGTTCATCGTAAGCTCTTGGATATGGGTCTCAGCAGCCGCAGACCCATTCATGTGCCTATGCTCACAGCCATTCATCATTGTCAATGCTTGCAATGGGCACATAATCATTGACATTGGACCATAGAAGACTGGAAGAGGGTCACATGGTCAGACAAATTCCATTTTCTGTTACACCATGTGGAGGGATGAGCTCGTGTGACGTTTACCCACAGAAACCTCACATGGATGCACTGTGAGACGGATCCAGGCAGCTGGAGGGAGTGTGATGGTCTGGGCAATATTTTCTTGAGGAACACTTGGACCAATTATCCCTGTAATGGAAACTCTGAAAGCTGTCACCTACCTGAACATCATGGGTGACCAAGTACACCCCTTTATGGTGACTGTATTCCCTGGCCAAGATGGCATCTTTCAACAAGACAACGTCCCATGTCACACTGCGAAGAAGGTTCAAGAATGGTTCCTAGAATATGATAAGGAATTCCATTTATTGCCATGACCCCAAAATTCGCCAGACATAAATCCTATTGAGCATTTGTGGTTTGAGTATTTGTGGATCCTATTTTGGTTGAGTTGGAGAAACAGGTATGAGCAGCATCACCCCAACCACATAATTTATGGGAACTGCAGGATCTTCTGTTGCAGTCATGGTACCAACTAGCAAGCAATACCTACCAACATCTCGTTTAATCTATGCCTCATCAGGTGAGAGTTCTTTTGGCGGCAAGAGGAGACCTACATCATGTTAGGTAGGTGGTTTTGGCTGATCAGTGTATATTTTATAATGCACTGTTCAAAGTGGAAATTGTAACACCAGGAAGGAATGGAAGTAGAGATGTGTAAGTCACAGGAGACTTGCATCTCTAAGATTTCTGTTTCAATAGCAGCAGCTTTCATAATAGTTTTTTTCTTTATTCTGTCATAGTTTTTATATAACACTGTACAATATTGAAAATGTTTTGGAAATGAAAGCAGCCTTTTTTTACTAATTTTGAGGTGCTAAACATGATTATGACATTAAAAATCAGTGATGGGCTCTTGTTTTGAAAATACGGGTGACTGTCCATATACAGTGCATACTGATTTGAGTCTTTCGCATGCTGTACAAAGTGCGAAGGTGACACAATACCAGGGAGCTGTTGCATCATTTGAGGCAACTCAATACTCAGGAGGTATTGCATCATTTGGGAGTTGCCCTTCCTCAATTATTGTCTCTTCATGATTGTATGCGGGTGCTGTATGTGAGTAATGTGCATTGTTGTGTGAACAACGCAAGACCGTATTTGTTATGTTTGTGGCAAAGTTACTTTTGCCTAACAGAAGTGTGAAATAATACCTGTCATCAAAAAGGCCTACCACCTTTACTTCAGGTGTAAGATTGGAGATCAACAGAAGAGCTGTGTTCCTCATATAGTGTGTAATAGATGTACAACACTTCTTTGCAGCTGACTAAATGGCAAGAGGGCGGTTGATGCCATTCCTATGATATGGCAGGAACCATCCAACCATGTGAGTAACTGACTGTTACTTTTGTATAGCACCTCCACTGAGAAGTGGTATTACTTAAAAGAAAAGCAGACAGTATACTACCCCAGCATATCATCTGCCATCTGCCCAGTGCCACATGGGGAAAACCTGCCCATCCTGAAATCACAGAACATTACAATGTGGACTCAGAGAAGGAATAAACAGGAACACAGGTAATAGCATCTATAGATCACAACTTCACACCCACAACATCGGATTCACCACACAAACAAGATCATGCAGAATGAGCTTAATGATCTTGTTAGAGATCTGGAGCTGAAAAGAGCAAGGTGAAACTCCTAAGATCCAGACTGTAGCGGTAGAATCTCCTTGATAGAAATATGAAAGTAACTGTGTATCATAGCCGCCAAAAAGATATGGTATTGTTCTTTACCATGGTAGGTAACCTGGTGGTTGCTTGCAAAGATGTTGACACTTAATTCAGATTCTTCCATATGACACACATTTCAGAAGAATGAGGGTTATTTATAGATTTCTCAAAATTATGTATGAAAGCCATTCTTCTACACAATGGGAATGTGTTGCTTTCTGTTCCAGTAGGCCATGCTGTTAATATGAAGGAAACTTATGACAATATGAAATATTTTATTCAATACATAAATTAGGACAAATATAAGTTGCATATTTATATGAACTTAAAAGTCATTGCTCTTTTGTTTGGACTGCAGCTAAGATATACAAAGTTCTGTTGCTTTGCAAATGGAATAGCAGAGACAAAGCATCTCATTACTTGAAGAGGATTTTGCCTTTTCTACAATCACTGGAGCCAGAGAAGAAGAATATACAGCATCATCTGCTGGTACAATTCATGAGATTTTGTGCAAACTGCCCTTGTGTACCTTCGGCAGAATTTTCTAAGACTTAGTGATGCAAAGATAAAAGATGATGTTACCAGTCCAACTATTCGCCCACTGCTACATGATGAGGTATCTGATGATATCATCACTGGTGATGAACAGAGAGCATAGCATGCCTTTTGACAGGTGACAGTGAGCTTCTTAGGGAATAAAAAAGCAGAAAATTACAAGGACCTTGTAGAAGAACTGATGTCTTCATATTACATACTGGGATGTAGTGTGTCTTTGAAGGTATATTTCTTAAGTTCTCATTTGAGTTTCTGGAAAACTGGCACTGTGAGTGATGAGCATGGGAAATGTTTTCATCGGGAAATTGCTACAATGGAAAAGAGATGTTGAGGAAGGTGGAGCCCATCAATGTTAGCAGATTATAGCTGGAATGTGATACAAGATTCTCAATATTTGATATATTAGTGGCAGGCAAAGAGGGGAAAGTTGCTATAGAATGATATGCAACCTTCAACGAATGACATAATACAGGTAAGTGACTCTTGAAAACCATAACCAATCAAATATTTTTTTTGTCATTTTTGTGTTCGGCATCTCAATTTACATAAGAAATGGCTGTTTGTACTTCCGAAACACACCAAAGGTCAAAATTTGTCATTCAGTGTAATTAGTTAAAAAAAATAGGTTGTCCTACATCAAACTCACATCTCCCAGAAGAATGCCATGTTTTTAGAAGTGGGTTCAAATCCCACTCAGGACAACCAATTTTTTTCAACTAATTATTTCAAGTATTTTTTTGTCTACAAGACATTTTCCTGTGATATTTTTATTACTGAATAATTCATTTTATTACATATCTCTTTTTTACAATCCAATGCAAAATAAATTAACCCGTTAAATCCAAAATTATTTTTTTCTCTTAGATTTTAAAATTTTATTCTTTATTTCTAAAGTCTATACCATATGTATGACAATAAATAGAACAATTGCATGAAAATGTATGTCGGTATGCAAATAATGACTGTCCTCAAAATAGGATGCTGGGATCTAACAGTATTACTAGAATGTATTATACTGTACTTGAGTCCAAACAAATTACTTTTTGTGAAATGGTACAAACACCCCATACACAGCATAACATTACATTTTACATAATATGACCTTGGTTTTCCTTTGCACCCAACTTGTGCACATCTTCTTTGTGCGTCTCATCGAGCAATGACATGGCCTATCCCATCAAACCTAACATTTGGTACCACTCTCATGGTGGAAAGGGAAGCCATTGAATGTCCAGGTTGTTTTCTTCCAGTGTCCAGTTTTAAGTATGTAACTGCAATGGCACATCTGAAACTCAATAGGTCCAGTGCATTTGGCCCATGTACTAGCTGATAGAGGAGCCAAACATTTACAAGAGACATTTCTATCATTCGTGTAACTAAGACCCAGTACCATTTCTTCCCTCCGATACCTGTTGCATATTTTCCTACCAACCAGTCATGGTGGTCAACTCCTCCCATGCTCGCATTATATGACTTGAGAACAGCAAGTTGTGGTACTTGTGTCTTCTGTTTTGCCTGCCTGCTGAACCAAGTAGCCATTCCCAGAGGTTCAACTTTGTCAAAATTTGTGCCACTAGTGACACACTTGTTGTCATTTCATCTAAAGAACAAAATTTCACCATTCCGGTCTAACTGATAGTCAAAATCCATACTAGCTTTTTCAGTTCCTTTCTGCTCCTCAGTGGACAATCACCAACATGGTTCTCTCTGACTGTTCCAATTGCACGATAACCCAGGTTTCTAAGTGAATCAGAAGATCACGACTTGTGAAGAAGTTGTCAAAGTAAACGCAGTGGTTCCTTTGCTCTTGAACACAATCCAGCATGTTTAGTACTACTCTTGATCCCAATAACAAATCATCCCTTTCTGTATCTATAGTATCTTTTCCACAGTACATATCAAATTTGAAACAGTATCTGCTTGCTCCACAGAGAGACCACCATTTAAAGCCAAATCTAATTGGCTTACCGCAGATAAACTGTTTCAAACCACTCCTGCCATAATATTTCACAATCATTTCATTTATAGACAAGTTTTCTTCAAAAATTCCAAATTTTTGAAAATCTTCATTTATCATTTTCAAGAGAGGTCTAATTTTGAATCCACGTTCATGTTATTTTCACTTGCTAAGTTGTTATCTTGAAAGTGAATCAAACTCTTCAACTTCTGATATTTATTTCTGGACATGGCTTTTTGTACAATTGATATGCCAACATCTTCATCCTCTGACCAATATAGTCGTTCTGCTGGAAGTGTATGATATCCAGCAAAGAGGAGAAAGCCAATAAACACTTTTACTTCATCAGCTGTGAGAACAAAATCTTTCTGATTCTTTACATTTACTGCATACCTTACAGTTTCTTTCACAATGAATTCATATATACTTTCATTTATCAGTTCTTCAAACATTTCTTTGGGAGACAGGGAAGAAAGCTGTTTCTTCAATTCCTCTCTCTTTATGTTGATATCATTCCCAATAGAAGGCAATTTTGTGTAGATTTGGTGAGCCTTCACCCAGTTACTCTTATCTTCAGAAAGACGTCTCTTCTTTCCTGGCTTATTTTTAGAAAGTTGAGAAGACGTACTTGGAAGTAAATTATCGTGCTCAGTTTCATTGCTTATTTCTGAAGCTACATAATGTACCTCAACAGACCCTGGCACATCGCAGACTTCAACAGTTCCAACAGCATCATCCGGTCCCTCTTCTTCATCAGTCAAATAGTCTACCTCAGGTGGACATACAGTGACATCAATATGATCCTGATCATCTGACACAGTTTCATAGAATGAATCATTATTTACGATTTCTTCTATTTCATCTACTGTGAGGTAATGAACTCTTCTATAGGTCATGATGGCTTAAATGAAATGAAATAAAATAAGTAGCTTGTAGACAAGGGCACCCATTAGGGGGCAAGGCTTTGCAAAATTTATCTTTTTAGGTTGATTTATTCACTCGGAATTATCTTCAAATGCTCTAAAATTCCTGTCACAAGGTCAAATTACTGAAATTTTCTCTAGGGGGTTCACACCCCTCTGGAAGCTGGGATCCCCATCAGCCCCCCTTATAAAACCCATATGCGCGCCCTAATTATTTTGTACCCGTAAGTTGCTACCACAACTATTAACACAATGAATGCTACTTACTTTAGTTTGCAGAGAAATATTTTCAGCACTACACAAACACACAAAATATATCTTGATTCTCCTAACACATCACTTCTCAGGCAGCTAAATACGACCGAGAAGAAAATACAACTGTATTGTCAGAATGTCATGTACAAACATGCATAAACATGAACAGACTTGCACATTGCTGAAATGATAGTAATAAGTCCCAGCATCCTATTTTGAGGACACCAAAATTCACAACAACTTTTATACAACAATTTCTAGATGATTGACATAGAGCTGACAATGCAGATAGCTGAAAGAGAAGATTGTTAACTTTAAATAATGACAGAAAAAATTAACGCCACACTCTAAAATATGTATATATTATCACAAATATATTTTTCTGTATTCATTTAAAATGCGACTCTATATTCAATAAGTCACATAATGTAGAATTTATTATTTTTAATTTTGCTTTAGCACAATATTGATTAAAAAGGTCTCATAATTGACATACAACTATTATCATCATAACAAAATAATTCATGATTGACTTATAACAATTTATGTATAATGTCCTCAAAGTAGGACACTGGGAATGAATGGGTTAATGTTGTAAATTAAATATAATCAAAATAGGCAACTGCTCAAGTGATAATTTACTATGAGTAATTCAACAGTTTAAAATAACAAATATAAATTTTGAATTGAAAAGGAGTCAAAAAGGGAGAAAAAAGTATATCTAAATATTAGACATTTTTCACAAATAGTAATTTTTTTTAAATGCCATTATATTTTAGAGAGGAAATATTTATGTAGGTAATCATTACAGAAGGGCAAAATATTGAAGTAGAAAGGGCAAGAATGCTTTTCAAAGTTTTTGCTAAATTAATTATCACTTCAAGGATAGCTACTAGCTCTATATTCGTGATATTTATATTATTGCTAAGTTTAATTATTTTTTATTTTAATCTGTAGAGATGGGCTATGGAAAGCTCTAGCTGCATTACCTGTTATAGGGTTTTACAGATCATCAATGAAATAAAAAATTCCTTTTGTATGCTTTTTCTTCCCTTATGATGTGGGCCATGATACTATTATTTATTTCAGCACCTGATTGTTGTTTATTAAAAAGTTTATTCTCCAAGTTCAATAGCTATTTCATTTCATGTCCATCTGGCAGGTAGCTAAATTTTTCTTTCATAAAGCCTGGCAGTCTCTACTACAGCCTCATAATGGGATGGGATGCTATTTTATTACTTTTATAATTTGTGCTCTTTTAGTGCTTTTTTCAATCTATTTGAACAGATTGTTGCTCTTATGTTTCATATACAGACATATTACATCAGAATCCATCTTTGTTATAATTCAACTGACTGTGACTCTATGCCAGCTGTGGCTCACAAAGTAGCAATAGGGGTAGAGGGTAGTGCTGATAGACATGTTCTAATTATTTAGTAATTTTTCTTTATTTTGACTCTTTTTCTCTGTTGCTGTTTCTATGATAATGCTGCTGTAGCCCAGTTTGGATCTTAGGAAACCTTTGTAAAGGTCTTTTTGATCCTGTTTTGTCCCCATTTAGGGCCATTTATATCCACTAATAAATCAGCACTTTGACGTCGATTCTAATTTTAGAGCAGAAATTGTCTTGAGCTGGGTGAGATACAAACCCATGACCTCCTGATAACATGTCAGGTGCTCTGGGCCACTGAGCTACCGGCCACCGATCAAGATCTCCTCTAATTAACGCTATGAACATTCCTTTTATGTCACATATAGGTGCTATTCCAGCAATTTTAGCCCCAAATGGCTTTATATTTACCATATAGATGGAAAGCATGTCTTACAAGTATGCTAATGATGATAAATAATGAGATAAACTCGACTGTTCAACATCCACTAATAAATCAACACTTTGACGTCGATTCTAATTATAGAGGAAAAATTGTCTTGAGCCGGGTGGGATACGAACCCATGATCTCCTGATAACATGTCAGGAGCACCTGACGTCGATTCTAATCTAAGTCCGGGTGGGATACGAACCCATGACCTTCTGATAACATGTCAGGAGCACCTGACATGTTATCAGGAGGTCCATTTTATGCAAATCAGCCAGGGGGCCAAAATAGAGCTCTTTGGGGAGACCATTGGGTTCATGCTAGCTATAAATGACTTGGAGAATGTAGTCGAAGTTTAATTCTGTATCTTCTTCCTGAGATCAAGTTTCTAACAAAAGGCACTTTTTAAGTCTAAAAAGGTGAGTATTAATGGATGGCCTAGTGCAATGCTAGCTTGTGCAGTGATGGTAACATCAAAAATACTATCATCTGTGCTCATGTTCCATTGAAAGCCAGTTTGGTGGTCTTTAAATAATTAGTGTTTAAAGTAAGCCATACTAATCTGGGTTTTACTATGTTTTCCACTAACTTGTATACAGTGGAGGAAAGAGTGATCAGCCTATATCCATCTATCATGCTATGGTTTTTGCCAGGTTTGGATAGTGAAACTATCTGATATAAATATATAAAATATATTGGTTATGTAGGCTTCTTTCCATTTTTCAGGAAATTCTTTAGATAACCAGAAATGATTTATAATCTCCAGAAGATGAGAAACTGCACTAAGCTGTAAATTTTTTAACATTTTATTGGAAATGAGGTCTGGTCCTGCTGCTATATTGATTTTTAACCCTTACCGTGTCGCAGCCTGATGAATCCCTTTCATCTTTCCCATTCTAGTGGTTGGAGAGCAAAGCTTCACTCCCATAGTACAAGGTTGTGAAAAAAAATTTTTTTTTAAATAGAAATCTGAAATTTTTTCAACTATTTCTAATTAAATATCAAAAATAACATTTAAATCTTGATATAAATTTTTTACCTGTTGATTCCACATGAAAAAATTATGATAACACTTAAAAATAAATCTCTTTGAGTTGGTGCACATGGTTAGTCACCTTAAACAGCATCAAATAGCACCAATTCAATTCATGCATTTTATTCTGCCATCCCTTATTTAGATTATTGATCGTTTGCATTTCCCACTCTTTTCTGCTATTTATAGCTCTACTAGAGTTGTAATGCTTTCTAAACTTTTAGCGTAAGGATATTATTTTTTTACTATCAGAAATTGCATCATCTGGGAACTAGCCTAATCGGCTTTCGATCAGTATTTTAGCAGACTTTTGATTTTAAAGACTTTTTTTTTTATTTACTTTAATGCTTTTGAAATTATTCTTTATTCCTTCTCAAATGGTTACTGTGATTATAAACAATAATTAATTAGAAATGATCGAAAGTGAAACTGCTAGTGATGTATAAGGGCAGCAATCAGAACAAGCATTTGGATTACTCAGAGTGCAATTTTTAAATGGTAGGACTATTTATCAATATTTTTAATTAATTTAAAGCATATAAACAAATTAAGGTCAGGAAATTGCGATTTTTAAACAAAATTTCTGCTAGAATTTTGGAATTAAACTTTTCCGTAGCAGTTATGCAGCTTTATAATAAAGCGACTCGTTCTCAAATTCAGTGCATTGATTAAACTTTAGATGCTTTGAAAAATATCTTTAATTTTTTTTTCATAGTTCTTTTCACTTTTCTGATATATTTATCATTTTTTATTTAAATTATCTAGTTTTAAAAGCAAAATTATTTTTTGACACTGCTTTGCTTAGGCTTAGTTTGTTGATCGCAAAAGTCTAAGTTTGGTTGTTGGGTTGTTTTACCTCTGAGCAGCACTTTTTTGCACACCATGGGCTAAATGATCAGGTCACAAGGACCCTGAAGGCTCAGAGAAGGTTACGGGAGGGGACCCACTGGAACAGCTGTTGGGAGACAGATGGTAGCCTCCTGTCAAGGCCATCCAGCGTGTTCTTTAACATGCACAGGGTATGGCTCTCCCACACACTGGGTCACGGCTTAACATACCATCCGGCGGACTTTCCAAGTCCATCGGTGTCCCCTACTGACCATGGGTAGGGCGGGGAGCTTTGCGGAGATAAATCTCAACGCTGACCCAGCTGGGTCTCAAACTTGGGAACTATAGATTATGATCCTGGCGTGCTACTGACTGAGCTACCCCTACCCCTCAAAAGTTTAAGAATATGCATAAATGACTAAATAATTTAGAAAAAATGAAATAAATGAAAGATTTAAGCAATAATCAAAATATTATGAATTCTTTATATTATAAGAATAAAATAATATAGAAAAAATTAGAAATATATATATTTTACTAAAGATAAAGTGGAAAAAATACAGTAAAATTTTGCAATGTTTTAAAAAAAAAATGCTTAAAAATTTTAACTTAAAATTTTTTCCCTTCGAATTCTTGCCAATTTATTAAGCACAATTAAATGCTCTTTCTTTTGGTATATGATATGACATATTTCCATTCATTAGTTACTTCAGGATGAGGTTCTAAAGTTGTTCATCTTATTTTCTGAAAACACCTGAAAATAATTCTGGCCACCACAGTGAATTCAGTTTCAGAAACCCGACACTATAAAGGTTAAGGATCTAATATCTTTAGTGAGCTCCCCTAATTTGAATTTATCATTAATTTTGTCTTCTTGTCTGATATTTTCATTTGCTTCTTTTCTGTTAATTTTATTTTTAACTTTATCTGGATTTGGTTTTGTCTAAATATTTTATTGTTTGGTAGCTCTCCTTAGCATTTAAAATTTCCTTAACTATAATATTTTTTCATGATTCAAAAGTGGTGACAAGTTTTCCAATTTTTTTAGTCAACTTCCCAGAAGAAATTATAAGGGTAAATATATTTATATTGTTACATATTGTCTGCCACTCCATTCTTGTAGTGATTTTTTTTTTTGCAGGAGTTAATCATTTATGCATATATATTTTTAGGGCATCTTGTTTTGCAATCTTTTCTTTCATTGAGTCTCCTGAGTACAATACATTTTCTAATTTAAAGTGCTTGAAAATTAATAAGCATTATTATATTAGTAGTATAGAATCACAGCATGTTCCTGTAGACATGAAACTCATGAAATAACAAGCTGAAAAAATTGGTTTTGTTGTGAGTAGGATTCGAACCCATGTCTCCTGGAAATATGCCAGTTATGCTAAACCACTACACCATCCATCTCTAAGTGACAACATAGTTGTCCATTTCCTGACAGATGGCACCACTGTGCAAAACCAATGAAATTGCAGGAAAATTTATAAGTCACATCATCTGAAGAAAAAACATTAGCTGATGATGGTGTAGTGGTTAGCATAACTGACATGTTTCCAGGAGATGTGGGTTCAAATCCCACTCATGGCAAAACCAATTTGTTTCAGCTTATTATTTCATGAGTTCCATGTATACAGAATACATCCTGTGATTTTTTACTATTAATATAATTATTATGTTTATTAATTTCTAGTTTGTTTTCCAAGTAGCGGGTGATAATTGATTTGAAAATTTGTGTAGTCATTTTTGATGGCCTGTTCTGCTTGTAGTTTATCTTCCATGTTCTGTGTGAAAGCTGACCATTGCGCAAGGTTTCTTCAAAAAGGAAGGAAATTTGATTATGGGAATGTGATCAGTCATTAAGCATATATGGGCCAACCAACCAATCCAGTAAGGGCATGAATTCAGGCAGGCTAATGTTAATTGAATAGCTGAAGACTTTTATGCTGCCACCAAAATATGTAGGATTCCCGTTATTAAGTAGCATGACATTCATTTTCCCATTGAGATACTCGATGGTTTTCTCTCTGCATCTAAGTTCAAGTGCCCCCACTCACTCATGGGCTATTATGAGTATTGAAATCTCTACATAACACCCAAATTGGGGGGGAGGACAAGCTTGTAAGATACCTTCAAAAAAATTTCCATCAATATTAATGCTGAGTTTATACTTTTTTTAATAATAATGATATTGCATAATAAGCATGAGATCTAGGTGCTTAATTTAAATCCTCAAAATGATCATTAGAAGCATAGTATTATTAGCAAGCAGATTAATAAGAGAGTGGGGTATGTTTCAATGTAGGAAAATTCCTACACTCTGGCTGTTATCACTTTTTTGTGAAAATAAAATTTACATAGCCAGGCATTTTTATTTTATGATGTTCTTTGACCTAATAGTTTGAATAGCTGTAGCAGTTACATGGCAGTTCTTTATGAAATAGTGCAAGAGCTCCTTTTTATTGAGAAGGAATCTAGTGTTCTATGCAGTATAGGGAACCAAATTTTGATACTGTAATTTATATACAGTTAAAACTACTTGTAAAAAATTTGGGGAGATTGGCCAAAAAGTTTGTTATATCTGTAAATTTGCTATAAGGAATATTGATTTGAAAAGTTATCTGTAAAATGAAATATACCATGCATTTTAACTACAAATTATAAAGACTAAATTGTAAAAATTTGCAAGACAACTTACTAATAATAAGCCATGCATGTAATGAACACTGCTTTTTCTTTTCACTTGAAGCAGTGGACCACTTAATGGTAAGTTTTGTACTCTGGCTCCTATGAACCAATCAGAAAGAGTTTCTTCAACAATCAGGTATAAATCTGATCTAATCTTTTTTTATTTTCAAGAAGAAGCACCTTAATATTTCAAACTGCCAATGTTTGTAATTCATTTTTTTATTATAGTTAAAGAACTTGATATAATTTCATTGCCAACATCAACTTTTTTTTCTTTAAAACTTTTTATGATTTTTTATAACAAATTATGAATTTTTTGGAATCTCTCTTCATAACAATTTAGCAGCTCGCTATCAGACCATGCACTTGCTGAAGAATTTTTGTGGGATGTTTGTGTTGTTGCATAGAGTTTCGGTGACTCAATTTAATATCTTAATGACCCCTCCTAGTTTGTCAAATATGTCCCCCACCTAGGGAAGGTGACAAAACATGTTATGTTTTATAATAATAAAGTATTTTTATTAAAACTATAATTTAATTCTTTGAGTGCCAATTGAGGTACATTCCATCTGTACACAACTATCATAATTGTTACTGATGTAGGTAATAATTTCAACTCCATTTTACAATTCATGCAATCTCATAATTTGAAAAAAAAAATGTATAAAATACAGAAGAGTGATTCAAGCAATTTATGCAAATTTTTCTAGCATTAATCTGACTAATTCTGGCACTCTGAGTGTTAATTGGTTGTTTTCTATCCTACCAAAATGTCATTGGGGCTGACAAAGCTGTTGTAAACTGTAGCAAAAAAAGTATTATTCAAGTGCTTATAAAGAGGCAGTGCTGTATTATTGAAAAAGATACAGCAAAATCATATTTGATAATGTATGAAATAATGCTGAAAAGATATGAATGAAACAACGTGTAAATGGTGTAATTATGCAAAAATTTGGTTATATTTAAGAGTTACTTCTAGTGTGTATGCATTCACAGTTGTTGCCTTGATAATAATAATTTGCATGATTAACATTTAAATTACTCAATTCTAGGATTATAGAGACATCATAGATACACCAATGGACTTAAGTACTGTGAAAGAACAGCTTCAGGCAAACCATTATTCCAACCCAATTGCATTCTGCAAAGATATGCGTCTCATCTTTCAGAATTCCAGAAATTATAATACTAATAAAAAGTCAAGGGTGAGTAATAAATATAAAAATATTTATATTATTAAGCCTTTTAGGGCTTAACTCTTGATGATGAACTGTCCTTTAATGCTGTTTTACTTTTAACCCTTCCTGGGTCACCGTCGAACATAAATGTTGACAGAATCTGCAATGAGAGTTCAAAGATGTCAATAGACATCTTTTGTACAACATGTGAAACCTTGATTTTTTTTAAAATAGAGATTACCATTTGAAAATATTCATACATATATCTTTTATAAATACTTAATTCGAGCTTAAAAAATAAGATTTTCGTTTTTCATTTGATGCATATTTTATTAAACTACAATATAAATAATTTGATAAAGCCATCTAATTACCATTTGTTTGTTATCTTTACTCTGTATTGAAGCAATCACCTGATTTAAGCCCACAAGTTTGATTTTAACTATTATCAACAAATTTTTCCTTAAAGTTTTGAAAGTCTGGAAATTAACAAAACACTGCTATTTTTAAAAACAGAAGATTTTGGAAGTAATTACAAAGTACGTACCTCTTTTTTTTTGTTTTACACTCTTTTCTAGCTTAAAAAAGATTTCAGCTTAAAAATATTTCAGTATTCTTAGAATTATTTTTATCATTTATCCCAGCATGGTGGATTTACTTTATTTCTGTAAGTTATTGAGCTTTCGGTCGATCGATAATTATTGATTTTTCAGAGTTATGCTACATTGGATGGCCAGCTTACAACTTGTTGCTGTGGATATTTTATTTAATATCGCATTAGGTTATATGTTATATATAACTTTATTATTTCTTCATTTTCCAGTAAAAAAACTGATTTTGTATCTTTTTCTAAAAATGAATGTGATCTTGGATACAAAAGCAACTTCCTTGGCAGAAGCGTTTTCATCCCCCTCCCACATCAAAAAAACAGATATTAAATAATTTTCAAGAGGAGTGCTTAACATTATAAAGGCTTGACAGAAAAGTTGGCCTATTGGCTTGCTTATTCTGAACACATAATGCTATTACACACTGTAGTATACTCATTTAACTCTATAACAATCCTTTTACAAGTAAAGGTAAATTAGAGCAAGAATAAGTCATATAAATGTATTTACCATTAATCTCGAGGTTGGTACAATTGCATTAGATGATGCAGCTGATGGAAAATTGCTGTTGATGTTATATTGAATGCTACCAGTCCTTAGTTAATCTTCCAGTTTTTTTAGCAGGCACCGTATACATCCAGTGAGTTCGTCGCTAAAGTTGACTTTGTCAATGCATTTCACATATAGGAGCAGCTTCATTGAAGTGGGCACCTGAGCATTTACCTTTCTATAAGCAGTTGATGTTACCCATAGATGTTATTTCTAATGTTATCAGTTGTTTTGCCCACTTTTTATTTTAATATTGCTATATAGTTCAGTTCAATTTGCTCCTTTTCTTGTGGATGACATAAATTTATTAACGGAAATTATGATGTTATCTGCTAATATTGGATGACAAATATGAGTGAGCACTATCCTCCATACTTGGACAATTCAAAATCTTTAAAACTCACAATAAAGAACTTTTAAGAGTACTGCTAAGGCCGACTTTGAAACAACTTTTAAAAAGAGAACAAGCCTTTCAGCATGCACAATGCGTTTCACTACCTTAATTCACATGGCATCATCAGGCGTGTGATGGTAACCATGGATGCTGTCAGTTAAATAGTTGTCTCTCCTCCCACAAACAGCTGACGCTACCAAATAGTTATGCATGCGCACTCTGGATTGTTGATGCAACAGGAGATTCCATGCAGAAGGGAGGGGTGGAATCTCTGTGTTGCATACATTATCAAGATGCTCGTGAATCATCAAAGTTTCTGCATATTGCAGCTGAAACTTTGTTCTGGGGGCCATTAAGGTTTGAAATCAATTTTATCAATTTGCATATCATTTTCTGTTACCTCAAACGGTAATACTGGATATATACAGTGTCTGCTAAAAAACTGGAAGAACTTAAGGACTGGTAGCATACAATATAACATCAACAGCAATTTTCCATCAGTTGCATCATCTAATGCAATTGTAGCCTAGAGAGAGTCCTGAAAAATGCTGATATGGCTTATTGATTGGATTATTTAATTTCAGTCCTTTATATATGTGGAATGGAAATGCCTTGTTCAGGAATTTACATTGTTTGAACTAATTGTCTCTAATTTGATTATTTAGTTTCAGTGGCTTTTTTAAGTGTGTAACAGCCAATGTTTCAACATAATATAGAATAATTCAATCTGAGACAACTAGTCCAATCAACACAAGTTTCTGAACAAGACAGTTTGTATGCAAACATTTTATATAATATATAAACCTTACCAATCCCATTGGTGTTGCATTCCTTACCTAGGTCAGGATAGGGGTTAACTGAGAAATTTTCAGTGTAGAAACAGTTGGGACTCATACCTGAGAATGTCAGATTATGAGTATGGGGCATTACCAACAACAGTCCTTCCTTTCATGCAAGTTTTTTTATTCCATGGTATACTGTTCCCATCTTTTAGAAGCTAATGAGCCACCACTGAACTTTCATTGAAAGACTCCAATTAAAAGAAAGATCCTTGGTGGTTTTTCACTGATCACAAGGGACACACATCTAGTTTCACAGAAATTGATTGTTGTAGTCAACCACGATAACTAGCTTTGTAGAATCTGTAAAGCTGTTAATACTAAGAATTCTGCAGGAGATCTACAGGTAGCTAGTTGACAATCCCATGTACCAGCATTTTATCCTGGTTCACCGGAATGGATATGAAAATTATTCAGCTCAAGAAGTTTGCAATCTTTTTTAATCCACTTTTTCTCTTTCTAGTCTATGCATTTCCATCGTTACTGAGGCAGTACTTTCTAGTCTATGCATTTCCATCGTTACTGAGGCAGTAATGACATTTTCACTGACTTTCTTCTCAGTCTATGGAACTGCTATCCTCCAGGATGTCACTTTATAATCTAATCTTGCAGATGTCAACCTCCCCTTGGGGGACTATCTATAGTCAATGGCAACTTTCAATCTTTCCACTTTTTGCATGAATGATCAAGGATAACTCCTGTGGGAAAGATCTCATTGCCCATGCAGTTGATTGTACCCTTCACAGACTTTGACATTGTTTTTAAAATTAAGGTAGTATATCTCAAATGCACCACAACTCATAAATCTCAGAACAAGAATTGGGAGATCTTTCAGTGATATCTAACTTACACCAATCTTGATGATTTCAGGTGTCTGTTACATCCAGCATCTGAACCAGAAGGAATCTTGGATCAAGTATGCTTTTTTCAATCACCTGTATGACCCACTTCTAAGGTTGTGGGATTCAAGTCCATAAAATGGATGGAAATTATTCATCCCACTTACAAATTCTGGAGCTTAATAGATGTACATTTTTCTCATCCCTTAGCAATTGCTGATAGTTTGGGAGAAAACATGTTCGCCATCCCATACATTTTTATTCTCTAGAGTTTCTTACCCGAAAAAGGTCTCCAAACTATAGCCTGTGAAAATTCAAATTGATGTTCTGATAAATATATTGCTGGATATGCCTGAAAAAAGCACATGCACAGTTCTTATTACAATCTGAAATATATTTAACCTTGCTATACTGCCTTGCAATTTATCTTTCCAGGGTCCAACCTGAAAACCCGTATCGCATCCGCATGCCCCATGTTTTTGCATTGTGCTCAGCCAAAAGAAAGATTTACTTTAGAACTTTTTGGCCAAATAACTTAATGAGCAGAAATAGATCATATATAAATGAATGATATTTCATCATAAATTTTACTTTTGTCAATGGTAAGAAAAGATCAATTGAACTCAATAATTCAGTAGTAACGAATCACAGGATGTGTCCTGTAGACATGGAACTCATGAAATAATAAGCTGAAAAAAATTGGTTTTGCTTGAGTGGGATTTGAACCCATGTCTCCTGTGTTAGCTGGTGATGGTATAGTAGGTAACATAACTAGCATGTTTCCAGGAGATGTGGGTTCTAATCCCACTCATGGCAAAACCAAATTTTTTCAGCTTATTATTTCATGCGAACTCAATAAATTTTTCCAAAATTTAACACAATAACTGTTATATAAAACTGCTTAATGATATAAAAGTTTTTTGAATATTCAAGTAGTTATTTGGGACAAGTGTAGTAGCAGCATCCACTGTTAAATGTTCCAGCTGCAGTATCTTTCAATAATGTTTGTTGAAAATCTGAATTTATATAGGTTTAATTACAATTTTTAAGCTATTTTAGAGTCATTTTGCATAAAAAATTATTGCATATGTTACAGAGCTTCAATTTTGGTTTGCCATTGACATTATATGAGTTCGTTTCTTAATTATGGAACCAGTATATAATGGTATAAAATAGATTCTGCAGTTGTTATTTGGTAACTGTTTCTTTTCCACCTTGTTTTATACATCACCTAGGATGGAAACCTAGAAACTTCCGTAGCTTATTCAGGCTTTCTAAGGTGTAAAAATGTAAGAACATGCCACTGAAACAGAAGTCAGATTTGTTCTTTAATCACTGCTTCAGAACTAGTATGCCACACATATATGGTATTCCCAAAAATTTGTTCCTTTACCATAGTTCATTTACAAATTTATACTGTTTAAAAATAAATTTTGTGCAAAGTAGTCATTTTCAATAACAAATTTAATGCACTTTACTCTGTTAAAATATTAAAAGCACTTCTTGACTGTACTATTTATGCTACTATCAATAGTATCCTAGCATAAGCAGTATGGTTTAGAAGGGCTTTTAATATTTTAACAGAGATAAAGTGTATTAAATTTCCCATTTATAAATGTAGCTTTGTGATTTTATCTATCTTTCAAATCATTTGTTACTGGACCATTTTAATGTCTACTGGGTCTTTTACCATTTGCCTGTACTTACGAGGCCATCTTTTACACACTGGTGGAAGACTCTACAAGATGATCTCATGTCTATTTTCATTTCAGTCTTGTACGTGAAGTTCACAATTTTCTTCAGAAATGTATCTAGCAGTATATTTTGAAATATTCTAAGATTTTAAGAAAAATTATTATGAGAATAAAAATTTATATATTTAAAAAATAAACAATTGGCCATATTAGTACTACATTCTCATGAAAAGTGTCCATGCCATTCAGTAGATCATTATTAATGGTCAATTTTTACCATTATATTTACTTAGGTGTATTGACCCTTGCAGCACAAGTCTTTAGGAATAAATGCTCATTGATTCCATTTAAATAACATGTGTTATAAAACAAAGCATGGTAATTTTAAGTCAGTTACCCCTCAAGTAGCTTCTTGCCACAGAAATCTGACAGGAGCCATTAGTATAATACACCATAGAAGAATATGTGAGGAATGCAAGACCTCAGCAGAAAAACAACACAAGAAACCTCCATTCCTTCTCTGGGGCTTGAACCTAGATTTCTTTGATCAGTAGCCAAGCACACTAACCACTCAGGCACCAGGAAATCTTAAATTATCTGAACAAAGAAGCAAATGCTTTTTTGCTTAAACTTTTGCTAAATCTTTATATATTTTTGTATTCTTAAGCAGTTCAAAAAAAGGTTAGCATTTATTATGTTTTAATTCCTTGTATTATAGAATAAAATGAATGGCAAACAGCAGTACATATGATTTTAACTTTCCTGTTATGTCTAAAAATCCTTTCACCTTTCTTTGAACACTTCATGCGTCTTGGGCTCTATTTTGTTGATATATTTCATTTTAAAAAATGACTTTTCATTGATATTTTACTTTAATGCTTTACATTATTGTATTACATACACAGTTTGTTCAGAAATAAATATCATTACAGTTTATTTATGATTTTGTTGTTTATTTACTTTGACCTTCTACTGCCTTATTTCTTTATTGCCAGTAATCCCACATGATATTAAGTTTGCTCAATGTGTATTCATCACACATTATCTGCATTTTATTAGCATAATAAAAAAAAGCTAATGCTGTTATGCCAACAAAATATGTGCTGCTTTCAAGGAACATATTCTTCATATTGGATGAGGGTTTACTGTAACTTGTTTTTGAGAATGTTTTTATAAATTTTGAAATGCGATTTAAGATGTAATATCTAAATTTATTTTACAACAAAGGCAATTGTGTTCCAGATTTATTCTATGACTATTCGTCTGTCTGCGATGTTTGAGGAGCACATTCGTAGTATTGTCAGTGACTGGAGATCAGCAGTCAAGTATGAAGAGAAGTTAAGAAATAATCAGTATGTGAGCAATAGGTAAAGGTTGTTTTCTTATAAGTGATAGAAATATTTATTTTTAAAAAGAAAAAAATTATGATATATTAAGGCTTTCTATAACTGCAACTGTAATGCTAAACCAACCACTCAAGCTATCAACTCTCACAATGAGTATAAATAGTTGTTACTAATTTTTTTAATATATATTGTAAAATTTTACAATCAACCACAATTTATGTCAATCAACAGAATCTAAATTATCTTGAAATTTGCAAAACTGTTTATCAGTTTTTCGAACACTAAATGTTTCTTATGGAATGTGCCTCAAGTGAAAAATTTTTATCTATTCAGCATCTACCACTTCGTGAATCCACACTGCTCATCTTAAATTAGCCCATCAATCAAAAGTATATTTCTTTTAAGTACAGTAATACAAAGAACTTGATCTGGAACAGAAAGTGGACTGATGCCACAGCTTTTCTGATAGATGATGGCCTTCCCAAGTCCCTCAGTTCCCCCTTTTTGCAACAAGGGCAGAATGGAAGCTTGTGGTGAAAATCTCAGTTCAAGTGTTGCAAACTCTCAACAGTGGATTGTGTGGAATGAGGGAGCCCCAAAATGATAAAACTGTGTGGTGGTAGTGGGCTTTACATTGTGTATCCCAATTCCTCACATCAGAACATACGGCTGCTGTGTTTTGACCATGTGGAGAATAATGTGATATTACTTAAAATAGAACCACTCTGATTAACTCTGCTTTCCCCCTTACACTTGTGAATACTTAGGTAATTCTTAACTGCTAAGTATAAATCAAAATAAAGTATGCTGGATGATAATACAAACACAGTAAGTATGGCAATCTTAATTAGTCCTTCCTTTCCCATTAAGTAAGCTCCAACTCTCACAGTTGGGCCTCTGTTAATTAACAAAACCAGCAACGGCCAGGTGCTTTGGAAGCAAAACTTTGTGCCACTCATCAGAGTAATTCAGCTTTAGCCAAGAATGTACTAACTATAGAAACTACTTAGTCTTTCTTTGAAAAACTAAAATGGCAGGTGCTGTCCATTAGATGGTTGTAGACTCATATCTTATTCTACTAAGAATCATCAATTCAGCAACCTAAAGGGAGACACTTAGCACAAAAAAGGTATTTCAAAAATATATCTGCACTGCTCACTACTACAATAATAATCTTAATTCTACTTCTTAGATACTAGTAAGCTACTTTTAATTTATGGGTGAGACGCTAGTTTATTTAGGAAAGCCTAGCTCTGCCACTCATTAAACTGTCTGATCACTGCTCATATCCTCCTAGCTTTTTCTTCTTTCCTTCTCTTGTACAAATTGTTAAGTGTTTAGGCACAAATACTTAACAGTCTGCATTAGTTTGAAATTGGATATTATGATTCTTGTCAATTTGAACACTTTCATAGATGTGTTATTGGTATGCTGGTGGGGCAGCCAAGTCTATGAGGGAACAGCACTGGGCGATTTCTCTCTGCAACAGTGAACATAAGAAGATGCCTGCCTCCTCTCTTCCAGCCAATATTCATATATGACCTATCCATTGAGGGCTCGGGGTGGCAGTAGCACCAGCATCTCATTAATGTATCCACTTGGCCAACAATGGGGATGACTTTGTCATCAACTTCAGCAGGCACGGGTGAAATTCTTTATCACACTAATCTTTTCAACAGTTTATACTATAATTGTTCTTTGCCTTTTTCATTCAGTCATTTCTTGCACCATCTTATTCAGTTTCCCAGAAGTTTGGGCCATCTAAGGTAATCCAGAATCTATTTGTTAACTTCCCACAAAAGCACAATGTTTAAGTATCCACAGCAGGCCTCCCTAGATAGTCTTGACCTTAGCACAAGCTCACCTCAGCATTGGCGTTTCCATAAAGTTCTTTAATGAAAATAATGGAAATTAATCATGATTTTTCAATCCAGAGTTTTCAAAAACAGCATAAAATCTCAGATTTTGTTGGCTAGATTTACCCTGAGTTGCACTTATAGAGCATACTCATCCCTTGTTTTGAATACTTTCTGATGCAGCTGGCCACCTAATATCTTTCCACCTATTTCTCATTTTTGACACCCAGTTTCTATCCATTATTGTCTTCGTGGCTTGGTTGTTCCAAATATATGTACAGTGTGAATTACAGATCAATATATGTCTCATCATTAACTCATCCTTGATTTTTACTCTTCTAAAACTAATAATGCATTCATTTATTATTTCATCCAGGGACTATATGAGCCTATTTCTACAGCTCTCTATTGGTGATGTGTGCTATTTCAGAGGTAACCATGTATCTTTGTCCATACTTTGTTGCTTCATTGTTTATCATTTTCACTTGTTTGTTTTATCACAATGATGTGGATGATGAGAATAATATGGGGCTTAAAAAATAGGTACAAGTAGTCTGTTGCAGGAAAAGTGGAATGCCACACTCGGTCGCATGGGTTTGTGAAACAATCACAGTTGAGACTTGAACCTTAAGCATCAGATTATGACACTGCTACAATACTGACTGAGACAACCCCTTCCCCTCCCCAAAAGGGGTTGGAAGATATACACTATACATGCACACTAATTCATGTTGAAACTGATGGGCAGTGTATAATATCCAGAATCCAGAAAATATTAAGGAATGTCCTGGATACAAAGATTAAATCAGACAGAGATTGAATGAAACATTTATTAAGTCCAGGACGTTTAAGATAATGTTCCAGATGCAAAAATTGAATCTGAAACATTTAGGTATTCATATTGCTAGCACCTTTTAGGATATACGCATGTTTAAATTTACTAAACTTTTAAAAATAAAATTCTAATTTACTGTTCAGAAATAGGCAAGCATGAAAAAAAAAAAGAAAAAATGTCATCTGCCTTCTGGGCTTAAACTCAGGACTTCCTGGTTATGTGCCAGCTGCTTGTGGTTAAGTGAGACAGTGGCACTTTCAGATCCACTGTCTCGGTACAGCAACTGGTGCATAACCAGGGAATCCTTAGTTCAAGTCTGGAAGGTGGGTGGTATGTTGTTGTTTTTATACTTGCCTCTCTCTCTTAATAAGAATGAATATGTCTTCTGAACTGTGTTTATTAAATGTGTAATTAATACAGTGCACAACATTTAATATAAAAGTCAGGGGACTGGTGTAAATATTTCATATGAACAGAATTTTGCTTTAACAGTTAATTGATGAATACATTACATTCTGTTCATAGTCTGCACCATATTTGAGAGTGAAGATCAAGACAGATTGAATGAAACATTTATTGATTTAAGGTCAAGGTCTGAGTTCATCCAACCTTCATCATGAATATTATTCCCAATCAAGGAGTAACAAGGTAGAGATTCTGAATGGAGCGCAGTAAACTGCCATCAAAATCAGCAACATGGGCATCAGCAAGGATTTTTCCTTGCTGATGCCCCCAAAAGCAACTTAATATTGGAAGATAGAAATATTTATGTCTAGCCATTCATTAATGAATGAAATTGTAAATACTGTGTAATACTCCAAAGTATGATAAATTTACTTTGCCTGATAACTTAAAATCTTGGGCACCAAGCAATTAATCTTGCCAAAGAAATTGAACAAGGGTTTTTTTGTTATAAATGCATTAGATGAAAAAATCAACTTAAATAAGTGGTTGTCTTCAAATGAAAGTTAGTAAAATTAATCTTCTAAGCCAAAACTCTGCTCAAGAGAAAAAATAAATCCAAACACAAATTTCATTAAAATTAGAGTACACAGTGCTAAGTTATTAATTAATTTAATCACAATCTACACTGTTAAAATAGCTTTTTAACTGTCTAGTGCTAATTCTCATAAGCATATTCTAATATACATTGTTGCAACCTACAACATGTAGTAGTATTAACTTGCATTACGTAGTATAATACTACTTTTACAAAGAAAAGTTTTAAGTACAAGACATTGAACTTATCTGAGTGTAAAGTTCTTAATAATACTCACATATGTAGTAGAAAAGTGCTATATGATGTTTCAGGACTTACACTTAATCTTATTGCCCTTATGTATATTGAAATAGATGTTTGTATGTTATAACATCTGTAGAAATGGCTGGTACACTCAACACTGTATACAGTAGATGGTATCATCTGTGGGGAAACCCAGTCCATATAGTTTGTAGAATCTTCAGTACATATAAGTTCTTGAGGAATAGATGTGCAATAGCTTTCTTTTCAGCTGGTACACTCAACACTAAATACTGGAGATGATGTCATCAGTGGAGAAACACAGTCTGTTAAGTTGAAAAGATAGTTGATGCATAGCATTTCTCAGTAAGTATTGACAGTCCATGGATCTCTGAATCCGATGTTGAAATTTTTAAAGGCACTTGTAAGCCTACTCTAAAATTTAGTTTTAACTGAATACATTTAACCATAAGTAATATTTAAAAGCATATATACAGCTAAACTTCTGTAACTTGTTTCAACATTGATCGTTAGATATCATTGTCAGGCAGCGAACTGTCTGAGGTGAGCTAGTTTTATAAGGCAAGATGTTCCATGCTGCAGACAGGGAGGTTACATCCATGTTGCATAACTTTTTTGTCTTTTAAATGACCCCACTAATATATTAAATAATGAAAATCAACGTATTGGAAGAATGAATATCGGAACACAAAACCAATATTCAGAAACAAAAAGTACATACAACCCTATCGCAAAGCAGTATTACAATATAATCTACCCATTAGTAAACTAGAATATAAAATAATAGCCTCTTCATCCACAAAGTATCAATTAAATTTTATAGAAAATAAATAAAATAAATACCCCCTCAAGCAGCTGCTTGCCACAGAGGTCTGACAGGAGCCTGTCAGTTTATATGCCAAAGTAGAAGATCTGAGAGGATGGCAGGACCTCAGCAGAAAAACAACACATACAACCATGCCTTATCCGGGGCTCGAACCCAGGTCCCTTAGATCAGTAGCCAAGCTCGCTAACCACTCGGCCATGGGGCAGCATCTTATATATATATTTAAATAATTAATTAAATTAATAATAATTATATTTAAATAAAGAGTTGTGCAACACTGATGTATCCTCCATGCTGCAGCATGGAACATTCTCTTGCATAATTATTGTTATCTCTCACATGACTCACCACTATAGGGATCACCTTATAAAACCACCGTGCCTCAGACAGTTCACTACCTGACGACGACATCCAACGACCGATGTTGAAACAAGTTACAGAAGTTTAGCTGTATCTATGCTTTTAAACATTACTTTATGGCTGAATGTATTCAGTTAAAACTAAATTTTGTAGTATGCTTTCAAGTGCCTTTAAAATTTTGAACATCAGGTTCAGAGATCCCTGGACTGTTGATACTTAATGGATAGTGTTGTTGCTGTAGATGCTGGAGATGACATCACCAGTGGAGAACCACTGGTGATGTCATCTCCAGCATCTACTGTTCACAGCTGCCAACTACTCTGATTTTTAGAGTTTTTACAGTTTCACACTAATGAAAATCTGCCTCCAAATTGCACAGTATTTTTGTTCTTTTCCTAAAAGGAGAATGTTAATGAAAGATAGAATTGTTTCTGATTTAGCTCATTTACTGTATTAAAGATGCAGTTGTATCATCACTTCCTAAACTGTGCTTGCTTGTGGGCTCACCTGCGCACCAATCAGAGGAAGACTATTGACTAGCTGACTATATCTGGATAGAACATATGACAAAGTCCACATCTAAATTCTTTTACAGAGTTGAAGGTCATTGATTATTTCAAAATGGATGTTTATTGAACCTATCCCCAATTATTCCAGTGTTAGCCAACTAAATGTTAATTGGGTGCTTAGAATCTGAAACTTTAGAGTAAAGGAAATAATACAGCTTAGATAACTTCCCTGATCTGTGGGCCATGATTGTCATTGTTACTTGAATGGATCTCATGCATATCTATTATTATCTGGGTTGGGCTATTGGGTTGATAAGGGATTAAAACTTTGCTTTCACTAGAGTCAAGGAACTTTTAAATTATGCACTTTACATTTCCTACTGTTATGATACTTACTTCCTATTGCATTTCACTTCTCATTTGTTGACTAATGTCAGTTTTGCTTCACCATAACTTCGTAACCCAGCAGCTGATCACAAGAGGTCAGGACTGTGGAGTCAGCACACAAAAATCCAACTCCTCAATTTTTTTTTTCTATTCAATTCCGACTCCTTTTTACCTATCTCCCTATTGCTTTTGGCTTTGACATTTGTCGTTCTGTGGATTTGACAAAACATTGTTTCATCATATCTTTCGAACATGTGGAGAAACTTAATGAGTTATGTGCTAAATTGAAGCTTGTGGTGCTGGAAGTGTTATAGGCTATAAAAAAAATGACCATCCTGCTTTCTTCCCCCCTAAAAAAGGGAAAATGTGAAAACTGTTCTTAAGCTATATCTCCAGAACACTAGACTGAAAGTAACAAGCTATACTTGGAATGAAAGCTCAACACAGGGAATGTCATGGCTACGAAAAATTGACCCCCCCCCCCCATGCTTTCTTCCTCCCTAAAAAAAGGGGAAAACATGAAAATGATTATTCTCCTATGTCTACTGAATGAAAGTGCAGATGGTATCGAGCTATATGTTCAATGAAAGTTTGTGAGGTGGGGAGTGTCGTAGACTATAAAAGGTTGACCCCCCATGCTTTCTTCCCCCTTAAAAAAGGGGAAATGCGAAACAATTGTTTCACTATATCTCCAGAACACAAATGCTGAAAGTAACAAGCTATATGTTGAATGAAAGCTTGTAACACTGGGAATGTTGAAGGCTATGAAAAATTGACCCCCCCCCCCCCTTTCCATGCTTTCTTCCCCTCTAAGAGGGGCAATGTCAAAATGATTGTTCCCCTATATCTGCTGAATGCAAGTGCAGAAAGTAATGAGCTATTGTCAAATGAAAGCTTGTGATGGGGGGGGGAGTGTCACAGGTTATAAAAAAATGACCCCCTATGCTCACCTCCCCCCTAAAAAATGGGAAATAATCATTCTGCCACATCATCAGAACTCCAGGGCATACAGTTACAAGTTAGGTGTCAAATGAAAGCTCGTATAATGATGGTCATACACTATTTCGAATTTTACCCACACTATTCCCCTCCGATAAAATGTGGGGAGGCAGATTTTTGGGTGGTTTGACTTTAATGAGTCGTATCTCAAATTAAAGCTTGTGACATCTCCAATATTGTGGTCTACCTTAATCCTGAATCCAAAACAGTGGTAAATGTGATCGAAGTTTGAGTCATATATCAAAGTTTTTGAAGGGCATTTTTTTAGTGACAACAAAAAAATATAAATTAAAAAGTTCACTCAGACACCTATCTTCCTATAGTGCCCTAAAATGTAGAATCATATCAGTCACTGAATTTGTATTCATTTTGAAGGAAGGTAGGGCGCCGATTTACCTACTCAATGAGATTGCTGGTGCCCTATCTTCCTTTGAAGGGAATATGAATTCATTGACTGATTGCACCATTGATATGTTTTAGGATTATTTTCTACTTTTTAGGGCACTATAGGAAGATACATATTTTTTAAATATTTTAATTTTTACTTTTTAATTTGATGCTTTGATTGGTGCATTTTTACCAGAGCCACTGGAACCACTGATTTGTGCTTGCCATAATTTTTCACCATCATCTTCTATCATACACTGACACATGAAATGTTCCCATCTGTGGTTATTGTAAAATATTCAAAAACTGCAGATTTTGTTGAAACTCTCTTTGCTATTGTGAAAGGAGTTTTAGACTTGAAAGTTTAAAACAGTTCTGTGGAGTTTGCGCACAAAAACTCCCACTCCAACTCCAAAACCTCAATTTTTTTCCTATCCGACTCTGACTCCTCTTTTAGAACTTGATGCTCTGGTTGGTGCATTTTTACTAAAGCCACTAAAACCACTGATTTGTACTTGCCATAATTTTTCACCATCATCGTCTTCTATCATACATTGAGACAGGCACTAAATGTTTCCCATCTGTTGTTGTTGTAAAATATTCAAAAACTGCAGACTTCGTTGGAACTCATTTTGCCATTGTGAAAGGGGTTTTATTCTTGAAAGTTTAAAACTTTTGAAATTTAGAAAGAACTCAAAATTAAATAAGCATTAAAAATCAAAAATATTATCTGAAAAGAAAATATTAATTAATGTCATTAGTGTCTGAAATGGAAAGCATTGTGTTTATTATTTAAGTGGTTTAACCATCATAGCTGCCATTGATGTCACACACAATAACATATTTTATTAAAATTTATATAGAGGTCAGAGCTGGTAAAAATGTACCAACTCTGAAAGCACCAAAATTGCTTTCGACTCCACAGCACTGCAAGAGGTATATTATTTGGATTGTTTTACATCTGAGCTACACAAAAATGCCACACATAGGCTGTTAGTCGATTATTAATTAATGATATTTATGTATTGATTGTTAGTTATTAATAATTAACTATTAGGTTAACTTTCATTAATATCAAAAAGATAGAGATGCAGTGACTTGGCTGCGGTAAGCCACTGCTTCCCATGCTGCATGCTAAGCTGCAACTGCCAGTGATCCAAGCACTTTCAAAAAAAGTCACAATGACATTGTTTTTATTCCTAATGTATTGTAATGCTAATTTTTGAATAATAATTATTAGTGATTAAGTTAATTTTTGTTAATATCAAAAATTCTGCTGGTTCCGTGGAATGCAGTTCAGTTGGTTGCGTTAAGCACCATTTCCATCTTGCATATGAAGCTTGCCACTGCAGATGATCCAACGCTAGTGATAAAGGGACACTATAATTGTTGCTATTCTCTCTGTATTGTAAATGTTAAATTTTGCAATATTATTATTAATCGTTGGATGATGCCTACTACATATCGTTGATTATTAGCGATTGTTAAATTTCACTAATATGAAAAAATGTAACTAAACTGATTTAAGCTTTTTCTCTTATATTTCCTATCTTAGAAGATAGGAAATTTAATTCATAATGAATTAATGGGTACGATAAAATGATCATCGCAAAAACACAGATTCTTTGAATGGGGAAGGTAATTTGTTTTCACCCTTAATCAAATAATGCTTACAAGGTGCCGAGACTGTTTTTTTATGTTATGTATATACACAGTCGTATCAGAATAATATACCAATACCATATACTATGGTAGGTGGTCATATTATTATGATATGACTGTATATTTTAATTACTAATAAAAAAAATGTAAAAGAATAAATAAAATAACTAATAATACATAGGGACATCTGCAGTTCATGGCACTCACTCATTAGGTGGTAACTTAAGGTGTGTAAAGTACCCCAAAATAATAATTATAATGTAAATAAAGTAACCTGGTTAAGGAAAAGTAAAATTAATGGGTGAACCATCACAATCGTAAACATGCATGCATGCCAACATACAATTAAGGATGCTCAAAAACCAAACAACAGAATCGGAAACTTATTGTTGAAAATGCATATAAATTTTTTTTATATTAACCCTTATATTGTTGGGTTTCTGAAACTGAACTCCCTGTAGTTGCCAGATTTATTTCAAAGTATTTTCAGAAAATGAACACCTCGAGGTTCAAGGTGTTGTAAGTTCATGGTGAAAATTAGCCTCCCTACACCAGTCACAACAGAAGGGCAAGAAAGCAGAGGCAGAATAGACTGCCTCTTAGCTATCTTTTGGGACTATTAAAAGTACTAATCTTGTAAAAGAAGAAAAGAAAACATTAGACCTTGCAGAAGAGGTCAATATTCTGAAAGAAATTAGTGACAAGTTGGAAGCACGTTTGCTACAGCTTCAGATTGTGGTGGTTACCAAGTAGGGAGGTGATGGAGTAGTCAGTGGTTCCAGTAGCTCCTGGAACAAAGCTTCTCTTTCGTCATTGTAGAGGGAGCAGTTGAGCAAAACGTGAGATACAGTCTCAGGTATGCTGCATGTGGCACAGTTGGGACTGTATGACCTGCCGAGAATGTGAAGCTTAGAATTGCTGTAGATGACACCAACTTGGAGACTATGGAGGAGGGTCTCCTCAGATCTGCAAAGGTTACCGAGATTAGAAGCTGTGAGAGAAGGGTCAACCTGGTACCTGAATGAGGAACAGCTGGAATCCCTCTGCCACTGAGCAAGATAGTACTGGCTCATCAGTTATGAGACAAAATTCTTGCAGTCGCTGAGAGAGAGAGTGGGTAATTAGATACATAGCTCATTGGACATTGTTCGACAACTTTGATGTGGTCTGGTCCAAGCACGAAGCCAGGGAAGTTGTGCATACGTGGGAGGGGATCCACTGGGTACCTACAGCTTCATTGGGTCCTCTCCCACATAAGTATCTCTAGGTGGGAGGGGATCCACTGGAAATGAGCTATGATTCCAGCAGAAGTGACCCTGGAGCAGGTCTCCATGATCTTCTGGATGAGGAAGGGATTGCAGCTCTTGCTGTCTTGCTTCTGGAGAGCTTCCAATGTCAACTTTGAATTGCAAAGGATGACAAAGTTGCCACTCCTGAGGCTGTGGATGAAAGTTACAGCCTCAAGGATGGTATGGACTCAGCAGAGGTGGAGGAAGTGAGATGCAGGAGATGGAAACCTCTGGTGATGCCTGTATCATGGCAGAGGCAGCATGTAGCCTCTCCCAGTCCATAGATCCATCAGTGTAGACCTCAGTACATCTCTCATATCATGCAGTGACATAGGAGGTGGAGAAAAATCTGATGGCCACTGGGTCTGAGTCACTCTTTCGACCTAGAGAAGGGATAGTGACATTGATCATAAGATCACTGTTCCCTCAGGGTGGAAGGTAAGGAGGAAGGTAATAGGAAAGACATTGCCAGCAGTGGAACTGGCAGGGGCGACTTGGTCATAGAAGTTTGTGGCAGACATGGCGATGCAGAGTCTGGCCTGTGTTGCAACTTCCTGAGAAGGTTATGGTTAAAGTGGAGGGAATGGAGCCTTGAGAGATGACACAGTATATCTCTCTTCCGGTGCAGGTGGAAAGGCATGTCATCAACCTTTGCAATGGCAGATGCATTTGGTGTGTTAGGGCAGAGTCCAAGACACAAGTGCAAAGATATAGTGTGGACAGTGGCCAACTTGCTCGGCGGTGAAGCAGAGGCATTGCACAGAAGTTGACCACTGTAGTTGATGTGGGAGACAATCAAGTGCTGGTACAAGACCAGTAGGGTCTTGCAGGAACTTCCCTAGTGGGTACCAGCAAGGAAGGACAGTATATTTCCCTGTGCAGTGGCAACTGTCTTAAGATGCTGGATGTGAGGTCCCCGGGTCAGCCTGTTGTTCAGGACCACACCAAGGAACTTACGCTGTTTGACAACTTTGATGTGGTCTGGTCCAAACATTAGGCCAGGGAAGGTGTGCAGAAGGCATCTCTTCGTGAGAACCATGGCCACAGTCTTATCAGTGGAAAGAGTGAGGCTTAGGTTGTGGAAGAACTTAATGACCATGGCCACAGCTTGTTTCTTCTTCAAGTGAGCATAGGAGGGGTCCTGGCTAGGAAACCAGATGCAATCACATAGATGGAAATACCAACCCTATTCTCGAATTGAGAGGGTAGGCCTGACAGTAAGATGTTCAGTAATATCAGGCTGAGGACATCCCCTTGAGGTATTCCATTATTGATAGTGTGGGAGGCACTGAGCATGTTGCCCAGCTTCACACGAACCATTCTGTTGGAGAGGTATGTCGTGACCCAGTGGATGATATTGCCTCTGAGGCCAAGATCAGATCATGGAATCTGCAGAAAATATCTGAGTTGGACAGGGAGTCAAATGCCTTCTGAATATTGGAGAAGACATTGACGGTAGTCTGCCCTTCAGACAATGCCTGATCAGCAGTGGAGGTGAAATCAATAAGATTGTCGGATGTACACCTCCCTTTGCAGAAACTCGAGAGGCTGTCAGGAAGGAGGCCCTTGGACTCTAGATAGCATTCTAGGCATCCAAGGACCATTCTCTCCAGGTTCTTGCAGAGGCAAGATGATAGAGCAATGGGCCTGTAAGAGGACAGCTCAGTGGCAGGTTTTCCCTGCTTCAAAATAGGCATGATGTGTGTTGCCTTCCATGCATCAAGTACTGTGCAGGTAGTCCATGAGTGATTGAAGGCATTAAGAAGCAAATACAGAGCCTCAGGTGGCAGATATAGCTGACGCCGTTAGGGCCTGGGACCGATGAGCACTTCGAAGCTCCAATTGCACAGGTGAGTTCCTGCAAGGTGAAAGGATCGTTATAGCAAAGCTCAGTCCCAGAGCAGGGCTGCGGAGCCGTATCCTGATCAGTCACCAGTGTGGCAGGAAGGGAAGAGGTGAGGTGCTGCAAGAAGGCATTAGCAGTGGCAGCTAAATCCTCCCCACAGGACAAGGCAAAGTTATGGAAAGGGAGGGCAGGCTGTGGCTTCCCCATCAGGTTCCTGATGTACCAGGCTTTCCCAGAAGGGGTGAAGACATTGATGCTGGAGCAGAAGGATCACCTTCTGATTGCAGCATGGAGAATGTCTGGAAATAAACCAAAGCGCAGTGTCAGAGGCAGCAGTGAGGACCTCTGACACTGCACTGCGATCAGTATCATCAATGGCAACTAATCCTTCAGACGAGACATGCAGCAGGAAGTGGTCACTGCCCCAGGTGACAGGGTCAACTGATCAGCTGAGGCTTTGATCAATGCTGGAAGAACAGAGGGTCAGGTCAATGGAACTGTAGGTACTCAGAGGTCTGTAGAATGTGAGCGAGCCATCGTTGGCGATAAAAAGATTGCTTGCAAGATGACATTCTCAATATCCTCCCTTCTCTGATCACTGATGTCTCTGCCCCAGGATGGACTGTAGACATTAATATCCCCACAGAGAATCCAGAGTTGAGGGCACTACAATAGAATATCCTGTAAGGTGGATACAGGAAAGGGCCATGATATCAGGGTGATATCATGGCTATTCAGCCAGATGCAGCATGCTACGAAATCATTGTTCACATCAGTGAAAGTGAGATCGAAAGCATGATGCGTGACATTCTTGTGCACAAGAATTGCTGCATTGCGGGAGAGTGGATGACTCTTGCTCATGTTCAAAATATAAGACTTGAAGACATAGTGATCAGGGAGATTGGCATCACAGAGAGCAAGATGTTCATAGTCGGGGTGGAAAATGGAAACCAAGGAGAGGTGGGTCAACACAGAGTGGCTAGCAGTCCACAAAGTGCGATATGAGTGAGGCCAGCTGGTTGAGGATCGTCAAAGTTCGAGGTCAAGATTCCTCAGGTAGAGCAGCAGTAATGACCTTGATGATGTCCACTAGTAGGGAGAGAATGGTGGGCAGGAGGACTATGTCCCTGTGGCATTCCTGGAGTCCTGATGCGTCATGGAGGAGGAGGGCTTCTTCAGATCAGGCCGACGAGCAGTGCTGCTCTTCCTTGCCCTCTTTACTTTCTTGGCCAGCTGCTTGGCCTGAATGTGGCAGGAGTCTATGAAGATTGCAGTGGAATCCTGCAGCACAGGGAGTCTCAAGGACATCAGCAGAGGGCTTCACCTCAGTAAGGGCAATGGGCCAAAGAAGCAGGGACAGCAGTAGGTGCCTATGCTTGAAGCACAGACATCTCTGCTGGCGCTATTTTCATGGCAGCAACAGGAGTCACTTTACCCCTCATGACAGCAACAAAGCTGACTGAGGGGTCAAAGAGGCACCTGCTGCTAATAGCCTTCTTAGGCACAGGGGGGAGGCAGGAGGTGTCACCACAGAGCTCTGAAGGGGGATCTTTCCAAACTTGGTGCTGGCCATAGAGTGGACAGAACCAAAGACTTCCATCTTCTTCTCTCAGGTGAGCTTCCTAGCTTCCCACCACCAGAGAAGGTGGTGGCATGAGGCCCACCACAGTTGGCACAGATAAGGGGCCCAGTGTGCTTGCACTGCTGGTGAGAGTGAGGCCCACTGCAGCGCTTACACTTAACCATTCCTCTGCAGTTCTTACCAATATGCCTGAAGCATTGACACGTCAGGCACTGAGGAGGGACCTTGGTGTAAGGTTCCACAGGGATCCTGTAGAAGCTTAGGACTATGTTCCCAGGTAAGGGGAATTCACTGAAACTAAGGACTATCTTCCTAAGGGGAATCTTGTTGACCCCAGAATCGGAGGGTAGAAAGTGGTATATTCGACGTACCACTGTCACTCTCTGATCTGAGAGGGCACCAAGGATCACCTTGTCAGAGAGAGTTATCAATATCCTCAATGAGACCCAGTGGCTGACAGTATGAGACTGGGCAATCCACAGTTATGGAGATACCCAGAATGGTCAGGGATGCTGACCTTGATCATTAAGCTTCCCATCTCCATGTAGGACTCTACAATCTGCTCGCAAAGAATCTTACCTATCTCGGCAGAGATAGGGTTCGGATTGTAGGATCCTAAGGGCTGGGAGTTGGCTGAAGATACAATAAGAGGGATAGAGTCAGCTCTCCCCTTCTTGCAGCTGACAATGACAAATCCGTCATGAGGGATCTCAGTCACCTGTAGATCAACATCCATGATGCTGGACAGGTCAATCAGTGGCTGCTCGTCCTCGGGCATATCTGCCGGGAGAAGGCCAGCAGTAGGAGATGCAACTGCAGCGCTATCAGGAGCAGCTAAAAGTGCTGCAGCAGCACCAGCCACTAAGGCTGTGCCAGACGTGGCAGAGGCACAGGAGGAGATATTGCCAGGGGTAGCAGAAGAGGTACCTGGGGCAATATCAGTGACAGTGGGAGAGATTACACCACTCTTACAAGCAGCAGTGGATGGACTTGGCACCTCAGAGGAAGTTCCTGGAGTGATGTGGAGTAGGTCTCGCCACTCTTTGAAGCAGCAGTGGGGAGACCCGGCACCTCAGGAGTGCCTGAGGTGCCTGGACCCAGCATACACAGGGACCTAAGAAGAGTCTTGCCTCTAGGCACTGAGTTTGACACATATGGCAAGAATTTTTGTCTGTAGAAAGAGTGGTAGGAATCCTTTCTCTAGTTTACCATCAATAGCAGGCTTCTCAGAAGGGCGAGAAGCAGGCACTGTGATAACAATGCACTTTGTCACAGTACACTTAGGAGGGAGGTCTGACCCCAAGACATCAGGAGAGGTGACAGATCTACCTTTCTTCCTCTTGAAGCCAGGAAGAGAGCGCATCATTATATCAGAGATAATCGGATCCCTGAAATATAATGTTTAAGCTTAGCAAGTACACAAATATAAACTCTAAAAGCTAGCTAAAAGAAACTAACACAGAAAATAAATAACTACAATAGTAATGAAATGGGAAAAGCAGTTCCCCAATGGTAGTAGAAGAATCCCGTGTGCTCAGAGGTAAAACAACCCAACCCCGTGCTGACAGACATGCAGGCAGACAAAATGATTAACCTGCTACCCAGGTGTTGAATCTTAAACACATTAGTATATTCACAGCTACTGTTAAATAACTAACAAGAAATTTGAAGCTGTTCGAAAGTTAATGAACAGTAGTTGGGATTACATCTGTCAATCCTCTATAAATTATGTGTTATCCCAGGTAGTTTGAATGGAATTTTATTTGTTGGATTGTAGAAAACTTGCACTTTAAAATAATATTTATGCATGTAAAAGTGTTGTCTTAGAAACAGACCAAATTTTAGTTTCGGTTTAACGAATATTTCACCTTATCCATTTTTGTGTTAAGTGTTCTTGATCAAATGTATATTGTATACAATAAAACCAAAATATAAATATTTATTTACCATTTTATAAAAAAAAAAAAACCATAATTTACCCTTTAACTAGCTGCTTGCCACAGTGGTCTGATCCCAGGTAGTTTGAATGGAATTTTATTTGTTGGATTGTAGAAAACTTTCACATTAAAAGAATATTTATGCATGTAAAAGTGTTTTCTTAGAAACAGACCAAACTTTAGTTTCGGTTTAACGAATATTTCACCTTATCCATTTTTGTGTTAAGTGTTCTTGATCAAATGTATATTGTATACAATAAAACCAAAATATAAAATATTTATTTACCATTTTATAAAAAAAAACCCATAATTTACCCTTTAACTAGCTGCTTGCCACAGAGGTCTGACAGTAGTTTAATGCATCATAGAGAAGATCTGTGAGGAAGGAGAGACATCAGCAGAAAGGCAATGCAGAAAACAAACATCCATACCTTATCTGGGTCTTATACTCAGGCTCCTTTGATCAGTAGCCAAGTGCATTAACCACTCAGTCACTGGAATATTATTTGTATAATTTTATAATATGTATAAATTTGAAATAATTTCAGTTACATTCAAAATGTTTGTTTTTATGGCAGGAGGCGACCTCTACCTATTACACGTGCAGAAGCAATTCAGTCAGCAACAACTACTAAGATTATAAACCGTCCACCCAATGCTGCTTCAACATCTCGAGCCACTGATTTTCATTCTAGATCTAGTCAGAAACGAGAAGATAGCATACGTCCAGGACCAAGCCGTATTACCAACTCCTCTCACACAGATACTTCAGGAACCAATAGCAAGAGCAGCTTTGCAACATCTGGTGAAACAAATGGAACAGGTGATTATCATTCTTGTTAGCAAGTAGCACACTTAATTCTTTTCTGCAAATATATTAGTTTTGGATTCAGTGGTTGGCAACTGGTTTCAAATTTGGGTTGCATCATGCTGTTGACAAATGGTGTGAATCCAGTTATTATCAACTAATATTATAAGAAAAGTATATATATATATATAATTGCACATTTTTACACAAAAGTTGCTGAATTTAAAGAAGCTACCTATGTGTCATTAAAATAGGGGGTGGGGACTTTCTGATTGCCTATTTCCTTATTTATATCCTGGCTTCGTAGATATGAGTTCTGTGCTTCTTTAGGTCATATGTAATATTTCACTTCAAGCTTATCCACATACCAATTGCCAATCATTACCCTGCATGTTTTAATGTCTTTTAACCCTTCCAGTGTCCAGGCTGAAAAAGTTTTCCATCCTAAGGCCAAACTATTTTCTCACTATGCTCAGCCAAAAAAAGCTTTAATTTTAGAACTTTTTTGCCAAATAACTAATGAAAGGAATTATGGCATGTTGTATACCAAATTAATCAGCATTTAATTTTGGATTTTCTGAAAATCAAGTATTTAACAAAAAAGACAATATATTTTATTTTAATAATACTTTTTTAGAGTCATGTAGTAAAAAATGCATCTGTCAACATAAATAAAAATTTTAAAAAAACTAATAGACAGAAATGATTGCAATGCACATGAATAGAATGGCTGTGTATTTCTGAATAACAAAATTTTTTTGGTTTTAAGTAAATATTTCTCTTGTTTTTAATTTTTTTCTTGGTACTATACTTTGAGAAAATTCCGGGCTTTTAGCCATTTGTGCTGAGTCAAATAAAAATAAACAAGTCAACTTTAGAATTTTTAAAAAAAATAACCATCAACAGAAATAGGTCATGTTATATATCAAATTAAACAGAATTTAATTACGAATTTTATAAAAATAAATAATATAAATAAATTTCCAAGCATTGATTTTAATAAGCCTTTCTCGATGTGATATGGTGAAAAAAATATCGCACTATACAATTAAGGCTTAACTTTGGAAAACCTGCTGAATAAAATTAGTTAAATTATATATTTATCAAAAGGAAATTTCCTCCTGAATAATATAATAAATAATTCAACCTGAAATATGATTTTTATTTATTTTAATTGATTCTTTTCAATATTGTATATTTTAAACACAGCCAGTGTTATACAAAGTGACTTGGACTTCTCACATTCAAGGGATTTTCTGAACTGGTTATGAAATAGAAAAAAACTTCCTTGGCTGCTCTTTTTTGCTCAACATTATGAATTTTTTTTCTTTGGGTGTTGAAGTTTGGCGATCTTGACTAAGTGCAGAAAGATTTGTGCACTTGACTGCCGATTTCCATAGCAAGGAAGTCTATTTTGCTTCCATATCCAAGACATTCATTTTCAGAAAATGATACAAGCTCAAATTTTTTTTTTACTAAAAAAACAGGAAATAATAAAATAAAAATTACACGTAACCTAATGGTTATGTATCCAAGACATTCAATTTCAGAAAACAGTACAAGCTCAAAGTTTTTTTATTAAAAAAAAACAAGAAATAATAAAGGAAAAATTACATATAACCTAATGGGATGTTAAATTAAATATCCGCAACAACTTTTAAGCCAGCCTCCGATCTAGCACAACCCAGAAAGATAGTTATCTTCAATCGGCTGATTTATCTAACTAACAGAAGTAAATATACAGA
Organism: Ryuthela nishihirai; assembly: GCA_038380435.1. Classification (NCBI taxonomy): domain Eukaryota; kingdom Metazoa; phylum Arthropoda; class Arachnida; order Araneae; family Heptathelidae; genus Ryuthela; species Ryuthela nishihirai. Next base: position 149,882,766 of record JAWZYU010000001.1, on the reverse strand, counting down.
AATGAATTTGCTTTCATATCCAAGACCTCATTTATTTTCAGAAAATGATACTATATCAAAGTTTTACTGAAAAAGTAATAAATAATAAAATAAAAATTAACATATAGCCTAATGCGATGTTAAAATATCCTCAGCAACAAGTTATAGGCCGGCCATATGTTGTAGCATAACTATGAAAAAACAAATATTTATTGATCGGCCAAAAGATCGCTAATTTCCGAAAATAAATCTATTGAAGTGAAAACTAATTAAGGTTTAAATATAAAAAAAAATACTAACTTTACAAAGAGTATCCAATATGCTGGACAAAAACTGTAAACAACACTTATAGCACATGCAATGGAGATTGCATGTGTCAGTCACTTGCCTCTTGTTGACTCAGTGAAACATAACTAAATGCCGCTGCAGCCAGAATTTCTAAGAAGGATGTGTTTACTTCCAGTTTCAATTTTGTAGGCGGGAAAGATGCATAGAATGCTGGGAGAAATGATAAAAATAATAATGACATTGAATAGTGATCTCTTGCTACTGAAACCAAAACCATAAGTAAATCATCACTTGTTTCCACAAAATTGCTGCAAAACAAGTTCACATTCCAGCAAAGAGACAGATAGCAATAATTTGTAGCAAGTGGTGGAACATGAACACTACATATAGTGTCATCAACACTGGATAATTTTCACTTCAGTTTTATTTGTAGTTTTATAATTAAAACTCTGTTTTTATTGATCTTATGATTTTATTTCCATAGATTTGTACACATCGATCTTTCAGAGTTGCGCTACATCGCTAGTTATGATGATGGCTTGTTTACAACTTGTTGTTTCATTTTGACTTTTGTTGATTTTATTCCCATAGATCTTTAACCCTTCCAGTATCCAGCCTAAAAAACTGGTTTACATCCAGAGGCCAAGCTATTTTCTCCCTCAGAAAGAAAATTAGAATTAGAACTTTTTTTGCCAAGTAACTAATGAAGGGAATTTTGGTACATCACGACATACATAAGTACACATGGGTTTTACCCGATGTGCTGCATAAGAATATGATTGATTATATATTAATTAACAGCAAATGGGCTAGTTCTGTTAGGAATACCAGGTCATATAGGGGAGCTGAAATTGGATCTGACCATTATCTTGTTAAAAGTGTCTTGCAACTTAAAAAGTGTTGTGCTAGGGTTAATAATTTTACCTTTAATTTTGAAACTCTGAAAGACCCAGTTATAGTTAAAGCTTACCATGATAGGTTACTTAGTCATTATGACAGTCATGGTTTGCTTACTACTAAAGTTGAGGAAGAATGGAACCATTTTAAACAGGCTTTTTTGGAAACTAACAGTACTCTTGTAGGGAAAAAGGAGCAGAGGAGGCAGAATTATCTTAGTGATAAGGCACTTGAGCTTATTTCGGAAAGAAAGAACTGCAGGAATGTCCTTAATCAATACCCTACTAGTCCTAATAGAAAGCATTACAGAGAACTTAATAAACATGTAAAGGATCAGTTAGCTGCTGATAAGAATCTTTGGCTTGATGGTTTGGCTGACAAAGCCGAGGAAGCAGTTAGACAGCACAACAGCAGAGAGCTGTACCAGATAGTTAATGCTTTGTGTGGTAGAAAACGGACAAGCATTGAAGGATAAACAAAGTAAGGTTATAGAAGGTGAAGATTCTGTCATGGCTAGGTGGGCTGAGCACTTCAGTGATGTTCTAAACAATATAGTTAGCTCTACTCCCATTGTTTGCAATGATGATAGATGCATTGGTGGCTTTAATGTTGGCCCTATAACACAATCTGAAGTTATTTTGGCTGTTTCTAAACTTAAACTACATAAATCCCCAGGGGTAGATGAAATTACTACAGAAATGCTTAGAGCTGGGAATGTTTCGGTTACCACTTGGATGACTGAAATTCTGAATATCTTTTATGATAAAGGCATGGTTCCTAAGGATTTTACCAGAGCTATTGTTATCCCTATTTTCAAAAAAGGTGATCGCAGTTCTTGTGATAACTATAGGGGTATCAGCCTACTCTCTGTTCCAGGTAAAGTTCTTTCCATGATTGTGCTTAATAGAATTAAGAATCTGGTTGACAGTCAATTGCGTGATGAGCAATGTGGATTCAGAAGTGGTAGGGGATGTGGGGATCAGATATTTTCACTTAGGCAGATTCTTGAGAAATGTTTAGAGTTTCAGAAACCTTTGGTTGCTAGCTTTGTTGATTTCAAAAAGGCTTTCGACTCTGTTGATCGTCATAATCTGTGGTTGATTGTGAAATTATATGGTATACCAGACAGGTTAGTTAACATAATGAAAGCTCTTTATAATAACACTTAGTCATGTGTGAGAGTTGGTAATGCTAGTAGCAATTGATTTAGCATTACTTCTGGTGTTCGACAAGGGTGCATTTTGTCTCCTTTTCTCTTTAGCTTGGTTATTGATTATGTTATGCGAAATTCACTTCAAGGGAAAGATTTTGGCCTTAAATGGACTGGGGATACGAAAATTTCTGATTTAGATTATGCTGATGATTTAGCCCTTTTGGCAAATGATGTTGATGAGATGAACTCTTTCATTCGAGCTGCTGATGAAACTGGTAGTAGAGTAGGTTTGGTTATAAACAGAGAGAAAACTAAAGTGATGAAAATTGGTCAGGTCAGTCTTGAGCAGGTGTCACAGTTTAATTATCTTGGGAGCTACATAACAGATGCTGGTTTTCATAGTAAATAGTATCAGACTTTTTCATAGTAATGTAGTGGAAAAATAGTTGGACTATGCAATAAGGCTTAATTTTGGAAAACATGATGAATATAAACATTTAAGTTACATTAATCAAAAGTAAATTTATTCCAGAATAATATATAATGTATTTGCCTGAAATGGAATTTTTATTTCTTACCTATCTTCCTGTTGATTTTGGCTTTGACATTTGTTGGTTGGTCAGTTTGTGGATTTGACAAAACATTGTTCCACCATATCTTTCGAACACGATTGAGAAACATAATGATTTATGTCCCAAATGAAAGCTTCTGACTTGGAGAATGTCATAGGCTATAAAAAAATTGAGCCCCCATGCTTTCTCCCCCCCCCCTTTTTTTTAGGAGGGGGGAAAATGTGAAAACTATTCTTAAGCTATATCTCCAGAACGTGAAGGCTTAAAGTAACAAGCTCTTTTTTTTTAAATAATATTCAACATAGTTAGTCTATTATAAATGTAATAATTCATTATATATGCTATACATTGAATTTAGTTTAAAAAACTGCTCAATCATAAGTTATGAGGAGTGCAAAAGTTTTTACAAGCTAAGTTGCATCAATAATTTGTTGCTATTATAGCTATCAAATTACAACTTCTAACAAGATCTTAATATATTACAATTATTCTTAAATATATCCTTATATACCATACAAAGTATAATAGACCAATTAACAATGCAAATATATCTATTGGTATGTTGGAGGCTGGTACATCTACTTGATTTGCTTTGTTTGATGTCACAATAGATGGTCACTGATGTTTCGTATATTTCGGTACATCCAGTCCAAATTTGGGTACTATTGTATCTGCTATATCTATATGATGTCAGTTGATGTCTCTTTACGTAGCTAATGCTGTTAATATATTTCAAGCAATCAATCCTTGGAAGATACATGCACATTTAGATGTTAATTCAGTACAGTCAACGTATATTTATCTTCAGTACATTTGTCCAGATGTTATATATTGAAACATGAATATATCAGATTACTCAGTGTAGTACTATTGGTAATAACTACACTGAGTAATCTGATATATTCATGTTTCAATATATAAAATCTGGACAAATGTACTGAAAATAAATATATATACGTTGACTGTACTGAATTAGCATCTAAAAATGTGTGTATCTTTAAAGGACTGGTTGCTTGAAATATAGATGTAATGCTCCAAAGATTTAAATACTATTAAAGTTTTGGACCCTTTGTCTGATCCAATATTTATTCAAGCTCCGGATAGCTAAGGTCGGGCACCAGGGAATAATTAACAAATTGCCAAATAAAGTTCAATTAGGGTTCGAATACCAACGAACCTTACTTAGCGAGTAAGAATTTAAAAATTAAATGATTGTCAAACTAATGTAAATTCTAATCGAAATTTATCAACTAACATTGCTCAAGAGAAGAAATGGCAAAGATTCAAAAAAGTTTCTATAACAAACAAGTTTATTTCCAAAAAAATATTTTTAAACATTCACCAGCATAAATGAAAACATCGTCTACATCATCACTATTGTGTCTAACACCAACTCCTGTGACTACTTCCAACTGACTCTTACTACTATCTTTCAACTTCTGTGCTCTGGTTGTTTTGTCAGCATCTCGTCGTTGCTACATGCTGATTTTTGAAGAACCTGGCCTTGTACTTTCTAGGTTTATTGGTGTCTGCCTCCAAATGACGCTTCAACAGTTGAGGACTTCCAAACTTGCCAGACTCGTCAGGTTTATTTGCAGTCGGCACAATTTCTTGGTTGCTTTTTACTTCATTAAAATTATTTTCCTTTAAAACAAACTTAGAATGCTTCTCATCAATATTTTCAGTACTAATTTCCCTTAAAACTTCATTATCAACAAAATTTATATTATTTTCTTCTATAACAGTTTTATCATTTATTCGCTTTGCATCGCAAACTTGTTTCTCTAAATTTGCATTAATTGCACTAAAGGGACATTTTGTAGGTGCTTCTTGAACATTCTGCTTTGGACTACAATGTAATTCAAAAAGTCCACGGGATCGCAGCTGCACTTTCAATTGACAATTGTCATAATTATCATCTAAAACTTGTTCCTTTGAAAACAGATCAACTTCTGTATCGTTACGATCTATTAGTTTAGTTTCTTCGTGACACGCCTTAACAAAAGGTAAAGCCATAGTCGCAAGACATAACTCGTGAGAGGGCTTTTCGTGAGGAACTTTGGCCTCTCGTTTCAAAGATCCTAATTCAAGTTTCCCGAATTGTCATTCCTTCGATAACAATATTGCTCTGTGTGTCCTAGTCGGCCATAAAAATCACATCTGAAAGTTTCTCTATTGTTCTTAAAAAACGTTTTAGGTATAGTGTCATTGTTCGAAGCTTGACGTGGAACAAATTCTCTGCTTCGTTCGTTCTGCATCGTTCTAGGCACGTTCTGTGCAAATTGTTGGGACCAATTGTTCTGTGCAATTGTTGGACAAATTGTTGTTTCCCCTTCCTGTGATTTTTTGCTGGGCAGGGAAGGCCTTTACACCTGACACCCGACTGCATATACCAACAACTCTTTTCCAGCCACCATGCCGTGCACCCAAACTTCTTGCCTGTCTTCACAGATGGGTTGAAGTCTAGTACATCAGTGAGATCAGACATGGTCTGCTGTGATACTATCATTGTGGACCAGATCCCACCATGGTGTTCCTTCTTTACTTTAGAGTTCATGCTATGAGCATCGCCTTGAACCATGTGGCAGCTAAGCATCATCATCAGTATGTTCTCTACACTGACTTAGACTACAGATCTCAGTGGGACATTGGCCTCACCTTGCTCTGTCCAAGATCTGACAGCCACAACCACAATTCTCTTCTGTTGTGTGCCCAGTCATGTCAACATCAGGGGCAATGACTTGACAGATGCTGCTGCCTAGTCAATCATGCTACTGTCCAACTCTCTACTGCTAGTTCCATATCTGAACTTCTGGCAGTGTTTCATCATCAAGTTTCAGATACAGTGACAGAGATCTTGGTCAGAACAGGTTACAAACATACTGTTCAAGATCAAGCCTATTATCAAACCATGGCAGTTATGTTTTTTATAGGAATCATGAGGAGGAAGTTGTTCGTGTTCATCTCCACTTAGGTTATTCATTTCTCATGTATTCTTCTACTGGTGGACGATGAACCTAAGTTCTACAACACCATTTTAACTATTAAACACATTTTAATCATATGTCCTGCTCTTGGAATGTCATTTTTATTTTACCTTTTATGAGTTGATGTCCTATCCCCTTACACTCAGACATCTTTTATCCAATTACTACTTTTCAGCACCTATGTTTGCCTTTTTACAATATACGGGATATTTTAACCGATTATGATTTTATGGCCTTGTATTTATATTTTCTAACCTGGGTTAGTTTTATATTATTTTTATATATACTTATTTATTGCTCTACTGATTTCTACAGTTTTTCCATCTTTTTACATCTGTTCTTCTGTCTTTTTCATATTTTCTGTTTTTGATTTTAAATTTGATTTTGGGTTCTTTGTCTTTTATCTTCCTTTTTACCTTGTTTGGTGCATAATAGCTATTGTTGCTGATGTGATGTGCTATTAAACCCCAAACAACCAACCAATCTAGTTTTTGTTCTGTGTAATTAGTGTTGTGTAGCTTTTCTTATTTTCACGTTTATTATTATCCTAGAGTAATTTTAACAGCAGTAATAAGCATTGAATATCTCACCCAAATATTATGGAATTTTGTAGTGCAACCAGCAGATGCCTTTTTCAACTGTAATATATTTTCAGCATAATTACTATTTATCATTCTTTTCTCCCAAAGTTTCTCTTATTTCCTTATTATTTATTGCAGAAAAGCGGCTGGAAGTGTGATAGTAAAAATTAATATTCCACAGATTTTGAGTTTCAAATGAAACTTACATTTTTGCTATTAAGTAAGACTTACTTTAATTGATTGAACCTTCACTGCTATATACTGTGGAGTGATAAAAATATGCAACAGAAGGACTAATAATTGTAATTTTATTTACTATTTATTTCAATTTCAGGTCCTAAGAAGAAGATTAAATTTGTAAAGAAAGAAGAATTGCGGCAGTCAAAGCCACATGTTTCCAATCCTAAAAGAACTCATCTTAAGAATAAAATAGGTATTTAAAAAAAAAAACTCTAGTTTGGTTAAGGGCCTGGCTAAATTTTAAGCCATTAGTGGAATCTTATTTTCATCTCATTATAATTGTAATCAATAATATCCATGCATAAAGCATTAAGATTTACTCAGCAGTCCACTCTGCCCCCCCTCCCTCCCTCTTGATGCGAGTTCCTGTCCTTGGTGAGAGGATCACCTTGTGAAGGTTCTCTTGGTTCAGGTTCCTTCACAGGGTCCTAAATGCTCACTTGCATATTTGCCGTATGTGATGACCCATGTCCCTGGAAAGGAGGATTCTGGTAGTTGCTCAGGTGTGCTTGTCTCCTCCCCTCAGCTCATGACTGGAGGGGGTCCAATTTGGCCCACTCCAACCTATTTTGTCATTGGGGAACCTGTTCATCATGCAGCTGGGCACCACTTATAGGGGGGCCACTGAAACATACTGCTTTGGTTTCTGCTTCAGGTAAATGGGATATCCTGGGGTGTCCCCACTCTTCCCCCCCCCCCCCCTGCAGGATCAATTGGCCAGTGGGCAGTATGGTGAGTACTTGCCCATGTTAAAATACAGAGTTTGCAAGTTTCCTCACACCTTTCCATTACATATTTTCTTGTTTTTAATTTTGATATCTTCTGTTCCTTATACTTGTAGTTTTCCTCTTATTTTTTAAATATGTGAGGATAGCTGAATTCTTCACATTTGTTTTATTTTTCCTTTTATTTGTGAGGGCTCAACTCAATGGTTATGTGGGTATAGTATCTATGCAGTTCTGGCACCCGATTGGGCATCCCCTCTTTGGTTCTGTGATGGGTGGGGACCACGGGCACTGAACCACATCTTCATCACAATCTTCTTCATCATCATTGTCAATTTCTGATCATTCCACTGGTAATCATGTAGTTGGGGATATGTCCCCCCCCCCCTTTTTTTTTTCATAAGCAAATGTTTGAATGTCCTTGTGGGCATTTCAAAATAAGTGCCTAAGATCTGGTGACTTGCAGGTGGAAACTGCTTGCTCTAAACATTCAGAGCTATTGCTGAAAGTGACAGTGATAGGTAGGATGATAGTATATGTAATTTCCCACAAATTGCTCAATTCCTCTTGGGACCTCCTCAAGATTTCTGAGGAGGAAATCATTTCGGAGTTCTCATCCCAAGTACTGACATCAGTCCACCAGGTTTTGCAATGCCATGATAGACCCACTCGGGTGCTAATATTAATATTTGATACACCACACCTGCCTACTGCCATCGAGGCAGATTACCTTCACTGCAAAGTACAAATGTACATCCCAAACCCTCTGCAGTGTTTCAGTGCCAGAGTTATGGCCATGCCCTTACAGCTTGCAGGGGCAAACCTACCTGTGCATGTTGTGGCAGCCACAATCACCTTGATCATGAACACACAACAGAAAAGGCAAGCTGCATGATCTATAGTGGCGAATATCTGGCATTCTCCACAACTGTCCTAATTGGTTGAAGGAAAATGAGTTACAACACCTGAGAACTGTGAACAACATATCCAGAGGCAAGAAAACTAGCTACACTGCTCCTATATCTGGCAGGGTTTCCTATGCTGGTTCTGTGATCAGAAAGCCAATCACTGTGATATCTTCCCATGGTCATACAACCCAATATCAGCATACCACCATCTGAATTTTCTCACCGGATATGAAATACCTCCCTAAGCAGGTGAAACTGCAGTTGGTGTTGCCTATGACAGCAATGCCAGTTTCTATTCCTGCTTCAGCACCTTCTGATACCACCTCAGAAAGGCCACCTCCACCATGCCCACATACAGCCAGAATTTCCAAGCATAAGGCACCCCCCCCACACACACACACACACACCACTACCACCAGGGCAGAAAAAAAATTACTCCTGTAGAAGTGGTCTCAGATCCTTGTACCCCAGATGACTCCAAGGAGATGGACATGGACCACCCTTAATTCCTCAAACCATCATCTACAATGGTAAAAATTAATAGGAAATCATTGCCCACCCATTCCCCTAAGACCTGAGATGGCTCCACTCCTACAATGGAATTGTCATGGATTCCAAAGGAAAATAGATGAAATCAAAGCCGTCCTTTGGCCACACTAACCCATCTATGCATGCCTGCAGGAGATTTGCAGACAATCGCTATTCTCTCAATCCTGCAGTTTTCACTCATTTGCAGGGACAAAACATTACCCAAACCAAGAGATTGTTCATAGCTGTTTGCAGCCATGAATGATCTCTTGGTTTGGATGATGGTCCAGCTCCTGGGGGTGTTGCCATCATTCTCCATTCCAGATCGTTCCCCTCACCACACTATGCCTCACCCTGTTCATTCTAAGATCCACCAGCAGTTACACCATCTGGCAGCTGCCTCCACCACCACCACCACCATCCTCTTCTGTTGGGTGTCCAGACATTCCGGCATCTTGTGCAATGACCTGACAGACACCCCTGCCAAGTTGACCACGCCCCTGTCTGGATCTCCATTGCTGGTTCCATGTCTGGATTTCTGGCAGCATTTTACCATCGAGTTCCAGGCACAGTGGCAGAGATCTTGTCAGAACAGCTTACAAAGAAGCTCTTTGAGATCAAACCATGGCAGTCAAGTTACTGCAGCAATTGCAAGGAAGAAGTTGTTCTTGCTCGGCTCCACTTAGGTTATTAATTTATTATTCGTTCGTTTCTTTTACAGGCGAACAATGAACCTAAGTGTAAGTTTTGTGACACCATTTTTTCTGTTAGATGTATTTCAATAGAATTATCACTTTCCCCAAGACCAGGGGTTGCCTCAAGGTTGTGTATCGAGTGTTACACTTTTCACTTTCTACATAACTTCATTACATGGCAACTTCCTCTGACTGTAGGCAATGCCTTCTATGTTGACAATTTTAACATCTTTTGCTCACTGTCCTGTCAGCATGAGGGTCATTGAACTACAACTGCAAACAGCCATGAATGATCTCTTGATTTGGGCAACGGCCAATGGGTTTCATTTCTCCCTGCAGAAGACCACTTGCATGCACTTTTGCCTTAAATGTAATATTTCTCTGGATTCCAAGCTGCATCTTGAGGGTACCATCATTCTAGTTGTGGAGGAGAACAAGTTTCTCTGTCTCATCTTTGACTGGAATTTGACCTTTTCACCACACATCTGTCATCTTAGGTCCAAGTGCATGCAGGCATTGAACATCCTCAAGATCCTCTTCTCCTTCTCTTGGGGAATGGATCAATGTTCTTCACTCCACCTCTACCATGCACTTGTCCAGTCAAAAGTGGACCCTGTTCCTAGTTGTACAATTCTGCCTCTATTTAATGGTAAGGATGCTGGACCCTCTCTACCATCAGGCCCTCTGTGTTTGCATAGGGGGCTTCTGCACCTCATCAGTCCAGAATCTTTACATTGAGACCAGTGAACTACCATTATCTGTATGCCATCAGCAGTTGTCCCTATAGAATGCAGCAAAATTGTTATCCCTGCAGGGCTTGAGAGGTCATAAGCCAATCTTCATTTCCAGCTTTTTATCATCTCCTCTTTTCGTGTCTGTGTCAGCAACACTCTATCATGGCCTTTTCCCCAAGACCAGGGGGTACCATGAGGCTGTGCCCAGAGTGTTACATTATTCACTGTTAAAATAAATTCCATTACTCGACAACTTCCTCTGACTGTAGGCATTGCCCTCTATGTTGACAATTTAGCACATTTTGCTCATCGTCCAGAGTGAAGGTCATTGAACAACAACTGCAAACTGCACAATCTCAGTTTGGGCCACCCATTGGGTTTCAGTTCTCCCCACAAAAGATCACTTGTGAGCACTTTTGCCACAATATAATCTTCATCTGAACCCTAAGCTGTGACTCGGGGGTAAAATCATTCCAATTGTGCCAAAGACCTAGTTTCTCAGTCTCATCTTCGACCTAAAATTGATCCTTTTTAACAATGTCATCTCAGTATGAGTGCAAGTGGAAACTGAACATCCTCAAGATCCTCTCCTCCCTCTCTTGGGGAGCAGACCAATGCTCTTTGCTCCACCTCTACTGTGCACTTATCCAGTTGAAACTGGACTACAAATACCAGGTGTACAATTCTGCCCAGGATTTGGTGAGTAAGGTGCTGGACCCTCTCCACCATCAGGCTATCCATGTTTATATGGGGATTTTCTGCATCTTATTGGTTTTTGGGATATTTTTTTAACATCACATTAGTTTATGTGTTAATTTTTCTTTTATTATTTTACCATTTTCAAATCAAAAAACTTTGATCTCTTATTATTTTCTGAAAAATGAATGATTTCTTTGACACAGAAGCAAAAAGAACTTCCTTTACTAGGAAATCAGTCCTTATGTGCAAGGGCAATTTTGGCAATGTTTGTATCCGCTGCTAATACTTAAGAGTGTTTTACTCTTTACCCTCCTCCACCAAAATTTTTTTATTTATTAGTTTTTAAGTTTATGTTGAATATGCAATTAAAGAAACCCTTCTTACTCAGAAATTAAAATAATATTAAAATTCTCTGTCATTGAGCAGTAAAAGCTTACTCTGAAAAGCTTCTGAGTTTTATCCTAAAAACTTTTAACGTGCAAATAGTTTGAAGGATAAACTTAAAAATTTTATTTTATTGCTCAACAACAGATAATTTTAATGTTATTTTAATTATATTGAATGGTTTTAAGAGTTTACTCCCTCCTTCCCCCACCCCTCTCAAAATCTTGGCTGTGTCACTCTGAAGATATAGACTTCTTTTTTTTCACCTTAGTACATTAACTTTTTGGCACTTAACCAACATCCACAAAATTCAACACCCAAGGAAAAAATTTGTAATGTGTAGTAAAAAAAAAGCAGCCAAGAAAGTGTTCATCCATTTCACAAACAGAACAGAAAATATCATAAATGTGAGCAATCCAAGTCATCTTGTATAACACTGACTTGTGTTTTAACCCTTTGCACTCATAGGTTTTTTCACTGTAGGGAAGTAGCAACTCGAAGTTTTTTTGCTAAAAAGTTGCTGAAATTTTTTACAACTAACATAAAAATAAATAATACATAAACAACTTAAAGTCAAACTCATCAACTGCTACCAATATCATCATTTGGCTCCATTTTTATAACCACTAAAAACAGACTAAGTTTAAAATAATAATTTTCATTAAACACAGTGCTGTACTATGAAGTGCACATAGACAATAGATTTACACATTTAAAATGTAAAAAGAAAAGATATGTGTTTATAAAACAGTTATTGTCGCCTCTCAGTTACCATTCAAGTTGCATCTAACTAAGTAGCGACTGAGGGTCGCCTCTCAGTTACCATTCAAGTTGCATCTAACTAAGTAGCGACTGAGGGTCGCCTCTCGAGTGCAAAGGGTTAAAATATACCACACTGAAAAGAATCTTTAATGTTCAAGCATGTTTCAGGTAAATATTGTTTGGGAAGAAATTTCTTTTTGATTAATATATAATTTAACTAATAAATAGTAAATACACATAGTTTACTGTTCACACAGAAATCAATAAATATATAGATAATTTTGTGGAGAAAAATGGACTTCCATATTTACATCTTATTCAGAGCAACATTGGAAAATAAAATTGCTGTAATGGTCTGTAAATGGTAGCTAGGTAGTCACTGTAAGGATAGCTATGAACCAATCCCCTGTGATGATGCACAGAACCTCCACGCCTAGCACCTAATGTTTGATGCCATCTTCTCATGGTACAGGCCGTTAATACCTTTCAAAAGAGATACTCTCTTGTGGAAGTGAATGGAAGGGCTGCCAGATTAGTGTGGACAACTGATCTGGACAACTATGGCTACTGTTCTTTTTTTCTACCCTGCTGAGGAGTGGTCAACCACACAGGATTCTGGTACTGACCATATAAACTTACTGTACTGGATTAAGGCTCTGAGATTGATTATGGATCCTGAATTTGCTGCACTGGTGGGCTTCTGTGGAGGGAAAATCTGTCGTGTTTTTTGTCCTCCCAATCCACCTAATAAGAGTGTACAGCTACCTATTTTAAATATATACCAGTGGTTGTGGCAGTTAACTGCTTACTAGCATTATCGGTCTACCTAGTATCACATTCTGATACAAATTTAAAAGTTGCATACAATAACCTGTACAAAAAGCTGGTTATTACTCCTGTCCTGCTTAGCTTCTAAAAAGGTTAAAGAAAAAAATTCAATTACATCAAATTCTGTTATTTCACAAAATATAATTACGGACGTATCAAGTAAGGTACAGAACTTCCGCTTATTCCCCTAACCACAATCAAAATTTGTGATAGCTAAATCTTCTCCTACCATACATAAAAAAATGGGTATTGGAACACTGTTAAATCCTCACTACTACATCAAACACAGCAAATCTAAGAAATTTAAAATTTTACAAATAAGCGGGAGTGTAATCATCCGATAAATCTTCACCTAAACACAATAATCACAAGCTAGGTGAAATTAAAAAAAAAATGCATTAGTTACCTCCCTTCTTCGAACTTTACATCCCTCTCCTAAAGGAGTTATGCTGGTGACTGTCTCAGTCACCAGACTGTGCCATTGGGGACAGCTCTAAATGGGTACAAAAAAAAAACTTCAAGACATCATGATCAGCTCATATATATGCAAACAAATGCTGCCAATGTCATCCTGATAATTACACATCATTGATGCATCAATATCACTGATAACACCGAACAGATTTAAACACATATACATACAACATACATTGTGTCTAAGAGTAAAGAAAAACTGTATTAATAATTTATATGACGCTAACATTTCATCTAATACAATTCCATTCATGTTTTACATGAAAACACACTTTGCATATAAAAAAATTCACTTCAAAATACACCTCAAAATATTTAATCACTGTGTACTAAATTCTCTTTCATTCTCATCATTCATATCCATAAACATTTTACAATTTCTAAATTCCAACTTATTGTTAACTTACAGTTTAGCTCTCAGTCAGCTGGAATGAAAAAAATCTACAAAAATACATTTTAAATCATATTAATACAATATAACAACTAGTGCTTCAGATGAACAAGAATACATAAAAAAAATTATTCACATCACAGTATAAACTCAAACTATAAACCTTGAATAGTAAATTCTCTTTTCAAAAAATCAATATCAAAACTCCAAATGAAACTTTGGAGTTTCGATACTGATTTTTAGTTTCTTGTTGAAACACAGGAAATTAAACATTTCAAAATCTCTTAAGTATGTAAATCACAATAAATATTGGTTCTCTTTTCTCCATCTTCATCTATTCCAGAGAAAAGAAGTAAAATATTATAAATCATTAGTGCCACATTGGAAGAATAATAATATGCTTAAATTTTCATTGTTGGCACTCCATTGCAATAAATCATCATCCAGTCGTTTCCTGGTGACATTCTTCCCTTGTCAATTGATAACCTAGGTGTAAGCACTTCTGAAGATCTCATTGGTGACATCATCTATTCCATGTTGACTACTTCGTTGCCAGTTGTCACTCTGCATGCTGTGGTCATTTCTATGCGGTTGACATCTCATTGCTATATGCTTGTCTTCGAAGAGCCTGGTTTTGTGCTTTCCAGGTTTATTGCCGCCTGCTCCTATATGATGCTTCAACAATTTCAGCTTCAACAACATAAAATTTCTAAACTTGTTAGATTCATCAGGATTATTTGCACTCAAAACAATTTCTGGGATGCTTTTCTCATTAGCTAATAGTTCTTTATTAACATTATTTTCCTTTAAAACTTCTAATTCAAAACTTTTCTCATCAACACTTTTAGCACTATTTTCATTTAAAACTTCTACTTCAAAAGCTTTTTCATCGACTAATTTTGTACTGTTTTCTTTTAAAAATTCTACTTCAGAAACTTTTTCATCAACTAATTTTGTACTATTTTCCTCTATAACTGTATCAACACATTTCTCATTATCAATTTGCTTTGTATCATCAACTTGTTTCTCTAAATTTACATTAATTACACTAATAGGATATTTGATAAGTTCTTCTTGAACATTATGCTTTGGACTACAAGATAACTCGGAAAGTCCACTGGACCGCGACTGCAATTTCAATTGACAATTGTCATAAATATCATCTAAAATTTTCTCATTTGGACATGAAAGATCAGCTTCTGTATCATTACGATCTATTAATTCAGTTTCTTTGTGACATGGTTTAACAAAATGTAAATCTATAACATATGTACCAACAGTGACAAGACTTAACTCATGAGATGGCTTTTCTTGAGGAACTTTGGCCTCTCACTTCAAAGATCCTAATTAAAGTTTCCCGAATTGTCATTCCTTCTGTAGCAATATTGCTCTGTGTGCCCTAGTCACACACAAAAATTACATCTTAAAGTTTCTCTATTATTCTTAGCAAAAGTTTTAGGTTGTTCAAAGCTTAACGCTGAACAATTTTCTGCTTCGCAAATTGTCAGGACTGTGTAACTTCTGGTCATGCTGGGGTCATTTTGCAAGACTTAACGTGATAGCGCTGCTTTGGGAGGATTGCATCCATTGCTGACTTAATGCCATTTTTGTAGATTCACTTCTTGCAGTGTACTGCCAAGCCAATTTGACTAACGTTGAAATTGAATTTACATTTCTTACTTCTAAGAATTCACTAATGGGCAAAAGCAATTGGGACATAATGCAGTTTAAAATGTCAATTTCGGCGGCATTAGCATCATACAGCTGGTATAACTCTCCTGTACCCCCAGATGAATTTTTCGATATCATCTCCTGCTCTTTGTCTTTGTGAAAACAGTTCTGTAGCTAACTGTGTAACTTTATAAGGAGGATAAATTTCCAAAAGTTCACTTTTAAAATCTTCCCAAAACTCTATTCCATGACAACATCCTACATTATTCCACCATTGCTTAGCACATCCAATTAGACAAGATACTGCTAAAACCATCTTTTTGTTGCTGGGCACTTCATGTAAACTGAAATGCTCTTCCATGGACTTGACAAATGTCCATGATGACGGATGTTTTTGAACCGTCAAATCTTATCTCAGGTAAAGGCTGAATAACATAAGGACTACAGTTAGTAAATGGATTGAAAATTCATCATTGAGGTGGTTTATAATACTCTGTTCTATCGTTTTCTTCTGACAGAACAAAAAATGGAACCTTACGTTCAAAGTTTATTGATTTGTGAACTGACATAGCATTGTCAGCAATTTTAGGGGTTGTTGTCATTCCCCTTTTCTCCCAAGGCTCTTTAAGCAGATTCATTAACATTTCTGCTTCCTTTATCACATCCTTCAACCTATCTTTTACTTTTTCTAAATTGGGAGTCATTATGGTGGAATCGATCATATTACTAGCAGACATGTTTAGCGGTCTGCCAAAATTTTGAATTTTGGAATTTTGAAACTTTTTTTTTGAGCAGTGCTCAAAGGTACTGCTATATAACAATATAATACTAAAGCTATACTAAGCGCCAAATAAACTTGCTTATCAAAAAGTTTATCTATCGTGTGTCCAGACACTTCTAATCTTTTCCTACATACAATAAAGATCTTAATTATCAAAAATACTGTGTTGAAACTTCAGTACCTTTAAATAATACACAAAAGTTAAGCTTCTTGCGCAACAAAACTTTCGGCTTAAGCTTGCCATTAAATCTATGAATAGTACATATAACTAATGAGCTCATAAATTCGTTACTTTGTTGACAATCATGTTAAATAATATACAATTTATATATATATACATATTCAATCCCTGTGTTCGGTGGGGCAGGGGTGGCTCAGTCGGTAGCGCATTAGGCTCGTAATCTGCAGTTCCCAAGTTCAAGTCCCAGCTGGGTCAACATTGAGATTTATTTCCACAAAACCTCCGCCCTGCCCACAGTCAGCAGGGAACATCAATGGGCCAACATAATAGGAGCACCATTATTTAAATGGTACAACTGATTTATTTAAGCAGCAACAATTTTTTTATTATTATTTTTAACTAGTTGCAAGGATCCGTGGAGAGCGATTACTCTCCTTTCAAAGTGCTTTTTCTTGCCAATCGAAAATGAACTTTTAAACAAATATGTAATTTGAATTAATACTATATTACCAAACTTATAGGAACACCGATGGACTTGGAAAGGCCGCTGTCCATCAGATAGGATGTTAAGCCGTGGCCCCGTGTGCAGGAGAGACATACCCTGTGCATGTTAAAGAACACACTGAATGGCCTTGACGGGGGGCTACCATATGTCTCCCAACAGCTGTTCCAGTGGGTCCCCTTCCCCAACCTTCTCTGAGCCTTCGGGATCCTTGTGACCTGGCCATTTAGCCCATGATGTGCAAAAAAGTGCCGCTCAGAGGTAAAAGAACCAAACCCTGTATTCAGTGTGTCACTTTCTTTATCTTGCTCTGTAATGCTTCAAAATATTATTAACTTTTCAAGTTGGACCTTTTATCTGATCTAAATTTATTCAAAATTCCAGATAGCTTTCTCAGACACCAGGTAATATAAATTTGCCAAATAAAGTTGAAATGGGGTTCATTAGGTATTTGTCTTGCATTAGTTATCGAGTTAGAATTCAAAAAGGATTGTCAAGTTTAATTAAAGTTTAAATCTAATCAAAATATAAATTTACATTGCTCAAGAAAAAAATAGCAAAAATTCAAAAGTTTCTAAAACAAACAGAGTATATTTCCAAAAAATTCAAAGACTCACCAAATTCAATGGAAGAATACAAAAGTTGGAGTACTAACAACTCACATCTATCTAAATCTCTATTACATCTCTCTCCACTACAATACTACATCTCCACTGACAATACGCATTCTAACTCATTGACAGCACTTTCTCAACTACTCTTGTGACCTAACGTCACTTAGTTATACATGCTGCATACGAAACCAGAACCTGTCTATTGCATGCTGGAAAAACATTTGAATAATCTGACGATCGTGCTAGCTGTGACACAAGAGGGGTCGTGTCCTAAACGCATGCATTAGAGGCTAGAAACCAAAAGGTCAGAGTTTCACATGCGCAACTCCTATGCTCGGAAATGAGAATTGCGATGTCCAAAAGTAAAAAAATAATCCCCAAAATGATAAATATAGTGTAAATAAAGTAAAACTGGTTAAGGAAAAGTAAAAGTGAATGGGTGGACCATCACAATTTCAGTATATATGTTTAGCAATGCTTCTGAATTTTTTTCCCCAAAAGGGGCCAAATAGGTGCGGATTCGAAAAACACCCTGAAAATCATCTCCACTTCTTATTAAACATTCTTCTTTGATGGTTTACATATATTTCTGACTTCCCAATCAAAAGTTATCAGAATAGCCTTTTTGTTTAGGCATGTGGTTGGGGGTGTTATTTTTTATCGCACCAGACCAGTTTTCTGACATTCCCAGTCTCGAGTCCCAATTGTCATTTATTTCCATTAACCCACATCTACCTCAGCGAGAAAGGGGACATCAATAGATTCAGAAAAACTGCCTTCCATCGGATGAGGCATTAAATCATCACTTAGTCTTCAGGTTAAGTTGTTTTACCTCTGAGTGGGACTTTTTTTTTTGCACAAAATTGGGTAAATGGCAGTCACAAGAACCCCAATGGATCAGAGAAGGTTGTCAGAGGAGACACATTGGGCAGCTGTTAGAAAACAGATAATAACCTCCCATCAAGGCCATCCAGCATATTTCTTTAACGTGCACAGCCCATGGCTTAATGTCCCATCCAACAGATGGCAGCCTTTCAAGCCCAGGGATATCCCCCTACTGACTGAAGGCAGGGTGTGGAGTTTTCCAGAGAAAAAGCTCAATGCTCATGAACACAGGGTTTGAGCTCAGGCTCAAACCCTGTGTTCATGAGAACCCTACTATGCTGAGTACATTGAAGGAGATGCTAAATGATTTTTAAAAGATTTCCACCTGTCTCCTAGCAGTTGTCTAGTGCATCTTCCACTTCTTAACTCTGAGCTCTGGGGAGGGGGGGGGGGTGTCTTTGTGGAGTAATATTTAGCTCATTGTATGTAAAGATGCACCACTCAGAGGTAGAGTGTTTCAAAACTGGCATAATAATGATGGGCATAACTGTTTTTCTAATGGCGAAAAAATGTGTAATGCTTCTAAAGCCACGCATGTCTCTTTAGAGAATACAATATTGGAAGGAGAAATTATAGAGATAATAATAATGCCTTTACTCAAGTGCAAACACAATATTAATTCAATGAAAAATAAGAACAATGAAATTTAGGAATTACACATAATTATTTTATATACAATCAGTGGCATAGCCAAAATTAACCAAAATATTTCAAATTATTAAGTTCTAATTATTTTTATATATCTAATTATTATAATATTAACCAAAAATTTGTTTAACATTTTTATTAATGCACATTAAATGAACAAATAAATAAACACCCCTCAAGCAGATGCTGGCTGTGTAAATCTTACAGGAGCCTTATGCAGGGCTGAACCCAGGTTCCTAAGATCAATAACCAAGCAGGCTAACCATTTGGCCACTGGGATGTTGATGAATAAATGATTGCTTAAAAATAAAATTCCTGAATTAGGAGGAAATTGCACCCTCAGTCCCCCCCCCCCTCCTCCTCCTTTGTTACTATGAGATAACTCCTATTTATATATACAGGTACTGGACTGAAAAATGGAAATAGTTCAATGTTATATCAATATGATTTTTAGCAAAAAATATGTCTAAAGATAAAGATCTCTGTCAAATCTGCCTAAATCCATATTTCAAACAACATTTTTTCATATTCAAGGATTTATAAATGCTTAAATATTTTAACAGGCTTCAAAAGAAATAGACCACAAATTTTAATTAACAAATTAAAACTGATTAAGAGATCAGTAATGGGTGATCACCTTCTGTTCTACTAGAGTTAACTATGATTTCTTGTCTCTAAACATGTATTAATTAAATTTTGGGGTCAATTGTTTTGTAGCCTGTTAAATATATTCCAGCATTCGTAACTCTTTGAATACTGAACAAATATTGTTTAAAATCGACATTCTTTAAAAACCATATTGAAGAATTAAGGAAGATATCCCTCTACAATTGATTATCCCTCTAAAGTTAACGTCAATCAATTTTAGAGCAAAAATTGTCTTGAGCTGGGTGGGATATGAACCCATGTTATCAGGAGAGTTGTGGGGTTCATATCCCACCCAGCTCAAGATAATTTTTCCTCTAAAATTGATCGATATTAACTTCAGAGTGATATCTTCATTGATATTCATTAAATACATCAAAAAATATTTCTTCAATTTAACCATACTGATAGGGGATACTGTATATAATATTCCATATATTTGTAATTAAGTATCTTATAATAAAGTAATTAATAAAGTAGAATATTATTAATTAAGTATCCATATAATTTGAATACTGTATATAATACAAAGTCTTTTTTTTTTATTCTGAGGATATGCAGGTATGCCCCTTTCTTCCCACTGTTTTCATCTGTAAAAAATAAAATTTAATTATTATCTTTTAGTTGAGAGTTTTAAGAAAAGATTTTTAATATACAGTTTGTGATATTTTTCTTTACCCCCATTTTCAACTGGACTACAGTTCCACAGTGTCCACACCAAAAGTAAAAAGTGAAATCGAGATATTCCTCAGAACACATGACTCAAATTCGTAGTTTATTATACAACTTTTTTGAAGGAGATTTTGTTAATTCTTTTTCATAATATTAATTTGTACTTTCATTCTAACTTCCTAGTAATTACATTAAAATAAGTGTTTAACTTCTTTCGTGCACTTGGACCATCCCCTCAACTTTCAAAATAACATTGTTGCAAGGCCACAGTATCCCCACATTTTTTCATAGAAAAGACACAATGTATAATACTAATTTCCAGTGACATTTGATTTAAAAAGTATAGAGCTATTTTTACTCATAGATTACAAAACATCAAGTACTGGATCGTCGATCCCGTTCAATGATTTGGAAATATCCAGTGCCGGAATGACGTTCCAGTTCAGTAATTTAAAACACTGAATACCGGAACAGCGTTCTGGTTTAGCAATTTGCAAACATCGAGCACCAGAATGGTGTACCTGTTCAGTGATTTGGAAACATCGATTACTGGAATGGCGTTCCAATTTAGTTGTAGCACTGCCTTTAATTCTGAAGCTCTGAAAGACCCAGTTATAGCTCAAGCTTACCACGATAGGTTACTTAGTCATTATGACAGTCATGGTGTGATGCCCCCTCATTCACTTTTACTTTACCTTAACCAGTTTTGCTTAATTTATGTTATATTTATCATTTTGGGGATTTTCATTTCATTTTTGGCATCACAGTGCTCGTTTTCGAGAGCATAGGAGTTGCACATGCGCAACTCCGAACTTTCGATTGTCACCCACTAAAGCGCGCGTATACAAAGACACACCCTCTCTTGCGTCATAGCTTGCACGCTCGTCACTTTATGTAAATGTCTTTCCCGGCGTGCAACATGACATGTGTCGGCCTTTTTGTATAACACATGATATAACAGTGACATATAGTCACAGATAGAGTTGGAGTAAGGTGGAAGTTGGTGGTAGTTCACAGTGTGGAGTTGGAGTAAGAGATGAGTTTGTAGTGAGATAGTGATGATGTAGTCGACATTTTCATTGACATTGGTGAGTGTTTAAAATAATTTTGGAAGTAAATTTGTTTGTTATAGAAACTTTTGAATCTTTGCTATTTTTTCTCTTGAGCAACGTTAGTTGATAAGGTTTGATTGTAATTTAAGTTAAATTGACAGTCATTTAATTTTTTGAATTCTTACTCGTTAAGTAATGCCTGCTGGTATTCGAACCCTAATATCAACTTATTTGGCAATTTATTGTTATTGCCTGGTGCCCAAAATTAAGCTATCCAAAGCTTGAATAAATATTGGATCAAAGGGTCCAAAACTTTAAAAGTATTATAATTCTTTGGCCCATTACAATGGTTTGCTTACTACTGAAGTTAAGGAAAAATGGGACCATTTTAAACAGACTTTTTTGGAAACTAACAGTACTCTTTTAGGAAAAAAGGAGCAGAGGAGGCAAAATTATTTGAGTGATAAGGCACTTGAGCTTATTTCACAAAGAAAGAACTGTGGGAATGGCCTTAATCAATACCCTACCAGTCCTAATAGAAAGCATTAAAGAGAGCTTAATAAATGTGTAAAGGATCAGTTATCTGTTGATAAGAATCTTTGGTTTGGCTGACAAAGCTGAGGAAGCTGTTAGACACCACAACAGCAGAGAGTTGTACCAGATAGTTAATGTTTTGTGTGGTAGAAAACGGACAGTCATACAGGGATTGAAGAATAAACATGGTAAGGTGAGGATTCGGTCATGGCTAGGTGAACTGGGCATTTCAGGGATGTTCTAAACAATGTGGTTAGTTCTACTCCCATTGTTTACAATGATGATAGATGCATTGGTGGCTTTAATGTTGGCCCTATAACAGATCTGAAGTTATTTTAGCTGTTTCTAAATTTAAACTGCATAAATCCCCAGGGGTAGATGAAAACACTGCAGAAATGCTTAGAGCTGAGAATATTTTGGTTACCATATGGATGACTGAAATTTTGAATATCTTTTATGATAAAGGCATGGTTTCTAAGGATTTTACCAGAGCTATTATTATCCCTATTTTTAAGATAGGTGATCACAGTTCTTGTGATAACTATAAAAGTAACAGCCTACTTTCTATTCCAGGTAAAGTTCTTTCCATGATTGTGCCTAATAGAATTAAGAATCTGGTTGACAGTCAGTTGCATGATGAGTGATGTGGATTCAGAAGTGGTAGGGGATGTGTAGATCAGATATTTTCACTCAAGCAGATTCTTGAGAAATGTTTAGTTTCAGAAACCTTTGGTTACTAGCTTTATTGATTTCAAAAAAGCTTTCGACTCTGTTGATGGTCATAATTTGTGGTTGATTGTGAGATCATATGGCATATCAGACAAGTTAGTTAACATAATGAAAGTTCTCTATAATAACCCTGAGTCATGTGTTAGAGTTGGTAAGGCTTGTAGTAAATGGTTTAGCATTGTTTTATCTCCTTTTCTCTTTAGTTTGGTTATTGATTATGTTATGTGAAATTCACTGCAAGGGAAAGATTTTGGCCTTAAATGTTCTGGAGATATGAAAATTTGTAATTTAAATTTTGCTGTTGATTAGCCTTTTGGCAAATGATGTTCATGAGATGAACTTTTTCATTTGAGCTATTGATGAGACTAGTAGTAGAACAGGTTTGGTTATAAACAGAGAGAAGACTAAAGTGATGAAAATTGGTCAGGCATGCTATGGTTCAGTTAATCTGAATGGCTGCACTCTTGAGAAGGTGTATCAGAGTAATTATCTTGGGAGCTACGTAACAGAGACTGGTGATGTGCAGCATGAGATTAACAGACAAATAGGGATTGCTGCCGGGACTTTTAAGAATCTATGGAGAGAGTGGAGAAACAGGCATATACACCTAAAGACTAAAATTAGACTGTATAATAGTTTGGTTCTCTCTAGAGTTAGTTATGGTAGTGAAACTTGGATGCTTTGTAAACAAGATAACAGGAAACTAGATGCTTTTGATTCTAGAGTCAGCAACCTTCTTTAAGCAGCATATTGTGCAGAGAGAGACTCATTTGGTTTGGCCATGTTGCACATATGGATAATTATAGATTGGTGAATAGGGTTATGAACAGTGTTCCTAAAGGCCCTAGAAAGAGGGAGAGACCTAAGATGCGGTGAGCAGACAATGTCAAACAGGACCTTGTTAGAATTGGTGCAGTGGGCAGATGCAGCAGATATTGTTCAGGACAGATGTACTTGAAGAACTAAATTATGCAGTCTAGTTAGACCTCCATAGCCCATGGCTGCTTGAGGAGGAGGATGATGACCTGATCATAGATGGTGTCATCAGTGACATGCAGGATTACAGATAGGCTGCATTAGTTGAAGGATTACATGCCAATTCTAGTTTAGTGGTTAGAACAGTGGCATGAATCTGGGGAGACATGGGTTTGAGTCCTGCAAATTGGCAAACTCATTTTTTTCACAAATTATTTATATATTTTAATCAAGTTTTCCAAAATTAACCCTTAATTGCATAGTCCAATCTATTTTCTATATCACAGTAATAAAGTTATTAAAATCAGTATGTAATTGTCTATTTTTTTCATAAAATTCGGAATTACAATGTTTAATTTGGCATATAATATTACTTATTTCATGAATTAGTTATTTGTTTTAAAAAAATCTAAAGTTGACTTGTTTATTTGATTGAGCACAGTTGGTAAAAAGTCTGGACTTTCCTCAAAGTATAGTACCAAGAAAAAAAATGCATGACTAAAAAAAAAGCCCTATTGAAATAAAACTAGTCTTTTCTATTAAGTATTTTATTATCAGAAAATCTAAAATTAAATGCTGATTAATTTGGCATGTAACATGCAATAATTCCTTTCATTTTATTTAACAAAAAATTTTTAAGTTAATTTTGCTTTTGGCTGATCATATGAAAAAAATAGTTTAACCTCTGCATGTAAACCAGTTTCTCATGCTGGACCGTGGAAGGGTTAAGGAAAACTTACTTGCAACTTAATTTTTTCCCTTGAGTGTTGTATTATTCAAGCACACTAATCCAAATAGGTGAAAGCATGTTTTCATTCAAATATGCCTCCTGATGACGCAGTAGTATTGTCTTTCACAATGACAGTGCAACTGCTGGGGTCCAAATTGTTCTGCGATGTGTTTTAAAATTACATAAATTAATAAATTGCCAAAAAAATGCTACTAAATGTGAATCAGTATGTAGTTTCCAACATATATGTGAAAGCTTCAGAATTTCGGCAATAAAATTCAAAAATTTAAATATGTACTAAATATGGAAACCTGTATGTTATTTTATAAAGCACTATGTGAATCGATTTTAAATTATGAAATAATTGTGCATGAAACAACGAGCTTAACTAACATAAAATAGAAAAACTCCAATCTATAATAGCTAAAAATATTACTTCTTTTTGCAAAAAAGATATAACTTAATAATTAAACTTTTTTTGGCAAAACATGCAAAATAAAAATTTAAACAATAAAAATACAAAGACTTCAAAACCAAGGGTATTACAAAATGCCTACTTTTCGAAATAATTATGGAAAACACATCTCCGAATATCAAATATCACTTATATTTAATGCTATTCCAAATAGATTCATTTAGTAGACTGAAACCCAAATTGAAAATATATTTATGAATTTCAAATTACTGAATATTATGTGTTTTGTGAATTTATTTGATGTATTATATTTTCATGGCTCGATGACCTATGTTTAATTAATTTTTCTGCAGATAAGCTATTTAGTTTTGCGGGTCAAATGCTAAATGTGCTATACTTTTATGAATAAAAATCCATATTTTTTTTAAATGACAGTGCAACTGCTTAGGTCCAGGTTGTTCTTAGATGGCATGGTTGTCTGTTTTTGTGCTGTTAGCTGTAACTGAAGCAGTGGTCAGCAGCGATTTCTGTCTTGTGGGGCATGTCCTTGCATGAGAAGGTCTGTACAAACTAGAAGTAATTTCTAAGACCCTTCTCTGTCATATGTGTGACAAACTGAAATATATGTAATATGAACTTCAACTCAAAATTTTATTGACTTTTTTTTATCAGTGCTTATAAAGTAATTTTTTTCTGTAGACTATACTGACAGTGATTTAATTCTAATTTTATTGCATGTACTCTTAATATAGGAAATAAAATTTTATTATTTTTAATTGATGTCTTTTAGATATAATTTAACTGATTACAGACTCGCTGATATCGCCCTATAGGGTTTGATCTTTGTGAGGCATTGACCTCACCTTATTCTCTCCAAGATCGCCAGCAGCTCCATCATCTGGCAGCCACAACCAGCATCATCTTCTGTTGGCTGCCTGGTCATGTCGGCATCAGGGACAATGACTTGGCAGACACTGCTGCCAAGTCAGCCACATCCCTGTCCCATACTCCATTGCTAGTTCCATACATGTACTTCTGGCATTGTTTTTCCATCCAGCTCCCAGCACAGTGGTAGAGGTCTTGGCCAAAACAGATTGCAAGCAAACTTTTCGAATTCAAGTGAGTTGTCAAACCATAGCAGTCCATTTTTTGCAGGAATTGCAAGGAGGAAGTTGTACTTGCTCAGCTGCACTTAGGTCATTTGTTTATTACTCATTCATTTCTTCTTTGGGCAGATGATGAACCTAAGTGCAAGTTTTGTGACACCATTTTAACTATTAAACATGTTTTACTCATATGTCCAGCTTTAACCTTGAACTATGATTTATATTTTCATTTTCATGATTTTTATGTCCAAGTCCCTTACACTGACATCTTTTATCCAATTAATCCTTTTTATCCCCATCTTTGCATTTTTATGTTATGCAGGTTATTTTAACAGATTGTGATTTTATGGCTTTGTTCTTTGTGCGTTGTATAACCTGGGTCTTTTACATCAGGGTTAGTTTTATCTTTTTATATTTCTATATTTAATGCTTTGCACATTTTTATTGTTTTTGTATTATATATATCTATTGATTTTTGTCCTTTACCTCTTAATCTATTGGCATTTCACTTTGGTTGTGAGTTGCTGTGTCTTTTACCCTCTTATTTATCTCATTTGACACAGTATGGCCTTAGTTGCCAATGCACCATAAAACATGAAACAACCAATCCTAGCTGATTATATAATGATTACTAGTTTTAACATTAAATAGGAATTATTAGTTGTATATTTATCACTTTCATTTCTATATATATATATACAAGCATTAAATATATGTCCTTTTTCAGTGTCTAATGCAACTAATGGTGATATTAAGAATTCAAGTGTAAAAAGACCAAAGAAGGAAATTCCTACCAAACAGAAAAATGCAAAAGAAAGAAAAAAAGCATTAAAGATTGAAAACATTGTTACTAGAAAGCAAAGGACGAAAATTCTGATTAGCAGTGACTCTGAAACTAATCCTAATAATCTAATTAGTGATACTGAAGTAAGTAGCAATGTTCCTGAAGAAGATTCTGATGTTTCTGAAAAGAATAACAGAGTAAAGAGAAAGAAAATTGTAAAGAAAGCAACTTCAAACAAAGTCCAACATAAATTAAGGCCACGATCACGACACGTTCAATGTTTCGTTCATACCCGTTCTTCATCATTACACACACGTTCTTCATTGCATACACGGTCACCTACTTTACATAAACGATCTCCTCCACTGCACCCAAGAACTTCCCGATTGCATACACGATCTTTGCATGCAAGGTCTCCATTACACACTCGCTCATCCGCATTGCATACACGTTCAGCTGGTTTGCGTACAAGGTCTAAACCTTTGCATACACGTTCAGCATCTTTACATAGGCGTTGTGTTTCAGTGCATCAAAGACTTAAAAGTGAAAGTGACAGGAATAGTGATAGTTCTGAAAGTGATCACTCAGTAAGGCGAAACTCTAAAAGTGAATCTAATTGCACCAATTCAGGTTCCAGTTCAAGTTCAAGTTCAGCATTTTGCTCAAGAAGTAGTCAGAGTGTTAGCACTACTGCAACTTATGACCATTCATATAGCAAAGGCCATTCTTCCACAGATTCAGAATCTCATATCACAGACTCTCTGAATCGGGAATCTTCAGGAAACAGCCATGAAAATACTGATGATAATGACCATCAAATTCGTCGTTCTACTCGTGCCACAACAAGAGACAGTACAAGAGCAACACGGAGTGCCTTACATGAATCTAAACTGGAAGCATCTACAAAAACAACAAGAAGGATACAAACTAGAAACTGTGGCCAACGAACAGTTCGATATGAGGAAGAAAGTGATTATGATGGTGATGATTATTCATACCAAAGCATAAATTCTGATGCTGTGGAAGTTATTTCAGTCAGCAGTCGAGGCCGTTTACGTAAGCTAACTCGCCATGGCAGAGCAATGTTTTCTGACTAATAGTGCCACTTTACGTCAGCCAAATATATTATTTCGTGAAAGTGAGTGCAAATGTCATAGTGCAATGCACAAGTTGCCTGAGCACTTGATAATATTCAAAGGAATGATAATAATATAAAGTATGGCGTTTTTTTGTGTAATAATAATAGGAGAGGAAAGAAATTGTGAACATTTAAAGAACTATTAATTTTTCACGATTGTACAGATTGTTATTCAGGGAGTATAAAAAATGTCACAATGTTAATGGTTTAGCAGGAAGTTAAAAATTGGCACTTGCTGAGAAAAGTGTCATTCATTTTTCACTGTAAAAACACATTTGTCACCTAAAATTTGCAGCTGAGCACATTGACTGGTCCTTCCTAAAACATCTCAGAGAAGAGCCTTGTAATATAATATTTTGTTTACACCAGGCAATTTCATTATTGCAAGTAATTCTCAGGCGATTTCTCAGTGTTTTTTGTAAGAATATGTATGCCTATGTGTGTGTGTGTATCGTTTATTCTGCAATAGTTATGTCATACATGGAACTGTTAACTTATTTTTCCATTAAGAGACTAAGAAAATATAAAAATAGCTATCACTATCTCATAATGTTTAAGCTTATTTCAATATCTTCCTCTTTTTTTTTTTACTGTAAACCTTTAATTTCATTTATTTTATTTGAATTTATTCTTTGAAAGGAAAATGAAATTTTAAGTTATATCAATATAGATTAATTTGATGCTCGGAACTTTTGGCTGGCATATATATGTAACAGTATGAATCTAATGAAGATCTACCCTAAGTGTTTCATTATTTCTGTTGTTAATATACATCTCTTGTTATGTATCACTTTCATCTGGTTTATTATGTGTATAGCACACTTTTGAACTTTATTTTAGCATCACATAATACATTCAGTTTGCTAAAGCAGAACATTCTTTACCTTTTAAAAAATTTTAGTTAATAAATGCATACATGTTTTTAGAATCTGATAAACTTTAAAGAATCTAGTAAATAGTTATCGCATGCATTGAATAATTTAAAACATGCAACTGATGTTACAAATTTCTGTCAACATAACTTTTGTAAAATCTTATAAAATTAAAAAGCTGCTTGCATTCACAACTGATGTTTTCTTATTTTCGTATTTTGATACATATATTTTAAATTCGCGTTGAATGAAATATAAAATTTGACTTATAAGACCATTAACTGTAAGCGAAACATTTTAAGAAATCTGACATTTCAGCTAGTGGAACTAATTGGAAAGTTACTTTATCTGAGTGTTTCAATGCAAAAGTTAGGTACAGGCATTCTTAATCTTCAAGCATCATATGCTATTCAGGTTCAACTAGACTGTGTAATCAAATTGCCCTAAAACACTGAGTAGCAGCTTCTGCATTTCACCACTGTAGACTTATTTTAATAAGGTCCTGTTTAACACTTCTCATTCTAAGTTTCTTCTTTTTCATTAAACCTTTATTCACATTATTCATAACTCTATTCACCAATCTAGTGGTGAAACAATTACCAAAAGCCTAGCTCAAATTACATTGGAACACCATTCTGGTATTTGTTTCCAAATAATGGAACCGGAACACCGTTCTGGTACTTGAAGTTTCTGAATCATTGAAACATAACACTGTTCCAATATTTGATGTTTCTGAAACGTGAAACAGAAATACATTCCAATATCTGATGTTTCCAAATCACAGTACATATTTTTATAGCAAATATTTTGATGATATTTGTGTTATACACTGAATGGACATATTATGTACACCTACCTAATAACCTGTTGCTACACCTTTTGCCCTCACAGCACAATCAAACATCTTGGTAAGAACTCAATGAGACGTTGAAACCCCTGTTGAAAGATGTCATGGTGTGGAAAAAGAATCATTATCAACCGGTGTAGATGGTCAGTGAGGATGTTCACATATCTTGTACCAGTGAGGGAGGCCTCAACGGGTACGAAGGACCCAAGGAAGTGCAATGTAAACACCCCCCAAACTGTTACACTGCCTCCATCTACTTGTATGACCCAACTTGGCAAGCTGGGTCCATCACTTCATGTGGTTTATTCCACACATGCACCTTCCCATTGGCGTGATAGAGTGGAAACCATGATTTGTCCGACCAGATAATGTTTCCAGTCCTCTGCACTCCAGTTACAATAGGGCTTTGCAAACTGCAGCCTAATCACAGTCAACAAGGGGACATAATGTGGACGTTGACTGCCACAGCTTATTTTTTCCATGGTACGACAGATAGTCTTTGTGCATACTGTTTATGTGCAGTTTGGGGACGGACTCTCATTGAATTTTGGCATTATCTGCTCCATGGTAGCTAATGCGATTCCTTGTGCATGACAGTCTGCACTCGCTTCGAGATTAAATTGCACATTTAGTCCACATTTCTCTTGCTGGTTGGAGGTTTTACCGTATTTCACTTGGTCTTGATATACCCGTGCGACAGTCTGTCATTGAAATCTCTACAGTTCCGTAGTTGCGGTGATTGAACAATTGGCCTTCCTCACACCTATCTGGCCACGGTCAAACTTTCCTACGTCATTGATTTTACCCTTGATTACTTTTCCGTGACTGGTTTCCAATGCATAGAGACCTACTCTATAGGCATTTCCAATTTCAGCATCCCACATAACTGGAAGCGATACTTCTGCTTTGCATATTGTTATCAGGGTGTATATAATAATTTGTCCGTTCAGTTTATATAGTGTATTAGCAAGAAGGGGACTGATGGTTTAATTCCTACCTCCTTTAGAAAAATTTATGTTTAAGAAACCATTTTTTCACCAAAACTATTAAAACAACTTCCATTAATTTTTAGGTAATCTTGGCTGTGATACATTATTGTAACATGTAAGAATTCCATATAATTTTTGAATTTTACTATTTCCTTGTCAAATGAAAACTAATGTCATTGCATTAGGCACATGAAAATGTGCTATTATTACTTTAAAAAATGCTAAATTATTGAGTCCATGCTCCACTTTCCTCAGAAAGGCTATCAAGATGCTGAAATTGTCCTGCATAAAAATAATATCGTCAGAGAAACAAAATTCGTATAAAAACGGTAAGATGTTGCAAAACATTAAAACACTGCCAGTTTGGCTACATTCATTCAAAATCCTCATGCATCCATGGGCTACCGAGGTTCAACAAGATCATGTAATTATGTTCTCCAGACATATACTACAGTGGCCAAATGCCTGAGCTGCAGCTGCTGCATTTGGCCACTCTAGGCCAATTCTAACAAAAACCTGTTAAACATTGTCTGCCCACCATATCCTAGGTCTCCCACCCCTTCTCCTGAAACATTTAAGCACACTATTCACAACCCTATTTGCCAATATGCAGCTATGTATACTGGCAACATGGCCAAATCAATCGGTCTCTCTGTGCACAATATATTGGACCAGGGTGGCTCAGTAGGTAGCATGCTCGGTTTGTAATCTGTTGTTCCCAGGTTCGAGTCCCAGTTGGTCCAGCTTTGAGATTTATCTCTGCAAAATTGCCCACTGTCAGCAGGAGACACAGATGGGCTTGGAAGGCCACTATCTGTTGGATGTGACGTTAAGTCATGACTCCATGTGTAGGAGAGTCGTACCTTGTACACGTTAAAGAACATGTTGGATGGCCTTTATGGGAGACCTGTCTCCCAACAGCTGTTCCATTGGGTCCTTGTGACCTGGCCATATGCAAGAAAATTTCCCCTCATAGGTAAAACCAATTTTTTGCACAATTTGCTGCTCAAAGGAGATTGCTAATTCCTTCTAAACTTATTGCTTACAAAGTTAAGCCATCTAATGCCCAAGATACTGCATAATCAACTGGAACAAAGACATATGGTTTCCTGTTATCTTGCTTACAAAGGATCCAAGTTTCACTACCAATCAAACTATTATGCAGCCTATTTTTCCTCTATATCCGTAGTCTTAAATGTTCCATTAGCAATACCTGTTTTACTATTCATCTCATGCTGCACATCACCAGTATCAGTTAAACGCTTCCAGAGATAAACTGAGATACTCGCTCAAGAGCTTAACCATTCAAAGTAACTTAAATACAGTCTGCCTAACCAATTTTCATTACTTTAATTTTTTTTTCTCTGTTTATCACCAAATCTACTCTAATGAAAGAATTCACCTGATTAACATTCATTGGCTAACAAGGCTAAATCATTCACATAATTTAAATTAGAAATTTTCAAATTTCCAGACCATTTAAGGCCAAAATCTTTCTCTTGTAGCAAATTCCTCATAACGTAATCAGTAACCAAACCAAAGAGAAAAGGAGGCAAAATGCACCCTTGTGTAACTCCACTAGCAATGCTAAACCAATTGCTACAAGCTTTACCCACACTCGCACCCGACTCGTTGTTATAGAGAGCTTTCATTATGCTAACTGGCTTATCAGGTACGCCATACCATCTAACAACTGGGGCGCGGGTGGCTCAGTCGGTAACGCGCCAGGCTCGTAATCTGTAGTTTCCAGGTTCGAGCCCCAGCTGGGTCAGCGTTGAGACATCTCCGCAAAACTCCCTACCCACGTCAGTAGGGGACACCGATGGGCTTGGAAAGGCCAGCGTCCGTCGGATGGGGCGTTAAGCCGTGTACGGGAGAGTCATACCCTGCGCATGTTAAAGAACACGCTGGATGGCCTTGACGGGAGGCTACCATCTGTCTCCCAACAGCTGTTCCAGTGGGTACCCTCCCCCAACCTCTGAGCCTTAGGGGTCCTTGTGACCTGGCCATTTAGCCCACGGTGTGCAAAAAAGTGCCGCTCAGAGGTAAACCCAAACTTGTAGGCATATTTATGTATTACGAAGTGGAAAACCGTATTCAAAACTCCCTAACTTTGAAAAGATTTTTTTTTTATAGATAAATGTTGCAGATGTTACATTATACATCTCAAACAGATTTTTCAAATTTCGGTTATAGAAAATATTTCTTTAATGTTTAAAGAATTATTGAAGTTGAAATATTTGACAGCAGATGCTGCACTTATGCTTGTTATAAATACTGTTTCAAAATTGGTGCAAGGTGCAAAACATTACCCAAACTTCTTATACTACATTTATTTCAGTTAACTGTTATGATATTAAGATAAGTTCTTACGAGTATCAACACTTGCTAAATGTTTTAATTTCTAGAATTCTTTAAACAAATATTGCTCGAAATCTAGATTTGGGGAGTGTTTTTTGAGATTTTTAGTTTCTTTTGGTATTTTGTTACAAAGTGCTAAATTTAAAGTTAGGGAGATTTGAATTCAATTTTCCATTCACACAAATCATGGAAATGGCCAGGTATTTTTAATAATTTAGGGTAATTTGTTCATTCCCAGAACAAAAGAAAAACGAAGAAGAAAATATTTAAATGTTACTTCCTACCGAATTTACAAGTTATATAGAGCGACTGGACAGGAAAATGTTCAGTCAATGGAGAGTCAAATTGAATGACTCTTAATTTCTTCAATAAGGAAAGCATGACAAAATAAATTTTAATCTCGATTTTAAACAATATTTGTTGAGTATTTAAAGAGCTGTGGAAGCTCGAACACAGCAGTAAAGTCAGGCCTAAGAAACGTGTAAAAACTTACGATTATGTGAAATAACTATTTGCACAAATTTCTTTTTAAAATTATTTGAAATAATTTATTTTAAAAAAAAATTAGTATTATTTGAAACGATTTAATAAAATAAGGGTATATTTTCTCTAAAATATACCCTTATTTTATTAAATCGTTACAAACAATATTAATATTTTTTAAATTTTGATTAATTTCTGATGTGAATTCTTATGATTGACATCTCTGTTATTCAGTATTTAAACTTCTGTAACTAAGTACTGAAAGGATATTGTTCAAAATCGAAATTTAGACACTTTCATTGATAAAATAAAATAGAAATCAATTAATTCATTTTCAAAATAAACATCTTTTTTCTTGACAATGAACAAATTACTCTAAATTAGGTAAGCCTCAATCGTGTTTCCATAAAAATTTATTTAACCAGCCTCGAATTTGATTCTCCGTCGACATAAGATGAGAATGTTTCCCTTCATCCATTGTCCATATATACAGTGGCGGAAATTGAAAAGCAAACATCATTAACAATTCAAGCATAATCTATGAGACTTATTTAGTAGAAACGACTTGTTCAAAAAGGACAGTGATTGCACGTGTGAAGTGATTCAATGTTTATTTTGCCTTTTAACGAGTATTACATTTTACAGTAGGCACATTTCAATAAGGTGAACCTCCTTGAGCAGCAATACAAGCTTCCAATCTGGCATGCAATTGGTCGTACAAATGATGGATATTACGCTAATTTTACTCTTGGACGCATAATTCAGCGATGGTCGTTGCCCCCCATGGTCCACGGAAGAGTCTGTCCGATCCAGTCCCAAACATGCTCGATTGGAGACGTCTGGAGGGTGTGCTGGCCAAGGGAGTTGTTGCACTGCCTGAAGAGTAAGTTGAGTTGTCCGGGCTGAGTGTTATCCTGCTGGAATATCGCATTTGGGATTATACTCAAATATGGAAGGATGACCGGCTGTATGATGTCGCTGACATACATATTTCTATTCAGTGTACCCTGTACAAACACCAGACACGTACGAGAAGAATAACTAATTGCTCCCCATACCATGATGTCCAGCATGGTCGTTGGTGGATGCACGATGGAAGAAGCCACTCACCCTGTCACCTTTAGATGCGTAAGCGACCATCAGATGCTCCTGAACAGAATCGGTTTTCATCACTGAAGACCACAGGCCATTCTTCCCTTCAATGAACTCATTCTAGACACCACTTCAAATGTGCTCAACAGTGACGAGGTGACAGTGGTAACCATTCCAGCGGCATGCATGCCCATAGTCCTGCTCCCAAAAATGATTGCATATCGTTCTTGTAGTTACCTTGGTACGACAGAGGATCGAATTTTTGAAGCTGTAGCTGTCAGCACTGCCACCCTCCTGATACTCTGATCTTCTCGTGCGTCCTTAACTCTGTGTTGCCCTGCGAGTGTGTAAATGCTTTTCTGACCATCATATCACTGCTGATACCTCTTGTCCGATGCATAATGCGATGTGCAGTTTGACGAAAAGACCAACCTGCTTCCCAAAGACCCACTATATTACCTCGCTCAAACTCCATTAACTGAACAAATGTTGCACGCCAGTGTCATCCAGGCATGGAAGCTTCTTCAAATAGCACTGAACAACACAAACAAGACGAATATCTTCTTTCTTCACGCCCTAATCCTTAAATACTCACTGTGTACATTTGCATGTTGTCGCCCTCAGTGACGTCATTATTTCACCCAATGACTTTCAATCTTGAAGGTTGGTTTTTATTGCCCTTAACTATTAGTATATTATAATATGACGTTCCTAAAGGAATTCTTTCTGGGTGTTCTTTTTTCAATTTCCGCCAGTGTATAATATTAATTTATTACGCTAATTTTACTCTTTATTAACAAAATTGTATACTTATCATTAAAAGTCTTACAATCTTTTTGGTTGCATTATATCCTTTCTTCACGGTTGTGAAAGCAAAAAAATTATATTACACATACCAAGTACTTGGTAAGTGCATTTTGTCACTACTGCACATAAGGGCACACTACCACCTCGTGTGCTTAGGGGCATTTAAAGTATGAATCTGGCCCTACCCCTACAACTTCTGTATACACACTGTTCATCGGCATTTGTCCGTCAGTAAAATTTTCAATTCCATTAACCACAATAATGTAAAGAACTTTACCTGGGACACGTAGTAGACTGATTTCCAAGGTTGAATTTACCTAGGCAATTATGGTAGATGTACTATGTATGATTTCCCCACATTTTTCTCTAAAAATTATTACTTTTTACTTATGAAGAAAAGAGGTAATATAATCAAAATGGACGTAGGAATTTCATTGAATGATAACTGACATACCAAATACTGTAGAAATGTAATTAATTAATGTTATACACAGCATATCATTTAAAATAGTCAATATGCAATAAAAATCAAATTATTCATTTTCAAAATAAACATTTTTTTTCTCTTGGCAATGAACAAATTACTCTAACAAAGTAGCGGTACACTTTCATGTTATATGAATAGAAAGGTGTATTCAAAAGTAATTCCCTAACTTTGAATTGTTGAAATAGCTCTTTTCTAGCAAAATGTCGTGGCAAGAAATTTAAATAAATAGACCTCTGTGGCAAGAAGCTGCTTGAGGGGGTATTTATTTATTTAAATTTTTTGCTGTAACATTTTGCTAGAAAAGGGCTATTTCAACAATTCAAAGTTAGGGAATTACTTTTGAATAAACCTTTCTATTCATATAACAATATATATAAATTGACAGGAACTTGTCAGTTTATATACCAGAGTAGAAGGTCTAAAAGCTTTAAAAAATTCCCCAAATATCGCTTTTGAGCAATATTTGTGTACCATTTAAAGAGTTGTGGAAGCTAAAATTTTCAACAACAGTGTTGCTAGTTGCAAAGAATTTACCTCATAAGTTACACCGAAGAGCCAAAATATTATGACCAACGCGTCTTTATGCAAATCGAAGCAATTGTAAGTAAACAACAGCGCATGTGAAGGTCATGAAACGGTATAAATAACACCTGACACAGCTCTGTTAATCAGTGTTATTCTTGTTTTTCAGATGGGAAAGGCACCGAACCTATGTGAGTTTAATAAAGGCCAAATTGTAATGGCCAGACAACTGGGTCAGAGCATTTCTGAGATGGTAAGGCTTGTGGGGTGCTCACAGTCAGCTGTGGTTAGTACCTTCAAAAAGTGGTTCGAGGAGGGAAAAACCACAAACTGCCTGTAGATGTGGGCCGACCACGACTCATTGATGCTAGAGATGAGTGAAGTCTATCCTGAATGGTACAAACGAAGGGATCTGTGGCACAACTCGTCCGTAATTTGAATGCTGGTGACGGGAGTAATGTGTCACACAGTGCATCGCGAACCCTGCTAAAAATGGGGCTGCATGGCCACAGACTGCTCTGAGTGCCCATGCTAACCTCGGTTCACTCTCTAAAGTGCCTACGATGGGCCAGCAAGCATAAAAACTGTATCTTGAATGATTGGAAGGTCATCTGGTTCGATGAATTTCCTTTCCTGTTGCGCCATGTGGATGGCTGAGTACATGTGCATTGTTTACCTGGGGAAGTATTGACACCAGGAAGCACCATGGGAAGAAAACAAGGCAGTGGAGGAAGTGTAATACTTTGGGCAATGTGCATCATCTTTTTGAACAAGTCGTTTCTACTAAATAAGTCTCATAATTATGTTTTGAACAAGTCGTTTCTACTAAATAAGTCTCATAGATTATGCATGATTTGCTGGGAAACTCTGGGTCCAGTTATTCATGTGCAGGAAATTACAACATCTACAACCTACCTAAACATCATTGCAGACCAGGTACATTCTTTCATTGCAACAACATTCCCCTCTAGTAGTGCCTTCTTCCAGCAGAATAATG
The DNA here is from genome assembly GCA_038380435.1 of Ryuthela nishihirai. Lineage (NCBI taxonomy): Eukaryota > Metazoa > Arthropoda > Arachnida > Araneae > Heptathelidae > Ryuthela > Ryuthela nishihirai. The sequence continues at coordinate 149,845,422 of JAWZYU010000001.1, read as the reverse complement.
CACCATGTCACAGTGCCTGGATTGTTTGAGAATGGTTTGTGGAACATGAGGAAGACTTCCAGGTATTTGCTTGGCCTCCAAATTTCCCAGACATCAATCCAGTCAAGCATCTGTGGTTTGTGTTGGAACAGCATATCCGATCTGCAGCGGCTCAACCATGTAACTTACGAGAGTTAAAGGATATGCCGGTAATGTGTTAGTACCAGATACCATAAGACGTTTTGAAATCTTGTAACGTTCATGCCTCACCAGGTGAGAGCTGTTTTGGCAGTATTTGGAGGACCAACATCATATTAGCAGGTGGTCATAAAGTTTTTTTCTTCGGTGTATATCATTTACTAAAATTGTAATTTTAGACAATTGTGAAATTTTTTTTTAACTTTCCATCGATTTTGAAGCTGTGGTTAGAGATAGCATGGATATATGGATGGCGAACTGGATCGCTCACTCCCAATACAGCCAATGACAAGAAAGCTTGCGGTTTCTAAAGTTTGTGTTGCCACCGGGGATACAGTCTCGTACTAAGCTAACGTTAAGTCTATGTGGTATTGATTATCCAGTGTATTTTTAAAGCTTTTAGGTTTTAAATCTTCAATATTCTTTTAAAATTTGAGTAGTTTATGATCAAGTAACAACATGGTTGTTGTTATAATTTCGGAATAATTAACTGTCGGAATAAACCTAGTAAAGTGGATAAAGTCATCTATTTTCATAGATAAGTGTCAAAGAATACTGCTCTGCATTAAAAGCAAAATATGCGCCTGAGTGACGTAAACTGTAGGATGAGGAAGGGGTTGAACTGTCTCGCTTCTGGAGAGCTTCCAAGGCTGACGTGGAGTCGCAAAGTTGCCACTTTGAGGCTGAGGATGAAAAGTACAGCTTCAATGACAGCATGAATCTGCACAAGTGGAGGAAGCAAGATGCAGGAGACGGAAATCTCTGGTGATGCCTGTATCATGCAAGAGGCAGCATGTAGCCTCTCCCAGTCCACAGATCCATCAGTGTAGACAGTACATCTCTCATATCATGCAGTGACATAAGAGGTGGAGAAAAGCCTGATGGCCACTGGGTCTGAGTCACTCTTTCGACCTAGAGAAGGGATAGTGACATTGATCATAAAATCACTGTCCCTTCAGGGTGGAAGGTCAGGGAAGAGCATATTGCCAGCAATGGAACTATTAACGAAGGACGACTCGGTCATAGAAGTCAGTAGTAGACATGGTGATGTCAGAGTCTGGCCTGTCTTGCAAATTTCTGAGAAGATCATGGTTAAAGTAGAGTGAATGAAGCCTCGAGAGATGACACATTATATCTCTCTTCCAGTGCAGGTGGAAAGACATGTCATCAGCCTTTGCAATGACAGATGAATTTGGAGTATTAGGGCAGAATCCGAGACACAGGCGAAGAGGCATTGCTCAGGTGACCACTGTAGTTGATGTGGGAGAGGATCAAGTGCAGGTACAAGATCAGGAGGGTATTGCAGGAACTTCTCCAGTGGGTACCAGCAAGGAAAGACAGTATATTTCTCTGCGCAGTGGCAACTGTCTTAAGATGCTGGATGTAAGGTCCCCCAGTCAGCATGTTGTCCAGGACCACATCAAGGAACTTATGCTGTTTGACAACCTTGATGTGGTCTGGTTGAAACATGAGGCCGGGTAAGGTGTCTCTTCTTGAGAATCATGGCCACAGATCGTTTCATCTTGAAGTGAGCACAGGAGGAGTCCTGGCTAGTGAACCAGATGCAGATGTCACCCGCGTGGATGGAAATACCCACTTTATTCTCGAATTCAGAGGGTAGGCCTGAAGGCAAGAGTTCTGTAACATCAGGCTGAGGAGACTCCCTTGAGGTACTCCATCGCAACAGCAGAGAGCTGTACCACATAGTTAATGTTTTGTGTGGTAAAAAACGTGAGGATTCTGTCATGGCTAGGTGAACTGAGCATTTCAGTGATGTTCTAAATAATGTGGTTAGTTCTACTCCCCTTGTTTGTAATGATGATAGATGCATTACTGGCTTTAATGTTAGCCTTATATCACAGTCTGAAACTGGTTTAACTATTTCTAAATTTAAATTGCATAAATCCCCAGGGGTAGATGAAATTACTACTGCAATGCTTAGATCTGGGAATGTTTGTGTTACCACATGGATGACTGAAATTTTGAATACCTTGTATGTTAAAGGCATGGTTTTTAAGGATCAGATATATTCACTCAGGCAGATTCTTGAGAAATTTTTAGAATTTCAGAAACCTTTGGTTTATAGCTTTGTTGACTTCAAAAAGGATTTCGACTCTGCTGATAGTCATAATTTGTGGTTGATTGTGAGATCGTATGGCATACCAGACAAGTTAGTCAACATAACGAAGGCTATAATAACACTGAGTCGTGTGTGAGGGTTGGTAAGGCTTGCAGCAATTGGTTTAGCATTGCTTCTGGTGTTCAACAAGGGTGCATTTTGTCTCATTTTCTCTTTAGTTTGGTTATTGATTTTTTTGTGCGAAATTCACTGCAAGGAAAAGGTTTTGGCCTTAAATGGTCTGGAGATAGGAAAATTTCTGATATATGTAGATTATGCTGATGATTTGACCCTTTTGGCAAATGATGTTGATGAGATGAACTCTTTAAATCGAACTGTTGATGAGACTGGTAGTAGAGTAAGTTTGGTTACAAACGGAAAGAAAACTAAAGTGATGAAAATTGGTCAGGCAGGCCTGTGATTCAGTTAATCTCAATGGTTGCAGTCTTGAGCAGGTGTCACGGTTTAATTATCTTGGATCTAAGTAACAAACTCTGTGATGTGCGGCATGAGATTAACACACGAATAAGGATTGCTGCCGAGACTCTTAAGAATCTATGGAGAATGTGGAGAAATAAGCGAATATACCTAAAGACTAAAATTAGATTGTATAATAATTTGGTGTTTTCTACGGATAGTTGTAATGAAACTTGGAGGTTTTCTAAACAAGATAACAGGAAACTTTATGCTTTTGATTCTAGATGCTTATGCAATATCTTGGGCAGTAGATGTCTCAACTTTTTAAGTAATGATGAGATTAGGACGAGGAAACCTCTTTTTAGCAGAATATTGTGCAGAGAGAGGGAGATTCCATTGATTTGGTCATGTTGCCCGTATGCATAACTATAGATTAGCGAATAGTGTTATGAACAGTGTGCCTAAAGGCCTAAAAAAGCGGGGGAGCCGACAATGTCAAACAGTTCCTTGTTAGAATTGGTCTACAGTGGCGAGATGTAGCCCAGGAGAGATGTGTTTCGAGAGCTAAATTGCATAATCTGGTTGGACCTCAGTTGCCCATGGCTGCTTGAGCATGATGGTGATGATTCTGGGGAACTAAGCATGGCTGTAGAGAAACTTACATTTTTGATGGTGGAATTTTGTGGAATGATTCACGGAAAGTTTTGTCAATGCCACAATAATTTTGCGAAATGTAGAAAAATACTTTTCACTACAGCTGTTGATTATCCCCTATGCATGGATTTCGCCTAGTGTTGTCGTAATATAGGCAAATGCATAATGGTATCTAGAGGTCCTGTATAGTTGGAGGCTGCCCTTCTTCTTAATCATTACTCTTCTTATCCTGGACCTCTTTGTAAAGTGGGCCTCGGCCCTCTTATCATCAGGTCCATGAGCTTAATTGGCTGTGGGTGCAGATAGCCAGCCTGGCCTTCTTCTTCTTCTTATACATCCTTCTTTCTAAGCTGGGACCTATTTGTATAGGGGGCCTCGGCCCCCTTATCATCAGGTCCATAGGCATAAAGGGCAGTGGGTGCAGATGAAAACGGCAAAGACTAGCCAGCACAGTGAAGGCTGGCACTCGTACATTTTGGTAATTGGGCTTTAGGCCGCGGGCCGCCCAGTGGTGGAGAGGCTGATGTTGAAGGGTGAAGGAGAATAAATACCAGTTGCATGTCATGTGAAGGGGGGAAGGGGGTGGAGAGAGATAGAGGGAGAAGTAGTGTATACATATTTTTTTTTAATAATTTTCCGAGTGGCGAATGTTATGTTATTTTTGAAGTTGTGGCCATGGTTGGTTGCCAGTATGGTAGATTTGAGTCAATCAAAGGGGGATGAAATATTTGGTGGGGGAGCTGAGACGGTGGGATAGGTAATACTCCTGTGTCAGGAAGATGGAGGAGGAAATATTTATGGTAGCTTATCTAACTCCAAAGGTTAGCATTGGGTTGCCCTGCCATGCAGTGAAATGTTGCGCAGGGGTGGATCTGGGAAAAGTCTACGTTCAGTGACAGCCTTATATATGGGAAGGAGTAAGATAAATGTAATTTTTTTTTTTTGGAGGAGGAGAAGGGAGGTAAATGATATAGCTACGTTATGAGTTGGAAATCAAATTTATGTGTTCAGTGTGTGGTGGTCAGTGTTAATTTTGTAGAGCCAGTGGAAGGTCAGCCATGAGCTTGGGGTGTGTGGCAGGAGTGCAGTTTAAGGTTCCCATCAAAGGGTAGCGGGAGATGTGGTGAGATTCCATATGTATATTAGGTGTGATAATGTGTATAGAGATGATACGTTCTGGGAGAGATTCCATATAAGTTATTGGGTTAAAGAGAAATATAAAAGTTTCCAATATAGAAATAAAGTTTTCCTTTATGTGACTTTATTTTTGATAGATTGATTTTTTTTGATGATTTTATACTATATATTTATTTTTATTTTGAGTTAGTTTCTATCGAATAAGTTGTCCAAAATGCGTCTTTTGATGTCCTATGGGGATCTTTTATTGGCATCTGGATCTTTTAGTGTCCCAAGGATCTTTTAAAAGTGAGGTAGAGGCCTTTGGAGAGGCTTTAGGGGAATCTCCCAGTGCTGTTGATATATTGGGCCAAGGCCCTATAGTGGCTTTTTATATTATTATGAGTAGGACAAAGAATTGTTTGGGCTGAGAAATAAGTGGTTCCCAGTGTGGTGAGTGTCTGGAAGAGGGTAATTCTATGTATTGTGTATTTGGTGCAGTGTAGAAGGTAGTGTGGAATGTCTTCTATCACTTGGCATGTAGTGCAAAGAGCAGATGGTACCTTTTGTATCATGAAAAGGTCCTTGTTGAGATTTGTTCTGCCAGTGCGTAGTTGATGAATTGCTGTTTGGGCTCTTCTTGATAGGTAGTTGAGATGTAGTGTGTGTGGGATGGCAGCAATGGTGGCTCTGAATGTATTTTTAATTGTGGCCTGTTGGATCCAGTTTTGTGTCCATGTGGAGTGGAAGAGTTTGTTGATGTCAATTAGGTGATGATTAGATGTCTCAGGGGTGTGATAATTAGGTGTAGGGATATTGTGTCCTTGTTTAGCAAGATGGTCAGCAGTGTCATTATGGGTTATGTTACAATGAGAGGGTATCCAGTGGAATGTTAGTGTTTTGTGAGTGGCAATTATATTGTGTGAAATTCTGTGAATATGGAAAAGAGAGTAATTTTGCGATAGGGTGCATGTATGTTTGTTGATGCTGTGCAAGGCAGATTTTGAGTCACTGATAATATGTATGCTGTGTGTATTTTGTGTGGAGGACCATTCCAAAGCCATATGTATTGCAGCTAGCTCTGTAGCAGTACTGTTTTCTGCATGGTTCATTTTGATTATATGTGAGAAAATTGGTTGGGTAGAGTGGAAGGCAGCAGAGCCATTTGTTGTGTGTGGGATGTGGGAGCCATCTGCGAATATAATGAGGTCTGTGGTAGAAATGTTTGTGATGAGTTCTTCCGCTGCAAATTTTAGTTCTTGTGGGAGGTGTTTATATTTTTGGGTGATATGTGGTAGTATGAGATTTATGGAGGGTTTTTTAATAGTCCAATAGGGGATTGTGTATCTAGGGTTGAAAGGTTTGATTTTTCTCCATGTTGAATATAGTGGGTGCTGCTTTATGATTTGTGCAGTGGGGGATGTGTTGGTAGGAGACTCAATTCTATTTATAGTGAGGTGGTTGGGGTTTAGATGTTTTAATTTGACGTAGTGTTTGCAAGTGAGTTTGTGTCTGATGTTGTCGAGGGGAGGCATGTTGGCTTCTGCCCATGTGGCCAAGTTTGGGCAGCCAGTTTTAAGACCCAGTGCAAGTCTGATGGCTCTGGTTTGTATGGTTTCAAGTTTGTTAAAAAATGTGGGTGAGGCAGTGTTTAGAGCTAGCAGGCCATACTCCAGTCTGCTGTTGATAAATGTTTTAATAAGGGTGATCATAGATCTGTCACTTGCACCCCAGCTAGCTCTTGTGATTGATTTGAGAATGTTGAGAGCTCCATTACATGTGGATTGTATATTTGTGATGTGTTGTTTCCAGTTAAGCTGTCGGTCTATAGTTAGTCCTAAGTATTTGTAGTGTTTAACTATGGGGATGGCGTGGTTGTTTATAGTTATGCTGAGTGAGTTGGCGGGGGGTTGTTTATGTGTTATGGGTAAGACCGCAGATTTAGATGCAGAGATGGCTAGTCCCCATTTGTTTGTAAAGTCAAGGACCTGGTTGACTGCTGTTTGTATAATGAGGGTACTATTTCCTTTGGTCCAGAGCACTATGTCATCAGCAAAGATGGAGCAATTAATGTCCTTGTTAAATACTGTTGGTAGATCATGTAGAAGAATGTTGAAAAGTGTAGGTGATACCACACTGCCCTGTGGTAATCCCCTAGTTAAATTGTGGGGGTCAGAGAGAGTAGTCCCCAGTTTGACTTTAACCTTTCTCTGTGTGAGGAAATTTTTGATAAAATGCAAGATGTTTCCTGTGATTTCTAGTTGGTGTAATTTGAAGAGTATACTGGTGTGTGAGGCAGTATCAAAAGCAGAGGTTAGGTCTAGAAAGACACAGCAAAAGATTTCTTTGTTTTGAAGAGCAATTTCTGCTGAAGTGACAAGGTCAAAGAAATTGTCTGTGGTGGATATGTGCTGTCTGAAGCCAGTTTGGCATACAGGGAGTGTTTTTTTGGTTGCTAAATAGTATTTGAGTCTGGAGAGCACCATTCTTTCTAGAACTTTGAGGACACATGATGTGAGTGCTATGGGTCTGTATGAGCTGATTTGAGATGCTGGCTTGTGTGGTTTGAGAATGGGAATTATGTGAATTTCTTCCCATTGTGTGGGGAATGTGTGTTTTTCCCAGCATTCATTGAATATGTGAAGTAGAGTATGTAAAGCCTGTGTGCCTAGATTTTTAAGTGTACTATATGTGATAGAATCAGGCCCAGGTGTGCTTTTTTTATTTGCCTGATGAATGGCAATGTTTAACTCATGTTGTGTGAATGGTAAGTTGATGGCGGGTAGTTTGCAAGGTGTATCATGTGTTAGTATCTGGTTCATGTGGTGGCAATGTTGTTGGTATATGTGGGAATTTGCCAGATGGTTGGTAGTGATGAGGTGTGATGCTATGTGGTTAGCCCCTTGTTTGCTGAGAGGTTATTGGTCCACAGTATGGTGTGCCAAGGGGCTAAGGGCTGAGTCTGCCCATCTCGGTGATTCACTGCCATTGGTTAATTGAATCACATGGTTTATGACGCCATGTTTTGTCGCACCGTGAGACGAAAGCCTATGAATTAGTGTATGTACCAAGTTAAAACTTTTCAGTTGTTATAGTTTTATATATTTCTACCATTTTTTTGCATATAAACGCTGTCATATTTTATGAATGCCTCACTGCGCTGCATTTGGGTGTAAAAATTTCACTCAAAGAAATATATTAATGAATATTTTTTCCGAGAAACTCCATCAGAAAACGGCAATCGGCTGCAAAATGAAATGAGCCAATTGAAAACTAACAAATAATTTCTTTTAAGGTTCATTTGAAACAGAGGTAATGTTTTCACTTTGTTGTCTGCCTATGCCAATATTTGTTCGTCTGTCTGTCCGTCTCTCTGTTGACTGCTGTCTGTCCATCTGTCTTTCCACCTATCTGTCCGTCTATAGACAATCAATTTTTTTTTTTACTTTTAGAGCAAAATGAAAAATTCTTTTTGGGTTGGATAGGTGTCAAACAAATATTGCGATTCGCAATTTTGAAAATTTTCAATAACTTTAATAGCGTCCTCTAGCGGTTTGAAAACATGGAAAAAGGTAAAATTTTAAAAGAATATTGCAAACAAATTATTTACACTGGAAATCTGAAATTTTGGTAGTAGAGTGTTATGGTCAGAAGGTTTACAACGGCAAGAAGGCTTTGCCGTCTTAGCCAAATGGGTGTGCGAAGATGAAACTTTTTTTAAGGAGATAAACGAAACAATATACAGGGTGTCCCTGAATTCATGGCCCAAACGTGAGGGGATGGTAGTACATACAACCCACCAATATTCGTCATAGAATATGCCGCTGCAAATGCAGTGCGGAGTCAGAAATGAAGGACAGAAACAGAGGTTTCCAGAGTGACATTTATTGGAGATCATTACAACAAATGCTCAAACTTCTACCGACCAACGTTGATACAGGCGGCACAATGGCTGAGTAGTGGTCGGTGTACCTGCTCGTAAACACTGGGTTTGTCACGCACATCTGCGGCAGCAATGGACAGTCAGGCTACCAGATCCTCCGAGGACTGCACAGGCATCTCGTACACAACACTCTTCAAATGTCCCCATAGAAAGAAATCGATACAAGAAAGATCAGGCAATCTGGGGGACCATGGGATGGGATCACCGTGCCCAATCCATTGGTTCCCAAATTTGGTATGAAGATGCTGATGCACGTCCATGATGAAATGGGCGGGTGCCCCATCGTGCTGGAACCACATACGAGCATGGATTGGGGCTGGAACATCCTGAAGCAATTCTGGCAAAACCTGTTGCAGAAAAATACGGTATGCTCGCCCATTGAGGTGGTCCAGCAATAGGTAGAGTCCAATTAAGTAGTCATGCACAATTCCCATCCAGACGTAGGAGGCGAACCGCTGCTGGTTCGAATTTGGACGTGTACTATGGGTGTTCTGGGCCACCCACAAATGCGCATTAAGGACATTCACTACGCCTTCATGTGAGAATGTTGATTCATTCATAAAGAGCACATGCGCGGGAAAATCGGGATGTGTGGTACTTTGCTGCATGAACCACTGGGCGAAATCCATGCATAGGGGATAATCAACAGCTGTCAATGCCTGCACTCACTGCAAGTGATAGGGGTGTAGCCCTTCTTCATGCAGTACTCGCCAGACACTGTTCCGATGCACATCCAGGCTCTGGGAGGCGGATCGCATGCTTGTACCTGGGTTATTTGTCACCATACACAAGATGTCCTCGCTCACAGCTGGCGTTCTGACCATCTGTGCTCGTCCGGCATCATGTCGACTGACATGGAAGGTGCCTGTCTCAGACAGCTGGCGGTGCAGTCGTGCTAATATTTTATGATCGGGCACACAGTGCATAGGATATAGCTCATGGTAGATTCTTTACACCTCTCTATCATTGCCCTCGGCTGTGCCATATATCAGGTGCATATCCGCTTTCTCTGCATTCATAAACTGATCCATCTTGTGTCTGGTGAACACTGAGAATGCTGGGGTTTGGCCGATCCACCGCTTTTAAGCCATGCCACCTTGTCTGCACCATCTACCCACACCGGGCTGCGTTTGCAGCCGCATATTCCATGACGAATATTGGTGGGTTTGGTGTGTACTACCATCCCCTCACGTTTGGGCCATGAATTCAGGAACACCTGTATATATATTGTTTTACAGACACTAGCAAAATATTGAATTGAATAAGTTTATTTCACCCAAACATACATATATTGGTAGATAAAACACAGACAAGTTCACAGGTGAAAAAGGAGAACATAATAAGCCGTAGCTTTTGAATAAATGTGATTTAAACAATATTTGATAATCTCAGCGTTACTTGTAGACTTTTAAATGTCTATAAGTCAATTAATATTTTTGTGGAAAAAGCCGGCGTTAGTTCATCAGGTTAGAATACTCTGGCATGTTTCTGGAGAGATGCGGGTTCGATTCCCGTATGTAGGCGAAATTTCTTTCCACAAAAATATTTACATTTTTCGAATCCTTATCAGGAATTCCAGTGTTAGAGTGTTCTAAAGGCAGTAAATAAAAACTCAAAAGGCGACCTCCAGGGATGGAAAAAAGCTGGAAAATACCAAATCTTTAAATAAATATTGCAAACGATCTATTTTTTGCTAGAAACTTAAATTTTTGGTCATAGAGTGTAATGATCAAGTGATTTACCCTTATAGTAATGATATGTCCCTTGGTAAAATTCAACTTTTCCGCTTTAAGAGATAAATGAAAAACATTTTTTTGTGTTTTACAGGTACTAATAAAATATTAATAGTTTATTTTCTCAATTATATAGTAGTTCGAATTTCCACTGTCAGAGGGTACTGAAAGTGTAAAATAACTAGAAAAACGCACAACGCCTCTGGCGCATATGGGAATATCATTTTCAAAGAGAATGAAGTTCTTCCTTTGCCTACATTTCACTCCTTAAAAGTTTTAATTAGGATGTTCATGTTGTTTTTCTGCTGAGGTCCCGCCATCCTCATGGACCTTCTACTATGGGGAATAAATTGACTGTCGGACCTCTGTGGCAAGCAGCTGCTTGAGGGGTTATTTATTTTTTGATGTATGATGGGGGAAATGCACATAGTAGAATTTTATTACTAAATATGAAACATAAAAAGTGTTTGTCTTTTAGTTCTTAAATTTAAAAAGTTGCTTTTCTCTCGCTTCTCCGAAAATAGTGGGCAGATAATTGCTATCAATGGAATTTCTACCATAACAGAACTCTACACGCCAAAATTTCTACCATAAACAGTTCATTTGAAATATTCGTTAAGCGTTTTGCAGGTTCGATATTTAGTAATCTCTAATGATATAAATTAAAACTGCCTTTGAAAATGCGAATTACATTTCATTAGTAACCAAATAAAAAAGAGATTTCCTATTATCTTTTAAGGTGAAGCGAAAGGCGATTCTACGCTGATTCTCGCTCAACAGATGGCGTTGAATACGCCCGATTCCTAGGGGGTGGGGGGATTGACCACGGGGAGGACATTAGGAGGCTTCCGTATTGTTTGTGCTAAAGAGGGGTCAGGAACTCATTTCTAAAAATAGCCTCAAAAGAAGGAGAACGCCCCCCAACGAGAAGCTAAATACCCAAGTTTCTGCTTCCTTGAACTTCCGATTTCTTTTGCTTTTCACAACTGAAATAGTTCTTACGATGATTTTATTCTTGAATGTTTTTAGTTTTATTGAGTATTTCTTTTGACGTAATAACATAGGCGAAACTTCTTTACATATCCGTAGTAAATACACAGATAACTTGTAGATATAGATTTCAACAATTATTCATTTGAAAAAAAATATTGCCTGCTAAGTCAGTAGTAATTTTTTTTTCAGATGAATAATTCTTTATGCATATTTGTAGTTAAATTTTATTTTTATATATATTACAGTTTTAGTTATAAGTCATTCTTCCAAAAAAATCAAAAGAAATTAGACCATATCGAAATATTCAATGTGGTCTATATTTAATAATTTAATATATAAATATATTATATATATATGAGTTTTGTACTGTGATAAAAAGATTTAATTCCAATGGGCAAGGTATTAGCTTAAATAAATACCCCCTCAAGCAGCTGCTTGCCACAGAGGTCTGACAGGAGCCTGTCAATTCATATGCCAAAGTAGAAGGTCTGAGAGGATGGCAGGACCTCAGCAGAAAAACGACACATACAACCATGCCTTAACTCGGGGCTCGAACCCAGGTCCCTTAAATCAGTAGTCAAGCCAGTAGCCAAGCGCGTCCCACTCGGCCATGGGACGGCAGGTATTAGCTTACTTGTAAAAAAAATAAATACCCCCTCAAGCAGCTGCTTGCCACAGAGGTCTGACAGGAGCCTGTCAGTTTATATGCCATAGTAGAAGGTCTGAGAGGATGGCAGGACCTCAGCAGAAAAACAACACATACATCCATGCCTTACCCGGCGCGCTAACCACTCGGCCACTTGACTACTAATAAAAAGGAACTGGTTTCGAGCCTTGGATAAGGAAATGATATTTCGTTTCTTGTGTTGTCTCTCTGGTGAGGTCTCGCCTTCCACACAATGATATCTGTGATATAGTTATACTGACAGGCTTCCGTATTGTTTGTCAGACCGATATGGCAAGCAGCTTCTTGAAAAACTTTTTTTTTATTAAAGCTTGCCAGAATCTAAACCGATTAACTCCAAATTTCGTATACTTTTTAGTCTCTGATTTTCTCAGAACTTTTGTACTTTCAAAAATTTGGAGTACATTTGAAATAATTAGCTGAAAAGAATTTGGTTGCCCTTAGTGGGATTGGAACCCGGTCTCCCAGAATCCATCCAGGACAACCATTTTTTTTTTTCAGCTAATTATTTGAAGTATTTCTTGTCTGCAGAATATTTTCCTGTCATACTTTCTTAGTGAATTAAGTACATTTTTTAAAAATATTGTACTCCCTAAACTACCTTGCTTATGTGCGTTTGCAAATGCCAGGTCTAACAGTTGCCACTAGTTCCACTAATCCTGGTAATTGAAACCATACGTGAGAAATCATGTTCTCTTATTATTTCAGTGGGGTTACAATAATTAATTCTGAACAGAAAATTTATTTAATATTTGCCAATTCTAACTTAGGGTAGCTGTTATAAAAATAGTGTTTCAGTTTTTAACGTGATTAAAAATTTTTTGCAGTCAATCCCATTGGATAAATTTAGTTCTAACTCAGAGATATCTGTTTATTCCGAAATAAAATGTTTAAAGTTATCATTATTAATGATGCCCACTTCCCCAGATTTTCTGAAAAGCAAAGTTTTTCTTCGTGTGTTTATTTTTTTTACATTGAATTACAATAATTGTGAAATTCAAAGGAAAAAATAACAAATTTTCCTCTTATTACACCGAAGAACTGAATTTGATCCAGGTCCGGACTTACACATAGACTAAGTAAGCTACATCTTAGAACCTCACGATAAGAATGATTTTGAAATGACGGGCCTCAAAAATTAAGTTTGAAGTTTACTGTGACGCGAATTTTTTAAAATTAATTTATTATGTAAACACTGTTCATCTCAGCTTTACGTCTAATGAAAACTTCTGACACGGGGAATGTCATACATAGGCTACGAAAAATTGACCCCCACCCCTCGTGCTTTCTTCCACCCTAAAAAAAGGGGGAAGTATGAAAATGATTGTTCCCATATATCTCCTGAACGCGAGTGTGGGAAGTAACGAGCTATGTGTCGAATGAAAGCTTGTGACGCTGGGAATGTCACAAGCTATAAAAAAAAGCCCCCCCCCCTCTATGCTTTCTTCCTCTATAAAACACGGGAAATATGAAAGTCGTTCTACTATATCTTCCGAACTCCAGGACCTACAGTTATGAGTTAGGTGTCAAATGAAAGTTCGTATAATGACGGTTGTTAACTATTTCGCTCTCACTATTTCTCCCTGATAAAATATGGGGGGGCCGTATTTTCGCGGGGGTCGATTTTAATGAGTCGTATCCTCTCAGACCTTCTACTATGGCATGTAAACTGACAGGCTCCTGTCAGACCTCTGTGGCAAACAGCTGCTTGAGGGGGTAGTTATTTTTATTTTTTTTTTTATCTCAAATTAAAGCTTGTGATGTTTCCAATGCCGTGGTCTACCTCAAACGTGACTCCAAAACGGTGGTAAATGTGATCGATGTTTATGAGTCATATATCAAAGATTTTGAAGGTAGGGATTTTTAGTGACAACAAAAGAAAATATAAATCAAAAAATTTAAAAAATACCTACCTTCCTATAGGGCCTAAAAAGGTAGAAAATAAACCCCATGGCCGAGTGGTTAGCGCGCTTGGCTACTGATCTAAGGGACCTGGGTTCGAGCCCCGGATAAGGCATGGATGTATGTGTCGTTTTTCTGCTGAGGTCCTGCCATCCTCTCAGACCTTCTACTATGGCATATAATAAACTGACAGGCTCCTGTCAGACCTCTGTGGCAAGCAGCTGCTTGAGGGGGTATTTTTTATTTTTTATATCGATGGTGCAATCAAACACTGAGTTCGTACTCACTTCAAAGGAAGATAGCGCACTGCAATCTTGTTCAGTACGTAAGTTAGAGCCCTATCTTCCTTCGAAGCGAATACGAACTCAGTGACTGATTGCACATCGATATGATAGTGCCCTATAGGAAGATAGGTATTTTTAAAAAATAATAATTTATATTTGTCTTAAAACGTTCTTTGCTTCTAAACGAAACAATCGAAAATCGAAGCAACTCGTAAAGGAAACTGAAACAACTCATAGTAACAGAATTATTTGTTCTTAATAATCCAATCCTGATTAAAATGGATTTTATATTTATATTCATTTCTTCTCCTCCTAAAGGATGCAAACGGAAATTATTATTTAATATTCATCACTTGTCATATCTAAACGAACGTAGCATCGTTTTTTTTTATTGGTTTTGTAATTATTAATTGCGAGTTACGAAGACAATCACAGCATTTACTTTACGGATCAGGGCTACGTCGGCTGCTTTACTATTATCAATACGAATTTTATCATATGACTACAGTCCGAAATCTTAGCATTATATATTACAACGATGACACAAATGCGCATGTTCTGAAAATACAATAGCGCTGAACTGCAGGAGTGTACTGACTTTGCAGTGATTCGTGACACTTGATTGGTTGACTTCACCATAGCAACCAAGAGTTGAAGATTTGTTACTTAGTGAAAATCTTTATTTGATTGTGGAAGGCTCAACTATAGAGCTCAACAAGCCTAAACTTTCCTGATAAGGTGTGTTTGAAACGGGTTGCCAACATTTCATTCTACTAATGAATGATACTTATGTATGCAAATTTTAAGAACATTTGATATGAAAATGTGAAATATATTGAAAATATGTTTCACATTTTCATATCAAATGTTCATATTTTTCATATCAAATGTATACGTTACAAGAAAATGGCAATATTATGTTTAAATTTCAGTTTTCATCAGCAATGCGTAGCTCAATCGGCTAAAAGCTTCCTGTCAAGGCCACCCAACGTGCTTTTTTTTTAACATGCACAGAGCACTCCTGCACACGGGACCATGGCTTTACGTCCCCATCCGACGGATGGCACCTTTTCCATCGATCGATGTCTACCTTCTCACTGAGGGGTTTTATTAGGAATAGGTCTCAACGCTGGCCCAACTGGGACTCGAACCAAGAAACTCAGATTATGAGCCTTGCGGTCTGCCTACTGTGTTAACCTCTGCCCCCTAAAGCGAAAATGTAACATAATACCAATGAGCGAGCGCAGTTTCGCACGGTTTGCTTCACTCGCTAACTTATTACTTAAGGAACCTTATTTTTCAGAAAGGAAAAACTCAATCAAACAAGGAATAAGAAACCATAAGAATATTTTTTAACATGAGATCTTATTCATTTCCATTCCATAAACATTTGTTGTTTACAAATAGCAAAATGCTTTTGGTTTCCGTTTTTTAACTTTGGCAGTTTCTTCAATGTGTTTTGTTGGGTCGTTTTACCTCTGAGCGACACTTTTTTTGCACAGAATGGGCTAAATGACCAGGCACATTGACCCCGAAGGCTCAGAGAAGGTTGGGGAAGGGGACCCACTAGAACAGCTGTTGGGAGACAGATGGTAGCCTCCCGTCAAGGCCATCCAGCATGTTTTTAAACGTGCACATGGAGCCACAGCTTAACGTCCCATCAGATGGACGGCGGTATTTCCAAGCCCATTGGTGTGCCCTACTGACTGAGGGCAGGGTGGTGAGTTTTGCGGAGATAAATCTCAACGCTGACCCAGCTAGAACTCGAACCTGGAAACTACAGAATACGAGTCTGGCATGCTACCAACTGAGCCATCTCGCCCTCTTCAATGTGTATAAAGCTTATTGAGTATTTCACTGAATTTCTGGTTTAACATCGTCAGCATCTAAAACCCGAAATATTTTTTTACTGCTTACTTATTAGCACTTGAAACTTTTTTCAGTCTGTTTAGTTATTAATTTTGATTTTTTAATAGCATCAGGAATATACCGTGGCTCTCTTAGTGACATACTTCTTGTAGCTTTTGGGGTCAAAATTCTCTACGATGGCACATTTCATGTAAAATTTATGTAATTTGGACTAAATATTTTCCCAGAAAGTTATATTTTTCTCATTTCATATTATTTTTCGAAGCGGTCTCACACTAAAAGAAAAAAAATCATACCATTTCCTATTTCTGATGGCTGATTGACCCTGAATTCGAATATGATATTTATGTGTTCATAAACCAATACATTTTTTTTTTTACATTACTGCAGACGACAGACATAACCTCTACCAAATCATCATCACCAATCAACACATCAGGACTCATGCAAAGGAAAAGTTTACGTTATTTGGTTTTGAATAAAAGCAACAATTCGGTGGATAATCACGGATAATGACACAAAACTCGTGTGCTCCCACCACCGATTGTTAGAATCATGGAACCGAGGCCCCCACTCCAAGCGAAGATGTCAAGAATCAATGGCAGTGGGGATTATCCATAAGGCACGTTAGGCACGTGCCTAGAGGCCCCAGTCTCAGGAGGGTCTCATCTCAGGAACCTTTGGTTGGGTGTTTTAAAAGAAGCCTATTAAGCTTATAATTTATAAAATAAATTACTTAATTTAAATGCAAAATCATTTTTTATGTTTTACTGACTTTAGAGATAGGCATTTCAATCAACAATTATGTGTACTAATATCATAGTATAACTAATAATACACCACCTACACCATCTCAACTCGGCAACGGTTTACTGACAATCCTTCGGAGAGCAGACAGAAACTTCAAAAACATATTGATCGCTCGCACTCCCGGCGTTATACCGCGCTGTTCGCAACACTCTCATAATAGTTAAAACTTATAAAAATTTCCATATCTTCCAAAAAGTAAGTTTGCTCATTGATTTAATTCTTTAATTTAAAATAACTTCATTTAATTTTTGTTTTGATTGTAGATACCGCAATGAAAAGGCAATATCCCAGTGGAGCAGAAAAAAGAAAATTGCACTCAAAAAAGGTTAAAAAATCTAATAAAGAACAAACATCTGCATTAGAATTTTTAGAGTCACAGAAACAAAAGCATTCTTCGTCAGCTTCACATAATGTTCAAAAGGATTCCATGTTATCACCAACCGAACATGAAATTGTCAAAATCGAAAGTAATTCATTAGAACCATCACCAGTATATAATAATTCGGATAATGATAAACAAGAACCAACGGCATCTTGCAACAAGTGTGACCTAATTAGCAATGATCCAGCTGAATGGAGTAAGTCTGAAGAACTAAGACAGTATTTTATCGAAAAAAGATATTTTGTACAGAATATTGATTTTGAAGATAAAGAAATGATAAAATCTACATTACAAATCAGCGGAGCAACTCAAAGATTCATTTCAAAATCGATGTTTAAAAGCAAAATGTTAAACGGTGAAGAAGTAGATCGCTTTTGGCTAATATTTTCACCGAAAACACGTAAGTTATACTGCGGACCCTGCAAGATATTTTTATTAGAATGATTTCAAGATCAATTTATCACAGGCTTCAATGACTGGAAAAATGCCGCATCCAGGCTCTTATCACATGAAAATAGTGCTTCACATTCAAAGTCCTGTTTTAGTTGGTTTGTTAGATCAAAGAACGAGTGTTTGGAAACCGATTTCTCTAAAATGTATGAAAATGAATGTGAGTACTGGAAAAAAGTTTTACAAAGAATTATTGAGGTCATTTGTTTTTTGTGTCAACGCAGGCTTCCATTAAGAGGTAAAGATGAAATTTTTGGATCAGTAGATAATGGGAATTTTTTAGGTGTATTGGAGCTTTTGGCTAAATATGACGCGTTTCTAGCAAATCATATTGAGAAATTTAAAAAATATCGCTCGTGTCAAAACATCTTACTTGTCTTCAACAATTTGGGATGAATTTATTCAACTGCTAGGAGACCATGTAACTAATTTAATTTTAAAACAAGTAAAAGAATCAAAATATTTTGGAATTATAGTTGACTCTACTTCTGATGTGACATATGTCGATCAACTTACAGTTATAATTACATATGTAAACTCGCAAACTTTTGAAGTGTCAGAATGTTTTTTAAAATTTTTGCCTTTAAAAAGCCACAAAGGAATCGATTTAGCTCAAGTGCAATATTTAAGTGAGTGCGATCTAAACATCAAAAATTGCCGCTCTCAAAATTATGATAATGCGGCCAATATGTCTGGAAAATATCAGGGTGTCCAAAGCAAATCAAGGAAATTAATAATTTTGCAGAGTTTGTACCATGTAGTGCTCATTTTCTGAATCTTGTTGGACAGACAGCAGCCAGTGTATGAATAGAGGTGATATAATTTTTTGGGGTTTTACAAAAATTATACAATTTTTTGTCTGGTTCGACATATAGGTGAAATTTGATCAAAGAAGAGATATCCAAGAAACAATCATCGAATTTAAAAGTTAATGAGAGACTATTTGTGTTGAAGCTCTCTCTGACACAAGATGGTCAGCTAGATACGATGCTTTAAAATCATTAAAAATAAACTACATGGAAATTATGTCAACTTTAAAAATCTTATCTCAGGATTCTGACCAAAGTTATGACACGCGAAATGAAGGGATAAATATCTTGAGTAAACTATGTAAACTAGAGACATGTATTCTCAGTTTATTTTGGTATGATGTTTTAGAAAGGATAAATAAAGTAAACTTGACATTTCAAACAGAAGGGCTTATTTTAAAACTAGTTGTAAATCAAATACAACCTTTGACAGAATATCTGAAAATAATTCGCCTAAATTTTGACTATTATGAAGAAGGAAAAGTATTTTAAAAAAATGTTCATCCGAATTTCAGTTAATCATATGTTATAAAAGCGATAAAACATGTCAAATTAAAAGAAAATTATTCGATGGTGAATCCGGTTGTACTGAATTTTTTCTTCAAAACAAAAATTTAAAGCAGAAGTTTTTTTAGTAATTTGTGATAGCCTAAGTGCTGAAATGGAAAGATCTCGTTGTTATAAAAAAAAATAAATAAAAACCCCCTCAAGCAGCTGCTTGCCACAGAGGTCTGACAGGAGCCTGTCAGTTTATATGCCACAGTATAGAAGATCTGAAAGGATGGCAGGACCTCAGCAGAAAAACAACACGAACATCCATGCCTTACCCGGGGCTCGAACCCAGGTCCTGTAGATCAGTAGCCAAGCGCGCTAACCACTCGGCCACGGGACGGCTGTTGTTATAAAGAATTATATTTATATTTTTCATTTATTTTCCATTATGAAATGACAGATTTAAATGGAAAAAGATCTGCAGCTCAAAGACTTGTGAAAAAATATTCGCTGGATCTGGAAAATGAATTAGAAAACGAAATTATACACTGTCATGAGCATATAAAATTAATCCTCCAAAACACAAATACCGGCACAGGAGAAGATCTTTTAAGAACTATTAAAGAAGTTTTAAAATCCAACTGCTATCCAAATGTTGCTATAGCATTTAGATTGTATTTAACTTTAGCTTGTGGAGTTTGTGAAAGAGAACGATCATTTTCCAAATTATCATTAATAAAAAAATCAAAAGAGAAGCGCCATGTCCCAAAATCGCCTAAATGCCTTGAGTTTGTTATGCATAGAGCACGAATTTTTTAAAGACAGATTTCAAAGAAATAATCCGCAAATTTGCTGCTTCAAAAGTGCGCAAAGTTAAAATATAGTTTTATATATGTATTGTGTATATTTGAAAAACGATGTTTTTTTTTTATCACAAATAAAATTGTGTTTGTTTCATTAATATTTTTTTACAATTTACAAACTCATATTCCCTCTTTTGCCTGTGCTTAGGGACCCCAAGTGATCTTAATCCGCCACTGGTCAATGGACACGCATTTCACCAGAGTGTCCAAGTTCGGCCGGGGGGAAAGGGAGGAGGGTCGGTTCTGTGGTGACATATTTATTGCTTTAGTCGGGGTACAGAAGCCGGAGGTGCCTGGAGTCACTTGAGCAACGGCAGACTGCCGACTGAAACATAGCTATGCGACTTTTCGTCCACATATTCGTATATAAAGAAGCATATAATATAGAATCTAAGTAATTAGGTTTACAGAATTGAATGTAGTACACATTATTGCTGTTAATTTTTTTAGGAAATGTGATTAGAAAATAAATTATTTTCAAAAAGTATTGCGTCTTACAGCAATGAAATGCTACAGAAGGAAGAGTAGCGCCATCTAGTGTCTGTAAGGGGACATATTTCATGGTTAAATTTGCAAGTGGAAAAAACGTATATCAAAAAATATTTTCCTTTTTTTTGTGTTTTTGACTCAGCCATAATTTTATTTTCAAGTTTCTGTAATCTCCTACAATTTCTCTAACTCGAACAATCTTTCATTTCTGTATAGTTGTGACTCAAAATATTTATCATTGCAAGTATATGGCTTTCACTTCCCCTTAAAACAAAACCGTTCCGTTTCTTACCTACCTTTCACCGTAGAGTCAACTCATTGTTGTCAATGGAATTTTCAAAACTGTTACATTCTACGACCAAAAATTCAAATTTCTAGCATAAGTACATCGTTTGCAATATTGATTTTAAATTTTTGGGATTCTTCGATTTTTCTCCACCGTTTTAGAGGGCACAATTATAGTTTTTGGGAAAATCGCAAAATGCAAATTGTAATATTTCATCAATACCTGTCTAACACAAAAATAATTTTTAATTTATCTCTAAAAACATACACTTTTCTGTTAAAACAAAAAAGTTGCATTCACCTCCCCCATAGGTCTAAAGGGTCAGGTGATTGTTGACAATGGTAACTTTGTAACTTTCACATTTCAACACAAAATTTTAAAACTTCTAACATAACTACATCGCATGGAATATTCGTTTGATATTTTGGAATTTTCAACTTTTCCCACCGTTAGAGGGCGCAATTATAACTTTTGAGAGATTCGAAAAATGCAAATCGTAATATATCATAAATTCCTATCTAACACAAAAAGAATTTTTTATTTATCGTATAAACCAAAAAGTTCGATGTCTACAGACGGACAGACAACAAAGCGAAATTATGTTTTTCTTTTACAAAATATGCCCTAAAAATTTACTTTTCCTTTTTAGCCGTTTTCTAAAGTGCTTCTAATCATGAACACTGAAATCTGTATCAAATATTACCCTACCCTTTTCCGTAATTCATAAGTACCGTGCAATACCATTCAGCTAGCAGGCTAAGCAATCCGAGCGATGACAAAACATGGCGTCCAATTTTGAGATGGCCAACCTCTACCTATATAGGGCCTCTAGCGGTTTGATCTTAATTGAGAAAAGAAGAAGAGTAACGTTCCGAATTTCCAAGAGTGTATTTGGAGATGACGTTAGGTAAACAGTGCTTCGAGTGTTAATTAGTAATACGTTAAAAGAGTTTTTGACAATGATAGTTTTGGAGATGATGTTATGGTTTTTGTATAGTATGGTTGTTTAGTTATCGTTGGTATTTCTTAAGGTGATAAGTTATATAATTATAAAATATAAAAAAAAAACACAACTTTCAACTCTTCAATAATTCAAAAAACACATTGAAGTAATATTGATCTTTGAAGTTTAGTATTTTTCGAGTGGAGTTATTATAATTAGAGATAGTCTGTAATTGCTTCTAGTTCAAGTGCTTTAAAATGATTTTTGGAACTGAAAAAGCATCTCGGTTAATGCATAACTAAAAATGATTACCTCAAATGCGTATCTGCTTGCCTTCAAATATTGTGGTTTGTTTTTAATATTGGGATCTATTGCACAATTTGGAGATAAAGTGCTAGAAAGAAATGTTCAGAGTTCCATAGTTGTGCGGGCAGCCATTGATAATTTTACTCATTTCCTTCTGGGTGCTTTTAGCTGGGTGACAGTGATTATTTCACAGGTTCAAGTTTCAAGACTAATAGCAGAAATATTACTGTGTGGATTTCTTTCAAGCTTGATTGACATTGATCATTTTATTGCAGCACAATCATTTAGTTTAAAGGTAAGACTAGAGAAATATATTACCATCAGGGCCTGACTTTGACCCAAGGCCCTAAGCAATGTCAAGTTTAAGACTCAAAAGTTCAATATAAATTTATTATTTTGACTGAGGGGGATATTTAAAAATAAACATAAAGCTCATGCAGGGAAAAATTTATTATATTTTATAACTGTCGATACAAATTTAACTGATACACTCAGTAAAACTTGAAATGCATTTTTTAGGGACAGCTGTATCTTAGCTTATGCATAAGTCTGGCTCTGATTACCCGGCATCATTAGGAGAGACTAACTGTAATGATATCGATATTAAAACCCAATATACCATTATACCCCCTCAAGTAGCTGCTTGCCACAGAGGTCTGACAGGTGACCTGCCAGTTAATATGCCAAAGTAGAAGGTCTGAGAGGATAGCAGGACCTTGCAGAAAAACGACACAAACAGCCATGCCTTACCCGGGACTCGAACCCAGGTCCCTTAGATCAGTAGCCAAGCGCGCTAACCACTCGGCCATATTACTAGCCTCAAATTGGTCCATTAAAGTACAACTACAGAAATTCTTCACATAATGCTATAATAGTTTTTTGTTTCATGCCCATTTCTTCAGGCTAAAACAATTCAAATACCTGCCTTGGTGGCACAATAATATGTTGGTTCTTAGTGGCACTACAGCTGCAAGGGTTTGGATTGAACCCTGGTTGGTTGTTTTTGTGCCTTATCCCCCTCCCCCCAGAAAACTTTAAAGGAGTTGAGGGGAAAAGATATTCTTGCAACAACATATTTTTGCAAATCATTTTAATGATTTGCAAGAATATGTTGTTAAAAGATCATTAGAACAAAAGAAATCATGAATGTTAAAAAATGTACTGGAATGTTAGGTACATACCAGTTCAATCTAATCATTTGCTCCTGCCCACTCTCCTTACAGTTTTTTTTAGGCCTGGGTGTGACCTTCATGGGAATTAACAGAGTGGCATTTGTTCCATAGTAGGATCACAGAATATGTCTTGTAGAAATATGACTCCTGAAATAGCTGAAAATTTTTAGATATGCCATGAAGGAGAGTGGAACCCATGCTTTTCCTAAGTTACATGTCAGGTGGTATCAAATTTATCAAATATTGAATGGATTTTTGAGGAATATCTCTTTATGCAACTTGTAATTAATGTTTTTTTTTATAAGCTGTATAGAGAACATAAGAATCCTAGAAGCCACTCCTAGTTTATACAGGTATCGTACATGGACATGCTACATTAAAATGGCCTCCACCCCCACCCCCTTCCCAACACACACTCTTTTTGCTTCAGTTTCATTCCTTAAATTCCCCAGATGATCACGTGTCTTAGTGAAAGCACATAAACAGTGTGGCATGTTGGTCAGCAACAGTGAAATTCCACTTCTTTACTGCAAGAAGAAGGGATCAGAGCTGATTATCTGAGGGTCTTAGGGAGTGAAATGGAAGCATAAAGTGTGTGATCTGCTTAATACAAGTTCTCTAACTGACAGGGTTGCAAAATTTGGAACTTTTTATGAATGGCCTCTTTTTAACAGTTTGCTACATATTTGTGAACATATGTGTCAAATGAAAGCTTGCAACATGGGGAGTGTCTAGGCTGAAGTGTGCTGCCAAATGTATAACAGGCAGCTTGCTCTACTGAAAAAAAATTTGATTTTGAAAATATGTGGGTAGTATAACATTACAGTATAATTGTTTAATGCAAATTCTGTATGATTAATAGATATATATATACCTGCTCATTGATAAATCATGGCTTCTGTTGTCACCAGATTGCTGACTTCCAAAAAATTTAAAAACCAATTCCAGCACACCACTGGTTATTGTCTTGTTCATAAACCCAATAAAGATATTTATTAGATTATTAAGATATTTCAATGATCGAGTATCACAGGAAAACATCCTGTACACAAGAAACACTTGAAATAATGACCAGGACAACTAATTTTTTTCAATCAATTGCACTGCTCAATGTAGAAAATGTGATACCATGAAGGAATGCACAAAATGAGATGAAACTTATCACACAAGTAGGTGGGAAAGAAGTGATTTAATTTCTGAAGAATTACATGAAAGAGATGGTGGGGAGACAGTATAATTTGGCCTCAGTCAGTAGGTTGTATGACCACCATGCTGGGCTTCAGCAACACGGTGTGCATCGAGTGGAAAAGTCCCTGGATGCTGTGCTGAGGCATCGCGGACCATTCATCATTGACTTGTATCCATGATTCATTGACATTGCAAGGGGGTTGTGCAGAGACCTGAAGTCGTCTGCCAATGACGTCCCACCCATTCTCTTGAAGAGAAGTTAAGTGATCATGCTGGTCAAAACAGCACCTGGACACCTTGTAAGCACTCTGCTAATGTTGACAGTGTGCAGGTGGATGTTATCGCGTTGAAACAGTCATTAGGGATACTATGGAGATACAGCAGTTAAATAGGCTGCAGCACCCTGTCAGCATATCATCATGCTGTCATTGTACCTACTATGTGTATGAGTGGTGAATACCTGTTGAAACTGATAGTGCCCAAAACCATGACACTAGGAGGGTATGACACTCATGGATGGCAGCAAGATTAGCCCGCTGACCACATTATCTCCAGACTCTCAATTGGTGCTGTCATATCACTCTCACCAGGAGGGTATGACACTTACAGATGGCAGCAAAATCAGCTCGGTGACCACGTCATCTCCAGACTCAATCAGCACTGAGACAGAAGCGAGACTCATTGTGAATATGAAATGGTTCCATTTGTCCTACCACATGTCTGCTATGGCACCACTGCAACCTTGTGCAACAATGAATGGCAGTTGTCACAATGGCTGGTGAGAACATAAACCTGCCTCAGCCAATCTGTGATTCATAGTCCATGTTGACACAGGGTTGTCCATAGCTGCCTGTATACCATGTTGAATGTTGTCCACTGTGGATTGTGGGGCAGCTATGGCTTGCCATCGAATGCGGTGATCAAGGCATTTGGACATCTGCCTAGGTGCACCAGTCCTACTGTAGCAACACACGTTACCTTCCTGCAACCACTGTCACCAAATTTAGTCGGCAATTGTGCATCCTGATGCGTTTCTGCCACATTGTAATGTAGGGACCAACCAACTGTATGTAGCCCCATGATGAAGCCTCTGGTAAAGGTATCTTTGTGATGGTAGGATTCCCGATGACATCATCCAAGCATTCTCACTCCTTACACATGCTTTTAGCACCGAGATCACTTCGGTGCAGTGGTCCACACACCTAGGTGAGGACAACCAAACTTAGCTATGCTGAGCTGTTGCCCTGTTATCTTCCTCATCTATCGTGATTGGCTCACAACTGCACTATTTCCTATTTCCATAACCCAACTGTCGACACATACCCACCTATTTGCATAGTGCTCTGACAAATACTTATTGATATGATATTTTCTATGTTGAGCAGTGTATTTCAAGTGTTTCTTGTTTACAGGATGTTTTCCTGCAGGGCTGTCTGATAGGTGAGATTGTGAGGTGAAAGCCCTCAGGGTGCCATTTTTGAGAGCAGCCAAAATTTGTTATGTATTAGTAAAATTTCAGTTAATCATTAAATTCAACATGAAACTGGTTTTCTGCAAATAAAGTTAAATAGGATTATTCATTAGTATCATTCCAACCTATAGAATATTTTTCATTCATCTCTTAAAACAAAAAATTACATTTTCCCACCAACCCCTAGGGGTAAGGAAACCCCTTGATTTCTTTGTCACTAAATTCCAAATTTCTAGCACAAATACATATTTTGCAATAGTAATAAATGTATTTGTACCTCAGGATCCAAAATGTCTTGGCCCATCACTGTTTTCCTGCGATACTCTATTTCTGAATTATTTATATAACGCTATGAGCGTGAGTTACAAATATTACTAACGTCATATGTGACAGCTTGGCTACCTGATAATAGATGCCGCTACTAGCGAATCAACAAAAAATTGTCAGAATACTTTTATGTCACTTTGTTGAAGAAATAGTTAGCTTCTTGGTGGTCTAGGAGTTAAGATGCTTGGCATGTTTCTTGGAGGCATGAGTTTGTATCCCACCCAGGACAACTAATTTTTTTCAGCCAATTATTTCAAATATTAAGATATTTATTAAGAACATAACAGAAACATAATACACAGAGCCGGTGTTTATATTTGCAGGGTCTGGTGTATCTTACACTGTGAGGCCTACTTATCATCTGATAAAGTTTAAAGGTGACATTAAATTGGCATAATATTATGAAAGTTTCATTTGAAAATAAAACTGAGGGACGTTCAAAAATGATGAAAGATAATAGCGTTAACAATATACCAGCTATGTGACGTAACTTTTCTTCACCGTCTCCTTTATTTCTTGAGCTAGAGTTTCTAATGCTATTTTCACTTTATAGCTAATAATCTAGGAATTATGCAGAAAATTTACTTTTTAACTATTGCCAAAAAATGAGGTGATGTTTTTACTGTGTCGTCCATCTGTCTGTAAACATTCAACTCTTTTGTTTTCACAGATAAATTATTTTTGGGTTGGATAGGTAATAATGCAATAAGGAATTGACTTTTCAGAATCTTCCAATCAATAATTTTAATTTCAACCTTTAGAGGGAGCCAAAATGCCAAAGCTTTAAATTGCTATTACAAAATATGTATTTTTGCTAGAAATTTGAAATTTAGTGACAGAGAAATCAATGGGTTTCCTTACCCCTAGGGGTTGGTGGGTAAATGTAACTTTCATTTTAAGAGATGAATAAAAAATATTCTATGGATTGGAACAGTACTAATGATTAATGCTATTTAACTTCTTCAAATTATCCTTTAGTTCAAATTTTCACCATTAGAGAGTGTTAAAATAGCAAATAAAAAAAAAACTCTGAAAATGAGCATCCCATATTGAGGTAATGTGCATTCTTCTACATTTAAGTGGAAACATGGTAATCTATTTCGTAGATCAAATAATTTATTGGCCTAAAATAATCAACTATAATTTAAAATAGTTGTATGTTTTTGACATAATATATCTAAAATATTAATTTGAATAGGCAAATAACATTAACCCTTACAGTGTTGGGTTTTGTTTTTTCTCTACAAATGCAACTCAACGCAACTCAAATTCTGAGCCTCGTTATGAAACAACTGATGAATAAAATAGTTTACATTACATACTAAAAGAAAAAGCATTTAATTCTGAACAAAAGATATAAAATTTAAAAGGAATAAATGCTATATAAGCATAAAAAAAGTTGCTAGTTCATGTGTAGTGATTTTTGGAAACTGTGGCCGAATGGTTAGCGTGCTTGGCTACTGATCTAAGGGACCTGGGTTCGAGCCCCGGGTAAGGCATGGATGTTCATGTTGTATTCTGCTGAGGTCCTGCCATCTTCTCAGATCTTCTACTGTGGCATATAAACTGACAGGCTTTTGTCAGACCTCTGTAGCAAGCAGCTGTTTGAGGGGGTATTTTTTATTTTTTTTAAAATCAGTTTCTGATACTTAGAGTTGAAACAAAAATGCAATCTTCATTAAACACTGAAATGAAAGCAGTGTATAAAGACAATTCAATGAGCACTTTTTTCTGCTTCAATGTAATTGAAATCGATTTATTTAGTCATATCACTTTCAACTGATTTTTAGCTAGCCATGTAATGTGAAATTTACGATAACCAATTTATATCCAATGTTTTATGCATAAATAAAATTTATACTAATTCAAGCATAAGAAAAAACACTATATCCCACAGATGAGTTTGAGTTCAAATTTTCGAGGTCAAATCTTTTCAATAATTACTGAGCCCACTTGAACTCAATCACGGAAAGCTTTTCTCCGACAAATCATAACATTTATATGCAGAAATGCAAGCTACCAAATCATTTTCTATTCCTTCATATTTTATTGTCTATTTAAATTTTAGAAGATGGTAGTTATTTGATGTTAAAATTAAAATTTAAATGTTTCTTGGACCTAAAAAATACTAGAAATAAGTGGTAGAAACTGAAAATTCTTGAGTGACATTATTATGAATGCTAGAAACATTCATTAATGAGAGATAAGACATAAAGAACTAAAGACATGATTGAAAGGTTGAAATTGTACTTTTCTTTACTCCCTGTCTTTTTTTTGCAATTTTTAGAAATATTAGAAATTTAAATATTGAATAAATTCGACTTTCTTGGTATATACTAAATGATCACCACTTTGTTAGTCGATTTAATTTTAGATGAAAAATTGGCTTGAGCTGGAGTGGGATACGAACCCACGACCTCCTAATAACATGTCAGGTGCTTTGGACCACTGAGCACCAAATATTTAATCAAATTGTATACTTGTAAAACATACTTTCCACCTATAAGGCATTTATCTGCTGATTGTGGCTAAGATCGCCCGAACAGCACCTATATGTGACATAGTGGAATATGTACTGTTGGTTGAGAATGTTCATATCATCATTAGAGGAGATCTTGATCGGCGGCTGGTAGCTCAGTGGTCCAGAGCACCTGACATGTTACAGGACTGGAGTTGTGGTTTCATATCCCACTTGACTCAAGACAATTTAAGTCAGATCTCTGTGGCAGCAGCTGTTTGAAGAGTTTAACTCTGTGCTATTTAGTGCACAGAGATAATTATTAACTAAGTGCTATTTCGAGCTAGTGGTTATCCTTTTATTATTAGGTGGTCACAAGGGGGAAGACACAGCATTCCAATTGAGAGCTTATTCAATTAAATTTTAATGTACACTGGTGATCAAAAGTCAAGTAGCAATCTCATGTTAAGTGAATGAAAAGGTAATTTCAAAGCTAAAATTTCTAAAAGAGGTTTTTGGGGTAAAATAACTGAAGATAAAGTTATCTATCTAAATCTGATTTTAAGCAATAAAAGCTAGGTATTTAAAGAGTTATAGAAGCTGTAATATTTAGCAGCAACAATACCACTGCTAAGAAACTTAAAAGAAATTGATGAATATTGAATTATTTACACAACCTTCTAAAATATAGACCTTTTTTATTAAACAGCTCAGAATAATAGTTATCTAAGTTTTAATAGAATTTTTGAGATAAATTCTTAACACTGTCATTGCTGTTCTTATATAACTAAACTTCCACAACATCATCATCATCAAGCAGCCATGGGCTGTGGAGGTCCAACCAGACCATGCAATTTAGTTCTCCAAGCAAGTCTATCCTGAGCTACATCTATTGCATCTGGCCACTGCACACCAATTCTAACAAGGCCCTGTTTGACATTGTCTGCCCACCGCATCCTAGGTCTCCCCTTCTTTCTGAGGCCTTTAGGCACACTGTTCATAACCCTATTCGCCAATTTATAATTATTCATACGGGCAACATGGTCAAACCAACGGAGTCTCTCTCTGCATAATATGCTGCTTAAAGGAGGTTGCAAACTCCTTTGCCTAATCTCGTCATTAGTTACAAAGTTGAACCACCTAATGCCCAAGATACTGCGCAAGCATCTGGAATCAAAAGCATCTAGTTTCCTGTTATCTTGTTTCCAAAGTGTCCAAGTTTCACTACCATAACTAATCCTAGAAAGAACCAAACTATTATACAGTCTAATTTTAGTCTTTACATGTATATGCCTATTTCTCCACACTCTCCCTAGATTCTTAACAGTCCTGGCAGCAATCCCTATTCGTCTGTTAATCTCATGCCGCACATCACCATTATCTGTTACATAGCTCCCAAGAATATTAAACTGTGACACCTGCTCAAGACTGCAACCATTCAGATTAACTGAATCACAGTCTGCCTGACCAATTTTCATCACTTTAGTTTTCTCTCTTTATAACCAAACCTACTCTACTATCAGTCTCATCAACAGCTCGAATGAAAGAGTTCATTTCATCAACAACATCATTTGCCAAAAGGGCTAAATCATCAGCATAATCAAAATCAGAAATTTTCGTATCTCCAGTCCATTTAAGGCCAAAATCTTTCCCTTGAAGTGAATTTCGCATAACATGATCAATAACCAAGCTAAAGAGAAAAGGAGACAAAATGCACCCTTGTCGAACACCAGAAGTAATGCTAAACGAATTGCTACAAGTATTTTACCAACTCTCACACGACTCAGTGTTATTATAGAGAGCTTTCATTATGTTAACTAACTTGTCTGGTATACCATATGATTACACAATCAACCACAAATTATGACGATCAACAGAGTCGAAAGCCTTTTTGAAATCAACAAAGCTAGCAACCAAAGGTTTCTGAAACTGAACATTTCTCAAGAATCTGCCTAAGTGAAAATATCTGATCTGCACATTCCCTACCACTTCTGAATCCACATTGCTCATCACACAATTGACTGTCAACCAGATTCTTAATTCCATTAAGCACAATCATCGAAAGAACTGTACCTGGAACAGAGAATAGGCTGATACCCCTATAGTTATCACAAGAACTGCGATCACCTTTTTTGAAAATAGGGATAACAATAGCTCTGGTAAAATTCTTAGGAACCATGCATTTATCATAAAAGATATTCAGAATTTCAGTCATCCAAATGGTAACCGAAACATTTCCAGCTCTAAGCATTTCTGTAGTAATTTCATCTACCCCTGGGGATTTATGAAGTTTAAGTTTAGAAACAGCCAAAATAACTTTAGATTGTGTTATAGGGCCAACATTAAAGCCACCAATGCATCTATCATCATTGCAAACAATGGGAATAGAACTAACCGCATTGTTTAGAATATCACTGAAATGCTCAGCCCACCTAGCCATGACAGAATCCTCCCCTTCTATAACCTTACCTTGTTTATCCTTCAATCCCTGTATACCTGTCCGTTTTCTACCACACAAAACATTAACTATCTGGTACAGCTCTCTGCTGTTGTGCTGTCTAACTGCTTCCTCGGCTTTGTCAGCCAAACCATCAAGCCAAAGATTCTTATCAGCAGCTAACTAATCCTTTACACATTTATTAAGTTCTCTGTCATGCTTTCTATTAGGACTAGTAGGGTATTGATTAAGGACATTCCTGCAGTTCTTTCTTTCCAAAATAAGCTCAAATGCCGTATCACTCAGATAATTCTGTCTCCTCTGCTCCTTTTTCCCTACAAGAGTACTGTTAGTTTTCGAAAAAAGCCTGTTTAAAATGGTCCCATTCTTCAACTTTAGTAGTAAGCAAACCATGACTGTCATAATGACTAAGTAACCTATCATGGTAAGCTTTGGCTATAACTGGGTCTTTCAGAGCTTCAGTATTAAAAGCAAATTTTTTAACCCTAGCACAACACTTTTTAAGTTTTAAGTTGCAAGACACTTTTAACAAGATAATGGTCAGATCCAATTTCAGCTCCCCTATATGACCTGGTATTCCTAACAGAACTAGCCCATTTGCTGTTAATTAATATGTAATCAATCATATTCTTATGCAGCCCATCAGATGAAACCCATGTGTACTTATGTATGTCGCGGTGTTTATAATAAGTGTTAGTTATTCTGAAACCATTGAGTTTACTTACCTGCAGGAGATGCTGCCCATTGCCATTGCAGCTACCAATACCAAAAGGGCCTATTACTCCTCCCCAAAGGTCAGAGTCAGTACGAAATTTGGCATTGAAGTCACCAAGAACAAGGGTAATATCTCCTTTCTTGACAGAATTCGAAATATCCTGAAGTTGTCTGTAAAACCTATCCTTTTCATCCTCATCGGCATCCTCAATGGGGGCATAGCAGATAACATTAAGGTCTTTAACGCTTGTCTGAAATTTTGCTGTAAGAAATATTTCATTAATGCACTCATATCCTAGAAGAGCATCACTAGCGTGTCTGCTGAGAAGCAGACCCACGCCTTGGTGATGCTTATTGTCGTCCCTCCCTGAAAAGAGAAATTTAAGATTATTTTTTAGAATCTGACCTTTATCTGTCCATCTGGTCTCTTGCAAGCCGAGAATATCTAAATTATAATGGTGGAATTCTTGTCTGAGGACATCAAGAGAAAAAGCTCTGTGCAGAGTCCTCACATTCCAACTACCTATGGAGAGAAAATGGTTAAAAAAAAATAAAATAAATACCACCTCAAGCAGCTGCTTGCCACAGAGGTCTGACAGGCCCCTGTCAGTTTATATGCCATAGTAGGAGATCTGAGAGGATGGCAGGACCTCAGCAGAGAAACGACACACATCCATGCCTAATACCGGGGTAGTGGGATGTTTAAAGAAACTGTTTATTGAGAGAGGGAATGCAGACAATATCAAACAGCCCCCTAATCGCAGACATGGGGCAAAGACCCGTCCCCCAACCACTACAGGCTGAAGCCATCTACACTGGAAGACTTCGTCCAAAGTAGATTTTGACGATGTCAATAGAAGCAAAGAGTTCAGGTGCCTGCGATGACCTCTGCTCAGGATTATCCACCAATTGATAAACATATCCTTTGAATCTATTCACTTGGGGCTGTCAACTCACAAACAAACAGAAAACACAGCGGAAGATTTTCCCTCCACAGAAGCCCACCTTTCACCTAGCACAACTCTTTAAATATCGAAAGACCAATGCTGAAATTGAGGATATAGATTTAGTATAATTTATGTTCAGTCACATTTTACCATGAGAAGCTTATTTTAGGAGTAAATGGTCTGTAAATGGTAGCTAGGTAGTCACTGGAAGGAGAGCTATGCACCAATCCCCTGTGATGATGCATAGAACCGGCCAGGCCTAGCACCTAATGTCCGACCCCGCCTTCTCGTGGTGCGGACCGTTAGTAACTTTCAAAAGAGATACTCTCTTGTGGAAGTGAACGGAAGGGGAGGGCTGCCAGATTAGTGTGGCCTACTGATCTGGACAACTATGGCTACTTTTCTTTTTTTTTCTACCCTGCTGAGGAGTGGTCAACCACACTGGTCCTGGTGCTGACCATATAAACCTACTGGACTGGACAGATATATGGCTCTGAGCTTGATTATGGATCCTGATTTTGCTGCACTGGTGGGCTTCTGTGGAGGGAAAATCTTCCGCTGTGTTTTCTGTTTGTGGGTTGACATCCCCAAATGAATAGATTCACAGGATATGTTTATCAGCTGGTGGATAATCCTGAACAGAGGTCATCGCAGGCACCTGAACTCTTTGCTTCTATTGGCATCGTCAAATTCTATATTGGAGGAAGTCTTCCAGTGTAGATGGATTCAGCCTTCAGTGGTGGGGGAACGGGCTTTTCCCCATGTCTGCGATTAGGGGGCTGTTTGTTATTGTCGGCATTCCCTCTCTCAATAAACATAGTTTCTTTAAACATTCCACTAACCATTTTCTCTCCATAGGTAGTTGGAACGTGAGGACTATGCACAGAGCTTTTTCTCTTGATGTCCTCACACAAGATTTCCACCGTTATAAATTAGATATTATTTAGATATTCTCGGCTTGCAAGAGACCAAATGGACAGATAAAGGTCAGATTCTTAAAAATAATCTTAAATTTCTCTTTTCATGGAGGGACGACAATAAGCATCACCAAGGCGTGGGTCTGCTTCTCAGCAGACACTCTAGTGATGCTCTTCTAGGGTATGAGTGCATTAATGAAAGGTTTCTTACAGCAAAATTTCAGAGAATCGTTAAAGACCTGAATGTTATCTGCTGTTATGCCCCCACTGAGGATGAGAAGGATAGGTTTTATGAACAACTTCACGATATTTTGAATTCTGTCAAGAAAGGAGATATTACCCTTGTTCTTGGTGACTTCAATGCCAAAGTTGGTATTGACTCTTGACCTTTGGGGAGGAGTAATAGGCCCTTTTGGTATTGGTAGCTGCAATGGCATGGGCAGCGTCTCCTGCAGGTAAGTAAACTCAATGGTTTCAGAATAACTAACACTTATTATAAACACCGCGACATACATAAGTACACATGGGTTTCACCCGATGGGCTGCATAAGAATATGACTGATTATATATTAACAGCAAATGGGCTAGTTCTGTTAGGAATACCAGGTCATATAGGGGAGCTGAAATTGGATCTGACCATTATCTTGTTAAAAGTGTCTTGCAACTTAAACTTAAAAAGTGTTGTGCTAAGGTTAAAAAATTTGCTTTTAATACTGAAGCTCTGAAAGACCCAGTTATAGCCAAAGCTTACCATGATAGGTTACTTAGTCATTATGACAGTCATGGTTTGCTTTCTACTAAAGTTGAGGAAGAATGGGACCATTTTAAACAGGCTTTTTTTGGAAACTAACAGTACTCTTGTAGGGAAAAAGGAGGAGAAGAGTCAGAATTATCTGAGTGATAAGGCACTTGAGCTTATTTCGGAAAGAAAGAACTGCAGGAATGTTCTTAATCAATACCCTACTAGTCCTAATAGAAAGCATTACAGAGAACTTAATAAACATGTAAAAGATCAGTTAGCTGCTGATAAGAATCTTTGGCTTGATGGTTTGGCTGACAAAGCTGAGGAAGCAGTTAAACAGCACAACAGCAGAGAGCTGTACCAGATAGTTAACGTTTTGTGTGGTAGAAAACGGACAGGTATACAGGGATTGAAGGATAAACAAGGTAAGGTTATAGAAGGGGAGGATTCTGTCATGGTTAGGTGGGCTGAGCATTTCAGTGATATTCTAAACAATGCGGTTAGTTCTATTCCCATTGTTTGCAATGACGATAGATGCATTGGTGGCTTTAATGTTGGCCCTATAACACAATCTGAAGTTATTTTGGCTGTTTCTAAACTTAAACTACATAAATCCCCAGGGGTAGATGAAATTACTACAGAAATGCTTAGAGCTGGGAATGTTTCGGTTACCACTTGGATGACTGAAATTTTGAATATCTTTTATGATAAATGCATGGTTCCTAAGGATTTTACCAGAGCTATTGTTATCCCTATTTTCAAAAAAGGTGATCGCAGTTCTTGTGATTACTATAGGGGTATCAGCCTACTCTCTGTTCCAGGTAAAGTTCTTTCCATGATTGTGCTTAATAGAATTACGAATCTGGTTGACAGTCAATTGCGTGATGAGCAATGTGGATTCAGAAGTGGTAGGGGATGTGTGAATCAGATATTTTCACTTAGGCAGATTCTTGAGAAATGTTTAGAGTTTCAGAAACCTTTGGTTGCTAACTTTGTTGATTTCAGAAAGGCTTTCGACTCTGCTGATTGTCATAACTTGTGGTTGATTGTGAGATCATATGGTATACCAGACAGGTTAGTTAACATAATGAATGCTCTTTATAATAATACTGAGTCGTGTGTGAGAGTAGGTAAGGCTTGTAGCAATTCGTTTAGCATTACTTCTGGTGTTCGACAAGGGTGCATTTTGTCTCCTTTTCTCTTTAGCTTCGTTATTGATTATGTTATGCGAAATTCACTTCAAGGGAACGATTTTGGCCTTAAATGGACTGGAGATACGAAAATTTTTGATTTAGATTATGCTGATGATTTAGCCCTTTTGGCAAATGATGATGAGATGAACTGTTTCATTCGAGCTGTTGATGAGACTGATAGTAGAGTATGTTTGGTTGTAAACAGAGAGAAAACTAAAGTGATGAAAATTGGTCAGGCAGGCTGTAATTCAGTTAATCTGAATGGTTGCAGTCTTGAGCAGGTGTCACAGTTTAATTATCTTGGGAGCTATGTAACAGATAATGGTGATGTGCAGCATGAGATTAACAGACGAATAGGGATTGCTGCCGGGACTTTTAAGAATCTAGGGAGAGTGTGGAGAAATAGCCGTATACACCTAAAGACTAAAATTAGACTGTATAATAGTTTGGTTCTTTCTAGGGTTAGTTATAGTAGTGAAACTTGGACACTTCGTAAACAAGATAACAGGAAACTAGATGATTTTGATTCCAGATGCTTACGCAGTATCTTGGGGATTAGGTGGTTCAACTTTGCAACTAATGATGAGGTTAGGCAAAGGAGTTTGCAACCTCCTTTAAGCAGCATATTGTGCTGAGAGAGACTCCGTTGGTTTGACCATGTTGCCCGTATGAATAATTATAGATTGGCGAATAGGGTTATGAACAGTGTGCCTAAAGGCCTCAGAAAGTAGGGGAGACCTAGGATGCGGTGGGCAGACAATGTCAAACAGGACCTTGTTAGAATTGGTGTGCAGTGGCCAGATGCAGTAGTTGTAGCTCAGGATAGACTTGCTTGGAGAACTAAATTGCACGGTCTGGTTGGACCTCCGTAGCCCACGGCTGCTTGAGGATGATGATGATGAATACTGCTAGGAAGTTTCTCATTGACTAATCATTCATTAATCATGGGATTACAACATAACTTTTACACTTGAGTATATTTTACATTGTGCATTCGCTGTTATTATTATATTTTCTAAGTTAATTTCTTTTAACATTACTTGGTTTGTGGTTTGCATTTCTACTTCTATTCGTGTGAGAATAATCTTATTGGTCTCTGTTACCATAATGATTTTATTAACCATTTGATCGCCATAATGTATCATGTTGGAGACAAAGGGAGATTTCGGTAGGTAATGTCAAATAGTCGAACACTTCACATTTTTAGATTTCTTCTGAGGCTTGTTTTTTGGGGGGAAGGGGAGTAAAGTAAGTCTATTTAATTCAGTCATTTAACTAGTTGACTCTGCTAGAATCAACTATGCCTGTTTTAATTAATTTTTTTTGTAGCCTGTTAAATATTCCAGTGTTCATAACTCTTTGAATACTGAATAAATATTTTATCAGTGAACAGTATTATTATTACATTTTCTAATTAATTTTTTTAAACATCTTAACATTACCTGGTTTGTGGTTTGCATTTTTACCTCTATTCGTGTGAAAAATTCTATTAAAACTTAGATAACTATTATTCTGAGCTGTTTAATAAAAAAGGTCTATATTTTAGAAGTTTGTGTAAATAATTCAATATTCATCAATTTCTTTTAAGTTTCTTACCAGTGGTATTGTTGCTGCTAAATATTACAGCTTCTATAACTCTTTAAATACCTAGCTTTAATTGCTTAAAATCAGGATTTAGATATCTTTATCTTCCGTTATTTTACCATAAAAACCTCTTTTCACTGATAAAATATTTGTTCAGTAAAATGTTTCAACAGGTAACTCGGTGAATAGTATCCACAGAGTTACCTGTTGACTTTGAAGTCAATAAATCAGTAAATAGTTTTGTGATAAAAAAATTATGCAGACGTGGGATTCTAACCCATATTTCTCGAGATATGTGTCAGAGTTTCTAAGACCACTAAACTAACGCCGGCTCCATCTTTTTTCCCCTAATGTGACATCAGTCTCCTGTGATTAGATAGTACCAGATAGCAGTCCTCCCTTAGAGTTGTTGGTCATCGTCCATTACTGTATTGTATGGATAAGCTCTATCCTGGTTGGAATATCTTGCAAAGTAAATTTCCCAAAGTGAAATACCACCACTGAATTCTTCACATTCAGCCATTTGCCAACATCTACTGAACTTTGAGCCGTATCAAACCGACCTATAGCTGGCAACTGCACTTATTCTGATAAATGATGTATGGTAGACATATCCAGTAAATCTGATATCTCGATTCCACCTTGCACTTCACAGGAGAACTGGTGAACAGCGAAACACCCCGCTTTTAACATGCGACATATTTACATATATTGCTCCTAGTGCCATTCATTTCATACCATACCTCAATTCTGCATCATAAATTACATACTATGCACGACTTTTGTGCATTTCTTTGTAGGAGTTTTAGGATATCGTAATTTTTTCATTTGTTCTTTAAGTTATGCAAACCAGTGTGATTGTAACGTTCTGATTTTGGCATTTCTGTATTAAACAGATTGGAACCTCTGTTGTATGAGCAGGTTGACATCGATTGAGAATGCATGTCTTCCGTGGCATATGCTGAAAACTTTTCAGAGGGGTGGGGGGAGTTAAATGCTCGAGTCTGATTTTTGAGGTCTTCAGTAGAATATACACGCTATTCAAGCTGTCAATAGAGAGGGGGAGAAATAACAAAAGAACATATAAGATGTATTTGAATTTCATCAGAGTAAAAATAAAATTGAATTTTTTAATCTAACTTTAAATATGCCATAACTCTAAATCGATATTTTTTTTTATCAGGATGCTGTGAATCTTCCCACGAGACCACCTTTTCACAACACAACTGCTATGGTCATTGTCAGCATCAGTCTAATTTTGTTCGTGCCAATCCTTGATGTTGAGTGTTTGGAACGGCTTGGTTGGATTTTTCTTGTAGCAGTGATAACCCATCATTTACGTGATGGCTTGAGGCATGGATTATGGATTTGGCCCTACGGATCCAGCAAGCCAATTGATTGGTATTTATATTTGTGTATCACATGTATTTTTCCATTAATTTGTCGATTGCTAATAAAAGCAATAAGCAATGAACTTGGTTAATTCATTATTTCCTGACGGCTTTTATGCTCTCTCATCTAATAAAGGAAAAAGTATATATTGAAAGTTGTATTTTATTTCTGTAATACATCTCTTTTGTATGCACGGACATAGCGAAGAACTATGGTTAGAGGGTGAGAGACAACGAAAATTTTCCAACTCGTAAATCAAATTTTGCCAACTGAAAAAAAGGGACACCCAGATTATCGCTCTCTGTGTATGTGGGGGGGGGGGGATATCCAAATTTTTACCAACTGCCTCCATTTTTATTCCCTTATTTTCACAACACCAGTCCTAATTTTCACAACTCACCTGCTTGTTCCAAGTGACTTCGAATTTTGACAACTGCCCTCTATTTTCCCAAGTTACCTCAATTTGGTCAACTATCCTTAATTTCACACCAGTCCCAATTTTCACAACTTATCTGCATTTTACCATGTGGCTTCCAATTTTGACAATTGTCCTATATTTTGCCGAGTTACCTCGATTTGGCCAACTACCTTTGATTTTGACAACTAAATTTCACAAAACCAATCCCAGTTTTCACAACTTGCCAATTGGCTTTGAATTTTGCCATCTGCCCTACATTTGGCCAGGTTACCACCATTTGGCTAATACCAGTAGATTTTGCCAACTCGTAATAATTTTACAAAAAAATCCCAAGTTTTACATTTCCCCTGATTTGTCTAGTCATTTTAAATTTTGCCAAATCCGATTTCGTCAACTGTTCGATTCGTTAATTGCACAAAAACATTCCCAATTTTCGCAACTCGCATATATTTTACCAAGAGGCTTCAAATTTTGCCAAATCGCCATATTTTTACATCTCACTTTAATTTTTCCAAGTCGCTTCGAATTTTGCCAACTTTCCAAGTTGTCCCAATTTTGTCATTTCCCAAGATTTTGCCAACTCTCCTTAATTTCACAAAAACATTCCCAATTTTCACAACTCGCCTGTATTTTACCCAGTGGATTCGATTTTTCCCAAGTTACTTTGATTTTGCTGCCTTAATTTCATAAAAACATTCCAATTTTTTTCCAACTCACTAGTATTTTACCAAGTGGCTTCGAATTTTGCCAAGTTGCCTCGATGTTGACAATTACCCTAGATTTTGCGCAGTTTAGATTTTATTAACTTCTGTTAATTTTACAAAAAAAGTTTTCAGAATTCTCCTGGATTTTAAAGTCGCCTGGAATTTTGCCAACTCCGATTAACTTTGAGGGGTTAGCCCCCCATACCTCCCCTGTTTGTATGTACACTGCTCAAAGTGGAAATTGCAACACTCGTATATTATTAAGCTATTAGGATTCATCTATAAAAAATAATACACTTAATAAACCTCACTAGATTGATATACTGATAACATTCTCAACTTACTTGAACTAATCCGTCGAAATTTTATTTGCAACTGGATTGATAGTCAAAATTTAGCAAATACTTCAGCGATTATATCGATATATCT
Source organism: Ryuthela nishihirai (assembly GCA_038380435.1). NCBI lineage: Eukaryota > Metazoa > Arthropoda > Arachnida > Araneae > Heptathelidae > Ryuthela > Ryuthela nishihirai. Next base: position 149,805,586 of record JAWZYU010000001.1, on the reverse strand, counting down.
ATGGAACAAGCTACATGAGAAAGCCTCTTTTATATGATATCGGTAACAGAAAAATCCTCCTCACTAAAAATTTTTAAAGAATAATTTTAAACTACAAACCTGAGCAATAAGCTTTGGATATTTATTACTGTTCAGTCACACCGGTGAAAAGGAATTTCACCCTTGTGCAGAAAAGCGACACACCGACCATGGACTTGCGACGGGGAGGATGAGGGTTGAACCGGTTACCGGAATATCAACACTTCCTTTTAGAGAGGTAAAAAGAAACATTCTACCTCGTGATCCTCGGGAATTGTCCCATTTTCTTTTTATTTATTTTTTAACAACTATTGCTAATAGAGGCAGGCCTAAGTTTTTTGTCCCCTGCCTGACTGAATACAAGGATATAAGGTCCCAAGGGAAGGGTTGAATCCAGATGGTTGCTGGCTACCTTCACTTTTACCCAATGTGGGACAATTCCCGAGTAACGAGCAGGTAGAATTTTCCTTTTTACCTCTGTAAAGTGCAAAGATGGTAAAAGAATCGTTGGCATGCCGCAAACCGGTTCAACTTCATCATCTCCCGGCCGTAAGCCTGTTGACCATCTAGTTAATAGAAAGGTTACTTTTGTGCTTATTTTTTTTAATTTTTTTTTTTGTAATTCATTTTTATTTATTTTTTAATTATTAATATAAAAATAATATTTGATTAAATATGAGCTTGATTATTTGTTTTATTTTTTTACTTTATTTTTACTTTTTTTTTATAACTATTGATTATTTTATATTTTTAACGATTTCATTCATGCCTGAATAAAAATAAAATTCGCATATTAAAAATCATAAAAAAATCATAATTTCTTTTAGGGCGAAAAAATGAAACGATATCAATCCGGAGCAGAAAAAAGAAACGAGGGCAATAACCGCTAGAGTAAATTTGCAGAACGAGTAACTTGCCAAATGTTTTTGCTCCCATAACTCTTTAAATATTGAACGCACGTTGCTTAAAATCGAGGTTTAAATAGATTTGATTGAGATCTTTAAATTATCTTCAGTCACATTTTTTCATAAAAAGCTTATTTTAGAAATTAAAGCAATTGAAAATTTTCTTATTTATATGACATGAGCTGGAGTAGTCAGAATTCGATGACCATTTATTGTAAATGTTTACAATATTTATAATAAGAGGTTATTTCTTGCATTGCATTTTGTATAATGATTTAATACGATATGTTGTGCGCATTTTATTTACCAATAGGTTCATATCGTAACACCATAATAATTTGGTACTGGAAATCGAAAAACAAAAGCCAAATAAATACCTTGCAATAAGCTATGTGGAGATTGCCTCTTGCCATCTGTCACGTGACAAACGAGTCTCCGATATCGGCACTCTTCGGCTCCCGACGTTACTACAGCGATGCTCCGTCTTATTCATGGTGTAAGTTTACGGCCACCGTCGGAATCTTAACATTATCTTTTACCACCATTGTGGTAAGATTCATACTTTAAAAATAAAAAGTAAATACCCCCTCAAGCAGAGGCTTAGCCACAGAGGTCTGACAGGAGCTTGTCAGTTTATATGCCAGAGTAGAAGGTCTGAGAGGATGGCAGAACCATAGCAGAAAAACGACACATACATCCTTGCCTTACCCGGGGCTCGAACCCAGATCCCTTAGATCCGTAGCCAAGCTCGCTAACCACTCGGCCACGGGACGGCATTCACACTTTAGAATCTCCCAAAAGACTTAATTACACCCTCTAACGGTGTGAAATTTTAAATGAATATTTCAAGGGATCGATTTGGGCTAGAAATACGATATTTTAGTAATGGCTTGTTCCTTCGCCACCAGGTGGATGGGAAAACAGAACGTTTCGATTTGAGAAATTAATTAAAATTATTTTTCAATTGATTACTAATGAAATATGATTATTCATCGGTTTCAGATCCTCCAAATGGCTTTAATTTATTATCGTTAGAGGATGGTAAATGTAAAACTTAAAGTAATATTGCAAGCGATATATTTATCTTCAGAAATGAGAAATTCTGGTGAATGAGTGGCTGATGAAAAACGGAATAAATGATAATCATATGCGACATAATTAAGTTATGATTCATTAAATAAAATTCGACCGGTTGCGCCATATTTTTATCAATTTAATTATCAGTTATAAAATTTTGAATAATATTTCAATATAGTAATAATATGTAAATAATTTTATTTTATATATACTTGGTGATTTATCCCTTAACCCCAGGGGTAAGAAAATCCAATTTTCTCATTTTGAAGGATAAATGAGATATGTTTCTGACGTTTTATTCGGCTAATAATATATTACTCTTTATATTATTATTATTAATATTTATATATTATTAGTACGAATTACTACTGTTAAAGGATGAAAAATTCTGAAATTGAAAAAGTTAAAACGTGCATCTCATATTCGCCAGAGGCGATATATTTTCCTTCTAGTTTTTCAATAGAGGGGAAAACGAATCATATTCAAAACAATTTCGTTGAAACTATGTGAGCATTCAGTAATAAATTATCACAGGAATATGTCCCGTAGTCAAGATACACTTGAAATAATTAACTGAAAATAATTTGGTTTTGCCCTAAGTAGAAATTTTTTTTTAGCTAATTATGCAAGCATTTCAATATAAATTTCCTTTATGCCTATTTGAGTGAAGTTGGGGGGGGGGGGGGACTAAGTCGGTCGTGCGCCAGACTAGTAATTTGCAGTTCCCAGATTCAAGTCCCACCTGGGCTAGAGTTCAGATTTATCTCCGCAAAACTCCCCGCCCTGCCCATGTTCAATAGGAGAGACCTAAGAGCTTGGAAATGCCGCCGTCCGTCGGGTGAAACGTTAAGCCGTGACCACTATGTGCGAGAGAGCCATACCCTCTGCACGTTAAAGAACACGCTGGGTGGCCTTGATTGGAGGCTACCATCTGTCTCCCAACAGCTGTCCAGTGGGTCATCTCCACCCCCCAACCTTCTCTGAGATGTAAAACAATCCAACCCGTTTGATATTTTATGAAGATAGTGATAAAAATTATTCATTCTTAGCCATGATCTGTAAAAAAAAGTAAGGGTGGGAGGGCCAAGGGGGGGGGGATAGAGATTGGATTTCCATTACAGTGTAACATTTCCCCTTCGTTTTTTGCAGTGTTCAAAAATTCATGAAAAATGCTTCTTGCACCCGACCACCAACCTCCTGATTTATTCCAAAGTGTCGAATTCTGAATTGCGAAATCCGAAATATATGTCAGCTGTTTATTTTGTACGTTTTGAAAATGATGCCATTAAATGAAACAAATGGACCCATGAGACATTTCTTTAGGGGGGGGGGGGCGAGGTTCTCCGGTACATCACTGTCTCTTGATCTTGCCTTACGATTCCTTAGTATTTACTCTATTACCTGTTGAACTCGCTTAGTGAAAGCAGCCTTGGAAAGTCTCAATCCGATATCTTTTAGAAGCGGTTTAATACTGATCGATGAAATCAGTGTCACAATCCGAGTTTATCGATATTGAAACTTTATTTAAATTCGGCAGCTCATTTCTGAAAATTTCGTTGCCTTAGTTTCATATTTCCTTTACAGTTCATAAATCTCCTAATTATTAGTATAATAATAAGTAGGGTGCATCAATTACTGTAGTTACCAACACATAGTATATTATGTTAATTTTTCTTGATCATCGTTTAATTGAAACTTATGTTTCAGAAGAGAAAAAAGTCTTTGCGATTTTTACTCGTAAAAGTACCTTTAATTAGTAGTGACGAGGTCATCAGCCAACAGGCAAAAAGCTCTTTGTTTTCATTAGGTCTCAACTTGGTGAAACGGTTTATAGGTAATACTTTTCACCGCTAAAGGCTTCTTTAACGCCATAGAAAGGCAGACACTATCAGCAACGAACTGTCGAATGTTAGATGATTTTGTTCGCCGAGTCTGATCGATTCATTTCCACAGCATAAATACGTTTCAAGAGGAACTCGTGATTTCTCTGCAATAAGAACTATTTTCTCTGTAATAAGAGTAAAGGAATAAATGTATGAAGCAACTTACTTGAAACAAACTCCAGATAACTCCTTTTTGGTAAGAAGAGAAAATGGGCCTTTCAAATGATTTGTAGTTGCAAACGAATGGTGCTTTTTTGCACTTAATGCGCTTCGAGCGCTTGGTGTACTTTGATGGCCTCTTAATAGGTAGGTGATAATCTCTGCTAATATTTGGTTAATAATGAAAACCGATAACGATCATTTTAACTGCGTCAAGTTGAAAAGGATTTAAAATAAAGTTCATTTTAAACAGGTTTAATTGAAAGAAAGAAATACTCAACAGATTTTTTTACCCATTTTATAGACGTTGAATTAAACATCTTAATTTGCATAATATCGGCAATTACTTTCACATTCGGGAACACAAAATACGCAATATATAAGAGATATTTATTACCATTATTATAGGAATGCCTGATAAGTTATAATTTGGATGTTTTCCATTTTGCCAATACAAGCAGAAAGTTTTTTTTACATGGATGATATTGTGAAAAAATTAGTCAGGGAGCAGCCCATATGGAAAATATTTACTTTTAGAAGAATTGTGTTTCAATGGAGCGGATTGACTCCATTTGCCATTCTAAGTGTTCATACTCTCAGGTCAAAGGAAGGTCATTGGACATCACTCGAGATCTTCACTGAATTGACGTCTTCGGGCAAAATCTTCAAATATCAGGTCAGTACTCATTTCTCGTGAGAGTTGCTTCTTCATTTTCTTCTGACTAATTTTAACTTCTTCTTGCTTATCAGGAGTGGGACTGACCAGCTTGAAAGGAACATCGGCGGCCAGCTCTCCTCCAATGGCTCCCAAGTAAAGGCGAATTCGAATCATGTAGGAGATCACAATACCCAGAGCATCGCTCATGTTCAGAGTGGATGATGCCAGATTGGTGTCGCCTTCTTTTAGCATTCCGTCCAGAGCAATTCCTCGCTTGTCCTTGTTGTTAGAGGCAAGTGGCAGAAGATAAAACACTTTGGATAACGTCGCGCCAGGTATCACAGGACAGCCTTCTTTCGAATCAATGCTGGCAACAGTTTTGTGATAGTGCCCATTCACCATTGTGACCTCAGTGTTTTGCACAACGCTTACTTTCACGTTCTTCACGGTCTTCTTTGAATAGTTGGACATGATCATGTGGATTGCAATCTTGTCACCATGATAATAAAATTCTCTATCCAATGTTACTTCGAGTTGCAATTTCCCAGGGCTGAGCACAAATCCTTTGCTGACGAGAGTGCTTGGTTGGCGAACAATGGGCCCAGGCTGAAAGAACTGCAATTTACGAATGGCCATGGACACGGAGTTTCTCTTGTGGGGTTTCTCTTCTTTCTCTTCGGCAACAAACAATTTCAGCTCGTATTCTACCCCGAGGGGTCGGCCTTGATCTTCAGGGCCTGGCTGAAGGGTTACAGAAGGGGGTGCGTTTTCAGGAAGGTCAAAAGCAAAGGGGAAAGCATTCTCACCCAATTTACGGATCAGTTTATCTTGAAGGTCGGATTTCTGTTCTATGTATGCATTGGACGGATACACCTGGTCCAGAGCCAAGTACAGTTGACGGCTGAAGTGAAGGCCCATAACTTCATCTTCCTCTCGACCGTATCTGAAGGTAGTCACTACTTGTCCAAAAACTTTCCTGCCTTTTAGATAGTCCGAGTCAACGAGCACAACACCTTCCACAGGCTCCACAGAATCCCCGTAGTCGCCGAAATCTCTTTTGCCAAGGTAGACGGTGATCTTGCCATTCGGTGCAGTCTTTTTGAAGACTTTAACCGCCACCACGTAGGCGAGGAGCAGCAATGGAAACATGGCTGTCTTCGAGAACTCAACTGATGAGGCACAAATGCTAAGTTATCCACACCACTAGTTACTAATTTCTTTCAGCTGGAAGTGAGATCGTCGCGACTGTTGTATTTAAATGGCTTATGGGTGATCGTGACGTAGTGAGGATGAAATCATAACAGAATACTTTTGCACTAGAAGGTCTTCTCCACCAGTGCGAAGCCTTCTAAAAGAACCAAAGCCTAGGATGTGCTCTTAGCAGTTTTCCTTCGCAAACGGCTCTCATTTGGGCAAATGTCCCAGAAGTGTTTTATTTGTTTTTAAATCTCAGCCTGTATTTGATACGAAATGTTTGTTATTGCACTGTGGCAGCATTTACAGAAAAATGTTCAGTCCTGTTAATTATTTACTGTATACTGTAAGATTTATGAAAATCGCGATCTATAGATGAAATCCGTCTGAGATATTATTTTGGCGCCGATTGTTCCATAAACGTTTTCAACTTCGGACACCATTCTCCCCCCTACCCCCAACATACCCCCACTTTATTCCATGATTTTAAGGATAACGGGTACTGAGAGCTATGTCAAGGAGATCAATTTCAAATAACTAGGAAGTCCGATCATTTCTGGAAAACAAGGAATGGTCCTTTTCAAAGACAAAACTTTTTGCCATTTCCCAAATGTAACCGCTCCGAAGGTGAAAGTTCAAACTAATGCAATATTCGAAATCGGCGAATTGTAATATTTTGTGAGTACCTAGACCCAATTTTTCATTTACCTATTAAACAAAACAAAAATGTAATCTCTGCAGACAGACTACAAATTGAAAACAGTGGTCTGTTTTTCTTCTTGTTTTTGAAAGGAAGTGTGAAATGCGGCGAATTGAAAACTTTTTCCAAAAAGGATATTTTGGTTCCATTTTGGGCCATTTTCTGTTGAGCATAATTGTAAATTTGGATTTCGATGACAATGAAGAATTCGGAATATTTTTCGAATGATGCGAAAAATTGGGGACTGAAAAAATTCCATCAAGTGGACATTTTTCAAATAACCGTTTTTTTGGCGAATAATAAATTCACGGTTTACCTGTTGACATATAATTCAAGAAGTAATTTTTGTGGAAAAAACGATTCGCCAATGAGTGCGATTCGAACCCACACCTCCCACTTGCATGCCAGATTAGAGCACCTGACATGTACTTGGTAAGCGTGGGTTCGAATCCAACTCATCGGCGAATCATTTCCACAAACATATTTTTAAAAGAAAGATTTCAGATATCAGGTGAATGAACACTGTACTAGGTTTTGGCGAGTGCTGGACTTAACTTCTCTAGTACTGTTCAGTCCCGACGGTGGAGAGTGGTAAACATGGCATTCTCCCGATAGATGAAGTGCAGTCGCTGAATTGCGGAGCATCTGGGGTTTGTCATTCATTACATTACCTCTACCAATGCTAACAGACAGCATGAACAGTTGCACCTTTCAGACGTTGCTCAGTTGAATTATCTCGGGAATTGTGTAACAGATAGTAGTGATGTGACAGCAGATAAACAGAGGAACAGAGGTTGCTGCTGGGACTTTTAAGTATCTCTGGAGATAATTCTGGAGATAACCAGTAAATTATTCCCATCCGTCTAACAATTGTACAAATTGTTAGACGGATGGAAATAATTTACTGGTCATAAGGCAGCTTACCAGTTATTTGTTAACCGACTGCCAGAGAAAAATATTTGTTTTCTTTTGATCCATTGAAGAGCCTCAATCCGTTGCAGAAACGGTTTCTGCGTGGAACCTAGAAGTTAATTTCTTTTTTTTCTTTTCGTTAATCAAAACTCGATGCATTAGTCTGATGAAAATGCTGCAACCAAGCTGGCAACGTAGCACGAAATGTTAGATGGAAGTATCGTCGTTATTCTCGGCTGCCTATTTAGCGATCTTCATTGGGGGGATCTTCATATCAATAGAGAGTAATGAAGCTTTAATGAAACGATGAAAATTTATAGCCAAGTTTTATTATTTTTAAATTTAGTATTTGTTAAGAAGAGATAAACTTTTAAATTATATTAATTTCTAGAGGGAATATCTACACGAAAAAAAGGAATAAAGATTTCCTTTTCCTGTTCCAGAGCATTTCTTACTTTATGGGGATAAACAATCCAATTTGTTGCTAGGCAACAGGAGACGAAGCCTACAAATATCGTTCCTTATCTGTCTTGTATCTTCTAGTAATCCAATTTAATTGAAGAGTGTCTTTACCTTGCTTGCCAGATGCTTTCTAATCGCAAAATCTCTTAGTAGGCATTAAACTCTTTGTGTTTGCTATTTGCGTGCAATATTGATCTATTTTCTTTCTTGCTTTCATAGGGAAATCTAGCGTTACTTACATAAAGAAGGAGTTGCTTTTTTTCCTGGTTCATTTAATAAATTCCAATTTCGTTCTCCCAATTCATTATTTATGTTTCCATTTTAATTCAATAAAACACAAAAAAAATTTAATATACAACTTTCGGATTTACAACGCCACAAAAACACATCGAAAAATTTTACTGTTTCCATTTTTGAAAAACGAAGTGGCTCTCCCCTACATAAAGGACTGAGATAACCTGAAGTCTCTGTTGTCCTCGTTTCTCATAATATATATAGCACACGGACATGCCCCTTGGCTTAAGAGGTAGGTACGCTAACTACTGGACCACGGACATGCCCCTTGGCTTAAGAGTTAGGTACGCTAACCACTGGACCGCGGACATGCCCCTTGGTTTAAGAGGCAGGTACACTAACCACTGGACCACAGACATGCCCCTTGGCTTAAGAGATAGATACACTAACTACTGGACCAGCTACAGCCTAAATTTCCGGAAATGGTTTTTCTGCATTTATGGTAAAGTATCTAAGGGACCTGGGTTCGAGCCCCGGGTAAGGCATGGATGTATGTGTCGTTTTCTGCTGAGGTCCTGCCATCCTCTCAGATCTTCTACTTTGGCATATAAACTGACAGGCTCCTGTCAGACCTCTGTGGCAAGCAGCTGCTTGAGGGGGTATTTATTTTTATTTTATTTATTATCTGTAAATGGTAGCTAGGTAGTCACTGGAAGGAGAGCTATGCACCAATCCCCTGTGATGATGCACAGAACCGGCCAGGCTTAGTACCTAAAGTCCGACCCCGACATCTCGTGGTGCAGGCCATTACTGCATTTCAAAAGAGAGACTCTCTTGTGGAAGGGAACGTAAGAGGAAGGCTGACAGATTAGTGTGGCCTACTGATCTGGAGAACTGTGGCCATGGCCCCCACAAGGGGGGGAGGGAGGCTGACAGGGAGTCAGGGAGTCTGGAAACCCTGGGTGTCTGGGAATTGGGGGGGGGGGGGGGGGGCGTGGCGAGACGGTCCAATAAGTGAGATGAACAGAAGACAAAAAGCGACTATATAAAATATTGACTTTTGTTTTGTCTATCCAACTAAAATTAATTATTTTATTAGGCACATTACGTTAGCCTCTCATTATACCGACTTTTTGTTTCGTCTTTGTGATTCATCGCCATTCATACTCTTATTTATGCCGATGGACAATACGTGGCTGTTTTGATGCATTTAAAAAGAAAATCAATTTTATTTTTTTTTATTCTCACCGATTTTGAACTTATAGAACTTAGACAATGGTCAACTTACCGCAAAAGCAGCAAAACCTGTAAATACATATGAGAAAGATCTATCAGAAGACTTACTGCACGAAATCTTTCACCTTAAAAGTATTCACAAGACAATTTTCGACACTGAAAGAAGCCCGATTAGACTTCTGAACGCAATTTACGACAAAAAACTGCAAGGTATATTTGCCAATATCTGCTTCGCCATTAAACTGTTTTGTACAGTGCCAGTTCCTGTTTCTTCAGCTGAAAGATCGTTCAGCAGACTGGCAAATTCATTGGAAACATGGCAAAGAAGCACAACTAGTCAAGAGCGACTTAACCATCTAGCAATTTTGTGCATCGAAAATGATTTAGCTAAGCAAGTTGATTTTACTGAAGTTATTGAAAAATTTGCGACGACCAAAGCTAGAAAATACACTTTGAGATAATTTTTTATGTTATTGTAAGTTTTTCTTACGTAAATCCATATTTTTTTTTAATAAATATAAATATTACTTTTATGTCATCATTTAAACTGACTCATTTTATCCAAAATCCTCTAGAGCAGCACGCTGCCCTTAACCTTAACCGGTAGGTAGGGTGGCCCGCCAAAGATCCTGGCCTGGGAGCCCCGCTTCCGGATGTGGGGGCCTTGACTACGGCTACTTTTCTTTTTTTCTATCCTGCTGAGGAGTAGTCAACTACACACTTGATAATGTATCCTGATTTTGCTGCACTGGTGGGCTTCTGTGGAGGGAAAATCTTCCGCTGAGTTTTCTGTTTGTTTGTGGGTTGACATCCCCAAGTGAATAGATTCACAGGATATGTTTATCAGCTGGTGGATAATCCTGAGCAGAGGTCATCGCAGGCACCTGAACTCTTTGCTTCTATTGGCATCGTCAAATTCTACATTGGAGGAAGTCTTCCAGTGTAGATGGATTCAGCCTTTAGTGGTGGGGGAACGGGTTTTTGCCCCATGTCTGCGATTAGGGGGCTGTTTGATATTGTCGGCATTCCCTCTCTCAATAAACATAGTTTCTTTAAACATTCCACTAACCATTTTCTCTCCATAGGTAGTTGGAATGTGAGGACTTTGCACAGAGCTTTTTCTCTTGATGTCCTCACACAAGAATTCCACCGTTATAATTTAGAAATTTTTAGCTTGCAAGAGACCAGATAGACAGATAAAGGTCAGATTTTAAAAAATAATCTTAAATTTCTCATTTTGGGAATAAAGATAAAAAGAATCTCCAAGAGATTGATTACCTTGGGGTAAAAATTGATAGAAATTTAAGCTGGAAACCTAACATAAATATACAGACCAAAAAAAGTTAAATCAATGCTCCACAGGTTGTACTATTTAAGAAAAATATTGAATACTGATATGTTAAGGGTACTGTACTTTTCTAGGATCCAGTCTGCCTTGAGTTATGGAATATTATGCTATGATGGAACTTATAAAACTTTATAAGTTATTAAAATAATAAAGAGTATAACCATTCCACAAAAAAATTTTAAACATATATATATTATAAATACTGCGAATTAAATATATTTCCTTTAAAACGCCTCTATACGTACAAACTAATGCTTTATCTTTATAAACATAATTCATTGTTTCAAATGAAAACTTATAAATATTGTTTGGGAAATGAAGAAACGCCATACGTAGTTCCCAAGGCAAAAAAAGAAATACTTCACAAACACTATTTATATCTTGCACCTAAGTTATTTAATTCCTTAACACCTGATCTCAGAAATTTCATTTGTGGATAGTTCACATATAAAGAAAAACTGAAACAGTTCCTCCAAAATATAACTGATAAGGAGTCTTTCATATTTTAAGCTAACTCCTTAAAGTTTCATTTTTCTATCTCTATGAACGCAAAAATAAAATAATATGCATAGAAAAATAAAATTACCTAAATATATGCTATATATTTCCCCCTGTTGTTCGAGAAAGGGATACGCATACTTTTCTGTTAATGCACATTCAACTATCATTGAAGATGTTTGAGATTGTATATGTTATATGTTAAAATATGTTGTCACTACTTTATTCCTGTGTTAATTATTACAATAACCTGGTGAGCATATGTTCTTGGGTTATTTACATTGTAATAATGTACATTTATATCAAAAATAAAACCAAAAAGTTCAAAGTACAAAGTTCCAAGGAGTAGGTTTGCTTCTCAGCAGACACGACAGTCATGCTCTCCTACGTTATTAGTGCATTAATAACAGGTTTCTTACAGCCAAATTTCATCATCATCATCCTCCTCAAGCAGCCATGGGCTACGAAGGTCCAACCAGACTGTGCAATTTAGTTCTCCAAGCAAGTCTATCCTGAGCAACATCTGCTGTATCTGGCTACTGCACACCAATTCTAACAAGGTCCTGTTTGACATTGTCAGCCCACCGCATCCTAGGTCTCCCCTTCTTTCTGAAGCCTTGAGGCACACTGTTCATAACCCTATTCGCCAATCTATAATTATTCATACGGGCAACATGGCCAAACCAACGGAGTCTCTCTCTGCACAATATGCTGCTTAAAGGAGGTTGCAAACTCCTTTGCCTAACCTCATCATTAGTTACAAAGTTGAACCACCTAATATACGCGTCCAATATTAATATAATAATAACGCTCAAGATACTGCGTAAGCATCTAGAATCCAAAGCATCTAGTTTCCTGTTATCTTGTTTACAAAGTGTCAAAGTTCCACTACCATAACTAACCCTAGAAAGAACCAAACTGTTATACAGTCTAATTTTAGTCTTTAGTGTATATGCCTATTTCTCAACACCGTACACAGATTCTTAAAAGTAATCAGCAGCAATCCCTTTCTTCTGTTTATCTCATGCCCTACATCAACACTATCTGTTATATAGCTCCCAAGATAATTCAATTGAGACACACTTGCTCGAGGTCGCAACCATTCAAAGCGACTGAAGCACCATCTGCCTGACCAATTTTCATTAGTTTTCTCTATATTCATCACCAAACCAACTCTATTACCATTCTCATCAACAGCCCTAATGAAAGAATTCATCTCATCAACATCATTAGCCAAGAAGGCCAAATCATCTGCATAATCTAAATAAGAATTTTTCAGATCTCCAGAACATTTAAGGCCAAAATCTTTCCCTTGCAGCGAATTTCGCACAAAATAATCAATAACCATACCAAAGAGAAAAGGAGACAAAATGCACCCTTGTCGAACACCAGAAGTAATGCTAAACCAATTCCTACAAGCCTTACCAATTCTCACACATGGCTCAGAGTTATTATAGAGCGCTTTCATTATGTTAACTAACTTGTCTGGTATGGCTTGTAATACAGTAACGTCTCCTACAAGTAAGTTTGCTTACTTGTAGGAGACGTTGCTCATTGCCATTGGAGCTATCAATAACAAAAGGGTCTATTACTCTTTTCCAAAGGTCAGAGTCAGTACCAACTTTGGCATTGAAGTCCCCTAGAACAAGGGTAATACATCCTTTCTTGGCAAAATTAGAAATATCCTGAAGTTGTCCATAAAACATATCGTTCTCATCATCATCGTCATCTTCAGTGGGGGCATAACAGAAGATAACATTCAAGTCTTTAATGCTTGTCTGAAATTTTGCTGTAAGAAACCTTTCATTAATGCACTCATATCCTAGAAGAGCATCACTAGCGTGTCTGCTGAGAAGCAGACCCACGCCTTGGTGATGCTTATTGTCGTCCCTCCCTGAAAAGAGAAATTTAAGATTATTTTTAAGAATCTGACCTTTATCTGTCCATCTGGTCTCTTGCAAGTCGAGAATATCTATTTAATTATAATGGTGGAATTCTTGTGTGAGGACATCAAGAGAAAAAGCTCTGTGCAGAGTTCTCACATTCCAACTACCTATGGAGAGAAAATGGTTAGTGGGATGTTTAAAGAAACTAGGTTTATTGAGAGAGGGAATGCCGACAATATCAAACAGCCCCCTAATCGCAGACATAGGGCAAAGACCCGTTCCCCCACCACTAAAGGCTGCAGCCATCTACACTGAAAGACTTCCTCCAATGTAGAATTTGACGATGCCAATAGAAGCAAAGAGTTCAGGTGCCTGCGATGACCTCTGCTCAGGATTATCCACCAGCTGATAAACATATCCTGTGAATCTATTCACTTGGGGCTGTCAACTCACAAACAAACAGAAAACACAGCGGAAGATTTTCCCTCCACAGAAGCCCACCAGTGCAGCAAAATCAGGATCCATAATCAAGCTCAGAGCCATATATCTGTCCAGTCCAGTGGGTTTATATGGTCAGCACCAGGACCCTGTGTGGTTGACCACTCCTCAGCAGGGTAGAAAAAAAAAAGTAACCATAGTAGTCCAGATCAGTAGGCCACACTAATCTGGCAGCCCTCCCATTCCGTTCACTTCCACAAGAGAGTATCTTTTGAAAGGTACTAATGGCCTGCACCAGGAGAAGGCGGTGTCGGACGTTAGTTGCTAGGCCTGGTCGGTTCTATGCATCATCACATGGGACTGGTGCATAGGTCTCCTCCCAGTGACTACCTAGCTATCATTTACAGACCAAGCATTAAAGACTTGAATGTTTTCTGTTATGCCCCCACTGAGGATGATACAGTTAGGTTTTATGGACAACTTCAGGATATTTTTAATTCTGTCAAGAAAGAAGATATTACCCTTGTTCAAGGTGACTTCAATGCCAAAGTTGGTATTGACTCTGAACTTTGGGGAGGGTAATAGGTCCTTTTGGTGTTGGTAGCTGCAATGGCAATGGGCAACGTCTCCTACAGGTAAGTAAACTCAATGGATTCAGAATAACTAACACATATTACAAACACCGCGACATACATAAGTACACATGGGTTTCACCTGATGGGCTGCATAAGAATATGATTGATTATATATTAATTAACAGCAAATGGGCTAGTTCTGTTAGGAATACCAGGTCATATAGGGGAGCTGAAATTGGATCTGACCATTACCTTGTTAAAAGTGTCTTGCAACTTAAATTTAAGAAGTGTTGTGCTAAGGTTAAAAAATTTACCTTCAATTCTGAAGCTCTGTCATGGTTTGCTTACTACTAAAGTTGAGGAAGAATGAGACCGTTTTAAACAGGCTTTTCTTGAAACTAACAATACGTTTAGGCTGCTACTAGTCCTAATAGACAGCATTATAAAGAGCTTAATATACGTGTAAAGATCATAAATAATGAACATGGTTCCTAAGGATCTTCAAGTGTTGACGCCATCACAGGGAATGGTAATACACCTGGATATCATTAATAAAGGAGATATTAGCCTTGTTCAAAGGTGATTTGAATGTCAAAGTTGGTACTGACTCTGACCTTTCCCTGGGCAATTACTGAGAGCCTGCCATAATACTATTTGTAGAATCCCTTCTTCAAGTGTTGACACAATCACAGGGAATGTTAATACACCTGTAATTTTTGCCCTATTGTAATCGTCGTGGTTTTTCGTCTGCATGAATGGCGCCGAATCCCTTTCCCACTGACACAGTAATACGATAATCATGCAAACCTCTTCCTCAAAGCAATGAAATGGGAAGCACAAAAGTAAAAATCTGTGGACTGATTACGGTCTATCACAGCGGCAAAACTTAACCGAAACGCCATTTCTAATAATAACATCCAATTATACTTATTATTACGTATCAGTTTCAATAATTTTAGTTTAGGTTTGTAATTAAGTGAAATTATTAATAAGTAAATGAATTCTTTCAATCTGGTCCCTAATATGCCTCATTATAAATCCAGCCTTGGTCGGACCCCTGATGTTTCAACAGACTGACCTTTGCTTCCATTCTGCTTCCTCTAACGTCTTTACATCATAATTTTTTTTAAAGGTATATGTTGAGATCACGGTTGTTCTCAACATATACCTTTAAAAAAAAATTGTCAAAAAGACAATTTTGGAGAATGTGCTGAGGAGGAGCAATGCTGCGCTGCTCCTTGTAACTACGCCACTGCGCAGGGTAGGAAGTGTCGTCATTTCTTGCATGCATTTTGTATACTCAGTAGAAAAAGGGGATTTCGAAGAGCTGTACCTAATAAATGTTTTATGATTCGTTTATTGAATGCTGTATTCATTTATCATTTGGTACTAGTTGAATGTCAAAACTAATCAGTTCTTAACTGCTTAACTTAGTGGTATTCCAAGTTAACTAATATTGCAATTTCCACGTTATTGATGAAAATTAATTACTTCAGTTATTAAATCAATTCATTTACTATCTGTTTATTACGAATGCTCGCACGGTTCTCAAACAAAACACTGTTAAAATTATGTAACAATATTAATCTCCGATCCCGCCTTCTCGTGGTGCAGACCGTTAGTACCTTTCAAAAGAGATACTCTCTTGTGGAAGTGAATGAAAGCGGAGGGCTGCCAGATTAGTGTGACCTACTGCTCTGGATAACTATGGCTATTTTTCTTTCCTTTTCTACCCTGCTGAGGAGTGGTCAACCACACAGGGTCCTGGTGCTGACCATATAAACCTACTGGACTGGACTGATATAAGGCTCTGAGCTTGATTATGGATCCGGAATTTGCTGCACTGGTGGGCTTCTGTGGAGGGAAAATCTTCCGCTGTGTTTTCTGTTTGTTTGTGGGTTGACAGCTCCAAGTGAATAGATTCACAGGATATGTTTATCAGCTGGTGGATAATCCTGAGCTGAGGTCATCGCAGGCACCTGAACTCTTTGCTTCTATTGGCATCGTCAAATTCTACATTGGAGGAAGTCTTTCAGTGTAGATGGCTTCAGCCTTTAGTGGTGGGGGAACGGGTCTTTGCCCTATGTCTGCGATTAGGGGGCTGTTTGATATTGTCGGCATTCCCTCTCTCAATAAACATAGTTTCTTTAAACATCCCACTAACCATTTTCTCACCATAGGTAGTTGGAATGTGAGGACTCTGCACAGAGCTTTTTCTCTTTATGTCCTCACACAAGAATTCCAACGTTGTAATTTAGATATTCTCGGCTTGCAAGAGACCAGATGGACAGATAAAGGTCAGATTTGTAAAATTAATCTTAAATTTCTCTTTTCAGGGAGGAACGATAATAAACATCACCAAGGTTATGGTGTGCTTGTGTGGGTGTGCTTCTCAGCAGACACGCTAGTGATGCTCTTCTAGGATATGAGTGCATTAATGAAAGGTTTCTTACAGCAAAATTTCAGACAAGCGTTAAAGACTTGAATGTTATCTGCTGTTATGCCCCCACTGAGGATGCCGATGAGGATGAGAAGGATAGGTTTTATGAACAACTTCAGGATATTTTGAATTCTGTCAAGAAAGAAGATATTACCCTTGTTCTTGGTGACTTCAATGCCAAAGTTCATACTGACTCTGACTTTTGGGGAGGAATGATAGTTCTTTTGCTATTGGTAGCTGCAATGGCAATGGGCAACGTCTCCTACAGGTAAGTAAACTCAATGGTTTCAGAATAACTAACACTTATTACAAATACCGCGACATGCATAAGTACACATGGGTTTCACCTGATGGGCTGCATAAGAAAATGATTGATTACATATTAATTAACAGCAAATGGGCTAGTTCTGTTAAAAATACCAGAGTACATAGGGGAGCTGAAATTGGATCTGACCATTACCTTGATAAAAGTGTCTTGCAACTTAAACTTAAAAAGTGTTGTGCTAGGGTTAAAAAATTGACTTTTAATACCGAAGCTCTGAAAGATCCAGTTATAGCCAAAGCTTACCATGATAGGTTACTTAGTCATTATGACAGTCATGGTTTGCTTACTACTGAAGTTGAGGAAGAATGGGATCATTTTAAACAGGCTTTTTTGGACACTAACAGTACTCTTTTAGGAAAAAAGGAGCAGAAGAGACAGAATTATCTGAGTGATAAGGCACTTGAGCTTATTTCGGAAAGAAAGAACTGCAGGAATGTCCTTAATCAATACCCTACTAGTACTAATAGAAAGCATTACAGAGAACTTAATAAACGTGTAAAAGATCAGTTAGCTGCTGATAAGAATCTTTGGCTTGATGGTTTGGCTGAAAAAGCCGAGGAAGCAGTTAGACAGCACAACAGCAGAGAGCTGTACCAGATAGTTAATGTTTTATGTGGTAGAAAACGGACAGGTATACAAGGATTGAAGGATAAACAAGGTAAGGTTATAGAAGGTGAGGATTCTGCATGGCTAGGTGGGCTGAGCATTTCAGTGATATTCTAAACAATGCGGTTAGTTCTATTCCCATTGTTTGCAATGATGATAGATGCAATGGTGGCTTTAATGTTGGCCCTATAACACAATCTGAAGTTATTTTGGCTGTTTCTAAACTTAAACTTCATAAATCCCCAGGGGTAGATGAAATTACTACAGAAATGCTTAGAGCTGGGAATGTTTCGGTTACCACTTGGATGACTGAAATTCTGAATATCTTTTATGATAAAGGCATGGTTCCTAAGGATTTTACCAGAGCTATTGTTATCCCTATTTTCAAAAAAGGTGATAGCAGTTCTTGTGATAACTATAGGACAGCCTACTCTCTGTTCCAGGTAAAGTTCTTTCCATGATTGTGCTTAATAGAATTAAGAATCTGGTTGACAGTCAATTGCGTGATGAGCAATGTGGATTCAGAAGTGGTAGGGGATGTGTGGATCAGATATTTTCACTCAGGCAGATTCTTGAGAAATGTTTAGAGTTTCAGAAACCTTTGGTTGCTAGCTTTGTTGATTTCAAAAAGGCTTTCGACTCTGTTGATCGTCATAATTTGTGGTTGATTGTGTAATCATATGGTATACCAGACAAGTTAGTTAACATAATGAAAGCTCTCTATAATAACACTGAGTCGTGTGTGAGAGTTGGTAAATCTTATAGCAATTGGTTTAGCATTACTTCTGGTGTTCGACAAGGGTGCATTTTGTCTCCTTTTCTCTTTGGTATGGTTATTGATTATTTTGTGCGAAATTCGCTGCGAGGGAAAGATTTTGGCCTTAAATGTTCTGGAGATCTGAAAAATTCTTATTTAGATTATGCAGATGATTTGGCCTTCTTGGCTAATGATGTTGATGAGATGAATTCTTTCATTAGGGCTGTTGATGAGAATGGTAATAGAGTTGGTTTGGTGATGAATATAGAGAAAACTAATGAAAATTGGTCAGGCAGATGGTGCTTCAGTCGCTTTGAATGGTTGCGACCTCGAGCAAGTGTCTCAATTGAATTATCTTGGGAGCTATATAACAGATAGTGTTGATGTGGGGCATGAGATAAACAGAAGAAAGGGATTGCTGCTGATTACTTTTAAGAATCTGTGTACGGTGTTGAGAAATAGGCATATACACCTAAAGACTAAAATTAGACTGTATAATAGTTTGGTTCTTTCTAGGGTTAGTTATGGTAGTGAAACTTGGATGCTTTGTAAACAACAGGAAACTAGATGCTTTTGATTCCAGATGCTTACGCAGTATCTTGGGCATTATTAGGTGGTTCAACTTTGTAACTAATGATGAGGTTAGGCAAAGGAGTTTGCAACCTCCTTTGAGCAGCATATTGTGCAGAGAGAGACTCCGTTGGTTTGGCCATGTTGCCCGTATGAATAATTATAGATTGGCGAATAGGGTTATGAACAGTGTGCCTAAAGGCCTCAGAAAGAGGGGGAGAACTAGGATGCAGTGGGCAGACAATGTCAAACAGGACCTTGTTAGAATTGGTGTGCAGTGGCCAGATGCAGTAGATGTAGCTCAGGATATACTTGCTTGGAGAACTAATTTGTACGGTCTGGTTGGACCTCCGTAGCCCATGGCTGCTTGAGGATGATGATGATGATGATAACTATCATCGAATATTATCAATAGTGAAAAACGTTAGGTATGCAGCATTGTTGAATAGAATTAAATATATTGTTCAATAATTACAAAGGAATTACAGATATATACGATTCTTTACAAAACTGATTAACAGCACATTTGTAAAGTAAACGACAAAATATCAGACTTAAAATAGTTTCGTATAATATTCTTAAGTTGACCAACACTACTGGTTTCCCTTTCACAACTGTAAAAATATCGAACGAATATGATTAAAAGGTACAATATACGAAGGTTTGATTAAAAATACTCAATTATCATTTAATGATCTTAATCCTAAAATTTTCAGAAGTTACATTACTTCTATTTTTTTTTTCAAAAAAAAAATGCTCTTTTTGAAAAAGGAAAGAAAAATGCGTTGTAGCGAAATGCCGAATTACAGAAAATAGGATGGATGCCTACGGATGAAAATGTTCAATCTTGCGATATTTTGTACTCCATTCCTATCATTTTCCACTTTCTTCAGAAAAATAGGCTACAGAACAAAATCCGTTAAAATCAAAATCGGATTCGAGAGAAAAGATGTAAAAGTTTCTGCAGTGCATTTGCCTCATTTAGAGATTTTTGTTTAATAGGAAATTCCAAAAACGTTCGTTGTACTGAGTTGTCGGACTGCAGAGGATAGATGTAAATATCGTTTTACCCTTTTCTCCATTATTTTTCTTAATTTCCTGTTACATTCAGATAAAAAAAGAGGTTGTAATAATTATGCTTTATTGGGGGTCGGATTACTAAGAACAATGATAATGTCCTGTGCAGTTTCAGTCTCCTGAAATGCATTCTTTTGAATTCAAATTGTTCTTGTTGAATGGAAGAGAAAGAAATAAAATATATAAATTTGGTATTACAAGCGTCGGATTATAAAGGATAGATCTCTTTCCACCAATGCATTCCATTAATTTCCTATATTTTCGTTCAGACAAAAAAGGTTATAATAATTACGTTTCGTTGAGTGTCGGATTACTGAGAATAATGATAGTCCTGTGCATTTGTTCCCTGAAATGTATTTTTGATTTTCAATTGTTAACTTTAGTAGGAACAGAAAGGTGTGGAAATATAAAAATCTGGTTTAATAAACGTGGTATTAGAGAGCATAGAAGTAAATTTCGTTACTTTCCTTTATTCCGTTCCAAAGAAAAAAAAATTATAAAAATTGCGTTTTTTTTTAGTGTTGGATTAGTGAGAATAATGATAGTCCTCTGCGGTTTAATCCCCTTAAGTAGATGCATTTGAATTCCAATTATTGCATTTAGTAGGAACAGGAAGGTAGAGAATTATAAAATTCCGGTTTAAAAGACTTCCGATTACAGAGTATAGATGTAAATATCGCCTCTTTCCTATAATGTAATTCCGTTAAAATGTTATTGTTTCGTTTGAAAAAATTTTTTTAAAATGATTCGTTTTTTCGATTGTCGGATTAGTGAGAATAATGATAGTTCTGTGGTTTTGTTCCGTGGAGTGTTATTCCTTTGAATTGCAATTGTTCCACTTAATATGAAGAGAAAGGGATAAAAATTCAGTTTAACAAACGTCGGATTCGAGAGTATAGACGTAAATATCAGCTCTTTCCTCTAATGTTTAAGACAATTGCTTATTGTTTCGTTCGGATAAAAAAAGGACATGCCTTTTATTGAGTATTGGATTAATCTAATAATATTACCTTCGGGTAAGAAAATCGCTACGATAGTCATCACCAGAAATATACTCACTATCCCTATCACTGATCCCCACACTTTTCATCAATAACCATCTTTGCTATTGACACTAAGTAACTGTAAAACTGACATTATTAATAACAACGAGAAATAAATACAGAAAACATATTTTTTTATATTTAATTACAGAACATCAATACAGAATTCATGTCATGTATTCGGTACGAAGCTGTTCCACAAGCTCAGATAGCACAATGTAAAATATAAATTCATTGTTCATACAATTGATCATATTTTTGGTCCATAAAGTCTACGAATTTTAGGGCTAAGGCATCCCTATTAAACAGTCGAGTAGCCTTTTCGAAATAAGAAGTTGCGTAATATTTCTGATTCTCGTGCGGAAGCTACTTTTGCAGTGTTCGCGATGCAACAATGTCATTTGTTCGGAGATTGACGATTGCGTCAGTTTCAAAAATCCTTTGTACACATCGTCCGCAGTAAGGTAAGACACACCCAGCTGCACAAAACACCTCTAATCAGACACGTAACGTCATGGTATTTTCGGAATTCCACATCGGAACACCACATCTTTGTTAGCAGCACTCATATACTCGATCGCTTTAGTTACTTCTCCATGCATCTTATTCTGTTCACCCCATTGATCTAGAGTGAGGGTCAAAAATTTAAAGGTAAGGCGATGGCACTTCTGTCTAGACTTTTGCAGCCCATTGCGCAACTCTTTCCAATCTTCTGCAGAGAGCATGATTACATCTCGGTGGAGTCAAGTTTTTCCCCATACACACGTATCCATCGGAGATGCAGCATCACTTTATCACGGAAAAGACATATACCGTGATACCGAAACGTAGAGTCCTCCACCCAAGCGAAAAGCGTGATCAGAAATATGCTGCATCTTATCTGCTAGAGAATAAACCACGGCTAAGGCGACCTTTATAAGCTCCACGAACGATAGCCTCAGGGTGAAATCCGATGCTTCTTGATCATAAAGCACTATGGCGCATGCATATTGTCGCGCTATGGCATCTGTTATCATGCATCCACTGTTAGGAGGCATGGCAGTAGAAATCGCTAGAACTTTGCCAATCAATATGTCCATCAATAATTTTCTGTAACTCAATTTTCCCATTCCTTTGATGTGATAAGTGGACGCAGACAGCGATAGAAGGAGGTGCTCGTTAGTTTTCCGAAAGCAAGAATCACGAGTGGATTTGCAAATTTTTCCTGCCATCCTCACAGACCTTCTACTATGGCATATAAACTGACAGGCTCCTGTCAGACCTCTGTGGCAAGCAGCTGCTTGAGGGGGTATTAGTTTTTTTTATTTATGCTGTGACGGTTTAGAAGGGTTAAGCTGCAATTCTCCAGTATATTTTCCTTATTTTGCCATGACACTTTTTATCCCTTTTACAAATCCCAGGCTCAATAAACATAGAGGTGTCTCAATAGCCTTTGCCTTCCTAGGATGCATTCCTTTTGCACCTGTAGATAGATGATTCAGCAAGTCACATTTAGGTCCTATTTGCTTCTGGACGATTTCTCGCAATTCCTGTAATACGCTAGGCCATGCTCCAGATTCATATTGATCTTTCAACCCTTCTAATTGTTTTAAGGTACACGTCCGTCTGCAGCGTTGTAATCACAACGCAATAATCAGTGATGAACCCTTCTTCTCTTAAATGCAAACTAGTGTTTGAAAATGGACGCAACGCTAAATATAAGTGAGTAGAACTTACGCACATGTACATTTTATGCTATAATATTAGTCAGTTGACATTAACTGTACTCTTCCGCACCCTGCCCACGGTCAGTAGGGAACACCGATGGAACTTGGCTTGGAAAGGCCGCCGTATGTCGGATGGGACGTTAAACCGTGGCATAGTGTGCAGGAGAGACATACCCTGTACACGAAAAAGAACACGTTGGTCTTGACGGGAGGCTACCATCTCTCCCAACAGCTGTGCCAGTGGGTCCCCTCCCCCAACCTTCTCTGAGCCTTCAGGATCCATGTGACCTGACCATTTAGCCCATTAGATGGTGCAAAAAAGTGCCGTCCAGAGGTAAAACAACCCAACCCAATTAACTCTAATAAAAAAAATAAATACCCCCTCAAGCAACTGCTTGCCACAGAAGTCTGACAGGAGCCTGTCAGTTTATATGCCACAGTAGAAGGTCTGAGAGGATGGCAGGAACTCAGCAGAAAAACGACACAGACAGCCATGCCTTACCCGGGACTCGAACCCAGGTCCCTTACATCAGTAGCCAAGCGCACTAACCACTACTCAAGGTTAACCGCCTTTAGCAGTTGAAATGACCTTGTCACGCGCTAGTCTCACTCAAGCATTCATTCCTTTGTGTTGTGTCAGCTGTGTCAATTTCCAAAAACGAATGTGTATTTATTGTCGAGACTTATTGTGCATGACCTCTGCCGGCCATCACTGTTAACTGCCAAAGTTCTTGATGATGTGTCTCAGCGTTTAACTCGCTCACCCAGAATATCTCTTAGAAAGTTATCTATACAGGTTCACCAGCTAGTTTTCAGGGCTACAAAGAAGTTAAAATTTCATGCCCACCTCATTGGTGTTCTTTATGAACTGAAAGAACCAGACGATGAAAAATGTTTACGGTACTGTCGTAGGTTTCGTTCTGTTATTGATGAAAATGGCATTGAGGTGTTGGACCGTGTTTATTTCAGTGACGAGGCTTGGTTTCACTTGGATGGGAACGTGAACAGTCGAATATGGAGCAGTGAAAATCCTCACACTTTTCACGAACGACCATTACACGCACGGAAAATTGGTGTTTGGTGTGCAATTTCCCGTCATCGTGTGATAGGGCCTTTATTTTTTGACTCAACTGGAACTGGTGAAGTTTATCGTGGCTTCATCCAACAATTCATTGCATTATTGGATGTGAATGAACGAGAGTGTTGGATTCAACAAGATGGTGCGACCGCCCATACTGCAAATGATACAATGGTCATGTTACAGGAATTTTTTGGTCATTTGATTTAAAAAAATTTGTGGTCCCCAAGATCTTACTCCTGCAGTTTTTTTCCTTTGGGAATATCTCAAATGTGTAGTGTTTCAAAACAATCCTCATACACTTGAAGGCTAACATTGAGAGATATTAAACATAAGAAAACAAACATTACAAAAGGTGGCTGCAAATGTCATGAAACGGGTACGAACCTGCATCCAGGTTGCAGGAAATCACTTTCAACATCTGTTGTAAAGGTAGATATGTCTAATTTGCATCTTTTGTAAAGTTTAAATAGAAAAATACAATAGAGAGTTGCGACGATTCAACGACGAAGCCATTTCCACTGTAATGAATCCGATCCATGAACATTTTTATTTCGCAGTCGTGTCTCCATGCGCATGCATCAATTTTTGCACACAGAAGGGAAAGCAATAACACGTCTGCACTCGACCACCAAACCCATCCTGATGCCGTCACTCTACACCACTGGGGGAAAGCCCTATGTTGGGGTCGACACCACACTAGCTCAGACGAGTTTTTTTTTACCCCCCCCCCCCTCGAAAACGGCGTTTTTTACGTTGAAGAGCCCGCTATGTTTCATTGCCCCCATAAAGACATTCACACCAGTTGTAGCTCGTTAACTTCGGAGGAACGAGTGCAAATCTAGACACACGTATTTAAAAACTTTTTGAACGTTCTCCATAGATCTCGATTTCTCGGTTAAGCACTCGATAAAGAAGTTGGCTTGCGTTTAGGGGGCCATGTTGTACGAAAACACATATCTTTAAACAGCGGAATCACACTTAGTGCGGCGAGATACTCACACTACAAGAGGCACGCGCGAATTGAGACAGACTCGCGTCTCTCATCTCCCACTCTTTGGAGTCGTTGAGTGGAATCCCTCCCATTTTTTTTTTGCCGAGTCCGTATAGTTCAATTCCCATAGTGAAATGCAAATATGTTGAGACTCCACTGTATAGACAATTTGTACATCTTTGGTTTTATTACAGGAAAAGCGAAGCTTTCAAATATTTTTAAGGGGGCTTTAAGTGCTATTTCCATTTCAGGAATGCTCAATGATGGAATTGTTATATTTTTTCAGTTTAATACAAACAACTATGATCACTTTCATTTTGGAAAGTGCATGCTGATTCATGATCAGTTATATTTTTACAAATACGTTATCACAATAGTCAGATTAGTCCTTTATGACGAGTGTAAAGGGATAGTAAGATTTATTACTAACATCGAGGAACTCGTGAAACATTTTTCGAATACGAATGTAATTTAGTATCTTTGATGTGGATTTATTCACCGAGAGGTAGTCTAGAAAGCATTGGTTTCATATTCACAAGTGAAGCAACAAGAAATCATTTAAAAGGGAAACTTGCCCAATATTCCCTTTCAATGCATCAGTCGAGTTGTACGAACAAACGAGGTTTTGAAGCTCACAATTGTGAACTGTTAAGTGCGAACTTTTCATTATCTCTATTTTCATTCCTCTGTGCCATGCCTCGATGGCACATGCCTGCAATAAGCCGCCCAGAGAAATAGAGAGCTCGAGGGAGTTTACTCCCTCACTGATGATGGTCACGATGACCAAGTTTTCGTGTGAATTACGTTGGTGAAGTCCTGCACAGGGACATCTTAAGCCTTATCTGGGCCACAAGGCAAAAATAAAATATCGCACTTTACGCAGGAATTTTCCCTCTCCTCACGATGTGAGAATTTCCACCTGTAAACTTGTCCGTGTTTTATGTACCAATATATAGATATGTTTGGGTGAAATACACTTATTAAATTCAAAATGAGCCCCGGTCTCCAGTATTTGCCTACGCCAAACGATGGCGTAGCAAATACAGGAAATACATGTTTCAAGCATAAAACACTAATTTACAGGGAAAGTATGTCTCCTTAAGTTCTTTTCCTCTATATATTGCTACAGAAATGAACAAAAAGTTACCAAACAATGATAAAAAGACACTCATCACACACATTTTGCTGGGTTGCTGCAATAATTTAGTTGTCATTTTACAAGAACCAGAGATGTCAGAATCACCAAGATTCAACTGGAAGTGATTGCTTAATACATTTCATGGTGTGATATAGTACTGTTATATGAACACAAGGCTTTATCTGCTTATATGTAAAAAATATTAACGGACACGGAATTTAACAAATTAAAATTTTATTAATGTAAGATGACAACTGAAAATATTTCATTATCGAATACACCATATTTACATTCGAATTCCAGCAAAATCTTGAATTATTTTACCAATTGCTGTACATCATCATAACCGTTACTTTAATTTTTTTGGTCGAAATATTCAGTCCAAATTATTGTTTTCTTTCCTATCTTGAATTGTAAAGCTCTTAGAGCTCATCACATACCTTACCTCGAATTTTCATCGTTTTCTTTTAATCAGGAGGATTTCTTGCTCCAAAAAATATTTTTATGATATATATAATTTGGAAGATTTTATGATGCTTGGTATCTAAATGCATATAGTTTTCACTTGCCAAACCTTTGCTCACATTGATTGTATCTGTTTAAGACACCAATGAATTCGTAGAGTTGAATGTTGTGATGACTTGGAAGGGATCTGATGGAAAAAGTGTTTTTAAATATTTATAAAACATATAATTAAAGAATATAGCAAAACTTCACTAATACAAGCACAGTTAAGAGAAAACTTACATTCATATTAACAAGTTTGACACACAGTAACTTCAGACAAAAATTGGAACAGAAAGTGTTATTTAAATCTATTTAATTCTCTGTCATAATGCTAGGTTATCAGAAATAGTCAAAAACAGGGGCGACCCATCCATTAAACCATCTGGGGCAATGCGGCACCGAAAATAATCATAAGAAATAATAAACGAATTTGAAATTTAATCTTCATTATTCGTCTTATCTAAAAAATATTTTTACATTCGTTTCGTAATCATTATTTACCACGTTATATACACAATCGCATCAATCCATTTTGGAAATTAGTGCGACGTGTCTGTTTTAGTTTATGCAATGCTAATTTATTCATTACAGCACCCAGGAAATTACCTATTATGGCGATTACATGCGCATGCGATGGAATACAAATAGCAATGAACTCGGAGTCTTAGTCCGCAGATTCTGAATGGCACATTGCACTTGACTGGCTGATTCAACCATTGCAACGAATATTATTACTTGGCTGAAGTTTTGATTTCTCTATACCAGAAGGGTTGAGAACTTTTTATTTCGCCAAGCAAGGGCATTTAGGTATGAACAGTTTGGTAAGGACAATTAACAATAAAACAATGAAAATAAAACAATGCATTGAACCTTTGATTTAAAACGGAATACTAATAATGCGTTTTAACAAAACGTTTCCACAGCACTGCGTAGCACAGTGCAGTGCCATTTTACTTGCAATACAAAGATCTCTCGTTCGATACCAGCAGCTGCTCCTAATTTTTTTTCCTTTCCAGTCACCTTTTTACCAATCATTTTATAAGAAATTAATATAAGCAATATATATATGTGTGTGAAACAATCCAAAAGTTCCCGGATCTACGTGTTGCACCATCTACTCCTAGTTCCAACTTCTACCACTGGGTATCGCCAGCCCACTCCTTTCTTAAGTAGTCTGGCAACTTTGTGAAACTTGCCAGACTTTCTTAGAAAGTCTGGCAAGTTTCACATTGACAGTTGGAACCAAGCCTTCTTTAAGGGCATTTTAGTGTGTTTGTGTCGCTTTACAATTTTTTTAATAGAAAAATGGAAGACACAAAAACAGTGCATTTGAATCAAATTTTGTTTCAAACTCGGTAAAACCGCTTCACAAAATGCTTAAACAAGCATTTGGTGATGATGCCATGGGCCGAACTCAGACTTTTGAAAGGTTCTCATGTTTTAAAATGTGGTGAAATATTGGTGGAAGATTACAAAAGTTCTGGTTGGCCCCAACAAGCCGAACACACGGAATGTGGAGAAAGTGGGTCAGGCCATCTACAAGAACCGTCAACAAATAATTAATGACATCTGTGGAATTTTTGGACTAACGTACTGATTGTGTCAACAGAGGTACACAAAGTGGATCGTTGCCAAATTTGTGCCTTGACTGCCAACTCAGGACCAAAGGCATCAGCTCACTGTGTACAGGGACCTTCCAGAGCAAGGATTGAAACATACTTCCTAAAGTTATAACTGGTGAAAAAAAGCTGGGTTTATGGGCACGACCCAGAAACAAGGCAGCGATCATCCTAGTGGAAGAGTTCTCCTCCACCGCAACCAAAGAAAATGAGGCAAGTGAAGAGCATGGTGATTTGTTTTTCTGATGCGGAGGGAATTGTGCACAAGGAGTTGTTTCCTACAGGCCAGAGAGTGAATCAACACTACAATATTGAAGTCCTGAAGCATTTACGGGAGAGTGTGAGACTGCAACCTCTAGAAAAATGGCACACTCAGGAGTGTGAACACCAGCACATCATGAGAATGTGCTGGATCACACTGCTCTGTACATTCAGCAGTTTTTGGCCAAAAAATAACATGGTGGTGGTGGTACCCCCTTCTTCCTGTTCCCCAAGAAAAAGTTCCACCTTAAGAGTCGATGATTTGACTGTGTTGAAGTGATTTGGCCAGAACTGAAGGTGCTGAGCATCTGCATCTCCTTTAGTTCAAATTTCCACTGCTAGAAGGCACCAAAGTTAGAAATCGACAAATTTTGTTCTTTTTGAAGATGAACATCCCACATTCGCCAGAGGCAATGTATATCCTTCTGGTTTTAAGTGGAAACATAGTAATGTATCTCTTAGATCCAATTATTTATGTCGGTTTTTAACATAATATTTTTCTAAAACATTAATTTTAACAAATATATAACACTAAAATATAAATTGCTACATACATTAAATAATAAAAATAAATAAATACCCCCTCCAACAGCTGCTTGCCACAGAAGTCTGTCAGGAGTTTGTCAGTTGAATATGTCATAGAGAAGATATGTGAGGAAGGCAAGACCTCAGCAGAAAGACAACAAACATCCATGCCTTATGCAGGGGTCAAACCGAGGTCTCTTTTATCAGTAGTCAAGAGTGCTAACCACTCTGCCACTAAGATGGCCATATTAAATACTGAAATAAATTATAATTTTATGAAAGTAAGGTATAAAAGACAAATATGTCCCTAGACCATTTTCCCACAACTTTGTTGCATTAAATTAAAAATTAATTGATTTAGTTATATATATAGTATATATACATGGGTTGAATGAAAGAAATGTAATACTCAAACTTCATAACTCACAGACAGATGGCAGCATTGACATGCTAAAGTTGTGACTTCTTGTTGTGTCAATGCTGTCATCTGTCAGCATATTTTATATATATGAATCTATCCTTTCACCTCGGTTGGCAGCAAGCTGCTGTGTTAAAAGGTTGTGTTGCTATTGTATGTGAAATGGAAGCCTGCACTGAGCACTCGTTGATGAGCTGTAAGCAACATGCTGTGAGTGAATTTTTAACTGTTGAAGGAGTTTCTCCAATTGAAATTCACTGCTGAATGCAGGTTGTAAATTCAAAACTCGGGCTTCAGCAGAAAAACTCATGGCTGCAGTTTTTTGGGACACAGATGGTGTTATTCACATGAATTTTCTTGAACCTGGCACTACATTTCAACACTCAAAACTTTGAAACAATAATTAAGAAAAATTTGGAAGCACAAGAGCATTTTTCTGCAGCATGACAACACTACACCTCACGAACCACCATGGATGCAATTGAGAAGATAGATCTCACCATCTTACTGCATCAGCCATACAGTCCAGACTTGGCACTATGCAACTTCCACCTTTTTTTCCAAAACTGGAGGAAAACCTTCATGGACATCTGTACAACTCAAATGAAGAGGTGGAAAAGACTGTCAAGACGTGGATGAAGAAACGAAGTGTGGAGCTCTTTCGTGACAGCTTTAAGAAACTTGTCCATCATTGACACAAGTGTATGGAAAATGATGGTGATTATGTGGAAAAGTAAATGCAGGTAATAAAAGAGCTCCTTTCACGAATTATTTTCATGTTTTTTTTTTATTAAAATATTCTTTTTAACACAATAAAGATGGAGGCATTACTTTTCATTCAACATACATATATATCCCCTCAAGCAGATACTTGCCAGAGAGGTCTGACAGAAAGAAGCCTATCAGTTTAATGCCATAATAGAAGGTCTGTGAGGATGGCAGAACCTCAGCAGAAAAACAACACAAACATCCATGCCTTACCCAGGCTCCAACCAAGTCCCTTTGATTACCAGCCAAGCATGTTATTTATCAATTACAATTGATAATATTGATAAATTATGTAAATATTTCCAGAGTTATTGCCAAATGTAAATGATTTTTAATTAAAATCTAATAGGAGAATGATCTCTCTACTGATGCTATTGTAACAGTTGTTGTTACTAAACTCGACTGGCATAGTGGTTAGGGAGCTAGCTACTGTTCCAGCAGGCAAGCTTTGTGTGGTGTTATCTCTAACCAAGGCAGTGATGCTTAGCTGTCACTTGGTTCAAGGCAAGACTGATAGCGTGTAACTCTGCAGTGAAGATGGAATACTGCAGTGGGATCTGGTCTGCAATGATCACATCACAGCAGACCATGGCCGATCTCTTTGATGTGCCGGACTTCGAGCATCTGTGAAGACAGGCAAGAAGTCCAGGTACTCAACACAATGGCTTATAAAGAGTTGCCAGTACACACAGTCGGGTGTAAAGGCCTTCCCTGTCCTGCACAGGGAAAAATCACAGGAAGGGAAAACAGCAAGCCATGGTGGGAGTGACTCAACTGTGCGATGCTGTTGAGACTGGTGTTGGTGTCTCTGAGGTAGCCTCGGACTCGCAAACCAAAAGGACAAATGGCAGTTGGCTGATTAGTGTATAGCATTTCCCACTTTGGACTGAAAACACAGTTCCAAGTGGGATGGCCCAGCAGGGATCACAATTTAGATGCATATTGTAAGGACAACTGCTGACAGCAAAGAGATAAAGATGGTTTGTCGGTCTCAACGTAAAGACTCTGGACCGGTGAGGTGCATAAGCCTCCGGTGCAAATAGGGAGGACCTGATGATGGAGGGGGGTCCAACACCTTCACAACCGAATCCTGGCTGGAGTCACACCTGGGATCCGTAGTCCAGACGTGGACAAGCACATGATACAGGCAGAGCAGAGAACATCGGTCAGCTCCCCAAGAGAGAGAGGAGAGTACCTTGATGATGTTTAATGCCTGCTTGCACTTGAACCTTAGATGACATATGTGGTAAAAAAAGGTCAATTTCTGATTGTAGATGAGACCAAGAAACTGGGTCTCCATTCACTGTTGCCTGCAAAAGCCACATTGGGTGTTGGAAAGTATGTTGTGGTGTTCTAAATATCAGATGAGTATACCTCATTAACCATTCTCATTACTAAATATCTCATTTAATATTCTTTCCAACACCTTGCACATGCAGCTTGTCAATGCAATGGGACGATAATTAGAAGGAATCTTGGAATACTTTCCTGGCTTTGGGAAGGCCAAGATGATTGTCTCCCACCCGGGAGTCTGGAAACTGCTCCTCCAGAAAAATGCGAATGAAAAGATGGAGCAGCCGATACACAAGGGTGCGAGATGTTGGAACATGCCATAATGGACATTATCTGGCCCAACAGCAGATGCACGAGGTGTGTGCAAAGCAAGGCAAAGCTCCTCTGCTATGAATGGCCTGTTGTAAAGCTCCAGGCCATTCAAGTGAAAGGACAGCAGATAGCGTTCTGAGTTGCTTTGGGATCAGCAATTGCCTGTCCATTGTGCTCCAGGATCGATAACGAGTGGTATGTGTAGTTTCAACCCATCTTCCAGATTTTATCCCACACGACCTTAGAATTAGTTGTGTGGGTAATGGAAGACTTATATTTGATCCAAGATTCCTTCTGGCTCTGAATGATAGGCTTCATTGGAAAGCCCATCATTCATTGGAATGATGGGCTTTCCAATGGCTGCACTGGCATAGGAAACCTTGCCAGGTGCAGCAGGCAGTGCAGAGAGCTTTCTCGCCTCAGCGTATGAGATGTTGTTGATGGTTTTGAGGCATTGTACCTCCTTTTCCTCCTTCCATTTGGAACAATCGTGGAAATATGCTGGATGCTCACCACCACAGTTCACACAGCTTGCCTTTTCTTCTGTGCAGTCAGGATCAAGGTGATCCTTGCTGTGACAGCGAGCACAGGTGGGTTTGTCCCAGCAAGCTATGCGAGCATGACCGTATATCTGGCACTGAAAGCAGTGCAGAGGGTTTGGTATACACAGCCATACTTTACAATGAAAATATCCTGCCTTAATGGAAGAAGGCAGATGTGGCGTGTTAAAGGTTAAAGGTTATAATCAGTACCCCGGTGGATACCAATTTACCATCAAGACGTGTCATAACTCGATGGACCGCTGTTACTCCTTGGGGAGTGAGCTCTGAAAGGATTTGCTACTAGGTGTGAGAAAGCCCCACTCAGTGATCACACCCTGAGAGAAATTCAAATTTTGTGGAGAGTGACAGCGACAGCCACCCCACCAATCTTTGTGATCTTCAGAAACAGTTCTGAGTGCCAAGTGTTTGGAACAAGTGGTCTCAACCTGCAAGTCTCCAGATCATAAGCACTTGATGGATTTTGGCACACCAGCAAGACCTAACAGTCTTTGTTGACACCAAACCTTTATGAACAAAAAACAGGGACATGCCCCCAATTACCTGATCACCCGTGGAGTGAATGACCAGGAATCTTGGGGATGAAGACACAAAGACGACGATGGCATAGATGACAAAGACAACGAAGATGGATGCTCATGCCAAGTCCCCTTAGCAGCAATGATCGAATCAATTGTATCATCAACCCTCATGATTATTGTTGTGTAGTTTAGTGCCCACTGTCCGCACCCTCCACAGAGCCCAAAACAAGGGGATGCACAGTTAGACACCAGGGCTACGCAGGCATTATACCCAGACAGACAGTGAACCAAGACCTAACATATAAATAAAAAGAAAATGAAAAGAGAAATGTGCAGAAATAAACTTCGTTCACAAAAGGAACTAAGCAAAAAAAATAACAAAATTGTGAACAACCAAACTGACCTCACAAAGAAAGGATAACTACAAAAGGAAAATAAGTTGGGGGAAACTTGCAAACCTGTACCCCTGATGTAGGTAAGGTTACTCACCACTCTGCATAGTTGACCCTAGCAGGTCCTTCCCACCAGCCAATTGCTTTTGGGGCTCCCATTTACTGGAAGCAGAGGTTAAAGTAGTGTGTAGCAGCGGCACCGGAATTCACTACCCAGTCCAGCGACGAACAGGCTTTCCAATGGCAAGGCAGCCAAAGGAGATCCTACCAGTCATGAGCTGAGGAGAGAAGACTGGGACCCTCGAGCAACTACCAGGATCCTCCTTTCCCAGGACACGTCTCCATGCATGGCAAACACGCAGGTGAGTGTTCAGGACCCTGTGAAGGTACCTGAGCCAGCAGAACCTTCATAGGGTTCCCTCACTGCGTACAGGAGCTCACACCGAGGAGTCCTTGCATGGGAATGCCTGTAAAAGCTAGAAGTAGCTTCCAGGATTCTTCTCTGTCCTATATGTTGCAAATAAAAAAAAAAATTTAGAATTACAGTACATTATCAGATTTTTTCAAAACCATTTGAAATAAGTTTCCTACTCTGCTTCTTTGTGATGCAAGCCACTAGTACTTTTCAAAAGAGTTCTATTCTGGAATGGAAGTGCTGCCAGTCAGTGTGGCCTATTGATCTGGACTACGTTTTAATTTTATTTTTTGTCCTGCTGTGGAGTGGTAAACCACACAGTGTCTTGGTGCTCACAATTTATACTTATGACTTGATTATGGCTATGAGCTTGATAATGGATCCTGAATTTACTTCACTGGCAGGCTTCTATGGGAAAATATGTTTTATGTTTGTGGGTTGACAGCCCTGAGGAAATACATGCACAGGATACCTCATATCAGCTGGTGGATGGTACCCGAACCCTTGCTTCTATGGGCATCACCAAACCTACACTGCAGGAAGTCTTACCAGCATAGGCAACTAAACTCTTTAATGGTGGGGGGGGGACAGGTCTTTGCCCCATTGTGTTTAGTAGACAGATATTTTTGACATTGCCTCTCTCTCTCTAAAAACACAGGTACTTTAAAAATCCCACTAACCATTTTCTTTCCACAGGTATGTGAAATGTGAGGACTCTGCACAGAGATTATTCTCTTGATGTCCTACACAGGAGTTGCAGCATTACAATCTTGATATTCTGGGCTTGCAAGAGACCTGATGGAGAGGCAAAGGTCAGATAATTAAAAATTATTTTAAATTTATCTTTTTAGGGATGGAAAGGGTGTAAAATATCTTAAAAGTGGAAGTTTGCTTCTCAGCAGATACGAGGTTAATATATAATCAATCGTATTCCTACTTAACAACAAATGGAGTAGGTCTGTTTGGAATAATAGGGCACATAGGGGAGTTAAAATTAGGTCTGGACATTACCTTGTTAACAGTGTCTTGCAACTGAAGCTTAAGAAATGTTGCACTAAGTTTAAAAGAGCTACCTTTAACATTAAAGTTACAGAGGTTTATCAAAAAAATGGAACCACTGACAGCAACTGGAGTACACACAATGCACTGTATCCATATCACAGGGACGACACCATCCACAATGTGAGGTAAAGGGGAAAAGTACGATGTCAGCTATCACATAGCATTGCACAGACACAGGTGAAACAGCTGCTGTGGTGTAGTTAGTGCAAGATCGTTGAAAAAGTCAACAATATCAGATCTCAGTAACCTCCAAAAAGACATGATCATTGGTGCACATTTTGCAGGAGCTTCAGTAACCAGGACAACAGAAATAGTAGAAGTAGCATGAGGAACTGTATCGAAGATTATGACTACCTATCAAAAAGCCAGGGCATTGCCTCAAAATGTGTAAATTGTGGATGCCATACGAAGTTGTCAGTCGATTATATTGGCTGACAACTTTGTATGACAAACGGTATAGGTGAACGTATGGCACAGATTCACAATAGACTGTTTGATATTTCCTTTAGTGGAAGCACAAGACCACAGCACCACAAATAGCAGCAGAGTTGAACATCAGTCGAAATGATTGCATTTCCATCATAAATGTTTGTCGGGAACTTCATCATACCAGTTATTATAGCCATGCTGCAATCCACAAACCTCTGATTATCAACATCAATGCAACAAAACATGTAAAAACAATGTGTGGTGTAAAGTACATAAAAACTGGGATACTAAAGATTGGCAACATGTCATCTGGTCTGATGAATCGTGCTACACATCGTTTCCCACCGCTGGTAGAGTACGTCTGGCGAAAACCTGCAGAACATGCCACCCCAACTGTTTGGTTCAAACCGTGAAGAATGGAGGTGGATCCCTGATGCTGTGGAGTGACATATCATGGGATTCCTTAGGCCATTAGTTATTCTGCAGGATCGTGTCACATCCACAATGTACGAATCCATTGTCGGGGACCATCTGCACTCAATGTTGGGAGCATTGTTCCCTAATGACCATCCCTGGTTTCAAGCGGATAATGCACCTGTGCATTGTGCGAAATATCTCAAGTTGTGGTTTGCAGAGCATAAGAAGAGGTACAGCAGCTACCCTGGCCACCTCAATAGTATTGAACATTTGTGGGAATATCTGGAGTGCAAGGTCAGATCACTCTTTCCACCTCCAGCATCACTGGCATAGTTGGGCCATTTTACAGGAAGAATGGTTACACATTCCATTACTATATGTGCATGACTTGTATAAGTTTATTCCACGCTGAATTGCATTTGTTCTGAATGTCCAAGGTGGCATTAGCTTATTAATAAAATGTTTTCCACAAATAGTATGTGTTTCCATTGTTTTGATAAACCCCTGTATGAAAGACTCAATAGTCACAGCTTACCATGATAGGTTACTTAATCATTATAACAATCATGGTTTGCTTACTACTCAAGTTGAGAATGAATTGGACCATTTTAAACAAGCTTTTCTTGAAACAAACAGTACTGTTTTGGGTAAAGTGCAGAATAGGAGACAAAGCTATACTGGATATATAAGTTAAGTAACAAATGCAAAAGTTGACATATCTCGTGCAATAATTCACAATAAATAATAAAAATCAGATTTTTTACGAAAAAAAGATGCTGAGCCTAAATCTGCACAAGGAATTTGCATTAAACATTCAAATGCAAAGAACAGGTCAGTACAAAAAGCACCTCATTTGTACATGCATGTCAGTTCATGCTAGTCTTGATGTATGACATCTGCAAGAGCCAACTGTTAGATAACGGACAGAAGAAATATTTTGAGTGGTGGGAGCAATTAGGAGGCACAAGGCCAGACAATGTCAGTCTGCTGGGGAAGCCAGATAGTTACTTGTGAATTGTAGCTTTGTAAGCTGCCTCTGAATCCATTTCAAATAAGCCAAACCATCATTAGACAACCTGTTCCAGAATGCCCAAGGGCCACATTGCTTAGGGATGACCATCTGTCCAGTGGGTCCCCTTCCCCCAACCTTCTCTGAGCACTCGAGATCCTTTTACCTGGCCATTTAGCCCACTGTGTGAAAAAAAGTACCAATCAAAAGTAAAACAACCCAACCAACCCAATCTTTCCAATTAATATACAAGTTAACTGTTTTTATTCAACAGGTTTTCCAAAAATTGCATAGTCTGATTTTTTTCACTTCAACATGAAAAAGTCTTATTAAAATCAATATGTTAATAAATTTGTTTAAATATTTTATTTACATAATAAAATTCAGAATTAAATTCTGTTTAATTTGGTATATAACATGACCTATTTCAGTTTATTGGTTATTTTCTAAAAATATTCTCCAGCTGACTTGTTTATTTGACTCAGCACAGTTGGCAAAAAGCCTGGATTTTTCTCAAAGTATGGCACCCAGAAAATAATTACGAAACAGGAGTAATTTTCTTGTTTTAATATTATTTTTTTGCTATTCAGAAATAGCCTTTCTTTTCATTTATTTCTGTCTATTAGTTTTTTTTTTTACATAATTGTTATTTGCATTGCAAGATGCAATTTTTTTACTTATGACTCTAAAAATACCCTATTAAAATGTTTTTGGGAAATATTTTTAAAAAATCCAGAATTCAACGCTAATTAATTTGGCATATAGCATGCCATAAATCCTTTCATTAGTTATTTGGCAAAAAAGTTCTAACTTGATTTAATAAATGTTGAAAAGAAACAAATTTTTTATAGGAATGTTGAAATCAATGTAATTTTTATTAATTTCAGCTGTGTAAAATATATTTAGTAATTTTTATTTTATAAGTGCATTCATTTATCATTGCATTAAAAAAAAAAACCTTTCATTGAAATTTTTTCAAAAAAAACCCTCATTGAACATAAATATTAAGTAACAAAATATGCTAAATAAAAGTAAATAAAATTTATGAATATTAAAACACTGTTTTATGTTTATTGTACCTATATCATCATTCTAAATTATTCGGAATCTAATGGCCTCAAAAAATGTTTTTAACCAAAATAAAAGTTTGAAGAAACTCATCACATATATATTTTAAGCAACTTTAGATACTCACTATATTGGTTGGTCCTGAATTGAATAAGCTCAGTACTCTTTAAAATATGTTTGTGTGCTTATTTGCATAAAGAACATGTATTTGGAATATGATAAAATTTAAATTAGAACCTCCCCCATACCAGATTCAACAGTGGCTAATTTGAATGTCTGATTTCTTATTACACTAAAATGCTTAACAAAATTATAAAAAAAAAATATATATATATATACCCCCCCCCCTCTCCCTCAAGCAGTTGCTTGCCACAGAAGTCTGTCAGTTTATATGCCATAGCAGATCTGTGAGGATGGCAGGACCTCAGTAGAAAAACAATATACACATCCATGCCTTACCTGGGGCTCGAACATGGGTCCCTTTAGATCAGTAGCCAACCACTCAACCAATTCCTATTTTCAAAAAAATGGAAAATCTGTAGCATCCAAGTGTTCTTTGCATTTTCTCAGTGACTAAATTATATGCAGATTTGCCAATTTCATTTCATATCGTTAAAATTGACAAACACTCTTCTTTCTTCATGTGGGTAGGAGATGCCATTTGTTGATAATTATGTCCCTGGTATCCTGATATAGTGATGTTTCAGTTCTTTCGATTTCAGCATTACATTTAAAACAGGTTTGTTTTTAAAAAAAATTATCTTTCAGAAGCTGCTTGCAACAGAAGTCAGACAAGAGCCTGTCTGTATAATACAACACAAAGAACATCGGTGACGGAGGAAAAAAAAATGAGAAAATTAGGAAGAAAATGAAGAATGAAAATGAGAAAAAGGAGTGTACTAAATACTTGTACAGGTGGGATAGCCCAGGTTTAGACATAGCTGTGTAAAAGTTCATGAGCTTATAATATTACAGATTTCCCCATTGCAAATCAATGGGTCCCTTGAACCTTGAAAATTTTCAACTCATCTGTGAGCAGTAAGGCAATTTCATTGTTCTTAGGTCCAGGCTATATGATTGTGGCACCATTTCAAGCAGGCCAGTCTATGTCTGGATGCTAAAGGGACACATATAATAGGTTGATGAGTGCAATTCCAGCCTTGTGAAGCCTTCTGGTCACAGATGAGACAGATACCTGCCTTCTTGTGGCTGCAACGAGGTCTGAAGGCAGAGATGATGCTGTTGCTCTCCTGTTCCATTAATAGTCCAATATACTGAGCATCTTGAGGGGTTATAACCCAACACCCTTGAACAGTTCTGATATCTGGGTTGCTTGGACTTGCTGCCATAGCACTGAGATAATAGAATGGTGGATACCAAAGAACATTCCACCTCCATAACTATTTGACCAACCTCTAATCTTCCAATGGCTCTCCATCATTTTGAATCATCCATCATAACACAATAAAAAATTTATCTATCATATATCTGCTGTTAAGTAAGCTTCTACATTGATTAGATCATGGGGGAAACTAATGGTCTTTAATGTGCATGAAGTATGTATAAAATTTATAATAAAGTCCAAGTACATAGCCAGAGTGATTGCTCTTGCTTACATACATAATATAATACTAAATAATACTCCTCTCCAAAAATTCTAAGATGTTAAAAAATTTAAAAAACGTGGAAGATATGGTTTAAGAAATTTTTCTTGTGTGAATTTAGTTACTTTTAAACTATGCATCATCATATTATATTTAATTATACAGGGCGATTCAAAATTCTTGGGCCAAACTTTAAGGGGTGATAGAACACACCTAAACAAGCACTTTTCGTCATACAATGCATGGTCAGAACTCAAGCGGTGAAGTGTTAGAGGGCGCTTTCCAGTGAACACTTATAAGCACTGGTTTTCGCACTCGTCATTTCTACCGTGGATTGCAGAAGGGATGGATTGTTTCACGAATCAGGAGAAGGCGGACATGCATTTCACATATGGGGTTGCGGACAAGAATGCGAGGGAAGCCCAAAGACTGTACCTGGAGCACTTTCCGACCAGACGCGTGCCTGATCGTAAAACCTTTCAGCGATTGCACCGGTATCTGTGCGCAACAGGATCCTTTGTCAGAAGCTTGCAGGATACAGGGCGTGCAAGGAGTGTGAGGATGCCACGTGTTACAGAGGAAATTCTACATAGGGTTGGAGATCTTCCCGAATGTAGCACGCGAGCAATTTCCCATGCCGTAAATGTGCCCCAATCGATGGTGTGGCAAGTTCTATGAGATGAACGATTACACCCCTACCATGCACAGAGGGTGCATGCCTTGACACCTGCA
Organism: Ryuthela nishihirai; assembly: GCA_038380435.1. Classification (NCBI taxonomy): domain Eukaryota; kingdom Metazoa; phylum Arthropoda; class Arachnida; order Araneae; family Heptathelidae; genus Ryuthela; species Ryuthela nishihirai. The sequence continues at coordinate 149,765,757 of JAWZYU010000001.1, read as the reverse complement.
GATTATCGGCCTCATGTGGATTTTGCACAGTGGTTCCTGTAGCAGACTGCAGTTCAACCAGACTTTGATGCACATCTTATTCACTGACGAATGCACCTTTACACGTGAGGGCATTTTTAATACCCACAATTCACATGTGGGCCAGCAATAATCTGCACACCATACATTCACATTCGTACCAGTGGTATTTCTCCATAAATGTTTGGGCTGGAATCCTCTATGACCATTTGATTGGCCCATACCTTCTGCCAGCCCGACTGAAAGGGAAAATGTACCTCGTATTTTTACAAGAAGTCTTGCCAGAATTACTGAACCCTGTTCCAGCAAACATTCAAACACACATGTGGTTCCAACACGATGGAGTGCCACCCCATTTCAGCATGGATGTGCAGAATGCCTTGGATGCAACATTTCCAGGACGATGGATTGGTCGGGGTGGTCCCATCGCTCGGCCGCCACAATCACACGATCTCTCATGTCTGGACTTTTTCCTATGGGGCTACATGAAAAGCCTAATCTACAATAGCCCCATCGATTCCAATGAGGACCTCGTTGCCAGGATTTCTATTGCCGCTGCCACTGTACGAGAAATGCTTGGTGTTTTTGCCATGTACGCCGATCACTACGTCGAAGGTGTGAAGCCTGCATTAATGTTGGCGGTCGCTCTTTTGAGCAGTTTCTGTAATTTGTTCAATAAAATTCTGTACTTTCTGTTCTATAATTTCTGCAATTGTTTCAAACGTCTTCTGTCATTCTTGTGTTTCTTCATTTCCTGACACAGTAACTGCTAACCCCTAGCACTTCACTGCTTGAGTTCCGACCATACATTGTATGACGAAAAGTGCTTGTTTAGGTGTGTTCTATCACCCCTTAAAGTTTGGCCCAAGAGTTTTGAATCACCCTGTATACATTTTACCAACGAATAGTAAAATATGTTGCATTTACATTCAGAGCCACTTTATTAGGTGTAGTTCTATGTTATGTCAATAGTAACTCCAATACAGAACTCAGTAATTTCTTAAATAAGCTTTATATGAAAAAATGTGATTGAAGATAATTTTAAGATCTCAATCAAATCTATTAAAATCTCAATTTTCAACAATATTCGTACATTGTTTAGTTATGGAAATCGGAATAGTTAGCAGCAATACCAGTTTACTTAATTGCTTTGGGGCATTATGAAGCAATCTGCTATTCCAGAATGAAATGATTGAGGGTCCATGAAAGCCCACTTTTACAGGGTTTTTGTTTACATATTCCATGATATTATAAAGAATTTATGTTAATTTTTTTTAAACTACACATCATATCACCCATGCATATTTAAAATCTTTTATTTATCTCTAATGATCATTTTTCAATTCACATTTTGGTGATCCAAGCTGAACATTTAATGAGCTGTGTATGTTAGATCAGACAATAATAAAATCACAGCATATGTATCATTAATTTAATAAAACTCTTAACACTGTATATATATAAATAACACATAAATTAAATATAGCAGGAATACAGCAGTGTAATCCAACACAATATAGCAAGTAATGGCATATCTGCACATAGGATAACAAGAATTTACAAGATGGATGTCAAAATGGCATGCAAGACATGTTTGTGTATTTTTTGGGTCCAGATGTTATCCCATTGATATAGAATGACAATTTCTATATCTCTATAGAATTAAATTTTTAAGAGAAATGAAAATATTTGGGATTTGTAGGTCAAGGTAAATGCCATGCAAGGTGAATTGTTACTTTTTGATGTTTTTACAGTTCAATAATTATTTTCAGGTTCACAAGCTATGCAACACTAACCAAAAAGGTTAGTAGTCTACATGTCATAAAGTCTGAGGGCACAGAACTGTTCTAAGTTACCTGACCAAATTATCTTACCTTACCAAGGTCTGCCTTCCTGACCCATTACCTTACCTAACTCCTGACTTGTGCTACCAATTTTACAGGTCTAGACTAGTAACTAGTCATTGGAGTCACAGACACCAGGTAAATATTACAGGACTAGACTAGTAACATTCACTGGAGTCAGACGCCAGGTAATGTATTAAGATATATTTCACATTTTCTATTTATGGTCCTTGGACCATAGCAGAGCAGATACATCTAGCAACAAAATGGAATGCATAAAACCATTTTTCAACTAAAATATTAAGTTACTACAGAGCTGCCAACTACTCCAATTTTTTTCCCCCGATTTTTGGTTTAAATTGCAAAATTCGAATTGATCATAGATACTCCGATTTTTTGTTTTTTCAGCTTTACCTTTACGAAAATCTGCTCCCAAATTTTACAGCATTTTTGCCCTTTTCCCAATAGAAGAATGTTAATGAAAGGGGAGAACTGTTTTCAATCTAGCTCTTTTACTCTACAAGGTGCAACCCCACTCTTTATGCTCACTTGTGGGGCTCATTGCACATCAATCAGAGGGAGACTTGAGCTGACCATTTCCAAACAGAACATATTGCAAAGTCCACACCAAAATTCTTTTACAGAGTTAAGGCTGTTTATTTGCTTTTAAATGGGTGTTTATTGAACCTATACACAACTCTTCAGGTTCTGGCCAACTAAATGCTAATTGGATTACTTAGAATCAAACTTCAAAGTGAAGGAGATAATACAGATTAGAGAACTTCCCTAATATGTGGGCCATTATTGACATTGCAACTGGAATGGGTTGATAGAGGATTAAAACTTTTCTTTCACTACAGTTGAGGCAAGTTGACAGCTGGGTTATTTGCACTGACCTTTAGAGTGGCTGATCAAAGCTCTTCATCTATTTAGATTCAGCATTTTAGCAGTACTGTCTCTATTCTTATCTCTGCATGTTCTCATTTGCTGCTATGTGATTAAAAAGTTTCATTACTAGATTTGCTTCAAAATTTTTACTATGCCTCCTAAATGTTCACACAATCAGAAATATTTGGCAAAATATTCCCCGGAATTTGAATTTGTGAAATTGTCACATAAAAGGGAAACTTTTGCTTTTTGGAAATTTGAAACTGTGATATTAGCATTGGGCATAAAGGCTGGACAGATATTTTACTGCAGAGCAAGATGGTGAACACATTTTAAATTACACTGAGGTTAAGAATCTGCCTAAGTTGAATCAATTTTTAAAATGTGATGACAATCAGCAAATGAATGCAGAGGTCTTATTTACAACATTTTTGTTGGAACACAACATCCCATTATCAGCTGCTGATCATGCTAGCAAGCTATTTGCCATGTTCTGAATTTGCCTGAAGTAAGGAAGTATGCATGAGGTTGGACCAAAACAAATTTTATTGTTCAAGAACTTACTACCAGTTACTCAGAAAAGTTAAAGGTGCTATAATGACTCTTCTGTTTTCTGTTGCAACTGAGAGCAGCAACAATTCTAATGTGAAATAGTTTCTTTGGTAGTAACATATTATGATAAAGACATCAAATAAGCGACACTTTTCATCATTGCCATGCTTGGAGGGTGGTGCAACAAGGAAAATATTGCCATCTTAATTTTTCCTAGTTCAAGAGTATGGGCATTTCATGGTCAAATTGTGTGTCAATGTCATCTGATAATGCTACTGTCATGCTTTGTAAAAAGAAAGGAGCAATTGCTTATCTTAAACCTAAGCAACCACATTTAATTTGTTTAGGTTGTCTAGGTTATCTTCTCCACCAGGTTGCAGAAAAGGCTGCCAAGAAATTGTCCATCACAATTGAAGAGTTGCAGACAGACATTTATTCCTATCTGGAAAAAAGTACAAAATGAAAAAAAAAAAACCTAAAACATTTTCAGTCATTGTGCAATGCTTGTAAAAAAATTCAGTCCTAAAAATTCTGTCACTTCGTACGATAAAAAAAAACACTGCAGAAAACAAAAGCACACATAAACATTTGTTGTTATTCCCTCTGTATTGTAATGATAACTTTTGAAATATACTGATTGATTTATTATTGTCAGGGGATGATGCCTACATATTAATTATGAATTATTATCTATTATGTTAACTTTCTTTAATATCAAAAACATATGGATGCAGTTGAGTTGGCTGTGTTAAGCACCATTCCAGTGCCACATATGAAGTTTGCCACTGTTTGTGAGTTGACAGCCCTAAGTGAATAGATTCACAGGATATGTTTTATCAGCTGGTGGATAATCCTGAGCAGAGGCCATCGCAGGCACCTGAACTCTTGCTTCTACAAGCATCATCAAATTCTACATTGGAGGAAGTCTTCCAGTACAGTTGGCTTCAGCCTATAGTAGTGGGAGAAAGGGGGGATATTTGATATTTTTGACATTCCCTCTCTCAATAAACATAATTTCTTCAAACATCCCACTAACCATTTTTTCTCCATAGATAACTGGAATTTGAGGACTCTGCACAGAGATTATTCTCTTGATGTTCTCACACAAGAATTCCATCATTATAACCTTGATATTCTTGGCTTGCAAGAGACCAGATGGACAGATAAAGTCAGATTCTTAAAAATAATCTTAAATTTCTCTTTTCAGGGTAGGAAGATAAGCATCTCCAAGGCATAGGTCAGATTCACAGCAGACATACTAGTACTGCTCTTCTAGGATACGAGTACATTAATGAAAGATTTCTTACAGGGAAATTTCAGAGAAGCATTAAAGACTTGCATGTTATCTGTTGTTATGCCACCACTGAGGATGTCGATCAGGATGAGAAGGATAGGTTTTACAGACAACTTCAGAATATTTTGAATTCTGTCAAGAAGGGAGATATTACCCTTGTTCTAGGTGACTTCAATGCCAAAGTTGGTACTGACTCTGACATTTGGGAGGGGTGATAGACCCTTTTGGTATTGGTAGCTGCAATGGGTTGGGTTGTTTTACCTCTAGCAGCACTTTTTTGCACACAATGGGCTAAATGGCCAGGTCACAAGGACCTGAAGGCTCAGAGAAGGTTGGGGGAGGGAACCCACTGGAACAGCTATTAGGTGACAGATGGATCTCACCATTACATTGTTAAAAGTGTCTTACAACTTAAACTTAAGAAGTGTTGTGCTAAGGTTAAAAATTTAACTTTAATTCAAAAGCTTTGAAAGACCCAATTACAGCTAAAGCTTACCATGATAGGTTACTTTGCCATTACAACAGTCACGGTTAGCTTATTACTGAAGTTGAGGACAAATAGCATAATTTTAAACAGGCTTTTCTTGATACTAATAGTACTCTTTTAGTAAAAAAAAAGAGCAGAGAAGGCAGAATTATTTGAGTGATAAGGCACTTGAGCTTATTTCAGAAAGAAAGAACTGCAGGAATGTTCTTAATCAATAAATATCGTACTAGTCGTAATATAATGCATTATAGAGAGCTTAATAAACCGGTAAGGGATCAGTTAGCTGCTGATAAGAATCTTTGGCTTCATGGCTTGGCTGACAAAGCCGAGGAAGCAATTAGACAGCACAACAGCAGAGAGCTGTACCAGATAGTTAATGTTTTGTGTGGTAGAAAACAGACAGGTATACAGGGATTAAAGGATAAACAAGGTAAGGTTACATAAGGTGAGATTCTGTCATGGGTAGGTGAGCTGAGCATTTCAGCTATGTTCTAAACAATGTAGTTAGTTTTACTCACATTGCTTGTAATGATGATAGATGCATTATTGGCTTTAATGTTGGCCCTCATGGCTGAGTGGTTAGCGCACTTGGCTACTGATCTAAGGGACCTGGGTTCGAGCCCGGGTAAGGCATGGATGTATGTGTAGTTTTTCTGCTGAGGTCCTGCCATCTTCTCAGACCTTCTACTGTGGCATATAAACTGACAGGCTCCTGTCAGACCTCTGTGGCAAGCAGCTGCTTGAGGGGGTATTTATTTTTTTTATTATTTTATAACACAATCTGAAGTTATTTTGGCTATTTCTAAACTTAAACTTCATAAATCCCCAGGGGTAGATCAAATTACTACAGAAATGCTTAGAGCTGGAAATGTTTCGGTTACCACTTGGTTGACCGAAATTTTGAATATTTTTTTATGATAATGCATGGTTCCTAAGAATTTTACCAGAGCTATTATTATCCCTATTTTCAAAAGAGGTGATCGCAGTTCTTGTGATAACTATAAGGGTAACAGCCTACTTTCTATTCCAGGCAAAGTTTTTTCCATGATTGTGCTTAATAGAATTAAGAATATGGTTGACAGTCAGTTGCATGATGAGCAATGTAGATTCAGAAGTGGTAGGGGACATGTAGATCAGATATTTTCACTCAGACAGATTCTTGAGAAATGTTTAGAGTTTCTGAAACCTTTGGTTACTAGCTTTGTCAACTTCAAAAAGTCTTTTGACTCTGTTGATAGTCATAATTTGTGGTTGATTGTGAGATCGTATGGTATACCAGACAAGTTAGTTAACATAATGAAAGCTCTCTATAATAACACTGAGTCATGTGTGAGAGTTGGTAAGGCTAGTAGTAATTCGTTTAGCATTACTTCTGGTGTTCGACAAGGGTGCATTTTGTCTCCTTTTCTCTTTAGTTTGGTTATTGATTATGTTATGCGAAATTCACTTCGAGGGAAAGATTTTGGCCTTAAATGGACTGGAGATATGAATATTTCTGATTTAGATTATGCTGATGATTTAGCCCTTTTGGCAAATGTTGATGAGACTGGTAGTAGAGTAGGTTTGGTTATAAACAGAGAGAAAACTAAAGTGATGAAAATTGGTCAGGCAGGCTGTGATCCAGTTAATCTGAATGGTTGCAGTCTTGAGCAGATGTCACAGTTTAATTATCTTGGGAATTATGTAACAGATCTGGTGATGTGCGGCATGAGATTAACAGATGAATAGGATTGCTGCCGGGACTTTTAAGAATCTATGGAGAGTGTGGAGAAATAGGCATATACACTTAAAGACTAAAATTAGACTGTATAATAGTTTGATTCTTTCTAGGGTTAGTTATGGTAGTGAAACTTGTGCCCTTTTTAAACAAAATAACTGGAAACTTGATGCTTTTGATTCTAAATGCTTACGCAGTATTTTGGGCATTAGGTGATTCAACTTTGTAAGTAATGATGAGGTTAGGCAAAGGAATCGAAACCTCATTTGAGCAGCATATTGTGCAGAGAGAGACCCTGTTGGTTTGGCCATGTTGTCAGTATGGATAATTACCCATTAGCACTGTCCTAATAATGGAGATTATAGCTAATGAATGATTGGTAAAATGTAAATAGCAATATTTTATTAGTACCTATACAACAGAAAACAATTTTTCATTTACCTCTTAAAATAAAAAAGTTGATTTCCATTCCCCTTCACCCAGGGTGTAAGGGAACAATTAATTGCTGCTAATATAGAGTTCTTGATATTCACCCTCTATGAATGAAATTTCTAGCATAAATAGGTCATTGCAATATTTGCTAAAGCCTTGACATTTTCCACCTTTTCCAATATTAGGGGTTGGGTTGTTTTACCTCTGAGTAGCACTTTTTTTGGCACACAATGGGCTAAATGGCCAGATTACAAGGACCCCGAAGGCTCAAAGAAGGCTGGAGGAAGGGCACCCACTGGACAACTGTTAGGAGACAGATGGTAGCCTCCCATCAAGGCCTCCAGCATGTTCTTTAACGAGCAGAGAATATGGCTCTCCTACACATGGGGCCATGGTTTATGTTCCATTTGACGGACAGCAACCTTTCCAAGCTCATCAGTGTCTCCTACTGACCAAGGGCATGGCAGGGGTTTTGCAAAGATAAATATGAATGCTGGCCAACCTGGGACTTGAATCACCTGGGAACTGCAGATTACAAGCGTGATGCACTACTGGCTGAGCCACCCCATCCCTTTGTTTGGAGGGGGGGGGGGGGGGGGCTATTACAGGAAGAGAAATTCTGAGAATGTGAATTGTAATGTTTCATCAATACCTATCCAACTCAAAAATAATTATTTATCTTTAAACAAAAAAGTTGAGTATCTATGGACAGACAGAGAAAGTGAAGCCTTTTTTTTAACACTAAACCTACCGATACTTCATGTATACCTCTATTCCTACCATGACCGGTCCTTAAAAAAGTTATATTTTTTACAATTAAATGCAGATAATAAATCAATTTGGTACTTAAATAAAAAATGAAACAACTTTCACAAAATGAAAAACAAATTAATTTTTTTCATTTCAATTATAAATATGAAAAGAAAATGAAAAATGAATGGTAGTTCTATAGTTTCTTGCACTTATAAATAAATAATGCATATCTTATTCATCTTCAATGCATTTTTTTACAAATTATTGAGTTCTCAAATGTACATTTGCCACACACCTATTTTTTGCATTTCAAACAGATTTTCGTAGTTTTGTTGTCTTTGCATTATCTTATTTGGCAAGTTTTTTGTACATGTGAAACTGAACTTATATTTGCTGATGTTTTCAGTATATTTCCTTTTTCTTTTTCCTTCTTGATATTCAGCGGCAAGTTCTTCAGCTAACTGGAATAAAAATTCCTGCCTTGAAATTTTCCCCCTGTTGTTTCTTTATATAAAACCCATGCATTTATTCCAGCTAGGTCAAGAATATTGAAAAATACTTGGAGGGGCCATCTCCAAGATTTCGATTTCATTTGATTTTCTTGCCATTTGATCCGAACATCTACACCGAATTTTGTGCTATCTAATCATTTCTGGTATACGCTTATCACTTTTATCAATGTCTATTGAGTTATGCATTGAACTTAGTAGAACCACTTTTTTTTAGTTTATTTTTATAAATTGTTAGAGTAATATAACCTGATTTATATAATTTTGTTGTAAAGCATCCATATTATCTTTCACTTATTTGGCAAGTTTTGGCAATTCTCGCTTGCTTCCAAAGATGGTTCCAACAGTAGTGGTTCTTTTTGCTAGCTGTATTTTGGCTAATGATATGCTCGTAAAAAAATTATTCATGGTTAAGTTCCTTCCACACCCTGTGAATGATTCTATTAGCTTGAGGACAATGAACTTCCCAAGTGGAACTGAAGGTTCTCTTTTCTCATCCTTTCCCAAATATGGAAATCCATTTATTACATACTTGCTATTGACATCAGATGGTAACCAGAATTTGATTCCAAACCTATCTGGTTTGTTCGGCATATATTGTGTAAATCTACACCTAGCCTTGGATGGAACATCAAGTCATGTATCAAAGGGTCATTCCGCTTTCAGTTGAAGTCATGCCACACTTTGGTAGCTTTTCATTTATACCGACTGTATAGTTTTAGAATTGAGTTTCCAGGCTAAATAACAGAAATCTTTCAACCGGTCAAATTGACTGGTCGCAGTAGGTAGGATAGGCTACATATATTTCTCGGAAAAAAGACAATAAGAGGAGATGTAAATACTGGAAAAATTATTGTATGTATATTGTAAGAAAAGTCGTAAAGTTAAATAGCGATGCGATAACATTGTATATGGGAAATTGCACACAAAAGTTTGAAAAGGTCAATTTGACCGGTCGTGGTAGGTTGTGTTAAAAAAAAAGCTAAAAACTGAGAAAAAAGAAGTGATTTAAGGTTTATTTTCAGATTTTATTCATAGATAGGAACTTATATTTTGAATGCAATATTAGGTGGAACAGGATATACCAACTCACAATATAAATATGGGATCAAGCAATCAAGTACACTATTCATCATTGAAATTGCTCCACTCAGTAGAAGTAGTCAGATTTGTGTGTAAATAAGCATGTGTGTAAGGGTAGTGATATGCAAATGATTATGTTTCTATGAAAACATGGTATTTCCAAATGATTACAGAACAAATACTGTGGTTAAGTAAAATGCTTTATAGTGGTTTGAAACATGCTACAAAAGCACTGAAAGCAGATACTGAGGAGGAAGTGTAGAAAATGCCACAACAACATTTTCACCATCCATATCAGAAGCTGGATGCATTTGAGGGTGGTCAGATTGTAGGCTGTGTGAAGTAGGATAGTCTACTTGCAGTATCGTCACACATATGGAACGCAATGCAAAGAGAGCTGGATGTTGTTGGTGCCAATAGTCGTAAGAAGTATTTGGAATCGTAGCTCTGGGTTGAGTGCTGTCAGATGCACAGCAGCAGAGGTGGATTTCAATTTGTCAGCAGGCAGTAGTAGACTGAACTACAGCCATAGATACCATTTGACAGACTGTAACTGCTGTCATGAAGTTCGCATTACAACCAGGACCATTGCCAGGAGACAGCAGATGCAGGGTTGCAGGTCAGGAATCTATTGCATAAATTGCCTTTGACCAAATGTCATTCTCAGGCTCAGTTGGACTGGTGTCAAGGTTACAGCTGGCACCAATCAATGGAATTAGGAATGGCAACATGATATCTTCTATGATGAGTCCAGTTCTGCTTAGATGATCATCGAATCCATATCTGGAGATGTGGACAGAGGGCAGATACAGCCATCTGCAACAAATCCAATTAACAGAAATTACTGCTTATAGGAAGTCCTTGTTTGAGGAGCCACCAGTTACAACAACAGATCATCTCTGGTATGTGTAAACAGTAATGGGGAATCACCCAGTGATGCCCTATTCCCAGTAACCCTGCCATTTCTGACAGGGATCCCTAATGCATTTCAGAAAGATAATACTTACCCATATACTGCTGGCATCTCCAAAACATGTCTAAAAGGCACCTAACTATTCTGTAGCCAACCATGTTTCACCATTGAGCATATTTCGGAGATGACTGGATATCACTTCTGAAACAACCTATAAGCCCACCTTCAACTTGTCCAAAATACGGTTGTGCTATGGGAATAAGTGCACATGATGTGTTAGGACATCTTTCAGGACACCATTAGAAATCTCTATGCTACAAAGTGTTGCTGAATGTATCATGAACCACAGTGGATTCACCACACTAAAAGACACATTTTAATGCATGCCATTCATTTAATTTGTTACATTGAGCTGTAAACAAAATCATATCTTACCCATCCGATCACTTATGTCTGTCATGAGTTTAAGAAGATTCAATCTACTCCCTCTGGATGGGGAAATTTCAATTTCAAGCAAAGTATTTGATAAATTATGGGATCCAAATCTGTTAAAAATGAAATAGTTAACTTTTCAACAGTCAAAAAAGCAGCATGTGCATTTGTTAGCTGATCCCCATGTAAAAATGACTTCATACAGAATACAGTCAGTCAGGAGAGAGAGAAAAATAGATTAACATTTATGAAACAAATTTTTGTGTGTAGATTTGTTTTTACACACAAAATTACATTTATAATTGTTTCAGTACTGACCTTAATAGAAGTGAATAAAAAATTCCACTTATACTAAATTTTTCTTTCCTTTATTTTACCTTGGTCCTCCCCCCCACCATATATTTTCTGGCTATGTAGTTGGTTTCACTGTAGGTAAATTTACTGTCCTCCACCTGTTTAGAAGCTCATGAGCTGCTACTGCTAAATAGTATTTCAAATCATAAAATTTTTGAGTACTTACAATATTTCAGAAAGACGAACATGCCAAGGAAGATATCCCATTAAGCTGCATACTGAACCAAACTGAAGAATGAGATCAGGGTCTGGAAGTTTTATGCTATCTAGAAAATAAAAACAGGGAATAAATTTTATATTATCACAACTTTGAATATAGATTCCTAAGCAGATATTTTATAGTCTACACCTACTTCTCCTAAATACTACAAGTGAAAGAGACAAACTAATTCATCTATTCAGAATTACACTGAATGGAATTCAACACCATTAACTGTCAGAGAGATGTAGTATCCATTTTTGTTAGATCAGTTTATGTCCCAATCTTGAGCAAAATTTGCAAAAGTATCCATGATCTCTAAGGTTGGATTGTTTTACCTGTGAGTGGCACTTTTTTTTGTTGCAAACAATGTGCTAAATGGCCAGGTAACAAGGCTCAGAGAAGGTTGGGGGAACAAGACCCACTGGACAGCTATTAGGAGACAGATGGTAGCCTGTCAAGGCCATCCACCATGTTCTTTAACGTGCATGGTGTAGAGGTATGGCTCTCCAACACATGAGGTAATGATGGCCATTCCAAGCCCATTGGTGTCTCCTACTGACTGAGGGTTTTGTGGAGATAAGTTTGGATGCTGGCCCAGGTGGAACTTGAACCTCGGAACTACAGATTACAAGCCTGACATGCTACCGATTGAGACTCCCCCCCTCTTGGTCTCTAAATCTAAAAATTAACTTCAAATGGAATATACAGAACCCATCTAAGATACTGCTACAATCAAGTCATTATTGGCACAATTAGAAAACACATTACTGCCTGTGCTGCAGTTCCAATGGTGCAAATCACTGTTTTTGTGAATTGTGTAACTTGAGAAGATAATTAAATGTTCTCAAAGAACAAGCCAATAAAAAGTGAGTTGATGCTAAAGGGGTTTGGTTTATGTGCATTCTGGTAATAGTGTATATCTACAGCAAAATTTTGTGTTGTACAATTTTTGTGCTAACATTAGTAAGAAATTGCTATAAAAAATTAAGATTAATATAAGAAAAATAAAGAAAATTTTGACATAACTTATTTTTTATTGTATGATGTAATAAAACAAAATATTTTCGCCATAAATGGGATTCAAACCATCTCCCAGAAACATGTTAGGTGTCATAGCCACTAGACTAGTCTACTTATGATGGACATGGGTTTGAATCTCACTCCATGGTAAAACCATTTTTTTTTTCAGCTAAATATTTCATGAATCATGAATCCATGCCTACAGGACTGTTCTGCAATACTTCACAACTAGGCAAAAGTTTTCCCCAAAATGCATTTTAGTATAACAAGGAAATGTGTAAGAAACGAGAACTCTAAGTTGGGTTGTTTTACCTCTGAGCTGCACTTTTTTGTACACAATGGGCTAAATGGCTAGATCACAAGGACCCCTAGGGCTCTGAGAATGTTGGGGGAACCCACTGGACAGTTAATAGAAGAGAAATGGAAGCTTCCATCAAGACCATCCAGAGTGTTCTTTAATGTGCACAGAGTAAGGCTCTCCTGCACATGGGGCCCATGGCTTAATGTCTTATCTGAGGGGCATTTCCAAGCTCATTGGTGTCTCCCTGCTGACTGGGGGCAGGGTGACGGGTTTTGCAGGGATAAATCTCAATGCTGGCCTAGATGGGACTCAAACCTGGAAACTGCAAATTACCAGTCTGGTGCATTACTGACTGAGCCAATCCTGAAGCACCAGACAGAAGCAAGAACACTCAGACCAGAATGAATGTATTACAATGACATCATTAAAACAAGAAAATATTATGCATTGCAGAACTTGATTTCAGAGGCACCAAAATATGACATCATTACACAGTATTGAAACTGTCCTCTGACAGCTAAACAGGCTAACCAGCATCAATCTATGCTCAATATAAAGTTATTTAGAAAGGCCTGATACAACAAATCCCATTCTACCACAAGACTAACTTTACCTCATAGAGTAACTTGAAGGAGATGGCTGACAGTTTGTAACATGGGGTCCCCTTAAGGCTTCCCCCATACATGTTTGATAGGATTTAGGTCTGGCAACCTTGCTGGCTAGAGCATTCATTGGATATTTCTGTTTCTCCTTTACCAGATTAGATCTATGCAGGTGGGGACTGTCATCTATAAACAGGAAATCAGTGCCAAAGCACCTCTAAAAAGTCCCACAGATGGTTCAAGGATTTCGCTTCTGTACCTCTGAACAGTTAAAGAGCCTCGATTAAACCCATGAAGAGCAGCATGGCTGTTGAGGGTCATGTCACCCCAAATCAGCAAACACAAATCCACCATAAGTATTCCTTTTTCTGATATTGGAGGAATGATATCACATTCCTCATTCTCCCCAGATTAAACAACACCTAGAATCTATCTCTAAGCTAAATCAAGATTCATCAGAAAACAGAACATTAGCCCATTGTTCAGCCCTCCAAGTGACAAGTTAGGTGCACCAGTTCAGATAAGGTTTCTGTGATTGAGGTTTAGCAGAACATAAACCATTTGTCTCCTGGCAAAGAGCCCTTGTGGTTTGGTGCAGTTTGTTAGACAGAAATTTGTTCAACCAATATTTTGTTGAAAGTTAGAATTGACAAAATACTGATAGGCAGTTAGAGGGTATATTCCTTGATAAGGTCCCTTCTGGTTTGTTGCTGTGAATCATCAGAGGGAGGGAGGAGCACATGGTAAGAAAGGCAATAGAAGATAAGGTTAAGTCCATAGGAAACACACAGATTACCTGTAGAAATAGACTTCAACAATTATTAAAATCATCTGAAAAAAATTATTGCTGATGTGGCAGGAATCGAACCCGCAACTCTGTAGATACATGCCAGGTCACTCTACCTATTAAACCATGCATCAGACACTAAAATCTTATAGAATAAGATCTATAAATCTTTCACTGAGATGTGGTGGACTTTGTGCAATTTACACTTCAGGAGAGGCAAATTTTCTAATTATTGCTAAATTTATTGTTAAAAATTTAGTAACAATTGGAAAAGTTGCCTCTCCTGAAGTATAGATGGCACAAGGTCTGCCACATCTCAGTGAAAGACTTATAGGTCTTATTCTGGAAGATTTTAGCATAGGATGCATGGTTTAACCCTTCCAGTGTCCAGCCTGAAAAACAGGTTTCTATCCCAGGGACAAGCTATTTTCTGCCTATGCTCAGCCAAAAAAAAAAAACTTTAACTTTAAAACTTTTTTTTGCCAAATAACTAATGAAAGGAATTATGGCATGTTGTATGCCAAATTAATCAGGATTTAATTCTGGATTTTCTGAAATTATAATATTTAACAAAAAAGACAATATGTTTCATTTTAACAGGATTTTTTTAGAGTCATGTAGTAAAAAAAAATGCATCTGGCAACACAAATAAAAAATAATTTAAAACAAAAATAATAGACAGAAATGATTACAATGCACATGAATAGAATGATTATATATTTCTGAATAACAAAAAAATTACTTTTTTGTCATTCAGGTTTTGAGTAAATATTTTTCTCGTTTTCTAATTTTTTCTCGGTACCATACTTTGAGAAAATTCCAGGCTTTTAGCCAACTGTGCTGAGTCAGATAAACAAGTCAACTTCAGAATTTCTTTTACAAAATAACCAATCAATGGAAATAGGTCATGTTATATACCAAATTATGAATTTTATGAAAATAAATATAAAAAAATTTGAAATCATATTGATTTTAATAAGCCTTTTTCAATGTGATGTGGTGAAAAAAAAGATTGCACTATACAATTAAGGCTTCATTTTGGAAAACCTGTTGAATAAAAATAGTTAAATTATACATTTATTGAAAGGAAATTTCCTCCTGAATAATATAATACTCAACCTGAAATAGGATTCTTATTTCTTTTAGTGATTCTTTTCAGTATCATATATTTTAAACACGCCCAATATTATACAATGTGACTTGGCCTTCTCACATTTACGGGATTTTCTGAACTGGTTATAAAATAGAAAATAACTTCCTTGGCTGCTTTTTCTTACTAAACATGAATTTTTTTCTTTGGGTGTTGAAGTTTAGTGATCTTGGCAAAGTGCAGAAAGCTGGTGCACCAAGGACCAGCCCTTCTGAAATTGCCCTCCCAAATGATGGCCGATTTCAGTAGCAAGGAAATCTATTTTGCTTCTGTATCCAAGACATTCAATTTCAGAAAACAGTATAAGCTAAAGTTTTTTTTTTTTATTAATAAAGCAAGAAATAATAAAAGAAAAATTACATATAACCCAATGGGATGTTAAATAAAATATCTGCAACAACTTTTAAGCCGGCCTCGGAAAGATTGATAAATCAGCCAACTGAAGATTGCTAACTAACGGAAGTAAATATACAAAAATAAATTTGCTTTCATATCCAAGACCTCATTTATTTTCAGAAAATGATACTATATCACGTTTTACTAGAAAAGTAATATATAGTAAAATAAAAAGCTCAATTTGAAATTGTTACCTCTTATGTAATTGTCAAAAACAGTATCAGTAATGCTAATAGATTTTCTGCATTCTTTCTTAACATCTAAACATGCATTTCTGGCTGCACTGACAATTTGGCTTCTCCCATCTTCTCTAGATAACAGATGGACATGAATATTTTCATCTATTCTGTGACCATTACACACTGAAATGATTCCAAAACATTTTGTTAAGAGGCATCAAAAAGTTTGAAATATAACAAAATTTAGTAAACTTTGTGCATTTGAAATATAACTGCATATATAAAATATATAGTTGTTTAATAGCAACAATATAAATTTGCTATTCATTCCCAATGTGCTCAATACCATACTTTGATTTTGTCATATTTCATTATTTTAAATTACTACAATTTTGTTATTATAAACATTTTACAGATATGTTTTTAACTAAACACCTTTAAAGTACTATTCTGTACTTTTCTTTTAATGTGTCATAGAGTTTCAAGTGTGTTATGTCTAAGCACTACATTCAGGTAATCAATATGCTGGTTATGACATACAAGGTGTGGCAAAAAAGAAATGAGACTGTATGTATAGTTTATGCAATACCCCCTCACCAAATGAATATAATACCTTCAGTAATATAGTATCACAGGAAAAAGTCCTGTATACAATACTTGAAAGATTAGTTGAAAAAAAATTGGTTGTCCTGACAATCAATTTTCCAATCAGGGCAACCAATTTTTTCAAGTAATTGTTTCAAGAATACAATACATGTTTAGGCCAATTTTTTCTGATTCTAACAACTACTTGTTAATTTCAATTTGGCGAATAGTGTCCATGTTATTCCATTTGTGTAAGACAAGCATTATTGTCCTTGCTGGATGATATCTGAGTGAATGTAATGTGTTCATCACAACAAAGCTCCTTCTCATTCAGCATTATCAGTGGAGCAATTTTGGGCCCAAACCAAATCACAACAATGGGATCCACTTTGATGACATGAAGCACATAAAGAGGATATGAAAAGCATTCTCAAAGAAGACTTCCAAAAATGTTTCAGAGCATGGGAGACAGAATGGAGAAGTGTGTTAAGGACAAGGAGGAATGAATAATTTAATAGGAACAACCTTCGGTTTTGGCAATTTTTCAATAATGAATGTTTTACTGACATAGTCTCATTTCTTTGTTGCCACACTTTATACACTTGTGTATTACACTTCATTCCTTCAAAAAATGTCCAAGTCATGTCAAGAATAATTTTATTGCAGAGCTTTGAAAATACTTAATTCTAAAAGGATCTATGAATTTTTGGATGAAACCACTGTCGACAGGTTAGAACAGTGATTGCCAACTTTTTCAACACCTATGACCCCCTATAAAATCTTATTATTACTGTAGACACCTTTTTCTTAAAAAATAATAACAAATATAAAAAATAAAATTATGAATTCTAGCTCTTTCTGCAGACCCACTTTCCATTATTACCCAATACTTTTCTTTAAACTAAAATATAAATCCTGGCAATGAGGACTACCTCAAGTCCCAAGAATGGGTTCTATATATCTCTGGTTCTTATCTGTTTTTTAGTTGTTGGCTATTTTGCAAATTGAATCTAAAAATCACTTAAAGAAATTCAATGCTTCAAAAATTCTTTAACAGCCAATCAAGCCTTTATCCAATACTTTTCTTTAAACTAAAATATAGATCCTGGCAATGAGGACTACCTCAAGTACCAAGAATGGATTCTATGTATCTCTGGTTCTTATCTGTTTTTCAGTTGTTGGCTATTTTGCAAACTGAATCTAAAAATCATGTAAAGAAATTCAGTGCTTCAAAAATTCTTCAACAGCCAATCACAGCTTGCAATCATCATGTGTTAGCCATGTTGCTATACTGAATTGACATAATTCCAGCCAAAAGCAATAAAACTTGATGCAGTTATGTTATAAATAAATAAATAAATACCCCCTCAAGCAGCTGCTTGCCACAGAGGTCTGACAGGAGCCTGTCAGTTTATATGCCAGAGTAGAAGGTCTGAGAGGATGGCAGGACCTTGGTAAATGTACTATTTCTATTAGCACTTTCTAAAATATTAAAATAGCTCACAGACCCACTTACTACCTTTGTAGACCACTAGGGTCTGAGGATAAATAGGTTGGGAGCCATTATAATTTTTGCCATTTATATACAATATTATAGAGGAATTTTAAATATATTATGAATAATAACTTTTTGATTATTGCAAATTTTAAGCTGTTTACTTTGAAATTAACATTTCTTCGGTCCTCTTCATTTCAAACTACTGATGATTGGATTGTTTTGCCTCTGAGTGCCACTTTTTTGCACACAATGCTAAATGGTGGGTCACAAAGACTTGGATGATGGAACACTGATAAATATCTGCTCTATCACTGAAGCTGCATGAACAATGGGGCTTCCTACAACTGCACTGGCATAAGAAATCTTTCCAGGTGGTGCAGCAAGCTTTCTTGCTTCAGAATAGGAAAAACTGTTTATTGTCTTAAGGTGCTGAACCTCCTTTTCCTCCTTCCATTTGGGAAAGTCATGGGAATATGCCAGATGGGCACCACTGCAATTTGCACAGTTTATAGTCTCAGCTGTGCAGTCCAGATCAAAGTGATCAGCATTGCCTTGCCTTCATGTCAAGTAGGCAGTTGTGGCATTTTGAAAGTTAAAATTAAGGCTCTGGTAGGTATTGCTTTTCTATTACAACAAACCAAATCTCAATGGACTGTGATAACTCCTTGGGTGGAGAGCTCCGAGAGGATCTTCTCCTCAGAGACAATGAGGAGACCCCATTCAGAGATTACACCAAGAAATTCCATGATTTATGGAGAGATATAGTAAGAGCCAACCCACTAATTATTGCTACCCTCAAGAGGAGCTCTGAGTTAAAGAGCATGCAGTTTCCACTAACAAGTCACCAGATCTTAGGTGTTTGACAGATTTTGATGTTTCTGCAAACTTTCAAACACTTACTGATAAAGAAAGATGTCCCCAATTACTTGCTCACCCGTGGAATGGATGATCAGGGTGTAGAAGAAGCACACAATGATATGAATAGGATGATGAAGTAGAAGATAAAGACAGGGTTTCATTTAAAAAACAAAACAGTTTAGCACATGAGGCAGAAGAATTATTTTAAAAAACATCATTAAGTATTTGAGGATTCAGTGCCCATGATCCACACCTACCTAAGAAGCAACACCAAGGGACACCCAATTGGCCAGCAACAGAGTGAGTGAGTGCAAGTCATGCAAAAAAATAATGATAATAAATAAAATTGCAAGGAAACTCACAAACCTGTACCCAAACATAGGCAAGATACTCATTGTACAGTTGGCTCTAGCAGGTCCAGCCCAAGAGCTAATTGGTCCTGGAGGGCTACCCCTGGAGCTCCCATTTACCTGAAGCAGAGGCTAAAACAGTGTGTAGCAGTGGCCTTCTAAAGTGCTGCCCAGCCTAGTGAACAACAGGTTCTCCAATAGCAAGATAGGCTAAAGGAGGCCCAGGCATGAGCTGGGTAGAGACAAGAGAGGACCTATGATCATCATTAAGTCAAGATCCTCCTTTCCAGGAACACGTTTCTTTGTTCATGACAAACAAGCAGGCAAGCATTTAGGATCCTGTGAAAGGACCCAAAAACCAGCAGAACCTTAACAGAATGGCCCCCCTTACTCCAAAAGGAGCTCAATCTGAGAGGTACCAACAAAACTCAGACCACTGCCTCCATAGAACTTCAAACAGAAGCAAGAACTCTTGTGATTATTTCAATACTCTTGTTAAATCAGGCCCATCCAACCTGCACATCATAAAACAAATAATCAATATAATGAAAATGACTCATTTCTTCCCATTTTTTCACACATTTTTAGGTGCATAACTAAATGATTTTGCCAATTCATAGTACTCATTAAAAATGTATATTTTAGTTTTTTTAATCAAAATATTTTCTTGATTTTTTTTTTTGTTTTTCTTTTCTACCGCATTAGATATATGCACGTTTTCATTTTGAAATAGGGAATTTTTCCAGCAGCTCTTTAAGAATGTAGCTTTTTTTTAAAGTGGCTTTTCACTAAGTTTGGGTTGGATAGGCCTGCATTAAATCAATTCACCCTAGGAGCTTTCCTATCTCTGATGAAGACTGCCACATGCAGTTATAAATGCTTGGGATATTCACCCTTTTAGTAAATGCATGTCTCACTGCTTATGTAGTAAATGATATTTCATACTAGCAAAATATAAATTATTTACATTGGACTATAATGCCATGAACTTACTTTCAAGTTTTAAGCCACTTTTGAATTAAGAACTAAATTACACAGTTGGGTTCAAGCTTTACAGTCTATGGCTGCTTGAAGATTGTATGTAAGTTGAAAATATTTTAAGTCTTGGCTAAATATAATAATATATAAAACACTGCAACTGTACCTTGTTCCTCAAGCATGGACTGATGTTTTATGTTGTGGAATAATAACTTATATTTTTTGTCATCCTTCTGTTGGTATTCTTGCTTCTTAAGTACTGTTTGTTCATAAAGAATGTTACCATTTTCCTTCACCGTGCCTGTAACGTTAAAACATAATCTGATATAAGCTTTGATAAGCCAAATTAAATTCAAGACACAGATAATGTTTAAAAATATTTAATAATTACACGATATTGCTGTTTAGATTTAAATGCTTTTGAGTAGCACTAGTCTGCTCAAAAGCTTTGATAACAGCAAATAAAAAATAAAAAGAAAAGTAAAAATAAAATTTAAAATATATAAAGAAGATGGATACAGTCTGCTTACTTTTGTAAATAATCCCTTTACTTTCCTGCAGATAGTTTTTTTTTTCATAAAAATTCAGGCAATTGCATATGTCCAGCATTAAAAATTTAATACTTATGTGCTAGCATATTAATATATCTACAATTACAAATGCAAATTGGCAACAAAAAGAAAACGATTTAATTTCACTTCTATATTCAAAATTTTAAACAAGGAATTCTCCCTAAGCGGCCACTATAACACATAAACCATTCAAATAATTTCTTCCTAAATAAAACTACGGAAGTAAAACTCAATCTCTTGTGGCAATTACAATATTTAAGTTGAATATATATTCCATAGTTTGAGTAACATTCTTTTAACATATATGTGGTATATACAATTTCCTGTCAGTACTTTTGAGGGGTTTCTACATTTGTCTACACTGCAACAAGTGCAAATTTAGACAAACTATGTTTAATTCAATTATTTATCTGGTTAACAATAACTCTGGGATAATGTAGTAAGAAAATACACTAGTTTCAGAAGCTTGATGATAAAGATCTACATGATAAAGTAAAGCAAGTCACCCAGTGGTGTAAAAACTAATGCACTATAGGAAACAGGTTCCCTGTAAACAAAAGAGGTCTGGTTGCTTCATGCTTTATATCAGTTTCATTTGTATCACAGAGAGCTGAGAAGAATCCCATAAACCACTACAAACTTGTACAGTCTTTTCATAGAAGGGCATGTCCCACTAAAATTTAATCAGGTTTACTGACCACTGCTCAATTCATCATTATCCTCAAGCAGTCATGGGTTATGGAAGTCCAACCAGATTGTGCAATTTAGTTCTCACACTTATCTGTCCTGAGCTACATCTGCTGCATCTGGCCACTGTACACCAATTCTACCAAAGTCTTGTTTGACAATGTCTGCCAATCACAAGGTCTTCCCCTCTTTCTGAGGCTTTTAGGCACACTGTTCATAACCTTATTCACTAATCTATAGTTATGCATACGAGCAACATGACCAAAGCAATGGAGTCTCTCTCTACACAATATGTTGCTCAAAGGAGGTTGCCAACTCCTTTGCCTAACCTCATCATTACTTACAAAGTTGAACCACCTAATGCCCAAGATACTGCGTAAGCATTTAGAATCAAAGGCATCAAGTTTCTGGTTATCTTGTTAAAAAGGGCACAAGTTTCATTATCATAGCTAACCCTAGAAAGACCCAAACTATTACACAGCCTAATTTTAGTCTTTAGATGTATATGCCTATTTCTCCACACTCTCCACAGATTCTTAAGAGTTGCGGAAGAAATCCCTATTTGTCTGTTAATCTCATGCTGCACATCACCAGTATCTGTTAGATAGCTCCCAAGATAATTAAACTGAGACACCTGCTCAAGAGTGCAGCCATTCAGATTAATTGACAAACAGCCTGCCTGACCATTTTTCATCACGATAAATAATGAGATAAACTCAACTGTTCAACATCCACTAATGAATTAGCACTTTGATGCTGATTCTAATTTTAGAGGAAAAATTGTCTTGAGCCGGGTGGGATATGAATGGTGGAATATAATAAAATTTTCCTCTAAAATTAAAATCGACGTCAGAGTGCTGATTTATTAGTGAATGTTGAATAGTAGAGTTTATCTCATTATTTATCATCATTAGCATACTTGTAAGACATGCTTTCCATCTATATGGCAAATAGAAAGCTGCTAGTGGCTAAAATTGCCTGAATAGCACCTATATGTGACATAAAAGGAATGTTCATAGTGTAAATTAGAGGAGATCTTGATCGGCGGCCAGTGGCTCAGTGGTCCAGAGCACCTTACATGCTATCAAGAGGTCGTGGGTTCATATCCCACCCGGCTCAAGACAAGATGCTCATTGTACAGTTGGCTCTAGCAGGTCCAGCCCAAGAGCTAATTGGTCCTGGAGGGCTACACCTGGAGCTCCCATTTACCTGAAGCAGAGGCTAAAACAGTGTGTAGCAGTGGCCTTCTAATGTGCTGCCCAGCCTAGTGAACAACAGGTGACAGTTGGGTTCAAACACAGTTGGCACACCTCTAAAATTAGAATCGACATCAAAGTGCTGATTTATTAGTGAATTTTCATCATTTTAATTTTCTCTCTGTTCATCACCAAACCTACTCTACTGCCAGTCTCATCAACAGCTCTAGTAAAAGAATTCATCTCATCAACATCATTTGTCAAAAGAGTCAAATCATCAACATAATCTAAATAAAAATCTTCAGATTTCTAGAACATTTAAGCCCAAAAATCTTTCCCCTGCAGATAATTTCATATAACATAATCAATAATGAAGTTAAAGAGGAAAGGAGACAAAATCCTC
This sequence comes from Ryuthela nishihirai, assembly GCA_038380435.1. Lineage (NCBI taxonomy): Eukaryota > Metazoa > Arthropoda > Arachnida > Araneae > Heptathelidae > Ryuthela > Ryuthela nishihirai. The sequence goes on along the minus strand of JAWZYU010000001.1, from coordinate 149,742,717 downwards.
CCTTGTCGAAAACCAGAAGCAATGCTAAACCAATTGTTACAAGCAATTAACAACTCTCACATGACTCAGTGTTACTATAAAGAGCTTTCATTATGTTAACTTGTTTGGTATGCCATAAGGTCTCACAATCAACCACAAATTATGACGATCAGCAGAGTTGAAAGCTTTTTTGAAATCAACAAAGCTAGCAACCAAAGGTTTCTGAAACTCTAAACATTTCTCAAGAATCTGCCTAAGTGAAAATATCCGATCCACACATCCCCTACTACTTCTGAATCCACATTGCTCATCACACAATTGCCTGTCAACTAGATCCTTAATTCTATTAAAAACAATCATACAAAGAATTTTACCTGGAACAGAAAGTAGGCTGATACCCCTATATTATCACAAGAACTGCGATCACCTTTTTTAAAAATAGGGATAATAGCTCTGGTAAAATCCTTAGGAACAATGCCTTTATCATAAAAGATATGCAAAATTTCAGTCAGCCATGTGGTAACTGAAACATTCCCAGCTCTAAGCATTTCAGTAGTAATTTCATCTACCTCTGAGGATTTATGTAGTTTAAGATTAGAAATAGCCAAAATAATTTCAGATTGTGATATAGGGCCAACATTAAAGCCAGTAATGCATCTATCATCATTACATACATTGGAAGTAGAACTAACCATAATATTTAGAACATAAATGACAATCACAGCGTTACCTGTTGACTTTTTAACGTCAATATATTGTTACGACAGATGAACGCGCTACAGTGACTTCACGAGTTAACGTGATTGTAGCCCTCGTGTGTGCTTCAGCGTGAGATTCAATTAGCCAACGATTTGGAACTTAGAACAGTTCTGAAGAAGAAGAATGAAAGTATAGCAGTGGAGTGTGTTAAAGTTCTGAGATCTGAAAGGTTGTTCAGATGGTTTGTGTCTGTGCGCGATAAGTAAAAGACAAGAAGAATCTTTTGTGTTGTGTGCGCGGACGGTCCTCGTATTATTTTACTAATGTGAAAAGTTTAGTGAACTAGCAGAGGACGATAATTTGTTTACGTCTCAAGATGTTCAAATGACATGGTAAACAAGGTTGAAAAGGTAGTATTTAATAGAATAGACAGAGCTGTTGTTGAGTACTCTGTGCAGGAAGATTGATGATTTTTGCATGTTAGTAGTTAATTTGTTTATGAGAAATTACATCCATATTTTCTTTGTAACGATTTGCATTGTATTACAATTGGTTTAAAATATAGTTATTAAAACTCACGCCCAGTGCTATCCATATTTTGTAATTCGCAACATTTGGTGTCAGGAGTGGGATTCGAACCCACGCCTGGGAAACCGGACTGCGAGAGGAAGATTACAAAAGAATCGAATTTTCGCAAGAAAGGAGAATCTCGAAATGTGGATCTGCTACTGAAAATCAAGAAATGTAGAGATAGCGCAGATAATGCCTTTGACCACGCAACTACTGGTGATGCATGGCAGAGTGTCTATGTCGCTGGTGACATGTCTAGGAACTGTGAGGAACAATCACTCAGATCAGAGAGCTGTGAGACTATACAGTACGCTTTGCACTTCAAAATACCTAGGTATACAAGTCTGGCACGATCTGAAGAGAGATCCACACGAAAGGTATTCTATTCCTCGCCATCAGCAAAATGCGTCATGGACAATTATCGCAAAGGCAGAGTAATGAGTGGTAATGAGGGGGAAGTCGGAGAGATTTTTCCGAAGCATATAGCCACACTCGAATCGTTTATAGAAAGTGGGGATTTAAGAAAGAAGAATTCCGAAGAATGGCATAGAAGCGTAACAGGTGATGCTAGTAAAGTAGCTTCAGGCAGAGACAGTACTTCAAAGACTAACTTTCTGGATGAAACTAAGCCTCAGAGTTACGATCAGAGAGAAGTGAAGCCCTCAGATAATCTCAACGTAGCCAAGCTGAATTTCTTTTCTGAAAAGTCAATGCGCAGATTTGGACATTATTACCATTTAGATTATAAGGATATAGAAAAGTTTTATCACGACTACAAGAGCTCTAAAGTGGACAATATCATGTTACAAAACTCGTCGCTGACCTCCAGAATGAACAATTTGGCAATCATGACTGATGTTTCCCTGGCTAATTACAATGAGAGCTCCATGAAAGTGAATTCCGAAGAAACAGCAACTATGACCTCCTCGGGTCATGTGTTTTGCTGGAGACCCGAGTGGCGCCATCGGATGGTAGATACACACAGTACAGGAGGTGTCGGCGACAAAGTGAGTCTTGTCTTGGCTCCTGCACTTGCTGCTTTAGGTCTCAAGGTCCCTATGATCTCCGGTTGTGCTCTCCAATTGACGGGAGATGCTCTGGACAAATTGGAATCCATCCCTGGCTTCACAGTCAACTGCACTAAAGATAAAATCAAGCAGATGATGGAAGACGTCAGATGCTGCATCGTAGGACAGACAGAGGAGCTGGTGCCAACAGATAAGGAGATTTACCGCTGCAAGGATCTGACGGCTACCGTAGATAGTGTTCCTCTAATGAGATGCTCGATTGTGTCCAAAAAGCTGGCTGAAGGAGTGTGCGCTTTGGTTTATGATGTTGAATTCGGAAAAGGAGCTATTGATCTCATCAGTACAGAAGAAGTTGCTGTTGATTTAGTTAAGAAAATGGTTGCAGTATCACAAGCTCGTGGAATGAAGAGTTCAGCTGTTATCAGCAACATGGATTCACCTCTTGAAAACTCTGTTGACAACTCACTGGAAGTGATGGAAGCTGTTCAGTGTTTCCTTGGTAACGGATCCTTGGAACTGCAAGAGCTCGTCGAAGAGTTAGGAGGAGAACTTCTGCGTTTGGTGAACATTGTGGATAATAGGGTAGATGAAGCATCACGTGCCCGCAAGGTTCTGCATAACGGCAATGCTTTGAACAAGTTTCGTAACATGTTAATAGAACAAGGAGCATCTGAAGACGTTGCAAGCTGGCTATGTGAAGGTAAAACAGAAAAAATATTGCTAGCAGCCCGACACATCACTGATTTCACTTATACAGGAGAAACAGGTAAGGTTGTCGGATTAGAAGCTGCAGTTCTAGCAAGAGTATGGAAGGAGGAGATGGACCGAAGCGCTAACAAGAATTATGGAGCTGATATTATAATTGTGAAGCACCTTGGGGATCAAATTGAATCAGTTGAAATATGGCTGAAGGTTCATCACGACAGTTCTGAATTAAGTGAAAGTCAACTGACAAAAGGGTCAGACTGGAGGATTAAACTTCTCCCTAGATTTTATGTCACTAATGACTTTTATTCCTTGTTACTGTTGATAGGATTAAAAATCCAAAGGAGAAAACTTTTTACAGGTTTTGCACGAAAACTCTTAGTCGATTCTTCTCCCTGCGGAGACATAAACGTGTTCACAAGGGCTATAGGCCTTACACGTATTATGTTTGTGGACGAGGCTTCAGTCAGAAAAGAAATCTACGTCATAATGAGATTCGCTTTCATTCTGACACAGACGTGGATAAACTGAAGAAGCTTCGGAATCCAGAATTGTTCGGGACGAACAAGACCTAAGGAGGGGGCAGTGTTACGACAGATGAACGTGCTACAGTGACTTCACGAGTTAACGTGATTGTAGCCCTCGTGTGTGCTTCAGCGTGAGATTCAATTAGCCAACGATTTGGAACTTAGAACAGTTCTGAAGAAGAAGAATGAAAGTATAGCAGTGGAGTGTGTTAAAGTTCTGAGATCTGAAAGGTTGTTCAGATGGTTTGTGTCTGTGCGCGATAAGTAAAAGACAAGAAGAATCTTTTGTGTTGTGTGCGCGGACGGTCCTCGTATTATTTTACTAATGTGAAAAGTTTAGTGAACTAGCAGAGGACGATAATTTGTTTACGTCTCAAGATGTTCAAATGACATGGTAAACAAGGTTGAAAAAGTAGTATTTAATAGAATAGACAGAGCTGTTGTTGAGTACTCTGTGCAGGAAGATTGATGATTTTTGCATGTTAGTAGTTAATTTGTTGTTTATGAGAAATTACATCCATATTTTCTTTGTAACGATTTGCATTGCATTACAATTGGTTTTAAAATATAGTTATTAAAACTCACGCCCAGTGCTATCCATATTTTGTAATTCGCAACAATATTAATAAATGTTTTGTGGAAAAAATTTGTTTTTACAAAACAATCTCTGTGGCAAGCAGCTGCTTGAGGGGGGGTTTTTTTTATTGAGGGGGTATTTTTTATTTTTATTTGAGGAGGTATTTTTTTTATTTTTTGGCAAGCAGCTGCTTGAGGGGGTATATTTTTTTAATGCTTGAGGGGGTATTTTTTATTATTTGTTTAGAACAGCTCTGAAATGGTCAGCCCACCTAGCACACACAGAATCCTCACCTTCAATAACCTTATCTTGTCTATCATTCAGTCCCTGTAAACTTGTTTGTTTCTTCCCACACAAAACATTGACTATCTGATATAGCTCTCTACTATTACACTGTTTAGCTGCTTCCTCAGCTTTATCGGACAAGCCAGGGCTGGACTTACTGTTACTAAAAAAGTTTTATATTTAATCTCTTGTGCAAACACTTTTCATCTTAAATTATCACTGCTAGAAAAATCCTTTCACAACATTAATTTCCTGTTTATTTTTATCTCATTTTCAAAGAAAACAAGATAATAGTTTCACTTTGTCATCTGTCTCTGTCTGTAGACATTGAACTTTTTTCTTTACAGAGATTAATCAAAAATTCTTTTTGTGTTGGATAAGTATTGAAGAAATATTATGATATGCACTTTCAGAATCTTGAAATTTCGTTTGAAATTCCAAAATTTCAAACGAATATTGCAAACGATGTATTTATAATAGAAATTGAAATTTTGGTGATTGAATGTGAAGGTCATGAAGTTTCCATTACCATCAATGAGTTGACCCCTTAGACCCAAAGGGGTGGGAAAACACACCTTTTTAGTTTTAGCAGATAATTGTCTTTTTTTTTTTCTTTTAGATAAATGAAAAATTATTTTTGGGTTAGATAGGAATTGATAAAATATTATGATTCACACTTTTTAAATCTTCCACAAACTATAATTGTGCCCTCTAATGGTGGAAAAACTTGCAAATTCCAAAATTTGAAATAAATATTGCAAATGACATATTTAATCTAGAAATGTTAAATTTTAATGGTGGAATGTGAATGCCATGATGTTTTCATTGGAAACAATAAATTGACCTCTTAGACTGGGGGGGGGGGGGGGCATATTTTGTTTGTTTTAGCAGATAATTATTTGTATTTAGAGATAAATGAAAAATTCTTTTTAAGGTTAGATAAAAATTGATAAAATATTATGATTCACACTTTCGAAAAAACTATAATTGCACCCTCTAAAAATAATGCTGAATAAGATTGAAAATTTTAAAATTCCAGGTGAATATTGCAATGATGCATTAATGATAGAAATATGAAATTTTGATGGTGGAATGTGAACGTCATGAAGTTTCGATTTAAAACAAATGAAAATGATAATCAAAAACTCTTTTTCAGTTTGATTGATACTAATGAAATATGCCGTATTTGCTGGCGTATAGGACGCACCCCCTTTTTTAGACACATTTTTAAGGGGAAAAAAGTTTTCCACATTGTTTCATGAATTTCCATAAAGATTTACTGTACTCATTTTATAGTTATTTATGTATACAAAAAATGTAATTAGGGAACATTGTAGTTAGGTACCTTTTAATGTTCATCCTCAAAACCCAGAAATTCATCTCCAGAAATAAATGAAAAACCACTTGAAGTCTCTTTTTCAGAAACTGAGTCTTCGTATAACAAATCATCCTCTGTGCCATCAAGTGAGTTACTAATACCACATTTCTTAAATGACTTTACAACTGTCTCATGTTTCACAGCATTCCATGAAGTTTTGACACATTCACAAATCTGCAAAATGCTAGGTCTCTTCCTTCTTCCTGATGGTGTCACTTCAAAATCTGTAGACTGCATCCAACTGTTCCATTTCTCCTTCATGAATCCTTTAAATGGTTTATTAATGCAGACATCTAAAGGTTGAAGCTGGCTCGTTAGTCCACCTGGAATTACAGCTAACTGATTTTCAGTTGGTTGATTTTATTTTTTACAGCTTCTGTTCTATGACTCCGAAACTGATCCCATACTAGCAAGGCAGGTTTCTTTAACAGTCCACCAGGACGCCTAGACCAAACATTGTCTATCCACAACTTCATCCCCCCCTTCATCCATCCAGCCCTTAGGATGAACGTGCACAAACACACCTTTAGGCAGTTTTTCCTTGGGCAAGGTTTTCCTTTGAAAATCAAAAGAGGCGACAATTTTGTTCCATTGGCACAACAAGACAACACGACTGTGTAGTGCGTTTTCTCATGTCCACAAGTTTTAACAATAACACTTCTTGCACCTTTGGAATCTACTGTTTTGTTTGAGGGTACATCAAACGTCAGTGGGACCTCATCCATGTTTCCTATTTGTGAAAGTTCAAAATTTCCACTCTTTCTTGCATTAATGACAATTTTATGAAACTCGATAATCTTGTCTTCATATTCTGTTGGCATCTTTTGTGCTATTTTTGTTTTAGTCCGCATATGTAAGTCATTTCTCTTCATGAACCTAGAACACCATGACATTGATCCTGTAAAATCAGAGATGCCTCTGTTAGTAGCTATCACTCTTGCTTGTTGAATAGTCATTTTTGTGGAAACTGAAAATCTACAGCTTCGGTGGACTAATAACCAAGTTTTTAATTCTTCTTCTAGTTCCGGCCATTTTGCAATTCCATGTCACAGATTATGTTTACTACGCATAGCTTTTTTTTAGGTCTTCTTCCTGTCTGCTCCAAGTTCTTATCATCTTTTCTGTTGGCGGTGATCCGAAATTCCTCTCTGCTGCCCTGTTTCCGTGTTCTTTAGCATACTCAATCACTTGTAGCTTGAATGCAATATCATAGCAGAATCTGCGTTGTTTTTGAGCCATATTTCGCAGCAAAAACATGAGAAAGCTTCTTCGGTACTAAAAGTTACGTTTTGGTTGCCTTGAGGCGCTGTAATCGGTAACAACACGCCATGCTTGCGCTTTTCGAAAAAATATGCCGGTGAAATGTGATCACACATGCGCACATTGGATGAATCGTAACCTTGAGATGTCAGTGGATCTGAACTCTATTTTACTGGATGCTCCCTCTATCAGTAGTGAAGCATAAAATACATCACGCAACTTATTGTTTTTACAGAACAAAAAAAAATATGGAAACAATTTATTTGAAACCACTCTTTCACAAAAGGATAAAATGCAAAAGAATACTTATATATGTATATTGATATAAACCAAAAGTTTTAGACTGAAATTATAACTCATAATTTTGATTTCCGGCACATAAGACACACCCCATATTTTAGGCGTATTTTGAGGGGGAAAAAGTGCATCCTATACAGTAATTTACTTTTTCAAATACTTAGCATTTTTAATATATATATATCTTTACAGATCACTGAAATGACGAAACAGCAGAGCTGTTTTCGAGTTTTACAAACAACATATAAAGAACAGAAATTTGAAAAATTAGTGGTAGTTTTTAACAAATCTTCCACTGACAGCAATAATTTACCCACTTTTCTAAGAGAAATGTGGGAAATGCAACTTTTTAGATTTAAGAATTAAAAGATGAATACTTTTATGTTGCATAATTACTAATAAAATATTATTTACCTTTTTCCCGTCATTCGCTAACTCAAATTAAAACTTTAAAGGAATGAAACAGTAGGCAAAGGGATTTAAATTTTTAGGACCTCTTAAATTTCTATAGCTTAGGCCAGTGGTTCTCAACCTTTTATACTTCACGCACTCTTTGGAAATGTGTATGTAACTGGTGTACCCCTTGTATAGATAGATATAACTATAGTTATAGTATAACAATGGTTATCTTTATTTGTTACCAGATCTAGTGATTTTTGAGCTCTCATGGCGTACCCCCAAAAATTTTACTGCATACCCCACATTGAGAACCCCTAGCTTAGGTTCAGTAGGTCAAAGTTCAGCCCTGCATCAAGCCAAAGATTCTTATCAGCTGCTAAGTGATCCTTTACATGTTTATTAAGCTCTCTGTAATGCTTTCTATTAGGACTAGTAGGGTATTGATTAAGGACATTCCTGCAGTTCTTTCTTTCCAAAATAAACTCAAGTGCCTTATCACTCAAATAATTTTGCCTCCTCTGCTCCATTTTACCTGAAAGACTGTTAGTTTCAAGAAAAGCTTGTTTAAAATGGTCCCATTCTTCATCAGCTTCAGTAGCAAGCAAACCATGACTGTTATAATGATGACATAACTCATCATGTTTATGTATTATAACTAGTCTGAAAGACCCAGTTATAACTAAAGCTATAACTGGGTGTTTCAGAGATTTACTGTTAAAGGTAACTTTTTTAACCTTAAAACAACACTTTTTCAGCTGCAAGACACTTTTAACAAGGTAATGGTCAAATCCAATTTCAGCTCCCCTATGTGACCTGTATTCCTAATAGAACTAACCCATTTGTTGTTAACTAATATATAATCAATCATATTCCATCTGGTGAAACCCATATCTACTTATGTATGTTGCAGTGTTTGTAATAAGTGTTAGTTATTCTCAAACCATTGAGTTACCTGTAGGAGATGTTGCCAATTACCATTGCAGCTACCAATACCAAAGGGATCTATCACCCTCCCTAAAGGTCAGAGTCAGTGCTAACTTTAGCCTTCAAGTCACCTAAAACAAGGATATCTCCTTTCTTGACAGAATTCAAAATATCCTGAAGTTGTCCATAAAACCTATCTTTCTCATCGTCATCCTCAGTGGGTCATAACAACAGATAACCTTCAAGTCTTTATTGCTTGCCTGAAATTTACCTTGAATTACAGTGATGATTGAATTAAGAAACCTTTGATTAATATACTCATATCTTAGAACAGCATCATTTGCATTTCTGCTGAGAAGCAAACCTACACCTTGGAGATGCTTCTTATTATCCCTTCCTGAAAAGAAAAATTTTATATTTTTTGTAAGAATCTGACCTTTATCTGCCCATCTGGTCTCTTGCAAGACGAGAATATCTAAGTTATAATGGTGGAATTCTTGTGTGAGGACATCAAAAGAATAATCTTTGTGCAGAGTCCTCACATTCCAACTACCTATGGAGAGAGAAAGTTTCTTGAAATATCCCACTAACAATGTTTATTGAGAAAGAAAATGCTGACAATATCAAACAGCCCCCTAATTGCAGGCATGATGCAAAGACCTGTTTTCCCTCACTATTAAAGGCTGAAGCCATCTATATTGGAAGACTTCCTCCAATGCAGGTTTCACAATGTGCATAGAAGCAAAATTCTAGTACCTTTGATGGCTTCAGATCAGGATTATCCACCAGCTAAAATGTTCCATCTATTCACTTGGGGCTGTCAACCCACAAAAAAGAAAACACAGCAGAAGATTCTCCCTCAACAGAAGCTCATCAGTGCCACAATACAATAATACAGCAAATACAGTATTCATGAAAATTGCAAAAATAGATATAATACAGTGATCGTGTTATTTAAAAAACACAGTAATGAAATCCATGCAAATGGAGAGTTGGGTTGGTTTGTTCTACCTCTGAGCATCACTTTTTGCACACAATGGGCTAAATGACCAGGTCACAAGAACCCAAAAACTCAGAGAATGTTGGGGAAGGGGACCCACAGGAACAGCTATTGGGAGACAGATGGTAACCTACTGTCAAACCATCCCAGCCCAGGGTATGGCTCTCCTGCACACAGGACCACGGCTTAAAGTCCCATCTGACAGACAAAGGCCTTTCCAAGCCCATCAGTGTCCCCTACTGACCGTGGCAGGGAATTTTGTGGAGATAAATCTCAATGCTGGCCCACTGTGATTCATAACTGAAAACTGCAGTTTACTAGCCGGGCACACTACCAACTGAGCCACTCCAGCCCCAAATATGGAGAGTAGAATGTATATAATCACAAGAAACCAAGTCATTTAGGCATCCAAAAAATTTGTTTCGGGACACATTGATAGTTCTCTAAAAACCGGGATATCTGATCACCCTAGTGATACCACAATAAAGCCAGAATTTACTAACTTTTCAGTAACATGTTTATTTGCATTGCTTAATTAAACTAAATGCACATTTAAACTGTTGTTGTCATCACTGTACTTCATCAAAAAAATATTTTTTTCTCTGCAATGAATATAACTGTAAAAATATATTTCTCCACCAAAGTAGCAGCTAATGTCCAAAGTAGTTTAGCATGGCATTTCCTATAGAAAAATATTATTTTTTTTTTATCTTTATATGTAAATAAATTGCTATAAAACTGTTTAAATTCACTGGAGACCCTGACAATCACTCTGCTCCAAATCATTGGTCTCTCAATCCTGCAATGATGATTCAGTTGTTGTGATGTAGTAATAGTGGATGTTGATAATTGATTTTACAAAATGATCTAGTCATTAAGTAAATGCATGTCATTGCATTGCTCTCACATGTGTTATGAGCAGTTGACTTCAATTTTGCTGATTACTTGCTTTAGTTCAACCAGAAAGAATAGTTATTATTTCCTTCAATGGTGTCACTTAAAGTGGTGCACTGGGGGGGGGGGGGGAATCTCACTGCATTGGTTGCTATGATAATCACTGTTTCCAATTCTCCTTCATAAGGGAACATTCTATAATAAGATAGCCATCTTTGGTTTCCTTTCTGGGATAGATGTTGACCACCTAAATTTCGACAGAGATGATTATAAAAAAAAAGTTTTCCCTTCCTGCAATCCTGAGTAATGGGGGAGAGAACTTCAGCTGAAAGCCAACATACATCTCAGAAAAAATATAAATTCTTATGGAGAAATGAAACCAAATTTCTAGCCATGCTGCTAGGCTAGTATAATCCAAATAAGCAAAAAACTAAACAGTGCCATTCCTAACTCTTTTGGTACAAAGGACAAGAAAATAATTTGGCATCTCCCCCCCACCCATGCTCCTTCAAATTTAATGGTGGAAAATAATTGCACATGTGCAAGTTTAAATTTAGTTTCATTTTCATGAAGGCATATTCATTGCTGATGAAATAAATGTTATTCTAATATATTATAAATATATTGATAATATAATCATAAATATGTTGATAATAAACAAAAATTACAGTAGAGGTACACAGTGCAGTAATTAAAGTAAAGCAATTTAATTCTCTGTGACACTGTTAAATGTTTTTAAGCACTTCGACACATGTACTATGCTATCAAGTATCAATAACAACTTAGTCATAATAATTAGAAGGGAATATATAATCATTTAAACTGAAATGGGGTATATATGAAGATAATATCAGCAAACAAATAATTTTCCTCAAAGATTTACAGAAAAGAAAGTAATTATGGTTATACCAAAAGTTCATGTTTCGGAATAAATTTTTTTCGTTAATTATTGCCAAATAATTGACCAAAAATAAAGCATAATTTACCATTTTCAAGTTATTCAAATTGAAATTGGAACATATAGCAACCTGTCTTAGTTTTTACCAATTGAAATCTGGTCACTCTATTTATCACTCAACATTTGTGTTACGAAATTTGTCCCCTCAAAAACTGGGCTTAAAAAAAACCTATTAAAATGAAACTAGTCATCTATTTTGTTACAAATTTTATTTTCAGAAAATTCAGAATTAAATGCTGATTAATTTGGCATACAGCATGCCATAATTTCTTTCACTAGTTATTTGGCAAAAAAAGTTCTAAAGTTCACTTTTCTTTTTTGACTGAATAGTTGAAAAAAAGCCTAGCCACAGAGTACAATTCAGTGTTTCAGGCCTGGCATGGTAAGGTATAATGAATTATTAATCAAATGAATGTTGTATTTTTAATTGTTGTAGTTGAAATGATATATTATATATATATTATATATATAATAGCATTAGCTGCTTACTAAACAGTCCCCACCACACATTGATCTGGAATCTATTGTGATGGGGAAAAAAAAAAAAAAATTGGCCCTCCACCCCCTCTGTACCTTTTGAATATTGCTCATAATTTCACTGCTAATTTCTTTATATTATGAACTTTAGTTGGTTTATTAATTATTTAGTGTTGTTCATAATGTGCTTATTAATAACACTAAGATATTATCACTATTTAACTATAGATAAAACCAAAAGGTAACTTTGAAGCTCAAAACTTCTAAAATAAGCATTTTGTGAGAAAATATGAACGAGGATAAATTTAATATCTGGTAATCGGGGCATTTATTATTAACAAATTGACTGTTTAGAAACTTCACATCTGATATAGTAATGGGAAGAAAATATTTTGCAAGTGCCTAAAAGTGTACTGCAGTAAAGCAACATTAGTTAAAATGAGTACACTTCAAAAAGTTCCTATCTGCATATGCCTTCATTTTACCTTCTCACAGCTGATTCTAGACTGCAGCTCTCAGCTTCAAACTGGTTCAATGCAGCAATAGAGAGAGCACAATCTATTTTCTGTATGGTCAATGGGCATGACTACACAGGATACATATATTATTATCAATAACTTACTAGAGCTGTAACAAAAAATAGTGTAACTGCAAATTATTTAAAGCAACTTAAGTATAATATGACAGTTTTTAATAAATCATTAAAATCAGTAAACAAAGCAAGCTGGGAAATACTTATTTCTTGAAGCTGTAAAACGACTTCTATTTTACTGATACAAATTTAGACAGAAAACATTAGTTAGGGTTAATATATTTTTAATCACTCTGGCAGTAGATTGATACTGCAATGAGAAGAAATATCAAGGTGTATTAGCTTTTAAATTCTTTACATCGTATGTTACTTTTAACAGCAATTACCGAAAAAGTAAATATTTTTCCCAGCATGTTTTAAAACTTTGCTTTTAATATTTCGAATGACGTGCAACGCATACATTCTATAAAGTAGTTTTTATTTACCTTTTGTGTCATATAAGCTGATGTGACGAATACCTAAGGACACACACCACAAGATTAAATTCGATAAGTCTGAAAATGATATGTAATCTTCAATGATGACAAAACCGATGTGAGAAGGGAGCTTTTTAAAGTGAAGAGGTTTCACATGCCACTGGGAAAATTGTGGAGCCACCATAAATTGGTTTAAGAAAAAATAAAATAGCGATCTTAGACGAATACAAATATAACGTAAAACTGTTTTTAATGTTATAAATAAGTCTATTAGGATATGAACAAGGTGATAAACAATACCATAGATCATTATTAGTGTAACACACGCTTCGCACAGGTCACTATAGGAAGCAGACCGGTTGGCTCGGTTAGCTTACGTTGCCACCTATAACTAAATGACACGATACAGCCAACACCTCCTATATCCGTTATAGGTGTTGATACAGCACGATCAAACCGTTACACAAAACAGCTGAATTACATCATTTCCTTACACATTTCCTCGTTCAAAGTTTACGAATTATTTCATTTCTGAGCAGATCAGCCTACGTTGGTTTTAGGTGAGTATTCCACTTGAAATTGACGAATAGTGAAAAAATGTGCGCCATACTTCACAAACGCAGAATTTTTTTGCGATCATCTGCTGAAGTCTCGCCTTCCTCACAAATCTTCTCTATTGGCGTATTAAACTGGCAGGCTCCTCTCAGACCTATGTAGCAAGCAGCTGCTTGAGGAGGTATTTATTTTATTATTTATTATTAGTTTTGATTCTGCTATGCAAACAAATCTCAATTTAAATTATTTTTATTAATAATGTTTAAAAACCGATCAAACATCAAAATCACCTTTGGAACACATTGCGCGCAACGTAACCAAATGGCAAAATAAATATTGTTTTAGGAATTCCAAAATATTTATAACGATAAAACGTAACGAATAACGGGAAAAAATTATTTCATTACTTTCACGGTTGTTTGTGTTGGTAACCAAGGCTGCCATGTTACTCCTACCCTGAGAGTCGCGCTCAAAGGTCAGTTGTTATTGTAAGTGTGAATGTTTTGTACGAATACTGGCACAATTAAATCGTAATATTTCCTAATAACAGTAGTATTATTATTAGGTACATGGGAAAATTCCTTTTTGTGTTTGGATTGTTTACAAAAACTATAGTTGAACACTATGATAAAAATTGTATGTGGTTTTTAAAAACGTTTGCTGAGATCCATATTGGAGTCTATCGTAATAAATCACATATAAAAAAAAGTAATTCAACAATAATACCCTCCAGGAAAAAAAGAATTGAAGAGATATTTCAAACCAGTAGTAATTTTAGAAATGTATAGCAGTAGTAGCAGTTGTTTACCCTACTTTCCAATATAATTAAAATAATGGAAAGTTTGAAAATTCTGGAAGAAAAACTTTATTTCAACTTCTTATAAATGAAATACCATTCCTTTTATTCATTTTGCAAGTTAATTTCTGCACGAATATGCTACATAGAAGCTAACGTTTTTGCACAATCATTCGTTCGTTAACATAGACAACGCACGCTTACGAGAAAGAGCAATATGGCGACGTCGATTACAATTTTCAAGCGATAGGGCACCTCACTCTTTTCCTTCCTCCACTAGAGACAGGACTCCGATTCCCGTAGCATTGACCGCCATGATCACAGACGGCTGTGTCTGCCGACTCCTTAGTGAGGCAAGAAACCCATGATGCCTTGCGAATTGGCTGCAAACAACTATGAAGGTTATTTAAAAATGCTTAACAAATGATTTAAATGAGACAGAACTTTGCTGTTTTTCATTTTAATGAGGTTATTCCAGTGTAGTAATTAAAGCAAAATAGATTTAATTAATACACACTTATTGATTTATATCAGATAAAAAGCAAAAACGCTGGAAACTCCTCTTTAAAATCGAGGTTTTGAATGAAAATTTAAAAAAATTCGATATGCTCTTAATATGTGATTAAAGCTGAACTAAATTGACTGTAAACTTAGCAGACTTTAATTTAAGCCCATTTTAAAGAGGACCAATGATAAACATATTTCAAAATCTAATACATGATCAAATCTTTTAGCTTAAGCGAAAGCCTCAAAATTTATAGATCTTAATAGTGCAAATCCGCTCCCCATTTAAAACAACATGAAAAGTCACATTTATTTCTTCTTTCATTAAAAAATATTAATTTTTATTAAAAATTAAAAGAAATAATCAGATAGTGTAAACTTTTTTTTTAATTCAGCTGAGGCAGCAAATCAAATCTCTTCCCAATAAATGACACAATTTAATTTCATGCTATAAAAAAAACCCAAATATTATAAGCTTGTTATTCAGCTGAAGCATAAACAAATTGAAGCCCCCCCTACCACACAAACACACAAATGGCATAATTGAAATTTGATGCTATGAAAAAACAAATATTGTAAACTTTTATATCAGCTAAGGCAGAAGGAAATCCAAGGTCTCGCGCGCACACACACACAAATGACATAATTGAAATTGCATGCAATATATATAAAAATCAAAATAATTTACACTTTCTCCCATTGCAACTAAGGCAGAAGGAAAGGCAAGACCCCCTCCCCCCTCATACACACACACAAATGACATGATTGAAATTTAATAGAACAAAAACCAAATATTGTAAACTTTTATATCAGCTAAGGCAGAAGAAAATCCAAGGTCACACACACACAAATGACATAATTAAAATTGCATCCTATATAAATATAAAAAAATTATTTTTTCACTTCCTCTCATTTCAACTAAGGCAGAAGGAAAGGCAAGCTCCCCCTCCCCCCACACAAATGACATGATCGAAATTTCATGCAACAAAAATCGCATATTGTAAACTTTTATATCAGCTGAGCAGAAGGAAATCCAAGGTCACACAAAGACACAAATGACATAATTGAAATTGCATGCTATACATGTAACAAACAACAATTTACACTTTCTCTCATTTCAGAAGCCCCGCTCCCCCCCACACATGACATGGTTGAAATTTCATGCAACAAAAACCAAATATTCTAAACTTTTATATCACCTGAGGCAGAAGGAAATCCAAGGTCACACACACACAAATGACATAATTGAAATTACATGCTATATATATAAAAAAGAATAATTTACACTTTCTCTCATTTCAACTAAGGCAGAAGGAAAGGCAAGCCCCCCTCCCACAAACACACAATTGAAATTTCATGCAACAAAATACAAATGTTTTAAACTTTTATTTCAGCTAAGTTAGAAGGAAATCCAAAGTCATACACCCACCCAAATGACATAATTGGAATTTCATGCTATGAAAAAAAAAAAGAAAACAAAAATGCAAACTATTTCATTTAAGCTGAGGCAGTAGGAAATTCATATCACACACACAGAATATAAGAAATGAAGTAACTGCAAAGTATATTTTTGTTACTGTGTTTTGTGCAAATTTGGATGTTTGTTCTAATATGATGACTTTTAATTTTTCTGTCATTTGTGTCTCTAAATGGTGAAGTCTAATTTTAGTATATACTTTTATAATGTTCTTTTTTCATATTATAAGCATGATTGTGAACTTCCACATTATATTCCTTATTACTGATATAACTATCTAGTGATACCAACATGCATTGAAACCTATGTAGGACATTAACCTGAATTTTTTTAATTAAGTATGAAATGATTGTTGTTGAGAATATAAAGTTTTCTCCTGGTAGACACTGTTCAGTAATTTTTGCAATTGCACACACACACACTATGAGAAGGGCGAGAAAACCACAATTTTTAATATTAACCTTTAAAGTGACAGAAGCTGATTAATCAGTTTCCAAAAATCCCTACAAAAGAACCTGCAACATGCTTTTTTTATGCTTCCCACCATTTTTTTCCAGAATTAAATGCTTTTTCTTTTGATATGTAAAGATGGACTTTTTCATTCATTAGTTTTTCATAATAAGGCTCAAAAGTTGTTTCTCAAAGAAAAAAAAATTGTCTTTGTAAGGGTTAATAAGTGCAGACACAGAAAACTGCATTAAGTCAGAGTCAATTAATGCTAATTTACATGGCTGGCCTTCTCGGCGATTGACTGTCATTGGTTGATTGAGTCACATGGTTTATGGGCGCCATGTTTTGTCGTACCGTGAGACGAAAGCCTATGAGTTAGTGTGTGTACCTAGTTAAAACTTCTAATTTTTTTACAATATTATACATTTCTACCGTTTTGTTTGCCTATAAAAGCTTTCATATTTTATCAATGTCTTACTGAGCTGCAGTTGGGTGTAAAAGTTCCACTCACAGAAATAAATTATAAATATTTTTTCCGAGAAACTCCCCCAGAAGACAGCAATTGGCTGCAAAAGGGAAAGAAGCTAACTGAAAACCAACAAATAATTTCTTTTAAGATTTGTTTGAAAACGATTTAATGTTTCCACTTTGTTGTCTGCTTATGCCAATATTTGTTCGTCTGTTTGTCACCTGTCTGTCCGTCAATAGACAATCAACGTTTTTTACTTTTAGAGATAAATGAAAATTCTTTTTGGGTTGGATAGATTTCGAAGAAATATTGCGATTCGAAATTTTAAAATCTTCCAATGGCGCCCTCTAGCGGTGGAAAATGATGAAAAATGCTAAAATTTCAAAAGAATGTTACAAATTATTTACACTAGAAATCGAAATTTTGGTAGAACAGTGTTATGGTCAGAAGGTTTACAACAGCAACATGGCTTTACCCTCTTAGCCAAAACGAGGTACGAAAATGAAACTTTTTCATTTTAAGAGATATACGAAACAATATTTTTGGGGAGGGGGGTTTAGAGGTACTAACAAAATATTAATATTTGCATTTTTCGAATCTCCATCAGTTAGAATTTCCACTGTTATAAAATACTAAAGGTGGTAAATAAAAACTCGAAAGGTGGCCTCTAGCGGTTGAAAAAAGTTGGAAATCAAAATCTTTAAACGAATATTGCAAACGATCTATTTATGATAGAAATTTAAATTTTCGGTCATAGATCGTAATGGTCAAGTGGTTTACGCTGAGTAATAATTTGTCCCATTATAGCAAGAGGGTGTTGGTAAAATGCAGCTTTTCTGCCTTAAAGATAAATAAAAAATATGTTTTGTGTTTATAGGTACTAATAAAATATTAATAGTTTATTTCACCAATGATGCAGTAGTTCGAATTGCCACTGCCAGAGGGTACTGAATGTGTAAACTAACTAGAAGAATGCATATCGCCTCTGGCGCATATGGGAATCTCGTTTTCAAAGAGAATGAAGTTCTTCCTTTGCCTACTTTTTCACTCCTTAAAAGTTTTAATTATGGACGTTCGTGTTGTTTTTCTGCTGAGGTCCCGCCATCTTCATGGACCTTCTACTATGGCACAAAAATTGACAGGCTCCTGTCAGACCTCTGTGTAAGCAGCTGCTTGGTTTTTTTTTTAAATGTATGATGGGAGGAAATGCACATAGTAGTATTTTATTAATAATAATAAAACAAAAAAAGTTTCTTTTAGTTCTTAAATTTAAAAGTTGTTTTTCTCTCACTCCTCTGAATGTAGTGGGCAGATAATTGCTGTCAGTGGAATTTCTACCATAAACAGATCACTTGAAGCATTCATTAAAATATTTGCAGTTTCGATATTTAGTGATCTCTAATGATATAATTTAAAACTACCTTTGAAAATGCGAATTACATTTCATTAGTAACCAACTAAAAAAGAGATTTCCAATTATCTCTTGAAATAAAACCGTTCCGTTTCTTACCTACCTTGGGCTTAGGGTCAACTCATTGTTGTCAATGGAATTTTCGAAACTGTAACATTCGATGACCAAAATTTCAAATGTCTAGCATAACTACATCGTTTGCAACATTCGTTTTAAATTTTTGGGATGTTTCGTTTTTTTCACCGTTAGAGGGCGCAATTATAGCTTTTTGGTAATTCGCAAAATGCGATTTGTAATATTTCATCAATACCTATCCAACCCAAAAATAATTTTTAATTTATCTCTAAACACATACACTTTTCTGTTAAAACAAAAAAAAGTTGCATTCATCTCCCCTCCCCCCCCCCTGGGTCTTAAGAATCAAGTAATTTGCATGGAAGGAGCCCTAAGCACTTGAAAATGATGCTTCGGCGACTGCGCGGCAGCAATGTTGTTCTATTCAAAACACTGATCAGTAGTAGTATAGGTGAGTAACGAAGTGCTGCGCTATAAAAATTTAATTTTTTTCGACATTTGTCAAAAAAGATACCAGGAATTACCTTTCATCGGTAAGTTTGTCATTTTTATATAAGTTTAAATAATTATATAATGATACAAGCAACTTCGTGTTGAAATTACTCCGCTATGAAATCGGTTTTATTTCGAGTTACAAACCTTGATTCTTCACCAGATTTTTTTTTATTTTCTTCGGATTGTACTCAGTGATAAATGTGAAGATGTACTTCTTATATTGATTGATTGATTTTACACTTATTTGAGAATTCCTTCTGCAGGCTTTCTCAGTTAAAAAAATTTGTTGGCTGTAATTGAATATTAGTGTGTATTCTATTTAATGGATGATGAATTTACATACTTTTAAAGAGAGGTGATTAAAATATCAAGGAATTTCTTTTTTGTTTTTTATTTTAGGTGGAAGTATTAGATATTATTTTGTTTAAATGTTTCAGTGTTTAAATACCTCTCTCTTCATGATTTAATAAGTTCAGTATAAGAAGGAAAAAGTAAATTACAATAAAGTATTTTCATAAGGTGAGAAATATAATCTTTCTTTTTTTTGAATTTGGGGGTTGGGACATTTAAGGGTTTTGTTTAAATGCCCCCTTTTTTTTCTTGGATTGGAGTCTTATATTTTTGTTAAAATAGTAATAATTTTATTTAAAAAAGGAGAGTGTAATGGTTTTCTCCTTTTCGTTAATTCTTCTGATAGGTCCCTTTTAAGGTGAATACTGAATTTATTTAATTCTGTATGGATTTCAAATAGAGCGAGTTTATTGCTTGTAGTTATTTTATTTTTACTTTGGTTGAGGGGTAGGTTAGGCGTACATGAAGATAGGTATGAGACTGAGGAGTCAGGCACTGAGATGTCGGGTTCAAGCCACTGTCTGGAACGTTGCCTTTTTTTTTTAAAATGGATATTATATTCCCTTCACCCTGTGGATATATATATTTTTTCTTTTTTTTATATTTTTTTAATTTTTTATTATTTTTGCTTAGTATAATTTTTAGTTGCTTTTTTTTTTCAAATAGTTTTTTCAGATATTATTTTGAAATTTTCCTTTGTGGCTGAGGAAGGATGTATTTCAATCCTTATGAGATTTTTTTCTGAGAGTTGGGTTGGGTTGTTTTACCTCTGAGCGGCACTTTTTTTGCACACCATGTTTTTTTTGAGATTGTAATAATTGTGTATTTTGTATTGATTGTTAAGTCTGGTTGAGGGAGGAGAATGAGCATGAGATGGGGGAGAGATGTGAAGCTGAGGGTACAAACATAGAGCTGGTGGGTTCGAGCCACCATCTGGGGCGTTTTTTTTTGTATAAATATATATATATTTTTAGTTCTTTTTTTTTACTTCTTATACTATTGGCTTTATTTAGTTTTGTTAAGCAAATTTTTTTATTTTTGTGGAATGAGAATTTTTTTAACGCAAAACAGCTATTTTCTGAATCTTACAAATGTGATTTTTTTTTGCAGTTTAAATGCTGCTATTGTACATAACTTTTATGTTTTATCCATAAAATGTTTTCTACTGTTATCAGTGCAGTATAAATAAACTTTTAAAATCTTGTAATTGTTTGTTATTGCCGTATTCAACGAAATACATAAATAGTTCTGCTATACAGTAATTCTGTATGGAAATATTTATTGCAATGAAAAAAAAGCAATATAAATTCCAAACAGCCTAAATGGGCTTTCTCTTAGTCGTAAAAAATAATCTTCCCGTATATAACGCACAGTAAAACTGAGTATAGCACGTGAAAAGTAGGCTTGATTGCAGCGGCAGACGGTTTGTTTTGAATGCAAAAATATGGCTACGCCCTGCTGCCTAAGCATCATTTTCCTTGGACAGGGAAAGCGCGTTAGGGCCTCTCCTTATCTTCCTACCTCCATGGTAATTTGTATACCCGTCACGTCACAGGAGAGGGCGGTTGAATTGTGCACGCACGCATGCTAACTGGACATAAGAGCAATGGAGGCCCGTACTCTTCACAGATGAGTCCAGATATTGCTTGCAAAATGATTCCGGACATTGTTTGATATGGAGAGAACGAGGTACCCGCTATCATCCCAGTAACATCTGTCAAAGAGACAGTTACAGCAGTGGCAGTGTGTTTGTGGTGGCATTTCCTTAGGTGGACGCACAAACCTCTATGTGTTGAAGAGTGGGAACCTCAATGCTCAAAGGATAGAGATGACATTCTGAACCCTTATGTACGTCCTTACGCTGGTGCAATAGGTGAAACATTCATCTAACAAGACGATAACGCTCGTCCACACAGAATTAGTGTAACAATACCTTCAAGAGACCAAAATGCACATGGAGTGGCCAGTCGATTTCCCCGACCTAAATCCGATTGGGCATGTGTGGGATGCTCTAGGGTGAGTTCTCAACGTGGGGAACGTGGTAAAATTTTTTAGGATACGCCGCGAGCTCAAAAGTCGCTATATATATTATTCCCATTGTTATGCTATAACTATAGTTTTATCTATCTATACAAGGGGTACGCCAGTTAGATACACATTTCCAGGGGGTACGTGAAGCATGAAAGGTTGAGAACCACTGCTCTAGGGAGACGTGTTGCTGCCCTCAACCCGCCACCTGAAACAAAGGGGGAGCTTAATACTGCTTTAAAGGAACAATGGTCGTTACTCCTTACTGAGCCGATTCACATCATAAACAGAATGGAACATCGCTGTCGCGCATACATTGCTGTAAGGGGTAACCACACTCATTATTAAATTATGTGCCATTCTGAAACTAGAATTGTAATTCATGTTTTCATCAAATTTTATTAAAATCATTCATATAGTTTTTTTTATAATAATTTTTCTGAGTTTTCCTTAATTTATGGAAACCAGAGTATTTAGAAGTATGGGAGTTTAAAAATAGTTTTATTAATACTATTTCATCAGCAAATAAACAAATTGCCCCATAAGTAGCTGTTTGCCAGAGACCTGACAGGAGCCTGTCAGTATACACAGAAATGGTCTGAGAAAGACCTCAGAAGAAAGAACGCACGAAAGAAAATATCCATACCTTTTATCCGGGTTTGAACTTAGATCCCCAAGATTAGTAGCCATGCAGAATAACCATTTGGCCACAGAGACGCCGATGAACAAAATGTTTCGTAAATTTCCTCGATGAGGGGAGATTGCACTCTCATCTTCGTTACTAGACAATATATATAATACTAATATTTCAATATTTAAAGTATAGAACTACTTTCATTCAAAGATTCAGGAACATCGAATACCGGAACGGCGTTCCGATTTAGTTAGGCACAAACAGTAATTGTTTCCCCTACGCAAAACGTCACACTGCATTATATAGATATGGTTTTAGATTTTCCACTCGCAAACGCGATGCTGCCTTAACTGAACGATGCGATATAATTCGCATACGAAATTATTTACCCCAAATTAATGTAGAAGAAAATTTACTATTTAGATTAAGCCTGGCAGGCTCCTGTCAGCCCTCTACGTCAAGCAACTGCTTGAAGGTGGTATTTATTTTTCACTTATTTAAGCAAAGTCAGGCTACAGTTTCTAAATGTGATAGTCGATGTAGCAAAGTTTTTTAAAATATGCTTGCAGACTTTCAAAATACTACAATAGTGACGATACCGTATGCAACGTTCAGCCAATAGCGGACTGCAACACATTGATGATAATATTTGTATCATTTCATATATTTTGTCTCAAAAATTGACATAACTGAACAATGGCGTTTATTTAGCACTGGAAATACAAGGTCATATATCCCCGTTTTATATCCGCATTCTCAAAAATGAGATCTTAAAATGTAATCAGTGGCAGTTACTTTTGTGCGCTTTGATACTAGGGAAGGCTTTCTTGCGTCGCTCTGTTATGTTAGCTTAAATTAGGTAGAATCAGAGGCGTACTGATAGCCCCCACAGTTAGGGTGGAGGGTATTCTGCAAAAAAAAAAAATTAACATATTTTTTGTAAAACTTGATATATAACTACTTAAAGGAACAGCCAGGATTTTTTTTTTCTATAGGTTTGAACGAATTATAATAGACCGTGAACAATCAGCTTCGTTTTCCCTACTAGAAATTCCTGTCCTTGTTTCTTGTGGTCCAGAACTCGTTGTCTGAAAACCTGAAGCTGGCCATGAACTTCCTTAACATTAAGGCTCCTAGTTAACATAAGGCTATAACAGTGACAGACGAAGGTGGTCATTTTTTTTATCCGACTGGCGATTGCTCTCTCTCGATAAGTTCCAACATATTAAAAACTCTTAATGATAATATTGGAAACATTATTAGTGTTAATTTCTTTAAATTTTCCCTATTCCTTTGCTGCTTTTATACCAATTTTTGAATGAAAACAACTGAAAGAATATTTTATGAAGTTGTAAAAATAATTCATTCCAAAGGCTGAATTATGCATTATAAAAATATAAGTATTCACATATATTTCTATTGTATATTTCAAAAAGTTAAAATTCACAGTGGTGCACATTAAAGAAAGAAGCACGCCTCCCAGACATATCTTGCCGGGGGTTGTTTTACCTCTGAGCGGCGCTTTTTTTTCGCACACAATGGGCTAAATGGTCAATTCACAAGGACCCCGAAGGCTGGGGGAGGGAACCCACTGGGCAGCTTTGGGAGATAGATGGCAGCCTCCTGTTAAGACCATTCAGCTTGTTCTTTAACGTGCATAGAGTATGGCTCTCCCGCACACGGAACCACTACTTAACGTCCCATCTACGGGACGGCGGCATTTCAGCTTATCGGTGTCTCTTACTGACCGTGGGCAGGGCGTGGAGTTTTGAGGAGATAAATCTCAATGCTAAGATATCACTCAGCAATCCCCACAGAAAAACGTAACAAGATTATAATACAGATAACTAGCAAGAAACTAAAAGGGGTAACATTTAGACACTCTTTTGGTGGAATTGCTTGACGCATTAGTGTTCCTTTATTCAGCTTGCCATTTACTAAACTCAATAAATACTTGAAACTTGCTTCATTCATTCTCAAGTAATTTTTAAAATCGTCTGGAAAAGAAGTACCTCAAATACACACTAGACTGAGTCTGTTTAGTGGTGGAAACACATTTTTAAAAACGAGAAACCTGGAAACTGCAAATTACAACCTGGTGCGTTAACCGACAGAGCCACCAACCGCCCTTTCTTGTCGGGGGGGGGGGGGGGAGCGTTATCCAACTAGGTACAATGGAGTACAAGACCTTTACCACAGGCCTACTCTTCCGTTAGTGTCCCAACTCTGTGGGTTATACATATTTCTCATTTAACTCGCGGTTGAAGAAAATGCATTTGGCAATGAACAGAAATTATGTAAAATTTGGGATTTTTATATTTTATTATTAAATCATATTTTTTCAGATTCATTTCCATTTCTTTAAATTAAAACTAACTTTTCAACAAATTGCAATAAGGTTGTCGAGTGAGCCATTTTGTATTTGATATACCTTTTGTAACAATGGTCCATAAACCTCGATATGCTTATGGGACCTTATTACACTCTTCACTCTGAAGCCCTTTCTCTAAAAGTAAGGTGACCAGAATTTTGAAAAGCGAAAGCAGTACATCGAAAGATTCGACAGATTTATCGTCCGGCATCAAAAATCGTCCGTTATTTCTGTCAGTGTTGCTTGAAAATAAATTATCCTGGACGATTAATTATAATAAAAATCCGTTTGATTAAAGTTCAGACGATTAATTGTTGGAGCATCACACATCTGCAGATTTGTCAGTGGAACTCGTTTCCCGTTCCCTTCTTTTGTTTTGTGCTGTGGTAGCAGGCCACAAACAGCACCTGGCATGTTTCTGGTATAAGATATCCCCAAGTTCGCTCAGCAATCCCCACAGAAAAGCGTAAACAATATCATAATTCAGATAACTAGCAAAAAACATAAATGGTAGCATTTAGACCATCTTTTGATGGAATTGCTCGAGTGTTGCTTTACTCAATTTGTCATTTACTAAACTCAATAAATACTTCAAACTTGTTTCATTCATTCATTTTCAAGCAATTTTTAAAGTCACCTGGAAAAAAAAAGTACCTTAAATATACACTAGATTGACTCTGCTTAGTGCTGAAACACATTTTTTTTTTAAAACGATAAGTAGCAAATTGTTTTTATTGAATTTATTTGTTGAAAGCAGTACAAAGAAGTATAACAGAAGGGAAGCAGTACAAGCAATACACGTAAACTGGACAGTACAAACAATCTCAAAGCAGTACGTATGGTCGGTCACCTTACTAAAAAATCAGCCGAAATTTATACTTAACTACTAAAGAGGTACTGAGCTTATTGAGATTCTATGCAATGAAAACAACAGATACTCGGAAATGATTTACAATCCCTTTTTAAAATTAATTGAATTAATCATTTTACCTATCTATATAATGCGGCAAGCTGGATTAAAGGGGATCGAAATGACAATATGCTAACAAACTATTGCAATATTATTCTACAAAAGTTTCTAATATATAGTACTTTGCGAAGGCAAAAGTACTATATATTAGAAACTTTTACCTTCGCAAATTTAAGTACTCAAAGGAGTATTCTTGCGCATTTCGTTGCAATTACGCTAAAATTGGTCAAGATTTTGCAGAGAGTCGCAGTGAGTGAAATGGAAAATTTATTAATCGTGGGTACTCGAAACCAAGGTTGGCGAAGGATTACTGTGCAATCATTGATTTCATATCGAATGACTGTGAATAATCAATTAAGAGCGCGACCACATTCAACCTGTAAAAGAAATTTATGTTGCACTTTCTGCTGAAATTGTACAAGATTGAGAAATTATACTGATATAAATGTGAACAATTCAAATGACAATTTATCATTTTTCATAAAAAAAATTTATTTCTAGAAACACTGAACAACACTCATGAAATAATTACAGATATGCATGTACAATTATAACACTGATCAGCATGGTTTTCAGTGCAAACAGTTATAATTATGATGACAGATTAAATCTGTTAATTTCGATCATATTTGATATTTATTAGAAGCTTTAAATTACCTAATTCACAAAAATACAAGAGACAGTCAATATGTTTTAAGAGCTAAAAACAAAAGCTCATTTTATGTCTCAATTTATGTATTTTTTTACACTAATTCACCAATTATAAAATACATGCTTATTTACAAAAGTATTTAAAGATTTCTCAAACGTTTTAAGTACCAAAACAAAGAAATCTAACCAGCTGGAATCAATCCATATAAAGCTTTAAATTCTGTACATTTTTTTTTACAGAAACAGTGAAGAACCTGTTACATTATGATGAGGTGATTAAAATGATGGCACCTTGTAATGAAAAGAAGGTATAAAATTAACTGATGCTGCTTTAGCAAGTCAAGATATATATATATTAAACATTCTGTAAAAAGCAATGATTATTATACAGCACTTTGCTTCAGAAGCGAAAGCTGACTTCCTACGTTATGCAAATCTTGGTCACTTTTCGGCGGCAATGCTACAGAAGTGGATTTGGCACAAAGGTCAGTATCTGCTGGGTGTCGGGACTGTGGCGGAACTATGGCTACAGGGACTTTGCTACTACTTGTGCCTAGGAGAAAAGAAAGAAAATGGCAGGCTACCATGCAAATGCATGCATTTCAATAATACCATGCATCACAGGAAGTGCTAACCTAAAAAGATAGCACAATTACAACAAAACACTATGAGAAATAATAATAATGGAATATTGATGGTATTCATAAGCGCACTCATCTACTTTTTACCTGAGCAATACGCTAATAAAACAAAATGCTTTTAAAATAATAAGAAATAGCAGGGAAAAAATATTTTACACTTCAATATAAAATAAGTTTTCATTAAACCATAAATTTATAAATAACTCAATAACTGCAGAGCAATTTATTTCTGTTTGAGCACTTAATATAACGTAAAAGTTAGCGGAAGCCAAAATCATACATTTAAGTAAAATTATCAAGTTCTATGGTGGATAATTTTAGATAATTTGATGTTTGTATTAAAATGTGAGGCGTCCATTTCTTTCGTAGGTCTAATGTTCTATGAATTAAACCATTCTTAACCTCAATCAAATAGAATTAATATGATCTTGCACGTTTTTTGCTGAATCACAGTGGAAGCTTTAATCTTCTCTGAAACTTCCAGTAAGCATCTAAATATTTCCGTTGTTTCCTCTGTTTAGTGACAGTTCCTTCTGCGCACTCATATATTGTGACCCCTCACAATCTTAGTTGTCTACTTTCTTTTCAATAGACGAATCTCAATTTTTTTAGTCACATTATGCATGAAATTACACAAGTTTTCGAACCATTATATATTGTTGCTGTGGGAACATTACACAAAAATATTAAATATAAGCACCTTCAGAGTATTACCCCCACCCCCAAAAAAACCTTTCAGCCATAAAACCCCAAACAACCAATCAACCCCTACAAAAAGCGAGCATTACATACTTATTCTGATTCACCAAAGCAACTCGTCATAGTTTCGTACTTACAAAAACATATAAACCTGATATTTTGATTAAATGGACACTAAAATTGATGACGCAGACCGAAAACATTGACATATAAAATATTATATCACATTATCTATTTATGTATTCTATTATGCGTGCCTAGTTGCTTAATCAGTTAGACTGTTCCATCCCCGAGTCATGGACATCAAAAGCAGGCACGTACTCAGAATTCAGTCAAGGTTAAAATGATATTTTAGTGTCGGGCATACGAGGCAAAAATAAAATTATATAAAGACACCTGTTTTTGGGTTCGAGTCTAGCTGGGCCAGCATCGAGATTTATGGCCGCAAAACTCGCTGTCCTGCCCTCGGTCAGCAGGGCACATCAATGGGCTTGGAAAGGCCGCCGTCCATCGGATGAGACGTTAAGCCGTAGCCCCGTGTGTGGGAAAGCCATACCCTGCGCACATTAAAGAACACGCTGGATAGCCTTGACGGAAGGCTACCCTCTGTCTCTTACCAGCTATACAATGGGTCCCCTCCTCCCAACATTCTCTAAGTCCTCGGATCCTTGTAATCTGGCCATTTAGCCCACTGTGTGCAAAAAACAAAATACCACTCAGAGGTAAAAGAAACCAACCCAGGATTTCAAAGCAGGTCAAGATTTCGTATAACACGGCAGGATTTTCGGGATAGAGAGTCCGAATCCCCTCCCCCTGGATACGTCCCTGACCAGAAGATGAAGTATTGCACATCCAAACTCGCACTATGTAAAGCTGCTGACAAAACCACTGTGAGTACACGTAATGCGTGAAAATGTTTAAACGTATTAAAAAAATAGAAGCCACCAGAAACATTTTCGTACACATAGGTCTTTTAATAACCTTTCTATTTTTAAAACGTTGTTCCTTAGAGGATGGGTATTAACTCCATAGCATTACAAAAATTATGTGCAGAGCCGGGAAATATCAGTCGATGAGAAAGCTACATGCAATGCTCTGAAACGCAGGAGACAAAAGACAAAAAACCATGCGAACTGATGATTGGCGGACTGGTTAAATGGATGGTGGTTCGAATAACTTTTTAACGTCTGTTTTTAAGTTTTTCTTAATGGTAAAATGTGGTGATTCTTGTTCCATATCTTCGTTCTTAAATGTTAATTTAAAATTAGGTATGAAATAAAAAAAACTATACAAGCACACAGGAATATGCGAAAAAATTTTCAACAAGGAATTTTCAATTTTTTGCATTCCTTAGTCAAATACTAAAGGCCTATACCAGTGATTGAGAACTTTTTAAACCCTGCGTGCCAAAAATTAAAAATTTTGATCCTATTCAAGTGGCGTGTCACATGCATAAAAAGTTCAAGTTTATTGTCATAGAAATTTTACCTTAAAATCTATCAACATATAAACAACCCAAAAGCAGAAGCTTGACTAGGTTGTAGTACATATTACATTTGAAAGTACAATAAATAAATTAAAAATCAGCTTTAAGAATGATAAAAGACAAGAATGATAATTAATTAACAGATGAAGTAATTAGTTAAACGACTATAAAAATCAGTATAACAGCAACAATCTAATTAACATGAAACATCACAAATATGCATAAAGTAGCAAGTAGGTAATAAAACAGAAAACAATATTTTTTATCCAAGAACTGCAAACCTATGCTCAATATCACTTATAGCCAAGAAATACTTCTTTAATCTCTTTTTATACAAAAGCAGTTCATCGTTATGATTTCTTAAATAAAGAGGTAAATGATTAAATATCTTAGGCGCTAAATGAGTTATGTTTTGTGTATTAGTTCTTTTTTTAACAAGGGGAATTTCATACTTCTTCCCATTTGATCGCAGACAATAATTATCTATTTTCAGATTATAGAACTTATCATTTACAAAAATATGTATCATTAATTTATAGGCGTACAAATTTCTGAAGGGTAGTACGCTAAGTTTAATATAACCATTATGCAGACAGACTATCTCCAAACCCATTATCAGTTAATTAATTTATTATTTTCTAATTTAATCCGGATCTAAAGATTGAAGTATAAGTACCTCCATAGCAAAGTATCCCATAATGAATAGCAGACTATATTCATAAATTATATTAAAAAAAAAATAATAATAAATACCCCCTCAAGCAGCTGCTTGCCACAGAGGCCAGAGTAGAAGATCTGAGAGGATGGCAGGACCTCAGCAGAAAAACGACACACACAATCATGCCTTACCCGGGGCTCGAATAACATATGTTTCCCGATTCAAAATTTTTTTTAGATAATATATTTTGCATAACATTGATCTCACTGTTATCAAAGTCGCAATTATAACAACATTATTTGGTTCATTGGAACAATACAGAAAAAATAAAAACTACAATTTTTACCTACTACTTAGTGATTGGTTGGTTGTTTTACTTCTGAGCGGCACTTTTTTGCACATAATGAGCTAAATGGCCAGGTCACAAGGACCCCGAAGGCTCAGCGAAGGTTGGGAGAGGGGACCCACTGGAACAGCTGTTGGGATCTAGATCGGGTCCACGGCTTAACGTTCCATCCGACGGACGGTGGTCTCTACAAGCCCATCGGTGTCCCCTACTAACTGCGGGCAGGGCGGGAGTTTTGCGGAGATAAATCTCAACGCTGACCCAGCTGGGTTATTTAGCGTTTTTTTTTTGTTGCTGTACTCTTGAAGAAAGTTCTTTTATAGAAGGGTATAATTAGTCCATTTTAATGCTACACAAGCAGCATTGCCATCAACAACCAATCTGTTTCTCTTGTCTGCTTTAATATTATTCAAAGTTGTTAAATAAAATAAAAATAAATAACCCATCAAGCAACTGCTTGCAACAGAGGCTGACTGGACCTCGGCATGAAAACGCGAACATCCATGTCTTAACCCGGGCCTCAAACCCAAGTCCCTTAGATCAGTAGCCGAGCGCGCTAACCACTCGGCGTCTCAAAGTTGTTAGAACAAGTAATATGATGAATCAACATTAACTTCAACGGTACCATAATTAATGTTACTGGAGATAAATTTCCATTTTTAAACGCAATAATAACACTTAGTACTAATAATTAACACTAGCAAACCTTAATAATGAAACATAACACTACACAACGCTAGCAGTACATGCACGCTCAAAATGTCCGGTAAACACGACGCCATGGCTCGACTAAAGACAGAAGAGAGGCAAGGTTGCCAGTTATTTTAAAAACAGTGTCAAGCACAATGACTGCATTAAGTCTGTTGTTCAGTTAGCTCAATCATTTTGTCGATTTTCATTCTTTATTAGTTTTTGTTTAATTTTTGGATGATACAAAATGCAATTTACTCGTGTCAACAAAAAACAGCAGGCCTATCAACTTTGACAGGAGTCGGAGGTTCGCAATCACTGGCTTATATAACACTCATTTCTTCTTAGTTAAAACTTGTCAAGATTTGGGAATCTGGACAATTAAATGTTCAAATACCATAAATGTTTGAATAGCAGCCAAGCTACAATTAACAATTTCTTGCTTATCTGGCTACAATTTGAGCCACATAAAGCAATTTTCGTTTATTTGCAAGCAATAATCTTTTTCATTTATAGAGAAAATATTGAAGTAACGATAAACTTTATGAAACTGTCCACTTTGAAAATCAATACAGAATAATGAGATTATACATTTTAAAAGACAATAGTGACATCTGTTTCATTTTCACTACGTAAAATTTTTAACTCTTTCCCGTTTTTAAAAGCTTAGGCTACAAATTAAAACTAGCAGAGACCCCGCAATAAATGCGCGAAGCTTTTTCAATTAATTTATGATCATATATGCCTTCATTAGACTGTGAAGAAATTACAGATTACTTCTTCAGATTCCTTGGCAAAGATATTGATGGGAATTTTACCTTTAATGGAAACATAATTTTGTATCCCAAAACCAGCCAAGACTTAAAAAAAAATTGAAAACTTTGAATCTTATATTAAATGTTGAAGTATGTTATCGTATTACACACGAGACATTTTTATTGGAATGTCAATCTTTCACTCAAAGATGAATACATACTGCAGCAGTTAAAGATTGAATATCTAGAAAATAAGAAGGATGTGTATATATATATATTTCCTCTACGGATATTAATAAAGTCAGTAAACGATCAACAGATAAAGTTATCTATTCATCAGGAAAATCTTTGTCAGAGTGTTAAAATTCGATTTATCAAGCATAAAGTGAGACTCTATAAGAGTCCACCGGTGATATGCCTGCACTGTAATCGTTTTGGGCATAGTGCATATGCTTGTAATGGTAAAATTCGTTGCAAGACATGTGGAGGTCCACATAATTATAAGAATTGTAATGCCACATATTATAAGTATCCTAACTGTTCAGATCCTTACCCTTCAACATTTTCTGGTTGTCCAGCAAAGAAATTTTCCTACAAAACTAAATTAATTCATCATCCTCAAGCAGCCATGGGCTACGGAGGTCCAACCAGACAGTGCAATTTAGTTCTCCAAGCAAGTCTATCCTGAGCTACATCTACTGCATCTGGCCACTGCACACCAATTCTAACAAGGTCCAGTTTGACATTGTCTGCCCACCGCATCCTAGGTCTCCCCCTCTTTCTGAGGCCTTTAGGCACACTGTTCATAACCCTATTCGCTAATCTATAATTATTCATACAGGCAACATGGCCAAACCAACAGAGTCTCTCTCTGCACAATATGCTGCTCAAAGGAGGTTGCAAACTCCTTTGCCTAACCTCATCATTAGTTACAAAGTTGAACCACCTAATAATGCCCAAGATACTGTGTAAGCATCTGGAATCAAAAGCATCTAGTTTCCTGTTGTTTACAAAGCGTCCAAGTTTCACTACCATAACTAACCCTAGAAAGAACCAAACTATTATACAGTCTAATTTTAGTCTTTATGTGCATACGCCTATTTCTCCACACTCTCCATTTCCCAGGTTCGAGTCCCAGCTGGGTCAGCGTTGAGATTTATCTCCGCAAAATTCCCCGCCCTGCCCACGGTCAGTAGGGGACATCGATGGGCTTGGAAAGACCGCTGTCCGTCGGATGGGACGTTAAGCCGTGGCCCCGTGTGCGGCAGAGCCATACCTTGTGCATGTTAAAGAACACCTGGATGCCCTTGACGGGAGGATACCATCTGTCTCCCAACAGTTGTTCCAGTGGGTTCCCTCCCTCAATCTTCTCTGAGCCTTCGGGGTCCATGTGACCTGGCCATTTAGCCCATGGTGTGCAAAAAAGGTTGGGTTGGGTTGTTTTACCTCTGAGCGGCACTTTTTTGCACACCATGGGCTAAATGGCCAGGTCACATGGACCCCAAAGGCTCAGAGAAGGTTGGGGGAGGGGACCCACTGGAACAGCTGTTGGGAGACAGATGGTAGCCTCCCGTCAAGGCCATCCAGCGTGTTCTTTAACGTGCACAGGGTATGGCTCTCCCGCACACGGGACCACGGCTTAACGTCCCATCCGACGGACGGCGGCCTTTCCAAACCCATCGGTGTCCCCTACTGACCATGGGTGTGCAAAAAAAGTGCTGCTCAGAGGTAAAACAACCCAACCCACACTCTCCATAGGTTCTTAAAAGTCCCGGCAGCAATCCCTATTCTTCTGTTAATCTCATGCCGCACATCACCATTATCTGTTACATAGCTCCCAAGATAATTAAACTGTGACACCTGCTCAAGACTGCAACCATTCAGACTAACTGAATCACAACCTGCCTGACCAATTTTCATCACTTTAGTTTTCTCTCTGTTTATGACCAAACCTATTCTACTACCAGTTTCATCAACAGCTAGAATGAAAGAGTTCATCTCATCAACATCATTTGTCAAAAGGGCTAAATCATCAGCATAATCAAAATCAGAAATTTTCGTATCTCCAGTCCATTTAAGGCCAAAATCTTTCCCTAGAAGTGAATTTCGCATAACATAATCAATAACCAAGTTAAAGAGAAAAGGAGACAAAATGCACCCTTGTCGAATACCAAAAGTAATGCCAAACCAAGTGCTACCAGCCTTACCAACTCTCACACGTTACTCTCACACGACTCAGTGTTATTATAGAGCATTCATTATGTTAACTAACTTGTCTGGTATACCATATGATCTCACAATCAAGCACAAATTATGACGATCAACAGAGTCGAAAGCCTTTTTGAAATCAACAAAGTTAGCAACCAAAGGTTTCTCAAGAATCTGCCTAAATGAAAATATCTGATCCACACCTCCCCTACCACTTCTGAATCCACATTGCTCATCACGCAACTGAGACTGAGTGTCAACCAGATTTTCTTAATTCCATTAAGCACAATCATGGAAAGAACTTTACCTGGAACAGAGAGTAGGCTGATACCCCAATAGTTATCACAAGAATGCAATCGCCTTTTTTGAAAATAGGGATAACAATAGCTCTGGTAAAATCCTTGGGAACCATGCCTTTATCATAAAAGATATTCAGAATTTCAGTCATCCAGGGTGGGGGGGGGGGGGGGGGGGGGCTCAGTCGGTAGCGCGCCAGGCTCGTAATCTGTAGTTCCCAGGTTCGAGTCCCAGTTGGGTCAGCATTGAGATTTAATTCCGCAAAATTTCCCGCGCTGCCCACGGTCAGTAGGGGACACCGATGGGCTTGGAAAGGTCGCCGTCCGTCGGATGGGACGTTAAGTCGTGGCCCCGTGTGTGGGAGAGCCATACCCTGTGCACGTCAAAGAACACGCTGAATGGCCTTGACGGGAGGCTACCATCTGTCTCCCAACAGCTGTTCTAGTGGGTCCCCTCCCCCCCAACCTTCTCTGAGCCTTCGGGGTCCATGTGACCTAGCCATTTAGCCCATGGTGTGCAAAAAAGTGCCGCTCAGAGGTAAAACAACCCAAACAACTCAGTCATCCAAGTGGTAACCGAAACATTCCCAGCTCTAAGCATTTCAGTAGTAATTTCATCTACCCATGGGGATTTATGAAGTTTAAGTTTAGAAACAGCCAAAATAACTTCAGATTGTGTTATAGGGCCAACATTAAAGCCACCAATGCATCTATCATCATTGCAAACAATGGGAGTAGAACTAAACACATTGTTTAGAACATCACTGAAAAATGCTCAGCCCACCTAGCCATGACAGAATCCTCCCCTTCTATAACCTTACCTTGTTTATCCTTCAATCCTTGTATACCTGTCCGTTTTCTACCACACAAAACATTAACTATCTGGTACAGCTCTCTGCTGTTGTGCTGTCTACCTGCTTCCTCGGCTTTGTCAGCCAAACCATCAAGCCAAAGATTCTTATCAGCAGCTAACTGATCCTTTACACGTTTATTAAGTTCTCTGTAATGCTTTCTATTAGGACTAGTAGGGTATTGATTAAGGACATTCCTGCAGTTCTTTCTTTCCGAAATAAGCTGAAGTGCCTATCACTCAAATAATTCTGCCTCCTCTGCTCCTTTTTTCCTAAAAGAGTACTGTTAGTTTCCAAAAAAAGCCTGTTTAAAATGATCCCATTCTTCCTCAACTTCGGTGGTAAGCATACCATGACTGTCATAATGACTAAGTAACTTATCATGGTAAGCTTTAGCTATAACTGGGTCATTCAGAGTTTCAGCATGAAAAGTAAATTATTTAACGCTAGCATAACACTTTTCAAGTTTAAGTTGCAAGACACTTTTAACAAGGTAATGGTCAGATCCAATTTCAGCTCCCCTATACGACCTGTATTCCTAACAGAACTAGCCCATTTGCTGTTAATTAATATATAATCAATCATATTCTTATGCAGCCCATCGGGTGAAACCCATGTGTACTTTATGTATGTGGCGGTGTTTGTAATAAGTGTTAGTTATCCTGAATCCATTGAGTTTACTTACCTGTAGGAGTCGTTGCCTATTGCCATTGCAGCTACCAATACCATAAGGGCCCATTACTCCTCCCCAAATGTCAGAGTCAGTACCAACTTTGGCATTGAAGTCACCTAGAACAAGGGTAATATCTCCTTTCTTGACGGAATTCAAAATATCCTGCAGTTGTCTGTAAAACCTATCCTTCTCATCCTCATCGGCATCCTCAGTGGGGGCATAACAGCAGATAACATTCAAGTCTTTAACGCTTGTCTGGAATTTTCCTGTAAGAAACCATTCAGTTATGTACTCATATCCTAGAAGAGCATCACTAGCGTGTCTGCTTCTCAGCAGACACGCTAGTGATGCTCTTCTAGGATATGAGTGCAGATATTCATATGAGTAGCATATATCTTCTAGGATAATGAGTGCTGATTGGACACCTTGGTGATGCTTATTGTCGTCCCTCCCTGAAAAAGAGAAATTTAAAATTATTTTTAAGAATCTGACCTTTATCTGTTATCTGGTCTCTTGCAAACCGAGAATATCTAAATTATAACAGACAGGAATATATCTTGAGCAGCTGCTCAGAGAATTGCTCAAAATGCCAATTCTGCTGTAAACAAAACGAACTCTGGAACTGGTAAAAATTTTTTTTGGAACTGTGACTTAATTCCTCTTTAGGTAATATCAATACAGGAAATGTAAATAAAAACATTGGAACAATGAATACTACAGCTACAAATAAACAAAATATGTCAGAACCAAATTTTCAAGATAGTAACTATGATAAAAAGTTTGTCAAGGTTCACCATATTGCTGTATGTACAAGTACGCATATACGGCAGCCGATGGTGTTGTTAAAGTGTCCAAAGACTTTGTTGCAGAGGGATGAAAGAGCACTTATTCAGAGTTGACTTCAATGCGTTGCGGTCAAGTCAGCTTCCGGTTCTCCTCTTCCTTTGACGGCTGTCGTATGCACAGGGGGCACACGACCAGTTTCGCTGCTTCTTCGGCAACAGCTTCTTCAAGTGTAAGGTTAAAGTTTGGGAGCACGTGGAAGTGGTTACCAGTCCGAAGGCGGTGCAGGCGCACTGGTGCATTTCTGACCCAGATGTTTCGGAGGTGGGTCCCTAGGATGGTTCATTATGGCTGTAGTATGGGGTAATAGTTTTTCGTGTGATTATCCAGAAGAAGTTTCCAGGCTGATGGGATGGCGTAAATCTAATATTTCTAAATGATAAATCTACTACACATCATAATTTTGAAAATAAAAACTCTGCGATAGATCTCTTTATCATCAGCCCACATATATTTCCAATATTTGAGTGGAGTAAGGCCTAAAGGCCTCAAAAAGAGGGGGAAACTTAGGAAGCGGTGGGCAATGTCAAACAAGACCTTGTTAGAATTGGTATGCAATGGCCGGATGCAGCAGATGTAGCTCAGGACAGACATGCTTGGAGAACTAAACTCCACGGTCTGGTTGGACCTCCGTAGCCCAAGGCTGCTTGAGGATGATGATGATTGACTCTGACCCTCATAAAACTGATCATTATCCCATTTATTTAAAGCTTATTAATATTTTTAATTGTAAAAATGATATCCAACTAAATAACTGGGTTAAATTTAAAATAAGTTAGAAAATATTGAACCACCTGAATATACATACTTGACTAACTCTTTTATGGACTCAGTTAAAAGAAATACCACAGAATGTTTTAAAACCGCAAAAAACAAAATACCTAAACTACATTCAAATTTTTGGTGTCTAAACAGAATTGTAGCCATAAGACGGAAGGCAGAAAAAAAAGCCAAACGATATAGAAATTTCCAAAGTATTTTAAGGTACAGGAGAATTGTTGTTCTTGTAAGGAAGCTAAAAGAGCATTATAGATCTTCCTGGCAAGAATTCTGTAGTAAACTTAATGTCAATCCAACAGTAAATAGTATCTGGAGAACTTTTAACTCCATAATTAAACTAAAAGAACAAAAATTTCCAGGAAACAAATCTAAATTAAAAAAAATATCAACAATTGAAACTGCAAATTTATTTGCCAAAAACCTACCATTTTCAAAACCAGTTCCTATTTATGGAAATGATAGGAATATTGAACTAGAAGCTGAAACATTTAAATGAAAATATTCCACTTGTCAATCCCATACTGGATATAGATTTTTACATTATGAACTGCAATGCGCTTTAAAGTAAAATCTGCTTGTAGGGATGACAATATTTCATATAAATTTCTAAAATCACTTCCCACAAAATAGAAATTTTTTTTTCTAGATATTTAAAATATTTAGACTAGCAAACAATATCCTTCTTCTTGGTCAATTGTGAATTTAATTTTCATACTTAAACCAAATAAACCAGCGGAAGAATTAAAGTCATATAGACCAGTATCTTTGATTTCTAATGTTCTTAAAATTTTTGAAAAATAATTTT
This sequence comes from Ryuthela nishihirai, assembly GCA_038380435.1. Classification (NCBI taxonomy): domain Eukaryota; kingdom Metazoa; phylum Arthropoda; class Arachnida; order Araneae; family Heptathelidae; genus Ryuthela; species Ryuthela nishihirai. Next base: position 149,704,784 of record JAWZYU010000001.1, on the reverse strand, counting down.
GGAAAGACTTCTGTGGTTTCTTGATGAAAAAAAAATAATTTCTCTGATCATTTCCATGGATTTAGAAGAGACAGGTCAACTATGGATTGTTTAATAATCTTGTTGGAGATGTTAAAAATGCTTTACACCACAAAAAGGCTGTGGCTGCAATTTATTTAGACCTTACAGCTACTTTTGACTCATATGGATTACTGGTCTTTTATACAAACTTAGCAAAATAGGGGTGTTTGGATATATGTACTTCTTTATCAAGTTTTACCTTACTAATAAGAACTATCAGGTTAAAACTGACATTGTTTACTCAAATAAACTTAAAATGCATAATGGAATTTCACAGGGTGGTATTTCATCACCCACACTTTTCAATATATATCTTTATCATCTACCTAAATCTATTAATAAAAATATTAACTATTCAATTTATGCTGATGACCTTACCCTATGGGCAATAGAAAAAGAATACAAAGATGTGGAGAAAACACTTCAAGAAGCAGTCAAAAACATTCATTTATACTGTGACAAATGGCACTTGAAAATAAGTGCAGAGAAATCACTAATCATGCCTATTGTTAGGACTAGAGCTGTTATTCCTCAACTAAATGTTTATCTTAATCATGACTTGTTGCTCAATACAGATCAACATAAGTATTTAGGAGTAATCTTAGATTCCAGACTGAAATGGAATAAACATTTACAAAAAGTTTGTACGACTGGAAATAAACTCTTCAATTTTGCCAAATGCTTAGCAACAACAAATTGGGGATGCTCTCCAACAAATCTTCTTTATCTTTATAAAAATTTGGTTAGACAAAAGTTGGAATATGGTCTTGGTTTGTTGGTGGAAATACCAGACTATAAATTTAACAAGCTAAATATCTTGCAAAATAAATTTATTAGATTTGCTTTGGGCTTACTGAAAGGTACTCCAAATCCTTCTCTTTTGGCAGAAAGAAATCTGCCAATTTTTGAAATTAGAGCAAAATTTTTGCTCGTTAAGAGTTATACAAGGTTACAGCACAAACATAAAAAAAGCATTTTTAATAAGGAAGATTACAGAAAAGAATTACGAATTTTCTGCTCTTAATATATTAAAGGAAGACATATTTTTGTCATATTTCGGAAGTTAAAAATAATGGTGATTTATATACAAAATATCCTATTTGAACTTTGCAGTGTCCAAGTATTAAAGAAAGTATTCCTAATACATTAAAAAAATGTAACATGGTTCAAAAAGTCAAAGATTATAACTGAATCCTTCATTGATAATGAATATGACAATTTTTTTACAGATATTTATGATGCATAGAACCGGCCAGGCCTAGCACCTAATGTCCGACCCCGCCTTCTCGTGGTGCAGACCGTTAGTACCTTTCAAAAGAGATATTCTCTTGTGGAAGTGAACGGAAGGGGAGGGCTGCCAGATTAGTGTGGCCTACTGATCTGGACAACTATGGCTACTTTTCTTTTTTTTCTACCCTGCTGAGGAGTGGTCAACCACACAGGGTCCTGGTGCTGACCATATAAACCCACTGGACTGGACAGATATATGGCTCTGAGCTTGATTATGGATCCTGATTTTGCTGCACTGGTGGGCTTCTGTGGAGGGAAAATCTTCCGCTGTGCTTTCTGTTTGTTTGTGGGTTGACAGCCCCAAGTGAATAGATTCACAGGATATGTTTATCAGCTGGTGGATAATCCTGAGCAGAAGTCATCGCAGGCACCTGAACTCTTTGCTTCTATTGGCATCGTCAAATTCTACATTGGAGGAAGTCTTCCAGTGTCGATGGATTCAGCCTTTAGTGGTGGGGGAACGGGCTTTTCCCCATGTCTGCGATTAGGGGGCTGTTTGATATTGTCGGCATTCCCTCTCTCAATAAACATAGTTTCTTTAAACATTCCACTAACCATTTTCTCTCCATAGGTAGTTGGAATGTGAGAACTTTGCACAGAGCTTTTTCTCTTGATGTCCTCGCACAAGAATTCCACCGTTATAATTTAGATATTATTTAGATATTCTCGGCTTGCAAGAGACCAGATGGACAGATAAAGGTCAGATTCTTAAAAATAATCTTAAATTTCTCTTTTCATGGAGGGACGACAATAAGCATCACCAAGGCGTGGGTCTGCTTCTCAGCAGACACGCTAGTGATGCTCTTCTAGGATATGAGTGCATTAATGAAAGGTTTCTTACAGCAAAATTACAGACAAGCGTTAAAGACCTGAATGTTATCTGCTGTTATGCCCCCACTGAGGATGAGAAGGATAGGTTTTATGAACAACTTCAGGATATTTTGAATTCTGTCAAGAAAGGAGCTATTACCCTTGTTCTTGGTGACTTCAATGCCAAAGTTGGTACTGACTCTGACCTTTGGGGAGGAGTAATAGGCCCTTTTGGTATCGGTAGCTGCAATGGCAATGGGCAACGTCTCCTACAGGTAAGTAAACTCAATGGATTCAGAATAACTAACACTTATTACAAACTCCGCGACATACATAAGTACACATGGGTTTCACCTGATGGGCTGCATAAGAATATGATTGATTACATATTAATTAACAGCAAATGGGCTAGTTCTGTTAGGAATACCAGGGCATATAGGGGAACTGAAATTGGATCTGACCATTACCTTGTTAAAAGTGTCTTGCAACTTAAACTTAAAAAGTGTTGTGCTAAAGTTAAAAAATTTACCTTTAATACTGAAGCTCTGAAAGACCCTGTTATAGCTAAAGCTTACCATGATAAGTTACTTAGTCATTATGACAGTCATGGTATGCTTACCACCGAAGTTGAGGAAGAATGGGATCATTTTAAACAGGCTTTTTTGGAAACTAACAGTACTCTTTTAGGAAAAGAGGAGGCAGAATTATCTGAGTGATAGGCACTTCAGCTTATTTCGGAAAGAAGGAACTGCAGGAATGTCCTTAATCAATACCCTACTAGTCCTAATAGAAAGCATTACAGAGAACTTAATAAACGTGTAAAGGATCAGTTAGCTGCTGATAAGAATCTTTGGCTTGATGGTTTGGCTGACAAAGCCGAGGAAGCAGTTAGACAGCACAACAGCAGAGAGCTGTACCAGATAGTTAATGCTTTGTGTGGTAGAAAACGGACAAACATTGAAGGATAAACAAAGTAAGGTTATAGAAGGTGAGGATTCTGTCATGGCTAGGTGGGCTGAGCACTTCAGTGATGTTCTAAACAATATAGTTAGCTCTACTCCCATTGTTTGCAATGATGATAGATGCATTGGTGGCTTTAATGTTGACCCTATAACACAATCTGAAGTTATTTTGGCTGTTTCTAAACTTAAACTTCATAAATCCCCAGGGGTAGATGAAATTACTACTGAAATGCTTAGAGCTGGGAATGTTTCGGTTACCACTTGGATGACTGAAATTCTGAATATCTTTTATGATAAAGGCATGGTTCCTAAGGATTTTACCAGAGCTATTGTTATCCCTATTTTCAAAAAAGGTGATCGCAGTTCTTGTGATAACTATAGGGGTATCAGCCTACTCTCTGTTCCAGGTAAAGTTCTTTCCATGATTGTGCTTAATAGAATTACGAATCTGGTTGACAGTCAATTGCGTGATGAGCAATGTGGATTCAGAAGTGGTAGGGGATGTGTGAATCAGATATTTTCACTTAGGCAGATTCTTGAGAAATGTTTAGAGTTTCAGAAACCTTTGGTTGCTAGCTTTGATTTCAAAAAGGCTTTCGAAAGGCTTTTTCTGTTGATCGTCATAATTTGTGGTTGATTGTGAGATCATATGTATACCTGAAAAGTTAGTTAACATAATGAAAGCTCTCTATAATAACACTGAGTCGTGTGTGAGAGTTGGTAAGGCTTGTAGCAATTGGTTTTAGCATTACTTCTGGTGTTCGACAAGGGTGCATTTTGTCTCCTTTTTTCTTTAGCTTGGTTATTGATTATGTTATGCGAAATTCACATCAAGGGAAAGATTTTGGCCTTAAATGGTCTGGAGATACGAAAATTTCTGATTTAGATTATGCTGATGATTTAGCCCTTTTGGCAAATGATGTTGATGAGATGAACTCTTTCATTCGAGCTGTTGATGAAACTGGTAGTAGAGTAGGTTTGGTTATAAACAGAGAGAAAACTAAAGTGATGAAAATTGGTCAGGCAGGCTGTGATTCAGTTAATCTGAATGGTTGCAGTCTTGAGCAGGTGTCACAGTTTAATTATCTTGCGAGCTATGTAACAGATAATGGTGATGTGCAGCATGAGATTAACAGGCGAATAGGGATTGCTGCCAGAACTTTTAAGAATCTATGGAGAGTGTGGAGGAATAGGAGTGTACACCTAAAGACTAAAATTAGACTGTATAATAATTTGGTTCTTTCTAGGGTTAGTTATTCTAGTGAAACTTGCACACTTTGTAAACAAGATAACAGGAAACTAGATGCTTTTGATTCCAGATGCTTATGCAGTATCTTGGACATTAGATGGTTCAACTTTGTAACTAATGATGAGGTTAGGCAAAGGAGTTTGCAACCTCCTTTAAGCAGCATATTGTGCAGAGAGAGACTCCGTTGGTTTGGCCATGTTGCCCGTATGAATAATTATAGATTGGCGAATAGGATTATGAACAGTGTGCCTAAAGGCCTCAGAAAGAAGGGGAGACCTAGGATACGGTGGGCAGACAATGTCAAACAGGACCTTGTTAGAATTGGTGTGCAGTGGCCAGATGCAGTAGATGTAGCTCAAGATAGACCTGCTTGGAGAACTAAATTGCATGGTCTGGTTGGACCTCCGTAGTCCATGGCTGCTTGAGGATGATGACTGATGGGGCTTACTTCCCCAATGAAAGTATTGCTACAGCTGCTTTTGAGATACTAGCCAAAAACGTTTTTGAACAATTTAAATTTTCAGCAGATGCTACTATTTTACAGGCTGAATTGTTTGCCATATACAAGGCAATTGCATGGGTTGAAATAAATTTACTTAATGAAAATGTGGCGGTGTTAACAGATTGCAAAGCAGCCTTGTTTGCCTTGGAAAATATTTATAATCATTATAAGATAATACTAGATATTTTCAAAATCTACACTAAATCTGTTATAAAAGGTAATCATACTATTCTTCAATGGTTGCCTAACCACTGTGGAGTGGTAGGCAATGAGAATGTGGACAAAATAGCTAAGGATGCTATTAATTTACAAGCATCTACAACTTTACCTTCATTTCTCATGTCTTGAAAGGAAAAATACAGAAAAAAGAAATTCAAGAACTTAATACATATTTCAAATTTCATGCTCCAATTAATTATTTAAATAGTAACTTTATTATTATCTTGATGAAAATATTAATTTTTTAAGCAATATAATTTCAATAGACAAGATATTAGTAAAATCACAACAGTGTGTGTTGGTAATGCTGCACTTAATAACTACCTTTTTAAAATCAAGAATAGCCTGTCCAATTTGTGTAACATCTGTAAAGTTAAAGAGACTGTTTCCCATGTGTTACTAAAATTGTGAATAGTATGATGAAGCTGAAAAAACTTTTTTTGAAGCACTTCGTTATAAATACAATCCAACTGAATATATAATAAAAAAAATACCCCCTCAAGCAGCTGCTTGCCACAGAGGTCTGACAGGAGCCTATCAGTTTATATGCCATAGCAGATCTGTGAGAATGGTAGGACCTCAGCAGAAAAACAATACACACATCCATGCCTTACCTGGGGCTCGAACTCAGGTCCGTTAGATCAGTAGCCAAGCGTGCTAAACACTACAAAATATTTTAAATCCTGATAATTCTTCTAAATAGGTTATCTTTCAACTTTTAATTGGTTTCCTTTGGGAATCAATGCTATATAATAGAGTATAAGTATAAATTTGGACTTCGATTTCGTTTTTATATCTAAAGGATATATAAATATCTGATTCAGTCAGAGAACATTTTCTAATTTTCTGTCATATGTATATATAGGAATTTTCTTTCTTGGTATATTTTTGTCATATATATACAATATTTTTTTTTACATTGTGTATTTTTCTAAGTGTATTTATAATGTTATTATTGCATTAACATTTTTTAAGTATTTCAGTTTTTTTAATTGCTTTGGTGGTAGAAATGTTGGATCCTTGCAAGTAGTTTTCTACTCTTCTAAAAACTGGAAAGGATGCAATTTTTTTGAAGCAATTGAACACTAGGATACTGACACACCTATTAGGTTGACACCCTTTGGCAAGTGCCTAACATGCCCTATGAGAAATCTAGTCCTGAATATATGATTACATGAATTTTGTGGGACATTTGAAGGTTGGGGGGAGGGGCACAAAAGCGATGCCCTGCGGGCCTAAGCTATGACAAGTTTAAGAGGCCCTAAGCTACAATAAGTTTGAGGTCCCAAATTTTGACAGTTGAAATAAGTTACATATTTTTCTGATTGGAGGGAACATTAAAAAAGTAAATATGAAATTGATACTATTGAGCATATAGGGAATGCCCCGTGAAGGTGAATTGCAGGACACCACCCATATTCTATGAGCTCAGATTTGCTCATGGGGAGGAACAGGCATTTTATCACAAAATATCAACAATCTCATTTACAATATGGAAGCATGTTGAACGAGTTGTTTGGCTATTAGGGGTAATCGGATTTTATTTTTCCAGTACCTCCATCATGGGAATTCCTGCATATTACATGATTTCATCATTATCCCACTTATTCAGTAGTCATGTCACAGTACCTTCCCATACACATTTAATTGTATCCATTGAAAACCATTTTGAGTTGTGTACACTTTTGTCATTATCATTTAATCTTGAGCACCAGTGTATGTAACATTTATGTTATTATTCTGTTCAACATAACACTGATGTCATTAAGTATTTGTACTATTTCTAGTCGTTGATATACCATATACACTGGTTTCCATAAATTGAGGAAATTAAAAACCTGTTAGATCTGCTGCACGTGAATTGGAAGATAGGTGTATAAAAATAATATGCACAATATTAAAAGCTGAAAAACAGAATAACACTCTTAATTCCAAATTATATATGAATACAGACAAATGGTAAAAAGGTGAAGGTCAACTGAGATAGCCCAAGTGGTTCAATATGGAGTGTGGTCACCTCTTAGAACTATGCTGGCCTAGCAGAGATATGATGTTGATAAGCTTATCCAGCAGAGCTATGAATAGTAATCTCTGTTGCTCCCCCCAAAGCAGGTTGAAGTTCCAGGAAGCTTGCAGGAGCAAGAGTCAGGGGAGCAACCTGTCTCCCAAGGGCATCCTTGAATGCATGCATGTTCTATTGGATTGAGGTTGGGAGACCAGGATGGCCACTCCATATGGTCCATAGTGCTATTCTTCAAGAGTCCACATAATTGTTGCCTTGTCAATCACTAGGCAACAACAGTGTGGCAGGGGTTATTATCGTGTAGGAGGAAGGTATCACCTATTGCACCCATGGCAGCATGACGGGATCCATGATTTCATCCCTGCACCTGACATGTGATGCAGTCTGATGCAAGCACATACCAATATGTGCAGCCATCCAAAAATATCCCCCTCAAAACCATGACCACCATAGGTGTCCTGTTCATATATATTTGAGACATGATAGTGTGCTCCTGTTTTCCTCCATATCAACTGACACTACAAATCACTGTGCAGAACAAATTTCAATTCATTCGTGAAGAGAATGGAGCACCATTGCTGCTAGTCCAGTTGACATGATATCTGCACTAATCTAGATGGTCCTTTCTGTGGCATTAAAATTAGGGGCACACATACCATTGGCCACCTAGTGTCAGCAAATCTCATGAAGTCTTCTGCATATGGTAGAAGCAGATATCACTGTTTGACTTGATGCTGCGATGTCTGATTGCAGCCAATGTAGTACTGACATACTGCTCCTCTGGGTACATAATACCATATACTAGTCCTCCTTGAGGTTGTTGCCCATCATCATTCACTACTGAATTGTCCAGATGCACTCTGTCCTTGTTGGAATCTCTGCCCAAGTCTATGGTACCACTGAATTACTTACAATAAGTAGTCTGACAGCTGCTTGACTTTGGCATGCCTTGAGCCAACCTACAGCTTGCCAACACACTTCTTCTGATATATAATGTCATGTGAACATACCCAACAAATTTACTATCTTGGAAAATTTCCAGTTCTGCGAAGGGAACAACTTTGAAACACCTGCTCTTAATGCTCGTCACATTTGCATATATTGCTTCCAGCACCATTCATTTGCATACCATGTCTCAACCCCGTATCATTTTTTTGCATACTCTACATACTATCATGCATTTCTACCATAGGAGTTTTATGACTTTTTTCATTTATATTGTGTTTTTTCATTTGTTCTTTAATTTATAGAAACAAGTGTATTTTCCTGCAGAGCATTATTCTATTGACGATAAATGAGCATAGCTAGATTTCCTTTTTATTACATTGAAAGATCTAATTGATGGATGACAAATCATTGTTAAAATATTCAGAATATACAGTTATTTTTTAATTTATCCTTCATAAATTATTAGCTACTTTCAATGCCTACACAAACTCAATATTATTAAGTACTGTGCACTGTTATGATGCCCAGTGCATTAAGACATTGAAAACAGTTATTACTGGGCAGTGAGCCTTACATATTTAAAATATTTGAATATTAGAGTGGCATCCACTCTGTGTTTGTTCAATCAACTTTGCTCTCTGCTTAGCAAATAGATTGGAATGATCTGTGGGTCTTTTATCCACAATGGAGTAATATTTCTCCATGAAAAAGCTAGTAATAGTCTGTTTTACCTCTGAGTGGCACTTTTTTTGCACACAATGGGCTAAATGGCCAGTCATAAAGACCCCCAAAGGCTCAGAGATGGTTGGAGGAGGGGACCCACTGGAACAGCTGTTTGGGAGACAGATGGTAGCCTTCCGTCAAGGCCATCCAGCGTGTTCTTAAAAGTGCACAGGGTATGGCTCTCCCATACACGGGCCAAGGCTTAACGCCTCATCCGATAGACAGCGGCCTTTTCAAGCCCATCAGTGTCCCCTACTGAGTGTGAGCAGGGCGAGGAGTTTTGTGAAGATAAATCTCAATGCTGACTCTGCTGGGACTCGAACCTGGGAACTACAGATTACGAGCCTGGCGCGCTACCGACTGAGCCACCCCAACCTCTGCTAGTAATAGTCCTAAAATACTCAATAAATTCTCATTAAGCTATCAATTAATACTCATAATACTGCAATAAAACCTTTGACATTGATAAAACAAAGAAATTGTTGATACAACCAAAATATTTTCCTAGCAGATATCCCTAAGCTGAATACTGAAAATGGAGATCAAATACACAGAACTAATTAAAAGAATTGAACTATGAAATAGAGCTGCACAGAAATTTTTGCAAGTTATTTGAAACAATGGTTAAAGTTCTTCACTGCTTTAAATACATTTATATAAAACGGTCAGATAAGTAAAATTTAAATTCACTTCTATCAACCAATCAGAACACAAAATATTCTTTTGAGCTAAGAACTAGATATGTAGTTCTTTTAAACATATTAAAATGTAAAAATGATATTAACAAAATGTAGTAAACAGGATTATGATAATAGTCACTGATAATATTAAAGCTAATGTTTCATTGTTTCATACAATTTATCACATTTGTTTCTTTAAAAAAGTAGTGGAAAATTACAATGAGTTAAATTATGAAAGACAGAAGCTATTGAAAAAATTTAGGACGTTTTAATGGGATAGTTTACATCACTTGTATGTCTTGGTTAATGACCTACAAAAACCTATGCAGTTGCATAGATTAGAATGAGATGCTTTTTCTTTTACTGTACACTACATACAGAAGATACTGTGACTAGCCAAACATCTCAGCAGGTTTTTATTTTAACATCTGAAGTCATGCCCTTATTTAAGGGTTGGGTGAATCTGAAGGCCAGCATGAATTCCATCATCATGTTTCAAATTCATAATCTTGGCCCTGTAGTCTAAAGCCTTAACCACTTGACTATGCTGCCTCCACACTTCTGGGTTTACTACTTAGAAAAATGAAACAAAAATACTGGAAACTGTTACATATGAATTAAAATTAGAATGCATACTGTACTAAAACAAGGAAATACAAAAGTATGTATCACCTGTGTTAGTTATATGAATGCCATAATTATATATTATATATTATTTAAAAAATTACATTAGAATCTAATGTTGTCTGGAAAATTATTTCTGAAATTTAATTCATCACAATTAATTGCTGTACAATCAAAGTTGAAAAATAAAGTTGAAAGGAGTGCGTTACATATCAATTTGGCTATAAATAAAAAAAAATAAATAAATACCCCCTCAAACAGCTGCTTGCCACAGAGGTCTGACAGGAGCCTGTCAGTTTATATGCCACAGTAGGAGATCTGAGAGGATGGCAGGACCTCAGCAGAAAAACGACACACACACATCCATGCCTAATCCGGGGCTCGAACCCAGGTCCCTTAGATCAGTAGCCAAGCATGCTAACCATTCGGCCACAGGACAGCTTATTTGGCTATAGTTAAACTAATAACCACTCAGTTACAACTATTATGCTCAAAAGATAATACGCTTCATTGGTTCTATCTAAACTGCTCTCCTTTTTCATGCAAAGGGGCTATAGAATAAAGGAATAAAGGAACCATATTTACCAGTTGTTGAGTGAAGAACTTGATGGTGAATCTGCTGGCACAAGTACAGGTTGCGCATAATCACTTCTGTTGTTCTTTGAAGGTTTTGTCTTGAGTTGGTTGGGGAGCATTATCTCCACCACTGCTTGCATTTTGTTGATGCATTGACCTTTTTGCCTGATGGTTAATGATATTATGTGGCATTTGGTCCTATTATAACTTTGCTGCAACATCTGTATACCAGTCCTTTACAAAGTGGCTGTTCCTTGTACCCACTTGTTGCTGTTGTAATTTTTAATCAAGTTTTCACTTCATCACAGTTGATATAGTGATTTGCACTTCCTCAAGACTTAATATATAACTTCTAAAACTCATTAAAATGCTTTAAATAAGTTTAAAAAACATTAGCCCCCCCAGCTATGTGTTTCACCAACTCGCCTAGTTATGGCATCCTCAAGCTCCCGTTCTCTGATATCCTGATTTATATGTGTCTCATTGATGTCATGAATTATCGCACATAGTTTGTGCACATCTGTTCAGGCAACAGAAGATTCCATGCCACCGGTAGGGGTGGAATCTTCGTGTTGCAAAGTTTATGTTGATTGATGTTAATCAACATATTTTCAGTGTACGATAATTGAAATTTTGTCTGTGGTGTTGCCAGTGTTAAACTTACTTGATTAAAAATTACAACATCAACAAGAGGGTACAAGGAACAGCCACTTTGTAAAGGACTGGTATACAGAAGTTGCAGCAAAGTTATAATAAGACCAAATGACACGTAATATCATTAACCATCAGGCAAAAAGGTCAATGCATCAACAAAATGCAAGCAGTGGTGGAGATAATGCTCCCCAACCAACTCAACCCAAAACCTTCAAAGAACAACAGAAGTGATCATGTGCAACCTGTACCAGCAGATTCACCATCAAGTTCTTCACTATACAACTAGTAAATATGGTTCCTTTATTCTATAGCCCCTTTGCATGAAAAAGGAGAGCAGTTTAGATAGAACCAATGAAGTGTATCATCTTTTGAGCATAATAGTTGTAACTGAGTGGTTATTAGTTCAACTATAGTTAAATAGATATGTAGTGCACTCCTCTCAACTTTATTTCTTAACTTTGATTGTACAGCAATTAATTGTGATGAATTAAATTTATCAAATTAGCTGTGAGTTGTATTTTATAGAAATTATTTCTTGTAAACACATGGAAATACGTGAAAATAACTTTCATGTATTGGAAATTAAGAACCAAAATATTATTATATGAATACATCCACACCCGTTTCAAAACATTTTCCACTTTACAAACATTTAGTTGTTTTCTTTGCACTCTCCACTTCATTGATTCCAATTTACTCATTCACTATCAGCCTTTCTCATGAAGTGTTTGCAGCTCTCCAGCAAAAATAATTCATCTATATTTGTTAATGGAGCTTTCAAAAATGCAGTATTCTAGAAGATAACGACAAGGTTTCTTAAAAATTTCAATATGCAAATTTCAGGCATACCTTCTCTAAAAATCACTGCATAAGAATAGTAGTGGCTGCAATTTGACTTTTAAAATGTCGTGTTGGTGTTCAGGATACAAAATTTCTAAAGGTTATTGTAGGTGTACCAGAAACATTTGAAAGAATTTGGATTATAGAAGATTGGAAGTTATATAACACTGGTCTGCAAGGGTTTCAGTGCCCAGGAGGTATTGGAGATTTTTTTTAAGTATACAGGGTGTCTCAAAAATATAGGTACAAACTTTTAGGGGAGGTAGATAACATCTAAAGGAATGAGAATTGCATAGGAACCCATAACCGGAAATGTCATGGGAAAGTGGTAGTAGAGGTAAAAGATCTGAAAGGACACAAGACAGTGATTAATGGGAAAACATTTATTGGACATAATTATTACAAATGGCACACTAGATGATACATTTCATAATGTTACAGCAGATGCTCGAAGTTTCCACCATGAGACGCAATGCATGCGTGACACCAATGGAGCATTGATTGCAGGACACGATCGAACACACCTGGAGTTCTCTGATAGTAACAGTAGCGCAGACGAGCCTTACCACGAGATCCATGTCAGACTCCACAGGCAATTCATACATGGTAGCTTTGAGGGCCCCCCACAGAAAGAAATCAACACTCATTAAATCAGGTGAGATTAAATCAATTGGTCCAGCACGCCCAATCCATCGTTGCCCAAAAGACATGTTCAAATGCGCACAAACACACCTTCCACAATGGGGACCCCATCATGTTGAAACCACATGTTGCATCTCACATTTGCTGGAACATGGGCAAGTAAACCTGGTAGAACCTGTTCCAGAAAGATCAGATACTTCGCGGAGGTATGCAGGATGGTAAAAGTTATGGCCCGACTAAGCAGTCGGCGACCAAACCTGCCCACACATTTACTGCGAAACGATGTTGTGCCGCATGGATGCGCACACCGTGGGGGTTCTCGTGAGCCCACAAATGTGTATTGTGCTGATTGAATATGCCATCCTGAGTGAAACTGGCCTCATCAGTAAACAAAACATAAGCTGGGAAATTCACATCTTGGGCACTTTCTTGGAGATACCACTGTGCAAAATGTACATGTGCAGGATGATCTGCAGGGAGAAGTAACTGAACCCTTTGGAGATGAAAGGGGTGTAAGGACTCGCCGTGAAAAACACGCTGTACACTGCAACAAGACACTCCTAAGGCAGAGGCTCAGCTATTCCATACACTAAGTGCATGTCTGCCAGCTCCCTGTTCAAATACCTTTGCAGGCTCTTCGTAAGCCAACTACCGCTCGAATGAGGAAATCCGAAATTTCTCCTCTAGCTCACTGATGAACAGCGCCAGCGCCGCCTATTGACTTACGGTGACGTTTCCAGTTATGGGTTCCTATGCAATTCTCATTCCTTTAGATGTTATCTACCTCCCCTATAAGTTTGTACCTATATTTTTGAGACACCCTGTATATAAGGAAAATATTGTCATTTATCATGTATCACATCCAAGTTCCTTGGAATTGCACCACCATCCGATTTATGCATATGTATCATAAGTGGATGCTTCATATATGTATCTCTACAGCTTCACAATAATATGTGTGAGCAGTATTGCCAACTTAGCTTTCTTCAAGCTACATCTAGCTTAACCGCTAGACCACGATGCCTGGCATGCTTCTGGTAGAATTGGGTTCAAATCCCAGTCAGAACAACCAAAAAAACTGGCTTTTTTCCCATTTCATAAACTACTTTTTACAATTCGAATTTTGCTTAAATTTCTAAGACCACTCCAACAACTGCTATTGCAATAACCTCTATCTCTAACACATGAAGTGTTTGATGGTGATTCGTGGTGAAATACTGCCTCTGATCCCACCAAGTGTTAATCATGGCTAAAAGGGCAGGGTGATCAAGGCAAAGGAGGCATAATCGAGGCTAACCTAGCTTTAACCCTTCCAGTGTCCACGTCGTCTTTATACGTTCAGAGAATCTGAATTGTGAGGCCAAGGACGTCTGTATCAGCTTTTAGTACAACAAAAAAAAAACGATTTTTCAAAAATAAAAATTGCCGTTGAAATTTTTTTTCATATATCTTATAAAAAAAATATAATTCAGGCTTCAAAAATAATATTTTGTTTTTTAATTTGGTGCATATTTTATTAAACTACAATATAAATAATTTGATAAAGCCATCTGATTGCCATTTCTTAGAAGCACTAAACGGTATTGCCGATTTGTTTTTTTAACATTCCTATTTGCTGAAGCATCCTTCTGATTTAAGCTCACACGTTTGATTTGAGCTATTATCAACAAATATTTCCTTAAATTTTCAAAAACTCCTTAAAATTAACAAAAAAAAAATGCTATTTTTAAAAATGATAGATTTTGGAAGTAATTATAAAATATGTACTGCCATTTTTTTTTTCCGTTTCACACTGTTTGCTGTCATAAACCTATTTCTGTATTCCCAAGTTATTTTTATCACTTTTCCCAGCATTCTATGCATCTTTTCCGCTCTTAAAATCGAAACTGGAAGTAAACACATCATTCTTTGAAATTCTGGTTGCAACTGCATGTAATTAATTATGCCTGACACGTTATCTCTGTGCAGTGTGCTATAAGTGCTTTTTTACAGTTTTGGTCCAGCATATTGGATACCCTTTATAAAATTAGTATTTACTTTTTTATATTTAAACCTTAGTTTTCATTTCAGTAGATTTATTTTCGGAAATTAGCGTTTTTTTGGCTAATAGATAATTATTGATTTTTTTCATAGTTATGCTACATCGTATGGCTGACCTACAACTTGTTGCTGTGGATATTTTAACATCGCAGTAGGCTATATGTTCATTTTGATTTTATTATTTATTACTTTTCCAGTAAAACTTTGATCTGGTATCATTTTCTGAAAATGAATGAGATCTTGCATATGGAAGTAAATTCATTTCTGTAGATTTATTTCTGTTAGTTAGCGATCTTTCGATTGGCTGATTTATCGATCTTTCCAAGTTATGCTAGATCGGAGGCCATTTAAAAGTTGTTGCAGATATTTTAACATCCCATTAGGTTATATCTAATTTTTCTTTTATTATAAGTTTTGTAAAAAAAACTTTGATCTTGCATTGTTTTTTGAAAATGAATGTCTTGGATACGAAAGCAAAACAGACTTCGTTGCTACGGAAATGTCATGTGGGAGGGCAATTTCGGGAAGGTGTCCCATCTGCTAAACTCACGGTGAAAGTTTCACTCACTCCCACCTAGAAAAACTTTTTTTAAATTACGAATTTTTATGTTTATATTGTAGGATTTTAAAAGGCACCTCCTCCCCTCAGTATCTTGGCTATGCTACACAGACGATATAACACTGTTTTTGTTTGCTTTGGTGCACAAACCTTTCTGCACTTAGACAAGATTGCCAAACTTCAACACCCAAAGAAAAAAAAAATCATAATGTTTAGCAAAACACAGCAGCCAAGGAAGTTTTATTCTATTTCATAACTACTTCAGAAAATCCCATGACTCTGAGAAGTCCAAGTCATTTTGTATAACACTGGGTGTGTTTAAAATATACAATACTGAAAAGAATCATTAAAAGAAATAAAATTCATATTTCAGGTTGAATATTATTATTCGGGAGGAAAATTATATATTTATCAAAAGGAAATTAACTATTTTTATCCAGCAGTTTCCAAAATGACCCTTAATTATATAGTGTGATTTTTTTTCTTCACCATATCACATTGAAAAAGGCTTATTAAAAGCAATATGCTTGCAAATTTGTTTACATTATTATTTTCATAAAATTCGTAATTAAATTCTTTTTAATTTGATATACATGACTTATTTCCGTTGATTGGCTATTTTTTTTTTAAATTCTAAAGTTGACTTGTTCATTTGGCAGCACAATTGGCTAAAAGATTGGAATTTTCTCAAAGTATGGTACTGAGGAAAAAATTACAAAACCAGAGAAATATTTACTTAAAAACCCAAAAAATAATTTTTTTGTTATTCAGAAATACATAGCCATTCTATTCATGTGCATTGTAATCATTTCTGTCTATTATTTTTTTTAAGTAAATTTTTATTTGCATTGCCAGATGCATTTTTTTACTACATGACTTTAAAAAAAGTCCTATTAAAATAAAACACATCTTTTTTGTTAAATACTTTATTTCAGAAAATCCATAGTTAAATGCTGATTAATTTGGCATACAACATGCCATGATTCCTTTCATTAGTTATTTGGTAAAAAAGTTCTTCTAAAGTTAAAGTTATTTTGGCTGAGCATAAGGAGAAAATAGCTTGGCCTCTAGATGGAAACCTGTTTTTCAGGCTGGACACTAGAAGAGTTAATAAAGCAGGAGTCTTAACCGTTTTTTTTTTATTTTGAATCATGCTTTGCAATCTTTTTACATAAATTTAACATAACTTACATTGTCTCTTTAGGTTACTTATTTGTCTCTTTAGGTTACTTTTACTTATTTTAGAATAATGTATTTGCATCATGTGAAGTAGACAAACTTGAATTAGCGTATACTGAGATGCCTCAGGCCTAAATGCATTTGAAGAGTTTGCTCTGACTATTCTTCTGCTTTCGTCGAATAATGCTGAAGTGATTTTAGCCAAATTAACCTACCCAAAATGAAATAAACACTAAAATGGTACAATCTATTTCAGCTGCTCGATCAAGCATTGGGCAACAAAAGAAATGCTGTAGCGATTACGAAATCCACAGGCTATGCTGCATATGATTGGCATGATGGATTATTTATGCTTATTCAGTGGAGCACGGACTAGAGCTTCCACAAGTGCTACCACCTCAGACACACCCTTCTTCCTTAAACTTCCAAGTCCCACTGCAGATCTAAATGAATTCCTTATCATCCCTGAAGATACTGACATTTGATGATCCAGCAGGTTATTTTTAAGTTGAATGTCATATTGCTATACCCAAACAAGTTTTACCTTCTGAGAAAATAAAAATCCTCATTACATCCATTAACAATTCACTTTGAAATAAATAAAATAAAATTTCTCATGGTAGGATCTCTTAGCATTTGATTTATATTTTTTTAATTTTGTGTAGTCAATGAATCAATGTTTCTTAAGTTCAAATCTATTCTTTAAAAATGAAGTCAAAAAGCCATCCTAGCTGTAAACTCTATATTAAATGAGCCATGTTTTTTAAGTGGCATAAATGTAAATAAATACTTCCTCAAGCATCTGCTTATCACATAGATCGGGCAAGAGCCTGTCAGTTTCATATGCCATAGAGAAAATCTATGAGGAAGGTGAGACCTCAGCAGAAAGACAACACAAACGCTCATGCTTTACCTGGGGCTCGAACCCAGGTTACCCTTTGATCAGTAGCCAATTACGCTAACCACTCAAAATTACATCTCTTCAGTCAGGAACATACAGACAGCAGAAAAAACGTTTAAATTAGGCTTATACAATATACTTTGTTCTGGAAAACTTTGTTCTGGAAATTTGCTTCAATCATTATTCCAATTTTTTAAAATCATATTTAATTTTTAAAATCATGCTTCAATTTTTACAACATAGAGAGATTTCACCTGCCCAAAATTTGAATATATGCTTCAGTAAGATCAAGTAACAGAAGGAGTATGCCCCGATATTGCATTCACTGATCTGGAGGGAGCAAAAGGACCATCATGATGACTGTTACTTTTACTTGACAAATGTACGAAGTTTTACCAAGAAAACAAGGCACAAAATAGAATAGCCAAATCTGTCATCCACAATGTGACCTGTACCTCATTCTAATGAAATTACAGTTTCTTAGACATCTGCATCCTCTTGGAGAAAGAAACATTTCCACATTCCCACGGCCTACCCTCCTTAGGAACAAAAACAAATCTGCCAAGGACACACAAAGTGCTGAATTTCGTTGTTCTCACTGGAAAATTATAGTTATGAACAGATCGAAATATCAGTTCCTAACACAGTGGCTAGCTCCCTAACCATTATGCTACTTAAGGCTTTCAGAAAATTGGGACAGTCTGTGTCCATGTCCTCAGAATCATCCAAAGAACATGGATCAAAGGCTGCTGAAATGAGGTGGCATCATTGTTTTCTTCTTGGGCCCAGGTAGGCCCCTTCAGTTTGGAAGATTTGGCTGTCTGTAGTAATGATGGAGGGGGTCCTTCCCGAGGTGGAAGCATAAGGCACAAATATAGGTATAAAAACTGGTATTGATATCGATGCTGACACCAACAGCAATTTCACTGAGTCAGGAGGTACTTGGCTGAAGGTGGTGGAACACTGACAGATCGGTCTGCATCATCATGGAAGCCATTGCAATAATGTGCTTTCAGATTACTGCATTGCATAGAAAACCTGCCAGGTAGGGTAGGCAGTGCAGCGAGCTTCCTCGCCTCTGGATAGATGTTGTTAATGGCCTTGAGACCTTTTACCTCCTCTTCCTCCAGTCACTTTGGACAATTGCAGGAGATTACCAGATGGTCGCCACTGCAGTTCATGCAGCTTGCCTTTTCTGCTGTGCAGTAAGGATTGAGGAGATCCTGGCTGCCACAACGAGCACAAATGGGTTTGCCCTGGCAAGCTGTGCAGGTATAGCCATACCTCGCATTGAAAACAATGTAGAGGATTTGGGGTATATGGCTGTACCTCACAGTGAAGATAACCTGCCTTGATGGAAATTGGTAGGTGTGGCATGTCAAAAGTAAGGATTAGTACCTGGGTGGGTACTAATTTTCCATCATGGTGTTGGGATGAGAACTCTGAGAGGATTTCCTCCTCAGAAACCTCGAGGAGGCCCTATTCACTGGTATGGTGTCACAGAGATGGACATCTCACCAATCGCTGTAATCTTAAGAGGAGCTCAGAATGTTTTGAGCAAGCAATCTCCACCAGCAAGCTGCCAGATTTTAGGTGCTTGGATGATTTCAGAATTCCCACAAGACCCTCCAAACTTTTGCTTATGGAAAAGGGGATATGTCCCCAATCACCTATGGAATTTATGATCAGGAATCTCGGGGATGAAGAAACATATAAAGACAATGGTGACGACGATAAAGACAATGGTGAGGATGATGAAGACAACAAAGAAGTTGGGGGATCATGAAGAGCCCTCTTGGTGCCATTGACAGACGTATTTCCATTAATGGAACTCACTGTTTTTAGGTGGTTCAGTGCCCATGGTCCCCCACCCACCACAGAGCCCAACAGAGCGACGCCTAATTGGATGCCAGGGCTGCATGGGCACTATATACACACAGCTAGTGAGCCAAGCCCTCACAAATAAAATGAAAAAGAAAAGAGAAATGTGGGGAACTCATCTGAGTCCTCACAAAATATATGTAAAAAGAAAGGAAAAGTGTGAGGAACTGGACTGTCCACACAAAATAAACATAACTACAAAAGGAAAAATAACGTGTAGGAAAACTTGTTAACCTGTGTAGAAAAACTTGTTAACTATGCAGTATACAGTGACACACTGTACCCAGATGTGTCACTGTATACTGCATAGTTAGTCCTAACATGTCCAGCCAGCAGCTGGCTGATTTTGAGGGGGCCACCCCAGGACCTCCTGCTTACCTGAAGCAGAGACCAAAGCAGTGTGTAACAGAGGCCCTGAAAATCGCTGCCATGCCCTGCAACGAACAGGCTCCCCAATGGCAAGATGGGTCAAAGGGGACCCCAGTAGTCATGAGCTGAGGAGAGCAGACCAGAACTCTTCTTTCCAGGGACATGGGTCACCATGCACGCAAATACATGGGTGAGCATTTAGGACCCTGTGAAGTTACCCAAACCAGCAAAACCTTCACAGGGTGGTCCCCTCACTACATACAAGGGCTTGTCCTGAGGGGTCAGAACAGCAGATTTTGGGCAGTGATTAGAATATGAAAGAAAAAAATAGAATATGAAAGATAGAATGATGAAATGTAAAAAAATCTTGGTTTTGCAACATTTCGAAAAATGCCACTACCATTTTTGAACACTCTCTCTTTGGGCTATACAAAGCCATCTTTACATTCTTACATTTCTTCATTACAAGCATGGAGTATTTTTTTATGATCATGTGGCATGATAAAAAGCAATGTTATACATCTTATATCTTCTACCTCCCCAACAACAATTTCTGTTTAATCAGTAGCAGTACCTTAAGCATACGACTTCTTCAAATATTGCTTAACCCATAGATAATTCTTCATGACATAGTCACACATCAGATAAACTTATCCTTCATTTCTCTTGGTGCCCCAAATACTGGACACATATCTCTTCTGGTTTCAACTTGCACTTGAATTGACTTATGCACTACAAGCAGTGAAGGGATAATCAGATAAAGCACAAATATACTCACTATCATAGAGAGAATGGCAAAACTTTGCTCAAAATTATCATTTGCATAACAGTTTCAAAATACTGTCAAAACTTATAAACAGAGTGCATGATTCCAGGAATTCTTCTGTTCAACTTATTTACATGCTGTGTAAACTGGCAGCAATATCCACTGATGAGATCCTGAATTGACACCAGTATTAAATCATATAAGTGGAGACCAATTTCCAACTTGTTTTCCTGAAAAATGACTGAAATTAACTTTAAGGGTATTGGCTAGGAATACTGTTCCATCAAACTTGACTTTAGTTTTAGTGGAGCACAATCTCATGTCCTTGTATGAGAGGTATTTACAAGCTAGGAGTAGCCTGTAAGATTCTTCTCTGTCCAATGGGTAGCAAATAAAACAACAGAGTTCAATCAAGAATGCCAAAAATGCTAAATTTCATAGCAATGTTGTAATGGTGAAAAATTCGAAGGCTAGGCAGGATACTACTAAGTCATTTCTTTTATTTAAAAAACAAAAAAAAGCAAATGTTAGTTCAGGAATTTGATTGCCAACTTTTTTGCACTATCAGTAAACCAAAGTGAAAGTTTTTTTCACTCCACCTCACTGGCTGGCTGTTAAAAGACAGATGGAAACATGCCATCAAGGCTATCTAGCATGTTCTTTAACCCTTATGCTGTCAAAGTCTCTGAGATATGGTTCATGCAACCAGCATATTTGGGGCGGGGGTGGCTCAGTCGGTAGCGCGCCAGGCTCGTAATCTGTAGTTCCCAGGTTCGAGTCCCAGCTGGGTCAGCGTTGAGATTTATCTCCGCAAAATTCCCCACCCTGCCCACGGTCAGTAGGGGACACCGATGGGCTTGGAAAGGCCACCATCCATCGGATGGGACGTTAAGCTGTGGCCCCGTGTACGGGAGAGCCATACCCTGTGCACGTTAAAGAACACGCTGGATGGCCTTGACGGGAGGCTACCATCTGTCTCCCAACAGCTGTTCCAGTGGGTCCCCTCCCCCAACCTTCTCTGAGCCTTCGGGGTCCATGTGACCTGGCCATTTAGCCCATGGTGTGCAAAAAAGTGCCGCTCAGAGGTAAAACAACCCAACCCAATCAGCATATTTGGCTGAATCTGCTTAAACAAAGCAGTTAATACAACAAATTAAATTTTAAATTTAAAAAAAATATAAAATTTAAGGTAACTTTTATTATATTAAAATTGAATATTTTAGAGCTAAATACTGACACCAACAGCATTTCACCTGAGTCATTTAAATTTATTCCTCGATGCATCAAAAAGTAAAAACTTTGTGATACTTCAAACTATCATTGACACAATGTAGATATTTCTGCAGCTAGTGCCCTATTTATAGCACATTACCCTACTAGCTATTAATAAAAATAAAAAAATAAATACCTCCTCAAGCAGCTGCTTGCCACAGAGGTCTGAGAGGATGGCAGGACCTCAGCAGAAAAATGACACATACATGCCTTACCCGGGGTTCGAACCCAGGTCCCTTAGATCCGTAGAGAAGCACGCTTAATTTAATAATCCACAAATAGTGCTGTTACACGCAAGCTTTAAAAATTTCAAATCTCAAGTCATGAGAGTTGAAATTAGCAGAGAAATTAGTCTCGAGGCAATTCTGTAACACTCATTTTTGCATTAATCATTTGCACTCCTCATGACTTGAGACTTGAAATTTTTAAAAGCTTATATGTAACAGCACTATTCATGGATTATTAAATTTTACTTATCTAGCTGTGTTTATCATTATTTAATAGCCATTAATAATTAACTGATGAGTCAAGTGACTTGATTACATTAGATTTCATCCATGTATGTTTTCAATCAGGCACAAAGAAGCTGCAAAAGTTGCACTTCTTTTACTGGAGGTTATGGGTTAATATTATGAAATTGCAATCATACTGGGTTTTTCCATTTTAGCATATTTTACAGTTTAAAACTGTTTCAATGCTCCTAAATTATTTTTCAATCATTTATTTGATATATCTTACAAAGAGAATATGAATAGGGGGAAAAAAATCGATATTTTTTTAAACACATAATTGGCACATCCATAACAGTAACAAATGTTTGGTTTTGATTTGAATCTAGTACTTAGTATCCATAACACTGCACAGTCACCTAAGATCATCGCTTAGTGTTGGGCAAGTACTGACTTTTATTTTGCATTTTTTATTAGTTTCTTGTTTAACACATTTTCAAAATCTGGCAATGGATGTCTTGGATAAAGTGGATCCAGAAAATCGCGTTTTTTTTTTCTGGAAATATTTTGTTGATTCTGACAGTGAATCAGACGAATTTTTAGGTTTCCCTGATTTAGAAGTGTTATGTAACCAAGTAAAGCATAATATTAGTGACGTAAATTTTCTCACTTTGCTACTTCTAGAATTATTTCTATTGTTCTCAAAATATACATAATGCAATTGGAAGGATAACAAATTTGAAATTTGTTCAAGAGTTGGGTTGGGTTGTTTTACCTCTGAGCGGCACTTTTTTGCACACCATGGGCTAAATGGCCAGGTCACATGGACCCCAAAGGCTCAGAGAAGGTTGGGGGAGGGGACCCACTGGAACAGCTGTTGGGAGACAGATGGTAGTCTCCCGTCAAGGCCATCCAGCGGGTTCTTTAATGTGTACAGGGTATGGCTCTCCTGCACACGGGGCCACGGCTTAACGTCCCATCCGACGTACAGCGGCCTTTCCAAGCCCATCAGTGTCCCCTACTGACCGTGGGCAGGGCGGGGAATTTTGCGGAGATAAATCTCAATGCTGACCCAGCTTGGACTCGAACTTGGGAACTACAGATTACGAGCCTGGCACGCTACCGACTGAGCCACCCCCGCCCCAATTTGTTCAAGATAAAACCATTAGGTATACATACGCTCAAATGGAAGCTACTTTATAAGATACTACAAAGGAAAACTCAAGTTTTAAAAGATAGGAACTGAGGCAATTTCATAACTAGAACTAAGAAATTGAAATTTTCAAATGAAATTTTGACACTTTCAAATTTAACTTTCTGTATTGGGTACCTAATGCAAATAGATCTGGAAATGATTTGATCTCAATTTCAGTGGTTAAAGTTAATATGATTCAAAATATTTTTCTTTTATAACTCTTTACCGCTTTTCAGTTATATATTTTTCAAATTTTTTTTAATTCAAATAATATTTCTAAAGCAAAATAATCTTTTAGGCACTACTTCCCTAATCTTAGAGTTTGCTGATGCCAAAGAATCAAGTATATGTATTATATGTTGTTTGCTTGACTAAAATAATTTAGAACAAAATTATATACATAAAAATTTGAGTAATAATAGAAATATTATAAATTATTTACATTAAAATAATACTTTAGAAAAGTAAGAAAGTAAATTTTTTCAAAAATCTTATAGAAGTTATAGAAGTCATTACAAAAGTTTTTTTGAGGGAATTTCAAAAAACAAATCAAGAAAACGTTTAATGGCAGAAGTTTAATGAACACTTTTCATGAAAGTTTAATTTGAAAACTTAAAAGAAAGAAGTAAACAATCCAATGCTTGGGTAGAAAAAAAAAATCACAGTAATGGCTGCCACAACAGTCTAATCGTTGCTTTTTTTCATTTTTGGCAAATTTATTGAAAATATAAATCATCAGTTTTATATTAATTATCAAATTTACTTCATAAATTTTCAGGATTGATTAAAAAAACTAAAAAATGGAAAATTTCTGTGGGGAAAAAAAATAAATTCTTAGAGCATATGATCTTGAAAACTATAGTTCTCAATGGATATGAGAGTGCATTTGGCACTGGGAACTACAGTGTCTTATGCACTTTAACCCTTTCAGTACCATACCAGCCAAAAACGGCCAAGATTTTAAATGGACTCATCCAATCAATGTTATTCCTTTTTCTTCACTACCTCCTACCTGAGTGCCATTTTGGGCCGATATGGTAGAGAAAGGGTTAAGGGTTAACTTCAAATAGAGGTAATGCAGAGGTCAAACTTGATCTATAAGTGCTAGAAATATGAAAGTTGGTGTCTTGGGGTGTTTCAGGTTTTAGATGTTGGAAATATGAAATTTCAGATCCGGAGGGTCCGAAACTCTGAGGTCAAAGGTGAAATTTAGATCTACAGGTCCTAGAGAGCTAAAAATTGGTGTCTGGGGGTATTCTGGGTCATATATCTGGAAAATGCTACATTTTGGGTTAGGAGAGAATATGACCTTGGTCAAAGGTCATATTTAGTTCTAACAGTACTACAGAGTTAAAATTGGTGAATGGGGGTATTTCAGGTTGTAGATCTTAGAAATGTGAAATTTTGGATGCGATGGGTCCTTCAAGATCTAAGGTAAAATTTCTCTATAACATTATTGAGATCTAAAAGTTGGTGAATAGAGTTATTTCAAGCAATAGAACTTGTAAACATTAAGGATTTTCAGATCCAGTGTTGTGTTCAAAGTCAAATGGGGGTCAGAATGTCTAGTCAAAGTGACCTACCAAAAAATTTACTTACAAGATGCCACTATCAACAACAAACATTAAAATCTGAAGGATATGAAACCTTGGACAGCAATGTAGTCTATAAGTGACTTCCCATTAAACAGCTGCTTTTCCTGACAAAGCATGTGATGTCACCATGTAAAATGTGTGCACAATCAATACAGGGCACTCCTCTCATTATCTCAGCTCCCATTAGCAAAATTCCAAGCCATTATGATTTCCTTCAATATGCCAGCAGATATTACACTGATATCTGTATGTACAGAGAGAACTTTAAACGTCTGACAAAATTCACATTGTCTTAATAAATTATTTCATCTTATTTGCATTGCAGCAGAAGAACATCATGCTTCCTTTTCATCAAATAACTTTCTCTAAACAATTCAACATCTATCACTGACAGACGTAACCTCTGTGCTAATAAACGCTGTAAATTTAACATATAAGAGCAATTTATAACTACTCCAGAATATCTTATGATAAATGATGATTATATTTTCAGCATATAATTGAAACTGAGATATCTACAAGTGCATATTAATTGAAGCTCTTAAGCACTGAAACATTATTTAGATTTGAGCTTGGTATTTTTAACTTTTATATAATGATATAAAGAAATATATTTTAACATACAAATATACACTGTTTTTAACTTACCTACTGTAATCCATGCTATGCAAAAAGGTATACAGTAAAATTAGATAATTTTGCATTAAAAATGTTACTGTAATTAAAATGTTACTTCATATTTACTTCACATATTATAAATTATTTTATGAGCAAAAATTTTATATCTGAAGCTGGTAATTCTTTTCAATTAACTAAATTTGTTCAAACAATTAAAACTTATCAATTTACTTGAAGTCATATCTCCGTCCCAAGTTTTGTCAGAAGCCTTTGATTATGTAGGTGATGCACTTAAACCACACCTGTATAACATACAATGTATTGAGTTACATACTTTAAATAAATCGAAATTTTTCAATGGTTTTGAAAAATTAATTCTCTGAAGATTAGAAAGGTTGTATTTAACAGTTTTCAGAGATTTTTGGTGTCAGTTTAAAACATTTTCAATATCTACTTTAATGTATGTAAATTCAATACACTGCATATTAAAAAGGTTTGCTTTAAGTGCATATAATGTAAAATTTTGGAATTTAATGTAAGAAATGTTTAAAGATACTTTGCACCCTTGCATTAAAAACTATCACTTTAATGCACATGATTAAAATTAAGAAAATGATTAAGATAAAATTGTACAAAAATTTAAGCCCCCACAAAGTTTTAATTCTGCCACAGACATTCAAGGCAGAAAATTTAGGTTTAAACATTTCCTATTTTGCTTCATCATTATTTAATATATATTCCTTATATTCATTACTTTCCTTCTTTCAGCAGAAATTATATAATTTACATTGCAACTATTGCAGAAGAAAAAATGGATTGCAAAGTTGTGTTGTTGCTGATCAAATAAAATCATGCCCTGAATAAGCATACAAGATTATTTTAAACCAAAAAATATTTTAAGGTCCCACTTTTTTCTCGAATATTTTATATTTAGTACATTGCTCAAAAAGTCTGTGATATTTGGCCTTTTTGAGGAACTCTTTGCTTCTTTTTATTTTCATCCTTTAATTTGCAATGAAAATTGCTACACATAGAGTAGAGAAGGATCATAAAAGCTACTCCTAGCTTGTACAGACTTTTTTTTATATAGGATATTCTTCACTATGACTGAAACAAGTTTGTTGATCGTTGCCTCAGAGCTAACAACACAACAAAAACAACAACAAAATACCTGCTGAAATTCTAGTCCTACCTACCATGCTGCTAAGGCTAGTTTCCATTAAATTTTGGGAAAACAAGTCATTAATTGGTTTTTATGTCTATGATTTAGCGTTGGTGTCAGTTCAGTATCTTCTCAATGGATACTGCTATTAGATAATACAGTGGACCTTCGTTATAGCACTGCTCGCTATACTGCACACTCGATTATAGCGCGGGCGATGTTCGCGATAAGTTCAAACATGTTTATACAGGTCCGTGCGGCGTTAGTGAGTATCGCATTTTATTGTTACTGCGTATTGAGTAATTGTGTATGTATTGAGTTCCTGCATGTATTTTTAATAGTGTTTAATTATTGTATGCATGATGAGTAAAAGAAAAGCTTACAGTGTGAAATTTATTGTGTCGCCACCGCGCCGCTCGGTATAACGCGGTTCACCTTATAACGCGGGTGTTGTTTCCCGCCCGACATGCGTGTTATATCGGGGGTCCACTGTACAATAGAAAGGGAAGTGGGGCTGATGAATTTTCAGACTCATACACCTGCATATTTAGAAGTTTTGATAGCAAGATATCGTATGGGAGCTATTCTGGGAATGATAACCATTTAATGCTGAGTTCAGCTGTTCTCTTTGTGATACTGTGTATATTCTGCTTTTTCTTTATCCATTTGGTTCTTCATCACATAAAAGTCAATCCAAGCACAACTGAAAGAAGAGATACAATATATCCAGTATTTGGGCCACTGTAACGCTCCAAACAAATGCAAAATACTTGAAGTTTTTATGCTCCGGATAGCTTAGACGAGCGCCAGGCAATACTTAACAAATTGCCAAAAGTAGAATAAGTTGATAATAAGTTGATTTAGGGTTCAAATACCAGCGAGCGTTAATGAGTAAGAATTAAAACGATTGTCAAGTAATATGAAATATAAAAAAATCCTTAATTCGCGTTGCTCAAGAGAAAAAAACTGTACAGACTCAAAAGGTTTATAACAAAACAGATTTATTTCCAAAATAATTCAACTCACCAAGACATCAATGAAGAAACATAACTCCTGTGCTACACGCACTGTGCTTGGTGCTACGCACCTTGTGCTCGTGCACTCACTTGTGCTTAGTGCTTCTCTCTACTCCCCAAGTGACTCGCAGGCCACTGGTTTTTGACAATGAGCCGGCGCATGCCGGGAAAGACATTTGCATATTATGACGAACGACGCAAGCTATGACGCAAGAGGGGGCGTGTCCTTTGCACGCGCTTTAACGGTACAGTCGGAAGATCGGAGTTGCGGCGCATGCGCAACTCCTAGAAACTTGAAAACGAGTGCTGTGATGCCAAAAAGGAAATAAAAAATCCCCAAAATGATAAATATAACGTAAATTAAACAAAACTGGTTAAGGTAAAGCAAAAGTGAACGATGGGGCATCACACCACCAAGAAAGATCAATGGATCATATATTTCCTACATATGAAGTCATGGATCAGAAAAGATTTGAAGATGTCATACTCTTATGATACTAATGTTGAAGTAACAGAAATAGTCACCATAAAGGTAGAAGAGGTATGGATTACAGCTTTGCTTCCACTCTGTTTCAGAACAAAAAATTCAAGAATACAAATTTTTTGCATAAGGTAACGCCATTTCAAAACGAAGCAAAAACAAAACTTTCTGATATTTCATTATGTAAATACACTGATTTCTATTCCGGTCACTACCTAAATTCTGATATTCTGATAGAAAGTGATGCAGCAAGCCAGTGTACATCTATAGCAATTGTTTCTGTTATTTCATCAACAGCAGGCTCACATATAAGCAACTTCTTACGTTCTTGATTAACTCATAGGTAATATTTCACATCATCATAGTAAACAAAACCTGACTACTCATCTCTCTTAGTACCCCAAACACTGGGCATGCTGCATTTCTTCTGATTTTCATTTGCATCAACTTATGCATTATGTGATAGTCTAACCCAGGAGTCGGAACAGGTGACTCCAGATCCACATGTAACTGAGCACTATAAAAAATGGCTCTGGAGATTTTTAGTTCAGCATTCAAGTCTGAAATTTTTTAAATACTTTACATTAAAAACAAGCACTATAACAGGTTGCTAGACAATAGTTTGAAAGCATTAGATCAGGTTGGCAAATGACAGTTTGAAAGTACTGATGTCATTCAAATGCTCTAAATACACTGTTAACTCAGGTTGAAATCTGTTAAACCCTACATTAAGACTTTGCATCTGAACTTGATATATTTGAACTCTTTGATCATTGAGAAATGCATGGCTCCACACTTTGATATCCAGTATGAGTCTGCCTGTGACATCACCGGACTTTTTTCTTCCATTGTTCATTGCCCTGGAGACATCCATTGGCAAAGTGACTGCACTACACAGGTATGAGGGTCATTCAAAAAGTTCTTGACACGCATCTACAGAATAAAGACCATTACACTTACCTCAACAAAACCTTTACTGACCATCAAAACACTCCTCTCCAACATCTACTCAAAGTTGCAGACATCTATGTCAAATCTGGGATGCTTGGTGGTACCGTTGTTGGGGAATACTCTGAATGAAAGCATTTTGCAAGGTCTTGCACCCATGAAAATGGCTTCCCAGAATATTCCTTTTTAAATTTTTGGAAACAACCAAATATTGCACAGTGCAAGATCAGATGAATATGCAGGATGGGATAGCTGTTTGATTTTTTTCCTTCTTCAGATAGGCCGTAACTTGCTGGGTTTTGTGAGCACTGGCATTCTTTTTTTTTACATCGTCCCCAAGCTGCATCCTTGTGGAAATGTAAAATCTTTTCCTTTCTTTAGTAGGCTCCATAGTAACAACACACAGATTTTGGAGACTGAACTTTATGCACCATGAGCAAAAAGAAAAATGATATGGCCTTTGTTTTTAACATGTAATGACAAGTTTAGACAAGCTTTCAAACAAGCTGTAGCTCATTAACTTTGGAGGAATGATTGCAAATCTCCAGACTTGTCAAGAATCTTTTGAATGCCCTCTGTAGTGCCGTAAAATTTCCTCAAGCTGCAGACACCTTCAAAACGAACAAGATGAGATGGGAGAGGGGGGTTCCTCATTACCATCACCTGCAAGTTCCAGTGACATCCCTACCTATCGTCACAGGGAGTGGATCTCCTCTTAAATTTCATACATTTCTGATATGTATGCTATACTATGTGCAGTGGCATAAAATTTGATGCTCCAGGCAAACAGAATTAGCTACAAGAGATGGACAATGTGAACACAAGTAAAAAAACAAAATGGCACAAATATCATTTACATACACTACCAATATAAGGAAATATAAACAAGAAACTAACTGCATCAATATACATATTTCCGATAATCTCAAAAATTATCATATTAATAAAATCATGGAGACATTCTGCAAGAGATACAACACATCTTACAATTCTTTTAATGGGGTTCAGATCAGGAGGGTGGCCACAGAAAATGGCTAAATTTTCTATCATGTTCTTCAAACTAATTACAGATTTCCCACAATGGTTTCTTGCATTATCACCTTGAAACTGTTAATTTCCATCAGAGAAGAAATGAAACACTGAAAGATGTATAAAATCAGATACATTTGTTTAAATATGCTGCAGCATTTTCTTGACCTTTCACACATAACTAATGGACCCAATCTGTGCCTTGTGAACATTTTCCATACTAAGATTCTACCCACTACAGGTAGCTTGTACAGTGGATGTGACATGCAAGGAGTCCACTGCCTCATGCAGTTTGTATCACATTTTAGTTCTGCCACTTATGAAAAAAAGATATATAACAATACACTCATCATAACCTTCCACAGTCCACTCACACTCCTCTCAATAACACTGAAGTCTCACTTTCCAAATAGTGTTAAGAACTATCAAATATCTGCATTCCCTGCTTTTTATTTGAGATGATACTGACTGATATTGAACCATGTTGAAAACAGTGGTTATTTGGCACACAGTTGAATGTAAATTTAACCACACATGCCTGTGTAACACTCTATGTTCCCTCTCTTGTAGTAGTAGATGTCTGTCCCAATTACTCCTGCCAGATGTCAAGACTCACTTTGCTAATGATCATGTACATACTTTAGAGATGTTAACTTTGTGCAGTCTTGTATTTTCCGTAGTTTTGGTTCAGTTGCACCAGAATACCACACATGACAATAATACCTTTTTGAAAACTTTTGGAAACCAGTGTATACATCCAAAACAATAGTCTCTTTTGAAAACGAAAGCCAGTTGCATCAAATGTCTTTCCTATCTTGTGGTAAAGTGGTTTCCTAATGATTGTGTTGCTTGTATTTAAGACAGTCAGAGAATGTGAGTGACCTCCTTTGCATCACAGTTTAGGGTATATAACACAGTTTCTGATGTTTTGGCTAGATTTTGGGTTGTTTTACCTCTGAGCGGCACTTTTTTGCACACCATGGGCTAAATGGCCAGGTCACATGGACCCCGAAGGCTCAGAGAAGGTTGGGGGAGGGGACCCACTGGAACAGCTGTTGGGAGACAGATGGTAGCCTCCCGTCAAGGCCATCCAGCGTGTTCTTTAACGTGCATAGGGTATGTCTCTCCCGCACACGGGGCCACGGCTTAACGTCCCATCCGACGGACGGCGGCCTTTCCAAGCCCATCGGTGTCCCCTACTGACCGTGGGCAGGGCGGGGAATTTTTGCGGAGATAAGTCTCAACGCTGACCCAGCTGGGACTCGAACCTGGGAACTACAGATTACGAGCCTGGCGCGCTACCGACTGAGCCACCCCCGCCCCCTTTGGCTAGATAGTATGTAACTAAATTCTGTAAAAATGGATACAATTAACTAGAATTAATCAATAATAAATTCACAGATTCCTATTGACTTATAATTAATGAAATAATTTTGTGGAAAAAATGATTTGCTGATGAGTGGAATTTGAGCCCATGCCTCCCAGAACACTGGGTGTCATGAGTTCGAATCCCACTCATTAGCAAATCATTTTTCCCACTAAATTATTTCACAAATTTGTTATTTGCTAAAAAAAATTTAATTATATTTGTAACATCTAATTCTGCACATACATTAGTATTATATAGCATATAATAAATTTCTTACAGTATACTTCTAAAATGTGGCCTTTGTTTTAACTCCATGTCATAAATGTAAATGCCTTTATTAAAAGTGGCTTTCAATGCAGAATACTGCTTAATGGTTGAAAAAAACTATGCAAATCATTATCTTTAGATTAAAAATCTGAGTTTTAG
Source organism: Ryuthela nishihirai (assembly GCA_038380435.1). Lineage (NCBI taxonomy): Eukaryota > Metazoa > Arthropoda > Arachnida > Araneae > Heptathelidae > Ryuthela > Ryuthela nishihirai. The sequence goes on along the minus strand of JAWZYU010000001.1, from coordinate 149,672,727 downwards.
TATATGAATTTCAGCTCACCATGAGGTCCTGGATTCTGGTAGGAACTTTCTCTCAGCATTCCATGATAACTTCCATTCAGAGACTGAGATGAACTTTTGGGCCCATAGGTGTTAGTAGATGTATGACTCATCTTAGGTTCCACTGTAGCACTCATACTTGTTGTGGTTGATACAACATTCTACAAATAATGAATACTACTGAAACTATGATCAAGTTTTAAAAATGTTCATATGTATGGAACTTAAATATGCATTATATTCATTCAAATAATACATTTATACTCTTGTTTTTGGCATTTATCAGTTATTACTGAAATATTGACAGCTTTAAAATTAAAATATGAAAAAAAAAAAAAAAGTTATGGTGATCATGAAGAACAATTCACAATGTCCTATGTCAATCTGTTATCTGAAATACATCCCTCATCTGAAATTAGTATGCTGTTTCAGCATACTAATCACCACTACAGATGTTTTTTTTTTCATTTTTGGAATAAAAGCAAAACTGTTCAAAAACAAATTATTTTTCAATTTTTCAACACCCAAAATCTGTTGGAATATATTTAAAGCATAATTTAATTTATAATAAAATGAGAAATTAACAAATATTTGTGATAAGCTTCATTTCAGCAATATTCCAGTGAAAAATAACAAATTTTCATGATTCAAGCCAATGTTTGCCAACCATTTTGTGCTGTATATATCCCCTAATTTAGTGTTTTTTGAAAATTTAGGCTGCATACCTATTTTTTCCTAAGACAGACAGACAGCCCGCCCGCCCATCTGTCTGTATGGGGAGTGGGGGGTGGACAACTTATCGGAAACAACTATTTTAAAAGGAGTTTTTAACACGCAATTTTAAATGGAGAATTTAAAACATTGCTAAAGATTAATTAAATATCATAAATCATCTGCAACTTTCAGCGCTTATCTGAGGCAAAATTTATACCTTTATGCTACATAAATATATGGGAATTAAATCCAAACTGCATTTAAAAAATACAATTATATGTTAGTTATATCTGCATTTATTAGGAAAGTTTAAGTTCTGAAAATAAGCTCCTTTTGTTCACTTTAGAAGATTAGTCCTACAAAAAAATATCAAGAACCACAGGCTGCACAAAAATAATCTAACAGAGAATCGAATAAATCATTCAATATGATGAAAAGCTATCATATATATAAATATTATATATATAAATTTTATATATATTAATATATATATAAATTCACTTACTTTTTTTAATCCTACTATAAACAAACATCAGGGCTTTTAACTTTACACAACTTAAGAAGGTTAGCCACTCGTGAGCTGAGTGCCGTAAACTGAAAATGCCGTAAACCCATGGTCAGTAGGGGACACCGATGGGCTTGGAAAGGCCGCCATCCGTCGGATGGGACGTTAAGCCATGGTCCCGTGTGTGGGAGAGCCATACCCTGTGCACGTTAAAGAACACGCTGGATGGCCTTGACGGTAGGCTACCATCTGTCTCCCAACAGCTGTTCCAGTGGGTCCCCTCCCCCAACCTTCTCTGAGCCTTCGGAGTCCTTGTGACCTGGCCATTTAGGCCATGGTGTGCAAAAAAGTGCCACTCAGAGGTAAAACAACCCAACCCTCCAACTAGGCTACCGTTCTCCAGTCAATGCTCCTGCACCAACTGGATTATTCCCTTGGATAAAACAAAAATAAAGTACTTCTCAGTTGCTTGTCACAATGGTCTGATAGGAGAGATCTCAAAAAATAGACAACACAGAAAAGAAGTATCCATACCTTTTCAAGGGATTGAACGCAGGCCCTCCCCCCTCTCCCTTCACTAGTGTGGCTTTTGTGTTCTTTGCTGACATTGGTGCCTGTTGTAGCCCCAATGTCAATAGCGACAAGGTCCGATATGTGATGTGTTCAGAGATGACCTTCTGCACACCAGTGGAGAAGCATAACTTTTTGAGTAGGGGAAGCAATTACCATAAGCAATGCTACAACTAAATTGGAATGCCATTCCGGTAATCGATTCTGAACTTGCAATGCCAATTTTAGAAAAACTAGACTTAGAACTAGTTAATTAGAGCCTAGAACACAAGTTATTTACAAAATGTCATTAAGTGCTTACATTTTCATTTTAGATAAGACTTGACTTTGATTATGTTTATTGTAAGTTTATAGTTGAAATAAATTCAGTATATTAACAGCTCCAAGTTAGATCTGCCTGCTCTTCTATGAGCCTATTACATGTTTTAAGGTACTGGGGTTGAACCACTTCCAGAAGAAGTGGATGAACTCTTATACTTCTAAACATGTAATAGGTGCCATATCAGAGATGACTGATCCAACTTCAAACTGGTAATGAATATACTGAATTTATTTCAACTATAAACTGGCAATAAGTTAAATATAATCAAAGTCAAATCTTATTTAAAATGAAAATATAATGCACTTAATGACATTTTGTAAAATAACTTCTGCTCTAGACTCTAATTTACTAGTTATAAATTAGTTTTTCAAAAATTGGTAGCACAATTTCAGAATTGGATAAAGTAAAAAGGTCATATAATTAGACCTTGATAAGGTAATGTGGCCAGGTAAACTTGACCATCATTCTCTGAACTTTCACTGGTGCACATATTTGTCAAATCAATGCTTCTATTAGGCCATGTAAAATAACACCGTACAACCATCTGTCCTGCACATAGATGTTACTTTAAAACTACCATAATGTGCTATCCATGATTGTAAGGACATTATCTTAACTTGTAAATCTTGATTATCATGCCTCCTGACTAATTGCAGAATATCATCCTATAGCAATATAGAGAATGTTATTCTTACTAACCACAATAGTTGTTTGTAATAGAATTTGCAACAAAACTCAGACTGTCATTACATTACTCGTTCCAAGCTAAATGTTGCACTTGGAAACATTTGTTTAACCTATATTCTGATATCACTCAGTTACCTACATTATTAGATCAAGTTACAATATCTCTGCTATTTTTATATATTTACAGTGTTAGAGTTTTTTTTATTAAATTTATAGAATACAGTGAAATGTCAGTATAACAAAATCGAGTGGGTGACCAAAATATATTCATTATAATGAAATGCAATGAAAAATGTACTTATGATAGTTACATACTCAAAAATAAAAAAATAAATCCAAATAAATCCAACACACTGTCCGTAATACTTTCTGTGCCATTTCAAAATGACAAAGACTCCATATTGACTGCTAATAACAAAACTAAATTAATTAAAAAAATTTAACAATAATAATAATGAACAAATATAAAAATAACAAATTTAATGAACGATAATAATAAAATGCATGGATTGGAATTGTTTCAAAAGAACTTTTAACTGACATTACCATTACTTGCAATAGAATCAATTGCCTACATCTCCAAGTTTGGAAATTCCCCTTAGTGCTAGGAAAATGTGGCAATGCCACTTTAAAGCATTATGCCAGCACATGAGTAGAGATTGGTAAAGAGCATCTATGACATGCAATGAGAGTGGCAGAAATGCATGCAGGGCAATATACAATAGCAAGTGGTTTATAGCATTGTGATTGGTTAGATATTTCACAGTGTTTAAATTATTGCAGCTTTGTTAGATGCTAAAATGTGCATTTTACATATTGTTTAAGGATTTTTAAAAATTTATAGTCAAATTTTTGGTATTGGGATAATTTTTTTTGCTAAACTGATATTTTTGTTATAACAGTATTTATTAAAATAAAACATTTTTATACTGAGATATACAGTAAATTTGGTCAGGTCAGGAAAAAATTTCGATATAATGACATTTCACTATACTCAGAATTAGATGAAGAAAACTTAATTATTTTCAGCAGAAGGAGTCCCAAATACACAACCACTTGAAAATATGTTGATGCTCTAGCCCAGGGGTAGAGAACCTTTTCATGCTGGAAGGCTGGATTATGTTAACTGTAATCTAACAAGGCCACATTCAAGAAACTTCAATTAGATACACTTCAAAATGTACATTATTTTGTAAAAATCTAACTACTATATACTAACTTCAAAAAATGGAAAAATTTTGTTAATTTTAACCAACCTTTTAATGACTTTGTTGTTAACCAACCTTTTAATGACTTTGTTGTGCATTAGGTTGCACAACATTTTGTTGTGTATAGCAGGTGTCAAAATAGCCCTTATGACTTATTAATGTTTTATTTGTGGCCATCAGTCAGGGAGGATTATTTCATTGAATCTTCTTTTACTCTTTGGTATTTTAAATATGTTCATTTTAAGATTAAAATTAAAATAATAAAAGATGAACAAAAACATATTAATAAAAGTAAAAGGATTTATTCTGCAAAATTTGGATTCATTCAAAAGGCTGCACTTAATGGCCTACAAGGCCGCAGGTTCCCCACCCCTGCTCTAGCCTACTGAGCTCTCTGAGATTCATTCAATCTTCAGTTAACAGAGGAGACTATGAAGGTAATTACACAATTGGGAGGGAATTTGTTCATATTTTTCTTTTAAATAAAACAAAATATTTTTGGGGGGAGAGGGGGGGGGGCATTAACCACTAATCTCCTTCCCCTTGAGTAAAGCAAAAATAAAGTACTTCTCAGTTGCTTGCCACAATGGTCTGATAGGAGAGATGCAAAATAAGATTCAAAGAGCACAAATATGACATACAGCAATAAAAAGAAATAACTGCACTGGCTGAATAGCAATGAATCCAAGCACTAAACCTAACTTAAAAAGAAGCATAAAAATCTAATATAATAAATCAGAATATATACTAAATTTAGAAGAAGTACATACAATTTCTAAAAACAAATATCTGTTGTAATAAGACATTATAAACCTGCCTCATCCATGGACAATATTGTTAAATAAAGAATCTCCAGAAACAATACCAAAACCTCCAGCCTTCTCTTGCTTTTTTATCACCCACTTCCACCTAGCACTTCCCTAAAACAGAATCAACTAGTCAGCAGTAACTATTACATCAAGGCCAATCTGATACATGTACACTGATGAAACACATTATATACCCTAAAAGAAATCAACATAACATCTTCAAGATATGATGACAAAGTTCATTGAAACATGTGTAAAGGAAAAAGTTGTACCTCCAAACTGTGGAATTACCATTGGCACTGAGATGCAGGAGGTTATACGACTAAGCCACCCAAGAGGAAAATTAGACAAATTTAGTAAATTTGAATATCTAACTGCCCTAAAAAAGAATCAAAGTGAAATTTTTACACCTGGGGGAGTGAGGTAGCAGAGATAACAAGTATCAAGTTTGCATATAAGTTTACAATAGCATAGTGTCTACACGATTAGCATTGCTGAATGAGTATGCCCAAGGAAGGATTTTTTCCCCTCAGATTCTGATTCATGAGTATATTGAAGGTATTATTGAATTTAAATCTAACAAAAGTGTATGTAGTTACACTTTGACTCCTCCACTAAATCAAAAAGAGATCATTAATATACTTCATCTAAAACAATAAAAGGTTTGAATTATCCTCTACAATATGACAAAGTGTGATATCAACCATGCCTAGAAAATGGCAATCTCATAGGGATCCCCCATTTGTCTGAAGATGTGGTAATATTTGACTTGAAAGTAATTAGTGGTGACAAGATCCAGAGTCTAAATGAACACTAAAATATTCTGGTGCAGTGGACATGCAATTTCCATTCCCTTTAACCTTTCACGGGTTACCATCGAATTAGACATCGACAGAATCTGAAATGAGGTCAAGGATGTCAATAAATATCTTTTGTACAACATATGAAACTCAGATTTTTTTTTTAAATTGATGTTTGAAAATTTTCTTGGATATATCTTTTAAAAATGCATAATTCAAGGTTGAAAAATAATACTTTCTTTTTTAATTTGATGCATATTTTATTAAAGTACAATATAATTTGATAAAGCCATCTGACTGCCATTTCTTAGAAGCACTAAACAGTATTAACTATTTGCTTGTTAACGTTACTCTTTGCTGAAACAACCTTCTGATTTAAGCTCACAAGTTTGATTTGAACTATTATCAACAAATTTTTCCTTAAATTTCTGAAAATCTCCTAAAAATTAACATAAAAAATTGTCATTTTAAAAAATGGCAGATTTTGTAAGTAATTACGTACTGCCGTTTTTTTTTTTTCAGTTTTATACTCTTTTCTGCATAAACCTATTTCAGTATTCCCAGAATTATTTTTATCATTTTTCCCAGCATTCTATGCATCTTTCATGCTCTGAATACTGAAACTGGAAATGAAAACATCCTTCTTGGGTGCAGCTGCACTTAATTACGTTATGGTTCACTGCACAAAATGCAGGTGACTCACACATGCAATCTCTATTGTTCCATGTGTTATAAGTGGCTCCATAATGGATTGTTTACAGTTTTGGTCCAGCATATGCGATACCTTTTCTACAGTTAGTATTTACCTTTTTATATTTAAACCTTAGTTTTCATTTAAGCAGATTTATTTTCATAAATTATTGATCTTTTCGCTGATCGATAAGTAATTGATTTTTCATAGTTATACCACATCAGATGGCTGGCCTACAACTTGATGCTGTGGATATTTTATTTAACATTGCATTAGTTAATATGTTAGTTTTTATTTTATTACTTTTCCAATAAAACTTTGATCATTTTCTGAAATCTTTTTTTTTTTCAGAAAATTTTCAAAAATCTGAAATTTTTGAAAATTTGTGTTATTTATTTTCTGAAAATAAATGAGGTCTTGGATACAGAAGCAAATTCATTTCTGTAGTTTTATTTCCGTATGTTAGCGATCTTTAGGTCAGCTGTTTAATCGATCTTTCTGAATCACGTTACATCGGAAGTCTGGCTTAAAAGTGGCTGCAGATATTATATTCAACATCCCATTAGGTTATATGTAACTTTTCTTTTATCATTTCTTTGGTTTTATTAAAAAAAACTTTGAACTTGTACCATTTCTGAAAATGATATCTTAGATAAGGATGCAAAGTGGACTTCCTTGGCATGGAAAACAGTCCTCATATAGGACAGCAGTTTCGGGAAGAGTTTTTACCACCTGCCCCCTAGGAAAAGTACATTTAAAAAAATTACAAGTTTTTATGTTTATATTGAATGATTTTAAAAGCAGCAACCCCTTTCCCTTTCAGCATCTTGGCTTTGGTTTGGGTTGTTTTACCTCTGAGTGGCACTTTTTTGCATACCATGGGCTAAATGGCCATGTCATATGGACCCCAAAGGCTCAGAGAAGATTGGGGGAGGGGACCCACTGTAACAGCTGTTGGGAGACAGATGGTAGCATCCCGTCAAGGCCATCCAGTGTGTTCTTTAATGTGCACAGGGTGCCACACTCTGACGATATAACGCTTTTTTTTTTTGCTTTGATGCCACACCTTTCTGCACTTAACCAACATCACCAAACTTCAATACCTAAATAAAAAATTCATAATGTTTAGTGAAAAAAAGCAGCCAAGGAAGTTTTTTTTTCTATTTCATAACCAGTCCAGAAAATCCCGTGAATGTGAGAAGTCCAAGTCACTTTGTATAACACTGGCTGTGTTTAAAATATACAATACTGAAAGGAAATTTCCTTTCGATTAATACATAATTTAACTATTTTAATTCATAAGGATTTCCAAAATTAAGCCTTAAATGTATAGTACAATCATTTTTTTTTCACCATACCATATTGAAAAAGGCTCATTAAAATCAATATGTTTGTAAATTTCTTTATATTAATTTTATAAAATTCGCAATTAAATTCTTTTTAATTTGGTATATAACACATTTCTGTTGATTGGTTATCATTTTAAAAAAAATCTAAATTTGACTTGTCTATTTGGCTCAGCACAATTGGCTAAAAGCCTGAACTTTTCTCAAAGTATGGTACCAAGAAAACAATTACAAAACAGGAGAAATTTTACCTGAAACAAGAAAATTAATTTATGTTATTTAGAAATATATAGCCATTCTATTCATGTGTATTGCAATCATTTCTGGATATTAGTTTTTTTTAAACAAATTTTTGTGTTCCAAGATGCATTTTTTTTACTACATGACTCTAAAAAAGTTCTATTAAAAAAAAATCAGTCGTCTTTTACGTTAAATATTTAATTTTCAGAAAATCCAGAATTAAATGCTGATTAATTTGGCATGCAACATGTCTTAATTCCTTTCAACTGGCAAAAAAAAAGTTCCAAAGTTAAATTTTTTTTTGCCTGATCAGAGTGAAAAAATAGCTGGATCTCTGGATGTAAATCAGTTTTTCAGGCTGGACACTGGAAGGGTTAAGTTGCATCCCTACATAAAATAAAAGCAAGATAAAGGAATATGATATCAAAGGAACATATAGTGTAATCTGGAGAAATTGGTATCTGCTTAAACTTGGTCAAAATATCAAGCTCAGAGTATAAACTTGGTAGGAAAAATGGGTTAAAAAATCAAATAAGGCATATTCTAATTTGTAAGTGGGGAAAATGGCATTGGGTTTTATTAGTGCAATTCAGGAGTTTACTTGGCTTCTGCTATCAAATGAAATAAAAAAAAAGGGTAATTTCTAACATTGGACAATCGCTCCAACATGACATGAACAGTACAGAATAATCCTCCAGCAATCATAAAGGTAATAATATATTTAGAAATTTAAAGAACCTTAACATATCAAATTGGATTAGCTGATAAGACAGATAAAATTGTATTAATAATTGTATAATATTTTGTATTAATAATTTAAAATTATTAATACAATTTTATCTGCCTTATCTAACAAAATTCTAATAAAATTCAATATGCTGAAATATACTACAAATATTGCAATTAATCAGAATAGAGCCTTTATGAATAAAAGGTTTGTCCAAAAGAAATTTGACCGTATTTATATTCTTAATGAATATCCAGTTCATATACACATGTAGTGAACTTGTTTACCCATCTGTAAAAAAGCTTTGGCATTTAAGCTGCATCCAATGGGACAGTATCTGTCATTTTCTTTCAGTTAGTCAGTCAGTTGTCATATAGAGATGGAGGAGCAACGTACCTGCATAACAATCTGTGTAAAGCTGTGGAAAAGTGCCACAGAGACTTCTGGTTATTTCAAAGTCTAACAAGGCCATCCAGATTTAAATTATTGCTGGGACGAAATGTGGTGCTTCCACTATAACCTATGCACAAAATGACAGAGCTTAGAATGAAGTCCACTCTCCTCCCTCAAAGAAAGATTATGTGCACAAATACAATATGAAGTCCGTGTTGCCCATTTTCTTCGAGTGCAAAGGAATTGTGCATAAGGAATTCATTCCTCAAGATGCTAGTATGAATCAAGATCTCAACAAAAGGTGTTTTACAGCATCTAGTAGCAAGCATTCATTACCATACTGACTTGTGGGAAAGTGACAAGTGATTCCTTTGCATCACATACACAGACTCTCTGTCAAAGAGTTTCTTGCTAAACTGCAGGCCACTGTGTTACCCCATTCTCTGTATTCCTCTGACTTGTCACAAGATTTTTTATTGTTCCCATGTCTCAAAAGAGCACTTAAAGGATATGTGTAAATTGACAATTAGATATTCAAGAAGCTTGACAATGTACCTGTCGACCATCCAAGAAAGTGACTTCCTAAAGTGCCTTCAAAGCCTTCAGTGACAATGTCAGCATGCACTACTTCAAAGGTGACAAGAAGCATCAGTTTGCATTTTCACTGTTTTGTAATAAATACAACCTCTTTCTTTTGGGACAAACCTTGTCCAAGGGTTTATCAAAATAATGGAAACACGTACGTTTGTGGAGATATTTTATTAATAAGCTGTAGGCCCACCTCGGGCAATCAGAACAGATGCATTTCAACATGGAATAGACTTATACAAGTCATGCACATACAGTAATGGAATGGGACCATTCTTCCTGTAATATACGATCCAACTGTGCCAGTGATGCTGGAGGTAGAAAGTGTGATCTGATCTTGCACTCCAGATATTCCCACAAATGTTCAATAATATTGAGGTCTGGAGATTGAGGTGGCCAGGGTAGCTGTTGTACCTCATGCTCTGCAAACCACAACTTGACACCTGCAGAATAACTAATGGCCCTAAGGAATGCCATGATATGGCACCCTACATCATCAGGGGTCCATCTCTATACTTCACAGTCGGAACCAAACAATCCTGGTGGTACGCTTCTGCAGGTGTTTGCCAGATGTACACTCTATCAGTGGTGGGAAACAATGTGTAACAGGATTCATCAGACAGATGACACATTGCCAGTCTTTAGCATCCCAGTTTTTATGTGCTTTGCACTAGCTTACACATTTTGTTGCAATGATGTTGGTAATCAGAGGCTTGTGGTTTGCAACATGGCCATAAATACTGGCACAATGAAGTTTCCAACGAACTGTTATCATTGGGATCATTCCGACTGGTGTTCAACTCTGCTGCTATTTACGGTGCCATGGTCTTGTGCTTCCATTCTACAATTCGTGTCAACGCTCACCTACCCCTATCTGACAACTTCATCCACAATTTTCATGTTTGGAGACAACAGCCTGTCCTTTTAGATAGTCCTAATCTTCGATACAGTTTCTCATGTTACACCTACTATTCCCACCATTCTGATTATTGAAGCTTCTGCAAGACAAGCACCAATGATCATGCCTTTTTGGAAGTCACTGAGATCTGACATTTTTGACAATTACACCACAACAGTTGCTTCACCTGTGCTTGTGGCACTGTTATGTGATAGCTGACATATTCTCCCCTTTATATACCTCACATTGTGGGTGACGTTGTCCCTGTGATATGCATAGGGTGCATTGCATGTACTGCAGTCACTATTGGTGTTTCCATTATTATGATAAACTCCTGTATATACTTGTAGAATGAACAATAATTTTTTTGGAAAATAAAATAGACATTGCTGAATTAAAGTACCTTTGGCTGTGCTGTTTTCACAGTTCCATAATGACCTCTAGGAGAAATTTGTCCATCTGGTATATATATTCCTGTTCTATCTATTAAGCTGAAATAAAATTGCATTTTAAAATCATCACTGGTATGTTTAAAAAATAATAAGATAAAATATTACTTGAATGACCACTTATGAATAGGGTCTGAAAATAGAAAATTGCCTGAAAATGCTTATAAATGACTTTTTATTGTTTTTGTAGCTGCTTGCTGTTCCCAAAAAACTTAAAAAAAATGCTTATAAACAGCAATTTTGTGTTTAAACTCTATACATTTATCTTTAGGAGGGGTCAGTTAAACTGAGTTGTCTTAATAGGGACCATGTGTGATCCATTAATAGGGTCATGTCCCTGTGTGAAAAGGCATGAATGAAAGCTAGAAGTTTCAGAACCTAGGGATACTTCTCAGATTTTTTTCTTTGTCACTGTACTGCAAATGAAAAAGTATATTCAAATAGTAGCTGACTACAGATGGCCACTGAGTGCTCATTGATCGGAAACTAGCACATGTGAAGAGCAACTTGAAACCAACATTTTTGTATCTGCACAAGCAAATTCAGGAACTGAAAACTTGCTGCTTTGGCTGATTGTTTATGAGGTGGTTGTGGCTGAAGAAATGCACGGAGTAAAATCTTCAGTACAATTATTACAGCAAGTGCACATCTCAATTTTGGACAGAGCAGTTTTTAACTGCTGGAAGCACATTATATTGCAATATATATATATATACGTTTGTATCAAATGATAAATGCAACTGTGTTGTGCAGCATATTAGGATAAGAAAACATAAAGCACGTATTGTAAAGAAAACAAAAGTTTCATCAGCAGCTATTAAGGGGTTGTAGTTCTCAATCAAATCACTCTTGGTTTGCAAATATATGCTTCATGCTACTATATGCAGATATATCACGGCAAAAATTGAAAATTTGTGCTTTTGTGGTTTTTTTTTTCCTTATGTTAAAACTCTAAATGACATTTCCAAATATATCAATTATTTACAAACCATGTGTGTTATTCTGCTGAAACTACTGGAAAAATCAGGGAGAATATATACAATAGTTATGTATTAATCTCTGTCATCAGTGGTGCAGCCATGATTTTAGGAAGAGATGTGTGTATTGCCCCCCCCCCCCCCCAATACACACATCAAATTTTTCAATAATGTAAATTCATTACTGATTAAAAAATAAATATTACTTTCTCAGTGGTGAAGCATGACATTTTGAATAGGGGGAGAAATTATCAAAAACAGTGCTGGAATTAAATCAGAACACCATTGCACTGCTTGATGGTTGCAAGTCATGGAACGTTTTCTGGTACTTGATGCTTCCGAAGCTTTGAGTGTGGGTAGTTCTATTTTTAAATTCATTTATTATTAAATGAATTTAATTTTTAAAATTTTTTAATTCATTGTTATTGAAATATTAGTATACTAGGCCATTGATTTATGCCAGAGTTAGGTTCCTGGAGATGCCAGTGTATATCAAATTGACATAAATGAAACCCAAATTATAATGTATTTCAATGAGATGTGTTCCAGATGTGTATGAAAATTGAGACTCACTTTCATACAATAATACAAAAATTTTAATATTTTAAACAAACATTATATACATGCATTAAAATCACACTTATTTTACACACTACTACTATCTATAAATAATCTTTAAACCCATTTAATAAATTTTTGTGAGCATTACTAAGCTTGTGATCTTTAAATAGGTTTAAAGATTATTTATAGATAGTAGTAGTGTGTAAGTAACATCTGAATAACTGTATATAGACCTCCGGAGGTATAGCGATCTAGAACACTATTTTTAATAGTTATTGGAGATTGTTGCGGTTCATGTATGCAGATTGTTCTTTGACTTAGGATATTCTACTGGTGTTTAGTGGCTAGCGAACATGATTAGATTTTTATGTACAGTAATTATTCAAGGTGATTAAATTGATTTTATTTCATTTTTTTGTACATCGCAATCCTCATTCCGTATGTGCAACTCTAACCTTTTGGTTGTCAACCGCTAAAGCGCATATAGAACATGAACCCTTTTACATCATAGCTAGCGTGATCGTCATATTATGCAAATGTCTTTCCCGGCATGCAACAGACACGTGCTGGACTTGTACGCATGTGATAACTAAGTGGTGTTGAGTAACAGATGGTCAGACTGTGAGATAGAGTGTTGTTAGAGAGTGGTGACATTGGGTCATGGAGTGGAGATGTAGTATGTGTTGTTTAGATAGATGCGAGTTGCTGATACTCCAACTTTTTTGTAATCTACCATTAAGTTTGTTGAGTTGAATTTTTTGGAAATAAACTTTGTTATAGAAACCTTTGAATTTTTGCTATTTTTCTCTTGAGCAACTTTAGTTGATTTTTGATTATATTTAACTTTAATTAAACTTGACAATCATTTTTGAATTCTTACTCGATAAGTAAACACCTGATATTATACATTAACGAACCCTATTTCAACTTTATTTGGCAAGTTATTATTGCCTGGCACCCGATACAGCTATCTGGAATTTGAATGAATTTGTATCAGAAAAAAGGTCCAACTTTAAAAAGTTAATAATCTTTGGAGTATTACACATTATATGCATAAAAAAAACTATCCAACAGTTTCAAAATAACTTAACCAGGGCATAAACATATCCCCTTGTTTGTCATGGAAGTAAAATTGTCCCAGGCATGACCCTGGATACAATAATTAGATTATTTCACCTGATGCAAAATTTATATACAATAGGAATCAGAAATTATGTAATAAATATTATAAATAAATAAATTATATATATGTATACATTAAGTTAAAAAAGTTAGTGCATGCAGCCTTCCCACTTCTGAACATAAATATTTATGAAAAAACTCATATAAGCCACAATATATAATGGTAATTGCTATAAAAATTTATTAGATATGCATATGATAAAAAATTTCTGAATCAATCAATTTCCTTTTTCTCACAGAGGGCAGAGTGGTAGTTAGCAGAGAAAATCATATATCAAGCCTAGTTGCGACTTAAATTTGGAAATTTCAGATTGTGTGTTGGTCTGCTGCATTTTTAGCTATTACCGTTCCTGCTTAGTTCATCTCCCTTATATATACACAGTCATATCAAAATAATATGACCACCTACCATACATACACTATGGTAGGTTGTTGTATTATTCTGATACGACTATAAAATATATATTGGCCCCACCTGTTTCGAACCTCATGTGCTGCCACTCATTTTCAGTCTTTATCTGACAAGATTTTAGAATTGGTCATATGGTTGACAGAAGATGTTGACTTGATCCAAGATTCCTTTTAGAACTGTCACTGTATGAAACAGGCTTTCATCCTGGTGCACTTGAATGTTTTAAGAAACTCTATAAGCAAATATTGTTCCAAATCAAGATTTGGATAAATTTGATTAAGATTATCAATTTATTCAAGATTTTTTTTGTAACTTATTTTCCTTCTTAGTCTTTCTGGTAAGCTATTTTTAAAGTTAGGGATCTTTGAATGTGGCTTCTTATTTATATAAAATGAAATTGTCTCATTTTAATAACAATGTATTTAAAATATTTTTCTTACTTTTTTCAATTATAAGAATTATCTGATAACCATTGTTTCCTTTCCTTCACCATTGATTTAAATAGATAAAATAAGTCAGTAATAAATAATCACAAGAAAATATCCTGTAGATACGAAACATTTGAAATAATGAGTTGAAAAGAATTGGTTGTTCTGACTGGGATTTGAACCCAGTCTTCTAGAAGCATGCCAAGTGTCTTAACTGCTAGACCACCAAGGAACTGACGATTTCTTCGATAAAGTGACATTTACGCATTCCTGTTGATTCAACAATGGCACCATCTATTATCAGGAATTTGGCAGCCAAGCCTCCACATTTTGGTGACAGAAATATTTGTCACTCACACTCACAGCATTATATAAAGAATTCAGTAATAAATTATCACAGAAAAACATCCTTTAGACAAGAAACATTTGAAATAATGAGTCAAAAAAATGTTGTCCTGACTGGGATTCGAACCCAGGTCTCCCACAAGCATGCCGGGAGTATTAAATGCTAGACCACTGAGGAACTAACCATTTCTCCCAGATGCCCAGCATACTTCTGAAAGATCTGGGTTTGAATCCCAGTCAGGACAACATTTTTTTCAACTCATTATTTCAAATGTTTGTTGTCTACAGGACGTTTTTCAATGATAATTTATTACTGAATTGTTTATATAATACTGTGAGCATAAGTAACAAAATGTGGCAGCTTGGCTACCCAACTTTTGATAATAGATGGTGTCCCTGTTGAATCAACAGGAATGCTTATATGTAACTTTGTTGAAGAAATGGTCAGTGATCTAGCAGTTAAGACTCCCAGCATGCTTCTGGGAGACCTGGGATTTGAACCCAGGTCTCCCAGAAAACCACTCTCTACCTGTTTGCAATATCAGAGTAGATGACTTCACTGGCATCTGCACTTAACCTGATAACATCAAACACCATGATTTGCATTATGTTAGAACATCAAGCTTGGACCAGGATAATTGAAGAAAAAAAATAGTCTGATGATTCTATGCATTGCATTTCCTATTGCATTGAGCAAATGGATGGCTACATACAGGGGTTTATCAAAATAATGGAAACACCAATGGCAACTTGAGTACACATAATGCACCGTATGCATATCACAGGGATGATGTCACCCGCAATATGAGGTATATAAAGGGGAAAAGTACAATGTTGGCTATCACATGGCAGTGCCACAAGTTCTGGTGAAACAGCTGTTGTGGTGTAATTGTCGACAATGTCAGATGTCAAAAAGGCATGATCATTGGTGCGCAGTAGAAATAGTAGGTGTAACACAAGAAACTGTATCGAAGATTATGATTACCTATCGAAAAGGACAGGGCATTGCCTCCAAACATGCAAATTGTGGATGCCATACAAAGTTATCAGATAGGGATAGGTGAATGTTGGCACAAGTTATACAACAGAAACAAAATCAAATAGCAGCAATTATGGCACTGCAAATAGCAGCAATAGTGCTAATGCAAAGTTGAACATCAGTCAGAATGATCCCATTTCTGTCATAACAGTTCATTGGGAAATTCATCGTGCTGGCATTCATGGCAGTGCTGCAATCCGCAAACCTCAGATTACCAATATCAATGCAGTGAAACATGTAAAAACAATGTATGGTGTAAAGCACATAAAAACTGGGATGCTAAAGACAGGCAATGTATCATCTGGTCTGATAAATCATGCTACAAATTGTTTCCAACCACTGATAGAGTGTGGCAAACACCTGCAGAAGCATACCACCCAGACTGTTTGGTTCTGACTGTGAAGCATGGAGGTGGATCACTGATGCTGTGGGGTGCCATATTATGGCATTCCTTAGAGACATTAATTATTCTGCAGGGTCGGGTTACATCCGCAATGTATGAATCCATTCTCAGTGACCACCTGCATCCAATGTTGCGGGCATTGCTCCCTAATGACCATTCCTGGTTTCAAGCGAATAATGCACCCCTGCATTGTGCGAAATGTGTCAAGTTGTGGTTTGCAGAGCATGAGGATGAGGTACAGCAGCTACCCTGGCCACCTCAATATTATTGAACATTTGTGGGAATATTTGGAGTCCAAGGTCAGATCACACTTTCCACTTCCATTATCACTGGCACAGTTGGGTCATACTTTATGGGAAGAATAGTCCCATTCCATTACTGTATGTGCATGACTTGTATAAGTCTATTCCATGTTGAATTGCATCTGTTCTGAATGCCCGAGGTGAGCCTAAAACAGCTTATTAATAAAATGTTCTCAACAAACAGTATGTGTTCCCATTATTTTGATAAACCCCCATACAGTATATATATATATACTGGAAGAATCATGAGGAAATGGATGCACGTGTACTGCTGTAGAGACAGTTCAGCCCAGAAGAAGTGTAATGGTCTGGGAGATGTTTGTTGGGATATGTTGAGCATTCTGTTACAAGTATGGAAGTATTAAGGGTGTGAACTACTTGATCATTACTGCAAATCAAGTAGATCCACTAATGTTAATGTTATTCCCAATGGTGATGCAATCTTTTATTAATATAGTGAACCAAGTCATCAGACTCAGGGACGGGGGTGGCTCAGTCGGTAGCGCGCCAGATCGTAATCTGTAGTTCCCAGGTTCGAGTCCCAGCTGGGTCAGCGTTGAGATTTATCTCTGCAAAAATTCCCCGCCCTGCCCACGGTCAGTAGGGGACACCGATGGGCTTGGAAAGGCAACCGTCCGTCGGATGGGATGTTAAGCCGTGGCCCCGTGTGCGGGAGAGCCATACCCTGTGCACGTTAAAGAACACGCTGGATGGCCTTGACGGGAGGCTACCATCTGTCTCCCAACACTGTTACAGTGGGTCCCCTCCCCCAACCTTCTCTGAGCCTTCGGGGTCCATGTGACCTGGCCATTTAGCCCATGGTGTGCAAAAAAGTGCCGCTCAGAGGTAAAACAACTCAAAACAACCTATCAGACTCATATTGCACAGGAATAGATGAGAGTATGAGAGGATTCAAAAAGTTCTTGACATGCATTTGCAGAACAGAAACCATTATAATTACCTCAACAAAACTTTTACTGTCCTGCAAAGTACTCCTCTTCAACATCTATGCAAAGTTGCAGAAGTTTATGCCAATTCTGGCTTGGCGGTACTCCTGTTGGGGAATACTCTGCAACTCTGAATAAATGCATTGTGCAAGGTCTTGTACCCTTGATAAAGGTTCCCAGCAAGTTCCTTTTCAGTTTTTGGAAACAACTAAAAATTCACATGGTGCAAGATGAGGAGAATATGCAGGATGGGACAACTGTTTGATTTTTTCCTATTATAGATAGGCCATTACTTGCCGGGTTTTGTAAGTACTGAAATTGTCATGAAGAACCCTTGACATGCCTGGATGCTGCTCCTTCGTATCCTTTAACCATTTTGGGGAAAACAATGTTAATGTAGTATTGGCCATTTATAGTCATTTTTTCAGGTAAGGTGTCCATGGCTACCACTGCTTGGGAATTGAAAAAAAAAAAAAAAAAATTGTGAACATCCTCTTCTTTGAGCTAGTCTTGGCAGATTTGGGGATGCAGTTCATCTTCTGCAACCCAAACATAGTTGTCGTTTTTTCTGCAAGTTGTATAGCAATAAAAATACATCTCATCACCTATGACAATGTCCTATGACAATGTGTCTTGAAACCACTAGGTTCAAAGATTGCCAGCATCTCCTTGCACGAATTGATTTTAGCCCTTTTTTGGTGCTCTGTCAGTTTGTGGGGTACCCATATTGCACAGATCTTTTGGAACTTTAAATGTTGATGAAAAATTGTTTCCATACTGCCAATTGATAGATATCATTCTCTGAATTTGCATATCCATCCCATAATAATGCCATATGAACAGGCATGATACCCATATACTTGTGATAAAACTGTCATGAATTTATTTTGATCATCCCTAAGCTGCATTACTGTGAAAACGTAAAATCTTTCCCCATCTTCAGTAGGCTTCATAGCAACATTGCACAGATTTCGCAGGCCAAAAGTTAGACACCATCAATGAAGAAAGAAATGATGTTACAGCCTTTATTTTTAACACATAATGACAAGTTTTGACAAGCTTTCAAACAAGTCATAGCTCATTAACTTTGGACGAACAAGTGCAAATCTACAGACATGTGTTAAGAACTTTTTGAATGCCCTCCATATCCAGCCAACTTCCCAGATCTCAACCCCAATGAGCATCCGTGGAATAGATAATCAGATGGACTAATACACTAGTGATCACTGTTACTGAACTGTGGGGTGCTTTATAGTCAGCTTGGCTGAACATATGTACCTCCAGAAGTGTGTCATTAGCAATATCCAGGCCATGTCATGTTCAAGCAGGTCCCCCACATTAAGTGGGTGACCATAATTCAATGATCTATTGTGATGGTCCACCTTCACTTTAGCTTTTCCTTAACTAGTTTTACTTTATTTACATTATATTTATCATTTTGGGGATTATTTTTAGTTGGCCAACATTTTTCCTCATCCCAATCAACTAAAGGAGTTGCGCATGCGTAACCCCGACTTTTGATTGACAGCCGCTAATGCATGTGTTTAGGATACTTTCCCTCTTGTCATAGCTAGTGCAAGAGTGTGATTGTGAGATTATGCAAATGTTTTTCCCAGCATGTAACACACATGTGTCAGTTGTATGCCGCATGTATACTAAGTGACATTAGGTCATGGAGTCAGAGTAGGAAGATAGTAATCTTAGTAGGAAGGTAGTGATGATAGTAGAGTAATGATAATGATGGAAGGTAGTGATGATAGTAGGGCAATGATAGTGTGGAAGGCAGTGATGATAGATTAATGATAGTGTGGAATGCAGTGATGATAGTAATGATAATGATGGAAGGTAGTGATGATAGTAATGGAGAGTAGTGTTGATAGTGGAGAATGATAATGATGTTAACTGAGAAGTGTGACAGTTTGGGAGATGTTTAAATTAATTTTTATTTATCAGTTTATATGGACTTTCTATTTTTGTATTTCTTAATTTTCTACTTTTGTATCTACTTTTGTATTCATCAGTTTATATGGTGAATTGTGAATTTTTTGGAAATAAACTTTGTTATATGAATATTTTGACTTTGCTATTTTTTCCCTTGTGCAACAATAATTGATTTTGATTGAGATATAATTTTAAATATTTCACAATCTTTCGATTTCTTACTCAATAAGTAATGCCCATATATTTAACAAACCCTCACTTAACTTTATTTGGCAAGTTAATATTGCCTGGTGCCCAATATGCTATTCAAAGTTTTAATTTGGATCAATTAAAAGATCCAAAGAGAAGAAGTTTAAAAATCTTTTGGAGCATTACACTATGAATGTACATTTAACATTTAACATAGTAATAAAAACCTATACATAACGGTTAGTATAAATGCAAATTTTTTTTTTAACTTCCCTAATTTTAATATCTTTATAATGCACTGCAATCTCAAAACATTTTAGTTTCTATTGGGTTGATGCAAAAGTAATGAGAAAAAAGGTGACCTGCATTTACCATTGTCAAGAAATGTTTAGCAGTCTTATAAACAGTGTAAAAGACAACACATGCAATAGCTCCAGTACCTAATGACATTCTGTACCTACATTTAGTCTATATAAGTAGCGATAGGTTTTCACAATGATGATGCAAGATATGCATATTTGTTCAATTGTGCTGTAAGAATTTACAAATGGTGTCAGAGTCAAAGAGGGTTTGCATAAATTGTGCAAAGCTTATGGGGCAAAGTCATCTCTAAAAACACCTGTTACCTGTTGTATAACAAGTTCCAGTCAGATAACATTCAACTCAGAAATGAACCTTGAAGCAGCCAGTAGGTGGAGTTGAACAATGACTGTTTAAAGGCAATGCTGAAAAAAATTCATGTCAGAGCTACTGACAGATGGAAATCTGAGGGAGCCAGATCCCACAAATATGGAGGGATGCATCATTATTTTCCATGTCATATGTTGTAGTGGTTTCCCATGTCATGGTGTTCAGTAGCTGTGGCAGTTCCCTGCCACAGCTACTGAACACCAATCAGTCCTCTGGCATTCGAGTTCTGAAAAAGCTGGGTTATGTGTCAAAACTGAATACCTGGATCCCACATCATTTGTCACAGCAGAATACGATGGCTTGCTATACTGCATATGCTTCATTGTTTGCTTGGCAAAAGACTGATGATTTTCTTGATGGAATGATTACAGGGGATGAGAAGCGAATTGTTTATGATAATGGTGTGCATAAAAGATCATGGTGTCAAGCAGGAGAACCAGAACTGCATTCTCGTAAGGTGAAATCTGTTGTTGGTGGGATTACAGGGATATCATCCACTATGAGCATTTGAACAGTCCCAAACCATCAACTCAGATGTCTATTGTGAGCAGATGGATCACTTATGTGCCACATTGAAGGCCAAACTGTTGTGTCTACATTATAGACAGAATAGAAGCTTTGGAAATTGGGCTGGGAAATAATGATGCATCCCCCCTGTATTTGCGGGATCTGGCTCCCTCGATTTCCATCTGTTCCAATTCCTGAACAATTTCATTTCCGATAGAAAGTTTGGGAATGATGATGAGGTGAAAGAGTACATTGCTAACTTCCTTACCATGAAGGACAATGGTTTCTAAGGAATGGCATCTTTTTGTTTGTTTCCATACTGCCAATTAATTTACAATTTACACTGACATCCTTCTCTGAATTTGTGTATCCATCCCATAATAATGCCATATGAACAGGCATGTTACCCATATACTTGTGATAAAACTGGCATGAATTTATTATCATACTATATCTACATACACCGAAGAGTCAAAACATTATGACCACCTGCCTAATATGATGGTCCTTCAAATGCTGCCAAAACAACTCTTACCTGGCGAGGCATGGACACTACAAGATTTCTAAAGGTGTCTTGTTGTATCTGGTACCAATATGTTATCAGCAGATCCTTTAACTCTTATAAGTTACATGGTTGAGCTGCCGCAGATCAGATATGCTATTCCAACACAAACCAAAGATGCTCGATTGGATTGATGTCTGTAAAATTTGGAGGCGAGGGCAATACCTGGAAGTCTTCCTCATGTTCTGCAAACCACTCTCGAACAATCCGAGCAGTGTGGCATGGTGCATTATCATGCTGAAAAAAGGCCCTACTAGAGTGGTATACCATTGCCATGAAAGGATGTATCTGGTCTGCAATGATGTTTAGGTAGATGGTAGACGTCATAGTTTCGTGCACATGAATAACTGGATCCAAGGTTTCCCAGCAGAACATTGCCCAAAGCATTACACTTTTTCCACCAGCTTGTTTTCATCCCACAGTGCATCCTGGTGCCAACACTTCCTCATGTAAATGACGCACATTGTGGAACAGGAAAGAAGATTTGTCGGACCAGATGACCTTCTTCCAATCATTCAATTTCCAGTTTTGATGCTCACATGCCCATTGTAGGTGCTTTTGATGGTGAACTGAGGTTAACATGGGCACTCAGAGAGGTCTGCAACCCCATTTTCAGAAGGGTTGACGTACTGTGTGTTGTGGCACTTTACTCCTGTCACCAACATTCAAATTATGGGTGAGTTGTGCCACAGTATTGTGATGCCCCATCGTTCACTTTTACTTTACCTTAATCAGTTTTGCTTAATTTACATTATATTTATCATTTTGGGGATTTTTACTTCCTTTTTGGCATCAGAGCGCTCGTTTCCAAGAGTTAGGAGTTGCGAATGCGCAACTCCATCTTCCGACTGTCACCCGCTAAAGCGCGTGCACAAGGACGTGCCCCCCTCTTGCGTCATAGTTTGCATCGCTCGTCATTTTATGTAAATGTCTTTCCCGGTGTGCAGCATGACATGTGCAGGCCTTTGTACCTCTTGTTATATACCAAATGACATAGCACAGAGCTTAGAGTCAGATAGAATATAGTGAGATAGAGAGAGTCAGAATGGTGTAGCAGTAAGTGAGCGTAGCTCAGTTGCGCGCACTGTAGCGTATAGAGTAATAGCACATAGAAGTCAGTTAGAATGGAGTAGCAGTAATGTAGAAGTGAGTGAGCTCAGTAGAGCATAAGCATGTAGCACAGAAGAGTGCTCAGTTAATGTATCTTCTTCATTGAAGTTTTCGTGAGTGATTTTTGGAAATAAATTTGTTTGTTATTTAAACCTTTTGAGTCTTTACTAATTTTTTTCTCTTGAGCAACGTGAATTATAAGTTTTGATTATATTTAGATATTTAACTTGACAATCATTTTTGAATTCTTACTCATTAATGCTTGCTGGTATTTTGAACCCTAATTTAATTTTATATTTATTTTTTTTGGCAATTTGTTAATTATTGCCTGGCACCCGTCTCAGCTATCCGGAGCATAAAACTAATTGGATCAGAAAAAGGGTTCAAACTTAAAAGTATTTTGCATTTCTTTGGAGTGTTACAGTATCCCTTCTGTTGGCTTGTACCATATAAGAGAGCCTTACCTCACCTCCAGCATCAATGAGTCATGTCAGCCCACACCTTGCCAGCAATTCATGGATTTTCCCTCCTCGGACCCTTTTTTGAAGGTACTAACCATGGCTGACTGTGAGCATCCCACAAGCCTTGCAGTCTAGGAAATGCTCTGACCTAGTCGTCTGTCCATTACAATTTGATCTTTGTCAAACTCACTTAAGTCCGCTGCCTTTCCCATCTGAAGAACAAGAATAACATTGATTAACAAGAGCTCAGTATCAGGTGTTATTTATACCGTTTCATGATCTTCACACGAACCTTTGTTTACCTGCAGTTGCTTCGACTTGCATAAAACACATTAGTCAAAATATTTTGGATCTTCGGTGTGTGTATATATATATACCTATATATAGTATATCTACTAATACTAATTATGTTCTTGATTAAATAACACATTGGTTAATCATGGCAACAATTATTCTTGCATACCTCATATTTCCCATTACTTTTGCATCAACCCAATATTTCCAACAATTCAGCACACATTTGTTAAAAAAAAAACACTACTTTAAGACAAAAAAAATCTATATCCATAAGATCTAAGCATAAATGTAACATAATAATGTTCATACCTTGGTGAATTGGGACCACAAACAACAGATAAACAATTTACAAATATAGATCCATGACTGTATGGATTGAATACATCTTGCCCGCGTTTGGAAGAAAATGAACCTTTGATCTGCATAAAAAATGCCAAAATTAAATTTCTTGCAATTAACTAATATAAAGTATAAAGAGCAGAAGCAATTAAAAATTATATTAAAAGTCAATAAATATTTCTCTTTGCATCTGGTTTTGTAACAGAAAACAAAAGATGTATTACGATTGATTATTTACAATAATTAAAATTCTTGATCATGTAAAGGAAATAACTACACTGCTGGCCATTAGAAGTGCAACACCAGGAAAGACAAGAGATATCAAAGTCATATTTAGTGAATACATAGCTTATGTTACAAGGATCAAATGATTGCAAATACAACTCGGTGTAGCCCCATGAGCAACAATAATCGCTGCTACATGGTCCAGTATTTACAGGATGAGATGTCGGATGTGTGTTTGGGGAATGTCAGTCCATGCAGTTTCGATACGTAGCAAAAGTTCATCTGTTGTAGCAGCTGCTGGTGTCTGGTGTGCTAGTCATCATGAGATCATAGACCAGACATATTCAATTGGGGACAGATTCAGTGAATGTGCAAGCCAAGGCAGAAGTGTCACATGGTGGCTATCCAGGAATTGTTGGATGACGCATGCCACATGTGGTTGGGCATTGTCCTTCTTGGTAAATGGCACCAGAGAGCCCCTGAAGATAAGATATGACCACATGCTCCAACACCTCAGTGATATAACGCTGGCTGTTCAAAGTACCAGTAATGCGTATGCGGCATGTGCATGAGTGGAGTCCAATGGCACCCCATACCATAACATCAGGGTCCGGACTTATATGGCACTGCACAGATTCTGGAGCAGTACTGCCAGAATTCTTCAGTGTGCAGCACCATTGATGCTGCATACTGAAGTGGAATCCATCTGAAAAGATGATGCGATGCCCTTCGCACATTCATGCACGACATTCTTGGCACCATTGCAATTGCATAGCCTGTGTGGCAGAGTCAATGGTAGTCGAAGCAATGGCCGCCTAGCAAAGATGCCCTGATGCTGCAGACAACATAGAACCATACGTGCGGACACTGGTTGATGTGCAACACATTTTAACTGTTGAGCTAAGGTGTTTGATGTGGCTGTACGATCATTCAAAGCCATGTACACGAGATGTCTGTCCTCTCATTCATTTGTGTGACACGACCATTGAGATCCCTCAGGTCGGTGAGTTCGTCCCTCCTCTACCCATTGACACCATATTCTCATCACTGTGGTAGCATTCCGTCCAACAGGAGGACCGATGTCTCAGTACGATAATCTGTCTTCCTGTAATCCCACAATTCTCCCTCGATCAAACTCAGAAACCTGGTCATATGGATGCCGTGTTCTTCGATGTGGTATACTTGATCCTTTAGTGCACAAGAACTATGAGCAAACACAATCCAGTGCTTTACTCTGGCTCTTTGTAATCTCCTCTTATACCACTTCCAGGGAGAGTTACTGTCACACATGATGTTCACCTATGTGCTGTGCTTTGAATAGTTTACATGTTCTTCCATGGACTACCCATCTTGTATATTTTGGGACAATCTGATGAATTATTCCTGGTGTTGCACTTTTAATGGCCAGCAATGTATTTGCAGCATAAATAATTAAAAATAATATATCGTACAGCAGTCAATTCCATGTTATGTGCAGAATAAAAAAAAAATATAGCATTAATTTTCACACACTCCTCTTATACCACTTCCAGGGAGAGTTACTGTCACACATGATGTGTGTATGTGCTGTGTTTTGAATAGTTTACATGTTCTCCCATGGGCTACCCATCTTGTATATTTTGGGACAATCTGATGAATTATTCCTGGTGCTGCACTTTTAATGGCCAGCAATGTATTTGCAGCATAAATAATTAAAAATAATATATCGTACAGCAGTCAATTCCATGTTATGTGCAGAATAAAAAAAAAATATAGCATTAATTTTCACACACTCCTCTTATACCACTTCCAGGGAGAGTTACTGTCACACATGATGTGTGTATGTGCTGTGTTTTGAATAGTTTACATGTTCTCCCATGGGCTACCCATCTTGTATATTTTGGGACAATCTGATGAATTATTCCTGGTGCTGCACTTTTAATGGCCAGCAATGTATTTGCAGCATAAATAATTAAAAATAATATATCGTACTGCAGTCAATTCCATGTTATGTGCAGAACAAAAAATACATAGCATTAATTTTTTGTTTATTTAAAAGATTATTACAACACGAATACAAAAATAAGAACATGAAACAAACAATAAATATATTTAAAAACTTTTTTTTACACATGCAACACACTGGCCAACATCATTTTACCTTAAATATTATGCCACTCAAAGTGTTTCAGATATAAACATTCATAAAGATAAACATTAAGATTTTGTTCATAAAACACAGTCGTCAACTTATAAAAAAGAAGTCGAAGATCATTAGGAATGATGGACTGAGCAGTTTAAAAATGTTTTCAATAATGAAATCTTTGAATAATTGTACTCATACACTGCTAAAAGTGGAAATTGCAACACCAAAAAAGGAATGTTAGTAGAGATATGTAAATCGCAGAGGCATTTAGCCATTGGAGATATGCAAATGATCAAAATTCCTCAGCGAATGGATATGTGACACCCAGCCGAGCTGTGGATAAATACCGGGCACCCATGAGCTCGTATCATAGCACAACGAACAGTGAGATGGAGTGCATGCTGCGAAAAGATTTTGGAACATACCTTGGAGATGCCAGTGGAACCCTTATGCACAATTGATGCTTTCTGAGAGGGAGTGAATCGTTGATATGTGAGAGCTCAGATTGAGCCTTCAAGCGATCACGGCAAGCATGGGGCGCAATATGAGCAGTGTAATGGTGCATCTTACACAACATCACAGAGCACAAATGACACAGGTAGAGGACCAGCACGTGCACCACAGGACGTGAAGATTGCATGCTCCATAGGTGGGTCATTCGTGACCCTTTCACCAGAGCAATTGTGCTGCAGTGTTTTGCAGACTACTATAGGTACCATGGTCACCATACAAACCAAGACAATATTTGCATGATGTAGAAATGAGGGTGAGATGTCCAATCCAGGTTGGTTTGTTTTACCTCTGAGCGGCACTTTTTTTCACACCATGGGCTAAATGACCAGGCCACAAGGACCCCGAAGGCTCAGAGAAGGTTGGGGAGGAGACCCACTGGAACAGCTATTGGGAGACAGATGGTAGCCTCCCGTCAAGGCCATCCAGTGTGCTCTTTAACGTGCACAGGTTAAAAACCCTAGTGCAATGGCCCTAGTGCAATGGCCCTAGTGCAATGGCTCTCCTGTACATAGGGCCATGGCTTAATGTCCCATCTGGCAGATGACTGCCTTTCTAAGCCCATTGGTGTCCCCTACTGACCGTGGGCAGAGGAGGAGTTTTGCGGAGATAAGTCTCAACACTGAACCAGCTGGGACTCAAACCTGGGAACTGCAGATACAAGCCTAGTGTGATACGCTGAGCCACCCCCACCCTGTCCAATCCAGCATCTGCCATTGCAGTGACATTGCAGGTTATGCCATCTCCACTGGTGTCCAAGTGAGGATGGAAGAGTGTTGTTCACAGACAAGTCCTGATTCTGTTTTGGCATGTCAGACTGCCATTTGTCTGCATGTCATCAGCTTTGTCAATGACACAAGGAAGCCTATTCTACTAGCCACCATATGGCTCCTCACTGTGGAGAATGGTATGGGGTGGCATCACATATGGCTGCTGGACACCTCTGTTCCAAGTTTCTGTCACACTAAGAGCAAAACGTTACATCAATGACATTAACCCTATGGCACAAACCTTTCTTTTTTTTTTTTATTTCTGCCACAGGATTAATGTGGACCTGATGGATGCGTATGGACACCACCACCCCACACACTTCATGTGCAACAATGGACAGAGTCCAAGGTGTGGATATTCTCCCATGGCTGCTATACTCCCTGGACTTGTCACCCATTGAGCATGTGTCGGACCTTATGGGTTGAAGCTTTTGCCAGCTCATTCCAGCAGCGAACCTGGTACAGTTGCATGCCCAATTGGATGTTGTTTGGAACACCATAACTCAGGATACCATTAGCTATCATTGATGGAATGCCGAGACATATATCGTTTCTTTTTTGTTATTGATCCATCTGATTGATGTAATGCCGAGAATCTAGGGTTTTATAACCACCCAAGGTGAGCCTACTATGTACTGATGAATCTGCAATAAATGCAAATACCTTGCATTCTCATGTTCCATTTTTTGATCATTTGCACATCTACTCTCATAATTTCCATCCTGTCAGTTTTGGGTGTATACATCACTTCCTTTGTGGTGTTGAGATTTCCACTTTGAGCAGTGTAGGAAGTATACAAGAACAAATTACTATAATTGTTTTTCATATTATTACCATTGTTAAGTGACTATACAGGGTGATTCAAAACTTATTGTTCAAATTTCGTGGGGAGGTAGGGAATACGTCAGGAAACCGATATCACATAGGAAAGTATGTCCGCAAACGTCATCTACATGAACAAAATGGACAAGTAAAGTGAACACAAGGAAACAGTACAGTTAAGTGGTAACGAATGTGACTTTTATTCCAACAAGGTAAAGTACAGGTTCACAGTAGGTGCTCAAAACTGCGACCATTTACAAGGACACAGGATTCACAGTGCCGTTGCATTGACCGCCGAACATTTTCAAAAACGCCCGGCATATCACGGACAATGCCTGCGGCGGCCACTATTCGTGCAACAAGGTCCATTTCACTGTCGACATGGGTCTTGTACACATGGTCTTTCATGGCCCCCCACAAAAAGAAATCCATGGGCGATAAATCAGGTGACCTGGGTGGCCAAGTGATCGGTCCACCTCTACCGATCCATCGAGCTCCGAATGTTCGGTTCAGGTAATCACGCGCAACAATTGTGCTATGGGCTGGAGCCCCGTTATGTTAATACCACATATCTCGGCGGATATGCGCAGGAACAGCGCCCATAAAAGTCGGTAACACTGTCTCGAGAAATATTAGGTATTTCCGGCTGTCCAATCGGGGCGGTAGCAAGTAAGGTCCCAACAAACAGCCACCAATGATTCCAGCCCACACATTTACAGAAAAACAATGTTGCGCAGCATGACTTCTCGTACCATGCGGGTTGTCTTAAGCCCACACATGTGAATTGTGTGTATTGAACACACCTTCACGAGTGAATGAAGCTTCATCTGTAAAAAGGGCAGAAGCTGGAAAACTGGGGTCCACGGCACCTTTCTGCATGAACCATTGTGCAAATTCCACACGCTTCGGATAATCGTCAGGATGCAGTAACTGCACCCTTTGCAGATGGAAAGGATGCACATGTTCCTCGTGCAGTATCCGCCACACTGCTGACTGAGAGACCCCAAGCTGCTGAGCAATAGCTCGTGTGCTGGTATTCGGATTATCTTCGATGGACTGTAGGACTTGTTCTGCGACGTTGACAGTCCGCGTCAGTCGTCTTCTCCCCGTATCCTGCATGTTGCTGCGCAGTGAACCACGTTCGCGCAGATTGCGATGCACACGTGCAAACATTTGATGCTGCGGTATTCTTCTGTTGGGGTATCGGTCTTCGTAAACTTGCCTAGCTCGGCGGCCGCTTTCGCCAGCTGCCCCATATGCGAGATGCATATCCACTAGCTCTTGATGCGTAAAACGATTCATCTTATCACTAGTAAGTCAGCTCGTACACTGATGACAGCGGGAGTGGTCGGGCGAGCTGTACACTGGTTGGGTACACACAGCGCCCTCTACATACGCATGCGTACATTTGCGGACATTCTTTCCTATGTGAAATCGGTTTCCTGACGTATTCCCTACCTCCCCACGAAATTTGAACGATAAGTTTTGAATCACGCTGTATACAGACTTTGATATAAACATATCACTAATTTTTCATTATTTCTTATTAGTAATAATGAAAATGCACCAGTCATAAAATGAAAAGCCAAAATAATTTTGCACACAGGAAGTTAATTTCACAGGATACGCCTGAGGATAAAGCATTTGGTTAGAGGGGACAATTTCAACAACATAACTGTATTGCACAAGCCTATCTCCTATGGTATCACTGCATACAGATAGAGAAGTTATTTGTTATATAGCTTGTGGCACATTTTTAAGCACTTGATAAAGTAAAACAGTGTAGTATTATAAAGACCAATTTTCTTTGACATATCATTTAACAACAAAGTAATAAATGAATGACTCAATCTAGCAATATGAACAGTTATCATTTTAGTAAAAATATAAATTGAAAAGTAAATTGAATTTTTTACAAAAATACCTATCTTTCTATATGCATCCTAAAATGTATAAAATAAACCTAAAACCTATCGATGGTGATATTGGTCACTGAATTCATATTGAGTACAATGGAAGATAAGGTGTCGATTTACCTACTCAACAAGATTGTCAATGCCCTATCTTCCTTTGAAGTGAATATGATTTTGATGACTGATTGTGCCCTCAATATATTTTTAGGCTTATTCTCCACTTTTCAGGGAGCATATAGAAGATGGGTATTTTTAAAATTTTTAAATTTTTTTTTCTTTGTCATTAAAAACACTTACCTTTTGAAACTTTTATTTGCTATATGACTCAAACATCAACCACATTTTTTCTTTTCTTTTTTTGCCATGTTTGAGGTAGCCCATAATATTGAAGACATAAGCTTTAATTTAATATATAACTTGCTAAGGTCGACCCTTCTCCCAAAATTTCTATCTCCTTTTTGGGGAGGGGGGGGGGGAATGGTGGGGACATAATTCGAAATAATCTATGACGGTCCTCATATAAGCTTTCATTTGACATCTAACTCCTAACTGTAGGCCCTCACATTCCAAAGATATAGTTGGAAGAATGATATTCACGTCCTCTTTTTAAGGGAAGGGAATATTTTTATTGCCCACAACATTCCCCACTACACAAGCTTTCATTTGACATACAACTTATTGTGTTCAGCCCTTGGTTCCTGAAAGCAGTGGAACAAATTTTTCATATTTTTCCTTTTTAGGGGAGAAGTTTGGGGTGGGGTCAATTTTTTACAGCCTATTACACTCCTCAGGTCATAAGCTTTCATTTGACATATATATCATGAAGTTTGTCCATCACATTCAAAAGATATGGTGGAATGACTGTTTTGACAAATCCACAAAGGGACAAAAGATGAGCAAAAATCAATAGAAAGGTAAAAATACCTATCATCGTATATTGCCCTAAAAAGCCAAAAAGTAAAACATTTGAATAATTTCACTTAATTCATAATAATTTGGAAAAAAAATATGGTGCTGGCAGGCTGTGGTCAGTTGGTAATGCAACAAAACTGGCATCATTTGGCTTCCTTTTTAATTAATATGAATTGAGAGTTTTCATCACTGACATGTTTTATTATTTTTTACTTTTTAGAGCATATATAAAAAGACAGAAATTTTTCAATTCTCTAATTTATATATTTCAACTTTTTTTTGCTTTAATAACAAAAATAAAAATGTACTAAAAATACCTATTTTTTCTCTTACTTCAAAGAAGATAGTTACATTCTCAATGATACTTTGCACATTTTATGCTTCTGTTTGACAAGTAACACAGTTAAATTTTCTTTCTGGATTTTTTCCCCTTATGGGGGGAAAGAGAGGGCATAATTGAGATATTCCACAATAATCCCAACATCACAAATTTTCATTGAGATATATAGTATCTCATTGTGAATGACCCCCCACTAAATTTCTCTCCCCATTTTGAGGAGGAAGAAGAGGAGCAAACTAATAGAGGTAGCCTTTATTTGACATATAACTCATTAAGCCTGACCCCAACAAATGTAAGATATAGTAGAGATATATACAAGAACAAATTGCTATAATTGCTTTTCAGGTTCTTACTAAAGTTAAAGAGACAATATATAAACTTTTGATATAAACCTATCATTAAGTTTTATTTATTCTTATTAGGAGTATTCAAAAAGTACTTAACAAACATCTGCAAAACAAAAACTTTTACTGTCCTTCAAAGTACTCCCTCTATCATCTATGCAAAGTTGCAGAAGTCTAATGCCAATTATGGGATGCATGGTTCTCTTCCAGTTGGGGAACTCTGCAACTCTGAAGAATGCATTTCGCAAGGTCTTGCACCTTTGAAAAAGGCTTCTCAGTAAATTCCTTTTTAATTTTTGGAAACAAACAAAAATTGCATGTCCAAGATTAGGAGAATATGCACGATGGGGGTAGAGTTTGATTTTTTCCTGTTCCAGATAAGCTGTAACTTGCTGGGTTTTATGAGCACTGCATTGTCACGAAGAAGGAGAACATTTGACACACCTATTGTTGGACACTGCTCCTTCATCTTAACCGTTTTGTCAAAACAGTGTTAGTGTAGTACTGATCATTTATAGTCATTTTTCAGGTAAGGTGTCCACAGCTACCACTCTTTGGGAACTGAAAAAAATTGTGAACATCCTCATCCTTGAACAAAATTCTTATTGGAGGATTTCTTCCACAATTTAAATTGCGGAAGATGCAGCTCATCTTCTGCAACCAAAACATAGTTGCCGATCTTTCTGGGAGTTGTATAGTAATAAAACCACAACTCATCTCCTGTGACAATGTCTGTTAACCATATGGGTCATTAGGTTCAAATATTGCCAGCATCTACTTGCAAGAATCGACTCTAGCCCCCCCCCCCCTTTTTTTTTTGCTGTTCTGTCAGTTTGTGGGGTATCCATTTGGTACAGATCTTTCAGAACTTTAAATGTTTCTGAATAATTGTTTCTACACTGCCATTTGAGTCATTGACATCTACACATAATACCTGAATGGTGATGTATGGGTTTTCTTTACTGAGTTCACGAACAGCAATGATGGTTCTTCTCATTCATAACCTCCTTTGGTCTTCCTGCACAAGGGATGTCTTTGAAGCTCTGCCATCCTACTCTGAATTTGTGCATCCATCCTGTAACAGTGCCATATGAACAGGCACAAGCCCCCTAATAAAATATAAATAACCCCTCAAGCAGCTGCTTGCCACAGTGATCTGATAGAAGTCTGTCAGTTTATATGCCATAAAGGAGATCTGTTAGGAAGGCAAGACCTCAGCAGAAAAACAACACAAACATCCATGCCTTATCCAGGGCTCGAACCCAGGTCCCTTTGATTAATAGCAAGCATGCTAACCACTCGGCTACATTTGTGATAAACCAGCATCAATTTTTTTTATGTCGCCCCCAAGCTGCATTCTTGTGAAAATGTAAAATCTTTTCTCGTCTTTAGTAGGCTCCATAGCAACAACACACAGATTTCAGAGACCGAAAGTTGCACGCTGCCAGCAAAAAGGGAAATGATGATATGGGCTTCATTTTTAACACACAAGTTTGAAAAAGCTTACAAACAAGTTGTAGCTCATTAACTTTGGAGGAACAAGTCCAAATCTAGACACATCAAGAATTTTTGGAATGCCCTCTATATTATTAATAATATTAATGAAAACGGCAAAATAATTTTTCAAAGGGAAGCTAATTTCACAAAACACAATTATTTACAACTTTACTCTTTTTTGGTGGATGGTGGAGAAAGCATGGGATCTTTTTTATAATCTATGACTAACTCACAAACTTTCATTTGACAATAACTTGCTATGCTTGGCTGTTATGTTTGAAAGATACAGTGGAACAGTTATTTACACATTTCTCCATTTTTAGGGGGAAGAATGAGGAATAAATGTTTTTTATCTTATCAATGGTGTTTTTTCTTTTTTTTTTGAGAAAAAGTAATTTTGCATTGAAATTTTTAATACACTTGAAGAAAACATTTTAAAAAGGGTAGGTTTCAAGGTAAAAATAAATGGTATACATGATAATGATGTAGAAATCTGAAACTTTGGAATTGGATCAAAGTGAATGCGATATATTATTATGGATAAATTAGTTAACAAATTGTGGATTCCGTTATACTGTTCTTTTCAAAATGTATTGTAGTGCAAATGTATTGTAATGACAATTTGTATTGTAGTGCACAAAATATTTTTATGGCATATATTAGTGGTACTGAAAAATAATATTTTTTATGCAAACTAATACTGATGTTACTCAAGACCATTAATTACCACCATAAAAAATTGAATGAGTATGCTTTGAGATAAATTGAGTGTTATTCTTTGAATTTTGATAAATTTTTTTTCAGGTATCACCATACAAAATGAGTAACAAAACAAATGAAGTTAGCTATATACATTATTGTATATTCCATGAAGGAAACAATGGAACAACTGCTACGAAAAAGATTTAGTTCTTGTGCTTCGTGGTTGCATACAGAACCCACTTCTGATCTACATTAATAATTCAATGAATAGTTCCTTTTTTCCCATTTTGCTAAGCAAAACAGTTGTAAATTGTTGAATATTGGACTCTGTTCTCAACTGAAAGTTCATGTGGTATTCAAACTCCTTATCTATTGACTGTCCCAATCTATTGAAGATGTTCTTACACCAGTGTAAACCTATGACACACATGCCAAAAGTGGCCCACACAGGACAATTTTTGTTGAGACTGAGAGGGGGAAAAGAAATATATGTCTAGTGCATAGATTTGGAAACAATGGCCTAGCAATTCAATGCATATTTATGGATGAATCATTGGTAGCAAGATGACAACTATGTTGCTATAATTAGTTACTTATTAATTTCAATAGTATGCCCATATGTTTGAAAAATCTCGTCAAATAACTGATTACAAACTGCACAAAAAGCTGCATCAAAAATAGATGTGCTAAATCTATCACCTATTCATTGATTTCCTTTAATGCACTTCTCTATATCTTAAAATTCGGTTATTATTTTGGTTTACTGCTATGCATGAGAGAGCCATTTTACTCTCTCAGCCAATGAAATTCACTTTATTCTGATAATGATGGTGTAGCATCAGTGATGTGCTGAGCACAGCAAGTGGAAAGTAGCATCCAAGTTTGTGTGCATGACTGAATGTTTTTGGTTTGATAAATAAAAGTTTCATTTTTTATTTTGGAAGTCTAAAACAATGTTCCATCCTAGGATTCCAATTTTTCCTTAGTTCTGTTATCCCATTAGTATTCCGTATTCTTATATTTAAATCCTTAGTATTTTGTATCATTAAATTTATATTGTACAATGAACTGATATGTAACCTTAGATGGTTAATAATAACAACATTTCAAATTATTTTGCAGCACTGGCATGGGAGCTATAAAATATTCTCTTATTTCTGTAACTTTGGCATGCAAACTCAAAAGGTTCATCATCACTGTCTTATATAGTAGATCATGATGAATTAAGGTTTTTATAAATTTCCAATGGTTTGATAAGGATCTATCTCAACAGCTGAGGGCAGCAGGTTGTTGTCTAGCTTCACTGGCCTTCTTAAATAAAGCATCAGAGAGGCCAAAACTGTTTGGTCACAATTTGTTGAAACAGTAACACTTGAAGACATCTAGTGCATTAGGATAAACAATGCAAATCTAACCATTATTACCCTGACAAAATTCATTGAGCATAAAATGATGAATATGGCTTCCTTCAGTTTACTCATTTTGTATGGTGCTACCTGGAAAAAAATTACAATAAAAACTTAAAGAATAACACACAACTCATCTGATAGCACATTCATTTAATTTTTGCCAGTGTTCAATATACAATAAAAAAAAACTGATGTTATATATAAAACTACATTACTTTCTGATACCCAGTGGTGTGCTGGAGATAGTTCAGTCCAGCTCATGTGAGCCAGTTGTTAAAATGCTTGATAATCAGTGAGCAGGTGCAACAAAAATTAAAGTTTATAAAAGAGCAGAGAAGATATATCTATTAAACAAGCCATGTGAAACTGGTATTAATCATATTGTGACATTATCATAAATACTTTTATGCTTTTAATAAAATAAAATACAAATAAAAAAGTGCAATATTTCTAATTTTTTACATCATTCGGCTTCTCTAGTATAGTGAGTCAGTTGTTAAACATTTTACAAGCTCGTTAGTAAACATTTGGCAGCACAATCCTGCCAATACCCCCAATATCAGTATCAATGCCTTCATCTTCAAAAGTTGCCCATAATAGAAGTTTTTCAAAGCTTAAAATAATAAAAATGGATAACATAATTCTTTTCCTCAAGACCATAGAGACATTTATATTTACATGTACTGAATATGATATACTAGTCAATTAGTATAAACAAACTATTGGCAGTATAAAAAATATGACTCCAGCTTCACACACACATACACACATACATACACCCACACACCCACCCAAACACACAAAATCCTCATGTAGCCATGGGCTACGGAAGTACAACCAGACTGTGTAACATCCAGACATGTCTGTTCTGAGCTACTGCTACTGGCCACTCTAAGACAATTCTAGCAAGGTCCTGTCTGACATTGTCTGCCCATTGCTTCCCAGGTCTTATCCTTTTTGTAAAACCCTAAGGCACACTGTTCATAATCCTGTTTGCTAATCTGTAGCTATGCATATGGGCAACATGGCCAAATCAATGCAGTCTCTCTCTGCACAATGCTCAAAGGAGGTTGATGACTCCTTCTTCTAACCTCATCATTACTTACAGTCAAAGCACCTAATGCCCAAGATAACTGTGTAAGCATCTAGAATCAAAGGCATCAAGTTTCTTGTTATCCTGCTTAAAAAGAGTCCATGTTTCACTACCATAATTAGCCTTAGAAAGAACCAAACTATTATACAGCCTAATTTTAGTCTTTAGGCCTATTCTTCCACTCTCCATAGATTCTTAAAAGTTCTGGCAGCAAACCTTATTCGTCTGTTAATCTCATGCTGCACATCACCAGTATCTGTCACATAACTCCCAAGATAACACTGAACAACAAATTTTCATAAAAGTCATGCCTCCGAGATAAAAGTAGCCATTTCTTAAAGATTTCAAGGTGCTGAACATGAATATGACAATGAAAATTGGCTACGATTTCTGAGAAATCCACAATATTTTCTTACACGATAGAGTAACATGTACGTATGACATGTATTGGTAAAACTCTGCTTCTACTTCCGATGTTGCTTGTACAGCTGCTTAGGATCATTTCTGGTGAGCATCCAACAGTAGTCAGCCAACATTGAAGTGGACCAGTTTCCCTGGTATTGTTTCTTCATCGTTGCAATGTCCTGGTGAAAACGTTCACTGTGCTCATCACTAACCATGTCACAGTTGTCGGGGAAGAAATCTAAGTGGGAATGAAGAAAGTGGATCTTTAAGGACATCTTGCAGCAAAGTTTGTGATACAGAGACAACATGTCTTTAACCAGTTAATTGTAGTTGTCTGCCCTGACATTCCTGATGAATTTAGTTGACACCATATAAAATGAATCCCAAGCCTTTTTCTCATCACCCTGAAGCAGGTTGTCGAACATCTGGTCTCTGAACAGCTCGCAGATCTGAGGACACACTAAAATTCCCTCTTTAATTTTTGCTTCACTGAGTTGAGGGAATTTGTCAGCCAAGTACTTGAAAGCTGATACAATCCAGTCCATGGCTTTTACGAAGTTTTTCATCACACTGAGTTTGATGTGTAAGGGATGGTAGCAGAATTTTGTGCATTTTTGCCAGTGCTGGGTTTTCCACATTCTTCTCTCTGACCTTCAGATATTTCCTCTGAAGCCAGTTTCTATTCACGTAGTGCAAAGTCTTTACTTAGCTGTCCCATTCACATAAGAAACTGCAGTACTTCATATATTCCAGCTGCAAACCCATCAACAGAGCCACTACCTTCAAGTCACAACAGAGATGTCAGTCATACTTGCTGTATTGAAGACAGTTCAACAGCTGTTTTACGTTGTCAGGTTTCTTTCATGCAAACAGCATGTCCGACCGGAATGGATGGAAGTCAATTTTCATTATGCAGCAACACCACCTTGAGACTCAATTTTGAGCAGTCTATGAATAGTTGCCATTCTTGAGGGTCATGTTTGATGCCGAGGTCATTCATCAGGCCATCTACATCGGAGCAGAACACAAGGTCATCTTCCTTTCTGAAGTAAGGTGCAAACTGCTCATGATGAGTTCAAAATGAAGTCACTCGGACATTTTCCTTGAGGAGATTCCATTAAGTCTTGATCCAGGTAACTCTGCTTTGGCCTTGGACAGCTCCAACAAAACTAGATCGTTCATTTCTTCTTCGGCGAGAATGTGTGGCACAGATGATGCATCATGGCAGACATATGGATCATCATTAGACACAAGGTGAGGAGAATCCAACATTGGTTCGCCTCCCTCCCCATCATTTGAATCGATGGAAAATTCTTTTGGAGGTTCAGGAATGGGAAGGCCTTCGCCATGTAGAACTGGTCGGAGAGCAGATTATATATTCGGGTATGCTATTGTCCACTTCTTTTTCCTTGTGATGCTTCCAGAAACAGGTGGAGCCATGCAGAAGTAGTAGTCATTTGCGTGATTGCTTAGCTCTCTCCAAACCATAGAAACAGCAAATGGCATCGCCACTTTGGAAGATTTCTTGCACACATACTGCAGCATATGTGTGGGGCCCAGGCCTTGTCCTGGTCCCCAATCTTGCATCCAAAATAAAACTCATACACTGCTTTTACTATTGGAGTGATGGCCCTTTTCTGGCTTGCAAATATCACTTCCCTGCAAATGTAACAAAATGTATCTCCACTATTAACACAATTAAGAGGCATCACTACCGTTGGATTAAAACTGCAAGGATCACTTGTGTTGTACTTATGACTCAGAGGTAAATGGGAGTCGCTCAAAAGACTTGCTCACCCTACGAGACCTAGCTTACAACTAACGATTGCATCATCTTTTGTTGTGATCGCAAAGCCGCAATATCATGACTCAACTACATTGCATCACACAATGATGTAACACCTCGAAGGTTGTGTGCATGGCTGGCTGATGCAATACAAACGCAATATGTTGCAATCTGGAGTTTAATATACAGCGTTGCGAAATGGTTACCAATGAACCCAATGCGGACTGAGTCATTTATACATGACCATCTCTGTCTCTCCTAAACAAGAGCCAATTGACAAATTTTATTGTCATTTTAGTGTTCGGCACCTCGAAATTAGTAAAGATTGGCTATTTTCACTTCAAAGCCTTTTTGTGTGTTGCTCAGTGTAATTAAACTGAGACACTTGCTCAAGAGTGAAACCATTCAAAACAACTGAAGCACTATCTGCCTGACCAATTTTCATCACTTTAGTTTTTTTTTCTGTTTATCAATAATACCATTCTCATGAACAGCCCTAATGAAAGAATTCTTATCATCAACATCATTAGCCAACAGGGCCAAACCATCTGCATAATCTAAATCAAACAATTTGAAATTCTAGACCATTTAAGGCCAAAATCTTTCCCTAGCAAAGAATTTTGCATAACATAATCAATAACCAAACGAAAGAGAAAAGGAGACAAAATGCACCCTTGTGTAACTCCACTAGCAATGCTAAACCAATCGTTGCAAGACGTACCAACTCTCACACACAACTCTGTGTTATCAGAGAGCTTTGATTATACTAACTAACTTATCAGGTATTCCATATGATATAACAATCAACCACAAATTATGTAGATCAACAGAGTCAAAAGCCTTTTTGAAATCTATAAAGCTAGCAACCATAGGTTTCT
This sequence comes from Ryuthela nishihirai, assembly GCA_038380435.1. Taxonomy (NCBI): domain Eukaryota; kingdom Metazoa; phylum Arthropoda; class Arachnida; order Araneae; family Heptathelidae; genus Ryuthela; species Ryuthela nishihirai. The sequence continues at coordinate 149,633,339 of JAWZYU010000001.1, read as the reverse complement.
GAAACTCTAAACATTTCTCAAGAATCTGCCTAAGTGAAAATATTTGATCAATACCTCCCTTACCACTTCTGAATCCATACTGTTCATCACACAGTTGTTCATCAACCAAATTCTTAATTCTATTAAGTATAATCATGCAAAGAACTTTACCTGGAACAGAAAGTAAACTAATTCCCCTATAATTATCACAAGAACTGCGATCACCTTTTTTAAATTGAGACAATAATAGCTCTAGTAAAATCCTTAGGAACACCTTTATCATAAAATATATTCAAAATTTCAGTCAGCCATGTGACAACACAAATGTTCCCAGCTTCAAGCATTTCAGTGGTGATTTCGTCAACCCCTGAGGATTTATGCAGTTTTAATTTAGAGATAGCCAATGCGACTTTGGAATGTGACATAGGGCCATCATAAAAGCCAATAATGCATCTATCCTCATTACAAACAATGTGAGTAGAAATAATCACATTATTTAGAACTTCTCTGAAATGCTCACCCCACCTAGCCATCACAAAATCCTCACCTTCAACCACCTTGCCATGTTTATCCCTTAATCCCTGTGTACCAGTCTGTTTCTTCCCGCATAAAACCTTAATAATCTGGTAAACCCCCCTGCTGTTGTGCTGTCTAACTGCTTCCTCAGCTTTGTCAGCCAAGCTATCAAGCCAAAGATTCTTATCAGCTATTAATTGATCCTTTACACCAGAGGTTTTCAAAGTCTGCACCTTGGCATCCTGGGGTGCCGCAGGATATTCAAAAATTTTACTAATTATAGGCAATCTTAATTCAATGCACTGATGTACGGTCACAATGATAGATTCGTATGCCTCAATGGCTGTTTTGTTTTCTTCAGGCGATAACAAAATTTCAACACAGCATACTGTTCTCTTATCACACATATTATGCACGCTCCAAATATCGCTCAAAACTCAACGTGGAGCAGGAAATGAGGGTAGTTGTGTCTAGTTAGATTCCAAGATTTGAGAAATTGTGTGGTAAACAACAGGCTCACTCATCCCACTAACAGGAAAATTTTTTTAGGGTGCAGTGAAAAAAATCTTTATACACTAAGGATGCCGTGAAACGAAAAAGTTTGAAAACTACTGCTTTACATGTTTATTAAGCTCATTGTAATGCCTTCTGTTAAGACTAGTAGGGTGTTGATTCATATTAATCCTGCACTTCCTTCTTTAAGAAATAAGTTCCATAGCCTTGTCACCCAAATAATTTTGTTTCCTCTGTTCTCTTTTACCCAAAAAGTACTGTTGGTTTCAAGAAAAGTCTGTTTAAACTGATCCCATTCTTTCCAAACTTCAGCAGTAAGCAAACCATGATTGTCATAATGACTAAGTAGCCTATCATGGTGTGTTTTTGCTATATCTGGATCTTTCAGGCATTCAGTGTTGAAGGTAATTTTTTTAACCTTAGCACAACATTTCTTAAGCTTCAGCTGCAAGACACTTTTGACCAGGTAATGGTCAGACCCAATTTCAGCTCCCTTGTATGATCTGGTATTCCTAACTGAACTGGTCCATTTGCTGTTAATTTAAATATAATCTATCATATTACTGTGAAACCCATGTATATTTATATATTGTATTTATTGAATAATACAGAAAGCATTATGAGCTTAATAAACATGTAAAGCAGTGGTTTTCATCATTGTAAACACATGTATATTTATAAATTTACCTGTGTTTGTAGTATGGTTAGTTATTTGTAAACCATTAAGTTTACCTACCTGCAGGAGATGATCCCCATTGCCATTGGAACAACTAATGCCAAAGGGATCTAAAACTCCTGCCCAAAGATTAGAGTCAGTACCAACTTTAGCATTGAAGTCACCTAGCACAAGAGAAATATCTCCTTTTTTGACACAATTCAAAATATCCTGGGGCTGGCTGTAAAACATATCCTTCTCGTTCTCATCAGAGTCCTCTGTGGGGACATAATAACAAATGACATTCAAGTCTTTAATTTTTGTTTTAAATTTTGCTGTAAGAAATCTTTCCTTAATGCAGTCATATCCTAGAAGAGCATCACTGTCATGTCTGCTGAGAAACAAACCTACACCTTGGAGATGCTTTCCATCCTCCCTGACTGAAAAGAGAAATTTAAAGTTATTTTTAAATATCTAATCTTTACCTGTCCATCTGGTCTCTTGCAAGCTAGAATATCTAGGTTATAATGCTGCAATTCCTGTGTGAGGACATCAAGAGAATAATCTCTATATAACATCCTCATGTTCCATGTACCTGCTGGGAGAAAATGATTAGTAGGATTTTTAAAGAAACTAGGTTTATTGAGAGGTAGGGCCAAGAATATCGAACAGCCTCCTGATTGCAGGCATGGGGCTAAAAGACCTGTCCCTCCTCCACTAAAGGCTGAAGTCACTGATGCCGGTAGGAACTTCAGGCACCACCTTTTTAAGAGCCATATGACCTGCCTGAGACACATTACTCCAGTTTAGGGTTAATAGTTCATATTCAACTTGTGAGCTTAAATCAGAAGGTTGCTTCAATATAGAAAAACAGAAACAAACAAATTGTCTTTTCAATATATAGGGTGTGAGAAATGGCAATCAGATCATTTTAACAGATTATTTCTATCATAGCTTAATAAACTATGCATTGAATTAAAAAAAAAAACATTAGTTTCCCAGCTTGAATTATTCATTTTCATAAGATGTATGCAAGAAATTTTTCAAACAGTAATTTTACTTTTTTCAAATTGAAATTACATTTCTTGTGGTAACAATGCTGACCAGTACCTACGCTCCTAATCTGCAGAAATTTGATAAGCTCTACAGTGCTGATGGCCCCAGAAGATTTCAGTAACACTGAAACAAATGCTTTTTCAGAGTTGGATTTCATTTGATTAATAATGGTGGCTATGACAATGCTATCAATACTGATAATGATTTCAGATAGTTGACTTATTTCCATTAGTTCAACAATGAAACCATATTTTAATATAACAGCATTTACAACAAAAATTTACTTTAATATTACAAAGATCATTCAAATGAAATCCAGAAAAGTTAAATAAAAATTGTTTTACTCAAACAAAAAGGAAAATAAATATGTCAGTCTTCAGTGTAGTCTCCATTACATTCAATACAACTTCTCTAATGATGAACAAATGACTGGATTCTTGGAGAGAAAAAGTTTTGTGGCTGGTTGTGGAGCCACTCATTAACTGCATTTTGGTGGTGGTAATGCCTTCAGGTGTTAAATGCAAGGAAGCCAACAAAAGCACATATTTTTACTGTAATCCTTACTATCAATGTTATAAACTGAATCAACAGTGATAATCAACACCACAGCATTTCTTCAATGGTAATGCAATGATTTTCAAGCATGATCTCTTCCACTGCCACTATGTTTTGTGGTGTCACAACATGATGATTGCAGGGTCACAGAGCATCTTCACATTTGGTATTGTTCTTGAATTTACCCATTTGTAAATTTGCTGTCAACTAATGCATTGCCCACCATACTGAGCCAAAATTCTGCAATAAATTTCAGCTGGTTTTATTTCTTCAGCATTCATCCATCGAATTACAGATTGCATCTCTATCTTGGTGCAGCCATCTTTAAGACCAACTGTTTACAAATAATGCCAGCAGATGCAGCAACATGGGTATTTAGTGTTGCTAACAGACTTTAATCACTAATGTGACACAGATTAGCTTTTTCTTTTTGCATCTTATTTATTTTTTGATTTTTTGGTTTTAGTTGAATGACTTGTGTATAAGGCTAAAAATTAACTAAAGAAAATAAATAATATATAACTTTTGATTACTGGGCTTATCATAAGCTAAACCAATTAACTTAAAATTGTGTATGTTTCAGTTTCTTACAATGAGATTGTCTCTGAATCTGTGCTTTTTCAGAATTTTAGGGCACATTTGTTTAAAGGACTATTACTTAAATTGTCACATTAACAATAAATGCAATGGCAAATTTATTCAGAAGTTGTTTACAAAGACGTTTTTTGGACAACTTTTTGTGGAATTAACAGATTTAGTTTCTGATAAACCCAATTCAATAACAAAAATATATTTCAATGAATTATGATTCAGCAGCTTTTAGTGAACAATCCACAAAAAAATACGCATTTTTTATCATGATCCTGTACTTACATCTTCATTTGTAGTCTGGTTGGATGTTGTGAGGTATGTATGAAAACCAGCAAGTCCTAAAATAGACCAAACGGAGAAAAAACACACAACTCCTTCAACCACAGTAACATACAGTTAAGGATAAAATGGCTTAAAAATTATATTACTTTTTTTAAATTGCTGTTACATAAAATGTATATCAGATATTCACTCTAAGCATGATACCTCAAAAATAATTTATGCCTAGTTTTGATATATTTTGCTGAAACTTCATACTTTTATCAGTGTTTAGCATACAGTAATATGTCATAGAATGCTGATTTGCTTAGCAAGCTCTTATAGTTCTTGCCAAAAATGCTGTATTATGAAAGAAGGTAGAGCTGAAAAATTTATTTTCCATTGAAAAGCCAACAGCATATGAAATTCAAAGCTTTTAATTTTAAGAACAGAAAACAACAGCAGCTATAAGCAACTTAATATTTTCAGCTCAGGTGTTAAATGCTGGACTGCGTGAAGTAAATTAAAAAAACTATGTAAAAGAAAATTATGGAAATATTAAAAAAACTTGCATCTGCACAAAGAATGCTCCTTAAACCTTTCCAGTGCCCACATCATCTGTATACATTCAGAGAATCTGAATTGAGAGGTCAAGGATGTACGTATACGTTTTTAGCGCAACAAAAAATACTGATTTTTTTTTAAACAAAAATTGCCGTTGTAATTTTTTTATATATATTTTATAAAAATATATAATTCAGGCTTCAAAAATAATATTTTGGTTTTTAATTTGATGCAGATTTTATTAAACTACAATATAAATAATTTTATAAAGCCATCTGATTGCCATTTCTTAGAAGCCCTAAACAGTATTGCCGATTTGCTTGTTAATGTTCCTATTTGCTGAAGCAACCTTCTGATAATCCTTAAGCCCACAAGTTTGCTTGAACCATTATCAACAAATTTTTCTTTAAATTTTCAAAAAAACCCTAAAAATTAACAAAAAAAAAAATGCTATTTTTAAAAACGATAGATTTTTGGAAATAATTATAAAATATGTACTGCCATATTTTCTTTTTTCGTTTCACACTCTTTTCTGTCATAAACCTATTTCAGTATTCCCAAATTATTTTTATCATTTTTCCCAGCATTATATGCATCTTTCCCACCTTAAAATCAAAACTGGAAGCAAACACATCCTTCTTAGTCATTCTAGTTGCACCTGCATTTAATTCATTATGCATCACTGAGGCAAACAAGAAGCAGATGCAAATAAGAAACACATGCAATCTTTGTTGTGTGTGCTATAAATGTTGTTTACGGTTTTGGTCCAGCATATTGGATACCCTTTGTAAAGTTAGTATTTACATTTTTTTTATATTTAAACCTTAGTTTTTCATTTTAGTAGTTTATTTTTGAAAATTAGTGATCTTTTGGCTGATCGATAAGTATCGATTTTTTTCATAGTTATCCTACATCGTATGGCTGGCCTACAACTTGTTGCTGTAAATATTTTAATATCGCATTAGGCAATGTGTTAATTTTTATTTTATTATTTATTACTTTTCCAGTAAAACTTTGATCTGGTATCATTTTCTGAAAATGAATGAGATCTTGCATATGGAAGTAAATTCATTTCTGTAGATTTATTTCCGTTAGTTAGCGATCTTTCGATTGGCTGATTTATCGATCTTTCCGAGTTATGCTAGATCGGATGCCATTTAAAAATTGTTGCAGATATTTTAACATCCCATTAGGTTATATGTAATTTTTCTTTTATTATTTGTTTTTTGTAAAAAAAAACTTTGAGCTTGTTACTGTTTTTTGAAAATGAATGTCTTGGATACGAAAGCAAAACAGACTTCCTTGCTACGGAAATGTCATGTGGGAGGGCAATTTCGGGAAGGTGTCCCATCTGCTAAACTCATGGTGAAAGTTTCACTCACTCCCACCTAGAAAAACTTTTTTTAAATTACGAATTTTTATGTTTATATTGTAGGATTTTAAAAGGCACCTCCTCCCCTCAGTATCTTGGCTATGCTACACAGACGATATAACACTGTTTTTGTTTGCTTTGGTGCACAAACCTTTCTGCACTTAGACAAGATTGCCAAACTTCAACACCCAAAGAGAAAAAAAATCACAATGTTTAGCAAAAAAAAAGCAGCCAAGGAAGTTTTTTCCCCATTTCATAAGCAGTTCAGAAAAACCTGTGAATGTGAGAAGGCCAAGTCACACTGTATAACACTGTCGTATATTTAAAATATACGATATTGCAAAGAATCATTAAAAGAATTGAAAATCATATTTCAGGTTGAATATAATATTTATTCAGGAGGAAATTTCCTTTTGATAAATATATAATTTAACTATTTTTATTCAGCAGGTTTTTCAAAATGAAGCTTTAATTGTATAGTGCAATCTTTTTTTTTCACCATATCACATTGAAAAAGGCTTATTAAAATCAATATGCTTGCAAATTTGTCAAATTATTTATTTTCATAAAATTCGTTATTAAATTCTGTTTAATTTGGTATACAACATGACCTATTTCCGTTGATTGGTTATTTTTAAAAACAATTCTAAAGTTGACTTCTTTATATGATTCAACACAATTGGCTAAAAGCATGGAATTTTCTCAAAGTATGGTACCGAAAAAAAATTACGAAACAAGAAAAATATTTACTTAAAACCAAAAAAAAAATTTTTTATTCAGAAATATATAGTCTTCTTGTGGTGCAGGCCATTAGTACCTTTCAAAAGAGATACTATCCTGTGGAAGTGAACAGAAGGGGAGGGCTGCCAGATTGGTGTGGCCTACTGATCTGGACAACTATGGCTACTTTTTTTTTCTACCCTGCTGAGGAGTGGTCAACCACACAGGGTCCTTGTGATGACCATATAAACCTACTGGACTAATATAAGGCTCTGAGCTTGATTATGGATCCTAAATTTGCTGCATTGGTGGGCTTCTGTAGTGGGAAAATCTTCTGCTGTGTTTTCTGTCGGTTGACAGCCCCATGAATAGATTCACAAGATATGTTTATCAGCTGGTGGATAATCCTGAGCAGAGGTCATCACAGGCACCTGAACTCTTGCTTCTACTGGCATCATCAAATTCTACATTGGAGGAAGTCTTCCAGTGTAGATGGCTTCAGCCTTTAGCAGTTGGGAAACAGGTCTTTGCCCCATGTCTATGATTAGTGGGCTGTTTGATATTGTCGGCATTCCCTCTCTCAATAAACATAGTGTCTTTAAACATCTCACTAACCATTTTCTCTCCATAGGTAGTTGGAATGTGAGGACTCTGCACAGAGCTTTTTCTCTTGATGTCCTCACACAAGAATTCCACCACTATAATTTAGATATTCTTGGCTTGCAAGAGACCAGATGAACAGATAAAGGTCAGATTCTTAAAAATAATCTTAAATTTCTCTTTTGAGGGAAGGAAAATAATAAGCATCACTAAGGCATGGGTCTGCTTCTCAGCAGACACGCTAGTGATGCTCTTCTAGGATATGAGTGCATTAATGAAAGGTTTCTTACAGCAAAATTTCAGACAAGCATTAAAGAATTGAATGTTATCTGCTGTTATGTGCCCACTGAGGATGCTGATGAGGATGAGAAGGATAGGTTTTACGGACAACTTCAGGATATTTTGAATTCTGTCAAGAAAGGAGATATTACCCTTGTTCTAGGTGACTTCAATGCCAAAATTGGGTACTGACTCTAACCTTTCGGGAGGTGCAATAGGCCCTTTTGGTATTGGTAGCTGCAATGGAAATGGGCAATGTCTCCTACAGATAAGTAAACTCAATGGATTCAGAATAACTAACACTTATTACAAACACCGCGACATACATAAGTACACATGGGTTTCACCTGATGGGCTGCATAAGAATATGATTGATTACATATTAATTAACAGCAAATGGGCTAGTTCTGTTAGGAATACCAGGGCATATAGGGGAGCTGAAATTGGATCTGACCATTACTTTGTTAAATGTGTCTTGCAACTTAAACTTAAAAAGTGTTGTACTAAAGTTAAAAAATTAACCTTTAATACTGAAGCTCTGAAATACCCTGTTACAGCTAAAGCTTACCATGATAGGTTACTTAGTCATTATGACAGTCATGGTATGCTTACTACTGAAGTTGAGGAAGAATGGGGCCGTTTTAAACAGGCTTGTTTGGAAACTAACAGTACTCTTTTAGGAAAAAAGGGGCAGAGGAGGCAGAAATATTTAAGTGATAAGGCAATTTAGCTTATTTCTGAACGAAGGAACTGCAGGAATGTCCTTAATCAGTACCCTAGTAGTCCTAATAGAAAGGATTACAGAGAGCTTAATAAACGTGTAAAGGATCAGTTAGCTACTGATAACAATCTTTGGCTTGATGGCTTGGCTGACAAACTGAGGAAGCAGTTAGACAGCACAACAGCAGAGAGCTGTACCAGATAGTTAATGTTTTGTGTGGTAGAAAACGGACAAGCATTGAAGGATAAACAAAGTAAGGTTATAGAAGGTGAGGATTCTGTCATGGCTAGGTGGGCTGAGCACTTCAGTGATGTTCTAAACAATGTAGTTAGTTCTACTCCCATTGTTTGCAATGATGATAGATGCATTGGTGGCTTTAATGTTGGCCCTATAACACAATCTAAAGTTATTTTGGCTGTTTCTAAACTTAAACTTCATAAATCCCCAGGGGTAGATGAAATTACTACAGAAATGCTTAGAGCTGGGAATGTTTCTGTGACCACTTGGATGACTGAAATTTTGAATAACTTTTATGATAAAGGCAAGGTTCTTAAGGATTTTACCACAGCTATTATTATCCCTATTGTCAAAAAAGGTGATTGCAGTTCTTGTGATACCTATAGGGGTATCAGCCTACTCTCTGTTCCAGGGAGAGTTCTTTGCATGATTGTGCTTAATAGAATTAAGAATCTGGTTGACAGGCAATTGAGTGATGAGCAATGTGGATTCAGAAGTGGTAGGGGATGTTAGATCAGATATTTTCACTTAGGCAGATTCTTGAGAAATGTTTAGAGTTTCAGAAACCTTTGGTTGCTAGCTTTGTTGATTTCAAAAAGGCTTTTGGCTCTGTTGATCGTCATAATTTGTGGTTGATTGTGAGATCATATGGCATACCAGACAAGTTAGTTAACATAATGAAAGCTCTCTATAATAACACTGAGTCGTGTGTGAGAGTTGGTTAGTCTTGTAGAAATTGGTTTAGCATTACTTTTGGTGTTCGACAAAGGTGCATTTTGGTCCTTTTCTCTTTAGTTTGGTTATTGATCATGTTATGCGAAATTCACTTCAAGGGAAAGATTATGGCCTTAAATGGGCAGGAGATAAGAAAATTTCTGATTTAGATTATGCAGATGATTTGGCCTTGTTGGCTAATGATGTTGATGAGATGAATTCTTTCATTAGGGCTGTTGATGAGAATGGTAATAGAGTTCGTTTGGTGATGAATGTAGAGAATACTAATGAAAATTGGTCAGGCAGATGGTACTTCAGTCGCTTTGAATGGTTGCGCTCTTGAGCAAGTGTCTCAGTTGAATTATCTTGGGAGCTATATAGCAGATAGTGGTGATGTGCGACACGAGATAAACAGAAGAATAGGGATTGCTGCTGGTACTTTTAAGAATCTATGGAGAGTGTAGAGAAATAGGCATATACACTAAAGATTAAAATTAGACTTTATAATAGTTTGGTTCTTTCTGGGGTTAGTTATGGTAGTGAAACTTGGACTCTGTGTAAACAAGATAACAAAAAACTAGATGCTTTTGATTCTAGATGCTTACGCAGTATCTTGGGCATTAGGTGGTTCACTTTGTAACTAATGATGAGGTTAGGCCAAGGAGTTGGCAACCTCCTCTAAACAGCATATTGTACAGAGAGAGAGAGACTGTTGGTTTGGCTATGTTGCTCATATAGATAATTATAGATTGGTGAATAGCGTTATGAACAGTGTGCCTAAAGGCCACAGAAAGAGGGGGAGACCTAGGATGCGGTGGGCAGACAATGTCAAACAGAACCTTATTAGAAGTGGTGGACAGTGGCCAGATGCAGCAGATGTATCTCAGGACAGACATGCTTGGAGAACTAAATTGTACGGTCTGGTTGGATCTCCATAGCCATGGGCTTCGGAGATCCAACCAGACCGTGCAATTTGTTAAATACTTTATTTTCGGAAAATCCAGAATTAAATGCTGATTAATTTGACATACCATAATTTCTTTCATTAGTTATTTGGCATAAAAAGTTCTAAAGTTTAAATTTTTTTTCCAGCTGAGCATAGGGATATAGCTTGGCCTATGGATGGAAACCTGTTTTTTAGGCTGGACACTGGAAGGGTTAATCTGTAAAATGTTAAACATCTCCAGGAACAAAGACACGCTCAAAGAATGAAATATGAGCCATCAATTCTGCATGCATTCTTTAATCTTTCCAGTGTCAAGCCTGAAAAACTGGAACGAAACCAGAGACCAGGCTATTTTTTTTTCCTGGGCTCAGTCAGAAAAAATTAACTTAAATATTTTTCCCCAAATAACTAATGAATGGAAGGAATATTCATATACCAAATTAAACAGCATTTAATTCTGTATTTTATAACAATATTTTGGAAAAAATATGGGCAATATTAATTTTAATAGTATTTTTTTTTAGGATGATTTACTAAAAAAAAGAATCTGGCAATGAAATTAAAATTTATTAGAAAAAATATAATGGACCAAAATAATAATGCATGTGAATTTCTTTTTGAACAATTAAAAAATATTTATTTCAAACAGAAAAATCACTCTTTACTATCATTTTTTCTTCAGTGATATACTTCAAAAAATTTTCGATTTTTTTGTTAACTGAACTAAGTCAAATAAAAAAGTGAACTTAGAATTTTTTTTGCCTAATAGCCAATTGATAGAAATAGGCCATGTTATACACCAAATTAAACAGTATTTAATTTTAAATTTTATTAAAATAAATTATTCAAACAAATATACATATATATGTATATTCATTTTTGTAGGGTTTTTTCGAAAATAGAAACACGAATTTTATTTTTTCAATAATTCTTTTCAGTACGATAAATTTTAATTCTTGGGGAAGTGTTACACAAGGTGACTTTGACACTGCTTATATTCATGGGATTTTTTTTGTCTCCTGTTTATAAAAGTGTGGGAACACTTTCTTGGCTTTTTTTGCTGAGCACCATTAATTTTTTTTATCTTTGTGTGTTGCATTTTGGGAATCTTGGCAAATAGCACAGAAGTTAGTGCACTAAGGCAAAAAAAAAATTCGATATCTTAAGAGTGGTAAAGTCAAAATGCTGGGTGGGGGTGGTGGTGATTAGAATCAATTTTAAATCACTTAATATAAACATATACCAGAAAACTAAGCTAAATATAATGATAGTAAAGGGGCTGCGATATTTATGATATTATGTCTGAGTATTGCACAATAAGAAAGGCTGGCTTGAATAGAATACAAAATGTTTAAAATATAAAGTTATGCCTACTTATAACAGTATGTATTTGCATCCAAAGTAATTATCAAGTTAATAAGAGTTTTTTAAAAAAAATACATACTTGTAATACATAACAGCAGTGAAATTTTAGCTCTTTATTTTTATAATTATATAACAGCAACATATTAATTGAGGATCTTCAGTAAACCAATATCTACACTATTTCATGATGGGATGAAAAAACTGTATGATTTGTTGTTTTCCTGCTGAAGCCCATGATACTCATTTATTCAAGGTTGTTTTCGATATCAGCGATTTTTTGTACTATTCGTTGATCACTTTCCATTGTTTCAGAAAACATTAATACTATCTTCAGAGCATTGGATTGGATTATTTTACCTCTGAGCGGCACTTTTTTGCACACCATGGGCCAAATGGCCAGCCACAAGGACCCCGAAGGCTCAGAAAAGGTTGGGGGAGGGGACCCACTGGAACAGCTGTTGGGAGACAGATGGTAACCTCCCGTCAAGGCCATCCAGCGTGTTCTTTAACGTGCACAGGATATGGCTCTCCCGCACACAGGGCCACGGCTTAACATCCCATCCGAAGGACGGCGGCCTTTTCAAGCCCATCGGTGTCCCCTACTGGCCGTGGGCAGGGCGGGGAAACTTTGCGGAGATAAATCTCAACGCTGACCCAGCTGGGACTCGAACCTGGGAACTACAGATTACGAGCCTGGTGCGCTACCGACTGAGCCACCCCCGCCCATCTTCAGAGCATCCAAGGCAGCTTTTTCAGTAGGCACATCTTCATCTGTATTTTCAGCTTCTTCTTCCCCATCACTTTGGAAAGCAATGTTTTTATCACAATTTTTAATTTCTTGGACGATCTCAAAATGCATTTGTGCTTCTGTAGTTTGCAATTTTTCATCCTCGTTTTCAAATTCATCTAAATCATAATATCACACACTAAGCTCTGTGGCAATCTTTTAACACTTCCCAGGTCCAATCTGAAAAACTGATTTACATCCAGAGGTCCAGCTATTTTTTCAATCTGATCAGTGAAAAAAAATTTAACTTTAGAACTTTATAACTAATGAAAGGAATTACGGCATATTACATGCGAAATTAATCAGCATTTAATTCTGGATTTTCTGAAAATATATTTAACAAAAAAAACGACTATTATTTTAATAGGGCTTTTATAGAGTCAGTAGTAAAAAAAAATGCATCTGGCAACACAAATAAAAATTTATTTTAAAAAACTAAGACAGAAATGGTTATAATGCACATGAATAGAAAGGCTATTTCTGAATTAAAAAAAATTTAATATTTACTTGAAGCAAGAAAATTATTCCCATTTTGCAACTTTTTTCTTGGTATCAAACTTTGAGAAATTTTTAGGCTTTTAGCTAATTATTCTGAGTCAGAAACAAGTCAACTTTAGAACTTTTTTTCTTTTCAAAAACCAATCAATAGACATAGGTCATCTTATATACCATATTAAACAAAATTTAATAATGAATTTAATGAAAGTAAATAATTTAAACAAATTTACAAGCATATTGATTTTAATAAGTCTTTTTTTCAATGTGATATGGTGAAAAAATAGATCGAAACCTGATGAATTAAATTAGTTAAATTATATATTAATCGAAAGGAAATATCCCCCAAATAATATATTTAACCTAGAACATGATTTTTATTTCTTTTAATGATTCCTTTCAGTATTGTATATTTTAAACACAGCTAGTGTTATGAAAAGTGACTTTGACTTCTCACATTCATGGAATTTTCTGAACTGGTTAAGAAACAAGAGAAAAAAAAACCTTTCTTGGCTGCTTTTTTTATTAAACATTATGAATTTTTTCTTTAGGTGTTCAAGTTTGGCAATCTTGGCTAAGTGCAGAAAGGTTTGTGTACCAAAGCAAAAAAAAAAATGTTATATCGTCAGAGTGGCACAGTCAAGATATTAGAGGGGGGGGGGGTCTTTAAAATCATTCAATATAAACATAAAACTCGTAATTTTTTTAAATAAAATTTTTCTAAGAGGATGGGAGAAAACGTTCACAGTGAGTTTAGCTTGGGGGGAAGGGATAAAAACCCTTTGCGAAATTGCCCTCCCACACAATGACTTCTGTGCTAAGGAAGTCCATTTTGCTTCCATATCCAAGACCTCATTCACTTTCAAAAAACAGTACAAATTAATTTTTTTTACTAAAAACCAAGAAATAATAAAAGAATAATTACATATAAAAAAATTACATATAGCATAATGGGATATGAAATAAAATATTCCCAACGATTTTTAAACCGGCCACCTAATGTAGCCATAACTCACAAAGATCAATAAATTAGTCGACCGAAAGATTGTTATTTACAGAAATAAAGTTGCTTCAGTATCCAAGATCTCATTTATTTTCAGAAAATGATACCAGATCAAAGTTTATTTCACTGGATAAATAATAAAAGAAAATTTAACAGATAACCTAATGCGATGTTAAATAAAATATCCACAGCAAGAAGTTGTAAGTTAGCCACCCGATGTAGCATAACTTCGCAAAAATTGATAATAATCAATTCATGGAAAGATTGATAATTTAAGGAAAGAAAGTAAATCTACAGAAATAAAATTAAGGTTTAATTATAAAAAAAGGAAATAAAATACCAACTTTACACAGGGAGTTTATAATCCAATTTGTTGTGAGGAAGTTTTTAACTTAAATCAACTATGTAAACAACTTGCCATATGAAGGAAGTCCTTTTTGCTTCTATATCCGATATCTCATTCATTTTCAGGAAACAATACATGATCAAAGTATTTTTACAAGAAAGAATAATAAAAGAAATATTAACATATAATCTAATGCAATATTAAATAATATTCGCAGTAACTTGTAAAGATGACCATCTGATGTAGCATAACCCCAAAGATCAATAGATCAGCTGACAAAAAAAAAATCAATAATTTGTCAAAATGAATCTACAGAAATGAAAACGAAGATTAGTACTGCCTAGATTCACGGTAACATTATCCTATATCTGAGAGGAACGCTTTCTGTAAACATCCGCTATAGAGTCACTTTACTGTATGTGTATGTGTGAGCAATAACTAGATCACTGCACTCAACCAAAAACTCAACTGCACCTGCTAGTGACTTATTTTATACTACACTGAACTTTTGAACAACAACTCTGCTTGCTTGCTTCCTTCCTTCTCCCTTAAGAACTTCCTTCTCCCTTTAGTTACAGTTTCGATCTGAAGAGTGGAAAAGACACATAGAATGCTGGGATAAATGATAAAAATAATTCTATGAATAATGAAATAGGTTTATGGCAGAAAGAAGTGTAAAATAGGAAAAAAATGGTGGCATGTACTTTGCAATACTTCCAAAATCTTCCGTTTATAAAAAATAGCAGTTTTTTGTTAATTTACAGGAGACTTTTCAAAACTAAGGAAAAATTTTGTGATAATAGTTCAAATCAAACTTGTGAGCTTAAATCAGGTGATTGCTTCAGCAAAGAGTAACGTTAACAAAAAACATTGGCAATTCCACATAGCACTTCGAAGAAATAGCAACTAGATAGCTTTAACAAATTATTTATATTATAGTTTAATAAAATATGCATCAAATGTAAAAAGAAAATATTATTTTTCAAACTTGAATTGCATATTTTTAAAAGATATATCTAAAAAATATTTCAAACGGCAAATTAAAAAAAAATTGAAGTTTCATGTGCTGTACAAAAGACATCTATTGATGTCCTTGACCTCTCATTTTAGATTTTGTCAATGTCTATGCTCGACGGTGACCCAGATGACAACTTACTACTCACTGAGTGTAAGTTGTCATCATCACTTGCCTCATGTTCTACAGGAATAAAATCTCTGTGACAAAAACCACTCCTTACTGTTTTTTTGGTCACTTGTCTCCAACTTTTCTTCAAACAAACTTATTATGCATTCTTCTCTGTCACCTACTTTAAAATTATTCCTCAATGACAAACCAGAAGAGACCTTATCGAGGAGTACGCCCTCTAGCTACCTCATAATGTTTCCCAATTCTCAAACTTTCAATAAATTATTGGTTCAAAAAATTTCATTTCCAACACATTTCGGTCGAACAAATTTCTGATTTGAACAAAATTCCATTTCAAACAAATCTCAATTTCGAAGGAAATTCCTTTTGAAGAAATTTCTGTTTCAAACTAATCTCAGTTTCAAATGAAATTCCATTTAAAGAAATTTCCACCAAACAAATTTCCGTTTTGAACAAATTTCTGTAGAACAGAATTCTGTCAAACAAAATTCCATTGAACAAATTATACCAAACCAAATTACACTTTGTAAACTAAAAATGTTTGCTGTTTATATATTTTATAGGTTTCCAATTAAAATATAATGTAATAAATGCAATATAATAAACACAAAAAGGATATCTTGCAGGTGATTCTCTAACAGCGTCAAGAAAAGTTGATTTTCTTGATACTGAAATTAGTAAAATACACAATTAGCATACAAAAAAAGGGAAAACAAATGTTTAGCATAAATTAACAGTAACATATCTAAAAGGAGAGAAAAAAATGATTCCTGCTTACAACAGAAGAATATGGTATAGAAAATATTTCTGGAATTTAAAACCTCAACCCTTTCCCTACCACACTGGTCCAAAATGCAAGTAGGAGTTAGTGCAGAGGAAGGAATAGCATTGATTGGATGAGTTCATTTAAAATCTCTGCCGTTTTTGGGCCATTATGGGTTGGGTTGTTTTACCTCTTATTGAAGGTTTACCTAGTTATTGAAGGTTGGGTTGTTTTACCTCTGAGCGGCACTTTTTTGCACACCATGGGCTAAATGGCCAGGTCACATGGACCCCGAAGGCTCAGAGAAGGTTGGGGGAGGGAACCCACTGTAACAGCTGTTGGGAGACAGATGGTAGCCTCCCGTTAAGGCCATCCAGCGTGTTCTTTAACGTGCACAGGGTATGTCTCTCCAGTACACGGGGCCACGGCTTAACGTCCCATCAGACGGACAGCGGCCTTACCAGGCCCATCGGTGTCCCCTACTGACCGTGGGCAGGGTGGGGAATTTTGTGGAGATAAATCTCAACGCTGACCCAGCTGGGACTCAAACCTGGGAACTACAGATTATGAGCCTGGCGCGCTACCGACTGAGCCACTCCCGCCCCAGGGCCATTATGGCAGTGAAAGGGTTCATGTTCAGTAACCATTATTTTTCGTTATAAAGTAAGACTACATTTTCACAAATTTAATAAATTATAAGAAATCATTATGTACAAGTTTTACAACAATCTAAGATGCTTTGATATATATTTTGATAAACTCTTCTCAATCTTTACTCATATACTCATATCTTTGCATAAGATATAAGCTCTCTACATTGTTACTCAACACAACATAAGGAGAAAACAATGCTAAAAAATATATTGCCTAGAAAGTTTATGAATAATGTATTAAATCCAGAAATAAATTAAGATTAAAATTAACCTTATAAACACTGTAGGTGTTATACTAGTCACATAGTATCAGAGGAAAATAATCAGCTCATTGACAACTAATGGACTTATTGATAGTTGTTTATCAGCACAGTGAAGTTCAGGTTAATTAGTCATAACCTATGTTGGCATGGTTGATACATCCTTCTTCACACAGTCTCTTGAATTGTATAATGAGAAAAAGTTTGAAATGTGTTATTCCTCCTGGGAGCTGGTGCTTTCACAGGTCTGGTGTTGATGCTTCTCACTTGTTGGTAACCAAGATATTTATCATGCTATGATGTTATTAACAGGCACTTTGCTGCATCTGTGGTGATTGCTGTGGCATCAATCACTGTATGTCTGAGGATTTTCAACTCTGTTCTCCTATTAGTGCACTGAACTTGATATACTTGATACTTCTGACTAGGCATTGCAATGGATTCAGCTATCAACTTTGGCACATGTCATGCATGCACTGTCCAGGGTAGCAGGTAAGATGTATTTGAAACGAATAGTGCTCCAATAACAGCAATCACCAGTGACACAGCAGTGTACCTATTAATAACACAACAAATATCTCAGAAGATATAAAACTCATGAAAGCACCAGCTTCTTGAAGGAACAAGAACACTCCAAACTTGCTCTCACAGTCACTGGAAGGAGAGCTATGCACCAATTCCCTGTGTGATGAACAGAACCATCCAGGTCTAGCACCTAACATCGGACCCCATCTTCTCTTGGTGCAGACCACTAGTACCTTTAATACGCTTTCATGGAAGGGAATGGAAGGGGAGGGCTGCCAGATCAGTGTGGCCTACTGATCTAGACTACAATGGCTACTTTTTTTTTCTACCCTGCTGAGGACTGGTCAACCACACAGAGTCCTGGTGCTGACCATATACACCAACCAGAATGGAATAAGAACACTGAGCTTGATTACAGATCCTGAACTTGCTGCACTTGTGGGCCTCTCGAGGGAAAATCTGCACCTTTTTTTCTGTTTGCTTGTGGATTGAGAGTCCCAAGTGAATAGATTCACAGGATATGTTTTATCAGCTAGTGGATAATCCTGATTTCAGGTCATCACAGGTACCTGAACTCTTGCTTCTACTGGCATCGTCAAATTCTACATTGAAGGAAGTCTTCCAGTGTAGATGACTTCAGCCTTTCGGGGAATGGGTCTTTGCCCCATGTCTACGATTAGGGGGCTGTTTGATATTGTCGGCATTCCCTCTCTCAATAAACATAGATTCTTTAAACATCCCACTAACCATTTTCTCTCCATAGGTAGTTGGAATGTGAGGACTCTGCACAGAGCTTATTCTTTTGACATTCTCGCACGAGAATTCCACCATTCTAGGCTTACAAGTATTCTCAGCTTGCAAGAGACCAGATCGACACATAAAGTCAGATTCTTAAAAATAAATTTCTCTTTTCAAGAAGGGAAGATAATGAGCATTTCCAAGGGTAGGTTTGGGTCCAAGGGTATTTCTTCAAAAATAATTGACATCTAACTAACTTATTGTGCAATCTTCCTTGCACTAATATCCTAGAAGAGCTAATGATGCATTTCTAGGAATGAGTGCATTAATGAAAGGTTTCTTACAGCAAAATTTCAGACAAGCATTAAAGACTTGAATGTTATCTGTTGTGCTTTCACTGAGGATGCTGATGAGGATAAGAAAGATAGGTTTTTATGGCAACTTAAGAATATTTTGAATTCTGTCAAGAAAGGAGATATTACCCTTGTTCTAGGCAACTTCAATGCAAAATTGGTATACATACTTAAGTACACATGGGTTTCACCAGATGGGCTGTATAAGAATATGATTGAGTATATATTAACAGCAAATGGACTAATTCTCTTAGGAACACCAGGTCATATAGGGGAGCTGAAATTGGATCTGACCATTGGGGAGGGGTGATAGGTCCCTTTGGCATTGGTAGCTGCAATAACAATGGACAGTGTCTCCTACAGGTAAATAAATAATGGTTTGAAAATAACTAAGACATATTACAAACACTGCAACATACTTAAGTAAACATGGGTTCACCAGATGGCCTGCATAAGAATATGACTGATTGTATATTAACAGCAAATGAACTAATTCTGTTAGGAACACCAGGTCACATAGGAGAGATTGACCATTACCTTGTTAAAAGTATCCTGCAACTTAAAATTAAGAAGTGTTGTACTATGGTTAAAAAATTTACTTTTAACACTGAAGTTCTGAAAGATCAAGTTATAGCTAAAGCTTACTATGATAGGTTACTGTGATTAGTCATTATGACAGTCATGGTTTACTTACTACTGAAATTGAGGAAGAATGGCACCATTTTAAACATCTTTTCTTGAAACCAACAGTACTCTTTTAGGTAAAAGGGAGCAGAAGAGGCAAACTTATTTGAGTGATAAGGCACTTGAGGTTATTTTGGAAAGGAAGAATTGCAGGAATATCCTTAATCAATACCCTATTAGTCATAATAGGAAGCATTACAAAGAGCTCAATAAACATGTAAAGGATCAGTTGGTAGCTGATAAGAATCTTTGGCTTGGCTGATAAAGCTGAGGAGTAATTAGACAGCACAACAGCAGAGAGCTGTAACAGATAGTTAATGTTTTGTGTGGTAAAAAACAGACAGGAATACATGGATTGAAGGATAAACAAGGTAAGATTATAGAAGGTGAGGATTCTGTCATGACTATGTGGATTGAGCATTTCAGTGATCTACTCCCATTGTTTGTAATGATGATAGATGCATTATAGGCTTTAACGTTGACTGTATATCACAGTTTGAAGTTATTTTAGCTATTTCTAAATGTAAACTGCATAAATCACCAGGGGTAGATGAAATAACTACTGAAATGCTTAGAACTGGGAATGTTTCTGTTACCACATGGCTGATTGAAATTTTTAATTTATCTTTTATGATAAAGGCATCGTTCCTAAGAATTTTACCAGAGCTATTATTATCCCTATTTTTAAAAAAGGTGATTGCAGTTCTTGTGATAACTATTGAGGTATCAGTTTACTTTCTGTTCCAGATCAAGTTTTTCATATCGTTGCACTTAATAGAATTAAAAATCTGGTTGATGGGCAATTGCGTGATGAGCAGCATGGATTCAGAAGTGGTA
Organism: Ryuthela nishihirai; assembly: GCA_038380435.1. Classification (NCBI taxonomy): domain Eukaryota; kingdom Metazoa; phylum Arthropoda; class Arachnida; order Araneae; family Heptathelidae; genus Ryuthela; species Ryuthela nishihirai. The sequence goes on along the minus strand of JAWZYU010000001.1, from coordinate 149,613,107 downwards.
GGGGATGTGTAGATCAGATTTTTTTCACTTAGATTCTTGAGAAATGTTTAGAGTTTAAGAAACCTTTGGTTACTAGCTTTTTTGATTTTAAAAGGGCTTTCAACTCTGTTGATCATCATAATTTGTGGTTGATCATGTGATCATATGGCATACCTAACAAATTAGTTGACATAATGAAAGGTAAATTAATTACAGCAAAATTTGACACAAGCATTAAAGACTTGAATGTTATATGTTGTTATGCTCTCACTGAGGATGCATAACACAAATTATTATATAAAATTAACCTGAAGCGCTCTATAATAACACAGAGTCATGTGTGAGAGTTGACAACCCTTGTAGCAATTGGTTTAGCATTGCTTCTGGTGTTCAACAAGGGTCCATTTTATTCTCCTTTTCTCTTTAGTTATTATGTTATGCAAAATTCACTGCAAGGGAAAGATTTTGGGCTCAAATGGTCCAGAGATTTGAAAATTTCTGGTTTAGATTATGCTGATGATTTAGTCCTTTTGGCAAATGATGTTGATGAGATGGAACTCTTTCATTTGAGCTGTTGATGAGAGTGGTAGTAGAGTAGGTTTGGTAATAAACAGAGAAAACTAAAGTGATGAAAATTAATCAGACAGGCTGTGATTCAGTTAATCTGATTAGTTCCATTCTTGAGAATGTCTCTCAGTTTAATTATCTTGGGAGCTATATAACAGATATTGGTGATGTGTGGGATGAGATAAACAGAAGAATAGGAATTGCTGCTACTTTTAGGATTGTATGGAGAGAGTGGAGAAATAGGCATATACACCTAAAAACTGAAATTAGACTGTATAATAGTTTGGTTCTTTCTAGGGTTAGTTATGGTAGTGAAACTTGGACTCTGTGTAAACAAGATAACAGGAAACTAGGTGCTTTTGATTCTAGATGCTTACACAGTATCTTAGGCATTAGGTGGTTCAACTTTGTAACTAATGACGAGGTTAGGCAAAGGAGTCTGTAACCTCCTTTAAGGAGCATATTGTGCAGAGAGAGACTCCGTTGGTTTGGCCATGTTGCCCATATGGATAATTATAGATTGGCGATAGGGTTATGAACAATGTGTCTAAAGGCCTCAGAAAGAGGGGAACCTAGGATGTGGTGGACAGACAATGTCAAACAGGACTTTGTTAGAATTTATGTACAGTGGCCAGATGCAGCAGATATAGCTCAGGATAGATATGTTTGGAGAACTAAATTGCACAATCTGGTTGGACATCTGCAGCCCATGGATGCTTGAGGATGAAGATGATGATGACAATTCAAGAGGCTGTCTGAAGAACACATGAACCATGCCAAACACAGGTATGACAAATTAACCTGAACTCCGATATGCCAAAACAACTACCATAAGTCCATTAATTGTCAGCAAGATGAATGTTTCCCCCCTGATACCATGTAACTAATATAGCACCTACAGTGTCCATACAGTAATTTCAATTTAATTCTGTACACTGTGTTTGCACCTTTGATTATTAAAACTAGAAATTAATGTATACTTGAGAAAAGTCAGCACCCTTAATTTTGTATCAATTTTTAAACTACAACAAACTAAATAAATTAAATCAAGTATTTAAACTGAGTAGTTCATCAAGAGTTAAATTGCATCTATTTTTTTCATTATAATCTCCTTTATTAATTCATATATTCTTTATTAATTAATATTTCATTTATTAATTCATATTAATTGTCATTAATTTTATATAATCACATCCTTTATTAATTCATATTTCTGCACCTAAGCACTCTTTGACTAATCTAGCCACTATTTTGAGGGTGAGATGACAATGGTCTTGGATCCAGAACAGAAGACTTGCTCCATAATGTGTAGAATTTTAACACAACTAGAACAGTATTGAAAAAAAAAAGACTAAACATATATTACCATTGTGAAAAATATTTTCTTGAATGACCACTGAAAGGAGCAAACAAACATATATTGCACTATTTAGAAAATATTTTTTGAAAAACTATCTTGTCCATTCTGTATCAATGCTGTTGCTGTTCTGGTGAGAGAATTTTGTACAAAGTCACAACTTTCTGGTCCATTCCAGTTCAGTCAAGTCATCTGGACCCTGGGCGGGGGTGGCTCAGTTGGTAGCGCGCCAGGCTCGTAATCTGTAGTTCCCAGGTTCGAGTCCCAGCTGGGTCAACGTTGAGATTTATCTCCGCAAAACTCCCCGCCCTGCCCATGGTCAGTACGGGACACCGATGGGCTTGGAAAGGCCGCCGTCCGTCGGATGGGACGTTAAGCCGTGGCCCCCTGTGCGGGAGAGACATACCCTGTGCACGTTAAAGAACACGCTGGATGGCCTTGACGGGAGGCTACCATCTGTCTCCCAACAGCCGTTCCAGTGGGTCCCCTCCCCCAACCTTCTCTGAGCCTTCGGGGTCCATGTGACCTGGCCATTTAGCCCATGGTGTGCAAAAAAGTGCCGCTCAGAGGTAAAACAACCCAACCCATCTGGACCCCCCCTCCCCCCACACAATTTTTTTCATAATCCAGATCTGAAGATAAATACATTTACTGGAAGTAAAAATCATACTCTTTGGAATTGCAAACAATACAACTTTCCTTGTTCTCGCTAACTTATATTTTTATGAGATTTGGAAGCTAACTGCATGAAGAAAATATTTAACAATAGTAACAACTCTTTTTCATTATACATCATATATCAGTGAAAAAGTGTCTTATCCACTTATTTTGAAAAGAATCATGGCTTTTAATGCATTTGCTACCACCTCACAGAGATAAGTTTAATCTCAATCTGGGTACCACTCAGGTTAAAAGGAACATGGATAGTCTAGATTTAGAGAGGTTACTAGTGATAATTTAGTTATTAGTGAATAAATAGTGACTACTGGATGCAATTTAGAGATAAGCTAGAGAAATTTTTAACATCTCCAGTTATAGACAGTGGCAAAATATGACTTTATGAGTAAAGAAGGAAGTATAAAAAAAAACACTGGAATTAAACTGAAACACCATTTCAGTACTTGATGTTTCCACTTTTGAGTTCTGGTATTTTTCTAAAGCAAATATTTTTGTGTGCAAGTCCAGATCACGAAAAAAATTAGGAGGGTGCCAAGTGACTAGACTGAGCTGGAACACAATAGATTGTCAAACTGTGTATCAATCTGGCACACTACCAACTAAGTCACCCTACCACCTTTTTTTCATTCAGAAATTATTTCTATCAAATAGATGAATAGTTGGGTTTTGCCCATCCTTATGTCTATAACATATATCAATATTTTTTTTTTACATTTTGGTTATTAAATTCTCCAGGGGGGGGGGGGGGGTATGCCCCACCTTTGACCCTTTCCCCAAAAAAATCTGGCCCAGTTTGTGATATTTAATATTACATAATTTTTTTTATAATATAAAATTCTTAAAAATCACATATATCTTGTATTCTTTTGTGTTCTGGACCTGAGTTATGCACTTGATATTACTTATATAAATACTCTCTTACCTTGGTTGGTTGGCTAGTTGTTGGGATTTTATAGTGCAAGGGCAACTAAGCCATGCTGTGCCAAACAATGTGTAAAGTATAAAAGACATAAAAAGTCATGGAAACCTATAACCAAAGTTAAAATCAAAGGACAAAAAATAAATGACAAAGAGTAAATAGGTATAACAATAACAACAATGGGCAAAAAAGGCCTATGTAAAAAAAAGAGAACCAAATGTAAAACGCAAGCATCAACAATGGGTTCATATAATCATCAACAATATGAATCCATATAATAAAAAAGCATCATCATCATCATCCTCAAGCAGCCATGGGCTACGGAGGTCCAACCAGACCGTGCAATTTAGTTCTCCAAGCAAGTCTATCCTGAGCTACATCTACTGCATCTGGCCACTGCACACCAATTCTAACAAGGTCCTGTTTGACATTGTCTGCCCACTGCATCCTAGGTCTCCCCTTCTTTCTGAGGCCTTTAGGCACACTGTTCATAACCCTATTCGCCAATCTATAATTATTCATAAGGGCAACATGGCCAAACCAACGGAGTCTCTCTCTGCACAATATACTGCTTAAAGGAGGTTGCAAACTCCTTTGCCTAACCTCATCATTAGTTACAAAGTTGAACCACCTAATGCCCAAGATACTGCGTAAGCATCTGGAATCAAAAGCATCTAGTTTCCTGTTATCTTGTTTACAAAGTGTCCAAGTTTCACTACCATAACTAACCCTAGAAAAAACCAAACTATTATACAGCCTAATTTTAGTCTTTAGGTGCATACGCCTATTTCTCCACACTCTCCACAGATTCTTAAAAGTCCCGGCAGCAATCCCTATTCGTCTGTTAATCTCATGCCGCACATCACCATTATCTGTTACATAGCTCCCAAGATAATTAAACTGTGACACCTGCTCAAGACTGCAACCATTCAGATTAACTGAATCACAGCCTGCTTGACCAATTTTCATCACTTTAGTTTTCTCTCTGTTTATAACCAAACCTACTCTACTACCAGTCTCATCAACAGCCCGAATGAAAGAGTTCATCTCATCAACATCATTTGCCAAAAGGGCTAAATCTTCAGCATAATCTAAATCAGAAATTTTCATATCTCCAGCCCATTTAAGGCCAAATCTTTCCCTTGAAGTGAATTTCGCATAACATAATCAATAACCAAACTAAAGAGAAAAGGAGACAAAATGCACCCTTGTCGAACACCAGAAGTAATGCTAAACCAATTGCTACAAGATTTACCAACTATCACACATGACTCAGTGTTATTATAGAGAGCTTTCATTACGTTAACTAACTTGTCTGGTATACCATATGATTTCACAATCAACCACAAATTATGACGATCAACAGAGTCAAAAGCCTTTTTGAAATCAACAAAGCTAGCAACCAAAGGTTTCTGAAACTCTAAACATTTCTCAAGAATCTGCCTAAGTGAAAATATCTGATCCACACATCCCGTACCACCTCTGAATCCACATTGCTCATCACGCAATTGACTGTCAACCAGATTCTTAATTCTATTAAGCACAATCATGGAAAGAATTTTACCTGGAACAGAGAGTAGGCTAATACCCCTATAGTTATCACAAGAACTGCGATCACCTTTTTTGAAAATAGGGATAACAATAGCTCTGGTAAAATCCTTAGGAACCATGCCTTTATCATAAAAGATATTCAGAATTTCAGTCATCCAAATGGTAACCGAAACATTTCCAGCTCTAAGCATTTCTGTAGTAATTTCATCTACCCCTGGGGATTTATGAAGTTTAAGTTTAGAAACAGCCAAAATAACTTCAGATTGTGTTATAGGGCCAACATTAAAGCCACCAATGCATCTATCATCATTGCAAACAATGGGAATAGAACTAACCGCATTGTTTGGAATATCACTGAAATGCTCAGACCACCTAGCCATGCAGAATCCTCACCTTCTATAACCTTACCTTGTTTATCCTTCAATCCTTGTATACCTGTCCGTTTTCTACCACATAAAACATTAACTATCTGGTACAGCTCTCTGCTGTTGTGCTGTCTAACTGCTTCCTCGGCTTTTTCAGCCAAACCATCAAGCCAAAGATTCTTATCAGCAGCTAACTGATCTTTTACACGTTTATTAAGTTCTCTGTAATGCTTTCTATTAGTACTAGTAGGGTATTGATTAAGGACATTCCTGCAGTTCTTTCTTTCCGAAATAAGCTCAAGTGCCTTATCACTCAGATAATTCTGTCTCTTCTGCTCCTTTTTTCCTAAAACAGTGCTGTTAGTGTCCAAAAAAGCCTGTTTAAAATGATCCCATTCTTCCTCAACTTCAGTAGTAAGCATACCATGACTGTCATAATGACTAAGTAACCTATCATGGTAAGCTTTGGCTATAACAGGGTCTTTCAGAGCTTCAGTATTAAAAGCAAATTTTTTAACCCTAGCACAACACTTTTTAAGTTTAAGTTGCAACACACTTTTAACAAGGATGGTCAGATCCAATTTCAGCTCCCCTATATGCCCTGGTATTTCTATCCGAACTAGCCCATTTGCTATTAATTAATATATAATCAATCATATTCCTATGCAGCCCATCAGGTGAAACCCATGTGTACTTATGTATGTCGCGGTGTTTGTGATATGTATTAGTTATTCTGAAACCATTGAGTTTACTTACCTGTAGGAGACGTTGCCCATTGCCATTGCAGCTACCAATACCAAAAGGGCCAATCACCCCTCCCCAAAGGTCAGAGTCAGTACCAACTTTGGCATTGAAGTCACCAAGAACAAGGGTAATATCTCCTTTATTGACAGAATTCAAAATATCCTGAAGTTGTTCGTAAAACCTATCCTTCTCATCCTCATCGGCATCCTCAGAGGGGGCATAACAGCAGATAACATTCAGGTCTTTAACGCTTGTCTGAAATTTTGCTGTAAGAAACCTTTCATTAATGCACTCATATCCTAGAAGAGCATAACTAGCGTGTCTGCTGAGAAGCAGACCAACGCCTTGGTGATGCTTATTGTCGTCCCTTCCTGAAAAGAGAAATTTAAGATTATTTTTAAGAATCTGACCTTTATCTGTCCATCTGGTCTCTTGCAAGCCGAGAATATCTAAATTATAATGGTGGAATTCTTGTGTGAGGACATCAAGTGAAAAAGTTCTGTGCAGTGTCCTCACATTCCAACTACCTATGGAGAGAAAATGGTTAGTAGGATGTTTAAAGAAACTATGTTTAATGAGAGAGGGAATGCCGACAATATCAAACAGCCCCCTAATTGCAGACATGGGGCAAAGACCCGTTCCCCCACCACTAAAGGCTGAAGCCATCTACACTGGAAGACTTCCTCCAATGCAGAATTTGACGATGCCAATAGAAGCAAAGAGTTCAGGTGCCTGCGATGACTTCTGCTCAGGATTATCCACCAGCTGATAAACATATCCTGCGAATCCATTCACTTGGGGCTGTCAACCCACAAACAAACAGAAACACAGCGGAAGATTTTCCCTCCACAGAAGCCCACCAGTGCAGCAAAATCAGGATCCATAATCAAGCTCAGAGCCATATATCTGTCCAGTCCAGTGGGTTTATATGGTCAGCACCAGGACCCTGTGTGGTTGACCACTCCTCAGCAGGGTAGAAAAAAAAAAGGAAAAGTAGCCATAGTTGTCCAGATCAGTAGGCCACACTAATCTGGCAGCCCTTCCGTTCACTTCCACAAGAGAGTATCTCTTTTGAAAGGTACTAACGGTCTGCACCAGGAGAAGGCGAGGTCGGACATTAGGTGCTAGGCCTGGCCGGTTCTATGCATCATCACAGGGGATTGGTGCATAGCTCTCCTTCCAGTGACTACCTAGACAAGTCTAAATATCATAAAAGATAAAATATTAAATACAATTAAAACATCCAGAAAAACATAAAAATTCAAAAACAGGTGTTAAAAACAAGTCATCAGATAAAAGATGTCTGAGTGTAAGGGGTTCAGAAAGTGACAAGAACTAAAGTAAATATAACACAATTCAAGGCTGGACATTCGATTAAAATATGTTTGGTGGTTAAAAAGGTGTCACAAAACTCTCACTTAGGTTCATCATCCATTCATAGAAGAAAAGAATGTGTGACAAACAAATGATTTAAGTGGAGCAGAGCAAGTACAACTTCTTTCTTGTGATTCCTGCGAAAAGATAATTGCCATGGTTTGATAACAGGGTTGATTTCAAAGAGCGTGTTGTGCTTAAGCTATTGACCAAGATAGTTGCCACTGTGCCTGAAGGTGTGATGAAAAAGTGCTCCTGGTATCTTTTATCCAGGTATGGAACCAGCAGTGGAGAGATGGACAGGGGTGTGGCACTCTTAACAGCTGCATCTGCCAATCATTGCCTTTGATGCTATGACTAGGAAGCCAAAAGAAGAGGATGGTAGATATGGCTGCCACACAATGGAGCTGCTGACAGATCTTGGAGAACAGGGTGAGACAGAGGGCACACCAAAATCAAAGCCTGTAGTGAACTAAGCCTGTCAGTGTAAACTACACACAGATAGTTTTGCTTAGTCAGTATGTGGTCCAAGGAAAGACTTGATAGCATACAACTCTGCAGTGAAGATGGAACACTGCAGTGGAGTCTGGTCTGCAATGATGATATCAAAGCAGACTATGGTCAAGCTCACAGACATAACAGATCCAAGCCATCTGGGAAGACAGGCAGTAAGTCTAGGTGCACAGCACTATGGCTGACAAAGCATTGCGAGTACAAGCAGTTGGGAGTAAAGGTCTTCCCAGTCATATAAATGGAAAAAAAAAAAATCACAGGAAGGGGAAACAGCAGGCCACAGTGAAAGGGCTATCAACTGGATGATGCTATTGAGACTGATGTTAAGATCTCATGTAGCTTTGGACATGCAAACTGAAAGAACAATGGCAATCAAGCAATAAAAATGGATCATACATAAAAATGGATAATGATTTTTTGCCAGTTAGATTTATTTACACAAGTGTTGCAATGTGTTATTTACATGGGGCCTAGAGCTTTCGACTACTCGGCAGTCATCATCAGGGCGGTGTATCCTTGTATCAGGGCGGTATTCCTTGTATAGGCAGATTGTTGGTGACAGGTTAGGTTAAGCAAAATAATATCTTTTTTTCCTCTTGCAGACATTTTTGTTGATGAGAGGAAATTTCAGCATGTTAGTGGAGTAAAAGTCGCTAGTAGCAGCAGTTCGGTGCTTAGCTGGTATCACTTAGATGTAATCCCTTCTCAGTAGTGAGAGTGCAGAGCAGTGAGCCATTTTTGACGTGCTGGTCACAAGCTTCAGAGGAGCAGTGCTGCACAGTTGAAGTGCCGAATTAGTCTTGGCAGTGGGAAGGAGGGGTGCGGCTGGTTGGCCATTGGTGGGGTGGGGGTGGGGAGTCACGTAGCAAGATGTGCCAAGCTGCAGGAGGAAGGGGTGTGTTAAAGTTGCAACATCTGTCTCAGAAGGTGAAAATTTTGAGGGTTTCACAGAAAGTAACGAGTTTGGGGGGGGGGGGAGGAGACAATGAATGTGAAGTCAAACTGAGGAGCTACCTTGTCATCAAGGACGATTTCCGATTTCAGCAAGGGTGGTCATGGAATTTTGTTTCTAATGTGCCATTTATGCTCGTCTATCCTTTGCTTTAGGGTGCATGTAGTGCAGCCGATAAAGAGGGGGTATCGCTGGGTGAAATGGGGGTTAGGGGAATGAAGTTGATTCCACCTTTGTCAACTTGGTTAATGGGATCTATGTCATGCTTAAGAATTTTAAACAGATTCGATGGTGTTTCGATAGAAACTTTTAGGTTAAATGGTTTTTGGAGGTTGTTAACAAGGTATGCAATATTGGAAAAGGTAATGGAGGGGGAGTAGTTATTCTGTGGTTGGAGGGGTGGTGGAGGGCGATTGTGAAACTTATGCTTAGCTTTGTAGAGAATTCTGTTGATAAAGGTATTAGTATAACCAGCATTGCATCCGGTGGCAAATATAGAGCCGATTTCGTTTTGCAGGTTGGTTGGGGAATCACAAGCACACAAAACATGATAAAATGTGGAGTAGAAAAAGGCACTTTTAAGTAAAGGTAATCAATGGGAATAAGGGTGGGTGAAACGGCAAGTTTGCGGAAAAAGCTGGTGGTTAGAATGCCTTGGATGGTTCGCCGAATATTAAGGTCCAGAAATGGGAGGGTTCTGTCTACCTCACTCTCTTGTGTGAATGAAATGGTAGGGTAAAATTAATTGAGCTCTTGGAAGAATTTGGCAAGTTCCTGCTCTGAGTGTTCCCAAATGAGAAACGCATTGTCTGCAAATCTCGCCCAAAAGGCAGGTTTGCATGCTTGCTGATCGATCATGTGCTTTTTGAGGTTACACAGGACAATGTCAGCAAGCAGGCCTGAAATAGGAGATCCCATGGGACATCTGGTGAGCTGCTTACAAAGGGTTGAATTATATTTAAAATAATTATTATCAATGATAAGGTCAAGCAATTTCTTACTTAGCATGAAAAAATGCTGTCTTGAGTGGATGGCCTGGCAGGGATTGCAATTTAGATGCATACTGTAGAGACCACTACTGAATCCCAGGCAGAATCATACACCTGGGATTGGTAGTCCAGTTTTTGCTTCACTTTACCATGCACGTGTGAAAACTGGACTACTGATTCAGTTTTAATTGAACAAGTGCATGGTACAATTGGAGCAAAGATCAGTCTACTCCGCACGAGAGGAAGTGGACCTTGGCAATGTTCAATGCCCACTTGCACCTGTACCTGAGGAGACATATGCAAGATAAAAAGACAACCTCTGATACAAGATGAGAGCAACAAACTTGGTCTCCACCACAACTGGAATGATGGTACCCTCAAGCTGCAGCTTGTGGTCCGAATAAAGATTATCTCCAGAGAAGACCATTTATGTGTACTTTTGCCACAGGGATACTGTGGCAAAACTACACATAAATGGTCTTCTGTGGGAGAACCAAAACACACTGGCTATCGTCCAAACCAAGAGATGGTTCAGGGTAGTTTGTAGTTGTCATTCAGTGACCCTCATGTTGGACAAAGAGCAAAAGATGTTAAAATCGTCAACGTAGAGGACATTACCTATAGTCTGTTCTTGGGGAAAGGCCACAACAGTCTTGCCAACAAAGACATGAAAAAAATGAGAAGATAAAAAGTTGGAAATGAAGATCAGCATGTGTCCTCTTAAGCAGGAGGAGCAGAGGTCATGAAGAATGCCAAATATCCAAGCCCTGTTGTTTGTTTTTTCGATGTCTAAGGAAACTGACACCAGGTGTTCTCTATACAAAAAAAAAAAGAATTCCTGATTGGCGATTTGAGGTGGATTAGGTGGTCAAGCATTGACTGTTGCCTACAAAAGTCACACTGGGTGTCAGAAAGAAGGTTGTCGAGTTCCAATTGCCAGATGAATCTGACATTTACTACTTTTTCCAAACAGCTTGCACAAATGCAACTTGTCAACATGATCGGATGATAATTCAAAGATATCTTGGGATCCTGTCCTGGCTTGGAGAAAACCAATATGATAGCCTCCTGCCAGGAGTCACAAAACTGCTCCTTGAGAAAAATGCAATTAAAAATTGAAACAGCAGATCTTTACTCAATGATGAGAGATATTGGAGCATGGCATTATCTGGCCTGACAGCAGATGTGCGAGGAATGCAGAGCAAGGTGCATCTCCTCTGCTGTGAATGGCCTGTTGTAGAGCTCCAGGTCATTTGAATGGATAGACAGTGGTGAGCATTTAGCCTTGCTCTTCAGGGTCAAAAATTGGGAGAATAGGAAGACGATGAAGAGATGGAGGAAGACGATTACTTCAGAATACTGACAACTGCTTGAGGATTAGCAATTGCCTGTCCATTGTGGTCCAGGATCAATAATGTGTGGGATATATAGTTCCCATCCATCTACTGGACTTTATCTCACACTACCTTTAGAACTTATCATGTGGCGTAGAAGAAGTATACTTGATCCAGATTTCTTCCGACTCTGGCACCGGATGAAATGGGCTTATGCCCTGGTGTGTTTGAAAGCTTCAAAGTTGGAGGATGTTGGATAGCTCCGAAACACTCTCCAAGCCTTATTTTGAATCTTACAGGCTACAGTGCAGTTCAGATTCCATCATGATTTTGGAAATGAAGGAAATGCATCAAAGTTTGAAGAATGGTTCAAGGCAGTTGCTTGCATAATACAGTCCATCATCACCTCCACTTACACTGGTTGAGGCTGGTCAAACTCACAGGAATTCAAAACAACTCGTCAACGAGATCAATCCTTCACCATGATATATATACGAAGGGGATGTTACATACCACAGGGAGGTGATAACTTCCATATGGGTTGCCCTCAACCTCTTGTGTAAAGAGTGGAATGATCAGGAAAAGCAGATGGAAAAGTCAATGGCACTGAAAGTTTGGGTTGGAGAGTAAAAATATGTAATGGCCCTAGTGTTCAACAGAGTTGGGTTGAGTTGTTTTACCTCTGAGCGGCACTTTTTTGCACACCATGGGCTAAATGGCCAGGTCACATGGACCCCGAAGGCTCAGAGAAGGTTGGGGGAGGGGACCCACTGGAACAGCTGTTGGGAGATAGATGGTAGCCTCCCATCAAGGATATTCAGTGTGTTCGTTAACGTGCACAGGGTATGACTCACCCACACACGGGGCCATGGCTTAACGTCCCATCCAATGGACAGCAGCCTTTCCAAGCCCATCGGTGTCCCCTACTGACCGTGAGCAGGGCAGGGAGTTTTGCAGAGATAAGTCTCAAAGATGACCCAGCTGGGAGCCGAATCTAGGAACTACAGATTATGAGCCTGGCGCGCTACCAACTGAGCCACACATGCCCCACAAATCACAGTTCATCAGCTAGTAGCTGCAGTTGGGTCTGCTACTGCCTGCCATAAAATCCAGTTCTACCCATGCTGTTGCGGATCTAACAGTGCCTGACCCTGTGAGACAATTCTGAGTACTTTCTTGTGACCATTGGTGCTAACAACATCCAAACATCTTTGTAGCCCGTGTGGTGATACAGTGGGTAGACCATCCAGCTTCACACAGACTTACAATCTGACCATGCTTAAACACATCTAGCTGCTGATATGGTTAGTGAATGGGTTGTCATCGTCTGCACTTCATTCTCAGTATCTGCTATCAGCACTCCTTCACAACTTGTTGCAGACATCTAAAGCATTTCGCTTAGCTGCTCAGCTATTGTCCTCTGATTTTCCACAGATACTATGTGTTTGTCATGGAAACATAATCATTTGCATTTATCACTGCTCTGAACTCGCATGCTGATGATTTCCATGCAAATCTTGGTTGGGTTGTTTTACCTCTGAGCGGCACTTTTTTGCACACCATGGGCTAAGTGGCCAGGTCACAAGGACCCAGAAGGCTCAGAGAAGGTTGGGGGAGGGGACCCACTGGAACAGCTGTTGGGAGACAGATTGTAGCCTCCCATCAAGACCATCCAGCCTGTTCTTTAACGTGCATAGGGTATGGCTCTCCTGTACACGGGGCCACGGCTTAACATCCCATCTGACGGACGACAGCCTTTCCAAGCCCATCGGTGTCCCCTACTGACCTTGGGCAAGGCGGGGAATCCATGCAAATCTGACTTCTGGGTGGAATAATTCAATGTTGAGAAGTGTACATATGCATTTACTTCAATACAGCTCTGTCATAGTAATTTATTTTTAACATATCCAGTTGCCCTTTTAATTACATACTTTAATACAATCTATTATATATTTTACCATTTTAGAGAGAGTGTTCCATGTGTCTGTTCAAGAACTTCTAAATGGTAATTCTAATGGTATTTCTAATGGTTCATTATAAGTGCAACATAAGGGTTTGGGACCCCATAACATTAAGCCTCCTCCCACTAAAATTAATACAAATTAATATATAATGATAAGCAAGTATGACAAGTTCTTAATAATAGCCTTTATATGCGACAGGTACAACAATGCACATTGACATAACCATTATATCATCTTCAGGCAAGACTTGTGGATTAGTGATATATGAAAAGATAAATATTTTAAATGTTTTGAAACAGTTCATGTTTTAACTTGATACTTTTGAACTGTTCATAACTTCCTAAACCAGGGGTAGCCAACACACAGCTCAGTCCTTTAGAATGTGCAGCCATGTAGGCAGTCCTAATAGTTACATAATCCTCAGGTTTAAAACTAGTATGCTAAAGTAAAATTACCATGGAAAGTCTAAAAATTATATTCCCAAAATGATAGGAATTGCTCTATATTTGCACAAGAAATGTTCGTCTAAGAAAATGAACATTAATAGATCAAAGTTGATTGATCCCTGTCATTTGACCTTGACTGTAGTCTTCCTTTTCATGCAGGTTCACATGTGCCAGTAAGCCGCTAAATATTTATTGATTTATCAACACCAAAAGAGCATCAAGTAATGCTGTGATTATCATCTATGCTTTCTCTTCTCTGCCCCTTTACTAGAGGCTGTCACAGAACAATGTGCAAGCTGACAAAAAGAATCACATTAACATTTGTGCAGAACTGTCACCATGACAGTCACAGAACTTTGACCAAAAAAAAGTTAGGCCACCCCTATCCTAGACACGAATGCTTGATCCCAAATTTCACATAAGAATTTCTCCCTTGACACTCCATATTGAATTTAAAAAAAAAAATCAAGCACTTACTTTTAAATTTAAAGCCCAAGAAATCTCAGAAAGGAGTAGAGGGTAGCAAAAACTGACAATAGCACAATTTGGACTACTCTATTTAAAATTTCAGCCATTCTGGGCCACTATGAGGGTTAAAGAGTTAATAGGAGTAGATTTTGAATGCAATGTCTCTTTTTGCTATAAAATCTATATAAATATTAGCATATTTGTTAATGGGCTAAGTTGCTTATGTTTATGCTTGGGTATAGATGGCTGACTTCAGACACTCTCAACCAGTGTTGGCAAACAAAATGAAAAAGTTTTGTTACGTTTTCCATTACAGCCAAAAACTTTAGTACCATTTTTTGTTACGTTTTTCATTATAGCAAAATATAAATTTCGTTATAATGTTACATTAACATTATTTCGAAATATTTTTAGTATAAATGCAAAATAATTAAATATATGTTATCGTTTTTATTATATATGCATGCAATAACGTCGTCCAGAGATTTGCATCAATTCAATCAATCCACTTGTGAAAAAACAAATAAAATATTGGAAAAGGGAAATTTATCCATATTAATAACGAAATAAATATATTTATGTAAATAGAATTGTTGCCATTACTTTTTCTGCTATTCATTCTTAAAAAAATGTGGTATAAGAATAATAATGGAATAAAAATTGCAATTAGAAGACCCAGTTATGAATAAATAGGATGACACCACTGTGTGTATTCTAATAATGCATGTAAGCAAGCCATACAGTCGAAACTATTGAAGACAGGCATGTACCATAATTTAGTTACGGGGAAGGTGGTGGTGGTGGGGGGGGGGGTCTGTGAATTTAGCATTGGGGAGGGTTCGAGAATTTAGTTTCGAGGGGAATCCGAAAATTTAGTTGGGGGGGGGGGGGGAATCAGAATAAGACTTAAAGAGGGTGTCCTAATTACTAAATATTCTACTGGACAGGAAAGGTTAACATGATATTCTATGATATATGGAATAAAAATTTTAAATACTTATTTTTCTTTATATCTACTTTTAGTGTTGGGCATAAAATATGAGGCTAAAATAAAAAACATACAAAGACACCTTTTTTGGATTTCAAACCAGGTAAACAAGTTTGAGATTTCGCATGAGATGACCAGATTTTTTTTTTTTTTTGGGGGGGGGGGAGAGAGTGAGCCCTTCACCCCTGGATACGTTCCCTGACTGAAGAAATTGACCCAAATTTCTAGGAATTGTTCAGAATTAAATGGAGCATTATTAATAAAAATTTCTAAGCTAACTATGCAATCGTAATTCTTAGTACTATAATAATTGTTGTGCATAGATTAATATTTTTAAACCTAGTTGCTAAAATGACTCGAGAAAATTAAAAAAAAAAGTGAAATCCCCTTCAGAAATATTAACATTATAACACAGAGCAGGCGAAAATTAAAAGAAATTAATTCAAAAGCATTGATGTTATAACGCAATCAATGTCATTCTACGGTTTATTCATCATTATAAGCAAAATGTCTTCTAATAATTTTGAATCCAAAAATATTTCTTTTGTCAGAGATAATCTATTTAAGCACAGAAAAAAAAAACCTCTCCCTCTATATACCTGAGTAGTACTAGAATAATTCTTTGCAATGCTTTGTCTTGATTTATCCAGTAGTGAAAAATATTATCCTTTTTAGAAATTCTGTTTGCTCTCTCAAATTCATTTTATGAAATTTAAATTTTATTTTCTTTTGCCTCCGATTTTTTGTTTCATCAAAACAGATTTCCAGCAAATCATTTGTTGAGTCATTTGATGACACTGAACTTTTTTATTGATGCTTTCCTGTAGAAGAGCTAATGCAAAATAATAATGAGTTTCTCTGAAATATATTCAAATAGGATAAAAAATAATCTAATGAATAAGTATAAGTAAAGAAATTGAAAACATCACCTATTTAACTTTGCGCACTCTCTTCTTAAAGGAGCTGCAGAAGTACAAGATACATGTCGTCACTACTCGATTGTAACATGAGAATTAGCTCCTTTATTTTTCTGAACATGTGACAAGGTGAATGTTCATCATTAATGCATGCACAGTGGAAATATTTGGAGGGGAGAAGGGGAAAGTCGAAGGTTTGGTGGGAAGATCAAAACTGAAAATTTTGACTATTGTCAATAAATCAATGACCTCTTCCTCCAATTCTCTATTCTGTACCCAAATTATCCCACCTACATAGTTCCTTTTCTAAATGTTTAAGCCAATTGCAGGGAATTGTAATATACCTGGCATTTTGGTCCTATTGTAACTGCCCTGCTTACCTCCTGCATGAATGGAGACTCCCTTTCTTTTCCACTGCAGGCTCTTATCTGGCTATCACAAAGACTTTCTCTGAACGCAATTGCAAACGAAGGTGGCTAAAACAAGTGCTTTCCAAATTCCTTTGGAATGTGTCAATGAAGGCTTTGTTTCTTGATCATAAATGTAAATTGTACACCTGCCATCTACATCTTCACACAAGTTTCTAAGTATGTCTTATGAAGGAAAAATCTAAAATGTATCAAAACACAGAAACTGTGAAAATAACGAAATTATTTTTTCCATTATTTATTACGTTTTATCATTATAAATATTTCAAAATTCCATTAACATTTTTCGTAAATTTATTCAAAAAATCATTCCATTATTTCATTACGTTACAACAACGTTTTCCACTGCTGTCAATGTGTTACCATGTATTTTGGCTTTTGAACTAAAACTTGATTACATTAATATGAAAGGGACTCGTAAATGGGGACAAAGGACCTTATCCAAAAACAAGGAAGAATTACAAAAAAAGATTACAGAGCCTAACTACACTGGTGCTCAAAATTAAAGGATAATGTATAAATTCATACATAACTTGAAGTATTTTTAAGGAAATGCAATGAAATTTGGTAAAGAGGTTTATTATTACGTTATAAATGTCAAATCAAGCAAAAGAAATTGCTAATTGTATAATGTCCATACATTAAGATCATAATTGTACAATTGACATGAAGCGCAGTTCACGGAACAATACTTAAAGTCTGTTGTGTACAACATGCAGGACGTTATTATGGAGTATGATCACCCCTGACAGCCATTCAGCTCAAGAAACGACTTCTCATACTGTTTATGAGGGTATTGATGAGGTCTTGAGGGATTAATGACCACTCCTTGACAAGAGCTGTTCCAAGTTCATGGAATGTTCTGGGAGGGGCTGGTGAGCTCCAGTATGTCTCCCTTGAGCATCCCTCACATGTTCAATGGGATTCAGGTCAGGAGATCTGGGTGGTCACTCCATTCGGAGCATATCTTCCTCTTCAAGAAAATTTTCAACCACATGAGCTCGATGAGGGCAGGTATTATCATCCATAAGAATAAAATCTGGATCGAAGGTTCCCTGGAATGGCCTGACATGTGGTTCAGGAACTCGTCTCTGTACCACATGGCAGTAACAGAGCCATTGGAAAGATGTGCAGGTCTGTATGCCCATTCATAATGATTCCTGTCCCAGCCATCATGCCATGGCCAACAAGTCCCTTTCTCTGATGTTCGAGGGACTGTTGCAGGCCCAATTCTCTCCAGATGCGAATATGTCACAAATCAGTACTTAAGCTGACTTACAATTCATATGTGAACATCACATGCACACATTTATCTGGAGTCCAAGTGTGATGTTGGCGACTCCATGTCAAACAAGTTTGCTGGGTGGCAGGAGTAAGAGAGAGACAAGTAAGAGGTGTCCTGGTATAAAGTTATTGCTCAAGAAGTCTCCTGTAAACAGTATACCTTTAAAACCCTCATTCCTCTAGCTGCTGCAAACTCCAAAGACAATTGCCTAGCGGTATGACTCTGTTCCATCTGGCAGTAAGACTCATATAGTGATTGTCTGCAGCAGTTGTGGCTCTGAGATGGCCTTGTCCTAGTCGACGACAAACATCTCCTGTCTGTTGCAACTGTTTCCAGAGTCTTGACAGGACATTTTGTGAAACATTCAATGCTCTGGAAACTTCTATCTGGGACTGACCTACTTCCATCCTTCCCATAATTCTCCACTGCTGAAAATTATCCATACAATGTCTTTGGGATATAATCAGCTCGACATGCCACTGAAGTGAAAGCAAGAGTTGCTTAGAACAGCTACAAGCTGCAAGTAGAATTGCATATCTTTTTTTTATTTTTAATGCATTCCTAATTTGCATATTCCAGCTTATATACATCAACTGTAAACGTGGAATAGTTTTCTGTGTAGCACATTTTCCACGTTCACCCATTTTCACTGCATTCTTTCACATTTATAGGCAGCTATATACGTTTTTGTTGATTATCCTTTAATTTTGAGCATCGGTGTAGTTATGTCTGAAATGAAAGCTACTTATGTGGGGAATATTATAGGCTAGCTCAACTTGTCTCCTACTTTCTGACTCAGAAAAGAGGTGGAGGAAAATCTCTCATAGAGTTATCTTATCGAGTTTTATGTAAAACGAAAGTTTATTACTTTGGGTGTGTCATTTAGTGTATATTAATACTCAACCAATGCTGGGCAATTCTTCTAGTATATTAATAATAAAAAATAAATAATATTTGACTGTTTATTTTGAGCTTATGAATAACACTATACAATTTGAAACTGCTTCTGAATAAAAAAATCATACTTACATAAAACTAGATGAGTTATAACACAAGCAAATATGAAGACACACAGCAGAGCAAGAGACATTATGAACATATAGAAATAGCGATAGTTCCTTTTCCCAACACAGTTGCCTACCCATGGACAATGGTGATCAAATCTTTCTGAAATAAACACATATATTAACCAATTAAACAGTTATTATTTTTAACATTTGTTACCTTACATTCTCATGTGCATTTTATCAGTTAGCATATTTTTAATTCTCTGAGGACTGGGTAATTTTTTTTAAGTGTACATAATAAATCTACCAGTACTTTCTAGTCCACAAAGAGTAATTACATTTTTATTCACAGTAATACTGTAAAGATTCACAGAACATATTTATTAATAATTTATCACCTACACAATAAATAAATTATATAGACATAAAATGAATAACAAAAACAAATTAAAACTGATTTTATTAATAACCTTTTAACTGGACATTTTTTACTTTTTCTACTGTGTATATACCTATGAAGACCTTTGTATTACAGCCTTATGCAAACTTATTCATAACTTTATGAGTTTTCATCAATGTTCAAAGTGATCATTACCTATTTGAAAACATTATTTTGAAATTAGCTGAGGATTCTCCACAGTGAATTGGTTTCATGATATTACTACAATAAAATTCTTCATTCATGAAAACTAACAGTTTGCTACTTATTATCAGGATAAGAAATAGGTACAGTAGAACAGAGTTTACAGACAACTTCAGGATATTTTGAATTCTGCCAAGGAAATATTACCCTTATTCTAGGGACTTCTATGCTACAGTTGGTACTGATTCTGACCTTTGGGAAGGGTGATAGGTCCCTTTGGTATTGGTGTTTTGGTAAAGCTGCAATGGGCAATGTCTCCTACAGCTAAGTAAATCTAATGGTTTGAAAATAACTAACACTTATTACAAACACTGCGACATACATAAGTAGACATGGGTTTCACCAGATGGGCTGCTAGGCTAGTTCTGTTAGGAATACCAGGACACATAAGAAGGGACAGCACGAGGCAGGTTCAGCACGTTCCCCGGCACTTGGCCCCACACTTTAAAAGATTCCGTGGTCCACGAAAAGCTCATCGTAAAAAACGACGCCATTTTCCTATCTTTAACACAGCAGCCAACACAATGAATCCTTGTTCCTCTAGCTCTACATCCAACCACCAGAGTGCATGTCAATTATTTTCCAAGCCTAATAGTAAATCCAATAGCAGAATCCACTAATCAATGACTAACTATTCTTTCAATAGGAAGAGAAATAGGAAAATTGGCCAATTTTGATGACGTAATTAAAGATTTTGCGACGAAAAAGGCGAGAAAAATTATGAAATATTTATAATATACTCGGTGTTCCTATAAGTTGTATGTAGATATATACTGCAGTTTGTACTTATAATAAATAATTTATTATTATAAAATTTGGAAGTATATATAAATGCATTTTTTTTTTGGACCTGCACAATTTTGGAACCCGGCCCCGCAAAAGTTCATGCCGGCTCTGCATATAAGGGGAGCTGAAATTGGATCTGACCATTACCTTATTAAAAGTGTCTTGCAACTTAAACTTAAGAAGTGTTCTAAGGTTAAAAAAGGTACCTTTAACATTGAAGCTCTGAAAGAACCAGTTATAGATAAAGCTTACAATGATAGGTTACTTAGTCATTATAACAGTCGTGGTTTGTTTCCTACTGAAGTTGAGGACGAATTTTAAAGCTTTTCAAACTAACAGTACTCTTTTAGGTAAAAAGCAGCAGAGGAAGCAAAAATATTTGAGTGATAAGGCAGTTGAGCTTATTTCAGAAAGAGAGAACTGCAGGAATGTCCGTAATTAATGCCCTACTAGCCCTAACAGAAAGCATTACAAAGAGCTTATAAATCTGTAAAGGATTAGCTTGCAGCTGATACGAATATTTGGCTAGATGGCTTCTCTGACAAAGCCAAGGAAGCAGCCAGAAGGGTAAAAGCAGAGAGTTGTTTATGTGGTTTATGTGGGTGAAAAAATTGACAGGTATCAAGGGATTGAAGGATAAACAAGGTAAGGTTATTCAAGGTGAGGATTCTTGCATGGCTAGGTGGGCTCAGCATTTCAGAGATGTTCTAAGCCAATGTGGTTAGTTCTACTCCCATTGTTTGTAATGGTGATAGATGCATTACTGTTTTTTTTGTTAGCTAAAATAACTTCAGATTGTGATATAGGGCTATTTCTAAACTTATATTGTGTAAATCACCAGGGGGTAGATGAAATAACTACTGAAATACTTAGCGATGGGAATGTTTCTGTTACCACATGGCTAACTGAAATATGAATATCTTTTATGATAAAGGCATGGTTCCTAAGGATTTTACCAGAGCTATTATTATCCCTATTTTTAAAAAAAGGCGATCACAGTTCTTGTGATAACTATAGGAGTATCAGTCTACTCTCTGTTCCAGGTAAAGTTCTTTGCATGATTGTGCTTAATAGAATTAAGAATGGTTGACAGGCAATTGCGTGATGAGCAGTGTGGATTCGGATCAGATATTTTCATTTAGGCAGATTCTTGAGAAATGTTTAGAGTTTCGGAAACCTTTGGTTGCTAGCTTTGTTGATTTTGAAAAGGCTTTCGACTCTGTTGATCGTCATAATTTGTGGTTGATTGTTCTCACAATGGTATACCAGACAAGTTAGTTAACATAATGAAAGCTCTCTATAATAATACTGAGTCGTGTGTGAGAGTTGGTAAGGCTTGTAGCAATTGGTTTTGCATTACTTCTGGTGTTTGACAAGGGTGCATTTTGTCTCCTTTTCTCTTTAGTTTGGTTATTGATTATGTTGTTTTAGTTTGGTTATTGATTATGTTGTGTTAGTTTGGTTATTGATTATGCTATGCGAAATTCATTGCAAGGGAAAGATTTTGGCCTTAAATTGTCTGAAGATACGAAAATTTCTGATTTAGATTATGCTGATGATTTAGCCCTTTTGGCAAATGCTTTTCAATATAGAGCTGTTGATGAGAAGGTAATAGAGTAAGTTTGGTGATAAACAGAGAGAAAACTAAAATGGTGAAAATTGGTCAGGCAGGCTGTGATTCAATTAATCTGAATGGTTGCAGTCTTGAGCAGGTGTCACAGTTTAATTATCTTGGGAGCTATGTAATAGAGACTGGTGATGTGTGGCATGAAATTAACAGACGAATAATGATTGCTGCTGGAACTTTTAAGAATCTATGGAGAGTGTGGAGAAATAGGCGTATACACTTAAAGATTAAAATTAGACTTTATAATAGTTTGGTTCTTCCTAGGGTTAGTTATGGTAGTGAAACTTGGACACTTTGTAAACAAGATAACAAGAAACTAGATGCTTATGCAGTATCTTGGGCATTAGGTGGTTCAACTTTGTAACTAATGATGAGGTTAGGCAAAGGAGTCAGCAACCTCCTTTAAGCAGCATATTGTGCAGAGAGAGATTCCATTGATTTGGCCGTATGTGTAACTATAGATTAGAAAATAGGGTTCAGAACAATGTGCCTAAAGGCCTCAGAAAGATGGGAGACTTAGGATATGGTGGGCAGACAATGTCGTATAGGACCTTGTTAGAATTGTCTACATTGTGGAGATGGAGCTCAGGAGAGATGTGTTTGGAGAACTAAATTGCACAATCTGGTTGGACCTCTGTAGTACACGGCTGCTTGGGGATGATGATGACAGTGGAACCTCTATTATACACTTTTCAATCAACCTAGAGAAAAAAATCCTAACTGTAATAAATTTTGTAAAAAACACACATGTGCCCTTAAACGTATAAAAATAAAACAAATTGCCAATGATGAAATCACTAACTCAATTCATACCGACTTTGTGTGAAGACAGGATACAGGCAATTTTGCCCAACTGGTAAAATAAACTGGTTGTATCAACCTCCATGAATTTGATGGAGGCTGTGTGAATATTCTGAGATCTCAGGATGGAATTCTTGATATCTATATCAAGTGCAGTAGGTGACAATTTCCTTCTAATGGTTGATAATGGCTGTCCACATACAGCAAGACTGACAAACCAATATCTTCAAGAAGAAAGCATCCAATGAATGGCATGTCCTGCATTCTTTTTGGATCTCAACATGATAGAGCATCTATGTGATGTTTTGGGAATGTGTATTTCCATCATTCAACCCTCTCCCCAAACCCTCCAGGGCTATTCCTATTTCTCAGTGAACTTTACTACCCTCCCATTTTCTGGATTATCTTATTGAGGGAATGAATCGAGGTTGTCAGACCTTCATGAGTGCTAGAGGGGGCTAAATTTATTATACATTTCCTATTCAAAACCACCCAAGATTTAACGTACTTTATTAAGTTTTTTGGGTATAGGCATAAATAATTTAGCCATCCCAAGGCCAAGTGGTTAGCATGCTTAGCTACTGATCTAAGGGATCTAGGTTCGAGTCCCACGTTAGGCGTGAATGAGTGCTTTGTTTTTCTGCTGAGGTCCCGCCATCCTCATTTCTACTATGGCATATTAAACTGACAGACTCCTGTCAGAACTCTGTGGCAAGCAGCTGCTTGAAAGGGTATTTATTTTCATTTATTATAAATAATTTTGGCCCAAATTTCCATAACTTATTCACACATTATCTTCATATATATATTTAATCAAATTTCACAGGACAATAAAATACACATCTTAAATATATTTTGAGTTGTGCATTTTACTGATCCATGCTTAACTTTTGACAAGTGTGTAACTCTTTACCACTGACCCTTGTATATTTCTTTTACCCTTTTGGGGGAAATTAATGGAGGCATAGTTTGTAGTAACCCAAGACACTCATGTTACAATCTTTTATTTGGCATATAAACTGTTATGACTAACCATCCCTATAAACTTCCCTTCCCCTCTTGAAAGGAAAACGAGGGGGGAGCCTATGACACTCTCCACATTGTAAAATTTCATTTGAGATGTAACTCATTATGACTGATTTCTGTCATTCATTTCCTTTTCCCTTTTAGGGGGAACAAAATGAAAGGGACATATTGTGAGGTAACCTATGACAATCTGCATGTCGAATGATTTCATTTGACATATAACTTGTAACACTCAGTCTTTATCTGAAGAGAAGCATCATTTACACATTTTCTTTTTCACTGGCATGAAGTATGAGGGTTGCAGCAAATTTTTGGTAGTCTATTCGAATTCCCATATCATAAACTTTCATTTGACATATAAATTCAATAAATACTCGGTCCTCATTTTCGAAAGATACAGGGGAGAAACTGTTTATGCACACTTGCTTTTTTTTTTAGGGGGGGGGGCATGGAAGTGTAACTTATGATTGGGTTACACACCCATGCTCCCCCCCCCCTGTTTTTTTTCTATAGTCTATGACAGGGGTGGCAAACCTATGGGAAGTGAAACAATTTTGCTTGGCTTATAAGTGTACTCAGCCAAAAAAAATTGCAGATCTCCAAATTTGTGAAGAATTAAGATGTTAACAAATTTGTAAAACTGTTTCAGAAATCACAGCTGCAAGTCTAAAACAGTCTTCACTAAAATTTTTACAATTCAGATAATTTAGAGAAAAGGAGAAATTTATACAGCATCCTGATAAGGCAATGTCAGATAATTTGCATTCGAAAATTCCTAAAGAATAAATTTCACCAATTTTGAAATGCAACTTTAACATTTTGAACACTCTTAGAAATAAAAGTGTATTGATTTAAAAACTGCATAGAAACTATTGAACAAAATTAGTTAACAGAATTAATAAGGAAGAATGCTGGAAAATAATAATAATAATTTATTTCATTCCAGGGGTTACAGTAAAGGCAAGGTACGGGTAAATTTATAAAATATTAATGTTTGAAAAAATAACAGTCTCTGTTTCATCATTTTTGTCAACGACTTCTACAGATGATCAATGTTTTCCCCTATGAACATAAATTCCAATATAAGAAGTTGACTAGCTGGTGAAAGTCAGTGCTGCTTGCATAGCACTAAAAATGAAATATAGCCCAATATAAAAAGATTGTCATCCATGGTAATGCAACAAAAAACTCATTGATAATGTTAAATAAAAAACATATTCTTTATATTCCTCTTTGATTTTATAAAAATATTACTAAATGAACAGAACACAATTTTATTATTAAGTTGCATACTTTATCCTGTATTATTAAAAACTGATGTTGATTTTCAAAATTTCCACAGGAAATGTGTGATTTTTCTTCCTATACAAAAAATAAATGTCTTATAATAAAAAAAAAAGCCATCTCATGGCCAGGTGGTTAGGGTGCTTGATTAATGATCAAAGAGACTTGGATTTGAGCCAAGGGTAAAGCATGGACATTTGTGCTGTTCTTTCTACTGAGGTCTCACCTTCTTCACAGACCTTCTGCTATGGCATAGAAACTGACAGGCTCCTGTCAGACCTTATTATTTTATAATAAAAAAAAGCCATACCCAATATGGTACGTAAACAAAATGAAATATTTTTATATGTGAGAAAATTACTATTGTGTGGCATGCCACAATACAAATTGAATAATGTTTTAGCTATATTCCTATGACATCTTGTATGTGGCATCAAGTAGTTATTAAGGTTCAAAACTACTCTCAGTGCTATTATAGAGAGCGTTCATTACACTAACTTATCAGGTAATCCATATGATCTAACAATCAACCACAAATTAAGTCGATCAACAGAGTCAAAAGTCTTTTTGAAATCTATAACTGAAACTAACATTTCTCAAGAATCTGCCTAAGTGAAAATATTTTATCAAAACATCCCCTACCACTTCTGAATTCACGTTGTTCATCACGCAGACACAGTTGTCCATCAACCAAATTTTAATTCTATTAAATATAATCCTATAAAGAACTTGGAACAGAAAGTAAACTAATTCCCCTATAATTATCACAATGCAATCATCATTTTTAAAAATGGGACAAATAATAGCTCTAGTAAAATCCTTAGGAATAAAAAAACCTTGTGTAACAAATCCTTGTGTTTTGTCCCTTTACCATAGGAAATATTCAAAATTTCAGTCAGCCATGTGACAACACAAATGTTCCCAGATCTAAGCATTTCAGTGGTGATTTCATCCACCCCTGGGGATCTACGTAGTTTTAATTTAGAGATAGCCAAAGTGACTTCAGAATGTGATATAGGGTCATCATTAAAGCCAGTAATGCATCTATCCTCATTACAAACAATGGGAGTAGAAATAATCACATTTAGAACTTCTCTGAAATGCTCAGCCTACCTACCCATCACAGAATCCTCACCTTCAACCACCTTGCCATGTTTATCCCACAATTCCTGTGTACCTGTCTGTTTCTTCCCACATAAAACATTAACAATCTGGTACAACCTCCTGCTATTGTGCTGTCTAACTGCTTCCTCTGCTTTGTCAGCCAAGCTATCAAGCCAAAGATTCTTATCAGCTCTTAATTAATCCTTTACACATTTATTAAGCTTGTTGTAATGCCTTCTGTTAGGATTAGTAGGGTGTTGATTCATATTAATCCTGCACTTTCTCCTTTCAGAAATAATTTCCATAGCCTTGCCACTCAAAAAATTATTTCCTCTGCTCCTTTTTACCCAAAAGAGTAGTGTTAGTTTCAAGAAAAGCCTATTTAAACTTATCCCCTTCTTTCTCAACTTCAGCAGTAAGCAAACCATGATTGTGATAATGACTAAGTAGCCTATCATGGCATGTTTTGGCTATATCTGAATCTTTCAGGCATTCAGTGTTATAGCTAATTTTTTCAACCTTAGCACAACATTTCTTAAACTTCAGCTGCAAAACATTTTTGACCAGGTAATGGTCAGACCCAATTTCAGCTCCCCTGTATGATCTGGTATTCCTAATTGAACTAGCCGATTTGCTGTTATTTAAGATGTAATCTATCATATTCCTGTGCAACCCATCAGGTGAAACCCATGTATATTCATAATATGTCCCGGTGTTTGTAGCATGTGTTACTCATTTGCAAACCATTAAGTTTATTTATCTATAGGAGATGTTCCCCACTGCCATTGGAACAACCAATGCCAAAGGAACCTAAAACTCTTGCCCAAAGATTAGAGTCAGTTCCAACTTTAGCATTGAAGTCACCTAGCACAAGCGAAATAGTACAAGCGAAATAGCTCCTTTCTTCACAGAATTCAAAATATTCTGAAGCTGGCTGTAAAACGTATCTTTCTTTCTCATTCTCATCAGAGTCTTCTGTGGAGACATAACAACAGATGACATTCAAGTCTTTAATTTTTGCTTAAATTTTGCTGTAAGAAATCTTTCATTAATGCAGTCATATCCTAGAAGAGCATCACTGGCATGTCTGCTGAGAAGCAAACCTACACCTTGGAGATGCTTTCCATCCTCCCTGACTGAAAAGAGAAATTTAAAGTTATTTTTAAGTACCTCACCTTTACCTGTCCATCTGGTCTCTTGCAAGCCTAGAATATCTAGGTTATAACAGTGTGAGGACATCAAGAGAATAATCTCTATATAACATCCTCATGTTCCACATACCTGAAGAGAAAATGATTAGTAGGATTTTAAAAAAACTAGGTTTATTGAGAGAGGTAGAGCCCAACAATATCAAACAGCCCCCTGATCACAGGTATGGGGCAAAGATCTGTCACTCTTCCACTAAAGGCTGAAGTCACTGATGCTGGTAGGAACTTCAGGCACCACCTTTTCAAGTGGACTTTTTCAAGAGCCATATGGCCTGCATGAGACACATTACTCCAGTTTAGGATTGACGATGCCCAACTAGTTAAGTGAGGATTCAGGTACCTGCAATGGCCACTGATCAGGATTACTCACCAGCTAATACACTCGAGAGGCCAAAAGTCATGGGATATGTGCCTAATAATGAGTTGGTCCACCTCAAGCCCTCAGCAGTGCAGCCACATGTCAAGGCATGGAGTCAATGAGTTGCCAGTACCATTCTGCAGGGATGGTAGCCTACACATCTTGCAGTGTAGACCATAACTGTGTTGCATTGGATGGTGTTGGATTCATGGATCATAAGCTTGTTTCCATTGTGTCCCACAGATGCTCCAAGAGGTTCATATCTGGGGACCATGGTGGTAAAGTCCACAAAGTGTTCCTCGATCCACTTCCTAGCATCCAAAGACTGGTGACATGGTGCATTACCTTGTTGGAATTCCCGTTCACCATCAGGGTGCTCAAGAGTCATGGAGTGCAGGTGATCTGCGAGAATGTCCAAGTATCTCATACCTGTCAGTGATTGCTTCAAATGGGTGAGAGAGCCCAATGTAGACCATGTGAACATGGCCCACACCATCACAGAGTCACCTCCAGCCTGAACAGTACCTTGCAGACAGGAAGGGTCCATGGCTTCACGGGGCCTATGCCACACTCTAATGCACCCATCAGTGCAAAACAACTGGAACCTTGATTCATCAGACCATGTTACACACCACTGTTCTACTGTCCAATTTCGATGTCTTCGGGACCATTCTAGTCATTGAGATTTGTGATGACCTGCAAGCAATGGGACACGAATGGGTCTTTGGCTACCAAATCTGATGGAGTGCAGGTGGTGACAGACAGTCCTTTCAGAAATGTTTTGTGTTTGGCCCGCATTCAAATTAGCAGTGATTTTATGCACTGTAACCTGTCTGATGGTCATTATCATTCATGACAGCCATTAGCAGTTATCAAAAATAGCCGACGCGAGTCTCATTCATCAATTGCACATGGCCATCCCGTTCGCTGGTTTCACTAAGATGCTGGCAATCGCTGGTTCGCTGGTTTCACTAAGATGTTTTGCAAGACAGATTACATTACAATGGCAAGAATATAAATACAACTTGTTACAGATGACAATTTTCTTAATATAGGAATTTACTATTATCTGTTTATTCTTGAAAATAATGATATCGATTAAAACAATTTTGCTTATTTTTATTTTAGGATGACAATCTAATAATCTCCCTTGATTCTACAACACTGCTACTTCACAATATGTATTACATCTCCATACGTAAAAAAAAACACCTCAATCTGTACCTTGTAAAACTGAGTCTAAAATTATGAAAACAAAACTGGTTGCAATTGTCTTGACTGTGTAAAGCCAAGTCTATCACCATGTAAATAGATTTTGGTTGCATTTTTTTTGACTGTGTAAAACTGAAGCCGTGTGAATTGAGGGATAGGCATATACCAATTTTTGACTGAACTCTTTGAAATTCTCCTCTGTTTTGGAGGCAGGAGTTTTTCAAACTTGAGGAGCCTATGACACCATCTATGCCACAAGCTTTCAATAGGCACAGAATTCGTGTTTGGCTTTCACATTGAGATTTAAAGATTAAGACTAATAATAAGATTTAATTGCAAAGATTTCCTATTTTTATGGTGGAAAAATTCTCTGTAGTTTAGGTATCCTCATTTTAAAAGCTTTCATTTGACACATAACTTATTACAATTGGCTCTTGAATTGGAAAGTTATAGTGAATCAATCATTTACACCATTTCCCTTTTCATACCTGGAAGAAGTAGGAGTAAATAGTTTATGGCCTTGATACCTTCCAAGTTAGGTTTCAATTGGCATGTACCTCATTATTCTTGACCATATGTTGGCAAGATAAGTGGAAAAACAGTTCACATCTTTTCATTCAACCTCACATTTGGAAGATAAAGTGAAACAATCATCTACACAATTTTCCGTTTTTATGGGTGAAGAAAGTGCACTGGTAAATTATTTACAGCCTATGACACTCCCCAAGTTGCAAGCTTTCATTTGGTACATAACTTGTGATTGATCAACAGGTTGGTCAGATGTGGAAAAATTTGACAAACACACAAACCAACAAATGAAAAGAAACAGGATAATAGGCAAAAATTAGTAATTACATATTCACAACTTACCTACACAATTATCACACAAGCTACAATGTGAAGCTCGAGGAGGTCTAAAAATCTTGCAAGTAAAGCAATATTTCAGCTTCACTGTCTGGCCCTTGATGACAATTTCTTTTGTTCTGGGAGGTGGTCTGTAAGTAGGTGAACTGGATCCATTTGGAACTTCTGGCATAAAAAGTTTGAATCTTAAATATGCAACAGTCAGTGTAATTTTATAATAAATTTAACAAAATGTTAATGTTTAGAATGAAGTATCATGTTATATCAAAATTGCACCATCCACAAGGGGTTTAATTTTTATGAAAATTGGCAGGTTAATGCAGCATGGCAGGATAGGAAAATGATTCCACTGTCAGACAAATCAGGGTTGTTTGGGTTGTTTTACCTCTGAGTGGCACTTTTTTGCACACCATGGGCTAAATGGCCAGGTCACATGGACCCTGAAGGCTCAGAGAAGGTTGGGGGAGGGGACCCACTGGAACAGCTGTTGGGAGACAGATGGTAGCCTCCCGTCAAGGCCATCCAGCGTGTTCTTTAACGTGCACAGGTATGGCTCTCCCGTACACGGGGCCACGGCTTAATGTCCCATCCGACGGACGGCGGCCTTACCAGGCCCATCGGTGTCCCCTACTGACCATGGGCAGGGCAGGGAATTTTGCGGAGATAAATCTCAACGCTGACCCAGCTGGGACTCGAACCTGGGAACTACAGATTACGAGCCTGGCGCGCTACCGACTGAGCCACCCCCGCCCCAGACAAATCAGGTGGAGAAGGTCACCATTATAAGAAAAGACATGCCACCACCTCCACTAAATGTTCCACAAGTTTGAAGTCAGTAGAACTAAGCAAACCTCCAGAATGAAGTTTGAAGGAACAGAAAAATGTACAGAATAACAAGACATGTATGTCAGCCATATATTCATCTTATGGCCTTTGAGAGAGGCCAGATCATTGGATTCAGTGGGGCAGGGAAGTCAAGATGGAGCATAATAAAATATATTAATGGCAGCCAAGACAGTCATTTTATACTGGCAACAGTGGTTGTGAGAAGCCACACAGATATCAGCAAAATTCTGATGCAGGCTGGATGACACCACAGGAGGACCGACTGATTTTGTGACAGACTTCCACCACATCAATAGCAATGCTAGCCACCATCAGCAGAGCAGTTATGCCAGCTTGCATCACCCCATAACATGATGAACTATTTGACCAATGACTTGCAGAGGGGATGCCTGCACATCATTTATTGTGTCATCTTCCACTAACCACCAGGCATAATCAATAGCACTTGGACTGGTGCCGACCTTGAACAACTTCGAATGTGGAATGGTGTGTCATCTTTAGTGATGAATCCCGGTTTTTGTCAAGGTGCTATGATCTGGAGATGACATGGTCAACATTACCATCTAGCTGCCACCATTGAATGACACACTGCCTGAGCAGCAGGTGCTATGATCTGGGATAAGTTATGACAGCAGGTCTTCTCTGGTGGTCCCATGCACTTTGACCACATGGTACTACATCAATGGCATCCTGGGACAAGTAGCACTCCTCTTCATTGTAGGAGTGCCTGGCACCATGTTTCAGCAACACCAGGCCACTTCACTGCTAACACCACAAAGGAATGTGTATTACTTGTTGACACTTCTATGGCCAGCCATCAAGGTCCCAAATTTATTGCATGTCGAACATGCTTGTGAATTAGTAGGGTGTCATTTGCAACAGTTATGATGGCCTGCACCTCAGGATGTTTTCTGATGTGTTACAATTCCCATGTCATGAAGTGGAGCTGCATGTATCATGAAAAAGTGGGGGATTTACAAGATATTGACTACTGCCATATAAATTGTTAGTGTGTGAAATAAATTTGTGCCTTTATAACTATAATCATGTCTTACTCATCTGCCAGCCTGTTTTGTCTCTGATTTTCATCTGATTCCAACCACCTATGTTGGGTGGTGAAATTTCAATATTACAGATTATGGGCACATTTATAAGCATAATTAGTTTTCTATAATAATATCAAACAATTATTGCTTTTAATATGGTTTTAATGTCAAATTTAATATTTTTGGCATTACATTATACTGTAAATGCAGTTTTTAAGCAATAATTAAGCAAAAAAAAAGCCAGACCAAGTGGGACTGAATAATATACATCTGATATGTATGCAGTGGTATAACCAAGAGTAGAGAGTTTAATATTTACCCACCCTTTGCCCAGAGGAATATTTTCTTAATAAACATTATCTCATCATTTACATTAACAAAAACATTAAGAACATTCTTCAACCTCCTTTCAAATATCCTGCCTATATTACTGGACATATTAAATTTACCAAGCTCAAAAACATCTTTACTGGCATTATTAAAACAGTTCCCTGAAATATGTTTCACAATGGTGCTATCACTAAACCATGCATCAATGAGACCAAATGTCACATTATTCAATGTTTAAGGAATTCATTTATCTGTAATGATGTTGTTGAACACTTGCGCAAAACTGCAATTTCAAGAGATTCTTCCTACATGCACACTAAAAACATTAAAACAGACTTTTTACAATTTCATAAAGCCAAAAGCTTATAGTTACAATGAAATATTACCTCCAGAGAGTGGTGCTGTTGGTTTTCAAATCTACACATTTCTGACAGAGTAAGGAAACTTCTTTGTATAATATTTAAATACACACACCGGCCATTGAATTAGAAACCTTTATGCAGATGTACATAAATATCACTTGCGTAGCGTATATGCAAAATACGTGGTCATGTGCATCACCATGTGATCTAGGCAACTATTTAAGACTGCTGCTCGTCAGCAATTGTCAGTAGTGTTGATCACAATGGGAAAAACAAAGGATCATTCGGGGTTCGATAAAGGGCTTATTGTGGATGCCCCATCTGGCTGGAGTGATGATTTTAAAAACAGCAAAGATGACAGGATTCTCAAAAGGTGAGATATCGCATGTTTAATCAGTAGAAAAATAATCCACATGCTTGTCTAAGAGGTGTAAGTGTGGCATGATGACAATCTGTCAGGAAAGAGATCACAGTCATCTGAGAAAGCTTGTATGGAGAAACGGGACTTCATGGGTGCAGCAATTGACTGAAGCATTCAATGAAGGCTATTCCCAACCCATATCTCAGCGAACTATGCACAGGAAATTGAAGAGGGTCATTATTAGCAATCGCATGCCTATATGGAAACCACCGATTTCTGCAAAGAACCATAAAGTTTGTCTACAATGGTATCAGGAACACTGGAAGACTGAAAAAAAGTCATGGTCCGACAAGTCAGGGAACCCCTAGTTCTATACCAATGGTAGGCAGAAAGTTTGGAAGGAGCCCCATGAAGCAATGGACACAGCTTGCCTTGTAAACATAACTCAAGGTTCTGGTGGCAGTGTCATGGTGTGGGGCATGTTCTGTTGGTATGGAATGGGTATCCTGATATTGCTGTAAGGTTGGGTGTCCTTCAAGGATTATCTGAACATTGTTGCCGATCAAGTCCATCCTGCAATGTTCACTTTTTATCCAGGAGGTAGCGACTGTTTTATGGATGACAATGCTACTGTCCATCGTGCAAGATATGTTCAGCAGTGGTTCAACGAGCATGACAGTGACTTCCACCATCTTCCCTGGTCACTACAAAGCCCAGATCTGAACCTCATTGAGAATGTATGGGACATGTTAAAGGACTGTTCTGAGCCAGTTAAAGGATTGTCTGGTGAATGACTGGTATGCTGGAGATATAAAGGCACTCCAACACCTTGTGGAATCTATGCCAAACTGCATACGTGCTGTAATTCGGGCTAAAGGAGGTCAAACTCAGTATTTATTGAATAAAGGTTTCTAATTCAGCGGCCACTGTGTGTAGAACACAATCTCCATTTTAACTGGTTACAAAATGCCACAACCAACAATGATTATTTAAAATATTTTCAAAGAAAACAGGTTGCAATCACTTATACTGAACACTTAAAAATGAAATTTTCACCAAGACAAACACAAAACTGGCCTAATAAATTTTTAACAGCAATCTACAGCATGTGTTACAATCAGTAGTATCTTTATTAGTTTTATTTTGATCATGTCTTGTACCTCTATATGATATTCTGAAACAGAATGGTTTCAAGCATTATCCAGTTGTCAAAAATAAAAAGTGATAAATCACACATTTTATTTACAATCATTTCTACAGATACCATTGTATTTATCCTTTGCTTTTTTAAACTTATTTTCATTTTTGAGTATATCCTGCATTATATATTCTGTTAAAGGTAATGTCAATATTTTTAATTAAATGGGCTGGTGCAAAATTGTTCGACAAATAGACAGCAGAGTTACAATTTATTAGAGTATATGAATCTATAGGGATAAATAAGGTATAGGGAAAAAAGTGTATTTTATGGTAAACTTTAAAGAGATCAGCACGATGTTTTCTTACAAGATTCGAGATGGCAAAAAAAGATGTCTTTTAGAATAATTAATTTTTCAGTTTGAGTTTAAAATTATTAATTACTATAATTTTTTTAATCAGTTGAATACATAATACAACTAAAAAAAAATACCGCAATAGCATTTTATCTACATACCACTTGCTTTGACTGCTAAATAATTGAGTAGGTCAATGCTCCCTTTTTATTGATGGGTTATAAGAAATTTCTATTGTAAATTTCTTCCTTCTCATTAAATATCACCATACAGATGAATGTCCTTGGATTTTACCCCCAAATATTAATTACAAACTGAATACAATTTGTCTGCTTTAACCCTTCCAGTGTCCAGAACCAGTGTCCAGAACGTATATCCGTTTTTAATACAATAAAAGAAAATGATTTTTAAATAAATAAAAATTGCCATTTTAAATTTTTTTAATAGATAAATATTTTTATAAGATAATTTAAGCTTGATAAATAATATTTTCTTTTTATATTTGATGCATATTTTATTAAACTATGACATAAATAATTTGTTAAAGCCATCTGTTTGCCATTTCTTAGAAGTTATATAAGGTATTGCCAATTTGTTTGTTAACATTACTCTGTGCTGAAGCAATCCCCTAATTTAAGCTCAGAAGTTTGATTTGAACTATTATCAACAAATTTTTCCTTAAAGTTTTTAAAATCTCCTGATATTTAACAAAGAACTGCTACTTTTTAAAAATGGAAGAGTTTGGAAGTAATTATGAAATGTGTACCTTTTTTTTGGTATATCACTGTAAAAATTGTTATTAAAATTAATATGTTACTACATTGATCAAATTTTTTACATCATTAAAATTCAGAATTAAATTCTTTTTAATTTTGTATATAACATGAGCTCTTTCTGTTGATTAGTTATTTATTAAAAATATTCTAAATGTGACTTGTTTATAGGACTGGAACAAGCCTGGACTTTTTCTCAAAGTATAGTATGGAGGAAAAAATTTCAAAATGGAAGAAATGTTTACTTTAAACAAGAAATTTTTTTTTTGTTATTTAGAAATAAATAGCCTTTCTATTCATATGCATTATAATCATTTCTGTCTATTAACTTTTTTTTTATAAATTTTTATTTGTGTTGCCAGATGCATTTTTTTACTACGTGTCTCTAAAAAAGTCCTATTAAAATGAAACTTTTTTTTTGTTAAATATTTTATTTTCAGCAAATCCAAAATTAAATGTTGATTAATTTGGCATATAACATGCCATAATTCCATTCACTAATTATTTGGCAAAAAAGTTCTAAAGTTAAATTTGCCCTCTGTGTAAACCAGTTTTTCAGGCTGGACACTGGAAGGGTTAAGAATGAAAGACACACCTCGGTGTTAAATATCAGGATCACTCCCTCAGAAAAAACCTTTTTCTATTTTGTGTATTTTTATGAAGAAACAAAAGAAAAAAACCCAAGCAAATTCTATGCATTCTAATGGAAGTTAAATAGGCACAAACGTGTGTGACAAAAGAGTGACGATTTCACTGGGGTAACACAGGCTGATACACATTTTGCACTGCATTCCAATGAACATACAGTTTAGGAGTTTTTTGTTTTGTGTGTGTGTGTGTTCCTTCGAAGCTTGTTTTTGTATAGTAACTGTTAAGTACTAGGAAAAATCCTGTGAAGCCAAATAATGAGTTTCAACAGACAGAAGCTGAAAGTGATACTAAAGAAAAAATGCTCAAAGAGAATGATTTAGGCAGCACATGATTGATTGGTGCAATTGTGGTTAGTTTTATAAAGTCCAGTGATCAGGAGCAGGGCCGTGTCTACACAAAGGCAAACTAGACACGTGCCAGTAAATAATAACCCCCCATAATCTGAATTGGACGCCCCATAAATCTGAGGGGTCCAAAATGGGCTCAGAGTACCTCAAAGAATAGTAGTAAATTTTATTATTTTTTCCCCAAGTGAATTTGGAACTGTTATACTTAACCCTTACAGTGTTCTGTTTCTAAAACTGAACTCACTGTGGTAGCCAGATTTAAAGTGTTTAAAAAAAAAAATAAACAGCTTCAGAACCTCATCCTAAAGTAATTAATGAATGGAAATATGTCATTTTATACACCAAAAGGAAGAGCATTTAATTGTGATTTTTAATAAAATCATCCTCATCATCATCCTCAAGCAGCCATGGGCTACGGAGGTCCAACCAGACCGTGCAATTCAGTTCTCCAAGCAAGTCTATCCTGAGCTACATCTACTGCATCCGGCCACTGCACACCAATTCCAACAAGGTCCTGTTTGACACTGTCTGCCCACCGCATCCTAGGTCTCCCCTTCTTTCTGAGGCCCTTAGGCACACTGTTCATATCCCTATTCACCAATCTATAATTATCCATACGGGCAACATGACCAAACCAGCGGAGTCTCTCTCTGCACAATATGCTGCTTAAAGGAGGTAGCAGACTCCTTTGCCTAACCTCATCATTAGTTACAAAGTTAAACCACCTAATACCCAAGATACTGCGTAAGCTTCTAGAATCAAGCATCTAGTTTCCTGTTATCTTGTTTACACAGCGTCCAAGTTTCACTACCATAACTAACCCTAGAAAGAACCAAACTATTATACAGTCTAATTTTAGTCTTTAGGTGTATACGCCTATTTCTCCACAATCTCCATAGATTCTTAAAAGTCCCGGCAGCAATCCCTATTCGTCTTTTAATCTCATGCCGCACATCACCAGTATCAGTTACATAGCTCCCAAGGTAATTAAACTGTGACACCTGCTCAAGACTGCAACCATTCAGATTAACTGAATCACAGCCTGCCTGACCAATTTTCATCACTTTAGTTTTCTCTCTGTTTATAACCAAACCTACTCTACTACCAGTCTCATCAACAGCTCGAATGAAAGAGTTCATCTCATCAACATCATTTGCCAAAAGGGCTAAATCATCAGCATAATCTAAATCAGAAATTTTTGTATCTCCAGTCCATTTAAGGCCAAAATCTTTCCCTTGAAGTGAATTTCGCATAACATAATCAATAACCAAGCTAAAGAGAAAAGGCGACAAAATGCACCCTTGTCGAACACCAGAAGTAATGCTAAACCAATTGCTACAAGCCTTACCAACTCTCACACACGACTCAATGTTATTATAGAGAGCTTTCATTATGTTAACTAACTTGTCAAGTATACTATATGATTTCACAATCAACCACATATTATGACGATCAACAGAGTCGAAAGCCTTTTTGAAATCAACAAAGCTAGCAACCAAAGGTTTCTGAAATTCTAAACATTTCTCAAGAATCTGCCTAAGTGAAAATATCTGATCCACACATCCCCTACCACTTCTGAATCCACATTGCTCATCACGCAATTGACTGTCAACCAGATTCTTAATTCTATTAAGCACAATCATGGAAAGAACTTTACCTGGAACAGAGAGTAGGCTGATACCCCTATAGTTATCACAAGAACTGCGATTACCTTTTTTCAAAATAGGGATAACAATAGCTCTGGTAAAATCCTTAGGAACCATGCCTTTATCGTAAAAGATATTCAGAATTTCAGTCATCCAAGTGGTAACCGAAACATTCCCAGCTCTAAGCATTTCAGTAGTAATTTCGTCTACCCCTGAGGATTTATGAAGTTTAAGTTTAGAAATAGCCAAAACAACTTCAGATTGTGTTACAGGGCCAATATTAAAGCCACCAATGCATCTATCATCATTGCAAACAATCGGAGTAGAACTAACTACATTGTTTAGAACATCACTGAAATGCTCAGCCCATCTAGCCATGACAGAATCCTCTCCTTCTATAACCTTACTTTGTTCATCCTTCAATCCCTGTATACCTGTCCGTTTTCTACCACACAAAACATTAATTATCGGTACAGCTCTCTGCTGTTGTGCTGTCTAACTGCTTCCTCGGCTTTGTCAGCCAAACCATCAAGCCAAAGATTCTTATCAGCAGCTAACTGATCTTTTACACGTTTATTAAGTTCTCTGTAATGCTTTCTATTAGGACTAGTAGGGTATTGATTAAGGACATTCCTGCAGTTCTTTCTTTCCGAAATAAGTTCAAGTGCCTTATCACTCAGATAATTCTGTCTCTTCTGCTCCTTTTTTCCTAAAAGAGTACTGTTAGTGTCCAAAAAAGCCTGTTTAAAATGATCCCATTCTTCCTCCACTTCAGTAGTAAGCAAACCATGACTGTCATAATGACTAAGTAACCTATCATGGTAAGCTTTGGCTATAACTGGATCTTTCAGAGCTTCAGTATTAAAAGTAAATTTTTTAACCCTATCACAACACTTTTTAAGTTTAAGTTGCAAGACACTTTTAACAAGGTAATGGTCAGATCCAATTTCAGCTCCCCTATATGCCCTGGTATTCCAAACAGAACTAGCCCATTTGCTGTTAATTAATATGTAATCAATCATATTCTTATGCAGCCCATCAGGTGAAACCCATGTGTACTTGTATGTCGCGGTGTTTGTAATAAGTGTTAGTTATTCTGAATCCATTGAGTTTACTTACCTGTAGGAGACGTTGCCCATTGCCATTGCAGCTACCAATACCAAAAGGCCCTATTACTCCTGCCCAAAGGTCAGAGTCAGTACCAACTTTGGCATTGAAGTCACCAAGAACAAGGGTAATATCTACTTTCTTGACAGAATTCAAAATATCCTGAAGTTGTTCATAAAACCTATCCTTCTCATCCTCATCGGCATCTTCAGTGGGGGCATAACAGCAGATAACATTCAAGTCTTTAACGCTTGTCTGAAATTTTGCTGTAAGAAACTTTTCATTAATGCACTCATATCCTAGAAGAGCATCACTAGCGTGTCTGCTGAGAAGCAGACCCACGCCTTGGTGATGCTTATTGTGTCCCTCCCTGAAAAGAGAAATTTAAGATTATTTTTAAGAATCTGACCTTTATCTGTCCATCTGGTCTCTTGCAAGCCGAGAATATCTAAATCATAATGGTGGAATTCTTGTGTGAGGACATCAAGAGAAAAAGCTATGTGCAGAGTCCTCACATTCCAACTACCTATGGAGAGAAAATGGTTAGTGGGATGTTTAAAGAAACTATGTTTATTGAGAGAGGGAATGCTGACAATATCAAACAGCCCTCTAATCGCAGACATGGGGCAAAGACCCGTTCCCCCACTACTAAAGGCTGAAGCCATCTACACTGGAAGATTTCCTCCAATGTAGAATTTGACGATGCCAATAGAAACAAAGAGTTCAGGTGCCTGCGATGACTTCTGCTCAGGATTATCCACCAGCTGATAAACATATCCTGTGAATCTATTCACTTGGGGCTGTCAACCCACAAACAAATAGAAAACACAGTGGAAGATTTTCCCTCCACAGAAGCCCACCAGTGCAGCAAAATCAGGATCCATAATCAAGCTCAGAGCCATATATCTGTCCAGTCCAGTAGGTTTATATGGTCAGCACCAGGACCCTATGTGGTTGACCACTCCTCAGCAGGGTAGAAAAAAAAGAAAAGTAGCCATAGTTGTCCAGATCAGTAGGCCACACTAATCTGGCAGCCCTTCCCTTCCGTTCACTTCCACAAGAGTATATCTCTTTTGAAAGGTACTAACGGTCTGCACCACGAGAAGGCGGGGTCAGACATTAGGTGCTAGGCCTGGCCGGTTCTATGCATCATCACAGGGGATTGGTGCATAGCTCTCCTTCCAGTGACTACCTAGCTACCATTTACAGACCTTTAATAAAATAGCAAAAATAAATTGCAAGATAAACTTTTTAAGCACTTTTTTATTACATTTAAAGAACATACAAAATTAAACTCATGTTTTAATGAGATGGATGCACTGAATTTTCATGATTTCACCAAAATTTGGTTATATACTGGGTGTTATCACTCTGAGCTCATTCACCAGTTGCCAGCGGGCCACAAAAAAACATCTCACAGACTGTAGTTTCCCCAACTCTGATATACGGCCATAAACCCTCTCATTATTACCAATTTTTTCTTTAAATATTAAGCTTTGAACCTTTTTATTTATAACTGCATAATAATTTACACACATATGTATTAATAATTAATATTTATACATATGTGTGTAAAATAGACATTTCAGAGCTCCAAAATAATACCAGTTTTTCTATTTTTCTGATATATCAAGTTGAAAAATAAATTTTCAATTTATTCTTCAACTTGATGTATCAGAAAATAAAAAAGTCCTTTCTCTTGCTTGAATTGTTATTAGACACTGCAGCAGGATGACTGACTCAAGGATTTTAGTGATTTGCACAAAAATACAGGCATATATGTTTTTGCTTCATTTTAATATATTATATTTAATATAGGTCTGTAAATGGTACCTA
The DNA here is from genome assembly GCA_038380435.1 of Ryuthela nishihirai. Lineage (NCBI taxonomy): Eukaryota > Metazoa > Arthropoda > Arachnida > Araneae > Heptathelidae > Ryuthela > Ryuthela nishihirai. The sequence continues at coordinate 149,572,571 of JAWZYU010000001.1, read as the reverse complement.
GGCATAAACTGGAAAGAGAGTTGTGTACCAATCCCCAGTGATGATGCACAGAACCAGTCAGGTCTAGCGTCTAATGTCCAACCCTGCCTTCTTGTGGTGCAGGCCGTTAGTACCTTTCAAAACAGATATTCTCTTTTGGAAGGGAATGGAAGGAGAGTGCTGCCAGTTCAGTATGGCCTACTGATCTCGTCATCTATGGTCACTTTTTTCTTTATTTTTTTCAACCCTGCTGTGGTCAACTTCACAGGGTCGTGGTGCTGACCATTTATACCTACTAGCTATTCTGGACTTGCTGCATTGGTGAGCCTCTGTTGAGGGAGAATATGCTACTGTGTTTTCTGTGTGTTTCTGGGTTGCCAGCCCTAAGTAAACAGAGACATGGGATACTTTATATCAGCTGGTCGATAATCCTGATCAGAGGCCATTGCAGGTACCTGAACCTCACTTAGCTAGTTGGGCATTGTCAATCCTAAAATGGAATAATATGTCTCAGGCAGACCATATGGCTCTTGAAAAAGTCCACTTGAAAAGGTGGTGAAAGAAGTTCCCACCAGCATCGGTGACTTCAGACTTTAGCAGAGGAGGAACAGGTCTTTGCCCCATGCCTGTGATCAGGAGGCTGTTTGATATTGCTGGCCCTACCTATCTCAATAAACCTAGTTTGTTTAAAAATCCTACTAATCATTTTCCCTCTGCAGGAATGTGAGGACATTACATAGGAGATTATTCTCTTGATGTCCTCACACAGGAATTCCAGTGCTATAACCTAGACATTCTAGGCTTGCAAGAGACCAGATGGACAGGTAATGGTGAGATACTTAAAAATAATTTTAAATTTCTCTTTTCAGTCAGGGAGGATGGAAAGCATCTCCAAGGTGTACGTTTGCTTCTCAGCAGACATGCCAGTGATGCTCTTCTAGAATATGACTGCATTAATGAAAGATTTGTTACAGCAAAATTTAAAATAAAAATTAAGGACTTGAATGTCATCTGTTGTTATGCTGCCACAGAGGACTCTGATGAGAATGAGAAGGATGCATTTTGCTGCCAGCTTCAGAATATTTTGAATTCTGTGAAGAAAGGAGATATTTCTCTTGTGCTAGGTGACTTCAATGCTTAAGTTGGTACTGACTCTTAATCTTTGGGCAGGAGTTTTAGATCCCTTTGGCATTAGTTGTTCCAATGGCAATGGGGATCATCTCCTACAGGTAAGTAAACTTAATGGTTTACGAATAACTAACCATACTACAAACACAGGTAAATTTATAAATATACATGTGTTTACAATGATGAAAACCACTGCTTTACATGTTTATTAAGCTCATAATGCTTTCTGTATTATTCAATAAATACAATATATAAATATACATGGGTTTCACAATAATATGATAGATTATATTTCAATTAACAGCAAATGGATCAGTTCAGTTAGGAATACCAGATCATACAGGGAAGCCGAAATTGAGTCTGACCATTACTTGGTCAAAAGTGTCTTGCAGCTGAAGCTTAAGAAAGCTGTGCTAAGGTTAAGAAAATTAGCCATAACACTGAAAGTCTGAAAGATCCAGATATAGCCAAAGCATACCAAGATAGGCTACTTAGTCATTATGACAAATGTGGTTTGCTTATTACTGAAGTTGAGAAAGAATGGGATCAATTTAAACAGGCTTTTCTGGAAACCAACAGTACTCTTTTGGGTAAGAGGAAACAGAGGAAACAAACTTATTTGAGTGATAAGGCTATGGAAC